>CM075350.1:21222500-27077500 GCA_037693485.1 Kitagawia praeruptora | reverse complement strand
AATCTTAATTTCGTATTCATTAAATTTAATTTTTTAAAAATTCATTAACAAAACAGAGCAGAAAATTTGAATGTTATCTTTTTTCTCATCAAATATATTGATTCATGATTATTTAACGATTTCGAAATATAAAAATTAAAAAAGTAAATATATAATTAAATATTTTTTATAAATAGTCTTAAAATAAAGTTCAGTATTTAAATATACATAAATATTTCTCGGCGCACCTCGACTAATTTAAATTAATAAAAATGACAAAAACAATTGCCAAATACATTATGTTCAAACGTGTATATAATTCATTTTGCAAATCATTATCTTTCATGGATTCTTACAATATAATGGAGAAAATAAATGTAAAGTTAATAAATTTTATAAATAATGTTAATCAAAATTGATCTAGATTGTACCGACTCAAAGGTTACACCTCTCTATTGATTTATATTTATAAATGTGATAAAAAATATATTTTTTAATAATATATATGTTATATTAAAATTTGTATATATTAAGAAGTATATTTATGCGTTTTTTAAATATATTATGTTATATTAAAATGTGTACATAATTTTTTTGCAAATCATAATAATATAAGTACATGTCTAGAGAAATGAAATAACTTTTTTAACACAACGGTTTTTATGACATGGATGCTAATAAATAGAAAACAATTTATTTATTTTCGTCCAAATCTTACAATAAGATATGAAACTAATTTCCTTCACTAAAATGTTTATCCATATTATTTGATGAAAGTTCAATCTACTTAAGAATGTCATATACTTTAAATCTATTAAAATATGTCTATTAATTTTGTTTACAACAACAAATATCTAACATTTAATTACATAATATAAAATGTAATTTACTTATTCATATGATATCCTACGATCATAATAAAATTTAATGTTACTATTAAAAACATAATTAGAACAATATATATTTATTTGTTCTTTGATTGTATTTGTTCATATTGTCGTCTGGAAACTTCAACTGTGAACTTAGAAGTAATAATTGATATTAAATATCAAATATTAGACTAAAACATCTTATACTGATGCCATTTTTAGGTCGACTTGATAGTCCTGTAAATCAAGTCCTGTAAAACTTAATATACATAAATCACAGCAAGTCTGTTATGTCAAATGTGTAGCAAACTTATACAACATATCTGTTATGAGACCAATGGACTTATACAACATATCTGTTATGAGACCAATGGGCCGGTTGGTGTAGATTAACCGGCAGTAAATATTGTTGGATTTGAGGATCTCTTGTGAAGAGCCACAATATTACTGGAAAGAACCAGAAAAAACTGATGCAGTTCTTGAAGAAAGGGCAGAGAGCCTTAAGAGCTTCACTAATGCGGGTAATGTGGGAGGTCCTGTTGGTGTTGCAGATCTAGCAATCCATCCTCATGATGACAATCGTCTTGTACCAGCACTCAGAGGTCTACACTGCCTACATGATGTTATCTCACCCGACACAGATTCTAAAGGGGGTTCTGCATGCTGCAATATCAATTATTCTTATCAAAAAATTTATGAAATTGTACAGTGAGTGAAGTGAAATAAGATGTACATCGATCGTCATAATAAGTTGAAGTATTAGAATAACTTGTTCTCCTTCTAAAATAAAATTTATTTCATAAACAAACACACAACCCACACAGGAGATCTAGAAACTTAGAAAGCGAGAAGTGATAAGTGCATATTTTTGCATATTTTTATTACCTATTTGTTGCTTGAACTCGTATTTTAATAGATTATTTTGTTGCATTTCAGGAAATTCGTGAAAAATAAAGAAATGACAAAATAAAGAAATAAATTGCAAAGAAGGAGAAAAGATGAAGAAAAAGTGATAGAATAAAAGAAGAAGAAAAAAAAAGAAATAGGAGCTTGGAGCAAATTGGAACATTTCAAACACACCCCAAAACCTTTGACTTTACATGTCAAAAGTTTCCTGTGGGAATCTTGAAAAAGAAAAAAAAAAGAGCTGCAGTCAGCAATGCACGGAGGAAGAAAACAATGTAAAGGCAAAGAAGTAAAAATTGACAGCATGCATTCATAATTAAGTGGACAGTTAAAGTATCCTATAAATAGAACCATTATACACAGACCGAAGGAGAGTATTAGATAGAAGTATAGAACCCTTTTAGTTAGATAGTAGTTGTAATAAGCATATTTTTCAGTTGGTATTATTTGTTAAATTCGAAGCTTTATTTTGTTTCTTCCCTGTTTTAGTTTATTGCCCAGTTCTTTTATGTTTTGTTTTCGTACAAACATAAAACCCATCTATTTCATTATTTTTCCCCTGTTTTCAGTTTTATGCAATCAAACCCAGTAGCCTTATACATACATAAACATCACCCATCATTTTATTTCCCCCTCTCCCGATCTTCTTCCTTCTTATTCGTTAAACCCACAACACAGCCCAACCCCCTTGTTCTCTTTAAACCTTTTTTTTTCTTTGTTTTAAATATCGTTGTTTACGTTGCTGACAATTGTTGAGTTCGTTAATTCTCCATTACCATGAGTTTGCGTGCTGTGTTCTCTGTTTTCGCTGCGAGTTGTGATTTTAGTACTGAGTTTTGAGTCCGCTGAGTCATTCTGCGTTTGTATATTGCCGAGTTGTAATTGGTTGCTGTTTGTCGAATTAACGATTGTACGAGTTATGAGTTTTTTTTTCGTTTCTAGGTTTTGATTTGCGAGTCACTGTGTCCTGGTTTGTTCGAGTCAACTGGCTGAGTCCGATTGCTAAGACTGCTGAGTTGGAAAGCTTGTGTTTTCACTGGTTGTTTGATGTTTTTAATCCGTTAGTTTTGATTGGCTTCTTCACTGGTTTAGGAAAGTCGCTGCTGTTTTTTTTTTCTTTTTCGTTTTTTGTTGGTTTGCACCATTTCTGCAGAGTTGTTTTTAGTTGTTGGTCGAGTATCGATTATAATTACTGGATGTTGAACTTTGATTTCTGTTCGATATTGCCGAGTTTTATTGATAGTTTGTTTAATTGATGATTTAAAGTAGTCGAGTAATTTATTCATGTTGCTGCAAACTGATTAAGTTGTCTGATGTTGTGGTTCACTGCTGGGATGATTATTCTAAGCAATTTTGATTTCATGAGATTGTAGCTCAGTTGCTGTTGAGCCATCCATACCACTAGAAAGTAGAAATCTCGATAGTTTGCCAGTCTTATACCATAGTATTAGACTATTAATCTTGCTTAAATGTGTTGAATGCTCTGTTTGTTCGAATTGTTCTCTAAGTTGTTTATTTTCCCCGGTTAACTTTTAGTCTTGTTTTAGAGTCCAGTCGCTCGTTATTTGCCTGAGGTTTTATTGCGGTTTGATTCTTGCCGAGTCGACTTCATTTGTTTTCTGTCTGTTTCGATCTGAGTTTGATTGTTGCGATTGAGTTTTTGGCGAGTCAAATTCACCATTGAGTCATGGCAGAATTTTATTAAAATACTTTGTAAATAAAATTAATTCGAGCTTCAATTTTTAATAATTATTTTTTTTAGTTTTGATTTAGAATAATTCACTTTTAATTAAAATAAACTTCTTTTCATAATTAATTAGTTTAAAATGAAATTTTCCAAAAATCAAACATTCTAATTCGATTAAATTGAAAGTTAAGGATTGCGAAAATATTAGTCCCTGAGGAACGAATCTAAAATACTAAAACGATGAAATTGTGCGCTTGCAATTTAAATCTATATTTTTAGCACATCAAGAAGTCTGAAACCAAGCGCACACAGGAGATCTAGAAACTTAAAAGTTGAAGTACTTATGAATTTAGTATTGTAACATCTACAAAAATTTGTTGCCAGTCAAAATTAAAGGAAGCTCACTCCTATTTTCTGACATGATGAATCACTTTTGAGCAAACTAAAACTATTTTGAGCAACCAAGGCCTAAGAGAAGCACAGGTTCCCCTTTAGTGATTCTAAAACTACTAAAGGAAGTATAGGTTCAACATAAACTCGATTATATAACTGGAAATCACATCTTACCAATCCAATGAAATCTGGTGACAAAAGTCAGTTGTTCACACTCACACACACAAAATCAACCGCAAAACCACATCTTACCAATCCAATGAGTTGATTAACAAATAGTCATTCGTTCACACACATAACCTATTAGTATTACAAAAAGAAAGACCTTTCAAAAGTAGATATATTTAACTAAACTTCTTCGAACTTTGCCTCCACCTTTCTATTAGCTTTGTTACGTTCTTAAACCTTTGGCTTCTTTTTTTGATAAAACTACATTGGATCAACCTGCACTACATGATAACTACAATAAATATCAGGAAAGAAGCAAAATATACTATATAATAGGCTTAGCTTAACTTCTCGTAGTTTCTGGCTTAAATTTTGAAAAAAAAAATATAGTAGTTGAAGATTTGATGGCACGATAGCAAGATTTCCAGAAGTTACTAAGTATTTAAAGGATTAATAATCACTGGAATTCAAAATTTCTCTTGTTTCATGCAAAAGAAACTCACACTTATCTTCACAGCTAATACATTTTGGCTAATACACTTTGCTAAATGTTGTCTGATCTCATAAAATACTGTGTGCATATTAATAAGTCAATCCTAAATTGAATATTAAAAAGTATATTATAAACAATTTAAATTATAATGTTAAATTAAATTATAATTAATATGATTATAAGTTATAAGAATATATGGTTTTAATATTTTACATATTTAAACACGATCTTTTTTTGTCAGGGGTGCGTTTTTTTTTTACAGAAAATGTATAAATAACACAAAATTTTTCTCACCTACAATATTTCATTGAAGAACGTTTTTATATAACCAGAAGACACACATATTTATTCTCAGTACTATTTTAATTTTTAAAAATAAAATACCTAGTATGTCATTGTACCTGACGTCATCAACAGAATTGAACAAAAATTAGTCTCAACATAATGAGAATATTATTTTTAATTTAATCTAAAATAACCAATATAAATGTAATCGAAAGGAATCCGATTGGTTAAATAACTAATATTTTTAAAATTAATAAAATATCATTTTCAGAAAATGCCATATATATAAATATATTTGAATATATTTTCTAGGGACTTTACCGCGCTACGCACGCAATCTGGAAAATAAAAAATATTTATTAAAATGGTTATAAAGTGTAAAACTTATTAATTTAATTATTGCTTTAAATTTGTTTACTACATATTAAAAATGTGATATCCAAACTTAATGATTGGAAAATATATCTATCATAATAATACATTTATGGATATAAATATGATTTCATTTATATACATTTTATCACGCTAAAAATTAAGAACAAAAAATTTAAAAAAAATTCCATACAACAAAAAACAAAATTTGAAAAATTAGAAAAATGGGAGAGAAGACCAAATAAATCAACATTACCCTAAACATGAAGGTGTTGTCACTACTAAATATTGCTAGGAACTACTAAATAAAAGAAATAAAAGAAATATGCATTGGATGGTAGTATGATCTTCCCTATAGATCAACTTATCCATGTAAGAGTAGCCGGTCAGTCAAAAAAAAACACTGATTCTAATTCTCAGAACATATTATCAAAGATATACCTGGATCCTCACTCAAGCACAACATATTATCAACTCCGCATACTTTTGAAATGTTGATTCTCAACTTCCAACCTATGGATGTATTCATACATATCCAAAAAGCTAAAATCTTTATTTCCTGTTAACTTTCTTAAAGGTTATGACTTCAATAGTCTTATGTCTCAGTACTATAACCATTGAAAGCAAGTCACATTCAGGGCCCCAAAATTAGAGAATATAGAGAATCATGCTACGTCTGTGATGGATTTAAAAATTAAAAGAGAACCGTCATCATCAAAACATGTCAGAGCTTATCAACAACATAATTAGCAGCAAAAATTAGAATAATGGTAGCTTTTTCTTTTGATCAATAGTAGAAACAGAGATATAAGCCTCAGTTGCCGTGCCACAGAATGTTGAAATTCTAGCTGTCGTGTCGTGGAATGGTGGAAATCTGAGCCTCAGCTGCAAGGTTTACTTTACAATTAAGCCTCCTTCGAAGAGTTAGAGTTGCTCTAGAAGTCATGTCACCGTCACATTCAGACTTAGGATCATTAGATTCCACTAAGCTACTTTCTTAATTGTACGTTCATAATTGTAAGTTAGCTTGAAATAAAATCGATCTATACTTAAAAAGTACTTCATAGAATATGTTTTACTCTAGATTCAACTAAAATTGCACTTTTTATGAAAAAACAAAACTACCTTTTCTTGGATCCAATGCAATCGTGGACACAGTGTACACCAATCTGAAAGTTATGACTATCTCGAAAAATAATATTCTATACATGGACACCAGAAGAGAGTGCAAATACTGCTCTTTCCTACATCACATTATACACTCAAATAAATTAGTTGTATTAGTAATACACAATATAGTAGGTTCGAATCATTAACCACTTTATCACCAATAGAAGAGGTGTATCAGTGTCTACTATGTTAAAATGCTAATCATAAATTCGATGTTTTTGCATGATTAATTTTGTTTTTAAAATCTGCGAAAGATTTGACAAATTTACCTGCTTACAGATAGTAGTTGCCCTCCATTCGATTATACCGAATAGTTCGTTTCCCTGTCGATAGGTAACACAGTATCTTGAGTCATATTCCTTCCAAAATGGTCATTCAACTTCATAATCCTTCTATGAGTTTACAACAGATTTAACTGCTGTGTGGCGACATTTTAAAATACATAGGCTTTTTAACTTGTTTGCTGTAAAGTCTGCTAGGATCACTAGCTCACATACTGCCACTAAATCTGTTGTTATACTGGATGTGATTGTGGATAGCATATAAAATGTCAGAAATCCTATGTATTGCTGTGAGCAGAATGTTTATAAACAAACAGAGAATTTATTAATTAATATAATGCTAACTGTTTATCAATATCAGAAGCACCAAAAGCAATATAAACCAAATACGTAATCAACATTGTTTTTCATTAACTTCGCAACCTTACACAGGCCTACTGATACACAAATTTCCATATAATCGTATATTTTAAAAAATTGATTATCCAATGTGATAGTGTCACTTAAGCTAGTCATTTCAAACAAAGAGCACCAGCAAGTACATGAAAACAATTCAAATGCAAACAACTTTAACCAAACCAAAAATTATCCATAATTATTTAACCATTGTTAAATTTGCAATTGATTGGAAAGAAAAAAACACACCTTTGGAAGATCGTATATAACGAAACCGATGAAGCCGATTATGGCGATGGCGTTCCTCTCTTGATAAGCGGGTTTAAAGAATTTGCTTGTTCGACACAGTGATACCGAATTGATTGTCATGGTTGCTGAATATCAGATATGAAAAATTGCGAAATCAACGGGCTTAATCAATCAACGGGATTGTTGTCTGAATGTTTCTATGTCTATAATTGCAATATTGCAATGAATTGAACAAACCCGATTGTATTGTAATGATTCGGGTTAAACCCGGTTGTAGGTGTAGAATAGTACTAAGTTATAACCGGGTTGATTTGTTTTTAAAATATGGATAATCCGGTTAGTTAAATTACAAATATATCCTTAAAATTATGGAAGGATATGAAATAGATAGATGACAGTTTTAGTAATTTTGGAAAATCTTTGCTAGCAGCTATTTAGAAGAAATAGATATAGATAGATAGATTCACCCCCCTCTAGGTGTGCATTTTAAAATGTATAAATTTTGTTTTAGTGTATTTTATTGTTTTAAAATTTTAGGTTTTCGTATTTCAAATAATTAAATATACATTAGACTTGATATAAATCTACTACCCACTAAAGTTTTAGTTGTTAAGAATATTTTTAAATTAATTATATATGTTATGATTTCCCGGAAATTGCTTTACTTTTGAGACTTTTTAGCTGGACACGACGACCAAACTACTTTATTCTAATTATAGCCGTTTTTGAAAAAACATAGAAATGTTTATGAAATAAATCACAATAAATTATTTAAAGTATAATTTTGAATAAGCATGATAGCCCTTGCAAAGCACGAGCACCATGTAAATTCGTGCATTTCAGTTATTTTGATTTTTGAAGTAGATTACTAGTAATTTTTGAAACATTAGTAGATTTCTTACCTGAATTTCATATATGATTGTAGCAGTTTATACACACTTAAGAATTCATATTAATTTTTATAAATAATTTTAAAAAAATGTAACTTAGAAAAATGGAACATAAGTATTTTGAAAAATTTATCCTTGAGTTAGTAGACTCACGTGTATACGTTGTTTATAGACAAGTGTTCAAATGATAACTCATATTATAATGGAAACTGATAATTGACGTGTGCATATATATAGACCATCCTCACTTGATCATTAGTTCGTGTAACCAAATCGATCATCATTCTAGCAATGATATTTAAACACTTTTGTCATTGAGTTCCAACTACATAATTCCATTTTTCATCCTCTCATAATAAAAATGAGTTTATGAATCCCCACCGATGTTGTTTTCACCCACTCTACCATCATTAACGCCATTACCAACACTTTCGAACACTATTAATATTTCAGATCTGGAAATTTTTGGTAATTTATGTTCCAAACGTTTAGTATAATTTGGGTTTAAATTTTGGCGATTCAAGTTGAACTTTCGTTGTTTCTATTTGGATTTTGGTGGTGCACATTCAAATATAATCTACATCTTCACCTTTACCCTTCTACCTCTTACTTTTTATACCATCTTCGACAATACACCAACGTTATCACCGCCTCTTCTTTGACTTGTACATTGTATGTATACATCTATACACCATCCCCACTCAGTCATTCCTTCGTGTCACCAAATCGACCATCACTCTAGAAATCCACCCCACATTTCTGCTAGTTCATTATTCTTATTTTTCGTACTCTCACATAAGATCCGAATTTATAAAGTTCCATCGATTTCGTTTTCACCCACTTTACTACCGTCAACACCAGCACCTCCGAATAGTATAAAAATTTCAAATTTTGAAAATTTCAATAACTTGTGTTCAAAATTTTAGTGATTTGGATTCAAATTTAGGTGATTCAAGTTGAATGTTTAATAATTCTGCTTTCATTTTGGTTTTTTGGTGGTATTGATGTGATTGTAGTAAAAATTTTGGTGATTTCACTTGTGATTATATGACGGTGTGGTGATGTGATGGTGATAGTGGAATTTGGTCTTTGTGTTGTTAGTGGTGATACTAATAGTGGTTTATCAATAAAAAAACACACAACTTACAAATATTTTTTCTTAAAAATTAAATGATAATATGAAATACACATGATATATGATTTTAGTTATGTATTATGTATAATTTTTATTTCTTCATTAAAATTCTGTAAGTAATCAATAATAAATTGAGAAAAATATTCCTATAATTAACTCTAGGTAATTACCTATAGTTATATGCATTTTGAGTATAAAAGGTTGATGGCATTTTTGTAATAATGAAATCCACCCCCATGTACACTACGCCATAGATGGCCTATAGCAACCCCCAAACTGTGTTACCATAGACCCCATTTTGAATTTACCATAGGCCAAAATAGGGCTATGGTAACACCTCAGCTGTGTTAGGTTCTCAGCAGTAACTACAGGTATCTAAGGTAACATCAAAACACAGCCTAAGTTAACACAGCAAATGTGGTTACCAAAAACCTCTATAGCAACATCTTAAACACTCTATAGTAACATAGTTTGTGTGTTACAACAGATAATACAATTTTGCACAGGTGTCACACGTGGGGCCCACTTCTAGGTGGGGGCCCAAATGTGGGGCCCACTTTTTGGCCTACTGTGGGGCCCACCTGCTAAATGTGCAAGGCCTATTGTAACACCTAATATTACCTATTGTAACACCTAATATTACCTACTGCAACACATACAATGATAAAAATAATAGCCTATTGTAACACACTTTGTACCTATTGTAACACCATAAATGTAACAAAATAAAAATGCACTATCAGAATATTGAATTCCCATAAACAAACCAACAATTCAAATCCACCAGCAACTACATCAAATCAACCAACTACATCTTTTGATCCATCTTTACAATTCTACCGATATAAGAAACAAAAAAAATAAAACTAAGCTTCCAAAGTCTTTGATCCATCTTTTGCTACGGTAGCCGTTAAAGCCCTCCTTAACTGTACAGCCCTCCTCTTGGTGCACTATGTGTATTAGGTGCGAGTCTTCTTTAAACCTGAAATTACCGAAAATAGAAGTAATTTCTTAGGTAATCACAACGCAAAAAATATCAAATACTTGTGCTATTCTATTTTTCTGGTGCAACAGGATTTGCAATAAATATCGATAATAGAGTAGAATGAATTAAAAATGAGTTACTGGAACACTTCAGGTTCCAGTACATAGAATCAAAGGCTAGTCAATTTTCAACAAGATGAGAGGTCATCATACAGAATGCTCGACCACAGACAAGACACGACTTATTTTAATAAGAACAAACCTTTGCACAATCACCAAGCCAACTCATTGTACTTCTGGCAGCTTGAAACATTTCTCCCAGGGCAGTCAAGGTAGTCTGAACAAAATTTAATTCAGCTAGAGCACACAATTTAATTCAGTATATTAGTAGTTTAGACAACCAACTATATTCAGAAGAACAAGAAAGAAATCAACATCCAACTACAAGTCCAGATTGAAACTTTGTTATCTGTGGAATATGAAGTTGATGGTTTTGCACGGACATTATTTGCAGCAGTTCTATTGCTCCTGTGGATTTTACGCAGAAATGTATAAATTGATAATCACGGGAAACATTAAATTCAATTACATAACGTACAGACTTTTAGTTAATAATGCTATAGAAGGTGTTAACATACCCAGAAGTCATATACAAGCACTTGTCATAGCCTGCAAGTGACAAAAAAGAATATCAGTTGAATATAAAGTTGTAATCATGAAACAAGTAGAAAGATTGTTTAGAATTCCACTGATTATGATGGCCACTATCTTTCAATTAATCAATGATATCACAATATTAATTTAGAGATCGTCATTACTCAGTAAGCACATTAACACAACCATACAGTTACTCTTGGGCAATAGTTGAAAGAACCAACATAAAAAAGGCTTCTGATGCCAAAAGAAAAAACACATTTCAATATACGTACTTGGATTCTTATTTGTTTTAACTTCTGATCCTCCAAATCCACAATCAATATCAGTAGCTCCATTCTGCTGGTAGTAGCTGTTGAATGCAAAAGATGCATGGGACACTAGACTATCAGGCTCATAACAAGGTTGACTAGGCTGAATCGCCGAACAATCAACATTTCCAGAACTACATGCCTCTTAAGTTATTGAAGACTATATGTATGTAATCACTGAAGACGAATGACTCTTGGAAAAAATTTCCTCTTAAACGATCATTCACATATGCCTCTAAATTCTATGTATATGCGAAACAGGGCCCAAGCAAAATAACCACAATATTGATGTAAAAGTTCAAGTAGCTGGATAAGCTGGAAATACTACAAATATGTATGCAAGTTTTCACATTGTCGTAAACAGTCTAGTACTTAAATAGTTCACAGTCTCTCTCAAAGTGTTTGTTCCTAACAAAGGAGCTCAAACATTTAAATAACCATATATTTCACATCATCCCCCAACATTGGCTCAAATCACCAAGAATATAACACCACCTAGTCATGAATATAATCTGGATCAATTATTAAAAATATTAAAACCTTTTAGATTTCATACAATTTAAACACTACCAAGAATGACATAAATCCAAAAAAAAACACAAAGATTTCCAACATTATCGCCCCAAATACACACCTAAGCCATCCATTTAAAAAGGGTACAATCTGCTGAAAACAACTCAATGTGATTATAAGCTCCAGAAAGTACCTCAAATT
This sequence comes from Kitagawia praeruptora, assembly GCA_037693485.1. Classification (NCBI taxonomy): domain Eukaryota; kingdom Viridiplantae; phylum Streptophyta; class Magnoliopsida; order Apiales; family Apiaceae; genus Kitagawia; species Kitagawia praeruptora. The sequence continues at coordinate 27,065,564 of CM075350.1, read as the reverse complement.
CTAAAAAAGATCAAATCTTTACATACACATACACAATGTGTGCAATATATACAACAAATAAACAGAAACCCACAAAATCTTGGAATTTGAGACATACCCATAAGCATTAACAGCAAAGAAGTTGCAAAAATGAGCCTGAATCCTCTGCCCATTTGTTCTTGAAACCTCAATTCTTGACTTCAAATTCTCTGTTTTCACAATGGAGTAGTACTTGTGGTTCTTTCACTGCATACACTTACACTGTATGTATAATCTTTGGGGCTTTTTGGAACTCGAGATTGAACAAGATTCACAAACTTGAACAAGATTCACAAACTTGTGGTTCTTTCACTGCATACACTTACACTGTATGTTCTTTCACTGCATACACTTACCTCCCAAAATTGAACAAGATTCACAAACTCAAGCCCTAATTTCCTGCAATTTCAAAAAAAAAATAGAGAAGTGAGTCGAGTATCTAATTAATCATAAAGAAGAAGTGAATATTTATTTACCAATTGGAGGTGTAGGGTTTATAAATCGATTTGTGGAGAGTTCGTGGAGAGAGTTTTGAGAGAGAGAGAGAGAGAGTATGTCGAGAGAGAAGTGTTCTTGGAGAGTTTTGAGAGAGAGAGTTTTGTTGAGGGGAAAGTAGTGTCTGAAAATTTTGTAAAGGGGGAAAGCTTTCCGCCCAAAATTTCGCTCTGACTGTCTAATTTTTCATTTTGCCGCTCGTGTTTTCATTTGCCGCTCAGCAGTACTCAGTATATATAACAATTTACTTTCTTTTTTTATTTTTGTAAATATTATCAATTTATTTTTAATTTCTTTAAATTAAAATACTATTGTTAAATCTATTATTTTCATAATTTTGTAATAATTCACAATTTATACATAACTTAGTTTTCTTTATTAAATTTTTAATGAATTTAGTTAAAATTTAATAATGTTTGGATATTACTTTATTTTAAAACCTTTTTATTTGAAATTTATAAAAAAAAAATAATATTTATGAAAAATCAATAATTTGATTATTTGATGGAATATTACGTTTTAAAATGATTACTTAAACGATTTAGTTAAAATTAATTATTTTCTAAAGTCAAATAATTATTAAATCATTAATTTTAAATAACATAAAAATTTTGTTCATGAATACTCTATGTTAACACATCACATGGTGTTACCCACTGTTAACACCTTTTATAACTATAGTAACATACTTTTGAGGATTTGGTAACACCACAATCACAAGGTTGCGATAGGTCAAAAATTTCATACCTATGGTAACACCAATAGTGGTAACACCCATGTCAAAAGGTTGCAATAGGCAATCTATGGCGTAGTGTGTATTTACAAAAATAGCCTTCCAATTGTATTATAATATGACTTAACTATAGGTAATTACCTATAGTTAACTATAGGATCATTAAGCCCAAATAAATTATAAATATACATACATATATATATATATATATATATATATATATATATATGGAGCTGCTCTAATGAGACCCTCTTTATAATGAGAATTGAGACCCTAATATTATTTTTATTAAAAAAAATTAATTACATACATATATATCATCTCTGATTATCCCGCAATATCACCACCACTCGTACTACACTTCATCACGATCGCAACAACAACAATACCAAATTCAACAACAAAAACAACATCACTGTGCACCCACCACCAAATGATCATTCAACTTAAATTAAAATCACTAATTCAAACTAAAATCATTAAAATACAAATTACCAACACAGGGTCACCAACATACAGTCAACAAATTGATAAACAAAGCACCTTAATTATACACAAATCACCAAAAACTGAACAGAAATCATAAAAAAAATCTATGCAAATCACCAAAATCCGAATGCAAATCACCAAAATTTTTGAATGCAAATCAAGAAAAAAATTCAGATTTGGGCAAAACACTTTTCTCTTCTCTCTTAGGCTGTACTTCCTCCATTTCCCCATCTTCACCTCTTCCTTCATGCGTCTCCTCGAAGTTCTCATATCCATTTTCTTGTGACAAGATCAAATCAAAGGCTTGAATATTCCAACTAATTCCACTACTTCAACGAGTTTGTTGGTATTATACACCAAAATACAAATTACCAACACAGGGTCACCAACATACAGTCAACAAATTGATAAACAAAGCACCTTAATTATACACGAATCACCAAAAACTGAACAGAAATCATAAAAATTCTATGCAAATCACCAAAATCCGAATGCAAATCACCAAAATTTTTGAATGCAAATCAAGAAAAAAATTCAGATCTGGGCAAAACACTTATCTCTTCTCTCTTAGGTTGTACTTCCTCCATTTCCCCATCTTCACCTCTTCCTTCACGCGTCCCCTCGATTCTCATATCCATTTTCTTGTGACAAGATCAAATTAAAGGCTTGAATATTCCAATTAATTCTACCACTTCAATGAATTTGTTGGTATTTTTTTGAATCATCGTCGATTAAACCTTTTGATGACACATTTCAGCCATTAAAAAACTTGACGACGATGTTAATATAAGCTTATAAAAGTTTTGATTCGAGACATGAAATAGATAATATGGAAGAGATGAAGAGATACAACGTGAAAAAATAAGTACGAACTCGTCGGAGATTACATGAATTCGTCGGAAAAAAAGTGTGATAGTTGGGAAGATGAAGAATATGTTTATATGTATACGTATATGTGAGGTGGATCAATGATAAAAAAAGCAGTTAAATGAGGGGTGGAATAGATGATATGTTGATAACAGATATGTGGTCAGGATTAATAGATAACTTAAAAAATAGAGGACTGAGATTTGGTCTCAGTTCTCATTCTAAGGGGGTCTCATTTTTTAAGGGGGTCTTAAAAAATAGAGGACTGGGATTTAGCATATATATATATATATATAGGCTAGCGTTCAAATAGAAACCAACCTTAGAATACAAATTAGAAATCAACACTAAATAAATTATATTTCATTTATTTTAATGGCCCCGCTAGGGGCACCTTCACAAAAAACTTATAAAATTCTTGGCTCTATTCAACAAAAATGTATTTTTTAAAAAAAATACTGTTCACGTGCCACGTCATCATGTGAACAGTAACTTTTTTTTAATTTTTTTTGTTGAATAGAGTCAATAATTTTAAACGTTTTTTGTATTGAGGTACCCCTAATTTGGTCATTAGATTAGCTTGAAATATTTAATTTAGGTTTAGTTTCTAATTTCTATTCTAAGTTAATTTCTATTAGAATAAGACCCTATATATATATATATATATATATATATATATATTACATGTCTTATTTTAACTTTTTTTGAGTACAAGATTTATGGTGAGTTCTACTAACGGCACATATGTAATCAACATTAAATTCACTTTTATTAACCTAAAATTTTGAATTTTTTTTAAAATATAATCTATTTATTTATTTTTTAAATTTATCTTTTTAAATTTGATCATTTTTACGATCGTTAAATTCAACTAATCGATTATTATAATTTATGTATTTTATACAATTTAGTATTTTTTATGAATATCTATCTTTGTATAACATAAGAATACATCTTAATTTAATAATTATTTGTATTGCATCTATGATATAATTTATAATGTCGTGTCCAAACCCAATTACTTTTTTATTTAATTGAAAATTAATACAATATTTATATCTCATATTTAAATTATTTAATTATCGCAAAACCATGTTTTAAATTAGTATAAGGGGTATATTAATTTTTTAAAATTCGTCAAAAAATCATTTTGACCTATACTAAACATAATAAATAGTAAGATAGACAAAATAATTCATTTGCATACATTTTTTAATTATTAGCAAGATATTTCATATATTGAGATAATCTCAAAATAATTATTAAATAAAATAGAGCGCCCATATGAATTTTTTGTGCTTGTAATCAATGATTTTTTTAAAAAAATCATTAAGTGTGTTCAATCCTCGTTACCAATAACCTTGTTTGCCTATGATATATATGATGGATAACAAAAGATGAAGAAAGAATATATGTTATTTTACTAGGTAATTTTTTTAATTCTTTCTCCATTTTGTTGGGCTGTATTTTGCTCATAATGTTTAGCGGGTTTCTGTTGGCATATATGAGTATATGACAGAAGAGTTATGCATTCTTTAAATAACTTAACTACGTAAAATCTGTTCAACTGAAGGCCACAAACGCATTTTGTTTAGTTACAAATTTACAATAATGAACTCTCGCAATGTATTAACAAACTGGATTTTGAGTAGAAGTCATCCTATAGTTAAGTAATTTGTGGTGTAATTGTTAAATCTAGTTCGTTAGCTGAGGGAAAAAATGAATAGAAATGGTGTGACAGAGGTTGGATCAACTGCATTCAAGTGGACTGGTCTGGTTCATAGTCTTCCATTATGCCATCAACAGAGATATGATTAAATGTTGCATGGATTGAACCTTACTAACACTTGGGATCTGCTCTGTTGTTGCGGTGATCATGAATATTGATATTGGAGAGTAGAAGAGTATTAGGAACAAGCTAGGCAGGATGACATTCTGATTCGAGATCAAACATGAGAGTATTGTGTGTTTAACTGTTAATTAAATGCAACTTAGTGCCTGGAAAGGTTCAGAAAACTGTAGTTCATACATCATGTGAGCTGATAAGTGATAACGATGAAACATTACATCCTCTAAGGGTGATACTAGTATACTACTACAGCTCTGCTCACTCCATGATATGGATGAAACAAATATTTATTCAGAGACTAGTTACCTTGCAACAATAAGCCCAACATATTGCAGAAAATTCGATTACATCAGTAGCAATCCAAAAATTGAAGTACTATGTTTCTCACGAAGATATGCAATCTAAGTTTATTTACACTAGTACATAGTAATCTCGAGATAGAAATACTATTATGCTTTCAAAAAAATGTAGAAAATCTGATATGTGTTTATTAAGTTTTCAGGACGGAATGTAACTTATAGTAAAGGAAGGGAGATGAATTTTACTTGTATTCTGATATCAATGAACTGTTGTAATGACTGTATGAGTTCATATTTTCGAATCCTTTCTCATGATATATAATTCAGTTCTGAATACACAATATTAGTACTGTAATTAAGACAGCGATTTAAAGTAAGCAGTTCTTACATATGATGACTACCAAATACATTCAGTTGTGCACAAATTAAAGTACAATTAGAGACTTACATAAGTACTTGTGTTCTAACAGAACTGATTACATGCAGATCATTACTAATTTACTATTTCATATTCAGTACACATGCATAATAACATACATAATGACTAGGACTAATATTTACACTTGGTGGGTTTCAATCTTCGATGCCTTTTGTCGTATTAAAGTGTTCCTCCTCAAGTTAATAAGGAGGAATGACGATCCCCAAATTAGCTTCTCAAAATATGTTCATCATTGAGTTGTCTTGTCCAGCTCGCGGTGTTGCAGCAGTAACATCATCTAAGAGCCACTTCTCGATCAAAGTTAGAGAAGGCACTTGTTGTAATCGCTGCTGACGATGATACAGAGAGTTGCTGTTGTAGACATTTGGCTTGTCCTCATCGTTATCTTGTAACATAAAAAGCCCGTTGTTAACGTTATTTTCCATCTGAAAATTGGCTGCATCATCCATAGATAAATCTGTTGAAGTTGAATATTTGTTGGAAGAGTTGGAGTTGTTGAACAATGACTCTGTGCCACCACGACCACCAGCAATCCCGTGTTCTGGTGTGTGTCCTTCACTAGCTGAACTATAACCTGCTGCACTAGTACTTCCAATTTTTTGATGACTGTTATTATTGTTGATAGAGTTGGAGTACTCCTGAGCAGTAGTAATGTCGGATGAGTTTGTTTGATGATCCTGAGACGAGGGTGAAGAATTAGGAGACCTTTTCATCCAAGTTTGAAGCAATCGAGCTATGTTGTCAGCACTCGAAGCATAGGAAGTCGACGATGTCTGGACAGGTGGTGCTATGGTCGAAACAGGTGGCGGTGGTGGTGCTTGGACCGATGCTGCAGGGGAAGCAGTAGTAGTAGTAGTACTAGTGGTTGGAGATTTGTCAAGGGACAGAGCTTCACAAAGGGCCTGTTTAGCCATGTGGATATCAGTTTGAAGCCTTCTTTCCCACTGACCTTTCGATGCTGATGACGAAGCCTCTGAGGCTCCACTGGTATCATTTCCATCATCACTGACCCCATTCCCTTGGCTCTTAAGAAGCTTCTTTTTGAGATGAGTGTTCCAGTAGTTCTTTATATCATTATCTGTTCTTTGTGGGAGGTAAGAAGCTATGGCAGCCCATCTGAAAAATTCACAAAACCAAACATTAGCCATTTAAATAATCGAAACCAAACAATAGCAATTATATATAATCGAAAAACTAATACAACATGTATAGGAAGGAAATCTACCTATTGCCAAGAAGAGCTTGGAGGTGGATGATCATCTTCTCCTCCTGCTCTGTAAAGTTACCGCGCTTAATCCCGGGCCTGAGGTAATTAGTCCACCTGAGCCTACAACTCTTGCTGCATCTCAGCAAGCCTGAACAATCAAAATATTCATGTAACATAATTAGTTCATGATAATACTATATTAATTCAACAAGTCAAGAAAACACTTAACTTGTTAATGACAAAAGGGTAGATGGGATAATAAATACACTAATAATGATCATGATTCATGAATTATGACCAACCATCACAAAAACACAAAAAGATATGTTGAGATGATAAGAAATCTAAACATACCAGTATTAGTAGGAACAGCCCTCCAGTTACCAGGGCCATGTTCTTGAATGTAAGACACCAAGATTATGTCCTCCTCTGGAGTCCAGGGTCCTTTCTTCACTCCTTTCTTCTCGCTGCATGGTGGCCTTCCCATTTCGATACTTCGTAAATTTTGATGTGTGTAAATAAACACAAGATTTGAGAAATAATTGTTGGTAATGTAATTTTATCCAGCTTCTTCTAGTTTGGATGAGAAGAGATGCTGAAGCAATGGTTTTAGAGAAGGGGCTACAGGTCCATATATATAGGACAAGATGGTCATGTACAATGAGAAAAAAACTACTGGAGACATACGCAAGGAAGTTGACTAAATGGGGGATAATGGTAAAATTTTACAAGAAATTCTTGAGAAGGGTCAAAGTGCAACAATGAGCATTTACTTCCATTGCAAAGTCAGCTTTTAGACTCTCTTCTCTTTACACAAACCTCAGGATAAGTATAACATAGCGTTATATGTCGGGGAGCAAAAAATTGTGGTTTGTGTTAATGTCGGGATCTATTTTATTATAATTAATTAAAATAAAACATTTAGACATTTAAGAATTAATTTGAAATATCTAACATTTTTCTTATTTTATTCGAATATGAATAAATTTTTCTTACGAAAACAAAATTGAAGATATCCACTAAATTACAATGTTACAAATAATTACGTAGTATCTTATAATTTAGACTTACATTTCCGGGTTGTAACAATTTTCTCATTTGGTTAAGAAAATCGAAGCTGTCCGCCTGTCCATAATGACCATAATAAATTAATAACGTTTCCAATAGAAATCATATGTGGCTGTGGTAGAAACGGTAGAAATCTAAACTAAAAAGTAGATATTTTAAAATAGTAGTAATATATACTACTCCCTCATTCTCGTAGTGTGTCTCCTGTTTTGACTTTTTATATTATTTATTATTAGCGGTTGACTACTAATTTACACATAATTTATAAGACAAAATATAGTCATGAATAATCTTGTTGAATTCGTATTTATGAAAACTTTAATACAATGAAAATTTTATATTTAATACTAATACGAAATTGAACATATTAACAATTAAAAATGTGTGTTATCAAACGTTCAGAGGAAACAGGAAAATATTTAGAGACGAGGGAGCAGTATGTAACTAGCTACTAGCTAGTGTCCATGTAACAGAGTCATTGACTAATTAGGAGTATAGATTACTACCGCAACATTACTGCCGGTCATTAGCAAGTACTAACAAACAAAACTAATCTAGTTGAAGTTTCTGTTCACATTTTCTACATAGAGAGTGGATGATAATTATATATATCCAAATCAACAAAGTGACAAATTCACTTTTTTTTTTTCTCTTGTGGGTCATGAGTATCTGAATTAACAGTACTTTCATTTGTTATAGGCAGTGAAATTAAGATGCGAGCTTGTCATGATGGGGTAGGCTAATATGAAAAGTTAAATTCGAAACTTTTATGATCCATCTCAATCGAAAGAGAAATGTTAACAACTTAAAACATTTGTGGGTTGACAATCTGGGCATGGTATGAAACCTTTTATTGTCTTACTTTCTCAAAGAAGGCATAAGGGTTGCATCCAGCGGATGCGTCTGGATGTGAGGAATGTGGTATAAGACAACAAAACAAAACTAATTAAAAGTCGGCATTTCTCCCTTGTTTCTTCTACATCTGTTTAACTATACATGTGTCCAAACCTATGCGCGAGATGCTAGCTGCTGTTTACATCTAGTGGTGGTGGTGATCTATAATTTAGACAAACCATATATATAAGTTGTTGGTTTCGATCCTAGAATGATTATTCACAACAGACATATGTTAGAGCATATTGGAATATATATATCTTACTACATATAGGATATGATCTGATTAAAATTAATTTCTTATAAAACCCTCATAATCTTAGAAAGTTAAGTATGTATCATGATTTTCAGATTTTATATTTCAGGTTCTAATTGTGTGTGATCATACTAGTGAAGGCATTGTTTATAAGTTAAACACTAGAGGCTAATCTTTTTAGGCTTTTAGGTTGTGTTGTGTATGATCAGGACCTCGTTTTCTCTAAGCTATATAGTATAATACTATACGTGATTCACGCATATAACTATGCTACACGACCACCCGTCTACATTACATTACATGTAGACACCTAGAAAAAATATATAGTGCCATGCATGCTTAAGTACTTAGAGCAAGTCCAACAATATCCTAGTTGGTGCCTTATAAATATAATAAAATATAGTGTCCTAGTGATTTAAGTCATGATTATTGTGTATGAATTCCAACAATATGCCTTATACTTATGCCTCATAAAATATATTTGAATTAGAATTGGAGGGAAGAGAAAAAAGAGAGGAGAGAGAAGTGTAGAGAAGGAGGGAAGTTAATTTTTTATTGTTAAAAATGATTTAGGACAAGTATAGAGGTGCCTTAAATAAAAGGCATGAGATGGATGTCCTAGTATTTTAAGGCACAACTAGGACATTGTTGGAATACAAAAGTGACTAAATGTCCTAAATATTGATTTAGGACAATATTTAGGACATGGTTGGACTTGCTCTTAAGACTGCATCCTAGCTATCTCATTTCCTGAATACAGTACTAATAATGATCTAATCAGTATAAATTAATAGGAGTACTTACTGATAATCAAGTCTTATCAACCTTAAGAACATACTGTAATAGTTTTTAACATCCATATATCTTAATGACTAAATTGCCGAATGAGAATTCAAAATCTTTAAACAAATGGGTTGATATACATGAAATTATTCAAATGAAGTTGATATTTATTTAAATTTTACCCCGTTACAGTCTTTGATCCCCCGACTCTAATATTACTTATAGTCGGCACAGTAATTAAATTGACGGTGGGACGAATATTTAATTATCCTGTTGCATACAACCACAACATGAAAACAATACCAGTGTGTACTTTGGTTACAATGAAACCTACAGCAGTCCAAAACGAATGATGTAGGAGGTGTTGAAAAATGCAAACAGTACCAGAGAAAATACGATATGGATCCAGGGCCAGCAGCCTGTTGACTATTTCCATCTACTCTCTTCCCTGTCAATTAATGTTCAACCTCCGGAGTTTAAATCAGCCTTTTCCTGGGATAAACATCAACAAACGTAAAGACTTGGTGCACATTTTCAGAATTTCTTGACTCATTCTTACTCATCCCAGTGAGGACTTGGCATGCATAATATTGTTCAAAATAATATATTTATTTATAGGTCGGGCATAATTTTGTGGATTCACTGTATTGTGACATGCAATATATATACACATAAAATATATAGAAATTGAATGCGGGTGATGCTACTAAAATCAGTTTACAGATATTCTGTACATTTATACTCTTTATTAAAAGCAGAAATCCCCTTTGAATGATATGTCATGTATACCGCGATATGTATGGATATACCAATTAATTAATTAATAAAAACTTATTTTATTATTTGATCTTACTTTAAAAACTGTTTTTTAAGTGTATAGAAGGCCAATAAAAATAAGAACTACTAATGAAACAAGTCTTCTCTGAACTAAAATAAGGTATGCCAATAATTAATTAATTAATGTATACCGCGGTATGCCATGTATACAGCGGTATGCCACTAAATATTAATCAATTTAATTAATTAAAATCATAATATTAAATATTAATTTAATTTAATAATGAAGTTATATACTAGAAGTCTATTAACTAAAAATTGAAATAAAAGTCGAGAATATAGGACTTAGGGCTCCATTAATTAATATTTAAAATATATCTATAATAGATTAATAATAAATACAATTAATAATATAACTATTCTTATATTACCAGAGATAAGTTATATAAATTTAATTAATTAAAATAATAAAATTACATATTAATTTAATTTATTATTGAAGTTATATATTAGGAGTCTATTAACTAAAAATCGAAATAAAAGTCGAGAATATAGTATTATATACAACTTGGTGCTTCAAAATTTTATTCATTTAAAAAAGTTAAAAATTAGGAATTTAAGATAATTTATCACAATCCGTGCTTCGCACGGGTTATCGGCTAGTATATAAAAATAGAGTCTCACTCTATGGAGAACCGTCTTACGTGGAGAACCATGGAGAACTACTTAAAATGCATTAAAATTGTCATTTATATAAGGCCCTTGGCGGGGCCCTTTCACAAAAAAGTCTTATAATTCTACCCTCTATCCATTCATCAAAAAAAAAAATTTAAAAAAATTGTAAAAAATTGTTGCCACGTCATCATTTTTTGAAAATTAAAAAAAAATTGTAATTTTTTTTTATAAATAAATAGAGGATAGAATTATAAGATTTTTTTATGAAGGTGCCCCTAGCTATATATAAAGCAATTTTAATGCATTTTAAGTGGTTCTCCACGGTTATCCCTTACATATAAAGCAATTTTAATGCATTTTAAGTGGTTCTCCACGGTCACGGAACAATGGTCTATATAAATATATATATGTAAACCTAATTATAAGTCAATTACGTGGTCATACTAATCCTACCTATATAAGAATGCAAAAGGAAAACGGTCCAGAATTTTCCAGGTCTCCAGGTTTAAGGACTGATGATGTTATAACTAAATCAAGTTCAGTTTCAGATTACAGAAATTCTAATCTTTTCACCAACTAGTCAAGAAGTTAGGTTAATGTACCTATATAGGTTACATACATATTCACAATTTCACACATTTGATATTAATTTTGCGGCAAATCGATACGCTCATAATGTAACAGATGCAGATTATTCATTTGTTTATATTATTGTATCATCAGTATTAAACTGATAGATTGTAACCGATGCACAATTTTATAATACTACCACTACTACATTGCTACGTATTCATCTATGAACGTAGTTGAATGGTAAACAAATTTAATGGGGTGGGTGGACTAGTCATTTTTTCAACCACCAGTGAAACTGTATATGTCATGGCTATGGTAAAGTTTTGATACGAATCTGTAAACAAGATTTCGTATATATCCTCTTCTGCCTGGTAACCTTTTTATTTTTTAAAGATATCTCAGTATGAAACTATATATGGATACACGTGAGTCAAATGTGTAGATTTATTGTGTTTATAGAACAAGTAAAAAAAATGCATGCTTTGGTCAGCAATGAGAGAATTTACACACACTCTGTGTGTTCATGGTTCATACATGATACATGCAAGCTACCTAGTCATTTTGGTAATCAAAATTAAAAGCTTATAAAATGGATGTGCTGATGTACATTACTATTTACTCAATCATGGTGTCTTCTTATGTACTGTAGCATTGATAATAATTACAGTGTGGTAATTTTTTATTTTTGCAGAATGAGGTAAAATTTGAGAGATCGAGAAAGGATTGGATAACTACAATGCTAGCTTGTAGTACATGGCAATACTATGTGACATGGGCGGTGCTGGAAGAAATCAGTTGGGAATCACTTCTCCTTAAATGTTTTCTTTCTTCAATCTTCTCAATTTTGATAAGCTCGAATAAAATAAAATATTGTTTTAAATAAATTAGAATATAAAATATAATGTTTTTTAAATAATAAATTACTAACAATATTCAAATTAGGGGAGTGATGTAATGGAAGCTGTAAGTGTAACACATGAGAGACTGTAAATTTTCATGCCGATATTGGTACAAGATAAACAGATTAATTGAGTTGAGTTACAGTTTTCTTTATTTCTAGTCGGAATAAAATAGAAAATGAAGAATATACCTACAAGTGAAAATCGCAAAAACAAAATCACGTGAAATTAATTTAATTTTACGAAATTCGAAAAAAAAAATCAAAAATTTTATACAATATCTCCATGTATTAATTTTGAGCTACATCAGATTAATTATTATATGTATCGTAATTATATCAGTTGAAATCTTAATTCCATGCAAAAGTAGGCTCCACTTGGCTACCTAATAAGGCCACACAATGTGGGTCCATATCATCCCATATCCTCACACGTGTAACCTGTTAATCTGTACAGAACGAAGTGAACCCTTCCGGCCCACTTACACTTATTTCAGTTCAGTTTAAAATATACTTTCGAATTTGACAAAATAATTCGATGCATATTATAATAAATATATCTCTGTCGACCCTTAAAAACTACTCCTTCCCTCCTTTCGATTTCTTATCATTTCAAAATAGGATATCTGACAAGTATTTTAAGGTGGATTTTAAGGATAGTTCCATAACTCGTTTTTTAAATTTTTTTTATTGTATAAAAATAGAACAATCCTATTTTTATACAAAAAAAAGAAAAACTTAAAAATAAGTTATGCAACTATCCTTAAAAATCACCTTAAAATACGTAAAATACGTGTTAGAAAGTGATAAAAAAATGTAAAGAAATGGATAGGACGGAAGGAGTATATGCGAGTACCAAAGGAGGAAATTGTTAAAATATTTAAAATTACTAAAAAAATTGTTGTAGTAGTAATATTATTAGGAAAATGTTAAATCCGGAGCAAAATTTTTATTTACAAAGCAATTTCCTTAGAAAAACCAAATTGTCCTTGTTTTTATGAATGCAAGGGGGCTAGACTTGATTTAAAACAGTGTTCTAAAAAGCGGTAAGCGGCTCTAAGCGGTAAGATAACCTTCGAGCGCTTAAGCGGCTAGGCGGGCGCTTAAGCGGATTTCAATGCGGATCAATTAAGCGGATTATATAATATATATTTAATTATTTATATACATAAGTATATATATATTTAATAATTATATAAAATCGGGGAATAAGCGGTTAACATAAAATCGGGACGGTTGGGGGACCTTCAACGCTTAAGCGGACCGCTTAAGCGGTTAGGCGGCCTTGTTTTAGAAAGAGATTTAAAATAAGGATAATTTTGTCATTTAACAGAAATTTATTCTAAAAATTAAAATTTTGCTCTGAATTTTAAATTTCCCAATTATTATTATTACTAGGACGTGTATGGTGAAGAGAGAAGCCACTTGTGACTTATTTGTACAGAAACAGAAGTGATAATTTGAAGATTGACATACAAATACAATTATACGAGGCAACCTACCACTGTGATTGGGCCTGGTAGGTATGTTAGTGGACCCACTCACCACTATGGTCCATACTCCGCACACACACAAGTAAACATGTTCCGATTCCAAAGTACACAATTCAACTTTTTGCAATTTTCATGAGAGTAATCTTCAACCACAAAACTACAAATTTTGTGATCCGTGATTGGATCGTAGTATAATTTAGAATTAATCAAACCCGAATTAAAGTTTAACTCGATTTCTATGTGTGGTTGTAGAATTGAGTAGACACGAACTAATCAAATCCGAATTAAAGTTTATCTCGATTTTTTATATGCGTGGCTGTAGAATTTAATAGACATGAACTTAAGTAATTACTATTGTTGTAGTTCAATGAAACATCACACTCGAATTAAATAGTGAAATATGATCAATCATAAGCATTATTTCAAAAACTCGATCTTGTGTTACACAAGATTGAGGATTCGATTTTTCTCCAATACATAAAAATGTTATGAGAGGTATTTGCCCCTTTAGGGGTGGTGGGAAAGATTCTATGTAGATAATTGCAAGGTTCGTGCACTGGTTAGCTCAATAGAGTTAGCTCAATAGAATTGCTGGTTTACTTTGGAGAGCATATGGTGATGTATTGTAGAATATAAATGTGAATTTATCTGATCTGAAATATGATGTATGACCTAAAATACGTATGATTTATCCCGCCTCACCACAAATTTGTACTAAAAAAAAAGAAATTAGGATTGCCAACACATGAATATTAGTGGTGTTTGACCCTCATCTATATTCTTTATTAATGTGGAAAACCATGTTTTAATAATTAGATAATGTGTTTTAATACTTAGATAATGTTTATTAATATTTTAATCTCGGCTCGTGTTCTATGGGCTCGTGCTTGAATATAAATAACAAATAAGTTAAAAGATACATATATTTCTTATTCTATAAATTATATATATAACTAATTTAATTTCACAAATGACCTATTGAGAATGTAAAAATAAAAGGATAAACTTAAAGATTTGATCATAAATTATTAAATTTACATAAAAATGGGCTAAATGTTAAGGAATAATCAAAATGTTAACAGAAAAATGACATTTGTGGAATGAGGGGACTCGGGAGTAAATTTGACATTTCATGTTTATGCTCGCAACATTCAGATTCAGTCAATCAATTCTAAGGATGGGCAAGGCAAACAGCCGGAGACGGACACGTATAAAAATCTTGGAACACCATATCGACGCAGTGGGAAACGCGGGAGAGATGTGCGTGCATGCGTTTAAGAGGGATGGAACATCTGCTGTAAGTTGGACGCGTGGTATTCAAGATAACTTTTTTAGATTCAATTTATCTGACTCCATTGCCAGAGGGTGGGGTTTAATTTTCTATTTTCACATTTCTCTCTCATTTTTCTTTGATACATTATAAATTATTTTCTTTTAACTTCTTATGAGTTATGAGTAGGGTTGCGCAATAAATTTAGTTTCACTTACCGATGACTTTCTGAGCAAACGGTATCTTCCTCTTACTACGGAATGTTTGATAATTCGAAACTTGTTAAAGACAAGATTGATGCGTGCGGGTGTTTAATTATTAAAAAAAAAATAGCTTGGCAAATGACAGACCATGCCTATGTTAATGTCCTGAAGTTTCTTTGTTTACAAGACTTTAGACGTATTTCTGTATACAAATTGAACATACACATTTGAAATTTTAGCTTTATGATATCGTAAATTCTTCAAGAGAGTACATGTTAAACGTAGAGGTGACATTATTAGAAAAGGTAACAGTAATAAACATAAAAAAATGGAATTGCAAAATGCCGACAAACTAGTTGAAGACTCGGACTAATTTTCTCTAGAGTGTAGAATTGGTTTTCTTTTGCCACAGTAGCGACTGAGACTGAAAGGAAGTGGCATAATTGATCCTTAAAGCCATCAGGGCGGCCCTGTTGCTTCTCTGGAAGACAATGGCATTAAGGCACAGACCGAGTAAACAAAAGATAATTCTAAGGATCTTCAGACTCCAAGGTCAATCACATGAACAAGTCTACATAATATAGCAGGCAGCCACCCCAACAGACTATTATCATGGCTTAATCCAAGTCTCCCACGGTCGTACATTAATATTTCGGTTAAGCAATGCTCTCGATCTGTTAGCAACTGGTGTTTGCCTCTACTTTCAAATCCAAACAGTAAAATGAACACATCTTACTTATTTGAAAGTACACAAGTGGTTGTTTGTCCATTTAAAACTATACAAACATTGACATTAAATAACAGCCACCAAGGAAGCACAACTATAATGTAAGGCATTATTCTCTTTATAGTAGTAGGTCCAGAAATCACATAAATTCACAAGTTTCTTGTAACATTTCAGATATTCAAATATAAAGCTTCATGTACAAATGATTTCGTATTATAATGGGGTTGAAGTTATCATCTTCATTCTCCAGACAATCAGATTACTTGTATTTTTCACATTTCTTTTCTAGCAACTCTAACGAAGATATATGTTTAGAATACACGTTAAAGCAAGTTCATAGAAATGCAAAATAAATATTCATTTAAGTCTGGAAAATTAATTCAGAACAATGTAATCAACGCTTGCCCCATTTGGTGAAATTGTATTTTCTTCTGTAAACCAATGAGACAGTCATTGAGTGAAACAAGCATCACGTCACAAGTTGCAAAATAGACCTTAATAAAGCAGACAGTTCCTATTAACAATAGAATGTGGCTTACTCTAAATCTATCACACTGATTTTCTGGTAAGCAAAGAGCAAACTTGCTACGTAAATATACTTTAAGCTCGAATAGTAAAATGACCCTGTCTCTCAAGACAGTTCATTGCCATTTCATGAAATTATGAAAAGCTTTGCCGAATATTTTATATTTTAACAGCTCACGGTAAAATGAATGTGCAACTATGATAAGATAATCTTCAAGTGTCTAGGTTAGACTAAGAGTTAGTTTCTTAAAACCTCTTTCATAGTTTCATGTGGGTTAATTCTCTATGAAAAATTCTAGATATCACTATACTCAAGCTAAATCACATGGTTATGCAAATGGAAGCTTTATAACATGGAAAGATAGATTGGGGATGGTAGGATAACCTGCTTAATTAACTATCCAGACCTAATAAATGGCAGTAAATAAGAGTAAATAATATTTATAATCATTAATCGTCATCATAGGAAAACCACAAGGAAAAAGTCACCCTCGCCACCCTGTCTGTCCTTCCCAGTAGACACTACATGTTGGCAAATGCCCCATGGTTTCACATTTATGGTCAAGTTCTGTGCCACTCAACATGTGACAGTCATTCTGCACCTTGATTTCTTTAGACTTTAGGGTGTGAATTTTGTTAATTATTAATTTATTGATTTGCTGCTGTTATATGCTAAAAGCTGGTTACTTGGCCTATATCCTCTGGCATATATTTGTTAGGTAACAAGAAGTGATTATCTTTAGAGTTTAAATGTTAATTATTTGTTCTTGTTGATGTTTCTTGTATATACTTCATGCATGTGTTATAGAAATGAAAAGTAACGACTTCAATGATGTACTAAGAATTTAGAGGTCGGAACCTCTCTGCACTCATCATTGGTTCTTAGGCCTTGGCCCACTCAAATTTGATGGAACATTTATCTTGTTTAATCTTACAAATAGCAATGGGACAATTAACTCCAGCAGAATGCAGCATCTAAACTCGTTCCAAAAGATAAAAACCCACACCTACTTAGCCAGTACAGCCGTGGAGGGGTAGGGGGAGTCTATGTTACTCGGACTCTTCATTTTACCTCGGAGTACCGGTGTCGGACACTCGACACTCGGACATGGACACACGGACTTGGACACTTATTTTAAGCCAAAAACATTTAAATTTTTCAAAAAGTTGCCGAGTCTGATACTTGGACACGTACCCATGTCGGACACTTATAGCCGAGTCCGAGTAACATAGGGGGGAGTCATGCATACTAAAATACTTCAATTTTGGATTCTATAAGCACTAACCGGCTGTTCTTCTTTGTCAACGCGCATGCAAAGCAGTTACAGTTTATTATTAGAAACTTAATCATTATACATTACATAGTGTTAGAATATAGTGTATTATCAATTAGCCAATCTTTCTACAAGAGGTGTTTCAAGGGTATTTATAGGGCTTCTAGTGGGCTTTTAATGGGTCTTAGCTAACTAGGTGGGCATGTGGCCCAACAGAAGTCCCCCCCTAAGTCTAATAAAAGATCTTTAGATCTTTTAACTAACTATTTTACAAGCCCCAAAATGATGGGTATTATAATACAAGAAATAGTTGTAAAAAAGAAGAAATTGACAGGGAAAGCGTATAGATGGGAGAAAAAATTTTCTTGACACGCGATCACAGCTTTATTGCTCGAACTGACTCGTCCTTCCCACTTCCCCACTTCTTGGAAGTTGTGCTTTGACAGTTGAAGAGGTATGCTTATTTCTTCTATTTTCCTTATAAAAAATTTGTCATTGCTCTATTCTTTGTTCTTCTTTCTTTTTTTTTTTAATCTTTCTTTCTGGTCTTCGTCCTTGTCGTCGCGTTGTGAGAGGTATTTCTATGTCTCTTTCTTCTCCTTCTTTTGTTTAGTCGCCTGTCGTCTTTTGTGACTATGAGAACCACTATTGCCTCTTATTCCTCTACTGAGAGTGATGACTCTTCTAATGAGAAAGATATTGTTGAGGTTTTGCGTTCTGGGACTGTTACTCGTCCTCGTTATCGTCCTCTTGCTTCCTCTTCTGCTAAAACTTTAACCTTTTCTCCCGGTGGAGATGAGAGTTCCGCTAGTAGGGCTATTCCGGCCATTGGATCTGTCTCTCAGACTCCTTCTGTTGACGACGTTGCTAGACCTCGTCCTAGGGCTAGATTTGAATCGAATAAATCTTTTAATAAGCCTGGCTATTACTCCACGCATCCCTTGGACCTTGATAGGTTATCTCAGTTGGTTGCTTTTTCTGAAGGTTATAATGCCTTTGCTCCGGGCGTCGACGATCGGATGTTGAACCACATGAGGGTTGTGCCCTTTAGACACGTCGGAAAGAACTGGCACTTTGCCACTTCATTGTGTCCAAAAAAAGACATTCTCCCATCAAAGAGGTTGACGAAGTCATAGGGGTCTGTGGAGCCATCAAATTGGTCCATAGGTGGTACCTTGAGATCCCTATTGACCTTAGCCTTTTCAATACTTTTAATTAATGGACTTTCTGAAGATACTTCAACCTCCCCTGAATGAGATTTTATGAACTCTTTGAACTTTAGTATATCCTTTGTTGATAAACTAGCCGTACTTGACTCTTCCTTCTCACACTCTTCATTGTCGTCTTCCGAATACTCCTTTTCCTCCTCTCTGGCCTTGCGTTTCCTTGACGAGAGTGAGCCAGAAGACATCTTTGCCTTAGAGTACTTACTCCCCATAGACGTCCTCCATGAAAATTCATAATTCTCTGTTTGGTACTCTGAAGAAACATGGCCGTCAGACACCTCATGGAGCTCTTTCTGCAACCTGACTATCTCTTTTTTCCTCTTTACTTTCTCAGCTAATATCTGTCTCTCCAAGTCTAATTGGCGAAGTTCATCGTCGATTACGACATCAGTAGAAGCTGTAATTTGCATTTCTCTTTGTCGTTTAAGTTTTAACAGATGCAAACGAGCATCGCTCGTTAGAACATGTTTGCCTTGAGGTGTGAGAACTAATTGTCGATTATCCTTTTTTGCTTTGCGAGATCCATTTATCGGATCTGAAAAGCTAGGCCCTGGGGGTGAAGAAAATAATGTTTTAGGAGCCATTAAAACTTTAGTTTCAACAGGCCGTTTGACACTCGCAACATCGTGAGTGTTTGGGGCACGTTGCTAGCTCGTACCTTGCTGTTCATCGGCCATTCCTTGTTTAGAACAAAGGATGAAGGTCGATTTTGAAGTATTAAAGCTCGATCTATTAATATATGTAGCTATTTTTTATGTGTTTGTTTTTTGATTTTCTAGGAGATAAGAACTCCTTCTAGCGCCATTGTTAGAATATAGTGTATTATCAATTAGCCAATCTTTCTACAAGAGGTGTTACAAGGGTATTTATAGGGTTTCTAGTGGGCTTTTAATGGGCCTTAGCTAACTAGGTGGGCCTGTGGCCCAACACATAGTTTTCCTGAAAGGTGTAATGACGGGCAACAGGATACAAAAAGGATGTTAGAGAAGATTTTATCATTTTCTTTATACATTTTACTTTTGCAGCTCTTGCTTTCAGATTTCAGGCACGCATAGTTGATTGGAAAGATTCCACTTGCATAATTATGCGGGGCTCAGCCAGAGGTTGTGGAGATGTTATCAAACACAGTAAACCTAAGCGCATGTTTGGTTGGACATAATTAACTCCTGCCATCTTAAACACACCAAATGCCACCATGATTCTAACTGAACCACTTCAGCATAACCCTCAAATTACCATGCTTCTGTATTTCGTTTCCAACTTGTAGTTTTTATATGGTATCAAAGCTGGTATATCCTTGGGTACCTATATACTCTTCCCAGATTCTTTCATACTTTTCACAGCTACCTTATAATAAGAGGGTCAAAATTATTATATACAGGCAGATATTGGAAATATATATACGGAGTATAAGTTTATCTTATTACTTAGTTGACTAAAGGCTAATAAATCATATTGAGTGTAGTATCTTACAATGTCGCATGGAATAACTGTACGTATGTAATGGCTAAAGCCAACTCTATCTGTTACTATGTGGCTATCTGTTTGAGAGTTCAAACTCATATGCTTGATTACTTCTCATATTATTAGACAAAATTATTCAAATAATTATCTATAGAGAGGAACTAAAATAAAAGGCAGAAGTCAAGTATATTATTACTATGTGAATAGAAGTACAAGTACAATAATACTGTTCATTAAGAGAAAGAGAATATATATTTGGTCTCATACCAATTTAACTTTATCACATGTTCATTACAAAATTTATATGAAAGTACTTTATTATGAGAGCGTTTGGCTAACCCAGTATATGCAGAAAAAGGACTTATATGCAAAACAGCTTCTATATGAAAGGGTAAAAAGTAAGAACTAATTACCTATATCAATATGTCATTGACAGAGAAATGTCCCTGACTTCACCATATAGTTCTAAGACTTCACTTCACAGTCCTCCTGTAAAAACCTATAGAGCTCTTCTGCAACTTTAGAAGGATACTCCTCTTGTGGTAGAAGGGCACCTGGAACCTCGACAAATCTGCTTACCCCTTTGGCTCCTCGTAGAGCCTCCATTTCCGCTTTGGACCTCTTAGGAGCACCTGTTGATGACATAACTAGAACAGGTAATTTTCCCTGTAACTCTGCAAATAGTTCAACGAATTCCTCCCTGGACTTTACAGGGTCAAGTAGACCAGTTAAGAAAGCGGCAGGCACATAGCGAGAACCTTTCCTTTTTGTCAGTTCGTATCTGCTTTCAATAATTTGCGGGGTCACGTTGTTAGCATCTGCATAAACGTGTGATTTGTACTGCGACTCTATGGACTTCTCATTGCTGACGAGAACATTGTACATCATCCAACCAACTGCAGGGGCTCTTAGTGTCCCCCTAAGTAACCCATACCTGTTATTTTAGCAAAACTCCAAGGAAATCAGGTACATAACCTACTTCAGTAAAAGTATTTGTGCTTATATAAGCTCCCACATAGGTGAAATACTGAGGTTTAAAATACCTTGTTTCCATGTTAGAATCTCTACCAAAGACAATTGGGAGGGGACCAGCCCATGTAGGTGCAACAGCAGCAATGCCAGTTGCCTTCACCAAATTCTTCTTCACAGCACGAACTGCAATTGTGGCTGCATGTCCACCTCCAAAGATTACTAGGTCATCCCCTATGTTTCAAGAGTTCAATACTTTAGCTAAGGTGTTATGGGATTGACTGATAGTGATCTATGGGATCTAAGAAATTTCATTTGTGAAGGAAAATAGAAGACAAATCTTATACAGTATCACGACCAATTAATGGTCATAGTTGGCTGTTCTTACAAAATAAAGTAACAGCTGCCAGAGCACCTCAGAGCATCAAACAACTTTCATTTATCTGGGTGATTAGTAAATCTTCTTAATATATGCAAAGAAAAAAAAATCATGTCTAGTTGCTTATCCCAGAATGAAAGAGAACATGTACACGATATCTACCTGTTGGACCATAACCCATAACCTCATTCACGAGGACATCACCATATAAGTGCAACTAGAAGTTATTATCATTATAATCTGTAAAAAGAGAAATATTCATTCATTTAATGTGTCTCTTTCTGCACAGACATTTTATGGACAAATCAAATGGTATAATACCAAAATACAAAGCTTGCATAATCGGCTAGAGAGAGATACACACACAGGAATAATTAAAATGAATTTACTTGTGACATCAGAGAGCTTATTCAAAGTTAGATCTAGAAATAAGACTGATACACGGATACATCATGTACAAGGCAATTCTAAATGCACATAACAGTTGTATACGAAATCTATCAATTTAAAAAACATAGAAGCACAAAGTGCAACACTGAAGTAATCAGATTAATTTCTTAACTATAGATTTGGACCATAAAAAATATTTTAAAAAAAACAATACAACTTTGAATCAACACGGCAAAAAAAGATGTAAAGAATACATCATGTAAAAACTGATCATTGTATGGTTGAAGGACGCAAAGATATATAAACCTTGATGCACAAAATACTCACCAAAGCTGCTTATTGGACTATTGGGTGAATTAATGAAGTCAACCAGAAATTTCTCCATGACATCTGCGTTAAAATCCAGCTTAGGCCTATCAGAGTAACCAAGACCAGGCCAGTCGATAATCGTCGCCCGCCAATTAACTTTACCAACTTGTTGAACAATGTCTTTAGCCACCAATCTCCATTCTTCCACAGTACTAACATCCGAAATCGTTGGTATCATTAAAATATTCTTAGTAGGTTCAGTGCTTTCCTTCTCATGTTCCTCGTAGTATATATTAACAGAATTATCCTTAAACTTCCACTGCCAATTATTAGTCTGAAACAAACACAAAACAATCACAAGAGCTACAATTAATCAATGACTTAAATAAGTAGCTTGCATTTTGCTAGAAACCCAAAAAAGTTGCGAAATGACAAATGTTACATTCACAATCTTAGCTCTAATCATCTGAAGCTTCGAATAAATAATTAGTCATCCTAACTACCTTTCTAAGCAATTGAATAATCTACAATTTTACTTTAAATTAAGACAACAATGAATAATCGGAGCAGATTGAATACGATTTTTAGGAGTATGTCATATGCATACACACAAAGTTTATCATCTAGAATTACCATATATATATAAACAATCAAAACACATATGATTATGCATAGATGACAAGTGGAATTGAGACAGACCTTGAGTGAGGTGGCAGGTTTGTAATCAAGTGAAGCTGAAGCTCTGACAACTAGATGTTTTGGGAAAGTGGGTGTTCTTGTCTTGTAAGAAGAAGGGAAATATAGAGAGGATGAGAAATGTAAAATTGCAGAGGTGGCCATTGGGGATGAATTTTTTATTAGTGTGATTATTGTCAATGTATTGGAGCTGAGAATTGTAATTGTGTATTAGGGTTTTGCAGTTTTGCAAAGTCAATGGGCGATCGGGGGTTGGGTGGGTGTTGTTGTGTATGAATGTTGACCAATGGGGGAATGTATGATACTCCTTTTTCCTATTCTTTCCCGGGGAAACAAGTTATCACATCTCACTAGCCTCACCGTTTATCACAGACATTCATTTTTAGCAGGTGTCATTTTTATTCAAATTTTTAAAACTAATGTTTTTTTAGGTTTTAATCGTGGTTGTAAAAATCGGTAATCGGAATAAATCGGTTGATGTACTGATATCGGGTAATCGGGGATTAATCGCAAGGATTAATTGGAGTATTAATCGGATATTATAATAATATTTAATATATTAGTCTAATTTACAATTAAATATATCATTTTAAATAAATTCATTGGATTAATCTGATTTCAAAAATCGAATCGGTTGATTACCTTACAGAGGATTAATCAGCTAAATCGGGGATTTTTAGAACCATGGTTTTAATTAATAACATGATTTTTTTTGCAAATATATTTTTTTTAATACAATTTTTTATTTTTTAATAAAAAATTGATTTTACAACCTAATGTAATTCAAATGCAACCAAAAACAATTTGAAAACATGTAGCATATGGTTATACGGTTTAACATTTCTTCAAATTTTTCTCCTACACAGTCGCCTCCCTTTAATTCTTTCACAATACGGTGCTTTTATTGATTTTCTCCCGTGAAAAACCCTAATACTTAAAGTTTTTTTCATTTTTCTTGTTATTTAGGGTTTTTTTTTCTCAATTGTTTTTTTAGATCTAAAACCTCGGAGTTATGAATTTTTCTTTCTTATCCGTGGATCTTAGTCACGTGAGGGGTTCAATTTCTCTTGTTTTTGTGGTTTTGTTCCCCAAATCTAAGGCTTTTGCTTGTTTTTAGGTTGTAATTTTTTTTATTTGTTATTTCAGTCTTGGTAGTCTTTGTTTTGACATTTCTCTTATTTGTTTGCGAAAGTATGATTCTATTACTATATATTGAACTTCAACACAAGGGCAAAAAGTGATATTTTAATAGGTGTGAAGTTACGGTTTTACCCCTCTTTTTAAGAAAATTACAAAAATGTCATCCTTTAATAATTATGTTAAAAATGGTGAAATTTTGTTTTTGTTAAGCCTCGATCCTCTAACCTTCTACTCTCAAACCCATGACCAGTGTTCTAAAAATCTGGTGAGGCGGCCGCCTAGGCGGTAGACGGGAGTAAAACGCCCCGAGGCGGGCCGAGGTGGGAAATTAAACGTTTTTTTAGAAAATCGGTTAAAGTCGGGGTTAGGCGGTCCGAGGCGGGCTGAGGCGGTCAATAATAAAAATTGCTGAAAAAGTCAAAAATCGACAAAAAATGGCAAAAATCGTTGAAAAAGTCAAAAATTGACAAAAATATTCGGGAAATTGATATCTACTTGGTTAAGAACTTAAGATTGTTTTTATTCGGGCAATAAAAAATTGATATATGATATATTTTGTAATTATAATATTATATAAATATAAATATTAAAAATAATATTTAAATACAACCGATTAATGCTCCGATTAATCCGGCCGATTAATCCCCGCCTACCCGATTAATCCCTAGGCGGTACCTCAACCGCCTAACTCCGCCTAGCGATTTCTGGAACACTGCTCATGACTTAACCAATTATGCTACAGTTGCTTTTGAGTTTTGTTTACAAATCATATAAGATAAACCACCTCTCTTTTTTTTATCTCATTCTTTTTTTTAGTAAATGAAATGTTGTTTCATATTATTTCTAAAATATTGGATATATAAAATTTAAAAAAATATTTTAATCGATTGCTCTTATTCTACAATACTCTTTTGCCATTTTTAATAGAAAAAAATTAGATTATGCATAATGTAACCGAGTCAAAAAAAAATTAGATTGTCAATTTAATGGTTATGAAATTACGATTTTACCCCTATATTTTTTAAAATTACAAAAATACCATATTTTAAAATTTTTGTAAAAAATAACGAAATTAATGTTTGTGTTAAGATTCAAACCACTAACCTTCTTACTAATGACATAACCAACTTTCATACATTTAATTTTGAGTTTTGTTTAAAAAACCTATAAAATAAATCACATATTCTCTTCTTGTCTATTCATCTTTTATTTTTACTTTTGAGCAAATAAAATATTGATTTATATTATTTCTAGAATATTGGATAGATAAAATTACAATAAATATTCTAATAGATTGAGTATACTCTACAATTCTCTTTTGCCATTTTAGATAATTGAAATAAAAAATAAAATTTTAGATTATAACTACTGTACCTGAGTACAAAATTTTTTTTTTTTATATGCGTCTCCATGTAGATATTAAATTCATGAAATAAAAAAAATTGGTTTTAAGAAATGTGTAAATTTAAGTTGGCAAATCATACATAATTAATAATTGTGTCACATCAGTTTTAGGTACATAAAAATTTAAATATGTGACTTCTATTAGGGGGTCTTGTCGACCAACTATTTAGACTTTCAACGAATTAAATATATGATTGGTCTAAAAACATAAATATTTAAACATACACGAAAAATCATTGAAATTATGTTAAAAAAATGAAAACTATAAAAATATGATCTATGTTATATATAAAAAGTAACATAATTAACATTCAATAAAATCAAAAAAAATATATAAATTTTTAAATCCTAAATATTACAAAATTACAATAATTATTTATAATGATCAATTAGACTATAACTCGACTATAAAGTATGGTACCTATGAATTTTTACATAATATGAAATTGATAAATATAATATATAATGGTTGAGTACTTAGATCAGTATACGATAAAATCAAAAAATTTGATTGTGAATTTCATATACACGCATGGGTCATTAAGGTCGTTTTATCATAGTTAACATTGATTGAAAATACTTAGAAAATTTTAAAATTGAGTTAAAAAATAATTCAAAATATAATATAAAAAATTAGTATGCAAAATTACAAAATAACTATAAAAATATTAGATAAATTGAAATTTTATCGTTTATTATATTTTAATTATAAAATTATTTGAATATATATATAATTTTAGATGAGAAATCAGTTGAGTGCCCGTGCCTTGCATGGGCTTTTACGCTAGTTTTTATTTGATGATGAAAGTTTATAGGGGATTGTAATTATGATTGATAGCTTAAATTGGATTAGCCCCAACTGAATATGATGAAGCGAGTACATGTGAACAAATTGCGTGATTGTATCTCAAAAAAGAATGAATTAATGATTATTTCTATTTTATGTTTGTTCGATGTTAGTCACAAAGGCATGCCTGTTTACATCAAATAACAAGTCTAATTGTTTGTAATACTTTGCATTACTTACATGACCTCTTAACTGAGGAAACCTCTAGTTGTAGATAGGGGTGAGCAAAATAAAACTGAAAAACTGAAACCGAGCCGAAAAACCGAAAAACCGCACCGAAAAAAACCGTAACCGACAAAAACCGAAAAAAACCGTAACCGAACAGAACCGACGGAACGGTTTGGTAACGGTTACGGTTTTATCCCAATAACCGAACCGAAAATATATTATTTTAATAATTTATATTTTTATATTATATACTTATATAAATATAGAATTTTATATAAGAAGTAAGACAAAAGCTAGTAGAACTTGAATTGCAAAAGTTTCCCATCTTATTTTTTACACTAATTATTAATAATCTATCAAAAAATAATTATGTACTTAAAAAGATTTAAAAATGTCAAAAAATTTGATTTTATAGTTTTATATTTTAAAAATGAATTGATTGATCTTATGACCACCTTTAAGCTAAAACATGCGCCACCTTCGTAGGAATAGTGAGTTTAAGAAAATTAGAAACTAATAATTTTTACTAGCATGATATTAAGTATTAAAAATAAAAAACCAAAAAAAACCGAAACCGACAAACGGTTAACCGAACCGAAAAAAACCGTTCCGAGCGGTTCGGTTACGGTTAATAGGTAAAAACCGAACCGAACCGACATGTACGGTTTGGTAACGGTTTTCGGTAAAAACCGAGCCGAACCGACCCGTGCACACCCCTAGTTGTAGAGTCTCTACTTGTTCTGTACTTGTAATAGGCACCAAATCCTAGTTGTGTAACTGTACTTATATAGTCAAGAATAATGTTTGAAAGAAGTTCCAAGGTTCATGCCTCAAGCAAGAAGATAAAGACTGATAAATAATCACAGTTGGGATTTGAAGAAAGTGAAGAATTTGCCTAAGTATCAATTCGAGAAGTACATTTGTCTATTCGAGAAGTCTAGCATTCGAGAAGTCAGGGATTCGATATCTCAAGACACTATTCGATATCTCTGAATACACTGTTCGATATCTCATTCGATATCTTAGAGATTCGATATGTCTACTACTCTATTCGAGAACTCAAGAAGTCAACAAGTCAAAGTGGTATTCGAGTTCTCAAAGAGTCAACAAGTCAAAGTTCCATTCGATATCTCAAGGACTCAGAAAGCTATTCGAGATCTCAGGGATTCGACAAGTCACAATGCTCTATTCGAGAACTCAAGGATTCCCAGAGAAAAGAGTTATTCGAGAAGTGGTTCGATATGTCAATATAACAGTGTTTGAGAACTCAGAGTTATCGATCAAGTCAATTCTAGTTCTCGAATCACTTAATTAGTCACTTCTCGAATACATTCTTGGAGACAAAATACTGAAGAAATTGTACAAGTCTGAAACCTGCAACAAGCCAATGCACTTTATGGACCACAATCTATAACGTGCTCTGGAAAGCCTACAAGGAAGCTTGGAGAGATATAGAAGAGACAAAGGGCTAAAGAAGTGGATCTGAATAGGCTTTGCAAAGTCAAATCTGTAACCGTTTGGACTCTTACTCAAATAGGATAGACATACTAGAAAGTAATTTGTTTTAGCTACCTTATTTGTAGTAAGTAGGTTGTATCCATGTTCTATAAGGATACAGGCTCACTTCCTTAGCAATTAACTTTTGGTGAGTCAAGTTTTTCATATTCACTGTAAGCCATATCTCTCTGAGAAAAACGAAGCTGAGAATACTATCATTTGTATTCACAGATTGTAGCAACCTTTATCTAATAATACATTAGATTAAAGTGATATTGTGACGTGTGTTGTTCTTTATCCGCACCTACATCTTTGCACACACAAACACTTATCTGCTACACAGATTCAACCAAGAAAAGTTCAAGAATCCATTCAACCCCCCCCCTCTGTATTCTTTTACTGTATTCTATACTCAACAAGTGGTATCAGAGCGGGCTGTTTATTCAAAAACAGAAAAACGATCATGAGTTCGAATACACCAAAGACTACAGGAACGGTGAAAGTCCCTAAGTTTGACAAAGAAAACTACAACTTCTGGAAGATCAAGATGCAGTTGTTCATCAGCATCTCATCATTTGTATCCTGAGATTCTCAAGAATGGTCCATTTGTTCCCCAACAGGAGATTCCTGAAAAGACTATTGGAACCACTATTATTCCAAGATCTTATATGGCTAAGGATCCATCCAAATGGACAAAATCAGAAAAGGAGATGGTAGCCCTTGACAGTCACCTCATATTGCTGATTATAGATTCCATGGACATGTCAATGTTTGCAAACATTGCTTCATGTACCACTGCCAAATAAATGTGGGATCACATTGAGGTGTTATGTGAAGGAACTGATGAGGTCAGAGAGAACAATAAACAGATACTGGTCACACAGTATGAAGCTTTCATGGCACAGCCCAAGGAAAGCATCACTGAGATGTTTGAGAGATTCCACAAGCTAGTTACTGAGTTGCATATGAATGGCAAGGTTTACAGCACCAAGGAATTGAACACGAAGTTTCTGCTATCTTCACCAAATCATCTAGAGCAAAGGGTCATTTCTCTAAGGGAAAGAGATTTGAACAAAGTCACATATGATGTGCTCTATGGGGTTTTAAAAACTCATGAGCTTGAGTTGCTTCAGAAAAGGGCTATCCAAGCCAACCAAGGCAGAATGATAAACACATCATGTGCCAGAATAGAGGAGGTAGTAGAAGATGAAGAAACTGAAGCTGAGGTAAGTGAACCTGTTGAGGAGAAGGAGGAAGATGAGTTCTATACTCTTGAAGAACTAGATGGGATGGAAAACACTTCATATGCTTTCATGGCCAGAAAATTTTCAAACATCAGATTTAAGATGAATTAACCCTTCAAACCCAAAACCCAAAACCATTCAATCAACAGGAGCAAGGCACCTATGAAACCAAACAAGATTAAGTTCAAAACCAGCCATGTGGATAGGTCATCTGTAAGGTGTTATAGATGCAATGACCTAGGGCATTTTGCCAGTGAATGCAAGAAGCCTAAAAAGAAGGATAGAGATTATCTTGAGCTCGAAGCTAAGTATGAGGCCCTTCTGAAAAAGCAGACACAAGGTAAGGCCTACATAGCTGAAGGGAAGTGTTGGGATGATTCTGATAGTGATGGAGAGGAACAAGAATTTTGCAATTATGCCTTGATGGCCAATTCCAAGGATGACACATCTCCATCAGATCCTCGGGTACCATCTCTCACTACTATAGACATGTTTGTTTCTGAGTATAAATGCATGATTGAACAACTATCTGTTGAGATGTTTAACATTCATACTAGTATGACTGCTGCTAATGAAGAGATTACTAAACTGTCTACTAGAAATGAAATGTTAATAAAAAAGAATGAGGAACTTGAGCTAACTGCTATGCAAGTAGAAAACCTTAAGAAAGAAGTTGAATATCTGCAGAATAAGGTTTTGTGTGCTAGTCAGGTTGAAAAGGCTTTAGGGATGAATTAGCTGAAAATGAATTCAAACTGAAAACATTTAAGAAATCATCTGGTCTAGTGCAATCCTACTGTGAGAAAATTCAAGCAAAACCCAAGGCTGCTATTGGACTTGATTATGACACTCTTAAACAGAGAAAAGGCTATGCTGTCATTGAAGATGACACAGTTGTCCAAGAGGAAGTGCCTCACATTTTAAAAAAGACTGAAAATCCAATTTTTAAGGAATTAACATTTGAAATTGATGAGGATGCCTTACTCATCAAGCAAATGTTGAATGATGAGGATGAGGCACAATCCAATGAACAACAAGCATCTTCCAAGAGTGAGAGTGTCAAGTCAAAAGCCAAGGAGCCAGTAGGTGATAGGTCAAGACCTAAGAAGTTTGTTAAGTTTGTTCCAGCTGGGAAGAGTGAATCAGAGAAGAAAGTGACTAAGAAGAAACATAACAGAAATGACAAGTTAGGGATTAATAAAGATAACAACTATGCTTATGTGCCTAATGCCCCTAGGAAAACTTGTCAGAACTGTTTCAGTACCAATCATTTAACTCATGCATGCAAGAAACCTGTTGGTAGTGTGCCCAAACCTTTGTATGATTGCTCTGTGCCTCTAAGACATAGAGATGCTCCATTTTGTGATAAATTTGACTGTATCACTACACCATAGATCACATATTGTAACACCACAAATACATTGCCTTAAGACCAATATTCATTGCAGTAGACTCTATTGCAACGAATGCGAAAAATTTAAGCGTTGCATCTGACCCCGTTGCAATAGATCGATTTAGCAACGATTTGAATACCATATAGCAACATTAAAAATCATTGCAATAAAGGCATGTAGCAACATTTTATAGTCTTTAGCAACGTTTAAAAATCATTGCAGTAGCAAATGGTTGGCAAACAAATCACTTTAAGGCAACATTTCTGAGACCAATTGCAATGATTTTTTTATAGATTAATGCAACATATTTTGGCCCAATTGTAACATTTTTTTTTAAAAAAAAAGTAGGTTCATGCTGGAAATACCATAAACAAGGCAATTTATAGTCAAAATACCAAGCATCATCATTTCATAAAACAAGGCAACTTTATGCCAAAAATCCAAGTACACGTGTTTTGTTCAAAGTTAAATAAAGTTACAATTCTTATACATCAATTTTTTTAACAATAATTACATCGGAAAACCAAAATAAAGTTAAAAACTACAAATTTGTGCTTGGATTTTACAAATCAACAATGAGAAATTCGTGATGAGCCTACGAAAAGTGTGCACCATGTGTCCGACAATGCATATGCCTGAGTATCCCACCTGCAATCATAAAAAAAATAGTTGATGAATCGTTTTCAGTTTTTTCTATCAAATAATTACAAAATGCTTTAAGTAGGGAAAAAATAACAGAAAAACAAAATGCTCAAGGAGTTGCCTCTAGAAATTTAAACTCTGGCTACAACGTAAAACAGATGCCTTCTTGAGTTAATAAACCAGTTGATTAAATTTTCCTGCAGCATATGCAATTAAATCAGCTATCATGGTTATCACATTATAGAAAACTAATTCAATTTTAGGACAATCAAAACCAAATGCATGGGAGAGTTGGTTACTTAAAACAAAAATACCGAACACATATACGTACTGCAATTAAAATATTGTCATGCTTCAGAATTACCTATTAAACTTATATAGTCTCAACTATCATAAACTGATAGCCTGATAGGAGTACTGTATAAGATTTAATTATAATCTTTTTAAAGTATTGTAAATTTATGCACCAGTTTCTATAGAATCCCAGCTCAATAACTTACTCAAGATTCAGTTGTCATCTAAATTCAGTAATCTAGTGTATAATTAATTAACAATTACGGGTCCTTTTCTTTCTTTTTGTTTTTATAAAACCGGTTATTTATAGTACTAATATAATTCATTTCTACTTGTTGTAACCTACTGCACTATATCTGATTAATATGTCAAAAATATTGTATGCTATCAAGAGTCAAGACTAATATTTAGCCCCAAAAGAGTCTGATTAGGAATCTACTATGAATTACCTGTCAAGGATCACACATGTAGCATCAATATTGTTGGTCGCTTGTACAGTGGCCTCTCTGAGCGAGTGGCCTGGTTCTACTGCTCTCTCTGTTTCAATCTAAATTACATGGAAAATCTAATGTTATTGAAGCCTATTTCATGATAAACTTGAGGGCATCCAGAAGTGCTTGTGTGAGTGAATATCGATCTGTTTATATACAAGAAACAAGGGTAAGTAGCAACTTATAGATAACCTGTTGGTTTCTCATGAGGAAACGTATGCAGTAACTATATGAAACACTAGCATGCTGCCATAAATTTAACTTTCAAATCTTATACCAGCACCAGACTGTTTTATATATTGATTGCTGCATTAACATTATATATATGCACACAGAAAAGATAATCAGGAGTTCTATAACCTGAAGCTGGTGATGTGTGCACGAATTGAGCTTTTCATTCAGTGACTGCCCAGGCCTGGAATAACAGCCCTGAAAGTCATGTAAGTTATATCATCATACATGCAACACATATCTAAATAGAACTCTGAGTTCAGCAGAGATAATTACCTATTAAAAAGTCGCCAAATGTTGCTATTGAATACCAGAATCCAAGATGTGATAATCGCAGGAAAAAAAGGCACAAGAACGAATACTACGATAGGGATGCTATAAAGTACCAATGCTTGTCTTCTGGTGTAATATATCTGATAAAATGTAGGGATGCTATGGAGTCGGTACTGATCTCATTACCATATCTTCTATAAACCTGACAATGCGTGATGATATGAATAAAACTAGTCTCCACTCTCCATATATATATATGCAAGTAAATGAACTGCAAATCAAAAAAACTATCTACAAGTGAACAACACATAAGGAATAATATGCAATGATAAGATAAGTAGTCAGTAGATTACGAAGAAGTCCTACCAGAAGACCATGACAGACAATATAAAGTTGATCAACCACATTTCCTTGTTCCATTATTAATTTTCCAGGGAGGCAAAAACTCCCCATGGACTCGTCACCGGAAAGAATGATAGAAAGTTGTAAGTCATGTTCATTTTGGATTTATATCGATAAGAGAAACTAAGTAAGTGAAGAAACATACAATTTGACTGATAAATTCTGAAGAGCATCCCTTGAACAGAGAAACATTTTCGACGCAGGACATGTAAAGGGTTTGTGAAATCTACAAGAGGGAATGCAGCTTAGCATGGATAAAGGAAGTTGAAGATAAAGGTTAAATCACCACAGGAAGAGTAGAAAAGCAAAGGGTAAGTGTTTCTCAATTCCATATGGTTGGAATGACAAACATGAACTCAATTATTTCAAGTTACCTTTACACGAATAGAAATGGGAAGATCTTGAAGAGCAGCAGCATCAGTGTAAGTGCTCTCATCTTGTCAAAAACCATATTTATCAATCTTTTTTTTATCAACAAGGAAAAAGAAAATGTAGAGTAGATAGAGAAAGTACTTGGAGGTGTAGAGACTGGGATGGCATATCACATGATTCATCACCTGCAATATGATCATTATGAAACTTATTATATTGCACAACTAAAATATGAAACTTTGCCTATCATTAATTACTCGCTATCTTAAAACACCTTTCGCTAGTTTATGAACAACCAGTGGTACAAGTTTTCCAGCATAGGAGTCACCGGCAACATAAAGGGGGTTTCTTGAAAAGCATAAGTAACAATGTATAATTAAGTTGGTATTCAACTAAACATAAGTAACAAACAGAATACAGAAGTTTACTAACAGAATAAAAAGCAGCAAACAATCTGGAATCAAAACCAATTGTAGAAGCAATCATATTATTGCGCTCAACAAGCCCTCCGTAACTCAACAATACAGAAGTTCACTAGCCTGATTTCTCACTCAACAAGCCCTCCATAACTCCTTGATTACAAGTACCACTGCGAAAAGAAAAAAACCTATAAATCGATTTAAATACAAGCACCAATTAACAAATAAACCCTAATCGATACATGAAAAATTCATCTAAAAGCAAATTTTCAAATCAATTGGGGAAAGAAGATACCTTTTTCGAGATTTAGAGTTCTTCGAGCTGATCTCTGTAATCTCTCTCTCTCTCGCCTTATCACTGTCTTTGTAATCGCTCTCTCGCTTTATCTCTCTCTGTAATCTCTCTCTCTCTCTTGCCTTATCTCTCTCTGTAATCTCTCTCGCCTTATCTCTCTCTGTTTCGAGTTGTATCTGTGTTGTGTGTGTTTGTATTATGCTTAGTCAATTATTATTTTTTCAGTCAAAACTCTTTTAGAGCCCGGCAACAAAAAATTGCAAGCCCGCTAAGAAGCCCGCCAAATTTCCCCCAAAAATTTTGAAATCAATTGCAACGTTTATCAATTTTCGTTGCAATTTAATCCAAACTTTGGTCAAAATTTACTCAATTGTAACGATTTTAAAAAATGTTACAATACTTCTAAATTTGTTAAAACTTGTCAGTCAATAGCAACGATTTTTAAACAATTTTTTCAGTGAGTGTTGCAATAGCCATTCTATGGTGTAGTGTATGCCATCCAATATGAATGTTATGACTAGTTGTTTCAATTTGAGAAGGCAATTCATTGATGGTTGTATCAGTCACAATTCTCACACACACTACACCAGGTCAAAGTCTTCGAGTCCTCCTAAAGCTAGGAAGGTACCTCTATCACCTAAGTCTGAAACCTCAGGTTCTAAGACTTCTAACAGTGACAAGAAGACTAACACCAAGAAAGTTGACAAGCATGTTGTTTATGATAAAACTGTTTCTAAGTCACATGGACCCAAACTTGTTTGGGTACCAAAGGAGAAGTAATGTAATAACCCTAACTTCATTAATGCTACAGTGGTCACATGAATAGTAAATTTCGAGGATTTAGAGAAATGGTGTGTAGGTACCCTATACTGGAAATGGAAAATGAATAAACAGAAACCATATTAGTGTTGTACAATGGAAATAAGTGACTCGAAATGACGTTAGATCTCAGAAATTCCTGAAACATGGATTTTGAGGATTTTGATTTCGAATAAGCTTCTATTAGATGTTAAGGAGCATGGAAACATTATAAGAATTATATATTGAGGGATTAGTGAATTTAGGTTAAACCAAAGGATTATTAAGTTAAGAGAATGCCAAGGGAAATTGGATTTGTAAATGGTTTCAAAACCACTGAGATAATGAGGTACATTCGAAACGAACCACAATTAGACGAATATGGAGATTAAGCAACCAAGATTTATAATATAACAAGGATACATACCCCATTATAATTAACAAGAGTACTAGCATTATAATTAGAAAAGAAAATCAAGAAAAAGGAATTATTAGATCATCCAAATGATGTCATCTTCCACTAACACAAATTTAAGGGTAGATTAGTCATTTTAACATGAAGATTTTTCTAATAATCACCAAGCTTCCACAACACTCTAGGATTAAGATGAGATGAGATAAGTATTAGCAAGAAAAAGCAAAAGAACTCTCTCCCCCATCAATTTACAACCATTCGGCCAAAGAAAAAAAAACAAGAAAAATAAAAATCAAAACCCTAGCTCTCTTCAAGATAAAATCAAGAGAAAATTCATGGAGCTTCTTGGAGGTTAGGAAGGATCATTTACAAAGTTTCAAAGCCATCCAACTTCATTTACATAGGTAAGGAAAATCATGAAGTTGATGATGAATAGTAAGTGAATAGTAAAATCTTAGTATTAACTTTGTTTTAATGGCTCCTTTAGTTAATCCAAGCTAATTCAAGGTTGTTCAAGGTGTGCCCAAGGATTATTAAGGATTATTAAGTGTTCTTCAAGCTTCAAGAAGGTATAAACATGCTTGCCCTTTTGTATTTATGATAGATATTGTTGTGTTTAGTGATTAAGTGGTATAAAGGTTATGTTTATGATGTTATAAGTGTTTGTAAGTGGTTTGAGTTGATTTTGGAAGGAGTTTGGGAGTGTAACCATGGCTGGTAATGAAGACCACATGGTGTAGGTGATGATTATTGTGTTTGATGATTGGTTTTGGAGGAGTTTGATTTTGGAAAGTATGAAATTACAGCAGTTATAATGTCCGATTTTCGTTAGAACGAAAACTGCCCTGTTTTGTGACCCCTGTATTCATACGGTACCTCACTGCCTAGGTTACCAATTGACCATGAAATGATAGAGCTTGGTTCGTAGATCGTTTTGATATAAGGTGCGTTAAAATCTGATGAACGGTTTAGGAGAAAAGTCAGTTTTAGTGAAAGGTGTTCGAAAACCGAGAAACCGTAATTGTATCAACTTTGAGGCTATGATCAACCTACTTAGACATTTTTAAAAATTATGAAACTTTTGGATAATATGGTAGGGTAGTCAAAGAGACATTACCAGTTGACCTTGTAGTAAAAGTCGAAATCTATAATTTATGGGGATTTTTACAGTTAAGTGTGGTCGTTAGGGAAAATGGTGAAAACCCCTGAAACTTCGATTTAGTTTATAAATGGTTAAGTTCTTGAACCTTTGGGGTAATAGTGATACGTTAGGCATATATTAAAGTATCAAGGGTAATGTTATACAAGAGTGTAGTGAGTAAGAGATGTGATATTCTAATGACGGTCCTTTTGTGTTTATAGAAACTCCGGAAGAGGGACCGGCCTTACTGTCAGGATACATGAACCGAGGCAAGATTCTTCTATCCCTACTTTGAAAATTATTTATCCTTAGAATAAAAAAAATGATATCATGGGATATTATATGTGATGCTATTGTTGTTATGTTGCAAAGAATATATATTTTCTTGATTTTGGGAAACTAAAGAGGTATGGAAGAGAATGGTATCAGTTGTTATCCAGGGTTATATGGTTTATAATACTATATTAAAGATATTTTTTTAGTGTTAGTGGTATTATAAATATTATTTGATTATTAATTACTACTCTTTAAGTAGACGGAATATGTTATGGATATATAAGCATATTTGAATTCTTGAATATAAAGGAGATGTTTGAATCATAATCAAAGTATTATGTTATATATATATATTTTATAGAAGTAATGAGCGAGAATGGAAATGAGATGAGTGAATGACATATGGAAATGGAAGCGAGAAAATGGAAATGTGGAATGATAATTGTAAATGGAATAACGATTTGACAAAAAGGGGGATAACAACAAAAAGCGTAAGAGGCTGTGTGCTGCACAGTCCAGCAATCAATATTTTAATTCGGCCCAAGAGTTGCCGATGGAGGATGTAGTGGTGTACCTTCCTCCAGGGGGATGTAGTGGTGTACCTTCCTCCTTCTACCGGTAGTAAAAAGGGACGGATGCGGAGGGCGACTGATCATCGTGCCTCACGTATTCGGCAACAGTGAAAACCCCCACAATATTTGAATAAATAATAAATGATAAAGTCAGATTGGTATACTGAAAAGGAAAAATGATATGAAAGATGGAATTATTGTTATAGATGAAGAGAAACTGATTTTATATTAATTTATGAAATTGTTGCATAAGAAGGAAATGATAAGATGATAGTGAGAGAGTTATTCAAGTATTCATATTATCTTGAAATATTACACCGAAAGGGTATATTGATTGTTATATTATTTAAGAAGAGAAACTGAAACTATATTATCCTAGATTTCTTTCTTATAATAGCAAGTGGATGATGTATTATTAAATAAGAGTTTTATTCTTCCTTAAAGTTTATAATTGGTTACCGCTTACACATGTATATATATGTATACTTGGTTATATTTTAAATTCTAGTTTACAATATTATCTTGCTGAGCTATTATAGCTCACTCTTGCTACTTATCTATATACAGCTAGGTATGCCGATACTGCGCAGAACACCCCGCAAGAGGGTAGGGGGAAGGCGACCTTCTGAGAGCTCGTTAGCATCGATTCCGGAGGTAGTGATGAGGCGGATGGGTTCCAAGGGCTTATGTATAATTAAGTATGAAGGCATGTAATAAACTTTTAGTTGTTGAAACGCTTCATGTCGAAGTGTTATTCAACAATGTACTTAAGTATGATTCTGGCTTGTAATAACTCTTTTAACTTCCAACTCTAAACTTTTGTTATGGTAAATGTTGTTCTCTGAGCATATGACTGGTGTGAGTGTGTATTAGTGTGGGGTCAATTGTTTAATTATTAAATGATAATTAAAAAAAAAAAAAAAGGTCCCAAGGGATATTGATATTGAATGGAAATTGGTCCGTGATGGCCCAGATTTATGACCCCGGATTTGGGGTTGTCACAGTTTGGTATCAGAGCTAAGAGTCATAATGCTCAGGAACAAGAGTGATAATAAGAAATGTATTAGTTATAACATAAATTATGAACTTCCATCAAGTTCAGGGGTGGTATATCGCAGGTAGTATTTATTTTAAGCATATAATATAATTTTATAGATCGTTACTAATAGAATTTTATGTTTTATTATAGGGAGCGGAGATGGGTGAGCCGGGTCAGGACCCCCAGTGGCTAGGACTACCCGAGCAGGAGCTTAGAGACTTGTTGCTGGTAGGTGTAGAGGTTCCAGAGTATGCTATCACTGACCTGAGGAGGAGAGTTCGCGCAGAGGCCATGGAGAGACACGAGATCAGAGTGAGACTTGAGGAGGCAGAGGAGCGCAGGCAGAGGGATGTTGTGGCCATAGTGCCATACTCTGGTAGACCATATGTAGGACCTGATGGGGCCGGACCTTCCCGAGTACGGTCTGATATTCCTGAGGAGGAGATGCCCTTGCGTAAGAGGCCTAGGTTATCTGTTATACCTGAGGAGCCGATTGAGTTGAGGGACATTCACGTGACTCCTACTCCTGTCCCACCTGTCCCAGTGCCATCACCAGTTCCATCTCCTCTACCTAGCCCTGACCCTGTTGAGGACCTAGTTGAGCAGTTCACTCCACCGGGGCACTTTATCTTGTCAGAGGATGAGTTGGAGGAGGACCCTTCCGAGGATGCGGACACTGAGCCAGTTCCTCCATCCCCACCATTTGCACCACCACCACCTCCACCAGTAGAGGCACCTCCACTTGTGGATGTACCTCCCCCAGATGCTATGCCACCTTAGGAGGCACCTATATTTCCAGCTGGTCAGTTGCCAGCTATTTTCTTGTCAGAGTACTTTGCCCTACAGGGACAGCTGGATGAGTCCCGTCGGACTATAGATACACTTGTACAGAGGTTAGACAGAGCGAGAGGAGGAGGAGGTGTGATACCAGATGGGTTGTCTTTGGGTATAGTTAGTATCGAGCTTCGGGCACTCGGTGAGATTAGGAGGATGTTTGGAGACAGAGGGGATCCAGTATGGAGGGCTCAGATAGTTGATGTAGTCACCACTATGGTAGTGCAGATCAGAGACGTTGTCAGAGCAGCGTTCCCGTGACTCAGAGTAGTAGTTTTAGTTACTAATCAGACTAGTCATCTTGTGGATGTCATTTTGGGGATTAGGTTAGTTGTTTACTGTCTTAATCCCAGTCTGATTAGAGGACAGCTAGTAGTGCTTTTGTTATAGCGAGTTAGTGGGTATGGTTATGCTTTTGGGGTTTCGAACCTTATACTTTATGATGTATGATATTAGTAGTAAAAGACGTTGTACCCAAGTTGTAAAATATTTATGTAAATTAATGAAGTTTATGTATTTTGCCTAATTTTATCATAATTTGATACTAAGTGTTGAGATTTGAAAACATTAATGTATGCCAGGTGATTGACTTAAATGAAAAGGTTATTATGCTAAAGGTACTAAGCTTATCTGTCAAAGTTGTATTATAATTAAATATTACTTGTGTGAAGTTAAAAATACTGGGATGCATAAATAAGATTAACTAATGATATAGTTTTGAATATATGGAAATGATGTATGTTGTACCCTAAATATGGGTGATTAATGAAAAATATTGTTATATACAGAATCATGCCGCCTAAGCGTAATAATAGAATGAATGCAAGGGAAAATGAGAGAGAGGAAGGAAGTCATAATAGGCAGGATGAAAACGCTCATAATGAACAAAATCATGAGGAAGAAGAAGATGAATCAACTGGTCAACAGGGAAATCAGGGTGGTGACCCTTTTAACCAATTTATGGAACTATTGAGGCAGAATTTAGCTAATCCACAGAATCCGCCACAACCACCTGTTCTTCCCAACCAGGCAGCTAACTCTTTTCGTGCTTTTAAGTCATTAAAACCCCCAGAGTTTGAGGGAACTGTTAACCCAGTAGTAGCCAGAGCCTGGTTAAAAGAGATGGAAAAAGATTTTGAGATACTGAGGATAGAGGAAGACCAGAAAACAGTTTTTGCAGCATATCTCTTAAAGGGAGAGGCGAGTTACTGGTGGGAAACTAAAAAGAATCTAGAAGGAGCGGGAGTGATAACCTGGGAGCGTTTCACTAGAGTATTCTTAGAAAAATATTCCCCTAGGTACCTGGAGAACCAGATGGAAATAAAATTTTTGGAGCTAAAGCAGGAAAATCTAACAGTGGCTGAGTATGAAACGAAATTTACCGAACTGTCTAGGTTTGTTCCAGAATTCGTGCGTACTGAAGAGCAACGAGCGAAAAGGTTCCAACAAGGATTGAAACCATGGTTACGTACTAGAGTGGCACCATTTGAGTTGACCGAGTATGCTGCGGTGGTTCAGAAGGCATCTGTTATTGAGGCCGAGAGTGAACAAACCCAATTAGGTCGAGAGAACAAGAAAAGAAAATTTGAGGGTCCAAAAGGAGGTTCAAGTGAGGGAAGCTACTTTAATAAATTTGGTAAAGGACAAAAACCCCAGTTTGGAAAGTCAGGGAATAATAAGACTAACAGTGAGACGGTGAATCAGGGTGGTAGATCCACAGGAACCTTTTAGTCTAATCAATCGCGACCACCATTGCCAGATTGCAACACGTGTGGTAAAAAGCATACCGGAGAGTGTAAGATGTTAGGAGTAACTTGCTTTAAGTGTGGACAGAAAGGGCATTATCAGGACAGATGTTCATCAGCTGATAAGGGTGATGTAAAGTGTTATCAATGTGGAAGACTAGGACATTTTGCTAGAGATTGTCGTTCTGGTGGGTCGTCTGCGCCAGGACAAAGTGTGACTGCTTCAAATAGACCTACTGCCAGGGTGTACAATATGACTTTAGGAGAGGCATTGAGAAAGCCGGATACAGATGCAGGTGAACATTTTTCTAGTATTTAAATTTTTAGTGTAAATGTTTGGTTAGGAATCAATGTGGTCAATGAATGGTATGGGTAGGTTGATAATCTAGATAAGGAAAATCAGTATCTGTTGGGGGTTAGAAATTCTATGAAAAGGAGAATAATAGTATTTTGGGGGTAAACCATAGACTTATTTAAATACGAACAGGAAATATATATTATAGGTAATATTTTCTTACAATTGTTTCAAAGAATCTTATTCTAGTCGGATTTCTGGAAGATTTTACAGAGACAGGATATAATAAGAGCGAAGTATGTATATTTTATGTCATGATAGAGATCAACATAGGGATAAACCATAAGTGAGATACACTACCATTCAGGAGAGGCCAATGTGGTGGCCGATACCATAACTAAAAGAGGAATGTTGATGAATGACAAGCAAGTTTATGTTGGTGTATTTTGTACAAACAAGATAGAGATATTATGAAGGAAAAAGGATGAAGAAAGTGGTATAGAAGTTATAAGGTGTAGATGAAAAGGTATCTATGGACATTTCTAACGTGATTCCGGGACGGAATCCTTTTAAGGGGGGAAGGATGTAATAACCCTAACTTCATTAATGCTACAGTGGTCACATGAATAGTAAATTTCGAGGATTTAGAGAAATGGTGTGTAGGTACCCTATACTGGAAATGGAAAATGAATAAACAGAAACCATATTAGTGTTGTACAATGGAAATAAGTGACTCGAAATGACGTTAGATCTCAGAAATTCCTGAAACATGGATTTTGAGGATTTTGATTTCGAATAAGCTTCTATTAGATGTTAAGGAGCATGGAAACATTATAAGAATTATATATTGAGGGATTAGTGAATTTAGGTTAAACCAAAGGATTATTAAGTTAAGAGAATGCCAAGGGAAATTGGATTTGTAAATGGTTTCAAAACCACTGAGATAATGAGGTACATTCGAAACGAACCACAATTAGACGAATATGGAGATTAAGCAACCAAGATTTATAATATAACAAGGATACATACCCCATTATAATTACCAAGAGTACTAGCATTATAATTAGAAAAGAAAATCAAGAAAAAGGAATTATTAGATCATCCAAATGATGTCATCTTCCACTAACACAAATTTAAGGGTAGATTAGTCATTTTAACATGAAGATTTTTCTAATAATCACCAAGCTTCCACAACACTCTAGGATTAAGATGAGATGAGATAAGTATTAGCAAGAAAAAGCAAAAGAACTCTCTCCCCCATCCATTTACAACCATTCGGCCAAAGAAAAAAAAAACAAGAAAAATAAAAATCAAAACCCTAGCTCTCTTCAAGATAAAATCAAGAGAAAATTCATGGAGCTTCTTGGAGGTTAGGAAGGATCATTTACAAAGTTTCAAAGCCATCCAACTTCATTTACATAGGTAAGGAAAATCATGAAGTTGATGATGAATAGTAAGTGAATAATAAAATCTTAGTATTAACTTTGTTTTAATGGCTCCTTTAGTTAATCCAAGCTAATTCAAGGTTGTTCAAGGTGTGCCCAAGGATTATTAAGGATTATTAAGTGTTCTTCAAGCTTCAAGAAGGTATAAACATGCTTGCCCTTTTGTATTTATGAAAGATATTGTTGTGTTTAGTGATTAAGTGGTATAAAGGTTATGTTTATGATGTTATAAGTGTTTGTAAGTGGTTTGAGTTGATTTTGGAAGGAGTTTGGGAGTGTAACCATGGCTGGTAATGAAGACCACATGGTGTAGGTGATGATTATTGTGTTTGATGATTGGTTTTGGAGGAGTTTGATTTTGGAAAGTATGAAATTACAGCAGTTATAATGTCCGATTTTCGTTAGAACGAAAACTGCCCTGTTTTGTGACCCCTGTATTCATACAGTACCTCACTGCCTAGGTTACCAATTGACCATGAAATGATAGAGCTTGGTTCGTAGATCGTTTTGATATAAGGTGCGTTAAAATCTGATGAACGGTTTAGGAGAAAAGTCAGTTTTAGTGAAAGGTGTTCGAAAACCGAGAAACCGTAATTGTATCAACTTTGAGGCTATGATCAACCTACTTAGACATTTTTAAAAATTATGAAACTTTTGGATAATATGGTAGGGTAGTCAAAGAGACATTACCAGTTGACCTTGTAGTAAAAGTCGAAATCTATAATTTATGGGGATTTTTACAGTTAAGTGTGGTCGTTAGGGAAAATGGTGAAAACCCCTGAAACTTCGATTTAGTTTATAAATGGTTAAGTTCTTGAACCTTTGGGGTAATAGTGATACGTTAGGCATATATTAAAGTATCAATGGTAATGTTATACAAGAGTGTAGTGAGTAAGATATGTGATATTCTAATGACGGTCCTTTTGTGTTTATAGAAACTCCGGAAGAGAGACCAGCCTTACTGTCAGGATACAGGAAC
This sequence comes from Kitagawia praeruptora, assembly GCA_037693485.1. Taxonomy (NCBI): domain Eukaryota; kingdom Viridiplantae; phylum Streptophyta; class Magnoliopsida; order Apiales; family Apiaceae; genus Kitagawia; species Kitagawia praeruptora. The sequence goes on along the minus strand of CM075350.1, from coordinate 27,021,667 downwards.
CGAGGCAAGATTCTTCTATCCCTACTTTGAAAATTATTTATCCTTAGAATAAAAAAAATGATATCATGGGATATTATATGTGATGCTATTGTTGTTATGTTGCAAAGAATATATATTTTCTTGATTTTGGGAAACTAAAGAGGTATGGAAGAGAATGATATCAGTTGTTATCCAGGGTTATATGGTTTATAATACTATATTAAAGATATTTTTTTAGTGTTAGTGGTATTATAAATATTATTTGATTATTAATTACTACTCTTTAAGTAGACGGAATATGTTATGGATATATAAGCATATTTGAATTCTTGAATATAAAGGAGATGTTTGAATCATAATCAAAGTATTATGTTATATATATATATTTTATAGAAGTAATGAGCGAGAATGGAAATGAGATGAGTGAATGACATATGGAAATGGAAGCGAGAAAATGGAAATGTGGAATGATAATTGTAAATGGAATAACGATTTGACAAAAAGGGGGATAGCAACAAAAAGCGTAAGAGGCTGTGTGCTGCACAATCCAGCAATCAATATTTTAATTCGGCCCAAGAGTTGCCGATGGAGGATGTAGTGGTGTACCTTCCTCCAGGGGGATGTAGTGGTGTACCTTCCTCCTTCTACCGGTAGTAAAAAGGGACGGATGCGGAGGGCGACTGATCATCGTGCCTCACGTATTCGGCAACAGTGAAAACCCCCACAATATTTGAATAAATAATAAATGATAAAGTCAGATTGGTATACTGAAAAGGAAAAATGATATGAAAGATGGAATTATTGTTATAGATGAAGAGAAACTGATTTTATATTAATTTATGAAATTGTTGCATAAGAAGGAAATGATAAGATGATAGTGAGAGAGTTATTCAAGTATTCATATTATCTTGAAATATTACACTGAAAGGGTATATTGATTGTTATATTATTTAAGAAGAGAAACTGATACTATATTATCCTAGATTTCTTTCTTATAATAGCAAGTGGATGATGTATTATTAAATAAGAGTTTTATTCTTCCTTAAAGTTTATAATTGGTTACCGCTTACACATGTATATATATGTATACTTGGTTATATTTTAAATTCTAGTTTACAATATTATCTTGTTGAACTATTATAGCTCACTCTTGCTACTTATCTATATACAGCTAGGTATGCCGATACTGCGCAGAACACCCCGCAAGAGGGTAGGGGGAAGGCGACCTTCTGAGAGCTCGTTAGCATCGATTCCGGAGGTAGTGATGAGGTGGATGGGTTCCAAGGGCTTATGTATAATTAAGTATGAAGGCATGTAATAAACTTTTAGTTGCTGAAACGCTTCATGTCGAAGTGTTATTCAACAATGTACTTAAGTATGATTCTGGCTTGTAATAACTCTTTTAACTTCCAACTCAAAACTTTTGTTATGGTAAATGTTGTTCTCTGAGCATATGACTGGTGTGAGTGTGTATTAGTGTGGGGTCAATTGTTTAATCATTAATTGATAATTAAAAAAAAAAAAAAAGGTCCCAAGGGATATTGATATTGAATGGAAATTGGTCCGTGATGGCCCAGATTTATGACCCCGGATTTGGGGCTGTCACAAGTAATACCTTTGTGTTTGCAGGGCAAAGAAAGTGAAAAGAAGGTCATGTGGATTTTGGACAGTGGATGCTCAAACCATATGACTGGTGATATGACCCTGCTATCACAGTATGAGGAGAAGGCTGGCCCAATGGTTGCTTTTGGAGATGACAGCATGGGTAACACATTGGGATATGGCAAGTTAAAAGTTGGTAATGTCATCATTGAAGATCACTACACCATATATTGCCTATGGCAACACCTTAAAATTGTTGCTAAAGGGCCTAATACCGTTGCCATTGATGCTATGGCAATGCTTTTGCAAAAATTGGGCGTGAACTTTGCTTGGGTTGCAATAGGTCCGTATAGCAACGAATATAGTACCATATAGCAATGCTTTAATGTCATTGCAAATGCTTGTTATAGCAACGTTTTCCAGTCTATAGCAACAATTTAAATTCATTGCAATAGGCCATAGCAACTCTGTTTTGGATATTTATTGCAACGTTTAAGGTGGCAATGGCAATGCTTTAATGTCATATAGCAATGCTTTTAGTAAGGAATTAACAATAAATGGCAACACATTATGAGACAATAGCAATGCTTTTAGTAAGGAATTAACAATAAAGGATAACATATTATGAGGCAATAACAATGCTTTTCTTTAAAAAAAATGGACATAACCCATTTGTTCATATAGAAATCCACAATTAACATGGTATTTCATACACACCAAATATCCAAAACCATTCGGACTACATTGTCAACATAGCCATTCAACGTCTAACGACTAAATGGAATCAAACGACAACATAAAGTTTACAATATTCACCAAAAGCTTAGATATAAATTAAATGAAAATGCTCCAAGTCAAGCATCTACATCTTCTTCATCTGCCTTATCTCCATGTATTAATTAAACGATCTGCATTTTCTGCCTTCATCTGCCTTCATCTGCATTTTCTGGAGCTGCGCAAATAAAATCTGGGTAAACAATCTTCATATATTAATTAAAAAGGACATATATTTAACAGAGGGAAAGCCATTTAAAGATTGAATAGAAGTGAGCTAGATATATAATAGTGATTGTATAATGAAGGGCATAGTGAAGGGCAGTGTGACAGTGTGATCGACCACCATTATTCTTGAGACTAACATCAGCTCCTGTAAATAAAAAAAATTAGCTCAAAGGTGTTGAATTAACCAAACATCATTACATAATCTTCATAAAGAGTTGTACCTCCAAGATTTACAATCAGTTACATGAAAGATAAATAGTTGCTGCCAAAATAACATCAGAATTCAGATTTACAATCAGTTCTTGTTGCGGCTATAACCTCTTCCTTGTTATATGATTGGCATGCCGAGCGACATACTCTTAGCCTGTTATCACCATCCTGGTCACACTTCTAAATAGAAATCTGTTCAAGATGAAAACACCAACATTTTATTCATATATAAAGAAAAGAGCAGTGCAGCATTTGTTTAATGTCAAGCACATTAATTCGTTTTTTCGCTTAATATTTAGCAGAGTATTATTTGTCATTTAAAGATTAACTATCAAGAGCCTGCAGTTTGGTAGGACACATTAGTTGTTTGGTTGTTCAGACTCAAACCAAGCTTTCAAGTGAGAATTCAGTAAAACTCAAATACTTGGAAGACCCATCATGTTAGATAGACATTCGCCATTACATTCCATTACACGGTCAATTACAATCTAGGACGCATCCTACATGTTTTTTCCAACAAAACTTCTTGCTAAAAAATTCGAAACAAAGTACCTTTCACCTCTACCAGTTTAGATTTACCTTTGACACTGATCAGTACATACTGAAGGGTTCCATTCAATACTGCTAGGGCATCTTAAGTAATAATTTATCGAGTCGGGGTTCATTTACTCAGAGTTTTATTACTATACAGAATGTTATTCAAATTTAGCGATAGAAGCTATCGTTGCTTAAAACATAGGCTTAGCATAATAAAGCACAAGACTTTTCTATTAAAGATGGGATAAGCAAACCAGGGAACTTCTAGATAGGACAAAATACATCAGTAGATGAACCATAAGCATTCTACACTTGCTTTTATCAACAATTGAAAGGGCATTAAAACATATAAGTCTGAATTGCCAATTGAGGGTAAAACAGTAATTAAAACAGATTATGCCAAACAATTAATCAGTATAATAAATCAATGTGTTCAAAGATTGGGAAGTTACCCTGCATGCAAGCCGCCTAGCAGCTCCATCACAGTCACCACCACTGAAAAAGTTAAAAATTTTACGGGGACCACCAGGAAATAAACGGTGGTAGTTAGGCTTTACAACTACTTCCTCTAATTGCTGCAATATACTCATCTCACTAGGAGCACAGTGTTGCACATATGCATCTTTTCCTAGCAGATCTTTGCATATCAAGAGATTTGAGGAGATCGTGGAGCTGTTTTGACATGTGTAGCCAGCATAGTCAGAACACCGGAACTCACAAACTCCATTGTCACAAACGCTTCCATGAAGACTGCATTGTTCATCACAAATAGCTACACATGCCACTTAAAGTGTCGGATGATGGAACATAACAAATCTATAAATGTAAAACTGTGCACACTGATAAGAAAGAACTCCTGGTACTCTTGTCAGCCTACGAAAACCTTCGCAAATGTACTTATATGTATGCAAGCAACTTCTTATCTCTGAAGTTTAACAATCCAGCCAACAAATGTCACTATGTAATAAAGGTAGAATCATCATACTCCTAACTCTCAGCATAGCCCAACACTACATAGGTTACTTGACAACTATTTATACAATCAGTCAATGTAACAAAATTGTGGCACGGTTTTGTGACTCAACAATGTGCATGAAACAGTATTGAAATCCCCATTGTTAATAAGTGAAATTCTGGATACGAATTAATAATCACAGTCATACAGGGACTGGCAAAAATGAAACTCGGCAAATAACTTAAATTATTATACACAGTTCGTAAAGTTAGAAAACAAAGATGGGACAAAACTGAATTTTCAATCAGATAAAAGATTACCTGTAGAGCAGTCGACACCGGTGTGTCCATTTTCACACTCACAAACACCATGCCGAAGACATTTCCCATGTCCATTACAATTACTAGGACAAGACCCTGCAAATCATTATAACAATTTTGAGAGCTTCTCTAACGAAGACAAGCACGAGACAGTTAGAGATGTGAAAAAGCACATACGTTTGCTACAATCATGACCACCGAACCCAAGAAAGCAGCGACACCTTCCATCAATACAGTCTCCATTGAAATGACAAGAATTTGGACATCTTCCAGGCACAGGGACTGGGTCTTGTTTACAGAGTTCATGATAAGATGGACATATTAGCTCACCTAAGGAAATCATTTGGAAGAGACGATCAGATAATGATGATGAACCCCAACGACAACATGAAAATAAATATTAATTGACTGTGAACAACATAAGATAGTAGACAATAATTACCATTAAAGCCAGAAAATTGTACTGGTCCGCCATGTTCAGGACATACTCTCCAAACATCGTCTACGGAAACCTAGGAAGAAAAAGTGCACATGTTAAGATACCTCCATGGAAGAACAAAAAAGAAAATCCCTCATATTTTCGTGCCCCAACAGAAATTTCTAGTGTGCCTCTTAGTGCATTTCATAGTTCTAGGACTGAACATATTAGAAAGTGATATTATCAGAACCCCCAATTTTGAAGCCCTAATTGCCTGCAAAACAAAACCTCCAATTATAATTGTAGCAAAACCCATAATTAATCAGAACAAAATCCTAATTAAGATGTATATAGTTATCAATCAACTTGAACCCTCAATTTGAAGCCTAAATGGCCTGCAAAATCAATTAAAAATTAGTAACCCCCTTTAAATTAGACATGTCGAGGCAGAGATATTGAGGGAGGTTGAGAGTTTGAAAGTATTCAAACACCAAGTCTTCACCAAGTCTTCGATCTGTTCTTCAATTCGTGTTTGAGAGAGAGAGAGAGATCGCATCAGTGTTCAGTGCTCAGTGTTCTCCGAACTTCAGTTCTTCAAGCTTGATAATTTCCCAGTTCTTCAGTTCTCCGAGAGCTTCTGTTCTCTAGATTTATTTTCGTTTTGTCTCTGTGACTCTGTCTATGTGTTTTGTTTCTTATTTTTATTTTGTTTTGTTTTGTTATTTTCATTGCCCGGGAAAATAATTTTCAGATCCCGCTCATTTTTTCATCAAAATTTTAAGAAGTCCGCCAATTTGGAGGCCGAATAGTGATGTCTACAGCAACGCCTTAAAAACCATTGCAATAGATAACAAATTTTATAATATGTAACGGTTTTTCACTTCAATTGTAACGGTTTTAAAAAGCATTACAATATGTCTAATTTTGTAAAAACTTGTCAAGAAATAGCAACGCTTTTTAACAAGTTTGGTTGCCATAGCCAATCTATGGTGTAGTGGATGTAGCACTAGTCAAGGGACTCAAGCATAATCTGCTAAGTGTTGGTCAGTTTATTGATAGAGGATTCAAGGTGGATTTTGACAAAGATGAATGTTGGATCACCCACAAGAAGACTGGTGATTTTGCTCTATCTGGAGTAAGAAAATGAAGCCTGTTTGTAGCCAATATGGATTTTACAAACAAGGACAAAATTCGTTGCTTTTACTCAAAAGCATCAAATGAAGATTGTTGGCTGTGGCACAAGAAACTATCACACCTGAACTTCAAAGCCATTAATTCTCTAGTCAAAAGAGAGTTAGTGAGAGGCATGCCCACACTTGAGTTCTGTCAAGAAGGAGTGTGTGAGGCTTGTCAAAAAGGAAAGATGAAAAGATCAAGCCACAAGTCAAAGACAGTGACATCAATAACCAAGCCCCTACAACTCATTCATATGGATTTGTTTGGGCCTGTCAATATTATGTCACTAAGAAGAAAGAAGTATGCCTTGGTAATGGTTGATGACTTTACAAGGTATACATGGGTGGAATTTCTGGCATCAAAAGATGAGGCTCCACAAGTAATCATTGAGCACATAAAGAAAGTTGACAAGGAAGCAAATGCCAACAATGCAAGTGTGATTGCACTGAGAAGTGATAATGGAACAGAGTTCAGAAATGTCATACTTGAAGCATTCTGCAAAGAAAATGGTATTTCTCAGCAATTCTCAGCTCCAAGGACTCCACAACAAAATGGAGTTGTTGAGAGGAAGAATAGAACTCTAATTGAGGCTGCTAGAACAATGTTACTTGATGCAAAGATGCCTACATGTTTTTGGGCTGAGGTTGTAAGCACTGCATGCTATATCCAGAACAGAACCCTCATCAACAAAAACACTGGAAAGACACCTTACAACTTGATGACTGGAAAGAAGCCTACTCTAAAGTATGTCCATACTTTTGGAAGCAAATGCTTTGTATTGAAGGATAATTCTGAATATGTTGGAAAGTTTGATGCAAAGGCATTTGAAGGAATTTTTCTTGGCTACTCTATGGAGAGAATTGCATACAACGTTTATGTCATCAGTCAAAAGAAGATTATGGAAAACACAGATGTGACATTTGATGACAGCAAATTACCTGGACTAGAAGAAGCCAATGATGAAGATAAAGATCCATTAAGGTTTGATAATCTAGATGATTTTGATGAAGAGATTGGAACTGAAGTTGAGACTCAAGTTCAACAACTCAAGTGAATGATGACACAAGAGAAGAATTTGTGCCAATCAACAGTGGAGAAACAAGCATCCAAGGCACACATGTGAGTAGTAGCAATCTCACAGGGGGGGGAAATGAGAATGATCATGATTTGGATGATGAAGCAACATCAAGAATGAGAAATCAGGCTGAGCACTCAAGGAAATGGGATAGATCACACACTGCAGAGCAAATCATTGGAGATCCTAATGCAGGAGTAAGGACTAGGAGAGCTACTCAGAATGAGTGCCTCTATGGTTGTTTTCTATCTCATGTTGAGCCTAAGAAACTTGATGATGCACTGTTGGATCCAGATTGGATTATTGCCATGCAAGAGGAGCTGAATCAATTTGAAAGGAACAAAGTATGGGAACTAGTGCCTGCACCAAAGAATAGAACCATTGTTGGAACAAAATGGGTTCTGAAGAATAAGATGGATGAAGATAGTGTAATAGTAAGAAACAAAGCAAGGTTGGTTGCAAAAGGATACTCTCAAGAAGAAGGCATTGATTATGATGAGACATTTGCCCCTATTGCTAGATTGGAAGCCATCATAATATTCTTGGTATTTGCTGCTCATTCAAACTTTAAAGTGTGTCAAATGGATGTCAAGAGTGCATTTCTGAATGGAGAGTTGGAAGAAGAAGTTTATGTGCAACAACCACCTGGCTTTGAGGATCCACACTTCCCAGAATTTGTTTACAGACTGCTTAAGGCACTGTATGGACTTAAGCAGGCTCCAAGGGCATGGTATGATACTCTATCACAATTTCTTCTTGAAAATCAATTCACTAGAGGCACCTTGGACAAGACACTGTTTTACAAGAAGCATGGTGATGATATTATCCTAGTTCAGATTTATGTGGATGATATCATTTTTGGCTCTACAAATGAGAAGCTGTGTGAAAAATTCTCTAAACTCATGCAGAGCAGATATGAGATGAGTATGATGGGAAAGTTGACATTCTTTCTAGGGTTGTAAGTCAGTTAAAGGAAGGATGGTATCTTTATCAGTCAGACCAAGTACATCAAGGATTTATTGAAGAAGTTTGACTTAGAAGACTGCTCACCTACAAAGACACCCATGGCCACTGCCACTAAATTGGATGAAGATGCTAAAGGCAAGAAAGTAGATATCTCAGTCTACAGAGGCATGGTTGGTTCTCTACTCTACCTCACTGCAAGTAGGCCAGACATCATGTTTGCTACATGCTTGTGTGCAAGGTTTCAGTCAAATCCAAAAGAATCACACTTGATTGCTATAAAAAGGATCTTTAGATATCTGAAGGGCACTCCAAACTTGGGTTTATGGTATCCTAAGGACACAGGGTTCAATCTGGTTGGTTATTCTGATGCTGATTATGCTGGATGCAGAGTGGATAGGAAAAGCACCTCAGGTAGCTGCCAGTTTCTTGGATAAAGGATAGTCTCTTGGTATAGCAAGAAACAACAATCTGTGTCAACTTCTACAGCTGAGGCTGAATACATAGCTGCTGGAAGTTGCTGTGCTCAAGTGCTTTGGATTAGAAATCAACTTAGAGATTATGGACTTGTGTTGGAAAGAATTCCAATCATGTGTGACAACACAAGTGCAATCTCTATAGTTGCCCTGTCAATCATTCTAAGACAAAGCACATTGACATCAGATATCATTTCATTAGAGAACATGCAACTAATGGAACCATTGAGTTGCATTATGTTTTTATAGATAAAAAACTAGCTGATATATTCACTAAGCCATTAGATGAAGCCACCTTCACAAGGTTGGTTAGTGAGATTGGAATGCTGAATTCTTCAGATTCTGGCTAAGTGAATACAACATCTAGATTGTTGCAGCAGTAAACACTTACTTTATCTAAATTCTCAATATTTTTGGAGTAAGTGTTGGCTGAAATATGATTTATAAATATTTCAAATCTGTTGCATATTTGGAAAATCATATTTTCTTGTTAACTTGAAATTTTTATGAAATTTTGAGAAAATCACTGTTTAATTTGCTAGAATATTCTTGAATGAATATGGTTGGTAAATTTTAAAAGATAGTGAAAATTGAGTTTCTATGAGTAAAAGGAATAGTTCGATAAGTCAAACTTCTCGAATGGTTCATTTCAGTGTTAGTGGTCGACTTCTCTAACAAGCCTATTCAGGACACTCCTGAGTTCTCGATTAGTGTCTTTTAGAGAACTCGAACAGAAACATGAGTGAGTTCTCGAATAAGGTATTTAAGTTCTCTATTGATAGAGTTCTCGAATAGCATGTTTGAGTTCTCGAATCATTTAAAAAGGCTGATTTCTCGCTGAATTTTAACCGATTTTGGATTTTTATTCAAAATTCAGAATTACTCATAAAAAGTAAAAACATATTTTACCTAATTTAGATTTATTTCTAAGTTAGATAACTGCCAGCTGTGAGTTTCAACCTGCTTGAGTTCTCGAATAAGCCTTTTCTTGAGTTATCGAATAGTTGTGTTCTACTTCTCGAATGCCTGACTTGTCGATACAAAACATACATCTAATCGACAATTCAAGTACTTCATACTTATACAATTTTACATCCATTCGATTCATTACATTCGATTTCTCAAGCATCTAAACTCCCAAAACCTCTGAAAACCCTAACTGCCAAAAGCTAAATTTCTTCTTCAACCTTTACTTTTTCTTCTCTTCTCTCTGTATCAATGGCAACAGTGAAGTTCAACACCAATTTTATCGCCCTAACCAGTGATGTTGAAGCACCCAATGCGAACTTCAAGTGCTTTGTAAAGTGGATGGCTGAATCATACATCAAGGATGCACTCTCTGCCAACCCAACACTGTATCTAGACATTCTGGAACAGTTTTGGGGAACTGTTATTGTGGAAGTTGTAGCCCTGAAAAGCGCAATAACTTCATACATAATCTACTACAAGATTCAGGACCAAGAAATCACTATCACCACTACAGACATGAATCAAGCACTGGACCTACAACAAGAGTCATATGACATACTGGCCACGAATGCAGAGTTAGAAGAATTCTTTGAGTTCATCAACTACTCAGATGGGATCAATCTTGGAAAATTAAACAGGAAGAATCTGAGAAAGGAGTGGAGCTATGTGTTTGTAACTCTTCTTCAAGTCTTCACTGCCAGGAAATCAAGCTTTGATCAAATCAGTGCACCTGCGCAACAAATTGGCTATGCACTGGCCTATGGAAAGAAGATAGATGTTGGTCAAATCATCCTACAAGAGCTGTATGGGAGACTTGGTAAGAACACAACCAAGAGAGGTACTGACATTTTCTTCCCTTACTTTATTCAATTTGTTCTTAATTTTAAAAATGCTCAATTGATTGAACTGCCTGGGATAGATAGAAATAGAATAAGCTATCCTAAATCCATGACCAAACTCATTTTTGGTAATTTGGAGACTAGGAATGATGTGGATGTAAGACTTAACATAACTCCCCATATGGAGAGTTTGTTTAGGACTTACCCCCACAACATGCCAACATTTGACTCAAAGTCACAGTTAGCACAGCCCAAGCAAGTAGAACAAAATGCTAACCCAGGGCTTGCTAACCAACCCTCTCAACCAAACACTCTACCACACAGTGAACCAACTACATCATCCTCTCAAAAGGGTGATGTTAGTAAAAAGAAGAGAAATGAGGTAATGTCTACACCTTTGCACATACTATTTGAAGCAGCATTGGCTGTGGAATTAGGTCTAGGTGGTGAGGAACCTGAGTCACCCTTACAAAGGCCAAAGAAGAAGAAAACTAAAACCACCTCCTCAGTCACACAAATGATTGAAGTTGTAAAATCAGGGGCACACAGTTCCCTAGATGTATCCTCTCAATAGGGTGCATCTATAGAATCAAGCAACCTCTCCAATGCACCTATTTGTACAGAGTCAGCACATGGGAGTGATAAGGCTGGCACAACACAGAGTGGAGAGCACATCACAATTGAAACTCCCTCTATCTCTCAGGGGGAGTTGCCAAACTCTAATCTAAAAGACACTTCTCTTCCAGAATCTACCATTGAAATTTCTTTGCAGCCTGCAACTCAAGCAATTGAGGAGCAAGGAATTGATCATCAAGAATTCTTTTCTTTTGATGAGCCAATGAATTCAAGTGACTTGGTGCATGACACCTTGCTCACCACCCAGGACCCACATTTAGATGGTGAGGGAATGCATGCTAGGGCATCTCCTAATGACACCATCACAAACACAGAGGTTCCACTAGTTTTTACTAGAGACTCTGTGCCTGTGTCAACTGCTGGTGTAACTCATCCCACTTCTGTGGAGACATCAGTAGTAGAGTCAATCCATCCGGTTACAGAAGTTGCATCTGTAACTGAGGAGTCTAGCTTGCCTAGCTCTAGCTCTGACTTTCTGTCACAATGGCTGAAGCCTGTGCAACATGACAGTGCTTCAGGATCAGGGTCTGTTCCACCACAATTGACGATTGAAGCACTTCAAAGCTTAGTTGTGGATCAGATTCCTGAGTTTATCAAGATTGCTCAGAACTTGGTCACCTCCAACATCCCTAATCCAGACTATGAAGCCATTCTGCTATGCCATAGGGATGATGTGGAGATGCATAAGACAAAGATAGTTGATGATGTTGAGAGAGATGGCAATATAGATGCCTGGTTGCAAGGAAAATATGATATTACTCTTGATGAAGCACTTCAATATCTCATGGAGGAATACATCACTTCACTAGGTTCCAATGCCAAATCTCTGACCCCTGATGAAGTGTATGAGGCCATGAATGATTCACACAAGGGATTCCTCAAGGCTGCCCACTATCTTGGAAAAGGAGTCAAAACTGAGGTCAGGAGAGTGTGTGATAAGACAGCCACTAAAGTGGAAGAAATCAAGAGGACCTTTGATGCCAAATTCCCTCAATTGGATAGTGTGTTTAAAGACCTCAAATACTGTAACACCACCTGCACCAAGACGGATCATGGGCTAGCACTGCTAAAGGATACTGTCACAAGTCTGGGGCATAAATTTCAATCTCTATCTGATCAAACCACAGACTCCAATGCCATGATGAAGACAATGTTCAAGAATTTATATGGAGACAGGCTGGTAACTGAAGTTCCAGTGCATGACATGACTAGGTTTGAAGTGCAGAGACTTAAAGAACAATCCATGCCTGGCTTCAAATCTACTGAATTGTTCAACAGGGTAGATGCACTTGAAAAGGAGGTAGCTACTCTCACTAAGTCTAATGCTCATCTTACAGACAAGGTTACACTTTTCAATGATCAGTTGGACACTCAAGCAACCACCACAGCTAATGTTCTTCTGCATCAGCAATCTATGTTGGCTACCATGATGAAGCATATGGGTCTCCCTCTACCTGAAGAGTCTTCAAACCCAAAGGTCACTTCTAAAGCCTCTGTGCCTGACAACAAGCCTAAGGGGGAGAAAAGGATAAGTGAAAGGCATATGATGTAGCCTATTTGTATTTCGAGGATACAACTCAACTTAAACAAGATTGTAATAGTAAATAGTATATAGACTGTCACAAGGAATCTCAGAATGTATTATCTATCAGAAGAAAAAGATCAAGGTCAATCTACAGACTTGGGGAATTACTACATTGAAAGAAGCTCAGTCATCTGATCAAGCCTCAGTGGAGTATTCGTTAATAAGTGGATTCATTTAAAGTGATAGAGATTTCAACAGAGATAGAAACAGTACAGAAGAATTGAAGAGAGATGAGAAAAGAAAAGGAACCAGTTTTTAAAGTCAATATATGAAGAACAGTCATTGCGGTTAGTCACTCATGAACCAGACAGTACATCGAGTGTCAACATTAAACAGTGGTTATTCGTCATTAACTTCAGTGGTTCAAGCTATCAAGACTGGTATGTGAAAGAATCATTGTGCAAGCAACAGAAGTGCTAAATTAATTAACCACAATGATTTTATTATCAAGTGGACTGGCTACGAGGAAAAAGAATTATCATAAAGAAATTCTAAATGATATATTCTTAATGCTGAAACCCCGGTTAGAATTGTTGTATTTTTTGCTAAGCAAAAGGAGTCCGGTTTCACATCCTCAAGAGACCGCAGCTTACACCTGGACGGATTATGAGAAAATAGAATTATCACAAGAATATGGAAAGTGATATATTCTTAAAGCTCGAACCCCGGTTGGAATTGATATATTTTTTGTTAATCAAAAGGAGTCCGGTTCCAGACGCTCAGGTAACCGCAGCTTAGGACTTAAGAATTTATTTATATTAATAAATATTTTATTTAATTAGTAAATTATATTTATAAATATCTAATAATATTAGATATTTATTTTTATAATTTCTGAATTAAATTAATTATTTATTAATTAAAGATTATAAGCTGTGCGGATTAAAAAGCATTTCTACGGGCCATAATTCATTTGATTTTGAAAAAGGTGGCAGGTCATTTGATTTGTTTATAAACAGACGTGTGACAGTAGTTGATTGATTAAATTGAAAAAGTGGCCAGGATGAATATGACTCAATTGTCTTACCGATTGTAATATTGGTTTAATTGTCATATTAGTCTCATTTGTTAAACTGTCATAGTGGAGTTGATTGAAACTGTCATGATGCTGACTGTCATAATGGAACTGTCATGATGCTGACTATCATAATGGAACTGTCATGATGCTGACTGTCATAATGGAACTGTCATGATGGACTTCACAGCAACTGTCATAGCCGCCTGGAAAGTGTCATAGAAGCCCATGAAACTGTCATAATGGAGTGTCATAATAGTGTTAAAGTTAGACATTATGACAGTTGACATGTTTTGGTTAAATAGAGACAGAAGCCAGTGAATTCATTTAAAAAAATACATACACGAACATTACATTCATCAAAACCACTGCCTCTTCTCTCTCAACAAAAACAAGAACGCACAGCTCAAATTAAATTCTGTAAAATCAAGTTCATCTCCTTTGTAATATTTTATCCGGTGGAACTTGTTTATTTGTGATTCTTGTACTACTAGCGAATTAAGTTTCCTAGTTCTTATCTTGTTTTTTATTAACTAAATTAGAAAAGTTCATGTCGAATTTTCTAATTAGTTATTATCAACTTGATAATTAATCTGTACTGAAATTGTAACACCCATCAAGTTAATATATTGTTATATTCAACTTGAAATTTGTTTCAATTTATTCCGCACAAATTTGTTCAAGTTAAATTTTATTTGAAGAACAAATTTCGATAAAAGAGTATAGATTGTATTCAACCCCCCTTCTACAATCTTATCGGACCTAACAATTGGCATCAGAGCCTATTGATTGATACACAAATCAAGATCCTATTTTTATTCAATCAAAAATCTATCTCGAATTTTTAACTCACTTAAAAATTCATCATGTCTTCAAAAGCCATTGTTAAGATTCCCATATTTAATAAGGATAATTATGATATGTGGAAAAATAAAATGGAGTTGTTTCTTGATGTTACAAATTCCAAATATTTGGATGTTCTGAAAAATGGACCTAAAATTCCTATGGTTCATGAAGAACAAGTTGTTACTGATGGAGTTGTAACAATACCTGCTAAATCCTATCCAAAGGACTCTAAGAACTTTTCTGCTGAAGAAAAGGAGGAAGCTGGACTGGACAAAAATTTGAGACTAATTCTAATAGATTCCCTGGATGCTGTAATGTATAGCCATGTGATGAATTGTAAAACTGCTAAGCACATCTGGGAAACTATTGAGACTATTAATGAAGGGACTGATGAAGTCAGGGAAAACAGACTTCAAATTTTGACCTCTGAATATGAACACTTTAGAGCTGGTCCCAATGAAGGCATTCAGGAAGTGTTCGAAAGGTATAACAAAATAATCAACAATTTGCAAGTTCATGGCAAGCAATATACCCAGAAGGAGATCAACATGAAGTTTTTACTGACTATGCCTACTCACCTAGAGCATAGAATTACTGCCATCAGAGAATCTAGAGATTTAAATAAGATCGCTCTTGAAAGGCTGTTTGGTGTTCTGAAAACGTATGAATTAGAACAAGTACAGCAGAAGGAGTTCTCTGGCAAAGGGAGAGTGGCAAGTTCTTCTACAGCTCTGGTAGTTGAGGTTCCTAAGGAAGTGGAAGATAAAATTGTTCAACCTAAAAGCTTCAACAAGGAACAAACTAAAGTGGAACATGGACAGACACCAGCCACTCAGGATGGTGGAGAATTCTATTCACTGGAAGAGCTAGATCAATTGGAAGATGAATCCATGGCAATGATGGTGAGACAATTCAGTAACTTCAGATTCAGACGAAATCCAAAGTTCAGGTTTAAGTCTAATAGCAGATTCCAAAGAGGAGGTTCTTCATCCTCTAGTAACAGGGGAGGATACAAAACTGGAACTGTTGACAGAAGCAAGATTCGTTGCTTTAATTGTAATGAATTGGGACACTTTGCTACTGAGTGTAAAAAACCCAAACAAGCACAGAAAAGAGATTATGCTTCTGAAAAAAAGAAGACTGGAAAAGCTTATATAGCTGCTGGTAAAAGCTGGGATGACACAGATAGTGAAGATGAAGAATATGGAAATTTTGCGCTAGTGGCAAATGCTGAAACATCAACTCATTATACTACACCGGTAATTCTTACTGACGCTGAGTTGATTAATAGCTTATATAGTTCCATAGGTTGTGCACAGAAAACAATTGAAAGAATAACTCTATTAAACACTAAACTTCAAAATGAAGTGTTAGAGTTAAAAAAGGTGCCTGATAATCAAGATCAACAAATAAAAGAAATAGCTCGTCTTAATTACAAAGAAAAGGGTCTAGGAGAATACATGGTAAAACAAGTTGATAGGATTGCTGAACAAGACATTAGGATTAGAGAACTTGAAACACAGATTAGAGCTTGTTATAATTCTGTTAAAGTTTCCAAAGAGCACTTCAACAAACAAGTTGTAGAACGAACTGTAGGAATAGGTTTTGGTTACAAAGAAGCTGTTGGTTCTTTGAGCAATCATTCTGCTAATCCCATTCCTGCTAAAGAAAGAGGTATACCATATGTACTCAAAGATGTTGAAAAACCTATGTTTAAAACCTCTGTTGCTGAACCACCAAATATGTATTCTATTGTGATTCAAGAAGAAATGAGAAATGAGGACAGTGCTAATGACATAGTCATTGATAATGAAAAATCTGTTAAGGCACCTACAACCAAAAATGTTAAATCTAATAAGGTTGTTTCTATGAAACCAGTGAAGTTTGTTCCCAGTTCATCTAAAATTGAGTTAGGTGATAACAAGTTGGAGCAGAATGATAACATGTCTAACATGAATACCATGCCTGTTATTGATACTTCTCATAAAGCATGTGGTGTTGTGAATTGCATGTCTTGTGCTTTTAATGTTATGTCTGCTTACTTTAATGGTAATCATGCATGTGATAATAAGACTACTCCTCGACAACATATGAACAGGAATAATAATGTTAGATCAAAGACTGCTAGTCCTCCTCATGTTAGGAGAGAGACATTTGTACTTAAGCCTAAACAAAGTTTTACTAAGGCTGTCTACAAGGTCAAATGTCCAGTCAATGAAAAAAATGTTATTACTGCTAAACAAACATGGATACCCAAAATTAAACAAAAGATTGTCAAATCTATTTATAGGGTAAAAGGTTTGTTGACTGATGGTGTCAAGGTTAAAAATGTTGTTTTGCCTGACAAAGGCCAATTCTTTAAGTATTCTGGACCCAATCAAATTTGGGTTCCGAAGAAGGTTTAATCCGTTTGTCATTGCAGGGTGTTGAGCAGGTTGAACGAGTAACCTGGATCTTGGATAGTGGATGTTCAAGGCATATGACTGGTGACAGAACCCTGCTGACAAATGTGGTGGAGAAGGCCGGCCCAGTAGTTACCTTTGGAGATAACAACAAAGGTAGAACTGATGGATATGGCAGACTTGAAGCTGGAAATGTTATCATTGATGAAGTCTCTTTTGTGAAAGGACTTGAGCACAATTTGCTCAGTGTTAGTCAATTCTGTGACAAAGGATATGAAGTTTATTTCAACAAGAAGAATTGTCTAATTTCACACAAGAGACATGAAAAGCCACAACTGACAGGAGTTAGAAAAGGCAATCTGTACGTAGCCAATATGAACACTGGAAGCAATGAAGAAATCAACTGCTTCTATTCTAAAGCATCCATAGATGAAAGCTGGCTATGGCACAAGAAACTTTCTCATCTTAATTTCAAAACAATGAATTCTCTAGTTAAAAGAGAATTGGTGAGAGGTTTGCCTTCAATGGAATTCACTCAAGAAGGACTGTGTGATGCATGTCAAAAAGGTAAGCTAAAAAGGGCAAGTCACAGGAGCACTAACACATCTTCAATAACTGAACCATTACAATTACTTCATATGGATTTGTTTGGTCCAGTTAATGTGATGACAATATCAAAGAAAAGATATGCTCTTGTGATCGTTGATGATTTTTCAAAATACACATGGGTCCTGTTTTTGAATTCTAAAGATGAGACTCCACAACTGGTGATTGATCACATCAAATTAATTGAGCGAGATTCTACATATCCAGTGAGAGCTATAAGATCAGACAATGGAACTGAATTCAAGAATGCAGTTCTAAATGACTTCTGCACTGAGAAGGGTATAACCAGACAATACTCAGCTCCAAGAACTCCTCAGCAAAATGGAGTAGTGGAAAGAAAGAATAGAACCTTGATTGAAGCTGCACGTACTATGCTAAGTGAATCAAGGCTTCCATTGTACTTTTGGGCTGAAGCTGTCAACACTGCTTGCTATGCCCAGAATCGAACTCTAATCAATAAAGACCATATGAAGACACCCTATGAAATTATGGCTGATAAGAAACCATCACTCAAATACTTTCATGTATTTGGGGCAAAATGCTTTGTGCTTAAAGAAGGTGATGATCAAGGTGGTAAATTCGATACCAAAGCATTTGAAGCAATTTTTATTGGTTATTCAATGAGGGCATACAGGGTGTATGTGATTGATGAACAGAAGATGATGGAAAGTGTCAATGTAACATTTGATGACACTAAGCTCCCAAGTATCCAAACTGAAGATCCATCTGAAAAGCTATCTTTCGATGACATGACAGATACAGATTCAGATAATGATAATGCACCTGATGTTTTTGCTGATGCTAATGACAACAATGATAATGGTGATGATGATGATGATCAGGGTAATGGTGGTGAAAACAATGATAATAATGAAGATACACCTGACACTCCTGAACATTCATCTAGTCAACCTGGCAACAACTCAGGGGGAGATAATGAAGGATCAACTAGTCATACTCAACATCACAATGAAGAACAAGGCGAATCATCAAGATTAAATCTTCCAAGACAAACAGTTTGGAATAGAGCTCATCTTTTTGAGCTGATTATTGGTGATCCAGATGTTAGTGTCAAAACTAGAAGTGCTACTCAAAATCAATGTAACTATTCAGGGTTTCTATCTGAAATGGAACCTAAGAAAACTGAGGAAGCTCTTTCTGATCCTGATTGGGTGATTGCTATGCAAGATGAACTCAATCAATTTAAACAACAAGAAGTATGGAAGCTGGTACCCAGACCTACAAACAGAACAGTGGTTGGCACTAGGTGGGTATTCAGAAACAAACTTGATGAAGATGGTACAGTGACGAGAAATAAAGCAAGACTGGTAGCAAAGGGTTATTCACAAGCTGAAGGAATTGATTATGATGAAACATATGCACCAGTGGCAAGACTTGAGGCTATCAGAATATTCTTGGCATTCGCAGCATTCTCAAACTTTAAGGTTTATCAAATGGATGTCAAGAGTGCTTTTCTGAATGGTAAGCTAGATGAAGAGGTATATGTAGAACAGCCCCCTGGCTTTGAAGATCCAGAATTCATGGATTATGTCTACTTTCTCTTCAAGGCAATTTATGGTCTCAAGCAAGCACCAAGAAAATGGTATGACACTCTCTCTGAATTCTTACTTGAAAATGGATTTGTTAGAGGTGTCATAGACAAAACTCTCTTTACAAAGAAACATAAAAATGATACAATATTAGTTCAAATCTATGTGGATGATATAATATTCGGGTCTACTAATGATCTTCTTTGCAAGAAATTTGCTAAGTTAATGCAGGGTAAGTTTGAAATGAGCATGATGGGTGAGCTGAAGTTCTTTCTTGGATTGCAAGTAAGTCAAAGGACAGATGGGATATTTATCTGTCAATCCAAGTATGTCAAAGAGCTTCTCAAGAAATATCAAATGGAGGACTCATCTTCAGCAAGAACACCATCATCTACAGCTGTCAAATTTGGAGCATGTGAAAATTCTGCTAAGGTAGATATCACAAGCTACAGAGGTATGATAGGCTCATTACTTTACCTTACTGCAAGTAGACCAGATATTATGCATGCTACATGTTTGTGTGCAAGGTTCCAATCGGATCCTAGAGATGTTCATCTCATTGCTGTTAAAAGAATCTTAAGATATCTTAAGGGTACGCCTAACTTAGGCATCTGGTACCCTAAAGAATCTGGTTTTAATCTTGTTGGATATACAGATTCAGATTATGCAGGAAGTGTTGTAGACAGGAAAAGCACCTCTGGGAGTTGTCAATTCCTAGGTGGCAGGTTGGTTTCCTGGTATAGCAAGAAACAGCAAACAGTTTCCAACTCAACAGCTGAAGCTGAATATATAGCTGCTGGAAGCTGTTGTGCACAGATCTTGTGGATTAGGAATCAGCTAAGGGACTATGGCTTTGTACTTGACAAAATTCCTATCTTGTGTGACAATACAAGTGCCATAACAATCTCCAACAATCCTGTGCAGCATACGAGGACAAAGCACATTGATATCAGGTATCATTTCATTAGAGAGCACATGTCATGAATGGTACCGTGGAGTTACATTTTGTACCCACGGAAGAACAAACAACAGATATTTTTACTAAGTCTCTTGACGAATCCACATTCACCAGAATTGTTGGTGAATTGGGTATGTTAAATAGTCCTAGTAATTAAACTAGTTAATATCTGAGGTTTGCTCTTTAATAATTTATAAGTGATTACTGTGTTAATATTTGTTATTAAAATCACTTGTATAATTATTTTATCAACTTATCTTCTTGCTTGTTAATTCTTAAATCATTGTCATTATCTTCATAATATATTCCTACTTACTTCTTTTAATTTTAGAATATTTTAATTTTCTCTAAAAATATTTTTCTCAAATTTTACAAAGTTGAAATTAGTGAGAAATTTATTTTTGTTGAAAATTACTTTTGAATATTTGTGTTGATTTAATAAGTCATATTTTCTTTTTAAATGATTTTCTATAAGAAAGTTACTTTATTAAGAAAATATATAGATTTATTAATTTACTACAAATATTTATGTAAATAGTTAATAGTTTATTAAATGGTTTGTAGTGTTTGTCCTTTTGTTATTAATGTTTGATTTCGTAAAAAGGATAACCTATGGTATTTTTAGTATTTTCTTATTTTCTATTTAGCCATTTTTTTTAAGTAGTTATATTGTTGTAAATACTTTTATAAATTATTTACTTTTATTTCTAATATTCTGTAAATATTATTAATACAGTTATTTTTTTATATTTAATAAAAAAAATTTAAAAAAAAATTAGTATTTTTCTTTTGGTTTTAGTTTTTATTTAATATTATTATTATGTATATTATTTCCTATTTGTGTATATTATTTTTCATGTGTAAATAAATAGTTTGTGTAGTATTTTCAGTTTAGTCACTATACTTTCAAAACTTACAAACAGGTCCATGTACTTGGTTCTTTTGTACTTATTCTGTTTAACACACACATATCATGTTGTTTTAACTTCTAATCTTTGTTGTGATGTTGTTGACAAAATTTCTTATATAGGAACATTGTTGGTATCAAAATGGTATATGTCAATTCAATTGTTTAGAAACTAACGTTTGATTTTCATGTTCTAACAATTGGAAGACAAGACCTAACAAGTGTTAACAAGTGGTAACAGTTCTAACATACAGGATCTAAAACATGATAAAATAGTTTTGTTTGTATTGGTTTAAACATTAACATTCATTAATTTGATTAATATTCATTGTTAATTGGATTTTTGTTTATGTTTTTGTTTAGTAAAACCGGCTCAAGATCTATATCTTTCCTAACTCAAAATCTCTTTCCATAGTTGTGATTGCTTACATTGTAAATCTTTTGAAATCACAACTGTATATCATTCTATCTCTATTGCTCATATTCTGTGATGCAGGTTCATCTAATTGGAATTTTGTTTTCTCACATGATTAGTCATAAGGTTGTAAACCCAACAACTTTTATCCCAGACTACAGTCAAACTCAAACACATTCTATCTTACACCCTAAAAGGAAGTAACCTATCAGACTAAAGGTCACCAGGGAGTAACTGCACGTGATGCAGCAAATAAGGATGTGTGGGATATTCAGTTGGAGAGTCACTACCTTATACACTAACCAAAATATTTCATATGCACAAAGTGAGAATGCACACACTAAGGATGAATTGACGGAAACCTGTAATCCAACCAATTTCACGGTTAGGATTATAAGTTAAAGGTTCTTTAATGAACTAAGTGTCTTCACAGACATTAGAAGGAAATCTTGATCTCAATGCTAAATTTCTAGACCATTGTTTACCTTCTCAGAATTCAAATCTGAAAACCCTAAAAAGGGAAAATTAGCAACTTGTAGATTATGACTCAGATTCATCTGACGAGTCCAACGAGGATTTGGGATTTGCGAACTCCCATTGCACCACCACTGACCTCTCTTGAAGGGGCTAGAGTGATTTTTCCTTGCAGGTACACTAATGGATGTTGGAGCTCTGAGTGATAT
This sequence comes from Kitagawia praeruptora, assembly GCA_037693485.1. Classification (NCBI taxonomy): domain Eukaryota; kingdom Viridiplantae; phylum Streptophyta; class Magnoliopsida; order Apiales; family Apiaceae; genus Kitagawia; species Kitagawia praeruptora. Next base: position 26,999,543 of record CM075350.1, on the reverse strand, counting down.
GAGTGATACACTAGTGAGCAAGAGTGTAAACACGGAGAGAAGTGAGACACTCAACACAAATGAGTGGAGAGAAGAGTGAAACACTTGTGAGGTACACTAAACACTATCACACACTCACAGTGAGGAAGAAAATGAAACTTCCTTTCTAACAAAGAACTCTATAATTGGTACAACTACTTTGTCAACTAGTTGATTGGAGGATTTCTCAACTAAGGGGGAGAAGTAAAGGGGTACAAGAAAAAGGAGAGTAGGTTAGAAAGGGGGAGCATTTACAGACTGTGCTTAGGAGGAGAAGCAAGTCAAGTTACTAAGGGGGAGCCTTAGATGGAGAAGTAAGGGGAGATTCAGTTGAGAAGAAAGGGGAGATATAAGGAGAAGCTTACATCACAATACTATTCTATTAGTCTTTCAATGTACTATATATAAAGGCTAACTGGAGGAGTAGTAGATTTCCTAGAAGTTATAGAAATGGTATTGATTCACCATTGTCTACATAGTAGGAACAGTTGTTTTTCTTAAATGAGAAAAGCTGTGTCAGAGAATGGAAGTGATTGTAAATCAAGAAATGTTGATAATCACCAATGTAAGATGTGAAGAATTATTAGGCAGAGATATGAAGAATTAGAAATGAAGATGAGTTATCTATTGAAGATCAGTTCAGTGTTAGAGGAACAATCATCTATCATTTCGTCAACTGAGGATTCTGGAATTGTTAAATTCAAACCAGAGAAATTTTTTTAATGTACTATTTGCTAAGCTCCTAAATGCTTAATCTTTTTCTTGTTTAAGTGAGTTAGTTGAGTTATCCTCTAGGTATTTGCTTGTTATTGTCTAACAAACAAATAGGGGGAGATTGAAAGGCATATGATGTAGCCTATTTGTATTTCGAGGATACAACTCAACTTAAACAAGATTGTAATAGTAAATAGTATATAGACTGTCACAAGGAATCTCAGAATGTATTATCTATCAGAAGAAAAAGATCAAGGTCAATCTACAGACTTGGGGAATTACTACATTGAAAGAAGCTCAGTCATCTGATCAAGCCTCAGTGGAGTATTCGTTAATAAGTGGATTCATTTAAAGTGATAGAGATTTCAACAGAGATAGAAACAGTACAGAAGAATTGAAGAGAGATAAGAAAAGAAAAGGAACCAGTTTTTAAAGTCAATATATGAAGAACAGTCATTGCGGTTAGTCACTCATGAACCAGACAGTACATCGAGTGTCAACATTAAACAGTGGTTATTCGTCATTAACTTCAGTGGTTCAAGCTATCAAGACTGGTATGTGAAAGAATCATTGTGCAAGCAACAGAAGTGCTAAATTAATTAACCACAATGATTTTATTATCAAGTGGACTGACTATGAGGAAAAAAAATTATCATAAAGAAATTCTAAATGATATATTCTTAATGCTGAAACCCCGGTTAGAATTGTTGTATTTTTTGCTAAGCAAAAGGAGTCCGGTTTCACATCCTCAAGAGACCGCAGCTTACACCTGGACGGATTATGAGAAAATAGAATTATCACAAGAATATGGAAAGTGATATATTCTTAAAGCTCGAACCCCGGTTGGAATTGATATATTTTTTGTTAATCAAAAGGAGTCCGGTTCCAGACGCTCAGGTAACCGCAGCTTAGGACTTAAGAATTTATTTATATTAATAAATATTTTATTTAATTAGTAAATTATATTTATAAATATCTAATAATATTAGATATTTATTTTTATAATTTCTGAATTAAATTAATTATTTATTAATTAAAGATTATAAGCTGTGCGGATTAAAAAGCATTTCTACGGGCCATAATTCATTTGATTTTGAAAAAGGTGGCAGGTCATTTGATTTGTTTATAAACAGACGTGTGACAGTAGTTGATTGATTAAATTGAAAAAGTGGCCAGGATGAATATGACTCAATTGTCTTACCGATTGTAATATTGGTTTAATTGTCATATTAGTCTCATTTGTTAAACTGTCATAGTGGAGTTGATTGAAACTGTCATGATGCTGACTGTCATAATGGAACTGTCATGATGCTGACTATCATAATGGAACTGTCATGATGTTGACTGTCATAATGGAACTGTCATGATGGACTTCACAGCAACTGTCATAGCCGCCTGGAAAGTGTCATAGAAGCCCATGAAACTGTCATAATGGAGTGTCATAATAGTGTTAAAGTTAGACATTATGACAGTTGACATGTTTTGGTTAAATAGAGACAGAAGCCAGTGAATTCATTTAAAAAAAGACATACACGAACATTACATTCATCAAAACCACTGCCTCTTCTCTCTCAACAAAAACAAGAACGCACAGCTCAAATTAAATTCTGTAAAATCAAGTTCATCTCCTTTGTAATATTTTATCCGGTGGAACTTGTTTATTTGTGATTCTTGTACTACTAGCGAATTAAGTTTCCTAGTTCTTATCTTGTTTTTTATTAACTAAATTAGAAAAGTTCATGTCGAATTTTCTAATTAGTTATTATCAACTTGATAATTAATCTGTACTGAAATTGTAACACCCATCAAGTTAATATATTGTTATATTCAACTTGAAATTTGTTTCAATTTATTCCGCACAAATTTGTTCAAGTTAAATTTTATTTGAAGAACAAATTTCGATAAAAGAGTATAGATTGTATTCAACCCCCCTTCTACAATCTTATCGGACCTAACAATAAGGAATTCAAATCCAAAGGGGGAGAAACCTAAGGAGATAGGCATACAGATAAAGGAGGGTGGTCACCAAAGGACTTCAAAATCCATACCTAATGTGCCAGGCAAAGGAAAATCCAAAGTTGATGAGCCTCCTACCTCACTGCCAGTTGTCACTCTACCAACTGTGCATGTCATTACTCCTAGTGGTCAGAAGCAATCTATCACAACCACAGTGGTTGCAGGGAGCATGCCAGTTGATGAACCTCCATCATCCAAATCTGAAAGTGCCAAGCCTATAGAAGCTGAAGTCATTACTGAGGCCAAGCTACAAGAAGTTGCTAATTCAAATGTCTATCATGATACAACCTTCTTGGAGTTTCTGAAAGCCACAAGGGAACAGGTTGGTGATACTCAGTTCTATCTGAGAGAGTTGAAGGAGCAGATTGACTACCTCGCTGTTATTCCTAGGAAATTCAACAACTTATGGTTCAAGGAGATAATGATGGTATCTAAGTCAAAAATATGGCATTTGACTTTCAACACTTTACAAAGCCTAAAGCACTCAGAAGTGGATGTGTTCCTTAGACTGATTGAAAAAGGGAATGAAAATAACAAGAGTCTCTTTGATGACTTAAGGAATGATCAACCCTCAAGGCTACCTGAAGTATTCACAAATCCTAGAACCATTATCTATCAAGCTGCAACCAGAATTGATGATATCAAGCAGCTGATCATTCCTAAGCATCTAGTCCCTCAGAACAAACCTCTCATTATTGCCATTATTGAGAAGCTGAACAAGAAGAAGGGTGTAAGAACAGCAGAAGAATTGGAAGCTATATCTTATCTCAGATCATACATTGCAACTGGCATTGTACCTGAGTCTGCCAAGTTCAACCCAAGCAAGGATGGTGATCAAGACAAGGATAAAGATAAAAGTGATGAAAGGAGAAGACATCACAGGAGTAATAAGGGTGATGAAAACAAGAAGAAGAAGAAGGATGACAAGAAATATGATGATGACCAAGGCAAAGTCTATGAGATGAAAATTGGAAAACAGCAAGCCTTAGGCATTGCTAGCAGTAACCTCACCACAACACAAGACTCTGAGTCTAGGGTGAATACTGTTAGTAATGACCTACCAAAATCTGATTCGATGGGTTCTGCAATTGTTTTGCCACCTCAAGAAGAGAAGAAGATTCAAGTCAAGAAACCATGTGTATGTTTCAGAAAGCAAACTGCTAATGGAATACTACTATGGTCTACCAACAAAGGTCAAAAATTTCTGCCAAGCAATCAAGTAAAAAGGACCAAGTTCAAGCATGCTGCAAGAAGGGTGAAGTTATCCAAGTCAAAGGCACTGACAATTATTCCAGGATTAGACCTACCACCTCTAGATGAAAACTATGATGAAGACCAACTGCAGTTCCTATTGGCTCAAAGAATCTATCATGTTGCCATTGTTGATGATTTTCTTGAAATTAAATATACTAATAGAAGACAGAAGAAATTCAGACAAGGAACATGCCAGCACTGGGGCAGGCTATATGACATAGAAAGGATAATTGCAATGTTGAATTCTGAAGACATAGTGGAAAGGGTATGGAAGCTGGAGTTAATTGATTTTGTCAAAATGAAGAGAGATCATCAGGCAGAAATGAGAAAGAACAGTGAAGAGCTACTAAAGAAAAGGGAGGAGGAGATGGCTGCAATGGAAGCTAAGGCTGATGAATTGAGAGCTATGGGTCTGTGCAGAGTCAAGTTTAATCCTTACATCATTGAGTACAAGAAATATGGTAGAAATGTAAAGATTAGAATGGACTGCATCAGTTCCTATTCTGAGAAACAGCTGAATGAAGTACTCAAGGATTTGTCAGGCTCCCCTCTAATTGAAGAACTTACTGCAATGGAAGACATTATTCTTTCCATGGAGGAAAATGCAAAGAAGAAAGCCAAAGAAGCTGAAGAGAAGATGAAAAATGAGAATCTGCAAGCCAAAGCTCAAGAGATGAATCCAAAAGGATATGGCTAGTAGTTTCTCACAACTTGTAAGAATACTTCTATGTACTTTCTTCAATCAATCTACATACCTGTACTTTTAAAGTTTTATCCATATGTATGTTAGGCTTGTTATCAGACATGAAATTGTGACTAAGGGTCTTACTCACAATTTGGGGGAGATTGTTAGTCACAGAGGCATGCCTGTTTACATCAAATAACAAGCCTAATTATTTGTAATGCTTTGCATTACTTACATGACCTCTTAACTGAAGGAACCTCTAGTTGTAGAGTCTCTACTTGTTCTGCACTTGTAATAGGCACCAAATCCTAGTTGTGTAACTGTACTTATATAGTCAAGAATAATGCTTGAAAGAAGTTCCAAGGTTCATGCCTCAAGCAAGAAGATAAAGACTATCAAATAATCACAGTTGGGATTTGAAGAAAGTGAAGAATTTACCTAAGTACCAAATCGAGAAGTACATTTGTCTATTCGAGAAGTCTAGCATTCGAGAAATTAGGGATTCGATATCTCAAGACACTATTCGATATCTCTGAATACACTGTTCGATATCTCATTCGAAATCTCAGAGATTCGATATGTCTACTACTCTATTCGAGAACTCAAGAAGTCAACAAGTCAAAGTGGTATTCGAGTTCTCAAAGAGTCAACAAGTCAAAGTTCCATTCGATATCTCAAGGACTCAGAAAGCTATTCGAGATCTCAGGGATTCGACAAGTCACAATGCTCTATTCGAGAACTCAAGGATTCCCAGAGAAAAGAGCTATTCGAGAAGTGGTTCGGTATGTCAATATAACAGTGTCGAGAACTCAGAGTTATCGATCAAGTCAATTCTAGTTCTCGAATCACTTACTTAGTCACTTCTCGAATACATTCTTGGAGACAAAATACTGAAGAAATTGTACAAGTCTGAAACCTGCAACAAGCCAATGCACTTTATGGACCACAATCTATAACGTGCTCTGGAAAGCCTACAAGGAAGCTTGGAGAGATATAGAAGAGACAAAGGGCTAAAGAAGTGGATCTGAACAGGCTTTGCAAAGTCAAATCTGTAACCGTTTGAACTCTTACTCAAATAGGATAGACAGACTAGAAAGTAATTTGTTTTAGCTACCTTATTTGTAGTAAGTAGGTTGTATCCATGTTCTATAAGGATACAACCTCACTTCCTTAGCAATTAACTTTTGGTGAGTCAAGTTTTTCATATTCATTGTAAGTCATATCTCTCTGAGAAAAACGAAGCTGAGAATACTATCATTTGTATTCACAGATTGTAGCAACCTTTATCTAATAATACATTAGATTAAAGTGATATTGTGACTTGTGTTGTTCTTTATCCGCACCTACATCTTTGCACACACAAACACTTATCTGCTACACTGACTCAACCAAGAAAATTTCAAGAATCCATTCACCCCCCCTCTGTATTCTTTTACTGTATTCTATACTCAACATTCGATGCAATTATATTTGTAAATGACGTATGATTTTTTATTATTGAATTAATTTCTACTTTAGAAAAAAGGTAGCATATGATTATTTTTTGTTGCAATTCGTAAAGAAAAATGTTGCACTTGATTGTAAATGATATTTTCGCATAAATTTATACTATTATATAAAAACCGAAACATTAAAAGTTTGGTTGGTCGGTACGGTACCTATTGATTTTACTTATTTACCCTTACTTAATTATAGATAAAATTCATCATACTAACTAATTAATTTCCTTTTTCTGATTAAACATATTACCTTTTCTATTTTTCACTAATTAATTAATTTCCCTTTTCATGTAAAACACAATATCTTTTATGTTGTATCTAACTAAAATCACTTTTTTTATAAAAATATCACGGGCAACATTAATTTTCCCTTTTCTTAAAACATTACGAACCATTTAATTTAGTACAATAACATAATTGAATTATAATTACTATAAACTAATCAATTATCTTTTTCACCTAAAACATGTTTCTTTTTTAATTTTCTCTAACTAAGACCTCTCTTTTTCCAATTAAATCATTGCATTCTATAATTACTATTAACTAATCAATTACCTTTTTCACCCAAGACATGTTTCATTTTCTCTATTCTGTAACTATTTCTATTTAATAAATAAAATAATAATATTATAATACTAATGATTACGGATTACCTTTTTTCGCTAATCAAAATTCCTTTTTCTATAAATATCACGGTCAACATTAATTTCTCACTATCTAAAAACACTACGAGCAATTTAATTTAGTAAAATAACATAAATTAAATTATAATTACTATAAACTAATCAATTACATTTTTCACCTAAAACAGGTCACATTTTTAATTTTCACATTACCTTTTCTATTTTCTCTAACTAAAATTTGTCTTCTTTCAATTATATCACGGGCGATTCTATTCAATAAAATCAAATAACAATATTTTAATATTAATAATTAATTAACTAAGTTTTTCAGCTAAAATATCATATTTTCTATATTTTCTAACTAGAATCACTCTTTTTCTAAAAATATCACGAGCAACATTAATTTTTCCTTTTCATAAAGCATTACGGGCAATTTTATTTAGTAAAATAACATAATTGAATTATAATTACTATAAACTAAATTACCTTTTCACCTAAAACATGTTTTCTTTTTAATTTTCTCTAACTAAGACCTCTCTTTTCCAGTTAAATCACGACCTAATCAATTACCTTTTTCAGCCAATACATGTTCGTTTCTCTATTATGTAACTAAAATATAACTTTTTCCAATTATATCATGGCTGATTCTATTTGTTGAGTACTGAATACGGTAAAAGAATACAGAGGGGGGGTGAATGGATTCTTGAACTTTTCTTTGGCTCGAGTCTATGTAGCAGATAAGTGTTTGTGTGTGCAAGGTGTAGGTGCGGATAAAGAACAACACAAGACACAATATCACTTTAATCTAATGTATTATTAGATAAAGGTTGCTACAATCTGTGAATACAAATGATAGTATTCTCAGCTTCGTTTTTCTCAGAGAGATATAGCTTACAGTGTTTGAGAAAACTTGACTCTTTTAAAAGTTAAAGTTCGTGTATCACTTAACTAAGGAAGTGAGGCTGTATACTTATAGAACATGGATACAACCTACTTACTACAAATAAGGTAGCTAAACAAATTACTTTCTAGTCTGTCTATCCTTTTTGAGTAAGAGTCCAAACGGTTACAGATTTGACTTTGCAAAGCCTGTTCAGATCCACTTCTTTAGCCCTTTGTCTCTTCTATATCTCTCCAAGCTTCTTTGTAGGCTTTCCAGAGCACGTTACAGATTGTGGTCCATAAAGTGCATTGGCTTGTTGCAGGATTCTGACTTGTACAATTTCTTCAGTATTTTGTCTCCAAGAATGTATTCGAGAAGTGACTAAGTAAGTGATTCGAGAACTAGAATTGACTTGATCGATAACTCTGAGTTCTCGAATACTGTTATATTGACATATCGAACCACTTCTCGAATAGTTCTTTTCCATCAGGATTCCTTGAGTTGTCGAATAGAACATTTGACTTATCGAATCCTCGAAGATATCGAATAGCTTTCTGAGTCCTTGAGATATCGAATGGAACTTTGACTTGTTGACTCTTTGAGAACTCGAATACCACTCTGACTTGTTGACTTCTTGAGTTCTCGAATAGAGTAGTAGACATATCGAATCTCTGAGATATCGAATAAGATATCGAACACTGTATTCAGAGATATCGAATAGTGTCTTGAGATATCGAATCCCTGACTTCTCGAATGCTGGACTTCTCGAATAGACAAATATACTTCTCGAATTGGTACTTAGGCAAATTCTTCACTTTCTTCAAATCCCAATTGTGATTATTTGACAGTCTTTATCTTCTTGCTTGAGGCATGAACCTTGGAATTTCTTTCAAGCATTATTCTTGACTATGTAAGTACAGTTACACAACTAGGATTTGGTGCCTATTACAAGTACAGAACAAGTAGAAACTCTACAACTAGAGGTTCCCTCAGTTAAGAGGTCATGTAAGTAATGCAAAGCATTACAAACAATTAGACTTGTTATTAGATGTATACAGGCATGCCTCTGTGACTAACACTATTTAATAAAATAAAATACTAATATTATAATACTAATAATTACCGATTACCTTTTTCAACAAAAACGTATAATTTTTTCCATATTTCATAATCAAAATTTTCTTTTTTAGAAATATCACGGATAACATTAATTTCTCACTATCTAAAAACACTACGAGCAATTTAATTTAGTAAAATAACATAAACTAAATTATAATTACTATAAACTAATCAATTACATTTTTCACCTAAAACATGTCACCTTTTTAATTTTAACATTACATATTCTATTTTCTCTAACTAAATTTTGTCTTTTTTCAATTATATCACGGGCGGTTCTATTCAATAAAATAAAATAACAATATTATAATCTATACTATTATATAAAAGCCAAAACATTAAAAATTTGGTCGGTCGGTACGGTACCTGTTGATTTTACTTATTTATCCTTTATCTATTTTATTTTGTAATAAATAAAATTTCCTTTTCAAGTAAACCACGATATCTGTTATATTTTCTCTAAGTAAAATTTCTCCTATCAATTTCCTTTTTAAGATTAAATATATTATCTTTTCTATTTTTTAATAACTAAATAATTTTTTTCAGGTAATATACAATATCATTTATTTATTATCTAATTAAAATTTCTTCTTTTTTAAAAACACTATGATTTTTTCAGGTAAAATACAATATCGTTTATTTATTATTTAACTGAAATTTCTTCTTTTTTAAAAATAATATGAGCATTTTTTAAATAAAATAACATAATTATATTATGATTATTATTAACTAATCAATTATCTTTTTCAACCAAAACACGTTACCTTTTCTCTTTTTCTCTAACTAAAATCTCTCTTTTTCCAATTACATCACGGGCGGTTTTATTTAATAGAATAAAATAATAATATTATAATACTAATAATTAATTTTTCAGCTAAAGCATACCATTTTTTCTATTATTTTTAACTAAAATCCCTTTTTTTCCAGAAATATCACGGACATCATTGATTATTACGAGAAATTTATTTAGTATAATAACATAATTAAATTATAATTACTATGAACTAATCAATTACCCTTTTCTCTAAAACATGTTGCCTTTTTAATTTTCTCTAACTAAGATTTTTTTTTTCAATTATATCACGGGCATTCTATTTAATAAAATAAAATGATAATTTTATAATTATTATTAACCGATTACCTTTTTCAACTAAAATTTTTCATTTTTTTATATTTTCTAACTAAAATCTCTCATTTTCTAGAAATATTACGGATGACATTTATATAATTATTATCAAATCATCTCATTTAAAAATTTAAGCCTCTAAAATTCATGTTTTTAAAAATTAATGAAAAAAATCATATAAATATTAAAAAAATCCGTGTATCGCACTGGTGCTAAGCTAGTTTTTTATAAATTGTGGAGCTGCAAATAAATCTAGAAAGAGTATTATAATTTCGTCTTTTTATTTTCTTTAATTATTTTATTGAAAAAGAGGTTTATAAAAGCCCATTAAGTAAGCCCAACAGAAACGATATCGACGACATATATTATCCACTTCCGTTCATAAAGAGAGCCCAAACTTTCCTCCACTATGAGCCTGGACAGCCCAATTCAAATTAAAAAAATAACTCGTATGAAGAAATCCCAGCCGTCCAATTGACCAATGAGAGCCGTCAGATCTAGGGCAAGTGAACAGCAAGTAGGGTTTTAAAACAAACTCATTCGCCCCCAAACACTCGTCCTTTCCAGCCTCCACCCAGCGAGAGAGAGACAGAGAGAGAGAGAGAGAGGGAGAGAGAGAGAGATTCAAAATGGTGCAGCGTCTAACATACAGGAAGCGCCACAGCTATGCTACCAAATCCAACCAGCACAGAGTTGTCAAAACCCCTGGTAACACTATCATATACTTACACAATTCTTGTGTATATATACGATGAATGAGTATGTAATGTTTGATTAAATGTGTAGGTGGGAGATTGGTGTATCAGACCACTAAGAAGAGAGCTAGTGGACCAAAATGCCCTGTCACTGGCAAGAGAATCCAAGGGGTATTTCATTTTATCTCTAACATTATCTTATGTTTATGTATGTATAATTGTTAAGTGATTGTGTATCTATTTGTGTTTGTGTTTTTGAAATGATAACTAATGTTAAGCTGTACTGTAGTAATAATGTATGTTGTATGTGGATCAAGTGAATCTAGTTTGAGGTTGTTGGTACACTTGCGAGAAACTTGATATGCTTTTCTTTTGTTTGAGGATACTTTGACTAGCATATTGGGTTTTGTTGAATGTTGTTTTATCCATTGCATTAGTCTGAATATGCAGGGCACAATCAAAATGAGTTTTTTTTAATTAAGCATATTTATGTGTGTGTGAGTTATATGGATTAAGGTGAAATTGATGATTTGTTGATGTTAATTTAGATTGCTAGTTTTCTATCGTGAATTTTGTATTTGTATTAAACACATTGAAAAGAAGAGCATGTCTACCATGTTTTCCGTAGTTGAATTATCTAATCTACATTTTGAGTAGGTTTATCAAACTGTTTTAGTATGGTGTCATTGTCGTTGAAGTATATTTGGAGATTATAATTCCACAACATGGTTGGGTATTTAAGAATACTAAACTATAAAGTTGTGAAGTGGAATTGTAGTAGTAATTGGTTATACTATGTCAGATTATTGGTTGGGTTTAGCAATGTGGTGTTTGTGGGGTTCTCACATTAGATATTTTCTTTTACAAGTCTGGTGGAAATTGTCAGCCTCAATGAGCGAGTCATTTGTAATTCAAATAGAATACTTACTATCATGTTTACCCCTAATTATAAGTTGTAGACTTATAGTGGGACTTCTGGTAAATCTGATAATTTTTCGACATAAGTTCTGTTATATGTTCACTTCCGTGTTCTTACTTTGAGGTCAAAGTCTTCCTGAGTTCATTTATGCCAAGATGTTAGCGTTTCTTTGAAAGTGATCTGTCTATCGTCATTTGACGTGTAAATTGTGTAATGCTACGATATGGATCTTTATGATATTGTAAGCTCTATTTGTGTACAATGCTTCGCATTTATATGCTATGCTTATATTGGCATGTTCATCTTCAGATTCCTCATCTGAGGCCTGCTGAGTACAAGAGAACTAGGTTGTCCAGGAACCGAAGGACTGTTAACCGTGCCTATGGTGGTGTATTATCTGGAGGAGCTGTAAGAGAGAGGTCTGTTATTAATACTTCTTCTTTGCATTTAGAAAGCCCTTTTGTGTAGTTTTGCAATGTTTTATAGATATATTGGCCCTATTTATGTGTTAGCCTATTTCCCATATGTTTACATTGTTTGTGTGCCAGGATCATTCGAGCTTTCTTGGTGGAAGAGCAAAAGATCGTGAAGAAAGTTTTGAAGATTCAGAAGCTTAAAGAAAAGGTGTCAGCCAAAAGTTAAGCCTGTGTTCTACCCAATATTAGAGTTTTAATGTGCTTTGAAAGGAATTTTGACTTGGACAGGTGTTTACAAGTTATTTGTTGTCATTATCGGACAAATATGTGGAATTCAATGAGCAATTTTTTTTCCCCAATGTTTAAGATTATCCATGAAAGCATCAATCTGGTTGCTGAATTCTATTTACGCTATCTTTTCTTAAGCTTGATTCTCTCTGGTGTTAAGTATTAGTGATGTTCGGAATGGTATGGTATGTAGGTGGAGCTTAAGTTACTACAAGCTTTACTAATCTTGGCCAAATTTTTGATAAACAATGCTTTAACCCAGAAGTTGTTGGTATGTTTTGATATATGGTCCTGTAATTATTACACAATCGTTCACGTAAGTAATTTTGATACTGGCTGTGGCCTAATAATTGGTGGTGTTTTTGCCTGTTACCATGTGATGAGTGGCATGTCTGGAACCCTGTTGGTTTTACATAAACAGTTTATATCTTTGTATGTGCAGCAATCCTGCAACGCAATACTGGTTTATATATTATGTACTACCAATTTTGTCTCCTCCGTCCAGTACAAGTAAATTTACCTTGCAAGTAAATTTCTACTATCAGATAAAAGCTTAAGTAAATTTTTATTCTCATTTACCCAAGCAAAACCAATATTTATGTTGTCTAAATGTTAGCCGTAGTAGCACAAGTGCACAACTAGTATATCCTCGTAAAATTACATCAAACATTCCATCTAGGATTTGCAATATGTAGGGTGCACTAGTCTATATAAGAGCATCTCCAATGGAGAATATCCCTTAGCTAAAATCACAAATATATTACCATAAATAAAATTTATAGAAATTATGTTAAAAAAAAATCACTCCAATGGAACATTACTGTTAGCAAAAAATTTAGATAATCTCTTTTCGTTGGCTATATTTGGCCAACCTCTTTCGTTGACTATATTTGGCCAACCTCTAGAGACCTGTAAGGAAGATTTTACATGATCTATTACCTTAAAAAAAATAGATTCTATTAATAATAACCAGAAATAATAATAACATACTATATTTACAATATATACAACATTATAGCCAATATACCAATGGAGCATAACTTCTTACAGGTTCAGCAAATTTTACATAATCAATATTTAATCTAATTTAGCCAACCATTTTTAACTAATACCATTGGAGATGCTTTAAGAAAGTTCTTTGTAGAACAATGATCTATATATGGAAATATAAATATTCAAACCGAAAAGGCCTGATCATATATCTTTTTCTTTCTTACAATTTTAAAACTAGCCTATAAATTTTCTCTATGAAGTTTCTAGCCTATCTACACTTTTATTAAAACTTTTAAGTCTATTTTAACTTCATTTTTGTATTTATATAGCATCTAAAATGCGTTTAGATGATATAATAATATTTTTCCAAAAATCTTAAAAAATATACGAATCAATATTATACACTTTAAATAATTTAACTAGCAAATTATTATAATTTTATATAAATTAGTTATAATAATAGTCTTTTAATCGATCGTTTGATAATAAATGATTCTTTTCCTGAGAATTAATTTATTTCTCAAAATATTCAATGTCATACTCCCTCCGTCCATTGGAGTTGTTTACATTTGCTTTTTGCACGAAGATCAAGATAGTGGATGTAATATTGTTAAAATAAATGAATTAGTGGGTGTAATAGTAATTTTATTGTTAAAATAAATGAAGTAGTGGGTGTAATAGTGTAAAGTGTTAAAAAAGTGGAATGAAAAAGTGGATGTAATAATGTATTTTATTGTTAAAAATTACTATTTTTAGTAATGTAAAGAAATGGAATGGTGGACGGCCCAAAATAGAAAGTGTAAAGAAATGAAAAAGACGGAGGGAGTATAATTAATGGCTTGCTTTTCCTAAGGTTACCTCAGGTAAATTTCATGAGGTTATTAAAAAAACAATATAAGAGGGTTATTTTTGTAAATACAGGGATCATGTTCAATTATTACAAAATTGTCATTAAAAAATTATACTAAGGGGGGTGTATTCAACTGGGATTTTGAAGGATTTTGAGGGATTTTGGAAATATAGGGGTATTCAATTTGGATTTTTTTAAATCCACTAAAATCTTGAGGTATTAAATTCGGATTTCAAAATGTCATTTAAAACCCGAGGGTATTTGATAAAATATGCTCTCAAGGTTATATTTTATTCATTCACCAAACCAATACTTAAATACATAAAGACTGACTTGGAGCACAAGATATACCAAGTAACTCCAACCACTCAGAAGGAAATTCCTTATTCTCGATAAAATAAATAAAGCAACATCAATATCCCAATATCCCAGAATATATAATATATTTAACAATAATAATAATTTACGTTAACATCCCCCCTCAAACTCATGATACTCAGAATCGTGAGTTTGCCAAAATAAAAAAAAATCAGATTTGCTCCAATCAGTAGATCCACTTGAATCATCTTCCTCCTCGTCATATCTTTGTTCCCAACGCGTCTCTTTCATCGCTTCTTGATTTTCCTTCTCAGAATTCTTATTTTTGTCGTCGTTGATTTGAAACAATCTCTTACAAAAACGTATCAACATCGCCGTTGTGTTTTCTGTCATATTCTTTGTTTTTTTTTCACCCATGAACTCTCGCAAATTTTATAATATCCCTCCCTCAAGATGGAGGGCGAATCTTTAATCCGATGTCCCTTTAATCCCCCCCTCAAGATGGGGGGCGAATCTTTTCACACACCACGAACTCTCGTAGTGTTAATTATTCTCACACCTACCAACTCTAGCAGATTTAGTTTTTCTCGCACCCGCAAAATCTTGCGGGGATAACCTAGGCTCTTGATACCATGATAAAATATGCTCTCAAGATTATATTTTATTCATTCACCAAACCAATACTTAAATACATAAAGACTGACTTGGAGCACAAGATATACCAAGTAACTCTGGTATCATTATTATTATTATTGTTAACGTAAATTATTATTTTTGTTAAATATATTATATATTCTGGGATATTGGGATATTGATGTTACTTTATTTATTTTATCGAGAATAAGGAATTTCCTTCTGAGTGGTTGGAGTTACTTGGTATATCTTGTGCTCCAAGTCAGTCTTTATGTATTTAAGTATTGGTTTGGTGAATGAATAAAATATAACCTTGAGAGCATATTTTATCATGGTATCAAGAGCCAGAGAGAAAATATAAAAATTTCAATTTTTGTGAAAGTTTGAGATGGCCGGAGATGATGACAAAACCTCTAAACCAAAGATTGATATGACATATTATCTTGGTTCCAGCGATGGACCAGGAAATATAATTACACCGATAAAATTTCATGGTGCAAATTACGATGAGTGGGCGAGAGCGGTGCGAACTTCGTTAAAAGCAAAAAGAAAGTTTGGTTTCATTGAAGGAACAATCACTAAGCCGACGGATTCCAAAAAACTTGAAGATTGGATGGCAGTACACTCAATGTTGGTGTCATGGATTACCAACACTCTTGATTCTTCCATAAGGTCAAATCTCGGAGAATATGATGATGCTCAATTGCTATGGAACAACCTCAAAAATAGGTATTTGTGTGGTTAATGGAACGCGAATCTGCCAATTAAAATCATCCTTGGGCGAATGCAAATAAGGTAATACTGAATCTGTAGCAATTTATTTCGGTCGTTTATCAAAGATTTGGGATGAATTGAATACTTATGTGAAAGTCCCAGTTTGTAAGTGTGGTACGTGCAAGTGCAATATAGTGGATCAAGTGGAAAAATTAAGACAAGAAGATTATGTGCATCACTTTCTCATCGGCTTTGATGTAGCATATTTCTCAATTAGGGGACAACTCCTTGCACAAGATCCTTTACCAGATGTTGACAAGGCTTACCAACAAGTGATTCAAACAGAGAGATTGCGTGGAGAGACTCATACTTATAAGGATGATCATGATAACATCATGGCAAAGTGGAACAAGATGCAAGAGCTAAGTCAAACAAATTTGATGATGACAAATTTTGCAAGCACTGTAACAGGGAAGGTCATGATGAATCTCGATGTTTTCAAATTCATGGATTTCCCGAGTGGTGGGGGGATCGATGTTAGTAGTATTTTTATGTTCGTTCTCAGGGAAGGACTGAATTGTAATATCGAGTTCAAGTTTTTATCTCTCACAATTTAGAAGTGTAGAAGAATGTTTGGTGTGTTTATAAACTAAATTAAACTAAACTAAATTAAACTAATTATCAATCGAGAATAAAATATATGAGGAAAACAATCCAAGAACTGGGGTTCTTCACTTGGTTTCAATGCACATTCAATATCTATGTGACATCTACGTTCTTACTCTGCTGAAAACAATTCTTCTAAGGTTATAATGTTCTCTTCCAAGATACAATATAATGTCTACAACTATACCCTAATTGTCACTTCCGTGATACAATCAAAGACAATCATAAACTATTAAGCTCCAAGAATTATAAGTCTCACAACTCTCCTATTAATCTCCCAATCAAATATTCGAGTTATGTCTGTTAAATCGTGTACTAAAATTGCAACTCCTCTTCCAAGTTATTACAATCCCTAAAATCCAATCAAAGGTTCATGACTCCCCTAATTGTGTTAAGCCCTCAATAACAGATCAGCAAAGCAAGAAAATCACAGATAATTAAACACACATGAATACCAAGGAATACTACCCAATCCTCAGATTAAAGATTTAGTTACACATAATTAAAGAAGAAAACAAAATAATAATGATAATGAATGAAAACATAATATTGAAGAATTGGAGATCAAAAGTACCTTGATACAATTAAAAGCTATGAATTGTTCTCTATGAATTGTTATGATTTACAATGGTAGGATGTGTTTATATAGGCTCTACAAATCTTGCCCAGCAAGATATTGCCTTCTATTACAATTAGGATTTAAAGAAGGAACCCAAAACTGCCCAGAATACAATTAGAATTAGAAAAAGGGCAAAACAGTAAATTCCAAGCCTTCTTTAATGAGAAAACGTGCGCGCCTTTAATCAGCACTTTTCTTGCAATTGTTTCCTATCCCAGGTTGTAGAAAATCTCTCAAGCTTCGCGTGGGCAGTAAGATCGCTGAAAACGGACTTCTAGAACTCCAGATATGGCCAAAACAGTATAAGCTGCGCAGCCTTCCCGGAAAATCCGAATTTTAATCAATTAAATCTCCAAAAACGACAAAAGCTTAGATATTCTTGGAAACCTGCACAACTACACAAAACACATCAAAACTACACAAACTTGAGTCCAAAACAATCAATTTAAGCTGATATAGAATGTTCCAAGTGGATATAAAATCCACTTATCAAACACCCCCAAACTTAAACCGATGCTTGTCCTCAAGCATAAACAATTATAACTACCTAATTAGTACCACTTCCGTAGGTGATCACGGTTGCATTTGGCATATGCAACAAGCCCTTTAAACCCCTAGGCAGCCCTAGTGGACGAGTAAGGTCTCGTGAGGGTCTATAGCGAATGTACCCACAAAATCCATTTAACCTAATACAATGCAATGCATGAATGCAACTAATATGAAAAATGCAATTATTCTAACCTACCATACCTTCAAATCCTCTCATGCCATATCAACTTAAGAATCAAAGTAAATACGCAATGTCTTGGTGTCGAAAGTGCAAGTATTCACATAGTCTACTCAATGAACATGCATAAGTTCTCACAAGTCCATGTCAAGTGTAAGAATAAGTTAGTAAACATGCTAAGCCTACAAGAGCACATCTTTGAGACAAAACTCGGGATCTCATACGCAAAAATAAGCAAACACTCACAATCCACTCACAAAAGAATATTCACTCAAGAACAAGGGTAAGTGTATCACTCAATTCCAACAAAATCATAAACATGCTTGACATTTGGTATCAATCTAACTCTTAACTCAACATACATCAATGACGATAATCAAAAGGTCTTTAATTGGGTTGTAACGTGGGCTAGGGACAAGGTATGTCAAATAAGCCAAAACAGGTGAAGTGTCAAAAGCTAGTAAGCACCATAATAAATCATACATAACACTCTATTTTCCCCCACATAAATTTTACTAAGAACACTCGACTAGTCGACTAAAGTAGGATCATAACAAACACAAACATGCTCTCATAATATTTTTTTTTTCTTTTTTTTTTTCTTTTTTTTTTCTTTTTTTTTTTTTCTTTTTTTTTCTTTTTTTTTTCTTTTTTTTTTTCGAGAGCTAAATAAAACAATAATATAAATAATAACAATGATCCCCCAATTTATTACATATGCCGACTATCAAGTAAACAACCAAACCCAATCTCAATATTTTCCCCAAAATTATGACCAACAATAAACCCCTCCTTGCACACCTTATTACTCCCTTAAGCACTTTACTAGCCTTTGACAATGTGGGTTCAAATTAATGCAAGGCCAATACAAGAAAAAGGTCTAGGCAAGTAATGTGGTATGTCACCGAAAAAATAGGATTAAGCTCAACGGGTTAACTAATTGATCATGTAAATATGGTGTGGTAATATGGGAAAATATGCGGTTATTCCTAATTGCCTTTATCATTTTAATCGTCAAATAATGTCATGCGTTTCAAGAAAGACCTCAAACAACTGCTAGCGATGCAAACAATCCGTGGACACTCAAGCAAACGAATAAATTGCAAAAAATATGCAATATGGCTCAAAATCTCACTTGGTGGAAAAACATACTCAATCCCAAGCAAAAATCTCTCTAACGCACCAACTTGTATTCAAAGCATGCAAACTAAATCATCTTGCACATATTCATGTCCTTCTAATTACTTACAACATTCAATAAGTCTACTAGCTTCAACTTACTAGTGTATGTGTGTGCACAAGAACAAAGCATATCACTTCTCAATCAAAAGCGTCAACAACACAAAATTCCTATCAAGCATAGGTGCAAATGCAAACTACTATGAACTCACATGATATACGAAAAAAAAAAACAAAAAAAAAAAAACAGAATGTCCTATATGAAACAAACGTAGATAACACGAACAAATATGCATAATTTACTACTACTAATATGCAAATCATGAAATCCTACATGAACAAATAATACAACAACAACTTACTAATCCCTCAAACCATCACCCCCAAACTTAAAATATTCAATGTCCTCATTGAATGAAAGTAAATACAAGGGATAGCAGAAAACATACCTGAATACCGAAGCAGTCACCCTCCTCGAATGAATCTGGTGGAGGATATTGCGCACGAGCTCCATAGACTGGCCACCTTTCATGAACACTACAAAATCCAATTGACAAGAACACAAATTCGTAATAAAAATAAGATTAGAGAAAAAGATTTACCCAATACGAATCAAAGAGGTGAACTTGCAATTAATTCCTCTTTAGAATTGAATTTTTAGAGATTAAAATAAAATAGAAGAGGAATTGGATTTGTATGTATAGATGGGTATATAAAAATAATAAAAATACTAATAAAAATAATAATTATAATAATAATAAGAATAATAAATAATAATAATAATAATAACAAAAATAATAATAAATAATAAATAGGAATAAAAATAATAATAATAATAATAATAATAATAATAATTAGAATATAAATAGGTTTAGAATTTTTGGAGAAAAGATGGGTGGTTTTGGAATTGAAATAGGAAAAGAATTAGGTAAAATAGGGGTATAAATAGAATGGGGGTGGAAGAAAACTTTTTTATATATATATAAACAGGTACAACACACAGACAGAAGAAGAGACCATGCTGATTTTTTTTTTTTTTTTTTTTTTCTTCCACGCGCAACTGCCAGCGTGAGGGGCAACCTGCTCCAGCACCAGACGCGCATGCGCAGTCTGCGCAACAGCCATGCAGGCTGCTTCAAGTCCAGTAACGCAGGCGCAGCCTGCGTTACACCCCTGCAACCTGCCCTGAAAGCAGTAACGCAGGCGCAGCCTGCGTTACACACTGAAAATTCGATTTTTTTTTTTTTTTTTTTTTTTTTTTTTGAAAACACTCAAAAAAATTTTTTTCTTCCTACACTAATGCGTGGGTTGCCTCCCACGAAGCGCTTCTTTAACGTCAATAGCTTGACGTATTTCTACCTGCAAACTTCAATGAACAGAAAAAGCAAACAGATGCACATATCTACGAATTTCTAATATAAGCATATTGTGCAAATAAACCTTAGATTCATTGAAAGGTACGAAAACTTCCAAGAACCTATCATGCTCAAGAGACTTGGAAACATCAAAATAGCTAGAAAAGTCATCAGAATAATCATTATAAGTACGACTCATATACTCCTCCCAAATCGGATCCTTATACTCTAAAGCAAGATTTTCAACTTCATCAATCTTAACTTCCTTCTCTTCTATAATTGGACACTCATCAATTTTAATCTCGTCTACCAATGTATTAAGCTCAAAATTTTCTAGATTTGGTAGAATTTCAATTGCATCCAAATTATCATTAATGCGCATGGGACAATTATCAACTACACAAGTAGACTCATCAGACACAACATTATCATCAATTGCTAAACAAGAATCATGGCATAGAGGAAAATTGACACAAGGGGGAGTTCTATAACATCCTTCATACCACACTGCTCGAACTTCCCAAATAAAATTATTTAGTTTAGCATTCTCCTCGTACCAAGCTATTGAATCACATGGAATATCATTATCACTAGCAATTTTTAAAGTTGGTTCATCAACAACTCCCAATGAAAGTAAGGGAGGATTAGACTGAGTTCCTTGAATAATTTTATTCAGCGCAATCTCCCAATCAGCAAGTAAAGAAGGATTAGACTGAGTTAAACTCATATCAACATCATTACACATATATGGATTAAGATCATCATGACATTGATTTTCAAACGAATACGAATAATCATTGCTAGGGGCATATGGAGCATAAAATGAGTTCTCAGTATAGAACGAATTCACCTGATATGCATTACAATCCTCATAAGCATTGAATTGTGGGTAAGGATTGAAGTCTTGATATCGTTCTTGACTGTTGTAGAAATTCTGAGCATTGTTCCAACCAAAGTTGTACTCCATCTAGTCTCTCTCCTCAAAACCAAAGAAAGAAATACAAAAAGAAAGAAAAGAAAAATATATACAAAGATAAAATCTAAACTACAAGAAACAATTAACCTAAACTCAACTATACTGCCTTCCCCGGCAGCGGCGCCAATTTGTTAGTAGTATTTTTATGTTCGTTCTCAGGGAAGGACTGAATTGTAATATCGAGTTCAAGTTTTTATCTCTCACAATTTAGAAGTGTAGAAGAATGTTTGGTGTGTTTATAAACTAAATTAAACTAAACTAAATTAAACTAATTATCAATCGAGAATAAAATATATGAGGAAAACAATCCAAGAACTGGGGTTCTTCACTTGGTTTCAATGCACATTCAATATCTATGTGACATCTACGTTCTTACTCTGCTGAAAACAATTCTTCTAAGGTTATAATGTTCTCTTCCAAGATACAATATAATGTCTACAACTATACCCTAATTGTCACTTCCGTGATACAATCAAAGACAATCATAAACTATTAAGCTCCAAGAATTATAAGTCTCACAACTCTCCTATTAATCTCCCAATCAAATATTCGAGTTATGTCTGTTAAATCGTGTACTAAAATTGCAACTCCTCTTCCAAGTTATTACAATCCCTAAAATCCAATCAAAGGTTCATGACTCCCCTAATTGTGTTAAGCCCTCAATAACAGATCAGCAAAGCAAGAAAATCACAGATAATTAAACACACATGAATACCAAGGAATACTACCCAATCCTCAGATTAAAGATTTAGTTACACATAATTAAAGAAGAAAACAAAATAATAATGATAATGAATGAAAACATAATATTGAAGAATTGGAGATCAAAAGTACCTTGATACAATTAAAAGCTATGAATTGTTCTCTATGAATTGTTATGATTTACAATGGTAGGATGTGTTTATATATGCTCTACAAATCTTGCCCAGCAAGATATTGCCTTCTATTACAATTAGGATTTAAAGAAGGAACCCAAAACTGCCCAGAATACAATTAGAATTAGAAAAAGGGCAAAACAGTAAATTCCAAGCCTTCTTTAATGAGAAAACGTGCGCGCCTTTAATCAGCACTTTTCTTGCAATTGTTTCCTATCCCAGGTTGTAGAAAATCTCTCAAGCTTCGCGTGGGCAGTAAGATCGCTGAAAACGGACTTCTAGAACTCCAGATATGGCCAAAACAGTATAAGCTGCGCAGCCTTCCCGGAAAATCCGAATTTTAATCAATTAAATCTCCAAAAACGACAAAAGCTTAGATATTCTTGGAAACCTGCACAACTACACAAAACACATCAAAACTACACAAACTTGAGTCCAAAACAATCAATTTAAGCTGATATAGAATGTTCCAAGTGGATATAAAATCCACTTATCAATCGACCTCGTGGTGGCAGAGGACCTGGTCGTGGTGGAGCATTGGCTATGAGAGGTGGTAAATATGGTGGACGAGGATATGTCACACCGGTAAGAGCAAATATTTTTGGTGGTCAAAGCGGACAACAAGCAACAAAATCAAATGGAGAGAATGTCTCGGGCTTGACAGGATTTTCTGCAAATCAAGTACAACAATTATTTGATCTTCTTAATTCTACAAAAATGGAGAATAGACTACAAGGACCAACTAACGAGGATGCTGATTGGAGCGTTTGATTACGTCTGGTTTGTTTGTTTTTTTTGGCAAACTCTCGATATGAGTATATCGTGAGTTTGAGGGAGGGTGGTAAGAAATATATTACTATATTATTGCTAGATAATAATGGTGAGTTCCATTATTATATGAGAGAAATTGGGAGAGTTCCTTTGAGGTGATATTAACATATATATAATTAGATAATTGGGAGAGTTCCTTATTATCATTATTAATTAAGACAATAAAGTTATTTTGGGCAATACTTGGCTTGCACGCCAATCTTTATTATTTGAGGCAATTGAGTTATATTAGACAATACCTGGCTTGCACGCCACTCTTTATTTATCCTATATATGTATTGAGATTATGATTCAGAAATACAAGAAGAGATTTGAGATTATTTTATCAGTATTCAATTAGGATTTCAAAAAGTGTTTTAAAATCTGGGTGTATTCAATCTGGATTTAAAACAATTCATTTAAATCTATGGGTATTCAAAAATCCACGGATTTTTTAGATTTATTAAAATGGTGGATTTGCTAGTTGTTTTTATAAGTTTTGAAATCTTGCAAAAATTTATGAAATTTTGATGGATTTCTAAAAAAAAATTTCAAATCTCAATGACTCTACACCAATTTTACTAGATTCTTTGTAGAATTTAAACAATATATGAATTTAAAAAATTCGTTAAAATCCATGAATTATCAAAAATCCATTAAAATCTCAGTTGAACTCTTAAACTTCAAGTAAGTTTCCTCACGAGCATTATTCTCTATAATTAATTACTCCCTCCATTTCACTTATATTGTCCACTATTTCCAAATTCGTTATCTCATATTAATCCACAATATGGTAAATTATGTGTTAATTATATTATTTTTTTTATTTGTTTTAAAAATAATACAATTATTTGATAATTATTAATTTATTTAATATGATTGAATAAAAATAAATTTTTGATTATAAATACTATAAATGGAAAGGTGAGAATATAACATATAGTTAAAGTCTTTTGTTTTTAACGTCAACATGTGCTATGTAGTGACTTTTTAAAATGTCGTCAAAAAGATTTGAATAAATTGTGATTCTTAACGAGTAACCATCTAGTGTTGGTGCCAAAATTCAACTGTTGCAAATTGATTAAATAAATTTTATTGAAGAAATAAGAAAAAGACAAAAAAAATTTGTCAAGAATGGGATTTGAACCCATGCCCTTTCGGACCAGTACCTGAAACTGGCGCCTTAGACCAACTCGGCCATCTTGACATATCAACAAAACTCAAAAATCAGTTATAAATCTTAATACTCGTATGCCTTCCCGCTAAAAGTTTGTTTTTTCTTTCTTAAATCTTGTTTTTTTCTTGTCAGATGAATTCAAATGAATGCTTTTGTAATAAAACACTTTGAGATTAAATTCTCAACTTGGGGTTGTTTCAAATTCTTTAACTCTCTTGCCTTTGTAGAGAGTTCATCAGTTAATCATGGTAGTAAATATAAAAAAAATGTATCTTTTTTTAACCCTTTACAACTTTTTAATGAGTGGAGCAAATCAAGAAAAATTACATACAGTGAAACAAAATGCTTACATGCCCGTTTGCTCAAAAGCTATGAAATGCATAAAGATCCTTTCTTTGCTAATTCTTTGCTGGATTTTTACTTCAAATGTGGTTCTTTGGGTTATGCAGTGAAGGTGTTTGATGAAATTCCTGAGTTAAATGTTGTTTCGTGGAATATAATGGTTTCGGGTTACAATGAGAATATGTTGTATGAGGATTCTTGGAGAGTGTTTTGTAGAATGCATTCATTGGGTTTTGTTCCTAATCAGTTTAGTTATGGGGGTGTGATTTCCGCGTGTTGCTCGTTGCAGAATCATGTATGTGGGAAGCAGATTTATGGGCTTGTGATGAAAAATGGGTTGTTTTCGAATGGGTATGTGCGGGCTGGAACTATTGATTTATTTGCCAAAAGTGGTTGCTTTGAGGATGCATTAAGGGTTTTTTATGATGTATCTTGTGAGAATAATGTGGTTTGTTGGAATGCTATCATTTCCGGAGCTGTTAAAAATAAGGAGAACTTGGTTGCATTGGATCTTTTTGATAAGATGTGTCGCAGGTTTTTATTGCCGAATAGTTTTACATTTTCTAGCGTTTTAACCGCTTGCACTGCCCTTGAAGAACTTGATCTGGGTAGAGGGGTTCAAGGACGGGTGATCAAATGTGGTGCTGGAGAAGATATCTTTGTTTCTACTGCTATCATTGATATGTATGCAAAATGTGGGGATATGGAAGAAGCCAAGAAGGAATTTTGGTGTATGCCAATCCGTAATGTTGTATCTTGGACCGCCATGATCTCTGGTTATGTACAGAAAGGAAATTCTATATCTGCTCTTCAATTGTTTAAGGAAATGAGAAAATTGAGGGTGGAAACAAATAAGTATACAATCACTAGTGTGATTGCTGCTTGTGCTAATTTAGCTATGATCACAGAGGCTCAACAGATCCATTGTCTGATATTCCGTATTGGGTTGTATACAGATTCAGTGATAAGCACTTCTTTGATTAATATGTACTCAAAAATAGGAGAAGTTGGTTTAGCTGAATTGGTGTTTAAAGAGGCAGAAAAAAAGCATGTTGACGGTTGGGCTGGTATGATATCTGCTTGTGCAAAGCACGGGAGATCTGAAAGTGCAGTCACTTTATTCCGGAGAATGTTTCAGGAGTGTATAAGACCTGATAAGTTTAGTACTTCTAGTGTCTTGAGTGCTGTAGAATGTGTGAATCTGGGTAGACAGATTCACTGCTTTAGTCTTAAAGATGGGTTACTCAGTGATGCTTCTGTTGGCAGTTCACTTTCCACAATGTACTCAAAATGTGACCAAATAGATGAATCTTATAAGGTCTTTGAACAAATTGCGCAGAAAGATAATGTCTCGTGGGCCTCGATGATTGCTGGCTATGCAGAACATGGCTGCGCATATGAAGCCATTCAGTTGTTTAGGGACATGTTATCTGTCAAGGTTAAACCTGATGACAAGACTTTAATAGCTGTTCTTACTGCATTATCTGCTCTTCATTCACTGAAGATTGGTAAGGAAATTCATGCTTATGCCCTCCGTCGAGATTACGGTAAGTATGCAGTTGCTGGTGGTGCACTAGTAAATATGTATTCCAAATGTGGCGCTCTACATTTGGCAAGGAATACTTTTGACATGATGCCTGTAAAAGATCAGGTCGCATGTTCTTCCCTGGTTTCTGGTTTAGCTCAAAATGGATCAGTTGAAGATTCACTTAAGCTGTTCCATTATATGCTGACGACTGATCTGGGAATCGACTCCTTTACAATGTCATCTCTTGTTGGAGCTGCTGTACGTTTAAATATACTGGGCGTTGGCTTACAACTGCATACTCATGTCATAAAACTGGGATTAGGATCTGAAGTTTCAGTCGGCAGCTCACTAGTTATGATGTATTCGAAATTCGGAAATATTAATGACTGCCGCGAGGCATTTGATTATATACAGAAACCTGATGTGATCAGTTGGACAGCCATTATTACAAGTTATGCCTTGCATGGAAGAGGTGATGAAGCTTTGAGACTCTATGACCGTATGAAAGAATCAGGAGTTAAACCCGATTCAGTAACTTATGTTGGTGTTTTATCTGCTTGTAGCCACAGTGGTTTAGTTGACGAAGGCTACTTTCATCTAAATTCAATGACCAACGACTACGGGATTGAACCAGGTCATCGACATTATGCATGTATGGTAGATCTTCTTGGTCGTTCAGGAAAATTGGATGAGGCAAAAAGATTTATTGATGAGATGCCAGTTAAACCCGATGCTTTAGTCTGGGCAACCCTACTTTCCTCTTGCAAACTGCATGGTGATGTTGAACTTGGAAGGTTAGCGGCTGAAAAGGCTATTGAGTTGGAGCCTTCTGATGCTGGAGCTTATATCTCGATTTCGAACATTTGTGCTGATATAGGTCAGTGGGATGAAGTTGTAAAGATCAGAAGTGAGATGAAAGAAACTGGCTTAAAGAAAGAGCTTGGATGGAGCTATGCATAACACATCTTACTAGTATTATTTTAGAAAGCATAAAGCATATGTTTATTTGTTATGAGGATGTGAAGAGGTTTAATTAGTCAAATCAGGCAGTATTTATACAACTTATACGTTCACCATCGAAGGGAGGTTTTTTCAGGTTTAGGTGATGCAAAAAGCTGTAATGTAGAAGATTGATCTAATTTTATTTTATTTGTAGGGGCAAGTCTTTGAGGACGGAAAGAATTAAATTATGAAGTCATTATTTCTTCACTATATTTGATTTATATTTTGAGCTTAGTTTCAAATAGGGTTCTACCTAGCAAATCACTACTTGTACACCCAGGTTTCAGGGAATGAACATGAAAGTGAATATAAAATTTCTTGTGCTGGTGAGTTGCCTAGTAGGATAAAATACCAAAGATTGTTCAACATAACATATAACACACACAAGAGCTTCTCAGAATCATTTAGCAAAAAAAAAAAAGAGCTTCTCAGAATCTGAAGCCTTATTATCCAGATGTAAATTTGTTGAACTACAGAGAAAATTTCAACAGTCACACGTACTTTTCAAAGTCGATAAAAAGAATGATGGTGCTGCGAATAAATAGCCCAAAGCTCGGCGGCAATTTAGTAGTCATCACTGTTACAAGCATATACTGATCGTCTATGTTCCTGAGGTCATCTCTAATAGAGCCAAAGCACCATTAACCCCCGCTGATTAAACGCCACAAACTATAGTAGTTATGAACTTATGATGGTAATTATGATATTGTTGACACTGTTTTGACTTGACAGCAGCTTCAGTCATCCTTGCAGACTTGCACTTGGCATCCAATATCTTAAAAAGTACACTGGCAATCTAGCATGTAAAAAATCGATGCTTTGCATAACAAAGTGCAGCATCAAACTGGAGTATCATTTTGCATTCCACTGCATCAGAAGTTATATTCACAATGACATTAGCTTAAACTTCAAAGTATGGGTTATTAGATATTGCAAATTTGCAATAAGAAGCTACCAATAGTCAATGTCAGGTCTATAAGTAATAAGGCATCTTACCGCAACTAGATAACAATGTTGGACACCTGATAAATGATAATACTGCACTTCGTAATGAACAATTTTAGGCGCTGCAAGGCAATAAATACCTGAAACAACAGCGGCACCAGTCAGTACATGCACTGCATAAACCAGTCTGTGAGAAAAGAATTTATTAAATATCAAAAAGTTTCTGATTTAAAACCTAAATAATGAGACCCCTCCCACTTCAAACCCTGGACTGTACTATTCTATTCTTACAGTAAAAAAAATGCCCCTCTACAAATTAACCGAAATGGTTAGGGAAAGGAAAGCCTTTTAATTTCAAAGGGTACTCTCAAATCTCAATAAGAGATTCAGGTAAAGAACTGTTTGTAGGATATGATTCCAACACATACCGTGCTAACGAAATTGTCAACAATGGTTGCCCCTCTTTGTTTCCGTATGTAAAATTTCAAGGGTTATTAACACTTTGGCCCTTAAGTAATGTCCATTTGGACACATGAACCCTTAAAGTAAAAAAAATGCACCTGTAATGTTTGTCCTTTGTACAACTCGACCCGTACAATCTAACCCTTTTTTAAGAAAAATATTTATACCCATTATACCCTTGCAGAATTTATGAATTCTAGTTGAATCTGTAATTATTGTGTTCAAAACAGTTGAGAAATAGTTCAATTCAAATTGACGATTGTGTGAAGTGCTGTAAAACTTGAAAAATGTAAATTTTCTCAGTTTTTTGGCCAAAGTCAACCAGAATTAATAAATCCAGTGCGTCAGGATGTACAAAAAAAACAAACTGAAGGGGCATATAAATACACAAATCTTCTTTAAGGATTGAGGTGTCCAATTGGACAAACTTAAAGAGGCAATGTGTAATAACCCTAATTTCATTGATAAAAGACGTAAAAGAGGTGGCTTAGGGAGAGTAGAGAGCTATATCTTCGACTTACAGTTTGTATTCTAAAACTAGATAAGTATGTCGACGTGTCGAGTTAAGTATGACAAAATATAAATGAAAAAAAAGAGGACATATACTTGAGACAGTTAATTGCTTAATACACAAGATTATATGAAAACCCAAATTCTTAACTGAAAAAAAAATTCTCAAGATTATACTTGAGACAGTTAAATCCAGTGCGTCAGGATGTACAAAAAAAACAAACTGAAGGGGCATATAAATACACAAATCTTCTTTAAGGATTGAGGTGTCCAATTGGACAAACTTAAAGAGGCAATGTGTAATAACCCTAATTTCATTGATAAAAGACGTAAAAGAGGTGGCTTAGGGAGAGTAGAGAGCTATATCTTCGACTTACAGTTTGTATTCTAAAACTAGATAAGTATGTCGACGTGTCGAGTTAAGTATGACAAAATATAAATGAAAAAAAAGAGGACATATACTTGAGACAGTTAATTGCTTAATACACAAGATTATATGAAAACCCAAATTCTTGGACGTCTAAGAAACAATGAAATAATTGCTCACACAAGTCACAGAGGATAACAGTTCATCAAATAAAATTATAAAAGAGCATCCGTACTCAATATTTAAAGTACAGGCAAACAACATAGCACTCTGTTCAAGTATTGTTGTTAGTTGTCATGAAATAAAAAATACATGGTTGCAAATTTAGAATGAGAGATGGGATATATGGTGATAGTAGGACAGCAAGACCACCACATAAATATAAGTCACTTAATAGTCAAACTAGAAAGACAGTCTTAATTATGCGTTATTTCATAAATTAACAGTACCTATTATGCTTGTCATAATGCCATGAACAGCCCTCCAGATAAATAGATCTTCTGGTCAACTTATAACCAGCCCTGAAAATTCATTAGACCATATACTCTTTTACAAGATAGTTCCCACACATTTCAATACTAAAAATTCAAATAATGAGGGATAAGGAATGGACTATGAAGAATAATGAGGGATGGTAGACAACATACTTACTGCATTAACATTAACATGATACTTCCATGTAACTGTTCAAATGTCTACTTTCACTATTTTGGCAATCAAGCTTTCTTTGAAGTAGTACGCCCTTTTTTCAAACCCTTACTCGAATCATTTTTCACGTGTTGTTTCTTATCTCTGAGGCCATCATGTAGGAGCTCATATGCATAATAAGTAATATGACTCTTCCTCAATAGGTCTTCCACAACAATCTTAGGTGCTGCCACCACCCTTTTATCTGCCTCAAAAATTGTGTTCACAGTATCAGGGACAATTCCCATGCTTACCATAATGCGGATGAGACCAACTGCCTCATGTACCCTGTTCTTTACACATAAACAGTTTATTACCCGACCAAACGTTGTGAGTGATGGTATGAATCCCTCATCAATATTCTTGAGAAGAAATTTGTATGCAACATCAATATTTCCTACTTTGCAGAAGCCATCAATCAGGCAGCGATAAGTGTAATTGTCAGGGGGTAATCCCTTAGCACTCATCTCATGATAGAGCTTTTCTGCGATATCTAATTTAAGCTTCTCAGAAAATGCATTTATCATGATATTAAATGTTGCTGACGTATGACAGAACTTAAATTGTTTTTCTATGCTTTGGAAGAGCATATAGGCCCCTTCCAGATCCCCGTTTTCCGAATATCCACTAATCAATGTTCCAAAACTTATTATATCTGGTGTCAGGCCATTGTTTTCCATGCCCTTGAGCAAGTCTTGAGCTCCTTCCAAGTTTCTAGCTTTACATAGGCTTTCAATAAGCGTGTTGTAGGTGATAATGTTTGGAACAAACCCCTTCTCCACCATTGCGTTAAACATTTCTATCACATCACTAGATTTTGCAGTCTTGCACAGACCATTCAGCACTGTGTTATATGTAATCACATCCGGCACAATGCCATGGTCCCACATGTTATTAACAAGCTCAATTGCGTTGCTCATCTTTAACTGTTTGCAGTAACCATCTATCAAAGTGTTGAAGGTAAAAATGTCAGGAAGAACCCCTTTGGCCATAGCATCATTCACGAGGTTGCTAGCGTCCGATACACAACCCATCTTGCACAACCCATTTATAACCAGATTATAAGTCCAGATAGTAGGGTCACACCCCTTCTCTGGCATTTCAGTCATCAGTTCCAAGGCTTGCAAGATTAGTCCTTGTTGAGACAAAGCTTTAATTAGTGTGTTGTAGATAATAATAGTAGGCTTTAGGCCTTTCACCAACGCTTGTTTAAACATGTTCACAGACCTTTCTATATCACCCTCCTGGCAAAATCCATTGATGAGAGAGCAGTATGTGAATTCATCAGGCTTAAAGCCCTTGTAAATTGCATCATTCAGAATCTTATGTGCATCTGTTGCCCTGCTCAGTTTGCAATAACCACTGATAATTGTATTGTATGTAAAGGCATCAGGCTCATACCCCAGATTCACCATTTGATGCAAATAGCACTCCGCTTCAACAACCTTATTGTTCTTGCACAAACCACATATTAGTGTATTATATGTTACAAGGTCAGGAACTAAACCAGCCTTGGTGACACCATCCATGATCCTAGAAGCCTCATGAATGAGCCCTCTTCTGCTAAAGCCTTGAATAAATATATTAAACGTGAACAAGTTTGGGGACAACCCCCTCTTAAAAACCTTATCAAGAAGTCTTTCGCTTCCCCGGACATTCCCCTTCTTACATAGCGTGTGCAGAAGCTTATTAAATGTAGGAATGTCAGGAACAATACCTAGCCTAAGCATTTTATCAAACAATTCAAATGCCTCTAACTCAAAATTCTCTTGAAACAAACCTCCTACTACTGTACAATACGCAACTGCATTCACCTCACACCCTTGAGTAGGTATATTGTTGAGCAACCTTAAAGCAGCGTGAGGCCTACTCGTCCTACAAAACGACTTTATCCTAATAGTAAAACTATACACATCCGGAACAACCCTTTTATCCTTCATCCTCATATACACTTTATGCGCTTGATTATAATACCCACATTCAACAAGAATATTCATAATCGTATTATACGACTGAACAGACGGCTCACAATTATAAAAATCCATTCTTTCAAACACATCAATCGCTTCTTGAAGCTTCCCTTTCTTACCATAATGTTTCATAGCACTAATATACACTCCTTCGAACAAACTATTATCGATATTCATCCTCATTTCTTCTAACAATGCTTCCATAGCCTCAAATTCACCATGATATCCAAGCTTATCAATCATGCTCTTATAAGTTAACAAATTATGCTTAAAACCATCTTCATTTTTAACAAAATTGAACATTTCAAGTGCCCTTTTTGGGTCTTTTTGGTATTTTACAACGGCAGCTACATGTTTAGGAAGTACAGCTCGACTCATTACAAAATTAAGCTCAAAACTAATTTTCTTGATGACCCATTTCAAAATCTTGGTGTTTAAAATATGTTATAGCTTGATTTAATAATATTTCAAGAAGTCATGAAAAACTATAAGATAAAGACTGTAGAAAAGAAATGTAGAAGTACCTGGTAAATTGAAGTAATGTGATGTTTGAAGTTTCTGGGAAAGGGCAAACTAACTGATTTGAAGATTGTAAGTATTAGGAGGGAATTTAGGTTTAAAGTACTGTGAAGACACTGGAAAGAAGAGG
This sequence comes from Kitagawia praeruptora, assembly GCA_037693485.1. Classification (NCBI taxonomy): domain Eukaryota; kingdom Viridiplantae; phylum Streptophyta; class Magnoliopsida; order Apiales; family Apiaceae; genus Kitagawia; species Kitagawia praeruptora. Next base: position 26,966,934 of record CM075350.1, on the reverse strand, counting down.
TGAGTTTTCAAGGTCAAATGGTAATAGAGACATAGTCACATAGAGTAGAATATAAAATATTAGAAAGATGAACTCACTTAATTCTTTTTTCTTTATTTTGATATTTCAATTCTATACACACATATATAAGGAACATAAATTAATGAGTATTCTAAAATTTAACTAAATTCTTTTAGAAATACTTTAGATATAAATTTATTTTTAAATTTAAAATGGAAATACATCACTAAATAAGTAAATATCAATATTCAGCTTTGATTAATTATATTTATATTTTAAATTTTTTATCTACCGATTTAATGTACAACTTTAAAGTGGAGCATAAAGTCTGACAGAAGTACGCAATTTAAAAGTAGAAGACAAGTAGACGTGACAATTTGTTTGTTTAGTATACTTTGTGTTGTGTATTTTCGTGTATGTAATGTTAAATTCAAAATTGATTTGTTAAGCATTCGTTTCGTTTCGTTTCGTTTCGTTTTGTGTATCTTCATTTTGTGTGTATTTCGTGTCGTGTTTCGTATAATTTTTGAATAAAAATAAAAATATTTAAATATTAAATTTTTAGTAGTGGAGTCTTAAGTCAATATGTCATAAAGAATCAAGTGTGCTCAAGTCTTGTTAAATTAAAATTTGAAACTATTTTGTATTTATTTTATGTAAAAATTACATATAAAATATTTTTTTAAAATATGTATTCATATAATTTTAATAAAATTATTTAAATATATATTTATTTCGTGTCGTGTATCCAATAGTAAACCCAAAATCGATACTAAATTCATCCGTGTAATTTCGTGTTCGTGTATCGTAAAGATCAACCCAAATCCGTAATTTTTGTGTCATTTTCGTGTCGTGTACCAAATTGACGGCTATAACTAGAAGTGAGCAACTCGACATATTTTGAACTAAAAACTAGAATTTTAATTCGATCCCATTGAAATTTTAGATAATCAAATTGATTTAATTTACCTGAAAAACAAATTTAATTTTCAATAACTAGGCTTATAGAAATGAAAAGACCCAATTTTTTTTGGAATCGATTGATTTGCAAACTAGTATTCAGTTGAAATAATGATACGAATCATGACCATATGGATTGAATTATCATTTATTATATTATTTATTTTGATATAATGATGAAATAAATTCACTTAATTTAATTCAAAAATTAATTTGATTCCATCTAAAAATTACTTAAATCAAAAATATTATCAAAAAATAATCTAAAATATTGGATCAAATAATAACCTGAAATCAGAATTAATGTGCTTTCTATGTTGAAATTAGGAAGTGAAACATTGAAGTTTGAATTTTTTGAATTACAAAAATTTTACAAATATAAATATTTCAATAAATTAATGTTTTTAATCAATTTTTTTAATGATTTTATGAAGTAAAAATTACAATTATAACATACACACCAACAAATTTAGTTATCGAGATCAGGGATCCGTGCAAATTAACAAAAAACTAAAAAAATTATGAAGTAAAAATTACAAATATAACATACACATTGACAAATTTAGTTATCTAGAGACTAGAGTAGGTAGGGATAGGTGCAAATAATCAAATTTTTGTTAAGAGAAGTATCATATTTTCATCGTAAAGTGTTTCAAATGGATGCATAATAAAATAATAAAGAATTTTTTTTTTTGAAGAAATAAAGAAATTTTTTTTAAAAAAGGAGAGATTTTACTATGTGGGTCTCCACTAAATCCGCATTCTTCGGAAAATAACATTATTGTGTTGTTATATTAAGAAGGGGTTAAATATCAAAGTGGTCATTGAAATGAAGTCCATATATTATTTTACTCATTGATCTTAGTGGGGTGTCATTTGAATCACTAAAGTCATAATAAATATCAAACAGATAACTCTAAATATGTGTTCAAAAACTAAAAATAAGCTTATATTGATTCGACACATTTTTCTTGAATGCTATCGCAACCATATGAAATGTTGTTAAATTCTAGTATTTCAGATAATATATTTAGATTTTTAAAAATTCATTTACTATTTTTTTTAATTTTATAGTCATTTTTATTGTTTTAATTAAAAATAAATAGTAAATAAACTTTTTAAATTCTAAATATATTATCTAAAATACTAGAATTTAACAATTTTTATTTGTTTGCGGTAGCATTCAGAAAAAATGTGCAGAATCAACAAAAACTTATTTTTATTTTTCGAACAAATATTAAGAGTTATCTGTTTGATATTTATTATAACTTTAGTGATTCAAATGATAGTCGTTGAGATCGATGAGTAAAATGATATATGAGGTTAACTTCAGTGACCACATATTTAACAAGGGCATGCACACATTAATGATATAGCTAGCCCAGATATACTGAACAGTCATTGAGTTGCCTATAATATATCAGCATTTGCAACGGGGAATATACAACATTAACCGCACCGAGAAATCATTTCAAAAACTAATCAACGGAGACACCGAGAAACGAGCTGAAGCAGGGGGAGGATAAGCATAAAAGGAGAAGGACAAGCTCTGCTCTTGCTGATCTTCAGGTATAAACTCTACGAATATGTAAATTAGCTGTTGATTCCATGTCGTGGAATGTTATAAATTTTATACGTACATGTGGTTGTATATATACTTGTATGATAGGAGTCTAGTTCAAAACCAATCGCCAAAATTGACTCAATGCGTGTTTCTTTTAATTTGTTGGATTTATTTGTGAAAAAATAAGATCATTGATTGAAATGCAAAAAAAATAAGAAACTTGATTGGTTTTTTCAGCTAATAACTCTAAAAATAATATAACACCGCTTCTTTTATGCTGTTCAACACTTCTTGCTTCAAAGGAATTTAAAAATTTATTAATGACAAAAACATATGGTAAAACCATAGTTCACAATTCTAGACTAGTCAGAATATTTAGTTTCGGTAACCCTTAAAAGAGTTAAGGGTACCTTGTAAGTTAGTACAATGGTATAAGAAAGACTAGCTAGAGTTTTTTCTGCCTCAAAGATATTTGTCAAATGACCTCTTATTGGAAAAAATTAACATCCAGCTGAAACCATGGTATCACTTAAATTGCTGCTTTCAGTTTTGTGGCAGCCCCTGCTAAGGGAACTATGTTAAGTAGTTTCGGGACAAGTCCTTTATAACAAACTCTTAAACTCTCGTGCTGAAGAGTTCTAAATACATATGACATTCCAAAATATCCAGCACTTGCACTAGAGTGTTGTTGAGCATGTATTCTGAAAAGTCAAGCAACAAGATTAATTAATAATGGAAGACAAGAACCTTGAGCAAATTTTCTCCTATCCACCAATAAACAAAAATACTAGATAACCTGCTCCTTGATGTAATAGCAAGCAACGGATAGTCACATGCTGCTCCAAGAGCTCTCGATATTCTTCCCCAACCTAGTTTCGCGAATGTTATAGGTCCTACAGAAAATAGAATGTCTCAATTATTCAAATTTCATGATTTAATAATGTGCTAGATCTAAGCACAGAAAACCAAAAAAAAAACATCTACATTAAGTTCATAATGTTGACACTTTTAACATCTAACTTCATATTTCCTAGGGTTTAATCCTGAACACTGTAATATAAGTGAGTTCGAAATATTGTTTTCAATGTGGAACTGCCACAAGGCTAGCAAGCAGAACACCACAATACACAAGGGTACAAACCCAGACTGGACCAAACCGAAGTTCAATTCGGGTTTATTAAAAACCTGACCCCAAAAGTTCGGTTTGGGTTTGGATCATATACCTAAAATGAAAATCCAAATCCAAGCTACTGGGTTTTTCGGGTTTCGAGTTTTGGTTTATGTTAAAACCGGATACCTGAATTTTTTATACAAAAATTAATATGACTGTCCAAATTATGAATATAGAAATTTTTATATTATTTTTAATAGAAGCAAAGTGCAGAATATCACAAATCAAAAAGATCAGATATAGGGGAATCTTGGGTACATATGGACTGCTCGAAATGGTTATGTTCGGTCCCTAGGACCCCATACTGGTATTATTCAGACTGGTAGTGATCAATATGGTAATAGAAACACAGAAATTGAAAGATAATCACCTTGGTTCCACTCCATGTTTGTTGGATCTATTTTCTCCTTCAAAGTTCGAAAAGGATAGAAGCAAAGACCCTTCGTGGAGGTTGAGACCTAGAATATTGATTTCGAGAAAAATGTATAGGTAAGGCGCTAAGCTCTATTCACAAGTGGTGTACTACTGTTGCTAATAACATTAACCTGTTCTACCTTAAAGAACGGTGTTGCTTAGAGCAAGTCCAACAGCTTCCCTATATTGCTTCCTAAATCAATATTTAAGGAACTTAGTGCAAAACACCACTCCAACAATGTCCTAGTGGTTACCTAAAATACTAAGGATCACTAGCCATTCCCTACTTTTGGGGAACCACTAGCCATCCTTAACTTAATTTCATTGATAAAAAATTCATTTCCCTCCATTTTTCAATATTTGTCCAAATCACATTCTCTAATTGATTTCAAATTTATCATTATAATAATACTAAGGAGTGAATATAGGGAATGTTGTTGGAGTTGATGTACAAAACAAGGTTCTTAAATCACTAGGAACCATTATTTTATTAAATTTTTAAGAATTCACTAAGGAGCTATTGGACTTGCTCTTACACTATTAAATTCAGAGTTTGATGTTCCACATTCTTCAATTAACTTAATTTTGTCAACCTTGAGCTGTAAGAAAATAAAAATTAATGCAATCAATATTTCAACAGCTCCCAGTTATGTACTCCCATAATCTCTTTATTGACATATAATGTGCTTACTAGCATGTCAGGAAGTGTAAACTGGCATACCTTTTGTCGGTTTGCACACATATAGAATGCTGCTGCAGTAAACAAAGGATACGTGCAGGCAGCAATTGACCCATGTGTAGCTGCTCGTAATGCTGCAAGGGACCAATGGTGTAAAATGTGAAAATAAACAGTTTAGCCAGATGCAAATTCTTTTTCCTTTCTGCAGGAACAAGCATATAGCAAACATATTTGTAATAAGTTCATTCTAGGAATATAATCAAAACTTACACGGATAAGGCCTCGGCCTTCTGAACCACAAGTATGATCCAGGTGCATCCAAACTGGATCCCCACCTCTCTAATATCAAGCTTGTTCCTACAACATAAACATGGATCAAATCAAACATTTCCCACAATTTAATATTTTCTTCACCAAAAGAGGAACAGAATTTATTTAACGAATCTGGTCCGGTTTATTTTTTTTCAGGTTTGACCAGATTGAAAAAATATATTTTTGGATGGATTCTAGACCGATGAAGCGGTCTGGTCCAACTGACAACTTTAGACCGGTTTCAAGGTTTGTGCAAGCAACAGGCCGACCAGAATTCAAACTGTATCCATACTCCCCCGTTAACATTTACAATGAATTCCTTAATCATTTTAATAGGCGTAGAACTTTATGGCACTCTCAAGGTGTAACCTTATTTACTTCGAACATATTACCTCGAGAAAATGCCAAGAGACCACCTTCATTCCAATTTTTTATAACTACCAGAAGAATAGATGCAAGAGTTCCTTGAATTTGCAACACATCCTTAAGACGATCGAGATGAGATAACATATTAGCTCCGACCCTTTGAGTGGGTCTTAGCAAACACTTTACTGAATCAACATCATAGTTCAAAGTGTCCACTGACCCATACCAGAAACCATGCATTCTTTCTGAATATTTATTGTCTGTCTTTATAATTTGGTTTGTCTTGGCCGCTTCCACCCTCTTTCTTCTTTCAATAAGCAAACATCTTCTGCGCTCTGCATCACGTTTCCTCCTTCTTTTCCCAACAGGACCATTCCATTCACAAATTTTTCTCCTCAGTTTCTCTCTTTTTGTTTTTTCTTTGTTATTGATCAGTGATACACTACCCTTTGCAAAAAATTCGCTCGCGGAAAAAGTAGTGTACATGCCATGATTCATGTAATAGCTGAAAACATAGGGGAATTCCCCTTTCCTAATGGCCTTTGAAATTTTGTTCCATCTATTTTGTGTTGCTAAATGTATATTATCGAGTTCAAATCTATTAACATAAGACATTCTCGTATTCAGTCCCGATTGAAGGTGATGACTCATATCATAAAACCTCACAGCTTGGCTTGTCATTCCAATAAGTAGCACAATTGCGTCACACCATTCATTCTTCTTCTCTGGCTTGTACCCGAGGCTTAACGTGCTAATTGCTGAACACATATAATGTTTTGTGTAATTTAGAGTCTCGTGTGCTGCAAGGATAAAAGTGAATAAAACAATTACAATGACAAAGAAAATATGGTGATAACATATATACATGATGATGGAATCATCTATCATTCATAATTCATTATCAAACAGGTAACAATAAATGTGGTGATAGCATAATAAAAATTTTGTGTAACTTGGAACTGCATAATAAAAAATTTAGCATGGTTCAAATTATCAAACACCTATAAAATACTCCGTAACCATCGAATTACAAAAATGATGCTTACTTGCTAAAGGAGTGTCTTGAATGCCTAAATGAATTTTGCGAACTTTTAAATCAGGAACAAACGAGGAATGAAAATCACTAGAAGCATCATCAAGAAGAAACATAATATTTTCAACACAAACACCAATTAAATTCAAGTCCCTCCTGTTGTAAATGCCATGAATTGGAACTCTCCCTCTTGTACAGAATTTAATGGAGATGTAATCATCAGCAGTTTTGATTGTCCTGTTGGGTAAAACTGTTCGGAAGGTATCGTCTTTCTCGTACTTTGGGAATCTCTTACGCAACCCATCTATTTTTTTAGAGTAAGCTAGGTGTACTGAAGTGGTGAAATCAAATGTTTCAACCAAATCTATGAACTTTGACATGGAATCAGTGGGGTAGTAGCTTAGGAAGTAAGTTTAACAGTGTCTTTGGTTCCTTATAAATTAAGAATTTTTAATATTTTATAGACCTTAGTACTATAAAAGTTTTAATCAGGAAATTGAAAATGAAATTATGTAATTTTTTTAGATAAAAATCATTAAAAATTATTGAATAATTCAAAGTGATTCTACCATAAAATCAAGGGTTTTATGTGCTTGAGGTCATCCTCAGAATCATGAGGTTAAAATATTTTTAATATAAATTTAAGGATACTTATGTAAAATCATTGAAAAAAGTTTATATTTACAAAAATGCCCTTACGGGCCCCTTGCTCTATAAATACAAATCACTTATAACCTTAGGAGACATCCCTAAGATTGTCCTATTCCCAGTTTTCTCTAAAATCAAAATCATCCAGAATGATTTTATAATAGAATCAAATTCGACTCAAATTCAAATATAAATATTCGTTTTGGATTTCGTTTAACACGATTAAATATCGAACCACTCGTCTTTACATATTCGGATTCAAATTCGTCTAGGATGATATTGAAAAATTAAGAGTACTTTAATAATTATTTACAAAACTAAAATATTGTCATTTGTAGAATATTATTTGAAAATATATGCATTTTATGTAATATATATTATATGCATAATTTATGAATTCGAATCACATATCTATTCCAGAATCTAATGAGTTAAAATGAAAGTATTCTTTTTTTATAAGGTTTACGTTGGCTCTAAGATATAAATAGGATTCGAGATATGGTCGAATATAAAAATGATAAAGATTCGACTTGATATTCGTTCAAACTATAAAATAAGATTCGAATTGGTTCATTTTTTTAATACAATATGAATTATATTCATTATTAACGAGTCAAATCCGGATTTAAACCAAAATTACTCAGATTCATTTCCAACCCTTACTTTAATTCTCTCAAAGGGGGATGTTTTGAAAAAAAATTGATTTGGACTAATTTTTATGTTTATATCTTGGAACCTTTTATATTGGCAAAAAGTGTGTATTTTGTTTTATTTCACTTTTTGACAGTTGATAAAATAATTGATTATGTTATAAATATTATATCCTTATATATAATTAGCGTAATAGAGATTTTATACATAATTTTGGTCTGATATTTACCACCAAAATAATTTTAACAGTCGAATCTAATATTTTTAATATATTAGTCCCACAATAAATTTTATCTTTCTACAAGTTGTGGTGAGACTTTGCACGTCTGGTTGAGGTAATCCTGCTGAAATGTAGAACCTACATGTTTTAAGGACTCTGATGTCGCGGTCTCATTATTTGTGTCTGATGATCTTGATCTTGATCTGCCAAAAAACACCATTATCGTTTATAATCGTTTAGTGGTGTCACTTCATACATGTAGTGGAATCAATGTACAACTTTTTAAACCACAAAATCAATGTTAGTAAGAACGGGAATAAAAAATTAAACTCTGGAACAACTATGAAAAGCATAAAAATAAGCTAAACTTTCTATGATACATACATTAAAGTTTTAGTATGACTTATTTGCTCTCTTGATTTCCATGGTAGTAAATAACAGGAATTCACACACATGTGCTCCACTAAATTCTTGACAAATATTTCACGTGTAGACATTTGTAGAATTACATTTTTCTTGAGAGCAACTATTTTTTTCCTTGTAAATTATTAACATATGAAGCACTCGTACTTATATTATTTTGGATAGATTAAATTATTATATATTGCTTATGTCAACTTGAACTATCATTAGATTTTTGTTGTAATTTTTTATTTATTTTTATTACAGTTAGGGTTATTTACTCACACTATGATTTGTGTGAGACTCTGAAGGCTCTCAGTATGGGCTTTCGGGAAGGAAAATGTCATGGTTTGTTAGTTCAATAGCCCGCATTATTGGGATGACATCTGAATATGTTAAAAACAGAGAAATGCGTGATTTTGTGAAACTTGTTTTGGATCCCGAGAAACTTGCATATGATTATCCATCAAGCCGACTAATCTTGATGTTCAACAATTGGAGTAAAATGTCCAAGTTTATGAGGAACGTTGATGAAAAGGACAAGCTGAAGTTAGACGAGGTCAACATTTTTACTAAGCATGAAATGAAATCATTCCTCTCTGTTAGATATATCAAGGGTACAATAGTCAATGAGTAATAATTAGTTAGTAATTAATTAACAGGCTTTATATAATCTCATTTCCCATTCCTCTTGTAACGAATCTCAATATTCACAATGTAATCTTCCTTATCATATCAATATACATACAGGTCTATACATATATCTTTACCTCCATTGTTGATATGTTGAGATGTTTGTTAGTATTCATAATTGTAACACTCTCTTTGCTAAATGGAAATGATGGATCTAAAGCTGAGAAACCTGGTAAAGAAAATACAGCGGTATAGAAAATGCAGCCTCAACAAGTAACAATCGTTGGTTTTTTTATTTATATTTGCACCTAATATAGTTCAATTCTAATTATTAATTTATTTGTAAAGGCTCGGGAAAAGAGCATCCAACCTAGTCAAGAGAACAAACAATGTGGGAGTATGGTGGTAGAAGTACACTATCGTTTACTTCTATTTATATTATATTGCTGGTAAACAATTAGAATTATCTTGCTTATTGCTTTAACTATTTTTTTATACATTATATATGTTTGCACACAATATTTATTGATTTAAATTTGAAAACGATTGTGTAGGTTGTGGGGTGAGAAGACATGTGAGTGACAACAGTCTTGTCTTAACTGTTGAGGAAAATTTTGTTGCTAAACTAGCTGGTAAACTCAATAAAAATCATATCATTTTTCTGAGTTACGCTCATTGAAAGTATTAACAATTTAGAAAAAATTAATCTTCATAGTCTAATGATATGTTTGTATTTGAACTGAATAACATGTAGTTAAATTACTAGGTGGCAACCAATCACGTATGTTAGATTATGGGATGATGAGGCAATGGGGGGGGAAGCATTAAATCTTTAATTTTGAGGAGAGGGGTGTTAGAGGACATGGTGAAATTACACATTTTTTACTAATGCCCCTTGCAATTGTTTTTAGAATTACAAAATTAAACTTTCGTGGGTTGATGAGATGTACATTCAATATAATTAATTTGTCATCAATCAAGAGTGCTAGGACTTGGGGTGATGACCAAGTGGGGAGGCAAGCATCGCCATGTTTCTATTCCTGATCAAGTGGTGTTACCGAACTTGGCAAGGTCAATTGCAATTTTTTTATTAATTATGGTCCTTGCGAGTCTATAAATTTTGATGTCAGCTCCTCGCCTCTTGAAGATGTTTGTTCGTAACCTGTAATTGTGACAACATTCAACAGCCACAAATTGGATACTCTTTCTAAAGTACTTTTGAGAGCTCTGCTAATGACTAATGAGTTATGAATGATTATTGTAGTGATAATGAGTTATGGATGATTATTGTTGTAATCTGAATGTTGGATGTCATTTTGGCCAATATTAAACATCTTATTCACGAAATCATGGACGGCCATGAGGTTGTGCCACCAGTGCGATTGTACTATGCCCACTAACCTCGGGGCCCCAAATAAAATTTATGCATTTAATATATATATATATATATATATATATATATATATAGGGTCATGCTCAAATAGAAACTAAATTAGAATAAATACTAGAAACCAAACCCTAATCCAACATTTCAAGCTAATCTAATAACCAAATTAGGGGTACCCCAATACAAAAATGTATAATAATCTACCCTCTATTCAGCAAAAAAAATAATTTATTGTTCACTGCTGACGTGGTAGTGACGAACAATACATTTTTTCCCTGAATATTGGTGAGTTAATTTATGACATTTTTTGTGAAGATGTCCCTGACGGGGCTCTTAGAATAGAGGAAATATAATTTATTTAGTGTTGGTTTGTAGTTTCTATTTTAACTATGGTTTCTATTTGATCACTAGCCTATATGTCATTCTCTCGAGCTCTGCTATTCTCTCCACCACTCTTAAGCTCTGCTTTTCTCTCGAGCAATCTAATTTGAAAATGCACGAAACGAAAGATAGATTGGTGAGGGATGTTGATCCCAGTGTTTTGTTTGAGCGACAATGGCAACTCGGTGCTCTACAGGTTGTCGATACAGGAGGCCTCTTCAAGACATAATCGCTATTGTCAGGGCCTTGGAAAGAGGAGCTGCCTTTGGAGTAGGGCTGATTATTCGATTATATCCGAACCGAATTACCGAAAACTGAAATACCGAATAAGCTCAAAACCATAATCGATTAGTAAACCAAAATAATTTCGGATATTTTACCGAATCAAAATTTTTATTTCGGTAAAACCGAATACCAATTTAAATAATCGAACTAGAAAAAGAAAATCAGTTTTATCATTTTCCCCTCACAGCCTCTTCCGTCTTCCCCTCTTATCTCCTACCCCCTTCGAACCACTAACCACACAACACCAAAAACACACAGCATTACAACTCAATAAACAATTATCACATATATCAATTTGAATAAAGAATATAATTCAATTAATAAAAAATTTCAAACCAAAACAATTTGAATAAAGAATATAATTCAATTAATCAAAAATTTCAAACCAAAACACAACAACTATCGAGCTTTAAACAGAAACTCCCAATTCCTACACACCAATTCGAACATACACACACCCACAAGGCTGCGCACATACACGTACGAAACACACAATAGCTTACACACACGTGACTGGAAGTGTGGAAGAAGAAGAAAGGAGGAGGGAGGTTCAAGAGAGATTTGGGAGAGAAAGGATTGTAGAGAGAGAGATTGAGAGGTAAATAAAAAAAAGAGTCAAAAGCTCGAGAGAACAAAACACTAGGAATACTGGGTTATTTCGGTTAAATATCATATATATATATATATATATATTAATGAGTGGATTTCGTAACAACTTTTGAGAGGTTTATGGTGAGTTGTAAAGGCTAATGATCAACTAATCTATGGAGAATGGAGGTTTTTTGTGGGGGTTGAACTGAGCTCAAGAGCGTTTACAAGAATCTCGCGAGTTCCCTTAAGGCTTGTGTCGTGTGTTCTCAAGAATCTCGTAGGTGTATTGCGAGGCTTGTAGCCGTCTTCTCAAGGTGCCTACGTACCCTTGTATATATAGGGATCAAGTTCACGTAGTTCTTTTTAGACTAGAAGTCTGGTTAGGCAGCAATATTCTAGGTTCCTAATTCGTGGGGACCTCCTTTTCTCCAGATTTCAGCCACGAATAGGCGACCTAAGTCAAATAAAACTCGAGTTCTAATCCGACTAGGAGTATATTTACTAGTTCTAGTCTTATTAGAAGTATTCAAGGATCATCTGCGCCCAAGGAATACAATCCAATAAGGAGTTGGCGTTCATGACTTGCTCCTAAAGAATAGGAGGCTTAATCATACTATAAATCTGCTGGCATAAATCTGTTTTTGTACAGGAAGCTGTCTCTCAGGAACCTATCTTCAGGAACCTGTTTCTCGGGAAGCTGTCTGCAGGAAGCTGTCTCTCGGGAACCTGAACCTGTCCAAATCCATTTCATATGCTATTTAGCCCCATTTAACTTAAGGGACCTCAATCATAACCCATATTACTCATACGGATTGGATCCTTAAGCCTAATGGGCCTAAATCTAGCCCATGGAGATTTTTGGCACAACAAGTACCCCACTGTTCCTCGAAGTCATAGGATGCGAGAGGAACCTAAATAGCTTGATATTTTAAGGTCCAATCCCTTCAGTGCTCCCATGTTTCTTCTGAGTGAACCATGCGGGTCTTTATCTTCTTGCTTGAATCGTGACAAGGGCACAAAGTGAATCCAATTAGCCGCTGAGTGAATCCTTTGACAAGGGCACAAAGTGAATCTAATTGGGCACTAAGTGAACCTTAAGAATGTCAAGGGAACCACGTGAATCCAAATAAGGGCATAAAGTGAACCTAATTGGGCGTTATGTGAACCTATGCCGAGGGCACAAAACGAATCCAATAGGGTACTAGATGAATCCTTAAAAGGGACAAGGTGAATCTTAATATTGTTAAGGGAACCGTGTGAATCCAAATAAGGGCATAAAGTGAACCTAGTTGGGCGTTATGTGAACCTATGCTGAGGGCACAAAACGAATCCAATAGGGCACTTGATGAATCCTTAAAAGGGCACGAGGTTAACCTTGAAAATCACAACTTGATTGCTCAAGAGGCTGCTTCATCTTCTAAGCTGCTGTTTGTTTGACTGTCTAGTGCGTACTGTATATTAGAGATACTCTAGGATCAGCTGCATCCTAGGAGTACTCTCCAATAATGAGTCTGCTTCTCTCTAGTTGGCTTCTTGATCTCTCTGTTATCTATGCTCAGGAACTTGGTGCTCAGGAACCCCTCTACAGGAATCTGTACCTGCACATATAACAAATGTGTTAGTCTAAGGAGTCTTTCTGTAGTTCCCATGTACTTCTTGTTGTCCTCATTGCTGCTGCTAGGTTGACTTGGGCTCTTCTCGGGGAGGAACATGGTCTTCTTATAATCTACTCAGCTTCTGGTTCTTCAGGAACCTCTTGATACTTGTCAACTCTTAATAATCTCTTTGTCTATTGCTCATTTCTTCATGTCTGATCTTTGTTGATGAGTGGATTTCGTAATCAACTTATGTGAGGTTTATAGGTAGTTGTTTAGGCTAGCGATCAACTGTTCTATGAAAAAAGGTTTGGGTTGTGTTTGTGGGGGTTGAGCTGAGCTCGAGGGTATCTCCAATAATCTCAGGTGCCTTTAGAGAAAATTAAAGAACTTAATGCGTCGTACCCTGAGGTGCCTACGTACCCTTGTATTTATAGGGATCAAGCTCACGTAGTTCTAATATGATTCTGTCTCTTACTGGAATAGCTGCATTCGGTCATCTAATTCGTGTTGGACTCAGGTTCCTTTAGAGCCTTTCACGAACTAGTTTGGCTAAGTGGAGTAGAACTCGAGTTCGTACCCCACTTACGATTCTCTCATTGGTTAGAGTTATTCTAGGATCATCTGCGCCCTAGAATTATACTCAGATACCAATTCGTTTATCTGTTCTAGATGACTTCTAGAACTTTCTGTTGGCAACTCGTAGGAACCTGGTGCTCAGGAACCTACATTTCAGGAGCCTGTTTCTCAGGAACCTCCTTATTTCGGGACATATCGCTTAGGGACCTCCCTTTAGGTGTTAGTACCTGCACAAATAACAAACTAGTTAAATTGGATAACTCTTTATATGCTTTTGTCACCTCTATGGCTGTTGCTATGCTAACTCGAACTCTTCTGCTGGGAGGAACCTGGTCTTCGAGTGCTCAACTCAGCTTCCTGACCATTGGGAACCTCCTAATACTCATACTTCCTTATTCATTTCTTCTATTTGATCTTCATAACTCGTACTGGATCATTCCTCTAGCTTGTATGGATCGGACCCTATCGATTAATGGGCCTAAATCTAGCCCATGGAGATTTTGGGCACAACAAGTACCCCCCGGTTCCTTGAAATCATGTAAATGTGAAAGGAACCTATTCTAATTCTACGATCAAAAGTTCAATGCTAAACCATTCTAGTAACAATACTTCGCTTCAACATTTTATATCCAAGCCTGCATGAGTTAACTCGGCGTAGGAAACAGGACATAAAATATTTTCAGCTTAATATATTCTTGAGTAAGCTTCCTTTGTATTAAGGAACCTGTTATCTTGCTATTTTCTTCTTCAGATAGCTGCTCTCGAAGTCAACTCGATGCTTGCATTTAGCTCCTCTGGAAATCTAATTCGTCACTCAACTCCACGTCTCTTTAAATTTAATAATTTAAGAATCGATAGGAAGAGATAATGGTTGGCAGCTGGAGATAACTCAAAGTTCGAGTTAAACTTATCACTTACCAAAGCCGCAGTTAATGTATGAGTTCCCAAGGTTCACACGCCTCTAATGCGTGTATCTCTTTAATTACTGCCCAGTAGATTGCTGCCACGTGTTCACTGCTGCCTCCTATTCACCTCGATTATATAAACACATGAATGGCTTCATCTTCATTTTTACCTTTACCAAATATTATTATTTTTTAAAAACCCTTGGAGAGAAAAAGAGAAGAAGTCCGACGGTCATCTGCTTAATCCAAACCCTCTGTCGCCGTTTTCTTCAATCCAAGGTATGATTCTGAATCCTTTCTTTCTGTTTTCTCATAATCTCGATTGCATTTTTAACTATCTGATTACTTCGATCTTGCATGCTGTCTTTTATCTGACAAATGTTTGTATATGGTTTTCATCTCTCACACACATAACCATCCATAATACCTTCTCTACTGGTAGTTCCATCACCGATTTGTGGTTTCATCACTATGATTTTACTGAAAACTTTTGACTGTCTGTTTGTCTTCTCAATTTGTTTCGTATTCATATCATATTTCATACTTATCTCTGTGAATGTACAACCTCCATATAACTCTTAAAAAGAAACTTACTTGACATAATCAAAGTAGTTCAATCGTCTCTAGACCACAGGTCTCCCTTTAAGAATTCCAAAGTCTGACCTTTCTTCGTCTGTTTCTTGCAGATGTCTTCTGATTCAACACATTCTGACCACCTCTCTTCCGTAAAACCTGTTTTTGTCGCATCTGTAGGTAATAGAACTAGGTCTAGGGTCTTGATTCCCGACACTAGTGATCCTCAAGATATTCTGATGAAACCTCCAAATGCTATCGATCCCTCAAGGCCTTTAAGCTTAATTGATTTAGGAGATGACTGGTCTGATAATGAAGAGGTATCAAAACCTGAATTTGAACATGAGTCCTTCCTAGAACCCGACTTTCAAAGTGAGATATCTGTAGAAAGAGAACCATTCAAACAAGAGATTGTCCCTTTTTGTGAAAAATCTGATTCCATCATGACCTTAGTTAAACTGGAAAGACTATTCGAGGAATGTCACCGCCCTGTCTGTAAGATAACAGTCCCAGAACCTGGTGAGAGAGCTCACAGGTTTGATTTGAAAATCCCAAAACAAGGTATCCCCCATGCTGTCATATCTGCCGCTTTCCTGAGGGTAGGTGTTTCCATACCTCTTCATCCTTTCTTACGAGAGGTTCTTGACTTTTACCAATTAGCACCAAAGCAACTCACCCCTAATTCTTATCGGTTAGCCATCAGCACTTTTATACTATATTCCAGCAAGTTTACAGTTCCTTTGACAGCCCCTGAATTGGGCTATTTCTTCAGACTGAAAGACACTGGAAGAAATTCTGGTTGCTTTTACCTTTCAGCCTGGCCTTGTCACCAGGGTCAGTGCATAAAAAATGTTAAGCAAAACTTTGAACAATGGTCGGAACAGTTTCTTTACTGCTATGACTGCCCCTACGTTAGATATGAGTTTAATCGTCGTCCCAATATCCCTAAGCAAACCGTTCTTACGGGAGTCTGCTTGGAAAGAGCAACTGTGATTTTGAAACTATCAGCCTCCACTAGAGATTGTCTGGTCTTAATGACCCCTGATAACCTGATGACTTTAGGCTTTATTCCTTCAACTTCTGGTAGGAGTTTTTTATAGTGATGCCTTTCTTTATATTTGTGCAATTTCATTTGCTCACTTCATATATATACCTCTAACTTTAATCTTCTGACTTATGCAGACATGGCTCCAAAAGTTCCTTCATTTGTGAAAAGATCTAAAAATGTGGAAGAAATTTTCAAGGTTGAAGACAATGTAAAGGAAGTTCCGCTTGATGCAACTCCAATTAACCAAGTTCCAACCCCTGTATCTGTCCAGACTCAACCATCGGGTTCCTCAAAACGTAAATTGGCTCAGACCACACTTGACTTATCAGGGAGCTCTCAAACCAGATCCATGAGGAAAAACAAAGCTGTGAAGACTGAACCTACCGCTGCTCAGAACCAGTTTAAGGACTTGATTGACACTCATGTTCCTGCTGAGACTATTACCGGCTGGTCGAAAATGGACTCTACTGAAGCTCTGGAAGCTATGAGGTTCTCTGCGGCCCAGAACACCTTCTTTACTCTTAGGTTCTGTGATGATTTTGCCTTGAAGATCCAATATGACCTCAGGCTACAAGGGGAGATCTCGAAGCTCAAAGAGGAGCTGGCTGCTAAAGAGGAGAGTGTGAATGTCGCCACTGCTGCGGTAAGGAGGGCTAAAGCTGTTGAAACCTCATTGAAGAATAGCAAGGATGAACTTCAAGAACAGGTGAAGAGTTTGCAGGATGAGAAATTATCCATGCTAGAGAAAGTCAATGAACTGAAAGCTCAGGTTGATGTTCTAAATGCTGCAGCCGTGACTGTCAAATCATCTCTGCTCATCCAGGAAAAAGCTAGGTACGATGAAGGTTATGATGAAGGCGTTCGTGACTACATGAGATCCATGTGGGAAAAAATTCCCGAGTTGAACTGGTCTCTCCTAGGCGAGGATGTAGTTGGGATGATTAAGGATTTTGAAAATGAAGCTGCTGTTGCAATCTCTGTACCTCCCGTGAAAACGGTTGAGAGGTCTCCGGGTGCCACCCTTGAGACTGCAGAGATTCCTGCTCCTGACGTTACTCCAACCACTCTTCCACCTTCCTCAGCCATCGAAGAATCTAATAAAGTATCTCCTGCTTAAAGTTTCATAAATTTTTTGAACTCTCCATAACTTTTCTTGAGGTTGCGGGCCCCTCGTAGTGCCTCGCGGGATGTAATTTAACTTGGTTTCAATGGCCTTCGTGCTTTTAACTTTGGTTTGCCTAGGGTCCTTGTACCCTATAACTCTTTATGTTTCTAATGACTATTATCTACTTTTGCTATATCTCTTGCTCTTGCTTGCTCACGCCTAGTTTCTTAACTTGCATCTGTACTTAATACTACACACCTTTTTTTCCAAAACATCGTAGAATACTTTATCATCACGCATCTTAAAAATTAATTAGTGTCCATACTTATACACCCAAGCTTACGTGGGATAACCCGTTGTAAGAAACAGGATGCATCCATACTTTCACTTATAATTTTCTCAAAATAACATGTAACTAAATATAGCTTACTTGCAGACTTGGAACCCTTTTTTAGTTTATACTTCGAGACATGTATTCACCACCGTAATCTGAACTGTAGTTTTCCTTAGAGATTCCTCCCAGGTCTAAACCAGGTTCCCTACAAAATACCTGATCAACTTTGTAAGCCTAAACACGTCTTTTCCTATGCTTCACTCAACATTATCAGAGTCGCCTTTTGAACTAAAAACCCTTTCTGATAACCTTAGATCCTAAATAATTTGACCAGGTTCCTCGACCATTAATCCTGCAAAATAAACATAAAACAAAAGCTAGTTAAAGTTAGTAAAATTTCTTTTGTTTAATTCGGGTCACCTCTTGGAAAGGTTGCCTGCTTGGCTCCCAATCCTAATCTCTAGGTCCCAACATGCCTCGAGGCCTGTTGGTTCCTTTTTTCCTCTTGGAAAGGTAACCTGCTTGGTTCCCAATCCTATTCTCTAGGTCCCAACATGCCTCGAGGCATGTTGGTTCCTTTTTTGTGCCTCGAGGCGATTCTAGGAACCTGTGTGCCGTTCTGGGAGTCCACACAGATTCCTCTTCTCCATGTGTCAGGCTAGACATCTTATGAAGGTAAATGCTAAGGATTTTATCCCTTCTTCCCATGTGCCAAAGGCGGTTCCACATGAGGGAGAGCTTATTAGGCTTCTCTTTAAGGTGCCTTTTGTCAGGACTTTAGATGCCTTTTGTCAGGACTTTAATTCACATGCTCAAGAAACTTGAGGCTTTTGGCAACAATGTCGTGCTCAGTCAACTGAGGCTTTTCAATCACATTTGCTCAGGAAGCTACCTGAAGCTTTTCTCGTGCCCAGGAAGCTACCTGGGACTTTTTCTCGATGCCCAGGAAGCTACCTGGGACTTTTTCTCGATTCCCAGGAAGCTACCTGGGACTTTGCTCGATGCCCAGGAAGCTACCTGGGACTTTGCTCGATGCCCAGGAAGCTACCTGGGACTTTTCTCAATGCCCAGGAAGCTACCTGGGACTTTGCTCGATGCCCAGGAAGCTACCTGGGACTTTTCTCGATCCCCGGGAAGCTACCTGGGACTTTTCTCGATGCCCAGGAAGCTACCTGGGACTTTATACTTTTCTCAACAATCTGTCCACAAGTTAATTCTGATCAATCAATCGTAGTCTGCACATTCTGTCAATTCATATTCATACTTCACACATACTGTCAATGCTACAGGAACCTGTCAGCTTAGGTAACCTGCAAAATGCAACACAATGCTACAGGAACCTGTTAATCTAGGTAACCTGTTTCAAAAATTTCAAACTGGCATATGAAATATCAAATAGCATGTGCAATACTGTCTAAGTAGGAATACTACCCCCCAGTTCTTTTGGGTAATGATTATTACGTAAAAGAACTATTAAGGAGCTATAGCTGCAAATAATGCACTCAAAATATTCAACGTAGAGCTATACATCGCTCAATACTAAAAAAATCGTCTTGCAAGTAGAGAGGTTCACATTAAGTACCCCCCGAGTACATGCATAATTGAATACTGGAATCAAAATACTGGTCAGCTATAACTAATAAGCTGCCTTTATTCTTGGGCTGAAAGAGCCTTACTTTTCCTAAGAAAAACACATAAAAGAGTTACTGATAATACTTCTTGAGATGCTCTGCATTCCAAGCTCTCGGAATGAGGTTCCCATCCATATCCATCAAGTGGTAGGTTCCTTCCCAAATGGCTGACTTTATCTGGTAAGGCCCTTCCCAATTTGCTCCAAAAGCTCCATGTGCCAGAACCCTGGTATTTGGCATGACTTTCCTCAAAACTAGGTCTCCAACCTTGAAAGGTCTTGCCTTCACCTTTTTGTCGTAATACCTTCGAACTCTCTGTTGATAAGCTGCTAACTTCACTTGTGAATCTGCTCTCAACTCTTCGACCATGTCCAAATACAGTCTATGATTGACCTCATTGCTCTCGGGATCAAAATACTTTCTTCTCAAGGAACCTGTTCCAACTTCCACAGGTACCATAGCTTCACAACCATAAGTGAGGGTAAAAGGAGACTCACCAGTTGTAGTTCTAGGCGTGGTATTATACGACCACAAGACTCCAGGAAGCTCCTCTGGCCAGCTTCCCTTCTTATCTTCAAGCCTTGTCTTCAAAGTGTGCTTGATAATCTTATTCACTGCTTCAGTCTGTCCATTACTCTGTGGATAATACACTGCTGAAAACGATTTTTGGATTCCAAACTGCTCACACAATCCTCTAAGTTCTCTACTATCGAACTGCTTCCCATTGTCAGAAATCAGCTTCTGTGGAATGCCAAACCTGCATACAATAGCTCGAAACACAAATTCAGTCAATTTTGACGCTGTAATCTTAGCAAGTGGTTCTGCTTCTGCCCACTTTGTAAAGTAATCGACTGCAACCACTGCGTATTTCACTCCTCCTTTTCCTTTCGGGAGATCACCAATGAGGTCTATTCCCCAAACAGCGAATGGCCAAGGGCTAACAATCGGTTTGATAGGTGCTACCGGACGACTATCAAAATTGGCAAACCTCTGACAATTACTGCATGCCTGCACGAACTTTGTAGCATCTGCTTTGATGGTTGGCCAATAATATCCTTGTCGAAAGACTTTCATGGCTAAAGAATTACCCCCCGAGTGATTTCCACATACTCCTTCATGAATTTCCTCGAGGATATACTTGCATTGTTCTCCAGCTACACACTTGAGCAAAGGCTGATTGAATCCTCGTTTATACAGAACTCCATCATAAATTACATACCTGGCTGCCCGATACCTCAGCTTCCTGATATCACTTTGATTGGGAGGTAGCTCCCCTTTGTCCAGGTAACGATATATTGGGGTCATCCAGGAATCTTCAACTGGAAATTCAATGTCCATTACCTCTTCCTTGAAAACACTTGGTTGCTCCTGGATTTGAAGTGGAATTACTCCCAATAACGTGGATTCTCTCTGTGACCCTAGCTTGGCCAATGCATCCGCCTTGGTATTCTTTCCTCGAGGTACCTGATCCAACTTCACCTCTTTGAACCTTGCGATCAACTCATGGGAGTACCTCAAATATAAGTCTGTTCTTGGCCCTCTCGCCTGAAAACCACCACGAATCTGCCAAACTACTAACATCGAATCACTAAACACCCTGATATTCTCTACTTTCATTTCCAAAGCCAATTTAAGGCCTGCAATCAATGCCTCATATTCTGCATCATTGTTCGTGGCTTTAAAAGCAAAATGAATCGAGCTATAGAGTTGGTGCCCTTCTGGACTAACTAGTTCTATGCCTGCACCTGCTCCACCACTGTTAGCAGCTCCATCTACATACAGTGTCCACCAAGGTGCACAGTTGTCATTGTCTGCCTGTTTTTCCACCACCTCTTTTGGCCCCTCTTGGCCGGTAACCTCTACATGAGGTGGAAACTCGATTAAGAAATCTGCTAAAGCTTGAGCTTTGATTGCTGTCTTTGGCTTATATTCTATGTCGAACTGACCTAGCTCCACAGCCCACTTTAACATTCTTCCAGAAGTTTCTGGCCTATGCATCACTTGCTCAAGTGGATATGAGGTTCTTACTTCAATCTTGTGAGCTTGGAAATAAGGTCGCAGCTTCCTGGAAGCCAGAATCAACGCGAAAACCAACTTCTCCATTCCTGTGTACCTCGTTTCTGCATCAAGTAACCTTTTACTAACATAGTAAACTGGGCTCTGCTGTCCATTCTCTTCTCGAACCAGAACTGCACTAATGGAATACTCTGACACAGCCAAATAAAGTATCAATGTTTCTCCATCCACAGGTTTGGCTAACAGTGGGGGGCTCCCCAAATGCTCCTTTAGCTTTCCAAACGCTATCTCACATTCTGCGGTCCACTCAAATTTGTTTCCTTTCTTTATAGCTTTAAAGAACTCCTGACACTTATCAGTGGACCTCGAAATGAATCTATTCAAAGCTGCAACTCTTCCTGTAAGAGACTGAACCTCTCTCACAGTTCTCGGAGACCTCATATCGATCAATGCTTTAATCTTAGCTGGGTTGGCTTCGATACCTCTGTGGTTTACCATGAAACCCAGAAACTTTCCTGATTCTACCCCAAACACACATTTTTGAGGGTTCAGCTTCATTCTGTACTTCCGCAAGATTCCAAACATTTCTTCTAAGTGCTTTACATGGTCAACAGCTTCCTTAGACTTAACTAGCATATCATCCACATATACCTCCATAGTATGGCCAATTTGGTCTTTAAACATCATATTCACTAACCGTTGATATGTAGCTCCAGCATTAATCAACCCAAATGGCATGCATACATAGCAATAAAGACCTCTGTCCGTAATAAAAGAAGTATGCTCTTGGTCAGGTTCATACATAGGGATTTGATTGTAACCTGAATATGCATCCATGAAGCTAAGGAGGGCATGTCCAGCTGTTGCATCCACTAACTGATCAATCCGTGGCAGTGGGAAACTGTCCTTCGGGCATGCTTTGTTGAGATCTGTGAAGTCCACACAGGTTCTCCATTTTCCATTAGGTTTCTTTACCAAAACAGGATTTGCCAACCATACTGGGTAAAAAGATTCTTTAACTAATCCTGCATCCAATAATCTGTCGACCTCTTCTTTCAATGCCTGGGCTCTTTCTCCACTAACTGGTCTTCGCTTCTGTCTCACTCCTTTCTTTTCTGGATCAATATTCAACTTATGACACATGACCCTTGGATCTATCCCTTCCATATCTGCATGACACCATGCAAACACATCCAGGTTCTTGCCCAAAAAAGTAATGAGAGATTCCTTTAAGGCTGGATCGAGTTGAGCTCCAATCTTCAACACCTTTATACCATCTTTGTCATTGATCTTCACATCCAGAGTTTCACCAGCTGGTCCAGCCTTAACCATGGTTTCTGGCATTCGAGGATCTAAGTCTACCTCCATCTCTGTGGTTGAGTCCTCTTGAGGTTCCTGGACGGTAGACGGTTCCTGCACTTCGTGCATGACATTCCTTCTCTTTGATGCTGGCTGACTGTCTTCATTGCATCCATTATGTTTCAATTTTCGGGATTTTTCTTCATCCAACCCTTCTATCATACACACATCACCATCCTTGTCCGTAGGGGGTGCACTTTCTATCAGTAAGTAGGGGGTATCTGGTCCCCGAAAAACGGGAATTTCATCATGAGGTTCCTCTTCTATGATCTCTTCAATTCTTATAGCTCTACAGGATGCTGACACAAAACCTTCCAAAGGCGAACTGCGCAGGTCGACCGTTATCTTGTCTGGGTTCTTTCCTGGAAAACTATCAGGAACCTCGTCCATAGGTTCAGGCAATTTAGCAGCTCTAGCAGCATGTTGCAAAGCTTTGGTGTAACACTCTCTAGACTCATACTGACATCCTCGAACTATACCAACTCCATTTGGTGTCGGGAACTTCATAGTGAGGTGGTAAATGGAGGTTATTACCCTCATCTCCTTCAAAATGGGTCTTCCCAAAATAGCATTGTAATTCATATTCTCTTCTATAACGATGAATTCTGCCAACTGTGTAATGCAACATGGTTTATCACCTAAAGTTACTGGCAAACGAATCTTACCTTTGATAGGAACCTGATTATTGGTAAATCCGTACAAGGTATCGTTTGTTGGAGTTAAATCTTTATCCAGAAAATGCATCTTCTTGAAGGCTGTGTAAGATAACAAGTTTACAGAGCTTCCATTATCAACTAGCACTCGATGAACCTCATACGACCCAATTCCTGCCTCAACAACCAAAGCATCAGTATGGGGATGATGTACCCAGGAAGCATCTTCTTCAGTGAAAGTAATATCTGCATCCTCTCCTTCGAACAGCTTTGGGGACCTCTGGGACAGATTGTAAATACTGGTCAAAGGACGTTCTTTAGCCTCACGGGTATACCTCTCCATGGCATTCCTGCTGCTTCCTCCAATGTGGGGACCTCCTATAATTGTGCGTATGCACCCGACCTTAGGTGGTCCCTCCATCATGACAGGTTCCTGTGTCTGTGTCTTCTGAGTCTTCTCATCTCTATACTTCTTTCCTTCCTGAGCCACCCATTCACTCAATTGCCCTTGTCTGATTAGGGTTTCAATTAGATCTCTGAGGTGACGACAATCTGCAGTATTATGCCCATTATTATCATGGAAGTCACAGTAGGGGCGTTCATTCTTATTCCCTGGGGGACCGGTTCTGAAAGGCTTCTTAAACCATGAGGACTTCTCATTCACTGCGTAAATATGATCAATCGGAGCTACCAAAGGGGTGAAAGTTTCATAGACAGGTCTCTCATGTTTATTGTTGTTATAGGAAGCTGGTGGCGGTACCTGACTCATGACAGGTTTAGTAGGATTCACAGCTTCAGGCTTCACCTGGGATGTGCGACTAACCACCTTCTTATTGTCACGACCATTGGGGCTCCTTTGTCTCGACCTCTTGCTTCCACTTTGCCTTACAAAATCTGGATCCTTCCTTAACTCAGCTAGAGACTCCTCCACCAGACGAAAGGGTTCTGCCTGTGCATAAAAATCGGCCAATGTCTCTGGTTCTTTTCCTTGCAGTGCTTTCCAAAAATCCGAGCCTCCTTTGACTCCAGCAATTAAGAAGTTCTTTATTGTTTCCTCAGATGCTTTCCTAACTTTAGGAACCTCCGCATTAAACCTCTTGAAATATTCCGTCAACGTTTCACTAGGTCTTTGTTTGATATTGGCTAAGGTATTGGTTGGTGGTGCGAATGCAACAGATGCTCTAAATTGAGTGACAAAGAGCTTCCCCATACTTGCCCAGGAACCAATCGAATCTGCAGGTAACCTTTTGAACCATTGATGGGCTCCGCCCTGTAGAGTTGCAGCCAGTAACCTGCACCTGGTGGCTTCCTTCACTTGATAAACATCCATCTCTGTGTCAAAACGACTAAGATATTCAATGGGATCAGTAGTCCCATCGAATTTCAATTCATTCGAAGGCCTGTAAGACCTAGGCAGAGCCGACTTTCGAACCTTCTTGGTGAAAGGAGAAGCTGTTATAGGGTTTACAGCAAGATTCTTCTCGTCCTTGAGTTGAGCCAAAATTTTCTTGACATCCTCTGCTGTCACCTCCCCAGTAGCTTCCGCCTTTGTCTTCTTACTCGTTCCTTCTTCCTCTTGCGACTCTGCAGCGCTTGATTCTTCAGTATCCTCATCTGAATCCGTGCTTTCTTGTTCGATTACCTCGACAGACGGGTCTTTATCTTTCTTCTTTTTCTTTGAGGAACCTCCAGTCTTGGTTTTCTTCTTTTCCTTGGACCCTGTATGGCCCTTGCTACCAGTTTTACTCTTCTCAGGGTTCTCCATATCTTCCTCACCATTATCTTGCTTCGGTTCTCCACCATCGTCTGGAACCTCCTCTCCATTCTCAGATTCTTCAAAATTCAACTGCTTCGGAGTAACCTTCGACTTCTTGCTTTTCTTTGCCTTCTTTTTCTTCTTTTTGCTTGAAGCCTGCTCCAAAGTCGACAAACGTTCTCCCACAGTCTTTAAGATTTCCATCATGGCTGCTTTAGTAACCTTCGGTGCTCTGGGAGGAGATGTGTTCCCCTCATGAATCTGTCGTTCAGAACCGGTTGCTTCGCTATCCGTGTTGCCTGACATCTTTTCCACTCTTAAGATATTAACTATCCCCTCCTTCTAGCGCCAATGTTGATGAGTGGATTTCGTAATCAACTTATGTGAGGTTTATAGGTAGTTGTTTAGGCTAGCAATCAACTGTTCTATGAAAAAAGGTTTGGGTTGTGTTTGTGGGGGTTGAGCTGAGCTCGAGGGTATCTCCAATAATCTCAGGTGCCTTTAGAGAAAATTAGAGAACTTAATGCGTCGTACCCTGAGGTGCCTACGTACCCTTGTATTTATAGGGATCAAGCTCACGTAGTTCTAATATGATTCTGTCTCTTACTGGAATAGCTGCATTCGGTCATCTAATTCGTGTTGGACTCAGGTTCCTTTAGAGCCTTTCACGAACTAGTTTGGCTAAGTGGAGTAGAACTCGAGTTCGTACCCCACTTACGATTCTCTCATTGGTTAGAGTTATTCTAGGATCATCTGCGCCCTAGAATTATACTCAGATACCAATTCGTTTATCTGTTCTAGATGACTTCTAGAACTTTCTGTTGGCAACTCGTAGGAACCTGGTGCTCAGGAACCTACATTTCAGGAGCCTGTTTCTCAGGAACCTCCTTATTTCGGGACATATCGCTTAGGGACCTCCCTTTAGGTGTTAGTACCTGCACAAATAACAAACTAGTTAAATTGGATAACTCTTTATATGCTTTTGTCACCTCTATGGCTGTTGCTATGCTAACTCGAACTCTTCTGCTGGGAGGAACCTGGTCTTCGAGTGCTCAACTCAGCTTCCTGACCATTGGGAACCTCCTAATACTCATACTTCCTTATTCATTTCTTCTATTTGATCTTCATAACTCGTACTGGATCATTCCTCTAGCTTGTATGGATCGGACCCTATCGATTAATGGGCCTAAATCTAGCCCATGGAGATTTTGGGCACAACAATCTTCATATCTAGTACTGGATCTGTCTCTTGACTCATACACTACTTGTGGATTGGAACCTACGACTTAATAGGTCTAAATCTAGCCCATGGTGATTTTGGGCATAACACTAAGAAAACTGGAAAAAATAGATTAGTAATACGAGCTGAAGAGCTCACATATAAGTGATGCATGTATGCAAGTACGAATGATTATCTACATTATATATGTTGATACGTTCTCATGGCATATCAATTATATAAAAGGTTGTTCTAACTAACCTGCTCGAGATCTTAAACTAAGCATATATGTTGCGTAAATTGTGAACTATAGGGCATGATAACATCCTAAGTACAAGTTCACATAAATTTCATTTCTAAAGATCATGGAATATGCGCATTTAGAAGCAATATGTATCTAAGCATGACAGAATATAAGCTCTCATTAATAGGAAATGTGCATGATAGTTAAGGATATAAAGGCATAAAGTTAGAACTTATCTATGCTTCATCGTGCTTGTTTGTATTGAGGTTTCGTTACTAAACCTGGAATGGAAGCTCTTCTTTGTGCATGCTCACAATAATAAGATGTAGAGGAATTGAGCTACCCCCTGAGCTGTCATGGCGCATGAACCTCCTATAGTTTGTTGAAGTGATTGACTGAAAACTGCTTGTTTCGGCTGAATATCACTGAATCTGGAAGCTGTAGCTACAAACTGCGGGTTAGAAATGGGAAGCTGGAAGCTGCTTTATCAAGAACTTATTAGTAGTACGGTACCTATTTCGATCATATACAAGCTTTATAAAAATGAGAGTATTCATCTATGTATCACTTTGATGAGGGCACAAGACGAATCCAATTGAGCTTTAAGTGAATCCTGAGAAGGGCACTTAAAGAATGCGATTGGGCGCTAAGTGAATCCTTAGTAGGGCATAAGACGAATCCAGTTGAGATTTAAGTGAATCCTGAGAAGGGCACTTAAAGAATTCGACTAGGCATCAAATGAATCCTTTTGGCTTTAGGGAGCACAAAGTGAATCCATCCGGGCTCTAGGTGAATCATGGCAAGAGCATGAAGAGAATCCGGTTGGGCACTAAGTTAATTCCTTTGTGGAATCAAGTGAATCCTTATAGGCTCTAAGTGAATCTTGAAGAGGGCACAGAGAGAATCTATAGGGCACATGATGAATCATTTCAAATTCTAGGGGCACCAAGTGAATCCGTAAGGGCACTAGGTGAATCCCTTCAAATGCTAGGGGCACCAAGTGAATCCGTAAGGGCACAAGGTGAATCCCTTTGAAGGATTTTCAAATACAAGCGAACTCTAGGTTAGGTTACCCATGCTCTGGTTTCCAAAACCCTTAACTAGGTGCCCACATGCTTATGGGACTTTTGAATGCGTGCCTACGATTCATAGGGCTTTTCGATGTGAATCTTTCGTGCTTGCAAGTCTTTTTTGGCTATCGAGTGCCTGTAGCTGACAGGGCTTTCAAAGTGAATCTTTCTGGGCTCTATCCAAATCCTTATAAGGGCATAAGGTGAATCCAACTGGTCTGCTTAGGACAAAAATCGTAACCAATTGGGCACCAAATGAATCCCTAAAAGGGTACAAAGAGAATCCATTAAGATACCAAACAAATATGTGTGGATGCATGTAGCACCAAGTGAATCCTTTTGGGTTCTAAGTGAACCTATATGGGCACATAGAGAATCCATAAGGGCACTAGGTGGATACATGGATATGCTTAGGGAACCTGGTGAGTCCTTCTAGGCTCTAAATGAATCCTTGGATGGAGCACAAAGAGAATCCAGAAGGGAACTAGATTAATCCTATACAGGCATGGAGCTCTTGCTGTAAGCACACTTTCTTCTATTCAGGTATCGGCTGGCTGGGAACTTCAAACATGAAGCTGCTAATCAGAAACTGTCAACAATTGGCTTCAAACAACTGTCAATGAACCTGGAAGCTGTTACATACAAGCTTCAGGTATATAATAATGAACCTGGAAGATGTCGGTTACAAGAAAATGACGAGTAATCCACTAGACACATATAAATGCAACTAGACCTGGAAGCTGTTACCTATGAGCTTCAGGTGAGTAACACAAAACCTGTTAACTGAAGGTAAATACATGGAACCTGTAAGCTACATGTAAATATCAAGGAACCTGCGAGGTGCAGGTAAATATCAAGGAACTTGCGAGGTGCTGGTAAATATCAAGGAACCTGCAATTGGTTAGGTACATGCGCATTCTAACATCTAGAAACATAATCAAGACATAATCGTAACTTTATCGCACATAAGACCATAATAGCATAGATGTTTAAGCATGCTTTATGTATAGTAAGAGTTTGTTGCGCGTACCTGGGAGGTTTTCTACAAATATGTAAGCATACAAGAAGAGGTATCACCTGGATCTTTCTGTAGACTGATCAGATGTGAAGTGGAAGCATCCGTTAAGATTTGGAAACTTATTGACGTGTTCATGATGCAAGCATGCTGCTCTTCAAGATACTAGACCAAATCAATCCTCAAGGTTCCTGAACCAAATATGAGCTATGAGGTTTCCAAACTGCATCCTAGCCGTGAGGTTCCTGAATCAAATCGCGAGCTTCCTAGACCGGGTGGTGAGGTTCCTGGTCTGAATTCTCAAAACTTTGAAATCCTCAACTTTCAAAGTACCATGTGCTATAGTAATTGTAATTGTACTACCCCCAGTTCTTCAGGGAAGCTTGTCTTTGATGAAGAACTAACTCCAAGAAGCTTCACAATTCTTCGATAATTTCTAATAAGTCATTGAATATTCATCCATGAAGTTGAGTACTGTGTGTTTTCTTCAAGATGCTCATATCATATTCTTGTAGATACTCTTCATCAAAATCTTCAACTATGTCGAATTTTCTTTAACGCTCGAATAAATATCATAACCTCTTCACATCATTCTTGCTTGTAGCTTTAACATGTCTTCTCCTTTCTTCTTTATCTTCTTACGAAACATGCTGAGAATGAACCTCTATACAAATATCCCAATACAATACCTCAAAGCTTACGCGAGCTAACTCATTGTAAGAAACAAGAGATGCTTAAAGAGATTACTTGTGAGGTATTTCTCGCAGGTCACTGAATTGAATGAGGTATGTTCCTTGTTTTACATGCTAAAAATAAGCTCATATATGACGTAATACAAGGAAAAGAACTACTCATAATTTCGTTGAAAACTACTCGAAAGAAATAGGTTTACTTGCTAGGAAGGTATACATGCACTACCCCCCAGTTCTAAGAAGGAAATACATATATAAATAAAGGTCTCTCAACTATACTTTAAGGAAGCTCTCAAACTTTCAACTACTGGTCACCTCGAGCTATCCATTCCGCGAGCTTCACGGCTTTAATCAATTCCTCAATTTGGTCTTTCAGTGCTCTGCATTCGAAAGTATCATGGCAATTATCCTCATGGAAGTCACAATATTTCTTCATATCTTTCCTTGCTCCTACAGGTAAAGGTGCAGGTTTCACAAATATTCCTTCTTTCCCATAAACCATGAAGATGTGGTCAACTGGAACGACCAAAGAGGTATAATTGTCGTGCTTTGTCTTCAAATTTGCTTTACTTCTTTTAGAGGATGTTTGGTCCCCAATAACATATGCTTGCGGGCTTGGAGACCTTTCTCGCTTGCTTCCTTTTTGACTAGCTTCATCTCCAAGATTTTCTGTTTCTCTCAACTTCAAAAAGGATTCTTCCACACATTTATATAGTTCAGCTTGTTTGTAGAACTCAGCTAGTGCACCAGGTTCACGTACTTGTAGCTCCTTCCAGAAGTCTGAACCAGCTCTAACTCCAGCAATCAGGAAGCTCATAATGACCTCGTCAGGAGCTTTCTTAACTATGGGAACCTCTGCATTAAAACGTTTGAGGTACTCTATCAAGGTCTCATCTGCTCTCTGCTTGATGTTGGCCAAGGTATTGGTTGGGGGTGCAAAAGTGATGGAAGCTCTAAAATGAGTAACGAAGAGTTTCCCCATATTCTCCCAGGAATTTATAGAATCTGATGGTAACCTCTTAAACCACTGATGAGCTCCACCATAAAGGGTTGCAGCCAATAATCTACACCTTGTTGGCTCCTTAACTTGATAAACATCCATCTCGGTATTGAAACGACCCAGATACTCCACAGGATCCGTAGTGCCATCAAATTTAAATTCGTTTGACATACGATAGAATTTAGGTAACGGGGATTTTCTAACCTTCTTAGTGAATGGAGATGAGGTCATCGCACATGTTATTGACTGCTTTTCTTCCTTGAGTTTCACTAGAATCTTCTTGATGTCTTCAGCATTCAAATCACCAGCTCCACCGTCCTTTGCTTCCTTATCTTTATCATCGGCTTCCTGTGAATCTGCTATACACGAATCGTTCACGATCTTGACTGAACTTCAATCATCTTTAATTATCTCGATGGAAGGTTCCTTAACAAGAGGTTGTTTATCCTTCGGTTCACCATCTTCTTCACCTTCAGTATCTTTCTTTGGGTCTTCGATCTCCTCCTTAGCCTTTTCTTCACGTTCTTCTTCATCGACGCCTAACTGCTTGGGATTAATCTTAGCTTTTTTACCCTTCTTACCAGCTGTTAACTTTGACTTCTTCTTCTTCTTCGGTGTTATTTGTTCGAGGGTTGTAAGCCTTTCTTCAATCAACTTTAGATGCTCTAGGACGTCAGCAGGAGTAATCTTCTTCGCTTTCGGGGTTTGATCTTTCTCTACAGATTGTGTTGCTTCGCTATCAGAACTGTCTGCCATCTTTCCACTCTTAAGATGATAACTCTCCCCTCCTTCTAGCGCCAATGTTGATGAGTGGATTTCATAACAACTTTTTAGAGGTTTATGGTGAGTTGTAAAGGCTAACGATCAACTAATCTATGGAGAATGGAGGTTTTTTGTGGGGGTTGAACTGAGCTCAAGAGCGTTTACAAGAATCTCGCGAGTTCCCTTGAGGCTTGTGTCGTGTGTTCTCAAGAATCTCGTAGGTGTATTGCGAGGCTTGTAGCCGTCTTCTCAAGGTGCCTACGTACCCTTGTATATATAGGGATCAAGTTCATGTAGTTCTTTTTAGACTAGAAGTCTGGTTAGGCAGCAATATTTTAGGTTCCTAATTCGTAGGGACCTCCTTTTCTCCAGATTTCAGCCACGAATAGGAGACCTAAGTCAAATAGAACTCGAGTGCTAATCCGAATAGGAGTATATTTACTAGTTCTAGTCTTATTAGAAGTATTCAAGGATCATCTGCGCCCAAGGAATACAATCCAATAAGGAGTTGGCGTTCATGACTTGCTCCTAAAGAATAGGAGGCTTAATCATACTATAAATCTGCTGGCATAAATCTGTTTTTGTACAGGAAGCTGTCTCTCAGGAACCTGTCTACAGGAACCTGTTTCTCGGGAAGCTGTATGCAGGAAGCTGTCTCTCGGGAACCTGAACCTTTTCAAATCCATTTCACATGCTATTTAGCCCCATTTAACTTAAGGGACCTCAATCATAACCCATATTACTCATACGGATTGGATCCTTAAGCCTAATGGGCCTAAATCTAGCACATGGAGATTTTGGGCACAACAATATATATATATATATATGTATATATTATTTTATATATTCCGGTAATTACGGTAAAAAAACCGAAATAACCGAAATACCGAATAACACAAAAAATCATATCCGAATTAGAACCAAAATATTTCGGTTCCATTAACTAAACCGAATTATTTCGGTTCGGTATTCGGTTAACCGAACCGAATGCTCAACCCTACTTTGGGGAAGTTGGCCACCAACTTCCGAGGCCCTTACCGCAAGAATCTCCTGCTCCTACTTCTACTGGTGAGCTAAATCTAAGTCCATTAAGAAGAGTTCAGGAATTTTTGCATGAATTCACTCACATTAATGGACCGTCAGACTTTCTCACACCAGAGAAGAAGCTCCTGAACAGCATCGAAGAAGTTGGGAAAAGTGTGATGGAAGAGCTCAACCGAATGATGAGGACCCCTGCTGCCAAGAGGGTAGAGGAGCAGAAAAAGGTGTGCTTGCTAATGTCAATGCGGTAATATTTGGGACTCGAAGTTTTATGGGATAATACTTGTTATCCTACCTTAAATAAAAGACTGCCGAAGTAGTACAGTAATTGTAATATGTTCCTCTATATTAGTAAACTCGTTTTTATGACCTGAAACTTGGGAATTATGTTAACATATAGTGTCCTTACTTATTAGCATACAAAAAAAGCCTATATATATATATATACAACTGTCTCCGATCCTTATTTTTAATAATTTGGTTCAAAACTTGTACATATTATATATATATATATATATATATATATATATATATATACAACTGTCTCCGATCCTTATTTTTAATAATTTGGTTCAAAACTTGTACATATTATATATGTGTTTGATTAAAAATTATGATTACATTAACATGTTTGTAATGAGATTTTTTTGTATTAGTTATCAATTCGTATGTTCTTTATTTCGTTACGTGTTTGTTCCGATGTCTAAGTCAACCTATATTCTTGATATATAAAATAAAATATATATTCTTCATTTGTGATTTGAAATTAGAGATGAAAAAATTATATGCTCCTTTAAGGGTCCCTAAATTTTTTCCACACTAGGTCTATAAATTTTCAGGACCGGTCCTGCACAAAATTGGGTGTAATAGATTCAGCTTTATTGTGTTAGAGAGGCTAACATGGCTTGTTTAACTCTCATTATGGCTTGCCTAAGTTTTGAGCCTGGAAAGACTTCTGAATGGATTGATGTGATACCTAGATTTTTTGCTTCTGCTTTGTTATCAGATTTTTCGGATGTTTGTTTCGAGAAAAGGATCCAAATATTACAATTTTAAATCAAATGGTCCAAAATATCAAAACTCAAAATTATGCCCAAAATGTCACACTAAAATACAATATCGTGTAGCGTTTTCAAATTTTTATTGTAACGCTACATCGTGTAACGTTGTGGGGATGGGGTTGGGGACGCTACTTCCAATAGCGTTGGGGAGAGGTGAAGCTACTTCAAGTAGCGTTGGGGGTGGGGGACGCTACTTCCACTAGCATTTGGGGAAGGGGCAGGGAAGAGATTTTAAATTATTAATATATTAAAATTTCACTTTTTATTTTTTTCCAATTAATATTTTAATTTTTTATCAGTATTTTCTTTGGGGTTAAATAGTTTTCATTAGTGTTTCAATGGGTTCCATTTGAAGTTTAGATATATTCAATTTTTAATTAAAATTTTTAAATTTTATCTGTATTTTCTAGGGGTTCTGGGGTTCAACATTTCCATTTTGGTTTTTAAAAATATTCAGAATGACGAATAAACCGTATACGAACTTATGGAAAACCAAAAACCCTAATTTATGAAAACACCACTTCCATTATATCTATTATAGGCCAACAAGGTTTTTCATGGTTATTTAGTAAATTACATATTAACCTTTTATCATAAAAATGTTAAAAATAATATTGGTTATTGGAATTGAACCCATGACCTCCATGTTAAGAATGAATTAAGTTCACATCATTAACCACTACACCAAAGTTATTTTTTTTGTTTCGTTTTGAAAATCATCAACTACATTTCTAAGACCTCATTTATTATATTTTATTTAACATTTATTTTAAAATATAATCAAGATAGAACTATCAACAAATCCGTCACTTGCTAATAATGAAAAATATCATCACAAATTTCTTCAAAAATTAATTATTACAGATGAATTATGTTATCTAGGTATTTTGTATAGTGTAGGCCAATATGATATTTTGTCCAATTCTGAAAAGACTGACATATGTCATTGATTTATAATCGTCATTCTCATTTATGAGTGTAAATGAATCAAAATGTTCGTGAGTTGCTCGAACTCGGCTCATGAAATATTCCAATTTCGCTCAATAGTTTTCGAGTCGAACTTGAGCTTAAGTACTTTACCGAATCGAATTCGAACATCAAATTACTCGGCTCGTAAGGTTCGCGAGCCTAATCGAGATTTTATCAGTTTAACTTTTTACATATTATATATATATTTTAACATAAATATTTAATATTTTTATTTGAGCCAAACCTGAATCGAACCATTCATATTCATTTTTTTGCCAAAAAAGGGTAAAATCAGCTCGAGCTTTAGAAACGAGTTCGACCGTATCGAACTTTTTATGAACCAATCTTCAAACTTAAAATTTAAAGCTCGACCGAACTCGACTGAACATTTCAATCAAGGTCAAACTCGAGTCTTACACTGTTTGACTCGGCTCAACTTGATTACACTCTTACTCTCATTTTTTCGGGTAAAATGTTTTAATAGAATAAAAAATAAATTTTTTAGGAAAATAAAATCTATTGAATATGAGATTTGAACTTTATATTGGTTAACTGATAGATATTTAGATAACCACATAGTTATGCTAGAAAATTATAAAAAAGATTGTAGACATACAAAAAATATTATAGATTTAAACTGTCTAGCTATATTATTGAAATATGATACTTACTAGATAAATATATCACATTGTACAAAATTGCATGCCAAAATTTTAGTGAATTTTAATATTACATTTTATTTAAGTACACTTGCAGTAAAATCCGTTATTATGATTGTTCTAGGGATGATATATATTTAGCATAAGAAAAATAGAATAATCGATCTATGAGATGTAAATGTCGTATCGATTCAATTATATAATTGAAAAGATACATAGTTTGGCTAGAGTACAACATGGTAAATGAGTTATAGATGCAATACATACAATTATAAGATTAAAATGTATAATTATGTTGATGAAAGATAAATATATAATAAAAATAATATTGAATTATATATATAATACACAAGTTATAATAATCAATTAGTTGAATTTAGGAAATGTAGAAATGGTTGGATTTAAGAAGATAGAGTGGGTGAAAACGATTCGATGGGCGTTACAAACTCATATCTATTGAGAGATGACAAAGTAGGAGATGAATGAGTTAGATGGGGCGTGATTAGGATTGTTGCTGGAATTCGATGATAAACATATTCGTAAGTCAATTTGGTGATAAGAAGAAATTGCAGAATGATGATGGTTTATACACACACTTCGTATCTCTCTTTTTCACAAACACATATTATATATGTGTGTGTGTGTGACTGTGAGAGAGATAAAATATAAAAGCCTCAAATTAGTTTTCAGTTCTCATTTTAGTATAAGTTCGTATTTAACACTTGCATATATATATATATATATATATATATATATATATAGGGTATATATATATATATATGTAGGTCTTTGCTCCATACAGAACACTCTTATATAACAAACAACAAAGAACACCTTAGATCTATTAGATCCTTTGGCCCCGCCAGGGACACCCAATACAAAAAGTTATTATTTTTTCACCCTCTATCAAGCCAGCAAAAAAAATTAAAAAAAAAACTAAAAAAAAAATTTACTATTCATGATGACGTCACTGATGACGTCATCATCATGAACAATAACTTTTTAATTATTTTTTTTTAATTTTTTTTTGAGATGATGGATGGATAGAGGGTAAAAAAATAAGAACTTTTTGTATTGGATGGCCCCGCCAGGGGCAATGGATCTATTAGATATGATGTGTTCTTTATTGTTTGTTATATAAGGTGTTTGCTATGGAGTCCAACCCTATATATGTATATATATATATATATATATATATATATATATATAAATATAAATATAAATATAAATATAAATATAAATATAAATATAAATATATAAATATATATATATATATATATATATATATATATATATATATATATATATATATATATATATATATATATATATATATATATATATATATATATATAACACGTGAATTTACTAACTCATGGTTAGATTTTAGATTATGCGAATTGTTTAGTTTTTCACTCTTTTGAAGTTATATTTTTTAAATTATTAGGTGTGATTATACTATCATGATCATAAATGAAATTTAAGTAAGAAGTTTAAGCTAATATCACTCTCCATAAAAATATACTTTTATGCAAATAAATCACATTTTAAGTATATTATATTTCAAAACTACGAGTCATGTATTTGAAAAATAAAAAATACAATTTACATGAATTAAAATGGTGCACGTGCTTTGCACGGGCTTTCATGCTAGTTAATTAGAGTTTTTGAACACAAAACTTCACTTCAAATAACATTTCATAAAAGTTAATCCCACATAAAGTAATGTTTTGAGTTCAAAATACCACTTTAAGTAGAGTTTTGAATCAAAACTCTACTTCAAGTAGCATTTTGTAAAATAGAAAAAGATCCAAGATGTAGCATTTTCATTAAAAAATGAAAACGATACACAATATAATGTTTTAATGTGATATTTAGAACCATCATTTCAGGTTATGATATTTGGGATCGTTTAGTCGAAATTATGATGTAGGGACCAACACCAGTTTGTTTCTCGCTTCTTCAGAAAAAGAAAAATCAAGAAACTTTCTGTAATGAGAGTGTACCATATCTGTTATTTTTCTAGAATACTGAATACTAGCATTTTGTTATTTTTCTAGAATACTAGCATTTTGTTAAAAATAGGAAATCTGATAGCTAACTGATAGTTGTATGGTAGAACCCATTTTGCAAAGCCCCTAGCAAATAAAATAACTTATTCATGCATGAAGATATTTTTTTTTTATTAGTACATCAAACAGTTAATTAGCAAAAATGCCAATAACTTCAGACAGTTGGTCAGTCTGGACAACAAAAACTAAAATTATACTTTTATATTTGATGCAGGGTGTATGGTTTTCATGCTAGTCAATTCCATTGAAAGAAATGCGTGAATTATTATTATTATTTCCATTTTTATGTTTTATATAAATTAATTTTTATGAAAAATAAAAAAAGAATGTTACTCCTATTTACGAGCAACTCACACTCATTTATTTCTGGGGCATAAAATATTTTTTATGACATAACATTAATTTTGAAACTGTGGGTAGAGTATTTTATTTTTCAAAGTTTCAATCCCCCCTTCTGAAATTTTGAGCTCATTTCTTGATGTTTTAATTTAATTAGATAGACAGTTGGAAAGTCTAAAAATATTAAACAACTTGTTGGATAGTTCCATTAAAATCGATGCAATCTAAAATTTACCAAAATATAGCTATGTTCTTCAGATAAAATAAAGCATTGTCAAAGCATTTAAAAAATTTTGAATTACAACTTTCCGCATTTTCTCTTATCCCCTTTCTCAACTATCACAAAATGCTCAACTCCTTAGCATCATGCTGAATCCTTCCACTAATCTCCAAGCACAAACCATTAGATATATCTGTTCTCAACGACCCCTTCGTAAATTTCTTGCTGGGACCTGGGTCCACAAAGACTGGTTGCACCTTAAGGCTTGGGTTCGGTTTGATTCGATTTGCTTCTCTTTCATCAGCTGGTCGAAGCAGTAAACTATTCTGAAATTCTTCAGATATTTCATCTTCATTCATAAGCACCTGTGAAGGAAAGATTATTCCCCATAAAGTTCAAAACAACATACAGGTTCAGTTAAGACACAAAAAATTGGGACATAAAAAGGTTGGCATCTAGGAGAAGGACATTCCAGAGTTTACTCATCTAACTAGTGCAACAAAATTAAGATCTTTAAAGCACCCCAAAACAAAACTAATAGATTAAAAAAAGATCATCTGATAGTATCCGTCCTCCAAATAGATATGACTAGGGGATTCATTTTCGGAGCCAAGGAAAAGCTAAGATATTTTCTTTTTCGAAGGGTATGCCAATTACAGAAATTTAAATACTATTAATAATAAGAGAAGAGGGTGACATAATATGGATATAACGTTGATGGTGACATATGGAGAAAACTAGACCAATATTGAGCTGATTACGTTGTTTAAAAAATTATATTAAAGCTACTAGGGAATCTGTGTATCAGAAACAATGAAGGATACCGCCACTTCTGAAATTAACGGAACTAAAAAAAGCAAGGAGACAAAGACAACCTTACGGCCAACCAGGTCAAAACTCATGACAACTTTACTACGCTTGGCTCGCTCATCCTCCTCGATCTCCTCCTGTTTCTTCCTCAGGAGTTCTTGTTCCTGATGAAAGGACGTAAAGATTAAATTTTGTTTGTCACCTCACATTAACTGAATGTATGCTAGTGTTAAGTGCCATACTATACCTCTGGTGAAATCCAGCTATTCCCCTCAATGTTGTAGTAGTCACTTTGGTCATCTATAACTGTTGTACGTGCTGCAGAGTTTCGGTCATAGTCAACCAATCTCTTAGCATAGGCTTGAGCTGCCACCTCAGTGTCAGAAAGAGGTAGTGCAGTAACTTCCAAGCCTGCATACGTGCTTCCTTCCCTCAAGACAAGAGCACCACAAAAGTTGCAGGGGCCTTCTCCTTCCTGCTCACATACAATCTTTCCACAGGATAAGCAATTACTAATCAGCCTGTGCCTTCGAGCTTGACATGAACATGGTTTACCCTGCTGATAAACTATAGACCCCTTGGCAGCTTCTGCAAGTGAAATAACTTTTCCAGATTTCTTCTTCTTAGAATTTTCCTTTTCAGTGGTTTTTGATTCCACTCTCTCCGTTTGGACCACATAATCCTTCTTAGAGGGAACGGCAGCCTCTCTCTGTACTCTGGATGGTTTTTTAACGCCACTGCTTGAACTTTCATTAGAGGGTGGTTTAACATAAGCGTGTAACTTCAAACCTGCACCATCTAAAGTAGTGTTGTCTACATCAGAATGCCCTCTCCGCCTTAAGTATTCCTCAATCACACCTTTGCCAGCCTCCTGGCCAATGATATTCTGGAGAAAAAGTTTAGATAGGAATATGTCAATTTAAACAGATGTTGCAGAGATGCAAGACACCATCAACGGGAAAAAAGAATCCTTAATATTAGTAATAGTATCCATATGCCTATAAGATAGCCAATTAAATATTTACTTTGATTGGATTATGTCAATACAAATCCGTTTTCCAGAAATGCAAGATACAATTCTGAGAAAGGGTGTACAGTGCAATAGTGTTACTATCCATGTGCCTAGCATCATCAAAATCACCAAGGTCTTACCGTAACCGATTTATATAAGTTTGATTGCCTAGGGATCAAAATACAAGACTCTCATAACTGATAACACGAATATATAAAGGTTGCATACACAAAAAAGAGCATTATGCAGCAATAGTAATAGAACAAACAACAAGGCATTAACATTAAGCTGGTAAAATACAGTAACACATTAAGGATCAAATACATAACACTCTACCATTCCACAATTAGTAACTTGACAAAGCCAGATTATCCGTAGAAATCACTATATTATAAAAATCATGTTTTGTATTAGTTTTCCTAATTACGAATCGAATATAATGAATGACAAAAGGGAGTAGTATAGCACAAGGAATATACACAAAAGGGGCAACACAATAGTTAATCGGGAATTAACGGGCTGAATCGGGGATTTTTAGAACAATGATTAACTGTAATAAACAGAATTATTGTCGTAATTAAGGAAGCGGGGGGGGGGGGGGTTTACATCAAGATATTCTTTGGCGTCGAGTGGAGAAGCGCATTCACAGTAAGAGACGAGACCCGAAATAAGATCCGAATCCAATTCAAGACCCAGACCCGAATTGTTGTTGTTATTGCATAGTTCCAGTAGTGCTTTCTCTAGCCATTCTCCTGATGATGATCCCATTCTCAATCCCCCTATCTTTCTTACTTGGTTTCTTTGATGTATATCCAACCTGTCTGTGACTATATACAACGTGTGTAAGCAAAGTGTTTCGGCTTTGTAATAATACCGGTATGGTGGCTGGGGACGAGAATTCTGAATTTTGTTTGACGATAATTTTTTTAATCTGAGCTTCACACTTTATTATTTAGAATCCCATTTTAATGTGTACTAGCATAACAGCCCTGTGTACCTCTATTTGAATGCCTCTAATTTTGTTCTAAAGAAAAATGTAGTGGTTGGTTTAATAATTTTTGAACTAAAAACTCATAATTATGAAATTGTAATATGAGTCGTGATATTCGTTAATAATGAATGCCAATAAGGACGGTATATATACGCCAATAATAATATTGTTGAGTATGATGTACAATTTTGAATTATGAACAGGGATCGTGTAATTATAATTTTAGAAAGTAAGATGATAATCTTTGTGTTTCCATAAGGATAAACATTGTTTTCCATATCAACACGATTCAAATGTCAACACGATTACAACCATCCATAATTAGCCGCAAGGAGTAGCATACTAATTAAAATATGTTAAGTGAAAATGACATGATTTATCTTATAAGATTTTGCTTCTCTTAAAATATGTTAATGTTATCTCTATTGCAAGTTTATAACGCATGTTCTCGTACCGATATGAACCTACAAAAACAAAATTGCTATAGGAAATAGATTGAGGTTGAAAAGAATAATTTGAAAAAAATGACATGTAAACAAAAAATAAAATTATAGTTCATATCATTCTACATCAGATCAACCTGGAAGAAACATGTTATGTTAGTAATATTTTTAATATTATATCCAAAAGGAGATTAGGTATTACATAATATTTCGCTAAAAAATAACAATCACATTCTTTCGGGATAAATGTAAACTTGAAGATATATGGTTAACCAAAAACAACTTTTTTCAAATAAATTGTATTTTATTTCAATAATTTAATATATACATAAAGATAATTTTTTTTAAATTTTTTAAAATCCAGACTTAGTAACATTCATGTATAACAAAGAATTTTATCTTAACATTTTATTTTACATATTAATCATTTATAATGACAAAGAGAGTGTATATTGTTTTAGAAAATATAAATAACTGATGTGTACATTCTGAAAAGAAAATTATTAAAAAATGAATGTGATGAATATATAAACATGATTATTGTATAATTTAAAAATAATTTTAAAGCATATTTTCTTAATTTAGAATGATAGAAGTAATGAATAATGAAATATTAAAGAAGCTAGAAGATGCTCTTGTTCAGGAGGAATCTTTCCTGCACCAAAAATCTCGCGTAAAATGGCTTTTTCTGGGCGATCGTAATAATGGGTTCTTCTTCAATCAAGTCAGAGCTAATTGGAGTCATTCTAAACTCCTGGCTATAGAAAATGCTAATGGTAACATTGTGTTTGGTCATAGGCAAGTGGCTGATGTTGCAGTAGAATTTTTCAAGGATTCTATAGACAAACCAACTCGTGTTCCTGGTTATAATATGGAAAACCTCAGCCTCCCACAAATATCTCAAATCCAAGCATCTCATTTGGAAGACAGAATCACTCATGAGACTATTTATGCCACTTTGAAATCAATGAAAAGGAATAAGGCGCCAGGACCTGATGGCTTTACCGTGAAATTTTTTCTATCTTCTTGGGATGTTATTGGAAAGGACTTCTGTGAGGTAGTCTCTCATTTTTTCAATACCTCAATTATGCATCAAGGCATCAAATCTACGAGTATTACCTTAGTCCCTAAAGTCCCTACTCCAACATCTATAAAGGAGTTCAGACCTATCTCTTTATACTCTGTAGCATAAAAAATCCTTTGCTAGGATTATTGCAAATCGATTAAAGTTGGTGCTTCCAAGTCTTATAGATATCTCGCAATCAGCATTTATTAAAGGAAGACATATCTCTGATAACATCCTTATGGCACAAGAGATCTTTCGAGGCTACAATAGGGGCACGGGCATTTCTAAATGTGTATTAAAAATTGATCTTCACAAGGCATTTGATTCGATAAGCTTGGGACTTCTTGATGGATGTCTGGGTTCAAATGAGATTTCCCCACAGGTTTGTTTGTTGGATTCGTGCGTGTATAACTATTCCAAGGTATTCTGTGAAAGTAAATGGGAAGTTAAAAGGTTATTTTAAAGGTGCAAAGGGTTTGAGGCAAAGGGACCCTATGTCTCTTTATTGTTTGCTATTGCAATGAATGTTCTATCCTGTATTTTATCCTCTACTCCAAGCAATTTTAAATTTCACTCGAAGTGCAAAGATATGAAACTCAATCACTTATTTTTTGCTGATGATGTTCTGCTTTTCGCTAATGGGGACAAGCACTCTCTACAACACCTCATGCAGTCCATGGACAGATTCTCAGCCATGAGTGGCCTCCGTCCTAATGCTGAAAAAAGCACTGTGTTATTCTGTAATTGTGATCAAAATGTTAAAGAATGGCTCGATGCAAATTACAACATTCCGCATGGAGAGCTCCCAGTTCGGTTTCTAGGAGTTCCAGTCATTTCTACAAAGCTTACAATCAATGATTGTATCCCCTTGATAGACAAAATAACGGCTAGAATTTATGCTTGGACCAACTCTCTGCTTTCTCTTGTTGGTCGTGCAAAGTTGATTAACTCGGTCCTGCTCTCTATTCAATTTTTTTGGTCGAATAACTTCATTCTTCCAGGAACTATTCAATTTTAACTCAATTTTTGTGGCAAGGGAACATAATGAGGCGAGGGGGAGCCAAAGTTAAATGGGACCATGTTTGTCTCCCAAGGAAAGAGGGGGGGGTCTTGGTTTTAAAAATTCGAGGGAATGGAACATAACGCAGATCTTACTCCACTTATGTAAGGTTGTTAACTGTGATAGATCTTTATGGCCTATGTAGGTCAACAGAACAGTTCTCAAATGGAACCATTTTTGGACACTAGATATCCCATCAGACTGCTCTTGGATTTGGCGACGAGTGCTGAAACTTCGCCCGCTGGCTAGATAGTTTATCTCTTATACTATAAGGAATGGTTTACGAACCTCCCTTTGGTTCACTCCTTGGTGGGACTCAGAATGTTTAGCAAATTAAAATAATGATCCTATCATAACTCAGGTTGGTCTACATGCAGGCGCTACAGTTCATGATCTGATTCGCACAGGTAATTAGAATCTCCCTATTCCAAATAGCATGCTTCATCATGTTAATGACACTCTCTTGAGGTGGTTATCTTCATTCACATTTCCTGCCTGTAACCTCAATCAAGATGACATTATAACCTGGATTGGAACTCAATTTTCTAAAT
This sequence comes from Kitagawia praeruptora, assembly GCA_037693485.1. Lineage (NCBI taxonomy): Eukaryota > Viridiplantae > Streptophyta > Magnoliopsida > Apiales > Apiaceae > Kitagawia > Kitagawia praeruptora. The sequence continues at coordinate 26,923,387 of CM075350.1, read as the reverse complement.
TAAAGGCCTGGCATATTTGGGAGGCAATTAGGTTCAAACGCCCAGATGTAGCTTGGTATAATCATGTCTGGCATCGTCTTCATATAGCAAGATTTGCTCACTACGAGTGGCTGCTTTGTTTAGATAGATTACCCACTCTGCAACGATTGTCGAATATGGATATTGTTTCGAGCAAGCAATGTTATTTGTGCGTAAGTGGGGAGGAGGATTCTAATCACCTGTTCCTTTATTGTCCATATTCTGATTGGGTTTTAAAAAAGTTAGCATCAGTACTTCAACTTTCGATCCGAGCTAATTCATGGCTTCAGCTGCTGACATCATGGTATGCCTCTAAAAGCTCACCTCATCGCATGCTTGCAATGCTTTCAACTCAGGTTTTTGTCTACCATACTTGGAGAGAAAGGAACAATCGAGCCCATGATAAAGATTGCCTTAGCCCTGCAACACTCTTGGCTTGTATACTTATAGATGTTAAAAGTAGGTTATCTATTTCTACTTGGTTTGCTAGCCATAACCGAATGGATGGACTTAGTAGATGGTTAACCTTTTGAAGGGTGTTTGGTTTTCATTCTATCATTCTTGTAATCTAGATTGATCATTCGTAGCCTCCTCTATGGCATGTCATAGAGCAAGGGTCAATCCATGTTTCCTTTCTTAATATATATACAACTTAGCTAAAAAAAAGAAAAAGAAAAAAGAAATACATTGCATATACTATATTCCTTATATTAGATCAAATTTCAATATTATTTTTAGGTATTCATTATCAACTAATTCAAATAAAGTATGATCAAAGATATTATATAATATAAATATATAAATAATAAATAACATATTTAACATATATATAATCGAAAAAATATAGGTATTAAAATTTATAAGATGATTTAGTATATAGATTAATAAAACTACGAAAACTGAAAAAAATGAAATTATATAAATAATGTAAACTAACATTTTATTTACTCAAAAGTGAAAACAAAAATGAAAATAAGTTAAAGTGAAAATGACGTGATATCTTATAATATTTTTAAGGAAACTCGAAAAATAATGTAAATAGTGGCTGTATCATGAACCTCTTAAAACGAGATTGGTGGCTCCCGAAAGATAACCTAAATTCTTCCATTTTTACATGGATTTTAAAGGGGTGACACAATTATTATTTCCTAAAAAAGAGGGTGAAATATTAATTTTATACCAATTTATTGACACTTTTTGCACTTGTATTGAGATTTAATATATACTTGAAATAAAAAAAAATGTGACAAGGAGATAATGGGGTTTATCTATTAAGATTTTTAAAATATACTCAAAATTAAGTGTAGCATAATGGTTATGGCATGAGTTTAAGAGAGTGGATGGTCAAGGGTTCGATTCTCGACACTAACATTCAACTAATTTTTACACAAATATTAAAAGGATGGCACTTTTGTTAATTTTCAACAAATAGGGGCAAAACAGTAATTTCATGGCTATTAAAATGGAACATTTTGCCCTTGTATTGATGTATAATATATAGTAATAGATAGATAGATTGCTTAAACAATCATTAAATTATTGTTTTTTAAGACTAAATTAAAAATTTACGCTATCCACAAAGGCACAAACTTAGACCTAATTACGGTTTGCACCTAAAATTTAAGAAATTGATAGAAAATTCAAGTCCGTTACAATTTACACTCTTTTGAAAAAACTAGATTATAGCTTGTGTTACACGATAATGATTATAATATATAATAATAACGATTAAATAAAGAAAATAATTTTATACTTAAAACCAAATAAATTAATCTTGAAAAAATAATATTAATAAAATAATATTTTTTTTATATTATAACAAATGCAATCAAAGATTAAATTATTTAGATTTTCCATATCTATAATGTGATAATATGTATTAATAAGCTTATCAAAATTAAAAGATTTATTCATATTTTCATTAATAATCTTACCATAAATATTAAGAGAATATATTAATAGTATATAAATTTGTATACAAACTTTCTTTAATTAACAATGGGTCAAATAATGAATTGGATCTTTCCAAAACGTACGTAATATGGATATCAAACCTAAAAATGGATTATTCAGTGGGTCAAAATCAATACAAAATCTGGTCCAAACCTAAATATGGATACCAAACCTTAGAGCATCTCCAATGACGTTAGCTAAAAATGATTGGCCAAATTACATAAAATATTGATTATGTAACATTTGTCGAACCTGTAATGTAATAACCCTAACCTTAGAAATGCTACAGTGATTAGGTGAATAGTAAATCTTGAGGATTTATGGAAATGATATGTAGGTACCCTATAATTGAAACAGAAAATGAGTAAACAGAAACCATATTAGTGTTGTACAATGAAAATGAGTGACTCGAAATGATGACGGATTTTAGAAATTTCTGAATATGGATTTTTGAGAATTTTGAGTTCGAATGAGCTTCTATTTTATTAGATATTAAAGAGCATGGAAATATGAAAGTATTTATATATTGGGGAATTAGTGAATTTAAGGTAAACCAAGGGATTATTAAGTCAAGAAAATGCTAAGGGAATTTGGATTTTTAAACGATTTCGAAACCACTTGAAGAAAGAGGTATATTCGAGAGAAATCGCAATTAGAAGAGTATGGAAACAAAACAACCAAGATTAGTAATACATTAAGGATTCATGCTACATTATGATTAATCAAGGATAATACCATATATTTAGGAAAATCAAGAAAGGAGAATGTAGAATCATCCAAGTGACATAAGTAGTGATGTCACCTTCCACTAACACTTGTTTAAGGGGCAAATTAGTCTTTTAACATGGTTTTTATCCACAAAAATCTTCAAGCATCCACTAAACTCTAGAATTATCAAGATATTAGCCAAGATAAGAGCTAACCAACACAAAACAAATCTCATCTTCTTCATTTCATCAAAATTCGTAAGTCATTATTTATCAAGAAAAAAATCAATTTCAAAACCCTAGCTAGAATCAACTACAAATAAAGGGAAAAATCATGGAGGTTACTTGAGGATATATAGAGACATCCACCAAGTTTCATAGCAAGCAAGCATCATTTGGTAAGGTAATAAATTCATCAAAGTGATGAATGAATAGTGATGAATAGTAACTTTCTAAAACTAACTTTGTTTTTATGGTTTCTTTAGTTAATCCAAGCTAGTGTAAGGTTGTTTAAGGATTTCCCAAGGCTTATTAAGTGTGATTAAAGCTTCAAGAAGGTATAAATGTTCTTGCCCTTTTGTATTTATGAAGGATATTAGTTATGTTAGTAGATATGTTGATATAAGTGATGAAATCATGGTTATATGTATGTTTATAAGTGATGGATTGAATATGGAGGTGTTGTGTGTACTTGTAACCATGATTGGTATGATGACCACATGGTGTAGGGTTGGATATATGCATTGGATGTTGGATTTGGAGAAGTGAGATTTTGGAAAGTGTGAAAATATAGCCGTTATAATGCCCGATTTTCGTTAAACCAAAAGATGCCCTGTTTTTGGACACTAATATTCGTACGGTAGCACCCTTCCTAGGGTACCATTCGACCATAAAAAGATAGAGCTTATATCCTAGATTGTTTTGATATAAAGTACGTTAAAATCTGATGAACGATTTAGGAGAAAAGTCAGTTTTAGTGAAAGACGTTCAAAAACCGAGAAAACGTAATTGTATCAACTTTGAGGCTATAATTACCATACTTAAACATTTTTAAAAGAATTTTGGGATATTGTAGTAGGGTGGTCAGAGGACCATTACCAGTTGACCTTGCCTTAAAATTCGGAATTTATATTTTCTGAGAATTTTTACAGTCGAGTGTGGTTATTAAGAGAAATGGTGGAATACACTAAAACTTTGATCGAGTTTAAAAATGGTTAAGTTCATGTAAACTTTTGGTGCATAAAAACTATGTTAAACATATAATATGTGTCAAGGGTGTTATTGTATAGAGATTAGGTGGTTAAGTGGGATATATACTAACGGTGATCCTTTCGTTTCTATAGAGACGGGAGACGAACTCAGGATCATACCTACTCGCTTTAGAGATCCAGGCAAGATTTCTTTTATCCTTATTTTGATAAACTGTTTATGTTCAAAGAAAAATGATTTCATGGAATATATATGTTAGATATAATTGATGTGATTTAATGTCAGTGTTTAAGTGTTACAGGTAAAAAGAGTTTAACTTGTTATTGAAAGCAGTCGTAGCAAAGTTTGAGTATACGCTGATAGCTGGAAGCGCAAACGCTAACAAAGGAAAGCATAAACACTGCTAGCTGAACACAAGGAAGCGCAAACACTGCTGGCTAGGAGAGCAACAGAGTTTGCTAAAGTCTGTCTACTGGAAGCGTCTACAAGTCAACAGAGTTTGAAGATTAATTCAAGAATAATATGGAAGCAATATCTTTGAAGATTGGATAGCTGTCAAAGAGATTGAGTTGACTTAGAAGACGTGTAGCAATCGAAATTGATATCAATTGTATAGCTTAATTTTAGGAGAATCAATTAACGATTGTATGTAGTTGTATATCTTATAAATACAGTTAGGTTAACCCTAGAAGGGTATCCATCGTGAACGAATATCATTCATTGTAACCTAAGCAGCTCTCTGTGATATTTTACATCACTGAGAGAGGAATTATTAATTCCAAACAGTTTTAAGTACAAAAACGTGTGTTCTTGTAAGAGGACTACCAAAGTCTTTGTTGAATGCAGAAGGCCTGTGTGATTCTTATCAAAAGGCCAAACAGAGAAAAGCCTATTTCAAAAGCAAATCTGAGTCTTCAATTGTTGATCCTTATCATCTTCTACATGTTGATCTTTTTGGACCAGTGAATGTTATGTCTCTTGGAAAGAAGAAATATGCTCTAGTCATTGTTGATGAATACACCAGATACACGTGGGTGTATTTTCTAGCAAAGAAGGATGAAACTGCATTAACACTGGCAGAACATATAATGCAACTGGACAAAGGGTCAAAGAATCAAGTGAAGATTATCAGAAGTGACAATGGAACTGAATTCAGGAATTCAACAATGGAAGAATTTTGCAAGAACAAAGGAATTAAACAAGAGTTTTCTGCACCTGGCACTCCACAACAAAATGGCGTAGTTGAAAGGAAGAACAGAACTTTGATAGAAGCTGCCAGAACTATGCTTGATGAAGCAAAATTACCAACCTATTTCTGGGCAGAAGCTGTTCAAACAACTTGTTTTACTCAGAATGCCACTCTGATAAATAAGCATGGAAAAACACCATATGGAATGGTGAGAGAAAAGAAGCCAAACCTGAAATATTTTCATATTTTTGGATGCAAATGCTTTGTGCTGAAAACTCATCCTGAACAGTTGACCAAATTTGATTTGAAGGCAGATGAAGGAATTTTTGTTGGCTATCCACTGTCAACTAAAGCATTCAGAGTTTATAATCTGAGAACTAGAGTGATCATGGAGTCTATTCATGTGTCTTTTGATGACAAGAAAATAACTAGACTTGAAGATGTAAATGAACATGATCAACTACACTTTGAAAATGAAGATTTAATCTCTGATGAACTAAACTCTGATGAGTCTGATCTGACAAACTCTGAATCTCTACTGGTAAATACTGAAGAGACCTTTCAGCCAGAAACAAGAGAAGAACCAGTTGAGGGGGAGCATGAAGAAACTCATCAAAGTGATAACTCAAATTCTGATAATGACTCAGCTGAAAATTCTGAATCAAACTCTGGTGACTCAAACTCTGAAAGTCCAAAATCTGAAAGTTCACACACTGAGTAGTCACATTCAGGGGGAGCCTCAGAGAATGAAGAAAGATATCAAGAAAATCAGGAGAACATGGATCAAGGGGGAGGATCCAACTTTGAAAGAAGTCAATTGCCTTCAGCTAGGAAATGGACCAAATCTCACACACCTGATTTAATCATTGGTGATCCAGATGCAAGAGTAAGGACAAGAAGTGCAACAACAAATGAATGTCTGTTTCATGCATTCTTGTCACAAAATGAACCAAAGAAAGTTGAAGAAGCTCTTAAAGATGCTGACTGGATAACAGCAATGCAAGAAGAATTAAATGAATTTGAAAGAAATGAAGTGTGGACACTAGTACCAAGACCAAAGAACAGGTCTATTGTTGGTACTAAGTGGGTTTTTAGAAACAAAACTGATAGTGAAGGGGTTGTTACAAGAAATAAAGCAAGACTTGTGGCAAAAGGCTATTCACAGCAAGAGGGGATAGATTATGATGAGACTTTTGCACCAGTTGCCAGATTGGAGGCAATTAGGATGTTTCTTGCTTATGCTTCTCACAAGAAATTCAAGGTTTTTCAAATGGATGTGAAAAGTGCTTTTCTAAATGGAAAACTTGAAGAAGAAGTGTTTGTTGAACAACCACCTGGTTTTGTAGATCCAAAATATCCTGACCATGTCTACAGGCTAGACAAGGCTCTTTATGGACTTAAGCAGGCACCAAGAGCATGGTATGAAACCCTGGCTCAGTTTCTTTTAGAAAGTGGATTCAACAGAGGTACAATTGATAAAACTCTGTTTTATTTCAAATCTGGAAGTGACTTGCTTTTAGTTCAGATATATGTTGATGATATCTTTTTTAGATCTACTAATGATAAACTCTGTAAGAAGTTTGCCAAGCTCATGCAGTCCAGATATCAAATGAGTATGATGGGAGAGCTAAGTTATTTTCTAGGCTTACAGGTGAAGCAAACAGATGATGGAATCTTTATCAATCAAGCAAAATATACCAGAAATCTTCTCAAGAAATTTTGCATGCTTGACTGTTCATCTGCAACAACTCCCATGGCAACTGCAACAAAATTGGACAAAAATACAGGGTCATCAGTAGATATGACAAGTTACAGAGGAATGATTGGCTCTCTTCTCTATCTAACTGCAAGTAGACCTAATATCATGTATGCAACATGTCTGTGTGCAAGGTTTCAGGCAGATCCAAGGGAACCACATTTAACAGCTGTGAAGAGGATTTTCAAGTATCTCAAGGGCACTGTAACTTTAGGGCTATGGTACCCAAGAGAATCAGATTTCAAGCTACTTGGTTACTCTGATGCAGACTTTGCAGGTTGTAAGATTGACAGAAAAAGCACAAGTGGAAGTTGTCAATTTCTTAGTGACAGACTTGTGTCTTGGTACAGCAAGAAACAGAAATCAATATCAACATCTACAGCTGAAGCAGAGTATATTGCTGCTGGTAGCTGCTGTGCACAGATTCTATGGATGAAGAATCAATTGCTGGATTATGGATTGAGGTATAGTAAAATACCTATTTTCTGTGATAACCAGAGTGCTATTGCAATGACAGGTAATCCAGTACAACACTCAATGACCAAGCACATCAGCATAAAGTATCACTTTATCAGAGAGCATGTAGAGGAAGGCAGTATTGAGCTTCACTTTTTGCCTACAGATCAACAACTTGCAGATGTCTTCACCAAGCCTTTGAGTGAAGCATCATTTACAAGGCTGGTCAATGAACTAGGAATGGTCTCTGGTTTTGACTAAAGATGTTGGTTAGACTCAAATTTTTCTTATAAAATGTGTTGCTCATATTTCTGTGAATTGTTAAGTGCTATGTGAACCTTGTTGTTTAAACTCTGTTATGCAGACTCTGTTCACATGTTTTTGTCCTCTCACTGTTAAACTCTGTCAGCATGTTTGTCTGTCATACACTGTTAATATGTTTGATAAACTCTGTAAATTCTGAACTAATTTTTTTGTCTGAATGAAAACACCAATGAAGAAATATGTATGAAGCATGATTCTCAGTGAATAAATCAAGATTCTTTCTGAGTCACTGTGATCTAATCAGAAATTGTGCAGTAAGTTAACACAGCATGATACTGTTTCATATTTAGAGCATCTCTTAGTTTATTTGGTCCTAAACTCTGAGTCTATGAATACTGTATGCATTGCCTTTCATGAATAACTTCTGATATTGATGAAATCTAAACTCTGATTAGTAACACTCTGTTTCCAAGACATACATAGTTCTTGATGATTCCTTGTTTGTACTTGTGAAATTTTTAAAACTTGAGATGTGTCATTGTTTAGTTTGGTGAGAAACAATTCATGTCTGCACCCTGTGAGATTTTGAGCCAAATAAGTGATTGATACATTTTATATCAATCAGATTTTATTGATGTGTGATATTCATCAGTGAGTATGTTGCTCTAGAACTTGTATTAAACCATTTTGAGACTACATGATATGTGTGTGCATGAAAATGATAAAGGCACTAGGATTTACCATCTTTTTTCAAACACTGTTCATAAATACCACCCTTAGTAAACCCCTTTGAGCCTAATTAACTGCTCATTTTTCTTAAACTCTGATGTATTAAGAGCAGTTATATTCTTTTGGAAAATCAAATGCAAGCAGGTGAGTGTTCACAAGAAAAGAAAAGTTTACTCAGTATATATATATATATATATATATATATATATATATATATATATATATATATATATATATATATATATATAAAAGGTTATATATACACTGATCATCTTGTACAAATATGTACTAACAGTGTGACTGAACACTTTGGTCTGTTAAATTGTTCAGTCCGAAATTCATTCTTTTTAAAAAACATCTCTTCTCACCAGTTTGATCTTACTACATTACAACCCTAAATAAAGTCCTTTTGATTTGTGCATATATGTAATCAAAGTAGTGTAGATCTGGTGGAAATTCAAGCCTATGGAAGTATATGCTTTTATTGATTGAATTTGAGAGAAAACACTTCACCTAAACACTTGTGTGCTTTGAGAGTTTGTGAGGAAATCCTTGACATGTAACTCACTGAATGATGCTTTGATGTCTATCTCCTGATCTTTTTGTCTATAATGACTGTGTGCTTACTTGGATAATCATGAACATAAATGGGAATAGGGTTATTCAGATTTCTGTATTTAAGGAACTACAGAGTTTAGCATTCATCACATACTCCGTGTTTAATATGAGAGTTTGTGCATTCAGTGGTTATTGATTTGATTTATGGATTTTATGAAATATTCGATGCTATAAAAATTGATTTGGTAACCTCTGCTACACACACACAAAATATTCACGACTGTGCATTTTTTGAAAGGGTTTTAGGGATAAAGTTTGAATATTTGACAAACACTGATGGATTGTGTCCCATACTCTAAGGTGAATTTTCATTAAGATAATTTGAAAATTTTGGAGTAAATAGAGTGTTTGACAACTGTTAATGAGTGTATTTTGTGGTAAAGTGTCTTGATAATAGGAAAGACAGCAGTAATAATGGCTTTTACTGCGTGATTAAGTGATTCGCTGTATGTTTGACACGTGTCCCACTTTCACCCACTCACTCATCATTATGTACCACTTTCACACTATTCAAGGAACGGTTGCGTGTTTTCAATGTAAAAACGATTGAGTTTTTTTTACTCAAATCATTTGTTTTGTTCCTATCACTCCACATCCACTCATATTCACTTTACCTAAAACACAGCTCTCCTTTGTTTTTCACTTTGACATTTTCACAAACACCTTTCTTACATATCACTTTCGCAGTCGATTTTTGATTATTTCCTGATCTAATGGCAACAAAACCTTTTACTTCGTTTGGTCTTCGTTTTGTGCCTAACAATTTTGCAGCTCTACTTGAGAACGACCGTGCTCCTGAAGCGTTTCACCTTATGCAAAATTTTCTTCGTGACTCTGAGATTGGGCAAGCGTTGATTGCACCTGCTACTCTATCTGCATCTCAGATTGTCACTTTCTGGCAAAACTCAAGGAATATAGATGGAGGAGAGAATGGAACTCCGTCTATCATCTTCACTCATGATGAACAAGAGTTTGTGATAACTCCACAAACTGTTCGAGAGACCTTGGACTTCGAAACACACACAACGTATGCTGTTGTTTCTGAACAGAATCTGAGAGAAATGTTAACAGAGATTGGGTACATGGAATCTCTTGCAAAGCTGGGCAGTGTGAGAAGGCCGAATCTTAGAAAGGAATGGAATTTTTTCTTTGACTGTATCACAAGGACATTCCAGAAGAAAGTCACCAACTGGGATGCCATTCCAATGGATAGTCTGCAAATTGGAACTTTCTCAACCAACCACAAGATTCCCAATCACCACAACATGAACCACACCAAACACAGCAACCAGAAACACAAAGTATGCCTGAACCTTTAGCCACTGACCATACTGAAACCATACCCTCTCATCTTGTACCATCACCTGAGCCAACACCAACAAACACTGTACCTACTACATCACCACACACACAACCTGAACCAATAAACCCTGAGCCAACAAACCCTGTCACTACTACTCAACCTCAACCAACATCTAAACCAAAAAGGAAGAAGCATACTGCCCTCAACACAAAACATTCCAAGGCTAAACAGACATCTCCTAGAGCTGTTTATTCCAGAAGAATCATTAAAAGAGCAAATAGGCCTTCATCACCACCAGTTGAGGAAAGTTCTAGTGAAGAAGAAGAACTGATTGAAGTGCCTCAAGCAAAGAGGAGGAGGCTGATTCTTACAGATTCTGATGATGAGCAAGTTGTTGAGGCTCAAGAGAAACTTTCTCATGATATTCCTACTGGTGAGACAGAGGTTATCATAGAATCTACTATAGAAGAATCAGGTTTCAAGATTGCTGAACCAGAACTTGCTAAGGTTCAAACTAATGAAGATGTTAGAGATGCATTGCCTATAATTGAAGAGTTTGATGAAACTCTATTTTCTTTTGATAATGAAGCATCTACTCCAATACCCATGGAGGTTACACACTCTGTTGATACTGGTGTTGCAGATGGGCCTACTGTTGTCCTGGAAGACACTGAGGTTGCATTCCACACAGAATTAAACTCTGATGCACATCATGTTTCTGATCATGGTGAGGAGAAATCTCAAAGAGCTAATTCTAAGCTTTTTCAACAATTCTCCAAAGCTCAAGAGAATCTTAATGACAGATTGAGCAAAGTTGAACAGAATCAGCTTTTGCTGACTGAGAAGGTTGATTCTATTGCAAACTCTCTTGAGTTAATCACCTCAATTCTGATTCCAGATGGTGATGATGTCAAAAAGGGGGAGAGACTTGCTAAAACTAAGTGTAAGCAAACTCAAACTCTGTTAAAGAAGGATCATCTGGATGAAGAAGGTGCAAATGCTGATAAGGGATTAAAAAGTGCAAATCCAAGACATGGACATGGAAGGTCTACAAGGTCAAAGCAAAGTGTGGTGGCAGATACAAATCTTCAGAGTACTTCTACTTCAAAGCAAAAGGATTTGTCATTCACTAACAATCCACAAACAGATGAAGAGTTGGCTGCTAAAATCTTTCGTGAGGAAAATGCTGAGGCTACACTTGAGGATATACAAGCTGAAGAAAAGCTGTTGCAAAAAGAACATTTAAAAGCACTAAAGTCCAAGAAAGGAAAGAAGACTGTCAGAGCTTCAAAGCCTGCAATGAAAGGGATTGAAATCAAAGAGAAATTATCTGGTATTCAAGAAGAAGAAGAAGAAGAAGAAGAAGGAAAGTTGGTAAGAAAGTCTTCTCTTGATGCTAAGTTGAAGCTAAAAGGGGTAATGGGTGAAGAGAGCAAAAGTAAAATGATAGTTACAAACTCTGTTGCCACACAAGTTGTACAGACTCAAAGCAAACCTTTACCTGGGTTTTCTAGGCCAAAGATTCCAGTTCAAGCACAAACAGGAGTGACTGGTGAGTATCAACATAATGTTGCTTGTTCAGGAAAGCCACCAGGCAGGAATACTTCTGGCTTAGGTTCAAGAAGAGATTTGAGAGTTAGTAACAGTCCAAGAGATCCCTCTGCACTTGTCTCTCTTGGTTCTGGTATTACTCAAGAAAATCTAGACAAGTTGGAATCAGTTCAACTAGTTCATCAAAGGAGCTTAGATATTTTCACTTTCTGTTATACTTTATGACAGATGGATCAGTGTATAGAGTGAATGAAGAAGCAATCAAGCTAAAGTTATTTGAAGAACTTCAGTATGTTCTGCATATATTCAGAGTCAGAAACCGACAAACATAGCTTATTGCTAATTCTATAAGGGAATATATGCAGAGAGCCAAAGTCATTACAGGATCGAAGACTACTGAAAAGTATGTTCCTAAATACAGAGATTGGAATGGAAATCTTGTAGAGATGAAGAAAGGAACTGCTAAATTAAAGACTGATCTGGGGATTACAGTTCTTGATTTTAATTCTCAATCAGAGGAAGTCAAATTCATTAGACTGGGTAATCAGATGAGGAGAAATAAAATCTATGATCTAAGAGCTGCTATCTTTCAAACTGATGAGAATGATCCAGAATTAAGAGAGATCAAGGAAGCTATGCAGACTGAACTTGAAAATGCTGAGAGAAGATTGTTGATCGACTATCTCAGAACAACTCAAGATCTTGAGGAGGTTAGGTAGACAGAATTTGTATGTAATTTGAATTTTCTGTAGATTTTGCTAAGTCAAGATTAAACTCTGATTATATGTTAAACACTGTGTTTTTATTTGATTGTTTTGACATCATCAATTACTGTGAACTTGTACATTTTTCTAATGAACAAGTTGGGGGAGATTGTTAGATATAATTTATGTGATTTAATGTCAGTGTTTAAGTGTTACAGGTAAAAAGAGTTTAAATTGTTATTGAAAGCAGTCGTAGCAGAGTTTGAGTATACGCTGATAGCTGGAAGCGCAAACGCTGACAGAGGAAAGCATAAACACTGCTAGCTGAACACAAGGAAGCGCAAACACTGCTGGCTAGGAGAGCAACAGAGTTTGCTAAAGTCTGTCTACTGGAAGCGTCTACAAGTCAACAGAGTTTGAAGATTAATTCAAGATTAATATGGAAGCAATATCTTTGAAGATTGGATAGCTGTCAAAGAGATTGAGTTGACTTAGAAGACGTGTAGCAATCGAAATTGATATCAATTGTATAGCTTAATTTTAGGAGAATCAATTAACGATTGTATGTAGCTGTATATCTTATAAATACAGTTAGGTTAACCCTAGAAGGGTATCCATCGTGAACGAATATCATTCATTGTAACCTAAGCAGCTCTCTGTGATATTTTACATCACTGAGAGAGGAATTATTAATTCCAAACAGTTTTAAGTACTAAAACGTGTGTTCTTGTTATTTACTCATACAGTACTTGATTATATATATTGTGTATTCGACCTAACAATATATGTGATTACATTGTTACTATATTGTTAATAATTTATTTCCTGATTTTGGGAATTTAAGAGAAATGGATATGGATTATGGATTATGAATAGAGCGAACATGCTTTATGTTTAAAAAGGATATGAAGGAATGGTATCAGTTGTTATCTAGGGTTATATGATTTATAATATTATGTTGAAAATATTCTTTTTAAATATAGTGATTTAACAAATATTATTCGATTATTATTTGCTACTTTTAAAATATATGGAATATTCTATGTATATATAAGTGTCTTATATTTCATTGAATACAGAGGAGAGTTCTGAGTCATAATCAAAGTATTATGACATATATATATATATATATATATATATATATTAAAGGTAATGATAGATGGAAATGGAAACGAAAAAAAATGGAAAATGTGAAATGTTGTTTTATAAATGGAATAATGATTTAACAAAAAGGGGGATTTCAACAGTAAGCGTAAGAGGCTGTGTGGGAGTGGCATAGTCCGGCATTTGAAACAGTAAGCGTAAGAGGCTGTGTGGGAGTGACACAGTCCGGCATTGCAACAGTAAGCGTAAGAGGCTGTGTGGAAGTGGCACAGTCCGACACTCAATATTTTATTACGGCCCAAGAGTTGCCGAAGGAGGATGTAGTAGGTGGCCTTCCTCCAGGGTTGATGACCAGATGTGATCATCCCTTCTACTAGTAGTAAACAGAGAGCAGGTACGGTCAGGCGACTGATCATCGTCCTACGTATCTGGCGCTAGCATATATCCCCAAAACTTAAAAGAAAGAATTGATAATGGTTTTCAGAGTTGTGTACTGAAAAAGGAAAATGGTATGAAATGATGGAATTGTTTTTACAGTGAGAAGAGAAACTGATTTTATATTATTTTTACATAATTGTTGTATAAAAAGGAAAATGAAAATATTATATTGAGAGATTTTGTGCAGGTGATATATTACCTTGAAATATTATACTGAGATGATGTAATGGTTTTAATTATTTTCGAAGAGAAACTGATATTAGAATGCTATATATTTCTTTTAGTATAAAAATGGAAAATATTAAAGGAGTATTTATCGAATAAAAATAAATCCTCTTCATAATAATTATGATTTGTCTTCTGTTTATTATTTAGATATATCTATGTTTCCCTTTGATGTTAGTTTATAAAGTTTATCTTGCTGAGCTATTATAGCTCACTCTTGCTACTTATTTATACAACAGCTAGGTCGCATGCCGATACTCCATACTACACCCCGCAAGAGGGTAAGGGAAAGACGACCTTTTGAGAGCACGCTGGCACCGATTCCTGAGGTAGCGTATAGGCAGACGGGTCCTGGTAGAATTATGTACATTAAGTGTGTAAGCTCGTGTAATAAACTTTTGGTTGTTGAGATGCTTCCTGCAGAAGTATTTGATAAGTGGATTTTATATCCACTTGGAGCATTCTAAATCGGCTTAAATTGATTGTCTTGGACTCAAGTTTCTTGTAGTTTTGATGTGTTTTGCTTAGTTGTGCAGATTTACGAGAATATTGATTAAGGTTGATGCTTCTATCGTTTTTGGAGATTTAATTGATTAAAATTCGGATTTTCCTGGAAGGCTGCGCAACTTACAATGTTTTGGCCATATCTGGAGTTCTAGAAATCCGTTTTCAGCGATCTTACTGCCCACGCGAAGCTTGAGAGATTTTCTACAACATGGAACAGATGTTGCACGTGTAATTTGCGCGTGGTGGGGGCAGGAAACACGACAAACAGAATGTTGGGAGCAGGGAAATTACTGTTTTGCCCTTTTCAAGTTCTAATTGTATTTTGGGCAGTTTTTAGAACCTTAATTTAATTCTAATTGTATTAGAAGGTAAATTCTTGCTGGGCAAGAAATCTAGAGCCTATAAAAACACATCTAAGCATTGTAATTTGTATCAATAGTTTTATTATTGTAACATAGCTTAGATCTGCAAGGGAGAAAATGAGAGAAGGATTCAACGCTCGTGACAAGCAACGGATCTAGATCTACTTCATCTTTTGTGTTACTTTGGATTATAGATTTGTTTTCTCAACTTTTGTTTTATTAATATTATTGCTTCTTTTATTCATATCTTGTTATTTATCATGTTTTCATCAAATCCCATGACGATGAACAATTCAATTATGGGCTAATCGTTGTCATGGGATTCTAACGGAGTTATCTATGTAGCTTAGTAGTTTGATTGCTTTAAAGATTACGTGTGGTGAATTCTTGATATCCTCGTATGGTTAATCTTAATGCTTTTAGATGCGTAGCTAACATCTAAATTGAATTGTTAATCTCTTGTGAAGCGAGAGTGGATCTTGAGATTTAGAACTTGCCATGCTAGCATAGGATAGGTTGATGTTTTAACATCATGATTTGTGGCATGAATAGAGATATTATGCTGCCCTATGTGATCTATGTGGATAACTTGTGCTTAAACCTTTATGTTTTCAAATTCTATAGAGATATAGGGTCTAAACATAATTGGTGTCTACTCATCTTCTATCTCTTTTGTGGATGCATGCGTAGTTTGGTACTAGTATACCGAGAGGTAACTTTTACTTGTTTCGTGTTATCCGATCAGATATCAAATCCCACATGTGCATTGATTAAAGGCATCAACTCTAAGTGAAGTAGATAATGAAGTTAGAGTCCCATGTTTTTATTCTCATAAGTAATTCGATTTCTATTCTTATTAGTTAATTTAATTCTTAGTTTTATAAATTGCATCTTAGTTTAATTTAGTTAATCAACACCAATTTGTTAATTGTCTTAGCAGTGAATTAAAACCATACATTGTTGCATAGGTACTAAATTGAAGTAAAAACCTGATCTCTGTGGGAACGAACTTGACTTATATCTGTATTACTTGTGACCACGTGCGCTTGCGTGATTTTGTGTTAACAAGTTTTTGGCGCCGCTGCCGAGGATCATCGGTGTTTTATTTTTTGGTTTATGTGCTTGTCAATAGTGGTCGTTAGCGTTCACTAACTCGGATTTCTTACTTTGTTTGTTTGTTTCTTGGTGTTTGCAGGTACTTAGGTTTGTATGCAAACACGTTTGCAAGCTCGTTTGGAAGAACTGACAAAAGACGATTTTGTAGAGAATAAAGAGGATAAGAACGAGGAATCTGAAACTAAAGTAGAGATGGCAGATGCAGCAGCAGCTAAGGCTTTGAAGGAGTATTCTTAGCCAAAGATCAATGATATCCAGTCTAGCATTATCATGCCAACTATTGCAGCTAACACTTTCGAGATCAAGCCGGGCACTATTCAGATGCTACAGAATTCGGTTCAGTTTGGGGGTTCTTCTACGGAGGATCCTAACATGCATATTCGGGACTTTATCGAGATCTGTGATACTTTCAAGTTCAATGGTGTTTCGGATGATGCTATCAAATTTAGGCTTTTCCCATTCTCTCTGAGGGACAAGGCTAAAGGCTGGTTACACTCTCTACCACCTGGTTCCATTACTACATGGGAGGATCTTGCTCAGAAGTTTCTTACTAAGTTCTTCCCTATGGCGAAAACTGCAGCATTGAGGAATCAGCTAACTCAGTTTCAGCAGCAATCTGGAGAATCTTTGTGTGAGGCTTGGGAACGATACAAGGAGATGCTTCGTAGGTGTCCACATCATGGCATGCCTGACTGCATGGTTGTCAACAGTTTCTACAATGGGTTGGGAGCACAATCTAGACCTATGCTAGATGCAGCATCAGGAGGAGCTCTTTGGGCTAAGAATTATGATGAAGCTTATGAACTAATTGAGATGATGGCTGCTAATGAATGTCAGAATCCAACCCAGAGGCTTTTTCAAGGCAAGGTAGCAGGTATTTTTGAGGTGGATACGGCTTCAGCTATTGCAGCTCAGTTGAAGGCTTTGACGATGAAGGTGGATTCTCTTGCAAATTATGGAGTACAGCAGGTGGCTAGTGTTTGTGATTTATGTGCGGGCACACATGAGACGAATCAGTGTGCTATCTCTTCTGAATCAGCACAGTTCGTGAGTAATTTCCAGAGATCTAATGTACCAGTTCCAGCCACTTATCATCCTAACAACAGGAATCATCCTAACTTCAGCTGGAGCAACAATCAAAGTGCACAACAACCTTATCAGCAAGCAAAGCCAGTCAATCAAGGTTATCAGCAGCCTTATGCTCCGAGGGTACCATATCAACCTCCTGGATTTCAGCAGCAACAGCCCCAGGCCCATGCGGGGCAAACTTCTAATGAAAAATCAGAGATGGATGATTTGAGGATGGTGATTAAAAACCTGCAAGCTTCTCAAAAGATCTTGGAGAGCCAGGTGGGACAGATTGCAAGTGCTTTATTTAGAAGGCCACAAGGAACTCTTCCTAGTGATACAGAGACTAATCCAGGTAGGAGAGACAACAAAAAGCAGGTCAATGCAGTTACTTTGAGATATGGAAAAGTCACAAGTGATCCTAAATCAGCAACTGAAGAAGATGAAGATGTTCAGAATCAGCAGGTTGAAAAATCTGCAGTACCAGAAATTGAGAAATCTGATTTGGTGGCTGATCAGCTAGATGATGAAGTGAAAAAGAGCAAGAAATCTGTTGAAAAGTCTACTCCGGAGCAATCTTCAAAGAATACTCAGATATATCCGCCTCCTCCATTTCCTGGACGCTTGCAGAAAAGTCAAGAGAAACAGTTTCAGAAATTTATGGATGTCTTCAAGAAACTGTCCATTAACATTCCTTTTGTTGAAGCATTAGAGCAGATGCCTAGATATGCAAAGTTCATGAAGGATATTTTGTCACGGAAGAGAAGGTTGGAAGAATTTGAAACAGTGGCATTAACAGAGGAGTGCAGTGCGGTATTGCAACAGAAATTACCTCCTAAACTTAAGGATCCAGGAAGCTTTACAATTCCATGCACCATTGGGAAGTTGTCTTTTGACAAATGCTTATGTGATTTGGGAGCTAGTATTAATCTCATGCCCTTGTCTATTTTCAAGCAACTTGGTCTACCGGAGCCAAAGCCAACTAACATCTCTTTGCAGTTGGCTGATAGGTCGATCACATATCCGAGGGGTATAGTGGAGGATGTTTTGGTGAAGGTTGATAAGCTCATCTTCCCAGCTGATTTTGTTATCTTGGATTTCGAAGAAGATAAGAAGATTCCCATAATCTTGGGAAGGCCTTTTCTAGCTACGGGTCGTACTTTGATCGATGTGCAAAAAGGAGAGCTTACAATGAGGGTGCAAGATCAGAATGTCACCTTTAATGTGTTCAAGGCCATAAAATTTCCAACAGAGGATGAAGAGTGTTGCAGTGTGGATATAGTTGATACGGGTCAAAAAAAAAGTTTGATAAGTTGTTGAGCGAGAAATCGGACAGTTCTTCAATTCGAGATCTTTCGAGTGTCAAGCTTGGAAAACTTTCGCCACATTTGAGGTATGTCCTTTTGAATAATGAGCTAGTGATTTTTGAAGAGGGACATGATAACGTGTTGCGAAGGTGGAAAATCGATGTTAAGGAAGAAGAAATTTTTGTTCAGCCGGTTGAGTTGGAGAAGCACCTTAGAAGTGTGAAGAAGAAAAAGAAGAAGATTTGGCCGTTGGGTAGTAAAATTAGGTTGAAATCTGATGGAAGAGATTTGTGGAAAGCAAGCAACCAAGATGTCAACGTTCGTATGAATGATTTTTCTGTTGAGAACGGTTCGGTTATTCTTTTGAAACCTCCTTGAGTTGAGGAAGTAACGTCAAGCTATTGACGTTAAAGAAGCGCTTGGTGGGAGGCAACCCATGCATTAGTAGAAAAAAAAAATCTGTGCAGAAAAAAAAAATTTGTGAAAAAAAAAATAAAAAAAATTGATGAACAGTAACGCAACCTGCGCTCCAGTCACGCAATTTGCGCCCGAATTACTGCATTCAGCGCAATTTGCGCCTGGGTAACGCAGGCTGCGCCTGCGTTACCGCCCCTGGAAGTCCCTTAACACGCATTCACGTCATGCATGTCCGCCGTTCCGCGCCTAGCCCACGTGTAACGCAGCTACGGACTGCGTGACACCCCCTCTGCCCAGAATTTTTTCCCAAAATTTGTGTTTTTGCCTACAAAATTAACCCCAAATTCTATCATAACTCAAATTTCTTCAATTCTAAATTCCTATATCTATCCTACATCAAGTCCTAACCTCTCCAAATCTCTCCTACACTCTAAATTTTTTTTATTCATCCTATCCATCATCTTATATATATACACACCTAGACATACAAATCCAATTCCTCTTCTATTTTATTTAAATTTCTAAAATTTCAATTCTAAAGAGGAATTAATTGCAAGTTCACCTCTTTGATTCGTATTGGGTAAATATTTTTCTCTAATCTTATTTTTATTACGAATTTGTGTTCTTGTCAATTGGGGGTTTTGTAGTATTCAGGCAAGGTGGCCAGTCTTTGGAGCTCGTACGCACTATCCTCCATCAGATTCATCCGAGGAGGATGAGGACTCGGATGATGAGGTATGTTTTCTGCTATCCCTTGTATTTACTTCTATTCAATGAGGACATTGAATATTTTAAGTTTGGGGGTGGTTTGAGGGATATGTAGTTGTTGTTGTATTATGTGTTCATGTAGGATTTCATGCTTTGCATATTAGTAGTAGTAAATTATGCATATATGTTCGTGTTATCTACGTTTGTTTCATATAGGACATTCTGTTTTTATGTTCGTATTTCATGTGAGTTCATAATAGTTTGCATTTGCACCCATGCTTGATAGGAATTTTGTGTTGTTGACGCTTTTGTTTGAGAAGTGATATGCTTTGTTCTTGTGCACACACATACACTAGTAAGTTGAAGCTAGTAGACTTATTGAATGTTGTAAGTGATTAGAAGGACATGAATATGTGCAAGATGATTTAGTTTGCATGCTTTGAATACAAGTAGGTGCATTAGAGAGATTTTTGCATGGGATTGAGTATGTTTTTCCACCAAGTGAGTTTTTGAGCCATATTGCATATTTGTTGCAATTTATTCGTTTGCTTGAGTGTCCACGGATTGTTTGCATTGCTAGGAGTTGTTTGAGGTCTTTCTTGAAACGCATGACATTATTTGACGATTAAAATGATAAAGGCATTTAGGAATAACCACATATTTACCCATATTACCACACCATGCTTACATGATCAATTAGTTAACCCATTGAGCTTAATCCTATATTTTTTCGGTGACATACCACATTACTTGCCTAGACCTTTTTCTTGTATTGGCCTTACATTAATTTGAACCATATTGTCAAAGGCTAGTAGAGTGCTTAAGGGAGTAATAAGGTGTGCAAGGAGGGTTTTATTGTTGGTCGTACTTTTGGGGAAAATATTGAAATTGGGTTGTTTACTTGATAGTCGGCATATGTAATAAATTCATGGGATCTTTGTTATTGTTTATATTATTGTTTTATCTAGCTCTCGAAAAAAAAAGAAAAAAAGAATTCACATGATTCCTACTCCTGTCCTACCTGTCCCAGTGCCATCACCAGTTCCATCCCCTCTACCGAGCCCTGATCCTTTAGAGGATCCAGCAGAGCAGTTCACTCCACCAGGACATTTTATTCTCCCAGAGGATAAAGAGGAGGAGGACCCTTTTGAGGATTTAAATACAGAGCCAGTTCCTCCATCCCCACCAGTAGATGCACCTTCACCTGTAGCTGCACCCTCCCCAGCAGCTGTACCTCCACAGGAGGCACCTATACCTGTAGGTGACCAGCTTCCAGCGATTTTATTGTCAGAGTACTTTGTCTTACAGGGTCAGTTAGAGGAGTCCCGTAGGATGATAGATACACTATTGCAGAGGTCAGATAGAGGGACAGGAGGAGGTACTATGCAAGATGGTTTATCCTTGGGATTGGTTAGTATTGAGCAGCGAGCACTTGGTAATATTAGGAGGTTGTTAGCAGAGAGGGGAGATCCATCATGGAGAGCCGAGATAGTAGACGTGGTCACCTCTATGGTGGTTCAGATCAGGGATGTTGTTAGAGCGGCGCTACCGTGAGCCGGGGTAGTAGTGTTAGTCACTAATCAGACTAGTCATCTTGTTGATGTCATTTTGGGGATTAGTTTAGTTGTTTATTGTCTTAATCCCAGTCTGATTAGAGGACAGTTAGTAGTACTTTTGTTATAGCGGATTAGTATGTATGGATATGCTTTTGGGGTTTCGAACCTTATACTTTATGATGTATATATTAGCTAGTAGTGAAGGATGTATCCACAAGTTGTAAAATATTTATGTGAATTAATGAAGTTTATGTATTTTGCCTAATTTTATCGTATTTTGATACTAAATGTTGGGATTCGAAAATATTAATGTATGTCAGGTGATTGACTTAAATGAAAAGGGTATTGTGCTAAAGGTGCTAAGCTTATTTGTTAAAGTTGTAATATAACTAGATACTAACTGCGTGGAGTTAAAAATATTGTGATGTATAAATGGGTTAACTAATGATATAATTGTGTATATAGAAATGATATATATTGTACCCTAAATTTGGGTAATTAATGGAGAGTATTGTTATGTACAGAATCATGCCGCCTAATCGTAATAATAGAATGAATGCAAGGGGAAATGAGAGAGATGAAGGAAGTCAGAATAGACAGAATGAAAATGCTCATAATGAACAAAATCATGAGGAAGAAGAAGATGAATCAACTGGCCAACAAGGAAATCAGGGGTGATTCCTTTAACCAATTCATGGACCTATTAAGACAGAATTTAGCTAATCCACAGAATCCCCAACAACCACCCGTTTTTCCCAATCAGGCAGCTAACTCCTTTCGTGCCTTTAAGTCATTAAAACCCCCGGAATTTGAGGGAACTGCTAACCCAGTAGTAGCCAGAGCCTGGTTAAAAGAGATGGAGAAAGCTTTTGAGATATTGAGGATAGAAGAGGATCAGAAAGCAATCTTTGCAGCCTATCTCTTAAAGGGAGAGGCAAATTATTGGTAGGAAGCTAAGAAGAATCTAGAGGGAGCGGGAGTGATAACCTGGGAACGTTTCACTAGGGTGTTTCTAGACAAATATTCCCATAGGTATCTGGAAAACTAAATGGAAATCAAATTTTTGGAGTTAAAGCAGGATAACCTAACAGTGGCAGAATATGAAACTAAATTTCACTACTAGAAAAAAGCTCATAGACATTGGTTTCTGGCCGATGTCTATGAAAAAACCATACCGATGTCTTTGTCGGTGATGTTAAAAGTCTCATGTCATAGACATCGGTTTTTGACTGATGTCCAGTAAGCTATTACACATCGATTATAAACCAAAAAAATGATGTTTATATCTAATTGTTTTGTATAAATTGCATGAACCTGACATTTCTACCGTACTATTACAGGTGTTAGATGCAAATAAACATGTTGTACACAACTCACAAATCGACATATACATCATTATTTGGAAGTAAAATGATGTCTAAGGCCATTTTGGACATCGGTTTCTTCTATCGCAACTGATGTATCAAGTCATATTAGACATCGGTTTTGGGCGATGTTAAATATAACCTTAGACAACGGTTTTCTTTGTGATAACCGATGTGGAAGAGTATATTAGACATCGTTTTTTGTACTTATTCGCTATTTAAGTTGAAGTTAGACATCGATTTTATTTGTGATAACCGTTGTGTATATTTGTTATAAACATCGTTTTTTATAGATGTCTACTGTATTTTGTCCTGTATTATTTTTTAATAAATATTTGTTATTTAATTACTCAATTTGTCATTGACAACATTCATACCAAACATTTACATAATATCCAAACATTGATACCTTAATCCAAAACATTCATCTCATAACCACAACTATTCAATTTGTCATTTACAAAATATCCAACCAATGTCACTCAAACAACCATAATCCAAACGAATCTACTAAATCTAAGGAACTAGCTAGCCAAATCCAAAATATCACAATGCTATACACCAATTCGCAAAACCAACAAAAATGTTTACTATTACCATATGCAAAAAAACCTAACTCCTAGAAAGTTAGAACCATCAAGTATTTACTAGTCAAATGTACATCCTTGTGATGCTCGAACAGAACCCCATGTTGATGAAGCATCGCCTTTGGCGAACTCAAGACCATCAAGTACTTCCTGCAAGTGAAAAATCAGGAAAGGATCAACATATACTTACATTTTGTATGTGCAGAAAATAGTAGATCAGCATCGACTTAAAGAATATGAAAGTCCATGAAATAACCAACTATAACTAATGGACATTTACTGCAGGGAACCACATGACGTTACCTGTAGATAACCTTCTTGACAGCCTCTAATTCGTGTGAACATTATGCGCTGTCAGGATCAGCTTTCTGATCATCCAAACCACAACTTTTCTAAACTAGTATGCAGATGCAGTATTCCTTCATATACTAGATATAAAAAAAACATGTATGCTAATCATTAGAAATTAATTATAATCAATAACACAGTTAGAAATGATCTCAAATTTAGTAGTTTATAAATGAGCGCGGAAACAAAATCAATAACACAGTTAGAAATTAATTATAACCAGAAACCCCAAAAGTAATGAAATAAAACTAAGCTTTCCTATCATGTATAGGATTTACCGAATTAGACATTCATATGAAACAAAAAATAACTGATACAGTGAAAAACAATGCAAGCATGATTAAAATTTTAAAATCTAATATTGATAACATATAATTAAAAATAAAAATTACCAGGGGACATCTGATCGGAATGAGTCCTTGCGATATGAGTCGCCGCTGCAGCTCCTGAAATTAAAGGCAGGCTCAAAAAGTCAAATGATCATTTGATACTTTACAGGGCTACAGACTTACAGCACATTTAGGGTTAGAACTGGGTTGGGTTCTATTTCCAAGTTATTACCCATCATACTTGTCAATTTCTTTTCAGAGCACCTTCATTTTTAAGGCTTCTGTTTTCTTTTTCAATTGTTCTTTATTTCTAGCCCTGTTCCAACAATAGTATAATTCTAAATTCTGGTACCTGTTCCAACAAAAGCATGTACTATAACAAGTTCAAGCAATCAAAAGAGTTAGTACCAGGTAGTTGTGGACTTGTGTTACAGAATCATTAACTTGATATTGGTTTTTTCTTGCTGACCATATATAAAAGTAGACTATACTCAATCGGAGAACTATATAACCAGAAAACAATATAAAACTATACAATTGGTCAGTATAATTACGTGAATCAGGACGACTACTAGTTCAAGGTTATAACTACCAGTTACATATACTTTAGTTATATATAAAACTAGACTGTTGGTCAGTATAATTACGTGAATCTATGTGTATAAAAATAATATTTACATTTCTTTCTATACATTGGCAGATGAAGTGATATTTGCTTTTAACACAATAGTAGCTCATTTACATTTCTCACCTGAAAACCCAGCATGCATTTTCTAGCTTAAGAACTGTCTGATACTGCTAGAACTCAAACTCGGCTGCGAAAACACTAGGGCCTGACAAAATTTGAAGTAAATTACAATACCCAAAAAAAAGAATAGGATAAATAAATTCACAAATTAGCAAGTGAATTTCAATGCCATTGTTAGACTGAGCTTAGCACTTGTACCTTCCAAAACATGGTTTTCTGATTTGTAACGTGCTCAGTTTCACGTTATGGACCTCCTTCATGTACCAGATGTCCAGATTCATGTTCCCAGATTATCACCAAACAATTCTAATTGCTAGATAGAAGCAGCTTTCAAATGTTTAACTGTTAAATTATTGCTTTCATGAAAAACTCTGCAGAACAGCTATATTTCCTGCTAGATTAAATTGCAACTTCAAGCCTTTTAAGTTTTAATGTAGCAAGAAACAAATGATTCCAATTCTCTGTCAATTTAATTGCTACTTTATTAATTTCTTTTAACAGGATCATGTAAAGATTAGAGTCTACTGATCGGCTACAAAATTATTATAGATTCTACAGACAGAAAGTTTCATGTTAATAAATGAGAGTTTCATATTAAAATGCCTGCACACAGAAGTTCATGTGAATTCCTAAGATGATAAGAATGAAGAACCTACATACTGCACTTAAAAAAAACATCATTCAGACATCTATATGAATATATCTGATACCAAAAGGGAAGCTACCCATATGTCATTTAATAAACCAAGGGTAAAAAGACTTTTGCTATTAGTCTATGCTCTTCATGCTTAGACTATCGAACATGGGTACGTGAATACAGAAATCAAAACTGAGAACTTGATTGTCACCAATAATGAAGTATATGTAACTAAAATGTATACAAAAATAATTGTAATCCTTCTTATAAATCGCTAGAAGGTGCCTTCAATGCCTAGAACCACCTGGGATTTATGCATAGGTCCAGTAATGTAAAAGATGAAACTAAATCTTGTAGACTTGTACTACTTTCAATAAGTTTAATAATATAGATATAGACTGCATTTGACTATAATTCATCGACTGATTGTTAAATATTTGTAAAATAGTGAAAAGGCCATATATTATGTGAAGTACATCCATATTGTTAACATGACCTCAGAATGCTATATGCTTTTTATTTACAAAGGGAAAACACATAATGACCTAGTTCAGTGAACTACGGACTTCATAAAAATTGCAATACCTGGAGAACAATAGGCAACTGTTCAGGTGGCTTCTTATGTTCGGATCCATTATCAAGCCACACCTCGAAATCTATCAACTGTTCCGTGAAAAAGGGACTCGGCTGGGCTCGCAAAAAATCCATGAAAAATAGCAAAAATAATAAGCTTCGTGTCCCACATACTTAGATGCATTCTACTTATGTGCATATTTATCAAAGGATAAATATTAACAAAACATACCTGGAACTCAGCATTTGGATCCTCAACTAATCCTGGAAGCTGAGAAAGACAGATTTCTGCAGCCATATCCCATGCATCTCTGTAATTACCTGAAGGTTCAAAAGATAGCAAATCAAAGATTCACAGTTCTTTAAGAATGGAAGTCCACGAACCACATATGATGTTGATGCGTAGCACGCAACATCGTATGCGAAATCGGAGAGCAATTTGCAGAACGCATAATCCTCTCCTGCATTCTGAACCATGATAAGCTCTTGGAAAAGTGACCACGAATCTCACCGGAGATGAGAAGAACAATAATCTATGAACATATTCCATGTTATACAAACAACTAAATATTCAACCTAAGAACAAATTAAAAAAATTAGGGTTTCGAGCTCAAAAATCCCCAATTGAAAATTAAATCGAAGTAATTGAAATCAAACACAAGCTTAGCCAGTTACCAATTTGAGCTTCAAACAAATCGAATTGAGTTTAAAGTTTTGTAACTTCGAATCGAATAATCTCTGGTTGAATTGAGATTTGAGAAAGAGAAGGGTGGTAGTATAGAGAGAGAAGGATAAGAGTATAGAGGGGGGAAGATGGAATAGAGGAGGGGGAAGAGAGAGGGAGAGAGCGGCGAGATTTAGGGTTCGAGAGCGGCGAAGCTGTGAGTCGAGAGAGTAAAAGAACGAGAGAACAAGATATTTTTATTTTTAGTTATTTTGATTTATGTTTTTAATTTTGTTTGAAGAGAATGCTTGAGGAGAAACCAAAATTTGATTAAGGGGGGGGGAACATTTTGTAGAAAAGGGGGGAACAAAAAAATGGCTAAGGGGGAAAACATTTTAACAAATTAAGGGAAACATTCTAAGGGGAAACTATTTGGGTACGCGCGGGAATTTTTATTTTTTTTAGCTTACTTAAGACATCGGTTCTTCTTGAAAGCGATGTCTTAAAACATAAAGACATCGGTTTTATTTCAAGCGATGTCTTAAAACACAAAGACATCGGTGGCATTACTGACCGATGTTAAAGGCGTGATGTCTATTAACAGATTTCTAGTAGTGTTTACTGAACTGTCTAGGTTTGTTCCAGAATTTGTGCGTACTGAGGAACAACGAGCAAAAAGGTTCCAACAAGGACTGAAACCATGGCTACGGACGAGAGTGGTACCATTTGAGTTAACTGATTATGCTGCGGTAGTTCAAAAAGCATCTATTATAGAAGCCGAGAGTGAGCAAAATCAAATAAGTCGAGAAAATAAGAAAAGGAAATTTGAGTGCCAGAAAGGAGGTTCAAGTGAATGAAGTTACTTTGGCAAGGTCGGTAAAGGACAAAATCTCAGTTTGTGGGAAGGTCAGGGAGTAACAAGGTTGCTAGTGAGACTGTGAATCAGGGTGGTAAGTCCTAAGGAACATTTCAGCCTAATCAATCACGACCACCATTATCAGAGTGTAACACATGTGGTAGGAAGCATACAGGAGTGTGTAGAGTGTTGGGAGTAACTTGTTATAAGTGTGGACAAAAAGGACATTATCTTAGCCAGTGCCCATCAACTGATAAGAGTGATGTTAAGTGTTACCAGTGTGGGAAATTAGGCCACATAGCTAGAGATTGCCATTCGGGTGGGTCGTCTGCGACAGGACAGAGTATGACTGCTTCAAATAAACCTACTGTCAGAGTGTACAATATGACTTTAGGAGAAGCGTTGAAAAAGCCGGATACAGATGCAGGTAAAAAAAATCTTTTATTATTTAATCTTCTAAGTGTAAATGTTTGGTTAGGAATCAACTTGGTCAATGAATGGTGTAAATAAGTTAATAAAATAGATAAGAATAATCTATCTGATTAGGAAGTAAGGCATGCTGATCCAGAGAGAGAAAGTAAGAGTATTTTGGGAAAAACACAAACTTGTTTAGGTACGAACATGAAATATATTATAGGTAGTATTTTCTTACAATTGTTTCAAGGAGAAATGTTATAGTCAAATTTCTGGAAGATTTTACAGAGACAAGATATATTAAAATTGAGGTATTAATATTTTATGTCATGATAGAGATCAAAATATAGCCAAACCATAGTGAGATACACTACCATTCAGAAAAGGCCAATGTGGTGGCTGACACCCTTAGTCGAAAGAGGAAGGAGAAATGAGATAATATAGAATGACTGAAAACAGGAGGAAATTTGCAAGAAAAGATAGTGAAAGTACTACTATTGATAAGCTAAATGGCATGTTGATGAATGACACGCAAGTTTATGTTGGTGTATTTTTGCGCAAGCAAGATAGATATATTATGAAAGGAAAAAAAGATAAAGGAAGTAGTGTAGAAGTTAGAAGGTGTGGATGAAAGAGGTACCTATGGATATTTTCAACATGATTCCGGGACGGAATCCTTTTAAGGGGGGGAGACTGTAATAACCCTAACCTTAGAAATGCTACAGTGATTAGGTGAATAGTAAATCTTGAGGATTTATGGAAATGGTATGTAGGTACCCTATAATTGAAACAGAAAATGAGTAAACAGAAACCATATTAGTGTTGTACAATGAAAATGAGTGACTCGAAATGATGACGAATTTTAGAAATTCCTGAATATGGATTTTTGAGAATTTTGAGTTCGAATGACCTTCTATTTTATTAGATATTAAAGAGCATGGAAATATTAAAGTATTTATATATTGGGGAATTAGTGAATTTAAGGTAAACCAAGGGATTATTAAGTCAAGAAAATGCTAAGGGAATTTGGATTTTTAAACGATTTCGAAACCACTTGAAGAAAGAGGTATATTCGAGAGGAATCGCAATTAGAAGAGTATGGAAACAAAACAACCAAGATTAGTAATACATTAAGGATTCATGCTACATTATGATTAATCAAGGATAATACCATTTATTTAGGAAAATCAAGAAAGGAGAATGTAGAATCATCCAAGTGACATAAGTAGTGATGTCACCTTCCACTAACACTTGTTTAAGGGGCAAATTAGTCTTTTAACATGGTTTTATCCACAAAAATCTTCAAACTTCTACTAAACTCTAGAATTATCAAGATATTAGCCAAGATAAGAGCTAACCAACACAAAACAAATCTCATCTTCTTCATTTCATCAAAATTCGTAAGTCACTATTCATCAAGAAAAAAATCAATTTCAAAACCCTAGCTAGAATCAACTACAAATCAAGGGAAAAATAATGGAGGTTACTTGAGGATATATAAAGACATCCACCAAGTTTCATAGCAAGCAAGCATCATTTGGTAAGGTAATAAATTCATCAAAGTGATGAATAGTAACTTTCTAAAATTAACTTTGTTTTTATGGTTTCTTTAGTTAATCCAAGCTAGTGTAAGGTTGTTTAAGGATTTCCCAAGGCTTATTAAGTGTGATTAAAGCTTCAAGAAGGTATAAATGTTCTTGCCCTTCTGTATTTATGAAGGATATTAGTTGTGTTAGTAGATATGTTGATATAAGTGATGAAAACATGGTTATATGTATGTTTATAAGTGATGGATTGAATATGGAGGTGTTGTGTGTACTTGTAACCATGATTGGTATGATGACCACATGGTGTAGGGTTGGATATATGCATTGGATGTTGGATTTGGAGAAGTGAGATTTTGGAAAGTGTGAAAATATAGCCGTTATAATGCCCGATTTTCGTTAAACCAAAAGATGCCCTGTTTTTGGAAACTAATATTCGTACGGTAGCACCCTTCCTAGTGTACCATTCGACCATAAAAAGATAGAGCTTATGTCCTAGATTGTTTTGATATAAAGTACGTTAAAATCCGATGAACGGTTTAGGAGAAAAGTAAGTTTTAGTGAAAGACGTTCAAAAACCGAGAAAACGTAATTGTATCAACTTTGAGGCTATAATTACCATACTTAAACATTTTTAAAAGAATTTTGGGATATTGTAGTAGGGTGGTCAGAGGACCATTACCAGTTGACCTTGCCTTAAAATTCGAAATTTATATTTTCTGAGAATTTTTACAGTCGAGTGTGGTTATTAAGGGAAATGGTGGAATACACTAAAACTTTGATCGAGTTTAAAAATGGTTAAGTTCATGTAAACTTTTGGTGCATAAAAACTATGTTAAACATATAATATGTGTCAAGGGTGTTATTGTATAGAGATTAGGTGGTTAAGTGGGATATATACTAACGGTGATCCTTTCGTTTCTATAGAGACGGGAGACGAACTCAGGATCATACCTACTCGCTTTAGAGATCCAGGCAAGATTTCTTTTATCGTTATTTTGATAAACTGTTTATGTTCAAAGAAAAATGATTTCATGGAATATATATGTGATTACATTGTTACTATATTGTTAAGAATTTATTTCCTGATTTTGGGAATTTAAGAGAAATGGATATGGATTATGGATTATGAATAGAGCGAACATGGTTTATGTTTAAAAAGGATATGAAGGAATGGTATCAGTTGTTATCTAGGGTTATATGATTTATAATATTATGTTGAAAATATTCTTTTTAAATATAGTGATTTAACAAATATTATTCGATTATTATTTGCTACTTTTAAAATATATGGAATATTCTATGTATATATAAGTGTCTTGGATTTCATTGAATACAGAGGAGAGGTCTGAGTCATAATCAAAGTATTATGACATATATATATATATATATATATATATATATATATATATATATATATATATATATATTTTAAAGGTAATGATAGATGGAAATGGAAACGAAAAAAAATGGAAAATGTGAAATGTTGTTTTATAAATGTAATGATGATTTAACAAAAAAGGGGGATTTCAACAGTAAGCGTAAGAGGCTGTGTGGGAGTGGCACAGTCCGGCATTTGAAACATTAAGCGTAAGAGGCTGTGTAGGAGTGACACAGTCCGGCATTGCAACAATAAGCGTAAGAGGCTGTGTGGAAGTGGCACAGTCCGACACTCAATATTTTATTACGGCCCAAGAGTTGCCGAAGGAGGATGTAGTAGGTGGCCTTCCTCCAGGGTTGATGACCAGATGGGATCATCCCTTCTACTAGTAGTAAACAGAGAGCAGGTACGGTCAGGTGACTGATCATCGTCCTACGTATCTGGCGCTAGCATATATCCCCAAAACTTAAAAAAAGAATTGATAATGGTTTTCAGAGTTGTGTACTGAAAAAGGAAAATGGTATAAAATGATGGAATTGTTTTTACAGTGAGAAGAGAAACTGATTTTATATTATTTTTACATAATTGTTGTATAAAAAGGAAAATGAAAATATTATATTGAGAGATTTTGTGCAGGTGATATATTACCTTGAAATATTATACTGAGGTGATGTAATGGTTTTAATTATTTTCGAAGAGAAACTGATATTAGAATGCTATATATTTCTTTTAGTATAAAAATGGAAAATATGGAAGGAGTATTTATCGAATAAAAATAAATCCTCTTCATAATAATTATGATTTGTCTTCTGTTTATTATTTAGATATATCTATGTTTCCCTTAAATGTTATTTTATAAAGTTTATCTTGCTGAGCTATTATAGCTCACTCTTGCTACTTATTTATACAACAGCTAATTCGCATGTCGATACTCCGTACTACACCCCGCAAGAGGGTAAGGGAAAGGCGATCTTTTGAGAGCACGCTGGCACCGATTCCTGAGGTAGCGTATAGGCAGACGGGTCCTGGTAGAATTATGTACATTAAGTGTGTAAGCTTGTGTAATAAACTTTTGGTTGTTGAGATGCTTCCTGCAGAAGTATTATTCAACAATGTACTGAGTAAGATTCTGGGTTTGTAATAACTGTTTGACTCTAAACTTTTAATATTGTGGATGTTGTTCTCTGAGCTTATGACTGGTGTGTATTAATATTATTAAGTGTGGGGTCTATTGTGTGAGTTTTATTTTACAATTATGTTCCAGCTGCCAAGAGTAGAATATTAATAAATGGAAATTGGTCCGTGACGGCCTGGATTCCTGACCCCGAATTTCTGTCACATGTAAGACATTGTGTTCCGAGGGTATTGGCTACAATGATTGGCTATATTTTAAAAATGGTATGTTATTAATATTTCAAGTTGTTATTAATGGAATATATAATTTTAATATAGAAATAAGTGATGTGGCAATTCACTACAGGTCTCTAGAGGTTCGACAAATATAGCCAACATGAAGAGATTATCTATAATTATAGATAACAGTTTTGTCCCATTGGAGTGTAAATTTTTTTACACATTCTTTATAATTCTTATTTATGGTAATTAATTTTAAAATTTACCTAAGGGGTCTCTCCCATTGGAGATGCTCTTAGGTAAGTGCTATCCACTAATTTATAATAGAGAAAACTGGGCCTGAGGATGTCCTCAGGAAATTCCCCTAAGGTTAAAACAAATTTCTACTTATAAGTAAGTGGGCCCCACAGGGATATTTTTGTAATTATAAAATTCATCCTCTTTATTTACAAAAATACCCTTAATTTTCTATTATAAATCTAATAACCTCATGGTGTTACCTGAAGCCATCCTTAGGCCCGTGTTTAACACGCATTTTAAGGTATATAACTATTATAGTTCCATATTTTATTTTTAAATTTTTTTTTGTATAAAAATAGGATTGTTTTATTTTTATACAAAAAAGGAAAATTGTAAAAATAAATTATGTAACTATAGTGGTTAGGAGTCTTAACATGCGTGTCACGCCCCCGTCCCCCAACAGATATAAATCATTGGAAGAGAGGGAGTACGATCTATCTTTTGAGCAATATTGCTCATCTTCCTTCTTATCTATAATCTATAATCTATAATCTATAATCTATAATCTATAATAATATATAATAAGCAAACAGGGGTATAATTTGGTTGTTTGGTTCAACCATGTTGAACCATCGAAAGAATAGTGACCGTTGGATATTTAGTAAATAGATGATAGCCGTTAGATCTAATAATAAGGAATATTCTTTATTTAAATCCCTCTTCTAAAGATCAAGGTTCGAATCCCGTTAACAACAAATTTACATTAAGATTTTATATTATTAGTTCTAATTAATACATATCATTTATTAAATAATAATAATAATAATAATAATTATTATTATTATTATTTTTATTAATTTTATTAATTAATATTACAAATTTAAATACTCTATTTTATTTAATAACATAATTTTAAAAGTATTTAAAAGTAACCCGTGCTTTGCACGGGCTGTAAACTAGTATTTAATAATAGATGATAATCCGTATGAAGCATGGGTCAAAAAAATTAATTTAAATTGATCATTAATTTGGCAGATACGAATTATGGGACTAAATGAATTATGGAGACCGAAGTATCATTAGAACAGATTTTTTTACTTATTAATAAAATTCATTATTAATTTAAAATTATTTTAAGAAAATCAAGAAAATACCGATATATACTGTTCTCCTATCGAAAACCCCTAGCGAAGACTGAACTGATCGATCAATCTAAGAAGCTAGCCCTCCATGTATATGAGTATGTATTCCTCATATTTGTATTACAATTCATTTATTTTCTACATTTTTATGTCGATTTATGCTTTTACGAGTTTTTCTTTTGTTTTGAGTTTCTGCGAAGCACTTTTGTGCGGAAATATGGGGTCATCCTGTATAATACATACTCTGATAATCTTATATGTTTGTGTATTTGGTGAATTATTTGGTATTCACCTGTATTTTGCATTTGAACAAAAATTAAGAAAATATATATGTTGGTTTGTCAGTAACCAGCAAGTGCAAGTTTGTAGCCAAGGCTATTACGGAGGCTCGGCTAGCCACAGTGCTAGTGAACCTCGATCATGATATATCGATACGGTGGCAGCAGCAGCAGCAGCTAATATATGGCTCCCGGCGACCTTTATGTAAACCTTTCAATTATAATTGTCTATATCCACTCCATTAATTTTTATTTGAATCAGTTTCCTTGTCTCTCTTTTTTTCGATAATAGGTTAATCATTTAAGATAATAGGAAGAGTGTGAACTCTAGTCTCCAGGTGAGCTCTATGTAAATTTACATGCATAATTGCTAGTTGATCCGCAGGTACCGGCAAGGTACAAGACAAACACACAGGCAAGACCTTTGCTCAAACCACAAAGGAACATTGCTGTGGCAGCTACAACCCCACCATCAAGTACCAAGCACTTAGACGATGTGCTGTCCCCAGATATGCCTATTATCATGACTCCGCCACTGACTGCTCCTCAGACTCTGAAATTGAAACTGAAACCATGGAAGCAGAAGAAGCTCAATATCACAAAGACAAAATCCCTGATCCAACCAAAGACCAAAAGATCTTTCGCTATGACCCCAACATCAATTATGAAGTTGTCAAACAGTTTGCCTACTTAGACTCCCCAGACCCCCCAGATTCGTTCATCTATTATTCCACAGACTCTGAAAGAGAAACCATGGAAGCACAAACTAGGAGGGACATTTACCGTATTGCATCCAGGGAGGACCTGATCTTTCTTGACCCTAACTTTAAGTACGGGTTGTCCGACTCTTCTGTAATAAGTGGAACTGAAACCGGCACCCAAGTAGAAACAGAGACCATGGCAGAAGAAGAAACATCTACTCATGAAGACAAAATCCTTGCTGGAACTGAAGATGAACAGCTGTTTCACTACGATCCCAGAATCAAGTACGAACCACTCAAACGATATGTTGTCCCCAGGTTTGCCTTTTGTGATACCTCCTCAACTGACTGGTCCGACTCCACAGACTCCTCAGCATTCTCAGACTCTGATCCCCAAACTGAAACCAAAATCATGGCAGCAGAAGAAGCTCAAGCTCAGAAAGACAAAATCCTTAGTGGAACCTAAGAGGTCTTTTGCCATTACTTGGTTAAGTCCCCATCAACAGATTTCTAATCTGTGGCTGGAGACTTAACTAAGAGTAACCAGCTGTTTTGAATTCATCATTTTTGGTATATGCGGACCCTCTCCATTTTTTATCTATAGGTAATTTTTTCAATAGTTTATCTAAGAGTAATCTGTGTGCATTGTTTGTCTGACTAGGTACTTTTGTGAAGCTAATTCATGATTCTAACTCAAAATTCTTCATGAGATGTACCCAGGGGCGATTCTAGCATGTAACAAGGGGTGACAAATGTCCCCCATTATTTTAAAAAAAAATTATAAATTTATATAGATAAATAAACCGCAATTAGGTTTGGCTAGTGGCTACATAGCCTTCATAAGTTGCTTAATGATTGTTTAGTATGTTTTATAGAGAGAGATTTAGCTTCTAATATTAGTAATGATGCTATAGTACATCGTTTTCAGTCGATGAAAACTCGTAGGGGAAAAGTGTAAGAGACTATGACTCATTTAATAATTTATTGCATTTTGCTTGTTGAATTTTTTTTTTTTAACTTGTACGTTGTACCCCCATTTTTAAATTTCTGGATTCGCCCCTGGATGTACCCCTTGTTGTTACAGCATATTTTTAACTTGATTAAGACCAATAAATTTTTTGTTTTTGGACAAATTTTTGAATAGGTTATATGGAGCCAAAAGTCCATCAGAGGGTGGCCAAAGGGATTTAAAGCGGGCAAAAAACGATGGATTCGTGTAAAGGGGTAGAAAATGTGACTAATGGTGATCAGATTAAAGGTAGAAAAAGTTAATCTAGGGCTAAGAGGGCAGGCCATGATAATGGAGCAAATGACAATGATAATAATAATCCCATCTACATCAAGTTTATAAGTGTGTTCTTTGGTTAGGCATTGTACGTATTCTAACATTAACCATTTATTTTAGTATGCCGTCAATTTAATTACTGGAGAAAGTTTGTAAGACGATTGAAGCTTAATAATGAATAATGCTCTTCTGTCGGGGTTCATGAAGACTTGTTTATGTATGCTAATATTTGCTTTGGAAACTTTTCGACTTGAACTTGGGTAATATTAGACTTGGGCACTTGTGTTACGGCTTATGTTGTTAGACTTTAAAATAAGGAATATTCCGTCAAACCTACCAGAGCAGTCCTCGGACTTCACTTACAACAACTAATGTTTCATGAATACTTATCGTATTAGGAATCAAAACAACTCCCATTTTCTGTAACACTATTACACACTACTTCAAAGTTCCTCATTAAAAAAATATCTATGTGCTGCTCATCTATGCTGAAAAAATTTAGGGCTTTAAACTTCTATTTGTATCATATTTATGATTCTCATGTAGCTGTCCTGTTATACTTGTTAGAAATTCAAATTATATTAATTCAATGTTTAAACATTTATATTAATTATATTAATCTCAGTTAGCAATAGTTCTTCGCTTCCCAAAAATGGAGGGCCATATAGTCCGCCACTCAATTTGGGTAGCAATGCACAGAAGATACTGATAGGCTAAGAAGATTTAGAATGCAAGTAAACGCTCACTGGGTGTTATGTAGTTCTAGTGATGAAATTTATAATCATCTTTTTTTTTCCTCTCGTCAGTTCTTGCATCTGGTTCTTAAGGGCACTCCGTTGCCTTGGAGGTTGAATTGAGATTCTATGGTGCAATATCTTGGGCTCTCTCTTAAATTGATGAAGCTTACTCTTCTACGGTCTACTCTTTGTGGAAAGAACGAATTGGTAGGAGGCAGTATTCCACTAACTCGGGCAAATTAAAGTTGATGTTCGAAGTAAACTGTTTAGCAATAGAAGGTTTCATAGGCAGATTGATAGAGATTCACCTCTTTTATCGATGATTTATTAGGTCTGTATCTTATGTAATCTGCTACTGTGTTCTTTGTGTACCTTTATTATGTTACTCTAGAGGTTCCTTTGTTTCCAGGTAAAGAGGTGAAGCATGTTTCGCTCTTTCTCCTGGTTTTCAGGGTTCGTGATGTTTTTCTGGTTGAATTTATTAAAAAAAATTCATAGTAAAATAAAAACAAAAATACTGCTTAATATATTGGCTTGTAGTTTAGTTGGATTGCAGTCAATCTTGGTGGTGTTTGGTAGTACTTTGGCACCACTGCTTGCGACTTGCGAATGGTGTGGATTGCAGTCAATCTTGGTGGTGTTTGGTAGTACTTTGGCACCACTGCTTGCGACTTGCGAATGGTGTAGTATCATGCATGTCATAATCAGGTTATAAGATATGAGGAAGTTCATGGAAAAGGAAAGCATAGTCCTTAGCTATAGCTGTATCAACATATTAGAATTCACAGATGAAGGTTGTGTTTGCGTTGTGTTTACTTGAAAAACTGGATACACTCTCTTTATTTAACAGTGAAATATAAGCTGCTAAGAAAAATTACATGCACAAAGGAAGCATGAGGGAGATAAGAGAAAGTTCAACCAACTCTGAAAACACTGCAAGATTTAAGTTGGTCAATCAGCATTTTCAGTAACAACTGATATCTGTAGAAAAAAAAATGAATAAAAATCTTCATTCATTCTGATAACAATTCCGCCCATATAGTGCCTTGGTGTCGATAAAATGAATGGATGACCTCAACCTGTGTTTTCTAGCCACTAACTTAGTTGGTTAATATACGTTCTTAGATTTCAGGTTTAAGAAAGTACTACTCCATATGTTACTGATATAATATCTCAATTTCTAACAAATTACACAAGTAGGGACTGAAGTGAGGATGGCTGTCCTGTTCCTGTCATACTGCTTGGTACAGTCATTCTATTATCCAACTGCTACTCACTGGCAACATAAATATATTGTAACCTGCACAAAGTTGGTTGTAAATCTGATCCACTAGTTTTTAGGGCAAAAGGTCACTTTGCCTACTGTACTATAATGAAATTTCCGTTTAGCCTACTGTACTATCCAAGACATCACTGCACTTTCTCACTTATAGTACAGTAGGCTAAACGAAAATTTTACAATAATAGAAAGTGACCTTTTGCCCCTAGTTTTTATATAAGAGTATAAGGTGACAAACTGGGAAACGATTGTAGTTTGGTAGGCTCCAACTATTATCTTGCTAATTTGTCCCCTCCATTTGTCTACTTAAAGAATCTCGAAGTAGCAAACCAACCCAAGTCTCTCCAGAATCAAAGTTTCTTTTGTCAATTTATCTTCATGTCTCATCTTTAAACTGTCCCAATAGTCCTTCCTCCTCAAAAGAAAAACCATGTGCTTGCATGCATGTTGAATTGTTTGCCACTCTCTTGATGTGCATGTATCCATCTGTTTTACAAAATATATTCCTATACTGAAATTAGCTCCAATTGTCCTCTTAAACAACAACAATCCGTTCTTGGGGGGCCTGTGTAATATTATATCCACCACCACCGAAAACCATCATTTCAACTTCATGGAGGGTGAGATTATGGACAGCAACCTCCGCGTTGCCTCATTTTCTTGTTATCTTAGCTCTAAAGATGAAAACTCTATGTTCAATATTTCTGGAGGAATTCCATATTCTTCTTCTCCCGTCATGTCACCTGAAGAGACTCCACGTCTGGTCAGCTTGGGGAGAAGTACGAAGAATGAGCCTGAATTTAGTGTATTTGCTGCTGACAAGTACTTCAACGACACAAGAAAAGAACATTCTAATGCTTCAAAGTATGAGCCTGAAAAGGAAAAGGGAGTTGACATACACCTGCTACAACAGAAAATAAGGCCAAAGACTCCAAGTATTAGTTCTGAAGCAAGCAGCTGGAACAGCCAATCTGTATTGTTGCAAAGTCTCCCCAGAAACACCTCTCAAACAAAGCACAGGAAGGGTTTTGGCATGAAACATTTTCCGTTTTTTGGTTGTCCGGGGTCTTGTTCAGAAAAAAAGGCCGTCTATGTCAACAAAAGTGTTGATTATGGAATACTTCATGACATCCAGCAGTCTCAACCTGAACCAAAAATGGTAGAGCAATTTTCATTCCCAGTTCTGAATTCAGGGATCGCAAATTTAAAAGTAGACAAACAGTTTAAAGACGAAGAGGTACAAGTCGATCCTCGAAATTCAATCGAGGTGTTTGGATCTACAAAGGCAAAAAAGAGAGATAACATAGCAATTAATATGGAGAGGAAGCTGTCCATTTTAACATGGGATGCAATTCCAAAGGTCCAGAGCCTTGTAACAACTTCTTTTGGGAGCAGTGCACTGTGTGATGATATGGCTAGTGATGCTAGTTCAGATTTATTCGAGATAGAGAACATTTCAGGCACTGACCATGCAGTGTTATCTAGGCAAGGATCTTGCAACACGTCCTGCATGAGCCCCACTACACAGTATGCACCAAGTGAGGCCAGCATACAGTGGAGTGTTGTTACAGCCAGTGCTGCAGATTTTTCATCTGTTGTCTCTGATTATGAAGATGCAAGTGTAAGCGTCAAAGGAAGGATGATTCCTGGACATGTGAGAAACAAAAATAACTATCCTAAAAAAGTAGATATGAAAGAGCCGCCAAAATCTGGATCTAGTAAACTGTTGGGATGCAGGAACCATAAAGCAGTAAGGGTAGCAGAGCCCACCCATAGGGCTAATGAGAAATTCGAAAGATAAAACTAAAATCGATTTCCAGGAATCTCCTCTCATGTTCTTGTTAGCAGCTTGCATTACAATAACTGTCTTTATCTACGTAATAAATTAGAGGAAGCTGCCAAAGTCATATTTGTTTTGCATCATTAGTCAAGGTTAAGTTTGTGTGAAACATGTTACTTCTTAAGCTTACTCTTCACTGTTGCTTGTTCTGCTTCTGTAATCACTTTATCCATGTCCTCTTTTCTATTACTGAATGTTTCATATCTGTGTGTATTTTGTCACCAACGGGCAGAACATTCCCAAAAGCACTTGGACCCTTGTTTAAAGTAATGATCAATTATAATGGACACACCATGTCTGATAAAACTCCATTGTTCAATTAAAATATTTTCTTGTACCTAGATACTTTGTTGGGGGGTCACTGATATTAGGATCATCTGCCTGGTGCATATCAGCATATCTAAAGCTACTTCTGCTAACATAGGACCTTATATTTGTTTATTTTATAGGTTCACCTTTAACTCTTTCTGCAGGCACTTAAATATCTAGAATTGTTACATAAACGACACACCACAAATCGAACTATTTTCCTATAAGTCTCCTTTATCTTATTAACCATACTGCCTTAATAATCTTCCAAGGACTGAACTATTAAAATGATGAGCCCGGGGGAGAGAATGACAAGGCACCATGTGTTTGACATATGCTGCATTGAGGTGTTGCTTTGGAATGTATCTGTACTGAAGTAGGTTGTATGCAGGGAATTTACATATATGCTTCTATAAGAAGTGATTACAACTGTAAGAGAATGCCTAATATGAAAATGTTATCAATCATATTCACTTTATCAAACTGGATAGATAGCTACATTCGGAACTTGCTAGTTTAACAGGCATAAATTGACCACTTGAGTAATTTCGGAATAAACCACCAATGAAGATCCCAATAGTCAAGACTTAAGATGAGTGCAGAGTACTGCTAAACAAAGCCACATACCAAAGATGTCACACTTGTAAGTAGGCTTTCCTAAAGAATGGATTTCATGAGAAGTACGTAGATTTTATCCTTACTCCTAAATTCCGATTGGCCTCATCTCTGCTCATCGCTTTGATTATAGTAATTAAATATGTGGAAAAGAGACAGAAAAACACCGCTATCACATTAAATCAGATGAGAAAATTCCGCAAAATGTGTTTAAGATATAGGCTGAGTAGTTCGTCGGTTGAGTGGTGTAGACCAATGCCAGAGGTGCATCCTGCAAATGGAATGTTTTAAATTTCACAGGGGCAGCCAACTTTATGATTTTAAAGGGACCAACTGAAGTAGGAATATGATGATACTGATATCAATATTGATCTTCTTGTCCTTGAAACAATAGGTGGATAATTCTTCTGGGACTGAAATGCAGAAGAGCATTAATTTTGTGGCATTTATGCAGTATTGGAATATTGTGAAAGGTCCAATATAGAGGTTGTATATCAATATCACTTCGAAACTTGACAGTAACAACAAAAGAATTTGAGTTCTTATACTGGAGTCGGTACGTATCATTTAATGAAATGATTTTAGATGACCACAAGATCAATATGTTTGCAGCATGCATAACTAGAAAGGTTCAAAATTGGTAGTTAGATATAACAATCTTGCAAGAATGATGCTAGCTGCCGTAAATTATTGGTGCACTTCAAATTAAAGTAGAAAAATATCTGCTAAATTTTCCTGAAAACTATTTGTGAATTCAAGTTACCAGATTATGGTCTATTGGTCTTACAAGTCGTGAGTTTTTTTTACTGTAACATTAAGGTCATGAAATAAACGTTCCATCTGTTTCTATCTTTTAGAAAGTCCACTTTATTATGCCCAATATATGTACGGAGTATCATCCTAATGCTAGTGGCCTAGTGAGCCAATCTTGAAGCTTGAACACAGATTCGCCCGTGGGAGTGTTACTGTTTGTTACTCAGGTCAGTCAAACTAAACAGAATTGAAGATCGTAACAACTGTTTTGAATAATCAGAATATTATTAATGTCCTCCCCACTAAGCTAGCAACTGCTCTTCTTATAATGCTAGAAGAGGAATCTATCGAAAGACTAAAACAACATTGGACTAATAACAGACCCATAACTGAAACTAATCTATTTACTAACCCATAACTATTTAAAGTAGCTTCTGACAGAATATTACAAAGTAACTATTTACAGAATATTGCAATAGCCCCCCTCAAGCGGGACTTGGTGAATGATCAACAAGACCAAGCTTGGAAGAAAAAAAATGGTGTTGATCAGAAGGGACAGACTTGGTGAGTAAATCAGCAAGTTGAAGTGAAGACTTGACATGATGAAGCTTGATGAAGTTAGAATCCACATAATCCCGAATGAAGTGACAATCAACCCTCAAATGCTTGGTGCGTTCTTGGTAAACATGATTCTCAGCAAGGTATTTAGCAGCATTATTATCACAGAAGATATCAATAGGCGAGGAGGTAGTGACATGAAGATCAGTCAACAAGTCTGCTAACCAAATCAATTCACTAGTAACATGACTGATGGCTCGATATTCAGCTTCACAAGTACTTTTCGATGTCGTTTTCTGCTTTTTAGTCTTCCAGGAAATTAAGGAATTACCCAAGAAAACAGTATATCCAGTAAGAGATTTGGCAGAAAATGGACAAGAACCCCAGTCTGCGTCACAATAGGCCTTGAGAGTAAAATCAGAGGAAGCTGGGTAGAAAAGACCCTTATTTATAGTCCCTTTCAAATATTTCAGCAGATGCAGAGCAGTGGAATAATGAGATTCAGCAGGAGTATTTAGAAATTGGTTTAGTTGTTGGACAGCATAGGAAATGTCTGGCCGGGTCATGTTTAAATACAAGAGTTTGCCAACCAAGGATCTGTATCTTGCAGGATCAGAAATATAAGAGTGATCTTCAGTAGTCAAATGGAGTTTGGCAGGAAAGGGGATAGAAACAGAGTTGCATTGATCTAGATTATGATCGTGAAGAAGATCCAAAATATATTTTCTCTGATTTAAGAGAATACGAGAGGAGGTTCTGGAAACCTCAATGCCCAGAAAAAAGTTTAGAGGGCCTAAATCCTTAATAGTAAAAGCCTCATGCAAGGAAGTCTTGACTGAGTTAATGATTGACAACGAATTACCAGTCACCAGCAAGTCATCGACATAAGCGAGCACAGCAGTGAAATCGCCATTTGGGGCTGTTTTAACAAACAAAGAATAATCTTGTTTAGATTGAGTAAAACCAAGCCTTAGTAAATGCTTTGTGAGTTCAACATTCCATTCGTAGGCAGCTTGCCTTAGACCATAAAGAGATTTTTTTAATTTACAAAACAGACCAGGAGGAACTGAAAAACCAGGAGGGGGAACCATGTAAATGTCTTCTTCAATATAATCATGTAAGAAGGCATTATTGATGTCTAATTGTTGCAATTCCCAATTGTTTGCGACAGCCATTGCAATCAACACTCGAACAGTAGTAAATCTAGCAACCGGACTGAAAGTATACTTAAAATCCTTGCCTTTAATCTGCTTATCTCCCCTTGCCATAAGCCTGGCTTTGCGCTTATTTAAAGTCCCATCAGGATTAAATTTGGCCTTATAAACCCATTGACTGCCAATAGGTTTGCATCCTGGAGGTAGAGGTTTCAGTTCCCATGTAGAATTGTTTGTTAATGCAAGTAGTTCATCATTCATAGCTTGTTGCCAATTGGGATCAGATTTTGCTTGAGCATAAGAATTTGGCTCAAACATACTCAAAACATTTGAGAGACTAGCTAGATAGTCTTTGCCAAGAAAAGACAAATCAGATTGAGCAAGGACAGTAGATACATTAGCAGAAGGATTGATCGTATATTGAAGAACAAAATCAGAAAATTTCTGAGGTAGAACAGCAGTTCGAGATGACCTTCGGAGAGGAACAATCTCAGGAACAATGGGAGAAGAATGAGAAGTAGAAGGTGATGAAGTATGCTCAGGTGGAGGAGAATGATGGGAAGAATCAAATGTAGATGTAGGAGTGTAGAGATGTGGAGGATTAGTTGTTGTGGAGGAAGGTTGAACCGATTCATCAAGTAAGGGTTCATTATCAGGACAAAATGAAGGATTAACTTGAGATAAAGGGGACAAAGTGTTTGAATTAGGTTGTGTTTGCTGAAAAGGAAAAGTAGTTTCCTTAAAAACAACATCCCTACTAACAAATACCTTGTGAGAAAGCAAATCATATAATTTGTAACCTTTTTGAGCATAAGGATATCCTAAGAGAATGCATTTTCGAGCTCGAAAGGCAAACTTATCAGGACTTTTGATAGCAGCGTAACATAAGGAACCAATGACTCTTAAATGACTATAGTCAGGTGTTTCCTTAAATAAAATTTCATGAGGAGATTTCCAGTTAAGAACTGAACTGGGCATTAAATTGATAAGATATGTAGAAGATAGTAGACAATCCCCCTAGAATTTTATTGGAAGATTAGCATGAATCTTAATTGCCCTAGCAGTTTCAAGAAGGTGTTTATGTTTTCGCTCAACCCTACCATTCTGTTGAGGGCAGCCAGGAACACTTCTTTGGTGGACAATTCCTTTTGAAGAAAATAACATTTGACAAAATTGTTGAACTATCTCGGTGCCATTATCACTTCGAATGGTTTTAATATGTGTGTGAAATTTTGTTTCCACATAAGAAATGAATGTAGAGATGATTTCAGGGACTTGAAGTTTGTCATGAACTAGATAAGTCCATGTGGTCCTAGAATGATCATCTAAAATTGTAAGAAAATATCTTGCACCCGTAAGAGATGGAGTTCGATAAGAACCCCATAGATCAATATGAATCAACTCAAAACATGCAGATGCAATAGATGTAGATGCAAGAAATGACAATTTGTGATGTTTTGCTAACACACAAGATTCACAATGATAATTGTTGATTTTACAAGCTGAATACTGAGAAGGTAAATACTGAAATTTAGAAATGGCCATATGCCCAATTCTAGCATGAAAAATATCAGT
Organism: Kitagawia praeruptora; assembly: GCA_037693485.1. Classification (NCBI taxonomy): domain Eukaryota; kingdom Viridiplantae; phylum Streptophyta; class Magnoliopsida; order Apiales; family Apiaceae; genus Kitagawia; species Kitagawia praeruptora. The sequence continues at coordinate 26,878,858 of CM075350.1, read as the reverse complement.
GCTAGGAATACATTTTGAACTGATACTTGATACAAAAGGTTGAAATGGAAAAACAACAGTAGGATTGAAAGATGTTGGAATTTGGAGCCTATATAATCCGCCTTGTCTTATGCCAACAGCCTTGACAGATTTAGTGATAGGGTCCTGGAAAACAAAAGAAGAATGTTCAAAGTGGACAATTAATTCGTCACGATCCAATAATCTACCCACTGATAGCAAATTGTGTTTGAATTGAGGAACATGAAAAACATTATAAAGAGTAAGAGTAGGAGAAATTTGTACAGTGCCAATGGTGTTGACATATTTTAAGGATCCATCAGGAAGAAGTATTGGAACAGGATTTTGTAAAGTTTATGTGTTAGTAAAAAAAGACAAATCACAGGCCATATGATCACTTGCACCAGTATCAATAATCCAAGTAAATTCAGATGCAACATTGTTGACAGAGGCAGTGAAGATACCTGCAAAGTTGACTGCAGGGTCGAAATTTCCAGAAGCTGAAGGTTGTGTTGTCTGAGAGGAGGAGGGCTGATGAATACTTGCATCAAACCGTGGGTTAGTTTGAGTAGATTTTCCTTTAAATCATTCTGGAAAACCAATGAGCTTAAAACATTCATCCTTGAGATGACCTTTTCTTTTACAATAGTCACAGAATCGATCAGATTTCATTTTCTTCAGGTCTCTAAAATCATTTCTCTGAGCAAAACCTTGTTTAGGATTCTGATTATGGTAATTTGATTTGGTAGAGTAGAAGGCACTCATTTCGACAGGTTGAGCAGAAAGATTAAGAGCATTTTGTTTTTCTATTTGTTGTAACATATGATAAGCTCTATTGACACTAGGCAATGGATCCATACTAAGAAGGTTGACTTTAGCTTGATCATATGTTTTATTTAAACCAACAAGAAATTGAATCAGTTTTTTTAATTCATCAGCTTCAAGGATTTTTGACATGAGGTTACAGGTGCATTTAAGCATAATGCCACAAGTACATTAAGGATGTGGTTCCAGTATGTTTAATTGATCCCAAATGCACTTCAACTTAGTATAGTAAACAACAATAGTATTATCATTTTGCGCAACAGATAATAATTCCTTATGAAATTCATATAGCTGAGGTGCATTGGAATGACCATACCTTTCTTGAATCTCAATCCACAGATGCCTAGCAGATGGAGAGATAATAAAACTCTCCGCAATAGATTTTTCCATAGAGTTCAGAATCCAACCTGTAACCATGTAGTCATTTCGAATCCATTTCTGTAAATCTGGAGATGCATTATCAGGTTTAGAGAGGCTTCCATCAACAAAGGCTGTTTTGTTCTTGGCTCCAAGAGCAAGGAGCACACTTCGATTCCAGTTGAAAATAATCTGACCTAACTGAGAGTTTGAATTATCTCCATGTGAAAGGAAATAATGATCATTATAACTGATGCTTGTGTTTAAGATTTGTGATTGAGATTGAGGTGTTTCTGTTGATTGAGATGATACTGCCATATTTGTGTGAGCAGAAAATATGAAGAGAGATTATGTAGATAAAGAGGAAGGAGATTATGAAGGAGGTTGGAAAGATTAAGAGGAAGGAGATTATGAAGCATAGAAGAACATATCTAGCTCTGATACCATGAAGATCGTAACAACTGTTCTGAATAATCAGAATATTATTAATGTCCTGCCCACTAAGCTAGCTACTGCTCTTCTTATAATGCTAGAAGAGGAATCTATCGAAAGACTAAAACAACATTGGACTAATAACAGACCCATAACTGAAACTAATCTATTTACTAACCCATAACTATTTAAAGTAGCTTCTGACAGAATATTACAAAGTAACTATTTACAGAATATTGCAATAAGAATCCTCCTGATTTGTCAGGTGTGTCGATTTGTCTATCTTAATGTGATAATTACTGATTTTATCTGAATTTAATCTTATCATTGTGATATCTTCCTGATTTGAAGAATATCGTTTGGAGATATTTTCCGTTATTGATTGATTGTTATTGATTATTTCCTCATTTCTGAGAGAGAATATTACTTAGCGGTTAAGCAACAATTATTAATCTGAATTAATAATTAATAATTATTAGAAATTTGGGAGATTATTAGACATGCCAAAATTATGGCATAACACTGTAAGCCAATCTTGAAGCTTGAACACAGATTCGCCCGTGGGTGTGTTACTGTTTGTTACCCAGGTCAGTCAAACTAAACAGAATCCTCTATTTCTCTCGCCCGTAAAAATGTTACTATCATTTTTTTTCCAGACAGGGCATGAGCCGCAAGCTCTGTTCTAAAATTCGGCGATTAATCGGGATTAATCGCTGTTCGGTAGGGCACCGTACTGATTAATCGTTGTTCGGCTAAAAAATCGCTCAAAAGTCGGTCAAAATCGGGATTAATCGGTCAAAAATCGGATTAATCGGTCAAAAATCGGTCTCATTGATAAAAAATTGAAAAATTTGTAGAAAAATTAAAAAAAATAAAATTCAAACAGTATAAAATTGAATAAATTTTAAGAAAAATCTTATTCTCATATACGAAATTAATATTTTAAATGGTTAAATCATGAATTTTATCAATTTTTTCTCTCATATTGACCCCAATTCAAAAATTATATCTTAAAATTTATATTTACTTTAATAATGCTATATATTTTAAATATATTTGTATAAATATATGATAATTATTCATGTACAATCAAAATAATAAAATAATTACATATATTTATAATAATTATATTTAAAAATAATATTAAATTAGCTCCGATTAATGATCCGATTAATTCCCGATTAATCCCTGGACAGTACCTCCACCGATTAAGTCTGATTCCCGCTTTTTACAACACTGGCCGCAAGTCATTGAGATGTAAATGGTGCTCTGCACTAGGACAGTAAGTCAGTAATTCAAATCGAGTCGTCTTATCGAGTTGATTCGAATTTTAAAATTTCTGAGTTTGTGAGATCGAGTTCGAATTATTAAAAATAGTTACTTTTATGAACTCAAGTTCAATTTAAAATAAATTCCGTTTAAAAATCCGCATCAACTCAAATTTTTTATATAACTCAAATATCCGTACCAATTTGAACTCAAAATCAGGTTGGAGCCAAATTATAATGCTACTCTAATATCAGTTGGGCTCTGCTTGTAATTTGCAAATAGCTGATTACCAATTGTTTATAGTCCTTTGGGTTGGGCACTTGGGCTCCTCCAACATAACTAGCCTCTAACCTAAAGTTTGGATTTATAAACAAACTTCTCACTTTGCATTTCTTTTTCGTTTTCTTTTCTTAATTAATACGAATAAAGGTCCCCAATATCACAATTTCAAAGCAAATGGTCCCAAATATCACAACTCAAAAACTTGGCCCCAAATATCATTCCAAAACAGAGTATCGTGTAGCGTTTTGGAATTTTTATTTATTTTTTTAAAAACGCTATTACGTCTAGCGTTTTGGAGGAATAATTGTTTTTTTAAAAAATGCTACATTATCCAGCGTGTTAACAGCTGAAAACAGATTCTAATCTAGCGTCTTCAAATTTTTTTTTTTAAAAAGATAGACGCTGATCTATCTAGCGTTGGATGGGACAAAACGCCACTTCATGTGGTGTTTTTGGGGGAAAAACGCCACTTAATGTGGTGTTTTTGGGTTTTTTCGGGTGTTTTTTTTAACTAAAATTGTATTTTTTAAATTTTAAAATTTAAAATTACTATTTAATTAAATTTAGGGGTTCAACAATTAACTTTTGGGGTTCAATGTTTCCATTTTGGGTTTAGAAATATTCGAAACGACGAATAAACCGTATACGAACTTAGGGTTTAGGGTTGTTTACAACCCTAAACCCTAACTTATCCTGATTTTTAAACGCATTAGCGTTTAAAAATCAGGTCGCCGGATTCAATTTTTTAATTAAAAATTTTAAATTCAGAAAAAACAATTTTAATTAAATTTAGTGGTTCAACAATTAACTTTTGGGGTTCAACATTTCCATTTTGGGTTTTAGAAATATTTAGAACGACGAATAAACCGTAAACCCTAAACCCTAACTTATCCTGATTTTTAAACGCGTTAGCGTTTAAAAATCAGGCCGCCGGATTCAATTTTTTAATTAAAATTTTTTATTCCATTGGGGTTTCAACGATTAACTTTTGGGGTTCAACGTTTCCATTTTGGGTTTTAGAAATATTCGGATGACAAATATATATTTTGGAGAAAAAAATCAAAAAAAAAAAGAAGAAACGCCACATTAAGTGTTGTTTTAGACCAAAACAAAAGTTAAAATGGCGTTTTGAAAGTTAAAACACACTCTTAGTTAGCGTTTTGGGAAAAAAAAAAGAAAAAAAAAAAAAGAGAACGCTACATTAAGTAGCGTTTCCTTTCACTGTAGCTCCCAAAACGCTACACGCATTAGCGTTTTCAAAAAAAAAAGAAAAAAAATCAAAAGACGCAACTGTGTTATGGAGTGATATTTGGGGCCAAGTTTTTGAGCTGTGATATTTGGGTGCATTTCTCCCCAAATTATGATATTTGGGGCCAACACCCAATTAATACCTCTGTTCTAAAAATCGGTGATTAATCACGATTAATCACCGATTAATCCCTGTTCCATGGGTTACTGAATTGATTAATAATCCAATTATTCGATTAATCATTCCGATTAATCCCCAAATACCGATTAATCCTTGGACAGTGCCTCTACCAATTAAGTCCGATTCCCGCTTTTTACAACACTGATTAATACCAACGAACCGTGGCAAAAAAAAAATAAAAAAAAAATAATACCAACGAACATATAAATTGGAATGTTCTTGTTTTTTACGATTTTTCCTTAATTTTTACTACGTAGCTTAAACTATAATTTAATCCATTTTTTCATAAAAATATTATATCCATAATACAATAAAAACTTGTTAAATTAATAATTGATACCACAATAAATTAATATTTTAAATTTAAAATTTTGATCTCAAGTTAATAGCGACAGTACAAATTTAATCTTAATTTATTAATAATTTCTATAAATAATAAAAAATTTCAATTCCAACAATATTAATTTATAAAAATTTTACTGTATCGTATTTAATTGAAAGTCGTTTGTTATACAAAACATCTTAGTAATAAATTTTTAAACCCAAATGGAATGTTCTTGATTTTTACGATTTTTCCTTAATTTTTTTATAAAATATTGTACTCAAATATATTATCCATAATAATATTGTATTTTATTCAAAGTCGTTTGTTACAGATATAAAACATCTTCGTAATAATTTATTAAAAAAATATATTTTTTTGTTTTAAAAAAAGTCAAAAACCTCTAAAACCCTAACTGCACTATAATATAAATCTTCTTAAACCCTTGAAATACAGTTTCGCACCGCTCCCTACACACACCAAATAGATACAATTTCATAAAAACTCAGAGGAGGCACAATTAAACAAGGGCTTAATTCAAAGATTGTAAGAGATGGGTGCTGAGGCAAAGAAAGCAAAGGTGGACCAAGAAAATGCAGAGGAGCAAATTGATGCACAACTCGTTCTTAATGTTGAGAAATTGCACGATATTCAAGAGGAGCTCGAAAAAGTATTCATCTTTTAACACCCCTTTTATTTATTTTGTTTTTTAAGTGTGCCCAAGTTGTTAAAGTTTTTGAATTTGAGATTTTTTTTTTGGGTGTGTTACTACATGTTTTTTGATGCATTAGATTATTTGGATATGTTGGGTAGGGGAGCGAGAATTCAAACTCATGACCTTTGGACTTGGGGAGAGATAGGAGAATTGCAGCTAGGATTTTGATGAATTCTTGAATTTTGCGTATTTGATAATGTGTCTGGTGGGATGTAACAATTGAGGATTATTTAAAAATTTATTTTTGCGGCTAAGTGGTTCGGAATCTTTGAGTTTCAGTTGTGTTAAAATTGAACCGGGATATGGGTGAATTGGAATTATTTAAATATGGGATTAGCACTTTTGTAACATGTGTTGATGTTAAATATGTATGTTTTGCATAAGATTAATCAATGCTGATTGTTTTTGCGAAAAAAATCTTGTGATGTATATGAGCTATATGTATATGTAGTCAATGTAGATCATTCCATTAGGTTGTGATGAATTCAGAGTTCACACATGTTTTCTATGATGATTGTTCATATTTTGATGATGTTACTGTACGTGTTGAAGCATTACAGGACTTTTAAGATATGCTGTAGTTTATATGTGGCCTAATATACTGTAGTATAAATGAGACATTCACGCCCTATTATTGTGATATAAGTTCCATGATAAAGTAGTCCTGTTTTGAGTTAAGAAGTATTGATTACTTGTTGATATACACCAAACTCGGTTTATGAAGGTTTACATTGTTTTCTCTTTTTTCCCCCAGATCAACGAAGAAGTCGTTGAGAAGATCCTGGAAATAAACCAGCAGTATAGTGAAGTTCGCAAGCCCGTCTATGATAAGAGAGATGATATCATCAAAACCATTCCTGATTTCTGGTTAACTGCTGTTAGTAATCTATCCAAATTAGTTTCTGTTTACTCCTTCCAACCCCCTTTTCCCTTCCGACATATATCTTCCTTTATTTACTGATGTTTGATTTACAACATCATTTGTCCAATTGACTAATTGAGTAATGGACCTTCCCTGTTTATGCAGTTTATGAGTCATCCTTTACTTTGTGGACTTTTGAGTGAAGAAGACCAAAAGGTTATCTAAGCTTATTATCATTCCCCTTAATTTATAATGCAAATACACAAAGCTTGTGCATTTGATTTAGCCATTTAGTTTTTTTTTTACTTTTCTATTTCTTTTCCTCATGCCAAGTTGCTACTGAATTTAGCCATCTCAGAGTATGAATGTTCTTAGTTATCTATCTCAAAGGGTATGCTATATGCTGAAATCACTTTCTTTTACTTTAGTAACTAGAGCTTACACTTCTTTCAATCCATGTTAGATCTTCAAGTTTCTGAGTTCCCTCGAAGTGGAAGAATTCAAAGATGTACAATCGGGCTTCTCTATTTCATTTGTGAGTCTTCAACTCTTATCATCACCAAAATACTAGTGCATGCTCATGAATATTCCCTTTGCTCCAAAATACATGCAAATTCTTTAATACAGTCATGAAAAATGGAGGAAATATGTCATATTTGCTCAAAATGTTTCCTCTAGAGAATGTTTCTATTCAACTCTAATATATTAATTCTCTTTGCTCTTGTTTATGAAGAACTTCAACCCCAATCCAATTTTTGAAGACTCAAAGCTCACAAAGTCTTTTACATTCCTCGATGAAGGAGTAACAAAAGTAACTGCTACAAAAATCAAGTGGAAAGATGGCAAGGTAGGTTTCTTTGTTGATGGCTCCAATTAATTTCACCTGTCAGTTATGGTCTACCATTACTAACACAGCTAATGTTTAAAATCTTTTAGGGACTTCCCAGTGGAGTTGCTCATGACAAAGAAGGGAACAAAAGACCTCATGAAGAAGATGAAAGGTTGCTTTGGAAAACCCCCTCCCCCTACCCCTACCTAATAAGTTGTTCATTTTTCACAAGTATAAGAGTGTGCTTGTGTACTTTGTTTTGGCAATATATCATATTTATTTCATGGCATTAAACTAATTTTAATATATACTAGCTTTAATCTCAGGTATCTCCAGTGGCACTAATGATTGGTAGCATGACCTTTACTTTTTGGTGTTTTAACTCTTTCGTCTTTTTTATTTCTCAAATACAGTTTTTTTAGCTGGTTTAGTGAAACACATCAGGAAGATGATACTGATGAGATTGATGATGAGGTTAGATTCAAATGTGCCACTGAAATGTTTTAGATGTCAAAGCTGCTGTATTTTCTCCTTTTCAAATATTCTATAGTTTGAAACAGATAACAAATATTAATACCTTTTGACACAGATTGCTGACGCAATCAAGGATGATTTGTGGCCCAATCCTTTAACTTACTTTAATAATGTAAGCTACTAAGCTCCTATACTTGGTTATATATTATTCTTCTATCCAACATAATCATTTGAATTTCATCCTTCAACTTTTGTTGCCTTTTAACCTTTTTACTATGCTTTTACAGGAGACTGATGAGGTGGACTTCGAGGGGGATGCAAGTGATCAAGAGGTACAATCTTATTTTGGAGTTATAAATGTTTGAATATGATTTCTTGAGTCTAAATATCTTTGATGTTGTTACTCTGATATTTTCTGTAGTTCAATCTTAAATTATGATGCAAGTCTTGTGCTAATCATATAGTTTTTGCACTTCAAGTGTTTCTATATATTGATATAATCATATCTATACCCTAATTTATATCTATAGACTATATAGTTCGCTATGCATATATTTGATGTCGCGAAGTTATATAGGAGTTGGGAAGAATGATCACTCCTATAAAATTAGACTTTGTACACTACATGGTGAACCTTACGCCTATTGACAATATTCAGGTTTTATTGCTTGTAATTTTATCATTTTTGGCTGAGAATTTACGTCATGTGGGCAAGGTCAGGCGTCAGGCTCATAATTATTTAAAACCATGTAATAAAGTAGAATCTCCTAATGTAAGAACTGCTCCCATTTTCCTTGTCTAGCAAGACAAAGTTTTGCGGTAGGAAAACTGAATTCTTGTTTGTAGGCACCCTTTTTTCCTTTCCCCCCGTTTTTAAAGTATTTCAAGCAATGCACAAGGCAGAGGACAAGAGGATAAAAGTAGATGTAAGAAACTTTTTCAAATGAAGTGGGTTGTTTTATTTCCTACCTTTCTTTTGTTGTTAAACTACGGTCATTGGGCATTATTTAACTATTAAAAGAAAGTATCTAAGAATGCTAGAAAGGTAGAAGGATGATTAAATTCCTAGGTACCAAAAGGTGTAAACTGTAAAGGATGATTTATTTCATTTCTTGTCAGTTTCACGAGCAAATTTGAATTAGAAGGGATAATGTTTTGTCGTATTAGCTATTAAAGTCATTTGAAGGAGGAAAAGATAAATTGCACTAGAGACAAAACCTGACCCGAGTCGCAACCCGATTTACTGAGGCAATCCGAAAATGACCTGGTCAACCCGAAAGTCACTAGTTTTTAGAATGTCATTCCTTTACACTAAGATATTTAATTTCATTCAATACCAAGTGATATTAGCTTGACCAGAAATTGACCCGTTTATAAACACGAACACAACCCCAAACCCGAAATTGCCACCCCTATTATTAACACAGTAGTTTACTCTTTAATTATTTGATTTACAGAATTTCCAGTTGAAGAGTGAGCAAGATGCTGATGGTTTGTGTTTATGCTTTCTATCAATACTTGGTCTTGCCATGGTGTGTTACTACTACTTAGATACAATTTCTGAATCAAGAATTCCTTTTTGCAGGAAGATGGAAGTGATGACGGCAATGACGACGATGATGTATAAGGGGACGATGGAGGTGAGAAAGATGAAGGCAGTTTAGTGTCTCACACATTTCAGTTGGAAATTTCTAGATTTCACTTCCTTTTGTAACCATTCTTGTAAAGTAGTTTCTAATGGCTACAATAGAATTTGGTTAAAGAGCAAGGTTAACTGTGGAACCATTACAATGATGTTTGACTCTCCTCCCCTACCAGAGGAGATTGTTAGATGATATTCACATACTAAAGTTTGAAATTTTAATTATACAATGTACTTGATTGTTTGATGCTACAGTATTATAATTTTTCTTACCAGCTTCTGGACTGTAGAACTATCCTAGGACCTCTAGATGATGGTGTACCTCATGCTTGTTAACCAGGAGCCTAGTCTACAAGACACTATAAGCCCCGAGCTAGGCTTGAGTAGATAAATCTGAAGGTTGAGTTGATCAAATCATAATTTTGAAGCTCAAAATTTGTTTAAAGTTTGCTCAACTTTTCTTAATGCTTAAAAAAAAGTTGCAGTTGCATTTGGTTATCTTTTTTGTTGATTTAACTTGCACTTGGTTATGAATAGGTGTTTTTGCAAAACCATTTCAAAAAATCGTATTTTGGAAAATAAAAATTTATAAATACTGGATTTTTGCAATTGTGTTATTAAAAAGATCGTATTTTTGGTAAAACATCTTTAATAAATACTATGCAATTTTGTCAGCAAAGCTAATCGATAGATCACAACCTAAATTTATGGTTGCACACCATCTTTAATAAATACTATGCAATTTTGTCAGCAAAGCTTATGGTTGCACACCCTTGATATTATTTTGTCTAAAATACCCTTATTTTGTATACTCAATCAGTCATTATTGCTCCGCTCAAATAATCTTACAAGCAGATGATGTTTAGCTGTCTTTAATATTGTCTTTAATATTGTCACATTGATTTAATTCGTAGTTTTTTTATTTTTAGTTCTTTCTATTCTCTTGAATAACATAAGTATTAGTACATATATATAAATAAAAATAAAATTTAATTATTATAAATCATTTTCTTGAATTAGAAACACTAATGTATATAAATAATATAACTAGCTAGCAATTAGAATAATATTTTCTTTTAAATAATAATAACATAATTCTAAAAGTAATAAAGTTATTTACATTTAAAGCAAAATAAATTAGAAATATGAATGAAAAATAGGATCATTGGAATTTAATTGATATTATTTTGTCTAAAATACCCTTATTTTGTACATTCAATCAATCATTATTGCTCCGCTCAAATAAATCTTACAAGCAGATGATGTTTAGCTGTCTTCAATATTATCACATTGATTTAATTCGTAATTTTTTTATTTTCAGTTCTTTCTATTCTCTTGAGTAACATAAGTATTAGTACATATATATAAATAAAAATAAAATTTAATTATTATAAATCATTTTCTTGAATTAGAAACACTAATGTATATAAATAATATAACTAGCTAGCAATTAGAATAATATTTTCTTTTAAATAATAATAACATAATTCTAAAAGTAATAAAGTTATTAATATTTAAAGCAAAATAAATTAGAAATATGAATGAAAAATAGGATCATTGGAATTTAATGATCTTAATTCAACTAATAATGGTGAACATACATTCACATGTATTTTATTTTAAAATCTCATTTACATTTCAGATCTAATGTAATGATCCTTTGCAAACCTGAGAAGTGCAAAACACTAATAATATGAAAGATTGATGATAATGTTTTCAGAAAAAGTAAACAAGGTCAAGGTCAGAAGTCTGTTGAGAATACAAAACAATGCATGAGGATAATTGAAAGGATATATGATGTAGACAAGGAAAAGGTGAGGGTACTTTAGTCAAAAAATAATATAGGATGTGCAACCATAACTTTAGGGATGTGCATATATCAGCACCCTTGATTTAATAGTGTCCTAGTCACCTTGGTTTTGTGATTTGTGTAAATTTTGATTCAAGTAATGGCGTCTTAGCCACCTTGGTTTTGTCATTTGTGTAAATTTGTTGATTTAGTTTCTGATAATCTATAATGTGTTAAAGAAAGCAGGTAGATTGATAGAATCTGCAGTTGAACAATGTATTCAATTGTATGTGCACTTGTAAGTTGTAGTAATCTTTAGGAGTGCGATGTTGTGAGCTTTAACAAAGCCTATGTATATCATTGGCTTTGTCTTCCCGTGGTTATATATATATATATATTTTCTTGAGCTAGCACGCAGGAGCAGAAAGAGATTTACCGTGAGCTCGCAGTTAAAAAAAACAAACAAACTCGAGTGTTAATCCTACAGTTGATCTCTATACTTTTTTCACAAATGAAGACGACGAGGGCAAGGAAAAGGCTAGAAGCTATAAAATATATAACTGATTATAAAATTAGAAAGAATGACCAAACTACATCATTGTGTAGAAGCTACCCAAAATACCCATATCCAATTGTTTTCGTCTTTTTTATCCATTGATTACGTATGTTGTTCATGCATACATAGGAATACACATTTGGAGAATGCGTATCACCGGTAACGCATCCCCAGATGCGTGATGACGTGAGCTGATGTCATTTTCACAAAACCAGCTCTGGCGTCCCTCTCCCTCTCCCGTTCGCCTCTTCATTCGCCTCCCGCTCCATCATCGTCCAGTATCCTCCACCAACTCTGAGCACATCAAAATCATGCCCACATCTCTATCTCTCCCTTTTCCCCTATTTATTTATTGATCTCCGGCCCCGCAGTGGGGTGTATAGGTCGAGAGAAAAGTCGATCGGAAAAACGAGGTCAGATTTGGGACTTTCAAATTCGACAGTAGAACTGAAAATTGAATGGTATAGGGTTGTAGAGGGGGAGAAGACGAGTCGATTGGTATATGGTATTTAGTGGACAAAGCCTGGATGATGGCGAACGGATCTTTGCCGAAATTTCGAAGAAATTAGCCTCAAATTCGTCTCTCTCTCGCTTCTGTGAAGACGATGAACAGTAATAGAGATACGCATCTATGCGTATCTATAGATGCGCATTCTCAACATGCGTATCCCGAATACACATGTGGCAGCTCAATTCCAGATTTGTAAAGTACACGCATATGGTACATGCGTATACTATACGCATTTTCATGATGCGTAGTCCGTGGATATTTTGGGCGGAACATCTCGCATATGGGTATTTCGGGCTTTGGTTTTTAAATGGTGGGTATTTTGGTTTTTCACCCGTAAAATTACTGATAACATGCAATTTATTTTGTTTTACCCCTTCCATCCCATAATTATTGTCGTAGTTTGAATTTTCAAAATCAAACTTATAAGTTTTGATTAACAAATTAAACGTATTAGATAATAAAATCTATTTTTCTAAAAAATATCATAATAAAGTTTGAGTACTCTATTTTATGAATCAGTTTAAAATTTTGTAAAATCTTAAACGAATATTTTTTAAATTGTTAGTCAAAGTTCAAAAATTTTGATTTTGAAAAGTCAAATTAAGACAATATTTATGGGACAGAGGGAATAATTATGAAGCAACTCTAAAAGGGGTGTATTCATTTAAGATTTTAATGGATTGTCAATGTAAAGCATAATGTAATGTAATATGTAATAGAGGACATATATAACTCAACTAGGATAAAAGATAAATAATATTAACTCTATACAAGGATCGTGAAATTTGAAGAACAGGCACCAACAAGGATCAAGTCGCTGAAAGAAGTTCATTAACATGATCAAGCCTCAGTGACAGAATAAGATGTACAGATGATTCAGTTGAAGGGCCAAAAGATTCCATGTATTTATTGAAGATACTGCTGTAGGCTAATCAATTGGAATATAGCGAAGGTGTGAAGATCAAGATCAGTGCTAGTCACTTGTGAACCAGACCAGTGCACTAAGTGTCAGCACATACGAGAAGGATCAACACATTAATTCACAGAAAGAATTGCCAAAGCCTATTGACGATCAAGGACAAACATAATATCTCAAGGTATTGTCAAAAATTAATTTACTCTGAAAATTAACTAAGTAACAGATTAATTAATTAATTATAATAAATAATTAAATTAATCTGGTACTTGAACTATTTTCCGAGAAGAATTAATTCAGCAGAATATTTGAAACAAAAGAGAGAAGCCTAAAAGAAGCAGCCAAAAATAGTAATACTATTCACGACTACTATTCATATGGTGGCTACTATTCAAAAAAGTGGCTGGAGGGGCCCACGGGGGTTGTTGAAATAGTACAGCATAGTAACTTTCTATAATCTATAAATAGGCATGCTGTATTTCATTTCAAAACACACCTCCACACACAACTTTCTATTCCCTCTCTTATATCATCTCTGTGTAAGCTGCTAGACAGTCCATCTAGTAGGAAAGCCGGCTTAACCCGCTTTCAGGAAGTGTCGGTAGAAGGTCCTCGTGCCTAAATTATCCTAGGAGTGTTTGATTTTGTAGCTGATCCATAGAATTAGATTGTGTAACAAACCTCCGGGTTTTATCTATTAAAAGATATTTCCCAAACAGTTGTGTTATTTCGATTCAGTATTTTTGATCTCATATCCACATCAAAAATCGAAATATTGCTAAATAACGTATTCAACCCCCGCTTCTACGTTATTCCGGACGTAACAATTGGCATCAGAGCCACTCTGTTATTATACAACAGTTAAGATCCAAAAAGCTATACAATCATGACAGAGAATTTCATAAAAGCTGAGGAAAAGGAAGACAGATCTGGGAAAGTGGACAAGTCCAAGATCAAATGCTGTAATTGTGGTAAGAAAGGACATTTTGCACCTGAGTGCAAGAAAGTCAAAGCTGATAAAGGTCAAGCTTACATCACAAAAAAGAAGGACTGGGCTGATACTTCAGACTCTAAAGATGAGGTGAACTATGCCTTGATGGCAAATGCTGATAGTATCTCTGAAGCTATTGAGACCAAGGTACCTCACTCTACTCTAGCTTTTGATACTACTGATATATCTGAGTTAAGACTCTTTCTTAAAAACTTGTATGTTAGCTACAGAGATCAGACTTTAGAAAATGAAAGAATAAAATCTGAAAGTCTAGACTTTAGAAAGAGAAATGACTATCTAGAATTAGAATTAGTCCAGATGTTAAAAATTCAGAAAGAGAGAGATGATGCTATTATTGTTAAAACTGAATTATTGAAAAGGCATGCTTATCTTGAATCTGAACTTGCTAAAGAAAGAAACATTATTAAAACTTGGACTAACTCTGGTAAAACTACTCAGATTATCATAGAGAATGATTGTTGGAAAGAAGGTCTAGGTTACACTGATAAAAAGAAAACTGTCAACCTAGAAGCTGAGACCTCTAAACCTGTATTTACTGAAAGGGCTGCAAAGCCCAAAATTAATCCTGTGATGTTTGTACCAAAATCTGACAAACCAAAACAGGAAGTCAAATCAGTAAATATTGACTTAATGTCTCAGAAACAGCTTAAACACAAGCTGAAGGAGATAAAAAGAGTGAACAAGGTAAAAGAACCTAGGAAAAATAGAAATGGAAAGGTAGGCATCAATAAAAGCAATAACTATATGCCTATTCCCAATGCTCCTAGGAAGAAATGTTACAACTGTGGAAATCCTAACCATCTTGCTACTTTTTGCAAGAAGAATAAAAATATAAACTCTATACCTCCTAAGTCAGGAGTTAAGAGTGGTTCAGTTAGGTTTAAGCCACAGAATCCTTGCTTTCACTGTGGAAGTATTTGGCATTCTATTTATACATGCAAAGAGTATCATAATTTGTATTATGCTTATTATGAAATTAAACCCTCTTTGAATAAATTCAAGATTGATTCTACATGTATAAACTATGATAAAAATGTTAGCACAAACTCTGATAAGACTTCTGCTGCAAAAGCTAACAAACTTAATAAGGCCAAAGGATCCAAGCAAGTCTGGGTCCTTAAAACTAATCATTAGTGGTCTTTTTAATTGCAGGGTAACAGGAAAAATATCCTTGTTCTGGACAGTGGATGCTCAGGACACATGACTGGAAATAAAGCCCTACTATCAGAATTTGTGGAGAAAGCTGGCCCAAGTGTTTCTTATGGAGATGGCAACATAGGAAGGACTCTGGGATATGGCAATATCAATCTTGGGAATGTCATCATTGAATCAGTAGCTCTAGTCTCAGGACTTAAACATAATCTGCTAAGTGTGAGTCAAATCTGTGACAGAGGTTATCATGTGGATTTCTTTGAAGAACACGGTGAAGTTGTAAGCAAATCTACAGGAAAAGTTGTTCTGAAGGGATATAGGCATGGTAACATTTATGAAGCCAAGCTTTCAACAAACTCTGATGGTTCTGCAATCTGTCTACTGAGTAGAGCATCAATTGAAGAAAGCTGGGATTGGCACAAGAGACTTTCTCATCTGAATTTCAACAGCATTAATGAGCTAGTAAAGAAAGATCTTGTGAGAGGATTTCCCAAATCAGTTTTTACTCCAGATGGCCTATGTGACTCATGTCAAAAGGCAAAACAAAGGAAAACTTCATTCAAAAGTAAGACTGAATCCTCAATTCTTGAGCCATATCACTTATTGCATGTCGATTTATTTGGTGTTGAGTATTGAATACAGTAAAAGAATACAGGGGGGTGAATGGATTCTTGAACTTTTTTTTGGCTCAAGTCTATGTAGCAGATAAGTGTTTGTGTGTGCAAAGGTGTAGATGCGGATAAAGAACAACACAAGACACAATATCACTTTAATCTAATGTATTATTAGATAAAGGTTGCTACAATCTGTGAATACAAATGATAGTATTCTCAGCTTCATTTTTCTCAGAGAGATATAGCTTACAGTGTCTGAAAAACTTGACTCACAAAGTTGTTCGTGTGTGTTTTTTTAACTAAGGAAGTGAGGCTGTATCCTTATAGAACATGGATACAACCTACTTACTACAAATAAGGTAGCTAAACAAATTACTTTCTAGTCTGTCTATCTTTTTTGAGTAAGTGTCCAAACGGTTACAAATTTGACTTTGCAAAGCCTGTTCAGATCCACTTCTTTAGCCCTTTGTCTCTTCTATATCTCTCCAAGCTTCCTTGTAGGCTTTCCAGAGCACGTTACAGATTGTGGTCCATAAAGTGCATTGGCTTTTTGCAGGTTTCAGACTTGTACAATTTCTTCAGTATTTTGTCTCCAAGAATGTATTCGAGAAGTGACTAAGTAAGTGATTCGAGAACTAGAATTGACTTGATCGATAACTCTGAGTTCTCGAATACTGTTATATTGACATATCGAACCACTTCTCGAATAGCTCTTTTCTCTGGGAATCCTTGAGTTCTCGAATAGAGCATTGTGACTTGTCGAATCCCTGAGATCTTGAATAGCTTTCTGAGTCCTTGAGATATCGAATGGAACTTTGACTTGTTGACTCTTTGAGAACTCGAATACCACTTTGACTTGTTGACTTCTTGAGTTCTCGAATAAAGTAGTAGACATATCGATTCTCTAAGATATCGAATGAGATATCGAACAGTGTATTCAGAGATATCGAACAGTGTCTTGAGATATCGAATCCCTGACTTCTCGAATGCTGGACTTCTCGAATAGACAAATTCACTTCTCGAATTGGTACTTAGGCAAATTCTTCACTTCTTCAAATCCCAACTGTGATTATTTGACAGTCTTTATCTTCTTGCTCGAGGCATGAACCTTGGAACTTCTTTCAAGCATTATTCTTGACTATATAAGTACAGTTACAAAACTAGGATTTGGTGCCTATTACAAGTACAGAACATATAGAAACTCTACAACTAGAGGTTCCCTCAGTTAAGAGGTCATGTAGGTAATGCAGAGCATTACAAACAATTAGGCTTGTTATTAGATGTATACAGGCATGCCTCTGTGACTAACAATCTTCCCCAAATTGTGAGTAAGACCCTTAGTCACAATTTCATGTCTGATAACAAGCCTAACATACATAAAGATAAATCTTGACAAGTACATGTATGAAATTGATTGAATATTATTACAAAGGAAGCATTCTTACAGTTATGAAGAGATACTAGCCATTTTTCTTTGATTCTCCTCCTTGAGATTTGGCTTGTAGATCTTCCTTTTCTTTTTCTTCCTTGGCTTTCTTTGCATCACCCATTGCATGGATGATGTCTTCCATGGCAGTGAGTTCTTCAATGAGAGGTGAGCCAGATAGGTCTCTGATGACTTCATTCAGTTTGGCTTCAGAGTAAGAGCTAATGTAATCCATTCTAATCTTCACATTTCTGCCATATTTCATGTATTCCACAATGTAAGGATTATACTTGACTCTGCATAACCCTTTAGCTCTCAATTCTTCAGCTTTGGCTTCTAGAGCAGCTAACTCTTCTTCTCTCTTTATCTTCAAGGCTTCATTCTTCTTTCTCAACTTTTCCTCATGATCTCTTTTCATCTTGATAAAATGAGCTATCTCAATTTTCCACCTTCTTTCCTTTTCATTCTTAAGGTTGAGTAGCACCATTATTCTTTGTAGATCATGTAACTTGCCCCAGTGTTCACACATGCCTTGCTTGAATCTCTTGAGTCTCCCATCAGTGTATTTGAACTCCAGGCAGTCATCAACTATAGCTACATGATAGATTCTCTGAGCCAGTTGATATGCTATCTCATCTTCATCATAGTCTATGTTGAGACAGGGCAAGTCTAGTCCAGGAATGATTGTGAGTGCCTGAGATGTAGATGACTTCACCTTTCTTGCCCTTCTGGCTGACATCTTCCATTTCAACTTCTTTCCTTTGTTGCTTGAGAAAAATTTAAGACCTTTGTCTTTGGACCATTGTAGTATACCATTAGCAATATGCTTTTTGATATACACAAGTGGTTTCTTGATTAGCATCTCCTTTTCTTGAGTTGGCAAAGCAGTTGCAGAAACCATTGATTCAGATTTTGGTAGGTCATTGCTAACAGCATTCACCCTAGACTCAAAGTCTTGTGTTGTGGTGAGATTAATGTTAGTAATGCCTAAGACTTGCTGTTTTCCACTCTTTCTCTCATACACCTTTCCACCATCTCTGTCATCATCTTTCTTCTTGCTTTTACCATCCCTTTTCTCCTTGTCATCACCACCCTTATTCCTTCCTTGAGATCCACCTTTGCTCCCACTCTTGTCTTGATCATCCTTATCTTTGTCTGACTTTCCCTCTTTAGCAATAGGCTTGATGTCTGACTGAGAGTTGATAAACTTCACCAGAATGTCAAGAGCCTCTATTTCAGATTTAGATTTTCCACTTCTTGAATGTAGAACTCCAGCCAAAAATTTTATTGTAGACATGTTGTTTGATTTGAGGTGTTGGCCAAATCTGAAGGCAACAATGTCTTGATTCTTTTCATATAAGATACAGTGAGGCTGAGGAACTACTTGAGGCAATTGAGATTTCATGCACTTGGTGAGAATCTCTTTGAGCATATTGTTGTCTGATGAGTTATTCCTTTCTATCTTCTTGATAATTGTTCCAAGTTCAGAGCTGGATAGAATTTGCAAAGCTTTAATGTGGATGTGAAAGAGGTTCTTGGCAGTGTGGACTAGGACTTCTCTATCATTGGTAGTGATGATGGCATAAGGATTAGTTTGAACAATTTCTCTTCTCACTACAGTGACTTGAAACACATCTTGCACAAGAAGCTTGATGTAGTCAAAGTAGTGGAAGTTTGCCCTTCTTCTCAGCTCATGTAGGTGTTTCAGAAAGGCTATGTCATGGTATAGTTTAGAATTTGCAGTTTCTTGACATACCCTTTGAGTACGAACATTTCTGAATTCTGAAGGTTCAGCTTGAAAAGATTGCTTAGCAATGTCAGGAATGTCGAATTCATATTCTGGGGACTTCTCTTCAGTTTCAGATGGAGGGATAGATGGAATCTTGGCTTCTTCATCTACAGCCACTTTCTTCAGTTTTTCCTCCTTGGATGCTGCCTTTAATTTCTCAGACTGATTTGACTTAGCAGTTCTTGGTTGACCACCCTCATTTATTGTAATGCCTTTCTCCTTAGGTTTCTCCCCCTTAGATTTTGAGTTCCTTAATGTCCTCTCCTCCCCCTTAGGCTTGTTGTCAGGCACAGAGGCTGTAGAAGTGACCTTTGGGTTGGAAGAATCTTCAGGTAGAGGGAGTCCCATATGCTTCATTATGGCAGAAAGCATCTGTTGTTGGTTGAGAAGAACATCAGCATTGGCAGTGGCTTGAATGTCCAACTTTTCATTGAGAGCAGCAACAGTGTCTATTAACTGAGCATTGGATGTCTTGAGATTGACCACCTCTTTTTCCAGAGTATCCACTTTGGTGAATAACTCAGTGGCCTTGAAACCAGAGATAGATTGTTCCTTGAGTCTCTGTACTTCATATTTGGTCATGTCATGCATAGGGACCTCAGTTACCAGCTTATCCCCATATTGATTAGCAAAAAGAGTCCTGGTCATGGCATTAGCTTCAGCCATTGTGACAGGAAGTCAGAGCTAGAGCTAGGCAAGCTAGACTCCTCAGTTACAGATACAACTTCTATAACCGGATGGATTGACTCTACTACTGGTGTCTCCACAGAAGTGGGATGAGTTACACCAGCAGTTGACACAGGCACAGAGTCTCTAGTAAAGACTAGTGGAACCTCTGTGTTTGTGATGGTGTCATTAGGAGATGCCCCAGCATGCATTCCCTCACCATCTAAATATGGGTCCTGGGTGGTGAGCAAAGTGTCATGCACTAAGTCACTTGAAATCATTGGCTCATCAAGAGAAAAGAATTCTTGATGATTAATGCCTTGCTCCTCAATTGCTTGAGTTGCAGGCTGCAAAGAAATTTGAGTGTTAGATTCTGGAAGAGAAGTGTCTTTGAGATTAGAGTTTGGCAACTCCCCCTGAGAGATAGAGGGAGTTTCAATTGTGATGTGCTCTCCACTCAGTATAGTACCAGCCTTATCACTCCCATGTGCTGACTCTGTACAAGTAGGTGCATTGGGGAGGATGCTTGATTCTATAGATGCACCCTGTTGAGAGGATACATCTAGTGAACTGTGTGCCCCTGATTTTATAACTTCAGCCATTTGTGTGACTGAAGAGGTGGTCCTAGATTTCTTCTTCTTTGGCCTGATAAGGGGTGACTCAGGTGCCTTACTTTCTAATTCTATAGCTAATGCTGCTTCAGATAAGATGGTTAAAGGTGCAGACATTACCTCCTTTCTCTTCTTTTTACTAACATCACCCTTTTGAGAGGATGATGCAGTTGGCTCACTGTGTGGTAGAGTGTTTGGTTGAGAGGGTTGGTTAGCAGGCCCTGGGTTAGCATTTTGTTCTACTTGCTTGGGCTGTGCTAACTGTGACTTTGAGTCAAATGTTGGCATGTTGTGGGGGTAAGTCCTAAACAAACTCTCCATATGGGGAGTTATGTTAAGTCTTACATCAACATCATTCCTAGTCTCCAAATTACCAAAAATGAGTTTGGTCATGGATTTAGGATAGCCTATTCTATTTTTATCTATCCCAGGCAGTTCAATCAATTGAGCATTTTTAAAATTAAGAACAGATTGAATAAAGCGAGGGAAGAAAATGTCAGTACCTCTCTTGGTTGTGTTCTTACCAAGTCTCCCATACAGCTCTTGTAGGATGATTTGACCAACATCTATCTTCTTTCCATAGGCCAGTGCATAGCCAATTTGTTGTGCAGATGCACTGATTTGATCAGAGCTTGATTTCCTTGCCGTGAAGACTTGAAGAGGAGTTGCAAACACATAGCTCCACTCATTTCTCAGATGCTTACTGTTTAATTTTCCAAGATTGATCCCATCTGAGTAGTTGATGAACTCAAAGAATTCTTCTAACTCTGCATTCGTGGCCAGTATGTCATATGACTCTTGTTGTAGGCCCAGTGCTTGATTCATGTCTGCGGTGGTGATAGTGATTTCTTGGTCCTGAATCTTACAGTAGATTATGTATGAAGTTATTGCACTTTCCAGGGCTACAACTTCCACAATAGCAGTTCCCCAAAACTGTTCCAGAATGTCTAGATACAGTGTTGGGTTGGCAGAGAGTGCATCCTTGATGTATGATTCAGCCATCCACTTTACAAAGCACTTGAAGTTCGCATTGGGTGCTTCAACATCACTGGTTAGGGCGATAAAATTGGTGTTGAACTTCACTGTTGCCATTGATACGGAGAGAAGAGAAAAGAAAGTAAAGGTTGAAGAAGAAATTTAGCTTTTGGCAGTTAGGGTTTTCAGAGGTTTTGGGAGTTTAGATGCTTGAGAAATCGAATGAAATGAATCGAATGGATGTAAAATGGTATAAGTATGAAGTACTTAAATTGTCGATTAGATGTATGTTTTGTATCGACAAGTCAGGCATTCGAGAAGTAGAAAACAACTATTCGATAACTCAAGAAAAGCTTATTCGATAACTCAAGCAGGTTGTAACTCACAGCTGGCAGTTATCTAACTTAGAAATAAATCTAAATTAGGTAAAATATGTTTTTATGAGTAATTCTGAATTCTGAATAAAAATCCAAAATCGGTTAAAATTCAGCGAGAAATCAGCCTTTTCAAATGATTCGAGAACTCAAACATGCTATTCGAGAACTCTATCAATAGAGAACTGAAATACCTTATTCGAGAACTCACTCATGTCTCTGTTCGAGTTCTCTAAAAGACACTATTCGAGAACTCAAGAGTGTCCTGAATAGGCTTGTTAGAGAAGTCGACCACTAACACTGAAATGAACCATTCGAGAAGTCTGATTTATCGAACTATTCCTTTTACTCATAGAAAATCAATTTTCACTATCTTCTAAAATTTACCAGCCATATTCATTCAAGAATATTCTAGCAAATTAAACAGTGATTTTCTCAAAATTTCATAGAAATCTCAAGTTAACAAGAAAATATGATTTTCCAAATATGCAACAGATTTGAAATATTTATAAATCATATTTCAGCCAACACTTACTCCAAAATTATTGAGAATTTAGATAAAGTAAGTGTTTACTACTGCAACAATCTAGATGCTGTATTCACCTAGCCAGAATCTGAAGAATTCAGCATTCCAATCTCACTAACCAAGAGACTAACCTTTGTCTAAGAAACTAACAGCTACCTGAGGTGCTTTTCCTATCCACTCTGCATCCAGCATAATCAGCATCAGAATAACCAACCAGATTGAACCCTGTGTCCTTAGGATACCATAAACCCAAGTTTGAAGTGCCCTTCAGATATCTAAAGATCCTTTTTATAGCAACCAGATGTGATTCTTTTGGATTTGATTGAAACCTTGCACACAAGCATGTAGCAAACATGATGTCTGGCCTACTTGCAGTGAGGTAGAGTAGAGAACCAACCATGCCTCTGTAGACTGAGATATCTACCTTCTTGCCTTTAGCATCTTCATCCAATTTAGTGGCAGTGGCCATGGGTGTCTTTGCAGGTGAGCAATCTTTTAAGTCAAACTTCTTCAATAAATCCTTGATGTACTTGGTCTGACTGATAAAGATACCATCCTTCCTTTGACTGACTTGCAACCCAAGAAAGAATGTCAACTCTCCCATCATACTCATCTCATATCTGCTCTGCATGAGTTTAGAAAATTTCTCACACAGCTTCTCATTTGTAGAACCAAAAATGATATCATCCACATAGATCTGAACTAGGATAAGATCATCACCATGCTTCTTGTAAAACAGTGTCTTGTCCAGTGTACCTCTAGTGAATTGATTTTCAAGAAGAAATTGTGATAAAGTATCATACCATGCCCTTGGAGCCTGCTTAAGTCCATACAGTGCCTTAAGCAGTCTGTAAACAAATTCTGAAAAGTGTGGATCCTCAAAGCTAGGTGGTTGTTGCACATAAACTTCTTCTTCCAACTCTCCATTCAGAAATGCACTCTTGACATCCATTTGATACACTTTAAAGTTTGAATGAGCAGCAAATGCCAAGAATATTCTGATGGCTTCCAATCTAGCAACAGGGGCAAATGTCTCATCATAATCAATGCCTTCCTGTTGAGAGTATCCTTTTGCAACCAACCTTGCTTTGTTTCTTACTATTACACCATCTTCATCCATCTTATTCTTCAGAATCCATTTTGTTCCAATAATGGTTCTATTCTTTGGTGCAGGCACTAGTTCCCATACTTTGTTCCTTTCAAATTGATTCAACTCCTCTTGCAAGGCAACAATCCAATCTGGATCCAACAGTGCATCATCAAGTTTCTTAGGCTCAACTTGAGATAGAAAACAGGCATTGAGGCACTCATTCTGAGTAGCTCTCCTAGTCCTTACTCCTGCATTAGGATCTCTAATGATTTGCTCTGCAGTGTGTGATCTATCCCATTTCCTTGAGTGCTCAGCCTGATTTCTCATTCTTGATGTTGCTTCATCATCCAAATCATGATCATTCTCATTTCCTCCCCCTGTGAGATTGCTACTACTCACAGGTGTGCCTTGGATGCTTGTTTCTCCACTGTTGATTGGCACAAATTCTTCTCTTGTGTCATCATTGACTTGAGTTTGTTGAACTTGAGTTTCAACTTCAGTTTCAAACTCTTCATCAGAATCATCTGGATTATCAAACCTTAATGGATCTTTATCTTCATCATTGGTTTCTTCTAGTCCAGGTAGTTTGCTGTCATCAAATGTCACATCTGTGCTTTCCATAATTTTCTTTTGACTGATGACATAAACTTTGTATGCAATTCTTTCCATAGAGTAGCCAAGAAAAATTCCTTCAAATGCTTTTGCATCAAACTTTCCAACATATTCAAAATTATCCTTCAATACAAAGCATTTGCTTCCAAAAGTATGAACATACTTTAGAGTGGGCTTCTTTCCAGTCATCAAGTTGTAAGGGGTCTTTCCAGTGTTTTTGTTGATGAGGGTTCTGTTCTGGATATAGCATGCAGTGCTTACAGCCTCAGCCCAAAAACATGTAGGCATCTTTGCATCAAGTAACATTGTTCTAGCAGCCTCAATTAGAGTTCTATTCTTCCTCTCAACAACTCCATTTTGTTGTGGAGTCCTTGGAGCTGAGAATTGCTGAGAAATACCATTCTCTTTACAGAATGCTTCAAGTATGGCATTTCTGAACTCTGTTCCATTATCACTTCTCAGTGCAATCACACTTGCATTGTTGGCCTTTGCTTCCTTGTCAACTTTCTTTATATGCTCAATGATTACTTGTGGAACCTCATCTTTTGATGCCAGAAATTCCACCCATGTATACCTTGTAAAGTCATCAACCATCACCAAGGCATACTTCTTTCTTCCTAGTGATATAATATTGACATGCCCAAACAAATCCATATGAATGAGTTGTAGGGGCTTGGTTATTAATGTCACTGTCTTTGACTTGTGGCTTGATCTTTTCATCTTTCCTTTTTGACAAGCCTCACACACTCTTTCTTGACAGAATTCAAGTGTGGGCATGCCTCTCACTAACTCTCTTTTGACTAGAGAATTAATGGCTTTGAAGTTCAGGTGTGATAATTTCTTGTGCCACAGCCAACAATCTTCAGTTGATGCTTTTGAGTAAAAGCAACAAATTTTGTCCTTGTTTACAGAATCCATATTGGCTACAAACAGGCTTCCTTTCCTTACTCCAGATAGAGCAAAATCACCAGTCTTCTTATGGGTGATCAAACATTCATCTTTGTCAAAATCCACCTTGAATCCTCTATCAGTAAACTGACCAACACTTAGCAGATTATGCTTGAGTCCCTTGACCAGTGCTACATCTTCAATGATGACATTTCCAACTTTTAACTTGCCATATCCCAATGTGTTACCCATGTTGTCATCTCCAAAAGCAACCATTGGGCCAGCCTTTTCCTCATACTGTGATAGCAGGGCCATATCACCAGTCATATGATTTGAGCATCCACTGTCCAAAATCCACATGACCTTCTTTTCACTTTCTTTGCCCTACAAACACAAAGGTATTACTTCTCCTTTGGTACCCAAACAAGTTTGGGTCCATGTGACTTAGAAACAGTTTTATCATAAACAACATGCTTGTCAACTTTCTTGGTGTTAGTCTTCTTGTCACTGTTAGTAGTCTTAGAACCTGAGATTTCAGAATTAGGTGACAGAGGTACCTTCCTAGCTTTATGAGGACTCGAAGACTTTGACCTGGTGTAGTGTGTGTGAGAATTGTGACTGATACAACCATCAATGAATTGCCTTCTCAAATTGAAACAACTAGTCATAACATTCATATTGCATGGCATACAGTCAAATTTATCACAAAATGGTGCATCTCTATGTCTTAGAGGCACAAAACAATCATAGAAAGGTTTAGACACACTACCAACAGGTTTCTTGCATGCATGAGTTAAATGATTGGTACTGAAACAGTTCTGACAAGTTTTCCTAGGGGCATTAGGCATATAAGCATAGTTGTTATCTTTGTTAATCCCTAACTTGCCATTTCTGTTCTGTTTTTTCTTAGTCACTTTCTTCTCTGATTCACTCTTCCCAGCTGAAACAAACTTAACAAACTTCTTGGGTCTTATCCTATCACCTACTGGCTCCTTGGTCTTTGACTTGACACTCTCACTCTTGGAAGATGCTTGTTGTTCATTGGATTGTGCCTCATCCTCATCATTCAACATTTGTTTGATGAGTAAGGCATCCTCATCAATTTCAAATGTTGATTCCTTAAAAATTGGATTTTCAGTCTTTTTCAAAATGTGAGGCACTTCCTCATGAACAACTGTGTCATCTTCAATGACAGCATAGCATTTTCTCTGTTTAAGAGTGTCATAATCAAGTCCAATAGCAGCCTTGGGTTTTGCTTGAATTTTCTCACAGTAGGATTGCACTAGACTAGATGATTTCTTAAATGTTTTCAGTTTGAATTCATTTTCAGCTAATTCATCCCTAAAAGCCTTTTCCACTTGACTAGCACATAAAACCTTATTCTGCAGGTATTCAACTTTTTCTTAAGGTTTTCTACTTGCATAGCAGTTAGCTCAAGTTCCTCATTCTTTTTGGTTAATATTTCATTTCTAGTAGACAGTTTAGCAATTTCTTCATTAGCAGCAGTCATACTAGTATGAATATTAAACATCTCAACAGATAGTTGTTTAATCATGCATTTATACTCAGAAACAGACATATCTATAGTAGTGAGAGATGGTACCTGAGAGCTTGATGGAGATGTGTCATCCTTGGAGTTGGCCATCAAGGCATAGTTGAAAAATTCTTGTTCCTCTCCATCACTATCAGAATCATCCCAACACTTCCCTTCAGCAATGTAGGCCTTACCTTGTGTCTGCTTTTTCAGAAGGGCCTCATACTTAGCTTCGAGCTCAAGAAACTCTCTATCCTTCTTTTTAGGCTTTGTGCATTCACTGGCAAAATGCCCTAGGTCATTGCATCTATAACACCTTACAGATGACCTATCCACATGGCTGGTTTTGAACTTATTCTTGTTTGGTTTCACAGGTGCCTTGCTCTTGTTGAATGAATGGTTTTGGGTTTTAGGTTTGAAGGGTTGGTTCCTCTTGAATCTGATGTTTGGGAATTTTCTGGCCATAAAAGCATATGAAGTGTTTTCCATCCCATCTAGTTCTTCAAAAGTATAGAAATCATCTTCCTCCTTCTCCTCAACAGGTTCACTTACCTCAGCTTCAGTTTCTTCATCATCTACTATCTCCTCTATCCTTAGCTGGCTTGTAGATGCTTCTAGGTCTTGAACAGATTTGTTAACAATCAAGGCACATGATGTGTTTATCATTCTGCCTTGGTTGGCTTGGATAGCCCTTTTCTGAAGTAACTCAAGCTCATGAGTCTTTAAAACCCCATAGAGCACATCATAAGTGATTTTGTTCAAATCTCTTTCCCTTAGAGAGATGACCCTTTGCTCTAGATGGTTTGGTGAAGATAGCAGAAACTTCATGTTTAACTCCTTGGTGCTGTAAACCTTGCCATTCATCTGTAACTCAGTAACTAGCTTGTGAAATCTCTCAAACATCTCAGTAATGCTTTCCTTGGGCTGTGCCATGAAAGCCTCATACTGTGTGACCAGTATCTGTTTCTTGTTTTCCCTGACCTCATCAGTTCCTTCACATAACACCTCAATGTGATCCCACATTTCTTTGGCAGATGTGCATGATGCAATGTTTGCAAACATTGACATGTCCATGGAATCAATAATTAGCAACATGAGGTGACTGTCAAGAGCAACCTTCTCCTTTTCTGATTCTGTCCATTTGGATGGTTCCTTGGCCTCATAAGATCTTGGAACAGTTGTGGTTCCAACAATCTTTTCAGGTATTTCTTGTTGTGGGACAAAGGGACCATTCTTGAGAATCTCAGGATACAAAGGATGAGAGGCTTTGATGAACAACATCATCTTTATCTTCCAGAGGTTGTAATTTTCCTTGTCAAACTTAGGGACTTTCATCGTTCCTGTAGTCTTTGGTGTATTCGAACTCATGTTCGTTTTTCGGTTTTTGAATAAACAGCCCGCTCTGATACCACTTGTTGAGTATTAAATACTGTAAAAGAATACAGAGGGGGGGTGAATGGATTCTTGAACTTTTCTTTGGCTCAAGTCTATATAGAAGATAAGTGTTTGTGTGTGCAAAGGTGTAGATGCGGATAAAGAACAGCACAAGACACAATATCACTTTAATCTAATGTATTATTAGATAAAGGTTGCTACAATCTGTGAATACAAATGATAGTATTCTCAGCTTCGTTTTTCTCATAGAGATATAACTTACAGTGTCTGAAAAACTTGACTCACAAAGTTGTTCGTGTGTGTTTTTTTAACTAAGGAAGTGAGGCTGTATCCTTATAGAACATGGATACAACCTACTTACTACAAATAAGGTAGCTAAACAAATTACTTTCTAGTCTGACTATCCTTTTTGAGTAAGTGTCCAAACGGTTACAAATTTGACTTTGCAAAGCCTGTTCAGATCCACTTCTTTAGCCCTTTGTCTCTTCTATATCTCTCCAAGCTTCCTTGTAGGCTTTCCAGAGCACGTTACAGATTGTGGTCCATAAAGTGCATTGGCTTGTTGCAGGTTTTAGACTTGTACAATTTCATCAGTATTTTGTCTCCAAGAATGTATTCGAGAAGTGACTAAGTAAGTGATTCGAGAACTAGAATTGACTTGATCGATAACTTCTCGAATAGTTATTTTCTCTGGGAATCCTTGAGTTCTCGAATAGAGCATTGTGACTTGTCAAATCCCAGAGATCTCGAATAGCTTTCTGAGTCCTTGAGATATCGAATGGAACTTTGACTTGTTGACTCTTTGAGAACTCGAATACCACTTTGACTTGTTGACTTCTTGAGTTCTCGAATAAAGTAGTAGACATATCGAATCTCTGAGATATCGAATGAGATATCGAACAGTGTATTCAGAGATATCGAATAGTGTCTTGAGATATCAAATCTATGACTTCTCGAATGATGGACTTCTCGAATAGACAAATATACTTCTCGAATTGGTACTTAGGCAAATTCTTCACTTCTTCAAATCCCAACTGTGATTATTTGATAGTCTTTATCTTCTTGCTCGAGGCATGAACCTTGAAACTTCTTTCAAGCATTATTCTTGACTATATAAGTACAGTTACACAACAAGGATTTGGTGCCTATTACAAGTACAGAACAAATAGAAACTCTACAACTAGAGGTTCCCTCAGTTAAGAGGTCATGTAAGTAATGCAGAGCATTACAAACAATTAGGCTTGTTATTAGATGTATACAGGCATGCCTCTGTGACTAACATTTTGGTCTAGTAAATATAATGTCTATTGGAAAGAAAAGATATGCTTTGGTTATTGTTGATGAATACACCATATATACATGGGTATATTTCATGCATAAGAAAGAAGAAACTACATCAATCTTAACAGAGCATGTCAGACAACTGGACAAAGGATCTAAGCATACAGTGAAAATCATAAGGAGTGATAATGGCACTGAGTTCAAGAATGCAGTCATGGAAGAGTTTTGTAAAGAAAATGGAATAAAGCAAGAATTCTCTGCACCTGGAACTCCACAACAAAATGGAGTAGTAGAGAGAAAAAACAGGACTCTCATAGAAGCTGCAAAGACCATGCTTGATGAAGAAAAGCTGCCAACTTACTTCTGGGCTGAAGCTGTGCAAGCTGCTTGTTTCACACAGAATGCTACAATCATAAACAAGCATGGTAAAACACCATATGAGATATGGTGAAAAATAAGAAGCCGAACCTGAAGTACTTTCACGTGTTTGGATGTAATTGTTTTGTTCTTAAGACTCATCCAGAATAGCTTTCCAAATTTGATTTAAAAGCTGATGAAGGAATCTTTGTTGGATACCCACTATCCACAAAAGCATTTAGAGTCTACAATATGAGAACAAAAGTGGTCATGGAATCTATCCATGTGTCTTTTGATGATAAGAAGATAACAGGACTTGAAGATTTTGATGAACATGTCAAGCTGAGATTTGAGAATGAAGAAATAAATGTTGATCTACAAGATTCTGATACTCTTTCAGACAATATTGTTCAATCTATACAAATAGATCAGACTACAGCACATATTGAGGGGGAACAAGTGAACGATGAAAATGAACCCCAATCAAGTGAAGAAACATCAAAGAATGCATCTGCTACTAATGATTCATTAAACTCTGATTCATCAAACTTTGAAAGCAACAGCTCAGGGGGAGTAAACAATGATTTTGGATCTACTAGTCATTACTCTCAATACAATTATGAACTTGGGGAATCATCAAGATCAAATCTGCCGAGACAAAGGGTATGGAGTAGAGCGCATCCCTTTGAACAGATCATTGGTGAACCGGACACGGGTGTACAGACTAGAAGAGCAACACAGAATGAATGCAATTTCGCAGGATTTTTATCTCAAATTGAACCTAAAAAGGTTGATGAAGCTCTTGATGATCCAGATTAGGTAACTGCAATGCAGGAAGAACTCAATCAGTTTGAAAGGCATAAAGTGTGGAAGCCGGTGCCAAGACCAAAAGATAAATCTATAATTGGCACTAGATGGGTGTTTAGGAATAAACTGGATGAAAATGGTATTGTTACGAGGAACAAGGCTCGATTGGTAGCAAAGGGTTAATCTCAAGAAGAAGGAATTGATTATGATGAAACCTATGCTCCAGTTGCAAGGCTTGAAGCAATCCGGATGTTCTTAGCATTTGCTGCACACTCCAACTTTAAGGTTTTTCAGATGGATGTGAAGAGTGCATTTTTGAACGGAGATCTAGAGGAAGAAGTCTATGTTGAACAACCCCCTGGGTTCGAAGACAAGGAATTTGAAGGTTTTGTGTACTTTCTCTTCAAAGCTATCTATGGTCTCAAGCAAGCCCCTCGAACATGGTATGATACTCTCTCCAAGTTCTTACTTGAAAATGGTTTTACAATAGGTATCATCGACAAAACTCTCTTTCATAAAAAGCATAAAAATGATATAATTCTGGTGCAAGTATATGTGGATGATATAATATTTTGTTCTACTAATGATTTGCTATGCAAGAGATTTGCTAAGCTAATGCAGAGTAGGTACGAGATGAGCATGATGGGTGAGTTGTCCTTCTTCCTTGGACTTCAAGTTGTTCAGAAGCCTGATGGTATTTTCATCTGCCAATCAAAATACATAAAGGATCTTCTGAAGAAGTAGGGATGGAAGAAGCAGCTACTGCCAAGACCCCGATGCCAACTGCAGTCAAGCTTGATGAAGATAAATCTGGTAAGTCAGTTGACATCACGAAGTATCGAGGTATGATCGGCTCTCTCTTGTACTTAACTGCTAGTAGACCAGATATTATGTTCGTAACTTGTCTATGTGCTAGATTCCAGGCTAACCCTAAAGAGTCACATCTTATAGCTGTTAAACGTATTTTCAGATACCTTAAGGGAACCCCCAATCTTGGGATTTGGTACCCTAAATGTAACAGCCCCAAATTCCTTACCGGGAATCCAGGTCATCACACCTCTTGCGGAATATTCAATCACCTGCTCACAATATAATCTACAATAATATCCATAATAAACTCCATAATCTACTCCACGGGTTATAGTCTTAGAACAAGTACTTACTAATCCCAAAAGTTATTACACCTCAGAGTATCCTCCAGAATCTCATTACAACTTCAAAGTACTAGATAATAAAGTATTAAACTACTTCTTCCTAACTTGCACCTTCCTCAGGTACTACAAGGCTAACATGCTGAATCAGTCACCTTTCCCTTCCTTTTATCACGGTTCAACGTACTAGTGCCAGCTCTGATCGCCGCTGTTTGATAATATTAAAAATAGCAAGAATGAGCCAAAAATGCCCAGCAAGTTATATACACCAGAATCACATATATAAATGTATTCGAAGACATGAATTGGACTTCAATAATGTACTATTAAAAGTATTTCGAAAATATTTTCCTCATCATAATGAAATTTACTCGCAAAAATTGAGTAAGAACATACTATTCATACTGCAATCAATACCCATCTGTGGTATTAATTACACTTATCAAATACTGCTGATGGACTATATTCAGAAGATTCTTATCCGCGGGGCTGTAATGGATGATCAGTCCTTACGTCAAATATTTTTACTACCGGTAGAGGGGGGAGCCGACTTGCTCGGCCTTGATCACCCCAGGATGAGTCGACTTGCTCGGCCTTCACCCTAAGCCGCATCCGGGCTTTTATACATCTATGCTGAGTGGCCACCTCGCCAAGCTCTTGCATTATCTCCAGTCCAGAACATAAGGTGCCAGAGTATCCCTGACCACCTTCAATACTTATCATCTTAGATGTCACGTATAATTCCACGTGCACCTCAACATACTCATCATCTTCGATGTCACGTATAATTCCACGTGCACCTCAACATACTTAACATCTTCGATGTCACGTATAATTCCACGTGCACCTCAACATACTTATCATCTTCGATGTCACGTATAATACCACGTGCACCTCTATTCATAATACTGTTATCATTCGGAAATAACGAACGATTACTATCATCAATAAATCACTTTCCTCCCAAATTAGAAGAGGAAACATAAGAACGACTGCTTTGATCATGGAT
Source organism: Kitagawia praeruptora (assembly GCA_037693485.1). Taxonomy (NCBI): domain Eukaryota; kingdom Viridiplantae; phylum Streptophyta; class Magnoliopsida; order Apiales; family Apiaceae; genus Kitagawia; species Kitagawia praeruptora. The sequence continues at coordinate 26,846,382 of CM075350.1, read as the reverse complement.
TCGAATAAAATGATCCAGATCAAATCTCACATCACTCCTCATAATTACAACATACTTTTATAGAAACATTTTATCTCCCTTCGAGTACAAACAATGTACCTCGATACTTGTCCCAATCATATGGACCAATAACTCGTATATATATTCCAACAATATTATAACACTATTCGAGTACGAACAATGTACATCGATACTTGTCCCAATCATATGGACCAATAGCTCGTATATATATTCCAACAATATTATAACACTATTCGAGTACGAACAATGTACATCGATACTTGTCCCAATTAGATGGACCAATAGCTCTTATACATAATACTATATTTATATACTATCCGGATAACTTTCGGAACAATCATCTATATATACATGCATTCGATTGCATCAATATCCGGTATTTAATCAACTAGATGAAATACTTGCAACTCGTAGTGAAAACATTTGAACCACATACACCATTCATTGAACATATATACTCTGAACAATAGAGTAAGGTTAAGTATACTTGCCTGATACTCCCGATGTAGTAAGGGCTTGTAGCGGGGTCCGACAATCTAAACAAAGTCAAGAAAACACGCTATTAATCCCTTATACGATCCATTCATAACTCAACGTTTAAACACTTAAGCCAACCTCAAACAAGGCACTTAGGGGTCCCTCTAGACTCATACTAAGTCCATGTTAACTGACAAACACTTAAGTCAAGAGTTCGTTGTGAAATCGAACCTCGAACAACCACTTTACAAAGTCATTTTCAAAGTTAAGTCCAAGTGCTCTCTTAAGAGGTCCTCTCGCTCGTAACCTTGACTGAAACATTTTCATAAAATCGAAAAATCATTCTTTTGACATACCGTCTTCTCCAACCTCTTTATTATGACCTTTAATATTTATCCTCAAAATATCATGTTCTAATTCCATTTTTAAGGGTCTCAATTCCAGTCACCAACTCAACACTTACATCTACGAACAACTTTTACGGTTTTGGTCATTCCTCCTAAATCGTAACTCAGAATGCTACGATTCTTGCGCCAAAATGATCTATGATTCAAAATCTACAAGTTTAGGTTAGAAACTCAACTGGTCAGAAGGTTTACATCTACTGTCATGCTCGGTTCTTAAGGGTTAATGAAATTCGGGCATTACGACGGCTATAACTCGGATATTTCCAAAATCAAAACCCTCCAAATAATCATCCAATCCACCACCAACACTCATGGACACTATTCATCATCTCCCTCACTGTCTAAATAGGTCTTGGAGCCACACAAGTTATTTTATCATTTAACAAAGCTTAATCATATCTCTAGTACTCTAATCATGCATCATAACACTAAAACTCATCAAAAACTCAACATATGACAAGCAAGGGTTCGGCCTTTACCTTCTTTGATGTCCTAAGAACAATAAAAAAGCTTGATAAGAGGTCCTCTAGCCTTGGATGCACCTTAGGAATCTTGAATACTAAGAAACAAACATGAAAAACTAAGTAAAACACTATTCCTACTATTCATTCCTCATCTTGTAAAATTCATATAAAATCGAAAAATAAGTGTTTGGTTCTCAAATTTTTATCAAACCTTCTAATCTTCAAGGGATTTCCTTTGAACTATAGCTCATCACTAGGGGATGCTTGAAGCTCGACTTATTGATTTTATAAGGTGAGAGGTCGAAACTGGGAAAATCTGGACAGTTTCGGTTCTTCATCTTGGGGGATGGATTTGACTAGGCTACACTCCTTTGATGACCATGAAATTTTAAACGTGTATTCTACATACAATGAGGAAGCTATGGTTAAAATTTGGTGATTTAAGAATGGATAGAAGTGGAGATATGAATTTTTCTTTGCCTTTGGTTTCTGCTGGACAGTTTGTGGTTTTGGTGGTGTTCTTGCTTTTTCTCTCTTCCAATCTTCTTTGACTAGTTGGTAAATGATTTTGTGTGATATTTGTGATATGTATCAGCTGTTAGAAAGCCTATGTCACCTCTTAATCCATGTGCCAAGCTTGTGTGGTGTGTAGAAATGTGATGACAAGGTGCCTTGTTGTCTTGTTCTTGATCACACACCTCTTTAATCCATTTGTTTTTTATTTCTCTTGATATTTTCCTTCAATAATACATATATCTATCATCTTATTCAACCTCATCTTTTCCTTGGTGTGTTGTCCACCCCTCATGGGTCCTTTCTAGATTGCCTTATCCTCAGAAATGCAACTAGGTACTCATCTCTTGCATTCTTGCACTTAAGTCCTTGGTAAATTACATTTGGATGCAAGATATTTTCATAAAGGTGCTTATGTCATGTCCCACTACCTATAATGGATGCATCCTTGGTTGCTGGTACGTTTCTTTGTCCGGTTATTGCTCAATTTCGCTGATCGTTCGAAGAATGACTAAGTAGTTTTACCGCTAGGGTTTACCGGGAAATTTCTCGATACGAATAATACCTTAATAATTCTGGGGTATAATCCTCTTGATTATCATGTAGGATATTTAACCTCGATATGGACTCAATCCATAATCCATGATTCGTTCGTTTTATTCCTTACTCTCGTTATAACGCTTCATCGGTTTCTAGAACGCTCGTTCCGCTATCTCAGGGGTTTTCGTTCTTCATTCTTAAATCACATATAATAAAATAATAAAATATAAAATCCTCAAATCCTCAATTTTAATATCTCATTCTCTTGATAATACTGATATATACTTCACTGCCCGGTCAAATATTCCGTAAAAATAGAATCTGGAATTTCTGAATTCCGATCGTCTTTGCATACACTTATTTACTCCGCTGATCACTAATATGGCTCCGGAATATCCATATCCTATCCCGAACATAGGGTGGCATGAAAAGTTTTTCAACTTACAAAATCACTATTCATCCACCAAATTACTATGCACGTATGGGAAACACTATGCACGTACGAAGATGCTTATTCACTCCTCCTCTCCCCTTTCAGGGTTCATTAGCTCATTTTCTGGATGATAGATTATTCTTATCTATGTCGTCAACCCTCGAATTACTATATTCTGACGATACATATATAAATCGGGGTCATCACCCATGGCAATATCCATTCACTAGTGCACTTATTCACGGTTAGAAAAAGTTTTAATTCTACCGGAAATTCGGGTTATTACAGTCTTCCCTCCTTAAAAGGATTCCGTCCTCGGGATCAACGTAAGTAACAACTAAGGTTAATCATCTCGTACTCTACTTCTCAGTTTGACTCTTCAACCTTCTACTTTTCTCCACAATACTCTTTCTAGTACCATTGCATCATTTCTCAACATCTCCTCTTTTCCGTTAATCATTTCTACCAGTACCTCTACACGAGACACTTCTAGTCATACTTCTATATATTCAATATTCCCACATGTCTATCATTCACCATACGCTCTTTACACCTTGATGATCCACATTCATTTCCTTCTGCTGTAATATCTAGTCCGCCTCGATAATTCTCTTTTACTATTCTCATCAACATCTTTACCTCAAGTCTTACTCATTCCCACCTTCTAGATCAATCCTTTGAACAACTAACATCTTTAATCTTTCTTTTCTACTTAGGGTATTAGCCACCACATTGGCCTTCCCCGACTAGGAACTATTACACCTTGAAATCTTTCATCCATTATACTCATTTCCTTCATTTGTCCTTCCCATGTCTCTATCCTCAAAATACACCTTATCCTCGATAGTAGTTCTCAACTATACTTTAGAATTCCTCATATTCTCCTCTTTACTAATCCTCAAATATACCTCTTTCTTCTCACCTCTATCCTCCTGAATCAGTTCATACTCAGCCTCACTCGATTCAACCTATCCCAAGATGTTTCATATACTAAAACTGCATACTCATGACATATTCACTTATGCACACCAAATAGTATATATGCATGCACATAAATATATATATATATATATATATATATATATATATATATATATATATATATATTTGCAACTATATATATATATATATCTACGGATCCATACAACTATCTGCTCATTTAATCCTTTCGATAATCATGGTTACGCACTATCGTCATAATCAATCCTACTATTGGTATTGGCCATCATGCCTCCACCCTAACTACCCCTTGAGGTTCTACTATATACTTCCATATCAGTCTCCTGGCTTCTAAACTCTCTTATATAGTCATAACTCCTCCTCCTACTCTTGTTCTAAGGTTTATAACCTACATCTCTGATACCATTTCTGTAACAGCCCCAAATTCCTTACCGGGAATCCAGGTCATCACACCTCTTGCGGAATATTCAATCACCTGCTCACAATATAATCTACAATAATATCCATAATAAACTCCATAATCTACTCCACGGGTTATAGTCTTAGAACAAGTACTTACTAATCCCAAAAGTTATTACACCTCAGAGTATCCTCCAGAATCTCATTACAACTTCAAAGTACTAGATAATAAAGTATTAAACTACTTCTTCCTAACTTGCACCTTCCTCAGGTACTACAAGGCTAACATGCTGAATCAGTCACCTTTCCCTTCCTTTTATCACGGTTCAACGTACTAGTGCCAGCTCTGATCGCCGCTGTTTGATAATATTAAAAATAGCAAGAATGAGCCAAAAATGCCCAGCAAGTTATATACACCAGAATCACATATATAAATGTGTTCGAAGACATGAATTGGACTTCAATAATGTACTATTAAAAGTATTTCGAAAATATTTTCCTCATCATAATGAAATTTACTCGCAAAAACTGAGTAAGAACATACTATTCATACTGCAATCAATACCCATCTGTGGTATTAATTACACTTATCAAATACTGCTGATGGACTATATTCAGGAGATTCTTATCCGCGGGGCTGTAATGGATGATCAGTCCTTACGTCAAATATTTTTACTACCGGTAGAGGGGGGAGCCGACTTGCTCGGCCTTGATCACCCCAGGATGAGTCGACTTGCTCGGCCTTCACCCTAAGCCGCATCCGGGCTTTTATACATCTATGCTGAGTGGCCACCTCGCCAAGCTCTTGCATTATCTCCAGTCCAGAACATAAGGTGCCAGAGTATCCCTGACCACCTTCAATACTTATCATCTTAGATGTCACGTATAATTCCACGTGCACCTCAACATACTCATCATCTTCGATGTCACGTATAATTCCACGTGCACCTCAACATACTTAACATCTTCGATGTCACGTATAATTCCACGTGCACCTCAACATACTTATCATCTTCGATGTCACGTATAATACCACGTGCACCTCTATTCATAATACTGTTATCATTCGGAAATAACGAACGATTACTATCATCAATAAATCACTTTCCTCCCAAATTAGAAGAGGAAACATAAGAACGACTGCTTTGATCATGGATTCGAATAAAATGATCCAGATCAAATCTCACATCACTCCTCATAATTACAACATACTTTTATAGAAACATTTTATCTCCCTTCGAGTACAAACAATGTACCTCGATACTTGTCCCAATCATATGGACCAATAACTCGTATATATATTCCAACAATATTATAACACTATTCGAGTACGAACAATGTACATCGATACTTGTCCCAATCATATGGACCAATAGCTCGTATATATATTCCAACAATATTATAACACTATTCGAGTACGAACAATGTACATCGATACTTGTCCCAATTAGATGGACCAATAGCTCTTATACATAATACTATATTTATATACTATCCGGATAACTTTCGGAACAATCATCTATATATACATGCATTCGATTGCATCAATATCCGGTATTTAATCAACTAGATGAAATACTTGCAACTCGTAGTGAAAACATTTGAACCACATACACCATTCATTGAACATATATACTCTGAACAATAGAGTAAGGTTAAGTATACTTGCCTGATACTCCCGATGTAGTAAGGGCTTGTAGCGGGGTCCGACAATCTAAACAAAGTCAAGAAAACACGCTATTAATCCCTTATACGATCCATTCATAACTCAACGTTTAAACACTTAAGCCAACCTCAAACAAGGCACTTAGGGGTCCCTCTAGACTCATACTAAGTCCATGTTAACTGACAAACACTTAAGTCAAGAGTTCGTTGTGAAATCGAACCTCGAACAACCACTTTACAAAGTCATTTTCAAAGTTAAGTCCAAGTGCTCTCTTAAGAGGTCCTCTCGCTCGTAACCTTGACTGAAACATTTTCATAAAATCGAAAAATCATTCTTTTGACATACCGTCTTCTCCAACCTCTTTATTATGACCTTTAATATTTATCCTCAAAATATCATGTTCTAATTCCATTTTTAAGGGTCTCAATTCCAGTCACCAACTCAACACTTACATCTACGAACAACTTTTACGGTTTTGGTCATTCCTCCTAAATCGTAACTCAGAATGCTACGATTCTTGCGCCAAAATGATCTATGATTCAAAATCTACAAGTTTAGGTTAGAAACTCAACTGGTCAGAAGGTTTACATCTACTGTCATGCTCGGTTCTTAAGGGTTAATGAAATTCGGGCATTACGACGGCTATAACTCGGATATTTCCAAAATCAAAACCCTCTAAATAATCATCCAATCCACCACCAACACTCATGGACACTATTCATCATCTCCCTCACTGTCTAAATAGGTCTTGGAGCCACACAAGTTATTTTATCATTTAACAAAGCTTAATCATATCTCTAGTACTCTAATCATGCATCATAACACTAAAACTCATCAAAAACTCAACATATGACAAGCAAGGGTTCGGCCTTTACCTTCTTTGATGTCCTAAGAACAATAAAAAAGCTTGATAAGAGGTCCTCTAGCCTTGGATGCACCTTAGGAATCTTGAATACTAAGAAACAAACATGAAAAACTAAGTAAAACACTATTCCTACTATTCATTCCTCATCTTGTAAAATTCATATAAAATCGAAAAATAAGTGTTTGGTTCTCAAATTTTTATCAAACCTTCTAATCTTCAAGGGATTTCCTTTGAACTATAGCTCATCACTAGGGGATGCTTGAAGCTCGACTTATTGATTTTATAAGGTGAGAGGTCGAAACTGGGAAAATCTGGACAGTTTCGGTTCTTCATCTTGGGGGATGGATTTGACTAGGCTACACTCCTTTGATGACCATGAAATTTTAAACGTGTATTCTACATACAATGAGGAAGCTATGGTTAAAATTTGGTGATTTAAGAATGGATAGAAGTGGAGATATGAATTTTTCTTTGCCTTTGGTTTCTGCTGGACAGTTTGTGGTTTTGGTGGTGTTCTTGCTTTTTCTCTCTTCCAATCTTCTTTGACTAGTTGGTAAATGATTTTGTGTGATATTTGTGATATGTATCAGCTGTTAGAAAGCCTATGTCACCTCTTAATCCATGTGCCAAGCTTGTGTGGTGTGTAGAAATGTGATGACAAGGTGCCTTGTTGTCTTGTTCTTGATCACACACCTCTTTAATCCATTTGTTTTTTATTTCTCTTGATATTTTCCTTCAATAATACATATATCTATCATCTTATTCAACCTCATCTTTTCCTTGGTGTGTTGTCCACCCCTCATGGGTCCTTTCTAGATTGCCTTATCCTCAGAAATGCAACTAGGTACTCATCTCTTGCATTCTTGCACTTAAGTCCTTGGTAAATTACATTTGGATGCAAGATATTTTCATAAAGGTGCTTATGTCATGTCCCACTACCTATAATGGATGCATCCTTGGTTGCTGGTACGTTTCTTTGTCCGGTTATTGCTCAATTTCGCTGATCGTTCGAAGAATGACTAAGTAGTTTTACCGCTAGGGTTTACCGGGAAATTTCTCGATACGAATAATACCTTAATAATTCTGGGGTATAATCCTCTTGATTATCATGTAGGATATTTAACCTCGATATGGACTCAATCCATAATCCATGATTCGTTCGTTTTATTCCTTACTCTCGTTATAACGCTTCATCGGTTTCTAGAACGCTCGTTCCGCTATCTCAGGGGTTTTCGTTCTTCATTCTTAAATCACATATAATAAAATAATAAAATATAAAATCCTCAAATCCTCAATTTTAATATCTCATTCTCTTGATAATACTGATATATACTTCACTGCCCGGTCAAATATTCCGTAAAAATAGAATCTGGAATTTCTGAATTCCGATCGTCTTTGCATACACTTATTTACTCCGCTGATCACTAATATGGCTCCGGAATATCCATATCCTATCCCGAACATAGGGTGGCATGAAAAGTTTTTCAACTTACAAAATCACTATTCATCCACCAAATTACTATGCACGTATGGGAAACACTATGCACGTACGAAGATGCTTATTCACTCCTCCTCTCCCCTTTCAGGGTTCATTAGCTCATTTTCTGGATGATAGATTATTCTTATCTATGTCGTCAACCCTCGAATTACTATATTCTGACGATACATATATAAATCGGGGTCATCACCCATGGCAATATCCATTCACTAGTGCACTTATTCACGGTTAGAAAAAGTTTTAATTCTACCGGAAATTCGGGTTATTACACTAAAGGAACAGGTTTTGACCTAATTGGCTATACAGATTCTGACTTCGCAGGTTATAAGATTGATCGGAAAAGTACTTCTGGAAGCTGTCAGTTTCTAGGAAGAAGGTTGGTATCTTGGTACAGCAAGAAGTAACACTCAGTATCTACCTCGATAGCCGAAGCAGAATACATTGCGGCAGGTAGTTGTTGTGCTCAGATCTTGTGGATGAGGAATCAACTTCAGGACTATGGACTAATGTTGGACAAAATTCCAATTCTATGTGACAACACGAGTGCCATTGCCATTGCCAACAATCCAGTTCAACACACTAGGACTAAGCACATTGATATCAGGTATCATTTCTTACGAGAGCATGTCATGAATGGAACTGTGGCATTATATTTTGTTCCCACAGATCAACAAATTGCAGACATCTTTACTAAACCACTGGATGAATCCACTTTATCCAGGTTAGTTGGTGAACTTGGGATGTTAAATCTGTCTGATTAATTTTGGATAATCAATAACTGCAATTTGTTATAAGTTCACATGTATTTTAAATGTCCATATGTTTAGAACTTGTGAATTTATTTGCATCCAGTCCTCATATTATAGTTATCTCTATATTAATTACCACACTTATAAATGCTATATTTTATGGTAATTAGTTAGTAAATAATTGAGTTAATTGTAGCATAAATAAATAAATATTTTATTGACATATATCAATTAATGATATTTTGTTAATTTTATATCTATTTAATTGTGAGTTTATCTCATTATTGTGGATTAATTCTTGATTTACTGTGTGATTATTTTTAAATCCATAATAATTAGAAGTATTAAATATATGTATGTGTATAGGCTGATAGGTTTCGGTAATAAGATGTTTTTTCGGCCGACAGGTTTCGGTGATAAGATGTTTTTTCGGCTAATTAGGTAGTTAGGTGAGAAATTATTGAGCGGTGTTAGTTTTTCAAACATAACCTATCACTATTACACCTAACCCACTAAACCTTGAAACCTTATAAATGATGAGTTTTTGTTTGTGTTTAACATCATCATTTTTCAGATATACAGAGCATATACACACAATTGCTGAATATTTCAAGCTTTGACCGGAAAGATCTCACAATCTAGCTGGTGGTTTTTAAGAGCGGATTTCATATTCTTGTTATACGCACTAACCCTTGTTTTTGAATTTCCTCAAAGTTTTTGAAAATGGCATTGCAGGGAAGTTTTTTATTTGCTAAAGTTAATCCTGTTTCCATTCAGCAAATCGAAACCATTCAGGATGAGCAATTTCGGGTTTGGACACAATTTCTGAATGAACATTCATTAATTCGCTATGCTTTAGTTACACAAGTGCAGCTTAACCATGTTGCATTGCGTGAACTATATTGCAGTGTGGTTAACACTTCTGGACAGGACGGGTGTGCAATCACATATCGACTATTTGGTAGGTCTATTATGGTCACTGAACGAGATGTTAATCGAATTCTTCATTTTCCTATTGAAAATCTCATTTCTGATCCTACACCTGAACAGATAGAAATGTTCTTTCGTTTTATAAGGTACCAAGATGGCAATTTCAATACTGGTAATCTTTCTAGAACATTTCTAACCCAGTACTGGAATTTCTTCTTTCACACTCTTAACCATGTTTTTTCCTCAGATAGAACAAATCAAGATCGAATACCTGAATTTATTCAAATAATAGGGTATGCGGTCGCCAATAATTTGAGGATTAATTTTGGAAAAATAGTGCTTGGTCAAATCATTTTAAAGATGAAACGCTTGGGAACAAGAGATGTTCGGACTCAAAATGTCAAATGTCTATATCCAAGGTTTCTACAGTTAATATTAAATTATTTTTTGAATGATGAAGACAGGGTACGCTTGGAAAGGTCAAAAGGTGGAATGTTCTTCCATGAAGACGAATGTAATTAATTACATAAGCAAAAAGAAATATACGGATGTGCCTATAGTCCTAACTGAATATCTAAAGACTGTCCCACTTCCGTTGTTACCACGACCAGTAAGAGCAGGTATACGACAAGGTAATATTTCAATCCCTGCTATTCCAACCTCTGTATTCCCTATTGTGTCACAGGAAATACAGTTTCTACAGCCCCCAGTGGCCATCTTACCCGACCAAGAGCAGAAAATCCCACCGACTCTAACACAGGTCGAAGAGCCCATTCTACAAATGCAAACATAAACACAACAAACTCCTACATCTCAATTGTCACTTAAACGACTAGTCATCCACATTATTGAGGGAGATAGTGCCTCAGCAGCACCACATAAGGAGTTAGTTACATCAGCCGCTCTACCTCATTCTAAACGAAGTAAACCCAATGAACCTGAGGTAACGGCAACTGTTAGTGAAACAATTCTTTCTTATCCAATGAGTGCAAATGTAAATGAGGTTGAATTGACGGGAGCAACAATCTTGAGTTCCATTTCACGGAACATAAGAGTGGTTGATGATCTTCCTAAAGATCAAATGCCTTCGCAGGCATCCGAGGTGGAATTACCTACCTCAAAAACTGCTGGTGAATCTTCCATTTTACGGAAAGATCCATCGGTAGGTGGTTCTTTTATGAACCAAGTGTCTTCACAGACATACGAGGGAAACTTGGGTTTTGTGCCATTTAATCGATTCAAGTTTAACCTCCCAGAGGGAAAATCTCTGGATCTCTTTCGAGATTTACCACTTTCTACCAGTGGTCGGCAACTCGCTTCACGCGAGGACGGAAGCTCACGAACTTTCATTGCACCATCTGTGACCTCTGAAAAAGGGGCTAGGATGATTTCATTTGCAGGTACACATATCGGTGGAAGCTCTAGAGGAAAGATGAGGGAAACACCAACAGAACATGTAAGTGTAACCCAAACCACTAAACCGAGTGAATATAGAGTGTTGAGTGAAACACCTGCAGAACGTACAGTGAGCAACCTACTCAACCACATGCACCTGTAACCAGAAATGAATATAGCAGACTCCTTACACGGGTCCAAACAATGGAGAAAGAGTTGCAAAATATCTGTAAGTCCATTGCAGAAATCAAAAATTTGCAACTTATTCAACATGATGCATTCCAGGTTCAATTACGTTCCATGGCAGCCCAGTTTAGTCATGCAATCAACTCCTTGGTAAAGCCATCTTCGTCTAATTTACCAACTCCACATCCTACTATTCTGGAGGATAACCCAACTGAGGGGGAGAAGGTGGATGATCAAGAAAAATCTACTAGGCGTAAGGGCAAGGAAAAGGTTGTTGACACGGAATTAACTTTATTTTGGGAAAGGAAAAGCTAATGGGAGTATTAGTGCTATGTGGAAAGAAAGTAAAGGCAAACTTGAAGATATGTTCAGTCTAGAGGAACAATTATCTTGCACTTGGAAATCTGGAAAATATATATATGATCCAGAATGCACTTTAATATTATTTATCTTTGAACTTTTTTTTTTGTATCAATTGAGTTATCCTCTAGGAATTTGCTTGTCAAACCCTAACAATCAAATAGGGGGAGATTGTAAAGCATAATGTAATGTACTATGTAATAGAGGACATATATAACTCAACTAGGATAAAAGATAAATAATATTAACTCTATACAGGGATCGTGAAATTTGAAGAACAGGCACCAACAAGGATCAAGTCGCTGAAAGAAGTTCATTAACATGATCAAGCCTCAGTGACAGAATAAGATGTACAGATGATTCAGTTGAAGGGCCAAAAAATTCCATGTATTTATTGAAGATACTGCTGCAGGCTAATCAATTGGAATATAGCGAAGGTGTGAAGATCAAGATCAGTGCTAGTCACTTGTGAACCAGACCAGTGCACTAAGTGTCACAGCACATACGAGAAGGATCAACACATTAATTCACAGAAAGAATTGCCAAAGCCTATTGACGATCAAGGACAAACATAATATCTCAAGATATTGTCAAAATTAATTTACTCTGAAAATTAACTAAGTAACAGATTAATTAATTATTTAAAATAATTAATTAAATTAATCTGGTAATTGAACTATTTTCCGAGAAGAATTAATTCAGCATAATATTTGAAACAAAAGAGAGAAGCCCAAAAGAACTAGCCAAAAATAGTAATACTATTCACGGTTACTATTCACGGCTACTATTCATATGACGGCTACTATTCATATGGCGGCTACTATTCAAAAAAGTGGCTGGAGGGGCCCACGGGGGTTGTTGAAATAGTACACCATAGTAACTTTCTATAATCTATAAATAGGCATGCTGTATTTCATTTCAAAACACACCTCCACACACAACTTTCTATTCTCTCTCTTATATCATCTCTGTGTAAGCTGCTAGACAGTCCATCTAGTAGGAAAGCCGGCTTAGCCCGCTTTCAGGAAGTGTCGGGTAGAAGGTCCTCGTGCCTAAACTATCCTAGGAGTGTTTGATTTTGTAGCTGATCCATAGGATTAGATTGTGTAACAAACCTCTGGGTTTTATCTATTAAAAGATATTTCCCAAACAGTTGTGTTATTTCGATTCAGTATTTTTGATCTCATATCCACATCAAAAATCGAAATATTGCTAAATAACGTATTCAACCCCCCTTCTACGTTATTCCAGACCTAACAGTCAACTCTAAAAGGGGTGTAAAATGCTAGGTACCCCAAATTGGTTTCCAAAAAATTTCCCAAATGCCAAGTGTTGCAATTCAATTGGTTATAATGATAGTGGATCCCCCTGCATTCACACCAACCACCCAATCAAAAATTTTCACTATGCCATGTAAGTTTTGCCACATCATTTGGGAGCAATTTTTGGATAACAATTTGGGATACCTAGCATTACTTATTCATTTAAGATTTTAATGGATTTTCAATAATCCATGGATTTTATTGAATTTTGTAAATTCACGTATTGTTCAAAATCTACAATATACTCTATACATACTTTTTAAATTCTACACAGATTCTGTTGGATTTTAATTGATTGCTTTATCAAGATTTTTGTGGACTAAAAACAATCCCAAAGATTCTTTGATTTTATTTTATTTTAGGATATTCATATATAAATTAAAATAATATTATATATAATTCAAAATAGTTATGTATCTAATGTAACTATTCATCCATGTGTTCTCGTTCTCATTATATTTTTTTATCATCATCCTCTAGTACCAATAAAATACGAGAATATTATCTTGTAATTTGTGGATATATACAATTCATTAGCAAAATTACAATCTAAAAAATAATACTTTTAAAAAATATAAGCACTTTTCATAGTGATGTAAAAAAACAAATATTAATACATTCTCAATTATACATACCCAATCTTGAACAACAAAGTGTCTAAATAATCATATTCGTAATAATATTTATGGAGGTGTATTATTTAAATGAATTGATAATATAAGAATTTTGAAAAATTATTGTTAATTTAATTATACCCGTCATCTGATTGAGTTTATATAAAATCTCGTAAATTTTTGTTGATTAAAATTTAAAATAAAGTTTCTGGCAGATCCTTCAAAATTTCTTGGATTTTGATCAAATTTCAAAAGATATAAAATACACAAATAAATTCATCAAAATCCACAATTTTATGAAATTCAAAAAAATCCATGGACTTTTAAATACCATAAGATTTTATTAGATTTTTTAAAATCTAAATTGAATATCATCAGATTTTAATATATTTTTTTAAAATCCAAATTAAATACATCTAGATTTTAAAAGATTTTTTATAATCTTTATTAAATACCATGAGATTTTAAAAAAAAATATTCAAAATCCAAATTGAATAATACTCTTAGATTTTAGAAATCAATTTTTTTAAAAAAAATCTTAATTGAATACGCCCTTACCAGCTTATATAGCGTATATATAGTGGTGATTGGATCTGCATCTATAATTTGTCGAGAGACAGAGAGCAGGAAGATAACTCATAGCTCAGCAAAATGTCGTTAAACCTCGATATAATTCCCACAGTTGATCTCTCTCCTTTCTTTACAACTGGAGATGATGAGGGTAAGAAAAAAGCTATAAAATTGATACACCAGGCTTGTTCTGCATATGGATTTTTTCAGGTTGTAAACCATGGGGTGTCACTTGAACTCATGACTCGAGCCATGGAAGTTTCTAAGACATTTTTTGAGTTTCCTGACGAGGAGAAGCACAAGTCTAGTCCTGCATCAGGATCGCCTCTTCCTGCTGGATACAACAAGCAACCTGAGCAACTGGCTGACAAAAACGAATATCTGATGATGTTTCCTCCTAAATCTCCTTTCAATGTACTCCCTGCAAATCCCTCCGACTTCAAGTAAGCCCATAAATTTCTCAATTATTTCACCTCATACGAGAGTCTATTTACCTAGAGAGTAGAGATAAATAATTATATCAGAACTGACAACATTTTTTCTTAGTGCCTATCATGTTTCTATGATCCTTAAAAGGCTAGTTAATCTTAATTGGTAATTATATTACTTGTGGTAGAAGACTGTAGGGTATAATGATGAAACAAATGTAGGATTTGTTAGGAATTTATCAGGCGCAGCTGGCTCGCAAGCAAAGTAAAATTGAGAAAAACTGGAAATAAGTGGACACCGAATTTTACGTGGAAAACCCTTAAATAAATTAAGGGGAAAAACCACAGGCAAAAGTAGGAGGGTTTCACTAAGAGAAAGAATTACACCACCTTCTCTCTAAAATAAGGAGAGTACAATTGATAAAACTCTCTCTTATAGTAGGAGAAAACACTCTTTATATTACAATGGAGAGACCCTGATATTTAGGAGATATTTAATATATATATATATATATATATATATACTATTTCTCTTTCTCCTTCAACTGCGTCTCCCTCTTTGTCTCTCTATATCTCTCTTCTTCTCTCTACCAATTCTTCTTACTGATGATTTTTGATTGATGATTAAAACCCTCTATTTATAGAAGATTTGCTCACCTACCATTCCTTCTTAATTCAACATTCAACATTGATGGCCGGAATTTCAACGGTCGGTGTTCAACATTGATGGCCGGAATTTCAACGGTCGGTGCCGCCCATCTAGAATTGAAGGTCGGTGGAGAAAGTCCACAAAGGTAGGTTTTACTAATTCACATTCTCCCACTTAAAACCACTTTGTGGTCAATCTTTAACCCTTCCTCTCTTGCCAATATCATGCTGCTTATGTTTCTGTCAGGCCGATGGAGGATCGGCACTGTATGAATTTGTCTGTATTGACCGGCTTGGTCATAACATCTGCTAGGTTCTCATTAGTGTGAATCTTTTGCATATCCACAGTTCCTTCTTCCACTACTTCTCGTACAAAATGGTATTGTACCCTTATGTGCTTCGTCCGTGAATGAAAGGCTGGATTCTTTGCAATGTACAAAGCACTTTGACTATCACAAAACAGAACAATCTTTTCTTGTTTGTGCCCAAGTTCCTCCAATAACCTTTGTATCCAGATTGATTCCTTGCAAGCTTGTGTAGCTGCCATGTATTCTGCTTCTGTTGTAGATAAAGCC
The DNA here is from genome assembly GCA_037693485.1 of Kitagawia praeruptora. NCBI lineage: Eukaryota > Viridiplantae > Streptophyta > Magnoliopsida > Apiales > Apiaceae > Kitagawia > Kitagawia praeruptora. Next base: position 26,830,362 of record CM075350.1, on the reverse strand, counting down.
ACAACCTTCTGCAGTTTAGACATCCAGCTTACAGCTCCTCCTGCAAGTGTATACACATAACCTGTAGTGGATTTGCTTTTGTCGAGATCTCCTGCAAAATCTGAATCCACATAACCTCTGACGGTCAATTCTGATCCTCCATAACATAATGCAACATTTGAGGTTCCTTTGATGTATCTCAAAATCCTCTTTACTGTATTCCAATGCTCTCTACCAGGATTCGCCATATACCGACTAACCGCTCCCACTGCTTGTGCGATATCTGGTCTTGTACATATCATGGCGAACATCAAACTTCCCACTGCTGATGCATACGGTACTCGAGACATCTCCCTCCTCTCTGTTTCATTGCTAGGTGACATACTTGAGGATAACTTGAAATTAACAGGAAGTGGGGTAGAAATTGGCTTACAATCTTGCATGTTGAAGCGACGCAAGATCTTGTTTAAGTAATTTTCCTGAGATAGCCAAATCTTCCTATTATTTTTGTCTCGGTGAATTTGCATCCCTAGAATCTTGTTTGCTGGTCCAAGGTCCTTCATTTCAAATTCCCTAGCCAACTGTGCCTTTAATTCTTGGATTCGACCTTTGTTGGGGCCTGCTATCAACATGTCATCCACATACAACAATAGAATGATAAAGTCATTATCATCTTCAAACCTTTTGTAGTATGTACAATGGTCTGCACTAAGTCTGTTGTATTCAAGGCTCATGATGAAGGAATCAAATCTCTTGTACCAACACCTCGGCGCCTGTTTGAGACCGTATAGAGATTTGATCAATCTGCAAACCAAGTTCTCTTTGCCTTTTTCAGCAAAACCTTCTGGTTGGAGCATATAAATTTCCTCTTCAAGATCACCGTGAAGAAATGCAGTTTTTACATCCAATTGCTCCAAATGTAAATCCAATGTAGCACACATAGCCAGGACTATTCTGATTGTTGTAAGTCGTACTACCGGAGAAAATATCTCATTAAAATCAATGCCTTCTTTCTGAGCATATCCTTTTACTACCAATCTTGCACGATACCGTTCTATTTGATCATTGCTATCCCGCTTGATCTTGTAGACCCATTTATTACCAATGGCTTTTCTTCCAGGTGGTAAAGGTACGAGCTCCCATGTCTTGTTCTTGTGTAGAGCTTCGATTTCTTCTTGCATTGCTGTCTTCCACATGGACGCATCTGGGCTGTTAGAAGCTTCATGAATATTTGAAGGTTCTCCGTCCTCAGTTAAAAGACAGTATGCAATATTGCTCTCTGTAACATACTCTGAGTGCTAAGCTGGTGGCCTTCTTCCACGAGTAGACCGGCGAACTTCCTCAGACTCGACTGGTTCGTTTGTCTCGTGCTCTGATTCTGATTCAGAAGAATTTGATGTTTCTTCTTCTAGATTATTTTCCACGTGTACAGTTGTAGTCTCTGAACTTTTCTTTGTGCTATCATTTTCTTCTTTAAGTTGTAATTGATTTTCTACAAAAATCACATCCCTGCTGATAATGAGCTTATGGGTAGTGGGATCCCATAGGCGATACCCCTTTATTCCTTCAGCATACCCTAAGAATATACACTTCCTGGATTTTGGATCCAATTTTGTTCTTTCTTGGGAATTATACATTACATATGCTGGACATCCAAAAGAATGTAAAGAAGAGTAATCTGCTGGCTTACCAGTCCACATTTCCATCGGCGTCTTTAAGTTAATTGCAGTTGATGGCGACCGATTTATAATATAACAGGCGGTCATAGATGCTTCTGCCCAAAAAGAGTTAGGTAGACTCGCAGTTCTTAACATAGCTCTCATTCGTTCTGCAAGAGTTCTGTTCATCCGCTCTGCTACTCCATTTTGTTGTGGAGTGTATGCAACTGTGAACTGCCGTTTGATACCTTCTCGCTTACAAAGAGCAAGAAACTCACCATCTGTGTACTCTCCTCCATTATCTGTCCTCAAACACTTGATCCTTTTTCCAGATTCAAGTTCCACCAGCACTTTTAATTCTTTAAAGATTGAAAACACATCTGACTTCTTCTTGATTGGATATACCCAACATCTCCTGGAATAATCATCAATGAAAGACACCAAGTACCTTGCTCCTCCCAGTGATAGTTCTGATGATTCCCATACATCAGAATGAATTAAGTCTAGGATGTGCTTACTCCTAGCAACAGATCTTCCAAAAGCCAATCTATGTTGCTTACTTGTAACACAATGCTCACAGAAAGGTAAGTTTACTGATTTGAGCCCCGGAAGCAATTTTCTGTCGGAGAGAATCTTCAATCCCCGTTCTGACATGTGGCCTAGTTTATTATGCCACATCATCGTTGATTCTTCTTCTTCATTGGTTGACACAATGCACGCATTAGCTTCCAATAGTGTTTCTCCTTCTAGCATGAATAGATTTGCTGCAATCTTTTCTGCCTTCATTATCACAAGTGCTCCTTTTACAATTTTCATAATCCCATTTTCAACATGGGTCCTGCATCCAAGACTATCTATTTGTCCTACAGACAATAGATTCTTCTTCAAGCCCTTCACATGCCGTACATTCTGAATAGTGCGAACCGTACCATCAAACATCTTTATTTTGATAGTACCAATACCGACGATCTTTAAAGCATGATCATTTCCCATGCGTACAGCACCTCCTGGAATTGATTCATATTTATGGAACCATTCTCTTCGAGATGTCATGTGCCATGTTGCTCCTGAGTCTAGTAACCAGACATCCATGAACTGCTTTTTACTTTCATCTGTTGTTGCCTCGCTAAATAGAACTTCGGCATTTTCCGAGAAACTTGCTACATTCCCTTGAGCATTTGGTGACTCAGGGTCTCCGCTCTTCTTTTTGTTCCAACAATCTTTCTTGAAGTGCCCCTTCTTACCACAATTATAGCATTTAATATTTTTTCTGTTTCTTGACTTCGATCTACCACGATTCTGACTCCCACTAGAGCCACGTTCCGTTGATCTCCCTCGTGTCACCGTCAAAGCTTCTGCTTGCTGGGAATTTGCCTGTCTGTCCTCCCTGTTTTTGCGCCTGTTTTCTTCTTCTAAAACAGCAGCCGCAATATCATCGAAGACTAGATAGTCTGAAAGAATGTTGTTCATCAGGTTGATGATGAGTTGATCATACGTGTCAGGTAGACTTTGAAGTAAGATCTCAGCACGCTCAATTTCTTCTATTTTATGCCCCAATGTAGTAAGCTGAGAAAACAAAGTATTTAAGGTGTTGACATGGTCGGTAACCGAAGTGGATTCCGCCATTCGAAGAGTGTAGAGCCTCCTCTTTAGGAATATCTTATTGTGAAGTGACTTGGCCTCGTACAGTCTTGTTAGAGTATCCCATATCTCTTTTGCCGTCTTTTTCTCTGCCACACTGGACAATACCCCATCGGCTAGTGCTAAATGTAGATTGGCAATTGCATTGCCATCTATCTCTTTCCACTTTTCATCAGTGATTGTCGTGGGCTTGTCTCCAATTGCTTCCAAGCAATTATCCTTCCGTAAAATAGCCTTAATCTTCATTTTCCACAATGAGATATTGCTCCCATTGAACTTCTCAATATCGTACTTTGCTGCCATAGTGATGCTCCGACTTTTGGACTTGAACTGATTTTCACTATTTCACAGTACGTGAACAGTACCGTATTTGTGAATAGTACCGTATCCGTGAATAGTACCGTATCTGTGAATAGTACCGTATCCGTGAATAGTATTCTGCAACCTGGCTCTGATGCCACTGTTAGGAATTTATCAGGCGCAGCTGGCTCGCAAGCAAAGTAAAATTGAGAAAAACTGGAAATAAGTGGACACCGAATTTTACGTGGAAAACCCTTAAATAAATTAAGGGGAAAAACCACAGGCAAAAGTAGGAGGGTTTCACTAAGAGAAAGAATTACACCACCTTCTCTCTAAAATAAGGAGAGTACAATTGATAAAACTCTCTCTTATAGTAGGAGAAAACACTCTTTATATTACAATGGAGAGACCCTGATATTTAGGAGATATTTAATATATATATATATATATATACTATTTCTCTTTCTCCTTCAACTGCGTCTCCCTCTTTGTCTCTCTATATCTCTCTTCTTCTCTCTACCAATTCTTCTTACTGATGATTTTTGATTGATGATTAAAACCCTCTATTTATAGAAGATTTGCTCACCTACCATTCCTTCTTAATTCAACATTCAACATTGATGGCCGGAATTTCAACGGTCGGTGTTCAACATTGATGGCCGGAATTTCAACGGTCGGTGCCGCCCATCTAGAATTGAAGGTCGGTGGAGAAAGTCCACAAAGGTAGGTTTTACTAATTCACAGGATTTTGTTTATCGCAGCAACAACACCGTGTAACAGAGTACTTGAACAATCTTTAGTCCTAAAGGGCAAAATCTCCCATAAGTTGTATCAACAATACAATTGAAAAAAATGTGCAAACATCTCGGAAAGTTAAAGGTGCCATCTTCAAGGAATTTTCTGTTTTTGATGACAAAAGTAACATTTTAAAGATCTTATGACCTCATTTCTTGTACAAAACTGTAGCAGATGTTGAAGAAAAATCTTTGTCTACCGATACCATTTATCTTCTATTAGGTTGAAAGTTCTAGTTGTAGATTTGTATCATTAAAGGAATCATTATGCATTTTTCATTTTCTGAATTACGGAAAATAAAAGATCTTGCTAAAAGATTTGTTAATGTATATCTTTTGAACTTCAAAGTATTTGTATTAGATACAAAAGGACCCTCTCTAGCTTCGTTACTAATAATCTGTGGTATCTTTTGTATGCGTTGGTAGGGAAGTAGTTGAAGATTTATTCAGCTGCTTTGTAAAGGCAGCTCAGCTGGTGGAGGCCATTGTAGCTGAATGTCTAGGCCTTCCTCCAAATTTCCTCCAGAAATTCAACGATGATAGAAACTGGGATCTCATGGTTGCTTTGCATTACTTCCAGGCAACTGATATTGAGAACGTTGGTAATTCTGAGCACGAAGATGGAAATGTTATTACCATTCTGCTCCAAGACGAAGTTGGGGGCCTAGAAGTTCGAAAAGATGGGGAATGGATTCCGGTTACTCCCAGAGAAGGCGCATTAATTGTCAACATAGGTGATATTGTTCAGGTAAATTTTCACGTGGGCTCTTTCAAATTTCAATAAATTGTTTCTTTTCTCTCCTCTATAATTTGGAGACTTGTCATTTGCAGGTTCTCAGCAATGGCAAATTTAAGAGTGCTACGCATAGAGTTCTTAGGAGAAAAGGAAGAGACCGGTATTCGTTTGCATTTTTCTATAATTTGCAAGCAGAAAAATGGGTTGAGCCATTGCCAGAGTTTAGTACATCGATTGGAGAGTCGCCAAAGTATAAAAGATTTCTGTACAAGGATTACCAAGCTCTGAGGATGAGGAACAAAACTCACCCTCCATCCCGATCTGGAGATGTCATCAACATTGCACACTATTCAATTTCAAACTAAAAACTTTGGAGTTCTAATTTGTTGAAGTGTGTTGAATTAGGTTCAAATAAAGCTGCTTATGTCTCATGGTGCACTAGAAGTCTTTTGTCTCTCATGATTGGCACTAACTCCCAAAGTTAGTTAGCCTATTAATGAAAGTCTGTAGTACCTATCTGTCTGTTTTCTATCCTTTTGTCTGGTTCCAGCAATGTAGTTGTCTGGTTCTATTTATGCAGCTTGTTGCTCTCATTTGTAAGACAATGCAGAATTAATATTATCGTTTGAGCTCTCTTTTCTCTGCATATCATTTTGTTCATGATTATATCTATCATGTATTGTCTTTGATTTAATCTTGTTTAATTACCCTTATCCAGTCATCATAATTTAGCAAAACACTTTCGGCAAATTAGAGTATGCTATTATACCATGGGATGAAGAACAAAGAAGTTACAGTTAATGAACTAAGGCGTGTGAATCATCATTTTTGTTGTTCTTGATCATACGTATTCATATTTTCCCAAGCGCATTGTTATATTAAAAGTATAATAAAATTCAAATATAAAAAATTAAACTTGTCCTTATGAAATCCCCAAATACTCTTATTTCAATCGATGTGAGATATTACATTTTTTATTAAATCGCACCCGTACGGTTTAATTACCACAAAGGATTTTGGTCCACAACCAGTTCTATAGCCTATTGGCTTCAGCTAAGTTTTCTCACGACTTCAAACATAGAAGGGAATTTTTACCATCTAATATCTCGTGTTCATATTACTCTTCAATGGTATATGATTAGTTGGCTAGAATCTAGTCCATATGGCCCTGGTAGGAAAAAAAAAAATGGAAGTTTGTAATATATGTGATGGCTTTGCTATGCCATTTTAATAGTTGGCAGCAATAAAAGCTAAAACTGGAAATTTAGAAGGACTTGGGAAAGAAAAAGAAAAAAAGAAATTTAGAAGGAGATCTCTCCCACATTCCCTCTGCAGGTAAATGGCAGTGATGGCCCTGATGCTGATAAAGAATTAGAGATGACAATTGGACGAGACATTTTGGATTTAACAGTTCTAGTAATCATTCTTAAAAGTAGTGTCTGATGATTGCAGTAGGATTTGGTTACGGGGACTGTGGAAGCGAAGCGCATTGCTCTTATCTCAGTTTTTCCTTCCCTATTAACGCGTATTGCTAGAAAAATTACATGTTTTGTCCAGTTTAAGCTTTGCTGAGAAAAGAAACGTCTCTTGCATGTCCATGTTTCTCTAGCTGGACCAGTTTTCTGGTCGGTCTAGATGTTGAAGAGGATTTTTTTTGTCAACTGCAAAGACGCTTTCCATCCCACCCTTATTCTCTCCAAAACTTTAAAATGTTGTTTGTGTTTCTACTTTCTACCTATCATTTATTATATTTTTTATAAAGAAAGAACCTTTAAATTTAAAGATCAAGGAAAATAACAAGTGTGAAGCACAAAAAAAAATAATTAAATCATTCTTTTGCCTTTTACCACAATTATATATATATATAAAGGGTTGGACTCCATAGCAAACACCTTATATAACAAACAATAAAGAACACCTCATATTTAATAGATCCATTGCCCCTGGCGGGGCCACCCAATACAAAAAATTCTTATTTTTTTACCCTCTATCCATCCATCATCTCAAAAAAAAAAAAAGTTAATGTTCATGACGATGACGTCATCAGTGACGTCATCATGAACAGTAAAATTTTTATTTATTTATTTTGCTGGCTTGATAGAGGGTAAAAAAATAACAACTTTTTGTATTGGGTGCCCCTGGCGGGGCCAAAGGATCTAATAGATCTAAGGTGTTTTTTATTGTTTGTTATATAAGAGTGTTGCGTAAAAACTATGTTAACAACCACAATAAGTTGCAAGACAGAGAGAAAACAAATTGCTATTATTATATTTCAGAAGGTTCAGATTTAAGAAGGATTACACTATAATAATAGTACATTCAGAGGGGGAATAATTTGGGTATTTGGAGTATACCTATTGACTATTGTACTTGAGGAGCGAGCATCAATATATATTATGTGAGTTAGCTTGTCACCCAAATAATTGATCCATTATTAAGTCTCGGAAATGCCGTCTTAGGTATTTTAGTAACTGTCATACTGATTATATTTGGTTAAAAAACCAGGATCGGACCACTAGTCTGAGTCGAACATGTCAAACTCGAATACTATTCCCACAGTTGATCTCTCTCCCTTCTTCGCAACAGGAGACGACGAGGGTAAGAAAAAGGCTAAAGATTTGATACACCAAGCTTGTTCCACGTATGGATTTTTTCAAGTTGTGAACCATGGGGTGCCACTTGAACTGATGAATAGAGCGATGCAAGTTTCCAAGACATTTTTCGAGTTTCCTGATAAGGAGAAGCTCAAGTACAGTCCTGCATCAGGGGCACCTCTTCCTGCTGGCTATAACAAGCAACATGAGAACTCTGCTGACAGGAATGAATACTTGTTAATGTTCCCACCTGCATCCAATTTCAATGTGCTCCCTAGTGATCCACCTGAGTTTAAGTAAGTCTATAATTTTAACAGAATCGTGAACTTAAGTTTTCATATGGATTATGCTGGGAATCGTCTTGTATGCCTAGATAATCATCGTGTTTGTCAAAAACATTATCTACTATGATTAGCTTCATATATTATCCTTTAGATCTGCTAGGGATCCAATGTGAGTTTCTGTTCGTCTTTAAGCTGATTCAATCCGGATAATGAGTTATAGGTGTCTTATTTTGATAGATATGTAGTTGTCATAGAATATATATTAAACACCGGGAAGTACACAAGTACTAGAAATAAAGGCGCAAAGTTGATTTGAGGTACCAAAACTGCGTTATAATTTGTAATGTTTGTTGTGTAGTACCATGTGATGAGTTCGTGAGAGAGATTGCCGAGAGAGAGATGCAGAAAGAGAGAGTTCTGTATCAGAATAAGATAATTCTAACAATGTCGACTACTGGATGTAGTCTATTGTTCTATTACATTAAATTTTGTGGTTTAATGAAAGATTTCCACATTTAACTTGTTGGATCTTTTACATTCATTTATGTTGTAGAAACAATCCATAGAGGGACAATCTGTGAAATATATTGTATATGTTGGTAGGAAAGCAGCTGAGGAATTGTTTAGCAGCTTCACAAAGACGGGTCAGCTTTTGGAGGCCATTATAGCTGAATGTTTAGGCCTTCCTTCAAATTTCCTTCAAAAATTCAACGATGACAGAAATTGGGATTTTATGGTGGCTTTGCGCTACTTCTTGGCAACTGATTCTGACAACAATGGTCTATCCGAGCACGAAGATGGAAATCTAATCACATTGGTTCTCCAAGATGAGGTTGGTGGTCTTGAAGTTCGTAAAAATGGAGAATGGATTCCTGCTACTCCCTCAGAAGGCACACTAATTGTCAATTTAGGTGATGTTGTTCAGGTATTCATATGACCACTTTTCATTCCTTTCCCTTCCTTTCTTTATGGCTCTTGAACTTTGGAAATATTGATAAATGCAGGTTCTGAGCAATAACAAGTATAAGAGTGCTACACACAGAGTAGTGACAACAAAAGGGCGAAACCGTTACTCGTATGCATTCTTCTATAATTTGCAAGGAGAAAAATGGGTTGAGCCATTGCCAGAGTTTACGACATCAATCGGAGAGTTGCCCAAGTATAGAAAATTCTTGTTCAAGGACTATCAAGCTTTGAGGATGAGGAACAAGACTCACCCTCCATCCAGACCTGAAGATGTCATCCACATTACACATTATTCAATTCCAAACTGATATATTTGGAAATTTCATTTTTAGCAATGATTCTTCAGGATAAATAAGATTATGCTATCTTTATTGTTCGTTTTAACTAGTTCATGTGAGTAAGTCATCAGTTGAACAATTCACTTAACTAGTGCATGTGAGTCGAATAATCAGTTCATTTTTGTTCTTACCTGTTGTATGGGCTCATTTTGCTAAAACCATAAAAACTGATAGCTTTGAGTAGTACATTTGAATATCAGATGTTACAGTCTTACAGAATACAATATTAACAAGTTGAGTATCACGAGTTTGATCGTAGATTCTTGTACGTGTAGGGATGGGAATCGGGTCGGATCGGCTCGGGTTTGGCAAAATCCAAATCCAAACCCGATTTTTTGGATAAAATCCGAATCCGACCCGAACCCGAAAAATACCCGAAAACTAATACCCGAACCCGATCCAATGGATTTTGGGTGGATTTCGGGTATACCCGAAACCCGAAAATTTTTGAATTTGGATAATACCCGAAACCCGAAATCCGAAATCCAAAAACCCGAAATTTTCAATCAAGTTTTATATAATACACACTTTAATATTTTATACATTATAAAAAGTATTATTTATATTATATAAATAAATTATATTCTTTGCATTAATTTTAATATTTAATTTTGTTATAAAATTTTACATATAATCAATTTTTAAATGAATTTAAATCATTAAAATAACCAAATAGATTTTATATGAAATACATCTTCAACACTTCGAGTCTAAAATTGTTTTAATATTTTGGTTTTAATAATACAAGGTTATTTGTTATACGATGCATCAATGATTTTTATATAAAATGTATTAAATTTTGAAATATATTATATTGTAAATTATATATATATATATATATATATATATATATATATATATATATATATATATATATATATATATATATATATATATATATATATATATATGGGGCTACTCAAATGAGACCCCTCTTATAATGAGAACTGCACATTGGGCCACCAACCCCAATAAACTAAACATGCGCGTGCGCCTGACTTCATTAGATTCCGTAACAGATTTATCACTACCCATGCCACCTAATAGATCTTCAAATTCCAACTGACCAGTGTGCAACCATTTTACTTCTTTTAAAATATTAGATATTACATTCAACTCAAACCCACTACCCGTAAACATAACATCATTTTCACTTTCAGTCAGTTCTTCTTGCCGCTTCCTTAGCACAGACACATAACTTTGATAGACCAATCCAGTCGCATGCTCCCTTCTCTTACCTTCTTCAATACATATATCCTCTACGGACTAATTTCTGTTTTATTTGTGTATGTATATTTGGGTGTAAGAACTAATTTGTGATTTGTGTTGACTAATTGGTGAGTAGTTAGAAATTTGAAAAGTTACAAAAGTTTGAAATATACATACACAAATAGATAAATATACTTACTTGACAAATGGTGATTCTGCTGTAAACTTTTATAAATCGAAATATACATACACAAATCACCAATTTTACACCCAAATCACCAAAAATTCTGGGCCCAAAAACACAAAAAAAAAAAAAAAAATAGATTTAAGTTCGTAATAGTATCAAATTCACCAGATCTGAGTCATCGTCACCATTTCCCTAGCCTATAAACCCACTATCGTGCTCGCCGATTGTAAGTAGCCCTTCATCATGGTGAACTCAATTTTCAATCGATCCATGACGTCTTCTTTTTCTTAAACATACAATCTAAAATTCTATCCAATCTACCACCTTCAGAAATCACCATCAGAAATCACCATCACATTGCTACTATTATCACAACATACAGAATCACCAAAATTCCATCCAAATTACTAAAATTTCAATCCAAATCACCAAATTTCGATACAAATCACCAATTTTTTTTAAACAAATCACGTAAAGCGCCGCCTTCACCATACCTACCACCACCATCTCCACCATACATCATTCATCTTGCCCATTACAGATGTCGCAACCACCATAACCACCACTAGATGAGAGAAATCAGATCTAGATGAAAAGAAATCGGATTTGAAAATTATAAATATAAAGCAAATCTACCTTATGTTTGTTTTCCTGACTACATGGCAGCAATGTGGAGGGAAATGAAGTGTGATTGTTGGGGTGAAGGAAAGGGAAAGATAGTGTGACACCCCCCAAATCCGGGGTCAGGAGATTTGGTTGTCACGCGAAAATCCTCAAAATAAAACATCCGGTTAATAATCATCATTCACTTGTGATTGTCCAACACTGGAAATATAACATCTGTGACCCCAATCATACCAAGATCTTTTAAGGTTATAGGGCTAGAAACAAGAATCCAAATTCCATTAAATAAAAAGTATTCATTCTTTACAACATTCTCTTTGATCAAACTTAAATCACTGGTGTAACTTCGATAAGAAGTACGCCAGGCCAACTAGACCATAATATAATAATAATAAATATTAGAACTCAATTATATAAAATAGATCTTACTCTAAATCCAGACATCCTGAGCCAAGTCATCTTCGAAATAGCATCACGCTTCTTCTCTTTCTGAACTGTGCGGATACGTCTCGCCAAACTACCTTACTGAAATGTTAGAATTTACAACAGCAAGTATGAGCGAAAGAAATGCTCAGCAAGCGTATAAAAATTTTGATATAAAATCAGGATAAGTGGGGCATAAAATCAACTGAAATGTAAAACAGTTTATAGAGAAACTGAATCAACAACTGTGATATAATTCACATCATAACTGAAATCATTTGGCATGTCATAAAAATGAATCATCTGCCAATTCACAATATATAATAGCCATTCGGGCGATATGGATTGGATACACTTTACTGAAACACCATTGCCCCCTGATCAGGTTCAAAAGCAATGGGACCACTTTATACAACCACCGAATACCTTTCTATCCGCGTGGGTATAACGAGGATTTCTGGGGTACCCAAAATAGGCAAGTAATGTTAGCCTATAGGAAGATGGTATGGTTACCATATCCTCCTCAAATATAGCTGGACCAACTACTCGATGTGGCCTCCTACGCTTTACTATTTTCTAATCCAATAGAGCAATTTCCGAATTCAACAGGAAATGCTTAGTTTTAAATACAGGTCATATCCCATTATTACTACGATAATGAGGATATGAAGAGTTTATCTGAAACAATTCCCCACATCAAAGGTACCAATAACAAACAACTGTGTTCGCACAAAAATATTTAAGAATCACAAATAGCTCTGAACAATAGCTATTCGTCATGATATGAATCAATGAAACATAAAATAAAAAGTGTTTAGGATGATAAAGAAAATACTTGCCTCTGGTCCTTTGTTATTACGTAGCGCCGAAGTAATACAACTATCTTCTTCTATCTCACGTCATCATGTCCTCTGTTGATCATTCGCTGGTTTGACGCTCTTGCGATTGCCACGAGTCTGATCCGTTGACATCGAGCCTGCGCGTCTACTTCTATAGTCAAACATAAGCTGGTACTTCAGTCTTCAAACATCAAGTTCTACTTTTATAAACACTTACAAACTCCATTCGAACGTATTAACCCTGCTTACCAATATCTCTGTCGGAAGAAAATAATTGGAAATGTCCCCTTTGAACATAGACGTTTTCCCGGTGTTAAAACACCTCACAATAAATCCAACAATCCACAAACAATACTGCATCCATCTCTAACCTTCCTCATAACTCAAAAAGAATATTACATCCATCTCCAACCCTCTTCATTATATCTACTTATCTCCGCTGACAAACCTAAGTCAATATTCAACAATTAATCCTTGAATTAAACAATTATGCATTCAACTTAGTCCAACTCAATCTATAAATAATCCTCAAAACATTTATCTTATTCCTCGATAAAGAAACATGATAATCAATTAATCCTCAAGACACGATTAATTCTCGAGATAACAATTAATCCTCGAACAAAAACTTCATCCCCAAAAATAAATATAAATCTAACAATCCTAGTCAGTATTTCAAAGAAAACATCGTCTACTCTTAGCGACATCTTATAACATAAATCATATAAACAATTAATCACCAATTAATTATATATATCGATCAAAACTCGATTTACAACATAACCCTCGATACTTAATACCTTAATAATTCACATTGCACGTAAAGAGACTCAATAAGTAGATCACATAATCACATAGCACGTAATTCACATAGCAGATACGACTCACAAATAAAAGAGCACTCGAAGTATTTTTAGAATATTTAAAAATATTTTTAAAGCACTTAAAAGAATTTTAAAAGATTTAGTTAACCCTTTTTGAATCAAAAACGATTGCTAATAAACCCTCCGGGTAATTATTGGATCCCCAAAATATTTTAATAAATATTTAATCCGGGTTTATAAATAATTTTAGAATTTTAAAACTATTTTTATCGCTCCCGGATTATTTTTAGAATTTTAAAACAATTTTATTACATTTTAAACAAATAAAGAAATAAATATTAAAGGTAAAATAATATTTAGAAAATAAATAAATCATTTTATTTTCCAAAATAATTAAATCTGATTATTTTCAATTATATTTAAATAATATTTAATTAATTAAATTAATTGATTAATATTAATTAACCAATCAATTTAAATTAATTAAGATATTAGCTAAATAAATTTAAAATAATCAAATAAAATAGATTTTCGAATAAAAATAATTTATTAAAAATTTAAAAGTATTTTTCGAAATTAAAAATATTTTTTTCGAAATTTAAAAATGATTTTTCGAATTTTCGAAAATAAAATTCGAATTTATAATAAATTTTTGAAAATAATTTTTCAAAATCATTTTTCAGAATTTGATTTTCAGATTTTAAAGATCAAACGTCACTGTTCATCACCATCTCCACATATTCATCACCAAGAATGCTTCAAGAACACCACCTCCAACAATGGAGGTTTACAAGATTCCGGCGACCGGAATTATTTCCGGCGAGCACAAACCGGAATCCAACAGCCACTTTATATACATCCATAACTCATAAATCTCCCGATCTATCCATCTGTAACAACCGATTTAGCAACAGATTCCCAGAACTCATTTTCCGGCCAAATCTTAAAATTTTCCGATGAACATTCATATTTCAAGAATAAGAATTAAACCACGATTTCTCTATGTTATTGAACTCAAAATCTAACATATAATATACCAAATCGAATGGCAAGAGCTACTCTACAACAGGGAATCATCAAATCAACCAAATAATCGCGTTTGAAAAAAAATCATAATTTTAATAATAAAAAATTCGAAATAATTCAATTTTTCCAGAAATTTTGAAGATACCTGCACCGATTCTAATGATTCGTATGCGTAGTACGTGTCACAAGCTTCGATTCGGATATTTACAAGTCGAAAACGGACTCCGGTAACGTACTCAAATCTTCATTTGATTGTCAAGAACTTCAAGAAAAATTCCAGAGAATTTTCCAGAAAATAAAATCAAAAATCTGATTTTTGATTAATTTTAACAATTAAAAATAAAATTCTGCTATTTATATAAATCTGAAAATTAATACCCCAAAAATATTTTTAACCCCTAATTAAAATTATTAAGCCCAAAAAATAATTTTTATGGGATAAAAATGTAAAAATTTTATTTTTAAACAAATATAATATATATGCCAAAATTTCCCAAAAATTACGAATATTACAAAAATTACAACATAATGCATTTTCAGATATCCCACTATTATATAAAAATAATTTTATGAAAAACAGGGCCTCGAATTCGATACAGGGGCTGGATCCGGAAATTAAAATGCGAAATAATTGTATTCTAAAAATATAAAAATTACAGAAAAATAGAATAAAATATTCTATGATACACAGAAGTCACATAACACGTATGAGATAATTTTCCTATTTAATAAAAATCATAACGCGTTTAAATGCATTAAAAATAAACTAACACACATTAAAAGCAACTAAAAATATATTTTAATATAATAAATTACACGTAATTTTTCAGGTCGTTACATTCTTCCCCCCTTATAAGGATTCCGTCCTCGGAATCAGCTAAGGCAACTAGTGGGGTTCCTTAACTCCTTCACCATCAACACTTGCTTTGCAAAACTGGGGATAGTGTTCCTTCTTAAACAACTTCTCCAAAATCTCAATTCAACTATAGGGTCTCTATCTGAGGTAGTTATCACTGGAGTCTTACAACCCATCGTTATTTGTTTCAAATATGGCTCGACCAACTTTCCATTAACATAATATCCTTGAGAGAGAGAACTGATTCCATTGATATGTCACTGATATTCTAATCATTTTAGGACTCGTTCTTACTCTTGGAGATTCCGTTGCGAATCTAACTTCTATCAGCGAATTTCGCTTATCCTGACCTGATTGGCATACCCTTGAAATTCAATAGAGATATCAAGAATCATGAAATTTTGAAGAGAACAGATTCCGTATCATAGCAAATGTCCCACAACTGTGGTTATGAATTTACGAATTTTTAAAGCAACCTGATTTGAAATAAGAGAATAACTGAGAGATCAATATGATCACATGAACCCGACGTTGTGTGTCTTAGCTCCGACATTTACAATTAAAGGTGATCAGCCTTCTTGTAATACACAACACACCAGTGATGGCGTCCCATCCAACTTCTATCACACAGACAGATATACCTGGTGTCCCCTATAAATAGGGTTGTTCGTCTCAGTAGGATTAGAGAAATATGAAAGGAATTCCAAATTTGTTATTTTCCGAAAAGAAGAACCAGGAAGAAAGTACCGAACAAGTGGTACTATATTGCAAATAAGGTTATTAATCATTGGAGAAAACAAAAAGTTGAAAGTCTCAGAAATTTTAAAATAGGTTTCATAGTAACCACTGAAACAATTGAGATTCAAATGGAGATTGAACACAAGTATCAAAATGTCACTATTTAGAAGAGGAGATATATCTTTTAACGAATACCTCTTTAGGAGGGATATCAAAATAATTCATAGAAAGAAAAGGTATTGCCAAGGTCACTACTTATGCCTTCTTTGCCAATTCCTTTGATAGCTCGTCATTCGAATTTAAGCTTCTTCCTTTCCACGTTTTAAGAATATCGATATCGTATGCCATCGTCAACTCGTAATAGTCTCTGAAGATTCCACAGTAGACATCTCCATTAGCAAGGTGGTCAATCCAGTTCAGCACAACTATCTTAAACGAGTACTCCAATCTTAACTTACTAATTGGTACTATATCCAATAGTCCAACAGGAACTCTACATGAGCTCTGACGTTCCTTACTTAGCTATACACACTCCTACACACTCTCGTTTCTAGTTTACTATAACCCTGCTCTGATACCAACTGTGACACCCCCCAAATCCGGGGTCAGGAGATTTGGTTGTCACGCGAAAATCCTCAAAATAAAACATCCGGTTAATAATCATCATTCACTTGTGATTGTCCAACACTGGAAATATAACATCTGTGACCCCAATCATACCAAGATCTTTTAAGGTTATAGGGCTAGAAACAAGAATCCAAATTCCATTAAATAAAAAGTATTCCTTCTTTACAACATTCTCTTTGATCAAACTTAAATCACTGGTGTAACTTCGATAAGAAGTACGCCAGGCCAACTAGACCATAATATAATAATAATAAATATTAGAACTCAATTATATAAAATAGATCTTACTCTAAATCCAGACATCCTGAGCCAAGTCATCTTCGAAATAGCATCACGCTTCTTCTCTTTCTGAACTGTGCGGATACGTCTCGCCAAACTACCTTACTGAAATGTTAGAATTTACAACAGCAAGTATGAGCGAAAGAAATGCTCAGCAAGCGTATAAAAATTTTGATATAAAATCAGGATAAGTGGGGCATAAAATCAACTGAAATGTAAAACAGTTTATAGAGAAACTGAATCAACAACTGTGATATAATTCACATCATAACTGAAATCATTTGGCATGTCATAAAAATGAATCATCTGCCAATTCACAATATATAATAGCCATTCGGGCGATATGGATTGGATACACTTTACTGAAACACCATTGCCCCCTGATCAGGTTCAAAAGCAATGGGACCACTTTATACAACCACCGAATACCTTTCTATCCGCGTGGGTATAACGAGGATTTCTGGGGTACCCAAAATAGGCAAGTAATGTTAGCCTATAGGAAGATGGTATGGTTACCATATCCTCCTCAAATATAGCTGGACCAACTACTCGATGTGGCCTCGTACGCTTTACTATTTTCCAATCCAATAGAGCAATTTCCGAATTCAACAGGAAATGCTTAGTTTTAAATACAGGTCATATCCCATTATTACTACGATAATGAGGATATGAAGAGTTTATCTGAAACAATTCCCCACATCAAAGGTACCAATAACAAACAACTGTGTTCGCACAAAAATATTTAAGAATCACAAATAGCTCTGAACAATAGCTATTCGTCATGATATGAATCAATGAAACATAAAATAAAAAGTGTTTAGGATGATAAAGAAAATACTTGCCTCTGGTCCTTTGTTATTACGTAGCGCCGAAGTAATACAACTATCTTCTTCTATCTCACGTCATCATGTCCTCTGTTGATCATTCGCTGGTTTGACGCTCTTGCGATTGCCACGAGTCTGATCCGTTGACATCGAGCCTGCGCGTCTACTTCTATAGTCAAACATAAGCTGGTACTTCAGTCTTCAAACATCAAGTTCTACTTTTATAAACACTTACAAACTCCATTCGAACGTATTAACCCTGCTTACCAATATCTCTGTCGGAAGAAAATAATTGGAAATGTCCCCTTTGAACATAGACGTTTTCCCGGTGTTAAAACACCTCACAATAAATCCAACAATCCACAAACAATACTGCATCCATCTCTAACCTTCCTCATAACTCAAAAAGAATATTACATCCATCTCCAACCCTCTTCATTATATCTACTTATCTCCGCTGACAAACCTAAGTCAATATTCAACAATTAATCCTTGAATTAAACAATTATGCATTCAACTTAGTCCAACTCAATCTATAAATAATCCTCAAAACATTTATCTTATTCCTCGATAAAGAAACATGATAATCAATTAATCCTCAAGACACGATTAATTCTCGAGATAACAATTAATCCTCGAACAAAAACTTCATCCCCAAAAATAAATATAAATCTAACAATCCTAGTCAGTATTTCAAAGAAAACATCGTCTACTCTTAGCGACATCTTATAACATAAATCATATAAACAATTAATCACCAATTAACTATATATATCGATCAAAACTCGATTTACAACATAACCCTCGATACTTAATACCTTAATAATTCACATTGCACGTAAAGAGACTCAATAAGTAGATCACATAATCACATAGCACGTAATTCACATAGCAGATACGACTCACAAATAAAAGAGCACTCGAAGTATTTTTAGAATATTTAAAAATATTTTTAAAGCACTTAAAAGAATTTTAAAAGATTTAGTTAACCCTTTTTGAATCAAAAACGATTGCTAATAAACCCTCCGGGTAATTATTGGATCCCCAAAATATTTTAATAAATATTTAATCCGGGTTTATAAATAATTTTAGAATTTTAAAACTATTTTTATCGCTCCCGGATTATTTTTAGAATTTTAAAACAATTTTATTACATTTTAAACAAATAAAGAAATAAATATTAAAGGTAAAATAATATTTAGAAAATAAATAAATCATTTTATTTTCCAAAATAATTAAATCTGATTATTTTCAATTATATTTAAATAATATTTAATTAATTAAATTAATTGATTAATATTAATTAACCAATCAATTTAAATTAATTAAGATATTAGCTAAATAAATTTAAAATAATCAAATAAAATAGATTTTCGAATAAAAATAATTTATTAAAAATTTAAAAGTATTTTTCGAAATTAAAAATATTTTTTTCGAAATTTAAAAATGATTTTTCGAATTTCTGAAAATAAAATTCGAATTTATAATAAATTTTTGAAAATAATTTTTCAAAATCATTTTTCAGAATTTGATTTTCAGATTTTAAAGATCAAACGTCACTGTTCATCACCATCTCCACATATTCATCACCAAGAATGCTTCAAGAACACCACCTCCAACAATGGAGGTTTACAAGATTCCGGCGACCGGAATTATTTCCGGCGAGCACAAACCGGAATCCAACAGCCACTTTATATACATCCATAACTCATAAATCTCCCGATCTATCCATCTGTAACAACCGATTTAGCAACAGATTCCCAGAACTCATTTTCCGGCCAAATCTTAAAATTTTCCGATGAACATTCATATTTCAAGAATAAGAATTAAACCACGATTTCTCTATGTTATTGAACTCAAAATCTAACATATAATATACCAAATCGAATGGCAAGAGCTACTCTACAACAGGGAATCATCAAATCAACCAAATAATCACGTTTGAAAAAAATCATAATTTTAATAATCAAAAATTCGAAATAATTCAATTTTTCCAGAAATTTTGAAGATACCTGCACCGATTCTAATGATTCGTATGCGTAGTACGTGTCACAAGCTTCGATTCGGATATTTACAAGTCGAAAACGGACTCCGGTAACGTACTCAAATCTTCGTTTGATTGTCAAGAACTTCAAGAAAAATTCCAGAGAATTTTCCAGAAAATAAAATCAAAAATCTGATTTTTGATTAATTTTAACAATTAAAAATAAAATTCTGCTATTTATTTAAATCTGAAAATTAATACCCAAAAATATTTTTAACCCCTAATTAAAATTATTAAGCCCTAAAAATAATTTTTATGGGATAAAAATGTAAAAATTTTATTTTTAAACAAATATAATATATATGCCAAAATTTCCCAAAAATTATGAATATTACAAAAATTACAACATAATGCATTTTCAGATATCCCACTATTATATAAAAATAATTTTATGAAAAACAGGGCCTCGAATTCGATACAGGGGCTGGATCCGGAAATTAAAATGCGAAATAATTGTATTCTAAAAATATAAAAATTACAGAAAAATAGAATAAAATATTCTATGATACACAGAAGTCACATAACACGTATGAGATAATTTTCCTATTTAATAAAAATCATAACGCGTTTAAATGCATTAAAAATAAACTAACACACATTAAAAGCAACTAAAAATATATTTTAATATAATAAATTACACGTAATTTTTCAGGTCGTTACAGATAGAAATGCAGCAAGTGTGATTGTTGGTGGATGAAGATATGCCCCTGCGGGGCCAGAAGTTTGAACGGAAAAGGAGGTGGTGTCGACCGCCGGAGAAGAGGACCGGTGCCGCTGCCGATGGGGGTGGGGGTGGGGGTGGGGGTGGGGGGGTCGGATGTGGGGGGGGGGGAATATAGTCAGATTTATTAGATATTAATATAGTCAGATTTGTGTGGTCCAGATTAAGTAGTATAGTATAAAATGGAAAGCTCTCAATTCTCAAAATAAGGGGGGTCTCATTTGAGCACTTGCCTATATATATATATTCGGATTTTTTTTCGGGTTTTGGGTTCGGATCGGGTTTCGGGTTTCGGATCGGGTTTCGGGTTTCGGATCGAGTTTCATAATATCCAAATCCAAATCTAAACATTTTCGGGTCTGAAAATCAAATCCAAATCCAAATCCAAAAAATCGGATTCGGATTATCCAAAATTTCGGATTTCGAATCGGGTATCCATCGGATCGGATTTTTTTCCATCCCTATATACGTGCTTGTGTGCCTGGGCCTAGTTTAATGGAGTAGTACATTTATACATTCCTTTATAGCTGGGCCTTGTTAACATTTCTGTATAAGCTTTTACATAGCTGGGTTTCCCCACCAGTTACTTTAATTTGGGTCTTATATTCAACCTGACTGTGTCATTTGTTTTACTTGGGCCGTCTATGTCTCATTATATTGATAAATCTTGTTGAGTTTGTTTTACAAAATATGTTTTCTCTTATAAAATTTGGATTGCTAAAATAAAAACTTGAAATGTAGATGATAGCTGGGTGTTTAATTTTCAAGTAATTTGCTTTTCCTTTTTAGTTGGATTCCTAGTATGATCAACTTGTTTGATTATTTATCAGTTGGAAACTCTAACCCGAGTTTTGCATTTGAAGAGTATTAGTTATATTCATAAAACTTCACAAAGTACCAGTTGTCCAAAAAACGGTAAAAGATATTTTAATCCAAAATTTATACTCATCATCCAAAATTAAACATTACTTATACAAAAATGTGTACTTATTTTGATTTCTTGTAATTTTATTTAATTAAAATGAATACTATTGCTTCCAAAGTAGCTTCTGCCTTCTAGTACATTATTTATACTAGCTAGCTTATAACCCGTGCAATGCACGGTTCCTTTTTAATATCTATAATTATATTATTATTTTTAAATTTTAAATGTTATTAATTTATATATCAAATTGTTGTTAAGAAATTGATATATATATATAAGATTTTATACGTTCGATTTAATATTTGTACTCTATCTTGAATTCTTAAATTTATTTTGGACGATTTTACAGTCCATGTAAAATTAACAAAATAATCTTTAATTTAGTGATGACTTAATGATTATTTTCCAATTAGATCTAGGCAGAAACAATAGAGAAGAAATTGACATTTTTTTACGTTGACAATTCTATTCGATTTATGACTTCTACTTATAATTCATTTTGATTATCAGAATACCATTGTTATTTGAAGATAGTTCTACTAACAATCAAAAACAATTTTAATAATAAGTATAAGAGGGATTTCGTCCAAAATTTTGATAATCGGTAGTCTGGTCTTCCGTACGACAAAATAAATAAGAACCGTTAGATATTATAATAAATAGATGAAAATCGTTGGATCTAGCATAAAAAAAGTTATTTTATATTTTAATATGTTATAAACTAAAAAGTATATTTCTACTGAAATACAAAAAAGTGTATGTCAATGATTTAAATCATATATAATTATGTTTCCTATAGTAAATATCATTATCAATGTAGGACTTCTACATTGAATAGGATTATTGTAAAAATTCATAATTAGATTTTCACTTCAGATTCTGAGTGTTTTAAATTGAATAATAATTTTTAAAACATCATTAAATTAAAGATAATTTTATGAGTTTCGTGTGGATCGTAAAATCATCCAAATCCGATTTCTAGATTTTAAGATAAAGCCCAAATGGTAAATATGATTATTTTTTTACTAATAATAAATTAATAAATTCAATTCTAATACAACCTTTTTTAATTATATCTTTTTCAAATTATAATTTTCTTTTTAAAATTCAATTCTAATACAACCTTTTTTAGTTATATCATTTCTAGATCATGATTTTCTTTTTAAAATTCACTTCTAATGCAACATTTTCTAATTATATCCTATTTAGATTATATTTTTTTTTAATATGATATAATCTTGATCATCTATTTATAAAAATATTATATTCGACGGTTGAAATTATTTTGGTAGTATAGTGACCAAAATTATGGATAATATATCTCTCACGCTTATTATATATAAGGATATAATTATATAATATAGGATATAATGAGTTGATTAATTTTAATTGATTAAATTTTTTGTACACTAACTTAAAACCCGTGCGATGTACGAATTTTATTATTTTAATATTATATGATTTTTTTCATTTATTAAAATTAATTTTCTAAAACGTGAATTTTGGAGCCTTACATTTTTATATGAGATGATTCGATAATAATTATATAAATGTTATCCATGATATTTCTAGAAATGGAGGGATTTTAGTTAGAAAATATAGTGAAGATGATAGGTTTTAGTTTAAAAAGGTAATTGGTTAATTATTGGTAATTATAAAATTATTATTTTATTTTATTAAATAAATGTCAGCGATATGATTAGGAAAAAAGAGGATTTAGTTAGAGAAAAATTAAAAAGGTGACATGTTCGAGGTGAAAAGGTAATTGATTAGTTTATAGCAATTATAATTTAATTACGTTATTTTACTAAATACAATTGTTCATAATATTTTTAGGAAAGGAGATATTAATATTATCCGTGATATTTCTATTAAAAGAGGGATTTTAGTTAGAAAATATAGAAAAGATGATACGTTTTAGCTGAAAAGGGTAATCGATTAATTATTAATATTATAATATTAGAGAAAAATGTTCAACTGTAAGGAATTTTCTAAAGTTAACCCATCAAAACTACGTAATTTTGATGGATTTCTTTCTTTGATTTAAAAGGGCCCGCGGGGACATCAATGATTGTGCATATATATGTGTCACAATCTTAATGGTTAACTTTAGGAGAATTTACTAAAGTTAACTTTAGGAATATTACCCATATTATCATTAGTTTATTGTTTTAAATAGAACAGTCCGTGATATAATTGAAAAAAGAGAGATGTTACTTAGAGAAAATAGAAAGGTAACGTGAAAAATAAAAGGATAACATGATTTATGTGAAAAAGGTAATTTATTAGTTTATAGTAATTATAATTTAATTATGTTATTTTACTAAATAAAATTGCTCATAATTTTTAGAAATTGAGAAATTAATGTTGCCAGCGATATTTCTATAAAAAAATGGAATTTAAATAGAAAAAATATAAAAGATGATACGTTTTAGCTGAAAAGGTAATCGATTAATTATTAGTATTATAATGTTTTTATTTTATTTTTATTAAATAGAAACACCCGTGATATAATTGGAAAAAGAGATGTTTAAGTAAGATAAAAGAAAAAGGTAACCGTCCATGATATAATTGGAAAAAGAGAGATTTTAGTTAGAAAAGAGAAAAGTTAACATGTTTTGGCTGGAAAAGGTAATTGATTAGTTAATAGTAACTATAATATAATTATGTTATTTTCTCAAACAAAAGTGCTCGTAGTGTTTTTAAAAAAATAGAAATTTTAGTTATATAAAACGTAAAAGATATTGTATTTGACCTGAAAAAGGAAATTATTTAGTTATTAAAAGAGGGAAAAGGTAATATGTTTAACCTGAAAAAGGAAATTGATTAATAAAGGAGAAATTTTAGTTAGATAAAATATAAAAGATATTGTATTTTATCTGAAAAAGGAAATTATTTAGTTATTGAAAAATAGAAAAGATAATAAGTTTAACCTGAAAAAAAAATTGATTATTAGTGGGATGGATTTTATATGTAATTGAGTAAGGGTAAATAAGTAAAATCAACAGGTACCATATCGACCGACCAACCGACCAACCAAACTTTTAATGTTTCGGTTTTTATATAATAGTATAGATTTGAGTAGTTGTTAGGTATATATTACTAAATAAATTGCTTATAAGTAAAGAATAATTTTTGATAAACGTTAGAAGTATTATTAAATGGTGTACGATATATTTTGTAATATGTTTGGCTTAAAGGATATTAGCGGATAATCCGGGCACGGCACAACCGGAATTAAAATATTAATATTAAGACACTATTTAATTATGTAATTATAGAGAATCAAATCCTAGATAGTGTTAAAAAGTTAAAATAAATAAATTTTTATAATTATGTAATTGTAAGGAATTGAACCCGTGGTGAAGCTAAAAAAAATTTAAAGTAAATAAATCTTGTATAATTATGTAGTTGTAAGGAATCGAATCCGAGGTGAAGCTAAAACATATTAAAACAAACAAATCTTATATAATTATGTAGTTGTAAGAAATTAAACCCAAATTTAGTGATAACCAAATTTGGTATTTTGGTACTATTGTGTACCATCAAAACATGATTTTACATTAATAAAGAGTATAGATTACAAATGTGTTAAAAAACAAATTTTACTTTTAGGAACATATTTTTTATATATATATAAATACTCGATTTAAGTAAGCTTACAAGGTGGGCTCAGTACTGCAGGCAGCTGCTGCTCATGTACTAGTATCTCAGTCTAGAATTAGTTGAAACTTGCAATCAATCACCGGCAGCATTACAGTACCCAGCAGAGGAAAATTGAAAAAGAAGGCAAAGGCTAAAGCTGCAGCAATCAAAGGAACATTTCAACGGCAACATTCAGATTCAAATGGACCCAGATCAGGAGCATACGCTCCCATATTACTAGTACTTTTTTTTTTTTTGGCTAATTAATTATCTGTCCGAGGTATTCGTAGAAACAACTTCTATTTCCGATTTTTTATTTTTTTTTTTGAATGGCCGTTATGAAAGGAGACGGTGCTTAAGCACCATCTCAGCCTCGTCTTTTTGCATGAATATCTAACTAAATTTAATTAGAAACAAATTATTTTTAAAATTCAAGCGGAGCCCTCTTTTGTGCTATTAGGATCCAAGCTGTGAGCTGTCTTTGTTGAAGGGAAAATGAAATCAAAATGGAGGGGGACAAATTACAAGGTTCATAATCATAACTGTTTCAAGGCTTTTTAACCTAACATGACACTGTTATATAAGCGTCACAAGGAACACGTTAGCTACATGCCTGTTACATATGGGAAATATGATTGGGCAAACAACAGTAAGATTCATTGTCAATCAATATAATTGATGCAGAGTTATTGCATACATGTACACACTAGATCCGTGGACTCGTATTTAAGTTACCAACTCTACAAATTTGCAAAAATCGCACCAAATTTACAATATGAATGGTTTCGAACGGAACTCGTAGATGCGATACACTTCAATATCAATATATCATCAATATATATATATACAATATATCATCAATATATATATATATATGAGTCCCACTCTAAAGAACCATCTTACGTGGAGAACCACTTAAAATGCATTAAAATAGTCCTTTATATAAGGCTCCTGGCGGGGCCCCTTCACATAAAAATCTTATAATTCTACCCTCTATCCATTCATCAAAAAAAACAATTTTAAAAAAAACTTTTAAAATTTTTTTAAAAAAGTTGCCACGTCATCATTTTTTGAAAATTTTTTTTAAAAAAAATTTTTTGTAATTTTTTTTATAAATAGATAGAGTATAGAATTATAAGACTTTTTTGTGAAGATGCCCCTGCGGGGCCCTTATATATAAAACAATTATAATGTATTTTAAGTGGTTCTCCACGGTTCTCCACGTAAGATGGTTCTCCATGGAACAAAAGCCATAGGGTTGGACTCCATAGCAAACACCTTATATAACAAAAGAACACCTCATATCTAATAGATCCATTGCCCCTGGCGGGGCCACCCAATACAAAAAGTTCTTATTTTTTTACCCTTTATCCATCCATCATCTCAAAAAAAAAAAAATTACTGTTCATGACGATGACGTCATCAGTGACGTCATCATGAACAGTAATTTTTAATTTTTTTTATTTTTTTTGCTGGCTTGATAGAGGGTAAAAAATAACAACTTTTTGTATTGGGTGCCTCTGGCGGGGCCAAAGGATCTAATAGATCTAAGGTGTTCTTTGTTGTTTGTTATATAAGAGTGTTCGGTATGGAGCAAAGACCTACATGTACACACTAGATCCGTGGACTCGTATTTAAGTTACCAACTCTAATATAACAAACAAT
Organism: Kitagawia praeruptora; assembly: GCA_037693485.1. Classification (NCBI taxonomy): domain Eukaryota; kingdom Viridiplantae; phylum Streptophyta; class Magnoliopsida; order Apiales; family Apiaceae; genus Kitagawia; species Kitagawia praeruptora. The sequence continues at coordinate 26,803,616 of CM075350.1, read as the reverse complement.
AAAGAACACCTCATATCTAATAGATCCATTGCCCCTGGCGGGGCCACCCAATACAAAAAGTTCTTATTTTTTTACCCTCTATCCATCCATCATCTCAAAAAAATAATAATAATTAAAAATTACTGTTCATGACGATGACGTCATCAGTGACGTCATCATGAACAGTAATTTTTAATTTTTTTTTTTGCTGGCTTGATAGAGGGTAAAAAAATAACAACTTTTTGTATTGGGTGCGCCTGGCGGGGCCAAAGGATCTAATAGATCTAAGGTGTTCTTTGTTGTTTGTTATATAAGAGTGTTCTGTATGGAGCAAAGGCCTATATATATATAGCCTAGCGTTCAAATAGAAACCAACCTTAAAATAGAAACTAGAAACCTACACTAAATAAATTATATTTTATTTATTTTAATGGGCCCACTGGGGGCACCTTCACAAAAAACTTATAAAATTCTTGGCTCTATTCAACAAAAATATAAAATAAAATTAAAAAAAGTTACTGTTCACGTGCCACGTCATCACGTGAACAGTAACTTTTTTTAAAAAAAATTTAATTTTTTTTATTTTTTTGTTGAATAGAGCCAATAATTTTAAACGTTTTTTGTATTGGGGTACCCCTAATTTGATCATTAGATTAGCTTGAAATATTTAATTTAGGTTTAGTTTCTAGTTTCTATTCTAAGTTAGTTTCTATTAGAACAAGACCCTATATATATATATATATATATATATATATATATATAAAGGAGGATATGCGGGAGCTTAGGTGGCGCTCTAAGATCGTATCAATCTATTTTTCTAATTTTCTAGAATTTTAGAATTAAAAACAATAATAAATGTAAAAATATCATTTAACATATTAGAGATAGAATAGGTGTTCGAATTTATAGAGGAGAATAGTTCGAATTTATAGGTAAAACATATGATTAGAAGTTCTATTACAAGTAGAATAAGTATTTATAATGCATATAATTAAAAGTTCTATTAGAAGTAAAATAGGAGTTCGAATTTATAAAGAATAAGAGTTCGAATTTATAGAAAAAATGTATAAATAAAAATTCTATTAGAAATAGAAAAATATTATTTAACATATTAGAAATACAATAGGTGTTCGAATTTATAGAGGAGAAGAGTTCGAATTTATAGGGAAGACATATGCTTAGAAGTTCTATTGGAAGTAGAATAAATATTTATAACGCATATGATTAAAAGTTCTATTGGAAGTAGAATAGAAGTTCGAATTTATAGAGAATAAGAGTTCGAATTTATAGAAAAAACATATAAATAAAATTTCTATTAGAAGTAGAATAGGTGTTTTTAACATATTAGAAGTAGAATAGGTGTTCGAATTTATAGAGAATAGTTCGAATTTATAGGGAAGACATATGATTAGAAGTTCTATTGGAAGTAGAATAAGTATTTATAACGAATATGATTAAAAGTTCTATTGGAAGTATAATAGGAATTCGAATTTATAGTGAATAAGAGTTCGAATTTATAGAAAAAAACATATAAATAAAAGTTCTATTAGAAGTAGAATAGGTGTTTGAATATATAGAGCAGACATATAATTAAATATTTTATAGAAAGTACGATTTTCTTAAATTATACTTTTTTGTATTCATAAATCCAATAATATTATCATAAAAAAGTCATCATTTTTTTAAAAAGAAAATAACTGATGTATTAACATAATAAAAGAACATTGTCATGTAGGAATCCTAAATAAATGCAAGAGTTTCTATAATATAAAGAAAAAATAAGATGTGTTTTCATTTTCTAAAACTCCATAATTTTCAGAAAGTCTGGAATAAGTATAAATTGGAATTCGCTCTATTTTTTAGGTTTTGATTTTAAGGAGTAAGTTGTTATGTTAGATAAGTACCATCAATAATATGTAATGAAGTTGGAATTTCGATTCCAAATAAGAGCGGCACGAAACGTATTTAACGAGATGACGGCTCACTAGAAAAGATTATATTAGCTATTAGAATTTAATACTGATGACATATTTTTTTTTATTTTTACGGTTCGATTTCATGGATAAATATTATTATATAAATCTTTATAATATATGTTAAAGCTGGGATTTCGGTTTTAACAAAAGAGCGGCTCAATCGAAAGAATCATGTTTAACAAGAAATCGATTCATTAGAGAAGATTATTTAATTATCAAAATTTAATATTAATATTATGATATAACTTAAATGTATTGAATATTTTTAAAAATATTGAAACGCCGCCGCGAAGCGCGGCTTTATCGACTAGTATATATATAAAAGAGGATACGCGGGAGTTTAGGTGGCGCTCCAAGATCGTATCAATCTTTTTTTCTAATTTTCTAGAATTTTAGAATTATAAACGCCAATAAATATAAAAATATCATTTAACATATTAGAGGTAGAATAGGTGTTCGAATGTATAGAGGAGAAGAGTTCGAATTTATAGGTAAGACATGTGATTATAAGTTCTATTGCAAGTAGAATAAGTATTTATAATGCATATGATTAAAAGTTCTATTGAAAATAGAATAGGAGTTCGAATTTATAGAGAATAAGAGTTTATATAAATAAAAGTTCTATTAGAAGTAGAATATGTGTTTTTAACATATTAGAAGTAGAATAGGTGTTCGAATTTATAGAGAAGAGTTCGAATTTATAGGAAAGACATATGATTAGAAGTAGAATAAGTATTTATAACGCACATGATTAAAAGTTCAATTGGAAGTAGAATAGGAGTTCGAATTTATAGAAAAAACATATAAATAAAAGTTCTATTAGAAGTAGAATAGGTGTTTGAATATATAGAGCATGTATATAATAAATTATTTTATAGAAAGTACAATCTTCTTAAATTATACTTATTTATATAAGTTAATTATACTTTTATTACGAAAATTTATTCATAAATCCAATACTATTGTTATTAAAAAGTCATCGTTTTATAAAAAGAAAATAATTGATATACTAACATAATAAAAGAATACTGTCATGTAGGAATCCTAAATAAATACAGGAGTATCTATAATATAAAGAAAAAATAAGATGTGTTTTCATTTTCTAAAGCTCCATAATTTTTAGAAAGCCTAGAATAAGTATAAATTGGAATCCGCTCTATTTTTACGTTTTGATTTAAAGGAGTAAGTTGTTATGTAAGATAAGTATCATCAATAATATGTAATGAAGTTGGAATTTCGATCCCAAAAGAGAGTGGCTCGAAATGTGTTTAACGGGAAGATTATTCAATATAAAAGATTGTATTACCTATTAAAATATCATACTGGTGTTATAAATTTTATTTTATTTTTAGGATTTGATTTTTATGGATAAACATTAGTATCATACAAGTGATATATGTAAAATTAGGTTTTTGATTTTAACGAGAGGGCGGATCAATAGTAACAACCGTGTTTAACGAGAAAGCGTTTAATTAGAGAAGATCTTAAAAAAATGTTTGAACATATAAGGAATACATATAATAAAATGTTTTATTTGAAATAGAATACGAGTATGGTGGAGACATTTTATACAATTTTTTAAAATTATATATTTTTTTCTTAGAAATCCTTTATTTTAATTTATTTATACAACTTAGTTATACTTGCATTAGAAAAATATATCCATAAATTTAATATTATTCCCGTAATGAAAAGTCTTCGTATTTAATTTTTTTTGATATGTTAACATAACAGAAAGACATTCTCATGCGGAAGTTATAAGTATATAAAAATTGGGATTTACTCTCTTTATATAATGAAGTTAGAATTTCAATTCCAAATAAGAGCGGCTCGAAACGTATTTAACGGGATGGCGGCTCACTAGAAAAGTTCATGTTAGCTATTAGAATTTGATACTAATGACATAATTTTTCTTATTTTTACGGTTCGATATTATTGATAAAAATTATTAAATAAGTCTTTATAATAATATATGTTAAAGTTGGGATTTCGGTTTTAACGAGAAAACGGCTCAATCGAAAGAATCATGTTTAACAAGAAATCGATTCATTAGAGAAAATTATTTAATTATTAAAATTTAATATTAATATTATAATATAACGTAAATGTATTGAATTTTTTTAAGAATATTGTAACGCCGCCGCGAAGCGCGGCTTTATTGACTAGTTTTAAAAATAAAACGATATATTTGAATACTTTTCTAAAAAAAATGATATATATGAATAATTACATTTAAATCTACTATGTTTACCAGGAACAGGACCGTTTTGGAAGCCTAGGAACGAAAAATAAAAATGAACCCCTAAATTTCTTTTTTGAAGTTACTAGATAAATTAATTAAATTCAAATATAATAAAATATGTTATTCCCATAAAAAACATATCAACTAGTAATATTAATTGTCATATATATTAAAAGAAAATTTATTGTCAAATCACTAAAATTTCTTCGTGCATTATTGGATGCAAATTTGTTGATAATTAATGGAATTCACATCAATCTTTTCCAATATAACTTTATCGATGTATAATATGGAAAAGCCGTTCAATCTTTCGTGTAACATAGATGATCTCAAATAAGATCAATGCACTAAATCTATGCACAAATATGAGAATAGTTTTCATATAAGCCAATTATTGAAGAAATATGTGTAAAATAATAAAAATTACATATACATTTTTGTGGTTTTTCTCAAAATATGATGGCGTAGTACAAGATGATTTATTAAATTAGGTTCAATAACAAAAAACAATAGGTCTCTATTACGATAGAAGTAAAACATAATATTAAATTTTAAAAATTATGTAAAAAGTGCGTAAATTTGTTTTTTCAAAAGCTTTTACATAAAATTGTAGTACAAATTGTATTGAAAATATCTAAAATTTATCTGCATATATACTAAGTAATTTTATTTTAAAAGTTTGGATCCCCAAAATTTCAGGTCCCCGACCGTCGCTCTCCCTGTCCTCCCTTTGGTAGGGGTGCCCGCGGGTCGGGTTGGGCGGGTTACAAGCAATTTAGTAATCCAATCCAATTAGTTCGGGTTTATAAAATTCAAACCCATAGTAAATCTTACTAAAGTCGGGTTGGGTTGGTTCGGGTTGATCGGGTTAAATATAAAGTAGAAGTTAGTGCAACACATATTTGTATTTGTTGGTTAGTGATAAAAGTAGGGATGGCAATTTTTACCGACCCGATGGATACCCGATCCATACCGATCCGATTGGATCTTACCGAACCCGAATATTTGGGTTTGGGTTTGGGTTTGGGTTTGGGTTTATTTTTTAAACCCGAACTATTTTCGGGTCGGGTTTGGGTTTTGGCCTTACCGTACCGAACCCGACCCGAAAACCCGAAACCCGTTTCAAACCCGATCGAACCCGAACCCGACCCGAAAACCCGAATTAAATATAAATAATTTAATACATTCATATTAGTGTATAAATGTATTGGGGTATTGGTTTAGTAATACTTTAACTAATATTTTCTTTTACTATTATTGTTTGTATCCTAATCAACTACCTCTACCCACTCTTTTTTATTTCCACGCGACCCCCCCACCCCATCTGTTCTCTCTCGCGTACCCCTCCCCTCCCCTGTATCTCTTTCATTTTCCTCCGCCATCCATAATTAAATATAGGCAGTAGAGAAACAAATCGGGGGGAGAGGGATTTCGGCCAGCCGAATCAAATCATCAATTATTTATGGGTTTGCCGATGACCAGGAGAGAGTCGGCGAGGGTGAGAGATTTAGAAAGAGAAGAGAGAGCAGTGGGTGGTGGTGGCGTCGAAGAAGAGAAGGCGGGGAAGAGTGGGAGGGGAGACAACGGGAAGAGAGAAAGGAGGCAACGCCGCAACGAGAAGAAGAATAGAGTGCTGGCGGCTTTGGTGATTACGGGTTTTGGTAAAACCCGAACCCGATTGAAACCCGATGGGTTCGGTTTCGGTTTTAGTATTTCGGGTTTTACCGGGTTCGGGTTCGGGTTCGGGTTCGGGTTCGGCGAAAGGTTTCGGGTTTGGGTTTGGATTTGGCCAAACCCGTTTCGACCGACCCGATTGCCATCCCTAGATAAAACAACTCAAAATCCAAGAATTAAAGTCATGTACAACTTAATCTAGTATACAATTATACAATTGATCACCACATGTGCAAATTGTATTACAATCTACAAAACTAAATTATGTTACAAATAAGTAGAACATCATTGTATTAAATATATTTAATTCATAATTTTAGTGTGGAACATGTAATAATATATCCAAAAAATCTTAACTTTAAGTCAAGTAGTAAATTAGTAGTACGACTCATTAGTGCATAATATATGTCGGGTTGGATTGGGTTAAAATTATCAAAACCCTAACCCAACCCATTTAATTCGATTTTTTTTAAAATTTAACCCATTCAATTTTCGGTTTAAATAAAATCGGGTTGGGTCGGCTAAAAGTAGGGGCGGGTTGGTTCGGTTTAATCGGTTTGATCGGTTTATGGGCACCCCTACCCTTCAGGATCGATCCTGACAAGAAATGAGCAAAACATAAAGTATATAGAGTAAAGTACATTTTATGTACTCGTACTTTACTCAAGATACCACTTACAATATTCTCATTCAAAATCGAGCACTTTAAATATAAATGTTTATATTTTATTAAACTTTGTTGCATTTCTTTAATTAACTTCGTTAGTAATTTAGGTATTAAAGTGCACTTTGTATACTGGCATTTAGTCTAAAGTACTTTTTATGTAATCGAACTTTACTCTAAATTTTGAATTAAAGTATTGCAATTGATGTTTTGAATAAAGTGCGAGTACACAAAATGTACTTTACTCCTTAAATTATCAATGAAATTAATCCAAATTAACGGAATGCAACAAAGTATAATAAAATATAATTATTAATTTTTCAAGTGTCCAATTTTAAAATGGTATCTTGAATAAATGGCGAGTACATAAAATGTTGAAATTAAAAGACCTTAGCCGAAGTCAAGGAATGAACAACAGAAGTGAAATTAAATTCAACTGAACTGATTACATGATGTTTAAATAAAACAAAACACACAAAGGTGGTAACATAAAAATAGGAACTACTAACTGCATCCTAGACTAAATCAACTACGTGAGTTTATTCACTACTCTCTTAAGAACTATCCAATCTTTTTTAACACCTCGAATAATATCTTTTATTTAAATTATAAGTTTAGATTAAAAATCTCAACAATCACCCCCTTAATTTAAACTTGTCTTCACAAATCCTTAAGCTCCGGGATCATGCTTTGCATACTCGATCATTTGAATGTCTGCACATTTGCTATCAACAACACCTTGTTGCTTTCTTCTACATTCAGGCAACGTTCAAATGCTTTAACCCAAGAGCAAGAAGATCCGAAACTTTTCACCAAAAACATCACTACCCAATAAAGGTCTTTTATTTTTTTTGCCCATCTAGCAACTTCTTCGCCCATTTGGCGTTCATCAGCCCGTATGGCTTTCTTCACAAGCCCGTATGGTTTTTCTTTCTTCAGGTCTGCACTCAGACGTCTACAAAATTTGCCCGCTAATGTTATCATCGTCATGCCCACGAAGTCACTTATCATGTGCTTAAAGACGCCCGATAGATTCCTTAACGGACATCTTTTCCAAACAAACTCTCCACGAAATCTTTAAACTCTGCCACTTTCTTTCACATGCCAAATCTTGATAACTTGGAACCTGTTTCTTCAAGCTCCCACACCTGCAACTTTACCTATCAATTACTGTATACCAGCTCTACAATGGACCGAGATGACATCAAAGCACCCAAGCATACACATACCCACTGAAGTTTATACATATACACAAACCCACAGGTTTCTCTTTGACACAACCGCGGCACCGCTGCTTCTCTGTCGTTAAGATCTCTCAGCAGTAGCAGGATGAAGCCACAGCAGCCAAGAACCGTGCCAACCAGACCACTCTACAACCTCCATTTGCGCCCTCTTTGTCAATAACAAAAAACATTCTTCTTCCTGCTCCCTTTGCTGAGGAATCCACCCCTTCTCAAGTAAAACAAATATAAGTTCTGTGTTAATTCAACTGAACTGATTACATGATGTTTAAATAAAACAAAACACACAAAGGTAATAACATAAAAATAGAAACTACTAACTGCATCATAGACTAAATCAACTACGTGAGTTTATTCACTACTCTCCTAAGAACTCTCCTGTCTTTTTTAACACCTCGAATAATATCTTTTATTTAAATTATAAGTTTAGATTAAAAATCCCAACATTAAATACACTTTACTCGAAAACATATGTGGTGAAGATGTCACAACTAGTGGACAGGACAGGTCAGGTCATGTATGCTACACAAGTATAATTGTATGGAAGCGTCTTGAAAATTATGGGACCTTAGCGAAATCAGTTTACGGGATCCTAAATTATGTATAAGATAAATATTTTGCATTTGTATAATAAAAAATCGAAAAATTTGGAATTTTTTAGTGTTGGGATCCTAAAAATTCCTAAAATCCTAAACAACACGTCTTGCTAGTCTAGAATCAGAATCACCCTTAATTATCTATACGCACATGCAGTTTGTACAATATATACTTACTACCACTACCTGCAAACTTGCAATTGCCAGAAAGATAGAGAAAGAAATGCACATGGGAGTGTTTTAATTAGTAATGTATCAATATCATTAACATGTATCAATATCATTAACACGTACTACTTTGAAATACCCCTTTACCTTTACAAAGAACAAATCCCAACTATACATAGAGATAGATGATTAAAAAATGTAAACAACAGTCTATTTTGAGAGGTCCTGGCCCCAAAATTAGCAAAATCAGGAGATTCTTAAGCACCTGATAATCCACAACTTATGAATACTTCCCAAATGGATGCCGACTTGTTTGTTTAGACAAATTATTAAATAACAAGACACATTTTGGGGAAAGTCTAATCTTTACACTATTTATAGGGTGCAAGATTCTTACAATTCAACAGGGACCATTTTTGGTACCCATGTGAATAAATTGATAACTATACGTACACTTCTTTATTGATCGCTTAATTCACACACACACACACACACACAAAATGGTTATACGAGGAAAGCGCCTACAAAACAGGCCTCATTTTGATTGTCTATGATCAGTTTAGGGTTGTTAACTTTCATAGGTATTGTAAACTTAATTCTTAAGGTGGGTGGTTATGTTGTCATGTTAGATTTTGGAAAGCGTTAGTCGTTAACATGGTATCAGAGTTCGGTACGTAAACGATTGAAAGTCGATTGATCCCTCAAATGCTTGTCAATCGTCTTCAAGAGAGTTAGTGACGTAGTAGATGGCAACGTCGTCCTTGATGATTTGGGTGTGTGCTTCATGTTGCACCACATGTTATTGTAATGGATGTTAAGTACGTGCTATCCTAATCTCGACTCTTCCGTGAATAATCAAGTAGCAGGACCACTTGAAGTTGACAGCAGAGTAATTTAACGCTAGTGTCTGCGTGTGTTTACATACGAAACACATTGGAACATCTTGATAGCTTGCTTGGTAACGACTTCTTTTTCTAAATATTAAAAAATTCATGGAACTGGTTCCTCGTGCACTGTTCATTTTTCATTTCAAATTTTGAGTTGCCTACGTTTTGTTAGAACTTTACAATTTTTGGTCGTCACTGATTGTGATTTTCACTTTATCTAATCTACCATTTTTCTAATTAATTAGCTTGTTTATTTGTTTTTCAACCTGTTTTTATGGTCAGTTGGGGGTTATCCCAATTACGTTTTTTTCAAATTATTAATGAAACCCGCTTTAATTTGACAAAAAAAATGATGATTTGAAAATTTTCAGATACTAATTAAAATTTTCGATTTATCCGGGATTTCCATATAGTTTAGCCTCCCCTAACTTTGGACAATGATGTTAGTAGAAGAAATAAGTTGGCTGATTAGCACAAAAGCCGTTAATTTATTCAAACGAAGAATTGGAATATAGTTCTAATTTCTATATAGCATCTTTGAGTCTTGGCGCACGGTCCCTGGCAAACATTTGCCAGGGAACTGTTACATAACATATGATGTCCCAGCCGTTGGATCGTTGATCCAACGGCTGGGGTTTAAAAAAAAAATTTACACCGTACCGCAGAAACTTTCCGCGGTACGGGGTAATTACAAAACTGCCCCCTGTTTTCACATCAAAAATCTACTGTTCACCGTACCGCAGCAGAAACTTTCTGCGGTACGTGAACAGTGAGGACTTTTTTGTAATTTCTCCGTACCGCGGAAAGTTTCTGCGGTACGGTGTAATTTTTTTTTTAAATCAGGACCGTTGGATCAACGATCCAACGGTCCTGGAGCCATATGTTATGTAACAGTTAAATGGCAGATGTTTGCCATTGAACGTACCCCTTGAGTCTTTGACAAAGAAGTCGACGTACAGTTTCTTGTAGTTTCTCGGAAGCTCTTGCAACCTTTTGGACAAGGAAGGGGTGTGAACTGCCAAGAGGCTATTTATACAAAACGCGCTTGCTAAATTATTACTACAAAACACAAAATGATTCCATTTTTTCTTGGGAAAATCTAATACTCCAACTTAAAAGCAAATCGTTTGAGCTGATACGGCATGACATATAAAAGCACCGTATATTTCACCTTCCTGACAAAGTAGCAGTTCAAAAACAGTGTATCACAATAATATTATATTATATATGTAGCTGAATATTTAATTAGTACTCCCTCCGTACCATCCATTTCTTTACAATTTCATTTTTGGGACGTCCCATCAATTCTTTACATTACCAAAAATAATAACTTTTAACAATAAAATACATTATTACATCCACTACTTCACTTCACTTTTTCAACACTTTACACTATTATACCCACTACTTCACTTATTTTAACACTAAAATCACTATTATACCCACTAATTCATTTATTTTAACTTTAACAATATTACACCCCCTATCCTTTGTTTCCGTGCCCAGCTATTGGATGACGGAGGGAGTAGTATATCTAGCTATATGGATGGATGAAGCATTCTTCTAAAACAGTAGGCAACAATTAAAAAAAGCAATCTTGATGGGAAACATTGTTACCAACAACATGGGTCATGCAAAAACTCCACACAATTCTCTGTTGAAGTGACAAGTGAAGACTAATCATTCAAAGAGAGCCCATTTGCATGGGTCTACCTTTTAAATTAATGGACGGTCCAAATACGAGTAGGGTCAATCAACCCACACCCACCACCCAACTTTAATTTGTGCAGGAGCGGGTAAAACCCGATGCATCTGTTGGCTCTTTCCGGTTACTCTTAAAAATAAAGAGAGAATGATCTACCTGTTTGACATCAGTGATGTTAAATTATTGAGTTTTCCAACATTGGTTTATGCAAACGCTAATGACCCACAGCTTGTGGGCCGGAAACACCTCAGCCAACACCTGGACTGATAAGGTTGAGACCCCCCCTGTCCCATTCCATGCCCCATCTCTGATTGCTTCCGCATAGCATAATATATAATATGATTTCGGTCAGAAACATATAAAAATTGAGTAGTGCCGGATTTATTTTTGAATGAATTAGATTTTACTGATAAATGTTTTTATTGTTAATATTAATGTGAATGCAGGATTTATTGTGTTATAACCAATCAAATTAAAAATGTTTATTATTTTGTGAAAGTTTTTGTGAAACGTTATATAATTCTAGCATTTTCCATAAAAATTATACGTTAAAAATTTTCAAGTACATACACCCTCCGTCCGAGTAATTTTTTTTTCTTCCATAACATATGTTCTTTTCCAATTTTCAATGTAAAATTGTGATTATTTTTTTTAAAATTATTTTCTTTTAAAATTGTATAGCAATTAATGAGGAATGACCAAGAACATAAAATAACTCATATTCGGTTTTTTTTGATGAAATAACTCATATTCTTAAAAGTTAATTTATTTATAATGGATATAAAATGAAATGTATCATCTAATTAGTGTTTTCTTAAGATACATAGTTTTTTTAAAAAAAGATTGCATTTATGAGACGGAGGGAATAGTAAAGTTTTTGATGTAATTAATATATGAAACCTATCATTTATGTGTATTGCGTAAAATTTTGATGATATGATTTTCTTCAACATATACTAGCTAGCTAACATAGGCCAAGGTTCTAGAGAGAACACTCTTAAAAAGAGAACGAGAGAACACATCATTTAATCATTGAATCTAATAGATCTAATGACCCCGCCAGGGGCACCCAATACAAAAAATCTTATAATTCTACCATCTATCCATTCATAAAAAAAAAATCAAAAAAAAAATTCAAAAAAAAATTAAAAAAACCTGTTATGACGTCACAATGACATCATCATCATCATTATTATTATTTTTTTAAAAAAATTATATTTTTTTCTAATGAATGGATAGAGGGTAGAATTATAAGACTTTTTTGTATTGGGTGCCCTTGGCGGGGCCATTAGACCTAATAGATTCAATGGTTAAATGATGTGTTCTCTCGTTCTCTTTTTAAGGGTGTTCTCTCTACCGCCTAACCCAGCTAGCATATGCGTATATCCTAGACCATTCACCAAGTTATATAATAATGCCTTACTAATGTTTTCTTAATTAAGACGATACATTTTGAAAAAATAACAATAATATTCGAGATAAATTTTGCGTACATCTTACTTTTTTTTAAGACGAGCACACATTTCTTATGAGAGTAGGTTTTGTTAGACTGACCTCACCTCTTACTTCAATAATAATGGAATCACAGGGGAACATTCAATCTATATATATTTGTAATTTGTCACTAATAGTAGGTCGCTAGCTACATAGGGACAACACAAATGAGTGCACTAGGTTAAAACAATAAAACCCAAGAATTAAGCAGTACCGTCATGCAAAAACATAGCTTAATTTGTATAGCAAGTCATTCTTTAACTGGAAAGAACTAAGAAGTATGATTGTTGCATCCATGATGATAGTGTATACGTACGTACGTAATAAGAGACCAAATGGGACTTTTTAACAACAAAACTAGCACAATAGCTAGCTTTTTAAATATTAATGTCTTCCCAAACCCTAAAAAAGGGCCAAAAAAAAAAGTCTGCCCCTTAATATATATAATTAAATCACACTCACAAATTACGGATATCATAATGGAAAATGAAGAATTACAAAAAAGAAAAAAAAAACGAAGCTGAGATTATTGTTTAGAGAAAATCAAACCTCGATCACGCGTGGGTTCCTAATCAAACGATTTTAGGAGAGGAATGATGGACAACATTAAGAGTGGTCATGACTATTTGTATCATGCCGATCATCTCCGCCACCATCACCACTACCACCACAGACATGATGCGAGTGAGAACCACTCGCTTGAGAGTCCGTTAGACCGGACCCAAATATAGGTCGGTACTGACTTAAACCGGCAAGCATACTTAATTGTGCTTCGCCAAAGCCACCATTAGCACCACTACCACCACCGCTATTAATATTCACAGCGCCAAGTTGCTGACTAGGCATGAGTGCGACAGGAGTAGGAAAATTCATAAAATGTAAGCCACTAGAGACAGTGCCTCTATACAAAGCAGCAGCAGCAGCACTATTATTAACAGTTGGAAATGTCCAAACCGGGTCACCACTCATTACTTGATTACCCGAATTCGCAACCATCCAAAAATTAGCCGGAACTGAACTCTGACTCGACGGCAAAGATCCCGTGCTTGACTGCATTAGATATGTTCCCATTTGTGACATATCCTGCTCCGTACGCCGTTTTTGACCTAAATTCTCCTCTGATAAGTCCAACGTCGTCGTTTCATGTTTCGTTTGATACATGTTATTAGGGTTTTGACTATTAGACTGAAAATTAAGAAGATTTGATGAGTTGTTCTCAGATGACAATCCGATACCCGGAAACAAACTACGTCGTTGCGGCATTGAGAAATTCGGGTTAAAATATGTTGAACGTAGCTGAGACGGTACGGACATGCTTGAACCTGAGCTACGTAACGAAATATTTAATGAAGTAAAGTTTGCTGGAATTGTACCGGTACCAGTAGCTGCTATAACGGCTGGTTCAGCTTGTTGGAGAAGCCACTCAATTGTTTCCCCGTCAGATTTATGACCTAGTTCTCGAGTGAGTTGAAAAACCCTAGCTGCACATAAAGCAGGCATGCGAATTCGACGGCCACGGCCGTCGACTTTCGTGTGACGATCTTTAGTTGAGGTGCGTTTAGGAGGCTGCTTTTTCGATGGCTCGGCCGATACTACTTGAAGATTCGAAGTAGATCGCCCGAGATTCGGACTAGTATCGGTAGTTAGGGCAAGTGAATTATTATTCGGAGGGTAGCCTGAGCTTGAACATGCTTCGTCTTCTTTCTTCTCAAGCAATTGGAATGGGAAGTTCGGACGGTGGAGATGGTCTTCACTTCCTTCCATGATCATATATATAATATATATGTGATACAAACTGACAAACAAACACACACTTTGTGGGTTTTTCTTGATCGATCGATATATCTTTTTAGGTAGCTAGGCTAGTGCGAGAAAAATGGGGATGTTTTGAACCTTTTGTAGTTTAATCAATTTGTGGGTCTCTCTTCTCCTCACTAATTTTCTTGCTATAAATGTGTAGATATTAGATAGACACTATGCATATTATATAAAATTAGCAGTTGCAGTGGAATTGATTTAACAATTTCAATGTGTATTTTAGATGCAACTGTGGGGAGAGATATGAAAGTGAGAGCGAGGATAAGGGGGAGCAACCTTTATGCAACAAAGATAGCAAGTGGGAACTGATTGGGTGTGCTTTAAAAAGCAGAAAATTTTAGAAAAGCTAAATACATAGAATTTTCAATTTCTTCTTTCTTTTTGTTTAACCTTTATATTGATTGAAATGGGTTTTTTTTTTCCTAGCTAGCTAACTGCGGTAATTAATAGTAGAAGATTATGTTAGTGTTTGAGTCTTCTCTTGATTAGAGCCATGTCCAGGAACGGGTATATAATTCAAGTATTCTCAATCCCACTTATTTAATTTAAATACCTCATTCCTTTTTGGGATGTCCCAAAAAATAATGAACCTAATATACTTATTATTTTTAACACTATTTTTCACTATTACACCCACTAGTACTTCTCTATTTTATACTCATTTTTTATTAAATAAATACTATTACACCTAGGGCTGAGAAAAAAATCCGAAAAATTCGATATCCGTCCAAAATATCTGTGTTCGTATCCGGAAAAAATCAGATATTATCCGTATTCGGAGTCAACCGGATATTATCCGTATCTGAATCCGGGAGTTTAGGATGCGGGTATGGATATAAGCGCATCCGTATCCGAAATGAATTATATATAATATATAATTTTAATATATAATTACAAAATATAAGCATGCCTATCATCCTATCAAGATAATATAATAATATAGTTATCATTAATTATTAAGAATACAAATATAAGCACGTTTATATTAAGTTATGATTAATTATTAAGTATTGTAATACAACAATCAGGTAGCCTAAGTGGTTTGAGTGTGACATTAGGAATTTAGGAAAGGAAAATGAGCAGCACTCGGGTTCAATTCCCTCCTCACGAAATAATTTTGGACAACCAAGACTGCAAGTGACGGATTCAGATCCGAATTCGTTTAGATATTATCCGTATTTCCGGATCCGGATTCGGATATCATTACTGATTGTCGGATCCGGATACGGATATGGCCATATCCGGCTCCGTATTATCTGATTCCCACCCCTAATTACACCCACTACTTTCCCCCACTATCTCATTATTAAATATTAATAGGTCCCACCACTTTACCCACTTTTCAACTAATTTTACTCTTTTTTTACTACATTTTATTAATCTCCGTGAAAGTCAAACCATGTCACATAAAATGGGTTAAAGGGAGTATTTCTTTATCAAAATGCATTTTATTTTCTTAAAAATAGATAATTAAATGCAAGTAATTAGGATTTTTTTCTCTGAAATCTAATTATAAAGGTAAAAAACTTAGGATATTTGAGAACAAGATTCTAAAAATGAAGAAAGCAAGTAGTCTTAGAAGTGAGTCGAGTTCAAATTTTATGTTTTTCAAATTAAACCCTTGTTAGAAAATGTGGGTTTTAGTCCCACATTGTCGAGTCATTTTGAGCTCCGATTTGAGTGTGCCTTGTGTGCGTGTTTGCAAAAAGTGGTGCTTCGAGAGTGTTCTCCTCCGCGACGGCTTTCCAACGCATATTTAAACATTCAAAACGACTAAGGGATGGATGAGTTATGATTACTCAAAGTTGGTCCCTTAAGAGTGAAAATTTTGTTGTAGAACTTGAAGTCCCACATTGATAGGGAAAAGGGGTGTCTTTTGCTTTATATAGTATAACACAAGTGGAGTGTTCACTTGTGTTGGTTGAGTGTTGCTCCATCTCCTACGTGCGCGCAGGGGGTGCAAATCATGGGATTTCGAGGGAAAATTCGTGGCTTCGCAAGCCTTCGGGCTTTCCGCGTGTGCGACCTACGGACACGAATGCAGCAGAAAATTGGGCCGAATAAACCCGGACTAGTTTTGCTAGTTATTATTTCTGTTGGGCTTGAGCTTAAAAATTTGACTTAATTAATTCGAATTTGGAATTAATTATGGTAAAAACAATTCCGTTTTTATAACGAATTTTTTGCCACCGCCTTACCTTAATTAATTAACGCGGTTAATTAATAAAGGAAAATTACCACCGACTATTTGATTGGGGTAATTGAGTAGCGCACAAGTTTTATCATTATCTTTTCGTTACAGTCTTATCTTAATTAACGCGTTTAATTAAGTTAGGCAGTTGTGTAGCGAACAAGTCTTGTCTATCCTATAAATACCCCCCTTAGGGTCTAGGATTATTAATTCGAAATCATATCCTCTTCTCAAACAGTCTCTTCTTCCCTTCGGTGATATTCTTGCTCGGTTTCAAGCTCGCTGAGAGTGACGCTATTTAGCTTCGCTGCAATCCGTTTTATCCTGGGAGGTGTTTTGCTTACACATACGGTGAGGGCAAATACGCTTTAAGGAGACAATCACGCACTGGACTCGGGTTTTTACGTTTTTGTCTCCTCTTTTATTCTGTTTATTATTCTGTTATTCACACACACGATTGCTATTATTTTGTACTATTTTCACAGATTGTCCAACAATCTTAAAGCGTATTTTTATTTACATCTGTGATCTGTACTTACGAATTTACTTGTTTGTTTGAGTGACAGAATCAATGGAGAACCAAAACATGAACAACACAAACATGATGGTTGATCCCAACGCACAGATTGTAACATCTGATGGGGATTACCAGCCTCCGTTAAACCCTATCGCACAGATTGTAACATCTGATGTGGGTGCAACGCCGGTTGGACATGTGCCTCTGGGACATGTGCCTGTGGGACAGATTAATGTTCCGATTGGATCGACTACCTCTGGTTTCGTTCCTACGAACGAACATGTGGTGCCTAGCACACATATTGCACCTGTTGTGCCTACGGTTCCTACAGTGCTTGCTTCACATGCTGAGAAACCTGAGAAGTTCAATGGTACGAACTTCAAACGCTGGCAGCAAAAGATGCTGTTTTATCTGACCACGTTGAATATGGATCGCTACCTCAGGGAGGATCCACCGTTGCTCACTGCTGAGAGTAACACGCAAACAGTTTATGCTGTTGATGCTTGGAAGCACGCCGATTATATATGTCGGAATTACGTGCTGAATGGTTTGGCTGACTCGTTATATAGCGTGTACAGTACAAAGCCAACATCTAAGGTCTTATGGGAGTCACTTGACCATAAGTACAAAACCGAGGATGCTGGGGCTAAGAAGTGGATTGTTGGCCGCTTTCTTGATTATAAGATGGCGGATTCTAAGACTATGGTCAGTCAGGTGCAAGAATTGCAAGTGATCATCCACGATATTCATGCTGAAGGGATGATCATAAGTGAGTCTTTCCAAGTTACTGCTGTGATTGAGAAGCTGCCACCTGGATGGAAAGATTTCAAGAACTACCTTAAGCATAAGCGAAAGGAGATGACTATGGAGGATCTGATTGTTAGACTTCGTATTGAAGAAGACAACAAGGGATCTGAGAAGAAGATGAATGTTGCCATTGAAAAGGCAAACATGGTGGAACATAAGCCCAAGAAGAATAATTCTGGTAAAGGGGCAAAGCTGGCACCCAAGGGAGGAATTTCGAAGACGAAGTTTCAAGGGAAGTGCTTTAACTGCGACAAAGTGGGTCATAGGTCTTCTGAGTGTAAGAAGCCTAAGAAGCCCAACAAGAAGAAAGAAGCAAACATGGTCGATAATATCTCTAAGGAGATGGGTGACATAGACCTCTGTGCTACGGTCTCTGAGGTGAACCTGGTTGGCTATAATCCAAGGGAATGGTGGATTGATACGGGAGCTACAAGGCATGTTTGTTCGGACAAGGCGATTTTCTCTAGCCTCAAAGCTTCTAATGCTGGTGAGAAGCTCTACATGGGGAATTCAGCAACTTCAACCATTGAAGGGGAAGGCACGGTGATTCTGAAGATGACTTCTGGAAAGGATCTGACTTTGAAAAATGTACTTTATGTGCCTGATATTCGCAAGAACCTTGTGTCTGGTTCCTTGTTGAATAAGCATGGCTTTCGTATTGTAATAGAGTCAGATAAAGTTATTTTGTCTAAGAATGGTATGTTTGTAGGCAAGGGCTATGTAACCGATGGGCTTTTTAAGCTCAATGTGATGTCCGTTAAGGACAATAATGAAATAAAGAATTCTTCTGCTTACTTGCTTGAGTCTCCTAATTTATGGCATGCTAGATTAGGACATGTTAATTTTGACACTTTACGACATTTAAGTGCAAAAGATTACATACCAAAATTGAATATTGATTCAAAACATAAGTGTGAAACTTGTGTTGAGGCAAAATTAACAAGAGCATCGTTTAAACACGTGCAAAGAAACACCAAGGTGCTAGACCTAATACATAGCGATATATGTGATTTAAAATTCGCTCCAACTAGAGGAGGAAACAAGTATTTTATTACATTCATAGATGATTGTACAAAATACTGCTATGTATATTTGCTTAAAAGCAAAGACGAAGCTATAGATAAATTTAAAATCTATAAGGAAGAAGTTGAGACACAACAAAATGAGAAAATCAAAACGATACGTAGTGATCGTGGAGGTGAATATGTTGAACCTTTTGGGGAATTCTGTTCACAACATAGTATAGTCCATGAGGTAACTGCACCATACTCCCCTCAGTCTAATGGAGTGGCTGAGAGGAAGAATCGTACTCTCAAGGAGATGATGAATGCAATGTTGTTAAGCTCTGGACTTCCGCAGTCGATGTGGGGGGAAGCCATCTTAAGTGCAACTCATATTTTAAATATGATGATCCGCAAGAATAAGGATGAAAGTCCTTATGAGATGTGGAAGAAAAAGAAACCAAGTTACCAAAATCTGAAAGTGTGGGGGTGCCTTGCAAAGGTACTAATTCCTACACCTAAGACGGTGAAGATTGGTCCAAAGACTGTGGATTGTATTTTCATCGGATATCCACCACATAGTACTGCATATCGGTTTCTTGTTCATGAATCGAAGATTTCTGACATTCAAAAGAATACGATTATGGAGTCAAGGAATGCGTCATTCTTTGAGAATGTATTTCCTTGTAATCCTGGAATCGAACGCCCTACGACGTCTAAACGACCTCATGAATTTTTAGAAGATGACAATGAGAATGATGAAAGTGAAGACGGAAATGTGGGGGTAGTGAGAAGGAGCAAAAGACAAAGGAAGGAGAAATCCTATGGGTTAGAGTTTCTGACTTATTTGCTCGAAGAAGGTGATCCGAAAACCTATAGGGAAGTGGTAACATCACCTGATGGGCCTATGTGGAAAGAGGCCATCAAAAGTGAAGTTGATTCTATCTTACAGAATCATACTTGGGAGGTAGTGGACTTACCAGCCGGTAGTAAAACACTTGGTAGCAAGTGGGTTTTCAAAAAGAAATTGAAACCTGATGGCACCATCGATAAGTACAAGGCCAGACTTGTAATCAAAGGATACAAGCAACAACATGGCCTTGATTACTTTGATACATACTCTCCAGTATCGAGAATAACATCTATAAGGATGATGTTTGCTATCGCTGCAATGCGGAAGTTGACAGTACATCAAATGGATGTGAAGACAGCTTTTCTAAATGGGGATATAGATGAGGAAATCTATATGGAACAACCTGAAGGGTTTGTTGTCCCTGGACAAGAAAGAAAAGTCTGTAGATTGGTGAAATCATTGTATGGCTTGAAGCAAGCGCCTATGAAATGGCATGAAAAATTTGATGAGGTTGTGTTAGCCAGTGGTTTCAAGATTAATGAATGTGATAGTTGCGCCTACTACAAGGATAACGAAAACGGATATGTTATGATGACATTGTACGTAGATGATCTACTTATTACCGGTAGCAATGATATGGTGATCAAATCTACTAAAGACATGTTAAGGATAAGATTTGACATGAAAGACATGGGTCTAGCAAATGTAATTCTGGGAATTCAAATTTCTAAAACCTCGGAGGGTCTTGCCTTAAGTCAACCACATTATGTTGATAAGATTCTTGAGAAATTTCTCAAGGATGATGTCGAGACAGCGAGAACACCTGTGGATTTGACCTTGCATCTATCCAAGAATAAAGGTGTAGGAGTCTAGCAGCTGGAATACTCATGAATAATTGGAAGTCTGATGTACTTAATGAGTTGTACAAGACCAGACATTGCATACTCAATTAGCAAGTTGAGTAGATTTACGAGTAATCCAGGAGCTGATCACTGGAAAGCGATCATACGAGTACTAAAGTACTTGAGGGGAACTCGAGACTATGGTTTGCATTATGGTAGTTATCCAGCAGTACTAGAAGGCTATACTGACGTAAACTGGATATCTAGCAAGAAGGCATTAAAGTCTACGAGTGGTTATGTGTTTACACTAGCCGGAGCAGCAGTGTCATGGAAATCCTCCAAACAAACGGTAATAACTCATTCCACGATGGAAGCTGAGTTTGTGGCATTAGATAAATGTGCCGAAGAGGCTGAATACTTACGCCAATTTCTGGAGGATATTCCGAGATGGCCAAAGCCTGTGACTGCAATAGGACTACACTGTGATAGTCAGTCTGCTATTGGCAGAGCACAGAGCACAATGTATAATGGAAAGTCCCGTCACATACGACGACGACATAGTTCCATTAGACAGTTAATGTCAACCGGAATTATCACTATTTACTTTATACCGTCAAAGGATAATATCGCGGATCCGCTAACCAAAGGGTTATCAAGAGAACTGGTTGACAAATCATCGAGAGGGATGGGCCTTAAGCCTATTGCTTAACGGCATCATGGTGGACACCCAACAATTGCTGACTGGAGGTCCCAAGAACTTGGTTCAATGGGCCAACTAAATCATGATGACCAAATCACTGTGGGGGTAACCCCTGGCCTATTCCTATGATGAGAAACAATGAGACCCGTAAGGTACGAGGGTAAGCTATTAAGCTTTTAATGATCTTTTGGTGATTACATGGAGTTCAAGATTTGAACGCATGCAAATCAGTTGAGTAAACGCTGGTTACTCTATAAGATAAAGATCACCTATGTGGGAGAGAAGTGGGGCCGCTTCAAAGGAGAATTGCGAGGCATAATTCTTTAGAAACTCCTGCAGAACCAGGACGATGTTCCATGGCCAAAATGGACATAATCATGAGAGCTGAACGAGTCAGAAAGGATATAGTGATAAGTATATCATCGCTTACAAAAACGGTCGAACAGTTCAAAGAGCAAACCTCCACTGTCTACCAGTAAGGTCGGTATGCTTACTCAAGCGAAGGTTCAAGGAGCAAACCTCTACCTATCGTATGCTATATCTGATCGAAGAATTATCACCACATCGAATTCCGTGTCTGTCTGTCTGGTGTGTGCTACTATGATATCAATCTCATCCATGTGGGGGATTGTTAGAAAATGTGGGTTTTAGCCCCACATTGTCGAGTCATTTTGAGCTCCGATTTGAGTGTGCCTTGTGTGCGTGTTTGCAACAAGTGGTGCTTGGAGAGTGTTCTCCTCCGCGAGGGCTTTTCAACGCATATTTAAACATTCAAAACGACTAAGGGATGGATGAGTTATGATTACTCAAAGTTGATCCCTTAAGAGTGGAAATTTTGTTGTAGAACTTGAAGTCCCACATTGATAAGGAAAAGGGGTGTCTTTTGCTTTATATAGTATAACACTAGTGGAGTGTTCACTTGTGTTGGTTGAGTGTTGCTCCATCTCCTACGTGCGCGCAGGGGGGTGCAAATCAGGGGATTTTGAGGGAAAATTCGTGGCTTCGCAAGCCTTCGGGCTTTCCGCGTGTGCGACCTGCGGACACGATTCATTATCTAGTTATTTTCTAGAGAATAATTAGATAATATAATATATATTATCTAGAGAAAACAAAAAAATATATATATAGATAAAAAATGTGCGAAAATAGTACAAAATCTTGCTATAATTTTTTTTTTCTACCACCGACTGTTTAATTGGGGTAATTGAGTAGCGCACAAGTTTTATCATTATCTTTTCATTACAGTCTTATCTTAATTAACGCGTTTAATTAAGTTAGGCAGTTGTGTAGCGAACAAGTCTTGTATATCCTATAAATTATAGTAATTAAAATATTAGAATTATAACTACAAAATAAATAAGATGGAAGGTTTATGTACAAAGCCCGGAACTCTCCTAAAAACTACATTGTATTTTCCCTCTTTTGTTGTTTTACAAAGTGCATATTACAGAGCTTTATATAGCCTAACTAATTAAACAATGTGATAATAAACTAGGAGCTAACTCCCACTCCAGGAAATGCTCCACTAACTGCTCCTACAATTACGGCCACTAAACTCCACTAATTACTTGACCAAAACACTAAAGGCAGTAAACATGCGACCCATGCTTGTTTCATGCTTTATCCTCCTAACCATGCTATAACTACTTTATGACTTATTCAAACAACTCTAACTTAATAACACAAACACATGACCAGCCCATACTACATCCAAGGAATAGACCATGTTGGATTAAAGACTAGTTTAAGATTAATATTCCAACAATCACTCCCTTAATCTTAAACTTGTCATTAATCCATTTGACTCAACCCGTTTGGCTTTCAATCGAATCTGCCCTTCTGGCACTTCACACGAACAATTTGCATTTGCTCGTATGGCACGTCGACACCTGTGTCCGTCTGGCACGTCGACTCCTGCATGCCCACTGGCACGACTTCCTGCGCGCCTGCCGGCACGACTTCCAGCGCGCCCACTGGCACGTTTCTGTTCCCGTCCGGCAATTCATACTTTCCCGGGACTTGGTGCGCACACAGCACACTCTCCATCTCCCCTTCGGAAGGATCATCACAGCCCGTATGGCTTCCATCTTGTCTATACTCATGACAAGGTTCAACACGCCCACATGGCGTTCCCTCGGGAATCACTATCCCCAGTCCATATCAGGTGATTAAATCACAATCTAATCACTACCCTGACATCTCACGAGTCGATTTAGGCAACATGATGAAAAATCAACAATTACCCCCCAGCAAAATTCAATCCTGAAAAATGCCTTCAATGGAAACTCGTCCCCGTGAACCTGTGACTTTGCAAACTTCATCCTGCCTGCACTCAGACAAGGATCCAGACGTGTGCACACAGCAGTCAACACCGATGTTGCTTTCAACGTCTATAGTAACCAGCACTTGCACTTAGCAGACAACGTTTGTACGCCTTCCGCTCGATATCACACATCCTCTTTACCATTCTTGATTGACCCAGTTTTCCATATTGCAATGCATGTTTAGATTAGATTTCATCATTCTATCCCTTAATCTAAATATGTTGAGGACATTCTTCAGATCATTGGGCTTCCTCTTGGACCACTGCCACGTTTACTATGGCGTTCATACACCCTTCGAGGGCATTCACCACCTGCAGCATCTCCATTTGCTACAACCACCGCGACGACTGCCACGAGGAGCCCCACAATTTCCTGAACCATATCCAGAATTTCTATTTGCATCACCACTGGTGGGAAGTATCACATTTCTCAACCACACTCTAAATGAGTAACCAACAAAATTCCTCGGGTTTGATCAGCCAATTGCATCCACAGCAGGAGCCTTCAAACCAAAACAGGACTGTCTATCAAGACACCTCTTCGGAAGCACAAATCAGATGGAATAGCACAAAACAAATAACAACTTTGCTGCATCACTACCCCTTACCTACGAATTCCAAATACAATAGATAGGACAAAGCAAGCAACCTGCATAAGAAAACTTTATACCAATTCATCCCCTAATCTGTAGAGGTGCATAAGAGACTGCAAGCCATCAACCTCATTACACGACTGCTCTTCACAGAATAAAACCATCTAAAAACTTTGCAAACCAGAACAAGCTGAACATGACAAAACTCCTTGACCAAGATAAACAGCGAGGCTAGACAACTAATAACCCCAACGAAGATGACACAAAATGGCACCAGTAATCCACATAAACAACCTTGCATCTGTTTCTTCATGCTCGCCCTTTAAACTAGTCTTTAATCCAACATAAATACCCCCCTTAGGGTCTAGGATTATTAATTCGAAATCATATCCTCTTCTCAAATAGTCTCTTCTTCCCTTCGGTGATATTCTTGCTCGGTTTCAAGCTCGCTGAGAGTGACGCTATTTAGCTTCGCTGCAATCCGTTTTATCCTGGGAGGTGTTTTGCTTACACATACGGTGAGGGCAAATACGCTTTAAGGAGACAGTCACGCACTGGACTCGGGTTTTTACGTTCTTGTCTCCTCTTTTATTCTATTTATTATTCTGTTATTCACACACACGATTGCTATTATTTTGTACTATTTTCACAGATTGTCCAGCAACCCTAACCTGCACTGCTCTCGGAACAAATTATCCCTATCATGTTTGATTTGATAATTGATGTTAATTCGGTTACAATTCTTGAAATTGAAATGAAATAAAAATTCATTAATCGTAAGAAAAAAATGTTGCAGAAAATGTAATTGTTATATTTTTTGTAATGCGGTTGCAGAGCCTTTGGTTCAGACTCCACGTGAGGTGCTCTTTTTAACCATTCAGTCCGTAAAAGACAGTGGTGGTCGAGGTGGGCCCTAACCAAGTCAAAAAATTGAGAGACTTAGAAATGTAAGGAATCTGGACCCCCAAGGTAATCATTTTATTTTTACCTTTGTCCCTTACCTTTACTGAGTAGTCTTGCAGTAGTTACTTTTACGATTCTCCACTTTAACATCACTACTTTTTGGGCCTTCTTCTTGTTGTTACTGTTTGTTTTAGGTTTCTTTTAACTTTTATGTTGAGGCCCTTTTACCCCTAGAGCTGCATATCGAATGTAGATGTCCACTCAAAAAATTTCAAACTTAAATACGTAAATGATGTGTGTGCCGCCTGCCGACAAGGTGAAACTTATTAAATAAATTCACTATTTACCCGCACCACCGCCTGACAGCCAAGCAGCATGGATTGTTTTAAGTGTAGACTAACCAAACTTTAATTAAGTGGAGTACTAGATAACCCTAGCATTTCAAGATAATAATGCATTCAAAATAAAGTTTTTGATTCATTTGTCAATTATTTATTAGTAAAAATTTATTATTATTCTAAAAAATTTAACTACTTTGTTATTGTTAATATAACAGTACAAATCAAAATAGTTGATTCATATTTTTATTGATCTTGGTGCTGATTAATTCAGATGATATTTAAGATCACAACCCTAACTCTTATCTCATCTCTTACTTGTGCCGTTGTTGCTATCTCTAACTCCGACGAAGGTTTAATCACGGCCGGAGGCCTCCTTCCTAGTTTAGTTATTTCTTCTTCTTCAATAAAATTGAGCTTTAGTTTCATAAGCTTCGAAAAATCCTGTTAGGTGCTGTTTGGAAGCTTGGATTTCATTTCAAATCAAGAATTTCAATTCCTGAATTTGAATTCCTGGATTTCAAATCCAAATCCACTGTTTGGTAACATGATAATTTGAATTCCTGGAATTGAAATTTTAGCTTTCTATTTGAAAATTTATCATATTTTAAATGCTGAATTTAACAAGACAAGAGACAGAAATTATTTTTCTAATGCATCATGTTACATTAAATAAATTATATCCAAAATATATCATTGCACTTAAAAATAAAAACTAGTTTGGAAGTACACAATGATTTAATGTTCGCCAATACAACAGAAACTGAAAATAAAAGAGCACTAGTCAGTCACTAATATTCAACAAAACCCAATCTAATTTATCACTCTCCGGTAGACTCTTGAGCATCTCGAACGCATCAGGTGTGCCATTCATAAAACTTTTGACACCTTTCAGGATATCCATTCGAGTAATACGAGGAATGGCAGATATAACATCATATATCTCTTTGCTTGAAGGTTTTGGAGGGCCTTGTGCTCTACTCACGTACTCGGTGAAGGACTCGGCAAATTTAGAAACAGCATCAGCAAGACGATCTCGCTTTACCCTCTTGTTCGACTCCCCAGAAATAGTATCAGAACCACTTCCAACCTCATTCTCCATCTCCATGGCAAAGGCTGACTCTTCATGTTGCTCAGCACCATCACCAGTGGCTCTATCCGAGGCAAAAAGAGTGCAAATATCATCCCAATTATCAATACATTTGTTTTGATATGCAGAAGCACTAGAATTGTCCTGTACATATAACCAAATGAAGTTAATATAGTACACTTTTAAGTCCTGTATCAAGATACCCATGTGGGAGAACCAGAATTTAGTAAGTAGTTCATTGACATGTAGTGAATCAGTCCATTTCAAAAGGGTTGATTGACTGACTATATTAGGTGGCACACTATAAATTTAGTATACTCCGATTCTTATGCTGGAATTATCAGAACTATGATACTTTTAATAGAACAAGATGCAAAGAGCATATACAGTGCAGGGGACAGCAGGAACAAACCCCACTAAAATAGATTAACATTTACATTATCTTCTAACCTAATGCAGATGACAATAATGGCATTTTGGTTTAAAAGACAAAGATAAAGACTGTCAACTGCAGGAACAAACATCCTAAAACTAAGAAACATTAGATCAACTAGCTCAGTTTCAGTATGACAATGACAAACCACAAAATCACAAGGACAGTGCTCTGAACAGAATTAATACCTTACAGTAGTTCTTCCATTCTTCAAGTTCTTCTACAGGTATCACCAACATCTTCCGCTCTTCATCCCACCTAAATTTGGTGTATGTTCGAATTTCAGTAATCACGGAATAGTGCTTCTTCCATGATTTGATTCGGTTCTTGACATTAGCAGCAGTTAAATATATGTTCAATTCGGTTCTCAACTTATCAGCCACAGCTTGGTAAGCTTGCGGTTTAAAATCCCCATCGCCTTTATTTCCTTCATTTATTTGCTCAAATAATGTCGACGTGAGTATAGCATCCATTTTAGAATTCCAGGTATTATAACTCCTCCGAGTAAGAGCGGTAGCAGGAGCGGGAGCGGGTGGTGGAGCCACGTGTTTTCCTTGTCTATTCATTGCTACAAACAATACAAACAAGTTACACAAGTTATATTACTAATTGTTCAGAAACGATAAAGAAATGAGTAAATTATAATTATGCAGTCAATATTCTGTCAAGCTTAGTGCTTATAATAACAAGTAACATGTGAAAATATATACCATAGATAATTGTACCGTAATCAAGGTCTCAACTCTCAAGGATATTTATCCCATTTCACATTTCAGAGTCCTTCGAAATCGTATGCTAACTATTACAGTTACATCATTGCATAATTTAAGGAGCTGTATGTCCTAGTTGGATCAGTGAATCAGTAAAAATCAAGGCCAGTGCTGCAAAGATTTAAAATAATAGTATTCTTCATAACCTATGTACAACCTAACATCACACTAGACCATGCAGGAAATCAAGGTGACATTACAACTGTGCTTAAGTTCTTATCCCATTTCAGAGTCCTTCGAAATCGTATGCTAACTATTACAGTTACATCATTGCATAATTTAAGGAGTTGTATGTCCTAGTTGGATCAGTGAATCAGTAAAAATCAAGGCCAGTGCTACAAAGATTTAAAATAATAGTATTCTTCATAACCTATGTAAGTGTTATAACCTATGTAACCTATGTAAGTGTTATCAGGGGTGTCACCTATGTAAGTGTTATCAGGGGTGTCATCTGCCTTTGTGGTAAGTGTTGCTAATTCTGCCCGAGTAGGAATCTTTAACCAGGCAGGTCTATCTATCTATCTGCTCTGCAAATCATCAAGAAAAAAAACATCAGGAGGGATGTCAACATGCAAATTCAGGACCAGCAGTGATGTCTAGATAGCAATAAAATCTGAGCAATAAACAGTAAAACATAGATTAGAGTACATAAGCATTTAGAAGTTGCTGCACATCTGAGCAATGGCATTTAAAACATTGTTTTGGCAAGATGATCTCTAAATTCATTCCACTCGTCGGTGGATCGAACGGTTGAAATAAAATCTTCCTCTTCTTCATCTTCTACATCAATTGCTTCTATGGTCTCTAACTCTTGTTCTACCTCTTGCAAATACGTTGTTTCTTCCATGTTTTCTTCCCTTAGAAAATTATGAAGAATGAAACAAGCATTAATGATACGAATTTGAATTTTTTTTGGGAAGAAGCTTGCATCTCTAAGTATACCCCAACGTTTCTTTAACAATCCAAATGCTCTTTCAATAGTATTTCGAGCGGAGGAGTGCCTCAAGTTAAAAAGCTCCTTGTAATTTGTTGGAGTGTTCCCTCGCCACAAATTCAAATGGTATCTAGTACGCTTATAAGGAGGTAGAAAACCTTCACTATTAGTATATCCCAAATCCACAAGAAAATATTTATCTGCACGCATCATACAATTATTCGCATTATAATTCTTAAATTTCCAAATTGAGGTAATTATATAGTAGAAAAATTTATAAACCCTTACTTCTAGGAACTTTTAAACCATTAGGCCTCCGAAGAGCATCACGAAGAACCCGGGGATCTGATGCAGATCCTTCCCAACCAGGAAGGACATATGTGAAACGAAGATTTGGATCACATGTGGCTAGGACATTGGTGCTAGTATCCCCCTTCCTATCCCGATATCTCGGTCGATCTTCGATAGGGACTGTCATTTTGATGTGTGTCCCATCAAGAGCTCCTACAGCACCCTAAACATATCCTATATATCAATAACAGTGACCATAAGAATTCTAAACACAAATATGTCACAAAATTACCTCAAACCACTTCCATTTGCTATCATCTGCATAATTAGTGGTATGATCCACTCTCTTGATATAATGCTCTCCAAGCTTTAACACAGATTCGAGTACTACATGAAATTGACGACTCACAGTTTCTCCCGAACGAGCAAAGATTGCTTGTATTGTCCTATTCTTCAAATCATGCGCAAGAATATGAAGAAATTGCGCCACAACTTCTTTTATCGTGACATTCCTAGTAGTAACTAGTCCCCCTTTAGATTGTAAAAGATGACATAATTTCTCGAAACGACGTATGTCAAGACGTAGTTGGTCTCGACATTTCGTTTCATTTTTAAGAGTGTTCATCCAAGTAGCCCTAATCTGAGAGCGTTCACACTCATTCCATGTCACCTCCTTCACCCTATACATTTGACCATATGACGCAGCCCCTACTACTACAATAAAACTTGCAACTATCATAACCAACTCCATATCTTCTTCACTATCCCTCAAACGTTTTCGTAAATCTCGACTCACTTCATCAGACATTGTACTACAACACAGATCATATACCTTTAATATTCGATCACCTAACAATTACAATACAAATGCATACATACATCTATAACTGGTGCAGACAAACAAATATTCAAAACAAATTAGATATGGCAGCGACATACTACTCACGATTATAATGCCCACAGCTCGATTTCGAAAAATCAAACAGAAAAAAGTAGTGTTCATATCTTGAATTCAAAAAAATCACAATATTTATATTTCAGACAAAAGCAAACCTCTAAACATATAATATACACATATACACGCACAATTGAAACCTAAAATGCAACAACGAAAGTGAAAACAACTAGAATTAAGCAAATAAACACTACAATTATACAAGATCTGAGCTAATTGTTACTTACGGTGAAGATGGAAGCCTTTTTGGAGAGACTCGTGTAGAGAGAGAGTTAGAGATAGAGAGAGATGAGAGAAGATGAGAGAGAGAGAGAGAGAGAGAGAGAGAGAGAGACGATAGAGAGATATAGAAAGAGTTGAGAGAGAGAGACGAGGGAGAGATGAGAGAGACGAGAGAGATGAGAGACGGCTAAGTGTATTTGGCCCAGGAAGAGAGGTGCCCCGACCTAATTTTTTTTTAATCATTTGAAATGACACGTGAATGGTTATAATTTGAAATGTTCATTTTTGGGCCTGTTCAGAATTTACATGGATTTGGACAAATCCAAATCCCAATTTTTTTAAACTTCCCAAACATCAAATTTGATCAATTCCAGGAATTCAAATGAATTCCAAATTACCAAACAGGCCATTAAGTTATTCATTTTGATTTTCAGATCTAAAACGGTTAAAAAATCGGATCTTCAAATAAAAATCAATTTTAGATTCAAAATCACTGGCCTAAAATCATATCAAAATTTGGTATCATTTCGAGATCTTTGAAATTTTAAGATTTTTAGAATACTCGTATTCAATTTGTTAAGCGATCCGGAAATAAAGCGGCTAATTATTTAGCTCGTTTATTTGTTTTTCAAGTTGATTTCATGGTCAGCTGGGGATTTATCACGACTGAGTCTCTTTCAAATTATTAATGAAATCTGTTTAAAATTTGATAAAAAAAAAAGTAGTTGAATATTCATCTATAAATCAATTAAGTAATTTTTTGGTCTGTCAATCTATCAATCAGTATATGAGAAAATGTCCAAAATGACACAAAAATGTGATTGGATGTCCAAAATAGCACTCCTGGAAAACACTGCCCTCGCCTAGCACATACATAACGCAACTTGGAGCTGCATTAGGGGGTAACGCATGTTGTACATGTGTTACTCATGTTATTTTAACACAGCCCAGCCCAGCTGAAACAGCCACAACAATGCAACAAACACTTGCGTTTTGGATGTAACGCAAGTGCGTGCGTGTTAGTCAGCTGGGGCTGTGGGAAAAGCATGAGTAACGCATGTTGTACATGCGTTACACCCTAACGCATCTGCTACTTGCGTTATGTATGTGCTAGGCGAGGGCAGTGTTTCCCAGGAGTGCTATTTTGGGTATTTTAATCAGAAATTGTGCAATTTTGACACTTCACCCTCAGTATATAACTGTATCAAGTAACTAACAAATTGATGAAATTAAATTTTATTAACTAATAATTCAATAAAAAATATTGTGTTATTAAATTTCATCAATTCGTTAAATCCGTCTAACAAATAAAAATATTTTTGGTATTTCTGTACACGCTGGTAGTAGTAAGATTTTAACAATGTTTGGAGCGCAGCACGCTATGCATATATAGGTCACCTTAATATTTCTCTCCCTGTATGAAAATCTTGCACGAAACCGCATTCGAGTGGCATCACGAAAATGAAAAAGACTTGACTACTCATACATGTTCTGGGGATTCGGGAGCGAGGAATTATTATATGAATGCTTTATATAAATATGGGCTGTCGTATGTTTTGGTTGGATTAGTAGGCTAGTAGGCTAGTACTGTAATATATAGTGGCACCTGATGACGATGATCACAGAAATATATAGAATTAGGCTATGATTAATCATGAGACAGTTCTGCATAAAGTTGACAGGGAGAGATTGCAATGTATCTATTGACTCTCTTTTTCATGTCAATGTGCATGAGAAAAAAGATTTAACTCTGTCAGATCATCTTCTCCTGTACTTGCTCCTCATTGTCTCCATGCCATCATTTTATTTGAATATACTAATATTGTTAGCTTAGCTTGGCAAATCATAGATTTTGTTTTTTAAAACAATTTTTGATTGTCCTGCATCCGAATCGTACTTTTGTATATTTTATGGTCCTGCTTCTGCAAAGTGGGCACTCTGCACATTTTGGAAATCGTAAAGGCTATTGCTTATACAGTTTGTGTGGGAGGGCAATTAGGTATTATGGAAATAAACTAAATCAACTACTCGTATAATATTCAGCTGTTTCGGTCATAGTAAGGACGGTCGGAATTATTAGTAGTCGGAAATATCCTATTTTGCTGTAGCAATATCTGTTGTCCAATCTGTGAGAAACAATCAAATAAAATCGAAATTTGTGTGTGAATAACAGTGAATAAAACGGAAGAACATAGAAAGATATTCGAGTCCAGTGCGAAAACTGTCTCCTTAAAGCTTATTTGCCCCTCACCGTATGTGTGGAACAAAAGGCCTCCCAGGATAAAACGAATTACAGTGATGTTCGATTAGAACAACGCTACCAGCGAGCTTAAACGGGCAAGAGAATTATCACCAGGAAATAGAGGAAATAGAGAGAACAAAAGAGAGGCGTCGTATGTGTTTTTTACTACTCAAAAAACCTACACCTATAATGATGAATATAGACTAATTAATTATAAAGGAAGTGATCAATTAATCCTTAATCGAATCAGAATTATTAATTCATAATCGAACACGCGAAAAGCCGCGCACGTAGATGATGGAGAAATACATTATTAACACTTTTAGACACTACATGAGTGTCTTGCTATATAAAGCCTTGAAAGGCTCTTTTCCTTATCAATGTGGGATACAAGCTTTACTCTTCTATTTTCCACTTCTAAGAAAGCAATTTTGGACAATCAAAACTCATCCATCCCTTAGTCGTTTTGAGTACTTTAATATGCGTTGGAAAGTTCTCACGAAGTAGAATATATTCCAAGCATAACTTGTTGCGATCACGCACCCAAGACCTACTCAAATCTTAGCTCAAAATGACTCGTCAAAATGGGGGCTAACACCCACATTTTCCAACAATATCATTGAAAATATAGAGTAGGTGTTGTAGCGAAATTACTTGAGATAGAATAGGTGTAGCAATATCATTCAAAATATAGAATAGGTGTTGTAGCGAAATTACTTGAGATAGAATAGAAGTGTGGTAATTGGTTATTCCAAGAATGGTCGGACTTATTGATTGGAGTTATCCTCCTTTGTTATGATGATTTTAATCTTGTTGTAGCGATATCATCCAAGATAGAACATGTGTGCGTGGCAATTGGTTATGGTGATGAAAGATAGAGCAAGAGTGTAGCAAATGCATGTGAAGTGAGTAGTATGCAATTAACAAAAGAAAATACAAAAACAGGACATGAGTATTGTAGGTCCAAAAACTCCAGTTCATATGTGGGACTAACCCAACTAAATAGTTCATGTAATGAGAAGAAAGGATAGACATGTGTAATGTGTTGCCTGATTCCGAAACCACAGGTGTTGCCAACAAAGTGGACAGCTCAACCATCAAAACTATAGTTAGTGTTTAGAGGTACCACTTGGGGTCTATAATTATATGTATGCATAATGCAACCCCAAGTTTTTTCTAGTTGGGGTACATATAACATCATCATCTATGTAAGCGACCCATCTATTATTTATAGCTATGTCTGCTTTAACAAGCTCAAAGCAATCCTCCTTTTTAAGAAAATATTATTTGGTCTCTAGCTAAGCATCAAGAATTAGCTACTTTAATTCTTTAGTTCCCTTGATGATATATTAACTTGCTAATCTCACTATCTGATTCCCCACTAAGTGCCTTGCTGAGTTCAGTGGTAGGTCTAATTACTTTATTCTTTGATATTATGGATTGCTGAATCATCCACTAATCAATAGATTCTACTCCCTCCGTTCCTAAAAAATTTTCCTGTTTGTTTTATCACGTTTGCCGACGCACATTTTTGATCGTTAATATTTTCAATTTCGTGTTAGTTTTAAATATAAAAACTTCACTGTATTAAAGTACTCACAAATACGAATCAAACAAGATCACTCATGACTATATTTTATCTTATAAATTATGCGTAAATTAGTAGTCAAGCGCTTACAATGAACCGGAACAAAAGTCAAAACAGGAAAATGTTTCCGAAACAGAGGGAGTAATTAAATTAGGTATTCTTCATTGGTTAGGACTTAGGATATGATGGACCTATATGTTGCTTAAATTAAAGACCAAAATGAGTAGTGTAGATATATATAAAACATGATTTGGTGTTCTGATCTAAATTCAATCTTATATTTTTAGTTGGAGGATAGGAAACTAAACATTTCAATCTCATAAAAAAAATCAGTATCAATTAACTAAAAAAAAAAAGATCGAGTCAGTATCTGTGAATCTGCCTCGGAAATACGTGAATACATATCTTTTCTTTTTTTTCATCCACGAAAGAGCCTCAGCCTCGCGACTGAATGGATTACCCAATGAAATGAAGAACGAGCCGTAGTAACATGATGATGTTTAGGTTTATTCGTTCATATTTTGTAATAATTTTTGGGCTCGTAACGGCAATGTTCGTTTTGCTTTGTGATGGAGTACTCCATGTTTACTTTCAGGTCCAACATCAACTACTAATACAATTTACAGGCGCTCCTGTTTCCAATATGAGAATAAAGTTCCTGAATCTCAGGAATTTTACCTGAGGCACTAGTATATTTTTATGTAAAATAGTAATGGTATTTTTGTAAATGCATATAATTATTTGTAATTACAATAATGTCCTTGTGTATTTGTATGTAAATTTTTTTAATCTCAAGAAAATTTACCTGAGATTACCTCATGAATCTTAATCTCTTCCAATATAAAGTTAAAAGTTTTTCTTTTGCTGCTCTTTTTTCAGAAAGAGCAAATCATCCGTAATACTCCCTCGATCACTCCCGTCCAAATTGGTTTGTTTGACTTTTTTTTTTTTATCAAATTCATAAAATTTTGAATAATTTTTAAAAATTATTAGCTAACATTTTTATAAATCTAAAAAATGTAAATTATAATGAAAAATTGCCCAAATTACACTACATTTAAGCTCCATGTGCCTAAAATACCCATTATCTGGTTTTCTGTCTAAAATACCCATCTATCACGTCCATGTGAGAGGCGTATTCACTATATATCCAATATATGATGATTTGTCTTCTACCGATCATCTGAATGATGCATCAGGAATATTCCAACTAAAGTGGCATATTGTACTCTAAGGTCCATTAAAGTATTTCTTAGTTAAAGTGGATATTATCAGAGTGCTTATATATACATAAATATTAAATATATGTATATACACATATTGACATACATGATAATTAAAGGGGTTCAAATCACTTATATATACGTAAGTTAATTAGATGTTCCTATATCTACAACTAATGGATTGGTTTGGTAGTCAAAGCTTGGAATAAACAAAAGCAGCGAAGCAAAGTTTCAAGTTTTGATTGGTTCAAAAATGAAAAAGACAAGTCTTGGGGTGAAATGGCAAAATGGTCACTCAACTGGAGGTCAACTTGCAATCAGGTCATCGAACTGAAAAAGCTTACAATCGGGTCACTGAACTAATTAAAACTTGCATTGATGTCCTCGCCGTTTCCAACGTTAAATTTTGGACGGAAATCTGACTGGATACGCTGATGTGTGCGCTGACTGGATGTGCTGATTTAGGGATGGCAAAAAAACCCGACCCGACGGATACCCGATCCGATCCGATCCGTTTGGGTCTACCCGAACCCGATTTTTTGGATTTGGATTTGGATCTTATTTTTGGACCCGAAAGAGTTTGGATCTGGATCTGGATCTTAGGTAATCCGATCCGATACCCGACCCGAAACCCGAAACCCGATCCAAACCCGAAACCCGATAAAAACCCGATATATATATATATATATATATATATATACATTTACGTAAATTTAATATTTATTATTATTTAGTATATCATTTTATATATTTGAGATACATATCAAACAAATATACAAAATGATCACATATATATTTGAGATATCTTAAATAACGTGATATTATTTTTATTTAATTTTTTGGTACGTAAGTCTTGTGTATATATATATATATGTATATATGGACCACAATTTTGATTTATTTATTCGAATCACAATCTTATCGTTTTTAAATTTTATTTATAATATTTTATATTTTTTATGCAACTAAAATATTTTTATATTTTAAATTTTAAATATATTTTTTCTTTTATTTTTTGCTTAATGTGATTATTTTATTTTTTGAATTTTGAATTAAAAACCCGATCCGATCCGAAACCCGATAAAACCCGAAGATTTGGATTTGAATTTTAATTTTCAAACCCGGATCCAGACCCGATCCGATCCGAAAACTTTGGATTTGGATTTGGATTTGACCAAACCCGATCCGATCCGACCCGTTGCCATCCCTATGCTGATTCATCTACACCATTTAATCCACCCTCCCACCCACCCGTTACATAACCCAATATTTCTATCCATCCTAAACTTCTCTCCTTCATTTCTAACACCCATTTCCATTCCGGTTGAGCTTTCTTGCAAGCTTTTATACGCCCATTTTCTTCAATGTCCACCTCTGAAGATTCGAATTCCTCGGTGAAAAATCCATACGATAATCGATCTAGCTCCTTCTCAAGAGCACAAAGAAAATACAACTCGGATTTTGAATATCAATTTCAAGGAGTGAAATGTATTTGCAATCTTCCATCTCCTTGTCAAGAGGCATGGAAGGAAGGAACACTTGATCCCGGGAGAAGATTTTTTGGGTGCAGCCAATTTAAGGTAAGATAAACTATCTTGCAAATTTTTACAAGTTTTACGATAAGTATAAATTACAAGCTACATTTGTTTGTTCTTAGGATCCTAGGAAAAAGTGTGGGTTTTTTTATGGGCTGACCCTCCTTATCCGGAAAGAGCAAGGGAGGTGATTCAAGATTTGAGGTCGAAATTGAAGAGAAAAGATGAAGAAATGCACAACATAAGGGTGGACTTAAACTTTACGGAGAGGAAAATGTGGGTGCTAAATGAAGAATGTTGCATACTTCGCAAAAAAAATGAAGAAATAGCAGCAAACTTAGCAGATTTGAAGAAGAAAGATGGGGGTTGGAAAGTTAAAAATGTCATGATAATTGTTTTGGTAGCTTTGTTGTTGGTTAATCTGTTGAAGTAGTACCAGTTGAATGGGGTAGAATGCTCATATTTTTAACGCTTATGATTAATATCAATGTTAGCTTGGTGGTTTATTTGTTTGTCTAGTGGTAATTTATGTTTACATGGTGAAATGAACATCTAAACGACAAAAAAAAACCCAATTTAAATTATGAAATACGAGAGGCTTAACTTAGAAACTTCGATCGATTTAACAATAACATGAGTTTTCCGATAGTCTCAAAAGACAAATAAGCTAGTACACAATCTAAAGTCTCAAAAGCCAAATAACATTAAGTCTCAAAACAACAAACTTGCTACTTAATAATCACTTCTTCCTTGGAGCTAAAAACATGGTTCTCTTCCTTGGAGTTTTTTTCTTTGATGGCCCTGGTGGTGTTGAAGCTGGGGGGTGCATCCATTACCAGTATGTTGCCTTAGACTAGGTGTTGGCATCTAAGATTTAAAAAAAAAAAGTCAAGAAACAATTTTGAAAATTCAGAACAATTCAGTTTTTTCAGAAATTTAAAACATGCTTTCAACTTACAAACTTCATGGCATTGTTTGGTGCAGATGTTGGCACTGATGGTGGTACCTCTAAAATGTTATCTAATCTCACATTTTCTTCCATTTCAACCATTACCTCGTTCATTAAATCAGCCTCACCAGTTTCGTTTTCTTGGTGTTGCAAATGCACTTCATCAACCTCTTCAAGTGGTTCCTGTTGTTGCTTTTTGCTCTTACCTCTTTTCTTCGATTGTGCAGCTTTTCTTGCAGCCTCTTGTTCATAGATTTCTTTCTTAGGGCATGCTGGTTTTTTGTGGCCTTCCTCTCTACAATACCCATAATGCATTTTCCTACCAGTATAACTCATTCTTGTCCTTTTACCTGAACTCACAGACCCTTCCCAACCTTCTCTTCTTCTTGCTTTCTTCGGTCTTCCTCTCAGCTTTTTTACTATCAATGGAGGTAAAACTAAATCCCCCATAACATCTTCCCAAAACTCCTCACCCTTAATCACTTCCAGTGTGTGAGAGTAGGTCTTCAAATAAAATTCTTTTGTATACCATTTCTCAATAAAATCAAGGGGGTTCTGCCTTGATTCTTGAATTGCAGTCACAGCATGAGTACAAGGCACTCCAGTTAACTCCCAAACTCGACAGGAACATGTCCTATTTTTTAGGCTGACAGAAACAGAACTCCCATGGCCCTTGACAACATAATTTTCCATCCCATCCCATAATACACTGAACCCTGCAGATTCTTTAATTGCATCGTCTAATAGTTTCTTGACTCTAGGGACAATTACACAATTTTTCTGTTTCATCCAATCTCTTTTTTGATGCATTCTTGTCATGATCATATCATGTATTTCTGTTAACATATCAATGATTGGCATGTACCTTGCTTTCATGATCCATGAGTTAAAGCACTCACTCATGTTGTTTTCAGTGCTATCAGCCTTAGAAAATGTCTTGAAAAAAGCTTTACTCCAAGTCCCAGGATCCAACTGATTCATCTTTTCATATGCCCCTTTTGAAGCCCTTTCAAGTGCCTAAGGTTTAGCAATTAAAAATGACAATGAACAACAGTTTTTTAAAAAATCAATAAATAACAGTTTGAATGAGTTATACCTTCATTGCAATTTTAAATGCCTGTGGGTGTGTAGCAGTAGAAGCCTTCCAAAAAGCATCCTTAACCAGTTCAGAAGGATATTTACCTTTCAAGTTTGAGCATAGATGTCTAGTACAGAATCTATGCTCAACTTCAGGCAACAACTCTCTTATTGCTTTGTCCAATCCCTATAAGTTTGAACAATTATTTTAAAACAAAGAAACAGATAAAAGATGGTAATTAGAATCTAAATACTTAGGAAGAAACATGATTACCTTTTGTTGGTCTGATATTAGAGTTTTTTCTCTTCCATCTGCAAGATCCAGATCAGCTATTAGAAGCTCTAGAAACCACTTCCAAGATTCATAGTTTTCTGATTCAACCACTGCCATTGCAACTGGTAAGATACAGTTGTTTCCATCCCTACCCACGGCAGAAAGCAATTGTCCCCCACACACTGTCTTAAGGAAGCAACCGTCGAGACCAAGTATTGGTCTACATGAAGTCTTCCATGCTCTCTTTAACCCATCATAACACACATACATTCTTTGAAATCTACTCTCGTCCCCCTCCTGCAACCTACTTGTTTTAATCTTCACAGTATTATGTATATTGCTCCTTAAAATCTCCCCTCCAAATCTCCTAATCTTTGCATAATGTTCTTTCATTGTGTCTTCAACAGCTCTAAGAGCTCTCTGTCTTACTCTACAACATTTTGCTTCATTTACATCTACCTTAAGTACCCTTTTAAACTCCTCCTGCATTTCATTTAGTTTCCAGTTAGGATTTTTCCTTATCCTATCACCATACTTGTTAGCCAAATACTGAACTGTAACAAGGTTGTTTTTGTAATTCCAAACACAACTATGTTCATTATTTACAGTCTTAATCTGCCATCCCTCCCTTTCTTTAATATAGCTCACCCACATTTTAAAAGGGCACCCATGTGCACACCCTATCTGCACCCTTTTCAAATCATTCTTGATATATTGGTAGGGTCTACCACTTGCCATTGAATTGGATCTAACAGCCTCTTTCAATTGCTCCTTACTAGTAAATACCAAACCTGCTCTCCACTTTATATCTTTACCAGGTGTGTTCTCATTAAAAACCTCATCTACACATACCATATTCTCTCTATCAGGAGGTGGTTGAGCATAACAAGCCTCCTCATCAGACTCTTCACTAGTGTAAGCATACATCTCATTCCCATCACTCTCATCCTCTGTACTATATTCTTCATTATTAGCATGTTCCTCATATTGTTCAATTCTCTCTTTTTCAAACCTAGCTGATCTCCTAATCTCTTCAAACTCCTCATCACTACACCCTCCATAATCTTCAAAAAAAGCAACATGGTAGGCATACAAAGTACAAACATTTCCACAACCTCGACTTAATTCAATGATTTCTTCAATATTTTCATCAGAAAGCAGAACTATACCATTTACTTTGTGGAAAAATAAAGAATCAAATTCACCCAAGACATCACCAGCATAATCTTTTACTTCATCAACACTCACATTTTGTAAATCCACATCCTCAATAACCTTTTTGTCAGTGCTTGTATATGAAAACATAGGAACGTGCACAAAAGATCCACCGTAGTATATGTTCACAGTATACAAGCTTGTTGGTCTGTTCAATACAAATAATTACATGATAAATTAACTTCTCAATACCTAATAGACATCGTAAAGTAACATTCTTTACAATAAATTTGTCAACAAATGACTAATTCGAGAGATGCATTCTTAATTAAAACCCTAATTTCGATACAGGTGCAAAGAAGAAAATGAACAGGGGCACTTACGTTTGATCAGATTCAGGAGCACTTCCCATCCCAGATGACATTGTGTTCTTGCCCTTTGAACCTTTCCCTTTTGATTTTCGTTTCTTCATCCCTTCTGATTGTGTTCTCCTATCGTTCCACCGCCGTGTAGTAGTTAGTAGGTTAATTATGATTTGGAGAATATATTCACATATTAATTTGGGATGGGTTATGGGTTATGGGTTATGGGTTATTTGTGTTATATCCGGATGTTAACTTATCGGGTCAAAACAACTGATGTGGCAGCCACGTTGTTCCAATTAACGGACGTCAGTTGCCTTTTTGAGTTCTAATTATCGGGCCTGATTGCTATGTAATAATTTTAGAGTTTAATGATGGATACGAAAGTTTTATTTAGTTCAGTGACCCGATTGTAAGCTTTTTCAGTTCGATGACCTGATTGCAAGTTGACCTCCAGTTGAGTGACCATTTCGCCATTTCACCCCAAGTCTTGGTGGTTGGCGTGTTAATGAGCCACGCCGTGATCACAGGCGTGTGTAGATTGATACGTCATCTTCAGTGGCGTGTTGTGAGTAAATATTTATCTTTCTTGGTGGTTCAAGATGATACGCCGATATAATTGGCGTCAATGACAGAGACGTTATTGTGAATGGCGTGTTTAATGGGTATTTTAGGCGAGACTACTTGTGCACAGGCATTTTGGGAACAGTATGATAAAATATGGTTAATCTGGGCTTTCACCCAATTATAATAGATGATTTATATTTTGTTATCATATTTTTTACATTAAATATATTTAACATATAATATAAATAATTTAAATTAAAAAATAAATTAGAAAAAGTCAAACGATTTTGAGTGGAACAAAGGGTGTACCTAAATAAAACTTAGATAAGCCTATTCTATTGCAAAAATGTATGTGCAACAAAACATACAGTATCATAGAAACTTTCTGCGGTACGTGTACAATAGGGTTTTTGGTGTGAAAACAGGAAGGTCCATCTCTCTACGTACCACAAAAACTTTTTGCGATACGGGTGTGCGGTACAGTATGGTGCAACATACATCGCCAACCTCTATCTATATCTATATCTATATGCGCGCTATACTAAAGTAAAATCTCTATCAACATTTTTCCCTCCAAAATTTCCATCCTCTCTCTCCTCTCTTTCATTTAAATATTATTTTTTTCTTCTCAGTCCTACCATCTTTCTAGGCTGCATGTCACGGTGGCACGGGCATGCCAGACTCGACATGCCATGACGGCATGCCTATAGACGTTAGGGTACCAGGGTTTTTCGAAAGATATGCCTATAGGCATGACTTTTGCCAAAAAAACATGCTCAAATGGCATGCCATTTTCTATTTAATATAAATAAAAAAATGTAATAAAGAACTTATTGATATTAGTATTACAAAAATAATACAATACTAAAATTATTGTGAACTTACAAATTATATAGTAGAAAAAATTCAAAAACTAAATTATCAAATATTTTCACTAAAAATAATAGATTATGACACACACACACACACACACACACACATATATATATATATAATTAATTATAAAAAATTAATAAAAAAATTAGTGAAAATGCATGCCAAATCATGAAAAGGCATGCCTATAACATGCCCAGTCTAACATGACCGTGCCACCGTGACATGCACTCTAATAGGCATGCCTTTTCATGATTTGACATGCCTTTTTACTAATTTATTATTAATCTTTTATTATCATATATATATATATATATATATATATATATATATATATATATATATATATATATATAATCTTGTTCTAATAGAAAATAACTTAGAATAGAAACTAGAAATTAAACCTAAATTAAATATTTCAAGCTAATCTAATGACCAAACTAGGGGTACCCCAGTACAAAAAGCGTATAAAATTATTGGCTCTATTCAACAAAAAAATAAATAAAAATTATTGTTCACGTGCTGACGTCACTGCCACGTCATCATGTGAATAGTAACTTTTTTTTATTTTTTTATTTTTTTTTATTTTTTTGTTGAATAGAGCCAAAAATTTTATAAGTTTTTTGTGAAGGTGCCCCTGGCAAGGCCATTAAAATAAATGAAATATAATTTATTTAGTGTAGGTTTCTAGTTTCTTTTCTAAGGTTGGTTTCTATTTGAACGCTAGCCTATATATATATGTGTGTGTGTGTGTGCGCGCGCGCGCGCGTGCGTGCGTCATAATCTATTATTTTTAGTGAAAATATTTGATAAATTATTTTTAAAATTTTTACTACTATATAATTTGTAAGTTCACAATAATTCTAGTATTGTATTATTTTTGTAATATTCATATCAATCAATTTTTTTATCTTTTTAAATTTATGTTAAAAAGGAAATGACATGCCATTTAGACATACCATTTGAACATGTCATTTGGTAAAAAGCATGCCTGCATGCCTTTCAAAAACCCCGCGCCACCTACCCTACTTCTTTCTCCTCCCTCCTCTTATCATTTTTTCCTCCTACCTCCTACCCCTCTCTCCTCTTCTTTTATTATATTTCCATCTTTTCTCTCCTACCCCTTCAATTAAATAATTATTTTTTCATCTCCTCTTTTTTTTTTAGATAATTCGATCATTGTATTAAGCCCATAACTGGGAAAATTATACAACGGGGTTGACTCTTGACAGAGTCATTAGAAAACAACAACCAGCGAAAACCCTACCAAACTAAACCCACTAATGGGCTCTACAAAGCAGACATACATACTACAACCACAGCAAAAGGCGATACGAACTAGATACTAGTACTGGACATGCACATACTGGGCATGCACCATAGTATTACATGGAAACAATCAAAAGACAGACATGACATTGATGGATTAATCCACCATTACAATTGGCACATCAGGGATGCGAAGGCTGTTCTCATAAAATACGATTCCACCATGGAAATAATCTTCCTCTATCCCTTCACCTTCCTGGAGAACATCTGCGTTAAGGGCTACATCGAAGTTTATGACCTCTGGGGCACCTTCCTAACCTAAACCCAGATCGTTAACCTGGTCTGACAAGTTTGAGACTATGTCAAAATCCACCGGATCATTGGCTTCCTTTGGGAGATAGACGTCTTGAAAGTCTGGGTGATCTATCCCGAAACCCATATCCCAGTTGATTAGCTCCTCTACTCCTCCTACTGGCCTGTCAAAAGATGTATAGCCTGTCCGCAGTTTCCAAACCCAACCTTGCCAAGAAGAGTGCCACTTTGTTCCTGGAAGGATATACATATGCAACCTTGCACTTCCATGACTTGTCTTTGGTGTGAATGTCAATTTGAGAGGCAACGTCATACACTGCAGCTGGTGCTCCTAGATGGAAGTATTTGAGCACTTTATATGCTTCGTGATTGTCCGTTTCAATTTCTACGTCACGATAGCCTTCGTTGAAAGCTCGAAAGACTGCAACAAAGATGGCCCAAAGCTGGTTTCCCAGTTTGGTAAGGTATGGGATCATGCCAACTGTGAGTAGTTCGAGTTTCCCTTGCGTGTTCCTGTAAATCGCGCCTATTCCCGAGTTATTTCCATTAGGCCTGACAGTGTTTGAGAAAATGCCATGTACGTTTATTTTCAGAGTTGGAGGGGGTGGAGGAATCCAGTGAAAAGCCATTAGAGGTGGTATGAGTTAAAAGGATTTAATGAGAGGGTTGTGAGTAAGAAGGGATGACTTCCAACCATATTTGTACTAGTGCTTGGACTAAGGGTTCACTTAATGAACTCCACTGAACTACCCAGTAGCTTTAATGAGGCTGCATAGATGGAAGGTTCAAAATTTAAACCTCTCCTCATGATGTAAAAATTGAATTCTTGGTGAGGTGTTTACAAGTGTATGTCTATTAAGGGGGCTTGATGATTATTCTTACCGACACAATGGCAAAACAACGG
Source organism: Kitagawia praeruptora (assembly GCA_037693485.1). NCBI lineage: Eukaryota > Viridiplantae > Streptophyta > Magnoliopsida > Apiales > Apiaceae > Kitagawia > Kitagawia praeruptora. Next base: position 26,759,079 of record CM075350.1, on the reverse strand, counting down.
CTGAAGACATGAGGGAGCCGCCCTGAACCTCATGAAGGTGATTAGATATATATCTGTATGGCTGACACTGTCGTCTCAATACTAAATGCATACTTTGTGAGATCAGCAATCTTTAAAAGCGGATGTGGGAATAAGACAATAAACTATTATGAGCTGTGAAGGACTAAATATCTGAGATTTGGGCCTTACCGTACTTGATCCATGAAACTCTATGACTACGGCCAACCCAAGGTTGAAGTCCAATAATGGGCCCATTTTAAGAGCGATACTTACACCCAGCCCGATACCATATTTTGCTTATGTTTGCCTTTCTTTGCCAACCAATCCGCCTCCTTATTCATGGCTCTTTTTATGTGTAAGAAATTATTGTTGTGCATAACAGTAATAACAATTGACTGTTGTAGGATTTCTGTATCTTTGTCACGTTTGATTTTTCTGATTTGGTCGATTGACTTTGTTGAGTCTGAGAAGAAGGTGATGTGTTCTTGCTGAAGGTGGCTGTCCGTTATTTGGTCGATTAAAAAAGATAATGCCTCACATTCAGTACCTTGGGCTGTGTCTTAGTAAGACGGGCCCGAGAATATGAAAACCACCTTACGTCTTTTATTCAAAATGAACCCCCCTATACCTGCTTCTATGTTATCTTGTGATGATTTCTTCCAACCCCATCCACGAAACATAAGAAGTTTGAAATAGCGAACCATGTGTCCATAAGCTTACTTTTCGACCATTTGATATGCATGGAGAGTGGCTGTCTCGGATAGCAGTACCAAATATTCTCTGCGCCTGTGACACTAGGTTAATTTGCCGCTTTACACCATTGGAAGGCTCTATGTTTGATTATGAACTCCAGGTCCGAGTATGATATCTTGGTTTGCTTGAATACGAGTTCATTTCTGGCCAACCACACCGACCATAACAAGGAGATGACACATACTAAACCACCTTCTTTTGATATATTGGCAAATTTTAGTTTCAAGAAGGATGAGACATCGAAAGATTGAGGGAGACTGATTCTCAATTCTGTCCACCTGTAGAATATTAACCATGCCATTTGAGCCAATTCACAATGTAAAATGATGTAATTCACATCTTCCTCTTGACTGTTGCACCACACACATGTTGGGTTTATGATCATTCCTCTATGATGAAGAAAGCTTAAGGTAGGTAGAATTTTCCTGAAGCACTGCCATATAAAGAATTTGACTTTAGGTGGTACATTGAGATGCCAAACAATGTGCCATGGACCATGAGATTGGACCGAATTTGTCAGGCGTTCATAGCATTTTTTTGAACTGAAAACCCCTATCATTTTGTCCCATTGAAGTGTGTCTTGGCCTGGTCTAAGTGTGACAACCTCCACTATAGATGAGAACTCTTCTACCTCCTCTAATTCCCAACCCCGTAATGGTCTTCTCCAGAGTGAGCTGTTTTTTTTTCCCTTATGAGAAAGAATTGCTTGACTGAGATGTTCTTATTTGTTGCCAGTTGATAGAGCCTATGAAATCTACTTTTAAGCATTCCATCATTGTGCCAAGAATCATTCCAGAATTGAGTTAACTCTCCGTTTCCCAAATGCCACTTAAACTGAGATTGATGAAATACTAGCCACTGGTTCAATTTGTGAAGATTAGCTACACCCTCCATGAACGGAGAAAGTGATATTCTATTATCATTGAGGATTGTTGATAAATCTCTATACTTCCCCGTGAGCAGTTGATGCCACAATTTGCTTCTGTCCCTTTGAAACTTCCATCTCCACTTAGCTAGTAGGGCAATGTTTTTGTTTTCTAAAAAACCTAAGGCCAACCCCCCATTCTCTTTAGGGGTACAAAGCTTTTCCCACCGTATTGTGTGCAATTTCCGTCTTGGATCTGATGAGTCGTTAACTTCCCCCCAGAAGAAACGTCTTCTTGTTAAGTCTATTTCTTTCGATACCCCTTTTGGCATCTTGAAAAAGCTCATCCAATATACCGGGAGGCTGTTCAATGTTAACTTGATCAGTATCGATCAACCCTGTTTGTTAAGACATTTGCTCCGCCACGTACTTAGCTTTGTTCTCACTTTCTTAGTGATTGGGCGCCAGAATTGCTTCGCCTTTGGAGATGAACCTATAGTGACCCCTAGATGTTGGAAAGGCCATGTTCCCACTTGACAACCAATAATCTCTGCCCATGAACTTGCAAACTGCCCATGTCTTCTGTTCGTGTATAGGGAACTTTTCTGATAGTTTATTTTTAGACCAGATAGCATTTCGAAAATTTTGAGAACAATTTTGATTCCTCTACACGAATTAGAGGATCAATTCAAGAAAATTTTTGAATCGTCCGCAAATTGTAGATGCGTGAGGCTTGGTCCCGACCCTAATGAAACTCCTTCTATGATCCCTATCTTAGATGCTTTTACAATAAGGAGATGTAGAATTTCCCCCACCAGGTTGAATAATAGAGGAGAAAGTGGGTCTCCTTGTCGTAAGCCTCTTGAAGGATTAAATTATGTCATTGGGCTGCCATTCACGAGAACTGACATCCTGGTCATTTTTAGAATTGAATTTAACCACATGATCCAACGAGAACCAAACCCAAACGACTGTATAGTATGCATGAGGAAATCCCAGCTGACCGAATTGTAGGCTTTCTCAAAGTCCAATTTTATTATGATGCCATCTATAAGGTTAGATTGAATGCTGTGTGCCACCTCATGAGTTATTATCACGCTTTTGGTGATATTTCTTCCTTTCAAGAAGGCAGATTGTTCTTCTAAGATAATGTCACCTATCACCTTGCTAAATCTGTTAGTTAGCATTTTGAGCAATACTTTTAACGAGTAGTTAATAAGGCTTATAGGTCTGAAGTCAGTGACTAGCCTTGGAGGTTTGATCTTTGGGATGAGAGTGACAAAGGAAGAGTTGAGACCCAACGGGATAAAACCTGTTGAGTGGAAAGAAGATGCCATTTTGGCGAAGTCCGTATGCATGATGTTCCAAAATTTCTTGATGTACTCCAGTGTTATTCCATCCGGCCCAGGGGCTTTATTTAAGCCCATTTCCTGAATTGTTGAAAACAACTCTTCTGTGCTGAAATTAGCCTCCAACATGCTGGCTTGTTGTGATGAGATTTGCTTGCTGACTAGAGTACCTAGTGCAAAGATCTTTCCCGGGTCTGGCTTTCTAAAAAAAGAATAAAAGTGGTTGAAGAAGGCGTTTTTGATGGCTAACGGGTCTGTAATCCATTCATTCATCCAAGATATTCCATGAATATGGCTTTTGCTTTGTCTATACTTGACCATGTTGTGGAAGAATTTTGTATTAGCGTCACCCTGGGATTCCCAATTGAGCCTCGCTTTTTGTTTGAGCATTCCATCCCATGTGTTGTAGGCTTCGTGTAAATCATCTTCTAACTACTTTCTGACTTTGTATTGGAGTGAGTTGATGTTGTGACTTTGGTCATATTCTTTTATTTGACTTTCTAGCTTGGATATTCTATCTTGTATGTTGCCTTTTCCCAAATTCCAACTTCGGATTTTTATCTTGAGTTGTTTCAGTTTCGATTGCAGATTTTGTTCCTCAAGGTTTGACCATGTCAATGAAGCCTTCATCTTGTAGCCATACATTGAACGTTTTAAATGGAATCTTCCCCCAATTAACCATCTTAGTGCCTAAGAATAAGGCAATATGATCCGAAGATTTTCTTCCAATTCCTTTCAATGACCAATGACCTAACCTAAACCATGTAGAGTTGATTATTGCTCTATCCAACCTGCTACATTTTGCCTCCGAGCCAAACCAGGTGAACTTATAATTACCCAAAGGGACGTCTCTTAAGTCATTTGAGGTCTTGAATGCGTTAAAGTCTTGTATGTCATGTCTTCTGTAGATGCAATTGATTCATTCCTCATCACTCTGTAGGCAGTTAAAGTTACCTAGTATGCATAATGGTTCATCAGAGAAGTTGTTTATGATTAAAAAAAAGCTCCTCCCAAATGACTCTTTTGTGATCCCTGACATGTGGACCGTATAAGTTTATGCAATTACAATAGGTATCGTCCGTCATTTTCCATCTAGCCCAAATCCAGTAGCGATCTATTTTGGAGTTAATCATTGATAGCTGATTGTAGTCCCATGATGTGAGTAAGCCACCTGAGTGACCTACACTCGGGGATATTAACCAGCCATGCTCTTTGTGGTTCCAGATTCTATCCTTAGAGGACGTGTCCCATTGATCTCTATTCGTTTCTTGAAGGAACAATATCTGAGGTTTGGTTTCTCTTATCAACGAATTGATGTTTCTTGTAGTGATCGAATTATTGCTGCCTCTGCAGTTCCAACTTACTAAGGATATTTGATTTAACATTGATGAGAATCCAGAGGTTGACTGATGTGTATGAGAGACCCTCAATCTGTTGAAAGATTAGATATGATGATTGCCAGAGATGTATCAATATCCTTGTATAGGATCAACCCCATCATCTGCCCCGTTTCCATGATCTCTGTTTCAATTGTTGTGCGCCTATGGATTGAATTTAACTCATCGTTCTGTAGCTGTGATTGCTGTTGTCTTTGTGCCATCTCCTTATGTTTCCTCTCAAGCACCTTCTTTTTATGTTTATGGGAGATCTGGCTTTGTTTGTTCCCTTTTTTATTACCTTTTCCTGTACACTTGAAATCAAAGACAGTGCACATCTTCATGGATTTTCTAGGTCTACCCACCCTTCTGCCTAACTAGAGCTTCAATATTTGAGCATTAATACCGTGCAGTAGTGGTTGAGCCTTATTGTCAACTGCATCTTCCTCCTCTACATTGGAAACTTCTAGAGGGGAGTGATATGCTTGCTCTGTAGAGGAATTTTGTAGACCTGAGAATTGAGACTCTTCTGATTGGCTCAAGGACTTGTCTCTCATGAACCATCTAAAATCGTTGTCTTCATCAACTTCTTTGGCATCATTATTTGAAGTTGTGTGATTTCTGATAGGGTCTTCATTGTCCTGATCCAAGTCTATGAAAGGCTGAGAAGTGCACCCTCTTCTTACTATTTGATTGTGACAAGTTTGGGCAGAGTCGCTCCGATCTAATTGTTGATCTTCTTCCATCCTTTTTGGGCTCAGATTCGATCTTGTCGAATTGGCGATTCCGGTTGGGAGGGTCCTTTTGACACCTTCATTGAATTATATAGTTCCTTACTATCAAAGCAGTGTGTTACCTCCTTCATCCTTACCCAGTAGCCCAGACCATCTATCATGACTTTAACTGTCTCATCAATTTGAACAACCTTTTGTGTTTGGATACATATTTTAGGAATAAAGAACATATTTTCAAGAGATTTTATCTCACATCCTGACAAGTTATATCCCCAATCACCTACAATACGACTCCAAGTTACCTTATTCCAGGCGAAAATCGGTAGACCATCACAGTATATCCAAGCTAATCTTGGAATTACAGTGTCTAAAAGAGTTGTTTCCTTCAAAGTGATGAATAGGAAACGTAGGAAGTCCATTCCTTGTTGTTTCATTTCAATATCCTCAAAGGTTATCAGAAATTTAAAATGAGAAATTCTTTTAATAGTCACTGTGGATATACCTTCGGTTAGAAGCTTCTCAATGAGCATGTCCGCTGTTGTGGGTTCCTCTGTTATTCCTATTATCGATCTTTCCACCACTTGTTGTTCTTTCTGTTGAACATGCCCTGCTACTATTTTGAAGGCTGGTTGGGGGCATAGCTCCGTCTGGTTTTTTGGAGGCGATGGTCTAGAATCCGCCCTCGATTTGACCTTTTGACTTGTGGGATCGACCCTTGATTTGGTTTTTTGACTTAAAGGATCAAGTTGGGTGTTCAAGCTGAAAGGGTGAGCTTGGTTTTTCCTAGTAGAGTTGTTGCGTGATATCTTTACGAGTAATTTGTTCCCCATGAAGCTTTTGCAGTTGAATTCCGTGATTAGGCTGCTAGCTGCTTGTCTACCTAATACTCTAAGGAATCCGATTCTGTAGTTGTTCTTATCCTTCTTTCTGGGCAGAACGATGTCTCTGTTGATTCTCCGCTTGTTGAGAAATAACCAAATTTCCTTGGTAGTCGCCTGTGGGGGGAGGTTGTGTACCATAATGGAGATTTTTTCAGGTGGATGAAACTTTTTGGGGGTCACCACTGGGACATGGTGGTGTATAGGTTTAGTTTTTAGAGCTTCAGCATATGACCTGTTTGTGTGATTGAATGTGTATGTTTCCTCCTCACGAGGATCCGTCTCCTCCATTGATACAACCTTCCTTTTGCCCGTAATTATATCCCTTTTTAATTGGTACCATTGTGATTCCTTGTTTGGTTCCACTGTTATTCGATGGCCGGCGTTCCTACTTGGAGTCTGAAAGTTTGAATTTTGAAAATCAATAGCTTCTCTCTCCTCTCTCCTCTCTCTCTCGCCTCTCATATTTCCTCCCATCTCCTCTCTTCTAACCCTAGTCAAAACTCATATTATGATTATAATTATTTAATTTTCCTCCTAATGTTCTTTTATTTTCTTCCCTTCACCCACTCTCCAATATAATTTAATAATTTATTATTTTTTTATATACTTAACTTTCTATTTTAATTATTTCACCCCTTTTCGCTCCTATTATTTTTTCATTCTATTATATATATCTCGATTACTGTTTGTTTAATTTCAGTTTCACTCACAATTTTATATCTATAGCTTCAATTTTTTTATATTTACCATATTCTAATCGGTTTTTTTCAAAAATACCCAAGTCGCAAATCTTTTTTCCAAAAATCTCATTTACAACCGATTTTCACGCGTTGCAACCTGATTTGTAACTTTAGGTAGCATTTTTGAAAATATTTTCAAAAAGTTAGGTATTTTTGGAAATATCCCTTATTCTAATTGTCTTTGAATTGTGCAAAGTAAATCAAATTTTATGGATATTTACATTTCACATTTATACATATATACATATGAAATATTTTCAATATAAAATAGATATTCTTCAAATCATTATTTAAATTATTCGTAACATTTTCTTACATACTAATATAATTAATTTATATTATTTATTAATGTATATGGATTTTAAAACTAATTTTATTAAATATATGAAGGTCATTGAAAACATGAAAGATTACAACATAAATAATTTGTTATTAGAAAAAGAATTTATCTAACATGAATGAGTTGAGATGTTTCTTATGGATGGAAATATTTATTACCACGTATTAAAATTTTAGTTTCAACATAATCTAAAATTTAAATTTACGTTTATTATTATTTCGCAATTATAAGTGAAAAATATTTTCTTTAATGTTATAGGGAGAATATTGTATAACAATATTTTGGAGGTTTGCTGGAATCATGGAGCAAAATACGGATATTTCGCTAAGAACACGAAGAACACGGAAGGAAATTGGTGATTTTTTGTGGCTGATCTTGTTTGTTGATATTCCAGGGGTGAACTGTAAATCATCTTTACAAGATGCCTACGTACCCTATTTACAGGGATCAAGCCATACGTAGTTCTCTTGGAGAAGAAGTTATCTAGACGGGCTAGGGTTTTTGTGGGCTCAACTTGGCCCAAATCCACTAGGCGTCTTCTTGGGCTGATATATTTTACCCATTTATCCTGCTCATGACCCATGGCCCATTAAAGGTTACCTATGGCTAACATGATGCTCGAATCAGGTGGCCTCACTAGCAAGGCTAATGGAGAAGCTACGTGGCCTCGCATGCGACCTCGTTGGGCTAGTCATGCGAGGTGGTCCACGCTGTACGTAGATAATCACACTCACGCGACCTCGTTGGGCCTGACCGTAAGCCTTCATAATACAGATGCTCTAGGTCTCGCTGGACCTCTAGCCTTCATAAGAGTATTCTAGGTCTCGCTGGACCTCTAGGCCTCGCTGGACCTCTAGTCTTCATAAGAGTATTCTAGGCCTCGCTGGACCTCTAGGCCACGCTGGATCTCGCAGAGAGAGTATTCTAGGTCTCGCTGGACCTCTAGGCCACGCTGGACCTTGTAGAGAGACGTGCATGATATATGTTATCCCATACTAGGGACTTTGCTAGCGAACTAGACCCGCAGCTTGGGTTCGCAAACTTCCACATTGTGCTTGATAGTATTTTGGACTGACTCCTGTTGTGGGTTTTAGTGACCCAATCTTCATCTATAGGCCCATTATGAGTTGTGGACCTCTATTAAAGCCCATTAGGCCTGCTTAGGGCTTATGCCAAGATTTGGGCATAACAACTACCCCCGAGTCCATATTGTCATTGGAGATGCGATGTGGACTCAAAAACTGTTTTGTCAAAACTTTGATGCGAGGCCTGTGCTTGCTATAGATTGTTGTAGATGAAAGCATAGCTATCTCAAGTGCCTTGGAATTGCATCGCGATCCCAATGAATTTTAATGATTGTAGACAACTATCGTATTTCGAGATCTTCTCCCAGCTGTTAAGATGATGACATGTGTTGTGTGTCTTTCAATTAATGCGAAGCCATGTATAAGTGAGTGATGGTGACCTCGAAGGGTCCTTCCAAGCGCAACATGGTCCTGCAGGGACCTTGAGAGGCGACCCCATAGGGTCTTGTAGTCATAAGTTGTTACAATTATATCTTCTGTCCAGCTAATATGTGAGCTCGGGCTCTCACCAATATCTTCAGGTCTTCTTAAAGTAATGAGAGTGCTCTCCTCTGCTCCTTGTTATTATGATGAGAGGCCTCCTCGTAAGTTGAGAGGACTCATTGTAGTCTCATATGTTGTGAGGCCTCCTTGCAGCCTCATATGTTGCGAGGCCTCCTTGCAGCCTCATATGTTGCGAGGCCTCCCTGCAGCCTTATATGTTGCGAGGCCTCCTCGCAGCCTCATACATCGTGAGGCCTCCTCGCAGCCTCATACGTTGCGGGGCCTCCTCGCAGCCTCATACGTCGCGAGGCCTCCTCGCAGCCTCATACGTTGCAGGGCCGCCCCAATTCTTATAATAAGTCTGCTTAGAGTTTGTATCAATTTTCAAGCATAGCATGCGCCCCCTAGTTCTTCGGTGCACGCAGATGTAGCGAAGAACTATTTTTTCTGGTCTTCAAAATTTCTTCAAAAATAAAATAAAAATAATTAATTGATTTGTCGGGAAGCCTCCTCGCTTGATAGCTTTCAATTTTTAATTTAATACGAGCCCATGTCTCCTCGTACTGGCCACCTCTCTACACTTTATTTTTCTGCCATGCAAGCTATCTGCTTGCTTCGTAAATTTAATTCTCCTCGCAAACCAATTTGCACCAGCTTGAATATTAAGTGTGTATGTTTTGGTTTCCATTTTGAAAAAGAAACATCACATGTGGCCCAACATGTGGTATTTTGCAAAAGAATAACATAGAATAGCCTCGTGAGGTCTTGGTTTCCATGTTGTATCCACGCGATCCCGCAAGTTTTTTTTTTTTTTTTTAACTTTTTGTCCCAGCCTCGTACTAGTACTTTTTATGCTTGAATTTTCCTTTGTTAACAGCATCCTGGTAGACCACTCTCACAATGCCTCTTCGACAATCATCTTCTTCCCTCCATCCTAGCAGGAAAAAATCAACTGAGATAACGAGTCTTCATGAAGAACCACCACTAAAGAAGAACAAGGACAACATGAGTCTCTCTCCCCTTCATCCTTCTCCTGGACTGGTCCGCCAGACATATGGCAAATTGGCACATGCCCATGTTTCTGAGATTGATATGTATTCCTGGTCCCTACAATCTCTGGAGGAGTCCAATGCTTCCAAGACTAAAGCTATAGCTGAGCTTTTTTTCCATCAATTGCATCACCACAAGGAGGTTCGAGCCTTGGCTTCTTCCAATAGTAAGATGAGCGAAGAGATTGTGAATCTCAAATCCATACTTGCATAGGCTCAGGCTGATGCCGAGGATGCAAAAAATAGTTGGAGGAAAGAATTTGAAGGCACGACTGAGAAGCTTAAGAGAGAGCTTCACGAGGAGCAGTCATCTAGAAAGAAGCTTAAGCTGGATCATGCTGTTGAGAGGGAGCAGTAAGACTCCCAGATCAAGGAGCTTAGAGACAGCGTCGCTGAGTTAGAGAAGGAAGCTAAAGATGCTGCTAATGCTCTTCCCACTATCATTGAGGAGGCCGAGACCCAAGGATCTGTTGACTTCATGAAAAAATTCCTTGAAAAGGTTAACGACTTTGATTGGTACCGGTTGGGCGAAGAGACTGGGAAGTTTGCTGATAACCTCAAAGATGGAGATGAATGAGGAAGCGGCAAATGGATCCCCATGACTTCCTTTTTATTGCTTTTAAACTTTATCTGCTAGACTCAGTGGAGATGCGAGCACTCCCTTTATTTGCCTCGCGCTTGTAGACTTAATTTCTTTTGCTTATTTGGATACTCCTTGAACCTAGATTGGCTTGCTTTATTGATACTCCTTTATTTGATGTTTATAATATTGCAAAGTACCATAGGCCTCGTATCTGCTTGCACAAGGGACTCATGTTGCATGATTTTAGCATGTATAGATTCCTCCATAACACCTCTTCATATCTGTTAAATTTTTCCCAAGTGTTTTAGAATAGCTGATGGGGTCTTCAAATGATCTTGATTGCGCCTATGGGGCCGAGAGGCCTCGCATCGCAAGGTGTCGAGTTTGCAGCCTCGCGTCGCTAGGTACGGCCTCGCACCGCTAGGTACCGGCCTCGCAACGCTAGGTGCTGGCCTTATCTTGCAAATGAATTCAAATGTCCTGCTAGGAGTGGTGTTTATGTAATGCCACTACCCCCCGAGTCCTTATTATCATCGTTGATATGATGAGGAATCAAAGTGTTTCAGCAATCTTCTTGTATTGTTTGGAGTTAACAACATTTGTAATGAATAGAACTTGATGTGACCCCGCTATGAGTTCTCCTTCAAATTGGGGCAATGTACGCTGATATTAGTGAAGTCCATACCAAGCAGGGGGCTTGTTTGATAGATGATCTTCCTGGTGTACTGAGGTATTTGAGGACCTCCTCATTGCCGCCAAGGATCGGGGGCGTCCCCCCTCTCCCCAAGGATCGGGGGCGTCCCCCTCTCCTCGACGTAGAGGTATTCCACCAAGAATCATGTCATGTAGAGGCGTCTCATTGATTTCGATAGCCATACCATATAGGGGTCTCGTTGAGTCTTCACATGCTCTTCTTTGCTTATAGACAGACTTTAATGCATGTACATAGATAGCTCCACGTTGTGTAGATTTATGGACTGATCCATTATCTCCAATGGGGCCAAGAGGCCTCACATTGCAAGATATCGGGCTTCCGGCCTCGCAACGCTAGGTACGGCCTTGTCCATAAATCCCATCTTCCTATAGACTTCATATGTAAGAACATTGACTGCGCTCCCATTATCCACGAGGATCCTGTAGATATTTTGAGATCCTATGCGAACCCGAACAACCAGAGATTCAGAGTAGGGATAATGAACCCACTTCGCATCCTCCTCGGTGAACATGATATTTGTACCTTCCCCTTTGAAGAGCTTTGGGATCTCTCCTGAAGGTGATGTACATTGGTGAGGGGCCGCTTCTTGGCCTCATGAGCATACCTCTCTTTGGCCTTGTTGCTATCTCCTTCAATATGGGGCCCCCCAATAATGACATTAATACTCCTAGCTCGCTCCTCTCTTTCTTTGTGGGACTTTTCTTTTTGCCTAAGCGGTGGGACATTATTGAAACCAAGACCTGGCTTAGTGTCATGCTTCTTCACCTCACGAACTACCCATTCAGTTAGCTGGGCCATTACGAATTAGCTTTTTAATTTGCTCCTTGAGCTGCCTACAATTTGCAGTATCATGCCCTTTCTGTTCGTTAAAGACACAATATTTACGAGTATCCCTGGTTGCCCGACTATTTATAGGTGAGGGCTTCTCAAACATCCCCTAATCAGCATTAACTGCATAGATGTGATCAATGGAGGCCATTAAAGGTGTGGACTAACCCTCATTCCATCCACTTTGAGCTTGCGATGGTAACCTCCTTGGTGGACCGCAACCCCGCCTCTTTAGGCTCTCACTGCGATCTCGTCTTCGCCTAGGGCTCCAAGAGTCCTTCCTCTTCACTCCTTTCCTCTTACTTACACTGTTGCTAGCCTCATTATTCTTCTTGAGATCCTCCATCGACTTTTCAATCCATTTGTAAGGCTCGGCCTCCTTGTAGAACTCAAAAAGAGTGCCGGGTGTCTGTGCCTGCAACTTCTTCCAGAACTTGGTGCCCTCTCTCAGCCCAACAATAAGAAAATTTTTAATGGCCTCATCATTTGCTCCTCGCACCATAGGGTGCTCGACATTAAACCTCTTGAAGTAGTCCTGTAGGGTCTTACCCACCTTCCGCTTTATGTTCGCCATGGTGGATACAGGAGGTGTATAGAGCATGGAGGACTGAAAGTGCTTGATAAAAACGAACTGCTCCCAGGAGTCTATAGTGATGTAGGCCCCTAGCTTAGAGAACCACTGTTGGGCACTACCCCTCAACGAGGCCGCGAACAACCTGCACCTAGCCAATAGCGAGACCTGGTACACATCTATATCATTGTTGAATCGAATAATAAACTCTGCAGGGTCAGTGTCCCCATTATAAGTCGTGTCTGGGTCATTACTCCGGAATATAATGGGAAGCGGAGTGGTCCTGATCTCTTGAGTGAAAGGCGAGGCCAAACCCATGTGGTTAAGGATCCCCTTATCTGCATTCCTCTTATCCAAGGCCTTCTTTAGCTCCTCTAGCTTGTAGTCTCCAACCTTGGTCTTCTTATCTTCAACTTTTTTCTTTCCCTATCCAGTGCTATCATGGTGGGATTGGATCTTCTTGGGAGCACTAGACTCCTCTTGATCCTCCTTGCGATTCATCTTTTTGCGATCCAGGGGGTTAGGTTTTTACTTATGGGACCGCTCGCGCAATCGATGAGGAGAGGGGGGTCGTTCATCGCGACGATGTGACCGCTCACGCTCTCTAAGAGGAGAGGGGGGTCGTTCATCGTGATGATATGACCGCTCACGCTCTCTACGAGGAGAGGGGGTCATTCCAAACATTGGCTCCAAGCCTGGGATTGCTTATACTTCTTGTCAACTGTAAGTTTTCCGAGCTTGAGGCGGAGATCATGCTCAGCTAACTTCTTTCCAAGACGATCAAAGACACTAACTGACCTCCCCTTAGATGAGGCGGCCTCATGCTGCAACCCCTCCTTTGTCTTAGTAGCCTTTATATCCTCCTCTCACTCGAGGTCTTCATAGAAGTAAGGATTTGATTGATCCGTAACATCATCAAATTCATCCAAGAGTTTCTTGGTGGGACCCTTACTGCTCTCCTCTTGATTGGACTTGGGCCCCTTCCTAGCATTCCTCTTCGCACCCCTTGATCTATACCTCTTCTTCTAGTCATCCTTTCTTGCACTGCTGACACCTTCTCGCGCCCATCCTCGCTTCTGGGGTGATCGCCTTTGGGTATCTTGTGTGACCCCGGGGTCTCCCCATTGTTGTGCCCTCCGTTCATCTTCTTGTTCGAGTTAGTCATCTTTCTCCTAATATGATGACTTACCCTCCTTCTAGCGCCAAATGTTATAGGGAGAATATTGTATAACAATATTTTGGAGGTTTGCTGGAATCATGGAGCAAAATACGGATATTTCGCTAAGAACACGAAGAACACGGAAGGAGATTGGTGATTTTTTGTGGCTGATCTTGTTTGTTGATATTCCAGGGGTGAACTGTCAATCATCTTTACAAGATGCCTACGTACCCTATTTACAGGGATCAAGCCATACGTAGTTCTCTTGGAGAAGAAGTTATCTAGACGGGCTAGGGTTTCTGTGGGCTCAACTTGGCCCAAATCCACTAGGCGTCTTCTTGGGCTGATATATTTTACCCATTTATCCTGCTCATGACCCATGGCCCATTAAAGGTTACCTATGGCTAACATGATGCTCGAATCAGGTGGCCTCACTAGCAAGGCTAATGGAGAAGCTACGTGGCCTCGCATGCGACCTCGTTGGGCTAGTCATGCGAGGTGGTCCACGCTGTACGTAGATAATCACACTCACGCGACCTCGTTGGGCCTGACCGTAAGCCTTCATAATACAGATGCTCTAGGCCTCGCTGGACCTCTAGCCTTCATAAGAGTATTCTAGGTCTCGCTGGACCTCTAGGCCTCGCTGGACCTCTAGTCTTCATAAGAGTATTCTAGGCCTCGCTGGACCTCTAGGCCACGCTGGATCTCGCAGAGAGAGTATTCTAGGTCTCGCTGGACCTCTAGGCCACGCTGGACCTTGTAGAGAGACGTGCATGATATATGTTATCACATACTAGGGACTTTGCTAGCGAACTAGACCCGCAGCTTGGGTTCGCAAACTTCCACATTGTGCTTGATAGTATTTTGGACTGACTCCTGTTGTGGGTTTTAGTGACCCAATCTTCATCTCTAGGCCCATTATGAGTTGTGGACCTCTATTAAAGCCCATTAGGCCTGCTTAGGGCTTATGCCAAGATTTGGGCATAACATTTAACAAGTAGTCTACGTACATAAAATCAATTTTTTTTGTTAGATCATAAAGTCATTATTTGATTATATGAATTTAGAAACTCAAATTTTGTCCTCAAATATGAAACTTTAATATTATTTTTGTATTGTATCATTTAATACTTTCAGTTTTCAAATTCGTAATGTTATTTACATTAAAGAGTAAAATATTTAATATCTTATTTTCTATTTTTGATATATTTAATACATAATTGAAAGTGAACAAATATTTTTTTGTATAAATAGGAAATTTAACAAATTATAATTTAAAATATTCATTAAAATTAAATAACAAAAGTATAAATAATGAAAATAAATTATTTTTTTCCATACAAAATTATTAACACCTAATCAATCAAATTATTTTTAATAGAAAATCGAGAAATTTACTAACGTAATGCTAAAATAACCATTATAATATTTGTAAAAATCTCAATTATGCTTCTAATTAATTAATTTTAATAAGAACAAAATAAATTATATTAAAGTGAATAATATTAATAATCCATTTATATTTTACATTTTTTGTTAATAATAACTAAATACATATTCAACTGATTATATTTAAATAATCGTACATATGTACGGTGTGACGGCCCCAAATCTCTTAATCAAAATTAACTAGATAATGGTAAAGCATGCATATTAATTAATTAGACATTACCAATCCTACGCCTAGATCGCCAACATGTAAGAGTTTGAAACAATATAAACTACCAATTCAAAACAATTTATTATTACAAACCACAAATTAATCTAAGTTCAAAAGATTACATACTAAGTTCAAAAGTTCTAGCAAAATAATATTCATCAGATCGTCACTCCCTTCTACCTGGAACTGCCTCCTATAGGCTACACCTGAACCACCACAATTCTTACGCGCAGTCTCAAGAGTCCTTACCATCTTCGAGTTTCACTGAAAGGTTAAAGAAATAAAATCATTGAGCCAATTGCTCAGCAAGTGCATAAATCAACAATATAAGACTGGCAAAATAATCAAATGTAAAGCAAGATATATCAATCTGCAACTGAAAGGTATCAACTGAATCAATATCAAAAGTAAATGAGTAGGAATTGGAATATCTGATAAGACGCTACGAGCAACGCTGGGTGATCAGCCCACGACAGAGCTCCGAACCCGCATATCCAATACGGTGTTCATCAAATATAAGGGGATCCCAGGCACACATTGACCTATAATAATAATATAATTTGGACCGGCGCCTCGGTCAAAGTAACATTCCATCCAATTTCATTAAGGTCAAATAAAAGTCTGTCAAATTCAATTCATCTCAAAGAAACAAGAATATCAATGTCATATCAAGTTGCTAATAAGCATGAATAGGATTCTCGGATTTCAAATGAATGATTTTCAGATTTTGAATAAATGTCAAGACAAAGTGAAGAAAGTCAATCATTCTGAATTCTTGGGAGTTAGGATTCTGTTTAGTGTACTTTGATTAAGTCAAGAAAATAAGTCAAGAATCAATGAGTGTTTTAAAGTTGAAAAGGATTCATCATGCAAGAGTATTTATATAGTTGTTTCAAGGATTCAAGAATTCAAGAAAATACGAAAGGGTTTCCAAGTAATGTGATTATCGATTAACAAGTCAAATCAAGTTCAAGGGTATGGAATCAATCACATGGTATACGACAATAATAAGGTCGGAAAGAATATGGTACTAGTTTGTGACAATTAAACAATTTAATATCTCATGGCATTCATCATATGGTAACAACAAGGTAGGATAGTACACTTGCCTTAAATCACGGGTTTGCACTAGATAGCGTCTTCTTCGATCGGCTCCTTGCCAGGCCTCCTACTCGGACCTATAATAATAATAAACAATATCTTATTTTCCCCTCTTTTGTTTACATACCACAAGACAATCCTAAATAATGGTAACGCCCCATCGATAACTTTATAACTATATACACATATATGTTTATATACATGTAATCATATAAGTCACATAGCACGCAATTCACCTAACATAAATCATGACACTACGACTTAACATTAGAGATGTGCCTTAGGGTTTTGAAATCGTTTTATTATATTTTTAGAAATTTCGACGGCATCTCCTTTGTATAGTCGTCAAACCATACCGGACTATAACCGGCTCAAACAACACAAGGCAAATACAATATACTCCCAATGCCTACAACTCCATCAACAAACCACCGCTACTAACCACAATTCACAATCAACTTACTATCCTCAAGATGACTCACTTATGACTATATCATTCAATATTCAAATTCACATAACAATTAATCATGTAAACAATTTAATTCATGCAACAATTAAATCAAGTAATTCACATAAGACTCAAGCAACTAACTCTCAAGAAATCACACAACCACACCACACTCTCTCTTCTTCTCCTTCCTCCTTCCTCTCGGCTCTCTCTTTCTCTTCTCTCTCTCTCACTCTCACTCTCGGCTTCTCCCTCTCCCTCTCTTCTCTTCTCCCTCTCGGCCTCTCTCCCTCTCCATCAATCTCTCTCTCGGCCTCTCCCTCTTCACCACCAACAATCACACACAACCCTCACAATGACTTACACAATTACTTACACCCACAATTTGACTAACAATTCAATAACCCAACATCACTAACTTACAAATTCATACTAAAATCAAATTATATCACTAACCCATCAAATTTCATATCATATAATCACCAAAATCATTAACCCTTTTTAATTTCACACCTACTGACAAACATCAATCATCAAAACATACATACCCACACCTTATAAACTTATAAAAACTCAAACCCATCAACAATATCAACTTAAAAAGTTATAAAAACTTACATGCAATCACATATCACTTACTAATCATGTAAAATCATAAAATTAGCACTTGCATGCAAACCCTTGGCTCACTTTCGATCATGGCCGAAGGTTTGGGGTTCTCCGGAGAGCCCGAAAATTCGTGGGTCTCTTCCAAGGAGTATACCGAATCATAAACACCCACAAAACTCACCTTTGAAGCTTGATTTTCGAAAACCCTAGTTTGAAAAGTGATGAAAATCGAAATTAAAAGACAAGGGGTTGTAGAGGATGAAGAGAGGAGTAATTTTATATATAACACTTAATGGTTTTGATGGATTTACCTTGATTCTTGAGGTTGAAGGTTAATGGAGGTTGAGAGGTTTTTGAGAGAAAAGAGAGAGATGAGCAAGGGGGGGGGTCTCGGCCGAATGAAAATAAAATGGGAAGGGAAGGGTTTTTGTCTAGCCTACACACACACACATATGTAATTTAATCACATTTTAATGATACATCTTTTAATTAAATAAAAGACTTGACAATTAAATCCTAATTACAAGATATTTTGGATCCAAAAATAATTTATTGACACATAAAATTAAAATATTCAATTCTCTTCCTCAGTAAATTTTTAAAACATTTTTAAAATCATTTTGTGAAAAGATTTGGATTTTACAAGTTTTAATATTTTAAAAAAGAATAATAAGTAGAAAAATCCTTGTAAAATATTTTAATTCGAAAATAAATTAAACTTTTATTTTTAAAAAGTCTTTAAATACATAAAGATAATAAAACAAGAAATTTCATGATTTTTAGTAACTCCAAGAATTTTATAAAAATGTTTAAGCAAGATAAAAATCATACTTGAGTATTTAAAAGATATGCAAAATTTAATATAATTCCACGTCAACACATCTAGCAGTTAGACACATAACACATATTCACAATCACAAAACAAGTAATGACTCATCAATTAAGGCACATAATAATATTTTTAATGCAAAATAATATAATTTATAAAGTACGAAATTCCCAGATATTACATACGGGTATTATCTAGTTTTACTTTAATTCAAAAGGGTTAATTATCAACTGGGTCACTTATTTCACTTCAATATATCAAAGGGGTCACCAATTTCATTTCGGTATCATTTGAATCACTAAAGTCATCATAAATATCAAATAGATAACTCTAAATATATATTTGAAAAATAAAAGTATTACTTTCTTGATTTTGCACATTTTTCTTGAATGCTACCTCAACCAAATGAATAATTGTTAAATTCTAGTATTTTAAATGATATATTTAGATTTTTAAAAATTCATTTACTATTTATTTTTAAATTTAGAGTTATTTTCCTTGTTTTAATTAAAAATAAATAGTAAATGAAAGTTTTAAATTCTAAATCTGTTATTTGAAATACTAGAATTTAACAATTATTCATTTGGTTGCGGCAACATTCAAAAAAATGTGCAGAATCAACAAAAGATTAGTTTTATTTTTCGAACACATATTTGGAGTTATCTATTTGATATTTATTATGACTTTAGTGACTCAAATGATATCGAAATGAAATTGGTGACCCCTTTAATACATTGAAGTGAAATAAGTGACCCTATTGATAATTAACCCTAATTCAAAATGGCCTACCTAACAACAGCCCTAGAACATTTGTAACCGGGTGGACGATTACGTACCCAGGCGCATTCGGCTAATTGCCCATTTTTCGTTGTTATCAAATTGCGGTTTTTGTATTTCGAAGACATTTTTATACTTTATCTTCTTATTAATAAATTTTTAGAACAAAGACATACTCAATTATATCTGGTTTCTATTATAGCACGATGCATCTCAATTTTATTTAAGGGTGTTTAAGTTGATGAGATCAAATTTATTAGTTTCTCGAAAATAAATCTAACAAGTCCCATGATACACGAAGGTCAATATTAACTAAAGCAGTAACTTAAACTGAATCAACTCAAGTTTTTAGTTTTTAACTTCTAAGTTGAAGTTTTTTTTGTCGAGTCAAGTCGAATTTAAAATTGAGTGCAGAAATTATGTTCCAATCGGAATTCGAGATGTGTCCGTGGACTGTGAAAATGTTAATTATTATAAAAAAAATTTAAATTTATACTTTATCAATCAAAATTCATGTAAGCACTTTTTTTTTTCCCACAATCATTCTATTATTTTAGTATCTGTTGTGATATGGTAGGGGAGAATCGAACCTTATGGTTCGACAAAGCATACTCCTCATTTATCACATGAGGTACACCATCACCCTTGTAAGTACATTAATTAAGTGAATTTTTCTAATTCAAACTCCAATGGTATGACAATTGAGCTCTTATTCAAGTGGTGTGATTGAATGATTCCCTTCATATCCCGTACTTTTTTGAAATGTCAGTTTGAGCTAAAAAATATATCATCAAAATTTAATTTTAAAAAATTTAACACAAAATTACTATAATTCTATAACAAATTAAGTCACATAAAACAGAATGACAACTACCCAAAATATTTGACATGATCTACATAAAAATCCAACCAACAAACTAGTTCCTTGTAAATTCAACAAACCGAACATAACCTAAAAAGAATAATGGAGTGAGCTAAACACTTAGCAAGCAAATTAATCAAACAAATCAACGGATCAAAAATAACAAATAAAATTCAATACAAATACAATAATTTTTAAAAAATTCATAACTCACAAAACAATAACTTTTTAACCTACAATCTAAACTAAGGTCACTATCCGGTGACACGAACCAGAATTTCAATAATCACTATAAACCGTTACACAATCCAGAATTTAGTATCACGTCCCTTATTAAGATATCAGAAATTGCACCTAAATGCGTCGTAGAAAGATATCAGAATTTTAGTTTCGAAACTATGTGCAGATACTAAGGGGTTTGGATTATAGATTAAATTGTGGTCTCAAAATTCGTATTTTTTCACAAAAAACTAAAATTATACTTTTCAAAATAATTGCACTTGACCCAATTTTTCATATCAATAAAATAGAGTAAATATATAATTTAAACAGATTTCAAATTTATACTATGTCGAGCAATATTCATGTAAATATATTATATTAAGTAAATTTTTCTAATTCAATTCAAACTCCAATTGTATGACAATTGAGCTCTTATTCAAGTGGTATGATTGAATGATTCCCTCTATAATATACTAAATTGTTGGGATTGAAATTTATTCTTAATGAATGATCAAGAAATTATTTAAATATTTCATTCGGTGGTTCGTAGTACAATAGATTATAAAAATTATACACTAGCTTGATTTATTATAAATTATTTTGAAAAATGTGTAGTTTAATTTGAATTTGAATTGTTCTTAAATATAAAATGTGAAGTAATTCATACTCATTTATATTCAGTCAATCAAATGACAAAAAGAATGAAATAATCCATATTCATTTATACTAGCCTAAAACCCATGCGATGTATGGATTTTTTTTAATATTATATAAAAAAATGTCATTAATTTAAATTTAATTTGATAATAATTATATAAATGTTATCCGTGATATTTCTAGAAAATGAGGGATTTTAGTTTGAAAATATAGAAAATATGATATGTTTTAGTTGAAAATGGTAATCGATTAATTATTAATAATTATAAAATATTACTTCATTTTATTAAATAGAATGCCCGTGATATGATTAGAAAAAAAGATAGTTTAGTTAGAGAAAATTAAAAAGGTAATATGTTCTAGGTGAAAAAGGTAATTGATTAGTTTATAATAATTATAATTTAATTACGTTATTTTACTAAATAAAATTGCTCGTACTGTTTTTAGAAAAGAAGAATTGAATATTGTCCGTTATATTTTTATTAAAAGAGGGATTTTAGTTAGAAAATATAGAAAAGATGATACGTTTTAGCTGAAAAAAATTAATCGGTTAATTAATAATATTATAATGTTATTAGTTTATTTTATTAAATAGATACGCCCGTGATATAATTGGAAAAAGAGAGATTTTAGTTAGAGATAATAGAAAGGTAACGTGAAGATGACGTGATTTATGTAAAAAAGGTAATTGATTAGTTTATAATAATTATAATTTAATTATGATATTTTACTAAATAAAATTGCTCATAGTTTTTAGAAAATGAGAAATTAATATTGCCGTTATATTTCTAGAAAAAAAGGAAATTTAATTAGAAAAAATAGAAAATATGATATATTTTAGTTGAAAATGTAATCGATTAATTATTAGTATTATAATATTATTATTTTATTTTTATTAAATAGAAATGCAAAGGTAACGTGTTTTGACTGAAAAAGGTAATTGATTAGTTAATAGTAATTATAATATAATTATGTTATTTTATTAAACAAAATTGCTCGTAGTGTTTTTAAAAAGGAGAAATTTTAGTTAGATAAAATGTAAAAGATATTCTAATTTACCTGAAAAAGAAAATTATTTAATTATTGAAAAACAGAAAAGGTAATATGTTTAAATTGAAAAAGGAAATTGATTCATAAAGGAGAAGTTTTAGTTAGATAAAATATAAAAGATATTGTATTTTACCTGAAAAATGAAATTATTTAGTTTTTTAAAAATAGAAATGATAATATGTTTAACCTGAAAAAGGAAATATTGATTAGTTAGTAAATATGTAATTGAGTAAGGATAAATAAATATGTAATTTGGCCGACCGACCAAATTTTTAATATTTCGGCTTTTGTGTAATAGTATAGATTTTCGTTCAAAACTTATTAAAGGTTATTGATTTAATATCATAAAAGGGAACTTGGAATCAGTTTCTTGAGTGTTTAGAGTATCTTCAAAATCAAAACACTCCCTATTTATTTTATCCTATTTAAATTTTAAAGAGCGAGTACTAATATCTTATTTAAAAATTCTTTAATAATAACTCCTCAAATTACTAAAAAAAACTCTCATCTTTCGTTACTTTAAAATAATATCATCCTACTAAGTCATCGTTATCCCCCCTACTCTCAAATAAAGGGTGAACCAAACAATGAAACTGAATTGGAGAAGATCGTTGAATTACTTCTAGATAATTGTTCATATTTAATTTATTTTTAAAAATAAAATTTTTGCAAAAATATTTTTGAAAATCAGCATAATTACATTATTAATTCAATTAATTAAAATAAGAAAATTGATGGGAATTTACCAAAAATACTAGGTTTAAAGTTTCTATTTGCAAAAATATTATCTCCTTTAATTAATTGCAATTTTACTAACTTAAGTTTCAAAAATACTACAAATTAGGTCAACCCCCTCCCCATCCCTTCTTCCTTCCCAGCCGACTTTCTACTTAATTTTTTTTTTAAAGAGGGATGCTATTTTGGTGGATTTGGGTTGCAACTGAATGCAACCACATTCAACACTTTTTTTTTTAAGGTGGGATGCTATTTTGGTGGATTTGGGTTGCAACTGAATGCAAACACATTCAACCACATTCAACTGAATGCAATCACATGCAACTTTTTTTTTAAGGTGGGAGGATTTTGGAGTATTTGGGTTACAAGGCCCCGTCAGGGGCCTTATTCAACTGAATGCAACAACATGCAACTTTTTTTTTTAAGGTGGGTGATTTTGGTGGATTTGGCTTGCAAGGCCAGGCCAGGGGTAATATTCAACTGAATGCAACCACATTCAACTTTTTTTTTTAAAAAAAGGTGGGGTGATTTTGGTGGATTTGGATTGCAAGGCCCCGCAGAGGCATATTCAACTGAATGCAACCACATTCAACTGGTTGCATTCAGTTGCTGATTTCAAGTTCCATTTTTCAGTTATTATATATATATATATATATATACAGAGTTCAAAAATGAGGTCGAAAATGAAAACTGAAAAATGGAACTTGAAATCAGAAATTTAGTTGCATGTGGTTGCATTCAGTTGCATCATTGCATGTGGTTGCATTCAGTTGCTGATTTCAAGTTCCATTTTTCAGTTGTCATTTTCGAACTCATTTTTGAATATATATATATATATATATATATATATATATATATATATATATAAGTGGAACTTGAAATCAGAAATTTAGTTGCATGTGGTTGCATTCGGTTGCATGTGGTTGCATTCGGTTGAATGTGATTGCCCCTGCGGGGCCATGCAACCCAAATCCACCAATATAGCATCCCTCCTAAAAAAAATATGTTGAATTTGGTTGAATTCAATTGCAACCAAAATAGCCACCCACCTTAAAAAAAAAAAAAAAAGTGTCGAAGAAGGAAGAAGGCGGGCAGGCTGCTGGGCAGCTGGGCAGGGGGAAGGAGGGCTGCCCTAATTTGTAGTATTTTTGCAATTTTGAAACTTAGTGTAGTAAAATTGCAAATAGTTTTTCTTAATAAAAATAAAATTGCAAAAATTTACTTTTTTATATATATATTTATCAAAAAATCTCTAAATTTAATCAATTACTCATTCATCAAAAAAAATTATTAATATTTTTAAGCTCAAACATCTTTAGGTTCATTTTTTTAAATTTAGCATTCTTTCTTTAAAAATTTTATTTATATAAATAAAATATTATTAAATAATAAAGTTTAGGGTTTTTAGATATATTTATTTAAATATATGTAAGAGTTCTTAGAACTCCCTATGTTCTCCAAGGAACATGATCCCTTAAATATTACCTTCGTTTTCTTTTGTAAAATTTATTAAATAATAAAGTTTAGGATTTAGGTTCAATGTTAAATGTTATTAGATAAAAATGCAAACTATGTTACAAAGAGTTATTTTAGTTAAATTAATAAAATGCAGATTTTTTTAATATCATTTAATTTTTTTTGAAAATGCTAATTATGCTTTGGCATGTAGTATTAGAATCAATAATTTTGCACATTACACGATAACATGACATGAAAAAGATACATTCGTATTTGTGTTTATCCTTTCGGTACACAAACACTAATAAATTTAGTATCAATTTTGGGTTTATACTTGATTACACGACATGAAACGAAAATATATATATGAAATAAATAATTTTTTTAATTTATATAAATACATATTATTGATAAATATTATGTATATAAGTTTTGCGAACATAAAATAAAAATTGTGTTAAATCTAAGTTTACCAAGATTTGACGTTGACTTGTTATGACTTTTTAATTGAAGACTTAATTAGTAAAAATTTAAATAAAAAATTTAATTTTCAATGAATAAATATATGTTTATTTAAAATTATATGATACCTCTAAAAAAAAAAATTATATGATACGAATATACACGAAACAAAGTTATACAAACGTAACACAAAGAATCACGTTTATAACGACATGAGTAGCACTTCATGGAG
The DNA here is from genome assembly GCA_037693485.1 of Kitagawia praeruptora. NCBI lineage: Eukaryota > Viridiplantae > Streptophyta > Magnoliopsida > Apiales > Apiaceae > Kitagawia > Kitagawia praeruptora. The sequence continues at coordinate 26,734,466 of CM075350.1, read as the reverse complement.
AACCATCTTACGTGGAGAATCACCTTATTTTTTTGATTCTGTAGCAGAACGTACCAAAATTTTTTAATTTTTTTTTTCTGATTCTGTAATTGAACCAAAATTTCCCCCCCCCCCAAAAAAAAGAGAGTAGACGATGCCATATCATCACTATCACATCAGTAGTGCTGGCGCGGCACATCCACGTCATCGATGACGTCATCACTGCTGACGTGGCACTGCCACGCCATCACAGCTGACGTGGCAGTGCCATGTCATCAATGATGATGTCATCGAAGACGTGGCATTGCCACGTCAACAGTGATGACGTGACAGTTATTAACAAAAATTGATGAAAATAATGAGAAAACTTATGATGGCAATGAAGTATTTTGTGAATGATGTTGGTGTGTGATTATAATTGTCAATCAAATATAAATTACCTTTAATTTGTATAACTGTTTTTGAACAATTTTGCCTCTAATCTATATATAATATATATGAAATATATATTATTATAAAATATATGTAAGAGTTCTTAAAGGTCCCTATGTTCTCCAAAGAACATGATCCCCTCAAATATTACCTTCATTTTCTTTTGTAAAATTTATTAAATAATAAAGTTTAGGGTTTAGGTTCAATGTTAAATGTTACTAGATAAAAATGCAAACTATGTTATAAAGAGTTATTTTAGTTAAATTAATAAAATGTAGATTTTTTTAGTATCATTTTATTTTTTTTGAAAATGCTAATTATGCTTTGGCATGTAGTATTAGAATCGATAATTTTGCACATTACACGATAACACGACATGCAAAAGATACATTCGTATTTGTATTTACCCTTTCGGTACACAAACATTAATAAATTTAGTATCAATTTTGGGTTTATACTTGATTACACAACTTGAAACGAAAATATATATATGAAATAAATAATTTTTTAAAATTTATATAAATTCATATTATTGAAAAATATTATGCACATAAGTTTTACGAACATAAAATAAAAAATTGTGTTAAATTTAAGTTTAACAAGATTTTTTTTTGTGGGCAATGATAAAATTCATTCATGAAAAGAAACAGATGATACATCTGAAGAGATAATAAAAACTCATTATCTAGCCGAAATGTATGCTTAATCAATCCATGGGTCTAACGACCAATAGAAAGAGATTCCCCCGGAAGTTTAGATAATATCACATTTATATCCACCAAAAAAGGCCTCGTTAAAAAACTTCACAAGAGCAAAACCCTATGGGAAAAAAATTGAAGCGGGAAAAAAGTGCCCTACTAAAATAAACGAGTACATCATTTTATAAAAGCCTAAAAATCATAAGATTATAAACTTCTTGATTATTTAGCTTGATTCTTCCACTATGGTAATACATAAACCCGCCTTCATCCATCTTCTCACACTTCTTCCCACCAAAATAGGTATCTTGTTGATTTCCCAAAAATCCAAAATTCTGCCATCATCCATCTTCTCTTTACACTTCTTTCCATCCACGGAAACTGAAAATATCAACACAACAGATAAAACTATGTCAAAAAACCATTAATTGAATATACATTAAATAATTATTATACTCAGTATACATAATAAAGTTTAACAAGATTTGACGTTGACTTGTTATGACTTTTTAAATGAAGACTTAATTAGTAAAAATTTAATATTTCAATTAATAAATATATGTTTGTTAACGGAGGAATTTGGGAAAACAAATTCGGGGAGGGTTGCTGGAATTATGGTGATGATTGAGTGTGGTGATTGGTATAGGACAATTAGGGTTAGGGTTTATACTTTAGGAATGGCTGAGATTGTATGATGTGATTATTGCAATTTAGATCGAATATTGAATTCTCTCTTTTTCGCAAAGGTTTGCATCGTGTCATACAATGTGCCTACGTACCCTATTTATAGGGATCAAGCCAAACGTAGTTCTTGGGGAACAAGTAATCGTAATGGGCTAGATTGCCTTATTTAGAAAACCCATTGGATTAAGACCACCGCCTTTGACACAGACCCAAAAAGCCCATCTATTTTCTCGGAACTTATTGATTAAGCTATTGACCCGGTATTTTCGGGGTCAACACTTTCTCTGAGCTACGGAGATAAGACAAATGTAAGGCAGCCCCAAATCAGGGCGAGATCCTCTTAAAGTGGGCGAGATCTGTTTATCAAAGCGAGATCAAGGACTTAGTTATAGTCCATAATTCGTGGTTTATTAAATACTGAAAATTACGAAGTCATCTTTGAACACCCCAAAGGGCGAGGTCCTTTCTTATGAACCAAGTCAAACGGATGTGCCCTTCCCTTAAAAACTAGACCCCCCTTCACATTGAGGGCGAGATCATCTAAAAATGGACGAGATCTAGCGACCTATCGTTCAAGGACCTTGTGATCCATATCTTTTAATTTCTCTATAAGGGCGAGATAATAGGATAATTGATTTCAACAACCAAACAGGGGCGAGATGCCTCGTGTAGAAGACATAAAGGGCGAGACCCTAAAAAGACAGGCGAAATATATCAAGTTATTTTTCGGGCATAACAACTACCCCCCAGTTTCTTGAATGATTTTCTCTTGAAAGAAACTAAATCCAACGTTTTCCTTCAATAAGGGCGAGCCCCATGTTTTCTTAAGTGTGTATCTCCATTTGTCATTCCCGAGAACATAAAGCTTTTCCCGCCAAATCATCCCGCGCCCTATTTTCAAGTACTATATAAACCCTCAACCTTACATTCTTATAATTCTTACGTATTATCCTCACGAAGTGCTGTTAACATATCCTTGGTACGTGGGCGAGTTTCCTCAATCTCCTAGGCGAGTCTTCCATCTTCTAAGGCGATATCCTCTTTTCTGATGGCGACATTTCTTCAACAAGGTATTTTCTCTCCCCTATTTTTCTTTCTTTTCTTTTTGTTTTTTTTTATTGCTTAGAATAGGAGTAACTCGTCTAGGATAGACATCGTTACCTCTTCTCGCTAGTCTCCTATCTAGGACTTTTTCAATCTGTGAGGGCGCGGTCTCCTTATATGCATTTTCCTTTATTTCTTTCCCATAAGAGAATAACCTCGCCCTCTCTTACAGATGTCAAGAGAGGATTCTTCTTCTGACAACGGATCACCTTCACCTTCAACCTCAGATTCTATTGATAATCACGATGATATTATTTCTATCTCCGATAGCCTTCATGTGGGTGATGTTGCCGATGACTTGGCCAGTGTTTATCATGCCCAAGATTTAGGCGACATTGAAGACGAGGAAGATGATTTGCATGATCTTTTTGCCGGCTTAGATCCTCAAGAGCCTGGTCCCTCTAGGTTAGGAAAAGGTCCTGGCAAGGATCTAGCAAGATATAGACAAATGTTAGATGAAGAAAGAGATAAAGAAATTTTAGATGAGGACGAGAATCCAGTGGAGGGCGAGAGTTCGGATCAAAATGAAGAGAACATCGACTACGAGGATGCCGAAGTTGAAGAAGAGGCATTATCAGTCTCGCCCATTCATTATACCATGGAAATACCTTCTCCTCCAAATAACCCATACATACAACCAGTTCGTCCTTGTGATATAGACTTGGATTTCGAAGACGACGTTAGTGAACCTCTTCGGATGAAACACAGATTTGATCAAGATAGGATCTCCTGCGCAGGACTCGCCTCAAAAATCACTTCTGAGGAAATTATGTTCTTAATTGAATATTATAATCTGGAGGGAAAATGGCTACGACCTCGCTCTTTCATGAGAATGCATGTTTTTAACATCGCTGGATTACCCACACCAAGAATGGTCCTCACCAATAAATTAATAGAACTCGGATTTGGATCTCCAATGCACCCTTTCCTTCACCAAATTATCACCTATTACAACATTGCCCCAGTGCAATTGTCGCCCAACAGCTATAGGGTGGCTATTGGTTTGTACATGATGTACAAAAACAAAGGATACGATGCTCCTACCATGTCCGAATTAAGTCACTTCCTTGACCTAAGACGCTGCGGGAAAGATGTTGGATTCTACTACCTCGCTTACTGGTCTTCTCATAACAAGAAAGGCTTCATCACAGGTAACCCGAGTAACATGAAGATATGGAAAGAGGACTATCTTTATCTTTTCGACGTTCCTAGGGTTAGAACCCAATTCAACATTCATCCTTGTAAGTATCTCGCCTCTTGACTTTTAATCTCGCACCCCCCATAATTACTCTTCTAATCTCGACTTATTCTTTTTAGATAAACCTTCCCAGACCAAGCTAACAGGCGAAGCTTCAGTCAGAGCTTTGGCCATTTCCGAACTTCCTAGGTCAGAGAAGGATCTTGATATTTTAGTTACTCCTGATAATCTTCGAAAATACGATTTCTACAACAAGGGCTATGGCCAGATTCCATACATTAAATTCAAAAGAGGGTCTAAAAGAAGTACCCGCAAAAAACAAATTGAAAAGTGTCTTACTGGTAAAGGTACCTCGCCTTCTGTACATTTCTCGCCCCTTGTGTTACTGCATCATCATTTTACATACTTTGGAATTGTCCGTAAATAACCTATTTTTCCTTTCTTAATTTGCAGGTAAAATGGCGAGACTCCCATTTGGAAACAACCCTTTCGCAGAGCCAACTCCCTCTGTTGTAGCTACTACTTCTCGCCCCCCCTCAGCCGTGGTGAACCAATCTCGCCCTCTCATTCCGCCTTTGGGCGAGAAACAGGACAGAACCAAGAAGCGAGATTTGGTTGATGCTCCGAGAAATGCCCCAGGCAAGAAACACAAGTCCATCCTTGCTGAAGAGTCGCCCTCAGACTCTGTTGCCACTACTTTTGGTTCGGTTGCAGCCGAGCATTTTTCTGAACAGGATGTCAAAATCCTAAAGGGGCGGAAGGAAGCTGATGAAGAATTCCACTTCAAAATTGGCCTAGGCGATGCTTTCTTCCATGGGCTCAATGTTCTCGCCCAAAAGAATGCCACCATCAAAGAGCAAGAGAAAGTGTTGAAGAAATTCAAAGCTGAATCCTCAACTTTTCACTTTAAACTAGGCGAGGCACAGGATAAATTGGATGCTGAAACAAAAGCAAGAAAAGATAAAGTTGAGAAGCTCCAGTCCTCTTTTGACAAGTTAAAGTTGGATTCTAAAAAGACTATCAAATCACTGGAGGACGAGAACCAAAGGCTCATAGGCGAGAACGACAAACTTTCCACTGGAATGAGAAAAGGTCAGAGCGAGGCGTATAGTGCAGGATTCCTTGATTATCTTCGGAACTTTCTTGCAGCTGATCCTGATTACAACTGGGCTCAATACTTCGCCCCCTCAACTCCAGGTTATATGATTACATTTAAAGCGGATAATGCTGAGTTGATCGAAGCTGCAAAGGATGATCTTCGCAAGAAGATAGAGTCAGAGCTTAAGGCATCCGAAGACGAAGAGGCGAGAAAGAAGGAAACAGCCCAGAACAAGGATGCCACAGAAATCTCGCCCACTCACACTACTGGCAACTGACTATAAGAACTCTCCGTTATTGCCAACACTATAGGAGTGCGGGCCCTCCTTTAATGGCCTCGCCTTTGTATTTGTCTTGTGTTTTTAACTCTACTGGAGTGCGCGTCCTCCTTTTAATGGCGTCGCCCTTAGACTTGGTTTCAACTTTCTTAATAACGTAGTCATCCTATCTTTATCGCGTACTTATAATTGACTTATCTTTTCCTTGCCCAAATCATACTTAATAAATAACGTTTAATTAAAAAGAGTCTCGCCCCTTTGAGGAGACCTCGCCCAGATAAACATTCGAGGTTATTTTTACCATATCTTTTCGAGGGTATCCCCCTCTAAGAGGGTCATTTTCCTCAGAATTTTATAATTTTGAAATATTCTCCTCAAAAGAGATTGTTATTTATCAGAAATACCCTCCTCACAGGAGATGGATTCTCCGAAATTCGAACCTTGATGAGGCGCCGGAAGTACGGACATCCCCCCCGGAAGTACGGTTTTTGCAAGGATTTAAAAATTTGAGATACCCTCCTCAAAGGAGGTCGTTCCCCATTCCAGAAATATCCCTCCTCACAGGAGGTGGATTTCCCGAAGCTCGTGCCCTGATGAGGCGCCGGAAGTACGGACATCCCCCCCCGGAAGTACGGTTTTTGCAAGGGCTTTGATAATTTGAGATACCCTCCTCAAAGGAGGTCGTTCTCCATTCCAGAAATACCCTCCTCACAGGAGGTGGATTTTCCGAAGTTAATTTTTTTTAAAACTCTCCTCAAAGGAGACCATCGTTTCATACATCTATGAAAATCCTCCTTAAAGGAGGTCATCTATCACAGAATTTAAACGAAAAACAATCAAGAAAAACAAGCATGTTTTATTCATAAATATATAAATCCTGGCTAAGGAAGAGTACATGCACTACCCCCTAGACTTTTATGAAAATAATAATTAAAGGAAAGTATAACAAAAGTAGAAAATACATTACTGATAGTATTTCTTCAAGTGTTCCATGTTCCAAGCTCTCGGAATATGCTTCCCCTCCATATCGACCAGATAATAAGTTCCTTCCCATAAGACTGCTCTCACTCTATAGGGACCTTCCCAATTAGCGCCAAATACTCCATGATTCTGGATTTTTGTGTTAGGCATCACCCGTCGGAGAACATAATCGCCCACCTTTAAAGGCCTCGCCCTAACTTTTGAATTGTAAAACCTTGCCACTCTTTGCTGGTAAGACACCAACCTAGCTTGAGAAGTTGTTCTGAATTCCTCTGCCAAATCCAAGTAAAGACGATGATTAACCTCATTCACTTCCGGCTGGTAATTATCTCTTCTAAAAGACCCTGCACCCAACTCCACTGGAACCATGGCCTCACATCCATATGTCAAAGAAAAAGGAGTTTCTCCTGTGGTAGATCTAGGCGTCGTGTTATAACTCCATAAGACATTAGGCAATTCTTCGGGCCAACTCCCCTTACTGTCATCTAACTTTGCCTTGAGCGTGTGCTTGATTATCTTATTCACTGCCTCCGTTTGGCCGTTTGTCTGAGGATGGCTAACGGCAGAAAAACTTTTCTTAATTCCCAAATTCTCACACAGCTGCCTCATCTCTTTACTGTCAAATTGCTTCCCATTGTCGGATATCAACTTGTAAGGTATCCCGAAGCGACAAATGATGGACCGGTACACAAAGTCCACCAACTTTTTTGCCGTAATTGAAGCTAGAGGCTCTGCTTCCGCCCACTTGGTAAAATAATCAACTGCCACGACAGCATACTTCACCCCTCCTTTCCCCCTAGGGAGCTCTCCTATCAAATCAATCCCCCACATAGCAAAGGGCCAAGGACTCGTCAAAGAAGTGAGAGGGGCTGCAGGACTGTTCACGTAATTGGCATACCTCTGACATTTATCACAAGATCTAGCAAAAACCATCGAATCCTCCCGAAGAGTAGGCCAGAAATATCCTTGACGTAATATCTTCTGCGCAAGAGAACCACCCCCCGAGTGATTTCCACAGATTCCCTCGTGAACCTCCCGTAGGACATAATTGCATTCCTCCCCATCTATGCATTTCAATAGTGGCTGATTAAAACCTCGTCTGTAAAGAGAACCTCCAAAATCCACATAACGAGCTGCTTTATATCTAAGTCTTCTAGCTTCAATTCTATCATCTGGTAGAATTCCTTCCTTCAGATATTTCCAAATTGGGGTCATCCAAGTATCATGCATAGTTACATCGACCTGCATTAATTCAACCTCCGGGACACTAGGTTGCTTCTGGACTTCCAAGGGGATAACCCCTAAAAGAGTGGCCTCCTTTTGAGATCCTAACTTAGCCAGAGCGTCTGCCTCCTCATTACCGTTTCTAGGAAGTTGCTCCAATCTCGCCTCTCGAAACAAACTCATCAACCTCTGGGTACACTTCATGTACAACTCGGTACGGGGTCCCCTAGCTTGAAACCCCCCATTAACCTGATAAACGACCAGCATTGAGTCGCTCATGATGTTTATATTTTCTACCTTCATCTCGAGGGCGAGCTTCAAACCCGAAATCAAAGCCTCATACTCGGCATCGTTATTTGTCGCATGAAAAGCAAAAGGAATCGCACTCCTCAGATGATGTCCCTCTGGACTGATCAAGACAATCCCCGCACCTGCACCTTCATTATTTGATGCACCATCCACATACAAAGTCCACCACGGCGCCGAAGTAGGTCTTTCCTGAATCAACTCAGGCGGAGGGCTAGGTATCACGGCCAAGGCATCGCCCTCGTGTGCCAGAGGGAATTCCAAAATGAAATCAGCAAGAGCCTGTCCCTTTATAGCACTTCTCGGCTTATACTCTACATCAAATTGCCCCAATTCTACAGCCCATTTCAACATTCGCCCGGAAGTCTCCGGTTTATGCAATATCTGCCTCAAAGGATACGCTGTTCGGACCTCTATTCTATGTGCCTGAAAATAAGGTCGCAACTTCCTGGAAGCCAAAATCAGAGCATACACCAACTTCTCCATATTCGAATACCTTGTCTCTGCCTGCAACAACCTCTTGCTAACGTAATAAATAGGATACTGGACGTCATTTTCCTCCCGTACAAGAACCCCACTAACAGAGTATTCCGAAACAGCTAAGTATAAAATGAGAACCTCGTCCTCGAGAGGCTTTGACAGCAGTGGAGGAGACCCCAAATGATTTTTCAATGCCTGAAAAGCTTCCTCGCACTCAAGAGTCCATTCGAAATTCTTTCCAACACCTTTGATAGCTTTGAAAAATTCTCTGCACTTGTCAGAAGACTTGGACACAAAACGGTTCAAGGCAGCAATTCTCCCGGTCAAACTTTGAACCTCCTTCACTGTTCGTGGAGATCTCATATCAAGAAGAGCTTGTATCTTTGCAGGATTCGCTTCTATCCCCCTGTGGTTCACCATAAATCCCAAAAACTTCCCAGATTCCACCCCAAACACACACTTCTGTGGATTAAGTTTCATACGAAATTCTCTAAGGATTTGAAACATCTCTTCCAAATGCCGGATATGATCTTCTGCTTCCTTTGACTTTACCAGCATGTCATCCACGTAAACTTCCATCGTTTTCCCGATCTGGTCTTTGAACATCATGTTTACTAACCTCTGATAAGTCGCCCCTGCATTGAATAACCCGAAAGGCATTCCAATATAGCAATACAACCCCCTATCTGTAATAAAGGAAGTGTTTTCCTGATCAGGTGCATACATCGGTATCTGATTGTATCCTGAATAAGCGTCCATAAAACTGAGCAAAGCATGCCCCGCAGTAGCATCCACCAACTGATCGATCCTAGGTAAAGGAAAGCTATCCTTTTTGCATGCTTTATTCAAGTCGGTAAAATCAACGCAGACTCTCCACTTTCCATTGGATTTCTTTACCAAAACCGGATTCGCCAACCAATCCGGGTAAAAGGACTCTCTAACTAACCCGACATTCAACAACCGATCAACCTCCTCCTTCAAGGCAGTAGCCCGTTCACCACTGACTGCCCTTCGCTTTTGCCGAACACCCTTCCTAGAAGGGTCAATGTTGAGATGATGGCACATTACCTCAGGATCAATTCCTACCATGTCAGCATGACTCCAAGCGAAAACATCCAGATTTTTCTTTAAAAAGGCAACTAGCCTCTCCCTTAAGCCTGACTCTAACCTCGCCCCAATGTATAGTACCTTGGATGAATCTCTCTCGTCCACCAGAATCGGCACAGTGTCTTCCGCTGGTCCCATATTCTTCTTGGGCTCAGGCAACCGAGGATCCAAGTCAAACTCCACTTTCTTTGTTCCACTGGACTCGCCCACTTCTCGAATAGAAACAATCTCATCCCCTGGCGATTTAAGTTCTTCTTTCTTAGTTATTGGATCATCTGGAAATTCAACCATCGGCGTGTCCCCATACTCCATAACAAATTTTCCCTTTTTTGCCCTAAGACTCCTCTGTTCCTCTTCTTCATCAGTAACATCCTCAACAACACCTTCCCGAAACTGATTTTGATTAACTAGAGGAGGAGCCCCAATCATCAACACCCTATGCCTTGTTCTGTCAGTTGTGACCTCTCCCCCAAATGCAGTCTCCGCTCCTGAATTTTTCATAGTAACTTCCACAGTCTCCCCCGAAGTAGGTGGCGCCTCTAACAGAAAGAGCGGGGTACCCTGTCTGACTAATGTCTCATAACTAGCCAAGTCATCATCGCTGGGAAACTCCACTGTATAAACCATATTGGTAACTGGCCTAGGTTCGAATGATTTCAAGGTTTCCTGAGCACCTTCCTCTTTGAAGTCCAGCATCTCCTCTCGTTGTCTACCCTTTGAGGAAGACTTCATCATCTTGTTATAACACTCCCTGGAGTCGTATTGACATCCCTTCACACACCCGATCCCCACTGGAGTAGGAAACTTCATTGCTAAATGGTATATCGATGTCACCACCCTCATTTCTTTCAAGACCGGTCTTCCAAGCAGTGCATTATAGCATGTAGGTTGATCAACTACCAAAAACTCGAACACCTGAGTAGCTGAATAAGGGTCTTCCCCTAAGGTAAGCGACAACCTCACAGTACCCTTGACCCGTACAGAATCTCCTGTAAAGCCATAAATGTGTGTCGTTCCATGAGTCATTTCTTTATCAAGAAGCCCCGTCTTCTTATAAGTTCCGTAGTAAAGAATATTCACTGAACTCCCATTATCAATAAACACCCGATGAACACTCCTTGCTCCGATTCTTACATTTACCACCAATGCATCGCTGTGTGGGTGATGAACCCATTTAGCGTCTTCTTCAGAAAAAATTATCTGTGTATCCTCCCCCTTAAACAGCTTAGGAGGTCTTTCCGATAAGTGATTTACATTTGTCAGGGGAGGGTCCCTTGCCTCGCGGGCATATCTCTCCATAGCATTTCTTCCATTCCCGCCAACATGAGGCCCGCCAAAAATAGTGTGAATGCTCGCCTCTTTCACGAACGTCGTCTTCTTTTGATTATCCGGCTTATCTTTGTCTTCGGGACCATCCCTCTTAGTCTCCTCCCGAAGAGGGACGTTTGCCTTTACTTTTCTAACCCATTCGGTCAACTTCCCATTCCTAATAAGCAATTCAATCTCCTCCCTCGATTGTCGACATTGATGGGTGTCATGGCCATGAGATTCATGATAAGCACAATATCTCTTTTTATCTCTTTGGGCATTCTTCGAAAGGGGGAGAGGTGTCTTATACAATCCCTCCTTTTTTGTTACCTAAAAAATATGTCCAATAGATGCCACCAGAGGTGTGAAGATACTGTTCTGAGGGTGACCCTGATCTTTCAGAGAATATAGAGGTGGTGGAGGATACCGGGACATTGGGCTAGGTGACCTTGATCGGTCCGACTCCCAAGTATCAACAACATTTACATCAACTCTGCCATTCCTCCTCGCATCCCCCTTTGGGCTTGGAGACCTATCCTTGCGTTTGCCCCTACGACTAGTTTCAGGATAATCACTTCTCTTCAAGGCTTCCTCCTCCCTCTTAAAGGGTTCAGCTTGTGCATAAAGATCTGCAAGGGTCAATGGCTCCTTCCGTTGAAGCTCTTTCCAAAAATCCGAGTTTACTCTGACTCCAGCTATAAGAAAGTTTTTTATTGTCTCATCTGAATCTCCTCGAACAGTAGGGACTTCAGCATTGAATCGTCTGAAATAAGATTGGAGAGTCTCTCCTTCTCTCTGCTTTATATTGGCTAGAGTCATGACAGGGGGAGCATAGACAATAGAAGATTGAAACTGAATCAAAAACATTCTCCGCATTTGATCCCAAGAGGTGATAGAGCCCGGTCCCAACTTCTGAAACCACTGATGAGCATTTCCCCGCAGTGTTGAGGCTAGCAACCTACACTTCGTCAAGTCCTCCACCTGGTAAAGCTCCATTTCCGTATTAAACCTTGCAATATACTCTGCTGGGTCAGAGCTTCCTGTGAACCTTAGATCTCCCACCCCCCTAAAAGATGGTGGAAGGGGTGCTTCTCTCACTGCCAAAGAGAAGGGAGACGGAGCTGGCTCAAACATAGCCCCTGCCTGTCCCTCCGATTGTGCCAACAACCTGCGCAGAGCATTTAAGTCAAAATCTTCAAACCCAGGGATTCTACGGGGCGCCTCCTCATGTCGCTGTTGGTTCATTAACTCTTCGAATCGATACCTATCTCCAACAGTAAAATTCTCCGGACGGGAAAAATTATAACCGCGAGAGGCCATCAGATCCCTCTCCAGGTTAGATTCTATGGGTCCTCTCCGGTTCCCTTCTGCTTGATTGAAGAGATTGGCATAGGACCTTCTCTCCCCATACCCTAAGCTGTAATGGTTCTGGGTTCCCATTTGGGGATTATGGTTCCTGGCTCGAGCCATTGTGAATGCCGCAGGATCAGGGTCTCCCGTAGTTTCGTTCTCATGATGAGAACGGCACCTTTCTTGCTCCAAGATCCTCTGACCGCCAGCTCGAACCCCTTCTACTTGGCTTGACTGTCTGGGGTCCTCTCTATCTGGAGGAAGTTCAACATATGGATCACCAAAAGTTAAAACTCTGGGAGTGACAGCCCGGAACCTTTGATTTCCTCCAATCTCCCCAACAACTCGAACATCCCCTTCGAAAGGAATCTCCCTGTATAAGTTACGCTGGTGATTCATGTCAAATTCTCTCCCAACGCGTCGATCTCCGACTGGTGTTTGGTAACTCGCCTCCCATCCATGGTTTGGGCGTCGCCCCTCCTGATTCAGGCGAGTTTCTTCGAGAAACTGCCTTTCCCTTTCCATTGCATCCATTCTTGCCCCCATTCGATTGATTGTATTGCCCATATGAGTGATTTGGTCAAAAAGCTCAGTATTACTCATCAGTATTACTCAGTATTACTCGGTCGTCTATTAGGCATCCTAGGCGTTACCGACCTCCGGTGCGAACCCCCTGAACGATTGGGATTCCCCATCCCAGAGCTCCTTGCGACAGAATTATTCCTTGGCGGCGGCGGAGGCAGATTTTCTCTGGTCCTAACCTCTTCCATCCGTCGATTATCCACACGCTCACGGTTTGATTGAGACATCCTTCCTCCTAAGATGTCAAAGCCCCTCCTTCTAGCGCCACTTGTTAACGGAGGAATTTGGGAAAACAAATTCGGGGAGGGTTGCTGGAATTATGGTGATGATTGAGTGTGGTGATTGGTATAGGACAATTAGGGTTAGGGTTTATACTTTAGGAATGGCTGAGATTGTATGATGTGATTATTGCAATTTAGATCGAATATTGAATTCTCTCTTTTTCGCAAAGGTTTGCATCGTGTCATACAATGTGCCTACGTACCCTATTTATAGGGATCAAGCCAAACGTAGTTCTTGGGGAACAAGTAATCGTAATGGGCTAGATTGCCTTATTTAGAAAACCCATTGGATTAAGACCACCGCCTTTGACACAGACCCAAAAAGCCCATCTATTTTCTCGGAACTTATTGATTAAGCTATTGACCCGGTATTTTCGGGGTCAACACTTTCTCTGAGCTACGGAGATAAGACAAATGTAAGGCAGCCCCAAATCAGGGCGAGATCCTCTTAAAGTGGGCGAGATCTGTTTATCAAAGCGAGATCAAGGACTTAGTTATAGTCCATAATTCGTGGTTTATTAAATACTGAAAATTACGAAGTCATCTTTGAACACCCCAAAGGGCGAGGTCCTTTCTTATGAACCAAGTCAAACGGATGTGCCCTTCCCTTAAAAACTAGACCCCCTTCACATTGAGGGCGAGATCATCTAAAAATGGACGAGATCTAGCGACCTATCGTTCAAGGACCTTGTGATCCATATCTTTTAATTTCTCTATAAGGGCGAGATAATAGGATAATTGATTTCAACAACCAAACAGGGGCGAGATGCCTCGTGTACAAGACATAAAGGGCGAGACCCTAAAAAGACAGGCGAAATATATCAAGTTATTTTTCGGGCATAACAATGTTTATTTAAAATTATACGATACCTCTCAAAAAAATTATATGATACGAATATACACGAAACAAAGTTATACAAACATAAAATTACACAAAGAATCACGTTCATATTGACATAAGTAGCATTCCATGGAGAACCATTTTACGTGAAGAACCACCTTATTTTTTCTGATTCTGTAGCAAAACCAAAATTTTTAAAAAAATATTTTTTCTGATTCTGTAGTAGAACCAAAATTTCCAAAAAAAAATTCAGAAGATGCCACGTCACCTTTGCCACGCCAACAGTGTTGACGTGGCACATTCACGTCATCGATGACATCACTGCTGATGTGGCACTGCCATGTCACCTGCCACGGCATCACTGCTGACGTGGTAGTGCCACGTCATCATTGATGACGTCATTGATGACGTGGCATTGCAACGTCAGCAGTGATGACATGACAGGTGTTAACAAAAGTTGATGAAAATAATAAGAAAATTTATGATGGCAATGGAGTATTTTGTGAATGATGTTGGTGTATGATCATAAATGTCAATTAAATATAAATTACCTCTAATTTGTATATCTGTTTTTGAACAATTTTGCCTCTAATCTATATATAATATATATGAAATATATATTATATATTATAAAATATATATAAGAGTTCTTAGAGCTCCCTATGTTCTCCAAGGAACATGATCCCTCGAATATTACCTTCATTTTCTTTTGTAAAATTTATTAAATAATAAAGTTTAGGGTTTAGGTTCAATGTTAAATGTTACTCCCTCCGTCCCAACCGGTTCTTTACAAGGCGGCTGGGCACGGAGGTCAAGGATAGTGGGTGTAATATTGTTAAAATAAATGAGGTAGTGGGTGTAATAGTGATTTTATTGTTAAAATAAGTGAAGTAGTGGGTGTAATAGTGATTTTATTGTTAAAATAAGTTAAGTAGTGGGTGAAATAGTGTAAAGTATTGTTAAAATAAGTGAAGTAGTGGGTGTAATAGTGTTAAAACTTACTATTTTGGGTAATGTAAAGAATTGGTGGGACGGCCCAAAAAGGAAATTGTAAAGAAATGGATGGGACAGAGGGAGTACTAGATAAAAATGCAAACTATGTTATAAAGAGTTATTTTAGTTAAATTAATAAAATGTAGATTTTTTTAATATCATTTAATTTTTTTTAAAATGCTAATTATGCTTTGGCATGTAGTATTAGAATCGATAATTTTGCACATTACACGATAACACGACATGAAAAATTGCATTCGTATTTGTGTTTATCCTTTCGGTACACGAACACTAATAAATTTAGTATCAATTTTGGGTTTATACTTGATTACACGAAATGAAACGAAAATATATATATATGAAATAAATATTTTTTTAATTTATATAAATACATATTATTGATAAATATTATGTATATAAGTTTTACGAACATAAAATAAAAAATTGTGTTAAATTTAAGTTTAACATGATTTGACGTTGACTTGTTATGACTTTTTAATTGAAGACTTAATTAGTAAAAATTTAAATAAAAAAATTAATTTTCATTGAATAAATATATGTTTATTTAAAATTATACGATACCTCTCAAAAAAAAATTATATGATACGAATATACACGAAACAAAGTTATACAGACATAAAATTACACAAAGAATCACGTTTATAATGACATGAGTAGCATTCCATGGAGAACCATCTTACGTGGAGAATCGTGGAGATCACGTCGATCACTGTCACGCCAGCAAAAAATATCCTGACAAAAAAAAATAAAAAAATATTGTTTCTGATTCTGTAGTAGAACCAAAATTTTCCCAAAAAAAAACATACGATGCCACGCCAGCAGTGCCACGTCAGCAGTGATGACGCTGCACTGCCACGTCATCAGTGACGTCATCACTATTGACGTGGCACAACCACGTCACTTGCCGCGTCACCTGTCACGTCATCATTGCTGACGTGGTCGTGCCACGTGACACTGCCACGTCAGCAATGATGACGTGACAGGTGATGTGGTACTATCACGTCGTCAGCAATGATGACGTGACAGGTGATGTGGTACTATCACGTCAGCATCTGTCCCAAATTTTTTTTTTTGTAGAACCAAAAAAATCTGTTCTTTTTTTTATAAAATCAAAAAAATTGAACTTTGATTCTATTATAGAATCAGAAATTAGTGATTTTGCACAATTCTACACGTAAGGTGGTTTTATGTGCAACATTTATATACAAATTGCACGGCAAAGTCATTTTGGGGAGTAGAGAAATGTGCGACAAAGGTTTCATAGACATTTTGGTGAGGAGAGAGGGGGAAGTGAGAAGCAAATGAGTGGAGGGAGCGTGGAGGTGGAATATGACATCGATGCTTTCCCGGTTCTTTCATCACAACTCACCTTCTTTATTACAATAAATCTCCCGCCAGTCATCTGCCTGCCAGTTGCCACACGCCCCCTTGAAACACACCATTTCTGCTACACACTCTCTCTCGCGCTTCTTACAACAGGTTTGTTCTTTAAATCCATTTTGGCTATCAATTTTATTCACATATCAGTTTCATCTGTTATTCGTTAATCGTTTAGTAAAATTTGTTTCAAAAATTTAGTCTAGTTATTTTGTGTACTCATTTTTTAATACTCCATGTTATCTGAGCTACTGCTGCTAGCGATTAATTCTGATATTTCTGTAAACATTGTTATCTACAAAATACGTGATTAATTCTGATACATAGGGTTCTGACTCGGTGGTTTTGAAATTTCACTTTGCGTTTATGATTAATAGATCTTCACTTCCCAACGTACTAACTTTATTTTTTTTTGAAATATTTTTTTGCCTATTTTTCCTTAATATTGTTGCTGCCGATTTTCAAAGAACCTTTAATTTTGAAATGGCTCCTGCGAATTTATCAGAATAGAAATTTTCGAAAGGTTTTGTTCCATTTATATATAGAAAAAGGCCAGCCCTCCGTTTCTATCATTAATTTTTGTTTTTCTGGATAGGATGTCTTTTTTTGATAGTTTGCCGATTTTCCAGGGATCAAAGTGCGAATATAAATATTGCTGTTGTTACAATGGTTGACAAGGGCATGGCATCAAGGTGAATGCTCTGATACTAAATATTCTTTCTTTTTTATTACTATCAATTACTTCATGTTTACGGTATGGTATGTCCTCGTATCAGCTTTGTTTGCCATTTCTCCAAGATTGTAGTAACACTAAAACTAAAAGGAATACCTTATATATTGAATTTAGTATTTGATTTCAGTGTACGTGAGGTCTTTGATCATTGGTGATTTTATATCAAGTAGGTATTAGATTTGTAGAGTAATATAATTACTGGTTGAAAATCAAAAGTACAGCAACATGGCGAACAGGGTCTTCATGTTCTACAGAATGTATGCCATTTCTAACTATCTACCTGACTATTTCTGTTATCAAGTTATTAGAAGAAAAATGATTCTATTGGGTAAGTTGCTGTAGATTAATGATGCTAGGGGGGGAGATTTGATATGCTAGACCTTGCAGTGACCTTAACAAGTTGCAACGTAGGATCATTTCAGTAATTTGTTTATTTGTTTTCTTTCCTCGGTGTTAAGTATACATATATGTCTTTTTAATATTACGAGATGATCATTTGCTATCATTTTATGGAAATTTCTTTTAACTCTCGCTAAACTCTTTCCGTGGTGACATCTAGATTCTATTTTTTGTGCAGGGGTCTGTCTAGCAAGAAAAGTGAAAGGAAAGAGTCTAAAATGAGCAAATCTGAGAGGGAGAAAATGAAGCGCGAGAATCTGAATGACCTCTTTCTTGCACTGGCAAATACTCTTGTTAATCTGTACTACAGAAGTATAGCTTTTATTGTAAAAAAATCATCAAATTGGCCATTGTAATATTCTGGAAACTAGTAGATTAGAAAGAATCTATAAGTTATAACAATAAATCCATTTTCAGATATATCAGAGCAGACCAATGGACAGGCTTGTATACTGGGAGAGGCTACTCGAATGGTAATGGACACACTTCAGCAAATTCAACGCCTCAAAAGAGAGAATGAAGCTTTGCTGTCTGAATCTCAATATGTAAGGCTGTATAGATGTACCGATGTTTAAGTACTACTTAGGCTATGACTTATGAGACCAGGACTAGACCATTTTTGAAGAGAAATTGGAGAGTGGAATGGGTAGCTAGTGACAGTTGAATCTATTTTGCATTCAACAGTTCCTATTCATGAGTCTCGCTCTTGACTCTTCCCAATCGATACATCACATTGCTTGCAATTTTTTGCCTTTGTTTATACGTTACATATTGTAACTTTTTGTTATTTATCATCATTACTCCCTCCGTCCCGACCAATTATTAACATTTCAAAATAGAGTTTCTGGCACGCATTCTAAGGTAGATTTTAAGGATAGTTTCATTACTTATTTTTGAAATTTTCTTTTTTTGTATAAAAATAGAACAATCCTATTTTTATACAAAAAAAGAAAATTTCAAAAAAAGTTATGGAACTATCTTTAAGCTTCATCTTAAAATACCTGCCAGAAAGTGACAAAAAAGTGTTAAGAATTGGATGGGATAGAGGGAGTATTAAATAGTTGAAGTATTGGGAGATAAACCTTTTACTTTGACGGTTATCGGTATATAGCTACCTCATGTTTTGAACTATGATGTTAAACTTTTTTATCTGCAGGTAACTAGCGAGAATAATGAGCTGCAACTTGAGAATTCTGCTATGCAAGATCAGATAAAGAAACTGCAAAAGGTGCTAAAAAAGAAAACGTCTTGCGTAAACCTGGATCTGAATATGCCTCCACCTGAACTGAAGGAACTAGTGTTAGATATAAAGAGACCTTCACTATCTTGCTACTCTATCTTGCTACCTTCACTTCCTTGCTCACTCACCTAGCTGTCATTCTAGCTGTCATGTAGCTGTCATGTGTCTGTTATGCTGCTGTTAGTTAGTCTATATATAGACTTGTTCTTCTCTGTATTCAGTAACTTGATAATACACAATGTAGTCTTTACAGTTTGTTATCGATATACACAGTTGTACATACTTCTTCTTCTTCATTTACTAAGCTTCTATCTCCATTAATGGAGTTTATATTACTGCATATTATAAAAGTGACATGGTATCTGAGCCTCCAATCGCTGAGGCTTCTTTTTCCGCTGCTTATGGTTGTTATCTTCCGCTGCTACACATGTTTGTTAATGAGTTTGTGTTCATCTGTCAGTTCCACCATTGTTGATGAATTTCAAGCTTTGAGTTCTTCATCTGCACTTACAACTGTTATCTACGATCTATTTCATTATCACAGCATTGGTACTATCTGATCTCATCTTCGTATTGTTATCATCATCGTGTTTGTGTCTTGTTAACTTGCAATTGCTGTAACTACTTCACTCTGCCATTAAAGCTTTGATTTCGTAAGTTGAATTCTGTTCATCTCTGTTTGTGTTTCGTTCATAAAAATCACTGTTATTGATTGTTCTGTCTCTGATCGTTGTTGATCGATCATTATCAAAACATATCTGTTTTCGTTCTTATTGTTGTTGTGTATATCGTTGAGAATTCATGGCATCATTCTCATGTTTTGTACTCTACGATTTGTTCTCTTTCAACTTGCATTCTATCTGTTTGATGAAACTCCTCAATGAGTTTTGTTGATTCTATCATCTGTTTACACAATTACTTCCTTTTCCTGATGACCACAAAGTGTTTGTTGAATCGTGTTGTTCTGATTTTGCACTTCAAGTGCGTGTTTGTATGTGTTCAATCATCCGTTGCATACCTCCACAAACCTGTGATAAATTTGTTCAATGCTCTGTGCTTTCGATTGAGCTACTTGAGTTACTTGAGGAAGATTTGGTGCCTACAGACCTCCTCACTCTGTAATATCTGTCTTTGCCGTTGGCCTTGTACCACACTACTATACTACCTGCACATGATGTGATCATAAGAATCACACATGATGTGTTGATTTTCCAGTAAATGGAAGTCATTCTATCTACCATTGCTATCCAGAAAATGGAAGCAAAACTATCCTGTGCTGTGCTCGAAATACTGAGTTTCGGTTTGCTACTTTTGTGTCCACTTACGGCAAGTTTATAGCTATTATCGGCAAGTAGATAGCTGGATTTCGGCAAGTCTATAGCTGTTGGCAAGTAAATAGCTGGGGTGGTACACCCTAACCATTGATATCTGTGTTATAGCTGCCTTGAAGCTTCATATTGCTTCTCGTGTTACAGCTGAACTGTTAACTTGATACTCATGTTGAGATATTACCAGTTGCTACCTTGGTGTTGCTGCTCTAATGTGTTGTCAGTCTGCTACCAGTGTGATCTCTGGTGCTACAAGTATTGTTTCTTCTGTTGCCAACTATCAGTTGCTGTTATTACTTACCTTGTTACCTTGCCTAAAGTTCTGGTTGCTTGCTCTTGCTTGCTTGTTACCTGGTTCATCAACAAAATAAAGATACTTGGTGCATCCGTTGATGCATATACATCCGTTGATGAAGATACTTGGTGCATCCGTTGATGCATATCCGTTCATATTTGTAACATCCCGACTTTTCGAGATATTAACTGTAAATACGAAACGTAAATAAAACGAATTCTCTATTTCAATAATACCAAATATTCCACAAAGTCAACGCAGCGGTCAAACTTATTAATTCAAAATCATAAAAACGGAGACGCAGCTCCATAAATCCAATATTTAATAACAATCTTTATTCTAATAATGCAAAGAGTCTAATCCAATAAAGCAGCTAGCACGAAAGTCCACAAAATTCACATCCTTATTCTTATTATGCTTCCAAGATTGAAACCTGAAATATTAGAAACGGATGAGCTACACAGCTCAGCAAGTACAAATCGACTAACAAATACTTCCAAAATCAATGGGCGTTTTAATGTAAACCATTTTTCAGAATCAAATATATGTTTGCAAAACATTTACAAAAACAATTCCAACCCAAAGTTTATAATTTCAAAAATCCGGAATTTAAAACAGAAGTAGAAGCAGAAACAGAAACAATACGAAATCAAAAATACCACAGTCTTGCTCTACGGCCACACTTTGCCAGTGACCGGCATCTTATTCTTATTCTTATTCTTTCGCCACACTTTGCCAGTGACCGGCATCTAAAGTTCAATAATTACGCGCCCTTAATAGGTATCTAAAGTTGCACATTTGTGCGCCTACTAAAGGTATCTAAGGCTAGTTCCGGAACTATAGCGTAAATTACGAACGGGTTCGAAACGTAGAGACTGGGTTCTAAAAGTCAAATACTTATATCTTATACACAGTTCAAAACAGAATTCTTATATCTTATACGAAAATCTGAAAATTACAATATCAATATCTTTTCAGAAAATAAAAGTAAGCCAAAAAGTACTTACCTCAAAGTCGATTCTAAATATCGAAAATAATTGCTCGAACTGATCCTATAATTAAATTAACAGAACACAACACAATCAATCATTTACTCGGCCTCTACATTACACATGCAAAGCAATTAAGCAGATATTTAAATCATTTAACAGTAACGGAAGACTGAAAACATGTACACTATACTAGGCTAAAACAAATTAAGCACATAGAAACAAATTGCCACAAGTTTGAAACAATCAAATCGAAAAGTAAATGGACCAGGAAGCCCAACATGCATGGCATACTAACTAATTTTGCCTTACCACATTAACATGAATTTATATACTGCAAAATACATGTACTGTCATAGTTTAATTACCAAATTCTTTTTGTTAAGTGACAAAAGTAAAATAATAATAACAATAAGACTTTTGTTTGGTTTGATCGTTACAAATAAGTAAATTAAATTAGTATTTAATATATAATCACATTAATCATATGAGTATCAAATACTTAAAATCACAATAAACTAAAGCATTGGACCTTCAAGTCACTAAAAATTAACAATCATACAACATCAATTTTAGTTAAATGGTACATAACTGCTAGCATCTTAAATAATTTAATTAGAACCATACAGTATCAATTAATAAAGAATACACATACGTCCAAGTTCATACGCACAAATCTAAGTTACATAAAATCATCATTTTCTTTTCCAGTTTGACATGCTATAATTTTAATAAATTAAAACAAGTCATGTGAATTAAACATATGAATTAAACTAATCCAACATGCATGCAGTCACTATTAATTGTTGTTCAGGCAGCAGCACACCGATTATCACATGGCAGTTAATAAAAGGAGACAACAAAAAGACATGTACAAGACTCACTTACAAATACACAGTAAATTATCGAAAGAATTCAAGTGAACAACGAAACAAAATTGGGGAAAATACGTACCCTTTTCTTTGACGATTTCTGTACGAGTCTTAATCATTATTGATGGGATCTTATATAGGCTCACTAAAACCCTAGTTTATTAAGGTAACTTCTAAAACTTTCGTACCCCCCTCCAATTAATACGTAAATTAAAAATATTCTGATTCACACAAAATATCTTAAATTAAATGATTCTGATTTTCTAATATCTTTTCACACCTCTTTCCTCTAATAAAAAAAATATAATCCTTATTCAAAATATCTTGCATAAAATAAAGAATTCTAAAAATTTACTAAATAACATAATTATCTAAATAAAAATGACTTAAAATCTATTATCTAATAATAAAATAAAATAAAAATTTAACGGGGTTTTACATTCTTCCCTCCTCAAAAGAATTTGGTCCCCAAATTCACAATAATAAAATAAAATAAATCACGAAGAAAATAAATCATACCTTAATAGTTGGTGCGACTTCCAGTGAGCTGAAACACACGTCCAATGCCAATCTTCTTATCAGCTTCCTTTCTTGGTGCAGCTTCATTCCTTGGTGGTGGGTTGTGTGGGCACTCAGAAATCTTGTGTCCTACTTCTCCGCAATGAAAACAGGCACCCCTATTCCATCTGCAGTCCTTGTCCGGATGATTCTTACCGCACCTCGAACACTTCTCTCGATCAACATGTCCTCCGATATTATCATACTCGTGTGGCTTCTTGAAGGGTCCCCTTTGAGAAGAAAATCCACCAGTTGGAGCGAATCGCTTCTTGTTCCAGTTGCTTGTCGCCTTTTCAGATTCAGCTAGGCCCCTCTCGATTACCAAAGCCTTGTTGAGCACAGCTTCGTACGTCTGAAGTTCAAAAGATGCCACCGAATTCCTGATGTCGGTTCGAAGTCCTTCTTCCAATCGCCTTGCTCGGCTGCTTTCATCTGCCACTAAGGTCGGCGCGTACTTCGAGAGCTTTGCAAATTCCGCCTCATATTCGGTAACAGTCTTTCCACCTTGCTCAAGCCGAATGAAATCCCTCTCTTTTTGCAGACGAATGGTTCTCGGAAAGTACTTATCTTCTAGAGCCTTCTTGAACTTTGCCCAGGTGTATGGTTCCGGTTCCCCTTCAGCGGTTGCGGTCTCGTTCTTCCTTTTCTCCATGAGCCACCAGTCATAAGCACTGCCTTGCAATTGATACACAGCTAAGGTGACCTTCTGCTCCTCGTTACTGCTGAGAAGTCCGAAAGCTTTTTCCATCTCTTGTATCCACATCTCGACTATGGCCGGATCAGTTGCCCCATCGAAAGTTGGCGGGTTCAAACGCTTGAATTGAGAGACGATATTCTGTTGCCTGGGTTGCTGATTCACGAGTGTAGCCAGAGTCTCAGCTAGCTGGTTGAATACATTCCCACCATCACCATTGTTGTTACCATTCTGATTGTCATTGTTGTTGCCATTGTTGTTGCCTTCTCCCTCCATCTTTTCTAAAAACGACAACTTCCAAACTTATGATCAATGATCAAAAAGCACAAAAGTCAAACATATCAGATAATCACACAAACAATGCCCTAAATTCAAAATAATTTACTAACTTAAAGGTCAAAACCTATGCGGATCGCATCCTAGGGAATGTACTAGTCCCATACCTAATACACTCCGAAGGAAAACCTAGGCTCTGATGCCAACTGTAACATCCCGACTTTTCGAGATATTAATTGTAAATACGAAACGTAAATAAAACGAATTCTCTATTTCAATAATACCAAATATTCCACAAAGTCAACGCAGCGGTCAAACTTATTAATTCAAAATCATAAAAACGGAGACGCAGCTCCATAAATCCAATATTTAATAACAATCTTTATTCTAATAATGCAAAGAGTCTAATCCAATAAAGCAGCTAGCACGAAAGTCCACAAAATTCACATCCTTATTCTTATTATGCTTCCAAGATTGAAACCTGAAATATTAGAAACGGATGAGCTACACAGCTCAGCAAGTACAAATCGACTAACAAATACTTCCAAAATCAATGGGCGTTTTAATGTAAACCATTTTTCAGAATCAAATATATGTTTGCAAAACATTTACAAAAACAATTCCAACCCAAAGTTTATAATTTCAAAAATCCGGAATTTAAAACAGAAGTAGAAGCAGAAACAGAAACAATACGAAATCAAAAATACCACAGTCTTGCTCTACGGCCACACTTTGCCAGTGACCGGCATCTTATTCTTATTCTTATTCTTTCGCCACACTTTGCCAGTGACCGGCATCTAAAGTTCAATAATTACGCGCCCTTAATAGGTATCTAAAGTTGCACATTTGTGCGCCTACTAAAGGTATCTAAGGCTAGTTCCGGAACTATAGCGTAAATTACGAACGGGTTCGAAACGTAGAGACTGGGTTCTAAAAGTCAAATACTTATATCTTATACACAGTTCAAAACAGAATTCTTATATCTTATACGAAAATCTGAAAATTACAATATCAATATCTTTTCAGAAAATAAAAGTAAGCCAAAAAGTACTTACCTCAAAGTCGATTCTAAATATCGAAAATAATTGCTCGAACTGATCCTATAATTAAATTAACAGAACACAACACAATCAATCATTTACTCGGCCTCTACATTACACATGCAAAGCAATTAAGCAGATATTTAAATCATTTAACAGTAACGGAAGACTGAAAACATGTACACTATACTAGGCTAAAACAAATTAAGCACATAGAAACAAATTGCCACAAGTTTGAAACAATCAAATCGAAAAGTAAATGGACCAGGAAGCCCAACATGCATGGCATACTAACTAATTTTGCCTTACCACATTAACATGAATTTATATACTGCAAAATACATGTACTGTCATAGTTTAATTACCAAATTCTTTTTGTTAAGTGACAAAAGTAAAATAATAATAACAATAAGACTTTTGTTTGGTTTGATCGTTACAAATAAGTAAATTAAATTAGTATTTAATATATAATCACATTAATCATATGAGTATCAAATACTTAAAATCACAATAAACTAAAGCATTGGACCTTCAAGTCACTAAAAATTAACAATCATACAACATCAATTTTAGTTAAATGGTACATAACTGCTAGCATCTTAAATAATTTAATTAGAACCATACAGTATCAATTAATAAAGAATACACATACGTCCAAGTTCATACGCACAAATCTAAGTTACATAAAATCATCATTTTCTTTTCCAGTTTGACATGCTATAATTTTAATAAATTAAAACAAGTCATGTGAATTAAACATATGAATTAAACTAATCCAACATGCATGCAGTCACTATTAATTGTTGTTCAGGCAGCAGCACACCGATTATCACATGGCAGTTAATAAAAGGAGACAACAAAAAGACATGTACAAGACTCACTTACAAATACACAGTAAATTATCGAAAGAATTCAAGTGAACAACGAAACAAAATTGGGGAAAATACGTACCCTTTTCTTTGACGATTTCTGTACGAGTCTTAATCATTATTGATGGGATCTTATATAGGCTCACTAAAACCCTAGTTTATTAAGGTAACTTCTAAAACTTTCGTACCCCCCTCCAATTAATACGTAAATTAAAAATATTCTGATTCACACAAAATATCTTAAATTAAATGATTCTGATTTTCTAATATCTTTTCACACCTCTTTCCTCTAATAAAAAAAATATAATCCTTATTCAAAATATCTTGCATAAAATAAAGAATTCTAAAAATTTACTAAATAACATAATTATCTAAATAAAAATGACTTAAAATCTATTATCTAATAATAAAATAAAATAAAATTTTAACGGGGTTTTACAATATTTCTGTTGTCACTGTGATCTCTGGACTGTTAAGAATTTCATCAGGAGTTGCTTTACACTGCTGTCATGCTCCTTTGTTGCTACCTTATAATAGTAATTTGTTGTTGTTGTTACCTGGAGTTGCTATTGTACCATACAGTGCTGCTATTGTACCATACAGTCCTGCCTACTACACCTTGCTATTGTTGCTACATGTTGGATGTGTTACTCAACCCAATATTGTTAATCTGCATCAACGTGTTGCTGCTACTTTCAAGCTTCAAGTTGAAGGTTTCCATTATATTCCCACCTTCAACTTGAGGGGGGATGTTAGATATAAAGAGACCTTCACTATCTTGCTACCTTCACTTCCTTGCTCACTCACCTAGCTGTCATTCTAGCTGTCATGTAGCTGTCATGTGTCTGTTATGCTGCTGTTAGTTGGTCTATATATAGACTTGTTCTTCTCTGTATTCAGTAACTTGATAATACACAATGTAGTCTTTACAGTTTGTTATCGATATACACAGTTGTACATACTTCTTCTTCTTCATTTACTAAGCTTCTATCTCCATTAATGGAGTTTATATTACTGCATATTATAAAAGTGACAACTAGATGTAATGCCTTTGATTGCATAGGAGCATATCACATTACCCACCGTGGAATCCTCTATGGAACCTTCTTTAGATGGGACTCCAGTCTTTGTAATCCGTGTCTGTCCTGATTTCCCCGTTTATCAGCAGGCTAATTGTAACGCGCAACTAGCCTCTCGGCTGGCTGCCAACGTGAGCAAACCTCATGCAAGGTGTCCCTCTCCGGGTGATTCTTGGCCTTCCAGACTTCCTTAAACTTGAGAAGATAAGATAATTTGACAAACAGGATTACAGAGAGTAATGACAAAAGTAATGTGTAAGTTTATTGTGCTTTTGAAAATGTGTGCTAGTTAATCAGCTTAGTTGTGCACCTGCCAGCAACTTAAAACTTACTTCGGGACCAATATTTCGACACATTGGAAGATACTTGTCTGAAAAAGACTAGTAACAGAATCAGGACGGAGGCAAGGGGTGGCAGGCGATTCCCATATAATCGTGAAAGAAAAAATTGGCAGGAGCAATTTTGTAAATATAATTTTTTTTACAGTAATTTACATATATACCCTTAAATTTATATTGAAAATATTTTAACCTCATGAAGAAATAAAATTCTGAGGAGTGAGAACAACCTCAGTCACATCAAGTCCATCATGAAATTAGTATTAAAATTTATGGAAAAAAATTGAAAATTCATATTTTTAATGTTAAAATATAATTATATTTTTATTTCGTTCTCTCAAATTTATATAAATTTTATGAATACGGGGATAAAATTTTTTATATTTATAATAATTTTGAATTTTAATACAGAATTTAATATATTCATAAAATAAAAATTTTAATAATAATTTTTCATTTTATTCAACAATAAAATTATTTTAACATATTGATTATTAAGATGGGAAAAAAAATCGCCACCGCGAAACTCCATTTTCTAACTCCATCCCTGAATATAAATTATTTCTATTATGTGGACGATTAGAGAACCATAAATAGAGAATGATGATGGTTACAGAAAATCCTTGACCACAATTACAGAAAATCCTTGACCACAATTCCTGTAACTGAGGTCAATAAGTCAATTGCATCAAGTTCAACTACAGTCTACGAAGTGTTTGCAGTTAAGTTACCCGAGTACAGTAGAATCTCGATAAATGAATATCTTTGGGATCAAAAAAAATATTCATTTACCGAAATTATTTATTTATCAATTAATGAATATGATATTTATTTATTGATAAATGAATAATAATTCATTTAGATTATATTTTTAAACTTTTTCGCCACCATAAAATTCGAACATAAGAAATTGATGTTCGTGAAGTAGAAGATGGTCAGCTAGACCAAGATCCAAAATTTAACTAAACTCCTTTCAAAATTGAGTTATAGAACATCTTCTGAACTATCCTAAAGAGGATAATGCGATTATGGAATCTCCTGAAAAAGATAATGCGGTTATGGAATCTCCTACAGATGAAGAAATCATTGAAGCTGTACTAAATGATGAGACAAATAATCCCGAATCATTATACCATAATTGTCTTTAAGAGAAGCTTTTAAAGTTATTGTCACTATACAAAATTACATGATCAAAATATTACAGAAGTGGTGCATGCTTTACACAAAATCAAGCATCAGATGCATTTTGGGAGGAAAGAAACAATCAATTTTGGAGACTTTTTCAAAAAATTAGTCATTGGATGAAATGTATTCATAATATATTATATAAATGAAAATATATTATTTGAAATATAGTGATTATTCATTTATATTTACATAGGACCTATAAAGACTTCATTTGTATTTATTCGTTAATGCATTAAGCGAGGTTATTCGTTAAGCCCATTGTACCAAGTTAGGATCGAAGAAATTTATTCATTAGACGAGGTTATTCATTTATCGAACATTCATTTATCGAGGTTCTACTGTAGTTCGAAGTTGTCACTTATTTCATAAAACTAGAATTAAAACATGTTAAAAATATTAAAGTAAATAAATGTTTCTTACCAAAGAAAAGTGTAATTTACAATAAACTATATAATAATTTAAAATATGTGAAAGCATACAAGCAGTTTAGTTTTTTTATTAGGAAAATGTAATTTTAGAATAGTAATGATTTAGTTCAAAAAGGTAACCAACCATTTTCAAAATTATAACAATAATTCATTACATTAACCTAACACAAAAACAAGACCATTTATAAGATCTTCCTAAAAATTTGAAGTTCGAATACACTCATAATAATCAACTTAAATCACTTTTAAAATGAGAATAGGGTCACAATAATCATCTTAAATTACTTTTATTAATATAGTTAAGTGCCGAAATATTAATTATTCATTTAATGTGAAATATTCACTTATCATTCATTTTATATCTAAATTAAGAAAGTAAATAATTAGACAATTAATATAATACATTAAGTCAATTACTAGTAAATTTTTAAATAAATATAGTCACCCAAAAAACCCTTTCATAAAATGTCAAAAAAAAAAATCCCTTCATAAATATGGTCACAAAAAACTCCTTCATTTCCCTGCATTTGTTTTTTTTGCCAAAAAAGATCATTTTATTAATTCTTGAGATCACTCAATAATAATATATGTTGAAATTCGGAATGGACATTTTGAAACCTCCAAATACGACCATCAGCTATATATCTCGCACGTTTGGTGGGATTATTTTGTTTTCCTAAACATTATATCGAAATAAAGAAAAGTTTAGAAAAAGTAAATTAAAATCAAAGTAAATAAAGTTTCTTTATATTTGCACTTTCCACGTTTGGTTTTGGGCAGGTGTCAAGCACTAAAACGTAAAAATCAATATAGTTGTAACAAATTTTGTCTTGTACCTCTGTGTTTCCCTGCTCCACAAGAACCAACCCTTTGTACAGTTTCTAAATTATACTCCTCTCTTCTGTAATAATTCAGACCATCTACAGTTGTACACTGAAATTAAAACCTTAAAAATAAACAGTCTTGCTTAATTTGTAGACATGGGATCTGGTGCTAGAACCTTCCTCAAAGTTATTGCCAAGAACTTTGATGTTCTTGCTGGGTATTTTTCTTACCCTGTCCTTCTTCACTTATTTTTCTGTCTTAAATTTAATAATGTTTTAAAATTAATCATCTTTCTCTGTCAATCATCAGTTATGTACCCCCAATTATCTTTTTTTTAGAACATTTTAGACTAGTGTATGTATGATGATCACATTTATGTATGTCTGGTTTGGTGTTTGTGCAGGCCTGTGGTCAGTCTTGCTTATCCACTGTAAGTGGGCTCCTTTTTGTCTTTCAATCTTCTTCACTGCCTCTCACTTTCAATTTACAAGTGGTGACATCTTTTATTACAGTAATAAATAAGAGTATCGTAGTTTAAGTTTTCTATGGGACTGTGACCTGTATTTATGTAAAGTTGGAATTTTTGTGTGAATTAGTGATTATACAAATTTTCCCATTTGTATTTTTGTGATTATTTATGTTGGTTTGATGATCCAAGATTATTTACGGTTGTGTTACTTTGTCGTTTTCTAAACAGGTATGCATCAATCAGGGCAATCGAGACAAAGTCTCCTGTAGATGATCAGCAATGGCTTACTTATTGGGTTTTATATTCCATGATTACCCTATTTGAGCTTACCTTTGCCAAACTCATAGAGTGGTAAATTTTTCTAGACATCAAGTAGTTTTGTTATAAAAACGATATATAGGAGTGAAGATATTACCTTACTGAGTAGTTTTTAATTGCTAAATTGAATTCTGTAATGTGGGATGCTGTATTGTATATATCTGTTTTCGCTCATATGGTTGAAACTTACTCTTTCCTTTTCCTTTAGTATGCGCAAGAGCAGTACATGGCTCAGTAAACTATGCCACATGACCATTGCCTATGTATATTAATGATTTAACTTACAGTCTTACAACTTACACCATCCTTATCGTGGATAAATCCTGTGCATGTCGATGTGAAAATTAAAGAGGGTGTGTCAATTATTGCATTAGCGTATATCGTTTGCAGTTCTTGCCTTGAAAGTTTTTGCACTGAGTATGAGTGAATTTTATGATGCATGGGATAACTTGGCCACAAAGTTTAATGCTATGACTAACAAAAAGAAACTACATAAATATCAATATAAAGTTGGAACAGAAGTCTATTCACGTCATCTGGTCCCTTGTGATTGTCTGGTAGCTGATGAAGCGTGTTTTTGGAATTGATAGTGTAGCCTTGGTGAAGAAGCATCAAGTGCAGTCAGGGACAGAGATACGTTGTGTTTTGTGCTAGAAATATATCACTTTTCAACTTCTTGGGTGTATTTCCTCTGGAACCTTTTAAAGGGAAAAGGACATTAATATGGCGCTACAAGATACCTCTACAGTACTTGTGCTTCGTTGTTCCACTTTCTTCGAAATTGGCCAATAGGGCAAGTATTAGAACTGCTCTATTCCTTTACCAATGCACGTTACATGGACACAAGAAGCATATGTGTGGTTCAAAGACAGAGCCTCTTTAGTGGTTTTATTTGTCATTTTGTTGTGCATTTACTTGTAGTTAGGAAATATTAATTCATTACATAGCCACTTGCTTGTCTATTTGGCAATATATTATATAAGTTTTTAAGTGGATAATATGCATAGTGATGCAAGCTGTTTTTGAAGTCTTGTATGCTGTTCTTTTTATTTTACACACAAACATACATTTAAGTTTATTTCTTTTGATTTTCGTTGTCCTTCATTGGAAATCTTGGTTGCTTAGTGTCTTAAGTAGTCACCATCTTTCTAATTGACTCATTTATTGGTATGTGGCAGGATACCTATCTGGTCATATGCTAAGCTAATTTTAACATGTTGGTTGGTCATACCATACTTCAGTGGTGCTGCATATCTGTATGAGCACTATGTGAGGCCTTTCTATCAGAACCGTCAGTCTGTTAACATCTGGTATGTTCCGAGTAAGAAAGACGTTTTCAGTAAGCCAGATGATATTCTAACGGCCGCAGAGAAGTACATCAAAGAAAATGGACCGGAAGCATTTGAAAATATTATTCACCGGGTAATGCCTAATTTACTGATCTCCCGTCAATTTTTTGATAATTCTTTTCCTTTTTCGTTTTATGGCTCTCTAAATTTTTGTATATATGGCATACGGGGAATTGGAAGAGACGGCTGTCAGGAAGGTGGATACGTAATTTGAGGATAGTGGTACTTGGGAGTTTATGTGGAAGGAGGCTGAAACTGGACTGTAGGCAAAAATTAAACCCAAATTTGACTTTGTTCAAGAAGCAATTAGAGTTCATTTTCTTCTAGTACTAAAATTAAGAATTAATGCCACTGAGTAAAGGAGCAATATGGGAGATAAAGGCTGCTGCTAGTTTTTTTAATTTAGAATTTGAATTGAGTCTGTAACTACTAATACCCCACATCCTATTTCTACTAGTTGGAATACTTGGAATCTGGTAAAATTTGTTTATAAGCAAAAATTTATTTAAAGCTGGCTGACGAGATCAACGTCAGCAACTTATAATTTGATAACTTTACTCCATAGAATGACATGTTTATATGTTTTTGACTGTCCAGAGTGCCGCTGATAGGGCATCAAGTTCCTTGAGTGGCAATCACATCTTTTCAGGAGAGGATTACAGGTATTGAGATACTGATCGCCTGGCAGTATGCTGCATAAAGGAGGGAAACATCTACTATGCAGTGATACTGTGACCACGACTCGAAGTATCTAAACTATAAAATGATGTTCAGTGTTTTTTGTAATAGTGACACTAACTTGGTCTTTTCTCCCATTAGAGGATTTTTAGATGGCATATTCTGTAGCTCTGTTTCATCTATTAGATGTGTAATGGTTTCATGTTCTGAAATAGGCATTAACTGTGAGAGCAGTGTATTATATATTTGTTTTCTTGGTTGTCTCTTAAACTTTTTGTCCAGGATTGCATCAAGTGAATAACAATATATCTGGATTAAACACGAAATCTAAATCAACAAGTTGTCTCTTAAATGGTGTGTTTATAGTTGGCCAGGCGATAACTAGGGCGATCGAAGCAAAGATGAATAAGTAATCAAATCAGTTTTATGCCTTTTGCCTTCTGATGCGGTTGAATTTCTTAGGAGAGTATAGAAAGGAAAGAATATATTATATCGAAAATCATGAACATGAATGTAACGATTGCGGGCTTGGCTGAATATGTATTTCAAAGGAAAGGATTTTCAATCCAACTAAGTATTGCGGCTTAGCTTGTTGCTTATAATTGTAAATTAATCCATTTTTTTAAAAATTATTATTTTATTAGTAAAATAACATTATTTTCATCAAACTCAAAAATAATTTTAAGAAAATGACCAAAATATCTCATTTTTATATTTATTTGCCCAAAATGGCTATTTTGAGAAACATTAACCATAATACTCACTTTATTTAGATAGGCGTGAGTTTTTAGTCCCCTCCACGAGTGATATCAGTGCAGATATTTCACTAATACTTTACTGTCAGTGAAATAATAGCGGAGTATATCCTTGATACTCCATTAGTTTATAGAGATTATTTATTAATCGAGGTAAAATTTATATTATTGCTATTATGTTTGGACCAAAAAATCTGCATTCAAAATATTAATTTATCGTGATATCGAGTATTAATTTAACGAGGTTTTACTGTATCTATCTAGTGGGTATTTAAGACATATTTATTAAATATTAGTATTTTGGTCAAATTTAGCTTAAAATTTTTATCCAGGAAAACGTTATTTTGAATATTGTTTTTTTTTTCCTTTCTAAATTAGGGTAAACTGTACTGGAGGGAACAATGAAGATGATAGATGGGAATTGTGAAACCTACATGCATTCACACAAACGTATATAAATAGAAGGTATCGTCTCTAATTCTTCCTCGTTTACGCTTTGAAGCCCTTTTAATCTGTTATCTACGTCTATTACTTGTTTTCTTTCATTGTCTAGTTCGCATAAAATTTTATGATTAATAAGGCATCAACTACTATTAATATTTCGCATTGTATCGAAACCTTAGTGAATTACATTTAGAAGTATTTTTTCGTAGTCGTTGAATCTTAATCCGCTATTATCGTGTGAAGTATTGATGATAATTCTTGTTTTATAGTGCTTATATATAACCGTTGCATGACTAATTTTATGATACTTGTTGTATAGATCACAGCTGAAGTGTTCGATTTTTCTTGATTTTTGTTAGAAGGTGCTAATATTTGATGATTGTGGTGTTTTGTCAATGACACCAGAGCGTTTTACTTTCCATGGAGTTAGCTTAAACTTTCATTTGGTCTAACATTGCATTTTGTGATAAACACGTATACACTATATTTTGATGTTGTTTTAATGTCACACACCAATACAAAATTATTGAAATTTAGGGTGCTAAAATGAGAGTTATGAGTTTTAACAAGGGTCATGTTATGTGTTTTGCCATTTATGAATATTGAATCTAATTTTTTGCTGAAAATGCTTCAAGTTTTTCTTGTGTAGAGGCACATTTGGTAGTTTTTTTTTTGTCGTCTTGAGGATAAATTTCTGTACTAAGATGGGCTGTACGTGCTATGGAAAAAGTTTGTGTTTGATTTGCTGCGTGAATGACCATCTTTCAAAGTAATAGCCTTGCTGAAAGGGAGGCTGAGCAGGTATTTAATAGTACTCGGTTTATAAAGTGATTCATTCAAGTGTACTTTAATTTTCTGCAACTTCAAAAATGTGTATACATATATTGATTTCCTGAATCTGAAAAATTGACATTTCTAATAGGTCAGATACTAGATATTTAAGCGGATATCTCTTGTCCTTAGTAACCAAAGATCGAGAGTTCTCGGTGGGAGGTAAATGTGTGCGAAGTATTTGAATTTCTTTCAAGAAAATGAGCCAGGATCATAAATGTTTTATTAACACTTTACTGGATAGCTAATGAAACATGTCATTATGAGCAACTAGTCAATAATATTAGTGCTTTAATGGGATAACGCTACTCGTACTTGTACATGAATGGAAATGAATGAGAGAACTTACTTAAACACACACATGCATTGCAATCAAAAGTACATAACCCAGGACTCTCCTACTTAGGTTGTTAGAAATCGTTTCACCCAAAACCTTAAGGTATTGGGGAAGGCCTCCCCCTCACTCGCAAGCTCACTACGGGGTAAGAGTGACCAAATTAAATTGAGAATATTGGGGGCGGTGAGGTTCGAACTTGAGACCTCCACAAACACCAGA
This sequence comes from Kitagawia praeruptora, assembly GCA_037693485.1. NCBI lineage: Eukaryota > Viridiplantae > Streptophyta > Magnoliopsida > Apiales > Apiaceae > Kitagawia > Kitagawia praeruptora. The sequence goes on along the minus strand of CM075350.1, from coordinate 26,699,593 downwards.
ACTCTGATACCATGTTAGAAACTGTTTCACCCAAAACCTTAAGGTGTTGGGGAAGGCCCTTCCAAGGATCTTATACTCATATATATTTAACATAGGTGGAGCTTCTCACTCGCAAATCTCAACTCCTGCAAGCTGAAGTTAGCAAAAATCAAAGCAGCTGAAAGACGCAACTGTTTTCAGGGATGAGAGGGCGAAAACGAGGCAGCAACCGAAGTAATTAGATCTTTGTCTACAAGGTGGGAACGCTTTCACAAGAGCTTTATTGTCTTACAAAAGGTTCAGCATGGTCCGGAATATGTTACCGAGCCCATATCTTCAGTAACTCTATGAATGCGTAAGTAGCATTTGGAGTTGGTTTTTTTAGGGAAAAACATAGGTCTTTATACCTGATGGTTCTTGTTAGAGTAAAATGTATTAATTGTATTAATTGTCCATCCTTTACAAAGTGGGAGGTCCATTCCTATATATAGTGCTCTAAATGGGCTTCATCCTATAAGTGGGCCTTGGGCCTAACAATCAGTCCCCCCCTAAGTACAAAAGCATCTTTAGATCTTTTCTAAACTTCTAAAATCCCTGCTACATAAAGCCCAATTTTTAGCCCAAGGCATTTACAAGAAAGGAGAGACAGAAAAAGAAAAAAAAAATTAAAAAAAAATTTTACAATACGCGGCTGCGTGTCATTACTCTGAACGGTCTTGTCTTTTGGCTTCCCTATGTCTTGGAACCAGAACCATCACAGGTAAATATTATACTTGCTCTTCTTTTTCCTCCATAAGTATTTTCTTGCTTTATTTCTTTTTCGTCCTTCCTTTCTAATCCTTCTCTCTTTTCTGGATCTGAGGTATCATTTCTCTCCTTTCTTTATCCGTGCTTTTTCTGTTTTTGTACTTTTGTTTCTCGTTTTCCTGGCTTTCTGCTTTTAACTATGAGGGTTACTCTTGTTTCTTGTTCTTCTACTAAAAGCGCTCATCTTTCTGATGAGGAAGATAGTCCCGAGAGTCAGCGTTCTGAGTCTGTTGTCCGTCCTCGTTATAACCTTCGTACTCCTTCTTCTGCAAAAACCCTGACCTTTTCTCCTGAGAGGGATGAGAATTCTGTAAGTCGAGTTCTTCCCTTTGTTGGATCTACCTCGCAGAGCCCTTCTGTTGTTGATATAACTAGGCCTCGTTCTGGAGCCAAATTTGAGTCAAACAAGTCTTTCAATAAATCTAGCCATTACTCTAAGCACCCTTTGGACCTCGATAAGTTATCTCGGTATGTCTCCTTCTCTGAGGGTTACAATGCTTTTGCCCCTAGTGTTGATGATCGAATGTGAAAGCCTCCACATCCTGGTTGTGCTGCTATTCCAGATATTTACTTTGAATATGGTCTTAGGCTGCCTCTTCATCCCTTTTTTCATTTTATTCTTCAAGCTCTTGGGTGTGGGTTGAGTCAACTAGTTCCCAATACAGTGCTTCAGATTAATGGGGTCATCGCTAGATGTTACGAACTTCGTCAGTTCCCCAGCCTTGACTTATTTTTTTCAATTTTTCGGGTTAAGACCAGTGGGATTCAGCTTTATGTTGACAAAAAGGAAGGGTGTAAAAAATTGGTTGAGGCTCCAATTTCTAATTCTGGCTGGCATGGGTTGTGGGGTTGGTACGAAGGTCCAGGATTGGGACCTGTAGGGTCTTGGCAAGTTCTCTGTCCTGGTCGCGTGAAGTCCGTGAACCGCTTGGGGTCTAGGACCTCTACGGAGTTGCGGGTCTTTCTTGGCTCTGAGATTAAGTATCGGCCAGATGAGTTTTTAGACAATCAGTTCTTAAGTACCCATTGTTGTAAGCTTGTGATTGTGATCCTCCTCTTTGTACTTGTTTTGTTCTTGATTTCTGCTCTTTGACTTGTTTGTCCCTTTTGTTTTCAGTGATTGGGTCAGAAGTTCTTGAACTAGTGAAGCTTTTTGCCGACATGCCGACTGAGGATTTTCTGGCTCGTCTTATGAAGAGTAAAGCCGCTGGAGCATCGACTGTGATTCCTTATATGGGAACGGAGAGTGGTCCTGAAGCTATTTCGAAGAGTTTTGTATCTCCCTCTGGTGTGGCTGGTACTGGTATCTCTGAGACCACTTCTGTGAAAGATAAGGAGAGGAAAAGGCATCGTGATGTTCACTCGTCTAGGGGTCATCACTCCAAGAAGCTGAAAGAGTCTGTGAGTTGCCCGGCCTCTGGTGATGTGGTTTTGAACTCTGATGGTGGTGTTGTGACCTTGCCTTTGGTGACGGCTGGTCCGACCGCTTCTGGTAATGCTGCTGAAAGTGGTCTTCGTGTTTGCAAAGATTTGTCTGATAAGGTATGTCTTGGCTCGATCTTTTATAACTCTTAGGCTTATGTATTTTACGGTATTGTTTGCCCAATCTTTTTGTATATATAAATGTTTTTGCTTTTTGTTTTTGTGGTGCTGTTTCTTTAGTTGTCTGCTGAGCTAGAAAAGATGTTGAAGATTGGTGACCTGGGTGATCCTTCTGAAGTAAAGAGTCTTCGTGGAGAAGTGTGCGAACTGAAGAGGCTTTACAAGGATTCAGAGGAGACTTCTAAGAACCTTGCTAAAGACAATGTTGCTGCTGCTGATAAGCTTTTTGCTACTTTAACTGAGAAGTCCGAATTGATCACTGAATGTGATGCTTTGGGAGATCGTGTAAAGACTTTATTGTTGGAAAACCAATCCTTAAAGGATGCTGTGAAGTTATCAGACGAGAAGCTTGTTGCGGGTTTGGATGCATGGACTGTTGAAAAAGCTGATATGGTGGTTAAAATGGATGATCTATCTGGGCAATTGGCGAAGTGTCAGGCTGAGTCCTTGTCCTCTTTCGAAGAAGGTTATGGAGAGGGTGTTGGCCGTTTTGCGCAGCTTGGGATTGATGTGTCTGCTCATACCTTTGACCGTTATTTGGCGGACGTGGCGAAGAGAGCAGGAGCTGGGAAGACTGCTTCATCTGATGCTATCCCCAAAGATTGAAGATTCTCTTACCTGCCTGGGGTATGCCCCTATAGGCGTTATGTAACCTAGTTGGATCAAGGTCGTATCTTTTAATTTTCAAGTATTTGAACTCCTTATGCTGGCCTGTATTTTGAAACTTCTAACTTTATTATCATCAGCTGTTGTTTGGTTTATTATTCTCTTGGCTTTCCTGCGTAGGCGTTGGCGAAGTATTTGAATTGTTGGAGATTTACCTTTTCTTTTATGCACTTGGAGTATTTTAACGTATTTCTTGTCCCCTCCCCCTTTTTTCTTCTCTTTTTTTTCTTTTTTGGAGTCTTTACTTCATGGTGCTTTTTTCTTTTTTGTACAACTGGAGTGGCCCATGTGAGGGGCAATGCTATTGGAGTGTTTGTATTGGTCGAAGTATTTACCTGGCGGCGTATCTTCGCTCTTCTCCTCTTTCTTGTAATATTTGGAGTGTTTGTATTTTTGCATCGTTCCCTTTGAGTATTTGCCAATTTTTGCCTTTTTAATGACGTCATTCGCATTTTTGGAGACTTGGCGTAGTTGTGTTTCCTCATTCATTTTTTTATTTGGCGGGGCTTCGTCCTTTGGCGCATTCTTCATTTACTTTCTTTGTAGATTGTTTAGTGATTTTGTAGTATTTAGTCTATTCCAATTTGCATCTTGATCTGATGGTGATCTTCATCTTTTTTCATGTTATTCGTGGCGAGTTTCGGAGATACTCGTATTATGTGGAGAATGTCTTTTGCCCTCTTAGTGGTGTTATTTACCCCCTTTTTCTATCTATTCATTGGCGAATTCGAGCTGTTTGACCTGCTTGGAATAATCCAAGTGTCTCTTTTTTCTTTTGATGCTGGAGATGGGCTTTTCCTTAAATTGTCTTCTACTGTGGACTTTACAAGTTTGAGCATTTTGTAAGCCCTAAACTTAAAACATGTTTGATAAGCTTTAACAAAATAGAGTATGATATAATACCTGAGTAGAAAAAATATGATAAAACGTGGGCACCAAACTGAAGTTCTTCCTCATAAAATTTAAACAAATGTCGACTTAAATCGTTGTTCACCCGTAGGTGGAGTGAGATACGAATGCGACTTGATTACACGCAGAGTGAAAGAAAAAGGAAAAACTTCCTTCATACCTTAATTTAAATAACTTAAACAAGTTGGCATTGTTGGAGACTTCATGGGTAGAACTTTTTGAGATGGATGGCATTCCATGCGTTTGTCAGTGGTGTGCCATCTAAATGTGCGAGTCTATACGAACCAGACCCCAGTATCTTAATGACCCTGTAGGGGCCTTCCCATGGAGAGGACGTCTTGTTTTGTTTTGTTGGCATTGATACTGCGGCCTCTCTCAAAACTAGATCATTGACTTGAAAACCTCTAGGCTTGATCTTCAGGTTATAGAACTTTGCGACCTTTTCTTGATACTTGGAAACCCTAACCTGTGTGGAGTCTCTAAGCTCTTCGACGAGATCAGCATTTAGCCGAAGTCCTTCCTCTGATGTCTCTGGGCTGAATTGTTCAATTCTTAGGAATTTGGAACCAATTTCTACTGGCAACACCGCCTCTATTCCATAGGCCAGTCTGAATGGAGTTTCACCTGTAGATGCCTTAGGTGTAGTCCGGAGACTCCACAGCACATTTGGTAGCTCGTCTACCCAATTTCTGTTTGCCTCAATCAGCCTCTTTTTTAATCCCTGCAATATTGCTTTGTTAGTAATTTCTACCTGCCCATTGGCTTGAGGATACGCTACTAAGGCTTTAACATGGTGAATATCCAGCTCTGTCATTGTGTTAGTCCACTTCTCGCCTGTGAATTGTGTGCCATTATCCGTACTGACCACTCTGGGTACTCCAAACCTGAAGACAATTTGTTCTATGAAAAAGTTGACTGCTTCAATCTCTCTTATTCTGGCCAGCGGTCTTGCCTCTATCCATTTTGTGAAATAATCGACCGCCACGATAATGAATTGGCACTGTTTGGAGCTTTTGGGCAGTGGCCCGACCAAGTCAATGCCCCACATGTAGAATGGACATGGGGTTGTTGTTGGGTTGAATGAGACAGATGGCCTGTGAGACACTGAACTGTATTTTTGGCAAGGCTCGCAATGTCTTGTAAAGTCTTCACAATCTTTTCGCATTGTTGGCCAATAAACTCCATGCCTCATAATTTTTAATGCCATATTTTTTCCGGCCAAATGATCTCCGCAAATTCCCGAGTGTACCTCGATCATGGCCGTTTTTATATCATTTTGATTAATACATTTAAGTAGGGGTTCAACTAGGGCTCTTCTATACAACTTGTTATCAATCAAACAGTAGTTTTTTGCCTTCATTTCTAACTTCCTTTCTTCTCCTTTCTCTAGTTCGCCTTGAGTTCCCTGAATGAACTTAATGATGGGAATCCGCCAATCCTCCTGAGTTGTTACACATAGAATTTCTTTTTGAAGAATTGAGGGTTGGTATAACTCCTTGAAGTATATGGGTTCTGAACCAACCGATGTAGTTGTGGTGGCTAACTTAGAGAGAGCATCTGCCCACTGGTTGTTTGATCTGTCGATATTGTTTATGGTCCATGAGGCAAAATTTTGCAGCATTTCCGAAGTGAGCTTTTTGTAGGCTGCCATCCTTTCATTGAGAGTCTTGAACTCTCCCGTGATCTGTTTTACCACAAGTTGAGAGTCGCTGAAGATGTCTAAGTTAGATGCTTCAAGGCAACGAGCTAGAGACAGTCCTGCTATGAGTCCCTCATATTCCGACTCATTATTAGTTGTAGGAAATTTGAGCCTTACGACCTGCCTGACGACGAAACCCTCTGGACTTGTAAGGATGATTCCAGCTCCCCCTGCTTGGGAGGTAGATGACCCGTCTGTAAACAGGGTCCATGCCTTGTCTTTTGTGTCCGACATTATCTCGCCTGGTTCAGAGGAAGCAAAGGTACACTCCGTAATGAAGTCTACTAAGGCCTGAGACTTTGTTGCAGTTCTTGGTTGATATTCTAGGTGAAATTAGCTTAGCTCTATTGTCCATGAAGCGAGCCTTCCCGTCATGTCTGGTTTGTGGAGTATTCGTCGCAAAGGTTGGTTGGTCATTACCACAATCAACCTTCCCTGGAAATAATGTCTCAGCTTTCGGCTAGCCACCAATAAAGCATATGCCAATTTCTCTATGTTAGAATACCTTCTTTCTGCATCTTTAAGGATATGACTTGTGTAATACACAGGTCTCTGCTCCGTGTTCACTTCTCTAACTAGCACAGCTGCCACCATTGAATCAGATGCAGACAAATAGAGCTTTAATGGCTCACAAGGGATAGGCTTGACCATTATTGGTGGGGTCACGAGAAAATCTTTGATCCCTTGTAGGCTTTCACTGCACTCTTTAGACCAAACGAAAGATTTCTTTTTTGATACCTCTTTAATTGCCTCATACATTGGAAGACATCGTTTAGATGCTTGAGGTATGAAACGTCGCAGAGCTGCAATAGCTCCTGCAAGGGCTTGGAGCTCTTTGAGACATTTTGGTTCTGCTATGTCTTGTATAGCTTTTATTTGGTTCGGATATGCTTCTATGCCTCTCTGAGTAATTAAGAATCCTAAGAATCGACCTCCACTCATCCCGAACGAACATTTAGCTGGATTGAGTCTCATTGTGTGAGCTCTTATTCTTTCAAAGGTCTCCCTGATGTCCTTGATGTGCTCGGAGGCTTTTTGTGACATGGCTATTATATCATCTACATACACCTGTATGTTTCTTCCAATTTGTGGAGCAAAGATTTTATCCATTGCGTGTTGAAATGTTGCGCCTGCATTTAAAAGGCCAAAAGGAGTGACCTTATATCCAAAAACCCCTTTGTGAGTTATGAACGCCGTGTCATCTTGATCTTGTTTCGCAAGTTTGATCTGATTGTACCCCGAAAACGCATCCATGAAAGATAACAGCTCATTTCCTGCTGTGAGGTCAATGAGCTGGTCGATGTTGGGCAGTGGATAAAAGTCTTTAGGGCAAGCTTTATTAAGGTCGGAGTAATCAATGCACATTCTCCATTTGCCGTTGCTTTTCTTTACTAGGACTGGATTCGCAATCCATTTAGGAAATTGGACTGGTTTGATGAAGTCAGCCTCCAATAGTCTTTCTACTTCTTTCTCAATGGCCTCCTGTTTTTCTTTGGAAAAAATGCGCCTCTTTTTCTTCACTTCAACCACTCCTGGCTTTATATTGAGGTGGTGTAGAGCGACCTCTTCTGGAAGTCCAGGCATATCTTTAGGAGTCCAGGCAAATATATCTGCAAATTCTCTAAGTGTTTGGATGAGAGCCTCTCAAAGGTCTGCTGGTAATTTTGTACCGATTTTCACGACCTTGCTAGGATCATTGAGATATAATGGTATCTCCTCAACTAGCTCAACTGGTTCATAACTTGTCATTTTGGGTACCTCCATTATGTCTCTGGGGTCCATTTCTACTACCTGGTTTATTGAAGCCACTGGATTAGTTGGTCTTTTTGGGATAGATGAGCTAACATAACATTGACGAGCCATCCTTTGATCTCCACACACTTCGCCCACTCCAAAATCAGTGGGAAATTTCATCTTAAGATGTGCTATTGAAACTATCCCCTTTAAAGCTGCAATGGTAGATCTTCCTAAAATTGCATTGTAACCCGAGACTGCGTTGACCACATGAAACTTGACTACAAGCCATTTTTGGCATGGTGGTGATCCAAACAAAACGGACATGTCAATGATTCCCGATGTTCTAACCTCGTTACCGGTGAAACCAAAGAGAGGAGACTCCTTCGCACTATTTAACTTCCTGTCCCCCAGATCCATTCTTGTAAAGGCGCTGTGGTACAATATATCGACTGAGCTGCCATCATCGATTAGAATTTTCTTCACCATATTTGTTCCAATCCTTGTGGTAATTACCAAAGCATCTTGGTGATCTTCCATGATTCTGTCCCCATAATCATCATCCGAAAATGATATTATTGGCGAAGGATTTTTCCTTAATTTTTTATTGTCTACCCGGAAGACTTCCCTGGCATAAGCTTTTTTAGCTCTATTTGAAGATCCTCCCGACGCATGTCCTCCCGCAATCATATCTATGACCCTCTCTTGATCATCTCTTGACTGAATTACGCGGTTGTTTTGTTCTATGAAGTGGGACAACTCGCCTTTTTGTATTTTTTCCTCAATAAAGTTTTTTAATTGGTAACATCTTTCAGTGTCGTGGCCTGTGTCCTCATGATAGTGGCAAAACTTAGTGCTGGGAGGTCTATTAGGATTCATTGGCCTTGGAGGAACATATGCTGGATCAGCTTTAAGAACTCCGAGTATGACAGTTCTTTCTGCATTGAGTTTTGTGAATTCCTTGTCCTCTCTGGGCCGTTGTGTCCAGGGGCGCTGTTTGGGTGGAGATGTCCGTGAGGTGAACGATCTGTTTGAAGTGTAAGACGTGTCTTCTCGTTCCCTATTTCGAATTGGGGAGCGAGCTCGGGGTCTTTGTATACTTCGAAGACCGCGTTCACCTCTATGGTAATCCCACTGAGAAGTCTGATCAATCATCCTTCTCAACCTTGAGCTTGGAGATCTAGAAGACTGTATACTTCCCACAGCTTCTTGAAGTAGCTCTATAGCTGCTTGTAGTGATTGAGGCTCTTTTTCAAAATATTCTTCTAACACCATATTATGCCTGGATCGATCAATTCCCGCTGCCAAGTATGTCATTGCTAGATTTTCTATCAAGTCCGGGATTTGAACCATTTCTGCTCGAAAACGACTTAAATAATCCCGAAGACTTTCATTTGATCGTTGACGAATATTGACCAACGATGCCGTCAACTTTTTTCCTTTCTTATTGGTTGAGAATCGTGATCTGAACTTTTCTGTCAAGTTCGACCATGATTTTATAGACCTCGCGGGGAGATTATTATACCACATGAGTGCTGTACCCTTTAGGCATGTTGGAGAGAATTGACATTTTGCGATCTCAGAGTGTCCGTAGAAGGACATCCTTCCATCAAAGAGGTGCACGAAATCATAAGGGTCCGTGGACCCATCGAACTGCTCTATAGGTGGAATTTTGAGATCTCTGTTTATCTTTGCTTTTTCAATACTTTTTACTAGTGGACTCTCCGAGACATCTTTGGCCTCTGTTGGATGTGTCTTAATAAACTCTTTAAATTTTCTTATATCCTTCACCGATAAGCTTGTTGTGCTTGAGTTTTCTTCATCTTCCTCCTCTGAAGATGTTTGCTCTTCTCTTCTATCCTTACGCTTTTTTGACGTCCTTGAGCCGGATGAATACTTGTTATCCATAGACGTCCTCCAGGAAGATTCATGGCCTTCAGACACTTCCTGTAGTTCTTTTTGTAACCTCGCTATCTCCTTCTTCCTTTTTACTTTCTCTGCTAATATTCGTCTTTCCACATCCAAACGACGAATCTCTTCGTCGATGAGAATGTCATCTGTTGCTTTGTCATTCTTCTCTTGACTCAATTTCTGTCTTCTGAGCTTTTCTAGGTGCAACCGTGCATCACTCGTTAACACATGTTTTCCCTGAGGAGTCAACACCAATCGTCGGGCGTCATTTCTCGGTCCTCGAGGTCCGTTCAGGGGATCTGATAAACTAGGACCTGGAGGTGAAGAGAATAATGCCTGTGGAACCATCGATACTCTGCGATTCTCTGGTTTTTTGACACTTGAGATGTTGCGTGTGTTGAGAGCTGTGCCCTTACTCATCCCTTGGTTTTCATCGGCCATCATTCGTTCAATACGAAGGATTAAGGTCGATTACCAGGTATTATTCTCAGATCTGTTTTAATTTCAATGTTCTCGTGGTGGTTGTATTGTTAGGAGGAAGTATAAAACCTCCTTCTAGCGCCAATGTTAGAGTAAAATGTATTAATTGTATTAATTGTCCATCCTTTACAAAGTGGGAGGTCCATTCCTATATATAGTGCTCTAAATGGGCTTCATCCTATAAGTGGGCCTTGGGCCTAACAGTTCTGATATCAGGTTTGATGGCTTTCTCTAATTCTGCAGACTGGGGGTGTGAGCAGTGAAAAGGCAGAGAAGATGCATTATGCTGCATATATAGAGCAAGTTTTTGTGTGCTCTTTGAAAGCCGTAAATAGTACCATCTCTGATCCTTTTGATATGTTCGCTTAATTTTTTTTATATATTTTGTGGCGAACTTTAAGGTTTTGTACTATATATCGAATTACACGAAGTTATGGAATATCATATAAGGCATGACATGTTATACATATTAGGTTTTCTTTCATTTAGATGTACACTTCAGTTCTGGGCACTTATTGTGCTTTCTAAATGTTCTACTTGTATGTCCTCCATGGTCAATAATCTAGGTTTCTTTCAACATTGGTTAATAATTTGCTAGCTTTTTTGCTGTTGTGCTTTCTTAAGACTGAAGAACATTTGCTTTACAGTTTTTTGTATTTTATTTTGTTGAAACTTTGGAATGGAAGGAAGAAGAATCTGATAACTTTAAAAATTAAAATCAAGTAAATTTTCTTTTACTTCAGATATGCATAGTTTCTGCTTTATCTATATCTCCTGTATATGTCTTATAATGTGCGTAGAGATAAGAGGATGGATGCTTTGGTCATCAGTGGCCAACATGCATGGTAACTTAGCAAACTAATGAAATTATGATGTGTGGGCATTTGCGAACAGTTGCTTCTAAATAGATCCTTATTTAACTAAAGAAAACCGAACATTTATACAAACCGACCTTAGCTCAGTTGGTAGAGCGGAGGACTGTAGTGGGTAATACCGAAAGCCATCCTTAGGTCGCTGGTTCGAATCCGGCAGGTCGGATTTCCTTTTTTTTTAGTCCCATAATTTTCCAGAACAAAATTTACCTTTTCTGTTGTCAAACCGTTGCATTTCCACTATGCTTTCACATAGAAATTGTTCAATTATTCTTTATCCATGCTAGGGAAAATTTAATAACTTTACAAATAAGTGTAAATATAAAAAGATGAAAATACATATAAATCTCCAAAGAGACAACTAGACAACAACTGAAAATGAAACAAGATAGAAGAGAGAAAACATACACAGAATGTAATCTAATACTAACTCAAACTATTATTCTAAGCAAGATACATTTTAAAAAGGATTGTCCTGTATCCTTGAAAATACAGTGAATATTAAGTACCATATATGTTCAGTATCCTCAATATATCACCTGAGCTATTGTGTATTTGTATATATGTACCAAGACACAGAATGAATGTTTAAGATGAGTCTAACATATGATCATCAGACAATCATGATAAAACATTGAAAGCTTGCGCACCCCGAGCAACTTTGATAAACACATCCTCTAGAGTTGCATCTGCCAAACCCCAGGCATGAACTGTGAACTTACTCTTTGCCTTCTCAACAGCTTGAAATACATCTGCAATTCGTACATCTTGTTTTGGCAGCTCAAACTTCTGCGTCCCAGATATATGGTATATCCTGTTAGCACTAGGGGACAGTTGCTTCACCAAGTTCACGACTTCCTCTTCATGATTTGAGGATGTTGTCACTGTGAACACGTACGAACCTCCATATCTAGCCTTTAACTGTTATTAACCACATCAATGTTATTTGTAAATCATAGTCAATCATCTGCTCAAATTAACACAGTTTAGGTAGACCTGGTAATAACTATTAGCTGAAGTGGCAGTGGCGTTGCTTGTTTGCAACTTAGCTAAAACTTTTACATGTCTGCTCTATTTCATGCTAAACCAGCCTTAATAAAATACAAAACTTCTTATGACACTGCAACTATTTAGCTCATACTTTGCTAATTTTGTTGAAAGGATAAGGATGAGATTGAGGGCATTGATGTACGGAATGAATAGGATGAAATGATGGTATCAAGATAAGTAAAAAGGAAGAAATGAGAGAGAAAGGAATAAAGACAGACATGAACACCCGTATACTTATGCATTAAGTTGGAATTTACCTCCTTGGGATGTCCTATACATTGCAAGCTGCCATCCACAAAAATTCCTAATCTGTCACAAAGATGCTCCGCCTCTTCCATTGAATGTGCTGTGTAAAGTGGATGATTATCAAGTAGTGTAAACCAACACTTGATTGATGTTAATATTTTTAAACAACTGCGTAGATTTTGAAGGGCCATAGATCAACAAATCGTCAAATCCCTTGTGATATGATAAAATGAAAGGAAATTAAATGTCTAAGGTACAAAAATGTGTCAATGAAGAGAGAATACTGGTGAGAATGATAGCCCGGTTTTTCTTTGCTCGCTTGACCACATTCCACAGATTATTTCTTGAAGCTGGATCTAGTCCAGTACTTGGTTCATCCATATAAACAACCTTGCGAGAAATCCAAATAATTGTTAAGTTACAACATCAATTAATATGTTGATAGATATGAGAAATATGCATTAGAGTTGAAGGCTGTTCTACAGAACCTAAGTGGAGGGCAGAAGGTTTAATCGACCACTAGTACTAGAATTAGATGCAGCATGAGGGGATGTTATGTTAGCACATGTATACTTATCTGAATCATTTACGAAGAAGAAAATATGATAAAATGAAAATACCTTGGGATTCCCAATCAGTGATATGGCAACGCTGAGCCTCCTCTTCATTCCCCCACTGTACTTCCTAGCCTGCTTGTCAGCAACCCCTCCATTTAAGAGACCAACACTTTTAAGTGATTCATCCACAGCCTGCGATAACACAAAGATTGTTCAAAAAATCTTTATGGTAAACATATAAAAACAAAATACTGCTCTTGCTGCCACTTCGCATACACTCTCCAAGTAAAAAAGAAAACCACAAAGGTCCTTCATAAAAGTAGAGTCGCGAAGTAGATTCATATTTTTTGATAAGTTATCCTTCTTTTGTCGTGACTTTGAAAAATTCCTCAGATTTTCCGATAAACCAATTGAAAAATGCTTTTATAATCATATATTTAACTCTGACACTCTCTATTATTTTTTCAAGATAGTAAATATTAAACCTAGACATGTGCCAAATAACGACGGTGGTATTCTACCTAAAAATCCCTCTCATGCATTAATGACTGTAGCACACTGATACAGAAACAAGATAAAGGAAGAATTGCAGAGAAAAAACAATTACATTACCTGTGTTAGGGCAGACCCTTTAAGGTTCTTAAGCCGTCCATAAAAGAGTAGGTGCTCACGTCCTGTAAGAGTATTCCAAAGCAGGCTGTGTAATTGGAAGAAGCGATACAGACTATTAAGGTGCGAATTAATCTTAACGAAATCGATATAGAATATTTGTTAAACTGCCAACATGATATGGTATAGATCCATGCTTACTCATGTTGAGGACACACTCCCATGTTGGAATAGATTCCCTCCATATTGGTTCGAATATTGAGGCCCTCGACGTATGCTGTGCCAGAGGTTGGCCTTATGAGCCCAATCATCTGTTTCAGAATTATACATTATTTAGCCAAGAGAGCAAACTTGACTACTAAGTTCATTGGAAAGAGTCACAGATTTATACGGAGACTTCATATTCCAAATTCCAAAATAAATACTCCGACTGACATCGATAGAAGTAATCGAAGAAAATGAATGCATGCCACATATAAATCTGCATCTATTATTGCATTTGGACACATCAGCCCCTTTACCATTTCCAAAAAATATATACATATGATAGACATCCATTTCTAACCTTCCAAGATTCAAGAATATTTAAGTCTAAGAATAAATCTGAGTCAGATGATGCCGATTGAACTTACCAGCATAACATAATTAGCAACAATTCAGTTTGGAAACCTAAATATATGTCGTTTCATAAAATGGAAGATGAAAATTGCTTTTTTTTCACAATGAAGATAAAATTGCTTTGTACTAACCATGTTAATGAAAGAGGTTTTCCCGGCACCATTAGGCCCAAGCATGCCAAAGCATTCCCCTTGCGGCAATGCAAGTGACAAACCCCTCACTGCAAATTTCTCAGGGTTTCCATCTCTTCCTGGATAAACTTTCTGGAGGTCGTCAGAGATAATAGAATGAGTTGTACTTTGTTCAAGTAGCAGCTGTTTAACCCTCAGTTTCTGAGAGAAAAATAAAGAGGACAAGGGTTTAGGTGAAATTAGTCATAGATTCAGACAAAAGTACATTATATGACATTAATGCCGACCCAAAGAATATTAGCATATAAAGGCTCTATAGGTGCAATAAAATGTTGTATTATGCAAAAAAATGGAACATCGATTGTACAATATTAGCAAGAGTTTCTAAGCCAAGATAAAAAAATGCAGTTTCTGACTAATACTAGGATGATAGTTCTAACTACATTGTTTAATTGATTTTGTCTAAACATTTAAAACGCATCCTGAAGAGCATGAACATCGAAAAGGAATCTAGTGGAACTTTTAAGGAGAGTAAAAATTAAACCAGGCTTTAATGTTCGAACTTCAGAAACTGTAGCCCCTTTCAGTAGAATTTTAGGTTTACCTAGTCGAAAGTGCACCTATTTCTGTCAATTTGTTTCGCTAAGGGGAATAAGAAAAAAAAGGAAATTTGGTAATAACTAGTAGTACCTCTAGAAAAAAGTCTAGAATACACCATATCTACACGCTATAAGCAACGTACCTCTTGGACAACATCCTGTTTCTCTATTTGGACAGAAACTTGAGATCTTTGTCTTTGCAGACTAGATTTCGTAGATAAAGATGATGACTTCTTTTGTAGTTTTTGCAAGAAATTTAAAGGATTTCTCCCAACACCACTTCCTGATGCGACAACTTGATCTACATAGTATGCAACAGAAAGGACCACCAGCCATTCTACGAACATAATTATTAAAATTTCCTTCATTCCATTAGCACCATCACTCAAATCTTTCCATTGCATGCCATCTATCCCCAAGTAAAATCCATTGATTGCATAATATGAGAACTCATATAAACCACGATATAAGGAAAAGCCAGGATATAGCTCCATAACTACAATCCATCCTCCTACAAAATATTAAAAGTCAATGTTATAGAAACGATAGTCAACAAAGAGCACTACAATATAAGAGAAAGCCAAAAATTATATGGTCAAAAGCATAAAAGAGCAAGTCTGTTCTCTAAACTTCAACAAATACTTAAAAGTCATATTGCTAATGCCCCTATATTACAGAACACTCCATGTTATTAACTTCTGTCTTGGACATATTATATACAATACCATGAAAAACTTATAATCTAGAATGTTCATGCGCATGCGCTAATGTAGAACTCTTTTCTTCCCGTAGAAAGGATTCTAAGAAATGTTATTAAGCTATGTTCCGAATTTTGTACTGCTTACTTGGAAATGACTCGTCTTCTACAAAGGTCTGGAAAAGAAAGGCTCCCAAGAGTCCAGTCCCAAAGATCAGGATGTAACCTATAACTGTGAACACCAAAATTCAAAGAATTTTTTTATAGAGGATTGCTTGAGTAAAATTTTCTACTCAGGACACAGGAGAATGTCGACTACATGAAATTTAACCTGTAGCAGTCTTCAATTTGGAGCATACTGCAGCTACTAAAAAGGCCAGTGAAATTTGCAAGTTTACGTAGATCAGATAAAACACAAATTGAATGCTGTAGTTGTTAAGGGTGAAGAACTTCAATCCTACAAGAAACATAAACTTAAACAAGTAAGATAAGACTCGAAGAGTGAAAAACAAAAGAGGGAGTAAATATTTTATTACCTACAACCGAGCCAAATATCACAAATGCGAACATATAGACTGAAGATATGACAAAAAAGTAAGCATAAGTAATCATCCAATATGGACCATCACCAAGCCCATGCATTTTCATCATAATTCTCAAATTCTGTTCTTTCTCATAAACCAGAGATGATAAAACCACCTGTAACAGTTAGAATGCTCCATTACCAATTATTCAGAAAGAAAATCATGAAGACGAAGCATCAGCTCTATATGTTGTTTTCCTACTTTATCTATAAGGAGCACACTAACTCTTAATTTTATAGAGATACTGTGAAATATCAAGTTTCAGTAGTTACAGAACTTCAAGAACAATCTGATATTCATAAAATTAGGTACAAGTATAACACAAGTGTATTTGTCCCTAAGTCTAAATAGATGGCCATAGATAAATCATAGAAAAGACAATTAACCAGATACAGGTTTTTGCAGCAGAAAAACAGATACAAAAAATCAGACTATTCAAGAGCCTGTTCGGCTACATAACTAAAAATCTGTTTTTTGTTGTGTAAAACTTAAAATCGTTTTCATAAAACAAATGAGGTGTTTGAAAAAGTAGTTCAAAAAAATTTAAAAAAAATGTTGTTTCCTGAAATTATTAAATTGTTTTCTAAATTTAGAACTTTCCTGATTTAATTCTTCAACCTTCCTCCCCACTGTTATGACGATTCAACTACTTTGCATCATCAAGCTGTTTTCTAAAGATTAATTTTTGAGAAACATTTGCCGAACACCTAGTAACTTCAAAAATACGACATTGTTACTTGTCTTTTAGAAAACAATTACTGAAAACATTGCAAAATATCACCTAATCCTCTACAAAAACATGTTTAGTTCAAACGCTTTAGTTCAATCAATGCATCATTAAACTAAAGCTCACATACAGGAAATAGTTGTAGAATGACCCATGTAAAAAAGAGGGGTCCGAGAAGAGAAGCGAAATCCAGTCTAAGTTGGGTTTCGGGCTTGGGCATTTCTTTGACAAACTCGAATAGCAGATTTGCTGCTGGCCCCAGCAAAAACTGGAGGTATGCACTTGACACCTGTAGGTAAACATGGTGTAAATTCTCACTGTTTCTTATTGGTGCAGGAAGCATTTGCATAATTAACAGCAAACAACAAATGTTGTAATTTCAAGTGCAGGAAATGGACTTTTGCATGCCTAAAAGGTAAAAGGTATAAAGAATATGAATCGTAAGATAAAGCGAGGTAGTAGTGGAACCTTTTTGTTTATATGATATTTTATCAGATGAGATGCATCAAGTGGGATCTAATAGAATCTGGGAACAAAACTTAAAGCAGCAATGAATATTATAAATTGATATTGGTTCATGTTTATGTGTTAATGACGCTTCAAGAGTCACTGCGCTCATCATTATTACCTAGTCCAAACAAGTTTTAAGCTTTCAAATTTTGTAGTCACTTCATCGTTATCAATAGATTTAACATTTTAACATTTGCACATAAATGGCTACATCTTTACATCTTCAGTTTTATTAATGCTTAGACCTCGCGCGTGGGGGAGGGGGTGGTGGTCAGAACATTAATTTTTCTCCTAGAATTTCCTTTCCAGTAACCCTTGTATAGCTCATCATTAATATCAGAATTGTGGCACAATGTAAACCTTGAACGCAGCTCACCTCTAAATATAAGGTGAGAACTTATCCATGTTAAGCGTGGCTGGTGCATATGTGTGTGTGTGGGTTGGGGCAAACATATTTAAAGTGAAGGAAGGGGTGGGGGGAGATGTATATACGAAGTATAATGGTTCAGAACACCAGGCAGAAATGCTTTGTTTCAATCACTAAGATGCTGTATTTTCCAATGTCACCCGTTGCCAATGACAAGCTCTCATACTG
Organism: Kitagawia praeruptora; assembly: GCA_037693485.1. NCBI lineage: Eukaryota > Viridiplantae > Streptophyta > Magnoliopsida > Apiales > Apiaceae > Kitagawia > Kitagawia praeruptora. The sequence continues at coordinate 26,682,011 of CM075350.1, read as the reverse complement.
ATTTTTGTCACTTATATATACATACTATTTTTTTTAATTATAAATGGTGGTATTTACCAAACAGTTATTACAAGGAATCATTAATGTCTCCTGAAGTTTTGCAAATCAGCATGATAGCATCTTATATTTTACATGTTAAAAAGTAAAACTACTGCTGTCAAAAAATCAAAATCAACCTTATATCAGATACTATATAGTCACATCACATAACATGAAACCTAGAAAGCAGGGATTCTTCACTTACCTGCCGCACCGCGCACCCGATTCTTGGGGATTCTTGGGTGCACGGGGATTCTTGGGGATTCTTCCCTCACCCACAAGTGAGAGAAGATAATGTAAATACTTAAATACTTAATCGATTAACTACATTAAAATGCATTAGTTGTGTTATTAACTAATTATGATATGTATTATTAAGGATAAAGAACTTAATTACTTGACTATTTAGTTCAGTTTAAATGAAACTCTTGAAATACACACATAAAACGTATTTTTAATGAGTTAATATTTTCCGAATCCCGCCGCACCCGAATCCCCATATTTTTAGATTTGCCGAATTTCCGTATCCCCGCACTATGCACCCCCGTACCCGCACCCGCACTCATGCTTCCTAGCATGAAACAAATATTTGATGCCTACTGAAGTTTGCGAAGTAAATACACAAATTCTGAAAGATATGTGCATACCAAATTTACTGAGCTAGGAACCCTCAATAGTGGAATAGGACGCTTGCCAGTGTTGTCCTTGATTGTAGAGTTATACCATATACTCACATTAAAATTGCTCACATCTGAGTTCAACAGATCATACCCTGGGACGAAAACAATATAAAGGTCAAGGCATTTACATAAGACAACATGTTGAGTTACACATGCATGGCAGGATACGAACCTGCTATTATCTCATTAATTTTCCTCCCAGAATTTCCTTTCCAGTAACCCTTGTATAGCTCATCATTAATATCAGAAGAACTATTGCGCCAAAAATGTAAACCTTCAATGCAGCTTGCATCTAAACAAAAAGTGAGAACTTATCCATGTTAAGCGTGGCTGGTGCATATGTAGGGGTGGAGGGAGATCAGAGATGTACATACGAAGTATAATGGTTGCTCAACTGGAGAGATGCCTCTGTTCATTTGTGATTCGTCTTACAAAATTACTAATATGAATTACAGATGCGTAATAAAGCTTTCATCAATATACCAGCTTAAAGAAAAGGAGGAGTCCATTTAATTCAAAATCATAAAATGTTTAGGATTACCCTCACAGAACATTACTTCAAGAACGATAGACCGAAATATATTAAAGGGAGACAAAAGAAAACATTAAGCCATTAAGGTCCCATATGGCCAGTCATGGTCTCAGTGAACCACTTAAACAAATTTCAAAGTCCTATTTGGTTCAAGTATGCATTACAGACTACATAATAAAATAATAAAATATATTTATCTCTCATGCTCTGATAATACACTGGAATTCGACCTCAAGTTCACTAAATACAAGAGCAAAAGAAGTCGTAGTTAAAATTCAATACCTTTTTGAACTATAATTGATGTTGCTCCTAGAATCAAAGGAAATGTGGAGTTAGGAGCGCAGTTAGACCGAAGATAATAGACCGCAAAATTTGAGAAAAATGCCGGCTCAAGAAAATTGGTGATTTTGGTATGTGAATCTGTTCCCTAGTCATACACAAACACAAAGAAAACAATTCTCTAATCGCTATAATTCAAACAATTTCGATATACAACAATAGGCTAAGCAAAAAAGGGACACCTTACCAACACAATGTTAGCTAAACTATCAACATTGCTCGAGTTGTGATCAAGTGTATTTTTGAACATATTTTTACCCACACCTGTCACCGTTTATATCAAGCATTACAAGAAATGTAAGAAGTAAGGATTAGCAAGTAAACATCATGGTGGAAAATACACTATCAAAGTACTGTATAGGGCATATTGCAAACCTTGTCCAAGAGATGAGTTCTTTCCGGTAATAAGTATAGTGGCAGGACATGCTCCACTAACTTTGCAGGACTCATTAGGCAGGTCTCCATGTGAAAAATCAGTTCTCACTGCACGATACTCGGGAGCAGGTACTCGTAACAAAGGAGGCCATTCTGGAGGGCTAAGAATGGGGCAAGTAAAACTTTGTTTTATAGATGAATATTGAATCCCGCATACTTGTTTGCACTGTCCATCCCCATCAGTATGAATACAAGTGCAGCCACATTTGTTGGAGGCTTTGTCCAGTTCATTGTTAATTATACTCTGGAGCACAACAAGTAGCAAGCAGAGAACAATTGGGAAGACAGTGAGTCGAACATTCGCTCTCATGTTCCGTTTCTGCAACAAAAGGACCAAGACAAACCGCGAAGATAAAAAAAAACTGATTCAATTTTATTTGTTTAACCCAAGACGCGCAAATAAGACAAGCAGGCTTCATGCTAATATCTCTATCTTTCATATTGCCAAAATTTACAATTATTTATAGTTCTCCACTAGATTTCAAAATGAAAATGCAGTTGATGATTTCGTAACCACGAGCTGAAAACATCTCCTACATTTTTGTTGTGTGAAATTATCGTAGTTTACAGTCACTCACATAGAATAACATATGATCAATAATAACGTCCTTAGTCCATAATCTCTAATTACTTTTTTGCATATACGCACCAAAAATATGCATAACGCATGATAAAACATTATATTAATTCATGTAACATCCAGTTACACTTAGGAACACAGAAAGATACAAATAAATTGAAGTTTAACACAGAGAGAGAGAGGGGGGGGGGGCGAGAGAGGGGGAGAGAGGGGGGGTACCTGGAACGTTAAATTCTTTCGGAGCAATGCATTGGCCTGAGTCCAGAAACTCGAAGCTCCCAACGTTAACGCCATTGATTTATCCCTTTTGTATTTTTCACGCTTTAGTCCTACTTATTACATGTCACAGTCTCACAGGCTACTTGTACTTTTACTATCTACACTTGTAGGAGTAGTATTTTCTTAACCCGGATATTTTTGTGGGCCCCTACTTTTTTCTATTTTATTACGCATTTTCCTTTTCAGTTTCTCCTAACCTTTTTTCTTAAACTGCTCTATTTTTGGTTTGTTTTATGATTACAATTTACAATTTTACATATTGATATTTATGTTTCTAGCTACGTGTTTTATTAACTCATTACTCAGGAATTTAAACTGAAAATATCTTCAAACATACCTTATTTTACTTTTATAGATAAAATACTTATCTCTATTTTTTTAATCTTCATTTATATCATAAAAGTATGTAAAGTTAGAATTTCGTATTGTAACGATGATACTCCCTCCATTCAGCTAATATTGGCCATTATTCAAAATTTATGTATTTGGCAATCAAGTTAAAATTACCATGTTTAACTATAATTATTAATATATTTATGAAAATTTAATAAATTTGATACATATTTCATTTTTTAAGGAAATTTGGACAATAATTTTGGGACAAGCATATATGAAATTGTGGCCAATATTAATGAATATTAATGGGACTGAGGGAGTAATAAATATATATAAAAAGTATTGTGAGAGTTTATATACATTACAATATCCTAAATTATTGTATATTTAATCGTTTATAATATTTGTATGTAAGAGCATCTCCGTTGGCTAAATTGGTTGGCTAAAATGATATAAAATACTAATTATGTAAAATTTACTGAATCTGTAAGACATTGTGCTCGGATGGTACTGACTATTATTGACTATTTTTTAAAATCGTATGTTATTATTATTTCAAGTTGTTATAATAGGATAAATTATTTTATTATGTATAGTAATAGATTATGTGAGTAGAGGTTCGACAAATATAGTCAATATGGGGTTGGCTAAATTTTTAGATCAGGAATGCCTGATTGAAGTGGAGAAGCTTTTACATATTCTATATAATTTTTATTTATGATATTTTTTATTCAATTTTACCTAAAGATTTTAGAGGGTTGGAGATGCTCTAAAGAGATTCTTTTGACTTTTTGGTAAATAACTCTCTGATATTTAAAAACTCTATGATATTTGAAAGCAGTAAATTAATTTTTACAGTTGTAAGATCCAAACATTCATTTTTACCAAATTCAGGTGGATTCAATTTTATATTTTGTATTTTGAAAAATCAGCTGGTACATTTAATTTAAATTTAAGAAAATCCACTGATAGATTCAATTTTATATTTTGTGTTTTGAAAATCTAGGTATATTTAATTTGAATTCGAGAAAATCCACTGATATCTAATAGTAAAATAAAAATCACAAAAAGATGTATTCATGATACAGGATATTCAAGTAAAATTCATTTAAGATTCCATACAATCAATTGTCAAAAGAAAGAAAAAGGTTCTATGAACTCATTTAAAAATAAAATAATATTCATTTATTTTTAATATTAACTTAATTATAACTCGTATGATGAATGGATTTTTTTATAAATTTTATTTTATGGAAAATCCACTGATAGATTCAATTTTATATTTTGTGTTTTGAAAATCTAGGTATATTTAATTTGAATTCGAGAAAATCCACTTGATATCTGATATATAGTAAAATAAAAATCACAAAAAGATGTATTCATGATACAGGATATTCAAGTAAAATGAATTTAAGATTCCATACAATCAATTGTCAAAAGAAAGAAAAAGGTTCTATGAACTCATTTAAAAATAAAATAATATTCATTTATTTTTAATATTAACTTAATTATAACTCGTATGATGAATGGATTTTTCTCGCTATGTTATAAATTTTATTTTATGTTATAATTATATTTCTATCTAATAATTATTTTTAATAATTTTTTTAATTTTAATATAATTTAATTTAATTTAATTTAAGTAATGGTATGCATGATTCAAAACTTATATTATAAAATTTTAAATTAAATATGTCGTTGACGGGATTCGAATTTTGAATATTTAATAAAGTAATTTAATCATATAATATACCTTATCATTAGATCTAACGGTTTTTATTTATTATTAAAAATCTAATAACAATATTTAGCAAAAAAAAAAAACTAACAACAATAATCAATCGTTGTATGGTTGAACCGGAGAACCAAAATACAAACAATTATACGTATGTTTTCTTATTATAAATATACTAGCTTAAAACCCGTGCGATGCACGAATTTTTTAATATTATATGAATTTTTTCATTAATTTGAGTTATTATTTTTAAACAATTTTGTAAGCTTAAATTTTAAAAGAGATGATGATCGTAATTATTTAAATGTTATCCATGATATTTTTAGAAAATGAGAAATTTTAGTTATAAAATATAGAAAAGGTGATAGATTTTAGTTGAAAAAGTTAATCTGTTAATTATTAGTAATTACAAAATTATTATTATTTTTTTATTAAATAGAATGCCCGTGATATAACTGGAAAAAGAGAGGACTTAGTTAGTTAGAGACAATTAAAAAGGTAACATGTTTTAAGTGAAAAAGGTAATTGAAAAGAGAGGACTTAGTTAGATCAATTAAAAAGGTAACATATTTAAAGTGAAAAGGGTAATTGATTTAGTTTATGTTAATTATAATTTAATTATGTAATTTTACTTAATAAAATTGCTTGTATTGTTTTTAGAAAAGGAGAAATTAATGTTGTCCGTGATATTTCTTGAAAAAGAGAGATTTTAGTTAGAAAATATATAAAAGATGATACGTTTTAACTGAAAAAAGTAATCGTTTAATTATTAATAATATAATATTATTATTTTATTTTATTGAATAGTACCGTCCGTGATATAATTGGAAAAAGAGATATTTTAGTTTGAAAAAATAGAAAAGTTTTAGTTTGAAAAAATAGAAAAGGTAACTTGAAAATTAAATAGTAATTGATTATTTTATAGTAATTATAATTTAATTGTTAATAAAATTGCTTGTAGTGTTTTTAGAAAATGAGAAATTGATGTTACCCTTGATTTTTTTTTCTAAAAAAAATAATTAGAAAAAATAAAAAATGATGCATTTTAGCAAAAAAGGTAATCGGTTAATTATTAGCATTAAAATATTATTATTTAATTTGTATTAAATAGAATCGTTCATAATATAATTGGAAAAAGAGATGTTTTACTTAAAGTGTTTTGGCCGAAAAAGATAACCCGTGATATAATTGAAAAAAAAAAATTAGTTAGAGAAATGATAAAAGGTAACGTGTTTTGGCTGACAAAATTAATTAGTTAATAGTAATTAATAGTACCATACCGACCAACCAAATTTTTAATGTTTCGGGTTTTATATAATAGTATTGATTTTACTAAATTAAATTGCTGGTAATATTTTTAGAAAATGAGAAATTAATGTTACCAATGATATTTCTAAAAAAAGAAATTTAATTAGAAAAAATAAAAAAGATGATGCATTTTTTAGCTGAAAAGGTAATCGGTTAATTAATAGCATTATGATATTATGATTTTATTTTTATTAAATAGAATCGTCCGTGATATAATTTGAAAAAGAGAGGTTTTAGTTAAAGAAAATAAAAAATGTAACTTGTTTTGGCTGAAAAAGGTAACCCGTGATATAATTGGGAAAAAATATTTTAGTTAGAGAAAAGAGAAAAAATTTAATGAAAAAATTAATTAATTAGTTAATAGTAATTATAATATGCTTTTTAATTAGATAAAATATAAAGGATATTATATTTTACCTGAAAAAGGAAATTGATTAGTTATTAAAAAGAAAAGAAAATGTGACATTTTTAACCTGAAAAAGGAAGTTGATTAGTAAAGCAAAAATTTTAAATGTAACATATTTAACTTGAAAAAGGAAATTTGTTAGTTACAGAGGCATGCCTGTACACATCTAATAACAAGCCTAATTGTTTGTAATGCTTTGCATTACTTACATGACCTCTTAACTGAGGGAACCTCTAGCTGTAGAGTTTCTGTTTGTATTGTACTTATAGTAGGCATCAAATCCTAGTTGTATAATTGTAATTATAAAGTCTAGAATAATGCTTGAAAGAAGTTCCAAGGTTCATGCCTCAAGCAAGGAGTTAAAGACTGTCAAATAATCACAGTTGGGGATTTGAAGAAATGAAGAATTTGCCTAAGTACCAATTCGAGAAGTATATTTGTCTATTCGAGAAGTCTAGCATTCGAGAAGTCAGGGATTCGATATCTCAAGACACTATTCGATATCTCTGAATACACTGTTCGATATCTCATTCGATATCTCAGGGATTCGATATGTCTACTACTCTATTCGAGAACTCAAGAAGTCAACAAGTCAAGATGGTATTCGAGTTCTCAAAGAGTCAACAAGTCAAAGTTCCATTCGATATCTCAAGGACTCAGAAAGCTATTCGATATCTCGAGGATTCGATAAGTCAAATGTTCTATTCGACAACTCAAGGAATCCTGATGGAAAAGAGCTATTCGAGAAGTGATTCGATATGTCAATATAACAGTATTCGAGAACTCAGAGTTATCGATCAAGTCAATTCTAGTTCTCGAATCACTTACTTAGTCACTTCTCGAATACATTCTTAGAGACAAAATACTGAAGAAATTGTACAAGTCAGAAACCTGCAACAAGCCAATGCACTTTATGGACCACAATCTGTAACGTGCTCTGGAAAGCCTACAAGGAAGCTTGGAGAGATATAGAAGAGACAAGGAGCTAAAGAAGTGGATCTAAACAGGCTTTGCAAAGTCAAATCTGTAACCGTTTGGACACTTACTCAAAAAGGATAGACATACTAGAAAGTAGTTTGTTTAGCTACCTTATTTGCAGTAAGTAGGCTGTATCCATGTTCTATAAGGACACAGCCTCACCTCATAACTTAGTAACTTTTGTGAGTCAAGTTTTTCATACACTGTAAGCTATATCTCTCTGAGAAAAACGAAGCTGAGAATACTACCATTTGTATTCACAGATTGTAGCAACCTTTATCTAATAATACATTAGATTAAAGTGATATTGTGTCTTGTGTTGTTTCTTTATCCTCACCTTCACTTCTACACACACAGGCACTTATCTGCTACATAGACTCAATCCAAGAAAAGTTCAAGAATCCATTCACCCCCCCCTCTGTATTCTTTTATCGTATTCAATACTCAACAAGTGGTATCAGAGCGGGCTGTTTATTCAAAAACAGAAAAATGATCATGAGTTCGAATACACCAAAGACTACAGGAACGGTGAAGGTCCCTAAGTTTGATAAAGAAAACTTCAATCTCTGGAAGATAAAGATGATGTTGTTCATTAAAGCCTCTCATCCCTTGTATCCTGAGATTCTCAAGAATGGTCCTTTTGTTCCACAACAAGAGATACCAGAGAAGACTGTTGGAACCACAACTATCCCAAGATCTTATGAGGCCAAGGATCCATCAAAGTGGACAGAGTCAGAAAGGGAGAAGGTTGCTCTTGACAGCCACCTCATGCTGCTTATCATTGATTCCCTGGACATGTCAATGTTTGCAAACATTGCATCATGCACGTCTGCTAAAGAGATGTGGGATCACACTGAGGTGTTGTGTGAAGGGACTGATGAGGTTAAGGAAAACAGGAAACAGATACTGGTCACACAGTATGAAGCTTTCATGGCACAGCCCAAGGAAAGCATCACTGAAATGTTTGAAAGGTTTCACAAGCTAGTTACTGAGTTGCAAATGAATGGCAAGGTTTACAGCACCAAGGAGTTAAATATGAAATTTCTGTTGTCTTCACCAAATCATCTGGAGCAAAGAGTCATTTCTCTAAGAGAGAGAGATTTGAACAAAGTCACCTATGATGTGCTCTATGGAGTCCTAAAGACTCATGAACTTGAGTTGCTTCAGAAAATGGCCATCCAAGCCAACCAAGGTAGGATGATAAACACATCATGTGCCTTGATTGTCAACAAATCCATTCTGGACCTAGAAGCATCTACAAGCCAACTAAGGATAGAGGAGGTGGCAGATGATGAAGAAACTGAAGCTGGGGTGAGTGAACCTGTTGAGGAAAAGGAGGAAGAAGAAGAAGAGTTTTACACTCTGGAAGAACTTGATGGGATGGAAAATACTTCATATGCTTTCATGGCCAGAAAATTTCCAAACATCAGATTTAAAAGAAATCAACCCTTCAAACCCAAAACTCAAAACCATTCAGCCAACAAGAACAAGGCACCTGTGAAACCAAACAGAAATAAGTTCAAAACCAGTTATGTGGATAGGTCATCTGTAAGGTGCTATAGATGCAATGACCTAGGGCATTTTGCCAGTGAATGCAAGAAGCCTAAAAAGAAGGATAGAGATTATCTTGAGCTCGAAGCTAAGTATGAGGCCCTTCTGAAAAAGCAGACACATGGTAAGGCCTACATAGCTGAAGGGAAGTGTTGGGATGATTCTGAGAGTGATGAAGAGGAACAAGAATTCTGCAATTATGCCTTGATGGCCAACTCCAAGGATGACTCATCTTCATCTGATTCTCAGGGCAAAGAAAGTGAAAAGAAGGTCATGTGGATTTTGGACAGTGGATGCTCAAATCATATGACTGGTGATATGGCCCTGCTATCACAGTATGAGGAAAAGACTGGCCCAATGGTTGCTTTTGGAGATGACAGCATGGGTAACACATTGGGATATGGCAAGCTGAAAGTTGGTAATGTCATCATTGAAGATGTAGCACTAGTCAAGGGGCTCAAGCATAATCTGCTAAGTGTTGGTCAGTTTACTGATAGAGGATTAAAAGTGAATTTTGACAAAGATGAATGTTTGATCACCCACAAGAAGACTGATGATTTTGCTCTATTTGGAGTAAGGAAGGGAAGCCTGTTTGTAGCCAATATGGACTCTGCAAACAAGGACAAAATTTGCTGCTTTTACTCAAAAGCATCAAATGAAGATTGTTGGCTGTGGCACAAGAAACTATCACACCTGAACTTCAAGGCCATTAATTCTCTAGTCAAAAGAGAGTTAGTGAGAGGCATGCCCACACTTGAATTCTGCCAAGAAGGAGTGTGTGAGGCTTGTCAAAAAGGAAAAATGAAAAGATCAAGCCACAAGTCAAAGACAGTGACATCAGTAACCAAGCCATTACAACTCATCCATATGGATTTGTTTGGGCCTGTCAACATAATGTCACTTGGAAGAAAGAAGTATGCCCTGGTAATGGTTGATGATTTTTCAAGGTATACATGGGTGGAATTTCTGGCATCTAAAGATGAGGCTCCACAAGTAATTATTGAGCATATAAAGAAAGTTGACAAGGAAGCAAAGGCAAACGATGCAAGTGTGATTGCACTGAGAAGTGATAATGGAACAGAGTTCAGAAATGCCACACTTGAAGCATTCTGCAAAGAGAATGGCATTTCTCAGCAATTCTCAGCTCCAAGGACTCCACAACAAAATGGAGTTGTTGAGAGAAAGAATAGAACTCTAATTGAGGCTGCTAGAACAATGTTACTTGATGCAAAAATGCCTACATGTTTTTGGGCTGAGGCTGTGAGCACTGCATGCTATATTCAGAACAGGACCCTCATCAACAAAAACACTGGAAAGACACCTTACAACTTGATGACTGGAAAGAAGCCTACTCTAAAGTATGTTCATACTTTTGGAAGCAAATGCTTTGTACTAAAGGATAATTATGAATATGTTGGAAAATTTGATGCAAAAGCATTTGAAGGAATTTTTCTTGGCTATTCTATGGAAAGAATTGCATACAAGGTTTATGTCATCAGTCAAAAGAAAGTTATGGAAAGTACAGATGTAACATTTGATGACAGCAAACTACCTGGACTAGAAGAAGCCAATGATGAAGACAAAGATCCATTGAGGTTTGATAATCTAGATGATTCTGATGAAGAGATTGAAACTGGAGTTGAAACTCAAGTTCAACAAACTCAAGTGATTAATGATACAAGAGAAGAATTTGTGCCAATCGATAGTGGAGAAACAAGCATCCAAGACACACCTGTGAGTAATGGCAACTTCACAGGGGGAGGAAATGAGGATGACCATGATGTGGATGATGAAGCAACATCAAGGATGAGAAGTCAGGCTGAACACTCGAGGAAATGGGATAGATCACACACTGCAGAGCAAATCATTGGAGATCCTAATGCAGGAGTAAGGATTAGGAGAGCAACTCAAAATGAGTGCCTCTATGGATGTTTTCTATCACAAGTTGAGCCTAAGAAACTTGATGATGCACTGTTGGATCCGGATTGGATTATTGCCATGCAAGAGGAGCTGAATCAATTTGAAAGGAACAAAGTATGGGAACTTGTGCCTGCACCAAAGAATAGAACCATTGTTGGAACAAAATGGGTTCTGAAGAATAAGATGGATGAAGATGGTGTAATAATAAGAAACAAAGCAAGGTTGGTTGCAAAAGGATACTCTCAACAGGAAGGCATTGATTATGATGAGACATTTGCCCCTGTTGCTAGATTGGAAGCCATCAGAATATTCTTGGCATTTGCTGCTCATTCAAACTTTAAAGTTTATCAAATGGATGTCAAGAGTGCATTTCTAAATGGAGAGTTGGAAGAAGAGGTTTATGTGCAACAACCACCTGGCTTTGAGGATCCACATTTCCCAGAATTTGTCTACAGATTGCTTAAGGCATTGTATGGACTTAAGCAAGCTCCAAGAGCATGGTATGATACTTTATCACAATTTCTTCTTGAAAATCAATTCACTAGAGGCACATTGGACAAGACACTGTTTTACAAGAAGCATGGTGATGATATTATCCTAGTCCAAATCTATGTGGATGATATCATTTTTGGTTCTACAAATGAGAAGCTGTGTGAGAAATTCTCTAAACTCATGCAGAGCAGATATGAGATGAGTATGATGGGAGAGTTGACATTCTTTCTAGGGTTGCAAGTCAGTCAAAGGAAGGATGGTATCTTTATCAGTCAAACCAAGTACATCAAGGATTTATTGAAGAAGTTTGACTTTGAAGATTGTTCACCTGCCAAGACACCCATGGCCACTGCCACTAAACTGGATGAAGATGCTAAAGGCAAGAGAGTAGATATCTCAGTCTACAGAGGCATGGTTGGTTCTCTACTCTACCTCACTGCAAGTAGGCCAGACATCATGTTTGCTACATGCTTGTGTGCAAGGTTTCAATCAAATCCAAAGGAATCACATTTGATTGCAATAAAAAGGATCTTTAGATATCTGAAGGGCACTCCTAACTTGGGATTATGGTATCCTAAGGACACAGGGTTCAATCTGGTTGGTTATTCTGATGCTGATTATGCTGGATGCAGAGTGGATAGGAAAAGCACCTCAGGAAGCTGCCAGTTTCTTGGACAAAGGTTAGTTTCTTGGTATAGCAAGAAGCAACAATCTGTGTCAACTTCTACAGCTGAGGCTGAATACATAGCTGCTGGAAGTTGCTATGCTCAAGTGCTTTGGATTAGAAATCAACTTAGAGATTATGGACTTGTGTTGGAAAGAATTCCAATCATGTGTGACAACACAAGTGCAATCTCTATAGTTGCCAATCCTGTCAATCATTCTAGAACAAAGCACATTGACATCAGATATCATTTCATAAGAGAACATGCAACTAATGGAACCATTGAGTTGCATTATGTCTCTACAAATAAACAACTAGCTGATATATTCACTTAGCCATTAGATGAAGCCACCTTCACAAGGTTGGTAAGTGAGATTGGAATGTTGAATTCTTCAGATTCTGGCTAAGTGAATACACCATCTAGATTGTTGCAGCAGTAAACACTTACTTTATCTAAATTCTCAATATTTTTGGAGTAAGTGTTGGCTGAAATATGATTTATAAATATTTCAAATCTGTTGCATATGTTGAAAATCATATTTCTATTAACTTAAAATTTCTATGAAATTTTGAGAAAATCACTATCTAATTTGCTAGGATATTCTTCAGTAAATATGTCTGGTAAATTTTAAAAGATAGTGAAAATCAAATTTATATGAGTGATGGGTATAGTTCGATAAGTCAGACTTCTCGAATGATTCACTATTCGACATCTCTAACAAGTCTCATTAGAGTACTCTTGAGTTCTCGAATAGAGTCTTTCTGAGATATCGAATAGAGGTATTCTTGACTTCTCGAATATAGTAACTGAGTTCTCGAATGATTGAGTTCTCGAACACTATATTTGAGTTCTCGAATCATTTGAAAAGGCTGAATTCTCGCTGAATTTTAACCGATTTTGGACTTTTGTCTAAAAGTTTAATTCACTCATAAAAACACATTTTATTTAATTTAGAATTATTTCTAAGTTAGATAACTGCCAGCTGTGAGTTTCTATCTGCTTGAGTTATCGATTAAGCCATTCTTGACTTCTCGAATAGTTGTTCTCTACTTCTCGAATGCCTGACTTGTCGATACAAAACAGTCTGCTAATCGACAATTCAAGTACTTCATACTTATACAATTTCACATCTATTCGATTCATTTCATTCGATTTCTCAAGCATCTATACTCTCTAAACCCCTGAAACCCTAGCTACGAAGAGCCAAATTTCTTCTTCAACCTTCAACTTCTTTCCTCCCTTCTACACAAATGGCAACAGTAAAGTTCAACACCAACTTCATCGCTCTCACTAGTGATGTTGAAGCACCCAATGCCAATTTCAAGTGCTTTGTGAAATGGATGGCTGAGTCATACATCAAGGATGCACTCTCTGCCAACCCAACTCTGTATCTAGATATCCTGGAACAGTTTTGGGTACTGCTATTGTGGAAGTTGTAGCCCTGGAAAACGCAATCACTTCATATATCATCTACTGCAAGATTCAAGATAAGGAAATCACTATCACTACTGCAGACATGAACCAAGCATTGGGCCTACAACAAGAGTCATTCGACAGACTGGCCACTAATGCAGAGTTAGAGGAATTCTTTGAGTTCATCAATTACTCAGATGGGATCAATCTTGGAAAGCTAAACAGAAAGAATCTGAGAAAGGAGTGGAGCTATGTGTTTGCAACTCTTCTCCAAGTCTTCACTGCCAGGAAATCAAGCTTTGATCAAATCAGTGCACCTGTGCAGCAAATTGGATATGCATTGGCCTATGGAAAGAAGATAGATGTTGGCCAAATCATCCTCCAAGAACTATATGGGAGACTTGGTAAGAACACAACCAAGAGAGGTACTGATATTTTCTTCCCTCGCTTTATTCAATCTGTACTTAATTTTAAGAATGCTTCATTGATTGAATTGCCTGGGATTGATAAAAATAAAATAGGCTATCCTAAGTCCATGACCAAACTCATTTTTGGTAATTTGGAGACTAGGAATGATGTGGATGTAAGACTGAACATAACTCCCCATATGGAGAGTTTGTTTAGAACTTATCCCCACAACATGCCAACATTTGATGCAAAATCTAAGTTAGCACAGCCCAAGCAAGTAGAACAAAATGCTAACCCAGGGCCTGCTTACCAACCCTCTCAACCAAACACTCTACCACATACTGAGCCAACTGCATCATCCTCTCAAAAGGGTGATGTTAGTAAAAAGAAGAGAAAGGAAGTAATGTCTGCACCATTAAATATCTTATCTGAAGCAGCATTAGCTGTTGAATTAGGTCTAGAAAGTGAGGAACCTGAGTCACCCTTACACAGGACAAAGAAGAAGAAAACTAAGACCACCTCTTCAGTCACACAAATGGCTGAAGTTGTAAAATCAGGGGCACACAGCTCACTAGGTGTATCCTCTCAACAGGGTGCACCTATAGAATCAAGCATTCTCCCCAATGCACCTTCTTGTACAGAGTCAGCACATGGGAGTGATAAGGCTGGCACTACACTGAGTGGAGAGCACATCACAATTGAAACTCCCTCTATTTCTCAGGGGGAGTTGCCAAAATCTACTCTTAAACACACTTCTCTTCCAGAATCTAACACTGAAATTTCTTTGGAACCTGTAACTCAGGCAACTGAGATGCAAGGCATTGATCATCAAGAATTCTTTTCTCTTGATGAGCCAATAATTTCAAGTGACTTAGTGCATGACACTTTGCTCACCACTCAGAACCCACATTTAGATGGTGAGGGAATGCATGCTGAGGCATCTCCTGATGACACCATCACAAACACAGAGGTTCCACTAGTCCTTACTAGAGACTCTGTGCCTGTGTCAACTGCTGGTGTAATTCATCCCACTTCTGTGGTGACACCAGTAGTAGAGTCAATCCATCCGGTTACAGAAGTTGCATCTGTAACTAAGGAGTCTAGCTTGCCTAGCTCTAGCTCTGACTTCATGTCACAATGGCTGAAGCCTGTGCAACATGACAGTGCTTCAGGATCAGGGTCTGTTCCACAACAATTGACGGTTGAAGCACTTCAAAGCTTAATTGTGGATCAGATTCCTGAGTTCACAAAGATTGCTCAGAACCTTCTCACTGCAGACATGCCTAATCCAGACTATGAGGCCATTCTGTTATGCCATAGGGATGATGTGGAGTTGCAGAAGACAAAGATCATTGATGATGCTGAGAGAGATGGCAACATAGATGCCTGGCTGCAAGGAAAATATGATATTACTCTTGATGAAGCACTTCAGTATCTCAGGGAGGAATACCTCACTTCACTGGGTTCCAATGCCAAATCTCTGACCCCTGGTGAAGTGTATGAGGCTATGAATGATACACACAAGGGATTCCTCAAGGCTGCACATTATCTTGGAAAAGGTGTTAAAACTGAGGTCAATAGAGTGTGTGATAAGACCACCACCACAGTAGAAGCAATCAAGAGGACCTTTGATGCCAAATTCCCTCAGCTAGACAGTGTGTTCAAGGACCTCAAACACTGCAACACCACCTGCACCAAAATGGACAATGGGCTAGCTCTGCTAAAGGATACTGTCACAGGTCTGGGGCATCAATTTCAAATTCTATCTGATCAGACCACAGATGCCAATGCCATGCTGAGGACCATGTTCAAAAATCTATATGGAGACAGACTGATCACTGAGGTCCCAGTACATGACATGACTAGATTTGAAGTGCAGAGACTCAAAGAACAATCCCTGTCTGGCTTCAAATCTACTGAGTTATTCAGCAAAGTAGATGCACTTGAGAAGGAGGTGGCTACTCTCACCAAGTCCAATGCTCATCTTACAGACAAGGTTGCACTTCTAAATGACCAGTTGGACACTCAAGCATCCACCACAGCTGATGTCCTTCTGCATCAACAATCCATGTTAGCTGCTATGATGAAGCATATGGGTCTCCCTCTACCTGATGAATCTTCAATCCCAAAGGACATTTCTACAGCCTCTGTGCCTGACAACAAGCCTAAGGGGGAGAAGAAGGCAAGGAACTCAAATACAAAGGGGGAGAAAGGCATAAAAATCAATGAGGGTGGTCAACAAAGAGTTTCAAAATCTCTACCTAATGTGCCAGGCAAAGGAAAATCCAAAGTGGATGAGCCTCCATCTATCTTGCCAGTTGTCACTCTACCAATTGTGCACATCACTACTCCTGGAGGACAAAAGCAATCCATAACTACCACAGTGGTTGCAGGGAGTATGCCATCTGACAAACCTCCAACCTCTATATCTGAGAGTGCCAAGCCTGTAGAAGTTAAAGTTGTTACTGAGGCCAAGCTGCAAGAAGTTGCCAACTCAGATGTTTATCATGATAAAGCCTTCTTGGAGTTTCTGAAAGCCATAAGGGAACAGGTTGGTGACACTCAGTTCTATCTGAGGGAGGTGAAGAAGCAGATTGACTACATCACTGTCATCCCCAAGAAAGTCAATAATCTATGGGTCAAGGAGATAGTGATGATATCCAAATTAAAGATATGGCATCTAACATACCAGACTCTACAAGACCTAAAACACTCAGAGATAGATGCCATACTTGAGCTCATTGAGAAGAGGAATGAGAACAGCAAGAGTCTGTTTGATGATTTGAGGAATGGCCAACCTTCAAGGTTACCAGAAGTGATCAAGAAGCCATGGACAATCATTTATCAGTCTGGCACCAGAATTGAAGACATTAAGCAATTGGTCATTCCCCATGATCTCACCCCTAGAAATCACAGACTGATCATTGCTATCATTGATCAATTACAGAAGAAGGTTGGAGCCAGAAATGCTGAAGAAACTGAGGCACTGCACATCCTCAGAACTTATATAGCAACTGGTGAAATCCCAGAGATGGCTCAACCTAGGAGAAATAAGGATGATGATTCTGAAGATAAAAGTGATGGGAGGAGAAGACATCACAGGAGAGATAAGGGTGATGAAGACAAGAAGAAGAAGAAAGGTGACAAGGATAAGAAGAATGATGATGACCAAGGAAGAGTCTATGAGAGGAAGATTGGAAAACAGCAAGCCTTAGGCATTGCTAGCAGTAACCTCACCACAACACAAGACTCTAAGTCTAGGGTGAATACTGTTAGTGGTGACCTAGCAAAATCTACATCTATGGCTTCTGCAACTGTTTTGCCACCACAAGAAGAGAAGAAGATTCAAGTCAAGAAACCATGTGTATGTTTCAGAAAGCAAACTGCTAATGGAATACTACTATGGTCTACCAACAAAGGTCAAAGGTCTCTGCCAAGCAACCATGTCAAGAGGATGAAATTTAAACATGTTGCAAGAAGAGTGAAGCTATCCAGATCAAGAGCCCTAACAATCATTCCAGGATTGAAACTCCAGCCACTTGATGAAGACTTTGATGAAGAGCAATTGCAATTTCTAAGAGCTCAAAAGATATGCTTTGCTGCAATTGTGGATGACCACCTTGAGATCAAGTACACTGATGGGAGAGAAATGAAATTCAAACAAGGGGGTTGTCAGAATTGGGGTAAATTGTATGAGATAGAAAGAATCATTGCATTGCTGGACTCTAAAGACAAGGTGGAGAAAGTATGGAAGCTGGAATTGATTGACTTTGTGAAAATGAAGAGAGATTATGCTGAAAAGATAAGAAAGGGCTGCTATGAGAAGTGGTTAGAAAGGGAGAAAGAAATTGACAGACTGGAGATTGAAGCAGAAAAGCTAAGGGCAAAGGGATTGTGTAGAGTTCAGCTTGATCCCTATGTGGTGAAGTATAGGAGAAGAAATAGAGACAACGTCAATATAAGAATGAACCTACTCAGTCACTATCCTGCCTACATTCTGAAGCCAATGCTTGAAGATTTCAAAAACTCTATCATGATTGAAGAATTGGATGCTATGGCAGAAATCATAAGAGCAATAGATGAGAATGCAAGAAAGGAAAAAGAAATGAAACAGAAAGCATATGATGATCTACAAGCCAAAGCAATGGAGATGCAATCAAATGAAAATGGCTAGTACCTCATCATATTGTAAGAGCATTTATCTTGTAATTCCATTTATGTGTTCAATATACATACCTGTACTTTTAAAGTCTTATCTTTATGTATGTTAGGCTTGTTATCAGACATGAAATTGTGACTAAGGGTCTCACTCACAATTTGGGGGAGATTGTTAGTTACAGAGGCATGCCTGTACACATCTAATAACAAGCCTAATTGTTTGTAATGTTTTGCATTACTTACAAGACCTCTTAACTGAGGAAACCTCTAGCTGTAGAGTTTCTGTTTGTATTGTACTTATAGTAGGCATCAAATCCTAGTTGTGTAATTGTAATTATAAAGTCTAGAATAATGCTTGAAAGAAGTTCCAAGGTTCATGCCTCAAGCAAGGAGTTAAAGACTGTCAAATAATCATAGTTGGGGATTTGAAGAAATGAAGAATTTGCCTAAGTACCAATTCGAGAAGTATATTTGTCTATTCGATAAGTCCAGCATTTGAGAAGTCAGGGATTCGATATCTCAAGACACTATTTGATATCTCTGAATACACTGTTCGATATCTCATTCGATATCTCAGGGATTCGATATGTCTACTACTCTATTCGAGAACTCAAGAAGTCAACAAGTCAAGATGGTATTCGAGTTCTCAAAGAGTCAACAAGTCAAAGTTCCATTCGATATCTCAAGGACTCAGAAAGCTATTCGATATCTCGAGGATTCGATAAGTCAAATGTTCTATTCGACAACTCAAGGAATCCTGATGGAAAAGAGCTATTCGAGAAGTGATTCGATATGTCAATATAACAGTATTCGAGAATTCAGAGTTATCGATCAAGTCAATTCTAGTTCTCGAATCACTTACTTAGTCACTTCTCGAATACATTCTTGGAGACAAAATACTGAAGAAATTGTACAAGTCAGAAACCTGCAACAAGCCAATGCACTTTATGGACCACGATCTGTAACGTGCTCTGGAAAGCCTACAAGGAAGCTTGGAGAGATATAGAAGAGACAAGGAGCTAAAGAAGTGGATCTAAACAGGCTTTGCAAAGTCAAATCTGTAACCGTTTGGACACTTACTCAAAAAGGATAGACAGACTAGAAAGTAATTTGTTTAGCTACCTTATTTGCAGTAAGTAGGCTGTATCCATGTTCTATAAGGACACAGCCTCACCTCATAACTTAGTAACTTTTGTGAGTCAAGTTTTTCATACACTGTAAGCTATATCTCTCTGAGAAAAACGAAGCTGAGAATACTACCATTTGTATTCACAGATTGTAGCAACCTTTATCTAATAATACATTAGATTAAAGTGATATTGTGTCTTGTGTTGTTTCTTTATCCGCACCTTCACTTCTACACACACATGCACTTATCTGCTACATAGACTCAATCCAAGAAAAGTTCAAGAATCCATTCACCCCCCTCTGTATTCTTTTACCGTATTCAATACTCAACAAAATTGATTAGTAAAGCAAAAAATTTAATTTTCAGTTAGATAAAATATAAAAAAAGATTTTATCTGTAATTAAGTAAGGGTAAATAAGTAAAATCAATAGGTACCAACCAACCAACCAAATTTTTAATGTTTCGGCTTTTATAGATAGTATTGATTAGCTTATCATCATTGCACGGATTTTTTTCTTTTGATATATTATAAATTGTATTTTATAATATAATTATATTTTTATATAGTCATTATTTTCAATAGTTATTTTAATTTAATATAAATTTAGTTAAAGACATGTATGGTTTAAAACTTATATTATATATATTTAAAATAAATATGTTATTGACGTTTTCGGTACCTTAAATCTTGAGTAAAATAATTTATATATATAATATACCTTATGATTAGATCTAATGTTTCCTATTTATTTACTAAAAATCTAATGGTAATATTGTTA
Organism: Kitagawia praeruptora; assembly: GCA_037693485.1. NCBI lineage: Eukaryota > Viridiplantae > Streptophyta > Magnoliopsida > Apiales > Apiaceae > Kitagawia > Kitagawia praeruptora. Next base: position 26,661,849 of record CM075350.1, on the reverse strand, counting down.
GTTGTGTAGTTGAAACGTTAAGCCAAAATACAAACAATTATACTTATGTTTCCTTTTAATGAAAATAAATTGATACGTCACTAAACTTTTACGTTTTTATAGTTCCGGTCCCTAAACAAAAGATTTCGCAGTACGGGTAATTAAACTTTTGAATTTTTCCCGATTAAGTCCTTCCGTCAATTAGGTTCTAACGGACGTCAGAATCTTTAAATAGTGTTTCTAGTGTTCTTTAGGATTAACCACGATTTGGAGGTGTTATTGGAGTCCAAATTCGAAGCTTGAGTAGTCAAATTGAATCCCACAACCTATAGATTCATTCCCTCATCCTCATATCACTTTTATCAAAGGGTAATTATCCTGAAAGTTGGTTTTTTTAATTTATATTCGAATTTTCCAATGATTTATATATGTTGATCTTTTGACGTTAATGATAGCCTAGGATGATAGATCTGCTAATGTAGAGTATGTAGGTATTTTTTTTATTATTTTTCATGTACGATTTGTGTTCGCCGGAAATCGGAGCTTCGTCACCATTATTTGATTTTTCCGGCCAGTAAACGAATTGGTTAGTGATTTGGTTGATTTCAATGAGTTCCTGAAAGCTTAAGTTTCGATTTGATATAAGAAAATTAAAGTTTTATTTACAATTTGTGTTGGCAGGAAATCGGAATGCGGCCGGAATTTTTTAGTTGCCGGAGACTCTGACGGACATTAAGATTCTCATTAACGGAAGGACTTGAACTAAATATTTGAAAAGTTAAAGGACCCGAAATGAGGAATATTTTGTTCAGAGACCTGAACTATTCGGAATAGTTCAGGGAAGTATCAATTTATTTTCCCTTCCTTTTATAAACGTGTACAGGTTTTTAATAAATTTTATTGATGATTCCTTATTATAAACATATACATGTTTTTAATAAATTTGATTGATGATTTCTTATTATAAACGTATACATATTTTTAATATATTTTATCGATGATTAGAAGATATGATGTGATATTTTTAGGTATTTATTAAATATTGCAAGGTTATGCTTTAAAGTAAACTAGTCAATAAAGTCGCGCTTCGCGGCGGCGTTACAATATTTTTTAAAAAAATAAATACATTTATGTTATATTATAATTTTAATATTAAATTTTAATAATTAAATGATCTTCTTTAATGAATCGATTTCTTGTTAAACATGATTTTTTCGATTGTGCCACTCTCTCGTTAAAACCGAAAAATGGGCCTAAGGATGACCTCAGTAACTCCTCTGAGGTTATATCCATTTCCCATATAAATTTAATGGCATTTTTGTAAATATTAATGACTCATCCTGAATTTACAAATCTACCCTCCTGCATTCATATTAGAAATACTTATAACCTCGTGTAGCACCCTAAGGTCAACCTCAGGTACATGTTACTCATATTATAAAGATTTATATAATAATTTTTATCCATAATATCGAACCGTAAAGATAAAAAAAAAATTATGTCATTAGTATCAAATTCTAATAGCTAACATAATCTTTTCTAGTTAGCCGTCATCCCGTTAAATACATTTTGAGCTGCTCTTATTTGGAATCGAAATTCTAACTTCATTATATAAAGAGAGTAAATCCCAATTTTTATATACTTACAACTTCCGCATGGGAATGTCTTTCTGTTATGTTAACATATGAAAAAAATTAAATACGAAGACTTTTCGTTACAGGAATAATATTAAATTTATGGATATATTTTTCTAATGCAAAGTATAACTAAGTTGTATAAAAAAATTAAAATAAAGGATTTCTAAAAAAAATATATATAGTTTTAAAAAATTGTATAAGATGTCTCCACCGTACTCGTATTCTATTTCAAATAAAACATTTTATTATATGTATTCCTTATATATTCAAACATTTTTTTACGGTCTTCTCTAATAAACCGTTTTCTCGTTAAACACGATTGTTACTATTGATCCACTCTCTCGTCATTAAAATAAAAAAACCTAAGTACATATATCACTTGTATGATAATGTTTATCCATAAAAATCAAATCCTAAAAACAAAATAAAATTTATAACACCAATATGATATTTTAATAGCTAATACAATCTTTTATAGTGAGTAATCTTCCCGTTAAACACGTTTCGAGCCGCTCTCATTTGAGATTGAAATTTCAACTTCATTACATATTATTGATGATACTTATCTTACATAACAACTTACTCCTTAAAATCGAAACCTAAAAAATAGAGCGAATTCCAATTTATACTTATTCTAGACTTTCTAAAAATTATGGAGTTTTAGAAAATGAAAACACATCTTCTTTTCTCTTTATATTATAGATACTCCTATATTTATTTAGGATTCCTACATGACAATGTTCTTTTATTATGTTAATACATCAATTATTTTCTTTTTAAAAAATGATGACTTTTTTATGACATTAGTATTGGATTTATGAATAAATTCTCCTAATAAAAGTATAATTAACTTATATAAAAAAGTATAATTTAAGAAGATCGTACTTTCTATAAAATATTTAATTATATGTCTGCTCTATGTATTCAAACACCTATTCTACTTTTTTTTCACAAAAAAAAACACATATTCTACTTTTAATAGAACTTTGATTTATATGTTTTTTCTATAAATTCGAACTCTTATTCTCTAGAAATTCGAACTCCTATTCTACTTTCAATAGAACTTTTAATCATATGCGTTATAAATACTTATTCTACTTCCAATAGAACTTCTAATCATATGTCTTCCCTATAAATTCGAACTCTTCTCTATAAATTCGAACACTTATTCTACTTCTAATATGTTAAAAACACTTATTCTACTTCTAATAGAACTTTTATTTATATGTTTTTTTATATAAATTCAGATTCTTATTCTCTATAAATTCAAACTCCTATTCTACTTCCAATAGAACTTTTAATCATATGTGTTATAAATACTTATTCTACTTCCTATAGAACTTCTAATCATATGTCTCCCTATAAATTCGAACTCTTCTCCTCTATAAATTCGAACACTTATTCTACTTCCAATATTTAAATGATATTTTTCTACATCTAATTGAACTTTTATATATATGTTTTTCTATAAATTAGAACTCTTATTCTCTATAAATTTGAATTCCTATTCTACTTCCAATAGAACTTTTAATCATATGCATTAAATATTTATTCTACTTACAACAGAACTTCTAATCATATGTCTTACATATAAATTCGAACTCTCCTCCTCTAGAAATTCTAAGAGAAAATGCCCAAAATGCCTAGATTTGGAGACACATGGCCTGAAATGCCGATGTGCGGAGGAAGCGGCCCAGAATACCCACGGGTCACGCATTCTGTACATGCGTGACCTGAGACACGCATTACTGAAATGCGCAACAGGGGTCACGCATGTACTGAATGCGTGATGACGTCATATGACGTCATTATTGCAAACACAGCTCCGGCGAGCTTTGATGGCAAAATTCGCCTCTTTGTTCTCTCATTCCGTTCATCGCATTCCCAGGCCTACACATCACATTCTATATATCAAAATGAAGCCCAGGACTTTGTCTACATGTTCCATATCCGTTTATTGCGTTTTGGCCCCGCAGGGGCGTACACGAGCGTAGTCGGAAAACATAATCGGAAAAAACCATTGAATTGGGTCTTTTCAATCCGTCAAAAAAAACAAAAAATGAAGAACATAGGATTGTAGAGGAGGATAAGACGATGAATTTGGTATATATAATTGTACTGTTCGATGCCTGTAAATCACGAACGATTTGGTCAAAGTTTTCAGGCGAATAAACGACACCGGCGATGCTTGGAGAAGGTGAACAGTAACTTGGTATACGCATTTTGTACATGCGTATCTTGAGATACGCATGCTCAAAATGCGCATGCCAAGTTACTGTTCACCGAGATCAGATGCAGTTTATGAAGTATACTCCGATGGTAAATGCGTGTCCGAATACTCCTTTCACAAATGCGTATCCGGTCGGTATTTAGGGCCATGCAGATTGGATATGGGCATATCGGGCCATTGTTTCCCAAATCTGGGTAGTTAGGGCCATCACCTATTCTAGCTCTAATATGTTAAATGATATTTTTACATTATTGGTGTTTATAATAATTCTAAAATTCTAGAAAATTAGAAAAATAGATTGATACGATCTTAAAGCGCCACCTAAGTTCCCGCGTATCCTCCTTTATATAAATATATTGAAGGTAACTTGTTTTGATTAAAAAAGAAATTTTAATAATTGGAAGATATTGTACAAGTACTAATTTTAGGTTTTTATAAAAATTAATATTTTTAAATAAGAGGTAACGTATTTTAATTACAAAAGACACTCAGTTACTTATCATTAATTATATTATTATTTTTGTTTATTAATTAGAATAACCGTATAAAAAACCAAACTGACAAAAGTTTTAATGTTTTGATTTAAATATAATAATAGATGGAGTAAGTGATGAATTTATATTAATTTAATATTATGTTTATGTTTTTAGGAAATGAATATATTTTTCGTAATATTATAAGGTAACTATATTGCCACCCAACTTCCTTCCTCCTACATTTATACGATTTTTTTAATCATAAGAAATTTCATGATTAAAAAATGAACACAGAATTCTAAATGATGTTAGGGATAAAGTATTTTTCAACATAGTTTTCAATGAATGAAAAAGGAAAATCTACATTCTTTTCCCAAAACCTTGTCACAGCTGGATTAACTTAAACACCCCCAGTTCCTTCACGGACAGGTGAGGGGAGTTTTCTTATAAAGTTCCTTGAAAACTTCAAACAAGTGATGGAGTGATGGATATGGTAAATCAGCATTACTCAATTTATTTGAAACACTGATTATAATTGTCACGACTTTAATTTCTAAAGGGCTACATTTATCCCGATACCACGAACATAATCATCATAAGAAAGTTCAGTATCCTCAATATATCACCTGAGATGTATTTGCATATATGTACCAAAACACCAAGTGAATGTTTAGGATGAGTTTAACATATGGTCATCACACGATCATGATAAGACATTAAAAGTTTGTGCACCCCGAGCAACCTTGATAAACACGTCTTCTAGAGTTGTGTCGGCCAAACCCCAGGCATAAACTGTGAACTTACTCTTTGCCTTCTCAACAGCCTGAAAAACATCTGCGATTCGTACATCTTGTTTTGGTAGCTCAAACTTTTGCGTCCCAGATATATGGTATATCCTGTTAGCACTAGGGGACAGATGCTTCACCAAGTTCTCGACTTCCTCTTCGTGATTTGAGGATGTTGTCATTGTGAACACGTACGAGCCTCCATATCTAGCCTTTAACTGTTATTAACCATATCAACTTATTTGTCAATCAACTATAAGCTAAAGTGGTAGAGGTGTGGTGTATTGCAACTCAGCTTGAACTTTACATGTCTGCTGTTATTTCATTTTAAACCAGACTTAATATATTTCAAAATATCTTATGTTGCTGCAACTACTTTGCTAAAATTTTTGAGAGGATAAGGCTGAGGGCAGTGATGTACGCAATGAATAGAAAGATATGTTGGTAGCAAGATACACAAGTCGCTACACTAGGATTTTAGATGTCAATCAATATGGTGATTGTGTGCCATCCCAAGAGTAAAGGTGAAGGTGCTTAACCTTACGTACTGAAAATTGACAGGGTAGTGATGGTTACATTATACATGATATCCAAAAAAGGAAAAAAAAATGAGAAAGAAAGGAAGAAAGACAAACATGAACACCCATATACTGATGCATTCAGTTTGGATTTACCTCTTTGGGATTTCCTATACACTGCAAGCTGCCATCCACAAAAATTCCTAACCTGTCACAAAGATGCTCCGCCTCTTCCATTGAATGTGCTGGGTCAAGTAGATGCTTATCAAGTAATGTAAAGCAATACATGATGATGTTAATATTACGAAAAAAAACTGTGTACGTTCTGAAGGGACATGGATCAACAAAGCCCTAGTGATATGACAAAACGAAAGGAAATTTATTGCCTAATGTACAAAAATGTGTCAACAAAGAGAGAGTACTGGTTAAAATGATGGCCCGGTTTTGCTTTGCTCGCTTTACCACATTCCACAGGTTATTTCTTGAAGCTGGATCTAGTCCAGTACTTGGTTCATCCATATAAACAACCTTGCGATAAATCCAAATAATTATTAGGTTGCAATATCAATTAATATGTTAATAGATACAAGAAATATCCATTAGATCTGAAGGCTGTTCCACAGAACTTAAGTGGAGGGCTGAAGGTTCAATTGACTGCTAGTACTAGAATCAGATCACCAGGAGGGGATGCTATGTAAGCACATGCATACTTATTCAAACAATGTATGAAATAGAAAACATGACAATATGGAAATACCTTGGGATCCCCAATCAGAGAAATGGCAACACTGAGCCTCCTCTTCATTCCCCCACTGTACTTCCCAGCCTGCTTGTCAGCAACCCCTCCATTAAAAAGATTAACACTTTTAAGAGATTCTTCCACAGCCTGCGATAACACAAAGATTGTTTAAAAAGATCTTCATAGTAAACACATTTAAATAAAACACTGCAGTTGCTGCTACTTCATACACACTCTCCAAGTATAAAGAGAAGAACACACAGGTCCTTCATAAAAGTAGTCGGGAAGTAGATCCACATTTTCAGATGACTTAACCTTCGTTTGTGGCGATACAATATGAAAAGCTTACTCGGGAATTGTCGGTAAACCAATTGAAATTTGCTGCTCGAATCATATTTTTAACTTCTGACACACTCTCATTTTTACAAGATAGCAATTATAACATTATGTGCCAAATATTGATGGTAGTATCTACCTAAAAATCCCTCTCATATGCATTCATGATTGTAGCGTACAGAAACAAGATAAATGAAGAATTGCAAAGAAAGAAACAATTACAATACCTGTGTTAGGGCGGACCCTTTAAGGTTCTTAAGCCTTCCATAAAAGAGTAGGTGCTCACGTCCTGTTAGGGTATTCCAAAGCAGGCTGTGTAATCGTGCGAAATGATACCGACCATTAACGTGCTGGTTAATACTTATTGAAATCAATATAGAATTTTTGTTAAACTGCCAACATGATATGGTATACATCCATGCTTACTCATGTTGAGGGCACACTCCCATGTTGGAATAAATTCCATCCATATTGGTTCGAATATCGAGCCCCTCGACGTATGCTGTTCCAGAGGTTGGCTTTATGAGCCCAATCATCTGTTTCAGAATTATACATTATTTAGCCAAAAGAGCAAACTGGACTACCAAAATTTAATGGACAGAGTCACAGATCCATGCAGCAACTTCGTATTCCAAAAAAAATGCTCCCAACTGACATAAATAGAAGTTAATGAAGAATATGAAAGCATGCCATTATGTTAATATGCATTTGGGCACAGCAGCCCAAATTTAATTCCACCTATATTTCTGCCCCTATAACATGGCTCAAAATTATATAATTATGATAAACATCCATTTTTAACCTTCCCAGATTCAAGAATATTAAATTCTAAGAATAAATCTAAGTCAGATAATACAGATTGAACTTACCAGCATAACATGATTAGCACTTATTCAGTTCCCAAATCTAAAGTTAAGATGTCGTTTCATATAATTAAAGATGAAATCGCTTTTTTACTTTTTTGTTTTGCATAGTGAAGATAGAATTGTTTTGTACTAACCATGTTAATGAAAGAGGTTTTTCCAGCACCGTTAGGCCCAAGCATGCCAAAGCATTCCCCTTGCGGCAATGCAAGTGACAATCCCCTCACTGCAAATTTCTCAGGGTTTCCATCTCTTCCTGGATAAACTTTCTGGAGGTCGTCACAGACAATAGAATGACTTGTACTTTGTTCAAGTAGTAGCTGTTCAACCCTCACTTTCTGAGAGAAAAATATAGAGTACAAGGGTTTAGGTGAAATTAGTCATAGATTCACACTAGTAGTACGTTACATGACATTAATGTCAACCTAAAAAAATTACAGTACAAAAGCCCTTTAGGTGTAATAATAATATTGTTCTAAGCAAAACAAGGGATATCGTTTATTGACTGTACAGTATTAGCTAGAGTTTCCAAGCTCAGACAAAAAAAAAATGCAATTTCTGACTAATATTAGGATGCTAATTCTAACTACATTGTTTGATTGATTTTGTCTAAACAATCATGACCCAGCCTGAAGAGCACAAAGCCACAAACATCGAAAAGGAATCTAGCGGAACATTTTACGAGATTGGACAGTAAACTACTGTAATGTTCGAACTTCATAAAGTGTAGCCCATTTCAGTAGAATGTAAGGTGCAATTACCTAGCGGAAAGTGCACCTATTCTGTCCTATGTTTCGCTGAGGGGAAAGGGAAAGAAAAGAAAATTTGGTATAATCCCTAACATTGTAGCTTAGTGGATAACACGTTCTCTTGTGCCAAATCATATAAGATGGTAATAATGAGGACCAGACAAAAACAGTTATACCCATCTCTGCTCTCCTCCTCATTCTCTGCACTAGTCAGGTGAGTATTCTACATCTCCCTTCTATATCCTAAGTAAATATCACTCTTCCCTTATGGACAGAAAAACACAGGACACACAGCATCCTTCAATATTATACCATATTGACAACCATTTCCAGTGGTTAACTAATATCTAGTAGTACCTCCAGAACAAAGTCTAGAATACACCATATCTACAAGCTATAAGCAACGTACCTCTTGGACAACATCCTGTTTCTCCAATTGGCCAGGAACTTGAGATCTTTGTCTTTGCAAACTAGATTTTGTAGATAAAGATGAAGGCTTCTTTTGTAGTTTTTGCAAGAAATATAAAGGATTTCTCCCAACACCACTTCCTGATCCAACAACTTGATCTATATAGTATGCAACAGAAAGGACCACCAGCCACTCTACGAACATAATTATTAAGATTTCCTTCATCCCATTAGCTCCATCATTCAAATCTTTCCATTGCATGCCATCTATCCCCAAGGAAAATCCATTGATTGCATATTGTGAGAACTCATATAAACCACGATATAAGGAAAAGCCGGGATATATCTCCATAACTATAATCCATCCTCCTACAAATTATTAAAAAGTCAATGTTAAAGAAACGATAGTCAACAAAGAGCATTACAATATAAGAGAAATCCAAAAAATATATAGTCAAAAGCATAAAAGAGCAAGCCTGTTCTCTAAACTTCCAAAAATGCTTAAAGTTCATATAGCTAATACCCCTATATTACACACATACAGTGTAACACTCTATATTATTAACTTTTGTCTTAAACATACTGACTACACTACCATGAAAAACTTACAATCTAGGACAGTCAGACTTTGAAATCAGTGTGGAGAAATGTTACTAAGCTATGTAAAGAGAAATGTTATTAAGCTATGTTCAGAATTATGTACTACTCACTTGGGAATGATTCATCTTCTACAAATGACTGGAAAAGAAAGCCTCCCAAGAGTCCAGTCCCAAAGACCATAATGTAGCCTATAACTGTGATAACCAAAATTCAAAGAATTATTTTATAAAGGATCATTTAAGTTTAATTTTCTACTCAGGGCACAGGATAATATCAGCTACATAAAATTTCACCTGTAGCAGTCTTCAAATTAGAAAAAATTGCAGCTACTAAAAAGGCCAGTGAAATTTGCAAGTTCACATAGATCAGATAAAACACAAACTGAATGCTGTAGTCATTAAGAGTGAAAAACTTCAATCCTACAAGAGACATGGATTTAAACAATTAAGATAGGACTCAAAGAGTGAAAAACAACAAGAGGGGATGAGTATTTTATTACCTACAAGCGAGCCAAATATCACAAAAGCGAACATATAAACTGAAGATATGACAAGAAAATAAGCATAAGTAATCAACCAATATGGACCATCACCAAGCCCATGCATTTTCATCATAATTCTCAAATTTTGTTCTTTCTCATAAACCAGAGATGTTAAAACCACCTGTAACAAATAGAATGCTCCATTACTAAATATTCAGAAAGCCAAATATAAAGACGAAGCATCAGCTACAAATTACAATAAACTGTTTTACTAATTTATCTATAAGGAGCACAATGACTCTTTTTTAGGGATTCTGTGCAAGATAAAATTAATTTGTGGTGTCAATATCTCTTTTAAGGGTGACAACAATTACACATATTATCATCCAAAACCAAGATGTACTTTTGAAGTAGATTGCAGGGAAGTCACCGGGAATATTACTTTACCCTTCATATCTACTACCATATTTTGTGGTTTACGTGTAGTGCAGTCACCCGACATTTCTAAACTTGGAGGACCAGTTCAAGATTCAGTAGTGTATTAGTAGAAAAATTTCGCGAACAATCTGATATTGTGCAAACAAATCTTCCTAAATAGATAGCTATAAATAATCATAGAAAAGACGTAAAACTCTCTCTGTTTTTTGAAAATATCAAATTGTTTTCTAAATTTAAAACTCTTCAACCTTCCAACCCACTATTACGACGATTCAACTACTTTGCATCATAATACTTAGCGTCACATCAAGCAAAATGCTGTTTCTTGTTCTCTAAAGATTGTTTTTTGAGGAAACATTTACCAAACACTAACTACTTTTAAAACTACAAAAAGAAAGTTTTTGTTTATATTTATATAAACACAATTCTGAAAACAACTGAAAACACTACAAAACACCACCTAAGCCTCCGAAAAAACATGTTCATTTCAAATGCTTTAGTTCAAATAATGCATCATTAAAGTTAAGCTCACATACAGGAAATAGTTGCAGAATGACCCATGTAAAAAAGAGGGGTCCGAGAAGTGAAGCAAAATCCAATCTAAGTTCGGTTTCGGGCTTGGGCATTTCTTTGACAAAATCAAATAGCATATTTGCTGCTGGCCCCAGCAAAAACTGGAGGTATGCACTTGACACCTGCAAATAAACATAGTTTAAGTTCTCATTGTTTGTAATGAGTGTTGTAAGCATTTGCATAACTAATCATATTCTTGCTGGAAAGAATAAAATCTTTTAATTAACATCCAACAACAAATGTTGAATTTTAAGTGCAAGAAAAGGACTTTTGTGTGTCTAAAAGGTACAAAAAATGTAAATCGTAGAATAAAGCGTGGTAGTAGGGGAACTTTTTTGTTTACATAATGTTTTAATAGATAAGATGCATTAAGTTGGATCCAACAAAATTGGGGCACAAAACTTTAATCATGTACTACATAGTCAAAATCAACTTCTGATTAGGTACTATGTAGTCACATCACATAACATGAAACAAATATTTGATGCCTACTGAAGTTTGCAAAGTCAAGACACAAATTCTGAAGGATATGTACATACCAAATTCACTGAGCCAGGAACCCTCATTAGTGCAATCGGACCATTGCCAGTGTCATTCTTTATGGTGGAGTTATACCATATACTCACATTAAAATTGCTCACATCTGAGTTCAACAGATCATACCCTGGGACGAAAACAATATAAAGGTCAGGGCATTTACATAAGAAAACATATTGATGTACATATGCGTGGCAGGATCCGAACCTGCTATTATTTCATTAATTTTCCTCCCAGAATTTCCTTTCCTGAAACCCTTGTATATCTCATCATTAATATCAGATGAACTATTGCGCCAAAATTGCAAACCTTGAACGCAGCTTGCCTCTTAACAAAATAATGAGAGAGTTTAGAAATTTTACAGACTAAACCACATATGGTGAGAACTTATCCATGTTAAGCATGGTTGGTGCATCTGTGTGTGTGTGCCGGGGGGGGGGGGGGGGGGTTGTTGGGGAAACATATTTGGAGCAAGGGAGGGCGTGGAGATGTATATATGAAGTATAATGGTTGCTCAATTGGAAAGATGTCTGTCCCTCTGTAACTCATCTTATAGAAGTACTAATATGAACCACAGATGAGTGATAAAACTTCCATCGGAATACCAGCTTAAAAATAAAAAAAAAAAAAAAAAAAAAAAAAAAAGAGGATTACATTTAGTTGAAATCATTATGTTTTAGGATTACCCTCATAGAACATTACTTCAAGAATGATATACCGCACAATAGTAATGTGAGACAAAAGAAAACATTAAGCCATTAAGGTCTCATATGGCCAGGCCATGGTCTCATGGAACCACTTAAATAAATTTTGAAGTCCTATTTCATTCAAGTATGCATTACAGACTACATAATAGAATATAAACATCTACTTATCTCTCATGCCCTGACAATGCAATGCAATTCGACCTCAAGTTCACTAAATACAAGAACAATAAGTCATAGTTTAAGTTTGATACCTTGTTGAACTGTAACCGATGATGCTCCACTGATAGTCAAAGGAAATGTGGAGTTGGGAGCGCACCTAGACTGAAGATAATAGACCGGCAAATCTGAGAAAAAAGCCGGCTCCAGAAAATTGGTGAATTCCGTCTGTGACTCTGAACCCTAGTCATACACAAGGAAAACCATTATCTAAGTCGCTGTAATTTAAGCAATTTCAATATATGACGATAGGCGAGGCAAAAAAGGGACAACTTACCAACGCAATGTTGGCTAAACTATTAATATTGCTGGAGAAGTTCTGACTGAGTGCATTTTGGAACATTTTTTCACCCACACCTATCACAGTATCACCGTTTATGTTAAGCATTACACGACATGTAAAAAGTAAGGATAAGCAGTAAAACATCATCGTACAAATTATACTCTATCAGACTACTGTATACAGTACATTGCATACCTTGTCCAAGAGTTGAGTTATTTCCAGTTAGAAGTATAGTAGCAGGGCAGGATCCACTAACTTTGCACGACTCACTAGGCAGGTCTCCATGTGAGAAATCAGTTCTCACTGCACGATACTCGGGAGCTGGTACTTGTAACAAAGGAGGCCATTCTGGAGGGCTAGGAATGGGGCAAGTAAAACTTTGATCTACAGTTGAATATTGGAGCCCGCATACTTGTTCGCACTGTCCATCCCCATCAGTATCAATACAAGTGCAGCCACATTTGTTGGAGGCTTTGTTGAGTTCATTGTTAATTATACTTTGGAGCAGAACAAGTAGCAAGCAGAGAACAAATGGAAAGAGAATGAGTCGAACATTTGCTCCCATGTTCCGTTTCTGCAACGAAAGGAACAAAACAATCCATAATGATCATCATTAAACTAAGCAACTGTTTCAGTATTATTTGATCATCAATGTGCCCTTCATTTGCCTCCATAAATCTTAGTAACACATACAATATGTGGAAAATCAAATATGTACCAAAATATGCATTAATACTTACAATTTACAAGAACAAAAAACACCCAAATCAAAATATGGAGATCAATGTTTTAATCAATAATCACACAAACAGATTAAAACATGACAAATTTCATGTAACATCCAATTTATAATCAAAGAACAAAGAAACATACAAAAAAAGTGAAGATCATTCAAAAATAATAATAACAAATGAAGATAACAATTGCAGCAGAGAGAGAGAGAGAGAGAGAGAGAGAGAGAGAGAGAGAGAATTTAAAAAAATAACAAATGAAGATATCAATTGGGGGGAGGGAGGGAGGGAGGGGGAGAGAGAGAGAGAGAGAGAGAGAGAGGAGGGGTGCCTGGAAAGTTAAATTCTTTCTGAGCAAAGCATTGGCCTGAGTCCAGCTGCTGGAAACTCCGACCGCCATTGATTAATCTGTGTCAATATGTGTGGACTTGGTAATTGAACAGTTTATAACGGCAAGAAAAAGACCGGGGAAAATGGGGGAAGAAAATGAGATAGGGAGTAATGTAAACAGAAGAAGAAAATTAAGAGCTTGTGCTAGTCTCGCAGAGCACTTTTACTACTAGTACTTGTTTTTTGTTAACCTGGATCTTCTAATGGGCCCCTACTTCCTTTTCTTTTTTATTACACGTTTGCTTTTTCCATTTCGCCTCCTCCCTCTCCCTCTTTTCTTGGCAAATGCTCTATTTTAAGTTTAAGAATTGTACTTTCTTTTACATTGTTTTTCCAATTTTTTTGTTTATTTAGTAAACCGTTCTGTCATACTACCGGCCAACATCATGTTGGTGCAGTAGTTGAGTCACTGGCCTCCTTTGAAGGAGGTCAGGGATTCGACTCGTGCGTATGCGTGAGTTTTGTAGTTTGTATTAGATTTCCTTTCTGTATTTGTAATTCTGTACTAGGCCGGGGTCCTTTCGGAAACAGTCTCCCTATTGTATAGGGGCATGGTCTGCGTACATCTACCCTCCCCAGACACCACTTCGAGTGGTATTATAACTGGACACCACTTCGAGTGGTATTATAACTAGGTACGTTTGGTTTGATTTGGTTTGTTCTGTCATACTACCAATACCAAATAGGCAAAATACCAATTCACAAAAACAATATATATATATATATATTTATTTATTTATTTTTTTGAATCAGCGAACACAACATATTATATTGACGACAAATATCTATTTATATTATAAAAGCTGTTGCCATTTTGAAGCTGATTTTACCAATCTGCCCTTATACTAATTCTCTATTTATTGTATTTTGCCACTCCAATACGTTAATTTGTACATATTATCTTTAATGTACGTATTATGTTCTTATTACCTTTTCTTACAACATTATTTACACGGTATTTTTACAAAACGAAGCCTCAATCCCAATGCAAAGCTTCTCCAACACACCTCTCTTCCATTCTTCTTTTCAATTTTGAATTCCCTGTTCACTTTGCCCGCTTTCAATTCTTGCCGCTCTTTCGAAAGCAAATTTGCTGATTTAGAATGATTCTTGCTTGATTGAGGTTTGTAACTCTTGGGCAAATTAATCTGCGATAAACAAAACCTTACTTCATCATGAATCATGAAATAGGTATATCTTCTACTCATTTATTCTTCTTTTTAATTTTTTTGCAGGTTCAATTTGTAGATCTGATGTTAACTTTGTGGACTATGCTACTTCGCATTTTCAGGTTTGTGTTTATACATTTCATGTTTTAAAGATTATGTTACGTTTAATTTGTGTATTTGTTTACATATTTGTTTTAGGGTTTATTTGCTCCATATTCAAGCATTATTTGATTTTTTGAGATTGATATTGGTATGGTTTTGATATGTTTGAGAATTGGTCATTGAGAAAGTTGAGGTTGTGCAATCTATTTTTGTCCTAATTTATTTTCACCAAGTGTTTGATATAATTTTCAAAAGAAGTGTTTCAAAATCATTATAACTAAACTTGAATTTTAGTGTGTTCTTGAGATGAATTGTGACCGAGTTTTGTGTTCTTGAATTATTATTAAAGATTAAGGTAGTACAAGGTTAAAGGAGGGTGTTACAAGTTGTTACAAGATTTCATTAGGGGAGTTCAAGTACAAAAAGGTATGGATATGATTTATTTCTTTAATTATAGTTTTGGTATGATTTCATGAATGTTATGATGTTATTAATTATTAGTAATGGATTATCAAGCATTAAAGTTATATGTCTTGGTGGGTTTGTGATATGTATGGAAGTGGAGTATAAGTTGAGACATATGTGGGTTGGTTTGATTGTATAAGGTTGGATGAATTGCTTGGTTGATCGTTGATTAAGATAAATTTTGGAAACGTTAAATTTATAGTCATCGCAATGCCTATTTGTAAATTGAATTAAGTTTGAGCAGAGGGGAGACACTCCTGCCCCTGCACCACCCCTATTCGTAACTGGTAGAACTTGAATCCTAAATTATTTTAGCGCTTGAATCATGTCAATTGAGTTTACGAGTTAGGAGAAATGAAGGTTTTAGTGGAAGTCGCGCAATGAAATCAAACAGCACCATTTGTTCAACTTTAAGAGGATATTCAAAAATGGTAAAGAGGTTAATAAAATGGAAATTTTTTATGACAAATAGGAGAGACTTTTGAGAGAGGCTCAGAAAAGGTTTTGGATTAAAAGAATGATTTTTCAATTTATTAAAAATGTTAGAGCAAAAGCTGCGCATTAAATCTTTCAAAATCATTATAACTAAGCTTGAATTTTAAGTGTGTTCTTGAGATGAATAGTGACCGAGTTTTGTGTTCTTGAATTACCATTAAAGATTAAGGTAGTACAAGGTTAAAGGAGGGTGTTAAAAGTTGTTACAAGCTTTCATTAGTGGAGTTCAAGTGCAATAAGGTATGGATATGATTTATTTCTTTACGCATTTGCACATGCTGGCCCAAGCTTCCTGCAAAAGCTTTTGTATTTTCCCCAAATGTACAGATTCCAGTTTCAAATTCAATTATTGTATCATTTTTGGATTTTTTTCTCTTTCCACGCTTGCATCTCTCTCTCTTCTTATGTAACATATTGTATTTCAAATTGTCAATAGTTTCTTCTTTTCTATGTTTCTTACTCTCATGTGTTCTTTTTTTTTAATTTTTTGCAGGTTCAGTTTTCAGATTTGATTAGTATTTGTGTTCTTTGATTTTTTTTATTGATGTTGGTATAATTTATGTATTTTTTTTCTTTCAGTTTACTCTTTATTATTATATACCTTTCATTTATTGTTCTTTGTGATTTTTTGCAGGTTCAATTTTTTTATTGCAGTAGAAGAGATGGAAACTACCTATATTAGAGTTCTAACAGCCCGGTTACGAAAATTAGGTAAGATTGAAAAAAGATCGACATTTTCTTTTTTAGTGCTATATATAATTGATGACTTCAATTTAATGAAAGAACTGGATGTATTGTGTTTATTCGATTCAGGTGTTTTTCTTTCTTTTTCCTATGATTTGCTTTTTTTTGTTACATCATTTCAATGAATATCTCAATATTGTGGTGATTTTGAATTATGCAGTCCAACTGTTTGGTTAGAGACTTGAAAGAATTTTTCACTATACTTTTATGTTTAAAGATGACAAATGTTATGTTCAAATATAAGATTTTGGTTTTTGCAGGTTGTGGTAGTGATTTTTCCTATAAAGGTGTGAAAAGATTGATTGGTTTTTAATGGATGTCCATGATCATTATAAGTAACACTTTTTCTACCTAATTAACTTGATGCACTTTGTTTTCTTTACTTACGTTGTTTGACTTATTTTCTTTATTGTTATAGATCATCATTATTTATGTTAAGTGTTAATATAATTTACTATCATCGAATTTAACATATTGAATATCATTTTTGTGAAAAAGTTTTTCAAAGATTGCATTCTCTTATGTATGTGAGTGATTTATAGAATTTGCATATTAATTGTTTGCTTCCAAACCATCTAATGAATGTTCTGACTAATTTTCTCTTCTTTTTTTCTTCAGTATCATTTTTTAAAGGCCACTGGCATCATATATATGCTAGGAATATGGCTCTTAGTATCATAATGTGTAAGAGGCAGACAATCACTTTTCATCGGTTTGGAAAATACTTGAATGTTGCTAATGAGATTTTCGATTGATTGTTCATTCGTAAACAATCAGTTTTCTTTTCCATTGATGTCTTTCTTTTTGAGATCATAGCTTTATTTATTGGTTGATTGTCATGACTGACATGATCTTGAGATGACGAATTTATTTACTGGTTATAGTCTAATTTCTTACATTATGCTGTAGTGAAGAATTTGTCAAAATGTCTGTTAGTTACAGAGGCATGCCTGTACACATCTAATAACAAGCCTAATTGTTTGTAATGCTTTGCATTACTTACATGACCTCTTAACTGAGGGAACCTCTAGTTGTAGAGTTTCTATTTGTATTGTACTTGTAGAAGGCATCAAATCCTAGTTGTGTAATTGTACAAATAGAGTCTAGAATAATGCTTGAAAGAAGTTCCAAGGTTCATGCCTCAAGCAAGGAGTTAAAGACTGTCAAATAATCACAGTTGGGATTTGAAGAAATGAAGAATTTGCCTAAGTACCAATTCGAGAAGTATATTTGTCTATTCGAGAAGTCCAGCATTCGAGAAGTCAGGGATTCGATATCTCAAGACACTATTCGATATCTCTGAATACACTGTTCGATATCTCATTCGATATCTCAGGGATTCGATATGTCTACTACTCTATTCGAGAACTCAAGAAGTCAACAAGTCAAGATGGTATTCGAGTTCTCAAAGAGTCAACAAGTCAAAGTTCCATTCGATATCTCAAGCACTCAGAAAGCTATTCGACAACTCGAGGATTCGATAAGTCAAATGTTCTATTCGACAACTCAAGGAATCCTGATGGAAAAGAGCTATTCGAGAAGTGGTTCGATATGTCATTATAACAGTATTCGAGAACTCAGAGTTATCGATCAAGTCAATTCTAGTTCTCGAATCACTTACTTAGTCACTTCTCGAATACATTCTTGGAGACAAAATACTGAAGAAATTGTACAAGTCAGAAACCTGCAACAAGCCAATGCACTTTATGGACCACAACCTGTAACGTGCTCTGGAAAGCCTACAAGGAAGCTTGGAGAGATAAAGAAGAGACAAGGAGCTAAAGAAGTGGATCTAAACAGGCTTTGCAAAGTCAAATCTGTAACCGTTTGGACACTTACTCAAAAAGGATAGACAGACTAGAAAGTAATGTGTTTTAGCTCCTTATTTGTAGTAAGCAGGCTGTATCCATGTTCTATAAGGACACAGCCTCACTTCATAACTTAGAAACTTTGTGAGTCAAGTTTTTCATACACTGTAAGCTATATCTCTCTGAGAAAAACGAAGCTGAGAATACTACCATTTGTATTCACAGATTGTAGCAACCTTTATCTAATAATACATTAGATTAAAGTGATATTGCGTGTTGTGTTGTTTATTTATCCGCACCTTCACTTCTACACACACAGGCACTTATCTGCTACATAGACTCAATCAAGAAAAGTTCAAGAATCCATTCACCCCCCCCTCTGTATTCTTTTACCGTATTCAATACTCAACAAGTGGTATCAGAGAGGGCTGTTTATTCAAAAACAGAGAAACGATCATGAGTTCGAATACACCAAAGACTACAGGAACGGTGAAGGTCCCTAAGTTTGATAAAGAAAATTTCAACCTCTGGAAGATAAAGATGATGTTGTTCATTAAAGCCTCTCATCCCTTGTATCCTGAGATTCTCAAGAATGGTCCTTTTGTTCCTCAACAAGAGATACCAGAGAAGACTGTTGGAACCATAACTATCCCAAGAACTTATGAGGCCAAGGATCCATCAAAGTGGACAGAGTCAGAAAGGGAGAAGGTTGCTCTTGACAACCACCTCATGTTGCTCATCATTGATTCCATGGACATGTCAATGTTTGCAAACATTGCATCATGCACGTCTGCTAAAGAGATGTGGGATCACATTGAGGTGTTGTGTGAAGGGACTGATGAGGTTAAGGAAAACAGGAAACAGATACTGGTCACACAGTATGAAGCTTTTATGGCACATCCCAAGGAAAGCATCACTGAAATGTTTGAAAGGTTTCACAAGCTAGTTACTGAGTTGCAGATGAATGGAAAGGTTTACAGCACCAAGGAGTTAAATATGAAATTTCTGTTGTCTTCACCAAATCATCTGGAGCAAAGAGTCATTTCTCTAAGAGAGAGAGATTTGAACAAAGTCACCTATGATGTGCTCTATGGAGTACTAAAGACTCATGAACTTGAGTTGCTTCAGAAAAGGGCTATCCAAGCCAACCAAGGTAGGATGATAAACACATCATGTGCCTTGATTGTCAACAAATCCATCCTGGACCTAGAAGCATCTACAAGCCAACTAAGGATAGAGGAGGTGGCAGATGATGAAGAAACTGAAGCTGGGGTGAGTGAACCTGTTGAGGAAAAGGAGGAAGAAGAAGAGGAGTTTTACACTCTGGAAGAACTTGATAGGATGGAAAATACTTCATATGCTTTCATGGCCAGAAAATTTCCAAACATCAGATTTAAAAGAAATCAACCCTTCAAACCCAAAACTCAAAACCATTCAGCCAACAAGAACAAGGCACCTGTGAAACCAAACAGAAATAAGTTCAAAACCGGTTATGTGGATAGGTCATCTGTAAGGTGTTATAGATGCAATGACCTAGGGCATTTTGCCAGTGAATGCAAGAAGCCTAAAAAGAAGGATAGAGATTATCTTGAGCTAGAAGCTAAGTATGAGGCCCTTCTGAAAAAGCAGACACATGGTAAGGCCTACATAGCTGAAGGGAAGTGTTGGGATGATTCTGAGAGTGATGAAGAGGAACAAGAATTCTGCAACTATGCCTTGATGGCCAACTCCAAGGATGACTCATCTTCATCTGATTCTCAGGTACCATCTCTCACTACTATAGACATGTCTGTTTCTGAATACAAATGCATGATTGAACAATTATCTGTTGAAATGTTTAATATTCATACTAGTATGACTGCTGCTAATGAGGAGATTGCTAAACTGTCTACTAGAAATGAAATATTAACCAAAAAGAATGAGGAACTTGAGCTAACTACTATGCAAGTAGAAAACCTTAAGAAAGAAGTTGAATATTTGAAGAACAAGGTTTTATGTGCTAGTCAAGTAGAGAAGGCTCTTAGGGATGAATTAGCTGAGAATGAATTCAAACTTAAAACTTTCAAGAAATCATCTGGTTTAGTGCAATCCTACTGTGAGAAAATTGAAGCTAAACCCAAAGCAGCTATTGGACTTGACTATGACTCTCTCAAACAAAGGAAAGGCTATGCTGTCATTGAAGAGGACACAGCTGTTCATGAGAAAGTGCCTCACATTTTGAGAAAAACTGAAAATCCAATTTTTAAGGAATCAACATTTGAAATTGATGAGGATGCCTTACTCATCAAGCAAATGTTGAATGATGAGGATGAGGCACAATCTAGTGAACAGCAAGCATCCTCTAAGGGTGAGAGTGTCAAGTCAAAGACCAAGAAGCCAGTAGTTGATAGGCCAAGACCTAAGAAGTTTGTTAAGTTTGTCTCAGCTGGGAAGAGTGAATCAGAAAAGGAAGTGACTAAAAGGAAACAGAACAGAAATGGCAAGTTAGGGATTAACAAGGATAACAACTATGCTTATATGCCTAATGCCCCTAGGAAAACTTGTCAGAACTGTTTCAATACCAACCATCTAACTCATGCATGCAAGAAACCTGTTGGTAGTGTGTCTAAACCTTTCTATGATTGTTCTGTGCCTCTAAGACATAGAGATGCACCCTTCTGTGATAAATTTGACTGTATGCCATGCAATATGAATGTTATGACTAGTTGTTTTAATTTAAGAAGACAGTTCATTGATGGTTGTATCAGTCACAATTCTCACACACACTACACAAGGTCAAAGTCTTCAAGTCCTCCTAAAGCTAGGAAGGTACCTTTGTCACCTAAGTCTGAAACCTCAGGTTCTAAGACTTCCAACAGTGACAAGAAGACTGACACTAAGAAAGTTAACAAGCATGTTGTTTATGATAAAACTGTCTCTAAGTCACATGGACCCAAACTTGTTTGGGTACCAAAGGAAAAGTAATACCTTTGTGTTTGCAGGGCAAAGAAAGTGAGAAGAAGGTCATGTGGATTTTGGACAGTGGATGCTCAAATCATATGACTGGTGATATGGCCCTGCTATCACAGTATGAGGAAAAGGCTGGCCCAATGGTTGCTTTTGGAGATGACAGCATGGGTAACACATTGGGATATGGCAAGCTGAAAGTTGGAAATGTCATCATTGAAGATGTAGCACTAGTCAAGGGGCTCAAGCATAATCTGTTAAGTGTTGGTCAGTTTACTGATAGAGGATTCAAAGTGAATTTTGACAAAGATGAATGTTTGATCACCCACAAGAAGACTGGTGATTTTGCTCTATCTGGAGTAAGGAAGGGAAGCCTGTTTGTAGCCAATATGGACTCTGCAAACAAGGACAAAATTTGTTGCTTTTACTCAAAAGCATCAAATGAAGATTGTTGGCTGTGGCACAAGAAACTATCACACCTGAACTTTAAGGCCATTAATTCTCTAGTCAAAAGAGAGTTAGTGAGAGGCATGCCCACACTTGAATTCTGCCAAGAAGGAGTGTGTGAGGCTTGTCAAAAAGGAAAAATGAAGAGATCAAGCCACAAGTCAAAGACAGTGACATCTGTAACCAAGCCACTACAACTTATCCATATGGATTTGTTTGGGCCTGTTAACATAATGTCACTTGGAAGAAAGAAGTATGCCCTGGTAATGGTTGATGATTTTTCAAGGTATACATGGGTAGAATTTCTGGCATCAAAAGATGAGGCTCCACAAGTAATCATTGAGCATATAAAGAAAGTTGACAAGGAAGCAAAGGCAAACGATGCAAGTGTGATTGCATTGAGGAGTGATAATGGAACAGAGTTCAGAAATGCCACACTTGAAGCATTCTGCAAAGAGAATGGCATTTCTCAGCAATTCTCAGCTCCAAGGACTCCACAACAAAATGGAGTTGTTGAGAGAAAGAATAGAACTCTAATTGAGGCTGCTAGAACAATGTTACTTGATGCAAAAATGCCCACATGTTTTTGGGCAGAGGCTGTGAGCACTGCATGCTATATTCAGAACAGAACCCTCATCAACAAAAACACTGGAAAGACTCCTTACAACTTGATGACTGGAAAGAAGCCTACACTGAAGTATATTCATACTTTTGGAAGCAAATGCTTTGTACTTAAGGACAATTCTGAATATGTTGGAAAGTTTGATGCAAAAGCATTTGAAGGAATTTTTCTTGGCTATTCTATGGAAAGAATTGCATACAAGGTTTATGTCATCAGTCAAAAGAAAGTTATGGAAAGCACAGATGTAACATTTGATGACAGCAAACTACCTGGACTAGAAGAAGCCAATGATGAAGACAAAGATCCATTGAAGTTTGATAATCTAGATGATTCTGATGAAGAGACTGAAACTAGAGTTGAAACTCAAGTTCAACAAACTCAAGTGAATAATGATACAAGAGAAGAATTTGTGCCAATCAATAGTGAAGAAACAAGCATCCAAGACACACCTGTGAGTAATGGCAACTTCACAGGGGGAGGAAATGAGGATGATCATGATGAGGATGATGAAGCAACATCAAGGATGAGAAATCAGGCTGAACACTCAAGGAAATGGGATAGATCACACACTGCAGAGCAAATCATTGGAGATCCTAATGCAGGAGTAAGGACTAGGAGAGCAACTCAAAATGAGTGCCTCTATGGATGTTTTCTATCACAAGTTGAGCCTAAGAAACTTGATGATGCATTGTTGGATCCAGATTGGATTATTGCCATGCAAGAGGAGCTGAATCAATTTGAAAGGAACAAAGTATGGGAACTTGTGCCTGCACCAAAGAATAGAACCATTGTTGGAACAAAATGGGTTCTGAAGAATAAGATGGATGAAGATGGTGTAATAATAAGAAACAAAGCAAGGCTGGTTGCAAAAGGATACTCTCAACAGGAAGGCATTGATTATGATGAGACATTTGCCCCTGTTGCTAGATTGGAAGCCATTAGAATATTCTTGGCATTTGCTGCTCATTCAAACTTTAAAGTTTATCAAATGGATGTCAAGAGTGCATTTCTAAATGGAGAGTTGGAAGAAGAGGTTTATGTGCAACAACCACCTGGCTTTGAGGATCCACATTTCCCAGAATTTGTCTACAGATTGCTTAAGGCACTGTATGGACTTAAGCAAGCCCCAAGAGCATGGTATGATACTCTATCACAATTTCTTCTTGAAAATCAATTCACTCGAGGCACATTGGACAAGACACTGTTTTACAAGAAGCATGGTGATGATATGATCCTAGTTCAAATCTATGTGGATGATATCATTTTTGGTTCTACAAATGAGAAACTGTGTGAGAAATTCTCTAAACTCATGCAGAGCAGATATGAGATGAGTATGATGGGAGAGTTGACATTCTTTCTAGGGTTGCAAGTCAGTCAAAGGAAGGATGGTATCTTTATCAGTCAAACCAAGTACATCAAGGACTTATTGAAAAAGTTTGACTTGGAAGATTGTTCACCTGCCAAGACACCCATGGCCACTGCCACTAAATTGGATGAAGATGCTAAAGGCAAGAGAGTAGATATCTCAGTCTACAGAGGCATGGTTGGTTCTCTACTCTACCTCACTGCAAGTAGGCCAGACATCATGTTTGCTACATGCTTGTGTGCAAGGTTTCAATCAAATCCAAAGGAATCACATTTGATTGCAATAAAAAGGATCTTTAGATATCTGAAGGGTACTCCTAACTTGGGATTATGGTATCCTAAGGACACAGGGTTCAATCTGGTTGGCTACTCTGATGCTGATTATGCTGGATGCAGAGTGGATAGGAAAAGCACCTCAGGAAGCTGCCAGTTTCTTGGACAAAGGTTAGTTTCTTGGTATAGCAAGAAGCAACAATCTGTGTCAACTTCTACAGCTGAGGCTGAATACATAGCTGCTGGAAGTTGCTGTGCTCAAGTGCTTTGGATTAGAAATCAACTTAGAGATTATGGACTTGTGTTGGAAAGAATTCCAATCATGTGTGACAACACAAGTGCAATCTCTATAGTTGCCAATCCTGTCAATCATTCTAGAACAAAGCACATTGACATCAGATATCATTTCATAAGAGAACATGCAACTAATGGAACCATTGAGTTGCATTATGTCTCTACAGATAAACAACTAGCTGATATATTCACTAAGCCATTAGATGAAGCCACCTTCACAAGGTTGGTAAGTGAGATTGGAATGCTGAATTCTTCAGATTCTGGCTAAGTGAATACATCATCTAGATTGTTGCAGCAGTAAACACTTACTTTATCTAAATTCTCAATATTTTTGGAGTAAGTGTTGGCTGAAATATGATTTATAAATATTTCAAATCTGTTGCATATGTTGAAAATCATATTTTTATTAACTTAAAATTTCTATGAAATTTTGAGAAAATCACTATTTGATTTGCTAGGATATTTTTCAATGAATATGTCTGGTAGATTTTAAAAAGATAGTGAAAATCAAATTTTTATGAGTGATGGGTATAGTTCGATAAGTCAGACTACTCGAATGATTCACTATTCGACATCTCTAATAAGTCTCATTAGAGTACTCTTGAGTTCTCGAATAGAGTATTTCTGAGATATCGAATAGAGGAATTATTGACTTCTCGAATATAGTAACTGAGTTCTCGAATGACTGAGTTCTCGAACACTATATTTGAGTTCTCGAATCATTTGAAAAGGCTGAATTCTCGCTGAATTTTAACCGATTTTGGATTTTTATCTAAAAATTTAATTCACTCATAAAAACACATTTTATTTAATTTAGAATTATTTCTAAGTTAGATAACTGCCAGCTGTGAGTTTCTATCTGCTTGAGTTATCGATTAAGCCATTCTTGACTTCTCGAATAGTTGTTTTCTACTTCTCGAATGCCTGACTTGTCGATACAAAACAGTCTGCTAATCGACAATTCAAGTACTTCATACTTATACAATCTCACATCTATTCGATTCATTTCATTCGATTTCTCAAGCATCTACACTCTCTAAACCCCTGAAACCCTAGCTACGAAAAGCCAAATTTCTTCTTCAACCTTCAATTTCTTTTCTCTCTTCTACACGAATGGCAACAGTAAAGTTCAACACCAACTTCATCGCTCTCACTAGTGATGTTGAAGCACCCAATGCAAATTTCAAGTGCTTTGTGAAATGGATGGCTGAGTCATATATCAAGGATGCACTCTCTGCCAACCCAACTCTGTATCTCGATATTCTGGAACAATTCTGGAGTACTGCTATTGTGGAAGTTGTAGCCCTGGAAAATGCAATCACTTCCTATGTCATCTACTGCAAGGTTCAAGATAAGGAAATCACTATCACTACTGCAGACATGAACCAAGCACTAGGACTACAACAAGAGTCATTTGACAGAATGGCCACTAACGCAGAGTTGGAGGAATTCTTTGAGTTCATAAACTACTCAGATGGGATTAACCTTGGAAAGCTAAACAGAAAGAATCTGAGAAAGGAGTGGAGCTATGTGTTTGCAACTCTTCTCCAAGTCTTCACTGCCAGGAAATCAAGCTTTGATCAAATCAGTGCACCTGTGCAGCAAATTGGATATGCTTTGGCCTATGGAAAGAAGATAGATGTTGGCCAAATCATACTTCAAGAATTATATGGGAGACTTGGTAAGAACACAACCAAGAGAGGTACTGATATTTTCTTCCCTCGCTTTATTCAATCTGTACTTAATTATAAAAATGCTTCATTGATTGAATTGCCTGGGATTGATAAAAATAAAATAGGCTATCCTAAGTCCATGACCAAACTCATTTTTGGTAACTTGGAAACTAGGAATGATGTGGATGTAAGACTGAACATAACTCCCCATATGGAGAGTTTGTTTAGGACTTACCCCCACAACATGCCAACATTTGATGCAAAATCTAAGTTAGCACAGCCCAAGCAAGTAGAACAAAATGCTAACCCAGGGCCTGCTAACCAACCCTCTCAACCAAACACTCTACCTCTTACTGAGCCAACTGCATCATCCTCTCAAAAGGGTGATGTTAGTAAAAAGAAGAGAAAGGAAGTAATGTCTGCACCTTTAAATATCTTGTCTGAAGCAGCATTAGCTGTTGAATTAGGTCTAGGAAGTGAGGAACCTGAGTCACCCTTACACAGAACAAAGAAGAAGAAAACTAAGACCACCTCTTCAGTCACACAAATGGCTGAAGTTGTAAAATCAGGGGCACACAGCTCACTAGGTGTATCCTCTCAACAGGGTGCACCTATAGAATCAAGCATTCTCCCCAATGCACCCTCTTGTATAGAGTCAGCACATGGGAGTGATAAGGCTGGCACAACACTGAGTGGAGAGCACATCACTTTTGAAACTCCCTCTATCTCTCAGGGGGAGTTGCCAAAATCTACTCTAAAACACACTTCTCTTCCAGAATCTATCTCTGAAATTTCTTTGGAACCTGCAACTCAGACAACTGAGATGCAAGGTATTGATCATCAAGAATTCTTTTCTCTTGATGAGCCAATAATTTCAAGTGACTTAGTGCATGACACTTTGTTCACCACTCAGAACCCACATTTAGATGGTGAGGGAATGCATGCTGAGGCATATCCTAATGACACCATCACAAACACAGAGGTTCCCCTAGTTTTTACTAGAGACTCTGTGCCTGTGTCAACTGCTGGTGTAATTCATCCCACTTCTGTGGTGACACCAGTAGTAGAGTCAATTCATCCGGTTACAGAAGTTGCATCTGTAACTGAGGAGACTAGCTTGCCTAGCTCTAGCTCTGACTTCATGTCAACATGGCTGAAGCCTGTGCAACATGATAGTGCTTCAGGATCAGGGTCTGTTCCACAATAATTGACGGTTGAAGCACTTCAAAGCTTAATTGTGGATCAGATTCCTGAGTTCACAAAGATTGCTCAGCACCTTCTCACTGCAGACATGCCCAATCCAGACTATGAGGCTATTCTGTTATGCCATAGGGATGATGTGGAAGTGCAGAAGTCAAAGATCATTGATGATGCTGAGAGAGATGGCAACATAGATGCCTGGTTGCAAGGAAAATATGATATTACTCTCGATGAAGCACTTCAGTATCTCAGGGAGGAATACATCACTTCACTAGGCTCCAATGCAAAATCCCTGTCACCTGGTGAAGTGTATGAAGCTGTAAATGACTCCTACAAGGGTTTCCTCAAGGCTGCACACTATCTTGGCAAGGGAGTCAAAACTGAAGTCAACAGGGTGTGTGATAAGACAGCCACTTCAGTAGCAGAAGTCAAGAGGGCCTTTGATGCTAAATTTCCTCAATTGGACAGTGTGTTCAAGGACATCAAACACTGCAACTCTACCTGCACTCAGGTGGACAATGGGCTGGCTGTGCTAAAAGATGCTGTCACAGGTCTGGGGCATAAATTTCAGAATCTATCTGACCAGACTACAGATGCCAATGCCATGCTGAGGATAATGTTCAAAAATCTTTATGGAGATAGACTAGTGACTGATGTCCCTGTGCATGAATTGTCTAAATATGAAGTGAAGAGGCTTCAGGACCAATCTTTATCTGGCTTCAAGGCCAATGAGTTATTCACTAAGGTCAACACTCTTGAACAGGAGGTAGCTACTCTCACCAAGACCAATGCTTATCTCACAGAAAAGGTTGCATTGCTAAATGATCAGTTGGACACTCAAGCATCCACCACAGCTGATGTCCTTCTGCATCAACAATCCATGTTAGCTGCAATGATGAAGCATATGGGTCTCCCTCTACCTGATGAATCTTCACTCCCAAAGGACATTTCTACAGCCTCTGTGCCTGACAACAAGCCTAAGGGGGAGAAGAAGGCTAGGAACTCAAATTCAAAGGGGGAGACAAAGGGAGAGAAAGGCATAATAATCAAAGAGGGTGGTCAACAAAGGGCTTCTAAGTCTCTAGCAAATGTGCCTGGCAAGGGAAAAGCCAAAGTAGATGAGCCTCCATCTATCTTGCCAGTTGTCACCTTACCAACTGTGCACATCACTACTCCTGGAGGACAAAAGCAATCCATAACTACCACAGTGGTTGCAGGGAGTATGCCATCTGACAAACCTCCAATCTCTATATCTGAGAGTGCCAAGCCTGTAGAAGTCAAAGTTGTTACTGAGGCCAAGCTACAAGAAGTTGCTAACTCCAATGACTATCATGATAAAGCCTTCTTGGAGTTTCTGAAAGCCATAAGGGAACAGGTTGGTGACACTCAGTTTTATCTGAGGGAGGTGAAGAAGCAGATAGACTACATCACTGTCATCCCCAAGAAAGTCAACAATATATGGGTCAAGGAGATAGTGATGGTTTCCAAACTAAAGATATGGCATCTAACATACCAGACTCTACAAGACCTAAAGCACTCAGAGATAGATGCCATACTTGAGATCATTGAGAAGAAAAATGAGAACAGCAAGAGTCTGTTTGATGATTTGAAGAATGGTCAACCTACAAGGCTACCAGAAGTGATCAAGAAGCCATGGACAATTATTTATCAGTCTGGTACCAGAATTGAAGATATCAAGCAATTGGTTATTCCTCATGATCTCACCTCCAGAAATCACAGACTGATCATTGCTATCATTGATCAATTACAGAAGAAGGTTGGAGCCAGAAATGCTGAAGAAACTGAGGCACTGCACATCCTCAGAACCTATATTGCAACTGGTGAAATTCCAGAGATGGCTCAACCTAGGAGAAATAAGGATGATGATTCTGAAGACAAAGGTGATGGGAGGAGAAGACATCACAGGAGAGATAAGGGTGATGAAGACAAGAAGAAAAAGGGAGACAAGGATAAAAAGGATGATGATGACCAAGGTAAAACATATGAGAGAAAGAGTGGAAGACAGCAAGCCTTAGGCACTGCTAGCAGTAACCTCACCACAACACAAGACTCTAGGTCTAGGGTGAATACTGTTAGTAGTGACCTACCAAAATCTACATCTATGGCTTCTGCAACTGTCTTACCACCTCAAGAAGAGAAGAAGATTCAAGTCAAGAAACCATGTGTATGTTTCAGAAAGCAATCTGCTAATGGAATACTACTATGGTCTACCAACCAAGGTCAGAGATTTCTGCCAAGCAACCATGTCAAGAGGATAAAATTTAAACATGCTGCAAGGAGAGTGAAGCTATCCAAATCTAGAGCCCTAACAATCATTCCAGGATTAAAGCTCCAGCCACTTGATGAAGACTTTGATGAAGAGCAACTGCTATTTCTAAGAGCTCAAAAGATATGCTATGCTGCAATTGTGGATGACCACCTTGTAATCAAGTACACTGATGGGAAAGAAATGAAGTTCAAACAAGGGGGTTGTCAATATTGGGGTAAATTGTATGAGATAGAAAGAATCATTGCATTGCTGGATTCTAAAGACAAGGTGGAGAAAGTATGGAAGCTGGAATTGATTGACTTTGTGAAAATGAAGAAAGATTATGCTGAGAAGATAAGAAAGGGCTGCTATGAGAAATGGTTAGAAAGGGAGAAAGAAATTGATAGACTGGAGATTGAAGCAGAAAAGCTAAGGGCAAAGGGATTGTGTAGAGTTCAGTTTGATCCCTATGTGGTGAAGTATAGGAGAAGAAATGGAGCCAATGTCGATATAAGAATGGACCTACTCAATCACTATCCTGCCAACATTCTGAAGCCAGTGCTTGAAGATTTCAAAAACTCTATTATGATTGAAGAATTGGATGCTATGACAGAAATCATGAGAGCAGTAGATGAGATTGCAAGAAAGGAGAAAGAAAGGAAACAGAAAGCATATGATGATCTACAAGCCAAAGCAATGGAGATGCAATCAAAAGAAAATGGCTAGTACCTCATCATACTGTAAGAGTATTTATCTTGTAATTTCATTTATGTGTTCAATCAAAATACATACCTGTACTTTTAAAGTTTTATCTTTATGTATGTTAGGCTTGTTATCAGACATGAAATTGTGACTAAGGGTCTCACTCACAATTTGGGGGAGATTGTTAGTTACAGAGGCATGCCTGTACACATCTAATAACAAGCCTAATTGTTTGTAATGCTTTGCATTACTTACATGACCTCTTAACTGAGGGAACCTCTAGTTGTAGAGTTTCTGTTTGTATTGTACTTGTAGAAGGCATCAAATCCTAGTTGTGTAATTGTACAAATAGAGTCTAGAATAATGCTTGAAAGAAGTTCCAAGGTTCATGCCTCAAGCAAGGAGTTAAAGACTGTCAAATAATCACAGTTGGGATTTGAAGAAATGAAGAATTTGCCTAAGTACCAATTCGAGAAGTATATTTGTCTATTCGAGAAGTCCAGCATTCGAGAAGTCAGGGATTCGATATCTCAAGACACTATTCGATATCTCTGAATACACTGTTCGATATCTCATTCGATATCTCAGGGATTCGATATGTCTACTACTCTATTCGAGAACTCAAGAAGTCAACAAGTCAAGATGGTATTCGAGTTCTCAAAGAGTCAACAAGTCAAAGTTCCATTCGATATCTCAAGCACTCAGAAAGCTATTCGACAACTCGAGGATTCGATAAGTCAAATGTTCTATTCGACAACTCAAGGAATCCTGATGGAAAAGAGCTATTCGAGAAGTGGTTCGATATGTCATTATAACAGTATTCGAGAACTCAGAGTTATCGATCAAGTCAATTCTAGTTCTCGAATCACTTACTTAGTCACTTCTCGAATACATTCTTGGAGACAAAATACTGAAGAAATTGTACAAGTCAGAAACCTGCAACAAGCCAATGCACTTTATGGACCACAACCTGTAACGTGCTCTGGAAAGCCTACAAGGAAGCTTGGAGAGATAAAGAAGAGACAAGGAGCTAAAGAAGTGGATCTAAACAGGCTTTGCAAAGTCAAATCTGTAACCGTTTGGACACTTACTCAAAAAGGATAGACAGACTAGAAAGTAATGTGTTTTAGCTCCTTATTTGTAGTAAGCAGGCTGTATCCATGTTCTATAAGGACACAGCCTCACTTCATAACTTAGAAACTTTGTGAGTCAAGTTTTTCATACACTGTAAGCTATATCTCTCTGAGAAAAACGAAGCTGAGAATACTACCATTTGTATTCACAGATTGTAGCAACCTTTATCTAATAATACATTAGATTAAAGTGATATTGCGTGTTGTGTTGTTTATTTATCCGCACCTTCACTTCTACACACACAGGCACTTATCTGCTACATAGACTCAATCAAGAAAAGTTCAAGAATCCATTCACCCCCCCCCCCTCTGTATTCTTTTACCGTATTCAATACTCAACAATGTCAAATGAGAATAGTATATCTTGCAGCCTACATGGTAATAATCTTGCAGCCTACGCGGTGTGCCTACATCTCTGTGATAGTATATAATTCAGTTACTTTACTTATTGTAATGTCATTTATTTTTTAAAGGTTTGTTGATGTTAACATTCTTTTTCTCTTTGGAATAAATTAAATTGTATGGTACAATTCTTTGTGACTCCATTTTCAGTTGAGGAGTAGGAGATGAAGAAAAATGGATCAAACAAGAAAATACTAGAACTAGACAAAATTGTGGTCGCTGTCAATAGACATAAATGCAGATGTTTTGATTTTTAATATCAAACAGTGGTGGACTCATACATATACTTTGCAAGGGTAATATTATATCACTCTACTTGGGGATGTTAAATTTAAGTTGTTACATTAAGTATTCCAATATATACGATGTAATATGCATAATTTAGGTGTTTACACTGAAAACTAAACAAGTTTATACATGTTCCAGGAGAGACAGTTGTTATGAACTAAATGCTAATGAGGCATTCAGGAAAGCTTTAACAACATGAGCAAGATGGGTGGATTCTAATATAAGATTATCCAGGAAGAATCTATTTTTTTGGCGAGATGTTATCACTGACGTCCCTGGAAGAAAAGCATCAAGAAGGAATGAATGATAAATGGCTATAATTTGTGAATTGATAATTCCAAGGTAGTAGATGTACTTAAAAATCTACAATATAAGGTTATTAAATGGTGTAACTAATGTTTGTGTGATGGAGGTTCGGCTATTTAGATTCTTGGTTAATTTTGTAGGCTGATAAAAGAAAAATTACTTGATGGAACTTAACTTAGTTTTTTGTTGACAGTCCTTACACTTGAAGGTATACATTCTAAATCCAAGCAGTCGTGTACTGTCTATACGAGGGTTGAGTTGCAAACTTTAGGATTTTATTTAACTTTGTAGTTAGTATTATTGGGTGGGATTGTTTGACTAATAACCACTAATATTTTGTGTCCAAATATGTATAGTTTTTCTCTATTTTTTGCTTTTGTTCATAATTCTTGCATATGAAGTTGCTCTGTAAATTTTTGGTTTAAAGCATCTGTTTTGTACTATGACTTTCAAAGGTATCTTTGAACAAACATGTTCACCATTAATGAAGGCTGACAGATGGAGTCTTCCACATGGATAGTTCTCTCAACTTTGCAATACCTCTCAGCATTTACAGATATGTGTGATTTAAATTGTTACTCATGATCTTTTCATTCTGATAAGATGTTCAAGACACCCAAGAGTGATTGCATAAATCATCGTAAATTAACTTTTAAACTTTTTCAAATCTGACAATTGCTCTGCATCTTTAATTTAATTACAAAGTAGTGATGGTCTCTTCTTTTTTAGGTAAATGGTGGTCTCTACGGTGATGAATGTACTATTGAGAGATACAAGAGCTGATTTTTCAAGTTAAAAGTTGGTACTTTTATGTTTAGTGCAGGTTCTTACCTGGTCAACATTCAACGTTGAACTCTACGGTGGGTTTTCTTTTTGGTAGTCTTCAACTTTAGTGAATTTTCATGTTTTGAATGTTTCTATATTGTCAGGTTGTCGTTAATGTCTAGAACAAGGCTTTTCCTGGTTTTCTTCAATTCAAGTTATATAGAAATGAAATATCTGCAAAATGTCTTTTGCATCTCATATTTGATTTAATGCCAGGTTGTTTCTTTCACTTTTGGTTGGGAGAAATTTGGATTGACCATTGGTTCAGAACGCAACCAAGTGGCTATCTATTTGTCAAAGCTAGGAGGTGATAGGTGCATCCAACTCTTCACTCTCAAGAGTCCAGTAGGCGATGTGGAAGAACTTCTAAGATTGGATCTTGGTTTTGGACGCCAGACTTTAAGGTCATTGAATTTCTCAGTGATGAAGAATATCTCATTCAAATTCTCATTTTGGGCCAACATCTCTCTTTGGTGCAGCTGTGATGCGCACGGGTAATGCCTTTCATGAAGATTATTTCATTGTGGAAGGTCCTATAGTGGTATCACCTCACGAGTTGGTCGTAGGAGATTTTATCCTGGGCAAAGGTTTCCCTACCTAAATTCATATAGAAGTCTCAATTGTCAGTTGATTATCGCAAGTAGTATATGTAATTGGTTGATGCGTGTTGTGTTTAGAGTTGTCAATGTAATCTTTTATCTTACAATCTGGGAGTAGGGAGTAGTTATTAGTAGTTTGAGTTCTCTCCCTAACATGAAGTTGTTCAATTTTTTTGTTCCCAAACTGTTTTCAGTTGTATCTCCCCTTTTATTAGTGAATGGTGTTTTAAAAAAAAGGTTAAAAAAATTATAGGATTTGACCTTTCATATCAATTTCAACGTGTCAATATCAAGTTTAAATTATGTAGAAATAGATGAACGACTTTTCATAAGTATTAATTTTTTTATGAATTTACATGTGTTAATGTATACAATGCCAAGTTGTCATAATTAAAATTTAAAATTCGGGACTTAAATCACTGTTGAGGTGTGAAGACGATAAATATGAATTTTAATATTAGTTTTAAATATTTATTAATGAAACGTAAAATTAAGGAGTACAAAAAAAAGTCAAAAAATGTAGATATTATTGATGAAGTAAAATTTTATTTAATAATTGTAATTAATTTAGAAATTTAAATATTATATTTATTAAAAATCGAGGTATCGCCATACGTAAAATTAATTTATAAAAATTAAAATTTTAATAATTTTAAAAGAACTAATTTTGACGTATAAAAGAGCTGGAGTTTTTTTTTAAAAGAACAAGTAACAGGGATTGTTTTTAAATTACAAATTTTAAATAAAATTATCTATAAAAATATATAATAATTGGTTTATAAATAATAAAATTTTCAACTTATATTTTTTAGAAGCATTTTGCGGGGAAAATGAGAACCACAATGGGCATATGTTCCATTATACTAAATAAAATAATGTAGAAAAAATGAGAGGAAAATGGGTGACACTTTTTCTTTCTCCATTACATGTGTTTGTTTTAAAATTTGATTTTTTCATTAGTCAACAAACTTAGTGAAGAAATTTTTAATATGTATGTTCAAGTAAAAGAAATACCGAAAAAAAGGTGTTAGTCACTATATTGAAAGCAGAAAATTTAATTGATAAGGATTAGAAAAATAATTCAAATATTATATGAACACAAGTTTTCCAAGTAATAGTTTTTTTTTCAAAATAAAAATAAATAATTATTAATAATATTTATTTGATAGAAATAATTATAGACTGAAAGTTGCACGTATTGTTTTCTAAAATTTAAGGCCAGCACATGTCCTAGCCTAGCACAAAGTACGTAAAAATAGTCTCTATTTTAAATCAATGTCTAAATAAAAAATAAATAAACAAAAACTTTTGAAATTTAAGTAATTATTTTGATATAAAATACAAAAAATAATTATAATTATTTATTTTAAAAAAATAATTTATTTCGCCCATGGGGCAAACATTCTAGTCTTGCTATGAGCGATTCATGTGCCTACACGTTGTATTGACTATCGTGTCAATCAAGTATTTGTCAATTATAAAAATGCAAACACATTTTCCTGGAAATTAAGCAAATCTAGTACGTATCCCCCAGGATCCAGGGGACGAACGCCAATCAATCTTTTAGGGCCCGTTTGGATTGAGGGTTGGGGAGGGATGGGTTGGGTTGGGTTAGAATGGGATGGGTTAGGTTGGGAAAGGATGGGTTGGGTTGAACCCTTACCATGTTTGGATGTAAGGGTTGAGTAATGAAGGGTTCGACCCTTACCTTATTTGGATGGAGGATTAGGTTGAGAAGGGTTATAATATAATTAATTATTATTTTTTTGGGAAAAAATATTTTCAAATCAATATTTTCGAAAAAAATATTTCGGAATCAATATTTCGGGAAAAAAAATTTCCGAACCAATATTTCGGAAAAAAATATTTCTGGATCAGTATTTTAGGAAAAAATATTATCAAACCAATATTTCTGAAAAAAAATATTTCTGAACGAATATTTTGGAAAAAATATTTTCGAAAAATATTTTCGAAAAAAATATTTTCGAAAAAATATTTTCGAAAAAAATATTTCCGAAATATTGATTCGGAAATATTTTCTTCCGAAATATTGGTTCGGAAAAAAATATTTCCGAAATATTGGTTCAGAAAAAAATATTTCGGAAATATTGGTTTCGAAAAAAATATTTCCGAAATATTGGTTCGGAAAAAAATATTTCCGAAATATTGGTTCGGAAAAAAATATTTCGGAAATATTGGTTCCGAAAAAAATATTTCCGAAATATTGGTTCAGAAATATTTTTTCCCGAAATATTGGTTCGGAAATATTTTTTTCCGAAATATTGGTTCCGAAAAAAATATTTCCGAAATATTGGTTCCGAAAAAAATATTTCCGAAATATTGGTTCAGAAATATTTTTTTTCCGAAATATTGGTTCGGAAAAAAATATTTCCGAAATATTGGTTCCGAAAAAAATATTTCCGAAATATTGGTTCCGAAAAAAATATTTCCGAAATATTGGTTCGGAAAAAAATATTTCCGAAATATTGGTTTCGGAAAAATATTTCCGAAATATTGGTTCGGAAAAAAATATTTCGGAAATATTGGTTCCGAAAAAAATATTTCCGAAATATTGGTTCAGAAATATTTTTTTCCGAAATATTGGTTCGGAAAAAAATATTTCGGAAATATTGGTTCTGAAAAAAATATTTCCGAAATATTGGTTCGGAAATATTTTTTCCCGAAATATTGGTTTGGAAAAAAATATTTCCGAAATATTGGTTCGGAAAAAAATATTTCCGAAATATTGGTTCGAAAATATTTTTTACCGAAATATTGGTTCGGAAATATTTTTTCCTGAAATACTGATCCAGAAATATTTTTTCCCAAAATTTTGGTTCGGAAATATTTTTTTTTCAGAAATATTTTTTCCCGAAATATTGGTTCGAAAATATTTTTTCCCAAAATATTGATTCGAAAATATTTTTTTCCAAAATATTGGTTCGGAAATATTTTTTCCCGAAATATTGGTTTGAAAATATTTTTTCCCGAAATATTGGTTCGGAAATATTTTTTTCAAAAATACTGATCCAGAAATATTTTTTTATTGTTGTTATTTATTAGGAAATATTTTTTTTATTATTGAAATATTTTTTTAACCATGTCCAACACCCCAAATCGGGGTGTTGAAATGCTTCCTCATTTACATTATATTAGAACCCTCTCCTAACCCCTCACCGACCACTATAAACCCAATCCTCCATTTTAAATTTCTATCCAAACAAGGGTTGTCAAATTTGAACCCCTCCCAACCCAACCCCCGATCCAAACAGGCCCTTAAGCTCCCGGAATTGATAGGATTCGAATCTTCTGTCTCTTTCCTTCATGTTTTCTTTATATTTATTTATTAAAATGGATCTCGTAAAAATACTTTTTTTATACTACGTATTAGAAAAAGGAATGAACACAAAAGAGGATCCCAGCTCTAATTGACAGGTCAACTACCGGTGCTTACCTCCAATTCTTAAACGAACTGAAATGAGAAAGGTTAACAAAAAATTAAAAAATGCAAAGGGCCTCTTTGCCTACCTGAAGAGCCGGCACTAGGAGAAGTCAGGAACTCTGTCCCCTTCTCCATAAAATTATGAGTCCATTTTAAATAAAATAATATCTTTATTTTTATTTTCTGGAACATAAAAGGGAATATGGAGAAGGGGGCTCCTCTAGAGGAATTAGTTGGCCTAGGTTTAGTGCCTAAGGTTTCCAAAAATGTTGAGATCACATTTTTTTTCATATACTATATAAAATATTTAGTATTAATAAAATAATTATTGTTAAAAAATTTACTTTTTATTTAATATCAATATTTTTTAATGTTTCATATAAAATAAAATGGAGGAAAAAAAACTAATTTAATTTTGATATTATTATGTACTAGATCCACTATTAAAAATATTAATTATATTTTCGTGTTTCTAAGAGTTAGTATTAAAAGTTTTAATAGGTTGATGTAGATCAATTTTTATTAATTTAAATTTATATAATATGTGAACCTGTAATAAATGAACTATTTTATTAATGAAATTGAACTATATCTATTATATTAAAGAAAATATTGTAGTTGCATTTTGATTTGAGAATTTAATATTATACATTTTAGTTGATTAGTTGATTTGGTTGCCTGCATTTTCTTTTACTAAACTTCTTTTTTTCGAATATTTTTTCAAAAAAATTAATTTTAGAGAGAGAAAAAATACATGTTTGTGAAAAAAACCAAAGCAAATTTCTAAAAATTTATAGCAAATTTTTGGTGTGCACAACATTGTTCGATGTTTGAGAAAGTTTAAATCAATCTTAATATATTTTCCATCCCGAACAAGTTAGTCTCACATGTGAGTTGCTCAATAAAGTTGACCAATATTTATAAAATTGGGGATAACACCAATATCTAATCTTTAGAAATTAAAAATAATATAAGTTAGGATCTCCAAATTACTAAGAGGTTAGGGTGGAAAGTGGAAACAAATAAAATTATTTTATTTTATCATGTCTAATAATATGTAAAATTGGCATAACTAGTTTGTAAGTTGAAGTTTAGAAAGTTTAAAATATGTAATAATTTTTTTTTTTTTGTAATTTAATTTTGTAAAACTCCATCTAATTCCTTAGAAGGTAATTTTTACTACTTTATTTTTATAGCATTAATTTTTACATGTAAGAATTTATAAATTAGTAAGAAGATTACAAGTTAATAATAAATTATAAATTAAGTAGTACATTTTTTTTTTATAATTAAAATTTTCATTGATACTCTTTTTTTTTATAATTAAAGCCCCATAATACTCTTGTTGACTTTCTTGTACATGGCCATCAGATGTTTAAAAGCTATTTATTAAACTCTTTTACAATTAAAATTTGAACAATCAATTTTATCAATCATTAAATAATTTGGGATGCATTCAATTTAAAATTTTCAATTTTGTAAATTTAGGTATATTTAATTTGAATTAAGGAAAATTTCCTAATATATACGATATTAAATAAAGATTTGAAATGATGTATTCAATTAAGATTCAATCCAGATTTCATAAAATCATTTATA
The DNA here is from genome assembly GCA_037693485.1 of Kitagawia praeruptora. Taxonomy (NCBI): domain Eukaryota; kingdom Viridiplantae; phylum Streptophyta; class Magnoliopsida; order Apiales; family Apiaceae; genus Kitagawia; species Kitagawia praeruptora. The sequence goes on along the minus strand of CM075350.1, from coordinate 26,623,005 downwards.
TATGATGATATTTACAGATTGATGGCGTGTAATACCGGAAATTACCACTCACAAGCATGGTTGTAAAAATCGGTAATCGGTATTAATCGATTGAGGTACCGATTTAAGATTAATCGGGTAATCGGGGATTAATCGGAAGGATTAATCGGAGTACTAATCGGATATTATAATAATATTTAATATATTAGTCTAATTTACAATTAAACATATTATTTTAAATAAATTCACAGGATTAATTGGATTTCAAAAATCGAATCGGTTGGTTACCTTACAGAGGATTAATCGGGGATTAATCGGCTAAATCGAGGATTTTTAGAACCATGCTCACAAGTCACTAGTATTGATTTTTACGTACTTCATTGCTATTGACTTGTAAATTAGCTAAAAAAGAACATGTACAAAAGCAAAAAAAAATTACCATGGGATGCTAAGACAGCTTTAGGTCTTCCACCCGAGGGGCAGACCTGAGACTAGTTTCCAACTTACAAGTATAACCAATGAACCACCAACATAAGGTTAAAATGCGAACAAGCTTTCTTCAGAAAGGTACAGCTCTGATCGGTTAATACTGGAATCCAGTTCAACATCCAGGCCAACACTTTCACGATGATTGACCAAATAAAGTCGGTGGCCAACCATTGGCATGAAACTTATCACCCCTACGTGTTGAGTATTCCCTCTAAAACCAAGTATACTTGTCACCAAGAAAAAGGAGAAGCTTATTCTGCTCGCCTAAAAGTAGAGACTTGATAGTCTGTTACGACATACAAACCAATGGCATTTGCAGGAAAATTCGATACCAGGCCCTCCAATTTTACAGCTCCAAGTCAGGGTCAGCTTCATGAGTACTCCAACCTAAATGCAATGCCAACCCATAAGCAGTGTTATAGACATCTTCGCATTGGCTGTGCGATGTGTCACCTACTAAGAATTTGTGTACCCTGTTTTCTAGTTCTATCCAACTATATGCAGCTGTCTTGTACAATTTCTTTCCTTTCATCAAGTTTCGCACCATTAAGGCTTCTTGCCATCTACCCACACTGGAATAGATATTGGAAAGAAGAACATAGTTTCCAGAGTTTCCAGGCTCCAGCTCTACAAGCTTATTAACACAGATCTCTGCAAGTTCCACATTCAAATGAATCTTACTTGCAGCAAGTAAAGTGCCCCATATCACAGCATTAGGCTGCACTTTCATCTCACATATAAAGTCATACGCCTGTTTCAGTTTCCCAGAACGGCAGAAGAGGTCTACAATACAAGCATAGTGCTCTATCTTAGGCAAAATTTCGTGTTCCATCCTCATCAGTTCGAAGAAGCAAAGGCCTGACTCAAGAAGCCCTGCATGTACACAAGCTGTTAGTAACCCCACAAATGTAATGTCATCCGGTTTAACCACAATTTCTTTCATTTTCTCATAGTGAGAGATGGCATCCTCTGCAAAGCCATTTATTGCAAGCCCCATAATCATTGAATTCCAAGTAACAACATCTTTTTGTGGCATCTTCTCAAAGACCTTACGAGCTCTTTCGATATTTCCACATTTTGAATACATACCTAGAAGAGCTGATGCCACACGAAGATCTGAATCCAAACACTGACTCTCCACAAAACTCCCGATGCTCTCGCCAGCTTCCACAGAACCTAGTTGCCCACAGGCAGATAAAACACTAACGATGGTAACATCATTAGGTTTTATCGATTGACCCTTCATTTCTTCGAAGAGCTGCAGAGCCTCACTTGATCTCCCATTCTGAGCATAACCAGCAATCATTGCGCTCCATGCAACCACATCTCTTCCAACCATCCGATCAAACACTCGTCGTGCCTCATCAACATCACCACATTTAGCAAACATTTCCAACATTGCAGTCGACACTCTAATATTAGTACACAACTTGTTCTCATCAATAAAATTCTTAACTCTACATCCCATATCCAAATCTCCAAGTTTAGCACATACAGAAAGTAGCATAGCCGCAGTATATTCATTAGCACGACACTTCTCAACCTGCATCCTCTCAAAAATTCTAAACACCTCAGAATAATCCCCATTGTGCGCGTAACACGAAAGCATAGAATTCCAAGAAACAACAGTCTTATCTTCCATCTCATCGAAAACCATTCTTGCCTTTTCAACATCACCAGCCTTCGAATATCCGGAAATCAAACAGTTGTAACAAACAGGATCCTTAAAAACCACCCCATCAAAAACATGCTTAGCAGAATTAATATCACCCATTTTCGCATAAAAATCGATCAAACTCGTCTGAACATAAACAGTTGAATCCAACCCACATCTTATAACCAAACAATGCACCTGTTTTCCTAAATGCACATCTAGCAAACAAGAACATGCCCGTAAAACAGGCGGTACTGTATAACAATCAATAGACATGTTTTTACAACGCATTGAGTGAAACTTTTCGATGGTTTCTTTGTTAAAGGACAGTTTAGAACATGCAGATATAAAGGAATTGTATAGAGATTGATTTGGTTGAGGAATTTTATCGAACACTTGACGAGTATAGTCAAACAAAGGTGGTACAAGCAGTAGCTTTTGGGTGAATAATGTAAGAAGCTTGAAGCGATTTGTTAAGATAACAGCGTGTATTTGTTTGAATTGGTTTATTTGTAGAGTTGAGTTAAGTAATTTTATCACTTTAGGTTCCATAATACAACAAAATATACTACGTAAATGTATAGGAGTCTGAAAATATGAGATAAAATGTATCTATATAGAAAAATGCTAGAGATACCAAAATTAGGTACCAAAAGTTGTTACCAAATGATGTGGCTTGTTTTAATTGGTTATAGTTATAGTGGGCCCGCCAGGGCTCTCCAATCAAAATATTTTAAATTGACAAGTGTCTATTGCCATGTCATTTGGTATCCAATTTTGGTACCCAATTTGGTACCTGTAGCACTACTCATCTATATATATTCTAAAAAGGACAAGATAATCTCAAACTCAAACTAAGCAGTCAACTCATGTTTTTAAATTTGGAAAGAAGACTATAAGGACAAAGGTATAATCTCAAATCGTGACGGAAGAGCAAATCGTGATAGGTGATCAGATACGAGGTCAAGGTCAAACTTTGTCAACAATTCCATGTGTTAAAGAAGAAGATGCTGCTAAACTTTTTCATCAGCTTGATACTGAGTCTGGTGAAGTTCTTACTCTTGTTTCATAAGGAAAAAAGAGTCGAATTAATGAATGCAAAGTTAGCTCTTTCTGTGTCAACTGAAGACTTTCCAACTCTATCAAAAGAATAAATTTTAATTCAACAGAAAGAACTCATGGAAAGTTTTAGTAAGAAGACAAAGACTCCTACTGCAGGAAGAGGAAGAGGCAGAGGAGGTAGAGGTAGATGAAAAGGAAGGAAACCTACAAAATCAGTTTCTAGACAGACAAGGTCTAGTGGAATCAGAATAAAGGAAGTAACTGAAGATCCTCATACAGCTACAAGAAAAACAACTCCACTATCTCTTGAGTTGATTCTAACATGATTCTCAAAACTATCAGACAGAGGTTTTTAAATGGAGGAGCAAGGTATGATGGTAACTACACACCTCTATACATTAATGATAAAGATGAAGAAATTGAAATGCAAAGAAACGGTGCTGTTAATTAAGGAACTGATTCTAGGTTTGAAACAACTGACTCTTAATCCTGGAGCAAAAGAAGATGCTTATTTATTAGTTGAAAATCATCATTTGGAAAGGAGTTCAATACAGAATCTCATAGAGCTATTTATCAAATTAACGAGGAAGATGAAGAACTCAAGGGTCTGAAGGAGAAACTGATTCAAATTCTTGAAAGCAAGGAAGAAGAGTTACTATCAAACTTCTTGAAGATGAATCTTTTCTACCAAAGAATTTCTGAAACTGTTCCTGAAGATTTTTAGAACATTTTGTTTATGGCTTTTGACATCATTTAATCAAGGAATTTGTGCTTTATTGACAAAGTACAAATTGAGGGAGATTGTTAGAAATACTGATTCAAGTGATGTCAGGATCTATCTTAAGGAGCTGATCAGGATTGCATGTGTGACATAATCAGTATTGGTGATTCGTAAGGATTTGGAGACACATCAGGATTGCAAGACTGATCAGGATTGAAGGTTATAAAGATATCTATTACTCCTTGTTTGTAGGATAGATTGATATGTCAGTTCCTAACTTGTAGGATCGTAGCTATCAAAAAAAATATGTACTAAGAGTTGTATGTAATTGATTTAACATATCTTGTAATTGATTGGGCAGATGTGTGATGTATATAAACACAGTTTAGGTTTTACTTAATTGTAATCGCTTACACGAGATATCTTGTAACCTAGCAACTCTCAAGAACATCAGAATTTCTTAAGAGAGTTTGTAACAGTTTTATATTAGAATTAATAAAGCTGTTATTTATTCATACTTGTGTTAAAAGTCAAAAATCTTATACAATTGCATTCAACCCCCCTTCTACAATTGTAAATTACTGGGCAACATTAAAGATAATTTTATGAGCATTACGTGGATTGTAAAATCATCCAAATTTGATTTCTAGATTTCAAAATAGAGCCCAAATTGTAAATATGAATTTTTTTAAGACTAATAAAAAATAGGATATTTACCAAAAATACTAGGTTTCAAGTTTCTATTTGCAAAAATACTATCTTCTTTCATTAATTGCAATTTTACTACATTAAGTTTCAAAATTGAAAAAATACTACAATTTAAGTCAACCCTTCCCCCCTCCCCCCATGTGCCCTCCATGTGCCTTCCACATTAGAGTCTAAAAATGAGGTCGAAAATGACAATTGAAAAATGGAACATGAAATCAGAAATTTAGTTGCATGTTCAGTTGAAAGTGGTTGCCCCTGCGGGGCCATGCAACCCAAATCCACCAAAATAACATCCCACCTTAAAAAAAAAAAAAAGTACACAGGCGGCTGATTTTCAGATTATGAAAGAGGAGGGAATGGGGGAAGGGTTAGGGTTAGTATTTTTGCAATTTTGAAACTTAGTATAGTAAAATTGCAAATAGTTTAGTAAAATTGCAAATAGCTATTCTTAACAAAAGTAAATGTGCAAAAATTTACTTTTTCCTATTTATTTATGAAAAAAGCTCTAAAAAATAAATAAAATTCAATTATAATACAACCTTTTTTAATTATATCCTTTTCAGATTATGAATTTAATTATGTTTGAGTATTTCCATTTGAATAATAATTATTAAATTATCACTAAATTAAAGATAATTTTATGACCATCGCGTAGATTGTAAAATCATCCAAATCTGATTTCTAGATCTCAAGATAAAGCCCAAATTGTAAATATGATTTTTTTTAATAATAATAAAAAAATAAATAAAATTCAATTATATTACAACCTTTTTTAATTATATCCTTTTCAGATTATGATTTTCTTTTTAAAATTCAATTCTATACAACATTTTTTTATTTTATCCTTTTTAGATTATAATTTTCTTTTTAAAATTTACCTATAATGCAACCTTTTCTAATTATAATCTTTTTTTAATAAAAAAATAAGTAAAATTCAATTATAATACAACCTTTTTTAATTATATCCTTTTCAGATTATGATTTTCTTTTTAAAATTTAATTCGAATATATTATTTTTATAATATATTTTTTAGATTATATTTTTCTTTTTAAAATTCACTTATAATGCAATGTTTTCTAATATATCCTTTTTGGATTATAATTTTCTCTTTTAATATGATATAATCTTGATCGTTTATTTTTAAAAACATTAGATTCGACAGTTGAGATTATTTTGGTAGTACAGTGACGAAAATTATGGATAAGATATCTCTTATTATTATATACTAGCTTATAGCCCGTGCAAAGCACGGGTTACTTTTAATTTTTTATAATTTATTTATAATATAATATTATAAATATTAGTTTAAATATGTTATTGATTCGAACCTTATATCTTTATATATATAATAATTTTTAGTATTAAATATAAATTAATATGTTATTGACGGGAATCGAACCTTAAACCTCTGCATATAACAACTTTTAGTATTGTTATATCTAACGGTCATGATCTATTTGAGTTGCTGATCTAACGGTGATAAATGAGGGATAACCAAAAATGGGGATAACCAAAAAAAGGGTAACCAACTATAATTATACCCCCTTTTGCTTATTATAATATAGTATAGATAAGGATATAATGCATTGCCGACTATGTATATCCACTTCCAAATCTAATACTCCCTCTGTCCCATCCATTTCTTTACAATTTCCTTTTTGGGACGTCCCACCAATTCTTTACATTACTAAAAATAGTAACTTTTAACAATAAAATACATTATTACATCCACTACTTAACTCCACTTTCCAACACTTTACACTATTACACCCACTACTTCACTTATTTTAACAATAAAATCACTATTACACCCACTACTTCATATATTTTAACAATATTACACCCACTATCTTGGTCTCCGTGTCGAGCCCCCATGTTAAGAAACACATGGGACAGAGGGAGTATATTCTACCTTTTTACTGGGACCATGAAAACTTGTAAAACAAACCCCATCTTGAAAATAAAAACGCTGCTAAATCTTCCCCCCCACTCAAAATCAACTACTTCGAAAAATTGAAGATCGATGTGAATCTTCCTCCAAGACCCTACCACCCCGTAATCCAGCATCACAAAGATATCAACAGTCCCATCCTCATTAGTAGCGACAATACACAAACAATCATTGAATAATCTGAGCTCTATTAATTTGGAATAGATGAAAGAATTAATTGCTGGCATTGTGGCAAATTCAGAAAACTGTTTATGATGAACCCTAAAGCTAGCAACTACACAAACCCCATTTTTACGACCAAGAAAATGAATAGCATCTCGAAAGAAAACCCCATATAAGTGAATTCATATATCTCAAAGGGAAAAACCCCAGCCATACATTCAACTCCAAAGAGTTCATCATCAAAACAGAATCACGAGATACAGTAAAAGTAATGTAATCCGAAGTAACAACGTTAAATCCAAACCCGAAAGTACTAAATTAACGGAGAGTCCTTAGCTTTTAGAATCTTTCAGTGGCAAGATTAACGACATATCTCACATTGGTCCTTCTTTCGACCAAGATCAACCCCCGATCGCCTCCAATAATTTTCTCGCATTTGATCCCGGGTCGGATCCTTTTCGTCCTGCTATTTGAATGTTTGCCATGGACTGAATTTCGGAAAGAGACAGTGAAGAGTTCAAAAAAATACAACCAATTCGTTAATTGAATTATTGAGCAAATATTGGTCGATAAAGAAAGGCGTGGATGTGAAACGATTTAATTCCCCTGAAGCAATTCGAATGATACCAATTTCTTTCAGAGTCAACAGCCGCAAACCAAGTGGAGAAAGTGACATGGTAATTTTCGAATGGGTCGGATTCGGGTGAAGGATTTTTTCGGTTTTGGGCCATGGGTGGGTGGAAGGGTTGGGAAACTGTGAAAATCGAGGATGATGACGAACTAGGTAAATCTATATGTCTGCTAGCATTGCATTTTCTAAATTACAATTTTTACCCTTAAAATTTTGTAAATACATTCAACTTGCCCTCCATATATGTCCATTTTAGTCATTGTACTTACATATGGGTCACCAAAATTAAATGGGTACGCTCCAACTTCAAAATATACAGAAAAATATAGTATTTTTAATAGAATCCTCAAGACCTGGATCAACCAAAATTTACAGGATTTTACCCGATTCACGGAGTAGCTAAAGTTGCGGGATCATACATGAACGGTGTGTATTGAATTTTCCCTTTTTTTCTCCTCAACCCAAATCATCGCCTAATTTACGTATCTGTTTAAACTTTGAATTCATTGTAACCTCAATACAAACATCATAATTTGATTGCAGATTTAAAGGAATTCAAAATCGTGTACCAATTTCAATTTTATAGCATCGTATTTGGTATTGAAGTAAGTTACTGATAAGTGGATTTTATATCCACTTGGAATGCTTCGTATCGGCTTGAATTGATGACTTGAACTCAAGTATGTGGTGTTTTTGATGTGTTTTTAGTGAATTTGTGCAGGAATAAGAGTCGGATGTGGGATGATGTTTTCCATGCTTAAATGGTGGGTTTTGAGCTAAAAGAATAACAGTACATCAAATTGCGAGAGAGCCGGAAGAAACGGAATGAAAATCGGAGTTAAAACGAAGAAAATAGAGCAAAATCAGCCAAAATCAGCTCCCGGCAGCCAAAGGAGCGCAGCCAGCGCGCAGCCACGGGCTGCGGAGAAAATCAGCCAGAATTTCGGATTTTGTTTTGGCCATATCTTGAGTTCTACAACTCCGTTTTGGGCGATCTTACTGTCCACGCGAAGCTAACGAGATTCTCTATCATTCTAAAGTGGTTAAGAGGCCCAGAAATATTGAAGAAAAGCCAGCTACGAATTTCCCTTTAAATCAGAATCAGTTTAGGAAACGTACTTCTATTATAATTCTGATTTGGTATTTTCTTGTTGGGCAAGATGTCTAGAGCATATATAAACACATCCAACCCTTGTAATTTATCATCATCATTAGGAGTAGAACCATTACATATCAATTACTTAGGTTTATTTGTATTTTTTCATACTTTGTTTTTATCATGGTTTCATCAGATCCCATGATGACGAGAGGTTCAATTATGAGTTAATCGTTGTCATGGGATTCTAACGGATTTATTTATGGAGCTTTAGTATCTTGATGCTTTACAGATCTGTATGTGATGTATATCTGATATCCTCGTATGGTTGTGCTTTATGTATTTAGATGCGTAGCTAACATCTAATTTGTTAATCTCTTGTGAAGCGAGAGTGGATCTTGAGATTTAGAACTTGCCATGCTAGCATAGGATAGGTTGATGTTTTAACATCATGATTTGTAGCGTAAATAGAGATATTATGCTGCCCTATGTGATCAATGTGGATAACTTGTTCTTCAACCGTTATGTTTTCAAATTCTATAGAGATATAGGGTCTAAGCATAATTGGTGTCTATTCATCTTCTATCTCTTTTGTGGATGTATGTTTAGTTTGGTATTCGTATACTGAGAAGTAGCGTATACTTGTTTCGAGTTATCCGATCAGATATCATAACCATTGCATATAGTGATTAAAGGCGTCAGATCTAAGCAAAGTATTTAATGAAGTTAGGATTCCATGGTTTCTCTTGCAGAAGTAATTCGATTCCAATTCTCGTTAGTTAGTTAATTCTTAGTTGTTAGTTTACTTCTTAGTTAATTTAGTTTATAAAACCCATTATTGTTAATTGTCTTAGCAGTGCATAATAACCATACATTGTTGCATAGGTACAATACTGAATTAAAACCATAACCAGATCTCTGTGGGAACGAACTTGACTTCTATCTGTATTACTTGTGACCACGTACGCTTGCGTGAATTAGTGCAAACAGTTACCTATATACTCTTTTGTTTTACAGAATGAGTTTATAAACATATAGTATATGGATTTGTGTGGTTTATAATCATCCCATTATATTGATCCAATAATTGTTTGTCAATTTAACAGGTCGAAACTCACATTGGTCCAATGTCTTTATAAAAGTTCGGTAATGTTTCACATGATTTTTCAGATTGTAAGCGTCGATTTTGCCATCTAATCTATGTTATTAAAGTATGTATTGACGACTATGTATATCCATTTCAAGTTCTGGTATATTTTACCTTTTTACTGGGACGTCTTTACTATTATAATTTATTAAAGGATTTTAGTTTGTTTTTATTGTTGATAGTTTTAACTCATAATTTATTTTATAAACTTTTCACACACGGATCAGGTGTTTGACGAAATGGTCCAATCAAATTGTGGTGGAGGTTTAATTTCTCCCTATTTAGTTACCCATCATATTTTATACAATGATTTGTTCATTTATCGGAGGGGTCTTACTTAATCAAGTTATCCAGGAAGTCATATAAAAAGCATAAATAATTTTGTCAATTTTTTATAGTGTAGATGTCTCAATTCTAATATTCAAATTATTGGTTTTCATATGTTTTGATTCCTTGTGTATTTTTTTAGTGAATAAAGGCCCCCAATATCACAATTTCAAGACAAATGATCCAAAAATAACAAATGAAAAAGATGGCCCATACTATCACTCCAAAACGGCATATCGCATAGCGTTTTCTTTTTTATCCCCATCCGTCCAAACTAATTGCTGATTTTGTTGAAGGAAAGGTTTGGTAATGGGGTAATGAGCCCCACAATGTCAGCAATCATGTTTCTTTTCCTTTCATTGCACAGGTGAAGAATGCACCCATGTGCATGGTCCCAATAAAAGTACATGTACTACGTTTATTTTAAGTGGACAAAAACGCTAGTTGATTTAACGTTTTTTGGATACACAAATTTATATAGCGTTTACAAGTGTATAAACGCCAACCGATATCACGTTTTCAGTTGCTTTTTTCAATAAACAAGAAATGTTGAACGTTTTTGCGTTTAATTGTGTTATTTAGGACCATATTTTTGTATTGTGTTATTTAGGGCATTAATTTTCAAAATTGTGATATAGAGGGTCAACACCCTTTTTTAGTGGGATAAAACGAAGGTGACTTTCACCCATAGTTTATTAATCAAATATTGACGCAAGTGAGTTTTAAATGTGTGAATCGTTTGTTGTGAGCTTATGTTTGTGAATTAAAAGTTAATTCTGATTAGAAAAGAAATTGATGACATCTGATTCCAAAAAAGCAGGGATATATGCCAAGATCAAAAGTTGGAAAAACACCCTAAACTTAAAAGAAATTACAAATTGGATCTTTGTACGGTCTTAATATTAATCTTTTAGGATTTTAGCACAAATTTCTAATTCTCGAAATATGTTTGATGCCTTTAAAACTTTGCAAGTGTCTCACTGTTTATCATATAGGAGCATCCAAACAATCCCAATTTTTAAGAAAGTCAAGCCCAGCTTAAAAAAATTCAATTTAAATCTCTTTTTTGATCTCTATTCTCCAGTATTACATAGGGTTGGTCAATTTTATCTCAGAAAGGGAAAGATGAGATCGTGTGTAAGTGTCGATCATTTTTGTTGAAAATAGAAAAATGTATATATAAAATTAAATTTTTTGTATCACTATTATTGTATGATTATTAGCATAAATTTAACCATGTTTATGCAAATGGCTTTTGTTCATGCAATCTTTCCTATATGTTGCTCTGTCCTATTAACGTGTTATCCTCGCTTAAGTTGGATGTTATAATTTAATTCTCATAATTATCTTTTATGATTATACTTAACATTGTTCGGGATCATATTTTTTTTTAACCGGTGCCCAAATCACGTATCTATTCAGTGTTGCAGATTTCGGAAATCGAAACTATTCGGTTGAGGTACCGATTTACGATTTATACGGTGATTCGGTTGAAAAATCGACGAGTTTTACAAAATCAACCAAATCATTTCCAAAATTTTGACCGATTTTTGGTCGATTTATCGATGATTTTTCAGAAATCGATCGATTTTAATAACAGAGACCTATTATCAAAAGGAGATTAACTAAACAAATAAATGTAAAGATCACCTAAAAAAACTTTGAAGATATTATTCATTTATTTATTAAGTTAAAACATTTCCAAAACTTTTTTTACTTTTTGACATAATTTAGAATTAAATGATCTAATATAACACTATTCATAAAGATAGATGATCTATGTGGCACTTAAAAACACAACTTTATATTGTCGGCCTATTTGGCTTTTCATTTCATAGCCAACTTATGCCTTATAAGAGCATCTCCAATGGGTAAAAATCCTTTGCAATATTATCCTAGTTGGCATATTAGGTGGAATGAAACAGAGAATATGTAAAAAAAAATACACTCCAATGCATAATTATCCTTAGCAAAAATTATAGACAGTCCTACTTGGTTGGCTATATTTGTTGAACCAACATAAGCCCTCAGCAAAAATATACACAATTTCATTATAGCTATGTCCATTATACATATTGCCATTGGAGATGCTCTAAGGCCATAAGAAACTTATGAGGGGTGTTCGCCTATTTAAGTTTTAGCTCAACTTATAACTTATATGTTGATAAGTTGAATGTTGAGTATCCTTAATATTGGGGTCGTTTGACTTACCTTAAAATGAGTAGCTTATGGCTTATAAGCATAGGTGTCGTATAAGTGATAAGTAGATCAGAAATTATAAGCCAGAAGAGTGTTTGGTAAATCAGAACTTATAAATCAGTAGACCGTTTGGTAAATCAGAACTTATAAGTTAACTTTTTTTCTTATTTTCAAAATATTTGTTTTTTAATATATATCAATGGATTTCAATGGATAGATCTCGATGAGTAGAGAAATTTGATACATACATATCCATTTTCTAATGAACGGATCAAAAGATATATGATTTTGCTCATAAGCTCTTATGGGCTTATAAGCCATAAGTTCGCTACACAATGAAACCCCAAACAGACACTTATTAGCTCAACTTATAACTTTTATGTTGATAAGTTGAATGTTAGAAATCCTAACATTCAACTTTCAACTTATTCTTATTTCTCGATATACACAATATATAGGGGTGTTTGGGGGAATTTTTTTCCAGAATAAGTCAACTTATTTTAAGACAAAGTTAGAGATTTCTAAACTTTCCAACTTATTTTCCAACTTATTTTTGCAACTTATTGAATCTCAAACATACATTAAATATTTCTATAAAAACAATTATCAAAATATAAAATTTTTACCCGAAAATAAGTCTGTAAGTCCTTAAAATGAGGTTAGCCAAACAGGCACATAATATCATTCAAATCTTCAAAATCATATATCTTTTGATCCGTTCATTAAAAAATTGATATGTATATATCAAATTTCTCTACTCATCGAGATCTATCCATTAACGTCCATTGATATATATTAAAAAACAAATATTTTGAAAATAAAAAAAATAACTTATAAGTTCTGATTTACCAAACACTCTACTGATTTATAAGTTCTGATTTACCAAAAACTCTACTGACTTATAATTTCTGATCTACTTATCACTTATATGGTACTTATGCTTATAAGCCATAAGCTACTCATTTTAAGTAAGCCAAACGGCCCCTAAGTTGGGTAGACAAACTAGACCCGTCAATTTTTCACACGACATGAAACGAAATTTAGTGTTTAGGTTTGCATTTTTAGAACACGAAACGAAAGTACACGAACACGAAAGTACACGAACACGAAAGTACATGACCGAGATTTAGTATCGAATTTGGGTTTACCCTTCAAGTACACGACACGACACGAAGTACACGAAATAAATAAATAAATAAAATAATAATTTATAGTATATATTATAATAATATAATTTATAGTATACAATTTAATGCTAATAGTTGAATTTTATAAATAAAAATATATAATACCAATTAATATGTATAAATTAAATAATTATTAATATTTCAAAATAATAAAAAATTAATTAATCTTTTATTTTTTTCATTTCGTGTACTTTTCATGTACATTCGTGTTGTGTATTTTTGTGTCAATGAAAAATTTTGTGTACTTTCATGTCGTTTCATGTTTTTACCAGTTCGTGTTAGTGTCTAGATTTGGGTACACGAAATGATTTCGTGTCATGTTCATGTTAGCCACCCGTGTACACGAAACACGAAATGACACGACACGAAACCACCCACACACCCGTTTTGTCAGGTCTAAGACAAACACCCCGCATAAGCTCTTATGGACTTATAAGCCATAAGTTAACTACTTTAATATAAAACAAACAGCCCCATTCAACTTTCAGCTTATTATTATTTCTCGATACACATAATATATAATATCCTTCAAATCTTCAAAAACCATATATCTTTTGATCCGTTCATTAGAAAATTGATATGTAGATATCAAATTTCTCTACTTATCAAAATCTATCCATTGATATATATTAAAAATCAAATATTTTAAAAATAAAAAAAAATTAACTTATAAGTTCTGATTTACCAAACACTCTACTGATTTATAAGTTCCGATTTACCAAACACTCTACTTACTTATAAGATCTGATTTACTTATCACTTATATGACATTTATGCTTTGTGTTTCTTAAAATCTCAATTTTATTTTACATTGTTGCTGAACTTTGAAAATATTTAATTACAAAAGCCGGTTTGTTTTCGTTGTTTCCAGAAAGAAAAGTAGAAAACTGTACACGCAAGTTAAGTTTGCATTTCTTTAAAAAGGAGAAGCCCAACCCAATAAACGAGGGGGAGAAAATGGACTGGGCTGTGACAGAGTCTCAAAACAACCATACTGTACTACATATTAAAAATAGAGTAAAATGGACCTGAGGATGACCTCAGGTAACTCTCCTGAGATTCTAATATATTCATATACAATTTTAGTGGTAATTTGGTAAATACAAAAACTTATTCCTGAATTTACAAATTTGCCCTTGTGTATTTATATGGGAACTTCATATAACCTCAGGCTACTACCTGAGGACAACCTCAGGTACATGATTCTCTTAAAAATATTAGAAACAAATCCTGCAACTTCTTACCTGCATAGAGGGAGGGGGAATGATGAAGGAGGGAGGGGGAAAGAGAGAGAGAGAGAGAGAGATGAGGTCGTGCTTAATGTTAGTGTTGTTCTTGTTCCTGCTCGTGTCTGCTTCAGCATTTGAAGCTGAAGAATCCAAGAGTTTGATTTCATGTTGCGCTCATGCCCGAAAATGTGAGGATTTTACGGGTGAGGTCAACCAGCTGTGTTTCCACCACTACACATGGAAGAATTGTCACACATTTTGCTCCCTGCCTAGAAGCAGAGTTGCTGATACTGGTATAACTAAGGGACCCATAAGTTCTGGGTTCGATACTCGCTTACCACGAGATTTGTCAATGAACAGATACTTATTATAAAAGGCTATAAGCCAAAATATTCGAAAAAAAAACTAAGGGACACTCTTGTAGGTATAGGATAAATGATTAACGATGTGTGCCTTAGCAGGGACACTTTTGGCTAAATATCTAGAGAGAAAATTTTTAAACAATTCGTATATTAATTTGACATTCCTTCTTCTCTTTACAATATGTAAATATTATTTATTATTTATATATCCCAGCTAATAACCCGTGCGAAGCACGTGCACAAATTGAACGAAGCACGTGCACAAATTGAACACGAGTCGAGATTAAAAAATTAAAAAATTAAAAAACACTGAAGTATTTAATTATGTAGTTATAGAGAATCGAATTCGAAATAAAGCTAAAAAAATTAAATTCAATAAATCTTTATAATTATGTAGTTGTAAGGAATCGAACCCGAGGTGAAGCTAAAAAAATTAAAGTAAAAAATCTTGTATTATTTTGTAATTGTAAGGAATCGAATCCCGAATTAAGTGATAACCAAATTTGGTATTTTGGTACTTTGATACTATTATGTACCATTAAAACATGGTTTTTCATATTAATAAAGAGTATAGATTCTAGCTAAATTGGTTGTCGTGGTGAGTTTTTTATTATTTGATATTCCTTCTTTTCATTTTTTTACTGTTTGACACCTATTTTAAGGTATATATAAAATATAGTTCCATGATTTATTTTTAAAATTTTCTTTTTTTAATAAATGTTTAAACATTAAATTTATATTTAGAAGAAAGATATTAAAATAATTTATTGAACTATATTTTATACGAGTATTAAAATGCATGTCAAATCTTCTATCCCAAAGATAAAGAACATAGTGGACAGAGAAAGTATTATTTGATATATACATAAATATTATTTTTAGCTATATATACATGAATCTATACTATTATATAAAAGCCGAAACATTAAAAGTTTGGTTGGTCGGTACGGTACCTGTTGATTTTACTTAATTACCCTTACTTAATTACTTATTTCCTTTTTCAGATTAAAGATATTACCTTTTCTATTTTTCACTAACTAATTAATTTCACATTTCAGGTAAAACATAATATCTTTTATATTGTACCTAACTAAAATTTATCCTTTCTTATAAACATTACCAGAAATTATGTTTAATAAAATAACATAATTATATTATACTTACTATTAACTAATCAATTACCTTTTTCAGTCAAAACATGTTACCTTTTTCTATTCTGTAACTAAAATATCTCATTTTCAAATTATATCACTAGTGGTTCTATTTAATAAAATAAAATAATAATATTATAATACTAATAATTACCGATTATCTTTTTCAGCTAAAACGTAACATCTTTTCCATATTTCATAATTAAAATTCTTTTTCCTAGAAATATCACGGGCCACATTAATTTCTCACTATCTAAAACACTACGAGCAATTTAATTTATTAAAATTATATAAATTAAATTATAATTATTATAAACTAATCAATTACCTTTTTCACCTAAAACATGTCCCCTTTTTAACCACGACGTTCTATTTAATAAAATTATATAATAATTTTATAAGTACTTATAATTAATCGATTATCTTTTTCAACTAAAATGTCATCTTTGCAATATTTTCTAACTAAAATTCCTCTTTTCCAAGAAATATCATGAATAACATTTATATAATTGTTATCAAATCATTTCATTTAAAAATTTAAGCCATCAAAATTTATATTTTAAAAAAATTAATTCAAATAATAAAAAAAATCTTATATTATATAAATATATTATAAATTAGTGGATCCCATGCCTTAGGTTTGGTATCCATATTCAGGTTCGTATTAAATTTTTTAACTTTATTTAGATCCATGGACTATCCATATTTTTGGTTTGGTATCCATTTTTGGTTTGTAAAAGATCTATATGATTATTTGACCCATTTCCATTATGGAAAGTTTGTATATCAAATTTAAATATCATTAATGCAATATATATATATATATATTTATTAATATAGATTTGAATTAATCATTAAATTTTGGTAACTTACCATAGATTTATTTAATCATTAATCATTAAATCTGATTGTTTGGCAAAATTCATAATATATTTGCTGTTGAATGAAAAGCTGATGAATAAGCGTTTGGTAAATAATTTTTAAAAATGTGCTATTTAACAATGTTATATTAAATAAAAAAATCAGGGATAACAAAGAGAATCATTTGCACTGACACAAATTCTGATGCACTGCAATATAACATCTATAAGAGACTTGCATGTATACTATACCAAGCTATAGAGTGATCTTAAAATACATAATTTTTTAGAATAGGCCTAATAACCGATCTAACGAGGCCAATGCACCACACTTTTGTAACCCAAACCAACACTACTTGAACAAAAATAAGCAAAAATGGGTACAATAATCAAGAGCAAAGCAACTTACCTTGTTGTACAATATTACTCCAGATGAGAGCAGAATGTTTTTTGCTAATACTATTTCTTATCTTTTCTTTCACCTAGAGGCTAGAGCTAAATATTTCTCATCGTATCACAGGGGATTAGGTCAATTAAACTGCCAGAGATGACAATACAGGGACACCTCTAATACTGGATTCTATGTTTCTAATTAATTACTAGTTTCACAACTTAATTCTTCTAGCAGTAATAATTAGTTATTAGTTATATAATAAAATGACGCATGTAATGCATTTATAAAACTCATTGATTGAAAAATTAGGCTTGGGTAAGAAATTAAACTTTAGGAGTTCTTAATGCATTGTTAAGTTATAACTAGCAGAAGAGTGATCAGATTTCCAAATGGTTAGCAACAGAAACTTTAAGATTTTAGCAGACCGAGCAATCTTTTGGTATGCATCGTTCTGGATACGTAAATACTAAATACAATACAAAGTATCTACAGTGAGATTGATTGTTTAGATGATATGTAACAATCTGAGTATTATCACGGGGACTCTGCACAAAGAGAGATACATTTTCATGCAATTAAAGGAAACTGTTGCAATAATCTCACAACTACTTTCGTATTAACAAAGCACTCTGCACAAAACAAATACTGTCAAGCACTATTGTTCATATGACTACCAAACCCACAAAATCTGCATTGCAATTCATGTTCTAGTCTAACAGACTACACAATAAAAGATTTCTGGTTTCATATGGTTTGTAAGCAGAAGTCCTGATGCAACTTTTCTTTAGTCATTAACTTATTATGGCTCTAAATTTGGACATCCTATGGCAGGATATGGATTTTCTATCACTCATCTATGATGCAGGACCAAGTAAAATCGCTACTAATTCATTCATGACAAAAATACGAAAACCGATAATAAAAACATATAGAAGATCATATAAAAAGAGGGAAAAAGAGTACCACTAATCGGGGTTGAACAGGTCTTGAACCAAGCTAGCTATTCCTTGATTTTTCTCAAAGAACCTGTTATCTATAACCTAGTTTGATTCTGATTACACTTATTTGTATTTATATATATAGTGAAATTTGATTTTGTTTAGGATTGTATTACCTTGTTATCTGTATAAACAAACACATAAGGAGAGTAATAGAATTTTTTTAAAAAAAAAATCTTGCAGGAGTTGGAGTTTGATGACAGGTCTCTAATGCTGCTGTCCGCATAAATTTTACCAGCTGCTTTTAACAAAAGCTTCTATGAGATGCTTCTAAAAAAAGTAGCTTTTATATTAAAAGAACTTTTCCCAAAAGCAGTTAAAATATTTTACCAAACACAATTTAACCTGCTTTTGTGCTAAAAGCTGCTGTAGCTTTCCGGAACAGCAATTCCAAACACTACCTAAATATTTAGAAAACTCACGTTTTGAGAGAGAGAAATTTTGACTAATAAAATAATGATATGAGAGTGTGATGGTGACTTGGTGAGGAAGTAAATCTTCTAACTTTAGTGAGACGGGCGTCACGGACCACATTTTTCACACGGCAAAAAACAGAAATCGTTGATGAACAAACTAAAATCCCACAAAATAAAATGACTTCACAATCCCATATTCCCATGACAATGAAAAGTAACTACCCGTTAGAACTGTAAACGAATTGAATTCGGACGAACTTTTAATGAATAAGAACAAATTCTTAATGAATCGAACAATGAATGTTTGGTAAGCTTATTGACAATTTTTTTTGTCTGAACTCGAATTCGGTAATGGACCGAACCGAACACGAACTGTTCGCGAACATATTGAACCAAACCGAATACGAACCGAATACGAATAGTTCTGTAATTATATATATAATATTGTATAACAAATAAATAAAATAATTTGAAAAATAAAAAAATTGTAAATATTATTGTTTTTATCGAAGGAACCGAACTCTTACGAACTCTTAACGAACTCGGACGAAAACTTAACGAACTGAACAATGTTCGGTAAACTTACCGAACATATTTTTTTGTTCGAACTCGAGTTTGGTAAGTTTATTTAGACGAGCTAACCGAACTAAAAAACGGACAAACAAATCGAACTTAACGAATAATTCGATTCGTTTACAGCTCTAGCCCAAGTAAAGCTTTTTGACTAGGATTGTAAACGGATAAAGCAGATTTTAATCTACCTAGCTATATCTATATTTGTATTCGAATTTGTCAAATTTTGATATGGATAATATCCGCTTTATTTCGGATATGAATAATATTCGCTTTTTCTCCAATATAAATGTAGATATTTTAGATGGATATAGGGTTTTTCGAATTTTTTTGATGTGTATTCACAATTATTTCAAAACAACATATTTTTTTTCATTTAGAGAAAAAATAAAACGACGAATACCACATTAATTTTATTTATCTTTTCAATCTAATTTTATTATCTTTAAAATATTAAACTCAAATGATATTTTATATATGTCTATAATATTTTTACAATTATATAAAATTTGTATGCATATATTAGTTAATTAATATACACACAAACAAACACTATAAGCCAATAGAATTTTTTTAAATTATATACATACGCGCATATATATATATATATAGGCTAGTGATCAAATAGAAACCAATCTTAGAATAGAAACTAGAAACCAACACTAAATAAATTATATTTCATTTATTCTAATGGCCTCGCCATGGGCACCTTCACAAAAAGTGTTTAAAATTATTGGCTCCATCCAGCAAAAAAAAAAAAATATTGTTCACGCTGACGTCACTGCCACGTCAGCAGTGAACAGTAATATTTTTTTATTTTTTTTTGCTGAATGAAGCCTAGAATATTATGAACTTTTTGTATTGGGGTCCCCCTAGTTTGTTCATTAGATTAGCTTTAAATATTAGATTAAGGTTTAGTTTCTAGTTTCTATTTTAATTTGATTTCTATTTGAGTAGGACCCTATATATATATATATATATATATATATATATATATATATATATATATATATATATAATTTAAATTTCATATATATTTAAGTTCGGATTCAAATATACGGATAATATTCGCTTTATTTTTTATATTAATAATATTAATTTTTTTTCGAATACGAATGCAGATATTTCGGACGAATATCTAATTTTTCGGATTTTCTACAGTCATAGTAATTTCAAAATTTTAGCTAGGTCAAATCTTGTTACCTCAATATATATGATATTAGTATTTTGTATATCAATTCAGATAAATTTATTTATTCATTAGTATCGTAATCTTTGTTTGTGGAATAATTAAAACCCTACATAATTAGGATTCATTTCTAAAATTAAACTTCAATTTCAATTAATTATATATAGAAATATGTTAGGTATCCCAAAACCATTTTTTTTTTCAAATACTATGTATGGTTTTGTAACTGGTCATGATAATAATAAATGAATGAGAAGTACCTCTCTTGTATTGGCATCTACCATACTGACTAAAATCATCCCTCATGTCACTTAATTCTTACCATGTCAGTTGAGACTATTTTTTTAGAAACATTTTTCGGGTTTTGGGATGTACATTCCTCTTAGGCAGAGACACCAAATTATTTAAAAAAAAAAAAAAACTAAATTCCAGCCAATCAAATATTAACAGCCAAGCAATCAAACGTTGCTTCTCTGTTGTTTTCCATACTAGTAGTATATTACTTACAATTTTTGAAGACATAAATACTCCATTAAATTAGTCAATTTTGCGTTACATGAAGCTTATAATTTCTACAAAATAAAGATCAGGCACAATGCATGCAAAATGTAAATCTATACTATCTATACTATCTTATAATAAGCCCGATTCACAATTATTAGATCTTCCACTCAAATAGATCATGATAGTTAGATACAACAATACTAAAAATTGGAGATCTAAGGTTCGAATACCGTCAACAACATTTCAATATAAAATTAATATTAGAATACTAGCTTATAGCCCGTGCGAAGCACGGGTTACTTTTAAATACTTTTAAAATTATATAATTAAATAAAATAGAGAATAATTTATTACGAATTTATTAGTAATAATAATAGTTTAATAAATGATATGTATTGATTAGAATTAATAATATAAAATCTTAATGTAAATTTGTTGTTGATGGGATTTGAACCTTGATCTTTGGAAGAGGAATTTAAATAAAGAATATTCCTTATTATTAGATCTAACGACTATGTGAAAAGTATTTATGTTTGATATATGGTGTTGAAAAAGAAGAGAAAAGCCGAAAAGATTGTGTATTGAATTGATGAAGATTGCGCAAATGAGGTTTAGAAGAATAGAGTTCTGTAAGACAACGGAGGTTTTAAGTTTAGCTGTATTAGTAACGGTGTAAATATAAAATACTACTCTGTATTGGTTTAACGGAATTCATTTGATTTGTTTTATATTATAAATAATTTAAAATTAAATAATTAGAGTGAAAACCAAAACTTAGGAGAAAACCAAAACTTTCAATGTTTCGGCTTTAATATAATAGTATAGAGGTTTTAAGTTTAGCTGTATTAGTAATGGTGTAAATATAAAATACTACTCTGTATTGGTTTAACGGAATTCATTTGATTTGTTTTATATTATAAATAATTTAAAATTAAATAATTAGAGTGAAAACCAAAATTTAGGAGAAAACCAAAACTTTCAATGTTTCGGCTTTAATATAATAGTATAGAGGTTTTAAGTTTAGCTGTATTAGTAATGATGTAAATATAAAATACTACTCTATATTGGTTTAACGGAATTCATTTGATTTGTTTTATATTATAAATAATTTAAAATTAAATAATTAGAGTGAAAACCAAAATTTAGGAGAAAACCAAAACTTTCAATGTTTCGGCTTTAATATAATAGTATAGATAGATGTTATATAGAAAGATTGAAGATTCGATTCCCACCAAAAACATATTAATTTAGATTTAATACTAAAAATTATGTATATACAAAGTTCTAAAATTTTAATTCTCTCAACATATTAAAAGTGATGTTTATAATATTATATATACTAAACTATAAGTAAATTAAAAAAATGTAAAAGTAACCCGAAAAAATTATATTACTTTTGCAATAAATTAACATACTTTTTTTTAAAAAAAGTTAACATACTTAACACTTAATTATTAGAAAATGTGGTCATGGAACGGAGGGACTATATAAATACAAGTTTTTGGTGTTGCTTAATTGAGCCAAATATTAAAATTTATATAGAACTAAATTAAGTTGCAATGGCAGAAAAAAAGTTGTTATTTTTTATAGGGAAAATAAATTGAATCGTCACTGAACTATTGATGTTTTATTGTCTAGGTCCCTGAACAAAAGATTCCGTATTTAAGGTAATTTAACTTTTGAACTTTCTAGTTTGAGTCCTTCCGTCCAATATATTCTAACAGACGTTAGAATCTTTGCTGATGTGGCAACCAGTTTGACAAATCATATATTATGTGGATGAATGATTTAAAAAAATAAAAAATAAATGGGAAAAACATATCTGATGACATTCACTCGACTTTTATATCCGTTTCATTATATACATACACACATATATATACATATATAATTTGTGTGTTAGGGCTCATAATAAAAATTGGGGGAAAAAATTTGTTGACCAGCTGAGATGAAATCGAGTGGTAGTGGTAGCACTATGAGCTCAAGGGTGCTTTCGAAGTCACCAGTAGTTTGTAGGTGTGGTTTCGAGTGTCCAATTTGGACATCCAACAAACCGATTAGTAAAGGAAGGAGGTTCTTTGGATGCCCATTGTACAAGGACAAGAACAAGTATTGTGGATATTTTGAATGGTATGATGAAGATAACGCAACTTGCAATTTGAATTGTCCTCAAAGCGATAGTGTTTGGTCGATGAAGGTAGCTCTATTGGAAGCAAAACTTGGTGAAATGGAAGCTGTTAAAAATATGGAGATTGGAGCTATGAAAGACCAGCTGAAGATTAAAGGCAAACACATTGAAGATATTGGGTTTCAATTGGCAGTGTGGAAATTTTTCCTTTTTGTAATTGTTTGTGCCTTTGTACTCAGTTTATGCTTATGAAATTGTAATGGAATAAGTTCATGCTTATGAATGTCCAAATTCAGTTATGATTTTCACTGTAATGGAAGTAAAATAACCATCATAATACTTTGAAATAATGAAGTGAACTGGAATTTAAATGACAGCTTTCAAAAGTAGAAAATATAAGTACATAACATCCATCTTGAAAAGTAGACAATATGAGTACATGACATCCGATAACATCCATTCTAATTCATATGCTGATCAAAGTAGACAAAAGTAGTTCAACATCAAAGTTGACAAAAGTATTTCAACACCAAAGCAGCTAATCCTCTATGGTTGACTTGAACTCTGTTCGTTTGGTGCCTTTCTTGGTGCTTTGAAAGTTGGTTGTGAAGTAGATACTCTCATTGTGGAGGCAACTGTTGAGAAGTAAATGTGTCCATCTACATCACATCTCCAGACACCTACACCAGCTGGAGGCAATGGTGGTGGTGGAGGTAAAACTTGTACATTTTTAGCCTTTGGTGGCCTGCCTCTCTTTCTCTTCACTTGTGGTTCAACACTTGATCCTTGAGGTTCCCCTTGGCCTGCAGCTTGACTTACAGTTTGAGGTTTCTTTTTTTGACTTGTTGCTTTTTTGCTCCTCTACAAAGTGCATGAGTAAAACATGAGAAGGTATGCACTGTTCATAAGTAAAATATACATTAAATTGAGCCATACTTACATTTAGTGCAGCTTGTGCCTTAGCCGCCTCAGATTGTGCCTTTTTAGCCTCAGTTGCAGCTTTCTGGATCTCAGCAATTTCCTCAGCACTAGCTTTGCAAGTTGCTTTGTTATGCCCAGTTGTCAAGCATTGGCTACATCTCATCAACACACCCTTTTTACTAAGTTTTTGTCCTGAACCATCCTCACCTTGTTCCCTTCTTCTATGTTTCTTTGGCCTGCCTGGCATCCTTCTTGCCTTAGGAGGAAGAATGTCACGATAAGGTGTTTTTGGCCAATACAGTGGCCCCTTCATAGGTCTGAGCAAATGTGAGTAAGTTTCAATATAGAAACTTTTATAGTAGTTTGGATCAACTTTGCCCTCTGGTTTTTCATTCATGCTAAACATTGCTTGGCATCCATGAGTGCAGGGAATGCCAGTCAGTTCCCACCTCCTGCAACTACATGTCTTCCCTACCAGATCAACCACCCACTGCCCCCCATCAATGTCCCTTACTTCACATTCAGATCCACCAGTCCAAGTGGACTTGCAAAATCTAGTCCCCTCAATGCTATAATTTAATTTTTTAATTATTCTAGGACATATCTCACACTCAATTTTACTCATATAATCTCTTTTCTTGTGAATTCTCTCCATGACCTGCAACCTAATATCATCCAACAGCTCTAGAATAGGCTTATATCTAGCCTCCACAATCCAACTATTAAAACACTCTGAAAGGTTGTTATCAACCATTTCACATTTGGTAAATGTATCAAAGAAAGCCCTACACCAATATCTTGGTTCTGTCTTTACTAGATCTGAGTATGCAAGAGGGGAGATACCTTTTATTTCATCCATGTGCATGTTAAACTCCTCAATAGTACTACCTATCAAAATTTTATGTGTTGCTGCCCTACACCAATAGTACTACCTATAAAAGCCCTACACCAATATCTATGGTGCTGCAAGAGGGGAGATGCCATTTTCATCAGTTCCCTCAACACCAATCTTGACAGTACTACCTGGATTACTTCTCAAAATTTCAGCACCATAGTCATACAATCTCCTATACTGCTTAGCTATCTCACCCTCAATCTCAGACAAAGCAGTCTTCTTTGCTAACCAACACTGATTCTTTGAAGTGACCAAACTGTGGACCTCAAAAACATGTTGCTGAAATTCTCTCAATTTCCACTTAGGATTAGCTCTAACCTTATTACCAAACTTCCTAACCAACCATTCAGATCTCACAAATTTATGCTTGTGCACAAGTATGCAGTTATGATCCCTGACATATGTTTTAACTTGAAAAGCACCAGTTTCATCTATTTTACTAGCAAACAGATACCAAGGGCAATTCTCTCTGCATTTTGCCTGAACCCTCTGTAAATCATTCTTCTTAAACCAAATTTCCCTCTTTTGTTCAACATCATAATCCAATATTGCATTCTTTAGTGTTTTTACATCACTAAACAACATACCAATTTCAAATTCAATGTTCTTCATTGGGGTTCTACTGTTAAATGTTGGATAAGATTTTTTGATCTTCCTCACCTTCTTCTTGGTTCTAACAGACTCAACCTCATCATCACTACATTCACTTGACTCATCCCCCCCAATTTTGTAAGAATCAGATTCATACTCACTCTCCCATTCAGTATTTTCTTCACCTACAACTTCATTCTCCTTCTTCTTGGGTTTTTTCTGTTTTTTTGGAGTTACCAGATGACTTAAAGGAATATTCAAATCAGCATCATTAGCTTGTGTTGGATTACTTTTATACTCATACACTTGTTTTTTCTTTTTTATTACTTCTGCAAACTCATCATCATAGTCACTAAGATTCTCACTGTAATCACTGACTTCACTAACATCGTCACTATCATCTTCTTTCTCACTCTCTTCACTCTCCTCGCTCCCAGGGTCACTTTCACTAGAACCATCAAACATTTCCTCATTCTCACAGGCATGATCAATGTACATATCCACTGTACCATTTTTCTTACCATAATTACACAATTGTTTTACACTATGATCATTCCACAACAACTTGCAATTACAATCATTAAATAAAGAACCAGGCTTGTGCCAATATATCTTAAAATCATTATAACCAAGATCATTTCTAATGTAATTCTTGAAAATGGGAATAGACACAGAACTCTGATTATAAAGAGGTGCGACCTTACCTCCTTTGTAGCATTTCACACCATTCTCTTCAGCAAACTCACCACCGTGATGAATATGAAATGTAATGTTCGACTCCATCTGTGAATACACACAAACACAGTTAATACATACACACAAATCGTAATTAAAGCAACGAAAATGAATAACTTGAACCCTAATTACCTAATACAGTACGAAATCGCAATTAAAGCATCGAATATAAGATTCCCCTATTAATTAAGAACCCTAATTAGGTGTTTAACCCTAACCCCCAAATGTTATAACTCGATATGTTTTTGTTACGTTATATATATTATGTAGTCACGTGACAATGCATTTACATGTTTTTTCTTTTTTTTTTTTCTTTTTATTCATCCATGTAATATATGACATGTAAAAATACCTGTCACGTAAGCAATATTTTAACGGCGTTAGAATCCTCTTAACGGAAGGACCCGATCTAAAAATATTCAAAAGTTAAATTACCTTAAATACGGAATCTTTTGTTCAGGGACCTAGACAATAAAACAGTAATAGTTCAGTGACGATTCAATTTATTTTCCCTTTTTTATATTGTTCTTGATGATATCTCTTTGATGTTTGGAACAAGTTTTCAAACCATAGGAGTGAACGACGGGGCTGCATGTTGCGCATTTTGCATCCTGAAGTGCAAAGATTCTACCGGTTTCGTAAGTGACGAGTGTTATAAAGCTTGTGCCCTGAAGAGATGCCATCATTCTTGCAATGGTATGATTTCTCTATACACTAGAAAGGACTATACACTTTCATATATTCATCTAGATTAACATACTAATAAGGACACAACTATGCTTAGCTCAGCCATCTCGTTTATTAGTGTCTTGTCTTTCATTGTTTACTGTTTTATCTGTTTTATCCCATGAGGACAGCTGGCTTGTAATAAATAAAGACTGTAGGGACCTAGTTATTATTTTGAGCTAGGTGGTTATTAGATTCCCTTGAGGTGCCAATCATTGGCATAAAAGGTGTGCAGGTGGCTAAGAGACAGATTGAATGAATTAATAAAATTATTGTGTGGCTGAGCTTATATCATTCTCTTTGCTTTCCTTCATTTTGTTGACATTCATATTACTCATTATGGTATCAGAGCGTGAATGTCATTGTTCTTGAATAAAAGTAAAGTTTTTGTTTGTTAGTGTAAGCTGTATACGGTCAGTAACACATTTGTTCTTTCATTCTCAGTAAATCTCGCACTAAAACTTGAGATCTAGCTGTTAAACACTAAGATATGGTTGCTGGTGGAAGATTCAACTTTGCGGATATGCAAAACCCACTGTTTCTTCATCCATCAGATGGTCCTTTGTCGATTAGTGTAGCAAAACTTCAGGGTGCTGGTGACTATCGTGGTTGGAAGCGTATGTTCGAGATCCAACTATCATCTAAACGAAAGCTTGGATTTGTGAAGGGTACGATCACCAGGAGTACTACTGATGAGACTCAAGCTGTGCAGTGGGATACATGTAACGATCTTGTAATCTCTTGGCTACATGGTAACGTTTCTGATAGCATTAAACAATCTATTTTGTTTATTAACTCAGCTCATGAGATCTGGAAAGTGCTTGAAAAACGTTTTCAGTTGTGTAATGGGTCTAGAAAGTATAAACTAAATAAGGATCTGTTTAGTGTTAGTCAAAACAAAATGAAGGTGAATGAATATTATACCATGGTTAGTAGTTTATGGGAAGAGATCGAGTCTATGAATTGTTTGCCTGTTGTCACTACTGCGGCTGAGGATGTTACAGCACTTCTTGCTGCAGTTGAAACACAAAAACAAGAGTCAAAGTTATTTGTGTTTCTAAATGGTTTAGATGAGTCATATACTGCTATAAGGAGTCAATTGTTGATGCATCAGCCTTTGCCCACTGTTGAAGCTGCTTGTGCTGTGGTTCAACAAGAAGAATCTCAGAGAGAAATTCTAACTATTGTTGAGCCAGAACACACAGCTATGCTTAGCAAAGGTCCTGGTTTACCACCTTGTACTGTGTGTGGTTTGAGAAATCATCCTAGTGATAAATGTTGGAGTCTCACTGGTTTTCCTAAGTGGCACTACAAATATAAAAAGCCAGTGCAGAGAGGTGGACATACACAAAATAAGGCTGGTGGAAGACAGCAAAATGCTCAGCAAATTTCTCGAATGGCAAACAATGTCTCTGCTCAATCTGAGTCTAAACCTGTTAATGAAGAGGTGACATTCACATCTCAACAGCTTGAACATTTGCTGAAATTTATGCCTGGCAGTTCTTGTCAAAAAAGTTCAGACATAGATGATGAATTGGAGTTTGGCTTTTCTGGAATGGTGTCCTGCAATCTAGCAGCTGTTAGTAAAGATGCCTGGATTATTGATTCTGGAGCTAGTGACCACATGACATGTTCTGTGGACAAGCTGTCTAATGTCACTTCAAGTGTTTCAAATCTCAGTATAACTTTGCCTACTGGTGCTGTATCAAAAATTACACATATGGGACAGATGAGATTGCAGAATGGTCTGATTTTGCAAAATGTTCTGGTTGTGCCAAATTTCACCCATAACTTGTTGTCAATTCATAAGCTTGCTAGTGACAACAAGTGTGATGTAAAATTCACACCATATACTTGTGAAATTTTCTGCTCTCAGTCAAAGAAAATGAAGGCACTGGGAAGAGTGTACAAGGGTTTGTATTATCTACTTGATGAAAGTTCTGCAAATGCTGTTGTATCTAGTTCAGTGAATTCTGATAAAGCTGCAATGGATGCTGACTTGTGGCATGTGAGGTTGGGTCATGCGTCTCTGTCAAAAATGAAGTGCATTCCACATCTGAGGTCCCAGCTACAGAGTACTAAGCAGGTATGTTTGACCTGTCCTATGTCCAAATTTACAAAGTTACCTTATTCTCTCAGTGAGTCTCATGCTGATGGATCATTTGACTTAGTGCATTTAGACACTTGGGGGCCATATAGGGTGTGTACTAGAAACAAGTTTAAGTACTTTCTTACTTTGGTGGATGATCACACAAGAATGACTTGGCTCTATTTGATGCAACACAAGTCAGACTTTTTGGCATGTTTTAAGGCTTTCTATCACTATGTTGCAAATCATTTTAAAAAATCAGTCAAGTGTATTAGGTCAAACAATGCACTTGAGTTTGCAGATAGTGCTTGTACTGCCTTCTATAATGACAAAGGGATAGTGCATCAAAAGTCATGTGTTTACAGGCCACAACAAAATGCTCGAGCAGAAAGAAAACATAGGCATGTGTTAGAAGTTGCAAGATCTTTGAAATTTCAATCTGGTCTACCTCTGTCTTACTGGGGTGAGTTTGTGTTAACTGCTGTACACATAATTAACAGATTGCCTTCTTCTGTTCTTGAAAACAAAACTCCATTTGAGATGATGTTCAATAAACCAACACCTTATGACCATTTGAAGGCATTTGGTTGTTTAGTTTTTGCTTCAAATCCTTCACAAACCTCTGATAAATTTAGTCCAAGGGGAGTACCATGTGTAATGTTAGGATATCCACCAAACATCAAAGGCTATAGATTGCTAGATTTAACTACTATGCAATCATTTGTTTCTAGAGATGCCGTTTTCAAGGAATCTGTGTTTCCTTTTAATACTACATCTAAATCACCCTATAGTCTGCCTATTCCAGTTCAAATGCCATCGGTTGTTTCATCTACACTTGGTTGTGATATAGATGAGTTTGTTGATTCTGACCCTATCACTTCTTCTGAGCATACACCTGTTTCATCACCTAGCTCTAGTTCTAGTTCTAGTGTGTCTCCTGAAAGTACACCTCCCTCTCCTACTCCTGTTCCTGTCAGAAAGTCTACTAGAATCACCAAGCAACCTGTGTGGATGGATCAATATGTTCCTAATTTGCCTTCAAAGGCTAATGTGGTTCAAGTTACAGATCAATTGGTGCATACAAGGTTTAATTGCTTTCTGGCAGCATCAACTGCTCATACTGATCCTACTACGTTTGTTTAGGCCTTACAACACAATCACTGGATTGATGCAATGAATCAAGAGTTGTCTGCTCTTGAGATGAATGATACTTGGGAGGTCACAGAGTTGCCTGCAGATAAAAAGTCAATTGGGTGTAAATGGGTTTTCAGAACAAAGTTTAAACCAGATGGATCAGTGGAAAGGTATAAGGCAAGGCTAGTCATACTTGGCTGTAAGCAAACATATGGGGTGGATTACTTGGATACTTTTGCTCCTGTGGCAAAGCTCACTACAGTACGCACTCTGTTGGCCATGGCTGCTATACAGGATTGGATAGTGGTGCAAATGGATGTCACCAATGCATTCTTGCATGGTGATCTCCAAGAAACGGTCTACATGAAGTTTCCTCCTGGTTACATGGGTATGCATAGCAGAATTCCTTACTCTGCAACAACAAATAACTCCTCTGGCAATTCAATTGGTCTGGTTTGCAAACTAAAGAAGTCTTTATATGGCATTAAACAGGCTCCACAAACCTGGTTCAGCAAACTCTCAATGACTTTACTGGATAATGATTTTGTTCAGTCTAAAACAGATTACAGTTTGTTTGTGAAAACTGGGAATAACACAATTGTTCTAGTTCTTGTGTACGTTGATGATTTCCTCATAGCTGGCAACTCATCACAAGAAATCAATGTGCTCAAGCAGATGCTGTTCAAACACTTTCATATGAAAGATCTTGGGCCTGTTCGATATTTTTTGGGTTTGGAGATAGACAAAACTGCAGAAGGATACTTTGTGTCACAGAAGAAATATACACTTGATCTCTTGAAAGAATATAGCATGGATAATGCAATGTCTGTACGACTACCAATGGATGCACATCTCAAACTTACTCCAACAAGTGGGACTCCTTTGCACGATCCTCATCCTTATCAAAAGCTAATGGGCAAGTTAATTTATTTAACTGTGACTCGTCCTGATATTACATATCGTCCTGATATTACATTCGCTGTGCACGTTCTAAGTCAATATATGCATAGTCCTCATACTGACCATATGCAAGCTGCTCAAAGATTGTTGAGATATCTGCTTAAGAATCCCAGTCAAGGCATATTACTGGCAAGCTCGTCTGCAGTGCAAATTCAAGCATATTGTGATAGTGACTGGGCTAGTTGTCCAGTCACTCGCAGATCTACTTCAGGCTTCTGTATCTTGCTTGGTAACTCTCTAATCTCGTGGAAATCCAAGAAACAATCAGTTGTAGCTAGATCCACAGCTGAAGCCGAGTATAGGGCGATGGCTCTAACTACATGTGAAGTAACTTGGATCAGTGCTTTGCTAAAAGACATGGGACTTCATGACATTCCTCCTTCAATACTGCAGTGTGACAACATGGCTGCTATAGCCATTGCAGCAAACCCAGTACTTCATCAAAGGACGAAGCATATAGAAGTTGACTGCCACTTTGTGCGTGATAAAATCAAGTCTGGAACGATTGTCACTCATCATGTTCCTTCACACTCGCAGCTTGCTGACATTTTAACAAAGCCACTATCTATGAAGCAGCATTATGGATTACTTCGCAAGCTTGGAGCTTCAGTCTCAACTACAGCTCCGCTTGAAGGGGAGTAATAAGGACACAACTATGCTTAGCTCAGCCATCTCGTTTATTACTGTCTTGTCTTTCATTGTTTACTGTTTTTATCTGTTTTATCCCATGAGGACAGCTGGCTTGTAATAAATAAAGACTGTAGGGACCTAGTTGTTATTTTGAGGTAGGTGGTTATTAGGTTCCCTTGAGGTGCCAATCATTGGCATAAAAGGTGTGCAGGTGGCTAAGAGACAGATAGAATGAATTAATAAAATTATTGTGTGGCTGAGCTTATATCATTCTCTTTGCTTTCCTTCATTTCGTTGACATTCATATTACTCATTACATACTTGACCATATTCATATAGGCCAAGGTTCTAGAGAGAACACCCTTAAAAAGAGAACGAGAGAACACATCATCTAACCATTGAATCTATTAAATCTAATGGCCCCGCCAGGGGCACCAAATACAAAAAAGTCTTATAATTCTAGTCTCTATCCATTCATAAAAAAAAATAAAAAAAAATTAAAAAAATTTAAAAACCTGTTATGACGTCACAGTGACATCATCATCATTATTATTATTTTTTTAAAAAATTTTTTTTTATATTTTTTTTAATGAATGGATAGAGGGTAAAATTATAAGACTTTTTTGTATTGGGTGTTGTTAGCGGGACCATTAGATCTAATAGATTCAATGGTTAGATGATGTGTTCTCTCATTCTCGGGTGTTCTCTCTGGAGCCTAACCCTATTCATATATATACATGTATCTTTGATCAGGTGAAAAGCCGGAGAGTAAGAAGATCAAGATCGATGGCTATTAAGATAACTAATATAGAATGAGAACATGCATATTGATTATTTGTCCAAGTAATGTTTTATTGAGTTTTTGCTGAAGAACTAAATAAGGATTGAGTTATTTTGGAATCTGATCTGTTTTCATGCCGTATTGGCACTTACTAAAGGTTCATTCATGATGTGATCTTCATGATATGCACTTTTTGTTTACGGTGCTCTGCTGTTGATGCTCCATAATGAGCTCCTGCTGCTGTTACCTGATAACAAGACACTTACCTATTTCTAAGAAAAATACAATGAATGAGTTATTATTATTACTAGAATGACTAATTTTACATAAAGGTTGTCTTCTTTGATCTGTTACATCCACTGTTTGCCAGTATTAAGCAAGTTGGAAGGCTCTGAAAATCAAGAATGTGTATAAGAGTTGTACCAATTAACAAGCTTGCAATTGATACAGACATACAGTTACAATTTAATATTATGCTTGAATCTGGGAAAACATGTCAATGTATAGGAGCAAGTAATAAGCCGTATACCTACAATTATAAGATTTATGCATATCTTTTTTTTTGTCAGTATATGAGCAATTTGAGGTTTCCAAATGAAGTTGTTCGCCAATGAACAAATATGTGACCCTCTGTAGAAGCTAGGACCTAGTGATATTCCTTACAGACCCCATATC
The DNA here is from genome assembly GCA_037693485.1 of Kitagawia praeruptora. Taxonomy (NCBI): domain Eukaryota; kingdom Viridiplantae; phylum Streptophyta; class Magnoliopsida; order Apiales; family Apiaceae; genus Kitagawia; species Kitagawia praeruptora. The sequence goes on along the minus strand of CM075350.1, from coordinate 26,589,750 downwards.
GAGTAAAATACAATGAATAATATGTTATATGCTATCATGACAAAACGCGAAAGGTACTGAAATGAAATTTTATTACCAGAATTTGTATAAAGTAATCAACCAGAATGGCTAATTGTATAAAAAGGTCGTTATCTTGCTGTCTTTTTTGCCAAATGATAGCTCTTTGCAGGACCTGTTACATCCATTGTTTGTCGATATAATTTCCAATCAATATAATGCATTCACAAGCTTGAATCAAACTTGCATTTATTATGATGAACAAAGATACTTACTGATCATAATTCCTTTTTGTACAATGGGAACTTGGAAGTGCTTTTGCAATGCATTAATACTCGTGCAGAAGGTACTATTCCTTCTCATCATTTAACTTGGATGATTTTATCAGACATATGAGCAATATGAGGGATCGCAAATGAAGCTATTGGTTTAACTTGGATGATTTTATCAGATATATGAGCAATATGAGGGATCACAAATGAAGCTGTTCACCAACGAACAAAATATGTAATCCTCTCTGTTTTTTCCCTGTGAAATTTGAGGTTGCACTTGTATCTGTATGTAGAAGGTAAAAGGACCCAGTACTGTGGCTAACAGCCCTCATACGGGCGATAAACAATTTCTTCTATGCTGACAAGTATTATGATGCTTCAACCATTATTTAACTACTTAGCATCCCACCTTCATCTTCTCTTTTTAAAAACGACATATGTAGTTGATCAGCCAAAAGATTTCTTTCTTTACGGAAAATACAGATGAGTTCTTTAGCCCAAAGGATTTATCACTAAATTGACGAAGTCACACTTGCATTGCTAGCCTGGTGATTGGTACCTATATAGCAATCAACTTGAGATTACAAAAGAAAAATCTGAGCACTACTCAGTGCAAACGTTGTCCTGGCTCTTCATGTATACATGTGTTTGTACTGCAAATTTTAATCTAGTGTTAAGCAGCATTAGTTGCACTCTAACAATTAAGTTAGGCATTAGTTGCACTCTAACAATTAAGTTAGCTCATAACAAAGAACATATACTCACTTGTAAGACATATAAGCCTAATGATTCAAAAAAAAGTTAGATTATAACAAAGAAACTTACCATAATTTCATTTTGCTCAATGGTAGAAGTGCTTTTGCTAAATGGTGGATTTATTCGGATATATGCTCAGTTAAGTGTTGGGAGTAATTTAAACTTGTCTTTATGGTTTTATATTATGATTTTATTTGCAAAATAAAGAAGCTGTCAACCCATGTAATCAGCTAAGATTTGATCGTGCTGTTAGGTTGTTATTCAGTTTCCTAGAATCGTGGAGTCAGTAGAGTTATTTTAGGATCGAAGTCTTTATAATGTTTGCCCTATCATTTCATTCAGTATGTAATTTCTTTGAGTCTTAATAGAAGAAGCCTTTTGTTTTTACAGTCTTATACGTATTCTTCTGTGTGTGTGTGTGGTTTACTGCTCTGGGTTCTTCATTTGGTATCAGAGCAACTAACACTCAGAGGTCTTCAGTATCCGATGGACACGGGGAAAGGTAAGAGTGGATCATTTGGGCTAACATATCCAATGTTGGCAAAGGGAAATTACACAGCATGGGCTTTGAAGATGAGGGTTTTCATGCAAGCCCAGGGAGTATGGACTGCTGTACAACCGAGTGATGAGAAAGCAGTGGTCGATGAGAAAAATGATAAGATAGCCCTGGCTATGATCTATCAAGGCATACCTGAGGAGATGCTGCTGTCAATCTCTGAGAAGAAAACATCAAAAGAAGGTTGGGAAGCTATTAAGGTGATGTGTCAAGGTGCAGATCGTGTAAAGAAGGCTAGAATTCAGACCTTGAAATCTGAATTCGAGTCGTTGCGTATGGACGATGAAGAACAGCTCGATGATTTTTCTATGAAGGTTAATGGATTGGTGTCAACTATACGAGCCCTGGGTGAAGAAATGCCAGAATCGTACGTTGTCAAGAAGTTACTTAGATCTGTTCCATCTAAGTTTCTGCAAATCGCATCGACAATCGAGCAATTTGGTGATTTAGAGAAAATGACAGTCGAAGAAGCTATTGGGTCCCTACAAGCCCATGAGGAACGTTTGAAGGGCCAAAGTGTGATGAAGGGAACCAAACTACTATTGACAGCAGAGGAGTGGTCCAAACGTGAGAAGAATGAAGAAAAACTTTTGCTTACTCGAGAGGATTGGATAAAAAGAACAAGCAGAGAAACCATGGATGGGTCATCAAGTCATAAGGGACGAGGAGGACGTGGTTTTCAAGGAAGTAGTCGTGACAGAAGCACTGTAAGGTGTTTTAACTGCAACATTTTGGGTCATTACTCTAGTGAATGCAAAAGACCTCGTCGAGAACGAAACCAGCAATCTGAAGCAAACCTGGTGCAAATCAGGGACGACGAACCAGCATTGCTATTAGCAAAAATGGATGACAACAAAGATAAGTTGGTATTGTTAAATGAAGAGCATGTTATTCCAACTTTGGAGACAAGAGAACAGGAGAGAGTCACGTCACAGTTGTGGTACTTGGATAATGGGGCTAGTAATCACATGACTGGGGACAAATCAAAGTTCTCCAAGCTTGATGAAAATGTAACAGGAAAGGTGAAGTTTGGTGACGGGTCAAATGTATGCATTAAAGGGAAGGGAACAATCACGTTCAAGTGCAAAACTGGAGAAGTTAGGGCATTTGAAAACGTGTTCTATATCCCAAGCCTTCGCAACAATATCATTAGTCTTGGGCAAATGTCCGAGGAAGGAAACAAAGTGGTGATGAGTGGTGACCTTCTGTGGGTGCATGATAATTCAGGGAAGTTGTTGATGAAGGTCAAAAGGTCACCAAATCGGCTATATAAAATATTTCTTGAAGAATCACCAGCCGTTTGTCTGCTTACAAAAACAGAAAAAGAATCTTGGCTCTGGCATTCCCGGTTAGGTCATGTGAACTTTGATGCTCTAAATCTCATGAAGAGAAATGAAATGGTGAAAGGCTTGCCAAACCTAGTGAATCCAAAGGCGTTATGCAAAGATTGCTTAATGGCAAAACAAACCAGGACACCTTTTCCTACTCAATCGAGTTATAGATCAAGCAAGGTGTTGGAATTAGTGCATGGGGATATATGCGGACCTTTCACACCACCAACACCATCTGGCAAGAGGTACTTTTTACTTTTAGTTGATGATTTTAGTCGTATGATGTGGGTCTATTTTTTGTCAGCAAAGAATGAAGCATTAGAGGCGTTTGGTAAATTCAGAACTCTTGTTGAAAAAGATTCTGAAGAGAAGGTCAAGGCACTGCGCACGGATAGAGGAGGGGAATTTTGCTCACATCAGTTCGAAAAATACTGTGAAGATGCTGGAATTATGAGACAATACACAGCTCCTTACACTCCACAGCAGAACGGAGTGGTGGAACGGAGGAATAGAACAGTGGTTGCAATGGCCAGAAGTTTTTTAAAGGAGAAGCATGTTCCATCAGAATTTTGGGGTGAAGCCGTAAGGCATTCTGTTTATGTACTCAACAGGTTACCCACACGAGCTCTTACAAGTGACACTCCCTACGAAGCATGGTCAAAGAAAAGGCCAGATATCAGCCACATAAGAATATTTGGGTGCTGTGCTTATATGAAGGTACCTAGCAACCTTACAAGTAAGCTGGATGATCGATCAAAGCAAGTGGTGTACTTTGGACGTGAGCCTGGCACAAAGGCTCATCGGTTGTATAATCCAGAGGAGAACAGAGTTCATGTTAGTAGAGATGTACACTTTGATGAATCAAAGTCTTGGGCTTGGGCTAATGATGATGATACAGGTGTTGAAGCCCAGTTTGAACTTACAGATGCTGTAAACACGGAAGGAATGGATGGAAGTGAAGTACTAGAGCCCGAGACTCCTATGCAATCCTCACAGTCCTCACAGTCCTCAAAGTCTACAGAGTTACAGGAGACACCATCTACTCAGCCAAGTGAGGTTAATTCCAAAGGGTCTGGAAACAACAGTACACCACCAAGCAGCACACCACCGAGACGTTTTAAGAGTTTGAGGGATGTCTATGCAAACACAGAAGAAATTTTTCTCGATGATGATGAATTGTTTTTTGTCAGCATTGAGGAACCAGCCACGTACAATCAAGCCATTAAAGAGAAAGCGTGGGTGAAAGCCATGAAAACCGAGATTGAAGCAATAGAAAAGAACAACACTTGGAAGCTTGTGACACTACCACCAGGGGTTAAACCAATTGGTTTGAAATGGGTATATAAACTGAAGAAAAACACTGAAGGTGTCATTGTGAAGTACAAGGCGAGGCTTGTTGCAAAGGGCTACGTTCAGAAACAAGGTGTTGATTTCGAAGAAGCATTTGCACCTGTCACACGATTAGAAACTGTAAGGTTACTTTTGGCACTGGCAGCCCAAAACAGTTGGGAGATTCATCATTTAGATGTCAAATCAGCTTTCTTGAATGGAGATCTACAAGAAGATGTGTACGTACAACAACCAGAGGGATTTGTGCAGCAAGGCAAGGAGCATATGGTTTACAAGCTAGACAAGGCGCTGTATGGGCTTAGACAAGCGCCTCGTGCCTGGTATGATAAATTAAATAAGTGCTTGTTGAGTCTTGGTTTTATTAAATGTCCTTACGAACATGCAGTTTATACAAGACGGGTGAAGGAAGAAGTAGTGATTATTGGGGTATATGTTGATGACTTGCTGATTACGGGCACAAGCATAGGTGAAATCCAACGTTTCAAGGATCAAATGAGCAAGAGGTTTGACATGAGTGATTTAGGTAAGTTATCTCATTACCTTGGAATAGAGGTGGTACAAACTAAGGAATGTATCGAGTTGAAACAGATGGCATATGCTCGAAAGGTGCTTGAGTCTAGTGGCATGGCAGAGTGCAAGGCTACTAAGTATCCCATGGAACCAGCACTTCAGTTGCATAAAGATGAAGATGGGAAGCCAGTGGATCCAACTGCATTTAAGTCAATAGTAGGTGGTCTAAGATATCTTGTTCATACTAGGCCGGACATAGCCTTTGCTGTTGGAATAGTCAGTCGTTACATGGAGCGACCTACTGAGATGCATTTAAACGCTGTAAAGCGAATTCTGAGGTACTTAAAGGGTACTTTAAACTATGGCCTGGTATATTGTAAAGGAAACAAGAACAACATGTTATCAGGTTACTCTGACAGTGATTTGGGTGGACAAGTCGACGATAGGAAGAGTACGGGTGGAATGGCGTTCTACCTAAATGAATGCTTGATCACATGGGTATCCCAGAAGCAACGATGTGTAGCTCTTTCTTCTTGTGAGGCAGAATTTATGGCGGCCACAGCAGCTGCCTGTCAAGCTATATGGTTGCGTAATTTGCTTGGTAAACTCACTGATGATGACATTGGTCCAGTAATGCTCTATATAGACAACAAATCGGCTATAGACTTAGCCAAAAACCCAATGTTCCATGGACGTAGTAAACATATTGACATCCGGTTTCACTTCATCCGAGAATGTGTTGAACGTGGAGAGATTGTGATCAAGCATGTACGAACGGAGGGGCAACGAGCTGATGTGCTGACCAAGGCTATGGCTACTGTGAAATATGAAAGGATGCGAGCACTGCTTGGCCTCAGAAATCTTCAAAAACAAGTTTAAATTAAGGGGGTGCTTGTTGGGAGTAATTTAAACTTGTCTTTATGGTTTTATATTATGATTTTATTTGCAAAATAAAGAAGCTGTCAACCCATGTAATCAGCTAAGATTTGATCGTGCTGTTAGGTTGTTATTCAGTTTCCTAGAATCCTGGAGTCAGTAGAGTTATTTTAGGATCGAAGTCTTTATAATGTTTGCCCTATCATTTCATTCAGTATGTAATTTCTTTGAGTCTTAATAGAAGAAGCCTTTTGTTTTTACAGTCTTATACGTATTCTTCTGTGTGTGTGTGGTTTACTGCTCTGGGTTCTTCATTAAGGACAATATTTAGATGGTTTCAAAAAAAGGAGGACAATATTTACATTTCACTTCCATTTAAAATTCGTATGTCCAATATGAGTGCTATAGGTGAGTATACAAAAAGTAATCAATAGAATAGTTTGGAATCCACTTTAGGTGCACGGAAAGGCACTAATTTAGCAATTCTTATTCACTAGTAGTTATGTGTTCTGATGAACTGTACCATTGCAGAGGAGAGTAGTTAAACTAAATCATGTTAGAGTTTAAACGATATTGAAGAGAGATATGCAAGAAGGGAAAAGTCTCATGCAATGGAAATAGCAGACCTGCAATCAGACTGACAGAACCAGAGAGAAGATTTAAGTAGTATAGTCTATAGATGTCTAAAGCTGACCTGCCACTATGAGTACTAATTAGTTTCTTACAAGTACCATTTTTCATAATTTCAGTTATTACACTAGTTTGATTCTAGTGTTCCATCGATGCCGTATGGGTCCATGCTGGTTAAACTCACAGAATGACAGAGTAGCATAATAGTTAAGAACAACTCTTTAATGTTTTAATTTTGTAGGTTCCTGAGCCCCTTATTCCACCTGCTGGTGCCCGGATGATGTCACTTACAGATGGTTTGTCTAAGGTATTTACTGATGGAAATCCACACACCTGTCTCTTTTGTTTATTCACATAAATTCATTTGTTTAAACAATATTAACTGAAGTCTCAACAACTACATAGATGTAAAAGTGGCAAAACGGTTTGATCGATCATCTAATAGTATATTGTGATATTGATATTGTTTGGTGCTGGTGGTGCCAAAAATTAGCCACATTTTCTTTGCATATCATTTGCTGAAAAAAACCCCAGTTACCAGCACTAATATATTACTACATGTCCACTGGAGTTCAGAAGTAATGTAAAAAAAGGTCTATATCTTCTCGCAAAATCTATTTTTGTTCTAATAAGCAGGACTCGTATATCAGTCCATGGATTTCACTATTTCATGTTTAAAATTCCATGAAGTTTTTGGAGCAGGTTTGGTACATACTGATTTTGTTTTATTTGCCTATAGATGTCTAAGTCGATCGGCACCATCTGATCAATCACGGATTAATTTGCTCAACTCAAAAGATGTAAGTTGCCGCTTCCCTTTATTAAACCTGATGTCCACTGCAATTAAAATTTAGCATCTGGACCCCTTTTAGCCAGCAAGATTTTATGCAATATATTTCTAGACAGGTGCATGTATTACGTCCATGTGTTTTCAATTTGGTTGAATATTGAATCATGCAGCTGGAAATCATTTTATGAATAGAGTTTTTCGTTAGGAGCTTTTGGAAGCCCCTTACACAATTGGAGCATAAAATATTAATCAGATAAACCATGTTATATCAAACAAAGATACCGTGTCCTCACTTCTCACCAAAATTGTCTTTCTCAACTATCTACTTCCTTTCAGCCAAAAAAAGCTCTCAAACTTCTTGGTTTCGGAATATTCCTATGCTACAAAGCTGAGACGTTTTTGTTGGCCAGTGTTAGATGGCAGGCTGGTTAATGGTTCTGTAAACTTCTGGCGGATTAAGTTGGTTCAAGTTGTCCTGATGTTTTTTTTTGTTAAAGAAGCACAATCCGTCCATATTCAAATCAATTTTTGTCTCTGACTCTATTACCAATGGTAAGTGGAGTCTCTAATATGTCCCTTTTCTAAAAAAATAAAAACAAAGATTAGGGGTGATGGTGTAACTCATGTACTAAATGAGGACTATGCCTTGTTGAACCATCAAGGTTCAATTCTCCCCTACCACATGTATTAGAACAGATACTAAAAATAATAGAATCACTTTGAAAAAAAAAGGTAAAAATTAGTTGAATAATATTTTCCAACTAATTACCTTAATTAATATATTGGAAATGTGAATAGTGTTAAGTTTGAAATTTTGGGACCGAGTATTAAATAACATGTTCTAATCATCAAAACATCATTAAATCATTTACTTACTAAATTCATGGTTCCAAAATGACTTCGATATTTGTCATGTGTTTCGCATGTCAACGATAGTCAACGATAAAAGTAGCAACTGCATATTTTAATACTTCTCCCTTGCAAAATTATTGTTGTCCGCCTTTAACTAATTTCAAACTAAATTAACCAAATTTTGACCTGAAATTTACATCTATACTAATATATTAAAGTCGAAATATTGAAAATTTTAATTTTTGATTTGGTTATTCTATTTATTAAAATAAATAATAACATAATATGATTAATGTTAAGTAACCGATTGCCTTTTTCACATTTACTTTTAGTTGAATACATTGTCTTTTATAAACATCTAAAAAATCAATCGTATCATATCTTTCGATCATTAATATTTTCTTTCTAATTAAAACATGTTACCATTTTAATTTAAAAATAATCTTATAATCATTATTATATACCCGAAAATATCACACCATATTTTTTGATGTTATCATTTTGATTTAAAACTAATCTTATAATCATTAATATATATCCGAAAATATCACATCATATCTTTTAGGGTTTCATATGTCTGAGGATGACCTCAGGTTAGAACCCTGAGGTTAAAACAAATCAATACAAATTTAAGGATATTTGTGTAAATTACTGATAAAAGTTTTATATTTACAAAAATGTCCATGCGGGGCCCCTTACTTTATAGGTAATATTTCTTTATAACCTTAGGGGAGATGCCTGAGGTTGTCCTCAGGCCCATTTTTCTCTATTTTTAATTATTAATAAAATATATTAAAAATCTGTATACATTGTTTATAATAGGGAAACATTAGTATATTTCGTAAACATGAGTATATTAAATTATATTAAATTAAAATCAAAAAAATATTAAAAATAATGATTATATAAAAACATAATTGTAATATTAAATAAAATTTATAACATAATAAAAGAAACCAGTGCATCGCACGGGCATTGAAAGTTTGTCGGTTCGATTTTCAGCACGGTCATCCTAATTATTAAAATAAATAGTAAAATAATATAATTAGTGAGAATTAGCCGAGTGCCTTTTTTTTAATTAAAAGAGGTTTATTTTTAATTTATTGATGATATTACCTTTTATAAACACCTAAAATATCGTATCGTCCAATCAATAATATTTCTTTCTAAATCGTTAACTTTTAATTTAAAATATAATCTTACAATAATTAATATATACCCAAAAATATAACACTATAGCGTCTAACACTAGTACAGAACTGTCTTTTAGCGTCGGTTAAATAGAGAGCCGTGGCCTATACATACTTTAGGCGTCGGTTGATAGCTTAACCGACGCTTAATGTCATTTGTGTTGGACCGTTTGCGTCGGTGATGAAACAACCGACGCCTAAAACTGAACTTTTAGCGTCGGTCTTTACTTAACCGACGCATAAAACCGACCTTTAGCGTCGGTCATAAACAACCGACGCCTAAAACCAACCTTTTAGCGTCGGACTTTACTCTACCGACGCCTAAAACCGACCCTTTAGCATCGGTCATTACTCAACCGACGCCTAAAACCGATCCTTTAGCGTCGGTCTTACTCAACCGACGCCTAAAACTGATCCTTTAGCATCAGTCATAAATAACCGACACCTAAAACTAACCCTTTTGCGTCGGTCTTTGCTCAACCGACGCTAAAAGTATTATAATTAAAAAAACTAAATTATATAAAAATAATATTTTTATACAAATAATTATACAAATAATATGTTATTTTGTATTATACCATTCTATTAAAAAAATTTAAATTGAATAATATTATTGAAATAAAATTTATACAAATAAAATAACAATTTATAAATAGTTATGTTTAAATATTTTCATTACACAAAAAAATAGTATATATTCATTTTTACTTATATATCTTGAACTATTATTTATGATACAATTATATGCGGATCCAGATTCATTACGTAAATTATATTATTAAAAAATTACACTTTTATGTAACTAAATTTTTAAAAATTTTGAAATTTTGTATTATATCAATTAATAAATATTATATATTTATACATGGATCAGACAAATATACGTGTTTATATCTTTTTACATAAGGCACATAAAAAAAAGTATTAAAAACATATAACTTCAACTCAATAATTATTTATTAGTCACCTACAGTAAAATCACCCGATCCCCAATTTCAGAGTTGTGCAAGCCCTAATCACTCAACCTCTTCACTCAATCAACAAAAACGAAACTGAGCATCTTCAGTACACAAGTTCCTCTAATTAGAAATAGCATCTTCGTTCTTAATCTTAATTTGATTCTAGGTACTCTCTCTCTCTCTCCCTCTCTCTCCCTCTCTCTCTCTCTCTCTCTCTCTCTCTCTCTCTCTCTCGCACTACTACACAGTACACTTTCTACACAATCGTCTTAATCATTCTTCTATTTTGCGATGATGACGATTAGTTTGGGGATATCATCTTCTTCACGCATTTCTGGTTCTAAAAAACTTGTTCACTCTAGTTGTACTTGCCTCTAGCTCTCTACTATCATCTTATTCTGTCGTAAGTTCTTTCAAACTCATTTTCATTATTTCTGGTTTCTGATATTTTCTTAAGTATTGGTATGTTTAGACTAATATTATTCTATTAACCAAACTCAATGGTACGATTGAGAAATATGAAACTGATACTTTAAATTGTGTGTTATATTTTGTTTTGGTAATTAGTGAATGCTTGGTTGCCCATATGAATGTTTCTCACTGTAATTATCCATCTGTTTTGTAATGTATAGACAATGAAGATACGGGTCTGACTTTAGTTTTAATTCATTACTTTGTTAAGTTTTATTATCTATCATTACTTCAATTCAACTGGAGACGATCTTATGATGTTTTTGACATAGCACGCAAATGCTAGTTTACCAGGTCTGATACATTGCGTCTGAGAAAATAATTCAGCCGTTATTGTATTTTATGATGTCATAATGTAAATCAAAGAAGGCCCTGTTTAATAGGTGTATTTATTTTTCTGATGTCATAATGTATATTGACGAAGTCCCTGTTTTTATGTCATAATGTATATCATAGGGTTGATGTGCTTCATTATTTACTCTTTAATTTGTCCATTTGTCAGCATTTAGCTTAATATATGTATGTGTGGGCATGTGGGATGACTTGTAATATGTAGCTTCTTAATGCACGGATCTGCCTTAAACGGGCAACTTCAGTACTGCTGAGAGTGTAATGTTCGAGTATTATGATATTTTATGTGAAGCTCGTTTTGGGAACTTAAAAGGAGGAATTACTAAGGAAATGCAGTTACAAGTTAATTTAATGTGTGATTATTGAGTGTGACATCAGATAGACCATCTTCGATGGATCTGTACTTATGCTCCCACATCGTGTATTACAAATTAATAAAGAGATTATATTTCACCTAAATAGTTGCAATATAAAGAGTTAGAACTAATTGGAAGTTCCATGTCCCACTCCAAGGCACATTCGTTGTGTGCTTGTTATGATATAACAACATGGCAGGTTGAGGAACTCCAGAGCACATTCTTTCTCAAGGAGAGTGTACTTCTCCCAACTATCTAACTACCTAGATTTACAAAGTTAAATGCAAAATACTAAGTAGGTCCAATGTAGATGCATAATTGTCAATTTCATAACCTCCTCATGTTAGATTTTCTGTTGTTTTTAAGTTACTCAGATACTGGTCAAGATGCAAAAATTTATTTTACTTTTTGAACAGTACTAATCCATAGTTGGATTTTTTCCAAAGGTTCAATTGAGAATGAAGAGATTAAAAAAGGTCTTGCTAAACCATTTCTCTTAAGTTCAGATGAATATAAACAAGATGAAAATGATGAACAAGAATGTGATGCTGGTGAAGAATCACCAAAGGTATCTCAAGGAGCGGCCAAATCTATGAAATCAGCTTATAAATTGCTTACTCCTTATGTAAAGGTGTGTGCTTATATTTGAGTGTGACTTCAATTTCTACATTGTAGAAGACAGGGTGACATATATGTTGATTGCACTCAGCATTGACAGTTAAGTTAATAAAGAACCATATGTTATAAGTCTTTACAAGTTGTGAATTACATTTTATTTCTTCAATATGTGAACATGTCATTCTTTCTTTTTGGTACTTCATTTGATAGGTATCTTGAAAGATGAAAAATTGAAATGATATTATATTACCTACTCATCTTTCTTGCTACTATTACATAAAGTTTGTACGCTCTCTCACATGAGATGCTATGGTCTTCTTAGGTTCAACTGTTGATATATTTCATGCTGAAATATGTGGTAGAGATTTTACTCTCAGAATCCAGCGGCGTCGTCACTGCATACTACTTCCATTGGTCAACCAGCAATGTGTCACTCTTCCTTGCAGGCATTGGCGTAACTGTTCTTCCTGTGAACATTATTGTTGGCAGCTACATAAGTAATATGATTGAAGACAGGTAATTAAGCCGCAAGACTTTCTTATAGGAAGTTAAATTTATGAAATCAAGTTCAATTCTTATCCAAATGACTGTAAGAGTAACGCGTTGTAATAACATTAAGCACTTCAAAAGAGTAATAATGTATTATCCATGCTTAAAACTCCAATCACATCCAATGTTCACTTTTAAATGTGGAAGATATACTATGATGCACCAAAATCACTAAAGCATATAAACTCAAGAGCTGACATGCATAAAAAATACAAGGTAATCAGGATGTGAGAAGATGTTTCACTTACATATAAGAACATGATTAGAAATATATTACGACATTCCAGTTTATTATATTACAGGTAGAGCACAATAATGTGATTCAAAATTGATAGTGTAACTAAAGTAGCTTCTTGCATAGGCATTGGCGTACATAATCTTAATTGTGCTTGCAGGCAAATCTTACTAGCATCTGAGATTATGGTTTTCCTGGGAATTCTTATAAAGCTTCAACATAGTTTTTCCATATTCCGTGCCACAGTATGTGATTGCTGGACTAGTTCTTTTTGTATCCGCAGAAGTCTTGGAAGGTATGAATATTTATTTGAACACTATCTTCATAACATTAGAATTCTGTGCCAGAAAACTAGTAAGTCAGAATGATTTTTTTAATCTTTTAGTGTAGTACTTCTAAACCCAAAATTGCAGAGTGCAACCAATGAACTTCTTATCTACTTTACACCCATAACTATCATGTCAAATATCATTAATGTAGCCTGCAAAATGATCGTCGTAATTGTTTAACATCAAATTTGCAAAAAAACACCCTCTATGCATGCTGAGACCATCTTTTTAATTGGTTAAATGTTATTTCTGCTATTTTGAAGGACTGACATCTATTTGGTCATCCATAATTTCTATCTTCTTGAGCAACTCTGATGTCAATTAAATATAGGGAAAATGGAGTCAGGTTCTTTAATTTTAACTTCTAGACGCTCTTCCTTTTTTTCCTCGCAGTTATTACGGCTTGGTGTGAACCTGAAGAGTTTCCCTACATCTACTGTTCCTACCACATTTGACATCCTCTTCCACGTGGGCATTGGAGTTGTTCTCTTTCTATACGCCCTCTTCTGGATAAAGGTACATCCTTTACTAGCACTTAATATACATATGCTAAGCTCTTGAGCTGAATGAATCATCCAGTTTGAATATTTTCGTGCAACTACATAATGGAGTTGTTGGTAGCCTGGTAGCTTATCAAAAGGAGGTGATTAGAAGAGGACAATATTTGTGTGTAATATTTTAGATAATTAAAGGGAGATGAATAAGAATTAACTGCCAGATACGCAACAGTAAGTTGACTGGAATTTATCCGAGTTTTTTCATGTATTGATTTTTGATTTTACTCTGTTTTTTTAAAAATGGTAAAATTAGCAGTGATGATGTTGCTCAAAATTTATGTCTGGACATATGAGATTTTGTCTGTGAAATGTTAGTGCAATTGTCTGATCTTATGTTTGCATTCTCTTATCAACTTCTATTAAATGTACTGTATATTTTAGCTGCAAATTGTACAAAATTCACAATTTAGCATAACAATTTGAATGGGTAGTTGAACAATGTTTGATTAAGTTCTGAGATGTTTTAGAGGAATGAGAACAAGTTTTTCACACAAACTGTACTCTTAAGCAATGTATCGGATTCAGGAATGAATAAAATTGATATTACAATAAGTTGTTAGCACTAACAGTACCCTAAATAAGTAGATTATCATATTAGGAAGAATTAATTAGTACTCCTTACTTAACAGGTACTGTGTACACTCTGTATTACTAAACCTGAAATCAAATACTTCTAATTATTGCTTACATCTGTTGCAGGAGAGCTTGTATGATTTCAAGCTGGAGTAGCAATTGAGATCTCTCGAATAGATGCTTGGTATTCAAACAGTGAAGGTTCTTTGGAATAACCTGCATCATACATTGTAAGGGGCCTTTGTCGCAGGTGTTACATTCTGGCAATTATTCTACGCTGTATGCAGGTATGCTGATTTTCTTGAAAGTAATTTCAAAATCATTCAATCCTCATCTTCTTGCGTTCTCTGTTCTGTTGAGTAGAAGTTTCTGGAAATATACTAGGCTATAAGCACTTTTTCAATGTCTTTTTTTGTCATTTGTAGGTTTCTGTTTCACTTATGGAATCTGGAAATTTACCTGAAGGCCGTGATGATTTCATTGGACTCGTGGCATGCCCCGAAACTAGATTTTTGTGTTTGTTAAGTCAGCAACAGTACGTGTGTTCTCTGTTCTGTTGAGTAGAAGTTTCTGGAAATATACTAGGCTATAAGCACTTTTTCAATGTCTTTTTTGTCATTTGTAGGTTTCTGTTTCACTTATGGAATCTGGAAATTTACCTGAAGGCCGTGATGATTTCATTGGACTCGTGGCATGCCCCGAAACTAGATTTTTGTGTTTGTTAAGTCAGCAACAGTTGCACGTAAAGATGGTTATTGTAGTTTGTGTTATATTTACTCATGTGATCAGATGATGAATATGTTGGAACAAGTTTATGTTGATTGTCAAGTTATATACTAGTTTTGAGTTTTTTCATGATAAGTAATAAATGAGATTAAATCTTAGCATTCACTTTAAGATGTCATCACTTTGATATTTAGTTTCATCAACATTTATTCTGAGATTAAGCATGTGTTGGGTGTATGTTTGAAATCAGCTAAGGCTATGAATAAAAAAAAATTAAAAATAGACTTTAGGCGTCGGCATTTTTGTTAACCCGACGTAATAGGCCTATCCTATAGCGTCGGCGTTTCAGGTAAC
The DNA here is from genome assembly GCA_037693485.1 of Kitagawia praeruptora. NCBI lineage: Eukaryota > Viridiplantae > Streptophyta > Magnoliopsida > Apiales > Apiaceae > Kitagawia > Kitagawia praeruptora. Next base: position 26,574,562 of record CM075350.1, on the reverse strand, counting down.
CGACGCTTATGACTGTACCTATAGCGTCGGCATTTCAGTTAACCGACGCTTATGACTATACCTATAGCGTCGACAATTCAATTAACCGACGCTTATTACTATACCTATAGCGTCGGCATTTTAGTTAACCGACGCTTATGACTACTTTAAGCGTCGCCTAAATAACCGACGCTACAGACCCATACCTATAGTGTCACCTACATATACTACGCCACTTGACCGACGCTAAAAGTATGTTTTGACCGACGCTATAGGCCCTTTTTCTATTAGTGTAATCACTAACAAAATATAATAGAAATCTGTATACAACAAATAATGACCGTTAATGAGTTATAAGCTAGACATAATTATAGCATAAAATAAAATTTATAACGTATTAAAAGAAACCCGTGCATTACACGGGTTATAAGCTAGTATATTATTATATATATTTATATATTGGGAAATGTTAACTTAAGCCCTTAGTGATATTTTTAAACATTAAATTCTCTTCACATTTTCTTGTTTCAGCATTTAATATTAGAGTAATGCTAGGTACCCCAAATTGGTACCCAAAAAATGCTCCCAAATGATGTGGCATTGATGAGTTGGATGTAAGGAGGATTTTAATTGGTGAGATTTATATGGCCCTGGCGGGCCCATTGTAATTATAACCATTCAGATAATGACATGTGTGATTTGGGAAAAAATTTGGGATCCAATTTGGGGTACCTAGCATTTTCCTTAATATTAATACTAACTTTCCAAAATTTTGTGTAGTATATCATACATTTTATTAAGAGTAATGCTAAAGCACCCAAAAATATTCCCAACAACTTTAAATAAAGACTAAAAATATTGACCAGAATGAAGTTAACTGTATTTATGGAAATAATTCAAAAGGAGAAATTTATTTATAGAATTAAGTGCTGGTGTATTAATGGTAACTAGCATGAAAGCACGTGCAAAGCACGGACACCATTTTAATTCATATAATTTGTTTTTTTTATTTTTCAAATATATGATTCGTAGTTTTGAAACACTATATACTAACAATGTGATTTATTTGCGAAAAAATATATTTTTATTAAAAGTGATATTAACTTAAATTTCTTACTCAAATTTCATTTATGAACATGACAGTATAATCACATCTAATAATTTTAAAAAATAATTTCAAATGAGTGAAAGACTAAACAATTCGTAGGTTCTAAAATCTAACCATGAGCTAGTAAATTCACGTATGTTATATATTTAGGCAAGTGTTAAAATAAGAACCTATACTGAAATGAGAACTGAAAACTAATTTGAGTCTTTTATATTTTATATCTATATTTAATCTCAGCACACATTCAAACATTATTAACGACCCATTACACCATCACTTGTAATACCCAATTATTATCACTACCTTTTTATTTGTTAATGTATTCCATTTATCATCAGTATTTATGATCACACACACATACACACACACACACACATATATATATATATATATATATACATATATATATATATATATATGTATATATATATATATATATATATATATATATATATATATAGGGCTGAGTCTAGTAAAAACTTTCTTAAATGCAAACATACAAACTTTTTTTGTTCAACACTGCATTTATAATTTCGGTCCAACATCATTTGTAAAATAATAATTAAGATTTTACTAAATACACATAATTGAAATCAGAAACATATACAACATTTTATAATTTATTGAAAACATATTTGCAACAATTTTTACGAAAAATTGAAATTCTTTTATAATGGATGTTCAACTGATATATAACTTGAGTTCAACATCATCTGTTGAACAATAATTATACTTTTGTTGAATCCATATATATAAAATAATTTTACATTGGTATAATTAAGAAAAATGTATTAAATTAATAATATTTCATATTTCTCTACCCTAATTGGGTATTGGTGAACCCTAGAAGGATAGTTGAGAATTTTGTAATGTCCGTTCAACAAATTTTGTACTACGATCCAAGACACCTCATATCAAACAAATAAAATTTTATATTTCTATACCCCTATTTTGATATTGGTGAACCCTAAAAGGATTTTGAATAATTAAATTATGTGTATTAAATAAAATTTTAATTGTTATTTGATGAATGATGTTGAACCGAAGTTATAAATATGTTGAACAAAAAAAGTTTGTATTTGATCCTGATCCTATATATATATAGGCAAGTGATCAAATAGAAACCAAAACTAAAATAGATACCAAAACTAATTTAAGCTCTTAGATCAATTTAATCTAATGGCCTCCTAGAAGCACCACATACAATTAAAATACATCATCTCATAAATAATCCCACATAATCCCTTTTTTATTTTAAAAAAGATGTTATTTACATGATATTAATATTATATATAAAAATATTATTGAACATATTTTGAAATCTAACTACATTGTATTTTTCTCCATCTCCTAACAATCAGTTTTGTTGAGTATTGAATACAGTAAAAGAATACAGAGGGGGGTGAATGGATTCTTGAACTTTTCTTGTTCTTGAGTCTATGTAGCAGGATAGGTGTTTGTGTGTGCAAAGATATGAGTGCGGATAAAAACAACACAAGACACGATATCACTTTAATCTAATATTGTATTAGATAAAGGTTGCTACAATCTGTGAATACAAATGATAGTATTCCCAGCTTCGTTTTTCTCAGAGAGATATGACTTACAATGTATGAAAAACTTGACTCTTCAAAAGTTAACAACTAAGGAAGTGAGGCTGTATCCTTATAGAACATGGATACAACCTACTTACTGCAAATAAGGTAGCTGAACAAATTACTTTCTAGTCTGTCTATCCTTTTTGAGTAAGTGTCCAAACGGTTACAGATTTGACTTTGCAAAGCCTGTTCAGATCCACTTCTTTAGCTCTTTTGTCTCTTCTATATCTCTCCAAGCTTCCTTGTAGGCTTTCCAGAGCACATTACAGATTGTGGTCCATAAAGTGCATTGGCTTGTTGCAGGCTTCTGACTTGTACAATTTCTTCAGTATTTTGTCTCCAAGAATGTATTCGAGAAGTGACTAAGCAAGTGATTCGAGAACTAGGATTGACTTGATCGATAACTCTAAGTTCTCGAATACTGTTATATGACATATCGAATCACTTCTCGAATAGCTCTTTTCTCTGGGAATCCTTGAGTTGTCGAATAGAGCATTTTGACATGTCGAATCCCTGAGATATCGAATAGCTTTCTGAGTCCTTGAGATATCGAATGGAACTTTGACTCTTTGAGAACTCGAATACCACTTTGACTTGTTGACTTCTTGAGTTCTCGAATAGAGCAGTAGACATATCGAATGAGATATCGAACAGTGTATTCAGAGATATCGAATAGTGTCTTGAGATATCGAATCCCTGACTTCTCGAATGCTAGACTTCTCGAATAGATAAAAGTACTTCTCGAATTGGTACTTAGGCAAATTCTTCATTTCTTTAAATCCCAACTGTGATTTATTTGACAGTCTTCATCTTCTTGCTTGAGGCATGAACCTTGGAACTTCTTTCAAGCATTATTCTTGACTATATAAGTACAGTTACACAACTAGAATTTGATGCCTATTACAAGTACAAAGCAAGTAGAAACTCTACAACTAGAGGTTCCCTCAGTTAAGAGGTCATGTAAGTAATGCAAAGCATTACAAATAATTAGGCTTGTTATTAGAGTTAAACAGGCATGTCTCTGTGACTAACAATCTCCCCCAAATTGTGAGTAAGACCCTTAGTCACAATTTCATGTCTGATAACAAGCCTAACATACATAAAGATAAAACTTTGAAAAGTACAGGTATGAAATTTGATTGAGAGCATGAGTTGAATTACAAGTTGAGTATTCTTACAGTATGATGAAATACTAGCCATTCCCCTTTGATTCCATTTTTATTGCTTTGGCTTATAGATCATCATATGCTTTCTGTTTTCTTTCTTGCTCCCTCATTGCATTCTCATCCATAGCTCTTATGATTTCTGCCATAGCATCTAATTCTTCAAGCAGGATAGAGTTTTTGAAATCTTCAAGTACTGGTTTTAGTATATTGGCAGGATAATGATTGAGTAGGTTCATTCTGATATTGACATTGTCTCCATTTCTTCTCCTATACTTCACCACATAGGGATCAAATGAACTCTACACAATCCCTTAGCCCTTAGCTTTTCTGCCTCAATCTCCAGTCTATCAATTTCTTTCTCTCTTTCTAACCATTTCTCAAGACACCGCTTCCTTATTGCTTCAGCATGATTTCTCTTCATTCTCACAAAGTCAATCAACTCCAGCTTCCAAATTTTCTCCACCTTGTCTTCAGAATCCAACAATGCAATAATTCTTTCTATCTCATATAACTTGCCCCAACTTTGACAACCCCCTTGTTTGAATTTTCTCTGTCTCCCATCAGTATACTTGATCTCAAGGAAGTTATTCACAATTGCAGCAGAGTAGATTCTTTGAGCTCTCAGAAATAGCAGTTGGTCTTCATCAAAATCTTCATCTAGTGGTTGGAGTTTCAATCCTGGAATGATTGTTAGGGCTTTTGACCTGGATGGCTTTACTCTCTTAGCAGCATGCTTGAAATTAGATCTTTTTACTTGATTGCTTGGCTGAAATTTTTGACCTTTGTTGGAAGACCATAGTAGTATTCCATTAGCAGTTTGCTTTCTGAAACATACACATGGTTTCTTGACTTGAATCTCCTTATCTTCTTGAGGTAGTAAAACATTTGCAGAGGCCATGGAATTTGACTTTTGTAGGTCACTACTAGCAGTATTCACCCTAGACTTAGAGTCTTGTGTTGTGGTGAGGTTACTGTCAGCAATGCCTATGGCTTGCTGTTTCACACTTGTCCTCTCATAGACTTTCCCTTGGTCATTACCATCTTTCTTCTCTTTGTCATCCCTCTTCTTTTTCTTGTCTTCATGTCCCTTATCACTCATGTGATGTTTTCTACTCCCATCACTTTTATCCTCATCTTTGTCATCCTTATTTCTCCTAAGCTTGGCAATTTCTGGAATTACACCAGTTGCAATAAAGGATCTGAGAATTTGCAGTGCCTCTAGTTCTTCAGCATTTCTGGTTCCACCCTTCTTCTGTAGTTGATCAGTGATAGCAATGATAAGTCTGTGATTTCTAGAAGTGAGATCATTGGGAATGACCAACTGCTTGATGTCTTCAATTTTGGTGCCAGATTGGTAGATGATTGTCCATGGCTTCTTGATTACTTCTGGCAGCCTTGAAGGTTGATCATTCCTTAAGTCATCATACAGACTTTTATTGTTTTCATTTGCATCCCTCTTCTCAATAAGCCTGATCAGTGCATCTATCTCTGAATGTTTCAATGATTGTAGAGTGTTGTAGGTTAGATGCCAGATACTTGATTTGCCACCATCATCACCTCCTTGAGCCATAAGCCATTGACTCTCCTAGGTATCACAGTGAAGTAATTAATCTGATCCCTCAGCCTCCTTAGATATATTTGAGTGTCATCAGCCTGTTCCCTTGAGACTTTCAGAAACTTCAAGAATGCATCATCATGGTAGACATTAGAGTTTGCAACTTCTTGTAGCTTGGCCTCAGTAACCACCTTTACTTCTACAGGTTTGACACTTTCAACTTTGGTAGATGGAGAGTTATCAGATGGTATACTCCCTGCAATCACTGTGGTTGTGATAGATTGCTTCTGACCATCAGGAGTGGTGATGTGCACAGTTGGTAGAGTGACAACTGGCAGAGAAGATGGAGGCTCATCAACTTTTGATTTTCCTTTGCCTGGCACATTGGGTATGGATATGGATTTTGAAGCTCTTTGGTGACCACCCTCATTTATCTTGATGCTTTTAGCTTGAGTTTTCTCCCCCTTTGGATTTGAGTTGCTTGAGGTCCTCTTCTCCCCCTTAGGCTTGTTGTCAGGCACAGAGGCTTGATGAGTGACCACAGGGTTTGAAGATTCTTCAGGGAGAGGGAGACCCATGTGCTTCAATATTGCAGACAACATGGACTGTTGATGCAGGAGAACATCAGCTGTGGTGGTGGCTTGAGTGTTCAGCTGCTCAGTGAGAGTTGCTACCTTGTCTATAAGATGAGCATTAGACTGAGTGAGAGTGGCTACCTCCTTTTTAAGTGCATCTACCTTGTTGAACAATTGAGTAGATTTGAAGCCAGACAGGGATTGTTCTTTAAGTCTCTGCACTTCAAACCTAGTCATATCATGCACTGGGATTTCAGTGATTAGTTTATCTCCATACTGATTGGCAAAAAGTATCCTAAGCATGGCATTGACCTCAGTTGTCTGATCAGAGAGATTTTGGAATTGGTGCCCTAGGCCTGTGACAACATCTTTGAGAATGGCTAAACCATTGTCCATCTTAGTGCAGGTAGACTTGCATGCTAGAATATCCTTGACCACAGTCTCCAATTGAGGGAATTTGGAATCAAAAGTCCTCTTTATCTCATGCACCTCCTTGATTGTGGCTGTACATACTTCATTAACTTCTGTCTTTAGACCCTTTCCAAGGTAGTGTGCAGCCTTGAGAATGCCCTTGTAGCTGTCATTCACTACTTCATACACATCACTAGGGGTGAGAGATTTGGCATTGGACCCCAGTAAAGTGATGTACTCTTCTCTGAGATACCGAAGACTGTTTGAGAGAGGAATATTAATCTGTCCTTGTAGCCAGGCATCTACATTGCCATCTCTCTTAGTATCATCTATTATCTTTGCCTTCTGTAGCTCCACATCATCTCTGTGGCATAAGAGAATAGCTTCATAGTCAGGATTTGGCAGGTTTGCAGTGAGGAGGTTCTGAGCAATCTTTGTGAACTCAGGGATCTGATCCATAATTAAGCTTTGAAGTGCTTCAACCGTCAATTATTGTGGAACAGACCCTGATTCTGAAGCACTGTCATGTTGCACAGGCTTTAGCCATTGTGACATAAAGTCAGAGCTAGAGCTAGGCAAGCTAGACTCCTCAGTTACAGATGCAACTTCTGCAACCGGATGGATTGACTCTACTACTGGTGTCTCCACAGAAGTGGGATGAGTTACACCAGTAGTTGACACAGGCACAGAGTCTCTAGTGACAACTAGTGGAACCTCTGTGTTTATGATGGTGTCATTAGGACATACCCCAGCATGCATTCCCTCACCATCTAAATGTGGGTCTTGGGTGGTGAGCAATGTGTTATGCACCAAGTCATTTGAATCCATTGGCTCATCAAGTGAGGAGAATTCTTGATGATCAATGCCTTGCTCCTCAATTGTTTGAGTTGCAGGCTCCAAAGAAATATGAGTGGTAGATTCTGGAAGAGAAGTGTTTTGTAGATTAGATTTTGGCAACTCCCCCTGAGAGATAGAGGGGGTTTCAGTTGTGATGTGCTCTCCACTCAGTGTTGTGCCAGCCTTATCACTCCCATGTGCTGACTCTGTACAAATAAGTGCATTGGGGAGGATGCTTGATTCTATAGATGCACCCTGTTGAGAGGATACATCTAGTGAACTGTGTGCCCCTGATTTTAAAACTTCAGCCATTTGTGTGACTGAAGAGGTGGTGCTAGATTTCTTCCTCTTTGACCTCTGTAAGGGTGACTCAGGTTCCTCACTACCTATACCTAATTCCACAGCCAATGCTGCTTCAGATAATATGTTCAAGGGTGCAGACATTACCTCCTTTCTCTTCTTTTTACTAACAGCACCCTTTTGAGAGGATGATGCAGTTGGCTCACTATGTGGTAGAGTGTTTGGTTGAGAGGGTTGGTTAGCAAGCCTTGGGTTAGCATCTTGTACTACTTGCTTAGGCTGTGCTAACTGTGACTTTGAGTCAAATGTTGGCATGTTGTGGGGGTAAGTCCTAAATAGACTCTCCATATGGGGAGTTATTTTGAGTCTTACATCCACATCATTCCTAATCCCCAAATTACCAAAAATAAGTTTGGTCATGGACCTAGGGTAGCCTATTCTACTGTTATCTACTCCAGGCAATTCAATCAATTTAGCATTTTTAAAGTTAAGTATAGATTGAATAAAGCGAGGGAAGAAAATTTCAGTACCTCTCTTGGCTGTGTTCTTGCCAAGTCTCCAATATAGCTCCTGTAGAATAATTTGACCAACATATATCTTTCTCCCATAAGCCAAGGCATAGCCTATTTGCTGTGCAGGTGCACTAATCTAATCGAAGCTTGACTTCCTGGCTGTGAATACTTGAAGAATGGTGGCAAACACATAACTTCACTCTTTCCGCAGATGCTTCCTGTTTAGCTTCCCAAGATTGATCACATCTGAGTAGTTGATGAATTCAAAGAATTCTTCCAACTGTGTATTTGTGGCCAGTGTGTCATATGACTCTTGTTGTAATTCCAGTGCTTGATTCATGTCTGCTGTAGTAATAGAAATATCCTGGCCTTGAATCTTGCAATAGACTACATAGGAGGTTATAGCATTCTCGAGGGCAATGACTTCCACAGTGGCAGTTCTCCAAAACTATTCTAGGAGGTCCAGATACAGAGTTGGGTTGGCTGATAGTGCACTCTTGATGTATGATTCTGACATCCAGCGTACAAAGCACTTGAAGTTTGCATTAGGTGCTTCCACATCGTTAGTTATTACGATGAAATTGGTTTGAGTGGGTATGGTGAGTTGGGTGTTTGCCATTTGTATATAGAAGAAAAGAGAATGGTTGAAGAAGAAATTAAGCTTTTGCAGTTAGGGTTTTCAGAGGTTTTGGGAGTTTAGATGCTTGAGAAATTGAATGAAGTGAATCGAATAAATGTAGAATTGTATAGTTATGAAGTACTAGAATTGTCGATTAGACATATGTTTTGTATCGACAAGTCAGGCATTCGAGAAGTAGAAAACAACTATTCGATAAGTCAAGAAAGGCTTAATCGATAACTCAAGCATGTTGTAACTCACAGCTGGCAGTTATCTAACTTAGAATAAATTCTAAATTAGGTAAGATATGTTTTTATGAGTAATTCTGAATTTTGAATAAAAATCCAAAATCGGTTAAAATTCAGCGAGAAATCAGCCTTTTCAAATGATTCGAGAACTCAAACATGCTATTCGAGAACTCTGTCAATAAAGAACTTAAATACCTTATTCGAGAACTCACTCATGTCTCTGTTCGAGTTCTCTAAAAGACATTATTCGAGAACTCAAGGGTGTCCTGAATAGGCTTGTTAGAGAAGTCGACCACTAACAATGAAATGAACCATTCGAGAAGTCTGACTTATCGAACTATTCTTTTTACTCATAGAAATTTAATTTTCACTATCTTTTGAAAATCTACCAGACATATTCTATAAAGAATATTCTAACAAATTAAATAGTGATGTTCTCAAAATTTCACAAAAATTTCAAGTTGACAAAATATGATTTTCTGATATATGCAGCAGATTGGAAATATTTATAAATCATATATTTCAACCAACACTTACTTCAAAAATATTGAGCATTTAAATAAAGTAAATGTTTACTGCTGCAACAACTTAGTTGATATATTCACTTAGCCAGAATCTGAAGAATTCAGCATTCCAATCTTACTAACCAACCTTGTGAAGGTGGCTTCATCTAATGGCTTAGTGAATATGTCAGCTAGTTGTTTATCTGTAGAGACATAATGCAACTCAATGGTTCCATTAGTTGCATGTTCTCTAATGAAATGATATCTGATATCAATGTGCTTTGTTCTAGAATGATTGACAGGATTGGCAACTATAGAGATTGCACTTGTGTTGTCACATATGATTGGAATTCTTTCCAACACAAGTCCATAATCTCTAAGTTGGTTTCTAATCCAAAGCACTTGAGCACAGTAACTTCCAGCAACTATGTATTCAGCCTCAGCTGTAGAAGTTGACACAGATTGTTGTTTCTTGCTATACCAAGAGACTAACCTTTGTCCAAGAAACTGGCAGCTACCTGAGGTGCTTTTCCTATCCATTCTGCATCCAGCATAATCAGCATCAGAATAACCAACCAGATTGAACCCTGTGTCCTTAGGATACCATAAACCCAAGTTTGGAGTGCCCTTCAGATATCTAAAGATCATTTTTATAGCAATCAAATGTGATTCTTTTGGATTTGATTGAAACCTTGCACACAAACATGTAGCAAACATGATGTCTGGTCTACTTGCAGTGATATAGAGTAGAGAACCAACCACGCCTCTGTAGACTGAGATATCTACTTTCTTGCCTTTAGCATCTTCATCTAATTTAGTGGCAGTGGCCATGGGTGTCTTTGCAGGTGAGCAGTCTTCTAAGTCAAACTTTTTCAATAAATCCTTAATGTACTTGGTTTGACTGATAAAGATACCATCCTTCCTTTGACTGACTTGCAACCCAAGAATGAATGTCAACTCTCCCATCATACTCATCTCATATCTGCTCTGCATGAGTTTAGAGAATTTCTCACACAGCTTCTCATTTGTAGACCCAAATATGATATCATCCACATAGATCTGAACTAGGATAATATCATCACCATGCCTCTTGTAAAACAGTGTTTTGTCCAATGTGCCTCTAGTGAATTGATTTTCAAGAAGAAATTGTGATAGAGTATCATACCATGCCCTTGGAGCCTGCTTAAATCCATACAATGCCTTAAGCAATCTGTAGACAAATTCTGGGAAGTGTGGATCCTCAAAGCCAGGTGGTTGTTGCACATAAACTTCTTCTTCCAACTCTCCATTCAGAAATGCACTCTTGACATCCATTTGATAAACTTTAAAGTTTGAATGAGCAGCAAATGCCAAGAAGATTTTGATGGCTTCCAATCTAGCAACAGGAGCAAATGTCTCATCATAATCAATGCTTTCCTGTTAAGAGTATCCTTTTGCAACCAACCTTGCTTTGTTTCTTGTCACTACACCTTTTTCATCCATCTTATTCTTCAGAACCCATTTTGTTCCAACAATGGTTCTATCTTTTGGTGCAGGCACAAGTTCCCATACTTTGCTCTTTTCAAATTGATTCAGCTCCTCTTGCATGGCAATAATCCAATCTGGATCCATCAGTGCATCATCAAGTTTTTTAGGCTCAACTTGAGATAGAAAACAACCATAGAGGCACTCATTTAGAGTTGCTCTCCTAGTTCTTACTCCTGCATTTGCATCTCCAATGATTTAGTCTCCAGTATGTGATCTATCCCATTTCCTTGAATGCTCAGTCTGATTTCTCACTCTTGATGTTGCTTCATCATTTCCTCCCCCTGTGAAGTTGCCACTATTCACAGGTGTGTCTTGGATGCTTGTTTCTCCACTGTTGATTGGCACAAATTCTTCTCTTGCTACATCATTCACTTGATTTTGTTGAACTTCAGTTTTAACTCCAGTTTCAATCTCTTCATCAGAATCATCTAGATTGTCAAACCTTAATGGATCTTTATCTTCATCATTAGCTTCTTCTAAACCAGGTAGTTTGCTATCATCAAATGTCACATCTATGCTTTCCATAATTTTCTTTTGACTGATGACATAAACTTTGTATGTAATTCTTTCCATAGAGTAGCCAAGAAAAATTTCTTCAAATGCCTTTGCATCGAATTTTCCAACATATTCTGAATTATCCTTCAATACAAAGCATTTGCTTCCAAAAGTATGAACATACTTTAGAGTAGCCATCAAAAGTATGAATATAAACCATCATCCTTCTGCAATTTCTTCTTATCATCAAATTGACTTACGAATATGTTTATCATTGAATTCTAGCCACATTCCTAATCACGCCTCCTCTAACTCAATCATCTCCTACTTTGTCATCTATCAATATCTGATATGAGTTTGTAGCGCCCATCGAGTCATTTTCACCCACTCTATCATCATCAACACCATTACCAACACCTTCGAACTTGAACAAATTTTCAAATATGGAATATTCTAGTAATTTGTGTTCAAAATTTTAGTGATTTGGATTTAAATTTGGTAACATGAGTTGAATTTCTATTCATTTTGTTTTGGTTTTGGTGATTCTGATGGTGTGAATGTGGTTGCAATCAATATTTTGGTAAATTTGGTTGTGGTGCGTGATCGTGAAGGTGTGCTAAGGTGATATATAAGTGATGGTAATGATGGTGGTGTTAGCGATGTGTTGTTGGTGGCTGTGCTGATAGTGATATTGATATTTTTTTACTACAAAATGATGGATTTAAATACCATGCATGATCCTATATTTTACTTCTTGAAAGAAGCTTGTATATGAATATTACATGTAGTTTTATTTTAAAACTCACTTATATTAATCTAAAATATATATATACAATGTTTTATTTCTAGAATCCATCTTCTTTCATCAACATAGTTATACATTTTAATCTTATAATTGTTTGTATTGCATCTATAATCTCATTTACCATGTTGTACTCTAACCAAACTATGTATCTTTTCAATGATATAATTGAATCAATACGATGTCTACATCTCATATATAAATTATTCCATTTTTTCTTATGCTAAATATAGATTATCCTAGAACAATCAAAATAACCGATATTAATGCAAATGTACTTATATAAAATGCAATAATAAAATTCACTAAAATTTTGGCATGCAATTTTGTACAATATGCTATATTTATCGAGTAAGTATCATATTCCAATAATATAGCTGTACAGTTTAAATCTCTAATTTTTTTATATAGTCTATAATCTATTTTATAATATTTCTATCACAACTATTATCTAAATATCTTTCAGTTACCTATATGAAGTTCAAATCTCATGTGCAAGATATTTTGTTTTTTTTTCCTAAAATTACATTTTTTATTCAATTAAAATATTTTACCCAAAAAAAATGAGAGTAGGGGTGTAATCAAGTCGAGCCGAGTCAAACAGTGTAAGATTGGAGTTTGACCCCGACTAAAATGTTGAGTCGAGTTCGATCAACTTTTAAATTTTAAGCTTGAAGATTGGTTCATAAAAGGTTTGATACGTCCGAACTCGGTTCTAAAGTTCGAACTAATTTCACCATTTTTCTGCAAAAGAATGAATATGAATGGTTTGATTCGGGTTCGGCTCAAATAAAATTATTAAATATTTGTGTTGAAATATATATAAACAATATATAAAAAGTCAAAATGATAAAATCTCGATTAGGCTCATGAATCTTACGAGCCGAGTAATTTTAAGTTCGAACTCGACTCGGTAAAGTATTTAAGCTCGAGTTCGACTCGAAAACTATTGAGTGAAATTTTAATATTTTATGAGCCGAGTTCGAGCAACTCACGAATATTTTGATTCATTTACACTCTTAAATGAGAATAACGATTATAAATCAAAGGCATATGTTAGTCTTTTCAGAGTTGGTCAAAATATCATATTGGTCTACATTATATAAAAAAGATAGATAACATAATTCATCTGTAATACTAAATTTTTGAAGAAATTTGTGATAATATTTTTCAATATTAGCAAGCGGTGAATATGTTGATTATATTTTAAAATGAATGTTAAATAGAATATGATAAATGAGTTCTTAGAAATGTAGTTGATGATTTTTAAAAAGATACACAAAATATCTTTGGTGTAGTGGTTAGTGATGTCAACTTAATCCATCTCTAATAGGAAGGTCATGGGTTCAATTCCTATTACCAACATTTTTTTACATTATTATAATAGAAGGATAAATATGTAATTTACTAAATAACCATGAAAAGATTTGTTGGCATATAATAGATATAATGGATTTGTATAATTGTGTGGATTGAAGTATACTAATTAATTCTTAATCACGGCCCTTAGGGCTTTTGATAACAGGACCCAATAAATTCAGATATTTGACAACAAATATGTAATGACCTATTGATATATTATTCATTATATTTGGTGCCTAAAAGGCAGAGAAAAAGTAATGCATTCCAAAAATATACTAGAGAAAGTGCAATTGCATATTGATTAACATATCTTTAAAGTTATATCACAAACAACAACATTCCTCCACAAACCGTCATAATGATTGCACTAACTCAAAAGTAATTAATCCATTACAATTAATTCAGCACTACAAAATGTTACCTCCTGATCTATCCAAAAAGTAATGTCCATGTCCTTTCTAATAATAGCATTACTGTCAAAGTCAGAATCACTTGGTATGCTTTCAGATGTTAGATGTTACCTCAAGATATTAGATTTTACCTCATGCTACTTCATCCTTCACGATCTGAGGGACGTAAACATGATGTAGTTCTCTGCTCAATATCCTCCTGTATCCAAGAGTTCGAATTATTATGCCATTAAATTGCATATTATTCAATCATAAATCATACATATTATTATGCCATTAAATTGCATATATGAAATAACTTACATCTGGTGGTTGAGATAATGGTACACCAGATGCATTGAAATCCTCAGCAATAGGGAACCCCTCATTATGCAATGTCCTAAAAAAAATTCCATCGTTCGATCTGAAAGTCTGAAATGATCAAAACGCCTCAAGAGATAATCCATGGAAACCTCCCGCGCTGGAATGTCTTGAAGAGGACTTAACACCGGAAACATATTGAAATGCAAGCCCGCCGAGCCACGAAAACTAAATGGAATGCAAGTCTCTGTTGCATTAAAACAATTGAACGTTAAGAAAAAGTAAAAAGAGGGAGAAAATATTGAGATCAAAGCAAAACGCATAATGTTTATCAATGAAACAAATGAATTGCTGAAAAGGAAAATACACCTATAATATAAATGTATAACAAAAGTAAAAAAAATTAGGGGCACAATTTTTTTTGTTTACAAAGAAGCACATAAATATTATGTAACGGTATCAGAATGAATTAATTCAGATGCTATCTAATGAGCTAAAGTCTATGATGATTAGAAAGATTCAAGTTGCAAAGTATTATGCAACGGTATCAATTTCTTATTTTTTTATGCTTCTTTGTATAATATTATGGGGCCCTAGGAGATGTCTATGAATTATCTCTTGAGGCGTTTTAGTCGGAGTTGATTATGTTTCAAAATGTGTTGAAGCTATTGCATCTCCTACAAATGATGCTAGATTTGTGAAGAATTTCCTACAAAAACATGTTTTCACCAGATTTGGAGTTCTAAGGGCTATTATGAATGATGGAGGTTCTCACTTTTGCTACAAACAGGTGGAAGATCTTTTGAGAAAGTATGGCGTAACGCAAAAGGTGGCAACTCCGTATCATTCACAAACTAGTAGACAAGTGGAAATTTCAAATCGCAAGTTTAAATCAATTTTGGAGAAAACTGTGGCAACTTCAAGAAAAGATTGGTCTACAAAACTTGATGATGTTCTTTGGGCATATTGAACAGCTTTTAAAACTCCTATTGGAATGTCTCCATATAAGTTGGTATTCGGGAAGGCGTGTCATTTGCCAGTTGAGCTTGAATATAAGGCATATTGGGCTATAAGAAATTTGAATCTCGATTTAAAATCCGCGGGAATGAAGCGTTAGATGCAACTTGGCGAGTTGGATGAGTTTAGACTCCAAGCCTATGACAGTGCTAGAATCTATAATGAAAAGACCAAGAATTAGTGGCATGACAAACACATTCGAAGGAAAGATTTTGAAGTTGGGCAAAAAAATTTGTTATTTAATTCGAGGCTCAAGCTCTTTCCAGGAAAATTGAAATCAAGATGGTCTGGACCATTTGAAATTGTGAAGGTTTATCCTCATGGTGATGTTGATATTACTCGAGAGGGGTCTAATATTTTTAAAGTAAATGGTTAGAGACTAAAACGTAAAACCATATCTTGTTGGTGAGGATGTGCAAAGAAGAGATTGTTTTCTTATTACTAATTTTGGCACTTAAGCAAGAACGGAGGTCGAGCTAAAAACCTTAAAAAAGTGCTTCCTGGAAGGTAACTCATGATTTTGTATGCTTAGTAATTTTTCTTGTATCTTATATATTAGTATTAGTATTATTATAATTTATATTATTATTATATTATTATTTTTATTATTACTAGCCTATGACCCGTGCGATGAATGGAATTTGCGAAATATTTAGCTTTAAATTTATTTTATTTTAATATCAATTTAGTTTATTGAAGAATATACTTATTGATTTGGAATTATATTTTAATGATTTTTTATCATCAACAATGCCGCAAATTCAAAACCATATGTACGAGTACGATCAGTACTCTCTCTACAAATTGTTTCTCTATTTGCAATCAAACGGAATCTAACAGGGTATGATATGATTTGAATGAAACTATTTACAATTAAACCGAGTCACCTATCTCCTCTACAATGATATATTTTCACCATTGCATTCTTAAAATTTAACATTTTTGAAAGAATATTAACCATCTAAGGGTTCATTATGTGAAAATTTAAGTTGGTTTTCTAATTCTTGTTGATTATCGAACATGAAGATAGGGGAATATACGGCTTTTGAACTTTAAATCGGGAACTATCATGATTAATTCATATCTATCTTTCCACCTAGAAATTTAATTGCAAATGCATTGTTGTACGTAAATCATATTATTCTTCTAATAAAGTTTAGGGTAATGCTAAACATAGTCCTAAGTGTTATGGTTAAGCATTAATGCAAGTGGATAAATACATTTAAAATGTCAAATTTGCACTCAATACATCAAGTTTGCACGAATTTCAATATAATTATTTAACTATTTGGAATTGTTTTATTAGTGGAAATTAATGTGAATGCAAGGGGTCCACTATTATTACTTAAAAAATTGAATTGATGTTATAAAAGAGCATTGAAAAACTAAAAAACAATTAAATAACTAAAGTCAATGTTGAAAATATGAGAATAATTTGTTGGATATTTTAGTGTAATTTGTTAGTCACAGAGGCATGCCTGGTTACATCAAATAACAAGCCTAATTGTTTGTAATGCTTTGCATTACTTACATGACCTCTTAACTGAGGGAACCTCTAGTTGTAGAGTCTCTACTTGTTTTGTACCTGTAATAGGCACCAAATCCTAGTTGTGTAACTGTACTTATATAGTCAAGAATAATGCTTGAAAGAAGTTCGAAGGTTCATGCCTCAAGCAAGAAGATAAAGACTGTCAAATAATCACAGTTGGGATTTGAAGAAAGTGAAGAATTTGCCTAAGTACCAATTCGAGAAGTAGTTTTGTCTATTCGAGAAGTCCAGCATTCGAGAAGTCAGGGATTCGATATCTCAGGACACTATTCGATATCTCTGAATACACTGTTCGATATCTCATTCGATATCTCAGAGATTCGATATGTTTATTACTCTGTTCGAGAACTCAAGAAGTCAACAAGTCAAAAGTAGTATTCGAGTTCTCAAGGAGTCAACAAGTCAAAGTTCCATTCGATATCTCAAGGACTCAGAAAGCTATTCGATATCTCGAAGATTCGATAAGTCAAATGTTCTATTCGACAACTCAAGGAATCCTGATGAAAAAGAGCTATTCGAGAAGTAATTCGATATGTCAATATAACAGTGTTCGAGAACTCAGAGTTATCGATCAAGTCAATTCTAGTTCTCGAATCACTTACTTAGTCACTTCTCGAATACATTCTTGGAGACAAAATACTGGTGAAATTGTACAAGTCAGAAACCTGCAATAAGCCAATGCACTTTATGGATCTCAATCTGTAACATGCTCTGGAAAGCCTACAAAGAAGCTTGGAGAGATATAGACGAGACAAAAGAGCTAAAGAAGTGGATCTGAACAGGCTTTGCAAAGTCAAATCTGTAACCGTTTGGACTCTTACTCAAATAGGATAGACAGACTAGAAAGTAACTTGTTTAGCTACCTTATTTATAGTACGTAGGTTGTATCCATGCTCTATAAGGATACAACCTCACTTCCTTAGCAATTAACTTTTTGTAGAGTCAAGTTTTTCATATTCATTGTAAGCAATATCTCTCTGAGAAAAATGAAGCTGAGAATACTATCATTTGTATTCACAGATTGTAGCAACCTTTATCTAATAATACATTAGATTAAAGTGATATTGTGACTTGTGTTGTTCTTTATCCGTACCTACATCTTTGCACACACAAACACTTATCTGCTACACAGACTCAACCAAGAAAAGTTCAAGAATCCATTCACCCCCCCTCTGTATTCTTTTACTGTATTCCATACTCAATAAGTGGTATCAGAGCGGGCTGTTTATTCAAAAACAGAAAAACGATCATGAGTTCGAATACACCAAAGACTACAGGAACGGTGAAAGTCCCTAAGTTTGACAAAGAGAATTACAACCTCTGGAAGATAAAGATGCAGTTGTTCATCAAAGCATCTCATCATTTGTATCCTGAGATTCTCAAGAATGGTCCATTTGTTCCCCAACAGGAGATTCCTAAAAAGACTGTTGGAACCACTACTATTCCAAGATCTTATGTGGCTAAGGATCCATCCAAATGGACAGAATCAGAAAAGGACATGGTTGCCCTTGACAGTCACCTCATGTTGCTGATTATAGATTCCATGGACATGTCAATGTTTGCAAACATTGCTTCATGTACCACTGCCAAAGAAATGTGGGATCACATTGAGGTGTTATGTGAAGGAACTGATGAGGTCAGAGAGAATAAGAAACAGATACTGGTCACACAATATGAAGCTTTCATGGCACAGCCCAAGGAAAGCATCACTGAGATGTTTGAGAGATTTCACAAGCTAGTTACTGAGTTGCAGATGATTGGCAAGGTTTACAGCACCAAGGAATTGAACATGATGTTTCTGCTATCTTCACCAAATCATCTAGAGCAAAGGGTCATTTCTCTAAGGGAGAGAGATTTGAACAAAGTTACATATGATGTGCTCTATGGGGTTTTAAAAACTCATGAGCTTGAGTTGCTTCAGAAAAGGGCTATCCAAGCCAACCAAGGCAGAATGATAAACACATCATGTGCCTTGATTGTCAACAAATCTATTCAAGACCTTGAAGCATCTACAAGCCAATTGAGGATAGAGGAGGTAGTAGAAGATGAAGAAACTGAAGCTGAGGTAAGTGAACCTGGTGAGGAGAAGGAGGAAGATGAGTTCTATACTCTAGAAGAACTAGATGGGATGGAAAACACTTCATATGCTTTCATGGCCAGAAAATTTCCAAACATCAGATTTAAGAGGAATCAAACCCTTCAAACCCAAAACCCAAAACCATTCATTCAATAGAAGCAAGGCACCTGTGAAACCAAAGAAGAATAAGTTCAAAACCAGCCATGTGGATAGGTCATCTGTAAGGTGTTATAGATGCAATGACCTAGGGCATTTTGCCAGTGAATGCAAGAAGCCTAAAAAGAAGGATAGAGATTATCTTGAGCTCGAAGCTAAGTATGAGGCCCTTCTGAAAAAGCAGACACAAGGTAAGGCCTACATAGCTGAAGGGAAGTGTTGGGATGATTCTGACAGTGATGGAGAGGAACAAGAATTTTGCAATTATGCCTTGATGGCCAATTTCAAGGAGGACACATCTCCATCAGACCCTCAGGTACCATCTTTCACTACTATAGACATGTTTGTTTCAGAGTATAAATGCATGATTGAACAACTATCTGTTGAGATGTTTAACATTCATACTAGTATGACTGCTGCTAATGAAGAGATTACTAAACTGTCTACTAGAAATGAAATGTTAATCAAAAAGAATGAGGAACTTGAGCTAACTGCTATGCAAGTAGAAAACCTTAAGAAAGAAGTTGAATATCTGCAGAATAAGGTTTTGTGTGCTAGTCAGGTTGAAAAGGCTCTGAGGGATGAATTAGCTGAAAATGAATTCAAATTGAAAACTTTCAAGAAATCATCTGGTCTAGTGCAATCCTACTGTGAGAAAATTGAAGCTAATCCCAAGGCTGCTATTGGACTTGATTATGGCACTCTTAAATAGAGAAACGGCTATGCTGTCATTGAAGATGATACAGTTGTTCATAGGGAAGTGCCTCACATTTTGAAAAAGACCGAGACTCCTATTTTTAAAGAATCAACATTTGAAATTGATGAGGATGCCTTACTCATCAAGCAAATGTTGAATGATGAGGATGAGGCACAATCCAATGAACAACAAGCATCCTCTAAGAGTGAGAGTGTCAAGTCAAAAGCCAAGGAGCCAGTAGGTAATAGGCAAGACCTAAGAAATTTGTTAAGTTTGTTTCAGCTGGGAAGAGTGAAGTTGAGAAGAAAGTGACTAAGAAGAAACAGAACAGAAATGGCAAGTTAGGGATTAACAAAGATAATAACTATGCCTATATGCCTAATTCCCCTAGGAAAACTTGTCAGAACTGTTTCAGCACCAATCATCTAACTCATGCATGCAAGAAACCTGTTGGTAGTGTGCCCAAACCTTTCTATGACTGCTCTGTGCCTCTAAGACATAGAGATGCACCATTTTATGATAAATTTGACTGTATGCCATTCAATATGAATGTTATGACTAGTTGTTTCAATTTGAGAAGACAATTCATTGATAGTTGTATCAGTCACAATTCTCACACACACTACACAAGGTCAAAGTTTTCAAGTCCTCCTAAAGCTAGGAAGGTACCTTTATCACCTAAGTCTGAGGCCTCAGGCTCTAAGACTTCTAACATTGACAAGAAGACTAACACCAAGAAAGTTGATAAGCATGTTGTTTATGATAAAACTGTTTCAAAGTCACATGGACACAAACTTGTTTGGGTACCAAAGGAGAAGTAATACCTTTGTGTTTGCAGGGCAAAGAAAGTGAAAAGAAGGTCATGTGGATTTTGGACAGTGGATGCTCAAATCATATGACTGGTGATATGGCCCTGCTATCACAGTATGAGGAGAAGGTTGGCCCAATGGTTGCTTTTGGAGATGACAGCATGGGTAACACATTGGGATATGGCAAGTTGAAAGTTGGAAATGTCATCATTGAAGATGTAGCACTGGTCAAGGGACTCAAGCATAATCTGCTAAGTGTTGGTCAGTTTACTGATAGGGGATTCAAGGTAGATTTTGACAAAGATGAATGTTTGATCACCCACAAGAAGACTGGTGACTTTGCTCTATCTGGAGTAAGGAAAGGAAGCCTGTTTGTAGCCAATATGGACTCTGCAAACAAGGACAAAATTTGTTGCTTCTACTCAAAAGCATCAAATGAAGATTGTTGGCTAGGGCACAAGAAATTATCACACCTGAACTTCAAAGCCATTAATTCTCTAGTCAAAAGAGAGTTAGTGAGAGGCATGCCCACACTTGAGTTCTGTCAAGAAGGAGTGTGTGAGGCTTGTCAAAAGGGAAAAATGAAAAGATCAAGCCACAAGTCAAAGACAGTGACATCAATAACCAAGCCCCTATAACTCATTCATATGGACTTGTTTGGACCAGTCAATATTATGTCACTAGGAAGAAAGAAGTATGCCTTGGTGATGGTTGATGACTTTACAAGGTATACATGGGTGGAATTTCTGGCATCAAAAGATGAGGCTCCACAAGTAATCATTGAGCACATAAAGAAAGTTGACAAGGAAGCAAAGGCCAACAATGCAAGTATAATTGCACTGAGAAGTGATAATGGGACAGAGTTCAGAAATGCTATGCTTGAAGCATTCTGGAAAGAGAATAGGATTTCTCAGCAATTCTCAGCTCCAAGGACTCCACAACAAAATGGAGTTGTTGAGAGAAAGAATAGAACTCTAATTGACTCTGCTAGAACAATGTTACTTGATGCAAAGATGCCTACATGTTTTTGGGCTGAGGCTGTGAGCACTGCATGCTATATCCAGAACAGAACCCTCATCAACAAAAACACTGGAAAGACACCTTACAATTTGATGACTGGAAAGAAGCCTACTCTAAAGTATGTTCATACTTTTGATGTGTCAAATTATACCTAACCGCAAGCGCACGGTGTCTATTTCTAGTACAGATGGCAAGCGGGTCGAATCCACAAGGAGACAGGTTCTACTAATTCCTTTTCCGTTATCGCTAATTGTTTCAGGGACAAACAATTATTGGAGAATATTAATTAACTAATTAAACAAGATTAACACTAATTAAACAGATGATAAACAAATTATTTAAAATCTAGGGCAATCAGGTCCACCATGCTTACACAATTGGCTCTTAAGCTAAAGCAATCAATGTGATCCTATAACTAGAGTATGTTAATCTCTTCCAAGCATTAACACTCTCGAAACATTCAACACAATTAACCACTTTTAGTAATTCAATCAATCAGGTAATTAGAGTCAAGTTAATCTCTTCCAAGCATTAACGCTCTCAGAAATCCAATGATGCTTCAGCACTCACTTTCAGTTTCCGCTAATTGTATGTAAGCCTCTAGTAAGTAAATCTCTCGATCCATACCCCTATTTGCATATAATTAATCCATGATATCGGCCGATTACACAAATTAACGATTAAAACATATCAATCAGAATTAACCATAACCAATCAAATCACTGTGAAAATCATGCCAATATTAGTGCAAACATGGCTTCCCTTTAAGCCCTAGAAATAACTACTCGCTAATAATTAAACAAGTAAAACAACTAGTAAAACAAGAAAACATAATTAAACTAATAAGAACAAAGAAAAGATTAAGAGAACAAAACCTTCAAACTTCAATGTTGTCACCCAAAAGAAGAGTCATGGTGTTTCTCCACATCTCCAACTAATAATAATACTAATCTACTCTAAACTATATTATCTGATCTAATATTACATCCCTTTTAATGTGTCCCAAGATGTGTTTATATAGGCACTCCAAGTCTTGCCCAGCAAGAAAATACCAAAACAGAATTATAATAGAATTTCTGCAAAATACGTTTCCTAAACTGATTCTGTTTTTAAGGAAAATTCGTGGCTGACTTTTCTTCAATATTTCTGGAACGTTCCAATCGTAATTGGACCTCTGGACCACTTTATAATGATAGAGAATCTCGTTAGCTTCGCGTGGACAGTAAGATCGTCCAAAACAGACTTGTAGAACTCAAGATATGGCCCAAACAGTGTTAAACAGCCCGTGTAGCCCAATAGTACGAATTTTCTCCTATTTTATCTCCAAATTAGCTCTTTTTGCTCCAAATCCTTCCAATTCATGAATTCTTTATTTCCTACAATAAAACAATCAAATCTATTAAATAAAAAAATCCAAATCAATGCAAAACACAATAAATATGAGAATAAAATCATCTAAAATATATATAAAAATATACTCTATCAACTTTTGGAAGCAAATGCTTTGTATTGAAGGATAATTCTGAATATGTTGGAAAGTTTGATGCAAAAGCATTTGAAGGAATTTTTCTTGGCTACTCTATGGAAAGAATTGCATACAAAGTTTATGTCATCAGTCAAAAGAAAATTATGGAAAGCACAGATGTGACATTTGATGACAGAAAACTACCTGGACTAGAAGAAGCCAATGATGTAGATAAAGATCCATTGAAGTTTGATAATCCAGATGATTCTGATGAAGAGACTGAAACTAAAGTTGAAACTCAAGTTCAACAGACTCAAGTGAATGATAATACAAGAGAAGAATTTGTGCCAATCAACAGTGGAGAAACTAGCATCCAAGACACACCTGTGAGTAGTGGCAACCTCACAGGTGGAGGAAATCAGGATGATCATGTTTTGGATGATGAACCAACATCAAGAATGAGAAATCAGGCTGAGCACTCAAGGAAATGGGATATATCACACATTGCAGAGCAAATCATTGGAGATCCTAATGCAGGAGTAAGGACTAGGGGAGCAACTTAGAATGAGTGTCTCTATGGTTGTTTCCTATCTCAGGTTGAGCCTAAGAAACTTGATGATGCACTGTTAGATCCAGATTGGATTATTGCCATGTAAGAGGAGCTAAATCAATTTGAAAGGAACAAAGTATGGGAACTTGTGCCTGCACCAAAGAATAGAACCATTGTTGGAATAAAATGGGTTCTGAAGAATAAGATGGATGAAGATGGTGTAATAGTAAGAAACAAAGCAAGGTTGGTTGCAAAAGGATACTCTCAACAGGAAGGCATTGATTATGATGAGACATTTGCCCCTGTTGCTAGATTGGAAGCCATCAGAATATTCTTGGCATTTGCTGCTCATTCAAACTTTAAAGTTTATCAAATGGATGTCAAGAGTGCATTTCTGAATGGAGAGTTGGAAGAAGAAGTTTATGTGCAACAACCACCTGGCTTTGAGGATCCACACTTCCCAGAATTTGTCTACAAATTGCTTAAGGCTTTGTATGGACTTAAGCAGGCTCCAAGGGCATGGTATGATACCTTATCACAATTTCTTCTTGAAAATCAATTCACTAGAGGCACATTGGACAAAACACTATTTTACAAGAAACATGGTGATGATATTATCTTAGTTCATATCTATATGGATGATATCATATTTAGTTCTACTAATGAGAAGCTATGTGAAAAGTTCTGTAAGCTAATGCAGAGCAGATATGAGATGAGTATGATGGGAGAGTTGACATTCTTTCTTGGGTTGCAAGTTAATCAAAGGAAGGATGGTATCTTTATCAGTCAAACCAAGTACATCAAGGATTTATTGAAGAAGTTTGATTTGGATGATTGCTCACCTGCAAAGACACCCATGGCCACTGCAACTAAATTGGATGAAGATGCTAAAGGCAAGTATCTCAGTCTACAGAGGCATGGTTGGTTCTCTACTCTATCTCACTGCAAGTGCCAGACATCATGTTTGCTACATGCTTGTGTGCAAGGTTTTAATCAAATCCAAAAGAATCACATTTGATTGCTATAAAAAGGATCTTTAAATATCTGAAGGGCACTCCAAACTTGGGTCTATGGTATCCTAAGGACACAGGGTTCAATCTGGTTGGTTATTCTGATGTTGATTATGCTGGATGCAGAGTGGATAGAAAAAGCACCTCAGGTAGCTGCCAGTTTCTTGGACAAAGGTTAGTCTCTTGGTATAGCAAGAAACAACAATCAGTGTCAACTTCTACAGCTGAGGCTGAATACATAGCTGCTGGAAGTTGCTGTGCTCAAGTGCTTTGGATTAGAAATCAACTTAGAGATTATGGACTTGTGTTGGAAAGAATTCCAATCATGTGTGATAACACAAGTGCAATCTCTATAGTTGCCAATCCTGTCAATCATTCTAGAACAAAGCACATTGACATCAGATATCATTTCATTAGAGAACATGCAACTAATGGAACCATTGAGTTGCATTATGTTTTTACAGATAAACAACTAGCTGATATATTCACTAAGCCATTAGATGAAGCCACCTTCACAAGGTTGGTTAGTGAGATTGGAATGTTGAATTCTTCAGATTCTGGCTAAGTGAATATAGCATATAGTTGGTTGCAGCAGTAAACACTTACTTTATCTAAATTCTCAATATTTTGGAGTAAGTGTTGGCTGAAATATGATTTATAAATATTTCAAATCTGTTGCATATTTGGAAAATCATATTTTCTTGTTAACTTGAAATTTCTATGAAATTTTGAGAAAATCACTGTTTAATTTGCTAGATATTCTTAAATGAATAAGGCTGGTGAATTTTAAAAGATAGTGAAAATTAATTTTTGTGAGTGATGAGTATATTACGATAAGTCAGAATTCTCGAGTGATTCACTATTCGACATCTCTAACAAGTCTCATTAGAGCACTCTCGAGTTCTCGAATAGAGTCTTTTAGAGTTATCGAATAGAGGTATTCTTGACTTCTCGAATATAGTGTTTTAGTTATCTAATGACTGAGTTCTCGAATACTATATTTCAGTTCTCGAATCATTTGAAAAGGCTGAATTCTCGCTGAATCTTAACCGATTTTGGATTTTTATTCAAAATTCAGAATTACTCATAAAAATACATTTTAGCTAATTTAGAATTTATTCTAAGTTAGATAGCTGCCAGCTGTGAGTTTTCAACCCGCCTGAGTTATCGAATAAGCCTTTCTTGACTTATCGAATAGTTGTTTCTACTTCTCGAATGCTTGACTTGTCGATACAAAACATACATCTAATCGATAATTCGAGTACTTCATACTTATACAATTTCACATCTATTCGATTCATTTCATTCGATTTCTCAAGCATCTAAACTCCCAAAAACCTCTGAAAACCCTAACTGCCAAAGGCTAAATTTCTTCTTCAACCTTTACTTTCTCTTCTCTTCTTTCTGTATCAATGGCAACAGTGAAGTTCAACAACAATTTTATCGCCCTAACTAGTGATGTTGAAGCACCCAATGCAAACTTCAAGTGCTTTGTAAAGTGGATGGCTGAATCATACATCAAGGATGCACTCTCTGCCAACCCAACACTGTATCTAGACATTTTGGAATAGTTTTGGGGAACTGCTATTGTGGAAGTTGTAGCCCTGGAAAGCGCAATAACTTCATACATAATCTATTGCAAGATTCAGGACCAAGAAATCACTATCACCACTGCAGACATGAATCAAGCACTGGGCCTACAACAAGAGTTATATGACATACTAGCCACGAATGCAGAGTTAGAAGAATTCTTTGAGTTCATCAACTACTCTGATGTGATCAATCTTGGAAAATTAAACAGGAAGAATCTGAGAAAGGAGTGGAGCTATGTGTTTGCAACTCTTCTTCAAGTCTTCACTGCCAGAAAGTCAAGCTTTGATCAAATCAATGCACCTGTGCAACAAATTGGCTATGCACTGGCCTATGGAAAGAAGATAGATGTTGGTCAAATCATCCTACAAGAGCTGTATGGGAGACTTGGTAAGAACACAACCAAGAGAGGTACTGACATTTTCTTCCCTCGCTTTATTCAATCTGTTCTTATTTTTAAAAATGCTCAATTGATTGAACTGTCTAGGATAGATAGAAATAGAATAGGTTATCCTAAATCCATGACAAACTCATTTTTGGTAATTTGGAGACTAGGAATGATGTGGATGTAAGACTTAACATAACTCCCCATATGGAGAGTTTGTTTAGGACTTACCCCCACAACATGCCAACATTTGACTCAAAGTCACAGTTAGCACAGCCCAAACAAGTAGAACAAAATGCTAACCCAGGGCTTGCTAACCAACCACCTCAACCAAACACTCTACCAAACACTGAGCCAACTACATCATCCTCTCAAAAAGGTGATGTTAGTAAAAAGGAGAAGAAGAGAAAACATGTTGCTTCTGTACCTTTAACAATTATGTCTAAAGCAGCATTGGTTGTAGAATTAGAAAGTGAGGCACCTGAGTCACCCCTTATCAGGCCAAAGAAGAAGAAAACTAAAACCACCTCTTCAGTCACACAAATGGCTGAAGTTGTAAAATCAGGGGCAAACAGTTCACTAGATGTATCCTCTTAACAGGGCACATCTATAGAATCAAGCATCCTCCCCAATGCACCTACCTGTACAGAGTCAGCACATGGGAGTGATAAGGCTGGCACAACACTGAGTGGAGAGCACATCACAATTGAAACTCCCTCTATCTCTCAGGGGGAGTTGCCAAACTCTAATCTAAATGACACATCTCTTCCAGAATCTACCACTCAAATTTCTTTGCAGCCTGAAACTCAAGCAATTGAGGAGCAAGGCATTGATCATCAAGAATTCTTTTCTTTTGATGAGCCAATTAATTTAAGTGACTTGGTGCATGACACCTTGCTCACCACCCAGGACCCACATTTAGATAATGAGGGAATGCATGCTGGGGCATCTCCTAATGACACCATCACAAACACAGAGGTTTCACTAGTCTTTACTAGAGACTCTGTGCCTATGTCAACTGCTGGTATAACTCATCCCACTTCTGTGGAGACACCAGTAGTAGAGTCAATCCATCCGGTTACAGAAGTTGCATCTGTAACTGAGGAGTCTAGCTTGCCTAGATCTAGTTCTGACTTTCTATCACAATGGCTGAAGCCTGTGCAACATGACAGTGCTTCAGGATCAGGGTCTATTCCACCACAATTGATGGTTGAAGCACTTCAAAGCTTAGTTGTGGATCAGATTCCTGAGTTTGTCAAGATTGCTCAGAACTTGGTCACCTCCAACATCCCTAATCCAGACTATGAAGCCATTCTGCTATGCCATATAGGGATGATGTGGAGATGCAGAAGACAAAGATAGTTGATGATGCTGAGAGAGATGGCAATATAGATGCCTGGTTGCAAGGAACATATGATATTACTCTTGATGAAGCACTTCAATATCTCAAGAAGGAATACATCACTTCACTAGGATCCAATGCCAAATATCTGACACCTGGTGAAGTGTATGAGGCCATGAATGATTCACACAAGGGATTCCTCAAGGCTGCCCACTATCTTGGAAAAGGAGTCAAATCTGAGGTCAGCAGGGTGTGTGATAAGACAGTCACTAAAGTGGAATAAATCAAGAGGACCTTTGATGCCAAATTCCCTCAGTTGGACAGTGTGTTTAAAGACCTCAAATACTGTAACACCACCTGCACCAAGATGGATCATGGGCTAGCACTGCTAAAGGATACTGTCACAAGTCTGGGGCATAAATTTCAATCTCTATCTGATCAAACCACAGACTCCAATTCCATGCTGAAGACAATGTTCAAGAATTTATATGGAGACAGGCTGGTAACTGAAGTTCCAGTGCATGACATGTCTAGGTTTGAAGTGCATAGACTTAAAGACCAATCCTTGTCTGGCTTCAAATCTACTGAATTGTTCAGCAAGGTAGATGCACTTGAAAAGGAGGTAGCTACTCTCACTAAGTCTAATGCTCATCTTACAGACAAGGTTGCACTTCTCAATGATCAGTTGGACACTCAAGCAACCACCACAGCTAATGTTCTTCTGCATCAGGAATCTATGTTGGCTGCCATGATGAAGCATATGGGTCTCCCTCTACCTGAAGAGTCTTCAAACCCAAAGGTCACTTCTAAAGCCTATGTGCCTGACAACAAGCCTAAGGGGGAGAAAAGGATAAGGAATTCAAATCCAAAGGGGGAGAAACCTAAGGAGATAGGCATACAGATAAAGGAGGGTGGTCACCAAAGGGCTTCAAAATCCATACCTAATGTACCAGACAAAGGAAAATCCAAAGTTGATGAGCCTCCTACCTCACTGCCAACTGTCACTCTACCAACTGTGCATGTCATTTCTCCTACTGGTCAGAAGCAATCTATCACAACCACAGTGGTTGCAGGGAGCATTCCAGTTGATGAACCTCCATCATTCAAATCTGAAAGTGCTAAGCCTGTAGAAGCTGAAGTCATTACTGAGGCCAAGCTACAAGAAGTTGCTAATTCAAATGTCTATCATGATACAGCCTTCTTGGAGTTTCTGAAAGCCACAAGGGAACAGGCTGGTGATACTCAGTTCTATCTGAGAGAGTTGAAGGAGTAGATTGACTACCTCACTGTTATTCCTAGGAAACTCAACAACTTATGGTTTAAGGAGATAATGATGGTATCTAAGTCAAAAATATGGCATTTGACTTTCAACACTCTACAAAGCCTAAAGTACTCAGAAGTGGATGTGTTCCATGGACTGATTGAAAAAGGGAATGAAAATAACAAGAGTCTCTTTGATGACTTAAGGAATGATCAACCCTCAAGGCTACCTGAAGTAATCATAAATCCTAGAACCATCATCTATCAAGCTGCAACCAGAATTGATGATGTCAAGAAGCTGATCATTCCTAAGCATCTAGTCCCTCAGAACAAACCCCTCATTATTGTCATCATTGAGAATCTGAACAAGAAGAAGGGTGTAAGAACAGCAGAAGAATTGGAAGCTATATCTTATCTCAGATCATACATTGCAACTGGCATTGTACCTGAGTCTGCTAAGTTCAACCCAAGCAAGGATGGTGATCAAGACAAGGATAAAGATAAAAGTGATGGAAGGAGAAGACATCACAGGAGTAATAAGGGTGATGAAAACAAGAAGAAGAAGAAGAAGGATGACAAGAAATATGATGATGACCAAGGCAAAGTATATGAGAGGAAAATTGGAAAACAGCAAGCCTTAGGCATTGCTAGCAGTAACCTCACCACAACACAAGACTCTGAGTCTAGGGTGAATACTGTTAGTAATGACTTACCAAAATCTGATTCAATGGCTTCTGCAACCGTTTTACCACCTCAAGAAGAGAAGGAGATTCAAGTCAAGAAACCATGTGTATGTTTCAGAAAGCAAACTGCTAATGGAATACTACAATGGTCTACAAGCAAGGGTCATAAGTTTCTGCCTAGCAATTATATAAGAAGGACTAAACTCAAGCATGCTGCAAGAAGGGTGAAGTTGTCCAAGTCAAAGGCACTGACAATTATTCCAGGATTGAACCTACCACCTCTGGATGAAAGCTATGATGAAGACCAACTGCAGTTCCTATGGGCTCAAAGAATCTATCATGTTGCCATTGTTGATGATTTTCTTGAAATTAAATATACTGATGGAAGACAGAAGAAATTCAGACAAGGAACATGCCAGCACTGGGGCAGGCTATATGACATAGAAAGAATAATTGCAATGTTGGATTCTGAAGACAGAGTGGAAAGGATATGGAAGCTGGAGTTAATTGACTTTGTCAAAATGAAAAGAGATCACCAGGCAGAAAGGAAAAAGAACAGTGAAGAGCTACTAAAGAAAAGGGAGGAGGAGATAGCTGCAATGGAAGCTAGGGCTAATGAATTGAGAGCTATGGGTCTGTGCAGAGTCAAGTTTAATCCTTACATCATTGAGTACAAGAAATATGGTAGAAATGTAAAGATTAGAATGGACTACATCAGTTCCTATTCTGAGAAACAGCTGAATGAAGTACTCAAGGATCTGTCAGGATCCCCTCTAATTAAAGAACTCACTGCAATGGAAGATATTATTCTTGCCATGGAGGAAAATGCAAAGAAGAAAGCCAAAGAAGCTGAAGAGAAGATGAAAAATGAGAATCTGCAAGCCAAAGCTCAAGAGATGAATCCAAAAGGATATGGCTAGTAGTTTCTCATACCTAGTAAGAATACTTCTATGTACTTTCTTCAATCAATCTACATACTTGTACTTTTAAAGTTTTATCTTTATGTATGTTAGGCTTGTTATCAGACATGAAATTGTGACTAAGGGTCTTACTCACAATTTGGGGGAGATTGTTAGTCACAGAGGCATGCCTGGTTACATCAAATAACAAGCCTAATTGTTTGTAATGCTTTGCATTACTTACATGACCTCTTAACTGAGGGAACCTCTAGTTGTAGAGTCTCTACTTGTTTTGTACCTGTAATAGGCACCAAATCCTAGTTGTGTAACTATACTTATATAGTCAAGAATAATGCTTGAAAGAAGTTCGAAGGTTCATGCCTCAAGCAAGAAGATAAAGACTGTCAAATAATCACAGTTAGGATTTGAAGAAAGTCAAATGTTCTATTTGACAACTCAAGGAATCCTGATGAAAAAGAGCTATTCGAGAAGTAATTCGATATGTCAATATAACAGTGTTCGAGAACTCAGAGTTATCGATCAAGTCAATTCTAGTTCTCGAATCACTTACTTAGTCACTTCTCGAATACACTCTTGGAGACAAAATACTGGTGAAATTGTACAAGTCAGAAACCTGCAACAGGCCAATGCACTTTATGGATCTCAATCTGTAACGTGCTCTGGAAAGCCTACAAAGAAGCTTGGAAAGATATAGAAGAGACAAAAGAGCTAAAGAAGTGGATCTGAACAGGCTTTGCAAAGTCAAATCTGTAACCGTTTGGACTCTTACTCAAATAGGATAGACAGACTAGAAAGTAACTTGTTTAGCTACCTTATTTGTAGTAAGTAGGTTGTATCCATGCTCTATAAGGATACAGCCTCACTTCCTTAGCAATTAACTTTTTGTAGAGTCAAGTTTTTCATATTCATTGTAAGCAATATCTCTCTGAGAAAAACGAAGATGAGAATACTATCATTTGTATTCACAGATTGTAGCAACCTTTATCTAATAATACATTAGATTAAAGTGATATTGTGACTTGTGTTGTTCTTTATCCGCACCTACATTTTTGCACACACAAACACTTATCTGCTACACAGACTCAACCAAGAAAAGTTCAAGAATCCATTCACCCCCCCCTCTGTATTCTTTTACTGTATTCCATACTCAACATAATTGGATTGACTAGTTGATCAATGTAATCGTAATGTTACATCGAACAAGTCGGGAGATCGAGTGCGGAGTGCATGCTCTGTTCGAGTTCGTTATGATTTCAGTATTATTGCTTATGAGACATGTCTATTGGCATCAAACACACCTGTTAGAATGAGGTGTGTCTATTGGAAAAAGACACATCTTGAGATGTGCCTGTTAGCATTAGACATGACTGTTGGAATGAGATGTGTCTGTTGGCAAAAGACACATCTTGAGATGTGTCTATTGGCAAAAGACACATCTGTTGACATCTATAAATAGGTGTTGCATTGATCATTTTCAGAGAGTTGGTTCATTTGAAATTCACAACAAAACACATTCTCTCTTCTTGTAGAATTTTTGACTTTATCCGATTGAATTATTTGGGTGAACCACAAATAACTTCAATCTGAAAGTGTTCACACGACTTCAAAAAAATCCAAGTAATCACCCTATTGCCCAACAAAGATTGAAGTTATCTATTTTCTGAAGATGGCGAACACAGAATCTGCAAAAGATATGACAAGCAAGTTTGCAAAATTGGACAAGTTTGAGGGTCAGGATTTAAGAAGATGGCAGAAGAAGATGCATTTTCTATTGACGACGCTAAAGGTTGTATATGTTTTGAGTACCCCCATTCCAGAAGTGATTGAGGATGAAACCGCTGAACAAACAAGGAAGCATTTCAAATGGGAAAACGATGACTACATCTGCCGCGGTCACATCTTAAACGGTATGTCTGATTCCCTTTTTGATATATACCAAAATGTTGAGTCAGCGAAAGAATTGTGGGATTCTCTTGAATCCAAGTACATGGCAGAAGACGCTTCTAATAAGAAGTTTCTGGTCAGTAATTTTATGAATTATAAAATGGTCGATTCTAGACCGGTGATGGAACAATACAATGAATTGTTAAGGATTCTGGGATAGTTTGCCCAACACAATCTGAAGATGGATGAATCTATCTCAGTTTCTGGTGTTATAGACAAACTACCACCATCATGGAAGGATTTTAAACACTCCTTGAAACATAATAAAGATGATATGACTCTGGTTCAACTTGGAAGTCACTTCAAAATTGAAGAGGCTTTGAGGACTCAAGAAATTGAGAATAATCCTAAGGGAAAGAACCAAGTCGGTAACTCTTCTGTGAATATGGTTGAAGATGGTGGATCTTCCAAGAACTCTAAGAATGGCAAGGGTGATAAACGAAAGTTTAAAGGAAACAACAACAATTCTTCCAACAAAAGGCCTAAGATGGCATGTTGGAAGTGTGGCAAACCTGGACATTTCAAGAAGGATTGTCGGGTTGGTAAAGGCAAGCAAGAAAAGCAAAATGCTGGTCCAAGTGGATCCAAGGATCCAGAAAAGCAACAAGGTCAGATTTTAATACAAAATTATAATTCTGGTCAGAATTATGTATCACTAATATCTGAGGCATTTTATGTGCAGGATGACAATGTTGCTTGGTGGATTGATTCAGGAGCAACGAGTCATGTATGCAAAGATCTTCGTTGGTTCATAGACTTTCAACCAATCGAAGATGGATCTATCTTAAAGATGGGAAATGTTGCAACTGAACCGATCAAAGGACTAGGAAATGTCAAGATAGTTTTTACTTTTGGTAAATGTATATTGTTAAATAAAGTGTTGTATGTTCCTGGGATTCGAAAGAATCTCTTGTCTGGTGTTGTATTGAACAATTGTGGATATAAACAAGTTTATGAAAGTGACAAATATATATTGTCAAAACATGGCTCTTTTGTTGGCTTTGGCTATTTGTGTAATGGTATGTTTATGTTGAATGTAAATACTCCATTTATTGATGAATCTGCTTGCATGGCTTCTACTAGTACTAGCAATAATTTGAATAAACCAGAATTATGGCATGCTAGACTAGGACATGTACATTACAAAATAATAAAGGATATGTCAAAAATGAGTCTCATACCTGCTATTGATTTAGACAATGAAAAATGCAAAACATGCATGTTAACAAAGATAACTAGAATGCCCTTTAAAGAGCTTAATAGGGTGTCTGATGTTTTAGAACTAATACATAGTGATTTGTGTGATTTCCATTCTACACCATCATTAGGAAATAAAAAGTATGTAGTTACTTTTATTGATGATGCTACTAGATATTGCTATGTATATTTATTGCATGCTAAGGATGAAGCTCTTGACTTCTTTAAAATTTATAAAGAAGAAGTAGAGCTACATCAAAGTACCATGATAATCTACGTATTGATAGAGGAGGTGAGTATTATGATCCGGTTTATTTTCAATCTACTGGTATAATACATCAAACCACGGCTCCTTATACACCACAGCAAAATGGTGTGGCAGAGAGAAAGAATAGGACTTTGAAAGAAATGGTTAATTCCCTGTTATCCTACTCGGGTTTGAGTGAGGGATTTTGGGGTGAGGCTATGTTGACAGCCTATCATTTATTGAATCGAATTTCTAGTAAGAGGAACAAGATTACCCCTTATGAACTTTGGTATAAAGAGTCACCAAAATTGAGTTTTCTGAGGGTTTGGGGATGTAGAGCAGTTGTAAGACTCACTGAACCCAAAAGAAGAAACTTGGGTGAACGAGGTATAGATTACATATTTGTTGGTTATGCTGAGCATTCCATAGCATATAGATTCTATGTGTTAGAATCTAATGACTATGTATCTGTGAACTCGATTATCTAGTCAAGAGATGCTATGTTTGATGAAAACAGATTTACATCTATACCTAGACCAAGGGACATGCTTCAAAATTCTTCTAGTAGGAACTCAGTTTCTACTGAAGATGTGAATGGACCGTCTGAACCAAGGAGAAGCACTAGAGCTAGAAAAGCAAAGTCTTTTGGAGATGACTTTCATCTTTATCAAGTAGAAGGCTCTAGAGATGAAATTGAATATCAATACCAATATTGTTTTGTCATTGAGGAGGATCCAAATACTCTTAGCGAAGCTATGAAATCTAGGGATGTTGCATTCTGGAAAGAAGCTATCCAAGATGAAATGGATTCTATCATGAATAATAATACTTGGGAATTGAGTGATCTGCCCCCTGGCTGTAAAGCATTGGGAAACAGATGGATCTTCAAAAGGAAAATGAAGGTGGACGGTACTATAGATAAGTTTAAAGCCAGATTGGTAATCCAAGATTTTAGACAAAAGGAAGGGATTGATTATTTTGATACTTATGCTCCTGTTGCTAGAACCTCCACTATTAGGTTGTTAATAGCACTTGCTGCTATACACAATCTTGTCATTCACCAAATGGATGTGAAAACTGCATTCTTGAATGGTGAATTGGATGAAGAGATTTATATGAAACAACCCGAAGGTTTTGATTTGCCTGGTTGTGAGAACAAGGTGTGCAAATTGAAGAAATCAATTTATGGTCTGAAACAAACACCGAAGGATTGGCATGATAAATTTGATACTGTGGTCTTGCCTAACGGTTATTTTCTCAACCAAGCAGACAAGTGTGTATATAGCAAATTTGATGCTTCTGGTAAAGGAGTTATAATTTGTTTATATGTGGATGACATGTTGATTTTTGGTACTGACCAAAATCAAGTGGATAAAACCAAGAAGTTTTTGTCATCTAATTTTGACATGAAAGACATGGGGGAGGCTGAGGTGATTCTTGGTATAACGATCAAGCGTGAGAACAATGGTATTTCAATTTCTCAATCTCATTATATTGAGAAGATTCTGAAAAGATTTAACTTTAAGGATTGTTCTCCTGTTAGCACTCCTCTTGATCCTAGTATTAAACTCCTACCTAATACGGGTATTGCAGTATCTCAACTTGAATACTCAAGGACTATTGGTAGTCTTATGTATGCCATGATAAGCACTAGGCCAGATATTGCGTATGCTGTTGGAAAGCTTAGTAGGTACACTAGCAAACCAAGTTCACATCATTGTCAAGCCTTAAGCCGAGTGTTCAAGTACCTGAAAGGAACCATGGATTATGGTTTGACATATACTGGATTTCCTTCGGTTATTGAAGGTCATTCGGATGCAAGTTGGATTTCCAATAAGGAAGATCATTCTTCCACAAGTGGATGGGTATTCCTTCTTGGGGGAGGTGCTATCTCTTGGGCATCGAAGAAACAGAGTTGCATTACTGATTCAACGATGGAATCTGAATTTGTGGCATTATTAGCGGCTAGTAAAGAAGCTGAATGGCTAAGAAATCTGATTTATGAGATTCCATTGTGGCCTAAACCGATATCACCCATATCTATCAGATGTGATAGTGAGTCTACCTTGGCGAATGCTTATAGACAAGTGTTCAAAGGCAAGTCTAGACACTTAGGTGTTAGACACAGCATGATTCGTGAGCTTATCACGCATGGTGTTATATCAGTGGAGTTTATAAGAACTCAACATAATTTAGCCGATCATCTAACCAAAGGGTTGAGTAGAGATCTTGTGCACAAGTCGGCTGTAGGGATGGGATTAAAGTCCATTAAAAACCTCTCATGTTGAGATACCCAATTCCCATCTAATATGACATTAGGTGCTGAATTCAATGTGGAAAGCTTAACATCTAGAGATTGGAACACATTAAAGCATCATCCCAAGGTATGTGTTCAGACCTCCAAGTTAAGGAGGTTGAAGTTTATCTTCTTAATAGTTCTTTTGAAAAATTGCATATGCAGGTGCGAGAATAAAAGAACTACCTATTTGAGCATGAAGTTTAGCCGCTTCAGGAAGTTTGGACTTGGCTTTGATATGCTTAAGAAGGATTAGGACACTAGGCTAGTAAAATATGGTATCAAGTAAGAACATTTGAGAATGTAAATTTATGTGTATATTATCTTCATGTATTCACTATGAATAACGAAGGTTCAATCCATAGTGACACCTTGGTATTCGAATATTTGGAATGTGTAATATACTAATGTGAAATTCAATCGTCACGATATTTCATTTATGCATTAGTTTGTTGTTTGTTGTGATTTTTTTTGTTAATCATGGATTACGCTAAAATGAGGGAGGATTGTTGGATATTTTAGTGTAATTGGATTGAATAGTTGATCAATGTAATCGTAATGTTACATCGAACAAGTCGGGAGAGTGCGGAGTGCATGCTCTGTTCGAGTTCGTTATGATTTCAGTATTATTGCTTATGAGACATGTTTATTGGCATCAAACACACCTGTTAGAATTAGGTGTGTCTATTGGCAAAAGACACATCTTGAGATGTGTCTGTTAGCATTAGACATGACTGTTGGAATGAGATGTGTCTGTTGGCAAAAGACACATCTTGAGATGTGTCTATTGGCAAAAGACACATCTGTTGACATCTATAAATAGGTGTTGCATTGATCATTTTCAGAGAGTTGGTTCATTTGAAATTCACAACAAAACACATTCTCTCTTCTTGCAGAAATTCTGACTTTATCTGATTGAATTATTTGGGTGAACCACAAATAACTTCAATCTGAAAGTGTTCACACGACTTCAGAAAAATCCAAGTAATCACCCTATTCCCCAACATAATTAATGCTTAACCATAGCCAAGGGCTATTGTTAGCATTATCTTATTATTATTATTATTATTATTATTATTATTATTATTATTATTATTATTATTATAGGTTAGATATTTTTATTTTAAGTTTTTCTATTCCCACAAAGTGCCTTGATAATTTTTGTGTGAAGTGTTGCAGAAATAATAAATATTTTGTAAATGGCTGAAAAAAAAATTATGTGTTGGTAGTTCAACAGGAAATTCGATGTCTGCAAGCAGGGGCGTAGCCAGGATTTCGATTCACTGGGATCAAAATCTCCGGTCGTCTTCTCCGGCAACTGGTCAACTTTTTCCACGGCCCCGCAGGGAAATTTTTTTTACCGAAAATTATCGATGTGTAGATTTTTCTTAATTTAATACATATAAATATGCATCAGTTATACATCTTGGGGCGGCAATTACAGGGTTTCACTGTCAAAATTAAAAGTTAGTGGGGTCAAAAATGAAACTAGTTAGAATAATTATTTTTTTCAGTGGGGTCAAAATTCAAATTTACTACTATAAATATTTTTTCTAAAAAAATATATACATAAAAATTTTATTTTTTAAAATTTCAATGGGGTCAGATGACCCCGCTCGCTGTACACTGGCTACGCTGCCTGCAAGCGGCGCCTGGGGGTGCAAATTTCTCTGTATTCACTTGTTTTAGCTACCTCCGCGCATAAATACTGCCACCGAGGCAGGTCTTCCCTGTTTCTCATGTGCATGCAGAATCTATATGCTAGTTGGACCGGGCCAATCCATTTCAATTGTTGTTTCAACCCAGTGTGCATGCACAATTCAGTCAACGTACACTTCACATAATTAGACCAGATACGACCCATGCACAACACCATAACTGGGCTGGCCCACGGTGGCTTTTGAATCCAAGTCAACTGCATGTTTGCTGCGTCAGCCCCGAGTCAGCACCTTGTCTTCATCCACCTGGCATCTAGTCAGCACACTGCCACCTCAGCGCTCCAGGTTGACCGGGTTTGACCAAGCTCATGGTGTAGCAGCTGCTCTTATAAAAAAATATGACAATGTTGGTAAATCCTCTTTATTCTCTATCAACCAAAAATGGTGTCCAAGAAATTGACACCGTGTTTCAGAAACTTTTTTTTGAAAGAAAAAAAAAAAGTTGAAGATTTGATTTTTTCAGCTTGTTCCCAAAAGTTATTTATTGGAAGAAAAGAAAAGATTTCTAAAAATTTGGAAAGAAAATCCATATATATTTATCTTCAAAATCTTCTTCCCATTTTTGGAAAAAATTAGAGAGAAAAGAAAATAACGCATTTTCTATTTTTTTTTCTTTCATTAATTCGGAAACACAGCCTAAACTCTTGTCCTCTTGCAAGCAATGTCAAGCCCTCAACCACTCCACCAAGTTGTCAGCTGTAATTAACTTTAGCTATGTGCTAAACAAGGGACAACATTTTGTGAAGTGTTATCTTGGACCATTAACCTCTATTTTCTGCTATTTTGGCTCTTTTCTCTATCAACTGAAATTAGGTTTTCTCATAGAAAAACAATCTACATACATATTCAATTGATTGTCATTAAACTATAATGCGAAATCAACGCCCTGCGAAACGGGCATCAATGCTAGTAATTATAATGTCAAAAGAAACCTTCTCTCTGAATAGAATTAATTGTGTTTGCATTGTGAAAATGCTGCCAAAAAAAAAAAAGGAATTCGTATTTAATAGAAATATTAAATAAAAATGGCCAGCTCCCAACAATTCATGAGCAGTTCAGAATATAACAAACTTAAGTGGAGAATAAGCACCACATGTGATTCATTGTCCCCGTACACACTACAACAAATACAAACCATAGTTAGGGTACATTCACAGTCAAATTCACATCAAAAACAGGTAAATCGTTCTACTTCAGACCCATAGCAACAGTGAAGAGTCGTCATAAGTGTAGAAACATTTAATATAGCTATAACATAGATAAGATTATGATTAACAAGAAGAACAACAAGCTTGTTTATTAACCGAGGAATACAAAGACTACATTGTGATAAGTTGGATAATACACTACAACAACTGATACATATTTATACTACAAGCTAGGAACATGAGGTGATGGGTTGATGATGGGCACAACATGGGTTGACAGTATGATCACAGAATGAGAACGTGGATTGCAGTGATGGTGATGGGAACATGGGACTGCAGCTTTACATTAAACATGAAGATGATGAGTATCACATGTGATGAACATAATGAGTATCACATGGACAGCTCACATATTCTAACAATAAGAGTTATAGACATAATATCACAAGGGATTTGTGTGCTGTGAAAGTGAAACAGCAAGCTGTGAACAATTTAGGTGAGTTTCGTCTCTATTTAACATAGGAATTCTTTTTCAGGTTTGTATAATGAATCACCGCCACGTACAAATCCCCCAGCTTTAGGATGCCAAACTTTGTTAAATTTGTGGCAAAAATAGCAGCCATTCGTTTTATCTCCCGTTAATTTTCCTGCAACACGAATTCATATTGTTAGCCAAAACGAATAGCCTGTAATCTTGATCATCAATGCACAAACAAACAAATCAAAAATCACGTAAAATAAATGCACTGAATAGCAGGAAGAGATAAATTAAATGACATGACCACTTCTACATGTCAGAAACAAACCTGACTTGAGATCCAATGGACCCAACTCCAAGCAACACTTATAAAACTTGCCGGTAGTTACCCTGGTAGTTGTCAGTGTCAGTTCGGCGAAAAAAGACTTCACAGGAGCATTAGGATCAGTCTCCTTAGCTTTGAAGTTCAAGTGAATAAGTGAGCATTCATGTGTCACTAACAAATGTGTAGCGAACCCCGGCTTCACCACTACATAGTTTTTATTCTATGAAATTTAGGTCAAGGCAAACAGAACACAAAGAAAATTCAGAAGATTCCCAAAACAAATGGTGATTTATGATTTAATTTAAAGAAAAGCAAAACATAACATTCGGAAGAAAACTGACATATGTTTGATTCATGAACTTCACGACTTCAGTTGCATACACGCTTGCAAAATCAGCACTTTCCTCTGTGGGTTCCCAGGCCCGGGAAACTTGTTTAAGCCTGCAATTTTAGGTATTAAAACCAGAAACACTAAAAAGACCACTAACATGGATATCCAACACAACTTTACTGCTTGTATTATATATGTGTATGTTGTGTATTCCAGAAATAAACACTTGATACACACACAGATACATAGCTTGTGGAGTACATATATATGAAGGCAGTTG
Organism: Kitagawia praeruptora; assembly: GCA_037693485.1. Lineage (NCBI taxonomy): Eukaryota > Viridiplantae > Streptophyta > Magnoliopsida > Apiales > Apiaceae > Kitagawia > Kitagawia praeruptora. The sequence continues at coordinate 26,533,761 of CM075350.1, read as the reverse complement.
GAGTTAAATACAAGAGTTTACATGTCAGGGTCACATATGTCTTCAACTGTTTTGTAAAGTAAATCAGCGCCACGTACAAATCCTCCACCTTCAGGATGCCAAACATTGTTATATTTTCGGCAATAATAGCAGCCATTCAATCTATCTCCTACAAGACAAATTCAGCGGAGTTGCTAAAACAAGAAGGCGGTAATCTGGATGAGTGATTGACAAACAAACGGATGAATAAGCAAGCAAGAAAGAAATGCAGCTAATAGTAGTAAGACATGGATAAAATGCCATGACCACATATACACTTCAAAAACAAACCTGAAATAGAGTCTCTTGGTCCCAAGGATAGGCAGAGCCTGACACAAGAATCTAGGGTACCTTCAGGATGTATGACCTCAGCAAAAAATAACTCCTCTGGAGCATCATCAACTTGAGATTTCTTGGCTACGAAATCGACATGGTTAAGGACACATTTGCCCAGGAGCACTGGTGTAACAGAACCAGGCCTCAACAGCTGATATTCTTGAACCTGTAAGAGAAAAATTAAGATGGATAGTTGAGGGGTGAGAGAGAGGGAGAGAGAGATGAGAGGAAGGGGGAGGAGAGAAGCTGACTGAATTTAGATTATAAGAATTGAGAGCTTCAACAATTGCTGCATCAGGCGGTTCGTTCTCGTCCAAGGGCATCCACCTGTTGCATTGACTATGGCGATGGCCAAAAATACTGCAAATGCAAAATTAGAGGGATAAACAGAAAGCAAAAAGGGGTGGCATGCACTAAGAAGGTAGTCCTAGTTAACAAACACAAACACAATAAACATATATCACGGATAACGATGAATTGACACATAATAAAGCCCAAAATCTTACAAACCATATTATGAAAACAAGCAGGCAAAAAAACCCAAACAAAAATACAGGGTAGAAAATTAATTAAGTAGGTGTTAAAAAAATAAAATTAATTTTCTGGAGCAAATTATACATTTATGTTTATTATCTGATTCTTTTCTAAAGTGGTTGGAGATCTTGGGCTAGTGTGACCTTGGTCTATAATCCTAATTGAGGCAATTAACAATAAACCCACCTGCTAGGAGGCTATATAAAGCTTCTGAGTTTTTAGTTTTTTTCTTGTAAGTTTTTCTTTGGAGTTTCATATGGAGAGGGTTATGTTGTGGCTAATACTAGGTTAATTAGCAAAGAACTCAACAAGATTGGACTTAATAATCAGAATATTGATTTGGAAAATCTTTGAATAATGTTAAATGAAGATTTCAGTTGGTAGAATAGAATTAACGGTCGATGAAGAAATTCCCTAAGTTCAACTTGAGAATTTTGAGAAGGAAGATTATGAAGTGGAAACAACTTATAAGTTATAAAGAAAAAGACGGGTGAAGCTGAGGGCGGTGGTAAAATGTTGAAGTGAATGATTTGAGTGTTCGTGTTAGTATCCGGGGAGCCCAATAAGGTCATACAACATGGAGATAGCCCGAATGGTATTTTGTTTTATACGTTATTTTTATGGCAGGGCACACGTTAGAATTATGGGACATTTTAATGATTGTAGAAGTAGCATAAAGAGTCAAGCGCCAGGAAGATGCTAAAGATTTTCATAATCAAATTAAGGGTGCTAAGTTGACGTGAGGATTTCTGGAAGTAAATTTATGCAGGTACCTTTTTGGTGGATCCATCTTAGAGAATGGTGGAGAAGAAAGCTATTTACTCTAAAATAGGATAATAACATGAGCACCGATATGTATTTCGGCTAGAAGGGCACTGTACTGTGAGGCAGCTGGAGCTTCAGCTACCCTAAATCTTACAAATATTGAATCACAATTTAGTAGAAAATAGATGAACTAAGAGTTAGGCCTTTAGGCCCTGAGTTATTTATTCTGTTTCTGTCGCTTGTCAGATTTAGAAGGCAGTGTGGATTCTTGAACATGTTGACTTGAAAAGAATAAGTGAAGGGAGGTCTGTATAATAACTCATTATTTACATTATTTGAGAGTCTGGGCCAAGGATGGAGATAGATCAATACACAAAGTGTTCAGTTCTAGTAAGGGAAAAATATGAAGGCTGCAACTTTAGATATTAATGGTGTCGCAAGATTTCAAGCTATTTGGGTTATACAGAATTTCTGGATAAACCTGGTACTGTAACACACACTTATTCTGACATTGTGGCTAAAAGAAAAAGAAAACAATCTAGCTATTATAAATTGTTAGGAGCAGTTTATTGATCAGTAAATAATTCCAAACTAGTTACCCATCTAGTGAAGGAAATAGGCTTCCTGGTGAGAAAAGATAATGTGGAAATGCACACAAGAACCAGGCCATGTTATCTAATCTGATGGAATTGGATGAGTTCATCATATGAAAAGAAACAGATGTTTCAACACTAAAGGAAAGGTTGTGCCCGAAAAATGAGTTGGTGATTATATAAGCGCTCAAGAGCATCGTACATGATTAGCAGGGAGTGCTACTAGACTATGCTGCTGACTGAATTTGAGTTGGTATTCACTGTTAAAAATTGCAAATGAAAGAGGTGCTTTGATGCAAGGTAAACTATGAGCAAGTTGCACAAAGGGTCATCTTGTAACATTTCTCCTCAGAAACTTAGACAAGCTATAATTAAGGCAAGTTAACTATCTCAACGCTTTATTTTGTGTTTGTGAAGTTTTAGTTACCTTAAGTATACAAGTGTTGTTTTACTATCGTGCTTATTCAAGTACGAGTTGCTTTTGAATTTATCTCATATCCACCTTGAAGATATTTCTGACAAGTGATAATTTGGTTTGCGGAGTTTATATGTTTTGAGTTATTATTATCTAATGAAAGAAAAATAGTCTCACATTATAGTGGTGAGAATCATTAACCCCCGACAACGTTTGTATGGAGTATAGATTGAGCCTATACAGACAGCATCACAAAGAAGTTCCGTACCATAAAACTTACTGCTACATATCTAACCTACCATAAAAACCCAAACAAAAGTGAAAATTAATTAAAAACCCTAAGTAGTCCAGATGGATCATTTTACATATATGGGTAAAATGAAATAGAACGAAATACATTACCGCCGCTTGGAGATAGGCACGGACAAATACACAACCCGCGAACGCAGACTTTTGAAGATAGGCTTCGTCTTCTTCTCAACACGCCTATTCGATTCCATCCACAGTAAAATCTTGTTAAATTAATACTAGATATCATAATAAATTAATATTTTCAATGTAAATTTTTGGTCCTAACATAATAGCGAAATTATAAAATTAACCTCGATTAATTAATAATTTTTATAAATTAATAAAATTCATCGATTCGAATGTTATTAATTTATAGAGGTTTTACTTGGTCGTTTCGCCTCTTTTCTTTTTCCCCTTCTCCCGTGAATCCAGCCTCTTTTCTTTTTCCCCTTCTCCCGTCAATTAATTAATAATCTTTATAAATTAATAAAATTCATCAATCTCAACGTTATTAATCTATAGAGGTTTTACTTAATCGTTTCGCCTCTTTCTTTTTCCCCTTCTCCCGTGAATCCAGTCTCTTTTCTTTTTCCCCCTTCTCCCGTTGTTAACGGAGGAATTTGGTGATAACAGATTTCGGAGGTTGTTGGAATAACGAATTATGAAAATAGGAGGATTTGGGATTTTGGATGTTTGGGGCTGGACTTGAGAGAGGTGTCTTGACTTGTTAGATGTGTCGGATCCTTTTTCAAGATGCATGCGTACCTTATATTTATAAGGATCAAGCCAACGCAGTTCTGTGAAACTGATTTGTATCCCTTAGAGACTTTAGGGATAAACTTCGTTAATCTGGGTAATTACTGATTTTATCTGATTTAATCATATCGTTGTGATATCTTCCTGATTTGAAGAATATCGTTTGGAGATATTTTCCGTTATTGATTGATTGAGATTGATTCTTTCATCATTTCAGGGAGAGGATAAAATTTAGGCGTTAAGTTATAATTATTAATCTGAATTAATAATCAGTAAATATTAGAAAATTTGGGAGATAATTAGACATGCCAAAAATCTGGCGTAACACCCGTGAATCCAGAACTGGTACTCTATTCTATTTTTATCAAGTTCTTATATAAATAAACACTGATCTTTGTAAATAGGGTTTTATGTGCCTGAGGATGATTTCAGGATTTTACCTGAACTTAAAATATTTTTAATACACAATTTAAAGGTATAGCTTATAACCCGTGTGATATGGGCTAAATGTAAGCCCTAAAGACACATTTAATGTGGCATTAATTAGACCTAGAATGGTCCAAACGTGGGGCCCGCCAGATGAGCCCAAACCCTATTTATAATATCAATTTCGTAATTAATATTAGGGGTAATAACCAGCTCAGCAATAAGAGTCAAACAAGGATATTACCCTTGCCTGACTTAGCCTCCAAGATACATATTTCAACATGGAAACTGGCTCCTACATACTAGGATCTGGAACCTTCTTCTAAGCGGTGACTTGCCCACCAAGTCACCTAACCCTACTACGATTTTAGGGCTTCTCAGCCTATATAACACTACGCCATAGATGGCTTTATACAACACTTAAGGGGGGGTGTTACCTTCTTGGGTGTTACCATAGGTATGAAATTTTGGACCTACCACAACACTCTAGTTTTGGTGTTACCATATCCTTAAAGGTATGTTACCATAGCTGTGGAAGGTGTTAAACTTAGTAACACCATGGGCTGTGTTACCTTAGAGTACAATTAACATATTTTTGAATTTTATTTATAATTAACGATTTAGTAATTATTAAATTTTAAAATTCAATAAATTTTAATCAAGTCATTGAATTTATTATTATAAAAATAATATTCTATCAAATAATTGAATTATTTATATTTTTACAATCTTAATATATTTTTTAATAATTTTATTTAAAATATCTTCAAATCAAGTCATATTAAAATATTATTAAAATTTGATTATATTCCTTAATAAAATTATTGGAGAAAATAACAAGGTATAATTAGTTTAAATTATTATTCGATAATTGAAATAAAATTTAGTCATACAATTTTTTATAAAAAATTAATAATTTTTGTAATATTATAAAATGAAAAAAAAATAATGTAATGAAAAATTGGAAAAAATTGGGGATTGGTTTGGCAAAGGAAAATGAAATAATCGATTCAAAAATTATAATTTAGTTTTCAACAGATTAAAATAAATATGTCACATATTTTTTAAAAAATATTTAAAAAAAAGTATACACTGAAATTATTGAATGATGGAGCTGAGGACTGAGGAGCGGCTTGCTGAGCGGTAAAACGAAAATTCACAAATCCAAGGCGGGGGAAATTGGGAAAAATGAAAATTCATAGACACAAGGCGGGGGAAATTGGGGAAATTCTCAATAACCAAGCCCAGTCTCCTTAGTTTGAGTTCTTAATACTCAGTCTCATTCTCTCACTTCTCCCTCAGTCGCTCACTCTCTCTTAAGGATTAATCCAAGTTTGGTCCAATTAGGGTCCAATTAGGGTTCGATTTTGGTTTAATCAAAGCAGCCTTGGTATTATATGATTCAATTTGTATATGTATTTCTGTTTCAATTTGTATATATATTCAAGATGATATTACTCAGTCGAAATGTAGGGCGAGTATTAAGATAATAAGTCTAGGGCTTTGATTTGGTTTTACATGATGGGTCTCCAAATTTGGGTGGTGCTTGGGCGAAAGAGGCCACAAGTTAGAGTGCTACACCTGATTTGGTCTCCTAATATTGATATCAATAAGGTATTTTACTCCTCTTTTTTTGTGTATTTATGTTTACAAATTATAAGATGTATGTAATGTGTAACTGCGTGAAATTACATTGATTGTAATAGCAGAAACCTTCCTTTGTTTTTATATGTGTTAAATATGAATGGTCTAGTGTTCTTGTTCCGTATGCTAGTTTATATTTTCCTCATTTCCTTGTGTATTTATAAAGCTAATTTATGTTGCATTATAGGTTTTCAGGTCTCAGGATTACACTGCAGTTCTTTACTATCTTAGACAGGTGATGCTCTAGCCTTTCCCATTTCCGCAATATGCTAATAAGTAACATATTTTGATGTTATATCTGACATTGTAATTTGTTGAGAAGTTGTTTGAGCATGTTAAAGTGGACAAACCTTCCGCTAGTCTTTCAGCATCTGCAAAAATATATGTTGTAGCTCAATGAAGTACTAGCTCAATGAAGCATCTGAACTGTTTATATATGTAAATGAAATTTATGATCTGTTTATGTTTCTATTTGAGACACAAGGTCATGAATCTATTGCTGCCAAACTAGTAGCAAATCTTATTACTATTTCAGGTGCAGATCATGTCATCGCCTGTGACCTCCATTCTTGCAATCCATGGGTTATTTTGATATTCCAGTGGACCATGTATATTGTCAGGTAACTAGTCCAGAAAGGAATTAAATTATTAGTGTAGCTAATGTTTTTGTTAAGTAATGATTTGATTATTTGGTTGTTGTATCACCTTATGTTGGTGGAGTTGCAAGAGCTACACTAATATATAGTGTCATGGCTATTTAAGAGGAAAACAGAGTGCACAAATGCTTGTAAATTAGTATTGAATAATACTAATATTTTTCATTATTTAATTCTTTGATGAATGGAGGACTACAGATGATGCCTTGCTGTTATGCAGTATTTGTTTAAAATTATAAAATTTTGTTTTGTATTTCTCTTTCTCAGGCTTGGAATGTGTATGGCCTGCTTAACTTCTTGCAAGCGCTAGTGGAATCTAGCACCTTGTTCTGCTTGCTCTTCAATTAGTTGAGATTAATTATAGGTTACGAGATACTATTACTAGAGTTATGAGATTAATTAGTTTAGTTGAGTTCATGACTTGTTGAGTATTATTTGATTTTAGAGTTCATGGCAGTTCTGGATACACATTAACTCAACTATTGTTTAAACCAGACAGGAAAAATATCCAGTCCTGTTGACTTGAGATACCAAGAAGATCTCCTATTTCCTGGCGCCTTATTGAGGATGCTGGAAGTGTTAAAGTGTTAATATTGAGCAAGATCAGGTAATACCTATTTTTTTCGGATATGGCGTTCTCTAAATTAAGATAGTATGTATGCATACTTGCATATCTAGTTTTTTCTTTTAATATATCTGATCTTAGTTTTTTTCGAATACACTGGTTATTCTGAGTTAGTGTATTCTGATGTTAGATTGGAAGTAGGTTTTTTTTTTCTTTTAATATAGCACAGATATGTTTTGATGTTTTGAGTGTACATGTTTCCAGCCCCATGTATCGTATACACACGGATAGTAAACCAGTGGTAGGTGAGGGAGATGAAATGTTGTGTTTTTGTTACCTTATTGTAAGAGACTTCAATTTTGACATTGTACAAATGAGCTTTCTGTGCATTTACGATCAAAAATATTTATTGTGAAATGCAGGGAATTTTGATAAATGGACAATTTCCCGGACCTGAACTACTTTGTGTTAGCAACGACAAAGTACTTAAGGTGACTTGTGACGATATTAAGGTACTGAAACTCTTACAAGTATCTGCAAGAAAATAGTGTGAACTATTGTTTTAGAGCATTTATGCCCTATTTGTCTGCACAAATCTATTATGCTACAACTATATTGGTTTAAGAAAGAAAATCTTGGATGGCAATTCGGATGATACTGAAAGTTTAAATATGGCAGACCTTACTGGGGATTATGATAGTCACATAAGAAGTCTGCTCTATGGTCAATGTTGCCATGGAATTTCATTATCATCACCTGCAAAGTGTAGTACTCTCTAATAATGAACTGATAATTAGTTTACTGTTGCGGTGTTGCCAAAATTTTATACCCACAGCTTAGTTCATTTAAAGAATTTTACAAATATTTTGTGCCCACAGCTTAGCTCATTTAAAGAATTTTACAAATATATACACTCTCCATCATATCTTTATTCTAATTGTACTACTGTTTGTTTGATGATGCCACTATAGGAAGTTTTTTATCGGACTTCGAAAGCATGGCAAAGGAGGCTGGAGGAACATTTCGCGAAATTTGACATCTCCATCCGGCAAACACAAATTTCTTGAAGACAACAAATTGAGGATTTTGTGATTATATATGTAACTTTGTTTTGACCAATGTAATACTCAAAATTTTCAAGTTATTTAATATTTGTATTTACTTTGAAAAGATTGCATTAAAGCTTGGATATAGAGGTGTTGTATATTTGTCACTGGTTAGTGTTGACATGCTTAAATAAATATAATAGTAATAATTAAAAAAAAGACTTTGGTGGGGCCCACATGTGGGACCCGCATAATTGATTAATAATTTTGCAAAATTATAACATCTAAGGTAACATAGATTTGGTGTTGCTATAGAATGTTTAGTGTGTTACTGTATAGGTCTAAGGTAACGAATTTGCCTATGTTAGCTTATGTGTGTCGAGGTGTTACCTTAGACCCCAAAGGTTACATAGAACAAAACTATCCCAGCTAAGGTGTTACCTTAGCCTTTTTTTGGTCTTTGGTAACGTTTTTTAGGGTCTAAGGTAACACAGTCGTGGTGTTACCGTAGGCTGTTTATGGCGTAGTGGGTCTGACCCCTCATTCTCAGAACTACGTTTTTTGGCTTGATCTTTGATACACATCAAAGTACGTAGGCATCTTGTGAAGGCAGATTCAGCCACGAGCACGAGAGCAGCCATTAAAGCACGAAGCTCCCGAACCCTAGCCGTCATAATCATAACCTAGTTTTTATTCCACAACATTTGGCACCGTCTGTGGGAAGAAGACATCAACCATGGTAAATACACGAAGAACAACACCAGTCACTACCGAGCCAATCACTACTGAGGCTCTGCCTCTAAGCTCCGCTCCGCCTGTTACTGAGCAGATACCCCCAGTCACAGGGGCGATTACTCAAACTCAGTTTTCTCAACCTCCAGGGACTAATCCCCATGCCGGGGGGACGTTACCTATGGTCATCCACCCAGGAACCAGCTCCCTTCAGACGCTGTTTCCTCCTTTAATTGATCCCAGTCGCCCGCCGCCAGGAGTACAGATCCATACTACGGATCTCCCCAGGAATACCAATCCAATGTATGGTTTACCTAATTACCCTCCTGGACCCAGTGGTCATGCCTTGCAAATCAAAGATCGAGAGCATCTTGACTACTCTGGCCCCTATACCGATGATTCATCGACTGATGATGATCGTGATGAAGCCCCGAGAAGGCGACGTGCTAGCAGAGAACGAAGAAGGAGAACACAAACTATCCATGATGGACCTCCCTTGACAGCTGCTGAAAGAATCAAGGCTCATGAGGCCGAGATTTTAAGGATAAAGGAAGATATTGCTAGAGAAGAAGCTAGGTTGAATCAAACTCAGTTTCCTCCAACCTCAGGACCGATTCCCTTTATAGATCTAGAGGGGCCTTCAAGGAGGCAGAAAATGGCTGACGCCCCAACTGGAAGAACAACGAGGGTGGAAACCCCCAAGAGCAACCCCAAGGATCTGATGCCACTTGGGGATCCTGATGATCCCACACCCCCGTTTACTGAGGAGGTGATGAATGCTCGTATCTCAAAGAAGTTTAAGATGCCGACAATTAAAGCTTACGATGGAATGGGTGATCCTGCAAACCACGTTAGAACATTCTCAAACGCTCTGCTGTTGCAGCCTGCAAGTGACGCTTTGAAGTGTAGGGCATTCCCTCAAACTCTATCAGGTATGGCTCAAAGATGGTATAGTCGGCTTCCTGCAAACTCGATTGGTTCCTTTAAGGAATTGAGTGCTGCCTTCGTTAGTCAGTTTATCAGCGGAAGAGCACATGAGAAACGTTCTGCATCTCTTATGTATGTGGTACAAGGGAAGAACGAAAGTCTGAGAGACTATCTTAAGAGGTTCACCAAGGAGACTTTGAACATCACTGATCTGGACAATAAGGTTGCAATGGTAGCCTTGGAGCATGGTACCACCGACCTATACTTTAAGAGATCATTGGCAAAGCATCCCCCTGAGAATATGGTTGAGCTCCAGCGAAGGGCTGATAAGTACATCAAGACCGAGCAGCCGACCATGGCGTTTTGGGAAGCTTCAGCCGACCACGGAGTGGCCGACCACGAAGCGGCCGACCACCACGCCCGAGGGAGCAGCAGCCGACCACGAGATGGCCGACCACCGCACCCGGGGGTGTGCCAGCCGACCACGAAGCGGCCGACCACCACGCCCGAGGGAGCAGCAGCCGACCACGAGACGGCCGACCACCGCACCCGGGGGTGTGCCAGCCGACCACGAACAAGAAGACCACCAAGTGGCCGACCACCGTGCTAGGGAGGTCTCCGGCCGATCACCGTGTGGCCGACCACGGTGAATTGAGCCCCTCCGGCCGATCACGGGCTAGCCGACCACGAGCTACCCGTTGATCCGGCCGATCACGGGTAGTTTGTGGTCCTAGAACCCGACTTTTTCAGCAGTTCTCGGATAGTTTGTAGACCTAGATCTCGACTTTTTCAGTGAATTTCGGATGATTTTCAGTACTGAAACGAGATTAATATTAGCACAGATTAGTGCCGATTAGCACAGATTAGTGCCGTTTAAGCACAGATTAGTGCCGATTAGCACAGATTAGTGCCGTTTAAGCACAGATTAGTGCCGATTAGCACAGATTAGTGCCATTTAAGCACAGATTAGTGCCGATTAGCATAGATTAGTGCCGTTTAAGCACAGATTAGTGCCGATTAGCACAGATTAGTGCCGTTTAAGCATAGATTAGTGCCGATTAGCACAGATTAGCGCCGATTAGTGTTGTTAGTGCCGTTTTATGCCGTTTAACATCGTTTAACACTGTTTAAACGTTGTTTAAGGCTGACTAGCGCTGTGTAGTGCTGTTTAACACCGTTTAGTGTCGTTCAACATCGTCGTGAATGCGTCGGTCGCTCCACGCTTTACATTAAGATGAAATTGTTGAAAGTACTCGCGTAAGAGCAATAAATCCTGACCCAAGTCTCGGAAAGGCCGTTAAAACTTCAAGGAAAACCTGATCAGTTTTCCTAGAAGTTGGGGGGCAAATGATATGGGCTAAATGTAAGCCCTAAAGATACATTTAATGTGGAATTAATTAGACCTAGAATGGTCCAAACGTGGGGCCCGCCAGATGAGCCCAAACCCTATTTATAATATCAATTTCGTAATTAATATTAGGGGTAATAACCAGCTCAGCAATAAGAGTCAAACAAGGATATTACCCTTGCCTGACTTAGCCTCCAAGATACATATTTCAACATGGAAACTGGCTCCTACATACTAGGATCTGGAACCTTCTTCTAGGCGGTGACTTGCCCACCAAGTCACCTAACCCTACTACGATTTTAGGGCTTCTCAGCCTATATAAAGGGTCTGACCCCTCATTCTCAGAACTACGTTTTTTGGCTTGATCTTTGATACACATCAAAGTACGTAGGCATCTTATGAAGGCAGATTCAGCCACGAGCACGAGAGCGGCCATTAAAGCACGAAGCTCCCGAACCCTAGCCGTCATAATCATAACCTAGTTTTTATTCCACAACACCGTGCGATGCACGGATTTTTTTATATATGTAACAAATTTTATTTTATGTTATAAATATATTTTTATATAATCATTATTTACAATTTTTTATTTTAATTTTACTATTAATAATTAAATTTAAATTTAATTAATGATATACATGATTTAAAACTTATATTATAAAATTTTAAAATAAATATGTCGTTGATAGAATTCGAACTTTGAATATAATATATTTAATCATTAGATCTAACGATTTTGATTTTTTACTAAAAATCTAATGATCATTATTCGTAGTATACGGATTTTTACTATATTTTGTTACTAATTAGAAGATATGATGTGATATTTTTGGGTATATATTAATTATTGCTAGATATGATATGATTGGAAGATATGCTATGATTGATGTTTTTAGGTGTTTATAAAAGGTAATATCTTCAACTAAAAGTAAATGTGAAAAAGATAATCGACTAATTAACATATTTATATTATGTTATTATTTATTTTAGGTGTTTTAATAGTATAGATATTGTATATATTTTTCTTTATAATAAAGGTTAAATAAGTAAATTAACGAAATACTAAAAAACATATACCAAAAAATAGGTCTCAAAATTTTTGATGTTTCGGCTAATGTTTCCTTATTATAAACAACCTATACATATTTTTAATATATTTTATTAATAATTGAAAAATATGATGTTATATTTTCGGGTATATTTTAATAATTGTAAGATTAGTTTTCAATTAAAAATGTAACGTGTTTTAATTCGAAAAGAAATATTAATGATTGGAAGATATGATACGATTGATGTTTTTAGGTGTTAATAAAAGGTAATATCTTCAATTAAAAGTAAATATGAAAAAAGACAATTGACTAGTTACCATTAATTTACATTATGTTATTATTTATTTTAGGAGTTTTAATAGTATAGATATCATATATATTTTTCTTTATAATGAAGGGTAAATAAGTAAATTCACTACGTACCAAAAAACAGGTACCAAAACTTTTAATGTTTCGGCTTTTATATAATAGTATAGATTTATATAAAATCACTGGAAAAAAGTTTATATTTACAAAAATGTCCATGCGGGACCCCTTACTTTATAAGTACAAATCACTTGTAATCTTAGGAGACATCCCTGAGGTTGTCTCCAGTTTTCTCTTGTAAATATTTATATAATTTTTTTATTTTATTAAAATTTATGAATTTGATATTATGATTGTGATCCAAGATTGGGTTAAGCATACACTACTAGAAAAAGTAGAATAGACATCGCCCCTTTGACATCGGTTCATGATGTCACCGATGTAAAAACTATCAATGACATCGGTCGAAAAAAAACTGATGTCTTTGATATATTATGAAATCACATTTTAAGCCAACTGATGTCTTTGACATATCATATACATCAGTCATATTACCAACTGATGTCTTTGACATATCAATGACATCGGTTAAAAAACAACCGATGTATTTGACATCTTATTACATCGGTCAAAAAACAACCGTTGTCTAAAGTAGACTTAAAAAAATTTGATGGTGCGCGCACATATTTCCCCCCTTAATGCCCAAAATATTTCCCCCCTTCAGACATTATTCCCCCCCCCCCTTAGAAAATTTTTAATTCCCCCCAAATCTTTTGAGCACCTAATTCAGACAACTCACTCCGAAAAACAAAAAACAAAAAAACAAAAATCTCTCTCTCAACCTCACTGCTCTCTCCCCTCTCTCTCGACTTTCTTCATAGCTCACCTCTCTCTCTCAACTTCAGCTCTTAAAAACCCTAATTCACCTTCGTTTTATCTCTTTCTCTCTTTCTCTTTCACTCTCAACCGAAAACCCCCAATTTGTAACCCTAATTTTCAATCTTAAAGTTTACTCTCTTTCACTTTCCCTCCTTCAATTCGCTGCTGGAATCCATGTGTTCACTGCTAAAAAGATTGAATCAGTAAGTGAGTAAACTTGCATGTGTAAGTAAACTCGAATTACTTTGATTCAAAACCTTATTTTGAACTCCTTCTTTTTTCTAATTCACTTTTTCTTGTTCTTAATGCAGGAGCACCATTTAAAAGATACTAGCTTATAACCCGTGCAATGCACGGGTTTCTTTTAATATGTCGTATAAATTTTATTTCATGCTATAATTATATTTTTATATAATCATTATTTTGTAAAAATTATTTTAATATTATTTTAATATAATTTAATATAAATTTAGTTAATCATGATTTAAAATTTACAATATTATAGAATTTTAAGTTAAATATGTCGTTGACGGGATTCGAAACTTGAATTTTTAGTAAAATACTTTAATCATAAAATATATTTTATAATTACATCTAACGGTTCTTATTAATTACTAAAAATCTAACAATAAAATGGTTTAATATTTTTCGGTATACATTAATGATTGCAAAATTATGTGGTTTAAAATTTATGTTATAATTTTTTTTAAAAAAACATGTCTAACATAATTCGAACCTTGAAATTTTAGTAAATTAATTTAAACATATATATATATATATATCTAATCATTAGATCTAATGGTTTTGATTTTTTACTAAAAATATAACAGTCATTATTCGTTGTATAAATATGTCTATTATCTTTTGTTAGTGATTAGACGATATAGTTTTATTTTTTGGGTATATATTAATTATTGTAATATTATATTTTAAAATAAAATTTAACGTGTTTTATTTAGAAAGAAATATTATTGATTGGAAGATACGATATCTTAGGTGTTTGTAAAAGGTAATATCATCAATCAATTAAAAAGTAAACCTCTTTTAATTAAAAAAAGGCAATCGACTAATTATCACTAATTATATTATTTTACTATTTATTTTAATAATTAGGATGACCGTGCTGAAGATCGAACGGACAAACTTTCAATGCCCGTGTGATGCACGGGTTTCTTCTATTATATTATATAAATTTTATTTAATATTACAATTATGTTTTTATATAATCATTATTTTTATTTTTATTTTCAATTTTAATTTAATATAATTTAATGTTCTCATGTTTACAGATTATACTAATGTTTCCTTATTATAAACAATGTATACGGATTTTTAATATATTTTATTAAATAGTGATATAATTGGGGGGAAAAATATTTTAGTTAGAGAAAAGATAAAAAATTAATTTATTAGTTTTGTTTTTTAATTAGAAAAAATATAAAAGATATTATATTTTACTTGAAAAAGGAAACTGTTTAGTTATTAAAAAAAAGGTAACATGTTTAACCTGAAAAAGTAGATTGATTAATAAAGTAAAAATTTCAGTTAAATAAAATATAAAAGAAGATTTTTAAAAGGTAAGCCGTGATATAATTGGAAAAAGAGATATTTTAGTTAGAGAAAAGAGAAAAGATAATTTGAATGAAAAAATTAATTAATTAGTTAATAGTAATTATAATATGCTTTTTATTTAGATAAAATATAAAAGATATTATATTTTACCTGAAAAAGGAAACTGCTTAGTTATTAAAAGGAAAAGAAAAGGTAACATGTTTAACCTGAAAAAGGAAATTGATTAGTAAAACAAAAATTTTAGTTAGATAAAATAAAAAAAAATATTTTATCTATAATTAAGTAAGAGTTATAGAAAAGATGATACATTTTAGCTGAAAAGGATAATCGGTTAATTAACAGTATTATAATATTATTATTTTATTTTATTAAATATAACTGTTTGTGATATAATTGGAAAAAGAAAGATTTTATTTTGAGAAAATAGAAAAAGATAAAGATAGAGATGTCAAAGGATAGCAGCGAAGGGCAAAGGATAACAGCGAATTGGAGAGTAGAATTAGAATTGGAGCGAATTGGAGAGTAGAATTGGTGGCGGTCTTCAAACGCTTGGAAGAGAGGAGAGGTTCTGAAAGATGCTTGTCCGGACGTGGTGGTATGAATGTAATGGGGGTAAGGAGGGTTTGTGTAGTTAGTAATAAAAATTAAAAATTGTAATTGATAATATTAATATTGATAAGATTAATATTAATTGGGTGATATTAATTGGGTGCAAGGGTAATTAGGTAAATTCAATAGGTACCAACCAACCAAAATTTTAATGTTTCGGCTTTAATATAATAGAATAGATAGATAGATTATAATATTATTAGTTTATTTTATTAAATATAACCGTCCGTGATATAATTGAAAAAAAGAGATATTAGTTAGAGAAAATAGAAAAGTAACGTGCATGATTTATGTGAAAAAGTAATTGATTAGTTTATAGTAATTATAATTTAATTATGTTATTTTACGAAATAAAATTGTTCATACTTTTTAGAAAATGAGAAATTAACGCTACCCGTTATATTTCTAGAAAAAAAGGGAATGTAATTAGAAAAAATAGAAAAGGTGATATATTTTAGTTGAAAAGGTAATCGATTAATTATTAGTATTATAATGTTATTATTTTATTTGTATTAAATAGAAACGCGTGTAATATAATTAAAAAATGGAGGTTTTAGTAAGAAAAAAGGTAACGCGTTTTGCTGAAAAAAGGTAACCGTCCATGATATAATTGGAAAAAGAGAGATTTTAGTTAGAGAAAACAGAAAAGGTAACGTGTTTTGACTGAAAAAGGTAATTGATTAGTTAATAATAATTATATATAATTATGTCATTTTTAGATGAAAAAGTAATTGGTTAATTACTATTATTAAAATATTTTTTTATTAAATAGAAACGCCTGTAATATAATTATAAAAATGGAGGTTTTAGTAAGAAGAAAGAAAAAAGGTAACGTGTTTTGCTGAAAAAAATAACCGTCCATGATATAATTGGAAAAAGAGAAATTTTAGTTAGAGAATAGAGAAAAGGTAATGTGTTTTGACTGAAAAAAGTAATTGATTAGTTAATAGTAATTATATATAATTATGTTATTTTATTAAACAACAAAATTGCTCGTAGTGTTTTTAAAAAGGAGAAATTTTAATTAGATAAAATGTAAAAGATATTCTATTTTAAATGAAAAAGGAAATTATTTAGTTATTGAAAAATAGAAAAGGTTATATGTTTAAACTGAAAAAAAAAATTGATTAATAAATGAGAAATTTTAGTTAGATAACATATAAAAGATACTGTATTTTACTGGAAAATGAAATTATTTAGTTCTTGAAAATAGAAAAGATAATATGTGTAACCTGAAAAAGGAAATTGAAAAGATAATATGTGTAACCTTAAAAAGGAAATTGATTAGTTAGTAGATCTTTAATTGAGTAAGGGTAATTAGGTAAATTCAATAGGTACCGTTGAACCAAACTTTTAATGTTTCGGCTTTTATATAATAGTATAGATTAATTAATTTTAATATACTCATGTTTACGGATTATACTAATATTTCCTTATTATAAACAACACATGCAGATTTTTAATATATTTTATTAACAATTGAAAAATATGGTGTGATATTTTCGGGTATATATTAATGATTGTAAAATTAGTTTTAAATTAAAAAGGTAACGTGTTTTAGTTCAAAAGAAAATATTAATGAAGATTAGTTTTAAATTAAAAATGTAACGTGTTTTAATTCAATATTTATGATTGGAAGATACATTGATGTTTTTAGGTGTTTATAAAAGGTAATATCTTCAATTAAAAGTAAATATGAAAAAAGGCAAGCGACTAATTACCATTAATTGTATTATGTTATTATTTATTATAGGTGTTTTAAAAGTATAAATATCATATATTTATTTTCTTTTTAACAAAGGGTAAATAAGTAAATTCACGAAGTACCAAAAAACTGGTACCAAAAAACAGGTACCAAAAAACAGGTACCAAAACTTTCAATGTTTCGGAATTTATATAATAGTATAGATTGTTTGGGTAATACTTTCAACCTTATTTTGAATCAATGAGTAATACTTTCAATTATATATTTAGTTACTAATTTTCTGAATATATCTTTTTTTATAGAGAGGAGAGGAGCAAGAACTTTTTTGGGTAGTGCTTGAAAGCTCAAATTCGTATATATATCTTTATTTTTGACTGCTATGTTTGAATGTTTGTTTTTTGTGTTAATTAAATCGAACATGTTTCTGTATAACATGTGTTCTTTATGTATAACATGTGTTATTTATGGGTAACATGTGTTCTTTATGTGTTCTTTATTTCAAAGTTCTTTATCTGCATGAATTGATAGAACTGAATAGTGTATGGTAGTATATGTACTTTCTCTGTTTGCTACATACATATGTGAATTATTGAAATCGTATGCCTTCGTGCACATTTAAAGGTTAATGACATGTTGCCATTTAGTATTAATTGACAAAGCATTTGTTTAAAAAACAAGTTTAACTTAGAACAATACTATAACTATAAATATCAGTCACAACTTAATATTATATAATATAAATAATAAATGATTGAACATAAATATTTTTAATTACATGCTGAAGTTAGATATGAATATGTTTATTGAATATAAATAATATGTTACTTGTTAAAATTAACTTGATAAATCCGTAAATAGAATAACATAAGAGATAATGGTTATTGGATATGTATATGATTGTTCAGTCGTATGTTAATTGATATTTAAAATGTTGTAGGTTCATATATGTACAAGTCATGGATTTTTGCAGATAAGGATTCATTAGAGTACGAAATCGGGGTTGAAAAGTTTTTGATACTTGCCGAAGAAAATTGTAAAGATCCTAAGAGAATACCTTGTCCATGTGCACGTTGCGTCAATTTTAAAAAATTCTCTGTCAAAATAATTAGGGGTCATCTGTACGAAAAGGGTTTTAGTTTGGGGTATGTTGATTGGATTTGGCATGGAGCTAAGTCTAGGTTATCTGTTGGTAGCACATTTCCGGCTTCTACTCAGGAGAATATTTCTGCGTCACAACCATTTGAAGCCGGTAATGTAGAGGATGTTTATGAAGCAGCATATAATAATAATTTGGGTGATGATTGCAATAAAGATTCAGATGAGTTCAAAAGGTTTTTGGCCGATGCCGAACAACCTTTGTATGAGGGTAGTGAGTGCACTAAATTAGATTCAATGTTGAAATTACATAATTGGAAAGCAAGATTTGGTATAAGTATAAGTGATAGTGCCTTTACTGATTTACTCTCTTCTGTTGGATCTTTACTTCCTAAAGATCATGTCCTGCCAACTAATTCATACGCAGCTAAGAAAACCCTATCTGATTTAGGCCTAGAATATATAAAATTTCATGCATGTCCGAATGAATGCATTCTATATAGGGGTGTAAATGCTGATGCTTCTAATTGTCCAAAGTGCCAGAAATCTCGTTGGAAATTAGGAAAGGATGGTAAACCGAGGGTTAACATTCCGGCCAAAGTTATGTGGTATTTTCCAATCATTCCTAGATTTAAGCGGATGTTTAAATCTGCTTCTACTTCTGCACTAATGACTTGGCATGCTAACCAAAGAAGTCAAGATGGCCAAATGCGCCATCCAGCCGACTCTCCTTCATGGCGGAATATCGATTATAGGTGGCCAACCTTCGGTAGTGAGCCAAGAAACCTTCGGTTAGCTTTGGCCGCAGATGGTATAAACCCACATACTAATGGATTAAACAATAGGTATAGATGTTGGCCAGTAGTATTGTCAACTTATAATCTTCCTCCTTGATTATGCATGAAGAGGAAGTTTATGATGTTAACGATATTAGTGTCTGGTCCACATGAGCCAGGTAATAACATTGACGTGTTTTTACAACCGTTAATTGATGATTTGAAGAAGTTTTGGGAAGAAGGTGAACCAAATGTGTACGATGCTAATACTAAATCTTTTTTCACTTTAAGGGCAACATTAATGTGGACGATAAATGACTTTCCTGCATATGGGAATTTGTCTGGGTGCGTAAATAAGGGTTATATGGCTTGTCCAGTGTGTGGTAATAATACCATAGGTAAATATTTACCTCATAGCAAGAAAATGTGCTACCAAGGTCATCGTCGATATTTGCCTAGGCATCATCCGTATAGGAGGAATAAGGCAGCTTTTAATGGTGAACAAGAGTTTGGACAAGCGTGTCAACCCCTTTCCGGAGAAGAGGTTTTAATGCAGCAGGAGTAGATAAATTGGAAATGAAGTAAGGAAGTCAAAGAAAGTGGACTGTGCATGGAAGAAAAAGTCAATTTTTTTGAGCTAGAATATTGGAAGTTTCATCATGTTCGTCACTGTCTCGATGTTATGCACGTCGAGAAAAATGTATGTGATAGTTTGATTGGGGCACTACTAAATTTAAAATATAAGACTAAAGATAGTGAGGCATCCCATAATGATATGGTTGAAATGGGCATCAGGAAAGGTTTGGCTCCACAAAAAGGTCGGAAAAAAAAACCTACTTGCCCCCTACACCTTTCACTCTCAAGGGCAGAAAAAAGAAAAATGTTATCATCACTCTCTTCAATGAAACTTCCTTATGGACATTCATCGAATGTTAAAAACTGTGTATCGATGTCCGATTTAAAGTTGTCTGGGCTGAAGTCGCACGACTGTCATGTACTCCTTCAACAGTTGCTCCCAGTTGCAATTCGTTCCATTCTCCCAAAAAATGTTAGGGTTAGCATTATAAGGTTGTGTTTCTTTTTCAATTCTTTGTGCAAGAAAGTTGTAGATGTATCAAAATTGGATAAGTTGCAGGCAAATATAGTATTAACCTTATGCGAGTTGGAAAAGATATTTCCACCCTCATTTTTTGATGTAATGATACATCTCATAGTCCACTTGGTTAGGGAATTGCGTTTGTGTGGACCAGTTTTTTATAGATGGATGTATCCATTTGAACGGTTCACTAAAGTGTTGAAAAGTTATGTGCGGAACCGTTATCATCTCATAGTCCACTTGGTTAGGGAATTGCGTTTGTATGGACCAGTTTTTTATAGATGGATGTATCCATTTGAACGGTTCAATAAAGTGTTGAAAAGTTATGTGCGGAACCGTTATCATCCGGAAGATTGTATAGCCGAAAGTTATCTAGGAGAAGAATCTGTAGAATTTTGCACAGAGTTTGTTCGCCAGAGTTGCAAAACTGCAGGTCTTCCGAAGGGCCAAGGTGATCTTTCTGGTCCATTATCTACAGCTGTAATGAAGTCGGTGGAAGAAAAGGAGCGAGACGAGGCTCATCTAAATGTTCTTCTAAACAACCCTGAAGTGTATCCGTACATTATGTAAGTTAAATTATTATACCTTTCATCATTTATCTTCTTTTAGCAAGTATAGTTAGTTTCTAAATTATTTGATCCATTTTCCTAGGATGCACAAGGATGTTCTAGAAAGAACTTACCGAGGGAAAAAAAAGATTGTGCAGTGGCTGATTGGAGAGCACAATCGGCTATTTTCTAGTTGGTTTGAAAAAACAGTCAGATATTAAGAATTCAAGATATAGTACAAATATTAAATCGAACATGTAAAATCATATATATATATATATATATCAATTTTTTAAGAACAATTTAATATATAAATTGATACTCCCTCCGTCGCATTAAACATTTCCTGTTTGACTAAAAACATGGGTTTTAAGACAGTGGGGTAATGAATATTGTTTTTAATGGAGTAGTGGGTATTAAATATTGTTTTTAAAGAGTAGTGGGTGGAGTAGTGGATATTGAATATAGTTTTTAAAGAATAGTGGGTGGAGTAGTGGGTATTGAATATTATTTTTAAATAGTGGTGGGTGAAGTAGTGGTTATTAAATAGAGTTAAATGCACTATGTGTACTCGAACTATCCACTTTCTGCACTTTGTGTACCTCAACTATCAATTAAACACTTTTTGTACCTCAACTATGCAAATGTGTGCACTTTGTGTACAAACGTTAATTTCAAACTAACACCGTTAGTTTCCTTTCGTTTATTAATTTAGGGTCCGTTTGGCTAAGCTTATTTTCCAGAAAAGTTGACTTATTTTAAGAAATATTATAAATAATTCCATGCAAATTAATAAGAGAAAAATAAAATTATAATAAAAAATGGATATAATTAAAGAGTAGTGCTAGGGACCCCAAAATGGTTCCCGAATTTGTTCCCGATTGCCAAGTGGCGTGATTTAATTCGTGCTATCTATGTGCATGCAGGGGCCCTCTTCATTTTTAAAATACACATCCAATAGCATTTTGCCAACTAAGCATTCGGGAATAAATTTGGGAACCATTTTGGGATTCCTAGCATTTTGGGGAATAAATTTGGGAACCATTCGGGAATACAACCTTTTTTAATTCCAAAATGGTTCCAAAATTTATTCCCGAATGCTTAGTTGGCAAAATGCTATTGGATGTGTATTTTAAAAATGAAGAGGCCCCCCTGCATGCACATAGATAGCACGAATTAAATCACGCCACTTGGCATTCAGGAGCAAATTCGGGAACCATTTTGGGGTCCCTAGCACTACTCTTTAATTATATCCATTTTTTATTATAATTTTATTTTTAATATGATATAATCTTGATCGTCTATTTTTAAAAATATTAGATTCGACGGTTGAGACTATTTTGGTAGTACAGTGACCAAAATTATGGATAAGCGCTTATTATATATAAGTGCAACGCACGATTCTTTTTTTAATATTTATAATTATTTTAATTATTTTAATATTTTTATGTTATTAATTTGCACGGAAATATTTATAATATTTCTTCAAATAAGTCAACTTTTCTGGAAAATAAGCTTAGCCAAACGGGCCCTAAATTAATAAACGAAAGAAAACTAACGGTTGTTAGTTTGAATTTAACGTTTGTACACAAAGTGCACGAATTTGCATAGTTGAGGTACACAAAGTGTTTAATTGATAGTTGAGGTACACAAAGTGCATCAAGTGTATAGTTTAGGTACACAAAGTGCATTTAACTCTATTAAATATTGTTTTTATGGAGTAGTGGATGGAGTAGTGCGTATTGAATATTGTTTGTAAGGAATAGTGAGTGGAGTAGTGAGTATTGAATATTGTTTTATATGAGTTAAAATAGAAAGGGGAAAAGTAGTTTGAATGTCCCGAAATAGTAAACAGGAAAAGTTTTAAGAGACAGAGGGAGTAACATATACTCCCTCCGTCCCTTAATGTTTTTCCTGGACACGTTTTCCAACGCATACTTTTGGTCGTTAATATCTTGAACTTCGTATTAGTATTAAATATAAAAACTTCACTGTATTAAAGTACTCATAAATACGAATCCAACAAGATCACTCATGACTATATTTGATCTTATAGATTAGACATAAATTAGTAATTTATCTCATGTTATGAACAATCCCAACATATGAAATAAGAGAAACAATAAGAGACGGATGGAGTAAATTGTAAAAGATTAATATCCATTGATATTAAAAAGGGAGTCATACATTACACGAATGATAAGCTAGTACTAAATTAAAATCTTTATCTCCAAATTTGCCTCCCAAACTTCTCTCTTATTTCTCCTCCTACTTCTCAAATATTTACTCCCTCCGTCCCTTTGAATTGTTAACGTTTGCGGACCAGTTTCCGGCACGGATTTTAAGGTGCATTTTAAGGATAGTTCTATAACTTATTTTTGATATTTTCTTTTTTTGTATAAAAATAGGATTGATGTTAAGAAATAGATGTAACATAGGGAGTAATTTTCTACACTACTTCTCTCAAAGAGCCATTCTTGGCTTCTTGCTGTTCACGCATCGGCTGCTCTAAATCTGAAGCACTCCAGTTAAATCCAAAAATCGAGTTTGGACCGGGAAAAAATCGTGTTTCGAATAGAATATCTGATCAAATTTTTTCCCATCCGTAGTCGGCTGCTCTAAATCTGAAGCACTCCAGTCAGTGACGAAAATTGACTTTTGACCCAAAAACACTCACACAATAAGTGGCCTTGTCCCCTCCACGCCTTCTACTAATAGTACCAAACACATCTCACTCCCATTCATTCACAACCAAACAATAATGCCTTGTCTTACTCCATTTCTCCTCTCTGTTTTCCTCTTCACATCTGCATCATTTCTTACACTAACATCTGCTACATGCCACGTGGACGATGAAAGTGGTATCTTAGCTTTCAAGTCGGGTATTACATCCGACCCGTCGGGTCTTCTCACTTCATGGAAGAAAGGTACAGATTGTTGCAGCACTTGGAATGGTGTATCTTGTGATCAAAATAAGCGGGTCAATAGTTTGTCGATTCACGGGGAACCCGGGAGCCCGAATAAATATTTATCGGGCACCATTTCCCCGAAACTCGGCAAACTTACGGGTTTATCCGCATTTTCGCTTGTGAATACTCGTAACATAACGGGTCCTTTCCCGGGTTTTTTCTTTCGAATACCCAGTAGTATCCAAATCATTTATATCCAGAATAATAAACTTTCGGGTCATATCACGAAATGGATCGGAAATCTTACTCAACTTAGTGCACTTGGCTTGGATGGGAACCAGTTGACAGGCAATATTCCAGCTTCAGTTTCCAAGTTAACTCAGTTAAGCCAACTTTTCCTCCAACAAAACCAATTATCCGGCAAAATACCCGAGATTTTCACATCTTTAACGAATATAAGCGCTATAAATTTATCGTACAACAAATTTTCCGGCAAAATTCCGCAAACATTAGCACACTTAAAGCAAGTACGTTATTTAGACTTGAGCCACAACTTGTTGACAGGTGAAATACCTAGTTTTTTCGGAAACTTTAGAACTCTCGACACACTATCACTCTCGCGCAACGGTCTTTCAGGAACGGTGCCAAAGACTTTGGCAAACCTGACAAAAATATTTAATCTGGACCTCTCCTACAATCAGTTAGTTGATCCATTTCCTGAGCTCAAAGTTATCGGAATCGACATGATAGATCTCTCTTACAATCGATTCAATCTGGTGCAAATTCCTAGTTGGATCACATCCTCGCCAGTCATATCCTCACTCAAGTTAGCGAAATGCGGAATAAAAATCAAGTTACACGACTGGAAACCGAAAACAGCATATTACTACGATTACATCGACTTATCAGATAATCTAATTTCAGGCAGTGCAGTGAACTTGATTAATTCTACACAGTATTTGAAGTCATTTTCGGCTTCTAACAATCAATTGAAATTTGATTTTTCCAGTTTAAAAATTCCGAAAACGCTGAAATCGCTGGATTTATCGAGAAATATGTTGTTGGGAAAGGTTCCCAAGGAGATATCTGGATTGGAGAAGCTGAATGTGAGTGTGAATCATTTGTGTGGTGCTCTTCCGACAAATAAGTTTCCAGCGTCGGGTTTTGCGAGCAATGATTGTTTGTGTGGATCTCCTTTACCTCCGTGTAAGAATGTTTGAGGGTAGATTGTGATTTGTGAGTTTGCATTGCATGAGTGTTAGTTATGAATGTATCAGACTTTACGTCATCCACTAGCTGGTCGGTCTTACTGGTAATAACACGAGGTTTCATTATATTTGTTGTGTCATTCAATACTTGTGTACATTTTCTCCAAATTCGAATGCTAAAAACTATCTTGAATTGGAGTAGAAGAAGCCTGAAATATGCACATTTGCAAAGCCGTTGTAGCTCTGACCCTGTGATTATTTTAGAATGCTGATGCGCAGTTATGCTAACTGTAATTTGCTAACCCTTGGAACTTTGGTTTGCGAAACACTGATTTAATATTTCATAAAAATGAATCCCCACCTCCTTTTCTGTCTTGTCTAGAGATGCATGCCGAAAATCTGTTTGCTCTGTTTTTCCCCCTTCTTGTCTTATGGGTGCTGTGCAATGTGCATTGTGTAAAAATGTGAGCAATATATGAGTATGAAGCTACTTGTTGCTTCTTTATTTATCATTATTTTTCTTTATTTATAAATTAGGAAAGTAAAAAAATTGAGACAAAATCCGTCACAATTTCAAAAAAAAAAACTGAAGTTCTACGTTCTCGGAATCCTATCTTTTATAGAAAAAACATATACTGTATAACTTCTAAAATCAGTATAACCAAACAATTTACTCACTTTGTCAACACCAAATCTATTGCAACGTGAATATAAGCCAGCTTATGGTTTATAACTTTATAAGCTTATTTCACCTTACGAGGGTGTTTGTCTACCCAATTTATTAATCAACTTAGAGCAATTCCAAAAAACTATTTAAATGACCTCCTACCTTAAAATATAAGAATTTTTGCAAAATATTTCACTCCAACAGTCTCCTAGTTGACCCTTAAAAGTTTAGGATGCTCCCCTTCTTCCTTATTTATAAGATGCTCCTAATCATTCCTTATCTCATTTTTCATAAATAAAATATTCATTTCCCTCCATTTCTAATCCACTTTCCCTTTCTTTCACTTTCTTCCCTCTCTTTCTAATATTATTATAATAATAAGGATAAAAATAAACTCTCTTATTATTGTTGGTTATTTTCTGGACTATAAGATTAGCAGGTGGTTTATGAGTTGCTACTGCAGAGCTCCTTAGTAAAATCTCTGGTATGGTATGTAAAAAGATATGATAAGATAATTAAACTTCAGAAAAATGATTGTATATCTGAGAGGTTACAAGACTTCTGATTTATACTAGTACATAGATGACTCCTCAGATTATAAACCATTAAACTTCTAGTACAATAAATTTAGAAACTTCTAGAGATATGTCTCCCTGGATTCTTGTCTCAGTAAATTCAGAAAAATACATTAACTTCATCACTCCCCCTTAATGCATTTTTCTGGTTACTCCAAGTTGCTGTCGAAGATAATGAAACTTTTTCTTTGGAAGCGCCTTGGTAAAAATATCAGCAAGATTATCATTTGTGTGACAGAATTCCATCTTTACCACTCCACCTTCAATTGCTTCTCGAATGAAATGGTATTTGATTGCAATGTGTTTAGTTGTGTCATGGCTAATAGGATTCTGAGCAATGTCTATTGCAGACTTGTTGTCACAATAGATAACAGTGCTACCTTCTTGTTTCTGACCAATATCTTCCAGAATTCTTCGTAACCATATTGCTTGAGACACTGCTTTTGACGCCGCAACATACTCGGCTTCTGCTGATGAAAGTGCCACAGATTTTTGCTTCTTCGAGGCCCACGAATATACACCAGAACCAAAAGAAAAAACATAGCCTGACGTGCTCTTGCAATCATCAATTGATCCTGCCCAATCACTATCAGTAAAACCAAGTAATCCAATAAATTTAGGATTTTCCACAGATTTATAGAAAATGCCATAATCAATAGTTCCTTGAAGATATCGTAAAACTCTCTTGGCTGCTCCAAAATGAATCTGACTTGGATTTTGCATAAACCTGGACAATAAACTTGATGCATACATTATGTCGGGCCGAGTAGATGTTAAATATAAAAGACTCCCAATCAAACTCCGATATGTAGAAGCATTCACTTTTTCAGCACCATCATCTTGCTTGAATTTTTCATTTACTTGCAATGGAACACTTACTGATTTACAACCAAACATCTTAAATTTCTTTAACATATCTTCAGTGTATTTCTTTTGTGAAATAAAAATGCCATCAGCTCCCTGATGTATTTCTATTCCAAGGAAGTAATGAAGTAAACCCAGATCATTCATCTCATAAGTCTTTAACATGTCATCTTTAAAATCTTGGATAATTTGATTGTTACTTCCTGTTATCACCAAATCATCAACATAAAGAGAGACAATTAAAACTTCCGTACCTTGGATCTTGATGTATAAGGTTGGCTCACTTTTACTTTTCTTAAAACCAGCTTTCATGAAGTAGGAATGGATTTCAGTGTACCAGGCCCTCGGAGCCTGCTTGAGGCCGTACAACGCCTTTTTTAGTTTGTAAACTTTATCTTCCTCCCCCTTAATAACAAATCCCTGCGGCTGCTCCACATATATTTCTTCAGTGAGCACCCCATTCAAAAATGCCGACTTCACATCGAGTTGGTAAAGGGGCCACTTGTTTTGGCCTGCCAAAGCAATCACAGCTCTAATAGTTTCAAGCCTAGCCACCGGAGCGAACGTCTCACAGAAATCAACTCAAGTCTTTTGTGAATATCCTTTGGCCACGATTCTAGCTTTATGTTTCATGATAGTACCATCTGAATTTAACTTTGTCTTGTAAATCCATTTTAATCCAATAACTCTTCTAGATTTTGGACGTTCCACAAGTTCCCAAGTCTGATTTTTCTCGAACACTTTGATCTCTTCCTCCATGGCCCTGTTAGAGTATAGCACATGTATACACTGCACACTCCATGTGCAATCCAGAATCTGCACCATGTTACTACATGTGCAGTCCAGTTCATCACCTCATGTTCTACACCACTGCAGTCCACATGCTACTGCAGTCCACATGCTCCCATTGTCTAGTATAGAGTCCATATATGTGTGCTATTAGATGGTTATATAACAGCCCATGTATCTCTTGTAATTGTATTCAAGATTATTCTCAATGTAGTCCATCAGTGTTTGTGTTCTTATATACACTGCAGTGTTCTTGTTATTATCTACTGTTCTAATCAATTTTTCTGCATCTTTTAGTCAGTTTTTCTGCACCTTATATCTCCACCTGCAGCACTACACCATATCACCACCCTTAATCAAGACAGAACACTCCAGAACACTCCATCTCAAGCACAGCAGCAGCCCCGGCACAAACAATTAACTTTTTGTTGTTTTATTTTGCAGATTTTTCAAGCAAATCTATAGCTATTTTTGGCACGTAGATAGCTTCACGTCCGGCAAGTCTATAGCTGTTTTACGGCAAGTAGATAGCTAGTGTGTTTTGGAAAGCTTTCCTATCATCTCTCTCTAAGCTTTATCATTAGAAAAGCTGCATACTCTTGTATTTTCAGGGTGATTGTGATGATTAATTCCAGCCCTTATGAGCCTTGTGTGCTCCGCTCCGAAGTGAGCTTTTTATGACCAAGATGGCCGATATATTATGAGCTTATAATGCTCCGTTTGCTGCCTTAATTTGCTGATGATTGCTCTTCGCGTTACTGCCATGTTCTGCTTCTTACTTCCCCATTTGCTGCTGCCTTTCAGTTCGTTCCTCATGTTGGTTGGTTGTCGTTTTTGTTCAAGCCAAATATTTCCGTTTCTCTCCCACATTCGTCTTGAGGGGGGATGTTAGAGTATAGCACATGTATACACTGCACACTCCATGTGCAATCCAGAATCTGCACCATGTTACTACATGTGCAGTCCAGTTCATCACCTCATGTTCTACACCACTGCAGTCCACATGCTCCCATTGTCTAGTATAGAGTCCATATATGTGTGCTATTAGATGGCTATATAACAGCCCATGTATCTCTTGTAATTGTATTCAAGATTATTCTCAATGTAGTCCATCAGTGTTTGTGTTCTTATATACACTGCAGTGTTCTTGTTATTATCTACTGTTCTTACAAAGATAACAGGCCCTTCGCCAAACTTCATGTTTTTCTGCTTCTTCGAACATTGCAGGTTCAATAGAAACAAAGTTGCATCTCGCATACACATCACGTAGGCTTCTAAATTTTCTTGGTGGAGTACTTTCTTGAGTTTGCGGGCTTGATAAAGCTGAACTTGATCTATTTGGAGATTGAGGTGGAGTATTTTCAAAAGATTGGTCAGAAGCTTCTCCATTTATTTCATCATCGAATAGAGGCCCATCATTGTGATGTTCTTCTATTACAAGTGGTAGCTCCTGCACTTTGTTATTTTGCCAATCCCAAAAAGCTTTTTCATTGAATATAACATCTCTACTGATCAATAAATTTTGAGTCTCCAAATTAAATAATCGGTAAGCTTTAGTTTCATCATCATAACCCAAAAAAATACATCTTTCACTCTTTTTATCAAGCTTGTATCTTTTTTCTTTGGGAATATGAGCATAACACATACTACCAAATATTTTAAGATTACTCACCTCTAGTTTTGATTTACTCCAAGCTTCAACAGGTGTTTTTCTGGGAACAGCCTTGGTAGGACTTCTGTTAAGAATGTAAACAGCGGTGTGAACGGCTTCTGCCCAGAATTTCTTTGGCATGTTTTTCTCATGAATCATCGATCTAGCCATCTCTACAATGGTGCGATTTTTCCGCTCAGCAACGCCATTTTGTTGAGGGCTATAACCTGCTGTTAGTTGCTTCCAAATGCCTTCATCTTTGCAAAAATCTTGAAATTCGTTTGAGGTGTACTCTCCGCCTCTATCACTTCTGATCACTTTGATTGATTTGCCACTTTGCTTCTCCACGAAAACTTTGAATCTCTTAAAGGTTGAAAAGGTTTCTGATTTTTCCTTCAAGAAGTAAACCCACGTCATCCTTGTAAAATCATCAACAAAGATAAGAAAATATTTATTTTGATTAAGCGAAGGAGTTTGCATTGGACCACATAAATCAGTGTGTATTAATTCCAAAGGAGAACTCGCCCTCCATGAGCTATATTTCGGAAAAGAGTCTCTGTGTTGCTTTCCCATTGCACAACCTTCACAAACGCCAGCCTCTCCTGTTAATTTTGGTAGCCCCTGTACCATATTTAATTTTTGCAGAAGCGTCAAACCATTGAAATTTAAATGGCAAAATCTTTTGTGCCATATCCAAATATCTTCTTCAACCTCTCCTCGTAAAGCAAGTTGCCTTGCATACTTGAATTCAATAGGGAAACTTCTATTTCTGTCCATCTTAATTTTTGCTATTAAGATGTTTGATTTGTCATGGATTTTGCACGAATCCTCATCAAAAATGACACAATAACCATTTTGGGTAAGTTGCCCAACACTTAACAAATTTTGCTGCAAATTTGGAACTAATAAAACATTATGAATCAGTTTTATTCCCTTCTTTGTTTCGACTGCAATCGTACCTTTGCCTTTAGCTTTCACCAACTCGCCATTAGCCATCTTCACTTGAGTAGTAACCTCTTTGTCCATGTTGAGAAAAGCTTCATCATCTCCCGTCATGTGATTACTACATCCGCTATCAACATACCATGTGTTTTCTTTTTCCTCCATCGTGGCTGATTGACAAGCATAAAACAGATTTTCTTCTTCTTTTTTCTCTTCAGAAAAGTTTGCTTGCTCCTTTTTGTTAAACCAACAATTTTCTGAATATGGCCAAATTTCTTACAAGTTTGACACTGCGGTTTTCCACGATGCCAACATTCTGAAGAAGCATGATTCGGTTTTTTACAAATTGTGCAGGAAGGTTTAGAAAATCTGGAATTCATACCTTGTTCGAGCCTTTTTTCACTTTCATTTGGACGTGGACGATAGTTTCTTTTATCCGTTCCATCTCTTCCACTTGGCTTGAAATTAGAACTCCTTCTCCAACTAGGTTTTTGTCCACCCAAATTCAATTTCGTGCGGAAAGCACTATCCAGGGACTTATCAGCATGTTTTTGCTTCCTTTGTTCATGAGCTCGAAGTGAACCCATTAGTTCTTCTACAGACAATTTACTGGTGTCTTTTGACTCTTCAATTGCAGCAATGAGGTAATCATACTTTTCTGGTAAGCTGATAAGTATTTTGTCTGTAATTTTTTGTTCAGTGACATCTTCACCATATGTACGTAGTTGATTAATTACTACCATCATCCTGGAGAAATAATCTTGCATACTCTCCGACTCCTTCATCTTCAAATTCTCGAATTCACGTCTTAAGGATTGGAGTTTGATTCTCATCACCTTGGTGTTGCCTTGAAATTCTTTCTCCAAAATCTCCCATGCCTCCTTTGCTTTGGTGGCACCACAAATCCTAGGAAAGATTGTTGCTGAAACTCCTTGTTGTATGAAGAGCAATGCCTTAGAATCCTTCATGCGGCTGTCATCCAATTTCTTTTTCTCGGCATCAGTTAGAGCAGCCTCACTTTCGGGCTCAGTATAGCCAGATTCAACGAAACTCCAGAGGTTTTGAGACAAAAGCAAAGTCCTCATCTTGATCTTCCAGAACTCATAATTTTCTCCGTCAAAAGTGGGAATCAGAAGTTGAGAAAGTGCAGCACTTGTGCCAGCCATTTTTAGTGAAAAATATTGTTTTTGTAGTGAAGAAGAATTACGCCCACTCGAGCCGTAACCCGGAGCTCTGATACCAAAAATATGTTGGTTATTTTCTGGACTATAAGATTAGCAGGTGGTTTATGAGTTGCTACTGCAGAGCTCCTTAGTAAAATCTCTGGTATGGTATGTAAAAAGATATGATAAGATAATTAAACTTCAGAAAAATGATTGTATATCTGAGAGGTTACAAGACTTCTGATTTATACTAGTACATAGATGACTCTTCAGATTCTAAACCATTAAACTTCTAGTACAATAAATTTAGAAACTTCTAGAGATATGTCTCCCTGGATTCTTGTCTCAGTAAATTCAGAAAAATACATTAACTTCATCAATTATCACTTTTACTCTTATTATATATAAGAGGATATAATAGGATATAAATAAGTACTGAAACTGCAATAAATTAGGCGATGTCTAGCCCCACAACATAAACTTTTGCTAGCCCGTGTGACTCATCCATCACATCTTCACTACGTAAACACACCAATACTTTCCGACAAATTCGTAACATATCAAATCTGTAATATGCGCGTGCCTTTAATATGGTTGGCTTGTTTACAGGTGTTGCTCACTTGTTCTCGGACACACTACATACATAACCCTTTAAATTGGATGTGTTCTGTTACATATGTTCTCGCTCTTGATATGCCTAGGTGGAAGGAGAAAATGCTTATCAGTTCTGCCTTCAGCCTCCTGATGCACCTGCATTTATAGGTAACGCTGTAAGTGCAACTCAACTTGTGAAAACTTATTGAATGTAGAAGGCCTGTGTACTCCTGCATATTTATATGTCATCTTCCATGATCGCACACACACCATGTCCTTTCGGACGCACTACTACTAATCTTCAATTTCGAGTTGTATAATGTCTTCTTCTTGATTGTTACCAAAATATTACCAAAAGCTGGTCTAAGCAATTCGGATACAATTAGATTTAACTTGCTGAACCATTTGCTATATATAACTTATACTATGTCATATGGTAATAATAATTGAAACTATGATACCTATATTACGTAGGTCAATTTACAAGCTGTTTTTTTTATAATGTGACTTCTTCTGCATATTCTATTCACTTATTACTTTCCTCGGTTTGGGGAAAGGATTGGTTTATTATCTTGATATATATACACTCATACACAAGTCACTCGCTTTCTAGAACCTAGCTAGAAGTTTTCTATTTACTGTTTAATTGGTAATTTTTGTTGCCTCCATGTTCCTTTGTGGGGGACTCGATACATATTCAGATCCCACAGCACCACATGCACACATGATATTTGCATCTTACCGTCTATTTCATGTACTGCAACGATTTGTGATCACTTTTTCTGTTTTTTCTTGGTGCTTTTACTAGATACCTGTGTTGTTAATCTCCATGTAAAACTTTGTGAATAGCCAGTGCGATTGTTACATCGAGACTTGCTTAGTATATGCAGTGAAGCTTTGGCTGCAACCCGAGCTAGAGGTGACTCGGAGGCCCTTAATCTTCAGATTGAATTTGATGTACTTACCAGGTCTTGCCATAATAGTAAATGCGTTTTTCTTAGTTAGTGGTAATTTTAGCCATGCATTTCACTGTGATTAATCACACTAAGTTTCAATAAATTTTATACTTATATTAATTTGCAGTCGCAAGGATCACCACGAGTTTACTATAGTGCGCGATTGCATAAGAAGAAAACTGGAAGCGAGTGTAAAGTTTGCACACAACATGATTAGTATGTCTATACCATTTTTTTTTTGTTTTTTGTGTCGATGCTTGCAGTTGTCATAATTCCAAAAATTATATTTATATGCTCTATGAAGTAACATTACTGTGACTATATGCTTTAGTGTATGATTGTTCTGCTCTGTAGGCTGTTTGTGCCAAGTTACTGACTGAACCAAATAAAGCTATACGAAACCTTTGAAGAACTCAACATCTTTATGCTCATTTGACCGGGAGACTCAGAAGTGAAGACGATGAGGTAGAATTTCAAGTGTCGATAGTTCTATGTTCCAATTTACTTGCATTTTTTCGGTATTAATTATCAACCAAATAAACTTATTTTCGGTTAATAATATGCACTGTACTCTTTCCTGCTTATATTGTTACTGGATAGGCTATTTGATTTTACAAGCTTTAGCAATTTACTTGTGTGACGTTTTTTTGAATTGTTTTTTTCTTTTCAGTTGTATATTCTGTCCTCTCTTCATCCAACTCCTGCAGTTTGTGGATTCCCGACAGAAGAGGCCAGACTCTTAATAACAGAAACTGGTGTGCATGTTTTTTTTATCAGCTTGTAATTTTTCTCATTTTCAATCATTTTAGGCTTAATTTATTCCAGTTCACTTAAGAAAACATATTATATCTCTTAAATGCACAATGAAACATATCTGAAGTAGAGAAGATACCTAGTAGTATTTCATATAAATAGTTGACGACACACATAAAAGATGGCCTCTTATTACTGAATGCAGCTGGTTTAGCGATGAAAAATATACTGGATGCACAACCTGGGTAAAACAGTGGTGATGAATGAATACTATACTTGACAACCTTTTGTTATATTTTTATTTCTTCACCCAATATTTCATGTTGAAGACATGGTTGTGGTGAATCCCCGCACGAGTTCACTCAAGTTCTATAGTTGTATACCCAGTATTCCTGCACCTTTCATATGTATACTTCTTTTATTACTCTGTTCTTCTAATCAGACACAATGTTTGACCGAGGAATGTATGGCGGTCTGTCAGTTGGTTTGGAGGAGAGACCGAGTTTGCAGTCGGTATAAGGTCAGCCTTGGTAGATAAGGTGAGCTAAGAAATAGCAAATTGTCTGCTTTGAACTTCCAGTCTCTCTTGTAATGTAGCTCAATATGTGACCCTGTCAATTGCCAAATTGCAGATAAAACTTCGCTTCTGTTGAGATTTTTTTTTCATGCTAGGAAACTAAGATGTTTTGTTCATAGTGTTTTATGATTTCACCAAGTACACTTTCTCAGCTATCTTGTTACTGAAACAATGTGGATATTATAGGGACATGGTGCAATATTATATGCTGGGACTGGGATTGTTGAAGGAACTAACTCATCTCAAGAGTGGGAAGAACTGAAACTGAAGATATCTCAGGTTGGTCAATCATGTTCGAGCATGAATGGTTTGCACTTGTTCAATACAAAGCTAGGAAACCAATTCCAAACTTGAGCATTAAATAAATCAATTATTTTTTATTTTTAGATCTAAAAGCTACTTCCCAATATCATGATTTGGCCTGCAGTTCACGAAATTGATGAAACCAAAAGCTGTCACTTGATGCAAAAAAGGACCAAATGGAGATTGTTAACTGGGAAGGTTGTTTATTATAGGCATTATGACAAGAATAGAAAGCCTTTAAAGTACTTAAAACATTAGATATCACCAGGATATTCTGAAACATAAGCTTTATTTTTCTTCCTTTTAACAAGGCCTATTGTTATTTTGTTCTTACCACATCGATTCTGGTACATAGATTAATCAAGCTGCTACTTGGTTCAACATTGTGGTTTTTGACATCTCTGGTTCAGAAATCATGGGAATGCTTACACAACATCTTATTTTCGCTCCAAACGGTTCAGCCTTGTTGTAAAGGTGTCGTCAACATAGAACTTGAACTCTTAAGAACAGACTAGTCATTAGTTTCGTTGTCTCATATGTCATAAAACTTGTTGCAATGGTAGATCTCGACATCCTTCAGGTTTTATTATCAAAATAACTGAGCTATTGCGAGCATCATTTAGGATATGAAAAGTTGGTTTTCAGACTCTCCAGGTTGTAACTGTCATATGTTAACTGGCTACTCTACTACGTCTATAATAAGTGTTTAAATATGAATTTCAGCAGAAGGAAATAAAATTTCAAAGCCTTGTGTTTACCTTTACTCCTCAGCTACAATAATAAAAATATAAGTGAAAATGTGCGAGTAATGATGTTAAACAAAACTATTATAAATTCGTACACAACATATGAAATATTTTCAACTTATAAAATCAAAAGGGTTTGTCTAATTTTTCTAAACATCCTTTTCACAATTATTCAATTTATCTTAATTTTCAATATTTTAAATTTTAAGAGTTAACAAATAAACGAAGTTTTCTTTAGTATAAAGGATATGCCTTTCTTCCTAAACATTTCTTCTTTTACCTTTCTAGTTTATAACATGTTTTCAGACAATAACCGACATTGTTAATTTGAGGTTAATTAAAGGAAAGCTAAAAACTTGTTTGCAATAAATCACGCAAGCGTACGTGGTCACAAGTAATATATAAATAAGTCAAGTTCGTTCCCACATAGATCTGGTTTAGGTTTTAATTCAGTTAATGCACCTATGCAACAATGTATGATTTTTATCCACTGCTAAGACAATTAACAAATTTGGGTTTTGATTATCTAAAATTAACTAGAGAACAAATTATTAAACTAAGAATTAATTAACTAACGAGTATTAAAATCGAATTACTTATGCGAGATAAAACATGGGATCCTAACTTCATTAACTACTTCGCTTAGAGTTGATGCCTTTAATCAAAGTATGTGACAGTTATGATATCTGATCACACAACACGAAACAAGTATAGGCTACCTCTCAGTATACGAATACCAAACTACTCATACATCCACAAAAGAGATAGAAGATGGGTAGACACCAATTATGTTTAGACCCTATATCTCTATAAGATTTGAAAACATAACGGTTGAATAACAAGTTATCCATTAAGATCACATAGGGCAGCATAATATTTCTCAATTTACGCTACAAATCATGATGTCAAAACATACATAATCCTATGCTAGCATGACAAGTTCTAAATCTCAAGATCCACTCTCGCTTCACAAGAGATTAGCAATTTAGATGTTAGCTACGCATCTAAAAACAATAAGCACAACCATACGAGGATATCACGAATTCATCACACACAAATCTTTAAAGCGATCAAACTACTAAACTACATAGATAAATCCGTTAGAATCCCATGACAACGATTAGTTCATAATCGAACCGTTCGTCATCATGGGATCAAGTGAAAACATGATTATGAAGCAAGGTCTGAATAATAATAAAACTAGAGTAATAGAGTTTAGAAAACAAATCCCAAAAACATCCAAGAGTATCGCCTAATAGAAGAATACAAAAGAAAAGTAGATCTAGAACTCCGTTGCTTGTCACGAGCGTTGGAATCCTTCTTCGATTATGTTTCTCCGTCTCACGGCTCTCTCTCTCTATGTTATGGTGAAGTGTTGGTAGGCTCCAGGACGTTAGGGTGTGTTTATATAGGCTCCAAGAATCTTGTCCAGCAAGAAAACGTCCAAAATTACACTTAAAATTCGAAACAGGAAAGAAAATTGTTGATTTTCAAGAGGCTGGCAGCGCCCCTGCGCTGTTCTGGTGGTTTTATGGCGCCCCTGCGCTGTAACATGGCGAAGCCGCGCCCTTTAAAACTGTCGATTCCTGATTTTTGCTTGTTTTTTTCGTTTAAGCTCCGTTTTCTCCCGTTTCTTTTACATTAGGTCCCGTCTTCAATCCTTTTGACTCTTATATCTTCATGGAAGCATAAGGAAACACTCCTTTCTTCATTCCAAGCTCAAAATCCATTCCAAAAACAACGGAAATCACCAACCCTAGCCAACGTTCACAAACCTACACAAATAAACGAAAACACATAAAAAATATGACACACTTGAGGCCAAGTGAATCAATTTAAGCCGACATGAAGCGTTTCAAGTGGATATAAAATCCACTCATCACACCCCCAAACTTAAACCGGTGCTTGTCCTCAAGCATAAATAGACGCAAAACAGACTCGATACTACCTAATGCAATGCAATGCATGAATGCAACTAATATGAAAATGCAACGATCCCCTCGAACTAACCAAAACCAACTAGCAAACAAATATCTCAAAGAATGCAAATAAATCCAAATAGAGCTCGACTAAGTCCCCGTATACCAACAATACATGAACAGTGACATGCGTGTGTGCGATGCTTATCAGAAATACTCCTAACACTAGATCAAAATCATACCTATTCTTCGCCAAGACAATCACAAGTTTATAAATAAAATAAATGGTAAACACTTCATAACCTAGGAATACCTCCATCATCATTCGAGTTATACAGGAATTCATGCTTTATTACTAACTACTACTACACATAATACTATATACAATAACGCATGCTTATTTAACCGTGCAATGGATGAGACCCCAAAAGGCTTATACAATAATACCCATGTAGCGAACGTTAGGTTAGTGGATCCCAAACCGGAAAGGCCTTAGGTCACTAGGCACAAAGTCCCCTAGAACTTAATTGCTTGAGTATTAAAGAGCTCACCCTGGTTAATTTGGCATATAAACATTCACATAACTTCTTCTTTTTTTTTTTCAATGCAAACTGGAATGAGTATTCTCATCCAACCCTAGACTACTCATAAAAATATGAGCGGCTACTAGCCATTTGACACCTAACTTTTATTAACAACTAGCATGAAATCCCTGGTTTCCCCCAAACTTATACTTTAGTGCTCCTATGCCATCAAGGGAATAACGAAAATTCTAAATATAAACAAGTGATTAAATCTAAAACAACCAAACAAGCATAACCTCAACCTAACCCAAAAGCAAACGATGACACTGTGTAAAAATTTTGTTTCTGAAACATGCAAGTCAATTTCATAAGAACTATAAATCAACCCTCTATTCATCATTACCACACTCAAATAGACATCAACCTACCAATCAGAATTAGCTCATCCTAAGGGATCATGAATATGCTATGCAAATGCAACTAAAATGAACTCACATGGTATAAAAACAAAATAACAGAATGCCCTACATGAAACAAACATGCAAAAATACGAACAAAATTTGAATGAATTACTACTAACATGCAACATATGATTTCCTACATGAAAAAAGACTCAACTAACACTACTTATCACCCAAATCACCCCCAAACTTGAAATATTCAATGTCCCCATTGAAGATAATACAATGGATAACAGTAAACATACCTAATCGTCGACAGGATCACCCTCCTCGGGTAACACTACTTAAAAAATCGCTCATCCCCAACTCCCCTCACAATCCATTTTCTTCAAGCAAAAGCCCAAGTAAAGAGAGAAAGAGATTTCTTAAAGAAAACCTCATCACTCGTGGGGCAAATGATGGACGAAATTACCTATCGACCCAAGACCGATGCTGGAGCGGAGATCGTCCCGAAGCCGGAGCGAATTTCGACCCACAGAAACATGCCGTAGCGACTCCTACGGATAGGAGGTCGTCCAAACGGACATCAATCCCAAGGAACGGACTTTAGACGTGTGTCACTCCCCGTTCCCATCCACGGTAACACCTGGCCCTGTAGCACCACCCCGTCATCTACTCTACCCTTCTATACGGGCACCTGGCCCTATTGCTCCGCCTCGTCACCTACTCTACACGGAAAACCAGGTGGAGGATCTAAAACCAATGAGAGAAGGACACGAGTCAATGAAGAAGACTATATAAAGGAAGGAGTAGAAAAGAGAAAGACTAATGCCAATTTAACTATCAAACAAAAACCCAACCAAAATCTTCTGATGATCGCTACGGATCATATCTAAAATCCCTACGACCATCACTCACCTTGTATATATATACAACACACGATGAAAGTAAAACAACAATATCATCTGTAAGCAACGAACACTCACAAAAATTATCTTGAACCAGGACTGTTTTATATAATTTCTCAGAGAGATTATTAGTTCACTAATGGCAAATACTAGCGCCACGAAGGACTGTGCTTGCAAGAAATGCACATCTACCATGCTCGAAGAGTTCGTACCTCCTTCGGGTTGGAGTCAGGACCAGGGGCGTAGCTACATAGAGAGGTATGAGGTCACTTGAACCCATATTGTTTCTAATAATTTTATGTGTTATGTCTATATTTATCATTAAATTATGTTTTGAACCCATAAAAAATATGATTTGACCCCACAAGTCTCTCATCCTGTGAACCCATACCAAAAAAAATAAAAATACTACGAACCCACTACACTATTCTCATAATTTAGTACCCATTTTAATTTTTAAATACTCATCCGGTCAACATTCAACAATAAACAACTATTATTTAATTAAAATAAACAAATAGAATACATATTTTTTTAACACCCCTATCTCTACATTCACTTATTCACACCCCTCCGTCCCCTTCTATGACTGTACCCCTCGGTTGCTCCTTTCTTCAATACATTAATTGTGGGGTCACCGGAAAAAAAAATTCCCTGCGGGGCTACCGGAAAATTGGCCGACCACCGGAAAGCTTGACCCCAGTACCTCCAGCTCCTGGCTACGCCTCTGGTCAGGACTCAGATGCTCACTACCTTGTCCTTGTTCTTCCTGGTAATTAAGTTTCATAATTTTTTAATACGTATTAATAGTTCCTATCTTTCACATGATGTAATATGTTGCGAATTGTACGAAACCAGGGCATTCTATCTATTTCTTTGTATAGTCTGATGTAATGAAAGATCAAAACTGTAACAACTTGTAACAATCTTCTTCTTAAACTCGTGGTGAAATATTAAATACTTGTATACATTTTCACTAAAAGTTGCTTGATCGACTTTTATAGAATCAGATTCAACATACATGCATCGCATAACATGATACAGCGGAAAAGACAGGAATATCAACAATCTATAAAAGTTTTACAATGCAATGGCATTTGTATGACTGAAGTACCTATTTACCTACATAATTTACTGACTCTTTTAGCTTTTACCAATGAGCGATTCCAAACCAAAGTATTTCACAAAATTCCTTAGTAGCATAGATTTTTCACAAAACCTATGATACTAAGGAATTTTGTAACAGTGCATAACAAACAACTGCTGATTTCGAGCATTTTGCGTTGTAGGTTCTACAACCCGATTTTTGCTCTAGGATCTTATCTTTGGTCCTTAAAAGACATCTCGAGCTGGAAACATCCATTTTCAATTACCAGAATATTTTGTTCTTGTTGTACTCTAAAATCTTGGAAACTGGATTCAAGTTTAAGCTCTTGAATAAAGGCATAAAGCGAATTTGACTAGAATAAAAGATCTTTAAAGTTTAATCGTTCAAAACCAACGAGGCCAGGATCTTCTAAAACTTGTTTTTCTCAACTGAAACTCGTACGTTGATTATGTCCTCGCTGAATTATGTCTGGTGCACAGGGACTAAAATTAGCCAAGCTTTTCTAAAACAAAACTTTAAAAAAAAAAAAATCCAACAAAATGAACCATATATGTGTCACAACATTTAAGCTAGCATCTAACCTCCATTGATGCAAACAAACAAACCAGAAGAATGTGTATTCATTATAGAAGAAAGGAAGGATACAATGTAGCTTACAGCTTACAAATAAAGAAATGAACTTGACTATTTATAGACCTCACTAATCTCTAACTAACTCACTAATCTCTAACTAACTCAACATACAGCCTGTCAATAGCTGTCACACTCCTAGCTGTCACAATCCTGATTTTGCTGAGTTGTAGACCTAGCTGAGGTGGAGGCTAAGTCACATATTGTAACATCCCCCCTCAAGGTAGGAGAGGAAAACAGGTTTGCAACACCTAGCTTGGACTGAAGAAATGAAAGCTGATACGAAGAAAGAGCTTTAGTGAAGATGTCAGCTGGTTGGATAGACGTGCTAATATGAGAAGGAGCAATATAACCAGACTTAAGCTTATCACGAACAAAATGGCAATCTATTTCGATATGTTTGGTACGTTCATGAAAAATAGGATTAGAGGCAATATGAAG
The DNA here is from genome assembly GCA_037693485.1 of Kitagawia praeruptora. Lineage (NCBI taxonomy): Eukaryota > Viridiplantae > Streptophyta > Magnoliopsida > Apiales > Apiaceae > Kitagawia > Kitagawia praeruptora. The sequence continues at coordinate 26,492,446 of CM075350.1, read as the reverse complement.
GGCAGAATTGTTGTCACAGTATAGAGGTACAGGCAATGAAATGGGAACTTGAAGAGCTTGCAGCAAATACACCAGCCACATGACTTCACAACTAGCATCTGCCATGGATCGGTACTCTGATTCAGCTGAAGAACGTGATACAGTGTGTTGCTTTTTACACTTCCAGGAAATAAGAGATTTACCAAGTAATACACAATACCCAGTTAATGAACGACGAGTTTCAGCACAACCCCCCAGTCAGAATCACTGAAGGCCACCAGTTGAAGAGAAGTATCATGAGCAAAGAATAAACCCTGACCAATTGTGCCTTAAATGTATCGAATCATCTTATAAGCAGCTGAAAGATGATCCACTCTAGGAGTAGAAATGAACTGAGATAAGACATGAACTCCATAAGATAAGTCTGGGCGAGTGATAGTAAGATACAACAGACGACCAACTACCCGACGATAAATGGCAATCTCTGCAGATGAGAGTAAAGAAGAGGTATTATCAAGCAATTTATGATTATGTTCGATTGGAACAAGAGAAGGCTTGACAGCAGTCATTCCAGTGTCAGTAAGTATGTCAAGGGCATACTTTCTTTGATTGAGAAAAATGCCAGTTGATGATCGAGCAATTTCCAAACCAAGAAAGTATTTCATAGGACCTAAGTCCTTAATTTTAAATTGAGACTGCAGAAATGACTTAACTGTATTGATCAAATCAATAGAATTCCCAGTAAGTAAAATATCATCAACGTAGACAATTGCAACTATAATCTCAGAATCACGTTTATATGTAAAAAGGCTGTGATCACAGGAGACCTGAATAAAGCCAAACTGAACAAGAGAGGTTGCAAGTTTATCATTCCAGACTCGAGACGCCTGTTTCAAACCATAGATAGATTTTTTTAGCTTGCAAACCAATTCAACTCCAGGTGGAAAATTATGAGAAACAGATGACAATGTTTGAAAACCAGGAGGTAACTTCATGTAGATTTCCTCAGTTAACACACCATGAAGAAAGGCGTTATTAACATCCATTTGATGAATGTGCCAGTTAAATTTAGCTGCAATAGCTAAAACCACTCGAACTGTCGTCATTTTGGCCACAGGAGCGTAGGTTTCAAAATAATCCACTCCAATGGTTTGAGTAAACCCCTTTGCAACAAGACGAGCTTTATATTTATCTATAGTACCTTCTGCAGTATATTTGACTTTAAACAACCATTTGCATTCTACAATATTCTTATTTGGAGGTCGTGGAACTATTTCCCATGTCTGATTATCCTCAAGAGCTTGAACCTCAGCAAGCATGGCTGTACGCCAATGATCATGGACAACTGCTTGCTTGTATGTGTAAGGAACAGGAATTTTAGTGATATTGGCTAAGAACATTTGATGAGAAGGTCTAAAAACATTATAGGAGATGTATTTGTGAAGAGGATAAGCACATACAGCACTAAAGTGAGATGTAGAATCTGGTTTGGTAATCAATTGAGGAATACCTGTATAATCCTTATACTTAACTGGAATAGTTTTAGTACGAGATGGTCTGAGTAATTTGGAAACTGGCAAATCAGTAGAAACTGGCAAATTATCACTGTTTGGTCTGATATGTTGATCATCTTTACCAGAAGGAATAGAATGAGTGGGACTGACACCAGAGTCACCATTAGTGGTACTTGGAATCTGCTCAGTAGTGTCCAATGTACTATTTTCAGCTGAGTTTGAATTCTGCACAGTAGTATGATGATCAACAAACAAACAAGAAAGAGGAGTATCTTCAGAAATAGTAATCTCTGTTGGAAATTCTGTGATAGTAGACACATTAGTGATAGAAGAGAATGGATATGTATTTTCAACGAAAATAACATCTCTTGAGACATAACACTTTCTAGAATCAAGGTGCATGACTCTATAACCCTTTTGACCATAAGGGTAGCCAAGGAAAACACAACGAAGGCCTCTGGAATCAAACTTGTCTGGAACACCAGAAATATTTGCTATGTAGCAGAGACAACCAAAAACCTTCAAGTATTTATAATCTGGAATCTTGTCAAATAGAATTTCATATGGAGACTTGAAGCCTAGTTGAGAAACAGGCAATATGTTTATGAGATGAACAGCTGTGAGAATACTGTCTCCCCAAAATGATTTAGGTAGAGAAGCTTGTATCATTAAAGATCTAGCTACATTAAGAATGTGCTGATGTTTACGTTCAACCACCCCATTTTGTTGGGGTGTGTATGGGCAAGAAGTTTGATGGATAATTCTAGAAGAATTAAAGAATTTCTGCAACTCTTGATTTAGAAATTCAGTTCCATTATCAGAATGAACAGTCTTGATAGTGATATTAAACTGAGTTTTGATTAATTGAATAAAGTTCTGAACTAGAGAAGATACTTGAGTTTTGTCAGAAACCAAATAAACCCATGTACATTTCGAATGTTCTTCAACAATAGTAAGAAAACGATTACACTTGCCATGAGTACATATTTTGTAAGGACCCCATAAGTCACAGTGTATGAGATCAAACAAGTTGTAGGAAGTAGAGCTAGCTTGAGGAAACGATGATCTATGCTGTTTTGCTCTAAGACATATATCACAAGTAGTAAACATAAAAGGGTTTACAGAAACTACAGATAGTTTGTTCAATATAGTGGCTGAAGGATGTCCTAACCTAGCATGCCAAATTTTAGCTTCAAGAGAGGGTTCATGATGAACTTGAGTGCATTGATATCTAGTCACAGACTGAGGTATTGTAGAAACAGCATTATGAGTATAGAGTCCAGCCTCAATTTTACCAATCTCGACCATCTGCTTCAGGGAAGGGTCCTGAAACAAACAAGTAGATTTGGAAAAGATGACAGTAGCAGATGAATCTGCTGTTAGTTTGGATATGGACACCAGATTGCAGTTGAAAGAAGGAACACATAGAACTTCAGTCAACACAAGTGAGGAAGTAAATTCAACATCACCAATGTGAGTAATTGGTACAGTAGTACCATTTGGTAAATGCAAAACAGCATTAAGAGACTTAGCATTAGCCAGTAAAGAAGCATCATATATTATGTGATCTGTAGCACCTGAGTCTAAGATCCAGAATTGATTGGACTTAGTTTGAACAGTGTATGCTGTATGAGAGGATGAGACACTGTATATTTTACCTGACAATTGAGCAGTTGAATTCCAGGGACTGAGATTTTTCATACTATTCTGAATCATACGAGTTAACTGCTCACATTGTGCCTCTGTAAAAGTATCCTTGATAGATTCACTGCAAGAAGAGTCAGCAGTATCAACAGACTTAACAGTCACTTGAGCAGCCTTTCTCACTGGATTTCCAGTTCTGAGCTTTGGATTTGGCTTCCCATGGAGTCGATGCCACTCTGGATAGCCATGTAAGAAGAAGCATTTTTCTTGCAAATGTCCTGGATTATGACAATATTCACAGATTTCATCAGTTGAATTGTTCTTCTTGTAAGTATTGGAATTTGATTTTGACCTAGGACCAGAGAACTTGACATTCATTGCCACATTTTCAGAGATAGTACTCAGAGGTGTAGATCTTGGATTTTCTTCTTGCAAAAGTAGAGAATAAGCTTGACTGAGTGAAGACAAAGGCTTCATCATCAACATTTGACCTCGTATAGCAGTAAACACATCATTGAGTCCCATTAAGAATTGACTTAGGCTGTTAATTTGCTCATAAGTTTCTAATTTTGCAGCAACTTCACAAGTGCAAGTATTCTGCACACACACACACTTAGGAATAGGAGCTAAAGCATTAAGCTCATCAGTAAGAGTTCTCATCTTGGTAAAATAGGCAGTAATTGACATAGATCCTTGACTAATGGCTGACAATTCCTTCTTCAGTTGAAAAATTCGAGGAACATTGCTCTGTGAAAATCTAACAGCTAGATCCTCCCAAATTTCCTTAGCTGTACTGAAGTATACAACACTATCTCTGATTTCACTTGAGATAGAATTTAGTAACCAAGATAGCACCATATCGTTGCATCGATACCAGAATGCATACATTGGAGAAGAAGCATCAGGTTTGACTAGAGTTCCATCAATCAAGCCAACTTTGTTTTTAGCAGATAGAGCTAACTTGATTGAACGACTCCAGTGTTGATAGTTTTGCGCAGTTAAAGGTTGAGTAACAAGAGCAAGACCAGGATTATCAGCACTTTGTAGAAAATAAGGATGAAATGCATCAATTACTGGAGTATTGACTTGATTTGTAGTATTTGTATTTGTGTTTTGAGTTGTGTTAGGGTTTGTGTTTGCCATAGATTGAGTAGTATTATGATTTGGAGGTGAAGAAACAGCAGCGGAATAAGTCTGTCTAGGCATAAAATCTCACAGAAAAGATCAATGAATTCTTCAAATCAGATCACAGATTATGAAGAAGATGCAAAGCAGATTGAAGAACATAGTAGTAATCTATCAAATAATATTGCAACAGAGACGCAAACACAACAATGACTAATCGATGAACAAACCAAGCAATTGACAAGTAGATCTTGAAGATCAATTACAGAAACAATCAACACGAAGAAGATGATATGTACGTACTCTGTAACAATGAAGGTATGTACGGAACGTTAATGGAGATATGTACGGAATCAAGTAACCATACAGAAACAGGAAAAGAAGCTATCGTCGTCTTCCCGCTCTGATACCATGTTAGAAACCGTTTCACCCAAAACCTTAAGGTGTTGGGGAAGGCCCTTTCAAGGATCTTATACTCATATATATTTAACATTCCCCCTCACTCGCAAGCCCACTATGGGGTAAAGAGTGGTCATTAGGAGCCCATTTTTGGAGCAATTCCTTAGTGCCAAATTAAATTGAGAATATTGGGGGTGGTGGGGTTCGAGCTTGAGACCTCCACAAACACCAGAGCTCTGATACCATGTCACAACATTTAAGCTAGCATCTAACCTCCATTGATGCAAACAAACAAACCAGAAGAATGTGTATTCATTATAGAAGAAAGGAAGGATACAATGTAGCTTACAGCTTACAAATAAAGAAATGAACTTGACTATTTATAGACCTCACTAATCTCTAACTAACTCACTAATCTCTAACTAACTCAACATACAGAATAGCTGTCACACTCCTAGCTGTCACAATCCTGATTTTGTTGAGTTGTAGACCTAGCTGAGGTGGAGGCTAAGTCACATATTGTAACAATATGGTTAAATTTTTTCGCATAATACTTAAGATTAGACCAGTTGGAAAGCACGATTTATTTAATTTTCTTTTACTTCGATTGTGCTGTCATGTATAGAAAAGTCGTCGAAAATTTGCTAATTCAAACCATTGTGAAATATTACTCTCGTACAGACAGCCAAGCTTTAATGCTTCTTTATACATATGAGCAATTTAGGAATACAGAAACAATGTTGTGATATATATGTTAAAATTACGCCTTAGTATTCTCTTAAACATCGAATTAGTGGCAGCAATCGGTCCAAAAATAAATCTCATCAACTGATATTTCTTTCTGCATTTCAGTTTGTATTTTGTAGTCATGTAAAGAACTTAATCCATGAATAGTAACATATATCACATCTTCACTTCATGCTTATGTTTTCTTGTGTATCCTTCTCTATTTAGACCAACAATGTATTTCTTTGAATCTCAAATTTCAGTACAGGAAATAGAAACTACACATGCTTGCCTTGACCCTCACTTTTAGCTACATTTCTGCTTTGGATTACCCCTGTTTAACTTTATGGTATGTTTTCACATGTAAAACCTATTTTTTCGATCAAGAAAAGCAAGGAATACATAGAAACTTGGCAGAGCTGGCTGCATGAAGTCATGAACCCTCCTCCGCCTATATGTGATCAAAATCCAAAACAAAAGTTAGGAATAATAATTTCATTACCTGTAACCTTATATCACTTGTAACCAATTAACATCCACACAATTAACTTCAACGAACTCTGTTACATACAGATTTTCTGATAAGTGATTCAGGTGAGATCCAATGTAGATCCAACTTTCGATTCACTCGTGGGATCCGGGCGGTCCGCAAAGACAGGCCAAAAAGCCCTTCCGACTGAAACAACTTCCCCTCCCGCGAAAGACCTGGTTGCGCAAGTCCTGCTTAAAAGGCCGTTGGAGAAATAGCATCCAATCCCAGTTCAACAATGACAAATACTAGGGAAACAAAGGCCTATGCTGGTAAGAAAAGATCATATACCGCAATGCTAGAAGACTTTGTACCTCCTTCGAGTTGGGAGTCAGGACTCAGATTCTCACTATCTTGTCCTTCATCTTAAATACATGCATAAATGTGTGGGAGATGTTTCACAAAATAAAATTTTGTATGTGTTTCTTTCCAGGATAGGAAACACTTGTATAAATTTTACTTTTTCATATACAAATCCACTTCGAAGGACCTGTAATGTGTATAGGATATTAAATCAGCATACTCCTGGTGATACAAGAAAGATCATTAATAAAGGAAGTCATCAAGAAACACATCAGGGCTAAGTTCCTTTTTACTAGGTCAATAATAATTTTGAAAGATGACGTTAAAAGAGGACTGAGGGCGTATGGTAGTAATGCTGCATAAACTAAATCCAAACACACAAATGAGAGATGCCTGAATTACTAGGTGAGTTTCGTCTCTATTTAACATTCGAATTCCTTTTCAGGTTTGTATAATGAATCACCGCCACGTACAAATCCCCCAGCTTTAGGATGCCGAACTTTGTTAAATTTGTGGCAAAAATAGCAGCCATTCGTTTTATCTCCCGTTATTTTTCCTGCAACAAGAACTCATATTGTTAGCCAAAACAAATAGCCTGTAATCTTGATCATCGATGCACAAACAAACAAGTCAAAAATCACGTAAAATAAATGCACTGAAAAGCAGGAAGAGATAAATTAAATGACATGACCACTTCTACATGTCAGAAACAAACCTGACTTCATTTCCAATGGACCCAACTCCAAGCAACACTTAAATGAATAAAACTTGCCGGTAGTTACCCTGTTGGTAGTTGTCAGTGTCAGTTCGGAAAAAAAAGACTTCACTGGAGCATTAGGATCAGTCTCCTTAGCTTTGAAGTTCAAGTGAATAAGTGAGCATTCCTGTGTCACTAACACATGTGTAGCGAACCCCGGCTTCACCACTACATAAATTTTATTCTATGAAATTTAGGTCAAGGCAAACAGAACACAAAGAAAATTCAGAAGATTCCCAAAACAAATGGTGATTTATGATTTAATTTAAAGAGAAGCAAAAAATAACATTCGGAAGAAAACTGACATATGTTTGATTCATGAACTTCACGACTTCAGTTGCATACAGGCTTGCATTATCAGCACTTTCTTCTGTGGGTTCCCAGGCCTGGGAAACTTGTTTAAGCCTGCAATTTTAGGTATTGAAACCAAAAACACTAAAAAGACCACTAACATGGATATCCAACACAACTTTACTGTATGTATTATATATGTGTATATTGTGTATTTCAGAAACAAACACTTGATACACACACAGATACATAGCTTGTGGAGTACATATATATGAAGGCAGTTGGAGTTAAATACAAGAGTTTACATGTCAGAGTCACATATGTCATCAACTGTTTTGTAAAGTAAATCAGCGCCACGTACAAATCCTCCACCTTCAGGATGCCAAACATTGTTATATTTTCGGCAATAATAGCAGCCATTCAATCTATCTCCTGCAAGACAAATTCAGCGGAGTTGCTAAAACAAGAAGGCGGTAATCTGGATGAGTGATTGACAAACAAACGGATGAATGAGCAAGCAAGAAAGAAATGCAGCTAATAGTAGTAAGACATGGATAAAATGACATGACCACATATACACTTCAAAAACAAACCTGAAATAGAGTCTCTTGGTCCCAAGGATAGGCAGAGCCTGACACAAGAATCTAGGGTACCTTCAGGATGTATGACCTCGGCAAAAAATAACTCCTCTGGAGCATCATCAACTTGAGATTTCTTGGCTACGAAATCGACATGGTTAAGGACACATTTGCCCAGGAGTACTGGTGTAACAGAACCAGGCCTCAACAGCTGATATTGTTGAACCTGTAAGAGAAAAATTAAGATGGATAGTTGAGGGGTGAGAGAGAGGGAGAGAGAGATGAGAGGAAGGGCAAGGCGAGAAGCTGACTGAATTTTGATTATAAGAATTGAGAGCTTCAACAATTGCTGCATCAGGCGGTTCGTTCTCGTCCACCGGCATCCACCTGTTGCATTGACTATGGCGATGGCCAAAAATACTGCAAATGCAAAATTAGAGGGATAAACAGAAACCAAAAAGGGGTGGCATGCACTAAGAAAGTAGTCCTAGTTAACAAACACAAACACAATAAACATATATCATGGATAACGATGAATTGACACATAATAAAGCCCAAAATCTTACAAACCATATTATGAAAACAAGCAGGCAAAAAAACCCAAACAAAAATACAGGGTAGAAAAATAATAAGTAGGTGTTAAAAAAATAAAGTTAATTTTCTGGAGCAAATTATACATTTATATTTATTATCTGATTCTTTTCTAAAGTGGTTGGAGATCTTGGGCTAGTGTGACCTTGGTCTATAATCCTAATTGAGGCAATTAACAATAAACCCACCTGCTAGGAGGCTATATAAAGCTTCTGAGTTTTTAGTTTTTTTCTTGTAAGTTTTTCTTTGGAGTTTCAGGGTTATGTTGTGGCTAATACTAGGTTAATTAGCATAGAACTCAACAAGATTGGACTTAATAATCAGAATATTGATTTGGAAACTCTTTGAATAATGTTAAATGAAGATTTCAGTTGGTAGAATAGAATTAACGGTCGATGAAGAAATTCCCTAAGTTCAACTTGAGGATTTTGAGAAGGAAGATTATGAAGTAGAAACAACTTATGAGTTATAAAGAAAAAGACGGGTGAAGCTGAGGGCGGTGGTAAAATGTTGAAGTGAATGTTTTGAGTGTTCGTTTTAGTATCCGGGGAGCCCAATAAGGTCGTACAACATGGAGATAGCCTAAATAGTATTTTGTTTTATACGTTATTTTTATGGCAGGGCACACGTTAGAATTATGGGACATTTTAATGATTGTAGAAGTAGCATAAAGAGTCAAGCGCCAGGAAGATGCTAAAGATTTTCATAATCAAATCAAGGGTGCTAAGTTGACGTGAGGATTTCTGGAAGTAAATTTATGCAGGTACCTTTTTGGTGGATCCATCTTAGAGAATGACGTGAGCACCGATATGTATTTCGGCTAGAAGGGCACTGTACTGTGAGGCAGCTGGAGCTTCAGCTACCCTAAATCTTACAAATATTGAATCACAATTTAGTAGAAAATAGATAAACTAAGAGTTAGGCCTTTAGGCCCTGAGTTATTTATTCTGTTTCCGTCGCTTGTCAGATTTAGAAGGCGGTATGGATTCTTGAACATGTTGACTTGAAAAGAATAAGTGAAGGGAGGAGGTCTGTAAAACTCATTATTTACATTATTTGAGAGTCTGGGCCAAGGATGGAGATAGATCAATACACAAAGTGTTCAGTTCTAGTAAGGGAAAAATATGAAGGCTGCAACTTTATATATTAATGGTGTCGCAAGATTTCGAGCTATTTGGGTTATACAGAATTTCTGGATAAACCTGGTACTGTAACACACACTTATTCTGACATTGTGGCTAAAAGAAAAAGAAAACAATCTAGCTATTATAAATTGTTAGGAGCAGTTTATTGATCAGTAAATAATTCCAAACTAGTTACCCATCTAGTGAAGGAAATAGGCTTCCTGGTGAGAAAAGAACCAGGCCATGTTATCTAATCTTATGGAATTGGATGAGTTCATCATATGAAAAGAAACAGATGTTTCGACACTAAAGGAAAAGTTGTGCCTGAAAAATGAGTTGGTGATTATATAAGCGCTCAAGAGCATCGTACATGATTAGCAGGGAGTGCTACTAGACTATGCTGCTGACTGAATTTGAGTTGGTATTCACTGTTAAAAATTGCAAATGAAGGAGGTGCTTTGATGCAAGGTAAACTATGAGCAAGTTGCACAAAGGGTCATCTTGTAACATTTCTCCTCAGAAACTTAGACAAGCTATAATTAAGGCAAGTTAACTATCTCAATGATTTATTTTATGTTTGTGAAGTTTTAGTTACCTTAAGTATATAAGTGTTGTTTTACTATCGTGCTTATTCAAGTAAGAGTTGCTTTTGAATTTATCTCATATCCACCTTGAAGATAATTTTGACAAGTGATAATTTGGTTTGCGGAGTTTATATGTTTTGAGTTATTATCTAATGAAAGAAAAATAGTCTCACATTATAGTGGTGAGAATCATTAGCCCCCGACTCCAAATGGAGAAAGAAATTGATAGTGGTGTATGACTTTCAATGATTTCCAGGATCTATACCATGATGGGTTAACCTATTTAAGCATTTCTGCCTTAACATTCACTTTCGAGAATATTAAAACTTACTAATTAGATTAGCACTTTGTTCTATGAGAAAATGGACAACGTTTGTATGGACTATGGAGTATAGATTGAGCCTATACAGACAGCATCACAAAGAAGTTCCGTACCATAAAACTTACTACATATCTAACCTACCATAAAAACCCAAACAAAAGTGAGAATTAATTAAAAACACTAAGTAGTCCAGATGGATCATTTTACATATATGGGTAAAATGAAATAGAACGAAATACATTACCGCCGCTTGGAGATAGGCACGGACAAATACACATCCCTCGAACGCAGACTTTTGAAGATAGGCTTCGTCTTCTTCCCAACACGCCTACTCGATTCCATCTAGTCGTTTCGTTTCGCCTCTTTTCTTTTTCCCCCTGAATACAGAACTGGTGCTCTATTTTTATCAAGGTCGGCGTTCTTATATATAATAAACACCGACCTTTTGTAAATACTTACATAACTTTTTTATTTCATTAAGATTTATGATTTTGATAAATACTAGTTTATAGGGGTGATGGCCCAAAATAATCACCTGGAAATTGGACGGCCCTTTTTACCGACGGGACACGGTACATCGTGTACCGTGATAGGGGGTGTGTTGCGGAACTGCGTGTTCCGTAACAGGGCATGATACGGAGCTCCGTGTTCCGTAACAGGGCATGATACGGTGGACGGTATTCCGTGACAGTGCTGCGCACCCATCTAACACGGTGCACAGTCCACCGTATCATGCTAACACGGAGGACGCAGCTCCGTATCATGCATAATACGGTACACGGTGTTCCGTATCATGCTAATACGGAGGACGATTCTCCGTATCCCGTCGGTATTTCGGGTCATTTTTTTTCAAAATCAGTATTTTGGGCAAAAACTTGTGAAAAATAGGCATTTTGGTCATTTTCTCAGTTTATAGCACGTGCAAATCATGGGTTACTTTTAATTTTCTATAATTTATTTATAGATTAATATAATATTATAAATATTATTTTTAAATTATTGAAAGAATTCAAACCTTACATATTTATATATAATAATTTTTAGTATTAAATATAAATTAATATGTTGTTGGTAAACCTCTTGTATATAACAATAACTTTTAGTAACAACAACTTTTAATATTGTTATATCTAACGGTCATGATCTATTTGAATTCAAGAATATCTAATGGTTGTGAATGAGGGATAACCAAAAATGAGGGGATAACCAAAAATAGGGGTTAACCAAACTACAAGTTATACACCTTTCGCTTATTATAATATAGTATAGATAGTATAGATGATTGTGATCCAAGATTGGGTTAAACATATTGATATGGGCTGAAAGTAAGCTCTAGAAACGTATTTAATGATACATTAAATAAACCTAAGTTGGTCCAGGGTTAAAGCCCGATTACGAGGCCCAAAACCTCATTAATGATAATAAATTCGTAATTAATAAATCAGCCAGTTTCAGACTCCAAGATTGAATCTTAAAAGGAAATTAAATCATATCAGGAGTAGCCTCCAAGGCATACACCTCGAATACTTATCTTCTTATCAGTTGGAAGGCTCTAGAATTGGGACAAGGTAGTAACTTGCCCACCAAGTATCCTAATTCTAGGGTTTTCCCCACCTATATAAGGACCTGCTCCTCCACAAACAGAACTACGTTTTATTGGCTTGATTCTTGACATTTGCAAGATACGTAGGCATCTTGTGAGGACCCGAATTAAGTCACGAAACACTTGATCAGCCATCAAAGCTCGAAGGTTCTTTAAACCCTAGCATTTAATACGCAATAAATACACCCTACTTTTCGTTTCACAACATTTGGCGCCGTTTGTGGGAAAAGACATCAACCATGGTAACTACACGAAGAATAGCACCAAGCTCTACCGAGGCTTTACCAATTAGATCTGCTTCGCCCCTCACCTCTGAGACGATCGTCACTGAGCAGGTACCCCCAACCACAGGGGCGATCACTCAAACTCAGGCTTCTCAACCCCCAGGGACGAATCCCCATGCTGAGAGAACGCTACCTATAGTCGTCCATCCAGGTCAAGGAACTAGCTCTCTTCAGACGCTGGTTTCTCCTTTAGTTGATCCCAATCGCCCGCCACCAGGAGTACAGATCCATACTACAGATCTCCCCAGGAACACCAACCCAATGTACGGTCTGCCTAACTACCCTCCAATCACTCAAGGTCCTGGACCAAGTGGCCACGCCTTGCAGATCCACGATCGAGAGTATGTTGACTACTCTGGACCTTATACTGATGATTCGTCATCTGATGATGATGATCGTGATGAAGCCCCGAGGAGGCGATGTGTTAGTAGAGAATCTCGAAGAACTCAAACCATCCATGTTGGACCCCCTTTGACAGCTGCTGAGAGAATCAAGGCTCATGAGGCCGAGATTTTAAGGATAAAGGAAGATATCGTGAGAGAACAAGCTAGGATGAGTCAAACTCAACCTCCTCCAACTTCAGGGCCGATTCCCGTTATAGACTTGGAGAGGTCTTCAAGGAAGCAGAGAAGGGCTGACGCCCCAACTGGAAGAACAACAAGGGTGGAAACCCCCAGGAGCAACCCCAAGGATCTGATGCCGCTTGGGGATCCTGATGATCCTACACCCCCGTTTACCGAGGAGGTGATGAATGTTCACATCTCTAGGAAGTTCAAGATGCCGACAATTAAGGCTTATGATGGAACAGGTGATCCCGCGAACCACGTGAGGACATTCGCAAACGCACTGTTGTTGCAGCCTGCTAGTGACGCCTTGAAGTGTAGGGCGCTCCCTCAAACTCTATCAGGCATGGCTCAAAGATGGTATAGCCGTCTACCTGCGAATTCAATTGGCTCTTTTAAGGAGCTAAGCGCCGCTTTTGTTAGCCAGTTCATCAGCGGAAGAGTTCATGAGAAAAGTTCCGCGTCTCTTATGTATGTGGTACAAGGGAAGAATGAAAACCTGAGAGACTACCTCAAACGGTTCACTAAGGAAACATTGAATATCACGGATTTGGAGAATAAGGTGGCCATGGTGGCCTTAGAACATGGAACCACTGATCTCTTCTTTAAGAGGTCACTGGCCAAACATCCTCCTGAGAACATAGCTGAGTTACAACGAAGGGCTGATAAATATATCAAAGCCGAGGATAGTATGAAGAAGGAGGCCACAGCAGGTAATGGAGGGAATAACAATGATTTTAGGAAGAGGAAGTCGGATCAGGAATACGATGCCAAAGACAAGTACCCGCGTACGGGCAAGGATTCAGACTCGGCTCCTAGAAAGGGGAATCCAGGACAAAGATTTACTGAATACTCAAGATTGAATGCCCCAAGGAGCCAAATCCTGATGGACATAGAGAAAGATAGAGACGTGAGATGGCCTAAGCCACTTAGGACTGATCCTGAGAAAAGAAATAAGAATCAATATTGTCGATTCCACAAAGACGTGGGGCACGACATTGACTATTGTAGGCAATTGAAGGATGAGATCGAGTTTCTAATCCGGAGAGGAAAGTTGAGTAAGTTTTGCAAAGATGGGAATCAGGGAAACCCAAGGCGAGATTATGATAGGAAGGATGATGATCGCAATCGCAACCCGCAACCCCGAGGGCCGGTAATAAATATGATTTTTGGTGGCCCAACAGCGGCCGGGACAAGTAGGAATTCCAGAAAGGCGTATGCACGAGAAGTGATGCACATTGTTGGGGAAGCACCAAAACGTGCAAAGACAGAGGTCTCAATCGGATTCGATGATTCGGACCTTGAAGGGGTGAAGTTCCCCCATGATGATCCATTGGTGATCTCTCCAGTGATTGGCAACTCCCAAGTGAAGAGAGTCTTGATAGACAATGGAGCTTCAGTAGACATTCTGTTCCATGATGCCTTTTTAAAGATGGGGTATACTGAGTCTCAATTGACGCCATCAAATATGACCATATATGGGTTTAACAGAGTTGAGTCTAAGGTTGAAGGGACGATTCAGCTACCCATGACCATAGGGCAGGAGCCACGGGAGGCCACTCAGATGTTAAACTTCTTGGTTATTAAAGCTACGTCTACCTACAATGCTATCCTAGGAAGAACGGGACTTCATGCTTTTAAGGCGGTTGCCTCCACCTATTATCTAAAGATCAAGTTCCCAACCAGAAACGGTGTAAGGGAAGAAAAAGGAGATCAAAAAATGGCGAGGAGCTGTTATGTGGCCGCACTAAGGCCGGATGGAACCGGGGGGCAAGTCCTTCCAATTGAGGATATGGACGTTAGAGAGGATGAAGAACGAAGAGGAAAACCAGCAGAAGACTTGGTTCCTATACCTTTGGAGTTAGGAGATCCTGAAAAGGTTACTCACATCGGGGCATCTCTGAAAGACCCCTTGAAAAGCGAGTTGATCACCTTCTTGCAAGACAATAGTGATGTTTTCGCATGGACAACAGCTGATATGCCATGGATAGATCCCAAATTGATAACACACAACCTGAACGTAGATCCGGACAGGAAGGCGGTGAAACAAAAGAAGAGAAATTTTGCACCTGAGAGACAAGAATCCATAAAACATGAGGTTGAAAAGCTCCTAGAGGCAGCGTTCATTGAAGAAATCCAGTTCCCGAAATGGTTGGCCAATCCCGTAATGGTCAAAAAAGCCAATGGAAAGTGGAGGATGTGTATAGACTTCACTGATCTGAACGACGCATGTCCAAAGGACTGTTTTCCCTTACCAAGGATTGATATGTTGATAGATGCCACGGCTGGGCACGAGATGCTAAGCTTCATGGATGGTTTTAGTGGCTACAACCAAATCAAGATGCATAAGGACGATATTCCTAAGGTATCATTCATCACTGACTTTGGTGTGTATTGTTACCTGGTCATGGCCTTTGGATTGAAAAACGCAGGAGCTACCTATCAGAGGTTGGTAAACAAGATTTTCTCTCATCTCATTGGAAAAACTATGGAAGTTTATGTAGATGATATGCTGGTGAAAAGCCTACACAAGGCCGATCACATTGAGCACCTCTGTGAGGCATTTGAAGTGCTGAGACACCACAAGATGATGTTGAACCCAGCCAAATGTGCTTTCGGTGTCGGGTCAGGAAAGTTCTTGGGTCTTATGGTCTCGAAACGAGGAATTGAGGCTAACCCCGACAAGATCAGAGCTATTCTAGATATGGAACCACCTCGTTCCATAAGGGACGTACAAAAACTGACTTGATGGATTGCTGCATTGGGGAGGTTCATCTCCAAATCCGGAGACAAGTGTTTACCGTTCTTCAAAACTCTAAAGAAAGTGAAAAACTTCGAATGGACAGAAGAAAGCCAAGAGGCCTTTGATCAGGTGAAGAAGTATATGGCTGAAGCCCCGCAGTTGGCCAAGCCAAGTATGGGAGAAATCCTCTATCTTTACTTAGCTATTTCGGCTCAAGCTGTGAGCGCGATGCTAGTGAAGGAGGAAGACAAGATTCAAAAACCCGTATACTATGTGAGCAAAGTTCTACATGGAGCAGAGTTGAACTACTCTACCATTGAAAAGTTTGCCTTAGCATTGGTAACTACCTCAAGGAAGCTGCGGCCCTACTTTCAGGCACACAAGATTGAAGTCCTTACAGGACAGCCACTGAGGAACATTTTACATAGCCCTAAAGCCAGTGGTAGGCTTATCAAGTGGGCAATTGAATTGGGAGAATTCGATATCAAGTACAAGCCGAGGACGGCCATAAAAGCTCAGGCACTTGCTAACTTCGTGGTTGAATGCACCCTTGACAACCAAGAAATCGGGGGGCAGGAGATACCTCAGGAAGGCAATAAGGAAGACAAAGAACCCGTGATTGAAGAGAAGGAATTCTGGATGCTCTATTTTGATGGAGCATCAAAAACAAAAACAAGTGGTGCAGGTCTTGTCCTACAAAGTCCCGATGGATTCACGATTGAATACGTCCTGAAATTAGACTTTCCAACAACCAATAATGAGGCAGAATATGAAGCTTTGGTGGCTGGGCTTGGTTTGGCAGGAGCACTAAGGGTCAAAAATCTAAAAGTTTGTGGAGGTTCAAGGATAGTTGTGGCCCAAGTCAATGGAGAGTTTGAGGCAAAGGATGAAACCATGGCCAAGTACTTGAGGTTAGTGAAGGCAGTGATGACTCAATTTGATGAATGTTACTTGGAGCACATTCCGAGGGAGGAAAACATCAAGGCTGATGCCTTATCTAAGTTTGCCTCCTCCGAGATAGAGAATTATTCTGGTAGTGTCTACTTCCAAGTTCTTAGAGCCCCCACTATCGATTCGAAGCTGGTTGCACCTATAGGGGTAAGAGAATGTTGGATAGATCCCACAAAAGCACATCTCGAAACCGGTTGGCTCCCGACTAACGCCATGGAGGCACGGAGATTATCTGTGAGGGCGTTGAGGTATGCTCTGATTGAAGGGATACTTTATAAAAAAATCTTTTGTGATTCCGTACCTGAAGTGCCTAAGGCCCGAGGAAGCTAAGTCAGCACTAGAGGAAGTTCATGAAGGAATCTGTGGGCAACACTTGGGGGCAGGGCCCTAGCTCACAAGATAGTTAGACTCGGATTTTATTGGCCTGAAATGACGGCTGATGCCAAGGAATACATGAAAAAGTGTGATCGGTGCCAGAAACATGCACCAGTGGTTAGGCAACCACTAGAGATGTTGACGTCCGTCAGCTCCCCCATTCCTTTTGCTATGTGGGGGATGGATATACTTGGGCCATTTCCAATGGCCACAGCTCAAAGAAAGTTCCTGATTGTAGCTATTGATTACTTCACGAAGTGGATCGAGGCCAAACCTTTAGCTAAGATCACAACCAAGCAAGTTATGCAGTTCTTCTAGGAGAACGTCATGTGTAGGTATGGAATACCACGGATCTTAGTTACGGACAATGGGTTACAATTCAACAACAAAGAGTTTAAGGATTATTGTGATGAGAATGGAATCGAGCTTCGGTTCACTTCAGTTGCCCACCCTCAAGCTAATGGGCAAGCTGAGGTTGCCAATCGGATCATCCTTGATGGACTCAAGAAAAGGGTGGAACGTTCCCGAAATACTTGGGTGGACGAACTGTTACCCATACTTTGGGCATATCGAACCACTTGCAAGGTAACCACTGGGGCAACCCCATTCATGTTAGCTTACGGAGCTGAAGCTGTTGTCCCTGTAGAAATTATGCATACATCTCCTCGAGTGGAGGCCTTTGAGCCTGACACTAATAAAGAAGGAATGAGGTTAGCTCTTGACTTGATCGATGAGGTAAGGGATGAAGCCCATGCTAGGAATGTTGAACATCAGAAGAAGGCCTCTTTCTACTACAACCTGAGGGTAAAAGAAAGGTTCTTCCGTCAGGGGGACTTAGTACTCAGAAAGATTGAAGCATCCGGAGTTGGACAGAAGGGAAAGCTAGCACCAAACTGGGAAGGTCCGTATCGTGTCAAAGGAACATTAGGTCGTGGATCATACAAGTTGGAAACTCTGGAAGGAAACGAGGTGCCTCGCACTTGGCATGCGTCGAACCTCAAGGTCTATTATGTTTGATTATTCTATAAAGGGCATAGCTCATATTTAGTAGGGAAGTAGAAATAAGGTCGACGAAACCATATTTGAGTTCTTAAACTCTGAGTAGGAAGTAAAGTATTATGTAAGGGCTAGACCCATTTCAAGTTTTAATGCAATTTGATTTTCTTCTCTCTTGGTTATTATTTCCAATGTCTGTTTTGTATCAAAGCATATTTATAAATTGCTAGCTAAAGTAAGCCAAAATACAAAAGACAAAACAACTAAGTGAAAGGAAAAATTAAAGGATGCTTAAAACAAATAAATAAAGCCCGGAGGCTATAAGTTACGATTCACAAGTCAAGGAAGCGAAATGTCAAAAGATAAGCCACGCAAGGCCAACAATAAATAAATAAACTCAAGGAGCCTTAGGAGTAGCCTTAGCAGCCCTGGCAGCCTTGGCAGTACTCCTAACTGGAGAATCTCTATCAGTACAGGTGGCAGTAGTAGACTCATCGGCACAGCCTGAAGTGGGGAGTGCTCAGGATCCAAGATCCTATCAGTAGCATCACCCCCCTATTCTTCCCCGCCATCCTCCTCGTCCTCCTCCATAGGAGAAATCCTCTGGGACTCTAACAGCTTGGCCAACTCTAAAGGAGCCTCGAGGCAAGGGAAATCCCCAATCTGGAACAGCCCAGGGTGCCTCTCAGAAACAGCATCTAAAGCCCCTTTCCAGCCACTAAAGTAGTTGGCTGGATAGGCAAGGTCATCATGCTTAGCCATAAGCTTTTGGAAGTCCTCGGAGTCCATGTAATCATCAATAATATCCTCCTTGCCTTGGCGAAGCTCCGAAATGCTGCCATAGGCTTTCTCCAGCTCCTCCTCCTTTGCCTTCAACTTCTCTTCCAAGCCTGCAACTTGGGCATTTGACTGATCAAGATCTTTCTTATGAGTCCCAGCCTGAGTTCGCCAAGACTTGGCATGATGCATGGCAGCCTGGAAGTAGGTGTTACCCTGAAAGCACGATTTAAGTGTTAAGTGTTAGATATTGATTCAAGAGATGATCAGGATCTGGGGGCATTACTGATCAGATACTGATGCTGACGTCATCAGGAATGCACCGTCAGTATTGGACTATCAGGATTAGAAGCTGGTCAGTATTTGATGAAGATTCTCATCAAACCAGAGATCAAGGAAGATTGATATGTCGGTTCCTAATTTGTAGGAAGGCAGCTATCATACAAGATATGCATTCAGAGATATATGTAATTGATTTAGAATATCTTGTAATTGATAGTGCAACTGTGTACATTATATAAACACAGTTTAGGTTTTACATTTTGTAATCGCTTACACGAGTTATATTGTAACCTAGCAGCTCTTAAGAACATAAGAATTTCTTAAGAGAGTTTTGTAACAGTTTTATATCAGAGTTAATAAAGCTGTTATTGATTCATACTTGTGTTATTTGTTTTTAGTCGAAAATCTTATACAATTGTATTCAACCCCCTTCTACAATTGTTATTTACTGGGCAACAATTGGTATCAGAGCTAAACTGATTAATTTTAATCAGTAACGATCTTAAGATGTCAACAAGCAAGTATGAAAGCATTAAAATTCCAATTCTCAAGAGGACCGAGTATCCAACCTGGAAAGTGAAAATGTTGATGTATCTAGAAGCAACTGATCCTGACTATCTTGACAGGATCAATGATGGACCATTTCTTCCAACAAAACTAGTTGCAAGAACAGAGACTGTTGCTGAACACTATGTCATTAAGGCAAAGAATGAATGGACGACAGAAGAAAAGGTTCAAGTACTCAAAGATGCAAAGGTAAAGAATATTTTGCATAACAGTCTTGATAATGTCATGTCTAACAGGGTAATAGCATGCAAGACTGCAAAGGAAATTTGGGATACTTTGGAAACTCAATGTCAAGGTACTGAATCTATCAAAAGAAACAGAAGGGCTCTGTTAATTCAGGAGTATGAGCAATTCGATGCTAAATCTGATGAAAGCCTTACTGATATGTACGATAGATTCTTGACTTTACTGAACAATCTATCACTGGTTGGCAAAGAGTATGATCCAGAGGATTCGAATACCAAGTTTCTCAGAGCTTTAACTGAAGAGTGGGATACTCAAGCTTCAATCATAAGGCATCAATATGATTTGAAGATGCTGTCTCTTGATGAAGTCTATGGAATGCTAAGAACTCATGATCTTGAGGTTCAACAGAGGAAGAACAAGAAAAATGTCAAAGCAAAATCTGTTGCTTTGAATGTTGAATCAAAATCAAAGGGAAAAGCTGAGGAGGTTTATAACCGAAAGAGTAGAGTGGAAGAGTCAATTCCTGATGACTCATCATCAGATACTGATACTGAGTCTGATCCTGATACTGATAATGACTCTACTGATTCTGATATGATGGAAATGGTTGCTATGATAGTCAAGGGCTTCAAAAAGATGAAATTCAGAAAGGCTAGGAAGCAAGGGAAATTCCAGAAGAAAACCTTCAATGCTGACAAAGACAGGTACAAGAAGAAAGAAGGCAAAAGCAGCAAGTTTGACAAGTCAAAAATCAGATGCTATAACTGTGATGGGATGGGTCATTTTGCAACTGAGTGCAAGAAGACCAAAACCAAAGCTCTCATTTCTTCAAGCAAGGATTGGATGGACTCATCATCTGACTCTGAAGAGGAGAAAGTGAATTATGCTTTGATGGCTAAAACTGATGAGACTTCTGCTGGTGAAACCAAGGTATCTGAAGTTTTATTTGATTTTGATACTAATAATGTTTCTGAGCTAAGATCTTTCTTAAAATCTCTGCATATTAGTTTTAGGAGTCAATCTCTTGAAAATACAAGAATAAAATCTGAAATGGCAGAGGTTGTTAAGAGAAATGATCATCTAGAAGCTGAGTTAATTTTCTTGCATGAAGTTCAAGCTGAATGTGATAATGCTAAACACATGAAACTTGAAATGGAGTTTAAATGTAATGAACTTGAGAGGCAACTTAAAGATGCTAATGAAAAACTCAGAACCTGGACACATTCTGGTACAAAAACTCATGAAATCATTTCTGATAAAAACTGGAAAGAGTGTCTAGGGTATAAACCAGAAAATGAGAAAAAGGACAAAGGAAAGGTTGTTTCATCTAACCCTGGAAGAGTTATAGTTAATAACTCAACAAATCCAAAAACCTACAGATATGTTACAGACAGTACCAAAACCAAACTAAAGCCAGTTAATTATGTGTATCCAGAAATTCCCAAATCTACTTCAGAAGAGGGGTCTACTTCTACACATCATTCTGAGTCTAGAACTGTCAAAAACAAAAATGTAGGTCTTTTGTCCAAAAAGCAATTGAGGGACAGAATCTGTGAGGTAACAGATAGGAAGAGAGTTCCAACTGTCAAAAGGAACAGGAATGGTAAAGTTGGAATAAACAAGGAGAATAATTATAAGTATATTCCGAATGCACCAAGAAAAGTATGTTTTAACTGTGGTAATTCTAATCATCTTGCTATTGATTGCAGGAGGAGTAAAAAGAAGCCAACTGTAGTTCCTAAGTCTGACATTAGGAATAAATCAGTATTCTATAAACCACAGAATCCTTGTTTCCATTGTGGCAGTAAATGGCATTCTATCTATACATGTGAAGAATACCATAATTTGTACTATAATTATTATGAGCCTTTGCCAAAGTTCAATAAAAGTGCAAATTTTGGAAAATCAAAGAACTTGAATTCTAATCATGCATCTGTCAAGAGAAAGACTAATTCTGATGGAGTTAATTCTGATAAAAATGTCTTTACAAGAAAATCTTCTACTGATAAAGATGTTAAATTGCATGAAAAGAGAACCCAACAAGTGTGGGTTCTTAAAAATTCTAACTGAGTTCTTTGTGATTCTGATTGCAGGGTAAAAAGAAAAATGTGTTAGTCATGGATAGTGGATGTTCTGTGCACATGACTGGAGACAAAACCTTGCTATCAGAATTTGAGGAAAAGGCTGGCCCAACTGTGTCTTATGGGGATGGCAACATTGGACAAACTTTGGGATATGGCAGCATTGTAATTGGAAATGTCATCATTGAGAAAGTAGCTCTGGTGAAAGGACTAAAGCACAATCTGTTAAGTGTTAGTCAGATCACAGACAGAGGTTATCGTGTCAACTTTAATGATACTCATTTTGAAGTAATCAGCAAATCTACAGGAAAGATTGCATTAACAGGTCAAAGACATGGTAACATTTATGAAGCCAACATTCACTCTAATACTGAAAATCCAACTACATGCCTCATCAGTAAAGCATCTGTAGATGAAAGTTGGAATTGGCATAAGAAGCTTTCTCATCTCAACTTCAACAATATAAATGAGTTGGTTAAGAAAGACTTGGTAAGAGGATTACCAAAGGCTCTATATACTCCTGATGGACTCTGTGATGCTTGTCAGAAGGCTAAACAGAGAAGGACATCATTCAAGAGCAAATCTGAATCCTCAATTGATGAACCATATCACATGCTACACCTCGACTTGTTTGGACCAGTGAATATAATGTCCATCAGTAAGAAAAGGTATACTCTAGTCATTGTTGATGAATATACTAGATTTACCTGGGTTTATTTTCTTCACAGAAAAGATGAAACTGCTGAAATACTGCTGGACCATGTTAGACTTATTGAAACTGGTACGGAATACAAAGTCAAGATTCTGAGAAGTGATAATGGGACTGAATTCAAGAATTCAGCAATGGAAGAGTTCTGCAAATACAAAGGAATAGTTCAACAATTCTCTGCTCCTGGCACTCCTCAGCAAAATGGAGTAGTTGAAAGAAAGAACAGAACTCTTATTGAAGCTGGTAGAACTATGTTGGAAGAAGCTAAACTACCTACATATTTCTGGGCAGAAGCAATCAACACAGCTTGTTACACTCAAAATATTACACTAATCAACAGACATGGTGTAACTCCTTATCAGATGATTAAAGAAAAGAAGCCAAGTTTGAAGCATCTACATGTGTTTGGCTGCAAATGCTTTGTTCTAAGACCTCATCCAGAACAGCTAGGAAAATTTGAAACAAAAGCTGATGAGGCCATCTTTATTGGCTATCCAACAACAAGAGCCTTTAAAGTCTATAATCTAAGAACAAAGACAGTCATGGAGTCTATTAATGTATCTTTTGATGATAGAAAGTTAACAGGAATACAAGAAGACTCTCATGACAGTTTGACTTTTGCAAATGAAGCTACCAACAATCCTGATGAAGTCACGGCAGATACTGATACTCTGTCAGATCCTGACGATCGATCAATTCCTGATCAAACACCTGTTACTGATGATGACTCAAATAATGCAAATGTTGAGGGGGAGCAAGAGCGAGACATCACTAGTGATGATTCAACTCAAACATCAAGTAGAGATTCATCGGAAACAGACTCAAGTGACAATCAAGATAGTACATCAGAAAAAGATAGCACTATCTCAGGGGGAGCTTCTAGCAACTCTAATTCTTTTGAAGAAAACACCAATCCAGGGGGAGCATCCAGTTCAAGAAATGACTTACCATCAGCAAGGAAATGGACAAAAAGTCATACTCCTGATTTAATCATTGGGAATCCTGAAGCAGGTGTTAAGACAAGAAGTGCAACTCAAAATGAATGTTTATATAATAACTTTCTGTCAAAGGAGGAGCCCAAGAAAGTTGAAGATGCACTTAAGGATGCTGATTGGGTGACTGCTATGCAAGAAGAACTGAATGAGTTTGAAAGAAATGAAGTCTGGAAACTTGTACCAAGACCCAAAGGAAGGTCTATTGTAGGTACAAAGTGGGTATTCAGAAATAAGACTGATTCAGATGGCACAATTGTGAGAAATAAAGCAAGACTAGTAGCAAAGGGGTATTCTCAACAGGAAGGAATAGATTATGATGAGACTTTTGCTCCTGTTGCAAGACTGGAGGCCATCAGAATTTTTCTGGCATATGCAGCCCACAAGAAATTTAAAGTATTCCAGATGGACGTAAAAAGTGCTTTTCTCAATGGAGAACTGGAAGAGGAGGTATATGTTGAACAACCTCCTGGATTTATTGATCCCAAACATCCAGATCATGTCTATAGACTAGATAAAGCACTTTATGGACTAAAGCAAGCTCCAAGAGCATGGTATGAAACCTTAGCTCAATTCTTACTGGAAAGTGGATTCAACAGAGGTACAATTGATAAAACCTTATTTTACTTGAATCATGGTAAGGATTTGCTGTTAGTTCAAATATATGCTGATGATATCATTTTTGGGTCAACTAATACTAAGCTGTGTGAGAAGTTTTCAAAGCTAATGCAGTCGAGATATCAAATGAGCATGATGGGTGAAATGAGCTATTTCTTAGGTCTTCAAGTTAAACAGACTGATGAAGGGATTTTTATCAATCAGTCAAAATACACAAAGAATTTACTAAAAAGGTTTAACATGCAAGACAGCTCTACAGCTTCCACTCCTATAGCTACAGCTACAAAGCTTGATCCTGATCAAGGAACTGAAGTAGATGTAACCAACTATAGAGGGATGATTGGCTCACTCTTATATCTAACTGCTAGCAGACCTGATATCATGTATGCAACCTGTCTATGTGCAAGATTTCAAGCAAATCCTAGAGAACCGCATCTCATTGCAGTAAAAAGGATTTTCAGATATCTAAAGGGCACATCTTCTCTTGGCCTTTGGTATGCCAGAGAATCAGACTTTAGTTTGTGTGGCTATTCAGATGCTGATTTTGCTGGATGCAAAATAGACAGGAAAAGTACTTCAGGCAGTTGTCAGTTTCTTGGAGGAAGACTAGTTTCTTGGTTCAGTAAAAAGCAAAAGTCTATCTCCACATCAACTGCAGAAGCTGAGTACATTGCTGCTGGAAGCTGTTGTGCTCAGATCATGTGGATGAGAAATCAGCTAATGGACTATGGTTTGTCATTTTCAAAAATACCTATTTATTGTGATAACCAAAGTGCTATTGCTATGACAGGAAATCCAGTTCAACACTCTCTTACAAAACACATCAGCATCAGGTATCACTTCATAAGAGAACAAGTACTGGAAGGAACAATTGAACTTCATTTTGTTCCTACTGATCAACAGTTAGCTGATATATTCACCAAGCCACTTCCTGAGGCTACTTTTACAAAGTTGGTGAATGAACTTGGAATGGTAAACTATGGCAGTTCCTGAGAAAAAGAGGTCATCAGATACTGACAACCTGCAAATACTGATGGAAAGTCAATCCTGACAGTGGTCAACGTCGAATCCTGATGCAACGATTCGATAATCAGTATTTTGTCAGAATCTAACTGTCTTCATTTTATCTCGATTTCCTGATTGAAGCTATGTTTAATGTTATTGAATTCCTGATAATGTGATCACTTTAATTAGTCCTCATATTTATTTTCAGATAAC
This sequence comes from Kitagawia praeruptora, assembly GCA_037693485.1. Classification (NCBI taxonomy): domain Eukaryota; kingdom Viridiplantae; phylum Streptophyta; class Magnoliopsida; order Apiales; family Apiaceae; genus Kitagawia; species Kitagawia praeruptora. The sequence goes on along the minus strand of CM075350.1, from coordinate 26,467,035 downwards.
ATGTTAAATCAGGAAAAACACTGAATAGAACATAAAAACAAGATTTTTTCATTGATAATAAGAAAGAGTTTACATTCAAAGATTACATCTTTTGTGTTCTCTATCTACTAATCTATTCAACAGGAAATAAGAGACCAATCCACTCCATTGTTAATAGCCATCCCAGATCCCATCTTTGCCACTTTGTTTGGGTGGAAGTTGAAAGGGATAAGGTTATTTTTGCTGACATATTCATTAACAATGGTTGATGGAGTTGGATGAGGATGCCTTAGATGAAAGCCATGCGAATGCTGTTTGGAGGGCAGCATCAATGTCGATCACTTTTGCAGGTTTTTCCTTCTCGATTTCTTCGAGACCTGCATCCATCTGCAACCAGAGAGTCTCCAGTTGTCTTTCCCAGTCGAAAGCATCAAACTCTTCACGAGTATAACTAAATATATCTCTTTTATCTAAGAGATGGAGGTTTTTCTCAATGATGGTAAGATTCGACATTGCTAAAACTTTTGATGAGAAGGGTTTTTCTGATTTTTCTTAACAGGAGAGAATGAAGCGTTAAAGAAGTAAGTGGACAAGTCTCTAAGATTAAATAGAGAAGGGTGGAACAAGAATATGAAACGATTCATATTACTGGTGCAAGTACCAGGTATTATTCGATTGTGATGTTTTAAATTCCTTTATTTAAAACAAAATTACCATGTTTTATTTTGGTCACAATTTTATTTTCCGAATAATATGTAGCGCGTGTGCACACTCGATGCTTACACACAGTTAAATATGTAAGTCACGACGTGTGTAATCCTCACCACTCTCTCACGTAATTTGGTCCATTACTTTAGCCTAAACGAATGATTTACTGACACCTGTTTTTGAGAAGTTACAAGTACTGTCCAAAATCAATTAAGTTTACTAATTGATTTAGTTTTCTCAAACTATCAGTAAAGCATCGTCTCTCCTTGTCTTTACACTATCAAACCCTAATTTCAAAATTAACACATTTTTTGTGTTTGAAATTGCAATGGAGAACTTATTCATGAACAGCAAGGTGGTAATCAATGGAGTTACGTTTAATACTAATAACTTCACTGCAGTTCTAGATCATCAGGACTTGCCAAGTGATTTCCACATTATTCAGGACTTTTTGGCCTCAAGCCCAATCAATTATGCACTAACACAACCTGCCAAGATATCTTTTAAGTCTGTTATGCAGGTGTGGAACACAAGTGTTTTTGGGAAAAGTCATCCATCAGAAAATCCTCAGATGAGCTTTGAATATGACAATGTTACATATTATGTGACACCTGAGATTGTCAATGCAGCCCTACACTTACCATCAATCATTGGTAAGCCTGTATTCAAAGTTCCTGATGCAAAACTTCTTGAGTATGTTGTAAGCTTGGGTTACAATGGAACACCAAAGAAGTTTGGAGAGCTCTACAGGACAAAGCTCAAGAAGGAATGGAATTTCTTCTTTGACACAATCAGCAGATGTTTCTTGAATAAAGTATCAAACTTTGATGCCTTACCCACAGGTTCAGCCAAAATTGGGTACTCTCTAATTCATGATCTCTCATTTGATTATGGTTCCTTTATACTGAAGGCATTAAGTGAAAGAAAGGCAGATAAATGTGGTTATGTTTGCTTTCTTAGATTTTTACAATTAATATTTTCTCACTTATGTCCTCATGCTGTTTTTGAGAATGATACAATTTTGCCGATATGTAAAATCTCAGATAACAATATAAAGAGTCTAATCAATTCTGATAAGGCAAATAAGTTTGTGGGATCTCCATACATTCCTGATGAAGTATGGTCTCTTTTAAGAAAGAAAATGCCTATTCAATATGGCCCAGCAACTGGTGCTATGGAACAGGACCTTACACATCCTATTCCTGACACAAGCACACAACCCAAACACTTACCTAAACAGTTAACCACCTCTGGTGTCTCACAAAAGGCATCAGTTGTAAAATCAAAGAAATCAGCTAGATCTGATGTGTCTAAGAGGCAATCAGGGTCAAAGGATTTCTCCACTCCAACTCATTCTCAAATGAAGTCACAAGGGGGTGGACAAAGAGTTGTTGAAACATCTGGTTTGGATAAAGGAACAGGAGTGAAAAGGAAAGTTGTTCAAGGAACTATTTCTGATTCTGATGATGATACAATGCCTATATCAGTCTTGTTGAAAAAGAAGGAGATTGATGTTGCTGATACAAGGGAAGTGGCTATCTCTGAAAAGCCAAAGAAAAGAAGAAGATTAATCAGAAAAGGCAAATTTGTTGATCATACAGAATTTCTGAATCTTACTAATGATATGGAAGGCAATCCTGATATTGTTCATCAGGATGGATCATCAGTTCCTGACGCTACTGCTAATCCTGACATCTCTACTCCAAATACTTCACCTGTGAAGACTGTTGAGATTTCTGATTCTCCAGCATCTGCATCTCCAAAGAGAAGAATTATTGAGATGTCCGTCGATAAAGTAAATGCTATTACTGCTCAGCTGGGTGTTAAACCTTCACCTCTTGAAGTAAAATCTGCTGAAGCAAATGTTTTTCACAGACATAAGAAACAGAGGACTACAGTGTCATCTCTGAAAGGATCCAGCCCACAAGAACCTGAACTTCAAAGGAGTTCAGAAGCTATTGCAGATCCAGTCACACAAGAACCACCTACTCAAAGTGTAGGTGCAGACATTTTTGAAGGAATAGTCCCACAAGAACCATCTTCTCAAAGGGAAGGTGCAGACAAGAATATTCCTGCCCCACAAGAACCATCTTCTCAAACTGAAGATGCTGGCACACTCACATCAGCAGGGGAGTTTCCTGACAATGCTCAAGGAGCTTCTGAAATTGAAATTGAACTTGCTAGAAGTCTGGCAGAAAAAGCTGCTCATGATTTGCATATTGCTGAATGTGACAGAGTGATTGCTGACACTGCATTTGAGGGAAGTACACAAGAACCTTTGACTCAAAGTGTTGAAGAAGCTTCAAAACCTCAGACTACACAAGAACCATCAGTAGCAAATACTGATGCAAGTCATGCTATAGTTGCAGTGGTCAATCCTGATGAAAGTACTACTGATTCACTTATTCCATTGCTTATTGAGCCAATTTCAGCACGGCCAATGGATTCGTTAACTACTTCATCAGGTAACATCTCTTTATCTACTTCATTTACTACTGATAGTATGATTACAGATAGACCTGATAACAGGGATACCTCTATTTGTATGACTTCAGACAACTCTTCTCAGCAACCTCTTATTTCTTCACAATTAATGAGCCAGAACCTTTCTTGTGAGATTGAGAGTGAACATTTAGAGAAAAAGAAGAGTGATGAGAGGCAGTCTCCTGAACTGGCAAAAGGAGAGGTAGAAAAGAGTGAGAAGTTATTAACTTCTAGTGAGGTAGAAGTTGCTATTGAAAGCAACTTAGGTAACATTGTGAGAAGTGATGAGATCACTTTAAAAGAAAAGAGAGATTTAGGACATGTTACCAATTTGTCTGCAGGTCATCAGGATTCACCAGCTGTATCTACTGGTGTTTTGAAACTGAAAGGTATTATGCTTCCTGATGATGATGATGAACATACTCTTCCTGAGGCTGGTGGTGGCTCAGATGATGATGATGATGATGATGATCATGCTGATCCTGAAACAAGGCAAATGCAGGCGGCTATAAAGGCAAGTCTCCGATCTAATTATGGGTCTTCAAGTAGATACATGCAGTCAATGACTCAAGAAGAATTCAGAGGGGAGTATAGTTCACTTCTTCCTTCTGATACTCGAGCTGCAAGGGGACATGAATGGGATACAGAATGGAATAAACCTACTGCTGAGATGAATTTTCAAACTGCTCTGTTTCATTCTGGTCATATTGCTACGCGAATATCGACACCTGAACTTAAGGCTCTTCTCAAAACCAATGCTCTTCTAGCAAAGGGATTGAGGAGTGAGATTGATTCAATGAAGGCTGCAACAGAAAAATTTCAAGCGGGTATTCAAACATCTGTTTCCATATCTGCTACTGCTTCTCAAGCACGCCTTCTTGCAGATGATATTAAAGCTCTTGACAGGAGATTGGATTCTAGAATGAATATCTTGGAATCTAAAGTTAATACTATCGATGAAACCCTCAAGCTTATATTGTCGTTCTTCATTCAGGACGATACTGATGTCAAAAAGGGGGAGAAGATAGTCAAAACAAAATGTTCACCTGATCCAGTTGTACAAAAGGATGATAATTCTGGAAATGATGGTGGTACTGAGTCACATCAGAAAATTGAAACCTCTGATGCTGCTTTACTGATAAAGAAAACGAATACTCAAACTAAGCAGTCAACTCATGTTTCTGAATCTGGAAAGAAGACAGTGACAACTGGTCAAACTCTGTCAACCATTCCTGAAGATGATGTGTATGTGGAACAGGATGAAGATGCTGCTAATCTGTTTCATGAACTTGACACTGGGGATGGTCGTGTTCTTAAATTATTTCATAAAGACAAAAGAGTTCAACAGTATCATGCTGAGAAAGCACTTGTCTTATCTACTGAAGAAAATCCAAACATGACTACTGATGAATTCTTAGAAGAACAGAACAGGATCCTTGAAGAGCTTGCAAAACAGAATAAAACTCTTGCTGCAAGAAGAGGAAGAGGCAGAGGAGGAAGATACAGAAATAGGGGAAGATCATCTGCTCAAACTAGTTCAAGGCAAACAAGATCTAGTGGAATCAAACTGAAAGATATTTCTGAAAGTGAAAAGAAGAAAACTCCACTATCTCTTGCATCAACTCCAGACAACAGATTCAATGCTCCTGAAGAAATTGTAGAGGAGATATTACCTTTGAAAAGGAAGAGTAAGGCAGCTTCTCAATCTACTGTATTTAATGAGAAGTCAGTCGTTGTTTCTGATTCTGAAATCTTAAAAGAACTTAAGATTATGATTATTAAGGTTGTGGTTGAATTTCACAATGTGGAAGTTTTTGAAGATACATTGAAGTATGAACAAGAAAACTTCAGAAGATTTGAAAGAGAAAGTGAAATCAGTGCTAAAGCTACAAAAGCAGAAAAGATAACAACCAGAGATTATTTAAGAAATGTTCATAGATCAGACAGGAAGTTATGGTATGATAGAGATAGATCTGTTCCTGAACATCAGCAGGATTATCCAACTAATGAGAAGAAGAAGAGTAAGAAGAAGGAGGTGGATAAGGTTGATTATAGGAAACCAGTTGTATTCATATCAGCTGGATTGATAAAAGAGTCTTCTTTGATCAATGAATTTCTGATTGTTAAAACAGAGTCTACTACCTTTATTGCTGAAAATCCACCAAAATGGGTAAGTATGCAATCTGGCTTGAAAGGATGGGAACCTGGCACAAGAGGAGGAATTGGATATAGTCATGCACTGGTTATTTTCATTGCACAAACTGATCAATATGCTCTAGTTGACAAGATTGGGGATGAGTTAACTGTAGATCATCTTTGGAAACTTGAAGCTGTTGCTATTATTGCTGACTGTCATGCTGATGCAAAGAAAATAGAGAAGCTGGTGTACTTCATGAAAGATGGAAGTGTGAAGAAGATTCCTATTCATGAATTGTTGTGTAAATCTGCAAAAGAACTGAAATATGTTCTGTATCTTCTCAGAAGTAAAAGAATAAATGTTCGTGAAAGAGAAGTTTATCAAAATTGGTGTGTCATGATTTACTGGAAGATTAGACAGAGATTCATGGATGGAGGAACAAGGTATGATGGCAATTATATTCCTATGTACTTAAATTTAAGAGATAGAGAGGTTGAAATGAAGAAAGGTACAGCTGTTAAAGAAGTGTATCTAGGCATGGAACAACTGTCTCTAAATCCGGATGGAAAGGAAATTGCTTATGTGTTGCTAGGTGACTTAGATCTTTCGAGAAACTCAATTAAGAACATCAGGGCAGCTATTTATCAGATTAATGAGGAAGATGAAGAGCTCAAAAATCTGAAGAAAAAACTGATTCAAATTCTTGAAAGCAAGGAAGAAGAATTGTTATCTGAATTCTTGAGACTGAATCTGTTCTATCAAAGAATTTCTGAAACTGTTCCTGATGATTTTTAGAAGGTATTTTGTTTTGAGTTTTTGACATCTTGAATCAAGGAATTTGTGCTTTGTTTTATAAAGAACAAATTGGGGGAGATTGTTAGATATTGATTCAAGAGATGATCAGGATCTGGGGGCATTACTGATCAGATACTGATGCTGACGTCATCAGGAATGCACCGTCAGTATTGGACTATCAGGATTAGAAGCTGGTCAGTATTTGATGAAGATTCTCATCAGACCAGAGATCAAGGAAGATTGATATGTCGGTTCCTAATTTGTAGGAAGGCAGCTATCATACAAGATATGCATTCAGAGATATATGTAATTGATTTAGAATATCTTGTAATTGATAGTGCAACTGTGTACATTATATAAACACAGTTTAGGTTTTACATTTTGTAATCGCTTACACGAGTTATATTGTAACCTAGCAGCTCTTAAGAACATAAGAATTTCTTAAGAGAGTTTTGTAACAGTTTTATATCAGAGTTAATAAAGCTGTTATTGATTCATACTTGTGTTATTTGTTTTTAGTCGAAAATCTTATACAATTGTATTCAACCCCCTTCTACAATTGTTATTTACTGGGCAACATTAAGGAACGGAAAGTAAAACATTTAAACTAAAAGAGAAGTAAAATACTTACAGTAGAAAGAGCTTGAGTTCCCAGTAACTCAACTCCCTCCAAGTCACGAGAAACAACAATGTCGCGATAGTCGGCAGGAGTGATTGAGTGGTAGGACCAATCATTCGAATGCTTGGTATCCCCAACCACTGAGTCTTGCTTTCTGATACCCCAAGCAGGCCGAAAAACGGATGATTTGACAGAAAAGACATCCCCACCTTCCACATCAACAGCATCATGAGGCCTTAGAAAGGCAGGTTCTGTGGGTTGTCCCCTAGGATCTTTTGCAGCTCGTTTCCTCTTCATACGGGAGGTTTCACCAGATAGATGCTCTTGAAGATCATTTATGGCTTTAGCAGCTGAAAAATCAAGATAAAATTGGTAAGTGTATAAACATAGATGGTAAGTAAATAAAAGTTCGCTTAAGGATAGGTGAAGTTTACCCTTATCCGTGACAGAAGAAAGACCCACGGACTTGAGGGAAAATTCCTCAAGGAGGGTAAAGAAATGAGTTTCCCCTTTGTCTGCAGTAAGGGAGGTGAAAGCAGCTTGTTCTGCATCATTCAGCTCTATATCATCTGGATTGCCGTCGACAACTTTCCCGAAAGAACTACGGAAGAGGGTACCCCAATTACCCCCCTCCCATACAAGATACATGAACTCCTCTTTCCACTTAGGATTGTTATCAGGGATTGAGGAGGGATCATAGATGTTTGGGATGGTGGCTCGAAGGCTAATGTATACCCAGCCAGGATAAGTAATTGCACTATTTTTAAATTGAAAAATTTTCCTAAAAAGAGAAACAGATAGCGGGAAATTGTTTTTTTAAACAAAGAACCATGAAGCATAGAATGGCTCTCCAAGCATTTGGAACTAGCTGGCAGGGATTTATTTAAACATCCGCCAATAAGGTGGGAATAAAATTATGGAAAGGGAAACGAAGCTCAGCCATGATAGCATCCTTGTAAATGCAAAGGGCATGGGGTTTCCAATGACAGGAACGATCCCCAGGCTCAGCTGGGACTAATTTTAAAGGAGAACGAACGTTAAAGAGTTTGTTAAATTTTTTGATTTTCTCAGCATCAAAGAATTTCGAGTGATGATTATAGGAATCTAATGCAGAAACAAAGGGATATTCATCTCCTCTTTAGTTAATCATGTCAATCAAGGAAGTATATTTTAAACGGATAGGAGGAAAAGAGGTACCTCGCGATGATGCACTCATTTTACTGAGTCTCCTCGCTTCTCTATCGTCTGCCATTGATGCTCTTGGTATGAATGCTCCAAAAATAATCTTCAAAGAAAAACCCAGAAACCACCTAGATAGGAGAGCTTTGGCCGGAAACTTCTTGCCGGAAACCGCCTTAGAACATAGAGAACTCGAGAGAGAAAGTTTAGTGAAGTGTTTGAGTAGAAGTGAGAAATGAGTTTTCACTTCACTCTTTTATACTTGAAACAACCGGTTAAAAAAGATATGGCAACCGGTTATAGCCAGTTATGGCCCACATGCCCAAACTAAGGTCCATAATATGGAAGCTCTTAGAAGGATCTAGAAGGGTCTAGAATTTTTTTTTTTTTTAAAAACATTTGTGAGATCATGGATTTCACGACAATGCTAATTGTTGGTCTTTATACGACTTCGGTTCTGGTCGAAAATTGAGTTCGTAGACCTCACGAGCTACCCCATTATTGGCATTTAGGCGACCTCAAATCACCTCGAAAGATGAGGTCGTGAGTTAAACGACGAGGCCATTTAACGGACCTTACACGACCTCGATTCACCTCGTGGTCGCAGGGTTCATGACGTGCCCCATTTGATGACCTTACACGACCTAGATCCACCTCGTAGGATGAGGTCGCAGGCTCTACGACCTGGCTCTTATAATGCCCTTGCACGAACTCATTCCACCTCGTGGAATGAGGTCGTAATATCCACGACCTGCTTTGCAGGGAACCCTCACATGATAAGTGGATTTTATATCCACTTGGAACATTCCGTATCGGCTTAAATTGGTGTATTTGGCCTCAAGTTTGTCGTAGTTTTTATGTGTTTTATTTACTTGTGCAGGTTTGGAGAAATATCGATTAGGGTTGAATTTTCCGTTGATTTTGGAGTTGATCATGCTATGGAATGAAGAATGGTGACTTTATATCAACTATCAAGAGTATTGCAAGACATTGGAATAAAGACGGGAAGTGAATGCAAAAGGAACGGAAGAAAACGGACGAGAAACGAAAGAAAAAAACTGCAGAAAAAATCAGCCTGGACAGCCAAGGCAGCGCAGGCTGCGCTTGGAGCTGCGCAGGCTGCGCTCTGGACAGAGGAGGTAGCGCAGGCTGCACTGGTAGCTGCGCAGGCAGCGCTCCTGCGGGAGAAAATTGCTGAAAAATCTCCGTTTTGCCCTTATTCGAATTTTAATTATATTTTAGGCACCCAAACCTATTTCCAATTGTATTCTAGGTTGTTTTTCTTGTTGGGCAAGATATCTAGGCCTATAAAAACACATCTTAGCCTTGTAAAATAGGAGAATCGTTTTATTATTGTAACATAGAATTGCAAGAGAGAAAAGGAGAAGGAGATTCAACGCTCGTGACAAGCAACGGATCAAGATCTACTTCATCTTTTGTGTTCTTTTACTATTAATATTATTTCTTCCTTTTATATTTTGTCAATTATCATGTTTTCATCTAATCCCATGGTGACGAAAGGTTCGATTATGAACTAATCGTTGTCATGGGATCCTAGTGGATTTATCTATGTAGCTTAGTAGTTTGCATGCCTTAAAGATTTATGTGTGGTGAATTCTTGATATCCTCGTATGGTTAATCTTAATGCTTTTAGATGCGTAGCTAACATCTAAATTGAATTGTTAATCTCTTGTGAAGTGAAAGTGGATCTTGAGATTTAGAACTTGCCATGCTAGCATAGGTTCATAATTATTATCAATATGATTCGTGGTGTGAGATGAAAATACTTACACTGCCCTGTGTGATCTTTATGGATAACTTGTTCTTCAACCGTTATGTTTTCAAATTCTATAGACATATAGGGTCTAAGCATAATTGGTGTCTATTCATCTTCTATCTCTTTTGTGGATGTATGTTTAGTTTGGTATGCGTATGCTAACAGGTAGCGTATACTTGTTTCGTGTTATCCGATTAGATATCAAAACCATTGCACATAGTGATTAAAGGCTGCAACTCTAAGTGAAGTAGATGATGAAACTAGGATTCCATGTTTTATTCTCATATTAGTAATTCGACTTTAATCTCTTTAATTAGTTAATCTTTAGTTTGATAATTAATTTAGTAGTTAATAAAAATCAAATTTGTTATTTGTCTTAGTAGTGGATAAAAACCATACATCGGTGCATAGGTACATCAATTGAATTGAACACCATTCTAGATCTCTGTGGGAACGAACTTGATTTAATCATATATTACTTGTGACAACGTGCGCTTGCGTGATTTTGCATAACAAGTTTTTGGCGCCGCTGCCGGGGATCATCGGTGTTTTTATTTTAGTTTATGTGCTTGTCATCAGTGGTCGTTAGCATTCACTGACTCGGATTCTTACTTAGTTTGTTTGTTTCGTGGTGTTTCAGGTACTTAAGTTTGTATGCGAACACGCTTACAAGCTCGTTTGGAAGAACTGGCGAAAGACGGTCGTGTAGAGAATTTAGAGAATAAGGAAGAGGAAGCTGAAACTACAGTAGCAATGGCAAATGCAGCAGCAGCTAAGGCTTTGAAGGAGTATTCTCAGCCGAAACTCAATGATATCCAGTCTAGCATTGTTTGACCAGCTATTGCAGCGAACAATTTTGTGATTAAGTCTGGCACAATTCAGATGGTGCAGAATTCAGTTCAGTTTGGGGGTGCTCCTACGGAGGATGCCAACATGCATGTTCGAGACTTTATCGAGATCTGTGATACTTTCAAATGTAATGGTGTGACGGATGATGCTATCAGGTTGAGGCTTTTCCCATTTTCTCTGAGGGATAAGGCTAAGAGCTGGCCACACTCTTTGCCACCTGGTTCCATTACTACATGGGAAGATCTTGATCAGAAGTTCCTTACTAAATTCTTCCCTATGGCGAAAAATGCAGCATTAAGGAACCAGTTGACTCAATTCCAACAGCAATCTGGCGAGATCTTGTGTGAGGCTTGGGAACGCTACAAGGAGATGCTACGCAAGTGTCCTCATCATGGCATGCCTGATTGGATGGTTATTAATGGGTTCTACAATGGGTTGGGAGCACAGTCTAGGCCTTTGCTAGATGCGGCATCAGGAGGAGCTCTGTGGGCAAAGAGCTATGATGAAGCTTATGAACTTATTGAGATGATGGCTGCCAATGAATATCAAAATCCAACCCAAAGGCTATCTCAAGGCAGGGCAGCAGGAATTTTGGAAGTAGATACAGCTGCAATGATTACGGCTCAGTTGAAAGCTCTTGCTATGAAGGTGGATTCTCTAGCTAATTATGGAGTTCAGCAGGTGGCTAGTGTTTGTGAGTTATGTGCAGGCGCACATGAGACAAATCAGTGTGCTATTTCTTCTGAATCAGCACAGTTCGTGAGTAATTTTCAGAGACCTGCTGCACCAGTTCCAGCCACTTATCATCCTAATAATCGGAATCATCCCAATTTCAGCTGGAGCAATAATCAAAATACTCAACAATCTTATCAGCAAGCAAGGCCATTCAATCAAGGTTATCAGCAGCCTTATGCTCCAAGGGCACCATATCAACCTCCGGGATTTCAGCAGCAACAGCCTCAGGCTCATACGGGGCAATCATCTAATGATAAATCAGATGAGGTGTGGATAGCGGTAAAAAACCTACAAGCTGGCCAGAAAGTCTTGGAAACCCAGATAGGACAGATTGTAAGTGCTTTATGTAGTAGGCCTCAAGGAACTCTTCCTAGTGATACGGAGGTTAATCCAGGCAGGAGGGACAACAAAGAACAGGTCAATGCAGTTACTTTGAGATCTGGAAAAGTCGCGAGTGATCCTAAATCAGCAACTGAAGAAGATGACGATGTTCAGAATCAGCAGGTTGAAAAATCTGCAGTGCCAGAAATTGAGAAATCTGATTTAGTGGTTGATCAGCTAGATGGTGAGAAGAGCAAGAAACCTGTTGAAAAGTTTACTCCGGAACAATCTTCAAAGAATAATCAGATCTATCCACCTCCGCCATATCCTGGATGCTTGAAGAAAAGTCAAGAGAAACAGTTTCAGAAATTTATGGATGTCTTCAAGAAACTGTCCATTAACATTCCTTTTGTTGAAGCATTGGAGCAAATGCCGAGATATGCAAAGTTCATGAAGGATATTTTGTCAAGGAAGATAAGGTTGGAAGATTTTGAAACAGTGGCATTGACAGAGGAGTGCAGTGCGGTTCTGCAGCAGAAGTTGCCACCTAAACTGAAAGATCCAGGAAGTTTCACTATTCCGTGCACTATTGGCAACCTTTCTTTCAGCAAGTGTTTGTGTGATTTGGGAGCTAGCATTAATCTCATGCCCTTGTCAGTCTACAAGCAACTTGGTTTACCGGAGCCGAAACCAACTAACATCTCTTTGCAGTTGGCTGATAGGACGATCACTTATCCGAGGGGTATAGTAGAGGATGTTTTGGTAAAAGTTGATAAGTTCATCTTTCCTGCTGATTTTGTGATCTTGGATTTCGAAGAAGATAAGAAGATTCCCATAATCTTGGGAAGACCATTCTTGGCTACAGGAAAGACTTTGATTGATGTGCAAAAAGGAGAGCTCACAATGAGGGTGCAAGATCAGAGTGTCACCTTTAATGTGTTCAAGGCCATGAAATTTCCGACAGAGGATGAAGAGTGTTGCAGTGTGGAAATAGTTGATATGGGTCAGAGAAAGAAGTTGGATCAATTGTTGAGCGAAAAATCGATTATGCGCGTGCTAAAGCATCCCATTAGTGATTCCATTGACAGTTCTTCAGTTCAAGATCTCTCGAGTGTCAAGCTTGGGAAACTTCCACCACATTTGAGGTATGTCCTTTTGAATAATGAGCTAGTGATTTTTGAAGAAGGGCGTGATAACGTGTTGCGAAGGTGGAAAGCAGATGATAAGGAAGAAGAAATTTTTGTTCAGCCGGTTGAGTCGGAGAAGCACCGTAGAGGTGTGAAGAAGAAAAAGAAAAAGATTAGACCGTTGGGTAGAAAAATCAAGTTGAAGTCTGAAGGAAGAGATTTGTGGAAAGCAAGCAACCAAGATGTCAACATTCGTATGAGTGGTTTGTCTGTTGAAGATGGTTCGGTTATTCTTTTGAAACTGCCATGAGTTGAGGAAGTAACGTCAAGCTATTGACGTTAAAGAAGCGCTTCGTGGGAGGCAACCCATGTGTTTCGGTGTTTTCAGGTATGTTTTTTTTGCTATCCCTTGTATTTACTTCCATTCAATGAGGACATTGAATATTTTAAGTTTGGGGGTGGTTTGAGGGATAAGTAGTGTATATATATGTGATTGATAGTCATTGTGTTCATATAGGATTTCATGCTTGCATATTAGTAGTAGTAAATTATGCATTTATGTTCGTGTTATTTAAGTTTGTTTCATATAGGACATTCTGTTTTTATTTTAGTATTTCATGTGAGTTCATAATAGTTGCATTTGCACCCATGCTTGATAGGAATTTTGTGTTGTTGACGCTTTTGATTGAGAAGTGATATGCTTTGTTCTTGTGCACACACATACACTAGTAAGTTGAAGCTAGTAGACTTTTTGAATGTTGTAAGTGATTAGAAGGACATGAATATGTGCAAGATGATTTAGTTTTCATGCTTTGAATACAAGTAGGTGCGTTAGAGAGATTTTTTTTTCTCTTGGGATTGAGTATGTTTTTCCACCAAGTGAGATTTTGAGCCTTATTGGATATTTATTTGCAATTTATTCGTTTGCTTGAGTGTCCACAGATTGTTTGCATTGCTAGCAGTTGTTTGAGGTCTTTCTTGAAATGCATGACATTATTTGACGATTAAAATGATAAAGGCATTAGGATTAACCGCATATTTTCCCATATTACCATACCATGTTTACATGATCAATTAGTTAACCCGTTGAGCTTAATCCTATTTTTTCGGTGACATACCACATTACTTGCCTAGACCTTTTTCTTGTATTGGCCTTACATTAATTTGAACCCATATTGTCAAAGACTAGTAGAGTGCTTAAGGGAGTAATAAGGTGTGCAAGGAGTGTTTATTGTTGGACATACTTTTGGGGGAAATATTGAAAATTGGGTTTGGTTGTTTGCTTGATAGTCGGCATATGTAATAAATTATTGGATCATTGTTATTGTTTATATTATTGTTTGTGTTCTATTTAGCTCTCGAAAAAAAAAAAAGAAAAAAAAAGAAAAAAAATATATTATGAGAGCATATTTGTGTTTGTTGCGATCCTATTTCAGTCGACTAGTCGAGTGTTTGTTTGAGTAAAAATTATGTGGGGGGGGGGGGGAAATAGGGTGTTGTGTATGATTTATTATGGTACTTACTAGCTTTTGACACTTCACCTGTTTTGGCTTATTTGACATACCTTGTCCCTAGCCCCGTTACAACCCAAATAAAGACCTTTTGATTATCGTCATTGATGTATGTTGTGTTAAGAGTTAGATTGATACCAAATGTCAAGCATGCTTATGATTTTGTTGGAGTTGAGTGATACACTTACCCTTGTTCTTGAGTGAATATTCTTTTGTGAATGGATTGTGAGTGTTTGCTTGTTTTTGCGTATGAGATCCCGAGTTTTGTCTCAAAGATGTACTCTTGTAGGTTTAGCATGTTTACTAACTTATTCTTACATTTGACATGGGCTTGTGAGAACTTATGCATGTTCATTGAGTAGACTATGTGAATACTTGCACTTTTGACACCAAGACATTGCATATTTACTTTGATTCTTAAGTTGATATGGCATGAGAGGAATTGAAGGTATGGTAGGATATTAATTGCATTTTCATATTAGTTGCATTCATGCATTGCATTGCATTAAGTTAAATGGATTTTGTGGGTACATTCGCTATAGGCCCTCACGAGACCTTACTCGTCCACTAGGGCTGCCTAGGGGTTTAAAGGGCTTGTTGCATATGCCAAATGCAACCGTGATCACCTACGGAAGTGGTACTAGTTAGTTAGTTAGTGTAATTGTTTATGCTTGAGGACAAGCATCGGTTTAAGTTTGGGGGTGTGATAAGTGGATTTTATATCCACTTGGAACATTCCGTATCGGCTTAAATTGGTGTATTTGGCCTCAAGTTTGTCGTAGTTTTTATGTGTTTTATTTACTTGTGCAGGTTTGGAGAAATATCGATTAGGGTTGAATTTTCCGTTGATTTTGGAGTTGATCATGCTATGGAATGAAGAATGGTGACTTAATATCAACTATCAAGAGTATTGCAAGACATTGGAATAAAGACGGGAAGTGAATGCAAAAGGAACGGAAGAAAACGGACGAGAAACGAAAGAAAAAAACTGCAGAAAAAATCAGCCTGGACAGCCAAGGCAGCGCAGGCTGTGCTTGGAGCTGCACAGGCTGCGCTCTGGACAGAGGAGGCAGCGCAGGCTGCGCTGGTAGCTGCGCAGGCAGCGCTCCTACGGGAGAAAATTGCTGAAAAATCTCTGTTTTGCCCTTATTCGAATTTTAATTATATTTTAGGCACCCAAACCTATTTCCAATTGTATTCTAGGTTGTTTTTCTTGTTGGGAAAGATATCTAGGCCTATAAAAACACATCTTAGCCTTGTAAAATAGGAGAATCGTTTTATTATTGTAACATAGAATTGCAAGAGAGAAAAGGAGATTCAACGCTCGTGACAAGCAACGGATCAAGATCTACTTCATCTTTTGTGTTCTTTTACTATTAATATTATTTCTTCCTTTTATATTTTGTCAATTATCATGTTTTCATCTAATCCCATGGTGACGAAAGGTTCGATTATGAACTAATCGTTGTCATGGGATCCTAGAGGATTTATCTATGTAGCTTAGTAGTTTGCATGCCTTAAAGATTTATGTGTGGTGAATTCTTGATATCCTCGTATGGTTAATCTTAATGCTTTTAGATGCGTAGCTAACATCTAAATTGAATTGTTAATCTCTTGTGAAGTGAAAGTGGATCTTGAGATTTAGAACTTGCCATGCTAGCATAGGTTCATAATTATTATCAATATGATTCGTGGTGTGAGATGAAAATACTTATACTGCCCTGTGTGATCTTTATGGATAACTTGTTCTTCAACCGTTATGTTTTCAAATTCTATAGACATATAGGGTCTAAGCATAATTGGTGTCTATTCATCTTCTATCTCTTTTGTGGATGTATGTTTAGTTTGGTATGCGTATGCTAACAGGTAGCGTATACTTGTTTCGTGTTATCCGATCAGATATCAAAACCATTGCACATAGTGATTAAAGGCTGCAACTCTAAGTGAAGTAGATGATGAAACTAGGATTCCATGTTTTATTCTCATATTAGTAATTCGACTTTAATCTCTTTAATTAGTTAATCTTTAGTTTGATAATTAATTTAGTAGTTAATAAAAATCCAATTTGTTATTTGTCTTAGTAGTGGATAAAAACCATACATCGGTGCATAGGTACATCAATTGAATTGAACACCATTCTAGATCTCTGTGGGAACGAACTTGATTTAATCATATATTACTTGTGACAACGTGCGCTTGCGTGATTTTGCATAACATCACACGACCTGGATCCACCTCGTGGATAGAGGTAGAACAGCTCACGATCAGGCCGCTTTCGGGACCTTACACGAACTCAATTCTGGTCGGGAAAGGAAGTCGCAGGGTTAATGACATGGCCACCTCGTCACGATCTCAGGTGAGGTAGAAAAAAAAATCTGGACCCCTACCATATCTTCAATCGAAAATTTTAAAAAAAACGATTGAGAATTTTCGATCAGAAGGCAAAAAGGCCCGGGCCCCTATAAGTTTTCATTTGAAAAACAAAAAGCATTTAACGAATGGAAGTTTTCAAGTGAACCATCCATTCACTGGAAAGCTTTTCGAGTGAACCATCCGTTCACTGGAAGGCTAGCCTACGGGTCCCACATGTTCACATTTTCAGAAAATCTGAAATTTGCTAATAAAAGCCAAAGAATTGTTTAAAAATTCCGAAAAATTCCATATAATTAGAAAATAAATTCTAAATTATTTTCTTAGACTTGGAAAAATATTTATGCTGGTTATCACTTCTTAAATATTTTTGGATTAATTCGAAAATATCTTTGAAAATACCCGTGGGTACATAAAAATTCCTAAAAAATTAGGAAAAATGCCTGTGAGTACACGAAAATTCCTCAAATATTAGGAAAAGTACAGAAAAATACGAGGAAAATTATAAAAATATTTTCTTAATAAATTAAGCAATAATTTATGCTAATAATGCATAAAAGCTCTATAAAAGTGCCGAAAAATTGCTAAAAGCAAGCACAAATTAAAGCCTTGAATAAGGCAAATCGTCGTAAATGTGTAGGTCGCTCCACACTTTACATTCAAGACGATATTTGTGAAACACTAGTGTACCAAAAATCCCATATTTAGGGTAGGAAATAAAATCTCAGGTAGGAGATATACCCCAAATCTCGAGAGTGGCAAATTATAACTTCGATGAAAACCTTATCAGTTTTCCTAGAAGTTGGGGGGCAAATGATATGGGCTGAAAGTAAGCTCTAGAAACGTATTTAATGATACATTAAATAAACCTAAGTTGGTCCAGGGTTAAAGCCCGATTACGAGGCCCAAAACCTCATTAATGATAATAAATTCGTAATTAATAAATCAGCCAGTTTCAGACTCCAAGATTGAGTCTTAAAAGGAATTAAATCATATCAGGAGTAGCCTCCAAGGCATACACCTCGAATACTTATCTTCTTATCAGTTGGAAGGCTCTAGATTTGGGCCAAGGTAGTAACTTGCCCACCAAGTATCCTAATTCTAGGGTTTTCCCCACCTAAATAAGGACCTGCTCTCCTCCACAAACAGAACTACGTTTTATTGGCTTGATTCTTGACATTTGCAAGATACGTAGGCATCTTGTGAGGACCCGAATTAAGTCACGAAACACTTGATCAGCCATCAAAGCTCGAAGCTTCTTTAAACCCTAGCATTTAATACGCAATAAATACACCCTACTTTTCGTTCCACAACACATATGAAATTTATATTTTTTAAAAGTTAATCACTCATTTAATTGAACATTTAACTTACTTTATCAATATTGGACACACAATAATTTATTCTGAATGTTAATAATGTTGACGAGTTATTGATGTCCGCGACTTAAATTATAAAAAAATTATGTTCTAATAGTAAAAGGAAAAGTAATTAATTAAATAACTTTATTATTTTATTTAATTATAAAAATGATTGATCGTCAAATTTTTAATATTTTAACTTTAATAATCTTTTTATATATAATAGGTCAACAAGGTAAAAATAATAGTGAGATATTTTAATTTCGTGAAAAGACATTTTTACCCTTTTGTGAGATATTTACCAAAAATATGTAGTCAGTGAGAGGAAGGAACTCGAGACATTCAACTAATTTATGGACCAGATATTTTAATCTCGTGAAAAGATATTTTTACCCTTTTGTGAGATATTTACTAACTAAAATATCTATCTATATAGTATATATATACTAATAGCAGGAGATCAGAAAGTTTTCAAGTTTCTTTAAAATAGTTTTCTTGCAATCTTAAAAATAGTCATTTTTTTAATTTTAATCATTTTTTATTTGATTTTACCTCAATTTATTAAATGATTTATTAAATGAAGGTAAATGCCATTAAAGTATGGTAAATGTCATTAAAGGTTTCTTTAAAATAGTTTTCTTGCAATCTTAAAAATAGTCATTTTTAATTTTAATCATTTTTTATTTGATTTTACCTTAATTTATTAAATGATTTATTAAATGAAGGTAAATGCCATTAAAGTATGGTAAATGCCATTAAAGGTTTCTTTAAAATAGTTTTCTTGCAATCTTAAAAATAGTCATTTTTTAATTTTAATCAATTTTTACTTGATTTTACCTCAATTTATTAAATGATTTATTAAATAAAGGTAAATGTCATTAAAGTATGGTAAATGCCATTAAAGGTTTCTTTAAAATAGTTTTCTTGCAATCTTAAAAGTAGTCATTTTTTAATTTTAATCATTTTTTATTTGATTTTACCTTAATTTATTAAATGATTTATTAAATGAAGGTAAATGCCATTAAAGTATGGTAAATGCCATTAAAGTTTTCTTTAAAATAGTTTTCTTGCAATCTTAAAAATAGTCATTTTTTAATTTTAATCATTTTTTTATTTGATTTTACCTTAATTTATTAAATGATTTATTAAATGAAGGTAAATGCCATTAAAGTATGGTAAATGCCATTAAAGTCTTTTTTTAGCTATTCTTCTTGGATGTGGGATTTCATTGAGGCATTGACATTTTCCTAATTTATCTCTCTCTTTTATTTTCTTTTGCAGATTCATGATAACATTAATCTTTTTTGTAAAGCTCGAAACAACATTGAAAAACGAGTCAACTCACAAGTCACAACATTATAACCCAAACTCCCCCATCTCACATTCTCAATCCAACAAACCAAATAAAATTTATATATCTATATCTATATATATTATAATGCCTGAAGATCGGAATGCCTGAAGATCGGAAATGCATCAGAAGAATTCAATGTATTTTTCTTGAATTTTTGTTTTTTTGATTTTTTTATTAAAATTATTTTCTTGCATTAAATAGCTGTTAATGATATTTTAATTAGTCATTAATTACACCTGTTAAACATATATTAAATTTACTCTATTTAATTTGTTTAAAAATTAGCAAATTTTATTTGAACATTATAGTTTTTATTTCAATATTAATTATAGATAGGTAAGTTTATTTTTAGGTAAAATGATAACTAAAAATTGTTTATATCCTTATTCAAGATCACTACTATACTTTCTTTTCAGATGATTGTGAATCATGGATCGATTTTAACTTCTCAAGCAATTTTTATTATCAATAATTATGAAATTCGTAATAAATTATGCAAGTACAAGATCTTTGCTTAATATCTAGAATTTGTATTCAAACAACATATACAAATTTTTAATTTTGCACATGAAAAAATTACACATGGATTATGATCAATCGATTAAATTTAACAAACCCAGCCATTTTATCGGAAGATAAAATTGATAAAAAAAGCTATACACCCATTGTTTCATCATATTGTGTCGAAATAAATCAATATTTTAATTAAATAAATTTTTACACTATTATTGATATGTACATTATGAGAGGGGTGTCGGCTTAAAAAAACGTTATTAACCTTAACTTCTCAAGCAATCTTTATTATCAATTATTGTGGAAGTCGTAATAAATTATGGAAGTACACAGTTCTGTACTTAATATATAAAATTTGTATACAAATAGACATATTTTTACTTTTGAACATGAATAAATGTAATAACCATAAAATTCTCATAACATTTTGAGTCTCTTTCCTTATTATATTATCTTATATTTAAATTCTGTTTTAATTATTATTAGGAATGCGTGCGAGTAATTAAAAAAAAAAATTTTTGGTGCATTATTAGACTCTGAGAATTGTTAGTGACCGCTACATTTCTATTAAATTTCATTATTATTATTAAAGTATGAAATTCGAGCCTCATTAAAGTGATCATAATTATCTCCACTTTTATTATTATAGCATTTTATTTAATATGCGCTCAATATTATAATTAGGATTTTAGAGTTGTTAGCAAGTATTAGTGCTATTCTATTATTTCTTATTAATCCATAATGTAGATCATATTAAAATATCACTTGAGTAGAACTTGAGCCCAAGAGAATGTGTAGCCCAATTATGTTAAAAATAGCCCACTAGTAGTCCCATCAATTAAGTGTGTATTGGGCTATATAGATAATAGTAATTAATTAGTATGCCTTGTAATTAATTAAGAGCCCAAGCCCAAGTCCTCTAATTATATTAAGATATATAATCAAGATTCACAATCTCACCTCTCATATCTTTCCTGTTCACCGAGACCAAAAACAACAAACACACTCTCTATTTTATTTCCTCTCCAACCAAACTTGAAAATTCTATATATACTAGATTTTAATCTTGATCTTGCATGCAATCATATCATTGAGAAGAGGGATTTAAGCTCTACATTTGGACATATATATTATAGGGGTTTCAAGGAATTTTTGTTTTAATCAAAGATCAAAACTTGAGTTTTCAAAAAGGGTATGAGATTTTTGTGATTTAAACCCCTTTTATTTTGTGTATAATAAGCTTTGATTGTGTTTTTTTTTATATGCATGCCTATAAATTTAGGTTTTATTGTTTTACATTTGGGGAAAAATCAAAGAATTGTGTTAATGGTTATTTTGGTGTTGGATCATTTTAATTTGGGGATTTTAATTATGAGGAGCCCTAGTAATTGTGTTTGTGTGGGTTAGATGTCGGGGGAGGGGGAGAGATACGCCACCACCGGCGGTGGTGTTGTAGTTGAATCGGAGTCGGGGAGAGATTGATGGAGGCAGAGAGATGAGGGTGAAGGGAGTAGAGAAGAGAGACGAGAGGAACGAGGGAGGTCGAGAGGGAGATCGGCGAAGAGGGAGAGAGTAAGGCGAGAGAGAGAGATGAATCGAGGGAGAGAGATAGAGGCGGAGAGAAAGAGAGGAGCGGAGGGAGAGAGATCGACGACGGAGAGAAAGAGATCGAGGGAGAGTACAGGGATTGAGGGAGAGAGAGATGTTGGAGAAGGGAGCGAGACGGCGGAGACAGAGAGAGGTGAGAGAGAGATGGTGGCGAGAGAGTGAGAGAGAGAGCGAGAGAAGGGAGGAGAGAGATGAGAGTTTCGAGAGAGAGAGCGAGAGAGAGAGAGAGAGAGAGAGAGAGAGAGAGAGAGAGATCAGAGAGAGAGACGATGATAGAGGGGGAAGCCGCCGGCGCCACCATGGCGTCCGGCCGGCGACCCGAGGAGGAAGAAGTCGATGGGGGTGGAGGGATTTTGTAATATTTTATTCTTTTGTTTTGTGTTATTATTGCTAATATTAAGCAATTAGTTGTTAATTGATAATCATGAGAATTAATTGTGATTTGGATCCACAATAAAATGGTCATATTTTTTTTTAATTTGTTTTAAAAATAAAAGCATCATTAAATTGCATTAAGGTTGATTAAAAATGGTGATTGTGATTTTAGGAAGAAAAAGGTAATTTGTACTTATTATTTGTTAAAAAGAGAAATTTAAAGTTAGTGGACTTGGAAATTAGGGTTGTTTAATAGGAATACTTTTTCCAAAAAAGGGATAATATTAATCATGAATTTAAATTGGACTCTTGCCCTATTTTAATTTACCAACGTAATGAGGGTGATGTCTTAAAAGAGAATTAATTGATTTAGAAAGTGCGAATAAGCAATTTATTTTAAATTAGAGAATTTCACTATTAAATGAGGAATTTAGATAATTAGTGGTAATTTTTGCACAAAACCCTTTTCACTTAGTTTATTCGAGATATGTTGTTAAATAATTAAATCGATATCATATACTTAGGATTAATTAGAGACCTTTAATTGAGAGATTTTATTACGAATAATTGTATTTGTGTTGCACAGTGTATAAAAACCCGAGACATTAATATTAATAGGTAAACGCGAATAGAGCCTCCATTTAATTTTATTATATTTTGCGAATAAGGCATAGATGAGACTTTTAACTTACAAGAATATTCCCTTTTACTTGTTCGAGAATTATGTGATTACCAAATGTCATGATTATCGATACTACTTGACCCTACGAGATTAAATTCTTAATCGAGCACTGAAATTATTTTGATAATTATTATAGAGTTTTCCCTTTCCGGGAACTGAGACGTTTGCTCGCGGTTAGCGCTCTTTTAATTTTCTGGTAATCGTTTAACGTCGAGACAGAGGCAAGTTCATTCCTACCCTAATTCTCGGAAATTTTGTATCTCTGTTCGTATTATTTCATTCCATATTTATTTTCGAGCTATCAATTTTGAGATTTATTTGCTGCTCCTTATGATACAATAATTTCTTTTTGAGTATTATTTTTCGTTAAACATTACGATACTGTTAAATTAGTTTACTTGCGAAATACGATCCCTATAAGCGTAGAAGCAATTTCGTTGCTATCGGGTCGGTCTCTTTGATTCGAGACGACTATTTATTTCGATTCAGTGGAACTATTCTCATTCGTTCGAGATAGTTAAATTCATTCTTTTCAGTCGGATTTATTGTACAAATTCGACAACGTTTATTGACTATCTTTTAATTGGTTCATCGTTCGAATCAATCAATAGGGATTATGCTATATAAAATCTGTTAGAGTTTTACTCTTGTATCGAATGAAGAATATTCTATTTAACGTTCATCAATTTGGAGTATTACAATTATTCGAGTAGTACTACTTGTTCAGTACGACTCGTTTTATTTCATTTTGAGACTATCCTCATTGTTTCGAGATAGTTGTCTTTCTTGTCAAAGGTTGGCACTTTGTTCGTGTCAACCAATTAAAGTATGTTTATTGAGAGTTTACATCAGTCCATTGTTCGGATTGGTGATACATCGAGTAAAACTGGCAGTCCGCCAGATCAGTTAAATATTTTCCTGTGAAGTTTATCTACAAATGTCAGTTCATTAAATATTCGGGAATTCTGTATTCTACTGGTCAATTTTGGGAAAGAGGCCCATTTTAGAGAAAAAGAGAGACTCGTGATCCGTTTTAAGGACACGAGAATATTTAGGCACTATGATGCCAGGGTTGATATAATCACCCGCTATGATGCTAGCATTCATACTATATATTATATTCGTTGATATCGTATTGTAGCCGTGATCGGGCGAAGTGTGGTGTCATTGGAGGACGGTATTCCCGGTCGGATAGTTGATCGCCCCGCCAAGATACCGAAAGGATGGAAGACCAGTTATTCTTTTATCATGAGTCATCAGAGTTTCACAAAAAGAGTCATTTCGAGTATTTCTATTTCGAGACGAGTCTTGAGTCAAAGTTTTCAGAGTTTGTTATCTTATCAGTTTTATTTAAATTCGAGTATTTTCTTTCGGTATATATTACTATATTTATGTACCGAGCCAGGAGAGAATTTGCTGAGCACCATAGTTGCTCACTCTTGCTTTACAACATTTGTTCAGCTGTCAAGATGGAGAAAGGCGAGACATCCAGCCAGAGAAACAAAGGGAAGGAGAAAGCTCCAGGCTATGCTGATAAAGACTAGAATGGCCAGCTGGAACCTTTTATCCTTTCTATCTTTATAGACTTTTGCAAGATATTTTCGGTGATGTAATAAGCGTTTTGTAATAAAGTGTGAATCCGATCTTGGATCTGTGGAGTGGGACTGTTCCGCTCCGTTGTAATAAAGATTTTATTATTATCGAGCTAACGTGTGTTGCAGGATGCTGAGACCTGATGTGGCGACCCGGGTCCCCGGACAGGGCGGATTTGGGGGCGTCACAGCGTTGGTATCAGAGCGTTAGTTATATTTTAGGAATCGTACGAGCCTAGAATTATAACGCGACGTCAGAGTTTAGAGATATTTTGCGATGTTGAGATTTTAGCACTAAGTGCCTTTCACCTGTATATAAGTATATCTATATAAGTATCTAATCGATTAGAACCTGTTGTGACCGAAGTTTCTTGTACTTTTGTAGATGACTACTTCAGGACTTGATGATTTCCGCTCAGCTAGAGACAGATCTCCTACACCTTACCCTCAGGGACCCCTAGATCCCAGCTCAGGTTCAGATAGTGACCCGTCTGAGGAGATTGTACCGATGGACAGCGATTCAGAGGACTCTTCTATCAGGATTCTTACACCTTCTCCACCTCATGTGATAGATTTGGTAGATTCTCCTGTGCCAGTGATTGACTTAGAGGCACCTACTCCAGAGATTGAGCAGCCAGCTCAGATTCCAGATTCTACCATGACTGCAGAGACTACTCTTCTGTATACTCCCGAGATGTTCAGATTTGAGACCCCAGAGCTGATTACTTCTGAGCCGATTGATGAGGGCCAGCTTTCGCCCGTCCGTACTGAGACTTTACCCAGCTTATCTGCTCCAGTGTCTAGAGTTGATACACCTACCAGAGTATCAGCTTTTGCTGATTTGTTTGCTACTCCAGTTCCAGTGTATGCTTCGACTCCGACAGTCCCTACTATACCTGACTACATGTTTCCACCTGTCAGTGTTACTCCTGCATGTGATACTGCACCATCTGCACCTACCATACCTGCACCTGTTTCTGCTCAGCCTCCAGTAGCTGCTACTACTGCTGCTATGCCACCTGCTCCTTCTGAGCATCCTGTTGTGGCCGGAGAGACGGTTCCATGGCATATCCATCATACCCTGTTCCAGCAGTACCGTTGGTTGTGGTCTCGTTATGAGGAAATCTTCGCTACTAGGGATGGTATTCTTCGACTCTTGTCTGTTCCAGATCCCCTTGCAGTGCATCATGGAGGTAGTCTGTTGGTGAGAGACATACCTATGGAGATTGTGCATCAGATAGCCCTGACTGTGTTGACCGGGCTTCAGACTGACCTAGCT
Organism: Kitagawia praeruptora; assembly: GCA_037693485.1. Lineage (NCBI taxonomy): Eukaryota > Viridiplantae > Streptophyta > Magnoliopsida > Apiales > Apiaceae > Kitagawia > Kitagawia praeruptora. Next base: position 26,441,680 of record CM075350.1, on the reverse strand, counting down.
GCTTTGCCATCATCTAGTACCGGACAGATTGATCGTACCAGAGTTTCTACCTTGATCTCAGACATCATTGCAGAGTTCCATAGGAGGGTGGGCGAGATGTTTGCCCGTGATGGTTCGACCTGACTTGCTGCTGCAGTTGACTTAGCATAGTCTTTTTGGTTTTAGGGGATGTCATATATCTACGCTTGCGCATTCCCATCTTTTGGTTAGCATGTATATTATAGCTAGTGGTGACCCGCTTTTTGTATGACGTCATGATAGATCTTTCAGCATAGGGTGCACATATTCTGTTGATCGATGTATTCGATGTAGTTGACTTTATGCCCAGCTTGTTGGGTAGTTATCTTATTATCTTCCGTACTAGCATGATAGTAGATGTTCCACGATGTATTTATATTCTGATGATGGGTCTGTACTATTATGCCATGTGTATTCGGTATTATGACGTGGTCTGTACCAGTATGGTACCTTGTGATATATATATTATGATCTGCTAGTAGTACTACTGCTTTACTTTATCTGTTTAGGACTGTGTTATACTAGAAGAGCATGCTAGATTATTTCCCTGCTACTCCTGTTATAGTGAATTTCTTTTTAGATACTGCGACTTAAAATGAGTTTCAAAAAAAAAAAAAAAAAAGCTTTCGAAAACAAAGATTAAGACGACGATTGAGTTTTAGAGCTTAAAGATTTTTATACAAGAATTTCCAATAAAACCTGAATTAGTTCTTTTCACGAGCACCCTAATTTTTTTTTTTATAAGGAAAAAGGAGAAACTGTTTTATAAAGAGACAAGAGAAAAAACCATGATTTTGAGTATGGTTTATTTTTGAGAAACCAGAGGTTTTGACTAAGTAGATAATTTTGAATAACTGTGCCAGCAATGGTGTCATATAATTGCATACCTGTGATATAACGTACCATATTATTTTCGCTCTTATAGAAAAAGATGCCACCTAAAAGAGGAAGACCCCCAAGAAACCCTCGTCCTCAACCTGAAGAGAATCCAGAGAATGAGGTTCCACCTCGGAACCCAGTTCCTAACCCAGTTCCAAACCCGGAACTGGAACCCGCTCAAAATCCAAACCAGGACAATAACCCGATGAACCTGTTGTTGAACTTTCTTCTAAAGCATGCCCAGACTCCTCAGCCTCAGCAGAACCCTAACCCAGTGGGAGGAAATCCACCTCCAGCTCAGCTGACTCATGCCACAGTGACTTTTAAATCATTCAAATCTCTGAACCCACCTGAGTTTAAAGGTACCACTAACCCTGTGGAGGCCAGAATTTGGTTACGAGAGATAGAGAAGACCTTTGAAATTGTGGGAGTAGAGGAGGATAAGAAGACAGTGTTGCAGCATATATGTTAAAAGGTGAAGCTAATTACTGGTGGGAAGCAAAGAGGACTTTGGAAGGCAATGCGGTCATTCCATGGACCAGATTCACGACGTTGTTTTTAGAGAGGTACTTTCCTAAGTATCTAGAGAATCAGATGGAAATTAAATTCTTAGAACTCAAGAAAGGAACGATGACTGTTGCGGATTACGAAGCCAAGTTTACAGAACTTTCAAGGTTTGTACCCTATCATGTGGACACTGAAGAGAAGAGAGCCAAGCGTTTTTAGCAAGGGCTGAAGCCCTGGATTCAGAATCGAGTTGCCGTATTTGAGATCACCAATTATGCCACCTTAGTTCAGAAAGCGGCTATAGTGGAAAGTGGAAGTGAGTTGTACCCGAAAGATCGGGATGGTAAGAAGATAAAGTTTCAGAGTGGTGGAAGCAGTTTTGTGAAGAGATCTGATAGTCGTAGTGACAAGAGACCGTTTGTGAAGAGAGAAGATAGAAGCTCAGATACTAAGAGAATTGGGAACCATGACACCAGAGGAAGCAATCAGAGGACCAAACCTCAGCAGACAGTGAACGTGATGCAAGGAAGACCACCATTACCAGAGTGTAAGACATGTGGAAGGAAACACCCTGGACCTTGCCAGCAAGCTACGGTGAATTGCTACAACTGCGGACAGAAGGGTCATTATGCTTCTAGTTGCAAGGATAAGTCTGTCACCTGCTTCAATTATGGAAAGAAAGGTCACGTGTCCCGAGATTGCCAACAGACTGCTAAGGAAAATCCAGTGCTTCGACTCACAGCACCTCCCAGCAACAAGCCGACAGCAAGGACTTTCAACATGACCGTGAAGGATGCTATTGATGACAGCGATGTGATTGCAGGTACGCTTCTAGTAAATTCTGAAGATGCATGTGTTCTAGTTGATTCTGGCGCTACCAGATCTTTTATTTCTGAGAACTTCATGAATAAGCTTGATCTTGAGTCTGTACCCTTGGAGGGAATTCTGAGTATAGAAGTAGCAAATCAGGAAGTCATTCTAGTGAACCGTTTGTGCCCGAACTGTTTTATAGAAATTCAAGGTCAACGTTTTGACGCCGACCTCATTCCTTTTAAGTTGGGGGAATTCGACGTAATCTTAGGGATGGATTGGTTAGCACGTTACGATGCCCAGATCGATTGTCGTCGGAAGAAGGTTAGCTTAAGTGGACCTAACGGTATGAGAATTCCGTTTCGCGGACGTAAACTGGCTAAAGATTTTCTGTCAATAATTCAAGCTAAGAGATTACTTCGGCAAGGATGTCAAGCCTATCTGGCTCATGTGATAGACACGAAGAAGCAAGCTCCTACCATTGAGGAGATTCCTGTAGTCAACCAGTTTAAAGATGTTTTCCCCGATGACTTGCCCGGAATGCCACCAGACCGAGAGATAGAATTCACGATTGATCTAGCACCAGGGACCGCACCAATCTCCAAAGCACCCTACCGAATGGCACCAGTGGAAATGAAGGAATTGGCAACACAACTGCAGGAGTTACTAGAAAAGGGTGTAATCAGACCTAGTGTATCCCCGTGGGGAGCTCCAGTTTTGTTTGTAAAGAAGAAGGACGGATCTATGCGGCTGTGTATTGACTATCGCAAACTGAACAAGATGACTATCAAGAACAGGTACCCTTTGCCTAGAATCGACGATCTGTTTGATCAGCTCAAGGGAGCTACTCACTTTTCGAAGATTGATTTGAGATCCGGCTATCATCAATTGAAGATCAAGCCTGAGGATATTCCTAAGACTGCTTTTAGGACCCGATATGGACATTACGAGTTCCTAGTTATGTCTTTCGGATTGACGAATGCTCCAGCTGCTTTTATGGATCTAATGAATCGTGTGTTCAAGAAATACTTGGATAAGTTCGTGATTGTATTTATCGATGACATTCTCATTTACTCGAAGTCACCTGAAGATCATGCAGAACATCTCCGTCTAGTTTTGGAAGCACTAAGGAAGGAAAAGTTGTATGCAAAGTTTTCAAAGTGCGAATTCTGGCTGAAAGAAGTTCAGTCTTTGGGGCATATTGTGAGTGGTGAAGGAATTTCTGTAGACCCTGCTAAGATAGAAGCCGTAGCAGACTGGGAGAGACCTAAGACTCCAACAGAGGTTAGAAGTTTCCTTGGACTGGCTGGTTATTATCGTAGATTCATGAAAGATTTCTCAAGGATTGCTACGCCATTGACTCGACTTACCAGGAAAAGTGAAAAGTTCGAATGGACGTCCAAATGTGAAGACAGCTTTCAAGAATTGAAGAAGAGACTGACGACTGCCCCAGTTTTGACCCTACCCGATGAAAACGGCGATTTCGTAATTTTCAGCGACGCTTCTCACAAAAGTTTAGGATGTGTATTGATGCAGCACGAGAAGGTAATAGCTTACGCTTCTCGTCAATTGAAGGAATATGAATCACGATACCCTACTCACGATTTGGAACTTGTTGCCATTGTTTTTGCACTCAAGATTTGGAGACACTATTTGTACGGAGAAAAATATGAGATCTTCACAGACCACAAGAGCTTAAAGTACATATTCACCCAGAAGGAATTGAACATGAGACAGAGAAGATGGTTGGAATTGATCAAAGACTATGACTGCTCGATAAATTACCACCCAGGAAAAGCTAATGTTGTAGCTGATGCTTTAAGTAGAAAAGAAAGACTCAACTTGTTGACGACCTCAGAAGAGTTAGTCAGAGAATTCGAGAAGATGGAGTTAGAAGTCAAGGACCCAGTCCAAAACAATGAAAGAGTTTATACCATTCATTTTCAACCAGAGCTGCTAGAGAAGATTCGCCGTTGTCAGGAGCAAGTGATGGAAGAAAGGAGATCAGAGTTGACAGGAGAAGAATTTCTGAGTTCAAAAGATGATAAAGGGATTAAGCGATTTGCTTCGAGAATTTGGGTTCCTAATGTTACCGAATTGAAAGAAGAAATCATGAGCGAAGCGCATAACTCGAGATATTCCATTCACCCAGGAAGCACAAAAATGTATCAAGACATCAAGCAGAATTATTGGTGGCCTAACATGAAGAGGGAAATTGCAGAATGGGTAAGCAAGTGTTTGACCTGTCAAAGAGTGAAAGCAGAACATCAACGACCCAGTGGATTACTCCAATCATTAGAGATTCCAGAATGGAAGTGGGAGCACATCACCATGGACTTTGTAGTAGGTTTACCTCGAACCAGAGCGAATCACGATGCTATTTGGGTTATAGTTGATAGACTTACGAAGTCCGCGCATTTTCTGCCGATCAGTGAAAGGTACTCAGTGGAGAGACTGGTAGGTCTGTATTTGAAGAAAGTGGTAGTCCGTCATGGAGTGCCCGTGTCAATCGTGTCAGACAGAGATGCCCGTCTTACTTCTAGATTTTGGAAGAGTTTTCAAGAATGCCTTGGCACCAAGTTAAATTTGAGTACTGCCTATCATCCGCAGACAGACGGACAGAGCGAAAGGACAATTCAGACGATAGAGGATATGCTGCGAGCTTGCACCTTAGATTTTAAGGGAAGTTGGGATGATCATCTGCCACTAGTAGAGTTTGCTTACAATAATAGCTATCACTCCAGTACCGGTATGGCCCCTTATGAAGCTTTATATGGAAGGAAGTGCAGATCTCCGCTTTGTTGGGATGAAGTCGGTGAAGGAAGATTACTAGGGCCAGATATGGTCCATCAGACAAAGCAATCCGTAGAAACGATTCGGAAAAGATTAGTTGCTGCTCAGAACCGTCAGAGAAAATATGCAGATCTGAAGAGAAAGGATAAATCATTTGAGATAGGAGATAGAGTGTTACTGAAGATTTCCCCATGGAAAGGGGTGATGAGATTCGGGAAGAAAGGGAAACTGAGTCCCAGGTATATCGGACCATTTGAGATCCTTAAGAAGGTTGGAGCCGTGTCATATCAATTGGCCTTACCACCAGATCTTCAACACGTACATGATGTATTCCACGTATCAATATTGAGAGCTTATCATCCGGATCATCGACACGTGTTAGAATATGAACCTATCGATGTCAAAGCCGACCTGACCTATGTAGAGCAACCAGTGAAAATTGTGGATTTCAAAGTGCATGAGTTGCGGAATAAGAAAATAAATTTAGTAAAAGTAAATTGGAGAAACCGTCAAATTGAGGAAGCCACTTGGGAACTTGAGAATGAAATGCGAAGTAAATATCCTGAGTTGTTTAGCCAATAGAGATGATCCCGAGGACGGAATCCTTTTAAGGGGGGGAGACTGTAATAACCATAAAATTCTCATAACATTTTGAGTCTCTTTCCTTATTATATTATCTTATATTTAAATTCTGTTTTAATTATTATTAGGAATGCGCGCGAGTAATTAAAATTTTTTTTTTGGTGCATTATTAGACTCTGAGAATTGTTAGTGACCGCTACATTTCTATTAAATTTCATTATTATTATTAAAGTATGAAATTCGAGCCTCATTAAAGTGATCATAATTATCTCCACTTTTATTATTATAGCATTTTATTTAATATGCGCTCAATATTATAATTAGGATTTTAGAGTTGTTAGCAAGTATTAGTGCTATTCTATTATTTCTTATTAATCCATAATGTAGATCATATTAAAATATCACTTGAGTAGAACTTGAGCCCAAGAGAATGTGTAGCCCAATTATGTTAAAAATAGCCCACTAGTAGTCCCATCAATTAAGTGTGTATTGGGCTATATAGATAATAGTAATTAATTAGTATGCCTTGTAATTAATTAAGAGCCCAAGCCCAAGTCCTCTAATTATATTAAGATATATAATCAAGATTCACAATCTCACCTCTCATATCTTTCTTGTTCACCGAGACCAAAAACAACAAACACACTCTCTATTTTATTTCCTCTCCAACCAAACTTGAAAATTCTATATATACTAGATTTTAATCTTGATCTTGCATGCAATCATATCATTGAGAAGAGGGATTTAAGCTCTACATTTGGACATATATATTATAGGGGTTTCAAGGAATTTTTGTTTTAATCAAAGATCAAAATTTGAGTTTTCAAAAAGGGTATGAGATTTTTGTGATTTAAACCCCTTTTATTTTGTGTATAATAAGCTTTGATTGTGTTTTTTTTTATATATGCATGCCTATAAATTTAGGTTTTATTGTTTTACATTTGGGTAAAAATCAAAGAATTGTGTTAATGGTTATTTTGGTGTTGGATCATTTTAATTTGGGGATTTTAATTATGAGGAGCCCTAGTAATTGTGTTTGTGTGGGTTGCATGTCGGGGGAGGGGGAGAGATACGCCACCACCGGCGGTGGCGGTGTAGTTGAATCGGAGTCGGGGAGAGATTGATGGAGGCAGAGAGATGAGGGTGAAGGGAGTAGAGAAGAGAGACGAGAGGAACGAGGGAGGTCGAGAGGGAGACCGGCGAAGAGGGAGAGAGTAAGGCGAGAGAGAGAGATGAATCGAGGGAGAGAGATAGAGGCGGAGAGAAAGAGAGGAGCGGAGGGAGAGAGATCGACGACGGAGAGAAAGAGATCGAGGGAGAGTACAGGGATTGAGGGAGAGAGAGATGTCGGAGAAGGGAGCGAGACGGCGGAGACAGAGAGAGGTGAGAGAGAGATGGTGGCGAGAGAGTGAGAGAGAGGGCGAGAGAAGGGAGGAGAGTGATGAGAGTTTCGAGAGAGAGAGAGCGAGAGAGAGAGAGAGAGAGAGAGAGAGAGAGAGAGAGAGAGAGATCAGAGAGAGAGACGATGATAGAGGGGGAAGCCGCCGGCGCCGCCATGGCGTCCGGCCGGCGACCCGAGGAGGAAGAAGTCGATGGGGGTGGAGGGATTTTGTAATATTTTATTCATTTGTTTTGTGTTATTATTGCTAATATTAAGCAATTAGTTGTTAATTGATAATCATGATAATTAATTGTGATTTGGATCCACAATAAAATGGTCATATTTTTTTTTAATTTGTTTTAAAAATAAAAGCATCATTAAATTGCATTAAGGTTGATTAAAAATGGTGATTGTGATTTTAGGAAGAAAAAGGTAATTTGTACTTATTATTTGTTAAAAAGAGAAATTTAAAGTTAGTGGACTTGGAAATTAGGGTTGTTTAATAGGAATACTTTTTCCAAAAAAGGGATAATATTAATCATGAATTTAAATTGGACTCTTGCCCTATTTTAATTTACCAACGTAATGAGGGTGATGTCTTAAAAGAGAATTAATTGATTTAGAAAGTGCGAATAAGCAATTTATTTTAAATTTGAGAATTTCGCTATTAAATGAGGAATTTAGATAATTAGTGGTAATTTTTGCACAAAACCCTTTTCACTTAGTTTATTCGAGATATGTTGTTAAATAATTAAATCGATATCATATACTTAGGATTAATTAGAGACTTTTAATTGAGAGATTTTATTACGAATAATTGTATTTGTGTTGCACAGTGTATAAAAACCCGAGACATTAATATTAATAGGTAAACGCGAATAGAGCCTCCATTTAATTTTATTATATTTTGCGAATAAGGCATAGATGAGACTTTTAACTTACAAGAATATTCCCTTTTACTTGTTCGAGAATTATGTGATTACCAAATGTCATGATTATCGATACTACTTGACCCTACGAGATTAAATTCTTAATCGAGCACTGAAATTATTTTGATAATTATTATAGAGTTTTCCCTTTCCGGGAACTGAGACGTTTGCTCGCGGTTAGCGCTCTTTTAATTTTCTGGTAATCGTTTAACGTCGAGACAGGGGCAAGTTCATTCCTACCCTAATTCTCGGAAATTTTGTATTTCTGTTCGTATTATTTCATTCCATATTTATTTTCGAGCTATCAATTTTGAGATTTATTTGCTGCTCCTTATGATACAATAATTTCTTTTTGAGTATTATTTTTCGTTAAACATTACGATACTGTTAAATTAGTTTACTTGCGAAATACGATCCCTATAAGCGTAGAAGCAATTTCGTTGCTATCGGGTCGGTCTCTTTGATTCGAGACGACTATTTATTTCGATTCAGTGGAACTATTCTCATTCGTTCGAGATAGTTAAATTCATTCTTTTCAGTCGGATTTATTGTACAAATTCGACAACGTTTATTGACTATCTTTTAATTGGTTCATCGTTCGAATCAATCAATAGGGATTATGCTATATAAAATCTGTTAGAGTTTTACTCTTGTATCGAATGAAGAATATTCTATTTAACGTTCATCAATTTGGAGTATTACAATTATTCGAGTAGTACTACTTGTTCAGTACGACTCGTTTTATTTCATTTTGAGACTATCCTCATTGTTTCGAGATAGTTGCCTTTCTTGTCAAAGGTTGGCACTTTGTTCGTGTCAACCAATTAAAGTATGTTTATTGAGAGTTTACATCAGTCCATTGTTCGGATTGGTGATACATCGAGTAAAACTGGCAGTCCGCCAGATCAGTTAAATATTTTCCTGTGAAGTTTATCTACAAATGTCAGTTCATTAAATATTCGGGAATTCTGTATTCTACTGGTCAATTTTGGGAAAGAGGCCCATTTTAGAGAAAAAGAGAGACTCGTGATCCGTTTTAAGGACACGAGAATATTTAGGCACTATGATGCCAGGGTTGATATAATCACCCACTATGATGCTAGCATTCATACTATATATTATATTCGTTGATATCGTATTGTAGCCGTGATCGGGCGAAGTGCGGTGTCATTGGAGGACGGTATTCCCGGTCGGATAGTTGATCGCCCCGCCGAGATACCGAAAGGATGGAAGACCAGTTATTCTTTTATCATGATTCATCAGAGTTTCATAAAAAGAGTCATTTCGAGTATTTCTATTTCGAGACGAGTCTTGAGTCAAAGTTTTCAGAGTTTGTTATCTTATCAGTTTTATTTAAATTCGAGTATTTTCTTTCGGTATATATTACTATATTTATGTACCGAGCCAGGAGAGAATTTGCTGAGTACCATAGTTGCTCACTCTTGCTTTACAACATTTGTTCAGCTGTCAAGATGGAGAAAGGCGAGACATCCAGCTAGAGAAACAAAGGGAAGGAGAAAGCTCCAGGCTATGCTGACAAGGACTAGAATGGCCAGCTGGAACCTTTTATCCTTTCTATCTTTATAGACTTTTGCAAGATATTTTCGGTGATGTAATAAGCGTTTTGTAATAAAGTGTGAATCCGATCTTGGATCTGTGGAGTGGGACTGTTCCGCTCCGTTGTAATAAAGATTTTATTATTATCGAGCTAACGTGTGTTGCAGGATGCTGAGACCTGATGTGGCGACCCGGGTCCCTGGACAGGGCGGATTTGGGGGCGTCACAATAAATTACACGTGAGTCATGACCAAACTAATTAAACTAAACAAACCCAACCATTTTATCGTAAATCGATAAAAAAAATTATACACCCATTGTTTCATTATATTGTGTCAAAATAAAAATAATATCCTAATTAAATAAATTCTTACACTATTATTGAACATGTATATTACGAGAGGGGCGTCGGTTTTAAAAAACATTATTAAGTTATATTCAATATTTGTAACTTTTGATCGTAAAGATTACATTCGTATTGTAATTTTTATTTTTATATGTTTGTGATATTTTTAAGATTATCCCTATTTTAGATATATAATGAGAGTATTTTTCCAACTAATAATTCATGTAAATTGTGTTTAAATCAATTTTTTTAGGGAAATTCATAAAAGATCAATCAATTTTTAAAAATAACAAAAATTAATTTATCTATTTTAAATACTTTAAAGTAAAAATTTATAAATCGCGCGAAGCGCGGATAAATTATAATAGCAGGACATCGAAAAGGCTTTCACTCTGAAACTTCAAAATATCATTCTTAATTTTTCACATTTTTGTTTTTTTATTAAATAATTCCTTGCATTTAATATGATTATAATTAGTTATTAATTGTACCTATTAAAATTATATTAAATATACTTTATTTTATACTTAAAACAAAAGTTTAGCCAATAATTATTATAATTATCTATATAAAATATTTGAATTATTATTATTTGTTTATTAGACCATTTGAATTATTATATTAATACAAAATATTAATTATCCATATAAAAGTACAATTATTTCAAATTAAAATGATAAAATAGAATTATTTATATAGTTCATTTCTAATCCTTATTCAAAATCACTAAAAAAAATTCGGTAATAATAAATAAACGGTTTTAACTTTTCGATAAATTCGTAATCAGTGACTGTAAGAATCATGATAAGTTACGGAAATATATAAATTTTCCAATTAAAATCTACAATTTAAAATACAAGTAATATTATATAATTTACTTTTACACTTGAACAAAATTACACATGGGATGTGATCAACTCGATTAAATTGAACCAATCCAACCTTTTTCTTTACTGATTAAATTAATAAAAAAGTTATACATCCGTTGTTTCAATATATTATGTTGGAATAAATTAATATTCTAACTAAACACATTCTTATACTATTATTAATCAATTAATCGCACATGTATGTTTTGAGATGGACGTCGGCTTTGAATAACATTTTATTTAATATTTATAAATTTTTATTACAAAAATTATGTTAACATTGTAATTTGGTAGGAAAAAAAATAAGAGGCCTTTATGTAGTTGTTGAAGTTGATAATATGTTGATAATATGAAGCATGACTTAGCATTTGAATTCTATTTTGTTTGTCATACAACCAAATTTATCGACAAGTTAATTCAATCATACTTTTAATCACATTTACATTTTGCTTCGTTTTTCCGTCATACACACAAATTATCAACAAACTAAGCAATCACGTCTTTCATAATGGCATCGACAACAAAAATATTTCAAAAGTGTTACTTTTACTTATCTATTGTCAAACTTTACAAATACTAGCTTATAACCCGTGCGATGCACGAATTTCTTTTGATATGTAATAAATTTTATTTTATGTTATAAATATATTTTTATATAATCATTATTTACAATATTTTATTTAATTTTAATATTAATAATTTAATACAAATTTAATTAATGATATGCATGGTTTAAAACTTATATTATAAAATTTTAAAATAAATACGTCGTTGATTGAATTCGAACATTGAAATTTTAGTAAATTAATTTAATCATTAGATCTAACACTTCTGATTTTTTACTAAAAATCTAATGGTTATTATTCGTAATATACGGATTTCTATTATATTTTGTTAGTGATTATATGATATGGTTTTATATTTTTTGGTATATATCAATTATTGCTAGATATGATATGATTGGAAGATATGATATGATTGATGTTTTTAGGTGTTCAGAAAAAGTAATATCTTTAACTAAAAGTAAATGTGAAAAAGACAATCGACTAATTACCATTAATTATATTACGTTATTATTTATTTTAGGTGTTTTAATAGTATAGATATCATATATATTTCTTTATAATGAAGGGTAAATAAGTAAAATCACGACATACCAAAAAACATATACCAAAAAATATGTACCAAAATTTTTAATGTTTTGGCTATTATATAATTATATAATTTTAATCTAATATAATTTAATTTACTCATGTTTATAAATTATACTAATGTTTCCTTATTATAAACAACGTATACAGTTTTAAATATATTTTATTAATAATTGAAATAATTGACTGATTACCATTAATTTTATTATATTAATGTGAAAAAGGCAATCGACTAATTACCATTAATTTTATAGTTTTAATATGTTAATAGAGTAATTACCATTAATTATATTATGTTATTATTTATTTAAGGTGTTATATTTTTCTTGAAAATTATGGTGTGATATTTCCGGGTATATATTAATGATTGTAAGATTTGTTTTAAATTAAAAAGGTAACGTGTTTTAATTCAAAAGGAAATACTAATGATGGAAAGATATGATAGGATTGATGTTTTTAGGTGTTTATAAAAGTTAATATCTCGATTGATTACCATTAATTATATTATGTTATTATTTATTTTAGGTGTATTTATTCTTTTTTTTATAATGAAGGGTAAATAAGTAAATTCACGAAGTACCAAAAACCTGGTACCAAAAAACAGGTACCAAAACTTTTAATGTTTTGGATTTTATATAATAGTATAGATTTATCAATTGAATTTCAAAAGCATTTTTAATGCAACAAAATATATGTCATCAATATTTTCGAAAATATTATTATTAACACTTAAGAGTTTAACTAAAACATGTTTTCTTTCTGCTAATTCTTTTCTCTATTTAATTACATTTACACAAGTTTCAATTTATTATATAAACTTTCAAATATTAAAACTCAACGAACAATAACGTTATATATATAATTTTTAAAAATATTTTTGTGTCGCGCGTAGCGCGGCTTTATTACCTAGTGTAGTTAGTGAGAATCGATCTCGAGACATTCAACTAATTTATGAACATTCATACCACTAAACCATTTAGTCATATGTACCTTCATGCACACACATAATATATGTGTGTGGAATTATTGTAGAGGGTAGTTTATATTTTGAATGTTAAGATTTTTTAATTATATTTTGTTATATTCATTTTTTTAGGTTTATCAATTTTATTTACATTATATTGGATTAATAATTAGGTGTTGAAATTAGTGCAACAATATCAAATGCCAATGTTTAAAAGATATGAATTAATGTAGAGAGTACTTTACATTTTGATTGTTAAGATTTTTTAATAATATTTATATTCCTATTTTTAGGCTTACCGATTCTATTTACATTATATTGGATAGTTAATTAGCGAAGTGTGATACATGGTTCACTTATATTTCTTAAATTATTCAAAATAGTGAAATAATATCAAATGTTAGTCTTTAAGATATGTAATTAATTTTAATATATTTATTAGATACTAATTACAAGGTACGTTACTAGACCAAATGTCAGTATATAACTACAAGGTATATAATGATTTATTATTTAAATTATTGGTGTCCAAATCAAAAACGCCAAGGAAGCATGGAACCCAAAAAATGTTTTGTATTTTTTTTTTCAAATGCCACATGTCTCATTACAATTGGTTGTAAAAGTAATTAATGAGACAGGTTACCTGCTTTACACCAACCAAACCAATTAAAATTTCTCATTTTCTCACCTTAGCACCGCCATCAATTATATAAATAACGTAATGGATGGTATATATGTAATATATATATAGTATTTATATAAATACATGCTTTACACCAACCAAACCAATTAAAATTTCTCATTTTCTCACCTCAACACCGCCATCAATTATATAAATAACGTCATGAATGGTATATATGTAAAAGAGAAAACTGGGCCTGAGGTTGTACTCGGCCACTCGGGGATCTCCCCTAAGGTTATAACAAATATGTACTTATAAAGTAAGGGGCCGCATGGGCATTTTTGTAAATATAAAATTTTTATCAGTGATTTACATAAATACCCTTAAATTTGTATTGAAATTGTTTTAACTTCAGGTAGAACCCTAAGGTCATCCTCAGGCACATGAAACCTTATGTAAAATCTAATTAAATTTTAGCATTAATAATGATGAATCTTTCAATGGCTTATACAATATATTTATATGGTTATTAATTAATTTATAAATTTAATTTTAAAAACTGGAATAATTGTTCTAAAAATCCCCGATTCAGTCGATTAGTACCCGATTAATCCTATACGAGGTGCTCAACCGATTCGATTTTTAAAATCCCCGATTAATCTTCATGACTACTTTTTGATCGGAATATTTATAATAAATTAAGAGAATTAAAATAATATATTAATCAAATATGAATTATTATATGCTTTATGATATGATAAATATTTATTACTTAATAAATAACAAATAGAATTATAATAATATACTAAATAATATTATAATATTAAAATACTTCTAATTTTAACTCCGATTAATCCCCGATTTAAAGATTAATCCTTGCAAGGTGAGATAGGATTGGACAAATACACAACCCTCGAACGCAGACTTTTGAAGATAGGCTTCGTCTTCTTCTCAACACGCCTACTCGATTCCATCTAGTCGTTTCGCCTCTTTTCTTTTTCCCCTTCTCCCGTGAATACAGAACTGGTACTCTATTTTTATCAAGTTCTTATATATAAATAAACATCGACCTTTTGTAAATATTTACGGAGTATTTAACTTTTTTATTTATTAAAATTAATGAATTTGATATTATGATTGTGATCCAAGATTGGGTTAAACATATGAAATTTATTTTTAAAAAAAGTTAATCACTCATTTAATTGAACATCTAACTTGCTTTATCAATATTGGACACACAATAATTTACTCTGAATGTTAATGATGATGACGAGTTATTTGATGTCAGCGACTTAAATTAGGAAAAAAAATTATGTTCTAATCGTAAAAGGACAAGTAATTAGTTAACTAACATTATTATTATATTTAATTATAAAAATGATTGATCGTCAAATTTTTAATATTTCAACTTTAATAATCTTTTTATATATAATAGGCCAACAAGGTAAAAATAATAATGAGATATTTTAATTTCGTGAAAAGACATTTTTACTCTTTTGTGAGATATTTAGCAAAAATATATAGTTAGTGAGAATGGAACTCGAGAGATTCAACTAATTTACGAACCAGATATTTTAATCTCGTGAAAAGACATTATTACCCTTTTGTGAGATATTTACTAACTAAAATATATAGTTAGTGAGAATCGATCTCGAGACATTCAACTAATTTATGAACATTCATACCACTAAACCATTTAGTCATATGTGCCTTCATGCACACACATAATATATGTGTGTGGAATTATTGTAGAGGGTAGTTTATATTTTGAATGTTAAGATTTTTTAATTATATTTTGTTATATTCATTTTTTTAGGTTTATCAATTTTATTTACATTATATTGGATTAATAATTAGGTGTTGAAATTAGTGCAACAATATCAAATGCCAATGTTTAAAAGATATGAATTAATGTAGAGAGTACTTTACATTTTGATTGTTAAGATTTTTTAATTATATTTATATTCCTATTTTTAGGCTTACCGATTCTATTTACATTATATTGGATAGTTAATTAGCGAAGTGTGATACATGGTTCACTTATATTTTTTAAATTATTCAAAATAGTGAAATAATATCAAATGTTAGTCTTTAAGATAAGATATGTAATTAATTTTAATATATTTATTAGATACTAATTACATGGTACGTTACTAGACCAAATGTAAGTATATAACTGCAAGGTATATAATAATTTATTATTTAAATTATTGGTGTCCAAATCAAAAATGCCATGGAAGCATGAAACCCGAAAAATCTTTTGGATTTTTTTTTCAAATGCCACATGTATCATTACAATTGGTTGTAAAAGTAATTAATGAGACAGGTTAACTGCTTTACACCAACCATACGAATTAAAATTTCTCATTTTCTCACCTCAACACCGCCATCAATTATATAAATAAAGTTATGGATGGTATATATGTAATATATATATATGGGTTAGGCTCTAGAGAGAACACCCTTAAAAAGAGAACGAGAGAACACATCATTTAACCATTGAATCTATTAGATCTAATGGCCCCGCCAAGGGAACTCAATACAAAAAAGTCTATCCATTCATTAGAAAAAAAAAATATTTTAAAAAAAAATAAAAAATAATGATGATGATGATGTCACTGTGATGTCATAACATGTTTTTTGAAAAAAAAATTGAATTTTTTTTTTGATTTTTTTTTTATGAATGGATAGAGGGTAGAATTATAAGACTTTTTTGTATTGGGTGCCCCTGGCGGGGCCATTAGATCTAATAGATTCAATGGTTAGATGATGTGTTCTCTCGTTCTCTTTTTAAGGGTGTTCTCTCTAGAACCTTGGCCTATATATATATATATGGTATATATATAAATACCTGTTTTACACCAACCAAACCAATTAAAATTTCTCATTTTCTCACCTCAACACCGCCATCAATTATATAAATAACGTCATGAATGGTATATATGTAAAAGAGAAAAATGGGCCTGAGGTTGTACTCGGGGATCTCCCCTAAGGTTATAACAAATATGTACTTATAAAGTAAGGGGCCCGCAGGGGCATTTTTGTAAATATAAATTTTTTATCAGTGATTTACATAAATACCCTTAAATTTGTATTGAAATTATTTTAACTTCAGGTAGAACCCAGAGGTCATCCTCAGGCACATGAATCCTTATGTAAAATCTAATTAAATTTTAGCATTAATAATGATGAATCTTTCAATGGCTTATACAATATATTTATATGGTTATTAATTAATTTATAAATTAAATTTTAAAAACTGGAATCATTGTTCTAAAAATTCCCGATTCAGTCGATTAGTACCCGATTAATCCTATACAAGGTGCTCAACCATTTATTCATATGTGCCTTCATGCACACACATAATATATATGTGTGTGGAATTATTGTAGAGGGTAATTTATATTTTGAATGTTAAGATTTTTTAATTATATTTTGTTATATTCATTTTTTAGGTTTATAAATTTTATTTACATTATATTGGTTCAATAATTAGGTGTTGAAATTAGTGCAACAATATGCCAATGTTTAAAAGATATGAATTAATGTAGAGAGTACTTTACATTTTGATTGTTAAGATTTTTTAATTATATTTATATTCCTATTTTTAGGCTTACCGATTCTATTTACATTATATTGGATAGTTAATTAGCGAAGTGTGATACATGGTTCACTTATATTTTTTAAATTATTCAAAATAGTGAAATAATATCAAATGTTAGTCTTTAAGATATGTAATTAATTTTAATATCTATATATATTATAATGCCAGGAGATCAGAAATGCACCAGAAACGTTTTAAATATTTTTCTTGAATTTTCAATTTTTTGATTTTTTACTAAAAATATGTTCTTGCATTAAATAACTCTTAATGACCTTTTAATTAGTCATTAATTACACCTATTAAATCTATATAAAATTTACTTTATTTCACATTTTTAAAAATTTAGAAAACTTTGTTTGAGCATATAACTATTATTTCAACATTATATATATATATATATATATATATATATATATATATATATATATAATTAAGTGTATTTTTAGGTAAAATAATGACCGAAAATTGTTTATATCGCATTCTTTTTCATTCCCTATAAGACTACATTAATTTTTTTTCAAACGATCGTAAGTAGTAAATATAATCTTAACTTCTCAAACAATTTTGATTATAATTCATTTAGAAATCGTAATAAATTATGAAAATATATAGATCTTCGCTTAACATTTGAAATTTGTATAAAAAAATACAAACTATTATTATTTTTGCACATTAATAAATTATACATGGAGTATGACCAAACCGATTAAATTGAACCAACCAAACTATTTTTTCAGCGGATTAATGGATAAAAAAGTTACGCCTGTTGTTCATTATATTGTGTCGAAATAAATTAATATTCTAATTAAATAAATTCTTACTCTAATATTGAATATTTTTGTGATGGGAGGGGTGTCGGCTTTAAAAAATGTTATTCTATTTAATATTTATAATTTTAATCGGAAAGATTACGTTCGTATTGTCATTGCTAATTTTTATGCTTATTCTATTTTTAAGATTATCAAAATTTTATTTATACGATGAGAGTAGTTTTCTAATTAATAATTTTTATAAATTATTTTAAATCAATTTTTTAGGAAATTCTTAAGAGATCAATAAAATTTTAAAAATAATAAAAATTATTTTATCTAACTTCAATATTTTCAAATATAAGTTTATAAACCGCGCGAAGCGCGGATTACAATACCTGGAGATCGGAAAGTTAATAGAAGCGTTCAAAATGGCTTTCTTGAATTTTGGTTTTTTTAATTTTTTTATTAAAATTATTTTCCTGCATTAAACAGCTCTTAATGACATATTAATTAGTAATTAATTATACCTAATAAATATATAATTATTTTATTTTATTTTATTTAATTAAACAATTATAAATTTTATTTGAGCATTATATTTATTATTTTAATAGTAAAAGTAATTACATTTATATTTAAGCTTATTTTTAGGTAAAATGACGACTGAAAATATTTACATTGCGCCTTTTTTATTTTCTGTCGAATAACACTCCAATTTTTTTTCGAATAGTTGTAATACAGACGACCCTTAACTTCTCAAGCAATCTTCAATATTAGTAATTATGATCGTAATAAATTATAGAAGTATATAAATTTTCGCTTAACACCTATAATAAAAATAATACAAAGAGTTTTTATTTTTACACATGAATAAATTACACATGGGTTATGACCAAAGCAATTTAATTGAAAAAACCCAACTTTATTGATAGATTAAATAGTTAAAAAAGTTATATACCCATTGTTCATTATG
The DNA here is from genome assembly GCA_037693485.1 of Kitagawia praeruptora. Taxonomy (NCBI): domain Eukaryota; kingdom Viridiplantae; phylum Streptophyta; class Magnoliopsida; order Apiales; family Apiaceae; genus Kitagawia; species Kitagawia praeruptora. Next base: position 26,422,943 of record CM075350.1, on the reverse strand, counting down.
TTTTGTTGAAATAAATTAACATTCTAATTAAATAAATTCTTACACTACTATTGAACATGTATGTTATGAGAGGGGCGTCGACTTTAAAAAGTATTATTATATATAATATTTTTAACCTTTAGTTACGTTTGTATTATAATTGTTACTTTTTACGTTTATGATATTTTTGAAATTATGAAAATTTTAGATATATAAAGAGAGTATTTTCAAACTTATAATTCAAGTAAATTGTTTTGATTCAATTTTTTGTAAAAAAATTTAAGAGAGCAATAAATTTTTAAATATAAATCATATAGTTTCAATATTTTAAAATAAAATTTATGAACCGCGCGCCAGGAGATCAGAAATGCACCAGAAACGTTTTAAATATTTTTCTTGAATTTTCAATTTTTTGATTTTTTATTAAAAATATGTTCTTGCATTAAATAACTCTTAATGACCTTTTAATTAGTCATTAATTACACCTATTAAATCTATATAAAATTTACTTTATTTCACATTTTTAAAAATTTAGAAAACTTTGTTTGAGCATATAACTATTATTTCAACATTATATATATATATATATATATATATATATATATAATTATAATTAAGTGTATTTTTAGGTAAAATAATGACCGAAAATTGTTTATATCGCATTCTTTTTCATTCCCTATAAGACTACATTAATTTTTTTCAAACGATCGTAAGTAGTAAATATAATCTTAACTTCTCAAACAATTTTGATTATAATTCATTTAGAAATCGTAATAAATTATGAAAATATATAGATCTTCGCTTAACATTTGAAATTTGTATAAAAAAATACAAACTATTATTATTTTTGCACATTAATAAATTATACATGGAGTATGACCAAACCGATTAAATTGAACCAACCAAACTATTTTTTCAGCGGATTAATGGATAAAAAAGTTACGCCTGTTGTTCATTATATTGTGTCGAAATAAATTAATATTCTAATTAAATAAATTCTTACTCTAATATTGAATATTTTTGTGATGGGAGGGGTGTCGGCTTTAAAAAATGTTATTCTATTTAATATTTATAATTTTAATCGGAAAGATTACGTTCGTATTGTCATTGCTAATTTTTATGCTTATTCTATTTTTAAGATTATCAAAATTTTATTTATACGATGAGAGTAGTTTTCTAATTAATAATTTATATAAATTATTTTAAATCAATTTTTTAGGAAATTCTTAAGAGATCAATAAAATTTTAAAAATAATAAAAATTATTTTATCTAACTTCAATATTTTCAAATATAAGTTTATAAACCGCGCGAAGCGCGGATTACAATACCTGCAGATCGGAAAGTTAATAGAAGCGTTCAAAATGGCTTTCTTGAATTTTGGTTTTTTTAATTTTTTTATTAAAATTATTTTCCTGCATTAAACAGCTCTTAATGACATATTAATTAGTAATTAATTATACCTAATAAATATATAATTATTTTATTTTATTTAATTAAACAATTATAAATTTTATTTGAGCATTATATTTATTATTTTAATAGTAAAAGTAATTACATTTATATTTAAGCTTATTTTTAGGTAAAATGACGACTGAAAATATTTACATTGCGCCTTTTTTATTTTCTTTCGAATAACACTCCAATTTTTTTTCGAATAGTTGTAATACAGACGACCCTTAACTTCTCAAGCAATCTTCAATATTAGTAATTATGATCGTAATAAATATTAGTAATTTTCGCTTAACACCTATAATAAAAATAATACAAAGAGTTTTTATTTTTACACATGAATAAATTACACATGGGTTATGACCAAAGCAATTTAATTGAAAAAACCCAACTTTATTGATAGATTAAATAGTTAAAAAAGTTATATACCCATTGTTCATTATGTTTTGTTGAAATAAATTAACATTCTAATTAAATAAATTCTTACACTACTATTGAACATGTATGTTATGAGAGGGGCGTCGGCTTTAAAAAGTATTATTATATATAATATTTTTAACCTTTAGTTACGTTTGTATTATAATTGTTACTTTTTATGTTTATGATATTTTTGAAATTATGAAAATTTTAGATATATAAAGAGAGTATTTTCAAACTTATAATTCAAGTAAATTGTTTTGATTCAATTTTTTGTAAAAAAATTTAAGAGAGCAATAAATTTTTAAATATAAATCATATAGTTTCAATATTTTAAAATAAAATTTATGAACCGCGCGAAGCGCGGATAAGTTTCCTAGTATTTATTAGATACTAAATACAAGGTACGTTACTAGACCAAATGTAAGTATATAACTCCAAGGTATATAATGATTTATTATTTAAATTATTGGTGTCCAAATCAAAAATGCCATGGAAGCATGGAACCCAAAAAATGTTTTGTATTTTTTTTTCAAATGCCACATGTCTCATTACAATTGGTTGTAAAAGTAATTAATGAGACAGGTTAACTGCTTTACACTAACCATACTAATTAAAATTTCTCATTTTCTCACCTCAACACCACCATCAATTATATAAATAAAGTTATGGATGGTATATATGTAATATATATATGGTATATATATAAATACCTGTTTTACACCAACCAAACCAATTAAAATTTCTCATTTTCTCACCTCAACACCACTATCAATTATATAAATAACGTCATGAATGGTATATATGTAAAAGAGAAAATTGGGCCTAAGGTTGTCCTCGGGGATCTCCCCTAATGTTATAACAAATATGTACTTATAAAGTAAGGCACCGCAGGGGCTTTTTTATAAATATTAAATTTATAAAAGTGATTTACATAAATACCTTTAAATTTGTATTGAGATTGTTTTAACCTCAGGTAGAACCCTGAGGTCATCCTCACACATATAAAACCTTATGTAAAATCTAAAGATTAATCCCCGATTTAAAGATTATTCCTTGCAAGGTGAGATACGATTGGATAAATACACAACCCTCGAACGCGGACTTTTGAAGATAGGCTTCGTCTTCTTCTCAACACGCCTACTCGATTCCATCTAGTCGTTTCGCCTCTTTTCTTTTTCCCCTTCTCCTGTGAATCCGGAACTGGTACTCTATTTTTATCAAGTTCTTATATATAAATAAACACCCACCTTTTGTAAATATTTATGTAACTTTTTTATTTTATTTAAATTTATGAATTTGATATTATGATTCTGATCCAAGATTGGGTTAACCATATGAAATTTATTTTTAAAAAAATTTAATCACTCATTTAATTGAACATCTAACTTACGTTATCAATACTAGGGAATTTGCCCGTGCTACGCACACGGGTAAAATATATTAAATATATTTAATTATGATTATAGAGTAATACTTGTTTTTTGAAAAATATTACAGAGTAATACTTAAAAACAATGAGATTTTTGATTTGAGGGTTGAAATAATATTTAAAAAATGGGATGATTCTTATGATTTTTAGGATAGGTTGTTATGTGAGTGTAAAAGTTAAGAATAAAAATTTAAATATATTTGCACCATAAACAGGATACCCTCAAAAGAATTTGGATGGAAGAAATTTAATCTTTGTTTGTTGCAAAAATGAAGAAAAATAAATAATTATAAGGATTATTACTAAAAAATTATGATATTTCCAGGCATGGAAAAATGAAAGCACGTATAGAAAACTTATAAAATTATGTAGAATTGAATGGTATACTCTTCACTTATTCATGTTTCACTAAGTAAACAATTTTTATTTTTTCCTTTTTTCACATGTTTTGGGTGTACTTTTTGAAATTTCTTTCCCATAAGCTTTAAGTGTACTTTTCGATTTCAATTATCTCATTCACTGTATTGCGAAAAGTAGAAATTACGATTAAATGTTATAAAATTAGTAAGGATCTAAAATTTTTGAACTTCGTCTTTTCTGGAATAATGATAACAAAACCTTAAGTTTGTTTAAATCTTGTTAGAGGCCATAGGAGTATACAAATTTATATATACCGATGCTTTTTCCCTAAAATCTGGAGAATAAGTTTCCATGTTTTCGCTAAAACTAACATCCCCATCAAAACTCACATTCCTAAATAAGTCAAATATTTTGGAATATTACAATTAAACAAATCGAACTCGAGTATATAAAGATGCCAGTTGAATTTAAAAAAGCACAAATAGCAGAAGATATGCAAGATAAACACAACATCATTCAAAGATTAGACTAATCTTAAATGCTCGCCTAACACTCGGATTCATTATCCATACAATATCAATATAATAATTCTAAGTCATGAGTCGTCAAGCCATCTAAAGTTGCATGCCAGGTACGCACCTCATTTTCAACTTCATCACAAAAGGAATCTTACTAATTTTCAACCAAATCAAAATCATCCATATGAAACATCCCTGCAATCGTAGAATTATATTACGCAATATATATACTCTGTTTAAGTGGATAAATATTAAGAGCAAACACCCGAGAACAAAACATTGCCTCTATTTTTCTTAAAAACTTCAGAACATCCCTCTGGTATAAATTTTTTAAATTTGATAAGCAAGAAAAAGCTCAACTACATTCCAAACCTTCTTTTTACTTTGAAAGGAAAAATGTAAGCAGAATGACCAATTTTAAATTGGATGCTAAAATCATCAATTATGATCATCCGGAAAATGTGGCAAGATTAAAAGGTAAACAATATTATGATATTCTATTTTTCTCCTTTTAACTTCAAATTGAAAGGTTCAATACATGCACCCACTAAATGACTAAATATCCTAGAATTTTGACATTGTTCCAATAGTGATGCAACCAAAACCAAAAGTATCACTGTGTCTCTCTTAAAATTGGATACAATTGTTAAGATTTATCTGCCATTAAACTTGACCTTAGTCGACAAATCTAACTTACCCACCATAAACGCTTATCCCTACTGAACTAAAGAAATAAGGTACTGATTTATTTTATTCACCTTAAATTGAAGAGACAAAATAGTGATTTGTCATGTCCATAAGAAACTAAGTAGTAAAAGTAATTTTTAAGAGATAAAACATCATGGTATTTAAAACCTAGGAAAAAAACATGCCGTCCCATTTCTCGATACGATTGATGAATAAGATATGAAATAAAATATATATATATATGAAGCATAAGAATTTAAGATTCACGGGATCACACTAAAAATAGCCTAATTTCACAAACTTTAAACATGTATTATCACCTTGCCTCCTACCAGATAGTTTTCGCTTCCTCCATCTGTTCATTATTGAGCCAAGGTAAAAATGGCGAGAGCACTTTGTAGCAATCTTGGGATCTTTTGACATAAATTCTACAAACAAAAAGCGATAAAATGTTCCTTCTTAGTATGCTCTTGTGTATATAGTAATTGAACACAAAAAATGCTTATTATTACAAAACATGCCATTTTCTAATTATTCTTTAACATGCTAGTTTGAGGTTTTACACTGATCTTAAGATTGTGCTCATTGCATTTGACAAACAGCTTATTCCAGAATTTCTATGATGCTGTTACAAAAAAGAGATATAAATAAGATTTGTACGTGCTCTTAATAAGTAAAAGAAATTGAATGATTTTGATATTTGTAATACTTGTTTCGATCAATAGGTTTTCAATAATACAAAATAATATATATAAAGTCTAGCGGAGATGGACTTTGTTAGGAAAAAGTAACGGGCACCAACAGAGTAATCTTGAAACAATTAAAGAATCCAAATTACGGGAATAACTGATGTGTGTAAAAAATGAAAACTTTCCATCAATTAAATCTTGAATTATATAATAAAAGGTTTCTCGGCTTGAGAATTTAAAATATATATCATTTACATTTAATTTAATTCATAATATACATACTATTTTATTAAATAGTTTGCTTAATATTAGAAGTTAATATATTTTTACAGTATATAAATGAATATAAAAAATTTGTAAATATTCAGACGGATAAATTATTGAAAAGTTAATCTATTCAGATGTAATAATATATTACTAAAAATGCAGGTAGTGCTTAGTTTATGCATTTGGAAATATAAACATTTATAAGAGAAGAGAAACAATGTCATCCTAATGAGTCGATTATAGTTACTGCTTACCTATGTCATTTTAGGAAAAGGTGGATGTACATAGTACTTTGTAACAACATTAAATGAAAAAGTCATATAACACGTATTGTAAAAATATATATTTTAATAAGCCGTGCTGAACCACATGTACAGAATTGTTGCAGCATACCTGGTTAAAGTTAAGAATGCAGAATTGATATGTGATCCCGACAGGCTACATTCCACTGTAATCCATTCAGCAAAATCAGTCGGACATAAAAAAAATAGTGGGAACCGCAAAATAGTGTAAGAAATACAAAAGGCAAGCAAACATCAATAAGAAATTGTTTATTAAGAGATCAACTATAAGCTTATACCAAATTGTAGTAGATTTGTATTTTAGTATCATTCAAAAATTTTATTAACCATATCGAAAAGAATGCGAGAATGAAGAGGTGACAGACAAACCTTTGTTCAGTACCCAAACTTTCTAAAAACCCGAGACGTGGATGAATTGATTAGAAGTACAAATACGTAAGAGAAAATAAAATAGATACATGATAAATAAATTATAAAATTTATATCTTCATAAAATATGCAGGACCTTGTACACTTGTTGAGTTGTTGCCTTTTACAGTGAACTTATAATTATCTTCGTAGAAACTAACATACAATCTACAAAAAAAAGAGTAAAAAGAAGATACTACGGAAGTTATATCTTTAACGACAATTACGATATGTGTTAAAATAAGTAGAACTTTCATTCAGGCATTACAACAAACACTTAGTGATGTTACTGTATTAAAAAGTTCTGAACTATGCTAAATAGTACCTAGATTGATTTAATTGTACACTCTTTCTTGCCTTTTACAACCAACTTGCAAATACACAAAACCTAAAGTCATCAAAAGAGATAATTAAAAATTCAGTATAGCCAGCCTAAGAACAATTGTATAGGCAATACGAATTTTGAGAAAAATGATAATAAATTAAGAACAAAAGAATTTTAACTCACATGTCATAAGGATCAACATGATACTTGAACAAAAAGCTTCTTAATTTGGATCGTGCATATGTTGTAACCTGTAGGAATATCAATTTTTGTCTGCAAATCACAAAAACAAAAGTGTATCAATACTCGAAATATCGAAACAATCTATAAGGTGTCATAATAGTGTTCATATAAGATTGTTTAGGTTTTAAAAAGTATGCGATTATATAATAACAAAATGAGTGTGAATGATGTGATTTGAATTTGGGATATAGCATAAATGGTGGCCCAAATTTGATCAAGTTTTGTACGCTCAAATCTCAAAGAATGGCAATTTTGGGTCAAACCCGATTAAAAAATGAATGCTCTAGGAAGGTCAATTTACCAAAATAGACATGAAAAGTATGGAATGGCTTATGAATGTTGGGGTATTTGGAGTAATTTTCAAAATACTTTGCTAGCAACTATTAAGAATATATTGATATTGATATTGATATTGATTGATTGATTGGACACACAATAATTCATTCTGAGTGTTAATTAATGATGTTGACGAGTTATTGATGTCAGCGACTTAAATTAGAAAAAAAAATTGTGTTTTAATCGTAAAAGGACAAGTAATTAGTTAACTAACATTATTATTTTATATTTGGCAAAAAAACATTATTATTTTATTTAATTATAAAAATGATTGATCGTCAAATTTTTAATATTTCAACTTTAATACTACAGTATTAATGAAGAAAATTTTATAGGGAAAGTAGAAGTAACGGTAAGAATTTTAAATCTCAAACTCCTGGTAGGAAGGAATGTGTTCAACAGATTAGAGAAACAATAGACGATTGGAAAGAATTGATAGCAATAGTCGATAGAAGAGATGAAGATATTGTCAAAGAACAAACACAAATTTAAGGCTCCTTTTGGACAAGGAAGCAGTGGCGGTGGTGGGGAGTGAAAAGAGGGGAATATTTATATATTTGAATACTTATATATCTGGTGAATATATAATTTATTGAATTAAAAAATGTGTTGATCAAAGCATTTTGAATGAAGTAATTATAGGTAGGGTTTTGGTCCCTGATATATAACAATCAATTTCTAAACCGTTGGATCAACGATCCAACGGCCTCCCTGGATTACAAAAAAAATTACTGTCTACTATAATTTTCCGCGGACAGTGTCTGACAAACGATTGTCAGGCACCAGCACCCTTAAAGTAATACAGTAGCAATGTTATTGAAAAAGCATCGAAAGTAGTGTTGTTGTGTTCATGAGAAGGACTGACCGTCAAGTTTCTAGATCCAATACAGTAAAAAAAAATTCATTGAGGAATAAGAACTTTATCAGGAATAACAGAGAGTGGGTAGATCGAAACACTTAACTTCTTGCAGTAGGAAGGATAAAGAAGGATTGAGGATGACATCAAATTACAAGTGCTTAAGAAATCTGAAGAGTAAGGGATATGGAGATGTTTTTAGAGGGAGATCGTATGTAGAATTTCTAGAAGGTAACTCTAAAAACATTAGCACTTCATCGAATAAAAATAAAGTGAAGCTCGAAATATGAATGACACACTGTAGAAAGGAAGAGAAACATGATCAATAAGGCTGAGACGCAAGCCACAATCTTTGTTGCTAAAATTCCAACTTTAGCTAAAGCAAAAACGATTTGTGGTTACTTTGAAAGAGCGAGGAAAATTATGGACATTATTCTCCGAAAGAAAAGAGACAAGTACAACATTATGATAGGTTTTGTCAAAACCCATCGAGAGAATGTTGAGATTATGTAATCATTTACTATTTTCCACATGTATATACAGCTCAGCAGCTAGAGAGTTAGTTAGAAATCACGTGCTAGTACCAGTAGTTAGTTAGTCTTAGTCTTGTATATATTGTACAAGTTACTCTTTCATTTTCTACACAACTTGCACTGTAAATAACACTCTGGTTTTTGTTCAATACAATATGATTCACACATTACAATACTCGTCTTCTTCAATCTTTCTGTTGATTCTAAGAATTCTTCATGGTATCAGAGCAAGGTTCTTAGATTCTTCATCTTCTGGTGGTTGTAATCTCATTCTTTGATCAATCTTTTTGATTGATTCATACATCTGGTAATATCAGTCTCGATCTTTGTTTTTAGCATCTTTCTTGATTCTTTTCTTGATTTCTGTTGTAGTAATCTCTTTATCGATCTTTCAATCTTTATCGATATCTCGATATCTCTTTCTCGATCTATCTCGATCTCTCTCAATCTCTCTCATTTTTGTATTAATCGATATTTCTTGTTCTAAATTCTCTGTTTCATGTTCACATTTGATCTTTACGAACTGTATTTCTTCGATTTGTTGATTCTTAGTTGTGTCAAGTGATCTTTGCTTTTCTAATTATCATCTGATTTTTGTTAAATCATTAGTCATCTTGTTTACTTGATCATCTACACAAAACTATGGCTAATTCATCTGAAAATGATTCTCAACAAACAAATAATCAATTTCTTCAAGACAATCCATTACATCTACAATCATCTGATAGTCCTGGAATGAAACTTGTTAGTGAATGTTTTGATGGAACTGGTTTTAGCAATTGGAAACGATCAATGCTCATTGCTTTATCTGCTCGTAACAAGCTAGGGTTTGTAGATGGCTCAATTCCAAAGCCTGATTCTAAATCTGTTTCGTTTAAAAGCTGGTCAAGATGTAATGATATGGTTATTTCATGGATTCTTGGTGCTTTGTCCAAGAACATTGGTCGAAGTGTTATATATGCTACTACGGCTTGTCAAATGTGGAATGAGTTAGAAGAAAGATATGGTGTATCTAATGGAACACATTTATTTGGTCTTCATAAGGAAATCAGTGAAATTACACAAGCATCTTCAACCATTGCAGATTATTTACAAAGATGAAAGTGTTATGGGATGATGTGGATGCATTATGCATCATTCCTGTTTGTACCTGCAAATGTGATTGTGGTGCTGCTCAGAAAACTGCAAATCTGTATCAGAATCAACGTGTTATCCAGTTTCTCATGGGTCTAAATGAATCCTATAATGTGATTCGAGGTTCTATCTTGATGGCAAATCCTTTGCCTTCGATTAGTCAAGTTTATAACCTTCTTCTTCAAGAAGAAGCTCAGAGAGAGATTCATACTTCTACAAACTTTATGACTGATGCTACTTCCCTACATGTCAATGCCACCAGAAATTTTTCAAATCAAGGACAATTTAAGAACAAGAATTTCTCCAAGCCATCTGTTATATGCAACTATTACAAGAAACCAGGACGTACATTCTATTGACAAATGCTACAGGATTCATGGTTTTCCAAGTGATTTCAAGTTTACTAAATCAAGCAATAATGCAAAACGGTTTGCAGCTCTTGCTGATACTTCTACTGAACTCTCACCTGATACAACACAGAACTTGGTGTCTAATGATTCTACTCAATCAATGAATACTCCACCTCTAACTCCTGAAATGTATTCTCAACTGGTACAACTTCTCAAGGGTTCTCAGGCACCAGGTCAATCTGATTCATATGCTAACTTTGCTGGTAATACTCAATGCTCTTATTCCATTGTTGCTTGTATGTCACAATCAGATTCTAACACATGGATTATTGATAGTGGTGCAAATGACCACATGTGTTCTCAGAAACATCTTTTTAGCTCTTTATCTGATTTAAACCATCCATTAACTATATCTTTACCAAATGGTCATATTCTAAAAATCACAACTGTTGGAACAGTTCCTATTTCTCACAACATTATTCTCCAACATGTTCTTTATGTTCCTAATTTCCAATTCAACTTATTGTCAGTTAGCAAATTATCTCAACAGTTGAATTGTTCTGTTCATTTTACTCATACTTCCTGTTGGTTGCAGGGCTCTTCTCTGAAGACGCCTCTGGAACTTGGTAAAGCATTCAAAGGCTTGTACCTTTTGTCTTATTCTGCTTCTGATAATCAAGCTAATCAAGCTACTGTTTCTTCTGCTCTGCAATCTGTTTCTTGTAATGACTCTTGTTTGCTATGGCATTGTCGTTTAGGCCATTTACCTTTTCATAAACTCCAATTGTTAAAGTTGTATAATAATGATATGACAGAATTTGTTTGTATCATTTGTGCTAAGGCTAGACAAACTCGTCTTCCTTTTCCTATCAGTCATATTAAGAGTACACAACCTTTTCAATTAATTCACATAGATGTTTGGGGACCATACAAAGTTTCTACTTATAATAAGTTTCGTTATTTTCTTACCATCGTTGATGATTTTTCCAGAGTTACCTGGACTTATTTGTTTTCCAATAAGAGTAGTTCTTTTGATTGCCTTAAGTCTTTTATATGTTTAGTCAAAACTCAATTCAAGACTAATGTTCAGACCGTCCGATCTGATAATGCTTTAGAGCTAGGGTCTAGTTCTTCTGCTGTTTCTTTCTTTTAATTACAGGGCATTACTGTTAGTCACAGAGGCATGCCTGTATACATCTAATAACAAGCCTAATTGTTTGTAATGCTTTGCATTACTTACATGACCTCTTAACTGAGGGAACCTCTAGTTGTAGAGTTTCTATTTGTATTGTACTTGTAGTAGGCATCAAATCCTAGTTGTGTAACTGTACTTATAGAGTCTAGAATAATGCTTGAAAGAAGTTCCAAGGTTCATGCCTCAAGCAAGGAGTTAAAGACTGTCAAATAATCACAGTTGGGATTTGAAGAAAAGAAGAATTTGCCTAAGTACCAATTCGAGAAGTATATTTGTCTATTCGAGAAGTCCAGCATTCGAGAAGTCAGGGATTCGATATCTCAAGACACTATTCGATATCTCTGTATATACTGTTCGATATCTCATTCGATATCTCAGAGATTCGATATGTCTATGTACTCTATTCGAGAACTCAGGAAGTCAACAAGTCAAAGTAGTATTCGAGTTCTCAAGAAGTCAACAAGTCAAAGTTCCATTCGATATCTCAAGGACTCAGAAAGCTATTCGATATCTCGAGGATTCGATAAGTCAAATGTTCTATTCGATAACTCAAGGAATCCTGATGGAAAAGGGCTATTCGAGAAGTGGTTCGATATGTCAATATAACAGTGTTCGAGAACTCAGAGTTATCGATCAAGTCAATTCCAGTTCTCGAATCACTTACTTAGTCACTTCTCGAATACATTCTTGGAGACAAAATACTAAAGAAATTGTACAAGTCAGAAACCTGTAACAAGCCAATGCACTTTATGGACCACAATCTGTAACGTGCTCTGGAAAGCCTACAAGGAAGCTTGGAGAGATATAAAAGAGACAAGGAGCTAAAGAAGTGGATCTAAACAGGCTTTGCAAAGTCAAATCTGTAACCGTTTGGACACTTACTCAAAAAGGATGGACAGACTAGAAAGTAATTTGTTTAGCTACCTTATTTGCAGTAAGTAGGCTGTATCCATGTTCTATAAGGACACAGCCTCACTTAATAACTTAAAAACTTTGTGAGTCAAGTTTTTCATACACTAAGTTGTATCTCTCTGAGAAAAACGAAGCTGAGAATACTATCATTTGTATTCACAGATTGTAGCAACCTTTATCTAATAATACATTAGATTAAAGTGATATTGTGTTTTGTGTTATTCTTTATCCGCACCTTCAATCCTGCACACACAAACACTCTTGCTACATAGACTCGGAAAAGAAAAGTTCGAGAATCCATTCACCCCCCTCTGTATTCTCTTATCGTATTCAATACTCAACAAGTGGTATCAGAGCGGGCTGTTTATTCAAAAACAGAAAAACGATCATGAGTTTGAATACACCAAAGACTACAGGAACGGTGAAGGTCCCTAAGTTTGACAAAGAGAATTTCAACCTCTGGAAGATAAAGATGATGTTGTTCATCAAAGCCTCTCATCCTTTGTATCCTGAGATTCTCAAGAATGGTCCTTTTGTTCCACAACAAGAGATACCAGAGAAGACTGTTGGAACCACAAATATCCCAAGATCTTATGAGGCCAAGGATCCATCAAAATGGACAGAATCAAAAAGGGAGAAGGTTGCTCTTGACAGCCACCTCATGTTGCTTATCATTGATTCCATGGACATGTCAATGTTTGCAAACATTGCATCATGTACATCTGCCAAAGAAATGTGGGATCACATTGAGGTGTTGTGTGAAGGAACTGATGAGGTTAAGGAAAACAAGAAACAGATACTGGTCACACAGTATGAAGCTTTCATGGCACAGCCCAAGGAAAGCATTATTGAGATGTTTGAGAGATTTCACAAGCTAGTTACAGAGTTGCAGATGAATGGCAAGGTTTACAGTACCAAGGAGTTAAACATGAAGTTTCTGCTATCCTCACCAAACCATCTAGAGCAAAGGGTCATTTCTCTAAGGGAAAGAGATTTGAACAAAGTTACATATGATGTGCTCTATGGAGTTTTAAAAACTCATGAGCTTGAGTTGCTTCAGAAAAGGGCTATCCAAGCCAATCAAGGCAGAATGGTAAACACATCATGTGCCTTGATTGTCAACAAATCTATTCAAGACCTAGAAGCATCTACAAGTCAGTTAAGGATAGAGGAGGTAGTAGAAGAGGAAGAAACTGAACCTGAGGTAAGTGAACCTGTTGAGGAGAAGGAGGAAGAAGAGTTTTACACTCTTGAAGAACTAGATGGGATGGAAAACACTTCATATGCTTTCATGGCCAGAAAATTTCTAAACATCAGATTCAAAAAGAATCAACCCTTGAAACCCAAAACCCAAAACCATTCATTCAACAAAAGCAAGGCAATTGTGAAACCAAACAAGAATAAGTTTAAAACCAGCCATGTGGATAGGTCATCTGTAAGGTGCTATAGATGCAATGACCTAGGGCATTTTTCCAGTGAATGCAAAAAGCCTAAAAAGAAGGATAGAGACTATCTTGAGCTTGAAGCTAAGTATGAGGCCCGTCTGAAAAAGCAGACACAAGGTAAGGCCTACATAGCTGAAGGGAAGTGCTGGGATGATTCTGACAGTGATGGAGAGGAGCAAGAATTCTGCAATTATGCCTTGATGGCCAATTCCAAGGATGACCCATCTCCATCTGATTCTCAGGTACCATCTCTCACTACTATAGATATGTCTGTTTCAGAGTATAAATGCATGATTGAACAACTATCTGTTGAAATGTTTAACATTCATACTAGTATGACTGCTGCTAATGAAGAGATTGCTAAACTGTCTACTAGAAATGAAATGTTAACCAAAAAGAATGAGGAACTTGAGCTAACTGCTATGCAAATAGAGAACCTTAAGAAAGAAGTTGAATATCTGTAGAATAAGGTTTTGTGTGCTAGTCAGGTTGAAAAGGCTCTTAGGGATGAATTAGCTGAAAATGAATTCAAACTAAAAACTTTCAAGAAATCATCTGGTCTAGTGAAATCCAACTGTGAGAAAATTGAAGCAAAACCCAAGGCTGCTATTGGACTTGATTATGACACTCTTAAACAGAGAAAAGGCTATGCTGTCATTGAAGATGACATAGTTGTTCATGAGGGAGTGCCTCACATTTTGAAAAAGACTGAAAATCCAATTTTTAAGGAACCAACATTTGAAATTGATGAGGATGCCTTACTCATCAAACAAATGTTGAATGATGAGGATGAGGCACAATCAAATGAACAACAAGCATCATCCAAGAGTGAGAGTGTCAGGTCAAAAGACAAGGAGCCAGTAGTTGATAGGCCAAGACCTAAGAAGTTTGTTAAGTTTGTTTCAGCTGGGAAGAGTAAATCAGAAAAGAAAGTGACTAAGAAGAAACAGAACAGAAATGGCAAGTTAGGGATTAACAAGGATAACAACTATGCTTATATGCCTAATGCCCCTAGGAAAACTTGTCAGAACTATTTCAGTACCAATCATTTAACTCATGCATGCAAGAAACCTGTTGGTAGTGTGTCCAAACCTTTTTATGATTGTTCTGTGCCTCTAAGACATAGAGATGCACCATTTTATGATAAATTTGACTGTATGCCATGCAATATGAATGTTATGACTAGTTGTTTCAATCTGAGAAGGCAATTCATTGATGGTTGTATCAGTCACAATTCTCACACACACTACACCAGGTCAAAGTCTTCAAGTCCTCCTAAAGCTAGGAAGGTACCTCTGTCACCTAAGTCTTAAACCTCAGGTTCCAAGACTTCTAACAGTGACAAGAAGACTAATGCCAAGAAAGTTGACAAGCATGTTGTTTATGATAAAACTGTTTCTAAGTCACATGGACCCAAACTTATTTGGGTACCAAAGGAAAAGTAATACCTTTGTGTTTGCAGGGCAAAGAAAGTGAAAATAAGGTCATGTGGATTTTGGACAGTGGATGCTCAAATCATATGACTGGTGATATGGCCCTGCTCTCACAGTATAAGGAAAAGGCTGGCCCAATGGTTGCTTTTGGAGATGACAGCATGGGTAACACATTGGGATATGGCAAGTTGAAAGTTGGTAATGTCATCATTGAAGATGTAGCACTAGTCAAGGGGCTCAAGCATAATCTGCTAAGTGTTGGTCAGTTTACTGATAGGGGATTCAAGGTGGATTTTGACAAAGATGAATGTTTGATCACCCACAAGAAGACTGGTGATTTTGCTCTATCTGGAGTAAGGAAGGGAAGCCTGTTTGTAGCCAATATGGATTCTGCAAACAAGGACAAAATTTGTTGCTTTTACTCAAAAGCATCAAATGAAGATTGTTGGCTGTGGCACAAGAAACTATCACACCTGAACTTCAAAGCCATTAACTCTCTATTCAAAAGAGAGTTAGTGAGAGGCATGCCCACACTTGAATTCTGTCAAGAAGGAGTGTGTGAGGCTTATCAAAAAGGAAAGATGAAAAGATCAAGCCACAAGACAAAGACAGTGACATCTATAACCAAGCCCCTACAACTCATTCATATGGATTTGTTTGGGCCTGTCAATATTAAGTCACTAGGAAGAAAGAAGTATGCCTTGGTGATGGTTGATGATTTTTCAAGGTATACATGGGTGGAATTTCTGGCATCAAAAGATGAGGCTCCACAAGTAATCATTGAGCATATAAAGAAAGTTGACAAGGAAGCAAAGGCCAACAATTCAAGTGTGATTGCACTGAGAAGTGATAATAGAACAGAGTTCAGAAATGTCAAACTTGAAGCATTCTGTAAAGAGAATGGCATTTCTCAGCAATTCTCAGCTCCAAGAACTCCACAACAAAATGGAGTTGTTGAGAGGAAGAATAGAACTCTAATTGAGGCTGATAGAACAATGTTACTTGATGCAAAAATGCCTACATGTTTTTGGGCTGAGGCTGTGAGCACTGCATGCTATATCCAAAACAGAACCCTCATCAACAAAAACACTGGAAAGACACCTTATAACTTGATGACTGGAAAGAAGCCTACTCTAAAGTATGTTCATACTTTTGGAAGCAAATACTTTGTATTGAAGGATAATTCTGAATATGTTGGAAAATTTGATGCAAAAGCATTTGAAGGAATTTTTCTTGGCTACTCTATGGAAAGAATTGCATACAAGGTTTATGTCATCAGTCAAAAGAAAGTTATGGAAAGCACAGATGTGACATTTGATGATAGCAAACTACCTGGACTAGAAGAAGCCAATGATGAAGATAAAGATCCATTGAAGTTTGATAATCTAGATGACTCTGATGAAGAGACTGAAACTGAAGTTGAAACTCGAGTTCAACAAACTCAAGTGAATGATGGTACAAGAGAAGAATTTGTGCCAATCAATAGTGAAGGAACAAGCATCCAAGACACACCTGTGAGTAGTGGCAACTTCACAGGGGGAGGAAATGAGAATGACCATGATGTGGATGATGAAGCAACATCAAGAATGAGAAATCAGGCTGAGCACTCAAGAAAATGGGATAGATCACACACTGCAGAGCAAATCATTGGAGATCCTAATGCAGGAGTAAGGACTAGGAGAGCAACTCAGAATGAGTGCCTCTATGGCTGTTTTCTATCACAAGTTGAGCCTAAGAAACTTGATGATGCTCTGTTGGATCCAGATTGGATTATTACCATGCAAGAGGAGCTGAATCAATTTGAAAGGAACAAAGTATAGGAACTTGTGCCTGCACCAAAGAACAGAACCATTGTTGGAACAAAATGGGTTCTAAAGAATAAGATGGATGAAGATGGTGTAATTATAAGGAACAAAACAAGGTTGGTTGCAAAAGGATACTCTCAACATGAAGGCATTGATTATGATGAGACATTTGCTCCTGTTGCTAGATTGGAAGCCATCATAATATTCTTGGCATTTGCTGCTCATTCAAACTTTAAAGTATATCAAATGGATGTCAAGAGTGCATTTCTGAATGGAGAGTTGGAAGAAGAAGTTTATGTGCAACAACCACCTGGTTTTGAGAATCCACACTTCCCAGAATTTGTCTACAGACTGCTTAAGGCATTGTATGGACTTAAGCAGGCTCCAAGAGCATGGTATGATACTTTATCACAATTTCTTCTTGAGAATCAATTCACTAGAGGCACACTGGACAAGACATTGTTTTACAAGAAGCATGGTGATGATCTTATCTTAGTTCAGATCTATGTGGATGATATCATTTTTGGTTCTACAAATGAGAAGCTGTGTGAGAAATTTTCTAAACTCATGCAGAGTAGATATGAGATGAGTATGATGGGAGAGTTGACATTCTTTCTTGGGTTGCAAGTCAGTCAAAGGAAGGATGGTATCTTTATCAGTCAGACCAAGTATATCAAGGATTTATTGAAGAAGTTTGACTTGGAAGATTGCTCACCTATAAAGACACCCATGGCCACTGCCACTAAATTGGATGAAGATGCTAAAGGCAAGAAGGTAGACATCTCAGTCTACAGAGGCATGGTTGGTTCTCTGCTATATCTCACTGCAAGTAGGCCAGACATCATGTTTGCTACATGCTTGTGTGCAAGGTTTCAATCAAATCCAAAAGAATCACATTTGATTGCTATAAAAAGGATCTTTAGATATCTGAAGGGCACTCCAAACTTGGGACTATGGTATCCTAAGGACACAGGGTTCAATCTGGTTGGTTATTCTGATGCTGATTATGCTGGATGCAGAGTGGATAGGAAAAGCACCTCAGGTAGCTGCCAGTTTCTTGGACAAAGGTTAGTCTCTTGGTATAGCAAGAAACAACAATCTGTGTCAACTTCTACAGCTGAGGCTGAATACATAGCTGCTGGAAGTTGTTGTGCTCAAGTGCTTTGGATTAGAAATCAACTTAGAGATTATGGACTTGTGTTGGAAAGAATTCCAATCATGTGTGACAACACAAGTGCAATCTCTATAGTTGCCAATCCTGTCAATCATTCTAGAACAAAGCACATTGACATCAGATATCATTTCATTAGAGAACATGCAACTAATGGAACCATTGAGTTGCACTATGTCTCTACAGATAAACAACTAGCTGACATATTCACTAAGCCACTAGATGAAGCCACCTTCACAAGGTTGGTTAGTGAGATTGGAATGCTGAATTCTTCAGATGCTGGCTAAGTGAATATATCATCTAGATTGTTGCAGCAGTAAACACTTACTTTATCTAAATTTTCAATATTTTTGGAGTAAGTGTTGGCTGAAATATGATTTATAAATATTTCAAATCTGTTGCATATGTTGGAAAATCATATTTTTGCCTACTTGAAATTTCTATGAAATTTTGAGAAAATCACTATTTAATTTGCTAGAATATTCTTCAATGAATATAGCTGGTCAATTTTAAAAGATAGTGAAAATCAATTTTTTTTTTTGAGTGATGGGTATAGTTCGATAAGTCAAACTTCTCGAATGATTCACTATTCGACATCTCTAACAAGTCTCATTAGAGTACTCTTGAGTTCTCGAATAGAGTCTTTTAGAGTTCTCGAATAGAGATTTCCTTGACTTCTCGAATATAGTGTTTCAATTCTCGATTGACTGAGTTCTCGAATACTATATTTGAGTTCTCGAATCATTTGAAAAGGCTGAATTCTCGCTGAATTTTAACCGATTTTGGACTTTTGTCTAAAAGTTTAATTCACTCATAAAAACATATTTTATTTAATTTAGAAATATTTTTGAGTTAGATAACTGCCAACTGTGAGTTACTATCTGCTTGAGTTATCGATTAAGCGTTTCTTGACTTCTCGAATAGTTGTTTTCTACTTCTCGAATGCCTGATTTGTCGATACAAAACATACTTCTAATCGACAATTCAAGTACTTCATACTTATACAATTCTACACCTATTCGATTCATTTCATTCGATTTCTCAAGCATCTACACTCTCTAAACCTCTGGAACCCTAACTACCAAAAGCCAAATTTCTTTTTCAACCTTCAATTCCTTTCTTCTTCTCCATACAAATGGCAACAGTAAAGTTCAACACCAATTTCATTGCTCTAACTAGTGATGTGGAAGCACCCAACGCCAATTTCAAGTGCTTTGTGAAATGGATGGCTGAGTCATACATCAAGGATGCACTCTCTGCCAACCCAACTCTATATCTGGATATCCTGGAACAGTTTTGGGGCACTGCTATTGTGGAGGTTGTAGCCCTGGAAAACGCAATCACTTCATATATCATCTACTGTAAGATTCAGAATCAGGAAATCACTATCACTACTGCAGACATGAATCAAGCACTGGGCCTACAACAAGAGTCATTTGACAGACTGGCCACGAATGCAGAGTTAGAGGAATTCTTTGAGTTCATCAACTACTCAGATGGGATCAATCTTGGCAAGCTGAACAGAAAGAATCTGAGAAAGGAGTGGAGCTATGTGTTTGCAACTCTTCTTCAAGTCTTCACTGCCAGGAAATCAAGCTTTGATCAAATCAGTGCACCTGTGCAGCAAATTGGCTATGCATTGGCCTATGGAAAGAAGATAGATGTTGGCCAAATCATCCTACAAGAACTATATGGGAGACTTGGTAAGAACACAACCAAGAGAGGCACTTATATTTTCTTCCCTCGCTTTATTCAATCTGTACTTAACTTTAAAAATGCTCAATTGATTGAATTGCCTGGGATTGATAAAAATAAAATAGGCTATCCTAAATCCATGACCAAACTCATTTTTGGTAATTTGGAGACTAGGAATGATGTGGATGTAAGACTTAACATAACTCCCCATATGGAGAGTTTGTTTAGAACTTACCCCCACAACATGCCAACATTTGATGCAAAATCTCAGTTAGCTAAGCCCAAGCAAGTAGAATAAAATGCTAACCCAGGGCTAGCTAACCAACCCTCTCAACCAAACACTCTACCAATTACTGAACCAACTGCATCATTCTCTCAAAAGGGTGATGTTAGTAAAAAGAAGAGAAAGGAAGTAATGTCTGCACCCTTGAATATCTTATCTGAAGCATCATTAGCTGTTGAACTAGGTCTAGAATGTAATAACCCTAACTTTAGAAAGGCTACAGTGCCCAAATGAATAGTGATCTTGAGGAATTTAGGGAAATGGTGTGTAGGTATTCTATATTGGAGATGAAAAATGAACAAACAAAAACCATATTAGTGATATACTATGAAAATAAGTGACTCGAAATGACGATGGATTTCAGAAATTCCTGAATTTAGATTTTGAGGATTTTGAGCTCGAACGAACTTCTATTTATTGGATATTAAGGAACATAGAAATATTAAAGGAATTATATATTGAGGAATTAGTGAATTTAAGTTAAACCAAGGGATTTTTAAGTTAAGAGAATGCTAAGGGAATTTGGATTTTATAAACGATTTCAAAACCACTGGATAATGAGATATATTTGAAACGAACCACAATTAGACGAGTATGGAAACCAAGTAACCAAGGTTAGTAAATAATAAGGATATTTACCACATTAATATTTACAAAGGTTATTAGTAATTACTTAAGGTTAATAACCCTAGCTTGCTAAATACTCCTCAATGACATCACTAATGACATCACCTTCCACTAACTATGTTTAAGGGGCAAATTAGTAACTTCACATGAGGATTTTCCATAACCTTCACCACTAATCTACTAAGTTCTAGAATTCTCAAGATGTGTCAAGATTAAGGCAAGATTAGATCAAGAAACAAGAAATCAAACTCCATTTCTCTCATCCTCCACAAACTGTCCAGCAGAAACAAAATGCAAAGAAAAATTCATATCTCCATTTCTATCCATGATAAAATCACCAAATTTGAACCACAACCTCTCCACTCCATGGGCAAGATTCGCTCAAAATTTCATAGTCATCAAAGGGGTGTAGCCTAGTCAAATACCTCCCCCAAGTTGAAGAAACCAAACTGTCCAGGAGGATTGAAAGTTTCTGGGCTGATTTTAAAACGGCCATATCTCCTTCATTACTAAATGGAAGTTTGTGTTCTTTATATGGTTGGAAAGCTGGTGAGATGCTCTACAACTCTCCTTTAGAAGCCTCATCCAGAAAACGTAGGTAAGGCCTTCGTTTTTGCGATTCGTTCAACTGGTGTCCAGTGAATCCGAATTTCTAACTTTGTTTTTATGATTTATTTAGTTGATCCAAGCTACCTTAAGGTTATTTAAGGACTACCCAAGGCTTGTTAAGTGTTGTCAAGCTTCAAGGAGGTATAAATCTCAAGACCCTTTAGTATTACTTTGAATATATATGCTTGGTTATAGAAAACTTGGTGATTTAAGTTATGATAAGTGATGATTTATGATGATTATGTGTTTGTAAGTGGTTTGAGTTAAATATGGAAGTGTTTTGTGTTGGAAATCCATGGTTGGTATGATGACCACATGGTGTAGTTTTGATGTATGTGTTTGGTGATGGATTTGGAGGTGAGAAAAATTTGGAAAGTATGAAATTATAGCCGTTATAATGCTCGATTTTCGTTATGATGTAATCTGCCCTGTTTTGGACCCCTGTCTCCGTACGGTACCCTACTCTCTAGGTTACCAATTGACCATGACATGATATAGCTTAGTTCGTAGATCGTTTTGATATAAGGTACGTTAAAATCTGATGAACGGTTTAGGAGAAAAGTCAGTTTTAGTGAAAGGTGTTCGAAAACCGGGAAACCGTAATTGTGTAAACTTTGAGACTATGATCGACCTACCTAGACATTTTTAAAAATTATGAAACTTTGGGATGTTATAATAGGGTGATCAGAGAACCCTTACTAACTGACCTTGTGTCAAATTGTGGAATTTTCGAATTATGAGGATTTTTGCAGTTGAGAGTGGTTGTTAAGGAAATAGTGTGAATTGCTAACACTTTAATCGAGATTAAGAATGGTCGAGTTCTTAGAACCTTTGGGACATAAAGGCCATGTTAAACATACGGTATGTGACAAGGGTGTTACTAGATAAGGGTAGGTGTTAAGTGGAATATACTCTAATGACGATTCTTTTATGTGTTTATAGAAACTTCGGAGGAACCACGAGCCCTACCTTTGGGATATCGAGATCGAGGCAAGATTTCTTCTATCCCTACTTTGAAAAATTATTTATCTTCAAAGAAAAATGATTTTATGGAATATATATGTGATTCTATTATTGCTATATTGTTAAGAATTTGTTTTCCTGATTTTGGAAATTAAAGGAAGATATGAGTATGGATATGGATTAAAGGGAGCAAGATTTCTTTTATCCTTATTTCGATATACTGTTTATGTTCAAAGGAAATGGTTTTGGTGGATAATATATGAATCTTATATGATGAGATGATTAGGGATATATTCCCTGTTTACTGAGATTTTTGAATATGGATTATGAATGTGGATATGATTATGAATGGAGCGAATATGCTCTATGGTAAAAGAGATATGAAAGATAATGGTATCAGTTGTTATCTAGGATTATATGGTTTATAATGCTATATTAAAAATATTCTTTTTGAGTATTAGTGGTTTAATAAATATTATTTGGTTATTATTTACTACTCTTAAAATAGACGGAATATTTTATGAATATAAAAGCATAATTGATTTCTTGTATATAAAAGAGATGTCTGAGTCATAATCAAGGTATTATGTTATATATAGATTTTTATGGAAATGATGTGCGAGAATGGAAATGATATGAGTGAATGATATATGGAAATGGAAGCGGAAAATGGAAATGTGGAATGATATTTTATAAATGGAATAACGATTTGACAAAAAGGGGGATAGCAACAAAAAGCGTAGGAGGCTATGTGCGGCACAGTCCAGCAATCAATATTTTATTTCGGCCCAAGAGTTGCCGAAGGAGGATGTAGTGGTGTACCTTCCTCCAGGGGGATGTAGTGGTGTACCTTCCTCCTTCTACCGGTAGTAAAAGGGACGGGTACGGAGGACGACTGATCATCGTGCCTCACGTATTCGGCAACAGTGAAATTCCCCAAAAACTTGAAAGAAAGAATTGAAAATGGTTTTCAGATTTCTATACTGAAAACAGAATAATGATATGAAATGATGGAATTATTGTTACAGATGAAGAGAAACTGATTTTATATTAATTTATATAATTGTTGCATAAGAAGGAAATGAGAAGATGATAGTGAGAGATTTGTTCAAGTATTCATATTATCTTGAAATATTACACTGAAAGGGTATATTGATTGTTATATTATTTAAGAAGAGAAACTGATACTATATTATCCTAGATTTCTTTTCTTATAATAGTAAGTGGATGATGTATTATTAAATAAAGATTTTATTCTTCCGTAAGGTTTATAATTGGTTTCCGATTATATATATATGCATATATGTTTGAAATGCTGATTTCCAATTTACAGTATTATCTTGCTGAGCTATTATAGCTCACTCTTGCTACTTATGTATATAGCAGCTAGGTCCCATGCCGATACTACGTACTACACCCCGCAAGAGGGTAAGGGGAAGGCGACCTTTTGAGCGAGTACTGGCGACCATCCCAGAGGTAGTTGACAAGCGAAAGGGGCTTAGTAGACTTATGTATATTAGTGTGTAAGCTATGTAATAAACTTTTGGTTGTTGAAATGCTTCCTGTAGAAGTATTACTCAACAATGTACTTAGTAGAATTCTGGATTTGTAATAACTGTTAACTTTAAACTTTTAATATTGTGGATGTTGTTCTATGAGCATATGACTGGTGTGTGTGTGTATTAGTGTGGGGTCAATTGCATAAGTATTAAGTTACAAAAAAAAAGACTCAAGAGATATTGATATTGATCGGAAATTGGACCGTGATGACCTGGATCCTTGACCCCGGATCTAGGGGTGTCACATAGAAAGTGAGGAACCAGAGTCACCCTTACTAAGGCCAAAGAAGAAGAAGAAAACTAAGACCACCTCTTTAGTCACACAAATGGCTGAAGTTGTAAAATCAGGGGCACACAGCTCACTAGATGTATCCTCGCAACAGGGTGCATCTATAGAATCAAGCATCCTCCCCAATGCACCTTCTTGTATTGAGTCAGCACATGGGAGTGATAAGGATGGCACTACACTGAGTGGAGAGCACATCACACTTGAACCTCCCTCTATCTCTCAGAGGGAGTTGACAAAATCTACTCTACAACACACTTCTCTTCCAGAATCTTCATCTCAAATTTCTTTGCAGCCTGCAACTCAAGCAATTGAGGAGCAAGGCATTGATCATCAAGAATTCTTTTCTCTTGATGAGCCAATGGACTCAAGTGACTTAGTGCATGACACTTTGCTCACCACCCAGGACCCACATTTAGATGGTGAGGGAATGCATGTTGGGGCATATCCTAATGACACCATCACAAACACAGAGGTTCCACTAGTTTTCACTAGAGACTCTGTGCCTGTGTCAACTGCTGGTGTAACTCATCCCACTTCTATGGAGACACCAGTAGTAGAGTCAATCCATCCGGTTACAGAAGTTGCATCTGTAACTGAGGAGTCTAGTTTACCTAGCTCTAGCTCTGACTTTATGTCACAATGGCTGAAGCCTGTGCACCATGACAGTGCTTCAGGATCAGGGTCGGTTCCACAACAATTGACGGTTGAAGCACTTCAAAGCTTAATTGTGGATCAGATTCCTGAGTTCACAAAGATTGCCCAGCACCTCCTCACTGCCAACCTGCCAAATCCTGACTATGAAGCTATTCTCCTGTGCCATAAAGAGGATGTGGAGCAACAACAGACCAAAATTGTGGATGAGTCTGAGAGAGAAGGAAATATAGATGCCTGGCTTCAAGGAAAGTATGACATTCCTCTCTCAGAAGGCCTACAGTACCTCAGAGAAGAGTACATCACTTCACTAGGGTCCAATGCCAATTCTCTCACCCCTAGTGCTGTGTATGAAGCAGTCAATGACAGTTATAAGGGAATTCTCAAGGCTGCACACTACCTTGGCAAGGGTCTAAAGACAGAAGTCACAGAAGTGTGTACAACCACAACCAAGGAGGTGCATGAGCTAAAAAGGGCTTTTGATTCCAAATTCCCTCAACTGGAAACTGTGGTCAAGGAAATTCTAGCCTGCAAGTCTAGCTGTATCAAAATGGACAATGGCTTGGCCCTTCTCAAGGATGCTGTCACAGGGCTGGGGCATAAGTTTCAATCTCTGTCTGATCAAACCACAGACTCAAATGCCATGCTGAGAACACTGTTCAAGAATCAATATGGGGATAAGCTGGTAACTGAGGTCCCTGTTCATGACATGACCAAGTATGAAGTCCAGAGACTAAAGGATCAATCACTCTCTGGTTTCAGGGCACATGAGCTATTCACTAAAGTGGATACTCTTGAAAAGGAGGTGGCTACTCTCACTAAGTCCAATGCTCATCTTACAGACAAGGTTGCACTTCTCAATGATCAGTTGGACACTCAGGCAACCACCACAGCTGATGTTCTTCTGCATCAACAATCTATGTTGGCTGCTATGATGAAGCATATGGGTCTTCCCCTCCCTGAAGAATCTTCCACCATAAAGGTCACTTCTAAAGCCTCTGTGCCTGACAACAAGCCTAAGGGGGAGAAGAGGACAAGGAATTCAAATACTAAGGGGGAGAAACCCAAGGAAAAAGGGATAAAGTTCAGAGAGGGTGATCACCAAAGGGCAAATAAATCTCCAACTCATGTGCCAGGCAAAGGAAAAACAAAGGTTGATGAGCCTCCTACCTCACTGCCAGTTGTTACTCTACCAACTGTGCATGTCATTACTCCTGGTGGCCAGAAGCAGTCTATCATAACCACAGTGGTTGCAGGGAGTATGCCAACTGACAAACCTCCATCCTCCATATCTGAAAGTGCCAAGCCTATAGAAGTCAAAGTAATTACTAAGGCCAAGCTACAAGAAGTGGCTAACTCAAATGTTTATCATGATAAAGCCTTCTTGGAGTTTCTGAAAGCCACAAGGGAACAGGCTGGTGACACTCAGTTCTATCTGAGGGAGTTGAAGGAGCAGATTGACTACATCACTGTCATCCCCAAGAAATTCAATAATCTATGGTTCAAGGAGATAGTGATGATATCAAAATCAAAGATATGGCATCTAACATACAAGACTCTACAAGCCCTAAAACACTCAGAGATAGATGCCATACTTGAGCTTATTGAGAAGAGAAATGAGAACAACAAAAGTCTGTTTGATGATTTGAGGAATGGCCAACCTTCAAGGCTGCCAAAAGTGATCAAGAAGCCATGGACAATCATCTATCAGTCTGGCACCAAAATTGAAGACATCAAGCAATTGGTCATTCCCCATGATCTCACTTCTCGAAATCACAGACTGGTCATTGCTATCATTGATCAACTACAGAAAAAGGTTGGAACCAGAAATGCTGAAGAAATTGAAGCACTGCACATTCTCAGATCTTTTATAGCAACTGGTGAAACTCCAGAGAGGGCTCAACCTAGGAGAAATAAGGATGATGATTCTGAAGACAAAAGTGATGGGAGGAAGAGACATCACAGGAGAGATAATGGTGATGAAGATGAAAAGAAGAAGAAGGATGACAAGAATAAGAAAGATGGTGATGACCAAGGAAGAGTCTATGAGAGGAAAATTGGAAAATAGCAAGCCATGAACATTACTAATGATACTCCTACCACAACACAAGGCTCAATGTCTAGGGTGGATGTCACTAGTAATGATTCATCAAAATCTACATCTCTGGCCTCTACAAGTGTTTTACTACCTCAAGAAGAGAAAGGGATTCAAGTCAAGAAACCATATGTATGTTTCAAAAAGCAAACTGCTAATGGAACACTACTATGGTCAGCCAACAAAGGTCAGAAGCTTCTGCCAAACAATCAAGTGAAAAAGTTTAAACTCAAGCATGCTGCTAGGAGAGTAAAGCCATCCAGGTCAAGGGCCCTAACAATATATCCAGGCTTAAAACTCCAACCATTAGATGAAGACTTTGATGAAGACCAATTGCAATATCTAAGAGCTCAAAGAATCTACTATGCTGCCATTATGGATAACTGCCTTGAGATTAAATATACTGATGGAAGGGAGAAGAAATTCAAACAAGGACAGTGTCAAAATTGGGGCAAGCTATATGAAATAGAAAGAATCATTGCATTATTGGATTCTGAAGACAAAGTGGAGAAAATATGGAAGCTGGAGTTGATTGATTTTGTAAAAATGAAGAGAGATTATGCTGAGAAGAAAAGAAAGGGGTGCTTTGAGAAATGGCTATAAAGGGAGAAGGAGATTGATAGGCTGGAAGTTGAAGCAGATAAGCCAAGGGCCAAGGGATTGTGTAGAGTTCAGTTTGATCCCTATATGGTGAAGTACAGGAGGAGAAATGGAGACAATGTCAATATCAGAATGAATCTACTCAGTCACTATCCTGCCAACATTCTGAAACCAGTACTTGAAGATTTCAAAGACTCCATCATGCTTAAAGAATTGGATGCTCTGGCAGAGATCATAAAGGCCATGGATGATAATGCAAGAAAGGAGAAAGAAAGAAAACAGAAAGCATATGATGATCAACAAGCCAAAGCAATGGAGATGGAATAAAATGAGAATGGCTAGTATTCATCATACTGTAAGATTATTCATCTTGTAACTTCATTCATGTTCTCAATCAATCTACATACCTGTACTTTTAAAGTTTTATCTTTATGTATGTTAGGCTTGTTATCAGACATGAAATTGTGACTAAGGGTCTCACTCACAATTTGGGGGAGATTGTTAGTCACAGAGGCATGCCTGTATACATCTAATAACAAGCCTAATTGTTTGTAATGCTTTGCATTACTTACATGACCTCTTAACTGAGGGAACCTCTAGTTGTAGAGTTTCTATTTGTATTGTACTTGTAGTAGGCATCAAATCCTAGTTGTGTAACTGTACTTATAGAGTCTAGAATAATGCTTGAAAGAAGTTCCAAGGTTCATGCCTCAAGCAAGGAGTTAAAGACTGTCAAATAATCACAGTTTGGATTTGAAGAAAAGAAGAATTTGCCTAAGTACCAATTCGAGAAGTATATTTGTCTATTCGAGAAGTCCAGCATTCGAGAAGTCAAGGATTCGATATCTCAAGACACTATTCGATATCTCTATATATACTGTTCGATATCTCATTCGATATCTCAGAGATTCGATATGTCTATGTACTCTATTCGAGAACTCAGGAAGTCAACAAGTCAAAGTAGTATTCGAGTTCTCAAGAAGTCAACAAGTCAAAGTTCCATTCGATATCTCAAGGACTCAGAAAGCTATTCGATATCTCGAGGATTCGATAAGTCAAATGTTCTATTCGATAACTCAAGGAATCCTGATGGAAAAGGGCTATTCGAGAAGTGGTTCGATATGTCAATATAACAGTGTTCGAGAACTCAGAGTTATCGATCAATTCAATTCCAGTTCTCGAATCACTTACTTAGTCACTTCTCGAATACATTCTTGGAGACAAAATACTGAAGAAATTGTACAAGTCAGAAACCTGCAACAAGCCAATGCACTTTATGGACCACAATCTGTAACGTGCTCTGGAAAGCCTACAAGGAAGCTTGGAGAGATATAGAAGAGACAAGGAGCTAAAGAAGTGGATCTAAACAGGCTTTGCAAAGTCAAATCTGTAACCGTTTGGACACTTACTCAAAAAGGATAGACAGACTAGAAAGTAATTTGTTTAGCTACCTTATTTGCAGTAAGTAGGCTGTATCCATGTTCTATAAGGACATAGCCTCACTTAATAACTTAAAAACTTTGTGAGTCAAGTTTTTCATACACTAAGCTGTATCTCTCTGAGAAAAACGAAGCTGAGAATACTATCATTTGTATTCACAGATTGTAACAACCTTTATCTAATAAAACATTAGATTAAAGTGATATTGTGTTTTGTGTTATTCTTTATCCGCACCTTTAATCCTGCACACACAAACACTCTTGCTACATAGACTCGGAAAAGAAAAGTTCGAGAATTCATTCACCCCCCCTCTGTATTCTCTTATCGTATTCAATACTCAACAATTACTCATCAAACTTCTTGTGTTTACACTCCTCAACAAAATGGTGTTGTGCAGCGTAAACACAAACACCTTTTAGAAACATCTCGTGCTTTACTATATCAGTCTAAACTACCTCTAAAGTTCTGGGGTGACTGTGTTCTCATAGCCACTTACTTGATTAATTGATTTCCATCTAGAGTTCTTGATAATGTTTCTCTGTTTGAAAGATTATTCAAAATTCCTCCAGATTTTTCACATTTAAAACCTTTTGGTTGCTTATCTCTTGTCTCTACTCGTAAACAGAATAGGGACAAATTTTCTCCTCGAGCTTCCGTTTGTGTGTTTATTGGTTATCCTCCTGGAAAGAAAGCCTACAAGTTTTATAATCTAAATACAAAAGAAGTTTTAATTTCTAGAGATGCAGTGTTTTATGAAACTAAATTTCCATATTTAGATGCAGATTCCTCCACATTTATTCCCTTATCTGTTTCTGAAAATATCACAGACACACCAGTTGACAATTTTATCTCATATCTTGATTCTATTCCTAATTCACCACCTACATTGATAGAATATATTTTATATATTTTATAGGATTTTATTCCCACATTTATTGTGCTTTTGCGAAGAATTGTGTTGATTTAATTAGTTTTAATTGAGTTTGTGCAGGAAATAATTATTTGCCAAGTTGGAAGAAACCGAGCTTTATTTAATGTTTTCTGTGATTTTTAGCTCGAGGAATTAATTTGGTGAATTTACGAGGAGAAATGAATAATTATTGGTTCGTTTTTTAGAGTTTTTGGAGTTTTTTCCAGGAGGCAACAGGCGCAGGAGCGCGGGAAGAAGGTGCAGGAGCGCGCCTTCTTTACTGACCTAAAGGCGCAGCTGCTCAGTTAATAGGCGCAGGTGCGCTATGCTGATTCTGTTAAACTCGCGCAGGTGCGCGGGCGAACGGCGCAGGAGCGCGGGAAATGCATGGGATGCGCATCACCATCATGCGTATCAGCGTGATGACGTGGTGCTACAGTAGCCGCGGCAGTTCTGTTTGTGCGGAAAATTTAGAATAAAAGTCAGATTTCTCCTATTTGTAATGGTATTAGAAAAGATTAGCTGGGCCTAATGATTTGGGTCAATATTTTTAGACTTGTGACATTATAAATACACGGCTAGATCCAATTTTTGGGGATCGAATTTTATTTAGGAAAAATATTATTATACACAACTTTGAAAACACTTTCTTCTGGAGATTTTTGGGAGAATATTTATTTTCTTTGAAAATCAAGATTAAAGGTTTTTCTTCTATTCTTATAATTATGTGTTCAATTATTAATTCTTGTTTTATTAATTCAATCATGAGTGAGTAGATAATTAATCTAGGGTTAAGTAGAACCCTAGTTATGATTGATGTGTGATTTTCCCAATTCCTCCAATTTGATTGTTTAATTGCTCTTGCTTATTGAGTTGTTTTAATTAGCAATTACAAATCAGACGTGATTATGTGTATTGTTTGAACCAATATCTAATTATCAACGAGAGTTGGATTTAGATGGTTGTGATTTATCCAGTAAGAACATGAAATTCTCCATGAGAATAGGTAGAATGGATTGTTAGGAATTTAGGGTGCTGTAATTAATGTCTCTAAATTACATGATACCATGAGAATAGGCTTGATTGTATTTTAAGAGAAGCCATTAATACTCGAGAGAGGTTATTGGTATTTATAGGGCGCATCTTTCCTGTTGAGCAGCGTACGATTAATTGGGGCGGGAATTCACAATTGCATTAATTCATGCTAGTGGGGACACTTAATTCTGGATGTTTTTAATATTTGATTTAATATAAACACAATTTGTTTTAGTATAAGTTTAGTTTAACAAATTCTCAATATTTATTGTGTTACTTGCTTAGCCGAATTAAATCATAAAAAAACTAGTGATTGACACGTTTGTCTCTGTGGGATCGACTCTGACTTACCCTACTACATAGTTAGAAGGATTTGTTAGATATTATTATTTGATAGGCACGCGACAGTATTGTCAAATTTTTGGCGCCGCTGCCGGGGAACAAAGCAGTGTTAGATTAGTTAATTTTGAATTGATTTAGCTTAGTATTTTAGTTGAGTTGCTTCGGCTATTATTCCCTTGTTAATTGATCATCGTTTCTAGTTCTCTTGTTGCATGCACACTCGAAGTTCAGGTACTGAAAACTTAATTGAAATTGATCCTGAAATTGAAGCTACAGCAAGAAGGCAAGCAGGCAAGCGAAGGAAAAACAAGGATAAGGAAATTATGACTGATACAACAGCTAAAGCTCTCAGGGAGCATGGTATGCCAGATGCTACAGGTGTACTTTCCAGTATTGTCAGACCAACAGTCACAGCTACACACTTTGAGCTCAAGCCTCAGTTCATCCAATTCATCTCCAATGATTCTTTCGCAGGACTGTCCACTGAAAATCCTGTTGATCATCTTGAGAGTTTTCTTGAAAAGTGTGATACAATAAAGCTGACCAATGTTAGTGATGATGCTATAAAGCTGCGCTTATTTCCATTCTCTCTTCGAGATACAGCAAAAGTTTGGTTGAAAGATGAAGGACCAAACACATTCACTACTTGGGATAGTCTTGCGAAGGCTTTTCTACTAAAATTCTTCAGTCAGAAGAAGACTTCTAAGCTCCGGAATGAGATCTCTAATTTCCGTCAAGATGATGACGAGTCACTTCATGATGCTTGGAGAAAATTTAAGCGACTTCAGAGACAATGCCCTCACCATGGAATTCCTGACTGGTTGTTGATCCAAACATTCTACAATGGGTTGACACAAGAGTTCCGGAACTTTGTTGATGCTTCTTCTGGGGGTTCTATTATGAAGAAGAGTACTGAGGATGCGAAAGCTTTATTAGACGAGATAGTGTCTAATGATAATTATCCATACAGTGATCGAAATCATCCTAAGAAAGTTGGTAAGTATGATGTTGATGCTCTAACCATGTTGAATACTACTATGCAGGCTATGGTCAAAAAGATTGAGCAATTGGATGCCAGAAGCACTTCATCTACTGTTGTTTCATGTGAGATATGTGGTGTTGTTGGACACACCAAACTTGCTTGTCAATACAATCCTTCTGGAATGGCAGTTGAGCAAGCTAATGCTCTTTACAATCAGAATCAGAGGCCGCAGTATAATCCTTACTCCAACACGTACAATCCAGGTTGGAGAGATCATCCAAATTTCTCCTACAGGAACAATCAGGGTCAAGCTCAATCTTCACAAAATAATTTTTCTCAGCCTCCTGGTTTTCAGCAAGCTCAGCCGCAGAAATCTAACTTGGAAAGTCTTATGGAAGGATTTATCTCTACTCAATCGAAGAAGAATGAGCATTTCGATTCAAGCATCAATGAGATAAAGGCTCACAACAAAATGATGGAGAACACGATCACTCAAATTTCTCAACAGTTGAGCCAACTTAATAAGTCTTCAGGCCAACTTCCTGGCCAAACTGAGCAACCGTCAAGGGGCCATATCAATGCTGTAACTTTGAGAAGTGGTAAAGAATTGAAGGAGCCGGAATTGAATGTGAGCAAAAATGTTGTGAATGCTAAGGAAGGTGAAGAGGAGATTGCAACTGAGAAACTGGTAGACTTAGAGGTCGTGGAAAAAGAAAAGAAAGAATCAGAAACTGTTCCTCTCAAACCATATGTGTCGCCTGTTCCTTTTCCACAAAGATTGGCACGAGCGAAGCTAGAGAAGAAGTATGGTAAGTTCCTTGAAATTTTGCAGAAGCTACATATCAATATTCCATTCATGGATGCTATTACTGAGATGCCATCTTATGCAAAATTCCTGAAAGATATTTTGTCAAGGAAAAGAAAAATTGAAGAAAGCTCTACCATCTCATTAACGGCAGATTGCAGTGCCATCTTGCAGAATGATCTTCCAAAGAAATTAGCGGATCCAGGTAGCTATTCTATTCCTGTTCAGCTTGGGGATGTCGAAATAAAAAGAGCTTTGTGTGATCTTGGAGCCAGTGTCAGTTTGATGCCTTTGTCGATTTGTGAACAGCTTCAGATGGGTGAACTAAAACCCACACGCATCTCTTTACAACTGGCGGACAGGAGTGTGAAATTTCCATTGGGATTTCTTGAAGATGTGTCCCTTAAGGTAGGAAAGTTTTATATTCCATGTGATTTTGTTGTCATGGAAATGGAAGAAGATGCAAATATTCCTATCATTCTTGGGAGGCCTTTCTTAGCAACAGCTGGAGCTATCATTGACATGAAAAATGGAAGAATTTCTTTTGAGGTAGGCGAGGAGAAGATGGAATTCAAGCTGCAAAGCACAATGGGACATCCTTCTACGGATGAGTTTGTGAATAGGGTGGATGCACTAGAGGAAGTGATCGACATGAAAGCCAAAATTCTTTTATCTGAGGATCCACTTCAAGCTGTTCTTGAGGGTAATGTTGATGAAGAAAATGGAGAGTTTCAGGGTTACGAGAAGCTTTTGGATGCAGCACCTACATATAAGCATGAACATTCTAATGTGCTACAGCATGAGGAAGTTAAGGAGAGTTCCACGCCTCCTAAGGTAGAACTGAAACCACTACCTGCATCTTTGAAATATGTGTTTATGGGCCCTAATGAAACATATCCTATCATTGTTAATTCTGAGCTTAATGACATTCAAATTGAGCAGTTGCTCACGGTCTTGAGAAAATATAAAAATGTTATTGGGTATTCCATTGATGATATTAAGGGCATTAATCCATCATTCTGCATGCATAAGATTATTCTGGAAGATGAGCAAGCTTCTTCTATTGAGCCTCAACGGAGACTCAATCCTAATATGATGGAGGTGGTCAAAAAGGAGGTTTTAAAACTTCTTGATGCAGGTATAATCTATCCTATCTCTGACAGTAAGTGGGTTAGTCCTGTGCATGTTGTTCCAAAGAAAGGAGGAATGACCGTGGTGAAGAATGATAAGGGTGAGATGATTTCTGCTAGAACTGTCACAGGGTGGCGAATGTGCATTGATTATCGGAAATTGAATAAGGCCACAAGGAAAGATCATTTTCCTCTCCCTTTTATTGATCAAATGCTTGAACGGTTGGCGAAACATTCTTACTTCTGCTTCTTAGATGGATATTCAGGCTTCTTTCAGATTCCTATCCATCCGAATGATCAAGAAAAGATGACTTTCACATGTCCCTATGGTACATTTGCATACCGCAGAATGCCGTTTGGTCTATGTTGTGCTCCTCCCACTTTTCAGAGATGTATGATGGCAATTTTCTCAGATTTCATTGAAGACATTATGGAGGTTTTTATGGATGACTTCTCAGTAGGTGGAACTTCTTTTGGGGTATGCTTACATAACTTGGAGAAGGTGCTTCATAGATGTCAAGAAGTTAATCTCATTCTCAATTGGGAAAAATGCCACTTTATGGTACAAGAGGGAGTTGTTCTGGGTCATGTTGTTTCGAAGAGAGGCATTGAAGTTGATAAAGCCAAGGTCGAGGTTGTTGAGCGCTTACCACACCCAACTTCAGTCAAGGGGATAAGAAGTTTTCTTGGTCATGCGGGATTCTATCGCCGTTTCATAAAAGATTTTTCGAAGATTGCTCGACCTCTTACTGAGCTCTTGGGTAAGGAGGTACCTTTTGTGTTCACTGATGCTTGTGTTGAGGCTTTTGAAACATTAAAGAAAGCTCTTGTTTCTGCTCCAATTATGCAACCACCGGATTGGAGTCTACCATTTGAGATCATGTGTGATGCTAGTGATCAAGCTATTGGTGCAGTCCTAGGTCAAAGGAAAGATGGAAAGCTACAAGCTATATACTACACAAGCAAGACCTTGGATGGGGCTCAGATTAATTATGCAACAACAGAGAAAGAATTGCTAGCAGTGGTGTATTCTATGGAAAAATTTCGATCCTATCTCGTTGGTTCGAAAGTTATTGTTCACACTGATCATGCAGCTTTGAGATACTTGATGAGTAAGAAGGATGCTAAACCTCGTCTGATTCGTTGGATTTTGCTTCTTCAAGAATTTGACTTAGAGATTAAGGATAAGAAAGGAGCTGAGAATGTGGTAGCTGATCATCTTTCACGCCTTACTCTTTATGAGGATGATGGTAAATCTACTCCAATTGATGATTCTTTTCCTGACGATCATCTACTTTCTCTTGCAAGTCTAGAGGTTCCTTGGTATGCTGACATAGCTAATTTCTTAGCTAGTGGAACTGTTCCTCATGGTTACTCATCGCAGCAAAAGAAGAAATTTTTCTATGATGTGAGGAAGCACTTTTGGGATGATCCGTTTCTCTATAAATCTTGTGCAGATGGAGTCATTAGAAGATGTGTTCCGTATAATGAGATTGCTTCTATAATCTCACATTGTCACGATTTGCCAAGTGGTGGTCATGCAAGTACTACGAAAATTGCTGCAAAGATTCTTCAGTGCGGTTTTTATTGGCCAACTCTTTTTAAAGATGTCCACCAATATGTTCATTCTTGTGATCGTTGTCAAAGAACTGGAAATATTTCAAGACGCAATGAGATGCCTCTCAATAGCATTCTTGAAGTAGAGCTTTTCGATGTTTGGGGAGTAGATTTTATGGGACCATTCCCTCCATCTTTTAAGAACCGGTATATCTTGGTAGCTGTGGATTACGTCTCCAAATGGGTTGAAGCTATTGCATCACCCACTAATGATGCTCGTGTTGTGAGCAAGTTCTTTAAGAAGACGATTTTTCCTAGATTTGGAGTGCCAAGGATTTTGATTAGTGATGGAGGAAAGCATTTTCTCAAAAATCGTTTTGAAGCAATGTTGAAGAAATATGGAGTTTATCATAAGGTGGGACTTTCTTATCATCCCCAAACCAGTGGTCAGGTGGAGATCTCTAACCGTGAAATAAAGAATATCTTGGAGAAGACAGTCGCAAATTCAAGGAAGGATTGGTCTATGAAGCTTGATGATGCACTTTGGGCCTATAGAACTGCGTTTAAGACACCTATTGGGACAACTCCGTATAGATTGGTTTATGGAAAAGCATGTCATCTTCCCGTTGAGTTGGAGCACCGTGCATTTTGGGCTATCAAGGGTCTGAATTTTGATATGTCAGCAGCGGGTGAGAAGAGACTTCTACAACTTAATGAGCTAGATGAGCTTCGTTTTGAGGCTTATGAAAGTTCTAAGCTTTACCAGGAAAAGACAAAGAAGTGGCATGACAAAGGGCTGTTACGAAGAGAATTCAAGGAAGGGGAGCTAGTTCTTCTATTTAATTCGAGGTTGAGACTATTTCCCAGAAAATTGCGTTCTAGGTGGTCGGGTCCGTTCAAGGTACAAAAGGTTTTTCCATATGGTGCTGTTGAATTGGTAAATAGCCATGGAGAGTCGTTCAAGGTGAATGGGCAGAGAGTGAAGCACTATAGAGCTGGTGAACCAATTAACGAGGAGGCGGATATTCAGCTATCTACTCCTTCTGCAGAATGATTGATGAGTCGGTGTCGGGCTAACGACGTTAAACAAATGCGCTACTTGGGAGGCAACCCATGGATTCTGTATACTGTGGAGGGCTGGTGCACTTCATGCTTCGGCATAGGGGAGTATTTCTTTCCTTCTTGTTATTAGTTGATATTCTTAGTATTGTGCCATTGAGGACATTGCCACATTTAAGTGTGGGGATGTGCTTTGTTGTGCTTTGTTGTAGTAGTATATGTTAAAAAAAATGAAAAATTTGAAAAATACCAAAAATTTGTTGTGCTTTTGAAAAATTTGAGCCTAATCTTGTTCTTTCGGTGACACACCATGTACTTGCCTATATCCTTTTATTGTATTGGCCTTACATTAATTTTGAACCTAATTGTCAAAGGCTAGTATTGTTCTTAAGGGAGTGATAAGGTGTGCATGAAGGGGGTATTGATGATCATAACTTTGGGGAAATTTTGAGTTTGGTTGGTAGCTTGTTAGTCGAAGTTTGAAATCTTATCTTATGGATCATTGCTCTTGTTATTCTTTAGCTCTCGTATAAAAAAAAGAAGAAAAAAAGTAAAAAAAAAAAAAAGAAAAAAAAAACATAAAATAAATACGAGAGCAATACTTATTCTTTGTGATCCTAGTGTGATTCGACTAGTCAAGTGGTTGTAATAAAAGTTCAAGTGTGGGGATGAAAGTATGGGAGTTGTTAATTTCATTGTTAGGTACTAGCTTTTGACTTAACCTTCTTTGGCTTTACTTGACATACCTTGTCCCTAGCCCCATTACAACCCTAATAAAAGACCTTTTGATTGTCATTGATTGTGTAAGTTGTGTTGAGGGTTAGATTGATACCACGAGTAAAGCATGTTTATGATATTGATGGAGTTGAGTGATACACTTACCACCTTGTTTGGAGTGAATATCTTTTGTGAGTGAACGGTGAGTTTTTGCTTTTGCATAGGAGATCCCAGGTTGTGTCTTGATAATGTGCTCTTGTGTGCCTAGCATGTTTACCAACGGTTTTTGCATTTGACATGGAATTCTATGATTTTATTCATGTGAATTGAGTAGACTATGTGGATACTTGCACTTTAGACACCAAGGCATTGCATATTCATTTTGATTCTTGAGTTGATATGGCATGAGAGGACTTTGTGTGTGTGGTGTTGTGTTGATAGGTGAATTTTTGCATGAGCTAGATGGATTTTGTGGGTATATTCGCTATAAGCCCTCACGAGACCTTACTCGTCCACTAGGGCTACCTAGGGGTTTAAAGGACTTGTTGCATATGTTAAATGCAACTGTGATCACCTACGGAAGTGGTACTAATTAGTTAGTGTAGTTTTTATTTTAGTTTGCACGAGGACGCGCAAAGTGCTAAGTGTGGGGATATTTGATAGAATATATTTTATAGGATTTTATTCCCACATTTATTGTGCTTTTGCGAAGAATTGTGTTGATTTAATTAGTTTTAATTGAGTTTGTGCAGGAAATAATTATTTGCCAAGTTGGAAGAAACCGAGCTTTATTTAATGTTTTCTGTGATTTTTAGCTCGAGGAATTAATTTGGTGAATTTACGAGGAGAAATGAATAATTATTGGTTCGTTTTTTAGAGTTTTTGGAGTTTTTTCCAGGAGGCAACAGGCGCAGGAGCGCGGGAAGAAGGTGCAGGAGCGCGCCTTCTTTACTGACCTAAAGGCGCAGCTGCTCAGTTAATAGGCGCAGGTGCGCTATGCTGATTCTGTTAAACTCGCGCAGGTGCGCGGGCGAACGGCGCAGGAGCGCGGGAAATGCATGGGATGCGCATCACCATCATGCGTATCAGCGTGATGACGTGGCGCTACAGTAGCCGCGGCAGTTCTGTTTGTGCGGAAAATTTAGAATAAAAGTCAGATTTCTCCTATTTGTAATGGTATTAGAAATGATTAGCTGGGCCTAATGATTTGGGTCAATATTTTTAGACTTGTGACATTATAAATACACGGCTAGATCCAATTTTTGGGGATCGAATTTTATTTAGGAAAAATATTATTATACACAACTTTGAAAACACTTTCTTCTGGAGATTTTTGGGAGAATATTTATTTTCTTTGAAGATCAAGATTAAAGGTTTTTCTTCTATTCTTATAATTATGTGTTCAATTATTAATTCTTGTTTTATTAATTCAATCATGAGTGAGTAGATAATTAATCTAGGGTTAAGTAGAACCCTAGTTATGATTGATGTGTGATTTTCCCAATTCCCCCAATTTGATTGTTTAATTGCTCTTGCTTATTGAGTTGTTTTAATTAGCAATTACAAATCAGACGTGATTATGTGTATTGTTTGAACCAATATCTAATTATCAACGAGAGTTGGATTTAGATGGTTGTGATTTATCCAGTAAGAACATGAAATTCTCCATGAGAATAGGTAGAATGGATTGTTAGGAATTTAGGGTGCTGTAATTAATGTCTCTAAATTACATGATACCATGAGAATAGGCTTGATTGTATTTTAAGAGAAGCCATTAATACTCGAGAGAGGTTATTGGTATTTATAGGGCGCATCTTTCCTGTTGAGCAGCGTACGATTAATTGGGGCGGGAATTCACAATTGCATTAATTCATGCTAGTGGGGACACTTAATTCTGGATGTTTTTAATATTTGATTTAATATAAACACAATTCGTTTTAGTATAAGTTTAGTTTAACAAATTCTCAATATTTATTGTGTTACTTTCTTAGCCGAATTAAATCATAAAAAAACTAGTGATTGACACGTTTGTCTCTGTGGGATCGACTCTGACTTACCCTACTACATAGTTAGAAGGATTTGTTAGATATTATTATTTGATAGGCACGCGACAGCCTTGTCATACATCAAACCTCAGTCCATCTTCATCTACTTCTAACAAATCACCATCTTTATCTGCAGAAAACAATATGTCTGATTTTCAGAATCATGATAACATGTCAGATTCTCAAAATCATTCTACTCCTGTCTTGCAAAATGCAACTCGAAAATCTACTAGAGCCTCTAAACTACCAGTTTATCTAACAGATTATGAACATTCTCTGCATACTAAATGCTCAGACACTTTGTGTTCCTGTACTATCACTTCCTTATGTCATCAAGATTCCACTTATTCATCTGAGTCTAGTATCTGTTGTGCACTCCCACCATTTAATCTTCAAGTTCCAGTTGCTGAACCAAGTTCATTTGATGAAGCTATGTTATATCCTGAATGGCAACAAGCTGTTGCTGCTGAATTTTCAGCACTTGAAGCCAACAATACATGGTCTTTAGTTCCCCTTCCACCTGGCAAGAAGGCCATATCATGTAAATGGGTCTTTAGGGTAAAGTATCATGCTGATGGTTCTATTGAGCGTTACAAAGCTCGGTTAGTCGTTAAGGGTTTCACTCAAAAAGCTGGAATTGACTATACTGAAACATTCTCAACAGTTGTAAAAATGACAACTCTACGGAGTCTAGTTGCAGTGGCTGTTAAGAACAATTGGCATATGTTCCAATTAGATGTAAACAATGCTTTTCTCCATGGTGATTTGTACGAAGATGTTTATATGAAACCTCCACCTGGTTTAAAGTTGTTTGATTCTTCTCTCGTTTGCAAATTGATCAAATCTCTTTATGGTCTAAAGCAAGCCTCACAAAATTGGAATTTTAAGCTTTGCTGTGCTCTTTTATCCAGAGGTTATAAAGCTTCAAAGAATGATTATTCCTTATTTTTCAAAAAGTCTGGAAATGCAGTGGTTTATCTTGCAGTTTATGTCGATGACATATTAGTAGTGGGTAATGATTTACAAGAAATCAATTCAGTCAAGGCATTTCTGAATGACACTTTCAAAATCAAAGACCTTGGTTCTCTTCATTATTTTTTAGGGCTTGAATTTCAGCCTACTGATAAAGGTATGATTGTTTCCCAGAATAAATTTACCACTGATCTACTGAATGAGTTCAATTGTTCAGCTTCTCCTGTAACAAGTCCTCTTGATCCATCCATCAAGTTACTTCCAGATCAAGGTGCTCTTGTTTCTGATTTTTCTTTATATCGAAAGTTAGTAGGCAAGTTGAATTTTTTAACCAATACTCGTCCAGACATTTCCTTTGCTGTACAACATTTGAGCCAATTTATGAGTACTCCAAGACAACCACACTGGGATGCTGCTTATCATGTTTTACGGTATCCAAAGTTTAATCCAGGTCAAGGATTATTCTACAATTCGATTCCTAGCTTTCAGTTACAAGCATTTTGTGATGCTGACTGGGCATCATGCTCACATACTAGGAAATCAGTCAGTGGTTTTGTCATCATGCTTGGTAACAGTATCATTTCCTGGAAGTCTAAGAAACAATACACCGTTTCTTTATCATCTGTTGAGGCTGAGTATCGTTCCATACGACGTATCACTGCTGAGTTAGCATGGTTATCTCGATTGTTAACTGAACTAAATGTTCCTGATGTTACTCCAGTTCCTGTCAAATGTGATAGTCAAGCTGCCATTTATATTGCACGAAATCCTGTATTTCACGAACGAACATCATAAACAAAATAAATAAAGATGACAAGATTAAAGTTAATCACGCATCTACTAACTGTTTGGCTACTTCTTATTCCCATAAAGGAATGGATGAAGAAGACTGGACAAAAGTCCAAATGTTCAGAAAACACCTCGTCCAGGAAAACATATTTGGATATCATATCCCTTCCACTTGCAATAAAATAAAGAAGGTAATGACTCTGAAAGGAATCTCTCTTGAATGCGATATATGTAAATCGACAAAAGAAGACCCCACCACCACTAGCAAGTCAGCTGGAAAAGCAGTGATGGAAAACTAAAGTAGAAAGAATCTACTTTTAATCACAGGACAAAGCAAGATAAGGAATCTTATCTCTTCATGCAACTGTGCAGCAATAATATACATCTTACGCATGCAGTTACGTAAGAGTACTTGTACAGATCCTCGACCTTATTCTATAAAAGGTGAGTTAAGTTTTCAGTATTGGGCATCTTGAATTTAGCAGAGCATACATACTGTATACTTAGCATTCAAAGAAGTTCATAATGAGTGAGTAAAACCCTTAGGGGTTATGAGTATAAACAGGCTCATAATGAGTCTGAATCTGTATAATTATATGAATCAATAAATGGTTTACCCACAAATTTTCGATAAATGGTAGGATCATCAAGCAAAACACCATCTGTAGGTGAGAGTTTGATAGTAACATCAATAGGAAGTGATAAGGGCTTGCAATCTTGTAAACCAGCTTCAACAAGAAGATCATGAACAAATTTGTGCTGATGTAAATATAAACCATCAACAGTTTTGTGAATTTCCAGACCAAGGTAATATTTAGCCAAACCCAGATCTTTAATTGTAAAGGTAGAATGCAGTACACTTTTCACATGTGTGATAAAGTTAGTACTATTACCAGTAAGCAAGATATCATCTACGTAGACTAATGCAGTGACAAAAACACCATTAGCTTTATAAACAAACAGTGAATAGTCAGCTATAGTTTGAGTAAAACCAAGATCAATCAAGACAAAAGCTAGTTTCTCAAACCAAACACGAGAGGCTTGCTTTAAACTGTATATGGATTTGTTTAGTCGACAAACAAAATCTGTACCATGAAGAGGATGCCCCTTTGGTAATTCCATGTAAACTTCTTCTGACAAATCGCCATGTAGAAAAGCGTTATTAATATCAAGTTGATGTATATCCCAGTTTTTGACAGTGGCCAAAGCAAGTACAGTGCGAACTGTAGCCATTTGGCAACAGGGGAGAAGGTATTGTGATAATCTTGTCCTTCAACTTGGGTATAACCCTTTGCAACCAAACGAGCTTTGAACTTGTCTAAAGTTCCATCAGCTTTATACTTAACTCTATAGACCCATCTACACCCTACAACCTTTTTGTTAGGAGGGAGTTGAACAATTGTCCAAGTATTATTTGTTTCAAGAGCATTGAGCTCTTGTGTCATAGATTCAATCCAACGCTGGTCAGTTATAGCTTGATTATAAGTGAAAGGTTCAGGAATAGCTGTTTGAGAACTTACAGCACAAGCATAAAAAGTTGATGAAGCAGGTGATGAATAATGCATAAAACCATATTTGACAGAATCAATAGGACAGTCTAGTAAAATAGTGCTAGCTGCATTGACA
This sequence comes from Kitagawia praeruptora, assembly GCA_037693485.1. Classification (NCBI taxonomy): domain Eukaryota; kingdom Viridiplantae; phylum Streptophyta; class Magnoliopsida; order Apiales; family Apiaceae; genus Kitagawia; species Kitagawia praeruptora. Next base: position 26,379,916 of record CM075350.1, on the reverse strand, counting down.
GATGGTTGTGTTGGTGTAATATAGTCTTTCATCCAAGTAGGACAAATTTTGGACCTAAGTGAAACTCTATGAGGGACCACAGAATTTGGTTGACTTGTATTATGAACTGGAGGTAGTTCTGATGGTGGTAAAACAGAAGAAGAATCAACTGTATCATGTGATGTATCATGTGATTCAACAGTAGGAGAGTTATGTGGTGAAGAAAATGTGGTGTCAGTAACTTGTGGAGAAAAATCTGCTAAAGGAGTGGTTGAAATTTCTTCAAAGAAAAGATTGGAATCAGGTGGTGTGAATAAAGGACAAGAAGTCTGTGAAAAAGAAGTAGCAAAAGGAAAAACACTTTCAGTAAAAGTGACATGACGAGAAACATGAAATTGCCTTGTGACAGGATCAAAAAGCTTGTATCCTTTTTGTGTAACAGAGTAACCCATAAAAACAGTCTGTAATGCTCGAGGAGCCAATTTATCAGAATCATGAATTGACATGTGTGCAAGGCATCCAAAAACTTTGAGATGTGAATAAGTATGTGGTTTGTGAAAACGTTTTTCATATAGTGATATGAAGCCTAAAACAGTGGTTGGAATACGATTAATAAGGTAAGTGGACGTGAGAACGCACTCACCCCAGAACGAAGAAGGTAAATGAGCTTGAAATAAAAGAGCTCGTGACATTTCAAGTAAGTTTCTGTGCTTACGTTCTACTCGCCCATTTTGCTGGGGAGTATAAGGACATGTAGTATGGTGAACCGTGCCTTGAGATGATAAGTAAGAGATTAAATCATGACTAAGAAATTCCTTTCCATTATCCGTTCGTAAAACCTTAATGGTTGTAGAAAATTGTGTACGAACATATTTGAAAAAATCTTTTAAAGATTGATTGGAATGCTGTTTGGTAGGGAGTAAAATAGTCCATAGACATCTAGTGCAATCATCAACAATTGTTAAAAAATATTTACAACCATTGTGAGTTGGGGTACGATAAGGTCCCCAAATGTCACAGTGTACAAGATCAAAAGGTGCAACAGCTTGAGATTGACTTGATGTAAAAGGCAATTTACATTGTTTGGCTAAAGGACAAACAGTACAAGAATTTGGAAACGAATTAGACTTAACATCTAAGTCTTCAATTTTTGACAGCACTGCAGAAGGAACATGACCAAGGCGTTTATGCCAAAGAGAAGAATCTGGATGATGAACAGCAAAAACAGATGAGGACGAAGGCACATTGTGCAACTGATAAAGACCTCCAACAACGTTACCAAGAACCAATCCCTTCGTCTGGTATTGGTCCTGCAGATAACAATTTGTAGAGGTAAAATGAATAGATGAGTTAAGTTGTGACGACAATTTACTGACAGAAAGTAAATTGAAAGTGAAAGAGGGAATGTAAAGAACATCAGTGACTAGTATGGATAGAGGATAAACATATACAGACCCCAAGTGAGTAACATTAGCAGATTCTCCATTAGGAAACTTAACTGTTAAAGGGTTAGATAACAATTGAATATTTGTCATGTGTGTTAAACTACAACACATGTGATTTGTAGCCCCTGTATCTAGCACCCAAACAGTATTAGACAAGACCATAGAAGAGGATAAAGACATGATAGTACCTGCAACATGAGTGGCTAAACTGAATTGGCTAGAAGGAGCAGATGCAGAACCAAGCTGACTAGCATTCTGATTCTGAGTATTCAAACATTGCATAAGAGAATTCAACTGAGACTGTAAAGCATCCATTTTAGAGGTCAATGAAAGATCAGACAAAGGTGGATCAGTGGTACTTGGTGCAGACATTTTAACAGCATTAGAAGATTTTGTAGCACCAAACTTGGAATTAGGAGTAAGTTTACGTTTCCCTTTGTTGTTTGGATGATTGGGATGATCAATTGGATAACCAACCAATTTATAACATTTGTCTTTTGTATGTCCTTTAAAATGACAATGTGAACATTCTTGCACTGGATGTGGAGGCCTATCACAGAAACGAGTTGGAATGTAAGTTGAAGAACCAGAGTGAGTACCTTTGGACATATTAACCATCATAGCTACCGGAGAAACAACAGAATTATGAGTTTGCCTCTGCTTTTCTTCTTGTTTAAGAAGCATAAAGGCTTGATTCACAGTAGGCCAAGGAGACATCATAAGCAACTGACCCCGTGCTGCAGTATAACTCGAATACAAACCCATCAAGAACTGAATTAACCTAGTTTTCTCAATCTAAGTTTCCCAGTATTTTGTGGCTCCACAAGTGCAATTTATAGTAGGCTCTAAAGCTCGAATTTCATCCCAAAGACCTTTTAGTTTATGAAAATAGAACTCAATAGAGTCATTTCCTTGTTCCAATTTGAACAATTCTCTCTGTGTTTCATAGAATTTATGTCCAGAAACTGCAGAAAAATGCTCGTTGAGCTCATTCCAAACAGTAAAAGCAATATCCATGTAGTTCATACTATTGCTTATTTCTTCAGAAACAGTGTTTAATATCCAGGTAATAACCATGTCATTAACACGTTTCCAGTGAGCAAAAAGAGGCGATGTTGAAAGAGGAGCAGGAAAATCGCCATTAACAATGACTAGCTTATTCTTCGCAGAAAGTGCAATTTGCATAGAACGCTCCCAAGAAGCATAATTCTCAGAACCTAATAGTTTCTTTGAGATAAGAATCATGCCTGGTTGATCATTATTATGAAGATAGAGAGGATGAGAGTTGTCATCAACAGATTGTGTATAAGATTGATCAGTAGAGGATGAAGGATTCGATTGGGAATTTGTGTTCGTGTTTCTATTTGTTGAAAGAGGATTAACTTGAGTAGTCATATTGCTTAAAACTGCATTAGCATAAGAAAACTTTGAAGACATTCAGAGATCTCAAAAGAGATCGAGATCACGAGAGAGATCACGAGAGAGATCGAGAAAAGAATCGAACATCAAATCGAATAACAGATCGAACAACAAATCGAGTAAACAATCCATAAAACAACAGCAAATCACTCACAGATCAACAAAGACAAGCTTCGATCAACAAAGAAACACAAGAACAGATCGATCTATGTACAAAAACAATGAAAAGATCAAGAAAATCACTCACAGATAGATGACGAACAGAAATTTTGCGGAAAAAACGCTTTGATACCATCTTAAGTTTGAGATAATCTGTTTAGAGACTAAACACAAAAGAACATTTACATTTCTGCAACTACATAACAAAGATGAAGATCATATCTTGAAGAAGAAGAAAAGTATTTGCTTCTACAAGTTACAGGGTATTTACAGAGAGATAAAAGTGAAGTCACTTGCTAATACAAAGAGGCCAATATATACAAGTCTAGAGTAACAGAAAACAGTTACGATAAGTAGTCTCTGTGATAAGCATAGTCTCTGTGATAAGCAGTCTTTATGTGATAAGAAGTAGCTCATATATGCAATAAGTTAGTTGATCCATTTCCTGAGCTCAAAGTTATCGGAATCGACATGATAGATCTCTCTTACAATCGATTCAATCTGGTGCAAATTCCTAGTTGGATCACATCCTCGCCAATCATATCCTCACTCAAGTTAGCGAAATGCGGAATAAAAATCAAGTTACACGACTGGAAACCGAAAACAGCATATTACTACGATTACATCGACTTATCAGATAATCTAATTTCAGGCAGTGCAGTGAACTTGATTAATTCTACACAAGATTTGAAGTCATTTTCGGCTTCTAACAATCAACTGAAATTTGATTTTTCCAGTTTAAAAATTCCGAATACGCTGAAATCGCTGGATTTATCGAAAAATATGTTGCTTTAGTCGACCCTCCACACCAACCATTTCAATTTAGAAAATTACCAAAAATTTATGGACAAAATAAATACATGTAAAATGTAAATCAAAAAATCTAGTTATTATATTGTTAAATATTTATTTATTTATCATTATTTTTCTTTATTTATAAATTAGGAAAGTAAAAAAATTTGAGACAAAATCCGTCACAATTCCAAAAAAAAAAATCTGAAGTTCTACGTTCTCGGAATCCTATCTTTTATAGAAAAAACATATACTGTATAACTTCTAAAAGAAAAATTCTAGATTTACAGAAACTTTTACAAAAAGTTTTACAGAATGATAGGGTGTCTTAATTGATTATAACTTAATGTCCCCCCTGCATTCACATCAATATCAACCAATAATGATCTACATTACCTAGCATTACTCAATCAATATAACCAAACAATTTACTCACTTTGTCACGACCAAATCTATTGCAACGTGAATATAAGCCAGGCGCCAGCTTATGATTTATAAGCTTATTTCACCTTATGAAGGTGTTTGTCTATCTAATTTATTAATCAACTTAAAGCAACTCCAAAATATTACTTAAATGACCTCCTACCTTAAAATATAAGGATTTTTGTAAAATATTTCACTCCAACAGTCTCCTAGTTGACCCTTAAAAGTTTAGGACGCTCCCCTTCTTCCTTATTTATAAGATGCTCCTAATCATTCCTTATCTCATTTTTCATAAATAAAATATTCATTTCCCTCCATTTCTAATCCACTTTCCCTTTCTTTCACTTTCTTCCCTCTCTTTCTAATATTATTATAATAATAAGGATAAAAATAAACTCTCTTATTATCACTTTTACTCTTATTATATATAAGAGGATATAATAAGATATAAATAAGTACCGAAACTGCAATAAATTAGGCGATGTCTAGCCCCACAACATAAACTTTTGCTAGCCCGTGTGACTCATCCATCACATCTTCACTACGTAAACACACCAATACTTTCCGACAAATTCGTAACATATCAAATCTGTAATATGCGCGTGCCTTTAATATGGTTGGCTTGTTTACAGGTGTTGCTCACTTGTTCTCGGACACACTACATACATAACCCTTTAAATTGGATGTGTTCTGTTACATATGTTCTCGCTCTTGATATGCCTAGGTGGAAGGAGAAAATGCTTATCAGTTCTGCCTTCAGCCTCCTGATGCACCTGCATTTATAGGTAACGCTGTAAGTGCAACTCAACTTGTGAAAACTTATTGAATGTAGAAGGCCTGTGTACTCCTGCATATTTATATGTCATCTTCCATGATCGCACACACACCATGTCCTTTCGGACGCACTACTACTAATCTTCAATTTCGAGTTGTATAATGTCTTCTTCTTGATTGTTACCAAAATATTACCAAAAGCTGGTCTAAGCAATTCGGATACAATTAGATTTAACTTGCTGAACCATTTGCTATATATAACTTATACTATGTCATATGGTAATAATAATTGAAACTATGATACCTATATTACGTAGGTCAATTTACAAGCTGTTTTTTTTATAATGTGACTTCTTCTGCATATTCTATTCACTTACTCCCTCCGTCTCACCCATATGTTCACATATGGGTTCGGACACGGAGGTCAAGGAAATATATAAAGAAAGGGGTGAAAAGTAAGAAAATTGAGTAAAGTGGTGGGACCCATAAATATATAATGTATAAAGTGGGTATAGTGGAGGAGAAAAGTGAGTAAAGTAGTGGGACCCATAAATATATAATGTATAAAGTTTACTATTTTAGGAAATGTGAAGAATTGGATGGGACATCCCAAAAAGGAAAGTGTGAAGAAATGGATGGGACAGAGGGAGTATTACTTTCCTCGGTTTGGGGAAAGGATTGGTTTATTATCTTGATATATATACACTCATACACAAGTCACTCGCTTTCTAGAACCTAGCTAGAAGTTTTCTATTTACTGTTTAATTGGTAATTTTTGTTGCCTCCATGTTCCTTTGTGGGGGACTCGATACATATTCAGATCCCACAGCACCACATGCACACATGATATTTGCATCTTACCGTCTATTTCATGTACTGCAACGATTTGTGATCACTTTTTTTGTTTTTTCTTGGTGCTTTTACTAGATACCTGTGTTGTTAATCTCCATGTAAAACTTTGTGAATAGCCAGTGCGATTGTTACATCGAGACTTGCTTAGTATATGCAGTGAAGCTTTGGCTGCAACCCGAGCTAGAGGTGACTCGGAGGCCCTTAATCTTCAGATTGAATTTGATCTACTTACCAGGTCTTGCCATAATAGTAAATGCGTTTTTCTTAGTTAGTGGTAATTTTAGCCATGCATTTCACTGTGATTAATCACACTAAGTTTCAATAAATTTTATACTTATATTAATTTGCAGTCGCAAGTAGGGTAGAGCATGGTGCGGTTTGGTGCGGTTTGTACCTAAAACCGTAACCGAAACCGCATGGGTGCGGTTTCTAAAAATCAAAACCGAAACCGGACCAAATATTATAGGTGCGGTTTCGGTTTATAATCGATGCGGTTTCGGTTTAAGTAGGTGCGGTTTCGGTTTTGGCCAAGCTAGCTTAAAGACTCACACCCAACTCACTTAGAAATGAAACAATCTTAACCATAAGCTGCCAACTTATAACTACTAATCAAAAACTCCAAGAATAAAATAACTTCTAAACACCCTGACTGGCCAGTGGCCACAATCCAATTCCATTGTCTAAAATAATTCATTGCGGCAATTCATTGTCTAAAATAAACAACAGCAAAATGTCAAATAAAACTCCAAAATAAAATAACTTGATTACATCTTGATTGGCCAGTGGCCACAATCCATTGTCTAAAATAATTCATTGCCGCAAACAGGAATACAAGAATCTGCAGGGCAAAAACTCCAAGAATCAGCAAGAAAAAAACTCCAAGAATCAGCAACAAAATGTCATCCCCATTTTCCATATGCAATCTGTCAAACAGAAAACTGTCATCCCCGTGAAAAATCTAGAATATGCAAAATGAAAATAAGCACACGAATCTCTTACAACATATTATTAATCATCAAGATCAAATTGCTCAAACAACTTTCCAACTGATTTCAGCTCATCTGAAAAACAGAAAAAATTAGTATGTAAAATAGTAGTACTAACTATAACAGTAAGTTAAAAAAAACTTCAATCAAGTTATACCTTTTTCCAAATGCTCATATTGTTTAAGGTCCTCAGGATCTTCTTTAATATCAATCATTTCTTCAGATGTTCTTAACCAATCTTGGCAACAAATTAGTGCTTCTGCTGTCCTAGTAGAAAGTCTACTCCTATAAGAATCAAGTGTCCTACCTCCGGTACTAAATGCAGATTCTGAGGCAACGGTTGAGATAGGCATAGCTAGCACATGCCGGGCAATTTTGGATAAAATAGGAAATTTTTTTGAATTAATCATCCACCAATCCAATAAGTTAAAATTTTCCTCTCGTTTCTCTCTCCCATCTAAAAGATATATGTCAATCTCAGATTTTCCCATTCCCCCTTGTTCTTTTGCATACCTTTCAAAGTCATCATCCCACTCACCATCAAGGTTTGAATGTAAATTACTTGTGGTTGAACAAGTGATACCTTGGTAGTGGTCGAATAATTCATGTAAAGTATTCATTATCCTTTCACACATTAACAAGCACTTCATAGACTCTCTACCATAAAGCCTAGCAAGACAAAAATCCAAGTATTGTTTTTTATACCTTGGATCCAAAAGAATTGAAACATACAATAAAAAATTGGTATTTTCCAAATTATCCCAATATTTATCATACTTTTCTTTCATTCTTCTTGCCATATCCCTCATCATGAGATCATCATTTGCACACATTTTAATTATAGCATCTTGCACTTTCACAAGTTCAATAAAAAATATGTTCGAAGTGCAATATTTGGATCCAGATATCTTCATAGTCACATCATAAAAGATATGTTGTATTACCCCCCTTATTCTCTGCATTTTCTTCCTTATTATCTATGCCCTCATCATTCTCATTTTCAATATCTATAACCATCTGAAATTAAAAACAATTAAAAAATTTATAACTTACAATCGTACATGGTCTAATCAAAACAAATTATATGGATAAACAAATACATATAAAAGCAAGGTTTAAGGAGTACCTGATCTTGTAAATGTGATTTTTTAGTTGAATGATGAGGAGAAGAATCATGTTGTTTTAAGCTGACCTCTTCGATGTTCTCTTGAGGCTCGACATGTGCTCTTGAGACCTACGTGTACAATCAATTTAGAGTCAACCTCGTTATTGTAAGAATTTTTCTCAAAGAATTCAAGACAGAGACAAAAAAAAAAGAAACAAACTTGTTCAAGCAGAGAGGAGAAGTTAGCTTGTTGAAACATTTTAAGATCCACGACATCAACGAATCAGCAACGGTCATAAACTCACAACAGCAGTCAGCAGCAGCAATTGAGAAAAAGATAGCAGCGGCAGCGGTAAGACTCTTTGGCTAAGAATAAGATACCCTAATTTTGGTTTGGCTAAGAATAAGACCCTAATTTTGGTTTTGATTAATTGGACTATGGGCTTGTCCTGTGGCTTTGCTGTGTGACTATGTCCAGCCCATGTAAGTAAATTACTTACTGTTCTATTAATTTTAAAATATTAATAATTTAAATACAATATTTATTAATTATATAAAATAATAATAGTAATGTGAAATTAAAAATATTAGTTTTTATTTATATTATTAATATATGCGGTGCGGTTTCGGTTTTGCGGTTTTAAAAAATATAAAAACCAAACCCGCGCCGTATAATTGATGCGGTTTTTTGCGGTTTTGCGGTTTTTTGCGGTGCGGTTTTTTGCGTGTGCGGTTTATTGCGGTTTGGGTGCGGTTTCGGTTCAAAAACGGTTTTATGCTCATCCCTAGTCGCAAGGATCACCACGAGTTTACTATAGTGCGCGATTGCATAAGAAGAAAACTGGAAGCGAGTGTAAAGTTTGCACACAACATGATTAGTATGTCTATACCATTTTTTTTTTGTTTTTTGTGTCGATGCTTGCAGTTGTCATAATTCCAAAAATTATATTTATATGCTCTATGAAGTAACATTACTGTGACTATATGCTTTAGTGTATGATTGTTCTGCTCTGTAGGCTGTTTGTGCCAAGTTACTGACTGAACCAAATAAAGCTATACGAAACCTTTGAAGAACTCAACATCTTTATGCTCATTTGACCGGGAGACTCAGAAGTGAAGACGATGAGGTAGAATTTCAAGTGTCGATAGTTCTATGTTCCAATTTACTTGCATTTTTTCGGTATTAATTATCAACCTAATGAACTTATTTTCGGTTAATAATATGCACTGTACTCTTTCCTGCTTATATTGTTACTGGATAGGCTATTTGATTTTACAAGCTTTAGCAATTTACTTGTGTGACGTTTTTTTGAATTGTTTTTTTCTTTTCAGTTGTATATTCTGTCCTCTCTTCATCCAACTCCTGCAGTTTGTGGATTCCCGACAGAAGAGGCCAGACTCTTAATAACAGAAACTGGTGTGCATGTTTTTTTTATCAGCTTGTAATTTTTCTCATTTTCAATCATTTTAGGCTTAATTTATTCCAGTTCACTTAAGAAAACATATTATATCTCTTAAATGCACAATGAAACATATCTGAAGTAGAGAAGATACCTAGTAGTATTTCATATAAATAGTTGACGACACACATAAAAGATGGCCTCTTATTACTGAATGCAGCTGGTTTAGCGATGAAAAATATACTGGATGCACAACCTGGGTAAAACAGTGGTGATGAATGAATACTATACTTGACAACCTTTTGTTATATTTTTATTTCTTCACCCAATATTTCATGTTGAAGACATGGTTGTGGTGAATCCCCGCACGAGTTCACTCAAGTTCTATAGTTGTATATAAATAGTTCTATTTCATGTTGAATTTTTTTTCATGCTAGGAAACTAAGATGTTTTGTTCATAGTGTTTTATGATTTCACCAAGTACACTTTCTCAGCTATCTTGTTACTGAAACAATGTGGATATTATAGGGACATGGTGCAATATTATATGCTGGGACTGGGATTGTTGTAGGAAGTAACTCATCTCAAGAGTAGGAAGAACTGGAACTGAAGATATCTCAGGTTGGTCAATCATGTTCGAGCATGAATGGTTTGCACTTGTTCAATACAAAGCTAGGAAACCAATTCCAAACTTGAGCATTAAATAAATCAATTTTATTTTTTATTTTAGATCTAAAAGCTACTTTCCAATATCATGATTTGGCCTGCAGTTCACGAAATTGATGAAACCAAAAGCTGTCACTTGATGCAAAAAAGGTCGAAATGGAGATTGTTTACTGGGAAGGTTGGTTATTATAGGCATTATGACAAGAATAGAAAGCCTTGAAAGTACTTAAAACATTAGAAATCACCAGAATATTCTGAAACTTAAGCTTTATCTTTCTTCCTTTTAACAAGGCCTATCGTTATTTTGTTCTTACCACATCGATTCTGGTACACGGGTAATAGATTAATCAAGCTGCTACTTGGTTCAACATTGTGGTCTTTGACATCTCTGGTTCAGAAATCATGGGAATGCTTACACAGCATCTCATTTTCGCTCCAAATGGTTCAGCCTTGTTGTAAAGGTGTCCTCAACAGAAGAATTTGAACTCTTGAGAACAGCTAGTCATCGTTTGGTTGTCCTATATGTCATAAAACTTGTTGCAATGGTAGATCTCGACATCCTTCAGGTTTTATTATCAAAATAACTAAGCTATTGCGAGCATCATTTATCTTCCACTGCTAGATACAGAGGTCATTTAGGATATGAAAAGTAGGTTTTCAGACTCTCCAGGTTGTAAATGTGCATATGTTAACTAGCTACTCTACGTCTATAATTACTTAATTAGTGTTTAAATATGCCTTGTAGTTCCACTGTGATTTTTCTATGAATTTCAGCAGAAGAAAATAAAATTTCATAGCCTTGTGTTAATCCTTTTCTCCTCGGCTACAATAGTAAAAATAAAAGTGAAAAATATGCAAGTAATGATGTTAAACAAAACTATTATAAATTCGTACACAACATATGAAATATTTTCAACTTATAAAATCAAAGGGTTTGTCTAATTTTTTTAGACATCCTTTTCACAATTATACAATTTTATCTTATTTTTCAATATTTTAAATTTTAAGAGTTAACAAATCAACGAAGTTTTCTTTAGTATGAAGGATATGCCTTTCTTCCTAAACATTTCTTCTTTTACCTTTCTAGTTTATAACATGTTTTCAGACAACCGACATTGTTAATTTCAGGTCAAAGAAAAGCAAGGGGTACAAAGAAACTTGGTTCATTTAGCTGCATGTACCCTCCTCCCTCTGTATATGATCAATATTCAAGGCTAAAGTTAAGAATAATAATGCATCAGCTTGCAAGAAAAGCTAGCTTTCAATCCCTACCTAGCTGGTTCACGATCGATTCCGAAAAAATGGTCAAGCTCACCTTGTATATATATACAACACACGATAAAAGTAAAACACCAATATCATCTGTAAGCAACGAACACTCACAAAAATTATCTTGGACCAGGACTGTTTTACATAATTTCTCAGGGAGATTATTAGTTCACTAATGGCAAATACTAGCGCCACGAAGGACTGTGCTGGCAAGAAATGCACATCTACCGCCATGCTAGAAGAGTTCGTACCTCCTTCGGGTTGGAGTCAGGACTCAGATGCTCACTACCTTGTCCTTGATCTTCCTGGTAATTAAGTTTCATAATTTTTTAATACGTATTAATAGTTCCTATTTTTCATAAGATGTAATATGTTAATCATTCTCATAAATTTTATTTTATGTAAGGTTTTAAGAAGGAAGAGGTGAGACTTCAAGTGAACAATCGGGGTGAGATAATCACTAGTGGTGAAAGGCAAACAGTTGGAAACAAACTGGTGATCCGATTCTTGCAACACTTTAAAATACCGGAAAATTCAATTACTGAAAAAATCACTGGAAAGTTTGAAGGTGAAGTTTTATACGTAACAGTCCCAAAGCTAAAAAAGGACCATGACATTACCAAAGTAAGCAACCTTCCAAAGCTAAGAAAGAAGCCCAAAAATGACAACATCACGGAAACAAGCAACATCCCAGAACCAAAAAATGACGACAACATCACGAAAGCAAGCAACATCCCAGAGCCAAAAATTGACGACAGCATCACTAAATCAAGGGACGTTGACGGCTATGGCAGCATCAGGAATCATTACAAGAAGATTGCTGAAAAATTACCTTTTGATGGTCAAGGCATTATAAAAGAGGATTGGGATATTGCAGAGGAGAGTGGCATGTTACTACAAAGTGTAGTAAAAAATCTGAAAGAGAACAAGGGGATTCTAATAACAGCCGTGTTGGCGTTCTCCCTGGGAGTGCTAGTGTCTCGTAAATTTTCAAAATAATTTGAAACCAGGGCATATATCTATTTCTTTGTATAGTTTGATGTAATGAAAGATCAAAACTGTAACAACTTGTAACAATCTTCTTACATTTTCACTAAAAGTTGTTTGATCAACTTTTATAGAATCAGATTCAACATACACGCATCGCATAACATGATACAGCGGAAAAGACATGAATATCAACAATCTATACAAGTTTTACAATGCAATGGCATTTATATGACTGAAGTACCTATTTACCTTCATAATTTACCGACTGTTTTAGCTTTTACCAGTGAGCGATTCCAAACCAAAGTATTTCACAAAATTCCTTAGTAGCATAGATTTTTCACAAAACCTATGCTACTAAGGAATTTTGTGACAGTGCATAACACATAGCTGCTGATTTCGAGCATTTTGCGTTGTAGGTTCTACAGCCCGAGTTTTGCTCTAGGATCTTATCTCTGGTCCTTAAAAGACATCTCGAGCTGGAAAACATATTTTCAATCACCGGCATATTTTGTTCTTGTTGTACTCTAAAATCTTGGAAACTTAATTCAAATTTAAGCTCTAAATAAAGGCATAAAGCGAATTGTTGACTAAAATAAAAGATCTTTAAAGTTTGATTGTTCAAAACCTGAACAAAGTATGCGGAATAGTGTTTAGTGTTTTGGTATTGAAAGTGTTTAGTGCTTTGGTATTGAATACCTCTTTGGTATTATATTTTGCTACAAAGGACCAGCCTATTTATAGGCCTCAAAATATGCTAAGTTACATCATGCCTTACATAGACAAGCCTACAATATAAGACTTTGAATATTGATTTGTTCAACTTTCAAACTAGCCTACAATATATGACCAAGATGATTACCCATTTATTCAACCCACTTGGTAAGCATTAGAAGAGTTTGTCAATTCTAGCACTCCCCCTCAAGTTGGGCAGTCGGTGCTCTAATGCCCAACTTGCGTAAAGTCTCATCGAAGGCTTTAGTATTGACTGCTTTTGTCATGATATCAGCTAATTGATCCTTTGATCGAACAAACGGAAGTTTGATTGTCTTATCTTCCAATTTGTCCTTGATGAAATGTCGATCTATCTCGACGTGCTTCGTTCTTTCATGCTGGACCGGAATTTCTGAGATACTTATAGCTGCCTTATTGTCACAAAATAGCTTACATGCTGTTTTCTGTGGAAAACCAAGTTCATTCATGAGTTTCCGAATCCATAGGATTTCAGTTATTCCTTTTGCAATTCCTCTGAATTCTGCCTCTACACTTGATAAGGCCACCACCTTTTGTTTTTTACTTCTCCAGGTGACCAAGTTACCACCTACTAGAGTAAAGTACCCAGAAGTGGATTTCCTGCTGTCACGATCTCCTGCCCAGTCTGCATCTATGTAGGCAATTAGATCCAGATGATCATTTTTGGCGAAGTAAATTCCCGTGCTACTTGTACCCTTTAAGTGCCTCAAAATTCTCATTACTGTTGTCATGTGTTGTATTTGTGGGAGATGCATGAACCTGCTCACCACTCCTACAGCATAAGCTATATCTGGTCTTGTGTGAGCTAAGTAAATGAGGTTTCCCACAATCTTCTGATATTGTTATCTTTTAGCCAGTTTTGCTCCTTCAAGAATTTGAAGACCATGATTAGCAACGATCGGTGTCTCAGCTGGTTTACAGTCTAGCATTCCTGTTTCTACCAGAAGATCAAGGATATACTTTCTCTGGTGAATGAAGATTCCTTGTTTCGACCTCAGAACTTCTATGCCAAGAAAATACTTGAGAGTCCCCAAATCTTTCATCTCAAATTCTTGAAATAGTTTTCCTTTTAAGTCAGTGATCTCTTTCTCATCATTTCCAGTGATAATCATGTCATCCACATAAATTATCAAGCAAGTGATTTTATCTCTAACCTTCTTCAAGAATAGGGTGTGATCTGAGTTGCTTTGATTGTACCCAAACTTCTTCATAGCTTTTGTGAATCTTCCGAACCATGCCCTAGGGGACTGTTTTAGCCCATAAAGCATCTTCCTCAGTCTACAACCTTCTTCATCTCAAAATTCCTGAGAATACCCTGGTGGTGCCTCCATATATACTTCTTCATCAATACTTCCATGAAGAAAAGCATTTTTTACATCAAACTGGTATATGGGCCACTCCTTGTTTGCTTCTATTGAGAGCAAGACCAGTATTGTATCAATCTTGGCTACAGGAGAGAAGGTCTCAGAGTAGTCAATTCCATATGTCTGGGTATATCCTTTAGCCACCAGTCGTGCCTTATATCTCTCAATAGTTCCATTTGCTCGGTATTTGATAGAGAATACCCATCTACAACCTACTTTTTTTTTCCTTTTGGTAGGATGCATTTTTCCCATGTTTTGTTTCTCTATAGAGCTGAATACTCATCTTCCATAGCTTGTTTCCACTTTTCATTTCCAAGGGTTTCCTCCACTGTTTTCGGAAAAATATTTGCCATGGCTGTGCTGGACAAGTTCTCATTGCTGATTCTCTCTACAAGATATTTAGACCGTTGGGCCTCATACTCTGGATCATACCTTCTCGGTGGAACTCCTCTTGTACTTCTCGGGGGTAACTGATACCTGTTTGGAACACTATCACTAGGAAAAATATTAGTTTCAGTAATAGTATCAGTTCCAGAGTTCTCAGAATTAACCTCTGCTGAGGAGAGGTCATCAGAAGGATGCTCATTAGACAGAACTGGAGTGGACATAAGAGGAGATACTGATGGAGGAGGAGATACTGATGCTTCAGGAGCAACATCGGTGGTATTACCTACTTGTGTTGTAGGATCTGGATTCATCACTTCTGGATATGTTAACCAGCTAAGGTCATCAAGGTCATCACTCAAACTCTCCCCCTGAGGACTAAGCTGGGTATAGTAGTAAGACTGTTCAAAGAACTCACAGTCTAAAGTAGTGTAGATTTTGTCCTGGATAGGGTCATAACACCGATACCCCTTTTGATTAACCCCATACCCAAGAAATACACATTTAATAGCCATGGGTTCTAGTTTTGTGCGTACCCTTTTTTGAAGATGAACATAGACAATGCATCCAAAGACTCGAGGAGGTAAGGAATGTGAAGATGGAATTGAGATGTGTGACCCAAGAGTATTGAGGGGTGTGTCGTAATTGAGGGGTTTTGTGGGAAGGCGGTTTGTGAGATAGGTAGCAGTAGCAATAGCTTCGGGCCAGAAGTGAACGGGAACGTGAGATTCGATCATAAGGGCTCGGGTGATTTCAAGAAGGGTTCTATTTTTTCGCTCGGTTATACCATTCTGTTGAGGTGTGTAAGAACATGTGGTTTGGTGGAGGAGGCCATGGTCAATAATGAATTGTTTCATGTTCAAGTTAACGTATTCCCCCCAACCCCATTGTCAGACCGTAAAATTTTTGGTTCAGCTTTGAACTGAGTGCAAATCATGTGGTAGAATTGAACAAAGACATCAAACATTTCAGACTTGTGTTTTAAAAAATACACCCAGCTCATACGAGTACAATCATCCACAAATAAAACAAAATATGAAAAATTATGAAGGGTAAAATCTGGAACTGGTCCCCATACATCAGAATGAATCAAGGCAAATGGTTGAGTACTATGAGTCATACTAGGATAATATGAGTGCTTATGGCTTTTAGCTAAAACACATGCTTCACAGTTCAAATATACGGCAATGTTCTTTAAAGAGGGAAATAATCGTTTGAGATAACCAATGGAGGGGTGACCTAGCCGACGGTGCCACATCCAGAGTTGATGTTATGGTGATCCATGAGCAAGCAAAGCATTACTGTTTTGAGTCACCTCATTCACATAGTATAATCCTCCTCGTTCAGTACCATGACCAATGATCCGTCCCGTCTGAGCATCCTGCACAACACAACCAGATGATGTCATTAGAACAGTATAGTCAAGTTCCCTAGTTAACTGGCTAACAGATAAAAGCTTGTGAGTAAGACTAGGATTTAAGAGGCAGTTTTGTAAATGGATATTAGAGGTAACATCCACAGTTCCGGCCTGGGTAACGGGAATATATTCTCCGTTTGCACTTTGGATTTGAGTACGATGAGTGTTGTTGGAGGACACAATATCGAAAGAATCATAGGTCATTGTATCGGTGGCCCCACAATCAAAAATCCATGGATTGGATATTTGGTTGCATAGGAGGCCCAAAGAATTTTGATTTTCGGTGACTTTGCTTTCACGGACTGTACCTGCTGTTGTGAGAGAGTTGTCGCCGTTAACATCCGGACCACCTACAGCTAGGTTGGCCTTACCGCCGGTCCTGGAAATTATATCCTTGGAGGCGGCCTTCCTCTGCATCAGGTCGTCCCACCATTCTGGATACCCGATGATTTTGAAACACCCCTCCTTGGTGTGTTTCGTACCACCACAATGGCTGCACTTGAGTTGGGTTTTATCTTCTCATTGGAATGACGAGGATTTCGACCGGTGTTTCACGAGGAGCCTACTACCAATCTCTGAAGGTTCTCGTCCCAATGATGAGTTGCTGGCCATTATGCTGCGACGGGCAATCTCCCGTCTTATGGACGCGTAGGCTGCGTCAATGGTGGGTAGTGGATCTTGATACAATATATCCCTCTTTTCTTTGTCTAGAGTATCACTTACTCTAGCCAGAAATTGGTACAATCTTTGCCTTTGTATGAAGGAATTAAATAAAGTAATGTCCTCTGCACACTTCATGGGGTTGGGCATTCTCCTGTCTATTTCCTTCCACAAAGTGTTGAGTTTATTGAAATAAATTTCTATAGTGTCCCTTCCTTGTCTCATAGTTGCTGTCTTTGAACTTAGATCATAGATCTGGAGTTCGTCTCTCCCATTGCTAAGGAGAGTTTCAATTCCCTTACATAATTCCCGGGCAATCTTGTAATCCAGAAATTGGTTCACAAGATCTCCATCAATATTTTCAATGATCCAAGACAAGACCATCGAGTCCTTTTAAGCCCACTGTTGGTACTCAGGGTCATCTGGTGGAACGGGATTTGTCGTGATATGGTTGAGCCGGCCTCGACCACCAATAGCAATATGCATTAATTTACACCATCTATGCTCTATATTAATGTGCAAAACCATGTTTTAATGGTACACAATAGTACCAAAGTACCAAAAGTACCAAATTTGGTTATCACTTAACTCGGGGTTCGATCCCTTCCAACTACATAATTATACAAGTTTATTATTTAATTTAATTTCACCCCATGTTCAATTTCCTATAAGGGGTTCAATTAAGGGGTTTGACGGTTATCACTTAAGGGTTCGATTTCCAACTACATAATTATACAAGATTTATTATTTAATTTAATTTCTTTAATTTCGTCGCGTGTTCGATTTCCTATAAGGGGTTCAATTCCTGACATAATTATAAAGATTTATTTACTTTAATTTTTTTAACTTTATCTCGGATTCGATTCTTTATAACTACATAATTAAATAGTGTATTAATATTAATTTTTTAATCTCGACTCGTGTTAAATCTATGCCCGTGCTTCGCACGGGTTATCCGCTAGTTTGGTGTAATTAGTGAAATTTAGTTTTTCGGCAACATGCACCGTTTGTGATATTCCGGTTTCTAGGAGGTTTGGATTTTTTTGTAGTTTCTGAAATAATTTGAACATTTGTTCCATTTGTTCCATAGAGACTAATTGTGTTGTGGTTTCTGGCTGTTCAACCATTGTAGGTAAGAATATGATTGTGGTTTCTAATTGTGTAGTTTCTGGAAGGTGATGAGTGAACAGTACCGTATTTATGAATAGTGAACAGTACCGTATGTATTTGTGAACGGTGAATAGTACCGTATGTATTTGTTAACAGTGAACATTACCGTATGTATTTGTGAATAGTGAACAGTGCCTTCGTCTCCGGCGATGAACAGTGCTTCTTCTCCGGCGATGAACAGTGGACAATGCCTTCGTCTCCGACGATGAACAGTGAATAGTGAATAGTACCTTCCGACCGAAATAGTGATCGGAAAAAAATATTATGAATCCCAGATCAAACCTTAGAGCTCTGATACCATGAACAAAGTATGCGGAATAGTGTTTAGTATTTTGGTATTGAAAGTGTTTAATGTTATGGTATTGAATACCTCTTTGGTATTATATGCTAAGTTACATTACATAGACAAGCCTATAATATAAGACTTTAAATATTGATTTGTTCAACTTTTAAACTAGCCTATAATATATGACCAAGATGATTAACCATTTATTCAACCCGCTTGATAAAGCATTTTGATAAAGCATTAGAGCAAGTCCAACAATGTCCTATATTATGCCCTATAAATATTATAAAAATTAGTGTCCTAGTGATTTAGGACATTATTTTTATGTATCAATTTCAACAATATGCCTTATCCTTGTGCCATATTATTAAAATAATAATATATTTGATAAAAGAAGGGAAGAAAAGGAGGAAAGTGAATTTTTTTATTGATAAAAAATGAAATAAGGCATGACTATTGGTGTCCTAAAAATAGGGCATGAGATGAATGTCTTAATATTTTAAGTCACCACTAAGACATTGTTGGAGCATATTTTTTTCCAAATACCCTAAATTTTAGCTAAGGACATCAATTTAAGACATTGTTGAACTTGCTCTTAGAAGAGTTTGTCAATTCTAACAAAAACCAAAGAGGCCAGGATCTTCTAAAACTTTGTTTTTCTCAACTGAATTAACTCGTACGTTGATTATGTCCTTGCTGAATTAAGTCTGGTGCACAGGGACTAAAATTAGCCAAGCTTTTCTGAAACAGAACTTAAAAAAAAAAAATCCAACAAAATGAACCATGTTTAAAATTTTCGCATAATACTCAAAGATTAGACCAGTTGGAAAGCACAATTTATTTAATGGCAAATGGTCCAGTACATACGTATGCAAAGTACTGTTACTGAGCATACGGTTTCCCAGTACCGCGGAAAGTTTCCGCGGTACGTGCCCCGTACCGCAGAAAATGCCCTGTTTTCACACCAATACACGTACCGCGAAAAGTTTCTGCGATACGTGTTACACAGCATACACCTAGCATACGTCTGCACCAGACCGGGACCCTTATTTAATTTTCTTCTACTTCGACTGTGCTGTCATGTATAGAAAAGTCGTCGAAAATTTGCTAATTCAAACCATTGCGAAATATTACTTTTTACTAACAACCATGTTATAACGAAGGGATAACGGATTATTCTGTTGCTATATTTAGCAACAAGATGCCAATAGAAATTTTCTGTTGGTAAAATGGTTTCCCAACGGAATGCTGACAGAATACGTTCGTTGAAGCAAACGTTGTTGGGAAATGCTTGCCAACGGATTTTTTGTCCGTTACAAAACTTACTAACTAAATATCAACAACTTAATAACAGATCTCTTGACCATAACAAGTAATTCTATCAACGCTTTGCCAACGGAATTGGTAATTCTAGCAACACAATTATCCATAACAAATTTAGTTGGTACTTCGTTGCTAATCCAAACAAATGTTTATGCCTCATTACTCAGATCTTGATTCTTACACAATTATCAAATTCATAAATGAGATTTAAACAAAACAAAGATTCATTTCATAAACCCCGATTCAACTTACAAAAAACAAACTAAACAAATACTCTAGCTCTTGAAATCAATTAAACTAAACTAAACAAGGATCTAACATCTGACGAACAAGGCTCTTGGCATTTTCAAATATCTGAGGCCAGGGCTCCCTCTTGAAATCAATTACACCACGCAATATTGCCAGAGCAACACCCTGTTCCTGTTTCTGCACCAAAGGGATGATGTAAACACCACCTTCATGAGAAAATGAAGTGCAAATTTAAATTTAACCTTAACGAGTGGTATTACACATAAAAATTTTGAAGCCTTGGACACACAAAAGCAGCAACAAACATAATTAGAATGAATGTGTGTAATTACCTCTCTCGAGCATGTAATCTATCACCTGTTGTAGTAGGAAACTCCTTTCCAATTTATAAAACTATTTCCACCTGCATTGAATTTAAACAAGAATCAGGGTACACACAGTGAAAGCTAACACTACACGCCCTACTATATTAGATATTACCCTACCAACTCAAAGAGAAAAGCTTTTAAGTTAACTAAATGGAAACTTTTGAAGTAGCAATAGAAAGAAAATCAAAGGCTGGAGTGTACCTCTTTCACAAAGATGCAATGTTAACAAAGATGCTTATGATAACAGTTATCATAAGCATTGCTCATTGATTGATTTGGTATATTCACTTGTGAAACATCCTCCAAGAGTTGATGGTTAACTCTCAGTTCTGCAAGTTCAAGGCTATAAGACCAACTATTGCATATCTGTCTCTTATACGAACCTTTCCCTTTACACACCCACTGGGACATATTAACATCTACAAAGTTACAACACCTTATTACCAGCAATAACACTGCTCAGAGTGTTGATGAATGGAAAACTAAGGAAGGATGCATGATAAATGACAGTTATAAAATATTGCGGAAGTTGTATAAAATGCAAAGGAACTGTGCTCAAAATGTGCACTGATCATTCTCTACATATACAATCCTAAACTGCCAATGAATATTAGATGCATCATTGACATGAATATAGCTAATACGACATGCAATTTCGTAGAAGGTTCAGAAAAGTAGATTATTTGGATTGTTTTGTGCAGTAGTTATATCAAATACTGACCAAGAAATGAGGAAGGGTTGGTCCAAACTATTAGTAACACTCACAATCACATTGTCATTGGTGACCGCCTCAATCTGTGGTCCCGGAAATTGTCCATTAATCAATATTCCCTGCACATTCAAATCACAATCAATTCATCAGCTCTGTCACATCCCATTATCTATTTTTCCATTCCACACTCAAAGATAAAATGTTGAAACAAACACACACATAGGAAGAAAGTTGCAAATCTGAGATGCATATAACAGTTGCATTTGTATAGTTATAGTGCAGTCACCAAAAAATATGCAAAGTTGTACAAGTACAAACATGTTTAACTATAAAGTTGATAAAACCCAAATGCAAAAAGGAGTAAGAATGGGTAGGAAAAGTACCTGTTGTTTGACACCAAGAGGGTAAATATCACCATAAGTAACATTCCATGTAAAGAATCTATATGGGTCTTCCCCATTAGCCAGTAGTGTTAACAAAACCACCATTAAACTCCATACCAAGCTTCTTATTTCCACCATCTTTATTGTAACCAAAAGAACTGGTCAGTATTTCTTGGTCTAAGACCGGAGACAGTTTAATTTGGGGAAGAATTGAAGACTACAAAAATATACACACAAATCATCTAATTATACACACAAACTCATCTTAAACAAACAAATCAAAATTAAACAAGTCAAATCAGAAAATATATAGATAAAAACGTACATACAAACATATAAGAGAAATATGTTTAATTGAATTATTATAACGAATAACAACTTTACTGAAATTTAATTAAGTGTAGAAGCGAGAAATCATACCCTAATTAGACGAGAGCGAGAGAGCGAGAGATATTAGGATTAGAGAACTGAGCGAGAGAGATTATGATTAGAGAAATGTGAAGAGAGATTAGTTAGAGAGAAAAGGTTTTTATGTTTAATTTGGGAGTAAAATTCAGGATGGTGGCCAAGTTTTATCCCAATTTTCAAAATGTTGGCCGTGTTATCAGATTTTCAAAAGGATGGCTGATGTTTTCCTCCGTATTTCAAAACAGTGGCCAGTCTTTCAATTTCTCAAATTAGTGGCCAACATTTCACTCCGCGTTTTATAAAAGTGGCTATTTTAGTCTATTATTGGCCACTTTTTTGAAAGGCGGAATGAAAGATTGGCAACTAATTTGAGAAATTGAAAGACTGACCACTGTTTTGAAAGACAAAGTGAAAGGTTGGCCACTAATTTGAGAAACTGAAAGACTGGCCAACATTTTGAAAATTGGGGTAAAACTTGGCCACCATCCTGAATTTTACTCTTAATTTGGGGAAGAACTGAAGACTACAGACTACGACCAATGCTTTTAATTAAGGGGGGAAAGTGTACAAGAAATAATTTCGCCTAAGGGGGGAAAAGTACCGCCTTTTTTTACACTAATTATTTTAGTTTTCATTCCATATTCTTATAACTTAAAATCAAACCCTCGAAAAAAATAACTTAAATCAAATAAATTTCATGTAAATATAATATAAGTATTAATCAAATCATGGTTAAAATATTAAATTAAATAAATTTACATTTTTTTGAAATTTTTGGAATAAATTTAGGGTTATCCAATAATACCACAATCCAAAATTATACATATATATTATAAATTTTATATGGATATATTGTTTCAATTTTTTAAAAAATATTTCTCCATGACCCAACCGTGCGGAGGTCATGAAGCATCATTTTTAATGTTATGGCCAAAATTTTATAAAAAATAATAAATTAATTTGGATGGTAAAAATAGTTATCAACTATTGATTTGACCCGTACTGCTAACTAGTGCTTTGTCCCGGATAGTTGTTTCTATTTTTTAAAAAATACTTATCGACGATCCAACCGCACGTATGTCAATATATATCTAATTTAGTGATGTTCCCAAGATTTTAAAAAATAATAAATTTATTTGGATGGTAAAAGTGGTAGTCAACTATCGATTTGACCCGTACTGCTAACTAGTGCTTTGTCCCAGATTGTTGTTTCTATTTTTTAAAAAATACTTATCGACGATCCAACCGCACGTATGTCAATATATATCTAATCTAGTGATGTTCCCAAGATTTTAAAAAATAATAAATTTATTTGGATGGTAAAAGTGGTAGTCAACTATCGATTTGACCCGTACTGCTAACTAGTGCTTTGTCCCGGATAGTTGTTTCTATTTTTAAAAAAATATTTATCGACGATCCAACCGCACGTATGTCAATATATATCTAATTTAGTGATGTTCCCAAGATTTTAAAAAATAATAAATTTATTTGGATGGTAAAAGTGGTAGTCAACTATCGATTTAACCCGTATTGCTAACTAGTGCTTTGTCCCGGATTATTCTTTCTATTTTATAAAAAATACTTATCGATGATCCAACCGCACGCATGTCAATATATATCTAATTTCGTGATATTCCCAAGTTTTTAAAAAATAATAAATTTATTTGGATGGTAAAAGTGGTAGTCAACTATCGATTTGACCCGTACTGCTAACTAGTGCTTTGTCCCGGATTGTTGTTTCTATTTTTTAAAAAATACTTATCGACGATCCAACCGCAAATATGTCAATATATATCTAATTTAGTGATGTTCCCAAGATTTTAAAAAATAATAAATTTATTTGGATGGTAAAAGTGGTAGTCAACTATCGATTTGACCCGTACTGCTAACTAGTGCTTTGTCCCGGATACTTGTTTCTATTTTTTAAAAAATACTTATCGACGATCCAACTGCACGTATGTCAATATATATCTAATTTAGTGATGTTCCCAAGATTTTAAAAAATAATAAATTTATTTGGATGGTAAAAATGGTAGTCAACTATCGATTTAACCCGTACTACTAACTAGTGCTTTGTCCCGGATTGTTCTTTCTATTTTTTAAAAAATACTTATCGACGATCCAACCGCACGTATGTCAATATATATCTAATTTCGTGATATTCCCAAGTTTTTAAAAAATAATAAATTTATTTGGATGGTAAAAGTGGTAGTCAACTATCGATTTGACCCGTACTGCTAACTAGTACTTTGTCCCGGATTGTTGTTTCTATTTTTTAAAAAATACATATCGACGATCCAACCGCACGTATGTCAGTATATATCTAATCTAGTGATGTTCCCAAGATTTTAAAAAATAATAAATTTATTTGGATGGTAAAAGTGGTAGTCAACTATCGATTTGACCCGTACTGCTAACTAGTGCTTTGTCCCGGATAGTTGTTTCTATTTTTTAAAAAATACTTATCGACGATCCAACCGCACTTATGTCAATATGTATCTAATTTAGTGATGTTCCCAAGATTTTAAAAAATAATAAATTTATTTGGATGGTAAAAGTGGTATTCAACTATCGATTTGACCCGTACTGCTAACTAGCGCTTTGTCCCGGATAGTTGTTTCTATTTTTTAAAAAATACTTATCGACGATCCAACCGTACGTATGTCAATATATATCTAATTTAGTGATGTTCCCAAGATTTTAAAAAATAATAAATTTATTTGGATGGTAAAAGTTGTAGTCAACTATCGATTTGACCCATACTACTGACTAGTGCTTTGTCCCGGATACTTGTTTCTATTTTTTAAAAAATACTTATCGACGATCCAACCGCACGTATGTCAATATATATCTAATCTAGTGATGTTCCCAAGATTTTAAAAAATAATAAATTTATTTGGATGGTAAAAGTGGTATTCAACTATCGATTTGACCCGTACTGCTAACTAGCGCTTTGTCCCGGATAGTTGTTTCTATTTTTTAAAAAATACTTATCGACGATCCAACCGTACGTATGTTAATATATATCTAATTTAGTGATGTTCCCAAGATTTTAAAAAATAATAAATTTATTTGGATGGTTAAAGTTGTAGTCAACTATCAATTTGACCCGTACTGCTAACTAGTGCTTTGTCCCGGATACTTGTTTCTATTTTTAAAAAAATACTTATCGACGATCCAACCACACGTATGTCAATATATATCTAATTTAGTGATGTTCCCAAGATTTTAAAAAATAATAAATTTATTTTGATGGTAAAAGTGGTAGTCAACTATCGATTTAACCCGTACTCCTAACTAGTGCTTTGTCCCGGATTATTCTTTTTATTTTTTAAAAAATACTTATCGACGATCCAACCGCACGTATGTCAATATATATCTAATTTCGTGATATTCCTATGTTTTTAAAAAATAATAAATTTATTTGGATGGTAAAAGTGGTAGTCAACTATCGATTTGATCCGTACTTCTAACTAGTGCTTTGTCCCGGATTGTTGTTTCTATTTTTTAAAAAATACTTATCTATGATCCAACCGCACGTATGTCAATATATATCTAATTTAGTGATATTCCCAAGTTTTTAAAAAATAATAAATTTGTTTGGATAGTAAAAGTGGTAGTCAACTATCGATTTGACCCGTAATCCTAACTTATAACGAATTAGTAACGGAAATATTTCAAATTGTATCAGATTAGTAACGGAAAATGTATGATCGTTCTAATACTACCAACAGATTAGTAACGGAAAATGTATGACCGATCTAAAATTCCCAACGGAATATTTCGTTGGCAACTCATTGCTAGAAATGGGCGGGTTTTTTTTGGTTCTTTTACCGCCCATTTTTTTTCATTTTTAATTGGGGGGAAATTTAGCCAGTTTTTTTTCGTTGTTTAGCGCCTCTATTTTTTTCTTTTTTCATTCTAATATTACCAACGGATTAGTCACGGAAAAGAGTATGACCGATCTAAAATTCCCAACGGAATATATCGTTGGTAAAGCATCGTTAGTTCCTTGGTAAATTATTGTTATTCTGTTAGTACTCTTTCTGCACCAGACCGGGACCCTTATTTAATTTTCTTCTACTTCGACTGTGCTGTCATGTATAGAAAAGTCGTCGAAAATTTGCTAATTCAAACCATTGCGAAATATTACTCTCGCACAGACAGCCAAGCTTTAATGTTTCATACATACTAGCGGATAACCCGTGCGAAGCACGGGCATAGATTTAACACGAGTCGAGATTAAAAAATTAATATTAATACACTATTTAATTATGTAGTTATAAAGAATCGAATCCGAGATAAAGTTAAAAAAATTAAAGTAAATAAATCTTTATAATTATGTCAGGAATTGAACCCCTTATAGGAAATCGAACACGCGACGAAATTAAAGAAATTAAATTAAATAATAAATCTTGTATAATTATGTAGTTGGAAATCGAACCCTTAAGTGATAACCGTCAAAACCCCTTAATTGAACCCCTTATAGGAAATTGAACATGGGGTGAAATTAAATTAAATAATAAACTTGTATAATTATGTAGTTGGAAGGGATCGAACCCCGAGTTAAGTGATAACCAAATTTGGTACTTTTGGTACTATTGTGTACCATTAAAACATGGTTTTGCACATTAATATAGAGTATAGATGGGCAATTTAGAAATACAAAAACAAAAAGTACCAATGTTGTGTGTTTTCGGGCAAAAAAAAAAAAAAAAAAAAAGAAATACAAAAACAATGTTGTGTGTTTTTTGTTTCAGTCCATTGGAAAGGGTTACCCTAGGAAGTCCTAAAAACTAAAAAGATGATTAGGAAACTATGGCATGATTAGAAAAATGACCATTCATGTCTTAACAGTGTTGTGTTCTATATGTTAAAATTTTGCCTTAATATTCTCTTAAATGTCGAATTAGTGGCAGCAATCGGTCCAAAAATAAATCTCATTAACTGATATTTCTTTCTGCATTTCAGTTTGTATTTTGTATTACATATAAAGAACTTGATCCATGAATAGTAACATGAAAAATGCTATAGGTACCAAAATTAGGTACCAAAAGTTGTTACCAAATGATGTGGCTTGTTTTAATTGGTTATAGTTATAGTGGGCCCGCCAGGGCTCTCCAATCAAAATATTTTAAATTGACAAGTATCTATTGCCATGTCATTTGGTACCCAATTTTAGTACCCAATTTGGTACCTGTCACATCTTCACTTCATGGTTCATGCTTATGTTTTCTTGTGTATCCTTCTCTATTTAGACCAACAATGTATTTCTTTGAATCTCAAATTTCAGTACAGGAAATAGAAACTACACATGCTTGCCTTGATCCTCACTTTTAGCTACATTTCTGCTTTGGATTACCCCTGTTTAACTTTATGGTATGTTTTCACATGTAAAACCTATTCTTTCGATAACCGGATTTGTTAACGAGGCTCAAGAAAAGCAAGGAATACATAGAAACTTGGCAGAGCTGGCTGCATGAAGTCATGAACCCTCCTCCTATATGTGATCAAAATCCAAAACAAAAGTTAGGAATAATAATTTCATTACCTGTACAACCTTATATCACTTGTAACCAATTAACATCCACACAATTAACTTCAACGAACTCTGTTATGTACAAAGTTTCTGATGCAAACTAGTTCAACAATGACAAATAATAGGGAAACAAAGGCCTATGCTGGTAAGAAAAGATCATATACCGCAATGCTAGAAGACTTTGTACCTCCTTCGAGTTGGAGTCAGGACTCAGATTCTCACTATCTTGTCCTTCATCTTCCTGGTAATTAAACTATAGACTAATTCCTTTACAACGTATTAATATTCTTTATTTTCTTGAAAAACAAGTGTATATGGTTTCATATCTTGCTAAACCATACTCTATTAACCGTTCTTAAACATTAACTAATGTAAGGTTTTAAGAAAGAAGAAGTGAGACTTCAAGTGAATAACAGGGTCGAGATAATCACCAGCGGGGAAAGACAAACAGATGGAAACAAATTGGTAACGCGTTTTCAGAAAACTTTTAAGATACCGGAGAATTCAATTAGTGAAAAGATCACCGGGAAGTTTCAAGATGAGGTTTTATATGTAACAGTTCCAAAGCGTAAAAGTATAGTGAAACATCTTAAAGAGAACCAGGGGATTGTTATAACAGCTGTGTTGGCATTTTCACTGGGGGCGTTGGCATGTCATAAACTTTCAAAATGATCGAAACCTGCAAGACATGGCTTCCTATTCTCTGCATAGTTTGATGTAAATTAAGAAAGATCACATTTGTAAAACCTCGTACAATTAAATTCTTCAGCTCATGACACACTTTATTTTCATGTACACATTTTCACTCAAGTTGTTCAAAATTGACTTTCATAGTTTCAACATGGATCTCATAACATGAATGTCCCTAAAAGATATATGCACGCATTTGCAGGTTTCCATTAAGGTAATTTCATGAGAGTAATCCTAGAAAAATAATTATGTAGAAACAATTAGAAGAATGAACAAAAATTTAACACAAACTTAGCTGAGCTACTAGAATCTTTTGTGAACTTATATGCACAAATGTGTGGGAGATGTATCACAAAATAAAATTTTGTATGTGTTTCTTTCCAGGATAGGAAACACTTGTGACTTGTATACATTTTACTTTCTCGGATACAGATCCACTTCGAAGGACCTGTAATATGTATAGGATATTAAATCAGCATACTCCTGGTGATACAAGAAAGATCATTAATAAAGGAAGTCATCAAGAAACAGATCAGGGCTAAGTTCCTTTTTACTAGGTCAATAATAATTTTGAAAGATGAAGTTAAAAGAGGACTGAAGCCTCTGAAGGTGTATGCTAGTAATGCTGCATAAACTAAATCCAAACACACAAATGCGAGATGCCTGAATTACTAGGTGATGTAAATGTGTAAGTAACTAATTAACTGATTAACGTGGCTGATGTTTGGTTGAATAGATTAATAATCGGATGGTGACATTGACATTACTAATCCGATAGTGACATTGCATGTGATACATAGTTTAGTTGAATCATGAAATGTTAGTCATATATCCAGTGTACTGTGTTTTTGTGAAATGAGACTAACTCTGTATATCAATGTTACTAATAAATATGAGTAAATAGACCAAAACCAGCTCTTCCTTCGCACTTACTTACCTAATCTATTAATTATTCACTGCATATTTCAGTTGGTTTATAGATTACAGTTTTAGGACTTCAAAATACATTCGATATATAAGTACATTAAAACTAGGTATTGGCAGCAGTCAGCACAGTATGTTATCTATAAGTAGCATCGGTTAAAGACGAGAAACACAAGAGTCACAAGAGTAAACAGAAAACAAATATAGAGAGTAGGGAAAGTGTCTTGGAAAAACTAACTGAAATGACGGATTTACTAGATGTTCTGCACATGAATGCAGGCAATCTCGAGGCTAGTTATGCTAAAAGCTCCAACCTTCAGGTATCGATCTCTCTCACTATGCGTCTAAAAAATTAAATTTCGTGTTGTTTTCATGATATTTAAAACCATTTTTGTCATCTCCAGAAACATGTTATATTGAGATCTGGGGCAGTTATAGAAGACACCATCGAGGACTATGGTATCAATGGATTCCCCGAATGCTTTAAGCTAGCTGATCTGGGATGCTCTTCTGGACCTAACACCTTCTTGACTATTAAAAATATCATTAATAGTGTTCATGCAGCACGCCAAGATCTGAAAGCACCTGATGAGTTTCAAGTATTTCTAAATGATCTTCCAAATAATGATTTCAACCAAATTTTCAAAATGACACTGCCATTTTACTCAAAACTTGAAAATGATTATAAGGATCATAAAAAATCAGTAAACTGTTTTATATCCGGAGTGCCAGGTTCATTTTATACAAGACTTTTTCCAAGTAAAAGTCTACACTTCGTTCATTCTTCATTTAGTGTGCACTGGCTCTCTCAGGTAATTATAAACTCAATCTCTCATACTATAGCATTAAATTTATAATTATATCTTACGCTTTAGAATTAATAACAACGCGCAGGTTCCTGACAAATTGCTGGATAATAACCGAAAAAATATTCATTTGGCAAAATCGAGCCCTCGTGGTGTTTATGAAGCATACTTTAATCAGTTTACGAGAGATTTCACAAAATTTTTGTGCATGAGATCCGAAGAAATAATTCCTGATGGCCGAATGGTACTAACACTTCTTGGCAGGAGCTTTGCAGATCACACCATCAAAGATTCTTGTCACATATATGAATTACTGGAGAAGTCACTTGAGGACATGTTGGCTGAGGTACGAAAAATGATATATAAGTTACCACAAATTCATCGTGTAACAAGTAAATCTGTCCGATTAACACACACCTTATGTTTGCTAATCTAATTACTATCTTGCAAGGGTTTACTTCATGAGGAGGACATCAATTCATTCAATCTACCCTTTTATAGCCCATGCATCGCTGAATTGGAGGCAATAATCGAATCCGAGAGTTCCTTTAGTCTTGATAGACTAGAAACCTTCGAAGTCAACTGGAATTTGTGCAGTACTGAAGATGAAATGATGAAGTTTGGGAATAGCAGTGGCGAGATCATTGCTAAATCAGTTCGAGCTGTAACGGAGCCGATGCTTACTAGTCACTTTGGAAGTTGTTACATGGATCAGATATTTGAAAGATTTGCGATGCATATCACTGAGCATCTCTCTAGCGAGAAAACTGATAACGTTTACAATATCAATCTAGTCCCCTTGAAGAGGAAATGAATAATCTATCATACCATGAATTCCTACCGGCTAGCTAGTACTAGCAAGAACAAAATTTGTAACACATAAATAAATTTGTATAATTAATAAAGCCTGTGCAATGCCGCATAGATTTTGAAACAAAGTTTTGTAGATGACGACTGCACACATAATAATTGTTTAAAAATTGTGGCTTAGAGTTAACATGAAAGATAATGGTCGATATTAAAGGTTACCGACTCACCGGTAAAAGAATAAACACATTTAGTAAAGCAATTCAAGGGCATTCACAAATTTCAATTACAAACATAGCAGTGGCATCCTTTTCCATTCATCTTTTGTGAGGTTCTTTTTTTTTTGTGGTTCGTTAGTTATCTGATTTCATTATAAAAATAGGTTGAAAAGCTGCAACAAATATACATTTAAAGATTTCCCTGCTACTTACATTTTTTATACCTCTTGAGCATCCTTTGAATCAAGATATCAGGTCAGTTGTCCTGATTTTGCCATTGCTTCTTGTTTATGATTATGGTTCTGTACTTTTGTTAATTGTTACCACTACTATCGTAGATAAGTAGATTTGCCAAAGCACAACAAAAAACAGAGGATCATGCGACCGATCGCTTTTTAGATTTGGCACAAATTAGATTGTCATGTTTTAACACAGACATACTATGACCAACCATGCATGTCTCTATTAGATTAGAAGGTGGTAATGCTCATGAACACACACATACATGAACATGTTTTTACACATTGCAACCAATGTCCTGATTTTAGAAACGTTTAAGCAAATATTATCTTCCACCTGCATGTGTTCTTGTAAATCTTATAGTAATATAGTCACATTTTTAAAGCACATTCAGAAAGGCCTAAACGTTAGTCGTTCTTAAGAATTCAGGAATGGGAGAGACAGAAAACAATGAGGCTGAAAAAGATAAACAAGAAAAGAAAGAAAAACATGCAGACGAGGATGGAAAAGGAGAGAAAGGCGAGAAGACGAAGGATAAGGATAAGAAGAAGAAAGACAAGAGTGGTAAGGAGGAGAAGAAGAAAAAGAGTCCTGAAGATAAGAAGGATCCAGCGTATCTGAAGTCTAAGCTAGAAAAGCTAGACGTTAAGATTAAAGACTTGCAAACAAAGAAAGAAGAGATATTGCAACAGCTCAAGGAAGTTGAGGCAAATCCAGCTCCTGCTGCTGCTGCTGCACCACCTGCAACTGCTTAAAAAAGATTCATGGGATTTCATGAAAACTGTACATATATAATTAGGATCAAGTTCAATAGACGTTAACATGTATATATTTTTGAAACATAAATTCATAATGGCATGTGTATTTCAGTACTTATGATCATTAATAAAAAAAAATGATGAATTTAAAGCATCAGGTTACAAAACTGGGAAATCTGATCAGCACAATTACCCTGGAAGGCTGGAAGAAATCACAGCACAGCACACAAGGGAGAAAAGCCAAGGAAAAAGGGTAATTTAAAAACATGGAGATGCGGGGTATCGATCCCCGTACCTCTCGCATGCTAAGCGAGCGCTCTACCATCTGAGCTACATCCCCGCTTTGTGAAAAAGTCTCCGTAACTTAATTAGACTTCAATATCCAAATCAGATGTTTGAGATGGGTAGTAGTCCGGGATGGGTATTTCTAGACCTGGCAATTTGGTACACGACACGTGAACACGACACGTGAACACGACACGAAACGACACGAAAAAATATGGATATGGGTTTTGATTTTTAGTACACAAAACACGAAAGTACACGAACACGAAATTACACGATAGATTTAGTGTCGGATATGGGTTTTCATTTTGGGTACACGAAAGTACACGAAATAAAGATGTTAATAATTTACTACTTATAGATTTTATGTATATATTAATATTTTTTTATAAGGATATATATTTTACACAAAAATATACATATTTACAAGTTTTTATAGAGTTGTATTTATATTTATATATGGAAATGTAAAATATTTAATGTATATTTCATATGAATATAATATTTACTAATAAATTTTAACTAAATTTTATTTTTATTTTTATATAATATATACACGAAACACGACACGAAAGTACACGAATTCATTTCGGGTGGATACGGGTTTCATATTCAAGTACACGAATCCTGTTTCGGGTGGATACGGGTTTCACCTTCAAGTACACGAAACACGAAAGTACACGACACGAAAGTACACGACACGATCCGATTGCCCGCTCTAGGTATTTCACCAGCTCATATGTTGGATAGTAGACTTAGGGATGGGTATTTCATCCGTTCCATCTTATTCCATTCGAACTCATATAATTTGTGTTGGAGAATTTTTCGAGTTTAAGGTGAGGAGTGAAAAATAAAAAATTCGGGAATTGGGGCGGAATCGAGAATTAGGTGAGTCTCATCCCTATCTCAAATTTTAATACTTTTTAAAAATATTGTGATTTAATAAATTAATTTTACTATAAAATTTATTAAAGAATATATAAAAAAAATAAAAATTTCCGATTCCCAAGAGAATCTCTGTTCGAGATGGGAAATAGAGAATAAAATACTCTTCATTTAAGGATCGGGACGGATTCGAAAAATGAATCTGAATTCAAAAATTAGAAATAATTATAGGGGGTGAATTCTATTATTACAAAAATGTCATCTAACTTTTGTATATAAAATGCAAATGACTTTAGGTATTTTTTCTACAGTTAACTGTAGGAACATTTTTCTCTATCTATTTATAGTATTATACGTAACTTTATAATGTTGTTTGTAAATATGATGTGTGTGTATATATATATATATAGTACATGTTTGTAATAATTTCACCGATAGTATTAGTATTTAAATATTTTATTTATTTATTTTAATTTATATTTTTATTTAAAATTTACATGAAAACACGATACGATAATAAACAAGCATGAAAATACGTAAATTATAAATAGATTGTGTTTGGATCTAGCATTCAAATACATGAAACACGTATGAGATCTAGATATGCTCACAATTTACAATACCTCCATCCTTAATTATTCAATAAAAATTAGAAAAAGTGCGTTCTAATAAATAAATGATCAAATTTTAATGTAGTAATATATGATATAGTGAATTTATTTGATTTTAAAATAATTTAAACTTTACATCGAATGAATATAAAATTTACATCCTTAAAAATATACTCGATAAAATGGAGTGTTAGGAAAAAGTAAACGGAAGAATTAAAATCGGAAAATAATGAGGGGAGAGGCATCCAATCCAGGTGCCAGCAGTATGACAGAGTGTGTGTTGTAAGTGAGAGGAGACACTAATGACTTGGTGGGGACCCTATCATGTTCCATTTCCCAAGTCTATCTATCTATCCTGCTCTAGTTCCTACGTATTACAGAACACAACACTCACCCACATTTGACTCTTCTTCTCAGGACACAACAAGCAATCAAGAAAAAAACACACACTAAACACACACAAACTTTGAGAAATCTTGATGATGGGGTTGGGTGCTCGCAGGTGTTCCCATACTTCTCATATCACTCAATTCATCATCACCAGCTTCTTCCGTCATAAACTATAGATACATACATCTATACTTCCTTACATATTTCATCATCTTGTGCTCTCTTTTATATATTCATACATATATATATTTTCTTGGGAATTTCACTATGGTAGATTGAAGTTTATATATACAGAATTTTACATATAGCTATTTTCAATGGAGGGTCGGGGATTATTGTATAGTACTGCTGCTGCTGGTGGATCCAATATGAATACTAATGCTTTGCTGCATAATCACATGCCTTTTCCTTTTCTTGGTAATTTTCTCTCCCCCCTTTATTTCTAATTATGTGTGTGTAATTCAATCTTGTTTATTATATACTATGATTTACTGGTTCTTATTGATTAGTTTTTGCTCATTACTATGTAGTTTGTAGATCCATTAGAATCTATGTTGTTTATGCAATAGTCCATGTGAATTTCACTTTTGGTTTTTGTACTAATGCTTTTATAGTCAGCTACCAGGAATTCAGTATTTCCATACTCTGTATGCATTCATTGTATCAAATTTTGTTGTGATATTACGTGAAATTAGCTAGCCTTGTTGTTAGAAACCATTTCACCCAAAACCTTAAGGTGTTGGGGAAGGCCCTTTCAAGGATCTTATACTCATATTCCCCCTCACTCGCAAGCCCACTATGGGGTAAGAGCGGTCACTAAGAGCCCATATTTGGAGCAATACCTTAGTGCCAAATTAAATTGAGAATATTGGGGGTGGTGGGGTTCGAACTTGAGACCTCCACAAACACCAGAGCTCTGATACCATGTTAGAAACCATTTCACCCAAAACCTTAAGGTATTGGGGAAGACCATTTCAAGGATCTTATACTTGTTTTGTTCTTTGATCGTTATGGATACTAGTTATGTTTGATCTAGATGGATTGTCAATGTAAAGGTTTCATCTTTTCAAGTTAATCGAAGTAAATCAATTGGATTTACCATTTCCCTGTTCTTAGCAATGTACTTCGTGTTCTTTACCAAATACGTATATAAAAAGGAAGATAAAACTCTAACTTAAGTACACATAATAAGTCGTGGCTTTACTATTTTACTAGACTCTGGGCCATCGTTTACTTTGGGACTTAATATATAGGTTGAGGTGATGTAATGATATGGGCTGCTGCATTTGTTCTTTTGTCTGGTTGCACAGAATCCTAATGTTAGTGTGTATGATGGTTTGGTTCAGATTCAAGATCTATGGTTAGTTTTAAAGAAGTTAGTGGGAGGATACATTCAGAGAGATCGTTCTTTCGATCATTTGGTCAGGACGGTATTGAGGATGAAGACTTTGATGAATACTTTCACCAACCTGAGAAGAAGCGGCGGCTTAAAGCGGACCAAATCGAATTCCTGGAGAAAAGTTTCGAGGCTGACAACAAGCTAGAACCAGAACGAAAGGTTCAACTTGCAAAAGACATTGGTTTGCAGCCTCGACAGGTTGCAATATGGTTTCAGAACCGACGAGCACGCTGGAAGAATAAGTCTCTAGAAAAAGATTATGAAGTACTTCAAGATAGCTACAACAGTCTTAAAGCACAATATGACAACCTCGTCAAGGAAAAGGATAAGTTAAAAGTTCAGGTGAGACCATCTACTATTTAAGTTCTCCATATTGTCTTCTGTTATCCCAGGTTTTTGGAGAATTCTGATATATATGTTATAATTACTCTTCAGGTTCTTGACCTAACAGACAAGCTATCTCAAAAAGAAAAGGAGAAAGAAGGTTTAGAAGTGGTAAATTCCCAAACATTGTCTGCAGCACCACAGCAAGAACACATTGAAAATGAGGTTTCCAGGGGTGAGGTATCAAATGAACCGATTTTGACCTGCAAACTAGAAGACAATCCCTCAGTCAAGAGTGACCTACTCTATTCAGACAGCCCAAATTACATGGGTGATGGAGTTCATTCCTCTCTGTTAGAGCCAGGCAATTCCTCACACTTTTTTGATATGGACCAGTCAGATACGTCTCAAGATGAACAAGAAAACTTTAGAAGGCTCTTGTTGCCTTCAGTAGAGTACATGTTTCCAAGGATCGGAGACATTAGTTCCCCCGACCTACCAGCAAGTTCTTGTTCCTCTGGATTACCAATTGAAGAAGATTCTTTTGATTTCTGGGCTTACTAAGCGATCAAAGGCTTCTGTATTACTGTTTCAATATTCTCCTTGTTGCTACAGGCATGTATGCGGTAAGTAAGTAAATAAGTCCATCACACGACACTGCAATCCAGGAAGGATTATGGTTTCAGGTGAGGTTATAAATGTTAGTATTTTTTCCCTTGGTGCACTGTTCTTTTCCTGTATTGTGTCCTGTGAACTTGTTATCAGAATTGTAATTGATGTAATTACTTAATAATTCATCTTGATGATAATTTGGTCTTTGTTTCTAACATTTCTGAGCATGTTTCTGCTGAAACGCGTAACTGCAACCAGTGTTAGCTGGATTTAATATTACATTTACGTGTCTTTTTATTGTTGTTTTGAGCCTGGTTCTTTTTACTTGAGTCTATAGAAAACATATGTGAGAGCATTTAGAATTGAGTTTAGTGAGACTAGTTTTTTGCGAATTTATGATCAGAGCCACTTGATACTTTTGCAAAGCATTTGATACTTTTGCAAAGCATGCAACTGATATTAAGCAGTGTGTGGTCTACTTGGTGGGAACTGTCACTGTAGATATTCCTTTTCGTATATGCAAAAATCTTGTATTTTGTAAAACTTGGATGGTCATTGTTTATTACCTTGATTTGGATGTACTTATAATGTAGTTGGAACAATGAATTGATTTTAGTTGTTTATTTGTCTAATGTGAATGCTAAGTATCTTGTAGGTGAGTTTAAATATCTGTGATTACCGACTTGTGCCCAACTATAAAAGGCAGACTTATAGAATCTTATGTAAGGCTTCATAAGAACCTTGTGAATTAAATCCTTGAGTTAATTCGGCCAAGTGTTTATCTCAACACCTTGCAAGTTTGTCATAGTTGTCACCTGTCAGTGTAGGATAATCCAATAAAAACCTATTAAGTGTTCGTTTGATCAAGTGTTGGTGTCTAACCGAGTATGTAGTAGTGCCCACGTCTAAGTTTAAAAAGGCTATTAGAAAAATCATGTCTATTTCCTTGCGCACATAACTATGGGAAGAGTAAAACAATCACACCTCGACCTGCCGCCCGCTAGGGAGACGAGTAACAAGGGAGATACGCTAGACCAAGAGGACTTTATATATCTACTCAACTTTATGTCTAGTATTGTAACCTAGCAGATGTCCTTTAGCGGAGGTACTTGTCTGTGAGACGGACCTTAATATTTTGTTATTGGCCTTCAAACAAGAAACAGTTATATTTAACTTTCCGATTTGAACATTACACAGGTGCTTAAATTTGTTTTTATTTATTCAAATTCAAGTGATATATATGAAATTTTAAATTGGTCACAAATCCAATACCATCATTTCAAGAAATGATGGCATGTAAGAGGAGGACCAACGCTATATAAAAGCAGCATTACTTTGTAACATATTGTCAATTAAGTGGTAAATCCTCCATCGACAACAAGGTCGTGACCAGTGAGAAATGCCGAGTCATCAGACACTAGGAATAAGACAGCATCTGCAACGTGCTTAGCCTTAAGTACAACATCCTTCAAGCTTGTCAATGGCTGGTACATTTTCTCAATCTCCTCGTCATCCTTCTCGTAATTATAAGCCATCCTCATCAACGGCGTCACTACCATAAAAGGCGACACTGCATTCACTCTGATTCCATGATTTCCCAACTGTTTACTCGCGGATTTAACCAATCCTACGATGGCATGCTTGGCCATAAAGTAGTCTGTACGCTTATCCCCGCCTAATCTAGCTGCTACACTGGCATTGCATACTATAGTGCCCCTAACATGGCCATCCACCATAGCACGCGCTGCGTGCTTCACACATGCAACATTACCGCGGATGTCCACGCCAAAGAGACGGTCTAACTGGGACATGTCCAGATCCAGGACTACCTGATCGCAGCTACTGAGAGTTCCGGCATTGCTGAACATGATGTCAAGCCGACCAAAAATCTGCACCGTTCTTCCCACCAACGCCTTAACTTGATTCTCATCAGCAACATCGCAATGCATGTACATGCAACTTTCCTGACCGATTGATTTAGCAACATCCTGGCCCAATTCGTCCTGGATGTCTGCTATCACGACTCGTGCACCATGTTTAGCAAAGAGGTGAGCAGTGGCCGCGCCAATGCCACTCGCACCACCGGTTATGATGGCTACTTTGCCTTCGAGTTTCTTGTGTTGGGGAGGAGCTACAACAGCCATTTTTTTATGCATATACACTGCACGAGAGCTTCACCGATCTCTATATAAGCTGCTAGTTGCATGCAAGTTTTGGGGGAAGACAACATTTGCAGGAGGGAAGTTGGTTTTTTACAAATTGATGATCGGGGATGGTAGTGATGGGACAATGCTGCAGGGGAAAATTACTTAAGCTTAGTAGTCCACTGGTAATTAGGCAGGTTCCAAAAGTTAATATAGTAAATTAGTTATACCTTACAGGAAAAGATTGAAATGGTAAATTACTCAAGATACGTTACAGATTAAGTTCTTATATTTTCATTAATTTGCCAAACTGATCACAGTTGGATTTATCTGCACTATAACGCACTTCGGCGCTTGCCGTGATGCGTTTTTAAAATATGACAACATGTGCGAAGCGAGCTGTGACATGTTGCCTAGTCCTCAAAATTCTCGATAAATAAGAGCAACTTTTAAGAAAAGAGCAACTCAATGTCACCTAACTAAAGAAAAATTTGCATGATCAAGCACACTCATGGTTTGAAACTACAGTAAGATTTACAGGTTTACAGGTAGCACATAACTACCAGACAAGCACATCAACATCATACAACATTTCCGCCAATAACAAAATTTTGTAAATCAGGGACATTCTGATTGGGAGTCATAAAAATCACTTGGGCAAGGAGACATGACCTCCTGCTCTAGCAACTGAAGCACTTGTTCCATTGGTGGTCGTTCATCAGGGTCTGCATCCGTACACCTAGCAGCTACTTCCAGGATGGCTTCTACAGTTTCTACATCTGCATCCCTGCACCGTTTGTCTACTATGTCTTCCACTCTATTTTCTCTGACCAGTACATTCATCTGATAGTTTTTAAATATAAATCAGATCCAAATAATTTGATTTAGAGCAAAATAAAAAATTACTCATAACATTTATGTTGTGTTCAGAGGACAGCGGTGTGACTTGTGAGCATGAATACAAAATGTCATGGACGTACCCAGCCAACAACGTTTAAGCCTTGCTTCACAAATGTAGGATCAGTAGGTCTCCTTCCAGTTACAAGCTCTAACAAGAGAACTCCAAAGCTATAAACATCAGACTTCTCGGTCACCATTCCACTTTGCAGATACTCTGCCAAAAGCAAATAATGCCAAAATTTTAATACCTAGTTACAACATAGATACTCTGTTCCATGTGACCTGTATATAGTACTGACATAAACTGAATTAACTTTGCAGGTGATGAGAAAATAGCATAAAGCCACATCATTATCCAGAAGAATTATACAAGTAAGCTATGAGATCTGGATCGGCCCAACCCTTGTTAAAAAATTTCCACATTACATATATGAAACAATTAAACTAATATGAATTTGAAGATTGATGGTTCTATAGAAGACAACAAATAATTCCACATTGTTTAATGGGTAACTGAACCAAGGTGTTATCAACCACGGTAGATTGTGTACTCATAAATAGGATAATAGGTAAAATGGTTATAATATAGAAATCTTAAAATCCAAGAAACGTTTTCTGTCTTATGGAGTATCAGTACAATGGCCAAATGAAAATGGCATTTGTCTACTGAACATATTATAACAAAAAAACAAGGCCTCAACAAGAAATATTCAGGGTTGCTAGACATGACTATATGTCGCAAGCTGATTCAATTTGACTGCAGTCCCTGACAAAAATTAGTAGCCAAACATAAAAGGACTACATAATTAAAGAAAAAAATATATATGCTAATGTACAGTCAAATGTACCTTCTTGTTTCGTAGTCAGTAGCCCAATAATAAAAGTAACGTTTAAAAACCATAGTACATACCTGGGGCCAAATACCCAAAAGTGCCAGCAACCACGGTAGTAGCATGAGAACCTTCATCCACTAAAAGTTTGGCAAGGCCAAAGTCTGAAACACGAGGCTCTAGATTTTCATCAAGTAGTATGTTACTTGACTTAATGTCACGATGGATTATTCTTGGACAGCAATCGTGGTGCAAGTATGCCAAACCTCGAGCAGAACCAAGGGCTATACGCAACCGAGCATTCCAATTCAAGGATCGATCTTCACCATGTTCTAACAAAAATCACAGGCATTTTGTGGTTATTACTGGAAAAAGCCAAGATAATCCGACATTGTTTTACACATGGCAGTGTACTATACTCTTAGGAGATATACGGTCAGAAGAAAGATATCAAGTATATCATTAAATGCTTTGTATAATATCAAACTTTCCGCAAACTGTGATCCTCAAAATCATATGAATAAGTGCTACCATAATCACCTGGACACTAAGAAAATATATGTGATCCTTGGTTTTTTAATAAACTACATTCGTTTGCAAGTCCATTTGAGGGAAAGATATTACTTATTATTAAGCTTCTGCTAATCTTTAACTACAAATGTTTGGTTTCGACTTTCAAAAGTTAAAGAAACACCAAAAATGGGTCATCATTAAAATTTTCTTAAATATTCATAAGAACAAATCGAACGATTGAACAAAAAAATAAAAGAATTTTGAAATTTATGAAGCATACCATGCAAGATCTCATCTAAGCTTCCCATTGCCATGTAGTCATAGATAAGAAGCTTTGCACTAGGAAGCCTGCAGTAACCTCTAAGATTGACTAGATTTAGGTGTTTTACACTACCTAAGATCTCCAACTCCCTCTCAAAAACACGGTCACAGCCCTCACGACTTCGATCTATTTTTTTAACAGCAAATACCCCACAATCATTCATGACCATCCGATAGACAGTGCCGTATCCTCCTGAACCAATGATATCTTCTTCTGTAAGGGATTCAATCTTTTCTATAATCTCACAAGAAGGATATGGAAGATCACCATGGAAGGTTATAAGCTTGGTGCCTAGAAAATCACAAGACTTAGTATCGATCAGATGAAAATTTATGAGAGAATGAGTAAGCTAGTAAATAGACAGTTTGATATACCTGTCTCCTTGCGAGATTGTTTATAAACCTCTTTGTATTTCTTAGCATCCCTCTCCTTCTTGGATTGCAATCGAACCCAGAGGAAAATACCAATCACAAGAAGAAGAGCAACACACACTGTACACACTGCTCCAATGAGAGCTCCTTTGACATAGTGAGATGGTCTCTTATTAGGAACTGCATGTGTCCAGGTTCGAAGAACGCAAAATAAGCAATTAGTAAATCTTACCTCCGTTGCAACAGGTCAAGTAATTGCTTAGTGTTAGACAATACAACTGGAATTATATCTCCTCTACTGGTAATAACATTAATATAATTACACAAGATACCTGCAGCAACTTCATCACTCTCGGCATGTGGCAATACCACAGGGAAACCCAATGATGTGTGACAAGGCTTGTTCACTTGTCGCCCACAAAGATCTAGATTACCAATAAACCTAGGCATAAGCAAACCTTCTTTAGAATAAGCTTGAGAAATTGAAATCAAAAAAATATTTTGATCATGGTATCATGACATCCATTTGGCATGCATATTGTTTCACAACTAGCATTTAACCTACTACCTTAACTTCCCACAACAAAAAGGTAATAAGTGAAATTATTGATGTTTAATTCAGAACAGAGGCTTACGACGTGTTTCTGAACTTGCTCAGAACTCCAACATCCGGAATTTCACCCGAAAAGAAGTTTGTAGATAGATTTCTGAAATTGATTGCATTATTATGCACTACATCAAAAACACAATTACACAAATCTGTTTCAACTTAAAACAAAAATGTTGACTTACAGATTTCGAAGACGAGTGAGACGACCAAGAGATGAAGGTATTGCGCCATTAAGCGAATTGCTCGATAAATCTCTAAAAATATAAATATTAAATAGATATTGATATCCTTGCCATGGAGTGGAGTATGAATGCATAGAAAAATGTTGTAGAAAAAAAAGAGTTGAATAACTCTAATTGACAAAATATCTTACAAAATGGTAAGGGATGAAAGGTTTCCAAGATCTGTAGGAATGCTTCCTTGGAGATAATTACCCCTCAAATACCTAATCATTAAATGTAACCTATTAGTACTTGTC
Source organism: Kitagawia praeruptora (assembly GCA_037693485.1). Taxonomy (NCBI): domain Eukaryota; kingdom Viridiplantae; phylum Streptophyta; class Magnoliopsida; order Apiales; family Apiaceae; genus Kitagawia; species Kitagawia praeruptora. The sequence goes on along the minus strand of CM075350.1, from coordinate 26,337,527 downwards.
TTAAATCAACATATACCTACATAATCAGAATATGAGGCAACTTAAGGGAAAGCAAGAGAGTCCCGTAATTCTACTTACAGGGCTCGAAGTTCAGAACATTTAGCAAGTTCCTTAGGAATGAGACCATGTAAGCTGTTTTGGTGAAGAGCCCTGCTCAAGTATAGATAGAATTAAAAACTCAACACAACTATAATTGGTGTTAGTAAAATACAGTAACTAATGTTGTAGACTTACAGCCTCTGAAGTCTGGTTAATCGAGCAACGACTGGAGATATAAATCCGCCAAGCTGCTTATAAGGCAAGTTTCTGCAGAACCCAAATCACATTTTTAGAGCCTCAAAACACAGAGCATATACAGTAATTAAACAAAAGTGTATAAATATATTTGCACAAGAATCAAGAACATACATGATGCGAACTGTTTGGCTGTTGGGATAGCAAGTAATACCAGTCCACCCACAAGGAGATTCATCAGTATCTTTCCAGTTGCTTAGCAGATTATTACTGTCATTCAATGTACTTTTCAAATCCAACAATGTGATACCTTTACAATCAAAGATTACTTTTTGAAATTATAAACCAGAAAAAGATCAAATCTTGAGAAACATTAAAATTATACACAAACATAGACACACAATACACACACACACACATATTGAAGTACCATCTTGTGTAAGAGCAAGAGAAGAAATGGTGAAAAGGGCTGCTCCAAGAAATGCTGAAAAGAACCACATTTGACTGACCATCTTCATTTCTTGAAAAAAAAAGAGCAATCTTTATACAAAACTAGCTATTTAGGGTTCTTATTAGGTTTGTACTTTGCAAATCTTGAAGTTAAGTAGATAAAAATTGGAGCTTTAAAATTTCAAAGTGGGATTTTTAATGGTGGGGTTTTAGAGTAGGTTGAATTGGTGACAAAGAATTAAAGAAATGCAAGTTTGAAATGAAAAATTAGAGGAAATGAGGGGAGTTCTTTTTGGTTTGGTCTGGTTGTTTAATTGAGTTTAAGTTGTAGTAATGAGTTGAATAATGTTGAGTTGTTCTAGTAAAGTATAGTACTGTAGTTCAATAAAGAAGTCATCGAGGGCTGTGCACAATTTGTGCCGTTTCCCGGTGTAATTCAAAATGGCCTATTTCTGGCATCCCTACTCTCATTAATTATTACGCATTTCTACTCGCTCTATCGCTTCACTATGCTCGCCCGTGGGGTTGCACAACTTTCGGTCTGTACCGATAAATTAGATCGGATTGGATTTGTTGGACCGAATCGAATATAACCGATTCGGTCTCCGGTCCATAAAATCAAAAAAATTCGGTGTTTGGTCCGGTCTGTTCCAAATCATGAAAACATTCGGTTTGGACCGGATCGAACTGGATTTTATGTACATAGTTTTTACATTATTTTATCTTTTAAATCATATAATTTAATGATTAAATATTAACACATAATATATTTTAGTGATCCAAATTGGTAAATAATAAATTTATGAAATAATATATATAAACATTATAATATAAATGATTAAATTTCATATTTCATATTTCATACTATATATAGTTTATAATTACGTTTATAAATTAATGTTACTTTACATATTTACTTATTTTTAAACTTAAATTAACTTAACAAGTAATTTAAATATCAATAAAAAATGAAAATTAAATTACAGAAATTAATTTTTTTATATAAAATATTAACTAACCGGTCTATAGCGGTCCGGTTCCGATCCGGTCCCAAGACCATTTATGACCCGGTCCATGAATTCAATTAAATCCGGTTTTCGGTCCGGTCCGGTTTTGGACCTTTGTTACGTACATTTCTTCTGTTTTCCAATAAAATTTAAGTTTTAAATAAGTAATATAATTTAAATATTATTTTTGATAATTAAATTTTATATATTTCACAAATAAATATTTATTCTAATTTCGATAACAAAACCAGATTTAAAACTTTCACGTGTTATTTTCAAAAAAAAAAACTTTCACGTGTTAATATTTTAACTATCAATCAATCAATATCAATATATATATATAGGGGGCTACTCTAGTGAGACCCCTGTTATTATGAGAACTGCACATTGGGCCATAAAACAGGCCCAATACCAAAACACACACGCGGCTTTCTTCCGCACATAAACATCAACCTCCTCCCTGTTTCGCAACCTCCTCCCCTGCCTTCTTTGAGCAACAGAAACAGCAACCAAAGTTTACCCACACCATTAACAGTAACATAACATCCACTTCACCCCATCACCCTCTCTAATTATTACCTACTTGGTAGACTCGAAGAAAATGGGGAGTATTACATTGGGGAGTATGTCTCCAGAAGCTAAAAAGAGCCTATATATTTTCAAGATCTAAAGTAAACAATAAAATTGTATTCAGTAGAAAAATAATGAAAGAAAAGGAAGTGGTACGGTACTTGGGCAACCTATTCTGATAGACTAGAAGCAATTAAATTCAAAGCAAATAACCGAAAAAACAAAGCAAAGCACCAAAAAAATAAATACAAATCATCAAAAATTCCAGCATAAATCATAAAAAAAACAGCTCTTAGACAATACAAATCACAACATCACCATCTCCGGTCGCCACCACCACCAAATCACCGAAAATTCAAACCAAATCACCAAAAAAATCAATACAAATCACCAAATTTCAATACGAATCACTAAAAATTTAACAAAAAATACTCAAAATTTAGGAACAAACCACCAAAAAACGAAGTCAAAATCACTAATTTGCTACTGCAAATTACTAATTTTCTATTTTAAATCACTAATTTATGCTTCTCATCACCATTTTTTTGTATTGATACACGCACACCCAGTCAACCAGCTGCTAGACTTGAACACACCCGCTACAAGGGGAAAGAACAACCCACATAGCAGTATACATCCACACAGCAGCATACATGAACAGATCAGCTGTAGAAACAGGGGAGGGGAAAATCTTCTTAACCCCAAGAATCATAACCAACATCACAACACTTACTCACCCTCACCAGCATCTCTCTGCAACCTCACATAACTACCCAACGAAACTAAAACCCAAACCCACAACAGTCGAAGTCCCAAAACAGAGGAGGGGAAAAATTCCAACACACCCACCCAGCACCGAATGAAGGAGAGAAGGAAAAAACACAATCGAGCGGCAATCAGTTCCCATAATCTCAACACACACGCCCACAACGTACAGACAACACACATGCTGACTTAGCTCAGCAACACCATATATATACACACACATCTATATATAATAAGTAAGGGGAGAGAAGAGGGATGAGGGAGAGAGATGAGAGATTTGATAAGAGGGAGAAATTGAGAGAAAAAAATTGAGGACGAGAGAGATTTAGAGAGAAAGAGGAAGAGGCTGTGAGAGAGATTGATTAAAATGAAGAGAGATATGAGTTCTCGTTGCTTCTCAAGAGAGATTAGAAATGCAGCGTATTTGAGAAGCTAATGAACTGCCGTGGATAAGGTAAGAAATTGACACAGTACGTACTAATTAGATTAGATTAGATTGTGGGGTAATATAGTACAAAATGGAAAGGTCTCAGTTCTCACTATAAGAGGGGGTCTCATTTGAGCATTTGCCTATATATATATAAAGGAGGATACGCGGGAGTTTAGAGAAGTTTAGGTGGCGCTCTAAGATCGTCTCAATCTATTTTTCTAATTTTTTAGAATTTTAGAATTCTAAACACTTATAAATATAAAAATATCATTTAACATATTAGAAGTAGAATAGGTGTTCGAATTTATAGAGGAGAAGAATTCGAATTTATAGGAAGACATATGATGAGAAGTTCTATTGGAAGTAGAATAAATATTTATAAAGCATATGATTGAAAGTTCTATTAAAAGTAGAATAGGAGTTCGAATTTATAGAGAATAAGAGTTCAAATTTATAGAAAAAACATCTAAATAAAAGTTTCTATTGGAAGTAGAATAGGAGTTCAAATTTATAGGGAATAAGAGTTTGAATTTATAGTTTAGGTGGCGCTCTAAGATCATCTCAATCTATTTTCCTAATTTTCTATAATTTTAAACACTTATAAATATAAAAATATCATTTAACATATTAGAAGTAGAATAGGTGTTCGAATTTATAGAGGAGAAGAGTTCGAAATTTATAGGAAGACATATGATTAGAAGTTTTATTGGAAGTAGAATAAGTATTTATAAAGCATATGATTAAAAGTTTTATTGAAAGTAGAATATGAGTTCGAATTATAGAGACAAGAGTTCAAATTTATAGAAAAAACATATAAATAAAAGTTTCTATTGGAAGTAGAATAAGTATTTATAAAGCATAAGATTAAAAGTTCTATTGGAAGTAGAATAGGAGTTCGAATTTATAGAGAATAAGAGTTCGAATTTATAGAAAAACATATAAATAAAAGTTCTATTAGAAGTAGAATAGGTGTTTGAATATATAGAGCATCCATATAACTAAATATTTTATAGAAAGTACGATCTTCTTAAATTATATATTTTTATATAAGTTAATTATACTTCTATTAGGAAAATTTATTCATAAATCCAATACTATTATCATAAAAAAAGTCATGTATTTAAAAAGAAAAGAATTGATGTGTTAACATTATAAAAAAACATTCTTATGCAGGAATCCTAAATAAAAATAGGAGTATCTATAATATAAAGAGAAAATAAGATGTGTTTTCATTTTCTAAAACTCTAAAAAATTTAGAAAGTCTAGATAATGTATAAATTGGAATTCACTCTATTTTTTAGGTTTTAATTTTAAGGAAAGAAGTTGTTGTGTAAGATTAGTATCATTAACAATATGTAATGAACTTGGAATTTCGACCCAAACGAGAGCGACTCGAAACGTGTTTAACGGGAAGACGACTCACTATAAAAGATTGTATTAGCTATTAAAATATCATCATGATGTTATAAACTTTATTTTATTTTTAGGATTTGATTTTTATGGATAAACATTATCATACAAGTGATATATGTAAAAGTTAGGTTTTTTGTCTTAACGAGGGAGCGGATAAATAGTAATAACTGTGTTTAACGAGAAATCAATTCATTAGATAAGACCGTATAAAGATGTTTGAATATATAAGGAATACATAAAATAAAATGTTTTATTAGAAGTAGAATACGAGAACGGTGGAGACGTCTTATACGATTTTTAAAATTATATATCTTTTTTCTTAGAAATCCTTTATTTTATCTTTTTTATACAAGTTAATTATACTTGCATTAGAAAAATATATCCATAAATTTAATATTATTCCCGTAACGAAAAGTCTTCAAATTTAATTTTTTTATATGTTAACTGATCCTAGATCCACACTCTCTATTGAAATCAAGAAGGAGTCTAAGTTCAAGTTTTTAGGCCAATTACTGACTAGTTAGCCCTAGAAGAGGAATTTCAGCCAACCAGGTCCCGGAAGACCAGCTTTTGGCCGACCAGCTCCCCTGGAGGAGGGCCAGCCGACCAGCTTCTGGCCGACCAGGTCCCAGCCGACCAGCCTTTGGCCGACCAGGTCATTTTCAGGGGGTCAGGCCGACCAGCTTCTGAACCTGGATCCCCCCGGTCCAGGTTCAGTTCTTGGTCCTGGATCCCTACTTTTTCAGTGAACTTTTAAACCTAAATCTCGACTTTTTCAGCAAATCTTGGATGATTGTTAATGATGAAAGGAGATTGAGATTAGCACAGTTTAGTGCCGATTAGCACCGTTTAGTGCTGTTTAAGCACTGTTTAGTGCCGGTTAGCACTGTTTAGCGCCGATTAGTGCCGTTAGTGCCATTTGATGCCACTTAACATTGTTTAACACTGTTTAAACATTGTTTAAGGCTGATTAGCGCTGTGTAGTGCCGTTTAACACTGATTAGTGTCGTTCAACGTCATCGTAAATGCGTCGGTCGCTCCACGCTTTACATTAAGATGATATTGTTGAAAATACTCGCGTAAGAGCAATAAACCCTGACCCAAGTCTCAAATAAGGCCGTTATAACTTCAAGGAAAACCTGATCAGTTTTCCTAGAAGTTGGGGGGCAAATGATATGGGCTAAAAGTAAGCCCTAAAACACATTTAATGTGGCATTAATTAGACCTAGAATGGTCCAAACGTGGGGCCCACCAGATGGGCCCAAACCCTAACTATAATATTAATTTCGTAATTAATATTAGGGGTAATAAACAGCTCAGCAAGTAAGAGTCAAACAAGGATATTATTCTTGCCTGACTTAGTCTCCAAGATACATATTCCAACATGGAAACTGACTCCTACAAGGAAGGAGTCTAGAACCTTCCTTGAGGCAGTGACTTGCCCACCAAGTCACCTAACCCTACTACGATTTTAGGGTTTCTCAGCCTATATAAAGGGTCTGACCCCTCACCTCAGAACTACGTTTTCTTGGCTTGATTCTCTAATACAGAGATACGTAGGCATTCTGTGAGGACCGTTAGTCTCGAACGCAGAAGCAGCCATAAAAGCACGAAGCTCACGAACCCTAGCCTTAAATACACAAACCCTAGCCGCAATAATTTAAACCTAGTTTTTATTCCACAACATTAACATAACAGAAAGACATTCTCATGCGGAAGTTGTAAATAAGTACGGAGTACATGAATATCTATAATATACAGAAAATATAAGATGTATTTTCAATTTTTTTTTTTTTTGTCAGAGAAATACATTCTTGTAAAATGAATTGTACCGAAATACAATACCGCAAAAAAGGGATTTCTTTCATTCCATAAAGCTTATCATCTAACCGAAGGTCATGCAAAGATGCCCCGGAAGTTTAGACAATAAAACCTTAAAGTCCGAAAAGAGCCCAAGAAACAAAAATGTCAGAAATAATGAAAAACTTATCTGAATCACGAGATTAGAAAGATCTATTGTACACCATTTTTGCCTTTGTAAACATATTCCATCCAACCAAGACGTCCAAATGCACCTACAAATAAGAAAACAGACAAGAGAACATTAATCCACAAAATTTAATTTCCCGACATTTTATAAATATTATCAACATAATATCTGAATAGATATATAATTCACACCAAACTTAAGAAAATCTAACCAAAGGGGGTCCCTTTGGTTAGATTACTAATTTAAATGCATTTTTAATATGCCTCATAATTATTAATATTGAATTATATATCAAATTAAGAATTATTCTTGGACAACTATCCACATACAAGTATTTCATATAAAATCGACATCCTGATACAGATGCTTAACTCTCTATCTCCCATCTGATTCAGTTTCTGATATTGCAATACCAATGCTACGATTGTCCTTTTCTTTAAAAGCAATACCATTGTACAGCCACCCTGACATCTAGTGTGGCCTGCATTTGATATAAATTAGTTTCTCCCGTAGCTTGTATTTGATAGTAAGACCAAAAAAACAAAAGATTCTCAAGAGACGATCTGCTTGCTTGAACAAGCTAAGCCATTTCATTTCTTCATATGTATAGTTAGTTACAGTATATACCTTTCTTATAATAACCAGACACTCCTGTTTTAAAAGATCACAAGAACTAAATTAAATTTTTAATTAATTAGCCTCAGAAAATGACAATGTCAAGCAGTTTCGTTTAAAACTATATAAATATTAGAAAGTTTAAAGAATATAAAAATTGAATTTACTTTCTTTATATAATTAGTTAGAATTTCGGTTCCAAATAAGAGCAACTCGAAACGTATTTAACGGGAAGACGGCTCACTAGAAAAGATTGTATTAGCTATTAGAATTTGATATTGATGTCATAATTTTTTTTTATTGTTCGATTTTATGGATAAAAAATATTATATAAGTCTTTATAATATATGTTAAAGTTGAGATTTTGATTTTAACGAGAGAGCGGCTCAATCGAAAGAATCGTGTTTAACAAGAAATCGATTTATTAAATGATATTTAATTATTAAAATTTAATATTAATATTATAATATAACGTAAAAATATTAATTTTTTTAAAAAATATTATAATGTCGTCGCGAAGCGCGCCTTTACCGACTAGTTATTACTAAAATAAATAGGCATTGTGGTGCAAAGCAAAGTAAATGAAGCCGCGTGAGCGAGATTGGGATGTTGTGTGTGTAATGTGTTGGTGGGGTACGTATATGGAAGGCTGCACTGCACCAGTCGGAGTGATTGATTAGGGAATCGAGCTGTGCGCCTGTGCCTGTGCGGCTTGGAGAGAGGAGAATCTCTCTCAAGTCTTCTTTCTTTTCCAGTCTTCTTTCTTTTCCGGACACCCTGTGTCATCTTAACCGTTTTTGGGCCACGGTTTTTGGGCCAATATCACACGTAATTGTTGCTTTGTGTACATATACCACTCTCCACTCTGATCCACTAAATGTGAAGCTTATTACAAAAATGAGAGGGATTTTATTATTAAACATTTGCTTATTACTGTAGTTATTACTAGCAGGTAACCCGTGCGAAGCACGGACCGAACGGGCACGTGTAAATTATCGATAATAAATATAATTAATGAATATTATTTTAATATGTATTTGTAAAAAATTGAATGATAAAAACATATAATAAATAAATACTATTAAATTATGTAATTATAGGGAATTGAATACCGATGAAATTAAAAAAATTAAAAAAGATAAATAAATAAATATAATTAATAAGTTTTATTTAAATATAAACTTGTAAAGAATTGAATGATAAAAGTATATAACAAATAAACGCTATTTAATAAAGTGGTGTAGAAGATTTGGACTCGGTTATAAGGAATCGAGGTGAAATTAAAGAAATTAAATTAAATAAATAAATCTTGTATAATTATGTAGTTGTAAGGAATCGAACCCCGAGTTAACTGATAACCAAATTTGGTACTATTGTGTACCATTAAAACATGGTTTTGAACATTAATATAGAATTAAATGATAAAAGTATATAACAAATAAATGCTATTTAATAATGTGGTTATAAGGAATCGAGGTGAAATTAAAGAAATTAAATTAAATAAATAAATCTTGTATAATTATGTAGTTGGAAGGAATCGAACCCCGAGTTAACTGATAACCAAATTTGGTACTTTGGTATTTTGGTACTATTGTGTACCAATAAAACATGGTTTTGCACATTAATATAGAGTATAGATTAACAAAGAATGTCCAAAATACCTAATTTGGGTGTGTATTTACCCAAAATATTTATTTTCAGAAATAACTGTCCAAAATAACTACACATAGTGGAGTATCATCTGTGATACTTCTTACCAAATGAAGTATCTGATATTCCTTATCCAGGAGTGAGTATCAGGAATGATACTCCTTATCCAGTGGAGTATCATCCTAATACTAATATTTTTTAAGAAAAAACCCATGTTTCAGTTGAATATAATTTAATTATTAATAATTAATAATAATTATAGAATCTAGATCAAAAGAGAATCAAACATTAAAGAAGAATTGGAAAATCACTATTAGCCGTTAGATTACTTCTAAATCAACTATTTAGATTCAATTCATTTTTAAATAATTTTTGTAAGGGTATTGTTAGAAATAAAAACTAAACTATTAGTTCAATTAATTGAAATAAGGAAATTTAAGAAATAACTCATTTATAAAAATCTTATCTCACATATAACTTTTGATTGATTTTTTCAATATTTTCAATCTTTTTTCTTTAAAAATTTAATTTTTTTATTAAGCTTATTTTACAAAAAAAATAAATCCCCAAGATAATACTGTTCTACTACAGAACCTATTTTGTTTCGTAGTAAAAATACGGTATGTTGTTACTTATGCACACGAATTTAAAAAATTTACAACTGACTTTGCTTTTTTTTTTACAAAGTTTTACAACTAAACTTACTTTTTTTATTAACAACATTCTGCTACTGAGTAATATTATCTCATATTATAGTTATACCATAATTCTACATATGCACCCGAATTTTGAAGATAAGCACATGAATTCTAAAACTCTGCAACTGAATTTACTTGTATTTGAATGTTCTGATGTGTTGAACATTTAATTTCATAATTTGTTTATACCATAACTTGAGTGTTCTCACAAAAATTGAGAAATATTGGAAAATTTTGTGATGTTAATAGAGAATTTTGTGACTAATGTTGGTGCATGATTATAATTTCAATCAAATATGAATTATCTCTAAATTATATATCTTATATCTTTGGACAACTTTGGCCCTGATTATATATATAATAAAATATATTATTATGAAAAATATGTAAGAGTTTTATGTTCTTTGTTTAAGGATATGTTCTTGTGAAATATATGTAAGAGTTCATACGTTCTCCGTTTAAGGATTCTTCCAGGATCATGACCCCTTACAAAATATATTATTATAAAATATATGTAAGTGTTCTCCGTTTAAGGGTTCTCCAAGGAACATGATCCCTTATTTATATTTGATTATAATAATCTATTATAAATACTTTTTAAATCTTAATTAATGAAACCCAAATTGTATATAATACTATATTCTTGACTTTTATTTTAATTTTTAGTTAATATACTTTTAGTATATAACTTCACAATTAAATTAAATTAATATTATTATTTTAATCGTTTGTAATTGATTATAATAATGTTAACTACCCTAAAGAGTATTGAGGTCTAAATATAAGAGTAATGTATAACTTCACTATTAAAGTAAGTTAATATTTAACATAAATATTTTAATTAAATAAATTAATTATATATTTAGTAGCATACCGTGATATGACATGCCATATCATTAAAAAGGGATTTCTACATTTAATAAATAGTATAGATTAAAAAGTTTTGAAAAAAAAAAAGTTACTGCAGTTGTGTTCCTAAAAAATTGATTTTTCTTGCAATAATCGGTTGAACAGTTATTTTACAAATATTTTTGAACTATAAAAATAGTACTTTGCTCCATAAATTGGTTATTATTATGTATTTTTGTTTTTTTTTGAAATAAAAGCAAATTTCATTAAAATGATGAATCATACATCAACGTCTCCAACAAAACATCCGGAGGAGACAAATAAATGCTATGACTTTCTAGCAAACAAGGTACTCTAGCCATCAAATGGGCTACTTTGTTTGCTTGCCTTTTAGCAAAAGAGATCGACAATGTATTTTTGTTTTTTGTTATGTGTTTGTAGGTAAAAACTTCCCTAAAATGTGATCTATGTTCTATTCATTTTAAAATGTTGATGATATAATTATAAGCTTATGAAAATTTCAATTTTAAAATTTAAATCAGAAAACTCAATTGATATTGTGATAAGAATTAATCTATACATATACACAACATATTTATATGCACAAATCTATGCATATATGTAATCAAAACCATCAAAAATCCACTCGAAGTCAGACTTTAATATATTAATGATTATAAGATTAGTTTTAAATTAAAAGGGTTTTTAATTTGGAAATTACCTTTTTCAGGTTAAACATACTATCTTTTATATTTTTCAATAACTAAATAATTTCCTTTTTCAGGTAAAATAGAATATCTTTTACATTTTGTCTAACTAAAATTTCTCCTTTTTTAAAAACATTACGAGCAATTTTATTTAATAAAATAACGTAATTATATTATTATTACTATTAACTAATGGGTGATGACCCAAAATAATCACCTGGGAAACTGGATGACCCTTTTTACTGACGGGACACGGTACATCGTGTACCGTGATAGGGGGTGTGTTGCGGAGCTGCGTGTTCCGTAACCGGGCATGATACGGTGGACGGTATTCCGTGACAGTGCTGTGCACCCATCTAACACGGTGCACAGTCCACCGTATCATGCTAACGCGGAGGACGCAGCTCCGTATCATGCATAATACGGTACACGGTGTTCCGTATCATGCTAATACGGAGGACGATTCTCCGTAACCCGTCGGTATTTCGGGCCATTTTTTTCAAAATCAGTATTTTGGGCCATGACTTGTGAAAAATAGGCATTTTGGTCATTCTCTCTTAACTAATCAATTACCTTTTTCAAGTCAAAACATGTTACCTTTTCTCTAACTAAAATCTCTATTTTTCCAATTATATCATCGACGGTTACCTTTTACAGCCAAAACACGTTACCTTTTTTCTTTCTTTTAATAAAACCTCCATTTTTCCAATTATATCACGGGTGTTTCTATTTAGTAAAAATAAAATAATAATATTATAATACTAATAATTAACCGATTACCTTTTCAGCTAAAATATATCATCTTTTCTATTTTTTTCTAATTAAATCCCCTTTTTTTCTAGAAATATAACAGGCAACATTAATTTCTTATTTTCTAAAAACTATGAACAATTTTATTTAGTAAAATAACATAATTAAATTATAATTACTATAAATTAATAAATTACCTTTTTCACATAAATCATGTCATCTTCACGTTACCTTTCTATTTTCTCTAACTAAAATCTTTCTTTTTCCAATTATATCACAGACGGTTCTATTTAATAAAATAAATTAATAATATTATAATATTATTAGTTAATCGATTACCTTTTTGAGCTAAAACGTAGCATCTTTTATATATTTTCTAACTAAAAACCCTCTTTTAATAGAAATATTAGAAATATCACGGACAATATTAATTTCTCCTCCTTTTCTAAAAACATTACTAGCAATTGTATTTAGTAAAATAACATAATTAAATTATAATTACTAAAAATTAATCAATTACCTTTTTCACCTAAAATATATTACCTTTTTAATTTTCTCTAACCAAATTTTTTATTTTTCTAATCATATCACGGATATTATATTTAATAAAATAAAGTAATAATTTTATAATTACTAATAATTAATGGATTACTCTTTTTAACTAAAACCTATCATCTTTTCTATATTTTCTAACTAAAATCCCTCCTTTTCTAGAAATATCATGGATAACATTTATATAATTATTATCAAATCATCTCATATGAAAATGTAAGCCTCCAAAATTCATATTTTAAAAAAATTAATTGAGATTAATGAATATTTGTTATATAATATTAAAAAAATTCGTGCATATCCTGACAAAAAAAAAAAATCATGTATCGCACGGGTTTTAGGCTAGTCTATACTATTATATAAAAATCGAAACATTAAAAATTTGGTTCAACGGTACCTATTGAATTTACCTAATTACCCTTACTCAATTACAGATCTATTAACTAATCAATTTTCTTTTTCAGATTACGCATATTATCTTTTCTATTTTCAAGAACTACATAATTTCCTTTTCCAAGTAAAATACAATATCTTTTATATTTTATCTAACTAAAATTTCTCATTTATTAATCAATTTCCTTTTTCAGTTTAAACATATAACCTTTTCTATTTTTCAATAACTAAATTAATTTCTTTTTTCATTTAAAATAGAATATCTTTTACATTTTATCTAACTAAAATTTCCCCTTTTTAAAAACACTACGAGCAAATTAAAAAAATAACTTAATTATATATAATTGCTATTAACTAATCAATTAAAAAGTCAAAACACGTTACCTTTTCTTTTTTTCTCTAACTAAAATCTCTCTTTTTCCAATTATATTATGGATGGTTACCTTTTTCAGCAAAACACATTACCTTTTTTCTTTCTTCTTACTAAAACCTCCATTTTTCTAATTATATACAGGTGTTTCTATTTAATAAAAAAATAATAATATTATAATACTAATAATTAACCAATTACCATTTCAGCTAAAAAATAACTTAATTATATATAATTATTATTAACTAATCAATTACCTTTTTCAGTCAAAACACGTTACCTTTTCTCTTTTCTCTAACTAAAATATCTCTTTTTCCAATTATATCATGGACGATTACCTTTTTTCAGCAAAACACGTTACCTTTTTTCTTTCTTCTTACTAAAACCTCCATTTTTCTAATTAAATTACAGGCGTTTCTATTTAATACAAATAAAATAATAATATTATAATACTAATAATTAACCGATTACCTTTTTAGCTAAAATATATCATCTTTTATATTTTTCTAATTACCTTCCCCTTTTTTTTTTCTAGAAATATAACGGGTAGCGTTAATTTCTCATTTTCTAAAAATTATGAACAATTTTATTTCGTAAAATAACATAATTAAATTATAATTACTATAAACTAATCAATTACTTTTTCCACATAAATCATGCACGTTACCTTTCTATTTTCTCTAACTACATTTTTTTTAATTATATCACGGACGGTTCTATTTAATAAAATAAACTAATAATATTATAATATTTTTAATTAACCAATTACCTTTTTCAGCTAAAACATATCATCTTTTCTATATTTTCTAACTAAAATCCCTTTTATAATAGAAATACCACGGGCAATATTATTTTCTCATTTTATAAAAACATTACGAGCAAATGTATTTAGTAAAATAACGTAATTCAATTATAATTACTATAAACTAATCAATTACTTTTTTCACCTAGAACATATAATCTTTTTAATTTTCACTAACTAAATTCTCTATTTTTCTAATCATACCACGGACATTCTATTTAATAAAATGAAGTAATAATTTATATTTACTAATAATTAATTGATTATTCTTTTTAACTAAAACCTATTATCTTTTCTATATTTTCTAACTAAATCCCTCCTTTTTTAAAAATATCACGAATAACATTTATATAATTATTATCAAATGATCTCATATAAAAAAATAAGCCTCCAAAATTCATGTTTAAAAAAAATTAATTTTAATTAATGAAATTTTTTATATAATAAAAAAAAAATCCGTGCATCGCACGGGTTTTAGGCTAGTATTATATAAAAACCGAAACATTAAAAGTTTTGGTACCTGTCTTTTGGTACCTGTTTTTTGGAACTTCGTGAATTTACTTATTTACCCTTCATTATAAAGAAAAATAAATACACCTAAAATAAATAATAATATAATATAATCAATGACAATTAGTCGATTGACTTTTTCACATTTACTTTTAGTTGAAAATTTTACCTTTTATAAACATCTAAAAAAATATACCCAAAAATATCACACCATAATTTTTAAGAAAAATATAACACCTAAAATAAATAATAACATAGTATAATTAATGGTAATTAGTTGATTAACATAATAAAATTAATGGTAATTATTCGATTGCCTTTTTCACATTAACATAATAAAATTAATGATAATTAGTCGATTGCCTTTTTCACATTTACTTTTAGTTGAAGATATTACCTTTTACAAATACCTAAAAACATCAATCAATCATTAATATTTCCTTTCGAATTAAAACACGTTACCATTTTAATTTAAAACAAATCTTACAATCATTAATATATACCCGAAAATATCACACCACAATTTTCAAAAAAATATAACACCTAAAATAAATAATAACATAATATAATTAATGTTAATTAGTCAATTATCTTTTTCACATTAACATAATAAAATTAAAGTTAATTAGTCGATTGCCATTTTCACATTTAATTTTAGTTGAATATATTACCTTTTATAAATACCGAAAAACATATCATTAATATTTCCTTTCGAATTAAAACACGTTACCTTTTTAATTTAAAACAAATCTTACAATCATTAATATATACCTAAAAATATCACACCATAATTTTCAAGAAAAATAAAGCCCGAAAAAATTACACCATAATTTATAATTATTAATAAAATATATTAAAAATCATATACATTGTTTATAATAAGGAAACTTTAGTATAGTCCGTAAACATGAGTATATTAAATTATATCAAATTAAAATTTAAAAAATTATTAAAAATAATGATTATATAAAAACATAATAGTACTATTAAATCAAATTTATTGCACGGGTTATAAGGTAGTTATTATATTAAAAGTTGAAATATTGAAAATTTTATTAGTTTGGTTTAGGTACAGTTATCTTAATTAATAAATAAAAATAATACAATTAATATTAAGCAGCCGATTGCCTTTTCTAATTAAAATACGTATCTTAAGATTGCCTTTTCTAATTAAAATACGTATCTTAAAATTTAAATCAGAAAACTCAATTGATATTGTGATAAGAATTTATCCCTTGTTATCATCTCAAGTTCTGAATTCGATTCACTTTCGTCACATATAATTTTAATCATTCAAAAACTTATTATTTTCAAATTTTGGTTTTAGAAAAAACCTATGCATGTTAAATATGCATTTTGTATCTCAGATCTTTCAGCGTTTAAGAATCATGATTCATGCAGAAGATTCCGGTCGATAGAAGGTTAAAACAAATGAAGACAAATCAACAACCTCGATGTCTGTATTTTCGTTGTCATTTTTGCCACCTCTTATTAATATGTGGACAAAATGTACATTTTTAGATCCAAGGGCTTTATTTTGTTTTGGTTTTTCTTGCACTTCGATCTCTTTCGACGTAGCTTTCATTGTTTGTACACACACTCTGAAATATATACCGCTATGTTTTCACTCTTTTTCTTATTGGCATTTTCCCTGTAGTGTTGTGTAATTGAATTCTCGCAAATGCTGGCTTGTTTAGCTCAATTTTGCTAACCTCATCTTGCTCTATCACGGCACGTACTCTTTCTTTGTTAAGCTACTAGCAATGTTCACACGCTGTTGATTTCTGAATGCACTAGAACCTTAAATGAATATTAGATAATTTTTTCCGGTTCCGACATAATATAAATAGTGTATTTTTGAATTCGATAAATGAATAATCTTAATTAATGAATAAAATTTTTCGTTCCCGAACGTATTCATTTATCAAGTTTAACTGTATGTACATTTTAAAATAAGATTTTATAACACCATTCTTTCAAAAAAAAAAAAACATATTATACAGTAACTCAACAACTTCATAAAAATTGATGAAATTAGTGGTAATCGATAATTATGAATTTAATTAATGACTAATAAATATATATTGCATGGATAAAAAAGAAAAAGCTTTTCAATTTGATAGCCCTTTGTGTCTTTTATTTCTTTACATTTTTCTTTTTTGAATATTCTCCTTAATTTTTTAAATTTCAAAACTTACCTAAAATAATAAAGTTTATATATAATATAAAAGATAACTACATTCACTACTTTTTCCCATTATACCCACTTTATATATTAAATGTTGATTGATCCAACTCTTTGATCACTTTTTTTCTTTTTTTATTACTTGACACTTTTATTTTCTTCCATGCTCAACTCATTTGTAAACATGATAGGAACAGATGATAGGAAAGGAGGAAATATAAACCATCCATCATAATTACTTACACATTTCAAATATTCTTGAACCAAAACTAAACAAATGCAAATAAACTAATATATTAACTTTTTCCCCAAGCAATAACTACTTTTTGAAATCCAGAAAGATAATCATATCACATTTTCAAAATGAATGGAAAGCAAAATTAATATATGAGTAGTGCACTGGTAGGTGCACAGAAAATACAGTAAAACCTCTACAAATTAATACTCGATAAATTAATAATTCACTATAAATTAATATTTTCAAAATAAATTTTTGGTCCCAACATAATAGCGATAGTGTAAATTTAACCTCGATTAATTAATAATCTCGTTAAATTAATTAAATTTGTCGGTCTCGACATTATTAATTTATAGAGGTTTTATTGAGACACCTACCATTTTGTGAAAGTTTTTGTGAAACTTGACGTAACTCTAGTATTTTCTTTAATATATTCACCTTTTACTTAAAAATAATAACACCTTTAACCATTATTGCCCATTAGCCCTCCTACTCCCATTACCTCCTTAGTCCTTGCTCTGTTCTCAAATGGTATGTTATTAGTACTAATCACTTTTGTAAAACTGTTAAGGATCTTACCTGTCAGATCGACTGATGATTAGGAAAGGAAATTGGCATGGTAGGATACGCCTACACGGCACAAACAATTTCTAAAATATCCAAGAATCTTACTATAAGTTTGTCACATACTAATTTAGTCAAACTCCAGCCTTAATGAAAATAATGAACACTGCTAGCCTACCGCTACCATTAACAATGTGAAAGCAATCATACTGCAATCTAACCAGACAGGTATGTTGAGCTCCCACACATCTTATCAGCTTATCTTATCCTCTCTCTGCTTGTGGTGTGGGTGGAGCTTTCATAATTACTAATAATGAATTATTTACTGGTGGTAAGTGGTAAGTCTGTCTCAGCTTAAAAAAATAACGCACGTATCTTTTTTTTTTTTTAAACAGGAACAACGAGAGACTTGAGTTATTTTATCGCCGCGTTCAAATTCATATAGGATAAGTAACAACGTAGCATCAATAATGTGTATCGCACTTAAGCCGCTGCTGTTTTGTGAAACAATGACAGAGTCGGGTCAAACATGAGATCAACAAATGATACAAGTACTACTAACTAGTGGATGTTGTAATTTATAGGTCTTTTTACGGGTGAGATAATGTTACAAAATAACATCCGGTTGTGTCTTTCTCTAATACCTTAAGATTTTAGAGAGATTGGTTATGTGACATGGAATCAGAGCTGAGGTTGAAGATTTTAGAACGAGAGGACTCAGATCCTTAAGATTTTAGAACGATTAGTTACTCAGAATTCTACAATATAATAAATATCAATAATTTACACTGCAAAAAAATCGGCAAACAGGGAGGGATGTTATTTGCGCAGGTGTATCAAAATTTGTTGTCGACAGAGAACAAAAAATGGATCAAAATATCTCTCTTAAGTCATAACACTGCAATAATTAAATTACAGTATGTTTTGATACTAACAAGTTCTAAATAGTGGAGTAGTTTGCAATTATATTTGCATGTCCCACAATGATGAATCATACATGTATACCCTAACCAGGAAGAAGAACTCATACGTTTTGGACCTCCCATCTATATAAACACATCTCACTCTTATCACCTCTTCTGCACTTGCACCATGCTGAAAACATCTTACAAACTGTAAACACAAGTATCAGACTGAGAGAAAAGTAAGAAAAATGGCAACATTGAATGAAAATGAGAAAGCTACTACCACCAAACAAGAGCCAAACTACAGAGGAGTCCGAGCCATGCCCTTCGTTATAGGTACAACTTCAACACCTACTAAAAATCGATGATTTCCGAGTACTTGTCCAAGTACTCGGCCTAGTTGGCCTTTTTTTTTTTTTTTTTATAATATTGAATATGTGTTTGTGTAAATATGTATACTTAAGAATGTGTTGAATATTTGTTGTGGCAGGAAATGAGGCATTTGAAAAGCTAGGGACAATTGGAACCTCATCGAACCTATTGGTTTACCTCACCACTGTCTTCAACATGAAATCTATTACAGCAACTAATGTCATTAATGTATTCAATGGCACTTGCAACTTTGGTACTCTGTTCGGAGCTTTCTTGTGTGACACTTATTTTGGACGCTATAAAACACTCGGTTTCGCTTCCATTTCGTCTTTCTTGGTAAATTAATGTTATTGTTAAGATTGTGATATACATTTAGCGATTTCGAGTTGCACAGTTGGTCATCTAACAGCTAAAATTTATGACAGGGAATGCTTCTACTCACATTGACCGCTGCAATATCAACACTTCATCCGCCTGAATGTGGAAAAGAAGCTGGTAGCATATGCTCCGGGCCAACAGCAGGGCAACTTGTGTTTCTGTTTAGTAGTTTCGTGCTATTAATTATTGGAGCTAGTGGGATAAGGCCATGTAACTTGGCTTTTGGAGCGGACCAGTTCAATCCTAATACAGAATCTGGAAGAAAAGGAATCAATAGTTTCTTTAATTGGTATTATTTTACCTTCACCTTTGCTATGATGATATCCATCACAATCATTGTCTACGTGCAATCAGATATTAACTGGGGAATAGGCTTAGGAATCCCAACATTTCTTATGTTTTTATCATGTGCATTCTTCTTCATCGGTACGAGAATCTATGTCAAAGTTAAACCTGAAGGTAGTCCTCTTACGAGCATTGCTCAAGTCCTAGTAGCAGCAATCAAGAAGCGAAAATTGGAATTACCTCACCAACCCTGCCTCTCCATGTATAATTATATGCCTGCTAATTCGATCAACTCAAAGCTTCCCTTTACAGAACAATTAAGGTACCACTTACTCTTCATCTATTTCAAAAGAAATTATCTCATAATCTGTCTAAAATTCTATTATATCAATTGCCAAATGTTAAATTCATTTGTATTAGAAACGAACTAATTTTTTTGTAATTCTTTTTATTTTGTTATGTAAGGTGCAGTTTCTATTTGGTACCTTATTTATTTACCGCAGCAGAAAAAAGTATGTCGTATAAACAATTTAATTTTCCTGGCAACTTGACAATTAATTAATACCATGCTTTATTGATTTCAGATTCCTCAACAAAGCAGCTCTCATAACAAAAGAAGACGGGATAAATTCTGATGGATCGGCAGTGGATTCGTGGAGGCTTTGCAGTATGCAGAGAGTGGAGGAAGTAAAATGCGTTGTGAAGGTACTTCCCATCTGGGCTGCAGGAACAATCTACTATATTGCTTTGGTCCAACAGCATACCTATGGAGTGTTCCAAGCCCTTCAATCTGATAGACGTTCTGGCATCGGAAGTTTTGAAATTCCAGCAGCATCCTACACAGTATTTCAGATGTTATGTCTCACTATCTGGATACCTATTTATGACAGATTAATAGTTCCATTTCTCCGAAAAATAACAAAGAAAGAAACAGGCATCACCATCCTCCAAAAAATAGGCACTGGCCTGGTTATCTCTGTATTTGCCATGGTAGTATCAGGCCTGGTGGAAAAAGAAAGGAGGAACGTTGCATTAACAAAGCCAACACTGGGATTAGGACAAAAAGGAGCAATATCTTCCTTGTCAGGCTACTGGTTGGTGCCTCAGTTGGCACTTGTAGGACTTTCAGAGGCGTTTACAATTGTTGGGCTAGTAGAGTTTTTCTACAAACAATTCCCAGAAAACATGAGAAGCTTTGGGGGATCTTTCTTTGCTTGTGGCACCGCCATATCTAGTTACTTAAGTAGTTTGTTGATAACAATTGTTCACAGAATTACAAGAAATGCAGCTGGAGAAAATTGGTTGGCAGAAGATCTTAACAAGGGAAAATTGGATTATTATTACTACTTCATTGCAGTTTTAGAATTATTAAATCTAGGATACTTTCTAGTGGTAGCAAAGTGGTACAGGTACAAGGGGACTGCTGACAACAATGACCATGAAGTTGCAATGGAGAACTTGAAACCTGATAAGTCTGCTGTTTAATATAAACGTAAGTATCAACAATGTAGAACATCAGCATTTTAGGTTCTCTTCAGCATCAGGTGATAGCCTAGTGGTAAAAGCATATCAATAATGTTGAAATGAACTCAGCTTCATTCCGCATGCCCTCCCCTTGTATCAAAAGAGAAAAAAATCTGTGATTATTCTGGGGTTTGATCATATATAATATTCCAAATACATGGAATGCTTCCAAATTTCTGTCTTTTCTACTTTTTTTTTTTGTTAATGTTCTTGATCTTGTTGCTCATCGACTTGAGCAATGTGACAATTTAACCCTGGAATATTCTAAGACATCTGTAAATATTTTATAATCTAAGAGTATAATCAAACACTGGTTGTCTGGTTTTCAACCAGCAAAAATAACAAGCCTGTATTAATTTAGATCGAGTGCTGCAAAGAGACCAAGAAAAAAAGATCGAAAATAAGATTAAGAAAAAAGCAATTCCATGAGTAAATCTGCTGTTGATAGCCATTTTACAATTATTATGCAGAACCAACTAATTGATTTACATACCACTCCACTCGCTTTGATTTTTCGAAATCGAGCTCTCCTCAAGAGTCTCATTCCGTGTTAACAACTCTTGCAAAATGTCAAGGTTTTGGTAGAGGGTCTTGATTGGATCATATATAATTAACAATCACTCACAATCATGGACTCAAGGTGTCAATCATAACAATTCGCTAACAGACAGTTCAAATGTGAAGTTGGACAGTTCAATAATAACATGTTCTAATTAATCATGTGGAGTCTTGTTCAACTTTGTCTACCAAAATATTTGTCTACCACATGATTAAATGTGATTTGGTTAACTAACCAGATTTAATCAGGATATTATCCTTGTTCATACGTACACTGAAACTCGATCCAGAAGATGATAGATCTACTTGGTGGTCACAATGCACTTGGCCGATGAGCCCCCACAATCTAATAATAATTGTCATATACAGGAGTACCAGAATAAACGTGTGGATACATATCTAACACCAGTAGTATTTGTCAAGAAGATGGTCCCTGTATTTAACATATTTTGATGTTGCGACAAATTTACCTATCAAGTGTGAACCCGTATATATTTGATTTCCAATTTTTGTTGTTTTCCTATAGATCATAGTCACAGGTTGATGAACTTGGTAGACAAATTGTTCACGGTTGTTACCAAATTTATCTTTACCTTCGTCAGTAACTCATTGCACTAAGATTGGATTTGAGGACCATTCATTTTATTAACACACTAAGTCCCTTTCCTAACACGTAAAGGTTTAGGAAGATCGGTAAATCAAGAATCTTATTTAAGTGAACATTCCCAGTCAAAGATGAAAGATGTATTATTACTCACGAGTCTTAGTGTTTCACAATGTCCATGTTATATACTAGTGGTTTCCTTGTTTCCTCCCTCATTCTTGGAAAAAATTGTCTTAAATATGACTACGTGAGTATTTTGAGTTTTATTTTTGTAATCGTGGAGCCGTGGAGGACCAGAGGTAGTAATCTTTGAACTGACTTGGGTAGTGCAATCCTGGAATGAGTATATAAATTAACATGCAAACCTCTTGAAGGATATACAACTCAAGCATAAACCCGAAACATTGTTCTCTAACTTGTACAAGCAAGAAAATGGAGAAAACACCAAGAGTAATTTCCGAATCGCAGAAAGATGACACAGAAACTGTGAACAGTGAACCTAACTATAGAGGAATCAAGGCCATGCCTTATATTGTAGGTAACGATTACTCAAACCTAAAAAGCTTATGTTATTTTTTTGGTTGATATTGCAACTATATCTTATAAAAGTTTAAACTTCAGTTGCACTGGATTTTACATTTTGTTTTTGTATTTTAAAATTTGATTTGCAGGAAATGAGACATTTGAGAAGTTGGGGACAATTGGGACTTCATCTAACTTCCTAGTGTATCTCACTTCTGTCTTTCACATGAAGACCATAACTGCAACAAATCTCAACAATATATTCCAGGGAACTTGTAATTTTGGTACCATCATAGGAGCTTTCCTCTCCGACACCTATTTTGGTCGTTACAAAACGCTAGGATTCGCCTCAATATCTTCTTTCACGGTACAAAATCTTTTTTCAGCAATAATTCATGTCGTTTACTGTAAATGTGCAATGAGAAATGATGTGTTACATATAAGTTGATGATATGGATTAAAATGCTAGAGTAATATTTCAAACATGCAGGGCATGCTTTTACTAACTCTAACAGCGGCAATTTCAAAGCTTCATCCACCAAGCTGTGGGAAAGAAGTGACAAGCATATGCCAAGGACCAACAACAGGGCAAATGGCTTTTCTGTTGAGCTCTTTTGTGCTTCTAGTTGTTGGTGGTTCTGGTATACGACCATGTAACTTAGCCTTTGGCGCAGATCAATTTAATCCCAACACCGACTCTGGGAAAAAAGGCATCAATAGTTTCTTTAACTGGTACTACTTCACCTATACTTTCGCGGTAATGGTGTCCCTAACGATCATAGTGTATGTGCAGTCCAATATTAGCTGGTCTGTCGGATTTGGAATTCCAACACTCCTTATGTTCTTTTCGTGTGTATTCTTCTTTGTCGGTACCAAAATATATGTCATAGTATTGCCACAAGGTAGTCCTTTGCTAGGTGTGGTGCAAGTCTTTGCAGCTGCTATCAAGAAGAGGGGATTGAAGTCACCGGAGCAACCATGGCTTTCCCTTTTTGACTACGTACCAAAAAAATCCACCAACTTAAAGTTATCATACACTGATCAATTCAGGTAAAGACCAAAAGATGAGTAACTCCTTTGAAGATCATTATCCTGGTTCATGTTTTGATGTCCTCCAGTTGTCAAAAATGACTAGTTCTCATACCGATTCTATTAGACCATGTATTAGATACTTTTTGATTTCTGATGTTTTTCCTTTACAAACTGAACTTAACCGTCCAGGTTTCTGGAGAAAGCAGCGATTAGAACTCCAGAAGATGAACTAAAGATGGACGGATCAGTAGTGGACCCTTGGAGACTTTGCACCATCCAGCAAGTGGAAGAAGTAAAATGTTTGCTAAGATTAGTTCCAATATGGTTTGCCATCCTTATATACCATGTAGCATTTATCCAACAAAACAACTACTTGGTCTTTCAAGCTCTTCAATCTGATAGACGCCTTATAAAAAGCAGTTCATTCAGGATTCCAGCAGCAACTTATATTGTATTCACCATGGTAACACTCACTATCTGGATCCCAATTTATGACAGAATCATTGTTCCTTTTCTCAGAAAGTACACAGGAAAAGAAGGTGGTATCACTGTGCTCCAAAGAATGGGCATTGGAATCGTTTTATCTAGCCTAAGTCTATTTGTATCAGCCTTAATCGAATCTAAAAGAAGAACATGGGCTCTAACTAGACCAACATTAGGAATTGAACCGAGAAAAGGGGCAATTTCTTCAATGTCTGGATTTTGGTTCGTACCACAATTAATTGTAGCAGGACTTTCCGAAGGTTTTTTTATGATAGGACAAAATGAACTTTTTTATAAGCAAAGCCCTGAGAACATGAAGAGTATAGCTACATCATGTCTCTTCTGTGCATCTGCAGCATCAAGTTACTTGAGTAGTTTCTTGCAAACGATGGTTCAAAGATTGACAGAAGGTAATGGAAAAAGGGGGTGGTTAGCGGAAGATCTTAACCAGGGAAGATTGGACTATTTTTACTACATCATTGTGGCTCTGGAAGCCTTGAATTTGGCTTACTTTATAATGTGTGG
Source organism: Kitagawia praeruptora (assembly GCA_037693485.1). NCBI lineage: Eukaryota > Viridiplantae > Streptophyta > Magnoliopsida > Apiales > Apiaceae > Kitagawia > Kitagawia praeruptora. The sequence continues at coordinate 26,312,597 of CM075350.1, read as the reverse complement.
TAAATGGTACAAGTATAAAACGGCAAGCAAAGACACCACCTCTGGCCCTGAAGTTGCATTGAAAGAATTGAAATCTGAAAAGCCTCTTGTGTGATGCATCAATGAAATATTCTATCCAGAAAAGAGTCTGCATGCACACTGTTAAATACTTGTAGTACTTAAAAATCTTATAGGAGATAAGATTTAGAAAACAGAAATTCCATGAGTAATTCTGCTGTTGATAGCAAGTATACTTATTATACAGTACTTTCACAAATAATTGATATACATGCCACTCCACTCGCTTTGATTTTTATTTACTGTATTGGGTGTAAGAGGTTTCGAATTCGAGCCTTCCCTGAAGAGTCTTGTTAACAACTGTCCCAAAACGTTAAGGCAATGTTTGTTTCAAGGGATTATAATCCCCAAATTATTACCTTATAAGTCCCAAACGTAAGGGATTATAATCCCATGAATTCACATTTTGATCATTGTTTTAGTTCACTCCCATGGGATTATAATACCTTGTGAAAGAAGGGATTATAATCCCATAGAAATGAATCAAAAAGATGATAGCAATATACTTCCATGAGATTATAATCCTTTAAATTTAAGAAAGATAGTATAATTTTCCAAGGATTATAATCCCCTAAAACAAACATGGCCTAAGGGTTTTGTGGAGGATCTTGATTGGATCATATACCATAAACATTCTCTCACGATCATTTAGCATAACAATTCGCTAACAGACAATTCGATGTGAACTTGGACATTCCAATAATTACATGTTCTTTAGCATGCGCAGTCTTTTTTAACTTTGTCTACCAAAATATTTGTCTACTACTACATAATCAAATGTGATTTGGTTAAGTAACCAGATTTAACCAGGACATCATTCTTGTTCATATGTACACTCAAATTCCAGATGATGATAGATCTTCTGATGTTGTTGGTCACTGTGCACTCGGCCAATTAGCCCCACAATATAATTTTGCTACACCAGTAGCATTTGTCAAAGAGATGGACAGATCATGGTCCCTGTAGTTATCATATGTTGATGTCGCGACAATGTTAACTGTTAAGTCTGACCCGTATATACTTAAATTCCAATTTTTGTTGTTTTACTATAGATCATAGTCACAGTCTCACAGATTGATGAATTTGGTAGACAAATTGTTCACGGTTGACGCCAAATTTATCTTTACCTCCGTCGGTAACTCATTGTACTAAGGTTGGATCATTTAGGAGCCATCTGGTTTATTAACACATAGGGATAAACCATAAACGTAAGCATGATACAGGTCTTCCTAGCACCTTAACTTGCTGGTCCGAGTTGCTTATTGCTCGGATCCTAGTGATTCATTCTTCGATCCAAAAAAATAGGTTTTGAGTGAGAGAACATTGTAACACACGACCATCTATATTCTATATCAAAACCATGTTTTAATAATATATAATAGTACCAAAATACCAAAGTACCAAATTTGGTTATCAGTTAACTCGGAGTTCGATTCTTTCCAACTACATAATTATACAAGATTTATTTATTTAATTTAATTTCTTTAATTTCACCTCGATTAGCGTTTATTTGTTATATACTTTTATCATTCATTCTTTACAAGTTTATATTTAAATAAAACTTATTAATTATATTTATTTATTTATCTTTTTTAATTTTTTTAATTTCACCCGTATTCAATTCCCTGTAATTACATAATTTAATAGTATTTATTTACAAATACATATTAAAATAATATTTATTAATTATATTTATTATCGATACAGTTAAACCTCTTTAAAGTAATACTGTTGGGACCGTTTTATCATTCATTCTTTACAAGTTTATATTTAAATAAAACTTATTAATTATATTTATTTATTTATCTTTCTTAATTTTTTTAATTTCACCCGTATTCAATTCCCTGTAATTACATAATTTAATAGTATTTACTAGCATTTTACCCGTGCTACGCACCGAAAGCACAATTTTAAAATTTCAAAATAGTTAAAAAAAATATATAGTGTATCAAAAAATAATTTATTTTTTTATATTTTGTTTTTAGAGTAACGAATCCGATGTGCATCTCAAGTAACTTTCTTCAAATTATGTGTAATTGCATGGACGCGTGTTAAACGATTTTGAAAAATTGTGTATATAAAAAAAGATTAATATCACAACACATTCATTTAATATATGATAAAATTTACCTGAGATACATATCAATTTTCTTATTTCCTTTTATTTTTTACCCAAGTAAATTAGCGATATTTTATGCTATTTTTACACAAAGTTTAGTTCAATATAATCATGTTTTGAGGATCATGCGTAGAGAACAATGAAAACATAATTATTAATAGAAAAATAAATCAAATATATATTTTTCATTCTATAAATGCAAATAAAATAGGAAATGAGCAATTCTAGAGGTCCAAAAAAAATCCCAAAGAGTGAGTTGTCATATTTTGATTGGTTAGCGTTCTACCTGTACTACGCACTAAATGATAAAATTAATTAATTAATTAATATAAACATATTATTTTAATCATTATTTATATAAAAAGAAGAAAATAATTTCATTAAAATTTAAGTATAAAATTATCGTCAATTTATACCAAATGCATTAATATCATTATTATCAAGCAATTATCATAACATTCACATCCCCGCTCAAACATTCTAAGCCCCTCTTTATTGTTTTTTATAATTTTATTTTTCATTTGATTTCTCTCATTTTTGAGAATCTTGGTGTTTGTTCCATATCTTTTTTACAAATTTTATGTTCATTTATTAATAAATTGATTTACTATAGAAAAATAAACATTATCAATTAACCAAACAAATCCAGTATATCCCATTCTTTGAGTTAGATATGACTGTTAGAGTTTATGGTGATAGCCATCACCTTGTTTTTAATGATAACTTAAAATGTGTATATTCAGCTTGGGAGTTTCTATGTTAAATTTTGTATTCTTTTCTATCAGAATATGGTATATTAAATATTAGTTTTTTAACCCATAAATAAAGAAGGAAAATTAATTCGATATGATGGTATCCGATTCGAACCATAGAATTTTAGATATACCGAACCCGAATTTTAGAATTTAGGTTTGGATATAAATTTTAAACCCAAAATAGTTTCGATTTGCATTTGGATTTAAGTTGTACCGAAACGATATCCTATCCGAAATTTGAAACTTGATCCACTATCGAAACCCAATATATAAATAATATAATATTATAATTTGAAATTATTTTATGTAATATTTTAGATGTAGGACATATTATTTTATTTATTTTTATTCAAATATTTCATTAGAAAGAGTCAATACTAATTTTGTAATTAGAACTTCTATTTCTCAATCTCAAATTTTATTGACATATTTAAGATGTAATTTTCTTTACTTTACATAAAATTTTCATTTTTGTGTATAAAAAGATTTTTTTAACATATTTTAAATTTTACTTAGTATGTTAATTCGTATATTATGTTATATTTGACTAATTAAGTTAATCATTTTAATTTTTAATTTTTGTATAAATATAATTAATATTGTTTGCGTGTAGCAATTATTTTAATTTTGACTACATTATTACTAATTTTGGATACCCCAAAAAAATCAAATCTAATCCGAAATCCGACGAATTTGGTTTCGGATATTGAGTTTTGGATTTGAAAATGAGTATCACCTATATTTTTTCTATTTGACTAACATGTTAAAATAGAAAATTGTACATAAAACTAAAATCAAATGTGTAATATATAAATACGTAATCACATTATTATATATGTGTCCTTGTAATTTGATTATCGGGTTAAAAAAACATGAAATTCATTTTCATTTAACAGTGAGTATTTTTTCCGACATATATTAAAAGAAAGCGCTTATGTAGATCTGGAAAATTGTATGTGTTGTGTAAATTCATGCCATGTGTCTTTGGGGTCTTGCATGAAAATGACATAAAATTATTCTGTGTACCCAAAATGCGAACACAAAATGCTACTAAACTATATTTTTTTACACGAAACGAAAATAATACACGAAAATAAAAATATGACAATTACATGTACTGTTACTCTTTGCCCAAATTATCTAAGTATGTTATTATATAATTGAAAACAACATTGAAATGCTACAAAATAAAACTAAGAGTAGAGTACATAAAAATGAATCCCCTCTTTTTTTAATTTTGTTTGTTGTTAATAAATATCTCTGTTTGATTAAAATCTATCTACCAAGTTATTAAATTTTTTACCTATATTTGAGGTTTAGTATTAAAAAATACTAAGCTAAAGTTTAGGGGTTGACATCTGCGTTTTGGTTGATAATAAGCCCATTTTATTGTTTTTCTTAATTTTGCTTTGTTTTTCAATAAATATCTCTCTTTATTGAGAGTCTAGTACCACGTTGGTAGGTTTTATCTACTGATATATTGGATTTTGTACTTTATCCTTGTGAATGATAACTCCCGTTTCTTTCCCTTGATTTTATTTTGATTTTCAATAAATATATCTCTTTATTGAGAGTCTAGTATCCCGTTAGTGAATTTTAATTATCAATATATTGGGTTTTGTTCTTTGTCTTTTGAGAGTATGTTCCTTTATTTTGGCATCTAGGATCTTAGATCTACATGATTTTTTTTATATTGTGATGTGGGCTGAAAGTAAGCCATAAAGACACATTTAATGTGGCATTAATTAGACCTAGAATGGTCCAAACGTGGGGCCAAATCCTATTTACAATATTAATTTCGTAATTAATATTAGGGATAATAAACAGCTCAGCAATAAGTGTCAGATAGGGACATTATCTCTACAAGGAGTAGCCTCCGAGGCGCATACTCATACAAGGAAACAGACTCCTACAAGGTAGGAGTCTAGAACTTTCCTCTAGGCTGACTTACCCACCAAGTCACCTAACCCTAATACAACTCTAAGGCTTCTCAGCCTATATAAAGGGTCAGACCCCTCATCTCAGAACTACGTTTTATTGGCTTGATTCTCTTAATTCAGAGATACGTAGGCATTCTGTGAGGATCGATTAAGTCTCGAACGCAGAAGCAGCCATTAAAGCTCGAAGCTCAACCACCTTTGCATTGAATATACTTAAACCCTAGCCGCAATATTCATAACCTAGTTTTTATTCCACAACATTTGGCGCCGTCTGTGGGAAAAAGACATCAACCATGGTTCAAACACGAAGAACAGCACCAAGCACTACCGAGCCGATCGTTACCGAGGCTCTACCTCTAAGCTCTGCTCCGCCTGTTACTGAACAAATACCCCCAGCCACAGGGGTGATTACTCAAACTCAGGTTTCTCAACCTCTAGGGACGAATTCCCATGCTGAGGGGACGTTGCCTTTGGTCATCCATCCTGGTCAAGGAACCAGCGCCCTCCAGACGCTGGTTTCTCCTCTAGTTGATCCTAGTCGCCCACCACCAGGGGTACAGATCCATACTACGGATCTCCCCGTGAGTACTAACCCGATGTATGGCCTGCCTAACTACCTTCCTGGACCCAGTGGTCATGCCTTGCAGATCCGAGATCGAGAGTATTTTAACTACTCTGGCCCCTATACTGACGATTCGTCGTCTGAAGACGATGATCGAGACGAAGCCCCAAGGAGGCGACGCGCTAGTAAGGAACCTCTGAGGAGGAATCCAGCAAACCGTGATGGTCCTTTAACAATCGCAGAGAGAATTAAGGCTTATGAAGCCGAGATTCAGAAGCTGAAGGACGACCAAGCAAGGGAGCAAGAAAGACAGAACCCTAATCAGACTCGACCTCCTCCGACTTCAGGAGGGATTCCCTTCATAGATTTGGAGAGGTCTTCAAGGAGACGCCGAAGGGCTGAAGCCCCAACCAGAGGGACTACAAGGGTGGAACTCCCCAAGAGTAACCCCAAAGACTTGATGCCACAAGGAGATCTCGATGATCCGACCCCTCCGTTCACTGAGGAGGTGATGAACGCGCATATCTCCCGAAAGTTTAAGATGCCCACAATAAAAGCTTATGATGGAACGGGGGATCCCGCAACTCATGTGAGAACGTTTACGAGCGCATTGTTATTGCAGCCCGCTAACGATGCCCTTAAGTGTAGGGCGTTCCCCCAAACCCTGTCAGGCATGGCGCAACGTTGGTATAGCCGTCTGCCTCCAAATTCAATTAGCTCTTTTAAGGAATTGAGTACCGCTTTTGTCGGTCAATTCATTAGCGGAAGAATTCATGAGAAAAGCTCTGCATCCCTTATGTATGTAGTACAGGGGAAGAACGAGAACCTGAGAGATTATCTCAAGCGATTCACTAAGGAGACCCTAAACATCACTGATTTGGAAAATAAGGTGGCTATGGTAGCCCTGCAGCATGGAACCACGGATCTCTTTTTTAAGAGGTCACTGGGAAAACATCCCCCTGAGAACATGGATGAGCTCCAACGAAGGGCTGATAAGTACATTAAGGCTGAGGATAACATGAAGAAGGAAGCCACGTTGGGCAATGGAGGCAACGGGAACTCCAAAAAGCGAAAGCAAGACCAGGAGTATGATGACCAGGAATATGATGCTAGGGATAAGTATCCCCGAACTAGTGAGGACTCTGACTCTGCCCCTAAGAAGAGCCAAGGACCAAGGTTCACTGAGTATGCAAGGTTGAACACTCCTAGGAGTCGAATCCTATTGGACATTGAGAAGGATAAGGATTTCCGATGGCCGAAGCCACTCAGGGGTGATCCCACAAAGAGGAACAAAAATCAGTATTGCAGATTCCACAAGGATGTAGGGCATGACACTGATGATTATAAGCAACTCAAAGATGAGATCGAGTTCTTGATCCGTAAATGGAAGTTGGGCCACTTCACTAAGGGTGAAGATCGTGGTAATCAGAGAAGAGAGTATGATAGGAATGACGACGATCGGGATCGCACCCCACAGCCCCGAGGGCCAGTGATCAACATGATCTCAGGAGGCCCGACTGCGGCCGGGACGACTAGGAACTCTCGGAAGGCTTATGCCCGAGAAGTGATGCATATTGTCGGAGAGACACCAAAGCGTGCAAAAACCGAAGTAACAATCGAATTTGATGATTCAGACCTTGAAGGGGTGAAGTTCCCCCATGATGACCCGCTGGTCATAACACCCATGATTGGGAATTCAGAGGTGAAGCGAGTCTTGATAGACAATGGAGCTTCAGTGGACATTTTGTTCTATGATGCATTCGTGAAAATGGGATACAACGACTCTCAGTTGACCCTATCTAACATGCCTATATATGGATTCAGCGGAGTAGAGACTAAAGTTGAGGGAACTATTCTGTTGCTCGTCACCATCGGACAGAAGCCAACAGAGGCCACTCAGATGCTGAACTTTTTGGTTATCAAAGCGTCTTCCACCTACAATGCCATCCTCGGGAGGACTGGACTCCATGCTTTTAAGGCTGTGGCCTCAACCTATCACATGAAGATCAAGTTTCCAACCAGGAATGGTGTAGGAGAACAAAAAGGTGACCAGAAAATGGCTAGGAGCTGTTATGTAGCCGCGTTAAGGCCTGATGGAGTCGGGGGGCAGGTCCTTCCGATTAAAGACATGGACGTTTGTAGTGATAAGGAACATCAAGAAAGGCCAGCAGAGGACATCACACATAAACCTCGGACAGCCATTAAGGCTAAGGCATCAACTGACTTCGTGGTTGAATGCATCATTGGCAACCAAGAAATCGAGGGGCAGGAGATTGTACCCCAAGCTGTAAGTGAACTTCAGAATAAGAATGAGGTGACCAGAAGGAGTAGTGAGTGCTCTATTTTATTGGAGCATCAAAAATAAAATCAAGTGGTGCAAGCCTAGTCTTGCAAAGCCCCGATGGGTTGAAATTATCCTAGTAGTTTTTAGCTTCATATTTTATCTAGTAGAAGTAGAAATAAGGTTCGATGAAACCATCGCAGAGCATGTTGCTCCGAGTAGGACAGTAGTATTCTATGTAAGGGTTGAACCCATCTCAAGTTATTAATGCAAGTTTGTTTTCCATTCATTGATTATGTGATTTTATTTATGTACCTAACACCTGATGTGTGTAAGTCAAAGATGACCAAGTACCGAAAATAAAAAAATACACGAATGGAAACAAACAAACGCATAAATAAAAACCCTGAAAGGTCGAGAGTTACTAAGAGTTTAAGTCCTTGAAGGACCCCGGATAAAAAACAAGAAGCAAAGATAGGTTTGAAAACCCTGAAATCAGAACTAAGATTCGAGACAAGCCGTGAAAGACATGAAGTCAAGTAAGGGATCCTAAAGACCTTTAGTTTGACATCAATCCAAAAGAAAGGTCGTGAATACTTGGTAGTCGACATATGAACACCAACGATGAACATGTAAACGTCAACCTCGAATCCTAGGATAAGAAACACGAGTTATTAGCCATGAAGGCCATGGGATAGCCATGAAGGCCAAACTTGAAGGGGTCATGAACCTCCAGATAAGATCCAATGGTTGAAACTTCAAGTCAAAGCTTAAAAACCAATCTGAAATTTTGGACCCTCAATCCAGAATGCCAACATTGAAATATCTGAACAAGCATTGAGTGCCATCCTCATTCGAAAGGATAACAAGGTTCAGAAGCCTATCTACTATGTGAGCAAGATGTTGCATGCAGCTGAGTTAAATTATTCTCCCATTAAGAAGTGTGCTTTGGCATTGGTAACAGCCTCGAGGAAGCTACGATCGTACTTCCAGGCACATAAGATTGAAATCCTGACGGACCAGCAACTGAGAAACATATTGCATAACCCGAAGGCTAGCTAAGTGGGCGATAGAACTCAGATAATTTGATATCACGTACAATCCTCGAATTGCAATTAAAGCACAGGTACTCGTTGACTTCTTAGTTGAATATACCATTGACAACCAAGAAGTCGGGGGGCAGGAAGGCACAACACCCCAGTAAGGGCAAGATGAGACACCCCAAGAGGGAGAGAACTTATAAAGTTTAGAAGAAACATTGGGTGCTCTATTTTGATAGGGCATCAAAAACAAAATCAAGTGGTGCTTGTATAGTCGCTTGTATAGTCCTACAGAGCCCTGATGGCTTCGCGATTGAATGTGCCTTGAAGTTGAATATTTTTCGACAACCAATAACGAGGCAGAGTATAAAGCCTTGAAAGCCGGACTAGGCTCGTCTTTAGCCATGAGGGCCAAAAATCTTAAAGTCTATGGAGACTCAAGGCTGGTGATAGCCCAAGTGAGTAGAGCTCTAAAAAGCCAAAGATGAAACGATGTTGAAATATCTGAAAATTGTAAAATCACAGTTGGTATGGTATGATTCGAGGAATACCAACTTGTATAACGGCCGATGCCTTGTCCAAATTTGCCTCGTCTGAAATCGAGAATTACACTAGAAGTGTTTACTATCAGGTACGGTCTTGGAGACCCCACTATAGAGCGCAAATTGTTGGCGCCCATCGACGTTGGAAGTTGCTAGACAGACCCCCATCAAAGCTCATCTTGAGGCTGGTTGACTCCTTGATAATACCTTGATGGCCAACAATGCTGTCTGCCTCCAATCGAGCTTGTCGTCTGAGTTTAATGGCTCGAATCAAGAGTCGTTAGTCAAGTTGAAACCTAGAGTCAAGATAGAGTAGTGACAACTAGCCAAGGCACACCAGACTTGAAGTCAAGTGCTGAGTGGCAAATGAACTTCTTGAACGATCAACCGAGAAGCAAGACCTCCACCATATGAAGCAAGGGGGGCAAGAACTAAGAAACAAGTAATTTGAATTCAAGGTTCACGAAATCTTTCAAGGCATGGCAAACACCTCCTATTGACCTGAAACCACGTGATTGGTGGTCCAGAACACCCCCAACTTGATAAATGTTTTGGTAGTTGATTAAGAACGCTTATCAGAAAAGCTAACAAGAAAGGTTAATACCTCAATTTGGAAATTGAAAAATGTACTTGGGATCCCGAGTCTCTGATCCAGAACATCGACGTGGAAGGCCAAGATTAGCCATGAAGGCCAAGATTAGCCATGAAGGCCAAAGTTAGCCATGAAGGCCAAGATTAGCCATGAAGGCCAAGATTAGCTATGAAGGCCAAACTTGAGGAGGTCGTCATTAATCTCAAATCCATCTGAAACAACTATAAACCCAAGGTCTGAATTGACCCAAATTTGATTTGAGGCCCAATAAACTTTCAGTTGGATACTAGGTCTGTTAAGCATGAAAATCTAGGAAGTAAAGGCCCATTGTGACCTAGGCCCAAAAGAAGGAAACCCAAACAAGGTCCACCATTAAAAGCCCGTAGAAGGCCCAAGAAGCCAATGGCAAACAAAAATTATGCTCGAGGTCGGTGATTTTTGAAGTCGAAAATACATTATGATGAGCTCGTATGGGACGACCTTGGATCCCCATCTGAAGTCGCCAAGGCGTGACTCGAGATCGCAAAGCCCAGGTCGTAAATGAACTGGAAAACAATAAAAACCCTAACGACTTGAACCTTATTTGAGTTCTTAATTAGGTTGGGTTGAGGTCGAAAATATACTACGGCTAGATTGTAAATTTGAGATCGAAAAAGAGCAGAAACTCGCGAAAAAGTCATGCGACTTGAAGCCAATTTGAGGTCGGTATCTCCTATAATTGAGATCGCGAACCTGAGCTCGAAAATGAACTAGAGAGAATAGAAATTTCTCGCGACCTCACTCCCAATTTGAGGTCGTTTCAACACCATCTGAGCTCGTCCATTCGAGGTCGGAAAAACACTGAAAATCCTGAAAAGAAGCCACGACTTGGCCTCCGTTTGAGTTCGTTTTTGAGCTCGAAAATGAACTAATTTCTGCTCGAAATTTCCAGGTCGAAAATGACTTAGAAAGTAAGAAAAATGGCTGCGACCTTGAGGCAGTTTGAGCTCGAATTTGAGCTCGGGTTTGCAAAATTTTGAGCCGAAACGATAATTTCTGAATAGTACTAGTCTTCAGCTCGACCCCAGCCAGGGGCTCTGCCCCTTGGACCCCGCCAGGGGCTGCCGCCCCCGAACCCCCGCTAGCACCGTTTAGTGCCGATTAAGCACCATTTAATGCCGATTAGCACATATTAGTGCCTGTTAGCACCGATTAGTGCCGATTAGCACCGTTTAGTGCCGGTATAGCACCGTTTAGCGCCGATTAGTGCCGTTAGTGCCGTTTTATGCCATTCGACATTGTTTAACACTGTTTAAACATTGTTTAAGGCTGATTAGCGCTGTCTAGTGCCATTTAACACCGCTTAGTGTCGTTCAACATCGTCGTAAATTGCGTCGGTCGCTCCACGCTTTACACCAAGATGTTATTGTTGAAAATACTCGCGTACGAGCAATGAACCCTGACCCAAGTCTCAATTAAGGCCTTTATAACTTCAAGGAAAACCTGATCAGTTTTCCTAGAAGTTGGGGGGCAAATGATGTGGGCTGAAAGTAAGCCCTAAAGACACATTTAATGTGGCATTAATTAGACCTAGAATGGTCCAAACGTGGGGCCCACCAGATGGGGCCAAATCCTATTTACAATATTAATTTCGTAATTAATATTAGGGATAATAAACAGCTCAGCAATAAGTGTCAGATAGGGACATTATCTCTACAAGGAGTAGCCTCCGAGGCGCATACTCATACAAGGAAACAGACTCCTACAAGGTAGGAGTCTAGAACTTTCCTCTAGGCTGACTTACCCACCAAGTCACCTAACCCTAATACAACTCTAAGGCTTCTCAGCCTATATAAAGGGTCAGACCCCTCATCTCAGAACTACGTTTTATTGGCTTGATTCTCTTAATACAGAGATACGTAGGCATTCTGTGAGGACCGATTAAGTCTCGAACGCAGAAGCAGCCATTAAAGCTCGAAGCTCAACCACCTTTGCATTGAATATACTTAAACCCTAGCCGCAATATTCATAACCTAGTTTTTATTCCACAACATATTGGTTCGTTGATTTAGAATTTGGATAGTATAGAATCGCAGTTATGGTTAGTTGTTCGAACACGTTCTCACAAATCACATACGTATTTCCCTCACGATTAGAATAAATTGTTGGATTATTTCGCCAGAAAGACTATATATTCAAGATCTTATCAACGATTGTAGTTTGGATTAAGGAAACCTTGTTACCTTGATATGATCTATTTTAATCTGTGTTTGTCCAATCTTGATTATTTTTACAGATGTATGACATTTTATTGATAAATTATTTACCTATAATAAATAGTGATTTAGAAGAAAATTTGAATGATTATTTGTCTAGATGACATACAGTTAAACCTCGATAAATGAATGCGCTCGGGACCGGAAAATTTTATTCATTAATCGAGATTATTCTTTTATCGAGATAAAAAATACACTATCTCTATTATGTCGGGACTGGTAAAAATTATTCATCTGATGAGATTATTCGTTTATGGAATATTCATTTATCAAGGTTCTACTGTATGCCCTTTTGTTGATAAATAAATTATCTATAAAAATAGTTATTTATTAGAATTATTTTTGCGCTGAGTTGACCAATTTGCTATGAAATATCAAAAAAATAATGATTTTAATAATAAGTTTAAGAGTGATTTTGTCCAAAACTTTGGTAGTCAGTAATCTGGTCTTCAGTACGACAAAATAAATAAGAACCGTTAGATCATAAAATAAATAGATGAAAAGCGTTTGATCTAACATAATAAATATTTTATATTTTAACATGTAAACTAAAAATTGTATTTATATTGAAATACGAAAAAGTGTATACCAATGATTTAAATCATATATAATTTGGTTTTCTACATTGAATAGGATTATCAACGTAGGTCTTCTACATTGAATAAGATTAATGTAAAAATTCATAATTATATTTTCTCTAGAGATTATGAGTGTTTCCATTTCGATAATAATTGTTAAATCTTCACTAAATTACGGATAATTTTATAAGTTTCGCATGGACTGTAAAATCATCCAAATCTGATTTTTAGATCTTGAGATAGAGCCCAAATAGTAAATATGAACTTTTTTTAATATTAGTAAAAAAATAAATAAATTTCAATTGTATCCTTTTTTAATTATATCATTTTCATGTTATGATTTTCTTTTTAAAATATATTTCTAATACAATCTTTTAGATCGCAAAATAAATAGATGAAAAATGTTGGATATAACATAATAAATATTTTATATTTTAACATGTAAACTAAAAAGTGTATTGATATTCAAATATGAAAAAGTGTATGTCAATGATTTAAATCATATATAATTTATTTTTCTACATTGAATAGGATTATCGATGTAGGGTCTTCTACACTGAATAGGATTAATGTAAAACTTCGTAATTATATTTTCTCTTGAGATTCCGAGTGTTTCCATTTCGATAATAATTGTTAAATCATTACAAAATTAAAGATAATTTTATGAGCTTCGTGTGGACTATAAAATCATCCAAATATGATTTATAGATCTCGAAATACATCGTGGATAGTAAATATGAACTTTTTTAATATTAATAAAAAAATGAAAAAATCAATTTTATACCTTTTTAATTATATCATTTTCATATTATAATTTCTTTTTAAAATTCAATTATAATACAAACTTTTTTAATTATATATTTTTTAGATTATAATTTTTTTTTAATAAGATATAATTTTGATCGTCTATTTTAAAAAATATTAGATTCAACGGATGTAATTATTTTGGTAGTACAGTGACCAAAATTATGAAAAAAGATCCATTCTACGTGTATTATATATAAGGATATAATATTTGTATAATCCTAATTGATTTTAATTTAAAACACTACTTAGTATAAATATTTTTTGACATTAAAAAAATATATAATATATGGATATGTTAAATCAAGTCGTTACTATATTTAAATTAGAATTGCTAACTAACCATTAGTATAATAGGATGAGAATGATAAATAAGGAAATTTTTTAATATGATTGGTCTAAAATTTAGGAATGATTTTTTATTGGTCCTAAAATAATTCAAAATTTTCTGATTGGCTGATTGCATCTAACTCTATATCTGGGTAGACCAGGTATTAGAATAAAGGATATCATGATTGATTTCAAATTAAAATAGTAATTTTTTATTTAAAAAATATGTATTTATGAATATGTAAATATTTAAAAATATGTCTTTTTGGATATGTATAATAAAATCATTATTATATTTAAATTAGAAGTGTTAAATAACCATGATTAATGAGGTTGGGTGAAATTGTAAATAAGGAAAATATGTATTTATGGATATGTAAATATTAAAAATATGTATTTATGGATATGTCTAATAAAATCATTATTGTATTTAAATTAGAAGTGTTAACTAACCATGGTTAATGAGGTAGGATGAAATTGTAAATAAGGAAAACTCTTGATATAACATGATTGGTCTAAAATTTAGGAATTATCTCTAATTGGTTCTAAAATAATTCATAGTTTTCTGATTGGTTAACTGAACATTGGTAGACTCAGGTATTATAATAAAGGATTTACAAATACATATTAAAATAATATTTATTAATTATATTTATTATCGATATAATTTACACGTGCCCCTTCGCACGGAGTAAAGCAAAAGGTTGTGCTAAAATAGTCATTACAATATTTTAGCACAAAAAAAAAAAGTGATTTTTTGTGCTAAAGTAACACCATGTTTCCAATAAATTGTTCTATATCTTATTTCAAATTTAACTAATTTTCAAGTAACTCACACTTTTGAGCACAAATACAACTGACTTTCAAATACCTCCTTTTTCTATTTTCCTCTCTTTTTTCATTTCCTGATGAGATGACAAATATAGCTTCATCTACATATTAAGCCCGTGTCCTAACATGTTAAGGTTTAGAGAGATCGGTGAATTAAGAATTTTATTTGATTGAACATTCCCTGTCAAAAAGATATATTATTGCTCACTAGTCATATGTTTCACAACTTATATGTTTAGATACTAGTAGATTCCTTGTTTCCTTAGTCATTCTTGGAAGAAAATTGTCTTAAATATGACTATGTGAGCATTTTTGAGTTTTATTTTTGTGATTGTGGAGCCGTGCAGGACCAGAGATAGTGATTTTTTAATTGACTTGGGTAGTGTAATGCTGGAATGAAAACCTCTTAAATCTTAATGTATATTCATTTCAAGAATAAACATAATCAACAGACACAGAGTTCTCTAAGTTGTACAAACAAGACCAGGGACAACTCCCAGTCCCAGAGATTATTTTCCGTATCCCGGAAAGATGACAAAGAAACTATGAGCAGTGGGAAAAAAAACTATAGAGGAATTAAGGCCATGCCTTATATTGTAGGTAACGATAATAGACACTCAAACAACTTACATTTACGTACTTTGGTTGATACTGCAATTACACCTTAGAGCATCTCCACCAATGGTATTGGTTAAGTCCATTGGTTAAATTTCAAAAAAATAATAATTGGTTAAAATTTACTGAACCTGTAGAGTGTTTTATTCCAATGGGGATCAGCTATAATGATTGGTTATATTTCAAAAAAGGTATGATTATTATTATTAATAATTTTTTTGGTCAATTATGGGAAGAAAATGGGCGGGAAATGACATGGCATTTGCTACAGATCCTTAGTGCTTCAACAAATATGACCAATATTAAAAAAATATAAAGGATTGGCTAAATTTTTAGACAAGGGGAATGCCCCATTGGAGTGATGAACTTTTAACCTATTATGTATAACTAGGATAAAAGCCCGTGCAAGGCACGGGCCGGTAGCTTAAATATATTTATAAATCAAATTATGTTAATGTTGTTAGTTAAGTATGTGCAAGTTTATAATTTGAAATTTGATACGAGTAGTATTGGTAGCAATCATAACATTTTTTTTTTAAATTTATTGTGGATCATAGAATATGATTGGAGTATTTGGTGGGTGCTTTCTACTTAAGATGACTTTTCAGAACACTTACAATTCTAACCATTGGTTATTCGAAAATGGTTCATCCCTTTAGCTAATTTATACTCCCTCAGTCCCGTTCAAATCTTTACCTTTCAGAATGGGATTTTTGGCACGCATTTTAAGGTGCATTTTAAGAGTAGTTCCATAACGTAAATATATGATATTTGAACCCAAGACCTCAAATAATATGTGAGGCTTAATTGAAACACTTGTTTTATCTTAAATAAATTGTAAAATAAAATATTGAATAAAATAAAAAAAAATAAATATTTATGTATGTAGTTGATGAATTTTAGTATTAACTCAAATGATCACATAGCTCAATCGGTTAGAAATTTAGTGAAACACTTGATCCATCTTAAATAAATAGTGAAATAGAACATAAAGAAAAAAAACATTTATGTATGTAGTTAATGAATTTTCTTTTTATCTCAAATGCTCATGTAGCTCAAGTGGTTGGAGGGATGAATTGACCTATGTGAGGTCTTGGGTTCAAATCCTTGTACACATTATTTTTTTCAAAAATTTTAGGTTAGGTTTGGAAGTAGGCTTGGAATGAATAAATTTGCTCAGGATAACCGAACGTGTTCTCCTATTATATATAGAAAGATTTTCAAATTTGGTAAGTTATTTAAAATTTTAGCTAAGGGTTTTAATGCATTGGAGATGCTCTTATAGAGGTTTCTACTTCAGTTGCTAATTTAACATTCTGTTTCATTTTTTCTAATTTAATTTGCAGGAAATGAGACATTTGAGAAGGTGGGGACATTTGGGACTTCATCCAACTTCCTAGTGTATCTCCCGTCTTTCGCATGAAAACCATCACTGCAACAAATCTCAACAATATCTTCCAAGGAACTTGTAATTTTGGTACCATCATAGCAGCTTTCCTCTCCGACACTTATTTTGATCGTTACAAAACGCTTGGATTTGCCTCAATATCTTCTTTCATGGTGCAAAATCTTTTTCAGTAATGTATCATGTGTATAGCGTAAATGTGTAATGAGCTATGATGCGTTATTTACTAATTGATGATATGGTTTGACATGCTAAAATAATTTTTGAACATGCAGGGGATGCTTTTGTTAACTCTAACAGCAGCAATTTCAAAGCTTCATCCACCAAGCTGTGGGAAAGAAAGCCTATGCCAAGGACCAACAAGAGGGCAATTGGCTTTTCTGTTGAGCTCTTTAGCGCTTCTAGTTGTTGGTGGCTCTGGTATACGACCATGTAACTTAGCCTTTGGCGCAGATCAATTTAACCCCAACACTGAATCTGGAAGAAAAGGCATCAATAGTTTCTTTAACTGGTACTACTTAACCTATACTTTCGCCGTAATGGTGTCCCTAACAATTATAGTGTATGTGCAGTCCGATATTAGCTGGTCTGTTGGATTAGGAATTCCAACACTCCTTAGGTTCATTTCGTGTGTAATTTTCTTTGTCGGTACCAGAATATATGTCATAGTATTGCCACAAGGTAGCCCTTTGCTGGGTGTGGTGCAAGTCTTTGCGGCTGCTATCAAAAAAAGGGGATTAAAGTCACTGGAGCAACCATGGCTTTCCCTTTTCGACTATGTATTAAAAAATACCACCAACTTCAAGTTATCATACACTGATCAATTCAGGTAAATACTAAAAGATGAGTAACTCCTGTGAAGATCATTATCTTGGTTTATGTACTGCTGTCCTCCAGTTGTCTTTTTTTTTTTTTGAATAAAAGGAGGAATTCATTAAAACGAAAGATCATACAAAAGAGGCTCCACCAACATCGAAGGAGGAGTCGAGAAAGTGTTTTGACAATGTAGCAAACAAGGAACTCTAGCCATAGCATGGGCCGATCCATTTGCTTGTCTTTTAACAAAAGATAGAGAAAATCCTGGTCGTGATCTTAAGGTAGTGCGACATGAATTAAACACATGACCAATTTCAAGAAGGTTTTCCGTTGTTCGACAAATAGCTTGCACTGATAGGAGGGAATCTGATTCGATAGCTACGTTTCTGTGGTGCAACGATAGCATTCAGTTTAGGCCTTCCAGAATCGCGGTTGCTTCTGCTTCCAAGACTGAAATGACCCCATTTAAGCAAACAACCTTCCCTGTTATAAAGGTTCCCATGTGATCCCTAAGCACTAAGCCAACGGAGAAATTGGGTCTATTTTGCTGAAAAGAAGCATCCACATTGAGCTTTAAACACCCCTCTTCCGAGGGCCTCCATCTCTGAGAAGCAATGTAAACTGAGGTTTTGGGATTTGCTTGTGTTGAAGCTCTGTTCCTCTTTGCCAATTTCCAGTCTGAGAAGAGTTTTGCAGACCAATCCATGGCGATAGTAGGCGTAGCTGTCTTGTTTTCCCAGACCTTTTTGTTTCGAAAGAACCAAACCCCCCATAAAACTTTAGCGATACGGATGATCTCATCATGGTTTGCAGTACCAATCTTCTGAATAAGCCAATCAGGGGCGAATTCGACTGCTTGCATATCGTAGAGACCACCTGTATAATGCCAACATTGTCTAGCAAATGGACAGTCAAAAAACACATGCACCAGATGTTCAATATCGCTTTCACACATAGGGCATACGATAGGAAGGTTAACACCTTTAGTGCTTAGCCTTTTTCTAACTGGAACATTATTTCTGCAGAAGCGCCAGAGAAAGACCTTCACCTTGTTAGGTATTGAAATTTTCCAAAGCTTACCCCAGCCATTTGACTGAGTAACATTCCCATTGCCTACATTACTTTCATGCCAGTGATGATACCCGGTTTTAGCACTATATTGACCATTGGGAGTTCTGCTCCATGCAACTTTGTCTTCGACTTCAAACTGAGGGATACGCGTAGCTAATATCAATCGAGCATCTTCTTCATCAAACATCCTACAAACTCTGGGAATATCCCAACTCCTAGATTGAGGCAGAATTAAATCAGAAACCATGACATTATCGGTAGCGTAGGAACGAGTTTGATCCACTTTGTAATCAGGCTTGCCTCGAAGCCAAGGGTCCGAAGTAGCAGCAATACTAGTGCCATCTCCCAAAATCCATCTGAAGCTTTTTGACAATGATTCTTTAACCTTTAAAAGCCCTGCCCAGATGAAACTAGGGTTTGCAGATGTGGATGCTTTTAGAAAGTGTGACTCAGGGAAATAGCGTGCCTTGTAGATGCGAGAAACCAATGTATGTGGATTTTTAATAAAATTCCAGCAAATTTTTCCCAGGAGAGCTATATTATAACCGTATAGACTGCGGAAGCCCATACCCCCCTTGCCTTTTGACATAGACATTGCCTCCCATGAGAGCCAGTGAACTCCTTTCCTATCATCTAGCCCTGAATTCCACCAAAATTTGTTAAGCATCTTTTCAATTTCCTCACACAAGGATTTAGGCAACAGAAAACAAGACATACAGTAGGATGGAATCGATTGAGCAACATTTTTGATCAAAATCGCTTTGCCTGCGCGAGATATAGGTTTTGCACCCCAACTTTGAATCCTTTTCCATACCTTATCCTTTACAAAATCAAACACACGGTTCTTGGATCTTCCTATCAGAGATGGAAGACCCAGGTACTTGCCTTCTCTAAGATCAGTACTAACCCCAAGAATCCCAGATAACTCCTCCCTCTTATTCTGACTTACGTTTGCACTAAAAAAACATCCAGATTTGAGAAAATTGACAGCTTGTCCCGAAAGAATTTCATACTCAACAATCAAATTCTTTATAACCGTGGTCTCAGTGGTGTCTGCTCGAAAGAAAAGAAAGCTATCGTCTGCGAACAGCAGATGAGTGACAGCAGGAGCATTTGGACTGATTTGGGATCCGTGGATATGATTTTCAGAAGCTGCTTTGCTCAATGAACTCGATAAACCTTCTACGCAAAAAAGAAACAAGTATGGAGAAAGGGGGTCCCCTTGGCGTAAGCCTCTTGAAGGTGTAATTGGTCCTATAGTGGAGCCATTAAAACAAAACTCATATGAAACAGTCGATACACACATCATAATCCATTCGATCCATTTGCTGTTAAAGCCCATACCTTTCATTCTCGCTCTTAAATAAGCCCAATCAACTCTGTCGTAAGCTTTACTAATGTCGAGCTTTAATGCTACTTCGCCTTCATTCCCGCGCCTCTTTTTATTCATATGATGGATAATCTCGAAGGCTACCAAGACATTATCAGAAATGTTCCTTCCGGGAACGAACGCAGATTGGTTCTCTGAAATCAAGCTAGGAAGAATAGTCTTTAGGCGGTTTGATAATACTTTAGCCAAGATCTTATAAAGGACATTACAAAGAGCAATAGGGCGTAAATCTTTCATACTGCAAGCATTATCTTTCTTTGGGATTAAAACGACATTAGTGTCATTTAGGTTTGCTGGAAAAGATGAAAGGTTCAGCCATTCTTTGCAACATGAGAATACTTGCTTGCCTAGGATTGACCAAAATTGCTGGAAAAAGGCAGGGTTAAGACCGTCAGGCCCCGAGGCTTTGTCGGGGTGCATCTGTTTGATAGCCAGAGAGAATTCCTCGAAAGAAACTTCATTAGTAATGAACTCGTTTTGTTCCTCCGTCACACACCTTTCGACATTTGTTAGCTGCACATGCTCGTTATTTGGATTTCCTTTGAAAACCTCCAGGAAATACTTTTTAACAATATCACACATAGCTTCGTGATTCTCAATCCTATCGTCGTTTTCATCCAACAAGTAGGTAATATGATTTGTCTTTCTCCTTGCAGACGCGTTTGCATGGAAAAATCTTGTATTAGCATCCCCCTCCGTAAGCCAGAAGTTTTTTGCCCTCTGTTTCCAATAGATTTCCTCGTGAAATAGAAGATCATGGAGGTTTTGTTTTGCAGCAAAGTAGTCCCTTAGACCATCCTCATCCGTGCGATCTACTAAGCTCCTCAGAATCTCCTTTTGTTTAATTACCTTATCACGAAACTTATGGAAAAAGTTTCTACCCCATCTGGCCATAAAAGAAGTGACTGTGAACAGCTTTGGGATGATATGCGTAGAAGGAAGGGATAACCAGAAATCAGAGACCTCTTTACGGAAAGTTGGTTCTTCTAACCAAGTATTTTCAAACTTGAAACGGAAGTTCTTCTTCGACCTTATGACATTGAGAAGATCCAAATTTATAGGATCATGGTCTGAGCGCGACACATGATGAACAGAGAGATGACAAAGCGGAAATTTAGACCACCAGGAACTTGTTGCAAATGCACGATCTAGGCGCTCTCTAACCCAGTTCTGCGTGCCTCGACTTTTCTCCCACGTGTATTTTCCTCCTGTTAGATCAATCTCCTTAAGACAGCAGTCATCAACAGCTTTCCGAAAACCCTCCATCAGACTAGGAGGATGAGGAACAGAGCCCATTTTATCCGAGGGAAACAAAAGATCATTAAAGTCGCCAAATATGCACCACGGTAACTGAGAATTTCTGGCCAACAAACGAATAAACTCCCAGGAGCTACTTCGTCTAGACCTTTCCGAAAAACCGTAAAAGCACGAGAGCCTCCAAGAGGCTATACTATTATCTAAAAAGACCACATCAATATGATTTTGGGAGTAATTCAGAATCTCACAACTTACATGACGCTTCCAGAAGATGGCTAATCCACCACTACGACCAATACGATTGACAGAGAAACATTGAAAAAACCCCAGCTTAACACGAAGGTTTTCAATTTTACTAGAATCAGAGATAGTCCCAGAAAGGAAAAGAAAATCGGGTTTGCGTGTCTTTACCAGATCACTTAACGCACGAACTGTCCGGGCGTTCCCCAACCCCCGACAATTCCAACTTAACAGATTCATCTTGACTGGCTAGCCTGCATTGCAAGCTTAGCCAAGACATTGTGAGAAGATTCAGTACAATCAAGGACAGAAAGTACAGAATCTGAAGTAACCAGTCCATGTTCACCATCTGTAATCATGAACTCGTTGTGAGTTGACTCAGTCGTTGTCACCTGGGTCACTACATTCATGTTCATGTCGTTATTGGTTTTTTGAGATAACGAGCCTCCATTCTCTATCAACAAAACATTTCTAGTAGCAGGCCCAAATCTTCTTTTTTTCCTTTCCTCTATGTTAAGCCCAATAATTTCCTCATTTTCGGGCCCAATATTGAAACCCACTTGCTTAGTATTTCCCGCGTTTTGTGTAGTTTGACTCCTAGATACCTTCCCAACATCTTTTGAGGTAAAGTTACTTACATCATTCCTACTAGTGCTCCCTTTAATTATATCTCCCGACAAGGCTTTATCAGATTCTCCCATATCTTCCGGAGTTATGTTGTGCCTGCCATGATTGACTCCCCATTCCATGTCACCTTCGTCTCTCAACCATTTGCTGCGAGCTGGGCCCGCCACCTTACGTGGAGGTGCCCTCAACCAGCTCCCCCACTCCTTGCTTCCATCCTCAAGCTGTTTATCCATGAATCTCCTGCAGAACCTATCTGTATGAGATATGAAGCCACACGAGAAGCAAAATTCTCCAAGACGTTCATATTTGCACGTTACAATGACTTCGGTCCCTGCTTTGCGAGTTATTTTCTTTTTTCTCTTAAGAGGTTTCCTGGCATCTAATCTTATCCTCACTCTCATGTATTCACGCCAGATGCTATTGTTATTATTGCTATCATACTCCAAAAATTCCCCAAAGAAGTTCCCTAGTTGTTTACCAACTGCCTCGGACATCAACGCATTTGGAAGATCGTAGATTTGGACCCAAATGTTAAGATGCCATAGTGGTACTTTGAGTGGCTCCTCTCCATTTGAGATCGTTTGAATGATTAGCATTGCATGGTCGAAGGACCACGGCCCTCCTCTAAGAACCCACTGTAAATCTTCCTTGTGATAAAACTAGAAAAGAAAAATCCCAGCCTCGATCTCCTTTATGTTTATACCCATGGCCGGTTTCCATACGTCTGCCATCTTAGATTTCATGACATTGACATTAATGTTTTTCTCTGTCAAGAACCTTCCCACCAAGCACAAGTCGTACTTATTAGCTACCTCCTCAACATCACCCTCGAGAGAGAGCGATTCATTTTCGTCATCTTCTATTCCCAAGCCTGCCATCTGCTCTTCAATAACTTGATACCTTGCCATCGAAAGCTGCCAATACCCTCACAACCTTAACTTCTCGAATGAAAAGCTAAGTAGAGAGAAAACTTAAGACTCTCACACTGTATGGAGAGAAAACTTTGTACAAACTATTAGTCAAGCGGTTTCTTGGAAGAAAGCATACTTGAACGAGAGTTTTAGATAGTTGGTTACTTAACAAGAATGGGTATGAAAATCCAGTTGTCTTATATGACTAGTTTTCATACCCATTCTTGTTAAGTAACCAACTATCTAAAATCTTAAGGTGTTAGAGGGAGACCTTATATGGATCTTATATTGTATTCTAACACTCCCCTCACTCGAAACGGGCGCTCATCTTTGGAGCATAAATTGCCTTCGTGCCCATATTAAATATTGAGAATATTGGGGGGCACTCATCTTTGGTCCTTTGGAGCATAAATTGCATTCGTGTCCATATTAAATATTGAGAATATTGGGGGGCGCTCATCTCTGGGACCTCTACGTGCCTGAGCTCTGATACCATGCTAAGTAACCAACTCATCTAAAACCTTAAGGTGTTAGAGGGAGGCCTTATATGGATCTTATATTGTATTCTAACAATTAGACCATGTATTAGATACTTTTTGATTGCTGATGATTGTTCCTTGACAAACTGAACTTAACCGTCCAGGTTTCTGGACAAAGCGTCAATTAGAACTCTAGAAGATGAACTGAAGATGGACGGATCAGCAGCGGATCCATGGAGACTTTGCCCCATACAGCAAGTGGAAGAAGTGATATGCTTATTAAGATTAGTTCCAATATGGTTTGCCATCCTTATATACCATGTAGCATTTATCCAACAAAACAACTACTTGGTCTTTCAAGCTCTTCAATCCGATAGACGTCTTATCAAAAGCAGTACATTCAAGATTCCCGCAGCAACTTATATTGTATTCACCATGATAACACTCACAATCTGGATCCCCGGTTATGACAGAATCATAGTTCCTTTTCTCAGGAGATTCACAGGAAAAGAAGGTGGCATAACTGTGCTCCAAAGAATGGGCATTGGAATCGTTTTATCTAGCCTAAGTCTATTTGTATCAGCCTTAATCGAATCCAAAAGAAGAACATGGGCTCTAACTAGACCAACTTTAGGAATTGAACCAACAAAAGGTTCAATTTCTTCAATGTCTGGCTTTTGGTTCATACCACAATTAATTGTAGCAGGACTTTCGGATGGATTTTTTACGATAGGCCAAAATGAACTTTTTTACAAGCAAAGCCCAGAGAACATGAAGAGTATAGCTGCATCATTTCTCTTCTGTGCATCTGCTGCATCAAGTTACCTGAGTAGTTTCATGCAATCAATGGTTCAAAGATTGACAGAAAGTAATGGGAAAAAGGGGTGGTTAGCAGAAGATCTTAACCAGGGAAGATTAGACTATTTTTACTACATCATTGTGGCTCCGGAAGCTTTGAATTTGGCTTACTTTATAATGTGTGGCAAGTGGTACAAGTATAAAACAGCAAGCAGAGACACCACCCCTGGCCCTGAAGTAGCATTGGAAGAATTAAAATCTGAAGAGCCATTTGTTTGATGCATTAATGAAATGTTATATCCAAAAAAGAGTCTGCATGTACACTGTTAAATACATGCATGTTTTTCTTCTTGTTCAATCAACAAAGCCTAAAAGCAACCGTTACATGCCATTTCACATAAGCACATACCTAGTTTCTTAAAAATCTTACAGAAAATAAATGTAAGAATTGTCATACTTTTTAAAAACTCGTAAGTTTTATTTCATCTTTTTGGCAAAATTCAAGATTTCTCACCAAAACAAACATCTCTAAAAAATACGCGACATCATACAACGCAATTGATAACGTCGAGTTCAGTACTTGGATTCGAAATGAACCCCTCTTCCTAATTATTTTTATGAACCATGAACGTAGTAATAATGTGAATAAATGGCCGTGCAATTTTTAGTAAAATCCATGTAAATAGCAACACATACCATATTTAGCCTAAAAGCAAGTATGGTGACATGATAATTAACAACCATTAATCATCACTAAATGATTATATTAACAGCGGAGACACTAAAAGATGCAACATATCTTACGTTATCTTCAAACGTTCCAAATTAAACGAATCACATTTTCCCATCTTTTTCTGTTGCCTATATATAAACAAAGAGACATGGGATTTTATTCCGTTGGTCTCAAAAAAAGTTTCAGGGTCCCTGATTTTGCAAGAACAACATTAGTTTCTGTGGACATTTCCGGAGAAACTAATAGGTTCTTGAAGTTGCCTTGGTATACATATACGACCTGCTACTATTAGTCCGTCGTTCGTCGGACTAATTGTAGCAGAGAATTATTTGATTTGTCCTTGTTCGGTAAACATAGAAAGAAATTGTTGACATTTTTACCAGGAGGCGAATTTTTGTAAGCAATGGATAAAGAGGAGATGGAAGCCATAAAAACAAGTTATGAAAAGATAGTCCACATTAAAGATGAGAAGGACCAGGAAAATGATGAACCTCAGGTCAACTACAGAGGAATCAAAGCCATGCCATATATTATAGGTATGTAAATCAAGATTTTATATTTTTTTCCATTTTTTTTTGAAAATTTGGAAGTAAGAGTTGGGAAAACCTTAAAGGCTAGTTTTTGTTCTAGATGTTTATATCGATATGCCCGAAATTTTTTTAGGGAATGAGACATTTGAGAAGCTGGGATCGATGGGGCTCCTGGGCAACCTTTTAGTATATCTAACCACGGTTTTCAATATGAAGGGCATTGAGGCTACAACTATTATGAGTACATTCCAAGGCACCACCAATTTAGCTACCTTAGTGGGCGCTTATCTTTCTGATACCTACTTTGGTCGCTACAAGACCCTCGCTTTTGCATCGATTGCATCTTTTTTGGTACTTATTTTCCATGAGTTTTTACATCAGATTCATTTGAAAAAATACGCAGCCTTATGCACTATATATCTAATGACATTGGTACTTATTGTTTGTAAATGAAGGGGTTACTTGCTATAGACTTAACAGCAGTGGTGAACTGGCTGCATCCTCCTAGCTGCGGGCCAAAGGAGGTGTGCACTGGACCAAATTCATTGCAAATGTTTGTTCTACTCTGTGGCTTTGCCCTAATGGTGATCGGAGCTGGTGGAATCCGCCCCTGCAACATGGCCTTTGGAGCTGACCAATTCAATCCCAACAGTGAATCTGGAAAAAGGGGGATAAATAGTTTCGTCAACTGGTACTTCATCACTTTGACATTCGCACAAATGGTATCTTTGACGTTTATCGTCTACGTCCAAACCAATGTCAGTTGGTCCATTGGTTTGGCAATTCCTACCATTTTCATGTTCATATCATGTATACTCTTCTTCATGGGATCAAATATATATGTCAAAGTGAAGGCCGAGGGCAGCCCAATCACAAGTGTGATTCGGGTTCTTGTGGTTGCTTTCAAGAAGAGACATCTGCCACCTCAGCTGTCCCTTTCTCTCTTCAACTATGCACCTCCCAAGTCTATCACTTCTAAGCTCCCGTACACTAATCAATTTAGGCAAGTACATAACTTGAGATGATATGATTGTTTTAATTTATATATTATACACGTGCAATTGTTTAACTAATCTTGGTGATGTAATCAGGTTTCTGGACAAAGCAGCTATCGTGACAGAAGAGGATAAAATCAATTCAGATGGTGCACAATCGAATCCATGGAACCTCTGCAGTTTGCAGCAAGTAGAAGCAGTAAAATGTCTCATCCGGGTATTACCCATATGGGCATGCGGCATCATCTACACCGCTGCAACAGCTCAACAGCATCAATTTATAGTCTTTCAAGCCATGCAATCTGATAGGCGTATTGGGCAGGCCAATTTCATGATCCCACCAGCAACATACGTAGTCTTCGTCATGCTCAGTTGCACCATCTTTCTGACCATTTATGACAGAATCATAGTTCCCCAACTCCGTAAAATTACAGGAAAAGACACAGGAATTACAATCCTACAAAGAATCGGATGTGGTATATTCCTCACAATAGCAGTATCAATTTTATCTGCACAAGTTGAGCAAAAGAGAAGGCACTTGGCTCTTACACAACCACCAGTAGGAATTCAACCCCATCGGGGGCCAATTTCATCTATGTCTGGATTTTGGTTGGTTCCACAGCTGACACTAAACGGAATAGCTGAAGCGTTTACTTCAGTTGCATTGGTAGAATTCTATTACAAGGAGTTCCCAGAAAACATGAAAAGTATCGGAGGTTCATTCTACTGCTTGGGAATGGCAGCTGGTAACTACTTTTATGGTTTTCTGATGGCAACAGTCCACAAGACTACACAACAGGCAGCTTCTGGAGACTGGTTACCAGAAAATCTTAACAAGGGAAGATTGGATTATTTCTATTACCTCCTAGCTGCACTTTCAGCCCTTAATGCAGTTGTTTTTGTAGCTTGTTCCAGTTGGTACAAGTACAAAGGGACCCAAGATGATGAAATTTGTTCAGTTGAGATGGAACCAAAACAAATGGATTAATATAAATGATTCCTTTAAGCCTGAATGCATATTATTTTGTTTTGGTAAATATAAAAGCTCTTCATCTTAAATACTTGAATCAGAGTATATACTGGATGTTATCTTTTACCGATGAATAATAAACAGTAATCGTCCATATAAATAACAAATATTAAGGCAGAATCACATTAATTTACACAAGTATCGAAAACCCTACAGAATTCTGTCTCGAGGATTTACAGATCTGTCCTGCACCTGAATTCTGTTATTTATCGGTTCTTATAAAAACCCTCAAGGACAAAATAATAGTAGCAAATTAGTTCAAGGAATCAAGGGGAAATTCTTGTAAAACAGGGATCAACTAATAATTACCCCACCGTTCTAGGGGGCAAAAAAAGCTGATATATTAAACAACAACATTTAAGGTGAACCACATCAATGCTACAAGCATTCTCAATGGCAATGCCAAGTCATCTCGGAGCTTATCTTAGGTTGCTAACTCTGATCGCTACAGGACCAATTATCTTGTCCCATGGTGCTTTCTATGTTAAGATATATACCAACTCTGGTTGCTACAAGACCCTCGCACTTCATGTCAATTGAATTGCCTTCTACCTGAAACCTTCTTTACGTTTATACTGTTGGTAGTTAATACATAGAAAATTTGAATAAGCGAGTTAGCTCTGATAATTTTTTGCCTGTAGGTAAGCAATTTAACATGTACCTGCTAAATATGCACGTTTTTCACACTCAGCTTCAATATTTTTTGTCACACTTAGCACTTAAATGTAAAATGCGAATGCGAATCCGAAAGTGAATGTGAAAGAGCAAGGCTGACACTTCTTGGACGATAGAGAACTCGACATGTGACATTATATTGAATCTTAGACTTTAGCCTAGTGGTGACTGGAGTCGCTGGCAATGGAGCCCTTAACTTGGATTTCGCAACCATGGTGATCATTTAAAAGCATACAGATACATAATTTACATTTTCATCAATTGTCTAATTTCTGTTATCCATAATTCTGACTTCTGAGACTTGGTGAGATTAGAAATTTAGACCACCAGCCATTTAGTTTCGGAGTGTTAAATGCGGTTTTCTTTCAAAAAAATTCTGTTGTAAAGATAACTTTTCTTTTTTTTTTTTGAAAATGGTTGAATATACATTAAATCAACGAAGCATCATACAAAATATTCTCCAACACTAACTGTGGAGGAGACACGAAATCATTAAAGCAATTAACCTCGCAAGGCACCTTAGCTAACATATGGGCAACCTTGTTGGCTTGCTTTTTAACAAACGAGATAGAAATATCTGGGCGACTACTAATTAAAAATCGACTTTCCTGAAGCATACTTCCAACTTTTCTAATAATAAGAAGATAAAATTTTACGTGTATAAATATGCATTTGCAAATGAGATGCCACAAATTTATACAAAAATCATGCCCTATAACACTACTTAAAGAAAAAAGAAGCCATCTTAAAGGTCTGTGCATCAAAAGGAATAAATTTATTATAATGTTATCGGTATTAAATACTACTAAGTCTATCTATATATGACTTAGAGCATCCGCATTGGATGCTCTTCAACCCCATCCCCATTATTTAGGGGAATCTATAATTTTTGAACAAAAAATAAGCTCCATTCGGAACCCTAAAATAGGGATATGTTTTAGGGATTGAAATCCAACCCCATATTTGGGGTTTTACTGTTGATCCCCATCTCATCCCCTGCTGCCGCCAGATCATTTTTTTAATTTCTTTTTAAATTGTATTTATAGATAGTGGGTGAGTTTTGGTAGTGAAAGAGATAGAAAGAAGTAATATAAAAAAGAATATAGGGATATGAGAATGAAAAATGGGTAATGGGATGTAGAAATTTTTTGATAATTTTAGGGATTTACTATTTTTGTTTGGGAATTTACTATTTTTACTAAGTTTTTAGTAAGTTTTTATTTATTACAGTATAAATAAAATATAAGAGAATTCTGTTTAAAATTACAATTGTGTACTTAAGAGCATCTCCAACGGTATTATCTTGGTTGGCTAAATTGGATAAAATATTGATTATATAAAATTTGTTGAACCTGTATGATGTTGTGCTCCAATGGTATATTTGACTGTAATGTTAATTATACTATAAATATAGTATGTTATTATTACTTCAGGTTATTATAAATAGAATGAAAAATGCTAGAGGTACCAAAATTAGGTACCAAAAATTGTCACCAAATGATGTGGTTTTGTTTTAATTGGTTATAGTTATACTGGGTCCGCCAGGGCCATCCAATCAAAATATTTGAAAATGCCAAGTGTTTGTTGCCATGTAATTTGGTACCCAATTTTGGTACCTGTAGCACTACTATTTTTATAAGGTAATAGATCATATAAAATCTTCCTTACAGACTTCCAGAGGTTGGCTAAATATAATCAACGGAAATAGATTATCTAAATTTTTTGCTAAGGGTAATGTGAATATTTTTTTACAAATTCTTTAAAAATTTTATTTATGTTATTATATTTATGATTTTAGCTAAGGGGTCTTCTACATTGGAGATCCTCTAAGATATATCTAATAAAAAATATAGCATATTATGAAATAGCTATCTATGTATTACGGAGTATAAATTAGTGGATAGTCCTTACCTAAGGTTTGGTATCCATATTTTGGTTTAGACAAGATTTTGTATTGATTTTGACCCACTGGATAATCCATTAGGTTTGGCATCCATATTATGTTTGGGAAGGATCCAAATTCATTATTTGACCCATTGTTAATTAAAGAAAGTTTGTATACAAATTTAAATACTATTAATATATTCTCTTAATATTTATGATAAGATTATTAATGAAAATTTGAATAAATTTTTTAATTTTGGTAAGCTTATTAATACATATTATCACATAATAGATATAGAAAATTTAATTAATTTTATATTTGATTTCATTTATTATAATATAGAAAAATAATATGTTATTAATATTATTTCTTTCAAGGTAAATTAAGTATTAATTATGTTAAGATTTTTAAAAAACAATATAATTTTTTGGTAACTATTAGGCTTTTCAATAAGATTCAATAAAATGTGGAAATTTGATTGGTGACAAAATGAGTAGAATAAGGGAGTATTACATAATATTATAGACTACAAAATAATAGCTGCTTGCAAGTTGCAAACCTTCTTGAGTCTTCAGATGAGTCATTAATAATTAAATATGAGATTAGGGAGGCTGAGATGTATCTGAATCGAATTAATGTTGAAAATAACAGATTTTTTCAAAAAAAAAATGAAAATACCATTTTGCAGAACGAGTTGCGAAAAATACCGATTTGGTGACCCAATCACCAAATGCGTACTGTACATACGCATCACGTACATGCATATCCCCTGTCACTGTAGGACTCGTCTCTCCCACGAAGCTCGTCTCTCTCGACGACTCGCCGGCAATTTTCTCGCAGAGCTCCGTTCTCCTCTATCAGAACACTATCCTAACCACTATAGCATCAAAACAGGACCCCGAATCATCTCCTTCCTATACCCCCTATCAGTTTTTATCCTCCGGCTCCGTAGGAGCTTGCACGAAACTCATCGGAATGATTCCGATGTTTAGGGTTCGATTTGGGCGTTTTCATTCCGGCATATAAAATGCTAAGAAATTTGTTTAGGTGTGTAGAGAATTTGTGTAAATCATAATGTAATGTAATATGTAATAGAGGAAATATATAACTCAACTAGGATAAAAGATAAATAATATTAACTCTATACAGGGATCGTGAAAGTTGAAGAACAGGCATCAACAAGGATCAAGTCGTTGAAAGAAGTTCATTAACATGATCAAGCCTCAGTGACAAAATAAGATGTACAGATGATTCAGTTGAAGGGCCAAAAGATTCCAGTGATAAAGTTTTTATGGTTACAAAATTCTTAGCAGTGTTCTTAAAGACATGATACGAAGACCACGAGTGAATGTTAGTCATCTGTGAACCATACCAGTTGCACTAGTGATAAGTGGATTTTATATCCACTTGGAGCGTTCCATATCGGCTTAAATTGATTGTTTTGGACTAAAGTTTGTTGTAGTTTTGATGTGTTTTGCTTAGTTGTGCAGGGTTGCAAAAATGTCGATTAAGGTTGATGCTTCTGTCGTTTTTGGAGATTAAATTTATTAAAATTCGGATTTTCTGGGACGGTTGCGCAGTCTACACTGTTTTGGCCATTTTTGGAGTTCTATAAGTCCGTTTTTAGCGATCTTATTGCCCACGCGAAGCTTGGGAGATTTTCTACAACATGGGACAGGTCTTGCACGAGCAGGTTGCATGTGTTGGGCGCAGACATCTCGACAATCAGACTGATAAGAGCAGGAAATTACTGTTTTGCCCTTTTCAAGTTCTAATTGTATTTTGGGCAGTTTTTAGTACCTTAATTGAATTCTAATTGTAATAAAAGCCAATTTCTTGCTGGGCAAGAATTATAGAGCCTATATAAACACATCCTACCATTGTAATTTAGAGAACCATTACATATCAATTACTTAGGTTTATTTGTATATTTTCATACTTTGTTTTTATCATGGTTTCATCAGATTCCATGATGACGAGAGGTTCGATTATGAACTAATCGTTGTCATGGGATTCTAACGAATTTATTTATGGAGCTTTAGTATCTTGATGCTTTACAGATCTGTGTGTGATGTATATTTGATATCCTCGTATGGTTATGCTTAATTGTTAGATGCGTAGCTAACATCTAATTTGTTAATCTCTTGTGAAGTGAAAGTGGATCTTGAGATTTAGAACTTGCCATTCTAGCATAGGTTCATGATTGTTTATCAACATGATTCGTAGTATGAGATGAGAATACTTATATTGCCCTATGTGATCATTATGGATAACTTGCTCTTCAACCGTTATATTTTCAAATTTTATAGACATATAGGGTCTAAGCATAACTGGTGTCTATTCATCTTCTATCTCTTTTGTGGATGTATGTTTAGTTTGGTATTCGTATACTGAGAAGTAGCGTATACTTGTTTC
This sequence comes from Kitagawia praeruptora, assembly GCA_037693485.1. Classification (NCBI taxonomy): domain Eukaryota; kingdom Viridiplantae; phylum Streptophyta; class Magnoliopsida; order Apiales; family Apiaceae; genus Kitagawia; species Kitagawia praeruptora. The sequence continues at coordinate 26,280,039 of CM075350.1, read as the reverse complement.
GTGTTGTCCGATCAGATATCATAACCATTTCATATAGTGATTAAAGGCGTCAGATCTAAGCAAAGTATTTAATGAAGTTAGGATCCCATGTTTTCTCTTGCAGAAGTAATTTGATTTAAATTCTCATTAGTTAGTTAATTCTTAGTTTGTTAATTTGTTTTTTTAGTTAATCTTAGTTAATCAAAACCCAATTTGTTAATTGTCTTAGCAGTGAATAAAAATCATACATTGTTGCATAGGTACATCTACTGAATTAAAACCATAACCAGATCTCTGTGGGAGCGAACTTGACTTCTATCTGTATTACTTGTGACCACGTACGCTTGCGTGATTTAGTGCAAACAACTAGGCGTCAACACTTCACAAAGGAATCAAAGTATCTAACTCAGAAAAACTGTTAAAAGGTATGATTGAGTTTAGAGTAGTGTTGATATCCTCTAGTTAATTGGAAGCTGAATATTTATGGATATCAAATTAAGATGAATATGAATAGTATCCGAATTTACTATTCACATGAATAGTAAATTACTATTCATATGAATAGTAACCGAAATTACTATTCATGAATAGTAACCAAAAGTACAATGCAAGTTGGGTCCCACCTGTTTGATTTTATAACTTTTGAAAATCAAAAGTTTGAAAATTAAGCATATTGAAAATGAAGATTCGGCTGAAAAAATGAAAGCAGAAAAGCAGGCGGCTCAGCTTTAAAAAAAAAAAAAGGCAGGCGGCAGGCAGAATTTTCATCATCCGTTACGTAAATATTAGCCGCACAGTAGTTTTCTATAATCTATAAATAGGCCTGTTGTATTTCATTTTCAAAATACACCTCAACACACAACTCTCTATTCTCTCTCTTATATCTTCTCTGTGTAAGCTGCTAGATAGTCCATCTAGTAGGAAAGCCGGCTTAGCCCGCTTTCAGGAAGTGTCGGGTAGAAGGTACTCGTGCCTAAACTATCCTTAAGAGTGTTCTGGTTTTTTAAGCTAATCCATTGGATTAGAAGTTGTAACACCCCTCGGTTTTTTATCAATCCAAAGATATTTTCCCGAATTGATTGTGTTATTTCGATTCAGTTGTTGACCTTATTTTTCACATTTTAAAAATCCAAATATTTCGAAATAACGTATTCAACCCCCCCTTCTACGTTATTCTAGACCTAACAATTGGCATCAGAGCTAGTTGATCGACATACAGATCAGATCCGCGTTCATCATCCAGAATCATGAGTACTCAAAAAGTTGCCAGTATTAAGGTTCCTTCATTTAAACGTGATAATTACAGCATGTGGAAAATGAAGATGTTACTGTTCATACAAGCGTCAAATCCTAGATACATGGAGACATTGACTGAGGGTTGGTCTAAACCAATGAAAGCTGCTCCTGAAACTACTGAGGATGGTGAAAGTAGTGTAGCTGTTGGAGGAATGATTCTAAAACGTCCATCGGAGTATACCGCTGCTGAAACTGAAAAAGATGGATTGGATACCAATCTTAGACTAATCATAGTTGACTCCATGGATGATGAAATGAATCATCAAATTATGAACTGCACTAGTGCGAAACACATATGGGATACGATTGGAATAATAATGGAGGGAACTGATGAAGTTCGTGAAAATCGACTGGATATTCTGACGTCTCACTACGAAGCTTTTAAATCTCTTCCTGGTGAAAGTATCACTCAAGTTTTCGAGAGATACAACAGAATGAGTTGAGCATTCACGGGAAGAAGTATCCTCTAAGATAGACAAACAGGAAATTCTTGCTGACTCTACCACACCATGTAGAACATAAAGCGTCATCCATCAGAGAGAGAGAGAGAGAGAGAGATGACTTTGCTACAATGACTCTTGAGAAGTTGTATGGAAAGTTAAGAACTCATGAGATGGAGCAAGAGCAAAGGAAAATTATATATGGTGCTGGAACAGTAGACAACAAGAATGCTGAATTATTGAAGACAACTGCTCTTACTGCATCCAGCCACAAAGAACCTGAAACAAAGGTTGTGAAACTGCAGAGCAAGAAGGATGTGTTCTTTGAAGCTAAAATGGACAATGATGATCTACTTGGTGACAAAAGTGAGTATTATACTCTTGAGGAGTTGCAGGAACTGGAGAATCCTACTACGGCTACATTAGCAGCTAACTTTAGCCAAATCAGATTCAGGAAAAATGCTAAGTACAGATCTTCTGGAAGTAGCAACAGATCGCAGAGAATTGGTTCATCTTCTGGGTCTGAATCAGGAAAGAGTAACATGACAGGGATGGTAGACCGTAACAAGTTTCGGTGCTACAACTGTGATAAGATGGGGCACTTTGCCAGCGAATGCAGAGAACCTAGACAAGCAAATGAAAGGAAGAAAGCTTTTCAGAAAAGGGACTCTAGCTCTCAGAGAAAGTATCCTGTCAAGTCATACATTGCCGAAGGCAAAAGCTGGGATGACACTGACGATGAAGAGGAGTATGGCAATCTTGCGCTGATGGCAGACTATGATCCTACTTACGGATATAAGGTAAAAAACATGCCTGCTTCTATGGCTGATAGATTTAAATGTCGTAATCGTGATTGTGTCAAGCATGTGATAGACTCTAGCAAATCTATAAGTGATCTTAGATGGGATTTAGAATATGCTTTAAAAGACATAGCAACTGCTAAATCTGAGGTTGAAAATGCTAGGGCTGAACTTAGTAAAATACAAGCCAGGAATGAGGAACTAAAACTCACGAATATGTAGATAGAAAATCTAAAGGAAAGAAATGAGTATCTAGAAAACAAATTCCAGGTTAGTGTTGAGACAGAGAAAGAGCTTAAAAATCCAAGAGATGAGCTAAACACTAAGTTAATTGCCTATCAGAACTCTGCTAATCTTGCAAAGGAACTAATTGACAATCAGATAATTGGATCTAAAGTGGCTATTGAGTTCGACTATGGTTCTAAAAAGTTTGGTAAGAAAAAAGTAGTGGATCCTGAACCAGCTAAGGCTAAAAGTAAGGATGCACCACTTGTTCTTAAGAATGTCAATGATCCTTTGTTCAAGAAAACTAGTTCTGAACTCTTTGATGAAAATACTTTGCTTATTAGACATGAATTGCTTGTTGAAGATGTTGAGAAACTTAGAAATGAAAAGGCAAAGTCACCTAATAAGTCAGTTAACAGTGAAGAGACAATAACTGGACTAGGTTATAAAACAGAGACTAAGGCTAAGAAGAACAGAAATGGAAGGATAGGCAAAAATGGTCCTAGGAAGTTATGTAACAACTACAACTCTGCTGCTCATCTTACTCATGCATGTAAGAATGTTAAAGTAGAGAATAATCATAATATTAATGATCATGTTCATAACATGTCTGCCATGCCTATTCATTCTAAGTGTGCTTCAACTGCTTGCATATCATGCACTGTTAATCTTATGACTGTTTTTCTAAATGTGACACATGCATCTCCTGTTGTTAATAATTGTTCACATGATGATAAAAGTAAGAAAACAAAGAATGATAGAAATAACAGACCTAAGACTGCTAGTCCTCCTAAAGCTAGGAAGGAATATACTCCTCTTAAGTCTAGAAGCAAATCCCCTGAGGCTATTGCTAGGAAAGTAAAGACAGTCACTGAAAATGCAAAGAATGTTAAGCATGCTACTTTTGTTCTTAAAAATGCCAAATATGAAAATGTCTCTAAGCCCTCTGGACCCAAACAAGTTTGGGTACCAAAGAAAACTTAATCTCCTTTGAATACAGGGCATAAAGAAAAAGCGAGTCATGTGGATTCTGGACAGTGGATGTTCGAGACATATGACCGGTGATAGAGCCCTGCTATCAAAGGTGGTTGAGAAAGCTGGCCCAGTGGTTACCTTTGGAGATGACAGCAAAGGATTTACTACGGGATATGGCAATTTGGAATTTGGGAATGTCATCATCGAAGAAGTCTCTCTTGTTAATGGTCTTGCACATAATCTCCTCAGCATCAGTAAATTTTGTGATAAAGGTTATGAAGTCTTGTTCAAAAAGGAGAAATGTTTGATCACTAATAAAAGAGACCAGAAGCTCGCTTTGCAAGGAGTGAGAAAGGGTGACTTATTTATAGCTGACTGGAATTCTGGATCTAATGGAGAAACTTTGTGTTTCTATGGAAAAGCATCTTCAGAAGACAGTTGGTTATGGCATAAGAAGCTTTCACATCTTAACTTCAAGACTATGAATTCTCTAGTCAAGAGGGAGCTTGTGAGAGGATTACCCGAGATGGAGTTCTGTCCTGACGGACTCTGTGCAGCATGTGAAAAGGGAAAGTCCAAGAGAGCATCACATAAAATGAAGACAATATCAGACATCACTGAACCATTGCAACTTCTGCATATGGATTTGTTTGGCCCAGTTAATGTCATGTCTATGTCCAAGAAGCGATACTGTTTAATAATTGTGGATGACTATTCCAAATACACATGGGTGTTATTCTTGCATTCTAAGGATGAAGCAACGCAGATGATTATCGATCATATCAAGAAGATTGAGCTAGAAGCTGGAGTGCCCGTACGTAAAATCAGATCAGATAATGGGACTGAATTCAGAAACTCAGTTCTTAATAGCTGCTGCACTGAGAAGGGTATCTCAAGACAGTTTTCAGCACCCAGGACCCCACAGAAGAATGGAGTGGTTGAGAGGAAGAATCGAACGTTGATTGAAGTTGCCAGAACAATGCTGAATGAAGCTAAACTTCCTACTTATTTCTGGGCCGAGGCAGCCAATACAGCTTGCTATACTCATAATAGAACCCTGATCAACAAAATGTATGAGAAGACACCATATGAACTTATGGCCCTCACTAAACCATCCGTGAAGTACTTTCATGTGTTCGGAGGAAAATGTTATGCTCTTAAAGATGGCTATGAGCATCTTGATAAGTTTGATGCTAAAGCAGATGAAGGCATTTTCCTAGGGTATTCATTGGAGTCTAAGGCGTACAGGGTGTATGTGATCGATAGTCAGAAGGTTGTGGAAAGCCTTAATGTGAGATTTGATGATGCAAGATCTGCTAGTATTCAGAAAGAAGATGATGATGAATCTCTAGCTTTTGAGAATCTTTCTGATGATGAGGATGATGAAACCGAACCTGAAGTTGCTGTTGATAATGATAATGGAGATGGTAATAACGGTGATCCAGGTAATGGTGATGGCAGTGAGATCACAGGACCTCAAAGTCAGACTATTTCTGGTTCCAGTCCTCAGGAGAGTACATCTGTAGATCATACCAGCAACAACTCAGGGGGAGCAGAAGAAGGATACACTATTCAGAATGCTGATAATGGGGAATCATCCAGGATTCATCTACCAAGGCAAACTCTTTGGAATCGTGATCATACTTTTGATCTGATAATTGGTGATCTTGACTCAAGAGTTCAGACTAGAAGAGCTACTCAGAATGAATGCTTGTATTCTGGTTTTCTATCAGAAATTGAACCTAAGAAGGTTGGAGAAGCTCTGAAAGATCCAGATTGGGTGATTGCATCCTGCAAACAAGTCTATCACCTAGAAATTGACAACTTCCACTGGTGCTTTTTCTGTCAATCTTACATCCTGCAAAGTCTGCATCAGAGTAGCCAAGAAGCTTAAAGTCTGATTCTCTGGGATACCATAGCCCTAAAGTTATAGTGCCCTTGAGATACTTAAAAATCCTCTTTACTGCTGTTAAATGTGGTTCCCTTGGTTCTGCCTGAAACCTTGCACACAAACAAGTGGCATACATAATATCAGGTCTACTAGCTGTTAAATAGAGTAGAGAACCAATCATTCCTCTATAACTTGTCATATCTACTGATGACCCTGCATCTTTGTCCAATTTTGTTGCAGTTGCCATGGGAGTTGTTGCAGATGAACAGTCAAGCATGCCAAATTTCTTGAGAAGATTTCTGGTATATTTTGCTTGATTTATAAAAATTCCATCATCTGTTTGCTTCACCTGTAAGCCTAGAAAATAGCTTAGCTCTCCCATCATACTCATTTGATATCTTGACTGCATGAGCTTGGCAAACTTCTTACAGAGTTTATCATTAGTAGATCCAAAAATGATGTCATCTACATATATCTGAACTAAGAGCAAGTCACTACCAGATTGAAAGTAAAACAGAGTTTTGTCAATAGTACCTCTGTGAAACCCACTTTCTAGTAGAAATTTGGCAAGAGTTTCATACCATGCCCTTGGTGCCTGCTTAAGTCCATAGAGTGCCTTGTCTAACCAGTAGACATGGTCTGGATATTTTGGATCTACAAAACCTAGTGGTTGTTCCACAAACACTTCTTCTTCAAGTTTTCCATTTAAAAATGCACTTTTCACATCCATCTGAAACACTTTGAATTTCTTATGAGAGGCATATGCTAGAAAGATTCTTATTGCCTCCAATCTTGCAACTGGAGCAAATGTTTCATCATAGTCTATTCCTTCCTGCTGTGAATAGCCTTTTGCAACCAGTCTTGCTTTGTTCCTTGTGATAACACCCTCACTGTCAGTTTTATTTCTGAAAACCCATTTAGTACCAACAATGGATCTGTTCTTGGGCCTTGGTACAAGGGTCCACACTTCATTTCTTTCAAATTCATTTAGCTCTTCTTGCATTGCTGTTATCCAGTCAGCATCTTTAAGAGCTTCTTCTACTTTCTTTGGCTCAGATTGTGACAAGAATGCATGAAACAGACATTCATTTGTTGTTGCACTTCTTGTCCTTACTTTTGCATCTGGATCACCAATAATCAAATCAGGTGTGTGTGACTTAGTCCATTTTCTAGCAGAAGGCAAATTGCTTCTGTCATCATGTGATCCTCCCCCTTGATCCATGCTCTCCTGATTTTCTTGGTGCATTACTTCATTCTCTGATGCTCCCCCTGAATGTGACTGCTCAGAATTATCAACAGAGTTTGAATCAACAGAGTTTGATTCAGAATAATCAACTGAGTCACTATCAGTATTTGAATTATCACTTTGATGTGATTCTTCATGCTCCCCCTCAACTGGTTCTTCTCTTGTTTCTGATTGAAGAGTTTCTTCAGTATTTACCAGTAGAGGTTCAGAGTTTAGCTCAACAGAGTTTGTCAGATCAGTCTGATCAGAGTTTACTTTTTCAGAGAATAAATCTTCATTTTCAAAGTGCAGTTGATCATGTTCATTGACATCTTCAAGTCCAGTTATTTTCTTGTCATCAAATGACACATGAATTGATTCCATGATCACTCTGGTTCTCAGATTATAAACTCTGAATGCCTTAGTTGACAGTGGATAGCCAACAAAAATTCCTTCATCTGCCTTTAGATCAAATTTAGTCAACTGCTCAGGATGAGTCTTCAATACAAAGCACTTGCATCCAAAAATATGAAAATATTTTAGATTTGGCTTCTTCTTTTTCACCATTTCATATGGTGTTTTACCATGCTTGTTGATCAGTGTTGCATTTTGAGTAAAACAAGCTGTTTGAACTGCTTCTGCCCAGAAATATGTTGGCAGCTTTGCTTCATCTAGCATGGTTCTTGCAGCTTCTATCAAGGTTTTGTTCTTCCTCTCCACTACACCATTTTGTTGTGGAGTACCAGGTGCAGAAAACTCTTGTTTGATTCCTTTACTCTTGCAAAATTCTTCCATTGATGAATTCCTAAATTCAGTTCCATTGTCACTTCTGATAATCTTCACTTGATTCTCTGACCCTTTGTCCAGTTGTATTATATGTTCTGTCAGTGTTAATGCAGTTTCATCCTTCTTTGCAAGAAAATATACCCATGTGTATCTGGTATATTCATCAACAATGACTAGAGCATATTTCTTCTTTCCAAGAGACATAACATTCACTGGTCCAAAAAGATCAACATGTAGGAGATGATAAGGATCAAAAATTGAAGACTCAGATTTGCTTTTGAAAGATGCTTTTCTCTGTTTGGCCTTTTGACAAGAATCAAACAGGCCTTCTACACTCAACAATGACTTTGGTAGACCTCTTATAAGATCATTCTTTATTAGCTCATTGATGTTGTTCAGATTCAAATGAGAGAGTTTCTTGTGCCACTTCCAACTCTCTTTATTGGACATTCTTGTTGACAGACACACTGCTTTGCCATCAGTGTTTGTTGACAATTTTATTTCATAGATGTTATTGTGTCTGTTTCCAACTAGAGCAACTTTCCCTGTAGATTTACTGATGACTTGACAATATTCAGGCTGAAAATCTACATGATATCCTCTGTCACAGATTTGACTCACAGATAGCAGATCATGCTTGAGTCCTGGAACCAGAGCTACATTTGTGATGATGACACTCCCAAGATTAATATTGCCATATCCCAGAGTATGTCCTATGTTGCCATCTCCATAGGAAACTTTTGGGCCAGCCTTCTCCACATACTCTGATAGCAGGGCTTTATTTCCAGTCATGTGTCCTGAACATCCACTGTCCATGACTAGGGTATTCTCCCTTATGCCCTGCAATCACAAACAATCACTGATTATTAGTTTTAAGGATCCAGACTTGCTTGGATCCTTTGGCTTTCTTAATTCTGTTAGCTTTTGCAGCGGAAATCACATTATCAGAGTTTAAGCTAACTTTTTCAGAGTTTACATTTGCAGAGTTTACTTTAACCCATTTCAAATTTGGCTTGGGTTCATAGTAATTATAGTAAATAGCATGATATTCTCTGCAAGTGTAAATAGAATGCCAAGTACTTCCACAGTGTTTACATAAAGTCTGTGGTCTAGTTCTCACATAATCATTTTTTACTACAGTTTTAGAGGGCAAAGAATTAATGTTCTTATTCTTACTGCAGAAACTAGCAAGATGATTAGTGCTACCACAATTAAAGCATGTTTTTCTAGGAGCTAATGTAGCAAGCATTGGCTTAATTCCTGATGTTATGCCTACCTTTCCATTTTTGTTTTTCCTAGGCATTCTCTGTTTGTTGACAGATTTTATCTCTTTAAGCTTATGCTTGAGTTGTTTATCTGTCATTAAACCAATGTTAACCTCTTTAACAAAAGTCTTAGCATATGATTCTTTAACAGCCTTTTTCTCAGCTTCAGTCTTAGGTCCACCTGTTCCCATAACATTACCTTCAGATGAACGATGTGGTCTTACTTTTACCAAATTTTCAAATCTAAGTTCATCTCCCTCAGAGTAACCTAGACCTACTGTATCTGACTGAAACACTTCTTGAGTGTCTTTACCAGAGTGTGTCCAAGTTTTAATAATGTGTTTAGTATCCTCCAATTCAGATTCTAGTTGCTTATACTTACCTTGCAACTCCTGTTCAATAAACACAGCATCATCTCTTTCTTTCTGAACTTTATTCATGTTTTCAAGCTGTTCCTCAACAAGTTTATTTCTATCTTTGAGTTGAGAGCACTCATTCTTTATCCTTTCATTTTCTAAAGTCTGATCCCTATAACTGATATGTAATGCTTTAAGATAAATTCTCAATTCAGTTATATTATCAGTATTATAAGCATAGGTAGTTGGGGGTACCTTTAGATCATCATCTTCATTCTGAGTAGTAGCCATGAGAGCATAGTTGACTTCCTCATCTGAATCTGAAGTGTCTGCCCAATCTCTGCCTTTGGTGTAGAGTGCCTTTTTGCACTCAACCCTTTTTGCACTCAGGAGCATAGTGACCCATCTCCTTACACTTGTAACATTGAATCTCAGACTTATCTTTCTTACCAGATTTGAAGTCCTTTCCCTCAGATTTCTTGAAATTTTTCTTGTCAGACTTTGAGTAATCCTTGGAGAATCTCTTTCCCTTCTTGAAGTTCTTGAATCCCATCTTCTTGAAGGTCTTTACCATCAATGCAGCCATTTGCATCATCTCCTCTTCATCTTCAAAATCAGATGTTCCATCTGTGTTTGAGTCAACATCAGTGTTTGATGACTCACTTTCTGAATGTATGACTAAAGCTTTTCCTTTTGCCTTTCTCCTTGATGCTTCTTTCCTTGAAGATTTTTCTTCAACTTTCAGTGCAACAGTCTTTGACTTTTTACTTGATCTTTTGTTTCTCTGCTCCAATTCCAGTTCATAGGTTTTGAGCAGTCCATATATTTCATCAATCTCTGTTTCAGCAAGTTCATAGTTATCTCTTATGGTGGTTGTTTTCACATCCCACTTTTCAGGTAGAGAAAGAAGAAACTTGAGATTTGAGTCTTCTAAATCATACTCTTTGTTAACCAATGACAAATCATTTAGCAGTTTACAAAATCTGTCAAATGTTTCTGTCATGGTTTCTTTAGACTTTGCCTCAAAATGCTCATACTCCTGAGTGAGTATGTTTCTTCTATTTTTCTTGATTGCAGGAGTTCCTTGACACCTAACCTCAAGTGCATCCCATATTTCCTTTGCAGTTGTGTAATTAATCACTTTATTAGACATAACATTGTCTAAAGCACTGTGAAGTAAATGCCTTACTTTTGCATCCTTTGCAATAGATGAAAGATCCTCAGCAGTTAGATCTTTCTTTTCTTTTGGAATCACCTTTGATTCCTCACCAGCAGCAACAGCAGATAACTTTGTAGGTTTGTGAGGACCTTCATAAATTCTATCAAGATATTCTGGATCTGTAGCCTCCAGAAACATGGTCATCTTCACCTTCCAAATTGCATACTCTGATGGCCTAAGTATTGGAACCCTAATCGTTTCATACCTACTAACAGTAGTAGGGGCTTTCTCAGAACTTGATGGAGGAGGTATCTCTGCCATTGATTACTATTGTGTTTGGATCTTAAACTGTAATAAAGTAACAGATTCGCTCTGATACCACTTGTTAGGTCGAATTCACAATATGTAATCAAGTATTGTATGAGTAATTAACAAGAACACAAATTTTAACACTTAAAAACTGTTTGGAATTAACAATTCCTCTCTCAGTGATGTAAAATATCACAGAGAGCTGCTTAGGTTACAATCAATGAATTTCTCTATGTTCGATACCCTTCTAGGGTTAACCTAACTGTATTTATAAAACATACAGCTTCATACAATCAGTAATTGATTCTCCTATAATTAAGCTATACAATTGATATCAATCACGATTGCTACATGTCTTCTAAGTCAACTCAATCTCTTTGACAGCTATCCAATCTTCAAAGATATTGCTTCCATATTTATCTTGTATCAATCTTCAAACACTGTTGACTCTCAGACGCTTCCGCTACAGAGTTTAACAACCTCTGTTGCGCTTCCAGTCAGTGTTTAACTAAACTCTGACTGCTTCCAGCTAAACTCTGTTTTGTTACTTTAGCTTCCAAACACTGTTCTCATCAATCATTTCTAACATAATTAATTACATTCGTCTTCATAGAAGAACATTCCACCTTTTGACCATTTTCCAAGCGTACCCTGTCTTCATCATTCAAAAAATCATTTAATATTAACTGTAGAAACCTTGGATATAGACATTTGACATTTTGAGCCCGAACATCTCTTGTTCCCAAGCGTTTCATTTTTAAAATGATTTGTCCAAGCACTATTTTTCCAAAATTAATCCTCAAATTATTGGCGACCGCATACCCTATTATTTGAATAAATTCAGGTATTCGATCTTAATTTGTTCTATCTGAGGAAAAAACATGGTTAAGAGTGTGAAAGAAGAAATTCCAATTCTGGGTTAGAAACATTCTAGATAGATTACCAGTATTGAAATTGCCATCTTGGTACCTTATAAAATGAAAGAACATTTCAATCTGTTCGGGTGTAGGATCAGAAACGAGATTTTCCATAGGAAAATGAAGAATTTGATTAACATCTCGTTCAGTGACCCTAATCGACCTACCAAATAATCGATATGTGAATGCACACCCGTCCTGTCCAGAAGTGTTAACTGCACTGCAATATAGTTCACACAATGCATCATGGTTAAGCTGCACCTGTGTAACTAAAGCATAGCGAATTAATGAATGTTCATTCAGAAATTGTGTCCAAGCCCGAAATTGCTTATCCTGAACGGTTTCGATTTGCTGAATGGAAACAGGATTAACTTTAGCAATTAAAAAGCTTCCCTGCAATGCCATTTTCAAAACTTTGAGGAAACTAAAAAATAAGGGTTAGTTTTTATAAAGGATGATGTATAAATCAAGAATATGAAATCCGATCTAAAAACCACCAGCTGGATTGAGAGATATTTCCGATCAAAGCTCGAAATATTCAGCAATTGTGTGTATATGCTCTGTATATCTGAAAAATGATGATGTTAAACACAAACAAAAACTCATCATATTATAAGGTTTCAAGGTTTAGTGGTCTAGGTGTAATAGTGATAGGTTATATTTGAAAAACTAACACCGCTCAATAATTTCTCACCTAACACCCTAATTAGCCGAAAAAACATCTTATCGCCGAAACCTGTCGGCCGAAAAACATCTTATCACCAAGACCTATCAGCCTATACAATATACACATATTTAATACTTCTAATTATTATGGATTTAAAAATAATCACGCAGTGAATCAAGAAATAATCCACAATAATCAGATAAACTCACAATTAAATAGACATAAAATTAACAAAATATCATTAATTGATATATGTCAATAAAATATTTATTTAATTATGCTACAATTTATTTTAATAATCAAATATAAGAACAGGTGAGATCCAATCTTGAATTGCTTCAGTCATGATATTAATTATTAAAATAAATATCGAGTACATGAGTATTACACAAAGATATAACATGCAAAACTGTTAATACTCAAGTATCGCTTCAGTAGTACCAACTAATTACCACAAATTTCTAACACTTAAACACATGGCAACTAATTAGTAGATAAAATCATGAAAATGTACAACAACTTGCATTTGTTGACTTCCTGTTAAGAGGACAAGTTTAACATGCCAAGTTCACTAACCAACCTATTGAATGTAGATTCATCAAGTGGTTTCGTGAAAATGTCTACAAGTTGTTGCTCAGTGGGAATGAAGTGAAGTTCCACAGTACCACGCATAACATGTTCACGAATGAAATGATACCTTATGTCGATGTGCTTGGTTCGAGAATGCTGTACTGGATTATTCGAGATTGCTATGGCACTTGTGTTGTCGCAGAATATAGGTATTTTGTTCAGCAACAGACCATAATCCATGAGTTGATTCCTCATCCACAAGATTTGTGAGCAACAGCTACCAGCTGCAATGTATTCTGCCTCTGCTGTAGATGTGGCTACTGAATGCTGCTTCTTGCTGAACCAGGAAACCAATCTCCTTCCAAGGAATTGACAGCTTCCAGAAGTACTCTTGCGATCAATCTTGCAACCAGCATAATCAGAGTCTGTATAGCCAACTAGGTCGAAACTCGTATCCTTAGGATACCAAATAACAAGATTCGGAGTACCCTTAAGATATCTGAAGATACGCTTCACGGCTATCAAATGTGATTCTTTAGGATCAGCTTGGAACCTTGCACATAAGCACGTTGCGAACATTATATCTGGTCTGCTTACAGTGAGGTAGAGTAGAGAACCAATCATGCCCCTGTAGATTGTTATGTCAACTCGTTTTCCAGATTTATCTTGATCAAGCTTAGTGGCAGTGGCCATGGGAGTCTTTGAAGGTGCTGAATATTCAAGATGATACTTTTTAAGAAGATCCTTGATATACTTGGATTGACAGATAAAGATACCATCTGTTCTTTGGCTCACTTGCAATCCAAGGAAATAGTTTAGCTCTCCCATCATGCTCATCTCGTACCTACTCTGCATCAACTTAGCAAATCTTGCACAAAGTGCATCATTCGTAGAGCCAAATATAATGTCATCAACATAAACTTGCACAAGTAGAATATCATTTTTATGCTTTTTATAGAACAAAGTTTTATCTATGACACCTCTAGTAAAACCACTTTCAAGTAAGAATTCAGCAAGAGTGTCATACCATGTTCTAGGCGACTGCTTAAGACCATAGAGAGCTTTGAATAGAAGGTAGACGAAGTCCTCAAGTTCAGGATCAACAAAACCAGGAGGTTGTTCAACATAGACCTCTTCTTCAAGCTCACCATTCAGGAAAGCACTTTTCACATCCATCTGATATACTTTGAAGTTTGAATGTGCAGCAAATGCTAGAAACATCCTGATGGCTTCTAGTCTAGCAACTGGTGCGAAAGTCTCATCATAATCAATACCTTCTTCTTGAGTGTAGCCTTTGGCGACCAGTCTCGCCTTGTTCCTTGTAACAATTCCATTCTCATCAAGTTTATTTCTGAATACCCATCTTACATCAATTACAGATTTGTCCTTTGGTCTGGGTACCAGCTTCCAAACTTTCTGTCTTTCAAACTGATTGAGTTCCTCTTGCATTGCAATCACCCAATCTGGATCTTTCAGAGCTTCTCCAACCTTCTTAGGTTCAATTTCTGATAGAAAACCAGAATACAAGCATTCATTCTGAGTAGCTCTTCTAGTCTGAACTCTTGAGTCAAGATCACCAATTATCAGATCAAAAGTATGATCACGATTCCAAAGAGTTTGCCTTGGTAGATGAATTCTGGATGATTCCCCATTATCAGCATTCTGAATAGTGTATCCTTCTTCTGCTCTGAAAGGCAGAGTGTATAAACTTGTAACACTATAACTAATGTAACTCAATTAAAGGAAAAGATACTTAACCAGAAGACAATCAAGAACAAGAAGTCACAAGAAATCAACACTATATGAAGACAAGGTAATTGATACAATTGAACATGTTAACTATGATCAAGCCAAGAAGAAATCATTGAGAGAAGTTCAAGTCAAAGTTGTTCATGCCTCAGTGATTTGAGAAATCGAGAATCAAGATCATAACTATCAGTATCAACAATACCAATTGATTTCAAGTGAACAAGAAGGAAAGCGAACATTGGAAAGCCAAGTTACTAAGTGAATATGGTAATTTATTCGAGAAGCAGAAACACTATCAAGACTAGTCACTTATGAACCAGACCAGTGCATCAAGTGTCAGGACATTGATAGCAAGTTTATGTCAGTAATAAAGATCCATGTTCAAGAGCTTGCTGAAGAATAAAGAAGACATGAAGATATCACAAGTTCAAGATGTGCATTGAAGTTTCAAGTTGAAGACCAGAATATTTTCTAAGTACTAAATATTCTAGATGACCAAGTAGAATATTTCTAAGTAGAAGTTCTACTTAGAAATTCGAGATGGCTAAGTAGAAATTCTCAAGTAGAAGTTCTACTTAGAGTGCAGCTTCAACATGACACATGGCATCTTCTGATTGGCAGATTTCCAAGCTTTCAAGATAAGGCAAGATTTATGTGGACATCATTGGGCCACGTATATCTTAGTCTTTGAAGACTACAGGACATAGATTACATGTAGTATAAATAGAAGTACTTGTGTGATGTTTATTTTATAGAGCAATAGTTGAGAAAAACACAAGAAAAAGAGAGAGAGTGCATTCACAGAGCTTAGTATCATTTACTCTCTCTCTCAACTTCTGTCATACTTTGTAATGAATGTTGTATGTGACGCCCCCAAATCCGAGGTCAGAGATTCAGGTCGTGACATCACCATCCAACCATATCATACCTGTATTAACTTTACAACTCAGCAATACATCCATCTAGACCTCAATCTTACGCACATACAAGTTAGAGCCTCAGAAACGATAATCAAAAGTAACACTAAATATTACAAATCATCTGTACATTCCAGAATCTTACGCACTTCCACTTATACAACTACACTTGAAGACAAGTCTTACTATTACAGTTGAAAACCTATCAGGCTTACTCTGTAGTATTTTTCAGGAACTAAATCATCTCCGGGGTAAATCTCCTACTCCTCTTCTGCTGGTGCGGAGTTAACCGATCAAATTCTTCTTTTTCTGAAAAGTTTTTATAAAGCAAGAATGAGCTACATAATGCTCAGCAAGTTCACCATTTTGAAAAATAATAAAGTGGTTTATTTTGAAAACGTTCCCAACTGTATGGGTATATATCTCAGATTACAAAACATAACTCGACAATATATATGTCCGAGTTTGAATAAAACATTTATACTCACTAAGGAGCTTTAAGAATAACATATGAATCCTTTATAAGGTTCTCATTTCAATATATCTCAAGTTTGAAAATATATACGTATGAGTATATCAGTTTCGGCAAAACATTCTACGGTTAACATAATGTACAGGGAATGCATTGATGCAAAACCTCTTTCCTTCCATTAGCTTTGAAGGTTTCTCATTCAAAAACATTTCATTCTTTGAAATAATTGCAAGAATGCACTAACACGTGCCAATCTCTATAGAAAATCTTGCAGTTCTAGATACTGCACGATGTCAATATTTTTCTTATCAAAAACCACACTATCGGCAACTTGGCACTTATGCCCAAGAAGCAGTGTTTGAGTATTTTTCCAAAGTGGAGGATGGGACTGGAAGAAAACATAAAAACCTGACAAGGATTGACGATGATCAGTCGCCACAACCAAGTCCAACAATCTGCGGGTCTTCTCTACTAGTAGAAGGATAGAAACTACATCCGTAACTACCCTTGGGTGAAAACTACATCCGTAATCACCCTCGATGAAAACTACATCCGTAATCATCCTTCGGCAACACCTGGGCCGGAATAATAATTGATGGACCGCCTGGCTCACGACCGCTTACACATCCCGGGAATCGTTCGTCAACGATTCCCACACCTGCCAGAGTCCCCTTTTTCTTTTCTTTTCAAAAATCATTTTGATAGAAAATTCGAGTAGTTGAAGTTCGACCTCAGTCGACCGATAATTCTTGAAAAACGTACAAGAAGCATAACCTGACCGGGGGTTTTCGAAAATGTTTTGGGTGGGGAAGAGTTCGAGTTTGAAAACGCTAAAGGTATCTTGGATTAGTTTTGTCTTTAAAATAATGAACGATAATTAATAAATAATATTTTGAGATTTAATATAAACAATTAATAAAATAATTATTTAATTAAAATAAGCTTTTAATCCAAGATAGATATTTTTGAGTATTTTTAACAACGTAAAAATAATAATTACTTAGGTATACGATACTTCCCGAATGACTCTTCGGGTTTTCGCAATTTAATCACGATACAACATTATACCGCTCCCCGGTCAATAGTATATTTGGACCGCTACGTTGTCCGAAGAAAACACCTTCATTCTAAGTTCAAGGGTGTACAAACACATATGCATATATCTCAAACTTCAACATAATCTCGTAAAGCATAAGCATATAATACGTTTGGAAGCTATAAACACAACAGTGAAAATCCTTATATATAAGTTTTGAAAAGTAAGCTTGCATAGGTAAAATCAAGAATATAATCTTTTGAAAATAAATACTTAGGGTTGGAAAACTTGCCTTGGTGAGGTTGGGGTGGTCGGGCTTGCGGAGTGGAATGGAAATCTATACATAATCAATATTCGCACGTTAGTGCCTTAACAACGCTACTTAATCATAAGGTTTTAAAAATCGTAAAACCAACTTAACGACTCCACTTGTGACCACTAACCCTCTCATATGACCATGTCGTCACATTATCACTTTCGTTACCCATTCGACTCAAATCTATTCCTCGAACTCGAAACTCAAGTGAATATTCTTAAAACTACTTTAAACTAATCCCCTAAGTGGTTTTTCACTTGCGCACACCTCGCTCTAACATTTTTATAAAATTGAAAAATTCGAGTTTTAATCAGATTCTTTTTGGGCAGCCTTCCTTACTGTAATACCTAGATATTCTCAATTTTTCACAATGTTTGCAGAAAGTTTGAGGGTCCAAAGACAGTTTACAAACAGACCATACAGTGCAGTCCGGATTTCAGAACCACTCCTCACTCTTCTGGTCATAACTCAAAATATACACATCACCTAGTCATGAACTTTATATTTCTAGAAACTACATTCAAATACCTTTCTAACCATGGGTATTAGACCCTCGGGAGACAAGTTTAAGGGGTTCAAAAGTCCACCGCAAGGCAGTACATACTCCCAGACTTTTTACTCAGCATACTTCTTTGTTTAATCTTTCAAGAACTCAACTTATACATCATATCTACCATTAAAATCATCAAGGCTCATCTCTACAACATACATGGGGTTACATACTCTAAGTACAAGCTTTAAAATCACACCAACAACATATATCCTCAAGATTTACATCATCCATAACTTTTATAACCAAGATATGCACTAAAACTTTTAGATCTAACAATATAAATCATAAACACTTCATGACTAAGAGTGGTGAGAGTTTTTATACCTTCTTGGGTAGCTAGGGGCCTTGGGTGAGCTTTATATCCTCTAAGAACACTTGGATGAGCCCTTACAAACCTTAAACCTTCAAGATCTAAAAGATGAACAACTTTGGTAAATTTTCATCCAACCTTCAACAATTTATAACTCAAGATCTAATGGATGGATGGGGTTGAAATTAATACCATACCTCTATAATGATGCAAGGGGGCTCTAGGATTTTTGCTTAGGTTTGTAGATGAGGAAAATATGGAGAGAAAATCTCTCATCTCCTCCTTCTCTTGCTTCGGCCGAGAGCTTCCATGAGGGGGGGGTGTTTTTGTTTGTGTTTGAAATGATGTAGTGTATGATTGATATGCTTGATATGTGTGTATAAAGAAGTCACATGTTGCCACTCTACTAATAGCCTAGGTGCCAACCATACCTCCTTGTCTCCTAAAGTAAGATGCATCCACTTTTTACTATTCATCTAGTTGCCTTTTGCTTTTTTGGTTTGCTTTTCTAACTATCTAGTTACATGACACTTGCATGTAATATCCTTCCTTGTATTATTATTTCTCCACCAATGGTTGTCACTTAATCCTTAATTCATATTGTATCTTAATTAATTACTCGTAATACTATTTTGTCGCGTAGAGATTTCCCTTGTAATTCCTTAAGTACTTAATTGGGTAAATCCTTTAAATATCCATAACTCCTTGTCATAGTCTCTTAAAATCTTTTAATACTCTAATAACTCTCAAATCCCAAGTTTTTTATAAATCTTAATAGCAGTAGGTCTCTTGCCTTCAACAATCTTCCCTTTTTCTTACACAGTGAATGTAACAACATAAATCTCTCAGATAATCAATTCTATTAAACAACAAGGGTGACTCAAAAGGTCCCGAATTCACAATGTCATATGATATTATATTCTTAAAAATATTACAAAAATCAGGGTTCTTACATTGTAGCAACCACTTCAAGTTATATATAAAACGTATATTTCTTGAATCTGTGTGTTCATTGATTGCATCGTATTTATTGCTTGTCAAATTCGAAAAGTTGTATTCACCCCCCCTCTACAACACATTTGGACCTAACAATTGGTATCAGAGCGGATGTTTAACATACAAAACATAGATCCTTGTGTTTGGTAGAAGAATCGTGAGTTTTCATTTTCTAGATCTACTTTTCTAAAATTCTAGAAAAGTGAGCTTTAATTCGTTTCTAGTGAAAACTCATCCGGAAAAATTATTTAAATACTCCAGGTGTGATTATTTGGCTTGGGTGTATTTTAATTAATTTTTGTGAATTAATCTGGGTTCGTTGATATTTGGTGTTCTTGAGTGTTCATCATCTGTTCTTATCAAAGAAGATAACCCAACAACTTTTTGATCTCCTTTTTCAAACAGATAAATAGTAAAAGAATAAAAAGGTGTTTTTGAACTTTTGTGGTGATATATTATTCCTTGGCCGAAAGCAAAACAAAACATACTCAGTACCCAGCAAGTGGGTTAGGTGCTTTCGGTGAGTAAAGTATCAAAAGTCAAAAAGGTGTTAAAGAGATAATATTGTTTATTCAATATTAAAGAAATCTGCAGAAAATTTATTCTAAGGACAAAAGTTCTACATAGAATTTCTACTTGAGATTTTCTACATAGAATTTCGACTTGGACAATTTCTACTTGGTGAAGTTCGACTTGAGCAAAATTTCTACTTAGAGAAATTTCGACTTAGGCAAAAGTTCTACATAGATATTCTACATAGCCTAGTCTTGGGTACTTAGAAACTTTTAGTGACCAGATTTGAAATGGCTCCTAAAAATTCTTTCAAGATCCCAATGTTCAACCGAGATCACTATGAAGAATGGGTTTTCAGAATGAGACTCTACTTAGAGACAATTAACCCTGAATATCTGGAAGTCCTTGAAAAGGGTAAATTTGTTCCAATGAAAGCTATTCCTGAGCGTACGGAAGGAGAGGAGGTTATACCTGCTCGGTCTGAGCCTAAAAAGGCAGCGGACTTTACGGATGCTGACAAGGAGCAAATAGCTTATGATACTTCTGTAAGACAAACCTTGATGGAATCCCTTGATCATGAAATGTTCAACATAGTCAAAGGTTTGAATACAGCAAAGAAGATTTGGGACAAGATAGAAGTTGTCATGGAAGGATCTGCAGAGGTTAGAAGCAACAAGACACTCATACTCAAGATGGAGTATGACACCTTCAGAATAAGAAAAGGAGAAGGCATAACAGACGTCTATCTAAGATTCAGTCAGTTGGTATTGGATTTGAATCTGAGAGGTGTTACTCTCCCCATGGTTGAGACCAATACGAGATATCTGAGGAACCAGCCAAAGAGCATTGAACATAGGGTCTACGCAATCAGAGAAACCAGAGATTTGCATACAACTTCTCTGGAAGAATATTATGGAATTCTAAAGACCTATGAGCTGGAGACACTTCAAGATCAAGCATGGGACAATGATTCAAAAGGAAAAGAAACTGCATCAGGATTAGTTGCTGATGAGGAAGAGTCTAAGAAGGCAATGGTTGCAGCAAAGCCTAAATCATCACTTGCACCACATCAAGTTGATAATGATGATGAGTGCACATCTAACAGTGATGATGACTACTTCACCCAAGAAGAGCTGGACAACATGGACGATAGTGTCGTGGCATACATGGCAAGGAAGTTCAGCAACATGAGATTCAGAAAGAGCAACCGACCACAGAGAAATTCTTCATCTTACTATCGGGCTGCTAAGGGTGGTGGTAGTTCGTCAGGCTACAAAAGAAAAGGCAAGAGTACCAGCTACAAATCTCCTTTGGATTTCAAAATGAAGTTCAAATGCTATAACTGTGGAGAAGCTGGACACTTTGCTACGGACTGCAAAAAGCCTAAACAGACTTATCCAAAAGAGACATATGAAGCCCTCAAAAGCAAGTATGAATCGCTGGTGAAGGAAAGACATGGAAAAAGAGCTTTATTAGTAACAGAAGGAAGAGCTTGGGATGATTCAGATGAGGAAGATGTTACTCATGTAGCAAACTTTGCCCTCATGGCTGAGACATCAGAGGAACCAGAGGTACCAGTTCTAACCCTTAAAGTAGAAATGTCCATTGACGATTATAAGGAACAGAACGGGGCTCTTAGCGAAGAGATCTATATGTTGTGCAAAAGCCTAGACACTTCTCAAAAGGAACAGAAAACACTTGTCGCCAAAAGCAGAATGCTTGAGGCAAAAGTGGAAGAGTTAGAGGCTGCTTGCACTGTAGATACTTCCCTAAGAGATTTCATTAAATCTTTGGAACACAAGCTCATCCTTAAGGGAGAAATAGAAGCATGTCTTAGGAACAAACTAGCTGAGTTAGAAACTAAATGCAAAGCTTACAAACTAGCTGCTAGTAAAGTGTATGTAGATAATGACGTATTTAAGAAGATAACTGGAGTAGGTGTAGGACTTGATTATTCTGACCTTTCTAAGAAAGAAGGGAAGAGACCTATCGACACTAGTTCCAGTGACCTTAAAAATGAAATTCCTAGCATTTTTAAATCTTCTGTCAAACCCATTTACAAACACCTTGTTCCTAGAATAGAAGAAGAAGAGACTGAATTAATAGCTAGATATGAGATTGAGATGGAAGATCGCCAGAACGCACAACCTATAACTCCTATCAAACAAGTTAAAATCAATTTCCCTAGAGATGAATCTAGACCAGGAATAGGAGCTAAGGCTGTTAAACAACAAGGGAAGAAAGGCATAAAAGAGGTTAAGGCTGAACGAATAAAGAAAGCATGTTATCACTGCAAATCTACTGAACATCTTTCTTATGCATGTAAAGCTAACATAAATGTTCCTGCTGCACATGACATGCCTGTCACACATACAATGAATAATCCACATCAGAATCATGCACAGTGTGGTCAACCTAATTGTATGCCATGCACTTTTAACATCATGCAAACTTTTGTGAATTTAATGAATGCATCTAGCCAGTCATGCTCAAATACTGTTGCTAGTTCAAACATCAAGAAAAAGCATGTGAGAGCCAAGACTGTCAGTCCTCCTAAAGTTAGGAGTGACAAACCCTCTCCTAAGACTGACATATCTGTCAAGTCTGAGAAAGGAAAGGAGAGAGTCGAAAGCTCTAGTAATGTTACGAAAAGTGCATCTCATGTTGTTAAATCTGTTGATTATCGATCTTATCGAAAAGCCGGGCCCAATCAAAGTTGGGTTCCGAAGAAAGTCTAATCAATCTGTCATTGCAGGGCATTAAGCAAAATAGAAATAAAGTCATATGGGTGCTAGACAGTGGAGCATCGAGGCATATGACTGGAAACAAGTCCCTGCTTACAGAGTTGGTTATGAAAGCTGGCCCTTATGTTACCTTTGGAGATGACAGCATAGGTGTGACAAAGGGATATGGCAAACTGAAAACTGGCAATGTCATCATTGAAGATATTTCCTATGTTGAGGGATTAAAGCACAATTTGTTGAGTATCAGTCAATTCTGTGACAAAGGTTACGAAATTGTCTTCAACAAGAAAGGTGTATCAATCACTCACATCAAGGAAGGCTCACTGGCTTTGAGAGGAGTTCGAAAGGCAGATCTTTTTGTTGCAAACATGGATTCAGCAAATCAGAATGAAGTCACCTGTTTCTACAGCAAAGCTTTCGATGATGAAAGCTGGTTATGGCACAAAAAGTTATCTCACTTAAACTTCAAAACGATGAATGCTCTCGCGAGGCGAGAATTGGTGAGAGATCTACCTCAAATGGAGTTCGCTCCGAAAGGACTCTGTGAAGCTTGTGAAATGGGAAAGTCGAAGCGAGCATCGCATAAAAGCAAAGAAATTTCTAGTATTACTGAGCCTCTGCAACTTCATATGGATTTGTTCGGCCCAGTGAATGTCCTATCTTTGTCTAGGAAAAGATATGCATTGGTAATCGTGGATGATTTTTCAAAGTATACATGGGTATTGTTCGCAATGACGAAAGACGAAGTACCTTTCCTAATCATTGATCACATCACTCAAATTGAGAATGTTTCAACACTTACTGTGAAGACGATTAGATCAGATAATGGCACTGAATTCAAAAAAGCAGTGCTGAATGACTTCTGTGTATCTAAGGGAATACGTCGTCAGTATTCAGCCCCGAGAACTCCACAGCAAAATGGAGTAGTTGAAAGGAAGAATAGAACATTGGTTGAAGCAGCAAGAACTTTGTTGTATGATTCGAAACTTCCTCTATACTTCTGGGCAGAAGCAGTGAGTACCGTGTGTTACACTCAAAATCGATCCTTGATCATAAAAGATAAAGAAAAGACACCATGTGAGCTAATGAACGGTAGAAGACCAACAATCAAATACTTTCATGTCTTTGGAGCAAAATGCTATGTACTTATAGATGATGAAAATCTAGGCAAGTTTGCAGCAAAAGCTCGTGAAGGAATCTTTGTTGGTTACTCCACAGATGTGGTGGCAGCTTATAGGGTGTTCTTAGTGAATGATCGAAAAGTGACTGAAAGCTACAACGTCAGATTCGACGATACCAAACTCCCATCAATTTCAAGAGATTCTAGTGAACCTGAGTCCCTAAAATTTCAGAATCTGGACTTAGAAGAACTTGAAGATGAACCTGAGTTGGTTGTCCCATTAAATGTTTCAAGTGTACGTGAAGAACCTGAGTCTAGTGAACAAGCTAATTCTACAAGATCAGGAGAGACTTCTTCAGTACGAACCGACAACAACTCAGGGGGAGTAAATAGCAGCTCAAGGACTACTGTTCAAGGCTCGAGTCGAGTTGACTCTAGTTCTGTAGGAGCTGGCACTAACTCAGGAGGAGTTAGTGAAAATAATCAAAGTAGTCAGCACCACAACTCAGAAAGTCAAGCTGAATCATCAAGACAATTTCCAAGAGAACGGGTATGGAATAGAGACCATCCGTTTGAATTAATTATTGGTGATCCAGATGCTGGTGTGTCTACTAGAAGAACTGCAAGAGCTGACCTGGCTAATATTAGCTTATATTCTGGGTTCTTATCCAAGCTTGAACCTAAAGAAATAGAAGAAGCTCTTGGTGATGCTGATTGGGTGATTGCAATGCAAGAGGAACTCAATCAGTTTGAAAGGCAGAAAGTTTGGAAACTGGTACCCCGACCAAAGAACAAATCAGTAATTGGAGCTAGGTGGGTATTCAGAAATAAAATGGATGAAAACGGACTTGTAACTCGAAACAAGGCTCGTTTGGTTGCAAAAGGTTATTCTCAGCGAGAAGGAATTGATTATGATGAGACCTATGCACCGGTTGCAAGACTTGAGGCAGTCAGGATGTTCTTGGCATTTGCAGCACATAAGAACTTCAAGGTTTTTCAGATGGATGTGAAAAGTGCCTTCCTGAACGGAGAGTTAGAAGAAGAGGTGTATCTGGAACAGCCGCCTGGCTTCATTGATCCAGAACTTGTAGATTTTGTGTATCTTCTCTTCAAATCTGTCTATGGCCTCAGGCAATCCCCAAGATGTTGGTATGAAACCCTATCCTTATTCTTAATTGAAAGTGGTTTTACTAGGGGAGTAATTGACAAAACATTGTTCTATAAAAATGTGAAGAATGATTTAATACTTGTTCAAGTCTATGTGGACGATATTATCTTCGGGTCATCTAATGAGCGCTTATGCGAGAAATTTGCTAAGCTAATGCAAGAGAAATACGAGATGAGCATGATGGGAGAGCTGTCCTTCTTCCTTGGATTACAGATCAGTCAGAGAAAAGATGGTATCTTTATCTGTCAATCCAAGTACGTCAGAGATTTACTCAAGAAGTATAGTCTAGAAGATGCATCAGCAGCTAAGACTCCCATGGCAACAGCCACGAAGCTTGATGAAGACAAATCAGGTAAACCAGTTGACATCACAAGCTATCGAGGTATGATTGGCTCACTCCTCTATTTAACTGCAAGTAGACCCGATATAATGTTCGCGACTTATTTATGTGCAAGATTCCAAGCGGATCCTAGAGAATCACATCTCATAGCCGTCAAAATAATTTTTAGGTATCTCAAGGGCACACCAAATCTAGGGATTTGGTACCCAAGAGATACAGGTTTTAATCTAATTGGCTGTACGGATTCAGACTATGCAGGTTGCAGGATTGATAGGAAAAGCACATCTGGTGCTTGTCAATTTCTTGGCAGAAGATTGGTGTCCTGGCAAAGTAAAAAGCAACATACAGTATCTACTTCTACTGCTGAAGCTGAGTACATTGCTGCTGGAAGCTGTGTAGCTCAAATACTGTGGATGAGGAACCAATTGAAGGATTATGGCATGGAGCACAAGAAAATTCCAATTATGTGTGACAACACAAGTGCTATTGCCATAACCAACAATCCTGTAGATCACTCAAGAACCAAGCACATTGACATCAGGTATCACTTCATAAGAGTACATGTTGAGGAGGGGACTGTGGAACTACATTTCGTGCCCACAATGCAACAAATTGCAGATATATTCACCAAACCTCTTGATGAAGTAACATTCAATAGATTGGTTGGTGAATTGGGAATGCTTAACACAAGTTAGTAAAGCTTTCTATCTGTAAAATCCATGTTTATGTTTGTATATGCAAGCTACTTAATCATTATGTGCTTAGACTTTAAAATGCCTAATTAATGATTGTTATAGGTTGCATATAGTGTCATTTTACATGAATTCATTGTGTTTTAAGTGTCTTTTATAGCACAAATCTTTGAATTTATGCTTGTTAGATTGCATGATCATAGGGGGAGTTAAATTCATAATATTCTAAATTTTGCATGATTTTTAGATGAATTTACCTGTGTTTTTCATGTAATTAGAGGCCTTAGAATTATCAAGGAATGTTTTAATTATGTCATATATTAAAATCCTTGAATTGATATTTATATTAATTTGGCAATATTAAGTGTTGAGTTTTTCAAAGAGAATTGTCAAATTATTCTAAGTATCTTCAAAATTTCGAGTTAGTCACTATCTCGAAACTCATCTTGAAATTCTACTTGAATTTCGATTTGAGCTTCCAGAGTGAAGTTTTGAAAATTCTAAGTCTGGGAAGAATTTCGAGTTAGTCTCTATCTCGAAATTCATCTCGAAATTCGACTTAGAGTTCGAATTCGAGTTACCAGAGTGCCTATTTCTATCTTCAAAATATTCGAGATAAGTTCTATCTCGAACTTTATCTCGAAGGTTGAGATAAGGTTCCATTTTTGGGGATATTTTGAAAAGAACTGAGAATAACTTCGAGTTAGTTAATAAATTCGAGTTAGTCTCTATCTCGAAACTCAACTCGAATTTCGACTTGATGTTCGAGATAGAGTTCTCAGTTGGTTAAGGGGATTTTTCGAGTTAACTTCTAACTCGAAACTTATCTCGAATTTCAGCTTGAAATTTTGAGATAGGTTTCCCTGGTGGTTTTGCTGCTTAAATGGTTCAAAAAGTGTTTGTTCGAGTTAACCTATCTCGAAATTCATCTCGAAGTTCGACTTGATAATTTTCGAGATAGAGTTCGACTTAAGAAGTTCGAGATAGAGTTCGACTTAAGTGTTCTCTGTATGGACTTGGTAATTTTCACTCTTTTTAACAGGGACATTTTTGTCATTTCACAATCATCTATATATACATCTCTAACTCGATGCATCATTCACTTTACCTAATTTCATTTCTACAGCAGCCTCTTTACAAAAACAAGGCGATTTCACAATTTCTTACCATTAATCCGTGTTTTTGTGATTAAACTCATACATATCACGAATTACTGCCAATTTTTAGACTACTATTGTCTGTGTTATCATTAATCTTTGTGTTGGTGTGTTTTGTACCTGTTCATATACACGCGCATATACATACACACGAACATCAAGTGTTTGTGTAATTGTTCAAAACACGATTTCCTTATTCTCCATCTATATCCACACACGATTTCACTGGTATACACACACGAATATACATCTTCATTGCATATTCAGATTTAGTAATTGGCCACTGTTCATATCCCATAGTTTAATTTCTCAGATTGCTTTTGGTATTCTCGATAAATTGAAAGGGATAAAACTGTGAATTTGTTCATATTCCGTAGTTTGATTTCTCGAAGTGATTCTTGGTATTCACAAAAGAAATTAAAAGGGATATAACTGTTAATTCGAAAATTACTTGTTTTTCAAAATAAAAAAAAATCACATCATTTAAAGAAAAACATTTAATTAAAATGGCTCACCAATTTTCACTTGCTAAAAACAATTTTTATAATATTTCTACGGAAATTGGTGATCAACTCCCGCGCTTTAAGTCTTGGATACGATTTCTCAATTTGTACTCCAAAGCTAGCGATGCTTTTACTGCTAAACCTACACTAGTACATGATGCTGTACAGCAATTATGGACTAGTGCGATTTCTTTTGGGAGCAAAACAACCCCCTACGGTTTCAGGTTTACCTTAGCGGGTCAGGAATATGAGGTGACTGAAGAAATTGTCAACAGGGTTCTGGGATTCTCGATAAAAGATGCTTATGATCCAGAACCTACAGCTGCAGAACGCCTCAGATTCTTTGAAGAAATAGGATGTTATCCTCCGACTGGCCAGATCACTGGAAACATCCAAAAACAATACTTTCATGTGGAATGGAATTACTTTTTCGAGGCTATCACAAGATGTTTTCGAGCACGAGAAAGCGATTTCCATCAAATTCCCATTCCCATGCAAACCTTTGGAATTGCCCTAGCAAGAGAACTGGATATAAATTATGGACGCATAGTTCTCTCTGAGATAGTGGCTGTAATGGGATCTCCTGCAAGTAGAGACCTCAACACAACAGATGTTGTCTGCTGGTTTCCTCGGTTCCTACAAATGCTGATTAATGATTTAATACCGAAGGATGCTCTTGCTATTAGACAGAGTTTTGCAAGAAGTCAAACATCTGCACCACTAGGGATGGGCACTAAGTCACTTTCAACAATTTCTAATCAGAATAAACATCGTGGAAAACTGATGTCAATTCCTGATACCTTACAAACGTGGCTTACATATGATGAGGGAGTTACCACTTTGGCGGAATCATCGCAAGTTTCATCATATGCTCAGAATCGGTCTGCTCATGCTGAGGCATTTGAAGAGATTCCTGATGAGCAAAGCAATGACGAACAAGGTAATGAATCAGGTAATCTCTCTCTGCATACTACTCATTCCTCTTCCTATGTATCTGATTCCGAGACCCAAGAGACTGCTAGCCCGCAGGATCTATCCCAGGGTGAGAGCTATATTTCTAATTCTCTGTCACCCCTGTCACCGGAATCCAAATAGCCAGCACATGTAGATGTAGGATATGATGAGGAGAGTGACCCCGAAGAGCAGCCTCTTACTCGAAAGAAAGCCAAATTTTCTCATGCTGCTACTTCTAAACCTCAGTCAAACCCTAGTGTGTCACACGCAACCACTCCACCTCACGAGAGTGGTTCTCCCCTTGAACAATCTGCACATAGGGATTTTGGTGAGGATTATGTACCTTTTGAAGATACTGTTGCTTCAAAAGGACATGAAGCTTTAAGAGCTTCAGCCGTACCTTCACGGGTAGGTACTGATGCTGCAAAGAGGATCGGTTCTGATGTTGTACAAGAACACTTTGCAGCCTCTCAGCCTGAGATTCCAACTCAGGAACCAACAGAAATTGATCCCATAACTGCCAATTATATTGCTTATCCAGTTTCTGCAGGTACTGCTTCATATTTTGGATCACTCATTGAAGACATACACGAGCGTGAGACAGGGAGTGTGTGTGAGAGGTTAGGGAGAGAGGGACCTTCATTTTTAAGGCCCAAAACCGAGTGCCAAATACTAACATAACGAGTATTAGAGCGAGGTCACCTAAACCAAACACCGTCCCTTAACATTGAAAATCTTGATACACGTATGACTTCTATGGAAAATCAGATGAAGCAGTTCGGGCAGACGATGGGGCAGTTAGGGATTAACATTGGAAACAATCAAAGGGCTCTTGATGACTACGCAGCACGAATGGCAAGTCAAACTACAGCGTTTGATGCTTTGACAAACAAGGTCAATGACTTGGGCCATGCTGGTGGTGTCTTGGGAAGCACTCTGAATGAGAGAATGGGAGAAATGGAGACTTCAATGCATACAATGGCTGTGGAGATCAGTAGAGTGATGTTCGCAATCAGAAGTTTTGTACCCCCGGAGTGTTTCGAGCCGCAACAACCTCCCCCCGATACTGGTGCAGGTGGTGCTAGTGGAGCAGGAGTCTCTGGTTCTGGTTTTGGAGGTTTTTATGCAGCTGGTGGATCTGAAGACCAAGGTGGAGTTCAGGATAACTCACCTAAGGGGGAGAGTGGAAAGGAGACGAGACAGCAGGCAGTTCATATCGAAGAAATTGAAGAACATGCTGATCTTGTCAAGGAAATAGAAATTGAGCTGTCTGTTGATGAAGAGGCTCAGAGGAAGAGAAAGGGTAAGGCAATAATGGTTGAGCAAGATGAACCATTCGTTGACCTGAGTCATTAGGAAACAGTACAGAAGGTACATGACTCAGATTCTGATATGGAAGACGTACCTTTGGAACATGCTATAAAGAGATCTTTGAAGGATCAAGGTGGAGGTGCTGGGATGTCTTTCGGAATGCCTGAAGAATTTACTGTTGATGAGGAAACCCTTAAGTCTCAACAGTTAGCCTTGGAACAAGCTGAGTTCCTTAAAATGAAGATGATGCAAGAACATGCTGCGTTTCTAGAAAAGAAAGTGGAGCTACAAGGGAAGCAGTACGATCATGAGCTTGCAAGGCTAGCTGATCCTCAAGTTGATCTGGACAAGAAAAGGATAGGGCAGAAGTGGGATGAAGCAAGGAAGATATTTATGGGACCCTGTGCAAAAGGAGTTCATAACAAGGAGGCAGATGATCTGTTCTACAACCTGAATTTGCAGAATCCAATGGCTGCGGACTACATAAGTGCATTGAAGAGATTAATTTCTAAAGTCAGGGTTGGATACAATGCAACGCTTAAGGAGTGGCAGGTTATATTGTCTTTGGTAGAAGGAGTCCCAATGTCTTTCCTATATGTGGATGACCAATTCATAACGAGAAGATCTGCGTCAGAGTTGTTCTTGCTAGCAACAAAAATTCAATACTCTCAATCTGAGAAGCTAAGCATTCTGTATAGGGATCAGTTAATGCAGCTAGCAGAGGACAAGGGTCCAGAATTCTCAGCATATCCTAATGTTGTCCGGATGGTAGTTGACAAGAAAATGAAGAGGGTTAGCATGGAGGAAAAGGATTTAATGGAACTTTCAGTGGAATCTCTTAAAGCCGTCTGTAGACAAATGATGAGTAAGGGATTCGCTTCTGAGCTTAAAGATAAATCAGTGAAGATCATTGAAAGAGTCATATTCATGAAGAGCAATGAGGTGTGGAAGTGTGATATCATTGCTCCAAACCCTCTCTGTAAGAACCCAGATTTTTGGGTAGAATTAAAACTTTTTATTATGTATTGATGTAAGAGTGAATAGTGGTTACAACTACAATGTAATACTGGCTTTAATGAATGAATAATGGAAGGATATATATTCCAAGGTTATATGTCCTGAGGGATGCTATTGGGTGATAACTTAGATTAGAATAATCTATCTCCTAGAAAGTTAAGATAAGATTCCCTAAAGAGAAATAGATACCCTCATGACATCCAAATCAATATCTATTATAAGCCCAGCGGTTCCGTAAAAAGGTTAAGGAACACTCGAGGGTGAACCAGGTTCATTTTTCTAATTATAGGAATTAAATAAAAATAAGTGATGAATAGTGATTTTGGTGGAATTTGGAATATTATTATAATAATGTTATACCCGGTATTCGGAACGGATTTCTGAATTCGTATTAGTGATCCAGGAGGAAAATAAGTGTATGTAAAAGCTGTCGGATTCAGAAAAAGAGCACTTTTATTTTCTCCGAGATTTCCCTGGACACTGCAAGACTTAAGGATTTATAAAAGGGAATTAAGGAATTTAAATTCGAGAAGTATTAAGAATGATGAAGAATAGTATTAGAAATATTAAGAAGGTTTTCGGTAAAACCCTAATTAGAAACGAATGAGTTATTCCCTCGAACGATCAACAAATTAAGCAATAAACGGACAAAGGAACAAGCAGAGGGAGCAAGAGTCATCCACAAGCCACTAGAAAATATCTAGTAACCAACATA
Source organism: Kitagawia praeruptora (assembly GCA_037693485.1). Taxonomy (NCBI): domain Eukaryota; kingdom Viridiplantae; phylum Streptophyta; class Magnoliopsida; order Apiales; family Apiaceae; genus Kitagawia; species Kitagawia praeruptora. The sequence goes on along the minus strand of CM075350.1, from coordinate 26,248,596 downwards.
GTTACAAGAGTAACTAGAATCAAGGGAATCAACTAAGTACTTAGCAATCAAACCATTAGTTACATGAAGACCATCCAATCATCAACACTTGTCCTCCCAAAAACATCATCTAGTGCATCATCACTTTAATAAAGGTGCTTTACATGAGATATTATCTAAAAACACTTCACTTTATGCATTATTCAAGCAAGAGACCAAGCAAAAACATCAAACTCTCCACCTTTGCTCCATTCGGCTATTAGCATAAATCAAGAACCAAAATCCCACTTCCAACCATCCTTTGATCTTGAAACTTTTTATGTGAGTCCTATAATTCATAAAAAGTATCTCCCCAAAATCCTAGATTCAATCTCTTTTTTTTCCATTTTCAAAAAAATCATTAAAGAGGAGGGTGAATAGTGTTCTTCAAGAACTAACTTTGATTTTCATATTTCTTTGGTTGATCTTAGGTTTGTTAAAGCTAGACAAGGACCATACCAAGCTTTGTAAGGCCATATCACACTCTCAAGAAGGTATAATGATCTTGAAACCCTAGGCCTACTTTGAGTTTATGAATGTTCTTGATAGATTTAAGTGTTAGGAGCATGTTAGTGATGTTATAATCATGATTATGTGGTAGATCTAACGGATTTAAGAGATGATGATTATGTTGGTACAATATTGTGTTCTTGAGATTTTTGAGATGAGAATCATATGTATAAGTTGTATTGGTGCCCGGTGTGGCTTGGTTTTAGTGTTACGATTAGTAGAACGTTCGATTTATAGCCGTCGTAATGCCCAATTTTTGTTTAATCTTGAAATCCGAACTTGACAGTAGATAAAACTCACTGCATAGCTTCAACTTATGCCATGATTAGCTAGATCATGTTACAAGCTTCGTTTTGATATAAAGATCGCATGAAACGGACTTACGGTTTAGGAGTTATGAATAAATTCGTAAAAGTGGTTCGAAACCGAGAATACGAATTCGTAATTGATATTGAACCGTGTAAAATAAGTATCGCAGTGGCGAATCCTGGTAATTAAATATTAGAGGTCATAAGGAAGGCGTGAGAGAAAACCACAAGTAAAATGGATCATTTTCCGATTTTATAAAAATGTTCGAATCATGGTTAAGTACGAAAGTACCCCTAAGAGGTATACTTGGTTATAACTTCGGTAAACCACTTAGAAAACGATCGATAAATATCGAGGTCTAATATTTCGACTTTAAAACTTATATGATTTAAATACTTACCATATGTAAGTGTAATGTCATGCTTTAGTAACGAACAAGTGTCGGGTAATAAAAGCAATAATAAGAGTGAATTAGAGGGGTATAACGAAACGACTTGAAAACGTGTTTCGATTTAAGTGAAGTTTATACTTAACCTTTTGAAAGGTGTTAAGTGATTAATCCCGAATGCCTTGGCTACTTATAGATCATCAGGCTGACCCGGGACACGCTACCACTACCCCTACCCGCACCCGATTCCCAGGCAAGTTTCAAATCCTTTTTAAAAGACTGTTGTTGTGAGTATATATATATATATATGCTTCTGTTATACATATGTCATAGCACGCATGCCTACTTTCAAAGTCATATTGATATACTTGTTCCCTGAATTATTGTTGGCTTATGAGCTAGATAGTTATTATATCAGTTATAAGCCGGAAATTTATAAGACCCTTAAACGAAGGGCATCTGAACCTCATTCCTTGATTATAGACCGGGAGTCGTTATTTCTTGATATATTGACATTATTTTCAGAGGAAAATAATTAAGTAAATATTTCCCATTTATTATCTGGCGAATATTATTGAGATATTCCTTTGAGATTATTTGATAAATATTATTCGGGTTATTCGTCAGATATTTAATTATTCGATGAACATTATCTTTAATATTTATCTAAAGTCGATTTAATATTCGAATATTATTTCGAACCCTCAGTTAAGTTATTTACTTAGAGAATATTCATTCTTATTTCTTCGATAAATATTATTTTGAATATTCATTCGAGTTTATTCATTTAATGAATATTATTTTAATGTTCATTCGAGCCTTATTTATTTAAATGAATATTATTTCGAATATTCATTCAATCTCTATTTATTTTATAAATATTAGTTGAACATTGATTCGAACTCCAGTTCATCGATAAATATTATTTTGAATATTCCCTTGAGACGATAAATATTATCTTCGACATTCATTTAAAGTCGATTCAATTATTGAACATAATTTCGAATATTCATTCGATAATCATTTCTTCGATAAATATTATTAAGATTGAATATTCATTATTTATTTAATGAATATTGTCTCAGGTATTCAGTCGACAATTATTTCATCAATAAATATCATTTTTAAGTTGAATATTCATTATTAATTTAAGGAATATTATATCAAATATCCAAGGGATGTTATTTCACCAATAAACATTATTATTTTCAAATATCCATTTAAGATTGGATGTATTTAGTGAACATTATTTTAAACAATTATTTGAGTTTATTTAATTAATGAATATTATCTGGAATATTCATATAAAGAAGAGAGTTATTTAGTAAATAATTCTAAATATTCATTCGAGGATTACTTACGAGTAATATTATGATTTATTCATATTCCTTAATTAATATTGAATTAATAAATATTCTTGGAATATTTATTTAAATCCTTTTAAGTTCTTTTATAATGATTCATATTACTCAAAGATTATATGTCACCTTCAGATATGGTGTAAAATATTTTGGAGTAGTTTATGACTATTTTTATCAAGGGGAGGTTTCCAAAACTCTATTTTTATTTAAATCTATCTTAAAGAAGATTTAAATACTCGCTCAACTTCCAAACGTATATAAGGGGACCTCACTTGAGAGATGTTATTTATTGGGCTGCCCGGTCCTATACTTGCTAAACTATCTTGTCACTCACATCTTGATTCTTTCAAGCATCGATATGAGTCTGTTTGGTTACCTCCTCAACGCTCGAGGGGTAAGAATTGATGGAACAAGTTTATATCCATTAACAAGCATCAGCTTGGGAAATATTGGTGATTTTTCCTTTCCAACTAGATATGACTACTTTGTGGAGTCCTATCAACAAGTAATATACTTGGGGAAAGGGGGAGGAACTTCACGTTTCAAAGTTATGGATGTGAAATGAACTAGGAGATGCGTAAGTGACCCAGTGGCGCCGGTCCAGCAAATGGCCCAACCGTTGGCCGGGGGGTTCCAGAGGGCGGTAGACAAGTAAATCCGTCGGTGCTTCCTTCTACATGTAGTAAACAAGAGGTGGGGAGCATAACATGCGACTGATCATCGTGTAAATGCTATGTCTCCTGGCGCGTCAAACTCCAGTATTAGTTCATATCTCAATGTTGGAAATTTCCTGCAACCTTATCATTATTGGCAGGTTTGAAAAGTGTTTGAATTGGAATTGCAATATTCTTCCTGCAAGTTCCTCTATTATGAAAAGTTGATAATATCTGGCTCATCTTTGACATAGCAGATATTTATTCAAAACAAATATATTTTGAGTTACCTTGTAACTTCATCTCATACCTTATATTGGTACTACATCGTTAATGCATGGCATATGGTTTCAAAGATATTTTGAACTGTTACATATTATTACTATTCAGTTACATTCATTTAGGTGGGCTATTGCTCACCCTTGCTTTATTTATCTATATCACAACAACAGCTAGATCAGATGGCCACGCAAGGCGCACTTAGCGTAAGCAGGTGACAGCCATCAGAGGAATAATCGCTGAGGTCATAGCTACCATTGCTGAAGAGGCAGCTACTGGTAGGCTAGTTGTTAGCATTTGAGTACCAAATGTATTTATTATATGGCATATACAAATGGATGGCAAAGAGTATGAAATGTTTAATTGTAATTCTTTGGGTTGTAAGAACTCAAACTTGTGATTAATAATATTGATGGTTACTCTGATTTCATCTCTGGGACTATAACGGGTGTGTTTTATGTGTTGTTTTGGGTCACAAGGTTGTAATTTAAATTATGTTGGTTTTATGGATGGATATTGAGACCGTAACGACCAGATCCCTGACCCTGGATCTGGGGGTGTTACAGAAATGGTATCAGAGAGAGCGTTATAAATCCTAGAGATGACGCGACGTTAAAACAATAAATTCATTAAGATAATAAGAACTCTTGCCAAGTTCATAGTCGGACTACATGATGTAGTATTGACATATAAAACCCTTATGGGAACCTTAAAGTATCATGATAGTAACTTAGCTCGTTCTTGTATCGACTAGTAAGGCGACAGACCTTGGGGATTACGAGAAGTAACTTAATGATGCTTGTTTTGATGCTTTATGGTATGTTGACAATAGGATGGTGGATTCGATAGAGTACCCTACTGAGGACCCGGAAGAGGTTCCGGCAAAGGAGGAAAATCCTGATAAGGATAAGGAGTTTACCCTCGAGGATATGAGAGTTGCAGTCAGAGAGACTGTAAGAGTTAAGGTATAGTGCTCAGAAAATTGAGCGTAATGAACTGAGATATTATTAAGGGAACTAAAGATGCATATTGGATTTATAACCAGAATGCCGAATGAAGTACCGGCAATTAAGACGAATTGGAAAGATTACTTAAGGTCTTATATGGGGATAGATAAAGATCCTTAGAGACCTACAGATTAATGAGAAAAGAGTTAGGGTGGCACATGATTATCAAAGGCATCAATATATGTCAGGGAGCAGAGTCTCCAGGAGCAGTTGAGATAGAGGCAGCAAGTGCCACATTATTTGATAAATGGATTAGTGTGAATCTTATTAATGATAATTCGCCATGAGAAGGCAGATTTCCTAGGTTATAATTTATAAAGTCAATTGAGATTGATGAGGTGGTTTATCCAGTGAGATGTCCATTTTATGAATGGATTAGCTAAGAAAGTAAAGATAGTGGAAAGCAATGGCCTGAATGGATAAAGTTACATAAGGAAGTAGTAAGCGAGACAATGATCTCGGAACCTACAAGACTAAAAGACCAGTGAGTCTATGATAAACTAGTAATGAGGCTATCGTCAAGAAACCAAGTATAAGTTTAGTTCAATCCAGTGGAATGATGAACCAGAAACATTAGATGCATGTGATTCAAAGGAATATTAAATTCCTTCTTTTCCTTGAATGGATTATGGTAGTTATCTTAGGTTTATTTTGACACTGAATCATAAATGGATTGAGTAAGGCAAGCAGTGGTTGAGATGAAATTGAGAATGCTTTTAGAAGAAACCTGAATGAACAGGTGTAGGCCATGTTCTCGAAGTGAGGGTTTTGGCAAAATAAAGTCCAGACAATAGGACATATGAGCAATAGGAAGTAGTGATTGATTGACCCCACCAAATTAAAGACAGTTTCAAATGGAGATTGGCCAACCACACCGGCAAAGGTGAGAAATTTCATAAGATTCACAAGGTATTATCAAAGATTTGTTCAGGACTTTACAAAGATTGCAATCCCGTAACCCGACTTATTTGTAAGACTAAAAGTTTGAATGGACAAGATAAATGGGGGAAAATCTCCCTGGAGTTAAAGATAAAAACTGGTGATGACCCAGCATTGGCGTTACCTAATGGAAGAAGGAGAATTTTGGAATATATTAGGATGCACCTCGTACAGGTTTAGGTGTTGTGCTTGTGCAACATGATAATATAATTTTCGAATACAATTGGACAACACGGTTCACCAGATTCGGATGACCTTGGTAGTGCCAATTCTGGGAAGCGACTGACCCCGATGGTAGCGTTCCTTCTGAGACTAGTTGTTAAGTAGACTGGTATTCAGTAGTATCGACTATTAGGACAAGCATGTATCGGGGAGGTATGGCATGTTTAGTTTGAAACTTTTGATTCCCCTTCTAAGGACGATATATATTTGGTTTCTTTTCAAGGGTTAAACTCCCAACTTTATGTCAATCATTTCATTACTATAATTGTTTATGGTTCGACCAGCTCGGATGTTCCTAGAAATATTCTTCGGGTATCGAAATGTAATTAAGAAACAAGCCGGACTGAGAAATTCTGGGATTGACTTAAATGAAAATGTTGTTATGCCAGAAGTGTTAAGCTTTTGTGGCGCGTGGAATTAATAAGAATAGTTGAAAGGATAAAAGTAAAGAAAAGGGTGACCGGGCGTGGCACCGAGAAGTCGATTGAGACTTATATGGAATAAAGTTTTGGAAAGATCAAAATGTATCAAAGAAGAAGGCACTATGCCGGCAATCGCTAGAAAAGTAATGCTAGTAGCCAACCCCTAAACTCACATATTTTAGCATGGCCAGATGGGGCCAAGTCACTAAGGATTATCAAGTGACTGAACCAGCAATGTAAGGACAAAGCGGGGTGCTTCTAATCAAGTGCCAACCGCGAGGACTTTTGATATAAATTGAATTGAGATACAGAATGATGGATTTTATATATACCATGGACGTATAAGGATTGAGGGTAGCGACCACTGAAGAGTTACGAAGATTATTAGAAAATGGTGCAGTATGATGCATAAATGTTATCTGAACTTAGTGTCCTCAAAAGGAGCATTAGGCACTAAGAGATTCACGTTGAACGCGACAATATCTTCCAGAACATCCTTGCTACCATTACCAAGTCCTGTAAGAAAGAGCAGATAATCATATTTTGTCTTTTGAAAGGTCATGTAGACCGACATTCATAAGAAGAGGTTAGCATTAAGCTACCTATAGATGATTAAGATGAGAATGATTGAAAAGAGACCTTTATTAAGGATATATGAGGGGATTGCCAATTATATGATATAAGTATTCCTTGAAGATAGAGTTGAGGATAGAATGTCCATAGATTAATACGAACCCTGGGGGATGCACAAAGGATAGCATCACCCCTAACAAAGACATTGTGAATTCAGACGATATAAGTTGAATCGACCAAAGTATCAATAACCTGTAAGGATTTGTGGAAAGGAGTCTCCAGAAGTACAAAGACAGAGATGTTATAGAATTGACTAATGATGTTTGATATACCCTGTAACCAGGAGATGCAGGAGGAATGATGAGGATGGCCTAAGAAACCTTATAAGGGAAGTGCTAATATTCTAAACTTCAAACGGGAAGTTTTGTAAGGAATGTATGACATAGTAACAATAAGGCCAGATGAAGCATGTGTGAAACCATGTAAAAGTATGGATTGAACCAATAAGGTTGAGATTATCCTAAAAAACAAGAAGGGAGTTAAGTAAGGAAATATCCTAGGTATGATTTGGAGTACCTGTAGTCAAGATCGCACTAGAAAGGTGGAAGCAATGACTTTTGGAAAAGACTGATAGATGCTTTCTCTCATTCAGCAGAATTTAAGGGAGAATGCTTCCACCCTGAGTTGGAATAGATCCAGAAAACATTGATCTCAAGAAATTATTATAATCAGGAAAGGCCAACGAGGTGGCCGACACTTTAAGTATAGGGGAGTAAGTATAAATGCTCAGACCAAAGAAATAGAATGATAATGTAAGGACCTTGATGGTCATAATGTGGTAGAGGAAGTTACATTCCGTCTAATGATTTTGCCAGGATCAACTATAAGAATAGTTTAAGTAAAGATTCGATTCCTGATGTTGCCAGTAGCACATTACCGACATTAGGAGGCTCTACGACAGACCAGACCAAATTCCCCAAGAGACTCGCCTTTTCTTTGGAAAGAGAGAGAGGAGGTTAAGTAACAATGAATTGGTAGTAAATGACCAGAAATAGAGAGGGTACAAATACTGATAAGCCAAATGGCACGATGATGAATGACAAGCAAGTTTATGTTGGTGTATTTCTGTGCAAACAAGATAGAGAATTATGAGGTTGGCAAGCGATTAAGCAAACCGCTAAGCTTTTAGTCTTCTACCGGAGATATATGATTAATAATCTCACCAGCCTGTTCCAGCTGCGATGCTGGAAGCTTTCCTGCAATTTTATCTGCTTCATGTAATATCTACGTCAAGTTCAGGAAGCGTTCCTTATGGATAGGAAATAGTGATTATTTTGTTTTCTTAGAGGATCTTGAATTGACAATTATGATGCTTAGTTATTAAAGCACTGCGTAGACGATAAACGATGGTGATCCTTCTGAGAAATTAGGTGGTAACGACTGTGGAAATGTCGAATTGAATCTAAGTTAGAGAAATCATCCAGGTTTATTTCGGATGGTGTAATTTCTGGAACGACGGGATATTTGAAATAAATGATTAGGCTATGATGGTTCATAGAATGATTATAGTAGAAATGAAGACAAGCAACTGATTGAGATGAATGAAGAGTTGAGGATTAATAAGAAAGTCAGATATGCGGACTCATGAGAAGCTCCAGTAATGAAGCGAGAAAAGTATGGAATTGGCAAGGTAAGGGTATTGGCCAAAACGGAAAATTGGAATTAGGAGCATGAATGACATACAAATTGACTCCTTTTAAGTTGGAAAATCCGAGGAAATATGGAATAGTTGATTGAGAAATAAAGAGACTCATGGAATGAGAAAGTGAAATCTAGACGGTTGAACAAAGGAAAATTCGACCCCAAACGTGTAACACGTATTGAGTAAAGGTGGCGAGTGTCTCAACATTGAGATGACGATAGAGTTAAACAACAAGAGTAAATAAGAATTAGACAATATGAAGGATGTGATTGATAAAGAAAAGATTGGGAAATAATTATGGAATGTGAAGCAAGAAATGTTATGAATGGAGTGATGAATGGGTTTTCTTAACGAGCTCTCGGAATGACAACCTGATAGTGTTAGAATTATGAGTATGAAAGAGCCAGTGTCGGGGCGTGAAATGTGAGTAATAATAATGTCAAGCGAGAAATCCAAGATTTAACCTGAGAGGTTGAAGGATTTTCCAAAAAGTAAGTGGTGCTAATATCCAGCAAGAGTATAGGTCCATAGAATGATGGACAGAGCAGCAAGGACATGTGATATGTGAGATTACGAAAAGTGGAATTTGATACGAATATGATTATTTTTCTTCTCTAATAAACCTCTATAGTTCAGAGGTAAATTCTAAGTATGATATTTTGACAATCATGAAAACTTTCTTATATGATTCTTTGAAATTCGTTATTTTCTTCTCCCTTATTTATCTTCTTCTAAATTGAGAAGAACAACCCTTTAAGGAGGGGAGGTAATACTACGTGACTCTCTGTCTGTGTGATAGGAGTCTAAGTGGAATGCCATTAATTGTTTAATTGCTTGTCAAGTACTAAAGGTTGGCCCCCTTCTGTACTAGCTATGCAATATAACAAATGTTCATTGATCACAGTGATCTCTCGATAAATTTTTCCACCTAAATATATATACATCGAGATTGCGAAGGTTAAAGCGATCAGGAATTGCAAAAAATTACGAGTGAGGTTATCTCCGGAATTCGTAGCACCTTAGTGATATCGAAGTCACTGCACGTACCAATAAGGTTAATAGTATAAGACCGGACAAGAGTGTATACCATATAATGTGTTGTGCGAAAGTATCAAAGAATTGGTAGAACGGATAAAGGGTGTATTGTAACACCAGTACGATGTGCTTTAGAAAGATTGGAATGTGTAAGGATCGACCAGAGAATTGGAAAGTGAAATAACCAACAAGTACCCAATTGTCTTCTACTTGATTCCGGGACGGAATCCTTTTAAGGAGGGGAGACTGTAAGTACCCAGATTTTTGGGTAGAATTAAAACTTTTTATTATGTATTGATGTAAGAGTGAATAGTGGTTACAACTACAATGTAATACTGGCTTTAATGAATGAATAATGGAAGGATATATATTCCAAGGTTATATGTCCTGAGGGATGCTATTGGGTGATAACTTAGATTAGAATAATCTATCTCCTAGAAAGTTAAGATAAGATTCCCTAAAGAGAAATAGATACCCTCATGACATCCAAATCAATATCTATTATAAGCCCAGCGGTTCCGTAAAAAGGTTAAGGAACACTCGAGGGTGAACCAGGTTCATTTTCCTAATTATAGGAATTAAATAAAAATAAGTGATGAATAGTGATTTTGGTGGAATTTGGAATATTATTATAATAATGTTATACCCGGTATTCGGAACGGATTTCTGAATTCGTATTAGTGATCCAGGAGGAAAATAAGTGTATGTAAAAGCTGTCGGATTCAGAAAAAGAGCACTTTTATTTTCTCCGAGATTTCCCTAGACACTGCAAGACTTAAGGATTTATAAAAGGAAATTAAGGAATTTAAATTCGAGAAGTATTAAGAATGATGAAGAATAGTATTAGAAATATTAAGAAGGTTTTCGGTAAAACCCTAATTAGAAACGAATGAGTTATTCCCTCGAACGATCAACGAATTAAGCAATAAACGGACAAAGGAACAAGCAGAGGGAGCAAGAGTCATCCACAAGCCACTAGAAAATATCTAGTAACCAACATAGTTACAAGAGTAACTAGAATCAAGGGAATCAACTAAGTACTTAGCAATCAAACCATTAGTTACATGAAGACCATCCAATCATCAACAATTGTCCTCCCAAAAACATCATCTAGTGCATCATCACTTTAATAAAGGTGCTTTACATGAGATATTATCTAAAAACACTTCACTTTATGCATTATTCAAGCAAGAGACCAAGCAAAAACATCAAACTCTCCACCTTTGCTCCATTCGGCTATTAGCATAAATCAAGAACCAAAATCCCACTTCCAACCATCCTTTGATCTTGAAACTTTTTATGTGAGTCCTATAATTCATAAAAATGATCTCCTCAAAATCCTAGATTCAATCTCTTCTTTTTCCATTTTCAAAAAAATCATTAAAGAGGAGGGTGAATAGTGTTCTTCAAGAACTAACTTTGATTTTCATGTTTCTTTGGTTGATCTTAGGTTTGTTAAAGCTAGACAAGGACCATACCAAGCTTTGTAAGGCCATATCACACTCTCAAGAAGGTATAATGATCTTGAAACCCTAGGCCTACTTTGAGTTTATGAATGTTCTTGATAGATTTAAGTGTTAGGAGCATGTTAGTGATGTTATAATCATGATTATGTGGTAGATCTAACGGATTTAAGAGATGATGATTATGTTGGTACAATATTGTGTTCTTGAGATTTTTGAGATGAGAATCATATGTATAAGTTGTATTGGTGCCCGGTGTGGCTTGGTTTCAGTGTTACGATTAGTAGAACGTTCGATTTATAGCCGTCGTAATGCCCGATTTTCGTTTAATCTTGAAATCCGAACTTGACAGTAGATAAAACTCACTGCATAGCTTCGACTTATGCCATGATTAGCTAGATCATGTTACAAGCTTCGTTTTGATATAAAGATCGCATGAAACGGACTTACGGTTTAGGAGTTATGAATAAATTCGTAAAAGTGGTTCGAAACCGAGAATACGAATTCGTAATTGATATTGAACCATGTAAAATAAGTATCGCAGTGGCGAATCCTGGTAATTAAATATTAGAGGTCATAAGGAAGGCGTGAGAGAAAACCACAAGTAAAATGGATCATTTTCCGATTTTATAAAAATGTTCGAATCATGGTTAAGTACGAAAGTACCCCTAAGAGGTATACTTGGTTATAACTTCGGTAAACCACTTAGAAAACGATCGATAAATATCGAGGTCTAATATTTCGACTTTAAAACTTATATGATTTAAATACTTACCATATGTAAGTGTAATGTCATGCTTTAGTAACGAACAAGTGTCGGGTAATAAAAGCAATAATAAGAGTGAATTAGAGGGGTATAACGAAACGACTTGAAAACGTGTTTCGATTTAAGTGAAGTTTATACTTAACCTTTTGAAAGGTGTTAAGTGATTAATCCCGAATGCCTTGGCTACTTATAGATCATCAGGCTGACCCGGGACACGCTACCACTACCCCTACCCGCACCCGATTCCCAGGCAAGTTTCAAATCCTTTTTAAAAGACTGTTGTTGTGAGTATATATATATATGTATGCTTCTGTTATACATATGTCATAGCACGCATGCCTACTTTCAAAGTCATATTGATATACTTGTTCCCTGAATTATTGTTGGCTTATGAGCTAGATAGTTATTATATCAGTTATAAGCCGGAAATTTATAAGACCCTTAAACGAAGGGCATCTGAACCTCATTCCTTGATTATAGACCGGGAGTCGTTATTTCTTGATATATTGACATTATTTTCAGAGGAAAATAATTAAGTAAATATTTCTCATTTATTATCTGGTGAATATTATTGAGATATTCCTTTGAGATTATTTGATAAATATTATTCGGGTTATTCGTCAGATATTTAATTATTCGATGAACATTATCTTTAATATTTATCTAAAGTCGATTTAATATTCGAATATTATTTCGAACCCTCAGTTAAGTTATTTACTTAGAGAATATTCATTCTTATTTCTTCGATAAATATTATTTTGAATATTCATTCGAGTTTATTCATTTAATGAATATTATTTTAATGTTCATTCGAGCCTTATTTATTTAAATGAATATTATTTCGAATATTCATTCAATCTCTATTTATTTTATAAATATTAGTTGAACATTGATTCGAACTCCAGTTCATCGATAAATATTATTTTGAATATTCCCTTGAGACGATAAATATTATCTTCGACATTCATTTAAAGTCGATTCAATTATTGAACATAATTTCGAATATTCATTCGATAATCATTTCTTCGATAAATATTATTAAGATTGAATATTCATTATTTATTTAATGAATATTGTCTCAAGTATTCAGTCGACAATTATTTCATCAATAAATATCATTTTTAAGTTGAATATTCATTATTAATTTAAGGAATATTATATCAAATATCCAAGGGATGTTATTTCACCAATAAACATTATTATTTTCAAATATCCATTTAAGATTGGATTTATTTAGTGAACATTATTTTAAACAATTATTTGAGTTTATTTAATTAATGAATATTATCTGGAATATTCATATAAAGAAGAGAGTTATTTAGTAAATAATTCTAAATATTCATTCGAGGATTACTTACGAGTAATATTATGATTTATTCATATTCCTTAATTAATATTGAGTTAATAAATATTCTTGGAATATTTATTTAAATCCTTTTAAGTTCTTTTATAATGATTCATATTACTCAAAGATTATATGTCACCTTCAGATATGGTGTAAAATATTTTGGAGTAGTTTATGACTATTTTTATCAAGGGGAGGTTTCCAAAACTCTATTTTTATTTAAATCTATCTTAAAGAAGATTTAAATACTCGCTCAACTTCCAAACGTATATAAGGGGACCTCACTTGAGAGATGTTATTTATTGGGCTGCCCGGTCCTATACTTGCTAAACTATCTTGTCACTCATATCTTGATTCTTTCAAGCATCGATATGAGTCTGTTTGGTTACCTCCTCAACGCTCGAGGGGTAAGAATTGATGGAACAAGTTTATATCCATTAACAAGCATCAGCTTGGGAAATATTGGTGATTTTTCCTTTCCAACTAGATACGACTACTTTGTGGAGTCCTATCAACAAGTAATATACTTGGGGAAAGGGGGAGGAACTTCACGTTTCAAAGTTATGGATGTGAAATGAACTAGGAGATGCGTAAGTGACCCAGTGGCGCCGGTCCAGCAAATGGCCCAACCGTTGGCCGGGGGGTTCCAGAGGGCGGTAGACAAGTAAATCCGTCGGTGCTTCCTTCTACATGTAGTAAACAAGAGGTGGGGAGCATAACATGCGACTGATCATCGTGTAAATGCTATGTCTCCTGGCGCGTCAAACTCCAGTATTAGTTCATATCTCAATGTTGGAAATTTCCTGCAACCTTATCATTATTGGCAGGTTTGAAAAGTGTTTGAATTGGAATTGCAATATTCTTCCTGCAAGTTCCTCTATTATGAAAAGTTGATAATATCTGGCTCATCTTTGACATAGCAGATATTTATTCAAAACAAATATATTTTGAGTTACCTTGTAACTTCATCTCATACCTTATATTGGTACTACATCGTTAATGCATGGCATATGGTTTCAAAGATATTTTGAACTGTTACATATTATTACTGTTCAGTTACATTCATTTAGGTGGGCTATTGCTCACCCTTGCTTTATTTATCTATATCACAACAACAGCTAGATCAGATGGCCACGCAAGGCGCACTCAGCGTAAGCAGGTGACAGCCATCAGAGGAATAATCGCTGAGGTCATAGCTACCATTGCTGAAGAGGCAGCTACTGGTAGGCTAGTTGTTAGCATTTGAGTACCAAATGTATTTATTATATGGCATATACAAATGGATGGCAAAGAGTATGAAATGTTTAATTGTAATTCTTTGGGTTGTAAGAACTCAAACTTGTGATTAATAATATTGATGGTTACTCTGATTTCATCTCTGGGACTATAACGGGTGTGTTTTATGTGTTGTTTTGGGTCACAAGGTTGTAATTTAAATTATGTTGGTTTTATGGATGGATATTGAGACCGTAACGACCAGATCCCTGACCCTGGATCTGGGGGTGTTACACTCTCGATAACGTGAAGATTGAGCCGGAGCTGATAGAGAAGAAATGGAATATTCTTCAAGCAATGAAGAATGTAGATGAAGCTCTGACTCTTCCTTCTGGAGCACTGGAACAAGGAGAGATAAGGGAGACAGTTGGCGTTCCAGGAAGAGATAGTGTATACTGGATACACTCTTATGTTGATGATACAGCTGATGCCTTAGTATTCATAGATGCAGACCAGAATAAAACAATCTTGCATATGAGTAGAAATTGGCTGCTACAGACTCAAGATGCTGCATTTCTGGAGAGAGTATTATATGTGTTCAAGTGGGACGAAGTGGAAGTTAAGTATGTGGAAGAAAAGCAGAGACTCGTGAGTTACCTGTCTGAAGTAGTAGTGGAAAAGAAGCGAATGGAGAAAGATGCGGCTAGTATCCACAATACTAACCGTGTCAAGGGCTATCCCAAAATGATCTATTGTCAGTTTAAAGCTGATAAAGCTCATTGGAAACCTCAGCTTATAATGAAGAACTTTGAGGAAATTCCAAAGATCAGGACTACTCATGAGGTGAACAAACTCAGAAGGCTTTTCAAACATACTTACCCAGAGCCCAAAAATCCTCTAGAAATGGAAGCTGTAAGTCTGTTGAATGCTAGATGGAAGCAGCTTCACGATCCAGTGTACAAGAAAGATCAGCAGCAGAAGGAGAAGCGCAGAAGGCAGAAAGAAGAGAAAGACCAAGCTGCTGAAGCTAGGAAGAGGAAACGGAATTAGGGTTAAAGGTCAGAGTGGTGTGAACTTGAAGTTGGAAAAACTTCATGTCTTTCGGTTGCTTTAACTCACTTGAGGAAAATTCACCTTAGAGTGAATCCAATAAGGTGATATAAGTTTGACTAAAAGGTATGAAATAATCCAGGTGATAGGAATCACTCAAATGATCTTTAATTCAAAGTTCGAATTCTGTTTCTAGTTTAAGTTCTTTGTATTGTTTTCAAGTACTTTTCAATTGTATATTATTCAAGACTGTAATGTTAATTATCTTTTCTCGTCTCATTGTTTAGTTGAGTTATCCTTCATTAATTTGAATGTCATTGTTAGACAATCAAATAGGGGGAGATTGAAAGGCAGAGTGTATAAACTTGTAACACTATAACTAATGTAACTCAATTAAAGGAAAAGATACTTAACCAGAAGACAATCAAGAACAAGAAGTCACAAGAAATCAACACTATATGAAGACAAGGTAATTGATACAATTGAACATGTTAACTATGATCAAGCCAAGAAGAAATCATTGAGAGAAGTTCAAGTCAAAGTTGTTCATGCCTCAGTGATTTGAGAAATCGAGAATCAAGATCATAACTATCAGTATCAACAAGACCAATTGATTTCAAGTGAACAAGAAGGAAAGCGAACATTGGAAAGCCAAGTTACTAAGTGAATATGGTAATTTATTCGAGAAGCAGAAACACTATCAAGACTAGTCACTTATGAACCAGACCAGTGCATCAAGTGTCAGGACATTGATAGCAAGTTTATGTCAGTAATAAAGATCCATGTTCAAGAGCTTGCTGAAGAATAAAGAAGACATGAAGATATCACAAGTTCAAGATGTGCATTGAAGTTTCAAGTTGAAGACCAGAATATTTTCTAAGTACTAAATATTCTAGATGACCAAGTAGAATATTTCTAAGTAGAAGTTCTACTTAGAAATTCGAGATGGCTAAGTAGAAATTCTCAAGTAGAAGTTCTACTTAGAGTGCAGCTTCAACATGACACATGGCATCTTCTGATTGGCAGATTTCCAAGCTTTCAAGATAAGGCAAGATTTATGTGGACATCATTGGGCCACGTATATCTTAGTCTTTGAAGACTACAGGACATAGATTACATGTAGTATAAATAGAAGTACTTGTGTGATGTTTATTTTATAGAGCAATAGTTGAGAAAAACACAAGAAAAAGAGAGAGAGTGCATTCACAGAGCTTAGTATCATTTACTCTCTCTCTCAACTTCTGTCATACTTTGTAATGAATGTTGTAGCAACCACTTCAAGTTATATATAAAACGTATATTTCTTGAATCTGTGTGTTCATTGATTGCATCGTATTTATTGCTTGTCAAATTCGAAAAGTTGTATTCACCCCCCCCTCTACAACACATTTGGACCTAACACCAAGGGAACCACATTTAACAGCAGTAAAGAGGATTTTTAAGTATCTCAAGGGCACTATAACTTTAGGGCTATGGTATCCCAGAGAATCAGACTTTAAGCTTCTTGGCTACTCTGATGCAGACTTTGCAGGATGTAAGATTGACAGAAAAAGCACCAGTGGAAGTTGTCAATTTCTAGGTGATAGACTTGTTTCCTGGTACAGCAAGAAACAGAAGTCAATATCTACATCTACAGCTGAAGCAGAGTATATTGCTGCTGGTAGCTGCTGTGCACAGATTCTATGGATGAAGAATCAACTGCTGGATTATGGATTGAGGTATACCAAGATACCTATTTTTTGTGATAATCAAAGTGCTATTGCAATGACAGGTAATCCAGTACAACACTCAATGACAAAGCACATCAGCATAAGGTATCACTTTATCAGAGAGCATGTAGAGGAAGGCAACATTGAGCTTCACTTTGTGTCTACAGAACAACAACTTGCAGATGTCTTCACCAAGCCATTGAGTGAAGCTACATTTACAAGACTGGTCAATGAACTAGGAATGGTCTCTAGTTTTGACTAGAGATGTTGGTTAGACTCAAGATCTTACTTTTAAAATATATTGCTCATGTTTCTGCAAATTGTTGAGTGCTATGTGAATCTTAGTATTAAACTCTGTTATGCATGCTTATGTTTAAACTTTGTTAAACTCTGTCAGCATGTCTGTCTGCTAAACACTATTAACATGTTGGATACACTCTGTGAATTCAGAATTGATTATTGTCTGAATGAAAACACCAATGAAGAAAAATGTATGAAGCATGATTCTCAGTAATTAAATCATTATTCTTTCTGAGTCACTGTAATCTAATCAGATTTTGTGCAGTAAATCAACACAGCATGATACTGTTTCATATTTATAGCATCTCTTAGTTTATTCAGTCCTAAACTCTGAGTTTATGAATATTGTGTGCATTGCCTCTCATAAATAATTTCTGATATTGATGAACTCTAAACTCTGATAAGTGACATTCTGTTCCCAAAGATAATTCATGGTTCTTGATGATTCCTTGTTTGTACTTGTAAAAACTATAAAACATGAGATGTGTCATTGATTAGTTTGGTGAGTTCAGATTCATGTCTGCACCCTGTGAGATTTTGAGCCAAATCAGTGATTGATACATTCTCTATCAATCAGTTTTTATTGTTGTGTGATGTTCATCAGGAAGTATGTTTCTCTAGAACTTGTATTAAACCATTTTGAAGACTACATGATATGTGTGTGCATGAAAATGATAAAGGCAATAGGATTTACCATTTCTTCAAACACTGTTCAAAATTCTTTTGAACACTGTTCAAACACTGTTCATAAATTCCACCCTTAGTAAACCCCTTTGAGCCTAATTAACTGCTCATTTTTCTTAAACTCTGTAGTATTAAGAGCAGTTATATTCTTTTGAAAAATCAAATGCAAGCAGGTGAGTGTTTCTCAAGAAAAGAAAAGTTTACTCAGTATATATGTTAAAAAAAAACATATATACTGATCATCTTGTACAAATATGTACTAACAGTGTGACTGAACACTTTGGTCTATTAAAATGTTCAGCTTGAAATTCACTCATGATTAAAATATCTCTTCTCATCTGTTTGATCTTACTACATTACAACCCTGAATAAAGTCCTTTTGATTTGTGCATATATGTACTCAAAGTAGTGCAGATTTGGTGGACATTCAAGCATATGGTAGTATCTGCTTTTACTGATTGAATATGAGTATAAACACTTCACCTAAACACTTGTGTGCTTTGAGAGTTTGTGAGTTTATCAAGTTCATGACTGTTACTCACTGAATGATGCTCTGATTTCCATCTCTTGATTTTTTTTGTCTTCAAAGACTGTGTGCTTACTTGGATAATCATGAACATCAAAGGGAATAGAAGTATTCAGATCTCTGTATTACAGTAACTACAGAGTTTAGTATTCATCAAACAATCAGTGTTTACTATGAGAGTTTGTGCATTCAGTGTTTATTGATTTGTGTTATGGATTTTATGAAAAATTAGATGCTCTAAAAATTGATTTTGGTAAACTCTGCTTCACACACATTCATATTCACAACTGTGCAATTTTTGAAAGGGTTTTAGTGATAAAGTTGGAAAATTGACAAACACTGTCGAGTTGTGTTAAGTACTCTAAGGTAAAGTTTCATTGAGATAATTTGATTATTTTGGAGTAATTGGGGTAGTTGACAACTGTTAATTAGTGTAAATATGTCATAGTGTCGTGATTATAGGAATGACAGCGGTAATTATTAAGTGATCCATTGGTTGTTTGACACGTGTCCCATTATTGTGTCCCACTCTCACATTACTCTAAAAACAGTTGCGTGCTTACAATACATAAACGATTGAGTTTTTTTTACTCTAATCGCTTTTGTTTTCTCACTTCACATTGATTCATATTCACCCACTCACAGTTACTTGCATACTAAATCACTTTCAAAACTCTTGTTCACTCTCTTTCACATATTGATAAACACTTACCATACACATCTTTTCTCTGAATATTTTCGTATCATATCTCACTAATGGCAACCAAAGCTTTTGATGCAGCAGGGTTAGTTTTTCTTCCTAGCAATTATGCAGCTCCACTGGAGAATGCAAACGCTCCAGAGGCGTTTCATTTGTTTCAAAATTTCTTGAAAGATTCTGAAATTGGGAAGGCTTTAACTGCACCACCAACACTCTCTGCTTCACAAATTGCTACTTTTTGGACAAACTCTGTGTATGATGATGGAGAAGAGTCTGGCACTCCAACAATTACTTTCACTCATGATGAATCAGAGTATATCATTACTCCAACTACGGTTAGGGATGCTCTAGAGTTTGAGACTCACACTTCTTATAGTGTTGTTGGTCACGACCGCTTGCGGACAATGTTGCAGCAAATTGGTTGTTCAGGAAATTTGAATAAGCTGGGATCACTGAGAAGGCCACTTTTGAGAAAAGAATGGAGTTTCTTTTTCGATTGCATTACAAGGGCTTTTGGAAAGAAGACAACAAATTGGGATGCACTTCCTCTTGACACTCTCCAAATTGGTCATGCTCTACTGTATGGAGGTAATTTTGATTTTGGTAGACTAGTTCTAATGAATTTGGGAGAGCGTTTGTCTGAGCCTACATCTGTTTATTTTTCTCGATTTTGTCAAATGCTATTCAATGCTTGTGTACCTAATCTTACAATTGCTGAAGCTGATGTAATTCAACCTTTTCAAGTTGCTAAAAGAATGTTCTCTGATTTGACAAATAAAGATGTCACTAAATAGTAAATACCTGCTATGTTTATGCCACTAGCCTTACAAAACTATGTCAACCAACCTCAAGATTCACAATCTGCACCATCATCACAACACTCAGAACCACAACAAATGCCTGAACCATTAGACACCATACATTCTCCTCCTGTACCAGCATCTGAGTCAACACCCACAACCACTGTACCTACTACATCTCATCAACCACAATTTGAACACATAAACTCTCAACCAATAAACTCTGAATCCTTAAACTCTGAGCCAGTACCTACTGATCAACCCAAATCCAAACCAAAAAGAAAAATACACACTGCACAAAACACTAAACACTCAAAGGCTAAACAGACATTACCTGGAGCTGTTTATACCAGAAGAAAGAAACAAAAGGCAAACAGACCTTCACTTTCACCAACTAAGGAGAGCTCTAGTGAAGAAGAAGAAGTGACTGTAGTGCCTCAAGCCAAGAGAAGGAGATTAATTCTTTTAGAATCTGATGATGAGCAAGCAATTGAAGCTCCAGAGGTGGTTTCACAGCAAACACCTACTGTTGAGGTTGTAGTGAATGATATACCTGCAGTGAATGATATACCTGCAGTGAATGATATACCTGCAGTGAATGATATACCTGCAGAGGTTGATATATCTGCAGAGGTTGCAATGCCTGCAGAGGTTAACATGCCTGCAGAAGAGGATCACAGAGATGGTTTTTCATCAATGAATGATATTCTTGACTCATTTCAACCAATCCTTGATCCTATCTCACCTGTTATTCACACTGAAGCTCATGGTGTAGCTGATCAGCCTGCAGTTATTCTTCCTGAAGCTGTAGCATCACACACAGAGCTGATATCTGATGCTTATCAAATTCCTGACAAAGGTGATGAGGTTGATCAAGCAACTAAGGATAACTCTAAATCTATGCCAGTTGAAGCTACAAATCCAAACTCTGTTGCAGAGCTTGTGCAACATGAGGAGAATATTGAAAAGAATGCAGAAGTTGTTGCAGAAACTGTGGCTGACAAAGCTCAGCACAGTGGTTCTTTACAAGATGCTCAAGCTAATGATGCAAGTGTTGAAGATGAAGCTGAAAACAGTGCAAACTCTGATTCTTCTCTGAGTGCACCAGTACAGACTGATAACAAACATACATCTTTTGATCAGCCTTGTCCATCTCATGCAATTGAACAAGAGCACCTTGCTAAATCTGCTGCTAACTGGTATAAAGAAGACTGTATTTTTCCAAAAGGGAGAGCAGCTACTTTCATTAAGCAAACTGCTAGTCAAATTTCCAATTCAGAGATTTTATCATGCTTAAAGGCAACTGTGGTACAAGTCAAAACCTTGGATGGAAGTTTTGCTGACACAAAACAACAAATTGCTTCTTTGAAGACTGAGATACAGACTAGAGAAATGAAAATGGAAAGAGAGTCAAAAATCAAAGCTGCACAGCTCTCTAAAGTCCAAGATACTCTCTTTGCCAGGTTAGGAAAGGTTGAAGAGAATCAGGCTGCCTTGTTTGATAAGGTTGATTCCATTACATCTATACTTATTCCTGATGATGTCAAAAAGGGGGAGAGAGTTGCTAAGTCAAAATGCAAAATTTCTCAAACTTTGCTAAAAAAGGATGATGCTGGAGATGATGGAGGAGCAAGTGACAAGAGTAAGGCTTTAAACTCTGAGTCACTAACTCTGAGATCTGGCAAATCTCTTAAGTCACAGTCTGTTGGAATAAACACTGAAACTCAAGGTACTTCAAAAACCAAGAGTTTGGAATTAATATCTAATCCAAAGACTGATGAAGAGTTAGCTGTTAAGCTCTTCATGGAAAAAAATGCAGAAGGAGTTACTCTAGAAGATGCTAAAGCTGAAGAAAAGAGTCTGCAAGAAAAGCATCTAAAATCTTTAAAGTCTGATAAGTTGAAGAAGAGTGTGAAAGTTGTTAAAGCTGCAAAGCCTGTTCTTAAAGGCATTCAATTCAAAGAACAAGTTGGTACTAATCAAAGGATGCAAGTATCCAGAAAACCAACAGATGCAGAAGCTAAGCAGAGGTTGAAGAATGTTGTTATAACCCCTGTTGATACACATGTTGTACAGAAGAATGAAGACACAACCTCTGTTGCTACACAAGTTGTGACTACACCACTATTGTCTTCTCAGTTGAAATCAAAGTTTGGAAAAGGAGTTCTTCATGATTCAAGTCTAGCAGCTACAGCTACAGCTCCAGCTACAGCTCCAATGGATTTCACTGATGGTAGAGCCTTATCTGGTAAAATCGGATACAACAAAGGAGGCATAGGCTCACATAGGGATAAAAGACAACATGTTGTTCCCAGAGATCCTTCTTCACTGGCTGTTCCAGGTCATGGTGTCACTCAAGAGAGTTTAGACAGACTGGAGTCAGTACAGCTTGTCTATCAGAAGAGTTTAGAGAAGGATTTTCTGTTATATTTCATGGCTGATGGAACAGTGTTTAAGGTTGATGAGAAGGATATTGATTTAAAATACTGGGAAGAACTAGAATATGTTCTGTATCTTTTCAGAGTAAGAAATCAAAGAGCTCAGTCAGTTGCAAATGTACTCAGACAAAAGATGATTCAAAATCTTGCAAGAAGAAGTATGAAATTCAACAGTAACTATGTTCCTAAGTACAGAGATTGGAATGGCAATCTGATAGAAATGGAGAAGGGGACTACAAAGCTGAAGATAGATCTTGGAATTACTGTTCTGGATTTTAATGTGAAGTCTGAGGAAGTGAAATATATCAGGTTGGGAAATGAAATGAGGAGAAACAAAATCTACGATCGTAGAGCTGCTATCTATCAAACTGATGAGAATGATCCTCAGTTAAGAGAAATCAAGGAAGCCATGCAGATAGAGCTTGAAAATGCTGAAAGAAGATTGCTTATAGACTATCTCAGAACAATGCCAGACCTTCAAGAGATTAGAAATTGAAGTTTGTAAGAATTTTCTTATTTTCTGTAGAATTTGTTAAGTAAAAGCTTAAACTCTGTTTGTTAAACACTGTAGACTTTGTATTTGTTTTGACATCATCATTTACTGTAAACTTGTACATTCTTGCTAATGAACAAGTTGGGGGAGATTGTTAGAAATGATTGATGAGAACAGTGTTTGGAAGCTAAAGTAACAAAACAGAGTTTAGCTGGAAGCAGTCAGAGTTTAGTTAAACACTGACTGGAAGCGCAACAGAGGTTGTTAAACTCTGTAGCGGAAGCGTCTGAGAGTCAACAGTGTTTGAAGATTGATACAAGATAAATATGGAAGCAATATCTTTGAAGATTGGATAGCTGTCAAAGAGATTGAGTTGACTTAGAAGACGTGTAGCAATCGTGATTGATATCAATTGTATAGCTTAATTATAGGAGAATCAATTACTGATTGTATGAAGCTGTATGTTTTATAAATACAGTTAGGTTAACCCTAGAAGGGTATCGAACATAGAGAAATTCATTGATTGTAACCTAAGCAGCTCTCTGTGATATTTTACATCACTGAGAGAGGAATTGTTAATTCCAAACAGTTTTTAAGTGTTAAAATTTGTGTTCTTATTAATTACTCATACAATACTTGATTACATATTGTGAATTCGACCTAACAAATTACATAAGCAAAAAGAAATATACGGATGTGCCTACAATCCTAACTGAATATCTAAAGACTGTCCCACTTCCGTTGTTTTCACGACCAGTGAGAGCAGGTATACGACAAGGTAATATTTCAATCCCTGCTATTCCAACCTCTATATTCCCTATTATGTCACAGGAAATACAGTTTCTACAGCCCCTAGTGGCCATCTTACCCGACCAAGAGCAGGAAATCCCACCGACTCTAACACAGGTCGAAGAGCCCATTCTACAAATGCAAACACAAACACAACAAACTCCTACACCTCCTTTGTCACTTAAACGGCCAGTCATTCACATTATTGAGGGAGATAGTGCCTCAGCAGCACCACATAAGGAGTTAGTTATATCAGCCGCTCTACCTCATTCTAAACGGAGTAAACCCAATAAACCTATGGTAACGGCAACTGTTAGTGAAACAATTCTTTCTTATCCAATGAGTGAAAATGTAAATAAGGTTGAATTGACGGGAGCAACTGGTGAATCTTCCATTTTACGGAAAGATCCATTAGTAGGAGGTTCTTTTATGAACCAAGTGTCTTCACAGACATACGAGGGAAACTTTGGTTTTGTGTCATTTAATCGATTCAAGTTTAACCTCCCAGAGGGAAAATCTCTGGATCTCTTTCGAGATTTACCACTCTTTACCAGTGGTCGGCAACTCGCTTCACGCGAGGACGGAAGCTCACGAACTTTCATTGCACCATTCGTGACCTCTGAAAAAGGGGCTAGGATGATTTCATTTGCAGGTACACATATCGGTGGAAGCTCTGGAGGAGAGTTGAGGGAAACACGAACAGAACATGTAAGTGTCACCCAAACCACTAAACCGAGTGAATATAGAATGTTGAGTGAAACACCTGCAGAACGTACGAGTGAGCAACCTACTCAACCACATGCACCTATAACCAGAAAGAAATACATCAGACTCCTTACACGGGTCCGAACAATGGAGAAGAGTTGTCAAATATCTGTAAGTCCATTGCAGAAATCAAAATTTACAACTTATTCAACATGATGCATTCCAGGTTCAATTAAGTTCCATGGCAGCCCAGTTTAGTCATACAATTAATTCCTTGGTGAAGAC
This sequence comes from Kitagawia praeruptora, assembly GCA_037693485.1. NCBI lineage: Eukaryota > Viridiplantae > Streptophyta > Magnoliopsida > Apiales > Apiaceae > Kitagawia > Kitagawia praeruptora. Next base: position 26,223,910 of record CM075350.1, on the reverse strand, counting down.
AGCTTCGTCCAATTTACCAAATCCACATCCTACTATTCTGGAGGATAACCCAACTGAGGGGGAGAAGGTGGATGGGCAAGAAGCTACTAGGCGTAATAAGGGCAAGAAAAAGGTTGTTGACACAGAATTAACTTTATTTTGGGAAAGGAAAAGCTAATTGGAATATTCGTGCTATGTGGAAGAAAGCAAGGCAAAACTTGAAGATATGTTCAGTCTAGAGGAACAATTGTCTTGTACTTGTTCAAATTTTAGAAATCTGGAAAATGTATATATATGATCCAGAATGCGCTTTAATATTATTTATCTTTGTATTTTATTTGTATCAGTTGAGTTATCCTCTAGGTATTTGCTTGTCAAACCCTAACAATCAAATAGGGGGAGACTGTAAAGCATAATGTAATATGTAATAGAGGAAATATATAACTCAACTAGGATAAAAGATAAATAATATTAACTCTATACAGGGATCGTGAAAGTTGAAAAACAGGCATCAACAAGGATCAAGTCGCTGAAAGAAGTTCATTAACATGATCAAGCCTCAGTGACAAAATAAGATGTACAGATGATTCAGTTGAAGGGCCAAAAGATTCCAATGATAAAGTTTTTATGGTTACACAATTCTTAGCAGTGTTCTTAAAGACATGATACGAAGACCACGAGTGAATGTTAGTCATCTGTGAACCAGACCAGTTGCACTAGGCGTCAACACTTCACAAAGGAATCAAAGTATCTAACTCAGAAAAACTGTTAAAAGTATGATTGAGTTTAGAGCAGTGTTGATATCCTCTAGTTAATTGGAAGCTGAATATTTAAGGATGTCAAATTAAGAGGAATATGAATAGTATCCGAAATTACTATTCACATGAATAGTAAATTACTATTCATATGAATAGTAACCGAAATTACTATTCATGAATAGTAACCAAAATTACTATTCATATGCAAGCTGGGTCCCACCTGTTTGATTTTATAACTTTTGAAAATCAAAAGTTTGAAAATTAAGCATATTGAAAATGAAGATTCGGCTGAAAAAATGAAAGCAGAAAAGCAGGCGGCTCAGTTTGAAGAAAAAAAAAAGGAAGGCAGTAGGCAGAATTTTCATCATCCGTTACGTAAATATTAGCCGCACAGTAGTTTTCTATAATCTATAAATAGGCCTGTTGTATTTCATTTTCAAAATACACCTCAACACACAACTCTCTCTTCTCTCTCTTATATCTTCTCTGTGTAAGCTGCTAGATAGTCCATCTAGTAGGAAAGCCGGCTTAGCCCGCTTTCAGGAAGTGTCGGGTAGAAGGTCCTCGTGCCTAAACTATCATTAGGAGTGTTCTGGTTTTTGAAGCTAATCCATTGGATTAGAAGTTGTAACACCCCTCGGTTTTTTATCAATCCAAATATATTTTCCCGAATTGATTGTGTTATTTCGATTCAGTTGTTGACCTTATTTTTCACATTTCAAAAATCCAAATATTTCGAAATAACGTATTCAACCCCCCCCCCCTTCTATGTTATTCTGGACCTAACAATTTGATTGCGATTGTAATGATATATGGTATGTGATTAGAAAGTTCTGGCTGTGGATGAACGGATCGATCGAAAAATCACGTCGGAATCGCCATTGAATCGTTGTCTGAAGCTCTCGTCTATGATAAACGCCACAATGACGTCATATGACAAACCCCAAGTGACATCATCACGCAGGTCATATGACAAGGCTTTAATATACGTGTATTACCCGATTAAAGCTTGCGTGACCCATGTTACCCAAACATCAAATGCATAATCCACGTTACCCCAACCACAAGTGTGTATCCAAATGAGGTATTTTTAATACCCTGTTCTGGAAAACGTCATTTTTGTTTTTTTTTCCCCTAAAAACGTTATTTTTAATATTCACTCGATATATCTCATGGAATGCATATATGGGGTGAGCATTTTTGTAAAATCGGAATTTTTTAATTAGTACTATGGGCCCAATCAAATCTAAAGTGTATTTTTTAAGTATCTCAACAAAAGTTCCTCGAGATCCTTTTTCTCTTTTAATATTTATTATGAATTCCATTAAATTGTCTTAATAATATTACCCCAAATCTAATTGAAATTTAAATATTTATAAACTTTTAATTAATAAATAAATATAAGTATTTAAAAGAAAATGCCCAAAATGCCTAGATTTAGAGACTGATGGCCCGGAATGTTGAAAGTCGGGAGCTCCGGCCCTAAATGCTCACCAGTCACGCATCTCTGAAATGCGTGACATGGGATACACATTTTAGAATTGCGTATCAGGGGTCACGCATCTCTGAGATGCGTGATGACGTCATATGACGTCATTGTTTCGATTGCATCGCCGACGTGCTCTGGAGCTCAAAATCGCCAAAAAATCGCCTCCGATTGTTCTCTATATTCCGGCCACCTCCAACAAAACCGAGGACATGAAAACCATGGCCACAGCTCCCTCTTCAACTTACCATACTCATTTATTGATTTTTGGCCCCGTAGGGGCGTGGACGAGCGAATCGAAAAATGTAATCGGAAAATTGAGCTCCAATTGGGGCTCTAAATTCCGGTGAAACAAACTGCAATCGGCTAGTACAGGCATGTAGAGGGTGAAGAGGCGATCATTTTGGTATATTGTATGCTTGTGCTCGAGTCCTGGAAAGGGGTGAACGATTGTGCCAAAAATTGTGGCCGGAAAAACAACGTCGACAACAAGTTGGAGAAGATGAACAGTAACGGACGATACACATGTTGCAAATGCTCATCTCTAGATACACATTTACAATATGCGTATCTCAAGCTGCCAAAAAATATGTGGAATGTGTTTTGTGAAGGACACGCATGTGTTAAAGGAGTGTCCGGATACTCCTTTCCCACATGCGTGTCCCGTGGGTATTTAGGGCCAACCATTCCAAATATGGGTATTTCGGGTCAATTGTTTTGGGAGGTGGACATTAATGTTATGTTTGGTTGGGGTGAATGGAATGGAATGGAATGGATTTGAAGTATAAAATGAATGAATATTGAACTCTCATTCCATTCCATTCTATTCCATTCACCCCAACCAAACACAACATAACATTAGGACCTTTACCCAGTATGTTATCTCTGTTCTAAAAATCGGTGATTAATCACGATTAATCACCGATTAATCCCTGTTCCATGGGTTACCGAACTGATTAATAATCCGATTATTCGATTAATTATTCCGATTAATCTCCAAATATCCGATTAATCCCCGATTAATCCCTGGACAGTGCCTCTACCGATTAAGTCCGATTCCCGCTTTTTACAACACTGCACTGAGTATGTAATAAGTGTTGGTAAATTAACAAAAAGAAAACATTCGAGCTGCTATAAAAAAACTAAAAAAGTACAAAAACAGGATGCTCTAAAAAAAAGGGAATAAAAACAGGATATGCTAAGCTAAACCCTTCCACAAGACTTGAACAGCGTCTTTGTTTTTCTTCAACCTAGAAGATTGATTTTTCCGACGACTGATTAATATAAGTATATCCAAATATGGCGGAAAGCAAAGTAGGTACGTATGTGTTATACGGCAGCGCAGTTCTTCTTGGACTTGTTTGCAGAGAGGTGATCGATAAATACGACAAGTACAAGGCGGCTAAACAACAAACTAATACTAATTCTCATCCCACTCCAGCTCCTGCCAAATAATCTCCCTCCCCGTCGATCCGTAATATGTACTTTTGCAATTTCTGTTTTTACAATTCTGTACATGTATTCGTACGATGAGTTAATGATTGTAGACGACGATGATCGATTTTAATTATATTTTTATGATTATCTTTCGAATCATAATGTTCTGTTTTTCATAGAAAAGACTGATTTACAATACAATGATAGTGTGTTCTATGTATGTGTAGATCGATAAAACTATAGTCTATACGATGGGTATATTACTATATTTAGATGGGGATGTATGTGTAACAAAAATGGTCTTGACTATGGGCGAACAAAATTTGCGTCCTTTAATTCTTATTATTTCATTTGATTTTGGAGAAGTTCGATAACGGATGAAATTCCGGCAATTTTCTCACCACGATTTTTGGTCTCCGCTCAAGCTCAGACAAGAATATGTAGAAATTTGCCTTGTATCCCACACTCACGACGTCCACTAGAGGGTATCAGTTTATATTTGTTTTCGCTTAAACTGATATTTTTGTTTTGCCCATACACATTTTGGGTTACATTATTTGTTTTAGGATTTTTGAAACCATATACTCCCTTTTTCTTTGTTTCGAGTTGATTGTTGTTAGCTTGGAGTCAAGAGATTATTTTCGGATACATACTGATTTTTATGTCTCAGATCCTGGAAGGATAGAGCTAGTACTTAGAGAAAGAAATATTTCCCTGTTCTAGAAAGTATGTAAACAATACAACCCCGCAAGGTTATTGCACCTGAGAGGCGTGGTTCTGTTTGGGGAAGATAGATATTGTATGCTCAAAGAACCTTACTATATGAAGTATAAACATAATGTATAATTGCTCCACATCCCAGATTAGGTTGTCTTGCTGGGGATGAAAAACCCCTGACACGACTGAAGTACAATGTATTTATAAACAAAGATACTGAAAACTGACATAAAAAGATGACCTAAGAGCTTAAGGGAAAGCACAATTTTCACTATGCTTCAGGGTAGCCTAAGTACATACTTATATTCTTAGACGGTGTATGATTGCTGAATTGTATCAATATCAAGACCCTTCAATCTCACAACTGATTCAACGTGACCCTTGAGTGTGTGTAGTTCCCTTAACCTGCACGTAAACAATGTGGATCAATAAACTTTTCTTTTATACCTCCTAACCAATTAGATTGCTTATTTTAATCAAGCTACTTGCCTGGCGATTTCAGCTCTTCTTTTAGCTTCCTCGGCCATCTGATTAAGCTCGGTGAAATTTGATTTGTCATTAAACATCTTGGTGTCTGGTACGTCAAGCCCGTGGAGTGTTCTTTGTGCATGTGCCCATTTAAGCTCCCTCTGTTCCTTTCCAAAATCCTTTTGCCTAGTGAAAGCCACCTGTCCCCGAAAAAGAAACCGTTTTAAAAAAGAAACATTATAATGCACAGATAAATATGGAAATCAAATCAGTGGTCTGATTTTTGGTATATCGGAGAGCAAGTCGTACCCTCCGCTCTAAAACAAGATCCCACGCTCTTCCACTTAGAGCATATCTGATAAAGAACTTTATGATGTCAAGAGGGAAGTAGAATACGATATTGTAAAGCCAGATTACACCAGCCCATCCCCATCCGATTCCTTCAATTGCAGCAAAATTCCAGTTCGCATAAACCGCAATCAAGGTGGCAATCTGCTTGTCATAGAATTTAAGACTTTAAGAATCATTTCCATGGATTTATAGCAGTACCCATTAATGTGAAAGGATAATTGCCTCACCAATTGCGCAACTGCAAATGCCGCAACGAGCAACAAACCAGGACGCTCAACAAAAGACCAACTTCGAGATCTTGTGACAAATATAAGTGCTTGACTTATAGTGCTTACTTGAAGATATATAGCAGAAGCAAGCTTCTTAAAGTCATCATGAGCGGTTTTCTCGAGTGAACTTACCCCGAACGTATTCTTACATGACAGAAGAAAAGAAAAGTATCAGCACAACCCCAAATGTATTCTTCTATATCAGAAGAAAAGAAAATTATCACTACAAATAAATTGTCCCGTTATCGCTAAACTGTTAGTAACTTGACCAAAAATAGATGCCAATAAAAAAACCCGTCGTTTGGCAAGCACAAATGACAAGGCTAAATAAAAAAAAGTCAAGTCAGCTCAAAGAAGTCTAATCCCATCACCGATGGAGTTGATATCACTGAGCGATCAATTATAGGCTATGGAAGAAGATTACAAGTGGCCAACAACATTACACGTTGCAGTATCAAAATTTTACAATAGATATCATACTTTAAATGATTACTATTATTATTGCCTCAGACATTGATATAAGAAAGTTTCGGTTAGCAGGTAGCTCCCTTACCGGAAAGAAGTTTGTTTTATATGCAGCCCAGAAGAATATAACCGTCATCATTGCCAAGTAACTACCAAGAACAATACCAGTGGTGAAAATCTCAGCAAGCTTCCAGCTATCTGGAAGAGGAGATGGTTTTACCCTGTCCTTCGAAATTGTCATGATAGTACCTGGTATCAACAGCTAGTAGTTTAGATGGACAGCAGGGATTTCGTTATTACAATAAATCTTTAAAGATTTTAATAATAATTGGACAGAGAATTGCAGAAACTGATTTGTTATTACTCAACATCTGTTCTTAATAATGTTTATTGTACTCAATTTTGTGAGGTTCAAAACCTTAGAGGTTTTTCTGAGAATCAATACTGTCTGCAAGTGTTTAATGAGAAGAAGATGCTTGAGTGCTGCAGAAGGAAGAACGTACCATCATTGAGGATTGCAATGATCAGCACCATAAAGGGTGGGAAATCAAATTTCCATATCAGGGCTAGCAGCATAAAGCCAAGCTGTTGCAAACAAAAAGCAGTAAAGGAAATTAAAACATATAATGATATAGACATTGAACTCCAACAACCCAAAACAATGACTACGAGATACTATTAAACAAAGGGAGGGGATGGAGAGAGCGCCACTAATAACTTACCACGATACGAATTGTGATAGATACAGCATAAATCTGTCAAACAGTAGAAGAAATAAATGTGATAAGTTCAGATGTTAAAGTGTCATATTAAGAAAATATATATGCCTGAGACACCACATCAGTACAGATCATAAGACACATGTCACATGCAAAAAATAAAATGGTACTAAATCGTAAGCCGCCAGGAAGTCAGATATATAGTAACACATCTCTATTACATTACTAAAATTGAGAATTACCGTATAGTTTTTCATTCTTTGGAAGATTGCACGACTGGTCAAGACAGCACTAATGATAACACTGAGTCCTGGTTCAGTAAGTACAATATCAGAAGCACTGCGTGCTGCATCAGTTGCATCAGCCACAGCAATTCCAATATCAGCCTTTTTAAGAGCAGGAGCGTCATTTACACCATCACCAGTCATTCCACAGATGTGTTTCCTAGCCTGTAAGCGCTTCACTATTTCATATTTGTGCTCTGAAACAATGTATCAAACCATGAGAACAATCCAGAAACCTAGTGTGAAACCTATGCAAACATATAATAACTTCCCACAAGTACATATCAACTGTGAGAAAAACATATGATGGTGGACCTGGAAAAACACCAGCAAAACCATCTGCTTTCTCTATGAGCTCATCAATTGGTAAGGCAGCAATTGACTCGTCTTTGTTCTGTCCCAACAAAGCAGAAGAAGGATACATGTTGGTCCCCATACCTAAGCGGCGACCGGTTTCTTTTCCTATGGCCAGTTGATCCCCTGTTACAAGTTTCAAGTTCAGGAATGGAAGACTTTATATCAAAAAACAAAAGGATATTTAAGTACTGTATAAATTAATATGTTTCATGTTGCCACTTATTTCCAAATGCCATTAAAGAAAAGCATATAATAGGAGTTTCTTCCATTTGAAGCCTTTTCCGCCCATGAGGGTATTTTTGCTCCCATATCGGCTATCGCCCACACCCAGGCATGACTCATTTATACATATTAGATAAGGAAAATATGTTATAATTGGAACACCTATTTTACTCTTAATTAATTGATTTATATATGTGTTTGATTCTGTAACTGCAGAGCTGTAAAGCAATTAGAGGTACCTCACTTCAAATTCGTATTAATAATTTCAAGGTTGAAATTAACATGCATCTTCTCTGTGCGCACACATATGGCAGGCTCAACACCACAACAAAATTTCTTACCAGAAAGATTCACACTGTCAAATGGACACAACAATAAAGCTTCATATATAGTATTACTTAAAACATAGTTTGAAGTGAGTTAATGATGAGATTGAGGGGGATATTTTTTTTTTCAAATGTGGCATTAAGCATTTACAGCACTTCCTTTAACTAAACGCATATTAGTGGATCCTTAAATATAACCATAGGTGAATAAAAGAAGCACCTGTAATCATCTTAACATTTACTCCAAGATTTAAAGCTCTCCTAATTGTCTCTGCACTGTCATGCCTTGGCGGATCAAAGAGAGGCATGAGACCAACAAACTGCCATGGGCCACCGGCACTCTCCTTCGTCCTCTCTGGAACTTCCTGCATGGAAACAACGAAGGGCAAAACTGACAAGTGCAGTAACTAGATAGAGAAAATACCATTTTACATCAAATAGATTAAAAAAAGAAAAAGAAGAAGAAACCAGTACCTGGTACGCTACAGCGAGTGACCGCAACCCTCGCTCTGCAAACTTATCAATAATAGAATGAACCCTACGTTCTATATCTGACTTGTTGTGGGCGAGATGTAAAATCTAAAGTTATAGAAAAAAGTAAAAATTAAAGCCAACTGATTGAGCAAGATGATATGGTCATATATATATATATATACGCATGACGTATATATAACAATACCTGTTCTGGAGCACCTTTGCTGACCCGGTGCATTTTACCTTCGCTGTCAAGATAGGTCAAAGCTGTACGCTTGTCAGTGGGATTGAATGGAAGGAAGTGTAGTTCTTGAATACCAGCACGTGCCTGCCAGGGGTAACAACTCCCTTGGTGAGTCCGCATGAGTTAGTAAAAGGTGTATAAATGGAATTTGTTTTACTCGATTACTCACCTCTTTTGGATCAGCAAGCATGTTCACTATAGCAGTGTCTATAGCATCTTGGTTTTCTGTTCGGGAGGCTCGAGCTGCCATCAAAACAACAGTATCTGCATCTACTCCTTTAGCAAATACCTGCAGAGAATAAATAAGGCTCAAGTTCAAAAGACAAGCTAATATTGGCTCATAACCACAGCGATTAACATGAATAAACAAACCTCGATAAGATTTTTGTCAACCGTAAGCTTGTTTAGTGTCAAAGTTCCTGTTTTATCACTGCAAAGAACATCCATCCCTGCCATCTCTTCAATTGCTGTCATTCTTTTTGTAATTGCACCCTGTTACAGTAAAGGCATGCTTCAGCACCAGATTTCCAAAATTATACTACGTAAAGCAACCAAGGGAACATAGTAAACCTGTTGGGCCAAACGATGAGAACCAATTGCCATTGTTACAGATAAAACAGTGGGCATAGCAATAGGAATTCCACCAATAAGAAGCACAAGAAGATTGTCAATCCCAGGGCGATATTTTCTATCTTGGATGGGGTATTGTACGATAAGCTCTATAATCATTCCCACAGCAATTGAGCATATACAAAAGTTTCCAATTGCAGTTAAAACCTGTCACAATGTGGATGGAAATAAAATTAAAACTGACTTTAAGTAGAAAGAAAATAAAGAACAAAGACAACTATGTTTACTTACCTTCTGAAAGTGACCCACTTGATTTGTGGAATCTACTAGGTGAGCAGCCTTTCCAAAGAAGGTATGAACCCCGGTGGCAATGACCACAGCCTCAAGCTCTCCCTGCTTGCATGTAGAACCAGAATACACACCATCCCCAGGGCCTTTGGTTACTGGAAGAGACTCACCAGTCAAAGCAGACTGCACAATGTGGAACATTTATTTAAGCAACAGTGATGTAGAAAGGTAGCTAATGGCCGAATTTTAATGGCATTGTCACCTGGTCAATTTTCAAGGGATCGCCTTCAAGCAGACGAGCATCCGCAGGAACTATATCTCCAAGTTTAATACTGATAATATCCCCAGGCACCAAAATTGCAGCATCTTCCTCGTTCCACTTTCCGTCTCGGAGAACCTTTATAATAATGAAAACTAACCAATTAAGCTCTGTTAAATTAAAATACGGCTATCTTAGCTATAAAATTAATGATGCTCTTGCATTCTGTTCGCAGGTGAAGAATAAGTGGTTGAACAGTAGAAGTGAAAGTTTTGTTCAATCTCTTCTGCAAGTTGATAAGGTAAGAAAAATATCTCCCCGTCCTTCCCGGAAAATACTTTCATCACTACAACTCTAAAAGTAGTGCACAGAAAGACAAAAAAACAAGTAATCACCCATGATAAGTCAGATGTCTGGACATGTAACTTTCGCATTTCTTCTGTCCGCTTTCCCTCATTTGAGTTTGACCAAAGAAAGGAAAAAAGGTCTTCTCGCCCCATGATTACTCAGAAGGATACAATCACTTCTATCCCCAATCCCTCCAAAAAGTGTAAAACATACTAAATCCTCATTCAAATTCTAATACCTTGGCTTTTGGAGCAAGACGCGCCATAAGAGCAGCTGCTGCATTTCCAGCATTGTTTTCCTCGATAAAACTAATAGTCGAGTTAATCACAAGCAAAGTAATGATACCAACGAAATCTTGCCAATCAGGTGGCTTTCCCTGCAAGAACATAAATAACAAAATGGTCGGTTAAATGTTTGCAACCTGTTACAAAAGCAAATGAATCAAGGGAGAGTCTTTTCCGTTTATGAATCAAATAGACAGTCTTACGCCTCCGTTAGCAAGGGCAATTGCCATGATTGCAGCAGCTTCCATAACCCATGACAAAGGATTCCACATAAACCCCAAAAACTTCAAGAATTTCCTTTCCTGCACATAACCACAATATTACAATTCATCAGGATAAAGCACTAAAACAAGCACAAGCACATGATGTCATAAACCAATAAAGAGGTACAAATACAACATAGAGCAAAGTAAAAGGCAATGTTGCCAACATCAATACTTAACCAACACCACCTTGAGAAACAATTATAACAATAAAGCTAAGAACAACATAATAGATTCCAAAATGAGAAACATCAGTGAAAAAAAAGTGGTCCCAAGAAAACATAAATACCTTTACTTCCTCAAGCTTGTTGTGTCCAAATATAGTTAATCTCTCTGCAGCTCCAGAACTAGTAAGACCATCTTTGCTACATCTCAGATTCTCAAACACTTCCTCAATGGGAATGCTTTCCTGCAAACACAAAAAGCAAAAAATCATCAACAAACAAACCCATGTACATATAGACAAACATAACTACACACACATATAAACAAACACAGTTAATAGATCCATTACCAAATCAACAGTTTCTTTCAGCACAGCTTCAAGAACTTCAGGCTTATCCTCCATCTTGTTTCTCCTTCAAAGTGTCTATAAAATCAAAAAAAGATCAAAACCCATAAAAATCCCACCTAAGATAGAGCTAAAAACATACAATTTTCAAGAAACTGTAGTATAAATTTCAAGAAATGAGAAGAGAGACACTTGTAATAATTGAATAGCAAGAGAAAAAAAACAAGGAGAGATTGTAAAATGAAGGATGAGGTAGACCCACCAACACCAAATCTACAAGAAGTGGAACAGCTGAGAGAGAAAGTAGTGTAGTACTTAAACTGTTACAACTTACGACTTAAGCTCTTCCTGTTTTACTGTTTTTTAGGCTCATTTTAAACCTGAGAAAACGAGGAGAGTTAAATATTAGGTTTCTTTTTATTTCATATTGAATACAGATTTAATTTATTAGATACAGTAATATTTACTACTTACTAATGAAACTAAGAAATGATTTCTGTTAAATATTATTTGTGTAATACAAGTAAAATTATTAATAATATTATTGTTGTTAGTGTATAATTAAAATATATTTTCACAAATAAGGCTATGAAGAACCAAATCTAATCTATGACATATTAAGACTATTTTCATCCAATTCAAATTATTGGACTCTCCAGATAATATTATTGAAAATAAAGAGCAAATGATCTTCTCAAAAAATTTAGAACACAAAATATGATATATTAATCTACCTAAAGAAAATATATTAATATACTTTGATGGAAACATTTATCAGGTCTTTGATGGTGAACCATCCTACCTGCATGATGAATTTATCTTTGGCACAACCAATCCTTTTCATTAACTTGTTTTACTTATTTATAGCTTTACTTTCTTGATTTATCTGAATTACTTTTTATTTTCAAATAAACTTAAATTTTATATTAAGTTCACAATGAGCTTGTTTTAAATTTCAAAATCTAAATTTTTGGCTTAATATGAATTAAAGAATAGAATTTCTAAAAATTAAAGAAATCAAAGTGAGATATTATTTTTGAATTTTTTAAATGAAAATATGAAATTAAAATATGAAAAAGTTTAGTGGTTTATCTTAGGCAAGTGTTTCAGAGAACATCAATTGGAAAAAACAAAATTTCAAACTGCTGAATTCAACAAATCAAATAGTTTTATTGGTATGTTTATCAGTTTTAAATTTTTGAATCTATGCTAAATTTTCTGGTGTTGTTTGTTTAGTTGAATATGTGCACCTTGTTCGCTTTTTTAGTATAAAATATCATTAAAATCGAAAAAAAAATATTCTTCTAAATGATATCGAGAGGAATTATCACTTTAGATTTAGAAAGCATGAATTTAGTGGAATTTTACTATAGTGGGATTATAAGCGAAGTTGCAAGTTAAACAAGCCAACAAGGTATGCATCTTTAAAAAAGCAAATTTGGAAATGATATTATTAAATTTATAGATACGTTCTTCGAAAAAAGAGACAAAATTTTACTCCCTCCGTCAAATGTTTTCTTTGAACACGTTTATCAATGCACATTTTTAATCATTAATATCTTCAGTTTCGTATTAGTTTTAAATATAAAAACTTCATTATATTAAAGTACTCATAAATACGAATCCAACAAGATCACTCATGACTATATTTGGTCTTATAGATTATGCATAAATTAGTAATTTATCTCATATTATTAACAATCCCGACATATCAAATGAGCAACTTAAAAAGAGACGGAGTAACAAATTAATTTTTTCCGAGAGGAAGTCCACTAAGATGTTTCTTTATGTCACACATTTCTTTATCTGTGCTGAACACGTTGGTTAATCATGTCGTCACGTATGTTAAATGTTAAACTAGGTACTCCGTACTAGGCTCGATTACTTTTCTGGTATACTAGTGAATTGAGCTTTCAAATATGGTACACTTGAACGTAAAGTTTCATTTCTGGTATAGCTTAGAAAAGGTAATAGAAAACGCCACTTGTAGTGGCGTTTTCTATTGAGTTTCATTTCAACAGAAAACGCCACTAGAAGTGGCGGTTTCTATTAGATTTAAATTTTTTACTTTTTCCAGCACTTAGAATAATTTTGTAACCACAAAATGAACTTTGTAGTAGTCATTTTATATGGCTTAGAAAATATATTTGTAAGTAGAATTTATTCATTTTTTTTGTTTCGTATTCAAGTATTGACATTATACTTTGGTATAATACGAAAATTTCCAAAAAGTATTATGTCTAACTAGCTTCTTTTTTGGGACGAACATGGCAACTCAACATCAAATTGTTGAAAAATCTTTCGAGTAGGCATGTTTAGGGGAATAAAAAATATACTTGTACATGTTTTTTTTACTTTGTTTTTATTCCATATTCAAGTATTGACGTTGTACTTTGGTATAATACGAAAATCTCCAAAAATTATTATGTCTAATTATCTTATTTTTTGGTCCGAACATGGCAACTCAACATCAAATTGTTGAAAATTCTTGCGAGTAGGCATGTTTAGGGGGAAAAAAATATATACTTGTACATGTTTTTCTTACGTTGTTTTTGTTCCATATTCAAGTATTGACGTTTTACTTTTGCGTAAACCAAAATTTAGGCATAAGTAATTTGTGTAATTACGTTAAATGTTCATCCGAATATGGCAACTTCACATCAAATTCTTAAAAAAAAACCTTGGCGGAGTTACGTTGAGGGGCATAAAAAACATATTAGAAAACATTTAATTACTCTAAATAAACATACTACATCATACAAGTACTTCAATTTGAAAACAGAAAATTGAAGCATGATACAATTAGATTTAATTGAAAACAGAAAATTAGAAAATAAGCATACATTGACACGAGAACCACAATACAACTTCTTAAAATTCACTGAGATCAACAGCATAATTCTCGTCCTCAGCTTCCTCAATTTCCCTTGCAATTTGACGTTCCTTTGCAGCTTCTGCTTCTATTACAATTTCACGTTCCTTTGCAGCTCGAGCTTCCATTTCCATTTTAAATTTAACTTGTTGTGCAGCAAATTCAAAATGTTTTGCAAGTTTAGCATCCTCAGCCTGCACATCGTATGACTTTGTGTTTTTCCTGGTTCGTTTGATTTCGGTTTTAGTAGTTTGTGGTTTTTTGCCCTTATCCATCTTATGCTATTGTCTTGAAGAAAGTAAATTTAAGTGGAAACTACTAAGTTGCGTTTCTGAATAAGCAGCAAATTGGGTTTTATAGCCAATTTCAGATTATTATTTTACTTTTTTGTTGATGAAAAAAGATCTCAATAATTTAAACAAGCATTATTGTGAAGTGACTACAGCACTTTGCGTACAAGAAATAAAGCTGGAAATCATCTTTATTTTACTATGCCTGCAGTGAACTTTACTTTTTCATAAATCAGCTTTATTTCACTATGCTTGAAATAAGCTTTACTTTTTCAGAAATCAGCTTTATTTCACTACAGGCTAAGCATGCAGTCCTTTCTCAGAGTGAATTTTTTCAATAATGCAGGGTAAATTTAAGTGTTTGCTGCTGTACATTCACATGATTTTGCAGTTCATTCAATTATATTTTGACAGTACTGTTTAGTCACGGGCTAGTTGAACACCAATCAATAATTTATCCCTTGATTCCCAGCTTTAAAACGACATAGTGGTGAGGCTTGTTCACCCATCCACTGCAATCTAATTTAGCATTTCACACACAATTCAACATGTCCAACATTCCCGATTTGAATCTTTGTTTTTGTGATAAGTTGTGCGTTGAACGCACATGGCCCTATGGAAGAAATGCGGGAAGGAGCTATCACAATTGTCCAAATGGAGGCAACGGATGTGGGTACATTCGTTGGCTTCATGAACCATTAGAGGAGCGTGCTGCGCGTGATTTTGAGAAATTGGAAATGCAACGAGTCAGAGAACTAACTCGCCATATGTGTGAACCAATTGATGAAAATGAGAATGAAGGTGAGGACTCCGTGAAGGAGGATGGGATTGAGCAGAAGGATGTGATCGAGGACTCCGTGCAGGAAGATGCGGAAGATGATGATGCTGATAATGAAGATGAAGATTAATTTCTTCGGTTATGATTAAATGTGGTTGTTTTTAGTTTCCCCTAAAGAATGTCCTCTACGGATATTCATTTGTATTTCTTGTTTTCATGTTGTGTGATGTTATGGAATTTGATGTTTTAATTAATTACATAGTTTTGTTGCACACTATAACACCATCATAATAGAAGAATACACAGTACAAATATATAATCGAAAAATGCACACTACAAATACATAATAGAAAAAGTAAAAACTTAAATAATTGAGTAGTACTAAATTAAATTTCTTCGTCGGACATGTAATCATCAGAGATGTAACATGGATTTTGTTGAAGACGTTGTTCCTCAACGTCTGTTAGCTCTCTCCCACTTGCACGAACGGAGTCTTTGGCAAGTTGATAGATGTAGTGACGAGTTCTACGTAACAACATTCGGTTGTTCTCAATTCGTATATGTTTGACAGCTCGAATGACTTTACGCTTATAATCATTCCAACCCGATGATTCACCAGTACGCGGAAACATGTCGAGGGAATGACGAATAGGGACCCTTGCACCCATAGCAATTAGGTCATTTCGCAAACGTTCCGATTCTTCACGCCGATATGCCCATTCTCGACGAACGCCTGCAAAATATTCCACTGGATCGCTTTGTCTAAGACGGTTGTAGTCATCATTTCTTTCTCCGAGCAACCAATTGCGATTTGTAGAGGATGACATATTTCTTTTGTAGTTGGTAAATTAATTTGCACTAAACCTATCTGCAAGGTCAAATATATATATATATATACATGTACAACCCACTTGCAAGTAGGGTTTTGAGGGTGGGGTTCTCATGTTTTATTGATCCTGCTTGTACTGAAAATTCAACTCAGCTTTGTAGGATAAAGTAATGAAATGACCATTCAACTTTTTCATTTTTTGTAGCTGTGTCCGTATACTACACTTCATTTCAGTCTTGAAGTGACAAACCAACTTTTTCAGAAATGGTAGCTGTCTAGTATTTTTTAAAATTTATTACACTTCAAGAAATCACAATAATTTGGCTATAAATTGGAATGTTTTCATGTGATGTCTCTGTATCTAAAAAGTTCATCATGTCTAATTCAAGAAACTCTTCATCTTCGGTTAGAAACCCTTACAGACATAGTTCAAGCACTTTCAACTACTTAGGTGAACATGGAACTGTAAGGTGTAACTGCAATCTACCAGCTCCTTGTCAAGAAGCATGGAAAGAAGGTACTCTTGACCCAGGAAGGAGGTTCTTCGGTTGCAGCCAATACAAGGTATGTACAACATCACTTTTTGCAAATTTTGTTGTTGCCAAAATGTATTGATTTTTGTTTAATGTGTTTTAGGATCCTACAAGAAGATGTAACTTCTTTAAGTGGGCCGATCCATCGTACACCGAAAGAGCAAGAGAAGTGATAAAAGAGTTGAAGCTCAGACTGAATAGAAAGGATGATGACCTGCACAATGCTTGGATGGTGGACGAAGAAATTGGTTTGCTTCAAAATGAGGTTGAAGTAACAAAAAATTTGTTGAAGAAGTCGGAGAAGGAAAACATGACATTAAAGAAGCTTTTGGTCTGTGCTGTACTAGTAATCATGCTTATTTCGTTATGGAAGTAGTGTAATTTCATCAGGAATTTATTAGTATTTGTTCCATGTAACGTTGGTTATTAAGCATGTTGAACTACGTTGATGTAATTTTCTTTGACTAATGGAACTAAGTCGTTTTAAGACCAATGTTAAAGCATTACAATTAAACCAAATAAATTTAAACATTAAACACAATTGTTTGAGCAACAGATTAAACCAAATAAAGACAATTGTTTAAGCAAATAACTTAGAAAACATTCGATTGCATTGAAGTAAACATAAAGCCGAATACTTATTGTGAAGACTCACTTCCTCGGCTCCCACAACACATGGCTACCTGTGTGACACCTTCTCCCCTTGCCCTTCACATTTCTTGGTGGTTGTTGCCTAAGATGGGGCTCCTCGTTAGCCTCTTCCTCGCTACTGGATGAAGCACGTACAGGTGCAAACTCTCCAAACCCCTGAGCCTGGGGCGTATGCAGGTGTGACTGGGAATGACCTCCATAAGTCATCTGCGAACTACCTCCAAAAGTCATGTGCGACTGGTCAAACTGGGAAGGGTCCTGAAATCCACCGAAAGACCCACCCATATCCCATGCACCCGTCATCTGGGAACCTGACTGCGAGCCACCTGGAAATGTCATGTAAGAGTGGTCCTGGAAGGCATAAGAAGACCCACCCATATGGGAAGTAAACTGTGAACCACCTGCATATGTCATCTGAGACTGGAAAGGGGGCGGAGTATGATGTGCACTACCAGAAGCGTGTGGAGAATGACGTCCACTGTCATCCAACATGTGATCCCAAGCACCTCTATACCCCATATCTGATCCAAGATTTACCAATTATTAATATTTCAAGATTTACCAATTATTAATATTTCAAGATTTCAATTTCAAGATTTAAATAATTCATAGCTTGCATACTGTCTAATGTACTGATACATGAATAGTATGACCCGTGAAGAGACTTGAAATAATGCATCTGAGATTTCATCCTATCTTATCCGAAACGACCTATATTAAGAACTCTAGCTAATTGTTTTCTTCACACCATTCATTTCCTGGTTCTTTTCTCTCTGTATGTCCATTACATAATTTCTCTAGCTTTGCTTTCTTGCTACCTTGCCTTGTTCGTCTCATTGAAGGTACACGATATAAAACCTTAATTTCGTTTAAATTGACATATATTTTAGCTTAAATGTATTCTTCTTTGTATAAATGCATCTGCATTGTTAATTACAAATTAGTAAAATAGTAAGCTAATATTCTTAACTTCATTTATTAGGTTTCCGGGAGAATGGAAAATTACGTTAACGTTAATTTCTTTTGGGGTGGAAGAATTATTAGACGGGGGGATGATATTCGATATTCGAAAGATCTGGGTGGTCAACGTTATGTTATGTTGGGAACGAAGTATGAAGAATTTAGGGGTATTGTTTATGATGTTATGGGCATAAATCCAAATCAATGGGAGGTAAAAATGAGTTACAAATACCCCCAAGTTGGCATAGGGAATGTTGCATCACATTTTTTAGTAGGGCAAATTACCTCGGATATGGACGTGGATAGGCTGTTGAGCATCCCTCGTACGATGATGATGGGTTTAGGTGATGTTTCTGTGTTTTTGGAGGTCGAAAAGGTACAAGAGGATGACCCGTACAGTTACGGGCATAATATGCACCCTCAACCAACCCATTCAAGTTACCAAGAAGATACTGGGACTAGCAACCAGTTTCCAGAATTTGGAACGGCCGGGTGGTCAGACTACTATTTTGGGGGAGGAGATGATTATCAGGGTCATGTCGGAGGTTCAAGTAGCTATGCAATCCAACAAAGCCAGCAACAACATGATTATCAATTGCAGGATTACTATACTCCTACAGATTACATTGAGCCGTCTCCACAAGTGCATCCTCTTGCAGGTAGAGAGTTGGCCCTTGTACATGAAAATTCAAAATATGACAATGCTAGTTCAAGTAGTGAGGATTTCGACTATCGTGGCAGTGATGATGAGGAGGATGTATCGGAATCTGAGGCCGAAGAGGAGGTGCCTACGACGGCTATTATTGAGACGGCTCTCATTGAGGGGGGGAGGCACGTTCCCAGTGCACCTTGGTTTGAAACGGAGGCGTATACACCGATTGTGTTGCACAACCAGGATGCAAACTACAATGTTGTAGATGCTGAAAATGAAAATCTTTATGTGGGACAGATGTTCAGTGACAAAGCTACGCTTATCAGTGCAGTGCGGAATTTGCACATTAAGAGTAATCGGATGTACATCGTGGTGAGGAGCAATTACGATCAATTCATTGCAAAGTGCACCGCGCAGAATTGTCCGTGGAGAGTGAGAGCTGCGAAGAAAAAGACTCACGGTTTCTTTCAAATCACAAAGTTAACAGAACACGTATGCTTGTCTGATTATCCTACGCAGGACCACAAGAAGATTACTGCAAGATTGGTTGGAGATATTGTCAAACCGCATGTATGTTTTTCATTTTCGAATTTATTATAAGTAATTCTTATCAACATTGGAGTTATGACGTGTTTCCTTTAAATGTTTGACAGGTCGTAGGCTCACCAAATCTCCCAATAAAGAATGTTTTGAGCTTGGTCACCAAAGAATTAAACCACAATGTGAAATACATGAAAGCATGGAGAGGGAAGCAGTTGGCGGTTGAGGATATATACGGAAAGTGGAGCACAACATACGACATACTACCACAGTTCTTCATGGCCATTGCCCATTCCAACCCTGGAAGTGCGTTTGTGATTCAAGCAGTACCAGATGAGAAAGTAGCACATCAATCCATTTGCAAGCGTGTTTTCTTTTGCCTTAAAGCAGTCATGGATGGTTGGCAACATGCTCGGCCTGTACTTTCCATCGATGGTACATTTCTAAAGGGCAAATACAATGGGAAGTTACTCATTGCCATGGGTGTTGATTCCAACAATCATCAATACCCCGTATGTTATGCGTTGGTTGAGGAAGAGTCTGAGGATAACTGGGGTTGGTTTTTAGGACTGTTGCGTCAACACGTTTGCAAGGGTAGGAAGGGTGTTTGCATAATATCAGACCGTGCCGGTGGAATTCTCGCAGCAATATCGAATCCGGGCAACGGCTTTGCACCACCTTATGGGATTCATAGATGGTGTCTACACCATTACAGAAGTAACTTCTCTAGTAAGCATCCCGGGGGGGACTTGAAACGCTTGATGTGGTTAGCTGGAAGTACCCCGCAGGTCAAAAAACACAATGCCTACATGAAAAGAATAGGGGAGATATCACCTGCTGCTTTACAGTGGCTTTGTAACGTTTCTCCCGAGCTATGGACCATCAGTCATGATCACGGCGGTGCTCGTTACGGACAAACCACTACCAACATCATGGAAGGCTATAATGGAAACATACGAATGGCTCGTTTCCTTCCTGTTACAGCAATGATGGAGTACATATTCTACAGAAATGTTAGAATTGTCAACACACAAAGGAACCAAGCCGTTGAAGCCCTACATGACGGCCAACAATTCTGTCAAAGGACGAATGACATGATAACAAGATATATGGAGAAGGCAAAAGCACATCATGTGACAACACATAGTCGTCAACTTGGCATTTTCACAGTCGTCACTCAACGCTATCGGGTGAAAGGTTGCACGAAGGGGGGAAACCAGCAGAATGTGGACATAAGTAAGAAAGCTTGCACATGCGGAAAATGGAAATGTCACCATATGCCTTGTTCTCATGTAATGGCTGGTTGTTTAGTGGACAATATTGATTGGAAGCAGTGGGTTGGACCTTACCACTACTCGTCGAAATTGCATAAGTTATGGGAACCCCTGATATTTCCATTGCCAAGCACGGACTTGTGGAACTACGTTTTACCCGACGAGTGGCAACTGTTTGGAAAATTGATACCAAATCCGGCCTACAAGAAGGTGAAGAAAAAGAGAGGCACAAGGGGACAGTCCGTAAGAATTCGAACTGAAATGGACCAATCAAGATCGGGGATAAAGTGTAGCCGGTGTAAGCAAGAAGGGCATACAAAACGGAGCAGACTTTGTCCACAACGTCCCCCAGACCCTTCTGGTTGATGAAATCAAGTCTTCAAGTGCCTGCCCCCATTTTACTTAATGCGTGTAGTTTGTTTATCCACATTTCATTTCGTGTTAACTGTTTTGTGTGATTTTATTTTATTTTTCCATGTACTTTGGCTCGTAATAGTTGTATTTGTGTGTTTCTTATCAATTTCATTTCAGTTATTCAATCATGGTTTTTTTTATGTAGAGGCCTATATGATTTTGTGTTTCAAACATAACAAATGCCAACAATTATGAAATCATATCAATTGCATAAATTAACACACTTCCAATGAAAAAATTACAATAGTCTACTCCTCGTCGGACATGTCGCAGTCCGATTGATTTTCAGGACTTATGCTCCACTGATGATATTGTCTAGCTTGTAGGATGTCTCCGTCCTCTGCACACATCCTCGCATCTTCTGCTAGGCTGTATCGTCGTACGCGCAAACGCATTCGATTTTCCTCCTCTCGTGCACGAAATAGCGCGGTTTCCAGTTGCCGAGGAGTGTTACGTGGCATGGATTTAGCGCGTTGTTTTACTACTCGTAGCCCATACTCTCGACATTGTTCAACACAAATGTCAAGAGTTCGTGCACGCCATTCCCACTCCCTCCGCATTGTTGCTACTGACAGAGTTGAGTAACGATGATTAGGGTTCAACGAGTAAGCAAATTCATCTTCACACACCCAACTCCTACCCATAGCTCTAAAAATATCACCAGGAGTATAAGTCATTTTGTGATTGGCTGATAAATATTTTAGTTACATATTTATAGTGAAACGGACTATTGTTTTCCACTTGCATTATTATCCAGCACTTGCATTATTTCAGCTACCACTGACAACCCACAGGAACATGAAATTTAAATTTGTATGCATTATTATCCAGCACTTGCATTATGTCCACAGGACCACATCATCTACTCACATAGTGAATAATCTCGTGCATGTATAGTAATCTGCAACAAACACAAAAAAGTACTGGAAAGATAAGATTGAGTGATCACATCTTGCCTTCAATGTGTTATCATTTTACCATTGCTATTTCAAACTTCCCGTGAATGCACAGCAAGAAAACAACAAGAATCTTTGCAGACCTGAAAACCCATTGTAAAAAGATCACTGAAATTTCTTGTCGAATTAAAAACAAGGATGCTAGTCTGTAAAAAGCTGTGAGGTCCCGTCAACAGTAACATAATTACAACAATTTCGTGAATGTACAGTAACAATCTCGTGAATGTACAGTAACAATCTCGTGAATGTACAAATTCCTCTATAAATACGTTCTTCTTTGTCATTCATAAACACAACTTACTGCTTTCCTCTCAAATAACTTTTAAACCAATTTTTTTTCAAGGCACTTGCATCAAATGGATAGGAGGAAGGGGAAGGGGAAAGTGTCAGAAACAAGGGCATATGACGACAGGCAGAAGAAGAAAGAAGCAGAGCAAGAGAAGAGGAGGGATGCGATTATACGGTCTGGTGAGCAGTCCTTGTTCATAAAAAAATGAAATTTTTTAAGAGCAGGGAGGAGAGAAAGGGAAAAGACTGGGTCAAAACTGAGGAGGAGCACCATGACTTTTACTTGTACAATGATGAAATTGCGAATGAGTTCTCTGATAGTGCAGCAAAGCTAAATAAAGATTTTAACGATGGGAAGATCTCGGGAGAGGAATGGAACGTTTTGATGCGTGAGCTGCGTGCTCAAACTCAACAAAAACGGGAGGACATGTTTGCAGCTGAGGAGGCGGAAATGACAAAGTATGTTGAAGAATATGAAGCAAGGGGACATCAATTTCCTCCAGAAAATTAAGGAATGTAGCAAAGACAATTAGGCAGTTGGCCTAATTCAAATTTAATAACTTGTTGTTTATTTTATCTATGCTTTTCAATTTCTATGTTTGCATTTTAATTTAAGTGTGCTTCATCTCTTGTACTTTGTTTGTTTCATTTCAATAAAATTTGTATTTCGGAAATTTTTGTAATTTTCGGGTTTAAAAAAAACTTAGTTACGCATGTTATGTATTAATTTTTTATGGCCCTCAACACGACTCCACGAAGGAATGTTTAGGAATTGGATGTGAACTTACCATGTTCGGATCAAAAAATAACATAGATAGACATAATAATTTTTGAAAATTTTCGTGTTGTACCAAAGTACGAAGTTAATTTTTTAATAAGGATCACAAAAACGAAAAAACTTTATTCACAAGTTCATTTTCAAAATCATATAAAATGCCTACTAGAAACAACATTTTCTACTTAAAAAAATGCCCAAGTGCTGGAAAAAGGAGGAGAAAGAAGGGCTAATAGAAACCGCCACTTCTAGTGGCGTTTTCTGTTGAATTTAAACTCAACAGAAAACGCCACTAGAAGTGGCGGTTTCTATTACCTTTTCTCAACTATACCAGAAATGAAAACTTTGAACAAAATGTACCATAAATGTAAACCCAGTTCAAACCTATACCAGAAATGTAATGGAGCCCTCCGTACTATGAGTAACTTATAATTTCTATTAGTTAATTAATTAATGACTTCTCTTGTGGCATATAATTTGGGTAAACTAATACGACTTTTTTACCATATTATTGCGTACACAAGGACTTGAAACTTTAAAGTAACTAGTACTGGATCAGGTCTCCTTTTCTTTCACCAAAAATGTAATATAAAATGCTAATTCATTTGAATAAATAGAAATGATAGCTCATGTATATCAGAAATTTTTACCTAAAAATAAATTCATAAGTACTTAAAAAAGGGGAGCCAAACAGGTTCTATATCATTTTTTCCAAAAGGAAGTCCACTGAGATGTTTCTTTATGTCCTCTGTTATTGAATTCGATCGATTTCTGAAAAATCGTCGATAAATCGATCAAAAATTGGTCAAAATTTTGGAATCGATTCGATCGATTTTGCAAAAATCACCGATAAATCGTCGATTTTTCAACCGAATTACCCGATAAATTGTAAATCGATACCTCAACCGAATAGTTCCGATTTCCAAAATCTGCAACACTGTTTATGTCACACATTTCTTTGTCTGTGCTGAATACGTTGGTTAATCATGTAGTCACGTATGTTAAACATTGTTATAGAAATGGGTAGATTTTTGAAAAATTGCCGATAAATCGGTCAAAATTTTGGAATCGATTCGGTCAATTTTGCAAAATCGTCGATTTTCAATCGAATCACCCAATAAATCATAAATCGGTAGCTTAACTGAATAATTCCAATTTCGGAAATCTGCAACATTGATGTTAAATGTTAGGTACTATGCTAACTTATAATTTCTAATACGACTTTTTTACCATATTATTGCGTACACAAGGATTTGAAAGTAACCACTGATATCTCCTTCTTTTACCAAAAATGTAGTAATATAAAATGTCAATTCTTTTGAATAAATAACGATGATAGCCATGGTTCTAAAAATCCCCGATTTAGCCGATTAATCCCCGATTAATCCTCTATAAGATAACCAACCGATTCGATTTTTGAAATACGATTAATCCTGTATATTTATTTAAAATGATATATTTAATTGTAAATTAGACTAATATATTAAATATTATTATAATATTCGATTAATACTCCGATTAATCCTTCCGATTAATCCCCGATTATCCGATTAATCTTAAATCGGTACCTCAACCGATTTATTCCGATTACCGATTTTTACAACCATGATGATAGCTCATATATCATATGCACGTCTTCGAAAAAGGAAATTAAGACTTGGGATTTGTGTCTCGTCCTCTTTGCTATAAAGCACATGATATGTTTTCAGGATTTGCCATGGTTAAGTGTTGGCGATAACCTCGTTCAAAATCAAGAAATTAGTTGGAATCTAAAAATGTTATTTTTTTTAAATGGATGGTCAAATTCGTTTTGGAAAAATATCCTCATAAAATTTTACTTTTTATGAGAGTTACTTTTAATTTTTATGAATCTCAAAAATAACAAAAATTGTATTAAAAAAGTACGTGTTCCTAACAATATGCCAGTGATACATGGATGTTGATATGTAAATTGATCGATCAAAATATGATTAAATAATGATAATGCAAAATTTTAATCAGATAAGTGATCAATATTCCAATGGTATTATGTATAATTATAATAATACAAATTTTCCTTATTCAACAAATATATGCAACCAAATAAAATTATTTATATTTATTACTGAAAAGTTAGAATGTTAAATTTTTTGCATTATTGAAAATGCTCTAATGTATATTCCCAATAATTAGGTACAAGAATTTGTCCAATTTAGTGGTCTTAAAATTATCGAAACATGCACGCAAAAATAGTTTAAGATCAGCTAAAAATAGGATGCTTCTGCCAATGATATGACACTATTTAATTCAAGAAAACATAAAATATATGAGCAGTTGAACCATTAATGCCCTTGCTACCATTTGGCAAGCTTTAATTTCTTATATACTCCCTCTGTATCAAAGCATTGCCTATTTTGATTCCGAACAATGTTCATCCTAAGCGGTTGACTACTAATTTACACCTAATTTATAAGACCAAATATAGTCCTGAGTAAACCAAACCAAACCAAACAAACCCATTATATCCCGCATAAAACAGGGTCTGGGGAGGGTAAGATGTACGCAGACCATGCCCCTACTTTTTACGGTAGGGAGGCTGTTTCCGTGAGGACCCCCGGCCTAGAGTGCCAAAAAACAAAGTGTATTCTGTGCAAGGATGGTAAGAATGAGAAAAGTAATCGACCGAACCTGGGCCCATGGCCTAGCTCTCATGGGGCTTACCTACGTGGGCAAAGGGCACTCCTCTCCTGATCTAAGATTTCCTCTGACCAAGCTCCCTGCACCTGCAAAATCAGAAAACAGAAGCCAATATGAAGACGAAAAGCCAAGATTCTAAGCTAGCGCTAACCGAGAAAAACCAATTCTGAGGCTCTCAACCACAGAACCGCTCCCTAGAAGAGAATCCACAACTCTAATCTGGCGCCTCCAACAGCTCCTATCCGCGGTCGAGATCTCATTCAAGTTAAGGGCCTTCAAATCCATCCTAAGCTGTTTGTGACACCCCCCAAATCCGGGGTCAGGAGATTTGGTTGTCACGCGAAAATCCTCAAAATAAAACATTTGTTTAATAATAATCATTCACTTGTGATTGTCCAACAATGGAAATATAACATCTGTGACCCCAAACCTACCAAGATCTTTTAAGGTTATAGGGCTAGAAACAAGAATCCAAATTCCATTAGATAAAAAAAACATTCATTCCCAACATTCTCTTGGATCAAATCTTAAACCACTGATGTAACTTCGATAAGAAGTACGCCAGGCTAACCAGACCAGTACATAATAATAATAAATATTAGAACTCAATTATATAAAATAGATCTTACTCTAAATCCAGACATCCTGAGCCAAGTCATCTTCGGAATAGCATCTCGCTTCTTCTCTTTCTGAACTGTGCGGATACGTCTCGCCAAACTACCTTACTGAAATGTTAGGATCCAAAACAGCAAGTATGAGCGAAAGAAATGCTCAGCAAGCGTATAAAAATTTTGATATAAAACCAGGATTAGTGGGGCATAAAAATCAACTGAAATGTATAACAGTTTATAGAGAAACTGAATCAACAACTGTGATATAATTCAAATCATAACTGAATCATTTGACATGTCATAAAAATGAATCATCTGTCAATTCACAATATATAATAGCCATTCTGGCGATATGGATTGGATATATATATATATATATATATATATAACTGAACACCATTGCCCCCTGATCAGGTTCTAAGGCAATGGGACCCTCTATACTCCACCGGTATTCTCTTTTTTCCGTGTGTGTATAGTCCGGATTTCTGGGGTACCCAAAATAGGCAAGTAATGTTAGCCTATAGGAAGATGGAATGGTTACCATATCCTCCTTATATATTGCTGGACCATGACAGCAACCATGGCCTCCTACGCTTAACATATTGCTGGACCATGACATCAACCATGGCCTCCTACGCTTTATCAGTTTCCAATAAATATTGCTGGACCATGACAGCAACCATGGCCTCCTACGCTTTACCATTTTCCAATCCAATAGAGCAATTTCCGAATTCAACAGGAAATGCTTAGTTTCACATACAGTTCACATCCCTATTATTTACTACGATAATAAGGACATGAAGAGTTTATTTTCAACAATTCCCCACATCAAGGGTACCAATATCAAGCAACTGAGTTCGCACAAAAATATTTAAGAATCACAAATAGCTCTGAACAATAGCTATTCGTCATGATATGAATCAATGAAATATAAAATAAACAGTGTTTAAGATGAAAAAGAAAATACTTGCCTCTGGTCCTTAGCTGTTGGGTAACACCGAAGTAATACAACTATCTTCTTCTATTTTACGGCATCACAATCTTCTATTTCAATCATTCGTTGGGTTGACGCTCTTGCGATTGCCACGAGTCTGATCCGTTGACATCGAGCCTGCGCGTCTACTTCTATAGTCAAACATAAGCTGGTACATCAGTCTCCGGATGACAATTCTGACATTTTGTAAACGCTTATAAACTCAATTCGAACGTATTAACCATGCTTACCAATATCTCTGTCCGAAGAAAATAATTGGAAATGTCCCCTTTGAACATAGACGTTTTCCCGGTGTTAAAACACCTCACAATAAATCCAACAATCCACAGACAATGCCTTCATCTCAACCTTCTTCATTACAATCCACAAACAATACCGCATCCATCTCTAACCTTATTCATAACCCACAAGGAATATTGCATCTATCTCCAACCTCCTTGATTAGACATCTACTTATCTCTGTTGACCAACCTAAGTCAATACTTACCAATTAATCCTTGAAAATAAACGATATCCGACCATCATTGACAGTAAATCAAAGAAAACATTGCTTACTCTTAACGACCTCTTATAATATAAACCATATAAACAATTAACACACATTAACTATATATATCGATCAAAACTCGATTTATAACCTAACCCTTGATACTTAATACCTTGACAATTTACATCGCACGTATAAGGACTCCATAAGTAGATCACATACTCATATAGCACGTAATTCACATAGCAAATACGAATCACAAATAAAAGAGCACTCAAAGTATGTTTTAGAATATTTAAAAATATTTTTAAAGCACTAAAAGAATTTTAAAAGATTTAATTAACCCTTTTTGAATCAAAAAGGATCGCTAATAAACCTTCCGGGTAATTATTGGATCCCCACAACATTTTTATAAATATTTAATCCGGATTAAAAATCAATTTTAGAATTTTAAACTATTTTTTTTTTCACTTCCGGATTATTTTTAGAATTTAAAACAATTTTATTTCATTTTAAATAATTAAAGAGGTAAATATTAAAGGTAAAATAATATTTATAAAATAAATAAATTATTTTATTTCCAAAATAATTAAATCTGATTATTTTTCATCATATTTAAATAATATCTAATTAATTAAATTAATTGATTATTATTAATTAACCAATCAATTTAAATTAATTAAGATATTAGCTAAATAGATTTAAAATAATCAAATAAAATAAATTTCGAATTGAAAATAATTTATTAAAATTTTAAAACTATTTTTCGAAATTAAAAATAATTTTTCGAAATTTAAAAATGATTTTTCGAATTTCTGAAAATAAAATTCGAATTTATAATAAAATTTGGAAAATAATTTTCCAAAATCATTTTCAGAATTTGGTTTTCAGATTTTGAAGATCAAATGGGCACTGTTCATCACCACCTTCACTGTTCTTCGTATGAATGCTTCGAAGAACACCACCTCCAACAATGGAGGTTTCCCAGATTCCGGTCACCGGAAAAACATTCCGGCAACCTCCGGCAACCCTTAAAACGCACAGTTTGCTACGTTTTTAAGCACGAAATCACTCCAAATCGTCTCCTAAACACAACCTTACCATTCAATCAACCCCAGAATCGACCGAACTAAAAATCCGGCCAAAAACCGAACAATCCGGCGACCTTCAAAAATTAAAACCGGTGAACTCGAAATCGGTCACCAAATCAAACGTTCTATATACCAAATCGAAGCTTAGGAGTTAAATGACTCATATCTAACATCAAGAACATCAAAAAATCATCCAAGAACCCAGAAAATCGAAATCAAAGTTCACCCCCACAAAAACTCGATTTCATATCTAGGACATGAAAAATCAAATAAAAATCATCATAAAATTGCTGGGATCATAATCAATCTATGCATACTAACCACATCAACAACAAATCACTAAACAATCCACACCAAATTAAACAAGTTCGAAAATTAAAATAAAAAAACAAATTTTCGAACAAATTAATTTTGGTTATGAACACCTACATAAACATGTAGTAGAGATCAAGAGCTTCAGTTTGGTTACCCATATGAACGATTTGGATGCCGGAATCACTGTCAAAAGTGTGTTTGATCTCCAAGAACACCAAGAACAAATATTAGAGAATTTCCAGAAAATAAATCAAAAAAATCTGATTTTCTAATTCTTTTAATAAATAAAAATAATCTGCTGCTATTTATACTCATCTGAAAATTAATACTCCAAAAATATTTTTAGCCCCTAATTAAAATTATTAAGCCTTAAAAATAATTTTTATGGGATAAAAATGTAAAATTTTTATTTTAAAACAAATATAATATAAATGTCAAAATTTCCCAAAAATTACGAATATTACAAAAATTACAAAATAATACATTTTTGAACATCCCATTATTATATAAAAATAGTTTTATGAAAAACAGGGTCTCGAATTCAATACAGGGGCTGGGTCCGAAAATTAAAATGCGAAATAACTGTATTCTAAAAATATAAAAATTACAGAAAAATAGAATAAAACAATCTATGCTACACAGAAGTCACATAACACGTATGGGATAATTTCCCTATTTTATAAAAATCAAAACGCGTTTAAATGCATTAAAAATAAACTAACACACATTAAAATCAACTAAAAATATATTTTAATATAATAAATTACACGTAATTTTTCGGGTCGTTACACTGTTCTTCCCACGACCTCCTCGGTCTGCCTCTCCTCCTCACCCCAGCAACCGAAAGACTCTCGACCCTCCTCACCGGGGCTTCCGGACGCCTCCTACGAACGTGGCCGAACCATCTCAACCTCCCTTCCCTAACTTTCGCAGCCAGAGGCGCCACCTCCAACGCACTCCTGAAAACCGCATTCGGGATTCTATCTAACATCGTGCGGCCACAGGACCACCGCAACATCCTCATTTCAGCTGCTTCCATCTTGCTCTCGAGGACCTTCTTCGCCGCCCAACACTCCGAACCATAAAACATCGCCGGACGGATTGCCGCTCTATAGAACTTCCCTTTCAACTTTAACGGGACTTTCTTATCGCACATCACCCCTGACGCTGCCCTCCACCTTAGCCACCCCGCCTTGATACGGTGGGTGACATCCTCTTCAATCTCACCTTCCTTCTGGATGATTGAACCCAAATACTTGAACTTATCCGTACTGGGGACCGTTTGATCTTCAATCCTAACCTCCACCCCTTCCTCGTTGGCCTCACCACTGAAGTTACACCAGAGATATTCGGTTTTAGATCTGCTCAGGCGCAATCCTTGGGGCTCCAAAGTGGATCTCCATAACTCCAGCTTCTCATTCACTTCCGACCTCGATTCCGCCACTAGCACGATATCATCGGCGAAGAGCATACACCAAGGGACGGCGTCTTAAATTCGTATTTGTTAGTATTTTAATACAGTGAAGTTTTTATAATTAATAATAATATAAAATTAAAGATATAAACGATTAAAAATGTGTATTGGCAAACGTGTCAAAAGTAAACAGGAAAAGTATTTTGAGACAGAGGGAATAGTTTTTTTGAATTTTTTATTAAGTTAAACCATAGATTAAATTCATACTCCATAATTAAGTATGTTTGCATTAAGTACTGTTAAAAACCATTTCACCCAAAACCTTAAGGTGTTGGGGAAGGCCGGATCTTATACTCATATATATTTAACATTCCCCCTCACTCGCAAGCCCACTATGGGGTAAGAGCCCACTATGGGGTAAGAGTGGTCACTAGGAGCCCATATTTGGAGCAATACCTTAGTGCCAAATTAAATTGAGAATATTGGGGGTGGTGGGGTTCGAACTTGAGACCTCCACAAACACCAGAGTTCTGATACCATTAAGTAACCAACTCATCTAAAACCTTATGTTGTGTTTGGTTGGGATGAAAGAAATTGGAAGGAATGGAATGAGATTTCAAGTATAAAATGAGTAGATATTCAAAATTTTCATTCTTTCCTCCATTCCATTCCTAACAATTGATATTATAATTCAAGCATCTCATTTTGAGAAGGAATGCTCCATTCCTTACCACCCCCATTTTCTTCACAATTCTTATCATAACAAATTTGTACTATTTCAATTTTTTCCAAATCTTCTTTCTAATCTTCACTAATTTCCTTTAATTTTACCCATTCCATTCCATTCACCCCAACCAAACACAACATAGATTTTGGGTGAATTAGTTTCTTAACAACTACTCCAGTATTTGCCAAATCAAATTTTCAAGTCACCATCATCAAGTCAAATGATACTCAACGCAGGTTAAATCAGTTCAATATTTTTGTCCAAATCACTC
The DNA here is from genome assembly GCA_037693485.1 of Kitagawia praeruptora. Lineage (NCBI taxonomy): Eukaryota > Viridiplantae > Streptophyta > Magnoliopsida > Apiales > Apiaceae > Kitagawia > Kitagawia praeruptora. The sequence goes on along the minus strand of CM075350.1, from coordinate 26,192,433 downwards.
TTAAAACAACTCCGTACACTTCGTAATTTTTTTTTTCTGTCAGGTGTTGTATTAATTTTAGTTGTTTGATTTTGCCTTGTGATCAGAAGAGTAGATTAAAATGTGGGTTTGAGTTTTGACTACTTTTGTTAACTTAGTGTCCTTTTAGCAAATTTTAAGATGAATTTATAAATTACGTATTTCGGGAAAAAAAAATCATATTTACATATTTGTTTTAGAGAAGAATGTGTATGAGAAGTTTAATATTCGTTATCTTGCAAAAATAAGTTACTTATTTCAAAAAAAAGTACATATTTTCTAACTTTTTCCAGAATAAATAACTTATTTCTGAAAAATAAGATTTCTCATACGGACCCTTACTCTACTTATTTAATATCATCAATTATAAAAGCTAATTCCAACTTCCATGGTGATTATGTCTTAATTTGAAGCATTAGATTTGGATGCCACCTGTTGGAGTTAGTCCATTTCTTTAATCAATTAATCCAGTCCCCTTCTTCCAGATCCCTAAATTTTTTTTTATTTGTATTGAACAGCTAAAAATGCAACCTTGAGAGATTCGAAATACCATTTTACTTCTAGACTCTATTTGAAATTGTTCTTAAAAATCATTGTGTTATGAAAGAAAGTGTTATCAGAAAAATCAACTGTGTTGTAAAAAAAAGTGTTATTATAAAAATTAAATGAATATTTGATATTATTTTTAAAAATATATAATTTGACGTAAAATATAAAAAATCCCAAACAGATTCTTAACGTCTTGTTACTATAAAAAGTTTAAACGGTATAAATAGTTGGTGACAAACTAGTCACGGTAGAAAGTTCAAAAGCTCTATAAATTGCGATGAAAATGCAGAATAAGTAGATGGAATTTTATGAACAGACCAAATTCATTAGTTGCTAGAGTATTCAAAGTTAGCTATTATGCTGATTCGACTCTATTTGAAGCTTCAAGAGGAGGAGGTGTAAGTTTTATTTGGTCGGGACTATGGCAAGCTAAGGAGGTGCTGAAAAAAGGGTATAAATGGATTTTGGGTGATGGGGCTACTATAAAAGTGTTCGAGGATCAGTGGGTTCGGGGTAAGGATAATTATATGGTGGATAATTTGAATGATGCTAATTCACGTGAAATCAAGGCATGTGAGCTTTTTGCTCCTGATGGTAAAAAATGGGATGCTGATAAGGTCAATAACTTGTTTCCGAGTTATGATGCTAATGCTATATTAGCTATACCTATCCCAAAAGGTCAGGTCAGGGATCGCATTGCTTGGATGCATAGTGTAGATGGCACATATGAAGTGAAATCTGGGTATAAGTTTTGGCATAAGCATTTCAGTGGAGGTGGACAAGTTACAGTTCATGATGGGTGGAAAAAGCTTTGGAGTCTAGATGTTCCTCAGAAGGTGAAAGTGTTTTTATGGCGTGTCTGTAAAAATAACATACCAGTCCGTAATCTCTTGCGAAGTCGTGGAGTTAATACTACTATAATTTGTCCAATGTGTGGAGTCGATGTCGAACATTTACTTCATATTTTCCTGGGCTGCCAATTCGCAAAAGGCTGCTAGAGATCACTGGATTTGGATTTTAATACAGATCATATTGAATCTTGTCCTGATTGGGTGTTGCAGAGATTGTCTGAGGGTGATCAGGAGAAGTCAGTGCAGATGGCGACAATAATGTGGGGAATATGGTCTGCTAGAAATATGAAGGTCTGGGAGGAGAAGAGTGTGACACCAGGGTTGGCGATGCAATGGAGTGTTCAGCAGATAGAGCAGTGGCGTGAGGTTCAGTCGAGTAGAAGAATTACTGCAAGAAAAAATGGCTCTGGCAACCAACAACAAGTAGTCAATAGTAGCAAGAAAAAATGGCTATAGATTTGGGTATATCTAACGTAATTGTTGAAAGTGACTCAATGCTTTCAGTGCAGGCGATCAATAGTAGCAAGGAGTATCTTTTGGAGGTGGGAAATGTGCTTCAAGATTGCCGGAATTTGCATAATGCTCGTCCAGATTTTTCTGTTTCTTTTACTAGAAAGCAAGCTAATAGGATGGCCCATTTGTTAGCTAGGGTTCCTTGTGAAACTTATAGCTTTCATGATTTCTTGACTCCTCCACATATTGTGTTGGAGAGACTTATGTATGATGTTTCTTCTATTTAATGCAATTTCACCATTTCAAAAAAAAAAAAAAGTAGATAACTAAACTTTTTTAGTTTATATTTTTAATAATGAAAGAAAATAAAAATATGAAACTTTTTTATTTAGTTGAAATTTGTTCCCTACAATAATGTATCACTAAAATGAATATTCTAAAACAAAAATCAATTGAACGCAATGAAATAACTGAAGGTAACAAAAATCATTTTATTGGGACATTTCTCCTACAACACACGGACTCACGGAGCACAATAGAATACTCCCCCCGTCTCTTTTTAAGTTGCTCAATTGATATGTCGGGACTGTTCATAACATGAGATAAATTACTAATTTATGCATAATCTATAAGACCAAATATAGTCATGAGTGATCTTGTTGGATTCGTATTTATGAGTACTTTAATACAGTGAAATTTTTATATTTAAAACTAATACGAAATTAAAGATATTAATAATTAAAAGTGTACATTAACAAACGTGTCCAGAGGAAACAGATAACATATTTAGAGACAAAGGAGTAACATGTTTAACTCATGGTGGGGGAAGATCAAATATTCAGGATTTTACGTGGTAGTGATGACTTGAGTCGAACTGGGCTGAAAAACATAATACTCCCACTGTCCCTCTCATTTCTTTACGATTATTATTTTGGGATGTCCTTCTCATTTCTTTACGTTTCATAAATACTCCCTCCGTCCCAATTTACATGTCCCTTTTCTAAAATACATACATATTAAGAGAAAGTTAGTTAGATAAAATTTTCCAACCAATACCCTTAATTAATACATTGAAAAAAGAGAATAGTGTTAAGTTTGAAAAAAAAGTCAAATTTAGATACAATAAATGTATGGATAGTTTTGGAAAATTACTCTTAAATTTGCATTGAAAGTAGGGATGGGAACGGGTCGGGTTCGGCTCGGATTTTGCAAAATCCAAATCCAAATCCAAATATTTTCGGGTTTCGGGTTTCGGATCGTATCGGGTTTCGGATCCAAAACTCAATATCCAAATCCAAATCCGTCGGGTTTCGGATCGGATCGGGTTTTTTTCGGGTATTCAAAATTGAAAATAATGTAAATAAGTTGTTTAACAAAAAAATAAAAAAAAATTGTGTAAGTAAGTTAAAAAATATCGCTACATCCATGACAATTTATTTTCTCGATCTTTCCATATCTTATGTCTCAAAGATATGTGTATGTATAATATGTATTTATAATATACATTTATATATAATATATATATATATATATATATATATATATATATATATATATATATATATATATATAATAGTGTATGTATAATATGTATTTATAATATACATTTATATATATAATATAAAATATAAAATATAAAATATAATAAATAAAAGTCGGGTATTTTTCGGGTTTCGGGTTCGGCTCGGGTTTTGATCGGGTTTCGGGTTTCGGATCGGGTTTCATGAAATCCATATCCATATCCAAAATTTTTCGGGTTTAAAATTTAAATCCATATCCATATCCAAATCCAAAATTTCGGGTTCGGATCGGATAAAAAATCGGATTTCGAATCGGGTATCCGTCGGATCGGATTTTTTTCCCATCCCTAATTGAAAGTAGAAAAGGGACATGTAAAATGGGACAAATTCATTTTAGAAAAGGGACATGTATTTTGGGACGGAGGGAGTAGTAAATTTTTTCACTATTATACCCACTACTTTCCTCCACTATCTCATATTTAATAATAAAAAATACTATTACACCCACTACCTTCCTCCACTATCTCAAATCTATTACAATATTAAATATTGATAGGTCCCACCATTTTATCCACTTTTCATCTAACTTTACTCATTTTTTATACATTGTCTTGGTCTCCGTGTCTCCCTCCAACGTAAACAAATGAGGGAGACGGAGGGAGTACTATATTACTAAAAAGATTTGATATCGATCTGTTTCGTAGATCTGTGTACAAGTCTTTGAAAATCAGTTCTTGTAATAATGCGTGACTAGTCTAATTATTCCCTTGCACTCTTTGTATTTTGTTTTAAATTTATCTCAAATTAACATGAATAATTGTTAAATTTTCGATCCCAGACTGTTACGAAATCCTAGTTCCGTGTTGTAATTCATAGATCAAATACATGTAGTTATCACTAAATAAAATTTTAAGACATGCCCAGTCGACCTGTGAAAGTTACATACAGATCCATTTCAAGAGATTCCGATATAAATTCATTTGATAAAGATGTTGTGTAAAGTAAAGAAGATTAATATAAAAAGGCTATTGGAGCAAAGGTAGAGCCAACTTTGAGTTTTAATAAAGGAAAATCAAACAAAAAAAGAACCGACAATGACTATGGAGAAAATTTAAATTTTATTAGAAAGTATATATAGACACATGCATGCATGGTCCTGCTTCTTCTCCTTCTTCCCCTACTCCATTATTGTAATTTGCACCCATCTTAGGGCCCGTTTTGGAAATCTTATTTTTCAAAAATAAGTTACTTATTTCGGAAAAAAGTTAGGAAATATGTACTTTTTAATAAAATAAGTAACTTATTTTTGTAAGATAACGAATATTGAACTCCTCATACACATTTTTCTCTAAAAAAATTTATGTAAATACGAAATTTTTTCCGAAATAAGTAACTTATAAGTTGACGTATCGATTTACCAAACGGGGCCTTAATCAACCCAATAATTATACTGCTGGGTGTGTTTGTCTTTCACTGTAAGTGGGTGGAAGAACTTACTTGCATCTGTATGTTAATCAAATTTACATGCAAATTAAATTTATGATTTCGATTCTCGCTTAATTCTAAATTTCGTTAAGACAGATACGTCTTTGTAGGCATATAAATTTATCATTAAAAGTTTGTATAATGCAAAATTAATTAGTTTATATTTATTTTATAAATATGCACTATTATTTGCATAAAATATAAATTTGCTTATTTTTGTTATTTGTTTTTATGCATTCACATTTATTTGTAAATCATAATAAATTACTTTTCTTTAAATAGAGCCAAAAAAGCATATTTTTATGTAAAGCGGATTCTCTAAACACATGGATGCAATCATGCAACTTTACTGCAAAAGAGATGACATTTGGTGCGAGTGTGAGTGTCCTCGAACAATAATTATTGTTTTCATTTTAAGTCGATTATTTTTTATTGCAATCAGTTGAATATTCATAATTATAAATTAGGAAAAGACTATATTACGTGTACTTGTCTAGAGAAATCTTAGCCTTAACGTATGCTGATAAAGTTGATTAACAAAATATAAAATCAAATATGTGTTTGGACTTTGGAGACCTGAACTTGAGATCAGCTTTTATTTACATGTTGTGTATTGTGTTAGGTTGGTCTTTCATATATGTACATTTAAGTCTTAGAGTTATTCTATATGGAATATGGAGGAAATTAGTGTTTTAAAAAGAGTGCAGCCTAGCAGGACAGTGATCGAGACAGTATATATAAGAACGGCCGTTCTTGATTTCTTTCCAAGTTTCAAGTTTCAACTGATGGTCCCTCGACCTATTAACCTATATGCATTTACTATAAACAATCACAAACGACAGGGGAGAAACACCAAGCTTTCATATAAGTTCACCTTTTTTGTATTAATAATGTCCTTATAGTTTGATGGTTTGATGCTTGTATGAATATTGATGTTGAAGTTTCAATTTATTATGCAAAGAATTGTTTAATATTATGTGTTGGTTAGAAAGTTATGAAAAATGTAGACTATCATAAAACAAAAGGGTCCCGATCCCTGACAATCGTTTGTCAAGAACCGATTATTTAACAATCACTTTCTAAGCCGTTGAATCGTATCCAACGGCTGAGATTAAAAAAAAAAAAATATTTTACGTTCCTCGAAAATTTTCCGCGGAAAGGAATTTTTTTTTGTAATTCAGGGGGGCCGTTTTAAAAAGTGATTGTTAAATAACCGGTTCCTGACAATCGATTGTCAGGACCAGCTACCAAAACAAAAATCCAAACTAATAAGGTGCAAAGCAAATGGGAAGATCTGACAATCCATTATAAACATGGACAAGGGTGACACAACCATCTCTGTCGCTCTAAGTTTTCTGTACTTGTATATATCTATATCAACATCAAAATGTAAGGCTGATATTACTTTCCACCTATTCCAAAAAAAAAAAAAAGTTTTAAAATAAAATAAAACATCTCTACTTCCCATACCCTTCGATAACATGAATATACACATAACATGCATCAACCTTCACTCCGATATCTATTGGTGCTAAGCTAGTTAACCCTTGTCCCATATAACTGTAATCGAACTGTAAGCATCACAGACTCCCCCCTAAAACTCTCTTCAGTTCAGATTTTTGTTCAGTCGTGAGCCTTGACGGGTACTTCACATCAAACTTGATCTTCAGATTTCCCTTCTTCCTAGGATCCTTGGAAATCGGCATTCCTTCATTTCGGACAACAAGCTCATGGCCAGGTTTAATGATATCCGTCACTGGGACAGGAACTATTCTTCCGTCCAGAGTTGTGATCTCGAGAATCTTACCTGTAAGGGACTCCAGCAGTGATATTTCTTGATTCATTAATAAATCATTGCCATCCCTTGTAAAAACTGCATGAGGTTTCTCATCTATCACAAATATAAGATCAGCTGCTATGAAACCAAGCTCCTGGTTGCCCTTCTCGGGGAAGGTAACTTTTGTGCCTTTTTTCCAACCCGGCTTAATATCAATGGTCAAGATTTCCTCCACACTACGAGTTCTGCAAGAGAATATAGTAGTCCATTAAAATATGCTGAAAAACGTAATAGCAAAAGCCTAGAACCACAAAAACAAATATACTGAACAAACTCAATAAATTACCAAAAACAATTCCTGCTGACCACAAAACAAGCAATAAATGTAATTCTGCGGGATGAGCTTTATCAGAAAGTTCGCAATCTTACAATTCTTTTGAAAGAAATCTTCTAACATACCCAGCTTTTTCAATAAGCAAATAAGATTATAATATGCATATGAATCTTAAGTCATAGTTCGTATCTATTGCACAAGGCTCCGATATTCGCAGGTACGGTGAAGGTGAGAGGTACGCAGCCTTAGCCTTAAATCTTGAATTTTTTAGGAAACTGTTTCCAGACGTTCCAACTGGCAAGTAGACACTTTTTTATAAAAGTCAATTTGTAATATACTACAATCAGAAATATTAAAGTAGATTGTAGATAAATTACTACTGAAACTAGGGGTACAGGCTTACAGCAGAAGTATGCCCAAAATCTCTGAAGGGCTTAAACACCTCACAGCTCTCCCCTCCCAAGGCAAGAAACACAGAGAAGTTTCACCTTTTAAGTAAGGCAGGCATTAAACCAGAAGAAGCAAGCCCTATTCTTATCTAGATCTTGCAGATAAGCCAATGAAAACATCTAGAGTCTGCTTCTCAATTTAGTAAAGTATCAAATAAATTTTAAGGAAAACCTTCACCAAGGTGAAAAAATCAGAGAGAGAGAAAAAAACTCATCCAAACAGAGGAGTTGATAAAGTCCGGATATGGATAAAAAATTTAAGGAGCATGAAAATCTAATGGGATTATGGGAACTATATAGGTAGGGAGAATATCACCAGTTACAGAATTATCAAATGCTCAGGTGTTTGAGCCAACAGTGATTCTTTTTCTGTCAAGGAATATATAAGAAATGATATAGCCCTTGGCAACGGTCAAAACATTGCAGAACTTCAATTGCAAATAACATTAAAAAAAAGTAACTCAAAGCTTCTGCAAGACTGTATAATTAATGATCACTGAAAAACTAGAATATGATAAGATCACATTATATAATTATATATTAGTAGGCCTCAAAATATGTGTACAACGTGCTCGCATACTCAAAATATTCACAATATAAGGTTCTGGTTAAAAAATCCTAAAATTAAACATGTACTGCTCCAAGATACTGATGACAAATTCCAGTCACTTGGAAAACAATATGACACGACATAAAATTTTAGCTGATGTGCTATTCTTATAGGAAATTGGTGATGAAATGGACTTTAGCCAGCTGGACAATTAGTAAGACACTAGGAAGCATGGGTGCGGGTGCGGGGGTGCGGCAATTCATCAAATTCAAAAATTTAAGGAGCATAGAATCTAATGAAAACATCTAGCATCTGCTTCTCGATTTAGTAAAGTATCAAATAAATTTTAAGGAAAACCTTCACCAGGGTGAAAAAATCAGAGAGAAAAAAAAAAACTCATCCAAACAGGGGAGTTGATAAAGTCCGGATATGGATAAAAATTTAAGGAGTGTGAAAATGTAATGGGATTATGGGAACTATATAGGTAGGGAGAATATCACCAGTTACAGAATTATCAAATGCTCAGGTGTTTGAGCCAACAGTGATTCTTTTTCTGTCAAGGAATATATAAGAAATGATATAGCCCTTGGCGACGGTCAAAACATTGCAGAACTTCAATTGCAAATAACATTAAAAAAAAGTAACTCAAAGCTTCTGCAAGACTGTATAATTAATGATCACTGAAAAAATAGAATATGATAAGATCACATTATATAATTATATATTAGTAGGCCTCAAAATATGTGTACAACGTGCTCGCATACTCAAAATTTTCACAATATAAGGTTCTGGTTAAAAAATCCTAAAATTAAACATGTACTGCTCCAAGATACTGATGACAAATTCCAGTCCCTTGGAAAACAATATGACACGACATAAAATTTTAGCTGATGTGCTATTCTTATAGGAAATTGGTGATGAAATGGACTTTATCCAGCTGGACAATTAGTAAGACACTAGGAAGCATGGGTGCGGGTGCGGGGGTGCGGCAATTCATCAAATTCAAAAATTTAAGGAGCATAGAATCTAATGAGAAATATATAGGTAGGGCGAATATCACCAGTTACAGAATTATCAAATTTGGGGTTGGGGGGCTACGGCAATCAAAAAATAAAAATATATTTCTATATTACATATATACTCCCTCTGTCACTCTCATTTCTTTACATAAAAAACTGCGTGTTTGATATGCATTTTAAGTATAGTTCTATAACTTATTTTTGATATTTTCTTTTTTTGTATAAAAATAGAACAATCCTATTTTTATATAAAAAAAGAAAATTTTAAAAATAAATTATAGAACTATCCTTAAAATGCACCTTAAAATCCGTGCCGAAAATTGGTCCGCAAATGATAACAACCTAGAGGGACGGAGGGAGTAATTAATTAACTAATGTTTACTGCAAAATATTTTTGATGGCATGGAAAAAAGCACCAAGCAGGTATGTACATCATTTAACAGTTAAAACATATGAATTAATCAATTAACAGAAATGATATTTGATTTATGTTATTAAAGATAAACACCATAATTAAAAAAATACAAAAAGTAAACATAAGAACTCTACATCATATCTCCAGTCAAAGTGCAATGGAAGTCTAGAAGAGGCACGCCGCACGCTTATATACAAACACATGGAGTAGTATACACATATGCTTATATATATACAGAAATCTTGCATCACAAACATATGATGTTGAAAGACAAGAAGAGGCAGTAATCGAAAACATCGGAATCACAACAAAAAATCGAGGTCTATATATACATACATATATATATATATATATATACACGATGGGCAAGCATTTCACAAGCTATGTATATAAAAGTAAATAATTTGCTTATAGAAAGAAGGAACTATTAATTATAAAACCAGCAGTAACTGGAATTTAAAGTGCATAAACTTTTAGAGATACAGATATTACATTCTGGTATAGTCAAGAAAACACTTACTCTAAAAAACAATCACCATAACAAATCTTTTTACTAAAGAGGCATGACACGAGGGAGGGGGGACACGCAGACATTGCTTGATCAATTCACGTTTCACAAAATACACTAAGACAAGTAATATCTGAATACAAGATGATGAAATCAGCTTATAAAATGACATTCGATGAAATGTTTTTGGCATATATTCAGCATAAAATCAGTGAACATCTGATCAGCTATTATCTTCTAATAAAAATGGAAATCACTAAATAGGTGAACAGCTAATCAGCTATTATCTTCAATAAACATGAAAATCATTGTAATGACAAAGAGAAATTTAAGAAGAGCAAAGACTACAAAAGTAGAAATTTAAATAAGGGAGTGAATGAATGTAAATGTTGGTTACTAAGAGGAAGCAAAGAGCGAGAATTAAAGGATGTGTTATTTACTTAATAAGAGGAACAACATTTCAATAGGAAACAGCAACTTTACAAATAGGAAAATCATCAAATAATGTTTGAAATATCACCCTTTCATTTCATTATATACTTCCACTAGAAATTAGTTAGCCTAATTAATGAAAAAACTATTTAAGAAACTGCCAACTTTGGTGGTTTATACGGCATATTTGGCTTTTTTTTTAATAATATTTGACCTTTACATAATAAATAAATGAAATAGTATTTTCACTGGGAAAACACCCTATTAGCCGTTAGTTTTGAGTGAATAAACAGTCCGTGTTTCAAGGATCTGTAACAAATAGGATTCAACCTACTTGTATGTACCGAAGAAAACAATCATGAATCATCAATTATGAGCATCGGGAGATGAATAAAAAACACAAGAGGAGTTCAATTGACTACGTACCCATTGCCTCTAATTAGCTAAAGAAACACATTAGCTAACAGTCGGTGGAATCGAATGACATAGAAATTTCAGAGAAGAACAAACCACATAAGTAGAAATTTATATAAGGGTGTGAACGAATGTCAGTGTTGGTTACTAAGAGGAACAAGCAAAGAGCGAGAAGTAAAGGATGTGTTGAATACTTAGTAAGCGGAACAACGTTTCAATTGGGAACAGCATCTTTACAAATAGGAAAATCATCAAATATTGTTTCATTTGTCAACCTTTCATTAAATGCTTACACCAGAAGTTAGTTTAGCCTAATTGCTGAAAAAATTATCCAAGAAACCGCCTGGTTTGGTGGTTTATACGGCGCATTTGGCCTTTTCTAATAATATTTGACCTCTACGTAAAATACACTTATTATTTGCATGGGGATAACACCCTTTTAGCCATTAGTTTCCGGTAAATAAAACAGTGCATGTTTCAGAATCTTTAATAAATAGGATTCAACCCATTTGTATGTTGTATCGGATAGAATCAGCAAGTAAACCGAAAAAAACAATCATGAATCATCAATTATGGGCATAGGGAGATGAATAAAAACACAAGAGGAGTTCAATTGACTACGTACACATTGCCTCTAATTAGCTAACGAAACGCATTGCCTCTATTTTAACCAACACAAAAACTCCTTATTAGCTAGAAAGAAAATATCAGATTCTGAGTGACGCTAACCCCTAAAGTCAGTATAACATCTTAAGATCATTCAGTATACTATTGTCGTACAGTTACCCCAAACATCAACTAGATTCCAATGGAAAGTAACTATGCAAGATATAAAAGCACAAAACCTACTCAAAACAAAATCAAATTCGAAAAGAAACAAATAATTGACCAAGAATCAAACAATAAAAACCCAATCTTTAAATTCCAAAAACTAAAAACAATACCTAGAAGCATCAACAACAATAGTCCGCGAAATCTTCATCTTCTTCTTAGCCCCTTTATAAAGATCCTCCAAGCTACACGGCAACAAATTCTCAACCGCAGTTGCTTTCTTCAATCCAGCTCCACCCGAAGCCCCGAATTCCGCATTACTTCCCCGAAAAAACCCATCTTTATACCCCCTACTCCTCCCTCCACCCGACCCACTAGCTCCACCACCCCCATTTTCCGACCCGGAAAACATTTCAGCATATATGTCCTCCGCATTCCTCGGATTAAACCTAAAATTAGGGTTAGGGTGTTTCTGATGATAGTAATTATTCGAATAAGAACTGGAATTACCAGCTCGACTCGCCGGAGGAGGAGGAGGAACTTGGCCTGATTTGAGGGCTTCTTCGCCGTAAAGATCATAGATCTGACGCTTTTGGGGATCACTTAGAACATCATAAGCTTCGGAAATGTTCTTGAATTTGGCTTCGGCTTCGGTGCGTTGATGGGTCGGGTTTTTATCCGGGTGCCAGATCATAGCTAGTCTTCTGTAAGCTTTTTTTAGGTCGTCCACGGTGGCATTGCGATTGACTTTGAGAATGTTGTAGTAATCCACCCCCATTTTGATGATGAAGTGTGTGTGTAAGTGTGTGTAGAGACTTTAAGAGGGGGGGTGGGGGTGAGATTTGGTTTTGGGGTTTTTTTAAGTGTTGAAGACGTGTTGTTGTGCGGAGGATGTAGCGTGGAGGGGCGAAGAGAGGAAAGATCGAAGCAAATCTGTGGTTTATTAAACTAATACTCCGTCCGTCCATTTTTATTTTACATTATCAAAATCTATCTTTTATTCAATAATGTCAATTAAACTCATAGTTACCAAATAATTGTACTATTTTCTATAAACGTTAACATAATTAACACATAATATACCTTATTAATTAAATATGAACAATTATTTTGGGACAAAGAAAATAGGAAATAGTGGACAATAAAAATGGGACGGAGGGAGTAATAATATAATCAACTTGGAATGGAATTTTGTTGGCTATGTTTCGTATTTTAATTTTTGTGAATGTTGTTTTTTTTTTTTTTAAGTGAAGCTCGTACATTAAAACATGCATAAAATGTCATTGAGTATAAATGGAGAAATTTCCTTGTGATAATGACAAGCTGATGAGCAATAGCATTCCGATCTCTTATTACATGAGACCATATAATTGATGTAAAATTACAACTTTTTGCTTAAACATCCTTCAATACGGAAACAATATTAGAAGAGTTTAGTAGTTTTTGAAGACGAGATACCAATACTTGTAAGTCAGATTCCAAGATGATGTTTTTCGGTCAGGGTTGCAGATTTCAGAAATCGGAACTATTCGGTTGAGATACCGATTTACGATTTATCGGGTGATTCGGTTGAAAAATCGGTGATTTATCTACGATTTTTGCAAAATCGGTCGAATCGGTTCCAAAATTTTGACCGATTTTTGATCGATTTATCGACAATTTTTCAGAAATCGGCAGATTTCTATAACAGAGTTTTCAGTTCATATCGATGCCCAAGACACATAATCATTAACATTGTTTTGCATTTCTCGATCTCTGTTGACCACTGATAGGCACCCGCTGTAAGCGCTTACAGCGGGCACCCGCTGTTGACCAACCAAAAACATTACTTACTTTTCTATACACGTGTCATAAGATATTATATTTCCTAAATTTCCCCACTTGCATGACAAATATCCTATCACCCACTTGCATGCCAAATATCTTACACCCACTTGCATGTCAAATATCCTACACCCACTTGACAACAAATATCCTATCACCCACTTGCATGCCAAATATCTTACACCCACTTGCATGTCACAAAGATCTTACACCCACTTGTGTGCATAAAGCATTTGGTAGTCGCATTTGGTACAGTAGAAAAAGAACTCAGCCTATAAATACATGTCTTTGCTCACATAAAAAGGAGAGGACTCTCACTCTCTCTCTCTCTCTCACAATTTTTATACGCCCAAGCTCACAAATATATATATATACATTTTCAATAGCACAAAATTTACTACTCATTCTCTCCCTTTACACAGATACATTTTCACCCGTTTCGGTTATTATTATTTCGATTACTGATTCTCACACCGGAGGTGCTTGACGGCCACCACCCCCGGGCGAGCATTATTTTGCAGATACCCAAACTCAGGTGAAGTACCCCCGGAACAGTGATCGGAACAGTGATCGGAAGCCATTAATCGACCGTGAGGATTATCATTTGGCGCTAGAAGGAGGGGGTTTTTTCTTTAAGAAAAGCCTCCACCAGCTCTACCATCTCAGCACTGGGCAAACCAATATGCGTACGTCCGCTGTCAAAAACGGACCCGCTGTCAGAAAAACGTCCGCTGTCAAAAACGGACCCGCTGTAAGAAAAATGTCCTCTGACAAAATGTCTTCTGACGAAATGTCCTCTGACAAAATGTCTTCTGACGAAATGTCCTCTGACGAAATGTCCTCTGACGAAATGTCTTCTGACGAAATGTCCTCTGACAAAATGTCTTCTGACGAAATGTCCTCTGACGAAATGTCTTCTGACGAAATGTCCTCTGACGAAATGTCCTCTGACGAAATGTCCTCTGACAAAATGTCCTCTGAAGCAACCAACTACAAAATTACAGAAGTCCCAATGGGCCAGCAACCATTCACAAATTACAAAGTCCCTCAGCGGACATTTACACAAGTTACACATTACAAAGTCCCTCAGCGGACATTTACACAAGTTACACATTACAAAGTCCGTCAGCGGACATTTACACAAGTTACACATTACAAAGTCCCTCAGCGGACATTTACACAAGTTACACATTACAAAGTCCCTCAGCGGACATTTACACAAGTTACACATTACAAAGTCCCTCAGCGGACATTTACACAAGTTACACATTACAAAGTCCCTCAGCGGACATTTACACAAGTTACACATTACAAAGTCCCTCAGCGGACATTTACACAAGTTACACATTACAAAGTCCCTCAGCGGACATTTACACAAGTTACACATTACAAAGTCCCTCAGCGGACATTTACACAAGTTACACATTACAAAGTCCCTCAGCGGACATTTACACAAGTTACACATTACAAAGTCCCTCAGCGGACATTTACACAAGTTACACATTACAAAGTCCCTCAGCGGACATTTACACAAGTTACACATTACAAAGTCCCTCAGCGGACATTTACACAAGTTACACATTACAAAGTCCCTCAGCGGACATTTACACAAGTTACACATTACAAAGTCCCTCAGCGGACATTTACACAAGTTACACATTACAAAGTCCCTCAGCGGACATTTACACAAGTTACACATTACAAAGTCCCTCAGCGGACATTTACACAAGTTACACATTACAAAGTCCCTTTGCGGACATTTACACAATTACAAATCCCAAACTTAGCAAAGTCCCATAGCGGGCAACAAATATCAACAAAGAAGTTATCTATCACAAGATGTGCAAAATTTGTCTAAGTCCCCTGGTGGGCATCAAATATCAACAAAGAAGTGCTACGTGCAAGATGTGAAAAATTTTCTAAGTCCCCATAAACTTTGATTCGGGGAAAGCCCGCTGTCAACAAAAAACCCGCTGTCAACAAAAAATTCGCTTACAACAAAAAGCCCGCTGACAACAAAAAACCCGCTGTCAACAAAAAACCCGCTGTCAACAAAAAACCCGCTGTCAACAAAAAACCCGCTGACAACAAAAAACCCGCTGTCAACAAAAAACCCGTTGTCAACGAAAAACCCGCTGACAACAAAAAACCCGCTGTCAACAAAAATCCCGCTACTTACAAAAGCAACCAACAAAGTCTAAGTCCCTTGATGGGCAACAAATATCAACAAAGAAGTGCTGCTTACAAAAGCTCACGTGCTTGGCAAACAAAAGCAAGCACACAACAAAAGCAAAAAAGCAAGCAAGTAACAAAAACTCCGTCAAGCATACCTCCGGATCACTACGACAACTACAGGTTTTCCCTTCAATACTAAAAGCACTATTTATATCCACTGATGCTATCACATATCTGCTTATCTTATTTTTACTTATGTAATCGCATCATCTTTATAGCTATAATATCCACACCACTTCCCATAAATTCATGCTACAAATTGCGCACACTAAACAAAAATGTTTCAACTTACAAGCCCGCCAAGCACCACATCCAGCTACACCAAACCACCACTCCACCAAATTTTAGCAAAATTTTTCTAACTCCCAAGTGATGACCGCCAACACTTGGGAGGCACCAATAGCACAAATTTTAGCAAAATTTTTCTAACTCCCAAGTGATGACCGCCAACACTTGGGAGGCACCAATAGCACAAATTTTAGCAAAATTTTTCTAACTCCCAAGTGATGACCGCCAACACTTGGGAGGCACCAATAGCACAAATTTTAGCAAAATTTTTCTAACTCCCAAGTGATGACCGCCAACACTTGGGAGGCACCAATAGCACAAATTTTAGCAAAATTTTTCTAACTCCCAAGTGATGACCGCCAACACTTGGGAGGCACCAATAGCACAAATTTTAGCAAAATTTTTCTAACTCCCAAGTGATGACCGCCAACACTTGGGAGGCACCAATAGCACAAATTTTAGCAAAATTTTTCTAACTCCCAAGTGTTGTCCGCCAACACTTGGGGGGCATATTTTCACAAATTTTTCTAACTCCTAAGTGTTGTCCGCCAACACTTGGGGGGCATATTTTCACAAATTTTTCTAACTCCTAAGTGTTGTCCGCCAACACTTGGGGGGCATATTTTCACAAATTTTTCTAACTCCTAAGTGTTGTCCGCCAACACTTGGGGGACATATTTTCACAAATTTTTCTAACTCCTAAGTGTTGTCCGCCAACACTTGGGGGGCATATTTTCACAAATTTTTCTAACTCCTAAGTGTTGTCCGCCAACACTTGGGGGGCATATTTTCACAAATTTTTCTAACTCCTAAGTGTTGTCCGCCAACACTTGGGGGGCACACGTAGTAACCTTGTTCAAAAAATTTTCAACATTGCCGTGTGTGATTTTTTTTTAGTTTTCTCCTCCTCCTGTCCGCTAAAGCGCACAGAAGGAGTGGGGGGCAATGATAGGCACCCGCTGTAAGCGCTTACAGCGGGCACCCGCTGTTGACCAACCAAAAACATTACTTGCTTTTCTATACACGTGTCATAAGATATTATATTTCCTAAATTTCCCCACTTGCATGACAAATATCCTATCACCCACTTGCATGCCAAATATCTTACACCATGCCAAATATCTTACACCCACTTGCATGTCAAATATCCTACACCCACTTGACAACAAATATCCTATCACCCACTTGCATGCCAAATATCTTACACCCACTTGCATGTCACAAAGATCTTACACCCACTTGTGTGCATAAAGCATTTGGTAGCCGCATTTGGTACAGTAGAAAAAGAACTCAGCCTATAAATACATGTCTTTGCTCACATAAAAAGGAGAGGACTCTCACTCTCTCTCTCTCTCTCACAATTTTTATACGCTCAAGCTCACAAATATATATATATACATTTTCAATAGCACAAAATTTACTACTCATTCTCTCCCTTTACACAGATACATTTTCACCCGTTTCGGTTATTATTATTTCGATTACTGATTCTCACACCGGAGGTGCTTGACGGCCACCACCCCCGGGCGAGCATTATTTTGCAGATACCCAAATTCAGGTGAAGTACCCCCGGAACAGTGATCGGAACAGTGATCGGAAGCCATTAATCGACCGTGAGGATTATCAACCACCTACCTCGTATCTTTCTTGTTGCTGAAAAAAAAATACCGGCTTGATTAAACGCCACAAAAAATGTCTTATTTTTTATGACACCTTCGACTTCCATATACTCCCTCCGTTATTTCTTTTTGGGACGTCTCAAAAAGAATGAACCTATTATATTTACTATTTTTAAACAATACTTTTCACTTTTCACTTTTCACTATTACATTCACTATCTCATATTTAACAATAAAAAAATATTATTACACCCACTACTTTCCTCCACTATCTCAAATCTATTATTAAATATTAATAGGTTCCACCATTTTACCCACTTTTCAACTAACTTTACTCTTTTTTATTACATTTTCATAATTTCCATGAAAATCAAACCAAATCATATATTATTGGACGGAGGGAGTATCTTTTTAGAATGATGAATAGAGTCAACGTTACTCCATTTTCCTAACTTGTATGCTGATTTTGTACAATAAAGATCATCTTTTGAGTAGGCCCAGATAATACGATCTCGAAGAATTCTCTCAATGAGTGGAATAGAGAGAATACAATTTGTGAATGTTGTTTCTTATCATAGTAGACTAGATTATTTTTAAAATACAGTGTAGTATTATGTTGAAAAAAATAATAATTTTAATATTAGATTTATGAATTAGTGAAAAAAAAAATAGTTTCACTCAAATTACTATTTATAAACGATTGAACCTGATTCTAATATTCTATTTATAAATTGAAAATCATTCGTTATACCTTTCTAAAACGGTTTGCATGTCATATAACTTCCTACTAGGACTATAATACGTAGGTTTGCTTTGTGCCATTAATGTTTAATATCCTTTATGCAACGGATGTTGAGAATTTAGGTATTTTGTTTCTCCTATATCCATTTATCTATATTTTGAAAGCATACTTAAAAGATATTAATTATAATTATGTTGAATAATTTTTCAACCGAAACGTCTTAATCTACTTCATTAATTGGAGATAATACCTTCTCAGTATCAATGACAAAATTTCTTCTTCTCATGTTTGCTATCATATTGGGCGGGCAATAATACATTGATAAAATTTATAATGAATATTGTGTTGATTTAATATATCTTCTATGCATGCTGTTAGATCCCGAGGTTGTGCATCACTTTGGCTCTCTAAACAAGCGTCTCAACTTCTAAACCACATCTCCAAAATTGGTTGGTCCTTGACTACCTACTTTGTATTACGACGATCTTGTTATTTATTACATTTTGGATTAATTATTTGATCGTAATCGTGTTTCTTTTCTGGAATTAAGGAAAACTAGGCAACTTGTCCGCGCTTCGCGCGGTTTAAAAATTTTATTTTCAAATATTGAAAACTGATAAATTAATTTTTATGGGTTTTTAAGATTTTTCTAAAAAAAATTGATTCAAAACAATTTATATGAATTATAAGTTTGAAAATACTCTCATTATATATCTAAAATTTTGATTATATTAAAAAATATCATAAACATAAAAAGTAGCAACTGTAATACAACGTAATCTTTACGATCAAAAGTTAATATATTAAATATAATAACACTTTTTAAAGCCGACTCCCCTCTTAAAACATACATGTTGAATAGTGGTTTAAGAATTTATTTAATTACAAAATTAATTTATTTCGACACAATATAATGAACAGCGGGTATATAACCTTTTTATAGATTTAATCTACCGATAATATTGGGTTTTTTCAATCTAATTGATTTGGTCATAACCCATATGTAATTTTTTCATGTGTAAAAACAAAAAACTATTTGTATTACCTTTATTACAGGTGTTAAGCGGAGATTTAAATATTTTCATAATTTATTACGATTTTCATAATCATTAATAATAAAGATTACTTGAGAAGTTAATGATCGTCTATACTATAATTGTCCTAAAAGAAATTGCAGTGGTATTCGATACGCAATGTAAACAATTTTAGGTCATCATTTTACCTAATGATAAACTTAATTATATATGTAATTAATAATTAATATTGAAATAATAATTATAATGTCGAAAGGTTTTCTAACTTATTAAATAAATAAAAAATAATATATATTTATTAGGTATAATTAATGACTAATTAATATGTCATTAAGAGCTATTTATTGCAAGAAAACAATTTTAATAAAAAATTCAAAAGTACAAAAATTCAAGAAAAATATCTTGAACGATTCTGGTAGCTTTCCGATCTCCTGGCATTATAATATATATCGATATAGATTTTTATATAAAAGTACTTAATAGATAAATTAATTTCTATTATTCTTAAAAATTGATTGGTTTCTTATGAATTTTCTATTAAAAATTAATTTAAAAATAATTTACATGAATTATTAATTGGAAAGATATTTTCATTATATATATCTAAAATTTTGATAATCTTAAAAACATCACAAACATATAAAAATAAAAATTACGATATGAACGTAATATTTACAATCAAAAGTTACAAATAATGAATACAACTTAATAACGTTTTTTAAAACCGACACCCCTCTCATAATGTACATGTTCAATAATAGTTTAAGAATTTATTTAATTTGAATATTAATTTATTTTGACACAATATAATGAAACAATGGGCATATAATTTTTTTTTCAATTTAATCTTCTGATAAAATGGTTGAGTTTGTTCAATTTAATTAATTTGGTCATAACTCATGTGTGTATGCGCATGATTTGTTTACAAATTTCAGATATTAAGTAAAGATCCATGTACTTCCATAATTTACTACGATTCCACAATCATTGATAATAAAGATTATTTGAGAAGTTGGTTAATAATGTTTTTTAAAACCGACAGCCCTCTCATAATATACATATTCAATAATTGTATAAGAATTTGTTTAATTACAATAAAAAATCATTTCAACACAATATAACGAAACAATGAGTGTATAGCTTTTTTATCAATTTTATCTTCCGATAAATGACTGTATTTGTTAAATTTAATCGATTTGATCATAACACATGTATTATTTATTCATGTGCAAAATTGAAAATCTATCTGTTTGTATACAATTTCAGATATTAAATAAATATCTTGTACTTCCATAATTTATTACGATTTTCACAATTATTGATAATAAAAATTGCTTGAGAAGTTAAGGTCGTGTACCCTATAATCATCCGAAAAGAAATTATAGTGATCTTGAATAGGGAATAAAAAATAACGCAATAAAAACAATTGTTATTCGTCATTTTAACTAAAAATAAACATAACTATATATAATTAATATTTAATATTGAATAAATAACTATAATGTTCAACTAAAGTTTGCTAATTTTTAAACAAATTAAATAGAGTAAATTTAATATATGTTTAATTCGTGTAATTAATGACTAATTAAAATGTCATTAATAACCATTTAATGCAAGAAAAGAATTTTAATAAAAAAATCAAAAAAATGAAAATTCAAGAAAAATACCTTGAACTGTTCTGGTGCATTTCCGATCTCCAGGCATTATAAAAATAAAAAAAATGAAAATTCAAGAAAAATACCTAGAACTGTTCTGGTGCATTTCCGATCTTCAGGCATTATAATATATATAGATATAGATTTCACAATTATTGATAATAAAAATTGCTTGAGAAGTTAAGAGCGTGTATCCTATAATCATCTGAAAAGAAATTATAGTGATCTTGAATAGGGAATAAAAAATAACGCAATAAAAACAATTGTTATTCGTCATTTTAACTAAAAATAAACATAACTATATATAATTAATATTTAATATTGAAAAAATAACTATAATGTTCAACTAAAGTTTGCTAATTTTTAAACAAATTAAATAGAGTAAATTTAATATATGTTTAATAGGTGTAATTAATGACTAATTAAAATGTCATTAATAGCTATTTAATGCAAAAAAAAGAATTTTAATAAAAAAAACAAAAAAATGAAAATTCAAGAAAAATACCTTGAACTGTTCTGATGCATTTCCGATCTCCAGGCATTATAATATATATAGATATAGATTTTTATATAAAAGTACTGCAATAGATAAATTAATTTCTATTATTCTTAAAAATTGATTGGTCTCTAATGAATTTTCTATTAAAAATAATTTACATGAATTATTAATTGGAAAAATATTTTCATTAATATATCTAAAATTTTGATAATCTTAAAAACATCACAAACATTTAAAAATAAAAATTACAATATGAACGTAATATTTACAATCAAAAGTCAAATATTGAATACAACTTAATAACGTTTTTTAAAACTGACACCCCTCTCATAATATACATGTTCAAGAATAGTTTAAGAATTTATTTAATTTTAATTTTAATTTATTTTGACACAATATAATGAAACAATGAGCATATAATTTTTTTATCAATTTAATCTTCCGATAAAATGATTGAGTTTGTTCAATTTAATTAGTTTGGTCATAACTCATGTGTGTATACGCATGATTTGTTTACAAATTTAAGATATTAAGTAAAGATCCATGTACTTCCATAATTTATTATGATTCCACAATCATTGATAATAAAGATTATTTGAGAAGTTGGTTAATAATGTTTTTTAAAACCGACAGCCCTCTCATAATATACATATTCAATAATAGTATAAGAATTTGTTTAATTACAATAAAAAATTATTTCAACACAATATAACGAAACAATGGGTATGTAGCTTTTTTATCAATTTTATCTTCCGATAAATGACTGGATTTGTTAAATTTAATCGATTTGATCATAACTCATGTATTATTTATTCATGTGCAAAATTGAAAATCGATCTGTATTGTTTGTATACAATTCAAGATATTAAATAAATATCTTGTACTTCCATAATTTATTATAATTTTCACAATTATTGATAATAAAAATTGCTTGAGAAGTTAAGTCGTGTACCCTATAATCATCCGAAAAGAAATTATAGTGATCTTGAATAGGGAATAAAAAATAACGCAATAAAAACAATTGTTATTCGTCATTTTAACTAAAAATAAACATAACTATATATAATTAATATTTAATATTGAAAAAATAACTATAATGTTCAACTAAAGTTTGCTAATTTTTAAACAAATTAAATAGAGTAAATTTAATATATGTTTAATAGGTGTAATTAATGACTAATTAAAATGTCATTAATAGCTATTTAATGCAAGAAAAGAATTTTAATAAAAAAAATCAAAAAAACGGAAATTCAAGAAAAATATCTTGAACTGTTCTGGTGCATTTTCGATCTCCAGGCATTATAATATATATAGATAATTTGTCCCATTTCTTTTTTCTAATACAAAATATTAATATTAACTTAAAAAAAATTTGAACTCAATTTATTAACAAACTTTGATTGGACTAAATAAATACTCCTTCACATAGGAATACGAAATTTCGGTGTTTCATTCTCACTCTAAAAGCCGCCTCCCTGTGTTTTTTTTAAGTTAGTCGAGGGGCTTCCACAAATATTGTAAGTTATCATATAGGAAGATAAATTACAATACTGTCAGCTTCATTCTCACATAGGAATATTGTGTTGATCTAATATATCTTCTATGCATGCTAACTGTGATTGTTGTAGAATAAAAACTAGGTTATTAGATTGCGGCTAGGGTTTGCTGTAGTTAATACTAGGGTGCGTGAACTTCGTGCTTTAATGGCTGCTCTCGTGCTCGTGGTTGAATCTGCCTTCACAAGATGCCTACGTACTTTGATGTGTATCAAAGATCAAGCCAAAAACGTAGTTCTGAGAATGATGGGTCAGACCCTTTATATAGGCTGAGAAGCCCCAGAATCGTAGTAAAATTAGGTGACTTGGTGGGCAAGCCACCGCCTCAAGGAAGATTCTAGACCCCTTCCTTGAAGGAATCAATTTCCATGTTGAGATATGTATCTTGGAGGCTAAGCCAGGCAAGAGTTATATCCTAGTTTGACTCTTATTTGCTGAGCTGGTTATTACCCTTAATACTAATTACGAAATTAATATCACAAATAGGGTTTGGGCCCATCTGGTGGGCCCCACGTTTTGACCATATTGGGCCTAATTAATGCCACATTAAATATGTCTTTAGGGCTTATCTTTAACCCATATCATTTGCCCCCCAACTTCTAGGAAAACTGATCAGGTTTTCCTTGAAGTTTTAACGGCCTTATTCGAGACTCGGGTCAGGGTTTATTACTCATATGCAAACATTTTCAACAACATCATCTTCATGTAAAGCGTGGAGCGACCGACGCGTTTATGACGAGGTTGAATGACACTAGACGGTGTTATGTGGCACTAAACAGCGCTAAACAGCCTTAAACAACGTTTAAACAGTGTCAAACGACGTTAAACGGCACTAATCGGCACTATTAGGTGCTAGTCGACACTAATCTGTGCTTAAACGGCACTAATCTTTGCTAATCGGCACTATTCGGTGCTAATCGGCACTAATTTGTGCTTTATTTCAGTACTGGAAATCATCCGAGATTTGCTGAAAAAAGTCAAGTTCTGGGACCACAAACTACCCGTGATCGGCCGGATCAACGGGTAGCTCGTGGTCGGCTAGCCCGTGATCGGCCAGAGGGCTCGAAAACACTGTGGTCGGCTACACGGTGATCGGCCGGAGGGCTCGAAAACACCGTGGTCGGCTGCACGGTGATCGGCCGAAGGCCTCCCGGACACGGTGGTAGGCTGCGGCTCCTCATGCATCGTGGTCGGCCGCTTGGTGGTCGGCTATGGTCCTCCGGGTGTCGTGGTCGGCCACCTCGTGGTTGGTTAGGAAACCCGGACCTGAAACCCCTCTGTGGTCTTGAGGATAAAAAATCTTGATCTTAATCTCAAGTCATCCGTTATCTTAAGGATCAAGAATCTTGATCTTAATCTCAAGTCATCCGTTATCTTAAGGATAAAAAATCTTGATCTTAATCTCAAGTCATCCGTTATCTTAAGGATCAAGAATCTTGATCTTGATCTCAAGTCATCATTTTGGTCATTCGTGACTTCTAACGATATTACTCCTTAATTTAATCAATTAGCATTGCTAACCTTGTACTTACGGCTGATCTCCTTAATTAACTCCTTAAGCATAATTAGCCTTTTAGAGGTCATTTGTTTTGCAGCTTTAGCAATTATGTCAGTTGTTTCTCCTCTAGCTTGTACGAATTATAACGATCCTTTCTATATGAAACGAGCAATTTCCGTCCTTTTTTCATCTTCAAACGATAGTTGACCTGTAAACGTGAACCAAGCTGAACTTCAACCTGAAACAGCAGGTCATGTTGATTTTATAAAAGAAGAGTGGTAGCCTTCATTTCATTCACTTCTTCATTTCAAAGTTCTCAAGCTCTCAAGCTCTGTAGATTTCTAGTCCCAATCGGGGATCAAGTTTCAAGATCAAGTTTCCAGTTTCAAGATCAAGTTCAAGTTTCGAGATCAAGTTCAAGTTTCGAGATCAAGATGTCAGAAGATAGATGCCTAGTCGCTCCTCCAGTCTCCATGATGGAAGCATTAGCCAAGAGGAGCAAGATGAGGACAACCAAAGGTAAAGAAAAAATAGAACCCCCTTCATATGTTGAGCATAAATTTGAATCCCTACTAGATCTACTAAACATCATGAGGGATGCATTCCCCAATAGTGCAAGTTTAGACTCATTTAATAGTCCCTGCAAGTTAAAGGAGAAAGATGTAGAAGAAATCAGGAGAACATATTACTTTCCAGATGCTATCAGGGTTCGTCTTCCAAATCTAACAGACATAAATTGCAACTGACATCCTGAGAGGATTTGTGTGCCTGGGGTGCCCTAGAAGCTGGGTTCAGATTCTCGGTTGATAATTTTATCATCAGATTGTTGGCAGAGTATCAAATTCACCCTTGTCAATTGTATCCCAATGCCTGGAGGTACATCATTATTTTCATAATAAGGTGCCGTCAGCTGAAAATCCCATTGTCTACTACAATGTTTCGGAGTATTTTTGGAGCCAGAAACTCTACTGACTGCAAGAAATGATGGGTCAGCCTTCAACATCGAGCCAAAATACCGTACATGGTGAATTCCTTTTCCTTCCCTGATTCTCAACATTTTTGGGAAAGGGAGTTTGTAGTCCTTGAATGGGAAGGTGGTGATTGGGGCCAATTCTTTGTGAAGAGATTCGGGCATGTAGAAGATAGTTCACATTTTGTGTGTGAACTTAAAGATTCAGAGCTACTAGATCGAGATTGGCTCCTAGCTGATGATGGTCGTACCCATTATAAGACTTTTCTAAATGAAAAGAATCTTATTGAGACTGGCCTTAGCTTTCTTTCTATTGAGGGTAACTTTCTTACTTAGCCATATTATGAACTATATTTGTTCTTATTCCGATGCTTTTCATGTTGCATTTCAGCCGCTGAGGAGATTGACAGTCGTCCTCAGAATCAACCGACTGTGACTCAAAGAATGAAGAAAAAGGCTGCGGAGCTACTGAATCCCACCAAGCCTCGAGTCCCTCACTTCTTGGAAAGCTGCTCCCAAGGCGGGAAAAGATCTCGAAACACTGACGGGGGTATTAGGACCCCTTTTATACCGTCACGGGGTATATGTGAACAAGATTCGGTCTGTGGGAGTCCTCACCTAGCTCTAGACTGGTCTAAGCTTTCAATCACTCCTTCTGATAGAGTGACTTTACATGCTGGCGACAAGATGGATGAAAATCAGCTTCTGGGCGCTCAAGCCTTACATCAGGTATGACACTCCTTTTAGTAAGTTCGGTGTGGTTTGCTGATTTTGATCTTATAAATTCCTTATGCCTTGTCAACTTTTCTATTGCAGGCTAATGCCTACTTCCAGGCTGTTTCTACCCAAGGCCGGGCCTTCAAGGATGAGAATGTATCCTTAAAGACTGATTCGGCAAGGTTCAAGGAAGAAATTGATGATCTGCATTCTCAAGTTGCCCGTGCCGAAGCGAACGCTTTATCCTCTCGAAAGAAACTTGCTTATTTGGCCTGAAAGAGAATGGATGATGCTAACAAGGTGATTAAGGCCTATCATAAGACTGAAGAGTTTCTGGAATTCCTGGATGAACATGATGATGAGGTGTGCCCTTTCAACATGTCTATTGGTTGGGACAAGTAGGGCTGGAAAACGGATAATACGGATACGGATACAGCCATATCCGAATCTGGATCCATTTTTTACAACCGTATCCGTATCCGTATTCGAATCCGGGAATATCCGACAAAACTTTACCCGAATTCGAATCCGGCAGATATTATCCGGATTCGGATAATATCCGGATCCGAATCCGTTTTGAAAAAAAAAAAAAATTCTGAAATTTGCATTATTATAAAAAACAGGCATTTTTTGCAACAAAAAAAAAGCAGACATATTAAAGAGATACTCGGTTCTAATTTACAAATTACAAAAACCATATCCAAATTTGCATATGCAAATAGTATACAAAACTATATACTATATGCCATATACAAATAATTAAAGACCATACTACTTTAGACTATACAAATAGTGAATTAGGTAGAATTATGGTAGATAGATTATAGTACTTTAGAAATTAGAACGTGTTGGACTAATTTTTATTTTATTTTATATTAAATTCATTATATTTTATTTTTAAGAGTAAATGATAAAAATTAAAAATATATTATATATATTTACTTTCGGATACAGATATTTTCGGATACGGATGTACCCGTATCCATATCCGTATCCTAAACTCTCGGATTCAGATACGGATAATATCCGGTTGACTCCGGATACGGATAATATCCGCTTTTTCCCGGATACGAATACAGATATTTCGGACGGATATCGGATTTTTCGGATTTTTTTTCCAGCTCTAGGGACAAGGCAATCAGTGATGTGAGTAACAAACATCCCTCAGTTGTCATCCCATCCGACTTTCCTTGCCCTAACTGGACTATGGGCGGCGAGAACCGTGTAAACCTTGCTTCCGGCTCAGGGACCAAAATTGTTCCTCAAGCATCAGGTTCTAGTTCTAGAGGCAGCCATAGATCTTCTGGTTCGGGATCCAAAAGGCATCCCCCAGCTGCTAGTCAAGACTCAAGCTCTTCGGGATCCCGTGGAAAGAAGCCCCCGCCTGCCAGGAAAGTTGGAGTAGTTCGACAACCAATCCCTGGCAAGAGGATGATCCGAAATGAAGGCAGTTAAAGCTCATCTTCCGGAGAGGAAGAAATTGAGGATGTGGAAACTACTGCCCAGCCGATGGTGGTTGTTGAACAAGGAGGTGATGAGGAAGAAACTTCAGATGAAGATTCGGATGAGGAGGGGGATTCAGATGAAGAGGAATCGGGCGAGGAGAGTGGTGAGGAAGAATCCTCAGCTAAGTAGGCTGGGATCACTTCATGGCCTTGCATAGCCCTGTTTAGCCGCCTGTTGCTTTATTTACTTAGCTTTCAATCAATGTCCTTCGGGACTTAACTTTTATTTGCTCGTTGTAACTTAACTCGAACCATGGCCCTTCGGGGCATTTTATTTATGCATCTGTTTCCTTTGTTCATATGCTCATTTACTTTCAGTACTTGATCTTTCTAGACTTACACTCAACAGGTGCTCGGTACATAAATAAAACATAGAATCATGGAATGGAAAACAAATTTGCATTGATAACTTAAAAGAGGGTTCAACCCTTACATAGCTACTATGGTCCTACTCGGGGTACTAGATCCTGGAATGGTTTTATCGAACCTTATTTCTACTTCTCCTAATAAATAGATAGTGAGTTAAGTCCTTACAAGGATAGTTCAAACATAATAAATCTTCAGGTTCACAGCATGCCAAGTACGTGGCACTTCGTTCCCATCTAATGTCTCCAACTTGTAGGATCCTCGTCCTAGTGTCTTCCGGACTCGATATGGTCCTTCCCAATTAGGGGCTAGTTTTCCTTTTTGTCCAACTCCTGAAGCCTCTATCTTTCTCAGAACCAAGTCACCTTGCTGGAAGAACCTCTCCTTAACCCTTTGGTTGTAGTAAAAGGATGCCTTCTTCTGATGCTCCACATTCCTGGCGTTTGCCTCATCCCTGATTTCATCAATTAGATCAAGTGCGAGCCTCATGCCTTCTTCATTAGTCTCTTGCTCGTATGTGTAACGCCCCAAATCCGGGGTCAGGGATTTGGTCGTCACGCGGAAATCCTTAACATCAAATTACCTGTTTGACAATATTAAACCACATGTAATCATTTAATAACTGAATTACAACATCTGTGACCCCAACCACCAAGCATCTTTTAGGTTATAGGGCTAGAAACAAGAACTAAAATCTTTACATCTTTATTACATCCATTCTACTACATCGCACTATGCCTTAAAAATCTTATACTACTAGTATAGCTTCGTTGGGAAGTACACCAGCAACTAGTACTACTCAGTACAAAGTAATATATATTACACATCAATGTACTTACATATAACTTATTCCAGCTATCTATGTTCTGGATCATATCATCTTCACAAAGGCACACTGCCTGCTTCTCCTGAGCCATGCAGATAAGCCTCAATCATCTACCTTCCTCTGAAAGGTTAATATTTAAAACAAGCAAGTATGAGCGAAAGAATTGCCCAGCAAGTATTAATAGAGCACAACAATATATATCAATATACACATGGAGTTTTCGAAATATAACGATACTTAATATCAATTTCGAAATATTTGCAACAATGAAACCTCAGTAGGGAATATATGACATTTCGAGTAACATCAGATAAATAAAGTAAGTTCATGTCAACAATAGTAATCCTCATACCCTATCCACATACCATACTCATAGTATTGATAACCTCTTAGGGAGCTTTTCAAAATATGCAGTTCAATATGCTGCTAAGATAGTTATTACCACTCTTCATAAACCAAACCATTATAAAGTTCCCTTTTTAATACTCCTCAAGTTTGTAAGTAAATACACATGAGTATATCATTATCATTAAAACACCTTACAGTTCAAGATTCTGTACAGGATATAAGTTCGTTAACCACTTGATAAGTGAAACTCAGAAATAACTGATAGGAAGAGAGTCAAAGTTCTTGAAGCAAAACATTTGGGACTTAACATCAATAACCGATGAACCATCTTTCATCTTTTGAATAATTGCAAAAGTGCACAAGCACGTGCCATTATTGTTAGAATAATCTTGCAGCTCTAGATACTGCATGAATTCATCATCTTTCAAAACTGAAAACAACACTATCGACTACTTGGCACTTAGGCCTAAGAAGCAGTGTTTGAGTATTTTTCCAAAGTGGAGGATGGGACTTAAGGAAAACATAAAACCTGACAAGGATTGACGATGATCAGTCGCCACATCCAAGTCCAATAATCCGCGGGTCTTCTCTACCGGTAGAAGGATAGAAACTACATCCGTAACTATCCCCGAGTGAAAACTACATCCGTAATCACCCTCGATGAAAACTACATCCGTAATCATCCTTTGGCAACACATGGGCCGGAATAATAATTGATGGACCGCCTGGCTCACGGCCGCTTACACATCCCGGGAATCGTTCGTCAACGATTCCCACACCTGCCAGAGTCCCCTTTTTCTTTTCTTGTCAAAATCATTTTGATAGAAAACTTGAGTAGTTGAAGTTCGACTTCAGTCGACCGATAATTTCTTGAAAAACGAGCAAGAGAGTAAAACCTGACCGGGGGTTTTCGAAAATGTTTTGAGTTCAAAAGAGTTCAAGTATAGATATACATTTGTACCGATATCAATCTCAACACAGGGTTTTGTGATCACACATGGAAAATGGTACGCATAAGCTTGTAACCACAACAGGGTAATTCCATATATATATATAAGTTCTTGAAAAGTAACTTACCTAGATAGATTCAAAATATAATATTTTAAATGACTATGAAAGTCCTTAGACAACCTTTAAATAGTGTTTTATAACCTTCAAAACACTTAGAGTATTTAATAAATATTTGACTACTATGTAACAAATAATAAATATTCAATAATCCCTTTTTAAAAGAATACTCAAATTAATATTCATTTATTAAGATAATATTCAAATAACATTTACTATTAATACTGAAATATTTGATAACCTCAAAACACCCAAATACAACTCTTGGAATGTTTCTAATCAAAATCAAGACACAATCTCTCCAGCAGTCTCCCAACTTTAGCCACTTTATCAAATAACTACTACTGACTCTCGGTCAATAAGAAATAATTAATAAGCATGAAAATCCTTCTTCTCTTTTT
Organism: Kitagawia praeruptora; assembly: GCA_037693485.1. Classification (NCBI taxonomy): domain Eukaryota; kingdom Viridiplantae; phylum Streptophyta; class Magnoliopsida; order Apiales; family Apiaceae; genus Kitagawia; species Kitagawia praeruptora. The sequence continues at coordinate 26,161,737 of CM075350.1, read as the reverse complement.
TTTTTTGTTTCTTAATGAATATTATAATTAATATTCATCGAATTAAATAAGCATTCAAATAACATATATCGATATCAATCTAGCTGTTTTAAGCTGAAAGTACCCAATTTATAACCATTGGAATATCTTTAATCCGTATTGAAAATAAACTATCTCCGATAAATAATATACTAGATAGAATCACTCCATTAAATTGTTTTATTATTTCTCCGGGACAAAGTGATTTTAAGAAAGCGTTTTGAAAATGATATTCATCTAATTAAATAAATTTAATTAGGCGAATGAGGTTTATTTAATTAGTAAATGCTTTCAGGAGCATCTATTAATTAAATGAACACTGGCTTATTGGTGATGTTGCCTTTAGGTTAATTATTGCGAAATTCTTTTTAAAAGCTTTGCCCGGGTTTTCGAAAACATACAATACAAAATAGCCCCGACACGCGGGCTAAGCTCGATAACTCAATAGACGCTCTACCCTCGGAGCCTTTACCACGTAGTTCCATATATACGTATATGTATCTATATATACCTCATAACATATAGTCCACTTCCATAGTACGAAAAGTTTATAGATATATATATATACTGTATAAATCAAGATATAGAGCCATAAAAATATCACTGCCCATCAACAGTATTATAAGCCATGGGGTTTTGGTTATTGCACGAGCAGGATTTAATATTGTTGGCAAAGCAAGGAATACAATGATTTGGGAGAAGAAGTACAAGGTTGGAAAAACTCGCGATTATGGATTGAAAACTTATTTAACACATTTCATATATTTAAAATAAATATACTCTGAACAATAGAGTATGCATAGTAAACTTGCCTCCGGTCCTTGGCAGAAATAGAAACCGCGAACAAATCCTTCGCACCTCGTTCAAGTAATTCCATGGACCTTACCTGACGTCTCGATCTTCCTTTTTGGATGCACGTCATTCCATCTCGATTATGCCCTAATGGTACTGAAATAGTTACGCGTACGTGTCAGTCATACCACGTACATCGAGTAGACACAACTCGGAATTATCACTAAATAACATAAAGTCGAACTATAGGTGTCCTCCCTAAGTTGACTATTCTAATACCACTTATTGCACATAACATATCATAGTAAATAAAATGAAATGGAAAAGTCCCCTTTTTAAAGTAGACATTTCCTGGTGCTAACACATCATAACACTACACAGTTATAACACTTAGTCAAAACTCCACTTAACACTTTTGACCATAATACTATTGACATACTCTTGTCACAAGTTAATTAACAAATAATCCTCAAAACATACTTAGCCCTCGATAAAGACTCATAATACCCATTTAATCTTCAAGACACATTTAATCCTCGAATTAGCACATAATCCTCGAATTAATTCACTTAACACATATACACATAAACAGTTAACACCCAAATCATACCTTCAAACCCTTGAAATCAAATAAGTTAAATAAATTAAAATGCAGGGGATTTTTAGAAAATTTCGGCATGTAGTATTCGTTTATCGGACTATGGGCTCAGCCCCTCCATGCCAACAAAACAATTTATAACCCTGTTTTTGATAAAATAAAAGCTGCCTCAACTTGCAGCAACATAAAAGTAAACATATAAGAAAAGTACCCGCCCAGACATGCGGCAACTAGCACATAAGGAAAAGTACCCGCCCAGACATGCGGCAACTAGCACATAAGGAAAAGTACCCGCCCAGACATGCGGCAACTAGCACATAAGGGAAAAGTAAACTAAGTTTAACCACATTTAAGCCAACACCACGTAGTTGGCACTTATGACTTCTAACAATTACTACGACCCAACTTATACCATTTAGCACATAAACATTTACCGATAAGCCAACTCTTATAACTATACCTCATATGACAATAACAATTAGCACTTAGCACTTAGCAATTTCAATTGGAAACTAACAATTAGCAATTAGCACTTAACAATTACTTGACAACTAACCCAAATCTATTATCCTGACAACTCATAATTACTCACTAACAATTAACAATTAGCAATTTAACAATTAACAATCACTAACCCGAACCTTTAATCGGACTCATAATTAAACTCAACAATTATAATTACAAACATACCTTCCGAATTAAATATCGGAAATTCAACCAATAATCATAATCTCACAATTTTAGTCTAATTATACCCATTACCACATTAAGCTTTCCATTTAAACTAATTAAACCACCATAATTAACCTCGTAATTTAAACTAATTAAATTACATCAACTACATAATTATATCACATTTAAATCTAATTTAATTACCACAATTTAAAACTAATTAAATTACAACCATTAATTAATATCGAAATTTACAACTAATTTAACTACGAAAATTAAATAGATATGGAGATGCGAGATTATACCTCCCGAATTAATCGATTTCCCCGCAACAATCTCTCCCTCCCTCTCTCTCTCTCTCTCTCTCTCTCTCTCTCTCTCTCTCTCTCTCTCTCTCTCTCTCTCTCTGCGCGCCCCCCCTCAACCTGCTGGACCCGTGGACTCGACGTGAACCACCGCCGTCGCCGGCCGCCGCCGCGCGCGGTGGTTTCCCCCTCCCCCTCGCCTGAACTGTTTTTCCCCCTCCCACATCTCCAATTGCACAACGCAGCACACACACACGTATGTATACACACATATACATACATATAAATGAGATTTAAACCTCCATTTCCTTCCCCCCCGCTGGTTTTTCTCTCCCCCTCCCCCGATAGTTTTTCTCTCCCCCTCCCCGACAGTTTATGCGGCTCTGTGTTGTGTGTAGTAGTGTATGTATATGTCTGTGTTATGTTTTTAACCCTAATGGGCTTGGCCCATTACTATTCAAAAGCCATACATTTAATTACTACACACTTTAAATAATATTTAGAGTTAAAAACTCTAATTTGTAAAAATAAAATTTCTAGCATAATTAAATACTATAATATTTTTAAAGACTTTTGGAGAAAGAATCAGAATTAAATCTCAAATTTCTAAATTGATATGCATTTTACAAATATTAATAATTTATAAAAACAAATCATAAAAATAATAATTGTGATTCATAATTCACAATTTACAGGGCTTTATAAAAATACTACAAACACTATTGTTTTAGTAAAATCTCAAATTCTCGATATTACAAATTAATCGAGTAATTTCTGCAAATCCTCAAATAATTAAAATAATCATTTTCTAAGGATTTTAAAATCTCTAAATTATTCAATAATTTAAAATAAAAATCTTTACTGAATAATTTCACATTCCAAAATTAAATCTTTATCCAAATAATTTATTGACTCGAGATATCTACTCGGTCCATAAGATTTTTAAAAAGGGTCCCGGTTCCACTTAACCGAAAATAATTAAATAATTAAATAAAATAAAAAAAAATTCCTCCTCATTTTAGGAAAACATTATTATTATTGAAAAAAAAATAATAAAATCATTTCTTGAAAAATCCGGGTTATTACAGTCTACCCTCCTTAAAAGGATTCCGTCCACGGAATCAGCTAAGGCCACTACTGGGATTCCTTAACTCTTTTATCATCAACACTTATTCTGCAAAACAGGAGATAGTGTCTCTTCGTAAACAACTCCTCCAATATCTCAATTCAAACCTCGATTCTCTATTTGACACAGTTATCACTGGAGTCTTACCACGTTATTCCTTTCACACATATGTCTTGACCCACTTTCCATTATCATACTATCCCTGAGAGAGAGAGTTCACTGACTCTATTAACATGACATTCTTGAGAGAGAGAACGAACCAATTCTAGCTATACCTCACTGATATTCTATTCGTTTTGGAATTCGCTCCTGCTCTTGGCGATTCCGTTCGAATTCAGTTTTGATCAGCAATTTATGACTTGGCCGACCTGGTTGGCATCCCCTTGAAATTCATTAGAGGTAATAAGAATTATGAAACTTTGAAAAGATAGCTGTCATATCAAGGCTATTGCCACACATTGATGATCATAAGGTTATGAGTATTAAAGTAAACCTTGTTTGAAATAAGAGAATTTACTGAGAGATCAATATGATCATAAGAACTCACGTTGCGTGTCTCAGTTAAGACATTACTAAAGGTAGTTAGCCTTCTTGTATTTCACAACTCACAAGTGACGGCGTCCCGTCAGACTTCTATCACACAGACAGATAGCCCTTGTGTCCCCTATAAGTATAGGGTTGTTCGTCTCAGTGGGAGCTGAGAAGTATGAAAGCAATTCGAAGTGAAGATAATAATTATCGTCTTTCGACAAATAATTCTCAAGTGGACACCCTGGATTAAAATTGATCAGATTCCAAGGTGCAATTTCCAAGGAAAAGGATAACCAGAAAGATACTGGTATACAACAAGCAAGTGGTGCTATAGCACCATAGGATTATCCAATATTTGAAGAAAAGTGGGAATTTAAATATCATCAATCGATAGGGCCTCATAAATCTGAAAGTAGGTATGATGACAGCTTCTAGCGAAATTGAAACCAATATGGTTTAACATGAGTATTATAAAACAACTTCGAAGAGGGAGTATATTCTTTATCAAAATTCTCTCTTGGAGAGATGTCAAGATAGGTCATAGATTAGGGAGGTAATCCAATAATTTATGCACGGGGATGTGTCAAATAATTTACATTGGGGAGATAATAAACATAAGTTGCAAATTGGGAAATATCAAATAATTCAGATTGGGGAAATAATCATAATGATTCATAATTGGGGAGGGTAATGCCAAGGTCTCCAAGATGCCTTTCATGTCGGCTCCTCTGACGGATAATTGTTCGATTGTAGCGCTCTTCTTTTCCACGCACACCCTAAGGTGCTCAATAACCGACGTCATCATCGACTCGTAATAGTCGCTAGAGATTCAACCATCGGCATTTCACGATATTAAGGAGTTCTATTCGACTTGGCGCAAGCATCTCACGCAAGCGTTCTATTCTTTGAGAAGACTTCGATACCGGTGTCGCCCCTAGCAACGACGAATTCCACGTGTCGAATGGGCGATATCCCGGAACATTGCTGGTAAATACATACTTAGATCCGGTCACCGTTATAACCATCTTTATACCACATGTTCCTGTCCTCATGACAATTCCGTGTGCAACTTAAGCTTATCCCTTATTGGCATAACAGCCTTCGTACTAGTCTTCCTCAGACTTTCTCAGTCCGTCTTGATTCTTAAAACATTTCTCGTCTTTATCGACCAAGCACCACTTCACCATTTTCTCTACGTAATCATTTGAAACATTCGACGTCCGCCCACCAATCTATTTCTAATATTACCTCTAGCTCTCTTAAACTCGAGAAGATTTAAATATCCGCAACTTCGGCTGATACTCTTTCATAGGGATCTTGTTTTGTTTCCTTTTTGGAATTTTAACAGTACGGATGCTATCTCAACTCATCATTGTCATAATACTGGATGTCAGCTTTCCATCCTTTATCATCATATTGAAATTCCTTATAGTTCGGGGAATACATAACTGCCTCCATGAATCCCCTAAAATCATCTTAAATTTAGGCCTCGGGCGCTCTATGCCCCTGCCAACCAACACTTGTCTCTAAGAGTTCTTTAGCAGACGTTCATCACCACAAGAAGTGACGTCTATCTCCACATATTCCTCGGCATAGCCTTCCAATCTTAACTTAATCATTGGTACTATATCCAATAGTCCAACAAGAACTCTATATGAGTTCTGACGTTCTCACATAACTATACCCACTCCTATTCACTCTCGTTTCTAGTTTACTATAACCTAATCTCTGATACCATTTCTGTAACGCCCCAAATCCGGGGTCAGGGATTTGGTCGTCACGCGGAAATCCTTAACATCAAATTACCTGTTTGACAATATTAAACCACATGTAATCATTTAATAACTGAATTACAACATCTGTGACCCCAACCACCAAGCATCTTTTAGGTTATAGGGCTAGAAACAAGAACTAAAATCTTTACATCTTTATTACATCCATTCTACTACATCGCACTATGCCTTAAAAATCTTATACTACTAGTATAGCTTCGTTGGGAAGTACACCAGCAACTAGTACTACTCAGTACAAAGTAATATATATTACACATCAATGTACTTACATATAACTTATTCCAGCTATCTATGTTCTGGATCATATCATCTTCACAAAGGCACACTGCCTGCTTCTCCTGAGCCATGCAGATAAGCCTCAATCATCTACCTTCCTCTGAAAGGTTAATATTTAAAACAAGCAAGTATGAGCGAAAGAATTGCCCAACAAGTATTAATAGAGCACAACAATATATATCAATATACACATGGAGTTTTCGAAATATAACGATACTTAATATCAATTTCGAAATATTTGCAACAATGAAACCTCAGTAGGGAATATATGACATTTCGAGTAACATCAGATAAATAAAGTAAGTTCATGTCAACAATAGTAATCCTCATACCCTATCCACATACCATACTCATAGTATTGATAACCTCTTAGGGAGCTTTTCAAAATATGCAGTTCAATATGCTGCTAAGATAGTTATTACCACTCTTCATAAACCAAACCATTATAAAGTTCCCTTTTTAATACTCCTCAAGTTTGTAAGTAAATACACATGAGTATATCATTATCATTAAAACACCTTACAGTTCAAGATTCTGTACAGGATATAAGTTCGTAAACCACTTGATAAGTGAAACTCAGAAATAACTGATAGGAAGAGAGTCAAAGTTCTTGAAGCAAAACATTTGGGACTTAACATCAATAACCGATGAACCATCTTTCATCTTTTGAATAATTGCAAAAGTGCACAAGCACGTGCCATTATTGTTAGAATAATCTTGCAGCTCTAGATACTGCATGAATTCATCATCTTTCAAAACTGAAAACAACACTATCGACTACTTGGCACTTAGGCCTAAGAAGCAGTGTTTGAGTATTTTTCCAAAGTGGAGGATGGGACTTAAGGAAAACATAAAACCTGACAAGGATTGACGATGATCAGTCGCCACATCCAAGTCCAATAATCCGCGGGTCTTCTCTACCGGTAGAAGGATAGAAACTACATCCGTAACTATCCCCGAGTGAAAACTACATCCGTAATCACCCTCGATGAAAACTACATCCGTAATCATCCTTCGGCAACACATGGGCCGGAATAATAATTGATGGACCGCCTGGCTCACGGCCGCTTACACATCCCGGGAATCGTTCGTCAACGATTCCCACACCTGCCAGAGTCCCCTTTTTCTTTTCTTGTCAAAATCATTTTGATAGAAAACTTGAGTAGTTGAAGTTCGACTTCAGTCGACCGATAATTTCTTGAAAAACGAGCAAGAGAGTAAAACCTGACCGGGGGTTTTCGAAAATGTTTTGAGTTCAAAAGAGTTCAAGTATAGATATACATTTGTACCGATATCAATCTCAACACAGGGTTTTGTGATCACACATGGAAAATGGTACGCATAAGCTTGTAACCACAACAGGGTAATTCCATATATATATAAGTTCTTGAAAAGTAACTTACCTAGATAGATTCAAAATATAATATTTTAAATGACTATGAAAGTCCTTAGACAACCTTTAAATAGTGTTTTATAACCTTCAAAACACTTAGAGTATTTAATAAATATTTGACTACTATGTAACAAATAATAAATATTCAATAATCCCTTTTTAAAAGAATACTCAAATTAATATTCATTTATTAAGATAATATTCAAATAACATTTACTATTAATACTGAAATATTTGATAACCTCAAAACACCCAAATACAACTCTTGGAATGTTTCTAATCAAAATCAAGACACAATCTCTCCAGCAGTCTCCCAACTTTAGCCACTTTATCAAATAACTACTACTGACTCTCGGTCAATAAGAAATAATTAATAAGCATGAAAATCCTTCTTCTCTTTTTTTTTTGTTTCTTAATGAATATTATAATTAATATTCATCGAATTAAATAAGCATTCAAATAACATATATCGATATCAATCTAGCTGTTTTAAGCTGAAAGTACCCAATTTATAACCATTGGAATATCTTTAATCCGTATTGAAAATAAACTATCTCCGATAAATAATATACTAGATAGAATCACTCCATTAAATTGTTTTATTATTTCTCCGGGACAAAGTGATTTTAAGAAAGCGTTTTGAAAATGATATTCATCTAATTAAATAAATTTAATTAGGCGAATGAGGTTTATTTAATTAGTAAATGCTTTCAGGAGCATCTATTAATTAAATGAACACTGGCTTATTGGTGATGTTGCCTTTAGGTTAATTATTGCGAAATTCTTTTTAAAAGCTTTGCCCGGGTTTTCGAAAACATACAATACAAAATAGCCCCGACACGCGGGCTAAGCTCGATAACTCAATAGACGCTCTACCCTCGGAGCCTTTACCACGTAGTTCCATATATACGTATATGTATCTATATATACCTCATAACATATAGTCCACTTCCATAGTACGAAAAGTTTATAGATATATATATATACTGTATAAATCAAGATATAGAGCCATAAAAATATCACTGCCCATCAACAGTATTATAAGCCATGGGGTTTTGGTTATTGCACGAGCAGGATTTAATATTGTTGGCAAAGCAAGGAATACAATGATTTGGGAGAAGAAGTACAAGGTTGGAAAAACTCGCGATTATGGATTGAAAACTTATTTAACACATTTCATATATTTAAAATAAATATACTCTGAACAATAGAGTATGCATAGTAAACTTGCCTCCGGTCCTTGGCAGAAATAGAAACCGCGAACAAATCCTTCGCACCTCGTTCAAGTAATTCCATGGACCTTACCTGACGTCTCGATCTTCCTTTTTGGATGCACGTCATTCCATCTCGATTATGCCCTAATGGTACTGAAATAGTTACGCGTACGTGTCAGTCATACCACGTACATCGAGTAGACACAACTCGGAATTATCACTAAATAACATAAAGTCGAACTATAGGTGTCCTCCCTAAGTTGACTATTCTAATACCACTTATTGCACATAACATATCATAGTAAATAAAATGAAATGGAAAAGTCCCCTTTTTAAAGTAGACATTTCCTGGTGCTAACACATCATAACACTACACAGTTATAACACTTAGTCAAAACTCCACTTAACACTTTTGACCATAATACTATTGACATACTCTTGTCACAAGTTAATTAACAAATAATCCTCAAAACATACTTAGCCCTCGATAAAGACTCATAATACCCATTTAATCTTCAAGACACATTTAATCCTCGAATTAGCACATAATCCTCGAATTAATTCACTTAACACATATACACATAAACAGTTAACACCCAAATCATACCTTCAAACCCTTGAAATCAAATAAGTTAAATAAATTAAAATGCAGGGGATTTTTAGAAAATTTCGGCATGTAGTATTCGTTTATCGGACTATGGGCTCAGCCCCTCCATGCCAACAAAACAATTTATAACCCTGTTTTTGATAAAATAAAAGCTGCCTCAACTTGCAGCAACATAAAAGTAAACATATAAGAAAAGTACCCGCCCAGACATGCGGCAACTAGCACATAAGGAAAAGTACCCGCCCAGACATGCGGCAACTAGCACATAAGGAAAAGTACCCGCCCAGACATGCGGCAACTAGCACATAAGGGAAAAGTAAACTAAGTTTAACCACATTTAAGCCAACACCACGTAGTTGGCACTTATGACTTCTAACAATTACTACGACCCAACTTATACCATTTAGCACATAAACATTTACCGATAAGCCAACTCTTATAACTATACCTCATATGACAATAACAATTAGCACTTAGCACTTAGCAATTTCAATTGGAAACTAACAATTAGCAATTAGCACTTAACAATTACTTGACAACTAACCCAAATCTATTATCCTGACAACTCATAATTACTCACTAACAATTAACAATTAGCAATTTAACAATTAACAATCACTAACCCGAACCTTTAATCGGACTCATAATTAAACTCAACAATTATAATTACAAACATACCTTCCGAATTAAATATCGGAAATTCAACCAATAATCATAATCTCACAATTTTAGTCTAATTATACCCATTACCACATTAAGCTTTCCATTTAAACTAATTAAACCACCATAATTAACCTCGTAATTTAAACTAATTAAATTACATCAACTACATAATTATATCACATTTAAATCTAATTTAATTACCACAATTTAAAACTAATTAAATTACAACCATTAATTAATATCGAAATTTACAACTAATTTAACTACGAAAATTAAATAGATATGGAGATGCGAGATTATACCTCCCGAATTAATCGATTTCCCCGCAACAATCTCTCCCTCCTCTCTCTCTCTCTCTCTCTCTCTCTCTCTCTCTCTCTCTCTCTCTCTCTCTCTCTCTCTCTCTCTGCGCGCCCCCCTCAACCTGCTGGACCCGTGGACTCGACGTGAACCACCGCCGTCGCCGGCCGCCGCCGCGCGCGGTGGTTTCCCCCTCCCCCTCGCCTGAACCGTTTTTCCCCCTCCCCCATCTCCAATTGCACAACGCAGCACACACACACGTATGTATACACACATATACATACATATAAATGAGATTTAAACCTCCATTTCCTTCCCCCCCGCTGGTTTTTCTCTCCCCCTCCCCCGATAGTTTTTCTCTCCCCCTCCCCGACAGTTTATGCGGCTCTGTGTTGTGTGTAGTAGTGTATGTATATGTCTGTGTTATGTTTTTAACCCTAATGGGCTTGGCCCATTACTATTCAAAAGCCATACATTTAATTACTACACACTTTAAATAATATTTAGAGTTAAAAACTCTAATTTGTAAAAATAAAATTTCTAGCATAATTAAATACTATAATATTTTTAAAGACTTTTGGAGAAAGAATCAGAATTAAATCTCAAATTTCTAAATTGATATGCATTTTACAAATATTAATAATTTATAAAAACAAATCATAAAAATAATAATTGTGATTCATAATTCACAATTTACAGGGCTTTATAAAAATACTACAAACACTATTGTTTTAGTAAAATCTCAAATTCTCGATATTACAAATTAATCGAGTAATTTCTGCAAATCCTCAAATAATTAAAATAATCATTTTCTAAGGATTTTAAAATCTCTAAATTATTCAATAATTTAAAATAAAAATCTTTACTGAATAATTTCACATTCCAAAATTAAATCTTTATCCAAATAATTTATTGACTCGAGATATCTACTCGGTCCATAAGATTTTTAAAAAGGGTCCCGGTTCCACTTAACCGAAAATAATTAAATAATTAAATAAAATAAAAAAAATTCCTCCTCATTTTAGGAAAACATTATTATTATTGAAAAAAAAATAATAAAATCATTTCTTGAAAAATCCGGGTTATTACAGTATGCCTCAACTCGAGGTGATACATGCATAATCTCCAAGGGCACAACCGCCTCGGCTCCGTAAGCCAGCAAGAATGGGGTTGCTCCAGTTGTCACCTTACAAGTGGTGCGGTATGCCCAGAGTATAGGCAGTAACACATCCACCCAAGTGTTTCTGGAGCGTTCAACTCTCTTTTTCAGTCCGTCAAGGATAATTCGATTAGCTACCTCTGCCTGTCCATTAGCTTGTGGATGTGCTACTGAAGTAAAACGAAGCTCAATTGCATTTTCCTCGCAGTACTTCTTAAACTCTTCATTGTTGAACTTTGTCCCATTATCCGTTACAAGGATTCGAGGAATTCCGTACCTGCAAATGATGTTCTCCCAAAAGAACTGGGCAACTTGCTTGGTGGTTATTTTGGCTAGAGGTTTAGCTTCAATCCATTTGGTGAAGTAGTCGATGGCCACTATCAAAAACTTCATTTGTGCTGATGCCATAGGGAAATGACCAAGTATGTCCATTCCCCACATTGTAAACGGGATGGGAGAATTAACTAAAGTCAATGGGAGCATGCTTTTGACATCTGTCACACTTCTTGACATAATTCTGTGCAACTACCAACATCTCTGGCCAATAGAATCCCAGATGGGTGATCTTGTGGGCTAAGGCTCTGCCCCCCAAGTGTTGCCCACAGATCCCTTCATGAACTTCTTCTATTGCTTCCTTAGCCTCTTGGGGTCTTAAACACTTCAAATATGGGATAACAAACGATCTCTTGTAAAGGATGCCTTCGATCAAGGCGTATCTCAATGCTCTTATTGACAGCTTTCGTGCCTCCAAGGCATTGTCAGGGAGCCAACCGGTTTCGAGGTGAGCTTTGATGGGATCCATCCAGCAGCTTTCTATATCAATTGGTGCCACCAACTTCGAGTTAATGGTCGGGGCCTTCAAGACCTGGAAGTAAACACTCCCTGCATAATTCTCGATTTCAGAAGAAGCGAACTTGGACAGGGCATCGGCCTTAACGTTCTCTTCCCTCGGAATATGCTCCACATAGCACTCATCGAACTGAGTCATAATGGCTTTCACAACTTTCAGATATTTCGCCATAGTTTCATCTTTGGCGTCAAACTCACCATTCACTTGCGAGACTACCAGTCTTGAATCTCCACAAACTTTGAGGTTCTTGACCCTCATGACTCTGGCCAAGCCTAAACCAGCTATCAACGCCTCATACTCTGCTTCATTGTTGGTAGTGGGAAAGTCCAACTTCAAAGCGTACTCAACTGTGAACCCATCGGGGCTTTGCAAAACCAAACCTGCACCACTAGATTTTGTTTTTGATGCTCCATCAAAATAGAGCACCCAATACTCCTTCAGATCAGGTGCTATTTCCTTTTCTTTTTCCTCCTTCTCAAGGGTAGTTACTATCTCTTGCCCCCCGACTTCTTGGTTGTTAATGGTGCATTCAACCACGAAGTTAACCAATGCCTGAGCCTTAATGGTTGTTCGAGGCTTGTATGTGATATCAAACTCTCCTAACTCAATCGCCCAATTGATTAGCCTTCCACTGGCCTTAGGGCTATGCAATATGTTCCTCAATTGTTGGTCTGTCAAGACTTGAATTTTATGTGCCTGAAAGTAAGATCGCAACTTTCTCGAGGCTGTCACCAATGCCAAAGCGAACTTCTCTATGGTCGAATAATTCAACTCATCCCCATGCAAAACCTTGCTCACATAGTAGATAGGCTTCTGAACCTTGTTCTCTTCTCGAATGAGAAAAGCACTTAGTGCTTGTTCGGATACCGCCAGGTATAGATAAAGAGTTTCCCCAGGACTTGGTTTGGCTAGCAACGGGGCTTCAACCATGTACTTCTTCAGTTGTTCAAAGGCCTCTTGGTTCTCAGGAGTCCACTCAAAATTTTTCACTTTCTTTAAGGCTTGAAAGAAAGGCAAACACTTGTCGCCAGACTTGGAGATGAATCTCCCTAGGGCTGCAACTCGGCCAATTAGCTTCTGTACATCTCGTATAGAGCGGGGTGGTTCCATGTCCAAGATCGCTTTGATCTTATCAGGGTTGGCCTCTATGCCTCTCTTCGAAACCATCAATCCCAAAAACTTTCCTGATCCAACACCAAAAGCACACTTGGCTGGATTCAACATCATCTTGTGGTGCCTCAGCACTTCGAATACCTCTCTGAGGTGCTTAATGTGGTCTGCCTTGGAAAGGCTCTTGACTAACATGTCATCAACATAGACCTCCATGGTTTTTCCAATCAGATGAGCGAATATCTTATTCACCAACCGTTGGTAAGTTGCTCCTGCATTCTTTAGACCAAAAGCCATAACAAGGTAGCAAAAAACACCAAAGTCAGTTATGAAAAATACCTTAGGGATGTCATCCTTGTGCATCTTAATCTGATTGTAATCGCTGAATCCATCCATGAAGCTCAACATCTCATGCCCTGCTGTGGCATCAATCAATGTGTCAATCCTTGGCAGTGGGAAACAATCCTTTGGACATGCGTCATTTAAATCGGTGAAGTCTATGCACATCCTCCACTTCCCATTCGCCTTCTTGACCATCACAGGGTTAGCTAACCATTCGGGAAATTGAATTTCTTCAATGAACCCAGCCTCTAAGAGCTTATCAACCTCTTGCTTAATAGCCTCATGCCTTTCAGGAGCAAAATTCATCTTCTTCTGTTTTACCTTCTTCCGGTCAGGATCAACATTCAACTTATGAGTTGGGGATCAATCCCTGGCATGTCAGCAGCTGTCCAAGCAAACACATCACTATTCTCCTGTAAGAATGCTATCAACTTTCCTTTCAGAGGTTCCTTCAGAGAAGCTCCTATATAGGTAACTTTCTCAGGGTCGCCTAGCTCCAGAGGTATGGGAACCAAGTCCTCTGCTGGCTTCCCACGATGTTCATCATCTTCACGGACATCCATGTCTTCAATTGGGAGTACATGTCCCCCGACTCCATCAACTCTTAAAGCAGATACATAACAACTCCTTGCCATCTTCTAGTCACCCTTCTGTTCTCCAACACCATTCCTCGTTGGAAACTTAATCTTCATGTGGTAAGTTGAGGCAACAGCCTTGAACGTATGAAGTCCAGTCCTTCCCAGGATTGCATTATAAGTCGAGGATGCCTTGATTACCAGAAAATTCAACATCTGAGTAGCCTCCTTGGGTTCTTGCCCGATTGTCATGGGCAACTGAATAGTCCCTTCAACTTTGGACTCAACTCCATTAACCCCGTAGATGGGCATGTTGGTTGGGGTCAACTAAGAGTCAGTGTACCCCATTTTCACAAATGCATCATGAAACAAAATATCAACAGAAGCTCTATTGTCTATCAAGACTCGCTTCACTTCTGAGTTCCCAATCACAGGGGTTATGACCAACGGGTCGTCATGGGGGAACTTCACCCCTTCAAGATCAGAATCATCAAAACCGATTGCAATTTCAGTTCTAGCACGCTTCGGGGCCTCTCCTACAATGTGCATCACTTCTCTGGCATAGGCCTTTCGTGAATTTCGAGTTGTATCGGCCGCTATCGGGCCTCCCCAGATCATGTTGATAACTGGCCCTCGGGGCTATATGTTACGATCACGATCATGATCCCTTCTGTCATTGTCTCTCCTATCGTAGTCCCTTCTTTGGGTTCCACGATCTTCACCCTTTGTAAATTTATTCAACTTTCCTTTACGGATTAAGAACTCAATCTCATCCTTCAACTGTCTGCAATCATCCGTATCATGTCCCACATCTCGGTGGAACCTGTAGTATTGATCCTTGTTCCTCTTGGCGGGATCGCCCCTGAGTGGCTTCGGCCATCAAAAGTCCTTATCCTTCTCAATTTCTAACAAGATTTGACTCCTAGGTGTATTTAACCTTGCATAATCAGAAAACCTCGGTCCCAAATTCTTCTTTGGTGTTGACTCGGAGTCTTTGCTGGTACGGGGATACTTGTCCCTAGCATCATATTCCTGGTCTTGCTTTCGCTTTTTGGAGTCGTTGTTACCTTTGCCATTACCTCCCGTGGCCTCTTTCTTCATGCTATCCTCAGCCTTGATATACTTATCAGCCCTTCGTTGGAGTTCGGCCATGTTTTCAGGAGGATGCTTTGCCAATGACCTTTTAAAGAATTCATCATTGGTTCCGTGTTCCAGGGCTACCATGGCCACCTTATTTTCCAAATCAGTGATGTTCAATGTCTCCTTAGTGAACCTCTTGAGGTAGTCTCTCAAATTTTCATTCTTCCCTTGCACCACGTACATGAGAGATGCAGAGCTTTTTTCATGCACTCTCCCGTTGATAAACTGGCTAACAAAGGCAACACTTAACTCCTTGAAAGAGGCAATCGAGTTTGCAGGCAATCGGTTGCACCATCTTTGAGCCATGCCCGATAAAGTTTGAGGGAACGCCCTACACTTTAAGGCATCACTCGCAGGTTGCAGCAGCAGTGCATTCGAGAACGTCCTAACATGCTTTGCGGGATCACCCGTTCCATCATAAGCCTTAATTGTTGGCATCTTAAATTTCTTTGAGATACGAGCATTCATCACCTCTTCAGTAAACGGGGGCGAGGGATCATCAGGATCTCCAAGTGGCATCAGATCCTTGGGGTTGCCCCTAGGGGTTTCAACCCTTGTTGTTTTCCAGTTGGGGCGTCGGCCCTTTTCTACCTTCTTGAGGACCTCTCTAAGTCTATAATGGGAATCGGTCCTGATGTTGGAGGAGGTTGAGTCTGATTTAACCTAGCTTGTTCTCTTGCAATATCGTCCTTCAACCTTAAGATCTCGGCCTCATGAGCCCTGATCCTCTCAGCGGCTGTCAAAGGAGGTCCATCATGGATGGTTTGTGTTCTTCTTCTTGGTTCTCTGCTAGCACGTCGCCTCCTCGGGGCTTCATCACGATCATCCTCATCAGACGATGAATCATCAGTATAGGGGCCAAAGTAGTCAACATACTCTCGATCTCGGATCTGCAAGGCGTGGCCACTAGGTCCAGCTCCTTGAGTAGGAGGGTAGTTAGGCAGCCCATACATTGGGTTGGTGTTCACGGGGAGATCCGTAGTATGGATCTGGACCCCATGTGGGGGGTTGTTAGGATCGACAACCAAGGGAGAAACTACCACCTGAAGAGGATTGGTCCCTTGATTTGTGTGGACGATCGGAGGTAATGTACTCTCAACATGGGAAGTTGTCCCTAGAGGTTGAGAAACTTGATGTTGAACAATCGCCCCGATCGTCTGGGACACCGGATCCGTAGTGGGTGGTGCAGAACTGAGTGGCAGAGGCTCGGTAATTGATGGTGTCCTTCGTGTTTGAACCATGGTTGATGTCTTAGTCCCACAGACGGCGCCAAATGTTGTGGCATAAAAACTAGATTATTAGATTGCGGCTAGGGTTTGCTGTAGTTAATGCTAGGATGCGTGAGCTTCGTGCTTTAATGACTGCTCTCGTGCTCATGGCTGAATCTGCCTTCACAAGATGCCTACGTACTTTGATGTGTATCAAAGATCAAGCCAAAAACGTAGTTCTGAGAATGAGGGGTCAGACCCTTTATATAGGCTGAGAAGCCCCAGAATCGTGGTAAAATTAGGTGACTTGGTGAGCAAGCCACCGCCTCAAGGAAGGTTCTAGACCCCTTCCTTGTAGGAATCAGTTTCCATGTTGAGATATGTATCTTGGAGGCTAAGCCAGGCAAAAGTTATATCCTTGTTTGACTCTTATTTGCTGAGCTGGTTATTACCCTTAATACTAATTACGAAATTAATATCACAAATAGGATTTGGGCCCATCTGGTGGGCCCCACGTTTTGACCATATTGGGCCTAATTAATGCCACATTAAATATGTTTTTAGGGCTTATCTTTAACCCATATCAATGATGCACTGTTATGCACTCTTTTTTTTCGTTTCGTTGATTTCCTTTCAATAAAATTCAATTTTTGGGTGTTTGTGTGTTTTGTCTCTCCGTTGTTTTTGTTATGTTCTAAGTTAGTTATGCTTGGGTTTGTTTGATGTTGGTTTTATTAAAGATGATATTGTTGATGTTTTTTGGGACTGGAAAGCATATATCGAAGATAAGGCGGTGGCGATTATTGCAAGAGCTCATCTTTCACAACCAAAGATTGTTAATCATTCGCAGGTTTCCATTTTCGGCATGTCTATAGATGGTATTTGGCATGTAGATAGCTGGGGTGTCGTTCCTCTAGTCTCACAGTTTATTCAATTGAGACTTCTAAATATCGGCTGTTATGTGATATGGTCAATTGTGATGTTGCTACTTTCAGGTTGTTATGTGTCTGTGTGTTAAACAATCAAGAAACAAAACAGCTAATTGTTTTTAGTTTGTTACAGTATTTGTTTTCTAAACTGGTCGTGTCGGCAATCACGAGTTTGTCCGGTTGTGTTCGGCTATATTGAATGAAAATCGTTTTATTTTCTAGCAAAAAAAATAAATGCTCCTTCGTCCCACTTTTACTGTCCACTATTTCTTATTCTCTTTGTCCCAAAATAATTGTTTACATTTAATTAAAATGGTATATTATGTGTTAATTATGTAAATATTTATAAAATACAATACCAAAAATAATACAAAAAATAATAATACAAAAAATATCAATTTAATTGACATGATTGAATAAAAAATGGATTTTGGTCAATGAATAATTAAAATGAGACGTAGGAAATAATACATATACCAAAACAAATAATACAATAGCAACTAACTCATTAATTTAAAAAGTAAAAAAAATTAATCACAACACAAAAAATTCGGATAAGTTTTGACAAAAAAACTTTCGGATAAGACATAAACCATAACTGAGGAGCTTTAAATTTTATATTATATTCAAAATAAATTTCAATTCATTTACAACAAGTATTTGTGTTCCTCGAATATTGTTCTATTGTTTTAGTATAAAAATACAAAAATGTTGTAAAATGAAATATATGTGTTTAATTTAAATAATCAATATAATGATAATGTTGAAATTTTAAAATTTTAAAATTTATGTTATGATAGTTGAATCTAAAAATATACTCTAAAAGTTATACTAAATACCGAATATGTTGTCGTGAAAAATTGGTGTATTTTTTACAATTTGGTGGAAGTCAATTTTTACATCATTTTAGTAATTGTCTATACAAAATTTGGTCGGAAATAATAATATTATTTTGTAGATTGGTAAATAAAAATTTACAAACAACCATTCATAATTTCATAGTATAAAATATTAGTAAATAAAATACTATAAGTATGATATATTTTCTTTACGAAAAAATAATTGAACTAGCATGAAAAACAATAATTTACTTCAAAAAGAGCAATCAAAATATTTAATTGAAATTTAAATATGGTGTGATATTTTTGGGTATATATTAATGATTTTAAGATTAGTTTTAAATCAAGAAGGTAAGGTATTTTGATTAAAAAGGAAAATATTAATGATTGTAAGATATGATATGATTTGATTGTTACAAAGGTAATATTCTCAAGTAAAAGTAAATGTGAAAAGGACAATTGACTAATTACCATTAATTATATGATGTAATTATTTATTTTAATAAATAGGATAACCAAACCGAAAACCAAAACTATTCTGTTAGTAGTATTTTTGTTGTTCGTTCGCAGGGAAGGACTGAATGTAATATCAAGTTCAGGTTTCTTATCTCTTTACGTCTAGAAGTGTGTGAGAAGAATTTTGGGTTTGTGTATTAACTAAATTATCCAAGAACTAATTATAAGCACTAAGAATTGATTTTAAATTGAGATTTAAATATATGGGAAAACAATCTAAGAACTGGGGTTCTTCACTTGGTCTCAATACATGCTCAATATTAATGTGATATCTGTGTTCCTACCTTGCTGAAAACAATTCTTCTAATTAAAGTTATACTGTACCCTCCCAGGTTACAATATAGTGCCTACAGCTACACCCTAATTGTCACTCCCGTGATACAATCAAAGTATATCTATAAACTGTTAAGTGCCAAGAATTATATGTCTCACAATTCTCCTATTAATCTCCCGATCTAATAGTCAAATTATGTCTGTTAAATCATGTACTAAGATTGCAACTTCTCTCCCAAGCTTATTACAATCCCTAGAATACAATCAAAGGTTCATGACTCCCCTAATTGTGTTAAGCTCTCAATAACAGATCAGCAAAGCAGAAAATCACGTAATCAAGCATGCATGAATACCAAGGAATACTACCCAATCCTCAGATTAGAGAATTAGTTACGCATATTTAATAAAGAAAACAAAATAATAATAATAATAATAATGAATGAAAACATAATATTGAAGAAAGAATTGAAGATCGAAAGTACCTTGATACAATTAAAAGCTATGAATTGTTATGATTTACAATGGTAGGATGTTTTTAAATAGGCTCTACAAATCTTGCCCAGCAAGATATTACCTTCTATTACAATTAGAATTCAATTAAGGTATTAAAAATTGCCCAAAATACAATTAGAACTAGAAAAGGGCAAAACAGTAATTTCTCTGCTCCCATCTATCTGCTGGTCGTGCTTCCTGGGCCCACCACACGCGGCCTGGTCGTGTAAGACCTATCCTATATTGTAGAAAATCTCTCAAGGTTCGCGTGGGCAGTAAGATCGCTGAAAACGGACTTCTAGAACTCCAGATATGGCCAAAACAATATAAGCTGCGCAGCCTTCCCGAAAAATCCGAATTTTAATCAATTAAATCTCTAAAAACGATAGAAGCATCAACTTTAATCAACATTCTCGTAAATCTGCACAACTACACAAAACACATCAAAACTACACAAACTTGAGTCCAAAACAATCAATTTAAGCCGAACGGAGGCATTCCAAGTGGATATAAAATCCACTTATCATATTCTAATAAATAGGATAACCAAAACTTTCAAAACTTTCAATGTTTCGCCTTTAATATAATAGTATATAGGATAAACAAACCGAAAACTAAAACTATTCTAATAAATAGGATAACCAAACCCAAAACCAAAACTTTCAAAACTTTTAATGTTTCGACTTTAATATAATAGTACTAGCCTAAAACCCGTGCGATGCACGGATTTTTTTTTATATTATATAAAAAAATTCATTAATTAAAATTAATTTTTTTTAAAACATGAATTTTGGAGGCTTACTTTTTATATGAGATGATTTGATAACAATTATATAAATGTTATTCGTGATATTTCTAGAAAAGAAGGGATTTAGTTAGAAAATATAGAAAAAATGATAGGTTTAGTTAAAAAGAATAATCAATTAATTATTAATAATTATAAAATTATTACTTCATTTTATTAAATAGAATGTCCGTGGTATGATTAGAAAAATAGAGAACTTAGTTAGTGAAAATTAAAAAGATTATATGTTCTAGGTGAAAAAGATAATTGATTAGTTTATAGTCATTATAATTGAACTACGTTATTTTACTAAATACAATTGCTCATAATGTTTTTAGAAAATGAGAAAATAATATTGTCGATTTTAGTTAGAAAATATAGAAAAAATGATATGTTTTAGCTGAAAAAGGTAATCGGTTAATTAAAAATATTATAAGTTTATAAGTTTATTTTATTAAATAGAATCGTCTGTGATATAATTAAAAAAAAATTAGTTAGAGAATAATTAATATAAACTAAACAATTACTTTTTCCACATAACAATATTATTACTTCATTTTATTAAATAGAATGTCCGTGGTATGATTAGAAAAATAGAGAACTTAGTTAGTGAAAATTAAAAAGATTATATGTTCTAGGTGAAAAAGGTAATTGATTAGTTTATAGTCATTATAATTGAACTACGTTATTTTACTAAATACAATTGCTCATAATGTTTTTAGAAAATGAGAAAACAATATTGTTATATGGAAAAAGTAATTGATTAGTTTATAGTAATTATAATTTAATTATGTTATTTTATGAAATAAAATTGTTCATAGTTTTTAGAAAATGAGAAATTAACGCTACCCGTTATATTTCTAGAAACAAAAAGGGAATGTAATTAGAAAAAATAATATATTTTAGCTGAAAAGGTAATCGGTTAATTATTAGTATTATAATATTATTATTTTATTTGTATTAAATAGAAACGCCTGTAATATAATTAAAAAAATGGAGGTTTTAGTAAGAAGAAAGAAAAAAGGTAACGTATTTTGCTGAAAAAAGGTAACCGTCCATGATATAATTGGAAAAAGAGAGATTTTAGTTAGAGAAAAGAGAAAAGGTAACGTGTTTTGATTGAAAAAGGTAATTGATTAGTTAATAATAATTATATATAATTATGTTATTTTTTAGCTGAAATGGTAATTGATTAATTATCAGTATTATAATATTATTTTTATTTTTATTAAATAGAAACGCCTGTAATATAATTAGAAAAATGGAGGTTTTAGTAAGAAGAAAGAAAAAAGGTAATGTGCTTTGCTGAAAAAGGTAACCATCCATAATATAATTGGAAAAAGAGAGATTTTAGTTAGAAAAAATGGAAAAGGTAACGTGTTTTGACTGAAAAAGGTAATTGATTAGTTAATAGCGATTATATATAATTAAGTTATTTTTTTAAAACAAAATTGCTCGTAGTATTTTTAAAAAGGAGAAATTTTAGTTAGATAAAATGTAAAAGATATTTTATTTTAAATGAAAAAGGAAATTATTTAGTTATTGAAAAATAGAAAAGGTTATATGTTTAAACTTAAAAAGGAAATTGATTAATAAATGAGAAATTTTAGTTAGATGAGAAATTTTAGTTAGATAAAATATAAAAGATATTGTATTACTTGGAAAAGAAAATTATTTAGTTCTTGAAAATAGAAAAGATAATATACGTAACCTGAAAAAGGAAATTGATTAGTTAATAGATCTATAATTGAGTAAGAGTAATTAGGTAAATTCAATAGGTACCAACCAACCAATCTTTTAATGTTTGGGTTTTAATATAATAGAATAGATATATAGGTAGATACATAGATATTTGCTTTTAATTAGTAACAAGTCGATAAAGCCGCGCTTCGCGGCGGCGTTATAAATTTTTTTTAAAAAAATTAATACATTTACGTTATATTGTAATATTAATTTTAAATTTTAATAATTAAATATCCTTTTCTAATGAATCGATTTCTTGTTAAACACGATTCTTTCGATTGAGCCGCTCTCTCATTAAAATCAAAATCTCAACTTTAACATATATTATAAAGACTTATATAATATTTTTTATCCATAAAATCGAACAATAAAAAAAATTATGACATCAATATCAAATTCTAATAGCTAATACAATCTTTTCTAGTGAGTCGTCTTCTCGTTAAATACGTTTTGAGTCGCTCTTATTTGGAACCGAAATTCTAACTAATTATATAAAGAAAGTAAATTCCAATTTTTATATTCTTTAAACTTTCTAATATTTATAGAGTTTTAAAAATGAAAATACATCTTATTTTTTCTGTATATTATAGATATTCATGTACTTATTTACAACTTCTGCATGAGAATGTCTTTCTGTTGTGTTAACATATAAAAAAATTAAATTTGAAGACTTTTCGTTACGGTAATAATATTAAATTTATGGATATATTTTTCTAATGCAAGTATAATTAACTTGTATAAAAAAGATAAAATAAAGGATTTGTAGGAAAAAAGATATATAATTTTAAAAATCGTGTAAGACGTCTCCACCGTCCTCGTATTCTACTTCTGTTAATAGAACATTTCTATTTTATGTATTCCTTATATATTCAAACATTTTTATACGGTCTTCTCTAATGAATCGCTTTCTCGTTAAACACGGTTATTACTATTTTTCTGCTCCCTAGTTAAGACCAAAAACCTAACTTTTACATAAAAATCAAATCGTAAAAATAAAATAAAATTTATAACATCAAAATGATATTTGAATAGCTAATACAATCTTTTATAGTGAGCCGTCTTCCTGTTAAACACGTTTCGAGCCGCTCTCGTTTGGGTTAAAATTCCAAATTCATTACATATTATTATTGATACTTATCTTACACAACAACTTTTTTCCTTAAAATTAAAACCTAAAAAATAGAGTGAATTCCAATTTATACTTTATCTGGACTTTCTAAAATTTATGGAGTTTTAGAAAATGAAAGCACATCTTATTTCCTCTTTAGATTATAGATACTCCTATTTTTATTTAGAATTCCTGCATGAGAATGTTCTTTTATATTGTTAACACATCAATTCTTTTCTTTTAAATACGATGACTTTTTTATGATAATATTATTGGATTTATGAATAAATTTTCCTAATAGAAGTATAATTAACTTATATAAAAAATATATAATTTAAGAAGATCGTACTTTCTATAAAATATTTAGTTATATGGATGCTCTATATATTCAAACACATATTCTACTTCTAATAGAACTTTTATTTATATGTTTTTCTATAAATTCGAACTCTTATTCTCTATAAATTCAAACTCCTATTCTACTTCCAATAGAACTTTTAATCGTATGTTTTATAAATACTTATTCTACTTCCAATAGAAACTTTTATTTATATGTTTTTTCTATAAATTTGAACTCTTATCTCTATAAATTCGAACTCCTATATTCTACTTTCAATAGAACTTTTAATCATATGTTTTATAAATACTTATTCTACTTACAATAGAACTTCTAATCATATGTCTTTCTATAAATTCGAACTCTTCATCACTATAAATTCGAATACCTATTCTACTTCTAATATGTTAAATGATATTTTTATATTTATAAGTGTTTAAAATTCAAAAATTCTAGAAAATTAGAAAAATAGATTGAGACGATCTTAGAGCGCCACCTAAACTCCCGCGTACCCTCCTTTATATATATATATATATATATATATATATATAGGGTTGGACTCCATAAAGAACACTTTAAATAAAGAACAACAAAGAACACCTCATATCTAATAGATCCATTGCCCCTGGCGGGGCCACCCAATACAAAAAGTTCTTATTTTTTTAGGCTCTATCCATCCAACAAAAAAAAAAAAAAATTTGAAAATTTTACTGTTCATCGATGACGTCATCAGTGACGTCATCATGAACAGTAAAATTTTCAAAATTTTTTTTTTTTTTTTTTTGCTGGATGGATAGAGCCTAAAAAAATAAGAACTTTTTGTATTGGGTGCCCCTGGCGGGGCCAATGGATCTATTGGAATAAATGATTTTATAGTGTTCTTTATTGTTCTTTATATAAGAGTGTTCTTTATGGAGCAAAGGCCTATATATATATATATATAGACTTTTGCTCAAATACAAACCAATCCTTAAATACAAACTACAAACTAACATAAAATATTTTATATTTCATTCATTCTAATGGCCCCGCCAGGGGCACCTTTACAAAAAGTGTCTAAAATTCTTGGCTCCATTCAGCAAAAAAAAAAAAATAATTAAAAAATAAAATAAAAAAATCACTGTTCACTGCTGACGCCACTGCCACGTCAGCAGTGAACAGTGATTTTTTTTTTTTTTTTTTGCTGAATAGAGCCAATAATTTTAGACACTTTTTGTATTGGGGTACCCCTAGTTTGATCATTAGATTAGCTTGAAATGTTAAATTAGTGTTTAGTTTTTAGTTTGTAGTTAATTTTAGTTTGTAGTGGAGTAAGACCCTATATATATATATATATAGGGTCTTGTTCTAATAGAAACTAACTTAGAATAGAAACTAGAAACTAAACCTAAATTAAATATTTTAAGCTATTCTAATGACCAAATTAGGGGTACTCCAATACAAAAAACGTTTAAAATTATTGGCTCTATTCAACAAAAATATAAAAAAAAATAAATAAAAATAAATAAAAAGTTACTGTTCACGTGATGACGTGGCACGTGAACAGTAACTTTTTTTTAAATTTTTTTAATTTTTTTTATATTTTTGTTGAATAGAGCCAAGAATTTTATAAGTTTTTTGTGAAGGTGCCCCTAGCGGGGCCATTAAAATGAATGAAATATAATTTATTTAGTGTAGGTTTCTAGTTTCTATTCTAAATTTGGTTTCTATTTGAACGCTAGCCTATATATATATGGGTTGGACTCCATAAAGAACACCTTATATAAAGAACAACTCATATCTAATAGATCCATTGCCCCTGGCGGGGCCACCCAATACAAAAAGTTCTTATTTTTTTAGGCTCTATCCATCCAGCAAAAAAAAAAAAAAAAAAAAAAAGAAAAATTTACTGTTCATCGATGACGTCATCAGTGACGTCATCATGAACAGTAAAATTTTCAATTTTTTTTTTTTTTTTTTTTTTGCGAGATGGATAGAGCCTAAAAAAATAAGAACCTTTTGTATTGGGGGCCCCTGGCGGGGCCAATGAATCTATTGGAATAAATGATTTTATAGTGTTCTTTATTGTTTGTTATATAAGAGTGTTCTTTATGCAGCAAAGGCCTATATATATATATATTGATGATATATTGATGATTTATATTTTACTAGCTGTTAAGGCTTGACAAAGTCCTCGTCTACTTATTCTGGGCCGACTTTGTTTAAGTTAATCTAGCTCACCAGTCACCATTATTACATAAAACAAAATCGGGCCCAGCCCAGCCCATTTGAAGTTTGGGTTTAAGACGCTGCAGATTAGGGTTTGAGTGGTGTATATATGTACTTGGTTATCTCTGTCTCTCTCGCAACATATTTTGATTCGTCTCTTCAACTTCTACATTTAAAATTTCTTTTGCCTATACGTATATTTTATGTAAGTATATATGAAGAGTGGCGAGATGAAGATAGAAATCATTAGTCTGTCAATCCCCTGATAATCTTTGATGTCAAACAATGAATCCTTACCAGGATATCTGATCGCTCTCTCTTTCTCGTTCATTCTATTTTTTTTTATTTTTTTTTGTATATATATTATTTGCATTTATTCTATTCATTTATAATAATAATTATTTGTTGGGGGTAGATGATGAATACTTATGTTGACAAATGGGTAATTTGCATCTGACTTGCTGTGATGCTAAACTCACCTTGGAGAACTGATACTGCCCCCTCTCTCAATTTTTAAGCTTAATTATTTTGTGGCAAATTAATTACTACAGTATTAATTAGTATAAACTTTTGGTTATTTAGTGTTTTTTATTAATAATTTGATTCTTATAGGGGAAATGATGATGATTATATCATGTAATCAGAGGTTCAGTTATTAATTGTTCTCTGCTGAACAAGATTTTGCACGTCAGTCTGATCCCTTATTTTCAGTTTTTTTTTATTATTAATATTATTTTTTTATTTTTGATATTCCTTTGTTGACAATACTTTTTTTTTTTTTCTTTCTGAAATTCCTTTGTTGACAATACTTGACATACATTAGTTTTTGAATTTAGTATCTGTTGTATAGGTTTGTATGATTGTATTATTGTAAGTTCAGATAAGAGAATGAATTGAAATGACAATTGTATTTTGCCTTAAAATGGATTGCAAAGACAAATAAAAGATAATTATGGACTTAACAAGCATAAGTGCTTTACTTGTTTTGTGATTTAAATGCAAAGAGGAATGAATTTAATTGAATACAGCTACTCTAAACCCAGATAGATTAATCAACTTAAAACTTATATGCCGACATTCAAAAGAACTACCATTAAGTGCTGGAGAACCTGTGTTTGGTCTGCAAATATCGAAGGAGTGTCTACCTTAGAATGTGTGATTGGCTGATTGCTCCTTGGTTCTCATTTTTCGAAACAGAAACATTTTTTTTTTTTTTTTTTTGATCACAAACAGAAACATTTATCGAAACGCACATAAGTCATTTGGGGTTAACATCCAAAAGATAGAGGCAGATAAATAGAAATTTTAGTTTCACAACATTGAGTACACTGGATTTTTTCTGACATTGACTTAATACTTGATCAAGGTTCTAAAAATCCCCGATTTAACCGATTAATCCCCGATTAATTCTCTGTAAGGTAATGAACCGATTCGATTTTTGAAATCCGATTAATTCTGTGAATTTATTTAAAATGATATGTTTAATTGTAAATTAGACTAATATATTAAATATTATTATAATATCCGATTAATACTCCGATTAATCCTTCCAATTAATCCCCGATTACCCGATTAATCTTAAATCGATACCTCAACCGATTTATACCGATTACCGATTTTTATAACCATGTACTTGATTAGTAAAAATTTAATATTTAAATATTTTCTTTTTGAAGAATGATATTTAAATTTATTATTTAAATACTTTTATTTTTATTCAAAAATTACACGAAACACGACACAAAATGTAAATATAATGAAGGTACATGAACACGAAACGTAACAGTTTTGGATTTGACATAACGTACACAAAACATCATGAAAGTTTACGAAATGAAAGGATTACCGGATCTAGATAAGAGTATCTCCAATCATATTATGTAAAATGTTTAGGTAAAATAATATATAATGATATTTAATTATATTTTTTTGCTAAATGATATTTAATTATATTTTAAAAATCAGTATTTAATTATAATAGACAAGTGATAAAAATTTGTAAATTTGAAGGTAAATGAAATGGAACATTTTGTATACATAAAAAATTGGTAGGAGATGATATGTACGGATGTTTAGCTATGTATAATTGACACTATTTAATAGTCATAAATTTTTTAGCTGAAGGGTGGGAAACAGGGGCGGAACCACAGTCAAGCTGTGCTGAGCTGTAATCTAGGATAAACTTTCTAGTATCTATTAATTACTACTACAAATTTATCAATTAATTGATGTAACTCAGTTGGTTTAGGTGATGGAAATTGTTAAAAAAGGCTCGGGTTCGATTTCCAGCAGCCCATTGGTTGAGGCGTTGGACATCTTAACAGAAGGCACAGGTTTGATGCTTCCTACAGGTGCAATTTTTTTCCTTAGCCCAGGGGGAAAAAAATTCCTACCTCCGCCCTTGGTTGGAAATGTTCTAATATGGTGCTAGCTAGCACCAAATTCAACAAATGCGGGGAAGAACTGCACTTTATATATTTTGCTCTTCTACAGTTGTTGAGAAGTGATCCATCACGATTCACGACTGCAGTTGGGCATGAACTGTTCAAGTCAAGAAAGATATAAGGCCATCTTTCAAATCACATTGCCGAGAAATGAATTGAAAATTGCATTGGATGTGTTAACCTTACAGTTACAAGCGTGACTGAGAGTGTAAGCATGGAAATTGGCCAAGCAACAGGATTTGCACAATTTTTCGACAGAGATTATAAACTTGAAAAATATGATATGCTATTTCCATTGAAAGATTTGTCATCTACTCAATCAAAGAATTTCCTTTACAGATTACCATTATTGTCATATATCTAAATTTTAGCAAGCCATTGCTTCTGGTTGTTCCAGTCAATCAGTCCACTTAAAAGATATTTTTTAATTTACCCTCTTTAAGGATCATAGACTGTTATAAATAAAAAAATTAACTGAATTTTTGGGTGCATTAAGTTTGATGCAGCTTGAAACTTTTAATACAAATTTATTTTACATGATAGACAGAGAGATTTCCTTCAGTGATATTTATCATCAGCCAATGGAAGAGTCGTGTTCTTTGCTTTAGATAAAAATTCGGAGTAGCATTCACATAGCTAGATACAATGTGTTCGTGCACAAAAACATGCCTGCATCTAAAGCCACATAAAGAGTTTGTTTGATGTATATACAAATTCGTGACATATTTGGCAAAAATTCGCAAAACACTTGTCTCTCCAAATTGCAATTCATGCAAATATGCAATGGAATGGTTCAATTCTCAGCCATTTCCTTTGGGCAGAGATAACAGGATGAATAGTGGTTGAATTGCATCATAGGTGAACGTCATATAATTGAAAATTTATGATATCAGATAAGAGAGAAAAACCATACCGCTTAACCAAGTGTCAAAGTCATAAAATGCCAAACAGTTCATATTACTGGAGCTATCTGCCAACAAACTCATTGAACTTTTCTAGATTTTGCAGAATAACCATTCTAGTTTTTTTGTCCCCATTTTAACCAACCAACTTTCTAAAATTATGTATTTTTTGCATAATAACCTTTCTAAAATACCCATTAATTATGGTTATTATGTAAAAAAATAAATAATTTTAGAAAGTTGGTTGGTTAATATGGTGACAAAAAAATTAGAATGGTTATTATGCAAAATTTGGAAAAGTTCAATGATTTTGTTGGCGGATAGCTCATATCTCTGCCTGGTAGCAAGTAGCAACTCTACATGCATGAAGATTATCTTGGGGTAATTCCTATTCCCTAAAACAAATAATAGAAATTTGTGGTTCATCGGGACAAATACATTTTTTCACAAGATAGTTGCAGGACTCGACAAAATTAAATAGACAATTTCTTTTAACCATAATACAAGTTATATATATTGAATGATTACAATTGTAAACGAGCAATTAGTTGTGCCTCCCAATTGTAGAATGGATGATGTTAGTAACTGAGATTGTATATCGTCGACAAGTTTCATCCACTTCCAGAGGTCCAGTTTCAATTATGACCATGTATAGGCTATATTTATATGAATTATGATGATGGAATGTAACATAATAGGAACTAAAATTGTTACGGGATTGGATTACTCTCCAAGAACATAGCAGACTGGAACCTGAATGATATATAACCTGACTTCTGTGACGAATGTGTGAAGTAGGTAATCTATATGACAATACTATAGTATAATGTACTATTTCTGTAACACCCCCAGATCCGGGGTCCGGGATCGGGTCGTTACGGTCTTATTTTCCATGATTAATACTTTACTTGAGTCCACAATAAATAAATCACCTGCTGTGACCCCACAATAAGAACCACTCACACACACACAGTTATAGTCCCAGAAATGAAATTGAAATAAGTCTTGCATTACTGGTTTACGAATAAAAGTTATTACAAGCCAAAAGGATAACATCATAAGTTTAAAAGTTTAGCCGTTGATTAATCATTATTGATACATATAAGTAAACTGGAAATCAAAGCTGCTGAGCTATGCTACCTCAGCAATGGCAGCGATGATATCAACGGGTAGCCCTGCGGGGCGGGTAACCTGCTTGCGCCGAGTGCGCCTGACGCGGGCCATGTGACCTAGCTGTTGTTGTGACATAATAAATAAGCAAGGGTGAGCAACAGCCCACCAACAATATATAACTGTGCAGTAATATGTAAGACAGTTCAAAGATATGTTTGAAATCATATGCCATGCATTAGAGAAAATATTGCCAGTTTAATATAAAGGATGAAGTTACAAGGTAACTCAATAAATGTATATTTTGTGGAAGCATATGCTATGCCAAAATAAGCAAGATAGCATCATTTTCATAAACATAGGAACTTGCAGAATGATATTGCAATTCCAGTTTGAAATACTTTTCAAATCTGCCAACTATGATGATGTTGCAGAAAATTTCCAACATTGAGTGATGAACTAATACGGGAGCATTGCCGCGCCAGATGCCCTGACGTTTACGGGGATCAGCCGTATGTCATGCATCTCATCAGTCGTTCTCTACATGTAGAAGGTAGCTCCGACGGATTTACTTGTTTACCGCCCTCTGGAACTCCTAAGCCAACGGTTGGGCTATTGCTGGACCGGCGCCACTCGGCCACTTACGCGTCTCCTAGTTCATTCCATACCCATAACTTTGAAACATAAAGTTCGTCCCCCTTTCCCCAAGCATAATACTTGTTGATAAGACTCCACCAGGTAGTCATATCTAAATGGAAAGGAAAATTTACCAATATTTCCCAAGCTACTGCTTGTTAATGGATAATGACTTGTTCCAACATTCTTACCCCTCGAATAATGAGTGGGTACACGTAATACCATGAATAACAGCAACCAAGTTGCGAGTAAACGAATAATTTATGACCGGGCAGTCACAAGATAAATAACATTCCTCAAGTAAGGTTCCCTTATAATAGAATCGAAGGGAGAATGAAATCACTGAGAACCTTCCTTGATAATATAATAATATTAATAAGACTCTGTAATAATTTATATAACGTTCGGAGGTCGATGATACTATGTGAATGACACCAAGTATCTTTGAAACGAGTTAGAAGAATTAAATAAATATTCCAAGAATATTTCTTGAGTCACGGGTATTGGAAAGGTGTTGCTCGGAATAATCTTTGAATAACTGTTCAGAATATTATTCATTGGACGAATAATGAATATTCCTATTAATAATAATAGTATTTTATTGATGAAATAATCGTCAAATGGATATTTGAAATAATATTCATTGAATAAATAATGAATATTCAACTTAAGAATGATACTTATTGATGAAGTAATTATCGATTGAATACTTGAGACCATATTCATTGAATAAATAATGAGTATTCGACTTAATAATAATTATCGAAGAATGAATATTGAATGAATATTTATAATCATGTTCAATGATAGAATTGACTTTAACTGAATGTCGAAGATAATATTTATCGAATAACTGAAGTCCGAATCAATGCTCAACTAATATTTATAAAATAAATAGAGATCGAATGAATATTCGAAATAATATTCATTTAAATAAATAAGACTCGAATGAATATTAAAATAATATTCATTAATTAAATAAACTCGAATGAATATTCAAAATAACATTTATCGAGTAAATAAGAATGAATAACTTAATTGAGAGTTCGAAATAATATTCGAATATTTAATCGACTTTAGATGAATATTAATCATATAATATTCCTCGAATAAATAAACATATGATGAATAATCCGAATAATATTTATCAATTAATCTCAAGGGAATATTCCAATAATATTCGCCAGATAATAAATGGAAAATATTTACTTAGTTATTTTCCTCTGAAAATAACATCAATATATCAAGGAATAACGACTCCCGGTCTATAATCAAAGAATGAGATTCACTGCCCTTCGATTAAGGGTCTAAATAATTTCCGGCTTATAACTGATATATAACTATCTAGCTTATAAGCCAACAATAATTCAGGGAACAAGCATTTCAAAATAATTCGAGAATAGGCATGCATGCTATGGCATATGTATACTGAAAACACATACATATATATATATATTCACAACAACAGCCTTTAAAAAGAAAGGTTCGAAAACTTGCCTGGAAATCGAGTACGAGGAGGGGTAGTAGTAGCGTGTCCCGGGTCGGCCTGATGATCTATAATTAGCCAAGGCATTCGGGATTAATCACTTAACACCTTTCAAAAGGTTACGTATAAACTTTACTTAAATCGAAACACGTTTTCAAGTCGTTTCGTTATACCCCTCTAATTCACTCTTACTATTGCTTTTATTACCCGATACTTGTTCGTTACTAAAGCATGACACTACACTTACATATGGTAAGTATTTAAATCGTATAAGTTTTAAAGTCGAAAGATTAGACCTCGATATTTATCGATCGTTTTCTAAGTGGTTTACCGAAGTTATAACCAAGTATACCTCTTAGGGGTACTTTCGTACTTAACCTAGATTCGAACATTTTTATAAAATCGGAAAACGATCCATTTGACATGCGGTCTTCTCCCACACCTTCCTTTTTATCTCTATTATTTAATTATTAAGATTCGCCACTGATTTCGCAATATTAAAGGGATCCAATTTCGGTTACGAACTTTTGATTACGGTTCCGAACCCCTTTTACGAATTTAATCATAACTCCTAAACCGTAAGTCCGTTTCACGCGATCTTTATATCAAAACGAAGCTCATAACATAATCTAGCTAATCATGGCAAAAGTCGAAGCTAATCAGTGAGTTAAACCTTCTGTCAAATTCGTGTTCTTAATGTTAACGAAATTTCGGCATTACGACGGCTATAAATCGAATATATCTAAATTCCAAACCTTCCAATAATCAAGGTATCCATCCCAAACAACATATACATGATATATCACCATGAACTGAGGCCAAGCAATGCCTTTCCGTTCATCTAAACTATTTATAACATTTATCAAATCTAAATCACAATCAAGCTTATAATCATGCTAATATCACATCTTATACTAAAACCCATCAAGAGCATGCAAAATCTCAAGGTAAAGTCTAGGGTTTCAAGTTGCTATACCTTCCTTGGAGTATGATCTAGCCTCACTATGCTTGGTATGATCCTTAGAGGTGCTTAAGCTTGCTAAATCAACCATGAAAAACAAGAAAAAACAAGATTAGTTCATAGAATCACTATTCACCCTCCTCTTAAATCATTTTTTTGAAAATGGAAAAAGAAGAGATTGAAGCTAGGATTTTGAGGAGATTAGTTTTATGAAATATAGGACTCACCATAAAAGTTTCAAGATCAATCAATGGTGGGAAGTTGGACTTTGGTTTTTGAATTAGCCTAAAGGCCGAATGGTGTTAAAATGGGGGGGGGGGAGAGTATTTGCCTTGGTTGCTCTTTCAATATAGCATAAAGTGAAGGGTTTAAGATAATATCTCATCTTAAGGCTACTTTATTAAAGTGTGCATTGTTGGATGAGGATTTACCATGACAAGTGTTGAAGATTGGATGGTTAAGGCTTAACCAAGTGGTTTGTTTTCTAAGTACTTAGTTGATTCACTAAGTATTGGTTACTTAAGTAACTATATGGTTTCTAGATATTTGTCACTTGCACACATGCATGCATCTTGCCTCCTCTGCTTGATTCCTTGTCCGTTTATTGCTTAATTCGTTGATCGTTCGAGGGAATAACTCATTCGTTTCTAGTTAGGGTTTTACCGAAAACCTTCTTAATATTTATAATACTATTCCTCATCTTTCGTAATACTTCTTGAATTTAAATTCCTTAATTCCCTTTTATAAATCCTTAAGTCTTGCAGTGTCCAGGGAAATCTCGGAGAAAATGAAAGTGCTCTTTTTCTGAATCCGACAGCTTTTACATACACTTATATTCTTCCTGGATCACTAATACGAACTCAGAAATCCGTTCCGAATACCGGGTATAACATTATTATAATAATATTCCAAATTCCACCAAAATCACTATTCATCACTTATTTTTATTTAATTCCTATAATTAGGAAAATGAACCTGGTTCACTCTCGGGTGCTTCTTAACCTTTTTACGGAACCGCTGGACTTATAATAGATATTGATTTGGATGACATAAGAATAATCTTACTTGAAGTAATATACTTATATTCTTAGGAGATAGATCATTCTTATCTATGTCGGCAACCAAAAGTACTCTGCATGTCATATAAATAATTGAATTCAGATCCGTTCCATTCATTTAATAGATCTTCGTTACATCGCAGTCATAACCACTATTCATTCCCACATTATTACATAATAAAAAGTTTTAAATTCTACCAAAAATCTGGGTTCTTACAGTCTCCCCTCCTTAAAAGGATTCCGTCCCGGAATCAGCTTGAAAACAAATGGGGGTACTTTTCCATCATTGCACTTTCTAGCTCCCAGGTTGATTCTTCTATGTTGTGATTCTGCCATAAAACTCTGACAAGCTTGATGACCTTGTTTCGGAGCACTTGATCTTTTCTGTCCATGATTTCCACAGGTTGCTCTACGTAGGTCAAGTCTGGTTGCATGTCCACGTGCTCATATTCCACTATGTGCTTGGCATCTGGGTTATATTTCCTTAGCATTGAGACATGGAACACATTGTGCACTTGCTGCAGGTTTGGGGGTAAGGCCAGTTCATAAGCTAGCTCCCCAATACGTCTTAAGATCTCAAACGGCCCAATATATCTAGGGCTCAGCTTCCCTTTCTTCCCAAACCTCATTAAACCCTTCCAAGGAGACACCTTTAAGAACACTAGGTCTCCCACCTCATATTCTTTTCCTTTCCGAGCTAAGTCGGCATATTTCTTTTGTCGGTCTTGGGCTGCTACCAGCCGTCCTCTGATTAGATCCACTGCATCTTTAGTCCGTTGGACCATCTCAGGCCCGAGCATCTTTCGCTCTCCAACTTCATCCCAATATAAGGGAGATCGGCATTTCCTTCCATAAAGGGCCTCGTAAGGAGGCATCCCTATGCTCGAATGAAAGCTATTGTTGTAGGAGAACTCAATCAATGGCAAGTGGTCATCCCAATTTCCTTTAAAGTCTATAGCACAGACTCTCAACATATCTTCTAGTGTCTGGATGGTCCTTTCACTTTGCCCGTCTGTCTGGGGATGGTAAGCTGTACTCATGTTTAGCCTGGTTCCCACACATTCCTGAAAGCTCCTCCAAAACCTGGAGTTAAATCTGGGATCTCTGTCAGATACTATGGCGACTGGGACTCCATGTCGCGCCACTATTTCTTTGAGGTAGATGTCTACAAGCCTATCAACCGTGTACCTTTCGTTGATCGGTAGGAAGTGAGCTGACTTTGTTAGTCGGTCTATAATCACCCATATGGCATCATGATTTGCTTTGGTCCTTGGTAAACCTACTACGAAGTCCATAGCTATATGTTCCCATTTCCATTCGGGAATCTCCAAGGGGTGTAGAAGTCCACTAGGCCTTTGGTGCTCTGCTTTCACTTTCTGGCAAGTCAAGCATCTGCTTACCCACTCTACCACGTCCTTTTTCATGTTGGGCCACCAGTAGTACTCTTTCAAATCTCTATACATTTTGGTGCTACCGGGGTGCACTGAGTATCCTGAGTTGTGTGCCTCATATAGAATTTCTTCCTTGAGTTCCTGATTGTTTGGGACCCATATCCTCCACATATATCTCATGATTCCTCCCTTATCTTTTTCACACTTTATTTCTTCCCCAGTCATTAACTCCTCTGTCGAGTTCTTTTCTGCTTCCATCATTTGTTCTTGGCATAACTTAATCTTTTCCAACAGTAGAGGCTGGATCCGAATTTCCATCAACTTTTCTTGACCTTCTTCAGGTATCTTAATCTCAATTTCCAGCCTCTCAAAGTCTTTTATCAACTCTTCCTCTGTAGTTATCATTTTGAGCTTCTCTTTCCTACTAAGGGCGTCAGCCACCACATTGGCTTTGCCCGGGTGGTAACGAATCTCACAGTCGTAATCCTTGATTAGCTCTAGCCATCTTCTCTGGCGCATGTTAAGCTCTTTCTGCGTAAAAATGTACTTGAGGCTCTTATGGTCAGTGTAAATCTCACACTTCTCTCCATACAAGTAGTGCCTCCAAATTTTTAAGGCAAAAACAATTGCTGCTAATTCCAGATCATGGGTGGGGTATCGGATCTCGTAATCCTTCAATTGTCTTGACGCATATGCTATTACCTTGCCGTGCTGCATAAGCACGCATCCCAATCCTTTATGCGAAGCATCACTGTAAATCACGAAATCTCCTTTTCCATCAGGCAACGCCAATACTGGGGCCGTTACCAACCTCTTCTTCAGCTCTTGAAAACTCTTCTCGCATTTTTCAGTCCATTCAAATTTCTCAGTTTTCCGGGTAAGTCGAGTTAACGGGGCTGCAATCTTTGCAAAATCTTGAACAAATCGTCTGTAATATCCTGCTAACCCTATGAAACTCCTTACCTCTGTTGGAGTGGTTGGTCGCTCCCAATTTGAAACTGCCTCTATCTTGGAGGGGTCAACTAGCACTCCTTCTTTGTTGATTACGTGCCCTAAAAATTGTACTTCATTTTTCCAGAACTCACACTTTGAGAATTTGGCATATAATTGCTCTTTCCGGAGCGTCTCTAAGGTTATCCTCAAATGTTCAGCGTGTTCTTCCTCTGTCTTTGAGTAGATCAAAATATCATCAATAAAGACTATAACAAACTGGTCCAAATATTCCTTGAACACTCTATTCATTAAATCCATGAAAGCTGCTGGGGCGTTGGTCAATCCGAATGACATCACCAAGAACTCATAATGTCCATACCTAGTACGGAATGCAGTCTTTGGAATATCTTCAGGTTTAATCTTCAGCTGGTGATATCCGGTTCTCAAGTCAATCTTGGAGAAATACACAGCTCCTCTTAGCTGGTCAAACAAATCATCAATTCTAGGCAACGGGTACTTATTCTTTATGGTTAGCTTGTTCAACTCTCGATAGTCGATGCATAACCTCATACTCCCGTCCTTTTTCTTGACGAACAATACGGGTGCGCCCCAAGGCGACACACTGGGTCTTATCATACCCTTATCCAACAGTTCCTGTAATTGCTTTGCTAGCTCTTTCATTTCCACTGGTGCTAATCGGTATGGGGCCTTTGAAACTGGCGCCGTCCCCGGGGCTAACTCGATAGCAAACTCAATCACTCTATCTGGTGGTAATCCAGGAAGATCTTCAGGAAACACATCTTCAAATTCGTTAACCACCGGAATGTCTTGTATCCTGGGCGCCTCTTTCTGGGTGTCGATAACGTAAGCTAAATAAGCTTCGTTTCCTTTTCGTAGCAGTCTCTTGGTCTGTGCCATGGTTAGAATGTTCTGGGTCTGTCGTAACCCTTTAAACACTATTTCCTTATTTCCTGGGGTTTTCAACTTAACCTTTTTCCCTTTACAATCTATTTGCGCATTATTACGAGATAACCAGTCCATTCCCAAAATAACATCGAATTCCCCTAGCTTAAAAGGGATCAAGTCAACACAGAAGAATCGCCCTCCTATTTCTATTTTACAATCGGAGTGAATCTGATTAACTGGAACGACTTCCTGATTAGCTATCTCTATTAGCAAAGACTCCCTCAGTGGTTGAGTTTTAAGTTTCAATTTATGTGCAAAATCTCTAGATATAAAAGACTTAGTTGCCCCAGAATCAAATAAAACATTTGCACTGACTGAATTGAGGGAAAATGTACCTGCTATCACATCCGTGTTCCTCACGGCATCTTGCACTGTCATGTTAAAAGTTCTAGCAGTTGGTGGCCTGTTGGAGGCAGCTCTGCTTGCCCCTGAGGCTGCTGGTTTGTTCATTGGGCAATCCCTCCTCATGTGACCTGGACGACCACACTGAAAACAAGTAGTGCCTTTGCTGGCAGTAGGAGCAATCGTGGTACACTGGTGGGCATAGTGGCCCGCTCGCCCACACTTATAACAGACCGTCTGTTTCTGAGTACACACCCCGGAATGTCTCTTCCCACAAGTGGCACATACTGGTAGTGGAGGTCTGGGATGATGGGAACGGGACACTCCAGCTTGTTGGCCGCCCTGGCTTACAGTTGCACTCCCAGATGGTTTAAACC
The DNA here is from genome assembly GCA_037693485.1 of Kitagawia praeruptora. Classification (NCBI taxonomy): domain Eukaryota; kingdom Viridiplantae; phylum Streptophyta; class Magnoliopsida; order Apiales; family Apiaceae; genus Kitagawia; species Kitagawia praeruptora. The sequence goes on along the minus strand of CM075350.1, from coordinate 26,123,230 downwards.
CAACACTCCTCCCTGGTAGGGAAACTGCTCCTCGGTTGAACCTATTCGGGGGCCTTCCCCCTGCGGAACCTCCGCCCATGCTGGCATGCTTTCTCTTTAATCCCCCTTTCTCTTTCTCTCTTTGCATCTGATCGCTCCCTGCTTCCACAATGGTTGCCTTTTGCACCAAGGTGGCATAATCAGTAATCTCTAAAACGGCCACTCTGTTCTGAATCCACTGCTTCAGCCCTTGCTGAAACCTATTAGCTTTCTTTTCTTCAGTGTCCACAAACTCTGGTACAAATCGTGATAACTCAGTAAACTTGGCTTCATAATCAGCCACTGTCATGTTGTTCTGCTTCAGTTCCAAAAACTTAAGTTCCATCTGGGTTTTCATAAACTTTGGGAAATACTTCTCTAGAAACAATTGTTTAAACCTATCCCAGGTTACAATAGCATCGGTCTCCATATTCTTCTTAGCTTCCCACCAATAGTTGGCCTCTCATTTTAGCAAGTAGGTAGCAAAGACAGTCTTTTGGGCTTCCCCAATACTCAGAATCTCGAAAGATTTTTCCATTTCCTTGACCCAGGCCCTTGCCTCTACGGGGTCAGCCGATCCGTGAAACTCTGGGGGTTTGAGGGACTTGAAGGCCCTAAAGGAATTGGCCACAGTGGTATTGTTTCCTTGGGCTGGTTGGGGGTATTGGTTCAAATTCTGCCTGAGCAGATCCATAAATTGTCCCATGGGGTTTCCGCCCTGGTTCTCCCCCTGATGTTCGACTTCAGTTTCCCCTTCTTCTATTTCCTCTTCAAACTCTGCAGTATAGAAAGTTTCATCCCCCATCCCATAATGGGAATCCTCCTGCTCATTATAGTCCTGATCCTGTTCTTCATTATACTCAAAATTTTCCTCATGTTGATTGTGACTTTCTTGGTCAGTAGATTCGTGAGGGTTAGCCCTAGTACCCATTCTTCTCGGAGGCATTTTACTGAAAATTTGGACAATATACATTAGGTTTATTTACCTATTTCAGAGGGTTTTCCTCACAATATCGATGCATAAATGGATTTAGGATCCCACAGTTCTATATATCATGGCAGTTTTAGCCGAAAGCAGTACGGACAGATATAATATAATAAACTAGTGATCGCGTCATAAGAAAACTGAAATGACTGAAAAGGGAAATAAATATATACCAAGTACCAACGGTACAACATCCGACATACAACAACAGTTTTAAAAGAAATACAACCATCCGAATAACAACTAGTCAAAAGTGAAATAAGCTGTCTATCTGTCTAGTCTGCAACAGGGATCTACAAGCTGAAACTATCCCTACCAAAAATCGGCACTACTATGACCGTACAAGACTAGACAACTAGACCAATACATCACTATCCCCGCAGTCAGCCACGACGGCGGGTCAAATCTAGAACCCTCCTCATAGCAAGGCGGAAAATCTCCTCTGCATCAGCCCTGGATACCATGCCATGCCCATCACTGGGTAACTGTCGCACCCTCACACGGGCCCTCAGCTCTATGCCGGTCACCTGCCTATACATATCTCTAGCTCTGGCACGCCTACCACCCAGGTGCCTCAACCGGGCCTCTCTCTCTGCGGCTAGCTCTCTGCGGGACTCTGCAAGCCTGGCCTCAGCCACGGCTACCTCAGAAGTAAGTCTGCCTACAACATAGTGGTGAAAACATGCTGGGACGTCCCCTGTCGGACCATGGGGTGGAGGGGCTGGATCTGCAGGAAGGGCAGCCTCTGCCTGCTGTGGCTCTGGGGTCAATGCCTCAAACTCATCTGACACTGGGCTCATAGGTAGTGGTGGCGGGGTAGGGGCTCTCTCATCAGAGAGGAGTGGCACAAGAAGTCCAGAACTCCCTACAACACCAACTACTGGCTCGTCTATATCTCCCTCATCACCCTCATCTACCGGTACCACCTGATCCGCGGTCATGTCAGTATCCTCCTCCAAAGTCCTAATCTGAGTCACAACCCAAAAGTCCTCCCCAATCTCTCTACCCTCAGGTATAAGCTGGTCCTCCTCAGGGTCCTCATCATCAACATCCTCAGCAACTAACTCAGCATCCCCTACGGCCTGGACCTCCTCCTCTGACTCAACAACATCAGTATCAGCATCAATCTGGACCTCCTCAGGGTCCTCATCCTCTGACTCTATGACATCAGTATCAGCATCCACCTGGACCTCAGGGTCCTCCTCCTCTGACTCAACAACATCAGTATCAGCATCTGAATCTACCATCGCCGAGCCCTCGGCGGCCTGGATCGCATCATCGTGCTGTCTCTCATACTCCTCCGGATCCGACATGTCGCTCGCCTACACAATGACGAATTATATTACTATCATGATACTTAAAAGTTCCCATAAGGGTTTTAAGTGAACTTGGCAAGAGTTCTTATTATCTTAGTGAATTTATTATTGTATAGCGTCGCATCATCTCTTGGGATTTATAACTCTCTCTCTGATACCATTTCTGTAACACCCCCAGATCCGGGGTCCGGGATCGGGTCGTTACGGTCTTATTTTCCATGATTAAAACTTTACTTGAGTCCACAATAAATAAATCACCTGCTGTGACCCCACAATAAGAACCACTCACACACACACAGTTATAGTCCCAGAAATGAAATTGAAATAAGTCTTGCATTACTGGTTTACGAATAAAAGTTATTACAAGCCAAAAGGATAACATCATAAGTTTAAAAGTTTAGCCGTTGATTAATCATTATTGATACATATAAGTAAACTGGAAATCAAAGCTGCTGAGCTATGCTACCTCAGCAATGGCAGCGATGATATCAACGGGTAGCCCTGCGGGGCGGGTAACCTACTTGCGCCGAGTGCGCCTGACGCGGGCCATGTGACCTAGCTGTTGTTGTGACATAATAAATAAGCAAGGGTGAGCAACAGCCCACCAACAATATATAACTGTGCAGTAATATGTAAGACAGTTCAAAGATATGTTTGAAATCATATGCCATGCATTAGAGAAAATATTGCCAGTTTAATATAAAGGATGAAGTTACAAGGTAACTCAATAAATGTATATTTTGTGGAAGCATATGCTATGCCAAAATAAGCAAGATAGCATCATTTTCATAAACATAGGAACTTGCAGAATGATATTGCAATTCCAGTTTGAAATACTTTTCAAATCTGCCAACTATGATGATGTTGCAGAAAATTTCCAACATTGAGTGATGAACTAATACGGGAGCATTGCCGCGCCAGATGCCCTGACGTTTACGGGGATCAGCCGTATGTCATGCATCTCATCAGTCGTTCTCTACATGTAGAAGGTAGCTCCGACGGATTTACTTGTTTACCGCCCTCTGGAACTCCTAAGCCAACGGTTGGGCTATTGCTGGACCGGCGCCACTCGGCCACTTACGCGTCTCCTAGTTCATTCCATACCCATAACTTTGAAACATAAAGTTCGTCCCCCTTTCCCCAAGCATAATACTTGTTGATAAGACTCCACCAGGTAGTCATATCTAAATGGAAAGGAAAATTTACCAATATTTCCCAAGCTACTGCTTGTTAATGGATAATGACTTGTTCCAACATTCTTACCCCTCGAATAATGAGTGGGTACACGTAATACCATGAATAACAGCAACCAAGTTGCGAGTAAACGAATAATTTATGACCGGGCAGTCACAAGATAAATAACATTCCTCAAGTAAGGTTCCCTTATAATAGAATCGAAGGGAGAATGAAATCACTGAGAACCTTCCTTGATAATATAATAATATTAATAAGACTCTGTAATAATTTATATAACGTTCGGAGGTCGATGATACTATGTGAATGACACCAAGTATCTTTGAAACGAGTTAGAAGAATTAAATAAATATTCCAAGAATATTTCTTGAGTCACGGGTATTGGAAAGGTGTTGCTCGGAATAATCTTTGAATAACTGTTCAGAATATTATTCATTGGACGAATAATGAATATTCCTATTAATAATAATAGTATTTTATTGATGAAATAATCGTCAAATGGATATTTGAAATAATATTCATTGAATAAATAATGAATATTCAACTTAAGAATGATACTTATTGATGAAGTAATTATCGATTGAATACTTGAGACCATATTCATTGAATAAATAATGAGTATTCGACTTAATAATAATTATCGAAGAATGAATATTGAATGAATATTTATAATCATGTTCAATGATAGAATTGACTTTAACTGAATGTCGAAGATAATATTTATCGAATAACTGAAGTCCGAATCAATGCTCAACTAATATTTATAAAATAAATAGAGATCGAATGAATATTCGAAATAATATTCATTTAAATAAATAAGACTCGAATGAATATTAAAATAATATTCATTAATTAAATAAACTCGAATGAATATTCAAAATAACATTTATCGAGTAAATAAGAATGAATAACTTAATTGAGAGTTCGAAATAATATTCGAATATTTAATCGACTTTAGATGAATATTAATCATATAATATTCCTCGAATAAATAAACATATGATGAATAATCCGAATAATATTTATCAATTAATCTCAAGGGAATATTCCAATAATATTCGCCAGATAATAAATGGAAAATATTTACTTAGTTATTTTCCTCTGAAAATAACATCAATATATCAAGGAATAACGACTCCCGGTCTATAATCAAAGAATGAGATTCACTGCCCTTCGATTAAGGGTCTAAATAATTTCCGGCTTATAACTGATATATAACTATCTAGCTTATAAGCCAACAATAATTCAGGGAACAAGCATTTCAAAATAATTCGAGAATAGGCATGCATGCTATGGCATATGTATACTGAAAACACATACATATATATATATATTCACAACAACAGCCTTTAAAAAGAAAGGTTCGAAAACTTGCCTGGAAATCGAGTACGAGGAGGGGTAGTAGTAGCGTGTCCCGGGTCGGCCTGATGATCTATAATTAGCCAAGGCATTCGGGATTAATCACTTAACACCTTTCAAAAGGTTACGTATAAACTTTACTTAAATCGAAACACGTTTTCAAGTCGTTTCGTTATACCCCTCTAATTCACTCTTACTATTGCTTTTATTACCCGATACTTGTTCGTTACTAAAGCATGACACTACACTTACATATGGTAAGTATTTAAATCGTATAAGTTTTAAAGTCGAAAGATTAGACCTCGATATTTATCGATCGTTTTCTAAGTGGTTTACCGAAGTTATAACCAAGTATACCTCTTAGGGGTACTTTCGTACTTAACCTAGATTCGAACATTTTTATAAAATCGGAAAACGATCCATTTGACATGCGGTCTTCTCCCACACCTTCCTTTTTATCTCTATTATTTAATTATTAAGATTCGCCACTGATTTCGCAATATTAAAGGGATCCAATTTCGGTTACGAACTTTTGATTACGGTTCCGAACCCCTTTTACGAATTTAATCATAACTCCTAAACCGTAAGTCCGTTTCATGCGATCTTTATATCAAAACGAAGCTCATAACATAATCTAGCTAATCATGGCAAAAGTCGAAGCTAATCAGTGAGTTAAACCTTCTGTCAAATTCGTGTTCTTAATGTTAACGAAATTTCGGCATTACGACGGCTATAAATCGAATATATCTAAATTCCAAACCTTCCAATAATCAAGGTATCCATCCCAAACAACATATACATGATATATCACCATGAACTGAGGCCAAGCAATGCCTTTCCGTTCATCTAAACTATTTATAACATTTATCAAATCTAAATCACAATCAAGCTTATAATCATGCTAATATCACATCTTATACTAAAACCCATCAAGAGCATGCAAAATCTCAAGGTAAAGTCTAGGGTTTCAAGTTGCTATACCTTCCTTGGAGTATGATATAGCCTCACTATGCTTGGTATGATCCTTAGAGGTGCTTAAGCTTGCTAAATCAACCATGAAAAACAAGAAAAAACAAGATTAGTTCATAGAATCACTATTCACCCTCCTCTTAAATCATTTTTTTGAAAATGGAAAAAGAAGAGATTGAAGCTAGGATTTTGAGGAGATTAGTTTTATGAAATATAGGACTCACTATAAAAGTTTCAAGATCAATCAATGGTGGGAAGTTGGACTTTGGTTTTTGAATTAGCCTAAAGGCCGAATGGTGTTAAAATGGGGGGGGGGAGAGTATTTGCCTTGGTTGCTCTTTCAATATAGCATAAAGTGAAGGGTTTAAGATAATATCTCATCTTAAGGCTACTTTATTAAAGTGTGCATTGTTGGATGAGGATTTACCATGACAAGTGTTGAAGATTGGATGGTTAAGGCTTAACCAAGTGGTTTGTTTTCTAAGTACTTAGTTGATTCACTAAGTATTGGTTACTTAAGTAACTATATGGTTTCTAGATATTTGTCACTTGCACACATGCATGCATCTTGCCTCCTCTGCTTGATTCCTTGTCCGTTTATTGCTTAATTCGTTGATCGTTTGAGGGAATAACTCATTCGTTTCTAGTTAGGGTTTTACCGAAAACCTTCTTAATATTTATAATACTATTCCTCATCTTTCGTAATACTTCTTGAATTTAAATTCCTTAATTCCCTTTTATAAATCCTTAAGTCTTGCAGTGTACAGGGAAATCTCGGAGAAAATGAAAGTGCTCTTTTTCTGAATTCGACAGCTTTTACATACACTTATATTCTTCCTGGATCACTAATACGAACTCAGAAATCCGTTCCGAATACCGGGTATAACATTATTATAATAATATTCCAAATTCCACCAAAATCACTATTCATCACTTATTTTTATTTAATTCCTATAATTAGGAAAATGAACCTGGTTCACTCTCGGGTGCTTCTTAACCTTTTTACGGAACCGCTGGACTTATAATAGATATTGATTTGGATGACATAAGAATAATCTTACTTGAAGTAATATACTTATATTCTTAGGAGATAGATCATTCTTATCTATGCCGGCAACCAAAAGTACTCTGCATGTCATATAAATAATTGAATTCAGATCCGTTCCATTCATTTAATAGATCTTCGTTACATCGCAGTCATAACCACTATTCATTCCCACATTATTACATAATAAAAAGTTTTAAATTCTACCAAAAATCTGGGTTCTTACAATTTCTCACACTTTTTCAAGGCAAATCTAAACAAATACTTTTATTAAGAATAATCAATCTCTGCTACATGTCTCAGACAATTCATACAGACCCTCTCCGATCCTATCTTTTTTTTAATAAATAAAAACTGATCTTCAAATTACGATTCAAAGGAAAGTAAATCGAAAAGAAAAGACGGGATGGTTAACTATTCCCTACAATCAATCAGACATAGAAGATATCATTAGCCGCCTCGTTCGCGTCTAACAAAGTACACCTTAAAGGATCTTAAATCCTTCATTATAGAAAAACAATCTCGAATAATAGAGTCAAAGTAGGATAAATCCTCCTAATTAGCCACTAATTGAAAGGTAAGCAAAATAGTTTTATCATTCACTCATTGTTGTGTTTCTAAGTTTTTAATAAGAACGAAGCAAATGAAAATGAATATAAATTAAACTTCCTTTTTACTCCAAAACTTTCACATAAAAAATAGAATGAAAGTAATTTAATCCGTCATCACTTACTCCCTTCCCTTTAAAATATTCGGAAACAGGGCCTAAATGAGCTCCCTCGTTACCTAAATGCCTAACATGTACACAATCAAAATTTTTAAAAACATCACTTATAGTATGAATATCTTAATTCTCGCAATTTGTTATCTAGAATGTGTGCATGAGCTTATATTTTGAATCTAACAATTTTTCTTTAGCATAGTTCGAGTGAGCCCTGCTGATCCCAACATCTTACAAATAATAATTTGGTCTTATGTTTGCCCACAATGAATCTACTAATTTATAAAAAGCAAATGACACTTTTCACTAAACTCGCAATTTATTTATATCTTGCTCTATGTTTTTACACATCGATCCAAGATCAATATAAAAAAAACTTACTAATAAATGACATATCAAAATACCAAAAATTATAAAATCAAGCTAAACTAATCACCTAAGCAGATAGAGAATTCCATCAAACAAACTAAAAACATCTACGACTCATCACATTATTCCGGAATAACTTTTACATCAAAGTTGTGTCTGTCTTGACACACCACTCACTGCACTTACTCATCCACACAATACCCACACGCTCACCCTTCTCTTCATCTCCCTTTTTCCCACCTGCAACCCCCAAACCACCACCACCGTCGTCAATTGCCACGGCTGGTTCTCTCCGTTCCCGACGTCCTTACACCACCGAAACTTCGTTTACCTGCTTGTTTTATCCCTCTCTACAACGTTCCTTTGTCAATTTTATCAAAACATCCAAACCTCAAAAAGTCCTAATTCTTTTAAGAACCCTAATTTGAATATGGGTTGGTCTTTATCAATTAGGCCCAATTTTCCTACACAGATTTTAATCCCTTATTCTTTATGCCTGTGTGTTAATTCTTTTCATTTTGTAATTTCGAGTTTTCGTTAAATCCATTTTCATCGCTGTCTGAGTTCGTGGTTTTGTTCTGATTGTCCTGGATTAGAAGTTTATTTTGTTCAGTGTATTCTAGTTTTGTTCGACATTTTGTTGGTTTGTCGGTTCCTCCGAGTTTTGTTGTTCTGAGTTTTTGCCTAATTGCTTTTTCCCGAGTTGGCTTGAGTCGCTGGTTTTGTTGAGTTGCTGTGTTGCTGAGTACTGAATTGTCGAATTGATATATGTTGTATTTTGTGTTCTATTGATGTGTGTCCGAGTTGATTTTCCGAGTTGTACTGTTGAGTTGACTTGTTTTGGTTTTTGGCCGAGTTGCCATTTGTTTATCCGAGTTGTGTTTTTGTTTGTCCGAGTTTTGTTTATCAGTTTTGTTAGAGTTTAGTTTCTGGGTTGTTAAGTTGGTTTTGGTGTTTATTGTCTGCTGAGTTTCTGAGTTTGCAGCTGAGTTCGTGAGTCAAATTGTTGTCCAGTTTGTTCTTACCGAGTACAGTTTTGTGCTGTTCTTGAATTATAAAGAATTTAAGTTTCGTTTTGCTCTAGTATTAGGTTTATTTGTTTATGTTTTAAAGTCAATAGGTTTTGTTAGTTTTATTTTTATTGCATATAAATGAGAGTAATATATATATATATATATATATAGGATTATTCTAGTGAGACCCTGTTATAGTGAGAACTACACATTGAGCCGCCTAAAAAAGCCCAATAAACAAAAAGATGCGCGCATCCCTCTCCCCCTTCTTCTCTGCCAGCATCCGGTAGTGAATATTATATTCCTGTTCACTACCAGCCACCCACCCTGTAGGAATTTATGGCCATAGCGGAAGCGTAAATCACATTTACTTCCATAAAAACCTAATTAATCATGTATATAGATTTAAAAATTGTATGAACACAAGAAAAAATACCTTGATAGCTTTCCTGGGATTGTTATGAATGTATCTTTGATTTCCAGCAATCACCCCTCAAATGTGGAGTGCTCTAATGGTATCCACCAAGATCAAATATCATATAGTAGATTAAGAACAATTGAGAAAATTATTAAAATGATTTGGAATGATTTTGATGAACTTCAAAAGCTCTCAATGATCCTCTCAAAACCCCCTGGATGTTTTTGTGTTATGTGTTTGATGTATATTCCAACTCTTGGAATGATTGATATTTAAAGAAATAAAGTCTTTACTTTATCTAATTAAATAATCATTTAATAATTAAAACCTTTTTAATTATTAATCCCATTCTGAAAATAATTCTCTCATAAAATTTAATTTCTCAAACTAAATTTTGTAATTAATAATTATTAAGAACTTTTCTTAATTTATTTATAATCTATTAAATCTTGTTAGTTACAGAGGCATGCCTGTACACATCTAATAACAAGCCTAATTGTTTGTAATGCTTTGCATTACTTACATGACCTCTTAACTGAGGGAACCTCTAGTTGTAGAGTTTCTGTTTGTATTGTACTTGTAGAAGGCATCAAATTCTAGTTGTGTAATTGTACAAATAGAGTCTAGAATAATGCTTGAAAGAAGTTCCAAGGTTCATGCCTCAAGCAAGGAGTTAAAGACTGCCAAATAATCACAGTTGGGATTTGAAGAAATGAAGAATTTGCCTAAGTACCAATTCGAGTAGTATATTTGTCTATTCGAGAAGTCTAGCATTCGAGAAGTCAGGGATTCGATATCTCAAGACACTATTCGATATCTCTGAATACACTGTTCGATATCTCATTCGATATCTCAGGGATTCGATATGTCTACTACTCCATTCGAGAACTCAAGAAGTCAACAAGTCAAGATGGTATTCGAGTTCTCAAAGAGTCAACAAGTCAAAGTTCCATTCGATATCTCAAGGACTTAGAAAGCTATTCGACAACTCGAGGATTCGATAAGTCAAATGTTCTATTCGACAACTCAAGGAATCCTGATGGAAAAGAGCTATTCGAGAAGTGGTTCGATATGTCATTATAACAGTATTCGAGAACTCAGAGTTATCGATCAAGTCAATTCTAGTTCTCGAATCACTTACTTAGTCACTTCTCGAATACATTCTTGGAGACAAAATACTGAAGAAATTGTACAAGTCAGAAACCTGCAACAAGCCAATGCACTTTATGGACCACAACCTGTAACGTGCTCTGGAAAGCCTACAGGGAAGCTTGGAGAGATATAGAAGAGACAAGGAGCTAAAGAAGTGGATCTAAACAGGCTTTGCAAAGTCAAATCTGTAACCGTTTGGACACTTACTCAAAAAGGATAGACAGACTAGAAAGTAATTTGTTTAGCTACCTTATTTGCAGTAAGTGGGCTGTATCCATGTTCTATAAGGGCACAGCCTCACTTCATAACTTAGCAACTTTGTGAGTCAAGTTTTTCATACACTGTAAGCTATATCTCTCTGAGAAAAACGAAGCTGAGAATACTACCATTTGTATTCACAGATTGTAGCAACCTTTATCTAATATACATTAGATTAAAGTGATATTGTGTCTTATGTTGTTTACTTATCCGCACCTTAATTTCTGCACACACAGGCACTTATCTGCTACATAGACTCAATCCAAGAAAAGTTCAAGAATCCATTCACCCCCCCTCTGTATTCTTTTACCGTGTTCAATACTCAACAAGTGGTATCAGAGCGGGCTGTTTATTCAAAAACAGAGAAACGATCATGAGTTCGAATACACCAAAGACTACAGGAACGGTGAAGGTCCCTAAGTTTGATAAAGAAAACTTCAACCTCTGGAAGATAAAGATGATGTTGTTCATCAAAGCCTCTCATCCCTTGTATCCTGAGATTCTCAAGAATGGTCCTTTTGTTCCACAACAAGAGATACCAGAGAAGACTATTGGAACCATAACAATCCCTAGAGCTTATGAGGCCAAGGATCCATCAAAGTGGACAGAGTCAGAAAGGGAGAAGGTTGCTCTTGACAGCCACCTCATGTTGCTCATCATTGATTCCATGGATATGTCAATGTTTGCAAACATTGCATCATGCACGTCTGCTAAAGAGATGTGGGATCACATTGAGGTGCTGTGTGAAGGGACTGATGAGGTTAAAGAAAACAGGAAACAGATATTGGTCACACAGTATGAAGCTTTCATGGCACAGCCCAAGGAAAGCATCACTGAGATGTTTGAAAGGTTTCACAAGCTAGTTACTGAGTTGCAGATGAATGGAAAGGTTTACAGCACCAAGGAGTTAAATATGAAATTTCTGTTGTCTTCACCAAATCATCTGGAGCAAAGAGTCATTTCTCTAAGAGAGAGAGATTTGAACAAAGTCGCCTATGATGTGCTCTATGGAGTACTAAAGACTCATGAACTTGAGTTGCTTCAGAAAAGGGCTATCCAAGCCAACCAAGGTAGGATGATAAACACATCATGTGCCTTGATTGTCAACAAATCCATTCTGGACCTAGAAGCATCTACAAGCCAACTAAGGATAGAGGAGGTGGCAGATGATGAAGAAACTGAAGCTGGAGTGAGTGAACCTGTTGAGGAAAAGGAGGAAGAAGAAGAGGAGTTTTACACTCTGGAAGAACTTGATGGGATGGAAAATACTTCATATGCTTTCATGGCCAGAAAATTTCCAAACATCAGATTTAAAAGAAATCAACCCTTCAAACCCAAAACTCAAAACCATTCAGCCAACAAGAACAAGGCACCTGTGAAACCAAACAGAAATAAGTTCAAAACCGGTTATGTGGATAGGTCATCTGTAAGGTGTTATAGATGCAATGACCTAGGGCATTTTGCCAGTGAATGCAAGAAGCCTAAAAAGAAGGATAGAGATTATCTTGAGCTAGAAGCTAAGTATGAGGCCCTTCTGAAAAAGCAGACACATGGTAAGGCCTACATAGCTGAAGGGAAGTGTTGGGATGATTCTGAGAGTGATGAAGAGGAACAAGAATTCTGCAACTATGCCTTGATGGCCAACTCCAAGGATGACTCATCTTCATCTGATTCTCAGGTACCATCTCTCACTACTATAGACATGTCTGTTTCTGAATACAAATCCATGATTGAACAATTATCTGTTGAAATGTTTAATATTCATACTAGTATGACTGCTGCTAATGAGGAGATTGCTAAACTGTCTACTAGAAATGAAGTATTAACCAAAAAGAATGAGGAACTTGAGCTAACTGCTATGCAAGTAGAAAACCTTAAGAAAGAAGTTGAATATTTGGAGAACAAGGTTTTATGTGCTAGTCAAGTAGAGAAGGCTCTTAGGGATGAATTAGCTGAGAATGAATTCAAACTTAAAACTTTCAAGAAATCATCTGGTTTAGTGCAATCCTACTGTGAGAAAATTGAAGCTAAACCCAAAGCAGCTATTGGACTTGACTATGACTCTCTCAAACAAAGGAAAGGCTATGCTGTCATCGAAGAGGACACAGCTGTTCATGAGAAAGTGCCCCACATTTTGAGAAAAACTGTAAATCCAATTTTTAAGGAATCAACATTTGAAATTGATGAGGATGCCTTACTCATCAAGCAAATGTTGAATGATGAGGATGAGGCACAATCTAGTGAACAGCAAGCATCCTCTAAGGGTGAGAGTGCCAAGTCAAAGACCAAGAAGCCAGTAGTTGATAGGCCAAGACCTAAGAAGTTTGTTAAGTTTGTATCAGCTGGGAAGAGTGAATCAGGAAAGGAAGTGACTAAAAAGAAACAGAACAGAAATGGCAAGTTAGGGATTAACAAGGATAACAACTATGCTTATATGCCTAATGCCCCTAGGAAAACTTGTCAGAACTGTTTCAGTACCAACCATCTAACTCATGCATGCAAGAAACCTGTTGGTAGTGTGTCTAAACCTTTCTATGATTGTTCTGTGCCTCTAAGACATAGAGATGCACCCTTCTGTGATAAATTTGACTGTATGCCATGCAATATGAATGTTATGACTAGTTGTTTTAATTTAAGAAGACAGTTCATTGATGGTTGTATCAGTCACAATTCTCACACACACTACACAAGGTCAAAGTCTTCAAGTCCTCCTAAAGCTAGGAAGGTACCTTTGTCACCTAAGTCTGAAACCTCAGGTTCTAAGACTTCCAACAGTGACAAGAAGACTGACACTAAGAAAGTTAACAAGCATGTTGTTTATGATAAAACTGTCTCTAAGTCACATGGACCCAAACTTGTTTGGGTACCAAAGGAAAAGTAATACCTTTGTGTTTGCAGGGCAAAGAAAGTGAGAAGAAGGTCATGTGGATTTTGGACAGTGGATGCTCAAATCATATGACTGGTGATATGGCCCTGCTATCACAGTATGAGGAAAAGGCTGGCCCAATGGTTGCTTTTGGAGATGACAGCATGGGTAACACATTGGGATATGGCAAGCTGAAAGTTGGAAATGTCATCATTGAAGATGTAGCACTAGTCAAGGGGCTCAAGCATAATCTGTTAAGTGTTGGTCAGTTTACTGATAGAGGATTCAAAGTGAATTTTGACAAAGATAAATGTTTGATCACCCACAAGAAGACTGGTGATTTTGCTCTATCTGGAGTAAGGAAGGGAAGCCTGTTTGTAGCCAATATGGACTCTGCAAACAAGGACAAAATTTGTTGCTTTTACTCAAAAGCATCAAATGAAGATTGTTGGCTGTGGCACAAGAAACTATCACACCTGAACTTTAAGGCCATTAATTCTCTAGTCAAAAGAGAGTTAGTGAGAGGCATGCCCACACTTGAATTCTGCCAAGAAGGAGTGTGTGAGGCTTGTCAAAAAGGAAAAATGAAGAGATCAAGCCACAAGTCAAAGACAGTGACATCTGTAACCAAGCCACTACAACTTATCCATATGGATTTGTTTGGGCCTGTTAACATAATGTCACTTGGAAGAAAGAAGTATGCCCTGGTAATGGTTGATGATTTTTCAAGGTATACATGGGTAGAATTTCTGGCATCAAAAGATGAGGCTCCACAAGTAATCATTGAGCATATAAAGAAAGTTGACAAGGAAGCAAAGGCAAACGATGCAAGTGTGATTGCATTGAGGAGTGATAATGGAACAGAGTTCAGAAATGCCACACTTGAAGCATTCTGCAAAGAGAATGGCATTTCTCAGCAATTCTCAGCTCCAAGGACTCCACAACAAAATGGAGTTGTTGAGAGAAAGAATAGAACTCTAATTGAGGCTGCTAGAACAATGTTACTTGATGCAAAAATGCCCACATGTTTTTGGGCTGAGGCTGTGAGCACTGCATGCTATATTCAGAACAGAACCCTCATCAACAAAAACACTGGAAAGACTCCTTACAACTTGATGACTGGAAAGAAGCCTACACTGAAGTATATTCATACTTTTGGAAGCAAATGCTTTGTACTTAAGGACAATTCTGAATATGTTGGAAAGTTTGATGCAAAAGCATTTGAAGGAATTTTTCTTGGCTATTCTATGGAAAGAATTGCATACAAGGTTTATGTCATCAGTCAAAAGAAAGTTATGGAAAGCACAGATGTAACATTTGATGACAGCAAACTACCTGGACTAGAAGAAGCCAATGATGAAGACAAAGATCCATTGAAGTTTGATAATCTAGATGATTCTGATGAAGAGACTGAAACTAGAGTTGAAACTCAAGTTCAACAAACTCAAGTGAATAATGATACAAGAGAAGAATTTGTGCCAATCAATAGTGAAGAAACAAGCATCCAAGACACACCTGTGAGTAATGGCAACTTCACAGGGGGAGGAAATGAGGATGATCATGATGAGGATGATGAAGCAACATCAAGGATGAGAAATCAGGCTGAACACTCAAGGAAATGGGATAGATCACACACTGCAGAGCAAATCATTGGAGATCCTAATGCAGGAGTAAGGACTAGGAGAGCAACTCAAAATGAGTGCCTCTATGGATGTTTTCTATCACAAGTTGAGCCTAAGAAACTTGATGATGCATTGTTGGATCCAGATTGGATTATTGCCATGCAAGAGGAGCTGAATCAATTTGAAAGGAACAAAGTATGGGAACTTGTGCCTGCACCAAAGAATAGAACCATTGTTGGAACAAAATGGGTTCTGAAGAATAAGATGGATGAAGATGGTGTGATAATAAGAAACAAAGCAAGGCTGGTTGCAAAAGGATACTCTCAACAGGAAGGCATTGATTATGATGAGACATTTGCCCCTGTTGCTAGATTGGAAGCCATTAGAATATTCTTGGCATTTGCTGCTCATTCAAACTTTAAAGTTTATCAAATGGATGTCAAGAGTGCATTTCTAAATGGAGAGTTGGAAGAAGAGGTTTATGTGCAACAACCACCTGGCTTTGAGGATCCACATTTCCCAGAATTTGTCTACAGATTGCTTAAGGCACTGTATGGACTTAAGCAAGCTCCAAGAGCATGGTATGATACTCTATCACAATTTCTTCTTGAAAATCAATTCACTCGAGGCACATTGGACAAGACACTGTTTTACAAGAAGCATGGTGATGATATGATCCTAGTTCAAATCTATGTGGATGATATCATTTTTGGTTCTACAAATGAGAAACTGTGTGAGAAATTCTCTAAACTCATGCAGAGCATATATGAGATGAGTATGATGGGAGAGTTGACATTCTTTCTAGGGTTGCAAGTCAGTCAAAGGAAGGATGGTATCTTTATCAGTCAAACCAAGTACATCAAGGATTTATTGAAAAAGTTTGACTTGGAAGATTGTTCACCTGCCAAGACACCCATGGCCACTGCCACTAAATTGGATGAAGATGCTAAAGGCAAGAGAGTAGATATCTCAGTCTACAGAGGCATGGTTGGTTCTCTACTCTACCTCACTGCAAGTAGGCCAGACATCATGTTTGCTACATGCTTGTGTGCAAGGTTTCAATCAAATCCAAAGGAATCACATTTGATTGCAATAAAAAGGATCTTTAGATATCTGAAGGGCACTCCTAACTTGGGATTATGGTACCCTAAGGACACAGGGTTCAATCTGGTTGGCTACTCTGATGCTGATTATGCTGGATGCAGAGTGGATAGGAAAAGCACCTCAGGAAGCTGCCAGTTCCTTGGACAAAGGTTAGTTTCTTGGTATAGCAAGAAGCAACAATCTGTGTCAACTTCTACAGCTGAGGCTGAATACATAGCTGCTGGAAGTTGCTGTGCTCAAGTGCTTTGGATTAGAAATCAACTTAGAGATTATGGACTTGTGTTGGAAAGAATTCCAATCATGTGTGACAACACAAGTGCAATCTCTATAGTTGCCAATCCTGTCAATCATTCTAGAACAAAGCACATTGACATCAGATATCATTTCATAAGAGAACATGCAACTAATGGAACCATTGAGTTGCATTATGTCTCTACAGATAAACAACTAGCTGATATATTCACTAAGCCATTAGATGAAGCCACCTTCACAAGGTTGGTAAGTGAGATTGGAATGCTGAATTCTTCAGATTCTGGCTAAGTGAATACATCATCTAGATTGTTGCAGCAGTAAACACTTACTTTATCTAAATTCTCAATATTTTTGGAGTAAGTGTTGGCTGAAATATGATTTATAAATATTTCAAATCTGTTGCATATGTTGAAAATCATATTTTTATTAACTTAAAATTTCTATGAAATTTTGAGAAAATCACTATTTGATTTGCTAGGATATTTTTCAATGAATATGTCTGGTAGATTTTAAAAAGATAGTGAAAATCAAATTTTTATGAGCGATGGGTATAGTTCGATAAGTCAGACTTCTCGAATGATTCACTATTCGACATCTCTAATAAGTCTCATTAGAGTACTCTTGAGTTCTCGAATAGAGTCTTTCTGAGATATCGAATAGAGGAATTATTGACTTCTCGAATATAGTAACTGAGTTCTCGAATGATTGAGTTCTCGAACACTATATTTGAGTTCTCGAATCATTTGAAAAGGCTGAATTCTCGCTGAATTTTAACCGATTTTGGATTTTTATCTAAAAATTTAATTCACTCATAAAAACACATTTTATTTAATTTAGAATTATTTCTAAGTTAGATAACTGCCAGCTGTGAGTTTCTATCTGCTTGAGTTATCGATTAAGCCATTCTTGACTTCTCGAATAGTTGTTTTCTACTTCTCGAATGCCTGACTTGTCGATACAAAACAGTCTGCTAATCGACAATTCAAGTACTTCATACTTATACAATCTCACATCTATTCGATTCATTTCATTCAATTTCTCAAGCATCTACACTCTCTAAACCCCTGAAACCCTAGCTACGAAAAGCCAAATTTCTTCTTCAACCTTCAATTTCTTTTCTCTCTTCTACACGAATGGCAACAGTAAAGTTCAACACCAACTTCATCGCTCTCACTAGTGATGTTGAAGCACCCAATGCAAATTTCAAGTGCTTTGTGAAATGGATGGCTGAGTCATATATCAAGGATGCACTCTCTGCCAACCCAACTCTGTATCTCGATATTCTGGAACAATTCTGGAGTACTGCTATTGTGGAGGTTGTAGCCCTGGAAAACGCAATCACTTCCTATGTCATCTACTGCAAGGTTCAAGATAAGGAAATCACTATCACTACTGCAGACATGAACCAAGCACTAGGACTACAACAAGAGTCATTTGACAGAATGGCCACTAACGCAGAGTTGGAGGAATTCTTTGAGTTCATAAACTACTCAGATGGGATTAACCTTGGAAAGCTAAACAGAAAGAATCTGAGAAAGGAGTGGAGCTATGTGTTTGCAACTCTTCTCCAAGTCTTCACTGCCAGGAAATCAAGCTTTGATCAAATCAGTGCACCTGTGCAGCAAATTGGATATGCTTTGGCCTATGGAAAGAAGATAGATGTTGGCCAAATCATACTTCAAGAATTATATGGGAGACTTGGTAAGAACACAACCAAGAGAGGTACTGATATTTTCTTCCCTCGCTTTATTCAATCTGTACTTAATTATAAAAATGCTTCATTGATTGAATTGCCTGGGATTGATAAAAATAAAATAGGCTATCCTAAGTCCATGACCAAACTCATTTTTGGTAACTTGGAAACTAGGAATGATGTGGATGTAAGACTGAACATAACTCCCCATATGGAGAGTTTGTTTAGGACTTACCCCCACAACATGCCAACATTTGATGCAAAATCTAAGTTAGCACAGCCCAAGCAAGTAGAACAAAATGCTAACCCAGGGCTTGCTAACCAACCCTCTCAACCACACACTCTACCTCTTACTGAGCCAACTGCATCATCCTCTCAAAAGGGTGATGTTAGTAAAAAGAAGAGAAAGGAAGTAATGTCTGCACCTTTAAATATCTTGTCTGAAGCAGCATTAGCTGTTGAATTAGGTCTAGGAAGTGAGGAATCTGAGTTACCCTTGCACAGAACAAAGAAGAAGAAAACTAAGACCACCTCTTCAGTCACACAAATGGCTGAAGTTGTAAAATCAGGGGCACACAGCTCACTAGGTGTATCCTCTCAACAGGGTGCACCTATAGAATCAAGCATTCTCCCCAATGCACCCTCTTGTATAGAGTCAGCACATGGGAGTGATAAGGCTGGCACAACACTGAGTGGAGAGCACATCACTTTTGAAACTTCCTCTATCTCTCAGGGGGAGTTGCCAAAATCTACTCTAAAACACACTTCTCTTCCAGAATCTAACTCTGAAATTTCTTTGGAACCTGCAACTCAGACAACTGAGATGCAAGGTATTGATCATCAAGAATCCTTTTTGCTTGATGAGCCAATAATTTCAAGTGACTTAGTGCATGACACTTTGTTCACCACTCAGAACCCACATTTCGATGGTGAGGGAATGCATGCTGAGGCATATCCTAATGACACCATCACAAACACAGAGGTTCCCCTAGTTTTTACTAGAGACTCTGTGCCTGTGTCAACTGCTGGTGTAATTCATCCCACTTCTGTGGTGACACCAGTAGTAGAGTCAATCCATCCGGTTACAGAAGTTGCATCTGTAACTGAGGAGACTAGCTTGCCTAGCTCTAGCTCTGACTTCATGTCAACATGGCTGAAGCCTGTGCAACATGACAGTGCTTCAGGATCAGGGTCTGTTCCACAACAATTGACGGTTGAAGCACTTCAAAGCTTAATTGTGGATCAGATTCCTGAGTTCACAAAGATTGCTCAGCACCTTCTCACTGCAGACATGCCCAATCCAGACTATGAGGCTATTCTGTTATGCCATAGGGATGATGTGGAAGTGCAGAAGTCAAAGATCATTGATGATGCTGAGAGAGATGGCAACATAGATGCCTGGTTGCAAGGAAAATATGATATTACTCTCGATGAAGCACTTCAGTATCTCAGGGAGGAATACATCACTTCACTGGGCTCCAATGCAAAATCCCTGTCACCTGGTGAAGTGTATGAAGCTGTAAATGACTCCTACAAGGGTTTCCTCAAGGCTGCACACTATCTTGGCAAGGGAGTCAAAACTGAAGTCAACAGGGTGTGTGATAAGACAGCCACTTCAGTAGCAGAAGTCAAGAGGGCCTTTGATGCTAAATTTCCTCAATTGGACAGTGTGTTCAAGGACATCAAACACTGCAACTCTACCTGCACTCAGGTGGACAATGGGCTGGCTATGCTAAAAGATGTTGTCACAGGTCTGGGGCATCAATTTCAGAATCTATCTGACCAGACTACAGATGCCAATGCCATGCTGAGGATAATGTTCAAAAATCTTTATGGAGATAGACTAGTGACTGATGTCCCTGTGCATGAATTGTCTAAATATGAAGTGAAGAGGCTGCAGGATCAATCTTTATCTGGCTTCAAGGCCAATGAGTTATTCACTAAGGTCAACACTCTTGAGCAGGAGGTAGCTACTCTCACCAAGACCAATGCTCATCTCACAGAAAAGGTTGCATTGCTAAATGATCAGTTGGACACTCAAGCATCCACCACAGCTGATGTCCTTCTGCATCAACAATCTATGTTAGCTGCAATGATGAAGCATATGGGTCTCCCTCTACCTGATGAATCTTCACTCCCAAAGGACATTTCTACAGCCTCTGTGCCTGACAACAAGCCTAAGGGGGAGAAGAAGGCTAGGAACTCAAACTCAAAGGGGGAGACAAAGGGAGAGAAAGGCATAATAATCAAAGAGGGTGGTCAACAAAGGGCTTCTAAGTCTCTAGCAAATGTGCCTGGCAAAGGAAAATCCAAAGTGGATGAGCCTCCATCTATCTTGCCAGTTGTCACTCTACCAACTGTGCACATCACTACTCCAGGAGGACAGAACCAATCCATAACCACCACAGTGGTTGCAGGGAGCATGCCATCTGACAAACCTCCAACCTCTATATCTGAGAGTGCCAAGCCTGTAGAAGTCAAAGTTGTTACTGAGGCCAAGCTACAAGAAGTTGCTAACTCCAATGTTTATCATGATAAAGCCTTCTTGGAGTTTCTGAAAGCCACAAGGGAACAGGTTGGTGACACTCAGTTCTATCTGAGGGAGTTGAAGAAGCAGATTGATTGCATCACTGTCATTCCTAAGAAAGTCAATAATCTGTGGATCAAGGAGATAGTGATGATTTCCAAATTGAAGATATGGCATCTAACATACAAGACTCTACAAGAACTGAAACACTCAGAGATAGATGCCATACTCAAGCTTATAGAAAAGAAGAATGAGAACAACAAAAGTCTGTTTGATGACTTGAGGAATGACCAACCTTCAAGGCTACCAGAAGTGATCAAGAAGCCATGGACAATCATTTATCAGTCTGGCACCAGAATTGAAGATATCAAGCAATTGGTCATTCCCCATGATCTCACCACCAGAAATCACAGACTGATCATTGCTATCATTGATCAATTACAGAAGAAGGTTGGAGCCAGAAATGCTGAAGAAATTGAGGCACTGCATATCCTCAGAACCTATATTGCAACTGGTGAAATTCTAGAGATGGCTCAACCTAGGAGAAATAAGGATGATGATTCTGAAGACAAAGGTGATGGGAGGAGAAGACATCACAGGAGAGATAAGGGTGATGAAGATAAGAAGAAAAAGGGGGACAAGGATGAAAAGGATGATGATGACCAGGGTAAAACATATGTGAGAAAGAGTGGAAGACAGCAAGCCTTAGGCAATGCTAGCAGTAATCTCACCACAACACAAGACTCTAAGTCTAGGGTGAATACTGTTAGTAGTGACCTAGCAAAATCTACATCTATGGCTTCTGCAACTGTCTTACCATCTCAAGAAAAGAAGAAGATTCAAGTCAAGAAACCATGTGTATGTTTCAGAAAGCAATCTGCTAATGGAATACTACTATGGTCTACCAACCAAGGTCAGAGATTTCTGCCAAGCAACCATGTCAAGAGGATAAAATTTAAACATGCTGCAAGGAGAGTGAAGCTATCCAAATCTAGAGCCCTAACAATCATTCCAGGATTAAAGCTCCAGCCACTTGATGAAGACTTTGATGAAGAGCAACTGCTATTTCTAAGAGCTCAAAAGATATGCTATGCTGCAATTGTGGATGACCACCTTGTAATCAAGTACACTGATGGGAAAGAAATGAAATTCAAACAAGAGGGTTGTCAACATTGGGGTAAATTGTATGAGATAGAAAGAATCATTGCATTGCTGGTTTCTAAGGACAAGGTGGAGAAAGTATGGAAGCTGGAATTGATTGACTTTGTGAAAATGAAGAAAGAATATGCTGAGAAGATAAGGAAGGGCTGCTATGAGAAATGGTTAGAAAGGGAGAAAGAAATTGATAGACTGGAGATTGAAGCAGAAAAGCTAAGGGCAAAGGGATTGTGTAGAGTTCAGTTTGATCCCTATGTGGTGAAGTATAGGAGGAGAAATGGAGACAATGTCAATATAAGAATGAACCTACTCAGTCACTATCCTGCCAACATTCTGAAGCCAGTGCTTGAAGATTTCAAAAACTCTATTATGATTGAAGAATTGGATGCTATGACAGAAATCATGAGAGCAGTAGATGAGATTGCAAGAAAGGAGAAAGAAAGGAAACAGAAAGCATATGATGATCTACAAGCCAAAGCAATGGAGATGCAATCAAAAGAAAATGGCTAGTACCTCATCATACTGTAAGAGTATTTATCTTGTAATTTCATTTATGTGTTCAATCAAAATACATACCTGTACTTTTAAAGTTTTATCTTTATGTATGTTAGGCTTGTTATCAGACATGAAATTGTGACTAAGGGTCTCACTCACAATTTGGGGGAGATTGTTAGTTACAGAGGCATGCCTGTACACATCTAATAACAAGCCTAATTGTTTGTAATGCTTTGCATTACTTACATGACCTCTTAACTGAGGGAACCTCTAGTTGTAGAGTTTCTGTTTGTATTGTACTTGTAGAAGGCATCAAATTCTAGTTGTGTAATTGTACAAATAGAGTCTAGAATAATGCTTGAAAGAAGTTCCAAGGTTCATGCCTCAAGCAAGGAGTTAAAGACTGCCAAATAATCACAGTTGGGATTTGAAGAAATGAAGAATTTGCCTAAGTACCAATTCGAGAAGTATATTTGTCTATTCGAGAAGTCCAGCATTCGAGAAGTCAGGGATTCGATATCTCAAGACACTATTCGATATCTCTGAATACACTGTTCGATATCTCATTCGATATCTCAGGGATTCGATATGTCTACTACTCCATTCGAGAACTCAAGAAGTCAACAAGTCAAGATGGTATTCGAGTTCTCAAAGAGTCAACAAGTCAAAGTTCCATTCGATATCTCAAGGACTTAGAAAGCTATTCGACAACTCGAGGATTCGATAAGTCAAATGTTCTATTCGACAACTCAAGGAATCCTGATGGAAAAGAGCTATTCGAGAAGTGGTTCGATATGTCATTATAACAGTATTCGAGAACTCAGAGTTATCGATCAAGTCAATTCTAGTTCTCGAATCACTTACTTAGTCACTTCTCGAATACATTCTTGGAGACAAAATACTGAAGAAATTGTACAAGTCAGAAACCTGCAACAAGCCAATGCACTTTATGGACCACAACCTGTAACGTGCTCTGGAAAGCCTACAGGGAAGCTTGGAGAGATATAGAAGAGACAAGGAGCTAAAGAAGTGGATCTAAACAGGCTTTGCAAAGTCAAATCTGTAACCGTTTGGACACTTACTCAAAAAGGATAGACAGACTAGAAAGTAATTTGTTTAGCTACCTTATTTGCAGTAAGTGGGCTGTATCCATGTTCTATAAGGGCACAGCCTCACTTCATAACTTAGCAACTTTGTGAGTCAAGTTTTTCATACACTGTAAGCTATATCTCTCTGAGAAAAACGAAGCTGAGAATACTACCATTTGTATTCACAGATTGTAGCAACCTTTATCTAATATACATTAGATTAAAGTGATATTGTGTCTTGTGTTGTTTACTTATCCGCACCTTAATTTCTGCACACACAGGCACTTATCTGCTACATAGACTCAATCCAAGAAAAGTTCAAGAATCCATTCACCCCCCCCCCCTCTGTATTCTTTTACCGTGTTCAATACTCAACAAATCTCATTTAATAAATTATAAATAATTGCTAATTAATTATTTATTCAATAAATAAATAATTCATAGCCATTATTAATTATTCCCATCATCTATAAATATTTAACCTTTTTATGGTGTGACCCTTTAGGTTCAATATTAAGCCGGTAGTAGAAATAAATAATAATAAACTATTTATTATTACTTATACGAATTACTAATTAATTCGTTAAATATAATTACATAAGTAATTAATATTTATTCTACATTGTGAGTGATACTTTTCAATATATCGCGACTATCCGGATAATATGAATTCATTGCTTAGAATATATAAAACCTATTCAGCAAATGGTTACCGTACACTCAATTCCTTCTACCCGACAATATCCCGATTAAATACAAGGCATGGATCGCGTGTCAAGCCTATTTAATTTAATCATATAATTTCTTATATATTATGTCTAGTTCATTTGAATTAGAAACTCTTTCTAACTTCAATTACTCTGGCCAGAGATTCCATAACTAACATAGTAAGAACATCATAGGATATTCACTTTCTTATACTGAAAGGGGTAGATCCTTTATTGATCGTTAACTATCTTCATATACAAATTCCTATACCCGGAATAGAACTAATGATTGTCCCTTGAGGACTTAGAACTAAACCAAAACATAGTTCATTGTATATAAGATTACTTTAACGGTCTCAAGTCTAAGGACACTTGTACCACCATCAACTTATGAACAACTATTAACACGTGAGTAAACTCCATTAGTCGTTCATTTGATCAAGTCACGTTCAGTGAACTTATTCTCCAATAAGCACCTACATACTAGCTATAGTGTCACCACACGAATGTCTATGAGAACAGACATCTTTCCGAGGAAGCAAGCATAGTATGTACCGATCTTTACGGATTGACTAACTCCCAATTAGTTATCCTACGATCGGAAACTATTTAAGTTTAGTGTTATCATCTTCTAGATCTCATTATTATAATCTCATTATAATTCTAGAAGCTTTACTCTAAACTATGGAACTTGTAAGAACCCTAATTTTTGGTAATATTTTATTTTATTTAATATCTTGTGGCAATGTCAATATGGAACCTTTCGGGTCATCCTGTTGATTAATAGAATTGATTGTCTGAGAAACTGTGTTGTTGTATTCACTATGTAAGATAAAAAATGGAGATTGTGAAGGCAAGAGTCTTATTGTTAGTGAGATTTATAAAACTTGGGATTTGAGAATGATTAGAGTGTTAAAAGATTTATTAAGGATTATGACAAGGAATTATGGACATTAGAGGAATTTACACAATTAGTACTTAAGGACTTATAGGGGAAATCTCTACGCCACAAAATATTATTACGAGAGATTAATTAAGATACGATATGAATTAAAGATTAGATAATAAGCATTGGTGGAAGAATAATAATACAAGGAGTAGTATTGCATGCAAGCCCATGCAACCAAGTAGTTAGAAATCAAGCAAACTAGTTAGCCATTGGAAGATGAATAGTACCTAGTTACTTGCTTTTTCAAAAAGGAGGAGACAAGAAGTACTAGTAGCCATACCTATGTTGTACCATGCTTGTACATACACAAATACATATCACCCAATCACTTAAACTCAATTATTCACTCAACACAAAAAATCAAAACACAAAACACCCCCCCCCCTTGAGAGAAAAGCTCTCGGCCAAGCACAAAGGCGGAGAAGAAAAATTTCTTCTTCCCCCTTTCCCATCACTCATAAATCATAACATAATTCCTAGGTCATCTACATCATCTAGACAAGGTATGTTAGCAATTTCACTCCATTTCATCCACCCAATTTCAAGTTACAAATTGTTAAAGTTTGGATGAATAGTAACCAAGTTTGTTCTTCCTTTAGATCTTGCATTATAAGTGTTGTAGGAGACCATCTAAGGTGTTGTTGAGTTGTGAAAAGCTTACCCAAGGCCCTAGGTGCTCAAGAAGGTATAAAATCACAAACCCTCTTGGTTATGTAGTATTTATAATGTTTGGTAGTAGATCCATGTATTTATGATCTAATCTTGGTTGTATATGTATTGGATAGCATGGATCTTGAGATTGTGACTTTGATGACTATGGATAATATATATGTCTCCATGAGTGTTATGAACCATGATTTAAATGTATTAAGTGTTGGTTGTATGGTGGAATTGTGGAAAATGGTTGATTTAAGTAGTATGTGCATGCTGAGTTTTTCCAGGAGCAATGACCTGCCTTGTAACACGGTTTTGAACCCCCAAATGTTGTCCCCTGATGTCCTACCTTATATTGTTGGAAAGATAATTGAATGTAGTTTCTGGAAATGTAAGGTTCATGGCTAGGTGATGTGTAGATTTTAAGTTATGGGCGGAGGAGTGAATTGTGTTTCCGGACTATGGACTGCACTAAGTGACCCCCTTGTGAACCTTGTTTAAACCCCTAAACATTTATGTGGGATCATGGAAAAATTAGAGAAGCTAGGAAATACAGTGGTGAAGGCTACCCAAAAAGAATTAGATTAAAATACGAATTTTTGAATTTTTTAAAAATGCTAGAGTAAATTTCGCGCAAGGGAAAAAGTCGTTAGTGGAGCATAATTCTAGGAGTAATGGTCATGGTTCGAATGTGGTAACTAAATTAAGTCGTATAAGTGACGAGCGTAATCGAGTGATGACATGAACATATAGAGGGGCTAGAGTGTCATAAGATGAAGTCATTAAGTTAATTTCGTACCCCCCTAAAACCCCGTAATTAAAAAGATATTGTTAAGGTACTAACGAGCGGTTATTGCTTATGTATAGATCGTTCCACTCCGCACGCTCGACCACCCCAACCAAACCAAGGCAAGTTTACTTTTCAAAACTTATACATATAAAAGGACTTTCACTGTTGTGTTTGTAGTTTTCAATTATATCAAATGCTATGTTTATCGATGTATTGATGCAATTGAGATTGTATAAGTACATATATGCTTGTACGTACCCCTTGAACTTAGATTAAAATGTTTTCTTCGGACAACGACTCTAGCAATAGAGGTCGTAGCGGTCCGTATATATCTATTGACCGGGGAGCGGTATATTATTATATCGTATCTAGATTGCGAAAACCCGAAGGGTCAGTCGGGAAGTATCATATACTCAAGTATTGTATTCATATCTTCGAAAATACTCGAAACCCTATCTTGGATTAAAAGTTTATTTTATTAAATAATTATTTTATTAATTATTAATATTAAATCTTAAAATATTATTTATTAATTATTGTTCACTATTTTAAAAACAAAGCTAATCCAAGATACCTTTAGCACTTTCAAACTCGAACTTTTTCGAACTCAAAACATTTCCGAAAACCCCCGGTCAGGTTCTGCTTCTTGTATGATTTCAAGAATCATCGGCCGACTGATGTCGGACCTCAATTACTCTTGTAACGACCCGGAAAATTTCGTGTAATTTATTATATTAAAATATATTTTTAGTTGATTTTAATGTGTGTTAGTTTATTTTTAATGCATTTAAACGCGTTTTGATTTTTATTAAATAGGAAAATTATCCCATATGTGTTATGTGACTTCTGTGTATCATAGAATATTTTATTCTATTTTTCTGTAATTTTTATATTTTTATAATACAGTTATTTTGCATTTTAATTTCCGGATCCAGCCCTATACTGAATCCGAGGCCTTGATTTTGATAAAATTATTTTATATAGTGATAGGATATTTAAAGATGCATTATTGTGTAATTTTTGTAATGTTCATAATTTTTGGAAAATTTTGACATATATATTGTATTTGTTTAAAAATAAAAATTTTACATTTTTATCCCATAAAAATTATTTTTAGGGCTTAATAATTTTAATTAGGGGTTAAAAATATTTTTGGGGTATTAATTTTCAGATTTATATAAATAGCAGAATTTTATTATTAATTGTTAAAATTAATCAAAAATCAGATTTTTGATTTTATTTTCTGAAAATTCTGGAAATTGTGTTCTTGGTGTTCTTGAGAATCAAACCACTTTTTGACAGTGTTACCGGAGTCCAAATCGATCATGTGAGTAACCAAACTGAAGCTCTTGATCTCTACTACATGTTTATGTAGGTGTTCATAACCAAAATTGTCTGATTCGAAAATTTGTTTTTTTTATTTTAATTTTCGAACTTGTTTAATTTGTCGTGGATTGTGTAGTGATTTGTTGTTGATGTGGTTAGTGTCTATAGATTGTATATAATCCCAGGAGAATCATGATAATTTTTTTTTGATTTTTAGTAGCTTAAAACTCGAAGTCGAGTTTTGTGGGGGTGAGATTTAAAAATCGAATTTTCTGGGTTCTTGAATGATTTGTTGCTGTTATGAATGCTTGGTATAGATTGTTAAAGTCATAAGCTTCATTTTGATGTAAAGAACGTTTGATTTGGTTGAGAAATGAGTAAGATCGAAGTTTTGCCGGTGAGGTCGTCGGATTTTGTTCGGGTTTGGCCGGATTCTTGTTTTGGTCAAATCTGGGTTTGTTTGAAGGGCATGGTTGTGTTTAGAATGTGATTTGGAGCGATTTTGGTACTGAAAACGTATCGAATGGTACGTTTTTGTGGTCGCCGGAGTTCGCCGGAAAAAAATTCCGGTCACCGGTTTCTGGGTAAACCGCCATTGATGGTGGTGGCTGTTCTTCGAGCATTCATACGAAGAACAGTGAGGATGGTGATGAACAGTACCCATTTGATCCTAAAAATCTGTTAACCTTTTCTGAAAAATGATTTTGGAAAATTATTTTCAAAATTTTATTATAAATTCGAATTTTATTTTCAGAAATTCGAAAAATCATTTTTAAATTTCGAAAAATTATTTTTAATTTCGAAAAATAGTTTTAAAATCTTAATAAATTATTTTTATTCGAAAATTTATTTTATTTGATTATTTTTAATTTATTTAGCTAATATCTTAATTAATTTAAATTGATTGGTTAATTAATATTAATCAATTAATTTAATTAATTAAATATTATTTAAATATAATTGAAAATAATCAGATTTAATTATTTTGGAAAATAAAATGATTTATTTATTTTCTAAATATTATTTTACCTTTAATAGTTACCTCTTTAATTGTTTAAAATGTAATAAAATTGTTTTAAAATTCTAAAAATAATCCGGGAACGGTAAAAATATTTTTAAAATTCTAAAATTATTTATAAACCCGGATTAAATATTTATTAAAATATTTTGGAGATCCAATAATTACCCGGAGGGTTTATTAGCAAACGTTTTTGATTCAAGAAGAGTTATTTAAATCTTTTAAAATTCTTTTAGTGCTCTAAAAATACTTTGAATGCTCTTTTATTTGTAAGTCGTATCTGCTATGTGAATTACGTGCTATGTGATTATGTGATCTACTTATGGAATCCTTATACGTACGATGTAAAGTGTCAAGGTATTAAGTATCAAGGGTTAGGTTATAAATTGAGTTGTGACCGATATATATTTCATGTGTGCTTAATTGGTTATATGGTTTATATTATAAGATGTCATTAAGAGTAGATGATGGTTTCTTTGATTTACTGGCAACGATGGTGATATCGTTTATTTTCGCAAGGATTAATTGGTGAATATTGACTTAGGTTTGTCAGAGGAGATAAGTAAATGTTTAATAAAGGAGGTTGGGGATGGATGAAATATTCTTTGTGGGTTATGAAGAAGGTTGGAGATGGATGCAGTATTGTTTATGGATTGTAATAAAGAAGGTTGGGGATGGAAGTATTGTTTGTGGAATTGCTGGTTTACTTGTGAGGTGTTTTAACACCGGGAAAACGTCTATGTTCAAAGGGGACATTTCCAATTATTTTCTTCCGACAGAGATATTGAAGTAGACACGCGGGGTCGATGTCGACGGATCAGACTTGTGGCAACCGCTAAAGCGTAAACCAAAGCATGATTAAAACAGAGGATATGATGACGTAAGATAGAAGAAGAAGGTAGACGGGTTACCTCGACTTTGCGCAACAGCTAAGGACCAGAGGCAAGTATTTTCCCCTTGATCATCTTATACACTGTTTATTTTATGTTCATTGATTCATATCATGACGAATAGCTATTGTTCAGAGCTATTTGTGATTCTTAAATATTTTTGTGCGAACACAATTACTTGATTTTGGTACCCTTGATGTGGGGAATTGTTTAAGATAAACTCTTCATATCCTTATTAACGTATTAAATAATAGGGATGTGAACTGTATGTGAAACTAAGCATTTCCTGTTGAATTCGGAAATTGCTCTATTGGATTGGAAGATGATAAAGTATAGGAGGCCATGATTGCTATCATGGTCCAGCAATATTTATTGGAAAGCGTAGGAGGCCATGGTTGCTACCATGGTCCAGCAATATTTAAGGAGGATATGGTAACCATTCCATCTTCCTATAGGCTAACATTACTTGCCTATTTTGGTACCCTCATGAAATCCGGGTTATACACACGGGTATAGAAATGTACCGGTGGTAGTATAAAGGGTCCCATTGCTTTTGAACCTGATCAGGGGGCAATGGTGTTTTGTCTTTATTTTTATATATCCAATCCATATCGCCCGAATGGCTATTATATATTGTGAATTGGCAGATGATTCATTTTTATGACATGCCAAATGATTTCAGTTATGGTTTGAATTATATCACAGTTGTTGATTCAGTTTCTCTATAAACTGTTTTACATTTCAGTTGATTTTATGCCCCACTTATCCTGGTTTAATATCAAAATTTTTATACGCTTGCTGAGCATTTCTTTCGCTCATACTTGTTGTTGTAAATCCTAACATTTCAGTAAGGTGGTTTGGCGAGATTTATCCGCTCAGTTCAGAAAGAGAAGAAGCGTGATGCTATTTCGAAGATGACTTGGCTCAGGATGTCTGCATTTAGAGTAAGATCTATTTTATATAATTGAGTTCTAATATTTATTATTATTATTATGTAATTGTCTAGTTAGCCTGGTGTACTTTTTATCGAAGTTACACCAGTGGTTTAAGATTTGACCAGAGAATGTTGAGAATAAATGCTTTCTATTTAATGGAATTTGGATTCTTGTTTCTAGCCCTATAACCTTAAAAGATCTTGGTATGTTTGGGGTCACAGATGTTATATTTCCAGTGTTGGACAATCCTAAGTGAATGATTATTATTAATCAGATGTTTTATTTTGAGGATTTTCGCGTGACAACCAAATCTCCTGACCCCGGATTTGGGGGGTGTCACAACTCTGTTTTCAATCAAAATCAAGTTTTTAAAAGAAAAAGAAAAAGGGACTCTGGCAGGTGTGGGAACCGTTGACGAACGATTCCCGGGATGTGTAAGCGGCCGTGAGCCAGGCGGTCCATCAATTATTATTTCGGCCCATGTGTTGCCGAAGGATGATTACGGATGTAGTTTTCATCGAGGGTGATTACGGATGTAGTTTTCACCCGGGGATAGTTACGGATGTAGTTTCTATCCTTCTACCAGTAGAGAAGACCCGCGGATTATTGGACTCGGATGTGGCGACTGATCATCGTCAATCCCTGTCAGGTTTTATGTTTTCTTCAAGTCCCATTCCTCCACTTTGGAAAAATGCTTTGACACTGCATCTCAGGCCTATGTGCCAGTTGCCGATAGTGTCCTATTTTGATGAGAAAGATGTTGACTTTATGCAGTATCTAGAACTGCAAGGCTATTTTGAAAACAAGGGCACGTACTGGTGCACCTTTGAAACTTACCAATAATGACAAGTGATTTTATAACTGGATGATACAAACGAGTTTAACGATTGCTATACATATGAAATGCTATATTGCTTATCTTATACCTATATTCTTGCTGAGCTATAGTTGCTCACTCTTGCTTGTTTTCAAATTTTACAAACACAACAGCTAAGAGAAATGGCAAGAACCTGTCAGACTGTTCGAAAGTAGGTGACTAGACCTCAGGCTGCAGTTGAGATTCCACCGGTAGGCCCCATTAGCCGGATTGGTTGGCAGCTTTTGTTAGTACGTTTTATTTATAAGTATGACCTGTGCAAGGCAGTGTACCGTAACAAACTTTCAAGCCGCCAACTTCGCTTCATATCGAAGTGTTGCTGGTAGCATAAATGTTATTTAATTCGGTCTGTAATAACTCTAAAACTCTTACTTTTGCTTATTCATATGTATGACGTTTCTGAGACTCTAACCTGTGTGTGTGTGTGTGTGCGGTGTGAGTTTATTGTGGGGTCGATGGCTGTTTATTTATATTATGTGCAAGAACAAGTATGTTATTAATGGAAAATGGACCATGAGCGCCTAGATCTCCGACCCCGAATCTGGGGGCGTCACAGAACTTCTTATTTAAACACTTTAAATAGATAAAGCCCGTAATAAAAACAACAAGTCTTTTATTAATATAAATAAAATCAAATAAGATTACATGAAAGTATTTCCTAACTCATCATACATGATTGAGTTTAGGACAAAATACTATCACACCCATCACCAACCTCTATCACTCCGCACAACCATACTCCTGCCACAAAGTTCACCTTGACAATGGCGCGTGCAACAAAAATTTTTCGTCGCCTTAAAAAGTACAACATTCATGATTCCAGCACTATCTGGCAACTGTATACTCACATTCTCCAACCCCAAAACTCCAAATTTGATTGGGAAAATGCCAACAGAACTGAAATTGCATATTTTTGTCGCTAAAGCCATGATTTTGCCAGACTTACTAGTTACAATACTCTTGCCCGTTTTGCTTTTGCAGTAATTAATTTCCAGGTTGACTAAATAGGGACAATCTAGAACACAATCAGCTCTCAAGGTAGTCCAGGAAAATAATGTGAGATTTCGTGGACAGGCCCGGCTTTGACCCCAAGCCACACATGCAATGGCATGGGGCCCATCGGAGGAGGGGGCCTTTTTTTTAAAAAAAAAAAAACTTGTTATATCATATTATATTTATTATCTTGCAAAAAAAATATTATATGTTTATTAGTTTCCATATATAATAAATATTATAAAAACTGAATAATTATTATTAAAAAATACCACTAACATGTCTATTTTTTATAATCACAAAAACCAAATAGCACAACCTTAATTATAAATTCCATATAGTCTGGGAGGTAAATAATTGTAAATGAGATTATGGAACCTAAGATACATTAGTATTTTTCTGAAAAAATTTATATTCTAATCATATATTTTGTATACAAGGCAAAAGTTAAAATAAATAAGGGCTTGATGTGCCTGAGGTTGTCCTCAGGATTCTCTCCAGAACTTAAAAGATTTTCTATATAAATTTTAGGGTATATATGTAAATTATTGTAAAAAAAAATTTATTTACAAAATTGTCCCACTTGTTTTATAGAAACAAATCTTTTAACTCAGGATTCTTCCCTGAGGACAACTTTAGACCCAGTTTTCTCAAATAAATAATAGTTGTTTCAAATTTTAGGACGAGTCTTTTTTTTTTACAAAATTTTTTTTTTAGGAGGGGGCCTATTTAAATTTTTTTGCATGGGGCCTTTTTTTGTTTGGAGCCGGCCCTGTTCGTGGATTGCTAAGTGCCTGAAAGACCCGGCAGAACTCACTCATATTTTCAGGAAATTGTACAACATGTAGTATGAGATTTTGCAAAGAAAATCACCAAAAAATTACCATCACTCCATAACCACCATCACTCCCCAACCACCACACCATAAACCACATATCTCCAAATCACCACCACTCCTATCACCCACAGAATCACCAATTTTCGGTCAAAAATCACAAAAAATTCAAAGCAAATCACCGAAAATTCAAAGCAAATCACCAAAAAATTAAATACAAATCATCAAAAATTCGAGCATAAGTCATCAAAATATTCAGATTTGAGACAAGAAAAATCACAACACCACCATCTCCGGTCGCCACCACCACCAAATCAACGAAAATTCAAAGCAAATCACCAAAAAAATCAATACAAATCACCAATATTTTATATCACAGTCACCACCAATAGCTACAAAATTACCAAACTAAAATTTTGATCCATAATTTAAAGACAAATCACTAATTTTACACCCAAATCACCAAAAATTCTGGGCACAAAATCACAAAAAAAAAAAGATTTAAGTTCGTAATAGTATCAAATTGATCAGATATGAGTAATCGTCACCATTTCCCTAGCCTATACAGCCTAGTCAAAAAATTTTAAGCCATAGAGGATGGGTGTTTCAATGTCGAGCTTTTAAAATGATAGAGCTTGATATTACAAGGAGAGAGAGAGAAAGAGAGAGAGGGAGAGAGGTAGAGAGAATTGGCCGGAGATGGAGAGAGAGAGATGAGGACAGACATAAAGAGAGATATGGGAAATGAAGACGGTACCGGTCGCCTGAGAAGATGACCGGTTCCTGTGCCGATGGCGGTGGGGGGTCGCTGGGGGTGGAGGTGGGAAATTGACAAGGTGGGTATTAATATATTTAGATTAGATTGTGTGGTCCAGATTAAGTAATATAGTATAAAATGGAAAGCTCTCAGTTCTCATAATAAGGAGGGTCTCATTTGAGCACAAGCCTATATATATATATATATATATATATATATATATATATATATATATATATATATAGGCTTTTGCTCAAATACAAACCAATCCTTAAATACAAACTACAAACTAACACTAAATTAATTATATTTCATCTATTCTAAGTTTCCCGCCAAGGGTACCTTCACGAAAGATGCTTAAAATAATTGGCTCTATCAAACAAAAATGTAAAAAAAAATCAAAAAAAAAAAATCACTGCCGTGGAAATGCGAAGCATTTAAGACAGTAAACGGATGAGTTAGGTAGTCATGAGGGCCGAAGGTCCTCGACACACCCGTCAATCGTCTATTGCCTTTACCATTGATTGCCATTCCTTACAACTTTAGAATGATAAAGGCGCGAAGCACCGTACAAGAAGGTGCGAAGCACCGTTAACCAGTGAAATCCACTGCCACGTCATCACATGAACAGTGATTTTTTTTTTTATTTTTTTGTTGGATAGAGCCAATTATTTTAAGCATTTTTTGTATTGGGGTACCCCTAGTTTGATCATTAGATTAGCTTGAAATATTAGATTAGTGTTTAGTTTTTAGTTTGTAGTTAATTTTAGTTTGTAGTGGAGTAGGACCCTATATATATATATATGAGTAATTTATGCGCTTAATTTTAGTGAATGGTTTATGCATGGTTGGCTGCATTTAATTGTGCTTTATTTAAATTTAAATGCTCCCATTAATTTCTATATACGATTGTTATTGATTTGATTTGAATGTTTAAATGCGACTGCTATTTTTAAATCTATATGTTGTAATCAGTTTTTATTATTATTAAATGTTAATTGATTCTTGTTTTTTGATTGAGATTTTTGTCTAATTATTGATTTATTGATTGTGCTTGGTATTTTATTTAATTTGTATTTATTAAATTGATTTCCTGTTTGATTGATTTCCTAATTAAATGTTAATTGATTTTTGATTATTTGATTAGTTGACCTCCTAATTAATTAATTAATTGTTTCCATGTTTAAATGTTTTTTGATTAATTGATTTTCTTAGAAAATGCTAATCGATTAAGTGTTTCCTTATTAATTATATTGCTGTTAATTATTTGACTACTGTACCATTATTGGGTGTACCGAAATTGTCGGTTTTAGGCCTTACATTGGTGGCTATTAGTTGTCGCGAGTTTGGCGAATTATATCTGTCGTCAGTGGACGAATTAGTGTTAGTGGACTAAGGTACCTAGCCAAAGGGATACTCCTTTTGGCTAGAGTAACGTTTTTTGTGTTTATTTTTGTTTTTGTGTTTTATTTTCAGGAAGTGTTGAGTATTGAATACAACAAAAGAATACAGAGGTGGGGTGAATGGATTCTTGAACTTTTCTGGTTCTTGAATCTGTGTGTGCAAATGTGTAGGTGCGGATAAGAAATGACACAAGACACAATATCACTTTAATCTAATATGTTATTAGATAAAGGTTGCTACAATCTGTGAATACAAATTATAGTATTCTCAGCTTCGTTTTTCTCAGAGAGATATGACTTACAATGTATGAAAAACTTGACTCCTCAAAAGTTAACAACTAAGGAAGTGAGGCTGTATCCTTATAGAACATGGGTACAACCTACTACCTACAAATAAGATAGTTGAACAAATAACTTTCTAGTATGTCTATCCTTTTTGAGTAAGTGCCCAAACGGTTACAGATTTGACTTTGCAAAGCCTGTTCAGATCCACTTCTTTAGCCCTTTGTCTCTTCTATATCTCTCCAAGCTTCCTTGTAGGCTTTCTAGAGCACGTTACAGATTGTGGTCCATAAAGTGCATTGGCTTGTTGCAGGTTTCAGACTTGTACAATTTCTTCAGTATTTTGTCTCCAAGAATGTATTCGAGAAGTGGCTAAGTAGTTGATTCGAGAACTAGGATTAGATAACTCTAAGTTCTCGAATACTGTATGATTGACATATCGAATCACTTCTCGAATAATACTTTTCTCCAGGATTCCTTGAGTTATCGAATAGAACACTTGACTTGTCGAATCCTTGAGATATCGAATAGCTTTCTGAGTCCTTGAGATATCGAATGGAACTTTGACTTCTTGACTCTTTGAGAACTCTAATACCACTTTGACTTGTTGACTTCCTGAGTTCTCGAATAGAGTATTTAGACATGTCGAATCTTCTGAGATATCGAATGAGATATCGAACAGTTCATTCTGAGATATCGAACAGTGTCTTCTTAGATATCGAATCTCTGACTTCTCGAATGCTAGACTTCTCGAATAGACAAAAGTACTTCTCGAATTGGTACTTAGGCAAATTCTTCATTTCTTCAAATCCCAATAGTAATTTATTTGACAGTCTTCATCTTCTTGCTTGAGGCATGAACCTTGGAACTTCTTTCAAGCATTATTCTTGACTATATAAGTACAGTTACACAACTAGGATTCGATGCCTACTACAAGTACAGAATAAGTAGAAACTCTACAACTAGAGGTTCCCTCAGTTAAGAGGTCATGTAAGTAATGCAAAGCATTACAGACAATTAGGCTTGTTATTATATGTAAACAGGCATGCCTCTGTGACTAACAATCACCCCCAAATTGTGAGTGAGACCCTTAGTCACAATTTCATGTCTGATAACAAGCCTAACATACATAAAGATAAAACTTGAAAAGTACAGGTATGAAATTTGATTGAGCACATGAATAAAATTACAAGATGAATAATCTTACAGTATGATGAAATACTAGCCATTCTCATTTGATTCCATCTCCATTGCTTTGGCTTGTAGATCATCATATGCTTTCTGTTTTCTTTCTTTCTCCTTTCTTGCATTCTCATCCATGGCCTTTATGATCTCTGCCAAAGCATCCAATTCTTCAAGCATGATAGAGTCTTTGAAATCTTCAAGTACTGGTTTCAAAATGTTGGCAGGATAGTGACTGAGTAGGTTCATTCTTATATTGACATTATCTCCATTTCTCCTCCTATACTTCACCACATAGGGATTGTATTGAACTCTACACAATCCTTTTGCCCTTAGCTTTTCTGCTTCAACTTCCAGCCTATCAATCTCCTTCTCCCTTTCTAGCCATTTCTCAAAGCACCCCTTTCTTATCTTCTTAGCATAGTCTCTCTTCATCTTTACAAAATCAATCAACTCCAACTTCCATACTTTCTCCACTTTGTCTTCAGAATCCAATAATGCAATGATTCTTTCTATTTCATATAGCTTGCCCCAATTCTGACACTGTCCTTCTTTGAATTTCTTCTCCCTTCCATCAGTATATTTAATCTCAAGGCAGTTATTCACAATGGCAGCATAGTAGATTCTCTGAGCTCTTAGATATTGCAATTGGTCTTCATCAAAGTCTTCATCAAGAGGTTGGAGTTTTAAGCCTGGATAGATTGTTAGAGTCCTTGATTTGGATAGCTTTGGTTTCCTTGCAGCTTGTTTGAATTTGATCCTTTTTACATGGTTGCCTGGTAGTAGCATGTGACCTTTGTTTGTAGACCATTGTTGTATTCCATTAGCAGTTTTCTTCTTGAAACACACAGATGGTTTCTTGACTTGAATCTTCTTCTCTTTTTGAGGTGGCAAAATAGTTGCAGAAGCCATAGGTGTAGATTTTGCTAGGTCACTACTAACAGTATTCACCCTAGACTTAGAGTCTTGTGTTGTGGTGAGATTACTGCTAGCAATGCCTAAGGCTTGCTGTTTTCCAATCTTCCTCTCATAGACTTTGCCCTGGTCATCACCATCTTTCTTGTCTTTTTTATCTTTCTTCTTCTTCTCATCTCTATCACCCTTATCACTCCTGTGATGACTTCTCCTCCCATCACTCTTGTCATCATCTTTATCATCCTTATTCCTCCTAGGCTGAGCCATTTCTGGAATTGTACCAGTAGCAATAAATGTTCTTAGAATGTGTAGTGCTTCCAACTCTTCAGCAGTTCTGACTCCACCCTTCTTTTATAACTGATCAGTAACAGCAATGATGAGTCTGTAGTTTCGAGGGGTGAGATCACTAGGGATAACCAATTGATTAACATCTTGAATTTTTGTACCAGACTGATAGAAGATGGTTCTTGGTTTGATGCATACTTTAGGAAGCCTAGTTTGTTGACCATTTCTCAGTTCAGTGTACAGACTCTTGTTATTCTCCCCTTTCTGCTCAATTAGTTCCAAGATGGAATCAATCTCAGTGAATTTACGGGCTTTCAAGGTGTCAATAGATAGGTGCTATATCTTGCCATTGGTCACCATCATGATTTCCTTGAGAAATATTTGATTTAGCTTTCTTGGAATAACTGTTAGATATTTAATTTGGTCTTTGAGGCTTCTTCTGTACAACAAAGTATCTCCTCCTACCTTTGCCTTTGAGACTTGTAGAAACTTCAAGAATGCAGCATCATGATAAGTCTCTGAATTTGCTACTTCTATCAGCTTGGCCTCAGTAATCACACTAGCTTCCAATGGGTCATCTTCATATCTAGAGGCTTGGACTAGATCACTTGGCATGGAACCTGCCACCACTGTAGTAGTGACAGTTTGCTTTTGGCCACTTGGTGTAGTGATGTGCATAGGTGGTAGAGTGACCACTGGCAGAGAGGATGGAGGTTCATCAACCTTGGATTTGCCTTTGCCTGAGACATGAGATATGGATTTAGAAGCCCTTTGGTGACCACCCTCATTTAGCTTTATGCCTTTGGCTTGAGGTTTCTCTTGAGGTTTCCCCCCCTTTGGATTTGAATACCTTGATGTCCTATTCTCCCCCTTAGGCTTGTTGTCAGGCACAGAGGCTGTAGAAATGACCTTTGGGTTTGAAGAGTCTTCAGGTAGAAGGAGACCCATGTGCTTCATCATGGCAGACAACATTGATTGTTGATGTAGAAGAACCTCAGCTGTGTTGGTGGCTTGAGTGCTCAACTGCTCAGTTAGAGTTACAACCTTGTCTATCAAATGAGCATTAGATTCTTTGAGAGACACCACCTCTTTTTCAAGAGTATCCACTTTAGTGAATAGCTCATTTGCCTTGAAACCAGATAAGGATTGGTCTTGCAGTCTCTTTACTTCATACTTGGACATTTCATGCACAAGGACCTCAGTCACTAGCTTATCTCCATATATATTTTTGAACATAGTCCTCAGCATGGCATTGGTATCTGTTGTCTGATCAGATAGAAATTGAAATGTATGCCCCAGACCTGTGACAGTATCCTTGAGTAGAGCTAGGCCATTATCCATTTTGGTACAGGTGGTGTTGCAGTGTTTGAGGTCCTTGAATACACTGTCCAACTGAGGGAATTTGGCATCGAAGACCCTCTTGATTTCTTCCACTGTAGTGGCTGTCTTATCACACACTCTGTTGACCTCAGTTTTGACTCCTTTTCCCAGATAGTGTGCAGCCTTGAGGAATCCCTTGTGTGAATCATTCATAGCCTCATACACTTCACCAGGAGTCAGAGATTTTGCATTGGAACCCAGTGAAGTGATGTATTCCTCTCTGAGATATTAAAGAGCTTCATCAAGAGTAATATAATATTTTCCTTGCAGCTAGGCATTTACATTGCCATCTCTCTCAGCATCATCAATTATCTTGGCCTTTTGCATCTCCACATCATCCCTATGGCATAGCAAAATGGTTTCATAGTCTGGATTAGGCATGTTGGAGGTGACCAAGTTCTGATCAGTCTTGACAAACTCAGAAATCTGATCCACAACTAAGCTTTGAAGTGCTTCAACCGTCAATTGTGGTGGAACAGACCCTGATCCTGAAGCATTGTCATGTTGCAGAGGCTTCAGCCATTGTGACATAAAGTCAGAGCTAGAGCTAGGCAAGCTAGACTCCTCAGTAACAAATGCAACTTCTGTAACTGGATGGAATGACTCTACTACTGTTGTCTCCACAGGAGTGGATGAGTTATAACAGTAGTTGACACATGCATAGAGTCTCTAGTAAAAACTAGTGAATCCTCTGTGGTTGTGATGGTCTCATCAGGATATGCCCCAACTAGCATTCCCTCACCATCTGAATGTGGTTTCTGGGTGGTGAGCAAAGTGTCATGCACTAAGTCACTTGAATTCATTGGCTCACCAAAAGAAAAGAATTCTTGGTGATCAATGCCTTGTTCTTCAATTTCTTGAAGTACAGGCTCCAAAGAAATTTGTGATGTAGATTCTGGAAGAGAAGTGTCTTGTAGAATGGATTTTGGCAACTCCCACTGAGAAATAGAGGGAGTTTCAAATGTGATGTGCTCTCCACTCAGTGTTGTGCCAGCCTTATCACTCCCAGGTGCTGACTCTTTACAGATAGGTGCATTGGGGAGGATGCTTGATTCTATAGATGCACCCTGTTGAGAGGATACATCTAGTTTGTGCCCCTGATTTTACAACTTAAGCCATTTGTGTGACTGAAGAGGTGGTTTTAGCTTTCTTCTTCTTTGGTCTGATTAAGGGTGACTCAGGTTCCTCACTTTCTAAACCTAATTCAACAGCCAGTGCTGCTTCTGATAATATGGTCAAAGGTGCAGAAGCAACCTGTTTTCTCTTCTTCTCCTTTTTACTAACATCACCCTTTTGAGAGGATGATGCAGTTGGTTTAGTGTTTGGTAGAGTGTTTGGTAGAGTGTTTGGTAGAGTGTTTGGTTGAGAGGGTTGGTTAGCAGGCCCTGGGTTAGCATTGTGTTCTACTTGCTTGGGTTGTGCTAACTGTGACTTTGAATCAAATGTTGGCATGTTGTGGGGGTAAGTCATAAACAAACCCTCCATATGGGGAGTTATGTTAAGTCTTACATCCACATCATTCCTAGTCTCCAAATTACCAAAAATGAGTTTGGTCATGGATTTAGGATAGCCTATTCTATTTCTATCTATCCTAGGCAATTCAATCAATTTAGCATTTTTAAAATTAAGAACAGATTGAATAAAGCGAGGGAAGAAAATGTCAGTACCTCTCTTGGTTATGTTCTTACCAAGTCTCCCATACAACTCTTGGAGAATGATTTGTCCAACATCTATCTTCCTCCCATAGGCCAAGGCATAGCCAATCTGCTGCGCATGTGCACTGATTTGATCAAAACTAGATTTCCTGGCAGTGAAGACTTGAAGAAGAGTTGCAAACACATAGCTCTACTCCTTTCTCAGATTCTTCCTATTTAACTTTCCAAGATTGATCCCATCTGAGTAGTTGATGAATTCAAAGAATTCTTCCAACTCTGCATTTGTGGCCAGTATATCATATGACTCTTGTTGTAGACCTAGTGCTTGATTCATGTCTTCAG
Source organism: Kitagawia praeruptora (assembly GCA_037693485.1). Taxonomy (NCBI): domain Eukaryota; kingdom Viridiplantae; phylum Streptophyta; class Magnoliopsida; order Apiales; family Apiaceae; genus Kitagawia; species Kitagawia praeruptora. The sequence continues at coordinate 26,081,433 of CM075350.1, read as the reverse complement.
TGGTGATAGTGATTTCCTTGTCCTGAATCTTGCAGTAGATTATATATGACATTATTGCGCTTTCTAGGGCTACAACTTCTACAATAGCAGTTCCCCAAAAATGTTCCAGGAGGTCTAGATACAGAGTTGGGTTGGCAGAGAGTGCATCCTTGATGTATGACTCAGACATCCATTTTACAAAGCACTTGAAGTTCGCATTGGGTGCTTCAACATCACTGGTTAGGGCGATAAAGTTGGTGTTGAATTTCATGGTTGCCATTGATACAGAGAGAAGAATAAAGGTTGAAGAAGAAATTTAGCTTTTGGCAGTTAGGGTTTTCAGAGGTTTTGGGAGTTTAGATGCTTGAATAGTCGAGTGGAATTAATCGAATAGATGTAGAATTGTAAAAGTATGAAGTACTTGAATTGTCGATTAGTTATATGTTTTGTATCGACAGGTCAGGCATTCGAAAAGTAGAAAACAACTATTCGATAAGTCAAGAAAGGCTTATTCGATAACTCAGGCAGATGGTAACTCACAGCTGGTATTTATCTAACTTAGAAATAATTCTAAATTAAATAAAATGTGTTTTTATGAGTGAATTAAAATTTTAGACAAAAATCCAAAATCGGTTGAGATTCGGCGAGAATTCAGCCCTTTCAAATGATTCGAGAACTCAAATATAGTATTCGAGAACTCAGTCATTAGAGAACTCAATTACCATATTCGAGAAGTCAAGAATACCTCTATTCGATATCTCTAAAAGTCTCTATTCGAGAACTCGAGAGTGCTCTAATGAGACTTATGAGAGATGTCGAATAGTGAACCATTCGAGAAGTCTGACTTATCGAAATATACTCTCCACTCACAAAAATTAATTTTCACCATCTTTTAAAATTTACCAGTCATATTCAATGAAGAATATTCTAGAAAATTAAACAGTGATTTTCTCAAAATTTCATAGAAATTTTAAGTTGACAAAATATGATTTTTCAACATATGCAGCAGATTTGAAATATTTATAAATCATATTTCAGCCAACACTTACTCCAAAAATATTGAGAATTTAGATAAAGTAAGTGTTTACTGCTACAACAATCTAGATGATATATTCACTTAGCCAGAATCTGAAGAATTCAGCATTCCAATCTCACTAACCAACCTTGTGAAGGTGGCTTCATCTAATGGCTTAGTGAATATGTCAGTTAGTTGTTTATCTGTAGAGATATAATGCAACTCAATGGTTCCATTAGTTGCATGTTCTCTAATGAAATGATATCTGATGTCAATGTGCTTTGTTCTAGAATGATTGACAGGATTGACAACTATAGAGATTGCACTTGTGTTGTCACACATGATTGGAATTCTTTCCAACACAAGTCCATAATCTCTAAGTTGATTTCTAATCCAAAGCACTTGAGCACAGCAACTTCCAGCAGCTATGTATCAGCCTCAGCTGTAGAAGTTGACACAGATTGTTGTTTCTTGCTATACCAAGAGACTAACCTTTGTCCAAGAAACTGGCAGCTACCTGAGGTGCTTTTCCTATCCACTCTGCATCCAGCATAGTCAGCATCAGAATAACCAACCAGATTGAACCCTGTGTCCTTAGGATACCATAAACCCAAGTTTGGAGTGCCCTTTAGATATCTAAAGATCCTTTTTAAAGCAATCAAATGTGATTCTTTTGGATTTGATTGAAACCTTGCACACAAACATGTAGCAAACATGATGTCTGGCCTACTTGTAGCGAGATAGAGTAGAGAACCAACCATGCCTCTGTAGACTGAGATATTTACTTGCTTGCCTTTAGCATCTTCATCCAATTTAGTGGCAGTGGCCATGGGTGTCTTTGCAGGTGAGCAATCTTCCAAATCAAACTTCTTCAATAAATCCTTGATGTACTTGGTTTGACTGATAAAGATACCATCCTTCCTTTGACTGACTTGAAACCCAAGAAAAAATGTCAACTCTCCCATCATACTCATCTCATATCTGCTCTGCATGAGTTTAGAGAATTTCTCACACAGCTTCTCATTTGTAGAGCCAAATATGATATCATCCACATAAATCTGAACTAGGATAATATCATCACCATGCTTCTTGTAAAACAGTGTCTTGTCCAATGTGCCTCTAGTGAATTGATTTTCAAGGAAAAATTGTGATAGAGTATCATACCATGCCCTTGGAGCCTGCTTGAGTCCATACAATGCCTTAAGCAATCTGTAGACAAATTCTGGGAAGTGTGGATCCTCAAAGCCAGGTGGTTGTTGCACATAAACTTCTTCTTCCAACTCTCCATTCATAAATGCACTCTTGACATCCATTTGATAAACTTTAAAGTTTGAATGAGCAGCAAATGCCAAGAATATTCTGATGGCTTCCAATCTAGCAACAGGGGCAAATGTCTCATCATAATCAATGCCTTCCTGTTGAGAGTATCCTTTTGCAACCAACCTTGTTTTGTTTCTTACTATCACACCATCTTCATCCATCTTATTCTTCAGAACCCATTTGGTTCCAACAATGGTTCTGTTTTTGGGTGCAGGCACAAGTTCCCATACTTTGTTACTTTCAAATTGATTCAGCTCCTCTTGCATGGCAATAACCCAATCTGGATCCCACAGTGCATCATCAAGTTTTTTAGGCTCAACCTGAGATAGAAAACAGCCATAGAGGCACTCATTCTGAGTTGCTCTCCTAGTCCTTACTCCTGCATTAGGATCTCCAATAATTTGGTCTGCAGTGTGTGATCTATCCCATTTCCTTGAGTGCTCAGCCTGATTTCTCATTCTTGATGTTGCTTCATCATCCAAGTCATGATCATTCTCATTTCCTTCCCCTGTGATACTGCCATTATTCACAGGTGTGTCTTGGATGCTTGTCTCTCCACTATTGATTGGCACAAATTCTTCTCTTGTATCATCATTCACTTGAGTTTGTTAAACTTGAGTTTCAACTCCAGTTTCAATCTCTTCATCAGAATCATCTAGATTATCAAACTTCAATGGATCTTTATCTTCATCATTGGCTTCTTCTAGTCCAGGTAGTTTGATGTCATCAAATGTCACATCTATGCTTTCCATAATTTTCTTTTGACTAATGACATAAACTTTGTATGCAATTCTTTCCATAGAGTAGCCAAGAAAAATTCATTCAAATGCCTTTGCATCAAACTTTCCAATATATTCAGAATTATCCTTCAATACAAAACATTTGCTTCCAAAAGTATGAACATACTTTAGAGTAGGCTTCTTTCCAGTCATCAAATTGTAAGGTATCTTTCCAGTGTTTTTGTTGATGAGGGTTCTATTCTGGATATAACATGCAGTGCTCACAGCCTCAGCCCAAAAACATGTAGGCATCTTTGCATCAAGCAACATTGTTCTAGTAGCCTCAATTAGAGTTCTATTTTTTTCTCTCAATAACTCTATTTTGTTGTGGAGTCCTTGGAGCAGAGAATTGCTGAGAAGTTCCATTCTCTTTGCAGAATGCTTCAAGTACGACATTTCTGAACTCTATTCCATTATCACTTCTTAATGCAATCATACCTGCATTGTTGGCCTTTGCTTCCTTGTCAACTCTCTTTATGTGCTCAATGATTACTTGTGGAGCCTCATCTTTTGATGCCAGAAATTCCACCCATGTATACCTTGTAAAGTCATCAACCATCACTAAGGCATACTTCTTTATTCTTAGTGACATAATATTGACAGGCCCAAACAAGTCCATATGAATGAGTTGTAGGGGCTTGGTTATTGATGTCACTGTCTTTGACTTGTGGCTTGATCTTTTCATTTTTCCTCTTTGACAAGCCTCACACACTCCTTCTTGACAGAATTCAAGTGTGGGCATGCCTCTCACTAACTCTCTTTTGACCAGAGAATTAATGGCTTTGAAGTTCAAGTGTGATAATTTCTTGTGCCACAGCCATCAATCTTCATTTGATGCTTTTGAGTAGAAGCAACAAACTTTGTCCTTGTTTGCAGAGTCCATATTGACTACAAACAGGCTTCCTTTCCTTACTCCAGATAGAGCAAAATCACCAATCTTCTTGTGGGTGATCAAACATTCATCTTTGTCAAAATCCACCTTGAATCCCCTATCAGTAAACTGACCAACACTTAGCAGATTATGCTTGAGTCCCTTGACCAGTGCTACATCTTCAATGATGACATTTCCTACTTTCAACTTGCCATATCCCAATGTGTTACCCATGTTGTCATCTCCAAAAGCAACCATTGGGCCAGCCTTCTCCTCATACTGTGATAGCAGGGCCATATCACCAGTCATATGATTTAAGCATCCACTGTCCACAATCCACATGACTTTCTTTTCACTTTCTTTGCCCTGCAAACACAAAGGTATTACTTCTCCTTTGGTACCCAAACAAGTTTGGGTCCATGTGACTTAGAAACAGTTTTATCATAAACAACATGCTTATTAACTTTCTTGGTGTTAGTCTTCTTGTCACTGTTAGAAGTCTTAGAACCCCGAGGTTTCAGACTTAGGAGAGAGAGGTACCTTCCTAGCTTTAGGAGGACTCGAAGACTTTGACCTTGTGTAGTGTGTGTGAGAATTGTGACTGATATAACCATCAATGAATTGTCTTCTCAAATTAAAACAACTAGTCATAACATTCATGTTGCATGACATACAGTCAAATTTATCACAAAATGGAGCATCTCTATGTCTTAGAGGCACAGAACAATCATAGAAAGGTTTGGGCACACCACCAACAGGTTTCTTGCATGCATGAGTTAAATGATTGGTACTGAAACAATTCTGACAAGTTTTCCAAGGGGCATTAGGCATATAAGCATAGTTGTTATCTTTGTTAATCCCTAACTTGCCATTGATGTTCTGTTTCCTCTTAGATACTTTCTTCTCAGATTTACTATTCCCACCATTGTAGTATTCCATTAGCAGTTTGCTTCTTGAAACACACAGATGGTTTCTTGACTTGATTCTTCTTCTCTTCTTGATGTGGCAAAACAGTTACAGAAACCATAGGTGTAGATTTTGCTAGGTCACTACTGACAGTATTCACCCTAGACTTAGAGTCTTGTGTTGTGGTCAGATTACTGCTAGCAATGCCTAAGGCTTGCTGTTTTCCAATCTTCCTCTCATAGACTTTGCCCTGGTCATCACCATCTTTCTTGTCTTTGTTATCTTTATTCTTCTTCTCATCTCTATCACCCTTATCACTCCTGTGATGACTTCTCCTCCCATCACTCTTGTCATCATCTTTATCATCCTTATTCTTCCTAGGCTGAGCCATTTCTGGAATTGTACCAGTAGCAATAAATGTTCTTAGGATGTGTAGTGCTTCCAACTCTTCAGCAGTTCTGACTCCACCCTTCTTTTATAGCTGATCAGTAACAGCAATGATGAGTCTGTAGTTTCGAGGGGTGAGATCACTAGGGATAACCAACTGATTAACATCTTGAATTTTTGTACCAGACTGATAAAAGATGGTTCTTGGTTTGATGCATACTTCAGGAAGCCTAGCTTGTTGACCATTTCTCAGTTCAGTGTAAAGACTCTTGTTATTCTCCCCTTTCTACTCAATTAGTTCCAAGATGGCATCAATCTCAGTGAATTTACGGGCTTTCAAGGTGTCAATAGAGAGGTGCTATATCTTGCCATTGGTCACCATCATGATATCCTTGAGAAATATTTGATTTAGCTTTCTTGGAATAACTGTTAGATATTTAATTTGGTCTTTGAGGCTTCTTCTGTACAACAAAGTATCTCCTCCTACCTTTGCCTTTGAGACTTGCAGAAACTTCAAGAATGCAGCATCATGACAAGTTTCTGAATTTCTTCTCAGATTTACTATTCCCAGCTGAAACAAACTTAACAAACTTCTTAGGTCTTGACCTATCACCTACTGGCTCCTTGGCTTTTGACTTGACACTCTCACTCTTAGAGGATGCTTGTTGTTCACTGGATTGTGCCTCATCCTCATCATTCAACATTTGCTTGATGAGTAAGGCATCCTCATCAATTTTAAATGTTGATTCTTTAAAAATTGGAGTCTGAGCCTTTTTCAAAATCTGAGGCACTTCCATCTAAACAACAATGTCATCTTCAATGACAGCATAGCCTTTCCTCTGTTTAAGAGTGTCATAGTCAAGTCCGATTGCAGCCTTGTGTTTAGCTTGAATCTTCTCACAATAGGATTGTACTAGACCAGATAATTTCTTAAAAGTTTTTAGTTTGAATTCATTTTCAGCTAGTTCATCCCTAAGGGCCTTTTCAACTTGACTAGCACATAGAACCTTATTCTGCAGATATTCAACTTCTTTCTTAAGGTTTTCTACTTGCATAGCGGTTAGCTCAAGTTCCTCATTCTTTTTGGTTAATATTTCATTTCTAGTAGACAATTTAGCAATTTCTTCATTAGCAGCAGCCATACTAGTATGAATATTAAACATCTCAACAGATAGTTGTTCAATCATGCATTTATACTCAGAAACAGACATGTCTATAGTAGTGAGAGATGGTACCTGAGAGTTTGATGAAGATGTGTCATTCTTGGAATTGGCCATCAAGGCATAGTTACAAAATTCCTGCTCTTCTCCAGCACTGTCAGAATCATCCCAGCACTTCCCTTCAACTATGTAGGCCTTACCTTGTGTCTGCTTTTTCAGAAGGGCCTCATACTTAGCTTCGAGCTCAAGATACTCTCTATCCTTCTTTTTAGGCTTCTTGCATTCACTGGCAAAATGCCCTAGGTCATTGCATCTATAACACCTTACAGATGACCTATCCACATGGCTGGTTTTGAACTTATTCTTGTTTGGTTTCACAGGTGTCTTGCTCTTGTTGAATGAATGGTTTTGGGTTTTAGGTTTGAAGGGTTGATTCCTATTGAATCTGATGTTTGGAAATTTTCTGGCCATGAAAGCATATGAAGTTTTTTCCATCCCATCTAGTTCTTCAAGAGTGTAAAACTCTTCTTCCTCCTTCTCCACAACAGGTTCACTAACCCCAGCTTCAGTTTCTTCATCATCTACTATCTCCTCTATCCTCAGTTGGCTTGTAGATGCTTCTAGGTCTTGAATAGAATTATTGATAATCAAGGCACATGATGTGTTTATCATTCTGCCTTGGTTGGCTTGGATAACCCTTTTCTGAAGCAACTCAAGCTCATGAGTTTTTAAAACCCCATAGAGCACATAATATGTAACTTTGTTCAAATCTCTTTCCCTTAGAGAAATGACCCTTTGCTCTAGATGATTTGGTGAAGATAGCAGAAACTTCATGTTCAATTCCTTTGTGCTGTAAATCTTGCCATTCATATGCAACTCAGTAATTAGCTTGTGAAATCTCTCAAACATCTCAGTGATGCTTTCCTTGGATTGTGCCATGAAAGCTTCATACTGTGTGACTAGTATCTGTTTCTTGTTTTCCTTGACCTCATCCGTTCCTTCACATAACACCTCAATGTGATCCCACATTTCTTTGGCAGATGTGCATGATGCAATGTTTGTAAACATTGACATGTCCATGGAATCAATGATTAGCAACATGAGGTGACTGTCAAGAGCAACCATCTCCTTTTATGATTCTGTCCATTTAGATGGTTCCTTGGCCACATAAGATCTTGGAACAGTTATGGTTCCAACAGTCTTCTCAGGTATCTCTTGTTGTGGAACAAAGGGACCATTCTTGAGAATCACATGATACAAAGGATGAGAGGCTTTGATGAACAACATCATCTTTATCTTCCAGAGGTTGTAATTTTCTTTGTCAAACTTAGGGACTTTCACCGTTCCTGTAGTCTTTGGTGTATTCGAACTCATGATCGTTTTTCTGTTTTTGAATAAACAGCCCTCTCTAATACCACTTGTTGAGTATTGAATACATCAAAAGAATACAGAGGGGGGTGAATGGATTCTTGAACTTTTCTGGTTCTTGAATCTGTGTAGTAGATAAGTATCTGTGTGTGCAAATGTGTATGTGCGGATAAGAAATGACACAAGACACAATATCACTTTAATCTAATATATTATTAGATAAAGGTTGCTACAATCTGTGAATACAAATGATAGTATTCTCAGCTTCGTTTTTCTCAGAGAGATATGACTTACAATGTATGAAAAACTTGACTCCTCAAAAGTTAACAACTAAGGAAGTGAGGCTGTATCCTTATAGAACATGGATACAACCTACTTACTACAAATAAGGTAGCTGAACAAATTACTTTCTAGTATGTCTATCCTTTTTGAGTAAGTGCCCAAACGGTTACAGATTTGACTTTGCAAAGCCTGTTCAGATCCACTTCTTTATCCCTTTGTCTCTTCTATATCTCTCCAAGCTTCCTTGTAGGCTTTCCAGAGCACGTTACAGATTGTGGTCCATAAAGTGCATTGGCTTGTTGCAGGTTTCAGACTTGTACAATTTCTTCAGTATTTTGTCTCCAAGAATGTATTCGAGAAGTGGCTAAGTAGTTGATTCGAGAACTAGGATTAGATAACTCTAAGTTCTCGAATACTGTATGATTGACATATCGAATCACTTCTCGAATAATACTTTTCTCCAGGATTCCTTGAGTTATCGAATAGAACACTTGACTTGTCGAATCCTTGAGATATCGAATAGCTTTCTGAGTCCTTGAGATATCGAATGGAACTTTGACTTCTTGACTCTTTGAGAACTCGAATACCACTTTGACTTGTTGACTTCCTGAGTTCTCGAATAGAGTATTTAGACATGTCGAATCTTCTGAGATATCGAATGAGATATCGAACAGTTCATTCTGAGATATCGAACAATGTCTTCTTAGATATCGAATCTCTGACTTCTCGAATGCTAGACTTCTCGAATAGACAAAAGTACTTCTCGAATTGGTACTTAGGCAAATTCTTCATTTCTTCAAATCCCAACTGTGATTTATTTGACAGTCTTCATCTTCTTACTTGAGGCATGAACCTTGGAACTTCTTTCAAGCATTATTCTTGACTATATAAGTACAGTTACACAACTAGGATTTGATGCCTACTACAAGTACAGAACAAGTAGAAACTATACAACTAGAGGTTCCCTCAGTTAAGAGGTCATGTAAGTAATGCAAAGCATTACAGACAGTTAGGCTTGTTATTAGATGTAAACAGGCATGCCTCTATGACTAACATGAAGCAGTTTATAGGTGAAGAGATGATGGACGGAGGAAGGAGCGAGAATTTATAAAATGTCTTTGTCTAAGGAGTCTTTATGCTTCCTTGATTTTGGATTTTATGGAGGGTACTCTTTTCCCACTTGAGTTTTTTCCCAAAGGTTTTTGCTCTTGTGGGTTTTTAACGAGGCCCTTCTTTATTCCCTTTTGTATCCCTATTGATTGGGTTGAGAATTTTGAAGATCGGTCACGATATACTTTTGAAGTGCAAGTTTTTTTGAAATAAATGCTGATGACAAATTGGGTTTAAGGAGAGCTGGTGGACAGGCGGATTTGAGATAACTGAAGATTGGATCAACACTCCTTTTGGAGTGTTGATTATATTTTTAGTTGGCTACTATAGTTGTTGCCTTTCTGTATTTTTTCTTTTGGGTAGTTTTTTCGGACTTAAAAAGGTTATATTGTCTAAACGTCCGGGGGCAACATGCGTGCCTTTCGGTTAGATAATAAACTTTTTTGAATGAAAGAAACTAAACCCCTTTCTCCGGTTTCGCCGGTATTGTATTTCGGTACAATTCATATACGAGAATGTATATTTTTTGACCAAAAAAAAACAAAAAATTATCATGTTGAAAAATCTTGTTAAATATTAAAAACAAAAACTTTAGCTAGAATATTAACGGGGTAATGGCCAAAATGCCATTTTTTTCAAAATTTTATTACACAAATACCAATTTTAATTTTTTTGGCCAAAAATACCAACCTATTACGCATTTTCAAAATGGGTAATGCTATTACGCTTTTATGAAATAGGTATTATGTAAGAATTTTTCAAAAAAACAAAAAAAAATAATAATTGTGATATGCATTCTGAAAATGCGTAACACCCCAATTCTGATGGTGTTACGCATTCTTGAAATGCGTAACACAATTTTTTTTTTGCTTTATATGCATTACCCATTTGACAAATGCGTAATACTATTACCCATTTTTCAAATACGTAATACACTGACATTTTTGGCGAAAAAATTTAGAAGTGATATTCTCGTCAAAAAATTTTAAAAAAATGGTAAAAATGTCATTATTTCTAACGACAATGTACATTTGTAACATTTAATTCATTATTGATATTTTGTAAATATAAAAGATATTGTATTTTACCTGAAAAATGAAATTATTTAGTTCCTGAAAATAGAAAAGATAATATGTGTAACCTGAAAAAGTAAATTGATTAGTTAGTAGATCTTCAATTGAGTAAGGGTAATTAGGTAAATTCAATAGGTACCGTTGAACCAAACTTTTAATGTTTCGGCTTTTATATAATAGTATAGTAAGTATAGATTTTTTATGAAAAATCAATTTCAGTTATCTTTAAAAAATAAATAATTAAATAATTTATTTATATTTGTAAAAATAATATATTACTCTCGAGTCTCGTCTACTAATTTTTAGATATAAAAATAGCCAAATAGGCGTTATCTCATTTTTTCCGGGTCGGACTATCCTATTAATTGTTCTTCATTCTCGTTCCCAATCCAAAGGTTTTATACACACACTGCCTAACCCTTCCTTTTTGATGCCGATTAAAATCAATCAATTGAATTGATTGTGATCATAATCAAACCCTAATTGATCAGTTTTTTGCAATCAAGATGAAGACGACTAAAGGCGGGAAAGTTATGAACCCTACCGACGCTTATCGTAAAGAGCAACGCAAGAAAGAATTGAAAAGAGTAATCTTTTTATTCAATTGTTACTTTTTGTTATGCTTTAATTGGTAATGAATTAGTGATGATTGTTGTTGTGATTGGTGCTTATTTGGTGATGTTTAGTTTACGATTTTTCGCAGAATAAGAAAGAGAGGAAGAAGGTTAGGGAGGTGGGGATTTTGAAGAAAGATCCCGATACGCTTAAGGAGCAGATTGATAAGTTGGAAGCTATGAGTATGTTTTACGCTTTTGTGTGATTGTGGTTTGTTTGTAAATGTAGTGTCTTTTGTTGTTTATTTGATTGCGGAAATTTTGTTTAAGCTATGTTATATTGTAAAAATAAGTAAGATGTGGTGGTACTATATTTACGGAAATGTTTAGGGAGTATTGACATTCGTTTATTATTACTTTGGAGATTGGCAATTGGGTTTAGGGTGGGATGTTATGTTTAAGACTTCTGGTACACCTTTAAAGAAATAGGATGATCTAGTTCTTTTGATGAATGCTAGGACATGTCATTTGGTTGCCATTTCTTATATTTGTGGAAATGGAATGTATGATTATGATGAGAAAGTGGACATGAATGGGAAGGAAAAGATTTTAAGGGAGGTGAGAGTGGAGGATCTGAGGAGGTGATCAGATAACAGATAACTAGCAAAGATGGTGAAGTTTGTAAAGAATCTGTAGTAGAGAAAATGAACAATGAAAATTTTTTGTGTGAGGAGGGGTTATCAAGTCCTATGGAATGGAGATGTTAGGAATGAGTATAATTTTCAAATGTTAGCTGAAATTAAGCTGAAGTATCCAATCCATTCTTTCCAACTAATGGAATGAGAGCCAAGCCCAACATTAAATTACCATGTAATCCGTTGTAATAATAGGCTTGGAGGTGCAAGAAAAGACTGAAAGAATACAAAATTACAACGCTTAATAATCAACAAAATTAATGACCTAATCATACGTTGCTCAATTATACGTTGCATTCTTTCAACTCAAAGGATAGAGATTAAATGTAAAACTAATATTAGCAGTTCTAGCAGGTGTAGGGTGGGAATTATCAAAAACAGGCCTTACCTACTTTTTGTGTAAATGAAAAACTATTTTGTACTTAACTTTACTTCAGTTTTTCTTTATTTTATTTGCATTTGTTTTATATAAGAGATTCCTTTTCTGAAATGTCTTCTGTTTGTTTGATCATTCATGTCTGAAAGGAAGCCTGTTGATCTCTGGTGTGTAAATGATAATCTTTCTTAGCATATTGATGTGCCTTTCTGAATATGGTGCAGAGGCAGATGGAGCTCTTGACAAAGCAAGAAAGCACAGAAAGAGACAACTCGAGGACACATATAATCTTGTATTAAAGAAAAGGAAGGTATGTATAAGATATGCCAAACATTTGCTTTATATGTATATATATTGATTACATAAGCAGTCTAGCTACTATGATGTGTTATAAAACTACCTGTAAAAATTTAAGGTATTTTTTAGGTTATGTTGACTATTATATATTATAAGTTATAACTTATGTCTTTGATGTAAATATTTTTGAACATGACAAGTATTATATGCAACAGTCTCATGAGAAGATACACGACCCTCTCCAAATGTTTCATCAATTCCTCAATTCGTTGATTCCTGTTTGTGGTGCTTAGAGACGTTTGGTATGAGAAACCCTATACACGTTTTTCAGCAATCACAATTTAAGAAGAAACTAAGAGGATGAAATTATTGAGAGAATTGAAACAGTAAATAAAAAACCATAGGTTATATAGAGGGATTGTTGGTATCCTTATGCTCGGCTCTAGTGTCTGTATATAGAGATGGTTAAATAAAAAACAAGTCGAGTATTGTCATGGTTTGATGCTTTTTCAGTGAGTTTTTATAGTGTTTTTGGTATTTTCTGGTTTGTAAGTGCAGAGAAAGTAAGATAGCAGCTAGATTAAGAGATTAGAGCAGAGATTAGAGAGAAACAGAAGAGATTCAGAAGAGAACAGAGAGATTCAGAGCAGAAAATAGAGAGAGACAGAGTTTAGAGAGAGATTTGAGTTATAAACCCTAGGAGAGAGAAAGTAGTTATAGAGAGAGAAAGTAGATTGGTGGAAATAGATTCCTTTTCATATATCACATAATCTTCAAATACAGGACTGCACATGTATTTATAGACATAACAGAAGTAACTGACTTGAAAGTAAAAGACAGTTTTGCCCTTACTGAACACTGAACATACTACTAAGGCAAACACTGCTACACAGACTTATACTAATACTGATTAGAGTAATGACTCCCCTGACAACTATCCTCGACTTCACTACTTATTGGGTTATCACTAGTAATATTAAGGATTAATGTCTGGATTATCTGACAAAATTCTCTTTCAACTTCAAATTGCTCAAGTTATATCACTTGGTAAAGTCTGCTATCTCTGCCCCACTTTATTTGTATCGTCCCTCACATATATGAATTTATAAACATATTGTAATACACATTTTTTGTATTTCTAATATTACTAAAATATAGATACATTTTTCTTTGCAAATCAATAAAAAAAAATATTTCAAGCATTTTTACTGAATTCCTAGGAGCGCTGGCCGGTTCATCTGTCCAATAGTCCCAGGTTTTCCGCTCCTAGGGAGCTCATCAATAGCTATATAAATTTGCAATATGGATTTTTTGAAGCATTCAGGATCATTAAAACACATTCTACCATGCTTGTCTAGTATTCACGATAAGTTGATTATGTGGTAAGGAAATTGCATACAGCTGTGTCGAGAATCTGGAAGAGATGATATGCTAATTTATAATTACAAGAATTTTGTCGTCTAAATTGCCCATTTATAACTATGCTTATGAATTTGAGTGAAATGACATTTTTTTGTATGCTTCAGTAAATGCTTCTGCTCAGTATTTATCTGGGTGTATGCTTCAGCCTAAGCTTTAATGTGATCTTTATGTACAGGAATATGAATCTAAAATGCGGGAAAAAGGCGAAGAACCAGTGATGTTTAGGTGAGGAAATCTCTTGTGAAGAAAAGGTACAACTCTGTTAGAAGGTATTGTTATTTTGTTTCCATTAATAACTCTATTGGTCTTACTAAAACTGCAGTCATTTGGGACCTCCGCGGAGACGGACAACTGCAGAAGAAGAAGAAGATCGTGCAAAACACCCAAAACCAGAAGTAATTTCTCACCGTCATTTGCTATATATCATATTGTACTAGTATTCTTGTATAAAAACTAAGTTAATTGGACTATTTGTGCAGGATTCTGTATACTACCATCCGACTTTAAATCCAACTGGAGCTCCTCCAGCTGGGAAGCCTCAAATGTATAAATCGTCAATAGGTACTTGTTCTTTTCTTTTCTTTTCAACTTCCCATTTTGGACTTAAATTGGCTGTTTACTTCTCTTTCTGTTAGTTGCATATGTCAAATGAGAACTCTTAACGTGCTATCTTCTTACTGGATTGGGTTTTTGGAATGTTGATTGCAGGACCGCGAATACCATTATCAGCAGCATCATCTAGTGCTGCTGCATCATCATCACTGGCAGAATTGGATGATGTTGATCTGTCAGTTCCTCCTCCACCCCCACCACCTCCACCGATGCCTCATGCTGGCGAGGTGGACATGGGAGATGGTTCTACTGTACCCGAATCTTTGCCTTTACCTCCTCCACCCCCAAAGCCACCTATGCCTGCTGTGGCAGACTTGGGAACAACTTTGCCTTTACCACCTATGCCTCCGCCACCTCCTGGTCCCCCGCCTAAAGAGCAAACTGCAAATCATCAACTACTTTCCCCACCGCCTGCTGTCCATAAGTCTCCACAGCCACCCCCTCCAGGAACTGGTGGGCTAGAAAGAGAAAAAAATCAATCTGCAAAATCAGAAAATGTGATCTCTCAGGAGCCAGTTCGGGTAATAATTTTGGTTCATTCACAAATTATTGATTCACGGCACTTTTGTAGTTCTACCCATTATTGTTTTAATGTACATCCGATGTATCCTTTTGAATTTATGAATCTTTATGTATCAATTGTTTGGAATTAATGTCAATTTCCCCCTTTTTTCTTCCTTGCTTGTACAGGGATCTGGTGTGCTCCCTCCACCTCCTCCACCTCCTGGAATGCCACCGAAGCCAGCCGAAAATCAGTCCGAAGGTGCACCATCTAAATCCAATACCACCAATAATCTCTCCGAGACAAAGGATCTATCTAAAATACTTCCTCCCCCACCCCCTCCCAGGCAACAACCACCAATTCCTGGACCTCCCATACACCCTGCTCTTCAGCAAGATGTTTTGCCCCCAGGAATCTCCCGTATTCCTCCACCTCCACCTGATATGCGTCCACAATTATCGGCTCCTGGAATGTCTGGTCAACAAATTCCTCCTGGTATGATGGTCCCACTAATGGCAAGACCACCTTATGGACCTCCCCCTGGCCCTCCTTTGATGATGAGACCACCACTTCCTCCTGGCCCTCCTCCCATGGCGCTAGACGATATTGGTGCAAGGCCATTTGTCCCCCAGAAGCCTTCTTATGTGAAATCAGCTGCATCCACTGTTGTCAAGAGGCCTCTGGCTCAGCATACACCCCAGCTAACGTCAATGGTGAGTTTTCTTATGCCGAAGGTTACGTTTTCCGTTACCAGTTGTAGCTCTTTGATGAAGCTTTTCATGTTTTGAGCAGTCTGTAAATCCCCCAATGTATCCACGTACATGAACTCATTGATGAGTTCAGTATTTGTTACAAGGGACCTCATTCTTGTCCACTTTAATGGCAAGTGTGCTAGTCACTGCTGAAAGAGGCACAGAGAAGATATTAAAATTCTAAATATATGCTAACTGCTAGGGCACCTAGTTATTGGGAATCCAATCTAAGATTTTTGTTTAATGAAGGGCCAAAGTATCTTCTGAAACTCATAGTAGTGTTGAAGATGAATAGGACTAAGTTTTATGAATGGGATAGTAGCCAGATGACTTATTTCTATTAAAATAATATTTTCATGTTGCTTTTTATATATAATAACAGAGGTGTGCGAGGAATACATAGAACCTAACCTGATCCTACAATTGTTGGACCCAAGGGCTAAGAAATATACCCGTACAGGCTAAAGGAAGCATTATTATTACAAGTTGATAATTCTTTCAGTATGTTACCAGAGTAATTGAAATCTTCACCTCCCTATTAGGCTCTGTTATAAAAATCCCCGATTCAACCGATTAATCCCCGATTAATCTTCCGGAAGGTAACCAACCGATTTGATTTTTAAAATCCGATTAATCCTTTTAATTTATTTAAAATGATATGTTTAATTATAAATTAGATTAATATATTAAATATTATTATAATATCCGATTAATGCTCCGATTAATCCGTCCGATTAATCCCCGCCTACCCGATTAGGCGCTAGGCGGTACCGCGACCGCCCTGGACCGCCTGGCGATTTCTGGAACACTGCTATTAGGTGATAGGAATATGTCAGTCCTTTAGATGCATCGCGTTGCCTTTTATAGTTGGTTCAAGTCTTTTTTTTAGGCTTAGCTGGGACTTTTGTTCCTTTTTACGACTCGAGATCTTTTTTTTTTTTGACACAATGCAAAGGATTATATTTCTGAAACAAGCCAATAAAACAGCGGGACAAACCCCCGACTGTAGATACGACCAGGTTGAAAAAACAATAAATTGTTTCCAGATCGTGCAACAAACTGAACTAAAAAGTTCTTGAAGCTAAAAAACGAATTCGAAGATATTCGAAAAGATCCAAATTGCGTTAACATCCCTGAAAGCCGCGTTCTTATCTCTTGTTCGTTAAAGCTTTTTCCTTGCTTGGATACAGGTTCCTGCATCCGTGCGTGTGAGGAGGGAGTCTGCTGCTCCAAAGTTGAAACCGAAGCCATCCCTTTCATCCGTGACAGCTGCCACCCTGCCAAAAGCTGCTCCAGCAGTTGCAAAAAAGGAGTCTGGTACCTCTTCATCAGCACCGAAGCCACAGAGCATTGATGACTCGTATATGGCATTTTTGGAGGATATGAAAGCGCTTGGTGCTCTTGATAGTTGAGCTGCTTTGCAGATTGGTTGTGGAATGAGAACAGTTGCAATGGAAGGGTCTGAAGGGTATAGGAAGAGTGTCAACGGGCGAGGATAATTTTTTTTTGTGCAACAATGACATTCACCGCTGTTTATGCCCAGTTGCTTCTGAATATCCTTATTGTTTTTCATTCTCAATGTTTATATGGTATCTGGAATCGTCATATTGCAGGAATTTTTAGCTCATGATCTCTTTTAGTGAACATGGACATCATTAGCTTTGAACTCTTCGATTCAATGATTAAAGAAATTTCTGAAACCTTTTTATTTTGGGTGACTAATGAAGGTCTGTGTCATGCACCAAGTCTGCAAATCTTTTTCTGCGGAGAGAGAATAGCATTGGTGGGTTCAAAGTAAAATTTTCACAAAGTTGTAATTGATATTTTTATATTTAAACTAGTCTATGACTATTTGTTATAGCTCCTTGTCATGCTTTAGTACTGTATGATGATTCATGTATGTTGTCAGCCAGAGACTCAGAATGGTCTTTGAGCTAACTTGTCAATTACAGTTAATGTTGTCGAATTTAGAAGTTGCTCTACTTGCGATTCAGACAATAAACACAGGTGCCGACTGAGTTTTAGCATGTTAATGGACAAGACGAATATTAAGGAACAAGAATCACGATGAGTCGACGATGGCCAATGCTCGAATTGAAATTGTGAACAAGTATGGTGATGGCTTGAATTAGATGGAAAATTTGGGGAGGCGGTCATTTCTTTAGTCTTCTGTTTGTCTTGCAGAATCCTTCGCTTTCATAATTCCTGGACTTGCAAGCTTTCGTTTGAGGAGCGTTTATGAATCTGGACTGGACTAAAAAATCCAACTTTTTTAGTTAAATAGGAATTTCAATACCTGGATTCATGGTTTGAACTTTGAACCGGTCTTAATCAGTGAGATCTATGATTAATATCAGCACACATTTTCATTATGTAAGAGGCAAAGAAATAATCTCTTGCCTACTAAAGCAGTGTATTTTTATCCATTAAATTTGCAGGCTTCTAGTGATTGAGACACTAAAATGATTTACCCTATATTTGTAGTGGTCATCACTACTTCAACACTAAAAAACACAGAAAGAATGTTGGTTATCCCTTGTCACTGTCCATAATTTATACTCCTATAATTGAGTAAATGATAGCCTGATAGGATTACCAATAAAAAAAAATCATTTTTATTTTATAAAAAAGTATTTGGAATTAGATTTAGTATTATATTTTTCTTAAAATAATAATTTCATATTTGTGTGGTTGAAACAAGAGATATTATAATAATCATTTCTAATACTTGGGTGAAAGAGTTATTATTTGATACCCTCTAAACAAGTCATTTTTTTTAAAAAATTTAATTTTCTCACTATAATTTCATTATAATTCCATGCAAAATGAACATAAGAATAAATTTTTTTAAATGAGAATAGTTAAATCCTTATATTTTTCAGCAAAACAAACATAAAATATGAAAATGTAAAGGATAATAGTAACATTCTTAAGGATTATGTTTCAATTAAACAACAAAATGGAATCTGACAAAAAAAACAAAATTAAAAATAATATAATTTAAAGAATTATAATATATGAGATTATAAATAATGATATTATTTTACCTGGATAATAATTTCGTGATTATAATCCTCAAAATAAACATGGCCCTAAAGTAGCGTGGATAAGACTTTGCGAATTGCTTTCTTAGAAATTTAAAGAAACAATTATGTTCTTTTTTCGGTTTCAACATCGAAATCTAATTATACAAGGCATGTGTTTCTCACAAACTTGCTACCAATCAATGTTAAATACATATAATCCCTCAGTCCCGTTACATTCTTTACATTGTAGTTTTGCACAAAGATCAAGGTAATTGGATAAAATGAATAAATTAATTAAGGATAGTGGATATAATATTGTTAAAAAAAATGAAATAGTCGGTTTAATAGTGATTTTATTGTTAAAATAAGTAAAGTAGTGGATGTAAAAGTGTAAAGCGTTAAAAAGTGGAGTGAAGTAGTTGATGTAATAATGTATTTTATTATTAAAAATTACTATTTTTAGTAATGTAAAGAATTGGTGGGACGTCCCAAAAAGAAAAGTGTAAAAAAATGAGAGGGACAGAGGGAGTACTAATTATAAACTAAGTCTAAACTGCAATCTCAAAATTAAGCTCAATGGAACATGTTAGCTTATGGAGGTCACTAATTACTGGGCATTCAAAAACATGCTATCAGTTATCACCATGGTAGGACAGTATCAAAGTCTCTCAATTCCGAGAGCAACAACAAATTCAAAATGGGGGAGGGAATCCCTCTCTCTCTCTTTTCCTCTCTCTCTCTCTCTCTCTCAGATATATACATACATATATAGATACACAGTTTTCGCCTCTCCAAAATCCTCTCCCGGCGACGGAAAGATCACTGATGAGTTCATCGACGCCGGCGTGATCGGTCATGTGTGTTAGGTGATCGGAGCCATCGTGGATGTGAGATTTGTTAACGGTTTGCCGCCGATTCTGTTGGGGAATTGGGTGATAACTTGGATTTTTCTGAAGTCGTGTGATCACTTTCAGATTGAAGTTATTTGTGGTTCACCCAAATAATTCAATCGGATAAAATCAGAAAATCTGCAAGAAGAGAGAATGAATTTTGCTGTGTATTTCAAAATGAACCTATATATAAAATGATCAATGTCACACCTATTTATAGATGTCAACAGATGTGTCTTTTGCCAATAGACACACCTCAAGATGTGTCTTTTCCAATAGACACATCTCATTTCCAACAGTCATGTCCAATGCCAATAGACACACCTCAAGGTGTGTCTTTTCCAATAGACACACCTCATCTGATGCCAATAGACATGTCCCATAAGCAATAATTCTGAAATCATAACGAACTCGAACAGAGCATGCACTCCACATTCTCCTGACTTGTTCGATGTAGCATTACGATTACATTGATCAACTAGCCAATCCAATTACACTAAAATATCCAACAATCCTCCCCCATTTTAGCGTAATCCATGATTAACCAAACAAAATCACAACAAACGACAAACTTATGCATAAATGAAATATCGTGACGATTGAATTTCACATTAGTATATTACACATTCCAAATATTCGAATATCAAGGTATCACTATGGATTGAACCTTGGTTATTCATAGTGAATACATGAAGATAATATACACATAAATTTACATTCTCAAATGTTCTTACTTGACACTATCTTTTACTAGCCTAGTGTCCTAATCCTTCATAAGCATATCAAAGCCAAGTCCAAGCTTCTTGAAGCGGCTAAACTTCATGCTCAAATAGGTAGTTCTTTTATTCTCGCACCTGCATATGCAATTTTTCAAAAGAACTATTAAGAAGATAAACTTCAACCTCCTTAACTTGCAGGTCTGAACACATACCTTGGGATGATGCTTTAATGTGTTCCAATCTCTAAATGTTAATCTTTCCACATTGAATTCAGCACCTAATGTCATATTAGATGGGAATTGGGTATCTCAACATGAGAGGTTATTCGATGGACTTTAATCCCATCCCTACAGCCGACTTGTGCACAAGATCTCTACTCAACCCTTTGGTTAGATGATCAGCTAAATTATGTTGAGTTCTTATAAACTCCACTGATATAACACCATGCGTGATAAGCTCACGAATCATGCTGTGTCTAACACCTAAGTGTCTAGACTTGCCTTTGAACACTTGTCTATAAGCATTAGACAAGGCAGACTCACTATCACATCTGATAGATATGGGAGATATCGGTTTAAGCCACAATGGAATCTCATAAATCAGATTTCTTAGCCATTCAGCTTCTTTACCAGCCGCTGATAATGCCACAAATTCAGATTCCATCGTTGAATCAGTAATGCAACTTTGTTTCTTTGATGCCCAAGAGATAGCACCTCCCCCAAGAAGGAATACCCATCCACTTGTGGAAGAATGATCTTCCTTATTGGAAATCCAACTTGCATCTGAATGACCTTCAATAACCGAAGGAAATCCAGTATATGTCAAACCATAATTCATGGTTCCTTTCAAGTATTTGAACACTCGGCTTAAGGCTTGCCAATGATGTGTACTTGGCTTGCTAGTATACCTACTAAGCTTTCCAACAGCATAGGCAATATCTGGCCTAGTGCTTATCATGGCATACATGAGACTACCAATAGCCCTTGAGTATTCAAGTTGAGATACTGCAACACCTGTATTAGGTAGGAGTTTAATACTAGGATCAAGAGGAGTGCTAACAGGAGAACAATCCTTAAAGTTAAATCTTTTAAGAATCTTCTCAATATAATGAGATTGAGAAATTGAAATGCCATTGTTCTCACGCTTGATCCTTATACCAAGAATCACCTCAGCCTCCCCCATGTCTTTCATATCAAAATTAGATGACAAGAACTTCTTGGTTTTATCCACTTGATTTTGGTCAGTACCAAAAATCAACATGTCGTCCACATATAAACAAATTATAACTCCTTTACCAGAAGCATCAAATTTGCTATATACACACTTGTCTGCTTGGTTAATAAAATAACCGTTAGACAAGACTACAGTATCAAATTTATCATGCCAATCCTTCGGTGCTTGTTTCAGACCATAAATTGATTTCTTCAATTTACACACCTTGTTCTCACAACCAGGCATTACAAACCCTTCGGGTTGTTTCATATAAATCTCTTCATCTACTTCACCATTCAAGAATGCAGTTTTCACATCCATTTGGTGAATGACAAGGTCGTGTATAGCAGCAAGTGCTATTAACAACCTAATAGTGGAGGTTCTAGCAACAGGAGCATAAGTATCAAAATAATCAATCCCTTCTTTTTGTCTAAAACCTTGGATCACCAATCTGGCTTTAAACTTATCTATGGTACCGTCCACCTTCATTTTCCTTTTGAAGATCCATCTATTTCCCAACGCTTTACAGCCAGGGGGCAGATCACTCAATTCCCAAGTATTGTTATTCATGATAGAATCCATTTCATCTTGGATAGCTTCTTTCCAGAATGCAACATCCCTAGATTTCATAGCTTCGCTAAAAGTATTTGGATCCTCCTCAATAACAAAACAATATTGGTATTGATATTCAATTTCATCTCTAGAGCCTTCTACTAGATAAAGATGAAAATCATCTCCAAAAGACTTTGCTTTTCTAGCTCTAGTGCTTCTCCTTGGTTCAGACGGTCCATTCACATCTTCAGTAGAAACTGAGTTCCTACTAGAAGAATTCTGAAGCATGTCCCTTGGTCTAGGTATAGATGTAAATCTATTTTCATCAAAAATAGCATCTCTTGACTCGATAATCGAGTTCACAGATACATAGTCATTAGATTCTAACACATAGAATCTATATGCTATAGAATGCTCAGCATAGCCAACAAATATGCAATCTATACCTCGTTCACCCAAGTTTCTTCTTTTGGGTTCAGTGAGTCTTACAACTGCTCTACATCCCCAAACTCTCAGAAAACTTAATTTTGGTGACTCTTTATACCAAAGTTCATAAGGGGTAATCTTATTCCTCTTACTAGGAATTCGATTCAATAAGTGACAGGCTGTCAACATAGCCTCACCCCAAAATCCCTCACTCAAACCCGAGTAGGATAACAAGGAATTAACCATTTCTTTCAAAGTCCTATTCTTTCTCTCTGCCACACCATTTTGCTGTGGTGTATAAGGAGCTGTGGTTTGATGTATTATACCAGTAGATTGAAAATAAACCGGATCATAATACTCACCTCCTCTATCAGTACGTAGATTTTTAATCATGGTACTCTGATGTAGCTCTACTTCTTCTTTAAAAATTTTAAAGAAGTCAAGAGCTTCATCCTTAGCATTCAATAAATATACATAGCAATATCTAGTAGCATCATCAATAAAAGTAACTACATACTTTTTATTTCCTAATGATGGTGTAGAATGGAAATCACACAAATCACTATGTATTAGTTCTAAAACATCAGACACCCTATTAACCTCCTTAAAGGGCTTTCTTGTTATCTTTGTTAACATGCATGTTTTGCATTTTTCATTGTCTAAATCAATAGCAGGTATGAGACTCATTTTTGACATATCCTTTATTCTTTTGTAATGTACATGTCCTAGTCTAGCATGCCATAATTCTGGTTTGTTCAAATTATTGCTAGTACTAGTAGAAGCCATGCAAGCAGATTCATCAATAAATGGAGTATTTACATTCAACATAAACATGCCATTACACAAATAGCCAAAGCCAACAAAAGAGCCATGTTTTGACAATATATATTTGTCACTTTCATAAACTTGTTTATATCCACAATTATTCAATACAACACCAGACAAGAGATTCTTACGAATCCCAGGAACATACAACACTTTATTTAACAATATACATTTGCCAGAAGTAAAAACTATCTTGACATTTCCTAGTCCTTTGATCGGTTCAGTTGCAACATTTCCCATCTTTAAGATAGATCCATCTTCGATTGGTTGAAAGTCTATGAACCAACGAAGATCTTTGCATACATGACTTGTTGCTCCTGAATCAATCCACCAAGCAACATTGTCATCCTGCACATAAAATGCCTCAGATATTAGTGTCACATAATTCTGACTAGAATTACAATTTTGCATTAAAGTCTGACCTTGTTGCATTTCTGGATCCTTGGATCCACTTGGACCAGCATTTTGCTTTTCTTGCTTGCCTTTACCAACCCGACAATCCTTCTTGAAATGTCCAGGTTTGCCACACTTCCAACATGCCATCTTAGGCCTTTTGTTGGAAGGATTGTTGTTGTTTCCTTTAAACTTTCATTTATCACCCTTGCCATACTTAGAATTCTTTGAAGATCCACCATCTTCAACCATATTCACAGAAGAGTTACCGACTTGGTTCTTGCCCTTAGGATTATTCTCAATTTCTTGAGTCCTCAAAGCCTCTTCAATTCTGAAGTGACTTCCAAGTTGAACCAGAGTCATATCCTCTTTGTTATGTTTCAAGGAGTGTTTAAAATCCTTCCATGATGGTGGTAGTTTGTCTATAACACCAGAAACTGAGATAGATTCATCCATCTTCAAATTGTGTTGGGCAAACTGTCCCAGAATTCTTAACAATTCATTGTATTGTTCCATCACAGGTCTAGAGTCGACCATTTTGTAATTCATAAAATTACTGACCAGAAACTTCTTACTAGAAGCATCTTCTGCCATGTATTTGGATTCAAGAGAATCCCACAATTCTTTTGCTGACTCAACATTTTGATATACATCGAAAAGGGAATCAGACATACCGTTTAAGATGTGGCCGCGGCATATGTAATCAGCGTTTTCCCATTTGCAATGCCTCCTTGTTTGTTCAGCGGTTTCAACCTCAACCACTTCTGGAATGGGGGTGCTCAAAACATATACAACCTTCAGCGTTGTCAATAGAAAATGCATCTTCTTTTGCCATCTTCTAAAATCCTGACCCTCAAACTTGTCCAACTTTGCAAACTTGCTTGTCATGTCTCTTGCAGATTCTGAGTTTGCCATCTTCAAAAAACAGATAACTTCAATCTTTGTTGGGGAATTGGGTGATAACTTGGATTTTTCTGAAGTCGTGTGATCACTTTCAGATTGAAGTTATTTGTGGTTCACCCAAATAATTCAATCGGATAAAATCAGAAAATCTGCAAGAAGAGAGAATGAATTTTGCTGTTTATTTCAAAATGAACCTATATATAAAATGATCAATGTCACACCTATTTATAGATGTCAACAGATGTGTCTTTTGCCAATAGACCCACCTCAAGATGTGTCTTTTCCAATAGACACATCTCATTTCCAACAGTCATGTCCAATGCCAATAGACACACCTCAAGGTGTGTCTTTTCCAATAAACACACCTCATCTGATGCCAATAGACATGTCCCATAAGCAATAATTCTGAAATCATAACGAACTCGAACAGAGCATGCACTCCACATTCTCCTGACTTGTTCGATGTAGCATTACGATTACATTGATCAACTAGCCAATCCAATTACACTAAAATATCCAACAGATTCTTACGGAGGTAGAGGTGATGGATAACTCGATCCGGTTGGTTCTGGAAGTTGCTCAACATTTGGGAGAGAATATGGTGAGGACAATTGCTATGATGGAACGGAAGGACTTGTGAAAGGTCAATGTGTGCTTAGTACTGGATCTCCTATTACTTTGTACTACTCGATTACTTAACTCGTATACTTGCTGATCTACTATATATTCTATATTTTTGTTGTTACTGTAAGCATCTTTTACCGTTGAGTGTTGTTATGTATGTATGTGGAGTTGTAATGTTGAAAATTGAATTTTGTGTTTCATAAGTGAACTGATCTACGGAGTTGTACTCCGAGTTCGAGAGGTTGTGATTCTGTCGTGTTTTCGAATTAGTTCCGTTTAAGTGTTGTTTTGATTTTTTGTTTGAGTCACTGAGTTGCTGTTAATCAGGTGGTAGTTGGCTTTTTATTGGAGTTATTTTTGCTTGGTTTTTGTCTTGTTAAATTGTTGTTGGGTGGTGTCTTATTTTTTTTCGATAAAGTATCCGATTTATTAGTATTTTTCGATGAAATTTGATTTACTGGCATGACGTTTTGTTTATTGTTTATGTGAGTATGTGATTATAGATTTTGTTTGTGATTAATGTAAATACGTTATTATTACATGATTGATTTTGCTATAGTGATCTTACATGCTCCTTTGCAACCGATTTAGTAATTATGTATATTGTTTTGAAATCAGTTATTATTATTATTAAATGCTAATTGATTCTTGTTTTTTGATTGAGGTTTTTGACCAATTAATGGTTTATTGATTGGGCTTAATATTTAACTTAGTTTGCATTTATTAAATTGATTTCCTGTTTAATTGATTTTCTTATTAAACGTCAATTGATTTTTGAGTATTTGATTAGTTTGACCTCCTAATTAATTGTTGCCTGTTTAAATGTTTTTTGATTAATTGATTCTCTTAGGAAATGATAATCGATTAAGTGTTTCCTTTATTAATTATAATGATGTTAAATAATTATTTGATTACTGTACCATTATTGGGTGTACTATCGGTTTTGGACCTTACATAGGTTGCTATTAGCTGTCGCCAGTTTGACGAATTATATCTGTCATTAGTGGACGAATTAGTGTTAGTGGACTAAGGTATCTAGCCAAAGGGATACTCCTTTTGGCTAGAGTAATGTTTTTTATTTTTTGTTTTTGCTTTTGTGTTTTAATTTTCAGGAATCTGTTTATATGTGAAGAGATGATGGACGGAGGAAGGAGTAAAAATTTATAAAATGTCTTTGTCTAAGGAGCCTTTAGTGTTTCTTTGATTTTCAGTTTCATGGAGGGCACTGATAGAGTATATTATATATATATTTTATAGGATTTTATTCCCACATTTACGGTGCTTTTGCGAATAATCGTGTCGATTTAATTAGTTTTATTTGAGTTTGTTGCAGGAAATAAATAAATGCCAAGTCGGTAGGAATCGAGCATTATTTAAAGATTTTATGTGATTTTTAGCTCGAAGGATTTATTTTGTGAAATTACGAGGAGAAATGGTGGAATTATGGTTCGTTGTTGAGAAATTTTGGAGCAAAACAAAGCAAATTCCAGGAGCTCCACAGCGCAACAGCGCTATAAAAGAAGGGCTGCTGCGCCACTTGACTTGGCAGAAAAACAAAACAGGAGAATTCCAGGGAGAAAGCCGTGCAACAGCGCTGTACATAGAGCAGCTGCGCATGTTGATACGGCGCAACAGCGCCTTGAGAAGGTCCCCAGCGCGACACGCCCACTGTAACAGCTCTAAAAGTTTGCGCACCAGCGCTTAAAGCTCGAGCAACAGCACCTCTTACTTCCTGCTGTGCGGGAAGATTGTGGAAAAATAGAATTTACTTTTATTTCCTATTTAGAATTTAATTCTAATTAAAAATCAGCTGGGCTTTATTATTCTTGGCAATAACTTTAGTTGTTGAGGAATTTGTAACCTCCTCTATATAAATACTTTGAGGGATCTATCTTTTGGGGGGATATCTTTACACACAATTTTTACATACATTCTTAATATTAAAAGCTAGGGTTTTATTTTCTTCTCTCCATCTTTGCAAGCTCAATTTAATTCTTGGATTTAATTGTTCTTCGTTATTCAAAGGTTTAAGGTATTTCTTATCTTCTCCTTATTAATTACATGTTTATTATGGCTTTCTTGATTATTGTTGTTAGTTTTAATCCTAGAATGAGTGAGTAATTTAATTCTAGGGTATTAAGGGGAGCCATGTTTGCACCATGATTTGGGCTTAATTTGATTAGTGGATTGATGGGTAGAGAGTAATTCTGATTGATATGTTCTAATTCTTAATTTGTGTAATTGCGCAATATCACGGATTAATTGATTGCAATAGGAGTAATAGATCGAAAGATTTTACTACTAGAGGCTTACATACAATTAGCGGAATTGAAGGTGATTGTGGAAGCATCATTAGATATTCTGAGAGTATTAATGCTTGAAAAAGATTAACCATTGCTTTAATTACTTAATCCCATTGAAAAGCTATACTTTTGTGATTTGTTTGGTGTAAACATGGTGAACCTGAATTGCCCTAGATCCTTTTATTAATTGAATTAAAACTTTGTTAAATTTGCATTAGTAGTTAATAAAATTCCCAAATAATCGTTTGTGACTAGAAACAATTGATAATAGTTGAATTGAAATTGAAACTGTCTCCTTGAGGAATCGACTCGTATTTGCTAGTATCTACTACAATTGATACTGTGCGCTTGCGGTTAGGTATAATTTAACACATCAAGTTTTTGGCGCCGTTGCCGGGGAGACGCCTAGTTTTATAGATTTTAGTTTGATTGTCTTAGATTGTTTCTCTTGTCTCTTTGGAACTCTTGTTCCAACTGAGACCGATCTTACTGCTTTTCCTTGTTTAGTTATTGATGCCCAGGACCAGGTCTCAAACGAAAGAAGATCAAGCGAAAGAGGATGCAACTCCTCTTAGTCCAGATTCTGAACTTTCTTGTCAACAATACATAGATCAACAAAGGAAAGAGAAGCAATAAAAGATACCTGAACCAAAGATTGAGATGGCAGACCCTCCCAAATCTTTGAAGAACTACTCACAGCCCTCTCCGAGTGGGGTACCTACTGACCTTGCTATGCCAGCGATTTAAGCAGCAAATTTCAAGATCAAGCCTGCTTTGCTCACTATGATCCAACAGAATCAATTTGCTGGGCTTGCCTCTGAACACCCTACAAATCATCTGCAACGGTTTCAACAGCTCTGTTCTACAATTAAACATCAGGGAGTCACTCCAGACCAGTTGAAAGTCATGTTGTTCGGTTTCTTTCTTCGTGACAAAGCTCAAAAATGGTTGAATGATATTGACCTGACCGAGTGGGATAAGATTGCTCAGGCTTTCTTAACTGAGTTCTTCCCTCCTAACAGAACCGATGATTTGATCGACAAGATGATGGGTTTTAAGCAAGATTATGGTGAATCTCTACGGGATGCTTGGGACAGATTCAAGGATTATCAACGTGCATGCCCTCACCATGGTCTTTAGAAGTGGTTTCTGCTTAAACGCTTCTACAATGGTCTTGATCCTGAAACAAAAGGGATGGTTGATAACGCTGCAGGTGGTGTGTTTTTAGACAAAGGAGTTGATGATGCACATGCTTTTCTTTCTAATTTGGCTGCCAATCACTTCAGTAATCCGAGAGCAGCCAAGAAAGGGGGTAAACTTGAAGTGGATGCTTACTCTCTATTATCATCTCAACTCGCTGCATTAACTCAGGAGATCCACTCATTGAAGACATCTCAGCCCTCTACTCAACCTAGGAGTATCAATGCATTATCATCCATGGCTCCTATGAATAATCCTGTTTGTGAAGTCTGTGGCATCCAAGGCCACTATGGTAACGATTGCCAATACAATGCTCAAAATTCACAAAATTTTCAGATGGAGCAAGCAAATGTTTTCCAACAAAGGCAGCAGTACAATCCATACTCCAACACTTACAATCCTGGTTGGAAAGATCATCCGAACTTCTCATATAGGAACAATAATGCTCAGAATTCAAATGTTCCTAATCAGCAGCAATATCAGCAGTCGTACCAGCCTCTTCCACAGCAACAGTATAGGCCTCCTCAAGGACCTATGAATCCCCCTGGATTCCAAAGGCCTCTTCAGAATTATGCTCCTCAAGCAAATCATGCTGCACAGGCTGATAATTAAGGTGATATGATGAAGATATTGTTACAAATGCAAACAAAGATGAACCAGATGGAGATACATAATAAGATGCTAGAAACTCAGATTGCTCAAATGGCTAGTTCTTCATCTACAAGGCAATAAGGCTCTCTACCAGCACAACCAACTCAGCCAAAGGAAAATGTGAATGCCATTGCTCTTAGGAGTGGTCGTACATATGATACTCCTCCAATGCCTACTGATGATGTTCCTACTGAGAAAGAAGAAGAGGATTCTGAGGAAGACAAGGTAGAGAAAGTTGTTGAAGATGCAAACGAAGGTGAAACCGAGGAAAGCAAGAAAAAGGACAAAGAGAAGACTGCAGTTACTCCTCCACCATTTGTGCCAAAGCTCCCATTCCCTAGTAGGATGAACAGAACTAAGGTGGACCAGCAGTTTGGTAAGTTCATGACACTTGTCAAGAATCTTGAGGTAACAGTTCCTTTTACTGATTTAATTTCTCAAGTTCCATCATATGCAAAGTTTCTTAAGGATATTCTCACTAAGAAAAGGTCTTTTGGTGAGGTGGAGACAGTAGCTTTTACTGAAGAGTGTAGTGTTGTTTTACAAAATAAGTCTCCACCTATCTTAAAGATCCTGGTAGTTTTTCGATCCCGTGTTATTTAGGTGCATTGTTCATTGATAAAGCTTTATGTGATTTGGGCGCTAGCGTCTCAGTGATGCCTCTCTCGGTTTTTCAAAAACTAAATATGGGAGAATTAAAATGTACACAGATGACTTTGCAAATGGCAGACCGTTCGATAAAATATCCCCTTGGAATTTTAGAGGATGTGCCTGTTAGGGTTGGAAAATTTTATATTCCTGTAGACTTTGTAGTTCTAGATATGGAAGAGGATAGCTAGATACCTATTATTTTAGGTAGACCATTTCTCTGTACTGCAGGTGCTGTTATTGATGTTAAAAGTGGGACTCTCACATTGAGCGTTGGTGATGATAAAATTACTTTTACTCTAATCTCTGCTCTTAAATCCCCTTTGCTTGAGAATACTTGCTGCATGATTGATGTTATAGATGGAATTGTCCAAGATGAGACACCTCAGATTCTATTGAATGATGCATTGGAAGCAGTGCTCATGCTTGAAGCTTACGAAGGAGAAGGACATGCTGAAGTCGATTCTTTGATTCTTGAGTTGGATGGTGCAGCTGATCTGTATTGTGAGGTAACCAACACTGTCACTTCTTATGGTGAACCTCAGGTAAATAAGTTAGAGCTAAAGCCTTTGCCATCTAATCTGAAATATGTGTTTCTTGATGATGAAAAGACTTGTCATGTGATTGTTAGCTCTAGTCTTGATGATAACCAGGTTTTTAAGCTTCTTACTGTTTTGCGTGCGCATAGAAAAGCTATTGGGTATAGTATCGATGAGCTTACAGGGATTAGCCCAGACTTTTGCATGCATAGAATTCACTTAGATGATGACCATAAGCCTTGTATACAGGGACAACGTCGCTTGAACCCTAACATGCAAGCGGTTGCTAAAAAAGAAGTTTTGAAGTTGTTAGATGCGGGCATCATTTACCCAATTTCTGATTCTAAATGGGTAAGCCCAGTTCAGGTAGTCCCTAAGAAAGGAGGAACAACGGTAATTAAAAATGAAAAAGATGAACTAATTCCCACTCGAATTGTCACCGGTTGGCGAATGTGCATTGATTACCGTAAGTTAAACATTGCTACTAGAAAAGACCATTACCCTCTCCCTTTCATTGATCAGATGTTAGAAAGACTTGCTAAGCATAAGTACTTTTGCTATTTAGACGGATATTCAGGGTTCTTTCAAATCCCTATACATCCTGATGACCAAGAAAAGACTACATTTACTTGCCCATATGGTACTTTTGCATATCGTAGAGTGCCTTTTGGTTTGTGCAATGCCCCTGTTACTTTTCAGCGTTGCATGACTGCCATATTTTTTGATTTCATAGAGTCTATCATGGAAGTATTTATGGATGATTTCAGTGTTTATGGGTCTGATTTTGATGTATGTCTGCATAATCTTTCTAAAGTGCTTAAACGTTGTGAAGAGGTAAATTTGGTTTTGAATTGGGAAAAGTGCCACTTCATGGTCAATGAAGGAGTGGTACTTGGTCATTTGATTTCTGAACGTGGCATCCAAGTTGACAAAGCAAAAATTGAGGTGATTGAGAAACTTCCTCCTCCTGTTAATGTCAAGGGAGTGAGGAGTTTCCTTGGTCATGCGGGTTTTTATCGTCGTTTTATAAAAGATTTTTCAAAAATTGCAAAACCCCTCACTCAATTGTTGCTTAAGGATGCCACCTTTGTGTTTACTGATGCTTGTTTGGAGTCTTTTAACAGAATTAAGGAAGCTTTGATAAGTGCACCAATCATTCAATCTCCAGATTGGAATCTTCCATTTGAAATCATGTGTGATGCAAGTGATTATGCAGTTGGAGCAGTTCTCGGTCAAAGGAAAGACAAGGTATTGCACGCCATCTACTATGCAAGTAAGACCTTGGATGAAGCTCAAGTTAATTATGCTACGACTGAGAAGGAACTTCTAGCTGTGGTCTACGCTCTTGACAAATTCCGAGCCTATCTCATTGGCTCCAAAGTCATTGTTCACACTAATCATTCGGCACTTAAGTATCTGTTGGCGAAGAAAGAAGCAAAGCCAAGGCTTATTCGTTGGATTCTATTACTCCAAGAATTTGACTTGGAAATCAAAGACAAGAAGGGTGCTGAGAATGTGGTTGCGGATCATCTCTCACGGTTGCTTTTCAAATCTGATATTGCGTCAAGTACTCCTATTGACGATTCTTTTCCAGATGATCACTTGTTTTCGGTTGCTATTCAAACTCCATGGTATGCAGATTTTGCAAATTTCTGTGTTAGTGGATCTCACCCTCCAGAATTGACTTATCAGCAAAGATAGAGGTTTTATCATGATGCTAAACAATATTTTTGGGATGACCCTTTCTTGTACCGCAAGTGTGCTGATGGAATCTTTCGTAGATGTGTCCCTGAGTTCGAAGTACATGACATTCTCAAGCATTGTCATTCTCTCGCATGTGGAGGCCACCATGGTCCTTCAAAAACTGTTGCTAAGGTACTTCAATCCGGTTTCTTTTGGCCGTCTCTATTTAAGGATGCTCGTGCTTTCTGTTTAGCGTGTGATGCATGTCAAAGGATGGGTAATATTTCTAAACGCCATGAGATGCCTCAAACTGGTATTCTTGAGGTCGAGATATTTGACGTATGGGGTGTTGATTTTATGGGACCCTTCCCAAGTTCTTATGGGATGAGATACATCTTAGTTGCTGTCGATTATGTGTCCAAGTGGGTTGAAGCAGTTGGATCAGTAACCAATGATTCCAAGGTAGTTATGAAGCTTTTCAAGAATATTATCTTCCCTCGTTTTGGAGTTCCTAGAACAGTGATAAGTGATGGTGGTTCTCATTTTCGCCATCGCCAGTTTGAAACTTTGTTGAAGAAATATGGCGTTACTCACAAGGTTGCTCTTGCATATCACCCCCAAACAAGTGGCCAAGTGGAGGTTTCTAACCGCCAAATCAAAAGCATTTTGGAGAAAATGGTTGCAAAGTCAAGGAAAGATTGGTATTTGAAGCTAGATGATGCTTTGTGGGCTTATTGGACGGCGTACAAAACACCTATAGGAACCACTCCTTATCGGTTGGTTTATGGTAAAGCATGTCACTTGCCAGTGGAATTGGAGCATCGCGCTTTCTGGGCTATAAAAGAACTCAACATGGATTTGAAGGCTGCGGGGCAAGCGAGACTTCTTCAACTTAATGAGTTAGATGAGCTTCATTTTGATGCTTATGACAACTCTCGGCTTTACAAGGAGAGAACGAAGAAGATGCATGATAAGATGATTTAGAGAAGAGATTTTCAGGTTGGTGACAAGGTGTTGTTGTTTAATTCCAGACTTTGATTTTTTTCGGGGAAGCTCAAATCAAGATGGTCCGGACCTTTTACTGTCACCGATGTCAAATTTTATGGTGCTATTGAAGTTATGGGACGAGATGGAACAAAATTTAAGGTCAACGGTCAACGCCTTAAATTATATGTGGATGGTGCATTCGTAGGGAAGATGGAAGTGATTTATCTTGACAACCCCTCCACGGAGATCTGAACCAGCTGAGTCGAGCCAACGACGTTAAACAAAAGCGCTTCTTGGGAGGCAACCCATGGATCATGCTTCTGCAATGGGGAGTTCTTCTTTCCTTCTATTTTATATATTGTAGATTTCTTTGTTTAGTTAATGAGTCATTGAGGACATTGACTCGCTTAAGTGTGGGGAGGTGTTCTCGGTGTTCTCAACGTAGTGTATATAAAAAAATTAAAAAAAAAATTTTAAAAAAAAATTGAAAAATACCAAAAATAATTCTAGCCATGTGAAGATTACTTGTGTAAATGCACCCATGCATGCTTAGGAATCTTGTGTTTATGGATGCTTTTGATTGAGAAGTGATATGTGATGTTCTTGTGCACACACATACACTAGAAAGTAGAAACTAGTAGACTTATTGAATGTGCTAAGTGATTAGAATGACATGAATATGTGCAAGGTAATTTGGTCTATATGCTTTGAGTACAAGTAGGTGCGTTAGAGAGACTGTTATTTGGGATTGATTATGTTTTGTCATACCAAGCGAGTTTTGAGCCAATATGCATATCTCTTGCATGATTTCGTTTGCTTGAGTGTCCACATGTTGTTTGCATTGCTAGCACTTGCTTGAGGTCTTTCTTAAGATGCATGACATTAATTGATGATAACGTGATAAAGGCAATTAGGTATAACCTCATATTTCCTATATATCCAAACCATTTATACATGATCCATTAGTTAACCCTTTGAGCCTAATCTTATTCTTTCGGTGACACACCACATTACTTGCCATTATCCTTTTAATTGTATTAGCCTTACATTAAATTTGAACCCAATTGTCAAAGGCTAGTATTGTTCGTAAGGGAGTGATAAGGTGTGCATAAAAGGGGGTTTTATTGATGATCATAACTTTGGGGGAATATTTGGGGTTTGGTTCATAGCTTGTTAGTCGAAGTTTGAAATCATATTTATGGGATCATTGTTCTTGCTATTACTAAGCTCTCTTGAAAAAAAAAAAGAAAAAGAAAAAATAAATAAATACGAGAGCATACTTATTCTTTGTGATCCTACTTTGATTCAACTAGTCAAGTTGTTTATAAATAAAAGCTCAAGTGGTTTTAATAAGTATGGGAGTTGTTTGAATTTCAATGTCAGGTACTAGCTTTTGACTTAACCTTCTTTGGCTTTCTTGACATACCTTGTCCCTAGCCCCGTTACAACCTTAACAAAGACCTTTTGATTGTCATTGATGATGTATGTTGTATTAAAGGTTAGATTGATAACAAGGACGAAGCATGTTTATGATATTGTTGGAGTTGAGTGAAACACTTACCAATTGTTTTGAGTGAATATTTTTGTGAGTGAACGGTGAGTTGTTGCTTTTGCATAGGATATCCCATGTTGTGTCTCAAAGATGTGCTCTTGTGTGCTTAGCATGTTTACCAACCTATTCTTACATTTGACATGAATTTCTATGATCTTATGCATCTTCTTTGAGTAGACTATGTGGATACTTGCACTTTAGACACCAAGGCATTGCATGTTCATTTTGATTCTTAAGTTGAAGTGGCATGAGAGGACGGGTGTGTGTGGTGTTATGTTGGCATTAATCTTTTGCATGGTTGGATGAATTTTGTGGGTATATTCACTATAAACCCTCACGAGACCTTACTCGTCCACTAGGGCTGCCTAGGGGTTTAAAGGACTTGTTGCATATGTCAAATGCAACCGTGATCACCTACGGAAGTGGTACTAGTTAGTTTAGTATAGTTTTTATGTTAGTTTGCACGAGGACGCGCAAAGTGCAAAGTGTGGGGATATTTGATAGAGTATATTTTATATATATTTTATAGGATTTTATTCCCACATTTACGGTGCTTTTGCGAATAATCGTGTCGATTTAATTAGTTTTATTTGAGTTTGTTGCAGGAAATAAATAAATGCCAAGTCGGAAGGAATCGAGCATTATTTAAAGATTTCATGTGATTTTTAGCTCGAAGGATTTATTTTATGAAATTACGAGGAGAAATGGTGGAATTATGGTTCGTTGTTGAGAAATTTTGGAGCAAAACAAAGCAAATTCTAGGAGCTCCACAGCGCAACAGCGCTATAAAAGAAGGGCTGCTGCGCCACTTGACTTGGCAGAAAAACAAAACAGGAGAATTCCAGGGAGAAAGCCGTGCAACAGCGCTGTACATAGAGCAGCTGCGCATGTTGATACGGCGCAACAGCGCCTTGAGAAGCGCCCCAGCGCGACACGCCCACTGTAACAGCTCTAAAAGTTTGCGCACCAGCGCTTAAAGCTCGAGCAACAGCACCTCTTACTTCCTGCTGTGCGGGAAGATTGTGGAAAAATAGAATTTAATTCTATTTCCTATTTAGAATTTAATTCTAATTAAAAATCAGCTGGGCTTTATTATTCTTGGCAATAACTTTAGTTGTTGAGAAATTTGTAACCTCCTCTATATAAATACTTTGAGGGATCTATCTTTTGGGGGGATATCTTTACACACAATTTTTACATACGTTCTTAATATTAAAAGCTAGGGTTTTATTTTCTTCTCTCCATCTTTGCAAGCTCAATTTAATTCTTGGATTTAATTGTTCTTCGTTATTCAAAGGTTTAAGGTATTTCTTATCTTCTCCTTATTAATTACATGTTTATTATGGCTTTCTTGATTATTGTTGTTAGTTTTAATCCTAGAATGAGTGAGTAATTTAATTCTAGGGTATTAAGGGGAGCCATGTTTGCACCATGATTTGGGCTTAATTTGATTAGTGGATTGATGGGTAGAGAGTAATTCTGATTGATATGTTCTAATTCTTAATTTGTGTAATTGCGCATATCACGGATTAATTGATTGCAATAGGAGTAATAGATCGAAAGATTTTACTACTAGAGGCTTACATATAATTAGCGGAATTGAAGGTGATTGTGGAAGCATCATTAGATATTCTGATAGTGTTAATGCTTGAAAAAGATTAACCATTGCTTTAATTACTTAATCCCATTGAAAAGCTATACTTTTGTGATTTGTTTGGTGTAAACATGGTGAACCTGAATTGCCCTAGATCCTTTTGTTAATTGAATTAAAACTTTGTTAAATTTGCATTAGTAGTTAATAAAATTCCCAAATAATCGTTTGTGACTAGAAACAATTGATAATAGTTGAATTGAAATTGAAACTGTCTCCTTGAGGAATCGACCCGTATTCGCTAGTATCTACTACAATTGATACTGTGCGCTTGCGGTTAGGTATAATTTAACACATCAGGCACTCTTTTCCCACTTGAGTTTTTTTCCCAAAGGGTTTTGCTCATGTGGGTTTTTTACGAGGCCCTTCTTGTTTTCCCTTCGTGTCCCTATTGTTCTGGTTGAGAATTTTGAAGATAGGCCATGATATTTTTATGGAGTGAAAGTTTCTTTGAAGCAAAGCTGGTGACGAACTGTGATTAAGGAGAGCGGGTGGACAAGCGGTTTTGAGACAATTGAAGATTGGATCAACACTCTTTTTTGGAGTGTTGATTATATTTTTAGTTACTTTCTATTGTTGTGCATTACTTAGTGTAATTTTAGTTTTTTGGGTGTTTTTTTTTCGGACTTAAAGGTTCTATTATCTAATTGTCCGGGGGCAACATGCGTGTCTTTCGGTTAGATAATAAACTTTTTTGTATGAAAGAAAACCCTTTTTCCGATTTTGCCGGTTATTATATTTCGATACAATTCATATACGTGAACGTATATTCTTGACAAAAAAAAATATGATATCACCATATAACAGTGCAATTGTATTGTTTTCATTCTAGGATTCATGATATGGCCCTACAAATTTGGATGTCGTAGACGAAATTTTAAATTGATACCCTTTTATAACTATGGTTAAACACAATATCCAAGTATAAAAATTAACAAAACGGTTTTTTCAAAAAATAAATAAACAGTTGTTACATAAAAGTACTCATACTCACCAATTGAAATTGCAATAACAACAATGATCGAATACATGAGCAGAACATAGAAGCAGAACTTAGAGTAGAAAAGATAACATATAAACAAGTCATAGGTTGCGATAGAACATTACTAACTCCAGGACTGATTGTTGGTAGTCTGATATGACATCTTCCTGTTTCAACAGTTCAACAGATATGTTGATGTCTGATGCACTTAATTACCAGTAAACTAGTAATTGAAACATACTAATGTTAATATGGTTCCAAGTGCTAAATATAATTGAGTTGGCCACAGAAGTAAGTTGAATTAGACAACATTGGAATTAACCTATCAACCGAATAAATTTCTTTGCGCAGTAGGTTGCATGTTGCATAGGTGGTTGCAAACAATTGGATTTGGTTGCAAAATGTATTTTTACAAATATTTTATAAAAGTTGGTATTTTCACAATTTTTTTAAAAAAAGTCTTTTTGCAAAAAAAAATATGGGCTTGGGTATTTATGAAAAAGCCCTTTTTTAGATTCATTTCTAAAGTTAATTAATTATTTGAGTAATTAGCATTTTGCACCCCTTATCTTTGGGCACTTTTTCAATTTGGTCTCAAACTACTCCCTCTGTCCCCTCCAATTCTTAACACTTTTTTTGTCACTTTCTAGCACGCATTTTAAGATGAAGTTTAAGGATAGTTCCATAACTTATTTTTGAAATTTTCTTTTTTTGTATAAAAATAGGATTGTTCTATTTTTATACAAAAAAAGAAAATTTCAAAAATAAGTTATGGAACTATCCTTAAAATCTACCTTAGAATGCGTGTCAGAAACTCTATTTTGAAATGTTAATAATTGGCTGGGACGGAGGGAGTATGTTTTTTGGCAGATTGCACCTCTACGGTTTCAAAATCGCTTCAATTTGCACCCTTTTGATCAAATTTTGTCCACTTTGACCGTTACTATTAGGCTAATCAAGGGTAAATTGACTGTTTCTTGAATAAATCTTTGTATTTTTACCCTCGCTCATTCTACTATTAGCGGTCAAAGTGGACGACATTTGGTCAAAAGGGTGTAAACTGAAGCTAGTTTAAAACCATAGAGATGCAATCTGCCAAGAAACATAGTTTGAGACAAAATTGAAAAAACGCCCAAAGATAAGGGGTGCAAAGTGCTGATTACTCTAATTATTTTAATAATAAAAACATATATACAACTTAAAAGTTTTACAATCAAATATAATTAAAAAATTTATAAACAACCATGCATCGCTATAATAATTTTTATATTAGAGTGTAACTTATGGTGTAAAAGTAATTCCAATGCAATACTATAATGATGTAAAAATTACACCAAATGAATGGTGTGACACCAAATTTGGGGTCAAAAGTATATTTGGTGTAATTTTTACACCAAATTTGGCGTCTTTCTAGGTGTGTTAAAAATATCCGTCAAACCGTATATTCAGATCGGACCGCAACAATAACCGTTAAAATCATTGTGAATGGTTCAGTTAATCAGATCGTTATACATAAATGGTCTGGTTGCGGTTTCTTAAATATTAAAACCGATTAGACTAGACCGAATCATTATATAATAAAAGATAAAATGTTCTAGAATATAATTATAAATTAGTATTGTAATTTATAGTATATAATATATGAGTAAAGTTCTATGGAGTACTCATTTAATTGGAGTACTTTGAGTACATATACATATTTTACATTTAAAATATTGCAAACTTTATTATTTTGCAAAGCTTATTACATGAATATCACTATTTCATTAAAAATCTTGAAATTTTTTTATGTTTTGCTAAGAAAATATTGCAAAACGAATTGTTCTGCGAAACACATTTGGGTTGCAAAACATATATGTTCTGATTGAAAAACATAAAGGATTTTCAAGATGAACATATTGCAAAACATACATGATTTTCAAGATTATTAATGAAATTATAATATTCATATAACAAGGTTTGTAAAATAATAAATTTTAAAATATTTTGAATGCAGAACGTATATGTACTCCAATTAAATCAGTACTCCATAGAACTTTTCTCTATAATATATATATATATATATATATATATATACATATAAAATGTTAAATTATTATATGAATAAAATATTGAGTTAACTGTTAATATATTGTTGTTGTGGAATAAAACTAGGTTATTAGATTGCGGCTAGGGTTTGCTTGTATTTAATGCTAGGGTGCGTGAGCTTCGTGCTTTAATGGCTGCTCTCGTGCTCGTGGCTGAATCCGCCTTCACAAGATGCCTACGTACTTTGATGTATATCAAAGATCAAGCCAAAAAACATAGTTCTAAGGTGAGGAGTCTGACCCTTTATATAGGCTGAGAAGCCTAAGAATTGTGATAGGGTTAGGTGACTTGGTGGGTAAGTCAGCCTTGAGGAAAGTTCTAGACTCATGCCTTGTAGGAGTTTGTTTCCTTGTATGACTATGTACCTTGGAGGCTACTCTTTGAAGAGAT
This sequence comes from Kitagawia praeruptora, assembly GCA_037693485.1. Lineage (NCBI taxonomy): Eukaryota > Viridiplantae > Streptophyta > Magnoliopsida > Apiales > Apiaceae > Kitagawia > Kitagawia praeruptora. The sequence continues at coordinate 26,041,729 of CM075350.1, read as the reverse complement.
AATATCCTTATCTGACTCGTACTTCCCGGCTGTTAATTAACCCTTAATATTAACTACGAAATTAATATTTAACTGGGGTTTTGGGCCATCTGGTGGGTCCCACGTTTGGACCATACTAGGTCTAATTAATGCCACACTAAATGTGTCTTTAGGGCTTATTTTCAGCCCATATCATTTGCCCCCCAACTTCTAGGAAAACTGATCAGGTTTTCCTTAAAGTTTTTCAACGGTCTTTTTCGAGACTCGGGTCAGGGTTTATATATATATCTTTTACACTAGTGTTTCACAAATATCGTCTTTTTGTAAAGTGTGGAGCGACCTACACATTTACGACGACTTGCCTTTATTCGAGGCTAGGCAATTATTTTTCAAGTAACATTTGTTACTGAATTTTTGCCTTCCAACTTCAAGGATTTATTCATAAAATTCCTCACATCTTTTGTTTTTATCCTAATTTTTAGGATTTTTTGTAGTACCCACATGTATTTTCTTTATCCTTGTCATGACATGCATGCTCACAAATATTTTATCGTCAAAAACTTGCATTTTTAATGCAATTTTCGACCAGAAACTATTCTTTTTCGATCAGAAATTCGACCAGAATTCTGGTCGAATTAAGGCCTCCAAATTTTTCTGGTCGACAGACTTTTCGACCAGGATTCTGGTCGAAATATTTGTTCAACTTTGCTCTGCTCGAAGACTTTTTCAACCAGGATTCCTGGTCATTTCGACCAGGATTTTGGTCGAATTAAATGCCAAAATTTACCTTGGTCGACCGCTTTTTCGACCAGGATTCCTCGTCATTTCGACCAGGAATCTGGTCGAATTAAATGTCAAAATTTTTCCTCATCGAAGGCATTTTCGATCAGGATTCTTGGTCGTTTCGATCAGGATTCTGATCGAATTAAGCACCAAAAATTTTCTTCGTCGAACATACTTTCGATCAAGATTCTTGGTCATTTCGACCAGGATTCTGATCGAATTAAGCGTCCAAAATTCTTTTGGTCGAACGTATTTTCGATCAAAATTCTTGATCATTTCGACCAGGATTCTGATCAAATTAAGCACCAAAAATTTTCTTCGTCGAACATACTTTCGATCAAGATTCTTGGTCATTTCGACCAGGATTCTGATCGATGTCAAGGCCTTCTTGGCTTGTGGGCCTACTTTAATGGGTCTCTTACTTTATTGGGCTTATGGGCCTAAGTGAATTTTGACCTAGCCCATTTCCAGAAACTTTGATAATTTCCATAATTTCTTTTAGAATATCTCTAATTTTTCTTGTAAAATATCTTAGATATTTTACGTAGAACCTTCCAGAATTGGGCCTATTTCCAATTGGGCTGATTTCATGGGCCTTTCACAGGTCAATTTTACCATTTTGACCGGTCACTGTAGGTTTTTTGACCGTTTGTGAGTATTTCAACCGGCTATGAAATTCTATATAAGAGTGAGAGTGGAGAGTTCACTTCTCACACTCTCACTTATCATTTCTCAGATTTTTCGTTTTAGAGCTCTCGCTTTTAGCTAAGGAATTCTTTTGCAATTCCGTTCGAAGTTTTTAGGCAATCTCCGGCCTTCTTCTCGGATCATCTTCTCCGGTTGACCTCTCTAGGGTTTCAAGCTGCCATTAATGGAGGATAAAACTAAAGCTCGCCTTGCTAAGATGAATTCTGCCTCCACCAAAGGTACCATCAAAATTCGTTCTCCTTATACATCTATCTTAGACATGTTAAACGAACGGGCAGACGATTATCCCTCTTTAACTGAATTAGATGCTTATGATTGTTGCAATACATACCATGATTCTGATGAAATTAGTAGATATAATAAGTTATATAAGATTAAAAACCCTTACAAACTTCTTCTAGCTGGGCCAGGTGACAGGCCTTGTCACTGGAGGCCTAATGCCTTGTGTATCTTTAGGGAGTGCCTAATAGCTGGGCTCCATGTTCCTTTTCATGAGTTCATTCCACGCCTATTAGCTGATATTCAATGTAGCCCTTGTCAATTACCCCCAAATGCATGGAGAATAATTTTTTGTTTTATGGTTTTATGCCTAAGGCAAAACCTGCCTTTGTCTGTAGCCCTCTTTCGCAAAATTTTTCAAATCTACAACAGCCCAATTTTTCATACTGGTTGGGTATACATAAAACTTCGCCCCAAGGTCCCCCCCTCTTTTAATGGTAAATCAGTGCCAGATAACAATCCTGGCTGGAAAAAAGAGTTTGCTTATCTTTGATGTGTCAAATTATACCTAACCGCAAGCGCACGGTGTCTATTTCCAGTACAGATGGCAAGCGGGTCGAATCCACAAGGAGACAGGTTCTACTAATTCCTTTTCAGTTATCGCTAATTGTTTCAGGGACAAACGATTATTGGATAATATTAATTAACTAATTAAACAAGATTAACACTAATTAAATAGATGATAAACAAATTATTTAAAACCTAGGGCAATCAGGTCCACCATGCTTACACAATTGGCTCTTAAGCTAAAGCAATCAATGTGATCCTATAACTAGAGTATGTTAATCTCTTCCAAGCATTAACACTCTCGAAACATTCAACACAATTAACCACTTTTAGTAATTCAATCAATCAGGTAATTAGAGTCAAGTTAATCTCTTCCAAGCATTAACGCTCTCAGAAATCCAATGATGCTTCAGCACTCAAATTCAATTCTGCTAATTGTATGTGTGCCTCTAGTAAGTAAATCTCTCGATCCATACCCCTATTTGCATATAATTAATCCATGATATCGGCCGATTACACAAATTAACGATTAAAACATATCAATCAGAATTAACCATAACCAATCAAATCACTGTGAAAATCATGCCAATATTAGTGCAAACATGGCTTCCCTTTAAGCCCTAGAAATAACTACTCGCTAATAATTAAAAAAGTAAAACAACTCAAAGAACAAAGAAACATAATTAAACTAATAAGAATTGAGAAGAAATTTAGATAAGAAAACCTGCAATCATCAATCCTGTCACAAGAATGAAATTCATGGTCTCCTCTCCAAAACCCTAGCTCCTAAGAGTAGAAGCACGTATGTATCTCTCTTCTCTAAATAATATATATGTATATTATATGTCTCCCCAATAAAAGTATTTTAATACTCTAAATAAATTACAAGTAGGATTCCATAACTGAATAGGATTCCTTAATTAAAATTCGTAACTATATTTACTCCTCTATTTCTGGGCTGTTCCAGCTCGATTTTGCTTATTGGACCACCTCTGAATTAAAGAAAATTCCACAAGCTTCGCGTGGACAGTAAGATCGTCAAATTCTGACTTCTGGAACTCAAGATACGGCCCAAATAGTGTTAGACAGCCCGTATAGCCCAATAATACGAATTTTCTCCTATTTTATCTCCAAAATAGCTCTTTTTGCTCCAAATCCTTCCAAGTCATGAATTCTTTATTTCCTACAATAAAACAATCAAATCTATTAAATAAAAATCCAAATCAATGCAAAACACAATAAATATGAGAATAAAATCATCTAGAATATATATAAAAATATACTCTATCAAACATCCCCACACTAAGCATTTTCACGTCCTCGGGCAAATAAGTGAAATAAAAACTAAGTCCTAACAAATATCACTTTCGTAGATGACACGATTGCATTGAGCATATGCAACAAGCCGTTAAACCCCTAGGTAGCCCTAGTAGGACGAGTGTTGTCTCGTGAGGGTTTATAGTGAATATACCCACAAAATTCATCTAACCATGCAAAAGATCAATGCTAACACAACACCACACACAAGTCCTCTCATGCCACATCAACTTAAGAATCAAAGTAAACATACGATGTCTTGGTGTCGAAAGTGCAAGTATTCACGTAGTCTACTCAACTAACATGCAGAAGGTCATAAAAATTCATGTCAAGTGTAAAAATCGTTGGTAATCATGCTAAGACCTCAAGAAACACATCTTTAAGTCTAAACCCGGGATCTCCTATGCCAAAATAAGTAATAACTCACCTTTCACTCAAAAACGAATATTCACTCAAGAACAAAGTTAAGTGTATCACTCAATTCCAACAAAATCATAAACACAACTTGACACTCGCAATCAATCTCACTCTCAACACAACATACATCACTGATGACAATCAAAAGGTCTTTATTCGGGTTGTAGCGTGGGCTAGGGACCAGGTATGTCAAGTAAAGCTAAAACAGGTTAATGTCAAAAGCTAGTACCCAACAATAATCATTATTCAATTCCCTTTCTATTAAAACAAATACTTCCCCACACTTGGATTTTTCAATAACCCTTACATAATAACTTGACTAGTCGAATGAAGAAGGATCATACAAACATAAGAATGCTCTCAAATTTATTTATTTTTTTATTTTTTTTTCTTTCTATTTTTTTTTCTATTTTTTTTCTGTGAGAGCTAAGGAATAAGCACAATGATCCATAGATATTATTATGAATTTCGACTAACAAGCATCAACCAAAATCAATATTCCCCAATGGTATGATCATCAATAACCCCCCCTTTTATGAACACCTTATTACTCCCTTAAGCACGATACTAGCCTTTGACAATTTAGGTTCAAATTCAATGTAAGGCCAATAGAATAAAAAGGATAATGGCAAGTAATGTGGTGTGTCACCAAAAGAATAGGATTAAGCTCAACGGGTTAACTAATTGATCATGTTTAAAAGGTGTGGAAATATGGGAAATACGAGATCAAACCTAAGTGCCTTTATCATCTCATCATCAAGTAATGTCATGCATTTCAAGAAAGATCTCAAGTAAGTGCTAGCAATGTAAACAACATGTGGACACTCAAGCAAACGAAAAATCATGCAAACGATATGCATATAGGCTCAAAACTCGCTTGGTGTGACAAAACATAATCAATCCCAGGTAACAAGACTCTCTAACGCACCTACTTGTACTCAAAGTATGTAAACCAAGTCATCTTGCACATATTCATGTCATTCTAATCACTTACAACATCCAATTAAGTCTACCAGCTTCAACTTGCTAGTGAAAGTGTGTGCACAAGAACAAAGCACGTCACTTCTCATACAAAAGCGTCAAGAACACAAGAATTCTACGCATGCATAGGTGTATCAAGCAAAATACAACAACTAATCAAATTGCATGGCTAGAATTATTTTTGGTATTTTAATTTTTTTTTTTTAAGTTCTCTTAACGTTGAGAACCCTTCCCCACACTTAAGCGGTTCATTGTCTCCAATGAACTAATGAACAAGATACAAAACTACAACTAAAAACAAAATAAAACTACACTAAAAAAAAAAGAAAGAAAACTCCCCTGTAATCAAGGTGTCGGGTGTGAAAACCACCCCTCATTCGCTTAGGAGCCACCCACTCACCACCAACAATCACCAAGAAATATCCTACCAAAAATACCCAATTAACAAAACTAATACAAAACCCCCAATTGACAAGAACATAAATTCGTAATAAAAATAAAATAGAGAAGAGATATCCCAACTATGAATTGGAGAGGTGAACTTGCAATTAATTCCTCTTTAGAATTGAATTTTTAGAGATTTAAAGAAGTAGAAGAGGAATTGGATTTGTATGTATAGGTGGGTATATATATTAGATTATGGAGAGGTTATAAAAAAAATTAGGGTGTAGGAGAGCTTTGGGATGGTATGGAATTGATATATAATAAGAATAGAATTTAAGGATTGAAGGAATTTGAGTTAGGATAAAATTTGGGTGAAATTACAACAATTTTCGGGGAAAAATTAAAAAAATTCTGGGCAGAAGGGCTGAGTAACGCAGGCGCAACCTGCGTTACAGGTGCGCAGACTGCGCGTGCGCCTGCGTTACAGGGGGCAACCTGCGGTGTTGGCAGAAACGCAGGCACAGCCTGCGTGACAGAGCTGCAGCCTGCTTGAACTGTTCATTTTTTTTTGTTTTTTTTTAACAGATATTTTTTTTTAAAAGATGAAGGAATAATGTACACAACAAGGCTTGGAATGAACAAATAACTAAGCAATTCTACTATATATGAAAGAGAAGGAAAAAAAATACTCCCCTATGCAAAAGCATGAAGTGCACCGATCCTCCAATGAAATCTTGGGTTGCCTCCCAAGCAGCGCTTATTTAGATTCATTAGCTTGACCTCCTCAAAAATACTCCGGTAAAGGCGTAATATCCACTTTCTCGATCATAAACTCGCCACCACAAAAAGTATCAAGAACATCTGTGGTTGTCTTTATCCTGCAGAAAGTCTCCAAACAAGCATCAGCAAAATAAAATATGTCATTAATAAGCAATAGAGAATTAAGTGCTTGTGCAGTTTTGGAAAACTTTGTGATAAAACAGCGATAAAATTCGACACCACGAAAATATTGAACTCCCTTGACATAAGGTGGAGGTTCTGGTGGTGGCTTTTCTTCACTCCTCACTTTCACTGGAGCCATTCGAACATCTTGGCTTATCACATCATTGGCTAATAAGACACTTCCATCTTCTCCCTCTTCTCGAGCTTGAAACGTATGAGCCACTTTGTATGGATCCTCAACCAGAATTTGAGAAATATCATCTTGGACAATATTTGTTATCACATCAACCTTGAAATAAGTGTTCTTGAGCAAAGAAGCCTTGTAAGTAGAGGCTAGATCGAGAGCAAATTTATCAATACATGGTAGCTGAGGCACAGGTTTTGTCATATCATCATCAGTCACATTGTCCTTGGTAGCAGCAACATCATTGAGCTTGTCATCGGTGGCATACTCCTTCTCTTTATCAATGGCCTCATCATCAACATACATGGAGAAACTATCATATTCCTGATCGCTTGTGAGATTGATAGCAGTCAGGTCCTCTTCTGATCGGATAGATGATGATGGTAAATAGTCGAGCTGCCCTTTAGTAGAAGATTTAGCCAACTGTGCAATTTGAGATTCAATCGCCAAACTTTGAGTTTCTAATTCTTTGATTGCCTCAGCTTGTTCTTCAGAACTCTTTAGCAGTTTATTCAAGATATCCCACATCTCATTTGTCTGATCAGCTTGCACATCTACACTGGGTTGAGAAACATGTAGATCTTCTTGTAGAAGAGGATATTGATATTCTTGCTGTGGCGGCTGCTCATATGACTGATAATATTGTTGCTCAAACTGTTGTTGATTATGATATGAAAAATTTTGAGCACCATTGTCCTGGTAGTAGAAATCTGGTTGATTCACGCATTCTTGATCAAAAGTGTTTGAATACTGATTGTACCCATATCCTTCTTCAAAAGAATTCATTTGTCCTAACTGAGCACTCTGAGAATTATAGACATTGTAAGAGCATTCAAAACCAAAGTGATCCTGCACACCGCAAATTTGACAGAAGTTGTAAGTTTTAGGGGACACTTGTGACATCTCATTGATACTCATTGGACGTATAGTGGGCTCTGTAGGGCTGAATGAGGCAATTTCTCGAGTATGTGCCTCTACTAGGGAAGATAAGAGTGCAACTCCTTGTGCAAAAGTATCAACTTCACACATTGCAAACCTGTAAACTCTCAACAAAGCCAAGAAAACGTAAAATCTGCCTCAATTGGAACAAAAGTTCCAATGAGACAATGAAAACAATCTAAACAACTAAATTAAAATCAAAAGAAACTCGCTGTCTCCCCGGCAGCGGCGCCAAAAACTTGATGTGTCAAATTATACCTAACCGCAAGCGCACGGTGTCTATTTCTAGTACAGATGGCAAGCGGGTCGAATCCACAAGGAGAAAGGTTCTACTAATTCCTTTTCAGTTATCGCTAATTGTTTCAGGGACAAACGATTATTGGAGAATATTAATTAACTAATTAAACAAGATTAACACTAATTAAACAGATGATAAACAAATTATTTAAAACCTAGGGTAATCAGGTCCACCATGCTTACACAATTGGCTCTTAAGCTAAAGCAATCAATGTGATCCAATAACTAGAGTATGTTAATCTCTTCCAAGCATTAACACTCTCGAAACATTCAACATAATTAACCACTTTTAGTAATTCAATCAATCAGGTAATTAGAGTCAAGTTAATCTCTTCCAAGCATTAACGCTCTCAGAAATCCAATGATGCTTCAGCACTCAAATTCAATTCTACTAATCGTATGTGTGCCTCTAGTAAGTAAATCTCTCGATCCATACCCCTATTTGCATATAATTAATCCATGATATCGGCCAATTACACAAATTAACGATTAAAACATATCAATCAGAATTAACCATAACCAATCAAATTGCTGTGAAAATCATGCTAATATTAGTGCAAACATGGCTTCCCTTTAAGCCCTAGAAATAACTACTCGCTAATAATTAAACAAGTAAAACAACTCAAAGAACAAAGAAGCATAATTAAACTAATAAGAATTGAGAAGAAATTCAGATAAGAAAACCTGCAATCATCAATCCTGTCACAAGAATGAAATTCATGGTCTCCTCTCCAAAACTCTAGCTCCTAAGAATAGAAGCACGTATGTATCTCTCTTCTCTAAATAATATATATGTATATTATATGTCTCCCCAATAAAAGTATTTTAATACTCTAAATAAATTACAAGTAGGATTCCATAACTGAATAGGATTCCTTAATTAAAATTCGTAACTATATTTACTCCTCTGTTTCTGGGCTGTTCCAGCTCGATTTTGCTTATTGGACCACCTCTGAATTAAAGAAAATTCCACAAGCTTTGCGTGGACAGTAAGATCGTCAAATTCTAACTTCTGGAATTCAAGATACGGCCCAAACAGTGTTAGACAGCCCGTGTAGCCCAATAATTTCTCCTATTTTATCTCTAAAATAGCTCTTTTTGCTCCAAATCCTTCCAAGTCATGAATTCTTTATTTCCTACAATAAAACAATCAAATCTATTAAATAAAAATCCAAATCAATGCAAAACACAATAAATATGAGAATAAAATCATCTAGAATATATATAAAAATATACTCTATCAATCTTGAGTGGGAGGGTGGTGACTGGGTTACCCTCTTTAGAAAGACATTTTCAAAGGTTTCGGATGGAAAGGCTAAGGGGATCAGCCTTAGTACTGAGGATCAAGCTGCCTTTGATATCCTGACTAAAGGTGATGGTATGTCTATAACCTACCAAAGCCTTATAAACGAGGAGTCTCTGAAGGCAGTAGGCCTATCACCAGTTTCTGAACGGGGTAACTTCCTTTTCTGTCTTTATCTTTTCTATTTTCATACTTGACTTATTCACTTGTGTTTCCGTGCATGCTATTTCAGTTGCTAAGATGCTTGTGGCAGCCTCTTCTGATCCTGATCATGAAACCTCCAGGATGGCCCGAGCAAAGAGGAATGCTGATCCTCGAGAGAAAGCCAACGAGCCTGGGTTCTTACGTGCCCACAAGGTTCAAAAAGTGGACCTTAGATTTGGCGACATAGGCGACTTGGAGGGAAGCTCTCAAGTCAATGTCCAATCTGCTGTCTTTAGGCCCTCCTAGGGCTTTAGAAAACGGGACTCTATTGTTGGTTTGACCAAGCATGCCATGGACTGATCGCTGAACTCAATCACTCCACCAGACTACAAGGACCTAGTCCTTAATGGTGGTATCGGAGAGTCTGAGGCACTTGGCACCCAGGCTATTGCTACAGTAAGTCTTAAACCCTGCTAGTTTCTTATTTCAAACACTTCACTATTTCCACTACTAAAACTTTGTTTCTCAATGCAGGCCAACGTTCATATCCAGAGCTTAATTCATCAAGCCAAAGCTTGGAAGAAGAAGGCCAGGGGATTTGAAACCGAGTCCCAGAAAAGGAGCTTACATATTCACCAGCTTGAGGGAGCAGCTAAAGAAGAAAGATGAGGAGCTGGTGAGTGCTCATGCTGAGCTGGTGGCCTTGAAGGATGACAAGGAAAAGCTGATTGATGACTACTTGGATTCAGATGAGTATAAGAGTCTCATGGACCAGCATGATGAGACGCCCTATCCTGGCCAGTTCACAGAGGGGTGGAACAAGGCTCTCGAGGCTGTCCTAAGGAGCCATCCTGGCTTATTCAAGCTTTCGGATTTTGTGAATCCCCGTCCACCTACTACCTTAGTTGCTGAGCCAGATTCTAGTGAGGAGCTATTTGGGGAGGGTGATGCTCTGGTCAGAGAGCATGCTGCTACTACTACTTTAGATCCTGAGCAGCCCCTTGTTAGGGATGGAGATGCCGATTCTGCTGCAGATGATGCCTCTACAGAGACTAGTTCTGATGATTCTCCTGCCAAGGAGGCCTCTCAAGCCCCTTGAACTCATTTATCTATCTTTTGTTTCTGTAATTGACTTGTAGCCTACGGGCTTTTATCCATGTAACTCTTTAACTTAACTATTTATGTAGTTGGCTTCTTTTGCTTTTGTTGTCTTATCTTTGCTTATAGTCCGTTTTTACTTTAGAGTTTTTTAGGTATTTGGCCCCGGCTTTGTACCAAACTCGTGAATTAATTCATCATTTGTTTTACGTGTTTATAATAACAAAACAAAAGAAGTACCTCAGAGAAAAAGCAAAACAAACTTCATTAAGCTATCAAAGAATTCTGATAAAATGGGCTCACCCTTACATAAATACTCTATCTCCTACTGGGAGCAACATGCTCTGTAATGGTTTCATTCGAACCTTATTTTTATTCCTAATAGATAAAAGACCAAGTCTTTAAACATAATAAGTCTTGAGGTTCACTGCATGCCAAGTTCGGGGCACCTCAACCCCGTCCAAGGTTTCCAACTTGTAAGATCCTCGTCCCAACACCTTCCTGACTCGATATGGTCCTTCCCAGTTTGAGGCTAGCTTGCCTTTCTGGCCAACTTCTGAGGCTTCTATCTTCCTTAGAACTAAGTCGCTTTGTCGAAAGAACCTCTCCTTAACCCTCTGGTTGTAATGGAAGGATGCTCTCTTCTGATATTCTGCATTTGGCATTTGCTTCATCCCTGACCTCGTCAATTAGATCAAGGGCTAGTCTCATGCCTTCTTCATTACTCTCTGGTTCATATGCCTCTACTCGTGGTGATGCATGCATAATCTCCAGGGGCACCACTGCCTCAGCTCCATAAGCCAGTAAAAAAGGGGTTTCTCCGGTTGTCACTTTGCAGGTAGTGCGATACGCCCAAAGTATAGACAGTAGCTCATCCACCCAGGTATTTCTTGAACGTTCGACCCTCTTCTTTAGTCCATCAAGGATAATCCGATTAGCTACCTCAGCCTGTCCATTAGCTTGCGGGTGTGCTACTGAAGTATAACGAAGCTCGATAGCATTCTCCTCACAGTACTTTTTAAACTCTTCATTGTTGAATTGTGTCCCATTATCCGTCACAAGGATTCGAGGAATCCCGTATCTACAGATGATGTTCTCCCAAAAGAACTGGGCAACTTGCTTGGTGGTTATCTTGGCTAAAGGCTTAGCTTCAATCCACTTGGTGAAGTAGTCGATGGCTACTATCAAGAACTTTCTTTGTGCTGAAGCTACAGGGAAAGGGCCAAGTATGTCCATTCCCCACATTGCAAACGGGATGGGAGAGTTAACTGATGTTAACCTCTCAAGTGGCTACCTTACAATTGGAACATGCTTTTGGCACCTCTCACACCTCCTGACATAATCCTGAGCATCGGCCAACATCTCTGGCCAGTAAAATCCCAAACGAGTAATCTTATGAGAAAGGGCTCTGCCCCCCAGGTGCTGTCCACAGATTCCTCCATGAACTTCCTCTAATGCTTCCTTTGCCTCCTTGGGCCTTAAACACTTCAAGTATGGGATGACAAACGATCTCTTATAATGGATGCCTTCAATTAAGGCATATCTCAATGCTCTCACTGACAGTTTTCGTGCTTCATAGGCATTGTTAGGGAGCCATCCGGTTTCAAGGTGAGCTTTGATAGGATCTATCCAACAGCCTCCTCACTACTAAAAATCTGTTAATAGACATCACCGTTTTTAACATCGAGTAAAATAAAACCGATGTTAAAAATCAAATTAACATCTCTCATTTTAAAACTGATGTCTTTTAAACATTTAGACATCACTTGAGTTATCAACCGATGTCTAAATGTTTACTTAAAAATATTTAGACATCACTTCATTTATGAACCGATGTCTAAATGTCTACTTAAAAAAATTAAACCACGCAGCCCTCTCAATTATTCCCCCCTTAGTTTTATTTTCCCCCTTTTAAGTTTCATTTACCCGCTATTGCCAAATCTGTTCCCCCTTAACGAAAATTTTGTATTTCCCCATCCCCAATTCTAATACATTCAGACAAATTAATTCATTAAAATTAAAAACAAAACCCACCTCTCTCTCGACCTAATCTCACATCTCTCTCTCTCTCTCTCGACTCTCACCTCTCTCAACTCTCACCCCTCTCGACTCTCAACTCTCTCTCCACTTTCCCGACTCTCTCTTCACTCTACCGACTCTCTCTACCAACTTCTTTCTTGCTTTGTGTCATTGAGTTCGACGCTGCTCAGTTCGAAAGGCTCATCTTTGTTGACGCTCATTTCGAAAGCTCAATTAATTTGTTTGAACCTCGAAATCTCGAATTCGTAAGTGTTTAATCTTAATTAGTCATTTCAAAGCATGAACTTAGTTAGAAATCAATTAGGGGTTGTTAAAAATCAAAACCCTAATTTTCAAAATTGGGGATTTTTTTTTAATCATTTAGTATTTAACATTAACATATTCTATTTTTGTAATTTTGTAGAGGGGTTAAGTATGGGAAGAATTTCTCTTTGGATCAATCGTTTAAGGCACACCCAAATCAAGATTTTAATCATACTAGATGGTTGTTTGAGACTAATGGTACTTATGGGTTTGGGAATGCGGTGTGGCCAAGAGAAGGGTATGAATTCGGAAGAGGGATTGATGAGCATGAAAATAATCCTCCCAAGTTTAATCAGTCAAGAAATAGGCCTTTGACTAGAAAGGTTGGGATTTCTGCTGCTATTATCAGTCCATATTGGTAAGAAGTTGAACTCGGATTTTTGATTTGTTCTTTGATTTTCGTTACATAATTATGAGTGCATCTTATGTTTAATGATTCGATATTCAGATTAGTGTTTTTAATTGCCATAGTTGTATATTGATGGATGCTTCTTACTTCAATCTGTTCCGGAACTTCTGCATATGCTTTTCTCTTATAGTACATAAAGCTAGTCAAGCACATTGGCAATTTGAATGAAATAGAATACAGTTTAACCTGTAGTTCTTAAATTTGAATCAAAATTATGTTGCTTCTTTTTTAGATTGATTATTGTTATTACTAGTGACCTTGAGAAGTAACTATATTCCATCAAATAAGTGTCTAGTTTCTATTTATATCTCTCATTTGGAGTTCTATTTTTTGCCTGTTTTACGTTCCTTTCTTGTCAGGAAGACGCTATAAAAGTGGGGAATTGTAGCAACTGAGAGTTATTCAAGAACTTTCAAGCAACTAAACATGGCGCATAGCCCTGAGGTATTCTTTATGTGTTCTGTGTTAATCTCTAACGCATTTATATGTGCTATTGAAAGATAAAAGCAATTCTCTAAGGAAAACAAAGTCTCAAATATTTACAAATAGTTCTGTAAGTTTCTTATACTACAGCTCCGTTTTTAGTTTAATGAGGAAGTAATTGATATAATGTTAAATGGTCAATGATGCATAGTAGGCTCTTTAAGAGCAATATGTAAGCTTTCTTCTGGTAACTATAAAATTTAAAGACGTTCAACTTTATTAATAAAAACAATACTCATTCTGTTAATTGTGCATATGGCTGGTAATCAGTTAGAGCTACATTTTTTTATATTGTTATCTGTTTTCCCGTATATTGTTTCTCTAGTATGTAAATGTTACTGCGCAATGAGAATATTTACTTTAAAGTTGCTGCATGTAATTCAAACAATGGAACATATGGAAGGGGGAAATTAGAGTTGAACAATTTGTAAGTCTTATATTGAATTTTCTTGCAAAATATTCTTGGTTTTATTAGAGAAAAAGGTAAAAGTTGAAAACATTATTTCAAAGGGTGTGGATGAAATCCAAACCCGAAATGGCCTGAAATTTGCATAGTGAGTGTGTGAAAATGATGCAGCTGAATTTTCTCTAATGCACCTTCAATTTTCTCAGCTGAATTTTCATTATATTGAAAGTTATGATATCAGGGGCACCTGCATCAGGTAAAGGGACTCGGTGTGAATTGATTGTCAAAAAGGTGAGTCAACTATCTTTTAAATATCTTGTCTTTTCAAATGTCTTGAAGTTCTTGGTAGGAACTGATAGAATGATTACTTAGTTTCTATGCCTGCTGGCCGCTGCATAAGCACATTTGCGAAACGCATTTGAAGATAATTGTTTACTAACCTACAATCTATCCTTATAAATATTCAGTTTGGATTGGTTCATCTATCAACAGGAGATCTTCTCCGTTTTGAGGTGTCAGCTGGTACTGAAATTGGACTAAAAGCAAAAGAATACATGAATGCTGGCCGTTTAGTTCCAGATGAAATAGTGACAGCTGTATGAATTACTATTATATTTGATGAAATTTTTATTTAGCTTCAAGAGCACTAAGTGTGTATGCTTTTCCTGTAGATGGTTACTGGAAGATTATCTCAGCAAGATGCAAAAGAGAAAGGATGGTTGCTCGACGGATACCCAAGAAGTCTTGCCCAAGCACAGAGTCTTGAAAATATGCAGATTAGGCCAGACATATACATTGCATTAGATGTATGCTTGTATCTTTTACCTACAATTATGGTGGTTAGTATTTTTATTTTAATTATTTGACACCGGTACTACCATTATAGTTTGGTAAATACTACATAAAAAATCATGCAGCTTTGTGTATTAATATGCTTGCAGCATTTAGTGTTTTGTTATGCACAATTCAGTAGATAAAGGATACAATTTCTGTTGGTTTTCTTATTGTTCATCTAATTGAACTTTCATGTAATTGATCTTTTACTTAGATGGTAAACATCCTCACATGCAAGTACCTGATCGATGATATTCTAATAGATAGATGTGTTGGTAGAAGACTGGATCCTTTAACAGGGAAGATTTACCACATAAAGAATTTTCCTCCCGAAAATGAAGAAGTTAAGTCAAGGCTTGTTACCCGTCCAGATGACACTGAGGAAAAGGTATGGTCCTAAAACTACAGTGCAGTTATCTTATGTAAGTTGAGACATTTTATTGTCGTTCTCCTTCTTAGAAAATATTTCCAGAAATCAATGACTTAAATGGTGATAACTGTGTTGGGTTTAACAAAATTCTTGTTAACATGGATCTCTCGACTTTATAAGAGCTGGGAGATATTATAAATAATAAAGTTGATTCTGCTACTTACATATTCATTCTAGAGATAATTTCCTTGGAGCTTCAATTTCTTGATGCACGTCATTCGTAGATAGAAGCATTCTGGTAAATTATACTGATCTGGACTCTAGAGGATAATGCTGATAACAACGAATTATGACCATTACACGGCACAAGTCTAGCAAACATAGCTTGGATACCATCTGATGGTTTGTTTATTGATGAAAATAAAGTAAAAATTTAGAAATAACAAGAGAAGTTTTAATAAAAACTGCATATATAATAGTTCTGTGCATTGTTGTGTATATAAAGTTAGTATGTGTAGCCTATAGAACACAAGCTTTTCACCTGAAGTTTGCATAGTGAGTGTGTGAAAATGATTATGTGTGGGTTACATGGTGATTCCAATAGATAATGAAGTGCCTTCCATTTGAAGCCGTGAAGCTTATTAAATCTATTTATGTCTTCAACATGAGGGTTGGAGCAGGATTTAAGAATCCATTGGCTACTTGTTCCATCACGAAGAAACAGATAAAAGAATACCTGATAACATATCTAGCCTTAGAAAAGAAGCCGTGGAACATCAAAAGTATGTGAATGGTGCAACCATGTACCTTGTGGAACATAATCCTGGACATAGCCAACTCTGTATGGTTCCCTAAAATTGAAGTTTCAGATGTAAACGATAGTTGATAGTTTCAGATGTATGGTTTTGATTGGTTATGTAAGAATACTTGATACTTGATATTTATGTTGGTTAATATATGTGTTTGTTTAGTTCTTACTTGGTATTGTTTTAGTTTAGTTATTGGTGTGCACAAATATTGCTAGAAATGATGTATATGAAGGTCCCATTTGAGGCCTTGCACATCGTTTCTCTTAAAAAAACTAATATATTAGAAGTCTTAAACATCGGATGAAAACGATGTCTGAGGGACCTCAGACATCGGTTTTAAAAATAGGTAACCAATGCAATAGATATCTTCAGCATCGTCTAAAACCGATGTCTATGATCACATTATACATCGGTTTTCTTTATATTTACCGATGTTAATAAAGGATTAGACATCAATATTTGGAAAAAAATAGATGTCTATGTCGAATTATTCTATGTTTGCTATATGTTAAATAACATCTAAGACCTATAATATAACAATTCAGAAGTTAACCTCATGCAGTTAACCCAAGAAGACAGTACATAAACATCAGAAATATTTATAAAACTGATGTATTATATGCTAATAGACATTGGCCAGAAACCGATGTCTAAACTTTTGACTTTAGACATCACCGACAAAGACATCGGTCTGGATTTTGCAAAGACATCGGCCAGAAACCAATGTCTATTAGCGTTTTTTTAGTAGTGCCTATATCAATTGGTGCCACTAACTTTGAGGTGACGGTCGGGGCCTTCAAGACCTGGAAGTAAACACTCCCTGCATAATTTTCTATCTCAGAAGAAGCGAACTCGGACAGGGCATCGGCCTTAACGTTCTCTTCTCTTGGAATGTGCTCAACGTAGCACTCCTCAAACTGAGTCATAACAGCTTTCATGACTCTCAGGTATTTCGCCATAGTTTCATCCTTAGCTTCAAACTCACCATTCACTTGCGATACCACAAGCCTTGAGTCTCCACAAACTTTGAGGTTCTTAACCCTCATGATTTTAGCTAAGCCTTATCCGGCTATCAGAGCTTCATACTCAGCTTCGTTGTTGGTCGTTGGAAAGTCTAATTTCAAAGCATATTCAACCGTAAACCCATCGGGGCTTTGTAAAACCATACCTGCACCACTAGATTTTGTTTTTGATGCTCCATCAAAATAGAGCACCCAATACTCTTTCAGATCAGGTATAAGTTCCTCATCCTTATCCTCTTTCCCAGGGGTAGTTACCATCTCGTGCCCCCCGACTTCTTGGTTGCTAATGGTGCATTCAACCACGAAGTCAGCCAATGCCTGAGCCTTAATGGCTGTTCGAGGCTTGTATGTGATATCAAACTCTCCTAATTCAATCGCCCACTTGATTAGCCTTCCACTGGCCTTAGGGCTGTGCAGTATGTTCCTCAACTACTGGTCTGTCAAGACTTGAATCTTATGTGCCTGAAAGTAAGGTCGCAACTTCTTTGAGGCTATTACTAATGCCAAAGCAAACTTCTCAATGGGTGAGTAATTCAACTCAGCCCCATACAACACCTTGCTCACATAGTAGATATGTTTCTGAATTTTCTTCTCTTCTCAAATAAGGACAGCACTCAATGCTTGTTCGGATACCGCCAGGTATAGGTAAAGAATCTCTCCGGGAATAGGCTTGGCCAGCAACGGGGCTTCATCCATGTACTTCTTCAACTGTTCGAAGGACTCTTGGTTCTCAGAAGTCCACTCAAATTTTTTCACCTTCTTCAGTGCCTGAAAGAAAGGCAAGCACTTGTTACCGGACTTGGAGATGAATCTCCCTAGTGCTTCAACTCGGCCGGTTAGCTTCTGTACATCTCGTATTGAACGGGGTGGTTCCATGTCTAAAATCGCTTTTATCTTATCAGGGTTGGCCTCTATGCCTCTCTTTGAAACCATCAATCCCAAAAATTTTCCTGATCCAACTCCAAAAGCACACTTGGCTGGATTTAACATCATCTTGTGGTGCCTCAGCACTTCAAATGCCTCTCTGAGGTGCTTAATGTGATCTGCCTTGCAAAGGCTCTTAACCAACATGTCATCAACATAGACCTCCATGGTTTTCCCAATCAGATGGGCGAATATCTTATTCACCATTCGTTGGTAAGTAGCGTCTGCATTCTTTAGACCAAAAGCCATAACAAGATAGCAGAAAACACCAAAGTCAGTTATGAAAGATACCTTTGGGATGTCATCCTTGTGCATCTTAATCTGATTGTAGCCGCTGAAACCGTCCATGAAGCTCAACATCTCATGCCCAGCTGTGGCATCTATCAACATGTCAATCCTTGGCAGAGGAAAACAATCCTTCGGACACGCATCATTCAAATCAGTGAAGTCTATACACATCCTCCACTTCCCATTCGCCTTCTTGACCATCACAGGGTTAGCTAACCATTCGGGAAACTGAATTTCTTCAATAAACCCAGCTTCTAAGAGCTTATCAACTTCTTGCTTCTTCTTTTGTTTTATCTTTTTTCGTTCAGGATCAACATTCAACTTCTGAGTTATGAGTTGAGGATCAATCCCTGGCATATCAGCCGCAGTCCAAGCAAACACATCAATGTTCTCTTGCAAGAATGCCGTCAACTTTCCCTTCAAGGGTTCCTTCAGAGAAGCTCCTATATAAGTAACTTTTTCAGGGTCACCCAGCTCTAGAGGTATGGGGATTAACTCCTCTGCTGGCTTCCCTCGGTGTTCATCATCACCACGGACATCTATGTCTTCAATTGGGAGTACCTGCCCCCCGACTCCATCAGCTCTCAGAGCAGATACATAACAACTTCTTGCCATCTTCTGGTCGCCCTTTTGTTCTCCAACGCCATTCCGGGTTGGAAACTTAATCTTCATGTGGTAAGTTGAGGCAACAGCCTTGAATGCATGAAGTCCAATCCTTCCCAGGATTGCATTATAAGTCGAGGCCGCCTTAATTACCAGAAAGTTCAACATCTGAGTAGCCTCCTTAGGTTCTTGCCCGATCGTCATGGGTAGTTAAATAGTTCCTTCTACCTTTGACTCAACTCCATTAAACCCGTAGATGGGCATGTTGGTCGGGGTTAACTGAGAGTCAGTGTATCCCATTTTCACGAATGCGTCATGAAACAAGATGTCAATAGAGGCTCTATTGTCTATCAAGACTCGCTTTACCTCCGAGTTTCAAATCACAGGGGTTATGACCAACGGGTCATCATGGGGGAACTTCACCCCTTCAAGGTCTGAGTCGTCAAAACCAATTGCTACCTCTGTCTTAGAACGCTTTGGGGCCTCTCCTACAATGTGCATCACTTCTCTAGCATAGGCCTTTCGTGAATTTCGAGTTGTACCGGCCGCCGTTGGACCTCCCCAAATCATGTTGATAACTGGCCCTCAGGGCTGTGTGCTACGATCACGATTATTATCTCTTCTATCATCGTCTCTCCTGTCATAATCCCTTCTTTGGGCTCCACGAGCTTCACTCTTAGTGAATTTATTTAGCCTTCCCTTACAGATTAAGAACTCAATCTCATCCTTCAATTGTCTGCAATCATCCGTATCATGTCCCACATCCTTGTGGAATCTGCAGTATAGATCCTTATTTCTCTTCTCGGGGTCACCCCTAAGTGGTTTCGGCCATCGAAAGTCTTTATCCTTCTCGATATCCAATAAGATCTGGCTCCTTGGGGCATTCAACCTTGCATAGTCAGAGAACCTTGGTCCCAAATTCTTTTTCGGTGGTGAATCAGAGTCCTTGCTAGTTCGGGGATACTTGTCCCTAGCATCATACTCCTGCTCTTGCTTTCGCTTCTTCGCATCATTGTTACGCCGACCATTGCTTACGATAACCTCCTTCTTTATACTATCCTCAGCCTTGATGTACTTGTCAGCCCTTCGTTGGAGCTCAGCCATATTTTCGGGAGGATGCTTTGCCAATGACCTTTTAAAGTACAGGTCAATGGTGCCATGCTCCAGGGCTACCATGGCCACCTTATTTTCTAAATCAATGATGTTCAACATCTCCTTAGTGAACCTCTTAAGGTAGTCTCTCAAATTCTCATTCTTCCCTTGCACCACATACATAAGAGACGCAGAGCTTTTCTCATGCACTCTTCCGCTGATAAACTGGCTAACAAAGGCAACACTTAACTCCTGGAAAGAGCCAATTGAGTTTGCAGGCAACTAGCTATACCATCTTTGAGACATACCTGACAGGGTCTGAGGGAACGCCCTACACTTTAAGGCATCGCTTGCAAGCTGCAACAACAGTGCATTCAAAAATGTCCTGACATGATTTACGGGGTCACCCGTTCCATCATAAGCCTTAATTGTCGGCATCTTGAACATCCTAGAGATATGAACATTCATCACCTCCTCGGTAAATGGGGGTGTGGGATCATCAGGATCCCCAAGCGGCATCAGATCCTTGGGGTTGCTCTTGGGGGTTTCAACCCTTGTTGTTCTTCCGATTGGGGCATCAGCCCTTCTCTGCCTTCTGGAAGACCTTTCTAAGTCTATGATGGGAATTGGTCCTGAAGTTGGAGGAGGTTGAGTTTGGTTCAACCTAGCTTGTTCCCTCACAATATCTTCCTTTATCCTTAGAATATCGGCCTCATGAGCCTTGATTTTCTCAGCAGCTGTCAGAGGGGGTCCGTCATGGATAGTTTGTGTCCTCCTTCTAGGTTCTCTACTAGCACGTCGCCTCCTCGGGGCTTCATCACGATCATCATCGTTAGACGATGAATCATCAATATAGGGGCCGGAGTAGTCATAGTACTCTCGATCTCGGATCTGCAAGGCGTGGCCACTTGGTCCAGGACCTTGAGTAATTGGAGGGTAGTTAGGCAGACCATACATCGGGTTGGTATTCATGGGGAGATCCGTAGTATGGATCTGTACCCCTGGTGGCGGGCGATTAGGATCAACTAAAGGAGAAACCAGCGTCTGAAGGGAGCTGGTTCCTTGACCCGGGTGGATGACCATAGGTAACGTCCTCTCAGCATGAGGATTCGTCCCTGGGGGTTGAGAAGCCTGACTTTGAGTAATCGCCCCTGTGGTTGGGGGTACCTGCTCGGTGGCAGGCGGAGCAGAGCTTAGAGGCAAGGCCTCAATAGAGATTGGTGTTGTTCTTCGTGTAGTTACCATGGTCGATGTCTTCTTCCCACAGACGACACCAAATGTTGTGGAATAAAACTAGGTTATTAGAATGCGGCTAGGGTTTGCTTGTATTTAATGCTAGGGTGCGTGAGCTTCGTGCTTTAATGGCTGCTCTCGTGCTCGTGGCTGAATCTGCCTTCACAAGATGCCTACGTACTTTGATGTATATCAAAGATCAAGCCAAAAAACGTAGTTCTAAGGTGAGGAGTCTGACCCTTTATATAGGCTGAGAAGCCTAAGAATTGTGATAGGGTTAGGTGACTTGGTGGGTAAGTCAGCCTTGAGGAAAGTTCTAGACTCATGCCTTGTATGAGTTTGTTTCCTTGTATGACTATGTACCTTGGAGGCTACTCTTTGAAGAGATAATATCCTTATCTGACTCGTACTTCCCAGCTGTTAATTAACCCTTAATATTAACTACGAAATTAATATTTAACTGGGGTTTTGGGCCATCTGATGGGTCCCATGTTTGGACCATACTAGGTCTAATTAATGCCACACTAAACGTGTCTTTAGGGCTTATTTTCAGCCCATATCAATTGTAGTTTTACGCTAAATTATTTGAACATAATATGCAAACCAAATATTAAAACATATATTTAGTAATACTTATATAGCTATATGTAATATAAATTGACATGTACTAAATTTTACGTTATATTTATCTAAATCATAATTTCGTTCTAAGTTTGGAAAAAATACAAAAAATTGATATTATAAACTTCAAACCTTGGTTCAAAATCGAACCAATCCGTACTTCTTTGATCTGGTTTAGGTGATCTTGATATGTAATTGATCCGATTTGGTTATGAATTTTAAAAACCGTTTATATTGGTTTGATTTGGAAAAAAAGAATCCGGGACAAATCAATCTATGAACACCCTACATTTTCCAAAATTACTACAATGTCCTTGTATTTGTTAAGAAAACAAATTTGTTTCTTGTATATCCCACTAAAATCATTTCGTTTATAATTTTTAATATCAATTTTGTTAACTTTTAATTTTGTTTTCTTTTCTTTGAACACTAATTTTGTTATTGATTAATTCTACAATATCTTTTATATTTTTTATTCTAATTTTCTATTTTTTATCTTTTGACTCTAAACTTTTACATAAATTAATTATAGTCATATGATCACTGTTCTAAAAAGCGGATTAAGCGAGCACCTAGGCGGAATCGGACCATAAAACCCTTCGATTTTGTACTAATCGGGTGATTAAGCGTTTTTGAAGATTAAGCAGCCTATTAAGCGGATTATGCGGCTATTAAGCGGTTTAAGCGGTCATTAAGCGGATTAAGCGGTCAAAGAAATGTTGACCTGCTAATTTTTTATTTTTGAATATATTAATATTTATTATAATATGAATATAACTATATTAAAATAATAAAATATTTCATTTTTATGAGGAACATTTTATGTTTAGATTTTTATTACTTAATTATTAAATAATTTTAATTCACATATAGTAATATTATATTTAAAAATTTAAAAATATATATTATTAATCCGCTTAATGACTCGCTTAAAAATCTGCTTAAGCGTTCGCTTAACTGCTTAAGCGCTAGAAGATACTCTTACCGCTTAGAACCGCTTACCGTTTTTTAGAACACTGCATATGATCATGTAGATGGATTTAATATTATGCATTCATAATATTACAATTTAAAGTAAAGTAAATTTTATAATTATAAAAAAAATTAAAAAAAATTAAAATATTTCATTTTATATATAACTTTTTTAATATAAAATATAATGTCAATATATTAAAATTCATTTTATGCATGATTTTAGCATCAAAATAATGTAAAATTACACCATTTTAATATCATGCACAGGAGTAGGGATGGCAAAAAAAACTGATACGACGGATACCCAATCCAATTCGACCCGATTGGATCTTACCGAACCCGATTTTTTGGATTTGGATTTGGATATGATTTTTAAACCCGAAAGAGTTTGGATTTGGATTTGGATATTAGCTATATCCAACCCGATCCAAACCCGAAACCCGAAAACCGATCCAAACCTGAAACCCGAAAAAAACCCGATATATATACATATATAAATTATAATATATATTATAATTTATTCCTTAAAAATAAATACCCGTTACTTAGTTACACTAGACAATTTTGTTCAGGCAATTTTGATACACATGCTGTGCTACTATGAAATTTCTTAGTTCAGACAATTTTGATACACATGTTGTGCTACTGCTAGTCTTCTAGTCTACACTCTGTCTCTGAATATTTATGTGGATATTTATTTGCAATTGTATTTTAATTATTATGTCTTTTTTTTTTTGCGAAAAAATTATTATGTCTTTAGATATTAATAATGGTGTAACTTGGACTTATTTATTTTCATGTCTCTGAAATCTAGATATTTATTTGTTATTGTAATTTTAATTTTTATGAAATTTAGCTTAAAAAAATATTACTATTTTTTTACAAAGAATTAAAAATTTCGGGTTTGGATAAAACCCGAACCCGATCCAAACCCGGTGGATCGGGTTTGAATTTTGAATTTTCAAATCCATTTGAATTTAGATCGGGTTTAGATTTAGATTAAGGATTCGGATTTGGATGATATCCAATCCGATCCAACCCGTTGTCATCCCGTGTGTAGAAACATACAAAGGGGGTGTTTGGGAGAACTTTTTTCCAGAATAAGTCAACTTATTTTAAGACAAAGTTAGAGATTTCTAACTTTCCAACTTATTTTCCAACTTATTTTTGCAACTTATTGAGTGGGTGTTTGGGGTATCTTAAAAAATGTAGCTTATGACTTATAAGCACTTATGTCATATAAGTGATAAGTAGGGCATAACTTATAAGTCAGTAAAGTGTTTGGTAAATCAGAACTTATAATCAGTAAACTGTTTGGGTAAATCAGAACTTATAAGTTAACTTTTTTCTATAATTTTCAAAATATTTGTTTTTTATATATAACAATGGATGTCAATGAATAGATCTCGATGAGTAGAGAAATTTGAGATATACGTATCAATTTTCTAATGAATGGATCGAGAGATATATGGTTTTGAAGATTTGAAGGATATTATATATTGCGTATATCGAGAAATAAGTTATAAGCATAAGTTGAATGTTAGGATTTCCTAACATTCAACTTATGTGATTATAAGTTATAAGTTGAGCCAAAATTTATTTTGGCAAACACCCCCCATAAGTGCTTATGACCTTATAAGGCATAAGCTCGGACTTATAATGAAAGCCAAACAGGCCCTGAATTTCAAGCATACATTAAATACTTGTATAATTTTTTTTTATCAAAATATAAAATTTTTACCCGAAAATAAGTCCATCTTATAAGGTGAGCCAAACAGGCCTAAAGTGTATTGGAATCTAATAGCACAATTAGTTCCTGCCCCAAATATTAGGTTTCCCATTTTCGTAATCCTGTTTACTCAATTACACATACACACAGCTCTGCATCATGTTCACTAGTCACACACACAAAACTCACTTAATTACACACACAAAACACACACACACACACACACATACACACACATCTCTGCATCCCTGAATCTAGCAATTTGTACTAACTTTCTTTTAATTTTACACCCCTCAAAATAAAAAACCCCAGATAGATTCTACACTCCATACTCCATAGTCTTTTTTCACCCCCAATTTGTGTACTCTCTCTCTCTCTCTCTCAATAGATTCTACCCTCAATTGTCTTTTACCCCAAATTTATCTCTCTCTCTCTCTCTCTCTCAAATAAGCACCGAACAAGAACCTTTACTCTCTTCTCTCCCAACCCCTCACTTCTTAAAACTCATAATAATCAACAACTAATGCAACCCCATGATCTCTCCCTGTAACTCTCCCACACAGGATCCCAACCCACTTTCCGATCCTACCCCCACCATGTCTTCCGCCGACCAACAAACTCCGATCCCTTCCGACACCCAGAACAACAAAACTGCTAATACCACCGTTGTCAGAAGAGAAAGACCATCTAGAGCGTGCACTGTACGCTCCGCCGCTAGGCTCCACGCCGCTGCAGCAGCTGAGGCTATAATTGTTGCTGCTCAAAGAAAACAAAAAAGAAAGTTTAGGGCACCACCACGGCAGGTGGAGTCACCATCACCGCCACCGTCACCGCCACAGGACTTGAAATGTAGTAAAATTGTGACCCAATTGGTTACTGAGCCGGAGCCAGCTCAGTTGCCTCGGTGGAGTATTCGGTCCATGTGGGAATTCGCTTCGATTCTTAATTTTCTAAATGTGAGTTGGAATTTAGTGTAAAGTTGTAATTTTTTTTTCGAAATCTTGATGTTTCTTGGTTATTGACTTATCGTAATTTGTTATGTAGAAGACTAATGGAATTTAGTGTAAAGTTGCATTTTTGTTTGGAAATTTGATGTTTGTACTTTTTTGTGGAGGACAATAATGTGTTTGTTTTGTTGGTAGGTTTTTAGGAGCCTTTTGAATATCAAAGTTGAGTTTTCTGCTGAGGAGTTAGAAACAGCTTTGTTAACACCAAATGGTACTTTGGCTGATATTCACATTCCTTTGTTAAAGGTAAGTGTTTTATTATGATAAATTATGTCTTTGCAGTTTTAGTTCTGAGTTCTTGAGTACTTTTGATTGTAAAAACGCTAGTTTAGTTGGTGCTTTATTTACCTTTCTATATGTGTTTAATCAGGTGGATAATATAATAGTTGCATGTCTTTCGCTTTCTTCTCTTCTTTTTTATATAGCTTGAGTTCTTGTATGAGTTTGTATCTAATTAAATTTAGAGAGAGGTGCGCGAATCAGGCACAAGAGATTAGGCAAAGGAATAACGGAAGAAACTCCATAATGTAGCCGGGCAAATTCCATTACAACATTGTTTGCTGTTCCGACGCAGAACTTTAAGTAAACTTTTCTTAAATGTACTTTTCCAACTCCAGACAGCATTGGTGGTTGACCTGAGAATCTGAGATGACATATGCTTTAGTTTAGAAGTAGTATGATTGGTACTGATTGAGCAGATAACTTGGCCTACCAACCTGAATGAATGCATACAGACACATAGCTCATTTTTATATCAGGCCCAGCGTGGTGCTAATCAGGCTAACCTAGTCAGCGACATGTTTGCATCAGAGTGCCCTAAGGAGATGGTTTGCAATGCAAGAAAGGCCGTTCAAAAATTTAACAGTTTGTCTTGTACTCGTATTTTGGCTTTAAGAGGTCGTTAGGTCAGCCTGAATGTAAAAAGATATATCGCCGTACTATATTTATGGCTAAAATTTAATTTTGTATCATATATATATGCTCATTAAATGACGTCTATAACTCTTGGGGTTATTTTCTAATCCTAGACTTTCTTTGAACACATAGAAGTGTGAGCTACATTAAATCTTAAGTATCCTTGTAAGGCTTTTCAGCTTTTCGTATCCATGTTTAAGTACATATTTGCCAAATATTTTAATGAAGTTCAGGCATAACAAATATATATTTGTTGCCTTACTGCTTTAGTCATTGTAAATGTCGGTAAAAAGATATTAGAATAACAAAATTTGTTGTTACTTGTTAAAAGGATAAAATGATGGCTTTAGATGGATGTTTGGCTGAAAGGCTACCTGGACGGATTTGTTGAACACATGCAAATACCAATAAATTTGTTACCTTCTCTATACTTCAAAATTTGGATGAAAAACTGCATGTTGATAAACTTGTTTCCTTGTAAGAGATCGGTTAATGCCTATGCATTCCCCCTACATGATTGTATCTGGTCCACTGTAATGGTTGGGGGTATTGTATGCTCTCTTATGCCTGCTGTAGCGGTGATTAAATTCAAAAGGTTCACTTATATGAATTGCTTAATGAATTATGAAGCAATACTTGATTGACTCGTTCAAATAAAGTTAAGCATAACTATAAGTCTGTTCTTTAGATCACACTACCAGATTCCAAATCATTTTTTGGCTTGAAAGACTTACTCCCTTTTGATTATGTAACCATATAATCCTCTTTTAACACTTATAAGATCATGTCTTTTGACATGGAAATTGTTTATTATGCTGAATCTTTCTTTTGGTAAAATACAAATATACAAGAGTTGTACATGTGTTGATCACATCATAATACTCTTTCTATTCTGGAGCTGTTTAAATTTGTATTTGACATGTGGCTTACATGTATATTCTCTTATGTAAAAATTCTGTTGTATCTTTTTGGTTTTCACATTTTATTTTCTGGTACAATAATAGGGAATCCCTCCTATTACTCGTATGGCACTTGGGCAAACTACTTGGATTACTGTTCTATGCAGAAAGTTGAGAGACTGGTGGCATTGGGTATTACATAATTGTTCAATGTTATGGCAGTTTAACTATCCGTGAATGCAGTACAAACTGATGGTTTATTTGGTTTGGTACTTGACTGCAGGTTGCAGATGGGGAGCTACCAATTATTGCATCACATGGGTTAGTTTGTCACATATTAATTTGCAATGTGTGCATTTTCATGTGACCAGCTTGTTTATCAACAAAGAAGTCAATATAAATAATCAAAATTGCAATGTTGTCTTGAATTTTTTCGGGTGATATGGGTTTATTATGTTCATTTGACAGAACTGAGATTGAAGCATACAATATACTTCCTCCTGGTGTGCGTGTGGTGATTTTGAAAGCATTATGTGATATTCGTGTTGAGGTACAAGATTTATGATTCTCTAATCTGCTTCGTTTTGTACTTTCTGGTGTGATAAATTTGGCTTCTACATAACTCGGAATACTTTTTCTATCATTTTTTGACTATAACACTAAGTTTGTTTACCTTGTCTGTCCATTTACGTGGTTGCTGCTATGAACAGTGAAACAGCTGATGTATGAAAAACTAGTGAGGAACGAGAAACCAACGAAGTCATCTGTATGCTTATTGATTAAAGATATCATTGTATATTTTGTTTGTGAGAGGATGCTATATTGTTAGTATATCCACCATAGTAATATTAATAGAGTTGTGGTAAGGAAAATCAGTTAGTGGTTGCCTATTCTTTAAGTTAGACAATTAGGGTTTGAGTTATTTAGATATATTTATAAATCCCAAGGCATTGTGCATTGTTTTACGCCTGGTTGATATTATACAACTAAAGATGTTTAAGCCTTTTGACCTTTTGAGTCCAAATTTTGGATTCTAGAAATGTTTGCGATTTCCTAATAAAAATATAACTTTGATATCTGCCCTTAGAAGACAAGAGAAAGAAAATAAATGCTCTATTTGGTTGGAAAAAATGGAATGAAATTAAAATATATTGTGGACGTTTGTGCACAAGTTTGATTCTTTCCATCTACATGTTCTAACAAAAGCTCAACACTTCCAATCTACGATTGGATTTATTGATGTGAGTCATTAGGTACTCTTTTTTCGTCTTCTCAAATTTGTTTAGCGTTCTTTGAATAATTTAAGAGTACTCGAATATTTGTTAATTAAAATTAAAATTTGCTCAGTTATAGAATATTATTTTTAATATAGATAATCTTATATGCAATTTATTTCGTACATGAGAGTATAAATAACAAATGGATTTGAGCCGAACACTTATAATGAAATATGAGTCGAACACTTTTAAATATATATCAGAGTCTTAAATTGTGCGGACTATTGAATATTAGGGTGGTAAGGTTCGATTTGATAGTCGTTCGAATGAAAAATGGGATTCAAATTCAGTTAATTTTTTATTCGATTACGATATTTGTTTGTTTCTCTTCGAGTTGGATACGAATGGAATCTGGATTACTGGATTTGTTTTCGGCCCCAAGTGTATCCCTTGTACATCAGGGTTTAGGGGAAGGTCAGATGTACACGGAACTTACCTCTAGTTATAGGAGTAGAGCTCAGCTTGGACAATGCAAGAACAATAGTTAGATACAGTTCTGTTACCTGAACTCTTCGATTTTGCCCTTGTACGGATATTGACATGACATGAGAGTGGCTGTGGGATCTGAGTCTGATCCTTCCTTTTGTAACCGGACACTACATCTTGCAGTGTAGAAATCTAGTTTAAAAGGCCTAAAAGAATCAGTTATCTATGTTATCCTTTTGATTTTAGGCTATGAATTTGACATATATAATTAAGTGAATAAGATATATTAGTAGTAGACATTGTTTTTATAGATATGTGAATTTTGATTATATGAAATTTACGTGTTGAATTAACATGCTGAGTCCCCCGCACTACTGCACCAGGCCACCAGTGTCCAATTTCGGATCCATATTGCGGAATCCTATTTTGTTTCCTAAACTAAGAATCATTGACATAGAAATGCAGATATAAGAGGACCATAAAAGACAAGAAACATTCAATATAAATTAATAAAAATAGCATGCATGAAGTTCACTGATAGAATTATATTATGTTTCATTGTTTGCTGATTTTTATCATATTCTCTAGTTACTTTTCAGTGCTTAAAAAATTAGTTCTTTGTTTCTTCGCAGCAAGAAGATATTCGGAACTATATAGATAACTCAATAAAGCAAGGTGTTCATCTTTCGACATTCCGCAAAGAACGCATTGGGGGTGATTCACATGGAATCTCCTATTGGTAATTTCGGTCAATTATATTGTTTATCATTTGTATCCTGATTCTTAAGTAGTGTTGTTCGCTGAATCGTCACAAAATACATCATGTATAATAGGGAAAGTTACATTCTAGTGGTGTGATGGTTTCTATTCCGTGTTGATTATTTAGTATCTCTATTTTATTGTTTTAGGTATGAAGATGATCCTGTCATTGGCCAGAGGTTGTACAGAGAAATAAGAAAAGTGGAGGTGAAGAAAGGAAAAGGGAAAATTGTTGAACCCATCCCCATTTCATGTTACCAGTGGGAAGCAGCTGCAACTAATTTGGATGAATTTCAAGATGTTTCTGTAAGTTATAATTTTCTAATGTCTTTTGGGATGTTTATACGCATGTACATATTATGTATACCCATCTATATAGGATGGCTCATAGGTTAAGATTTATTAGTGCCTATCTGCCAACCTTTGAGTTCATGCCATTAGTCAGGTTTATAATATCCGTAGATAAATGGAATAGCCAATGTGGAAATTACTTTCAGGAAGCCTCGTCTTTTTTGGTCTCCTTTTAGTTACATTCTTGTCTGGTAAGAGCTCTGTCTTTTGGTTGCAGGAGAAGCTTTCCTCAAGCAAAAATAGAACAGAGGCTTCAGTTGGGAAGAAGTTAAAATTTGACGTGCTTCCAGAGGTTGAGAAGGCCCTTAAGGTAATTTCAACTTCTTAAGGAATCACTGGTCGGAAGTTGCTGCTTTTTAGTTTATGTTGGAACCAGAAATTACCCCGCGGGGGGGGGGGGGGGGGGGATTGCATAGAACTTAAAAAACAAGTTGATTTTTCTTCTTCTTTCTGTTTACAACTGTCTCAAATCACTAATACCTTAACATATGTACAACTCAGCTTGAAAAAGTTATCGTAATATATTATATATACCAGAACTGTAAATAGTTTTAGTAAGGATACAGTGACATAAGCTACAGAACACGTGAAAAATTATGCAGCAAGATACCAATAAAACTGTATATAAATTTAATGGGTTCAAGATGTAATGGTTAGCTCTTTTGTGTCTAGACTTGGGTTAGATTCCTCTAAGTATATCAACATAAAATTAAAAAAAAAATATTAGGGACATTCGAGCACATGGTACTCTTGATCTTTATATGGTGCAGTGATTAGAGCATCTCCAACAGCCTCTTAATTTGAGCTCTTAAGTTTGAAAATAAAGAAGAATGCTTGAACTAGAGCTCCAAGAGACTCTTAGAGGCTCTTTAAAAGTTTAAGAGTGGCTTCTCTCCCCTCAATTCTAAGAGCCTCTACTTGGCTCTTACCTACTATTTTATTATAAATGAATAAGTCAATACTTTTTTCTCTCTTTACACTTTCTTTTGTTTTTTTGAGTTCAAGTTGCCTTTAATGATATAACATTGAATGAGGAATGGATATAAAGAGCATTATTGGGAGATGAATGCACACTAAATTGCTAAGAGCCAATAATTTATATTAGAGGTTTTCGCACTTTGCACCCTTTATCTTTGGGTGTTTTTTCGTTTTGGTCTCATACTTTAATTTGTTACACTTTACACTTAAAACTTTAATTATCCTCACACTTTGCACCCTTTCCGTCAAATCAATCCGTTAACGTTAAATAACGAGGGTAAATTAATCTTTTTATGTACAATTACACAGCACTTTGCACCCCTTATCTTTGGGTGTTTTTTCGTTTTGATCTCATACTTTAATTCGTTACACTTTACACTTAAAACTTTATTTACCCCAACTCTTTGCACCCTTTTGACAGATTTCTGTTAAATCAAGCAGTGAACGTTAAGTGGTAGGGGTAGGAGGAGCTCTGGAACGATCAAAAATTGATTCCTAC
This sequence comes from Kitagawia praeruptora, assembly GCA_037693485.1. Classification (NCBI taxonomy): domain Eukaryota; kingdom Viridiplantae; phylum Streptophyta; class Magnoliopsida; order Apiales; family Apiaceae; genus Kitagawia; species Kitagawia praeruptora. The sequence goes on along the minus strand of CM075350.1, from coordinate 26,010,215 downwards.
CCTTATATATACCCTCACCTATACATATTAACACTACGCTGACTTTTCACAACGTTTTTCCATAGTATTGTCGTCTAAAAAATGTTGTCGTAGCTATGTTCAACCTTTCCTATTACAACATCGAGTCCTTGTGTTAGCCTAGACATGATAAAGTGTTGGCCTGGATGTTGTATATGGATAATTAAAAAATCAATTAAGTAATCATTTTACATAAAAGTGATAAAAATTCTTAACAAATAATTTATTTATTTTATTGGAATTTGAACTGGAGTGAATAGGATTTTTTTTTTGTAATGTAACGTATTTTTCAATAAATTTAAATTAACAAATTTAACAATTTAACAATTTTATGTTTTTTAATTAAGAAATAGAGGTAATTGCATTTTGCACCCTCTAACTTTCGTTCAAAATCAATTTTGTACCAGAACTTTACAATAAACAGTTTGCTACCCTTAACTTGTAATTTGAATGCAAATTGCACCCCTTTGTAATTTTCTGTTAAATTAAGGAAGGGTAAAATAGGAATTTTGGAATAAAATTTATGTAATATAAATTTCATATTTTCCAAATTATTTTAAAAATTGGAATCATATTATAAAATTTATAATTAAATTTTAATTTTTTTTATCTCCAAATCATGCTAATAATTATAAATACATTTCTTATTACAAAAAATTTATTCCATAATTTATAATTTTACTAATATTAAATTTTAAATATATTTTAGCATTAATTTTGATTAGATATTAAATTAAATATAGAATTTGATTCACTAATTCTTTACAATTATTTTAAGTTAATATTATTTTAGTAAGAAATTTATTTTAATATGAATTTTTAATATAAAAGAATTTTTTAGCATAAATTTTTAACTTATTTGAAATTCTAACCATAAATATTATTTATATTTGATACCAAAATTCCGATTTTACCCTTCCTTAATTTAACAAAAAATTACAAAGGGGTGCAATTTGCATTCAAATTACAAGTTAAGGGTAGCAAACTGTTTATTGTAAAGTTCTGGTACAAAATTGATTTTGAACGAAAGTTAGAGGGTGCAAAATGCAATTACCTCTTAAGAAATAATATATATGTATTAAAAATAATTTACAATAAGTAACACTTTACATAAAAAGTAAAAAAAAATATAAAATGAATTTATTTATTATATTGAAAATATTAAATTAAATAGGAGTGAATGATGATTTTTTTGAATAATTTTAAAATTAAACAAATTTTGTAAAGAAATTGTTTTCAAAAATAAAATAATTAGGCTCGAGCGGCAAATTCTACCCCCTCCCTCTCTGTCTCTCTCTCTCATGTTAGCTCACCCCCCCTCAGTCTTGTTCTGAACAAACTACATGAATTAGGCCTTCTTCGAATGAGGTTTTCTTCAATTACCATCTTTTCTCTTTAGGTTTTGGTATTTGTCATTATTATTGTGATAATTAATATAGAAAGATGGTAACTCACAACATCCAGGTCAAAACTAAGAAAAACAAAGTTTTGTTACAATACTTCTTCTTAAGTACACTTCCAGTAGTAAAATGCACATCTGTTGCTGCTGTTGTGACACTTCCATCACGTTCAATACCTTGTTGAGTTTCAAGTATATTTATCCTCCTTATCAAGCCTGGTATTATTACTCGAGCCCTATCACAAAGTGGTGGTTCCACCCACACAAAAAAGTTAAGACTCGATCAGGGCATTCCTCAAATCGCCTACCTACATTTGTAGATGTCCATGAAGTCTGGACTACACGATACTTCTTGCATATACAAAGTTAAGCCATGAATATACAAGATTTAGATGTATCAAATGAAGATACAAATTAGTATGTACAGGTGGGGGTGTATATACGGGTAGGAATCAATTTTTGACCGTTCCAGAGCTCCTCCTACCCCTACCACTTAACGTTCACTCTTGATTTAACAGAAATCTGTCAAAAGGGTGCAAAGTGTTAGGGTAAATAAAGTTTTAAGCGTAAAGTGTAACGAATTAAAGTATGAGATCAAAACGAAAAAACACCCAAAGATAAGGGGTGCAAAGTGCTGTGTAATTGTACGTAAAAAGACTAGTTTACCCTCGTTATTTAACGTTAACGGATTGATTTGACGGAAAGGGTGCAAAGTGTGAGGATAATTAAAGTTTTAAGTGTAAAATGTAACGAATTAAAGTATGAGACCAAAACGAAAAAACACCCAAAGATAAGGGGTGCAAAGTGCGAAAACCTCTTTATATTATATTTAGGAGTGATTTAAGAGTCTCTTGGAGTTGCTCTTAAAATTCTTAGATCTATTGAATATTTAATTTGGGCTGGACTCCCTTTGGCATATTGTTGTATTACCTATTAAAGAAAATGGAGGTGATATTCGAACACATACCAGACAGTTTAAGTTCTCACTTAAACGGTTGATTAGCTATATTTTAAAAACAGCACACCTAATACAGTATATTAATATCCAAGGGTATATCCCTTTGACCTCTCATTAATATTTCTCCACTCACAAATACCTGTTTTTATTTATTTCAATATTATTATTACTACTATTTTTAAGTTTATCTAAGAGCGGAAAAGATTTGTATTAATATGTATGTATTCTTTGATTGTTCTCTGGACAGACAAAAGAAAAGCTATTGAAAAAACAACAGAGACAGACACTTCTTCTTGATAATATGATTAGCATGGATGGACTTCCTCCTGGACGCTCTCTTCGTGGTAGAAAGCATGTCTCATATACTTTTGGTAAGAGGTCTATATATGTTTTGTCATTTTATTTTTCTTAACATTTCCTACTTGTCGTTGGGTTCCACTTGATAGGAGAGGTTACCAAACTGGTTTGGATATGACTGTATGAGTAGCTAATTTAGTAGTTGTCTCATATACTGCATTCATATCATTTTTTGCAGATGACTATGACAGATCAATCAATGAAGCTATCAGTGTTACCAAGTACGGATCCTTCACCTTGACAAGTTCATAAATTATACTTCATGTGGAGTATTATAAATCTTCAAAGATATAATTCCATTACTTAATAGGACAAAATAGTCCTCAATTATTTGACTTGTATATCTGATTTATAATTGTTGCATCAGAAGAAAGCAATCTCCACCAGAAACTACTTTCAAAAGAGAAGGTACTAGATCCGATGTTTCGGCAAATGGTGAAATGGGTGGTCCTTCCCAGTTTTCTGAACAGTCGTTTAGCATGCTATCTCCAGAATCATGTGATCGCGATGAAATTGATGAAGATCTTGCCTATGAAACATTGGGTCGCGGGTATTCTCACTTCTGTTTATTATATTGTGTATAATTTTTATTTTTTTTATCTCTTGAACTGATTGATAAACTCGTGATATAAATCAGTCGAAGAAGACAGAGGCCCGGACGGTATCCGGCCAAGGAGTTTGCTGAAGAACTGTCCGATAATGATGCAGAATTTGACAGTGATGAGGAGATAGTTGGGGAAGCCGTATATGATGATGAATATCTCAAGAAGCGGAAAGGAACGAGGAAGATGTCCAGTGGCTCTGAAGGAGATGAGGAGTATCATTGGGAAGGTGAAAATGTGGAAGAAGAGGAAGAAGAGGATGATTACTCCCTGAGTATGAGTGATGATAGCGATGACCGTATGAGTGATGATAGTGGTAAGCAACAAATTTCTAAAAAATTACCAGGTCGCACTAGGAGGGGATCTAAGTTAAGGTCAGTTAATGACTTCGATTCGGGTCCAAGACGTAGTAAAAGAGCCACCAGAAACCGAATAGATTACAGAAAATTAGAAGTGTCAGATTCAGAAACAGAATCGTTGAAACCTGAGAAATCAAATGCATCAGATGAGCACACGGATGCAAGTGACAAGGAGGAGTTTTCAATAAATAGTGAGAGTGAGGAATCTGAGGCCAGTGATATCCAGTACATGGATGAGGCATCAGACGAGGAGCAGCCCAGGGCGTCAGACGAGGAGCAGCCCGGGGCGTCAGACGAGGAGCTGCCTGAGGCATCAGATGAGGAGCAACCTGGGGCAATCCATGAAGACCAGCCAGAGGCAATTTATGGAAACCAACAGGAGGTAGTGTATGGAAATCTATCGGAGGGAGTGTATGAAAATGATCCGAAGGCAGTGCATGGAAACCAATTGGGGGGTGCGTATGGAAACCAATCGGCAGGGGCATATGGAAACCAATCGGAGGGAGCATATGGAAACCAATCAGCGGCAATGTATGGAAACCAATCGGAGGCAGTGTATGGATACCAACAGGCAGCAGCAGACGAAGAGCAGGTTCCGTATCCTATTAGAGCTGATAGCCCAGTTCAGGACAAGGCTGAAGTTCAGAGAAGGGGTTTTCTTGATCTAAATGAGCTTGCCCCGGGTTCTGGATTTGATGATGGTCCCAACTCAATGATGAAAGATGAAGATACAGATAACTTCTGAGGTTTCCCTTGCTTACAAGTTATATTTGTAGGCTTATCTCCAGGAAGCTTGTTATGATTCACAAGCTGTGTTTGATTGACTGAGGAAGTTAGTGCAAGTTGCAATTAGAGTGTTACTTGCTAGCATATTAGTGCAACTGCCTTCATGCAGCTTAGTAATGAATTTCATGAAGGGGCGAGGGTGCTGAGATATTACTGTAGATTGACTTGTCGACTTGTCGTGTTTTAGTTTCTGGTTCAAGTATAAAGTGTACGGTGTACTATAACCTGCTATTTACCTGATAAAAAAAAAATATTAAAAAGAAGTATATGTAAGATTATCAAGATCTTTACTTGTTGGTCCTTGTGTTTTGTACCTACATGGTCTGGCCACTGACAAGTTGGGATGGTCTGATTTGGGTTTCTAAATACTCCGTGGAAACAAACTTGTAAAAGCATTGTAATAGTGATATAATAACAATGGTTTGCTAAAATACATATATTTTTTATGAATTATAATGGTATGTATCTTTTATATTTTAGGTAATACAATGTATATTTAACCAAATAGATATCTTTATTGATTGTAAATTATATGTTAAAACGTCAATTTTGGAATTGCAAACCTTAGATATTTCTGAGCTTATCACATAGCAGTACTAGTTTTTCCAACACTACAATCAATGCACACGAAGAAAGTCGACAGAAATTGGTCTTTTCTAGTTTTGACATGTAATTCCTTTCACCCAACTTCACTGGTCCCTTCTGTTGATCCAGCAAAACCTTTACTAGTTCTTTCATCCCTAGACACTGCTTCTGCCTTTGCTTGTTCCTTCTGCATTATATCCTCGAGAGTCGAGAGCTTGAATTAGATTTGAAAGACAGACATCTGCATCTTTGTTCGCAGTCTTAGGCATGAGGTTCTCTGCAACATCAGCAGCCAGCAGGTGTGTGATGTTGACCTCAGTCATCAACTGTTGAATCAAATCAAATTTTGGATGTGCTTCCACCTCCAGGTAACTTTTTGCAAGAACCTTAAACCCCTCAAAACTGCAATAAGACATCTCAACTTGGTAGTCCATTCTACCGGTTCTAATAAGAGCTGAATCGAGTTTATCCACATAATTTGTGGTAAAGACGATGATTCGCTCGCCTCCAGATGCAGACCACAGCCCGTCGATGAAATTCAGTAATCCTGATAGAGTAACTTTGCTGTCACACTCCACGTTCTTCATCAGCTTTCCTCTTCCCCTTGTCACTGCCTAAAGGTTTGCACTCATTCTTGTTCCTCTGATGGGTAAGGTCGAGTGCACAGTCGATATCCTCAATTACAATTATCGATTTACTTGTTGTGCATCAAAAGCATTCTCAACTCTGTGTTATCCTTGACAGAAGTCAGCTCAAGATCATAAATATCGTAGTTCAGCAGATTCGCCATTGCAGCAATCATGGTTGATTGATAGAATATAATATAAGATCCATATAAGATATATAAGATCCATATAAGACCTCCCTCTAAAACCTTAAGGTTTTAGATGAGTTGATTACTTAACATGGTATCAGAGATCAGGCACGCAGAGGTCCCAGGTTCGACTCTCTGCGACCCCCAATATTCTCACAATTTATTATGGACACGAAAGGCAAATTATGCTCCAAAGATGAGCGCCGTGATCCACTCTTCGACCCAAAAATGGGCTTTCGAATATAATATAAGATCCATATAAGACCTCCCTCTAAAACCTTAAGGTTTTAGATGAGTTGGTTATTTAACAGTACTTTTGCCGAATGTTAACAAATCTTCAACAATCTCCTGCTTCTTGTACGGCTCCATGGCCAAAGTATTGAAAGTAGCCGGATGCTTATACACAATATGACTCCAGTTAATCTTAAGGCCGGGAACAGTGAACTGTTTGCCGTTGCTGTTGTTGGTGTATAGCCTTCTCTGCCCATTCCGCCTCTGGATTTCTTTGCCCTTCTTCAATACATGCTCCAAGTAAGTCTGAGTTATCATATCTCGGTGTTTTTGATGAAACTTAAGGGTGTAACATCTTCTTTCTGGCTCCGGAAATTTTGAGTTTGACCTGGATGGCACAACCTTAGTACTTAAAACCCAGGAAACCTGTACATCATTAAATTTACACACACGCACACACGCATTAAAAACATACACATAGGCCAAAGGGCTTATTGATGGGGAAATTAAACAGTTTGTAAACTAAACACCTCTTCCACAGTTAAGGTGCTACAATCCAGGAACTCCAACCTTAAACATGTGTATGAAAACATATAACTAGGTTTCAACAGCTCTACTAACCAAAACAAGCATTAGATACTACATACTACATTAGTACATGTTGATACGAGATATAAGTCCGATACCTTACGGGTATCGGTCCATATTAAATAAGCCCAATTGGGAATATAATAAACAGGAAATATTATAACTAGGTGACTTGCTCCTAAAGAATAGGAGTATGGGCCTAAAAGAACTACGTGGGCTTGATTCCTTATAAAAGGATACGTAGGCACCTTGGGAGGGGGACCCCCGAAATTCTGCTATCTCTTAGAATTAATTCTCTCAAGCGCAGCCCCAAAAACACATAAACCCTAGTTTTCCCCCAAAATCGTCATGGATATTAAATCCGAGCTCTATACGAATACCCGATTATAAATCTTATCTTGAAGCTTAATCTGTGACGAAAATTGGCTTCAACATTGGCGCCGTCTGTGGGAATCGTATAGAAAAAATAATTAAAATAAATCATGGATGCGATGAATGGATGCCGGGAAAAGAATCTTCGACAATTTACGGCAAAGCACATGAATATTAATTCACATGACCAGCTAAGTTTTCGTGAATTTCTTTATTAAGTCCATGCACGAGCGTTTAACGCCTATTTTCTTACCTAATTTTTATATCTTGTTCTTATTATAATATGTATTCATGCTTACAATACAAGTATACAACATACAAACTGAAGCAGCCACTTTTCATTTTTCGAAAACCTTAATGTTAGCAAAATTATTTTACCTGGGTAACTTGACTCAAATATATCATCATCTTGTATCTATTCAATTTTACCAGCTGATTTTATGAAATTAGCACACGTTAAACTGGTTAATGATTGTGGGTATAAATTATATCCATAATATATCATATGCAATAAGAATTCGTTACTAATCTAGTATATGTAAATTTACGATGTAAATTTGTACTGAATACTTCAATTTATCAGGATAAAGTGAAAAGCCATTGGCTGAGAGTCAGTACATATATAGCATTGACTTGTCTCAACACAACCAATTGGGATCCTCAAATAAGTCCAAGGCTGTGTTCAGTGGCGGAGGCAGTGTAAGGCCAGAGTATGCTTGGGCCCTCCCTGGAATTGGGCCTCAATATAATTTTTTTTTTAAAGCCCAGCCCATTTTTTGCAAACAAATGCCTACGCTCAATTTTTTGTTCAGCCTTTAACCTACCTCTAAACAAAGAACCACAGAGAGAAGAAAACACAAGGTGTGACACTGACACAAAAGGGGTCGCTGACGCTCAGTCGCTGGCACACTAACACAAAAAAATTTAGTATACTTAGGCCCTCCCTCATATATATTCCTGGCTCCGCCACTGGCTGTGTTGTCAGGTGCTTGCAAAATAAATAAAAAAGGACGTGCAGCGGCAGGGTTAAAATAGAACAATTTCTTTGGAAGCTCAAAGCAACAAAAAACAAACTTCCAGCAAAATTTTGAAGGATAAAACAAAGAGGCGACTTCAAGAAAAAAATCAAAACTTGGCAACACATACGTGAGAGGTGGACTGGAGGAGTATCAATATGCAAAGGGAGTAAACGCTCAAAGAAGGAGCATCTATGCTAAATGAAAATGACTTGTCTCAAGACTTTGATTAATGCCATCAACTGAGGCCAAAAAATAAAAATAAAAAATTGAAGACTGGGAAAAGAGGTTGTTAACTTAGCCTCATTGTGGGGCCTGCTTGGGGTGCAAGTACAAGGATTGAAATTGTTGAGATATATTAGATAATAGTCTTAAGGGTACTTTAGTAATATTCATTAGTTAGAGTTATAATTTCTGTACATATATAGATGGGTGTCTCTGCTCTTGGTTCTATATTTTCCAATGTAGATATTCAATACAATTCTGTTATTCAATACAATTCTGTTAGATGCTTCTCTCTTGTTCATAAAATTAACATGGTATCAGAGCCGACGGTGTTGATCGGCGTTGTTTCTTGGAGCAAATTGTGCGTTTTTTCGTTGTGTTCTTTGTCTTCTTCGTTGTGACGATTCTCCTGTGTGTTCTCTTCGTCAAGTAAGATCGTTTCTTGTTCTAATCTGTGATTTTTCGATCGATTTTGTGTTCATTTCTTGTTTTCTGTTCAGTTTCTTACTGATTTCTTGCGATTGATTGATCGAATTGATCTGTATTGCTTGTTTCTTGCATTTGTTTGCTCGAATCGATCTCTGTTTTTTGTTTCTTTTCTGAAATCGTTCAATATCTGCGGATAAAACTCAGTTTCTTCGTGTTTAATCGAACTCAAATCTTGTTCATATTCACTGTTCTTTGATTCATCTATACATACAAACATCTAAACAGTTCATCTATACGAGTTGACTCATGGAATTAACTCAAGATCCAAACAGTAACATCACTCTCTTCTTTGCACACAAAGTGTTTGACGAAATTCTTGACTCAACTTCTATACATAAATCTTACAGAAAAATCTCTGCAAATTGTTTCTCTGCGTTTCTCATTCTTGGGCGCTTAATGTTGGACGTTTTGTTTTTCACAATCTGTGATTCTCGATTGATATAAGAGTTTGTGGTCGGTTGGGAAGTGACTGAGATGTATTTGTGGTTGTAGTTTTTTTTGAAGATTTGTACTGTGCACAATAGTTGTTTGATAAAATCACTGTGAGAGTTGAGTTGTTCTATTTCCAGAGTTGAGATAGTGTCGTAATTCTGTTTTTATTCTACTCGGTTTTGGTGCTAGTTGTTAGTTTAGATTGCTATTCACCAGAAAAGACGTAGTTGTTATAAGGTTGATTTGGTGCTTACCGAGTTGTCTCTATATTGCGGAATTCGAGTTGTGTTTGCTATGAAGAATTGTTGAATCTACTGGTGTCGTAGATTATATGCAATACAGATGTGCTTTATTGTTGTCACTGATGAATAGTGATGTGAAAGTGTTTGTTACATTGCATGTACAAAGAAGAGCAGCAGCACACTGTTTTTTGTTTGTTTGAAGGAAACGATATGTGTTGAATTGTTTGGTGGAGCATACTGATTTCTTCACTGCATTCTACTTCATTGAGCTCTCTCTTATGGTGATTTGAAGAAAATTTGTGAGACAGAACTCGAATAGGGTCTCAGATGCTTATGGTCAGTGATTGTAGCAGTAATGTTCAGTTCTGTACAGTCAAAAGGACACTTTTGTGCAGTAGTAAGGTCTTTGCTTCTGATATTTGATTTGCCCTTATGGGTTTGATATTTTCTTGACCGTTCGAGTTACTTTGTGGCTCTGTGAGGTCTTCATCAATTCTGAATTTTGTGCCCTTTAGTGGCAATTTCTCCCATTGTGGGTTTATTTGGCTTGTCTCCTTTGTGAGCTAGCAATTTCCTAAATGAGTTTGTTATATCCCTTAGTGGATTTGATACCCTTTGTGGTTTTAAACCCCTTGGAGGTCTTCTAAACCCCTTGGTGGTCATTATTACTCCTTTTGAGAGTTTGTTATGCCCTTCATGGGTTTGATTTGCCCCTTAGAGGGTTCATTGTTGCCCCTTAGTGGGTTCATTGTTGCCCCTCTCTCTAGTGTATCCATCATCATGTTCAGCAGTGTATCCACAGAAGTAGATACTTCCATCTCTCCAATCTTGTGAAAGCTCAAAGTCTTTGTCAAGAATCAAGTCAAATGAATTTTGAGGTCCCTTGTCTACAGCCTGAGAAATTTGAATGAGGTGCCCATCTTCAACAGGAACATTGTTGCTGTTGTTTTTCTTTCAAGTTCCAAGTTGAAGGTTTACATATTCTTCCAACCTCCAACTTGAGGGGGGATGTTGAGATATATTAGATAATAGTCTTAAGGGTACTTTAGTAATATTCATTAGTTAGAGTTATAATTTCTGTACATATATAGATGGGTGTCTCTGCTCTTGGTTCTATCTTTTCCAATGTAGATATTCAATACAATTCTGTTATTCAATACAATTAATCAAGTAAATGAAGTATCAGACATTCCAGGGAAAAAAATCAAGCTCTAAGCTCCTCGTTTGTGAAAGGACTGCGCAAAGGTAATTAAAGGAGGCGTGTTATGTGATTACACTGTCTCCCACTGAAGTTCAAAACTCGAGCATGGAGGCAACCAATGTTAACAAAGACAAAAGCAAGCTGTTACGAGAAAGATATATCAACGGTAATGCAAGAGCTTGTTGCAAAAAATTAAAATGGAACACCTAAGACACACCAGTTTGCAAAAGAAGCTCCATCTCGAATATGCAGAGCATGTAGCTCGTATGAAAAGAGATCAGCTAGATTTAGATGAATTGAAGAAATAGAGAACAATTTGACAGAAGCACAAGCACAAGGTGCGTTCTAATATTTTTATGGAGGTCTGATGCTTGTGAGGCGACAACAGTGCCAACAGCAAGAAGAAAAAGTTACCAATCAAGTAAGATTGTGTAATAAAGATTTAAGAGAGAGAAAAACAGTTTGGAAAATATGCAGATCAGAATAGTGGCGTGGTAAAAAAGCAGCATCTGCTGTAAATAAAGTGTGGTGTAGCAGCTTATATAAAAAGCAAATTAAAGAAGAAGCAGGAGATATATTAAAGAAAAAATCAAAGGTATGTTTGGTATAGTTTGAGACATCAGCGGCAAACACAATCGTCTGAACTTCAGAAAGAAAGGACAACTTGCAAGATGTAGTCACAAGTCACGTAGCCTGAAAATCATAAACGCAGAAGCATACGGAAGCAATTCAGCACAACTTCTTCATACAGGAGGAAAGTTTTTAGCAATTTAACGCTGCACTGAGCACACTGACAAACATGTTGCTAAAGTTGTTGCTTGAAAAAGACACGAATGGCCCGTTGCTTGTTACACATTACCATAAACTTGACAAAAGAGGGGCCGACAAATTTTGGGTTGCAGGAGAAGCCACACGAAAAGAAGTGAACAAGAACCGTGTAAAAGTTTTTCAAACATTCTGGCTACGAACTTAATCAGTAGCCTGCCAAGTAGAAAAAAAGACAAAGCTGCAAACCTCTCATGTGCGGGAGCAAAGGAGTTTTACATAAGAGAAAATAGAGGAAGAAGTTGCAATTCTGATTAAAAAAAAACAGAACATGATAAATGCTGGAGCTGAACTACTGCCCTTTATCATAGAGAATCGGGAATTCAGTATGATAGCTTGATGAAGGCTTATTCGTTGGAACAATCCGTATTTCTAACAACCAAAAGGCAATGAAAACATGTGGTGCTCACAACAGCATCTGCATACTGGACCAATCTGAGCTTCAAGGAAAAAAAAGACAAGGAGCTGCAACGAGGAACTTTACATAAATGAAAACCATGGAGGTTCAGAGCAGAGATGACGAGTTGAATATAAACCAGAAGCGCTGGCATTGCACCATGACAGCTTGGTGTAATTCAACAAAATATCATCACAAATCAAATTGAGTTCACTGGGTCACATTTGTAACCAGTTGCGTAAATTGGTTAATGAACTCTCTATTCAATGAAGTGGCATGTTCAGCGATACAACACACACCAGCTCTTTCATCAAGCTAATTATTTGTGCCAGGATAAGTTACAGCATAGTCAAGGTAGCAATTTACGATTTGCAACAGCAAAGAATTCAAATAGAAGCTCGCACCATAGGACTTGGGAAGGAAGAAATTCATATGGCACTGCAGTTAAAAACACTGTAATGTGTTGAGAGAGTGGTTAATTAACAGTGAAGAAAAAAATAAACATGATGTTGTCATCTACAAGTAGCTTTTGTCGACAATATCCTATGTGTGCTTAAACCAAAAGCAGCACAGAGGTTGACAAAGTAATAGAAAACCAAGCGGAATACATAAAACAGAATGTGCAGTGCACCTACATCCAAGTACAAAATAAAGAATGCAGCAGAAAAACAAACTCTGAGGAAGAAACATTGAAAATAGTGATTCAGGAAACACAAATCGCTCCGAATGTGCAATTCAATGCAGTGAGGCTTGTCAAAAAAATTCAAGATAAGTGCTATTTTTCACACTTTCTATTTCATGTCATGCATAAAAAAATCTAATATTTATCTTTAGAATTTATGCTGATATATCCTGAAAAAATATTTACATCGATGAATTGAAATTCTTCAACTAGTAGTCAAAGTAAATTTCTCGTGAAGCAATCGCTTGAGAAAATGGAACAGGGGACAAAAAATAAAATTAAAATTGATCAGTTGTAATCCTAAGTACCTTAACTTCCTGATCAGTTGATAAAGTATTCGGGGGAATAATTTGATCAAAATCGATCTGACCTAGACCAGTGACATCTTCTTACGAACCGTATGAACAAATCACTGTGGGGCCAGGATAATGCCAATATATGGACCAAAAAATTGCCTTTGAGCTATGATGGTACATAAAAAGCCAGGTACTGGCAACTGGAAAATGAGTGATTGATAAGCAAAGTCTTTGGACAATTTTTTGGCTTACGGACGATCTCTCATCCGTGCGCGAGCAGAGTTAATATTTCACATTTATATTTAACATTTTGTGGCTCGGAAGCACTGGCTTGAAACTTACTCATGCCATAAGGCGGTGTGACTAGTAGAGAGCTCTCGCTAATAATGTTAGCCCAAACTTGGTGCATGGGATTGACAAATCCAACTTCATCCAGGTTAACCTTAAGTTGATACAAGTGACTCTTGTTATCAGTGATTTATAATAAGGGAGAAACATGCTATGGATGGAAAAAAAATGTGACAAGATTAGAAATATTATCTAATAAACATATGCATGAATGGTCAAAATTTAAGAATTTCGAAAATGCACTTGTCGAAAAAAAACTCTAATTAAGTATTCATCGAAGGAAACCTCCAATAAATACTGGGGACATGTTGATACGAGATATAAGTCCGATCCCTTATGGGTATCGGTCCATATTAAATAAGCCCAATTGGGAATATAATAAACAGGAAATATTATAACTAGGTGACTTGCTCCTAAAGAATAGGAGTATGGGCCTAAAAGAACTACGTGGGCTTGATTCCTTATAAAAGGATACGTATGCACCTTGGGAGGGGGACCCCCAAAATTCTGCTATCTCTTAGAATTAATTCTCTCAAGCGCAGCCCCAAAAACACATAAACCCTAGTTTTCCCCCAAAATCATCATGGATATTAAATCCGAGCTCTATACGAATACCCGATTATAAATCTTATCTTGAAGCTTAATCTGTGACGAAAATTGGCTTCAACAGTACCTGCAATCCAGGAACTTCAACCTTAGTAAGCTTTGATTTTTCCAAATTGTACGGAGAGTCAGAGAGACATGCATTAGATACAAGATCTTACACATCTATATAGATTCTTTCCATATGTTAATTTTGAAAAGTCTTGACTGAATAATTAATGTCCCAGTGCAATTCCATGTCTCTCTTCTGGCACATCCCCAACTTCATTACTCTACCTTCGGCCTCTTCAATAATCTCTCTGCATTTGGCTTGTTCTGTATCAACTTCTTAAGTCCATTTGTTAAAACAGAGTTTGATATCAGCGACTCCCTCAGTAAGCTTAATGCCTGCAGATTTTTATTTTATTTTTTGAAAATGCTAGTTGTCAGTTCCAAACCAAGTTTAACAGTACTGGTGATTAGCATGACGTTATTTTTACATACCTCCTCCATGCCTATGTCGATCACCTGTTCCTCAATATCGGACAGAGGTACATTCCAAGTCTGGAGATATCTGATATAAGACATTGACGATAATGGAGTCACTACCAGGTCATCTGTCACCATAAACTTTGTTGACTCCTTTAATAATCCGCCTTCACCCTTTGGACTTGCAAATCTCAGTTCAGGACCCCCAACAGAATGAACCGTACTTGGATAAAAATTATAGAAGGTTTGATGCCCAGGAGATAGTATTCTAAAGTTTAAATAGAGCTTCCTTTCTTCTTTTGGAGGGAATAATTGGCTGGAACCTTGATAAATCGTAGCTATATGAGGGTCAAGAAGCAGATCTTTCATTTGTTGTGATATTAAGTATTCACCAACACTTAATTCAGATACACTAAGATGTAAATTTTCAACGCATGCAGCAGGTATGTCGTTTTTACTCAACACACTAATTGCTCTTCCTAAAGGAATGGTGAGAAAGTTGAATAAAAATTCTACAAAATCTTCAGAAGCATGAGCCAACAGTATAGTGTTTTTTGACTTCTGTACCATCACATTCACTGTCATCATCTTAAAACTATCAACAGAAGATGTACTACTCCGATATTGAGCAGATGGAACTGGTGAGATGATGCATTTCTTACCAAAAACCATATCAGTTAAACAAGTCTTTGAAAACAATGCTTTTTCAAGAAGATCAAGAATCTGTGAATGAACCGAGCGAAAAAGATGTGGAAATAGGTTACCAAATATGAGTGATTTCCTCATGAATAATCTGTTAACAATAATAGATATACCTGAATGGAACCAAATTGCAAAGTCGTTTCCTCTAGAACCCCAAGGTCTGTGATTCCGTTACTTTTTAGTACGTCAAGTGTGATACCCGGAGTACTAGGAATCACTTTTAGATCATCGTGGATAACAAAGATTCCTTTAAAACCCTCATTTATTTGTACTATCACCAAAATACATAGGCAAATTCATGAACTTCCCGCACTGTTGACATCTTTTAGTCCTGGAAGTGCTGAAAAAAGCATACATGCCATATCACCGATGTTGATCTTAAGCTTTTGACATTCAGCTCCTGCTGAGTTTCTTGTATTAAGTAGCATATCTTTGCATCCTTCTGTTGTGAAATACCTTGTTTCAAGATTTTCAAGGCTTCCGTGTAGTGTACTGAGGCTCCCGATTGCCATTGGTTCCGAGCGCCTAGCCAAGACTCTGACTATTGTCCCCATTGGTATTGTCAGGAAGCTAAAGAGAATGTCAACAAAATCACCATTTGCTTCAGCAAACACTACCCTTTCTTCATTTTTATTGATCAACACTTTCAACTGCACTGCACTACCCTAAGGTTGGCCTTAGGCGAGAAGATCTGCTCCCAGAAAGTTTATGTAAAAAATTATTTACTTTAAACTAGACAAAATTAAACATCTATACATCACACAAAATCGTAACTTACTGAAGGAGCTACAGAAAATTATGACGATAAGGCAAAGAGAAATGATTTACAAGATGATTTTAGAAACATACATATCAAGTGAATCAAAAAAGGGGATTGCTTTACAATCAAAAAAATTTAAAGATTTGCTCTAAGTTAAACATTTAAGATAACGATTTTGGTTTGTGGCACCTGTCAGGCGAGTTGCAAATGGGGCAAATATTTAAATACGAAACGAAGCAACAATGTGACCATTTAATTATTCTCACAATGTGACAATGGTGTAAGATGGCATGACAGAGTCTATTTGAGCATCTCCAACCCATCACACCATTTTGGTGTGATTTTTATACTAAAATGATGTAAAAATTACACAATTTTCAAATTCAACTCTAAGTTTCAACCCATTTACTCTAAATTTTACATCATTCTTGTACTATGGTGCAGAAAAATTAAATGCCTTATATAATGGACCGGAGAGAGTAAATTATTTTATTGCTAAAATACTAAAGTAAAGTACAAAAGTAATAAAGTTGGTTGGATACATGTGGAACAAATTTGTTTTAGGGAAGGAGGACAAGGGCAAAGTTGGGATGTGATTAACAAAAACTCTAAAAATTTGGTGTAACACCAAATTTGGTGTAAATTTTGGTGTGACACCAAAATAGTGTAAGTTTTAATGTTGGGTTGGAGAGGAATTTTACAACAAAATGATGTAAAAGTACAAATTTGATGTTGGGTTGGAGATGGTCTAACACCAAATTTGGTGTAAATTTTGGTGTGACACCAAAATGGTGTAAGTTTTAGTGTTGGGTTGGAAAGGAATTTTACACCAAAATGATGTAAAAATACAAATTTGATGTTGGGTTGGAGATGGTCTTATATATCTAAATATCTAATACATAACAGGAGCAAATTAATTCAAATGACAATTCTACCCTCATTTCTAATATATCTTTTCAGGGTTATTTTAGTCTTTTAATATCAATATATTTAATACATATTATTCAATAGACTAAATTACACTTTGCACCCCTTATCTTTGAGCGTCATCTCATACTTCATATTTCGCTTCATTTTTCACTTTTTCCGTTAACAAATTTTAACTCTGTTAAGTTTGATTATTTTTTTTTCAAAATTTGGGTAGGGGTATTTTTGGTATTTAGAAAATTATTTTTTTTAAATGAAAAAAATTATATTTATTTAAAAAAAAATAATTTTCGATTTTTAAGAAATATATGGTTTAAAAAAAATTTGGGGGAAAAATTATATAATTCTTTTGGCAAAAAAATTTCAAAAATGAAATATGTTTCTTATTTATGTTTTTTTTAATATATAATCTTTCCCCAATTTTTTTTAAAAACATATATCTTATAGAAACAGAAAATTTATTTTTAAAAGCAAATATATTTTTCTAAAGAGTATCCTGGGCCTGTGGACATCCTCAGGTAACAACCCTGAGGTTAAGACATTATACACTACAAGTTAGGGATATCATTGTAAATACAGGAGGGTAATTTCTTTTATTACAGAAATGCCACTGACCATTTATACTAGAAATGAATATAATCTCATGTAAGTGCCCTGAGATATCATTGTAAATACAGGAGGGTAATTTCTTTTATTACAAAAATGCCACTGACCATTTATACTAGAAATGAATATAATCTCATGTAAGTGCCCTGAGGTCAACCTCAGGACCATTTTTCTCTTTTCTGAATTTCTTTCAATTTTTTCTAAAAAATAATTTTTAAATACCGAAAATACCCCTATTAAATTTTGAAAAAAAAAAATCAAACTTAACGGAGTTAAAAATTGTTAAACGAAAAATGGCAAAATGAAGCGAAATATGAAGTATGGGATGCAAAGTGTCGAAATTCATAATGTAAGACCAAATCGTTAAAACGTCCAAAGATAAGGGATCTAAAGTGCAGTTTACTCTATTAAATACTACAAAATTAATATATATACTTATACATACATATATACATACATACATACATACGTACATACACATACATGCATCAATATATATTTACTACATATTATTAAATGCTACAAAATTAATATACATATTTATACATACATATATACACACATTACCACCTAATCATTTGGTATCCAATTTGGGAATACTTTTGGGGACTCTAGCATTTCTCTTTATTTTTTGTGTCAAAACGTAAATAGTACTTACTTCTTAAGGTTAAGAAAAAACTAGCATAATAACCCGTGCGAGGCACGGGTCATCCTCTAGGAATTGATATAAATTCTGTGTATTTTTACGATTTAAAGAATATTTTTGAATTCAATTGTGCCTTTTCTGTTTATACATATTATAATATCATTATTTTAATTTATGGATTATTTTATTTATGTATAGATCATAAGAGCACAATTTTTTGAAGTTAGAGGATGTTTTGTAGCATATAAATATATTATATAGGTTATAACACAATTTTTTTTAAAACAAAGATAAAAGGACATAATAAAATTTGATATTAAAAATCTGTAAAAATTGGTTGTATACATAATCATATATGATATTTTTTTATAATTAAAATACAAAATTTTACAAACAATATAAGTCGTCATTAACATATTTATTCAAAAGTTAAATTGATAGCAAATATAGGAAAATGGCGAGACCAGAGGTTTAAGTAATATGTTTTTTAGTTCAAACTCAAAAGCTTATTTAGCTCAATGGTTATAAGGGTGAGTTACCTTGAGAAGGACATGGGTTCAATTCCCCACAAGAACATAATCTGTCTAAATTTTTTGTTTGAATAAGAAATAAGTGGCAACTTCATGTAATTTTGGTTTATTGGCTCATTTTACCCTTGTGTTGCTCTGTGTCTAAATTTTTTGTTTGAATAAGAAATCAGTGGCAACTTCATGAATCAGTGGCAACTTCATATAATTTTTCAAAATTCAAGGACAAAACTGTACTTTCACAGGGGGTTTATTGGCTCATTTTACCCTTGTGTTGCTCTATGTCTAAATTTTTTGTTTGAATAAGAAATCAGTGGCAACTTCATGTAATTTTTCAAAATTCAAGGACAAAACTGTACTTTCACAGGGGGTTTATTGGCTCATTTTACCCTTGTGTTGCTCTATTATATATAGAAAGAGAAGAGATGTGTAAACTGGCCTAGTAATTAAAAATATGTATTAATTGTAAGATACTCCCTCCATCCCAAAATAATAGTCCTGTTTGAGAAAAAAGAATATCCCAAAATAAAATAGTCCTGTTTGGAATACTCTTTGTTCAATACAATTAAGAGAAAAAGGCAATTTGGCTGGCTATCTTTTTTGTTTTTGGCACTTGGATGGCTGAGAATAATTTTTGACATTATGTCTGGCTGTAATAAAATTTTTAAGCACTTGAGGGGCTCCCGTCAAACACCGTTAGAATGTAACCCCAAAACTTGAAATTGACAGGGGTATTTCTGGTATTTACAGCATATATATACATATATACAGAAAGATGTCTATTTGCAACAAAATACCCAGTACATTCATTCAACAAAAGATCCAGTACATTCATTCAGAAGATGGCTACTGGTATGTCACAACCTTGAACATTGGTCTAATTCATGAGAATTCTCTTGGCTGTGCCCCAAATATAAAATTTAGTCCTCAACTGTTTCAACTTGGGCACCTCAAATCTCTCTCATTTTTCAATTGCATGCCACACCGAAGCCATCCAGTTACAATCCCTACACAGAACTGGAGTGCACTTTCTGGCAGCTTAGAATCACTCGAATTTAGATCAAACCCGGGCCTTATCGGACAAATCCCCACCGCTTTTGGTGACCTTATGAAACTTCAGTCTCTGGTGCTGCTGGGAAATGGATTAAGTGGCAATGTACCCACAAATGGATTATGTGCTGTGCTGAGATTTTTGGGTCTTAATGACAACAATCTAACAGGTGAACTCCCACCAAAACTAGCAACATTAACCAATATTAGTGCAATCTACATTCATGGCAATAATTTGACAGGAGAGCTCAAGTTCTCGGAAACATTTTATGGGAAAATGGGTAGGCGTTTTGGGGCATGGGATAATCCAAATCTTTTTTACCAAACTGGTGTAATATCAACTAGCAAAGTGCCTTATGGAGTAAAGGCTTGTCAACAACAGGTCAATCTTTATAGGAAAAATGTAGATGTAGATGGTGATGACTGTAGAATGGGTTTTGGTGTGTTCATTTGGCAAAGATGGTGATGACTGTAGTGTTCTTTAACATTGCTAGTTTCAATCCACTGCTGCTTCTTCCTGCAAACTCTTCAACACCACCATTTCAATCTCACCCCTCGCTTCATCCTCCTTCCGCCATTCACAAACACCTTCTCTCTTCTCACCACACCTGCACACCATTGCAGCTCCGACCATCCTCCATTCAACCTCTCATTTCTCTCCAACAGTCCGCCTCCTCCCATAACCTCCATCCCCTCATTCCCATTCCTCCGTTCTCCTTACCAACAGCAACACCAACCCAATTCAAGCTCATCTCCATTCTCACCACCCACTTCCCTTCTCCGCACCAAAACTCGTTCACCATCGCCGTTCTCTACCTCCTTCACACCGTACAACTCCACCCATTTAATTCCTTTCCATCCTCCACCTCCATTCCTCCTCAACCGCCCGACTTCCCCACCTCTGTTCTTCTTCTTTGCAGCACCATCATTCACACAACTCTCCCTCACTTCTCCATCCAGCGCCACCCAATACCACTGTTCTTCTTCGCCTCCTATTTCCTCCCACCTTCAATTCAAACCCAACACCCACTCTTCCACTTCGCGGCAGCCTCCATTGCCCCGTTTCATTCAACTCGCCAGTCCTCCATCTTTCTCTTCCCACCTGCCACTTCTCGCAACCACCACTGCACTACCAGCCGCGACTCCATAGCTCCCCCTTCTTCTACGCAGCCTACAACCATTTCCCATTCACCACCCCTGCTCCTCTTCCCTTTCGACCACACAACACCCAAATCCTTCGTTCATCACCACAGTCCTCCTATCTCCTCTACCACATCTCCTCCATTCAATTTCGCCACCGTTCAGAGAGAAT
The DNA here is from genome assembly GCA_037693485.1 of Kitagawia praeruptora. Taxonomy (NCBI): domain Eukaryota; kingdom Viridiplantae; phylum Streptophyta; class Magnoliopsida; order Apiales; family Apiaceae; genus Kitagawia; species Kitagawia praeruptora. Next base: position 25,989,392 of record CM075350.1, on the reverse strand, counting down.
TAGGGATATATGTTTAGAGAGAATTAGGGATTTTGGGATATTACGGACATAATTAGGGGATATTGGGGAAACAATTAGGGAAAAGTCAATTTTATCCCTACTGTTTAGACGGCGTTAGTATCGTTTTGACGGGAGCCCCTCAAGTGCTTAAAATTTTATTACAGCCAGACATAATGTCAAAAATTATTCTCAGCCATCCAAGTGCCAAAAACAAAAAAGATAGCCAGCCAAATTGCCTTTTTCTCTACAATTAATTTGAATATTTCCAAAGTTGACTAAGTGAATACTCATAAATAGTAAGTTGAGGAGTTGTACTGTATTTATTAAACCACATGTTTTTATATACGTACATAGTTTACTTAATTATGTGATGAGAGTGGTACTACTCCCTAAACAAGTCAATGATTGTAATCAATGCATAATGTGTAAAATGAGAATAATCAACATAAGTAATATCTATCAACAAAGAAAGAAACCCTTATAACTTTTCCACCGAAAGGACTTTTCGTCTCCCCTTCCCTCTTTCTTCTTCATCTGCATCAGTCTCTCCTTCGGCGGTGGTTTATCCACCGACCGGAGGCCCCTTTTCTTGTCTGGTTTCTTTATTTTTTTCAATGATCATCCTCCTTCTCTGAGGATTGTAAGTTTTTGAGTTGTTTACCCATTAATTGGGTTTATTTGTCTCTCCTTGTGAGAGTTTGTTTGTCTCTCCTTTTGAGAGTTTGTTTGGCTTGTTTGGTTTGATGAAGGTCTACGAGATTTGGAAAGTCTGCATCGAAGCTGGGATGCGGACGATTATTGCAAGAGCTCACAACTCACAATCGATTGTTCTGTACCTGTGGGGGGTCTTCACTTTCGGCGTGTCTATAGCTGGTATTCGGCATGTAGATAGCTGGAGTATTGCTCGTCATTTGAGGGTTTCTTTTTTCGGCATGTCTATAGCTGGTATCCGGCATGTAGATAGCTAGATAGTCGTTCCTCTAACCATAGTTTATGCAACTGAGACTTCTGAACACGGGGTTCGGAATTTGCTTGAGGGTTGGAGGTGTTAGATATTTTAGTGTAATTGGATTGGCTAGTTGATCAATGTAATCGTAATGTTACATCGAACAAGTCGGGAGAATGCGGAGTGCATGTTCTGTTCGAGTTCGTTATGATTTCAGAATTATTGCTTATGAGACATGTCTATTGGCATCAAACACATCTGTTAGAATGAGATGTGTCTATTGGAAAGGTGTGTCTATTGGCATTGGACATGACTGTTGGAAATGAGATGTGTCTTTTGGCAAAAGACACATCTTGAGGTGTGTCTATTGGCAAAAGACACATCTGTTGACATCTATAAATGGGTGTGGCATTGATCATTTTACACACTGGTTCATTTTGAAATACACAGCAAAATACATTATCTCTTCTTGCAGAATTTCTGACTTTATCCGATTGAATTATTTTGGTGAACCACAAATAACTTCAATCTGAAAGTGTTCACACGACTTCAGAAAAATCCAAGTAATTATCACCCAATTCCCCAACAAAGATTGAAGTTATTTATTTTCTGAAGATGGCGAACTCAGAATCTGCAAAAGACATGACAAGCAACACTACACCATATATGCTCTTTACCAACATCTAAATCTAGTGTTGGCATGTAAATGTAGCCTTAGATGGCTTAATTTTGACGTAAGCCAACATTTTATTTTGATGTTGCAATATATTTCAATGTATGTTGCCTAAAATATTTTTGATTAGCAAAGCCAACACTTAAAATGATGTTACCGTAGACACTAAAAAAAGTGTTGGAAATGGACAGGGGGAAAGTGAAATATTTGGGGGGAAATGAAATATTAGAGGGTAATAATTTGGGAAAAGTGAAATATTTGGGGGGAAATTGAAATATTTGGTGATAATAATTTGGGGAAAGTGAAATATTTGGGGTAATAATTTGGGTAATTTCAGTCAATACACACACTCGCTCTCGCAGGTACCTCTCATCGCTCTCATCTCTATCATCTCTCACACTCTCTCTTGTTCTAAATCTTTAGTTTCTCTCATTCTCTCTCGTTCTCACTCTAATTAATCTGGTATCTCTCTAATTAATCTGGTCTCTCTCTAATTAAACCGGTATCTCTAATTAATCCCTCGTTCTCACTCTTTGTAGTACAAGTTTGAAGATTGCTGTGTGGTTTGGTGGGTCGTATTCAGGTAAGGTTCAATTATGAACCCTAATTTCGTATTAATTTTAGATTTGTAAACCCTAAAATTTGGGGGATTTTGTAAATTTTTCAGTATTTTACAAAACCATAATTTGCTGATTGTTTTTTCTTTTAATTTTATATTTATTGAGAATCCAGTGTTTTATTAAATTGATGACTGCCTTTTACTGTTGGAATAACGACATTTCTCGGGTCCTTGGCTGTGGTAATTGTTTTTCTGAAAAGAGAACAAGCTGAGAACTTCATGGAGTATCAGGTAGTTTGACAATCTGCATAATCTCTTCTTTGTTTTATTATATATTCCCCTTTATATTTGTAGTTTTTTGGGTTCTTCCTAAATTATGTATGATGGACTTGGAAATTTTCAAATTTTGTTGCACAATACATTTCAGAATAAATGTGGGGGAAAGGTGAGGTTACAGTCTATCATAATGCCACTATCTGAGTTTGATGACGTAGAAAAGGGAGATGCATTACATGGTATGTTTTCGATGATGTATCATATTTGAGGTATACAGCCTCCTTATAAATGTTTTACACTGCAATTCTATAACATCCGATATGGTGTACTTATGCAAATAAAAACCATACCATTAAGTACACTTTGGTTTGCCTGTGGAAGTTAATACGATCTATGGATAATGATGGTGTCCATTTTAGTCGTTTATTAAAGAGTATTGTCTCTCTCTTCAAAAAGGATAGTACTAGATTAAGGAGTCTATGATCACACTAACATTGGTATCTAATAATAATCAGTTTCAGGCAAACAATTAAAACTTGCTTGCTCACTAGGATGATTGTTTGAGACTTGTTGCAGTTCAATACTTATCAACTACCTTGAATGATTGTGGACAAGCTTCTACTTGTGAAATTAGGTGGCAGTTAAGAACGGTGATGCCCAAATGGCAGATTTTGTGTAAAATCGGTATCTGAGGCACCAGGTTGGAAAGAAATTCGGTATATATTTGTTGTCCAAGGTGACAGCAACAAACGCTTACATAAACTTTTACTTTGGTAGTTTCAGAGAAGTGGTGTTCTGAATTTTTGTGCAGTTGCTCTAGCACTTAATGAACTGTGGTATGGAACTACAACTTTCTATTCCCTTTATTTCTTTTGGACCAGTATTACAGCTAGTAACGACCTCAATGAGGAAACACTAGATGCCTCGAAAAAACAGGTGATTTTATATTTGTCATTTGTGGATATGGAATATGAAAGCATATAGGGAGAAACTATTAGAATATGGGTTATATGTTCTTTAACATCTTTCCATGTGCTATAAATCTTGCACTACTTTCAGTTTTCAACTCTTCTCCATTGTTCCATTAATACAGGGACATGAGGTTGATGCATAAGGAATTCGGACCTATTAGGTTATATGCTATGCTCAAGCTGCTCTAGTTTGTGTTTTCAAGCTCGTTGAAATAAATAATTAGCCTCGCATCAAACTCTCAGAAGACGTCACAAAGGTTTGATTATGCCAACTGCCATGTGATTTTTTTTATTAGTGGTTCATTACATGTATATATTACTAGGTCTCAATTCCATGCAAGAAGTGTTCTTTCGGATTGTATGGGAAGGAAGGTTATCCCCTTGTAGACATAATGACGGGTGAAAATGAACCACCTCCTAATTAGGTATTTTATTTGTAATGTTTCTGTTATCCTTGTTGTCTTAATTTCTTTTTGCATTGTTATTTGAGGTATTTTTGAAGTCAGTTCTGATGCTGGAAAGTGTTCATCCAGTACGAAGTTTTAATATTTTAAGCTTTAGAATTTTTAGACCCAACAGCCATATAGTAAAAATATATGCATGACTAAACAATTCGAAAATGCATCCGGTTCAAGTTCTATCCATTGTGATCAAGTTTTTAAACTGGAAAAATTGTAAGGTGTTATGATAAATCACATCGAGTATAGACTCCAGTTTGTTTGCATGCTGGTCTTTGTACAAGGTAGGTATCTTCTCTGTGCAATATAAAGGATGAACTAAGCAGTGGTTTAAAAGAAACACTACAACTCTACAAGGTTGAAAATCAACAAGGTTATTATGAATAAAATGCGTGGACCCTAAAATTCTTGAGTACACCAGGATTCCTTGCAAATATATAAAAAATCAACATGTACTGAATTTTTTTAACGAGTTATTCCACATTGGCCCTCCTTATTCAACAATTCTAAATTTAGATAAATAAATTATATAAGTTTTCATTTCTAGCTGAAATGAATGTAATTAGTTTTTTCGGGATGCCTTCTTTATATATGCATTTGTCTATTGGTTTTAGTTATTCAATGTATATTGGTATCATATCTGTGATAGTCTTGTTGTACCCTCCACAATGCAGAGCACTTTTAAAGTCGTATTCTGAATGTGAAAGCAGTGCTGATATGATAATTGTCCAAAATGCCTGGCTTTCCCAGCAAAACCCGCGTGTAGCAAAAGGTCTCCTGATCATGTTTATATTCTTTCACTTGTTAGAAGAGAAAATTTCAAGGAAGATTCCTTTTTAGTAATATACCTGGTAAGCCTCGTAAAGCAATACAATACAATCTTGTGGATAGATGTTTCAATGGGATATGGGATTTCACTTACCCTGAATATCTAAAGAAGCTACAATCATGGGTTTGTAGCTCGAAAGCGCCATGGCCTAAATTTTACCCACCAAGAAAGTTCCAATTTTTTTGAATTCATTGAATCTCTCTCATGTGTGTAAGTTGTAACTACTGCACTACTGGTGATTCTACATGCTGGAATTTTGTGCAGGTATGAATTTATCTCTTTCTCAGCTTTTTAAAAGACATGCTGAATCCTAAGGCCTTTTTTCTCTGGATAGGAGGTACCAAGTAGAGGCTTCCACAAATTTTGCGGGTCATGGGGGTTTATAATTTCTTTAGCTACTTGTAATAGTTCATTTTAGTTTGATTAAGTGATAATTTTGTATGTCTCGGTTTGTTTCTCAGTTACATCAAAATAACATCTATTTAAATTCTATTAATATGTCTCAATGCAAGTTGTGTATTTCTGTTATGCTGATGTGCCCAGTGCGTTGTTAGCCGTTAAAGAGTCTACTTGTAAGAACTAAGTATGTTCACGTTTTGTAGCTACAGGAGCTGACATCTCTCGCAGTGAAGATGATGGATCTTATGACTCAGAAGATGGACATCCTCTTCTTGAGGAGAATTTAAATCACTTAAACTCGGAGGAAAGTGGAGATGAATCTGAAACTTCAAAAAATGGACTGTTGCGACTTGAAAAGAATGTAAAGCATATAAACTTGGGCGAAAGTGAAGACGAGAGAGTGATTCAGATAATGGACTTCCCCCACTCGAAAAGAATTTGAATCATATGCACTGTGGTACTTGTCCAATGACTTTGTAATTTGGCATGTGTGTGAACTTAAGAAATAGACTATCTTTTGACAGCTAGTTTTGTTTTAGTTCAAAGTGTTTTTAAGATTTAAGTGTGATTTTGGTTTATGATTACGAATTTTGGTAACAAAAATTACGATGTTGCCAATAAATAAAAGTGTTTTTCTAATATTTATGTGTTGTACATAAATTGAAACTACTAACTGGTTTATAAAATATGAAAAAGTGTTTAATAAAAAAGTGTTGGAATAAGTGAAAAGATGTTGCCAAAATTTTTAAAGTGTTCAATAACAAGATGTTGCAATAATGTTGAAAAGATGTTGCTGAAAAAAAAAGGTGTAGATAAAATAATGTTGCTGTTAGAAAAAATGATGTTGCAGTAAAGTCTATGGTAACATTGTATTTGGTGTTGCTGTAGATCGTAAAGTGTTTCCATAAATAACTAAGGCAACATATATACCGATGTAGCCATAGAATTGAACTAAGTGTTGGCTTATCACCTAATGCTACGGGACTATATCCAACATCACCAAATTTGGAAAAAGTGTAGCCTTAGACCAATTTTTGGCTTATGGCAACACTATTCTTGATTTTTTACACTTTTTTCAGGTGTTGGCAAAGACTATATATGGTGTAGTGCAAGTTTGCAAAGTTGGACAAGTTTGAGGGTCAGGATTTTAGAAGATGGCAAAAGAAGATGCATTTTCTATTGACGACGCTGAAGGTTGTATATGTTTTGAGTACCCCCATTCCAGAAGTGGTTGAGGATGAAACCGCTGAACAAACAAGGAGGCGTTGCAAATGGGAAAACGCTGATTACATATGCCGCGGTCACATATTAAACGGTATGTCTGATTCCCTTTTCGATGTATATCAAAATGTTGAGTCAGCGAAAGAATTGTGGGATTCTCTTGAATCCAAGTACATGGCAGAAGACGCTTCTAGTAAGAAGTTTCTGGTCAGTAATTTTATGAATTATAAAATGGTCGATTCTAGACCGGTGATGGAACAATACAATGAATTGTTAAGGATTCTAGGTCAGTTTGCCCAACACAATCTGAAGATGGATGAATCTATCTTAGTTTCTGGTGTTATAGACAAACTACCACCATCATGGAAGGATTTTAAACACTCCTTGAAACATAACAAAGAGGATATGACTCTGGTTCAACTTGGAAGTCACTTCAGAATTGAAGAGGCTTTGAGGACTCAAGAATTTGAGAATAATCCTAAGGGCAAGAACCAAGTCGGTAACTCTTCTGTGAATATGGTTGAAGATGGTGGATCTTCTAAGAATTCTAAGTATGGCAAGGGTGATAAACGAAAGTTTAAAGGAAACAACAACAATTCATCCAACAAAAGGCCTAAGATGGCATGTTGGAAGTGTGGCAAACCTGGACATTTCAAGAAGGATTGTCGGGTTGGTAAAGGCAAGCAAGAAAAGCAAAATGCTGGTCCAAGTGGATCCAAGGATCCAGAAAAGCAACAAGGTCAGATCTTAATGCAAAATTGTAATTCTAGTCAGAATTATGTGTCACTAATATCTGAGGCATTTTATGTGCAGGATGACAATGTTGCTTGGTGGATTGATTCAGGAGCAACGAGTCATGTATGCAAAGATCTTCGTTGGTTCATAGACTTTCAACCAATCGAAGATGGATCTATCTTAAAGATGGGAAATGTTGCAACTGAACCGATCAAAGGACTAGGAAATGTCAAGATAGTTTTTACTTCTGGCAAATGTATATTGTTAAATAAAGTGTTGTATGTTCCTGGGATTCGGAAGAATCTCTTGTCTGGTGTTGTATTGAACAATTGTGGATATAAACAAGTTTATGAAAGTGACAAATATATATTGTCAAAACATGGCTCTTTTGTTGGCTTTGGCTATTTGTGTAATGGTATGTTTATGTTGAATGTAAATACTCCATTTATTGATGAATCTGCTTGCATGGCTTCTACTAGTACTAGCAATAATTTGAACAAACCAGAATTATGGCATGCTAGACTAGGACATGTACATTACAAAAGAATAAAGGATATGTCAAAAATGAGTCTCATACCTGCTATTGATTTAGACAATGAAAAATGCAAAACATGCATGTTAACAAAGATAACAAGAAAGCCCTTTAAGGAGGTCAATAGGGTGTCTGATGTTTTAGAATTAATACATAGTGATTTGTGTGATTTCCATTTTACACCATCATTAGGAAATAAAAAGTATGTAGTTACTTTTATTGATGATGCTACTAGATATTGCTATGTATATTTATTGCATGCTAAGGATGAAGCTCTTGACTTCTTTAAAATTTATAAAGAGAAGTAGAGTTACATCAGAATACCATGATTACAAATCTACGTACTGATAGAGGAGGTGAGTATTATGATCCGGTTTATTTTCAATCTACTGGTATAATACATCAAACCACGGCTCCTTATACACCACAGCAAAATGGTGTGGCAGAGCGAAAGAATAGGACTTTGAAAGAAATGGTTAATTCCTTATTATCCTACTCGGGTTTGAGTGATGGATTTTGGGGTGAGGCTATGTTGACAGCCTGTCACTTATTGAATCGAATTCCTAGTAAGAGGAATAAGATTACCCCTTATGAACTTTGGTATAAAGAGTCACCAAAATTAAGTTTTCTGAGAGTTTGGGGATGTAGAGCAGTTGTAAGACTCACTGAACCCGAAAGAAGAAACTTGGGTGAACGAGGTATAGATTGCATATTTGTTGGCTATGCTGAGCATTCTATAGCATATAGATTCTATGTGTTAGAATCTAATGACTATGTATCTGTGAACTCGATTATCGAGTCAAGAGATGCTATTTTTGATGAAAATAGATTTACATCTATACCTAGACCAAGGGACATGCTTCAGAATTCTTCTAGTAGGAACTCAGTTTCTATTGAAGATGTGAATGGACCGTCCGAACCAAGGAGAAGCACTAGAGCTAGAAAAGCAAAGTCTTTTGGAGATGACTTTCATCTTTATCTAGTAGAAGGCTCTAGAGATGAAATTGAATATCAATACCAATATTATTTTCTTATTGAGGAGGATCCAAATACTTTTAGCGAAGCTATGAAATCTAGGGATGTTGCATCCTGGAAAGAAGCTATCCAAGATGAAATGGATTCTATCATGAATAACAATACTTGGGAATTGAGTGATCTGCCCCCTGGCTGTAAAGCGTTGGGAAACAGATGGATCTTCAAAAGGAAAATGAAGGTGGATGGTACCATAGATAAGTTTAAAGCCAGATTGGTAATCCAAGGTTTTAGACAAAAAGAAGGGATTGATTATTTTGACACTTATGCTCCTGTTGCTAGAACCTCCACTATTAGGTTGTTAATAGCACTTGCTGCTATACACAACCTTGTCATTCACCAAATGGATGTGAAAACTGCATTCTTGAATGGTGAATTAGATGAAGAGATTTATATGAAACAACCCGAAGGGTTTGTTATGCCTGGTTGTGAGAACAAGGTGTGTAAATTGAAGAAATCAATTTATGGTGTGAAACAAGCACCGAAGGATTGACATGATAAATTTGATACTGTAGTCTTGTCTAACGGTTATTTTCTTAACCAAGCAGACAAGTGTGTATATAGCAAATTTGATGCTTCTGGTAAAGGAGTTATAATTTGTTTATATGTGGATGACATGTTGATTTTTGGTACTGACCAAAATCAAGTGGATAAAACCAAAAAGTTCTTGTCATCTAATTTTGATATGAAAGACATGGGGGAGGCTGAGGTGATTCTTGGTATAAGGATCAAGCGTGAGAACAATGGCATTTCAATTTCTCAATCTCATTATATTGAGAAGATTCTGAAAAGATTTAACTTTAAGGATTGTTCTCCTGTTAGCACTCCTCTTGATCCTAGTATTAAACTTCTACCTAATACAGGTATTGCAGTATCTCAACTTGAATACTCAAGGGCTATTGGTAGTCTTATGTATGCCATGATAAGCACTAGGCCAGATATTGCCTATGCTGTTGGAAAGCTTAGTAGGTATACTAGCAAGCCAAGTTCACATCATTGGCAAGCCTTAAGCCGAGTGTTCAAATACTTGAAAGGAACCATGAATTATGGTTTGACATATACTGGATTTCCTTCGGTTATTGAAGGTCATTCAGATGCAAGTTGGATTTCCAATAAGGAAGATCATTCTTCCACAAGTGGATGGGTATTCCTTCTTGGGGGAGGTGTTATCTCTTGGGCATCAAAGAAACAAAGTTGCATTACTGATTCAACGATGGAATCTGAATTTGTGGCATTATCAGCGGCTGGTAAAGAAGCTGAATGGCTAAGAAATCTGATTTATGAGATTCCATTGTGGCCTAAACCGATATCACCCATATCTATCAGATGTGATAGTGAATCTGCCTTGGCTAATGCTTATAGACAAGTGTTCAAAGGCAAGTCTAGACACTTAGGTGTTAGACACAGCATGATTCGTGAGCTTATCACGCATGGTGTTATATCAGTGGAGTTTATAAGAACTCAACATAATTTAGCCGATCATCTAACCAAAGGGTTGAGTAGAGATCTTGTGCACAAGTCGGCTGTAGGGATGGGATTAAAGTTCATCGAATAACCTCTCATGTTGAGATACCCAATTCCCATCTATATGACATTAGGTGCTGAATTCAATGTGGAAAGCTTAACATCTAGAGATTGGAACACATTAGTATTATCATCCCAAGGTATGTGTTCAGACTTGCAAGTTAAGGAGGTTGAAGTTTGTCTTCTTAATAGTTCTTTTGAAAAATTGCATATGCAGGTGCGAGAATAAAAGAACTACCTATATGAGCATGAAGTTTAGCCGCTTCAAGAAGCTTGGACTTGGCTTTGATATGCTTATGAAGGATTAGGACACTAGGCTAGTAAAAGATAGTGTCAAGTAAGAACATTTGAGAATGTAAATTTATGTGTATATTATCTTCATGTATTCAATATGAATAGTAAAGGTTCAATCCATAGTGATACCTTGATATTCGAATATTTGGAATGTGTAATATACTAATGTGAAATTCAATCGTCACGATATTTCATTTATGCATAAGTTTGTCGTTTGTTGTGATTTTGTTTAGTTAATCATGGATTACGCTAAAATGGGGGAGGATTGTTAGATATTTTAGTGTAATTGGATTGGCTAGTTGATCAATGTAATCGTAATGTTACATCGAACAAGTCGGGAGAATGCGGAGTGCATGCTCTGTTCGAGTTCGTTATGATTTCAGAATTATTGCTTATGAGACATGTCTATTGGCATCAAACACATCTGTTAGAATGAGATGTGTCTATTGGAAAGGTGTGTCTATTGGCATTGGACATGACTGTTGGAAATGAGATGTGTCTTTTGGCAAAAGACACATCTTGAGGTGTGTCTATTGGCAAAAGACACATCTGTTGACATCTATAAACGGGTGTGGCATTGATCATTTTACACACTGGTTCATTTTGAAATACACAACAAAATACATTCTCTCTTCTTGCAGAATTTCTGACTTTATCCGATTGAATTATTTGGGTGAACCACAAATAACTTCAATCTGAAAGTGTTCACACGACTTCAGAAAAATCCAAGTAATTATCACCCAATTCCCCAACAGGAGGGAATATCAGGTTGGAGCGAGCTGTTGTCAAGAAGCCATTTCTTGGACAAAATCTTTAAAGCACAATTATCACGTGCTAATAGTTCGATTATTGGTCTGCGAATCGTGTGGTTCTTTTGCTTGCAAATGCTGCATAAATTCTATGTCAGGTTATGGAGAGTGGTCTGTCACTCCTCCTATTTCATTAATCATGTACTCGAGAGTGATAATTTTTAAGTAATGCAAGTACGATTTGGTCAAAAAAAAAAATCTTAATATGTGTGTTTTTTCAACATGACTACTATTTTGGGATGGTGGGAGTAGCTTAATGTCGTGTCCCTTCAAAAACAGAAGGAAAAAGAAAGCTCATTGTCGTGTTTTCAAGTCTCTCTTGAAGAAGCAGGAAGTAATCAATAATCCTTTATTGATTACTTAACAGTTCATAACCTACAAATGTCGTGCACTATCAAGGTGCTACAAACCAGGATCTCCAACCATAAACCATGTTCAAGAAAACTGTAACTAGGCTCCAACAGCTTTATGAGCAACAAAACAAAAAATTTTCTGAAGTGTGCGGCGAGACATGCATTTATAAGTACACATTTTAAATCTATATGGATGCTTTATGGCGTGCAACTTTTAATAAGACTGAATAATTAGTGTCCCTTCAACCTTGCAATTTCACTCTTCTGGCACTTCATTCTCAACCTTCGGCTTCTTCAGTGATCTCTCAGCATTCGTCTTGTTCCGTATCAAATGCTTGAGCCCATTGGTCAAAACCGAGGTTGATATCAACGACTCCCGCAGTAAGTTTAATGCCTGCAGAAACAATTGAACATGATACTTGTCAGTTCCAAACTAAGTTTAACAGTACTAAGATTATCATCATGTCATTGTTTTAATACCTCTTCACTGCCTATGTCAATCACCTGTTCCTCAATATCACATGAAGAAACATTCCACCTCTGGAGATAACTGACACAAGACATTGACGATAAAGGAGTCACTACCAAGTCATCTGTCAACATGAACATTGTTGACCCCTTCAAAAATCGTCCTTCAGACATTGGACTCGCTAATTTCAATTCACGATTCACACCAGAACCAACCGTACTCAGATAGTAGCTTTTACGTCCAGGAGACGAAAGCTTTGTAGCACAATAGAATTTTGGCATCAATTCTTCATTGAGAGGGAATAGTTGGTTGGAACTTCGATAAATCATAGCCAAGTGTGGGTTAAGAAGCTTATCTTTCACTTGTTGTGATATGAAGTATTCACCAGCACTCAATTCAGATACACTTTGATATATATTTTCAACAGATAATGCAGGTCCGTCATTTTTACTCAACAAACCAATAACTCTTCCCAAAGGAACAGAGAGGAAGCTGAATAACATATTTATAAAATCTTCCGAACTATGAGCCAACAATATCTTGTTATTTGACTTCTGCACCAACACACTGACTGTTATCTTTTTAAAACCATCAGCAAGATCTGCACTACTCTTAGACTGAGTGCTGGGAACTGGGGAGATGGTACATTTCTTACCGAAAACCAAATCTGTTAAACAAGTCTTCGACAATAATGCATTCTCGACAAGATTGAGAATCTGTAAACAAATAGAGAAATAAAATTTTGACATAGGTGATGAGAAATGTCTGATAAAATGTATTTAAAAATTACATTTTTAAACAATATTAAATATACCTCACTGGAACCAAGTTTCAAAGTCTTCTCTTCAAGCACTCCAAAATCTGTGATTCCACTACTTTTTAGCATATCAAGTGTTTTAGCCAGATTACAAGGAAACACTTTTAGATCATCTTGGATAACAAAAGATGTAGTGTCAGTAACAAAGACTCCCTTATTGCTCTCATTTGTACTAGCACCCATATAAAGTGGCACAGTCATGAACTTCCCGCAACGTTGGCATTTTGTAGTACTGGAAGTGCTGAAAGAAGCATATTTGCGATCTAGGGAAAAGCAAAGCCCCTCACAAATGAAGTAAGGTTTCATATGATCAATATTGATCTTAAGCTTTTGACAGTCCTCTTCTGAGGAGTTCCTTGGATTAAGTAGCATATCTTTGCACACTTCTGTTGCGAAATACTTATTATCCAGATATTCTACGCTTTGGTATAGAGTGTTGAGGCTCCCCATTGCCATTGGTAATGAAGGTTCGGAGTTCTTAGCCAAGACTCTGACTATAGTTCCCACTGGCAATGTTAGGACGCTAAAGAGTATATCAACAAATGCACTATTTGCTTCAGCCAAAACTACCCTTTTCTCATTTTTATGGATCAACACTTTCAACAGAACTTCACTATCTGATGCACCCATCTCAGGTACTGTCACTTTCTGTCATCAATTTAAGTTGTTAAAAAATGAATAGAACATTTATTAGCTAAACTATGCACAAAAAGTTAAATAACTCCAACAATGACTTCCTACTTTACTACTTCACAATTATCAGCATTTCATTAGAGTCAGTGAGGGCCGCCCAGTTCACAGGCGGGCAAAAACTGTGCCTAGGCATGACCCCAGATATTAAGAGGCTAAGAGCCCCGAAAGTTTAGCACCATCACATACATATAATATATGATGACTGCAAACATCAGGCCCTGTAAACTTCAAGGCCAGCTCTGCAGTCAGTTTCTATGAACAAAACAGAAATACAGAATCAAGAAGTTCACAGTTTGGCTATCAAATTAAAAATTTATACACCTTTGGAATCTTAAAACACAAAGCCCTACTACTTGATACTAATTTCTTCAACCCAACAAGGCAACAACTGGCATTTAAAAACGACATTTATATGAACTAACATTAACATGTTCGATTAAAACACGATGAAATATATACAATAATGCCTAAAATATTCACAAATCCCAAACAACTAGCTAAAATTTCTTAATTACCAGTAGAGCTACTAGTCAGTAAACAACAAAACCATAAATTGGAAAAACCAAAAAATATAAAGTATCCCATGATACCAAGACATGAAGACACACTAATGTACTAAAAAACCTTTTGAAACAAAGCAAGAAAAACTATTAACAAGATGTATAACATATCATGCAAATCACAGAATGGGGTTTCTTTCAAAATCATGCAACATAATAAAAGGGGGTTTGAATTTAGCGAAAAAAAGAAAAGAAAAAAAGGGGGGTTTGCTGTGAATAAATATTAGAAAAAATCAAAAATGGGGTTTCTTGAAAATATCTGGTAAAATCATGCAAAAAAATAAAATGGGGGTTTGCTGCAAACAAATATCAAAGAATCAAAGTTGGGGCTTCTTAAAAATAAATAGTAAGAATGAGCAAAATAACAAAATGGGGTTTGCTGTTATTAAAAAAAAAAAACCACTTTGGTTTTAGTGTGTGGAAAATGACAGAACCAAAAAGCAAGAAAGGCTATTCCATATTTCCATGTATATAATCAAGAACCAAAAAGCTCAGTTCTTAACAGAACCAAAAATGGTGGAAGATTATACCTGGGAATGCAGAGAGAGGAAAAGATTGAAGCTTCTGCAGTTGTGCTGCTACACCAACACCCCTTTCTTGATTCTCGCTAGAAGTGTCTAGAATACTGCACATACAGTGATACAGCTACTGTACTAAGGTATGAATAATCATCAAATCTGTTACGATTAAAATTAATTTTTATCTTCTAAAATAATCAACTCAACAGTTAGTACAACTCAGTCCTCTGCTTCGTTTATAGATTCGTCTGCAAATATTTGGTATTGTTCAGAAGACACCCTTCTTTTCTTCTATACATCCAATCCAAATATTTAAGAACCATAAAGACTCTTTTGCAAAACAGACTTTTAAGTTTTAAGCGGGTTTGGTTAATTAGTCTCTACCTAGTTGCATACCAATTAAAAAATCGAAAATTTTTGGTAAAAAGTGCTGAAGTTGAACAAAATCCAAATATTAATATTAGTAGTGTTATAAGTACGAAATTAGGTACCAAAATTGGATACCAAATGACATGACACTAGTTAGTTGTCATTTTGAAATATTTGTATTGGATGGTCCTGGTGGGCCCATTGCAACTATAACCAATCAAAAAATAACACATTATTTGGTAACAATTTTTTGGTACCCCATTTTGCCTCTAGCATTTTTCTTAATATTATTAAAATTAAAAAACAATCTGTGAATAAATGTGACGCAGTCGAAAAGCCCCGGCCAACATATAAGTCCTAACCAGGCCCTCAAAGAAAAAAAGGGGGGTTTGCTGTGAATAAATATTAGAAAAAATCAAAAATGGGGTTTCTTGAAAATATCACTTCTCACTTGGAACCTGAAGAACTTCTCACTTGTTTCACTTGTGATGCGATATCAAATCACCAGTAGATAT
This sequence comes from Kitagawia praeruptora, assembly GCA_037693485.1. Classification (NCBI taxonomy): domain Eukaryota; kingdom Viridiplantae; phylum Streptophyta; class Magnoliopsida; order Apiales; family Apiaceae; genus Kitagawia; species Kitagawia praeruptora. The sequence goes on along the minus strand of CM075350.1, from coordinate 25,973,840 downwards.
TCATTCTAATATAACAGAAAATTCATATAGAAAACCAATCATTGACGCTTAGTTAAAAAATTTGCCTCCGTTGTTTAAAACTGAAGTAGAAATCCATTTCGGGGTATACTAGAAATTTTCTTAGTGCATCGAATTTGAAGTGTCTGCCAACATCCAGATTTGACAAGCTGTTATGTAAATTTTCAACAGTCCCGTTGGATGAAAAACTTTCACCCAAAAAAGTAATGAATCTTCCTTAAGGGCATCGCGAGGAAACCGAATAGATTACAGAAAATTACAAGTGTCAGATTCAGAAACAGAATCGTTGAAACCTGAGAAATCAAATGCATCAGATGAGCACACGGATGCAAGTGATAAGGAGGAGTTTTCAATAAATAGTAAGAGTGAGGAATCTGAGGCCAGTGATATCCAGTACATGGATGAGGCATCAGACGAGGAGCAGCCAGGGGCGTCAGATGAGGAGCTGCCCGAGGCATCAGATGAGGAGCAACCTGGGGCAATCCATGAAGACCAGCCGGAGGCAATTTATGGAAACCAACAGGAGGTAGTGTATGAAAACGATCCGAAGGCAGTGCATGGAAACCAATTGGGGGTGCGTATGGAAACCAATCGGCAGGGGCATATGGAAACCAATCGGAGGGAGCATATGGAAACCAATCAGCGGCAATGTATGGAAACCAATAGGCAGCAGCAGACGAAGAGCAGGTTCCGTATCCTATCAGAGCTGATAGCCCAGTTCAGGACAAGGCTGAAGTTCAGAGAAGGGGTTTTCTTGATCTAAATGAGCTTGCCCCAGGTTCTGGATTTGATGATGGTCCCAACTCAATGATGAAAGATGAAGATACAGATAACTTCTGAGGTTTCCCTTGCTTACAAGTTATAATTGTAGGCTTATCTCCTGGAAGCTTGTTACGATTCACAAGCTGTGTTTGATTGACTGCGGAAGTTAGTGCAAGTTGCAATTAGAGAGTTACTTGCTAGCATATTAGTACAACTGCCTTCATGCAGCTTAGTAATGCATTTCAAGACTGCGGAAGCTGTGTTTGATTGACTGCGGAAGTTAGTAAGCTGTGTTTGCTTAGTAATGCAGCTTTAGTGGGTGCTGAGATATTACTGTAGATTGACTTGTCCGTGTTTTAGTTTCTGGTTCAAGTATAAAGTGTACGGTGTACTATAACCTGCTATTTACCTGATGAAAAAAATGTTAAAAAGAAGTTTATGTAGATATTTACTTGTTAGTCCATGTGTTTTGTACCTATATGGTCTGGCCACTGACAAGTTGGGATGGTCTGATTTGGGTTTCTAAATAATCCGTGGAAACAAACTTGTAAAAGCATTGTAATAGTGATATAATAACAATGGTTTGCTAAAATACATATATTTTTTATGAATTATAATGGTATGTATCTTTTATATTTTATGTGATACAATGTATGTTTAACCAAATAGATATCTTTATTGATTGTAAATTATATGTTAAAACGTCAATTTTTGGAATTGCAAACCTTAGATATTTCCGAGCTTATCACGTATAATAGTTTTTCCAACACTATCATCAATGCACAGAAAGAAAGTCGATAGAAATTGGTCTTTTCTAGGTTTGACATGTAATTCCTTTCACCCAACTTCACTGGTCCCTTCTGTTGATCCAGCAACACCTTTACTAGTTCCTTCTTCCTTGACACTGCTTCTGCTTTTGCTAGTTCCTTCTGCATTATGTCCTCGAACCTTGTCTTCGAGAGCTTGAATTAGATTTGAAAGACAGACATCTGCATCTTTGTTCGCAGTCTTAGGCATGAGGTTCTCTGAAACATCAGCAGGTGTGATGTTGACCTCAGTCATCAACTGTTGAATCAAATCAAATTTTGGATGTGCTTCCACCTCCAGGTAACTTTTTGCAAGAACCTTAAACCCCTCAAAACTGCAATAAGACATCTCAACTTGATAGTCCATGCGACCGGTTCTAATAAGAGCTGAATCGAGTTTATCCACATAATTTGTGGTAAAGACGATTATTCGCTCGCCTCCAGATGCAGACCACAGCCCGTCGATGAAATTCAGTAATCCTGATAGAGTAACTTTGCTGCCACACTCCACGTTGGGTTCTTCATCAGCTTTCCTCTTCCCCTTGTCAGTGCCTAAAGGTTTGCCCTCATTCTTGTTCCTCTGATGGGTAAGGTCGAGTGCACAGTCGATATCCTCAATTACAATAATCGATTTACTCGTAGTGTGCATCAAAAGCATTCTCAACTCTGCGTTATCCTTGACAGCAGTCAGCTCAAGATCATAAATATCATAGTTCAGCAGATTTGCCATTGCAGCAATCATGGTTGATTTTCCGGTCCCCGGAGGACCATAAAGCAGGTAACCTCGTTTACATGCTTTCCCAATTCTGGCATAGTAATCCTTACTTTTGCTGAATGTTAACAAATCTTCAACAATCTCCTGCTTCTTGGCCGGCTCCATGGCCAAAGTATTGAAAGTAGCCGGATGCTTATACACAATACCACTCCATGACTTGCCATGGCCTGGATAATGTTTGGTGCTGCTGTTGTTAGTGTATAGCTTTCTCTCCCTATTTTGCCTGATAATATCTTCCCCCGTGTTGAATACATGCTCCAAGTAAGAGTTAGTTATCGTCTCTCGGTGCTTGTTATGAAACTCAAGGGTGTAATATCTTTTTTCTGGCCCGGAATAATGTGAGTTTGACAGCGAAGACTCAACCTTACTTGAAAGCCACAACACCTGTACGTCATTAAATGTATCACTCACTCTTTCATGCTCGTCCATGCTTATTACTAGCCCTTTGCTATTTATCCCCACCTCAGCTTTGAGTCTTTTGGCATTCTTGGATGAGTTGGCACTTAGATAGGCCTTTACTAAGCGATATGCTTCGTTGCGTCTGAGCTGGCTTCCAGTGAATTCATGGATGGAGAGTTGAACGTAAGGATTGAAATGGTCGACGAGTCTGTGTATGTATGACTTCAAGTAGCTGCTAAGCTCAACAGGAGCGCAATTGCAGATGATCGTCCAAAGACGTAGGAAATTTTTGATTGTTGAGCCAAATGTTTTCATCCACAGCCTCGTCATTGTTCCTGGGGGTGCCATTGATGTTGATTTGTTGCAGAGACTCGAAACAACTCTTGGTTTTTTTTGCTCCTCTATTGTAGGCAATGAAGAGTTTGGTTTCTCTTCTCTGTCACTTGTTGATAGAAATGAATAAAAAGCATGTTTACATAAAATAAGAGCTGATCCTCGTGTGTACCTTGAAGAATCAGATGCTTCTTTTAAAAGATATTGTCAGTCTTTTTAAAATCCTCTAGTATTTTTACTATCACGTCTTGACTGTGTTCATCTTAGGCCTAATTCGAATCAAATCAGTTTTTAGCCATTTCCTGAAGAATTTCTTTATTTTCAACTCATTAATTGTTTACGTTATTTTAAATCATGACTCGACCAGGATGCAGAAAGAAGTAAAATTATGCAATTTACCCATTAATATGTTTAAATCATAAATTGTTTATTTTCTGTTTTTCTTAAATGTAAATAAACATATTTCCCAAGAGGCAGAGGAAAAGCAGGTCCAACTACCTAATTACTTAGCTGGTAGCCCAGTTCAGGACAAGGCTGAAGTTGTTCAGAAAAGGAGTGTTGTTTTAAAAAAAAAAAAAAAAAAAAAAAAAATCTAAATGAGCTTACTTTCTATTCTGGCTTTGATGATTGTCCTAACTCAATGATGAAAGGTGAAGATACATATTACTTTGGAGGTTTCCCTTGCTGCCAAGTTAGATTTGTAGGCTTATCAATTTACAAAGTTTGAGTTCATTCAATCGAGGATATACGAGACTGTTTGATGCAAATAGAGACTGTTTCTATTGCAAATGAGTTCAACTATCTTCATGCAGCTTATTTATGATTTCCGTGATGTTTTAGTGTGTTTTCTGTGTACTATAACCTGCTACTTCCCTGATGAAAATAAATATTTAAAAGAAAGACATCGTAGATTATCAAATCCTTGAATTTTATGGCATGCCAAATGACTCTCTGGTTTGGAACTTTTGATAATTTGAGTAGTCTAGTTCTTTCTAAAATGTAACCATCATGCCACAACAGAAAAGTAATTAAGTTATTATAAATAAATAAAAAAACAAGTACACTACCATGGAACTGATGCATTGCCCAGTTTTCTACATTTACTTGTAATTGCCAATTTATGTGTCTTATGCTTCTTGATTATTTGGCAGGCATTTCGTCCACTAGCATTGTCTCCTTCTGTTGATCCAGCAACATTACTTATTAACTTCCACCTTTACTGGTTCCTTCTGTGTATTTGATGACACTGCTTCTGCCTTTGCAAGTGCCTTCCTTTTCTGGTCGTCCTTGAGTTCATCAAGAGTTTGAATCAGATTCGAAAGACAAAAATCTGCATCTTTAGCTGCCGTCTTGGGCATGAGTTTCTCTGCAACATCAGCAGGTGTAATGTTGACCTCTTTTAGCAACTGCTGGATCATACCAAATGTCGGATGTGCTTCCAGCTCCAGGTAATTCTTAGCAAGCACCTTAAACCCTTCAAAACTGCAGTAAGACATCTTAACATGTTTGTCCATTCGTCCTGTTCTAATAAGAGCTGGATCAAGTTTCTCCACATAATTAGTTGTAAGCACGATAATTCGCTTGCCTCCGCATGCAGACCACAGCCCATCAATAAAATTTAGTAGTCCTGATAAAGTAACTTTGCTATCATCCTGGGATTCTTTACGAGTTACATTCATCAACGTGTGTATGGATGTTTCTCGAACATGTCAGTGTATGGATGTTTCTCCTCTTTCTTTGTCCTCTGACCACTAAGATCAAGTGAGCAGTCAATGTCCTCAATTACAATTATTGATTTACTGGTGGTCTCGGTCAACAGCCTCCTCAACTCTGTGTTATCCCTAACAGCAGTCAGCTCAAGATCATAAATATCGTAATTTAGCAAATTCGCCATTGCAGCAATCATGGTTGATTTTCCAGTCCCTGGAGGACCATAAAGAAGGTAACCTCGTTTACATGCTTTCCCAAACCTAGCATAATAATCCTTACTTTTGCTAAAAGTTAACAAATCTTCAGTAATCTCCTGCTTCTTGTCTGGCTCCATGGCCAAAGTTTCAAAAGTAGCCGGATGCTTATACACAATATGACTCCAGTTAATCTTAAGGCCGGGAACAGTGAACTGTTTGCCGTTGCTGTTGTTGGTGTATAGCCTTCTCTGCCCATGCCGCCTCTGGATTTCTTTGCCCTTCTTCAATACATGCTCCAAGTAAGTCTGAGTTATCATATCTCGGTGTTTCTGATGAAACTTAAGGGTGTAACATCTTCTTTCTGGCTCGGGAAATTTTGAGTTTGACCTTGATGGCACAACCTTAGTACTTAAAACCCAGGAAACCTGCACGCCATTAAATTTATCACTCACTTTTTCATGATCATCCATGACTAACACTAGCTTCTTGCTATTTATACCCACCTGCGCTTTGAGTCTCTTGGCATTCTTGGATGAGTTGGCGCTGAGATAGGCCTCTACACGACTATATGCTTTGCCAGTAAAGTCATGGATGGAGATTTGAATGTAAGGATTGAAAAGACCAAGGAGCCTGTCTTGTAAGAATCCAAGTGAGGGACGAGTACGCGCTCAATAGGAAAGTATCGGCTGATGATTGCCCAGACAAACATGAAGCTTGCTATTGTTGATCCAAATGTAGTCCACAGCTCCATCATTGTTCTTTGGTCTGCCAAGAATGCTGTCAGCTTGTTTCTTAAATTCTTCTCGTCTTCTCTACGCAACGAAAATGAAGACTGTCAGTAGAACTATGTGTGTTATGTGTATGGGAATACTGTGAAGAGTTGACGCTTAAATAAAGGGAGGAACTCGTAGTATGATTTCGATTATACTCAATCATCACTCCACATATATTATGCAGTCATGCATGCAGAAACTGTGGATGCATGCAACAGTTAGTTGAACCACTATGCAGACTTGGTTCAACACATACTTGGTTTATGATAGTACTTTCATTCAACTTGTGACCAAAACAAGAATATATTAGGTAATGCGATACCTAGTGAAACTTTGAATGAACTATCGTTCTTTCACTCTCCTCTTACAAGAACCAAGATTTGAAATTAGTTAACAATATATGCAATGGGGTATCTTGATTTATTTGTTTTCTAGTATCAGAAGAGGATCGCATCTGTCAAAATTTATTTTATATATGATAATAATTTGAAAGAGTAATGCTAGAAAATCCAAAATTAGTTTTTGTACGCATATGTATGAATGCGAGTTTTCATATTTTGACATCTATGTATTTGAAAAAAATTAAAATTTTCTTGTGATAGGCATGTACAAACTGCAAGGTATCTTATCATGCTCTTCTCCAAGAACATATAGCAATCACTACAATTAATGGTCACATAAATTATTATTTTATCGATTTTAGTTAAAAAAAATTGTTAAAGTAATTTTGTAAAACTTTGTCGATAGATCGTTTTCGCGGGAGAAAACACGGAATTTAGACTGCTTCGGTATGTTGCATTTTGAAAGAGAAAATGTGTATGCTTGAAGAGTTGAAGGTATCTATACTATTTATAATATGTTATGCCAATTAATTAATTAATTAATTAATTAAAATTTATTTTACTATTTGATCTTACTTTAAAAAACTGTTTTTTAAGTGTATAGAAACCCAATAATTTAAGAACTATTAATGAAACAAGTCCTCTCTGAACTAAAATACGGTATGCCGATTAATTAATTAATTAATGTATACCGCGGTATGCCACTAAATATTAATTAATTTAATTAATTAAATCATAATATTAAATATTAATTAATTTAATAATGAAGTTATATACTAGAAGTCTATTAACTAAAAATTGAAATAAAAGTCGAGAATATAGGATTTAGGACTCCATTAATTAATATTTAAAATATATCTATAATAGATTAATAATATAACTATTCTTATATTACCAAAGATAAGTTATAGGAGTATAAATTTAATTAATTAAAATAATAAAATTAAATATTAATTTAATTTATTATTGAAGTTATATACCAGGAGTCCATTAACTAACAATCGAAATAAAAGTCGAGAATATAGTATTATATACAACTTGGTGCTTCAAAATTTTATTCATTTAAAAAAGTTAAAAATTAAGAATTTAAGATAATTTATCACAATCCGTGCTTCGCACGGTTATCGGCTAGTATGTGTTAAAAAGAAAATGTCCCCTAATTTTATTTTATTTTACCAGTAAAAAATATTGATACATTGAGTTCTTTTTTTTGAAATTCAAAAAATACTGCAGGTTCGAATACGTAGTTTATATCATTTGTGATTCGACTAGAAATGTTGGATTTTTTTTGTCAGGTCAAATGTTGGAAACTTGTTATCCATTAACTACGTAGACTTTTAAAAAAAAATGAAAATTTATTTTCATAAAAAAACTACGTAGATTTGTTATAAATAAATGAAAATTTAAATCTTTTGAAACCGATTTATAATTAAAAATTAATATTTACAAATTTTTTAAAAAGTAATCTACAATAGAAAACTTAGAATAAATTATAGAGGGTCCACTATATTTTACACCAAATTACAAAAACTTGATCATATTTTTAAATTCGTAAAATAATGGTCAATTTTTATTTATGTCTGTTAAAAGAATGGTTCTTGTTAATTTGTGAATCTGAAAATACAGATGAGCAAAATCGAATATATGGTTCGATTATAAAATTCGGATTGAATATTCTATTTTTTCGGATCATAAAAAATTATCCAATTATGGTTTACTCGAATATCCTTTCAAACCGGATTGAAATCGATTAATCCGTATCAAAATTAATTAAATAATATTTATTTAAATTTGTAAAAACTAATGAATCATTACATTTTGCTAAGGTGTAGTTAACTAACTATACAAATTGTAAAATATTTAACTAAATTTTAGATATCACATCTCATATTTTAATATTTGAATATCCACTTTTTCTAATTTTATTTTGATTCATCATAAATTATTATTCATTTCTTATTTTTTTTTTACTTTTTTTAAAGAAATACTCCCTCTGTCCCGTCAGGAAGTTAACATTTCAAAATAGGGTGTGTGACATGCATTTTAAGGTGAATTTTAAGGATAGTTTCATAACTTATTTTTGATTTTTTTTTTTGTATAAAAATAAAACAATCCTATTTTTATACAAAAAAATAAAATTTTAAAAATAAGTTATGTAACTATCCTTAAAATTCACCTTAAAATGCGTATTAAAAAGTGACAAAAAAAATGTTAAGAATTGGATGGGACGGAGGGAGTATGAATAACACACTAATTTTCGAATTTATAATTTTAAGAAAAAAATATTATTAAAAATAAATATTCTTCCCTTCATTTTGTTTTTAATTTTTTCTAATGTTCACTTCTTAATAAAATGAATATTATTAAAAATGAATACTCTTCCATTCACTTTGTTTTCAAAAATTTTCAAATTTTTAAAATTGAATAACGGAATAATCGAATTTTTAAATTTTTATGCTCATCCTAACGTGAGAGGAAACCATTCTTTTGAAACATACAATTTTATCAAAAAATTATCGAAAACCGTTATTTTAAAATTTAAAAACTAAAATTGATCATTAATTTATAAATTTAACCTCATTTTCTAAATTTAGGGCCCGTTTGGGAAATCTTATTTTTCAGAAATAAGTTACTTATTCCGGAAAAAAGTTAGGAAATTTGTACTTTTTTCTGAAATAAGTAACTTATTTTTGCAAGATTACGAATATTAAACTCGCCATACACATTTTTTTTCTAAAAAAAAGTATGTAAATACGAATTTTTTTCCGAAATAAGTAACTTATAAGTTGAACGCCAGATTTGCCAAACAGGCACTTAATATACAATACGACCGCTAATCTCTAATTTACCCAGTAACTTATTCAATACACACATATAGTGATATAGAGCACTTTCCCATTCTCAAACAACAATCAAGAGACAAAAATGGTGGCAATCTCCCTATACAGAGGAAACCTACACAAAGTACCTGATGTTCCCCGTAAATGGGTTGCCCCAACCCCAACTATCTCCGCTAAAGACTTCAAGATTTTACTCCACCGCCGTAATAAAGCCCTTGCTCGCCTTCATTCCACCTCCCCTTCTAACCCTAATCAAGAACTACAAATTCTTCATCATAATCAAGCCCAAGCCCAACCCCATTATCAGACACCCCAGGTTAATGTTAGTAATATCAATGAACTGCTTAATTTGGATGATGATCGCAAAGAATTCGATGGTGGGGATGATAAGACCAATGGGCCTGAAGTTATTGAGCTCAATTTAGGTGATGATGAGGTCAAAGATTTCGATGTGAATCCGAGTTCTGAGGTAATCATCATGGGCCTTGTACAATTCTTGGGTTTGTGATAATTTTTTAATATTGCATATAATTAGGTGCTATTTGATTTATTAAGTGAAAAAAAAGCAGGCAATGCTATTAATTTCTGGAGATTATTGTGTTGTGAATAGTTGCGAGATGTTTGTAGAAGCTTAATTATTTGATTATCTGGATAATGGTGTACAAATTATTGTAAAAGTGTAAGCCCTTGAAGCTCTCTTAAGCTACCTATTTTATTTGATGAATGTGGCTCTGATAGGTTGCGGTCAAAACTATTGCAAAATTGAAGATTGATATTTTGTTAGGGTGAGAATGAACAACAAAACTTTGCTATATTCAGACTTGTTCTATTCATACATTGTAAATGGATTTAAATACAAAAGAAATATTAAGACACTTCTCCCAGTTTGTGGCCTTAATTAGTCAGTTAGACTGAAATCTAAACAACTGCACTTCTATTTCTAAACAAGTCGCACAAAGTTTCTAAAGTTATCCCACTTCGTTAGACCATCACTTTCTACTGGCAAGTGACACATGATAAGTACTATGTGGTTCACGAGGCTCGTATTGGATATGAGATGGTGGGATAATCATATTTCAACATATATGTTGGTATGTATTTTGTAGTCTATAATCAACAAGCATTGGTTAATACATCAGATAATTTAAATGATGTTGTAACCTGTGATTGTGTGGAAGGATGTGTTATTGATTGTCTAGAATGTGGAGGGGGAATTTGGGATGACTTCTATTTTTAAAAAGATGATGCATCATGCTTGACATGAGCTGTGATGTATAATGCCAAAACTTAAAATTGAACTGGTTTATAAAAATTTGCAATGATACTAGGAACCTTATCGCAAAATATTGTATCAAAAAATAGTTTCCCAATATTCCTATGTTTGTTTCGTTGAAAGAACATATTTTTATCTTAAAATTGGGTGGAAAGCAATTTCTAGAAATTTTCATATGTCATCTCTCCCCCCGCCTCCATCTAACTTTTCGTCCTTATTCCTCCCTAACCATCCATCGAAATCCACCGCCAACCGGTGGTAATTGTCCAAGATCGGAATTTGGTAGATGTGTTTGAATGGGATAGTTTTGTAGAAAAGAAAATACAATACTTGCACACTAGATGTATATTTAGATACATTTAGACGGTGGCACAGAAATGTGTTCCCTGTGGATTTGTATCAGGAATTGTGATTGAGAGCATGAGATCGTGTATGTATATTTTTATATAAGGTATATATATATAATATACATAGGATCATGTTCAAATGTTTTTGGGTTTTTTTTTTGACAAGGATTTTTATTGGTTCTTAGTTCTTACAGTTCTCATATAAAATGTAATCGTTTTGTTTTGAATTTTGATTATATTAATACGATTGTAATATTGTATAGATGTGTTTCTGCAGTTATAATGATATTTTTTTGCTAATTGATTATAATAAAAAATCGACTGTAAATAATAATAAATAGTGATGAATAAAATTTATATTTGTGAAGTAGTCATGTATTTTATTTTATTGAGGAAACTATAAACAAGAAAGTACTTTCCAACTGCGTGTCTAACATAGAAAATAATTTCAGGAAAATGTTTTCCAATAAAAAAAATTCCTTCGCAAATTAATTTCCAAAACACATTATTTTAGAGCAAACAAACTTTACCTAGTTGTCCTTTATTTCTCCTTCGGAATTGTCTTTTCTTATTCTTGATAATTAAATACTGTTTCTTGATATTCTCATGATATTTGAATGTTTTATTTGCTAGATGAATGGCAAAAAAGAAAGGAAAAGAGAGATTGAAGAGAAATTAAAAATTTTGAATGCAAAAAAGCATGAGTTGGTTCAATCACTGAAACAGGTAATCTTTTGGACCTTACTATGTGAAGACCAGTTGGCTTGAAATATTTTGAACCTTGACTTGCTAATGTGTTGCCAATGATGGTGTTTAACAGATATTAAATGCAGAAGAACAACTAAAGAGAAGAAGTAGCGAGCAAGGGATAGCTATTCAACCACCTGTATCACTTCAAGTAGATGTTAGGTTTGACTCTGGATCAAGACATCTCACTCCTAGAATTGGCTCTGATGGAATCCTGCGTGATGGGGAAGGAAGAGAAGCATATGATGCTTCAAACCATAATATTCATCCCCGCAATTTTCTTCGAATGAGTAGTGTGTCACCATCTTCAGATTCTCCTCATAGGAGGTCTTTCCATAGTGCGGTAATGTTTATGATGTCATGCATTTTTATATACAAACTATGATTTGGTCTTTAATTGATTAACCACATCAGCTTAATACATTTTATCTATAAATGAAAAATAAAATAAAATTGAACATAGATGTGTATGATGTAAAAACATCACTTCTTTTCTGTCAGTCATCTTTATGCATGGATAATTTATGTCACTAACATTTCATAGTATCTCATATTTAGAGTGCATGTCTACATCTGGCTGAACAAACAGTTATGTAATTTGTAATGTGAAAAGGCAGGGACATTTAGTACTTTATGAAATAACTAGTCCATAAAGCCGCGCTTCGCCGCGGCGTTATAATATTTTTTAAAAAAATTAATACATTTACGTTACATTATAATATTAATATTAAATTTTAATAATTAAATATCCTTTTCTAATGAATCGATTTCTTGTTAAACACGATTCTTTCGATTGAGCCGCTCTCTCGTATCGAAATCTCAACTTTAACATATATTATAAAGACTTATATACTAATATTTTTTATCCATATAATCGAACAATAAAAATAAAAAAAAATTATGACATCAATAACAAATTCTAATAGCTAATACAATCTTTTCTAGTGAGCCGTCTTCCCGTTAAATACGTTTTGAGCCGCTCTTATTTGGAACCGAAATTCTAACTAATTATATAAAGAAAGTAAATTCCAATTTTTATATTCTTTAAATTTTCTAATATTTATATAGTTTTAAAAATGAAAATACATCTTATATTTTCTGTATATTATAGATATTCATGTACTTATTTACAACTTCCGCATGGGAATGTCTTTCTGTTATGTTAACATATAAAAAAAAATAAAATTCGAAGACTTTTCGTTACAGGAATAACATTAAATTTATGGATATATTTAAGGTTGTTAAGTCGACAAGTCGAGCCGCGACGCCCGAGTACCTTCAAACTCATAAGTCGACAAGTCGCCCGACTAGTCGTAAAAAGTCGACAAATAGTCGACATACATATATTTAGAGTAATTATAATATATAATATAGGGTAACACACAACAATTTCAATAGTTCAAATAAAAACATATAGATAATAAGTTCAAGTACCCAAAGTCAAACATCTCTAATCAAATAAAAACAAACTAAAGAGTGAAATCAACGAAACAAAGTAACAAACACAATCATGGATAAGAGTCATCCATCTCAAAATCATCTTCCCCTCCATCTCCTCCTCGAGTATTCTCCTCACTGAAGTGTGCACTGTGCAGTGCACTGTGCAGGAGCCAGGAGCAGAGGCAATGAGGAGTAACAAAAGACTCTGTATAAAACAACAATGAACAGACTCTGTATAAAACAATCTGTATAAAGCAGTGAACAACAGCTTGTAAAAGTTACACAAAATTCCGAATTTGTTTTTATAAATCTTTGTAAGTTTGCAAATTTTAATGAAACTGGTAACAAGTTAACAACAAATGGAAGAAAAATAAAAGAATTACAGTTCAGAAAAAAATAAAATTCTAATTTGAAGTTGCAAAATTTAAAGATTTATGTATAATTAAAAATAAATTAATTAATTAAAATAACGAAAAAACTGAGTGAAAAATGTTTTGATATATAACGAAAATACGATAGACTCTCTTGAAAAAGTTTTGAAATAAAATAAATATGATTTTTTTTAAAAAAAAAAAGCAAAAAAAAAAACGTATGTATATGTATATATAGTATATACATACAGACTATCGACTTAGATAAACAGACCCAACAGAGATAAAGACACAGCAGAGATAAGGAAGAGATAGAGAATAGAGATGAAGAAGAGACTGGAGAAGAAGAAGAAGAGACGAGATGAAGAAGAAGAAGAAAAGAGAAGAGACTTATCGGAGAAGATGAAGTCGTCGACGTCGGAGGCTCAGATCGGAGGAGAAGATAAGATCGTCGCAGACTCACAGTAGCAGCAGCTCACAGCCTCTTAATTTAAGTTTTAATCGAACAACAAATAAGTGTATGTAAATAACCCTATTTTTCTGATTTAGGTCGGGTTTCGGACCGGATTCCGGGTCGGATCCGGGTAAAACCCATGGACTTCAAACTCACCAAGTCGAGGCTCGACTTTTTCAGATTTGCCGACTTGTCGACTAGTCACCGACTAGTCGTCGACTAGTCGTCGACGTGACAACCATGGATATATTTTTTTAATGCAAGTATAATTAACTTGTATAAAAAAGATAAAATAAAGGATTTCTAGGAAAAAAGATATATAGTTTTAAAAATCGTGTAAGACGTCTCCACCGTCCTCGTATTCTACTTCTAATAAAACATTTTATTTTATGTATTCCTTATATATTCAAACATCTTTATACGGTCTTCTGTAATGAATCGCTTTCTCGTTAAACACGGTTATTACTATTTATCCGCTCCCTCGTTAAGATCAAAAACCTAACTTTTACATATATCACTTGTATGATAATGTTTATCCATAAAAATCAAATCCTAAAAATAAAATAAAATTTATAACATCAAAATGATATTTTAATAGCTAATACAATCTTTTATAGTGAGCCGTCTTCCCGTTAAACACGTTTCGAGCCGCTCTCGTTTGGGTCGAAATTCCAAATTCATTACATATTATTAATGATATTTATCTTACACAACAACTTTTTTTCTTAAAATTAAAACCTAAAAAATAGAGTGAATTTCGATTTATACTTTATCTAGACTTTCTAAAATTTATGGAGTTTTAGAAAATGAAAACACATCTTATTTTCTCTTTATATTATAGATACTCCTATTTTTATTTAGGATTCATGCATGAGAATGTTCTTTTATACGGAGTAATGTTAACACATATGATAATAGTATTGGATTTATGAATAAATTTTCCTAATAGAAGTATAATTAACTTATATAAAAAAATATATAATTTAAGAAGATCGTACTTTCTATAAAATATTTAGTTATATGGATGCTCCATATATTCAAACACCTATTCTACTTCTAATAGAACTTTTATTTATATGTTTTTCTATAAATTCGAACTTTTATTCTCTATAAATTCGAACTCCTATTCTACTTCCAATAGAACTTTTAATCTTATGCTTTATAAATACTTATTCTACTTCCAATAGAAACTTTTATTTATATTGTTTTTCTATAAATTTGAACTCTTATCTCTATAAATTCGAACTCCTATTCTACTTTCAATAGAACTTTTAAGCATATGCTTTATAAATACTATTCTACTTCCAATAAAACTTCTAATCATATTTCTTCCTATAAATTCGAACTCTTCTCCTCTATAAATTCGAACACCTATTTAACTTCTAATATTTTAAATGATATTTTTATATTTATAAATGTTTAAAATTCTAAAATTCTAGAAAATTAGAAAAATAGATTGAGACGATCTTAGAGCGCCACCTAAGCTCCCGTGTATCCTCCTTTATATATTGATATATTTTTTCTATAAATTCGAAATGCTTTATAAATAATAATTATTCTACTTCCAATAGAAATTTTTATTTATATGTTTTTTCTATAAATATAAATTTAAGAAACTTTTATTTATATGTTTTTTCTATAAATTTAAACTCTTATTCTCTATAAATTCGAACTCCTATTCTACTTTCAATAGAACTTTTAATCATATGCTTTATAAATACTTATTCTACTTCCAATAAAACTTCTAATCATATGTCTTCTTATAAATTCGAACTCTTCTCCTCTATAAATTCGAACACCTATTCAATTAGATTCTAATATGTTAAATGATATTTTTATATTTATAAGTGTTTAAAATTCTAGAAAATTAGAAAAATAGATTGAGACGATCTTAGAGCGCCACCTAAACTCCCGCGTATCCTCCTTTATATATATATATATTGATGATTAGGAGCGTGCAATGAACTGTTGCCAACTTCAATTTACCTATCATATATGTGGGTAGTACGTATAAATTTCCAGAGAGCTTAATTTAAAAATAATTACTCAGCAGCCTCATTTTGTTTCGCTGAATCTCTAATAAACTTCAAAAAAAGGTAACAGCTTCTGTTAAATTTCCGTTCTTTTGACCTCGGAGATCTAAGGATTACCTCTAAAACAATATAATTTCTAAAATGCCAATGGTGTCTCAATTAATTCATTGTTGTTGGTTTGCACAGGTCCCACCCGTCTCTCGAGCAACTCTGGGGCCCTCTGCTAGTCCATCACGCTTTGCTCCAACTGGGCAACAAGGCAATTCAGCAAAGTCTACCTACAGTCTCTATATCCGGAACAAACTATATTGCATCCTCCCCTTCACCTGCAGCATCGGGTGGAACTTCGGTGTTTAAAGATGGAAGGCATGTAAGTTCGTGGAAATAATCCCGTGATTGCATTTTCTAAGCTGTTAGCTGTGTGATGACTCGCACTATAACTATTGTCTTCAGTTTTTTTCTTTGATTGTTGAACATGAACACACCTTGTCTTTGACAAGATCGGAACACTACCTCCCGTCAAAGGGAGTGAGTGATGTGAGTGGTGTCTTTATTTTCAATCTTACCAGATGTTTAATTTTATTTGGGCAATGCTAATTTACGGAGTTATTTAGTTTCTGGCAATGCTATTATGATAAGGTAGATTTTATCCTTAGTGTTGAACTTCAGCGTAGATAAATAGTTTTGGTATAGATCCTGTATTGAAGAATGACAATGTACGAGATCTCTAAATTTACGGATTTGTACTGACATAAAATTCGGAATATGGTAATTATATATTTGTTTTTAAAATCTTGTTCTAAAATAGTTGTACACTCATATTTTTTGATTAGGTAGAAAAAATGATGTCATACATACATTTATTCATTTTTGTCCCGTTTTCAGCTTTTTAATAAGATGTTAGTTATAGTTTCATCTATTTTTAATTCTATATTTAAAGTAAATTATAACATTATATTATTTTAGCACAATAATAGCACAACCCGTTTAGCGATTGATGAATTATGAATTTTGGTTTTTTGATACTCCCTCCGTTCCTAAATATCATTCCTGTTTTGACTGGATACGTTTGTCAATGCGCATTTTTAATCGTTAATATCTTTAATTTTGTATTAGCTTTAGATATAAAAACTTCACTGTATTAAAGTAATCATAAATACGAATCCAATAAGATCACTCATGATTATATTTGATCTTATAGATTAAACGTAAATTAGTAATTTGTGAACAATCCCGACATTTCAAATAAGAAAAATAAAAAGAAACATAGGGAGTATAAAATAAAATATACTCCCTCCGTCCCATTTATTTTGACCACATTTCCATTTTTTGTTGTCCCATAACATTTGTCCACTTTCCTTAACAAAGGTAAATAAAGCTCTAAATATGTTAAAAATTTGTAAATATAGTATAATTTAAGCTTAGTTATGGAAACTAAACAAAAAATATAGTAAATTGATAAAAATGTGGATTTTGATTGATGGACAAAATAAATGGGACGGAGGGAGTAATACATTATTGGTAAAGCTTCCTCGCATCACATAGATGCAACTTCAGATTCTAATACTATTGTTAATGCAATTTAAACATTAACAAATCTATGACAAGTGTTTTACGAGTAGTTTTTTTGTAATTAGACGGAACACCGGCTTTTATGTACTAAAGACAAGGAGGGGCATGGCATGGTCAGAAGCTGTCACCACATGGCGCGCTACAACAATACAATAAGTTTACTAGTGTGATCACAATTATAAAAGCTAAACAAAGATTATGCTATACAATAATTAGTTGGTGTTACATTGGATTCATTCTCGATTTTGTTTATGACCACCAATTCTTCATCAACTGCCCTTTTCTTTCTGGCTTCATTTCAGATATAAAGATGGACTTTCGTTACTAGCAACATGTCAACAACTATTACTTATTCATTTATATTTGTATTCTAAATGTTCAACACACACATTTTCAAAGAAAAGATTAAAATTTGTTTATAAGTTGGAGAGATTTTTTCTTTTTTGTAGTTTTGTATAGAAAGTCCCTTAACCTCTGTCAATCACCATAATTTCGAGTTTTTTAACAAAAGAAAAGAAAAGAATGAAAAAAAGAAACTGAAAAATGGAGTCAAAAAAGTAAAAAATTGATATTCACTCCGTCCCAATTTACTTTTTCCATGCATTTTAAGATGTAAATAAAATATAATTTCCTAATTTTTCTTTTAAAATTCTTTCTTAAACAAAAGTTTTAGATTCCAAATGTTTATTAAAAAAAATTATTTATAAAATTATGTTTTATTAATTCCTGAAGAGACGTGCAACCAATAAAATTGGTAAGGAGGGAGTATTTATAAGAAGCTGGCGCACCGCACATCACATGTGTTGCCTTTGCCTTGGCCTTGGCCTAATTGCCTGAATCCATTCCGGTTCTACCCATGTTATGGGTTCACTTTCCCAAAGTACCCACCTTTCCGTTTAACTTCTCAAAATACCCACCTTTTATAATCTCTCTCTTCCTTCTATTACATATATTGCATAAATATTAAAAAACTACATTACATAAAATATTTTAGAAACATATTTATTGTCAAACCTAAAAATAGAATCTTTAATGATTTTTATTAAAATAATTTTTTCTTAAAGTAATTTTATTTGGTAAGCGATTTGTTTTTTGTAAATTATAATTTAAGTTTTAGCCTAACATAAATTTTAGTTAATAATAATTTCCTCAACTTTAATTTTTTCATTTTATCATGTGTTATTTATTTATTAAATTTCCTCGTACTGAAATGGACAATCCTCAACGTGTCGTGTACGAAATGATTTAGCAACGAAAGTTCAAATTTTTGTGTCGTGTACTGAAAATGTAAGCCCATACACGAAAGTTCAAATTTTCATGTCGTGTACTGAAATTTTTGTGTCGTTTCGTGTCGTGTAAATCGTGTCGTGTCCAAAATTGCCGGGTCTAGTTCACGATGCCCTGAATATGGTCATTAGTATTTGATGTTTATTAATTATTCGTATTTTAATTGTTTTGTGATGTATTTTGAGAAGTTAAACGGAAAGATGGGTACTTTGGGAAAGTGAACCCATAACATGGGTAGAACCGGAATGGATTCCTAATTGCCTTGCCTAAAAGGACAGTCAAAGTCAAAAACAAATGTATCAACATAACTTCCATCTCTTCCTTCTCTTATCCTCCACATCCGGCTCATGTTAGAACAAAGTGCAACCAGATCTCACCTCAAACCTCTCCAATCTCCATACTCCATTACATAACTGATCCCCCAAAGCCCTAAACAACACTTCCAACTAGTCACACAACCAATGTCTCATCACTCCACACAGCTGCGCAACTTAGCAAAGAGCAGTCAAGACCCAAAAACAACCATGGATCCCACTCACAAAAAGCACCCAAAGTCTCCACCTTTCATCAACACCACCACCATCACTACCAAACCCCACTCTAAACCCCAAGAACCCACCACTATCTACTCTCCAAATGTACAAAATATTTCCAACCACTTTTCAAGATTGTACTCTAATCATAAAGCCCTTTCTTCCTCTAACCCTTCTGGGCCCCCACTTCCACAAGCCCAACCTTCTTTTGACACCCATTTTCAAGCTAAACCCATGTCTCTCTCCTCCATTTCTGATGGCCCAGTGTCGAAGAATACTAGAAAATACAGAAGAAATGTCTCAGATTTAGATGAGGAGTTCCCGAAAAATGGTCTTGAAGCTGGTGTTAAAAAGCCAATCAAGAAGTCTAGTGAAGAGAATCTTGATACAAAGAGGGAGATTAAAACAGATGAAATCAAGAAACCATCAACTAAGAAAGAGATTGTGGTTGTTGAAACAAAGAATCAAGAAATTGAAGTGTTGAAAAGGCCATCTGTTTTAGTAGCAGCTGGGGGTAGGAGGAGGTCATTTTGCAGCTCAAAAACAGAGTTGGCTGATTTCTTGAGTTGTAATGGAGTGAAAGTAGTGTCAGCTGATATGCCACCATTTATGCAGATTCATGCTGTGGATTTTGCAAGAAAGACTTATGATAGTCTTGAGAAGTTCACTGCCAGGACGCTTGCTTCAACTCTCAAAAAGGTACTGTACCTCCTTTACTAGTCTTACAACATTGTAAATTTGTTTAATTTCGGTGTAATTTGTTATTATAATCACATTCATTTAATTCCTTGACTATAACTATAGTTTAAAATGTGCTAGCCCATGTTTTAATTGAGTAATACTACACTATTTGTAAACCATTTATTATGTACAAAAATTTGGGCTTGATTGAATTTGGGATGGAGTAGTGATTAATGGTGATTTGGGGATTGCCATTTTTGCAGGAGTTTGATGGGGTATATGGGCCTGCTTGGCACTGCATAGTGGGGACAAGTTTTGGGTCTTTTGTTACACATTCAGTAGGTGGTTTCTTGTATTTCTCCATGGATCACAAGCTATATATCCTCTTGTTCAAAACCACTGTACAAAAAGCTGAATAATTTAAAAGAATCCAATAATTTAGCCTAGCTAGCTTCTGAAAGGTGAACATGTTAGTACTCCATTATACTACTGCTAGACTCTGCTAGTACAGATGTAATTTTATGGTTAATGTACACAAACTTGTACATTGGTTTTGCTCAGAAAAGCATGTGTAATGTCTTTTCCATCAGTCTTGCTTGGCCAATGTAATTCTTGTTGAGTTTAGACAAGGGTAGAGTTCTTGTTTACTGTTTTACTGTTACTGCTTCAGAATAATTAGTATATTTATTAATTTATGATAGTGAAATGTTAGGAAAGTTTCCTTTTTATACTTGCTTCTTGATTTGACAGCATCTTATGTTTCTTCATTTAATTGTGTCAGTTTATTGGTTTTGTCTTAAGATTTACTATGATTTTGATGGGGTTGAATAGATTTTTATTCTTCAAAGTTTTAGTTGCCGATTGTAGAAGACTGGAGCTGCCATGACTTCTGTTTATCAAGATTTTACTATGAAGTGCAAATTCAACAAAGTATAATTTATTGATGGCAGATTTGAGATTAGTAATTAAAAAAGGAAAATACTAGAGGCCCCAAATTGGGTACAAAAAAAATTACAAAATGCCATGTGTCTTAAGTTAATTGGTTATAATTAATTGGGACCCCCTGTATACACATTAACTCCACCAATTAAATCTTTCCAAACTGCCAAATCACTCCTGCCATGTCATTTTGTAACTTTTTTTGGTACCCAATTTGATGTACCTAGCACTACTCATTAAAAAAAGAGAAGTTGGTGAGTACAAATTGGGTCCATATTGCAGGCTTTTGAGCAACTGGGCCTAACTACTTTCAATATATTGCCTATGCTGTAGGTAGCAGAGGACCCCGACCCATGACTTGTGATGTACTAAAGCTGTGATTTTATTATACTCAAACTTCTTCCAAAACTTTTTACAAGCAATCATGGATTCATGGCCTGGGCCTGTCCGAATATTTCGTACAACAATTTTATCGACCTTTTTTATTCGGCCTTTTATTGTGAATTAGAGTGCTTCAAAAACAAGCAAGCACCGAGTTACAGAGCTTGATAAATGAGCGGCCAAACAAAAAGGAAAAAGAAGAAGAACTTCATTCTAAACCATTTTTATAAAGCTCCTCAGCAACTTTTTCTTTCGAATGTTAGAAAGTATACACATTGATCACAAGCCAAAAATATACCCATTTATGATTTAGTCAAAAATTTTACGTTGACCACAAACTCAACTCTAGAGATTTGTTTTAACAATACTAGTAATAATCATGCATGTCTTCCAGGATGTATGGAATCTTTTGAGTGTACTACTCTCTCCGTCCCGTCCATTTGTTATCGTTTTAAAATGGGGTCTCGATACGCATTTTAAGTTGAATTTTAAGGATAGTTCCATAACTTATTTTTGAAAGTTTTTTTTTTTGTATAAAAATAGAACAATCCTAAATTTATACAAAAAAAAGAAAATTTTAAAAATAAGTTATGGAACTATCCTTAAAATCCACCTTAAAATGCGTGTCAAAAAGTGACAAAAAAGTGTAAACAAATGGATGGGACAGAGGGAGTAATATATTATAGTCATCAGAGCGGATCCACGATTTTTATTCTACTGGGCTAGACTAAAAAAATGAACTTTTTTGATAAATATAGAGAAAAAGTAAATTATTGCAATTTTACTTTTGTTAAGAATATCTATTAAATATCAAATTGGTCACTGAAGTGGTGGTCATATATCACATTACTCACTGATTTCAACGGGGTATCATTTGAATCACTTAATTCATAATAAATAACAAACAAATACCTATAAATATGTGATCGAGAATTAAAATAATTTTTTGTTAAGTTTTATACATTTTTCTTCAATGCCACCATAACCAAATGAAAAGTCATGGATTCTAATATTTTAGATAATATATTCAAAATTTTTAAAATCTATTTACTATTTATTTTTAATTAAGTCAAAGAAAATAACTAGAAAATCAAATATAAATAGTAAATAGATAATATATTCAAAATTTTTAAAATTTATTTACTATTTATATTTGATTTTCTAGTTATTTTCTTTGACTTAATTAAAAATAAATAGTAAATAGATTTTAAAAATTTTGAATATATTATTATTATTTATATGTATTAACTGTTTGGTATAAAGACTAAGAAACAAATTACAATATATGCTTACAATGTGCTTTAAGTTTTTATTCAAAAACACTAGTACAATATATAGACTCTAAAATAATGAGATCCCACACAATAAGAACATGATTGACAGACTTCCTAAACATACTCAATCATTACTATTTTATTTCATATGATCCTACAATCACTCCAATTATTAGTGTGACCAAATCATACCACTACTCCAGCTCGAAACAATGCAAACTACCAAATCAAATGCAATCTATCAAATCAAACTAATACAATGCATATATCTTTTATTTCTAGAAATCATGTTTAGATTAAAAATCCCAACAACTGCTACATCAACATGCCACGCCAGCAAAGTCCAGTCAGCAGTTGGTCCGCGCACAATCAGCGTTGCCCAGTCAGCATTATAATATAAAATAAAAAAGTAAAAATAAATACATAATAATATAATACAAATGAGATATTATATTTGCAATTAAGATAGTATATTTGCAATGAATGTGAAGAGATAATATTTTTGCAAAACAAACTAGATAATCTAGTATTTTCATAAATTCTCAAAAAAATTCGGAAGATTGTAATAGTTATAAAAAACAAAGAAAATGTTGTGTTATCAAGTTAGGAGTTAAGGATTTTCCAGATAGGGTTAAATATCAAAGTGCTCATTAAAGTGAAACCCATATATCATTTTACTTACCGATCTCAATGAGGTATAATTTGAATCATTAAAATCATAATAAATATCAAACAGATTACTCTAAATATGTGTTCGAAAACTAAAAATAGTCTTTTATTGATTCTGTACATTTTTTTTAATGCTACCACAACCATATGAAACATTGTTCAATTCTAGTATTTTAGATAATATATTTAGAATTTTAAAATTTTATTTAGTAATTATTTTTAATTTTATAGTCATTTTTATTGTTTTAATTAAAAATAAATTGTTTAAATTCTAAATATATAATATGAAATACTAGAATTTAACAACTTTTTATTTGTTTGCGGTAGCATTCAAAAAAAATGTGCGAAATCAATAATTTTTTTAATTTTTCGAACAGATATTTAGAGTTATCTATTTGATATTTATTATGACTTTATTGATTCAAATGATATCCCGTTGAGATCGATTAGTAAAATAATATATGAGCTTCACTTCAGTGATCACTTTGATATTTAACACATTCCAGATATTCATCTTCCATTGGGTGTTAAGGATGAGCACATAAGATCTAAGGTTGGCACTTAAACATCGAGCTTCCAAATCGTTTTTCTGTTATGATCTCTTGCTTTTATTTATATATATCCAACTATTCTTCTTGATTATGAATTTATTTATGCACTGGTTTTTTAATAAAAAATTATTTATACACTGTTAATTACATATTAAAACTAGAGCCATTAGCACCTTTTAAATAACCCTATGAAGTAAACTATGTCACATATATCTGTGAGCAATGAGCAATATGACATTTTAACAGAAGATATCAATAAACTTGCACATGATTCTGCAGACTCCGGCAAGGAAAAGCTATTAGTGAAACACTTACTAATTGTCCAGTTCTCAGGCTAGACTCTAGATGATGCTAACTCTGAATAAGGCATGCATTCTACATTTATCCCAAGCCAAATAAAACGCATATCATAAATGTACTTATACCTTGATACGAACAAAACATTAAAGAAATATTAGATCTTTTGCAAGACACATATAGATAAACATAATTGCAGGATTATACACACTGTTTGGTGGGGAGATTTCTGACGAATAGAAAGGTGAATTTTGTTACAATGCAGGATACGTTATCATCCATATGGCGTCCAGTAAAAGGAGTGTTCATAGAGGCTACAAGTATTCCAAACATGTTTCTATTTAAGTTCTTTCATGAATTAGATGTGCAGAGGGTTATGAATGACGGGCTCTGGACTTTTAACCAACAAGCCCTGCTAGCGAAAAAACTTGAAACTGACGAGCAACTAGCAAGTGTGAAGCTGTTTGAGTTGTATATCTGGGTACAGGTGTATGATCTGCCTATAGGTTTCAATTCGGAGTCCATCCTCAAGTCTATTGGAAATTATGTAGGACGATTCTTGGAGACAGATCAAAGAAACTTCCAAGGTATATGGCGTAATTATTTAAGGGTCAAAGTGGCGGTGGATGTTTGTCGACCATTAAGGAGCCAGATGCGTATAAAGAAGAGTGGAGGAGAGTGGATATGGATAAAGTTTAAATATGAAAGGCTTCCATCCTTCTGTTTCTATTGTGGGCGAATTGGTTATACAGAGAAGTTCTGTGAAGAGTTATTTGATAATCCTGAGCATAGTGAGATTCGTAAGTATGACAGTTCTATTCGTGCTCCAATGCAAAAACAAGCAGTGATAAGGAATAATCAGTGGCTTCGAGGGGAAAATGGTGGAGTTCTATTTCCGGTAAGGGGGGAGGAGGATGAAGATCAGGCAGGGGGCGTAATGAAAGCGGAAAAAGCGGTAACTGTTCATCAATCAATCAGATATGAGCGGAGAAATATGGGAGATATGATTGGCAAATCAACCCAACTAACCGAAATAAACGGGGGAAATATGATAATTCAAAATGAGCGGGATTTTAATATAAGTGATGGCATTATAGTCTCCAAACAAAAGCGGGCACGTACAAAAGAGGGGGAAGTGGACTTATCTGATGGGCTGGACCTAGTAAAGAGTAATGAGATTGGGGTTGATATTGAAATAGAAGAGGGTTTACAACAAAACAAAAAAAACTTGGCATTGGCGGGTCCTGTGATCCAGGTCCGCCAGTCACAATGAGTTCGTTAATATGGAACTGTAGGGGCTTAGGGGATCCTCGTACAGTTCAAGTTCTTTTGGACTTGGTCTAAATTAAGAAACCCATGTTTGTATTTTTGATGGAAACTATGATTGATCAAAATAAAGTTGAAAGTGTAAGGGCTAAAATGCAGTATGAAGGGCTATTTATTGTGGCTGGTCCGGGACATGGTGGAGGATTAGCTCTATTTTGGAAATAGAGCAATACTATAAGTATTAAAACCTATTCTCATAATCATATTGATGTGGAGGTTAGGTTGGACAGCTCATCTATTTGGAGACTTACATGTTTTTATGGACATCCGGAAAGGTCTAGACGAAGAGAATCATGAGCGTTACTTCGCTGCTTGTCATTTCAATCTGATTTTCCATGGGTAGTTATGGATGATTTTAATGATATGTTGAGGGTTAATGAGAAAAAAAGGGGAAATGTTCAACCAAACTGGATGTTAGAAGGATTTAAAGAAACCATGTTCGCCTGTCGTTTGTCTGACTTGCCATTGGAAGGCTATCCCTACACATGGGAAAGGGGAAGAGTTACTGATAATTGGATCCAGGAGAAATTTGATAGGGTTTTTGTTAATGAGAGGTGGAGGGAGAGGTTCCCACTTCCCAGTTCGTAAGGTTAAAAACTTAGTAGCTCCAACGTCTGACCACTCGGCTATTTCTTTATAGCTGAGCATATGGAGACTAGTTCAAAGTGGATACTGCTTTCGATTTGAAAATTCATGGCTTAGGGAGTAAAATTGTAGTCAGATAGTATCCTCTAGTTGGGAACGAAACAAAGAAAAATCGATTATGGAAAGGATTCAATGTTGTGCAGATGAGTTGAAGAATTGGGGGGAGAATAAAAAAGAATTTGCAGGTAAATTAGCAGGTTACAGAGATAGGATGAATAAATTTCGAGGATTGTCAGATAGATTCTCAGTTCAGTGCTACAAGGAGACCATGGCTGAGTACTCAAAGTTATTAGAGCAGCAGGAGGATTTTTGGAGACAGAGGGCTAAGCAACATTGGCTTCAAGGAGCGGATAGTAATTCAAAGTTTTTTCATAGATATGCTTCGGCAAGGAAGAAAAAGAATCACATTAGTCAGCTAAAAGATGATGCAAATATCTGGAGAAACTGGGAGAGTGGGCTGGGCGAATTAATTGGCTCTTTCTATCAGGATCTTTTTCAATCACATCCTACGGAGACGGACGAGGTGATAGATTGTATTGGGGAAAGAATAAGTTCAGAACAAAATGACCATCTAACTCAGGAGTTCACCTCACAAGAAGTCAAGAATGCAATCTTCTCAATGCACCTGGATAAAAGCCCAGGACCTGATGGGATGAATCCAACTTTTTATCAGCGTTTTTGGAATATAATTGGGGATGATGTGGTCAAGGCTTGTCAGAATATCTTGTCAACAGGTACAATTCCTCCAAATCTGAATGACACCTTGGTAGTTCTTGTTGTGCCCAAAATTTGTAATGGATTTAATTTTAGGCCCATGGATGTTTGGAGGCCCAATTTGAGTGGTTTGAGTGATATTTGAGGAGGATCAGTTTTGGAGGAAGCTCTGGAGGTGGAAAGTTTGAGGGAAGCTCTAGAGGGTCCGCTGTAGAGGTACGAATATGGAGGTAGCTCTGGAGATTCCACTGTGGAGGTATGGGTTTAAATGAAGCTATGGAGGTGTACATTTGAAGGGTAGCTCTGGAGGTGGAGGTTCGATTTAGAGGGAAGCTGTATAGGTGCAGGTGTGCTTACAGGCTCCACCTCTGTCTAACAGAAGTAAAGTTGGACAAGGACTCTTGTTCCTAAACTTTAGGAGCACGGAAATGGACTCAAGAGATGGACTTTGAGATGGATTCTACTACATCAAATGGGATATACACGTTATATACATAATATATGTGGATAATTATATGAAAATACATGGATAAATGGACTTCTAGTGGTATACTTCGAGTAGGACTCTGCAAGGTAGCTGGCTAATTCAAGGATAAGGCGTATTTCTGAGTAAAACTCTATAAATTTCGTGGCTTATTGATTAAGAAAAGGAGTCCATAACCTAAAGAACTACATCGGGGCTTGATTCCTATAAATAGGATATGTAGGCAGTTGGCAAGGGGGTTCGGAAATTCACTTCTCTACGCGTAAGGCACGTGTACCCTCGGTGATCATATTTTGGACATATTTGACCGGAGTTTTGCCATTTTTGTCCGGTGACCTTGCTAATTCAGTCCCAAAAACACCACAAATCTCCACCCACTTCGGCAGTTGGAGCTGAAGCTGCCAGCTGAAGCTGCGGACGTGCGAACCTGCTTCAACGTCCGATATCCAAGGACAAATTCGGTTATTCCAGCGATATTCTCTCGGGGTGTTGTTGCGGAATTTTCTCACAACATTTTTGGCGCTAGAAGGAGGGGAATCTCCGATCTTTTGAGAAGAAAAATGTCTAAAAGCTTCGGTGATGATCATACCTTGAAGAACGATCGAGGTAATCTTGAAAATGTGCTCGAGAATGAAATCTCAAGCAAGGATTTGACGGATTAAATTCCAAACAAGGGCAGGAGAATCATTACTCTAAAAAAACCAAAAAATTGGAGAAACGGAGGAGAAATCATGGTTTGTTGGAGAAAAGGCGAAGAAGAATGGAGGTAATCACCTTTATACTAGTCATTTAATGGTGAAAATGCATAAAGGACGATATATGACTCAAAGATGCACATATTTTTGGCTTGATGGAAGAGACATGAAAAGAATGGCCGGAAAATGAAGTTTTTGGATGTTAATTTTCGTTAGAAATATCCAGAAATAGGCATCTGCTATGAGAGCTTCTATGTTATGGGAGCTTCTCATGTCAGGGGTGCTGATATGTTTAACTAGACAGGTGAAGCTGAACATCCACCTGCTAATGGACTGGTCCCAGCTTGACGAAGATGCTGTTAAAGTGGTGGAGGATATCAAGAAAAAGGAGGCTGCTAGAACCAAGGTAGATGATGTTGATCCAGCTGTTGAAGAAAAGAAAACATAGGTTCCTAACAAGGAGGCAGCTGATACTCAAGCAATTTCC
The DNA here is from genome assembly GCA_037693485.1 of Kitagawia praeruptora. Lineage (NCBI taxonomy): Eukaryota > Viridiplantae > Streptophyta > Magnoliopsida > Apiales > Apiaceae > Kitagawia > Kitagawia praeruptora. The sequence continues at coordinate 25,945,686 of CM075350.1, read as the reverse complement.
CCAAATGCAGCTGTCCCTACTCCTTCCATCACAAATAGAGGTATGACCACATCCACCTGCTCATGGAGGTACGACCATCTGGAGAGGTTCAGTCGAGAGTTTCTAGTGGCAAAGACAGGAGAGACCTCAATCTCGAGGTTGCACCTATGGAAGAAGGTTTCTATAAGGTTCCCCAAATACTTCATCTTGGCATATGATAAGGAGGTTCTTATGGTCAGAAAATGGAGAATGAATCGGTTAGAGGTTCAGTCGGTTAGAGGTGAGGGACTATCGAAGCTCTCATGGTTAAAATTATTGAGTAAATTCAGGTCGTAAGGAGAGTATGCATGTGAACCTGCATGGGAAGAAAGGTGGAGCTGGATGTGAATCTCTTGACCAAGGAGGTACCAATGAACCAGGGATGCAGTTAAAGCTGTTTATTCAATCTATTGGGTATGTGGATGTAGCTGTACTTAGAGATGGGAAAGGTGCAGCTAAGGAGGTGCTCAGAAAAAAGAACCTCCAACACTGCTTTCGAGATACAGGCAACAAAGGCATGAGGAATGAGGATCATGGAAGAAGTTCAACTACTGGAATTAACAAGAAGTCGGATAACAGGAACCTCTACAGGAAGATAGAAGAGCAAAGGAAGCAATCTGGGTCAATCATGGCGGTTTTAGCACGTAACTTGAGGTTCGACAGTTGAACATGGAGCTTCCACTATAACAAGCTACTACAATTGATTGAGGTTCTCTAAAGGATCCACCTTATGCCATGACGAAATTCACTACTGGAAGCTCAATGTAGAATAACAAAGGAAACATGTTACCAGGTAGCCTTAATGGAGGAACCTCATGATGAAGGTTCCAGTTTTTCGGGGGATAGTACTACCCATGGCATTGATGCAAATGGCTGCTCTAATGAAGGATAATGAAGGCAAGGCGCACCATGTGGAAGTTATGACTAAGGATTAAAAAAAGTACAAGGGAACCTTGCGGAGTTCTTGGTTGGTCATGTGGCAACACCTACAGAAGTTGGTGAAAACAATTTATAGGGGTGCTCATAACGGAAGCTTCACCAATAGTGGAAGGTGGAAGCTCAGAATATATAGTTGAAAGCATCGAGCAAAATGTGTCAAGTTATGGTTTAAATGATGTTGAAGCTCCAGTAAAAAAGGCTATTCAGGAAGCTAAAGGCGAACTGGAACCTCTTATAAATTGAAAGAGGAGAGTGGCACATTCTGAAAAATACAACATGAGGAACTTATGAAGCCTCTAAGGTGATCAGATGATAGAGGATCCAACAATAAGGTTAAAGGATGAAGCTCCTGGAAAGAAACCATCTCAGCTCGTGAAAGCTTCAAGCAATATAACCATGGCATTCTTCATGATGAAGAATCTCGAGGTGGTTCACATACTGTAAGCCCCGTTGGCATGACAAGGCATGATAAGTTGGAAGGTGTTTCACAAAGAGGTTCTCCTCCTATGAGCTTCTCGAATATTGGAAGCAGGAATTTGGGAATACCTTATGGAAGGAATTGCAGAAGGAGTAGATTATAATAATCTCAATCAGATTCTGGAAACGATGCTATTGGAGAAAGAAGGAGGTACACATGGCCTCTTAATTATTAAGGGAACTGGCACGAGGTTCACATATGGAGCTACCTACCAATCGGCGAATGCAGAATGGAAATCTATGTTAAAGGCATGTAAGCAGGAACCTCTCAAGGGAAAATTCAACAGAAACTATGAAAGCCTAGGAAAATAACAGAGCCGACATTGGAATATCGGTTGGAGAGGATTTGGACTTTTGTATATTGAGGCAATGGAAATTAGGTGGTGTTGTGCCCAAAATCTCCACGGGCTAGATTTAGGCCCATTGGGCTTAAGGATCCAATCCGTATGATTAATATGGGTTATGATTGAGGTCCCTTAAGGTAAATGGGGCTAAATAGCACGTGAAATAGATCTGGACAGGTTCAGCTTCCCGAGAGACAGCTTCCCGAGAGACAGCTTCCTGCAGATAGCTTCCTGAGAAACAGGTTCCTGCAGACAGGTTCCTGAGAGACAGCTTCTTGTGCGAAAATAGATTTATTCCAGCAGATTTATAGTACGATAAAGCCTCCTATTCTTTAGGAGCAAGTCATGAACATCAACTCCTTATTGGAATGTATTCCTTGGGCGCAGTTGCAGATGATCCTTGAATACATCTAATAGGATGAGAACTTGTAAACATACTCCTAGTCGGACTAGAACTCGAATTCTATTCGACTTAGGTCGCCTATTCGTGGCTGAAATCTGGAGAAAAGGAGGTCCCCACGAATTAGGAACCTAGAATATTGCTGCCTAACCAGACTTCTAGTCTAAAAAGAACTACGTGAACTTGATCCCTATATATACAAGGGTACGTAGGCACCTTGAGAACATATTTTTTTACAAGCCTCGCAATACACCTACGAGATTCTTGAGAACACACGACACAAGCCTCAAGGGAACTCGCGAGATTCTTGTAAACGCTCTCGAGCTCAGTTCAACCCCCACAAAAAACCTCCATTCTCCATAGATTAGTTGATCGTTAGCCTTTACAACTCACCATAAACCTCTCAAAAGTTGTTACGAAATCCACTCATCAACATTGGCGCTAGAAGGAGGGCAGAGTTATCATCTTAAGAGTGGAAAGATGGCAGGCAGTTCTGATAGCGAAGCAACACAATCTGTAGAGAATGATCAAACCCCGAAAGCGAAGAAGATTACTCCTGTTGACGTCCTAAAGCATCTAAAGTCGATTGAAGAAAGGCTTACAACCCTCGAACAAATAACACCGAAGAAGAAGAAGAAGAAGTCGAAGTTAATAACTGGTAAGAAGGGTAAAAAAGCTAAGATTAATCCCAAGCAGTTAGGCGTCGATGAAGAAGAACGTGAAGAAAAGGCTGAGGAGGAGATCGAAGACCCAAAGAAAGATACTGAAGGTGAAGAAGATGGTGAACTGAAGGATAAACAACCTCTTGTTAAGGAACCTTCCATCGAGATAATTAAAGATGATTCAAGTTCAGTCGAGATCGTGAACGATTCGTGTATAGCAGATTCACAGGAAGCCGATGATAAAGATAAGGAAGCAAAGGACGGTGGAGTTGGTGATTTGAATGCTGAAGACATCAAGAAGATTCTAGTGAAACTCAAGGAATAAAAGCAGTCAATAACATGTGTGATGACCTCATCTCCATTCACTAAGAAGGTTAGAAAATCCCCGTTACCTAAATCCTATTGTATGACAAACGAGTTTAAATTTGATGGCACTACGGATCCTGTGGAGTATCTGGGTCGTTTCAATACCGAGATGGATGTTTATCAAGTTAAGGAGCCAACAAGGTGTAGATTATTGGCTGCAACCCTTTATGGTGGAGCTCATCAGTGGTTTAAGAGGTTACCATCAGATTCTATAAATTCCTGGGAGAATATGGGGAAACTCTTCGTTACTCAGTTTAGAGCTTCCATCACTTTTGCACCCCCAACCAATACCTTGGCCAACATCAAGCAGAGAGCAGATGAGACCTTGACAGAGTACCTCAAACGTTTTAATGCAGAGGTTCCCAGAGTTAAGAAAGCTCCTGACGAGATCATTATGAGCTTCCTGATTGCTGGAGTTAGATCTGGTTCAGACTTCTGGAAGGATCTACAAGTACGTGAACCTGGTACACTAGCTGAGTTCTACAAACAAGCTGAACTATATAAATGCGTGGAAGAATCCTTGTTGAAGCTGAGAGAAACAGAAGATCTTAGAGATGAAGCTAGTCACAAAGAAAGCAAGCGAGAGGGGTCTCCAAGCCTGCAAGCATATGTTATTGGGGATCGAGCTTCCTCTAAAAGAAGTAAAGCAAATTTGAAGACAAAGTGCGACAATTATACCTTTTTGGTCGTTCCAGTTGACCACATCTTCATGGTTTATGGGAAAGAAGGAATATTTGTGAAACCTGCACCTTTACCTGTAGGAGCAAGGAAAGATATGAAGAAATATTGTGACTTCCATGAGGATAATTGCCATGATACTTCCGAATGCAGAGCACTGAAAGACCAAATTGAGGAATTGATTAAAGCCAGGAAGCTCGCGGAATGGATAGCTCGAGGTGACCAGTAGTTGAAAGTTTGAGAGCTTCCTTAAAGTATAGTTGAGAGACCTTTATTTATATATGTATTTCCTTCTTAGAACTGGGGGGGTAGTGCATGTATACCTTCCTAGCAAGTAAACCTATTTCTTTCGAGTAGTTTTCAACGAAATTATGAGTAGTTCTTTTCCTTGTATTACGTCATACATGAGCTTATATTTATCTTGTAAAACAAGGAACATACCTCATTCAATTCAGTGACCTGCGAGAAATACCTCACAAGTAATCTCTTTAAGTATCTCTTGTTTCTTACAATGAGTTAGCTCGCGTAAGCTTAGAGATACTGTATTGGGATATTTGTATAGAGGTTCATTCTCAGCATGTTTCGTAAGAAGATAAAGAAGAAAGGAGAAGACATGTTAAAGCTACAAGCAAGAATGATGTGAAGAGGTTATAGTATTTATTCGAGCGTTAAAGAAAATTCGACATAGTTGAAGATTTTGATGAAGAGTATCTACAAGAATATGATATGAGCATCTTGAAGAAAACACACAGTACTCAACTTCATGGATGAATATTCAACGACTTATTAGAAATTATCGAAGAATTGTGAAGCTTCTTGGAGTTAGTTCTTCATCAAAGACAAGCTTCCCTGAAGAACTGGGGGGTAGTACAATTACAATTACTATAGCACATGGTACTTTGAAAGTTGAGGATTTCAAAGTTTTGAGAATTCAGACCAGGAACCTCACCACCAGGTCCAGGAAGCTCGCGATTTGATTCAGGGACCTCACGGCTAGGATGCAGTTTGGAAACCTCATAGCTCATATTTGGTTCAGGAACCTTGAGGATTGATTTGGTCTAGTATCTTGAAGAGCAGCATGCTTGCATCATGAACACGTCAATGAGTTTCCAAATCTTAACGGATGCTTCCACTTCACATCTGATTAGTCTACAGAAAGATCCAGCTTCCTGCTTGAAGTTCCCAGCCAGCCGATACCTGAATAGAAGAAAGTGTACTTACAGCAAGAACTCCATGCCTTTAGAAGATTAATCTAGTGCCCTTTTGGATTCTCTTTGTGCTCCATTCAAGGATTCACTTAGAGCCCAGAAGGATTCACTAGGTTCCCTAAGAATTTTCATATATTCACCCAGTGCCCTTATGGATTCTTTATGTACCCGTATAGGTTCACTTGATGCCACAAAGGAATTCACTTAGTGCCCAACCGGATTCTCTTCGTGCTCTTGACATGATTCACCTAGAGCCCGGATGGATTCACTTCATTCTCCCTAAAGCCAAAAAGGATTCATTTGACGCCCAGTCGAATTCTTTAAGTGCCCTTCTCAGGATTCACTTAAAGCTCAACTGGATTCGTCTTATGCCCTGTCAAGGATTCACTTAGCGCCCAATTGAATTCTCTAAGTGCCCTTCCCAGGATTCACCTAGAGCTCAATTGGAGTCGCCTTGTGCCCTCATCAAAGCGATACAAAGATGAATACTCTCATTTTATAAAGCTTGTATATGATCGAAACAAGTACCGTACTACTAACAGGTTTTTGATAAAGTAGCTTGCAACATCCTTGATGATCATCAGAAGCTTCTAGTTAGTAGCTTCCGGTTTCCGACCCACAGTTTATAGCTACAGCTCCCAGATTCAGTGATATTCAGCCAAAACAAGCAGTTTTCAGTCAATCGCTTCAACAAGCTATAGGAGGTTCACGCGTCATGACGGCTCGGGGGGTAGCTCAATTCCCCTATATCTTATTATTGTGAGCATGCACAAAGAAGAGCTTCCATTCCAGGTTTAGTAACGGAACCTCAATACAAACCAGCACAAGGAAGCACAGATAAGTCTACTTTCATGTCTTTATATCCTTAACTATCATGCAGCATTTCCTGTCAATTAGAGCTTATATTCTGTCATGCTTACATACATATTGCTTCTAAATGCGCATATTCCATGATTTTTAGAAATGAAATTTATGTGAACTTGTACTTAGGATGTTGTCATGCCCTATAGGTTTATAGTTTACGTAACATATATACTTAGTTTATGATCTCGAACGTGTTAGTTGAATCAGTCAAGTAGATAATTGATATGCCACTTGAGAAGGTAGCAACATATATAATGTAGATAATCATTCATACTTGCATACATGCATCACTTATATGTGAGCTCTTCAGCTCGTATTACTAACCTATTTTTTCTAGTTTTCTTGGTGTTGTGCCCAAAATCACCATGGGCTAGATTTAGACCTATCAAATCGTAGGTTCCAACCAACAAGTATTGTATGAGCCAAGAGACAGATTGTATCCAGTACTAAATTTGAAGATCAGATATGAAGAAATGAGCATTAGACAAAGAGATTTTTAAGAGTTGATAAGCATCAAGAGGTTCCTGAAGAACCAGAAGCTGAGTAGATTACAAGAAGATCAGGTTCCTTCCCGCAGAAGAGCCCGAGTCAGCCTAGCAGCAGCAATGAGGACATCAAGAAGTACATGGGATTTACAGAAAGACTCCCTAGACTAACACATTTGTTATTTGTACAGGTACAGCTTCCTGTAGAGAGGTTCCTGAGCACCAGGTTCCGATACATAGGACCCTGAGCACCAGGTTCCTGAGCATAGATAGCAGAAAGATCTAGAAGCCATCTAGACAGATGCCGACTTATTATTGGAGAGTACTCCTAGGACGCAGCTGATCCTAGATTACCTCTAATAGACAACATGCATAAGACAGTCAGATGAAAAGCAGCTTATCAGATGAAGCAACCTCTCGAGCAATTAAGTTATGATTTTCAAGGTTAACCTCGTGCCCTTTTAAGGATTCATTTAGTGCCCTATTGGATTCGTTTTGTGCCCTCAGCATAGGTTCACATAATGCCCAACTAGGTTCACTTTATGCCCTTATTTGGATTCACATGGTTTCCTTGACAATCTTAAGATTCACCTTATCCCTTCTAAGGATTCATCTAGTGCCCTATTGGATTCGTTTTGTGCCCTCAGGATAGGTTCACATAACGCCCAATTAGGTTCACTTTATGCCCTTATTTGGATTCATTTTGGTTCCATTGACATTCTTAAGGTTCACTCTATGCCCAATTAGATTCGCTTTGTGCCCTTGTCAAAGGATTCACTCAGCGCCTATTGGATTCACTTTGTGCCCTTGTCACGATTCAAGCAACAAGATAAAGACCTGCATGGTTCACTCAGAAGAAACATGGGAGCACTGAAGGGATTGGACCTTAAAATATCAGGCTATTTAGGTTCCTCTCGCACCCTATGACTTCGAGGAACCGGGGGGTAGTTGTTGTGCCCAAAATCTCCACGGGCTAGATTTAGGCCCATTGGGCTTAAGGATCTAATCCGTATGATTAATATGGGTTATGATTGAGGTCCCTTAAGTTAAATGGGGCTAAATAGCACGTGAAATAGATCTGGACAGGTTCAGCTTCCCGAGAGACAGCTTCCTGCAGATAGCTTCCTGATAAACAGGTTCCTGCAGATAGGTTCCTGAGAGACAGCTTCTTGTGCGAAAATAGATTTATTCCAGCAGATACATAGTACGGTAAAGCCTCCTATTCTTTAGGAGCAAGTCATGAACATCAACTCCTTATTGGAATGTATTCCTTGGGCGCAGATGCAGATGATCCTTGAATACATCTAATAGGGCGAGAACTTGTAAACATACTCCTAGTCGGACTAGAACTCGAATTCTATTCGACTTAGGTCGCCTATTCGTGGCTGAAATCTGGAGAAAAGGAGGTCCCCACGAATTAGGAACCTAGAATATTGCTGCCTAACCAGACTTCTAGTCTAAAAAGAACTACGTGAACTTGATCCCTATATATACAAGGGTACGTAGGCACCTTGAGAACATGTTTTTTTACAAGCCTCGCAATACACCTACGAGATTCTTGAGAACACACGACACAAGCCTCAAGGGAACTCACGAGATTCTTGTAAACGCTCTCGAGCTCAGTTCAACCCCCACAAAAAACCTCCATTCTCCATAGATTAGTTGATCGTTAGCCTTTACAATTCACCATAAACCTCTCAAAAGTTGTTACGAAATCCACTCATCAACAGGTGGGACTGAAGATGCTATCTCAAAATTGGTAGATGTCAATAATCTTAATGAAATATGAAGGATCGAAAGGCAACCTGGGTGGCACATGAGTGAAATATTCATCTCAGTTTCGAAGGTGAACCGTACAAGGAGATTGTTATCTATCAAGAGGTAGCTCCCCCCAAGACACTATAATTGGAAGCTTTCTTGTTAAAAGGATGGAGGTTGATTGGTTTCAGCTGCATGAGCAGCTTCCGTGGTATTAACCTACTGGTTGCAGGTTGATTGATTTTAGCTGCAGGAGCAGCTTCCTTGGTATTAACCTGCTGGTTGCAGGTTGACTGGTTTCAGCTACAGGAGCAGCTTCCTTGGTATTAACCTGCTGGTTGCAGGTTGATTGGTTTTAGTTGCAGGAGCAGCTTCTTCGAATTTCACCTGCTGGTTGCAGGTTGATTGGTTTCAGCTGCAGGAGCAGCTTCCTTGGTATTAACCTGCTGGTTGCAGGTTGATTGGTTTCAGCTGCAGGAGCAGCTTCCTTGGTATTAACCTGCTGGTTGCAGGTTGGTTGGTTTCAGCTGCTGGAGCAGCTTCTTCGAATTTCACCTGCCGGTTGCAGGTTGGTTGGTTTCAGCTGCTGGAGCAGCTTCTTCGGATTTTACCTGCTGGTTACAGGTAGCTTCTTTGGTATTGACCTGCTGGTTGCAGGTAGCTTCTTTGGTATTAACATGCTGCTTACAGGTAGCTTCTTTGGTATTCACCTGCTGGTTGCAGGTTGATTGGATTTAGCTGCAGGTGCAGCTTCATTGGATTTTAGCTACGGATTGTAGTTTCATTAGGAACTTACCTATTGGTTGCAGGTTCATTGGCTTCACCTGCTGGCAGCAGGTTCATTGGTTTCATCTACAATATGCAGGTGCATTGGTTTTATCTATAGATTTTCGAGGATCTAGGTTCACATTCTTGTGGAGATTCCTTATATTCGCTAGCTCGCGATATTTAAGTGTGGCTTGGACGGATTTAGATATTGGAATTTTGGAGAAACCTCATCAGTATACACCTTTGGGTAGGGATTCGGTAGACCTCTTTAGGCTTAGGAGAAGTAAAAAGGCTTATTAGGTACGACTATCACGCTTAGGTTTAGGTTTTGATCTATCACTAAAATGTGTCATTTTATTTGCATGACTTATGTGGATTATATGTTTACATGATCTATGTGAATTATATGTTTATGTGTTCGTTTGCTATTTGTTTATGTGAAAATGCTTTCTTGTTAATGGTTTATGTGTGAATCTTGAATGTTTGAATGGTTGGATCTAGTTCTTTATTATCGTTAATCATATATCAAATAAATATGAGGGTAGTGAGAATATGGACCTACTAGGTAGATCCTCTTAAGGATGAACCTCTTAGATACGAACCTCCACGGGGAGTATGGACCAGGCTCGCGAAGTTCCTATGCTTATAGGATTGCGAGGTGCCTTAATGGAGACTGGCTCGCGAAGTTCCTATGCTTATAGGATCGTGAGGTGCCTTAATGGAGTCTAGCTCGCGAAGTTCCTATGCTTATAAGATCGCGAGGTGCCTTAATGGAGTCAGGCTCGCGAAGTTCCTATGCTTATAGGATCGCGAATATTGGAATATGGATTGGCATATGGATTGGAATATGGATTGGCATGTGGATTGGAATTCGGATTGGACTATGAGCTCATCAAACCCTTGTTCGGGTAGTGAAGCTCTTTCATTTTTGAAAATCTTTACGTCAATGGAATGATGTTTAAAAGCATATGGAGACTTGATACGAGTTATACCTACAAGAATCTTAAAAGGCCAAGTTCTGGAAGTGTGGTTTAGCTACAACTGCTTATGGTTTATTGAGGTTCAGGTTCAGGTACAACTACATGTTTTTGACCAATTGCTTCTGAGCTGGCTAATATATTTCGAATTCATGTTGAAGAAGGTTTTGCATGTCATATCGAAAGGAAATCCAATGGCTCGAGGGGTACATTAGATTTTCGTCGAAGAGCTGGCAGATTGGAAAAGAGGTTCTCATTATGAGCTTGCTGATGGGGAGCTTCTACCAAGTAGGTACAATGGCCGAACCTTATCTAAATCAGAACCATAAGGGAACAGATAAGTTTTATTCTCATGTTTTTACATATTAATTATCATGCATGTTTTATGTACATGGATGGAAATTTTTCCATAGCCTTAAGCTAAAAACATCATTCGAACCTCATCTTTTCAAATGGATCATTATCTTTAGCATTGCATTAGCTCATGATTATCAAAATGCGCATTTCATATGATTTCAAGGAAACAAGTTTGCATGGATTTATAAAGAAAAGGTCATCATTCCATATACATTTATTAAATTATGCATGGTTTTCAAAAGGTGTTTTCAAAGTTGCTAGCTGAAGCTGTCAGGTAGGTACCTAGGCACGCTATATGCTCCATAATGTAACCACTTGGAAAGACATAGCAGCAATTCAGGAGGTTTTCATAGCTGATCCCTTGGTCCCTCTTGTGGTACGTATATGGAATCACTTATAACTTACAACGCTCGGAGGATCCCAAGGTTTATGGGAAAGGTCTGGAAAGTCCCACGATGCTGGGCATTATAGAGGAAGCCCTCAAAATACTTAACAACTTCTTTGGAGGTCCATTGTGATATGTCCGTGGAAATTTCTGAAAATAGTGGCATTATGTCTTGAAAAGTGTGTTCGCCAAGGTTCTGTTTGATTGTAGAGGCAACAACGGATTTCTAGACAAAATCCTTTGCACATGCATACTTGCATGAATGTTTTCTATGTGTATGAGCTGTATGCATTATATAGGTGAGCTGTTTAGCTCCAACTACTAATCACTGTTTTTAGTTATTGTCATAGCTCAGGTTTATAAGTTTAAGGTATCTTTGCAACAGCAGGAGCCCTATACGGAAGCTCCATGGCATGGCTCACGAGGAATTCTTACACGAAGGTTATCTTAGCAGGAAAAATGAGCATCTAGAGGAGTCAGGTTATGGTTTTCAAGGAAAAATGCTGGAAGCTAGTAGGTTCAGCTACAAAGCTGAGGATGCTTATAACAGGAGGTGGAACATCGTACGTGATCTATGGTATACGGATGGGTCTCATTTAAGGATTCAGATTGAGGTACATATGCAGAAGCATTGTGTTTCCTATTTCTTATGCCGAGTTAGCTCATGTAAGCTTGGAAGTACAGTGTTGAAGCTATGTATCTGTCTGAGAAGGTAAGGAAGGATTGGGCCTCTTCTAGTATTGGTTCCTTTCGCATTCCATGACATCAAGGAACCGGGGGGTAGTTGTTGTGCCCAAAATTTGTAATGGATTTAATTTTAGGCCCATGGATGTTTGGAGGCCCAATTTGAGTGGTTTGAGTGATATTTGAGGAGGATCAGTTTTGGAGGAAGCTCTGGAGGTGGAAAGTTTGAGGGAAGCTCTAGAGGTTCCGCTGTGGAGGTACGAATATGGAGGTAGCTCTGGAGATTCCGTTGTGGAGGTATGGGTTTAAAGGAAGCTGTGGAGGTGTACATTTGAAGGATAGCTCTGGAGGTGGAGGTTCGGTTTAGAGGGAAGCTGTATAGGTGCAGGTGTGCTTACAGGCTCCACCTCTGTCTAACAGAAGTAAAGTTGGACAAGGACTCTTGTTCCTAAACTTTAGGAGCACGAAAATGGACTCAAGAGATGGACTTTGAGATGGATTCTACTACATCAAATGGTATATACACGTTATATACATAATATATGTGGATAATTATATGAAAATACATGGATAAATGGACTTCTAATGGTATACTTCGAGTAGGACTCTGCAAGGTAGCTGGCTAATTCAAGGATAAGGCGTATTTCTGAGTAAAACTCTATCAATTTCGTGGCTTATTGATCAAGAAAAGGAGTCCATAACCTAAAGAACTACATCGGGGCTTGATTCCTATAAATAGGATATGTAGGCAGTTGGCAAGGGGGTTCGAATATTCACTTCTCTACGCGTAAGGCACGTGTACCCTCGGTGATCATATTCTGGACATATTTGGCCGGATTTTTGCCATTTTTGTCCGGTGACCTTGCAAATTCAATCCCAAAAACACCACAAATCTCCACCCACTTCGGCAGTTGGAGCTGCCAGCTGAAGCTGCGGACGTGCGAACCTGCTTCAACGTCCGATATCCAAGGACAAATTCAGTTATTCCAGCGATATTCTCTCGGGATGTTGTTGCGGAATTTTCTCATAACAGTTCTCATTCCAAAAATTAACAATCCAGAGAAAGTGGGGGATTTAAGACCAATATCATTGTGTAACGTTTTGATGAAAATTGTGACAAAGTTATTAGCAAATAGGCTAAAGGTGGTGCTTCCATTTATCATTTCGGAGTCCGAAAGTGCGTTTATTTCAGGAAGAATGATTACGGATAATGTAATAGCAGCTTATGAAATCAATCACTTGATGCATTTGAAGAAAAAAGGAAGGATTAGGTACTCTGCATTGAAGATTGACATGAGTAAAGCGTATGACATAGTAGAATGTGTCTTTGTTTGTAAAGTTTTGCAGAAAATGGGGTTCACGCAGAAATGGTAAATTGGATTGCTATGTGTATGCAAACAGTTAGGTACAATTTTTTGGTCTCGGGACATGAATCGGGACCTGTCAATCCTCAAAGGGGTCTTAGACAAGGTACAGGATTAGGTACTCTGTTTTTTATATTTGCAATGAATGTGAAGAGATAATATTTTTGCAAAACAAACTAGATAATCTAGTATTTTCATAAATTCTCAAAAAAATTCGGAAGATTGTAATAGTTATAAAAAACAAAGAAAATGTTGTGTTATCAAGTTAGGAGTTAAGGATTTTCCAGATAGGGTTAAATATCAAAGTGCTCATTAAAGTGAAACCCATATATCATTTTACTTACCGATCTCAATGAGGTATCATTTGAATCATTAAAGTCATAATAAATATCAAACAGATTACTCTAAATATGTGTTCGAAAACTAAAAATAGTCTTTTATTGATTCTGTACATTTTTTTTAATGCTACCACAACCATATGAAACATTATTCAATTCTAGTATTTTAGATAATATATTTAGAATTTTAAAATTTTATTTAGTAATTATTTTTAATTTTATAGTCATTTTTATTGTTTTAATTAAAAATAAATAGTAAATAAATTGTTTAAATTCTAAATATATAATATGAAATACTAGAATTTAACAACTTTTTATTTGTTTGCGGTAGCATTCAAAAAAAATGTGCGAAATCAATAATTTTTTTATTATTTTTCGAACAGATATTTAGAGTTATCTATTTGATATTTATTATGACTTTATTGATTCAAATGATATCCCGTTGAGATCGATTAGTAAAATAATATATGAGCTTCACTTCAGTGATCACTTTGATATTTAACCCATTCCAGATATTCATCTTCCATTGGGTGTTAAGGATGAGCACATAAGATCTAAGGTTGGCACTTAAACATCGAGCTTCCAAATCGTTTTTCTGTTATGATCTCTTGCTTTTATTTATATATATCCAACTATTCTTCTTGATTATGAATTTATTTATGCACTGGTTTTTTTAAAAAAAATTATTTATACACTGTTAATTACATATTAAAACTAGAGCCATTAGCACCTTTTAAATAACCCTCTGAAGTAAACTATGTCACATATATCTGTGAGCAATGAGCAATATGACATTTTAACAGAAGATATCAATAAACTTGCACATGATTCTGCAGACTCCGGCAAGGAAAAGCTATTAGTGAAACACTTACTAATTGTCCAGTTCTCAGGCTAGACTCTAGATGATGCTAACTCTGAATAAGGCATGCATTCTACATTTATCCCAAGCCAAATAAAACGCATATCATAAATGTACTTATACCTTGATACGAACAAAACATTAAAGAAATATTAGATCTTTTGCAAGACACATATAGATAAACATAATTGCAGGATTATACACACTGTTTGGTGGGGAGATTTCTGACGAATAGAAAGGTGAATTTTGTTACAATGCAGGATACGTTATCATCCATATGGCGTCCAGTAAAAGGAGTGTTCATAGAGGCTACAAGTATTCCAAACATGTTTCTATTTAAGTTCTTTCATGAATTAGATGTGCAGAGGGTTATGAATGACGGGCTCTGGACTTTTAACCAACAAGCCCTGCTAGCGAAAAAACTTGAAACTGACGAGCAACTAGCAAGTGTGAAGCTGTTTGAGTTGTATATCTGGGTACAGGTGTATGATCTGCCTATAGGTTTCAATTCGGAGTCCATCCTCAAGTCTATTGGAAATTATGTAGGACGATTCTTGGAGACAGATCAAAGAAACTTCCAAGGTATATGGCGTAATTATTTAAGGGTCAAAGTGGCGGTGGATGTTCGTCGACCATTAAGGAGCCAGATGCGTATAAAGAAGAGTGGAGGAGAGTGGATATGGATAAAGTTTAAATATGAAAGGCTTCCATCCTTCTGTTTCTATTGTGGGCGAATTGGTTATACAGAGAAGTTCTGTGAAGAGTTATTTGATAATCCTGAGCATAGTGAGATTCGTAAGTATGACAGTTTTATTCGTGCTCCAATGCAAAAACAAGCAGTGATAAGGAATAATCAGTGGCTTCGAGGGGAAAATGGTGGAGTTCTATTTCCGGTAAGGGGGGAGGAGGATGAAGATCAGGTAGGGGGCGTAACGAAAGCGGAAAAAGCGGTAACTGTTCATCAATCAATCAGATATGAGCGGAGAAATATGGGAGATATGATTGGCAAATCAACCCAACTAACCGAAATAAACGGGGGAAATATGATAATTCAAAATGAGCGGGATTTTAATATAAGTGATGGCATTATAGTCTTCAAACAAAAGCGGGCACGTACAAAAGAGGGGGAAGTGGACTTATCTGATGGGCTGGACCTAGTAAAGAGTAATGAGATTGGGGTTGATATTGAAATAGAAGAGGGTTTACAACAGAACAAAAAAAACTTGGCATTGGCGGGTCCTGTGATCCAGGTCCGCCAGTCACAATGAGTTCGTTAATATGGAACTGTAGGGGCTTAGGGGATCGTCGTTGATAAGTGGATTTTTATCCACTTGGAGCGTTCCATATCGACTTAAATTGATTGACTTGGTCTCAAGTTTGTTGTATTTTTTTATGTGTTTTGTGTAGTTGTGCAGGGTTGTAGCTATCGGTTAGTGTTGGTGTTTCTAATCGATATTAGAGCGGAATTAAGGATTGGAATGAAGATGGTACACTTGTGTTATGCTACCAAGGAGTTACATGTGTCATGGTATTAAAGATGTTAGCTAATGCGAAAGAAACGTAGGAGAAAGGAGCAAATTGTGTAAAATTCGGATGGTTGCGCAGTCTTCACTGTTTTGGTCATATCTGGAGTTCTACAAGTCCGTTTGAGGCCCGTAAGCTGTCCACGCGAAGCCTGGGAAGTTTTCTATAATTCTGAACAGTAACAGACCGCGCAGACTGCGCTGATACCGCGCAGAGTGCGCCCGAACTCGCTGGAAATTCTGAAATTCTATCCTGTTTCGAATTAAATTGTATTTTTAGGTCTTTTCTTGTTGGAAAAGTATTCTAGGGCCTATATAAACACTACCTATCATTGTATATCATCATGATGAGGAAGATCATCAACATTGTAGCCAAGAACAATTGAAAGATACATCTCCAAGCTAGTGACAAGCAAGGAGTAATCTTTGGAACTTTTGTATTATTCTACTTTGGGGAGTTATTTCTGAACCTTATTTTCTCTCTTCTTTTAATTAATTGTTGTTCTAGAATTATGTTATCAATTGAACCCATGATGGCGATGAGGTCGATTATGGGCTAATTCGTTGTCATGGGGTTTTAATGGATTTTGCTATGGATTCTAGTAATTGAGTGTTTTTTATGCCTTGGTGTGTGATTGAATGTATTGATTGCCTAGTATGTTTATGCTTATTCGTTATAAGTGCGTCGTGAACACTTGTAATTGTTTGTTTAATCCTAGTGAATGCGAAAGTGGATCTAGGGTTTAGAACAATTCATGCTAGCATAGGTTTTTGCATGTGAAGAACATGTATTAATTTGTGATGTGATTCTAACCGTCTTGCATCGACTATGTGGTTTAATGGGTGCTTGATTTTCAACCGGTATGTGTTCAATTGCTATAGACATATAGGGACTACACATATTTGGTGACTACTTGACTTCTATCAATTGTGGATGATCAGTAGGATGGTATATGCACAACGAAAGTTGGTTTGTATCAGTTTAGTGCATCTAATCAGTAATCAACTCGGTCACATGCTTGGCTAAAGGGCATAAGATTCTAGATGAAGTAGTAATTGAAATTGAAATCCCATGTTTGTTTATTATAAAGTTAAAGTTAAGTTATTTTCTCGTAATTGGCTTAGTTGGTAATTAAACAATAGTTAAATCAAACCAATATTGTGATTGTCTTAGCAGTGAGTGTAAATCATAAGCTGGTGCATAAGTGAACATAGCAAACAATTTGAGTCTCTGTGGGAACGAATCCTATTTACTCTATATTACTTGTTGACCACGTTCTCTTGCGTGAATAAGTGCGAACAGTCGTACAGTTCAAGTTCTTTTGGACTTGGTCTAAATTAAGAAACCCATGTTTGTATTTTTGATGGAAACTATGATTGATCAAAATGAAGTTGAAAGTGTAAGGGCTAAAATGCAGTATGAAGGGCTATTTATTGTGGCTGGTCCGGGACATGGTGGAGGATTAGCTCTATTTTGGAAATAGAGAAATACTATAAGTATTAAAACCTATTCTCATAATCATATTGATGTGGAGGTTAGGTTGGACAGCTCATCTATTTGGAGACTTACATGTTTTTATGGACATCCGGAAAGGTCTAGACGAAGAGAATCATGAGCGTTACTTCGCTGCTTGTCATTTCAATATGATTTTCCATGGGTAGTTATGGATGATTTTAATGATATGTTGAGGGTTAATGAGAAAAAAAGGGGAAATGTTCAACCAAACTGGATGTTAGAAGGATTTAAAGAAACCATGTTCGCCTGTCATTTGTCTGACTTGCCAATGGAAGGCTATCCCTACACATGGGAAAGGGGAAGAGTTACTGATAATTGGATCCAGGAGAAATTTGATAGGGTTTTTATTAATGAGAGGTGGAGGGAGAGGTTCCCAGTTCGTAAGGTTAAAAACTTAGTAGCTCCAACGTCTGACCACTCGGCTATTTCTTTATAGCTGAGCATATGGAGACCAGTTCAAAGTGGATACTGCTTTCGATTTGAAAATTCATGGCTTAGGGAGTAAAATTGTAGTCAGATAGTATCCTCTAGTTGGGAACGAAACAAAGAAAAATCGATTATGGAAAGGATTCAATGTTGTGCAGATGAGTTGAAGAATTGGGGGGAGAATAAAAAAGAATTTGCAGGTAAATTAGCAGGTTACAGAGATAGGATGAATAAATTTCGAGGATTGTCAGATAGATTCTCAGTTCAGTGCTACAAGGAGACCATGGCTGAGTACTCAAAGTTATTAGAGCAGCAGGAGGATTTTTGGAGACAGAGGGCTAAGCAACATTGGCTTCAAGGAGCGGATAGTAATTCAAAGTTTTTTCATAGATATGCTTCGGCAAGGAAGAAAAAGAATCACATTAGTCAGCTAAAAGATGATGCAAATATCTGGAGAAACTGGGAGAGTGGGCTGGGCGAATTAATTGGCTCTTTCTATCAGGATCTTTTTCAATCACATCCTACGGAGACGGACGAGGTGATAGATTGTATTGGGGAAAGAATAAGTTCAGAACAAAATGACCATCTAACTCAGGAGTTCACCTCACAAGAAGTCAAGAATGCAATCTTCTCAATGCACCTGGATAAAAGCCCAGGACCTGATGGGATGAATCCAACTTTTTATCAGCGTTTTTGGAATATAATTGGGGATGATGTGGTCAAGGCTTGTCAGAATATCTTGTCAACAGGTACAATTCCTCCAAATCTGAATGACACCTTGGTAGTTCTTGTTGTGCCCAAAATTTGTAATGGATTTAATTTTAGGCCCATGGATGTTTGGAGGCCCAATTTGAGTGGTTTGAGTGATATTTGAGGAGGATCAGTTTTGGAGGAAGCTCTGGAGGTGGAAAGTTTGAGGGAAGCTCTAGAGGGTCCGCTGTAGAGGTACGAATATGGAGGTAGCTCTGGAGATTCCACTGTGGAGGTATGGGTTTAAATGAAGCTATGGAGGTGTACATTTGAAGGGTAGCTCTGGAGGTGGAGGTTCGATTTAGAGGGAAGCTGTATAGGTGCAGGTGTGCTTACAGGCTCCACCTCTGTCTAACAGAAGTAAAGTTGGACAAGGACTCTTGTTCCTAAACTTTAGGAGCACGGAAATGGACTCAAGAGATGGACTTTGAGATGGATTCTACTACATCAAATGGGATATACACGTTATATACATAATATATGTGGATAATTATATGAAAATACATGGATAAATGGACTTCTAGTGGTATACTTCGAGTAGGACTCTGCAAGGTAGCTGGCTAATTCAAGGATAAGGCGTATTTCTGAGTAAAACTCTATAAATTTCGTGGCTTATTGATCAAGAAAAGGAGTCCATAACCTAAAGAACTACATCGGGGCTTGATTCCTATAAATAGGATATGTAGGCAGTTGGCAAGGGGGTTCGGATATTCACTTCTCTATGCGTAAGGCACGTGTACCCTCGGTGATCATATTTTGGACATATTTGACCGGAGTTTTGCCATTTTTGTCCGGTGACCTTACTAATTCAGTCCCAAAAACACCACAAATCTCCACCCAGTTCGGCAGTTGGAGCTGAAGCTGCCAGCTGAAGCTGCGGACGTGCGAACCTGCTTCAACGTCCGATATCCAAGGACAAATTCGGTTATTCCAGCGATATTCTCTCGGGGTGTTGTTGCGGAATTTTCTCACAACATTTTTGGCGCTAGAAAGAGGGGAATCTCCGATCTTTTGAGAAGAAAAATGTCTAAAAGCTTCGGTGATGATCGTACCTTGAAGAACGATCGAGGTAATCTTGAAAATGTGCCCGAGAATGAAATCTCAAGCAAGGATTTGACGGATTAAATTCCAAACAAGGGCAGGAGAATCATTACTCTAAAAAAACCAAAAAATTGGAGAAACGGAGGAGAAATCATGGCTTGTTGGAGAAAAGGCAAAGAAGAATGGAGGTAATCACCTTTATACTAGTCATTTAATGGTGAAAATGCATAAAGGACGATATATGACTCAAAGATGCACATATTTTTGGCTTGATGGAAGAGACATGAAAAGAATGGCCGGAAAATGAAGTTTTTGGATGTTAATTTTCGTTAGAAATATCCAGAAATAGGCATCTGCTATGAGAGCTTCTATGATATGGGAGCTTCTCATGTCAGGGGTGCTGATATGTTTAATTAGACAGGTGAAGCTGAACATCCACCTGCTAATGGACTGGTCCCAGCTTGGCGAAGATGCTGTTAAAGTGGTGGAGGATATCAAGAAAAAGGAGGCTGCTAGAACCAAGGTAGATGATGTTGATCCAGCTGTTGAAGAAAAGAAAACATAGGTTCCTAACAAGGAGGCAGCTGATACTCAAACAATTTCCCCAAATGCAGCTATCCCTACTCCTTCCATCACAAATAGAGGTATGACCACATCCACCTGCTCATGGAGGTACGACCATCTGGAGAGGTTCAGTCGAGAGTTTCTAGTGGAAAAGACAGGAGAGACCTCAATCTCGAGGTTGCACCTATGGAAGAAGGTTTCTATAAGGTTCCCCAAATACTTCATCTTGGCATATGATAAGGAGGTTCTTATGGTCAGAAAATGGAGAATGAATCGGTTAGAGGTTCAGTCGGTTAGAGGTGAAGGACTATCGAAGCTCTCATGGTTAAAATTATTGAGTAAATTCAGGTCGTAAGGAGAGTATGCATGTGAACCTGCATGGGAAGAAAGGTGGAGTTGGATGTGAATCTCTTGACCAAGGAGGTACCAATGAACCAGGGATGCAGTTGAAGCTATTTATTCAATCTATTGGGTATGTGGATGTAGCTGTACTTAGAGATGGGAAAGGTGCAGCTAAGGAGGTGCTCAGAAAAAAGAACCTCCAACACTGCTTTCGAGATACAGGCAACAAAGGCATGAGGAATGAGGATCATGGAAGAAGTTCAACTACTGGAATTAACAAGAAGTCGGATAACAGGAACCTCTATAGGAAGATAGAAGAGCAACGGAAGCAATCTGGGTCAATCATGGCGGTTTTAGCACGTAACTTGAGGTTCGACAGTTGAACATGGAGCTTCCACTATAACAAGCTACTACAATTGATTGAGGTTCTCTAAAGGATCCACCTTATGCCATGACGAAATTCACTACTGGAAGCTCAATGTAGAATAACAAAGGAAACATGTTACCAGGTAGCCTTAATGGAGGAACCTCACGATGAAGGTTCCAGTTTTTCGGGGGATAGTACTACCCATGGCATTGATGCAAATGGCTGCTCTAATGAAGGATAATGAAGGCAAGGCGCACCATGTGGAAGTTATGACTAAGGATTAAAAAAAGTACAAGGGAACCTTGCGGAGTTCTTGGTTGGTCATGTGGCAACACCTACAGAAGTTGGTGAAAACAATTTATAGGGGTGCTCATAACGGAAGCTTCACCAATAGTGGAAGGTGGAAGCTCAGAATATATAGTTGAAAGCATCGAGCAAAAGGTGTCAAGTTATGGTTTAAATGATGTTGAAGCTCCAGTAAAAAAGGCTATTCAGGAAGCTAAAGGCGAACTGGAACCTCTTATAAACTGAAAGAGGAGAGTGGCACATTCTGAAAAATACAACATGAGGAACTTATGAAGCCTCTAAGGTGATCAGATGATAGAGGATCCAACAATAAGGTTAAAGGATGAAGCTCCTGGAAAGAAACCATCTCAGCTCGTGAAAGCTTCAAGCAATATAACCATGGCATTCTTCATGATGAAGAATCTCGAGGTGGTTCACATACTGTAAGCCCCGTTGGCATGACAAGGCATGATAAGTTGGAAGGTGTTTCACAAAGAGGTTCTCCTCCTATGAGCTTCTCGAATATTGGAAGCAGGAATTTGGGAATACCTTATGGAAGGAATTGCAGAAGGAGTAGATTATAATAATCTCAATCAGATTCTGGAAATGATGCTATTGGACAAAGAAGGAGGTACACATGACCTCTTAATTATTAAGGGAACTGGCACGAGGTTCACATATGGAGCTACCTACCAATCGGCGAATGCAGAATGGAAATCAATGTTAAAGGCATGTAAGCAGGAACCTCTCAAGGGAAAATTCACCAGAAACTATGAAAGCCTAGGAAAATAACAGAGCCGACATTGGAATATCGGTTGGAGAGGATTTGGACTTTTGTATGTTGAGGCAATGGAAATTAGGTGGTGTTGTGCCCAAAATCTCCACGGGCTAGATTTAGGCCCATTGGGCTTAAGGATCCAATCCGTATGATTAATATGGGTTATGATTGAGGTCCCTTAAGGTAAATGGGGCTAAATAGCACGTGAAATAGATCTGGACAGGTTCAGCTTCCCGAGAGACAGCTTCCTGCAGATAGCTTCCTGAGAAATAGGTTCCTGCAGACAGGTTCCTGAGAGACAGCTTCTTGTGCGAAAATAGATTTATTCCAGCAGATTTATAGTACGATAAAGCCTCCTATTCTTTAGGAGCAAGTCATGAACATCAACTCCTTATTGGAATGTATTCCTTGGGCGCAGTTGCAGATGATCCTTGAATACATCTAATAGGACGAGAACTTGTAAACATACTCCTAGTCGGACTAGAACTCGAATTCTATTCGACTTAGGTCGCCTATTCGTGGCTGAAATCTGGAGAAAAGGAGGTCCCCACGAATTAGGAACCTAGAATATTGCTGCCTAACCAGACTTCTAGTCTAAAAAGAACTACGTGAACTTGATCCCTATATATACAAGGGTACGTAGGCACCTTGAGAACATGTTTTTTTACAAGCCTCGCAATACACCTACGAGATTCTTGAGAACACACGACACAAGCCTCAAGGGAACTCGCGAGATTCTTGTAAACGCTCTCGAGCTCAGTTCAACCCCCACAAAAAACCTCCATTCTCCATAGATTAGTTGATCGTTAGCCTTTACAACTCACCATAAACCTCTCAAAAGTTGTTACGAAATCCACTCATCAACATTGGCGCTAGAAGGAGGGCAGAGTTATCATCTTAAGAGTGGAAAGATGGCAGGCAATTCTGATAGCGAAGCAACACAATCTGTAGAGAATGATCAAACCCCGAAAGCGAAGAAGATTACTCCTGCTGACGTCCTAAAGCATCTAAAGTCGATTGAAGAAAGGCTTACAACCCTCGAACAAATAACACCGAAGAAGAAGAAGAAGAAGTCGAAGTTAATAACTGGTAAGAAGGGTAAAAAAGCTAAGATTAATCCCAAGCAGTTAGGCGTCGATGAAGAAGAACGTGAAGAAAAGGCTGAGGAGGAGATCGAAGACCCAAAGAAAGATACTGAAGGTGAAGAAGATGGTGAACTGAAGGATAAACAACCTCTTGTTAAGGAACCTTCCATCGAGATAATTAAAGATGATTCAAGTTCAGTCGAGATCGTGAACGATTCGTGTATAGCAGATTCACAGGAAGCCGATGATAAAGATAAGGAAGCAAAGGACGGTGGAGTTGGTGATTTGAATGCTGAAGACATCAAGAAGATTCTAGTGAAACTCAAGGAATAAAAGCAGTCAATAACATGTGTGATGACCTCATCTCCATTCACTAAGAAGGTTAGAAAATCCCCGTTACCTAAATCCTATTGTATGACAAACGAGTTTAAATTTGATGGCACTACGGATCCTGTGGAGTATCTTGGTCGTTTCAATACCGAGATGGATGTTTATCAAGTTAAGGAGCCAACAAGGTGTAGATTATTGGCTGCAACCCTTTATGGTGGAGCTCATCAGTGGTTTAAGAGGTTACCATCAGATTCTATAAATTCCTGGGAGAATATGGGGAAACTCTTCGTTACTCAGTTTAGAGCTTCCATCACTTTTGCACCCCCAACCAATACCTTGGCCAACATCAAGCAGAGAGCAGATGAGACCTTGACAGAATACCTCAAACGTTTTAATGCAGAGGTTCCCAGAGTTAAGAAAGCTCCTGACGAGATCATTATGAGCTTCCTGATTGCTGGAGTTAGATCTGGTTCAGACTTCTGGAAGGAGCTACAAGTACGTGAACCTGGTACACTAGCTGAGTTCTACAAACAAGCTGAACTATATAAATGCGTGGAAGAATCCTTGTTGAAGCTGAGAGAAACAGAAGATCTTAGAGATGAATCTAGTCACAAAGAAAGCAAGCGAGAGGGGTCTCCAAGCCCGCAAGCATATGTTATTGGGGATCGAGCTTCCTCTAAAAGAAGTAAAGCAAATTTGAAGACAAAGCGCGACAATTATACCTTTTTGGTCGTTCCAGTTGACCACATCTTCATGGTTTATGAGAAAGAAGGAATATTTGTGAAACCTGCACCTTTACCTGTAGGAGTAAGGAAAGATATGAAGAAATATTGTGACTTCCATGAGGATAATTGCCATGATACTTCCGAATGCAGAGCACTGAAAGACCAAATTGAGGAATTGATTAAAGCCAGGAAGCTCGCGGAATGGATAGCTCGAGGTGACCAGTAGTTGAAAGTTTGAGAGCTTCCTTAAAGTATAGTTGAGAGACCTTTATTTATATATGTATTTCCTTCTTAGAACTGGGGGGGGTAGTGCATGTATACCTTCCTAGCAAGTAAACCTATTTCTTTCGAGTAGTTTTCAACGAAATTATGAGTAGTTCTTTTCCTTGTATTACGTCATACATGAGCTTATATTTAGCTTGTAAAACAAGGAACATACCTTATTCAATTCAGTGACCTGCGAGAAATACCTCACAAGTAATCTCTTTAAGTATCTCTTGTTTCTTACAATGAGTTAGCTCGCGTAATCTTAGAGATACTGTATTGGGATATTTGTATAGAGGTTCATTCTCAGCATGTTTCGTAAGAAGATAAAGAAGAAAGGAGAAGACATGTTAAAGCTACAAGCAAGAATGATGTGAAGAGGTTATAGTATTTATTCGAGCGTTAAAGAAAATTCGACATAGTTGAAGATTTTGATGAAGAGTATCTACAAGAATATGATATGAGCATCTTGAAGAAAACACACAGTACTCAACTTCATGGATGAATATTCAACGACTTATTAGAAATTATCGAAGAATTATGAAGCTTCTTGGAGTTAGTTCTTCATCAAAGACAAGCTTCCCTGAAGAACTGGGGGGTAGTACAATTACAATTACTATAACACATGGTACTTTGAAAGTTGAGGATTTCAAAGTTTTGAGAATTCAGACCAGGAACCTCACCACCAGGTCCAGGAAGCTCGCGATTTGATTCAGGAACCTCACGGCTAGGATGCAGTTTGGAAACCTCATAGCTCATATTTGGTTCAGGAACCTTGAGGATTGATTTGGTCTAGTATCTTGAAGAGCAGCATGCTTGCATCATGAACACGTCAATGAGTTTCCAAATCTTAACGGATGCTTCCACTTCACATCTGATTAGTCTACAGAAAGATCCAGCTTCCTGCTTGAAGTTCCCAGCCAGCCGATACCTGAATAGAAGAAAGTGTACTTACAGCAAGAACTCCATGCCTTTAGAAGATTAATCTAGTGCCCTTTTGGATTCTCTTTGTGCTCCATTCAAGGATTCACTTAGAGCCCAGAAGGATTCACTAGGTTCCCTAAGAATTTTCATATATTCACCAAGTGCCCTTATGGATTCTTTATGTACCCGTATAGGTTCACTTGATGCCACAAAGGAATTCACTTAGTGCCCAACCGGATTCTCTTCGTGCTCTTAACATGATTCACCTAGAGCCCGGATGGATTCACTTCGTGCTCCCTAAAGCCAAAAAGGATTCATTTGATGCCCAGTCGAATTCTTTAAGTGCCCTTCTCAGGATTCACTTAAAGCTCAACTGGATTCGTCTTATGCCCTGTCAAGGATTCACTTAGCTCCCAATTGAATTCTCTAAGTGCCCTTCCCAGGATTCACCTAGAGCTCAATTGGAGTCGCCTTGTGCCCTCATCAAAGCGATACAAAGATGAATACTCTCATTTTATAAAGCTTGTATATGATCGAAACAAGTACCGTACTACTAACAGGTTTTTGATAAAGTAGCTTGCAGCATCCTTGATGATCATCAGAAGCTTCTAGTTAGTAGCTTCCGGTTTCCGACCCACAGTTTATAGCTACAGCTCCCAGATTCAGTGATATTCAGCCAAAATAAGCAGTTTTCAGTCAATCGCTTCAACAAGCTATAGGAGGTTCACGCGTCATGACGGCTCGGGGGTAGCTCAATTCCCCTATATCTTATTATTGTGAGCATGCACAAAGAAGAGCTTCCATTCCAGGTTTAGTAACGGAACCTCAATACAAACCGGCACAAGGAAGCACAGATAAGTCTACTTTCATGTCTTTATATCCTTAACTATCATGCAGCATTTCCTGTCAATTAGAGCTTATATTCTGTCATGCTTACATACATATTGCTTCTAAATGCATATATTCCATGATTTTTAGAAATGAAATTTATGTGAACTTGTACTTAGGATGTTGTCATGCCCTATAGGTTTACAGTTTACGTAACATATATACTTAGTTTATGATCTCGAACGTGTTAGTTGAATCAGTCAAGTAGATAATTGATATGCCACTTGAGAAGGTAGCAACATATATAATGTAGATAATCATTCATACTTGCATACATGCATCACTTATATGTGAGCTCTTCAGCTCGTATTACTAACCTATTTTTTCTAGTTTTCTTGGTGTTGTGCCCAAAATCACCATGGGCTAGATTTAGACCTATCAAATCGTAGGTTCCAACCAACAAGTATTTTATGAGCCAAGAGACAGATTGTATCCAGTACTAAATTTGAAGATCAGATATGAAGAAATGAGCATTAGACAAAGAGATTTTTAAGAGTTGATAAGCATCAAGAGGTTCCTGAAGAACCAGAAGCTGAGTAGATTACAAGAAGATCAGGTTCCTTCCCGCAGAAGAGCCCGAGTCAGCCTAGCAGCAGCAATGAGGACATCAAGAAGTACATGGGAACTACAGAAAGACTCCCTAGACTAACACATTTGTTATTTGTACAGGTACAGCTTCCTGTAGAGAGGTTCCTGAGCACCAGGTTCCGATACATAGGACCCTGAGCACCAGGTTCCTGAGCATAGATAGCAGAAAGATCTAGAAGCCATCCAGACAGATGCCGACTTATTATTGGAGAGTACTCCTAGGACGCAGCTGATCCTAGATTACCTCTAATAGACAACATGCATAAGACAGTCAGATGAAAAGCAGCTTATCAGATGAAGCAACCTCTCGAGCAATTAAGTTATGATTTTCAAGGTTAACCTCGTGCCCTTTTAAGGATTCATTTAGTGCCCTATTGGATTCGTTTTGTGCCCTCAGCATAGGTTCACATAACGCCCAACTAGGTTCACTTTATGCCCTTATTTGGATTCACATGGTTTCCTTGACAATCTTAAGATTCACCTTATCCCTTCTAAGGATTCATCTAGTGCCCTATTGGATTCGTTTTGTGCCCTCAGCATAGGTTCACATAACGCCCAATTAGGTTCACTTTATGCCCTTATTTGGATTCATTTGGTTCCATTGACATTCTTAAGGTTCACTCTGTGCCCAATTAGATTCGCTTTGTGCCCTTGTCAAAGGATTCACTCAGCGCCTAATTGGATTCACTTTGTGCCCTTGTCACGATTCAAGCAACAAGATAAAGACCTGCATGGTTCACTCAAAAGAAACATGGGAGCACTGAAGGGATTGGACCTTAAAATATCAGGCTATTTAGGTTCCTCTCGCACCCTATGACTTCGAGGAACCTGGGGGTAGTTGTTGTGCCCAAAATCTCCACGGGCTAGATTTAGGCCCATTGGGCTTAAGGATCCAATCCGTATGATTAATATGGGTTATGATTGAGGTCCCTTAAGTTAAATGGGGCTAAATAGCACGTAAAATAGATCTGGACAGGTTCAGCTTCCCGAGAGACAGCTTCCTGTAGATAGCTTCCTGATAAACAGGTTCCTGCAGATAGGTTCCTGAGAGACGGCTTCTTGTGCGAAAATAGATTTATTCCAGCAGATTTATAGTACGATAAAGCCTCCTATTCTTTAGGAGCAAGTCATGAACATCAACTCCTTATTGGAATGTATTCCTTGGGCGCATATGCAGATGATCCTTGAATACATCTAATAGGACGAGAACTTGTAAACATACTCCTAGTCGGACTAGAACTCGAATTCTATTCGACTTAGGTCGCCTATTCGTGGCTGAAATCTGGAGAAAAGGAGGTCCCCACGAATTAGGAACCTAGAATATTGCTGCCTAACCAGACTTCTAGTCTAAAAAGAACTACGTGAACTTGATCCCTATATATACAAGGGTACGTAGGCACCTTGAGAACATGTTTTTTACAAGCCTCGCAATACACCTACGAGATTCTTGAGAACACACGACACAAGCCTCAAGGGAACTCGCGAGATTCTTGTAAACGCTCTCGAGCTCAGTTCAACCCCCACAAAAAACCTTCATTCTCCATAGATTAGTTGATCGTTAGCCTTTACAATTCACCATAAACCTCTCAAAAGTTGTTACGAAATCCACTCATCAACAGGTGGGACTGAAGATGCTATCTCAAAATTGGTAGATGTCAATAATCTTAATGAAATATGAAGGATCGAAAGGCAACCTGGGTGGCACATGAGTGAAATATTCATCTCAGTTTCAAAGGTGAACCGTACAAGGAGATTGTTATCTATCAAGAGGTAGCTCCCCCCAAGACACTATAATTGGAAGCTTTCTTGTTAAAAGGATGGAGGTTGATTGGTTTCAGCTGCATGAGCAGCTTCCGTGGTATTAACCTACTGGTTGCAGGTTGATTGATTTTAGCTGCAGGAGCAGCTTCCTTGGTATTAACCTGCTGGTTGCAGGTTGAATGGTTTCAGCTGCAGGAGCAGCTTCCTTGGTATTAACCTGCTGGTTGTAGGTTGATTGGTTTTAGTTGCAGGAGCAGCTTCTTCGAATTTCACCTGCTGGTTGCAGGTTGATTGGTTTCAGCTGCAGGAGCAGCTTCCTTGGTATTAACCTGCTGGTTGCAGGTTGATTGGTTTCAGCTGCAGGAGCAGCTTTCTTGGTATTAACCTGCTGGTTGCAGGTTGGTTGGTTTCAGCTGCTGGAGCAGCTTCTTCGAATTTCACCTGCCGGTTGCAGGTTGGTTGGTTTCAGCTGCTGGAGCAGCTTCTTTGGATTTTACCTGCTGGTTACAGGTAGCTTCTTTGCTATTCACCTGCTGGTTACAGGTAGCTTCTTTGGTATTGACCTGCTGGTTGCAGGTAGCTTCTTTGGTATTAACCTGCTGCTTACAGGTAGCTTCTTTGGTATTCACCTGCTGGTTGCAGGTTGATTGGATTTAGCTGCAGGTGCAGCTTCATTGGATTTTAGCTACGGATTGAAGTTTCATTAGGAACTTACCTATTGGTTGCAGGTTCATTGGCTTCACCTGCTGGCAGCAGGTTCATTGGTTTCATCTATAATATGCAGGTGCATTGGTTTTATCTATAGATTTTCGAGGATCTAGGTTCACATTCTTGTGGAGCTTCCTTATATTCGCTAGCTCGCGATATTTAAGTGTGGCTTGGACGGATTTAGATATTGGAATTTTGGAGAAACCTCATCAGTATACACCTTTGGGTAGGGATTCGGTAGACCTCTTTAGGCTTAGGAGAAGTAAAAAGGTTTATTAGGTACGACTATCACGCTTAGGTTTAGGTTTTGATCTATCACTAAAATGTGTCATTTTATTTGCATGACTTATGTGGATTATATGTTTACATGATCTATGTGAATTATATGTTTATGTGTTCGTTTGCTATTTGTTTATGTGAAAATGCTTTCTTGTTAATGGTTTATGTGTGAATCTTGAATGTTTGAATGGTTTGATCTAGTTCTTTATTATCGTTAATCATATATCAAATAAATATGAGGGTAGTGAGAATATGGACCTGCTAGGTAGATCCTCTTAAGTATGAACCTCTTAGATACGAACCTCCACGGGGAGTATGGACCAGGCTCGCGAAGTTCCTATGCTTATAGGATTGCGAGGTGCCTTAATGGAGACTGGCTCGCGAAGTTCCTATGCTTATAGGATCGTGATGTGCCTTAATGGAGTCTAGCTCGCGAAGTTCCTATGCTTATAAGATCGCGAGGTGCCTTAATGGAGTCAGGCTCGCGAAGTTCCTATGCTTATAGGATTGCGAATATTGGAATATGGATTGGCATATGGATTGGAATATGGATTGGCATGTGGATTGGAATTCGGATTGGACTATGAGCTCATCAAACCCTTGTTCGGGTAGTGAAGCTCTTTCATTTTTGAAAATCTTTACGTCAATGGAATGATGTTTAAAAGCATATGGAGACTTGATACGAGTTATACCTACAAGAATCTTAAAAGGCCAAGTTCTGGAAGTGTGGTTTAGCTACAACTGCTTATGGTTTATTGAGGTTCAGGTTCAGGTACAACTACATGTTTTTGACCAATTGCTTCTGAGCTGGCTAATATATTTCGAATTCATGTTGAAGAAGGTTTTGCATGTCATATCGAAAGGAAATCCAATGGCTCGGGGGGTACATTAGATTTTCGTCGAAGAGCTGGCAGATTGGAAAAGAGGTTCTCATTATGAGCTTGCTGATGGGGAGCTTCTACCAAGTAGGTACAATGGCCGAACCTTATCTAAATCAGAACCATAAGGGAACAGATAAGTTTTATTCTCATGTTTTTACATATTAATTATCATGCATGTTTTATGTACATGGATGGAAATTTTTCCATAGCCTTAAGCTAAAAACATCATTCGAACCTCATCTTTTCAAATGGATCATTATCTTTAGCATTGCATTAGCTCATGATTATCAAAATGCGCATTTCATATGATTTCAAGGAAACAAGTTTGCATGGATTTATAAAGAAAAGGTCATCATTCCATATACATTTATTAAATTATGCATGGTTTTCAAAAGGTTTTTTCAAAGTTGCTAGCTGAATCTGTCAGGTAGGTACCTAGGCACGCTATATGCCCCATAATGTAACCACTTGGAAAGACATAGCAGCAATTCAGGAGGTTTTCATAGCTGATCCCTTGGTCCCTCTTGTGGTACGTATATGGAATCACTTATAACTTACAACGCTCGGAGGATCCCAAGGTTTATGGGAAAGGTCTGGAAAGTCCCACGATGCTGGGCATTATAGGGGAAGCCCTCAAAATACTTAACAACTTCTTTGGAGGTCCATTGTGATATGTCCGTGGAAATTTCTGAAAATAGTGGCATTATGTCTTGAAAAGTGTGTTCGCCAAGGTTCTGCTTGATTGTAGAGGCAACAACGGATTTCTAGACAAAATCCTTTGCACCTGCATACTTGCATGAATGTTTTCTATGTGTATGAGCTGTATGCATTATATAGGTGAGCTGTTTAGCTCCAACTACTAATCACTGTTTTTAGTTATTGTCATAGCTCAGGTTTATAAGTTTAAGGTATCTTTGCAACATCAGGAGCCCTATACGGAAGCTCCATGGCATGGCTCACGAGGAATTCTTACACGAAGGTTATCTTAGCAGGAAAAATGAGCATCTAGAGGAGTCAGGTTATGGTTTTCAAGGAAAAATGCTGGAAGCTAGTAGGTTCAGCTACAAAGCTGAGGATGCTTATAACAGGAGGTGGAACATCGTACGTGATCTATGGTATACGGATGGGTCTCATTTAAGGATTCAGATTGAGGTACATATGCAGAAGCATTGTGTTTCCTGTTTCTTATGCCGAGTTAGCTCATGTAAGCTTGGAAGTACAGTGTTGAAGCTATGTATCTGTCTGAGAAGGTAAGGAAGGATTGGGCCTCTTCGAGTATTGGTTCCTTTCGCATTCCATGACATCAAGGAACCGGGGGGTAGTTGTTGTGCCCAAAATTTGTAATGGATTTAATTTTAGGCCCATGGATGTTTGGAGGCCCAATTTGAGTGGTTTGAGTGATATTTGAGGAGGATCAGTTTTGGAGGAAGCTCTGGAGGTGGAAAGTTTGAGGGAAGCTCTAGAGGTTCCGCTATGGAGGTACGAATATGGAGGTAGCTCTGGAGATTCCGTTGTGGAGGTATGGGTTTAAAGGAAGCTGTGGAGGTGTACATTTGAAGGATAGCTCTGGAGGTGGAGGTTCGGTTTAGAGGGAAGCTGTATAGGTGCAGGTGTGCTTACAGGCTCCACCTCTGTCTAACAGAAGTAAAGTTGGACAAGGACTCTTGTTCCTAAACTTTAGGAGCACGGAAATGGACTCAAGAGATGGACTTTGAGATGGATTCTACTACATCAAATGGGATATACACGTTATATACATAATATATGTGGATAATTATATGAAAATACATGGATAAATGGACTTCTAATGGTATACTTCGAGTAGGACTCTGCAAGGTAGCTGGCTAATTCAAGGATAAGGCGTATTTCTGAGTAAAACTCTATAAATTTCGTGGCTTATTGATCAAGAAAAGGAGTCCATAACCTAAAGAACTACATCGGGGCTTGATTCCTATAAATAGGATATGTAGGCAGTTGGCAAGGGGGTTCGAATATTCACTTCTCTACGCGTAAGGCACGTGTACCCTCGGTGATCATATTCTGGACATATTTGGCCGGAGTTTTTCCATTTTTGTCCGGTGACCTTGCAAATTCAATCCCAAAAACACCACAAATCTCCACCCACTTCGGCAGTTGGAGCTGGAGCTGCCAGCTGAAGCTGCGGACGTGCGAACCTGCTTCAACGTCCGATATCCAAGGACAAATTCGGTTATTCCAGCGATATTCTCTCGGGGTGTTGTTGCGGAATTTTCTCACAACAGTTCTCATTCCAAAAATTAACAATCCAGAGAAAGTGGGGGATTTAAGACCAATATCATTGTGTAACATTTTGATGAAAATTGTGACAAAGTTATTAGCAAATAGGCTAAAGGTGGTGCTTCCATTTATCATATCGGAGTCCGAAAGTGCGTTTATTCCAGGAAGAATGATTACGGATAATGTAATAGCAGCTTATGAAATCAATCACTGGATGCATTTGAAGAAAAAAGGAAGGATTAGGTACTCTGCATTGAAGATTGACATGAGTAAAGCGTATGACATAGTAAAATGTGTCTTTGTTTGTAAAGTTTTGCAGAAAATGGGGTTCACGCAGAAATGGTAAATTGGATTGCTATGTGTATGCAAACAGTTAGGTACAATTTTTTGGTCTCGGGACATGAATTGGGACCTGTCATTCCTCAAAGGGGTCTTAGACAAGGTGATCCTATATCACCTTATCTGTTTCTTCTCTGTGCAGAGGGATTATCATCCTTGCTTCAAAGGAGAGAGGCTCAAGGTCTGATCCATGGTTGTAAAATTGCAGTGAGGGCTCCAATTATTAATCATTTGTTTTTTGCGGATGATTCATATATGTTCTTTAGAGCAACAATGGAGGAGGCGTAGTGCATCAAAGATTGCTTAGCAACATATGAGAAAGCTTCTGGACAGCAGGTTAATTTCAATAAGTCTTGTATTCATTTTAGTCGAAACACTCAAGAGACAATAGTTGGTGCTATTAGTCAGATGCTTCAGGTGAAGGTTGAAGTTGACACAGATTTCTATTTGGGACTTCCAAATTTTGTGTCAAGGAACAAAAAAGAAGTGTTCGGGTATGTTAAAGATAAAGTTTGGAACAGACTGCAAAGTTGGAAGGGGAGAGTGATATCTCGGGCTGGTAAGGAGATTCTCTTAAAGTCAGTAATTCAGGCTATACCCTCTTATGTAATGAGTGTGTTTCTGCTCCCAAAGAGTTTGTGTGATGAGTTAGAGAAATTAATGTATAAATTCTGGTGGGTATCAAATGTTGAAAATAGACGGGGAATTAGATGGTTGTCTTGGGATAGGTTATGTGAGCCGAAAAAGTTTGGAGGTATGGGTTTTAGACGAATCCACGATTTCAATCTAGCCATGCTAGGGAAACAGGCCTGGAGACTGTTAACAGAGCCAAATTCTTTGATAGCTAAACTGATGCAAGCAAGATATTATCCTTCTAAATCTTTCCAGGAGGCTGGTATTGGAGCTAATCCGAGTTTTGTTTGGCGGAGTATATGTGCAGCTAGGAGTCTTATTAGTGATGGGAGCATTGTCAAGATTGGTAATTGAAACATTATTAATATCTGGAATGATCCTTGGATTCCGGACGTTAATAATCCAAAAGTTGTTACGGAAGCTCCTCAGGAACTGACTTTAGCGAAAGTTAGTAGTTTATTTCAGATTGGAGGTAGAGAATGGGATGTTGATGTTGTCAGGGATATTTTTATTGAGGAAGACTCAAGAAAAATTCTTCAGATTCCTCTTTCCTATGTAGAAAACGAAGATTCTTGGCTCTGGGTGGAGGATGAGAAAGGTGGATACACGGTTAAAAGTGGATACCTATTACTTTGCAAAAAGAATGTGAGAACGGAAAATGTATTACCATGTATGAATTGGCTTAAGTTATGGTCTCTGTCAATTCCGCCAAAAGTTAAGAATTTTATATGGTGTGTTCTTAGAAACTGTATTCCGACCTTGGTAAATTTGCGAAGCAAATTTGTTGATGTAAATCCAGTCTGTCCAGTGTGTCGCTTAGCTGAGGAATCTATGAACCATCTCATTTTTGAGTGTCCTTTCTTAGAAAGATGTTGGGTTTTAGCAGGTTTACAGGTAGGGTTGGCAATCGGGTCGGACGATACGGGTTTGGCCAAATCCAAACCCGAACCCTTTCGCCGAACCCGAACCCGGAAAAACCTGAAATATTGAAACCGAAACCGAACCCATCGGGTTTCAATCGGGTTCGGGTTTTACCAAAACCCGAAATAAGAAAGGGGGAAGAATAGAAATTAGGGTTTCAATTGGGGGGTTTTGTTTCAATCGATCCTTACATATGTGTATGCGTCTGCTACAGCTATGTATTAAGAGGTTCGAGTTTTGGGTGGTGTTGAAGAAGAAAAACAGGGAAGCTGCAGAGGTGGAGGAGGGAGGCGACGCTGCTTGCTGGCTGCTCGCGGTGGTGTTGCAGGTGGGCCGCCGTATATATATATATACGATTATGTGGGTGTGTAAAGAGAGGAAAGGAGATGGAGGTTGTAGTGGTTGAAGGAGGAGATCGGCGGCTAGTGGTTGTGTGCTTCTGGTTGTGTGCTTCTGTGTGTGCGTGGAGGGAAGGGATGAAGAAAGAGGGAGAGAGATGGTCTGACTGTCTCTAAATACTAATACTGCAATACATATACATACTATTATACTAATATAAATATATAATATTATATATATTTAATTCGGATTTTCGGGTCGGTTCGATCGGGTTTGAAACGGATTTTCGGGTCGGGTTCGGTACGGTAAGGCCAAAACCCAAACCCGACCCGAAAATAGTTCGGGTTTAAAATATAAACCCAAACCTAAATATTCGGGTTCGGTATGATCCAATCGGATCGGTATGGATCGGGTATCCGTCGGGTCGGTAAAAATTGCCATCCCTATTTACAGGGGAGATTCTCTCATGATCAGATTGTGTCTGTAAGTCTGAAGGAGCTGTTCGATGATCTGTCCTTGTCTGAACTCGAGGTGTTTTGCACTATTGCTTGGAAGTTATGGGATCACAGGAATATAGTGGTTTGGAAAAGTAGAATGCAGACACGTGTTCTTATAATTAACGGAGCAAGCAGCTTCTTGTTTATGTGGCAACAAGCCAAGGTAGTTTGTGGGATGCTGTTAAAAATGAATAGGAGGGAGGGGGTTATGGTGTGGCAGAAACTAGTTGAAGGGTGGATCACATGTAATGTAGACGCTGCGGTGTTTATGATGTGGTGAAAATGTGACAATTAAATATCGCAAGCGCACGATCTCGTTTTAGTAATTTTAGATTTGATCCACAGGGACTAATATTTTCGCGATCCTTAAAATTTAATTTAATCGAACCAGAACATTTGGGTTTTGGAAAATTTGGGCTTTTGTTATTTAATTACTACAAGTAAATTTAAACTCTTTTAAAAGAAAATTTAATTTATTCTAATTTTAAACTAACTAATTAAAAGTTAAAATCACAAAAACTAAATTATTTTAAGAAATCTAAATTCGAATTAAAATTAAATTTATTTACAGGAAATTTTAGAGAAAAATCAAAATAACCTATTCGTAAATTCAACTAGCCATTTTATAACAACACAAAAATTTTACAATCTAAAATTAAATTACCAATCAAAAATACATAATTCAACAAAAGCTTTTCGACGACTTTGCAAAAATGACTCGGACAACTTAGACACAAAACCAACACATCATTACGCAGCAGCACTTGCAGAACACAGCAGCAACTCGGACTCAAAACATGAATAAACAAACAGCAAACGGCGAAACAGCAACTAAGAATTCGAACCCGACTCTACACATTACAACACGCGAAACTCAGCACACAACTTCGCACTTAACTTGACAACAATTTACCAAGAACCAGCAAGCAACTCAGTAAACACCCAGCATAATTAAACTCAACGAAAACTAGAACTCCGAGGAAAACCAGCAGCCTTAAATCGAAACACAGTCACAAAATAATCGGACAAAACTTAACCCAAATCGCAACTCAACGATACAACTCACTACAAATACATAGAATTAACTCAGCTACAAAATCACTGCAAAGGAACTCGCGAACTATCATTTAAACAATCAAAACAATAAGCAAGACCGACTCTCACATCGTTACAAACTCAGCAAAAACAGCCAACAAACCGCAAGAACTAAACACATCAACCAGGAACTCAGTTCAATATAACACGACAAACCACTCCAGAATTTAATAGAACTCAAAATGTTAACCACAGAAAATTCGAC
This sequence comes from Kitagawia praeruptora, assembly GCA_037693485.1. NCBI lineage: Eukaryota > Viridiplantae > Streptophyta > Magnoliopsida > Apiales > Apiaceae > Kitagawia > Kitagawia praeruptora. The sequence goes on along the minus strand of CM075350.1, from coordinate 25,909,445 downwards.
TCTGCACTATTCTACAAACTCGGAACCAATTGCACAACCCAGAACTCGGTAACTCGCAACTACGCAAAGTAGAACAGGAATACAGCAACACAACTCGGTAAATCAACAAACATCATCTATAAATCAGCGGACTCGAAACTCAGCAACAACAGCGACGAGGGAGATTTGCAGCGAAAATCAACTAAAAGAGGGAGAAAGGAAATTAAGGGATTTGATGGGGAAAAGAAGGAAGAAGCGTGATAGGGGTTTTGTGCGAAAAGAAGAAATAGAATCAGGGGAATGGCTAGTGATTTAATCGGAACGAAAAAAGGGAAAAAGGAGGTGAGACGCGTGCTTGCAGTGAATGAAGGTAATGTGAAGGAAGTAAGAAGACAAGCTGGGTTTTATGAATCTGAACTATAACGAAGACAGAGGAAGTGAGTGACTGTATGCTACGAAATTAAAGCAATTAAAGCAGAATAAAAATAAAAGTTACTTATACGAATAGAATGTTTAAAGGAGCTGCAAAGAAAATTATAACTACAATTTAGGAAATGAACTAGGTCCTAATATATTCTAAGGGGCTATTCCCCTGGATGTGTCTTTGTATTTCTCTGAATGGTTCTATTTATACACCTAGCTGATGAACTAGTTTTCATATGAAAATTCATGAAGTCATAGTCCAAATATGATGCTGCATAAATTTTCAAGATTCCCTGGTCCTTTTGAAATTTTAAGGCCGGCTGTTTTGACTTGTAAGCTTGGCTTCGCAGAAATGCTTTTTAACCCGCACAACTTATAATCTTTAATTAATAAATAATTAATTTAATTCAGAAATTATAAAAATAAATACCTAATATTATTAGATATTTATAAATATAATTTTCTAATTTAAATAAAATATTTATAACCAAAGATTAAATTCTTATGTTCCGAGCTGCGGTCTACTGAGGGTCTGGAACCAGACTCCTTAAGCTTCCCTTTTTTCACCAAACTCCTAATTCTTTTGCCTTTTTGCATTTTGGTCATTTTCTTCTCTTTTTGGCCCTTCCTTGCTCTTTATTATTTTATTTTGCCATTTCTTTATTTTTCACGAATTTCCTGAAATGCAACAAAATAATTTATTAAAATACGAATTCAAGCATTAAATAGGCAATAAAAATATGCAAAATTATGCACTTATCAAATGCCCCCATACCTATCTTTTGCTCATCCTCGAGTAAAACAAAAAGAAAAATGCAGAATAAAAACCTATACTCACTGTCGTAGGAATCACGGGTAATTTTAGGTTTACCAACCCGTTAAACCCATAGACGATCTCTACAGGAGGAGTGTTGTCTCCTAAGGGTTTACAGAAGATATACCCATAAAATCTATTTTTTCCTGCCAAGTCTCAAGTATGCAACATATCATAGTACTCCACACAAGTAAGCCTCAATCGCACAATACTGAAAGTCTGTTCACTTACACATCATATGTACAAGACTATCCAAGTAAGCACACCGTCTAGATAGACAAAAAGATCATGAAATATACATCAATGCCGCATTCAATGAGTAACATGTTATGGATAGAAAATCTCACATAACTCTCAAATCACACAAGTGTTTAGGTGAAGTGTATTCGCTCAAGTTCAATCAATTAAGTCATGTGCTACCATATGCTTGGTTGTCCACCAAATCTCCACTACTTTGTATACATGCATGCACAAATCAAAAGGTCTTTGTTAAAGGTTGTAACGTGGCTAAGGTGAAGGGTAGGGAATCAAGAAAAAGGCTAACAAGTGGCTAACTTGACAAACTAATAGAGCACGGTGTTCATTTCTAATTTAAAGCACTCAACATGAAATTTCGACCGTGTAAAAGCTGATCAGACTCTCACAAGCATTAAACCCCAAGCACATTTTACCATGTACTTTTCCATTTTCATATTGCACAAAATCAATGAACACAACTTTACTTGACTCTTTTATTCTTTTTTTTTTCTTTTTTTTTTACAATATTCCCACCCAATTTTCACACTTTAACAAAAAAATCCCCAAACTATGCACTCACCAACCCTCAAATGAATCAAAATGCTCTACTAGTAAATCAAGTGAAGAATAAACAAGTAGGCTCAAGAATTTAAATTGGTGATACAAAAATAACGGATATAGAGCTCAAAGGGGTTCACTAAGGATATATGATTCAAGGATACTGTTTGGATAGATACGGTTAATCCTAGTGCCTTTATCATTTTTATGCATACAGATATCATGTAATCTCAAAATGGTTTAAAGCAAGTTCTAGAGCAACATGCCAAATGATGATCAACACACAACAATAAAATTTGATCGATATAAAATGTACCAATCATAAATTAGGCTCAAGATCTCACAAGGTGAAAACATGTTTTAGTACTCACTAAACTTGACAAAGACACATCTCAAGTTTTAAAATTTCGCAAGCACGTACAAGGAATCATCAAGTAACAAATAACTTTCAGAGATATGACTTGTCAAATTATCATGCAAATAAGCTCACAAGATGTGTACCTATCCCTGTTAACACACTATGAGACGAGGCAATTAATTTTAAAATTTTTCAATTTTTTTGGATTTTTTCAATTTTTATGTATACTAAGAACTCTCCCCCATACCTAAATCATGCATTGTCCTCAATGTATGCAAATAAAACTGAGGTATGAAAAAGTGAACGAAAACTCCCCTGAAAATGAGCAAGATAATTGTTCCTCTAGACTGAACATATCTTCAAGTTTTTCTTGCTTAATCCTTTCCACATAGCACGAACACTCCTCTTAGCTTTTCCTGCCCAAAAATAAATTTAAATCTGTGTCATCAACCTTTTCCTTGCCTTTATTACGCCTTCTAGCTTCTTGCTCATCCACCTTCTCCCCCTCAGTTGGGTTATCCTCCGAAATAGTTGGATGTGGAGTTGGGATATTAGAAGAAGCTGTCTTCACCAAGGAATTAATTGCATGACTAAATTGGGCTGCCATGGAACTCAATTGAGCCTGGAATACATCATTCTGACTAAGTTGCAAATTTTTAATTTCCGCAATGGACTCACGAATATGTGGCAACTCGTTCTCCAGTGATTGAACCCGTGCAAGGAGTCTGTTGTATCCCGCTCTGGTCATAGGTGCATGTGGTTGAGTCTGTTGCCCACTCTCATGTACTGCTGGTGCATCTGCAAATGAAATCATCCTAGGGCCTTTGTCGGATGGTGCAATGAAAGTTCGGGAGCTTCCCACCTCTCGTGAAGCAAGATGCCTGCCACTGGTGACGAGTGGTAAATCTGGAAAAAGATCAAGAGATTTTCTCCCTGGAAGGTTGAACTTGAATGGATTGAATGACACAAGACCCAAGTTTCCCTCGACTGTCTCGGGTTCGCTAGGTTTACTCCGTTTAGCATAAGGTAGATCGGATGATGTAGCAAAATCCATATGTGGTGCTGCTCTGACTGATCTTGGTAACAACGGAAGTGGGACAGTCTTCAGATATTCTGTTAGGACTGTAGGCACATCCGTATAGTTCTTATTGCTTATGTAATTAATTACATTTGCCTTCATGTAAGAACATTCCACATCTCTACCATGGTCCAAGCGTAACCTGTCTGCATCACTCAAAAAATCATTTAATATTAATTGCAGAAATCTTGGGTATAGACATTTTACCCTTTGAGTCTGGACATCCCTGGTTCCTAGTCGATTCATCTTCAAAATAATTTGACCAAGCACTATCTTACCAAAATTAATCCTCAAATTATTGGCAACCGAATACCCTATTGTTTGAATAAATTCAGATATTCGATCTAGATTTGTTCTTTCGGAGGAAAAAACATTGTTAAGAATGTGGAAGAAGAAATTCCAATACTGGGTTAGATATGATCTAGAGAGATTACCAGTATTGAAATTACCATCTTGGTACCTTATCAGACGAAAGAACCTTTTGATCTGGTCAGGTGTGGGATCAGAAACGAGATTTTCCATAGGAAAATGAAGAATCCGATTAACATCTCGTTCAGTTACCTTAATCGACCTACCAAACAGTCGGTAAGTGATTGCTAACCCGTCATTTCCAGAAGTGTTCATCGCACTGCAATACAATTCACGCAAGGCATCATAGTTGAGCGGCACTGGTGTAACTAAAGCATAGCGAATGATTGAATGCTCATTCAAAAATTGTGCCCAAACTCGAAACTGCTCATCACGGATGGTGTTGATATCCAGAATAGAAGTAGGATTAACTCTAGCAATTACGAAGCTTCCCTGCATTGCCATTTTCAAGACAGCTAGATTATGAGATCGTTTCTCCGGGAGGTTGGAGTTTTCAGCGATTTGTGTGAATACGCTCTGTATATCTGAAATGATGATATTCAACACAGACAATAACTCATTAATTATAAGGTTTCAAAGATTAGCGGTTAGGTGTGATATAGTACAAGCTATGTACTAGCTTTCCGCTTTCTTTTCTTTCGGCTCCAACCCTACTCTCTCTTTTTCCTCCAAAGTCCTCCTCGAGCCACACAACGCTCCTTCTTTTTCTTTTCAACGACAAAATTATCTGCATAGCCCTCTAAATCAATTCAGTGGGGATGAGTTCTAGATGAAAAATTCTATAAAAGAGGAAACTAAAATAAAAAAGAACACAACAAATCCTAAAAATTACAGAATAAATAACTAAAAATAAAAATAATAAAAATAAAAGAAATTGGAAAAACTCCTCTAATGCATAAGCATGAAGTGTCGTGTCGAGGCATGAAGTGACACTCCAAACAGACCAAAAATATGTGGCACGAGACTACCACGAATAATATCCAGAGCATCCACAGTTGTTTTACTCCTACACAAAATCTCCACACAAGCTACTACATCAATAAATAATAACTGATCAAGAAAATATGTAGTTTTGGAATATTTTGTGATGAAGCAACGATAAAATTCGACACCACGAAAGCATCGAACTCCCTTGACATAAGGTGGAGGCTCTGGTGGTGGCTTTTCTTCACTCCTCACTTTCACAGGAGCCATTTGAACTACTTGGCTAATCACATCAAAGATTAAGGATTCACTTCCATCTTTTCCCCTTTCTTGAGGAACATGAACTGCCACCAATATAAAACTCATACCGCTAATATCATTCATGGACCAATTAAATGCTTCTTTATTTTGTTTAAGCAAATTAATTACTTGAATTTCTTGGTTATGAACAATGTCACTAGAAATAAAAGTATGATGAGTTTTATTATCACCCAAGACCGTCTGATAAAGAGTGAAATTAGGCGGCTTCAAATCGGGTGTTGGTGGCTCATCTACGGAATCCTTAACAATGAATTTATGATCAAAAGAACCATCCTCAATTATGGTTTCATGCTCGGAACAAATGTCATTCAATTCATCTAGCATTTTTTCTGAAGAAAAATCCTTAACCAACTCATGAATTTCTCGATTAGTCTCGTGATTAAGTTCGAAATCCTCATTAAGAATAGTCTCAATTTCACTATCCTCCAAACTTGACCATGTGACACTCTTATTGACTGAATCAGTTTGGTCTAGACCATGATTCAAGAGGGATGGATTAGATTCAGAAATCAAATTCTCTCTCTCATAAAAGGTGTTGACTAACTGACTCATTTGAACCTCTAACTTAGATAAGGCTTGAGCATTAGAATTCAAAATCTGCCTATCTTGGGTCATGGTTTGCATGAAAGTTTGTTGAGCTTCTAATACCGCCTCAACACTCTTTTCTAAAGAATTAAGTCTCTCATCTGTATCATTAAATTCAACAGGGTTCAAAGGTTCCTGATTCAGGTTCAGATAAGGACTATGATTTTGAATAACAAAAGAGCTTGGATTGGGGTATTCGAAAGAGGTTTGAGAATGAATTAAATGAGTTTGAGCTTCTAATAACGCTTCAATATCTCTTTCTAAAAAAGAAGGTTGAGGATCGTGGTAGTTTTGATCATAATCCCATGAGAAATTTGTGTGATTCCCCCAACCGGGATTGTAACTAGGTGTAAAATGGTCAGTCCTAAGGGTTTGTTGACACATAGAATTATCTTGCTCATATTCATAACAATTTGTAAACCCTTGAGAATAAGAATTATAATTTGACCACATTATTGATCACACAAAATAAGCACACAAAATAAACACTCAAAATAAAGGGTGAAAAATCAAAAGAAAAATTCTAGACCTAATGTTCCCTAATAAAAATGAGTTAGACATTGCTCCTATTCTAAGGACCACCAGAAATTCGGTAAATCAAGATTTATTCGAACCGAATTGGCCAGGTAGGTGCAAGCATTGCCAAGAGGCTAAACACCAGCCTAGACACCAAATCTTAATTGGCCAGGTAAGCTTTCGCTTGCCTAGACACCAAAGAGTCGGAATAATTAGTGATTACTTCGTTTCTTAGGTACCTTCCTAATTGAGCGCGAAATTCCTAGGGGCCAACGTCTAATTAATTTTATTAAAGCTAACAAATGATGCAACAAACAACGAGATATATACAAAAGCGGTAAACAAATATGGATGCCTTACACTACGTGTCCTAATCTAAAAGAAAGAAGAATTTAACGTACCTTGGGGTCCTCCAGCAATCACCACAATTTATAAGGTACGAAAAATTAAAAACAAAGAAATAAAAATCTAAATAATGTGCCCTAAGTGATTAAATGCAAGATGCAACAATTATGTATTTACAACTAATTTTTTTTTTTTTTCAATTTTCAATTTTTTTGTGATTTTTTTTTTTTGTGATTTTCTAAAAATAAAAAGGCGAAAAGAGTGAGATACGGGTTACCGAAGCACGCTTCCAGAAATTCCAATTAGTTCCGAGCTCCGTGAGAAGATTCCCGTAATTCCAAACTTTCCTAAAAAAACGAAATAAAAATAAGGCAAGCAAAAGAAAACTAATCCGAAAAATTAAAAATCAAGGCGCGAAAAATATTTAGTCCCCGGCAGCGGCGCCAAAAACTTGATGTGGTGAAAATGTGACAATTAAATATCGCAAGCGCACGATCTCGTTTTAGTAATTTTAGATTTGATCCACAGGGACTAATATTTTCGCGATCCTTAAAATTTAATTTAATCAAACCAGAACATTTGGGTTTTGGAAAATTTGGGCTTTTGTTATTTAATTACTACAAGAAAATTTAAACTCTTTTAAAAGAAAATTTAATTTATTCTAATTTTAAACTAACTAATTAAAAGTTAAAATCACAAAAACTAAATTATTTTAAGAAATCTAAATTCGAATTAAAATTAAATTTATTTACAGGAAATTTTAGAGAAAAATCAAAATAACCTATTCGTAAATTCAACTAGCCATTTTATAACAACACAAAAATTTTACAATCTAAAATTAAATTACCAATCAAAAATACATAATTCAACAAAAGCTTTTCGACGACTTTGCAAAAATGACTCGGACAACTTAGACACAAAACCAACACATCATTACGCAGCAGCACTTGCAGAACACAGCAGCAACTCGGACTCAAAACATGAATAAACAAACAGCAAACGGCGAAACAGCAACTAAGAATTCGAACCCGACTCTACACATTACAACACGCGAAACTCAGCACACAACTTCGCACTTAACTTGACAACAATTTACCAAGAACCAGCAAGCAACTCAGTAAACACCCAGCATAATTAAACTCAACGAAAACTAGAACTCCGAGGAAAACCAGCAGCCTTAAATCGAAACACAGTCACAAAATAATCGGACAAAACTTAACCCAAATCGCAACTCAACGATACAACTCACTACAAATACATAGAATTAACTCAGCTACAAAATCACTGCAAAGGAACTCGCGAACTATCATTTAAACAATCAAAACAATAAGCAAGACCGACTCTCACATCGTTACAAACTCAGCAAAAACAGCCAACAAACCGCAAGAACTAAACACATCAACCAGGAACTCAGTTCAATATAACACGACAAACCACTCCAGAATTTAATAGAACTCAAAATGTTAACCACAGAAAATTCGACTCTGCACTATTCTACAAACTCGGAACCAATTGCACAACCCAGAACTCGGTAACTCGCAACTACGCAAAGTAGAACAGGAATACAGCAACACAACTCGGTAAATCAACAAACATCATCTATAAATCAGCGGACTCGAAACTCAGCAACAACAGCGACGAGGGAGATTTGCAGCGAAAATCAACTAAAAGAGGGAGAAAGGAAATTAAGGGATTTGATGGGGAAAAGAAGGAAGAAGCGTGATAGGGGTTTTGTGCGAAAAGAAGAAATAGAATCAGGGGAATGGCTAGTGATTTAATCGGAACGAAAAAAGGGAAAAAGGAGGTGAGACGCGTGCTTGCAGTGAATGAAGGTAATGTGAAGGAAGTAAGAAGACAAGCTGGGTTTTATGAATCTGAACTATAACGAAGACAGAGGAAGTGAGTGACTGTATGCTACGAAATTAAAGCAATTAAAGCAGAATAAAAATAAAAGTTACTTATACGAATAGAATGTTTAAAACCAAACCAAACCAAACCAAACATACCCAGTATATCCCGCTCAGAGCAGGGTCTGGGGAGGGTAAGTTGTACGCAGGCCATGCCCCCGCTTTTTAAGGCGGGGAGGCTTTTTCCGTGAAGACCCCCGGCTATGTGCACGATAGATACGGTGGGTGATGATCTTAAAAGTACGAGAATGTTTAAAGCAATACCTGAGCCCATGGCATTCTCCACATGAGACCTACCCGCCTGTTTGGAATTCTGATACTCTGATAATGAGGTCCTGGCGCTCTCCAATTTTTTTTTTTTTTTTTTTTTCAACTTGAGAGAATATCTCCGGGTCCCCTGTAAAATACACCAAACGCAAACAACAGCAGACCAGACCAACCTAGTCAAACAAGACTATACCGGTCCAAGGCAATCAGAAGACAATAAACGAAAAATGCTAAACTAAAAAGCTGGACTTCTAAGCTAAAGCTAATCGAGACAAACCAACTCTGAGGCTCTCCACAACGGAGCCACTCCCTAAAAGGGAATCGACCACTCTGATCTGCCGCCTCCATGCGCACCTATCAGCTGTCATGGTCTCATTCAAGTTCAGGGCCTTCAGATCCAACTTAAGCTGTTCTTCCCACGACCTCCTCGGTCTGCCTCTCCTCCTCACCCCATCTACCGACAGACTCTCTACCCTCCTCACTGGGGCTCCAGCCAACCTCCTACGGACGTGGCCGAACCATCTCAACCTCCCTTCCCTGACTTTCGCAGAAAGAGGCGCCACTTCAAGCTCGCTCCTAAACACCCCATTCGGAATTCTATCTAACATCGTGCGTCCACACGACCACCGCAACATCCTCATTTCAGCCGCTTCCAGCTTCCTTTCATTGTCCTTCTTTGCCGCCCAACATTCTGAACCATATAGCATCGCTGGCCGGATTGCCGCTCTATAGAATTTCCCTTTCAACTTTAAAGGGACCTTCTTGTCGCACATCACCCCTGACGCTGCCCTCCACCTTAACCACCCAGCCTTGATACGATGTTTGACATCGTCTGCAACCTCACCCTCCTTCTGAATGATCGACCCTAGATACTTGAACTTTTCCGTACTAGGTACGATCTGATCTAGGATCTTAACTACTACTCCTCCCTCTCTCTCCTCACCACTGAAGTTACACCAGAGGTATTCGGTTTTAGACCGGCTCAAACGTAATCCTTGGGACTCCAAAGTAGATCTCCAAAGTTCCAACTTCTCGTTAACCTCCCCCCTCGACTCTGCCACTAACACGATATCATCGGCGAAGAGCATGCACCAAGGGACGGAATCTTGGATCTCTCGCGACATGACATCTAGGATAAGGGCGAAAAGAAGAGGGCTAAGGGCCGATCCCTGATGAAGCCCTATCTCAACAGGGAAAAAGCGAGAGTCACCTACTGGGGTCCGGACGCAAGAACTAGCTTGGGAGTACATGTCTTGAATCGCCCTAACGTAAGATGACGATACTCCCCTCTCTGAAAGGCTCTTCCAAATAGCTTCTCATGGGATGCTATCATACGCCTTCTCAAGATCAATGAACACCATATGGAGATCTCTGCGACGCTCCCTGAACTTCTCCATAAGGCGTCTGAGTAGATGGATGGCCTCGGTCGTTGATCTTCCCGGCATAAAGCCATATTGATTCTCTGAGATTACAATTTCTCTTCTTATCCGGCTTTCAACCACTCTCTCCCAAAGTTTCATAGTATGACAGAGTAATTTAATGCCCCTGTAGTTACTACAACTCTGGGAGCTGCAAAGAAAATTATAACTACAATTTAGGAAATGAACTAGGTCCTAATATATTCTAAGGGGCTATTCCCCGGGATGTGTCTTTGTATTTCTCTGAATGGTTCTATTTATACACCTAGCTGATGAACTAGTTTTCATATGAAAATTCATGAAGTCATAGTCCAAATATGATGCTGCATAAATTTTCAAGATTCCCTGGTCCTTTTGAAATTTTAAGGCCGGCTGTTTTGACTTGTAAGCTTGGCTTCGCAGAAATGCTTTTTAACCCGCACAACTTATAATCTTTAATTAATAAATAATTAATTTAATTCAGAAATTATAAAAATAAATACCTAATATTATTAGATATTTATAAATATAATTTTCTAATTTAAATAAAATATTTATAACCAAAGATTAAATTCTTATGTTTCGAGCTGCGGTCTACTGAGGGTCTGGAACCAGACTCCTTAAGCTTCCCTTTTTTCACCAAACTCCTAATTCTTTTGCCTTTTTGCATTTTGGTCATTTTCTTCTCTTTTTGGCCCTTCCTTGCTCTTTATTATTTTATTTTGCCATTTCTTTATTTTTCACGAATTTCCTGAAATGCAACAAAATAATTTATTAAAATACGAATTCAAGCATTAAATAGGCAATAAAAATATGCAAAATTATGCACTTATCAGTTTACAGAAGAGAGAATGAGCTCTTTTGGTTGCTTGTTACGAGATGAGAGAGGTGTGGTGTTAGCAGGCTGCGGAGGCAGATTTCTGGGCAACACAGACCCCAAGCTAGTAGAAGCTTTAGCATTCAGAGAGGCTTTATCATGGTTGAAAAAGAGATAGGTGAAAAATGTCTTCATCGAGCTAGACTCGCTAGGAATAGTTCAAGCATTCAACAGTAAGTCAAATGATTCTTCTTATTTCGGAGATATAATTTCAGATTGTGTGTGGATTGCAAAGGACTTAGGGTCCTATGAGATTTATTTTGTTAGACGATCAGCGAATTTAGCAGCTTATGTGATAGCTAGAGAGGCTAAATCAAGGCCTGATCGTGAGGACTGGTGTATTGTTCCTCCGTTTTTTATCGATGTAATCGTTTCTGAGAATCAATAAAAGCTTTGGAGTGTTTTATGCCCAAAAAAAAATAATTGCAAACTAGATTATCCATTTAACCTACACAATTTCAAATATATATTAGAAGATAAATACTCATATTTTAGCCTAAATTTGTAGTTACAAGATTCTGATTCCTTAAAGAACGATGAAGAACGTCAATAAGCTGAGTTCAATGATTCATTTCCTAATTGCTTTCAATTTGGGACTTTTTTTTCTGGACAATTGATGCATACGATATGGACGGGACTTATATATATTTAGAGGGCTGGGTTTATTTCTACCGGGACTGGACTTTAGCAAAGCTTATATGTTATATAGGTTCTTAAATTTTGACGTGGAATGGAGCCAACCCTAACCTAACCCACGGTCTGCATTAGTCATTAAACAATGTTACTTACTTTTAATCTTCTCCTATATCTCAAAATGTATATCAAGTCGATCAAATTAACTTTTATTTCTTTGCAAATGAACAGTATATATATAACAAGTAGCCTTATTAGCAAAGTTTAAAATCATTACAATTGTGAGGAAATTTATCAGGTTATAATACTAAAATCATTACAATTTTGTGATGTAATTGGAATGCCAGTAGAGCGAAAGTAAGAATGAGTACAAGGGATACATGAAACTATTTCACTAGAGTAAAAAAAAATGCAAATGCAACGTACTCAGTATATCCCGTGTAACACAGGGTCTGAGGGGGTAAGATAGTACGCAGTCTTGCCCCTACGCATGCGTAGAGAGGCTGTTTCCGGTGTTTGACCCCCGGCAGGAGTCGAACCCATGACCTCTCGGTCATGGATTGGGCACCTTAACCACTGTACCAACTCAACCCCTTTCTATTTCACTAGAGTAAAGTAAGCAAATATAAATCCTATTCTATGTTTGTTTACGAGCATCGAGACTTTTGGGTAATAGTTTTTTTTGTCAACTCTTTTTATTAATACATGTTTTGTGCACTAATGTGCAACTTTAATCATTCATGAGAGAGATAATTGATCGGATAATTGGTCATATTTATAGTTAATATTAAAGTGTTTATAGTTAATATTAGAGTGAGTTCAATGGTGGTGATAAAATGAATATAATTATTTTTATATTTAAAATTACAAAATGAAGTTTGATGTTAAAATAGAACTTGCATTTTAATATATTATTTTAAAATGTATCAAACATTTTTAAATAAAATTATATTTCAACTACGTAATCTTTAAATGCACAATTATGCTTGTCATTATTATTTTACTAATTGATTTATCACTTGCATGCTTATGTTGTTGGGTTTCAATCCAATGTGATTGTATGGGCTTGGGTGGTTCAAGATATATATGGGTAAGATAATAATTGTATGTGTAGATAATTATTATACTCCGTATATGGTATGTATTGATCACTAAGTTTGGTAATTAGGTGCCAAAAATTGGAAGACTTGTATAACAAGTATGTTAAGGCTTGTAGAACAGATATGGTAAGTATTGGTGGCTAAGTTTTAGATGACTATATATACATTGTTATATTGTGTTTGTTTGATGAGGTGAAATCTTAAGAAATGTAGTCTTAAATATTGTTTGGAAGATGCTTGAGCATTGTTGGCTGAAGTATCGGGGTTGAGACACCGTTAAGGTGTTATTGGTTTGATGTATTATTGATAATTGTTTTAATTAATAATACATGGGTATTTTCACGTCAAATATTGTGTGTATTCTTATTTTGTTTTTACTTATTGTTCATAGATATAGAAGTATTGTTGATAGATATAGAAGTGATACTTGAATAATGTGTGACCGCTTTGATGGATCTTGTCAACTAATTGATTGATTATGTGTGTGCTTTGCATTGGTGTTTGTTAATCTCGGATTGTGTAAGTCTCTAACCTAACATATGTATCAATTATTATAGCATCTATATTTCGTTTTATATTTAACACAATATAAATCAAGTATAACATTTTACTATTTTGCATCTATGTTTAATATCACATTGGAATGGTATTTTTTTAAAATGCTATATTATAGCAATAACATCATTTTTAACAATGCCATTGAACTTACTCTTACGAGGACAAGCGCTTAACCAATAATCATATTATTTATAGACCCTACAACAAAACAAACTCCCACCATATTATTTTCTTGAAGCACCGCATCAAGTAGGGTTGATCATTCGATTTGGTTAACCGAATACTGAATCTAAATAATCGAAATAATTTGGTTCAGTTAATCGAACCGAAATAATTCGGTTGTAATTCGATTCTAATTATTGGTGTTATTCGTGTTGGGAATATTGACTACTACAGCAACATAGAGGCAGTTATATATCGTATTTAACAAGTCCAGGCCAAGCATACAATTAGCGAAACAAAACACGAAGGTAAAACACATGCAAATTAGTAACTGACAGAACAAAGGAAGATAAGAAATCATACCAGAAGCCATAGCTATGCAGGTATAAAATAAGAAACAATCAGCTGAGTCACCAGGCCTTGCAAAGAAGTCCTGATTGTTCTTGAAGAGATAATTGCCTCCACTTACACTGTGTCAGGATGCTGGCAATATTCTTCCAGGATAAAACAGCTCCGAGTTAGATGGTCACAGCAACCAGAAAACTCAACTTCGACTAGCACCTCAGTCGCCAGAAAAACCTACTGGTGGAGTACAGAATATAAAGGGAGAACAGAGTGTATAGAGAGAACAGAGAATGTATGGTGTGGACAGTATCTTCAGTGTATATAACAATCAGTAGCTTAGGTCTCTATTTATAGGAGAGGCCAAACGTAACTGATACCACCCAATTAATATTGTAACTCCCTGATTTTGTATTAAATAAATCGTAACAGTTACGTTATATATTATCCACATTATGACTTCCAATTAATAGAATAAACACTCAGACTTTACTGTCAAAACCACGCAGAAGTTACTGTCAACAAGTCCTGACAGTACCTTTAAAGTAACTGTCATCAGTTTGAACTTGACAGTAAGTTTACTTTCTGACAGCAACCTTGTTCCTGACAGTAAGTTTTACCTTCCTGACAGCAACCTTGTTCATGACAGCAAGTTTAACCTTCCTGACAACAACCTTGTTCATGACAGCAAGTTTTACCTTCCTGACAGCAACTTTGTTTCATGACAGCAAGTTTACTCTCGAGAGTTTACAGGAGTATAGTCCAACTCTTGACAGCATGTTTATAATATTAAAATAAAGCCTCATTCTCATTTCAAGCTTATTCAAGCTACTAACTTCAACTCCATTTCTCTATGGGTTTCACTAAGAAAATTACTTAGACCCATATATGAAAATTTTAAGTTCCCATATCAAGGAACAATTTCCAATCGTTAAAATCCGGAATTAACATCAAGAACATAAAATAATTATGCCCTAAAAACTCCATTTTCTAACAATCCCCCACAAATCCATACAGAAATGCTCCAGGTTTTCCATCATGACTTGTTTTTTTAGAGTTGGTACCCTTCCGGGTTTGAACCCTCCTAAGTCCCCTACTTCAATGACTACCGGATTCAGATGGAATGTTTCACCTTGAATCTTAATCCGTTTGATGTAATCATGTTCCATAGACGACGACAAGTCAAAGGCTATGGTGCCAATCTACGGCTTTGAGACATTAATGGTCTTGTCTCGATCCTGTTCGTCGAATGTTTCAAGGAATAACCCTTCCCTCTAATTGCGACCACACAATTACATTCACTTAGCTGGGCATCTCCAGAGATGTACTGCTACCATCTCGTCGAATGACTTGACCCCATTCAGAGTTATAATAACTCTTGCTTACTAGCAGTGTCAGTACCTTCTAGGTTTACAGGGGATAGACTCAGATACAAACAGTATCATCTATGTAGCAAAGGTACTACCAATTCATCCTTACAGCTTGTTATTACCACATTGAATACACTTCAAGGGATCTCCTCTCATGTGTATTGGGTTCCCACTGATGATGAACTATGATGGGTTGACAGCCCCATCCCCAACCTTGACTTAAGGACCACTGCAGGTTCCAGTCCTTTAGTTAAAGGATCAGCTATATTATTCTGAGTTCCTATGAACTCTACAGCAATAATCCTATCAGACACTAAACCCCTTATAGACTTTAGTCTAACTTGGATGTGCCTCTTTGTTTTAGCATTATACTTCTTACTGCTAATCTTGTCGATAGTTGTTTTACTATCACAATGAATAGCAAACGCAGGAAGCGGTCTGCTTACTACAGGTATCGTGGACATAAGTCCATGTAACCATTCAGCCTCCGTCCCCGTGGCATCAAGTGCACACAACTCAGCCTCAAAAGTAGACCGAGTAACTATAGTCTGTTTTGTCGACTTCCAGGATATTGCTCCACCTGCTAAAGTGAACACGTATCCAGTCACTCCATTGGAACCAGACTTCTTAGCTATCCAACTTGCATCACTGTACCCCTCAAGCACACCAGGAAACCTCCTATAGTGTAAACTTAGGTACATTGTGCCTTTTAGATATCTAAGTACTCTATCAAGAGCATCCCAATGAGTTCTGTTTGGACAGCTTGTATATCTAGCCAACTTAGACACAGAATATGAAATATCTGGTCTAGTACAGTTAGCAAGATACTGTAAACTTCCTATAATCTGAGAGTACCTTAACTGAGACACAGGTACTCCTGAAGTATTCTTGACAAGGGCAACTTTAGGATCATAGGGTGTACTAGCAATTCTACACTGTGAATAACCATATTTCTCAAGTATAGATTTCTCTATATAATGAGACTGCGATAAAGTTATTCCCTCAGCTGACTGAGTCAGCTTGAGACCAAGAATCACACTAGCCTCACCCATATCCTTCATTTCAAAATGCCTTTTCAAGAAAGCTTTCGTCTCGTTAATAATCTCAATATTGGTTCCAAACAGTAATATGTCATCTACATATAGGCACAAAATGACACACTCACTACCTTTAACTTTGGTGTAGACACACTTGTCACTATCATTAATATCATAACTGAACGGCAATATAGTTTCATCAAACTTTTTATGCCAATCCCTAGGAGCTTGTTTCAAGCCATAGATGGATTTGATCAACTTACATACTTTCCTTTCGTTACCAGAGGCAACAAATCCCTCAGGCTGATCCATATAAATCTCTTCTTCAAGTTCACCATGAAGAAAAGCTGTCTTTACATCCATTTGATGGATGATAAGACCATGTACGGAAGCCAATGCTACAAGCATTCGGATTGTTGTCATTCTAGCTACTGGAGAGTATGTGTCAAAGTAATCAATGCCCTCCATTTGCTTAAAACCCTTAGCTACCAGTCTAGCTTTGTACTTATCTATTGATCCGTCAGGGTTCAACTTCCTTTTAAAAATCCATCTACACCCGATAGTAGAACACCCAGGAGGGAGATCAACTAACTCCCATGTTCCGTTAGAAACAATAGAGTCAATTTCACTCTTTACAGCGCCCTTCCAGTGCCTAGACTCTGAAGAATCCATAGCTTGTCGGAAAGTTAAAGGTTCATCCTCGACATTGTAAGTGATAAAATCACTTCCAAAATCCTTGACTACCTTTGCACGCTTACTCCTTCGTGGTTCCTCTACCTCCTTAGCAGTAGAGCTACTACTAGGTTCCGCCCCCACATTTGTCATCTTTTCCACATGATCAGGAATAGAACTTGATGTGTGAGTAGGATCTTCATTAGAAGTATCTTGAGGCATACCAGTCTTCATAGGGTAGACATCCTCAAAGAATGTAGCATCACGAAACTCAACTATCGTGTTTGCCACTATACCATCTATGTCAGATTTTAACACTAAAAATCTCATAGCTGTAGTGGTCTCAAGATAGCCTAGAAAGATACAATCAACAGTCTTCGGACCTAGTTTCTTTCTCTTGTGTTCAGGGACAAGTACCTTAGCAAGGCACCCCCACACACGAAGATACTTAAGACTAGTCTTCTTGCTCTTCCATAACTCATAGGGTGTCTTATCCATGTGTTTCAGAGGAACTCTATTCAGAATATGGCAAGCCGTATTCAGAGCTTCTCCCCACATGTATTTAGGCAACCCAGAATTAATAAGCATACTATTAATCATATCTTTAAATGTTCTGTTCTTTCGCTCAGCAACCCCATTAGACTCAGGTGTGTATGGTGGGGTAACTTCATGAACTATTCCATTGTTTGCACAAAATTCATTAAAAGCGTTACTCGTATACTCACCACCTCTATCAGATCTCAATCTTTTAAGCACCTTACTAGTTTGTTTTTCTACTTCAGTTTTATATATAATGAATTTACTAAGTGCTTCATCCTTATGTCTAAGTAAATAAACATAACAGTATCTACTACTATCATCTATAAAGGTAATGAAGTATCTAAACTGGTCCTTAGTCAACACACCACCAAATTCACAAATATCAATGTGTACTAAATCTAACAAGTCTGAATCCCTAACAATATTATGAAAAGGTTTCCTTATTTGTTTAGCAGACACACATACTTGACATTTAGAATTCTTTTCTATAGTGTGTTTTGGAATCAACTCTAAGTTCATCATATTTTTAAGAGCACCAAAATTTAAGTGACCAAGTCTAGCATGCCATAAATCTGAATATTCAACATAGTTAACAGAAGGAGTAATCTTATTAAAAGCACCCAAAACGGGTTCAGCATTTATCACAAATAAACCATTCGACAAGTAACCCTTGCCAAAAAATGTACCAGTATGAATAAGAACTACTTTATTACACTTGAGAGAAACTTCAAAGCCATTAGCTACTAAACAACTACCACTTATTATATTTCTACGCATGTCGGGAACATGATGCACTCTCGTCAGGGATAGAATACGTCCCGAAGGAAACTTCAAGTCCACGTTTCCTATTCCATGTACTTGAGCAGCACTTGCGTTCCCCATCGTCACTGTCAAGCTATGACTCTGTTGATAAGATACAAATAAACTAATGTCAGCACAAATATGCACATTAGCTCCAGTATCAATCAACCATTCATTTGACAGATAAGTGGAAAATAGTACAGGGTTGTAGGTAACATACCGGTCTACGTTGGTTTCAGAAGCCAAAGCTTCACCAACAACCATGTTCGCTACAGGCCCACTTGAGGTTCCAAGCACAGCATTCGCTTGAGCTACCCCCTCGGCTTTCTTCGCTTTCTTTGTAGGGCAGTCCTTACTCCAGTGCCCAACCTGCCCACAAGACCAACATGGTTTGTTTGCCTTTGGTTTCTTGGCCTTATCCTTGTCACTCTTAGGTTTATTACTATTACCCTTCTTAGAGACAGCCTTCCTTTTCTGTCCTACAGTAGCTACATTTACCTTCGAGCTTCCATGCTCAGTTGGCATCACATGTCCCTGTTTGGACTTGTGTTGTTCTTGCACCGAGATGTCCAGCATAAGGTTGGTCCAGGTGATCTCTCCTTTCTGTCTTTTCAGGGAGAGAGAGAACTCTTCCCAAGACTTTGGAAGCTTTTCAATCACACTCATCACCTTAAAATTTTCGGGGAGGTCCATTCCAGACTCCTTCAAAGCATGCACTATCATCTCGAATTCATGCACTTGCTCAGTCATGGATTTATTGTCCACCAGCTTGAAATCAAGGAACCTAGCCACAGAATACTTTTCCAGACCTTGTTAGTCAGTATTATGTGTCTGGTCCAGCTTCTCCCATAAGAGTTTTGCGGTGTAGGCATCAGAAGAGTACACATCAAACAATGTGTTGGTTAGAGCAGCCAGAATTGCTGCCCTAGCAACCCCATCCTTCTCAGCCCACTTCGCATAACTCTTAACTGATTCAGCCTTCTCTTGATCCACAACCGGCTTCTCATATTCCACAACAGGCCACAGACCCTTTACAGTCAACCACAACTTCATCCTTTTCTGCCAACGAGAAAAGCCAACGCCCCCATTGAATTTCTCTGGCAAGCTAGTTAATTCAACAGGTTGTGGAAAGCTGTAAGTGGTCCAATCAATGACCCCAACAGATGCAACCGAACTACCACTAGCAGGAATCTCACTTTCGTTAACCATTATGCTAAATACTATATAACCAATTATCTCTTCAAGAATGTTGGGAATATTGACTACTACAGCAACATAGAGGCAGTTATATATCGTATTTAACAAGTCCAGGCCAAACATACAATTAGCGAAACAAAACACGAAGGTAAAACACATGCAAATTAGTAACTGACAGAACAAAGGAAGATAAGAAATCATACCAGAAGCCATAGCTATGCAGGTATAAAATAAGAAACAATCAGCTGAGTCACCAGGCCTTGCAAAGAAGTCCTGATTGTTCTTGAAGAGATAATTGCCTCCACTTACACTGTGTCAGGATGCTGGCAATATTCTTCCAGGATAAAACAGCTCCGAGTTAGATGGTCACAGCAACCAGAAAACTCAACTTCGACTAGCACCTCAGTCGCCAGAAAAACCTACTGGTGGAGTACAGAATATAAAGGGAGAACAGAGTGTATAGAGAGAACAGAGAATGTATGGTGTGGACAGTATCTTTAGTGTATATAACAATCAGTAGCTTAGGTCTCTATTTATAGGAGAGGCCAAACGTAACTGATACCACCCAATTAATATTGTAACTCCCTGATTTTGTATTAAATAAATCGTAACAGTTACGTTATATATTATCCACATTATGACTTCCAATTAATAGAATAAACACTCAGACTTTACTGTCAAAACCACGCAGAAGTTACTGTCAACAAGTCCTGACAGTACCTTTAAAGTAACTGTCATCAGTTTGAACTTGACAGTAAGTTTACTTTCTGACAGCAACCTTGTTCCTGACAGTAAGTTTTACCTTCCTGACAGCAACCTTGTTCATGACAGCAAGTTTAACCTTCCTGACAGCAACCTTGTTCATGACAGCAAGTTTTACCTTCCTGACAACAACTTTGTTTCATGACAGCAAGTTTACTCTCGAGAGTTTACAGGAGTATAGTCCAACTCTTGACAGCATGTTTATAATATTAAAATAAAGCCTCATTCTCATTTCAAGCTTATTCAAGCTACTAACTTCAACTCCATTTCTCTATGGGTTTCACTAAGAAAATTACTTAGACCCATATATGAAAATTTTAAGTTCCCATATCAAGGAACAATTTCCAATCGTTAAAATCCGGAATTAACATCAAGAACATAAAATAATTATGCCCTAAAAACTCCATTTTCTAACAATTCGGTATTTCGGATATAATTTATATATATATATATATTTATATATATATTATATATATATATATATATAGGGACCCCTTCCACAACCACTGTGGGTTAGAACTTACTAATCAACCAACACATCATAACCGTTAAATATTGAAATTTACGGCTGAGATTAGAGGCTACCTCAATGTTTCATTGCGGAGGTCGCAATGTTTCATTGCGGAAGCTATAGTAACCTGAAATTACATTTATACCCTTTTAAATTACGAAACTCTCTCTGCATAAAACCTTCAATACAGACCTTCAATACAGACGAGCACACCTTCTTCTTCCACGATGGCTAAACTTAAAAACAACGACTAACACACCTTCTTCTTCCACGATTCAGGGGCGATTTCAATGATTCCAGCTCTCTTCTTCTTCTTGTTCGTACTCTTCTTTTTTGCTTTTCTGGTAATATTCTTAATTTTCTTATCATCTCTCTCACACAATTATACGCACACGCGCACACAAACACACACTGAAATTATGTGTAATGTTACTCAAATTGGGGTTCTTATACCCATTGGGTTGAAATTTGGTTGAAATTGGTCTGAAATTAGGTTGAAATTAAGGTTTTTCTTGAAATTAGGTTTAGGTTGAAATTAAGGTAACAAATTTTCCTGAATTCAGATTTCTCTGCAACAACAGCTGTTACGCAACTTGCTTCAATTGGATTAGGAACTGTTGTTTCGTCTCTCTTTTCAATAGTTATTACAGCTGCTTCTACTCCTGTTGCTACTTCAACTCCGAGTGTCACTACAACATCTGCAGCTTTTCCCTCATTTAGCTTATGCACAGGATCAACTACGACCACTCAAGCAACTACCCCCGGAACAGATTTGCCTTTTGTGCTATTGGAATATCCACTTACTGGGTATATTTCTTGGCCTTTCTCTTGTTAAAAATTGCATCTTTTTTATGGATTTGGTTGATTTTGTGATTTTTGTGGGTTTGGGTGGTTTGTATGTGCATTTTGGGATCTGGGTTGGTTTTTTTTTTGGATTTGGTTTGTTCTTGATGGATATATAGATTTTTATATGAATTATATGGGTATTTTGTATGTCTGATTTAATGTAGGGTATGAGGAGGCTTAGATGTATGCAAATGTTATATAATTTTGTGTTAAATGTTTTAACTTCATCAACAATATTTCTAGATTGCATACATTTTTGTATTCAGTCCCCTTTGGAATTTAGTTATGTCTATGCACCTGTCCCCACTTACTTATCCACTCCTGTCAAATTACAAGTTACAATTTTCTTTCCTTCAATACTCCTGTCAAGTTAGAGTGGAGATCCAACAGAAATGCTGGTATCAGTTTTCTGTTTTCTGTTGTAATCTTTGATGGGATGGAAATGCTGGTACAGATTGATCATTGTGATGAATTATGTTTTGCCAAAGTGTTTATTTTCAACAGAAATTTTGTGATGGCATGTTCATATATCATTCGGGTCCTTGATTTGGAAATGGGATTAATTTACACACATGTATGTCAATTTATTTGGTCTCCATCATCTAGCAGATGTTCTAAATTGCGAATAAGATGTTTGAAATTTTAAAAACTATTAGAAAAAAAGAGTGTAGATTCAAAATAGCAGATTCTTCCTAGTTTTCACAGATACTACATAATTACATACATAGGTCTATACGTACATGTATAGACATAAGGGTTGTTTATTCGCAGTATTGGAATCATAGGCTTCGTGTATAGATCACAAGATCAGGTTCAGAGATGGGCAGCCACCCTTGAAAGTTTCCTCACAACCTATACTTATAAAGTTTTAAGCATTATTCCAGTAATAGTTTTTTCTTAATAATCGAAGTATTACTATATTGGCAAAGAAGAAAGAAAATGTACCTTTTAAATATTATATACATAAAATTCAATTTTCAGCGGTGGATTACCACATATCTATTGCAGGAGATATAACAATAGGACTCCTAACTGTGTTCTTAGAATTCTTCTCAATCCAAACAAGTGAACCAGATGTAACAGTAGGAATCACAGCTTTGAAATTTATAGTCATGGTGTAGCTCTTCTTCTCGTGCTTCTTCTGAAACACCAATGTATCTGGTAAAACCGTTACAACTGAACCCTTTGGTGCCGTTACCTTGATGTTGTATATAGCTGCTCCATCTCCCACATTGGTGACTGTCCTGTAAAATTTCTGATGCGACGTTCGACCACTAGTCTGATTAGTGTACAAGGTAATAAATGAGGGATAATTTAAATCAGAAGACTTGTTCAAGCATCTTTAGCCAGTTCTTGTGATTGCATTGATCTGATTTTGTGTGAAGTTCGTGGAACAGAGAAGATTAGCATAGTCTTGTGCTGTAGCATCATATATAAGACCTAGATTAAGTGCACGATTAGATGTCTCTTTTATTCAAGTCTTTTAATATCTGAATATATGGTTGTGTGGTTACCAATTGTTTGAATATCTTGCAGGAAAAATTTCTCCCGTTCATGCTTCACAAGTTGAACCCAGAGCGATATCCTGAAAGGTATATGAGGATTAAGGAAGTTATGGATCGACCCAAACAAAATGGTGCTATCGATTGTGGCGTGTATGCTTGCAAATATATGGATGCCATTTGCAATGGAATATCGTTGAAAGATGCACATTGGGATCCCAAAAAAGATGTCATGACCTTTAGGTATCGCATTGCACATGAGCTTCGGATTGGGGAAGCACGACTTATTAGTGACTGGGGGATTCGACAAAGGAATCTGGGCTTTTAGTCTCGTTTTTGTAAATTAACGGACTTTTTGTAATATTTTATTGCTTTTATGATATTTGTAATAGTTTGGGTTATTGATTTTGATTTGAAGTTTAAGTTTGGAGTTTTAGAAATTTAGTGTATTTGAAGTAGTTAATTTGAAAGCTTTTGACAGGTTTTTTAGAGTTAATTTGAAAAGCTTTTGACAGGTTTAAAACAGGCTGGGTGTTAAATTTTAAAAATGCCCACCGCAATGTTTCAATGAGGGGGCCGCAATGAAGCATTGCGGTGGCCGCTATGATTCAATGCGGTGGTAGTATAAGAGGTGATTGTTGAATACAACCTCGTCCATTGCAAAATTTTACATAATGTTCATAAATTAGATAAGAACAGATGGTAGGTAGAAAATTATTCAGAGACAAAATTTGGTAACAAATATTTTGCTAGAAACATTGCAATTAAATGTTTTGTAAGTCGAGTCGAAGGTAACCACGTCCACAAGTTTCTTTCAATTCTCCTAGCAAAGCCAAACCACACTCCGCATCACCGGAATCGAACATTTAACTAAGATTAGAAGTATTACAATCAAATCTTTTGGACTACAATTTCTATTACAACTAATAGAAACTAGCCAATATCTTCATAACCATCGGTCTCATCACCATCTTCTTCTTATTCATTTTCTTCACATTCTTCTTCTTCTTAAATAGGTATTCGTATTAGCATCACAATAAACCAGACACATAACCAAATCATCACCTTATACAAAAAGCTCTGACACCATTGGAGTTCTTCGAGGCAGTAATTCACAGCGGTAACAAGGATAATTATAAAAAAAATCGAAATCCAAAACCATGGATCCATGTATCTATATATTAAGAGTTTTTTTTTACCAAATTTCGAAAATGAAAGTTAAAAGGGAGAGGAATTTTGGTGAAGTGGATGTAGGGATAAAGATGAAATTTGGTAAGAGCTGTTAGGTTTTCTTCAAAGCATTAACCCTAAAAAATACATCTTAATGTATTTATAGGGAGAGATAGAGATGGGCTTAACCCATGGGCTTAATTTAACAAATCTGATTGGGCTTAATTTAACAAATCTGATTGGGCTTACATTAAAACATTTCTAATAACCCAATCTCATTTAGTTTTATTATTAAACTCGAATTAAATAAGATAAAATAGAAAAATATTAAATTCCAATTAAATTAAATTAAAAATAGAAAAATATTAAATTCGAATTAAATTAAATTTGAATTTTGGTTTAGTTTGTTTAAAACAGTTTTTCTTGGGCTAGAGTAATCTGAGATGGGTGACCCCCTGGGAAGTTTTTTTTTTTCCCCAAATTTTTTTTCTGGAAGTTTATATTAAATTTCACGAATAAAATTTAATTTTAAGCTTTTTTTCGATTTTTAAATGCAAGATTTGTAAATAAATATTTTAAAATATTGTTACTAGAAAAATTATTAAAATATGAGTGGAATTCGTTTCTCATATATATTAGAATGGTTAAGAGATTCAACAGATGTGGCATTCCAGGCCGGGAGTGTTGGTGCAAAACAAAACTTCGTAGTTAAGCGTGCTTGGGCTAGAGTAATCTGAGATGGGTGACCCCCTGGGAAGTTTTTTTTTTTTCCCCAAATTTTTTTTTAAAGCTTGCTAGGAAAAATATGTAATAATTTTTTTCAAAATGTAAATTATTTTTTCCTAGGATATTTGGATTAAATTATAGTTTAATTTTTTTCACGTGTTTCAAATTGAAATTTCATAAAAAATATAAATTAATCGTTTTTTTTCGAATTTTAGCCTAATCGTTTTTTTCCAAATTTTGACTAAAATTGAAAAAAATAAATTTTTCCAATTTTCTGGAAGTTTATATTAAATTTCACGAATAAAATTTAATTTTAAGCTTTTTTTCGATTTTTAAATGCAAGATTTGTAAATAAATATTTTAAAATATTGTTACTAGAAAAATTATTAAAATATGAGTGGAATTCGTTTCTCATATATATTAGAATGGTTAAGAGATTCAACAGATGTGGCATTCCTGGCCGGGAGTGTTGGTGCAAAACAAAACTTCGTAGTTAAGCGTGCTTGGGCTAGAGTAATCTGAGATGGGTGACCCCCTGGGAAGTTTTTTTTTTTCCCCAAATTTTTTTTTAAAGCTTGCTAGGAAAAATATGTAATAATTTTTTTCAAAATGTAAATTATTTTTTCCTGGGATATTTGGATTAAATTATAGTTTAAATTTTTTCACGTGTTTCAAATTGAAATTTCATAAAAAATATAAATTAATCGTTTTTTTTCGAATTTTAGCCTAATCGTTTTTTTCCAAATTTTGACTAAAATTGAAAAAAATAAATTCTTCCAATTTTCTGGAAGTTTATATTAAATTTCACGAATAAAATTTAATTTTAAGCTTTTTTTCGATTTTTAAATGCAAGATTTGTAAATAAATATTTTAAAATATTGTTACTAGAAAAATTATTAAAATATGAGTGGAATTCGTTTCTCATATATATTAGAATGGTTAAGAGATTCAACAGATGTGGCATTCCTGGCCGGGAGTGTTGGTGCAAAACAAAACTTCGTAGTTAAGCGTGCTTGGGCTAGAGTAATCTGAGATGGGTGACCTCCTGGGAAGTTTTTTGGCCACCGCAATGTTTCAATGCAGCCACCTCAATGTTTCATTGAGGTGGGTAGAAAATAGACAGAAGCTTAGCTGAACAGTGTGACACCGCAATGTTTCAATGCAGGCACCTCATTGTTTCATTGAGGTGGGTAGAAAATAGACAGAAGCTTTAGCTGGAACAGAGGAAATACAGAGGAGGCGTCTGGCCACCGCAATGTGTCATTGCAGCCACCGCAATGTTTCATTGAGGTGTGTTGGAAATAGACAGAAGCTTTAGCTGGAACAGTTTTCCACCGCAATGTTTCAATGCAGCCACCTCAATGTTTCATTGAGGTGGGTAGAAAATAGAAAGAAGCTCCAGGCCCCTTCCCCTGTTTTTTTTTGTTTTATATTTACTTCGAATTAACATTTTTTTTTCTTAAATCATAATTTTCAATTTTTTCTTAACGAATAATAATCATCTTTTTCATTTTTTTTCATAATGTATTGCATAATAAATTGAATATCATATAATAAATTCAATTTCACATAATAAATTAAATATCACACAATAAATTGAAAATTTAATTCAAATATCAATACATTCATTGAAGAGGAGGATTAGGACAATTCCTTCTATCATGCTTTGCTCCCTCTTGCCCACATTTTCCGCACTTTCGTGGCTTGGCCTTTGAACTTGAAGTTTCAACACCACTTTTATATCTTTCCGATTTCTTTCGTCCCTTAGTTTGTGACATTGGAGGATCGAATATCGGATCATGTTGGTAATCATCTTGGTGAAATGACTCATTCTTTTGCTCGTTACGTTCCTCTTCTTGAAATTTGTTTTTCACGTTATATTTCTCTCTCTCAATCACCTTCATCAAGTAATTGAATCGTGGGACGGAACAACTAGCTATGGCACCCAAGTTTTGAAAAGATTTGCACAATGCACTATACCTTGACGATTGTGATGCACCAACATTGGCAAGAACGGGAGGGGTATACGGTAGAGGTCCGGCAATTTTATTGCCATCCATTGTCCACCTAGGCATGATGTAGAGGTCCGGTATTTTGAGTTTTTGCTTCTTGTCTAGGTACCGGATCATGTGTTTACAAATCATCCCGGAATGTTCAAAATTATTACAATTACATTCTAGCTTTCCGTCAAAGTGAGCCGTTAAAAGGTAACTTCTTCTACGATTCTCCGGAACCGTACACTTCTCAACCAAGTACAATTTAAACAAATAAGTTTCACCTTGGCTAGCCCTCGTCACTTGGTATGATGTGCTTTTCAAAAGCTCCGTTTGAAAACGCTTAAACATTTCTTTCGTGTAAATCTCGGATGCATTAATTTCCAAGGGCGAATGCAACACTAGTTTCCTATCCCATTCCTCGGTCTCATAATCGCTTTTAACTTCCCTAAGATTTTGTGACTCCAAAGCCTTTTGTGAGTTCTCAATAAATTCTTTCAAACCGGTTGATGCTCGCACATATTCATCAAAAAAAGAATTCATGGACTCGCTTCTTGAGGTTGTAGTCATACCGGCGGCAAAGTGTTGTCTCGTGTACGCACCAATCCATTGACCTCTAATAGCATACATTTCATTTAGCCAATCATGATTCTCAAGATCGTACTTCTCGACCAATTCCTCCCACCGACCTTCGAATTCCGTGGGTGTCAACGACTTGTACACACATGCATTAAAATCCATTTTGAATTCCGGATAATTGGTGTACAAGCTAGATAACTTCTCGGGGAACTTACTACTTATATGCCATGTACAATACGTGTGTTTTGTTGTCGGCATAACATCCGCAATAGCATTTCCCAAAGCAATGTCTTGATCGGTAATGATTGTAGTGGGTGCCTTGTTGTCAACGGCTTCCAACCATGTTTTCAAAACCCATTTGTAAGATGTCTCTTTCTCATCCCTCATTAGTGCAAATCCAAACAAAATATTTTGGTAGTGGTGATTTACCCCCGTAATAGGTATGAAAGGCATGCAATATCTATTCGTCCGATAGGTTGAGTCGAACGTAACCACATC
Source organism: Kitagawia praeruptora (assembly GCA_037693485.1). Taxonomy (NCBI): domain Eukaryota; kingdom Viridiplantae; phylum Streptophyta; class Magnoliopsida; order Apiales; family Apiaceae; genus Kitagawia; species Kitagawia praeruptora. Next base: position 25,881,490 of record CM075350.1, on the reverse strand, counting down.
ACCGAAATTCTTGTAGGCATTCAAGCATCGAGGATCAACCCACACCAAACCCCTAACACGATTCTCTTCATCCACATCCACTCGATAGAAAAAATTTCCCAAAAAATTCTCTTGTAATTCTCGTAACAATACCAATCCACACTCGGCGTCACCGGAATCAAACACTCGGTGCCGAATGTCACGTATGACATTACGAACATCTTGATGAGAGAAACCTAGATTCTCAACACCACCACATGTCTCACTAAGATATTTCATCACTTTATTCGTCTCGATCCCCGATTTATTAAACAACTCAATCAATGATCGGGTGAGCGGATCTATGTTGCGTGATCTTTGAAAAAATTGTACTTTCTCCGGTGCCACCAAATCATGATTGTGTTCCAAATCGACCAATGTAACTCTCCATTTATTTGTCTTAACATTATGAGAGACACACATCCGAGCATGACAATCCGTCCGTGGAATCGACTCCCTAATTCGTTTCCCTTTACCACGATATTCCGAATTCAATGGTGTGTTTCTTCCACCCTTTAGACAAATATACGTACGAGATGATGGTTCTTTACTTCGTTGATGCCTATGAGTACCGCGGATTATTATTTGGAACCCGACACGTCGGCCATATTCTCTATAAAACACTTCTGCATCATCTAAAGTATCAAAATTCATACCAACGCAAGGCACAACATCATTAATATTCGGAAACGCAAATCCATTATTTTCGTTTTCGATATTAATATCACCATCGACATCATTTTTTCCCATCTTAATATTATTTTCTTCATCATCATCACTATCAATTTCTATGTGCACCTTCGTTTTACCCATACCAACATCATTCTTTCTTCCACCAACATCATCCACATTCATCTTTTCTTTATCCATATCATAAGTATCAACATCTATAATATCATCTTTAACAAATAACTTTCGAAAAACTGGATTTTTTCTTATGGGTGTAACATAATCGAAATTTTCATGGTCGCTCGATGAAGTAGAAGAACTAAATAAATATTCCATAGTAATTAGAGAGCTAACCTTTTTTTTTTGCAGAATTGTTGATCTTTAAGAACCTTCAAACCCTTAGAAAGTGTATATATGAATTTTGGAAGTGTATGTATATGTGAACAATGGGGAAAAACTAACCTTTTTCTTAAATTTTTTTACCTCCAAACCTTTAATATGTGAAAATGTGTGTAATCATATGTGGGGAAAAGGTGTTTTATGGGGAAAAAGTGTTTTACAAATGTTGTGCGTATACACTGTGCTGATAAAAAATTGTTCCCTGGACCACCTCAATGAAACATTGCGGTGGTGGGATTATCTCTAATACCACCGCAATGTTTCATTGCGGTGCCAAAAAAAATTGTTCCCTGGCCACCTCAATGAAACATTGCGGTGGTGGGATTATCTCTAATACCCACCGCAATGTTTCATTGCGGTGGCAATTCTGCAACCACCACATACAAGTGCCACATTTAACGTTGGTCGAAAAAATGTTATTTACCATTTAATTAAAAATATTTAATCTAAATATAGTGGGAGATCGAATATTCGGGGATGATCAAGTTTTGGTAGTGGCTCCGTACCTACTAATTTTACCTTACTTCCTCTAATCAACCTATAAATAATTTCAATTATGAGGAGATTCAATAAATTAACGGATATTTTGAATGGTACCCTTCTGGTTTTGGGTTTTCTAGACGGTATCGTTCCTTCTTAGTAGATTGGAGATTTTGAATGATATTCCCAAAGTTTCATAAAATAAAAATTAATTAGATTGGAGATATTAGTAGATCACTACAATTTTCAATATGACTCGTAACTAGTGTTTTGTCACGGATTATTATTTTATTTTTTTGAAGAAATATTTGAACGATCCAACCATACGGATGTCAATATACATATAATATAATGATATTCCCAAATTTTCAGAAAATAAAAAATTAATTTGATTGGAGATCTTAGTAGATCACTACTATTTTCAATAAACCTCGTAACTAGTGCTTTGTAACGGATTATTGTTTCTATTTAAAAAAAATATTTTTGAACGATCTAACCGTAGGGATGTCAATATAAATCTAATATAATGATATTTCCAAAGTTTTAGAAAATAAAAAATTAATTTTATTGGAAATCTTAATAGATCACTATTATTTTCAATATGACTCGTAACTAGTGCTTTGTCACGGATTATTGTTTTTATTTTTTAAAAAATATTTTTGAACGATCCAACCGTAGGGATGTCAATATATATCTATTATAATGATATTTCCAAAGTTTCATAAAATAAAAAATTAAGTTGATTGAAGATCTTAGTAGATCACTACTATTTTCAATATGACTCGTAACTAGTGCTTTGTCACGGATTGTTGTTTCTATTTTTAAAAAAATATTTTTGAACGATCCAACCGTAGGGATGTCAATATATATCTAATATAATGATATTTCCAAAGTTTCATAAAATAAAAATTAATTTGATTGGAAATCTTAATAGATCACTATTATTTTCAATATGACACGTAACTAGTGCTTTGTCACGGATTATTGTTTCGATTTTTTAAAAAATATTTTTGAACGATCCAACCGTACGGATGTCAATATATATCTAATATAGTGATATTCCCAAATTTTCAGAAAATAAAAAATTAATTTTATTGGAGATCTTAGTAGATCACTACTATTTTCAATATGACTCGTAACTAGTGCTTTGTCACGGATTATTGTTTTTATTTTTTAAAAAATATTTTTGAACGATCCAACCGTACGGATGTCAATATATATCTAATATAGTGATATTCCCAAATTTTCAGAAAATAAAAAATTAATTTTATTGGAGATCTTAGTAGATCACTACTATTTTCAATATGACTCGTAACTAGTGCTTTGTCACGGATTATTGTTTTTTTTTTAAAAAATATTTTTGAACGATCCAACCGTAGGGATGTCAATATATATCTAATATAATGATATTTCCAAAGTTTCATAAAATAAAAAATTAAGTTGATTGAAGATCTTAGTAGATCACTACTATTTTCAATATGACTCGTAACTAGTGCTTTGTCACGGATTGTTGTTTCTATTTTTAAAACAATATTTTTGAACGATCCAACCGTAGGGATCTCAATATATATCTAATATAATGATATTTCCAAAGTTTCATAAAATAAAAATTAATTTAATTGGAAATCTTAATAGATCACTATTATTTTCAATATGACACGTAACTAGTGCTTTGTCACGGATTATTGTTTCGATTTTTTAAAAAATATTTTTGAACGATCTAACCGTAGGGATGTCAATATATATCTAATATAATGATATTTCCAAAGTTTCAGAAAATAAAAAATTAATTTGATTGGAAATCTTAATAGATCATTATTATTTTCAATATGACTCGTAACAAGTGCTTTGTCACGGATTATTGTTTCTATTTTTTAAAAATATTTTTGAACGATCCAACCGTACGGATGTCAATATATATCTAATTTAATGATATTCCCAATTTTTAAGAAAATAAACAATTAATTTGGTTGGAGATTTTAATAAATTACTATCAAATTCAGAAATTTGTTTAAACTTAACTTATCTTTAATTATTTCCATTTTCAACACAAGAATCTTGTAGCTCAGCTGGTTGTGATGTTCCCCAATGCCCTGGATGTCCCAGGTTCAACTCCTCGTTAACACAAATGTTTTGAGAAAAAAACATCAAAAAAAAACTTAGTAGCAATGTTTCATTGCTACCACCTCAATGAAACATTGAGGTGGCCGCAATGAGACATTGAGGCTGTGTCGTTTTTCAACTTATAAGGGTATTTTTGTATTTAAAGAAAATATGTGTTTGCAATGAAACATTGCGGCCTCCTCAATGTATCATTGCGGTGGGTGTTTCTCTCGGCCGTTGGATGCATCAACAAACGATCCAGATTTGTTGGTTACATAACATTCCACAACCAGCTGTGGTTGTGGACCAAAATCCATATATATATATATATATATATATATATATATATATGGGTGCCCTTCCACAACCACAGCTGGTTGTGGTTTGAAAACCATCCAACAAATCTTGTCCGTTAATTTGGAAAATGTATGGCTGGGATTAATTGCTTCAGCAATGAAACATTGCGGTGGCAGCATCTCTCCCAATGATACAACGCGGCCTCCTCAATGATACATTGCGGGGAACAAAATTTTGTGCAATTACTGTTTTACCCTTCCATTCACAAACAAACGGGTACTCACAGACAACCCAAACATATTCACTCGAACTAAACACATAAACACACAGACCTCGAACTACATATTTTGTAAGTTTCGCTTAACCCTAACACTTCAATCGACCAATCTCTCGACGCTATTGAAGGTCAATTAACCTCTATTTCACTCAATCACCACCACTCTCCCCTAATTCCCCCTCCTCATCCCCAAAATATCGTTACATTGTCTTCGGATTCGCGTTCGCAACTCGAACAAGTAATAGCAGCTGAAATTGGGGTTTTTTTTACCCATTGGGTTGAAATTTGCTTGAAGTGCAAAGTGAGGAAAAAGTTTTTGACAAAGGTTGTTTTAAAAAACGGGCAGACAAAAAATGGTCCCTAGGACCACCTCAATGTTTCATTGAGGTGGCCACAATGAAACATTGCTACCACCTCAATGTTTCATTGAGGTGGCCGCAATGAAACAATGCGGTGGGAATGCTGGTGGATAAAATGTTATTTTCCATGATCACAGCAATGAAGCATTGCGGTAGTACAAAGCTTATTTTCAATTTTTTGTTTAATTATAAAAATATGCATGTAAAATCATAATAAATTAAATTAAAATTTTAAATATCTTTAATGTTAAGTTAAGAATATTTTTTTCTAGCCACGAATTGTTTTCAATATTATTATTATTTTCAATATGACTCGTAACTACTGCTTTGTCACGGATTATTGTTTCTATTTTTTTCAAATAGTTTTGAACGATCCAACCGTAGAGATGTCAATATATATCTAATATAATGATATTTCCAAAGTTTCAGAAAATAAAAAATTAATTAGATTGGATATCTTAGTAGATCACTACTATTTTCAATATGACTTGTAACTAGTGCTTTGTCACAGATTATTGTTTCTATTTTTTTAAAAATATTTTCGAACGATCCAACCGTAGGGATTTTAATATATATCTAATATAATGATATTTCCAAAGTTTGAGAAAATAAAAAATTAATTTGATTGGAGATCTCAGTAGATCACTACTATTTTCAATATGACTCGTAACTAGTGCTTTGTCACGGATTATTGTTTCTATTTTTTAAAAAATATTTTTGAACGATCCAACCGTAGGGATGTCAATATATATCTAATATAATGATATTTCCAAAGTTTCAGAAAATAAAAAATTAATTAGATTGGATATCTTAGTAGATCACTACTATTTTCAATATGACTCGTAACTAGTGCTTTGTCACGTATTATTGTTTCTATTTTTTTAAAAATATTTTTGAACGATCCAACCGTAGGGATGTCAATATATATCTAATATAATGATATTTTCAAAGTTTCAGAAAATAAAAAATTAATTTGATTGGAAATCTTAATAGATCACTATTATTTTCAATATGACTCGTAACTACTGCTTTGTCACGGATTATTGTTTCTATTTTTTTTAAAATAGTTTTGAACGATCCAACCGTAGAGATGTCAATATATATATCTAATATAATGATATTTCCAAAGTTTCAAAAAATAAAAAATTAATTAGATTGGATATCTTAGTAGATCACTACTATTTTCAATATGACTCGTAACTAGTGCTTTGTCACAGATTATTGTTTCTATTTTTTTAAAAATATTTTTGAACGATCCAACCGTAGGGATGTTAATATATATCTAATATAATGATATTTCCAAAGTTTGAGAAAATAAAAAATTAATTTGATTGGAGATCTTAGTAGATCACTACTATTTTCAATATGACTCTAACTAGTGCACGAATTATTGTTTGTATTTTAAAAAAAATATTTTTGAACGATCCAACCGTACAGATGTCAATATATATCTAATATAATGATATTCCCAAAGTTTCAGAAAATAAAAATTAATTAGATTGGAGATCTTAGTAGATCACTACTATTTTCAATATGACTCGTAACTAGTGTTTTGTCACGGATTATTATTTTATTTTTTTAAAAAAAAAATTTGAACGATCCAACCATACGGATGTCAATATATATCTAATATAATGATATTCTCAAATTTTCAGAAAATAAAAAATTAATTTGATTGGAGATCTTAGTAGATCACTACTATTTTCAACATGACTCGTAACTAGTGCTTTGTCAAGGATTATTGTTTCTATTTTTTAAAAAATATTTTTGAACGATCCAACCGTAGGGATGTCAATATATATCTAATATAATCATATTCCCAAATTTTCAGAAAATAAAAAATTAATTTGATTGGAGATCTTAGTAGATCACTACTATTTTCAATATGACTCGTAACTAGTGTTTTGTCACGGATTATTGTTTTTTTTTTAAAAAAAATATTTTTGAACGATCCAACCGTAGGGATGTTAATATATATCTAATATAATGATATTTCCAAAGTTTCAGAAAATAAAAAATTAATTTGATTGGAAATCTTAAAAGATCACTATTATTTTCAATATGACTCGTAACTACTGCTTTGTCACGGATTATTGTTTCTATTTTTTAAAAAATATTTTTGAACGATCCAACCGTACGGATTTCAATATATATCTAATTTAATGATATTCCCAATTTTTAAGAAAATAAAAAATTAATTTGGTTGGAGATCACTTAATTCCTAATCAAATCGCATATATATCACTGTTTTAATATTATGCTCCTAATCACTTAATTCCTAATCAAATCGGAAAAGGGCATTTTCGTATTTTAAAAAAAATGTAGTAGCAATGTTTCATTGCTACCACCTCAATGAAACATTGAGGTGGCCGCAATGAGACATTGAGGCTGTATCCTTTTTTAACGGTAGTTTCTTTATAAGGGTATTTTTGTATTTAAAGAAAATATATTTTAGCAATGAAACATTGCGGCCACCTCAATGTTTCATTGCGGTGAGTGTTTCTCTCAGCCGTTGGATGCATCAACAAACGGTCCAGATTTGTTGGTTACATAACATTCCACAACGCTGTGGTTGTGGACCTTAAATATCATATGTATGTATATATATATATATATATATATATATATATATATGGGTGCCCTTCCACAACCATGGATGGTTAGAATTTAAAATCCAACCACCAAATCTTATCCGTTAAAAACAAAAATATACGGTAGGGATTTAATGCCCCCGCAATAATTCATTGCGGGTACTGCATTGTTACATTGCGGGCAGATTCATCAGCAATGACACATTGCGGGTTCCCAAATTTACTTTTTTGCCCTTATCTTTAACCCCAAAACAGATTGACCGACCTAATTTACAACACTTTAGCACAAAACAAAGACACACTGCTCGACTTCGTATCAAAATTCACAGTCGACTCAAACTCACATTGCGATTTTTTCGACAATTTGGTAGCGTTCTCAACTATTTGAAGCCGATTTCCTCGTCCTCGACTCCGCCTTCTTCTACTTCACTACTGGTATTTTACTTCTCTTATTATTCTTCTTGGGTTATATAATTTACAAAAATGTATATACACACTGGTATATATACACACACACACACTCTACTACCAAATTCAAATTAGGGTTTAAATTCTCTAACTAATTCCCATTTTGTGATTATTCGAATTTTGTTGTGAATTTATCAAATTTCTGGAAATCTATTCAGAATATTGTCGATTTATGGTGGATTTATTTGAATTTTGTAAACTAAGACTGGGGGTTCGAATTTTGTGAATTTTTCCTAATTTTGTTCAAATTTTGATGTGAGCTTCTTTATTGTGTGTGGATTGTAATTGTGGTAGACCTTTGTTTCTTAAATGTAGTTGTGTTGCTAACTTCCCATTAATTTTCACTGCCTTATACGTGTTGTCTGTATTGAATCAAATCTTCAAATGAGTAGCTTCGTCTTCTCTCAGGTAGTGAGTGCAGTAAATTGTGCTATAAGGGGTTGGATCAATGTAGACAGTGACATTATTGCTTGTGAAGATTGTGGATCTCGTCTCCTATTTTCTACTCCGTCATCTTGGACACAGCACCAAGGCAAGTCGTTTTTTAACTTTAATAGTATTGCTATTCTTAGAGGTCTGCAGTTCCATGTTACACATTTAAAAAAACCACTGGCAATTAGCAGTCCAAACTATGTAGTTTCTGGTGAAGAGGGATTCAGGATTCTAGCTCAATCTTTAAATTTAAATTCCTATATAAAGAGCATAAGAAAGTGGTTTATACTCCTCTCCCTGCATAATTTTGTTGCTAACAGGTAGTAAGGCATAACAAAATGAAAAATCTGATCTACAGAGATCAAATAAAGACGTAAAGAAGAGATTCATGAGGAACTAAAGATAATTCCTGGCTAAGTGTATTAACAACTATGCCTTTTGTGTGGACCAATGATCTGCCAAGTTGATGCAGGGAAATCGGTTGTTGCAGTCACATTTTAACTTAGCATCTTTCTATGTTTAGGGAAATTGTTAATCTCTCTATCTCTTGAACTTCAATATTTTGGTCTAATTTGTTTTTTGTGCAATGGTAAATATTGTGTTAACTACTTGATGCATAACAGGATCACCTAAATTATGCTGGCTCATTGCGCACAGTGTATAGTCAATTGCACCTTGAAGAAAGTTTTTCTTTATACCTATTTGTGGATCTATCTTTCAAAATGCATAGATATAAGATAATTTTGTCAAATATTCTTATATATGGTTCATCTTTTGTTCCCTTATTCATATAATCAGGTTAGTTTTTAGCTAACCTACTTTATATGCATATTAAAAATGATTTATTAATTGGAATTTATCATTTATTAATCCAAATTAGGCTTACTTTCCCTAATTTTTATTTAATTTCCTTAATTAGGCTAAATCTCTCATAAATAGATTAAAAATGAATTATTAATTGGATTTTATCATTTATTAATCCAAATTAGGCTTACTTTCCCTAATTTTGATTTAATTTCCCTAATTAGGCTAAATCTCTCTTAAATAGATTAAAAATGATTTTTTAATTCAAATTTATCATTTATTAATCCAAAATAGGCTTAATTCCCCTAATTTAGGCTAAATCTCTCATAAATAGATTAAAAATGACTTGTTAATTCAAATTTATCATTTATAATCCAAAATAGGCCTAATTTATTACTTGATTTTCTTTTTTAATCTATAATTTGGTAATTGCAGGTTAAATTACGTATGTTCAAATATTCAGTGTGCCTAATTTTTTATTTTGAATCGTTGCAGATATTATGGATATGCAGTGTGGTCCTCTTGATCGATCGCTCCTGGTTCAGCAGGACGAGCATATCAGCACTTTGATATGGGAGGGAGGTGATAGGGAGAAGTTGGATGTGAGGCAGTATACTACACTGCAGGGTGTGTGGGAGTTACAGGCAGACCAGCGTGCCCTTTTGCGTACTTGGGGATTTGGGGTGTTTACTAATCCCCGCTCAGTACCTCAGAATGACATTACCCTGATCAAAGCATTGGTGGAGCGGTGGAGATCGGAAACTAATTCATTTCACTTCAGTTTTGGTGAGATGACTATTACACTCGAGGATGTGTACATGATCATGGGGCTGCCGATCAGTGGGCGTGCTTTGACCCATACTGAGCTATCTGATCCGATTGGCTACTGGAAGAAAGAATGGCAGGATCTTCGGTTGCACAGTGCTCAGAAGCGCAAGGCCATGTATGGAAACGGCGGGGTAAAACTTTGTGAATTGCGGGATAGATATAAGGTGAGGTGTAAGAGATCGAAGCGTCCAGAATGGGTTGCTCAGGATCCTGTAGTGTATACCAGGGGATATCTATTGTATATTATTGGGGCCGTACTATTTCCTACTTCCAACCGGAATGTTGTGCATCCCCGATACATACAGTTTTTGCAGCAGCCGGATCAGATTATTGATTATGCTTGGGGCGCTGCAGTTCTTGCACATTTATATAGAGCCCTGTCTAAATCTGTGAAGAAGTCTTCCACCTCTTTCAACGGGTGCGCAATGCTTCTTCAGTTGTGGGCGTGGGAGAGATTGAATCCGGGGCGTCCAGAGATTGCACCACGCCAGCAGCTTCGGTGGCCGAGAGCATTAGCTTGGGCTGAGCCGGTGAAGCGGAGGAGGGTTAACCCCCACCACCATACTGGTAGTTATAGGGGAGATTTTGACAGCTCTATGCCGCACTGGGTCACATGGCAGCCATACGCCAGGTGAATACTTGATATTTTAGTCTTACTACTTGCATTTTAGTATCAGTGTTTGCATTCCAGTCTTTACTTGTTTACCACTTGCATTTTAATTTTAGTATCGTTGATTGCATTCTAATTTTATATGTAATATTTAAACAGATTTTACGCGAGGGCTGATGCTGATGAGGATGCTGACATGATGGTGGCCCGTCATATGGCTCTTGGGCGTATACCCTTGGTGTCATTTGAGTTTATTGAGTACCAGATGCCGGACAGGGTACTCAGGCAGTTCGGTATGTTGCAGCATATACCGCAGGAGCCGCTTGACCATACATTTTTGCGGACTGAGAGGCAAACTCAATACCAGCGGGATGCACATATGGTTACTTACCGGAGCTATTTGGATGAGTGGGCTAGTTATGTGGAGAGCGGTATGCCCATCACCGGGGAGGGCGAGTATGTACCCATTCAGGATTACTTGGATTGGTATAGGCGTGTCAGTAAACTCAGGATTGCTCCTTGTGTGGTTCGTACGGACAATAAGATTACACCCCGAGATTGGTTCCCGCAGCAGTCCGCCATTGATGCAGTATGTTCTTAATACTGTTGTTGAATAATTGCATTTTAGCTATAATAATTTCATTTTAGACCTTATAACTGCATTTTAGCAATGATAATAGCGTATTTGTCCTAATAATTGCATTAATGATATTTGTAGTTGGAGAGTGCTATGAGGTTGATACACCAGGTCCACTTGCACAAACCTGCTAAGTGGTTCTATGAGTCTCTTCCTGATTTCCTATACTCGTATGATCGAGTCAACACAGAGTGGAGGGGTGCTGATTTTAGTCGACCCTCTTTTTTTGGAGAGGAGGATATAAAGAGACCCTCTACCTTTGGAGACGAGGATACACCTATTGTAGACCCTCCTATTCTAGATCCCCATGCTCGTGAGATGGATGTTGATCCATCTGCCCCTAGTGTTACTCAGAAAAGTCCCCTTGAGGTAGTAATCTTTTCTTCTATCGATTTAATGTCTTGCTATTAAACATATTACTGATTGTTGTAATGTAATTGATAGGTTGAGACTAGTGCTCCTGATGCACTGCAGGACCCTCCACTCAGTGTCCCCCTTGAGCATCCTCTTGAGGTAGTAATCCTTTCTTCTATCGATTTAATGTCTTGCTATTGAACATATTACTGATTGTTGTAATGTACTGATAGGTTGAGACTAGTGCTCCTGATGCACTGCAGGACACTCCGACCAAAGATTCCCTAAAGCGTCCTCTTGAGGTAGTAATCTTTTCTTCTATCGATTTAATGTCTTGCTATTGAACATATTACTGATTGTTGTAATGTACTGATAGGTTGAGACTAGTGCTCCTGATGCACTGCAGGACACTCCTACCAAAGATTCCCTAAAGCGTCCTCTTGAGGTAGTAATCTTTTCTTCTATCGATTTAATGTCTTGCTATTGAACATATTACTGATTGTTGTAATGTACTGATAGGTTGAGACTAGTGCTCCTGATGCACTGCAGGACACTCCGGCCACGGATTCCATTAAGCGTCCACGTCAGGTATTAAACAATCTTTGAACATATTACCGATTGGTGTATTAAACAAGTGTTTGATTTATGTATTGACACCTAATTGTAGGATGAGACTGCTTCACCTTTTATGGGTACCACTTACCGATCTTTTGCTTTTACACCCATTCCACTAAAGGTATTGACTTCTAATCAATTCTTTGTAACGCTTCCCTTTATTATTATTATTATTATTTATCATTCGATGTAAATATCTAATGTAATTGCAGGCTTCTACTAGTGATGAAACTCCTTCAACGGAACGAGGCGTACGTCCATTTGTGGGTTTTGGTAGTGGCTCCGTACCAACCAATTTAAAGGATGCATTTGATGTATGAATCCTCTACCATCCTATCTTTCATGTACACCTATATGTTTATCTATGTTGTGATATGTATCTCGTTTTTTTCAGATGGACACAACCACTGATAAGATGAAGGATGAACGAGATCGGGGTGGTCCTAGTAACAAGGGTGACTTGACTCGGCCACTGAAAAATCGAAAAATTAGGTGGCTATTTCGTCATTGGTGGACTAACGATGGTGAGTTCATTTGATGGACACACTCGCAAAAGGGTGTGACCATGTCCCTAATAAAGGAAAAACTGTTGACCTTAAAACCGGGGTTCTGGTTGGAGGATTCTGTTGTGGACGCTTATGTGGAGCTATTGAAAATTAGAGAGCAGAATCTCTGGAAATCGGAAACCCTTAGGCCTCCGGCGAGAAGGTTTTACTTTGCTTTTAGTTGGTGGATGCTTATCGCTGAACGATTTATTACTAATTTGAAGGTATCAATCATTACCTAAATATTCTTGCATTTGTTTAGTATTTACATGCATACATAGAAGAATGGTATATATTGACATAGAAGAATAGGCATACCATTCGTTTGCAAAGATCGTCAATCTTTCCTTGGAGAGACAGATATCGGCTGACTTGTTTATTTAGAAAAGGAATCAGCATATGGACTCCCTTTGTCCTCAGTTGTCCACTGTCCTTGTCTCCTCTGTCTTCATGATTTTTTACCTTTCCTGTAGATCTCTCAAACATGAGCAATCCCTGTATAGTAAACAACCACAAATAGTAAGCAACCAGTCATACTATTCAAGCAAAGAAAATTTCCTGACATTTGTCATTTGAATTGTAGTGATACTGTGTTTATAGTTTCAGATAATGAAACAGTGTGGTTTTATATTAACGGAAGTATAATAAAGTTCAAGAGTTTTAAGATGTTACCAAGCCTTCTTGCCAGCCCATGTTCCGAAGCATCCTGTTGCCAACAGTATGTTACCAAGCTTTCTCAGTTTTTGCTGAACTTATATATTTCCTCGTATAAGATTATAAAAATAGTAGAGACATAATTCACTTACACTTAATTGTTAAGGTATTCATAATGATAGCTGTAAACCTGTTAACAAAATTGTTACTCATCAGTAGAGAAGTAACACACATATATTGATACATGTATAGAGTGGGATCGAGAGGTTCAGTGAATTGAGTATATAATTCTTTTTATGGCGAAGAAAACAGGCACAACATTTATATTTAGTAATATGAAGTACAACATATAGATAAACATTGTTCTCATATCTGACTACAGCCAACGATGAAAATAAACATGATCAAGATGACTTTTGATGTCACTAAAAGATTAGTTTCAGATTACTTTTTTATTTGTATATCATGAAGTTCATATCCTGAGAAGTGAAGAGGCATCCACATCTCTTAATAGCTGAAATATTTAATGTCTAAGTTCCCTCCCATATGGTTCTTGTTTAAGTTAGCTGATGTAATATTGCCTAAATTTCTCGGTATTCTAGATGCGGCAGAAGTTTTCTCTAATATCTTTCAAGAAGTTTTCTCTAGCATTCTTTTTTTAGCTCGGGATAAGTTGCAAATCTTACCAAACAGAATTCCAGTATATTCTTAGACTAGCTATTGACTGAGTGTCCTTTTTATCTATAGAAGTCGAGCAGCTTCTTGGACTAGCCATTGACTGACTGTCCGCTTTTGTTATAATTTTGTAACAGAAATTATATATAAGTACTAGATCAGTTGTTAAGCAGATAAAATGATATGTATATATAGATGCATGATGCGTAAAGTAAACAGGGAACTCAAGTAATACTTTCGTTCTAAACTAAACACTACTAGATCAGATTTATCAAAAAAGAAGTACTAGATCAGATTATCAGAATTTACATGGTTTACTGTTGACTGTTGAGGATCTGTGACTGACATGATAATAAGTGATGCAAGAACATGGAAACTGGTTTACTGAAATTTTGAAACTGAAAGAATTTGGCATGTGATTGTCTGGAAAAAAAATTATAAATGACACCAGCTATTTCAGATTACATTGGTTTACTGTCTTATATATCTTAATTATGTGCCCTACTTAAGGCTGTCATACATCTTAATTAAATGCATTTTAACGTGTTTAATTACAGCATTGTTTAGTTTTTTAATCTTTAATTTTGCAGACGCCACCAAAAGAGCTTATCGGAGATCAAAAGAAAGCAATGGAAAATTTCATTAAAACTTATCAGAAACAATTTTGTGGACCAAATCTACAAGATTGTGACGCTGCTTTTTTCCCCGTGTGCCATAACCACCATTGGATACTCTTTGTCGCAAACATCAACAAAGGGAAAGTGTTGTTGATTGATCCTCTACGGGATGAGTCGTCTGTCGCAGGAAAAGAAATTTACCCCTTTCAATATTATCTCATGGTAACCTCTTTTATTCAAGTCTTTTAATATCTGAATATATGGTTGTGTGGTTACCAATTATTTGAATATCTTGCAGGAAAAATTTCTCCCGTTCATGCTTCACAAGTTGAACCCAGAGCGATATCCTGAAAGGTATATGAGGATTAAGGAAGTTATGGATCGACCCAAACAAAATGGTGCTATCGATTGTGGCGTGTATGCTTGCAAATATATGGATGCCATTTGCAATGGAATATCGTTGAAAGATGCACATTGGGATCCCAAAAAAGATGTCATGACCTTTAGGTATCGCATTGCACATGAGCTTCGGATTGGGGAAGCACGACTTATTAGTGACTGGGGGATTCGACAAAGGAATCTGGGCTTTTAGTCTCGTTTTTTTATCAAAGTTAAATTTGTAGGATTTTTAGAAGTTGTAAATTAACGGACCTTTTGTAATATTTTATTGCTTTTATGATATTTGTAATACTTTGGGTTATTGATTTTGATTTGAAGTTTAAGTTTGGATTTTTAGAAATTTAGTGTATTTGAAGTAGTTAATTTGAAAGCTTTTGACAGGTTTTTTAGAGTTAATTTGAAAAGCTTTTGACAGGTTTTATGTTGGTGGCAGTTTCTGCCTAGCAGGGTTAAAACAGCCTGAGTGCTAAAATTTAAAAATTCCCACCGCAATGTTTCATTGAGGGGTCTGCAATGAAGCATTGCGGTGGCCGCTATGATTCATTGCGGTGGCAGTTTAAGAGGTGATTGTTGAATAGGTAACCTCGTCCATAAATCTTACATAATGTTCATAAATTAGATAAGAACAGATGGTAGGTACAAAATTATTCAGAGACAAAATTTGGTAACAAATATTTTGCAAGAAACATTGCAATTAAATGTTTTGTAAGTCGAGTCGAAGGTAACCACGTCTCCAAAATTATTGTAAGCAAGAAGTGAACGAGAATCAACCCACACCAAACCCCTAACACGACTCTCCTCGTCCACATCAACTCGATAAAAAAAAATTCTACTACAAGTTTCTTTCAATTCTCCTAGCAAAGCCAAACCACACTCCGCATCACCGGAATCGAACATTTAACTAAGATTAGAAGTATTACAATCAAATCTTTTGGACTACAATTTCTATTACAACTAATAGAAACTAGCCAATATCTTCATAACCATCGGTCTCATCACCATCTTCTTCTTATTCATTTTCTTCACATTCTTCTTCTTCTTAAATAGGTATTCGTATTAGCATCACAATAAACCAGACACATAACCAAATCATCACCTTATACAAAAAGCTCTGACACCATTGGAGTTCTTCGAGGCAGTAATTCACAGCGGTAACAAGGATAATTATAAAAAAAATCGAAATCCAAAACCATGGATCCATGTATCTATATATTAAGAGTTTTTTTTACCAAATTTTGAAAATGAAAGTTAAAAGGGAGAGGAATTTTGGTGAAGTGGATGTAGGGATAAAGATGAAATTTGGTAAGAGCTGTTAGGTTTTCTTCAAAGCATAAACCCTAAAAAATACATCTTAATGTATTTATAGGGAGAGATAGAGATGGGCTTAACCCATGGGCTTAATTTAACAAATCTGATTGGGCTTAATTTAACAAATCTGATTGGGCTTACATTAAAACATTTCTAATAACCCAATCTCATTTAGTTTTATTATTAAACTCGAATTAAATAAGATAAAATAGAAAAATATTAAATTCCAATTAAATTAAATTAAAAATAGAAAAATATTAAATTCGAATTAAATTAAATTTGAATTTTGGTTTAGTTTGTTTAAAACAGTTTTTCTTGGGCTAGAGTAATCTGAGATGGGTGACCCCCTGGGAAGTTTTTTTTTTCCCCAAATTTTTTTTTAAAGCTTGCTAGGAAAAATATGTAATAATTTTTTTCAAAATGTAAATTATTTTTTCCTGGGATATTTGGATTAAATTATAGTTTAAATTTTTTCACGTGTTTCAAATTGAAATTTCATAAAAAATATAAATTAATCGTTTTTTTTCGAATTTTAGCCTAATCGTTTTTTTCCAAATTTTGACTAAAATTGAAAAAATAAATTTTTCCAATTTTCTGGAAGTTTATATTAAATTTCACGAATAAAATTTAATTTTAAGCTTTTTTTCGATTTTTAAATGCAAGATTTGTAAATAAATATTTTAAAATATTGTTACTAGAAAAATTATTAAAATATGAGTGGAATTCGTTTCTCATATATATTAGAATGGTTAAGAGATTCAACAGATGTGGCATTCCTGGCCGAGAGTGTTGGTGCAAAACAAAACTTCGTAGTTAAGCGTGCTTGGGCTAGAGTAATCTGAGATGGGTGACCCCCTGGGAAGTTTTTTTTTTCCCCAAATTTTTTTTTAAAGCTTGCTAGGAAAAATATGTAATAATTTTTTTCAAAATGTAAATTATTTTTTCCTGGGATATTTGGATTAAATTATAGTTTAAATTTTTTCACGTGTTTCAAATTGAAATTTCATAAAAAATATAAATTAATCGTTTTTTTTCGAATTTTAGCCTAATCGTTTTTTTCCAAATTTTGACTAAAATTGAAAAAATAAAATTTTCCAATTTTCTGGAAGTTTATATTAAATTTCACGAATAAAATTTAATTTTAAGCTTTTTTTCGATTTTTAAATGCAAGATTTGTAAATAAATATTTTAAAATATTGTTACTAGAAAAATTATTAAAATATGAGTGGAATTCGTTTCTCATATATATTAGAATGGTTAAGAGATTCAACAGATGTGGCATTCCTGGTCGAGAGTGTTGGTGCAAAACAAAACTTCGTAGTTAAGCGTGCTTGGGCTAGAGTAATCTGAGATGGGTGACCCCCTGGGAAGTTTTTTTTTTCCCCAAATTTTTTTTTAAAGCTTGCTAGGAAAAATATGTAATAATTTTTTTCAAAATGTAAATTATTTTTTCCTGGGATATTTGGATTAAATTATAGTTTAAATTTTTTCACGTGTTTCAAATTGAAATTTCATAAAAAACATAAATTAATCGTTTTTTTTCGAATTTTAGCCTAATCGTTTTTTTTCCAAATTTTGACTAAAATTGAAACAATAAATTTTCCAATTTTCTGGAAGTTTATATTAAATTTCACGAATAAAATTTAATTTTAAGCTTTTTTTCGATTTTTAAATGCAAGATTTGTAAATAAATATTTTAAAATATTGTTACTAGAAAAATTATTAAAATATGAGTGGAATTCGTTTCTCATATATATTACAATGGTTAAGAGATTCAACAGATGTGGCATTCCTGGCCGGGAGTGTTGGTGCAAAACAAAACTTCGTAGTTAAGCGTGCTTGGGCTAGAGTAATCTGAGATGGGTGACCCCCTGGGAAGTTTTTTTTTTCCCCAAATTTTTTTTTAAAGCTTGCTAGGAAAAATATGTAATAATTTTTTTCAAAATGTAAATTATTTTTTCCTGGGATATTTGGATTAAATTATAGTTTAAATTTTTTCACGTGTTTCAAATTGAAATTTCATAAAAAACATAAATTAATCGTTTTTTTTCCCAATTTTAGCCTAATCGTTTTTTTCCAAATTTTGACTAAAATTGAAAAAATAAATTTTTCCAATTTTCGGGAAGTTTATATTAAATTTCACGAATAAAATTTAATTTTAAGCTTTTTTTCGATTTTTAAATGCAAGATTTGTAAATAAATATTTTAAAATATTGTTACTAGAAAAATTATTAAAATATGAGTGGAATTCGTTTCTCATATATATTACAATGGTTAAGAGATTCAACAGATGTGGCATTCCTGGCCGGGAGTGTTGGTGCAAAACAAAACTTCGTAGTTAAGAGTGCTTGGGCTAGAGTAATCTGAGATGGGTGACCCCCTGGGAAGTTTTTTTTTTCCCCAAATTTTTTTTTAAAGCTTGCTAGGAAAAATATGTAATAATTTTTTTCAAAATGTAAATTATTTTTTCCTGGGATATTTGGATTAAATTATAGTTTTAATTTTTTCACGTGTTTCAAATTGAAATTTCATAAAAAACATAAATTAATCGTTTTTTTTCCAAATTTTGACTAAAATTGAAACAATAAATTTTTCCAATTTTCTGGAAGTTTATATTAAATTTCACGAATAAAATTTAATTTTAAGCTTTTTTTCGATTTTTAAATGCAAGATTTGTAAATAAATATTTTAAAATATTGTTACTAGAAAAATTATTAAAATATGAGTGGAATTCGTTTCTCATATATATTACAATGGTTAAGAGATTCAACAGATGTGGCATTCCTGGCCGGGAGTGTTGGTGCAAAACAAAACTTCGTAGTTAAGCGTGCTTGGGCTAGAGTAATCTGAGATGGGTGACCCCCTGGGAAGTTTTTTTTTTCCCCAAATTTTTTTTTAAAGCTTGCTAGGAAAAATATGTAATAATTTTTTTCAAAATGTAAATTATTTTTTCCTGGGATATTTGGATTAAATTATAGTTTAAATTTTTTCACGTGTTTCAAATTGAAATTTCATAAAAAACATAAATTAATCGTTTTTTTTCGAATTTTAGCCTAATCGTTTTTTTTTCCAAATTTTGACTAAAATTGAAAAAATAAATTTTTCCAATTTTCTGGAAGTTTATATTAAATTTCACGAATAAAATTTAATTTTAAGCTTTTTTTCGATTTTTAAATGCAAGATTTGTAAATAAATATTTTAAAATATTTGTTACTAGAAAAATTATTAAAATATGAGTGGAATTCGTTTCTCATATATATTAGAATGGTTAAGAGATTCAACAGATGTGGCATTCCTGGCCGGGAGTGTTGGTGCAAAACAAAACTTCGTAGTTAAGCGTGCTTGGGCTAGAGTAATCTGAGATGGGTGACCCCCTGGGAAGTTTTTTGGCCACCGCAATGTTTCAATGCAGCCACCTCAATGTTTCATTGAGGTGGGTAGAAAATAGAACATTGAGGTGGGTAGAAAATAGACAGAAGCTTTAGCTGGAACAGAGGAAATACAGAGGAGGCGTCTGGCCACCGCAATGTTTCAATGCAGCCACCTCAATGTTTCATTGAGGTGGGTAGAAAATAGACAGAAACTTAGCTGAACAGTGTGACACCGCAATGTTTCAATGCAGGCACCTCAATGTTTCATTGAGGTGGGTAGAAAATAGACAGAAGCTTTGGCTGGAACAGAGGAAATACAGAGGAGGCGTCTGGCCACCGCAATGTTATAGACAGAAACTTTAGCTGGAACAGTTTTCCACCGCAATGTTTCAATGCAGCCACCTCAATGTTTCATTGAGGTGGGTAGAAAATAGAAAGAAGCTCCAGGCCCCTTCCCCTGTTTTTTTTTGTTTTATATTTACTTCGAATTAACATTTTTTTTTTCTTAAATCATAATTTTCAATTTTTTCTTAACGAATAATAATCATCTTTTTCATTTTTTTTCATAATGTATTGCATAATAAATTGAATATCATATAATAAATTCAATTTCACATAATAAATTAAATATCACACAATAAATTGAAAATTTAATTCAAATATCAATACATTCATTGAAGAGGAGGATTAGGACAATTCCTTCTATCATGCTTTGCTCCCTCTTGCCCACATTTTCCGCACTTTCGTGGCTTGGCCTTTGAACTTGAAGTTTCAACACCACTTTTATATCTTTCCGATTTCTTTCGTCCCTTAGTTTGTGACATTGGAGGATCGAATATCGGATCATGTTGGTAATCATCTTGGTGAAATGACTCATTCTTTTGCTCGTTACGTTCCTCTTCTTGAAATTTGTTTTTCACGTTATATTTCTCTCTCTCAATCACCTTCATCAAGTAATTGAATCGTGGGACGGAACAACTAGCTATGGCACCCAAGTTTTGAAAAGATTTGCACAATGCACTATACCTTGACGATTGTGATGCACCAACATTGGCAAGAACGGGAGGGGTATACGGTAGAGGTCCGGCAATTTTATTGCCATCCATTGTCCACCTAGGCATGATGTAGAGGTCCGGTATTTTGAGTTTTTGCTTCTTGTCTAGGTACCGGATCATGTGTTTACAAATCATCCCGGAATGTTCAAAATTATTACAATTACATTCTAGCTTTCCGTCAAAGTGAGCCGTTAAAAGGTAACTTCTTCTACGATTCTCCGGAACCGTACACTTCTCAACCAAGTACAATTTAAACAAATAAGTTTCACCTTGGCTAGCCCTCGTCACTTGGTATGATGTGCTTTTCAAAAGCTCCTTTTGAAAACGCTTAAACATTTCTTTCGTGTAAATCTCGGATGCATTAATTTCCAAGGGCGAATGCAACACTAGTTTCCTATCCCATTCCTCGGTCTCATAATCGCTTTTAACTTCCCTAAGATTTTGTGACTCCAAAGCCTTTTGTGTGTTCTCAATAAATTCTTTCAAACCGGTTGATGCTCGCACATATTCATCAAAAAAAGAATTCATGGACTCGCTTCTTGAGGTTGTAGTCATACCGGCGGCAAAGTGTTGTCTCGTGTACGCACCAATCCATTGACCTCTAATAGCATACATTTCATTTAGCCAATCATGATTCTCAAGATCGTACTTCTCGACCAATTCCTCCCACCGACCTTCGAATTCCGTGGGTGTCAACGACTTGTACACACATGCATTAAAATCCATTTTGAATTCCGGATAATTGGTGTACAAGCTAGATAACTTCTCGGGGAACTTACTACTTATATGCCATGTACAATACGTGTGTTTTGTTGTCGGCATAACATCCGCAATAGCATTTCCCAAAGCAATGTCTTGATCGGTAATGATTGTAGTGGGTGCCTTGTTGTCAACGGCTTCCAACCATGTTTTCAAAACCCATTTGTAAGATGTCTCTTTCTCATCCCTCATTAGTGCAAATCCAAACAAAATATTTTGGTAGTGGTGATTTACCCCCGTAATAGGTATGAAAGGCATGCAATATCTATTCGTCCGATAGGTTGAGTCGAACGTAACCACATCACCGAAATTCTTGTAGGCATTCAAGCATCGAGGATCAACCCACACCAAACCCCTAACACGATTCTCTTCATCCACATCCACTCGATAGAAAAAATTTCCCAAAAAATTCTCTTGTAATTCTCGTAACAATACCAATCCACACTCGGCGTCACCGGAATCAAACACTCGGTGCCGAATGTCACGTATGACATTACGAACATCTTGATGAGAGAAACCTAGATTCTCAACACCACCACATGTCTCACTAAGATATTTCATCACTTTATTCGTCTCGATCCCCGATTTATTAAACAACTCAATCAATGATCGGGTGAGCGGATCTATGTTGCGTGATCTTTGAAAAAATTGTACTTTCTCCGGTGCCACCAAATCATGATTGTGTTCCAAATCGACCAATGTAACTCTCCATTTATTTGTCTTAACATTATGAGAGACACACATCCGAGCATGACAATCCGTCCGTGGAATCGACTCCCTAATTCGTTTCCCTTTACCACGATATTCCGAATTCAATGGTGTGTTTCTTCCACCCTTTAGACAAATATACGTACGAGATGATGGTTCTTTACTTCGTTGATGCTTATGAGTACCGCGGATTATTATTTGGAACCCGACGCGTCGGCCATATTCTCTATAAAACACTTCTGCATCATCTAAAGTATCAAAATTCATACCAACGCAAGGCACAACATCATTAATATTCGGAAACGCAAATCCATTATTTTCGTTTTCGATATTAATATCACCATCGACATCATTTTTTCCCATCTTAATATTATTTTCTTCATCATCATCACTATCAATTTCTATGTGCACCTTCGTTTTACCCATACCAACATCATTCTTTCTTCCACCAACATCATCCACATTCATCTTTTCTTTATCCATATCATAAGTATCAACATCTATAATATCATCTTTAACAAATAACTTTCGAAAAACTGGATTTTTTCTTATGGGTGTAACATAATCGAAATTTTCATGGTCGCTCGATGAAGTAGAAGAACTAAATAAATATTCCATAGTAATTAGAGAGCTAACCTTTTTTTTTGCAGAATTGTTGATCTTTAAGAACCTTCAAACCCTTAGAAAGTGTATATATGAATTTTGGAAGTGTATGTATATGTGAACAATGGTGAAAAACTAACCTTTTTCT
This sequence comes from Kitagawia praeruptora, assembly GCA_037693485.1. Lineage (NCBI taxonomy): Eukaryota > Viridiplantae > Streptophyta > Magnoliopsida > Apiales > Apiaceae > Kitagawia > Kitagawia praeruptora. Next base: position 25,858,707 of record CM075350.1, on the reverse strand, counting down.
TAAATTTTTTTACCTCCAAACCTTTAATATGTGAAAATGTGTGTAATCATTTTAATATGTGGGGAAAAGGTGTTTTATGGGGAAAAGGTGTTTTACAAATGTTGTGCGTATACACTGTGCTGATAAAAAATTGTTCCCTGGACCACCTCAATGAAACATTGCGGTGGTGGGATTATCTCTAATACCACCGCAATGTTTCATTGCGGTGCCAAAAAAAATTATTCCCTGGCCACCTCAATGAAACATTGCGGTGGTGGGATTATCTCTAATACCCACCGCAATGTTTCATTGCGGTGGCAATTCTGCAACCACCACATACAAGTGCCACATTTAACGTTGGTGGAAAAAATGTTATTTACCATTTAATTAAAAATATTTAATCTAAATATAGTGGGAGATCGAATATTCGGGGATGATCAAGTTTTGGTAGTGGCTCCGTACCTACTAATTTTACCTTACTTCCTCTAATCAACCTATAAATAATTTCAATTATGAGGAGATTCAATAAATTAACGGATATTTTGAATGGTACCCTTCTGGTTTTGGGTTTTCTAGACGGTATCGTTCCTTCTTAGTAGATTGGAGATTTTGAATGATATTCCCAAAGTTTCATAAAATAAAAATTAATTAGGTTGTAGATATTAGTAGATCACTACAATTTTCAATATGACTCGTAACTAGTGTTTTGTCACGGATTATTATTTTATTTTTTTGAAGAAATATTTGAACGATCCAACCATACGGATGTCAATATACATATAATATAATGATATTCCCAAATTTTCAGAAAATAAAAAATTAATTTGATTGGAGATCTTAGTAGATCACTACTATTTTCAATAAACCTCGTAACTAGTGCTTTGTAACGGATTATTGTTTCTATTTAAAAAAAATATTTTTGAACGATCCAACCGTAGGGATGTCAATATAAATCTAATATAATGATATTTCCAAAGTTTTAGAAAATAAAAAATTAATTTTATTGGAAATCTTAATAGATCACTATTATTTTCAATATGACTCGTAACTAGTGCTTTGTCACGGATTTTTGTTTTTATTTTTTAAAAAATATTTTTGAACGATCCAACCGTAGGGATGTCAATATATATCTATTATAATGATATTTCCAAAGTTTCATAAAATAAAAAATTAAGTTGATTGAAGATCTTAGTAGATCACTACTATTTTCAATATGACTCGTAACTAGTGCTTTGTCACGGATTGTTGTTTCTATTTTAAAAAAAATATTTTTGAACGATCCAACCGTAGGGATGTCAATATATATCTAATATAATGATATTTCCAAAGTTTCATAAAATAAAAATTAATTTGATTGGAAATCTTAATAGATCACTATTATTTTCAATATGACACGTAACTAGTGCTTTGTCACGGATTATTGTTTCGATTTTTTAAAAAATATTTTTGAACGATCCAACCGTACGGATGTCAATATATATCTAATATAGTGATATTCCCAAATTTTCAGAAAATAAAAAATTAATTTTATTGGAGATCTTAGTAGATCACTACTATTTTCAATATGACTCGTAACTAGTGCTTTGTCACGGATTATTGTTTTTATTTTTTAAAAAATATTTTTGAACGATCCAACCGTACGGATGTCAATATATATCTAATATAGTGATATTCCCAAATTTTCAGAAAATAAAAAATTAATTTTATTGGAGATCTTAGTAGATCACTACTATTTTCAATATGACTCGTAACTAGTGCTTTGTCACGGATTATTGTTTTTATTTTTTAAAAAATATTTTTGAACGATCCAACCGTAGGGATGTCAATATATATCTAATATAATGATATTTCCAAAGTTTCATAAAATAAAAATTAATTTAATTGGAAATCTTAATAGATCACTATTATTTTCAATATGACACGTAACTAGTGCTTTGTCACGGATTATTGTTTCGATTTTTAAAAAAATATTTTTGAACGATCTAACCGTAGGGATGTCAATATATATCTAATATAATGATATTTCCAAAGTTTCAGAAAATAAAAAATTAATTTGATTGGAAATCTTAATAGATCACTATTATTTTCAATATGACACATAACTAGTGCTTTGTCACGGATTATTGTTTCGATTTTTTAAAAAATATTTTGGAACGATCTAACCGTAGGGATGTCAATATATATCTAATATAATGATATTTCCAAAGTTTCAGAAAATAAAAAATTAATTTCATTGGAAATCTTAATAGATCATTATTATTTTCAATATGACTCGTAACAAGTGCTTTGTCACGGATTATTGTTTCTATTTTTTAAAAATATTTTTGAACGATCCAACCGTACGGATGTCAATATATATCTAATTTAATGATATTCCCAATTTTTAAGAAAATAAACAATTAATTTGGTTGGAGATTTTAATAAATTACTATCAAATTCAGAAATATGTTTAAACTTAACTTATCTTTAATTATTTCCATTTTCAACACAAGAATCTTGTAGCTCAGCTGGTTGTGATGTTCCCCAATGCCCTGGATGTCCCAGGTTCAACTCCTCGTTCACCCAATTGTTTTGAGAAAAAAACATCAAAAAAAAACTTAGTAGCAATGTTTCATTGCTACCACCTCAAAGAAACATTGAGGTGGCCGCAATTTCAACTTATAAGGGTATTATTGTATTTAAAGAAAATATGTTTTAGCAATGAAACATTGTGGCCACCTCAATGTTTCATTGCGGTGGTAGCAATGTTTCATTGCGGTGGGTGTTTCTCTCAGCCATTGGATACATCAACAAACGGTCCAGATTTATTGGTTACATAACATTCCACAACCAGCTGTGGTTGTGGACCAAAATCCTATATATATATATATAGGATTTTGGTCCACAACCACAGCTGGTTGTGGAATGTTATGTAACCAACAAATCTGGATCGTTTGTTGATGCATCCAACGGCCGAGAGAAACACCCACCGCAATGATACATTGAGGAGGCCGCAATGTTTCATTGCAAACACATATTTTCTTTAAATACAAAAATACCCTTATAAGTTGAAAAACGACACAGCCTCAATGTCTCATTGCGGCCACCTCAATGTTTCATTGAGGTGGTAGCAATGAAACATTGCTACTAAGTTTTTTTTTGATGTTTTTTTCTCAAAACATTTGTGTTAACGAGGAGTTGAACCTGGGACATCCAGGGCATTGGGGAACATCACAACCAGCTGAGCTACAAGATTCTTGTGTTGAAAATGGAAATAATTAAAGATAAGTTAAGTTTAAACAAATTTCTGAATTTGATAGTAATTTATTAAAATCTCCAACCAAATTAATTGTTTATTTTCTTAAAAATTGGGAATATCATTAAATTAGATATATATTGACATCCGTACGGTTGGATCGTTCAAAAATATTTTTAAAAAATAGAAACAATAATCCGTGACAAAGCACTTGTTACGAGTCATATTGAAAATAATAATGATCTATTAAGATTTCCAATCAAATTAATTTTTTATTTTCTGAAACTTTGGAAATATCATTATATTAGATATATATTGACATCCCTACGGTTAGATCGTTCAAAAATATTTTTTAAAAAATCGAAACAATAATCCGTGACAAAGCACTAGTTACGTGTCATATTGAAAATAATAGTGATCTATTAAGATTTCCAATTAAATTAATTTTTATTTTATGAAACTTTGGAAATATCATTATATTAGATATATATTGAGATCCCTACGGTTGGATCGTTCAAAAATATTTTTTTAAAAATAGAAACAACAATCCGTGACAAAGCACTAGTTACGAGTCATATTGAAAATAGTAGTGATCTACTAAGATCTTCAATCAACTTAATTTTTTATTTTATGAAACTTTGGAAATATCATTATATTAGATATATATTGACATCCCTACGGTTGGATCGTTCAAAAATATTTTTAAAAAATAAAAACAATAATCCGTGACAAAGCACTAGTTACGAGTCATATTGAAAATAGTAGTGATCTACTAAGATCTCCAATAAAATTAATTTTTTATTTTCTGAAAATTTGGGAATATCACTATATTAGATATATATTGACATCCGTACGGTTGGATCGTTCAAAAATATTTTTTAAAAAATAAAAACAATAATCCGTGACAAAGCACTAGTTACGAGTCATATTGAAAATAGTAGTGATCTACTAAGATCTCCAATAAAATTAATTTTTTATTTTCTGAAAATTTGGGAATATCACTATATTAGATATATATTGACATCCGTACGGTTGGATCGTTCAAAAATATTTTTTAAAAAATCGAAACAATAATCCGTGACAAAGCACTAGTTACGTGTCATATTGAAAATAATAGTGATCTATTAAGATTTCCAATCAAATTAATTTTTATTTTATGAAACTTTGGAAATATCATTATATTAGATATATATTGACATCCCTACGGTTGGATCGTTCAAAAATATTTTTTTAAAAATAGAAACAACAATCCGTGACAAAGCACTAGTTACGAGTCATATTGAAAATAGTAGTGATCTACTAAGATCTTCAATCAACTTAATTTTTTATTTTATGAAACTTTGGAAATATCATTATAATAGATATATATTGACATCCCTACGGTTGGATCGTTCAAAAATATTTTTTAAAAAATAAAAACAATAATCCGTGACAAAGCACTAGTTACGAGTCATATTGAAAATAATAGTGATCTATTAAGATTTCCAATAAAATTAATTTTTTATTTTCTAAAACTTTGGAAATATCATTATATTAGATTTATATTGACATCCCTACGGTTAGATCGTTCAAAAATATTTTTTTTAAATAGAAACAATAATCCGTTACAAAGCACTAGTTACGAGGTTTATTGAAAATAGTAGTGATCTACTAAGATCTCCAATCAAATTAATTTTTTATTTTCTGAAAATTTGGGAATATCATTATATTATATGTATATTGACATCCGTATGGTTGGATCGTTCAAATATTTCTTCAAAAAAATAAAATAATAATCCGTGACAAAACACTAGTTACGAGTCATATTGAAAATTGTAGTGATCTACTAATATCTCCAATCTAATTAATTTTTATTTTATGAAACTTTGGGAATATCATTCAAAATCTCCAATCTACTAAGAAGGAACGATACCGTCTAGAAAACCCAAAACCAGAAGGGTACCATTCAAAATATCCGTTAATTTATTGAATCTCCTCATAATTGAAATTATTTATAGGTTGATTAGAGGAAGTAAGGTAAAATTAGTAGGTACGGAGCCACTACCAAAACTTGATCATCCCCGAATATTCGATCTCCCACTATATTTAGATTAAATATTTTTAATTAAATGGTAAATAACATTTTTTCGACCAACGTTAAATGTGGCACTTGTATGTGGTGGTTGCAGAATTGCCACCGCAATGAAACATTGCGGTGGGTATTAGAGATAATCCCACCACCGCAATGTTTCATTGAGGTGGCCAGGGAACAATTTTTTTTGGCACCGCAATGAAACATTGCGGTGGTATTAGAGATAATCCCACCACCGCAATGTTTCATTGAGGTGGTCCAGGGAACAATTTTTTATCAGCACAGTGTATACGCACAACATTTGTAAAACACTTTTTCCCCATAAAACACCTTTTCCCCACATATGATTACACACATTTTCACATATTAAAGGTTTGGAGGTAAAAAAATTTAAGAAAAAGGTTAGTTTTTCCCCATTGTTCACATATACATACACTTCCAAAATTCATATATACACTTTCTAAGGGTTTGAAGGTTCTTAAAGATCAACAATTCTGCAAAAAAAAGGTTAGCTCTCTAATTACTATGGAATATTTATTTAGTTCTTCTACTTCATCGAGCGACCATGAAAATTTCGATTATGTTACACACATAAGAAAAAATCCAGTTTTTCGAAAGTTATTTGTTAAAGATGATATTATAGATGTTGATACTTATGATATGGATAAAGAAAAGATGAATGTGGATGATGTTGGTGGAAGAAAGAATGATGTTGGTATGGGTAAAACGAAGGTGCACATAGAAATTGATAGTGATGATGATGAAGAAAATAATATTAAGATGGGAAAAAATGATGTCGATGGTGATATTAATATCGAAAACGAAAATAATGGATTTGCGTTTCCGAATATTAATGATGTTGTGCCTTGCGTTGGTATGAATTTTGATACTTTAGATGATGCAGAAGTGTTTTATAGAGAATATGGCCGACGTGTCGGGTTCCAAATAATAATCCGCGGTACTCATAGGCATCAACGAAGTAAAGAACCATCATCTCGTACGTATATTTGTCTAAAGGGTGGAAGAAACACACCATTGAATTCGGAATATCGTGGTAAAGGGAAACGAATTAGGGAGTCGATTCCACGGACGGATTGTCATGCTCGGATGTGTGTCTCTCATAATGTTAAGACAAATAAATGGAGAGTTACATTGGTCGATTTGGAACACAATCATGATTTGGTGGCACCGGAGAAAGTACAATTTTTTCAAAGATCACGCAACATAGATCCGCTCACCCGATCATTGATTGAGTTGTTTAATAAATCGGGGATCGAGACGAATAAAGTGATGAAATATCTTAGTGAGACATGTGGTGGTGTTGAGAATCTAGGTTTCTCTCATCAAGATGTTCGTAATGTCATACGTGACATTCGGCACCGAGTGTTTGATTCCGGTGACGCCGAGTGTGGATTGGTATTGTTACGAGAATTACAAGAGAATTTTTTGGGAAATTTTTTCTATCGAGTGGATGTGGATGAAGAGAATCGTGTTAGGGGTTTGGTGTGGGTTGATCCTCGATGCTTGAATGCCTACAAGAATTTCGGTGATGTGGTTACGTTCGACTCAACCTATCGGACGAATAGATATTGCATGCCTTTCATACCTATTACGGGGGTAAATCACCACTACCAAAATATTTTGTTTGGATTTGCACTAATGAGGGATGAGAAAGAGACATCTTACAAATGGGTTTTGAAAACATGGTTGGAAGCCGTTGACAACAAGGCACCCACTACAATCATTACCGATCAAGACATTGCTTTGGGAAATGCTATTGCGGATGTTATGCCGACAACAAAACACACGTATTGTACATGGCATATAAGTAGTAAGTTCCCCGAGAAGTTATCTAGCTTGTACACCAATTATCCGGAATTCAAAATGGATTTTAATGCATGTGTGTACAAGTCGTTGACACCCACGGAATTCGAAGGTCGGTGGGAGGAATTGGTCGAGAAGTACGATCTTGAGAATCATGATTGGCTAAATGAAATGTATGCTATTAGAGGTCAATGGATTGGTGCGTACACGAGACAACACTTTGCCGCCGGTATGACTACAACCTTAAGAAGCGAGTCCATGAATTCTTTTTTTGATGAATATGTGCGAGCATCAACCGGTTTGAAAGAATTTATTGAGAACTCACAAAAGGCTTTGGAGTCACAAAATCTTAGGGAAGTTAAAAGCGATTATGAGACCGAGGAATGGGATAGGAAACTAGTGTTGCATTCACCCTTGGAAATTAATGCATCCGAGATTTACACGAAAGAAATGTTTAAGCGTTTTCAAACGGAGCTTTTGAAAAGCACATCATACCAAGTGACGAGGGCTAGCCAAGGTGAAACTTATTTGTTTAAATTGTACTTGGTTGAGAAGTGTACGGTTCCGGAGAATCGTAGAAGAAGTTACCTTTTAACGGCTCACTTTGACGGAAAGCTAGAATGTAATTGTAATAATTTTGAACATTCCGGGATGATTTGTAAACACATGATCCGGTACCTAGACAAGAAGCAAAAACTCAAAATACCGGACCTCTACATCATGCCTAGGTGGACAATGGATGGCAATAAAATTGCCGGACCTCTACCGTATACCCCTCCCGTTCTTGCCAATGTTGGTGCATCACAATCGTCAAGGTATAGTGCATTGTGCAAATCTTTTCAAAACTTGGGTGCCATAGCTAGTTGTTCCGTCCCACGATTCAATTACTTGATGAAGGTGATTGAGAGAGAGAAATATAACGTGAAAAACAAATTTCAAGAAGAGGAACGTAACGAGCAAAAGAATGAGTCATTTCACCAAGATGATTACCAACATGATCCGATATTCGATCCTCCAATGTCACAAACTAAGGGACGAAAGAAATCGGAAAGATATAAAAGTGGTGTTGAAACTTCAAGTTCAAAGGCCAAGCCACGAAAGTGCGGAAAATGTGGGCAAGAGGGAGCAAAGCATGATAGAAGGAATTGTCCTAATCCTCCTCTTCAATGAATGTATTGATATTTGAATTAAATTTTCAATTTATTGTGTGATATTTAATTTATTATGTGAAATTGAATTTATTATATGATATTCAATTTATTATGCAATACATTATGAAAAAAAATGAAAAAGATGATTATTATTCGTTAAGAAAAAATTGAAAATTATGATTTAAGAAAAAAAAATGTTAATTCGAAGTAAATATAAAACAAAAAAAACAGGGGAAGGGGCCTGGAGCTTCTTTCTATTTTCTACCCACCTCAATGAAACATTGAGGTGGCTGCATTGAAACATTGCGGTGGAAAACTGTTCCAGCTAAAGCTTCTGTCTATTTCCAACACACCTCAATGAAACATTGCGGTGGCTGCAATGACACATTGCGGTGGCCAGACGCCTCCTCTGTATTTCCTCTGTTCCAGCTAAAGCTTCTGTCTATTTTCTACCCACCTCAATGAAACAATGAGGTGCCTGCATTGAAACATTGCGGTGTCACACTGTTCAGCTAAGCTTCTGTCTATTTTCTACCCACCTCAATGAAACATTGAGGTGGCTGCATTGAAACATTGCGGTGGCCAAAAAACTTCCCAGGAGGTCACCCATCTCAGATTACTCTAGCCCAAGCACGCTTAACTACGAAGTTTTGTTTTGCACCAACACTCCCGGCCAGGAATGCCACATCTGTTGAATCTCTTAACCATTCTAATATATATGAGAAACGAATTCCACTCATATTTTAATAATTTTTCTAGTAACAATATTTTAAAATATTTATTTACAAATCTTGCATTGTACAAGTCATCCAACAACCTATAGAACTATAGAAGCTTGTCTAAATATAAAATCAATGATCATAATAATAAACATAAAGTCTGCTAGTCTAGAATGTTTTCGAACAAAATAAAAAACAAGTCCCAGAAACTTTGAGATGCAGCTGCAGGTAGCAGCAAGCCATTTCGAAGGGGGTTAAGGCTTTCGAAATCAAACCCATTTCCTTCTTCCAAAATTAAATCCACTCAAAAAAACTTCCAATTACATCTTTACTTGTATCACTTAATTAAATCAAAATTCGTACTTTTTAACTTTTATGTTGAAATTCGTTGAAGCCAGAAAGATGAACGGGATGAGTGATGAAGGGTTGAGTCTGAAGGGTAGAAAGAAAAAGTACTAAAAATTGATGAATAAAAGATCTACTAGGATTAATAAATTAGGGTGCCCTTCCACAACCACAGCTGGTTGTGGTTTGAAAACCATCCAACAAATCTTGTCCGTTAATTTGGAAAATGTATGGCTGGGATTAATTGCTTCAGCAATGAAACATTGCGGTGGCAGCATCTCTCCCAATGATACAACGCGGCCTCCTCAATGATACATTGCGGGGAACAAAATTTTGTGCAATTACTGTTTTACCCTTCCATTCACAAACAAACGGGTACTCACAGACAACCCAAACATATTCACTCGAACTAAACACATAAACACACAGACCTCGAACTACATATTTTGTAAGTTTCGCTTAACCCTAACACTTCAATCGACCAATCTCTCGACGCTATTGAAGGTCAATTAACCTCTATTTCACTCAATCACCACCACTCTCCCCTAATTCCCCCTCCTCATCCCCAAAATATCGTTACATTGTCTTCGGATTCGCGTTCGCAACTCGAACAAGTAATAGCAGCTGAAATTGGGGTTTTTTTTACCCATTGGGTTGAAATTTGCTTGAAGTGCAAAGTGAGGAAAAAGTTTTTGACAAAGGTTGTTTTAAAAAACGGGCAGACAAAAAATGGTCCCTAGGACCACCTCAATGTTTCATTGAGGTGGCCACAATGAAACATTGCTACCACCTCAATGTTTCATTGAGGTGGCCGCAATGAAACAATGCGGTGGGAATGCTGGTGGATAAAATGTTATTTTCCATGATCACAGCAATGAAGCATTGCGGTAGTACAAAGCTTATTTTCAATTTTTTGTTTAATTATAAAAATATGCATGTAAAATCATAATAAATTAAATTAAAATTTTAAATATCTTTAATGTTAAGTTAAGAATATTTTTTTCTAGCCACGAATTGTTTTCAATATTATTATTATTTTCAATATGACTCGTAACTACTGCTTTGTCACGGATTATTGTTTCTATTTTTTTCAAATAGTTTTGAACGATCCAACCGTAGAGATGTCAATATATATCTAATATAATGATGGGGTTCAATCCAGAACCAAGGGTGGATAAAAGTTTTACAGAACCAACAAATCTGAACCATTTATTCTAGAAATGGACGGAGTAGATTAATCACTTCAGCAATGAACCATTGAGGAAGTATCCTGAAAATAAAATGTCAGATTTACCCTTAATACATCCCGTAATAAAACATTGCTTATGGTGATAATATTATTTCTATTTCAATTAATCAAATATCAAAAGTCCATAAAAGTTGCAATATTAAACATTTTTTGATTGAAATGTTTAAAAAGTAGACAACCAGCCGACAATGCTTTTAGCCTTTAATCAAGCAAAGCGTGTTTAATTAAAAACAGTACTACTACTCACTGTTCCCAGCAATCCCACCTCCATTAGAAACATCCATTGATTCCTTAAGTAAACCAATGCTTTGGTTCAATCTTTCCCTCTTGATAGTAAACGAAGGTGATTCATCCATCAAACGCTCAATGCCACCACCTTGTGGACCCAAAACCTCGGTCACTATCTCTTGTTCCATAGCCTGGTTAACCAGCTTCTTTAAAGCCATAAGCAAGTAAAGAGCGATAGAGTCGACCATTCTTTTAAGAACAATGTTCCAGTAAGCAGTTAGCCTCATCTTCAGATCAAATGCTTCATCTCGAACGCCTGGATAATCGGCTAAATGACTAACATCAATTTGCCCAAAACTTCCAAGATCTACTAACCACGAATTACAGTCACCATCAAAAGCATTCTCGAATTTATCATGCGATTCCATGAGCTTACTCCACAATGCCATGTACTCTGGATCACACGTATAGTCAGCAAGCTTCTCCATCTCAATAATTTCCATAACTCGATATGTTGACTGCTCTTTCATTTTGGAGATTAGATTCAAGGCTGATCGTTTAGTAGAAGACTGCAGTGGAGGATAGTTTTCAATGATGCATCAAAATTCCAACCATCACAGTCTCAATGTAGGCCTACACTTTAGCAACAAAGCTAACCTGTATCTCTGAAATTGCTTGAATCTTTAATTGCAAAAGGTGGAGGAATGCAGACCTGGGAAGGAAATTAGGCAGCGCAACACTTTTAGTTTCCTCGAGCACACGAATCTCATTAAGTAAAAACTTCTCATCAGTAATAACTGGAGAACTGTTTTTCAATTCGTGAGAAAACTTGTCAAGCATTTCAGCTAAACGAGCAGTACAATGCATATTCTTATTGTCAAGATATTCATCAAGCTCACCTCTCACAATAAGCTTTTTTAGTGACTCTCTCGACAATCCCAGAATCCTCAAAAAAGCAGTCATAGCTTCAGCAACAGTAGACAGTTTTTGGGGTAAATTGTTAAGCTCCAATACATTTCCATTCAACTTAGCATTGATCTTCCTGACAATGTCTGGCAAGCACTTGGAGATAATTGTAGCTTGAATCTGCACAAGCTTCCTAGCTAACACTGGAACACTAACCATAGACTTGTCAATTTTCGAGAGCAGTGGGTGGGAATCGAAAAGCATACTCTCTGCCATCCTTGCTTTATCCTAAGTGAGTTTCCAATTTACTTAATATTTTTGTAATTTATAACTAAACTTGGAAGTATAAAAGTTGACATTGAACGACATGATGTTCACTCTCGTGATGTGCATGGAGCCTGTACGAATTGTAGAAATGTTAAACATTTTACAACTACGTACACACACAATAAGAGCATTTTGTATAGTCTTTTCCTGTTTCAGAAACTTCTCAATCAATGTACATTTGAAGAATCTTTTAACAATAGCAAGACTAGTATAGTTAACATCTGAGCTGAGAATATTTTATAATTTATATATAGTTTAAAATGAAATATAGGACTTTGCCATGTTAGGTTATATGAAGATAGAGTATATGATTATATTCTTTCCTGGTTTCAAGAATGAATTTAGTATAAAATACTATAGTAGTAGCAATAGGAGTGTAACCTAATACTAAAAGAATTAGCACTAGTCAGAAATTAAAGAATTGAAGTGGGATGATATAAGTCAACAAAGTAGTAGGAAGTGTTGAGATAATCGAGAGAATTGTAGCATAATTCTACGTTCAAAGCTCAACCTAGCTCCAAGGAGTTTACTAATTTTTATACTGTTATATTGTACTCCCTCCCTCCGGTAAGGTTTCATTATTTGTTCTAGCAATTATGCATTGCATTCTTTTTCTTGCAATCAAAGTGTACATGTTGAATTACTATAAACATAAGTTTTGAATTATAATAATAATAATAATAATAATAATAATAATAAAATTATGTAAAAATTTATTAAAATGTAAAATGATTTCTCAATTCTTTTACTAAAATATTTCATTTTCAAACTTGATTTTTTTACTTAATTTTCATTACTTAAATATTTATTATTTGTAAAAACATGTAATTCCTTTTTATAAAATAACAATATTATAGTTTCTAATAACAAACCAATTATCTTTTTCAATTAAAATATAATATTTTTTAATCTTTTCTGACTAGACCATTTTCTTTCCAAAAATATCACGGGTCATTCTATTTAATGAAATAAACTAATAAAATTATAATTACTAATAACTAATAAAAATTATTCTAAGTAAATAGACTATGGTCATTTTAAAATTTTAACACAGAAACAAATGCACTAAGGTAGCAAAACTTTTATTATTTCTGTGGATAAGTGGCTTGAAGGTTTCATTATTTGTTCTAGCAATTCTGCATTACATTATTTTTCTTGCAATCAAAGTGTATATGTTGAATTACTATAAACATAAGTTTTGAATAATAATAATAATAATAATAATAATGTAAAAATTAGGTAAAAATTTATTAAAATTTGTCAAATTTCGTATCTTGGAAATAAATATTAGAAAAGATATATTAAGCTTAATTGTAAGATTTGAGTGACATTATACCAGAAAAAAATGATACAAGATTAACAAGTGAACATTAAGGTTATTTTGGTCTAAAAGAAATTAAGGGTGTGCATAAATAAGTTTTGGGTGTGCATAAATCACCACCCATATTTTTGGTATTGGGGTATTGTGCATAAATTAAGGTTACATTCTTTTTCTTGCAATCAAAGTGTATATGTTGATCTAATTTTTGGTTTGAAACATTGCAGATACTATGGACATTAAATGCGGACCTCTTGATCGATCCTTGCTGGCCATGCAGGATAGCCACATTAGTAGTATGATATGGGATGGTGGTGATAGAGAGGCGTTGGATGTTAGACAGCTGACAGCAAAGATGGGTGATTGGCATATATTGGATGACCAGCGAGCTTTGTTGGATGCTAGAGGTTTTGGGGTGTTTGGTAACCCTCGAGTTGTTCCGCAGAATGATATTAGACTGATCTCTGCCTTGATTGAGAGGTGGAGGCCAGAGACAAATACATTTCACTTTCCTTTTGGCGAGATGACGATCACTTTGGAGGATGTCTATATGATTCTGGGTCTACCGATCAGTGGTCGTGCTCTTACCCACACTGAGCTTGAGCGGCCAAAGAATTACTTTAATGCGAATTGGGATGATCCAAAGTTAGGGAAAAAGGATCGCAAAAAATTGTATAAAAAGGGATTTCATCTTAATGTATTGAGAAGGCTTTATGGGACTAGGCCTGATCCCAAAATGTTGGATGCATCACAGATTGAGGCAGACTGTAGATTACATACACGGGCCTATATGTTGTTTATCATTGGTGGCATACTTTTCCCTACTTCCTCCCGGAGCACTGTGCATCCCCGATACATGCAGCTCTTGCAGCGGGAGGATGAGATTATTGATTATGCTTGGGGTGCTGCTGTTCTGGCATACTTGTACAGAGGGCTATCTAATGCTGCAAACAAGTCGGCCGTTGGGATTAACGGGTGCACTATGCTCCTTCAGTATTGGGCTTATGAGAGATTACTACCTGGGCGGCCACAGCTTGCGCCATTTCAGGACCTCCGATGGCCGAGGGCTGATGCATGGACCGAGCCGGTGAAGGTTAGGAGAGTTAACCCTCACCACCATACACGTGGTTATCGTGGAGATTTTGATAGCTTTCAGTTACATTGGCTCACATGGCAGCCGTATATCAGATTTTATGAAAGAGAAGTTACTGATGATGATGATGATGATGATGATGTTGCTTATGATGATGTTAACTTAATGGTGGCCTGCCATATGGCTCTTGGTCGTATCCCGATGGTGGCATTTGAGGTGATTGAGTACCAGTATCCTGATAGGGTCCTCAGACAGTTTGGTATGCTACAACATATACCAGAGAATCCGTTTGATACGTCATTTTTGCGAGCGGGGAGGCAGTCTTCTTTTCAGCGACCAAACCATATTGTTCTTTATCGGGGGTTTGTTGATGGATGGGATAGTTATGTGGCTACGGGTATGCCCATAACCGAGGAGGGCGCATATGTATCCATTGCCGACTACATGCAGTGGTTTAGGCGGGTAAGTAAGTTGAGGATTGCTCGTTGTGTACCTCCCAAGGGCAACAGGATAGAGCCGCGTGACTGGTACCCCCAACAAGACATGGCTGATGCGGTATGTTTTATTTTTATTTATAGTAGTCTTTACTCATTTTTAGTTGTAGTGTTTGCTTGTTTATTTCAATATTATTAGGTTCTGATTCTTTGTTTACTCGTTATCGATATTTCTAGTTAGAGAGTGCTATCAGGATGACACAGGAGATCCACATGCGCGGCCCTCCTAGCTGGTTCTATGATGTCATTCCTGATTTTCTATCACATTATGATCGGGTAATGACCGAGTGGAAGGGTCTTGAATTCAGTAGACCCTGTTTCATTAAAAAGGATGGTATGGAGCCTCCTGTTGAGCAACAGCCTCCTGTAGATGTTGCACGTGAGATGGACATTGATCCTAGTGCTCCTGGAGAGGTTGAGACTGGTGGTACTAACTCACTTGTGAAGGACACTCAGGTCATCTCGAGTTCGTTTTCCTTTAACCCTATCTTCAACTTTCTTGGTAATAATTCATGGACTTGCATATTTTGAGCTACTTATGATGGACTTTCTTGGTAATAACTGGTTTTTCTCTCATGCACAAACCAGTGAACCTATTCCTATCTTGGTAATAATTTTTAATAAATGATATGATGCACTTGCATATTTCGAACTACTATGTTTGATATATTTCCTGTATTGATATGTAATTACAGGTTGAGACTACTGGTCCTTCTTCACCTATTTCCACCCCTGTCCATGTTGTCCATGTCTCCCATGCACAAACCAGTGAACCTATTCCTATTTTGGTAAAAAATTTTAATAAATGATTTGATGCACTTGCATATTTTGAACTACTTATGTTTGATAAATTTCCTGTATTGATATGTAATTGCAGGTTGAGACTAGTGGTTCATCCATACTTACTCCGGTACAGGTCTCCAGATCTATGACATTTGAACCTATTCCCCTCCAGGTAATACTTTTGATAAGTACTTTAATTTCATACATTTGTTATCTTAGAACTCGGGTATTGAATATGTTATTTATTTATGTGTATGTTATTGCAGTTCCCACCTAGTACTCCAAATTCTTCACAACTAACCCCATCTTCACCGACACGGCCATTTGTGGATTTTGGCTTTGGCAGTTCTTCTATTCATACTCAGTTGCGGGACATCTTTGATGTACTAATTTGTACTTTTTTCATTTATATTTTGCTTTATTATGCTTCAGTTCCTACTCATGCTTAATTATGCTTTATTTCTAGATTGACACAAATGAAGATAAGTTGAAGGATGCTGAGGGCCGAGGTGGTCTAGATATGCGTGGTAATATGACAAGGCCACTGAAAAATCGAAAAATTAGGTGGCTATATCGGCATTGGTGGAGTGAAGAGGGTGAGTACATTTGGTATGACCATAGGGGGAGTAAAAATGTCACTTATCAGCTTAAAAAGGAACAAGTTATGACTTTGAAACCTGGGGGGCAGTTGGAGGACGACGTTGTGAATGCCTACTGTGAGTTGTTGAAAGTTAGGGAGGAAAATCTTTGGAATAGGAAGAAGTTTGAAGCTGGGAAGGCGTTGCGATTTTTCTTTGCTCCTAGCTATTTCATGTTATGGGCTGGTTTTCATTGTCCTCCTGACTTGAAGGTATTTCTTTGCTTAAAATATATTCATTAGATTCCATCTAACGATTCTTAAACATCTATTATTGCAGGTTCCTCCAAATGAAAAAATAGGCATTGAAAAGGTTGAAATGGAAGATTTCTTTAGGCAATATGCGAAGCAACATGTTGGACTGGATATTCAGTTTTGTGATATTGCATTCTTCCCCACGTGCAGTGGAGGACATTGGTTCCTGTTTATTGTCAACCTCCGCCATCATAAAGTGATGATTATTGATCCTCTCCGCGACGAAAGCCTATGCTCTGGCAATCAAATGTATCCCCAAGAATATTACATTATGGTAAATACCTTTGCTTATTCGAATTAAAATGCATTTTAGAAATTATTTAGGATTAATTATCCCTAATTATGCTTTTAGAGGTTTATTTATGCTTAATTGAGACTAAATTATTTAGGTTTAATTACCACCTAATTATTCGAATCAAAATGCATCTTAGAGGTTTATTTATGCTTAATTGAAACTAAAAGGATACTAAGGAATTAATTTAGGTTTAATTACCGCATACTAAACATTTTGTCTAAATACGTGGCCAATATTTTGTAGGAAAAATTAATCCCTTGCATGCTCAATTACTTGCATCCAACCCGGTTCGGGTTGAGATATATGAAGGTTTATGCTTTCGAGGACCGGCCCAAACAAGAAGGTGGTGACAATTGTGGTGTTTATGTTTGCAAGTACATCGATGCCATGCTTAATGGGATAATTATGAAATCAGTTCGTTGGGATCCCATTGTTAATATTCGTACCTTTCGATATCGCATTGCCCATGAGCTTAAGCAAGGAGAAGCACGTTGTATTGGCGATTTGGGCATTGTAGAAAGGAAGAAGGGACTCTAGTTTATTGTGCCAATTGTTTCTTGTATTAAAGTTATATTTTGGAATTGGATAGTTGTATGTATGTTGGATCTTGGTGTTGGATATTGGTTCAATTTACAGGATGTATGCTTTTAGTTGTATGTATGATATTGGATGGTTATGGATTTGTGGATGATTTTGTGTTGGTATGTTAACAGGATTTTTTGGGCAGTCCTAAAAACAAACAGGCCATGGCAAATTTTTCCCAGGACTGCAGCAATGTCTCATTGAGGCAGCCATCAATGAACCATTGCTGCAGTACGGGAGATTTTTTTTTTTCATTTTGGTCCCTCAAGTTTGTCTTCTTTCAAAATTATACTAAAACTTTGTCAATTTTACAGAAAAGTTTCTGTCCAAAATCGGGGGGGAAAAAAAATCTTCAAAAAAAACTTCTTTTTTTTTAAACACACCTTTTTCATTATAATGATTGGTAATTCAAAGAATTCACTACACTTCCAACATTACATAATTAATTGTAATAATCCATTACATTTCAAAAATTACAACATAACAAATTCAAATATCCATCTTAGGACAATTTCTTCTATCATGATTAGCTCCTATCTTCTTGCATTTTCCGCACTTTCGAGATGTCTTCTCTGAAGTTGACGTCTCGATACCACTTTTGTATCTACCCGCTTTCTTTCGTCCTTTAGTTTGTGATATTGGGGGATTCAATACCGGATCATCTTCATCATCATGGTGAAAGGACTCGTTCATGCTTTCGTTTCGCTTCTCTCCCGAAAAAGACTTATTTATATACTCTTTCTCTCTCTCAATCACGCTCATCACATACTTGTACCGCGGAATGGAACAACTACCAATAACACCCAAACCTTGAAAAGCTTTACACAATGCACTATACCTTGCCGGTTGTGATTCAACAACATTAGCAAGCACGGGAGGGGTATACGGTAAAGGTCCCGCAACTTTGTTTCCGTTCATTGTCCACCTCAATTTGATACATTCTTTTGATAGCTCCGTTTTTTGTTTCTTGTTAAGGTAACAGATCATGTGTCTACAAATCATCCCGGAATGTTCAAATTTCTTACAAGCACACGAATACGTCCCATCCATAGAAACCATCAAACGAAAACTTCTTCTACAATTTTTCGGCAAGGTGGATTTTTCTACCAAATACGTCTTCAAAAGATAACTTTCACTTTCTTTCACCTTCGTCATAATGAAAGATCCACTTTTTAGAAGCTCATGTTGAAAACGTTTGAACATCTCCTTTGTGTAAATCGTGGATGCATGGATCTCCAACGACGAATTATAGAATAGTGTTCTTTGCGTGTAGTCGGTATCAAAGTCGGCTTGAACCTCACGAATATATTGTGTCTCTAAAGCCTTTTGTGAATTCTCAATGAATTCTTTCAAGCCAGTCGACGCTTTCACATATTCGTCAAAAAAAGAATTCATGG
This sequence comes from Kitagawia praeruptora, assembly GCA_037693485.1. Lineage (NCBI taxonomy): Eukaryota > Viridiplantae > Streptophyta > Magnoliopsida > Apiales > Apiaceae > Kitagawia > Kitagawia praeruptora. The sequence continues at coordinate 25,839,819 of CM075350.1, read as the reverse complement.
ACTCGCTCCTTGATGTGGTAGTCATACCAGCGGCAAAATATTGTTTCGTATAGGCAAAAACCCATTTTCGTCGAATGGCATACATCTCATTTAGCCAAACATGATTCTTGAGATTGTAATTCTCAAATAAATTCTCCCATCTACCTTCGAATTCCGTGGGTGACAATGACTTATACACACATGCATTAAAATCAACTTTGAACTCCGAATATCGACTATACAAAGAAGATAGTTTCTCGGGGAATTTACTACTAATATGCCATGTACAATATGTATGATTTGTGTTTGGCATAACCTCGGCAATAGCATTTCCCAAAGCAATGTCTTGATCGCTAACTATTGTAATCGGTGGTTTGTTGTCAACGGCTTCCAACCAAGTCTTCAAAACCCAATTATAAGATGTCTCCTTCTCGTCCCTAATGAGTGCAAATCCAAACAAAATATTTTGGTAGTGGTGGTTCACCCCCGTAATAGGAATAAAAGGCATAGAATACCTATTAGTCCGATATGTTGAGTCGAAAGTTACCACATCTCCAAAGTTCTTGTACGCATTAATAGAACGAGGATCAACCCATACTAAACCCCTAACACGATTCTCTTCATCCACATCAACTCGAAAGAAAAATTTTCCATCACTATTTTTTTTCAATTCTCGAAGCAAGACTAAGCCACTCTCCGCATCACCGGAATCGAACACCCGACGTCGAATGTCACGAATTACATTCCGCATGTCTTGACTAGAAAAACCAAGATTTTCCATACCGCCACATGTCTCACTAAGATATTTCATCACTTTCGGAGTCTCGATCCCCGACTTGTTGAACAACTCGATCAACAATCGGGTAAATGGACCTATATTACGTGATCTTTGCATGAATTGTACCTTATCTGGTGTAACCATAACATGATTGTGTTTTAGCTTAACTAAGGTTACTTCCCATTTGTTTGACTTTACTTTATGAACGACGCACATCCGAGCACGACAATTTGTTCGAGGAATGACATCTCGAGTTCGTTTTCCTTTAACCCTATCTTCAACTTCCTTCAATCTTCCACCCTTCCGACAAATATACAAACGTGACGATAAACCATTATCTCTTGAATGTTTATGAGAAGTTCTAATTATTATCTCGAATCCTACATTTCGACCATAATCTCGATAAAAACTTTCCGCTTCATCCAAAGAATCGAATATCATACCAACAGAAGGTACTACAACATTCATATTATTAGACCAAAATTTTTCATCATCTTTATCATCAACATCAACATTATGATCATCATAATCAACATCATCACCATCAACTATATTATCCTCAAAATTAAGAAGATCATCATCATTTTTTTCACCAAAAATATCATCATCATCACTTTCTATTACCTCCTTCTCCTTTCTCTTTTGCATGCTAATATAAGGATTATCTAATTTTTCACCAATATTACCATCAACATCATCATCATCATCAACATCTATTACTTCATTAAAAGAGATTTTACGAAAAACCTTTTTTTTTTTTTCGGGAGTAACATAATTAAAATCGTTATGCTCACTAGACGAAGAAGAATAATCAAATAAAGATGAAGCCATGAATTAGAACACTAACCTTGAGTATTTTTTTCCTTCAAAATTCGGTAGAAAAATATTTGAAGTGAGCATACCAACACAAGGTACTAGGAAGAAGAAAGTAGGTTGGAGAAAATGAATTTATGGCTTCCTCAATGAAACATTGCTGCAATGGCCTACCGGGCCACACTATTGTAATGGTGGACAGCCAAACAACTGCTGGAATTTTATGGCTGCAATGGCCCACCGTGTTGGAATTTTATGGCTTCCTCAATGAAACATTGCTGCAATGGCCCACTGGTTTAATTGAGGGCTTCAGCAATGTTTCATTGATGTAGTTTACACTGCAACAATGAAACATTGCTGCAATGGTTATGCCATTCCATTCCATTTCATTACATTTCAATATTGCAGTCACCACAAAACCATTCAACATTAACAACCTACAGATTCACTACACCATAAATGCTAAGAATTTAATGTTCACAAACAACATTAATACTCAACTTCGTGAAAAGCATCAAAACTAATTTTACAAACATTATTCAATTTCGTCAAAACCATCATCGTCTTAATCATCACCAGACAATATGATCTTATTCTTCTTCATTTTCTTCACCTTCTTCTTCTTCTTCTTCATCTTCTTCTTCTTCTTCTTCTTCTTAAACAGTCACGAGCATCACAAAACACCAAACATATAACCAAATCATTATTTGATGCAAGTAGTTAGGATACCATTGTAGGATTTCGATGCAGTAAAACACAACGATAACAATGATAAGTATATAAAAATTCGAAATCCAAAACCATGAATCCATGTATAAGGGGGATGATTTGGAGAAAGAGTTTTTTTACTCCAAATTTCGGTAAAGTGGATGTATGGATAGAGATGAAGAGAGGAATTTTGGGGATGATTTGGGGATAGAGATGATTTGGGGATGATTTGGAGAAAGGGAGAGGAATTTTGGTGAAGTGGATGTATGGATAGAGATGAAGAGAGGAAGAGAGAGAATAGTTATAGGGGAACGTTTAAAACCGACCAATAATTGGACAAAATGAATTTATGGCTTCCTCAATGAAACATTGCTGCAATGGCCCATCGGGCCACCACTGGTAGAGTTTTCATTGCTGTAGTTTACACTGCAGCAATGAAACATTGTTGCAATGGTTATTTTTTTTTATATATGTAATTTCTATATTTTTACAAATATTTCTCGACGATCCAACCGTACGGATGTCAAGATATATCTAATTAAATGATATTCCCAAATTTTCAAAAAATTAAAAATTAATTTGGTTGGAGATCTTAATAGAACATTACTATATTGTCTAGTACTCGTAACTAGTGCTTCGTCCCAGACTGTTGTTTCTATATTTTTACAAATATTTCTCGACGATCCAACCGTACGGATGTCAATATATATCTAATTAAATGATATTCCCAAATTTTCAAAAAATTAAAAATTAATTTGGTTGGAGATCTTAATAGAACATTATTATATTGTCTAGTACTCGTAACTAGTGCTTCGTCCCAGACTGTTGTTTCTATATTTTTAAAAATATTTCTCGACGATCCAACCGTACGGATGTCAATATATATCTAATTAAATGATATTCCCAAATTTTCAAAAAATTTGAAATTAATTTGGTTAGAGATCTTAATAGAACATTACTCTATTGTGTAATACTCGTAACTAGTGCTTCGTCCCAAACTATTGTTTCTATATTTTTAAAAATATTTCTCGACGATCCAACCGTACAGATGTCAATATATATCTAATTAAATGATATTCCCAAATTTTCAAAAAATTTGAAATTAATTTGGTTAGAGATCTTAATAGAACATTACTCTATTGTGTAATACTCGTAACTAGTGCTTCGTCCCAAACTATTGTTTCTATATTTTTAAAAATATTTCTCGACGATCCAACCGTACGGATGTCAATATATATCTAATTAAATGATATTCCCAAATTTTCAAAAAATTAAAAATTAATTTGGTTGGAGATCTTAATAGAACATTACTATATTGTCTAGTACTCGTAACTAGTGCTTCGTCCCAAACTGTTGTTTCTATATTTTTAAAAATATTTCTCGACGATCCAACCGTACGGATGTCAATATATATCTAATCAAATGATATTCCCAAATTTTCAAAAAATTAAAAATTAATTTGGTTGGAGATCTTAATAGAACATTACTATATTGTCTAGTACTCGTAACTAGTGCTTCGTCCCAGACTGTTGTTTCTATATTTTTAAAAATATTTCTCGACGATCCAACCGTACGGATGTCAATATATATCTAATTAAATGATATTCCCAAATTTTCAAAAAATTTGAAATTAATTTGGTTAGAGATCTTAATAGAACATTACTCTATTGTGTAATACTCGTAACTAGTGCTTCGTCCCAAACTATTGTTTCTATATTTTTAAAAATATTTCTCGACGATCCAACCGTACAGATGTCAATATATATCTAATTAAATGATATTCCCAAATTTTCAAAAAATTAAAAATTAATTTGGTTGGAGATCTTAATAGAACATTACTATATTGTCTGGTACTCTTAACTAGTGCTTCGTCCCAGACTGTTGTTTCTATATTTTTAAAAATATTTCTCGACGATCCAACCGTACGGATGTCAATATATATCTAATTAAATGATATTCCCAAATTTTCAAAAAATTAAAATTAAGTTGGTTAGAGATCTTAATAGAACATTACTATATTATCTAATACTCGTAACTAGTGCTTCGTCCCAGACTATTGTTTCTATATTTTTAAAAATATTTCTCGACGATCCAACCGTACGGATGTCAATATATATTTAATTAAATGATATTCCCAAATTTTCAAAAAATTAATTTGGTTAGAGATCTTAATAGAACGTTACTATATTGTGTAATACTCGTAACTAAAAGTTAAAAGTACTCGAATTAATCAAGTACTCGAATTATTATTTAAAAATTAAAAGTTAATCAATTCAAATTTCAGTGAGTATTAAGTGTACTCATATGCTAAGAAATGAGCACTTGAAAAATCGATTGATAATTTAAAATTTGAAAAGTCAATTGAAAAGAACCTTTAATGATTACCTTAATGATTTCATTCAAACAAACATTCTTGTTCATGTCTCAGGACGAAAAGTGTGACCATTACTAATTAATAAATAAATATGCTTAATAAGAGAAATATTAATTATTGATTAAGGGTAGTTTTGCCATTAAATTTTAATATTGTTGCAGCAATGTTTCTTTGGAAAAACTGAGCTGCAACAATGTTTCATTGAGGAAATGATCTGCAGCAATGTTTCATTGAGGAAGCTTGGCTCCCATCCAAGCTTGGCTCCTGACCTGTTGCCTATAATGATATTTCCAAAGTTTCAGAAAATAAAAAATTAATTAGATTGGATATCTTAGTAGATCACTACTATTTTCAATATGACTTGTAACTAGTGCTTTGTCACAGATTATTGTTTCTATTTTTTTAAAAATATTTTCGAACGATCCAACCGTAGGGATTTTAATATATATCTAATATAATGATATTTCCAAAGTTTGAGAAAATAAAAAATTAATTTGATTGGAGATCTCAGTAGATCACTACTATTTTCAATATGACTCGTAACTAGTGCTTTGTCACGGATTATTGTTTCTATTTTTTAAAAAATATTTTTGAACGATCCAACCGTAGGGATGTCAATATATATCTAATATAATGATATTTCCAAAGTTTCAGAAAATAAAAAATTAATTAGATTGGATATCTTAGTAGATCACTACTATTTTCAATATGACTCGTAACTAGTGCTTTGTCACGTATTATTGTTTCTATTTTTTTAAAAATATTTTTGAACGATCCAACCGTAGGGATGTCAATATATATCTAATATAATGATATTTTCAAAGTTTCAGAAAATAAAAAATTAATTTGATTGGAAATCTTAATAGATCACTATTATTTTCAATATGACTCGTAACTACTGCTTTGTCACGGATTATTGTTTCTATTTTTTTTAAAATAGTTTTGAACGATCCAACCGTAGAGATGTCAATATATATATCTAATATAATGATATTTCCAAAGTTTCAAAAAATAAAAAATTAATTAGATTGGATATCTTAGTAGATCACTACTATTTTCAATATGACTCGTAACTAGTGCTTTGTCACAGATTATTGTTTCTATTTTTTTAAAAATATTTTTGAACGATCCAACCGTAGGGATGTTAATATATATCTAATATAATGATATTTCCAAAGTTTGAGAAAATAAAAAATTAATTTGATTGGAGATCTTAGTAGATCACTACTATTTTCAATATGACTCTAACTAGTGCACGAATTATTGTTTGTATTTTAAAAAAAATATTTTTGAACGATCCAACCGTACAGATGTCAATATATATCTAATATAATGATATTCCCAAAGTTTCAGAAAATAAAAATTAATTAGATTGGAGATCTTAGTAGATCACTACTATTTTCAATATGACTCGTAACTAGTGTTTTGTCACGGATTATTATTTTATTTTTTTAAAAAAAAAATTTGAACGATCCAACCATACGGATGTCAATATATATCTAATATAATGATATTCTCAAATTTTCAGAAAATAAAAAATTAATTTGATTGGAGATCTTAGTAGATCACTACTATTTTCAACATGACTCGTAACTAGTGCTTTGTCAAAGATTATTGTTTCTATTTTTTAAAAAATATTTTTGAACGATCCAACCGTAGGGATGTCAATATATATCTAATATAATCATATTCCCAAATTTTCAGAAAATAAAAAATTAATTTGATTGGAGATCTTAGTAGATCACTACTATTTTCAATATGACTCGTAACTAGTGTTTTGTCACGGATTATTGTTTTTTTTTTAAAAAAAATATTTTTGAACGATCCAACCGTAGGGATGTTAATATATATCTAATATAATGATATTTCCAAAGTTTCAGAAAATAAAAAATTAATTTGATTGGAAATCTTAAAAGATCACTATTATTTTCAATATGACTCGTAACTACTGCTTTGTCACGGATTATTGTTTCTATTTTTTAAAAAATATTTTTGAACGATCCAACCGTACGGATTTCAATATATATCTAATTTAATGATATTCCCAATTTTTAAGAAAATAAAAAATTAATTTGGTTGGAGATCACTTAATTCCTAATCAAATCGCATATATATCACTGTTTTAATATTATGCTCCTAATCACTTAATTCCTAATCAAATCGGAAAAGGGCATTTTCGTATTTTAAAAAAAAATGTAGTAGCAATGTTTCATTGCTACCACCTCAATGAAACATTGAGGTGGCCGCAATGAGACATTGAGGCTGTATCCTTTTTTAACGGTAGTTTCTTTATAAGGGTATTTTTGTATTTAAAGAAAATATATTTTAGCAATGAAACATTGCGGCCACCTCAATGTTTCATTGCGGTGAGTGTTTCTCTCAGCCGTTGGATGCATCAACAAACGGTCCAGATTTGTTGGTTACATAACATTCCACAACCAGCTGTGGTTGTGGACCTTAAATATCATATGTATGTATATATATATATATATATATATATGGATTTTGGTCCACAACCACAGCTGGTTGTGGAATGTTATGTAACCAACAAATCTGGATCGTTTGTTGATGCATCCAACGGCCGAGAGAAACACCCACCGCAATGATACATTGAGGAGGCCGCAATGTTTCATTGCAAACACATATTTTCTTTAAATACAAAAATACCCTTATAAGTTGAAAAACGACACAGCCTCAATGTCTCATTGCGGCCACCTCAATGTTTCATTGAGGTGGTAGCAATGAAACATTGCTACTAAGTTTTTTTTTGATGTTTTTTTCTCAAAACATTTGTGTTAACGAGGAGTTGAACCTGGGACATCCAGGGCATTGGGGAACATCACAACCAGCTGAGCTACAAGATTCTTGTGTTGAAAATGGAAATAATTAAAGATAAGTTAAGTTTAAACAAATTTCTGAATTTGATAGTAATTTATTAAAATCTCCAACCAAATTAATTGTTTATTTTCTTAAAAATTGGGAATATCATTAAATTAGATATATATTGACATCCGTACGGTTGGATCGTTCAAAAATATTTTTAAAAAATAGAAACAATAATCCGTGACAAAGCACTTGTTACGAGTCATATTGAAAATAATAATGATCTATTAAGATTTCCAATCAAATTAATTTTTTATTTTCTGAAACTTTGGAAATATCATTATATTAGATATATATTGACATCCCTACGGTTAGATCGTTCAAAAATATTTTTTAAAAAATCGAAACAATAATCCGTGACAAAGCACTAGTTACGTGTCATATTGAAAATAATAGTGATCTATTAAGATTTCCAATTAAATTAATTTTTATTTTATGAAACTTTGGAAATATCATTATATTAGATATATATTGAGATCCCTACGGTTGGATCGTTCAAAAATATTTTTTTAAAAATAGAAACAACAATCCGTGACAAAGCACTAGTTACGAGTCATATTGAAAATAGTAGTGATCTACTAAGATCTTCAATCAACTTAATTTTTTATTTTATGAAACTTTGGAAATATCATTATATTAGATATATATTGACATCCCTACGGTTGGATCGTTCAAAAATATTTTTAAAAAATAAAAACAATAATCCGTGACAAAGCACTAGTTACGAGTCATATTGAAAATAGTAGTGATCTACTAAGATCTCCAATAAAATTAATTTTTTATTTTCTGAAAATTTGGGAATATCACTATATTAGATATATATTGACATCCGTACGGTTGGATCGTTCAAAAATATTTTTTAAAAAATAAAAACAATAATCCGTGACAAAGCACTAGTTACGAGTCATATTGAAAATAGTAGTGATCTACTAAGATCTCCAATAAAATTAATTTTTTATTTTCTGAAAATTTGGGAATATCACTATATTAGATATATATTGACATCCGTACGGTTGGATCGTTCAAAAATATTTTTTAAAAAATCGAAACAATAATCCGTGACAAAGCACTAGTTACGTGTCATATTGAAAATAATAGTGATCTATTAAGATTTCCAATCAAATTAATTTTTATTTTATGAAACTTTGGAAATATCATTATATTAGATATATATTGACATCCCTACGGTTGGATCGTTCAAAAATATTTTTTTAAAAATAGAAACAACAATCCGTGACAAAGCACTAGTTACGAGTCATATTGAAAATAGTAGTGATCTACTAAGATCTTCAATCAACTTAATTTTTTATTTTATGAAACTTTGGAAATATCATTATAATAGATATATATTGACATCCCTACGGTTGGATCGTTCAAAAATATTTTTTAAAAAATAAAAACAATAATCCGTGACAAAGCACTAGTTACGAGTCATATTGAAAATAATAGTGATCTATTAAGATTTCCAATAAAATTAATTTTTTATTTTCTAAAACTTTGGAAATATCATTATATTAGATTTATATTGACATCCCTACGGTTAGATCGTTCAAAAATATTTTTTTTAAATAGAAACAATAATCCGTTACAAAGCACTAGTTACGAGGTTTATTGAAAATAGTAGTGATCTACTAAGATCTCCAATCAAATTAATTTTTTATTTTCTGAAAATTTGGGAATATCATTATATTATATGTATATTGACATCCGTATGGTTGGATCGTTCAAATATTTCTTCAAAAAAATAAAATAATAATCCGTGACAAAACACTAGTTACGAGTCATATTGAAAATTGTAGTGATCTACTAATATCTCCAATCTAATTAATTTTTATTTTATGAAACTTTGGGAATATCATTCAAAATCTCCAATCTACTAAGAAGGAACGATACCGTCTAGAAAACCCAAAACCAGAAGGGTACCATTCAAAATATCCGTTAATTTATTGAATCTCCTCATAATTGAAATTATTTATAGGTTGATTAGAGGAAGTAAGGTAAAATTAGTAGGTACGGAGCCACTACCAAAACTTGATCATCCCCGAATATTCGATCTCCCACTATATTTAGATTAAATATTTTTAATTAACTGGTAAATAACATTTTTTCGACCAACGTTAAATGTGGCACTTGTATGTGGTGGTTGCAGAATTGCCACCGCAATGAAACATTGCGGTGGGTATTAGAGATAATCCCACCACCGCAATGTTTCATTGAGGTGGCCAGGGAACAATTTTTTTTGGCACCGCAATGAAACATTGCGGTGGTATTAGAGATAATCCCACCACCGCAATGTTTCATTGAGGTGGTCCAGGGAACAATTTTTTATCAGCACAGTGTATACGCACAACATTTGTAAAACACTTTTTCCCCATAAAACACCTTTTCCCCACATATGATTACACACATTTTCACATATTAAAGGTTTGGAGGTAAAAAAATTTAAGAAAAAGGTTAGTTTTTCCCCATTGTTCACATATACATACACTTCCAAAATTCATATATACACTTTCTAAGGGTTTGAAGGTTCTTAAAGATCAACAATTCTGCAAAAAAAAAAGGTTAGCTCTCTAATTACTATGGAATATTTATTTAGTTCTTCTACTTCATCGAGCGACCATGAAAATTTCGATTATGTTACACCCATAAGAAAAAATCCAGTTTTTCGAAAGTTATTTGTTAAAGATGATATTATAGATGTTGATACTTATGATATGGATAAAGAAAAGATGAATGTGGATGATGTTGGTGGAAGAAAGAATGATGTTGGTATGGGTAAAACGAAGGTGCACATAGAAATTGATAGTGATGATGATGAAGAAAATAATATTAAGATGGGAAAAAATGATGTCGATGGTGATATTAATATCGAAAACGAAAATAATGGATTTGCGTTTCCGAATATTAATGATGTTGTGCCTTGCGTTGGTATGAATTTTGATACTTTAGATGATGCAGAAGTGTTTTATAGAGAATATGGCCGACGTGTCGGGTTCCAAATAATAATCCGCGGTACTCATAGGCATCAACGAAGTAAAGAACCATCATCTCGTACGTATATTTGTCTAAAGGGTGGAAGAAACACACCATTGAATTCGGAATATCGTGGTAAAGGGAAACGAATTAGGGAGTCGATTCCACGGACGGATTGTCATGCTCGGATGTGTGTCTCTCATAATGTTAAGACAAATAAATGGAGAGTTACATTGGTCGATTTGGAACACAATCATGATTTGGTGGCACCGGAGAAAGTACAATTTTTTCAAAGATCACGCAACATAGATCCGCTCACCCGATCATTGATTGAGTTGTTTAATAAATCGGGGATCGAGACGAATAAAGTGATGAAATATCTTAGTGAGACATGTGGTGGTGTTGAGAATCTAGGTTTCTCTCATCAAGATGTTCGTAATGTCATACGTGACATTCGGCACCGAGTGTTTGATTCCGGTGACGCCGAGTGTGGATTGGTATTGTTACGAGAATTACAAGAGAATTTTTTGGGAAATTTTTTCTATCGAGTGGATGTGGATGAAGAGAATCGTGTTAGGGGTTTGGTGTGGGTTGATCCTCGATGCTTGAATGCCTACAAGAATTTCGGTGATGTGGTTACGTTCGACTCAACCTATCGGACGAATAGATATTGCATGCCTTTCATACCTATTACGGGGGTAAATCACCACTACCAAAATATTTTGTTTGGATTTGCACTAATGAGGGATGAGAAAGAGACATCTTACAAATGGGTTTTGAAAACATGGTTGGAAGCCGTTGACAACAAGGCACCCACTACAATCATTACCGATCAAGACATTGCTTTGGGAAATGCTATTGCGGATGTTATGCCGACAACAAAACACACGTATTGTACATGGCATATAAGTAGTAAGTTCCCCGAGAAGTTATCTAGCTTGTACACCAATTATCCGGAATTCAAAATGGATTTTAATGCATGTGTGTACAAGTCGTTGACACCCACGGAATTCGAAGGTCGGTGGGAGGAATTGGTCGAGAAGTACGATCTTGAGAATCATGATTGGCTAAATGAAATGTATGCTATTAGAGGTCAATGGATTGGTGCGTACACGAGACAACACTTTGCCGCCGGTATGACTACAACCTCAAGAAGCGAGTCCATGAATTCTTTTTTTGATGAATATGTGCGAGCATCAACCGGTTTGAAAGAATTTATTGAGAACTCACAAAAGGCTTTGGAGTCACAAAATCTTAGGGAAGTTAAAAGCGATTATGAGACCGAGGAATGGGATAGGAAACTAGTGTTGCATTCGCCCTTGGAAATTAATGCATCCGAGATTTACACGAAAGAAATGTTTAAGCGTTTTCAAACGGAGCTTTTGAAAAGCACATCATACCAAGTGACGAGGGCTAGCCAAGGTGAAACTTATTTGTTTAAATTGTACTTGGTTGAGAAGTGTACGGTTCCGGAGAATCGTAGAAGAAGTTACCTTTTAACGGCTCACTTTGACGGAAAGCTAGAATGTAATTATAATAATTTTGAACATTCCGGGATGATTTGTAAACACATGATCCGGTACCTAGACAAGAAGCAAAAACTCAAAATACCGGACCTCTACATCATGCCTAGGTGGACAATGGATGGCAATAAAATTGCCGGACCTCTACCGTATACCCCTCCCGTTCTTGCCAATGTTGGTGCATCACAATCGTCAAGGTATAGTGCATTGTGCAAATCTTTTCAAAACTTGGGTGCCATAGCTAGTTGTTCCGTCCCACGATTCAATTACTTGATGAAGGTGATTGAGAGAGAGAAATATAACGTGAAAAACAAATTTCAAGAAGAGGAACGTAACGAGCAAAAGAATGAGTCATTTCACCAAGATGATTACCAACATGATCCGATATTCGATCCTCCAATGTCACAAACTAAGGGACGAAAGAAATCGGAAAGATATAAAAGTGGTGTTGAAACTTCAAGTTCAAAGGCCAAGCCACGAAAGTGCGGAAAATGTGGGCAAGAGGGAGCAAAGCATGATAGAAGGAATTGTCCTAATCCTCCTCTTCAATGAATGTATTGATATTTGAATTAAATTTTCAATTTATTGTGTGATATTTAATTTATTATGTGAAATTGAATTTATTATATGATATTCAATTTATTATGCAATACATTATGAAAAAAAATGAAAAAGATGATTATTATTCGTTAAGAAAAAATTGAAAATTATGATTTAAGAAAAAAAAATGTTAATTCGAAGTAAATATAAAACAAAAAAAAACAGGGGAAGGGGCCTGGAGCTTCTTTCTATTTTCTACCCACCTCAATGAAACATTGAGGTGGCTGCATTGAAACATTGCGGTGGAAAACTGTTCCAGCTAAAGCTTCTGTCTATTTCCAACACACCTCAATGAAACATTGCGGTGGCTGCAATGACACATTGCGGTGGCCAGACGCCTCCTCTGTATTTCCTCTGTTCCAGCTAAAGCTTCTGTCTATTTTCTACCCACCTCAATGAAACAATGAGGTGCCTGCATTGAAACATTGCGGTGTCACACTGTTCAGCTAAGCTTCTGTCTATTTTCTACCCACCTCAATGAAACATTGAGGTGGCTGCATTGAAACATTGCGGTGGCCAAAAAACTTCCCAGGAGGTCACCCATCTCAGATTACTCTAGCCCAAGCACGCTTAACTACGAAGTTTTGTTTTGCACCAACACTCCCGGCCAGGAATGCCACATCTGTTGAATCTCTTAACCATTCTAATATATATGAGAAACGAATTCCACTCATATTTTAATAATTTTTCTAGTAACAATATTTTAAAATATTTATTTACAAATCTTGCATTTAAAAATCGAAAAAAAGCTTAAAATTAAATTTTATTCGTGAAATTTAATATAAACTTCCAGAAAATTGGAAAAATTTATTTTTTTCAATTTTAGTCAAAATTTGGAAAAAAACGATTAGGCTAAAATTCGAAAAAAAACGATTAATTTATATTTTTTATGAAATTTCAATTTGAAACACGTGAAAAAATTTAAACTATAATTTAATCCAAATATCCCAGGAAAAAATAATTTACATTTTGAAAAAAATTATTACATATTTTTCCTAGCAAGCTTTAAAAAAAAATTTGGGGAAAAAAAAAAACTTCCCAAGGGGTCACCCATCTCAGATTACTCTAGCCCAAGCACGCTTAACTACGAAGTTTTGTTTTGCACCAACACTCCCGGCCAGGAATGCCACATCTGTTGAATCTCTTAACCATTCTAATATATATGAGAAACGAATTCCACTCATATTTTAATAATTTTTCTAGTAACAATATTTTAAAATATTTATTTACAAATCTTGCATTTAAAAATCGAAAAAAAGCTTAAAATTAAATTTTATTCGTGAAATTTAATATAAACTTCCAGAAAATTGGAAAAATTTATTTTTTTCAATTTTAGTCAAAATTTGGAAAAAAACGATTAGGCTAAAATTCGAAAAAAAACGATTAATTTATATTTTTTATGAAATTTCAATTTGAAACACGTGAAAAAATTTAAACTATAATTTAATCCAAATATCCCAGGAAAAAATAATTTACATTTTGAAAAAAATTATTACATATTTTTCCTAGCAAGCTTTAAAAAAAAATTTGGGGAAAAAAAAAAACTTCCCAGGGGGTCACCCATCTCAGATTACTCTAGCCCAAGCACGCTTAACTACGAAGTTTTGTTTTGCACCAACACTCCCGGCCAGGAATGCCACATCTGTTGAATCTCTTAACCATTCTAATATATATGAGAAACGAATTCCACTCATATTTTAATAATTTTTCTAGTAACAATATTTTAAAATATTTATTTACAAATCTTGCATTTAAAAATCGAAAAAAAGCTTAAAATTAAATTTTATTCGTGAAATTTAATATAAACTTCCAGAAAAAAAATTTGGGGAAAAAAAAAAACTTCCCAGGGGGTCACCCATCTCAGATTACTCTAGCCCAAGAAAAACTGTTTTAAACAAACTAAACCAAAATTCAAATTTAATTTAATTCGAATTTAATATTTTTCTATTTTTAATTTAATTTAATTGGAATTTAATATTTTTCTATTTTATCTTATTTAATTCGAGTTTAATAATAAAACTAAATGAGATTGGGTTATTAGAAATGTTTTAATGTAAGCCCAATCAGATTTGTTAAATTAAGCCCAATCAGATTTGTTAAATTAAGCCCATGGGTTAAGCCCATCTCTATCTCTCCCTATAAATACATTAAGATGTATTTTTTAGGGTTAATGCTTTGAAGAAAACCTAACAGCTCTTACCAAATTTCATCTTTATCCCTACATCCACTTCACCAAAATTCCTCTCCCTTTTAACTTTCATTTTCGAAATTTGGTAAAAAAAAACTCTTAATATATAGATACATGGATCCATGGTTTTGGATTTCGATTTTTTTTTATAATTATCCTTGTTACCGCTGTGAATTACTGCCTCGAAGAACTCCAATGGTGTCAGAGCTTTTTGTATAAGGTGATGATTTGGTTATGTGTCTGGTTTATTGTGATGCTAATACGAATACCTATTTAAGAAGAAGAAGAATGTGAAGAAAATGAATAAGAAGAAGATGGTGATGAGACCGATGGTTATGAAGATATTGGCTAGTTTCTATTAGTTGTAATAGAAATTGTAGTCCAAAAGATTTGATTGTAATACTTCTAATCTTAGTTAAATGTTCAATTCCGGTGATGCGGAGTGTGGTTTGGCTTTGCTAGGAGAATTGAAAGAAACTTGTGGACGTGGTTACCTTCGACTCGACTTACAAAACATTTAATTGCAATGTTTCTAGCAAAATATTTGTTACCAAATTTTGTCTCTGAATAATTTTCTACCTACCATCTGTTCTTATCTAATTTATGAACATTATGTAAAATTTTGCAATGGACGAGGTTGTATTCAACAATCACCTCTTATACTACCACCGCATTGAATCATAGCGGCCACCGCAATGCTTCATTGCGGCCCCCTCATTGAAACATTGCGGTGGGCATTTTTAAAATTTAACACCCAGCCTGTTTTAAACCTGTCAAAAGCTTTTCAAATTAACTCTAAAAAACCTGTCAAAAGCTTTCAAATTAACTACTTCAAATACACTAAATTTCTAAAACTCCAAACTTAAACTTCAAATCAAAATCAATAACCCAAACTATTACAAATATCATAAAAGCAATAAAATATTACAAAAAGTCCGTTAATTTACAAAAACGAGACTAAAAGCCCAGATTCCTTTGTCGAATCCCCCAGTCACTAATAAGTCGTGCTTCCCCAATCCGAAGCTCATGTGCAATGCGATACCTAAAGGTCATGACATCTTTTTTGGGATCCCAATGTGCATCTTTCAACGATATTCCATTGCAAATGGCATCCATATATTTGCAAGCATACACGCCACAATCGATAGCACCATTTTGTTTGGGTCGATCCATAACTTCCTTAATCCTCATATACCTTTCAGGATATCGCTCTGGGTTCAACTTGTGAAGCATGAACGGGAGAAATTTTTCCTGCAAGATATTCAAACAATTGGTAACCACACAACCATATATTCAGATATTAAAAGACTTGAATAAAAGAGACATCTAATCGTGCACTTAATCTAGGTCTTATATATGATGCTACAGCACAAGACTATGCTAATCTTCTCTGTTCCACGAACTTCACACAAAATCAGATCAATGCAATCACAAGAACTGGCTAAAGATGCTTGAACAAGTCTTCTGATTTAAATTATCCCTCATTTATTACCTTGTACACTAATCAGACTAGTGGTCGAACGTCGCATCAGAAATTTTACAGGACAGTCACCAATGTGGGAGATGGAGCAGCTATATACAACATCAAGGTAACGGCACCAAAGGGTTTATTGTAACGGTTTTACCAGATACATTGGTGTTTCAGAAGAAGCACGAGAAGAAGAGCTACACCATGACTATAAATTTCAAAGCTGTGATTCCTACTGTTACATCTGGTTCACTTGTTTGGATTGAGAAGAATTCTAAGAACACAGTTAGGAGTCCTATTGTTATATCTCCTGCAATAGATATGTGGTAATCCACCGCTGAAAATTGAATTTTATGTATATAATATTTAAAAGGTACATTTTCTTTCTTCTTTGCCAATATAGTGCTTTGTCACGGATTATTGTTTCGATTTTTTAAAAAATATTTTTGAACGATCCAACCGTACGGATGTCAATATATATCTAATATAGTGATATTCCCAAATTTTCAGAAAATAAAAAATTAATTTTATTGGAGATCTTAGTAGATCACTACTATTTTCAATATGACTCGTAACTAGTGCTTTGTCACGGATTATTGTTTTTATTTTTTAAAAAATATTTTTGAACGATCCAACCGTACGGATGTCAATATATATCTAATATAGTGATATTCCCAAATTTTCAGAAAATAAAAAATTAATTTTATTGGAGATCTTAGTAGATCACTACTATTTTCAATATGACTCGTAACTAGTGCTTTGTCACGGATTATTGTTTTTATTTTTTAAAAATATTTTTGAACGATCCAACCGTAGGGATGTCAATATATATCTAATATAATGATATTTCCAAAGTTTCATAAAATAAAAAATTAAGTTGATTGAAGATCTTAGTAGATCACTACTATTTTCAATATGACTCGTAACTAGTGCTTTGTCACGGATTGTTGTTTCTATTTTTAAAAAAATATTTTTGAACGATCCAACCGTAGGGATCTCAATATATATCTAATATAATGATATTTCCAAAGTTTCATAAAATAAAAATTAATTTAATTGGAAATCTTAATAGATCACTATTATTTTCAATATGACACGTAACTAGTGCTTTGTCACGGATTATTGTTTCGATTTTTTAAAAAATATTTTTGAACGATCTAACCGTAGGGATGTCAATATATATCTAATATAATGATATTTCCAAAGTTTCAGAAAATAAAAAATTAATTTGATTGGAAATCTTAATAGATCATTATTATTTTCAATATGACTCGTAACAAGTGCTTTGTCACGGATTATTGTTTCTATTTTTTAAAAATATTTTTGAACGATCCAACCGTACGGATGTCAATATATATCTAATTTAATGATATTCCCAATTTTTAAGAAAATAAACAATTAATTTGGTTGGAGATTTTAATAAATTACTATCAAATTCAGAAATTTGTTTAAACTTAACTTATCTTTAATTATTTCCATTTTCAACACAAGAATCTTGTAGCTCAGCTGGTTGTGATGTTCCCCAATGCCCTGGATGTCCCAGGTTCAACTCCTCGTTAACACAAATGTTTTGAGAAAAAAACATCAAAAAAAAACTTAGTAGCAATGTTTCATTGCTACCACCTCAATGAAACATTGAGGTGGCCGCAATGAGACATTGAGGCTGTGTCGTTTTTCAACTTATAAGGGTATTTTTGTATTTAAAGAAAATATGTGTTTGCAATGAAACATTGCGGCCTCCTCAATGTATCATTGCGGTGGGTGTTTCTCTCGGCCGTTGGATGCATCAACAAACGATCCAGATTTGTTGGTTACATAACATTCCACAACCAGCTGTGGTTGTGGACCAAAATCCATATATATATATATATATATATATATATATATATATATATATATATATATATATATATATATATACATACATATGATATTTAAGGTCCACAACCACAGCTGGTTGTGGAATGTTATGTAACCAACAAATCTGGACCGTTTGTTGATGCATCCAACGGCTGAGAGAAACACTCACCGCAATGAAACATTGAGGTGGCCGCAATGTTTCATTGCTAAAATATATTTTCTTTAAATACAAAAATACCCTTATAAAGAAACTACCGTTAAAAAAGTATACAGCCTCAATGTCTCATTGCGGCCACCTCAATGTTTCATTGAGGTGGTAGCAATGAAACATTGCTACTACATTTTTTTTAAAATACGAAAATGCCCTTTTCCGATTTGATTAGGAATTAAGTGATTAGGAGCATAATATTAAAACAGTGATATATATGCGATTTGATTAGGAATTAAGTGATCTCCAACCAAATTAATTTTTTATTTTCTTAAAAATTGGGAATATCATTAAATTAGATATATATTGAAATCCGTACGGTTGGATCGTTCAAAAATATTTTTTAAAAAATAGAAACAATAATCCGTGACAAAGCAGTAGTTACGAGTCATATTGAAAATAATAGTGATCTTTTAAGATTTCCAATCAAATTAATTTTTTATTTTCTGAAACTTTGGAAATATCATTATATTAGATATATATTAACATCCCTACGGTTGGATCGTTCAAAAATATTTTTAAAAAAAAAAAAACAATAATCCGTGACAAAACACTAGTTACGAGTCATATTGAAAATAGTAGTGATCTACTAAGATCTCCAATCAAATTAATTTTTTATTTTCTGAAAATTTGGGAATATGATTATATTAGATATATATTGACATCCCTACGGTTGGATCGTTCAAAAATATTTTTTAAAAAATAGAAACAATAATCCTTGACAAAGCACTAGTTACGAGTCATGTTGAAAATAGTAGTGATCTACTAAGATCTCCAATCAAATTAATTTTTTATTTTCTGAAAATTTGAGAATATCATTATATTAGATATATATTGACATCCGTATGGTTGGATCGTTCAAAATTTTTTTAAAAAAAATAAAATAATAATCCGTGACAAAACACTAGTTACGAGTCATATTGAAAATAGTAGTGATCTACTAAGATCTCCAATCTAATTAATTTTTATTTTCTGAAACTTTGGGAATATCATTATATTAGATATATATTGACATCTGTACGGTTGGATCGTTCAAAAATATTTTTTTTAAAATACAAACAATAATTCGTGCACTAGTTAGAGTCATATTGAAAATAGTAGTGATCTACTAAGATCTCCAATCAAATTAATTTTTTATTTTCTCAAACTTTGGAAATATCATTATATTAGATATATATTAACATCCCTACGGTTGGATCGTTCAAAAATATTTTTAAAAAAATAGAAACAATAATCTGTGACAAAGCACTAGTTACGAGTCATATTGAAAATAGTAGTGATCTACTAAGATATCCAATCTAATTAATTTTTTATTTTCTGAAACTTTGGAAATATCATTATATTAGATATATATATTGACATCTCTACGGTTGGATCGTTCAAAACTATTTTAAAAAAAAATAGAAACAATAATCCGTGACAAAGCAGTAGTTACGAGTCATATTGAAAATAATAGTGATCTATTAAGATTTCCAATCAAATTAATTTTTTATTTTCTGAAACTTTGAAAATATCATTATATTAGATATATATTGACATCCCTACGGTTGGATCGTTCAAAAATATTTTTAAAAAAATAGAAACAATAATACGTGACAAAGCACTAGTTACGAGTCATATTGAAAATAGTAGTGATCTACTAAGATATCCAATCTAATTAATTTTTTATTTTCTGAAACTTTGGAAATATCATTATATTAGATATATATTGACATCCCTACGGTTGGATCGTTCAAAAATATTTTTTAAAAAATAGAAACAATAATCCGTGACAAAGCACTAGTTACGAGTCATATTGAAAATAGTAGTGATCTACTGAGATCTCCAATCAAATTAATTTTTTATTTTCTCAAACTTTGGAAATATCATTATATTAGATATATATTAAAATCCCTACGGTTGGATCGTTCGAAAATATTTTTAAAAAAATAGAAACAATAATCTGTGACAAAGCACTAGTTACAAGTCATATTGAAAATAGTAGTGATCTACTAAGATATCCAATCTAATTAATTTTTTATTTTCTGAAACTTTGGAAATATCATTATATTAGATATATATTGACATCTCTACGGTTGGATCGTTCAAAACTATTTGAAAAAAATAGAAACAATAATCCGTGACAAAGCAGTAGTTACGAGTCATATTGAAAATAATAATAATATTGAAAACAATTCGTGGCTAGAAAAAAATATTCTTAACTTAACATTAAAGATATTTAAAATTTTAATTTAATTTATTATGATTTTACATGCATATTTTTATAATTAAACAAAAAATTGAAAATAAGCTTTGTACTACCGCAATGCTTCATTGCTGTGATCATGGAAAATAACATTTTATCCACCAGCATTCCCACCGCATTGTTTCATTGCGGCC
This sequence comes from Kitagawia praeruptora, assembly GCA_037693485.1. Lineage (NCBI taxonomy): Eukaryota > Viridiplantae > Streptophyta > Magnoliopsida > Apiales > Apiaceae > Kitagawia > Kitagawia praeruptora. The sequence continues at coordinate 25,819,085 of CM075350.1, read as the reverse complement.
ACCTCAATGAAACATTGAGGTGGTAGCAATGTTTCATTGTGGCCACCTCAATGAAACATTGAGGTGGTCCTAGGGACCATTTTTTGTCTGCCCGTTTTTTAAAACAACCTTTGTCAAAAACTTTTTCCTCACTTTGCACTTCAAGCAAATTTCAACCCAATGGGTAAAAAAAACCCCAATTTCAGCTGCTATTACTTGTTCGAGTTGCGAACGCGAATCCGAAGACAATGTAACGATATTTTGGGGATGAGGAGGGGGAATTAGGGGAGAGTGGTGGTGATTGAGTGAAATAGAGGTTAATTGACCTTCAATAGCGTCGAGAGATTGGTCGATTGAAGTGTTAGGGTTAAGCGAAACTTACAAAATATGTAGTTCGAGGTCTGTGTGTTTATGTGTTTAGTTCGAGTGAATATGTTTGGGTTGTCTGTGAGTACCCGTTTGTTTGTGAATGGAAGGGTAAAACAGTAATTGCACAAAATTTTGTTCCCCGCAATGTATCATTGAGGAGGCCGCGTTGTATCATTGGGAGAGATGCTGCCACCGCAATGTTTCATTGCTGAAGCAATTAATCCCAGCCATACATTTTCCAAATTAACGGACAAGATTTGTTGGATGGTTTTCAAACCACAACCAGCTGTGGTTGTGGAAGGGCACCCTAATTTATTAATCCTAGTAGATCTTTTATTCATCAATTTTTAGTACTTTTTCTTTCTACCCTTCAGACTCAACCCTTCATCACTCATCCCGTTCATCTTTCTGGCTTCAACGAATTTCAACATAAAAGTTAAAAAGTACGAATTTTGATTTAATTAAGTGATACAAGTAAAGATGTAATTGGAAGTTTTTTTGAGTGGATTTAATTTTGGAAGAAGGAAATGGGTTTGATTTCGAAAGCCTTAACCCCCTTCGAAATGGCTTGCTGCTACCTGCAGCTGCATCTCAAAGTTTCTGGGACTTGTTTTTTATTTTGTTCGAAAACATTCTAGACTAGCAGACTTTATGTTTATTATTATGATCATTGATTTTATATTTAGACAAGCTTCTATAGTTCTATAGGTTGTTGGATGACTTGTACAATGCATCTGTGATCCTATTTTTGTTATTTTTGTTACAATTTTGGTGATCTTGTTTCACATTCTAAGAATTTTTGAAAAATTGATTTTATTTTTCTAATTCGGTTATTTAATTCGGTATTCGATTTTAACCGAAATAAAAATTTCGATTCTATAAAATAATCAAAATTATTTCGGTTTTTAATTCAGTTATGATTTTTTGACTTATTTGATATTTTAATTATTTCGATATTCGATATTTCGATTCAATTATAACCAAATAATCAACCCTAACATCAAGTTCACATACCCATTCCCAATATACTTATGTATCACTAATATTCTCATCATCATCATTCTTCTTTCGATACTTCTTTCAATAGCCCGTAGATAAGATTAAATCAAAATTTTACCAGCACATAAGTGCATTTTAGCTTCAATATCAATCAGCTATTTAGAAACAATGTTTACTATTACTGTTTCAGAATATTTAGTATACTAGCTTATAACCCGTGCGAAGCACGGTTTCTTTTGATAGGTTATAAAATTAATTTAACATTATAATTATGAACTTTGAATTTTTAGTAAATTAATTTAATCATGTAATATATCTTATTATTAGATCTAACGATTCTTATTTATTACTAAAAATAATGAGGAAAAAAATATTTTAGTTAGAGAAAAGAGAAAAGAAAAAAAAATATTAGTTAACAGTATTTATAATTTTTTTTAATTAGATAAAATATAAAAGATATTATATTTTACCTGAAAAAGGAAACTGCTTAGTTATTAGAAAAAAAGGTAACACGTTTAACCTTAAAAGTAGGTTGATTTGTAAAGTAAAAATTTTAGTTAAATAAAATATAAAAGAAGATTTTTAAAAGGTAACTCGTGATATAATTGGAAAAAGAGATATTTTAGTTAGAGAAAAGAGAAAAGATAATTTGAACGAAAAAATTAATTAATTAGTTAATAGTAACTATAATATGCTTTTTAATTAGATAAAATATAAAAAATATTATATTTTAACTGAAAAAGGAAACTGCTTAGTTATTAAAAAGAAAAGAAAATGTAACATGCTTAACCTGAAAAAGGAAATTGATTAGTAAAGCAAAAATTTTAAAGGTAACATGTTTAACCTGAAAAAGGATATTGATTAGTAAAACAAAAATTTTAGTTAGATAAAATATAAAAAAAGATTTTATCTGTAATTAAGTAAGGGTAATTAGGTAAATTCAATAGGTATCACCTGAAAAAGGAAACTGCTTAGTTATTAAAAAAAATGTAACACGTTTAACCTGAAAAAGTAGGTTGATTTGTAAAGTAAAAATTTTAGTTAAATAAAATATAAAAGAAGATTTTTAAAAGGTAACTCGTGATATAATTAGAAAAAGAGATATTTTAGTTAGAGAAAAGAGAAAAGATAATTTGAATGAAAAAATTAATTAATTAGTTAATAGTAATTATAATATGCTTTTTAGTTAGATAAAATATAAAAGATATTATATTTTAACTGAAAAATGAAATTGTTTAGTTATTAAAAAGAAAAGAAAAGGTAACATGTTTAAACTGAAAAGGGAAATTGATTAGTAAAACAAAAATTTTAAAGGTAAAATGTTTAACCTGAAAAAGGAAATTGATTAGTAAAACAAAAATTTTAGTTAGATAAAATATAAAAAAAGATTTTATCTGTAATTAAGTAAGGGTAATTAGGTAAATTCAACAGGTACCAACTTAGGTAAATTCAATAGGTACCACCTGAAAAAGGAAACTGCTTAGTTATTAAAAAGAATGAAAAAATTAATTAATTAGTTAATAGTAATTATAATATGCTTTTTAGTTAGATAAAATATAAAAGATATTATATTTTAACTGAAAAAGGAAATTGTTTAGTTATTAAAAAGAAAAGAAAAGGTAACATGTTTAACCTGAAAAAGGAAATTGATTAGTAAAACAAAAATTTTAAAGGTAACATGTTTAACCTGAAAAAGGAAATTGATTAGTAAAACAAAAATTTTAGTTAGATAAAATATAAAAAAAGATTTTATCTGTAATTAAGTAAGGGTAATTAGGTAAATTCAACAGGTACCAACTTAGGTAAATTCAATAGGTACCACCTGAAAAAGGAAACTGCTTAGTTATTAAAAAAAAATGTAACACGTTTAACCTGAAAAAGTAGGTTGATTTGTAAAGTAAAAATTTTAGTTAAATAAAATATAAAAGAAGATTTTTAAAAGGTAACTCGTGATATAATTGGAAAAAGAGATATTTTAGTTAGAGAAAAGAGAAAAGATAATTTGAATGAAAAAATTAATTAATTAGTTAATAGTAATTATAATATGCTTTTTAGTTAGATAAAATATAAAAGATATTATATTTTAACTGAAAAAGGAAACTGTTTAGTTATTAAAAAGAAAAGAAAAGGTAACATGTTTAACCTGAAAAAGGAAATTGATTAGTAAAACAAAAATTTTAAAGGTAACATGTTTAACCTGAAAAAGGAAATTGATTAGTAAAACAAAAATTTTAGTTAGATAAAATATAAAAAAAGATTTTATCTGTAATTAAGTAAGGGTAATTAGGTAAATTCAACAGGTACCAACCAACCGACCAACCAAACTTTTAATGTTTCGGAATTTATATAATAGTATAGATTTACTCCCTCTATGCCATAATGTGTTTCCTATTTTGACTTTTGGTACTGTTTATTCTAAGCGATTGACTATTAATTTACGCATAATTTATAAGATAAAATATAGTCATGAGTGATCTTGTTGGATTTGTATTTGTGAGTACTTTAATACAGTGAAGTTTTTATATCTAATACTAATACAAAATGGGAGATATTAACAATTAAAAGTGTGCGTTGGCAAACGTAAAAAAATGAAATAGGAAACTATTTAGATAAATAGACGGAGGAAGTATTAATTTATGATAGTAAATGTTAAAAAAGTTTTATTTCACTTGCAACATGATTTGACAGCAACTTATGTTTCTTTATTTAATTGTATCAGTTTATTGGTTAGTAGTACTCTTATATTTTAAGATTTACTATTCCCTCAGTCCCTCTCAATTCTTTACGTTTGCGGTTCAGTTTTCGGCACGGATTTTAAAGTGCATTTTAAGGATAGTTCTATAATCTATTTTTGATATTTTCTTTTTTTTTTTGTATAAAAATAGAACAATCCTATTTTTATACGAAAAAATAAAATATCAAAAATAAGTTATAGAACTATCCTTAAAATGCATCTTAAAATGCGTGTCAAACACGCACTTTTTTATGTAAAGAAATGGGTGGGACAAAGGGAATATTATTTTGATAGACTTAAATAGATTTTGTTGGTTTGTAGTTTAATGGGTGTAGATGTATCAACATGAACCCGAATTTTTTGTTCCCTTGTTCCCCCCTTATGTGTTCCTCGCTCTTTTAGTATTAAAAACATGAATAGATTTATTTTATTATGATGGAATGGATGGACTTATATAGAACCTATTCTAATATAAAACATTTTATTATTAACTAAAAATCCTACTACAAATCAAATTTAAACTAAACTACTCCTAAAGATATGATCAAACATAACCAATTATTTAAATAATTCAAATTTTAAAATATCAAAGCATAATTCTAACAAATTTTAACTGTTCAAACTTTTAAATGCCAAATGTTAGGGCTGCGCATGGGTTCCAAAAACCGACCAAACCAACCCAAACCGACCCTATTTTTAACCGTTCAAATCGAACCATCCAAAACCATGGGTTGAACGGGTTAATTTTTTAAAAACTCAAACTAGTTGGGTTGGGTAAGGGTTTAACAAATTTTAACCCTTACCCAACCCAACCCAACCCGACCCGTTTACATAAACTGTAGAATTTTTTGCATATTTTCTACATATTCTATATGTTTTCTACATATTTTCTTCAAATTTATGCACGATATAACTTTTCTGCAACACTTTTTGTAACACTCTCCAACACTTTTTGACTTATGTTACATTCTGCAACACTTTCTACAACACTCTCCAACACTTTCTGCAACATTCCGCAACACACTCTCCAACACTTTCTGGCTTATGTTACATTCTGCAACACTTTCTACAATATTCTGCAACATTCCGCAACACTTTCTTACTTTTGCAACATTTTCTGCGAAGTGCGGAATTTTCTGCAATGTGCGAAATTTTCTAGCAATTTTTTTCCGATTAGCAAATTTAACTCAACCCAACCCGAACCAAACCGAAGTAATTGGGTTGGGTCAGGGTTGGGATACAATTTTTTTTTTTCAGTTAATGGGTTGAATTTTTATAAAACCGAACTAATTGGGTTGGGCCGACCCAACCCTACCCATGTGCAGCACTACCAAATATGGAAGCCTGGAGTTGCCATGGTTTTTGTTAATCGAGATACTAATGTTTTCGACTATTCATTTATCAAGATTAATACCCGATATATGTATAAAAAGTACAAATTCAACAAAGATATATAGATATATATTTTAATAATGGCAGATTAGTAACTGAGTAAAGTGAATTTGGTGGGTACAAATTGGGTCCATTTGCAGGCTTTTGAGCAACTGGGCCAAACTACTTCAATATATTGCCTATGCTGCAGGTGGCAGAGTACCCCGACTCATAACTTGTGATCTACTAAAGCTGTGATTTTAGATTCAAATTTCTTCTAAAACTTTTACTAGCAATCATGGGCCTGTCAGAAAATTTCATTCAATTTTCTCCACCTTTTATTGTGAATTAGACTGCTTTAAAAATTATTCTAAAAGGGTTAAGTATGTGCTCACTGTGGAAGCCAAATATCAATTGTTCACAGATTTTTAGGGATATCATTTGAATCATTAAAATCATAATAAATATCAAACAAATACTATATATGTACTTGTAAAGTAAAAGTAATTTTTCATCGAGTTCTATACATTTTTCTTAAATGCTACTATAATCAAATGAAAGATTATGAATTCAAGTATTTTTGATAATATATTTAGAATTAAAAAAATTATTTACTATTTATTTTTAATTAAAAGAAGGAAAATTATAATAAAATTTAAAATAAATAGTAAATGAATTTTTAAAAATCTAAATATATTATCAGAAAAACTAGAATTATTAACCTTTCGTTTGGTTATGGAAGCATTCAAGAAAAATGTGTAGAACTTAATGAAAAATTATTTTTACTTTTCGAGTACATTTTAAAGATATTCATTTTAATATTTATTATGACTTTAATGATTCAAATAAAACCCCGTAAAGATCGATGAATGAATTGATATATGGCTTTCACTTGAGTTACCACTTTGATAGTTAACCTTTTCTAAAACGAGGCCTGAATTAGGAGGAGGAAAGAAGCATCATTTCTTACTTGTGCAGATATTTTTATGCAATTATGGTTATGCTAGGTCATGGTTGGATAAAGCTCCTACCAAGCCAAACATACGTTTCTCCTTCTAATGTTAGAGCATATATACTCGGGCTATTAATTCAGCAAATAGATTGATGGAATCAAAAAAAAAAAAAAAAAAGCATGCAACGGTTCCCTTTGTACGCTATCAATAATTGATGGTCCATCAATTTGGCAAGTGCTACATCAATATTTGATGGAGTATACAACGGGTATGGGCGAGCATCGGGTAGTTTGAGCGGTTTAGGACCGCCAAACCAACCAAACCATAAATTTCGGGTTTTTAATTTTTCAAACCATAACCAAATTAAAAACCATAACATTTTAAAAAACCAACCTAATTATAACGGTTTGGTTTGGTCGGTTTCGGTTAAAAACCGTTATTAAATAATAAAAAAGAGGCAACAACATGTGTGAACTAATAGTAGCATAAAGTTTCATCAAAGCAGTTATAAAATAAATTACAAAATCTTCAAAATTATATATAATCAAGTGTTTGAGAGGAAGAAGAATGAAAGCGAGCGGCCGCATCTAATTTTAGGATTGAGCAAGGTAATAAAACTTTTTTTTTACGAAAAGAAGAAACTCATATTATTAGATCATTCGATAACACATTCTTGATCTCGATAGGGACATTCCCCTTATCGAATACTCGATCTGGAAAAGAACATGACATCCTCGCTACACTATGAGCTGCCATGTTAGCAGACCGTCTGACAAAACACAACGAAATTTTGTTTAAAAGCCTCAACCTATTTCTGCAATCCTCCACGATCATCCCAAATGGTGAAGTCATCGGAATTTTGCTCCGTATAGCCTGCACTGCTATCAAACTGTCTGACTCCACCCCGACTTCCTGCCACTGATTAGCCTCTATCCAACTCAAAGCTTCTTTAATCGCCATTACTTCAGCTAAATCAGGAGCCACACAGCCCTCCTTCAAAATTGTCTTCGCCTGAATTAACTCTCCCTTACAATCTCTAGCAACTAAGCCTACCCCAGTCGAAACTTGTTCCTGAAATAATGTTGCATCCACGTTTACCTTAACTGAAAACTCCTGTGGTTTTACCCAAGTAACAGCTCCGTCTTCCAAGCAAGATGCCTGAGTTAGAGCCACATATTAATTAGGCTACGACATCGTTTCAACATAAATAAATTTTATTTTATATAAGCATAAAATTAATATTAAAACTATATATAATGTATATATACATATATATAATATTTATATATTATTTGATCTTAATGGTCGGGTTGGTTAAATCGGATGGAAAAATTAGTAAAACCAAACCCAACCCAAAATTTTCGGTTTTTAAAAATTTAAAACCATAACCGACCCAAATCGAAAAAAAACCTAAACTTTCGGTTGGGTCGGTTTGGTTTGGTCGGTTTAACCGGTTTTCGGAAAACCGTGCTCACCCCTAACAACGGGCATTAATCTGTAGGGCCCATAATTTTATTACCTCCTTTTGCTACTTTTTCGTTTCTACACTTTGCAACGGCTATGTACTAGCCAACGGTTCGAACTTTAACGGTCATATTTTTTATTTATAAATAGATTTAATTGCACTTTGCACCCCTGTATTTAGGCAATAATTCACTTTGATGCCTACTATTCAAACAATTGCAATTTGCATCCCGATTGTTTCAATCCGGTTACAGTTTGCACCCCTTTAACGATTTCAAGCTAATTTTGACCGTGACCGTTAGTCAAAATGAGGGTATTTTGGTCATTATACTCTACAATAATTTTTAAAATTAAACTATTTCAATTACTTTTATATTTTTTAGATTTTTAAATTTACCAACATTTTATCTACAATTTACAGATTTTTTAAAATATAATTTATAATTCATATTTTTATAAATATTTACATAACCAAATTCTCGTAAAATATTATTTAAATATAAACTACATTTGTTATAATTTTCAAAATATTATCCATACAGTAAATATCATAAATTTAAGATTTTGTGTTTTTTTCCAATTTTAAATTTTGTTTCTTAGATTTTTTTTGAAAAAAAATTGTTTAATATAATAATTAAAGACTGAAATACACTTACTTTGACTAACGGTAACGGTCAAAATTAGCTTGAAATCGTTAAAGGGGTGCAAACTGTAGCGGGATTGAAACAATCGGGATGCAAATTGCAATTGTTTGAATAGTAGGCACCAAAGTGAATTTTCGCCTAAGTACAGGGGTGCAAAGTGCAATTAAGTCTTATAAATATGATCCTTTTGTGTTTACCACATTTTAGAACACCCACATTTCTATCTTCTGAATCTTATTCTTGCTTCATTTGTTAAATATATAATGGGTTCAAATTGGCTTCCTTCCAAAGAATTGCAGTTATGTATTTCATGGGCTCGACAATCTGTTGATCCGATCACCGGTCGATATACAAATAAAAATAATTTATGGGGGCGAATTTATGAGGATTATGCAAAAAATTGGTGTGACACTCCCGAAAATCCTCATGCCGAGCCTCGTTCAAAAATTGCTCTCGAATCCCACTTTGCACCATTGAAGAGAGCACTAAAAAAATGGCAATGTGCCAAAAATCAAGCTAGCAGACACAGTGCAAGCGGAACCAATTTGGTGGATGAGGTAGGATTTTTTTTTCACTTTTTATATGATATATTATTTGTGTGACAACTTAATATGTATACTTTGTTATTTTATTTAGATAACTCAAGCTCAAGGATATTATTTCAAGGAGATGAATAAGCCATTTGACAAATGGGAATGTTATGAAGCAGTTGCAGCACATCCTCAATTTGTGGACGTTCCCACCACTTCTCCTCCGTTCCAACGAAACTTTCCAACATAAATTGAATCACCAATTAATCTGAATAGTGATGATTGCGTTGATGAAGAAGGTTTCACGACTCCAGATTCTAATCGAGAAGCGGAAGGTCCTTCTAGTCCGGTTAGGCCGATGGGAGTCAAGGCGTCCAAGCAAGCAAAAAAGAAAGGAAAACAAGCTATAACAAAAAAAGATGTGATGTCTATAGCTATTTTTAATAGTATGCAATGTAACCAAAAACAACTTGTAGAGGCCAACATCAAAAGAGATGAGGAAACCCTTCAAATGTCGAGGGAGATGTCAGAACATGAGAAACGAAAGGAAACAAGACAGGCAAGACTTGATGCTCTAGAAGAACGAAAAGAAGCAAGATTGGCAAAAGGAATGGCTATTGAAGAATTAAGGGAGCAAACAAAGATCATGACAATGGACACCAGCCAAATGACTCCTAATTCAAAGAAGTGGTTTAAAAGAAAGAAGGCTGAGATCATGGAACAAGTGAATGAAACTACTAGTGATGGTGCTTACGTTCCTCGCTTTGATGATGATTATTATGATTAGATTCAGCTATTATGTTTTTAATTCAGTTATGTACTATGTTTTTTAATTCAACTATGTTAACTTGCTTTCTAATTCAGTAAAAGAGATTTATTTAAATTGTCAAGTCGTACATTGCAAGAGATAATAATTTTACAACTATTCATTAGCTTCTATTGCCCAGTTGTGCTCCACCAAATCATTTTGAAGCATTGTATGGATATAAGCTGATTCCAAGTTCTCAGTACGATCCCAAAATGCTTGTTGATTTCTTCCATCTCTTTGTACTGGTGCAAAAGGAATTCTAACTCCATTACAATCTACCAACCCATCGTAAACTTGTGATGCTGAAGGATTCATTAGATCTTCTTATGCTGATTCCACAAATTCATCTTCCACAAATTCATCCTCAACTATCATATTATGCAATATGATGCAAGTCATCATGATACTTCTAAGTATGGAACGCTTATGCATCCGAGCACCGTGGCGAAGAATTGCCCACCGAGATTGCAAGATACCAAAACACCTCTCTACATCTTTGCGATATGCCTCTTGTTTCTTAGCAAACAATTTTTGTGATTGAGTGGCAGGATTTGATATGGTTTTTACAAATGTTGAGTATCTAGGATAAATACCATCAGCAAGATAATAAGCATTGTTGTATCTTTTGCCATTAACATGAAACACCACCGTCGGACTATTTCCTGCAATGACTTTATCAAACACGGGAGACTGACCTAGAACGTTAATATCATTTTGAGCCCCAGGCACACCAAAAAACGCGTGCCACACCCAAGTGTCATAGGAAGCGACAGCCTCTAAAATCTAAAATGATAGTAGGGCGGCCTTTTCGGTCACTATAAGCCCCACCCCACCCACTTGGACAATTCTTCCACTCCTAGTGCATACAATCGATACTGCCAATCATACCTGGAAATCCCCTTTGTTCGCCTCTAGCTAGAAGCCTTCTTAAATCTGCAGGTGTTGGAGCACGAAGGTACTCTTCACCAAAGAGTCCTTCCACTTGTTGACAAAATAATTTCATGCACTCAAGTGTAGTTGATTCTCCCATTCTACATATTTCGGCACATTGATCAGTTGCCGCACCGTAAGCAAGCATTCGTAGTCCAGCAGTCATCTTTTGTTGTGGTAGCAACCCCAATAATCCAGTTGCAGCTTGTTTCTGATGCCAGTAGGAATCTTGGGTGCAAAGAGTTGTCATGATGCGATTGAAAACATGAGGGCGCATTCGATATCTCCGATGGAAGTCGTCTTCACTGAATATTGGACGATCAACGAAGTAATCTTCCATGAGATTTTTTCCTCTTAATAGCCTTTCTCTATTATGATTACGAGATTTTCCAGGCCGTGAGCCGCGTCCTTGTGGTTCATCTGAAGTGTCGATGAAGTTCATCACCATTGCCGCTTCAGTAACCATGGTATTCATGATTTCAGACTCTTCTTGACTGTGTTGTTGTCTATGACTCAACAATCTCTTTAGTGCATTCATTTTGATAAAAATTTATAATGATTTTGAGATGACTATAAAATCAGAAGATCATGATATTATTTATGGACAATTTTTCTTATCTATAAATTTTGATCAAGACACGTGTCATTACGTGATTGAATGAAAATCTTATCCAAAATTTAAGTTTATCCACAATTTTATCAAAAATCTAAAATTATCCAACAATATATCATTGGATATTATTTGTGGGACCATCAAATAATAGAGATGAATTTAAATTAATAATAAAAAATATAATTATTAAGTCGATGAATAGTAACTGATGAATTGATGGAGTTGTGTGGGTGCATAAAAACTAACAAAAAAAGTTAATTTTTGATGAATAGTAATCAACTCCATCAATTCAATCCATGAATTGATGAATTGATGGAGTTAATGGGTGTATATGCTCTTACCCATTTGTGATTTGGTCAAAATTGTACGTTGAGTGTGAGAGCTGCCTCAGTGGAAACGAGGCCTAGCGTTGATCCTAAGGGTCACGGGTTCGAACCTCACCCGCTCCCTATGTAAAGCCGTGTTGGAGAGACAGTGGAAACTTTGACCAAGACAGGGTGCGGTGTATCTTGCGTATCGCAAGGAAGCCCAGCCACTGGGTCTTACCGCACGGTCAGTAGATTTACATGCCGGTGTTGGCTATGGAGCTGGTCGGCCGGTCCTGGGACAAATCCAGGCAGGCTAGCGTGTCCTGACAATACACGTTTTGACCAAAATTGTACGTTGAAATATTTACCATTTTGAGAATTGACATTTTGTAAAATTATTATTAAAATCATTTAATTCAGTTGAGCAGATATTGTTCAATTTTTAGTTATCATTATTGTACTTGGATTGTGTAATTTCAATCTAATTAATGGAAATTCATGATATTATTCTAATGTGTAATATACCAATATGGCTGAGAAAACTATCAAGAACAAAAAAATATATATATATTATTAATTGTGTAACTCAATTTCTACTCGTTCTTTGTGAGAAGAACTCATTTTCTACTTGTTTCTTTTATTTTTTTACTTTTCTACTTGTTTCTTCTTTTCTTTTTTTTACTTTAAAGTTCTCATTTCCTTTCATTTTCATTCTTCAATTTCTGTTATATCAACAATACTTAGAGCATATGCACCGCGTTAGTTTAGTGCATCAATTCGGCAGGATTTTTAATGGACTAATGGTAGTTGTCCATGCACCACACTAGAATCGATACCATCAATTTTTGACGCTCCATTGATTCAGCGTGCTGGCCAGCAATTTTCAATGGCCTTCCTGATGGCCATTAGTTCCTGGGCCCCACATTTCTTTTAACTTTTTGACAAAATCTGTAGTCATGTGCTTCCTTTGCAACGTTAATATTTTTGAATAACGATCATATTTTAGTAACGGTCCGATTTGTGTGTATATATATTGCTTCTTCTGCCTTTATTATTTGCAATAAATTTTACAACACCAACATTTCTAGCTTCTTAATCTCATATTTCTTTGATATTATTATATTTTTAAATATATAATGGGTTCAAATTGGCTTCCTTCCGAAGAATTGCAGTTATATATATTGCTCCACAATTTTATCAAAAATCTAAAATTATCCGACAATATATCATTGGATATTATTTGTGGAACCATCAAATAATAGAGATGAATTTAAATTAATAATAAAAAATATAATTATTAATTCGATGAATAGTAACTGATGAATTGATGTAGTTGTATGGGTGCATAAAAACTAACAAAAAAAATTAATTTTTGATGAATAGTAATCAACTCCATCAATTCAATCCATGAATTGATGAATTGATGGAGTTAATGGGTGTATATGCTCTTACCCATTTGTGATTTGGTCAAAATTGTACGTTGAAATATTTACCATTTTGAGAATTGACATTTTGTAAAATTATTATTAAAATCATTTAATTCAGTTGAGCAAATATTGTTCAATTTTTAGTTATCATTATTGTACTTGGATTGTGTAATTTCAATCTAATTAATGGAAATTCATGATATTATTCTAATGTGTAATATACTAATATGGTTGAGAAAACTATCAAGAACAAAAAAAAATATATTATTAATTGTGTAACTCAATTTCTACTCGTTCTTTGTGAGAAGAACTCATTTTCTACTTGTTTCTTTTATTTTTTTTACTTTTCTACTTGTTTCTTCTTTTTTTTTTTTACTTTAAAGTTTTCATTTCCTTTCATTTTCATTCTTCAATTTCTGTTATATCAACAATACTTAGAGCATATGCACCGCGTTAGTTTAGTGCATCAATTCGGCAGGATTTTCAATGGACTAATGGTAGTTGTCCATGCACCGCACTAGAATCGATACCATCAATTTTTGACGCTCCATTGATTCAGCGTGCTGGCCAGCAATTTTCAATGGCCTTCCTGATGGCCATTAGTTCGTGGGCCCCACATTTCTTTTAACTTTTTGACAAAATCTGTAGTCATGTGCTTCCTTTGCAACGTTAATATTTTTGAATAACGATCATATTTTAGTAACGGTCCGATTTGTGTGTATATATATTGCTTCTTCTGCCTTTATTATTTGCAATAAATTTTACAACACCAACATTTCTAGCTTCTTAATCTCATATTTCTTTGATATTATTATATTTTTAAATATATAATGGGTTCAAATTGGCTTCCTTCCGAAGAATTGCAGTTATATATATTGCTCCACAATTTTATCAAAAATCTAAAATTATCCGACAATATATCATTGGATATTATTTGTGGAACCATCAAATAATAGAGATGAATTTAAATTAATAATAAAAAATATAATTATTAATTCGATGAATAGTAACTGATGAATTGATGGAGTTGTATGGGTGCATAAAAACTAACAAAAAAAATTAATTTTTGATGAATAGTAATCAACTCCAATTCATGGATTGAATTGATGAATTGATGGAGTTAATGGGTGTATATGCTCTTAAGTCAAAATGAGGTTAGTTACTTTTCACAGCACTTTAATTCCTTTACAAATAAAATTTATAACATTTCGCAGCACTCTATTTTCTTTACAAATAAAATTTATAACAGATTCATGCCAAGAATCTATTGAAGTTTGGCAGTCTCGTTGGGTCATTAAATAATTTTTAAAAAAACAACTTAACATGCCACCGATTTTCACGAAATTTAACATGCCACCGATTTTCATGAAATCACTAAATTTTCTTGCTTGTTGCACTTATTTTTAATCTTCTCCTACATCTCATAATGTATTTAAAGTCCATCAATTTTTTTTTCAAGTGAATAGCAGATATAACAAGTAGCCTTGTTAATAATGTTTAATATCATAACAATTATGAGGAAATTTACCTAGTTATAATGTTAAAATCATAACAATTTTGTGAAGTAAATTGGAATACTCTTCACGTGTGTAATTTCTATATTAAAATGGTATAAAAATTAGACTATTTTCTAGAGTAAGCAAAATATTCTGTGTTTGTTTACCAGCATCGAGACTTTTGGAAAATGATTTTTTTTTGTTTGTTTAATTTCTTACAAATGAATTTTATATCATTAATTTATAAGATGTTATTGTTATGTTGAGTAAGGTTCAGGAGAGAATTCTAAAATTCAAAAATAGATTCTAAATATTTTTTTTATTTATGAAATAATAATATATTAACGTTTTAACTGTCATTATATAATTTTTAAAATCAATATATGAATCAATAATTGAATATTGATAAAGATTTATGCAGATTTTCCAAACTTTTTAACTGAGAATTAAAAATATATTCATAAAATTTATGAAATTTTTAAATTTTTTAATATTTTCAAATAAATTATTGTTCATAATTGATTTTTTACAAAAATACTACAAAAATAAAAAAATATTGGGCTCTTTTGAAAAATAAATAGAAAAAAGTAAATTTTTGCACATTTACTTTTGTTAAGAAAGTCTATTTGCAATTTTACTAAACTGAGTTTCAAATTGCAAAAATACTAATCCTAACCTTAATTCTCCCCCTCCCCCTTTCTGTTGACCTTTCCAGCCGATTGTTATACTTTTTTTTTTTTAAGGTGGGGGCTATTTTGGTGGATTTGGGTTTCCTGGCCCCACAGGGGCATATTCAACTTAATGCAACCACATTAAACTAAATTTGCAACTGAATGCAACCACATGCAACTAAATTTCTGATTTCAGGTTCCATTTGTCAGTTGTCATTTTCGACCTCATTTTTGAACTATATAATATATATATATATATATATATATATATATATAGGCCAAGGTTCTAGAGAGAACACCCTTAAAAAGAGAACGAGAGAACACATCATCTAACCATTGAATCTATTAAATCTAATGGCCCCGCCAGGGGCACCCAATACAAAAAAGTCTTATAATTCTAGTCTCTATCCATTCATAAAAAAAATAATTAAAAAAAAAATTAAAAAAAAATTTTAAAAAAAAATTAAAAACCTGTTATGACGTCACAGTGACATCATCATCATTATTATTTTTTTTTAAATTTTTTTTTATATATTTTTTTTAATGAATGGATAGAGGGTAAAATTATAAGACTTTTTTGTATTGGGTGTTGTTAGCGGGACCATTAGATCTAATAGATTCAATGGTTAGATGATGTGTTCTCTCGTTCTCTTTTTAAGGGTGTTCTCTCTGGAGCCTAACCCATATATATATATATATATATATATATATATATATATATATATATATATATATATATTTAAGGTGGGTGATATTTTGGTGGATTTAGGTTCCATGGCCCCGCAGGGGCATATTCAACTAAATTTGCAACCGAATGCAACCACATGCAACTAAATTTCTGATTTCAGGTTCCATTTGTCAGTTGTCATTTTCGATCTCATTTTTGGGTTATATATATATATAGGGTCGCGCTCCAATAAGAACCACTACTTATGGTGAGATATGAGATCCAATCATATCCATCCATTTAAATACATTATATTCATCTCTCACCATTCATTTAATATTTTAATATTTTATATTTATTTCACAATCTTCTGTCTAATTCAACCACCCACCACCGCCAACCACCGCCGGCGACCACCACCACCTCCGGCGATCACCGGAAAATCACCACCGGCAAACATAAAATCACCACCGGAAAAACAGAAATCACCACCAGAAACATAGAAATCACCACCGACAAACATAAAAATCACCACCGGACAACGAAAAATCACCACCTTAACACCACCACAATTATTTCTGGCCACTCTCCAACCATCACAGTAAGAAAATCACCTCCGTCAAAGAAAAATCACCACAACTAAAACATAAATCACTATGACCAAACCATCATAACCACTGCACTACAACCATATCCGTTCACTGTCTCCGATCACCACATAAAAATCATTCAACAATATGCTAAAATTATCATATTTATATATAAATCACCACAATTGACCAAAAAATCACCAAAAAATTCAGATCTAACAACATCAAATTATACAAATAAAAAACTCACGTATCTTCACACACTTCTGATATCCACAATCTTATCTAAAAGGAAGATGTGGTGTTCTTAAATAAAGACACGAGTTCTTTTTTGACTGGTCCGCTGCTAAACACAAAGTCGAGCGCGCCTGGCGGCGCCGGAGGAACGAAATGAACGAATTTAGAGTTCGCCGGAAATTGAAACTCGCCGGAAGAGTCAAGGCTTGAGGCGGCGGTCAGAATTTAGTGGTTGGCGGTGACGTATGCGTGTATGAGGGGTGAGGGATATGTGTACTGCGTCGTGTATGGTCGTGTTTGTGTAGAATTGATGGTGATGAATTTGTATCTGGTGGTGATAAATTTCTGGTGATTTGGTGTTAATGGTGGTGGTTGTATGGTGGTGATGTGGTGGTGATTAGTAGGACAGTGGTGTTGTAGTTATTAGAGGTGGCGATCGGAGGTTGGTCATCGGCGACAGCGGCGTCGATGGCGGGGGGTGGGTTACAGCGCGGGGGAGGGGCGAGTGTGTGTCCGTGTGTGTTGGGTGTGTGTGTTTATGTGTGTAGTGTGTGTATAGTGTGTCATGAGAGTGTATGTCCTGTGTGTGGCTGAGATTAAAAGTTTTAATAAAAAATAGATGGCTGAGATTAGATCTCAGTTCTCACAAAAATAGTGGGTTCTCACCTGAGCAAAACCCTATATATATATATATATATATATATATATATATATATATATATATATATATATAGTCCAAAAATGAGGTCGAAAATGATAAATGAAAAATGGAACTTGAAATCAGCAACTTAATTTCTGATTTCAGTTGCATTCAGTTGAATATGCCCCTGCGGGGCTAGGGATGGCAAAAAAAACCGATCTGATGGATACCCGATCCAATTCGACCCGATTGGATCTTACCGAACCCGATTTTTTGGATTTGGATTTGAATTTGGATTTGATTTTTAAACCCGAAAGAGTTTGGATTTGGATTTGGATATTAGCTATATCCAACCCGATCCAAACCCGAAACCCGAAAACCCGATCCAAACCCGATCCAAACCCGAAACCCGAAAAAACCCCGATATATATACATATATAAATTATAATATATATATATATATATATTATAATTTATTCCTTAAAAATAAATACCCGTTACTTAGTTACACTAGGTAATTTTGTTCAGGCAATTTTGATATACATGCTGTGCTACTATAAAATTTCTTAGTTCAGGCAATTTTGATACACATGCTGTGCTACTGCTAGTCTTCTAGTCTACACTCTGTCTATGTGGATATTTATTTGCAATTGTATTTTAATTTTTATGTCTTTAGATATTAGTAGTGGTGTAACTTGGACTTATTTATTTTCATGTCTATGAAATCTAGATATTTATTTGCTATTGTAATTTTAATTTTTATAAAATTTAGATTAAAAAAATATTATTACTTTTTTACAAAGAATTAAAATTTTCGGGTTTGGATAAAACCCGAACCCGATCCAAACCCGGTGGATCGGGTTTGGATTTTGAATTTCCAAATCCATTTGGATTTGGATTGGATTTGGATTAAGGATTCGGGTTTGGATTTG
This sequence comes from Kitagawia praeruptora, assembly GCA_037693485.1. Taxonomy (NCBI): domain Eukaryota; kingdom Viridiplantae; phylum Streptophyta; class Magnoliopsida; order Apiales; family Apiaceae; genus Kitagawia; species Kitagawia praeruptora. The sequence goes on along the minus strand of CM075350.1, from coordinate 25,800,723 downwards.
GATATCACAGATATCCAACCCGATCCAACCCGTTGCCATCCCTTGTAGTTATTAGAGGTGGCGATCGGAGGTTGGTCATCGGCGACAGCGGCGTCGATGGCGGGGGGTGGGTTACAGCGCGGGGGAGGGGCGAGTGTGTGTCCGTGTGTGTTGGGTGTGTGTGTTTATGTGTGTAGTGTGTGTATAGTGTGTCATGAGAGTGTATGTCCTGTGTGTGGCTGAGATTAAAAGTTTTAATAAAAAATAGATGGCTGAGATTAGATCTCAGTTCTCACAAAAATAGTGGGTTCTCACCTGAGCAAAACCCTATATATATATATATATATATATATATATATATATATATATAGTCCAAAAATGAGGTCGAAAATGATAAATGAAAAATGGAACTTGAAATCAGCAACTTAATTTCTGATTTCAGTTGCATTCAGTTGAATATGCCCCTGCGGGGCCTTGCAACCCAAATCCACCAAAATCACCCAAACCAATAATATGTAGTTGCAACTAGTTGTAACTAGTTGAAAGTAGTTGAAAATAGTTGCAACTAGTTGAAAACAGTTGAAAATAGTTGATTTGGTTGAATATTGCCCCTGGCGGGGCCTTGGAACCCAAAATCACTTAAACCAATAATATGTAGTTGCAACTAGTTGTAACTAGTTGAAAGTAAATTAGAAAAAAAAAACTAGTTGAAAGTAGTTGAAAGTAGTTGCAACTAGTTGAAAATAATTGAAAATAGTTGATTTGGTTGAATATTGCCCCTGGCGGGGCCTTGCAACCCAAAGCCACCAAAATCACCCTACCTTTTTTTTAAAAAAAGAAGTTGAATGTGGTTGCATTTAGTTGAATATTGCCCTGGCGGGGCCTTGCAACCCAAATCCACCAAAATCACCCCACCTTTTTAAAAAAAGCTGCATTTGGTTGCATTTAGTTGAATGTGGTTGCAAACAAAAATCCACCAAAATAGCCCCCATCTTAAAAAAAAAAAAAAAAAAATTACAGAAGTCGGCGGCGTGTTGATCAGGTGGGAGGAGAGAGAAATTGAGGGAGGAGGGGCCTAGTATTTTTGCAATTTGAAACTTTGTTTGGTAAAATTGCAATTTATTAAGGAAGATGATATTTTTGCAAAAAGAAACTTTAAATCTAGTATTCTTGGTAAATACCCAAAAATATTTATAAACTTTTTCAATTTTTTAAATTAATTTTTGAAAATGGTTCCCTCCATAACAAGCCATACCTACTGACAACAATTTGAGGTTTCATTCTCTGGCTTCTTTCAAAGGCAGTCTGCTGTACAGATGCTCACAAGGAGCAGCTGGAGTACATGCTCATCCAATATCTGGATTAGATCTGAAAATATGATAGTTCAACAGCATAGAAGACCAGAAGCTTGGTGTAAGACTAATAAATCACGCTCATAACTTGAACACACCCGAAAATTCTAATTGTGGGAGCTCCAAATTAAATACTCGTAATTTTTTTAAAAACAATAACAGAACGATACATACTTAAATGAGGTTGCTTCCACTTCCGCTCCTTAATTCACAAGCTTTTGGTAGTCGATCAGCGAGGTGTATTAGTGACTAGTGGATTACCAACACATCAAAGCAATAGAACACAAAACTAAAGTGAGACACATTGTTTTTTTTTATAATCTGGTGTCCAAATCAACTTTCGCACACTTCGATTAATTCAAAAATTTTACGCACCTTAACTAATTCGGAGAACTTCTTACACATTCGCATCCATCGAACAGGATTGGATTTAAGGGGGGCATGGGATAGCCAATGTCCCCCCAAAACCTCTCCCATGAACAGAACCGGCCTTAAGATATTTAAAGTCCCAAAAGAATCAAAATTTTGTGTTCACCAATCATATAAAATGAAGTATAAGAAAAGAAATATATCGGTAATGTTAATATAAGAACAACCAAATGAGAGAGATGTTTGTCATATTGGTATTTTGTTTTTTTTTTTTAAAGCATATTGGTATTTTTTGATAAGCATAATGGTATTTTTATTTTGTTAGCATAGCAAAGACTTTAATTTCATTGATCACATTTCCTACAGTGCTTTGTTTGTGTATCTAGACATTATGGATAATCATCGGAAAAAAATGTAATATACTATTATGATCATAAAACACGATACACAACTTGAGCACAATTGAACAGAAGGTCTTTGCACACTCACCTTGTCCTTGCTTGCATGATGGAAAGCAACCTTCAGACTTTTGAGATCCTAAATTCTGTCCCTAATTTTTTTTAGAGTAAAGTGCACTTTGTGTACTTGAAGTTTGGCCTTGACACCACTTGCAATACCGAACTTTAAAGTCGAGCATCTGCAATACTGCACAAACAATTTACTTACACGTTGTGTACTACCGTCAGCCTGGCATTAACTCCGTTAGTTTCACAAGGATAAAAATGTATTTTCCCATCCATATCTATAAATTAAATAGAAAATAAAATTTGGTGAAAATTAAGGTTTTTGGTGAAAATTAGGGTTCTTGGTGAAAATTAGGGCTTTTCAATCCGTTGATCGTTCACTTGTTTTGATGATTTGTATAGCTTCATATGATTGTATAGAGTCAATTTATGTGCTTAATTGCATCGTTTGTGTACGAATTAGAGTAAACCGAATTAGGGTTCTTGACCTAATTTGGGGCTTTTTGATTGGGGAATCGTTCACTTGTTTTGATGGTTCGATTAGCTTCCTAAGATCATTTACAATTGATTTGAGTATTTAATTGCTATGTTTATGTTCGATTTTGCTAAAAACGAGTTAAAGATTTTTGTTAGTTTATAAAATTAATTGTATCTTACGTATGTGTTATTGTTCATATAATTGATGTTGGTCATTAGTTCTGTTGTTGTTTAAGCTTTCTTTTGACACCAAAATCTTGAAGTTTCATTCCCGAATTATGCAAAGTCGAATTTTAGCCGGAGTTAAGTTTAAGCTCGCCGGATTTTGCTCGGTGGTGTCGATTACGGCCATTTTTTGTCATTTCTGTTGTGTTATAAGTTGCCCAGAAGCTTAAGGTTGATTTGGTATCGATTTGGAGTGTAAACAAGGCATCACCGGAGTTGTTTTGGTCGCCGGAAATTTGGGGAAGGTGGTGATGTTCTTGAATTTTGAATTTTCTTTTTAATTATTATAGCCTAGTTTGATCTATTGGAGAAGATGAGAAGAGGAGAAGATGTGTTAAAGGGTTTAATTTCTTTTATTTCTATTTAATATATAGAAATGGATGGGAAAATACATTTTTACCCCTGTGAAATTAACGGAGTTAGTGCTAGGCTGACGGTAGTACACAACGTGTAAGTAAATTGTTTGTACAGTATTGCAGATGCTCGACTTTAAAATTCGGTATTGCAAGTGGTGTCAAGGCCAAACTTCAAGTACACAAAGTGCACTTTACTCTTTTTTTTAATTATATCTACTTTTTATGTAGTTTTGTTTTTTTATGCTTCTTTATACAAAAATAATGTGCCCCTAAACTCTAATTTTTATGGTGTCCTCATTCAAAGGACTCGATTCACAGTGTTACCCAGAGATGGAGACCCCCGGAGGAGGGCTGGCTAAAGCTAAATGTCGATGCCTCCTTTCACCAAACTAGTCCTAGCTTCTCTGTTGGGTTAGTGCTCAGGGATCACAGGGGGACATTCATAACAGGGAAAACTATTCGATTAAATGGAGCTAATTCAGTCTTGGAAGCCGAAGCAACTGCCATCCTTGAAGGGCTAAACTGGATGGGCTCTTTGCATCACAGAAACGTAGTCATTGAATCTGACTCCCTCCTATCAGTGCAAGCTATATGTCGAACGACGGAAAACATTCTTGAAGTTGGTCATGTGTTTGAGTCATGTCGCACTATTTTAAGATCACGACCAGACTTTTCTCTTTCTTTTGTTAAAAGACAAGCAAATGGATCGGCCCATAATATGGCTAGGGTTCCTTGTTTGCTACATTGTCAAAACACATTCTCGACTCCTCCTTCGATGTTGGTGGAGTCTCTTTTGTATGATCTTTCCTTTTAATGAAATCCTTTTTATTCAAAAAAAATAATATAAGCGACTTGGTTTTTTATGCACTAAAATTGATTGTAAAGTGCATTTGGTCCTCCCTGCTTATAAATCTTAATGGTCCCTCAAATATATTCACAATTTGTCCTGCCAATTTGTCCTGCCACCGAGCATGACAGTCCACTTACTTCCGTGCCTCATATATTTAAATCAAATTTTTTAGTGTGTGCCCAAGGGCACATGCTAAGAATCCGTGCCAGCTTAGTTGTCAAATTTTGATTGATGGAGATTTCATTAATAATAATGGACCCCCCTGCATTCACATAAATATCCACCAATCAAAATTTGACAACTCATCAAATACGGATTCTTAGCATATATCTTTGGGCACTTGGACACACACTAGACAAACCATATTTAAATTTTTTATATTAGAATGGTAAGTCCCCTAATTTACGATCCCATCAACCAGAACCAATTAGAACATTCGTGGTAGATAAGTGAGACAAATTTTTTAGCATGGTTAAGATGCTTATAGACACCAATACATGTACAAGCTTTGCGGGAACTCGTTATCAGTAGAGGAACATTCAGGTGAAATCACAGAATTTCGATTATGATGCAGTACTAAAGTACAAATAATGTGGATTTTAGCCTTAGAGCATCTTCAACTCTTCACATTTCTATATTAAAATGATATAAAATTTAGATTATTTTTAAATTCTATTCCAATCCATTTACACTAAATTTTACACAATTCTTGTACCATACAAGTTATATTATTACTAAGTACAAAAATAATAAAGTTGACAGTATATGAATAGAACAAATTTGTTTTAGTTTAGGTGTAGAAGGGCAATATTGAAATATACAAAAACTCTAAAAATTTGAGACAACACTAAATTTAAATTTGATGTAATTTTTGGTGTAATATAAAAATGGGGTAAATTTAAAGTTGGGATGAAGAAAATTTTTATATCAAAATGATGTTAAAGTACAAACTTAAAGTTGGGTTAGAGATAGGGGGTGTTTGGGGAAACTTATTTTCCTTTTAAGTTGAAAGTTAAGATTCCTAACTTTCCAACTTATTTTTCAACTTATTTTTACAACTTATTGAATATCAAACATATATTAAATACTAGTATAAAAATAAATTACCAAAATATAAAATTTTTACCCGAAAATAAGTCAATAAGTCTTTTAAATAAGATCAGCCAAACAGGCCAATAGTCTTATAGGGGTATAGTGACCGCTTTTATGTCATGACAATTGACAAGGTGTGGTTCTGCTGTATTTAGACAATTATCATGCAGAGGCTACTGAAGTTACTATTCTGCTAACAAAGAAAAACAGATACTACTGTCAAACTTCTCTCTAGTATCTAAAAATATATCATACTTCCAAATTTATGTCCATAAATATATTTTAACCTTTGATAACAAATAAATCATGGTAAATAATAAGTAGACCTTGTATAATCTTAAAAATCATAACAAATTTGCTATTTTACTGGGAGTGGTAGTAGTGTGAAACGCAAATAAGAATCTTTGGGTGGGAACGAGTACAATGCGAAGATAAAACATTAAACAATCACAATTTATTAATGTTCAAAAATAATATAACACTTGTGAAATCATCTTCAATATAAATTATACTAAAAAAAATACATGTCAGTATAGAAGAAATATATGTATTTGAAATCGAGATAACCTTACATGATACATGTCGGCAAACTAGCAGTGCCTACAAGTCTTGTTCATTTGCCTCTCAAAAACCGAGTCTGGCCGGTAGCTAATAAGTTTTGAGACCACATTGGATACAGAAGCGTCCAAGCTAGGCATACAGTTTTTACTTATTGGCATCTCTGAAAGGCAGTCTCGCTAATAAGTATCAGACCAGATGGGGATACAAGGGCGTCAATAGGAATGTCATGAGGAGCAACTGGGATTACATGCTCATCCAAGATCTGGACGGAATATGACAGTGCAACTGCATAGCAGATTAAAGTAAGAACAATAAAGTCATTTTGTCCATTCAAACAAGTGTATGCATAAAACTACCAAAAAAATTGTAACAAAACAGTACATACCTAGAAGAGGTTGTTTCCACCCACGCTCCTTCACAAGGTTTTGGTAGTTCATAAGCAAGTTATCATAGTAACTAGTGGTTACCAACACATGAAAGAAATAGAAAATAGAATTAAAGTAAGGCACATTGTTAAACATGGATTAGATGCTTATAGACAAAAAATGAAAGCTTGCATGAACTAGCTAACGGAAGACGAATATTCAGGTAAAATAAGAGAATTCAAATCATGAATTAAGATACAGTTCCTAAATCCTCAGTCAATGATTTGGATTTTGTAGGCTAAATAGTGACCAGATTTTCAACATAACAACTGCCAAGATATGGCTTCTGTTGTAATCTTAGCATATTATACGGCATACTAAAGAAATTATTTTGGGGTTACTGAAGTGACTACTCAGGTTTATTAAGGGCAAGATGTGTAAACTGACCCTCCACCACGTCCCAATCTTCTTCCAGATTTGTCAAATGCCAGTCCTGCAACAGAATGAAAGAAACATATCACAGCTAAAGTTTAGCTATCAACAATGAACTATACTACCATTGTTGAGTGCAAAGAAAGTATACCAGGCAATATGAACATGTCAACAGGATCATTTGCCATCATAACTGCAAAAAGAGACGAGCTTGAGATAATTTATGTACGAGGATATTCGTAGCACTCGCTTGTATGTACTTGAATTTAACATTCAGAGAGAACATACAAAAAATAATTTACTTCCTTTAGTAATAACCGAAAATTCAACCAAAAGGAAACCCAAAATCTTAATCGCCATTCTCAAAGGAATTACTACATACTTTCTGCTTGATAGAATTTGCCTCCTAACTTAACTTTTGAAATACATGAATGGTTGTTCACTGTCAGATAAGTTAGCCACACGAACCCGCATAGTAATAACAATGATTTATATTTTTCATTGGAAGCAATTTATTCTGAACAAACAATAATAGAATATTCTGAAGCACAAAATACAGAAGACTAGTAAATTTTAGTATAACAGCTTAAGAAAGATAGTTTTGAAGTATAATACCACAGTGAGAATCATCCAAAGAAATGAAGTATAGAATATCAACTTACAAGAAAGAATCAAATCTTACCATCTTCGCGTTCATTCCCATCAGCATCTACTGGATTTGGTTCTAAAATGTTCATTGAATTTGCAATAAGATCATCAACACTTGAGATTTTAAGCATCCTCATGTGTCTATTCTTATCCTCCACTCTTGGAACATAAAGCTTTCGTCCCATCTGTGAATGACCATCTTCAGTTGGAAAAGCAAAGAATTATGTTCAATGCAACTAGACTTTATAGGCTATTCATGTACAGTACGAGAAAATAGTTTACAGAGTTTACATAGTATTCATCTGAAGAAAAATACAGGAACACTAAAAGGGTAAATCAGTGGCTTAACAAGAGGAAGGAGGGGGTAAAGAAAGAAATTTAAAGTAAGATCTCAAGCACTATATTTATTTAGAAATGATGTCAATGTAATCCTGAAAATGCAGAAAAGAATCAAGTGCAAAACTATGAACTTTGTCCTAATGATCACACCCTCAAACAGAAAGGCGGAGGTCTAAAAACATTATGTTTGCAGATCATATTTGAATCAAAAAATTGTAGAGCCAAAACATGATAAAAGAAATAAGTCCTGAAACACATACAAATTCTTTCGACAATGATGCCTTTTTGAACGTATGAACCTTTAAACATCATAAGGGAACTAATGCATTGAAGGCAAATCATAGAAACATAGTCTTTTTACGTCTACAAAAAAAAAATATTACAAATCCAAAATCGCACAATTCATTCGGATAAAAAAATTACATATTGATTGCTAGACAAAGCACACGTGTTTTTACTTCTAAAAAAAAAAAATTACGTAGTGATTGCTAGACAAAGCACACACCTTTGTTTGTAGTCTGAAGAACATCGGATAACAAATTAGAAGTATCGACTTCTCGTAAAGAACTACAGCTTATGTAAGCACATAACCCCTTACAAGACTTGTACCAGGGAGCTTCCATAACAATGTTTTGAATAGAAACATCTGTAAAATTAACATCACTTTGTTAACAACTGCCACATAACCAGTCACTAATTACCAATCAATTTTCAAAATAATTACTACAAATGAACAAACAATTTTAAAATTGATTGCCAGGTAATAAATTAATTAATCAATCTATACATTGCAATGAGATAAGAAGATGAGGAGAGACAGTACCTTCTTGGGCTCTTTGGGCCGGGTCCATGGACTTAAGATCCGATTTAACCTTGGCCCTGAGGATCCGTTTCTGCTTCAACAACGCATCGTGATCGAGCACTGTAGCTGAGGAGCTCTGGTTTGCAGCTTGTGTTGACATGGTTTTTGATACGGCGGAGAGGAGAGGAGGCGCGTAGGATAGACGCGTAAGAGAGCGAGTAGGGGAGAATAAGAATGGGGTAATAACAGAATTAGGTAAAGTTGTTGGAGAGTGTATCATCGCCACCGCAGTAAGTAGTTTAGTAGCCGCTTTTTTTAATGACCCCATCCCATGTGCCCCCCTCCTTCATCCTCTTCAGCGCTTCTATTTAATTACAGTTTAGTACAGCACTGAGAGCATTCCCAACCGATCCCTTATCCCTATCCCAAAAACTTACTAAAAATAGTACTCCCTCTGTCCCATCCATTTCTTTACACTTTCCTTTTTGGGATGTCCCAACCAATTCTTTACGTTTCCTAAAATAGTAACTTTTAACAATAAAATACTTTATTACATCCACTACATTACTCCACTTTTTCAACACTTTACACTATTACACCCACTAACTCACTTATTTTAACAACAATTAGCATTTTGCCCGTACTTCGTACACGGCATTTTATTTAATTTAAAGTGATAATACCAAAATTTTAAAAATTTGTTTGATTTTCACTTAAAATATATAAATATAAATAAAAATATTATTTTTATTAAAATGGGCCCCGCCAGGGGCACTCTTTCAATACAAAAAGAGATGGGACAAAGAAGGACCCCTTTTAATACAAAAAGAGATGGGAGACAGAGGGGGCATGGAAAATGGGACATATTATCCGGACTCCTTTTGTAACTACACGTAATTATAATTGTTTGGTACATAGTAATAAATAGAGTTATTACTTATTAGTCAAAAAATCCTTCATTGGTTAAATTACAAAAAAATAAAAAGTTGGTTGGATTTTTTGACTAATAAGTAATAACTCTATTTATTACTATGTACCAAACAATTATAATTACATGTAGTTACAAAAGGAGTTTGGATACTATGTCCCATTTTCCATGCCCCTTCTTTGTCCCATATCTTTTTTTATTAAAAGGGGTCCTTCTATGTCCCATTTCTTTTTGTATTGAAAGAGTGCCCCTAGCGGGGCCCCTTTTAATAAAAATAATATTTTTATTTTTATTTTCCTTAAAATGGATCTGTTAGGAACACTCTTTTAATACAAAAAAAACAGGGACACAGAAGGATACATTGAGAAGGAGACAAATGATCCCGGTTCTTACAAAAGCTACGTGTAATACTTTAGTATCATATTCAAGATTTATTCCTGTGATTTGCATTTATCTTATTATTGTTTTTAAATTATAAATATGTTCGTTATCAAGATTAGTGAAAATATTATTACCTCCCACACAAAATGATCAACTGATAAGATAGACATTGAAGAAGTCAGGTTGCAACTGGCCAAATGTCACTGTTACATTTTTACTTGATGCTACCATAGTTATTAACTATAAACTTACCATAGTTGTAGCATGTACTTTACATGTACATATACATTTATTTCTTTATCATTGTCACTAACAGACCAACATACAAAGTAGGAAATAGTGCATTAATTTTGCAGAATTGCATGAGACTTATTGCTATAAACTTTCACATTAATTTCAAATGAATTCACTCACTTGCACCTTTCGATATTTTTGTTTGCAGACATGAATCTCTATGGCTTCTATTTGTACATGTACAATACAACTACATTGCAAACCACTTCTATATGTGTTCTTGGATTTATATTTCAAATCCACTTCTTTCTCATCAACAAAAGAGATACCAGCTGAGTCATGCTCCTTGGCTGATGAGTGATGTCAGGTGAACTTACGCATTAGGAATATATTGATAAATAATGAGACCAAGCCCATATGCCAATCCGCATATTCCAAAAAGAACAGAGAAGCTTTCAGTTCAAGCTTGCCCACTTCAAATTTTGTGGTTTGTGAACTGCAAGCACTGCGCTTATCAGCCTCTGTCATGGATCCTTTGGAGGTCTCCTCTTACTGACACCTTTAGAATGACAGTTGATCTGTGTCAATAAATAAAATGCTACAATCGAGTCTGCTTAAAAAGTATGTTAAAAGAAAATAAACATATGGAATCATAGATATAGTCAACAATATAACAGAAACCAAGAAACCAAGATATGTATAAGAAGACTTCAATTCATATAAAATTCTAGGTAGTTAAAACTATTTCGTCAACGACTAAACGACGTCTTCTATATGCTCGTCATTAGTAACATATAATGGACATATATAAAATTTGACTTTCCTAATGAATCAACAACTTTGGGCCCAAGTTCATTTCACCAGTTTATAGAAGGAAACAAAAGTAATTCAAAATGAATTTGAGGACGAACACATTACATAAATAAGTATAGACAACAATTTCTTCTAAGAGTCTTACCATGATGTTTACTTTTACGATCGCAATGCCAGTAATATTTTTGTGTCCAATTTTCCATGAGTCATATACCAGCAATCATTTTTCACGAATCATGTTATCCGCGAAACATGAGAAAAAATTTGTCACAACTGAAAAAATTGACAGACAGAACATTAGATATACCCTTGCTGCATTTCTTCTATAGTCAAAGGTTCACAATTCACATAATTAATTGTCAATCTTAAGTAACCTTCTCAAGAGCTTAATGAAAGTGATAACATGTGTGCTACATTCAGAAACTATGGAGATGTATACTGTCAGCTGCACAAAAAATAGAAAGGCACAGTCATAAAAACAAAAACCAAATGTTATTAAGCCAATTGGAAAGCATATTTTTATACTTGTTAAATTGTAAGTGTTACACTTTTACAAATCCATATCTCTCACTTTTACAAATCTATATCTCGGCTAACCATATATGTTTGTGCTAAATTATAAGTAACACTATAGAAATTGGAGAAAGCTATCCTACATTTGGTTCAAATCAAGTGACTATAGACATAGAAATTCTAACACCTCAAAAGCAGCAAGTCACAAGACGACAAAGTACAATTAAATAAGAATTAACTTTAGTTTCAGTTAAAAAATTAAAACTCTGCACCAGGATCCGCTGCTGAAATTCATTGGAACAGATTTGTGATATTTGGGTTTGCGAAATAGAGCTCATATGGGGTCATACACATGTGAAGCAAAGACGTCAGGCTCATGACTTGATTTCTTTGTTAAGCAGTAATGATGAGGGCATTAGTGGATCATTATCAGGAAACGGAAATCATTTATTTTCGAAAAACTATGTGGAGTTTGGATTAGAGGCAGTGAGTCATTTATATGGAAGAGATAGTCAGCAAGCTACATTAGTGAAGAAGGGTTGGAGCTGGTAGTTAAAAATGGGGAAAGAAAGCACAATGCACTACTGAGAATCTGAGAAGCTTGAGGCAGCTTTACATGTCATTGTTTTTTTAAAGAATTGATTGACCATCATATTTGATCAATCTCTTATAGTCGCATATTGTAGAAGGAATTTATCTTTTCATGACCAATAAGATCAATATTGTTGAACTGCTTTTAAAAAGTTGTATATGGGATAAAAATGTTTTGCAAAGTCAGAAAATGTAGAGAATGCTCACAATCAAGGGGATTAGGAGCTAAGATCAAGAATTTAAGACGACGTCGTTTAATCTAGCGTTGCTGCAACACCTTCTCTGTTTGAGTGGATCCCCTGGCCGAGTTGGATGCTCCAAGTTGGGTCCTAAAAAAAACAGGTTTGTACATGGATTATGAGTCGCAGTGCTTAAGAAGCTACTCCCTGAAATAAATTGTGTTTTTTACATTTGACTTTTGAACTATGAGTTGGGTACTTTTATGGAGTTGTAGGAGGGCAAGTTAGTACTATAGTGTCCTTCACACATTTGCAATTTATCGGTATATATTCTTTTTATTGATATATAATATGTTATATTCTCAACGGTTTACAATTTTATGCACCATAATTAGTTTCTGGTACACGGCAAGAACTCGGCTAGCTTAATAGCCAATTTTTGAATTTTAAAATTGGCAACTTGATTTTCATATTCTTCAATATAACAATTAGATAACTGATAATGTACATATCGTTGATATACTTAGTCACTCTATCAACAAAGCTGTAAGTTATTAGAAGATCACCTGCAAGAGTACAATTCTTCAGATAAACAGGTCCTGAAAGAAGATCTCTAGGATGGCTGTTATTTAAAAAAAAATTACAGCCTATTATTTAAAATTACAAATTGTGTGAAATTGTAAAAGGAATCCAATTTAAGCTTATTATAAATAATTTTGTTAAACTAAGGATGCTCAAAGAACTTGGTCTTTAACATTATTAATACCGGCATGGAAATATAGCTACAAACATTACTTCTAGGTCTAATCGTGGATATTCTAAGGTAAAAGCAATCTGGTTCTGTTAAACCAAGCAAGCTAATTTTTGACCTGGCTTTCTTTTTTCTTTAAACGACACATTAGAATACCAAAGCATGAGCAGTAGAGTCACTTGAAAACATCATGATCATTATTATTGACATAAATGCAAAAGAGACGATTTAAAGGATTACTACAAAAACGACAGGAGTCACGGAAGTTAATAGATATTCTGAATTGCTCAATCACATGATATGAATAGGAATAGAATTGATGCATGACAGAAATAAAGAAGTCATTATGGAATGAATACAGAAAACATATAGATATGGGTGATTCCATCGAAGAAGAACCATGACTCACGGAATTCTGAAGCATATAAGTGAGAAAAGTTGCAGAAATGTTAAGACATGTGCTCTCGAATCCGATGAAAGGATAAATTTAGAGTGCAAGGGTGAAACAGGAAAACTAATACGTAGTAATAAACTAATTGTAATACTTTTTAAGTAACATTACGTGACTTGACTAACATATTCATTCTAATAGGCATTTTAACAATAGTAAAACAGTATCTTACAAATTCTAATCACAAGATGTACATAGCATTAATATAGATATATTGCAGCTAATTGATATATTAACTTCTATATTAATATAGAAGCCTTAATTAATCCTAATATATTAACATAGTACATCTATATTAATATATTAATATATTACTCCTATATTAATATATTAACATAGTACATCTATATTAATATATTAATATATTACTCCTATATTATTCCTAATATAACAACGAAAGGTATGATGAGGAGTTTCTGGAATCATCCAGCCTCCCCTGATCTAGCTTATCTGTAATTGCTTTATAAATCATTTATGCGATCCTCGACTGGTGATCTCCATACTCTTGTATCAAATATCTATAAACACAGAGACGAACATATGCAATTCAGTATATATTACTATGTGACAAACTACAACTTGGTCATATGCACACGCACATTGTGGTGTTTGTATGGACTTTGTACACATTCAAGAACATACAGCCAATCAGCACATGCTGCACAAATCATATATAAATTATTTGAGAGAGATACTTTTGACTTTCTAATTTGGAGACAGGAATAAATTTCCAGGGAGGCAAAACAATGTCTGATTGTCAAGGCATCATATAATTTCGTTTAGGTCCAAGTCTTTCTAGTCTCATTTGGCTAATTAAGAAGGCAATCAGTTTCACATTACAATTTTTAGAACATAGATTACATTTTACGATTAGCAATAGCAGCCACACAATAATTGTGCTTATCTATAATGCGAGCTCACGTGGCTACTTATATAAAGTTAAACTCATATCGTCATTACCTTAAAAACAGATCAAGAAGCAAACAAAAAGAACAATAAAGTAAGAGAGACCAGCAACCCCTCAATAATTATGTCTTTTAGTTTAGTGCACGAGTCTGATATAAGCTCTGGTCAATTTCCTATAACTACTATGCTAATTCACTATTACTGTATACTTACTGTATTTAGTCCCCGTTGATTGTTTAAATTCACAAAACCATTTTCTTTTTGATGGTTGTTGGCCACATGTCCTTTAAATTTTCATTACTTGAGTCTCCCATCAACTGCGTAATTTTACTTAGTCTAAGTCTAACCCGTAATGATATCAGGAAACCCCTTCCTGGACGTTGTTGTTTCTTCAGCTAATACGCAATTAGGGAGTGACATGCTGTATTATCATTTGTACACTGGACACTTGTACATCTTACTGTATTACTAATACAAAAAAGAATTAGCAGAGTAAACACTTTGTTAATGATATTATAACATTTGACGATTTTGTGATTTATAGGCTAAAAGTTTGCATTTGCACATAACCACTCCCCTATAAACCATATTACTCTATAACTCTAAAAACCAGACACAAATCACCGCGACACCCTTAAAGTACTACAATGCGTGTATCACCGATCAAAATGGTACTTCAACCAGTACACACCATAATAAACAGTTAAACACAATGAGTCTATGTTTTAAAATTGAGCTCGACTACTCCAACCAGTACACACCATAATAAACAGTTAAGCACAATGAGTCTATGTTTTAAAATTGAGCTCGACCATATTCATATCAAACAAATTAACCTCAAACCAATGTTTAATTTAGTGCAGAGTCCAGTTCTAATCACAAAGGAAGATATGATTCAGAACATATTTCTATGAAATAGCCGTGTGTTCTTAGTTACCATGTAAATTATTGAACAAATATAAATTAAAAGTCCCAAAACACCAGTATCCAAGAGAGAAGCATTTGAGTTATTAATCAAACAATTTACATAGCCCCTGCGGGGCCAGATAGGGTGAGAGAGATACCTGAGAATTCAAATTCATCTAAAACTTTCTTCGCTAAAGCCCTTCTCTTATGTCGGGTCTGGGGGAGAAAGAAAAAGGCCAATATTTAAATTATAGGAAAGAGATTTAACAATAGAGATGATGATTGAATACCTTTGGAAAAAAATCTAACCCGAGATTGCAAACAAAGAAGCAATGGTTTATTGGTTGCAGTTATATGCCTGCAATATTTGAATTTGAACAAATGAAAATATTTGAAGCAACTTAGCAAAAGTCGACAATAAAGAACCTTGTTTGACCTGACTACCAAAAATTGCAAATTCACAAACTAAAGAGTTATATTCCTACTTATAAGATTCATTATCATGAAATCAAAACCCAACTAAAAAAATATAAAATATAAATATATACTACTTGATTAGTAAATCGCGATAAACAACTTCATATCCACCCTCACCAATCACATTTTCAGCGGAGAAACGATTTGTTGCTAGCTGAAGATCTATAGGAGTAAACTAATGACCCCACCCAAGTGGGACAATTCTGGTAAATAAATCAAAGGAGAAGCCATTCCATATGACAACTAAAATATTGTGAGTGGAATTTACTAAAATAGCCTTAAAATAGGGATATTATTGGAATAGCCCTAAAATAGCCTTAAAATAGGGATATTATTGGGCCTTAAATTAAAGGAGAATCCATTCCATATGACAACTGCTTCTGGACAGTTCCTAAAGACCCATCTTCCAAAGAATGTGAACTATAGGTCCTCTCATGATGATGATAAACTGAGCTGCACTGGCTAATTTTATCAGTCTCTCTCGCCAGATAATTGCACCTAGCTGCACCAACATCTTTTGAAAATTAAATATGAATCTACTTACTATCCAAAATATTTGTAATCCCAAATATTAATCTACTTACTCTACCAAATTTATTTTTGAGTAGAGTAAGTAGAGATTAATACTTATAAATTAAAAATGATCCCTGCTCAGCTCTGCAAGTTATCCCATTCCCTTGTGTTACACATATACATATGTTACGAACACATCTTAGTCTCCATTTTGATCCATGGAATGGTAAAAGAAAATATGTGAAATATGTAACAATGCATAATAAGAATTCATAATCTATGCAGTTTACTTGGTCAAGTCAACAAAAAGAGTTAGGTAAATATATCACTACCTTTATGCAATAAAGAACAACTGATTATGAACACCACCTGTATCTAAAGTTCTTCTCTTCATTTTATTTCCTTGAAAGCCAAAAGTATACAATCAATAATCCCCAAGCACATAACCAATGCAGGGTTACAAAGACACACACGATCAAAAAGAACATAACAAAATGTTAAAAAAGGTGTATAGAAGTAGTTTAGAAGTAAAAGAAATGATACCCAGAAGTGGCCCAAAGATAATCAAGCACAAAAGCATCCAAAAACACTGCAGTACTACTGCGTCAAATACAAAATCATGTCAAATATATATAAACATATGAATCACACATATATAAACATACACATATATACACACACAAAACATAGATTTATAGACGGATAATAAAGAAAAAATAGAGAAGATTCATAGAAATTATGAATTTGAATTTCGAAAGAGAAGAAATTGAGCACAAAACTCTGGAATTAAAAAATATAATTCAAATTAATACCAATTCATGAAACATTGAGTATGATATTCAGGAGAAAACATACCTTCAAGAACAGGGATTGATTGTTAGTAACGAAGAATGGTCACACCAATATCATCTTTTCCGATTAATTGTAGTAATCGAAAGGAATGAGAGAAGAGGGATTTACCTAGTTCTGAAAAAACAGACCACCGACTGGATATCCATTAACCCATTAATCGGATCAAAAAGTAAAATTATTAAAATGCCTATCTAAAAAAATTCCTAGTTCTGAAAAACCAGACCACCTTAACCTATTAAGCCGATCAAAAAGTAAAATGACTAAAAAGTCTATGTAAAAAAAATGGACAATAATGATTTCAAAGGGTAATTGGTGTAATTTAAAAGTAAAATGACTAAAAAACCTATGTAAAAAAATTGTATGATATTTATTTCAAAGGGTAATTGATGTAATTTGATTAAATCCTTCACTAAGCATCATTAAGAATATATTGATAAAATCAATATTACACCCACTAACTCACTTATTTTAACAATATTACACCCACTATCTTGGTTTCCGTGCAAAAAGCAAATGTAAACAACTCCTTGGGACGGAGGGAGTAAATCCCTAAAATTATTAAAAATTTTCTACATCTCATTCCCCATTTTCCATCCCCATATCCCTATATTCTTATTTATATTACTTCTTTTTCTCTCTTTCACTTATTCCATCTGTCCCTCTCATTTCTTTACAGTTACTATTTTGGGGTGTCCCTCTCATTTCTTTACATTCTAAAAATAGTAAGTTTCTCCTACTATTACACCCACTATCTCATATATTTAACAATAAAAAACACTATTACACCCACTAATTTCCTCCACTATCTCAAATCTATAATTAAATATTAATATGCCCCACCACTTTTGTTAGGAATATGTTGTAGTTGATGATAACTTAACATTCAAGCAAAATTGTATAAGTCAAGTTTTGTAACTGTCAACGGATAAGACCTTATAACTCTATCCGTTGACAGGTAGCTCATCAACGGATGAGGTTTTGTAGCATACTGCAATATCTCTATTTATCAGTTGATAGTGTCTTTATTCAGAGTCATGTTGACCATCAATGGATAGGCAGAATAGGGTAGCCAATTGTAAATAAGCTATGCTATGTAATTCTGTCTAAGTGAAAATGTATCAACGGATGAGAACAGGGCTCTATCAACGGATACAACTCAAATCTACTCGATCAACGGATACAGCTCAAACTACCATCAACGGATAAGTAGACACAACATCAACGGATAATCATTGTCACTTTATCCTATGCTAGGAATTAGCAGTTGATAAGGACAGGTTTGACTGACAGATCACATGGGTTGATAGTAGGTATAAAAAGCAATATGGCAGCCATACTTTGGAAACACAGAAGAAAGAAGCATTCCATTTACACAGTACATACAAGAAAGGTGCAGGGGACATATCTGTTCACAAGGACAACCTTTCGGCTACATGTGGATTTGGAGTGGAGTAGCAAGTCAACTTGAATTAGATTAATATTATCTTATTCCTGTAGCACTTGTAAACTTGGAATATATAACCAAGTGTAGCAACTCTTTAGTAAGTAAGAAAACATACACATTTGCTTAGGGTTTCTTGAATATCTTTAGAAGCAAAGAGTTGTAAACACAGAAGCTGTGTACACTTGTATCACAGGGTTTTCTTCGAATAAAAGTCTCAGGTGGTACATTTAACCACCTGATTTTTTATGTGTTTGTGAACCATTTCTTATTCAGCAATTATTTCCTTATAGATTTCTGTGGTTTTTATCAGAAATTTATAATAATCAAGAATTGTATTCAACCCCCCCTTCTACAATTATACAAGTGTGTAATCTGGGAATAACAATTGGTATCAGAGCAAGCTTCTAATATATTTGAAGTTTAAAGATCAACACACTTTCAACATGTCTAAGAAGGATTATGGAGTGAAGATACCGGTTCTTGATAGGGAAAATTACTTTCACTGGAAAGTAAAAATGCGTCTACATCTCATGTCTATTGATGTAGGTTTTGTAGATTGCATTGAGAAGGGTCCTCATGTTCCAATGAAGGCTGCTTCAAGAGTTGGTCTTGCTGCAGATGCACCAGACACGTACATCCCAAAACCTGTTTCTGAATGGAGCGCTGAGGATATTGCAGAAGTTCACAAGGACAAAAAGACCATGAATATTCTGTTTAATGGCTTAGAAACAGACATGGTTGACAATGTTATCAACTGTACTACCGCCAAGGAAGTATGGGACATTGTTCAGACCCTTTGTGAAGGTACAGAACAGGTAAGGGAAAACAAGATGCAACTACTGATCCAACAGTATGAGCACTTCCATTTCAAGAATGGAGAGACATTGAATGATACATTTAGTAGATTTCAAAAGCTACTGAATGGCTTGAAACTGTATGGAAGAATCTACCAAGTGAAAGATTCTAATCTCAAATTTCTGAGATCACTGCCCAAAGAGTGGAAGCCTATGACTGTTTCTCTAAGAAACACTCAAGAGTACAAGTCATTTACTCTTGAAAGACTCTATGGAACTTTAAAGACATATGAACTAGAAATGGAGCAGGATGAAGAAATTGAGAAGATCCAAAAGAAAAGTGGGTCAGTTGCACTTGTTGCCAACTTGGAGCAGAAGGAGGAAAAGAGGACTGAAGCTGCTAAATCTACACCAAACAGGGAGGTTTGTGAAGGTAGAACAGAATCAAGCAAAAGCAAGGAAAAGGTGTCTGAAGAAATGAGTGTCCTACAGCAGGATGAATTGGATGAGATAGATGAGCATTTAGCCTTTCTATCTAGGAGATTCTCTAAGCTAAAATTCAGAAGAAACTCTGGGGTGGCCAAGCCATTTAACAAGGATTTTTCTACAAGCAATTATGTGGATAAATCCAAAATTAAATGCTATAATTGTGGTATTGCTGGTCACATGATAAGTGAATGCAGGAAGCCTAGATCTGAGAACAAGGGAAAGTCAACTGAAACTATTGACTACAAGAAGAAATACTTTGATCTTCTCAGACAGAAAGGAAAGGCATTCATGACCCAAGAGTATGACTGGGCTGCTGATGGAAATCATTCTGATGATGATGCTGAGTTTGTCAACCTTGCATTAATGGCTGATTCTGAGCAGGAAGCAAGTTCAGCTAGCAATCAGGTATTTTCTACTAATCTCTCTGAGCTCACCAAAGAGGAATGCAATAGTGTTATAGATGATATGTCTACTGAACTATATCACTTGAGTGTTACTCTTAAATCACTTACTAAAGAGAACAATAGGATTAAAGAAACTAATCAGTTCTTAAGTGATAGAAATGCAGTTCTGGAAGTTCAATTTCTAGAATTTGAGAAAATGAGAGTTGATTGCAATGATGCTAAAAATGAACTTGAAGCTGTGTTAAAAAGAGAATTAATCTTAAGAAACCAGCTTGAAAAAGAACAAGGAATAATTGCTAAATTTCAAAGTTGTAGGAATATTTCTCAAAACATAATAGAAGTCCAGGGAATAGAATCATTTGTAAGGGATACCTGGACTCAGAAGAAAAAGGAGCTAGAACCTTGCCTTGAGGATCTAGAGACTATTTGTGAATCAACGGATAGTGATCATCCGTTGACAGATGAACCATCAACGGATGAGAGGTATCCGTCGACTAACAAAAAGTCTGTTAGTAAGAAGGAACTCAAGAGACTGAACAATCAGTATGGTCCAGTAGCCAAGAACTTTGTTTCTGGTGAAAGTAGCCAAGCCAAATCAAGTGAGAAGGCTAAGGCAGGTGATTTACCCAACAAAAAGGCTGTTGGTAAGTCAGTTAATGAAAAGGTAGAGACTGAGGGTAAAAAGAAAAAGAACAGAAATGGTAAGATAGGCATTAACAAGAAAAACAATTATTCTCCTGACAAGTTTGCTCCTAGGAAAACTTGTGGTAATTGCAATAGTGTCAATCATCTATCTTCTAATTGCAAGTCTGTTAAAAGGACTCCTGTTCATGTATCTCAATCTATGCCAAGTATGCCTGCAATGCCTGTTATGCCTGGTTTGTATCAGAATGCTAGTTTTTCAAATCCATATGTGAACATGCCATATGTGCCTAATCCTTATTTTCAATCTGTGAATATGCCACAAATGTCATGGAGCATCCCCAACATGGATAATATGTATGCCAATTTTTCACAAATGCATGCATCAAATATTTATGCAAATGAGCATCTGTCTAAACCTATCACTCAAGCATCTACACCCAAAGTGAAGATTGCCAAGAGTGTAAAACCAAAGGCTAACAAGAAAGGACCCAAGGAAACTTGGGTACCAAAATCAACTTGATTTGTATTTTGGATTGTGTGCAGGGAAATAAGAGGAATCTATGGTACCTAGACAGTGGATGTTCTAGGCATATGACAGGAGATTCAACCCTGCTCACAGAGTTCAAGGAGGAAGCTGGCCCTAGGATTACCTTTGGAGATGACAGCAAAGGTTATACAAAGGGATATGGCTTGATTACAAAGGACAATGTCATCATTGAAGAAGTGGCTTTAGTTGAAGGTTTGAAGCACAATTTGCTGAGTGTCAGTCAGATTTGTGACAAAGACTATGAAGTAAAGTTCACTAAAGAAGCCTGTGTTGTTTCTACCAAGAAAAACAACAATGTGGTTCTGACAGGCTTTAGAAAAGGAAATGTTTACATAGCTGACTTCAACTCAGTATGCTCAGAATCCATTACTTGTCTCTTCAGCAAAGCAAGCAAGGATGAGAGTTGGCTATGGCATAAAAAGCTGTCTCATTTAAATTTTAAAGTAATGAATGATTTGGTAAGAAAGGATCTTGCTAGAGGAATCCCTCAATTGGAGTTCATCAAAGATGGATTGTGTGATGCCTGCCAATTAGGAAAGCAAAAGAAATCATCCTTCAAGAGCAAGACAGAGTCATCTATTGTTAAGCCCCTTCAATTGCTGCATATGGACTTATTTGGTCCAGTAAATGTCATGTCCATCTCAAAGAAGAAATACTGTCTGGTGATTGTGGATGATTTCTCTAAGTTTACATGGACTTTCTTCCTGCACTCCAAAGATTGTGCAAGTGAAATCATCATCAATCATCTCAGACAAGTAAACAATGGTTCTGAAGTAAAAGTACAAAGAATCAGGAGTGACAATGGCACTGAATTCAAAAATTCCACAATGAATATTTTCTGTGAAGAGAATGGAATTGTCCATGAGTTTTCTGCTGCTAGAACACCTCAACAGAATGGGGTTGTTGAAAGGAAAAACAGAACTCTCATTGAAGCAGCTAGAACAATGTTAAGTGAATCAAGATTGCCAACATATTTCTGGGCTGAAGCTGTCAGCACTGCCTGCTTCACTCAGAATATTTCCTTGATCAATCAAGCTAGAGGAATGACTCCCTACCACTTATTCACCAACAAGAAACCAACGTTAGCTTTTCTCCATGTCTTTGGATGTAAGTGTTTTGTGCTAAGGAATCATGGAGATAACTTGGGCAAATTTGAAGCAAAGGCAGATGAAGCTATCTTTGTTGGATATGCAGCAGGGAAAGCCTATAGAGTCTACAATTTAAGAACCAACATTGTCATGGAATCTGTACATGTTGTGTTTGATGATCAGAAGATTCTAGGTCTGAATGATGAAGGCTTCCATGAAAAGTTGAGATTTGAAAATGAGGTAGAAGGAAGAATGTACATTGATGATGATGAGGAAAATGAAGATCATGACCTTGGAAATTCACCTAGAGCTGTTGGTCCAACTAGAAGTGATGCTAACACTGGAAATGAAGCATCCGTTGACAGTCATACTAGATCATCAGATGCATCCGTTGACAGACATTCTCATGTATCCGTCGACAGGCAAAATGGAGCATCCGTTGATAGACAAAATGATGCTTCTGTTGACAGTCAACTTCATAATTCCTCAAGGACAACAAACTCAGGGGGAGTTTCTCAAAGTCAAAACTCAATATCCAATCAACAATATCATACTCACATAGATGAAGCAACCTCATCTAGATCAAACCTTCCACCTTCAAGAAAATGGACCAGAGATCATCCTTTTGAGTTAATCATTGGTGACTCAAACTCAAGAGTCCAAACTAGGAGAGCCACACAAGAAGAGTGCCTATACAGTAGTTTCCTGTCTCAAGAGGAACCTAAGAAAGTGGAGGATGCTCTTCTAGATCCAGATTGGGTCTTAGCAATGCAAGAAGAGCTAAACCAATTTGAGAGAAATAAAGTATGGAAGCTTGTGCCCAAACCTGATGATAGAGGTATCATAGGTACCAAATGGGTTCTCAAGAATAAGACTGATGAAAATGGCATAATTGTGAGGAATAAAGCTAGATTAGTGGCAAAGGGCTATTCTCAAGAAGAAGGAATAGATTTTGATGAAACTTTTGCACCAGTGGCAAGACTTGAGGCCATCAGAATTTTCCTAGCCTATGCAGCACATGCCAACTTCAAAGTCTATCAGATGGATGTTAAAAGTGCCTTTCTAAATGGGGAACTGGAAGAAGAGGTATATGTCCATCAACCTCCTGGCTTTGAAGATCCAGAATTTCCAGATTATGTATATCTTCTCTTGAAAGCACTTTATGGTTTGAAGCAAGCACCAAGAGCCTGGTATGACACTTTATCTCAATTTCTTCTGGAGAATCACTTCACTAGAGGTACAGTAGATAAAACTTTATTTCATAGAAATGTCAATGGTTCTTCAATACTTGTTCAAATCTATGTAGATGATATTATTTTTGGGTCTACAGATGAGAAGCTTTGTAAAAGGTTTGCCAAACTTATGCAAAGTAGGTATGAAATGAGCATGATGGGTGAATTAACTTACTTTCTTGGTTTACAAGTAAAGCAAGTTAATGAGGGAATTTTCATAAGTCAAACAAAATATATTTATGATCTCTTAAAGAAATTTGACTTAATGGATTGTGCCTCTGCAAAAACACCTATGGCCACTGCAACTAAGCTTGAGTTGAATACTAAGGAAAAATCTGTGGACATCTCATGCTATAGAGGCATGGTAGGCTCACTTCTATATCTAACAGCTAGTAGACCTGATATAATGTTTTCCACATGTCTTTGTGCTAGATTTCAAGCTGACCCTAGAGAGTCTCACTTGATTGCTATTAAGAGAATTTTCAGGTATCTCAAGGGAACACCAAACCTTGGCATTTGGTACCCAAGAGATTCTGGCTTTGATCTAATTGGCTATTCAGATGCAGACTATGCAGGTTGCAGAATTGATAGGAAAAGTACTACAGGCTCCTGTCAGTTTCTAGGGAATAGGCTTGTGTCATGGTTCAGTAAGAAACAGAACTCAGTCTCCACTTCTACAGCCGAAGCTGAGTACATTGCAGCTGGAAGTTGTTGTGCACAGATTCTTTGGATGAGGAATCAACTTATTGACTATGGTCTAAAAATTGAGAAGATTCCAATTTTCTGTGACAACACTAGTGCTATTGCCATCACAGAAAATCCAGTGCAACATTCGAGAACCAAGCATATTGACATCAAATACCACTTCATCAGAGAGCATGTGATGAATGGTACAGTAGAAATGCACTTTGTGCCAAGTGAAATGCAGCTTGCAGATATCTTCACCAAGCCTCTTGATGAATCCTCATTCACAAGATTGGTAGGTGAACTAGGTATGCTTAATTTTTCATAATTCCTAGTGGTATCTAATAATACTGTATTGCAGCTAGAAATGTGTTTTGATTTACTTGAGAATTAAAAACTCTCAGAATAACTCTTAGCAGAAATTTTGTCTAAGGCAAAATTTGCTTATCAACGGATATCCTTTTATCCGTTGGTAGTGTAAACACATTACTAGATTTTCGTATGTCAACGGATAACAGGTTGTCCACGTCATCGATGGATAAACTGTTTTCTCAACCGTCCAATCTTTATCCGTTGATATACATATATTTTTTTTATAGCCGTTGATAAACGTGTACAATTAGTCACGGCTGTACTTCTTTCCTTTTTATTTATTGTCTGACAGTTACTTTTGACCAATGGGGTAATTACTCTTAATTATTTCATTTTTAATTCTTGGAATATATAAAAGGCTGTTTTGTATTCTCACATCTCACCTTTATTCATTTTCAAGAGTCTCATTAGTTAACTGCATCTTCTTCACTAAATCTCTCTCTGCAACAAAAGCTCAAACACTCCAATGGCGCCTATTGTTAAGATGATGTCTTCCACCGGGTTTACCTATGAGAAGAACAATTTCGCGGCCTTTGTTGATACTGTGAACGCTCCAGAAGCATATCACACCATGATGAATTTTGTGAAGAAATGCAAACTGTCACATGCTATGACTGCCACCACTCCTCTAATCCATGAGGTTATCGAAGAGATGTGGGCATCTGCTGAGTACAATGGCACAGACGGTACACTTGCTTTTTCTTTAAAGGGTAAAAATTATGTAGTTAATTCTGATGTGTTAACTGCTTGCTTAAAATTGCCTGAGAATAACTGTCTGAAGGAACCCAGTAATGCTGAAATTGTTACCATGCTTAATTCCATAAATTATACCCTTAGTACTGAGAACTTAGGGAAAATTGTTAGGAAAGGTATGGTTAAGGAATGGAGTTATCTTTGTGATGCCTTCATTAAAACTTTTTCTGGCAAGATTAGTAACTTTGATGCTGTTACCAACTCCATGCTAATTATGCTTTGTATGCTTTTAACTGATAAATTTTATAATTTTGGCACACTAGTCATGTATGAGATAGCAGCTAAATTAGGTAAAAAGGAAACTAGGGGCAAGAATGTTTATTTTGCTAGATTTTTAATGCTCCTAGCACTGCATGTATCTGAGAATGAGCTATCCATTGCTAACCCGGATAGCAAGTTCAATTGTTTTGTTCAGGAGAAGAGAGTCTTAAGTGATTTGATTCGAATGAACCTAAATGCAGAAGTACAATTGGTATATCTACCAATTATTCAGGTAACTGTTTCCAACCATGAACTTCCTATCTCCAACCCCCAAATTTCTTTGCCTTCTAGTGTCACAATGGAGTCTGTGACTGTGACCAAACAGGCTCCTACCAAAGTGACCAAATCCAAAGTTCCTAAACCACAATCTAAAAGACAAACCTCAGGTGTCTCTCAAAAGGCATCTGTTGCAAAAACTACCAAAGCTCTTGAGGGGAGTGTGAAGGTGGTAGTGAGTGGTGAGGGACAGGGTGAACATCAAAGAAGCCCTAAGGATAAGGAAGGTAAGGCAAGTGCACACAACATTTCAGTCTCTCAAAAGACTGTTATTGAACCTACAAGCCAATTTCTAGCTACATCCTCTCAACAGGGTGTGACTACTAATTTGAGTTCCATTTCAGGAACACAGCACAAAAGGGCAAGGGACACAGATAGCTCTCCCTCAAAAACCTATGGTAGAAGGGTAAAATCCAAAACCATTGGGGAATCACAGGGTGCACACACTGTACAGCAAACTGTACCTTCTCAAATTCAGTTTGATGTGACTTCAATAAATGTGGAGTCACAGCCCCTTGATCTTAACCTTCAAATCGATACACATTTTGATCCACCATCACCAACTCCATCTCTGGATGTGGATATGATATCTACATCAATTCCTGATTCTCCATCTTTAAAATTCTTGGAGAAGCCCCACTCAACAATTGGTGGTCATCATCTTTTAGATGATTTGTTGGGCCATCAATCTTCCATTCCTGAATTCACAACACTATCTGTGGCCTCTTCCTTAAAATCAATCACCACAGATTCCGTGTTGGTTTTCACTTCAACGGATACTCGTTTACCTTCATCAACGGATATCCTTCATCCGTTGACAAGTGTTTCTTCATCAACGGATATGTCTTCAACTAACTATCCGTTGACAGCAATGACTACTACATCAACGGATATTCCTTATCCGTTGACAACTCTCTCTACCACTGCAAAATGTGACATTCCTATGTCAACTGTGGAGGAGTTTGTAGTAATTGAAACACTTTTAGGAATGAGGGAAGGGAGTGAGAGGCTGCCTTGTGAGCAGGCAAAAGGAGAGAAAATCAATGAGAGGCTGACCATTTCTTCCGGTCAGGCAAAAGGAGAGCTAGAGAGTTCCACCTTAGTAGGTGAAGGTGAGGGTGTGAGAGGTGTGAGCCAGGGGGAGCCCCTGATGCAAGAAAAGAGAGATGAGAGGAGAGAAGGGACTACAGGAGAAATAAGGCAGGAAGAATCAGTCATTGCAAGTGAGTTAATGGAGGTTAATGAAGCTTCCAAAGAGATGGAATTTAGACAGGAATATCAGTCAGTTATTGACTCCATCTCTTTGGATCCTGAAACCTTTACTCATCCTGTTTCTGCCTATCAAGTCATGGCACAGCAGGGCAATGTGGAGGCAGGGGAGGCAATGCACCTAGTGCACACCTCAGAATCTCTTCAAAGAGCAAAAGAAGCTTTACAAACCCTGTCTCCAAATGCTGGAAGTGAAGAGTTTGGCAGTTATGACAATCACAGTTCAGATGGTGAAGACATAAATGAAGATGAAACTCCAGGATGGATGTTTTCCAATGCCACTGAACTTGGGCATCTCAATGTGGAAATCATGAAGCAATACCAATCTGCTAAGGCTGAGCACCAAACTGCAGAACCACAGAGAAAGACTGTTCTTGAGCAAGTAATGGCCTCCCTGAAATTACAAAAGATGCAATCTGTTATTCAAAGAACACAGCAAGAGGAGGTCCAGTCTGCAATTAGAGAAATGAAAATAGCACTAGATGCCAGGATTGAGGCACTAGCTCCTACTACCACTCAGAAGGTGCTTTCTAGCAAACTTCTCAAAGAAGATAGCCTGGCTAAGTCTGTTCAGCTTCTTTCCTCAAGGGTGGATAGTATGGAATCTCAATTGCACACCATCATTGCCAATCAAACAAAACAAACTCAACTACTGGAAATGCTACTTGCAGCTTCCACCCCAACCCTTGATGCTAACAAAAAGGGGGAGAAAATGGGAACAAGCAAAGAAGAGGCTGCAACATCTACTGGCCAATTTCAAGCTACCAGTAGTGAGATAGCACATATTGAGGGGGAGCAACAGCCAATTGTAGTGGTCAATCCAACAGAGTTTGAGATAAAGGCTTCCCCTGTGAAGAAACAAGTGGCTTTGCCTGAGATTCAAAGATTAGAAGACATCTCAGATGGTGAAAGGCAAGCCAGGATAGAAGCTTTGGAAAAGATAAACAAGGAGGCTAATGAAAGAATTCTAAGGACAGAGAGGATGATCAATGAATCAATTGCATCAACTTTGTTTCTTAATGCTCAATCTTCTGCTCCAACAATATCAACCACAATCATGAAGGTGCTCACTCCAAGGGTTGTGGCTCCTACATTCTATGATGCTGAGCCATCATTTGTCAAAGAATTTGAACCAGCTATCAAAACCAGAGCCTACTCACCACCAAAGGAAAATGGGAAGAACAAGCTTCAATTGGACTACCCATTTCCCAAGAATGATGAAGAAAAGCTAATGGGAAAAACAATTATGGAGTTCAAAGTTCAGACAAATAAGAGTGTAAGAGATTGGATGGCTGTAATCATGAGGAATGGAAAAGTATTAAATATATCCAACAGTCATCCTAGATTTGTGGAAGCTAAAAGAGAAGAAGTCTCCAGAATCCAAAGGGAAGCCCATCCAAGTACAGAAAATCAACATGAAAACTCAGAAGAGAAGCAAGCCAGGCTAGCTCAAGAGTTAATGGATGAGGTAGAGGTTGAAATGAAGGAACCTGAGGAAGTTCCCAAAATCAAACCTAGAAGAAGGAAAGCTAAAACCAAGAGGGTTCTTTCTCCAGAACCCTCTCCAGAAAAAGAAACAATTGGTTCACCAGTACCTATGTCTGCACTAGTAATCGACCCAACTGTAAACTTTCATGGTGACCCCATAAGGCCTAAAGAGGAACCAGTGAATTTTGATTCAATTGAAGTTCCTTCATTCTTGCTTAATCCAAAACAGAAGAAAAGGGCTCCAAAGAAGCAACTTTCAAAGGGACCAGTTCAAGTTGCTAGGGTACCTGCCATTGTCAAACAACCAATCTTGGAAAACAAAGAAGACTTTATCTATCAGGCAGAAATTGAAGAATACTCTTACATGAATCTATTTTTGGATGAATTGTCAGAAGTAAGAGGAATTGACAAGTACAAGAATCAGCCTGAGAGATTAGTGTTTGTCTACAAGGGAGGAAGTCAGAGGACATGGCCACTAAAGAAGGTTCTTGGAGAAAATTATCATACATTGACCAGAGTGTTCTCAGCTTTCAAGAGACACACAGGGTTCTCTGAGATAGCCAGAAGGGAGATAATTAGCAGAATAGAAGAAATAAGGAGAGAATGGAACTCACCCTCAAGTCTACCAAAGAAAATGAAGATCCCTTATAATGGACAGAAAATCCACATTCAACCCTTTTGGATGATGGAGTTCAGGGATAATGAGGGCACTAGGAGATTCTTCAGGTTAGAAGACCAACTGTCAAAGGCTAGTTCTGACTACCTGAGATGGTTACAACTAAAGCTAAATCCAAAGGTTGTTGAAGAAGATACCTTCTATAGGCAACTTCAAGTGCAAATTGAGTCCAACTCTACCAAGGAAGGAAAGTCAAGGGTGCAGCCAACCAGAGAGAGGAAACCTCATTAATCTGCTCAATCTAAAGGAGCACATCTCTGATAAGTTTCTTAAAGCTTTCTGTTTTTAATTTTTGTAGCTTAATACAATGTTTGCATACTGAAGTGTGTATATATCGTTAGGAATGTTTTGTTATCATCAAGGTTATGAATTTATGCTTTATAGCCATCAAGTATAAATTGGGGGAGATTGTTAGGAATATGTTGTAGTTGATGATAACTTAACATTCAAGCAAAATTGTATAAGTCAAGTTTTGTAACTGTCAACGGATAAGACCTTATAACTCTATCCGTTGACAGGTAGCTCATCAACGGATGAGGTTTTGTAGCATACTGCAATATCTCTATTTATCAGTTGATAGTGTCTTTATTCAGAGTCATGTTGACCATCAATGGATAGGCAGAATAGGGTAGCCAATTGTAAATAAGCTATGCTATGTAATTCTGTCTAAGTGAAAATGTATCAACGGATGAGAACAGGGCTCTATCAACGGATACAACTCAAATCTACTCGATCAACGGATACAGCTCAAACTACCATCAACGGATAAGTAGACACAACATCAACGGATAATCATTGTCACTTTATCCTATGCTAGGAATTAGCAGTTGATAAGGACAGGTTTGACTGACAGATCACATGGGTTGATAGTAGGTATAAAAAGCAATATGGCAGCCATACTTTGGAAACACAGAAGAAAGAAGCATTCCATTTACACAGTACATACAAGAAAGGTGCAGGGGACATATCTGTTCACAAGGACAACCTTTCGGCTACATGTGGATTTGGAGTGGAGTAGCAAGTCAACTTGAATTAGATTAATATTATCTTATTCCTGTAGCACTTGTAAACTTGGAATATATAACCAAGTGTAGCAACTCTTTAGTAAGTAAGAAAACATACACATTTGCTTAGGGTTTCTTGAATATCTTTAGAAGCAAAGAGTTGTAAACACAGAAGCTGTGTACACTTGTATCACAGGGTTTTCTTCGAATAAAAGTCTCAGGTGGTACATTTAACCACCTGATTTTTTATGTGTTTGTGAACCATTTCTTATTCAGCAATTATTTCCTTATAGATTTCTGTGGTTTTTATCAGAAATTTATAATAATCAAGAATTGTATTCAACCCCCCCTTCTACAATTATACAAAGTGTGTAATCTGGGAATAACAACTTTACCTACTTTTCATCTAACTTTACTCATTTTTTACACATTTTCTTGGTCTCCGTGTCCATCCCTCATGTAAACAACCATGAGGGACGGAGGGAGTACAATTTTAACTACAATTATAATTTATTACTCATACTAGTAGTTTTGCCCGTGCTTCGCACACGTGAATTCTTTTCTATACATTCATTTCTTAAAATTTATATGCTCGTTGTAACTGACACGAACTTTATTAAACAAAACTTTTTCACCAACAATTTAAGCATTCCCGAAAAACAAATGCCTACTAAACAATCAATGTCTCAAACGTATTGTACATATATTCCTTTAACGATTTAATTTTTTAAACTTAAGACATAAACATAGATCAACAGTAAAGTACTATATTTAGGATAAATATAATTTTCATAAGTTGAAAAAGCATCCAACATACTTTCAAACCAAAAACAAACATTCACCAACCATTCAGAATAAAAGATAAGTTCATAAGCAAATAGACAACGATCGTAAGATAACAATAATTTATTCATTAACGGAATTAAACTAAAATGGTCAAAAAGAAATTTTGGCCAGATTCTTCCTCACGGACTCCATAACTGAACTGCTACTTATAGCTAACTTTCTCTTCAATTTTCCTGCAAATGTAAAATGATTTATCAGAAAAATATTGAATTGTATATAAGGATTTTTTATAATGATCATAATGAAAAATATATGTAACCATTTTTATTTTCTTTGTGCATGATGTGGCAGAACCTGGCGTTTTCTCAGAATCTTGAACCTCAATGATGTTAGTCTACATAGAACATAGAACATAAAAGTAAAAATCAATTCAAAGATTATAAATAAGTATTCTGAATCTATAATGATGTTGTCAAAGTATGTATATATTAGAACAATATCTTTCAAACTCACATTATGATAAGCAGAAGTTTCAGAACCAGATAGTATTGTCTCAGACCTTGATGTATTACCATTGCCAGCTTCATATGCATCAGTAGCATGGTAAACAGTACTACTAAGAAGAATATTGTCATCATTTAGCTCAATTTGTAGAGTTACTTCTTTCCCTGAGATCTCCTTAATTTCAGCAGGATATGTTTTCTTCGCTTCATCCTACAAATATGTATAAAAGATATAGTGTAATTTGGTACAAATAAGTATGAGCATTTAAGGTCTCTAAATGAAAGATATAGTAAATACATTAATTCCCTCAGCAATCAATTTTGTTGCTATTTTTCCAATAAGTCTTTTTGCAGCACGATCCAAGAGTACAAAGTTGAATGCTTCAGTACTATCTTCAGCCAGCACAACAATCCGATACCTGAAAATCATATATATAAATTCATAAAAGAATCAAACATAAAAAAGACGGGTGACATTATGCTACCTGAAAAATTACATAGTAATATGACTTAATACCTCTTCTGCGGCAGTGGAAAATTTCTGGTACATTTGAAGCACCTGTACTTGCCTTTCAGTTTTGAAACCTCTTCATTGCATTTAGTTTTGTGATAGCCGTTGTACCACCAACAATCGGCTTCTTCTACATTCTTGACTTTAACTTTGCACAAAAAATTCCGCTGGAAACATGTAAACATAATGAGAATAACAGCTTTAACATGTAAATTCTGTAGTATAGAAAACAGTCTTAACATGAAATTGTGCAGCATTGAAATTGAATTTGGAATTGTGCAAATTCAACTGAACATTATAATACCTTAAGGAAATCAGAGCTTGTTTTCTCGCTTAATTCCTTCAAAGTCAGAGTTTGAATAACTGGTGAAGATTCAGACACATTAACAGATTCTGTTGGGGAAGCTGCTGATTTTTCGGCTGGAACATAGCCTTCTTCATCAAGTCTAACATAAAAAGATTTATTCCTTAGTTGAATATATATCAGTAATTTACATATGTAAAACTTGTATGGAATTTAGGTAAAGAATAAGAAATATAAACAGAACAGAAAACCTCTGCTTCATTGCATGAACCACGTCATTATCAAGGTTGAGAAATTTTTTTGAAGAAGGCAAGGTACTAAGCTGAACAGAGTCTGCAATGATTATTGTTAAAAGGAATGAATCCAAATTAAGTCTGATTAACATTAATAAAATGAGTAAATAGAAACTTACTACGAAAAGTTTTAAGCTTGGTACTGGAGACTATAACAATTATAGGTCGATCTACAATTGCTCTATATGCAGCATCCGTATTCACAGCAAGATTTCCCCAAACAGTAACCTTATGTGAATGTCTACATGTATAGTTAACAGATGACGTAATAACAATTAGATAACAACATAGAAATATGAAAACCTAGAGGTAGAACAGAAAAATAAGTTTATGTATATAGACCTTCCATCAGTAATTCGGAATTTTGCTATGTTCTTTTCTCCATAAACAGTCTTGATTTTTGATACGTGTTCAAAATCCTCAAGCACACCAATAACATCTTTCACAAATGGTATAAAATTAAATGAATAAGTAAAACAAATGAAACATGAATGAAACAAAACAGGTAATTCTGGATAATATAAATAGAAAGATCATTAGTACTAAAGTGCATATCAACATTAAAGTTTATATTAAAAATCAAAACCTGTTGAAAATTCGGGGTATTCAACATTTGCATTAGCACTTGCCAAACTGAATAAGTCGCTTAAATCCACAAATTCAAACTTATGTGTTGGTATCATAAAGTCATCCTCCTCTACTTTTTCCACAACTGTTGAAGGTGAAAAGTTAATAAGAATATGCGAGGAGACTGGTTTAAGAGAGCCATTTGCTTCTTTGGTATAAAAGTTTGACACCACATAAACTACACCCTCATTTATTTTATCAGCAAGTGATTTCCAGTTGTCCGCATAGATGAAGGCATGAACATGACAATCCTGTTAGACAAAATAAAATGCAAACTCTGAGTGTAATATATACGGTTAAAAGAATTGGTTAACAGGTAAACATGATTACGGTTTAAATTAAAATATAATGCAACTCACATCATCATCTAGCAAGATGAGATTGTATCCTTTGAGAGCTTGATTTCCAGTGGTTGCGTTCGATATGGAAGGCCACATTCTTGTTACTCTAACCTTAATCCTCCACGTGGTCTTCGAAGTGTCGAGAGAAGACAATTGATCAAACATGTTTCCGGTGATTCTGAAAAAAACGGAAATTTTTAAGAACTTTGAAATACTACACCGAGTGTACAAATGGTAAAATTTGTTATTAGTTGAACTTAGATAATGAAAAACAAAGAAAAACTGAAGATATATTGTCTGCACAACCGATTACAACTCGAACTGAGGAATTAAAGAATTGAAAATAAAGCAAGAAGGAGAACATACCTCTTAATGTGATTAACTATGGGTCTCTGATACTCGGTATTGATTTAGTGGTAATTGTGGGATATAATTACGTGGGATAGTGGAGTGGTTATATAGGATAGCAGTGTTTGTGTAGTCTATCCTTATTAACAGTTTGAATGGGCCGTGATTTAAGCTGCATATGGTTTGAAAGATAGATATTGATATAGCTGATTACCACACTCATATTAACGGATTACCTTAATATACTCTTCTATTAAATGAAGGATTTTAAATTATAAAGAATATTGATACAATTATCTTGTATTGGGCAAAAATTAATGATTTGATTTATTTGAAAAATGAATCTGTTTAATTGATTTGGCAAATGTAAACAAATCACGTTAACAAACTTAAACCAAATCCCAACAAATATTAATTGACTTTTATAAAAGATTTGATTTAAACATAATACTAACAGAATTTTTTATTAGCAACTTTTTTTTTTAATTTAAGGTTTTGCTTTACAAAATTTTTAAATGCCAACTTGGATGGAATTATAACTCCGATAAATATAATGGTGAAGCTGTTGAAAAAATTAAATTTCATCGTACTAAAATTCTTATAGATATCTCAAAACTTGATTTAGGAATATAAATAAAATATTACGATATATTATAAAGCAAAACTACATATGCTTGTTTTGTAGTGGCTATATAAATTAATTTTTATCTTATTTTTAAGTTTATTTTAAAAAACATTATTTATTTTGTAGACTGGAGAAAAATCTAAACTATTAATTACGACGTTTTTTATACATTAAAAATGTGTTTTCAACAAATTATTACTTATTAAGATCTATTTACTCTTTTTGTCGGTGACATGTAAACATATAAAATTTGTGCTATGGATTAGAAGTGTAATCAAGACGTATTATTTAAAATGTTTTAGCCTCACAATTGCATCATGGAAGGAAAAAAATGGCATAATTAACAAAATTATTTATGATCCATTGTATGTCTAAAAAAATTATTGTTAAATTGTATTACTCAATTAGCATATAGATACATGTTCATGTTAAAAGGGAAAATAGCGCCAAACATATAAACATGTCAGATTCGGATAGGAACAACCTGTTCCAATTTCCAAATTAGTTAATCCTATATAATTTGTTATACAGGTGGTATTTTATACGGCAATCGAATTCCCATTCATTCACAATCCGGAATATCGCATTACATGTCGATTTCATTGAACAATTTTTAATTTTTTAAAAATATTTTAAATATTTCTGAAATCATTTTAAGGATGACGTAACAATTATATTGAAGACATATATATTGACAAATCCAAAGTTTTTGGTACTTTTCTCCAAAGTTGATTTAGGAATATAAATGAAATATTACGATATATTATAAAGCAAAACTACAAATGCCTGTTTTGCAGTGGCTATGTAAATTAATTTTTATCTTATTTTTAAGTTTATTTTAAAAACAATTATTTATTTTGTAGATTGGAGAAAATTGTAAACTATTAATTATGACATTTTTTTATACATTAAAAATGTGTTTTCAACAAATTATTACTTATTAAGATCTATTTACTTTTTTTGTCAGTGACATGTAACCATATAAGATTTGTGCTTAGGATTGGAAGTGTAATCAAGGCGTATTATTTAATATGTTTTAGCCTCTCAATTGCATCATGGAAGGAGAAAAAAAATTATAATTAACAAAATTATTTATAATCCATTGTATGCCTAAAAAGACAAAAAAAATAATTATTGTTAAATTGTATTACTCAGTTAGCATATAAATACATGTTCATGTTAAAAGGGAAAATAACGCCAAACATATTAAGGGTCAGATTCAGATAGGATCAACCTACATCAATATCCAAATTAGTTAATCCTATATAATTTGTTATACAGGATCAAAGTCGGGTATTTTATACGGCAATCGAAATCCCATTCGTTCATAATCCGGAATATCGCATTACATGTCGATTTCATTGAATAATTTTAAATTTTTTTTAATATTTAAAGTATTTTTGAAATCATTTTAACGATGAAGTAACAATTATAATTATGAAATATATATTGACAAATTTATATTACAGGAACATTATTGGATCGAAAAGGAATATTAGGGGATTATATTTTTTTAAGGATTCCTGAAGTTAATGTAGCTACAAATTGGATTTAATCGGGTCGACAATTCCATCCATTAAAAGGGCTAGATAACGAAATTTATAACTGTTACTGAATAAGTTGCAAAGACTAAAGTCTTGCTTTTTGTTAAGATCTGCATACGTGCTTTATAGTTTATAATTGAACCTCACAATCAGTTCTATACTGGCACGACTAAACACCAGTGTTCGAACAATAAAAAATATTGTCATAAACTGATAATTTTATTATAGTGTCATTAATTTTTATTAAAAAATTTTGTGTCCAAATAAAAACAAAATTTTAAGAATAAATAAGGCTATATAACAAAAAAAATGTAATCGATGTTTAACACGCAATAAATATTTGTATTTTGTTCTTAAATGAAACATATATCCTTTAATTAAATAATATATATTACGACACAAAAGTAGTTGACCTTTTAGGAATTTGTGTTTGATATTAAAACTACTTTCTGTCTTAAAAGAGTACAAACAAAGCACGAATATAGTTAAACACGAATCTACCTAAAAAGGAAATAGGCAAAAGGGGTAAAAAACTCAATACATATCAATTCGCTTTCTGCATGCTGAAGTATCGGATTTCTCCAGAGATTTACAGATTGTGATTTTAACGGAATACACAAATCCTCAACGCCTAAACATTACTGAGGTATTTCTGTTACATCTCTGTTCAAGCTTTGTTTCACATGTACTCTGTTTTTTTATAGATTCTTTATTCTAAACTACTCTATTAGGTTTTAAGTATGCCATGTGTGCTCATCTTGTGATCCTGTTTCTGTTGGTACTTATTAACAAACATAATCTTCTTAATCATGTAGATCTAAACTCAATAATCATTATATATATAAGTGTATCCATATTGTTGATTTTAAAAAATAACATGAGTTTTAGAGAATGCATATATTGAACTTTTCTACAATTAGTTCTGGTAGTAACTAATAAAATTAATTTTGAAGAATAAGTATATGGGTGAAACTTTTAGTTTACAAAATTGAAGCCATACAGTAATTTTTTGGTCATGTACAGAATGCATAGCAAATTTTATTAATGTAAATTCTTTATAAGTGAAATTTAAATATTTGAATGCATGACAGTTATGGAGCAAAAAGGATCAAATTTGGCTATTGGATCTGGTATGAGCCGCATTGTAATTTATTAAAAAAAATCGAGAACTACTTTAAATGTTAAATCTTTAACGAAAGAATTGTTATTTTGTAGGGGGTGAATCATATATAGGGAGTTTTCTTTCTGCAAACAACGACTCTGAATCATTTGGAAGTTTTGTAAGTTTTTTAAAGAAATAAACTTAATTATATTAATTTTCAACTGTAATATAAACTACAATGTCATGGCAAGGTTTTTAGATATTCTTAATGACCGTGAAATTACAACATTGTTTCAGAGGATTCCAAAAAGCTTTGTCGCAGAATTTGGAAGAATATTGCCGTCACGTGTAAGGATAAAATGCAAAAAGTTTGAGTGGAAAGCTAAATATGATAAGGATCTGAACTTATTGTATGGAATGAGAAGATTCATGAAGTATTACGAAATAAAAATGTATGGTGTCGTTCAGTTTGATTATTACGGAAATGATCAGTTCGGTGTTAGAGTGTTCAAAAATTATGCAATTGAAAGTAATTATCGAAAGATGACTCCCTTGCAATTTTTAAAAAGTAAAAAATGTAGAAAGTGGAGAGAGGATGAATATATCATTGATGGATTGTCATTGCAATATCAAATGTCTGTTGCACTGTGGTCCTTTAATGCTTTTATGAATTATGTGGACTACTTTGAGATCAGGATAAACAATGTTCATATAGATGGAAGATATCCATTCCTGGTAAGCTATTCCATGTTTTTTATTTTTTAAAGTTTTGGTTTGAATAAGATTTTAATTGAGTTGGCAACTTACAGAGACTTAGCAATGAGTTTGAAAAGCTATACAAAGATTGGGAAGATAGTGCAAAGATTTATCTCCGTTTTGCGGAAGATACATGGGAAATTGATGTTAAATGGATGAACAACAGTTGTGTTCTTGGAAATCAGTGGTATGGTTTTGCAGAAGATGTTGGGCTGGAAGTCGGTGATACGTTGCTGTTTTATAAAATACCTCATTCGGAGCCTTATATTGTGAATGTCTGCCTTTTTAAAGGAAAGGAACAAAACATTGATGATGGTCGAGGTAATTTCCCAATAATTGATTTCTAATACATATATAAAATTTACCAGATAATTTTAATAATACTACCATGTTTGTATTTTAAACAAACAGAAAAAAGAGGAGGATTGGAAAGATCTTTTATAAAAATTGTGACTCAGCACTGTCTGGATGGAGGCGTACTGGTTAGATGTTATATATTACTCTACTTTAATTTTTCAATTTTACAATTCGATGGTATTAAAAATAGAGTACTGTATTATGCCTTTTTTACAGTTACAATATTAACAATCATTTAATTATGTATGTGTACTTAATGTAGTTTGTGCCAAAAAGGATAAAGGAAAAATACGGGGAAAAGCTTGGTAGTATGACTGAAATAGAAGTATTTGGCAATCGTTGTCCTGTTTCCTATAATTCTGCTGGGGGATATCTGTCAAACATAGGACAAATGATTGAAAGATTTAATATTAGAAAAAAGGAAACTGTTGTGTTCACCATGCATGATAGAAGTGTGTTATATGCAAGGATTTACCAAATGGATGTCAAAGAGATAGATTATGATAATCACTCTATCAGTAACTTAGTTAATGGCCATTCAAATTGGTTTTGGGACACACACTGGAAAACTGAAGCAGGTTAGTACTAATTCTGTAAAATTGTTGTATTTACAAATTTCCTTGTAAGTTAAAATTAACAATTATGTTATTGTATAATCATTGAACAGATATGAACATAGACATGAATGTCGGAGAAGAATCTGTTCAGACATTAACAGTTTGCAACCCAATGAATATGGTAATTCATAAATTAACACAATGTTGAGATTATTAGTAAATTTAAAATGTAGTCGAATATGGAATAATTAAGATAATTACTTTTCTGTTTGAAAACTAAACGTTCTTTTATAGGCAAAAGTTTTCAATGGTATGAATCCATTATTTGTCGTTGTTATGGATCGTGAAACAATGAGGAGTGATGAACTGGTAAGTGTTCATCTCTGACAAAATTAGAATACCATGTATAAGAACTCAATAAATTTATCAGAAACTGACAA
This sequence comes from Kitagawia praeruptora, assembly GCA_037693485.1. Classification (NCBI taxonomy): domain Eukaryota; kingdom Viridiplantae; phylum Streptophyta; class Magnoliopsida; order Apiales; family Apiaceae; genus Kitagawia; species Kitagawia praeruptora. The sequence goes on along the minus strand of CM075350.1, from coordinate 25,761,397 downwards.
AGCTATTCTAATTTTTTGACAGAAATTGCCAGAAAGATTTTTTGTCGATTGTTCTGAAAAAATTCCACAAAATGTTAGACTATGCTTGCCTAATGGACGTGAAATTCATGCACATTTCACAAAACGTGAAAAATGTTTATCACCAATGTCTGAATTCTTTAAGGAATGCAAAAGACTATTTCGATGCATTGGGATTTACTCGTACAAAGGAAATGGAAATTTTTTGGTGTTTGTTTTGAAAGATGATTTTTGTGAAGTTGATTATTTTCAAAGTCGACTTATACCGAGAGCTAAGGTATATGATCAAGGTATGTCGACAGTGTAAAATTTACAGATACTCTGTATAATTGTATAATTCGAGTGAATATGTTATGTTCTCTATTGATAAACTCTTTCTTCTTCTTTTTTGGCATTTAATATTAGACTCAATAAATGGTGTTGGATGGAAATTTACTACAATTGCAAATGTGCATTCAATTGAATCTGGAGAAATAGTAAGTTTTTAAAGCTTTCATTTTAACCTACATGCAACTACTACAGTTATATTTATTGACTGAATTGTAATGAATGATGTTAATCGGTTTATTTTTCTTGCTATAATCATGTTTTTGTTTAAATTAACGCAATATTGTTGTTACTCAGGATTTGCCACGAAGATTTTGCAGAATGTTTGGGAAAAATATTCCGGAGGCTATTTCATTTTCTTTGTCAAATAACAGATTAATCGATGGTCGTTACTTACATGAAGAAAGACAAATGATAGGGCTATTGGATTTGGTTGGTTTAAAATTTCTACAGGAAAATGATTTAATCTTGCTCACTTATCGTGGTTTTGGAAAGTTTGACATGGTCATTTTCGATAATGAAAGAGTTGAAAAGAATTTGTATGTACTTGAGAATGACCCAGGTATGCAATTTGAAATTCTTGTACAACATAATATTTAATTTAAATTTTAAATGGGTTATCTGCAATTATAAATGTTCAACCATTATAGACGATAACTATTTTAAAAACATATGCAGAAGCAGCGTATAATAACATAAATGATGCAGCGTTGCTGGAAAATGAGAATGCAGAACATATATCTGACGCAGAAATGAACGAAGCTGATTTGAACAATAAAAATGGGGCTGAAATACTTGATATTGTAATGAATGATCAAGTCATAGGATTTTCAGCAATCATGACCAAGTGTAATGTGAATAACACCTCGCATGGAGCGGTATGAATTAATCCTGTAGTGAATGTAGTAATATAAAGACCAATGTATGATTATAGACATATTACTGTATGATTTTAATAATTTGATATTATCTTGATCTGCGCAGTATATCCCTGAATATGTCAGTCCACCTGGTAGGAGATGGGTAGCTGGTGAACATGTTACTTTCCGAAGAGAAGATAGAGTCTGGGATATTGGAATTGTATATTCAAATGGTATTGCAAGATTTTCAGCAGGCTGGAATAGATTTGCCAGAGATAACCATGTTAAGTGCAACGAAACTTTGGTGTTCAACTTCTTGGAAGCTGAAGGAGGAATTGTATTTCACATCGATATTCCTGGACGTAGTTAGTTGCAGGTGTTTACTTGCATGAAGAACGACTTTAGTAAATCAGCTTTATCTAAGAAAAAATAATATAAATCCTGATTTGGATACAGGATTTGGTTTCGTTACATGTAATGTATGACTTCTGTCTAAGTACTTGCAAGAGCATGTTGGTAGATTATGAATGTACTTTGTTGAAAACATTTTGATTTGGTAATTGTTAATCTTGACTGTTTATTTTTCAATCTGTACTGATCATAATAATTTGTTTTGTTAAAGCGTTTTGGCATAATTTAACACTTATAGTAGAAACAAAACTTATATATTGAAAAGCAACAAACAGCCATAGGAATCCAGGAACAGGATTGAACAAAAGAAAAATAGCAATTAAAGTCAATACTTAACAGACAAATTGAAAATAAATGTGTTCCAAGATAGTATCACATGTTTATTTGAAACCAACTTTGATAATATTGAAATGTGAAAGAGGCTTGAAAATTAAATCTCTAGAGCTTCATGTCACGTTCATATATCAGCATATCAGCAATACGATAATCAGTTTATCATATTTCCTTAACCATGGAAGTTTAACTGAATTCCTTGTTCCAACAACCTATAAAACAGAGTAATTTAAAAAATATATTAAATTTTTATTATGTTTAATAATATGTAAATTAAATAATCATTGTAATTGGAATAAGGAAGAATGATATACCTATTCCTCAGCAAGTAAACGTCCAATTGTGGAAGGTTAATATAAATCTTGGAAGAAGGTAAGCTAGAAATGTGAATTAAACCTGCATTATGATTAATTAATTAGATTAAGAAGTAAGTTTAATACAAAACTTAACAAAAATATATAATTAAAGCTAACATCAATACCTCCATAATCAGCAATTTTCATACTTGCCAGAATAACAATAGCTGGTGTTGGAACATGATTTGCATACAAAGCTGCTGTATTTGAATTTAATGGTCCCCAAAACAAAACACGTTGCGAAACACTAAAGTAATAAAAAAATTAAATTAATAATTTAAATTTAATAAATAATTAATTCACACATATTCAAATACATATATTTGTTTTTATAAGAATTTAATACCTTCCGTTAGTAATTCTGAAACGAACAACTTGTCTCTCACCAAAATGAGTCTGAATCGTCTGCAATGGTTCTATGTTCTCCATGACACCAATGATATCTATAATATTTCCAGGAAAAAATTAGTCCAAACACATTGTATTTATTGATACATTATTATTTGAAATTAGAATCACCAGTGGAATGAATAGGTTTCTGATAAGGTTCATAGGTACGCAAAATGTCATGAAGATCTTCCAAATGCTTCACTTCAAACTTGTGCATTGGAATGATGAAGTCATCGTGAAGAATAGGACTGACAATTGTAGAAGTTACAAAGTTGATACACTTAGCAGTACTAACAGGTCGGTAAAAACCAAATGCTTCACGAACACGGACATTGACAATCTTATATAAGCCTCCCTCCAAAATAGCATTTTCATAATTATTCCACAAAACAGGTGTGACAGTAGCAAGCATATGAGTGTTCTGTTATATAAAGCGACCATTTTATCAACTAACGAATAAATAATGTTCAATATACAATTAATTGGTAAACCAATGTAAAAAATGTTATATTACCTGACAATCCAAAAGAAGCATATTGTGAGCCGTTACAACGCCTGCATGGGAAATTGTATCCCACATCCTTGTAACACGGACTTTCAGTGTCCAATCCATCTTAGATTCATCTATTGTCGAAAGGTGATCGTGCATTGCCATATCTGTTCCAAACGTGCTAAATTATAAGAAATAATAATGAAAGGCAATATGTAAACAAAGGCATGATTAGAGGTGGTAATCATATATATCTTGCAGAAAAGACTTAAGAATAGTCTAACTATAAAGTTAAAGACTTAAGCTACCATGTATAAAAATACTAATGAAGATAGCATAAGAAGCAAAATAATGATGCTTGATAAGAAGAAGTTAGAATAGTTTATAAGAAAGAGAAATTAGACCATGCCTGTGATTAAGCTATACATCGGTTTCGTTCTCTCCCATGTGGTAGAGTGGGTTACATCAAACGTGGGTTTGTGGATATATAGGCAACAAATTGGTTGATTGATCTAATCTTAAAGATTAGATAATTGATTACATTTTTTTAACATAAATTGAATAATTATGGAGATAATGAAGGATTTGATTTATCCAATTAACTTACCAGAATCAGAAAAAATAATCTTATATTTAAATATTGATCTTTATTGATACTAATTTAATGTTTGTTATTTGATTAAAACAAATCAACTACAACAAATTATAATTAAGAAGATATTTTACCTCTCGATAGGAATGTTTTAAATAAAAAAAACTTTACTTAAAAACATTTGAATACACCTTCAATTTATTCTAAATCACAAAACTTATATTATTATTTTGAAAAATGAATTTAAAAAATATATATTAAACAGGATAACATTTTAAGACAACATCATGTCTATTAGTGGAAAAATTCTTATAAATAACGATTCATTTGTCTTTTAACTTTTATTAGTTAAACAATTGTTAAAAATTAATATAGGATGGACTTATAAAATGTAAGAAGAAAAAATAAGATTTTACATAAACAACAAATTGCAAGGAAGTTGTTCTCATAAGTTCATGACAAAAACAAAAAACATTAAGCGCTAAATGCATTATTAAGAGATGCCTATAAGAAGAAGTACATGAATTAATCTAACTTGGCAAATTGTAGAACACTTCTTCATAAACAATATTAGCAGTTATGTTAGTACAACCTCCACTGTCACTATCAATTAAAATGTGCAATCCAGATGGAGAGGTAACTCTGGATATGGCCACATATAACTGACCATGTGTGAAAACAGATCTCGGCAAGTATAAACCAACTTTGTCTAAGGATTGTCCCTGACTTTTATTAATAGTCATAGCAAAACAAAGCTGGACGGGAAACTGAACTCTTTTGAATTCAATAGGCCACTTTGTGTCTGTGGGTTCCATCTCAATTCTTGGAATAATGTGAGTTGTGCCAGCTTCTGAACCTGTCAAAATTTCACAAAGAATGCTATTTTTCAAGCATTTTTTCATAATCATCCTCGTGCCATTACAAAGTCCCATCAGCTGGTTTAGATTTCTCATAAGCATGATAACAGACCCAACCTTAATCTTCAAATCATGTCTAGGTAGACACGGCATATTTATTGAATTCAAATATTCTACAGGAAAGCCTGCTCCAAATTCATTATTTTCATCAACATTGTCACATAGGGAGTCTTGACTGAAATATGTATGTGTCGTACCTGGGATCTGATCGAGAATGTAAGAATTCACATCATTAACAATAGCATTTGTTGGAGTAAGAATAGAACGTTGCTTCAAATAATCAGCATTTGTAATGTTTGTTTTTACATCTGGGTAAATGACGTCCACAATATCCTTTATTGGCTGATTTGAAGAACGAATCAGAAATTTATCCGGAATAACAACATCTGGATCATTTATAGTATCATCAGGATGAACATTAGGAATTGTTCCGTTCCCAACGTCAAGTACCCATTGGCTGAAGTATGATATATCTTGAATATCATGATTTGATTTTCCTGAAGACAAACGCATATTTTGCTTTAATAAGAATACCTCGCAATATTCCCACAACTTTGAACTATTGAGTGATGCATTCACAACTTGTGCTCTTGATGCTTTTGGAATGACTGGAAGAATCTGTCTAAAATCCCCACCAAAAACAATAGATATGCCACCAAATGGCATCCCAGCTCTCAAAGGATCAACTGAAGACATGATATCTCTTAGACTGCGATCAACACTCTCAAATGCATTTCGATGTTGCATAAGTGCCTCGTCCCATATAATTAGGCTGGTTTACTTCATTAGTTCAGCAAGTTCTGATCCATGTTTAATGCCAGCAATAGAGTGTTGGTCTATCTTTAATGGAATGTGAAACCTTGAGTGAGCCGTTCTTCCACCAGGCAAAAGTGTTGCTACAATACCAGAGGATGCTACTGGAAGTACAATTTTTCCTTTACTCCGCAATTTGCAACAAATAGTATTCCAGATGAAGGTCTTCCCACATCCTCCACTTCCATATACAAAAAAAACTCCACCCTTTTTGTTATCAACACTTTTGATAATAGAATTATAAGCATGGAGTTGCTCTTTGTTTAAATTCTGGTGCAATTTCTGATGCTATTGTTCCATATCAGCTCGATCATAAGACAACTCTTCAGAAAGTAACCTGTTCTCGAAATCTTGAAGATACATTTCATCAGGATATGGTAATGTGGGATAATCTCTCAAACTTTTTCCCACATCATTGAATAGCTTCTCAATTTCTAAAAAAAATACATTAATAAAGCTTTAGATCTTGTTAGACAGTAATAGGCACATTAGTAATATTTTGTAATAATACTGCTGGAAAAAAATATACCTGTCAATGTAATGTTCTACAACTCAGACTCGCTTAATTGGAGGTGGACATTGTCGGCTAATTTACGCTTAGAGAATAGAATATCGTCTGACATGGATACCCAGTGTTGCTCCCACAACCTAAGCGGATCAGAAATCTGATTATTGGAAATAATATGGACAAACAGTTCTCTAAGTTGTCGTGGCATTGCGTGGACTGCATTCTCAGACATAGTTACATGCCACTGCCTGTCATCCTTAAGAAGTCCAAGCGCATCACACGCTTCTTTAAATGTATTATACACTGTACCGTTTACAGTTCTGAGATCTTTATATGATGTGGCTCCTCTACTTTGCATCAAAATCATTCTCAAATAAAACGTCTCACCAGAAGATGCATGAACATCGGATAATCTACCAAAAACAGTGCCTCTTTCCCGTATCTTCCATTTACACAAATCTCCTTTCCACGTGAAATTTTGTGGAAATTCTGGGTATGTAAGGTTTCTTGCTTGGGGAATGGTTTTATTTGCTTCAAACCAACCCTCGAGTTTGCTATATCTTTTCATAGCCTTTTCAGCAACTATTTTCAAACTTTCATTTTGCTTAAATGACACATTTTTCTCACCTTCCATATGTACTGGTAGACGTTCTACAGTTGGAAATCGATGATGTATGTCAAAACCTAACAATCTCCATGCAGCTTCTGCAGCACAAATATACCGACCATCAAGATAGTTTTTTATTTCATCTCTTGACTTATTTGTAGAACTGGAGGATTCTTGACCTCCGACTCCTTTCTTTTTCTTCAGTAACATTGTTGCTATTACAAACCTCAAGATTGATATGACATTGAAATCGAACTAATAAATCCCTGTTATATGGTACAACATATTGGTTGTCGAGATGAACACCTTTCTTCTTGACTTTGTGCTCCGTGCGACGTCTACGGTAAACGGGAAAACCGCAGTCATCAAAAAATGTGTTGGCATTAAATCTGAATGAAAAAAATTTTAAATTTAAAAACAATAAATGGAAAAAATAATGATGCAACCCTGAAATAAATATCTTTTTAAATTTAAATATCAACTTACTTCTTTGGAAAATGGCGACCACATTTCCCTTTAACCATACATGGAGAGTATGAGTAATCTTTTCCGCATGGACCATGTATCATAAAATTCTTTACAACGTGATATCCAATTGGATCACATCTTTCGTCTGGTATCTCAGCAGAAATTAATTTGTCAATATCTTCAATATTTTTTGGTCGACTACTTGGATGCAACCAGATTAACATGTGGCAGTGAGGCAGACCACGCTTCTGGAATTCAATTACATGCATAACTGTTGAAATATTTAGAGAAAAATCATTTTACAAAAATGGACCAACTTATCAGTAAGAATAAAAAAAATGTTAATTAACGAACTATATTGAAATGAGTGTAAAATAAGACAAACTACCTCCAACGCATTTTCCAAAATAATCTTTTTTCTTGATTAAATGAAGCAATTGATCAAGCTTTAACTTGAAAACCCTTGCAACTATATCAGGTGCATCTGATACGCCTACACCAGGCAAATATTCTAACATGCTGTGTATCTCAGGCCATTGTGTATTACATGTCATAGTCAAGAATAATGATGGATGACCTATAGTACGACAAATAGCCAAAGAATCTTTAAAATATTGGTTCATATATCTTTGAGAACCCGTGTGTGTGGCTGGTAAAATAACCTTTTTTCCAATATTATCTGGATTTGTATCACCTTTCTGAATAGAATCCCGAATTGACTTGTAAAATTCTGAACGTATAATATGTTGGTGACCTCTGATCCAATCCAACCTATATTGTTCAACTGCAGCAAAAGCGTCTACAACAAATTGTTGCCACAAACGACCACCAAGATGGAGATTCTTTCCTGAAATAATTTATTATATAGATCAGACAAAATAACAAAAATTATTAGCCATACAAAGTTTAATGTAAAAAAATATTTAACCTTCATCAGGACGTATCATCAGCTTATATGCATAAAATTCCCTCATTGTGACTGTAGACCTATGCTTGGTTTCATCTGGATGCTGATCATTTTGTACCTCAACTGAGACCTTCTTATTTTTATTGTGCAGAGGAATATTCAAATGAAAACCATCATCACCGTACGGGAAAAGCAATGGATACTGTAATTGCATAAAGTGTTTACATGTTTCAAAAACCCTCTTGAGATACCTCTGTTTAGTCTCTACAACAGTATCTCTAAATGGACAGCTATTATCACCGTCGGAAACAATTAAAGCAGCGACATCATTTGATGGGCCGATTAGATTAGGCCTCCCAGAAGCAGATTTTGAAGAAACCAAAAGCAAATTAAACTCATCTGGTTCCTGAAGATTGAATCGATCACGTGCCATACGAAATCCTTCAGCTAATTTATTATTTTCATCCAACATATGTAAAAGACCTTCAACAATTTCAGGATCAAGTTGGTCTGTCCCTGGAACTGCATTCATTCTATTCTGAATTTCATTTTCGGTATCATAGACCCATAGTTGACAAAACTTTGGTGAAGCCCCTTCCTTAGGTTTAAGACTCCCAATCAAATGGTAATTTTGGCCATTTAATTTAAAACAATAAGGTCCTCCTCCGTTGTTAATTTTTCGATCAATTTTTCCACCAAGGGAAGTAAACTGATAAATTGAATTATAGGTCCTTATGTTCTCCTTAAAGTGAGCAGATTTTTCACCGCCATGCAACAATGATGCTAAAAATGGAGGAGGTGGCCTTTCTTCAGGAAGTTTAATCTGTCCATCTTTACAACAAATTGAGAAAGTAGGCTGGTTGTTCCTGGAAGATTTATTATTCCTTTCCTCATTCCACATTCTTGCTTTGCATTTTTGGCAAATTGTTGACGGAGGACCAAGATTCATGTAACCTTCCCACAAATCTGAAAAATTATGCATCAACAGCCTATAAAAATTCGACCAATTAATTGTAAATTATTAAAATATGAATTGTTACATTTTGAATCCGTATAATCTTTGTATTACCAGGGATTTCAGATTCCTTTTCCCCTTCTTCATCGAATAAATATTGTCCTCGTTGTCCAGCAGATTCGTTAGTTTCTTCATCTGCAAATATATATTTGAAAGGTATGAAAAAGTAGGTATTAATATTTGTATGAATTATAATTTTAATTTTTTTTACCAGAAAAAACTGCTTCATAAACTTGATTATCTGGGTTCATAATGTCATCATCAATTGGATCCTGTCCTAGCAAATCATCACCAGCTTCATTGAAAGCCGACATTAAATTTTTAACACCAGAACTTGACGGTTCTCCAGCATTTGTAGTGTGATCTCCTGTACAATTATTATGTTAATCAATTTTAAATTTTTTCAAAATTTACAGTAATATACAAAATATGAGATAAGACTTACTCGACATAGGCTGAAACCAAACTGCGTTACATAAATAGTAAAGTGAGTAATCAAAATGATAATATTTTTAACATTTATTTAAAATTAACGGGCAATTTTCACCTGGACGCTTAACACAAAGTTGTTCAGGCTCTGGAACAGTAACAGTAATGTAACGCTGGTTTTCTCTCCTTCTTGTTGAAGATGAACTTTCTAAAATGCGAGAATCAATTTGAGTCTGATTTTGTTTAAAATTATAATTTGGAAGAACATGTACACCTCGATCTGCAACACATTCACCAATTGGTATGTAACAATAAATAAAGGTAATACAAATGCGTACATGGAATCAATGTAAATCATAGTACCACGATTGAACGATTCCAAAAGTCTTTGCTGCTTGATTTTGTCAGTGTTTGCATTACGGGGAGTAATTGTTGACGACGGCAATTGGAAAGTATTCGTTTTCTTATTGTCAACCGGACCTCGATCTGCATATTTATTGCGGGGAAAAAAATAGTATATAAGCTGATGAATGTACATTAGAAAAAAAACAATGTGTAAATTGATTGAAAATATATTACACTACCAAGATTATGCTGCTTGATACCATCATTATGTGCATTACAGGGAGTTATTCTAGAGTTGGGCAACTGGAAATTAGACGGTTTGTTATTGACTACCAAACTTGATTTCAAAAGCCTCGAAACAGGACTTGTAAAAGGGGTTCCTGTCAAACATATGCCATCAAATTACTATTATTGTTTGAATGGCTCACTGATGGAGTAAATTGGTAATTCTTTAAACAGTGTAATTTTAATATGAAAAGATTTTAAAAAACCTGAATTACTATTATTGTTTGAATGGCTCACTGATGGAGTAAATTGGTAATTCTTTGGCGGACCTGTGACGGAGAAAAATATTGGCAAATATTAGAGTCAACGTTACATGTAAAAAAAATTATTACAGAAGAGAATGAATAAATAGGGGGTTAAGGCTTACGTTGAACAGATTGAGTCACACCACTTGGATGAGAAGCTAAAGAATTTTTAAACAAAGTTGCAAAGACAATGTTACACAGGAATAAAAAATCGGAAATTGTCTAATATAAATTAGAGAAACTAAGCTGCAAAATACCAAAAAACCTGATAAATCAATATTGTTTAATCGCCTCTGTGACGGAGTCAATTGGCAATTATTAGAAGAACCTGCATATCCAAACATTTCATGAAATACTATTATGTATCTTACATTGTGAAGATTGAGATACACCGCTTGGATTAAGAACTATTAACAAACAAACTAATACAACGTTAAAAACGCGAACACAACATCTGATGCTAATCTGATGGATAAAACCGAGATAAATGCAAACCTGAAGAGTTAAAAGTGTTATGAATAGGTTGTGTTGTGACTACAATCCTGCCAGTAGAGCGTTGTACCGTATGTCCACTTTCAAAAAGTTTTCGTGAGCAAACACTTGATCCGGTGGAACCTGATGGAAGATAGAAAACATTTGTATTATTGATCACATTTTGTGGTAATGAACATGTTCCAAAACATAATGGTTCAAAATAAATAAAAATGTTAATTACCTGCAACATTTAACGTAGAACTTTGTACATTTGGATTCTGATTTTCGTCATTAACATTAGGAGATTGTGAACTTTCTTGACTATATTTTAAAATCCCGGAATTGTCATAGGACTGTGAATTAACATGACTTCTACTATTATCAATAGCGCTTCCTGCTCGTCGTTTGGATACTACACATACAAACATGAATAACATACAACCAATATAAAAAACGCGAGTTAAAATCTTGAGAAATAGAACCTGGATGTATTTTCTACCATGTTTGGATGACGAAGAAGGGGAAAACGATGCAAGGGGAGATCGTTTGCGACCTGTGTTTTTAATAGTATAGTCAGCGGCAACAAAGTAAGAACAACAAATACATATAGGTATCCATGAAAGATAGTATACATACCTGATTTGTCCATTGTACAGATTGTTGACAGATGTAGAAAACGATTAACGTGTTCATAAGAAATATGCGGAACAATATTCAAGTTTTGATACAATGTCGTTCTGAAAATCAGTTTCCAAAGATGTGTCCACTAAATCAGGAATTTGAATTCAAAGATAACAGAATATAAGGAAACATGGAGAAAGGATGAGTAAAAAAAAGAAGTTTTAAATCAATCAGTTATAACTGATGTGTAGAAGATTTTAAATTGAAATGGATAATATCCATTTGTATGTGGATTATCCATTTTGGGTCTAAAAACACTTGAAAAAATGTGGGTATAACCCGTTTTTACTTGGATGATCCAGTGGAGGGTAAAAAGACCAAAAACATTGTGAAGTCATGTGCAAAGAAAAAAAAAGGAAGGGTATTTTAAGTCATTTGGAAAACCAAATGCTAGCACAAATTTAGAATATATTGATTTGGAAAACCAAATGCTAGCACAAATTTAGAATATATTGATGAGGAGAGAGAGAGAGAGGGGTTTAATATTATATAAAATATATGTGGGAGGTTTACAGAATGAGTGAAGAATCCCCAAATATGGGGGAAGAAAACTTGTCTGCAAATCTATTCCCCATTTTGGGATCTCGGATGGAGCTCTGTTTTGAATAAAAACTTGATAAAATCATATATTTATAGGGATGAAGAGTCCATTGTGAGTGCTCTAATGTGTTCATTTTGTGTTTCTGAATCTCAACTTATCTGTATGTTTATTACTGTGCCCTCTGTTTTGAAATAGTAATTCACTTTCAACAAAAAATTATTTTAAAATAATTGTTTAATTTTTACTTTTAAGATAATTTTTTATTTAAAATTTTCATATATAATATTTCAATTTTAATTTTTAAAATTAATTTATAAGATCAAATGTATTATTTATGATATTTTATATGATACTTTATAGTTCTAGTTTTAATCATTCATCTTCTCACTTCCAAATAAACAATTCAAGTTTTGCTTATCACATGGGGAGAGAGTAAAATGTTATGGCAAATCCAGCAGTGATCCAAAGATCTAAATTTGGGACAGATTATCCCAAATTCTCCTCCAGTAGTGATCCAAATGGTGATCCAAATTTGGATAAGTGAATAGTACTGATCCAAATTTATTGGATCAGTATATTCACTGATCAAAATTAACTGATCTAAATTTGGATCAGTTGGTTTAATATTAAAATAATAATTTTGTTATTTATATATTTTTAGTTTATTAGATTCAAAATTGATTTATGATTTTTTAATTATTTAATTAGTAATAGTACATAATTAATAAAATGAATATATTTTTCGTTAACTAAGAACACAATTTTAATATTATTTATGTATATTAAAAAAATTATGTTTTTAGTTTTTTTAATTTATTAAATATAATATAAATAGTTAATAACAATTAAACATTAAATTTAAGATTAAATAATTTGATATAATGTTTATGTAATATAATTAAACATTAAATTTAGATTTAAATAATTTGATATAATGTTTATGTAATATAATATGTAAATAATAATTTGAATCAAAATTTGGATACTGCTGGAATTGGTCAAAAATTTGGATCAAAATTTGAATTAGTTAATGATCCAAATTTAAATTTTTGGATCACAACTACTGGAGATGCCTTAGGCTTCACAACAAATGGTTGTTTCCTTCCCTGAAATCTCTCTCTGGCATTAAAGTTGATATCAAGTTCTATCGAAGTCACCTATTTGGTCTGTAAAATTATTTGTAAGATGCCTGAATTCATTGGATTATGTAATATAGTAGTATCCTTTTGGTCTTAAATTATTTGTAAATCTAAGATGGTGCCCTTAAATGCTCTTAAATGCCCTTAAATTATGATAATTGATAAAACTATCATAAAACTATTGTAAAGAACATCTTATATAAACAATAATAAGGAACATTATCATATAACTTTATTTTTCATAAAATAAAATTGATTTGTTACGATAAGAATCACAAATTTTAACAATAATTAAACTTAACATATGATAGAGTATATTTTTATATATATTTTAGATAATTTTATTATCATATTTATTGTTTTTTGATGTAACAGCCCGACTTTTCGGACTATTAATTCTAAATCTAAAACTAAAACAAATTACAATTTTATTAATCCAAAAATCCATTACAAAGGTACTTATTACAAAAGCGCAGCTAACATCTATCGAAAAGTCAATCTAGCTCAATTCTAAGGTCCTCGAACTCCAATGCTATCGAACCCGATCGTACACCGAACCTGAAATATTAAAAGAATGAGCTACGAAGCCCAGCAAGCAACTAACGTCTGACGGCTCAAAATAATTTTTTTATATTTTTCAAAAACACGATTTTCACATGTAGCACATAACATCTATCACACAGTTTCACACAACATACTCGATAACAATTACGACAAAAATTCACACAATACATTCCATAACAAATATCAAATCGATGTACACCAGATTATCAATAACTCATATAATCTAAATTCTGAATCGAACAAACAAATCTTAACATCAAATTCTTATTTTAATTCCCACAGTTCTAAATTATGGGCACGCTATGCCAGTGACACGGTTTCTAAAATTCGATGGTTCGATGGGGGCCGGTTTACGTCCCTCGTTAAGTCTTACTCAACAAGGTATCTTTGTGTTCCGCAACGTGCGTAAACTAGTTATATGATTCGATATGTCACACTATCCAGTGACCGGATTCTATGATTCAATACGCAACTAAAACTGGGGAATCAAAACAAAGTTCATATCTTTTCAATCACATATCAATATCATATTTTCGTAACTAAAACAAATATCTAACAACATGTAATCAGACAACATAAACCACGCTTCAGATTAATTCAGAGCAACAGAAAGTTACTTACAACTATACGGAGCAACAGATAATTACTTACACAAATATTCAAGATAATGTAATCAAATAATATAAAGCATGTTTCAAATTAATATATACGGAGCAACGAATAGTTACTTACCTCAATTACGTAAATCAAGAATTCACATAATCACATAAGAACACATATAGCAACCCCTCAGAAGCAAAACATCTAAAATCTTGAAAGACTTCATTATTACAATTTTGATCAGATCTGTGTTAACCTTTTTGACCCTCTAAATGATGTTTTCTTGGAAAACTCAAAACACGAAAGTCGTAGAGAACGAAAAGACCTTTCCGAAAAGTACAGAATCAACGAATTCCGACTTACGATGAATTTTCTACGAATTTTACAAGACTGCTGAATTATGTGTGAAAAAGTCCTACGAACTTTGTTAATAAAAATGAGGAAGGAGAATATGATATATTTATAATGTCTCGCAACCCTAATTCCAGACTTACTATTCAAATTTGATCCATATTTTGAGCCCATTATTATAATCAAATTTTAAATCCTATTTATTATCTAATTTTAATCCTTTTTATTCTCTTATTCTTTATTATTGTTATTCTAAAAATTACTGGATATTACATTTGAATTTATTTGGATTTTTATTTAATAGATTTTGATGTTTTATTTTCCGAAATTGCATATAGAAAGAAAAAGAGATTCGTCTTGTCGGGTGTGATTGATGCATAGAAGAAGTTCTTTTCTCCCATGCTTTTCGTTGGTCAAAAACCAATAAAAGTTCTCTGGACTTCTTCACTACTCGTACAGGAAGGACTCTCTTTCTGTCCGGAAGGAATACTTTGTTCAAAAGAAAGATGCTTCAACTGGATAAATTCACTTATTTCACACAATTTTTCTGGTCATACCTTTTCCTCTTTACTTTCTATATTGCCATATGCAATGATGGAGATGGACTACTTGGGATCAGCAGAATTCTAAAACTGCGGAACCAACTGGTTTCATACCAGGAGAACAACATTCGGAGCAAGGACCCCAATAGTTTGGAAGATATCTTGAGAAAAGGTTTTAGCACTGGTGTATCCTATATGTACTCCAGTTTATTTAAAGTATCCCAATGGTGTAACTTCGCCTACTTAGTGGAATTTTTTTTTGGAAAAAACAGTATACTCTTTAACAAGATTCTCTCTTTTTTCGGAGAAATAAGTGGCTCACGAGGAATGGAAAGAAACATATTCTATTTGATCTCGAAGTCCTCATATAGCACTTCTTCCAATCCTGGAAGGGGGATCACTTGTAGGAATGACATAACGCTAATCCATGTTTCACACGGCCAAAAAAGCTTCGGTTTTTAATCTCATTATTACTTGATAGAACTACAAGGTACAAGGGTCTGATTCCTCTGAATAATATGATATGTAGGTAGTTTTGTTTGTAGCCAGATGCAACCCCCCCAGAAGTGCAGTATTGTCTCAGCTGAAGCGCCTTTTATAGTATATAATTTTGAGGTGAGAGATATTTATAATGGACATCAGCGCAGGGTTAGGGGCATTATTTATAAGGGAATTTCATGAAGTAAGCCGGGTTTCTATTTACTTCAAAAGGCCTCCGGCAGGAACGGATGCCACTTCTTATTGGCGTCTTGGTGCTTGGAGCGACAAGCTAGGATATCCTTCCCTTGTCACGAGGCATCAGGAACGTCTTATTTTTTCGGGCTCCCCTATGGACCCCGAGAGGATCTATTTTTCTTCTTTAGTAGGAAGTTCAAAACGCAAGTTCAGTTTCACCTCAGAACTAGGGCTGGTCACGCATACGACATCCTTTTTTCTGAGCATTCTTTATGGTGAAATGGCTTCACAGTTTCTGGGATTGATAAGTGGATTTATATCCACTTGGAATACCTTATTTCGACTTAAATTGATCGCTTTGATCTCAAGCATTTGTGTGTTTTAATGTGTTTTTGTGAGAATTGTGCAGGTTGTATATCTAGGTGTAGGTGTTGAATTATCAGTGGTTACATAGGTGATTTTTAAACTCAGGAGTATAAGGGATTGAAGTTGCAAAAAGAATTGGAGAAGAAATCAGAAAAGAGAAAAAAAAAACAGTCTACATTTTCATAGAAAGTGCGCGAGGGCGCACTTGGATCACACAGAAAGTGCGCGCGGGCGCGCTTGGCTGTTTCCAGGATTTATGTGCGCGCGGGCGCCTGAAGAAAGCAGTGGTGCCGCGCGGCCGCGCCAGGCTGCGCCAGAACCTGCCATAAAATTTTGGAAACCGATTCAGAGAAGGAAATTGCATCGTAATCTATTCCTAATTTGTGTGAAATCACCTTGGACGGCCAGAAACTTCTAGAATCAGACTTATACATGGAATTTCAATTCTACTTTCAATCAAGAACGGAATTTGCCACAATTCTATTCCAACTCAAAGATGGCAATTACTTGTTGAGGAGGCAACTTGGGGCTATAAATACACACCTTGGGGGACATAAAAGTCGATCATCTACACACCAGAGTTCAGACCAATTCGTTCATAGCACGAGATCGAGAAGCCAAGGCGAGGATTGTGACGACAAGAAGATCTAGACATAGTTTTCTTGTATTCCTTTGTTTAGGCGTATCGTTTGGATGCTTGTTTCATTCACGGATTTGTTCTCTAAACCTTGTTACATTATTGATTTATTCATCTTTGTTATCTTGTTCATTATCATGTTTTCATCAAATCCCATGGTGACGAAAGGTTCAAATATGAACTAATCGTTGTCATGGGATCCTAACGGATTTATCTATGTAGCTTAGTAGTTTGCATGCCTTAAAGATTTATGTGTGGTGAATTCTTGATATCCTCGTATGGTTGTGCTTCATGAATTTAGATGTGTAGCTAACATCTAATATGTTAATCTCTTGCTAAACGAGAGTGGATCTTGAGATTTAGAACTTACCATGCTAGCATAGGATAGGTTGATGTTTTAACATCATGATTTGTGGCATAAATAGAGATATTATGCTACCCCATGTGATCTAAGTGGATAACTTGTGCTTAAACCTTTATGTTTTCAAATTCTATAGAGATATAGGGTCTAAACATGATAGGTGTCTATTCATCTTCTATCTCTTTTGTGGATGTATGTTTAGTTTGGTATTCGTATACTGAGAAGTAGCGTTTACTTGTTTCGTGTTATTCGATCATATATCAAAAAACCATCACATGCATTGATTAAAGGTGACAACTCTAAGTGAAGTAGATAATGATGTTAGGATTCCATGTTTATTCTCATATAAGTAATTTGATTTTAGATCTCATTAGTTAGTTAATTCTTAGTTTGTTAATTTACTTCCTTAGTTAATTTTAGTTATCAAAACCCAATCTTGTTATTTGTCTTAGCAGTGAATTAAAACCATACATTGTTGCATAGGTACTAAACTGAAATAAAAACCAAGATCTCTGTGGGAACGAACTTGACTTATATCTGTATTACTTGTGACCACGTGCACTTGCGTGATTTTGTGTTAACAAATTTTTGGCGCCGTTACCGGGGATCATCGGTGTTTTATTTTTAGTTTATGTGCTTGTCTATAGTGGTCGTTAGCGTTCACTGACTCGGATTTCTTATTTATTTTGTTTGTTTCGTGGTGTTTCAGGTACTTAAGTTTGTATGCGAACACACTTACAAACTCGTTTGGAAGAACTGGCGGAAGATCTGTAGCAGCAGCTAAGGCTTTGAAGGAATATTCTCAGCCGAAGATCAATGATATCCAGTCTAGTATTATCAGGCCGGCGATCACGACTAATAACTTCGAAATCAAGCCGGGCACTATTTAGATGCTACAGAATTCAGTTCAGTTTAGGGGTGCTCTTACAGAGGATCCTAACATGCATATTCAGGACTTTATCGAGATCTGTGATACTTTCAAGTTTAATGGTGTATCGGGTGATGCTATCAAGTTGAGGCTTTTCCCATTCTCTCTGAGGGATAAGGCTAAGGGCTGGTTACACTCTTTACCACCTGGTTCCATTACTACATGGGAGGATCTTGCTCAGAAGTTTCTTACTAAATTCTTCCCTATGGCGAAAACTGCAGCCATAAGGAACCAGCTAACTCAATTTCAGTAGCAATCTGGAGAATCTTTGTGTGAGCCTTGGGAACGATACAAGGAGATGCTTCGTAGGTGTCCACATCATGGCATGCCTGACTGGATGGTGATTAATAGTTTCTACAATGGGTTGGGAGCACAGTCTAGACCTATGCTAGATGCAACATCAGGAGGAGCTCTATGGGCTAAGAGCTATGATGAAGCTTATGATCTTATTGAGACGATGGCTGCTAATGAATATCAGAATCCAACTCAGAGGCTTTCTCAAGGCAAGGTAGCAGGTATTTTTGAGGTGGATATGGCTTCAGCTATTGCAGCTCAGTTGAAGGCATTGACTATGAAGGTGGATTTTCATGCAAATTATGGAGTTCAACAGGTGGCTGGTGTTTGTGAGCTATGTGCGGGCGCACATGAGACGAATCAGTGTGTTATCTCATCTGAATCAGCACAGTTCGTGAGTAATTTCCAGAGACCTGTTGCACCAGTTCCAGCTACCTATCATCCGAACAACAGGAATCATCCCAATTTTAGCTGGAGCAACAATCAAGGTGCTCAACAACAACCTTATCAGCAATTTCAGGGACAGCAAGCAAGGCCATTCAATCAGGGATATTAACAGCAGTATGCTCCAAGGCAACAATTTCAACCTCCGGGATTTCAGCAGCAGCCTTAGGCTAATGTGGGGCAATCTTCTAATGAAAAATCAGAAATGGATGAGTTGAGGATGATGATTAAAAGCCTGTTAGTTTCTCAAAAGACCTTGGAAAACCAGATGGGACAGCTCGCAAGTGCTTTACTTAGTAGGCCACAAGGAACTCTTCCTAGCGATACGGAGGTTAATCCAGGCAGAAGGGAGCAGGTGAAGGCAGTTACTTTGATATCGGGAAAGGTTACAGCAGGCCCTAAATCAGTAGCTGAAGAAGATGTTCAGAATCAGCAGGTTGAAAAATCTGCAGTGCCCGAAATTGAGAAATCTGATTTGGTGGCTGATCAGCTAGATAATGAAGTGGAAAAGAGCAAGAAGTCTATTGTAAAGTCTACTCCAGAGCAGTCTATGAAAAGTAATCAGATCTATCCTCCTCCTCCATTTCCTCGATGCGTGCAGAAAAGTCAAGGAATACAGTTTTAGAAGTTTATGGATGTCTTCAAGAAACTATCCATTAACATTCCTTTTGTTGAAGCATTGGAGCAGATGCCGAGATATGCAAAGTTCACGAAGGATATTTTGTCACGAAAGAGAAGGTTGGAAGATTTTGAAACAGTGGCATTGACAGAGGAGTGCAGTGCGGTGTTATAACAGAAATTGCCTCCTAAACTTAAGGATCCAGGAAGCTTTACAATTCCATGCACCATTGGGAAGTTGTCTTTTGACAAATGCTTATGTGATTTGGGAGCTAGTATTAATCTCATGCCCTTGTCTGTTTTCAAGCAACTTGGTCTACCGGAACCAAAACCAACTAACATCTCCTTGCAGTTGGCTAATAGGTCGATCACTTATCTGAGGGGTATAGTAGAAGATGTCTTGGTGAAGGTTGATAAGCTCATATTTCCTGCCGATTTTGTGATTCTAGATTTCGAAGAAGACAAGAAGATTCCCATAATCTTGGGAAGGCCTTTTCTAGCTACAGGTCGTACTTTGATCGATGTGCAAAAAGGAGAGCTTACAATGAGGGTGCAAGATCAGAATGTCACCTTTAATGTGTTCAAGGCCATGAAATTTCTGACAGAGGATGAAGAGTGTTTCAGTGTGGAAATGGTTGATACGGGTCAGAGAAAGAAGTTTGATAAGTTGTTGAGTGAAAAGTCGGACACGCACATGCTAAAGCAGCACATCAGTGAGTCCATTGACAGTTCTTCAGTTCGAGATCTCTCGAATGTAAAGCTTGGCAAACTTCCACCGCATTTGAGGTATGTCCTTCTGAATGATGAGTTAGTGATTTTTGAAGAGGGTCACGATAATGTGTTAAGAAGGTGGATAGTTGATGATGCGGTAGAAGAGTGTGTGGTTCAGTCAACTGAAAGGGATAAACACCTTAGAGGGGTAAGAAAGAAAAAGAAGACGAAGAAGTCGATTGGAGGAATAGGCAAAGTGAAGTTTGATTTAGAAAAGATGTGGGAAGATAGCAAGAAGGTTGTCAAACAATGGGTGAATGGTCCTTCTGCTAAGGACAAGTCGACTGCGATCTTCGAGCCACCATGATTTGAATCATAATTGTCCGGCTAAATGACGTTAACGACATCGCTTCGTGGGAGGCAACCCATGTGTTTTGATATTTTTATGTATGTTTCCTACTATCCCTTGTATTTACTTCCATTCAATGCGGACATTGAATCTTTTAAGTTTGGGGGTGGTTTGGGGGATAAGTAGTGTATATGTAGTTATTTGTGATTGTGAGTCATTGTGTTCATATAGGATATCATATTATGCATATTAATAGTAATTCATGTATGTTGTTCGTATTAGTTTTGTTTGTTTCATATAGGACATTCTGTTTTTATTTTCGTATACCATGTGAGTTCATTTTAGTTGCATTTTCATGGCATGCATATTTCATGATCCCTTAGGACGAGCTAATTTTGGTTGATAGGTAGATGTTTAATTGAGTGTGGTAATGATGAGTAGAGGATTGATTTATAGTTCTTATGAAATTGACTTGCATGTTATGGGAACAAAATTTTTACACAGTCTCATTGGGTGCTTTTGGGCTAGGTTAGGCTCATGCTTGTTTGGATGTTTTGAGATTTAATCACCTAATTATATTTAGAATTTTCGTTATTCCCTTGATGGCGTAGGAGCACTAAAGTCTAAGTTTGGGGGAAACCAGGGATTTCATGCTAGTTGTATTATTTGTCAAATAATGGCTAGGCGTCAAATGGCTAGTAGCCGGCTCATATTTATATGAGTAGTCTAGGGTTGGAAATGAGAAAGGCTCATTCCAGATTGTTAAAAAAAAAGTGTCAATAGTTTAATTGTTTAAATAAAAAATTAACCAGAGTGAGCTCTTTAATACTCGAGTAATTAAGTCTGAGGGGACTTAATTAGTCCTAGTAACCTAAAGTCCTTGTGGTTTGGGATTGTTGACCTAACACTCGCTACATGGGTATTATTGTATAAACCTTTTGGAGTCTCATTCATTGCACGGTTAAATAATCATGCGTATTATATATAGTATTATGTGTCGTAGTGTAATAATAAAGCATGAATTCCTGGATAACTTGAATGAGGATGGAGGTGTTTCTAGGTTATGAAGTGTTTACAGTCTATTCTATTTATAAACTTGTGATTGTCTTGGCGAAGGACATGTATGATTTTTGATCTAGTTTTGGGAGTATTTTTTATGAGCATCGCACACACGTACGTTTCTGTTAATGTATTGTTAGTATACGGGGATTTAGTCGAGCTCTACTTGGATTTGTTGCATTCTTTGAGATATTTGCTTGTTAGTTGGTTTTGGTGAGTTTGAAAAGGATCTTTGCATTTTCATTTTAGTTGCATTCATGCATTGCATTGCATTAGGTTACATGGATTTTGTGGGTACATTCACTATTGGCCCCCACGAGACCTTACTCGTCCACTAGGGCTACCTAGGGGTTTAAAGGGCTTGTTGCATATGCCAAATGCAACCGTGATCACCTACGAAAGTGGTACTAGTTAGTGTAGTTAGTTTTTTTTTTTATGTTTATGCTTGAGGACAAGCATCGGTTTAATTTTGGGGGTGTGATAAGTGGATTTATATCCACTTGGAATACCTTATTTCGACTTAAATTGATCGATTTGATCTCAAGCATTTGTGTGTTTTAATGTGTTTTTGTGAGAATTGTGCAGGTTGTATATCTAGGTGCAGGTGTTGAATTATCAGTGGTTACATAGGTGATTTTTAAACTCAGGAGTATAAGGGATTGAAGTTGCAAAAAGAATTGGAGAAGAAATCAGAAAAGAGAAAAAAAAAATAGTCTACATTTTCATAGAAAGTGCGCGCGGGCGCGCTTGGATCACACAGAAAGTGCGCGCGTGCGCGCTTGGCTGTTTCCAGGATTTATGCGCGCGCGGGCGCGCTTGAAGAAAGCTGTGGTGCCGCGCGACCGCGCCAGAACCTGCCAGAAAATTTTGGAAACCGATTCAGAGAAGGAAATTGCATTGTAATCTATTCCTAATCTGTGTGAAATCACCTTGGACGGCCAGAAACTTCTAGAATCAGACTTATACATGGAATTTCAAATCTACTTTCAATCAATAACGAAATTTGCCACAATTCTATTCCAACTCAAAGATGGCAATTACTTGTTGAGGAGGCAACTTGGGGCTATAAATACACACCTTGGGGGACATAAAAGTCGATCATCTACACACCAGAGTTCAGACCAATTCGTTCATAGCACGAGATCGAGAAGCCAAGGCGAGGATTGTGACGACAAGAAGATCTAGACATAGCTTTCTTGTATTCCTTTATTTAGGCGTATCGTTTGGATGCTTGTTTCATTCACGGATTTGTTTTCTAAACCTTGTTACATTATTGATTTATTCATCTTTGTTATCTTGTTCATTATCATGTTTTCATCAAATCCCATGGTGACGAAAGGTTCAAATATGAACTAATCGTTGTCATGGGATCCTAGTGGATTTATCTATGTAGCTTAGTAGTTTGCATGCCTTAAAGATTTATGTGTGGTGAATTCTTGATATCCTCGTATGGTTGTGCTTCATGAATTTAGATGCGTAGCTAACATCTAATATGTTAATCTCTTGCTAAACGAGAGTGGATCTTGAGATTTAGAACTTGCCATGCTAGCATAGGATAGGTTGATGTTTCAACATCATGATTTGTGGCGTAAATAGAGATATTATGCTACCCTATGTGATCTAAGTGGATAACTTGTGCTTAAACATTTATGTTTCCAAATTCTATAGAGATATAGGGTCCAAACATGATATGTGTCTATTCATCTTCTATCTCTTTTGTGGATGTATGTTTAGTTTGGTATTCGTATACTGAGAAGTAGCGTTTACTTGTTTCGTGTTATTCGATCAGATATCAAAACCATCACATGCATTGATTAAAGGTGGCAACTCTAAGTGAAGTAGATAATGAAGTTAGGATTCCATGTTTATTCTCATATAAGTAATTTGATTTTAGATCTCATTAGTTAGTTAATTCTTAGTTTGTTAATTTACTTCCTTAGTTAATTTTAGTTATCAAAACCCAATCTTGTTATTTGTCTTAGCAGTGAATTAAAACCATACATTGTTGCATAGGTACTAAACTGAATTAAAAACCAAGATCTCTGTGGGAACGAACTTGATTTATATCTGTATTACTTGTGACCACGTGCACTTGCGTGATTTTGTGTTAACAGGGATCGTCTTCTGGCGGGTACAAACAAAGGTGAGTGGGAAATCGAAGCGAGGGAAGATGGCGCAGCTATATCACACTGAGGGTTTCTGCAAAACCGATTTCCTGTCCCTACCTTTATCTACTATATCTACTATGGGCTAGCGTTGCCAGAAAAAGAGGTTGCTAGGTGTGGTCTTGGCTCTGGACTGGATTCAAGAAGTTATCTCATGGAGTTGGGCATAAAGAGAATGGTCTTTCAGCAAATGCCATATTCCCTTTTGTGGGTTGTTTTCAATGACGGAAGTCTTGCCGGGCTCACCTTCAACGACGAGCAGGGAATCATGGCATGGCACAGACACATATTGGGAGGTACCAACGTAAAGGTCAGGGATCTTGCCTCTATGCCTTCGAAGAAGAGTGATTACGATGAGTTCTTTCTCTTGTCAAGACGAGACAGGGCGGATCATCCGAATGCGATTGAGGCTTTGGATAGATAGGCACAAGCGGGTGAATGAAAGAGATCTTCTTTTCGTTAAAGTTTCTTTTTAGAAGGCCTATGATCGATTGCGATGAAGTTTCATTCATGAGACGTTGAAGGCAATGCACCTCTCCCCGGATTTCAGAAACTTGATTATGATGTATCACCTCCTCTTCTATGCAAATGATTTGGAATGGTGAAATTGATTCCGGATACGCCAAGTCCAACTCTTTTTGTCTGGAGTGGCTTTCGCAATTTATTTAGGAAGCCGTGAAGGACAAAGAATGGAAACCGGTGAAAGCTTCTAGGTCAGGCCCTTTCTTATCTCACTTCTTTTTTGCTGATGATTTAGTTTTGTTTGCAGAGGCTTCGATCGAGCAAGTGCAAGTAAATGCCTTGAAGCGGGCATAAAATGCGTCTTAATAAGTCTCTGCTCCAAAAATGTACCGCAAATGAGGGAGAACTGCTGGAATCCCTTTGACATCTGATTCAACAACTAAAAGCTTTATCCTACACCTAAATCTAGCTAAAAAGTCAAGCGAAAGAAGCCCAATGTCCCACTCTTCTTTCTCCCCCTAGCGACAGGGGGCCTCGCCTAGACTAAAGGCTACATTGAATTCCGATCTAGATAAAAGGAAAGCCGCTGCCCAGCTTTACATTTATGTCTATCGAAATCGACCAAACGGAACTAGTCAGAATGGGAATATACACCTGTCGAATCTTTCCCTGTATTTTCTGGTTAAACAACTCCAAAGGCCGTGCCGACATGAGCACCAAACTTCTTTCAAAAGACCGTTAATGCCGCTAACCTTTCTTTTTATTATTTTTCCTAAGTCTAGAATCTGGAAACAATAGTCAGCTACGAATTTTATTTGTAGAGTCCTATTCCATTATGGAATTCTATTTATATACTGATTAATATATTAGAAGACTTTTAATTTTAGATATATAGGATCAGATTTTAGGATTATTTTTTATTATTAGATTTTACGGAGATACGTATTATTAGATAGTAGAGAGCCATATTTGCACTATGATCTTGGCATGATTTTTACAGTGATTTGATTGATTATCGACGGTATTCTTTGTACTTACTCTTTATTCAATTTTATATTACTAAAAACAAGTTTTTTTTTTTTGCCATAGTGATTCTATTATTATTAGTATATATTTTGATACATGTGCTAGGGAAGAATCGAACCTTGGTGCTTCGACAATGCATAGTTCTCATTTAGCAAATGAGCTACATCATTCCCCTATTACTAAAATCAAGTTAAATTCATAAAAATACAAAATAAAGGTTGAGTAAAGAAAGGAGGAGGAGAGAGTTTATATTTAATGAATTTATTATTAAATAATTATATATTAGTGAGGAGTGGGAAGGAGCTCTTAAAATTGATGGGAGATATTACATTAATTTTTAGTGAATTCAGGAGTGACTAAGAATCTGTTGGAACACGCAATATTCTCCTCTCTGTTCAAATCTCAACTTAAGAGCCAAGATGAAGAGTCTCTTTGAGATACTCTTATTCAGGTACATTCTTCTTCTCTTTTTAATATATATTAATTTAGCCAAAAAGAAAATTCTATTTCTTTTACATTTCTAATTGTTATAATTTAGTTTAATAATCCGTCATAAAAAATAATATAAGGTGTTGGATGTAGGATTGTAAATGAGCAAAATCGAATCGAATTCCTAACTGTTCATGTATAATCGCGTTATAAATATATCGAATTCGAAAATGAGCAAAATCGAACCAATTTTTTTTTATTTATGTATCGACTCATTAAAAAAATGTAATTCATAAATATGTTCGTGCATTTCACGAACATGTCTCATGAATATTAGCTCATAAACATCTCATTGATACTGTTCATGAACAACTTAGCCTTTTTTTTACTAAAAAAATTTTAATGAGTTAAAATAAAAGAAAGCAAGGGGATAAAACCTCGAAAATTCGAGATATACTTCTAATTTAGACTTATCAATGAATCGAATTTAAATCAAATTTAATTAATACATAACCAAATAATGTTATAATTTAATTATTTATAATAAAAATGATGTATAAATTGAACAAAAGAAAACAATGAATAAACAAAAGAAACAATTATTTATTAATTATCATAAATTTAAGAACTCCTATTAAATGCTTATGAAATATTTTCACGAGTATGTTTTTCATAAATTTGGTTCGTAAATTATATTAACGAACTTGTTCACGAATTATATAATTGAACTTATTCGATAATTTTTAAGTCAAATTATATTGTGTTTAAGTTCAACCCAATTAAAAGACAAATTTCTAAATTGTGTTCATATTGAACTTGTTTACAAATTAAATCAAACTCGAATTGTTTTTTTTTTTTTTAATATCAAACTGTTCGTATGTAGCGAACGTATCTAGACAATTATGGCCCTAGTTAGATGAGAAAACGCAGGAGGGAGAGTGATACTTCATCATAATAATATGTCAGACCTATTTGTCCTTTTGTCAAAATATAGTGTGAATTATATTTTCTTTAAATCACACTCTGTAAAAGTAACGCCACTATAAACAAAAAGTAGCTCCAACCTGTGTTCTAGGGTTCAATTCAGAGTGGCCGTTCATGCACACACACACACACACAGCTTACACACACTAACTCACTCCGAGGTGAACAAGAGCTCTGTACTTGCCAGTGCTTATCATTTCTTACATCTCCTCGTATCTATCTATCGGTAATCTTATCTCCTCACACACACAACCTTTTTGCTCCTTCACTTGTATAATTTTCCACCTTTATATATTTATTGATATCAGTGTTGGGCTTATTTAATTTTTATGTAATCAGCTAATATACAACACAAATTTGTGAGTTAGTAGAAAATTTAGCTGAATAGCTTACTAGAGGAAGTGTTTAAGAGTTTATTTAGCTATGCATCAACTCGTTTGTCAAAATGCCTCATCCAGGCTGAGCTCGTCAGCTTCTTTTGTTACTCCGTTAAGCCTTAATTTGTCGAAACCCAATTCGTTTCGGTTATTTTTCTATTCGAGAAACTTGTCAAGAAAGAATGTTTGTGCTCCTTTTAGTTTTAATAGGTCTTCGGTTGTTTGTTCTGCGAAGTCCCGGAGCAGAATTAATTCTGTTCCGGTGAAGAGTAATGAGGTGGAGAGTGGGATTGTGTTTGATAAGGCGGTGGGGAAGAGGACGGATATAAAGAAGATTATGATTCTTGGTGCTGGTCCGATAGTTATTGGGCAAGCGTGTGAGTTTGATTACTCTGGAACTCAAGCTTGTAAGGCGCTTAGGGAGGAGGGTTATGAGGTTATTCTGATTAATTCTAATCCAGCTACTATTATGACTGATCCTGAGACGGCGAATAGAACGTATATTGAGCCAATGACGCCTGAATTAGTTGAGCAAGTGTTGGAGAAGGAGAGGCCTGATGCTTTGTTGCCGACAATGGGTGGGCAGACAGCACTTAATCTTGCAGTGGCATTGGCGGAAAGTGGGGCACTTGAAAAGTACGGAGTGGAGTTGATTGGTGCAAAGCTTGATGCAATTAAGAAGGCTGAAGATAGGGATTTGTTTAAACAAGCTATGAAAAATATTGGGCTCAAGACTCCTCCTTCTGGAATTGGTACAACTCTGGAGGAATGTATCGAAATTGCAAGTACGATTGGAGATTTTCCTTTGATTATTAGACCTGCTTTTACATTGGGTGGAAGTGGAGGTGGGATTGCCTATAACAAGGAGGAGTTTGAGGCAATTTGTAAGTCTGGCCTTGCAGCTAGCGTAACCTCGCAGGTTTTGGTCGAGAAGTCCCTATTAGGGTGGAAAGAGTACGAGCTAGAGGTCATGAGAGACTTGGCAGACAATGTGGTTATAATATGCTCAATTGAGAATATTGATGCAATGGGGGTTCACACTGGAGACTCGATTACTGTTGCTCCTGCGCAGACCTTGACGGATAAGGAGTATCAGCGCCTTCGAGATTACTCAATTGCGATCATAAGGGAGATTGGTGTTGAGTGTGGTGGTTCAAATGTTCAGTTTGCTGTCAATCCAGTCGATGGGGAAGTTATGATTATTGAAATGAACCCTAGAGTTTCAAGGTCTTCGGCTCTAGCTTCAAAAGCTACTGGTTTCCCAATAGCAAAAATGGCTGCAAAGTTGTCGGTTGGTTACTCACTGGATCAGATTCCTAATGACATTACAAAGAAAACACCAGCTAGTTTTGAGCCATCTATAGATTATGTGGTCACTAAGGCAAGATCTCTGTAATACTTACAATTCATTAACTCGTGTTGTACTGGGAAGACTTTTAAGTTCTCAGCGCTTCAAACTGAGTTGATGACATTTAGTTTTTAATTTCACCTGCCTAAGCTTTAACTGTTTACATGCAGATTCCCAGGTTTGCATTTGAGAAGTTCCCAGGTTCACAGCCTATACTAACAACTCAGATGAAGTCTGTTGGTGAATCCATGGCAGTAGGTCGCACATTCCAGGAGTCTTTTCAGAAAGCAGTTCGGTCATTGGAATGTGGCTACTCTGGATGGGGTTGCGCTCAGATCAAAGAAATGAACTGGGACTTGGACCAGTTGAAGTACAACCTCCGGGTTCCAAACCCAGAACGAATTCATGCCATATATGCTGCAATGAAAAAGGGGATGAAGGTTGATGACATTCATGAGCTGACTTACATAGACAAATGGTTTCTCACTCAGCTCAAGGAGTTGGTGGATGTGGAACAATACCTCTTGGCTCAATCTTTGTCTCAGTTAACCAAGGATGAGCTCTATGAAGTGAAAAAAAGAGGTTTCAGTGATAAGCAGATAGCTTTCGCAACAAAATCCTCTGAACAAGAAGTGCGCTCAAAACGGTTGTCCTTAGGTGTAAAGCCAACTTATAAGCGAGTTGATACCTGTGCAGCAGAATTTGAGGCTGACACTCCTTACATGTATTCATCTTATGACTACGAATGTGAATCGACTCCCACCAATAAGAAAAAGGTATTGATATTAGGTGGAGGACCAAATCGAATTGGCCAGGGAATCGAGTTTGACTATTGCTGCTGTCACGCATCCTTTGCCCTTCAGGTTTGTTCTTGTTAAGCTCTTTAGATGAGATAATTATTTTCCACACAAGGCCTGTTTACCAATATGTTTATACACCTTCATCTGCGCAATTATACAAGTGACTAAGAGCATTTCCAAGAGCCTCTTTATTTTGGCTCTTAGGTAAAAAATGTGAGAAAGGAAGACAAAAATGTCACTCCAAGAAACTCTTAATGACTCTTCAAATCACTAAGAGCCTTCCTCCATCCACTCTTTATTTTTAAGAGCATTCTACACTCCTAACTTATATTTTGTAATAAATTGTTCAAGTTACCCATTTTCTCTCTCCATTTCTATTGTACTCTTACTTAAAAGGTACTTTTAATGATAAAAATTTCATTCATAGAGTGAATATAAAGAGTGTTGTTGGAGATAGACACGCACTAAGTTATTAGGAGCCATTTTTTTATATTATATTTAAAGAGTGAACTAAGAGACTCTTGGAGATGCTCGGAAATGATTATTATTATTAAATGTGGAGAATGAAGATATAATTCTACTATCAACTTCGCATTAGAAAAAAACATGAGGTTTTGTTTATTTTGGTAAATATCAAGTTGCGATTATTGTGTATTAAGGAAGAACCTTGAATATGAAGGAGAGTAATATACCTTACTCAGGGCTTGCGTGGGAAAGACCTAATAGAATATCACACTGTTTAGTAGCCTAACATCAACACCTTGGACAACGTCTGTATTTTAGTTTCAATTCTGTTTTTTGGCAGGCTGCAGGCTATGAAACAATTATGATGAATTCAAATCCTGAAACAGTCTCTACAGATTATGATACCAGCGATCGACTTTATTTTGAACCTCTTACAGTTGAAGACGTTCTTAATGTAATTGACTTGGAACGTCCAGATGGCATCATTGTGCAGTTTGGAGGTCAAACCCCCCTAAAGCTTGCTCTTCCCGTTCAACGGTACTTGGATGAGTGCAAGCCTGAATGTGCTAGTGGTGGTTATGTTCGAATTTGGGGTACATCTCCTGATTCAATTGATGCCGCGGAGGACAGGGAGAGATTCAATGCTATGCTTGATGAACTAGAGATTAAGCAGCCAAAAGGTGGCATTGCCAAAAGTGAAGCTGATGCCATTGCCATTGCATCAGACATAGGGTACCCAGTTGTTGTTAGGCCTTCTTATGTTTTGGGTGGCCGGGGAATGGAAATTGTTTATAGTGACGAGAAGCTGGTGATCTATCTTGCAAATGCTGTTGAAGTGGACCCTGAAAATCCTGTCCTCATTGACAAATATTTAATTGATGCCATTGAAATTGATGTTGATGCACTTGCAGATGCCCAAGGTAATGTGGTGATTGGCGGGGTAATGGAGCACATTGAACAGGCTGGGATTCATTCAGGTGATTCAGCTTGTGTGTTGCCAACGAAAACTATTTCGCTTTCGTGCTTAGAAACCATTAGATCTTGGACTAGGAAATTGGCAAATAAGCTAAATGTATGTGGGCTCATGAATTGTCAATACGCAATCACATCTTCTGGAGAGGTGTTTTTGCTTGAGGCGAACCCCCGTGCATCCCGCACTGTTCCTTTTGTATCCAAGGCTATTGGGCATCCATTGGCAAAATATGCTTCTCTTGTTATGTCAGGAAAGTCTCTTCATGACATCGGTTTCACCACAGAAGTTATACCAAGGCATATATCAGTTAAGGAAGCTGTTCTTCCATTTGAGAAGTTTCAGGGATGTGATGTTTTTCTAGGTCCTGAGATGCGTAGTACTGGTGAAGTAATGGGTATCTCCTATGAGTTTTCAATTGCATTTGCCAAAGCCCAGCTAGCTGCTGGGCAGAAGCTACCACTTTCAGGGACAGTGTTCCTCAGCTTGAATGACTTGACAAAGCCCCATCTTCCCGTGATCGCTCGTGCCTTTCTTGCAATTGGATTTAAAATCGTTTCTACTTCTGGAACAGCGGATGTTCTCGAATTAGATGGCATTCCAGTGGAGCGAGTGTTAAAACTGCATGAAGGTCGGCCACATGCTGGCGACATGCTTGCTAATGGTAACATTCAGTTGATGGTGGTCACCAGTTCAGGTGACAAGCTTGATCAAATTGATGGGCTGCAGTTGAGAAGGATGGCTCTTGCTTACAAGATTCCTGTAATAACTACTGTTGCTGGAGCTTTGGCCACTGCCGAGGCAATCAAAAGTTTGAAATGCAGCAAGATTAAGATGATAGCTTTGCAGGACTACTTCAATATTGAGACTGAAGACAGAAAGACAAAAGAGTTTCAGCCCATCTCTTCCTCTGTTCAACTCAAATAGGATTTCCAGGTCCGAATCTTCAAATCTTTTGTGTGCCGTCTTGTTTTCATCAATTTTCTTATGTTACATTTTACTCCCTCATTATGCACCAATACCAACTGATTATGCCTATTACTGTGATAGATGCAGATCTGGGGCACAACTCTGGACAACATATATTATACCTTTTGACAACACTGGTAGAAAGACAGTTACCGAGAACTGGTGTTTTGAAAACTGCTTGGACTTGAATCTTAATTGAGGGGA
The DNA here is from genome assembly GCA_037693485.1 of Kitagawia praeruptora. NCBI lineage: Eukaryota > Viridiplantae > Streptophyta > Magnoliopsida > Apiales > Apiaceae > Kitagawia > Kitagawia praeruptora. Next base: position 25,729,548 of record CM075350.1, on the reverse strand, counting down.
GCGGAAAAAAAAATCCTAAAGCTTCCACACATGAAAAAACACTATTGTTGAGGCAAGCTATTGTAGTTTTGATAGATGGTTCAAGTTTTCTTCAATAGATTGTAGTAGTTAATAGGTGTGCTTGCCATTCCCCTTTATCCAGGCTTGGACCGGCTGAGTCGATGTAGTTACAGTGGAAGAGTTTTCCCTACCTTCCCAAGTTAGCTTGTAGTCGGTTTTTGTTTTTTTATATTCAAAATGTCCTTGTTGAACTTTCAAGTAAGAGTACATTCACCTGAGATTTTATGTATAGAATTTTGAGTAATTTTTGAAGGCAGTAAGTGGATCTGTTGCAGTTTTTATGGTAGCTGTTTCTCTAGCATAATTTGATGGTTGAGGAGATTCAGTTGGGCAGAGTTAGGGTCAGAGCTTTTTCTTTGTATTTGTTTGTTTCTCATATACAGCATTTAGCATCAAGTAGGCCACATACATTGATGAACTAGAAAATATGCGTCATTTCTGCGTTAGCCCTTGGGAAAAATAGTAAATATGATTTCAGGTAATTTTAACTCCTGCACAAAAACATACTACTACTTATCTTACCTAGTTCCGAAAATGCTCTTTAAGCTTACAACCTCAAGAGATAATTACTAAACATAACAGCTTAATCAACCTTTTTGACGGAAAATTTATATAACTTTTGTAATTACCTTATAAAAAATATAAACGTTGAATTTTTATAAAAGATTAAGATTGAATTTAATTAAAAAAAAAATTAACAAAAAAATTGAATGCAACAAATAAGAAACATTGCGGACGTAAAAGTTGCTTTTAATATGTGGGAGTCTTTCTGTTATATTTACGCACACTATTGATTTAATTCTTCCGCATTTTACCTTACAACAAGGAAAAAATGCTAAAAATAACAGTTTTTTTGAAAAAAAAACGAAAATACCCATCGGACACAGAGGGTGTTAAAAATACCGGTTTGATGACCCAAACAGCACTTGCGTACTCATGATACGCATGTTCGTAATGCGTGTCCCATGTAACGCATGTCCAGAATGCGTAATGACGTCATGTGACGTCATTCTCACATAACAGCGCCGGTCGTCTCTCCCGGTGAGAAATCGCCGCCACGATCGCAAGCTCTCGATCTCAGTCATTTCTCAACCATATTTTTAGCTGAGCACATGAAAAGCATTGCCACAGATCACTCTACCTTTCTCACAGATTTGTTTTAACGATGTTTGGCCCCGCAGGGGCGTGTGAAGCTCACCGGAGTTTCAATCGGTAAATTTGGATCGATTTTGGGCGTTTACAATCGTGCATAAGAAATGAAAAAAAATTAGTATAAACGTGTAGAGCTTCGAAGGCCGATTGTAATGATATGTCGTTTGTGTTGGGAACGTTCAAGATTGGGACGAACGGAGGATTCGAAAAAACAAGCCGGAATCGCCATTTTTCCGCCGGCTGGGAGCTCCGTTTGTGCAAAGATGACAATGACGTCATATGACGTCATTGCGCATTCTGCAAATGCGTGACACGGGATACGCAACACTGAAATGCGTATCCCAGCATTACCCAGCTGCCATTTGCGTAACCAAGCTTTTCCAATACATGTATTACCCCATTTAAAATTGCGTAACTCATATTACCCCATTTACAAATGCGTAACAGCCTTTACCCCAACTGGAAATGCGTAATCAAATCGTTATTTTTAACACCCCCTCCCGAGAATTGGTATTTTCACTTTTATGAACCAAAAAATGGGTATTTTTAGATTTAACCCCAACAACAAGCATGATAAATATGTCTTTGGTTTTATTTTTACAAAAAACATGATTTTTAATATGTTACTCAAAAGTTGTGCCAACTATGAATATATATAGATAGTATCTCATATTTTTTGACTAATTATGTACTTATATAATTATGTAAGTTTAGACAAGTAAGCTATAGGAGCAAACTAAAATTTAAAAAATATCACGTAGATATATGTAATAAAATTAGGGAGAAGTTACACACCTCCAAGAACAATACATGAAGTTATATTTTAATTAGCCAACTGAAAGATAATTTGAACGAATATGTCAAAAAGATGTAGAGTACCCTCACTATTGTATTTTCCGAGCAAAATTAAAAATTAAATTTTACTTATATACATGATTCCCTCAAATTTGTTATCAATTATATGTTCATACAAACAATTATATTATTAAATAATCAGTTTAAACAAATTTTAATTTCAAAAGGCAAATTTTCGAAGCTGAATATAATATTTTATGTACTCTCTCTGCGACTCTACTCCATTATATAAGGCGTTGGACTTTTCTGTACGTAACTTTAGGTGCTTTAACTACATAGCTAAAATTTACATAACTAAAATTGTTATTTTTTAAAATTTATTTTTCTAAATAAAAATAAAAATATTATGTTTTTATTCAAAAAAAGAAAAATTGAAAAATAATAATTTTTAATATATAGTCAAAGCATCTAAAGTTATTTGCAAAAAAATCAAATGTCATGGACCGGGGGAGTACATCATCCACTCAAATTCTTTAGTAATTATATTATCATGCATACAATTTTTATTAAACAAATATAAATTTCATCAGTCAAGTGTTCGAATATTTTCGGTCTTCAAAACACGAATTCAAATGGATAAAAATGGTGAGTAGCTCATTAGTCAGTCGAGTTGAGCTAAATACCAGTGTGTTTTTCTATTTAATACAGCTAAACACGAGAGAAAGTCTAGAAATTTAAGTGGAATTTGAACCAGAAAAAAAAATCTTAACAAGTAATTTTCAATCTCAAATTGCGTCTTACCATACCAGTCGTACGGCAGTTCGTCGATATCCATCTCGTTTCAGCCTACCTATACTGTCTTGTGAATTCTTGTACGTAATTGTTTACACTTTTCTATTTGACACGCATTTTAAAATACATTTTAAGAATAATTACATAATTTATTTCCGGACATACCTGACCATGCTTTCATCGACATTACAAAAAAACATTCAGGAGTGTGCAAATACTGTAGAATCATCCCCACAAACGCTTTGACCGTAAACAAACGCTTCACTAGTGTTCCAAAACTTGCAAGAATATGATATAAAAAGTTATGCTCAAAACACTTTTAGCAACTCAGAGGAGGATTTATTGAAATAATTCATTGCCAACTCTATCAAAATCAGAATACAAAAGGCTAGATTAACATTTCTAGCTGATTAATGTGCAGAGAGGAAAGGGAATCCATTTAAATTTCTTTCCATAGCATATCTAACAACAGACTTAAACTGGTATCGATGTCGCTCTTAATTTGGAACAAATGTTTGAAGTTTATCCTACTACTTGCCTCGAACAATCTTAGGTTACCAAATCTTCCATGCAAAACCTCATATAATGACAGAAAATTATTATAAAATCTATTGACCTAAAGACTCTGAGAAGGGAGAACTATATGAAGAAAAAAACCAAACTTAATTTTTTGAAAGATAAGTTTCACTCATTTTACCAACACTAGTCAAAAGCTCAGAAATTGCATCTTTTACTTCAACATAACTGACCAGATCATAATGCAAAAGATAAGTACCACTCATTTCACCAACACTAGTCCAAAGCTCAGAAATTGCATCTTTACTTCAACATAAATGACCAGATCATAATGCAAAACTCAGACACTCTGCAAAAGTAAAGAACTAATTCTCCCCTCTTCTTCCTAGACATGGTTGACCCTGCTTGTATAGACATTACAAAAAACTTTAGGAGTGCAAATACTGTAAAATCATCCCCACAAAGAACCGTCAACAAAGACTTCAGTAGTGTTCCAAAACATGCAAGTATATGCTACAAGAAAGCTGGACTCAGATTCTATTAGCAACTCAGAGGAGGATTTATTAAAATTATTAGTCGACACCTGACCTCTATCAAAATCAGAACACAAAAAGCTATATAACATTTCTAGCTGATTAAACATATTCGAACATGTATGCAGACAGAGAAGACAGTTAAATTTCTTTCCATAGCATATTTAATAATGCACTTAAATTGGTATAAATATCAGTCTTAATTTGCAACAAATATCTGAAGTTTATTCCTACTATATGTCTAATCATCTAGCCTACCAAGTCCTCTGTGCAAAACCCTGAATCGGCTTGTATATAATTTTGACAGAAACTTATTATAAAAGCTATTGACGTAAAAACTTTGAGAAGGGAGAACAATATGACAAAAAAATCCAACTTTATTAAGAAAATACAACCTTTCCTAATTTTTTGAGAGATAAGTTTCACTCATTTTACCAACACTAGTCCAAAGGTCAGAATTTACATCTTCACTTTACCATAACTGATCAGATCATAATGCAAAACTCAGACACTCTACGGAAGTACAGAGCTAACCCTCCCCTCTTCTTCCTAGATATGGTTGACCCTGCTTGTATCGACATTACAAAAAACTTCAGGTGTGCGCAGATACTGGAATCATCCCCACAAATGCTTGGACCATCAACAAAGACTTCATAGTGTTCCGAAACTTGCAAGTAAGGCTAGAAGGAAGCTCGACTGAAATTCTTTTACCAACTTAGCAACTCAGAGAAAGAATGATTACAATGATTCATCAACAACTCTACCAAAATCAGAATACAAAAGGCTATATAAAATTTCTAGCTGATTAACAATATTCAAACATGTATGCAGACAATGAAGAGAAAAGACATTTAATTTTATCTCCAAGGCAAATCCAAAATGCACTTAAATTGGTAAAAATATCACTCTTAATTTGCAACAAATATTTGAAGTTCATTCCTACTATTTGCCTAGAATCATCTATCTTACCCAGTCTTCTGTGCAGAGCTCTGAGTCTGCTTGTATCTAATTGTCACAGAAAATTATTATAAAATCTATTGACCTAAATATTGAGAAGGGAGAACAATATTAAATCCAATTCAATTTGTTAAAGAAAATCCAACATTTCTTAGGTTTTCAAAAGATCTGTTTCACTCATTTGCCCTAGCGCAACTGACCAGATTATATTTCAAAACTCAGCCCCCCCCCCCCCCCCCCCCCCCCCGCGAACCAGTCATTGTGTTCCAAGCAACTAAGTGCTCAGTAGGCTAATAGCATATCAATAAAACATTCAACTCAGAAATTCATGACTCTGCAGCACTTTAAAGAAAATATTATAGGCCATCATTTTCAAATTAAACTTAACAGGGGAGAATGTTCGGAATTTTCAGTGTGGACTGAGGCGAATGATGCTGTTGTTCATAGGCAGTAAAGATCAGACAAAAAAACACCAATGGCTATTTGTCCTAGCGGTATCTTCCTCACTCCCTTCACGCCTTGTTAAAGGCAAAAATGAGTGTGTGAAAAAACAAAAAATATTTTGTCCTGTGTACTTGTAGCTAAAACTAGAAAATATATTAAATTTTGTTTATGTTATGGCTAAAGTAGCTCCAGGACCCTGACGATTAATCAATTGTGTCTCTAGCACCTTGATGTTTAATATTTATAAATCTAGCACCCCAAATGTGTAAGTCTCGCATGTGCATTGCATGTTACCAGAGTCATCTTATTCCACGTGAATGTATACATTCAGTACTCTCTACTCTTTGATGCACAACACACACATAAGTATTCCAATATATAGATACTTGGAAAAGGTACTCGAGGTTTTTAGTCTTTTGTTTCTAATCCTAAAATTATTCTGAATAAAGAATGACATGCTTTTACAACTTTGAGACTTCATTGCTTAAGTTGGATATATATGAGAATCTTGTATATTTCCAAGTTGCAGACATAATGCTAACAGAACATAGGATACACTACTGCGACAGTATCAAAATAATAACTTTATAATCACACTGCTTCTGATAAAGAACTTACGTATAGATATAATGCTTAAGGTCAGAAAGATTGCAGACTCATACCTGGACTCATCATTTCTTGCTCTTCTAGTTTGTTGCGTCTCTCACAGATTTTAACAATCTCATATGACAGTTATCCAGATAAAATACTTTGTACCTACACTCTACAGTTAGCCTAGAATAATAAAGCATAGATTGTGGCAATGTTACCTACCAAATGAAAGGCCTAATAGGCTCCAGAAAATCACTAAATCATATTCCTTGAATATTACCATAACTTGCAGAAAATTGTTTTCCTCAGAGGACTAGCTACAGTTCAACCACCAAACAACAGTAGAAAAAAGGTGCGAGTGTATGAAATAAAGTATATCGATATCAGTCTATTAAAGACCTTTCATAAATAAGCTCTCCAAATAGATCAAATTCATTAAAAAATTTAACCTTATTGTGTCACAGAAAATGGTTAAATATAAAACATGTCAATCTTAAGGACAAAAAAAGAAGAAGAAATCACATGCCAATTTATCTCAATGTATTCAATTCATATATCACTTTTGTCTATTCACATAACAATAAGTTCTCTACAATAACACATGCACCTTTGAAAATAAGGATCAAACTCAAACGGGAGCCAACTTTATTTTCTAATTTTACCAATCACACCCCTGTAAACACATACTGCTATCAGTGTCTATATATGGAAGAAAACTCAGGAGACACAAAAGTTGCTCCGACACACATATTCAATGGAGATAAAGATTTCCTAGGACCTTGTAATCACGCTATAGGAACGAATCAAACGAAATGACGAGCTGCCTTCAACAAAAACCCCATTTTCTTCACCTCCTAAACCATCATGTTGATACTGCTTCCTGCATCCTGGGCACCGGCCATCTTCTTCGAGAATCCTCTTGTGGCAGAAAAGGCAAAGTCGAAACCCACAGGAACAAGGGAGAAAACTAGTATCCGTGAGATCCAGATCCTCACAGCATATTGGACATGATGATGGGGCGGATATACCATTGGTACAAGCCCATGCCACGCCTCCAGGACTACCATGCCTATCCAACCTCGTAGGAAAACTATGCTGTTTAAACAAATTAGGAAGACTTTGAGGGCGAAATGCATCATCGGGTCTCCATGCCCTGCTACTATCTGCATCGGGCTTGGAAATATCTACAACCAATGCCTGAGAATTTCCCGATTCAAAAGGACAATCCAAATTGGTTTTTTCATTCTCCAAAGGTGACTCCTGACTAGGTTTAAGTTGCTCCTGCTGCTGCTTAATGTCAGAAGCCGCCAACGCATCAGCAACAGCCTCCCAGTCAGACAAGCAACCATCATCATCATCTTCTTCGCTTATATCACCCGAATGCGACCGACCACTGCTACTACTGTTACTGCTCCTGCTGCTACTGCCACTCCCAGTAAAATTAGTACCAGAACAATTACTTCCAACAACACTGCTACTGTGACTAGTGGGACTATGAGAGGACGAATCAGAATCACTGTAATGATTCATTGATCCATCATTCTCATCATTTCCCGGATTAACCTCCAAAAGCTTAATAACTCGATTCTGCTCATTACGCCCATGAGTTGGACAATCACGAATCTCTCCACCAACTCTCAATTCATCCTTGCTCTCCTTACTCTTCACTACACAAACCAATAAAACACAATGCATAACCCTTATCAAAATCCTTCCTACATCATACAAACCTTAAAAGCACAACCAAACATATACACATATATATTTTCAAGCATGAGAAAAAGCAAAAAACTTTACCCTTAAAAAACAATCTTTAATTGCCTAAATTCATTTTACCACTTTATGAGATAATTATGAATCACAATCAAACATTCACATATACACGTACAGGCCTTTATGCAAGTAAAAAGAACTGAAATAACATTAAAAGAAGGATTCTCTCTCTCTCTCTCTCTCTCTCTCTCTCTCTCTCCCTCTCTCACACAGACACACACAAACACAAACCTTGTGAAAGCCACTGGTGACGACGGGCATCAAGCTTGCACTGCTTCAATTTAGCCGACCGACTAGCCTGCAATTCAAATCAATCAAAATCAATCAACACACATACATACACAAACAAAAACACATATAACTCCAAACATTTCGAAAAAAGATTGAACTTTCACCTTCTTTTTCTTAGCAATAGAAGTAGAGTTGCTAATTGAATCAAAAGCCATCGAATTATCAATTAATTTCAAAGATCCGATTAAAAAAGCCCTAATTCAATTGAATCAAAATCAAGGAGCGAGAGAGATGAGATGATAAAATGGATAACGGAAACGCTGCCCACCTACTTATTTCCCAGACTTATTTTTTTAACATTTTATTTAAAAATTTAAAGGCCTTTTTTCTGTTGTGCAAAAAAAACAAAAAAAACAAAAAAACAAAAAAAAATAAAAAACTCGCTCACTGGTCACTATTCATAATATGATAAATAATTGGGTGAGAAACCAAAATACCCACCATTTAATTTCAGGTGCCCAAAATACACACCGGAAGAAATAACCGCTTTTTTACCCACGGGCCACGCATGTCTCACATGTGTACACTATACACGTATGTTAGACATGCGTGATCTTCACAAAACTGAAGGGTACTATCACATGCGTATCCCAGATACGCATGTTACGAATGCATAGCCGGTGACACGCATCTGAGAAATGCGCATCCATAGTACTGTTCATCGTCTTCACAGACGCGAACAGGAAGCGATTTTTAGGCGAAAAACATCGAAATTTTGGCCAGCCTTCGTTCACTACCATCAAAGTTTTGTTCAATACAATACCATACACGAAAATAATCGCCTTCTCCCCCTCTACAAACCTATACCATTCGATTTTAGTTTGTTTCGTCGGATTTGAAAGGACCAAAACACGACCACGTTTCAGATCTCATTTTCCGATTGGTCTATTTACGCCCCTGCGGGGCCGGAAATCGATAACAAAATAATGGAAAATGGAGATGGAGGTCTGGGAAACATTTTGATGTGCTCAGGGGTTATGGAGGATGTCGAAATGTGATGGACGTAGGAGACGAACGAAGATGCGATTTGAGGTCGCCTGAGATGCAGGAGCAGCTGTGCAAAAAATGATGTCAACTGACGTCATTGCGCAGGTAGGAGATGCGTTATGCAGAATACGCATACTCAAGATGCGTATGTCAAGCAACACATTCTAGTAATGCGTAATTCGTGGGTAAAAAGGGCGGAAGCAAATCAATATGGATATTTTGGGAGGCTTCCACACAAAAGTGGTGTAGTTTGGGCATTCTTTTTAAATAATTGTCATTTTCATTTTCTCAATGTAAACCTTATTATTGCCAAAAAAACAGTAAAACCTGATTATAATAATTTAATAAATTCTTGAAAATAGGCAAAATTTTAAGAATTTCACTCCTAATTATTTTTCTTGTTTTTTATTGAGATTAAGGAAAATGTCGTAATAATATTGTTTATTACTTTCATATACTTTCTTGGGAAATTACCCCATATACTATTTTTTTGAAACTATTTTCAAAAATACTACCAATTTAAAAATTATTTACAAAAATACTTTTTTTTTTAAGTTTTATTTTCAAAAATACTATCTTCTAAGTTTTATTTTCAAAAATACTATTTTTTGTATTCAGTTGCATATGTGGTTGCATATGCAACTTGTTTTACACCTTTTTTTTTAGGGTGAGGTGATTTTGGTGGATTTGGTTTCCAAGACCCCGTCAGGGCAATATTCAACTGAATGCAACCACATTCAACTAATATGAATTTCCGATTACATTCAACTAATTGGTTGCAAAGGTTGCATCTGAATTTCCGATTGCAAGTTTCAGTTTTCAGTTGTCATTTTCGACCTCTTTTTTTTCCATAACAAACACCTTATATAACAAATAATAAAGAACACCTTAGATCTAATAGATCCAATGCCCCTGGTGGGGCCACCCAATACAAAAAGTTCTTATTTTTTTACCTTCTATCCATCCATCATCTCAAAAAGAAAAAATAATAATAAAAATAAAAAAGTTACTGTTCATGATGATGACATCATCATGAACAGTAAACTTTTGATTTTTTTTTTTTTGCTGGCTTGATAGAGGGTAAAAAAATAACAATTTTTTGTATTGGGTGCCCCTGGCGGGGCCAAAGGATCTAATAGATCTAAGGTGTTCTTTATTGTTTGTTATATAAGAGTGTTCTGTATGGAGCAAAGGCCTATATATATATAGGTTAGTGGTCAAATAGAAACCATTTTTAAAATAGAAACTAGAAACCATTATCTGCACACCCTACTTTACTATCTTCACACCATATTTTACTATCTCCAATTACTATCTCCACACCATATTTACTATCTTCACTCCTATACATCCCCCACCCTCACCCCCACCCCCACCTGACCTGCCACCCCCATCACCACCGACGCACCACCACCTCCACCGACGCACCACCACCTCCACCTCCACCGATGCACCACCACCGCCATATTCTTTTCCGACCACTGGCCCCGCAGGGGCTCCGATTCCACCACCAATTTCCGATTCTGATTGCAGATTTACTTCTTCCCGATCATTAATTGTGCAACTACAAATATAATTTAATGATTTTTAACTTCAGATCGTAATCTTATCTTCATCTATCGATTCTGAACATTCTGATGATGACTTCCAGATCTAAATTTGTGTATTTGTGTGTATGTAACGATGTATGTGTGTATGTATCTGAACAATCATGGTGCTGGTGGTCGATGGTAGCGAGGCAGGTGGTGGTGGCGTTGACAGGTGGTGTGGTGGTCGATTGCAGCGATGGCAGGTGGTGGTGGTGATGGCAAGTGAAGGTGGGGGTGGGGTAGGTACGGTATCAGTGATTACAGCTGTATAGATTAGAGATTTCTACCATACTAGTTAGTGATTTCTGCAATACAAATTAGTGATTTCTGTAATATGATTTAGTGATTTCTTAATATAAATTAACATATTAAATGAACAGATCTTTGATGAACAGATTAGTGATTAACAATAATCATCGATGACGACAAGCTTCGATGATGAACAATGAACGACGAGCTTCGATCTGTGGTGGGGTGTGGTAGCAGCCGTGATGGTGATATGGTGGGTTGTGGCAATTGTGGTGTAGTGGTCTGTGCGTGTATTTTTAGTTGGGCTAGAATAATGTATTTTTGTGGACTGGGCTTAGTTTCTAGGTTTCTATTCTAATTTGTTTCTAGTAGAACAGGACTATATATATATATATATATAATAGATTTAAAAAAAGAGGTGTATATATATATAATAGATTTCAAAAAAGAGGTCGAAAATGACAATTGAAAACTGGAACTTGAACTTCCAGTTTTCAGTTGCATATAAGGTTGCATATGAGGTTGCGTATAGGGGAGCAGACAAATTTCCAACTTTTGCAACTTTTTCAATCTCCAGTTTTCAGTTGCAACTTTTGCAACCTCGTTTGCAACTCATACGGCTGCGCCGCCAGAAGTTATAAATGAAGTTGCAAAGGTTGCATTGGTTGCAAACCGTATTTTTGAATTTTTTTTTTTAATTTATAAATAATTTTAAAAGTGGTAGTATTTTTAAAAAAATATTTTGAAGGATGGGTATTTATGCTTTGGACTTTCTTTTCTTTTGTAGAATTCGAAAGCACAAATAAAAGTATATTAATTTTGTATACTCTTTTTTTTTGTTAAATTTAATTAATATTGGAGAGCATGATGAAATAATTGATGTAAAAACAAAATTAAAAGTTCAAAGCATAATTTGAATCCTTTTAGTACAATCCTATCTTTCAAGAAACAAAACATAATTCTATAACATATTAGCTGATCATTAAAAATCCGACTCCAACTGTGAGTCTGCAACTTTTACCATTCCAAAGCATTCAAGTACAAATCGAGCAACTCTAAGAAGGGAAGAAACATGGGTTTCATTTCCTCCTTCGTGATGATTCGCCTCTAGTTGTATTGTTAAATGCATGTTCGAGACTCGCTTCAAGTGGAGCAGGCAAGTAGTTAACAAATTCTTGTAGCAAGTCCTGTCTATTCTGAAGTAGCTCGCAGACCTACAGAAGATGGAATTATAAAATATCAATAATAGCAGAGGAGAGGACAATATTTTCAACTTTCGAACCAACGGACAGTAATACTTGCGTTATATGTCTACCATCCAATGCAACACATTTTTATTTCCTCCATATGTTTTTTGATTCTAATATTTATAAACACAGAGTGTCGCTTGTACATATGTGCGAGAAATACACAAAGAAGAGATGAGGCCAATTGCAACAAAAACCTTTTGACTCAGCTCTAGTATGTTCACTGTAGCTCTGCGATATGCATTGACAATATGTAAAAAGGAGGAATAGCGCTCTTTGTCTACTGCAGCCTGCACGCGGTAAGATTGATGAACTGTGTGAGAAACTTAAAGATTCATAAATCAATTACTAAATCTTTATTACGTCAGTATGTACCTTAATTCTCTTAATCAAACCAGTAGCCCCTTCAAGATTAACAGTAGTCCTCCCTGAAAGTGGAAGAGAGATATTGTATTTTGGAGGCACGAGCTCGTTGAATTTTCTGATAAGTTCCTGCTTGTCAGAAAACAATAGCTTGACCATAGCTGCCACCACTGGTGTGGTAATTCTGCACGATGTGAAATTATCTGGATAAAAGCTCTTAAGTATTTAAATTACATGAAAAATAAATTGATGATGTCAACAAGTTAATAGTTAGAGCATGCAAATAAATCATTTTAGGTCATACTCTAAAAAAGATTCTATGTCATGTAAATAAAGTATAATCTACAGATTGCATTCTTGAGCGTAAAATTCACATGCAACACAAATATCATTTTTTTGCACAACCCCATGCATAACATACAATAACCACATGTAAATTGGTAAGATACATAATATATACGAGAGATTTCTTGTATCACATAGGAGGAAACTCTGGAATCCACTAAACCTCTCTTGATTTCATTACCAGAAGATTATTCTATATACAGAATTTATAAATTAATAAGACTGATGAAATAATAGAGACAGCTTGCCTTGCTCCAACTAGTAATCCACTAAAATATAGTATCATAAAATACCCTCCCCTTTAAATATGTGCATGCCCTCGTGGAGGAAAAAGGCCAAGCAAACCTTAATCCCCTCTCATCAATGCTGATTTTACCTCCTACATGAACTTCCCGTCTCATAGATCTTAAAAGCCCCATGTCAAAAGTCTCATTTATCGGTAACCAATGATAGACCAAGACTAAGTTTTTACTGCTGGCTTTCCTCTCTTTGCATCATTTTTTTATAAAGTTATGAACCCGAATAAGCGTATGCGTAATGGTTCATAATTATGATTGTTTTTTTAATTTACTCTTTACGCTGAATGAGGGAATAACTGTCATAGTCAGATCCAAAAGATCTAAATAATGGTTCTCTCAAGAATTTGGGTTGATTCCAAAAACTTGCTCATTCAAATTTGATAAAAATGACCCCTTGATTGTGATATATAAAAGTTAAGCAGACCTTATCTAGAAGGCACATCCAACCTACAAATCACAAGTTCAATATTTTCCTAAAACCTTGTAAGCACCATAAACACTAACGTATATATTATTCCCTTTTTGTTTGTCAGATAAATCAACATATTCTACTACCCAAGTGTGAAGTGGGAAGATATATCACATATCCAGTAAATTTATTTAAGAGTAAAGTGCACGGTGGTGACTCAACTTTATACACAGTAGCACTTTGGTGGCCGGAGTTTAAAATTTGTCATTTTAGTGTGAAGTGGGAAGATATATCACATATCCAGTAAATTTATTTAAGAGTAAAGTGCACGGTGGTGACTCAACTTTATACACAGTAGCACTTTGGTGGCCGGAGTTTAAAATTTGTAATATGGTTGCCAAATAGTATATTTTTTGGCATTAAAAAAATTGGCTAATCACAGAGAAATAGTGCTTTATTTCCCAGAAAGTGGCCCCAAGGCTTTAACCCCTTTTTTGAAGAATAAAAGCGATGTATGGCTAGACATCATGTACATATCAATCTACCTTCCATTTAACATATGTGACATCATGTACATTTACTTTTTCTTTGTAGAACAATATTATGTACATACAGAGCAAGACACATGAATCTAATGTGACTTAATACAACAAATCTAACAAGTGATAAGATTACCATAACATATGTTCATGCTATCCAATAATTGTAAGGCCACAAGAAATCTATACAAACATGAATTTAAGATAAATTAATTAGAGTTACCTTTTTTGCTCCCACTCTTTAAAGAGATGCAGAACAAATTTGTATTCCTGACTTTCGCGTCCCAAAGCAACTCTAACCGAGGAGAGATAATCAGCCATCTGTGGTGTTTTCCTTTCTCTAGAGGAAATCTTTGCATACATTCTGTACATCATCAAAAATCATATAAAATGCAAATTCTGCGGAATTCAATGGCGGAACCAGGATTTCAAGGGTATCGGTACTAAAGACTTTTGATGTTCGCATTGACCAAATCTTGAAATATTTTACTATTTAACTTCTTAAGATCTGCCGCAGCTGAAATATATTTTATAAACTAACATCTGGATGCTTCAGCCTCCCTAACCCATCCCCCCTGGTTCCGCCTTGTGCACCTACACACACACTCACACTCGCACACAAATTTAATCTCAAGATTTTGAAAACCAATTGTTCCTCCCGAAAGAAAAAGAAATGATTAGCTTAATCCATAAACACAAAGATAAGGAAAAAAAAAAAAAAAAAAAGAAACTCACGAATCATCGCCAAAGGATTGGAATTTTGTTTTCCGTTGAGCAGCCATTATTAACTTAGAATGAATTAAAGATCGGGCTCCGGGTTGTTGGAAAATTTTTCTACGACAGGCACCGAAAATGTATCAGGGCTCAAGTGATTCACCGAAGCGACAAGTCCTTAAAAGCTGATTTTTCAATTGTTGGTAGCGGCAAAAAGACAAAAATAAGAGGGAGTCAAAAAATTCAAGAATTACATGTGAATTTTGTTTTTTACTAAAAAAAAATTGGCGCATTGCCCGGAATACAAACATATTTGAAAAATATCAGGTTGCGCATGCGAAAAATGGGACACTACAAAAATATCATGTTGCACTTTGCATATATAAATTTTTAAGGCCCGTTTGGCTTACCTTAAAATATAAAAAGCTAATTCAAACAGCTAATTACCAAACATTTTCATGCGAAACAGCTAATTCAATCATCAAGTCAAAATAGCCAACTCAAATTCGCTAGTCAAAACAGCTAACTCAATCCGCTCCAGCTAACATCTAACCTCTAATTGCCAAACACGGTGAATAAAATAAACTGTTAACATATTTTCACACCGATTTTGTGTCACGTTTTCTTAGGCCGATACCCGTTGTAATAAATATAGATAGATAAGAAATAGTAATAAATTGAAATAATAAAAATTTAAGTACTAATAACAACCACCTCAAACTTCAGCCATTTATATTACTATAGAAAGTACAAATTTCTTGAATATTCTCAAAGTTAAGAATCTATACTATTAGATAATAGTCGAAATATTAAAAGTTTGGTTGGTCGATCGGTATGGTACCTGTTAATTTTACTTATTTACCCTTACTTAACGGTACATGTTATTTTTCACTTAATTATCCTTACTTAATTACTTATAGTTACTAATAATTAATTAATTTCCTTTTTTCAAGTAAAACATATTGACTTTTCTATTTTTCAATAACGAATCAATATCCCTTTTCACGTAAAATACATTATCTTTTATATTTTATTTAACTAATTTTATTTTATTTTTTCTAAAAACACTATGAGCAATTCTATTTAATAAAATAAAATATTATAATTATAATTATAATTACTAATAATTAACCAATTAGCATTTCAGCTAAAATACGTTACCTTTTCAGTTTTTTAATTTTCCCAGTAAAACTTCGAGTAGCTTTATTTAAGCAAAATAAAACAATAATGTTATGATAACTAATAACTAACCGATTACGTTTTTCAGCTAAATTATACTCCCTCCGTCCCTTTTGATTCTTAACATTTCACTTTTTCAAAACTTTCTGGCACGCATTTTAAGGTGCATTTTAAGGATAGTTAAATAACTTTTTTTTAAAATTTTCTTTTTCTGTATAAAAATTTAATGTTTAAATTTTTATACAGAAAAAGAAAATTTTAAAAAAAAGTTATTTAACTATTCTTAAAATGCACCTTAAAATGCGTGCCAGAAAGTTTTGAAAAAGTGAAATGTTAAGAATCAAAAGGGACGGAGGGAGTATCATCTTTTATATATTTTCAAACTAAAATCCATCATTTTCTAAAAATATCACGAATAACATATATATAATTATTATCAGATCATATCATTTAAAATTTTAAGCATACAAAATTCAAGTCTTCATATTTTTAATTCAAATTAAACTAAGTTTCCATTATATTAAGAGAAAAGTGCAATTTGTGTACCTGTAATTTGGGCCAACTAGCACTTGCAATACCATGGTCCTGAAACTAGCACTTGTAATACCATTCTTCTTACCCCGTTAGCAAAGTGTGTACATCCGTCAAGTCCCAACTGACGGCGTTAGAATTCAGTTTAAAATTCTGGTGTTCTTCAGAATCAAACTAACATTTGAAGGCGTTACCGGATTCTATTTTCGAAGTTCAAGTAGCCGAATCGAAGCTCGTAACACAATCTATCTAAATACATCATCGATTTTATGACTTGGTAATTTCTTAATTTTTCATAA
This sequence comes from Kitagawia praeruptora, assembly GCA_037693485.1. Lineage (NCBI taxonomy): Eukaryota > Viridiplantae > Streptophyta > Magnoliopsida > Apiales > Apiaceae > Kitagawia > Kitagawia praeruptora. The sequence continues at coordinate 25,712,894 of CM075350.1, read as the reverse complement.
TTTTGATATTTTCGAATTAATTTATAAAAACATAAAATTATGATCCGTTGCTTATTTGATATGGTTGTCTTTTTTAAAGTGATAGATCTATTATTAAGGAGTGTGATGGTATTTTTGTTTCTTGATTTGGGTGAATATTCGTGATCGACGATTTTTTTTTATGCCGGATAATGAAATCGACGGGGTTGTTTAAGGATTCTGAGCATACCAGCTTGTAGAGGAGAAAAAGATGATTCTGCTGCCATTTAAATGACTTGTTTTCGTTAAAAAATGAATGAGATATTGAAACTTTAATTCTTCAAAAGCTTCAACAATGGTGGAAATGGGTTTGTGAAGAAGATAATGCAAAAAGTTAACAGCTAGTTAACGGATGTACACACTTTGCTAACGGGGCACGAATAACGGTATTGCAAGTGCTAGTTTCAGGACCACAGTATTGCAAGTGCTAGTTGACCCGACCACAGTATTGCAACCAATAACAAGATTAATGTATATCATGTCAAAAATTTACAGGAAAATTATACCTGTTGTGAAACCAGTTAACACAACATGCGTACTTAAAACCAATTACATTTAAAACAAAAATTATATAAATTATAGAATATAAATATGATGTACAAAAACCTATTTTGCTGACAACAATGGGGTTTGATTAGGGTTAATTTAATTTTTCACAAAGAGCTTCGAGAAATGTAACTCCTTAAAGAAAAATATGGCAAAGAAGTTCTTTGGTCACAAATTTAACTCAAAATTATCTAGTCTTAAAGCAAGTTAGTGAGTTTGGAATTTAAACGCACAAGGACCTTCAAAAAAGTAAAGAATACAAGACTTAAATATAACTAATGTTAGTGTTACAACCAAAAACCTGTCAAGCCTTGCTTCGGCGAGTGAGAAGAATGCGAGGGATTGGCCCCCCGATTGACCTCCAGTGTGAGAATAAGTTAACTGGTTTTTGTAAGGTAATATTGAACGTAGAGAGCTTGTGTTTTTGTGTGTAATTGTGAATGAATGATAACTCAAACCTGATTAAACCTTATTCCCTCTGTTTTGGCAGTTAATGCCCAGTCATGTCCCACGTTCTCAGGAAGTGTAACCACACGACCGTTGTCACTGGATGGACCAGACGAAAGGTGGGCTTCCAATCGGACTCGAGGTGTTGGGCCTTCGGCTCAGCCCATTAAGCCCATTAAGGAAATGGGCCTCCAACATGTCCCTGGGCTTCGTTCGGAGTTATCCTCAGGACGGAGGCCAAAGCCTGGGCCCATCTTCGGAATCCACTCTCCAGACGTCTTCTTCGGATAAGGATGGCGATGGACAAGGTCGAGATGCTTCTTAGAAAGTTGTGTCCCTTTATGATTGACAACTGTCCGCTCTCGAGATACGCGCCTCCATCACAGCCGTTGAATTTGAAGCGTCTTTTGTCCAAACGTCGTGTCTTTTGTACTTAAACCCTCAAAATCTTTTCATTTTCATTTTTTACTCTTATCACACCATTTCAATCTCAGAGCAAAAACCTTCCATTCAAAGTCTTCCGGAGAACCATCAACGATCATTGGGGCTGTGACTTCATTTCCAGAAGTTCCCAACCCTCCCGTCTTGCTTGAAGATTACATTCAAAAAATCACCCTCAAGAACTTCATCTTCTCTACGAACTTCGAAAAAGTAAGTGTCTCTGCTTTCTCCCTTTATGATTTCGTCGTCTTTCCATGTGGTGTTTTGTATGTATATATGTATGTTTTCTGGATATGTATAGGCAAATAAAGTACTCCAATATCTCTGTTTAGAATGTGAATAGATTTATACCAATTTCCTGGGTTTAACACACCATACCCAGAACTTTTATCCACCCGTATCTCTTTCTTGGGATTCTGGGACCGTCAAGATATTTTTCTGGGTTTGACTATCCTTTGGGATCTTCAAATCCAATGAACATCCTTCGGTTTGTCCCATTCCTTCATTTGTAGCTTTTAGTTGACCTTGCCTTAGACTTTAAAGATACCCCCGACCGATCCTGGCCCGCTGTACTCGGCCCCTTCTTTTAATTTCTCTTCTTGGTTCTATCCGAAACGTATCCGAAACGTCTCTTCATTTCCGAATGCAGGGACATGGATCAGTCATCAGAAGATGCTGGGCCTTCAGCTTCTTCTCCCTTTGCCGACGCCGCCCTTTACCCAGCGGCGAACATGCGTTCAAAGCTATCCGAGGAGAACTTAAACGACTTTCATCAGAAATACGGTATCGACAGGATGTTGTGGCACATCTATGCGGCTGACCGACGAGATCGTGTATACCCCAATGACGGGGTTTATGACAAGAGGGTCTTCGTGCGACCATATCACATCTTCAAAGTCATCCTCCGTGAATGATATCGGAAGTGGTTGCTTGGCTGCACTTGATTGGTAGAGGCTATAGATTTGCCTGGCATATTTCTTTCGGGCTGTCTTGCTGTCCCGATCGAGTATGGTAGCTCCGGATATTGTCCTGACTTCGCCCCTATACTTTTCTGACCCTTCGGCATCTCTAGTATCTCTCTTCTTTTCTTTATCATCCAGCTTATCTCTCAGATCCCCAACAAACTTGGTTAGTTCTCCATCCTTTATCATTTTCTCAATCAACTTTTTCAAGTGATAACATTCATCAGTGTTGTGACCCTTATCTCGATGATAGTCACAATACTTGTTCTCATTCCTTCTGTTTTCAGGGGTCTTCAGCCTGGCCGGTCGGACGAACCCAGGCTTACCCTTTATCTCGTGGAGAATCTTCGAGATAGGTGTGTTAAGTGGTGTGAACACAGTACTATCTCTATCTCTCCTTCGTTCGGCCCCTTATCAGGCCTAGTATCATTCAGTCTACTCTTGATATCACCACGACCCCTTCGGTCGTCCCTTCTATCATCCTTTCTGTCATATCTATCGTTTTTCTTATTATCCTTATACCCCCAATTGATTCTAACTTCCTTCTAATAGCCTCTCCCCTCAAATATATATCATTCAAAGATTTAGGAGACATATCATAAAGAGAAGATCGAAGCTTCTTACCTTTAATGGGGTCCAGGCCGGTTGCGAGGAATCCAGCTACCTTGACTTTATCCAAGTTGGTAACCATTCCAGCTTCTTCTTTAAACCTTGCCAAGTAGTCACCCAAATCTTCGTTCGGCCCCTGCCTGCAGTGGATCAGGGCTTCGGTGTCCTTCTCTCTTCGGCACAAGTGGGAGTAGTGCCTCAAGAACTTCCTCTTTATCTGCTCATATGAGCCAATCGACCTAGGTCTTAATGACCTATACCACATGGACGCATTCCCCTTGAGGTATGTCTTGAACATCTTGCAGAGCATTACATCACAGTGCCCCATACCAGTCATGAGCGATTCATACTTCTCACAATGGTCTTCGGGGTCACCTTTTCCATTGAATTCATACATCTTTGGGAATTGCCTTCCCGGAGGTGGTCGGAACTGCTCGACATCTTCGGTAACCACTGGCTCATGGCTAATCCTTCTTTCTCCGAACATAACTTTCTCGATCCTACGGATACGGTCGTCCGTATGAGGACCATCTTCTTCCGAATCAGAAGAGTACACCACCTTCGACCTGGTTCTCCTAGAGTGCGATTCAGAGTCCCCTGACTCATCTTCATCATTTCTAGTCCTCGTTCTCTTATCCCTTCGATCTTCAGGCTCCGGGTCTTCGGCTTCTAGAGCCTCGCGGAGTGCTTTCTCTTGCAACTCGATCTCCTCCCTCTGGAGCTTCAGGGCTTCCAACCTCAAACGATCGGCCTCCCTCTTCTTTGCCAGACGTTCGGCCTCCCTACTACTCCTTTCTTTCTCCATCTCCTTCCGTTTCCCCTTGGCCTTTTGCTCCTCTCGCCATTTCATGAGCATCTCCTGTTGCTCTTCGGGGGATGGCATATCCCCTTCTTCCTCAAAATTCAACAGCCTTGGGGTGATGGGAGTTGTCCTCGGGATTACGGGAGGAAGGGTGCGGCTGTTTCCAGCCACGGTGCTATCATCAGCTATTGGTATTTCGGTATCGTTCGTCATAATTGATTGTAGATCTTAACACAAACGTATCTCTACGTTTCCCACAGACGGCGCCAAATGTTACAACCAGAAACCTGTCAAGCCTTGCTTCGGTCAGACCTGCAAGTGAGAAGAATGCGAGGGATTGGCCCCCGATTCATCTCCGGTGTGAGAATAAGTTAACTGGTTTTTGTAAGGTAATATTGAACGTAGAGAGCTTGTGTTTTTGTGTATAATTGTGAATGAATGATAACTCAAACCTGATTAAACCTTATTCCCTCTGTTTTGGCAGTTACCGAAGGAAGGGCCACTTTCCCAGTCATGTCCCACGTTCTCAGGAAGTGTAACCACACGACCGTTGTCACTGGATGGACTGGACGAAAGGTGGGCTTCCAATCGGACTCGAGGTGTTGGGCCTTCGGCTCAGCCCATTAAGGAGATGGGCCTCCAACAGTTAGTGATTTCACCTAGAAGGAATACAGTACTCTTTGTTGCAAGAGCAAATATAATTAACATCCTATGTGTAGAAAGAGATTTATTAAAGTTTTGTGTTCCCATCAGTCTTTTACAGTGAACATTTACCTTGGCTACTAGTTCACTCCCTGAAAGACTACCAGTCACAGTCACAACTTGCTTCAAATGCATTCCTCATTCAAAATTTCTCTACTCCTCCATTACACAATGTGTGCTACATTGACCAAGTAAAAATACATTGAAGTTCAGCTTTGTTGTAAATTCATGATAAAATTCACATATGAGAAACTCACCAATGAAATTGATTACTATGCTCATTGACAACTGTTAATCAAATTGCTTTGGCATTACTCTTGGGTTGTGACACTTCACACATTTCATTTGAAGCTTGATGTAACAAGTACAAGGACATGATGTATTTCCTCAACCAACTGCATTATTTGAAGCCTATGAGTAGAGCTTGTACACATATTAGGACATGCATGGGCATATTTAATAGAAGAATATAAGAATTTGGACTATGACAAAAAGTATTAACCAATAACAATGATTATGTTGGAAGGTGAGCATGCTAGCTATATAATAACATTAACATTAAATCATCATTTTTCTGAATTAAAAATCAGGCATACTCCAATAAGCATTGCTATAGAAAATTACATAACACTTAATAGACCAATTTTTTATAAGATACTACAAACTCGAACCTTGCAGTTTCCATTTCTGTATAATAGTCCAACATAAACATACTTGAAATCAAATATCAGGCATACTACAATAAGCATTGATATAGAAAATTACATAACACTTAATAGACCAGTTTTTTTATAAGATACTGCAAACTCGTACCTTGTAGTTTCCATTTCTGTCTAATAGTTCAACATAAACATACTTGAAAAAAAATAATCTTTCAAATATACAGTTGCCTATTGTTTTTTTTTTTTGGAAATTTAGACATTTTGAAATTATTATTCAAATCATAATCCTAAAAGTTATCCTGGTTCCAGACACTATACACCCTTTTATGTACACATGTTGTGATGACCAGGGTTGTCACGACGTCCTTGTGGCGTCCATATGGCGCTGTGACATGTAAAAGGCATAAAACGTCCTCCTCGACTAACGTACATACAATAAGGCGGTCGCCTTGGATGCCACGGGACACCACAAAAAATTAAAAAAAAAAAAATAATAATAATAATAAAGACTGACCCATTGGCCTTTACCTGATCCACTGATCCAAACCACTAAATTACATATATAAAGGTAGGAAAACCTTAATAACATACAATGATACAATAAAAATCTAAAAGACGCATCCAGACTCCAAAGTTCAAACTTAGGTTGCACGATGAGTTAGACTTGGAGGTTTTTCTTATAATAGAGGAAGAAAGTATTCCTATTATTAATTAAGAAGTTGATGATTATGGTGATCATCTGTTGCACATGAAAGTGGTAGCCTTAAGGGTGGAAGTATTATTAGAGATTAATTGGAGCTTGATAAATACATCTGATTACCTAGTTGTTAAATTTGCTAGTTATTGGTTTTACTTTATCGTGCTATTGCCCCACCTAATTGAAAGTGTTATGCTACAACTTTTTAGGACTTGACTTGTAATTTGATGGTACTCTATGTACTTATGTTTACATTACATAGTGTCTATGTTATTATTAGTTAGTAATTAGCGTGATATACTAATATATGTTACGAATTTATGATGTATATATTTAGAAGTTAGAACTACTATCTTATATATATGAACGTTTTGGGCGTCATACAGATGCCAGGACGCCACTACGGATGCCATATTGTTGTGAAGGTCCTCGGGCGCCGCGACTCGATGCGGCGTTGTTACAACCTTGGTGATGACATCATACAATAGATAATGCTAAACTACTCCCTCTATCCCTCCTGATTCTTTACATTGGGGAACGTAATTTTGGCACGGATTTTAAGGTGCATTTGCGGATAGTTTCATAACTTATTTTTAAAATTTTCTTTTTTTTTTGTACAAAAATAGAATTGTTCTATTTTTATACAAAAAAAGAAAATTTTAAAAATAAGTTATGGAACTATACTTTTTAAGAGCCTTAAAATGCATGTCAAGTAGTGAAAAAAAACTGTAAAGAAATGGGAGGGACAGAGGGAGTACAATTTAAATAGATCCTCGACTTTTTCTAAACAATTGCCCAGTTTAAGGTTTTATACGAACACTTTTTTACAGATATTAATGCGTGATGAGCTTACACTTTCAAGTAGCCACGCATGTGCAGGGTCAGTCATATGTATTTTAGACTGCCACAGGAGAAGCCAGTGCTCTAGCCATTAGGAATATGGTCAAATTTATCTTTCTGTAAAGTCCTTGACCTGCCGATCAAAATTATACAAATGTCACTGTACATGCAATAAGCAACAAAGAATAGCCATGACAGCAAAAGGAACAATCATAAGAGATCAAACAAGAGGCATTTGCTTTAAATGTCACCTACATTTTAACTCCGCAAATTAGAATGATAGTGACACATATTTAAATCTTAAAGTCCCCTAACAACTCGATACTCTAGTACAAAGTACAAACATGTATAATTGGAAATAAAGACATAGATTAATTAATATTCTTGCAAAAACAAATATTGCAATTAAATATATAGTGACACTTATTTGAATCTTAAAGTCCCCTAAAATTGTGTTATTTCTTAATATAAGCGGACACCTAATTAAATATTGAAATTGTAATTCCTAAAGAGCTGAATTGCTTGCAACCAAAATTTCCTCCATTATAAGAAGCCAAGAAGGCTAAAGTCCACAAGGGAAATGTGAAAAAGCAACCAACGTTTAAACAAATACTCATTTGGGGCCTTAGAAGAACACAAAAAGACTTAGTCTAAATAATAATAACAGCTTATGAAAGATATAAAATTTTTAAGATAGACAAGGATACTAGCTCATAGAAACGCTAGGGTAGTGACATGAGGAATTTGGTAGCAATAAGCTAAACAATGTCAAGTATACACACAAACTTATCGCACAAAATGTTAATGGCAAAAACCATTAAGATCCAAATAACTTAAGTCCCACCAAAATCCTAATTGGGCATTCACCTTAAATTTGGTTGCCTCTGCAGTCTTCGTTTCTTCTTCAAATAAAATACTGTAAAATTCATAAGGATCGATATTTTAGAGACATATATGAAACAATCAAATTTATCCAACTATAAAAAAAATTATAAAAGCCACCATATCATAAATAGACCAAGAATATTTTTGTGCTTCAATGAACTCTTGCAGTTACAACTCTAGTGAAGATACTCAAGAACTGATCACTAATCCATGCATAACCCCTATAAATATCGTATTGAATACTATCAAACCTAAAGTACTGATCTTTCATGCCTACCGAATAAATTGATCGTATTAAAGATTAAACCTAAAGTACAGATCTTACATGCCTACTGAATAAATTAGTAAAAGTACTAAAATAGACATATCACCAAAAAAATTTAAATTAATACACTAAAAGCTAGAAACAGAAGAAACGAAAAATTCAAAACATAAAAGTATGAGTATTATAGTATGAGGTTTTGAAACATGCAGCAAATAGTTATATGCTTCTGTACGGGTGCAGAGAATGAAAAGTCTATATCTATGGCGAGGCTAGTTGCTACTACGTGTATAAATTGTTGTTAAAATAAGGGGCCACCGGTCATCAAGTGCAAAACTCCGAAGGTATAAGCTATCAAAATTTCAAAATTCACATAGTACAGCAGGCCAGAAAATGAAAATGTTGAAGGTATCATAAATTAATACACATTGAGATGCCTGCCAGATTAAGTTCTTGATGAGATGTACTATGCTTGCCACTGGTTTCTAGATTTTAGCGATCAAATGATTGCTGTTTGCTCGAACTCCTATAGATATCAATATATAGATAGCAGCCACCAATAGCAGCCACCATCTCCTCTATCACCCACACACTATGTGTGAAACCCGATCAAAATTAAGTTACATGAGGTGTTTGCAGAATTTGGTTAGAGCAGGAAAGTGATATTAATATAGTTGATAATGCACACAACAAGATGAAGCTCAAATAAAGGAATAGGCCAAATTTACAACAATTATTACATCGAATATCTAGGGCAACTGAGCAAGGCCAGTAAAAATTATAAAGCATGTCAAATGGAACTAACTTGAACCAAGAGTTTGATTTGCATCATACCTAACTGGATACGCATTAGCAGCATAGTAAACTGAAAAAACGCATTGTAGCACTTCCATTCTGTGGTTTTCTGGACACATAGGCAGCCTGCAAGCCAATTAACTAAACTTAGAAAATAATGAATCAGTTTATCACATAGAAAGAACATGTTCAATATCTCATAAACAATTCAACACCAATTGATGTATGACAATTGAACACCAATTGTTAACGGGATCAATTTAATTTAAATATCTGAAATATCAAAAGGGGGTAATTCATTTGTCAGTACATGGACAAAGTACCTGGTCGTGTTTCCGCTTGAAATTTGAAGAGGCGACACACACGTACAAGAGTCCAATTCTAGATTGCTATTGCTATAGCATCTCCAACCGGCTTGCCTAAAAATGGTCGGCTAAAATAATATTTGATGAACATGTAACGTATTTGCTGAATCTATAAGGTTTTGTACTTCAATGGTGTTGGCTTATAATAGTTGGCTATAATTTAATGGCAAAAACCATTAAGATCCAAATAACTTAAGTCCCACCAAAATCCTAATTGGGCATTCACCTTAAATTTGGTTGCCTCTGCAGTCTTCGTTTCTTCTTCAAATAAAATACTGTAAAATTCATAAGGATCGATATTTTAGAGACATATATGAAACAATCAAATTTATCCAACTATAAAAAAAATTATAAAAGCCACCATATCATAAATAGACCAAGAATATTTTTGTGCTTCAATGAACTCTTGCAGTTACAACTCTAGTGAAGATACTCAAGAACTGATCACTAATCCATGCATAACCCCTATAAATATCGTATTGAATACTATCAAACCTAAAGTACTGATCTTTCATGCCTACGAATAAATTGATCGTATTAAAGATTAAACCTAAAGTACAGATCTTACATGCCTACTGAATAAATTAGTAAAAGTACTAAAATAGACATATCACCAAAAAAATTTAAATTAATACACTAAAAGCTAGAAACAGAAGAAACGAAAAATTCAAAACATAAAAGTATGAGTATTATAGTATGAGGTTTTGAAACATGCAGCAAATAGTTATATGCTTCTGTACGGGTGCAGAGAATGAAAAGTCTATATCTATGGCGAGGCTAGTTGCTACTACGTGTATAAATTGTTGTTAAAATAAGGGGCCACCGGTCATCAAGTGCAAAACTCCGAAGGTATAAGCTATCAAAATTTCAAAATTCACATAGTACAGCAGGCCAGAAAATGAAAATGTTGAAGGTATCATAAATTAATACACATTGAGATGCCTGCCAGATTAAGTTCTTGATGAGATGTACTATGCTTGCCACTGGTTTCTAGATTTTAGCGATCAAATGATTGCTGTTTGCTCGAACTCCTATAGATATCAATATATAGATAGCAGCCACCAATAGCAGCCACCATCTCCTCTATCACCCACACACTATGTGTGAAACCCGATCAAAATTAAGTTACATGAGGTGTTTGCAGAATTTGGTTAGAGCAGGAAAGTGATATTAATATAGTTGATAATGCACACAACAAGATGAAGCTCAAATAAAGGAATAGGCCAAATTTACAACAATTATTACATCGAATATCTAGGGCAACTGAGCAAGGCCAGTAAAAATTATAAAGCATGTCAAATGGAACTAACTTGAACCAAGAGTTTGATTTGCATCATACCTAACTGGATACGCATTAGCAGCATAGTAAACTGAAAAAACGCATTGTAGCACTTCCATTCTGTGGTTTTCTGGACACATAGGCAGCCTGCAAGCCAATTAACTAAACTTAGAAAATAATGAATCAGTTTATCACATAGAAAGAACATGTTCAATATCTCATAAACAATTCAACACCAATTGATGTATGACAATTGAACACCAATTGTTAACGGGATCAATTTAATTTAAATATCTGAAATATCAAAAGGGGGTAATTCATTTGTCAGTACATGGACAAAGTACCTGGTCGTGTTTCCGCTTGAAATTTGAAGAGGCGACACACACGTACAAGAGTCCAATTCTAGATTGCTATTGCTATAGCATCTCCAACCGGCTTGCCTAAAAATGGTCGGCTAAAATAATATTTGATGAACATGTAACGTATTTGCTGAATCTATAAGGTTTTGTACTTCAATGGTGTTGGCTTATAATAGTTGGCTATAATTTAATGGCAAAAACCATTAAGATCCAAATAACTTAAGTCCCACCAAAATCCTAATTGGGCATTCACCTTAAATTTGGTTGCCTCTGCAGTCTTCGTTTCTTCTTCAAATAAAATACTGTAAAATTCATAAGGATCGATATTTTAGAGACATATATGAAACAATCAAATTTATCCAACTATAAAAAAAATTATAAAAGCCACCATATCATAAATAGACCAAGAATATTTTTGTGCTTCAATGAACTCTTGCAGTTACAACTCTAGTGAAGATACTCAAGAACTGATCACTAATCCATGCATAACCCCTATAAATATCGTATTGAATACTATCAAACCTAAAGTACTGATCTTTCATGCCTACGAATAAATTGATCGTATTAAAGATTAAACCTAAAGTACAGATCTTACATGCCTACTGAATAAATTAGTAAAAGTACTAAAATAGACATATCACCAAAAAAATTTAAATTAATACACTAAAAGCTAGAAACAGAAGAAACGAAAAATTCAAAACATAAAAGTATGAGTATTATAGTATGAGGTTTTGAAACATGCAGCAAATAGTTATATGCTTCTGTACGGGTGCAGAGAATGAAAAGTCTATATCTATGGCGAGGCTAGTTGCTACTACGTGTATAAATTGTTGTTAAAATAAGGGGCCACCGGTCATCAAGTGCAAAACTCCGAAGGTATAAGCTATCAAAATTTCAAAATTCACATAGTACAGCAGGCCAGAAAATGAAAATGTTGAAGGTATCATAAATTAATACACATTGAGATGCCTGCCAGATTAAGTTCTTGATGAGATGTACTATGCTTGCCACTGGTTTCTAGATTTTAGCGATCAAATGATTGCTGTTTGCTCGAACTCCTATAGATATCAATATATAGATAGCAGCCACCAATAGCAGCCACCATCTCCTCTATCACCCACACACTATGTGTGAAACCCGATCAAAATTAAGTTACATGAGGTGTTTGCAGAATTTGGTTAGAGCAGGAAAGTGATATTAATATAGTTGATAATGCACACAACAAGATGAAGCTCAAATAAAGGAATAGGCCAAATTTACAACAATTATTACATCGAATATCTAGGGCAACTGAGCAAGGCCAGTAAAAATTATAAAGCATGTCAAATGGAACTAACTTGAACCAAGAGTTTGATTTGCATCATACCTAACTGGATACGCATTAGCAGCATAGTAAACTGAAAAAACGCATTGTAGCACTTCCATTCTGTGGTTTTCTGGACACATAGGCAGCCTGCAAGCCAATTAACTAAACTTAGAAAATAATGAATCAGTTTATCACATAGAAAGAACATGTTCAATATCTCATAAACAATTCAACACCAATTGATGTATGACAATTGAACACCAATTGTTAACGGGATCAATTTAATTTAAATATCTGAAATATCAAAAGGGGGTAATTCATTTGTCAGTACATGGACAAAGTACCTGGTCGTGTTTCCGCTTGAAATTTGAAGATAAGTTTTTTAGTACTTGATGCTATAATATAGCAATAGCACCAAGGATAGCATTGCATTGGACTTGCTCTAAATAGTTTATGTTGCCACCTAGAGCAGGCAATTTCGTACACGACACGAAAATTACGGGTTTGGGTTGACCTTTTTGGTACACGAACACGAAATTACACGGATGAATTTAGTGTCGGTTTTTGGTTTACTCTTGGGTACACGACACGAAACGAAAATACACGAAATAAATAAATATTTTAAATTATATAAATAAATATTATAAATAAATATTACATATTTAACTTTTTTACAAAATAAATAGAAAATACACTGAAAGTACACGAAAGTACACGATTTTTATTTCGTTTTCGTGTAAACGGAAAGTACACAAAATATTTCGTGTACTTTTCGTTTCGTTTCGTGTTTACACGAAATATTTCCTTTCTTTTTCGTTTTAAAATTTGAATACACGAATTAATTTCGTTTCGTGTTCGTTTTGGCCTCTTGGTACACGAAACACGAAAGTACACGAAACGAAACGAATTGCCAACTCTATTGCCACCAGGTTGGGGCGTAATTTAAACTGAGCCGGCTCAAACTCGACTCGAAAAAGTGGGCTCAAACTCGTTATCGAGATCGAGTTCGAACACGTTTTCGGGCTCAATTAAAAACTTGAGTTGAGGCCGAGTTTTTTTGAGCCGACTCGAACTCGACAAACTCGAACTCGATTAATTTTTTATTTTTTTTAAAAGTAGTCATGTGTTTATTATTTTATGTGTCATCACTCAACTATTTATGAAAATTACTTTTAAAACTTAACTTGATAATTTTTTTCATATATTATGTGCAATATTATATTATTAAACTATAGTTAGTGAAATTTTTGAACTAAATTTATTATAATATAAGAATATGAATATTTAGCTTATAGAATATTAAATGTAAAGTTTAAATTGATAATTATTTTTTTAATTATTAGCTCTTTTTCTTTTCAAAAATTTTAAAGTGCAAAACTTACATTTCAAATATTTTTTAAAGAAATTTAATTTTAAAAAACGAGAAGAAATAATATAGCATAGTACATAGGCTTGTAAAAAATTTGGCTTGGAAAATTTGAAAACTTACATTTTCAAGATATATTTATACTGAGTGACCATCTAAATACTATCATACTAACGGACCATCTAAATTTAAAATTAATTTAACTAGGTAAATAAGCCGCGCTTTGCGCGGCTATATTAATTATATGAATAATTGATTTGAATTAATATTTTAATATTCTTTATTATGTTGATAATAATAAAATTTAAAATATTATATTATATGAATAATTGATTTGAATTAATATTTAATATTCTTTATAATGTTGATAATAATAAAATTTAAAATATTAGATATTATAAATTAAATAATATATATATATATATATATATATATATGTAAAAAAAATTAGCCGACACTGCACTTTTGTTGAATTTTTTTTATAAATAATAATAGTGTTAGTATTATTTTAAAAGTTGCTATTTAAGATATATATAAACTGCCCAAAAAAAAAATTAAACACATTTCATTAAACCAACATCCTCTCACTAATTAGTTTAAATTTTAGAGTTTTTATGAGTTATTCAATTGGTACATATAAATTCTTTCTTAATTGAAAAAAATTGGTATAGTTTTTTTATTTAGATGCCATTTATTCTAAATTAGACTATTTTTACAGAATTATAAAAGGTAAAATTTCGAATAATTTAATAAAAATTAAACTGCGAATGCAATCAAAAATTAAAACTTTAAAATTGCTTCCTAAAAGTTTCATTTTTCTTTAAAAAAAGAAGAAGTATAAGTTTCATTTTGGAGACGTAGATTCTATTTGAGATTTCTGTTAAAAATTGTTGTACTATTAGAAAATTCCAATAGTATTGGAAAAGCTGAAAACTGCTTGATAATATTTTTAAAATATTGAAACCAGAACCTATTTTCTTCAAAAGCAGGTTTTAGGACAAAAATGTTTTTAAACACTTTTTCAGTTGTTTTTCAAAAAAATAACTGTTATTGCTATTTTCAACTCAAACACATCCATAGTCTACCTTAGCACTCAACTATAAAGCGGTACTATAAGTTAATATAAAATATGATGAGTTTTTTCGACATAAATGTAGTCGATTGAATATGTATTCTTTGTTAAACAAAAGGTTACATCACAACAATGTAAAAATGAAAGTCCAAACGCATCCTTGTTTCTCTCATTGAAATCGGTCGATTTCTAAAAAATCGTCGATAAATCAGCCAAAATTTTGGAACTGATTTTTAACCGAATCACTCGATAAATCGTAAATCGGTACCTCAATCGATTTCCGAAATCTGCAACACTGATCCGTGTTTATATTGAAAATATATGTACAATGTGTATATATGTTGGTTAGTATTTATAAGGAATATTATAAAAAATAATAAAAAAAATTATATGATCTTAAATAAAATTACATTTAGATTCTAATTTTCAAATCAAAATTTTTTTATAAACAAAAAAAAATAACGAAAAATTAGGTCCAAATATACTATAATTACACATAATTTCTTGTTATTGAAGTATATATAAGATTTTATAATGGCTTCAATTAAAATATATAAACTGCTCAAAAATTAAAAAATAAAATAAACACACTTCATTAAGCCGACACCCTCTTACTACTTGGTTTAATTTTAGAATCTTTATGAGTTATTTAAGTGGTACAAATAAATTCATTCTTAATTTTTTAAAAAAATTGGTATAGAAAAATTATATTAGATGTCATTTATTTTAGGATATTTATCAAAAATACTAATTTTTTTAAAGTTTTTTTGCGATTTTATCATATTTTCAAAATATTTGTAAAAATACCAATTTATTTGTAAAAATGCGAAGGTTGCTTATGCAACTTAAAATTGGAAGTTGAATTTTCATTTTATTTGTCAACTTCCAGTTGTACATAAGACTGCGCAGTAGCAAAAAATGGATATTTAATTTTCAGTTTTCAGTTGTATATGCATCCTATGCAACTGAAAATTTGAAGATGAATTTCAATTTTTTTCTGCTGCGCAGCCCTAGTATTGAAGTTGGAAAAAAAAATTGAAATTCAATTTTCAGTTTTCACATATGAGGTTGCATATGCAACTGAATAGAATCTACCACGCAGTCACATATGTAAATTTAATATATGCAACTGAATGCAACTTGTTGCGCAATTATATATACAAATTTAACTTACAGTTACAAATAAGATGGTATTTTGACAAATAAGATGGAATTTTTGCAATTTTAAAAAAAATTATTTTTGCAAACAAATTTCTAGGCAAGGATATTTATGAGAAAAAAACCCTTTATTTTAAATAAGACTAATTTTTTTAAAATTATAAAAAATAAATATCAAATAATTTAATAACATTATACCACGGATGCAATCAAAATTTAAATCTTTAAAATTTCTTCCAATAAGTCTCCTTTATTTTTCAGAAAAACGTATAAATTTCATATTGGAGACACAATCTACCTTTGCACTATACTATAAAGTATAAATTAATAAAAAATAGGGTGACTTTTTCTAACACAAATGTAACCGACTGAACATACAATTTTTGTTTAACAAAAAGTTACATGGCAATAATGTAAAAAGAAAAGTCAAAATGTAACTTAGTTTATATTGAAAAAATATGTACAATGTATGTTCATGTGGGTCATTTTTTTATATAAGGAATACTATAAAGAATAATAAAAATATATATAATCTTACATAAAATTACATTTATATTCTAATTTTTACATCAATTTTTTTATAAATAAATATAGAGTCTAACAAAAAATTAGGCTCAAATATAATATGATTACACATAATTTCTTGTTATTAAAATATATATAAGATTATATACTACTATCTATAATGACTTCCTACGTTAAATTTGGTATGGTAAATTTAATTTTCAATTTTTATGAAAAATAAAGTATTATAATAATATTTTTTATTGTTCTAAATATTCTTTTAAAAGTGTAACTCTATATATGTATAATGTATTAAATACTTGACAAAACATAAAATTTACTTTAATTTTTTGAAGAGAATTGAACGAAAAAAGTTACATAGTGAAATGGAACCTGGTATTCATAAAAAAACAGAGACATGATGAGTTGGAGAGCCGGGAATGTAGCATTCTTTTTTTGAAGAAAAAACACCAAAACTACCACGTCAAGATGCATGTTATAGTTAGCAGGATAATAAAATAATATGAAAAAAGGTGTTAGACGTGGATCGATGCCTGGTTCATGGAGGCGAAGAATCATGCGCCCCTTTTCTCGGAATGGGTTAATAAGAAAATTTAGATTATACCTAGAAAATTCTATAAACTGCCACCTCACTGCTTCGTTCGTCTCCTTTTATTATATATATAGATTAAATAGATAACTTTTTTATAGTTGCTAGAATTAACTTTAAAGAAAATCTTTTGTTTTAAAGTTTTACTGAATACTTTGTTTTTAAAATCAAGATATCATGTCAACCCTTTGGATAAAAATTACATTATTCACAAAATTTTATAATTAAATATGATATACACATATAAAAATTAATAATTTTTGAGTTACGATTTATATAGTATTATGTGTTCTTATCACATTATAATATTAAATTAACTATCTATTACTATATATTATACATCAACACAAGGGCAAAAAGTTCCATTTTATTGGCTGTGAAATTACTGTTTTACCCCTATTTGTTGAAAATTAACAAAAGTGCCACCCTTAAAATATTAGTGTAAAAATTAGTTGAAACTATGTTAATGTTGAGAGTCGAACCCATGACTTCCACTCTTAGTCTCATGCCTTAACCATTATGCTACACTTAGTTTTGAGTACATTTTAAAAATCTTATTAGATAAACCACATTTATCTCCTTTTGTCCAATTTTTTTTTATTTCAACTATATATTAAATCTCAATACAAGTGCAAAAAGTGCCAATAAATTGCTTATAAAATTACTATTTCACCATCATTTTTTGGAAATAACAATTGTACCACCCCTTTAAAATCCATGAAAAAAATGGAAGAATTTGGATTAGTTTCGGAGTCGAGCCACCGATTTCGTTTTAAGAGGTTCATGATACAACCACTATATTACATTACTTTTCGAGTTTTCTTAAAAATTATGTAAGATATCACGCTATTTTTACTTAACTTATTTTCATTTTTGTTTTCACTTTTGAGTAAATAAAATGTTAGTTTACATTATTTATATAATTTCGTTTTTTCAGTTTTCGTAGTTTTATTTATATATATACTTAATCATCTTATAAATTTTAATACACCTGTATGTTTTCGATTAAATATATTAAATATGTTATTTATAATTTATATTATATTATATCTCTGATCATAATTTATTTGAATTAGTTGATAATGGATACCTAAAAAATAATACTGAAATTTGATCCAATACAAGGAATATAGTATATGCGATGTATTTCATTAGTCATTATTTCTATCATTCTAAATTAAGAAAATTAGTTTTAAAATTATTTTTTTAAATTATACAATAATCATGTTTATATATTCATCACATCCGTTTTTTAATAATTTTCTTTTTAGAATGTACACTTCAGTTGTTTATATTTTCTAAAATAATTTATACTATCTTTGTCATTATAAATGATTAACATGGAAAATAAAATGTTAAGATAAAATTCTTGGTTATGCATGAATCTTACTAAGTCTGGATTTAAAAAAATTACAAACATTTATCTCTATGTATATATTAAATTATTGAAATAAAATACAATTTAGCTTTTTTTTTGACAAACAAGAAAATGTAATTAACTTGCATCGACCAAATCACAGTCAGGACAAACCCCTGAACTGACACTACAATCTGAATGGAAACAAATAAACGAGCTAACCAAATAGCCGCTTATGTGTACAGACTGTTTTACATCATGAATAACAATATTCTTCGCATTAAAAAAGATTTGAGTGGTTTCCCGATCAATCAAGCATGCACCAATCCTGGAACCAGTAATATCACAAATGACCCTCACATACGCATCACTTGTAGTCCAATGTTCAGAAACACCCCAGCTATCTACATGCCGAAAACCAGCTATAGACATGCCGAAAGTCCAATGATCAGAAACACTCAAGCTATCTACATGCCGAAAACCAGCTATAGACATGCCGAAAGAGATAGATCTCAAAAGATGAACAAATATTAGTTGTGAAAAGTAAGCTCTTGCAATATCCGATACCAGCCCAAATCCAATGCACACATTATGGATCTCCCATAAAACCACATAAATCATTTTCAAAGTAACCAACAATAAAATCCATACCAGCAATAACAAAACTGACATTAACCTCCCAATAAAATGGTAGCAAGTCAGACCCACGTCAAAAGACGAGACTAAAATCCAAAATTCAACGACCTCGAAATGACACCAAATTTTTGTATGATGTTAAGGAGGAGAATTTGAATCTAAAGGTATTTTTTATTTGCGGAATCGGACTCAAAACCAAGATAGATCTGAGAAATAAATTCTAGATGTTTGGCTTTGGTTCGATTTTTATTTAAAAAACTGGAGCAAAACAAGAAAATGAGATTAGATGATTGAAAAGAGGATTGGAGGGTGGTTTGATGCGGGACAATGGAGAAGAGGGGTGGCCAGCGGCGGCAAAGAAGATTGAGATTCGACTCTCATGTATCGGAGGAGAGAGAGCGGAGTCTGTTTAGAGACAGCAGAAGAAGTTGTTGTTTCGTATAAAATACAATTTAGTTGAATTTTTTTTTTGTTAACCATATATCTTCAAGTTTACATTTATCCTGAAAGAACGTGATGCGAAATATTACGTAATACTTAATCTGCTTTTGGATATATTAAAAATATTACTAGCATAATATGTTTCTTCTATGTTGATCTGATGTAGAAGGATATGAATTGTAATTTATTATTTGTTTACATGCCATTTTTTTTTCAAAATCTTCTTTGCAACCTCGGTCTATTTCCTATAGGAATTTTGTTTTTGTAGGTTCATGACCGGTGTGAGAACATTGCATTATAGATTTGCAATAGAGATGACATTAACATATTTTAAGGATTGTGGACAGTTGTAATCGTGTTGATATGGAAACCAATGCCTATCACTATGAAAAGACAAAGATTATCATCTTACTTTCTCAAATTTATAATCACAAGATCCCGTTCATAACTCAAAATTGTACATCATACTCAACAATATTATTGTTGGCGTGTATTTATAGTCCTTATTGGCATTCAGTATTAACACATATCACTACTCATATTACAATTTCATAATTACGAGTTTTCAGTTAAAAAATTATTAAACCAATCACTGCCTTCTTTTTTAGAACAAAATTAGAGACCTTCACGTAGAGGCCCGTGCCTTGCACGGGCTGTAACGCTAGTTTACATTCTTACACGCAGACATAGTGATTAGTAACTTGAATTAAAAAAAAATTACATGCACGCATTTTAAAATTCAATTAATATTATTAATTATTATTAAAGTATCAAAATATGTCGTATAATTATTCATCCAATATGTTATAAAATATTTATTTTTGAAATGTAGCTATAAAAATTTCATGTTAATGTTATCTTAATATATAGGGTTATTTACAAAAAGAAATATGTTTTTAACTTTTTTTTACGTTTTTACTATCATTAACTTCCTCTTTCAATTCTATACTTTTACTTTTACAAAAATACTACCACCTTTGTTTTTATAGAATCAATTTTTCAAAAATACTACCTATCCTAATATAACCTCATATGCAACTTTATATATATATATATTAGATTCCAAAAAGGTGGTCAAAAATGCTAAAAAATGCATATTTTTAAAAATTGGAACCTGTGAGTTGCAACTTCCAATTTTCAGTTGCAACCTCATTTGAAACCTCATTTGTGACTTCAGGGCGGCGCCAGTCGTGTGCCTTTGCAACCTTTGCGACCTCATTTGCAACCTCATTTGTAACCTAGGGCGGCGCCAGCCATGTGCCTTTCAACTGAGGTTGCAACGGAGGCTGCAAAGGTTGCAAAGGAGGTTGCAAGGTTGCAAAAGAGGTTGCAAAGGTTGCAAAAGATGTTGCAAAGGTTGCAAAAGAGGTTGCAAAGGAGGTTGCAAAGGCACACGGTAGGCGCCGCCCTGAAGTTACAAATGAGGTTGCAAAGGAGGTTGCAAATGAGGTTGCAACTGAAAACTGGAAGTTGCAACTTACAGTTTCCATTTTTTTCCAGTTTTCTAAAATATGCAGTTTTCAGTATTTTTGACCACTTTTTTGGAATCTAATATATATATATATATATATATATATATATATATATATAAGATTCCAAAAAAGTGGTCGAAAATGACATCTGAACCCCGGAACTTGCAATCAGAAATTTGTAGCATCAAAGTTGCAAATGAGGTTGCAAAAGTTGCAACCGAGGAAGGTAGTATTTTTGGAATTTTGAAAACAAGATCGGTATTTTTAGAATTTTAGAAAAGTTGGGAATATATATTTAAAAATCTAATAGTTGACATGGGTAATTTTGAAACTATCCCTAAAATATGTTGTATAATTATTCATCCAACATAATTTAAAATCTAATCACTGTTACGTGTAGTAAGAATTTTAACATAAATATATAATCTAGATAATTATCATACAGATCGTATAAACATGTTTATAATATATGTTAAGCATCAGTTATTGTATAATTTATATTTATTTTAACACTAATTTTATTGATTTAAAATATAGATAAAATAAATATATAAATAAACTACTTGTAATTAGAGATGCACAAATAATTTGAGTCCAAAAATCTTGTCCGACCGGATTTGATCAAAATCAAGAGAAATTTAGGACTTTCAACATGCCCTATATTTTTAGGCAAAGCCCCATCCAATCACATAAGTCCGTGCTAACTTCGATCCTTCGAAAAAGATGGGTTTCGATCCGACCTATATAAAAACCCGATTAAAATTTAATTTAAGCCCAATTAACCATTTTCAATATATATAGAGAGGTAATTTTGGTGAAAATCGCTATTTCGTTGAGCAGAACTTACCTGATCTCCAATTAAATGATGGTTTAATAGAACTTTTTTCGTAAAATATAATTCCTTTAAATGAAATGTTTTAAAGAAAAAATAGTTATAATATTTAATGGATCTTCAATGAAGAACACATCATGTTGGGAAAAATAAATAAATTCTAATTTGATGTTTATAGAACACTTAGAAATTGTTTGAGTCATGCCAAAATCATGATTCCATGAGTTTAAAAACCCGAAGATAATGAAAAGAAAGATTTTCTAGAATTGATGCGAGTCTACTACTGATTCCTCTAACATAAGGTTGCTAACTACTGCTGATTTTATAGAATTTCGTGTTCCTCTAAAAAGGTAAGGGGATCCTCTTTCCCCTTACCTTTTTCTAATTTGTGTGGAAGGACTATCTCAGAGTATTAAAAAGGCTTCATCAGATGGAAGTATTCATGGTTGTAAGATTTGTCGCACAGCTCCTGCTATTACACATTTATTGTTTGCCGACGATAGTTTTCTCTTTTTCCGAGCTGATCAAGATGAGGCAAACAGAATCAAGAGTATCCTGAATAATTATGAACTACTCTCTGGTCAGGCTGTTAATTACCAAAAGTCTGGTATTTTCTTTAGTTCGAATGTTCGTCGTGACAAACAGTATGAAATCTCTGGTATTCTAGGAGTTTCTAATGATTTATCGAACAACAATTATTTAGGCTTACCTTTGTTGGTAGGGAGATCGAAGAAAGCTGTGTTTAAGTTCTTGAAGGATAGGATTTGGAGGAGGTTGCAGGGGTGGAAAGTTAAATTGCTCTCCAAGGCTGGCAAATCTGTCTTACTGAAGAATGTTGCAACAACAATCCCTTCTTATAGTATGTCATGTTTTCTTATCCCAAAAACATTATGTCAGGAAATTGAGCGTATGCTCAATGGTTTTTGGTGGAGTTCGAGTTCAAACAACACCAAAGGAATTCGCTGGCTATCATGGGATAGATTGAGCATGAACAAGGATAAAGGGGGATTAGGCTTTCGTAACCTTCATGGTTTTAATTTGGCTATGCTGGGGAAACTTGTGTGGAATCTGGCTTATAAGCCACAATCACTGGCTGCAAGAGTACTTAAAGAGAAATACTATCCCAAGACTCATATTTTAGATGCTCAGAGGGGGTCTGCTCCGAGTTTTGTTTGGTCGGGCATATTTACAGCAAAAGAGGAGCTAAAGTCTGGTTTTAAATGGGTAGTTGGGGATGGTAGTGACATCTATGTTGGGAAAGATCCTTGGATCAAGGGCAAGGTTGGGTTTATGCTTGATGATGGCTACGAGTTTGCAAGTGAGATGAGAGTAGCTCAACTCTTTCAACCACAAACTCGCACCTGGGACGAGGTTAAAGTGAGGAGTTTGTTCAGTGAGGAAGATGCACGTAATATTCTGAATATCAGAATCCCTCAACATCAATGCAGAGACAGATTGTCTTGGGTCAATAGTGTTAGACAATCTGCGATAAATACAAACAGTATAATATTTGTGCGTGTGTGAGTAACAGTTATGTGTATAATTAAAACAGACAAAAGAGGAGACAAGGAACAAATAACCCGAGTCCAGTACGTGACTGTCTCCTTAAAGTGTATTAGCCCTCACCGTATGTGCGAGCGAAACGCCTCCCAGGATAAAACGGATTGCAGTGAAGCTACAGATGAACGTCACTCTCAGCGAGCTTGAGACGGGCAAGAACTATCACTAGAGGAAGAGAAGAGGCTGTATATGAGAGGAGGATGTGTGTTTTTCCGAGTAAATAATCCTAATGCTCTAGATGAGTATTTATAGGATGAGAAGACTTGTGCGCTACACAATTGCCTTAATTAATTAGTCGCGCTAATCAATTATAACGGTGACAATTTCCTTAACACAATTGCCTTAATTAATTAGCCATGCTAATCAATTAAATCGGTGGCAATTTCCTTAATTAATTAACCGTGTTAATTAATTATGTTAAGGCGGTGGCAAAAAATCCGTAGTAAAAACGGAATTGAGTTTACCGAATCAATGAATTCAAATTATAATCGAATCCATATTCCAACAATCCCCCACATGGATGAGATTGATATCGTAGTAGCACACACTAGACAGACACAGAATTTGATTTGGTGATAGATTCTTTGATCAGATATAGCATACGATAGGTAGAGGTTTGCTCCTTGAACCTTCGCTTGAGTAAGCATACCGACCTTACTGGTAGACAGTGGAGGTTTGCTCTTTGAACTGTTCGACCGTTTATGTAAGCGATGATATACTTATCACTATATCCTTTCTGACTCGTTCAGCTCTCATGATTATGTCCATTTTGGCCATGGAACATCGTCCTGGTTCTGCAAAAGTTTCTAAAGAATTGTGCCTCGCAATTCTCTTTTGAAGCGGCCCCACTTCTCTCCCACATAGGTGATCTTTATCTTATAGAGTAACTGATAAGTGGATTTTATATCCACTTATTATGCGCTAATTGGACCTAAATTGGTGGGTTATCCTTAAGTATGCAGAACTCGCAACTTTAGGTATTGTGGCGATAAAAGGCTAAAACTGTGGATTTCTACCTCAATTCGGAATTTAGAGTTGCCAAGAGAGCAAGGAGGACTGGCCACGAGGAAAAAGAATTATCATAAAGAAATTTTGAGTGATATATTCTTAATGCTGAAACCCCGGTTGAAATTGTTATATTTTTTTCTAAGCAAAAGGAGTCTGGTTTTAGATCCTCAAGAGACCGTAACTTACATCTGGACGAGCAAAAAAGAAATAGAATTATCACAAAAATATGGAAAGTGATATATTCTTAAAGCAGGAACCCCGGTTGAAATTGATATATTTTTCATTGCAAAAGGAGTCCGGTTTCCGACCCTCAAAAGACCGCAGCTTAGAGCTTAAGGATTTATTTATATTAATAAATATTTTATTTAATTAGAAAATTATATTTATAAATATCTAATAATATTAGATATTTATTTTTATAATTTCTGAATTAAATTAATTATTTATTAATTAAAGATTATAAGCTATGCGGGTAAAAAAACATTTCTACGGAGCCCGTTCAAAAGTTAAGGCCACGTGAATTATTTTCAAGCAAAAGAATATTAATCTGGATGGTAGTGGTTTAGTGCAAATGAATTGTTTACATAAATCAAAAGTGAAGCAACGTACTGCACAAGTTGTCGGCTCTAACCCTCAAAAGACTGCAGCTTAGGACTTAAGGATTTATTTATGTTAATAAATATTTTATTTATTTGGAAAATTATATTTATAAATATATAATAATATTAGATATTTATTTTTATAATTTCTCGATTAAAATAATTATTTATTAATTAAAGATTATAAGCTGTGCGGGGTAAAAAAACATTTCTACGGAGCTGCGTATTAAAATTCAACTACCGCCATTTGTGGAGAAGAATTGCAAATTGGCTGGAAGACTTTTTACAATTGTCTCTGGAGTGGTTAGTATTAGGCAGCAGCCGGTAGACTTTTATAATTAAAACAGCTGACTTTGTATAGGTGGTGTGCTGGATGTATTATAAATAGATGTGTAGGAAATCAAATGAAAAGAGATTACCCAGGGAAGAATTGATTCAATCATTCTCTCTGAACAAATCCTCCTGTATTCTAAATTCAGCAGCTTCTTTTTATAAACAGATCATTTTATACATTTTAATTCTCTGTAATTTTATTATATTTTATATACTTAAAATTTTCTGCAACAATTTATTTTATACACAGTTTATTTTATACAATTTAAATTTCTGCAAACAGTTTATTTTATAAACTCAATTTCTGTAATTTTATTATATTTTATACACTTCAAATTTCTGTAAATAGTTTATTTTATACACTCCATTTCTGTAATTTTATTATAGTTTATACACTTTAAATTCTATTTAAATCGGAGCATTTTTCAGCATCAGTGTGGAATAATACTCTGTGACATTTGTGGAATTAACTGAATGCACACTGCAACACGTTGACCAGTCGCAGGAAGGGGGCGTGGCCGCCACGCGCGGCAAATTTGCGCCTCAAGCCCGGCGCGTGCACTCCACGCGCGTGGAGGAGAGTAGAATCTGCCGACAGAATTTGTAGAATCATTACAGCAACATGTGGAAATGATTCTTTTGGTTACTTTTTGTCCGATTCTTTTATCAATTTAGCTGGCCACTTGGAGTGCTCCTCTGGTTCAACAAGTTATTTCGGTTCTACTTCTAAACTCTTGTAATTTCATATTTAATTTCTCGTAATTTTTAATTTAGTTATTATTATTATTATTATTATTATTATTATTATTATTATTATTATTATTATTAATATTATGGTTTCAATTAATCCCATGATGACGATTCGTTTAATTATGAACTAATCGCCGTCATGGGATTCTAATGGATTTATTTACGTAATTTAGTAATTCGATGCCTTAATAATTTGTATTATGATAAAAATTCAGATTGCCTAATGTGGTTGCGCTTAATTTATTAGATGCGTAGCTAACGTCTAAATTATTAATTCCTAATGAATGCGAAAGTGGATTTAGGAATTTAGAATTTGCCATGTTAGCATAGGTTCGTAATTGTCATGTACATTTACGATAAGTGGTAGGATTTTGGATCACATCACCCTGTGTAGTCATAATAAGGGAATTTATTCGTAAACCAATTATGTTTTGAAATCTTATAGACATATAGGGTCTAAGCATAAAAGGTGTCCACACGACTTCTATCTTTTTAAGTGGATGTTCGTGTGGTTTGATATAAGTTAAGGCTGAAAGGCGCTTATGTTAGTTTCGTGTTCCCGGCTAGCTTTCATAATTATCAAAATTACTTTGAATTAAGGCATCAATTCTAAATGAAATAAGTAATGAAATTAGAATCCCATGTTTCTATCATATTATTTGAAACACGTTAGTCGTTATTTCATTAGTTAATTGTACTTTGAAACAAACCAACCATTTTCGTTCGTTCATGCTTCTATAATTAACCGAACATTGTTGAATAGACATATTTACTTAAATACACCAAGTCTTCGTGGGAACGATCCTTATTTCCCTATATTGCTTTTGGATTGCGTATACTTGCGTAGAGAAAATAACGAACAAGTTTTTGGCGCCACTGCCGGGGACTCGGTGTTATTTTTGTTTATGTGTTTTACTACAATAGAAGTTAATTTGTTTGACTTGAACATTTTATCTTATAATTTTGTGAAGTGATTATTTGTGTCCAGATACTTGGATTTTTATGCTAACACGTTCTAAAGCATTAAAAGCCAAACAAGTACTTGAACTAGCAAATACTCACAAGATGAACGGAGAAGGCGAAGTAGTTGCACCTGCAGCAGCAAGGGCTTTAATGGACTACTCGCAACCGAAGATTGATGACATTCAGTCAAGTATCATTCGTCCAGCAATTGCGGCTCCTACATTTGAAATTAAATCTAGCACTATTCAGATGGTGCAGAATCAAGTACAGTACGGAGGAACTGCAACGGAAGATCCTAACTTACACATCAGGAACTTCATAGAAATATGCGACACATTTAGATTCAACAATGTGTCAGATGATGCTGTGAAGTTGAGACTCTTTCCGTTTTCCTTAAGAGACAAGGCCAAGGGTTGGTTACACTCTCTGCCACCGGGATCTATCACCACTTGGGCTGATCTAGCTCAAAAGTTTCTTAGCAAATTCTTCCCCATGGCAAAGACTGCAGCTATAAGGAATGCTATCACGCAATTTTCTCAACAGTCTGGTGAATCTTTATGTGAAGCGTGGGAAAGATACAAGGAAATGCTTCGGCAATGCCCTCATCATGGCATGCCAAATTGGATGATCATAAATTGTTTCTATAATGGGCTAGGAATGCAATCAAGGCCAATGGTAGATGCAGCTTCAGGGGGAGCATTATGGGCTAAAAGTTATGAGGAGGCCTACGATCTTATCGAGATGATGACAGCTAATGAATATCAAAACCCAACTCAGAGAATGCCACAACAGAAGGTAGCAGGTATTCTTAATGTTGACAAAGCCACTTCCTTAGCAGCTCAGCTAGAGGCTTTGAACTTGAAAGTAGACTCTTTGATAGCGCAAGGATTTCGTCAAGTTGCTAGTGTTTGTGAGTTGTGTGCGGGCGCACATGAATCAACCCAATGTGCCATCTCAAACGAGTCAGTTCAATTCGTAAGCAATTTCCAAAGACAGCAACAGCCAGCTCCAAATTCCTACCATCCGAACAACCGAAATCATCCAAATTTCAGTTGGAGCAATAATCAAGGAGGAGCGCAACAATCAAATCAGCCCTACCAACAATCTCAAAATCAGCAGTTTGGAGCTAAGCCATATAATCCATCTGGATTCCAGCAACAGCAGGGGCACCAATATCAGCAACAACATGCCCCACGACAATTTCAACCCCTAGGATTTCAACAACAATTCTATGGGAATTCTGGGCAATCAGCTTCTAGTGAAAAGGCAGAATTGGAGGAGTTGAGATTGGCGTCAAAAAGCCAATCGGCTTCTATTAAAAATCTGGAAACTCAATTGGGACAACTCGCTAATTTCATGATGAGCCGACCACAAGGAACACTCCCCAGTGATACTGAAGCTAATCCGGGGAGAAAGGAAAACCAAGAGCACATTAAAGCCATCACTTTAAGATCGGGGAAAGTCATAGAAGGCACTGAATTGGAAAGAGCAGAAAAAATTCTGCCCGATAAAGAAACAGAAAAAGTGAACTTGGGAGACACCGAGGACAAGGGTAAGGCTCCAATTTCAAGCACGGAGGTTGAAGAAAGTGTACCACCTCCTAAACAATCAGTCCTTGCACATAAAGAAGCAGAAGAGCATGTCTATCCACCTCCGCCATTTCCTCGACATTTGCAAAAACAGAAACTGGACAAGCAGTTTGGCAAATTTCTTGAAGTCTTTAAGAAATTACATATCAACATTCCATTTGCTGAAGCCCTGGAACAAATGCCGAGTTATGCCAAGTTCATGAAGGGCATTCTATCGAGAAAAGTAAAACTAGAGGACTTGGAAACTGTTGCTTTGACAGAGGAGTGTAGTGCGGTATTGCAACAAAAGTTACCGCCTAAGCTAAAAGATCCTGGCAGTTTCACCACACCATGCACCATTGGGAATTTGTCTTTTGACAAATGTTTATGTGATTTGGGAGCTAGCATCAACCTCATGCCATACTCAGTTTTCTTACAACTTGGCCTTCCTGAGCCAAACCCGACGAACATGTCACTTCAGTTAGCTGATCGCTCTATCACTTATCCTCAGGAGTTGTTGAAGATGTCCTAGTGAAGGTAGACAAACTTATCTTTCCAGCTGATTTTGTCATACTGGATTTCGAAGAGGACAAGAAGATTCCTATCATTCTTGGTAGACCATTCTTAGCAACGGGGCAGACATTGATTGATGTCCAAAAGGGGGAACTGACAATGAGGGTGCACGATCAAAATGTCACCTTCAATGTTTTCACAGCTATGAAATTTCCAACAGAAGAAGAACAGTGTCTGAAGGTAGACTTGATTAAGTCTATGGTACAAGAAAAGTTGGATCACATGTTCATGAATGACACTTTGGAAAAGGCCCTCAGTGGAGAGTACTCATTAGATGAAGATGATATAAATGAACAATTGCAGTATCTGGATGCTTTGTCGTGGCAAAGAAAATTTGAAAGACCAGTTGAATCATTGGATCTGCCAGAACTAAAGGGGCCGCATCAGCAAATGAAACCATCTATCGAGGAAGCTCCAACTCTAGAGCTCAAACCACTTCCTAATCACTTAAAGTATGCTTCTCTTGGTGAATCATCTACCTTACCTGTGATTATATCTGCTAACCTTTCAGACTCTGAGGAAGATAAGCTTTTGAGAGTCCTGAGAAAATTCAAATCAGCCATTGGTTGGACCCTAGCGGATATCAAAGGCATCAGTCCAGCTTATTGTCAACACAAAATTCCATTGGAAGAAGGGAGTAAACCAACAGTGGAGCATCAAAGGTGGCTAAATCCTCTTATGAAAGAGGTAGTGAAGAAAGAAATCATCAAGTGGCTGGATGCAGGGATTATCTATCTCATTTCTGACAGTGCATGGGTGAGTCCAGTGCAATGTGTGCCGAAAAAAGGAGGCATGACTGTGATTACCAATGAAAAGAATGAACTCATCTCTACTCGCACAGTCACCAGTTGGCGAATCTGCATGGACTACCGGAAGCTGAATAAATCCACAAGGAAGGATCATTTTCCCCTTCCTTTCATTGATCAGATGCTAGATAGACTAGCCGGCCACGATTATTACTGCCTTCTGGATGGTTATTCTGGATATAACCAAATTTGCATTGCTCCTGAGGATCAGGAGAAAACAACATTTACATGCCCGTTCGGCACTTTCGCCTTTTGGCGGGTTTCTTTTGGCTTATGTGGAGCACCTGGTACTTTTCAAAGGTGCATGATGGCCATCTTCTCAGACAAGATTGGCAAGACCGTAGAAGTCTTCATGGATGACTTCTCTATATTTGGTATATCTTTTGATGAATGCTTGCAAAATCTTGGCTCGGTGCTGAAAAGATGCGTGGAAACTAACCTAGTGCTCAATTGGGAGAATTGCCACTTCATGGTACAAGAAGGAACTTTTCTCGGGCACAAGGTGTCAAGGAAGGGTCTAGAAGTGGACAGAGCAAAGATAGAAGCTATTGAAAAGCTACCTCCGCCTAATTCAGTGCGAGGGATTCGCAGTTTCCTTGGGCACGCAGGTTTCTACAGGCGTTTCATCAAGGATTTCGCCAAAATTTCCAAACCTTTGTGTCAGCTGCTGGAAAAAGATATTCATTTCAAATTTGACGAAGAATGTCTCACAGCTTTCGAGACTCTAAAGAAGAAATTGATTTCAGCACCCGTGATCATTACTCCAGATTGGAGTGATCCTTTCGCTATGATGTGTGATGCTAGCGATTACGCAGTTGGGGCCGTTCTTGGCCAGAAAAAGGATAGAATGTTTCACGTCATCTATTATGCAAGCAAAACCCTCAGCGATGCTCAATTAAACTACACTACCACTGAGAAGGAGCTGTTAGCCATAGTTTATGGTTTTGAAAAATTCCGTTCATACTTGCTTGGCGCGAAGGTGACTGTGTACACTGATCACGCGGCTATCAGATATCTGTTCTATAAAAAGGACTCCAAACCTAGGTTGATTCGATGGATTCTCCTGCTGCAAGAATTCGATGTGGAGATCAAGGATAGAAAAGGGACAGAAAACCAAGTAGCCGACCATCTCTCACGATTGGAAGACTTTGGGAACTCATCCCAAGACAAAACCATCATTAATGAATTATTTCCTGATGAACAGTTGTTTGGGGTACAAGAAGAAGAGCCTTGGTTTGCAGACATTGTGAACTTTCTGGTGAGTCATGTGATTCCTCCCGGGCTCTCTTTTGCACAAAGAAAGAAATTCTTGCATGAAGTCAAATGGTATCGTTGGGACGAACCATATCTGTTTAAACAAGGAGCCGATCAGGTGATTAGGAGATGTGTGCCATACAGTAAAACAGAGGCTATTCTAAGGGATTATCACGCCACGACATATGGTGGCCATTATGGAAGTGAAAAGACCGCAACTCGAATTCTTCAAGCGGGATTTTATTGGCCATCCCTTTTTAAGGATGCCCATCAGTTTGTACTGAAATGTGATCGTTGTCAGCGTGTTGGTAACATATCTAAAAGGAATGAGATGCCCCTCAATATGATGCTAGAAGTGGAAATCTTCGATGTTTGGGGCATCGATTTCATGGGACCATTCATTTCCTCATATAACAACCAATACATCTTGCTAGCCGTTGATTATGTCTCCAAATAGGTTGAAGTCAAGGCACTTCCGACCAATGATGCCAATGTCGTGCTCAATTTCCTTCACAAGAACATCTTCACAAAATTCGGCACTCCTCGAGTGATCATAAGCGATGAAGGTACTCACTTTTGCAATCGCAAGTTTACTAATCTCATGGCAAAGTACAACATCAACCACCGGGTAGCTACGGCATACCACCTGCAAACCAATGGCCAAGCCGAGGTATCTAATCGCGAGATTAAACGCATTCTGGAAAAAGTGGTGAGTCCTTCGAGAAAGGATTGGTCTTTGAAACTCGATGAAGCCGCATGGGCTTATCGTACAACATATAAAACACCCTTGGGTATGTCACCATATCAACTTGTCTATGGGAAAGCTTGTCATCTGCCTGCCGAACTAGAGCACAAAGCTTATTGGGCGCTGAAGAAGTTGAACTTTGACTTAGCAGCAGCAGGAGAGAAAAGAATGCTTCAGATTAATGAACTGGATGAGTTTCGGTTACAGGCTTATAAAAATCACAAATTATACAAGGAGAAGGTCAAGAGATGGCATGACAGACGTTTGGTGCAAAAGTCTTTTGTACCGGGACAGTTAGTGTTGCTTTTCAACTTTCGTCTCAGACTGTTCCCAGGGAAACTTAAGTCAAGGTGGTCAGGACCATTCACGGTTAAAACAGTGTTTCCACATGGTGCAGTGGAAATTTTTGATAAAACACCGGAAGCGGCTTTCAAAGTAAATGGACAGAGGTTGAAGCCATATTTTGGTGAACATGTGAATCGCGAAGCGGAAACCGCGGTTCTTGGCACTACCAATTGAAGTGCGAAGGTGAAGTCAAGCTAGCGACAATAAACAAGCGCTTCATGGGAGGCAACCCATAGGTTTGGTGTTTTTATTTGAGGTTTGATTTTGTTAGTATTATATCAAGAGTGCAGGTCATTGACGAATTGCAGGAGCTGCTTCGCAAAAGAAAATTTTTTCTTTTCAAGTTAGACTGGCCTCAGTTTGGAGCTCATGCAGCTTTTCCACCAATTGATTCACCATCCGAGGAAGGTGACGATGCCAACGGTTAGGGAAGTTCTCTTTTATCCTTTATCTATACCTTCAATGAGGACATTGAATATTTCAAGTTTGGGGGTGATTTGAGGATTGGTAGTAGTAGAGTTGTTATTCATGTAGAAATCATATTGCATGTTTATTAGTAGTTTGCATATGCATTTATATATATATATATATATATATATATATAAAATCAAAAAAATTCAAAAATTTTAAAAATCACAAAAATAATTCTAGCCTTGTGAAGTTTATTCTATTGATGCACCCATACATGACAGGAATTTTGTGTTGTTGACGCTTTTGATTGAGAAGTGGTATGCTTTGCTCTTGTGCACACACATACACTAGTAAGTTGAAGCTAGTAGACTTATTGAATGTTGTAAGTAATTAAATGGACATGAATATGTGCAAGATGATTTGGTTTTCATGCTTTGAGTACAAGTAAGTGCGTTAGAGAGATCTTTTTGCTTTGGATTGATTATGCTTTTTCCACCAAATAAGCTTTTGAGCCTATATGCATATCTTTTGCATTTTATTCGTTTGCTTGAGTGTCCACATGTTGTTAGCATTGCTAGCAGTTGTTTGAGATCTTTCTTGAAACACATGACATTATTTAATGATAACATGATAAAGGCATTTAAGATAACCACATATTTCCCATATTACCACACCATGTATACATGATCAATTAGATAACCCGTTGAGCTTAATCCTATTTTTTTCGGTGACACCACATTATTTGCCTAGACCTTTTTCTTGTATTGGCCTTACATTAATTTGAACCTAAATTGTCAAAGGCTAGTAGAGTGCTTGAGAGAGTAATAAGGTGTGCAAAGGGGGGTTTATTGATGGTCATTGTTTTGGGGGAATATTAGGTTGGGTTGTTTACTTGTTAGTCGAAATTTTGTACTAATAAAATGGATCATTGTATTTGTTTCTATTAAGCTCTCGAAAAAAATAATAATAATAAAAAAAAAATAAAAAAAAAAGAAGAAAAAAAAAAGAAATATTATTTATATGAGAGCATACTTATGTTTGTGTGATCCTTCTTTGTTCGACTAATCAAGTTATTTATTGTAAAAGAATAAAGGAAATTTCAAGTTTGGGGGTGATAAATAGGGAGTTGAATGAATATTGTGTTAGGTACTAGCTTTTGACAATTATCTTTAACCTTCTTTGGCTTTACTTGACATACCTTGTCCCTAGCCCCGTTACAACCCAAATAAAGACCTTTTGATTATCGTCATTGATGTATGTTGTTTTAAAAGTTAGAGTGATACCAAATGTCAAGCATGCTTATGATGTTGTTGGAATTGAGTGATACACTTACCCTGGTTCTTGAGTGAATATTCTTTTGTTAGTGAAAGGTGAGTTATTACTTGTTTTTGCATATGAGATCCCAAGTTTTGACTCAAACATGTACTCTTGTGGGCTTAGCATGATTACCAACTTATTCTTACACTTGACATGGACTTTTGAGAACTTATGCGTGTTCATTGAGTAGACTAAGTGAATACTTGCACCTTCGACACCAAGACATTGCATTATTTACTTTGATTCTAAGTTGATATGGCATGAGAGGATTTGAATGTATGGTGTTGTATTGGTTTTAAATCTTTTACATGAGCTAGATGGATTTAGTGGGTACATTCGCTATAGGCCCTCACGAGACCTCACTCGTCCACAGGGGCTACCTAGGGGTTTAAAGGGCTTATTGCATATGCCAAATGCAATCGTGATCACCTACGGAAGTGGTACTAGTTAGTTGTATATAGTTATATTGTTTATGCTTGAGGACAAGCATCAGTTTAAGTTTGGGGGTGTGATAAGTGGATTTTATATCCACTTATTATGCGCTAATTGGACCTAAATCGGTGGGTTATCCTTAAGTATGTGGTGTCTTTTAATTCAATTTTGTTGTTGTTTCAGTTTTTGTTGTGCAGAACTCGCAACTTTAGGTATTGTGGCGATAAAAGGCTAAAACTGTGGATTTCTACCTCAATTCGGAATTTAGAGTTGCCAAGAGAGCAAGGAGGACTGGCCACGAGGAAAAAGAATTATCATAAAGAAATTTTGAGTGATATATTCTTAATGCTGAAACCCCGGTTGGAATTGTTATATTTTTTTCTAAGCAAAAGGAGTCTGGTTTTAGATCCTCAAGAGACCGTAACTTACATCTGGACGAGCAAAAAAGAAATAGAATTATCACAAAAATATGGAAAGTGATATATTCTTAAAGCAGGAACCCCGGTTGGAATTGATATATTTTTCATTAAGCAAAAGGAGTCCGGTTTCCGACCCTCAAAAGACCGCAGCTTAGAGCTTAAGGATTTATTTATATTAATAAATATTTTATTTAATTAGAAAATTATATTTATAAATATCTAATAATATTAGAAATTTATTTTTATAATTTCTGAATTAAATTAATTATTTATTAATTAAAGATTATAAGCTATGCGGGTAAAAAAACATTTCTACGGAGCCCGTTCAAAAGTTAAGGCCACGTGAATTATTTTCAAGCAAAAGAATATTAATCTGGATGGTAGTGGTTTAGTGCAAATGAATTGTTTACATAAATCAAAAGTGAAGCAACGTACTGCACAAGTTGTCGGCTCTGACCCTCAAAAGACTGCAGCTTAGGACTTAAGGATTTATTTATATTAATAAATATTTTATTTATTTGGAAAATTATATTTATAAATATCTAATAATATTAGATATTTATTTTTATAATTTCTCGATTAAAATAATTATTTATTAATTAAAGATTATAAGCCGTGCGGGGTAAAAAAGCATTTCTACGGAGCTGCGTATTAAAATTCAACTACCGCCATTTGTGGAGAAGAATTGCAAATTGGCTGGAAGACTTTTTACAATTGTCTCTGGAGTGGTTAGTATTAGGCAGCAGCCGATAGACTTTTATAATTAAAACAGCTGACTTTGTATAAGTGGTGTACTGGATGTATTATAAATAGATGTGTAGGAAATCAAATGAAAAGAGATTACCCAGGGAAGAATTGATTCAATCATTCTCTCTAAACAAATCCTCCTGTATTCTAAATTCAGCAGCTTCTTTTTATAAACAGATCATTTTATACATTTTAATTCTCTGTAATTTTATTATATTTTATATACTTAAAATTTTCTGCAACAATTTATTTTATACAATTTAAATTTCTGCAAACAGTTTATTTTATAAACTCAATTTCTGTAATTTTATTATATTTTATACACTTCAAATTTCTGTAAACAGTTTATTTTATACACTCCATTTCTGTAATTTTATTATAGTTTATACACTTTAAATTCTATTTAAATCGGAGCATTTTTCAGCATCAGTGTGGAATAATACTCTGTGACATTTGTGGAATTAACTGAATGCACACTGCAACACGTTGACCAGTCGCAGGAAGGGGGCGTGGCCGCCACGCGCGGCAAATTTGCGCCTCAAGCCCGGCGCGTGCACTCCACGCGCGTGGAGGAGAGTAGAATCTGCTGACAGAATTTGTAGAATCATTACAGCAGCATGTGGAAATGATTCTTTTGGTTACTTTTTGTCCGATTCTTTTATCAATTTAGCTGGCCACTTGGAGTGCTCCTCTGGTTCAACAAGTTATTTCGGTTCTACTTCTAAACTCTTGTAATTTCATATTTAATTTCTCGTAATTTTTAATTTAGTTATTATTATTATTATTATTATTATTATTATTATTATTATTATTATTATTATTATTATTATTAATATTATGGTTTCAATTAATCCCATGATGACGATTCGTTTAATTATGAACTAATCGCCGTCATGGGATTCTAATGGATTTATTTACGTAATTTAGTAATTCGATGCCTTAATAATTTGTATTATGATAAAAATTCAGATTGCCTAATGTGGTTGCGCTTAATTTATTAGATGCGTAGCTAACGTCTAAATTATTAATTCCTAATGAATGCGAAAGTGGATTTAGGAATTTAGAATTTGCCATGTTAGCATAGGTTCGTAATTGTCATGTACATTTACGATAAGTGGTAGGATTTTGGATCACATCACCCTGTGTAGTCATAATAAGGGAATTTATTCGTAAACCAATTATGTTTTGAAATCTTATAGACATATAGGGTCTAAGCATAAAAGGTGTCCACACGACTTCTATCTTTTTAAGTGGATGTTCGTGTGGTTTGATATAAGTTAAGGCTGAAAGGCGCTTATGTTAGTTTCGTGTTCCCGGCTAGCTTTCATAATTATCAAAATTACTTTGAATTAAGGCATCAATTCTAAATGAAATAAGTAATGAAATTAGAATCCCATGTTTCTATCATATTATTTGAAACACGTTAGTCGTCACGTTAGTCGTTATTTCATTAGTTAATTGTACTTTGAAACAAACCAACCATTTTCGTTCGTTCATGCTTCTATAATTAACCGAACATTGTTGAATAGACATATTTACTTAAATACACCAAGTCTTCGTGGGAACGATCCTTATTTCCCTATATTGCTTTTGGACTGCGTATACTTACGTAGAGAAAATAGCGAACAGTAACCCGCGTTTACTCAACTGAATTCCATGCGTTCAAACCTTGAACTCCATGTATTCACCGAAAGATCATTAAAAGCTTAATAGCTTACCCTCGTACCTTACGGGTCTCACTGTTTCCTCATCATAGGAATAGGCCAGGGGTTACCCCCACAGTGATTTGGTCATCATGATTTAGTTGGACCATTGAACCAAGTTCTTGGGATCTCCAATCAGTAATGGTTGGGTGTCCACCATGATGCCGTTAAGCAATAGACTTAAGGCCCATCCCTCTCGATGATTTTACAACTATCTATCAGTATAACCAGATTCTCTTGGTTTAACCAGATTATCTAAGTTTAACCATCTGGTTAGTGGATCCACAACATTATCATTTGACTTTACAAAGTCAATCCTGATAATTCTCATTGAGAGTAGTTGTTTAATGATATTATGTCTTCGTCATAGAGGCGAGACATACCATTACACACACAACAATGTAATCTCCCAATTTGCAAATTATTCACATAAAATATGCATATTGAAGACACATGCATTTTCTTGTCATTTAGGAATATCCTGTACAAAGTGACTATCAATTCACCCTCTTACATGCACACAATTATACATTAGACTCGTATCCATCGTGAATCGAGCTACGTTTAATCGTCTATTTAGGATTTCCATGACATGGATGCTTACGTTAATGTGAACTATATTCACAAATGACCTTTAAGTTCTTAAAGTCAAACATCTAACATACATACTATATCCACATAGTACAATTAGATGTCTTTTACAATACAGCTCAAACTCACGAGTATATCTCAAATACCTTAGTCTCATTGCAATCACATTCAAGAGACTTCCATTTGACTCGTGCATCTACTCAGTTTATCCACTGTGTAGCCTATGTCTAATTTTGTACAATTTTAAAATGTACAAAAGACTTTCAATCATTCTTGAGAGATCCTTGTTAATCTACACTTGGATAGATACGAATTCATTCTAGCTATACTAGATTAAGTTACGTTGATCTCTTCAAGATTCACATCACCAACGTGTGACATGTATCCTCTAAGACTTTCAAAGTTATTAAGATTTTAATTATAAAAATCAAAACTTCAAGTCTCATCAAAATTGCTAGAGATGATCATCTTGTCATTACTTCTCGTAATGATCAAATCACTCATGTGCAATTACAATAATTTTATCATCTCATGTGTAAATAACATATATACACTTGTCAATTCACTGATTTTCTATCAATTTGACATCTCAACATTGGCATATGTCACATTTTGGTAATTAACTTTACCAGTCATCAACTAAGGCTTCAATTCGTCATATTGACATTACCAATTTTAGCGTCCCAAAATTTAGCAATTTTAATTCAACTTATTACCAAGTTTAAGCGTCCCTAAACTGGAAATACGCATTATACAGTTTTCACGTTTGAGCGTCCTCAAAATGAAAAACTGAGTCATTAATTTTGAAGCCATTTTGAAGCCATTGCTTATCATAGCAATATCAAATTTTATATGCCACTATTTTGATGTCTATTTTGATTCACAAAATGTTTCACCTGGTTATAGTCTTTCTACGCTTGCCTTAGCAACAAACCCTCAGGTTATCTTACGTAGATTTCTTTTAAATATCTATTTAGAAAGACTATCTCAATGTTCATTTGATATACTTCTCAATTCCGCAACACGGTAATTTTAAGTATCATCTTAATGAACTTCATTCCCGTAAATCGAGAAATACCATTTCAAAATATATCAGGTCTTCACTTTGACTGTAATTTCTAATTATCAGTCTGACCTTATACTTTTTCTTTTTTCAATTTGAAAAATCCATTTAGGTCCTAATGGTATCTATCTCACAAGAAGATACATATAATTTCAAACATGATTCTACTTAATAGAACCACTCTCTCTATTCCTTAATATCCTTTTCCCCCACAAGGGATATGGAGAGTTCCTATAACACTGTAGTCCATTTTCTAGCACACATGTTAGAAAATCTTGACTCGTTGACTTCTTAACTTTGGCCAATTTCCCTCTTAATATCTTCTTTCATCAAGAATTATTAGAGGAACGCTTAGCTTTTTCAAGCTTTGAGGTTCACCACTAAGCAAATCGTTAAGACATCTCGATGAAGTGTATCTCGATGTGGTACACTTCTAAAATACCACTTTAAAGGGTCGTACTTTGGAACATCAGTTCTCACTCACCCTTATATCCATTTTGAGCATGTAAATATGCGTTGGAATCCTCTCGCAGAGTAAAATATAATCCAACCAATACACAACACTAA
The DNA here is from genome assembly GCA_037693485.1 of Kitagawia praeruptora. Taxonomy (NCBI): domain Eukaryota; kingdom Viridiplantae; phylum Streptophyta; class Magnoliopsida; order Apiales; family Apiaceae; genus Kitagawia; species Kitagawia praeruptora. The sequence continues at coordinate 25,673,715 of CM075350.1, read as the reverse complement.
CAGATATTGTTTATTACTCAAATTGAGTCTCAAAATGATCTACAACTTAGTATAAAATACTAAGTTTTTCCAACAATAGTTCATTCTCACATTAATCCAATAACTTAGGAGTTCATTTGGATCACTTACGGATCTGTGTGGAACTACTTAGCTTAATAAATAAATAAATATTCCTAGATTCCGTAGTTGCATACAAATTAGAATCTCATTATTTAGATTCATGTATAGGATATCATTAGACACATTCGTTGTCTATATCCATCCAAAATACCTAGATTATTTTGGATCACTTTTAGCCTTTATAGGTATAAGTATCAAGATATCTCCAAGATACCCCCACAATTCAATTATTTCTAGGAATGTTTCACTACATTCCTGTAATATCAGGAAATTCAATTATTTCCTATCATGGTATTTTGACATGTTTAAAAATAATTAGTCTCTACACGACTAACATCCTCATATTCAGTGATAGTCTGAAATTAATGAACATCGCTTTTGCATCTCCATTAGAGAGCAATTTAACATGCACCTACTCCATTAAATTAATGTGAGTAATGTGCACTGACCTCATGAATATATCCACATTGTGAACAAAATCAACCAGTGGTTATTCAATATCAAAGTCAATCATTACCATTTTAACTTTCGTATTAAGTTGGTTTTCTATCTCGAGATTATAGAGCGTAATTATCTCTATCTTGCTTCATTTTTACTCTTTAACGAGTACACATAATCAATGTATTACTATAAAGTAATTACACAACTTGTTATCACCTTTCACTAGAGCAGGTTTCAAACGACCATGATCCCATCATAAAAGATACCCAATTTTTCCTTGAATTAAATACTTCAAATCAACATTCATCAATGGTTTGATTTCCAGGTTGCCGGAGAAGACACAATGGTCTCACTTAATACCCGACTTCCTTACAGGCATGGCCCGTTGTTGACAAAATCTCCCCATATCGAAATCATTGAAAATTCGTATTTAATTCCGTGTTTCATAAACACAGAAATCTCATAATCGTTTTGTTTAATTATAAAATCTCGAGTCGTTACAGATTTTATCTTGTTTTTATTAAAACCTCTCAGGTATTAATATCATGTTCAAAGAACTTTCTTGTTCTTCTCACTGAAAAATTCAACCATTGAATTTCTCTTAAATTTCAATTTGATTCATAAAAGAACCTAATTTTCTGGCTCACCAACTGGTATAACCAGTATAACCAAAAGAGGTCCGAGGAAGAACATAAACTTCCAATAAACCCATATTCAGTAATCCTTGATCAATTGATGTGTTAGGGTCACCATTGTTCTGGACTGCCGCAGCAAACCGACACCAACAAGAGAATATATAATTTAACCAGAGGAACGAATCCAACTAGAAAATTATAAATCTCGTGCCGACCCTCATCCTGTACTTAATAAGTAACAAGCCTGTTAGGTTTTTAAACATCTCGAAACATCCGACCAAGATTGATATTTCAAAAGAAATTTTCTTGCGCTTGTACTTAAGATAGTTCTTGAAATCTTTCCATCCAGGTAGCAGCTTTTCAATTACAGCAACTTGGAAAGACTCACTTATGATCATCCATTCAGCATGAATATCATGGATGATCGCTTGCAGTTCTTGCACCTGACTGACCACAGTCTTAGAATCTGCCATCTTATAATCAAGAAAGCGGCCAACAATCCACTTGTTAACCCCAACGTCCTCGGTTTTGTACTTATGGTCAAGTGATTCCCATAAGACCTTAGCCGTAGGCTTCGTACTGTGCACGTTATATAACAAGTCAGCCAAACCATTCAGCACGTAATTCCCATAGATATAATCGACGTGCTTCCAAGCATCAACAGCATAAACTGTTTGTGTGTTACTCTCAGCAGTGAGCAACGGTGGATCCTCTTTGAGGTAATGATCCAGATCAACATCTTTTGTTGCCAACGTTTGAAGTTCGTTCCATTGAACTTCTCATATTTCTCAGCATGTGCAGCAGGCACAGCAGGAACAGCAGGCACAACAGGTGCAATATGTGCATTAGGCACCACAAGCATAACAGACGTCTGTACTACCGATGTTTGCACACCAGTAGGCACCGCATGTCCATTCGTAGGAACGAAACCTGTCGTAGTCGATCCAAACGGAACATTAATCTGTCCAATGACAGTATGTCCCAAAGGCACATGTCCAATCGGCGTCGCACCCACATCAGATGTTACAATCTGTGCGTTAGGGTTTAACGAAGGCTGGTGATCCCCATCAGATGTTACAATCTGTGCGTTGGGATCAACCACCATGTTCGTGTTGTTCATTGTTTGATTCTCCATTAAATCTGTCACTCAGACAAACAAGCAAATACGTAAGTACAGATCACAGATGTAAATTAATACGCTTTAAGATTGTTAGACAATCTGCGATAAATACAAACAGTATAATATTTGTGCGTGTGTGAGTAACAGTTATGTGTATAATTAAAACAGACAAAAGAGGAGACAAGGAACGAATAACCCGAGTCCAGTGCGTGACTGTCTCCTTAAAGCGTATTAGCCCTCACCGTATGTGCGAGCGAAATGCCTCCTAGGATAAAACGGATTGCAGTGAAGCTACAGATGAACGTCACTCTCAGCGAGCTTGAGACGGGCAAGAACTATCACCAGAGGAAGAGAAGAGGCTGTATATGAGAGGAGAATGTATGTTTTTCCGAGTAAATAATCCTAATGCTCTAGATGAGTATTTATAGGATGAGAAGACTTGTGCGCTACACAATTGCCTTAATTAATTAGTCGCGCTAATCAATTATAACGGTGGCAATTTCATTAACACAATTGCCTTAATTAATTAGCCATGTTAATCAATTAAATCGGTGGCAATTTCCTTAATTAATTAACCGTGTTAATTAATTATGTTAAGGCGGTGGCAAAAAATCCGTAGTAAAAACGGAATTGATTTTACCGAATCAATGAATTCAAATTATAATCGAATCCATATTCCAACAAATAGTAGGGATGGTCACTATACAGTAAAAACTGGGTATCAGGCATGGCAGGAGAGAGTTTATCAACAGGGTTTCAATGACATCTCAAGGGGCTGGAAGCGTCTGTGGAAATTGCAGGTACCGTCAAAGGTTAAATTCTTTATTTGGCGTTTTTGTAGGAATAGTGTGCCTGTGAGAGCTGTGCTACAAGGGAGATGTAATGCTATACCTATAGTTTGCCCAATGTGTAATAACGATGCAGAACACCTTCTCCATCTTTTCTTTGAGTGTAATTTTGCTTCAAACTGCTGGGATAAGTTGGGCATGTCATTGGATGTGCGAGGAGTTGAAGATGTTTCTATGTGGTTACTGGATAAGCAGCTTCGGAAAATTATACCCAGCTAAATAATATTGTGATGACTTTATAGGGCATCTGGTTTTTCCGGAATAAGAAGGTCTGGGAAAGGAAAACTGTTTCGCCTCAGCTTGTTGTGGACTGGAGCTTACATCAGCTACATGAATGGAAGGTGGCTAATGCTAAAGTTATAGCTTCTCATTTGAATGGTGTTAACAGGAGTGGAAGTCGTGCTAACAGAGTTGATACCAGGTGGATTGAACCGGGGTACGGTAAGTTGAAGATAAATGTAGATGCATCCATCGTTCAAGGCAACTCATTTTTCTCTGTTGAAATGGTTCTCAGAGATCATTCTGGTGATTTTCTTGGTGGTCAAGTTATGAAGTATGGCAGAGCAGTCTCAGTTTTAGAAGCGGAAGCGTTAGGCATTGAAGAAGCTCTTTCTTGGATCATAACCAGGGGTGTTCAGGAAGTGTGTATTGAGTCTGACTCACTACTAGCAGTCCAGGCGATCAATGGTGGCAATAATTATCAACTGGAGGTAGGGCATTGCATTGAAGCATGTAAGATGATTCTAGCGGCCAGGAGTGATATTACTGTTAGTTATGTTAGGAGATTAGCTAATAGGGTAGCCCATTCGATGGCTCGAATCCCTTGTGAGCTAAATCAACGTGTTAGTTTTATGATTCCTCCACGATCAGTGTTGGATTCGGTGATGTATGATGCAAGTTCTTAATGAAAGTTTTTGATTTTCTTCAAAAAAAAAGAAAAAACTACTCATGCATTTACAGATTAATTTTTCTAAATTGAACTAGATACTGTGAATCCACAAGTATAAAAACACATCTGAAACATAGTCCATGATTATTACTTTAATCAAGTTTATGTTGTAACATTTGCTGGAATGCCTTTTTCTTCAATTCTTCATTTATACGTAAGATCGACGTTCTAATGCAAATATCGATCTGCTTGCATAAACTTTCAACTGTGGTGCTATAGGTGACAGTATTAGGTCGAATACCTTTACAATACATAGATTAAGAAGTCTGTTCTTCCATACATTACCCGTTCATGTTACTGCAATTGGTAATAACATTAAGTTCACAGCACCGGATGTACACAACTACATCCGGTGCTGCTGCGTTCACTAGGATCAGCTTCATTTACTACTGCTCTGCCTCCCCAATGCTTAGTGTTCCTACTCACCGACAATATTGAATTTGTAGCATTTGTTAATCACATAATGAAGAGCATCCACATATTTGCAACTTTTTCAGATTACATAAATTATCAGTAATACACTATGTGTCAACAGTTTTATGATATTGACTAATTCACTGATCAGGACAAATCAATATGGCTTACAGAAACAACTCTGCCGACAGTTATGTGTCATGAAACCAAACATAGAATCTAAATCTCCTAATATATCTGGACCCTAAATACTAGGCCATACAACTATTAATCACACCAAAGTTAATATAATTAAACCAAGGAACAGAGATTAAAAGAGATGAAGCCAAAACTACAACTCATTGCTGCTGCTTTTTCTCTTTTGACAGCAACTCAACTAGTTGATTGCATGTGATACTAATTGACTACAAATCATTAATTAGGGCTACTAATTATGCAAAAATGATTAGGAAATATTGCTAAATTACTATTGGTGACAAAAAATGTTATCATGATTTTAGAATGGTTTAAATTGTCATAAAATAAGTTGTAGGCAAGATTAGAAACATTGGGGGTGTTTGGAAGTTAGAGGTTTGGGATAAAATTAGAGGTTTGGGGGTAGATTAGAGGTTTGACCAAATGAAACCTCTAATGTGAGTGTTTGGTTGTTAGAGGTTTGAGTTAGAGATTTGGGATCAAAAAACTAATTTTGAAAAAGCTCATTTTAGGAGCTTTTTCAATTAGAGGTTTGCTATGTATCATAAAAAGTTATTCAAAAAGCTATTTACCAAACACTTTTATTCAAAACAGCTAATTTCAATCCGCTAGTCAAAACAACTAATTCAATCCGCTAGTCAAAACAGCTAATTCAATCCGCTATCAGCTAACAGCTATCAGCTAATTGCCAAACAGGGCTATTATCTTTGACTTGAATTATCATTTTGCACATGCCATCCGTGTTAAGATTCCCACAATAATTCCTCTCCTTTCTTCGCTTATATTGTAATCCACTTCAGTCCAAAATTTAATAACACGATTTTAAAGTATAATAAAAATAAACTTATCGTCTTGTGATATTTTATTATTCAGATTCGCAGGACATACTTTTCTCCTCACAGAATTCTGGAAGCAAACGCTTTATGTCCTAAAAGACATTATTGCAAGGTAAATTTATGTGTCATCCATGTTTTTTCTTAAGTTTAGCTTATAAGTTAATAAGCCGTGTCTTAGATAAATTTCGGGATGAACGATAATCAAATCTTAGCGATGAGTGTGTTATGGACCTTATGGTTAATAAAACTTGGAATGAAAGTGCAGAAGATATCCATCCATCACTGATCACACTATCAGAGGGTCCATGCATGATGCATGTTGTTTAACCAAAACCAAGAACACTTGGTTCACGCACATCAAATTTATTTGGTTGTCTTGTCTGTATATGAAAACCCGGAATCTATAAAAATGTTTGCAAGTAGATCTGGAAAGTGAAACACAAGTCACTGAGTTTTGGTAGGACAGTAGTCTTATTTTGACATCTGGTTGTGTTATCAAGTCCAGGAGATGTATCTAGCACAAGCTTTGGTAAACTTGGTAGTACAAGTTTGTGCTGATTACGAGACTTCACTTGTTTAGAAACAGATCTGTTCCTTTCCGTTCCTATCTTTTACATTCCAAGAATTGAAGAGCACATGGGAGGATAGTATGCTTGTCTCAAATCTCAACCAATTTATTAAATTTTGCATGTCTCAAATCTGAACCAATTTATTAAATTTTGCAAAGCAATCGGTCAAATATTAATGAAATTATGTAAATGTTGAATTCTAAATTATGAAAAAGGCATGAAGTTTCTAAAGCACATTATAGAGAATTCTTCTCTATTAGTGCACCTTAAATCATGTACTCCGTATTTTATTACTCCCTCCGTCCTTTTCGTTTCTTTGCACTTTCTATTTTGGGTTGTCCCTTCCATTTCTTTACATTACTAAAAATAGTACTCCCTCTGTCCCGTCCATTTGTTATCATTTCAAAATAGGGTGTCGACACACATTTTAAGGTGGATTTTAAGGATAGTTCCATAACTTATTTTTGAAAGTTTCTTTTTTTTGTATAAAAATAGAACAATCCTATTTTTATACAAAAAAAAAAAATTTAAAAAATAAGTTATGGAACTATCCTTAAAATCCATCTTAAAATGTGTGCCAGAAAGTGACAAAAAATTGTAAAAAAATGGATGGGACATAGGGAGTAACTTTTAACAATAAAATACATTATTACAACCACTACTTCATTCTACTTTTTCAAAACTTTACACTATTACACCCACTACTTCACTTATTTTAACAATAAAATCACTATTACACCCACTACTTCATTTATTTTAACAATATTACACACACTATCTTGGTTTCCGTGCAAAAAGCAAACGATAACAATTCCACTGGACGGAGGGAGTATTATTTTTGATAATTCAACCGTACGGATGAAAAGTTTATGTCGAAATAACATTGTATACAAATTTTTATTATATTTGAAATTGTGGAACATCACTTTTATAATAATACTATTATATATATATATATTCAATGTCACAAATTTATCATAATCTTATTGCTATAAATTTATAGTTCCAAATAATTAAATTACACGAAAATTTGTACATTCACATATTTTTGTATGAATTTAACATCCGTACGGTTGGATTATTCAAATAATAATTAATTTATCATATTTTAAGCCGCACTAATAGAGAACTTCTCTAGTGTGTGCTTTAGATACCCTTTTCCCTTATGTGAAAGTGTCTACATACAACATAATATGAGAAAATGCCCAAAATACACTACTTTTGCTTAACCCCTGCCCAAAATGCCCATATGCACTGTGCACCGCCCTAATTACCCACGGTGTACGCATTCTGAGACTGCGTAGCCTAGGATACGCATGTTGAACATGCGTATCTCAGATCACGCATTCTCAGAATGCGTGATGACGTCATCCCACGTCATTAACTCATAAACTCTGCCGGCGCTCTCTTTTCCCGGAAATCGCACCTCCTGTCGCCCTCATTTGTTCTCCCAACTCCGGCCATCTCCACTCCTCCTGTTGGCATCAAAATGAAGCCCATACGTGCCTCTACATTTAATCATGTTTGATTTGTTGAGTTTTGTCCCGCAGGGGCGAGTATGAACCTCGTCGGAGTGTTCGAAGTCGACGGAATCGTTAAAATGGGCGTTTCAAATCCGGCGATTCAAATGGTATGAAATTGGTATGTACTTGTAGAGGATAGAAAGACAATGATTTTGGTGTATAGGTGCAATTGCTCGATGCCTAGAAAGGACGAACTTTGTGGTCAAAGTTTGGTCGTGTGAAATCGCCTCCGACAACACCTGGAGAAGACGATGAATAGAACGTCATATACGCATGTTGGATATGCGTATCTTGAAAAACGCATATTCAACATGCGTATACGGTGTTACTATTTCCAAAAACCAAAACAATATTAGTACACTCCACGCATTTACCACATGCGTGGTCCTATTCCACGCATAATCAGAATGCATACCCAGTTCTGCGCATTTGTGTAATGTGTGGTCCGTGGATATTTTGGGCGAACGTTTTTCCTTGTAGGTATTTTGGGCACCGTGAATAAAAATGTGGGTATTCTGATTTTTCACCCACATAATATAACATGAATATCAATTATTTTTTTATCCGACAAAGAATATCTCACTCAAATATTTTACCCGTTTCTTTTATGAAATATTCAAAATTCGAAATTTGTTAAAAAAAAGTTAATTGTGTGTAATTATAAATTAAAAATATTCGGTACAAATTACAAGTAGATTATCATGGTAGACTTATGCGAAAATTATGAAAATTGATTATAATATATAAAAGAATTTAATAGAATATAATCAAAAAATGATAAAATATATAAATCTTGAATTTATTGTAACCTTATTATCACCTTTTTCATGATAAATAAGTACTCCCTCTGTCCCATCCAATTGTTTACACTTTCCTTTTTGGGATGTCCCATCCAATTCTTTACATTTCTAAACTTTCCTAAAATAGTAAAGTTTTATAATATAAAAATCAACTACATCCACTAATTTTCTCCACTAACTCATTTTATACATTATATAGTGATGGGTCCCACCACTTTACTCATTTTTCCTACTTCTCTCCTCATTCTTTATATTTTTCCTTGGTCTCCGTGCCCAAACCAAATGTAAACATTTGGTTGGGACGGAGGGAGTAGCATCTACCACTTGGGGCATCGTTCAAAACTGTTTCAACAAGATATGCCACCTATAAAGTTGTTGGTCGCTAGGTACACAAAAGTTAAGTTAGTACACACTTTTTAATTTATTTTATTATTTTAAACTCATTATTCACTCTTATTTTAATATATTATATTATTTATCCATTATTAAAACCGCTTTCTCCTCGCTCCTTTAAAAAAGCAAACATCACACACACACACACTAGATGTAACAAACCTCACACACATCACCGTCACAGTTACATCCTCTATTTCTCCGGCGATAATGCCGCCGGAAATCCCAGCTCCACCGCCGTTTAACAAGATCTAATTTTGAACACATACATTACCATTACATATAAATATCTTATATCTACCTCTATCTTAACACTAGTTCCGTACAACAATGGCGGCAGTAACGAAACGCTCAACAAATCAAGCCACAATGACTCGTGAGTTCAAGCACCGAGTTCTCACTTGCCTGAACAAACTCTCCGACCGGGACACTTACTCGGCGGCGTCAGTTGAACTCGAATCTATCGCAAAAACACTGAGTCACGACTCGTTATCGCCGTTTATATCGTCCATTACCACTACTGACTCGTCGGATAAGTCGCCGGTGAGGAAACAATGCGTGAAACTAGTCTCTCTACTCTCGGAATCACACGGCAATCTCCTCTCTCCGCATCTCTCTAAACTCATCTCCTCCGTGATTCGTCGTCTCCGTGATAATGACTCGGCGGTGCGATCCGCTTGCGTCACCGCGATTAGTTCGATTTCGTGTCACATTACGAAACCGCCGTTTACTTCTATTGTTAAACCTCTAATTGATGCGTTGGTTACGGAACAGGATTTGAATTCGCAGATCGGAGCTGCGTTATGTGTTGCTGCTGCAATTGATGGAGCTCCGGATCCGGATCCGGTGTTTCTGAAGCGATTGTTACCGAGATTGGAGAAGTTGTTGCGGTCCGAGAGTTTTAAAGCAAAAGCGGCATTGTTGACTGTTTTTGGGAGTGTGATTGGGACTAATGGAAGTTTGAGTCAGCAAATTGTGAGGAATTTTGTCAAGTGTTTTGTTGAGTTTGTTAGTAGTGAGGACTGGGCGGCGAGGAAGGCTGCTGCGGAGGCGTTGGTGAAGCTGGCGGTTGTTGAGAGGGATGTGTTACCGGAGTATAAGGCTTCTTGTTTGAAGACGTTTGAGGCGAAACGACATGACAAGGTTTGTTTTCGGTTTTATTGAATTTTGAGCTAATTTGATTGTTTGATCAGTTGTTACGCAATACACACACGAAAAAATAGTATATATACAGTGAATAGAATCTGCATTTGTGAAAAAAATCTCTACTCAGTTATTAACATTTTAACTCCTCTATGGACAGTATGCGATTAGGTGAATATTATGATTACTTTCTCGTAGGTAGTACTAATATGGCAACAGAATTACTAATTACGAAAGTAGAGATGAAATACTGAAGTTAGTGTCTCTTGATATTTTGTAGGTGAAAGTAGTGAGAGAGGCTATGACTCTGATGGTGGAAGCTTGGAGGGAAATTCCAGATGAGGTTCCACCACTTTCCGAATCTCAATCCTCTTCGAAAGGTATTGCCTTTATGTGTGTTCTTTACTGAATGAACAAAAAAACATTATTTGATTTATTGTATCTCAAATTTATGTTATTGATGTTATCCTTTACCAATATAGAAACCTGATGCATATTAGTATACTACATAAGTGCAAATTGAGATGAACTAGATCCAGATGCATTGATAATTTCCTGTGGTAGATTTTGCTATTATCTTTCAATAAGGAAATTGATATATTTGGATTAACAGTAATCTTCCATCTTATTATCTGCCCTTTCTACCTTTTTTTATATACATATATTTCATATCTTAAAATGTTTTAAATGCAATATGTATTTTGTGGTGACAGAAGTTCCTAGCAATGGACGCTATTCTTCTGGCTCCAAATCTACTCGTGCTATTAATTCTGGACCTCCTCAGATGAGCAAGATTTCACCTTTAACTGATTATTCCTCCCCAACAATTGCCGGTAAAAGAAATCCTCCAGAGTCAAGTGACAGGAAAACAGGACCAGCTATGTTCAGAAAGCTTGATCGTAAAAAGCCTCCTAACCGGAAAATTGAAACTGCAACTCCATTGTCTGTAGTTTCAGAGGATATCAAATTTAGGAATGAGAAATTATGCAACAAAGACGGGGAGGGGATCAATAGATTTACAAAGCTTGAAACAAGACGGGAACTTTTCAGTAGGAACTCTGAGGGAAATACGCACAACTTTGATGGGTCTAAAGCTTGCTCGAGTGTGCTTTCTTGTGATGAAGTGTCAGAATCTGTGGCAAAAGTTAACATTGCCGTCGAAAATCATCGTGATAATCATAAAGAGAGTGAGGATCTATTATTGATTCGCAAGCAGCTTCTTCAGATTGAAAACCAGCAATCCAGTTTGTTTAATTTACTTCAGGTAAAATGCTTACGCTTGGAAATATACTTTCTCATGAAATTATATTTTCCTGGGTATATCATTGTAGCAACATGGAAGTCACAATATACCTTTCTGCTAATTTGCTGTCTACATAGTAATGTTCGACACATCACACATGAATCTGGTTTTTAGATTTCTTCAAATAGTCTAATATTATTAAGCTTTTTTTTTTTTTTTGGAAAATGTTAATTGCAGGGATTTATTGGGACATCACAAAATAGTATGCGTTCTTTGGAATCCCGTGTCCATGGTCTAGAGCTGACCTTGGATGAGATCTCGCTCGATTTGGCAGTGTCAGCTGGAAGGATATCAGGTACTCGCTCTGCAGGAACCACGTGCTGCAAGCTGCCTGGTGCAGAGTTTTTATATTCCAAGCTCTGGAGGAGAACAGAAGGTCAGACTTCAGCGTCGGAGGCTATTAGGCACAACATGACAATTAAGAACAGAATCAAACCGGAGAATAAAAGAGTTCGTCTCCAGAACGGTAGTGGGTTTATTGTGAATCCATTGGCAGAGGTCCATAACAATTCCCAGGGGATTTCAGAGATTGTCCAAAATGCTGCATGACGTAGATCAGCACATCAAATGCCTTCAATATGACCAGGTGATGTGGTTATATGGGTAAACTTCATTCTAGTTATTTTGTTATCATCTAAATTTGTACAGAATCTAATTGATTTTCAGCGAAACTCTAATTTTATAGATGTATTGTACTCGATTTCATGTGTGATTGATTGTGTTAGTGCGTTGCAGTTCATGGGGTAATTTCGTTTGGATTTAATTCACTATATATCATCACTCAGTATTGAAATTTTATCTAGTGCCTCTATAGACAATATTTGTTTGGTACTACCGTTGCTTCCTTCCTCCAATCAGTAAAGGCACAATTCGTAAATGTGGACAACTACTGCAAGCATCCATGTAGGATACATGTCCATAATTCTTCTTGTCACCTTCCTTTGTTGATGCAAACAACTGGATTGGTTATTGATACAAAGGACTGCTAGCCTGATTTTAAAGTTTAGTACTATCTTCAATACACAAAACAAGTCCTGATTAATGAAATCAATTTGCAAATTCCAAAATTCAGAAGTGACATGGATCTTAGATAGCTTACATGCATATCAATGTGACCACGTAAAAGAAGTTGCAAAAAGGAAGATTTTTTACTTGCAATTTCGGATTTTAGGAAATCATTACTTGAGTGCTGAAAATATACTTTCACAACTCTTTTCATGTAGTGCGAATCACAGATTTTAGAACATTTTACAGGAATAAGTAGTTTGGGATTTTATATTTTACATTAAATGGCCCTCTCACACTGCAGATAATCTTTCTCTCTGAACTCATCGAATTTGTTTCTGCTCATAGATTCCAACCTAAAGCCTCTAAATCAATTTTGCAGAACTTTTTGATATTTCTGGTTCAGCTTCTTACCTCAGCTCCATTCTCATTTTTTTTAGTATCATGACTTTGGCAAATACTGTACTTGCAGGCTGTATTTTTCCATCGAAAGTTGAAGTGGAGGGAGGTTTCTTTACTCTCTGTATGAGCAGTATCTGGATTAGCTTGCTCGGCACCGGATGGAAGCAGTATTATTAATATCTATCATATGTCTATCATTCATATTGATTAAGATTCGGAAAGTATTGTTTGCTTTTTGCATATCCTTTCACGTTTTCATACCCATATGTCAAGTATCAGTTTGCTGTTTGTCTCAAATAAGTAACTACTTGGACAACTAATCTCAAGTCTTACAAGACGAACATGTACAGAGAAAGTAATTTTCGGGAAAGAGACTCTTGGTTGTTTACATTTAAACATTATGGTATGTTCAATACATTTGGTAAAATGAAATCATTCCTAATGAATAGTTTCAGTCAACCTGTTTGATCAAAGGAACGGAAGGTGTTGTGAAATGTCGGGGGAGAGCATGACCTGAAGATAGTACAACAAGGAGACTGCAAACGAGTATGTGTTATGTGAATTTGTAAAACATATCTGTTAAAAAAAAACAATCATAGATTGCAAGCAGTCAGCCTTAGATATGTAATGTACAAATGTCAAACTAGAAGACACCGAAGATGTGTCTTACTTGGTAGAAAGGAGATGCCTCGTGTTCTATTAATTTGTTTCTTGTTCCATAACCGCTATGTAAGAAAAATACAGATAAAAATGGAAGCTTTGATGAATACTAAATACAGGGTTACCAGGTCTCAAAACTTACGTTATTTTTTTTTGAAATGTAACCAACCAAAGAAATACAAGAACTTGTCCAAATAGAAGAACATTTACCGTTTACTATATACGTTTTAGCAAGAAACTTGCATAGGTAAAATACAAGAAATGAGAAACCCAGTTAGTGATCCTATCTTAAAAGCCTAACTTGATCTCTAATTGGAATTCAGTAATCCTGTATTAAAGCATTTTGAATTTTATATTCTTGGATACAACCATTGTTTTTTTTTTTTGAAAGAAATCAAATTTTATTAGATAAAACCAAAATCATACAAAAGAGTCTCCAACTTATGAGTAGGAGGAGACATGATTTCATTGTAGCTATTTAGCAAACATGGAATTCTAATCAGCAAATGGGTAAATTTGTTTGCTTGCTTTCTGATACGCTTAACAGAAATATCCTGACTTTGGGTAAGCTTGAATCTGCAGCAATCAACAATATAACCCACTTCCACATAGTTTGGTTTTTCCTTCTCCATAGCTAGAATCGAGAGCAACGAATCACTTTCAACGACGATATTCTGAATTTGCAGTCATAATCCAAGACAGAGCTTCATTAATACCTATAGCGTCAGCTTTATAGACTGAGACCATTCTTCCAAATCTCATGGTCTTGCCCCTTAAAAAGGTACCTGCATGAACCATCCCCACAGAGAAAGAAGAAGAATTCATTCCTACTGAAGCAGCAACATTCACTTTGAACGTACCTGCCGGAGTGCTGTCCACTTGTAATCACTTACATTTGTTGAATGCTTATTGCCAGGAACAGTGCTAGTCTTCTTAGCCTTAACAACTTGCCAGTCTGCCATCATCCTCTTACTCCACTCCATCGAAGTATCAGCAGCAGCAGCAGCTTTAACCTCCCACACTTTCTTATTTCTGACAAACCATATACCCCACAAAACTGTGAAGGATGCAAGCATTGTTAAAATTTACTTATACGAACCATCAAGACGTAATGGGCATGGAGTTTCTAAAGCACACTTCTCTATTATGTGCTTTAGATACTCTTTTCCCATATAAACTATTTATTCTATAGTATATTATAGATACATGCCTCAATCAATTCGAAATATTGATTGCATCTATATATTGTTACCCTAAAAAACTATAATCTTCGCGAAATGTCCAGATATGACGAGTAAATTTTAATGATATAATTCAAGAGGACTTGTGCACATCTAGATGCATGATGCGTATAAAAAAGATCATGTTTTGCAAGATCAACTTGTTTTTTCGTGGCACAATGCGAAACATCATGTAGTAACTACAGTAGGCAATGCTAAGTGGTTGCGTCTGTATAGGATGTTCACCTATATTTTATATCATTTAGATTTCGGGTGGTACACATAGATTTTTTTTTTTGACAAACAAGGAGAAAACTTCATTAAAACAATTGAACCCAGCCGGGACAAATCCCCGAACTGTCAAATACAACCTGATTGTGAAACAAAAAACGAACTAAACAAATAACCGCTTTGTTTTCAGATTGTTTTACAAGATGAATATTTAAAATATTCTTGACATAAAAAATGATTACAATAGATTTTCGAACAATCCAAACGACTACATCCCTGAAAGTAGTAGTAATATCCCAATTGACCTTCGCACAATAAAAACCATTGTTAGACCAGTGTTCATTACTTTCAGCATCCCAGCTATCTACATGCCGAATTCCAGCTATGGACATGCCGAAAGTGGAAGCCCATATAGGATGAACAATCTTTGGTTGTGAAAGGTGAGCTTTTGCGATAATCTTCACTACTCCAGCCCCGATGCGAGTTTTCCGGATCCCCAAAAACTTCCTGTAAATCATTTTCAGCATAACCAACATAGAGGTAAATCGCATAAACAGAAACAACAAAACACAAAAACAACTAACAATCACACACAGAGCGATACAAACGAAAAATCTCAAAAATTCAAAAATCTCGGAATGACACCAAAAGATAGAATGATGATAAACCGGAGATTTAGAACCTAAGGATGATTTTTAATTGAAGATTTGAGCTACAGACCTATGCAGATCTGAAAAACTCAAATGGATTTATTGAATGAAAATGGATGAAAACAAGAAAGAAGGGGATAGATGTGAAGGAGAAGGACCGAAAATTGGATGATGGAATGATAGAGAAGCAAGGGCCTCCGGTCGGTGGAAGAATCCACCGCCGGAGGGAGGGGCGGATGACTTGTACACATAGATTTAGTGCACGATCAAAAGAAAAAACTAAGATTGAACCACAATTTATACTACCAAATGTCGTCTAGACTATATTATATATCATTTTTAGGTACGATTCTTTCGAGCTGAGAAAAAGTACATAGACTCATGGAGCTCCACAGGCTCAAGAGAGTTCATCCATTTGCAATTAACTGAGCTTTGCATGTCTTGCTTGTCACTGGTCAAGAACAAACACAAGGGAACAAAGGTACTGCCGCTACATATTTATCACCTATAATATCCAGAGCTCCAAAACGGAAGTCAGAACTCGCTACTAGGTTCACCAGCAAGAGTGAAATTTTCCAACATGCCAGATGTAGAGAGAAGCACATTCTCTCAGTTTCATTCAGAATTTGAGCAAATCAACTACTAAAATTTTCTGCAGGCCGAACACCATTCTGTGACAGATTGCGGATCTTTCATGGTTGCTATTTTGCCAACTACTAAGAAAGGAAAAGAATTATCCAACTACATATATATATAATTTTACTAAATGTTGCCCAACCATTAAAAGTAACTCTAAAAGCTTAATTTTGAACTTGAAAACCCCTGCCATTTCAGTAAACGACAAGGTTAACATCCTATAGTAAAGTCACCATGTGAGGGTTACAGGGAGAGAAATATAAAGGGTACAACAAAGTTAAACAGTAAACTTCTTGTAAAATGACATTCCTATAAGGTATCAACCTCTGGTATCATAATATTGCTCTCTGGAATAAGCTGCATGTTGGCAGTTCACATGGAAAGCACCATCTTTGCCTTGACACTGTAGAAAAGCTAATCTGCAGTCTCTTCACCTTTACAAATTCTTTCTTTCTTTCTTTTTTTTAATAAAAAAACACTATGATTTTATACAATTAGGATCATCTTTCCGAAGAAGAATAAGCCTGCAAATAGAGAAGGGGGGGAGGGGAATGTATTAACATATAGCAATGAGGGAAGACAGAAGAATGCTACCACATGATACCATAAGACTGAAGCACTGGAACACTGAAACAAATTTTGATTTACTGATCAGAAATTCAGATATAATGCAACTAGACGACTATAATAAGTAACACTAAACAACCCTGTCAAAAATGATCATTCCTAATACTAGTATCCGAATTCAGAATCCTAGTGTATAACCACACGGTCTCCGCTATTTTCAAAAGTCAAAGAAAAGATCTGCAAGAGGATGCTAGAGATAAAATGATACTACCAAGTCAATACAATCACTTCTGATGACATATTGACATCACTTCAGTTGACCTATAATAACTATTCTAGGACAAAAGATAAAGTGAACAAACACATATCATCCTACAAGAAAGTTACTGAAGTAAGCAGAATCACATATAATATGGAAACAAAACCCTATCAAACAACATTTTAATGGATGCTTAAAATATGAAAGAATCAAACAGTAACTGTATGTGCAAAAAATGTTCAAACATTCAATTTTAGAAACTGTGAAGAGCCATAGATCTGGCATCGTATATATATATATATATATATATAGGATTCCAACCGTATCAAAAGATTATATCTATTCTTAGTAATAAAATTCGTGCAGTTTTTAAGGGCGCAAAAAGGAGGAAAAGGTTTGATCGGAGAATTTAGAAACTTCAGTGCATAAAAGGTATAAGAACGATATATAGAATGACCAAAGATGGAACTGGCAGAAACAGCTTCTTGCTGTAATTAAAACCACAAAAATAAGTGCAGATCATAAGTTATTAATATCTTGTCTGAAAGAAAGTCTTACGGTTTATCATGTAATAAATGTGATTGTCAAAGGAGGCATAAGGCAAGTGGAGTGGCCTTGCCGTCTATCAAAGCCCCATACTTGCCACATCTAGACATCCTACGGAACTAATTGTAGGTTATCTACCAAGCCTCATTAATTACACTCTAAATCATCTATATGAGACACATATAATGTTACAAATATGTGTGTGCACAGACGAGTATGGAAACAAAATTTCCAAAATTCTAGGGCCTCACTTGGACATGTTTTAACACAACCTAAAGCTTTCCAACATATTTCAATTACTATATAATACAGGAAGTTCATCAGAAGATTGTAAATGATAGGGCACGCACAAAATTATATATCTTATACTAAAAAAATACGGAAAACCTATTCATAGAGCACGAGAACACAAACGCAAATTACCAACCTGGCAAGCAACCTGTGCTCACTGCCTGCTTTTGAAAGATGAATCAGCTCCCAAGCTAGACTTCTCTGGCTCTTCAGATGCAATTTGTGTTCCCTTCCTTCTCTCTGGAGTGTGGTTATCAGCAGAGAGATGTCCATCAGAGATGCTCACAGATTCTCTCTTCCGCTTCCTTTGGAATGTGTATTTAAAATATTGCAGAGGAGAACCTTTACATGGTGCATCAGTTGTTTCATCAACTTTCTTTAGGTTTGTATTAGAAACCTGAATATCTGAGCTTTCTGTAGAAGGGCCTTCCTGAACAGAAGGCACCAATGTATTAAAAGGAGGCTCACCCTTAGATATCAACTTTCCAGTGTCACCTTCTTTTTCAATGCCATTTGTTTCAGTAGTTTTTACACACTCTGGTTGTGTCTCCATGCCTGCTATATCCGAGGATAACTTTTGCGTGAGTGTAGGATCTTCATTAGGCTGTGGATTGTTCTGGATTGATTTGGGACTAGGGTCTGAGTGAGGAACACCAGGAGTTTCACGTCCCTTCATGAAAAGTTTAGTAGGAGTCTTCTTGCCTGAAGCGCTTTTACTTTTCCTATGCTTGGTCGCAAATTTCACCAGAGGGTCACCCTTAGAGATCAACTTTTCAGTGCTGCCTTCTTTATCATTGAAATTTGTTCTAGTAGTTTTATTCTTCCTATGCTTAGGAGCTGTTTTAACTTCTTCTGGAATCAATTTTGTAGGCTGAACTTCATAACAGCAGCTAATACTGCCATTCTTACCCACCACTTCTTTGCTCTTGATATTGAACATCTTGTGAACCTCATTGAAGGTAACCTTGCATGTAATATTATCCTTTTTTGCTCCTTCGACATTTCCCTGGCTACTTGCGTCATCTGACTGTCTTGATAGAGACAACTCATTATCCAAGGTGTTCCTTTCACATGCCTGAATTCTCTGGGTGCAGGCATTCCTGGAAAGATTGTGCTTCTTGCTTCTACGTATAATAGAAGGTAATTCATGCATGGCGCCAGATAAATCCCGCATCCGAGGTTCACTAGAGCACTTAGGGGATTCGGTCATTTGATTCAGACATGGATTCTCCTTGTAGGAAGCTACTAGAGAATCATGTTGGTCCAGGTGCTGCATGTCCCTCCTGGTCAACCCATCAGATTTGGCTTCCTCATATCTCAGCTTTTCTCTGAGCTCGGTCACTATATCCTCCGCTTCCTGAAGCTGTGCTTCAAGTAGGTCAATCTTCTGTTGACGATTTTGAGATAACACATTTGCTTCACTAATCTGCAATTATGCTTGCGTCAGAAACGTAAGATTGGACCCACTAAAGAGATGTCTAAACAGAAAGAAAACACCAACACATGGAGCCGAAGAAACTCGAATTTTAAATGCAAATTACTGTATTCCAGTGTTGTTAGTTTAATCTTTCAATTGCACTTGAGTGGGAATATAAAAAGTAGATGTTTTTCGTATAACAGACAAATGTTCTGAACCAGAAGAAACATGTTAGATACGTAATTTAACAATTAGAGCTTTAACTACTAACACGGATCGGGTTCAAAAGAGTATGTTTCTCCAAAAATAAAATGTGTTTGTCTCATAATATCTTTCTTAAGCTCAAGCCATCTACTACATAATCAATCTATTCAACACAAACTACTCCATAGTCTACCATTAACTAAAATTTAAAACCCTGCCACTGTAAAGGAAAGAATATATCAACAATTAGAAACATGAACATGTAAACTGACATCTAGAAACAAGATAAAATTTAGGCCATGATATCCATAAATTAGAAGAAAGCGAATACATTAACACAAGCTCCCACCAAAACCTAGTTCAAATTCAATCAATTCCTCAAAAGAGCACAAAATTAAGCATAATCAAAGCAACCTCATAGAACACCTAGTCCATAGAATTACCAAAAAAAAAATAAAATTAAGTGCAAAGACTGTTTTTGTGTAATTGAAAAAGAATGGCCTTGATTGTGGATCAATATTGCAAGCAAACAAATATAGACTGAATTTTACATAGTCAACCATTAACTTAATCACGAAACAACATAGATGTTAGAAATATCCATAACACACAAACCCGAACAAGACGATATATAGGTCTATGCAAAAATAATTCAACACATAATTCTTGTAAAGACTGTATAGAGTGGCCTTGATTGTAGATCAAAATGCATCACTGTCCAAAATAATTCAACCAAACTTATAAAGACTGAATTTTACATGCTTGACAATTAACTAAATCACGAAACAACACAGATGTTAAATAATCCAAAACACACAAAACCGAACACGCAGATATATGTCTATGAAAAACGAATTTAACATATAGTTCGTGTAAAGACTATATAGAGTGGCCAGTGGCCTTGATTGTAGATCAAAATGCATCACTCTCCGAAAAAATTCAACCAAACTAATAAAGACTGGATTTTTTTTGCTCAACCATTGCTATATCACGAAACAACAAAGATGTTACAAAATCCAAACACACAAACCCGAACATGCCAATATATATATATATATCTATAAAATAAACAATTCAACCTATACATACATTAAAAACAATTATACAAAAAGATCAGAATTATACCTCATCATCCATCTTCTTTTTGAGCCTATCCATTATCTGACCCGCCTCCTCTATCGTCCTTTGTTTTTCATGCTCAAATTGTTGAGCTCTCCTCTCTGCAACCATTACTCTGGCAGCTGCTTCTCTTGACATATTCAAGATTATATCAGCATAACCTCTTCTCAATGCCTGTAATATCTGCAAAAACAAAACAAAAATAAAATGAAAAATCAACCCACTGGAAAAAATAATCAAACACACATATACAATCGCATAAACACCAATGGAGCATTCAAACACAAGATCAAAAGTAACCCCACTTAAAAAGATTCAATTTTTTTTGCAAAAAAGTCCAAAAAATCAAAGAAACAGTTGAAAAATTCAGGTGGGGTGATTGTGATGGTGGCTCCGGCGACTGCGCCGCCGTGAAATGAGGGTGATCTAGGGTTGAATTATGGAAATGGGGTTGAAAGATTTTCTTTACCTGGTCGGGGTCGTCCATTTGTTTAGATTCTTGTTCCTTAAAATGTTCGAATGATGTTTTTTTCAGTTTGGGAAGAAAGTGAAGTTGGTTTTTTAGGAGAGCTGCTCTGTCTTGTGTCTGTTATATGTACTCACAAACCCATACCCTTACTGTAAAAGTACCCTTCATATCAAGTCATAATTACTAATTTGCCATTCTCTCTAGCAACAATTTTAGATGTATTTTGAGAAAAATATTGTAAATTTTAGAATGATATTGTAAAATATAATATCCAGATATTGTAAACAAGTTTTTTCCTGATACTAATATATTGATATATTACATTATAAATTTTAATAGATTTCAATAAATGAAATTTTCGGGTACGAAATATAATTTCGATTTCTTTTATTTGTTAAATTTCTAAATAAAATGTACACATCCAGAGGGTAGAAAAGGAAAATAAAATTTCGTTGCAGATGACTAGAGGCTAACAAGTCAAGTTCAGTGAAAGAAAGTCAAACAATTAAATTAGTAAAATCCAAATAAAATCGTCTGTAATATGCTTTGTAGATTTACCTGGATCACGAGGGTTGGAAATAAATAAGTAAAAATTGATTTAGAGATAGATTAGATCATTCTTGTTGGTAAACATTAAATTTCTAATTTCCTACCTAAAGCTTGAACTTGGACATATTCATCATTCATGTTACATTGATTATTATGATTTGTTGGCTTGGTTCCTAATATTTTTTCACTAAATCATACAAAAATTGGATATTTTTCACTAAATCATACAAAAATCGGATATTTTTCACTAAATCATACAACAAATGGATATACACACAATTAAAAACCAAACTAATACCTCTATTTAATATTTCAACCAAGGCTAAAAAATTATATATAGCCATTTTTAAATTTGACCCCGGGCTAAAAAAAAAATTTTACTTGTTTTTTTTTTCCCGACCCGGGCTGGCGCCGGGGCTAGCCCCCCCGTTTCCGCCCCTGCATATAGGCTACAACCATGAGATGAGACTGATGATTTGCCGTCATGTACCTTAAGACTGAAGCTCTGCAACACACATGGATTAAGTAGATAAAGTATTTAAATCTCATTGCAACTAGAATTAAACGACTAACATTAAACAGCCTTGTCGAGAATGATAAATCTTAAGTTGCAGGAATTGGAAACATATTTTATATATACCTTCAAGCCTTCCCCTATTTTCACAAGTCAAATTAAGATTCTAGGGAAGAGACAGCCATATATAGCAAAACCCATACAAGACTTGGTTCGTTCATTCACTTTCGTCACAGTTCATATGGTAATATCACTGGATTTACTTGGAAATTAAGGAAAGCAACTTATTATCAATGTAACATAGCATAAAACATGATTGTAGAGATTATTACTCTACAACCTTAATTTTTCAACAAGTATCATTTAAAACTTCTGTGCCTATAGTTAAAGAAAGTAGCAATAGCAATGACACATGGAAGAAAGAGGACCGCTGTCACTCTAATATAGAAACAGTAAAAGTAATTATGAAGCAATTAGATCGCTCTGAGGGATTTCAGATTATCAGCACTGTAACAAAGACTGGTTTTAAGGAAGACACAGACTCAGATTGCTTCTGTCATTTTGAGCTTCCATAAATTAGAACATTTTTCCATTTGCAGAGTTATAAATTAAGAACGAACAAATGAAACCTCAGTGCATAAAGGGTATGATAAAGATACGATAGCTAAGAATGAAAATGCAGGAACAACTTTTGTCTTTCTGACTAGAACTGCAGGAATAACTACAGAGCATTTAGTGTTGATACTATATCTGAAATACAGTCTTACAGTGTAATAGAGCTGGACATGAGGCAAGGGGATAGTTGCTGCCTCTGGACTTCCAATCACCTTTGCCTACCTACAGAGCCACATTCATTACATTAAAAACATTAAATAAGACACATTCAATGTTCTCATATATGTGTGTATGGACGAGTATGGGAACAAAATGCCTACAAATTCAGGAGGCACTTGGACATGTCCCACCAGAACATAAAGCTTTCCGACATATCTCATTTACTATATAATATAGATTTTCATCACAAGATTCTGATTGCTAGGGTAAATCGCCAACCAGACAAGCCGCCTGCTTACTAGAGATGATCAGATACCAAGCTAGACTTCTCTTGCTCTGAAGACAAATTTTTTCTTTCTTTCTTTCTCTCTGGAGTGCGGTCCTCATCTGAGACATTTACATCAGCGATTCTCACAGTTTCTCTCTTCCGCTTCCTTTGGGATGTATATTTCAAAAGTTGCAGACAAGAACATTTACTTGTTGCATCAATGGTTTTGAGCTCAGGCGGTGGAATGGAGTCATTAACTTTATGAGGGTTGATTCAGATACTTGAATGTCTGAACATTCTGTAGAAGCGTCTTCCTGTACGATAGGCACTAAAAAATAAACTAGAGGCTCGTCTTTTCAACTTCTCAAAGTCACCCTCTTTGTCATTGTCACTAAGTTGAGTAGTTTTTTCACACTCTAGATGTATCAGCACGCATGTCATATCTGAGGGTAACTTGGTGGTTGGATCTTGCTGAGCACTCTAGTCTACTGATTCAGGAGTAGGGTCTGCTTGAGGTACACTAGGAGTCTCGTCTAGCTTCCTCAACAATTTATCATGAATATTCATGTTTAAGGCAATTTTTATCTTCCTACACCATGGCATTGGTAGCAGTTTTAGCTGTTTTTAGTAAGAAGTCAGTAGCCTGAACTTTATACCGCCAGCTCATAGAGCCATCTTTGCACATTGCTTGTTTGCTTGCTATATTGAACATGTACTAAACCTCATTAGTGGTAACTTTTCATGTACTTATATTGTTTTTGCTCCTTTGACCTTTCCTAATTTGCATCATTTGGCTGTCTTGATAGAGACATCACAATGTCCAAGATGTTCCTTTCACATGTGTGAATCTCTGTGTGCATCCATTTCTGTAGAATTTGTGTTCCTTGCTTCTCAGTAGTATAGAAGGTAATTCAGGCATTGTGCCTTACAAATTTCTCATCCAAATCGCGTCACCAGAGCACTTAAGTTATCCGGTCCTCTGATTCAGAAATAAATTCTCCTTGTAAGAAGCTACAAGAGAATCGTTATCTAATTCTAAAGGATGGATCGGAAGAGACTGAGACTGGCTATTATCCTTAAATGCTTCTTCTGATTAGCATTACCATGTTTGTCCGGGTGCTGCATGGTATTCCTACTCACCCTCTCACAATTGGCTTGCACAGACCACAGCTCTTCTCTAAGCTCGCTCACTATATCCTCTGCTTGCTGAAGCTGGCTTCAAGTTTGTTAATCTTTTCTTGCTAGTTGATTCCAAGATGTCATCTTTGCTTCACTAATATGTACATATGCTAAAGTGTCTAAGTACTGAAACATTGGATTAATTACTCAAGAGAGTGATCTCTAGACAGAAAGTGGACATTTACACAAAAAGCAGAAGCTTGAATTATAAATGCAATAACTCTACTCCAGTTGTTAATTTAACCTCTCCACTGTACTTGAGTATGTACAAAAGTTCGAACGACAAGAAACATGAGAGATATGTAATAAAACAGTTTGGGCCTAACTACACCAACATGCATCTGGTTCATTTTAGTTTCATAAATCATTCGTAGCCTTTAAGCAAAATAAAATCTAACCTATTCTGCGGTGTAATCCCTTGTAAGATTATTATACAAATTACTCTTTAAAACAACATAGACATCTGATTTCCCAATATAGACATTTTCTCTGGAAAGCGGTTCTCGGCAGAGACATTTTCATCAGAGATTCTCACAGTTTCTCTCTTCCGCTTCCTTTGGAAGTGTATTTGAAAAGCGGCAGAGAAGAAGAACCTTTGCTTGTTGCATCAATGATTTTGAGCTCAGGCGGTGGAATAGGCTTATTATAGTCACTAGTTTTACTGGTTCTTCCCTGCATTGAAGCCACATGAGTAGGATCTTCACTAGGCCGAGTACCGTTCTGTAAGGAATTAGGAGTAGGGTTTGACTGAGTTACAACCGGAGTCTCATGTAGCTTCCGGAACAATCTTTCAGGAATTTTCTTGCATGAGGCGAACTTTTTCTTCCTGTACTTTGTATTGATAGAAGCTTTAGCTGCTTTTAGTATCAAGTCAAAAGTCTGGACTTCATGCGAGCAGCTAATACAGCCTTCTTTATTGCTTGCTATATCTCCTTCGACCTTTGCTTTTCCACTTGCATCATTTGGCTGTCTTGATAGAGACAACTCGCTGGCACGAGTGAATTCCATGCGTGCATCCAGTTCTGCAGGCATTGTATTCCTTGCTTTTCAGTAGTATAGAAGGTACATCGGGAACAGGGCCGTACAAATTTCTTATCCGAATTGCTTCGAGGCACTCGGGTTACCTAGCCCTCTGATTTAGATCTAAATTCTTCTTGTCAGCGGCTACAAGCAGTGTTGTAAAAATCGGTTGACTCGGACGAGTACTCGGAAATCTCGGAAATCGGTGATTAACCGATTTGGATTTAACCGAGTACTCGGACGAGTACTCGGATGCTGAAAACGAGTACTCGGAAAATCGACCGAGTACTTGGATTTTGAAGATCAAATCGAGTCGAACCGATTTCCGATTTTTACAACCTTGGCTACAAGAGAATCATTCTCTAATTCTAAATGATTCGGAGATGTCATCTTTGCTTCACTTTTGCTTCACTGATCTGTTGATATGCTAGATTGTGTCGTCAGTACTACAAAAATATTGCATCATAAAGAGATCTCCAGATAGAAAGTGATAAAGAGAAGAAGCTTAATTTTTATGCAATAACTCTACTCCGTTTGTTGTAAATTTAACCTTTCCACGGTACTAAAGTTTGATCACAACTACTAACATTCTAAAACTGTAATAGAACAATTGAGCCTAAAACCTAGTTCCAAATTCAATCACTTTTGAACAAGAAACGCAAGGGGCACAAAGTTCCCAGGATAATGAAATCAGGTTTATAGAACACTTTCTATTTTTTGAAGATGAACACCCTCATTCTTAAAATCACACAAACCCAACAAAGAACATGAAAAATATATAACAATTGTAAGAAAATATTTTTTTCGCAATATGATTGCTATAATCTAAAAATGATTTTGAAATCCATTATAAAGCATCGCTTGAGAAATATTGGTGAATTTTCCTTTCCAAACTAATACAATTACTTTGTGGAGTTGTATTAACAAGTAGAGTAAACTTCAAAATGGTGGCCAGATTTTACACTCATTTTCAAAAAAGTGACCAGACTTTCAATTTTGCAAAATAGTGGCCAGACTTGCCTTTTTCCTTTCAAAAAAGTGGCTACAGGCGATTTTCAGCTTTTTGGCAGGGGTAAAATTGGAAAAAAATGCTATAGATCCCAAAAATTGTCCACAAAAATTCCCAAATTAATATGGTCACCATATGATTGGTTATATTCGTAATAATAATAATGCCCCCATGTATGCACATCAATTCACCAAAAAATCCACTAATATGAGTTGTCAGGATTTAATTAGTCAATTTATGTGCATGCATGAGGGGCATTATTATTATTATTCTTACGACTATAATCAATCATATGGTGACACATATTAATTTGGGGATTTTTTGGTTAATTTTTGGGGGTTTTAGCATTTTTTTAGTAAAATAACATATTTTCCTATTTTACCCCTGCCAAATAAGCTGAAAATCATTTCCAGCCACTTTTTTGAAAGGAAAAAGGCAAGTCTGGCCACCATTTTGCAAAATTGAAAGTCTGACCACTTTTTTGAAAATGAGTGTAAAATCTGACCACTTTTTTGCAATTAACTCTAACAAGTATTATACTTGAGGAAAGGGGGACGAACTTTACGTTTCAGAATCATGGATTTTATTCAAACTAGGAGTATGTGTAAGAGGCCGTAAGACAGTCCATCAATAAGGGTCCGAGTGGCGCCGGTTCCGTCTAGGCCCAAAGTTGGCTAGGGAGATCCGGCGTATGGTGCTATCCATATGTTTTTCCTTCTACATGTAGAGAAACAAATCTTGAGATGCACAACTTACGACTGATCATCGTAAGGTTGTGGCTTCTGGCGTGTCAATACTCCAGGATTAGTTCATCATCCATGTTTAGTATGATTTTCTGCAACATGTATGGGAAAGGCCTTCCAATCATGTTGGCAGGGTTTGAAAAGCATTCAACACTGAGATTTTGAAATGAAGTATCTTGAACTTCATCTTTTATTTATATTTCAGAGACTTTGATTATATGTGACATAACAAAGGTTCTCAGGGGTTTTACGAAAAGATTGTACTCTGATTTATTTTGTAACTTCTTTCTATAAGTTACAATTAATGAAACTTGGTCTATACATTACCTAACCAAGGTTTTTCAAAGATTTTATGAGAGGTGCATATATATATTGAATCACCCTGTAACTTCATATTATAATTTACATATTATGAAACTTTGTTATACTTATATATATATATATATATATATATATATATATATAGGGTCTTATTCTAATAGAAACTAAATTAGAATAGAAACTAGAAATTAAACCTAAATTAAATATTTCAAGCTAATCTAATGACCATATTAGGGGTACCCCAATACAAAAAACATTTAAAATTATTGGCTCTATTCAACAAAAATATAAAAAAAAATAAAAAAATTAAAAAAAAGTTACTGTTCACGTGATGACGTGTCACGTGAACAATAACTTTTTTTTTTTAATTTTTTATATATTTTTGTTGAATAGAGCCAAGAATTTTATAAGTTTTTTGTGAAGGTAACCTTAGCGGGGCCATTAAAATAAATGAAATATAATTTATTTAGTGTAGGTTTCTAGTTTCTATTCAAAGATTGGTTTCTATTTGAACGCTAGCCTATATATATATATATAGGGTTGGACTCCATAGTAAACACCTTATATAACAAACAATAAAGAACACCTCATATCTAATAGATCCATTGCCCCTGGCGGGGCCACCCAATACAAAAAGTTCTTATTTTTTTTACCCTCTATCCATCCATCATCTCAAAAAAAAATAAAAAAATAAAAAGTTACTGTTCATGACGATGACGTCATCAGTGACATCATCATGAACAGTAAAATTTTTATTTTTATTTTTTATTATTTTTTTTGCTGGCTTGATAGAGGGTAAAAAAATAATAACTTTTTGTATTGGGTGCCCCTGGCGGGGCCAAAGGATCTAATAGATCTAAGGTGTTCTTTGTTGTTTGTTATATAAGAGTGTTATGTATGGAGCAAAGGCCTATATATATATATATATATAGGCCTTTGCTCCATACATAACACTCTTATATAACAAACAACAAAGAACACCTTAGATCTATTAGATCCTTTGGCCCCGCCAGGGGCACCCAATACAAAAAGTTGTTATTTTTTTACCCCCTATCAAGCCAACAAAAAATTAAAAACTTTACTGTTCATGATGACGTCACTGATGACGTCATCGTCATGAATAGTAACTTTTTAATTTTTTTTTTTTGAGATGATGGATGGATAGAGGGTAAAAAAATAAGAACTTTTTGTATTGGGTGGCCCCGCCAGGGGCATTGGATCTATTATATTAGATCTAAGGTGTTCTTTATTGTTTGTTATATAAGGTGTTTGTTATGGAGTGCAACTCTATATATATATATGGTAGCGTTCAAATAGAAACCAAACTTAGAATAGAAAAACCTACACTAAATAAATTATATTTCATTTATTTTAATGGCCCCTACATCTTCACAAAAAACTTATAAAATTCTTTGCTCTATTCAACAAAAATATAAAAAAAAATTAAAAAAAAAAAGTTACTGTTCACGTGCCACGTCATCATGTGAACAGTAACTTTTTTTAAAATTTTTTATTTATTTTTATTTTTTTGTTGAATAGAGCCAATAATTTTAAACGTTTTTTGTATTGGGGTACTCCTAATTTGGTCATTAGATTAGCTTGAAATATTTAATTTAGGTTTAGTTTTTAGTTTCTATTCTAAGTTAATTTTTATTAGAACAAAACCCTATATATATATATATAACAAAGGATTTCAGAGGTTTATGAAATGAAATATATTGAAGTATCTTGAACTTAATCATAAAAATTATATTATGTTGAAACTTTGTTTATATTTCATTTAACAAAGGTTTCTGGAGTATTTACGAAAATACTATATCGAAATATCTTGAACCTCATTACATATATTATGTTGAGACTTGGTTCATTTTATGCATGACAAAGATTTACTGAGATATTATGAAAAATGCTTATATACATATTGTTGAATAGTTACAAACTATTTTGGTGGGCTGTTTTGCTCACCCTTGCTTTATTTTTATATCACACAACAACAGTTAGGTGAGACATGACCAATATCTTCCAGAACATCCTTGCTACCATTACCAAATTCTGTAAGAAAAGCAGTTAGACATATATTGTCGTATGGAGATCATATAGACTAACATCAGTTTGAAAGAGAATGTTAGCATGAAGCTACATATAGATTATCGAGATAGGAATGATTGAATGGATACCCTTATCGGGGAGAGATGATTTGATTTATCAACTGAAGGATGTAAGTATTTCTTGAAAATAGAATTGAGGATGGAATATCGATAACTTAAGATAGACCCTGGGGATGCACAAAGGATGACATTCACCCTTAATAGGGATTGTGAGTTTTGAAAATATAAATTTGATTGACTAAGGTATCAACAACCTTTAAGGACTCAGTGAAGAGAGTTTTCGGAAAATAAACAAAGTTGTTATAAGTATTGGTAAATGATATCTTGATATACCCTGTACCCAGGAAATACAGGAGGAATGATTGTAGATAACCTTAGAAATTTTACAAGGAAAAAAGGTAATATTCTAAGCTTCAAAATGGAAGTTTGTGGAGAATATATGACATAATAATAATAATAATAATAATAATAATAAGGCCAGATAGGGCATGTGTTAAACAATGAGGAGGTATTGATTGGACCAATGAAGGTAGAGATTGTTGTAAAGCAAGAAAGACATGACATAAGAGATATCTTAGATATGATTGGGAGATAGCCGTGATAAAGGCCACATTTAAAGATTAAGGCAATAACTTATGGGAAAATAGTGATAAATTTTTCCCCTTCCTTCACAAGAGCTTAAGGAAAATGTTTTTACAAATCAGTAATTATAAAAGAGGAAGGAAATAGAGTGGAATTTTTTTTTAGAATGACTTTGATTGAAGGAAGTTATTAGTATCCGGAAAGTCCAATGAAGTGGCCGACACTTTAAGTGTAAAGGAGTAAGTATAAATGCTCGTACCAAAGAAATAGAGTGATATGGGGAAGGACCTTGAAGGTCATAATGTGGTGGAGGAAATTTACATTCCTTCTGATGATTATGCAATGATCAACCATAATAATAATTTAAGTAAAGATTCGATCCCTGATATCGTCTTAAACATATTACATACCTTAGAAGGTCCTAATTTGAGATGAATCAGGACCATAATACGAAAATGACTAAGTAAACCTTTAAGCTTCAAGTCTCCTACTAAAGATATCTATACTATATTATAATAAGCAAAATATGGTATAATTTGTAGTTGGTTACCCCTTTTTTGGTTATCCCCATTTTTTGTTATCCCTCATTTATCACCGTTAGATCAGCAACTCAAATAGATCATGACCGTTAGATATAACAATACTAAAAGTATGCAGAGGTTCAAGGTTCGATTCCCACCAATAACTATTAATTTATATTTAATACTAAAAATTATTATATATAAAGATGTAAGGTTCGAATCAATAACATATTTAAATTAATATTTATAATATTATATTATATTATAAATAAATTATAAAAAATTAAAAGTAACCCGTGCTTTGCACGGGCTATAAGCTAGTATGATTAATAATTTCATTAACATGTCATCGTTGCTTTGGTTGAAGCTCTTTTGCAATTTTATCTGCTTCATGACATATCTACGTCAAGTTCAAGATATATTCCTCATGGATCAGGAATAGTGATTATTTTGTCTCCTCGAGAGATTTTGATACGATAATACGAACCTTGTATGATTAGCTATTAAAGCACTGAGGAAACAATAGACCAGTGTTGCACGGATGGCGGGTCGATCGGGTGCGTGGTACGGATACGGGTACGTGGAACGTTAGTTTGCATGAATCGGGTAGCACGAGTTGTGAATCGGGTTCGCGGGTCGATATAAGGATCCCTTTTTAAACTTATATTTTTACTAAACATTATATATATTATTAAAAAAAGAGTACATATTAAATTTTATTTTTATATTACAAAGAGAAAATACAAGTTTTTTATGAAAAACAGTGATATGATATTGTTATTTAGCTACTTTTATTTAGAACATTGACTACCAATTCCACTTAAATAATGATAATTCAGAATTATTATCATATTTTTTAAATATAAATATAAAATAAAATTTTGAAATTAAAATATAAAAAATAATGAAACTCAGAAGTGTTATCGTTTTAAATTATAATAATAATAAAACAATACTCCCTCCGTCCCAATGGGATGTTAACGTTTGCTTTTTGCACGGAAACCAAGATAGTGGATGTAATATTGTTAAAATAAATGAAGTAGTGGGTGTAATAGTGATTTTATAGTTAAAATAAGTTAAGTAGTGGATGTAATAGTGTAAAGTATTGTTAAAATAAGTGAAGTAGTTGGTGTAATAGTGTTAAAACTTACTATTTTAGGAAATGTTAACAATCTATTGGGACATCCCAAAATAGAAAGTGTTAAGAATCAAAAGGGACGGAGGGAGTAGTAATTAGATTGATCTATTACAGTTGTGAACAGCAACCAACTCCAATTATCGAGGGACCTCTTTCAACTCCTCAATAGTAACACGTCATCTTCCTCTTCATTAACTTTTCTCTTAAAACAATATACATACATAAATATATAAGCAGCATCACTGCATCAAGCATCAACCACCAATAAAACACGGAGCAATCGTCATCCTTTTTCCCTTTTCTTCTTCTTCCTTGACTTTTCTTCTTCTTATTCCTCGACTTTTCTACAAAAAAACATATACATATACATATATATATATATATATATATATATAAACACATGACAGATGGAGTTCGTCGGATTTGGCGAACGGGTCGCGTTTTGACCCGTGTTCCGGTACGGGCGAACCAGTTCACGGATCCATGGCCTGTACCGCGAACCGTGCAACACTGCAATAGACTATAGTAAATCACAACTGAACCCACAGGCTACAGG
The DNA here is from genome assembly GCA_037693485.1 of Kitagawia praeruptora. Classification (NCBI taxonomy): domain Eukaryota; kingdom Viridiplantae; phylum Streptophyta; class Magnoliopsida; order Apiales; family Apiaceae; genus Kitagawia; species Kitagawia praeruptora. The sequence goes on along the minus strand of CM075350.1, from coordinate 25,641,468 downwards.
CTACGGCCCCAAACCACCTGATACTTCCACTCCTCCCTTTAAACCAACCCCTTTTACGGGATCCCAACATATGAACCCACCCCTTACCTTCATGCACCCACCCAAATTCACCCAAGGTTGGAACCCTCCACTTGATCAGTTATCACCAAGGCAGTTCTTACAACCCAATACAAATTCCCTAAGATGGATTTTCCACGATTTGATGGAAAAAATGTTCGTGGCTGGATTAGCAAGGCTGAGAAGTTTTTTATGCTCAATCCGATCATGGATGCCACTACTAAGGTCATTTATGCAGCCTTACACTTAGATGATGAAGCAGACCACAGGTATCAAACTATTCAAGCAGAGTATCCAAGCCTTGGCTGGGATTCTTTTACCACACTAGTCCTTCGCCATTTCTCTACAAGAAATCAAGGTAATCTCATTGGTAAATTTAATAAGCTAATGCAAACTTCTACTGTTGATGCTTATGTAGCCCAGTTTGAGGAGTTACGAGGTTACCTGATGAGCACTCATTCGTTACATACGGAGGATTTTTACTTGTCAAGCTTCATTAGTGACCTTCGTTCTGATATCCAGCAAGCCATGTATATCTACAAACCTGTCACCCTACAAGATGCAATAGATAAAGCCAATGAGCAGGAAATCTTCATTGACATGCTAGATAAACGACACAAACCACAGAGTCGTGGTTCCTTTTATACCAATTACCCAGCCAAAACCACTACAGAAACTACCTCACCAAAACCAACACCTATCCCACAGCCTTCACCTATCTCTACTCCCACCCCTCCTGCCAAAGACCTCAATAAACTTCCAGGCTGGTTATCGACTGGTCCCCGTACCCCGGTGATCAAACGAATCTCTCCAAGTGAAATGGCCAGAAGGCGTGAATTGTACTTACCTCTTGCAGTGAACAACGAAGTGGAAGATTCGAGATTCAAATTGCAGTTGAAACGATAGTCAATTAGGGTTCTTCAGATCGATTTAGTAATTAGGGTTTTAATCCCCAATTTCGCTCGCACACGTATTGTTCTCTCGACTGTTTGTGTCCAAACTGATCTTTAACCCGGTATATAACCACTCTAATATTATAGATGATATGTTTTTTATTTACTTTTACTACTCAGCCAGCTATGTGGCATGTCAGCGCCACGTACTAACGATGCTAACGCCGTAAGAGTTTCCGTCGGGTCAACGGGTCAAACTAACGATCTTGTCATTATTCTCTACTTAAGTGGTGCAACTGAGACCCCGATAAATTTAATCAAAGAATTGATACATGGGCCTCACTTCAGTGACCAAAGTGATATTTAACCCAATTTTTAACTATAATCTGTAATGCTTTTTTTATAATGTCCTTATAGAGAGTCCTTGTATTGACGGTATTTAGCAAACGTGTAACACCCCCAGATCCGGGGTCCGGGATCGGGTCGTTACGGTCTTATTTTCCATGATTAATACTTTACTTGAGTCCACAATAAATAAATCACCTGCTGTGACCCCACAATAATAACCACTCACACACACACAGTTATAGTCCCAGAGATGAAATTGAAATAAGTCTTGCATTACTGGTTTACGAATAAAAGTTATTACAAGCCAAAAGGATAACATCATAAGTTTAAAAGTTTAGCCGTTGATTAATCATTATTGATACATATAAGTAAACTGAGAATCAAGGCTGCTGAGCTATGCTACCTCAGCAATGGCAGCGATGATATCAACGGGTAGCCCTGCGGGGCGGGTAACCTGCTTGCGCCGAGTGCGCCTGACGCGGGCCATGTGACCTAGCTGTTGTTGTGACATAATAAATAAGCAAGGGTGAGCAACAGCCCACCAACAATATATAACTGTGCAGTAATATATAAGACAGTTCAAAGATATGTTTGAAATCATATGCCATGCATTAGAGAAAATGTTGCCAGTTTAATGTAAAGGATGAAGTTACAAGGTAACTCAATAAATGTATATTTTGTGGAAGCATATGCTATGCCAAAATAAGCAAGATAGCATCATTTTCATAAAAATAGGAACTTGCAGAATGATATTGCAATTCCAGTTTGAAATACTTTTCAACTCTGCCAACTATGATGATGTTGCAGAAAATTTCCAACATTGAGTGATGAACTAATACGGGAGCATTGCCGCGCCAGATGCCCTGACGTTTACGGGGATCAGCCGTATGTCATGCATCTCATCAGTCGTTCTCTACATGTAGAAGGTAGCTCCGACGGATTTACTTGATTACCGCCCTCTGGAACTCCTAAGCCAACGGTTGGGCTATTGCTGGACCGGCGCCACTCGGCCACTTACGCGTCTCCTAGTTCATTCCATACCCATAACTTTGAAACATAAAGTTTGTCCCCCTTTCCCCAAGTATAATACTTGTTGATAAGACTCCACCAGGTAGTCATATCTAAATGGAAAGGAAAATTTACCAACATTTCCCAAGCTACTGCTTGTTAATGGATAATGACTTGTTCCAATTTTCTTTCCCCTCGAATAATGAGTGGGTACACGTAATGCCATGAATAATAGCAACCAAGTTGCGAGTGAACGAATAATTTATGACCGGGCAGTCACAAGATAAATAACATTCCTCAAGTAAGGTTCCCTTATAATAGAATCGAAGGGAGAATGAAATCACTGAGAACCTTCCTTGATAATATAATAATATTAATAAGACTCTGTAATAATTTATATAATGTTCGGAGGTCGATGATACTATGTGAATGACACCAAGTATCTTTGAAACGAGTTAGAAGAATTAAATAAATATTCCAAGAATATTTCTTGAGTCACGGGTATTGGAAAGGTGTTGCTCGGAATAATCTTTGAATAACTGTTCAGAATAATATTCATTGGACGAATAATGAATATTCCTATTAATAATAATAATATTTTATTGATGAAATAATCGTCAAATGGATATTTGAAATAATATTCATTGAATAAATAATGAATATTTAACTTGAGAATGATACTTATTGATGAAGTAATTATCGATTGAATATTTGAGACCATATTCATTGAACAATTAATGAATATTCGACTTAATAATAATTATCGAAGAAATGAATATCGAATGAATATTTAATATCATGTTCAATAATAGAATTGAATTTAACTGAATGTCGAAGATAATATTTATCGAATAACTGAAGTTCGAATCAATGCTCAACTAATATTTATAAAATAAATAGAGATTGAATGAATATTCGAATTAATATTCATTTATATAAATAAGGCTTGAATGAATATTAAAATAATATTCATTAAATAAATAAACTCGAATGGATATTCAAAATAATGTTTATCGAGTAAATAAGGATGAATATTCTCTAATAAAATAACTTAACTGAGAGTTCGAAATAATATTCGAATATTTAATCGACTTTAGATGAATATTAAACATATAATATTCCTCGAATAAATAAACATCTGAGGGATAATTCGAATAATATTTATCAAATAATCTCAAGGGAATATTCCAATAATATTCGCCAAATAATAAAGGGAAATATTTACTTAGTTATTTTCCTCTGAAAATAATATCGATATATCAAGGAATATCGACTCCCGGTCTATAATCGAAGAATGAGATTCACTGCCCTTTGATTAAGGGTCTAAATAATTTCCGGCTTATAACTGATATATAACTATCTAGCTTATAAGCCAACAATAATTCAGGGAACAAGCATTTCAAAATAATTCAAGAATAGGCATGCATGCTATGGCATATGTATACTGAAAACACATACATATATATATATATTCACAACAACAGCCTTTAAAAAGAAAGGTTCGAAAACTTGCCTGGAAGTCGAGTACGGGTAGGGGTAGTGGTAGCGTGTCCCGGGTCAGCCTGATGATCTATAAATAGCCAAGGCATTCGGGATTAATCACTTAACACCTTTCAAAAGGTTAAGTATAAACTTAACTTAAATCGAAACACGTTTTCAAGTCGTTTCGTTATACCCCTCTAATTCACTCTTATTATTGCCTTTATTACTCGACACTTGTTCGTTACTAAAGCATGACCTTATACTTACATATGGTAAGTATTTAAATCGTATAAGTTTTAAAGTCGAAAGATTAGACCTCGATATTTATCGATCGTTTTCTAAGTGGTTTACCGAAGTTATAACCAAGTATACCCCTTAGGGGTACTTTCGTACTTAACCTAGATTCGAACATTTTTATAAAATCGGAAAACGATCCGTTTGACATGCGGTCTTCTCCCACACCTTCCTTTTTATCTCTATTATTTAATTATCAAGATTCGCCACTGATTTCGCAATATTAAAGGGATCCAATTTCGGTTACGAACTTTTGATTACGGTTCCGAACCACTTTTACGAATTTATTCATAACTCCTAAACCGTAAGTCCGTTTCATGCGATCTTTATATCAAAACGAAGCTTATAACATAATCTAGCTTATCATGGCAAAAGTCGAAGCTAAACTGTGAGTTATACCTTCTGTTAAGTTCGTGTTCTTAATGTTAACGAAATTTCGGCATTACGACGGCTATAAATCGAATATTTCTAAATTCCAAACCTTCCAATAATCAAGGTATCCATCCCAAACAACATATACATGATATATTACCATGAACTGAGGCCAAGCAATGCCTTTCCGTTCATCTAAACTATTTTTAACATTTATCAAATCTACATCACAATCATGCTCATAATCATGCTAATATCACCCCTTATACTAAAACTCATCAAGAGCATGCAAAATCTCAAGGTAAAGTCTAGGGTTTCAAGTTGCTATACCTTCCTTGGAGTATGATCTAGCCTCACTATGCTTGGTATGATCCTTAGAGGTGCTTAAGCTTGCTAAATCAACCATGAAAAACAAGAAAAAACAAGATTAGTTCATGAAAACACTATTCACCCTCCTCTTAAATCATTTTTTTGAAAATGGAAAAAGAAGAGATTGAAGCTAGGATTTTGAGGAGATCATTTATATGAAATGTAAGTCTCACCATAAAAGTTTCAAGATCAACAAGTGGTTGGAAGTTGGATTTTGGATTTGGAATTAATGGAAAAGCCGAATGGTGTTCTTGGAGGGGGAGAGAGTATTTTTGCTTGGTTGATTTATCAATAATGCATAAAGTGAGGTTTGCTTGGATAATATCTTCTTAAAGTGGTGTTAGTGGAGTGTGATGCATTGTTGGATGTGGATTTACCATGACAAGTGTTGAAGATTGGATGGTTAAGGCTTAACCAAGTGGTTTGTTTTCTAAGTACTTAGTTGATTCACTAAGTATTGGTTACTTAAGTAACTACATGGTTTCTAGATATTTGTCACTTGCACACATGCATGCATCTTGCCTCCTCTGCTTGATTCCTTGTCCGTTTATTGCTTAATTCGTTGATCGTTCGTGGGAATAACCCATTCGTTTCTAGTTAGGGTTTTACCGAAAACCTTCTTAATATTTATAATACTATTCCTCATCTTTCTTAATACTTCTCGAATTTAAATTCCTTAATTCCCTTTTATAAATCCTTAAGTCTTGCAGTGTCCAGGGAAATCTCGGAGAAAATGAAAGTGCTCTTTTTCTGAATCCGACAGCTTTTACATACACTTATATTCTTCCTGGATCACTAATACGAACTCAGAAATCCGTTCCGAATACCGGGTATAACATTATTATAATAATATTCCAAATTCCACCAAAATCACTATTCATCACTTATTTTTATTTAATTCCTATAATTAGGAAAATGAACCTGGTTCACTCTCGGGTGCTTCTTAACCTTTTTACGGAACCACTGGACTTATAATAGATATTGATTTGGATGACATAAGAATAATCTTACCTGAAGTAATATACTTATATTCTTAGGAGATAGATCATTCTTATCTATGCCGTCAACCAAAAGTATTCTGCATGACATATAAATAATTGAATTCAAATCCATTCCATTCATTTAATAGATCTTCGTTACATCACAGTCATAACCGCTATTCATTCCCATATTATTACATACTAAAAAGTTTTAATTCTAGCAAAAATCTGGGTTCTTACAGTCTCCCCTCCTTAAAAGGATTCCGTCCCGGAATCAGCTTGAAAACAAATGGGGGTACTTTTCCATCATTGCACTTTCTAGCTCCCAGGTTGATTCTTCTATGTTGTGATTCTGCCATAAAACTCTGACAAGCTTGATGACCTTGTTTCGGAGCACTTGATCTTTTCTGTCCATGATTTCCACAGGTTGCTCTACGTAGGTCAAGTCTGGTTGCATGTCCACATGCTCATATTCCACTATGTGCTTGGCATCTGGGTTATATTTCCTTAGCATTGAGACATGGAACACATTATGCACTTGCTGCAGGTTTGGGGGTAATGCCAGTTCATAAGCTAGCTCCCCAATACGTCTTAAGATCTCAAATGGTCCAATATATCTAGGGCTCAGCTTCCCTTTCTTTCCAAACCTCATTAAACCCTTCCAAGGAGATACCTTCAAGAACACTAGGTCTCCCACCTCATATTCTTTTCCTTTCCGAGCTAAGTCGGCATATTTCTTTTGTCGGTCTTGGGCTGCTACCAGCCGTCCTCTTATTAGATCCACTGCATCTTTAGTCCGTTGGACCATCTCAGGCCCGAGCATCTTTCGCTCTCCAACTTCATCCCAATATAAGGGAGATCGGCATTTCCTTCCATAAAGGGCCTCGTAAGGCGGCATCCCTATGCTTGAATGAAAGCTATTGTTGTAGGAGAACTCAATTAATGGCAAGTGATCATCCCAATTTCCTTTAAAGTCTATAGCACAGACTCTCAACATATCTTCTAGTGTCTGGATGGTCCTTTCACTTTGCCCGTCTGTCTGGGGATGGTAAGCTGTACTCATGTTTAGCCTGGTTCCCACACATTCCTGAAAGCTCCTCCAAAACCTGGAGTTAAATCTGGGATCTCTGTCAGATACTATGGTGACTGGGACTCCATGTCGCGCCACTATTTCTTTGAGGTAGATGTCTACAAGCCTATCAACCGTGTACCTCTCGTTGATCGGTAGGAAGTGAGCTGACTTTGTTAGTCGGTCTATAATCACCCATATGGCATCATGATTCGCTTTGGTCCTTGGCAAACCTACTACGAAGTCCATAGCTATGTGTTCCCATTTCCATTCGGGAATCTCCAAGGGGTGTAGAAGTCCACTAGGCCTCTGGTGCTCTGCTTTCACTTTCTGGCAAGTCAAGCATTTGCTCACCCATTCTACCACGTCCTTCTTCATGTTGGGCCACCAGTAGTACTCTTTCAAATCTCTGTACATCTTGGTGCTACCGGGGTGCACTGAGTATCCTGAGTTGTGTGCCTCATATAGAATTTCTTCCTTGAGTTCCTGATCGTTTGGGACCCATATTCTCCACATATACCTCATGATTCCTCCTTTATCTTTTTCACACTTTATTTCTTCCCCAGTCATTAACTCCTCTGTCGAGTTCTTTTCTGCTTCCATCATTTGTTCTTGGCATAACCTAATCTTTTCCAACAGTAGAGGCTGGATCCGAATTTCCATCAACTTTTCTTGACCTTCTTCAGGTATCTTAATCTCAATTTCCAGCTTCTCAAAGTCTTTTATTAATTCTTCCTCTGTAGTTATCATTTTGAGCTTCTCTTTCCTACTAAGGGCGTCAGCCACCACATTGGCTTTGCCCGGGTGATAACGAATCTCACAGTCGTAATCCTTGATTAGCTCTAGCCATCTTCTCTGGCGCATGTTAAGCTCTTTCTGCGTAAAAATGTACTTGAGGCTCTTATGGTCAGTGTAAATCTCACACTTCTCTCCATACAAGTAGTGCCTCCAAATTTTTAAGGCAAAAACAATTGCTGCTAATTCCAGATCATGGGTGGGGTATCGGATCTCGTAATCCTTCAATTGTCTTGACGCATATGCTATTACCTTGCCGTGCTGCATAAGCACGCATCCCAATCCTTTATGCGAAGCATCACTGTAAATCACGAAATCTCCTTTTCCATCAGGCAACGCCAATACTGGGGCCGTTACCAACCTCTTCTTCAGCTCTTGAAAACTCTTCTCGCATTTTTCAGTCCATTCAAATTTCTCAGTTTTCCGGGTAAGTCGAGTTAACGGGGCTGCAATCTTTGCAAAATCTTGAACAAATCGTCTATAATATCCTGCTAACCCTATGAAACTCCTTACCTCTGTTGGAGTGGTTGGTCGCTCCCAATTTGAAACTGCCTCTATCTTGGAGGGGTCAACGAGCACTCCTTCTTTGTTGATTACGTGCCCTAAAAATTGTACTTCATTTTTCCAGAACTCACACTTTGAGAATTTGGCATATAATTGCTCTTTCCGGAGCGTCTCTAAGGTTATCCTCAAATGTTCAGCGTGTTCTTCCTCTGTCTTTGAGTAGATCAAAATATCATCAATAAAGACTATAACAAACTGGTCCAAATATTCCTTGAACACTCTATTCATTAAATCCATGAAAGCTGCTGGGGCGTTGGTCAATCCGAATGACATCACCAAGAACTCATAATGTCCATACCTAGTACGGAATGCAGTCTTTGGAATATCTTCAGGTTTAATCTTCAGCTGGTGATATCCGGTTCTCAAGTCAATCTTGGAGAAATACACAGCTCCTCTTAGCTGGTCAAACAAATCATCAATTCTGGGCAACGGGTACTTATTCTTTATGGTTAGCTTGTTCAACTCTCGATAGTCGATGCATAGCCTCATACTCCCGTCCTTTTTCTTGACGAACAATACTGGTGCGCCCCAAGGCGACACACTGGGTCTTATCATACCCTTATCCAACAATTCCTGTAATTGTTTTGCTAGCTCTTTCATTTCCACTGGTGCTAATCGGTATGGGGCCTTTGAAACTGGCGCCGTCCCCGGGGCTAACTCAATAGCAAACTCAATCACTCTATCTGGTGGTAATCCAGGAAGATCTTCAGGAAACACATCTTCAAATTCGTTAACCACCGGAATGTCTTGTATCCTGGGCGCCTCTTTCTGGGTGTCGATAACGTAAGCTAAATAAGCTTCGTTTCCTTTTCGTAGCAGTCTCTTGGTCTGCGCCATGGTTAGAATGGTCTGGGTCTGTCGTAACCCCTTAAACACTATTTCCTTATTCCCTGGGGTTTTCAACTTAACCTTTTTCCCTTTACAATCTATTTGCGCATTATTACGAGACAACCAGTCCATTCCCAAAATAACGTCGAATTCCCCTAGTTTAAAAGGGATCAAGTCAACACAGAAGAATCGCCCTCCTATTTCTATTTTGCAATCGGAGTGAATCTGATTAACTGGAACGACTTCCTGATTAGCTATCTCTACTAGCAAAGACTCCCTTAGTGGTTGAGTTTTAAGTTTCAATTTATGTGCAAAATCTCTAGATATAAAAGACTTAGTTGCCCCAGAATCAAATAAAACATTTGCACTGACTGAATTGAGGGAGAATGTACCTGCTATCACATCCGTGTTCCTCACGGCATCTTGCACTGTCATGTTAAAAGTTCTAGCAGTTGGTGGCCTGTTGGAGGCAGCTCTGCTTGCCCCTGAGGCTGCTGGTTTGTTCATTGGGCAATCCTTCCTCATGTGACCTGGACGACCACACTGAAAACAAGTAGTGCCTTTGCTGGCAGTAGGAGCAATCGCGGTACACTGGTGGGCATAGTGGCCTGCTCGCCCACACTTATAACAGACCGTCTGTTTCTGAGTACACACCCCGGGATGTCTCTTCCCACAAGTGGCACATACTGGTAGTGGAGGTCTGGAATGATGGGAACGGGACACTCCTGCTTGTTGGCCGCCCTGGCTCACAGTTGCACTCCCAGATGGTTTAAACCCAATATTCCTCCCAGGTAGGGAAACTGCTCCTCTGTTGAACCTATTCGGGGGCCTTCCCCCTGCGGAACCTCCGCCCATGCTGGCATGCTTTCTCTTCAATCCCCCCTTCTCTCTCTCTCTTTGTATCTGATCGCTCCCTGCTTCCACAATGGTTGCCTTTTGCACCAAGGTGGCATAATCAGTAATTTCTAAAACGGCCACTCTGTTCTGAATCCACTGCTTCAGCCCTTGCTGAAACCTGTTAGCTTTCTTTTCTTCAGTGTCCACAAACTCTGGTACAAATCTTGATAGCTCAGTAAACTTGGCTTCATAATCAGCCACTGACAAGTTGTTCTGCTTTAGCTCTAGAAACTTAAGCTCCATCTGGGTTTTCATAAACTTTGGGAAATACTTCTCTAAAAACAATTGTTTAAACCTATCCCAGGTTACAATAGCATCGGTCTCCATATTCTTCTTAGCTTCCCACCAATAGTTGGCCTCTCCTTTTAGCAAGTAGGTAGCAAAGACAGTCTTTTGGGCTTCCCCAATACTCAGAATCTCGAAAGATTTCTCCATTTCCTTGACCCAGGCCCTTGCCTCTACGGGGTCAGCCGATCCGTGAAACTCTGGGGGTTTGAGGGACTTGAAGGCCCTAAAGGAATTGGCCACAGTGGTGTTGTTTCCTTGGGGTGGTTGGGGATATTGGTTCAAATTCTGCCTGAGCAGATCCATAAATTGTCCCATGGGGTTTCCGCCCTGGTTCTCCCCCCGATGTTCGACTTCAGTTTCCCCTTCTTCTATTTCCTCTTCAAACTCTGCAGTATAGAAAGTTTCATCCCCCATCCCATAATGGGAATCCTCCTGCTCATTATAGTCCTGATCCTGTTCTTCATTATACTCAAGATTTTCCTCATGTTGATTGTGACTTTCTTGGTCAGTAGATTCGTGGGGGTTAGCCCTAGTACCCATTCTTCTTGGTGGCATTTTAATGAAAATTCGGACAATATACGTTAGGTTTATTTACCTATTTCAGAGGGTTCTCCTCACAATATCGATGCATAAATGGATTTAGGATCCCACAGTTCTATATATCATGGCAGTTTTAGCCGAAAGCAGTACGGACAGATATAATATACTAATCTAGTGATCGTGTCATAAGAAGACTGAAATGACTGAAAAGGGAAATAAATATATACCAAGTACCAAACGGTACAACATCCGACATACAACAACAGTTTTAAAAGAAATACAACCATCCGAATAACAACTAGTCAAAAGTGAAATAAGATGTCTATCTGTCTAGTCTGCAACAGGGATCTACAAGCTGAAACTATCCCTACCAAAAATCGGCACTACTATGACCGTACAAGACTAGACAACTAGACCAATACATCACTATCCCTGCAGTCAGCCACGATGGCGGGTCAAATCTAGAACCCTCCTCATAGCAAGGCGGAAAATCTCCTCTGCATCAGCCCTGGATACCATACCATGCCCATCACTAGGTAATCGTCGCACCCTCACACGGGCCCTCAGCTCTATGCCGGTCACCTGCCTATACATATCTCCAGCTCTGGCACGCCTACCACCCAGGTGCCTCAACCGGGCCTCTCTCTCTGCGGCTAGCTCTCTGCGGGACTCTGCCAGCCTGGCCTCAGCCACGGCTACCTCAGAAGTAAGTCTGCCTACAACATAGTGGTGAAAACATGCTGGGACGTCCCCTGTCGGACCATGGGGTGGAGGGGCTGGATCTGCTGGAAGGGCAGCCTCTGCCTGCTGTGGCTCTGGGGTCAATGCCTCAAACTCATCTGACACTGGGCTCACAGGTAGTGGTGGCGGGGTAGGGGCTCTCTCATCAGAGAGGAGTGGCACAAGTAGTCCAGAACTCCCTACAACACCAACTACTGGCTCGTCTATATCTCCCTCATCACCCTCATCTACCGGTACCACCTGATCCGCGGTCATGTCGGTATCCTCCTCCAAAGTCCTAATCTGAGTCACAACCCAAAAGTCCTCCCCAATCTCTCTACCCTCAGGTATAAGCTGGTCCTCCTCAGGGTCCTCATCATCAATATCCTCAGCAACTAACTCAGCATCCCCTACGGCCTGGACCTCCTCCTCTGACTCAACAACATCAGTATCAGCATCAATCTGGACCTCCTCGGGGTCCTCATCCTCTGACTCAACAACATCAGTATCAGCATCTGAATCTACCATCGCCGAGCCCTCGGCGGCCTGGATCGCATCATCGTGCTGTCTCTCATACTCCTCTGGATCCGACATGTCGCTCGCCTATACAATGACGAATTATATTACTATCATGATACTTAAAAGTTCCCATAAGGGTTTTAAGTGAACTTGGCAAGAGTTCTTATTATCTTAGTGAATTTATTATTGTATAGCATCGCATCATCTCTTGGGATTTATAACTCTCTCTCTGATACCATTTCTGTAACACCCCCAGATCCGGGGTCCGGGATCGGGTCGTTACGGTCTTATTTTCCATGATTAATACTTTACTTGAGTCCACAATAAATAAATCACCTGCTGTGACCCCACAATAATAACCACTCACACACACACAGTTATAGTCCCAGAGATGAAATTGAAATAAGTCTTGCATTACTGGTTTACGAATAAAAGTTATTACAAGCCAAAAGGATAACATCATAAGTTTAAAAGTTTAGCCGTTGATTAATCATTATTGATACATATAAGTAAACTGAGAATCAAGGCTGCTGAGCTATGCTACCTCAGCAATGGCAGCGATGATATCAACGGGTAGCCCTGCGGGGCGGGTAACCTGCTTGCGCCGAGTGCGCCTGACGCGGGCCATGTGACCTAGCTGTTGTTGTGACATAATAAATAAGCAAGGGTGAGCAACAGCCCACCAACAATATATAACTGTGCAGTAATATATAAGACAGTTCAAAGATATGTTTGAAATCATATGCCATGCATTAGAGAAAATGTTGCCAGTTTAATGTAAAGGATGAAGTTACAAGGTAACTCAATAAATGTATATTTTGTGGAAGCATATGCTATGCCAAAATAAGCAAGATAGCATCATTTTCATAAAAATAGGAACTTGCAGAATGATATTGCAATTCCAGTTTGAAATACTTTTCAACTCTGCCAACTATGATGATGTTGCAGAAAATTTCCAACATTGAGTGATGAACTAATACGGGAGCATTGCCGCGCCAGATGCCCTGACGTTTACGGGGATCAGCCGTATGTCATGCATCTCATCAGTCGTTCTCTACATGTAGAAGGTAGCTCCGACGGATTTACTTGATTACCGCCCTCTGGAACTCCTAAGCCAACGGTTGGGCTATTGCTGGACCGGCGCCACTCGGCCACTTACGCGTCTCCTAGTTCATTCCATACCCATAACTTTGAAACATAAAGTTTGTCCCCCTTTCCCCAAGTATAATACTTGTTGATAAGACTCCACCAGGTAGTCATATCTAAATGGAAAGGAAAATTTACCAACATTTCCCAAGCTACTGCTTGTTAATGGATAATGACTTGTTCCAATTTTCTTTCCCCTCGAATAATGAGTGGGTACACGTAATGCCATGAATAATAGCAACCAAGTTGCGAGTGAACGAATAATTTATGACCGGGCAGTCACAAGATAAATAACATTCCTCAAGTAAGGTTCCCTTATAATAGAATCGAAGGGAGAATGAAATCACTGAGAACCTTCCTTGATAATATAATAATATTAATAAGACTCTGTAATAATTTATATAATGTTCGGAGGTCGATGATACTATGTGAATGACACCAAGTATCTTTGAAACGAGTTAGAAGAATTAAATAAATATTCCAAGAATATTTCTTGAGTCACGGGTATTGGAAAGGTGTTGCTCGGAATAATCTTTGAATAACTGTTCAGAATAATATTCATTGGACGAATAATGAATATTCCTATTAATAATAATAATATTTTATTGATGAAATAATCGTCAAATGGATATTTGAAATAATATTCATTGAATAAATAATGAATATTTAACTTGAGAATGATACTTATTGATGAAGTAATTATCGATTGAATATTTGAGACCATATTCATTGAACAATTAATGAATATTCGACTTAATAATAATTATCGAAGAAATGAATATCGAATGAATATTTAATATCATGTTCAATAATAGAATTGAATTTAACTGAATGTCGAAGATAATATTTATCGAATAACTGAAGTTCGAATCAATGCTCAACTAATATTTATAAAATAAATAGAGATTGAATGAATATTCGAATTAATATTCATTTATATAAATAAGGCTTGAATGAATATTAAAATAATATTCATTAAATAAATAAACTCGAATGGATATTCAAAATAATGTTTATCGAGTAAATAAGGATGAATATTCTCTAATAAAATAACTTAACTGAGAGTTCGAAATAATATTCGAATATTTAATCGACTTTAGATGAATATTAAACATATAATATTCCTCGAATAAATAAACATCTGAGGGATAATTCGAATAATATTTATCAAATAATCTCAAGGGAATATTCCAATAATATTCGCCAAATAATAAAGGGAAATATTTACTTAGTTATTTTCCTCTGAAAATAATATCGATATATCAAGGAATATCGACTCCCGGTCTATAATCGAAGAATGAGATTCACTGCCCTTTGATTAAGGGTCTAAATAATTTCCGGCTTATAACTGATATATAACTATCTAGCTTATAAGCCAACAATAATTCAGGGAACAAGCATTTCAAAATAATTCAAGAATAGGCATGCATGCTATGGCATATGTATACTGAAAACACATACATATATATATATTCACAACAACAGCCTTTAAAAAGAAAGGTTCGAAAACTTGCCTGGAAGTCGAGTACGGGTAGGGGTAGTGGTAGCGTGTCCCGGGTCAGCCTGATGATCTATAAATAGCCAAGGCATTCGGGATTAATCACTTAACACCTTTCAAAAGGTTAAGTATAAACTTAACTTAAATCGAAACACGTTTTCAAGTCGTTTCGTTATACCCCTCTAATTCACTCTTATTATTGCCTTTATTACTCGACACTTGTTCGTTACTAAAGCATGACCTTATACTTACATATGGTAAGTATTTAAATCGTATAAGTTTTAAAGTCGAAAGATTAGACCTCGATATTTATCGATCGTTTTCTAAGTGGTTTACCGAAGTTATAACCAAGTATACCCCTTAGGGGTACTTTCGTACTTAACCTAGATTCGAACATTTTTATAAAATCGGAAAACGATCCGTTTGACATGCGGTCTTCTCCCACACCTTCCTTTTTATCTCTATTATTTAATTATCAAGATTCGCCACTGATTTCGCAATAATAAAGGGATCCAATTTCGGTTACGAACTTTTGATTACGGTTCCGAACCACTTTTACGAATTTATTCATAACTCCTAAACCGTAAGTCCGTTTCATGCGATCTTTATATCAAAACGAAGCTTATAACATAATCTAGCTTATCATGGCAAAAGTCGAAGCTAAACTGTGAGTTATACCTTCTGTTAAGTTCGTGTTCTTAATGTTAACGAAATTTCGGCATTACGACGGCTATAAATCGAATATTTCTAAATTCCAAACCTTCCAATAATCAAGGTATCCATCCCAAACAACATATACATGATATATTACCATGAACTGAGGCCAAGAAATGCCTTTCCGTTCATCTAAACTATTTTTAACATTTATCAAATCTACATCACAATCATGCTCATAATCATGCTAATATCACCCCTTATACTAAAACTCATCAAGAGCATGCAAAATCTCAAGGTAAAGTCTAGGGTTTCAAGTTGCTATACCTTCCTTGGAGTATGATCTAGCCTCACTATGCTTGGTATGATCCTTAGAGGTGCTTAAGCTTGCTAAATCAACCATGAAAAACAAGAAAAAACAAGATTAGTTCATGAAAACACTATTCACCCTCCTCTTAAATCATTTTTTTGAAAATGGAAAAAGAAGAGATTGAAGCTAGGATTTTGAGGAGATCATTTATATGAAATGTAAGTCTCACCATAAAAGTTTCAAGATCAACAAGTGGTTGGAAGTTGGATTTTGGATTTGGAATTAATGGAAAAGCCGAATGGTGTTCTTGGAGGGGGAGAGAGTATTTTTGCTTGGTTGATTTATCAATAATGCATAAAGTGAGGTTTGCTTGGATAATATCTTCTTAAAGTGGTGTTAGTGGAGTGTGATGCATTGTTGGATGTGGATTTACCATGACAAGTGTTGAAGATTGGATGCTTAAGGCTTAACCAAGTGGTTTGTTTTCTAAGTACTTAGTTGATTCACTAAGTATTGGTTACTTAAGTAACTACATGGTTTCTAGATATTTGTCACTTGCACACATGCATGCATCTTGCCTCCTCTGCTTGATTCCTTGTCCGTTTATTGCTTAATTCGTTGATCGTTCGTGGGAATAACCCATTCGTTTCTAGTTAGGGTTTTACCGAAAACCTTCTTAATATTTATAATACTATTCCTCATCTTTCTTAATACTTCTCGAATTTAAATTCCTTAATTCCCTTTTATAAATCCTTAAGTCTTGCAGTGTCCAGGGAAATCTCGGAGAAAATGAAAGTGCTCTTTTTCTGAATCCGACAGCTTTTACATACACTTATATTCTTCCTGGATCACTAATACGAACTCAGAAATCCGTTCCGAATACCGGGTATAACATTATTATAATAATATTCCAAATTCCACCAAAATCACTATTCATCACTTATTTTTATTTAATTCCTATAATTAGGAAAATGAACCTGGTTCACTCTCGGGTGCTTCTTAACCTTTTTACGGAACCACTGGACTTATAATAGATATTGATTTGGATGACATAAGAATAATCTTACCTGAAGTAATATACTTATATTCTTAGGAGATAGATCATTCTTATCTATGCCGTCAACCAAAAGTATTCTGCATGACATATAAATAATTGAATTCAAATCCATTCCATTCATTTAATAGATCTTCGTTACATCACAGTCATAACCGCTATTCATTCCCATATTATTACATACTAAAAAGTTTTAATTCTAGCAAAAATCTGGGTTCTTACAAAACGTATGCTAAATACTGTTACCCATCATACGGTTTCCCAGCCGTTGGATCGTTGATCCAACGGCTGGGGTTTAAAAAAAAAATTCCACCGTACCGCGGAAAGTTTCCGCGGTACGAGCCTCGTACCGCAGAAAATGCCCCCCTGTTTTCACATCAAAAACAGTACTGTACACGTACCGCGGAAAGTTTCTGCGGTACGTGTTACACAGCATACTGCTAGCAAACGTCTGCACCAGACCGGGACCCATATTTATAATGTAAGATATGAGTTTACCAAGAAATTAAGGACATGAGTTAAAGTGATAAGGGATTATAGATGATAGCAATTATCTGCTAAAAAATAGCTTAAAGTGACGACATAATTACACATGACTTTATTACGTGATATGAAAATAAAAAAAGATTTAATTCTGTTATAATTTCCTAACAATCACAAAATTAGTGAATATAAAAATACATTTAATTAAATTAATGTGATCTTATCACACGTTTGAGATTATATGTGTATAGATATAATATTCTAAATGATAAATCATTGATTTTAGTAATATATGTCAATAATATATTGTTACTTGATTGTAAAATATTATCTTAGTTAAAATGAACTTTAAATTTGGGTTTACCTTAATTTTCTACAAAAATAAATGAATTAAAATGCATTAACTAAAAGAATGAAAAAGAAGATTCTGAGAAAATGAATAAGAAATCGAATATGAAAAAGAAATAAATTGATATTAAGAATTTCAAAGTTCTCTATTTATTTTAAATTGAAATTCTTGAGAGGATTACAATGCAAGCTTACCAAATGATAACCTACGAACTGTGCCTAAGTATTATGGAGCAATAAGAGAAGTGGAATTAGTTACAAAGTAAGATTCATAATATTTTAGTTAATGTGCCGGTTTTAATCGGCTTAAGGATGATACAATACTAAAATGACACAAAATATAAAGAAAAAATAGGGCAAAAGGTTAAT
The DNA here is from genome assembly GCA_037693485.1 of Kitagawia praeruptora. Classification (NCBI taxonomy): domain Eukaryota; kingdom Viridiplantae; phylum Streptophyta; class Magnoliopsida; order Apiales; family Apiaceae; genus Kitagawia; species Kitagawia praeruptora. The sequence goes on along the minus strand of CM075350.1, from coordinate 25,623,583 downwards.
ACATATAATAAGGAGAAATTAAATATTGAGTCAAATTATAGACATAATACATATAATCAATAACGGATTTAGAAATAAAAGATTGATTGAAAATTAAGGAAGCATATATCAAATAGTAATTAGTTCATTTAACAAAAAAAAAAATAGTAATTAGTTAATTTGAATTCATATATTCATATATTTGTATATATGTTTGTGTATAATTTAAATTTTAAATTAAGAGATGATAATATGAATAAGCCTCTTGGATGAAAATGTCAGAACTTAAAGAAGAATGGTTTATAGCTTGATTAATGAAGCCAAATTTTATATAATAAATAGATAAATCATACATGTAAGGAATCCCAATTAAACAATAAAAACATGTATCCAAGAAAATTCTCATTCAAGATTGCAGTATGTGTCCAAGTAACTGGTAAAATACATACGATTAAAAATAAAACTTATATTCCACGGTGAAACCAACATCAATTCAAAAACATGAAAAAAATAGTATCAAATAAAATACATAAAATATTCTCAATACTTGTGTCAATTAAAACTCACACATATATAAACAATCAAATAATACATATATACAAACAAACATGAATATATACAAAGTATAGATTCATATGATAGATATAACAATGAAAAAAGGAGCACAAGAATGAAAATAATGATTTTGATTTTTTAAATCGTGAAACTAATATTTAAAGAAATTTAATATATAAATGATTAGAAAGAAAGAAATTTGATTTATGTAGTTATTTAAAGGATTTTATTATATTTCCACTATGTTACTCTGGACTTTTTATTTTACCTTGTAGTACCGGTGTCGGACACTCGACACTCGGACATGTACACTCGGACTTGGACACTTATTTTAAGCCAAAAACATGTATATTTTTCAAAATATTTCCGAGTCTGATTCTTGGACACGTACTCATGTCGGACACTTATAGCCGAGTCCCAGTAAAATAGTATTTCCATATCCATATATGAATTTTAAAGGTATTAGTTTGAGAAAATTTAAAATTTGAAAAGGTTAGGTTTGTCTGGAACCTTCGGTGGGAATAATTAGGTTATTATGCTCTTACAAAGGTGTATTTGATAAATCTCGTGTTAAGCTATTATCAAACCCAGAACCTCTAGATTTACAAAAGATATACCCAAACGCTTGGGCTACCTCAACTTAATTGCTGAGAACAATTTAGTTTTATGATATTGATAAATAATTAATGTAAAAGGACAAAACTAACCCACGGGCCATGGCTTGCATCCTATAACAACCAGTTAGGGATGGGAATGGGTCGGGTTCGGCTCGGGTTTTGTAAAATCCAAATCCAAATCCAAATATTTTCGGGTTTCGGGTTTCGGATCGTATCGGGTTTCGGATCCAAAACTCAATATCCAAATCCAAATCCGTTGGGTTTCGGATCGGATCGGGTTTTTTTCGGGTATTCAAAATTAAAAATAGTGTAAATAAGTTCCTTAACAAAAAAATAAAAAAAATTGTGGAAGTAATTTAAAAAATACCGCTACATCCATGACAATTTATTTTCTCGATCTTTCCATATCTTATGTCTCAAAGATATGTGTATGTATAATATGTATTTATAATATACATTTATATATATAATATATATATATATATATATATATATATAATAGTGTATGTATAATATGTATTTATAATATACATTTATATATAATATATAATATATAAAATATAAAATATAATAAATAAAAGTCGGGTATTTTTCGGGTTCCGGGTTCGGCTCGGGTTTTGATCAGGTTTCGGGTTTCGGATCGGGTTTCGGATCGGGTTTCATGAAATCCATATCCAAAATCTTTCGGGTTTAAAATTTAAATCCATATCCATATCCAAATCCAAAATATCGGGTTCGGATCGGATAAAAAATCGGATTTCGAATCGGGTATCCGTCGGATCGGATTTTTTTCCCATCCCTACAACCAGTGAATGTTTTGTTACTAATACAAATTGACCAAAATAAAATAAAATTAGGAGTGGTCTTTAATTGTTACTAAAATGTTGTAATACTACCTTGAGAAACCTTCAAACGATTTCTTCTTGAAAGAGCATCTCGAAGAACTCTATTATCATGAGCGGAACCCTCCCAACCAGGCAATATATAAATAAATTGTAGGTCTCTTGAGCATACACCTAAAACATTAGTGGAAATTTCCCCTTTCATATTTATTAAATATGTATCTAACCTTATCATTTTCGTGAACACGCACTTTCACATATGTTCCATCTAAAGCACCCAAATAATTCTACAAAAGAATAATATACCAATTAATAAAAAAAAATTGTATAAGTGAACTAGCTAAAATTGTCCTAATTAAACTTATTTACCTTAAAACATCTGTTGTGACTGGTTCTGTCTTCTTAAGTAGATGATTATAGCACTTAAGAGTAGAATGAAGAACATAGGTAAAGTGACGTGATACCGTTTTTCCGCTTCTTCTAAAAAGACTTGCATTGTTCTATTTTTTTATTATGTGCAAGTATATAAAGAAATAAAGCAACCATTTCTCCTATATCCATATTTTTGTTACCACTTAACCCTCCAATATCTCTAAGCATCCCGCACAAATTGTCAAAGCAATTTTTATCCATTCTAATATTATTTATACATACTTGATCACTGATTTGAATAATAGACTTAAGGTTCAGAAACCGTGCTTTAACTCTATCATCAACAGAGTCGTCAAAAATATAATCAATTGGTCTAGATGTTTTGACACATAACTGAGCTACCACATTAAACATTTCAATTAATATCTCTGTTATCCTCTTCACCATCTCAGTGTATATCGTAACACATGCTGCAACAGTTCGCTACTTCTTATATAATGGCAATCGAGCCATTTCTGTTGATCAATTACAAAAAATTTTAAGCAATAAATGGAACAAAACAATATATATTAAAACAAAAAATCGAATCAAATAGTCAGAGGCATTTCAAATAAACAATCAACAAAAGATTATGCCCATGATCATTATATATAATTATATATAGAGTCCTACTCCACTACAAACTAAAATTAACTACAAACTAAAAACTAAACACTAATCCAATATTTCATGCTAATCTAATGATCAAACTAGGGGTACCCCAATACAAAAAATGCTTAAAATACTTGGCTCTATCCAATAAAAAAATCACTGTTCACGTGATGACGTGGCAGTGGATTTCAATGGTTAACGGTGCTTCGCACCTTCTTGTACGGCGCTTCGCGCCTTTATCATTCTAAAGTTGTAAGGAATGGCAATCAATGGTAAAGGCAATAGACGATTGACGGGTGTGTCGATAGCCTTCGGTCCTCATGACTACCTAACTCATCCGTTTACTGTCTTAAATGCTTCGCATTTCCACGACAAGATTTTTTTTTTTTTGGATAGAGCCAATTATTTTAAGCATTTTTTGTGAAGGTACCCTTGGCGGGAAGCTTAGAATAGATGAAATATAATTAATTTAGTGTTAGTTTGTAGTTTTTATTTAATGATTGGTTTGTATTTGAGCAAAAACCATTATATATATATATATGGCATATATCATTATACATCAAATGAACAATCAATTGCTAAAATATGTCTATAATCAATTACTTTTATTGGGAGAAAAAAAAAAGATGATGAAGATGCATACCTGGAGGGATGAGAATCAGAGGATTGAGATGTTAGAATTGAGATGTGAGAATCCGAGGATGAAGATGTATTAATAGAGTATAGAAAATATGCATATAAATGGCGGCAAATGTTAGCGCCTGTTTTTTCAGGGATAATTGTTTCTTCACGGTGTTAGTGTGTAAGTGGGTTCCTGTATTTTATCGTAACTACAAATACCTAGGTATTTACAGTTACTTTGTTTAATAATTTTTTTAATCAACCCAACACTGTGACCTATTTAACTTTCCAGGTACTTATAGTTACGTGCCTGAGTTACATCAAACCAAAAGGCCTAAGATTGTGCTAAAAGAAGTAAAATAGGAAGCAGAAGTAAATTGAGAGTGAATCATATATGTGGCGGCGGAGTGTTGGGAAATGGATTGGGCGAGCTTTTCTTGAGTCTCAAAGCTTAAATTCATGCAATGATTATATATCAAGAACAAACCCACTTTACTATTATCATGGTTTTACCAGCAGCTACAGTTCCTCCTACCCTTTCTCCTGTCTCATTCATCCACCCACCAATTGTTATGGTAACCTTTTTTCTTTTACTATTCTAATTAATATTTTTATTTGATTCAAACTTAACATTGAATTCTCGCGCGCCTATTATATGACAGAACACAATGAAAGAAAATGTGAGATGGAGTTGGAAGCAAAAGTTGGGTCTGACCCCAATCTAAGAATTGGAACATTAAACACTACTAAAAGTTGGAAGGAGTTAAAGAAAAAGAACTTAAAATTCCAGAAGGTCACAAAAGGAGATGTGATTGATTTACGTGAGTTTCTCTTCACCGAAAGTAGGAACTACCTCATCAGATATAATGACAAAACACCGGTATGTCTTAACTTCTACTAGTGGAACACTATATATCTTAATTCTATATTGTTGTGCCCAATATCATTCTAATAACTTCGCATGCTAAACTACCTCTCTGTTGCCTTACAGCTTTGATGAGGTATTGAGGCATTTGAAGTGATAAATTGTATATTATATTTCTCTTGTGATCCTAGACTGGTTATTGCACCACATATTACCCTCCACCCACCCTCTCTCAACTATCAGATTAACTTAATTCGCTGAACATAGATAAGTGACCCTTTTACTAGTGCAACTCATGTAGTAGTAACTATCATTTTTGTAGATTAGTAGACCAACTCTTGATAACCAGTAGACCAACTCCTTCAGGTTAACAATATTGAAGGACTTGCAGATATAAATTGTTCTCAACTTCATGAATTATGTGGACATGCATGCATCTATGATTAGCCGGTCAAAAATAGGAAGGTCATTTAAAACACTATATGTGGACCAAATTATAATGTGCGGTGAGATTTGGCTTAATAATTATTCATATACTGTGTATTTTTTAGGTTAAGGCAGAGGAGTTGGCAGGGAAAGTTATTATTTTATATTTTGTGTCATTATCGCTATCTCTTGCTAGAAATCAAGAGGATTTCTACACATCTCTCTTGATGAATCTTTACAATCATTTAAAGCATAACCGTGCTATTGAGATTGTTTTCATTGCTATTGACGACGGTAACTTAAGTGAATCTGAGAAGATGTTTGAAGATATATTTTGTCGCATGCCATGGACTGCCATCCCATTTTCTGATGTAATATGTAGGAGAAGTTTGCGGTCAAACTTCCATGTCAATGATACAACTACCCTGTTTGTTGTTGACTCAACTGGCATCGTTTTGCAACGAGATGCTAGAATCTTTATTGAAGATTACGGGGTCATGGGTTTTCCTTACAGCAATGAAAGAATAGAACTACTTGATGCAGAAGATGATGCAGCTGTTCAACAACCGTCCTTGATGACCCTTCTAGGCTCTTATCAACGTGATTACGTCATTACAAACTGATAGGTACCCGCTGTAAGCTTACAGCGGGCACCCGCTGTAACAACCAACCCGCTGCCCGCTATTGCACCTCCACCTGTAACATTACCACATGTGTCATTTCATATTATCTTTACTAAATTGCTACACTTGACAAACAAATATCTTCACATAAATACTTGTGCAAAATATCTTGTTACCTTACCACATGTGGAACACCATTCACAGCAAGGCTAGAAGCCGAACCACGACAAAAAGATATCAAACATCACAGCTTCAACTCTTTTGACGGGTTGGGAGACCCGGAAGAGCACCTTAGCTATTTCGACCAACTGGCTCTCCATTACGAGTATAATGATTTGACATGATGCCGATTCTTTGCCGCAACTCTCCGCAGCAACGCCCAAAGATGGTTTTGCAGGATACCCACCAGGTCCATAGATACTTGGTTGGAATTTAAGAAATTATTTCTCAACAAATTCAAAGCAAATCAATAGCACAAAGTTCACACCGTGTTTCTTGAAACCGTTGCACAACGTAATGGTGAAACCTTGCAAAACTACATTGACCGTTTCAAGGAAGCCGTCAACAAAGTTGTCTGTGTCAATGAAACAGAGGCTTTGGTTCATTTAAGGAGAGGTCTCAACCCTTACGAATGCGAGAAATACGTATGCCGTCTCATGGAAATTAAACCCACCACTCTGGCAAAGGCGTATGACTTGGCATCTCAAGCCATCAATGAAATCGAATCTCTCAACGTACTCAAACAATCTAGGGCTCCACCCGCTCCCACACCATATTTTCAGAGAGAAAGATACACGCCTTACCAAAGGCAAGCACCCGCTTTGCATCAAGTACAAACTACTCACGGGCCGCTGCCCGCCTAAAGAACCCAACCATCAACACCAGTCAGGGACCGCCAAGGGCCCTCAAACCCGCAAAGACCAGATAGGCGTCCTGAGCCAAAATGGACCGAATTTACTCTCCCAAGAGCAACCATCCTAAGAGAAATTAAAGGAAAACCTTTCTACTTTCCACCAGCCCCAATGCACTCATCACCGGATGACAGGCCCAAGGACAAGCATTGCGATTATCATGAAACACATGGGCATTTTACAGATAACTGCCTATCTCTCAAGTACTTTCTGGAAAAATAAGTTAAAGCTGGCAACTTATCTCAATACTTGCCCAGACAAATACTTGGCCCATCCTCCTCCCAAGGGCACAACAAAAACATAGTACATACCGTGTTTGGCGGACATGTCTCACCACCTAGAGAGGAACAGTCTATCTATACCATATCTGAGGGCCCGCCAAATGTCATCACTTTCACGGATGCAGACTATGAGGGCATCAATCCCAATCACACCGAGGCGCTAGTCATATCCTTGGGCATTGCTCAGAATGAAGTAAAAAGGGTCCTGGTTGACAACGGGTCCTCTGTGGACATTTGTTTCCAACACACCTGGGACAGACTGAAACTAAGCGACGAAAAGCTAGAAACATGTACTGACGAGACACCTCTCTACGGTTTTGGCCACAACGCCGTTCCAATAGCGGGCATTGCACGGCTCCCTGTCTACTTTGGGGAATCTCCCAGACAAGTTTGCAGAATCATCAAATTCTCTGTCATTAACACAGCCTCTTCCTACAACATGATCTTGGGGAGACCCACATTGAACTTGTTAAAGGCAGTTACTTCTACCCCTCATCTCAAAATCAAATTCCCTACTTCAAATGGGATAGGAAATATCAAAGGGGATTTCGAAACCTCCAAAAGGTGCTACGGCATTGCACTTACCTTGGGAAAATCCGAACCCAGCAATATCAACAGAGAAAGAGCTCAAAGCAGGAGGCAAGCAAAAAGACAGAGGCACGATGCAAACCAACGTGCCAACAACAAAAAGAGAAAAGAGGTATAATTTATTGACGGGCATGATCCGTTGACAGAAGACCCGCCAAGAATTGATGCCAATCTAATGAAATGTCTCAAAAGAGAAGAAAAACCGCCAATAACCCCAGCGGTACTGACAGAGAAAATAGAAATCATACCCAGAGACACAAACAAGACTGTCAGTATAGGCGCGGGTTTGGATTCAATCTTTAAAAAGGGTCTCACAGACCTCTTGAGAAAATACGTGGACGTCTTCAAGTGGAGTCCAAAGGATATGCCAGGATTAGATGAGTCCGTGGCAATCCATAAGTTAAATGTGGATCCGGACAAAACACCAAAAATACAGAAAAGAAGAAACTTTGCACCAGAGCGACAGCGGGCCATTGATATTGAAATTGACAAACTCTTGGATGCAGACTTGATCTGCGAGGTCACCTACCCTAAGTGGGTCGCAAATGTGGTATTAGTAAAGAAAGCTAATGGAAAGTGGAGGATATGCGTCGATTACACAGACTTGAACGCAGCATGCCCGAAGGACCCGTATCCTCTTCCTTCAATAGACCAACTCATTGATGCTACAGCGGGTCATTTAATGCTAAGTTTCATGGACGCCTACTCAGGCTACAACCAAATTAAAATGACTCCAGAAGACAGGGAGAAAACAGCTTTCGTTACACATAGGGGGGTATATTGTTACAAAGTGATGCCTTTTGGATTAATCAATGCCGGTGCCACCTTCCAAAAAACCATGAATAGAATCTTCAGCAAACAGTTGGGCCGGAATATGGAGGTATATGTGGACGATCTCATAGTGAAGTCTCTCTTAACGGCTTCCCACCTCCAAGACTTGGAAGAATGTTTTTCCACCCTCAGAAAACACAATATGAGACTCAACCCAGATAAATGTGCATTCGCACTTGACGCTGACAAATTCCTTGGCTTCTTAGTATCTCACAGAGGCATCGAGGCCAACCCTGAGAAAATAAAGGCTATAATCGACATGCAACCACCCAAAACCTTAAAGGACATACAAAAACTAACGGGGAGGTTGGCCGCCTTAAGAAGATTCATAGCAAAATTAGCAGACAGATGCCTTCCATTCTTTGATACCTTGAAGGGGGCAACAAAAACTAACAAAATATCTTGGACGGCGGAATGCCAAAAAGCTTTTGAAGATCTCAAAACTTATCTCTCCTCTGCTCCACTACTTGCGGTCGCAGCCCCCTCAGAGCCGCTATCACTTTACTTATCCGCAACAGACAAAGCCGTAGGGGCGGTGCTTATCAAAGAAGAAAATAGTGAGCAAAAACCAGTCTACTATGTCAGCCAAGTGCTCAAAGATGCGGAAACCCGCTACCCCAACGTCCAAAAATTTGCTCTAGCTTTGGTCATGGCAAGCAGAAAATTGCGGCACTATTTCCAAGGGAGACAAATCAGAATCATCACGGATCAACCGCTAAGAAAAATACTTCACAAACCGGATTTATCAGGTAGATTGATCAACTGGGCGGTAGAACTTGGTCAATTTGATCTCAAGTACATACCAAGAACCGCCATCAAGGCACAAGCGTTGGCTGATTTTATGGTTGAATGTTCATTCGTCACAAATGAAAAAGAAGCACCCGCAAAGACCACCACAGCCGCGGACAGCAATTGGCAGTTGTATGTAGATGGTTCCTCTACAAACACCCGTTGTGGAGCAGGGCTCATTTTGACTAGCCCTGACGGTTTTCAAGTCAAACAAGCCATACAGCTAAACTTCAGAGCCACAAACAATCAAGCAGAATATGAGGCACTTTTGGCCGGTTTAGCATTGGCAAAAAACTTACAAGTAAAAAAGATAACCATCTATAGCGACTCACAGCTGGTCGTTCGACAAACAACAGGGGATTATTCAACAAAAGATAGCAACCTCAGCAAATATCAGGAATTAGTTCAGACAATGCTAACTCAGTTTGAAGAATACTCTCTTGAACAAATAGACAGGATGGATAACACAGTTGCGGATATGTTATCTAAATTAACTCAAGGCGAGAGAGTGGAGGCGGACACGGTTTACTTTGAAGAATTAACTGTCCCAAGTACAAGCAAACCGGATATCATGGAAATAAACCCGCCAAGGGATAGTTGGATGACCCCTTACATCCGTTATCTGGAAAATGGCACACTACCAGACGACAGACTCAGAGCAAAAATAGTCAAATCACAAGCAACGAAATACTTTCTTCAGGAGGGCACCTTATACAAGAGAAGTTTTGACTCCCCTATACTTAAATGTGTCGACGAGGAAGAAGCCCTATATTGCATAAGAGAAGTCCACGAAGGGATTTGTGGCGATCACATGGCTGGCAAGGCATTGGCACACAAAATACTCAGACAAGGCTATTACTGGCCAAAAATGCACAAGGAATGCAAAAACTTCACCAAAAGGTGCCGCCAATGTCAATTATTTAGCAATATGTCCAGAAAATCACCAACACTTCCGGCGGCCATCCTATCCCCTATACCTTTTGCAATTTGGGGCATCGACATCATGGGTCCATTCCCAAAAGCCAAAGGTGACTTGCAGTACGTTATGGTCGCCATTGACTACATGACAAAGTGGGCAGAAGCGAAAGCTCTTAAGAACATTACACAAGATGACGCCATTCGCTTTGTTGAAGAGCAAGTCATCACAAGATTTGGAATCCCAGTAATACTCATATCTGACAACGGTACGCAGTTTGTGGGGTCAAAATTTACTAAATTCCTGTCCGACCATGGAATCAAACATAAGAAAGCATCCGTTTGCCATCCTCAAAGCAACGGACAGGTTGAAGTAACTAACCGCATCATCGTTCGAGGTCTAGAGAAAAGACTGACTACTTCAAAGAGGAAATGGCCTTATGAGTTACCCAACGTTCTTTGGGCTTATCGCACATCACCCAGGACAAGTACTGGGGAATCTCCTTTCAAATTAGCATTTGGCACAGAAGCACTTGCACCAATCGAAATTGGTTCACCATCCTACCGTGCTCTCAATTTTGAAGAAGAGGCATATACTCAGGGACTCAAAACAAATCTTGACCTTCTGGATGAAGTCAGAGAGGCCGCTGTTGAAAAAATGACCGCCTACAAAGAAAAAACTAAAGAATTTTTTGGGAAAAAGGCTAGAATCAAAGCCTACGTAGAAGGCGACTTGGTTAACAGAGCGACTGAAGCGTCCGACCCCAGACACACTGGCAAACTTATGCCAAAATGGGAAGGACCCTACAAAATCATCAAAGTACTCAGGCCGGGTTCCTACAAATTAGCTTACCTCAATGGTACTGAAGTTAACAACACTTGGCATGGTGACAAGCTACGCAAATACTACCAATAGATGACTGAAACAGTCGTTCCCCTTTTTCTTCTCTGTAATCAAGGGAACTATGTTTTCAATGGAATACTTTTGCAGAAAACCGATCTACATTTACAAGTCTATCACAACAATAACAAAATCACAGAAGTCCCAGTGGGCCAGCAACCATTACACAATTACACATTGCACATATTACAAGTAAGTATCCATTTCAGTCCCTCTGCGGACACTTACACATTTACACATATTACAAAGTCCCTCTGCGGACATTTACACAAGTTACACATTGCAAATATTACACAGTCCCTCTGCGGACATTTACACAAGTTACACATTGCAAATATTACAAAGTCCCTCTGCGGACATTTACACAAGTTACACATTGCAAATATTACAAAGTCCCTCTACGGACATTTACACAAGTTACACATTGCAAATATTACAAAGTCCCTCTGCGGACATTTACACAAGTTACACATTGCAAATATTACAAAGTCCCTCTGCGGACATTTACACAAGTTACACATTGCAAATATTACAAAGTCCCTCTGCGGACATTTACACAAGTTACACATTGCAAATATTACAAAGTCCCTCTGCGGATATTTACACAAGTTACACATTGCAAATATTACAAAGTCCCTCTGCGGACATTTACACAAGTTACACATTGCAAATATTACAAAGTCCCTCTGCGGACATTTACACAATGCAAATATTACAAAGTCCCTCTGCGGACCATTACACAATTACAAATCCCAAATTCTACACAATCCATCTGTGGACAGTTACTAAAACACTGTTTACAAACATTACGATGAACATCAGCGGACAACTGCAGATTTATAGTTGGAAATTTCGCAAAGTTATCAACATCTTACAAGTCTTGCAACAAAAGATGGAATCTTGAAACAAAAGTTACAAAAGCTGTTTGTTGCGGCCAATCGACAGCAAACTACCAAAGCATAAGTGCTCAATACTCCAAGAAAGAGCCAAGTCCCCTAAACGGGCATAAAGACAGCTATGAATTTCAATCTACGATTTTCAACAGGAAACGATCAAGTCCCCTCGACGGGCACTTACTACAGCAAAAAACACGCCAAGGGACGAATACTACAAACAATCTACAACGAAATGTCTACACACTACACAAATATGAAGGCAATATGACTCAAAACAGAATGAAAGCAGACATTGCAAATATTACAAAGTCCCTCTGCGGACATTTACACAAGTTACACATTGCAAATATTACAAAGTCCCTCTGCGGACATTTACACAAGTTACACATTGCAAATATTACAAAGTCCCTCTACGGACATTTACACAAGTTACACATTGCAAATATTACAAAGTCCCTCTGCGGACATTTACACAAGTTACACATTGCAAATATTACAAAGTCCCTCTGCGGACATTTACACAAGTTACACATTGCAAATATTACAAAGTCCCTCTGCGGACATTTACACAAGTTACACATTGCAAATATTACAAAGTCCCTCTGCGGATATTTACACAAGTTACACATTGCAAATATTACAAAGTCCCTCTGCGGACATTTACACAAGTTACACATTGCAAATATTACAAAGTCCCTCTGCGGACATTTACACAATGCAAATATTACAAAGTCCCTCTGCGGACCATTACACAATTACAAATCCCAAATTCTACACAATCCATCTGTGGACAGTTACTAAAACACTGTTTACAAACATTACGATGAACATCAGCGGACAACTGCAGATTTATAGTTGGAAATTTCGCAAAGTTATCAACATCTTACAAGTCTTGCAACAAAAGACGGAATCTTGAAACAAAAGTTACAAAAGCTGTTTGTTGCGGCCAATCGACAGCAAACTACCAAAGCATAAGTGCTCAATACTCCAAGAAAGAGCCAAGTCCCCTAAACGGGCATAAAGACAGCTATGAATTTCAATCTACGATTTTCAACAGGAAACGATCAAGTCCCCTCGACGGGCACTTACTACAGCAAAAAACACGCCAAGGGACGAATACTACAAACAATCTACAACGAAATGTCTACACACTACACAAATATGAAGGCAATATGACTCAAAACAGAATGAAAGCAGAAAACAACTGGATGCAACAGAGAAATAAATATTTTATTCATAAAATATGTTTTCTTACAAGCATGTTATTACAAGGATTATAGATTCCTACATCTAAAAATCCTTCATGCCTGGGAAGCTTCACTCTTGCCATTCGCGCCCTTCTTTTCAGAGCTTTCACCCTGAGGAGGTGCGCGAAAACGGAAGTTGATTGCATCCGCCTCCGGTGCATTCTTGGCTTCTTCTGCAGCACGCGTGCGGGCAATTTTCCGAACATGCTTACGGCATTCCTCAGCCATGTACAAGTCACCATCCTCCTCATACTGATTGGCAAGGGATAGCCAGAGATTCTCACTGTCCTTCGACAGAGAACGCTCCCGTGCCCCGGCGAAGGGACTAAAAAATTCGTCCATCTTAGAAAGATCCATGAGAGTTTATAACAAGAGGAATTCTTTTGACAGATGAAGAAGGGAATGATCTAAATCAATAAGCAAATTATCCTATTTATAGGGGGGTAAATGAAGATTAAGCCCATTACCGGTCAACAAATTACAATCCCCATGCAGAAAGAAGTAAAGACACAGTCAAATTATTTTGACTCCCATGCAGTATTAAATGCTGAAGACAAACTCCCACAGTCAAAATCACAAATTCAAGGTAACCATTTTCCCACGCATATTTACTACAAACTTTGACACAAAAATACAGACACAAATTCAGTTATAGTTTGAAGCAAAATTACCCAAATCAAAATCACAAAACTATCAAAACAAGATGTTTCACAATCACACAGCAGACATACCCGCTGAGTGATTCCAAAACAAGTCAGACACAAGTTCTTAGCTATAGTTACAAAAATTAAACTAAGCCCAACGGGACCCGCTCAAGGGACCCTCCATACCCCTTAGCGGTTCCGCATCTTCATCTTCACTATCATACGCACTGGCTATGGCACTAAGGGGCTCGAGCGCAACATCAGACTCGTCAGGCATTCCGCTTACAGTTGCAATATCCACTTGCTCCCTTTCAGTCTCAACAGGCTTCATAGCGCCATCCGTTTCAAAATTACTCTCAGTATGAACGCCCGCTACTGTCGACATTGGAATTACACCTTCTATCACTAAAGGGCTCTCAGCGGGCTTGACGCTGTCCGTAACAACCATCTCCATATCAGCGGTTTCTGCACCCATGCCAACAACAGCCACATCAGCCTGGCACCCAACACTCTTTCTTTCAGTTTTCCCTAGGCGGGCCTTCAGGGCTCTGGCTTTACGCTTGGATTTCTTCACTTTGGCCTTCAGTCTTGCGATCTCGGTTTGTAGCTGGCCAATCTCAGGCGGACTCTTAGCGGGATCCTGTCGTTCTATAGCAGCCTTGGCAGCCTCAGCCTTCACAATTTCAGCAAACTCAACACTACTTCTGAACTTTAATATAGCATTGGCCTCAGTTGGACGAGAATCAAGATGAGCCTCAGCCTCCTCAGCACGTTCTTTCTCAAATTTAAGTAAAGTGCTCAAATTCTTCACTTGCTCAGACAAAGTAGCATTGGCAGCCTCAAGTTCTATCTTGTCTTCCGCCAAAAAACGCCGCAAGTCAGCACTATACTCATAGCTTGCTTTAAAGTCATTTCTCTCAATCTCGATCTCATGTAAAGCCCTGGCAGCATTATTTTTCAGATATTTCTCAGCAGATAGCTCCTCCTCCAATCCTTTGATCCTCTGTTTCAAAGCAATGTTGCTACCACGGTACATGTTTCCACGAGCCATCAAACCTGTATACATACACTGATTCTACAAAACACAAACACACAAAAAACATACACCTTACCAACGGATATATTCATATCAACTCTACAAAAATATCAAAAAACAAACACAAAATACTTACCCGTGCAGCATATTTTTGGGACAAACGGCACATCCGCTCCCAACTCAACTCATTCATTCTCACAAGATCATCATCGGTCATAGAATCAACAGAGAAGGTATTGGGCCCAGATTTAAAAAGAAACCCATAGCCTGGGCGGGACCCAACTTCTAGGTCATTTACCTCATCATTACTACTTGTGTAGAACACTATTTCCTCCTCACCATTATCACCACCATCCTCAGAACCATCCTCGGAACTATTCTCAGATTCATCTTCGGTATCCCCTTCACGATAATCCTCATCATCATCCTCGCTATCAACATCAACGGGCTCATTCTCAACGGGTTCCTCCATTACAACATTCTCATCAGCAGCGGCCTCACTCACCTTAGTAGGCTCAATACGTCTACGTTTAGAAGTACTAGCCTCAGCCACAGATTTCCTCTTCGAGCGATGTAGAGGAATTTCAGGACTCTCATTAGCGGTCACTTCCGTTACTTTCACTACTGGTTCTTCATCTCTCCCAGCGGGCGGTTTCTCGCCGCTCTCAATATCTACACTTACTTGGCCTATGGTAGAACCCACCTGGACAGGCTTAACAACGGAACCGCGCCCCTTCCTCTGCATAGCGGCCTCTACACTTGGCGCGCGAATATCAGAATCCTCACCAATATCCCCGACTGTATGCGACGCACTTGTCCTCCTAGCAACAGAACCATCACTTTCACTCTCAGAATCAACAGCAAAATCTCTATCAACAAATTCCTCATCTTCCACCCCAACGTCCCTATCAGCGGACCTCTCTGTTTCGTCTTCAACATCATACTCATCACCTTGGGCATCTTGCAGATTTGACTCCAAAGGCATATCCCTTCTCCGTGCGGACATATCACCCAACAATTCGGACAAAGAATCGTCCTCAGAATTTCGACCTTCCCCGGTTTCTTCTTGCTCAGATTGAGCGTTACTAATAGGCACTTCTTCCTCAGCAACAACGGGCTCCTCATACTCAACCCGCTCCGTCGTCACCACACCAGCACCTTGCCCTGAAAGATCAAAGGCATCTATGATGTTTTCTGCAGCAAACATCCCGCGAACCCGCTTAGGTCTGGGTGGTTGTAGAAGCATAAAATCAGCATACATCTTAGTCTCGTGCTCTATAGACAAAGTGGGATGAGGATCCAGCTCCGCTTTACGGGGATCCAACACTACAAAAATACACAACAGAATTTCAAATAAAGAAAATTACAAAAAACCAAAGGATAAAGACGAAACAGGGACTCACAACAATGTCTTCTCAAATCAGCCGGGTCAATCAAATTCGACTCGGTCCATACCTCACCCAACGCCTTTACCAGCTTAACTAAAAAATCTATCTCCACCTGGCTGAGACGGTTACGGTCCGTCCTATAGGCACACTCCACTTTCTTCACAAAATTCTTGTGCCAAGCAAACTCCCCGCCACCAACTACCAGAAATTCTTCTTGCCAACCCGCCATGCCCTTGGGAAATACAAATGGGCGGTATCCATCCAGAGCTTTTCCAATACGAGTTTGAGACTTAACGAACTGGAGCTCATAAAAAGGTTTTGCACGGCTGGCTTTAACATCAAATAAATAGAAAAAAGCCCTAAATGTCGGCTGCTTGTTCAACGCCTCGTTACTAGCTATAAACCAGTTAATAGCCCTTATTGAATTGGGAGACATCTGAGCCAACGGACAGCGGAAGTACAATCGAAACAAATCCATCAGAAACTTGTGAGGTGGGAACCTTAAACCCGCCCTGAAATGACTTACGGGAATACAGACGGAGTCGTCATCAAAATGATGGTACAACTTCTCACCGGGTCCCGGCCGTCTCCAGAAATATCCATCTTCAATTCGAAACATCCTTTCAACATAATCACCCCAGTCATCACCTCTAAACGTGCTGTCCTGTTGTAAATGAGGAAATTCGGCAAATTTAGCATCCATATCTGCCTTCGAATATGGGGTTGGCACCACGTTGCTCGCCCGCCATAGACTCTCACAACTTTCAAAGTACTGATACCGGTTTCTCCGCAAAACGGCTGTGTAACTCAACCGACCTATGTCCGCCCAACGACCATACATGTTTACTAATGGTCTTTTCTCACCAGTAGCGGGATCTACGAATTCATCACCCATCTGCAGAAAAGGGCACAATTTTTCAGATAATACCGCTAACAGCAAAGCTCGCCATCACAAATGTCTGGTACACACATATATTTTTAACAATTTTTTATTCTACAAATCGAAACAAACAATTCACATTCTATTCCCTCCAGAAACAACAAAACCCTAGAATCATAAACCAGTATACACAACACATATGGAATATATACACATATATATACAAGTTTCAAACACCTTACAAACACTGCCAAATCGAACTACCATTTTTACACAAATCACAAAATGGATCAAAACTACTACAATCCAAATACCGGATACAAGAACAACAAACAAAAACTTACAGATTACTAACCTTCACAGATTACACAATCAAACCACATTTACAAATACTCGAAACATGCAAACCAAGGACATAAACACAAAACCCACTCATATATACCACAATAATAGCGAATGAAGGGACAAATTATATGATGAAAAGAAACAGAAATCACAAAAGAAAAAAATAATAAAGAAAGCATACCTCAAATCAGGAGGTTGTATATGGCTTCAATGGCAGAAATACTCGACAAATCCAGTACAAGGGTAGCAACGCACTCGAAGAAGACAAAGAAAATGGAGAAAAAAAAAAGTTGAGAAAGACAGTAAAAATTGTAACAAATGATACACAAACCCATCTTTTATACGCGTGCGACGCGTGTCATGGGGGTGAAAAACTTGTAAACAATTCGTGGATGGCTATGATTGGTCCACGTCACTCTTACAGCCGGCAGTAACTGCCTCGTTTCCAGCAAAACTGCCCACTAAGTCTTAACTTCCCACTCACTCCTGACACATTACATCACAAAGGTACATTCTCTTTCCACCCAAAGGTCACTTCTCATTAATACGAACTACAACTTATCATTTCACTTATTATTGACATTTAATATTATTCCATCATTTATTTCGAATTTCTCATTTATTACCAATTATTACATTTATTATCAAGCGTTACAAAAACGTTTCAAATGGCACACCCGTCAAGCACATGAACCCGTTGCCAAACATTCACATATTTTCACAAATTTTTTCTAACTCCTAAGTGTTGTCCG
Source organism: Kitagawia praeruptora (assembly GCA_037693485.1). Lineage (NCBI taxonomy): Eukaryota > Viridiplantae > Streptophyta > Magnoliopsida > Apiales > Apiaceae > Kitagawia > Kitagawia praeruptora. Next base: position 25,605,628 of record CM075350.1, on the reverse strand, counting down.
CCAACACTTGGGGGGCATATTTTCACAATTTTTTTCTAACTCCTAAGTGTTGTCCGCCAACACTTGGGGGGCATATTTTCACAAATTTTTTCTAACTCCTAAGTGTTGTCCGCCAACACTTGGGGGGCATATTTTCACAAATTTTTTCTAACTCCTAAGTATTGTCCGCCAACACTTGGGGGGCACACAAGGTATCATTTTTAAAAATTTTCTCAAGCTTTACGGCATCTTTAGTTTCTCCTCCTCCTGTCCGCTAAACCGCACAGAAGGAGTGGGGGGCAATGATAGGTACCCGCTGTAAGCTTACAGCGGGCACCCGCTGTAACAACCAACCCGCTGCCCGCTATTGCACCTCCACCTGTAACATTACCACATGTGTCATTTCATATTATCTTTACTAAATTGCTACACTTGACAAACAAATATCTTCACATAAATACTTGTGCAAAATATCTTGTTACCTTGCTCACTAAGGCAGGGGACCATAAAGGCAATTAAGGGGACACAAAAGCATTCAACTATAGCAAAAGCGGCTGTGCTAGAATCGAGGTATGTGGGAAAGGGACACTAATCACTGTTCCAATAGTGGCTCACTGTAGCTTTAACAGCATAACAAGTGGGTCACCAAGTGGGTGAACAGTTATTAGAAGACCTAACCTATAAATACCCCCATTCTACACACAAGGTGATATATACAATTCCAAGAGCACAAAACTTACTACTCATTCTCTCCTTTCACACAGATATATTTTCACCCGTTTCGATTATTATTATTTCGATTACTGATTCTCACACCGGAGGTGCTTGACGGCCACCACCCCCGGACAAGCATTGTTTTGCAGATACCCAAACTTAGATAAAGTACCCTCGAAATAATGCTCGGAACAGTAATCGGAAGCCATTAATCGACCGTGAGGATTATCACAAACAAAGAAGAGCAGGTACGTTGTAAATTTAATGTATGGTCTTGGTTATCATCTTAACTTCAAATATCACATGGTTCCTAATACTGTTCCACGAATTATAATGTAATGATGTCATCCCAAATTATATAGACAATATCAAATGTAAAAATCCATTGTTGCCTTAATTTGATTAATAATACGATAAAGCATAGTGCCCGTTTGGCAAGACTTTTTTTAAGTACTTATAGACTTATTTCCGGATAAAAATTTTATATTTTGATAAATTTTTTTAATACAAGTATTTAATATATGTTTGAGATTCAATAAGTTGCAAAAATAAGTTGGAAAATAAGTTGGAATGTTAGGAATCCCTAACTTTGTCTTAAAATAAGTTGACTTATTCTGAAAAAAAGTTCCCCCAAACACCCCCATAATATCATAGTTATCACGGCGTTGGCAACAGAAAACGGGTTTGTGTTCGACCTGCCTAGATTTTTATGGGGTAGGTGACGTCTACCGTCGCCCAGGCGTCCTTGGGCGGCTATTCCTGTTAGATACAAGCCTAACCGTTTCTGACCTGGTCCAATCCATACATTTATGGAAAAAAACATCATTATATAAAGAAGCACCTAATCACCAACAATCTAAAGAGTAAAGAAGCACCTGCTCTGCTCTGCTGCTTTCAGAATCAAAGTTTCTTTATTTTCTTATGAAGTTTTCTTCCTAGAGCTATACATGCATATATTATTATACATAGTACATCATGCATATATAATTATAGTTATTACATTTAATTATAACATATAAATGTATTTTTATATATATAGTAAAGTTCTATGGATTACTGTTTTAATTGGAGTACTTGGAGTACATATACGTTCTGCATTCAAAATAATTTAAAATTTATTATTTTGCAAACCTTGTTATATGAATATCATAATTTCATTGATAATCTTGAAAATCATGTATGTTTTGCAATATGTTCATCTTGAAAATTCTTTATGTTTTGCAATCGGAACATACAGTAAAACCTCTATAAATTAATACTCGATAAATTAATAACCTCGATAAAATTAATAATTTGTCCAGTCCCAACTTGGGACCAGTACAAAATTGGACCCCAATCGATAAAATAATAAGATAATAACTTTTTTGAAATCCCAGTATATATATATTGGTCCCAACGATACTATAAATTAATAATTACTAAAAGATTCCAAATTCTAAGATTGTCTAGTAAAAAATGAATCTATTTTCACTTATTTTTTGTTAAACTTCAAATCTATATTGAGTTCATCTTTAAATCTTCTAATTGCACATATGAGTTGGGGATTGTCTTCTAATTGTCTTGAACTATTTCAAGAAAAAGTTGTGAAGAGTTGTTTTCGCTTGCAATGCTTCTTTCACCGGTTCCAAAACTAGTGAATCCTCAAATTCAATTCATTTGTGAAGGTACATTAATAGAATGTGTCTTGGAACTTATTTTTGTAATTTATTTTTCATTTCTAACTAATATACATTGTAAATAGTACATTGGACTTGAAAAATTTAAAGGACATACGTAAAACCTCTTTAAATTAATAAATTATTATTTATCGATATAATAATATCTCGCTAAATTAATAAAATATCCTGATCCCAACATTATTAATTTATAGAGGTTTTACTGTATATGTTTTGCAACAAAAATGTGTTTCGCAGAACTATTCGTTTTGCAATATTTTGTTAGCAAAACATACAAAATTTTCAAGATTTTCGATAAAATAATGATATTCACGTAATAACTTTGCAAAATAATAAAGTTTGCAAAATTTTGAATGCAGAACGTATATGTACTCCAAGTACTCCAATTAAAACAGTACTCCATGGAACTTTACTCTCTCTCTCTCTCTCTCTATATATATATATATATAGAGTTGCACTCCATAACAAACACCTTATATAACAAACAATAAAGAACACCTTATATCTAATAGATCCAATGCCCCTGGCGGGGCCACCCAATACAAAAAGTTCTTATTTTTTTACCCTCTATCCATCCATCATCTCAAAAAAAAAGAAGTTATTATTCATGATGATAACGTCTGTTATTTTTTTACCCTCTGTTATTTTTTTTTTGCTGGCTTGATAGAGGGTAAAAAAGTCTATTATTTTTTTTTTGCTGGCTTGATAGAGGGTAAAAAAATAACTAACTTTTTGTATTGGGTGCCCTGGCGGGGCCAAAGGATCTAAGGTTTCTTTATTGTTTGTTATATAAGAGTGGCCTATATATATATATATATATATATATATATATATATATATATATATATATATATATAATAACAGATATAGCAAAATATATGAAGTGCCCGTTTGGCAATTCTGAAGTTGAGCTTATAAGTTACTTATTTCGGAAAAAAATTCGTATTTACATACTTTATTTTATTGGAAAAATGTGCATGGGTAGTTTAATATTCGTTATCTTGCAAAAATAAGTTACTTATTTATAAAAAAAGTACATATTTCCTTAACTTTTTTCCAGAATAAGTAACTTATTTCTAAAAAATAAGATTTCTCAAACAGGCCCGAAATATTGAAGTCCTCTTATCTTCCAAACATGCGAGAAATCAATTACCTTGCTTTTTCATTTTTCTTCCCTGATTAGCAGATCCCTAATAATTGGTAATCATCTTTATAAGTCGTCATTGCTGCCTACTTGTGTTATAGGTACCTATTCACACTCTTGAAGGAAAGGTGGTAGCCCTATATTTTTATGAAGATGGTGTTTGTGGTTGCCAAGATGACATCATAAATGTTTATGAAGAGTTGGCAAGAACTAAGGAGAATTTTGAGGTGGTTCTCGTTTACATGACTGACACACAAAGTACTTATTATCATACGAGTGAAGAGACCTTCTGGAAAGAATTCAAGACCATGCCTTGGTTGGCGTTGCCGTTTAATGACCCAAATATTCAGATGTTGAAACGGGTTTTTGAGTATCCAATAACACACGAAGTGGAACATTTTAGTGAGCGTACTCCTTCACTTGTAATTTTTGGACCTCGTGGAGAATTTATTGAACCGTTAGGAAACCGCATCTTGGGGGAATATCCTGTATACCCCTTCACCTGTGAGAATGTTGCCAAGTTACAGACCAGGAGAGTTCAAAATCTGAAGATGGAGATGCTATGGGATCCAAACATGATCTTCAAAAAAGTAGATGGGTCACAGGTTACTTCTTTTGACGTGTTTTATGTTTTAGCTCCAGTTATCTTTGATTGTTCAGAAGTGGTCCTTTTTGGGATGTAGATGATATGCATGTGTGTGTGTGTGTGTGTTTTGGGGGGGGGGGGGGGGGGTGTTGTTTGCATATTTCATAAATACCTTTGATTCCAGGAACTCATTACTAATGATCTGTTTGGTTGATATGAATGAAATTAGGAATGTAATGAAATTTGTAATAATTTGTCAGCAAGTAGATTCATGTTTTCAATTTTATTTGCTTCATTCATGATAACTTAAACTAGATATCAATCCCACCTACTTCTAACATTTTTTCCCAACTTTTTTATCTGGTTTGTTAACTGGTCATCTCCACCTTCTTTACAGATGAAAATTGATCAACTTGCTGGGAAGAGAGTCGTGATTTTTTTTGAGATGGAAATGGCCTATGAAGAATTGCACTACTTCCTAGTGAAGTTAAAGGACAGGTATCTTGAGTTGAAGGGTACAAATGCTGAGTTTGAAGTGATCCACATTCTGGAGAAAAAAATGGACCCTATGCTGCCGATTCAAGATTTGCCATGGTTTGTGTCACTTGCAAGCGAGTTGTTGGCTGATAGTTTTGATTTTAATGAAAGCTGTGATCATGATTTCCATTTCCGTTGTCTATCTACACTTCTTGCATTTGATCGAGATGGAAAACTGGTAAGGAGAACTATATTTCCTGTCTTTGAGAATACAGAATTTCCCTTTTATGCCGGTAGTATGGAGGAGGAGACCTTCTCAGTTAATAGATTTGCATGGGTGGGACTATTGGAACTTCTACCCAAAAAAGGGGCGTATCTACACTTTGCATAAAAAATTGGGACAACCTAGTTGCAATTTAGGTGGTGGATACCGCGTTTGGAGCTTTAATACTGAGACAGTGAGACCTCTTAAGTAGGCAGGCCAGCAATAAGGCGCTAGTTGCATTTTCTCAAAAAAAAATTTTTTTTTTAATTCAGTAGTTTCCTTATTATTGTTTGCAGTGTAGAACAATGAATGTAAGAAGTATCAGTTCTCAATACTTTCTTAGATATTATCACTGTGGGCTAAAAATAATAATATGTTTAACTTGTGTGTTTGATTAAAATAATTTGTTTGATTGGAACCCGTTGATATACGTGGAAATTGGAAATCGTTGTTGAAAAAAGACAACATTGTAATCGAAGATATTATAGTGGCTCTTAGGATAGAGAGTGGAAGGAAAATATGTTATTTTGTGATACTCAGAATAGCGAGTACAAAATTGAAACTTTCGAAATGAAATCGAAAGAATTTGAGTTCATGAAAATGATTAGAAGTGGGAGTTGTGTGATTCATCAGAATATAGTCCATTGGCTGTAAATGAATTTTGAAAAGGAAAATGAAATTGTTTGTATATTTAATAAACTAGCTTCAATACCCGTGCAAGGCACGGGGATATTCTACATGATTAAATTATTTTTGTGCTGATTTTGTTTGCTATATTTGTGTGTTGAAAGTTCGATATTTGATGCATTTTACATTACATGTTAGAAAATTTTGTTATGATGATGAACAAGCTTCGATTTATTGTGACTTTATTTCATTATAATTTACTATAATCTTATCAATGAAAATTGTGTTACGGCTATTATGACCTGAAGTGCAATTCTAATCCTCGTTTTCAATACCTGTGCAAGGTACAGGAATATTCAAATTTGATTAAAATTTTTTTTTGCTGACACTAGTACAGAATATGCTTTTAGCGTCGGTCAAAATAGGCTTTAGGCGTCGGTTATTTGGCGTAGTATATGAAGGCGACGCTATAGGTATAGGCCTATAGCGTCGGTTAATTGGGCGACGCATATAATGTACTAATAGCGTCGGTTATTTAAATAACCGACGCTTAAAGTCTGTTTTAGGCGTCGGTCATTTAAACAACCGACGCTTAAAGTCTTTTATAAGTGTCGGTCATTTAAACAACCGACGCTTAAAGTCTTATTATAGGCATCGGTCATTTAAACAACCGACGCTTAAAGTCTGTTATAGGCGTCGGTCATTTAAATAACCGACGCTTAAAGTCTTATTATAGGCATCGGTCATTTAAACAACCAACGCTAAAGGTAAATTTTAAGCGTCGGTTTAATAAAGACCGACGCTAAAGGGTTAGTTTTAGGCGTCGGTTGTTTCATGACCGACGCAAAAGGTCCAACACAAATGACATTAAGCGTCGGTTAAGCTAGCAACCGACGCCTAAAGTATGTATAGGCCACGGTTCTCTAGATAACCGACGCCTAAAGTGCGACACTAAAAGCCTATTCTGTACTAGTGTGATTTTGTTTGCTGCATATATTTGTGTGTTCCATTTCCCAACACTCCGCCGCCACATATATGATTCACTCTCAATTTACTTCTGCTTCCTATTTTACTTCTTTTACCACAATCTTAGGCCTTATTTGGTTTGATGTAACTCAGGCATGTAACTAGAAGTACTTCGGAAGTTAAATAGGTCACTGTGTTGGGTTGATTAAAAAAATTATTAAACAAAGTAACTGTAAGTACCTAGGTATTTGTAGTTACGATAAAATACAGGAACCCACTTACACACTAACGTCGTCACTAACATCGTGAAGAAACAATTATCCCTGGAAAAACAGGCGCTAACATTTGCCGCCATTTATATGCATATATTTTCTATACTCTATACATCTTCATCCTCGGATTCTCACATCTCAATCTCCTGATTCTAACATCTCAATCCCCTGATTCTCATCCCTCCAGGTATGCATCTTCATCATTTTTTTTTCTCCCAATAAAAGTAATTGATTATAGACATATTTTAGCAATTGATTGTTCATTTGATGTATAATGATATATGCCATATATATATATATATTATTATATATAATGATCATGGGCATACTCTTTTGTTGATTGTTTATTTGAAATGCCTCTGACTATTTGCACTACAAGAAAACAGTCAATAGACATCACACTTTAGACATCGGTCGTAAATGCCGCTGATGTTAAAAGTTGTAATAACATCATCCCGCATTAAACTGATGTCTTTGTTATTTGTAGACATCACTATTTTTAAAACTGATGTCTAAAGTCACTCTTTAAAAAATGAAAAAACGCGCCCTTATTTTGTTTTCCCCCTTAACGAAAATTTCACCCCCTAAATCAAAATTTCCCCCCTTAACTAAATATTCTCCCCGCCCATACACAATTATTGACCCTCAGACAAATTAAAAACAAAACAAAAGCTAATTTAACAAAATAATTCATTCAGAACATGCTCTCCCTCTCTCGACTCTCTCTCTCTCACCCTCTCTCGACACACTCTTATAATCAGAACCCTAAATCGAGCAAGAACAACACATCAAGAACAACTCACGAAGAACCCTAGCTGGATTTGTTCCTCAATACTCAATTCACGAAGAAAAGCTTGAAGCCCTAACTCGCCAAGAGCAGCTCGATTTGGTCCACGACTTGTTCGATTTGCTATTCTCTTTGCTGAATTTGCTCTTCAGTTAGTAAGTAGTTTCTACCTAATTCATTAATTGTATGTATAAAAATGTTAAAAGTTTTTATGAATAAAGATCTATTTGTAACCAGATGAAAAATAACATCAATTTTAGTATCTTAAACATAAATATACATCAATTTTATTATGGCAAAAATGATGTCTAAAACAAAGATATACATCACATTTTTTCTACAATATCTGATGTCTAAGAGAAAAATATAAATTAGTTTTTTTTTGTAAAAACTGATGTTTATATTTACATTAGACATCAGTATAGGATGATGTCTAAGAGAACAATATAAATCAGTCTTTTTTTGAAAAAACCGATGTCTATAAGAACATTAGACATCAGTCTAGGGTGATGTCTAAGCTAACTATAGACATCACTTTATCTGCTAAAATTATGATGTCTAATATCCAAATAGACATCTTTTCCAAAGAAAGAAAGTGATGTGTATGTGAAAAATAACTTAGTTTATTATATGTTTTCTAGAATATAAGGCATGCAAGTTGTTTATAAAATTAATTATATCTAACCTATTTTGTAGAACAACTGATGTGTATTGAATGAAATATCGATGTCTATGTTAGCACAGACATCAGTTTTTGAGTGATGTCTAGAATAGACATCTCCCACCTAGACATCACATGCAAAATAACATAGACATCGGCCAGAAACTGATGTTTATTGACCCTTTTCTTGTAGTGTTGATTCGATTTTTTGTTTTAATATATATTGTTTTGTTCCATTTATTGCTTAAAATTTTTTGTAATTGATCAACAGAAATGGCTCGATTGCCATTATATAAGAAGTAGCGAACTGTTGCAGCATGTGTTACGATATACACTAAGAAGGTGAAGAGGATAACAGAGATATTAATTGAAATGTTTAATGTGGTAGCTCAGTTATGTGCTCAGTTATGTGTCATAATACCTAGACCAATTGATTATATTTTTGACGACTCTGTTGATGATAGAGTTAAAGCACGGTTTCTAAACCTTAAGTCTATTATTCAAATCAGTGATCAAGTATGTATAAATAATATTAGAATGGATAGAAATTGCTTTGACAATTTGTGCGGGATGCTTAGAGATATTGGAGGGTTAAGGGGTAACAAAAATATGGATATAGGAGAAATGGTTGCTTTATTTCTTTATATACTTGCACATAATAAAAAAAATAGAACAATGCAAGTCATTTTTAGAAGAAGCGGAAAAATGGTATCACGTCACTTTACCTCTGTTCTTCATGCTACTCTCAAGTGCTATAATCATCTACTTTTTTTTTTTTTTGAAAGGCTATAATCATCTACTTAAGAAGGCAGAACCGGTCACAACAGATTGCTCAGAACAAAATTGGAGTTGTTTTAAGGTAAATAAGTTTAATTAGGACAATTTTAGCTAGTTCACTTATACAATTTTTTTTTATTAATTGGTATATTATTCTTTTGTAGAATTGTTTGGGTGCTTTAGATGGAACACATGTGAAAGTGCGTGTTCGCGAAAATGATAAGGTTAGATACATATTTAATAAATATGAAAGGGGAAATTTCCACTAATGTTTTAGGTGTATGCTCAAGAGACCTACAATTTATTTATATATTGCCTGGTTGGGAGGGTTCCGCTCATGATAATAGAGTTCTTCGAGATGCTCTTTCAAGAAGAAATCCTTTGAGGGTTTCTCAAGGTAGTATTACAACATTTTAGTAACAATTAAATACCACTCCTAATTTTATTTTATTTTGGTCAATTTGTATTAGTAACAAAACATTCACTGGTTGTTATAGGATGCAAGCCATGGCCCGTGGGTTAGTTTTATCCTTTTACATTAACTAGCTTCGTTACCCGTGCAAGGCACGGGGATATTCTAGCTTTATTGTGAAATTTTGATTTTTATTATTTGTGATCATGAATATTCTTCAATTTGTTGCAAAGTTACCTAAATATAGATCAACTTACTATTTTTTCAAGTGCTCTCGCTTTCTAACAGGTTGTGTCCAAAATATTCTAATATCCATTTAATTAGTCATATAGTTCAATGATTTTAGCTATAAATTTAATTCTTTATACTTAGAACTAGATGTCACAGTTTTGATGCTGGACAATGTGAAGATTAACTAACGTTTTCATAGCATTTGGCTTTAGAGGGATTTTACAGTTAAATCATAGAAAATTGGAAGGCATAACTGTGAAATGATATTAAATAAAATGTGAAATATTATGATATTTTGGATTTTAGTAATTCGAATTTGTAGCCGTGAACACCTTTCAATTTGTACCGGTGTTGCCTAAATATAGCTTAGCAACACTCTTCTCGAGAGCTTCATTTTCAACATGAATTGTCTAAGATTTATAATATCTATTAAAACTGTCATTTAATTCAATGTTTTCAGTTGTGAATTTAAATTCACTTTATTCAGAACTGAGAATTTAAATCTGATTACTCGCTATGAGCTATGAACTTTTAAATAGTATATTTTATTACAAATTAGACTAATACATTAAATACTATTATTACTAAAAAATATATGTTTATTATTCTTGTTATTCCCAAGTTTAATTCTTAATCGCGAACACAATCGTTTAGTTCTGATTCTCGAGTTTTATAAGTATTTCTATACAATTATTATTCATATATTGGCGTAATTATATAATAATTTACCCAAGAATTTTAATCTAAATATATGCACCAATATAAATTATTAAAAGTTAATGGCTATTATTAGTTTGTAGTAATTAATTAAGTAATATTAAAGTATATATTAAATAATCATATTGAATATAAGTTTATTAAATGATATAACTTTGCCAAGAATAAAATGTGACATGGTATGGTATATACGGAGTATCTAAGCTCACTACATATCATGAACTACAACATATAAAATATCTTAGAAATTAAAATACCAAATATTCTTCATTCATCACGCGACTTACATAGCATATTTATGATTTACAACACAAGTGATTGGTTAGCCTAGTGGTAAGGTGATGTGCATATGAATGGAAAGACTTAGGTTCGATTCTCCACAACAACAACTTTTTGGAATAAAACTAAATGGATTAAAATACAGGGCTAAAATAATAACTTTGTAAGGAATAAAATCTAATTGGATTAAAATGCAGGCTGAAATAGTAACTTTTTGGAATAAAACTAAATGGATTAAAATGCAAGGCTAAAATTATAAGTAGTAACTTTTTGGAATAAAACTAAATGGATTAAAATGCAGGGCTAAAATAATAAGTAGATTGGATTAAAATGCAGGGCTGAAATAGTAACTTTGCAAGGAATAAATGTGACATGTTGTGGTATTATATATATAATAGATAATAGATAATAGATGTTCTTTTCTCTTAGGCTTTTGATCATTCTGTCTTGTTTTAACAAATCCTGTCTAAAAAAAATATGTTTTAAATAGGTTATATGGGTGAATCAGTTGGTCAGAGTTTACAAGTTGAAATTAATAGTGGTTCTTTTTATCAACCTCTGTAAAATCAGTTGGTCTTCTCACTTGCAAAATCAACCTCTGTACTGCAGAAGTTATGATCTGATTCTGAAGCATCTTACAGAATTTGGCCCTAAAGTCTCTCTTGATCACACACTTTCATCAGCCTTCACATATGCATAATCAACGCAACGAGCACGACCTCAGCTGTGCATATATATGTTTAATGTTGGAGCTTGAAGCATTTAAGTCCTTAAGTGCATCCCCAGGTTCTGACAATTCTACATCACATGTATGTCCATCACCAGTATTGCAATAAGAATGATCATAACTTTGTCTATTTTCAAGTTTGACAAGTAATTCCCTGTAATCGTAGTAATGACCGACTGAAAGATGAATAATTTTCTGGAAAACATGATTTCTGTAGAAAATAAAACGTATATAAGACACCTATATCTATATGTGTATGTACATGTGTAGAAAAAAAATTAAAAGGACTACAATGTATTCTCTTCTTCACATTTTATTACTGCAAACACCTCATAATATATAGTGCAATACAAGGAAACTGCAAGCTAGAAAACAGAACACGACACACACTACTTTCCTAAACAAACTCTAACAACCCATGACTTATTCCACGATCCTAAAATCAAGGAAACAGACATCCGACCAAATCAAATCAAATACTACAAATCATAATCAAATCAAACGTTAACTTATTTAAAATATTGTTTGAGATTATCTCCAACAATTTCTTATTGGGACGTAGGCATGTGGCACCAAGCAAGTGTTTTGTTCTAAGGTATAAGTTCGAATATTATGGAGAAAAATCAAATATCTTGGGAGTACATAATAGATTTAAATATGCCAATCTCATGAAAGTATATGTGGGTGATATTTTTTCTTATCTTCCAACCACCTGTACTTGTATATCAAAACAGTTGCTGCTTTGAATTGCCTAAAATATCCATTGCATTGGTCGTATGGTACACTACACTTATTAAGCTAACAGGTTTAGGCTACTAATTACAGAATTGACTAGAATGACAACTCTAACTGGTAAGTCACAGGAGCAAGAACCCCACTCCCAGAGAACTTGCGTCTGTCTACAAACAAATTCATGTGGTACATGCATAATACATAGAGTTTGGCATGAAAATCTTCAGGTTCAAGATTGTATCCCAGAGTGGATATGTGGGGTTTAAGAAAATGCAATGTAAGGATTTAGAGTGCGGAAATGATATAATTCAACCAAAGATTTAAAGAGAAATTAAATAAAGACTGTAAAAATAACACTTGGAATTTTTAGGTGGAAAACCCCTCTTTAAATAGAGGTAAAAAACCACCGGCGTGAGAGCCAAAAATATCCACTATAATAAAATGGGAGTACAAGAATATTTTCCTCAAAGGCTGATAGAGGATAGCCCAAATAAATAACTCTTTACGGGTTAAATAATTATATCCGGAAAATATAGAAAGAGAGGATGGATGAGAGAAACTACAAGAGAGGAGAAGAAATGGTGTTGTGAGGTGTGTCTTGCTGTGATGTGTTGCTAGCTATTTATAGACTATGTATCCTCAAGGAAATGTCACTCCATATATCATCGTATATTCATCGTTTCAAAGGTTTGAATATTGAATGCATGAATCGTATCTGTTTTCAAAAGCCACCTACCACAATGTTTGGTGTGGCACACCGACAAATCTTCAACTTGACTCACCATTCAGTAAAAATGTTCTTCTCGCCAAGAACATCTTGATTAGGTGTAAATGATACCAGATAAGTTAAGGCAATGATCAAACTTAGCTGATGTAAGTGGCTTGGTTAACATATCTGTAGGATTATCGGTTGTGTGAACCTTCTCGATCGACAGTAAGATTTCCTGCAACAACAGTATCTCGGATAAAGTGGTATCTTACATCAATGTGCTTGGTCTTGGAATGATATTTATTGTTCCTTGTCAAATGGACAACACTCTGACTATCACTGAATACAATCAAAATATCTTGTTGTACACCAAGTTCACTTACCAAGCCTCGGGGCCATATAGCCTTTTTCATACCTTCAGTAGCAGCAATGTATTCTGTTTCAGTGGTTGATAATGCCGCAATGGCTTGTAATGAAGAATATCAACAGATTGCAGAACCACACAAGGTAAATATATAAGCAGATAGAGATCTTCTCCGATCTAATTCACCACCATAGTTAGCATCAACATAACCAACTAGGCTTCTGGGATCAGCTCTATGTCTATCAAATACCAAACCAATATCAGAAGAACCCTTCAGATAACGAAGAATCCATTTCACTGCTTCCCAGTGTTGTTTTCCTGGACTATGCATGAATCTGCTAACCATACTAATAGCATAGGCCAAATCAGGCCGGGTACACACCATGGCATACATCAAACTTCCAACGACATTAGAATAAGGAACATGTGACATGCACCTTTTATCTTCTTCAGATTTTGGACATTGTTTATATGACAATTTAAAATGAGCAACAAGTGGAGTATTAACATGTTTACAGTCTTTCATGTTGAATCTGTCGATCATCTTCAAAACATAATTATTCTGTGACAACAAAAGTTTTCCTACCTGACGATCTCTACTAATCTCCATTCCAAGAATTTTCTTGGCGGGACCTAAGTCCTTCGTATCAAATTCACTACTCAACTAGGCTTTTAGCTTGTTAACGAGAGATTTATCTCGAGCATCAATTAACATGTCATCGACATAAAGCAACAAGTACACAAAAGACCCATATGATGTCTTTTGAAAATAAACACAATTATCATAACTACTTCTAGAGTAGCCGTGTTCAATCATGAAGGAATCAAACCTTTTATACCATTGTCTAGGAGACTACTTCAGACCATAAAGAGACTTCTTCAATCGGCATACACATTCCTTTTTTCCAGGAACTATAAACCCTGATGTTGATGAATATAAATTTCTTCTTCAAGATTTCCATGAAGAAATGCAATTTTCACATTTAACTGCTCCAACTCCAAATCATGCAACGCAACCAAAGCAAGTAATGTACGAATAGAGGTATGGTGGACAACAGGAGAGAATACCTCATTGAAGTCAATGCCTTTGTGTTGATCAAATCCTTTGACAACAAACCTTGCTTTGTGTCTTGCACTTTCAACACCAGGGATGCCTTCTTTTTTCTTAAAGATCCACTTACAACTGATGGCTCTCTTACCCTCAGGTAACTTCACCAGATCCCAAGTATCATTTTTATGAAGACTCTCAACCTCTTCTTGCATAGATGTAACCCATTTTGCTGAGTCAGTACTAGAGATAGCCTCAGAGTAACTTCTGGGCTCATTAGAATCATCAATCTCTTGTGCAATAGCTAAAGCAAAAGCAATGTTGGCACTTTGGTCAACATATCTTTGAGTCATCCTCTTTGGTCTCCGTTCAGGAAGATTTTGAGTCATAGACCATGGTTGTGATAAACGTCGCCTTTGTGGTTGACGTTGTGGACTTCTGTGGTCAGCAACAATAGTTTGATCGTTGGAATTTTGTGGAGTGGAGGAAGTTGGGACATTTTCCTCTTCATCTGAAGTTTTGACTTCGAACTCCACCTTCTCTCCGGTACTGTCTATATCATTTGTACCTGTAGGGGAAGCAACAACATCTTTTCTAGAAGATAACATAATATTATCATTAAAAGTAACATTTCGGCTATGAAAAATCTTTATAGACTTAGGGTGGTCATACAATCGATAACCTTTGACCCCTAAACCATAACCCAAGAAAATGCATTTTTTCGCATGGGGTTCTAATTTTCCCTCGTTCACATGGTAATAAACAGGACAACCAAATATTCTAAGGTTAGAGTAATCAACAGGTTTACCTGACCAACCTTCTTCTGGAATATTGTCGTCAAGTGAACTGTTTGGGGAGCGGTTTATCAAATAACATGTCGTGGATGCCGCTTCTGCCCAAAGCTCTTTCCCCAAGCCAGAATGAGAGAGTAAACGATGAACTTTCTCCAATATAGTTCTGTTCATACGTTCTGCAACTCCATGTTGTTGTGGGGTACCTGGAATGGTGTGGTGTCTGGTAATACCTTCCTTTTTACAGAAAATATTAAATTCAATAGAACAGAATTCAAGACCATTATCAGTTCTCAATCTTTTCACCTTTCTACCAGTCTGGTTTTTAATCAAGGTTTTCCAATCCTTAAAAGTTGAAAATGCATCATTTTTGTATTTTAGAAAATAAACTTAGAGCTTCCTTGAGAAATCATCAATAATGGTCAGCATATAATGACATCCTCCTTCAGAAGGAACTCGTGAAGGACCCCAAATATCTGAATGGATATAATCCAATGTACATTTAGTTCTATGAACGACTTTTGAAAAACTAACCTTTTTATGTTTACCAAAAATACAATTTTCGCAGAAATCAACCTTACTGGTACAATGGCTTCCGAGTTTTCCTTCCTTGTTGAGGACCTGCATTCCCTTTTCACTCATTTGGCCCAAACCTATATGCCATAAATTTGTACTATCAGTGGATGAGATAACATATGCAGAACCTCGAATAGTTGGACCATGCAACATATACAAACTACCAGATCTATATGCCTTTAGCAATACAAGATCACCTTTGGACACTTTTAGGACTCCACCTTCAGCTAAATACTTACACCCTAGTGACTCAAGGGTGCCTAAGGAGATGAGATTCCTTTTTAAGTCGGGGACGTATCTGACACCGATCAAAGTTCTAGTAATACCATCATGAGTTTTAATTTGGATTGTACCTATACCGACAACTTTGCATTGAGCATCGTTACCCATTAAAACAAGACCTCCATTAATTGGCTCATAGGTAGTAAAACAATATTCTCTATTAGGTGACATGTGAAATGTACAGCCAGAATCAAGTATCCACTCATTTCTAGACCTTTGCTCTACGTCAGCCGCTATTAATAACTCCCCATCAGAACCGGACTCAACGACACTAGTTTCAACATGGTGATCAGGTTGTTTAGTTTTACCCTTGCCTTCTTTTTCTTGCTTATTTTTTAATTTAAAGCATTCACAGACTTCATGTCCTTTCTTCTTGCAATAACGACAAAACTTAGAGTTTCTATCTCTAGATTTTGATCTGGGCCTATTCTTACTGTTACTACCAATTTCAGAATTTCTCCCTCTAATGACTAAGCCTACACCCAAATTTTCAGAATGAATTTCAGTATCAAAATTTTCTTTTGACAATAAATGTGACTTGACATCTTCAAAAGACAGGCTAACACGATTTCCATACAGCATAATTTCTTTGAAGTGTTAATATGAGAGTGGTAGTGAGATAATAAGTAAAATAGCTTTATCATTACCTGATTAAAGATAACTTTTGATAGAATCGAAGTACATTAATTCTCTTATAGAAATGTAATGACTTCAGGTCTAAGGATCATTACACCATTATCACTTTGAGATTCGTAATGACACATATATACATTCCATGTCGAATCTCATAATGGGTTTATCCAGTACATCGTACTCATACATGTACCTATGTATTGACTTTAGTATCTCTATACCTATGATCAATGAGAAGTGATCATCACTCTATCAACAAACCAGTCTCGATATATTATTATTGTCCAAATAATAATAATACTTGACTAGGGATATTTAAGATTATTATACTGTATACAATCTCATGTTCATATAGTTCATATTAATAATTTAGGGACATTTATTATACTAACAATTATATCGCAGTAAATGTAAAGCATAATAAAACATCAATATAATCATAATAGAACATAAATGTCAATAAAGAAGTTCAAATAAACTCAAATGTATTGTCTCTAGGTAACCTACACTAACAATCTCCCACTTGCACTAGAGCCAATCATTCATATTCCTAATACCTATGGAACTAGTGTGACTTTCGTGCTTCTGCTGCGATAGAGGCTTAGTCAATGGGTCAGCAACATTGTCATTATTATGCACTTTACATATGTGTATATCTCCTCGTTCGTTAATCTCACGAATAAGGTGATATCTCTTAAGTAAATGTTTCCCCCTGGAGTGCGATCTTGGTTCCTTTGCTTCTGTTATGGCTCTAGTATCCGTTGAGACAAAACACAAAACCAGACTGGGATATAGAATCATCCTTGTCTGTTTGGAAACTAGAGTCAGTGTAACCTTTTACAACTAGTCCCTTTTCTCCTCCATATACCAAGAATGAATCTTTAGTCCTTTTCAAGTACTTAATAATGTTCTTGACAGCTGTCTAGTGAGCTTCACCTGGATCAGACTGGAACCTGCTAGTCATGCTCAAAGCATATGACATATCAGGACGAGTACATATCATTGCATACATGATAGATCCAATTGCAGAAGCATGTGGGAGATGAATTAGCTTACATATCTTTCTAGCGTCCTTTGGATTTACAAAACCTTCAGGTTGTATCATGTATACATCCTCTTCAAGGCTTCCATTAAGGAAGGTTGTTTTGACATCCATCTGTCAGATTTCATAATCGTTGTAAGCTGCTATCGCAAGCAAAATCATAATTAATGGATTTGACCATCGCTACTGGTGAAAAAGTTTCATCATAGTCAATACCATGAATTTGTTTCAAACCTTTTGCTACTAACCTAGCTTTATAGGTCTGGACCTTTCCATCCCTGTCAGTCTTCTTCTTGAAGATCCATTTGCACCCAATGGGTTTTACCCCTTCAGGTGGATCAACCAAAGTCCATATTTTATTTTCATACATGGAATCCATTTCAGATTTCATGGCTTCTAGCCATTTCTCAGAGTCTGGATTGTTCATAGCATCTTGATAGGTAAGAGGCTCATCTTGATCCATGAGCATTATATCACCATTTTTTACTAAAAGAAATCCATAATATCTCTCAGGCACATGACGAATCCTACCAGATCTATGAACTACTTGTGTTTCTTGAGCAATATTCTCTTCAAGATTATCTTGAATATCTTGCTCACATTCCATTTCCGATTCAATGTTATCTTGTGGTTCATGAACTTCATCGAGATCTACTTTCCTCTCATTGTTTCTTCTGGAGACAAATTCTCTTTCTAGAAATACAGCAGTTCGAGAAACAACTATTTTGTTCTCTATAGGATTATAGAAATAATAACCCTTAGTTTCCTTTGGGTACCCCACAAAATAACATTTGTCTGACTTGGGTCCAAGCTTGTCAGAGACCAAGCATTTTACAAACGCTTCACATCCCCATATCTTCATAAACGACATGCTTTGATGCTTTCTAGTCCATATCTCATATGGAGTCTTTTGAACCGATTTTGATGGAACACAGTTTAGTGTATATGCAGCCGTTTCTAGGGCATCACCCCAGAAACTTATTGGAAGATTGGCATGACTCATCATCGATCTTACCTTGTCCAACAAGGTACGATTCCTCCTTTCAGAAACACCATTCCATTGTGGTGTTCCACGAGGTGTGAGTTGTGATACAATACCATACTTCTTTAAGAAATTCTTATATTCCAGGGTTAAGTATTCACCTCCTCGATCAGATCGAAGAGTTTTAATACTCACACCCTTTTGCTTTTATACTTCAGCTTTGTATTCTTTGAATTTTTCAAAAGATTCAGATTTGTACTTCATTAACCAAAAAAACAAATACCATTTTATTTACCTTTATATAATTTGTATTCTGATGACCAGAGGGAATTTGTGTCAGATATGGGGACTTTATGGGCTGATCACCTGTATTGTCTGTTATAATAAAAACTCCAATCAGTTTTCTTAAAATGATGATTACTTTTATTTACTGCGAAATGAAATTGGTTTACCACTTGAAATGTTAATTGCTTTACACAGTTTTGAAGTATATATTGTTATCCTGTTATCGGTTATTTCCTGGTCAAATACCAGGCCATATAAGGATTATTGCTTTCTTTTTTCCAGATAACCATGTCATATCTTGATTTACTATCATCTTTCGAATACATGTTATGCTGTTCAGTTGAGATATTTAGTTACTTGCTGAGCGTTAGCTCATTATTATTTTGTCTAATCTTTTGGCAGTAAACTAAGAATCATGGTCTGTATTATCCAAATCGCGAGGAAGCGCACTTATCATGGACCCGAGTTGGTTCATTTCCAGATAGCTCCCGAGGTAGATGCAATAACAGTTCAGTGAGGAGATCTTAAGTTAGTTATGAGAATTGACAGTAGACTTTTGAGAATTGTGATGTAATAAGATTATGTTGAATTCAGGTTTGTAATAATAATGTAGTTAATTAGACGATGGCTTGCTTGTTTCGTACCATTAACTGTGAAAGATCTTGGATAGTAGCGTCGGGGCTGGTCAGCATGTTATGTCTATATTTATATTTGGAAAAAGAGTTTCTACCTGACACTGTAGGAAATTTTTCTACAGTATCACCTTAAATTAAATTTGGGCCATAGATTAATCTAATCCAATGACCCCGCTAGGGGCACCACACACAAATCGAATACACCCTCACACACACAATCCCACCTAATTTCCTCCATTTTTAATTTGATTTTTCCCATCAATTAGTGATTTTTTTTTGAAATCTGACTTCACTGTATTTTTCTCCATCTCTCAACGATCAATTTGCATATCATATGTGCAGCAAAAACGTGATTTTAAGGCGACACTATAGAAAAGTTTCCTACAGTGTCAGGTAAAAACTCTTTACCCTTTATATTTTAGATTGTTTGCATCTAAATATGTGTGTCAGTGACCCTCCGATTTGGCCCCTGTGTCGGGAGGGCGACACAATTTATTGTTTGGTCGAAATTAGCTAATAACTAATTTCGATAATTCTATTCTGATCAAAATTAGCCAAATTTCCTATAATGACACAAAATTTTAATTAAATATGAAATATAAAAAAATCTTTACATCAAAACGTCCCTTCTATAGTACTTGAGGTTTTCTCTTTCCACTCGTGCATAACCAACTTTTGCATTACCTTTGTCCTGTAATTGTCAAAATAACAATCATCCCACTTTAGTGGTACATAATCATTTAAACACCAAATGGACATACGTACAGATACAAGATCAAAAGTATTCCCATTTTAAAAGTTTTAATTTTCTAATAAATAACACACAAAAACAAAAGAATTAAACAATTCAAAAAATTGTGGAGTAGTTAGTAATGGTGGTTTAGGGTTAGGTTATGGCAATGGCCTGGGTTGCAAGATTTTATCCCCCATATATCGAGTCTAAATTTTTAGACATGTAACCCCCCCATTAATTCACATCCTCTGTATGTAATATCAAATAAATCCCATTAAATTAATGAAGGATGGTTAAAAAGGAACATAGTGAACGCGCGCAGAACAAAAATCCCCAACAGTCATTGCATGCATGCAGCAAGAATCTTCCAACTGACTAAGAACTCTGTCTGGACAATGACGGAGAAACCATTACATATGTTGCTCCTCCCTCAAGTTGAACCTGCTATTAGCCTTTACACAAGCACTGCTAGCAGGTTCAGCTTGGTGGGAGAGCTAGCCATGCAATGGTTTCTCCCTCGTTGTTGAGACCGGCCGAGTCCTTGAGGCGGTAGGAAAATTTTTGCTACGTTGAGTATCGGGATTCTCTGGATCTGCGGATCCGCGTTGACGATCATAAACTCTGGTATGAGTACTGTCCTTTTTAACCATCTTTGATTAATTGGATGGAGGATCTACAGGCCTAAATAAATATATACGTACACGTACACTAGAGGATTGTTGTGATGCCTAGTCTATGATAACATCTTGCAACATCATTTCATTACTTGAAACCTCTAAATCAAGACTTCAATAATATATTCAAGAAGGATTGATTGACTGAATATGGATATTAAGAATATATATGGGATTATTAAGTTATGATTTCATAAAATCCAACAAGTCTTGTGATATATTCAACAAGAATTTTAGAATATTTATTAACTTTTATGGTTTACTGATATCCATTTAGCATTTTATAAAATCGTTTAGCAACGAAGTTGAATTTAAATTATTAATTTTGAATTTAAAATACAAACTTTGATAAACTAGATGTCCCAATTAAATTGATACTAGCATAAAAACCCGTGCGAGGCACGGGTCGCTAGCTTAAATTGTATTTTTTAATTAAACTATTCATGATCAGTATCGTTTGAAACATGTGATTGATTTTTATTGATTTCATCTTGTTACTGGCCTATGTAGTTATTGTGTACTTACTTTAAATATGTTTAAATTTGTACTTTGAAAACTAATATGAGTAGTATTGATAGCAATCATGTGAGATTTTAATTTTGTTGTAGGTCATAGAATATAATTTGAGTATTTTATGGGTGTTGTCTAATTATTAATTAAGACGATTTTTCAGAGCACCTACTTTCCTAAACTTTCTTCAAAATGATGCATCCATTTAGCTGGATCTCGAATAATATTCAAGGTAGAAACTTAATAGTCTTCAAGATGCTGCATTCTGAGAATGTAGGTTTCAGTCCGGATTCCAATCAAAAACCTTCGTAAATCTTCTAAAACTTCTCAGGTCTTGCGCTTGTACTTCTTAAAACTACATTTCTAACTCTTTTATTTGTTTTCTTCTAATTTCTTCATTTTAAGAATTCTTTGCCTTTATTTCTCTTCTGATTTCCTTCTAACTTTCATTGAGTTACCTTCATAAATAATATATAATATATGGTAATTTTTTCCCATAAAATGTCATATTTTAAATTGAATATTAACTAATTTATATATAAAAGGTAATGTGTTATTTGTAGAATTCGTCTTTTTGAAGCCAGATATTTTTATGATCCAAATAGTTTGACTAATAAATTATTGTATCTTATTTAGTAATATAAAAATTTCATTTTACGTTAACACCTCAATATTTTTTACTCTAATATTTTGTTAGATAATATCCATCATATTAATTATAATATCAGTATATAACCCAATTGTGTATTTTACGTAATTATTTTATCGATAAATGATAATCATTAAAGAGTCCAAAACTCATTTAAAATGCAGTAATATTAAAAATACATGTGAATATGTGATCTAATGGTATGAAGATGCATAATTTAACTTGGTGATCCACGTTCGATTATCATTAAAAATAATACTTCTATATATTAATAGGAACTTAGGAGTAAATTGGTGCTTTCAAATCAGAAATAAAGTACTTTAGTTATTGACTTAATCATATATGTAATATTTTTCATAAAAAATACATTATGCATTTCATATTGTTTCTTTATATAAAACCAAATATTGTCCCGCTTAAATGGTATACATAAAGATATCATGTGTATTATTGAAAACACGTATAGATGAGTGCTTAGGTTGTTTAAGGGAATAATTATATAGTATTTTTTTTATTATTATGTTGATTATTATTGTTATTACAATTTTATAATATTATCAAACCATATATTATGTATCAATAATTTATATTTTAATTTAATATGTCAACATGACAAAAAAATTATTAATATGTCGCAAAATTATAATATTAGAAAATTTTTTCACTAAAACAACACACACATGCATCTTTTATTGTATGATTTAAAACAAATGTGATTGAGTGTTGTAGTGGTAAAAAGATTTGTTAATTAACTCGGGGACCCAAGTTCAATTCCCACCAACCACAACTTTTTCAAAAAATTGAGAATAGAGGGATAAATTAGTAATCATACTACATTAAAAACTCGCACAACACACACATACATCTATAATGTGTATGATTTACAACATATGTGATTGAGTGGTGTAGTGGTAGAAAGATTTGTTAAGTAACTTGAAGACCCAAGTTCAATCCCCACCAACCACAATTTTTTCAAAAATTTGAGAATAGAGGGATAAATTGGTAATTACAATACATTAAAAAATCTCACTATTTTTATCTTGTGTTGGCCTATTATATATATAATAGAAAAATTTGAGAATAGAGGGATAAATTGGTAATTACAATACATTAAAAAATCTCACTATTTTTATCTTGTGTTGGCCTATTATATATATAATAGATTATTGGATAGTATCAACTACAAATGTCATATCTTTTAAACCATATATTTTTTAAAACTGAAAAATATTTTTTTTAAAACAAATGTAATTTTCTAAATTTTTTTCATTTTTTCAGAAAAACAATTTTCTAGAATGCCGAAAATATCCCTGTCAAATTTTTAAAAAAAATTCAAACTTAAAGGAGTTAAAATTTGTTAACGGAAAAAGTGTAAATTGAAGCGAAACATGAATTATGAGATGCAAAAGTGACGAAATTCATAATGTAAGATCAAATCGAAAAAACATTCAAGGAGTGCAAAGTAGGGGTGTCAATTTCGGGTAATGGGTCGGGTTCACTGTACCCGGTCCTATTTTTGGGTTGACCCGAACCCGAAATGGGTTGAAAATGTTCAACCTGAACCCAACTTGTTAGTACCCAATCAACCCGAAAATGACTCATTTTGATCCGAAAATAATTAAAAATAATTAATTTTATTTATATTAATTGATTTATATATATAAAATATTAAAATATGTATTAGTAATTTATTATATGACATATAAAATTAAATAATTTGAATAATATGAAAATAATTCACATATATATATATAATTATATGATAAATTTATATAATTTATTATATATATTAAATTTTCGGGTCGAATTCGAGTATTTTGGGTCAACCTGAACCCGACCCGAATATTTCGGGTAAATTTTTACCCAACTCGGACCCGACCCGAAACTCAAAATACTCGACCAAAATTCATACTTTTCCGGATTGGGTTCGGATCGGGTTTCAGGTCCTGTCAATATTTGACACCCCTAGTGCAAAGTGCAATTTATCTAAAAGAAAGAGAGAATACATTAAAACAAGCTTCCACCATAAAAACCACTTTCAAATTCATTTATATTGATAAAATAAACACAAGATGACAAAAATTAAACAAAATCAAAGAGCCTTATAAAACACCTACGGAGTAGCTATTTTTAAAAATCACAGGGACCTAACCAAAACACGAAAATGATCTATAATCTCATATTAACAATTAAAAAATGAGCTTAATTGTAAACCAATAGACATCACCCTCCTAATTTGTCAACCAAGATGATAAAATTATTGCCTTCCTACTTTTTCTCTTGAATTTTGTTCTCAGCGGAGAAATTTTCATTAGATATTCTTACAGTTTCTCTCTTCCGCTTCCTTTGGAAGGTGTATTTGAAAAGTTGCAAAGAAGAACAACTTTTACTTGTAGTGTCAATGATTTTGGGCTCAGGCGATGGAATAGGCCTATTATAGTCACTAGTTTTAGTACTAGTTTCTGCACACTTTTGGGGAGTAGGGTCTTCACTAGGCTGATGCACAAATTTAGGATCAACCGGAGTCTCAAGCAGCTTCTGGAACAATCTTTCAGGAATTTTCTTGCTTGAGGCAAACTTTTTCTTCCTGTACTTTGTATTCATAGCAGATTTAGCTGCTTTAAGTATCAACTCAAAAGTGTGGACTTCATGGGAGCAGCTAATACAGCCATCTTTATTGCTCGCTATATCTCCTTCGACCTTTGCTTTTGCACTTGCATCATTTGGCTGTCTTGATAGAGACAACTCGCTGTCCAAGATACACGAGTGAATTCCATGCGTGCATCCAGTTCTGTACGTAGGCGTTGTATTCCTTGCTTATCAGTAGTATAGAAGGTACTTCGGGAACTGGGCCGTACAAATTCCTTATCCGAATTGCTTCGATGCACTCGGGGTACTCAGCCCTCGGATTTAGATCTAAATTTTTCTTGGCAGCGGCTACAAGAGAATCATTCTCTAATTCTAAATGATTCGGAGATATAATCTTTGCTTCACTCATCTGTAGATATGCTACATTGTGTCAGTACTACAACAATAATATTGCATCATAAAGAGATCTCCAAACAGAAAGACAGAAAGTTAATTTTTTTGCAAAAACTCTACTCCGTTTGTTGTAAATAGAACAACAACTACTAACATTCTAAAAATGTAATAGAACAATAGGGCCTAAAACCTAGTTCCAACTTCAATAACTTTTGAACAATTAAGAAACGCAAGGGGCACAAAGTTCTCAGGATAATGAAATCAGGTTTATAGAACACTTTCTATTTTTTGAAGATGAACACCCTCATTCTTAAAATCACACAAACCCAACAAAACATGCAAAATATAGATATTTTTTAAAAAGAGTGACCTTGATTCTTTTACCAATACATATCACCCTCCTAAACGTACTTTTCAACCATGACAACAAAATTGCATCTTTTTACAAAAAGTTGAAGTATGTATATCATAAAACAATCTAGATACACATAACTAAACACTTAAACAAGAAGCTATATCTCTGCAAAATAAAAAAAAATAAAAAAAAATTCACTTCACCTACATTATAACTATATGGCCATGTTTGTTTTAGGGGATTATAATCCTTGGAAAATTACACTATCTTTCTTAAATTTAAAGGATTATAATCTCATGGAAGTATATTGCTATCATCTTTTTGATTCATTTCTATGGGATTATAATACCTTCTTTTACAAGGTATTATAATCCCATGGGAGTGAACTAAAACAATGATCAAAATGTGAATTCATGGGATTATAATTCCTTACGTTTGGGATTTATAACGTAATAATTTGGGGATTATAATCCCTTGAAACAAACATGGCCTATGCACCTTATCATCCAACATCTTCTTCTGCCCGACCATCATCTGAACCGACTCATCTTTCGTAACTTGCAGTTCATGCTCCAATGGTTGGGCTTTCGTCTCCGCAGCCATTACTATTGCGTCTGCTTCTTTTGATGCATCCAGCATCATTTCAGGATAAGCATTATGCAAGTCATGTGATCTCTGAAACTAATAAAAAGAACAGTCATTTAAACGCATATAAAAAGTTTCATTTTTTCAATAATTAAAAGTCACAAAAAACAAGAATTAGAAACAGTTGATAAAATCAAGGTTGTTAAGGATGGCAATTCCGGCGGCTAGGCCGCTGTGGAATGTGTTTGGATACCTGGTTGGAGTCCATTTGTTGATGAAGACCCTTACTTGAAATGTATGATATTCTCTTAGCTAATGTGAGGAAGAGGGAATAGTGAAGTTGGATACCTGGTTATATATATAGCTGTATTTAAGGTACTATTTCTGGAAAATACCCCTCAAATTCATAACTTAATGTGGCCGTTGAAATTATTTTCTTTTTGTGTGTGTTTTTCCTTCCATGCTAGTTCATATCCCATGTAGCAAGATATAGAAATATATAGTAAATAAGATACCATGTAAAAATGGAAATAAATTTAGTATTCTTTCCGTAAATATGAAAATGAGGAAATATTAATAGATTGTCAAAATTCTTTAACTTTTTATTTGATGTTTTTGTATAAGAAAAAGTATAAGTTAAATTTTAATTTTCCTTTTCACATATACAATTACTCTTGTATTAAATATTTATAATTTTCTTTTCATAGAGATGTACTCCCTCCGTCCCTTTTGATTCTTAACACTTTCTATTTTGGGATGTCCCAATAGATTGTTAACATTTCCTAAAATAGTAAGTTTTAACACTATTACACCCACTACTTCACTTATTTTAACAATACTTTACACTATTACATCCACTACTTAACTTATTTTAACTATAAAATCACTATTACACTCACTACTTCATTTATTTTAACAATATTACACCCACTATCTTGGTTTCCGTGCAAAAAACAAACGTTAACATCCCATTGGGACGGAGGGAGTATGTCAATATGGTGAATTGTATTCCATTTTTAGACTTTACATTTTATGACCGGTTGTATTTTCTTTAATTTCGTAATATTATAATTTTCAAATAAGGTCATACTTATTACATAACACTACTAAAAAAACGCTAATAGAAATCGGTTTCTGGCCGATTTCTTTGCAAAATCCTGACCGATGTCTTTGTCGGTGATGTCTAAAGTCGAAAGTTTAGACATCGGTTTCTGGTCGATGTCTATTAGCATATAATACATCAGTTTTATAAATATTTCTGATGTTTATGTACTGTCTTCTTGGGTTAACTGCATGAGGTTAACTTTTGAATTGTTATATTAGAAGTCTTAGATGTTATTTAACATATGGCAGACATAGAATAGTTCGACATATACATCTGTTTTTTTCCAGAAATTGATGTTTAAACCTTGATTAACATCAGTACACTTTTATGGAACTGATGTGTAAGTGTAGATTAGACATCGCTTTTAACTGATGTGTAAGTTGTTTTATTACATCAGGTACTTAATAAAAAAGCGATGTCTATAATAGTTTTACACATCAGTTTAAAAACATAACTAATGTCTAAAATAGTTTTACACATAACATAACTGATGTCTTTAAGGTCCTTTAACATCGGGTACATAACAGAAAAATGATATCGGAAGTGATGTGTTATGTTTTTTTTTCTTGTTGTATTCATATACATATGCACCAAATTAATACCATAAACAAGCAAAAACTCACAGTCTCACACCAAAATAACCAAAACTCAATTATCGTTACCAAAAAAATTTAGTATATACAAGTCAATGTACAAAGTAAACCAAAATGGCTTACAATAATAAAGTTATCTACCAAAATAAGAATGACTACTATATCAATCCACAAAAACTAGCAAAACAGCATCCACAACAACTAGCTCAGGCTATTGTATCGTTCTCATGAATACTGTCTTCATGCTTTTCTCCAATCTGTTCCGGACTTCATCATTGCAGCAAACTCCTCATAACTTATGAGCCCATCCTGAAAACATCAAATAAATATAAAGACATGTTAACACAAAATCACGCAAGCGCACGTGGTCACAAGTAATATAGATATAAGTCAAGTTCGTTCTCACAGAGATCAGGTTTTTACTTTAATTTAGTACCTATGCAACAATGTATGGTTTTAATTCACTGCTAAGACAATTAACAAATTGGGGTTGATTAAATAAATTAAACTAAGATGCAAATTATAAAACTAAGAATTAAATTAACTAATAAGAATAGAAATCGAGTTACTTATGAGAATAAAAACATGGGACTCTAACTTCATTATCTACTTCACATAGAGTTGATGCCTTTAATCAATACACATGTAGGATTTGATCACTACAAGGAAAATAGGCTCAGACAACGGGTTTTGCCCGTTGTCTGATGCCTTGTTTTCCTGTTGTCTATTGAGGCGCCGTCTGATGCCTATATCAGACAACGGTACCAAAACCGTTGTGTGAGCCTTCTTCGACAACAGTCAGTATTTACTGAAACGTTGTGTGAATACCAGAAACAACAACAGTATGCTTTTAAAAAGTATTGTACAAACTACATTACAACAATGGTCCTTAACTCAGAAACCGTTGTTCTAGGCATGTTTAGACAAGGGTTTCTTGTTTTGGTTGTGTTGTCTATTTTATTTGCATCCAACACAACATTAATTGGTTGGGTTGCAGTATAGTTTTATAGACAATGGTCTTCTATATCTGTGATGTTGTGTTAAATACTTTCTCACAATGGTTTTATAGAAAGAAACCATTGTTGTTTCATTTGTTAGACGATGGAATTGTTTTAAAAAGTGTTGGCTGAATATTTGTTACACAACGGTTTACTTGAACAGAAACCATTGTAGTTTTTGTTGTTAGACAATTTCTTGAAAGATAACCATTGTTAGAGACCTTAGCACACAATGGTATTAATTATCCAAAGCATCATTTTTATTTGATTCACACTATGGTTTAATTTATACTATTTTCCCATTTTTATTCATAAACAATGATTTACCAAAACAAAAATACAATATCAGAACATTTACGAAAAATCCAAATATTAAGAAAATTATTGATACACAACTTGTCCACAAAACTAAAATAAAAAGGACAAAATAAAAGCCGTAGTTCTTAGAATCATAGTTCCCAATTTACAACAATCTTTTGATATGCTCCTGCTGCACTCTCCCCGCTAAGCATTACACAATCAGTACCATCTAGGATTGCATTGGCGACATCAGTAGCTCAGCACAGGTTGAACGTGGAGACTTAATCATTGATTATTTGAGTGGCAGTTATCACAGGCTTGCCAGCAAGATTGCACTTGTATATCATCATTTTCTGTGCCAAAAAGAAAGCTGATGACATTCAAACATATGCTCCATGAGATATCATGTTCCATATCTCCGAAGACTGAAAACAAAAACGGACAACAATATGTACAATCAATATATATGGGGCTGCACACGGAATGCAAAGGGCATCTGCTGTTGGTAATCTATCACATCACTGTCCATTGCTGCAACCTCCATTTCCATCTCTTGTTCTCGCTGTAATTAAGAACCAAACTACTTAAATTTCGAAACTAAACTCTTTATTGACATTAACATGTTAAGAGGGTAATTTGTGCATATGTTCAGTATGCATGTATTCTTACCAGCCTGTAACTGAGGTGCTTATTTTCATCCTCCAACTCTTGATCCTGATTCAACAGTTTAAATACATTTAGTTTCGGCACAAGTAAATTTTTAGATACTTGAGAAGCTTAATGTCAGTAACATAAGGTTTTTGATCATGTACATACACGCTGAACAATCTTGTCAAAATCCTCCATCTGAATATGTCACGAAAAAAAAGACCAATTAATTTAACGTTAACGTTAGATTACACACAAAGACACTAGCTTGCTGAAGTACTGTTAAAAGACTTGCCTTCCAGTTGCTAACTCTACTAAGGCCAGTTTCAAGAGTAGCTTCGAGGGAAGCGAGTCTGGTAAGTGCAGAGATGTAACATCTTCCCCATTCAAGTGCCTAGACAATCGAGTACTCTATATAGTAAAGCCCAAGCAAATATTAACAACTGAACAGAATCATTAGTGCAGAACTCTAATTACCTCAGCCTAATCTGCATGCTCTTATTTTCATTGTCGATTCTTTCGATTTCTTTAGAAAGCTCCTGATTTTTTCCCACAAAACAGCAAAGAGTTACTTTTCATACGAATCTAGAATGAGTAAATAGATCATAGTAAGATCAAATTTACACACACAACCATTCAAAATATTACCAAACCACAATTTACCAAATTTACACACACAATTCCTCATACAATTCAACTCAAAATCATCAAAAAAAAAAAGTAAATCAAAATAGAGTACCGATAAATTTAACCGAGATTTGAGCAGGTGAATCAGACACTGCCTGCAAAATAAAACAATTAAGTGAATCTTAACAATCAATTTAACTAATAACAATTGGAACACGACAGATTTAGAGAGGGAGAGATATATACATACAGGTACAGATCCGGATACAAAAGAAGCCTTCTCGGGACTTAATCCACCGGTTTAGTCCTATCAATCTGATGAACCCCAGTAATCTCCGTACTAATCTCCTTAATCGAGTCAAATCGATTTAGGTTTGTATCTAGCATTTTAATTTGTAAAGAGAGATCAGAGAGAGAGAGAGAGAGGGGGAGATGGTGAGAAGGAGGGAGAGTGTGTGTACCGAGAGAGAGAGGGATAGAAATTTGGGTTTTGGGAGAGAAGGGTTCATGTCTGTGAGAGAGGTGAGTAATTGAGAGAAGGGGAGTGAGATAGAGACATAGAGTAATGGAGAGTAGGAGAGGTCTCTGGAAAAAAAGAGGGGGAATTGAAATTTGGCTAAGGGGGAAATCTAGGTTTAGCGAAATTTCAAGAACCGAAGGAGGGAAAAAAATATGAGGGAAATGAAAATAAATTTTTTTATAAAATAATTTGCAATTGTGAGATATTAAATTAACTATCTTTCTATTAAAAAAATTTTATATAATAAATCTAAAATTTTAGAATTTTCTAAAATTCCTAAAATTAATTTGGTTTGGGATCTTAGTACAAGACTACTAAATTGACTCGTAGTCGTAACTAGTGCTTATCACAAATTATTGTTTCTATTTTAAAAACAATATTTCTCGACGATCCAACTGTATGGATGTCAAGACACATCACTAAAATCAGTATATAACATCATCAGTACGGTTGGATCGTCGATATTTTTTTTAAAAAAAATAGATCATGTCCAATCGGTACGACACTCGTTAGAGCGAGTAGTACTTTCGAAGGATTTATATTATAAACACGTACAAGAATGAATTTTTTTTCTAATTTTTTGTACACATCACTCATATCATTAGATATTAACATCCGTACGGCTGGATCGTCGAAAAAAAAATATAAAAAATATTATTCCAAAATTATACTAGTTTGACCAAGTAGTACTTTGATAGTTGACCATTAAAATATCATACAAGAATGATTTGTTTTTTTCTAATCTTTTTTACACATCACTAAAATCAGTATATAACATCATCCGTACGGTTGGATCGTCGATAAAAAATTTAAAAAAAATAGATCATGTTCAATCGGTACGACACTCTTTAGAGCGAGTAGTACTTTTGAAGGATTTATATTATAAACACGTACAAGAATGAATTTGTTTTTCTAATTTTTTGTACACATCACTCAAATAATTATATATTAACATCCGTACGGTTGGATCGTCGAAAAAAAATTATAAAAAATATTATTCCAAAATTATACTAGTTTGACCAAGTAGTACTTTGACAGTTGACCATTAAATTATAATTTTTTGAATGATTTCTTCGACGATGGAATCGCACGAAAGTTAATAAGCACTCATTTTAGTGTTGGGAAAAAATAATCAAAAAATAAAAAGGTCGGGTTGTACGAGATTTTAACAAAAATGTAGTAAAAGTTATGCTTCGTATAACGGGGCACGATCCAGGTTCACTGAATAAATTTTTTGAATGATTTCTTCGACGATCGAACCGTACAAAAGTTAATGAGCACTCATTTTAGTGTTGGGAAAAAATAATCAAAAAATAAAAAGGTCGGGTCGTATGAGATTTTAACAAATACTTAGTAAAATTGTTGCTTCCTATAACAGGGCAAGATCCAAATTCACTGAATAATTTCTTCGACGATCGAACCGTACGAAAGTTAATGAACACTCACTTTATTAACATCCGTATGGTTGGATCGTCAAAAAATTAAAAAATACGGAGCTAATCCTAAACTATAGTAGTGATATAATCGGGGTCGCCCAAAATATCGCTTTTAATTTATAAATTTTTCACTCCCGTTCCTTTCCTTTGAATCTTAACATATGAATTAGTGAGTAAATACGGTCAAAAATGTCTTACGTTATTATGTTTCAACTTAGTAACACATTCGAAGCCGTATAAACGGTGCAAATTGATTTAAATAGCTGGAAAATAAAGACAACGGTTTTGTCACCAAAACTGTTGTGCAAAAGCAACTTAGACAAGCCTTTTTTTCAAAATACCGTTGTGTGATTCAAACAACGGAAATATTTGAAAATCTATTGTGCAATATGCTTTCCAACAACACGTTGCATATTTAAAAACCCGTTGTATGAATCAGACAACAGTTTTTTAAAAATTTCTGTTGTGTGATTGCAGTTTGCACAAGCCTTTTTGTGACAGAAACAGTTGTCTTAATGATATTTTGTTTTCGCCCAAAATTTTGCTTTAAATTTATAAATTTTCACTCCCGTTCCTTTCCTTTGAATCTTAACATATGAATTAGTAATTAATATGTTAATTTGTTCAATATTGTGAGTGTGATTATATCGTGGTTTATAAATCGATCGATAACAAGAACTATATTATATATAACACTATGTTAATACGTGGTACTATATATTTATGTGCAAAGGAAAATATCGTTCATATCGACTAAATTTGTTATTCGAATAAGTGAGTAAATACGGTCAAAAATGTCTTACGTTATTATGTTTCAACTTAGTAACACATTCGAAGCCGTATAAACGGTGCAAATTGATTTAAATAGCTGGAAAATAAAGACAACGGTTTTGTCACCAAAACTGTTGTGCAAAAGCAACTTAGACAAGCCTTTTTTTCAAAATACCGTTGTGTGATTCAAACAACGGAAATATTTGAAAATCTATTGTGCAATATGCTTTCCAACAACACGTTGCATATTTAAAAACCCGTTGTATGAATCAGACAACAGTTTTTTAAAAATTTCTGTTGTGTGATTGCAGTTTGCACAAGCCTTTTTGTGACAGAAACAGTTGTCTTAATGATATTTTGTTTTCGCCCAAAATTTTGCTTTAAATTTATAAATTTTCACTCCCGTTCCTTTCCTTTGAATCTTAACATATGAATTAGTAATTAATATGTTAATTTGTTCAATATTGTGAGTGTGATTATATCGTGGTTTATAAATCGATCGATAACAAGAACTATATTATATATAACACTATGTTAATACGTGGTACTATATATTTATGTGCAAAGGAAAATATCGTTCATATCGACTAAATTTGTTATTCGAATAAGTGAGTAAATACGGTCAAAAATGTCTTACGTTATTATGTTTCAACTTAGTAACACATTCGAAGCCGTATAAACGGTGCAAATTGATTTAAATAGCTGGAAAATAAAGACAACGGTTTTGTCACCAAAACTGTTGTGCAAAAGCAACTTAGACAAGCCTTTTTTTCAAAATACCATTGTGTGATTCAAACAACGGAAATATTTGAAAATCTATTGTGCAATATGCTTTCCAACAACACGTTGAATATTTAAAAACCCGTTGTATGAATCAGACAACAGGTTTTTAAAAATTTCTGTTGTGTGATTGCAGTTTGCATAAGCCTTTTTGTGACAGAAACAGTTGTCTTAATGATATTTTGTTTTCGCCCAAAATTTTGCTTTAAATTTATAAATTTTTCACTCCCGTTCCTTTCCTTTGAATCTTAACATATGAATTAGTAAGTAATATGTTAATTTGTTCAATATTGTGAGTGTGATTATATCGTGGTTTATAAATCGATCGATAACAAGAACTATATTATATATAACACTATGTTAATACGTGGTACTATATATTTATGTGCAAAGGAAAATATCGTTCATATCGACTAAATTTGTTATTCGAATAAGTGAGTAAATACGGTCAAAAATGTCTTATGTTATTATGTTTCAACTTAGTAACACATTCGAAGCCGTATAAACGGTGCAAATTGATTTAAATAGCTGGAAAATCAGACAACAGTATTTCATGTATGTTGTTTGAATTGAACTTAAACAACGGAGCAGAAAAACTATTGTCTCATTTTAACAACAGTTTTATGCACCCTTGTCTCATATACTATCAGACAATGGTTCCGGAAAACCGTTGTCTAAATATGAAATCTGTGCAACACTACATTTTAAATACCGTTGTCTGACTTCATCTAATAGACAATGGTTTTTTGCTCGTTGTAAAAACTGGGATCAGACAATACTTTTTTTTCTTGAACACGGGAACCGTTGTCTGATCTTTTCGGGCAACACTTTTTTTGCAGAGTGTTGTCTGATCAGTGTTGTCTGATAGCAGATTTGGTGTAGTGGATATCTGATCGGACAACATGAAACAAGTAAAAGTTACCTCTCGGTATACTAGTACCAAACTACGCATGCATCCACAAAAGAGATAGAAGATGGGTAGACACCAATTATGTTTAGACCCTATATCTCTATAGAATTTGAAAACATAATGGTTTAAGCACAAGTTATCCACATAGATCACATAGGGCAGCATAATATCTCTATTCATGCCACAAATCATGATGTTAAAACATCAACCTATCCTATGCTAGCATGGCAAGTTCTAAATCTCAAGATCCACTCTCGCTTCACAAGAGATTAATAATTCAATTTAGATGTTAGCTACGCATCTAAAAGCATTAAGATTAACCATACGAGGATATCAAGAATTCACGACACGTAATCTTTAAAGCAATCAAACTACTAGGCTACATAAATAACTCCGTTAGAATCCCATGACAACGATTAGCCCATAATTGAACTGTTCATCGTCATGGGATTTGATGAAAACATGATAAATAACAAGATATGGAAGAAAGAAGTAATAATATTATAAAAATACAGAGTTGAGAAAACAAATCTATAATCTAGAATAACACAAAGGATGAAGTAGATCTAGATCCGTTGCTTGTCACGAGCGTTGAATTCTTCTCTCCTTTTCTCCCTTGCAGATCTAAGCTAGGTTACAATAATAAAACTATTGATACAAATTACAATGCTTAGATGTGTTTTTATAGGCTCTAGATTTCTTGCCCAGCAAGAATTTATCTTCTATTACAATTATAATTTAATTAATGTGCTAAAAACTGCCCAAAATACAATTAGAAGTTGAAAAGGGCAAAACAGTAATTTCCCTGCTCCCAACATTCTGTTTGTCGTGCTTCCTGCTCCTACCCCGCGCAACTTACATGTGCAACATCTGTTCCATGTTGTAGAAAATCTCCCAAGCTTCGCGTGGGCAGTAAGATCGCTGAAAACGGACTTATAGAACTCCAGATATGGCCAAAACAGTGTAGACTGCGCAACCGTCCCGGAAAATCCGAATTTTAATCAATTTAATCTCCAAAAACGATAGAAGCATCCACCTTAATCAATAATCTTGCAGACCTGTACAACTAAGCAAAACACATCAAAACTACAAGAAACTTGAGTCCAAGACAATCAATTTAAGCCGATTTAGAATGCTCCAAGTGGATATAAAATCCACTTATCAAGACCAAAACTTGAGACATGAACAAGTATATAGTAAAACTGCATCTGGTACCATAAGTACGCAAACTTATATGGTGAAGAGCAGAAACAAGTAAAATTAAAAAAATAATGTTTTGCACATCCCTCGGGAATGTAAATTGCAAACCCTTAGATCATAATATTAGAAGCTTGAACACCTAGTCAATTAGATATTTAGATGTGTCTAGTACTGGCAGGCCAACCAAATGTTAGGATTAAATGTTTCACTACCATATTCAAGAGAAATCTCATTAAATGGTTCCAGCATGCAATAAAGGGCCGATCCAGAGCAAGCATACTTTCCACACTGAAAGATTTTACATTGCGATCATGTGAGACAATAGGCAATCTGTTCATAGTACTGGAAGAAAGACTCAATCATACTGATGTACCTAAATAATTGGCAAGTAGAACCTGGTCACCCCACAACAAAAATGTTAACCTGAAAATATCATATCATTTTTACTTAATGTCATCACTTAAAATATACTCCGTATATATTATATGTTGAAAAATATATTTGTCCAAATTAATATAACTAAGCATTAAATATACGGCCAAGATTAATTTGAAAAAATTGAAAATATTATACTTATTAAAAAATATTAAAATACCATTTTTTTTATACTTACCAACTTAATGGCCATGGTGCCTCCTGAAAGAAAAAAAAAAATAGATGCCGCCCCCTTTCAAAAGAAACCTTAAATAAGAGTCGACCCCCTCTCTATCTCATCTATCTCCTCACCCATCATCTCATTCCCCTAATCTGAATAAATATAACCATCGTTGGAGACCTATTTTCTCCTTCTCTTGTTTTCTAGCTTTTTTGTTTTTTTTTCAATATTTTTCAATAATCTTCATTTTTTGGTGAGATTTTTGATTCTCGCATCCAATTTTTTAGGTGTTTTATGTCTCTTCGATCTTTTGGAGTAGTTTGTGTCTCTCCTTTTGGAGTGTTTTTGTTGCGTTTTGGTTTTTTATCGTTTGTTTTAAGAATGATTTCTATGATGTATTGGGAGATTTAGGAAGCCCGCTTCGAATCTGTAACGGTGATGATTATCGCGAGACCTCACCTTGCACAACGAAATATTGTTCAATATATGGGGGAATATGTGCGCAGGTCAATTGTGATGCTACTATTTTCAGGGATATTGGTGTCGACTGGATTGTTCGGGAAACCTTTGTAATCATTTTTATTTTCAAGAATATTTATATTCTATGTGCTAAGCGATCTGAAAATAAAACGGCTATTTATTTAGCTTGTTTTTCGTTTTACAATCAGGTCGTAGTTGATAGTTTGGGGGTTTATCCGACTGGATTCCAATATTTTAGTATTAATTAAATCTTCTTGTTCGTAAAAAAATGCTTATCATCACAAATTCTCGGAATGGTATTCATTTTATTTTGAGTTAAATGTAAAATATAAAAAAAATATGTATATTTAAATAATATTGACACAAATTTTTAATTGAATATGAAATTTAAAAAAGGGTATTAGTTTGATATGTCCCATTTCTAAAGACCAATTAGGAATATGTCCCTATTTATTAAATAATTGTAATTATGTCCTATAGTTAAAGTTAACTCATATACATATTAAT
The DNA here is from genome assembly GCA_037693485.1 of Kitagawia praeruptora. NCBI lineage: Eukaryota > Viridiplantae > Streptophyta > Magnoliopsida > Apiales > Apiaceae > Kitagawia > Kitagawia praeruptora. Next base: position 25,568,294 of record CM075350.1, on the reverse strand, counting down.
TATAGATAAATTTTGTGTATATTATGACCATAATACCCACAATAATAAAATGTCCTTCTACTTCTCTTTCTCTCTAACCCCCACCATCACCACCGCCGTCGTCGTCTCCGGTGGCCAGTGATGGTGAACGGGTGGAGGTGAGTGCTAAAATGTTATTTTTTTTATAAAAAATGAATGAGTGGTGGGAGATGAGTGTAAGCTATGAAAATCGATGGATCTCGCAATAGTTAGGGGTTCTCATTTGAGCAAGACCCTATATATATATATATATATATATATATATATATATATATATATATATATATATATATATATATAGAGTCCTACTCCACTACAAACTAAAAACTAAATACTAATCCAACATTTCATGCTAATCTAATGATCAAACTAGGGGTACCCCAATACAAAAGATGTCTAAAATTCTTGGCTCCATTTAGTAACAAAAACAAATACTGTTCACTGCTGACGTGGCAGTGACGTCAACAGTGAACATTTTTTTTATTATTATTATTATTTTTTTGCTGAATGGAGCCAAGAATTTTAGACATTTTTTGTAAAGGTGCCCCTGGCGGGGCCATTAGAATAAATGAAATATAAATTATTTTATGTTAGTTTGTAGTTTGTAGTTTGTATTTGAGCAAAAACCTATATAATATATATATATATATATATATATATATATATTGAGTTGCACTCCATAACAAACACCTTATATAACAAACAATAAAAAACACCTCAGATTTAATCTAATATAAGAGTTCCATCATGGCATCCAATACAAAAAGTTGTAATTTTTTTACCCTCTATCCATCCGGCAAAAAAAAAATTAAAAAAAAATTAAAAAGTTTTTTTACTGCTCATGATGACGTCACTGCTGACGTCAGCATGACATCATCATGAACAGTAAAAAATTTTATTTAATTTTTTTTGTTGGATGGCTAGAGGGTAAAAAAATAATAACTTTTTGTATTGGGTGCTCCTGGCGGGGCCAAATGATCTAATAGATCTAAGATGTTTTTTATTGTTTGTTATATAATGGTGTTCTGTATGGAGCAAAGACCTATATATATATATAGGCCAAGGTTCCAAAGAGAACATGCTTAAAAAGAGAACGAGAGAACATCTCAAAAAAATTAATTTAAAAATTGTGAAAAATTATAAATATTCTTAGATGCATTTTATGATTCTCAAACTTCAATAATTTTTCGGGAAAAAAAATATTTATGAGAATTTTGTTTTTTTAATCTCTTTCAGAATCTCATAAATTTTTAATAATCCTTTATATTCTTAATTTGTGCTAGTGAAGGATTTGCATAATTCCTTAAAATACCCTTGAAAATTTATCCTCCCAATACAACTTATGCCTATTTCAGTAATTTCCTAAATATAAAATATTATGTCAGCTTACATCATCATCTTTAATTAGTAAAGGATTTGCATAATTCCTTCAAATATCCTTTAAAATTTATCCTCTTAATACAACTAATGCCTATTTCCGTAATTTCCCAATTATAAATATTATGTCATCTTACATCATCATCCTTAATTAGCATAAGATAATATCTTAATAAATCCACAAATTATGTCGTGTAACATCATCATCCTTAATTAGCAATAAATATTATCTTATCACATCCCTAAATCATCATCCTTAATTAAGGAAAGATTCGAATAATTCCTGGCAATATCCTTGATAATTTATCAACACAATAAACTAATGCCTATTTATGTAATTTCATCCTTAATTAACAAAATATAATATCTTATCACATCCCCAAATTATGCCATCTAACATCATCATCCTTAATTAGCAATAGATATTATCTTATTACATCCCCAAATTTTTTGCACGCTCACGTTACAATCACAGAGGCTACGATAAGAGAGGCTAAGCAGGTATGAACCTTAATCTCATTGTATTTATATGTATATATGTATATGTATATGTGTATTACTATTACGATCAGAGAGGCTAAGCAGGTATGAACCTTAATCTCATTGTATTTATATGTATATATGTATATGTATATGTGTATTACTATTGTTGTTTTGGGCAATCAAATATCAATATATGATATTGATGTTATACATATCTTTTTTTGTGAATTCATAAGAAAGCATGTATAATATTGGATTATTAGTGTCGTTGTGTAAAATCAAAGACTGATTCTTAATATTATGTTCTGCATTTTCCATTGATTCCAACTGTAATTTAAAAACTCTTGTTCTCATCGAATAAATGGAACAACAAATCTAAGATGGATGGTTATTTTTGGAGGATATGTGAACATACTGGTAGAGCAGTTAAACTTCTGTTATCCTTTCCGTGCTACTCGCTGTACTCTAATTGTTTAGGAGTGACAGAGTTGGATAGGTGATTGTTGTGTATTCAGTTTCGACACAAGCATGCAAACAGAACTTCTTTAACTAATCCCTAACCACCAGCCCAAGAAGTTTCGAATAGTAGTATTATGGTTTTTAATGGTGAAAACCTATTTTAAAGTTATTATCAGCCAGGGTGATCGCGGTGCGGATGGTGAAAATCAATTTTTTGTATATTTTTTCTCATATTGATGTTTATGCATTTTCAGAAATGGATGAGAATCAGAATAATCAAACTCCTAATTCTATTCCAAATAAGAAGCGTGGACGACCGAGAAAGGAGAATTTATGCAATAATCTCCTAGGAGGTTCTGAAAATTTTTCTACAAACTTAGGTATAATATTTGCACCTTCATGAATATGATTTTATCATATTATACAATCATATTATGTACTGCTTTTCTTTAAATTTTAATATTATAGTTTAAACATACAGTTATACAAACTCCCGCTTCTCTTTTAATTAAAAAACGTGGGAGGCCAATGAAGAATGCATTTGACATGCACAAGATCCAACAATCACGCAATTATGTAGGACAACTGTCCTCCAATGAACAACATTCTGCATCTTCGGCCCATTTTGGCATACAAGGTCATGTATCATATTCATTTATTATCTCCAATTATTTTCTGTTTACAAATTCGTGTATCCATATGTGTTTACATCCAAACATATAGAATGTTGTCTGCACAGGTGTTACATATTCGAACAGGGGTAATGTTACTCCATTGACACCTCTACCGACCATTGGTACGTGTTATTCATTTATTTAAAGTCTCCAAAACCGTTGCTTGATAAGTCTTTTGGGCAGCTAAATTAATATTTGCTCTATTTCTAAATAATATCAATTCTAGCTACACCAACATTTGAGCAGTTGCAACATACTGATAGATCTACTGTTTCACACAAAGATCTAAGATTTGCGTCTTCTATTCAAAAGACAGGTCATACGATGTTCACATAAACTTTGCTAACCAATTATAATTTTTAATCGTAGCACTATATTCCATTTTATTTTTTATTGAAATTTGACATAGAATGTGTGGATGCAAGGTCTTAATAATTTCAAACATTGCAACAATGATGTTCAGCCATTGACGGACACTTCAAACGTTACTGGTAATACTCGATCAATGTACATAATATGCTCATTTGAATATAGTCCAATATATTAGGATGACTATCTATCAATGCTTTTAAAACGTTTCAACAGGTACGAGGATTACCCATTCAATGGTGCATGCAGACAAAATTAATAGAACTCCGCTCACTGATATTTCGAATCTGACTGGTAATTTTTTGTATCTTATGATGAATGTTGGACATGCTATATACGCATATTTTCATATATAATGTACAATTTTCAGATGTCGGTAGACGAAGAAGTATTATGAGTAATTGGAAACCAAATAATTTCCCATCAGCTACGAGTTTGGAAATCCCACCAAGCATTGATATTCCTTCTAACACAATTAGAAGCATCAATTCTAAACCATGTGATAAGGAAATTGGACGAGGTATTTCTATATGCGTACCTTCTCTGTCCTCCCTTGATATTCCAGTTCCAGGTAATAATTTAATTTTATTCAATAAAAAATGATAATTTATTATCCGTTCATTTTTCCTCACATTTTCCAACTAAATATACAGATTGGTATTCAGAACAGGAACGTCAAACCAAAACTGGTGATATTCATTGTCATTATTGTATTATGGTACTCTTGCATTATCATATTTAAAACTTTATGAAGATTGGTGGGATTTTCAGGTATAAATCAAAATGCAACATCTCATAATGTTGACAACGGTGCTTCAAGTTCTGGAAACAAAGGTAAATATTACAGTAAACAATTATGAGCAGTTTCATATGAATTTAATCTATTATCGCAGTTTCATATATTGGCTAACACATAATGCTACATTGTTAGTAATGAATAATCAACATGTTTTTTTAATTTTTCTAATAAATTAACTCAGGCATTACTAAGGATACGACATCTGAAAAACCTCACGATGTAGGCTCAGGTTCAGGGAAAAATTTAATGGAATCTTTTAATGATGCTGGTAATGTTCAAATTTATTGACAAACCTTTAACTTACCTGCATTGTTTTATATTGTCTAACCGAATGCATGATACACTTGCAGATGACATGGGACATAACAATCAGGCTTCAGAATGTAATAATTGACATAATCATTATGTACACAAATAATGGTGCATTCAGAAACTTACCTCTTGCATGTACACTTCTTCCTGCAGATCATCGTGGAGAGTATGAAAGTGATTGTGAAGTTGGAGCAGATATCTTAGCAGAAGATTTATGGGCTGAATACATGGACCTTGGCAAACCCGATAAAATTTGCACAAAGTGTAAAGCTTATATGTGGAATGAGGAGCGTAACAACAAGTCTGCAAAACACGGTACACCAACGTTTTCGATATGTTGTAAAGATGGACAGATAAAACTTCCCGAAGAAAGACAACCTCCTCAGTTTCTGGCATCTCTTTTAGCTGGAGGTCCGAAAACATCTCATTTCAAGCAATGTATACGGACATACAATTCACTATTTGCATTTACTTCACTCGGTGGTAAAATTGATCACAAAATCAATAATGGAGGAGCTCCATACTGCTTCAAGCTTTGTGGACAAAATTATCATTTACTTGGTAGCATGCTTCCTAAATATGGTGAAATTCCAAAATTTTGCCAGTTATATATTTATGATACTGAGAATGAGATCCAGAATAGACTCAATGCTGTTCCTGGTAGCGATTCCACCGATCCAGACATTGTTGAAGGATTGTTGAAAATGCTCGATGAAAATAACAAATTGGTTGAGGGTTTTCGTATGGCTAGGGATCGATTTGACCTCAAATGTCCTGAAGAGTTCAGCTTGGTATTACTTTCCTCAAAGGCAGCGTCTGGAAGGCCTAATCATGTTATTCAATCCAATGAAGTTGCGGCATTAATTGTGGGGGATGTTGAGGAAACCGACGGTTATAAAGATATAGTTGTTCAAACTAAGGATCGTTTCTTAAAAAGGATTGAAAAGACTTTTGTGAATTATATGCAACTTCAGTATCCCCTTCTTTTCCCGTATGGAGATGATGGATTTCATCTTAATATTCCGAGGCATGGTAAGCCACGTACCAATAAAAATGAAGCTGACCATGAAGAAGGTTCAGGAGAACCTAAGCACAGAGATAATGTTTCAATGCGTGAATACTATGCCTATAAACTAATGATACGACCTTCTGAAGGTATGATTGATTAAATTTAAGTATCTCATAATTTGCATTTTAATATTTCATTAATTTTAAATTTATAATTATTCATTTATGGAAACTATAACCCATTCATATAGTATATAACTATATATCAATTAGCATTAATTATTCATATATCTATCTTTCATTTTTTTTTTAAAAAATCTCCTTTTTGACTATTTCAAAATCTTAAATTTAAACGTATTTTTAGGATCAAATAGATTTGTTGGCCCAATTTTCTAATTGGATTTTTAGAATTTTCAAATTTAAGGAATATAAATAACTAAATTTTGAAATTGAAATTTTAAAGAGAAACCTAGAGCTGAATTTGTACTTTTTTACATACATTGTTGGAGTTAGTAAAATGTGAGATATAAGACATTTTCATAATTGATTGATATTTTTTAGTTAAAATTTTTAATATTACAATATTTAAATTGCAAGTATTCGTTGTTAAGAGACGAGGGAGAAATCTTGAGTTAAATGTTGAAATTTATTTATAAACATCTATGCAATTAGTGGAATATGAGATATGATACCTTTTCATAATCAATGTTTATATTTTGTTGCAATTTTTTAATTTTACAATATCTAAATTGCGAGGCATCGCCATTAGGCGATGGCGAGAAGCCTTGAACTAAATTTATAAATTTTTATTATAGACATCTATGCAATTAATGGAATATGAAATATGATACCTTCTCATAATCGCTTTGAGTTTTTTAGTTACAATATCTAAATTAAGGGCAACGACGAGAAATGATGAGATAAACAATAGGATGACATGGAAAGACCTGGTCGACCCCAGCCAAGGGCTTGGGGCGAGCTTTATTTTTTTAGATAGAATAGTATATCGATTTAGGTAAAATTTGATATAATTAATTATTTATTATATATTATATCATTAAATATCTAATTCATACATATTGATATGGGCTAAAAGTAAGCCCTAAAGACACATTTAATGTGACATTAATTAGACCCGGAATGGTCCAAACGTTGGGCCATCAGGTGGGCCCAAACCCTATTTACAATATTAATTTCGTAATTAATATTAGGGATAATAAACAGCTCAGCAATAAGTGTCAGATAAGAACATTATCTCTACAAGGAGTAGCCTCCAAGGCATACACTCATACAAGGAAACAGACTCCTACAAGGAAGGGGTCTAGAACTTTCCTCAAGATTGACTTGTCCACCAAGTCAATTAACCCTACCCTAATTCTGAGGCTTCTCAGCCTATATAAAGGGTCAGACCCTTCAACTCAGAACTACGTTTTATTGGCTTGATTCTCTTAATACAGAGATACGTAGGCACTCTGTGAGGACCGTTTAAGTCTCGAACGCAGAAGCAGCCATTAAAGCACGAAGCTCACACACCCTAGCATTAAATACATCAAACCCTAGCCGTAATCTAACAACCTAGTTTTTATTCCACAACATTTGGCGCCGTCTGTGGGAAGAAGACGTCAACCATGGTTCCAACACGAAGAACTGTACCAAGCATTACAGAGCCAATCGCTACCGAGGCTCTACCTCTTAGATCTGCTCCGCCCCTTATTGAACAAGTACTTCCGACATCTGAGCAAGTACCTCTGACATCCGGGACTATCGTTCCGTATCAAGTTTCTCAACCCCTAGGGACGACTACCCATGTTGAGAGTACGCTACCTCCGATCGTCCACACAATTCCAGGGACTAACCCCCGCCAGGTGGAGATTTCTTCCTTGATTGTAGACCCCAACAACCCTACACGAGGGGTTCAGATCCACACTACGGATCTCCCCATAAGCACCAGTCCAATGTACGGGATGCCTAACTACGGAGCTGGACCAAGTGGTCATGCCCTGTATATTCGAGATCGAGATTATCGCGATTTTTCTGGTCCTTATACGGATGAATCATCTTCTGACGATGATTACGAGCATGACGAAGCTCCAAGGAGGCGACGTGCAAGTAAAGAACCTATGGGGAGAACTCGAACTACTCATGATGGACTCCCTTCAACAGCTACTGAGAGGATTAAGGCTTATGAAGCCGAGATCTTAAGATTAAAGGAAGATATGGCCAGGGAGCAAGCCAGATCAAATCAGACTTTGCCACCTCCCACGTCAGGACCGATTCCCTTCATAGATCTGGAGAGGCCTCCAAGAAGGCAAAGAAGGGCTACCGTCCCAACTGGAAGAACTACAAGGGTGGAAACCCCCAAGAGCAACCCCAAGGATCTGATGCCACTTGGGGATCCTGATGATCCCACGCCCCCATTCACCGAGGAGGTGATGAATGCCCACATATCAAGGAAGTTCAAGATGCCGACAATTAAGGCTTACGATGGAACGGGTGATCCCGCAAATCATGTTAGGACGTTCTCGAACGCACTATTACTCAGCCTGCAAGTGACGCCTTGAAGTGTAGGGCGTTCCCTCAAACCTTGTCGGGCATGGCTCAAAGATGGTATAGCCGACTTCCTGCAAACTTAATTGGCTCCTTTAAGGAGTTAAGTGCTGCTTTTGTCAGTCAATTTATCAGCGGGAGAGTTCATGAGAAAAGTTCTGCATCTCTCATGTATGTGGTACAAGGGAAGAATGAGGATCTGAGAGATTATCTTAAGAGGTTCACCAAGGAGACATTAAATATTACTGATTTAGAGAACAAGGTGGCCATGGTAGCCCTGGAGCACGGCACCACTGATCTTTACTTTAAAAGGTCATTGGCAAAGCACCCACCCGAGAATATGGCTGAGCTCCAACGAAGGGCTGATAAGTATATCAAGGCCGAAGACAGCACCATGAAGGATGTCGTGATAAACAATGGCAAGGGTAATAATGAAACGAAGAAGCGAAACCAAGACCAAGAGTATGATGCTAGGGATAAATATTCCCGTACTAGCAAAGATTCTGAGTCAACATCGAAGAAGAGTATGGGACCAAGATTTTCTGACTATGCAAGATTGAATGCACCTAGGAGCCAAATCTTGTTAGAGATTGAGAAGGATAAAGACTTCCGATGGCCGAAGCCACTCAGAGGTGACCCCGCAAAGAGAAACAAGGATCAATACTGTAGGTTCCACCGAGACGTGGGACATGACACGGATGATTGCAGACAGTTGAAGGACGAGATTGAATTCTTGATCCGTAAAGGAAAGCTGAATAATTTCACAAAGGGTGGAGATCATGAAACCCAAAGAGGGGATTACAACAGGAGAAACAATGACAGAAGGGATAATGATCGTGACCGTAACACGCAGCCCCGAAGGCCAGTTATCAACATGATCTGGGGAGGCCCGACAGCGGCTGGTACAACTCGAAACTCTCGAAAGGCATACGCAAGAGAAGTAATGCACATTGTGGGAGAGGCCCCAAAGCGTGCTAAAACTGAGATGGTAATTGGTTTCGATGATTCAGACTTGGAAGGGGTGAAGTTCCCCCATGATGACCCGCTGGTCATAACTCCTGTGATTGGAAATTCAGAAGTAAAACGAGTCTTGATAGACAATGGAGCTTCTGTGGATATTTTGTTTCATGATGCGTTTGTGAAGATGGGATACAACGACTCTCAGTTGACCCCTACAAACATGCCCATATACGGATTTAACGGAGTGGAGTCCAACATTGAAGGGACTATTCAGTTACCCGTGACTATTGGGCAGGAGCCTAAGGAGGCGACTCAGATGCTGAACTTCTTGGTGATTAAGGCAGCCTCAACATACAACGCAATCCTTGGAAGGACTGGACTTCATGCGTTCAAGGCTGTGGCCTCTTCATATCATATGAAGATTAAGTTTCCGACACGGAATGGTGTCGGAGAACAGAAGGGTGATCAGAAGATGGCAAGAAGTTGCTATGTAGCCGCACTGAGGGCCGATGGAGTCGGGGGGCAGGTCCTTCCAATTGAAGACATGGATGTCCGCGATGATGAAGAGCATAGAGGAAAGCCAGCAGAGGATTTGATTCCCATACCCCTAGAGCCGAGCGATCCGGAAAAAGTTACTTATGTTAGAGCATCTCTGAAAGAACCCTTGAGGGGCAAATTGATAGAATTCTTACAAAAGAATAGCGACATGTTCGCTTGGACAGCAGCTGATATGCCAGGGATCGACCCCCAACTTATAACTCATAAGTTAAACGTTGATCCCAAGAGGAAGACAATAAAGCAGAAGAAGAGAAACTTCGCACCAGAGAGGCAAGAGGCCATTAAGCAAGAAGTGGATAAGCTCTTGGAAGCTGGTTTTATTGAAGAGATTCAGTTTCCCGAATGGTTAGCAAACCCTGTGATGGTCAAAAAAGCGAATGGGAAGTGGAGGATGTGTATAGACTTCACTGACCTGAACGATGCATGTCCAAAAGATTGTTTTCCCCTTCCAAGGATAGATATGTTGATAGATGCCACAGCTGGACATGAGATGTTAAGCTTCATGGATGGATTCAGCGGCTATAATCAGATTAAGATGCACAAAGATGACATCCCTAAGGTATCATTCATAACTGACTTTGGTGTCTTCTGTTATCTTGTTATGGCGTTTGGTCTAAAGAATGCAGGAGCTACTTACCAACGCTTGGTGAACAAGATATTTGCCCATCTGATTGGAAAAACCATGGAGGTGTATGTTGATGATATGTTAGTCAAGAGCCTACTCAAGGTTGATCACATTAAGCACCTCGAAGAGGCATTTGAAGTGCTGAGGCACCATAAAATGATGTTGAATCCCGCCAAGTGTGCCTTTGGCGTCGGATCTGGAAAGTTTTTAGGGCTGATGGTTTCAAAGAGAGGCATTGAGGCCAATCCTGACAAGATCAAGGCGATTTTAGACATGGAGCCACCACGTTCTGTAAGAGATGTGCAGAAGTTGACAGGCCGAGTGGCAGCCTTAGGAAGGTTTATCTCCAAGTCGGGTGATAAGTGTTTACCTTTCTTTCAAACATTAAAGAAGGTAAAGAATTTTGAATGGACACCTGAAAGCCAAGAGGCCTTTGAACAATTGAAGAAATACATGGCCGAAGCCCCGCTGTTGGCCAAGCCTAACATCGGAGAGACTCTTTATCTATACCTGGCGGTATCCGAGCAAGCATTGAGTGCCGTCCTCATAAGGGAAGAGAATAAGGTTCAGAAACCCATCTACTACGTGAGTAAGGTGTTGCACGGAGCTGAGTTGAACTATTCTACCATTGAGAGGTTTGCTTTGGCATTGGTAACAGCTTCAAGGAAACTACGACCTTACTTTCAGTCACACAAGATTGAAGTCCTGACGGACCAGCAGTTGAGAAGTATCCTGCATAGCCCGAAGGTCAGTGGAAGGCTAATTAAGTGGGCAATCGAACTCGGAGAATTTGACATTGCATATAAGCCTCGGACAGCCATCAAGGCTCAGGCATTGGCTGACTTCGTGGTTGAATGCACTATTGACAACCAAGAAGTCGGGGGGCAGGAGATGATAACTACCCCTGAGAACGAAGATAAAGATGAAGAACTTATAGCTGACCAGAAAGAGTATTGGGTGCTCTATTTTGATGGAGCATCAAAAACAAAATCTAGTGGTGCAGGTTTGGTTTTGCAAAGCCCCGATGGGTTCACAGTTGAATACGCTTTGAAGTTGGACTTTCCAACAACCAACAATGAAGCTGAGTATGAAGCATTAATAGCTGGATTGGGATTGGCCAGAGTCATGAGGGTCAAGAACCTCAAAGTGTTTGGAGATTCAAGACTGGTAGTCTCGCAAGTGAATGGTGAGTTTGAGGCCAAGGATGAAACTATGGCAAAATACCTCAGAGTCGTGAAAGCTGTTATGACTCAGTTTGAGGAGTGCTATCTGGAGCACATTCCTAGGGAAGAGAACGTTAAGGCCGATGCCCTCTCTAAGTTCGCTTCTTCTGAGATAGAGAATTATGCAGGTAGTGTTTACTTCCAGGTCTTGAAGGCTCCGACCATCAACTCTAAGTTGGTAGCACCTATCGATGTTGGAAGATGTTGGATAGATCCTATTAAAGCTCATCTAGAAACCGGATGGCTCCCTAACAATGCCTTGGAGGCACGAAAATTGTCAGTGAGAGCATTGAGATATGCTTTGATTGAAGGCATCTTATACAAGAGATCGTTTGTCATCCCGTACTTGAAGTGCCTAAGGCCCCAAGAGGCAAGAGAAGCATTGGAGGAAGTTCATGAAGGGATCTGTGGGCAGCACTTGGGGGGCAGAGCCCTAGCTCACAAGATTACCCGCCTGGGATTCTATTGGCCGGAGATGTTAGCAGATGCCCAGGATTATGTCAAGAAGTGTGACAGATGTCAAAAACACGCCCCGGTTGTAAGGCAGCCGCCTGAGAGGTTAACCTCAATCAGCTCTCCCATTCCGTTTGCAATGTGGGGGATGGACATTCTTGGTCCTTTCCCCATGGCTTCAGCACAAAGGAAGTTTCTGATTGTCGCCATTGATTACTTCACTAAGTGGATTGAGGCTAAGCCTTTAGCAAAGATAACCACCAAGCAAGTTTCCAAGTTCTTTTGGGAGAACATAATCTGCAGGTATGGAATCCCCCGAATCCTTGTGACAGATAATGGGACACAATTCAACAATGAAGAGTTCAGGAAATACTGTGAGGAAAATGCTGTCGAGCTTCGTTTTACTTCAGTAGCTCACCCGCAAGCTAATGGACAGGCTGAGGTAGCCAATCGGATTATTCTTGATGGACTTAAGAAGAGGGTCGAACGATCAAGAAATACCTGGGTGGATGAATTACTGCCTATACTTTGGGCATATCGTACTACTTGCAAAGTAACGACTGGGGAAACCCCTTTCCTACTGGCTTATGGAGCCGAGGCAGTTGTACCACTAGAAATCATGCATGCATCACCTCGAATTGAGGCATTTGAACCAGAGACTAATGAAGAAGGCATGAGGCTCGCCCTAGATTTGATTGATGAAGTCAGGGACGAGGCAAATGCCAGAAATGCGGAGCATCAAAAGAAAGCATCTTTCTACTACAACCACAGGGTTAAGGAGAGGTTCTTTCAGTAAGGTGACCTGGTTCTTAGGAAGATCGAGGCTTCTGGAGTTGGTCAGAAGGGAAAGCTAGCCCCGAACTGGGAAGGGCCGTATCGAGTCAAGAAGACGCTAGGACGAGGATCTTACAAACTGGAAACCTTGGACGGGGTTGAGGTGCCCCGGACTTGGCATGCATTGAACCTCAAGGTTTACTATGTTTAAGCTCTCCTGAAAAGGACCTAGCTTTTTGCCTATGTAATAGAAGTAGAAATAAGGTCGATGAAACCATCCCAAGTTTTTAAACTTGAGATATTGGAAATAGAGTATCTATGTAAGGGCTGTGCCCATTTCTTCATACTAATAAGACTATCCTACATTTTCGCATAAGATATGAACATTACTTATTGATACATGTGCACAAAATGCTAGACTACACCTGCGAATATGAATAAGTTGAGAAGCATCAAGGACAATGGATTACGAATTAAAAAGTTATGCCCGAAGGCAGAATACATAAACGACTAGTTCAAAATAAGTTAACAAAAGTACAAAGTCATGCCCGAAGGCAGAGTACATAAATAGATATATAAAGAGATCAACTACTAAGCATCTCCAGTATGCTCATCCTCTTCATCTGCGCCAAGATGAGCAGAAGGATCTGGCTCCAGGATCCTCTCATCATCCTCCTGGTCCTCCTCCTGAGTGTCCTGCACTGCCAAGGCCATAGGAGCATGAGGGCTAGGGAAATCTGAAACACTAAGGGTACCAGGAAATCTCCTAGTAACCTCAACAAGAGCTTCGTCCCATCCCTGAGTAAACTGGTAAGGGAATAGAGAGTCGTCATGCTTCTCCATGAAGCCCACATACTCCTGGGAGGAAAGGTAGTCATCAATCAGGTCGTCCTTGCCCTTCCTGAGAGTGACATTTTCAGCCTGAGACTCTAGAAGCTCTTTCTCCCTCCTAGCTAAGGTAGCTTTGACAGAGCCCAGTTCATCCTGAGAGTCATCATACTTTGCCTTGTAAGTCTCATAGTTGGAACGCCAAGTCTTAGCCTGGAATATGGCCCCCTGGAAGTTGGCATTAGCCTACAGAAGACAAAGTTAAAACCACGATTCAAATAACAAAACAAGTATATAAGAGAATGGGTAGTAAGGAGCTTACAGCAGCAAAGGCCTGAGCTCCAGCACTCTCAGCTCCTTCAAGAGTGGAGTCGGATACATAATCCTTGAAGTCACCAGGGGTTATGGAATGATAGGACCAATCCATGGCATGCCTGCAATCTCCAACAATGGAGTCCTTCTTCCTAATACCCCAGTTGGGACGCCAAGCGCTCTTGGAAGAGCCATCTACTTCTTCAACATCAGCTACATGGGGCCTCAGGTAGGCATCTGTGGCTGTTGGGGCTCGAGGATCTTTCCCTGAACGAGCCCTTTTCAACCTAGCAGTGTCTCCATCTTCAGGCTCATTAGTCTTGTTGATAAAAGCTGCAGCTACGATTACAAAACAAAAGACAAATAATGGGTATGAGACAATCATATTCAGATAAAGGAATGCAAAAAGAAAGGAAATTACCCTTATTGGTCACTCGGGAAAGTCCCAAAGTTTTAAGCTGGAACTCATTCAGGAGATCCCAAGCCATAGTAGAATGATTATCTTTGATGAGCTCCTGGTAGGCATGGGTCTCTTCCTCGTTTAGCTCAATATCACTGGCACTGCCATCTACGACCTTACCAAAGGTACTACGAAAAACATTGCTCCAATCTCCACCTTCCCATGTCAAATACATGAACTCCTTCTTCCACTTTGGGTTGGAGTCAGGAATAGATTGGGGGTGAAAGATTGGAGGAGTGGAAGTACGGTGACTAATGTAAACCCAACCCGGGGTAGATTCAGCAGAATTTTTAAATTGAAAAATCTTCCTAAAAAGAGCTACAGAAAGAGGGAATTTGTTTTTAAGGCAGAGGACCATAAAACAATTGATCACCCTCCAAGAGTTGGGAGGAAGTTGGCAAGGGTTAATTCCTACATCTGCTAAGAGCCTAGGAATAAACTCATGGAAAGGGAATCGAACCCCTGCAACAATGGCACCCCTATAAATACAAAGTGCATTGGGGTGCCAATGGCAAGATCGATCCCCAGGCTCAGCTGGGATAAGTCTATAGGGTGATTCTATTTTATACATCCTGTTATAGTCAGTGATTTTTTCTATGTCATGGAAAATGTTACTATGATTAAAGGAATCAAGGTGTGATAAGGATGGAAAATCCTCTTTACGATTTAAAATCATATCTTGTAAACTCATGAGGGGAGAACGAATGATGATACCTCTTTTTTAGGCTCCTTGCAATTTCTGGAAACGAAGTGTTGCGCGATCTTCAGCCATTTCAGTAAATCTTCAAAGAAAGGTTTTGATCTTCAAAGGAAATCTGCAAAAAGATGATGAAAAGAATTAGAACATTCAAATCTTCAAGGCAGGGTAAGAAAATATCTTTAAATCTTCAAAAATTCAAGGAAAAATTCCCAGAAATTTGGAGAAAAGGAGGCAGAAATCCATACCTTCAAAGAGAAAACTCGAGAAATCTGGGAGTAACTTTGAATCTTCAAATGAAATCTTCAAATCTTCAACCGAAATGAAGAAACTTGATAAATTTTCTGGAAAAACGTCTTCAAATCTTCAAAGAATCCCCAAAAATTTGTAGATTCAAAGAAAAAATCCACAAACCTTGAATGATCTTAAAAAAACTCTATATCTTCAAATGAGTTTCTTGAGAGAACTCTGAATATCTGAGAGAGAATATGGAAACTTTTGTAATGAAAGTGAAAGTGAAAGCTTTGGCCTTTATATAGGCAAGAATCTAGGGCATTTCAACCGGTTGGGAGAAGGTCAACCGGCTGTAACCTATTGGAAAACTTTGTGGGCTGTCAACACGAAGTTGGACTCTAAAAAGGCCCAACAACACCAAGCTTATTAAGGCCCAAGTCCAGCTAAAGTAAATAAAAAGAATTAAGGCCTGTCACGGCCCAACCAATATTGATAAACCTAATTAAGGTTTTGATTTAAGGTCATGTTGACCCATAGTAAAGGCCCAACCAAAATTTAAAAAGTTTTGTAGGCCCAAACGATTTGAAAACCTAGGTCAGGCCCATGAAAATTAAAAAGACAGGGCCCGTTAAAATTCATAATGAGATTTGGAGTTGCCAAAACAAGGCACGAGGTCGTGAGATTCGATCTCATTTTCTTGAATAATTACGAGCTCGGCTAGAAGACCTGGAAAATTTAATTCTGAGGTCGTAACCAACCTTGAAAATTAAGGTCGGACAAAACAGATATGAGGTCGCACACTTGAGGTCGTTTTTGACTTATAAAAAGCAAAATGAAGCCACGACCTATCACTCCAATTGAGATCGTTGTAATATGGCTTGAGATCGCAAATCTCAGGTCGAATTTGAACTAGGAAATGCAAAAAATCCCCACGACCTGGGATTTATTTTGAGGTCGTTCTTAAGTTGTACTGAGGTCGAGGTTGAACGATATCGAGGTCGTTTTAACACTATTTGAGCTCGTTCATTTCAGGTCGAAAAAACACTGATTTTCCTGGAAAAAAGCTACGACTTGGCCCCTATTTGAGCTCGTTTTTTAGCTCGAAAATTTACTATTTGAGCTCGAAATATTCTGGTCGAAAATGACTTAGCAAACAGGTAAAATGGCTACGACCTGGGGTAGTTTGAGCTCGAAAATTGAGCTCGAAATTGAGCTATATATATAAAAAAAAAAAAAGGAAAGCTTAAAAAAAAAAAAAATCAAGAAACATGGAAAAATTTCACATTTAAGCACCGTTAAGCGCCGTTTAGTGCCGTTTTATGCCATTTAACATCGCTTAACATTGTTTAAACGTTGTTTAAGGCGGATTAGCGCTGTCTAGTGCCATTTAACATCGTCGTAAATGCGTCGGTCGCTCCACGCTTTACATTAAGATGATATTGTTGAAAATACTTGCGTACGAGCAATGAACCCTAACCCAAGTCTCGAATAAGGCCGTTGTAACTTCAAGGAAAACCTGATCAGTTTTCCTAGAAGTTGGGGGGCAAATGATATGGGCTAAAAGTAAGCCCTAAAGACACATTTAATGTGACATTAATTAGACCCGGAATGGTCCAAACGTTGGGCCATCAGGTGGGCCCAAACCCTATTTACAATATTAATTTCGTAATTAATATTAGGGATAAAAAACAGCTCAGCAATAAGTGTCAGATAAGAACATTATCTCTACAAGGAGTAGCCTCCAAGGCATACACTCATACAAGGAAACAGACTCCTACAAGGAAGGGGTCTAGAACTTTCCTCAAGATTGACTTGTCCACCAAGTCAATTAACCCTACCCTAATTCTGAGGCTTCTCAGCCTATATAAAGGGTCAGACCCTTCAACTCAGAACTACGTTTTATTGGCTTGATTCTCTTAATACAGAGATACGTAGGCATTCTGTGAGGACCGTTTAAGTCTCGAACGCAGAAGCAGCCATTAAAGCACGAAGCTCACACACCCTAGCATTAAATACATCAAACCCTAGCCGTAATCTAACAACCTAGTTTTTATTCCACAACACATATATACATAATAAATAATAAAGCTGCCTATATACATATTTTTATTTTTATTCACTGAATTTTGTATATTTTTTCTTTATAAAACAAATTAAATCAAATTGAACATCATTATAATTCCTAAAATCATTTTAAAAAAAAGATCCTCTATATTTCTTAAAATCATTTTGTTTAAATGTCCCTAATTTTTTTGTTAATCCATTGATTTCATTTAGCATGAATATCAAATTTAATAATCAAACAAGATATGGTATCAAATTAATATTCCTTCTCCTCACATTACAAATAATAAATATGTTTGATCAATTATTATTGTTAGTGATCCGAATAAAATGAAGGATCAAACTTCGTGTGACAAAGAAATGGCCTTCTGGTTTTATCATAAGCTGATACAAGAGATGCGTTAAAAGGAGACAACTTTTTTTTTTGAGAATCGAACCCATGGCCCTGGGACGAGATAAACTTTTACCAATTGAGTTATTTCATCGCGCTTGGATACAACTTAATTATACTTAAAAATGATGTTTTTAAAGATATATGTGAATATTGTTTGTTCATGTAATTAGTTAAGGTCCTTAACTAATTACATGAACTAATTACATGAACAAACAATATTCACATATATCTTTAACAGATGTAAATATATGGTGTTAATAAGTATATGTTGATGTCGATGACTTATTCAATGTTGCAAGTTTTTTTTGATAATCTTTTTCATATAACCGTCATGTTTTTTTTAATCATTAGTTAATTGGATAAATAAATTAAGTTTCCCGTGTGCGAAGCACGGGCCATATTGCTAGTCTCTTTTAGAATCTCACAAATTTTGAAGAATCTCCTTTAGAATCTCGCAAATAGTTTTTTACACATATATTTGTTGTTGATAATTGTGTTTTTTAGAATTGTATTAATGATATAAACATATATATAATTTTTTTGAATTTTAAAAATTAATTTTTTATGTTATTCTCTCGTTCTCTTTTTAAGCATGTTCTCTCTAGAGCCTTACTCATATATATATATATATATATATATATATATATATATATATATATATATATATATATATATATATCTATATGTAGAGTAGGGATCTAGGGAGAACTTTTTATCTAGGAAACTTAGAGAACTTCATCTACACTGTTGATTAATTCATTTTCAAATTCATTTTAGAATTCATCTGACTTGTCTTTGGGGTCCATAAATTTTATTTTATTTTTTAATATAAAAATATATTTTTAATATTTTTTTTATATATATACCATTTTTTGTACATTTTTTATACAATTTCCATAGTTTTGTTTTTTGAAGTTTTTTTTTTGGGGTTTGTTAATGTGTGTGAGTGTCTATGTTTATTATGTGAGGGGGCCCCTGGCGGGGCCATTAGATCATAAATCTAAAGATTAAATGGGGAGTTCTCTAAGTTTTCTTTTTAAGGGGGTTCTCTTTTGAGCATGAGCCTATGTATATATTCCATGTATATATTGTTACTATTATCCATATAAGTGAAGTTGTTAGACCGTTCCTAATATTTAGGACTTATACAGACGATAGTTATCCATTTTCCTACTATTTATGAGGTTGCTGATCTAATTCCCGCAGTCCATCGGGTGCGTGAACCCCTGCCTACTAACTGCCCACATGATTTATTTTTTTAATTTTTTATTGTGTTTTTGTGACTTTTGTTGAAAAACTAGCAATATGGCCCGTGCTTCGCACACGGGAAACTTAATTTATTTATCCAATTAACTAATGATTAAAAAAAACATGACGGTTATATGAAAAAGATTATCAAAAAAAACTTGCAACATTGAATAAGTCATCGACATCAACATATACTTATTAACACCATATATTTACATCTGTTAAAGATATATGTGAATATTGTTTGTTCATGTAATTAGTTCATGTAATTAGTTAAGGACCTTAACTAATTACATGAACAAACAATATTCACATATATCTTTAAAAACATCATTGTTAAGTATAATTAAGTTGTATCCAAGCGCGATGAAATAACACCATTGGTAAAAGTTTATCTCGTCCCAGGGCCATGGGTTCGATTCTCAAAAAAAAAAAGTTGTGTCCTTTTAACGCATCTCTTGTATCAGCTTATGATAAAACCAGAAGGCCATTTCTTTGTCACACGAAGTTTGATCCTTCATTTTATTCGGGTCACTAACAATAATTGATCAAACATATTTATTATTTGTAATGTGAGGAGAAGGAATATTAATTTGATACCATATCTTGTTTGATTATTAAATTTGATATTCATGCTAAATGAAATCAATGGATTAACAAAAAAATTAGGGACATTTAAACAAAATGATTTTAAGAAATATAGAGGATCTTTTTTTTAAATGATTTTAGGAATTATAATGATGTTCAATTTGATTTAATTTGTTTTATAAAGAAAAAATATACAAAATTCAGTGAATAAAAATAAAAATATGTATATAGGCAGCTTTATTATTTATTATGTATATATGTATGAATTAGATATTTAATGATATAATATATAATAAATAATTAATTATATCAAATTTTACCTAAATCGATATACTATTCTATCTAAAAAAATAAAGCTCGCCCCAAGCCCTTGGCTGGGGTCGACCAGGTCTTTCCATGTCATCCTATTGTTTATCTCATCATTTCTCGTCGTTGCCCTTAATTTAGATATTGTAACTAAAAAACTCAAAGCGATTATGAGAAGGTATCATATTTCATATTCCATTAATTGCATAGATGTCTATAATAAAAATTTATAAATTTAGTTCAAGGCTTCTCGCCATCGCCTAATGGCGATGCCTCGCAATTTAGATATTGTAAAATTAAAAAATTGCAACAAAATATAAACATTGATTATGAAAAGGTATCATATCTCATATTCCACTAATTGCATAGATGTTTATAAAAAAATTTCAAAATTTAATTCAAGATTTCTCCCTCGTCTCTTAACAACGAATACTTGCAATTTAAATATTGTAATATTAAAAATTTTAACTAAAAAATATCAATCAATTATGAAAATTTCTTATATCTCACATTTTACTAACTCCAACAATGTATGTAAAAAAGTACAAATTCAGCTCTAGGTTTCTCTTTAAAATTTCAATTTCAAAATTTAGTTATTTATAATCCTTAAATTTGAAAATTCTAAAAATCCAATTAGAAAATTGGGCCAACAAATCTATTTGATCCTAAAAATACGTTTAAATTTAAGATTTTGAAATAGTCAAAAAGGAGATTTTTTTTAAAAAAATGAAAGATAGATATATGAATAATTAATGCTAATTGATATATAGTTATATACTATATGAATGGGTTATAGTTTCCATAAATGAATAATTATAAATTTAAAATTAATGAAATATTAAAATGCAAATTATGAGATACTTAAATTTAATCAATCATACCTTCAGAAGGTCGTATCATTAGTTTATAGGCATAGTATTCACGCATTGAAACATTATCTCTGTGCTTAGGTTCTCCTGAACCTTCTTCATGGTCAGCTTTATTTTTATTGGTACGTGGCTTACCATGCCTCGGAATATTAAGATGAAATCCATCATCTCCATACGGGAAAAGAAGGGGATACTGAAGTTGCATATAATTCACAAAAGTCTTTTCAATCCTTTTTAAGAAACGATCCTTAGTTTGAACAACTATATCTTTATAACCGTCGGTTTCCTCAACATCCCCCACAATTAATGCCGCAACTTCATTGGATTGAATAACATGATTAGGCCTTCCAGACGCTGCCTTTGAGGAAAGTAATACCAAGCTGAACTCTTCAGGACATTTGAGGTCAAATCGATCCCTAGCCATACGAAAACCCTCAACCAATTTGTTATTTTCATCGAGCATTTTCAATAATCCGTCAACAATGTCTGGATCGGTGGAATCGCTACCAGGAACAGCATTGAGTCTATTCTGGATCTCATTCTCAGTATCATAAATATATAACTGGCAAAATTTTGGAATTTCACCATCTTTAGGAAGCATGCTACCAAGTAAATGATAATTTTGTCCACAAAGCTTGAAGCAGTATGGAGCTCCTCCATTATTGATTTTGTGATCAATTTTACCACCGAGTGAAGTAAATGCAAATAGTGAATTGTATGTCCGTATACATTGCTTGAAATGAGATGTTTTCGAACCTCCAGCTAAAAGAGATGCCAGAAACTGAGGAGGTTGTCTTTCTTCGGGAAGTTTTATCTGTCCATCTTTACAACATATCGAAAACGTTGGTGTACCGTGTTTTGCAGACTTGTTGTTACGCTCCTCATTCCACATATAAGCTTTACACTTTGTGCAAATTTTATCGGGTTTTCCAAGGTCCATGTATTCAGCCCATAAATCTTCTGCTAAGATATCTGCTCCAACTTCACAATCACTTTCATACTCTCCACGATGATCTGCAGGAAGAAGTGTACATGTGTTAGATATAATTGATGTGATTTAATGTCAGTGTTTAAGTGTTACAGGTAAAAAGAGTTTAACTTGTTATTGAAAGCAGTCACAGCAGAGTTTGAGTATACACTGATAGCTGGAAGCGCAAACGCTGACAAAAGAAAGCGTAAACACTGCTAGCTGAACACATGGAAGCGTAAACACTGTTAGCTAGGAGAGCAACAGAGTTTGCTAAAGTCTGTCTACTGGAAACGTCTACGAGTCAACAGAGTTTGAAGATTAATTCGAGATTAATATGGAAGCAATATCTTTGAAGATTGGATAGCTGTCAAAGAGATTGAGTTGACTTAGAAGACGTGTAGCAATCGTAATTGATATCAATTGTATAGCTTAATTATAGGAGAATCAATTAACGATTGTATGTAGCTGTATATCTTATAAATACAGTTAGGTTAACCCTAGAAGGGTATCCATCGTGAACGAATATCATTCATTGTAACCTAAGCAGCTCTCTGTGATATTTTACATCACTGAGAGAGGAATTATTAATTCCAAACAGTTTTAAGTACTAAAACGTGTGTTCTTGTTATTTACTCATACAGTACTTGATTATATATATTGTGTATTCGACCTAACAAGTGGTATCAGAGCCAATCTGTTACTTTATTACAGTTAAAGATCCAAAACACAATAGTAATCAATGGCAGAGATTCCTCCTCCATCAGGTTCTGAGAAAGCACCTACAATTGTTAGTAGGTATGAAACAATTAGGCTTCCAATACTCAAGCCATCAGAATATGCAATCTGGAAGGTAAAGATGACCATGTTTCTGGAAGCCACAGATCCAGAATATCTTGATAGAATTTATGAAGGTCCTCATAAACCTACAAAGTTAACTGCTGCTGCTGCTGGTGAGGAATCAAAGGTGGTTCCTAAGGAAAAGAAAGATCTAACTGCTGAGGATCTTTCATCTATTGCTAAGGATGCCAAAGTGAGGCACTTACTTCAGAGTGCTCTTGACAATGTTATGTCTAACAAAGTGATTAACTGCACAACTGCAAAGGATATATGGGATGCACTTGAGGTTAGATGTCAAGGAACTGCTGCAATTAAGAAGAATAGAAGGAACATACTCACACAGGAGTATGAGCATTTTGAGGCAAAGTCTGAAGAAACCATGACAGAAATATTTGATAGATTCTGTAAATTGCTCAATGATCTATCATTGGTTAACAAAGAATATGATCTGGAAGATTCAAATCTTAAGTTTCTTCTCTCTCTTCCTGAAAAGTGGGATGTGAAAACAACCACCATAAGAGACAACTATGATCTTGCTGATACTGAGATTGATGAAATCTATGGACTTCTCAAGACTCATGAATTGGAAATGGAGCAGAGAAACAGAAGATCAAGCAGGAAGTCAAAGACCGTTGCACTGAAAGTTGAAGAAAAATCTTCAAAGAAAGAAGCATCAAGGAGAAAGGCAAAAGGAAAAGCCTTGGTCATTCATTCAGAAAGTGAGTCATCAAACACTGATGTTGACTCAAACACAGATGGAACATCTGATTCTGAAGATGATGAGGAGATGATGCAAATGGCTGCATTGATGGTAAAGACCTTCAAGAAGATGGGATTTAAGAACTTCAAGAAGGGAAAAAGATTCTCCAAGGATTACTCAAAGTCTGACAAGAAAAATTTCAGAAAATCTGAGGGAAAGGACTTCAAATCTGGTAAGAAAGACAAGTCTGAGATTCAATGCTACAAGTGTAAGGAGATGGGTCACTATGCTCCTGAGTGCAAAAAGGGTAAAACTGAAAAGGCACTTTACACCAAAGGCAGAGATTGGGCAGACACCTCAGATTCAGATGAGGAGGTGAACTATGCACTCATGGCCTCTACTCAGAATGAAGACTCTGAACTAAAGGTACCTCCAACTACCTATGCTTATAATACAGATAATATAACTGAATTGAGAATTTATCTTAAGGCATTACATATCAGTTATAGGGATCAGACTTTAGAAAATGAGAGAATCAAAAGTGAGTGTTCTCAACTCAAAGAAAGAAATAAACATGTTGAGGAACAACTTGAAAACATGAATAAAATTCAGAAAGAAAGAGATGATGCTGTGTTTATAGAACAGGAGTTGCTAGGTAAGTATAAGCAACTAGAATCTGAATTGGAGGATGCAAAGCACATTATTAAAACTTGGACACATTCTGGAAAAGACACTCAAGAGGTCTTTCAAACAGACACAGTAGGTCTAGGTTATTCTGAGGATGATGTGCTTAGGTTTCAGAATACAGTCAAGATAAGACCACCTCTTTCTTCTAAGAAATTTGGTACGTTTGTTCATGGTACTGTTAAAACTGAACATGGAGCTGTTGACCATGAGCCAGTAAAAACCTGTGTCAAATAGGTTAATATTGGTTCAATGACAGATAAACAACTTAAGCATAAGCTTAAAGAAATAAAATCTGTCAACAAACAGAGAATGCCTAGGAAAAACAGAAATGGAAAGGTAGGCATAACATCAGGAATTAAGCCAATGCTTGCTACATTTGCACCTAGAAAAACTTGTTATAATTGTGGTAGCACCAATCATCTTGCTAGCTTTTGCAGGAAGAACAAAGACATTAACTCTTTACCCTCCAAATCTGGAGTGAAAAAGGATAATGTCAAACCAAGACCACAAACTCTGTGCAAACATTGTGGAAGTAGTTGGCACTCAATTTATACTTGCAAGAATTATCATGCTATTTATCATAATTATTATGAACTGAAACCTAATTTGAAATGGGTTAAAGTTGATTCTGCAAGTACTAAGAATGAAAATGTTAGTTTAAACTCTGATAATGACAAATCCGCTGCAAAAACTAACAGATTCAATAAAGCAAAAGGATCCAAGCAAGTCTGGATCCTTAAAACTAACAATCAGTGATTGTTTGTGATTGCAGGGCACCAGGGTAAGTACCCTAGTCGTGGACAGTGGATGTTCAGGACACATGACTGGAAATAAAGCCCTGCTATCAGAGTATGAGGAGAAGGCTGGCCTAAAAGTTTCCTATGGAGATGGCAACATAGGACATACTCTGGGATATGGCAATATTAATCTTGGAAGTGTCATCATCACAAATGTAGCTCTGGTTCCAGGACTCAAGCATGATTTGCTTTCTGTGAGTCAAATCTGTGACAGAGGATATCATGTAGATTTTCAGCCTGAATATTGTCAAGTCATCAGTAAATCTACAGGGAAAGTTGCTCTAGTTGGAAACAGACACAATAACATCTATGAAATAAAATTGTCAACAAACTCTGATGGCAAAGCAGTGTGTCTGTCAACAAGAATGTCCAGTGAAGAGAGTTGGAAGTGGCACAAGAAACTCTCTCATTTGAACCTGAACAATATCAATGAGTTAATAAAGAATGATCTTGTAAGAGGACTACCAAAGTCTTTGTTGAATGTAGAAGGCCTGTGTGATTCTTGTCAAAAGGCCAAACAGAGAAAAGCCTCTTTCAAAAGCAAATCTGAGTCTTCAATTGTTGATCCTTATCATCTTCTACATGTTGATCTTTTTGGACCAGTGAATGTCATGTCACTTGGAAAGAAGAAATATGCTCTAGTCATTGTTGATGAATACACCAGATACACATGGGTGTATTTTCTAGCAAAGAAGGATGAAACTGCATTAACACTGGCAGAACATATAATGCAACTGGACAAAGGGTCAGAGAATCAAGTGAAGATTATCAGAAGTGACAATGGAACTGAATTCAGGAATTCAACAATGGAAGAATTTTGCAAGAGTAAAGGAATAAAACAAGAGTTTTCTGCACCTGGAACTCCACAACAAAATGGTGTAGTGGAGAGGAAGAACAGAACCTTGATAGAAGCTGCCAGAACCATGCTAGATGAAGCAAAGTTGCCAACATATTTCTGGGCAGAAGCAGTTCAAACTGCTTGTTTTACTCAAAATGCAACACTGATCAACAAGCATGGTAAAACACCATATGAAATGGTGAAAAAGAAGAAGCCAAATCTAAAATATTTTCATATTTTTGGATGCAAGTGCTTTGTGTTGAAGACTCATCCTGAACAATTGACCAAATTTGATCTAAAGGCAGATGAAGGAATTTTTGTTGGCTATCCACTGTCAACTAAAGCATTCAGAGTTTATAATCTGAGAACTAGAGTGATCATGGAGTCTATTCATGTGTCTTTTGATGACAAGAAAATAACTGGACTTGAAGATGTTAATGCACATGATCAATTGCACTTTGAAAATGAAGATTTATTCTCTGATAAAGTAAACTCTGATGAGACTGATCTGACAAACTCTGTTGAGCTCAACTCTGAACCTCTACTGGTAAATACTGAAGAGACTCTTCAATCAGAAACAAGGGAAGAACCAGTTGAGGGGGAGCATGAAGAATCACATCAGAGTGATAATTCAAATACTGATAGTGACTCAGTTGATAATTCGGAATCAAACTCTGTTGACTCAAACTCTGGTAGTTCAAAATCTGATAGTTCAAATTTTGAGCAGTCACATTCAGGGGGAGCATCAGAGAATGAAGAAAGGCACCAAGAAAATCAGGAGAGCACGGATCGAGGGGGAGGATCCAACTTTGACAGAAGTCAATTGCCTTCAGCTAGGAAATGGACCAAATCTCACACACCTGATTTAATCATTGGTGATCTAGATGCAAGAGTAAGGACAAGAAGTGCAACAACAAATGAATGTCTGTTTCATGCATTCTTGTCACAAAATGAACCAAAGAAAGTTGAAGAGGCTCTTAAAGATGCTGACTGGATAACAGCAATGCAAGAAGAGCTAAATGAATTTGAAAGAAATGAAGTATGGACACTAGTACCAAGACCAAAGAACAGATCCATTGTTGGTACTAAGTGGGTTTTTAGAAACAAAACTGATAGTGAAGGGGTTGTTACAAGAAACAAAGCAAGACTTGTGGCAAAAGGTTATTCACAGCAAGAGGGGATAGATTATGATGAGACTTTTGCACCAGTTGCCAGATTGGAGGCAATAAGGATGTTTCTTGCTTATGCTTCTCACAAGAAATTCAAGGTTTTTCAAATGGATGTGAAAAGTGCTTTTCTGAATGGAAAACTTGAAGAAGAAGTGTTTGTTGAACAACCACCTGGTTTTGTAGATCCAAAATATCCTGACCATGTCTACAGGCTAGACAAGGCACTTTATGGACTTAAGCAGGCACCTAGAGCATGGTATGAAACCCTAGCTCAGTTTCTTTTAGAAAGTGGATTCAACAGAGGTACAATTGATAAAACTCTGTTTTATTTCAAATCTGGAAGTGACTTGCTTTTAGTTCAGATATATGTTGATGATATTATTTTTGGATCTACTAATGATAAACTCTGTAAGAAGTTTGCCAAGCTCATGCAGTCCAGATATCAAATGAGTATGATGGGAGAGCTAAGTTACTTTCTAGGCTTACAGGTGAAGCAAACAGATGATGGAATTTTTATCAATCAAGCAAAATATACCAGAAATCTTCTCAAGAAATTTGGCATGCTTGACTGTTCATCTGCAACAACTCCCATGGCAACTGCAACAAAATTGGATAAAAATACAGGGTCATCAGTAGATATGACAAGTTACAGAGGAATGATTGGCTCTCTTCTCTATCTAACAGCAAGTAGACCTGATATCATGTATGCAACATGTCTGTGTGCAAGGTTTCAGGCAGATCCAAGGGAACCACACTTAACAGCTGTGAAGAGGATTTTCAAGTATCTCAAGGGCACTGTAACTTTAGGGCTGTGGTACCCAAGAGAATCAGATTTTAAGCTACTCGGTTACTCTGATGCAGACTTTGCAGGCTGTAAGATTGACAGAAAAAGCACAAGTGGAAGTTGTCAATTTCTTGGTGACAGACTTGTGTCTTGGTACAGCAAGAAACAAAAATCAATATCAACATCTACAGCTGAAGCAGAGTATATTGCTGCTGGTAGCTGCTGTGCACAGATTCTATGGATGAAGAATCAATTGCTGGATTATGGGTTGAGGTATAGCAAAATACCTATTTTCTGTGATAATCAAAGTGCTATTGCAATGACAGGTAATCCAGTGCAACACTCAATGACCAAGCACATCAGCATAAGGTATCACTTTATCAGAGAGCATGTAGAGGAAGGGAATATTGAGCTTCACTTTGTGCCTACAGATCAACAACTTGCAGATGTCTTCACCAAGCCTTTGAGTGAAGCAGCATTTACAAGACTGGTCAATGAACTAGGAATGGTATCTGGTTGTGACTAAACATGTTGGTTAGACTCAAAAATTTTCTTATAAAATGTGCTGCTCATATTTTTGTGAATTGCTAAAGTGCTATGTGAACCTTGTTAATTAAACTCTGTTATGCATACTCTGTTCACATGTTTCTATTCTCACACTGGTAAACTCTGTCAACATGTTTGTTAGTCATACACTGTTAATATGTTTGATAAACTCTGTGTATTCTGAGTTGATTTTTGTCTGAATGAAAATACCAATGAAGAAAAATGTATGAAGCATGATTCTCAGTGAATAAATCAAGATTCTTTCTGAGTCACTGTGATCTAATCAGAAATTGTGCAGTAAGTTAACACAACATGATACTGTTTCATATTTAGAGCATCTCTTAGTTTATTTGATCCTAAACTCTGAATCTATGAATACTGTGTGCATTGCCTCTCATGAATAACTTCTGATATTGATGAACTCTAAACTCTGATTAGTAACACTCTGTTTCCAAGACATACATAGTTCTTGATGATTCCTTGTTTGTACTTGTGAAAACTTTAAAAAACTTGAGATGAGTCATTGTTTAGTTTGGTGAGAAACAATTCATGTCTGCACCCTGTAAGATTTTGAGCCAAATAAGTGATTGGTACATTTTATATCAATCAGATTTTATTGATGTGTGATATTCATCAGTAAGTATGTTGCTCTAGAACTTGCATTAAACCATTTTGAGACTACATGATATGTGTGTGCATGAAAATGATAAAGGCATTAGGATTTACCATCTTTCCTCAAACACTGTTCAAAACTCCTTTGAATACTGTTCAAACACTGTTCATAAATTCCATCCTTAGTAAACCCCTTTGAGCCTAATTAACTGCTCAATCTAAGAGCAGCTATATTCTTTTGGAAAATCAAAAGCAAACAGGTGAGTGTTTCTCAAGAAAAGAAATAGTTTACTCAGTATATATAACAAAAAAAAGGGTATATATACTGATCATCTTGTACAAATATGTACTAACAGTGTGACTGAACACTTTGGTCTATTAAATTGTTCAGTTCGAAATTCACTCATGTTAAAAACATCTCTTCTCACCTGTTTGATCTAACTACATTACAACCCTGAATAAAGTCCTTTTGATTTGTGCATATATGTAATCAAAGTAGTGTAGAACTGGTGGAAATTCAAGCCTATGGTAGTATCTGCTTTTACTGATTGAATTTGAGAGAAAACACTTCACCCAAACACTTGTGTGCTTTGAGAGTTTGTGAGGAAATTCTTGACATGTAACTCACTGAATGATGCTTTGATGTCTATCTCCTGATCTTTTTGTCTATAAAGACTGTGTGCTTACTTGGATAATCATGAACATAAATGGGAACAGGGATATTCAGATTTCTGTATTTAATGAACTACAGAGTTTAGCATTCATCACATACTCCGTGTTTAATATGAGAGTTTGTGCATTCAGTGTTTATTGATTCGATTTATGGATTTTATGAAATATTAGATGCTATAAAAAATTGATTTGGTAACCTCTGCTACTCACACACAAAATAATCACGACTGTGCATTTTTGAAAGGGTTTTAGTGATAAAGTTTGAAAATTTGACAAACACTGATGGATTGTGTTCTGTACTCTAAGGTAAATTTTCATTAAGATAATTTGAAAATTTTGGAGTAAATGGAGTGGTTGACAACTGTTAATTAGTGTATTTTGTGGTAAAGTGTCTTGATAATTGGAAAGACAGCAGTAATAATGGCTTTTAATGCGCGTGATTAAGTGAATCGCTGCATGTTTGACACGTGTCCCACTTTCACCCACCCACTCATCATTATGTACCACTTTCACACTTCTCAAGGGAACAGTTGCGTGCTTTCAATGTAAAAACGTTTGAGTTTAATTTTTAATTACTACTCAAATTACTTTTTGTTACAATCACTACTCACCCACTCATATTCCCTTTACCAAAATATAGAACTCCCTTGTTTTTCACTTTGGCATTTTCACAAACACCTTTCTTACATATCACTTTCACAGTCGATTCTTGCTTATTTCTTAATCTAATGGAAACAAAACCTTTCACCTTGTTTGGTCTTCGTTTTGTGCCTAACAATTATGCAGCTCTACTTGAGAATGACCGTGCTCCTGAAGCGTTTCACCTAATGCAAAACTTTCTTCGCGACTCTGAGATTGGGCAAGCATTGATTGAACCTGCTACTTTATCTGCATCTCAGGTCGTCACTTTCTGGCAAAACTCAAGGTATATAGAAGGAGGTGAAAATGGAACTCCGTCTATCATCTTTACTCATGAAGAACAAGAGTTTGTGATTACTCCACAAACTGTTCGCGAGACCATGGATTTCGACACACATACTTCGTATGCTGTTGTCTCTGAGCAAAATCTGAGAGACATGTTAACAGAGATTGGGTATATGGAATCTCTTGTAAAGCTGGGCAGTGTGAGGAGGCCGAATCTTAGAAAAGAATGGAATTTTTTCTTTGATTGTATCACCAGGACATTCCAGAAGAAGGTCACCAACTGGGATGCCATTCCAATGGATAGTCTGCAAATTGGGTATTCTCTACTCTATGGCAGTAATTTTGATTATGGTCGTTATGTGTTAATGAATTTAGGTGATAAGTTGTCAGAATCTACTACAGTTTATTTTGCTAGATTTTGTCAACTTTTGTTCAATGCTTGTGTACCTGGGTTAGAAGTTGATCCAGCTGATGAGATTCAACCCTTTAGAGTCAATAAGAGAATATTCTCTGATATGACTAATAAAGATGTTGGTAAAGACATACCTGTTTTTGTCTTGCCACTTGCCTTGCAGAACTTCCTGAACCAACCACAAGATCCCCAATCACCACAAAATGACCCACACCAAACACAACAACCAGAAACACAAAATATGCCTGAACCTTTAGCAACTGATCATACTGAAACCATACCCTCTCATCCTGTACAATCACCTGAGCCAACACCAACAACCACTGTTACTCCTACATCACCACACACACAACCTGAACCAATAAACCCTGAGCCAACAAACCCTGTCAATACTACTCACCCACAACCAACATCTAAACCAAAAAGGAAGAAGCATACTGCCCTCAACACAAAACATTCTAAGGCTAAACAGACATCTCCTAGAGCTGTTTATTCCAGAAGATTCATTAAAAAGGCAAATAGACCTTCAACACCACCAGTTCAGGAAAGTTCAAGTGAAGAAGAAGAACTGATTGAAGTGCCTCAAACAAAGAGGAGAAGGCTCATTCTTACTGATTCTGATGATGAGCATGTTGATGAGGCTCAAGAGAAGATTTCTACTGATATTCCTACTGGTGAGAAAGAGGTTATCATAGAACCTACTATAGCAGAATCAGGAGCCAAGATTGCTGAACCAGAACTTGATACGGTTCAAGATAATGAAGATGTTAGAGATGCATTGCCTACAATGGAAGAGTTTGATGAAACTCCATTTTCTTTTGATAATGAAGCATCTACTCCAACACCCATGGAGGTTACACACTATGTTGATACTGGTGTTGCAGATAGGCCTACTGTTGTTCTTGAAGACACTGAGGTTGCATCACACACAGAATTAAACTCTGATGCCCATCATGTTTCTGATCATGGTGAGGAGATTGATCAACCAGAGAAGGTTATTTCTTCAGAGCATCTTCAAGATAATAAAGGAAAACAGGTTGCTCACGAACCTGTTGCTGCTCAAGATGAAGACATTGCTTCAGCTGCACCTACTGATGTGTCAGTGAGTGATTCAGTTGAAGACAAAAGTACAGGAGCTGAAAAAGCACAAGCTCAAGCTGATGGTCAGAAAACAGGAGAAAAACCAGATTTTGCTGGGCCTTCTGTTAATGAGATTGATGATAATTATTTGACCCAACAAACTGCTGATTGGTACAAGTCAGAGTGTATTTTTCCTCCTGGCAGGGCAGCTATGTTTCTCAAGGCAAATTCTTCAAAGATTACAAATCCAGATATTTTCACTTGTTTGCAAGGAACAGTGATTCAGATCAAAACCTTGAATCATAGATTTGATGATAATCAGAAAGCTATTGTTGATCTTCGAACAGAGGTTGCTACTCATGAGGAGAAATCTCAACAAGCTAATTCTAAGCTTTTTCAACAATTCTCCAAAGCTCAAGAAAATCTTAATGATAGACTGAGCAAAGTTGAAAAGAATCAGCTTTTACTGACTGAGAAGGTTGATTCTATTGCAAACTCTCTTGAGTTAATCACCTCAATCCTGATTCCAGATGGTGATGATGTCAAAAAGGGGGAGAGAATTGCTAAAACTAAGTGTAAGTAAACTCAAACTCTGCTTAAGAAAGGTCATCTGGATGAAGAAGGTGCCAATGCTGATAAGGGATTAAGAAGTGCAAATCCTAGACAAGGACATGGAAGGTCTACAAGGTCAAAGCCAAATTTGGTGACAGATACAAATATTCAGAGTACCTCTACTTCAAAGCCAAAGGATTTGTCATTCACTGACAATCCACAAACAGATGAAGAATTGGCTGCTAAACTCTTTCGTGAAGAAAATACTGAAGCTACACTTGAGGACATACAAGCTGAGGAAAAGCTGTTGCAGAAAGAGCATTTAAAAGCTCTAAAGTCCAAGAAAGGGAAGAAAACTGTCAGAGCTTCAAAGTCTTCAAAGCCTGCAATGAAAGGAATTGAAATCAAAGAGAAATTATCTGGTATTCAAGAAGAAGAAGAAGAAGAAGAAGAAGGAAAATTGGTAAGAAAGTCTTCTCTTGATGCCAAGCTGAAGTTAAAAGGGGTGATGGGTGAAGAGAGCAAAAGTAAGATGATAGTTACAACCTCTGTTGATACACATGTTGTACAGAAGAATGAAGACACAACCTATGTTGCTACACATGTTGTGACCACACCACTATTGTCTTCTCAGTTGAAATCAAAGTTTGGAAAAGGAGTTCTTCATGATCCAAATCTAGCATCTACAGCTCCAATGGATTTCACTGATGATAGAGCCTTATCTGGTAAAATAGGATACAACAAAGGAGGTATAGGCTCACATAGGGACAAAAGACAACATGTTGGTCCCAGAGATCCTTCTTCACTGGCTGTTCCAGGTCGTGGTGTCACTCAAGAGAGTTTAGATAGACTGGAGTCAGTACAGCTTGTTTATCAGAAGAGTTTACAGAAGGATTTTCTGCTATATTTCATGGCTGATGGAACAGTGTTTAAGGTTGCTGAGAAGGATATTGATTTAAAATACTGGGAAGAACTAGAATATGTTCTGTATCTTTTCAGAGTAAGAAATCAAAGAGCTCAGTCAGTTGCAAATGTTCTCAGACAAAAGATGATTCAAAATCTTGCAAGAAGAGGAATGAAATACAACAGCAAGTATGTTCCTAAGTACAGAGATTGGAATGGCAATCTGATAGAAATGGAGAAGGGGACTACAAAGCTGAAGACTGATCTTGGAATTACTGTTCTGGATTTTAATGTGAAGTCTGAAGAAGTGAAATATATCAGGTTGGGAAATGAAATGAGAAGAAACAAAATCTACGATCTTAGAGCTGCTATCTTTCAAACTGATGAGAATGATCCAGATTTAAGAGAGATCAAGGAGGCTATGCAGATTGAACTTGAAAATGCTGAGAGAAGACTGTTGATTGACTATCTCAGAACAACTCCAGATCTTAAAGAAGTTAGGTAGACAGAATTTGTAAGTAATTTGAATTTTCTGTAGATTTTGCTAAGTCAAGATTAAACTCTGATTATATGTTAAACACTGTGTTTTTATTTGATCGTTTTGACATCATCAATTACTGTGAACTTGTACATTTTTATAATGAACAAGTTGGGGGAGATTGTTAGATATAATTGATGTGATTTAATGTCAGTGTTTAAGTGTTACAGGTAAAAAGAGTTTAACTTGTTATTGAAAGCAGTCACAGCAGAGTTTGAGTATACACTGATAGCTGGAAGCGCAAACGCTGACAGAAGAAAGCGTAAACACTGCTAGCTGAACACATGGAAGCGCAAACACTGTTAGCTAGGAGAGCAACAGAGTTTGCTAAAGTCTATCTACTGGAAGCGTCTACGAGTCAACAGAGTTTGAAGATTAATTCGAGATTAATATGGAAGCAATATCTTTGAAGATTGGATAGCTGTCAAAGAGATTGAGTTGACTTAGAAGACGTGTAGCAATCGTAATTGATATCAATTGTATAGCTTAATTATAGGAGAATCAATTAACGATTGTATGTAGCTGTATATCTTATAAATACAGTTAGGTTAACCCTAGAAGGGTATCCATCGTGAACGAATATCATTCATTGTAACCTAAGCAGCTCTCTGTGATATTTTACATCACTGAGAGAGGAATTATTAATTCCAAACAGTTTTAAGTACTAAAACGTGTGTTCTTGTTATTTACTCATACAGTACTTGATTATATATATTGTGTATACGACCTAACAACATGCAAGAGGTAAGTTTCTGAATGCACCATTATTTGTGTACATAATGATTATGTCAATTATTACATTCTGAAGCCTGATTGTTATGTCCCATGTCATCTGCAAGTGTATCATGCATTCGGTTAGACAATATAAAACAATGCAGGTAAGTTAAAGGTTTGTCAATAAATTTGAACATTACCAGCATCATTAAAAGATTCCATTAAATTTTTCCCTGAACCTGAGCCTACATCGTGAGGTTTTTCAGATGTCGTATCCTTAGTAATGCCTGAGTTAATTTATTAGAAAAATTAAAAAAACATGTTGATTATTCATTACTAACAATGTAGCATTATGTGTTAGCCAATATATGAAACTGCGATAATAGATTAAATTCATATGAAACTGCTCATAATTGTTTACTGTAATATTTACCTTTGTTTCCAGAACTTGAAGCACCGTTGTCAACATTATGAGATGTTGCATTTTGATGTATACCTGAAAATCCCACCAATCTTCATAAAGTTTTAAATATGATAATGCAAGAGTACCATAATACAATAATGACAATGAATATCACCAGTTTTGGGTTGACGTTCCTGTTCTGAATACCAATCTGTATATTTAGTTGGAAAATGTGAGGAAAAATGAACGGATAATAAATTATCATTTTTTATTGAATAAAATTAAATTATTACCTGGAACTGGAATATCAAGGGAGGATAGAGAAGGTACGCATATAGAAATACCTCGTCCAATTTCCTTATCACATGGTTTAGAATTGATGCTTCTAATTGTGTTAGAAGGAATATCAATGCTTGGTGGGATTTCCAAACTCGTAGCTGATGGGAAATTATTTGGTTTCCAATTACTCATAATACTTCTTCGTCTACCGACATCTGAAAATTGTACATTATATATGAAAATATGCGTATATAGCATGTCCAACATTCATCATAAGATACAAAAAATTACCAGTCAGATTCGAAATATCAGTGAGCGGAGTTCTATTAATTTTGTCTGCATGCACCATTGAATGGGTAATCCTCGTACCTGTTGAAACGTTTTAAAAGCATTGATAGATAGTCATCCTAATATATTGGACTATATTCAAATGAGCATATTATGTACATTGATCGAGTATTACCAGTAACGTTTGAAGTGTCCGTCAATGGCTGAACATCACTGTTGCAATGTTTGAAATTATTAAGACCTTGCATCCACACATTCTATGTCAAATTTCAATAAAAAATAAAATGGAATATAGTGCTACGATTAAAAATTATAATTGGTTAGCAAAGTTTATGTGAACATCGTATGACCTGTCTTTTGAATAGAAGACGCAAATCTTAGATCTTTGTGTGAAACAGTAGTGAAGGTAGTGTTTTTCGTAGTTCGTTCACAGGGAAGGACTATAAATATTGATTTCGAGTATATTATCTCTTACAATCTAGAAGTGTGGAAAATGTGGGGTTTTGAGTTTGTTTGAGGTGTTTTATCAAACACCTTGCCTACAAGAAATAAAATGCTATAGAACTACAACTAAGTTAATGGCAATCATCCAATTTTTACCAACACAACAAGGCACAATAACTAAATTAGCAAGTTATAGAGATATTTGACCCAAGGAATATGGAAACTCAAGCACTTCAACCCAAACAAGCAAAATATATCCAACTCTACCTAACCAAGATAATTGGTGAAGCACACAATCACTTATTTCTCTTCTAAAAACACTAATTTAGTGAAGCACATAAATTAGCTCTCTTGAAAATAGCTACCAATAATGAAGCACTATTAGTATAACCAAATCAAGGAATCAATCAAAGAGAGGCTAGGACAAACCCAAGGATGAGAAGCTCAACCTAGGTATTTGTACTTGAATCTTGAAGTTTAGGCACGCCAAACCATGTGCTACTACAATGAATGTACTAACAATTACGGATTAGCACAAACAATTAGCAATTGAAATTACAAGAAGAGCAAGATGAAGCAACTTACAAATCTCCAAGCAAAATCATAAATAATACATCACAAGTATTCAAGATAGAGTTAAATAAATCTTACTTCAATTGAATGGGTTTTAATACAAGAATCCCTCCTTGAGCCAAATATAAAGAGTTAGTTACTCATAATCAATGCTAGAGTATGAGTAATAAATGTTATCTCTACTCACTAATTAACCCTAATTTTGTTCTTGATGAGGCAAAGAAGAAGATGAAGGTGTTAGGTTAGATGTTAGATGTAGAAGATTAGGTTAAGAGCTTGATAGAGATGCTTTTATATCTCTTTTTAATACACAGCAAGGGTCGTACGGCCTGTTGAACGGCCGTACAGCAACCCGTACAGAAAATCTGCTTCTTTGAACGGCCTGTCGAACGGCCGTACCGCTGCCCGTACGAGATAAAATCTTCAATATAATGCATTAAACACCTCCCGGCATCGCGAGCTTGCATCTTCTAACTTCCCTCTTGAATAATCTTCACTTTCAAGCCCAAAATAATCCATCTTTTCAACAATTAAGCATGGGGCACTGAAAGATGAAAAACATAATTAATATCGATAAAACAACATTCGAAACTAACAAAAATGCAAGAGAATAAAGGACAAAATGTGTATAAAATACACACTATCAAATCTTCCCCCACTTGAACTTTGCTAGTCCCGAGCAAACTAAAATTAACATAACCATATACTCCTAACTAGTACCACTTCCGTAGGTGATCACGGTTGCATTTGGCATATGCAACAAGCCCTTGGAACCCCTAGGTAGCCCTAGTGGACGAGTGAGGTCTCGTGAGGGTTTATAGATGATGAACCCACAAAATCACAAAAACCACTAATAAACAAGAAACTAACAATACCTACTAATTAAACTAACTAACTAACACTCACAAGTCCGAATCGTCATACAAATAGGAAACAAGCCAAGCATGGTGTCTACTTGTAACTTAAATCAAACATATAGAGCTATTCACCTTGTCATCCACTCTAACGAGCTAACAACCAATTCAAGAATCAAGATAACACACCTTGTGCAAAATGTAACCATGACATTAAAACTAGAATGAATGTACTTCAATCGTGAACACTAGACAAGATTATCACAAAGCATACATGGCTTCGCATTAAGAAGATGAAATTTTATAGTGAAAAATCTCACATCTCTCAATTATGCATCACACAAGTATGGGCTAGAGATTTCACTCAACTCCAAGTCTAAATGCATGCGCTCTACTTGACCTTGCATGTCCACCTAAATTCCGGATTGCACCAAAAACAAGGAATTCATAAAATGGGTTGTAACGAGGCTTGGGCGAAGGTGTGAAAATTTAAGTTCAAAGAAGGTGTAAAAGTCTTGCTAGTTGAGTCAAAATGACGCTTGCTCTCTTCATACACCAAATTCTCGAACTGAAGAAGATCTCCACTCATTTACAATTACAAAACACAACCACAATTACCAAGAAAATTGAAACAAAATAAAGTACAAAGATTTATTGCTTTCTTTTTCTTTTTCTTTTTTTTCATATTTTTTTTTTCATACCCCTTTACTTATTGCTTTCTCTTTTT
Source organism: Kitagawia praeruptora (assembly GCA_037693485.1). Lineage (NCBI taxonomy): Eukaryota > Viridiplantae > Streptophyta > Magnoliopsida > Apiales > Apiaceae > Kitagawia > Kitagawia praeruptora. The sequence goes on along the minus strand of CM075350.1, from coordinate 25,530,352 downwards.
TTTTCTTTTTTTTTTAGCAAAGGGGATGCATAACATAAATAAATACTACAAAGAACTTTGAACCACATCTAGATATACACAAACTAGTTCCCACTTACAATAAATAACATTATTCTTCTTCAAAACATCCCCAAATTCTCATGCTCATCAATCATTTCTTTCCAAGACTCAACTAGGTCGAGAGTGAAGTATTTGGCTATGACTCATGTATAAAAGGGGAGAGTGACGAAGAAAAATATGGATATAAGCTTCAAAAGGGGTAACTAGGGATTACTTTCATGGTTCACAAGCTAGAAAGGCCAAAAAGGCTATCCTAAAAAGAATTTCCTTATTATAGTGCATCCATAAATGAAGGTTTAATGCAAGCTCTAGAGCAACAAACACACATAAAGAGGGAGCAACACACAAGCAAAAGAATTCATCGTTCAAGGCCTCACAAGGATTAAGTTGTAATAACATCTTCTCGATTTGATTCCATGCATTCTAAGAGATAATCGTTATATTCACAATTTAATTACAACAATCTAGACTTTTCATGCCATTTAAAGTGTGTGTGTGTGTGCAAAAGAGGTGCATCAAACTTATAGATTCACATCAAATTGGTAATGCTAGGCACGAAATAGGAGAAAACAAGGCTACAAGCTCACAATGTCTTAAATTTTACAAATAAGTAAACTTGTTCCCAAATGCAAACGAAACGGACATCAAAATAAACCAAAGAAAATGCTAACACGAGCTATTATACTACAAGGATGAACATAAACAATCCTTTCCCCACTTAAAATATAGCATGTCCTCATGCATGACAAATAAAAACGAGGAAGGAACAAAGAGAAAGAAAACTCCCCTAAAAATAAGCAACGAGGATCGGGAGCACCATCATATTTGCCAAAATCCAACTCTAAAATTGCACGTCAAGAATTGAATAAATGCCACCAATCACAATCATCCCAACGAAAATAACCAACAAGCCAAATCCACACCCTACAAAGCCACTTCAACACTAATTAAGGATATATAAATAATAAAAAAAATGTTTTTTATTTTTTTTTTAAAAAAATAAATAATAATAATAATAAACATAAAATAAATAACTAACCAATTATTAATAAAATGAAAAATCAAATTCTAAAGTGAAGAAAAAAAATAAAAAATTGACTCTTGAATTTATATAAATTACTTAGTTTTAGAAAATGAAACACTAAAATTAAAATTAAAAAGAATTAAATTTTTGGTTTTTGATTTTTTTTAAAGGATAAAATAAAATAAAATAAAATAACTAACCAATTTGTAATAAAATCGAAAATCAAATTTAAATTTAAAGTGAATTTAAAATGATTTTTAAATTTATTAAAAATCGTTTAGTTTAGAAAATTAAAACTTAAAATCAAAATCAAAAATAAAAAACAAAATCAAAATTAAAACAAAATCAAAATAAAAATGAGAGAATTACCAAAATGCCTATTTTTCACAAGTTTTTGTCCAAAATACTGATTTTGAAAAAAATGGCCCGAAATACCGACGGGATACGGAGAATCGTCCTCCGTATTAGCATAATACGGAACACCGTGTTCCGTATTATGCATGATACGGAACACCATCTTCCGTGTTAGCATGATACGGAACACGATGTTCCGCAACACCCCATGATACGGAATATGGTGTTCCGCAACACCTCATGATACGGAACACGGTGTTCCGCAACACCCCATGATACGAAACACGGTCTTCCGCAACACCCCTTATATCACGGTAGACGGTGTAGCGTTTTCAGTCAGTAAAAAGGGCCAGCATGGCTCCCATATGAATATTTTGGGCCATCACCCAAATGAAAATTGAATCAAAAATAAAATAGAAGTTAAAATAAAATTAAAGAAAAGTAAAAACAAAATGAAAATAAAAGTGAAAACAGGGGTTTGTGTATTTGGGGATATGACGAGGTTGGGTCGCTGTATTGTGTATCGGAGATGAATGGCAGATGTGAAGGAAGAGAAATGGACGGACGTTGGTGGAGAGGCGAGTTGTAAAGGCGTGGTTGTTGTTGAGGCGGAATGAAGTGGGGTGTGCAGGAGGTGCACAAAATTGGTGGCTGGTGGTTGTAGAAGGAAGAGGAAGTGATGGTGGGAGAGGAATGAACGGATAGGGATGGTGAATTGGGGAAGGAATTCGGTGGTGGGTTCGAGGTGAACGGAGAGGAGAAGGCTGGTGATGAATGGCGACTGTTGGAGGTGACAGCGGAGGAATGGAAGTGGTTGAAGAGTTGCGGAGGAAAAGGGAGGTGAACGGAGAATGGTGGGTGGCTGGGTGATTGCAGGAGGTGGAAAGAGGTCGAATGGTGGAGATTGTAGATGGCGGAGATGGAGTTAAGGAGGGGCGGAGGTGGTGAATGGGCGTTGCAGGCTGCTGTTGTTGAATGGCGAAGGATGAAGGGGGGTTGAATGGAGGATAAGAGAAGGGAGAGGAGAAAGGCGGTGGTTGTTTGAGGAGGGGAAACGGAGAATGTTGGTGGTTCGATTTGAGGGAGAGGAGGTGCGAACTTGAGGACAAGGAGGTGGACGGAGCGAGGCTGGTACGGTGGAAGACAGGTGGGATGGATTGTTTGGTGATTGTTTGGTGGTGAAGAACAGAGAAGGGTGTTTTGTTGGTGAAAATGGAGGAATAAGGAGGCTGGCTGCGGTGGCAGTTGGGTGAAAGGGAGTGTGGTGGATTGTTGGTTTAGAGGAATGGAGGGATTGCTTTGCTCTGCTTTTCTGTTTCTTTTTTTTTTTTTTGAGAGATGCACAGCCCGTTCAACAAGTGGGTTGGGGGTTTGAAATTTCCTTCATTTTGAACTACAAACACTCACAGAAGGTGCACAAATTCTGAAAAACTGTGAACGGCCTGCTGCACGGTTTGTTGCACGGTCTGCATCCCGTACGATAGCCCGTACAGCCCCAAAATTTTATAAAATTGCAATTTTTTTTCTTTTTTCTTTTTTAGACAATTCACACAATTCCTTAAATGCTTGAATAAAATATTAATTCCTGAAAACATGAAACAAACACATTAAGGCACGAGTGGAATAAACATAAAAATTATAAAAACTATAATTAACGATACTAAATATTATTGAGCGGGACATTAATTTTTTTTTAAACTCTATTATAATCTACACACACATAAAAAAAATATAAATACATGCGTACCTTGGGTTGCCTCCCAAAAATCGCTTTGTTTATTGTCGTTGGCTCGACTTATTTATACAAGTATTATAACTAATGAGGTGAAAAAGCAAATAAATGCACATACCTACGAATCAATAATAAAAATAAGGTGTGCAAATATACCTTTGATCCATAAAAATATAAAAATATTTTTATGATCTTCACATCTTCAGGAGACTTTGAAAAGACAAAATAGCTAGAAAAATCGTCAGAATAATCATTATAACTACGACTCAAGAATTGTTCCCAAATTGGATCCTTATATACCCAAGCAAAAATTTCAACCTCATCAATCTTAAGCTCAAATTCCTTCTCAATTTCAATTGGACATTCATCAATTTTTATCTCATCTACTAATTCATTAAGCACAAAAGTATTTTCTATGTTTGGTAGATCCTCAACTACATCCAATTTATCATTGTCAAGCTTAGGGCAATCGTCAACTAAACAAGCAAATTCATCATGCACAACATTTTCATCAATAACAAAACAAGAATCATGATTAGTAGGAGAATTGACCTCCTCTAATCGACTCACGGTTTCCGCTAGTTGACTCATTTGCTTTTCCAAGTTGGATATGAATTGAGAAGTGCTCTTTTCCAAGTTAGATATGCTTTGAGAAATGGTGTTTTGGAATTGGAGGTTGTTTTTTGCCATTTGTTTAATCGTCTCCTCTATTGATGATAAGGAAGATGAAGAAGACCCTTGATGGTCTTGGGAATTATATTGCGGATCATAACATTGATTTTCAAGAGCATATGAATAATCGATGCTAGGAGGGTAAGGATCATAGCATGAGTTTGTAGAATATAAAGAATTCACCTGATACGCATTAAAATTCTGAAAAGAATTAAAATCTTGATATCTTTCTTGATCATAGGTAAAATCTTGAGCGTTATTCCAACCAAAATAGTTATCCATCGTCTCCTGAAAGAGTTAGTTCATGTCTATATCCAATAAACATGAAGACACACCAATAAAAAAAACAAAGAAAGGAAGAAAAAAATTATATACAAAGATAAAATCTAAAATATAAGAAACAATTAACTCAAAATTAATATTGTTGCCTTCCCCGGCAGCGGCGCCAATTTGAAGGTAGTGTTTTTCGTAGTTCGTTCACAGGGAAGGACTATAAATATTGATTTCGAGTATATTATCTCTTACAATCTAGAAGTGTGGAAAATGTGGGGTTTTGAGTTTGTTTGAGGCGTTTTATCAAACACCTTGCCTACAAGAAATAAAATGCTATAGAACTACAACTAAGTTAATGGCAATCATCCAATTTTTACCAACACAACAAGGCACAATAACTAAATTAGCAAGTTATAGAGATATTTGACCCAAGGAATATGGAAACTCAAGCACTTCAACCCAAACAAGCAAAATATATCCAACTCTACCTAACCAAGATAATTGGTGAAGCACACAATCACTTATTTCTCTTCTAAAAACACTAATTTAGTGAAGCACATAAATTAGCTCTCTTGAAAATAGCTACCAATAATGAAGCACTATTAGTATAACCAAATCAAGGAATCAATCAAAGAGAGGCTAGGACAAACCCAAGGATGAGAAGCTCAACCTAGGTATTTGTACTTGAATCTTGAAGTTTAGGCACGCCAAACCATGTGCTACTACAATGAATGTACTAACAATTACGGATTAGCACAAACAATTAGCAATTGAAATTACAAGAAGAGCAAGATGAAGCAACTTACAAATCTCCAAGCAAAATCATAAATAATACATCACAAGTATTCAAGATAGAGTTAAATAAATCTTACTTCAATTGAATGGGTTTTAATACAAGAATCCCTCCTTGAGCCAAATATAAAGAGTTAGTTACTCATAATCAATGCTAGAGTATGAGTAATAAATGTTATCTCTACTCACTAATTAACCCTAATTTTGTTCTTGATGAGGCAAAGAAGAAGATGAAGGTGTTAGGTTAGATGTTAGATGTAGAAGATTAAGTTAAGAGCTTGATAGAGATGCTTTTATATCTCTTTTTAATACACAGCAAGGGTCGTACGGCCTGTTGAACGGTCGTACGGCCTGTTGAACGGCCGTACAGCAACCCGTACAGAAAATCTGCTTCTTTGAACGGCCTGTCGAACGGCCGTACCGCTGCCCGTACGAGATAAAATCTTCAATATAATGCATTAAACACCTCCCGGCATCGCGAGCTTGCATCTTCTAACTTCCCTCTTGAATAATCTTCACTTTCAAGCCCAAAATAATCCATCTTTTCAACAATTAAGCATGGGGCACTGAAAGATGAAAAACATAATTAATATCGATAAAACAACATTCGAAACTAACAAAAATGCAAGAGAATAAAGGACAAAATGTGTATAAAATACACACTATCAAGTAGATCTATCAGTATGTTGCAACTGCTCAAATGTTGGTGTAGCTAGAATTGATATTATTTAGAAATAGAGCAAATATTAATTTAGCTGCCCAAAAGACTTATCAAGCAACGGTTTTGGAGACTTTAAATAAATGAATAACACGTACCAATGGTCGGTAGAGGTGTCAATGGAGTAACATTACCCCTGTTCGAATATGTAACACCTGTGCAGACAACATTCTATATGTTTGGATGTAAACACATATGGATACACGAATTTGTAAACAGAAAATAATTGGAGATAATAAATGAATATGATACATGACCTTGTATGCCAAAATGGGCCGAAGATGCAGAATGTTGTTCATTGGAGGACAGTTGTCCTACATAATTGCGTGATTGTTGGATCTTGTGCATGTCAAATGCATTCTTCATTGGCCTCCCACGTTTTTTAATTAAAAGAGAAGCGGGAGTTTGTATATCTGTATGTTTAAACTATAATATTAAAATTTAAAGAAAAGCAGTACATAATATGATTGTATAATATGATAAAATCATATTCATGAAGGTGCAAATATTATACCTAAGTTTGTAGAACAATTTTCAGAACCTCCTAGGAGATTATTGCATAAATTCTCCTTTCTCGGTCGTCCACGCTTCTTATTTGGAATAGAATTAGGAGTTTGATTATTCTGATTCTCATCCATTTCTGAAAATGCATAAACATCAATATGAGAAAAAATATACAAAAAATTGATTTTCACCATCCGCACCGCGATCACCCTGGCTGATAATAACTTTAAAATAGGTTTTCACCATTAAAAACCATAATACCACTATTCGAAACTTCTTGGGCTGGTGGTTAGGGTTTAGTTAAAGAAGTTCTGTTTGCATGCTTGTGTCGAAACTGAATACACAACAATCACCTATCCAACTCTGTCACTCCTAAACAATCAGAGTACAGCGAGTAGCACGGAAAGGATAACAGAAGTTTAACTGCTCTACCAGTATGTTCACATATCCTCCAAAAATAACCATCCATCTTAGATTTGTTGTTCCATTTATTCGATGAGAACAACAGTTTTTAAATTACAGTTGGAATCAATGGAAAATGCAGAACATAATATCAAGAATCAGTCTTTGATTTTACACAACGACACTAATAATCCAATATTATACATGCTTTCTTATGAATTCACAAAAAAAGATATGTATAACATCAATATCATATATTGATATTTGATTGCCCAAAACAACAATAGTAATACACATATACATATACATATACATATACATATATACATATAAATACAATGAGATTAAGGTTCATACCTGTTTAGCCTCTCTGATCGTAATAGTAATACACATATACATATACATATACACATATAAATACAATGAGATTAAGGTTCATACCTGCTTAGCCTCTCTGATCGTAGCCTCTGTGATTGTAACGTGAGCGTGAAATTTGGGGATGTAATAAGATAATATCTATTGCTAATTAAGGATGATGATGTTAGATGGCATAATTTGGGGATGTGATAAGATATTATATTTTGTTAATTAAGGATGAAATTACATAAATAGGCATTAGTTTATTGTGTTGATAAATTATCAAGGATATTGCCAAGAATTATTCGAATCTTTCCTTAATTAAGGATGATGATTTAGGGATGTGATAAGATAATATTTATTGCTAATTAAGGATGATGATGTTACACGACATAATTTGTGGATTTATTAAGATATTATCTTATGCTAATTAAGGATGATGATGTAAGATGACATAATATTTATAATTGGGAAATTACGGAAATAGGCATTAGTTGTATTAAGAGGATAAATTTTAAAGGATATTTGAAGGAATTATGCAAATCCTTTACTAATTAAAGATGATGATGTAAGCTGACATAATATTTTATATTTGGGAAATTACTGAAATAGGCATAAGTTGTATTGGGAGGATAAATTTTCAAGGGTATTTTAAGGAATTATGCAAATCCTTCACTAGCACAAATTAAGAATATAAAGGATTATTAAAAATTTATGAGATTCTAAAAGAGATTAAAAAAACAAAATTCTCATAAATATTTTTTTCCCGAAAAATTATTGAAGTTTGAGAATCATAAAATGCATCTAAGAATATTTATAATTTTTCACAATTTTTAAATTAATTTTTTTTGAGATGTTCTCTCGTTCTCTTTTTAAGCATGTTCTCTTTGGAACCTTGGCCTATATATATATATAGGTCTTTGCTCCATACAGAACACCATTATATAACAAACAATAAAAAACATCTTAGATCTATTAGATCATTTGGCCCCGCCAGGGACACCCAATACAAAAAGTTATTATTTTTTTACCCTCTAGCCATCCAATAAAAAAAATAAAATAAAAATTTTTACTGTTCATGATGATGTCATGCTGACGTCAGCAGTGACGTCATCATGAGCAGTAAAAAAACTTTTTAATTTTTTGTTGCCGGATGGATAGAGGGTAAAAAAATTACAACTTTTTGTATTGGATGCCATGATGGAACTCTTATATTAGATTAGATCTGAGGTGTTTTTTATTGTTTGTTATATAAGGTGTTTGTTATGGAGTGCAACTCAATATATATATATATATATATATATATATATATATATATTATATAGGTTTTTGCTCAAATACAAACTACAAACTACAAACTAACATAAAATAATTTATATTTCATTTATTCTAATGGCCCCGCCAGGGGCACCTTTACAAAAAATGTCTAAAATTCTTGGCTCCATTCAGCAAAAAAAAAATAATAATAATAATAAAAATGTTCACTGCTGACGTCACTGCCACGTCAGCAGTGAACAGTATTTGTTTTTGTTACTAAATGGAGCCAAGAATTTTAGACATCTTTTGTATTGGGGTACCCCTAGTTTGATCATTAGATTAGCATGAAATGTTGGATTAGTGTTTAGTTTTTAGTTTGTAGTGGAGTAGGACTATATATATATATATATAGGATCTTGCTCAAATGAGAACCCCTAACTATTGTGAGATCCATCGATTTTCATAGCTTACACTCATCTCCCACCACTCATTCATTTTTTATAAAAAAATAACATTTTAGCACTCACCTCCACCCGTTCACCACCACTGGCCACCGGCGACCGCCATTTCCGACGACCACAATCTCCGACAACCACCAATAATCACCACCGCCATCATGAAAATCACCACTGTTCAGAATAAAATCACCATCGACGAACAAAAAATCACCAACTTCTCCTTCGAAATTTCAACCATATTCCACCATCATCTCCGACTACAAACCATCTCTATTTTACATAATCACTGAACAACTCAAAAATCAACAAAAATCAACAAAAAGTAGCAAAAAAATCATGAAAATCACCACCTACGACGGGTTTTTTAATCCAGGTACAGAAGCTAACATTTTACAGATCTGATATTTTCCGAAGTTTGGTTGTAAAATATCTGTAAGAAAGAGAGAGATTCGCCAGAATTGATGGAATGACGGTTAGAATTTGTGTTGGTGGTCGGATGCTACTGGTGATGGCGGTCGGAGGTTGCTGGTGGTTGGTGATTTGTGTTGTTTGTCTCATCTTTGTGTAATTTGGTGTGTGACTGTGTGTAATTGTTTGCATCAAAGTGTTTGTAAGAACTCTGGGCAGTGGTGAGTAGGGGGTGGGTGGCAGATGCTAAAATTGGGGTGAGAGAGAGAGAGAAATAATTTAGGAAGTAAGTGGGTGTATGTGCGTATGTACTGTGTTGTGTGTGTGAGCAGTGGTTGGTGTTTAATTTGTGTGATTATGATTTAAAATTGGTTTAAAATTTGTGTGGTTGAGATTAGATCTCATATCTCACCAATAATATAGGTTCTCATTTGAGCAAGACCCTATATATATATATGATGGATAATCATGGAAACATAAAGATAATTCTCATGGCTGGTGGAATAACCGATTAATTAGATCAACTTTGTTGAATGAGATATATATAGAGCTCATACAAATCACATAAACACTATTAGTGTCACCTAAATAGCCTAGGAAATTACAAATCTCCTCTATTTAAATCTCTGTTCTAAAAAGCGGCCACCTAGGCGGTTTTGAAGGCCTAACCGCTTCGATTAGTACAAAATCGGGAAATTAAGCGTTTTTCAGGGAATTAAGCGGGTTTAGGCGGGATTAAACGGGTTTAGGCGGGATTAAGCGGATTTATGGGGGATTTAGGCTGGAATTAAGCGGGGATTAAGCAGGTTTGACCAAATTTTGACCCTTTAATTATTTTTTTTAATTTTTTCTTTACATATTTTTCAAATTTCATATTATAAATTGATATATAATAAACATATATAATTAAAATAATTAAAATAAATATGTATATATTCACAATCCGCTTAATGGCCCGCTTAAAATTCCGTTTAGGCATCCGCTTAACCGCTTAAGCGCTAAAAGGTCCTCCCACCGCTTACCGCTTTTTAGAACACTGATTTAAATATACATAAAACACAATAAAATAAATAGCCTAGGAAGTTACAAATCTCCTCTACTTAAATATACATAAAACACAATAAAATACATTTATTTCTTGAGTTACAATTTTGAATCATAACTCCAACACTTTGGTGCTAGAGAAATTTCACTCAACAAGATTTTCCTTTTTATGTGTGTAAATTCTGTGTGTAGATCCATTTCTGTAAAATTTGTCTTCTTACTTCTATGGAGTATAGAAGGTAATTCAGGTGTGGCACCGTACAAATTCCTCATTTGAATCGCTTCGTCAGAGCAGTTTAGATATCCGGTCCCCTGATTAAGATATAAATTCTCCTTGTTAGAAGCTACAAGAGAATCTTCCTCTAATTCTAAAGGATAGCATGGAAGTGACTGGGACTGTCTAGTATCCTCAAATGCTTCTTCTAGAGTAGCATTATCATCTTTGTCCAAGTGCTGCACGTCATTCCTACTCTCCCTCTCACGTTTAGCTTGCACTGTTGCACATGTCTCAGCTCTTCTCTGAGCTCAATCACTATATCCTCCGCTTCAAGTTCGTTAATCTTTTGTTGCTGATTCCAAGATGTCATCTTTGCTTCACTAATCTGTAAGTAGTATGATACAGTGTGTCAGTAGTTAGGAGGCAACCTTTATAATACAAGTTACTTCATGGTCTACCTTCAACTGTAAGTTAAGAGGCAATTAACATTCATATCAAGGTTCTACTGTTTAAGGAAAAGAAAAATTATGACAGAATTCAGATGGTGATTTTGATTATTTTCATATACATGAAAGACGAATTTCTCATTTTTGTTTAGGATGCATGGTTTAGTATTTTAAAGATACATATTCTCTTTCCCTCTTTTAAAATTGTTTGATTGACACTGGAAATCGCGATGGCCAAGAAAAGCAGAAAGTAAATTTAATATCTACCCTATTCTGAATGTAATGCCTTATAAGATTATTTTACATATTACTCTTTCAAAAAACATGCATATACTAGAGCTAGCCAAATTAAATCACCACGGAATTCGGTCATGAAAACGAAAAAATTAACCGCAGAACATATTAATATGTTATGGATGCAACAGAAAGAAAGAAATATGAAGCACTAAATTAAATTTTTTTAAATTCACCATAAATAATTTTATAATATAAATAAACAGATTACTTCTCAAAAGCACAACAAGAACACAAACTTAAATCACCAACCTGTATCTCACTGCGTGTTTACTAAATATGATTCAGCTAGACTTCTTTTGGTCTGCAGATATTTTTTTCTTTTCCTCCTTCCTCTATGGAGTAAATTCTCAGCTGGGACATTTCCATCAGAGATTCTCACAGTTTCTCTCTTCCGCTTCCTCTCGAATGTGTATTTGAAAAGTTGCAGAGAAGAACCTTTACTTGTTGCACCAGTAGTTTTAAGATCAGGCGGCAGAGTAGACTCATCAGCTTTGTTGAGGTTTGATTATGAAACTTGAATGTCTAAACATTCGGTGGAAGCGCCTTCTTGTACAATAGGGACAAATAAATCAACCGGAGTCTGAGCCTGCTATCTACTGATATAGGAGTATGGTCTGATAGAGCTACACCAGGAGTCTCATGTAGATTCCTGAACAATATATCAGGAAATCTCTTGTTTAGGCGGGATTTTTCTTCCAGCACTTGGTGTCGGTAGAAGTTTTAGCTGCTTTTAGTATCAAGTCGATAGCCTGAGCTTCAGAGCGGCAGCTAATAAATTTGTCTTCCTTTCTTCTCTGGAGTATAGAAGGTACTTCAGGCATGGTGCCGTACAAATTCCTCATCTGAATCTCTTTGCCAGACACATAAGGTATCCGGTCTCCTGATCTAGATAAAAATTCTCCTTGTTAGAAGCTACGAGAGAATCTTTCTCTAATTCTAAAGAATGCATGGAAGTGCCTGAGACTGTCTATTATCCTCAAATGCTTCTTCTAGAGTAGCATTATCATTTTTGTCCAAGTGCCGCACGCCACTCCTACTCTTCCTCTCACATTAAGCTTGCACATTTCTCAGCTCTTCTTTGAGCACAATCACTATATGCTCCGCTTCATGAAGTTGTGCTTCAAGTTCGTTAATCTTTTGTTGTTGAGTCCAAGATGTCATCTTTGCTTCCCTAATTTGTAAGTACAATAAAGTATGTCAGTACTGTAAAATTGCATCACTAAAGAAATCTCTAGATAGAAACTGAACACAAACACAAAGAGCAGAAGACTCTTACTCTTGCACTATAAACGCAACAACTATACTCCAATTGTTGTTAATTTCACCTTTCCACAGTACTCGAGTATGTTCTATAGTTTGAATGACAAGAAACATGCCAGATGATGATTTGCTTATTATCTATATACTATATAAGAAAGAAAAATTGTTTAGGCTGGTTAAATCTCGGAGAAACACATACACTTTCTCGCTTCGAAAAATGGTTTAATGACCTGTGAAATCGAGACGGACAAGACAAGTAACCAGCAAGACATTTACCAATTCTAATATCGAAAAGCTGAGGAAACATTAAACACGGAAGATCTACCACAGCCTGTGATACCCATTCACTAAGAGAAAGTGAACAAATTCACACAAAGTCCCACAAAAACCTAGTTTCAAATTCAATCATTTCCATAAAAGAAGCAGGAGGGGCGCAGAATTCAGCATAATCAATGCAGCCTCGTAGAAAATTTCGTTAATAGAATCATAAGAACCCAACAAAAAAACATGCATACAATGTATAATTTTATATTAGAAAAAGTGACCTTTACCAAAATGTTTTACCCTTCTAAATTTCTCAACCAAATTAACAAAATTGGAATTCTTACACAAAGTTTAGCTGTATCACAAAACAATCCAGATACAGATATCCAAACACTTAAACAAGAAGCTGTATGTCTGCAAAAAAAGCAATTCTTGTGCACATACATTATACCCGTACATAAATATAAAAATCAGAAACAAAACCAATTGTACCTTACTATCCATTATGTTCTTCCGCCTAACTATCATCTGAACCGCCTCATGTTTCATAACTTGCAGTTCATGCTCCAATCGTTGAGCTGTTGTCTCCGAAGTCATTACTTTTGCATCTGCTTCACTTGATGCATCCAACATCATATCAGCATAAGCCATATGCAAGTCCTGTAATCTCTGCAAAAACATAAACAAACAAAAAACCCTCCAAAAACTTAATTAAACAATCATTTAAACACCAATGGAGCACTCAGATAGAAGATCAAAAGTAACCCCATACAAAAAGTTTCAATTTTTTTAGTACATAACAAAAAACAAGATTCAGATGAAAAAATCAGGTGGAGTAGTTAGTGATGGTGGCTCTGGTGGCTACACCGCCGTGAAATGAGGGTAATTTAGGGTAGATTATGGTGATGGGGCAGCAAGACTTTATTACCTGGTCGGAGTCCATTTGTTGAACAAGCTTACTTGAAATGTGTTGTGATGTTCTTGTACTTTGGGGAGGAGAGAAAAGTGAAGTATGTTTTCCGGTAAGTAGCTGTCTGTTGTGAAGGCTCCATTTAAGGTGCTCTTGCTACAGATTATACCCTCTAAATCAAGATTTAATTACTGCATTACCATTGTAATTATTTACCTTTTTCTGACTCTTTTTTCCATAAGCACAACATGGCTAAGAAAGCACGCGATTTAAAAGAAAATATTAGATGGATACCTTGTTAAAAAGGAAACAAATTTTATTTTGTTGTTTTGCTAAATGTATAAATTGGAATAGGAAAGAATTATCTAAATTCTCCTAATTTCTAAAGTTAGAGTTGTTGGATGTTGATAACATGTTTTAGTACATTTTTTTCTTAATTTTAAAAAATAAGAGATTGTTGTTAAAACAAAATTTGTTTAAATGTACGAATCAGAAAAAAGTAATAAATTATTGTAATCCTCTATAATTTCTTGACTTAAAGTTGCTGGATGCATATTAGAAAAAATATACTGTTTTTAGAATACGAGATTATTATAGTGCTCTTTTTACAAAATTATTTGGTGAATTGCATTTCCTATTCTACAAGTCAACTTGTTTAAGCGGAACAAAATATATTTGCACTCATAATATACGAACAAAATGAGAACACAAATGTAAATCACCAACCTGATCGCCTGCTTAATGAAGATGATGAGCTACCAAGCTAGACCTCTCTTGATCTGCAGATTTATTTTGCTTCTCCTTCTTTCTCTCCGGATTGTGGTTCTCAGCCATCAGAGATTCTCACAGTTTCTCTCTTCCACTTCTTTTGGAATGTGTATCTGAAAAGTTGCAGAGAAGAACCTTTACATGTAGCATAAATGGATTTTTGCTATGGCAGTATCAGAGACTCGTTAACTTTGTTAAGGTTTGATATATATTATTGAATGTCAGAACATTCGGTCGATGCTCCTTCTTGTACAATAGGCACTAATGAATCAACTGGAGGCTCATCTTCGGAAATCAACTTCCCAAAGTCCACCCTCTTTGTCATTGTCACTAGTTAAAATGGTTTTTGCACACTCTAGTTGAGTCACCGTGCCTGTCATATCTGAGGGTAATTTTGGGGCCACAACTGTAGGATTTTTTCTAGGCTGAGCAGTGTTCTCTACTAATTTGGGAGTAGGGTGTGGTTGAGGTACACTCACCAAGAGTTTCATATAGCTTCCTAAACAATCTATCATGAATTTTCTTGCTCTCTTGATCTGCAGATTTATTTTGCTTCTCCTTCTTTCTCTCCGGATTGTGGTTCTCAGCCATCAGAGATTCTCACAGTTTCTCTCTTCCACTTCTTTTGGAATGTGTATCTGAAAAGTTGCAGAGAAGAACCTTTACATGTAGCATAAATGGATTTTTGCTATGGCAGTATCAGAGACTCGTTAACTTTGTTAAGGTTTGATATATATTATTGAATGTCAGAACATTCGGTCGATGCTCCTTCTTGTACAATAGGCACTAATGAATCAACTGGAGGCTCATCTTCGGAAATCAACTTCCCAAAGTCCACCCTCTTTGTCATTGTCACTAGTTAAAATGGTTTTTGCACACTCTAGTTGAGTCACCGTGCCTGTCATATCTGAGGGTAATTTTGGGGCCACAACTGTAGGATTTTTTCTAGGCTGAGCAGTGTTCTCTACTAATTTGGGAGTAGGGTGTGGTTGAGGTACACTCACCAAGAGTTTCATATAGCTTCCTAAACAATCTATCATGAATTTTCTTGCTTGAGGCGATTTTTTTCTCCCTGCAGTTGGTATTAGTAGAATTTTTAGCTGTTTTTACTTTTTACTATCAAGTCAATAGCCTGAACTTCATACCGGCAGCTAATACAACCATCTTTGCACACTGCTTCTTTGCTTGCTGGCTTGATCATCTTTTGAACCTCATCAGTGGTAATTTTGCTTGTATATGTATCTTTTTTTGCTCCTTCGACCTTTGCTTCGCCACTTGCTTCATTTGGCTCTCTTCATAGAGACAGCTCACTGTCTAAAATGTTCCTTTCACATGCGTGAATTCTCTGTGTGCATTTATTACTGTAAAATTTTTGCTCCTTGCTTATCAGCAGTATAGAAGGCAATTCAGGCATGGTACTGTACGAATTCCTCATCTGAATCACTTTGCTAAAGCACTTAGGGTATTCGGTCCTCCGATTTTAATTTAAATTCTACTTGTCAGAAGCTAAAATAGAATCTTTCTCTAATTCTAAAGGATGGTACGGAAGAGGCTGAGACTGTCTATTATTCTCGAATGCTACTTCTGAAGTAGCGTCATCATGTTGTCCAGGTGCTGCATGTCGTTCCTACTCACCGTCACACAACTAGCTTGAACAAATCTCAGCTCTTCTCTGAGCTTGCTGACATATCCTCCACTTCCAAAAGCTATGTGTTCGTCAATCTTTTCTTTTGATTTTGAGATATTATCTTTGCTTCACTAATCTGTAAATAAGCTACAGTGTGTCAGTACTTTAACATTGCATCACTAAATAAATATTTAGACAGAAAGTGAACACCAACACAAAAAGCAGAAGAAACTTGAATTATAAAATGCAATAACTCCACTATAGTTGTTGCTAAATTTAACCTTTCTAAAGTACTTCACTATGTTCTAATGTTTGAACGACAAGATACATGTGGGATATGTAATACAACAGTTAGGGCCTAAAGTACACCAACATGCATCTGGTTCAGAAGAGTAGCTTTCTCCCCCAAAAAAAAAGGAAGAAGAAAGGTTAGCGCTAAAGTTTTACAATATCATTCGTAAACTCAAGGCATCTACATCATGGTCAACCTTCTTAATACAAGTTACTTCAAAGTCTGCCTTCAACAGTTAATTAGTAGGCAATTAACATTTCATTTCAAGGTTCTACTGTTTATGGAACAGAAAAATTATGACAGAATTCAGAAGGTGATTTTGATAATTTCATAGATATGAAAGACAAATTTCTCATTTTTGTTTAGGATGCATGGTTTATTATTTTAAAGATACATATCCTCTTTCCCTCTTTTAAATATTTGATTGACATGTGAAATCGCGATGGCCAAGAAAAGCAACAGGAAAATTAATAATTAATACTATTCTGAAGTGTAATGCCTTGTAAGATTGTTTTACATACTCCTCTTTCAAACAACATGCACATATGACATCCCCATATACTTGTGCTAGCCAAATTAAATCACCACAGTATTCAGTCATGAAAACGATAAAACCGCAGAACATGTTAATATGTTTTGGATGGAACAGAAAGAAATAAATGTGAAGCACTAAATTGATTTTTTTCAAATTCACCATAAAAACATATCTTATACTATAAATATACAGATTACTTCTCAAAAGCACGACAAGAACACAAACGTAAATCGCCAACCTGACGAGCAACCTGTATCTCACTGTCTGCTTACTAAACATGATTCAGCTAGACTTCTTTTGATCTGCAGATATTTTTTTCTTTTCCTCCTTTCTCTCTGGAGTGAAATTCTCAGCTGAGACATTTCCATCAGAGATTCTCACAGTTTCTCTCTTCCGCTTCCTCTGGAATGTGTACTTAAAAAGTTGCAGAGGAGAACCTTTACTTGTTGCACCAATAGTTTTAAGCTCAGGTGGCGGAGTAGATTCATCAGCTTTGTTGAGGTTTGGTTTAGAAACTTGAATGTCCAAACATTCTTTGGAACCGCCTTCTTGTACAATAGGCACAAATGTATCAACTGAATTCTGAGCGCCGTTCTCTACCGACACAGGAGTATGGTCTGATATAGCTACACCAGGAGTCTCGTGTAGCTTCCTGAACAATTTATCAGGAATTCTCTTGTTTAAGGCAGGTTCTTTCTTCCTGCACATGATATCTGTAGCTGTTTTTAGTATCAACTCGATAGCCTGAGCTTCAGAGCGGCAGCTAATAAATTTGTCTTTCTTGCTTCTTCGGAGTATAGATGGTACTTCAGGCATGGTGCCGTACAAGTTCCTCATCTGAATCACTTCGCCAGAGCACTTAAGGTATCCTGACTCCTGATTTAGATGTAAATTCTCCTTGTTAGAAGCTACAAGAGAATCTTCCTCTATTTCTGAAGGATAGCGTGGAAGTGACTGAGACTGTCTATTATCCTCAAATGCAACTTCTACAGTAGCATTATCATGTTTGTCCAAGTGCTGCACGCCATTTCTACTCTCCCTCTCACATTTAGCTTGCACATGTCTCAGCTTTTCTCTGAGAACGGTTACGATATCCTCCGCTTCATGAAGTTGTGCTTCAAGTTCGTTAATCTTTTGTTGTTGGTTCCAAGATGTCATCTTTGCTTCACTAATCTGTAAGTATGATATAGCGTGTCAGTACTGTAAAACTGCATCACTAAAGAAATCTCTTGACAGAAACTGAACACGAACACAAAGAGCAGGAGACTCTTGCATCATAAATGCCACAACTATACACCAATTGTTGTTAATTTAACCTTTCCACAGTACTTGAGTATGTTCTATAGTTTGAATGACAAGAAACATGCCAGATGATGATTTCTTCATTATCTATATACATAAGAAAGAAAAACTGTTTAGGCTGGTTAAATCTCGAAGAAACACATAATGTTTGAATGACCTGTGAAATCGCATTGGAAAAGATAAGCAACAAGCTAGAAAGACATTTACCAATTCTAATATCAAAAATCTGAGGAAACATTAAACTCAGAAGATCTACCACGGTTTGTGATATCCATACATTAAGAGAAAGTGAATAAATTTACACAAGCTCCCACAGAAACCTAGTTTCAAATTCAATCATTTCCGTAAAAGAAGCTGGAGGGGCACAAAATTCAGCATAATCAATGCAGCCTCATAGAAAATTTAGTTCATAGAATCATAAGAACCCAACAAAAAAACATGCATACAATGTATAATTTTAAATTATAAAAAGTGACCTTTACCAATATGTATAACCCTTCTATAATTCTCAACCAAAATAACAAAATTGGGATTCTTACACAAAGTTTAGCTATATCACAAAACAATCCAGATACAGATATCCAAACACTTAAACAAGAAGCTATATGTCTGCAAAAAACAATTCTTCTGCACATACATTATACCTATACATAAATATAAAGATCAAAATAAAACCAATTATACCTTAGCATCCATTATCTTCTTCTGCCTGGCCATCGTCTGAACCGCCTCATTTTTCGTATCTTGTAGTTCTTGCTCCAATCCTTGAGCTTTCGTCTCTGCAGCCATTATTTTTGCATCTGCTTCTCTTGATGCAGCCAACATCATTTCATCATAAGCCTTATGCAAGGCCTGTAATCTCTGCCACGACAAAAAAAAACACCAAAAATTTAACTAAACACACATGTACAATCATTTAAACAACAGAGCAATCAGATACAAAAAACAAAAGTAACCCCATTTAAAAAGTTCCAATTTTTTTACTATAGAAGTAACAAAAAACAAGAAACAGTTGAAAAATTCAGGTGGGGTGGTTTGTGATGGTGGCTCCGGCGGTTGCGCCGCCGTAAAATAAGGGGTGATTTAGGGTTAGGTTATGGTAATGGGGTTGCAATATTTTATTACCTTGTCGGAGTCCATCTGTTGAAGAAGCTTACTTGAAATGTCTTAGGATGTTTTTTTAGTTTGGGGAGGAGTGAAAATTGATGTTGTTTTCAGGTGAGTTGCTGTCCGGTAAGAAGGCTCTATTTAAGGTGTTTTCGGTTACTAAATACCCTCTAAATTAAGATTTAATTACTACGTTGCCATTGTAATCACTTTCTTTTTTTGGTTTTTTTTCCCATATAAGTGCGATATGGCTAAAGCCGAAAATATTAGGTAGATATACGTTGTGGAAAAAGGAAATAAATTTTGTATTCTTTTATTTTTTTTAATGTATGAGTCAGAAAAAGGAGGAGGAATTATTGAAATCCTCCTTATTTATTAAGTTAAAATTATTGAATATTGATAATGTATAAGTACAATTTAACTTTTTAAGAAAATGAAACTTTTGTTTTGCTATTTTTTATTTATTTACATGTATAAATAAGGAAAAAAGAAATTTATTATTGGAATTATCCTTAATTGTTGAATGAGGAGGTGTATTTGGTTTGCATTTTAAAGATTTTTTTTTTGGATTTAAAAAATTCAGGTGTATCTAATTTGAATATAGCAATTCGTTAGGATTTGGGTATGGTGTATTCGATTGAGATTTTTAAAAATTCACAAAAGAAAATTGTATTTGATTGGGATTTTTAAAACATCTACTAAAATCTTAGAGGGTATATTCCGTTTGGATTTTAAAAGATTTCTTTAGATTCTTAAAATCACGGTGTATTCAATATGGATTTTTAAATATTTTTTAAAATTTTGTGATATTTAATATGAAGATCTAGCTATGTTCATTTTAGATTTTAAAAAATTAATTATAACATGTTGGTATTTTGTTTGAATTTTAAAAAATACAGTAAAATTTGATGATATTCAAAATTTAGTGAATTTTTTGTATTTGATGAAATGATGAACTTTTATGGATTTGTATGTTTTATATTTTTTAAAATCTCATTAAAATTCATGAGATTTTGTTGCAAAACTCCCTTTATAAAAAGCTTTTTTGAACTATATTGGAATCTACATAAAATTAAAATAAACAACAATTTTTAAAATATATAAATTTTTGTCAATCCATTAAAATCTAAATTAAATATATTCCTTGTTACTGAATTTAATTTCGATTTTTAGAAATCCATTATAATTTCATGATATTCAAAAATTTATGAATTTTTTTACATATAATGAAATGGTAGATTTTAATAAATTTATTAATATATTTTTATTTTTAAAATTTTGTTAAATTTTTTGATTTTGAAAATTTTCTCAAAAACTCTTTATAAAACAGTGAGATTCTACTCCGTACAAGATTTCACGTACTCCATCTATTAATCCAATACAATCAACAACAATCTTCTGATTCCATGAATTATTATAAAAGAACAATGATCTTGAGATAAATCTCAGAAAAGTTTTCTAAGAAATTTTAAAAAATAACCTTTAAAATCTAATGGACCCACTGAGCTAATTAATAATATTATAAGATTTTAAATAAATCCTAACTTTACAAAAATGTCCACCTTATATTTAATTCTTTATATAATATAATTTTTATATTTTAGGAAACTTACCTAAGACATATCTTAGACTCCTTACTCTCTTTTTTAAATTTAAGAAGACATATCTTAGACTCCTTAATCTTTTTTTTTTAATCTAAGGATACATTTTGATATAAGTGAGAGTCGAACCCAAGACCTTAGGGACAACTGATGTATATCAAAATTAAAATCTTTGTAGAGTAGTGCTACAGGTACCAAATTGGGTACCAAAATTGGGTTCCAAATGACATGGCAACAGACACTTGTCAATTTAAAATATTTTGATTGGAGAGCCCTGGCGGGCCCACTATAACTATAACCAATTAAAACAAGTCACATCATTTGGTAACAACTTTTGGTACCTAATTTTGGTACTTCTAGCATTTTTCATCTTTGTAAGGTTGTTTGTTGGATATTATACGAATTGTAAGATTTTAATGAATCAGTGGTATGATTTTTGCATAGGAAAATGTTAGTGTAACTAAATTTGTTTCCGAATTTATTTTTAAATGTCATATATTTTATTGGTATTAATTTAAATAATAATGGACCTCTTGCATTCATATAAATTTGAGTAATTTTTTTTTTTTTTTTGAAACATAAATTTGAGTAATTAAAATCTCTCAAAATGTCACGTCAATCATGTTGGATCATTCGGGAACTTAATTCATATAAATTTCATGAATTAAAATATTTCAAAATATCATGTCAATCATGTCGAGTCACGCTTTCTGGGTATATAGCACTTTTTTGCATACATTTTAATATTTCAATGAACTAGCTTATAACTCGTGCAAAACACGTGTTATTTTTAATTTTTTATAATTTGTTTATAGTATAGTATATTTTTATAAATAAATATTAATTTTAATATGTTATTGAAAGAATTTGAACCTTACATCTTTGTATATAATAATTTTTAGTATTAAATATAAATTAATATGTTGTTGGCGGGAATCGAACCTTGGATCTTTGTATATAACAACTTTTAGTATTGTTGAATCTAACAGTCAGGATCTATTTGATTTGAAGATCTAAAGGTTATGAGAGAGGAATAACAAAAAATGAGGATAACGAAAAACAGGGATAACCAAACTACAAATTATACTCCATTTCGCTTATTATAGTATAGTATAGTATAGATATGTAAATAAAATCGGGCCAAGCCCATAACAAAAGACGTCAACCAGGGACCAGTCCAAAGACTTAAAATGGGACCAGTCCTTATATCATCCTTGGCTAATGGGCTTGACAATTCTTATGTAGGAGTTGGGACTAAACCCATAATTTAACCTATTTAGTAAATTACGAATTTATCCTTAAATTTATATTAATGTCAAAAATTTAAAGTTAGAAGGAATTGAACCCATGATCTTCCAACATCTATAATTTTGTGTTCACAACCACAACCACTAAACCAAATCACTTTTTTATGCAACATTTAAACTCATTCATGACATACTCAAATAACCCACCTATTAGCAATATTTGTTTTATAATTTATTCAAGATAAAAGTCCTCACATAATCTTACTAATTTTAATAATTTGAATTTGATAAAGATTTATTATTGATAAAATCATTAAAATGTTTTTTCATATAGCAGTAAAAAATGGTAGTTGGGATGAGAAAATATAAATTGACAGATATGATATCGTCAAAGACAGAATTAAGAAAGGTACTGAGTGGCCGAAAATTGGTCAAAAAAATAAAAATCAAAGTGAGGAAGTATGTGACGAAAAATAATAGAAGTCTATCATAATTAGGTAAACGGGCGGAAGTGAAAAACGATCTATAAAAATTTATTACAATTTTTCTCTCTTTTAAGAATTATGTCTATATATTAGTCAAATAGTCGGAATATGTTTATTATTAAATTGTTACAAAAATTGATGAATGAAGTGTATAACATATTTTTACTCGATATCAGTATAATATTTTATTTTTAAGTATGAAAGATACTGAGGTGGCCGAAAATTGGTCAAAAAAAATCAAAGTGAGGAGGTAGATGACGGAAAATTAGTAGAAGTCTATCTCAAGTAGGTAAATGGGCGGAAGTGAAAATAGATATATAAAAATATATTACAATATTTCTCTATTTTAACAATTATGTCTATATTAGTCGAATGGTCAGAATATGTTTATTATTAAAATAATACAAAAAATGAAAAAAAAGAGTAAAATATATTTGTACTCGATATCGGTATAACATTTTATTTTAAGTATATTTGAACTCTATCAGTTAATCCTATTATCATCGGGTAATTTATAGATCGATTAACAAAATAGATTAAAATATTAAAAATAAGAAATAATTTACATATGGGATTTGGATTTCGCAAAAAAAAAATGTTAATATGATTTTTTTTATCTTTAATCTCTCGCATTATATTTTTGCAGCATTTTCGTAATATGCTAATGTTATTAATTTCATACAAAATGAGTTTTACAATCATATACTTAAATAGCAATATACCAATTTCACTTGAATTTTAAACTTCAATGCGAGTTTCATCCTGGTGTGAAACTAATAGACTTGAAAATTGCTGATATATACAATGTTTTATGATCACGGATGTGCTATTTGTATTTTTTTTAATTTCCCGGCTATCATTTTGGTGTTAACTCAAATTAAAATAATATTTCTGGGATACTTCATTATCGTAATTATGTCTATCTTATTTTCATAGATTGAATTTTATTGTAGATGTGAATTTTTACAACATAATTTATTCGGTGAATACATTAGTACATCTCATTTTAAAAACCTGTAATGAGAGATGACATTTTAATTTTAGTTACTCATGTATTTGGTTGAAGAGAAAAAAGCTCCTGAGGTTACCTCAGGAGAGTTACCTGAGGTTACAGTATAAACATATTGTGGTATTTTTGTAAATATTGAAAATCTTCTAAAAAAAAGTCTGTAATTACAATTATACCCTCGTGCATTCATATGGGAATCATAGTTACCTCAGGTAATTTTCCTGAGGTAACCTCAGGAACATCAATCCCTTTGGTTGAATTTAAAAACATCTAAATATGTTTTGTTTTGAAATTTGAGATATTATCCTGGGTTTTTGAAAGTTCACTTATGACAACGGATGATACAATGTGAAGAAAAGATTTTGTTATGGTCAATTTGCTATTAAAAGGATACATTTGAGATGATCAAATACCATGATCCTAGAAAGCACACATCATATATATATTTTGGACGTGCATAACTATTTAAATAAATTTGTTGTTCTCCTTGTTCTCCGAAATTGGTCGGAGAAAAGGATTCAAAATTGAAAATGTGCATTGAGATCCAAAATTGAAAACATGTGCTGAGATTTTCTAAGCAGAACTAAATGACTGTATTATTTTTATATTTCCATCACATTTCATTATTTCTTACAATATTAAATTAGAAATAATGTAATATTTAATTCTTCCTCCGTCCCAAAATAAATAAGTTCGTTGTTTTTTCACGCATTTCAATACACAAAGGTTATTATGGTAATACTTGGTAGTTACAATTAACTCTTACTTATTGCTTTTAATTCACATTGACCAAACATAATTAAAAATATAATTTTCATGGTTCAGAATCTAATAATTAATATTTTAAAATTATAAAATCTTAAAAAGATCGAAATATGTAAAGTAGACTAATACGAATTTTTTTTATGAATTATTATATGGTCCGTGCTTTGCACGGGCTATCATGCTAGTTGGGACTGAAAGTACAAAAATAGCAAGTTATGAGTCAATTTATTTAATCCGAAACCGACCCATATAATTGTTATTATAGAAAAATATTTAGGGGATGAAGTTTCTAAAGCACATAATAGAGAAATTCTCTATTAGTGCACCTTGAATCTTGTATTTTATTATTATTTTTGATAATTCAATAGTATGGATGAAAAGTTTATGTCGAAATAACACTGTATACAAATTTTTATTACACTAGCTTATAGCCCGTGCAAAGCACGGGTTACTTTTTTTTTTAATATATAATTTACTTATAGTTTAGTATATATAATATTATAAACATTATTTTTAATATGATGGGAGAATTCAAATTTTAGACCTTTGTATATCAATAATTTTTTCACGCATTTCAATACACAAAGGTTATTATGGTAATACTTGGTAGTTACAATTAACTCTTACTTATTGCTTTTAATTCACATTGACCAAACATAATTAAAAATATAATTTTCATGGTTCAGAATCTAATAATTAATATTTTAAAATTATAAAATCTTAAAAAGATCGAAATATGTAAAGTAGACTAATACGAATTTTTTTTATGAATTATTATATGGTCCGTGCTTTGCACGGGCTATCATACTAGTTGGGACTGAAAGTACAAAAATAGCAAGTTATGAGTCAATTTATTTAATCCGAAACCGACCCATATAATTGTTATTATAGAAAAATATTTAGGGGATGAAGTTTCTAAAGCACATAATAGAGAAATTCTCTATTAGTGCACCTTGAATCTTGTATTTTATTATTATTTTTGATAATTCAATCGTATGGATGAAAAGTTTATGTCGAAATAACACTGTATACAAATTTTTATTATACTAGCTTATAGCCCGTGCAAAGCACGGGTTACTTTTTTTTTTAATATATAATTTACTTATAGTTTAGTATATATAATATTATAAACATTATTTTTAATATGATGGGAGAATTCAAATTTTAGACCTTTGTATATCAATAATTTTTAGTATTAAATCTAAATTAATATGTTGTTGGTGGGAATCGAACCTTCAACATTTCTATATAACATAATCTAATATTAATTTTATATTAAAATGTTGTTGGCAGGATTCGAACCTTAGACCTCCAATTTTTAGCATTGTTGTATATGACGATCCATGATCTATTTGAGTTGAAGATCTAACGGTTATAAATGGGGAATAACTAAAAATATGGGGTAACCAAACTACAAATTATACTCCTTTCGCTTATTATAGTATAATAATAGTATAGATGTATACGGATTTTAATATAGTTTATTAATAATTAAAAAATATGGTGTAATACTTTTGGGTATATATTAATGATTATAAGATTAGTTTTAAATCAAAACGGTAACATGTTTTAATTAGAAAAAAAATATTAATGATTGAAAAATATGTTACGATTGATTCTTTAGGTGTTTATAAAATGCAATATATTCAACTAATAATGTGAAAAAGGTAATCGATTAATTACCATTAATTATATTATGTTATTATTAATTTTAATAAATATGATAATCAAACTGAAAACCAAAACTTTCAATGTTTCGGCTTTAATATAATAGTATAAATATGTTATTATTTATTTTAATATAGGATAACCAAATCGAAAATCAAAACTTTAAATGTTTCGGCAATAATATAATAGTGTATATTATTTTACTATTTATTTTAATAATTAGGATAACAGTGCTGAAAATCGAACCGACAAACTTTCAATGCTCATGCAATGCACGGTTTTCTTTTATTATGTTATAAATTTTATTTAATATTACAATTATGTTTTTATAAAATAATTATTTTTAATATTTTTTAATTTTAATTTAATATACTCATGTTTACGAATTATACTAATGTTTCCCTATTATAAACAAAGTATATGGATTTTTAATATACTAGCTTAAAACCCATGCGATGCACGGATGTTCTTTAATATAATAGAATTTTTTTTAATTTGAATTAAAAATTTTAAGACATAAATTTTTTTGGCTTAAAATTTTAAAAAAATATGATCTGATATAATTATATATATGTTGTCCATGATATTTTTAGAAAATGATGGATTTCAGTTTGAAAATATTGAAAAGATGAAATATTTTAGCTAAAAAACGTAATCGGTTAGTTATTAGTTATTAGTTGTTATATTGTTATTATTTTATTGTACTTAAATAAAGCAAACCGAATAGGTTTTTCTGGAAAAACTAAAAAAAATAGAAAAGGTAATGTATTTTAGCTGAAAAAAGGTAATTGGTTAATTATTAGTAATTATAAATTTTTATTTTATTAAACATAATTGCTCATAGTTTTTTTAGAAAAGGAAAAATTTTAAATAAATAAACTGTATTTTACATAAAAAGAAAAATTAGCTATTGAAAAATAGAAAAAATTGGCTATTTTAAGTAAGGATAATTACGTAAAATAACATGTACCATTAAATAAGGGTAAATAAATAAAATTAACTGAAAAAAAATAGAAAAATATAAAAGGTAACATATTTTAGCTGAAAAAGGTAATTGATTAATTATTAGTAATTATAATATTTTATTTTATTAAACAGAATTGCTAATAGTGTTAAATAGAACCGCCTGTGATATAATTGGAAAAATAGAGATTTTAGTTAGAGAAAATAGAAAGGTAACATGAATATAACATGATTTATATGAAAATGGCAATTGATTAGTTTATAGTAATTATAATTTAATTATGTTATTTTACTAAATAAAATTGCTCAGTTTTTAGAAAATGAGAAATTAATGTTGCCCATTATATTTCTAGACAAAAAGGGAATTTAATTATAAAAAATTGAAAAGATGATATATTTTAGTTGAAAAGGTAATCGGTTAATTATTTGTATTATAACATTATTATTTTATTTTTATTAAATAAAAATGCCCGTGATATAATTGGAAAAAAGAGGTTTTAGTAAGATAAAAGAAAAAAGGTAACGTGTTTTGGCTGAAAAAAGTAACCGTCCATGATATAATTAGAAAAAGAAAGATTTCAGTTAGAAAAAAGAGAAAAGGTAACGTATTTTGATTGAAAAAGGTAATTGATTAGTTAATAATAATTATAATATAATTATGTTATTTTATTAAACAAAATTACTCGTAGTGTTTTTAAAAAAGAGAAATTTTAGTTAGATAAAATGTAAAAGATATTCTAATTTATCTGAAAATGGAAATTATTTAATTATTGAAAAATAGGAAAGGAAATATGTTTAGCCAGAAAAAGGAAATTGATTCATAAAGAGAAATTTTAGTTAGATAAAATATAAAAGATATTGTATTTTACTTGGAAAAAGAAATTATTTAATTATTGAAAAGTAGAATAGATAATATGCTTAATCCTTTTAATAAAGAGAAATTTTAGTTAGATAAAATGTAAAAATATTCTAATTTACCTGAAAAAAGAAATTATTTAATTATTGAAAACTAGAAAAGGAAATATGTTTAACCTGAAAAAGGAAATTGATTCATAAAGGATAAATTTTAGTTAGATAAAATATAAAAAATATTGTATTTCACTTAAAAAAAGAAATTATTTAATTCTTGAAAAGTAGAAAAGATAATATGTTATCTGAAAAAGAAATTTGATTAGTTTGTAGTAATTAAGTAGGGGTAAATAAGTAAAATCAACAGATACCGTACCGACCGACCGACCAATCAAACTTTTAATGTTTCGGATTTTATATAATAGTATAGATTTTATTAATAATTAAAAATATGGTGTGATGTTTTCGGGTATATATTAATGATTATAAGATTAGTTTTATAACAAAATGGTAACATGTTTTCATTAGAAAGAAAATATTAATAATTGAAAGATATGATACGATTGATTTTTTAGGTGTTTATAAAAGGCAATATATTCAACTAAAAATTAATGTTATAAGATTAGTTTTAAATCAAAATGGTAACATGTTTTAATTAGAAAGAATAGATTAATGATTGAAAGATATGATACCATTGATTTTTTAGGTGGTTATAAAAGGCAATATATTCAACTAAAAGTTAATGTAAAAAAGGCAATCGGTTAATTACCATTAATTATATTATGTTATTATTTATTTTAATAAATAAGATAATCAAACCGAAAACCAAAAGTTTCAATGTTTCGGTTTTAATATAATAGTATAGATATAGATTTATCTGCATGTGTGTGTTGGTCATATTATTTGTAATAAAGGGAAAATTTAGCTATAAGATATAGATAAGATGATACGTTTTACTTGAAAAGGGTAATCATTAAATATCAATTATTATGGTATCATTTTATTGAATACAATTATCAGTGATACTTTTGGAAAAGAAGAGGTTTTAATAAGAAAAAATATTAAAGATAACGTGTTTTAGCTGAAAATGTAATTTGTTATTTATTAGTAATCATAATAATATTATTTTGTTTTATTAAATATAAATGCCCGTAGTATTTTTAGAATATAAAAGATAGCATGTTTTACCTAAAAATGAAATTAATTAGTTATTAAAAAGATAGAAAAAATAACATATTTTTACACATAACAAATATTTAAGTAAGAAAAGAAAGTTTGTGTTAGTCACAGAGGCATGCCTGTATACATCTAATAACAAGCCTAATTGTTTGTAATGCTTTACATCACTTACATGACCTCTTAACTGAGGGAACCTCTAGTTGTAGAGTTTCTGTTTGTATTGTACTTGTAGTAGACATCAAATCCTAGTTGTGTAACTGTACTTATAGAGTCTAGAATAATGCTTGAAAGAAGTTCCAAGGTTCATGCCTCAAGCAAGAAGATAAAGACTGTCAAATAATCACAGTTGGGATTTGAAGAAATGAAGAATTTGCCTAAGTACCAATTCGAGAAGTATATTTGTCTATTCGAGAAGTCCAGCATTCGAGAAGTCATGGATTCGATATCTCAAGACACTATTCGATATCTCTGAATACACTGTTCGATATCTCATTCGATATCTCAGAGATTCGATATGTCTATGTACTCTATTCGAGAACTCAGGAAGTCAACAAGTCAAAATAGTATTCGAGTTCTCAAGGAGTCAACAAGTCAAAGTTCCATTCGATATCTCAAGGACTCAGAAAGCTATTCGATATCTCAAGGATTCGACAAGTCAAGTGTTCTATTCGACAACTCAAGGAATCCTGAAGAAAAGAGCTATTCGAGAAGTGATTCGATATGTCAATATAACAGTGTTCGAGAACTCAGAGTTATCGATCAAGTCAATTCTAGTTCTCGAATCACCTACTTAGTCACTTCTCGAATACACTCTTAGAAGACAAAATACTGAAGAAATTGTACAAGTCTGAAACCTGCAACAAGCCAATGCACTTTATGGACCACAATCTGTAACGTGCTCTGGAAAGCCTACAAGGAAGCTTGGAGAGATATAGAAGAGACAAGGAGCTAAAGAAGTGGATCTAAACAGGCTTTGCAAAGTCAAATCTGTAACCGTTTGGACACTTACTCAAAAAGGATAGACAGACTAGAAAGTAATTTGTTTTAGCTACCTTATTTGCAGTAAGTAGGTTGTATCCATGTTCTATAAGGACACAGCCTCACTTCCTTAGTAACTAACTTTGTGAGTCAAGTTTTTCATACACTGTAAGCTATATCTCTCTGAGAAAAACGAAGCTGAGAATACTATCATTTGTATTCACAGATTGTAGCAACCTTTATCTAATAATACATTAGATTAAAGTGATATTGTGTCTTGTGTTGTTCTTTATCCGCACCTTCACTCTTGCACACACAAACACTTATTGGCTACATAGACTCGAAAAAGAAAAGTTCAAGAATCCATTCACCCCCCCTGTATTCTTTTACTGTATCCAATACTCAACAAGTGGTATCAGAGCGGGCTGTTTATTCAAAAATAGAAAAACGATCATGAGTTCGAATACACCAAAGACTACAGTAACGGTGAAGGTCCCTAAGTTTGACAAAGAAAACTTCAACCTCTGGAAGATAAAGATGATGTTGTTCATCAAAGCCTCTCATCCTTTGTATCCTGAGATTCTCAAGAATGGTCCTTTTGTTCCACAACAAGAGATACCAGAGAAGACTGTTGGAACCACAACTATCCCAAGATCTTATGAGGCCAAGGATCCATCAAAATGGACAGAATCAGAAAGGGAGAAGGTTGCTCTTGACAGCCACCTCATGTTGCTTATCATTGATTCCATGGACATGTCAATGTTTGCAAACATTGCATTATGTACATCTGCCAAAGAAATGTGGGATCACATTGAGGTGTTGTGTGAAGGAACTGATGAGGTTAAGGAAAACAAGAAACAGATACTGGTCACACAGTATGAATCTTTCATGGCACAGCCCAAGGAAAGCATTACCGAGATGTTTGAAAGGTTTCACAAGCTAGTCACTGAGTTGCAGATGAATGGCAAGGTTTACAGCACCAAGGAGTTAAATATGAAATTTCTGCTATCTTCACCAAATCATCTAGAGCAAAGAGTCATTTCTCTAAGGGAAAGAGATTTGAACAAAGTCACCTATGATGTGCTCTATGGAGTCCTAAAGACTCATGGGCTTGAGTTGCTTCAGAAAAGGGCTATCCAAGCCAACCAAGGAAGAATGATAAACACATCATGTGCCTTGATTGTCAACAAATCTATTCAAGACCTAGAAGCATCTACAAGCCAGCTAAGGATAGAGGAGGTAGCAGATGATGAAGAAACTGAAGCTGAGGTAAGTGAACCTGTTGAGGAAACGGAGGAAGAAGAAGAGTTTTACACTCTTGAAGAACTTGATGGGATGGAAAATACTTCATATGCTTTCATGGCCAGAAAATTTCCAAACATCAGATTTAAAAGAAATCAACCCTTCAAACTTAAAACTCAAAACCAATCAGTCAACAAGAACAAGGCACATGTGAAACCAAACAGAAATAAATTCAAAACCAGCTATGTGGATAGGTCATCTGTAAGGTGCTATAGATGCAATGACCTAGGGCATTTTGCCAGTGAATGCAAGAAGCCTAAAAAGAAGGATAGAGATTATCTTGAGCTCGAAGCTAAGTATGAGGCCCTTCTGAAAAAGCAGACACAAGGTAAGGCCTACATAGCTGAAGGGAAGTGTTGAGATGATTCTGATAGTGATGGAGAGGAACAAGAATTCTGCAATTATGCCTTGATGGCCAACTCCAAGGATGACCCATCTCCATCTGACTCTCAGGTACCATCTCTCACTACTATAGATATGTCTGTTTCTGAGTATAAATGCATGATTGAACAACTATCTGTTGAGATGTTTAATATTCATACTAGTATGACTGTTGCTAATGAGGAGATTGCTAAACTGTCTACTAGAAATGAAATGTTAACCAAAAAGAATGAGGAACTTGAGCTAACTGCTATGCAAGTAGAAAACCTTAAGAAAGAAGTTGAATATTTGCAGAACAAGGTTTTATGTGCTAGTCAAGTTGAAAAGGCTCTTCGGGATGAATTAGCTGAAAATGAATTTAAACTGAAAACATTTAAGAAATCATCTGGTCTAGTGCAATCCTACTGTGAGAAAGTTCAAGCTAAACCCAAGGCTGCTATTGGACTTGACTATGACACTTTTAAACTGAGAAAAGGCCATGCTGTCATTGAAGATGACACAGTTGTTCATGAGGAAGTTCCTCACATTTTGAAAAAGGCTAAAAATCCAATTTTTAAAGAATCAACATTTGAAATTGATGAGGATGCTTTACTCATCAAGCAAATGTTGAATGATGAGGATGAGGCACAAGCCAGTGAACAACAAGCATCCTCCAAGAGTGAGAGTGTCAAGTCAAAAGCCAAGGAACCAGTAGTTGATAGGCCAAGACCTAAGAAGTTTGTTAAGTTTGTTTCAGCTGGGAAGAGTGAATCCAAAAAGAAAGTGACTAAGAAGAAACAGAACAGAAATGGCAAGTTAGGGATTAACAAGGATAACAACTATGCTTATATGCCTAATGCCCCTAGGAAAACTTGTCAGAACTGTTTCAGTACCAATCATTTAACTCATGCATGCAAGAAACCTGTTGGTAGTGTGTCCAAACCTTTCTATGATTGTTCTGTGCCTCTAAGACATAGAGATGCTCCATTTTGTGATAAATTTGACTGTATGCCATGCAACATGAATGTGATGACTAGCTCTTTTAATTTGAGAAGGCAATTCATTGATGGTTGTATCAGTCACAATTCTCACACACACTACACAAGGTCAAAGTCTTCAAGTCCTCCTAAAGCTAGGAAGGTACCTCTGTCACCTAAGTCTGAAACTTCGGGTTCTAAGACTTCTAACAGTGACAAGAAGACTAACACTAAGAAAGTTGACAAGCATGTTGTTTATGATAAAACTGTTTCTAAGTCACATGGACCCAAACTTGTTTGGGTACCAAAGGAAAAGTAATACCTTTGTGTTTGCAGGGCAAAGAAAGTGAAAAGAAGGTCATGTGGATTTTGGACAGTGGATGCTCAAATCATATGACTGGTGATATGGCCCTGCTATCACAGTATGAGGAAAAGGCTGGCCCAATGGTTGCTTTTGGAGATGACAGCATGGGTAACACATTGGGATATGGCAAGTTGAAAGTTGGTAATGTCATCATTGAAGATGTAGCACTAGTCAAGGGGCTCAAGCATAATCTGCTAAGTGTTGGTCAGTTTACTGATAGGGGATTCAAGGTGGATTTTGACAAAGATGAATGTTTGATCACCCACAAGAAGACTGGTGATTTTGCTCTATCTGGAGTAAGAAAGGGAAGCCTGTTTGTAGCCAATATGGACTCTACAAACAAGGACAAAATTTGTTGCTTTTATTCAAAAGCATCAAATGAAGACTGTTGGCTGTGGCACAAGAAATTATCACACCTGAACTTCAATGTTAGGTCGAATACACAAAATATAATCAATTACTGTATAAATAAGTAACAAGAACACACGTTTTTAACTTTTAAAACTGTTTGGAATTAATAATTCCTCTCTCGGTGATGTAAAGTATCACAGAGAGCTGCTTAGGTTACAAGAATGATATTCGTTCACGATGGATACCCTTCTAGGGTTAACCTAACTGTATTTATAAGATATACAGCTACGTACAATCGTAAATTGATTCTCCTAAAATTAAGCTATACAATTGATATCAATTACGATTGCTACACGTCTTCTAAGTCAACTCAATCTCTTTGACAGCTATCCAATCTTCAAAGATATCGCTTCCATATTAATATTAAATTAATCTTCAAACTCTGTTGACTTGTAGACGCTCCCAGTAGACAGACTTTAGCAAACTCTGTTCTCTCTACGCTAACAGTGTTTGCGCTTCCATGTATTCAGCTATCAGTGTTTACGCTTTCCTCTGTCAGCGTTTGCGCTTCAAGCAATCAGTTTATACTCAAACTCTGTTACAACTGCTTTCAATAACAAGTTAAACTCTCTTTACCTGTAACACTTAAACACTGACATTAAAACACATCAATTATATTTAACAATCTCCCCCAACTTGTTCATTAGAAAAATGTACAAGTTCACAATAATTGATGATGTCAAAACTAACAAATAAAAACACAGTGTTTAACATATAATCAGAGTTTAAACTTGACTTAGCAAAATTTACAGAAAATACGAATTACTTACAAATTCTGTCTACCTAACCTCCTCAAGATCTGGAGTTGTTCTGAGATAATCAATCAACAATCTCCTTTCAGCATTTTCAAGTTCAATCTCCATAGCTTGCTTGATCTCTCTTAATTCTGGATCATTCTCATCAGTTTGAAAAATAGCAGCTCTGAGATCATAGATCTTGTTTCTTCTCATTTCATTTCCCAATCTGATAAACTTCACTTCTTCAGACTTTACATTAAAATCTAGAACTGTAATTCCAAGATCAGTCTTCAGCTTTGTAGTTCCTTTCTGCATTTCAATCAGATTCCCATTCCAGTCTCTGTACTTAGGAACATACTTTTCAGCAGACTTTGTTCCTGTAGCAACTTTAGCTTTCTGCATATACTCCCTTATAGAATTAGCAATAAGCTGTGTTCTTTGATTTCTAACTCTGAAGATATGCAAGACATACTGAAGTTCCTCAAATAATTTTAGTTTGATTGCTTCTTCATTCACTCTATACACTGACCCATCTGCCATAAAGTATAGTAGAAAGTGAATATCTAAGCTCCTTTGATGAACTACCTGAACTGACTCCAACTTGTCTAGATTTTCTTGAGTTATACCAGAACCAAGAGATACAAGTGCAGAGGGATCTCTTGGACTGTTACTAACCCTCAAATCTCTTCTTGAACCTAAGCCAGAAGTATTCCTGCCTGGTGGTTTTCCTGAACATGCAACATTATGTTGATATCCACCAGTTACTCCTGCTTCTTCTTGCACTGGAATCTTCGGCCTTGAAAAACCAGGTAAGAGTTTACTTTGAGTCTGTACAACTTGTGTAGCAACAGAGGTTGTAACTATCATTTTGCCCTTGCTCTCTTCATCAATTTTCCCTTTTAATTTCAACTTTGCATCAAGAGAAGACTTTCTAACCAGCTTTCCAGTATCTTCTTCTTCTTCTTCTTGAATACCAGATGGTTTTTCTTTGATTTCAACTCCTTTCATTACAGGCCTTGCAAATTTTGAAGCTTTAACAACTTTCTTCACTTTCTTGGACTTTTGAGCTTTTAAATGCTCTTTCTGCAACAGCTTTTCTTCAGCTTGAATGTCCTCAAGTGTAGCTTCAGCATTCTCTTCACGAAATAATTTTGCAGCCAATTCTTCATCTGTTTGTGGATTGTCAGAGAATGACAAATCCTTTGGCTTTGAACCAGAAGCATTCTGAGTATTTGAATCTATCACCAAATTCGGCTTTGACCTTGAAGACCTTCCATGTCCTTGTCTGAGATTTTCATTTCTTAAACCCTTATCAGCATTGGTGCCTTCATCATCAAGATGATCTTTCTTTGACAGAGTTTGAGTTTGCTTACACTTGGTTTTAGCAATTCTCTCCCCCTTTTTGACATCATCATCACCATCTTGAATCAGAATGGAGGTGATTAACTCAAGAGAGTTTGCAATTGAATCAACCTTCTCATTCAGTAAAATCTGATTCTTCTCAACTGTGCTCAGTCTGTCATTAATATTTGCTTGAGTTTTGGCAAATTGTTGAAAGAGCTTAGCATTAGCTAGTTGAGCTTTCTCCTCATGAGTAGCAACTTCTGTTCGAAGATCAACAATAGATTTCTGAGTATCATCAAATCTATTATTCAAAGTTTTGATTTGAATCACTGTGCCTTGCAAACAAGTGAATATTTCTGGATTTTTGATCTTCTTAGAATTGGCTTCAAGAAACATTGCTGCCCTTCCAGGAGGAAAAATACACTCTGACTTGTACCAATCAGCAGTTTGCTTTTTCAAATAAGCATCATCAACCTCATTAGCAGAAGGTCCAGCAAAATCTGGCTTTTCTCCTGTTTTCTGACCATCAGTTTGAAATCGGTCATTTTCAGCTCCTGTACTGTTGTCTTCAAACGAATCACTCACAGACTCATGAGTAGGAGCAACAGAAGCAATATCATCATCTTGAGCAACAACAGATTCTTGAGCAACCTGTTTTCCTTTATCAGCTTGAATCTGCTCTGAAGAAATAACCTTCTCTGGTTTATCAATCTCCTCACCATGCTCAGAACCATGATGGGCATCAGAGTTTAACTCAGTGTGTGATGCAACCACAGTGTCTTCAAGAACAACAGTAGGCCCATCAGCAACACCAGTATCAATAGAATGTATAACCTTATTAAAAGAAATTGGAGTTTCAGCAAATGAGATAGGATCAGAGAATTGTAGAACTGAATCAAGAACATCATCTACTGGTGAAAAACCATCTCTGTGACCCTCTTCTGCAGGCATGTCATCCTCTGCAGGTAAATCAGTGTTTACAGGAGCATCATCCTTTGCAGGTATTTCAACCTCTGCAGATATAGAAACCTTCTCTACAACCTCAACAGTAGGTGTTTGCTTGGAAACCACCTCTGGAGCTTCAACTTCCTGCTCATCATCAGAATCAGTAAGAATGAGCCTCCTCCGCTTAGCTTGAGGCACTGCAACCTGTTCTGCATCTTCACTGGAACTTTCACTAGAACTTTCCTCAACTGATGGTAGTGAAGGTCTATTTGCCCTTTGTATGAATCTTCTAGAATAAACAGCCTTTGAAGTTGTCTGTTTAGCCCTAGAATGTTTGGTGTTGATTGCAGTATGCTTCTTCCTTTTTGTCTTTGGTGGTGGTTGTGGATGAATGGTAGTGACAGGGTTTGTTGGTTCAGTAGTCATTTGGTCAGGTTGTGTTTGAGGTTCTGTTTGTGTTTGAGGTGATATGGGTTGATCAGTGGTTGTTGGTATTGGCTCAGGTGATTGAGTAGGTTGAGATGGGATGTTTTCTGTACGATCAGTGGCTAAAGGTTCAGGCATAGATTGTGGTTCTGATTGATGTGGTTCATGTGGTTCATGGTTTGGTGATGGAGAATCTTGTGGTTGATTGTCAAAGTTCTGTAAAGCAAGTGGCATTATGAAAGGAGGTATGTCCTTACCAACATCTTTGTTAGTCATATCAGAGAATATTCTCTTAGTGACTCGAAAAGGTTGAATCTTATCAGCTTCATCAACAACTAATCCAGGAACACATGCATTGAACAGAAGTTGACAAAATCTAGCAAAGTAAACTGTAGTAGACTCTGACAACTTATCACCCAAATTCATTAAAATATATCTACCAAAATCAAAATTACTGCCATAGAGTAGAGAATACCCAATTTGCAGACTGTCCATTGGAATAGCATCCCAGTTGGTGACCTTTTTCTGGAATGTCCTGGTGATACAATCAAAGAAAAAGTTCCACTCTTTTCTCAAATTTGGCCTCTTCACACTGCCCAGCTTGGCAAGTGATTCCATGTACCCAATCTCTGTTAGCATCTCTCTCAGATTTTCCTCAGAAACAACAGCATACGAAGTATATGTGTCGAAGTCCATGGCATCACGAACAGTTTGTGGAGTAATCACAAATTCTTGTTCTTCATGAGAGAAGATGATAGACGGAGTTCCACTCTCTCCTCCTTCTATATATCTTGAGTTTTGCCAGAAGTTAACAACTTGGGAAGCAGATAGAGTAGCCGGTTCAACCAGCGCTTGCCCAATCTCAGAATCTCGAAGAAAATTTTGCATTAGATGGAACGCCTCTGGAGCCCGGTCGTTCTCAAGTAACGCTGCATAGTTGTTAGGCACAAAACGTAGACCAAAGACAGTGAAAGGTTTAGTTGCCATTGAATCAAGAAATAAACAAGAATCAACTGTGAAAATGTTTTGCAAGAAAGGTGTTTGTGAAAATGCCAAAGTGAAAAACAAAGATGTTCTCTGTTTTAGTAAAGTGAATACGAGTGGGTAATAGTGATTGTGGCAAAAAGTAATTTGAGTTTTAATTAAGAACTAAACTCAAACGATTTTCCTTGAAAACACGCAACTGTTCCCTTGAAAAGTGTAAAAGTGAGACATAATGATGAGTGAGTGGGACACGTGTCACACATGCAACGGTTCACTTAATACATGCGCAGGAAATGCCATTATTACCGCTGTCGTTCCATTTATCAAGACACGTTACCACTAATTACACTAATTAACAGTTGTCAACTACTCCATTTACTCCAGAATTTTCAAATTATCTTAATGAAAATATACCTTAGAGTACATAGCACAATCAATCAGTGTTTGTCAAATTTTCAATCTTTATCACAAAAACCCTTTCAAAAATGCACAGTCGTGATTTTCGTGTGTGAGTAGCAGAGTTTACCAAATCAATTTTTATAGCATCTAATATTTCATAAAATCCATAAATCAAAACAATAAACACTGAATGCACAAACTCCCATATTAAACACAGAGTATATGATGAATGCTAAACTCTGTAGTTCCTTAATTACAGAAATCTGAATATCCCTGTTCCAGTTTATGATCATGATTATCCACATAAGCACACAGTCATTAAAGACAAAAAGATCAGGAGATAAACATCAAAGCATCATTCAGTGAGTTACATGTCAAGGATTGTCTCACAAACTCTCACATCACACAAGTGTTTAGGTGAAGTGTTTACTCTCAGATTCAATCAGTAAAAGCAGATACTTCCATAAGCTTGAATGTCCACCATATCTACACCACTTCGATTACATATATGCACAAATCAAAAGGACTTTGTTCAAGGTTTTAATTGAGTGAAATCAAACAGATGAGAAGAGATGTTTTTGAATGAGAATTTCGAACTGAACAATTTATTTGATCAAAATGTTCAGTCAAATGGTTAGTACATTTTTGTACAAGATGATCAGTATATATACCCCCCCCTTTTTTTTCTTTTTTTTTTATTATTTACATATATATACTGAGTAAGATATCTTTTCTTGAGAAATACTCACCTGCTTGAATTTGATTTAACAAACGAATATAACTGCTCTTAATACTTCAGTATTCAAGAAAAATGAGCAGTTAATTTGACTCAAAGGGTTTACTAAGGGTAGTGTTTTATGAACAGTGTTTATTATCAGTGTTCAAAGATGTTTTGAACAGTGTTTGAAGAAAGATGGTTAATCCTAATGCCTTTATCATCTTTATGCACACATATATCATGTAGTCCCAAAATGGTTTAATGCAAGTTCTAGAGCAACATACTTACTGATGAACATCACACAACAATAAAATCTGATTGATATAAAATGTATCAATCACTTATTCAGCTCAAAATCTCACAGGGTTCAGACATGAACTGGTTCTCACCAAACTAAACAATGACACATCTCAAGTTTTAAAATTTTCACAAGTGCAAACACAGAATCATCAAGAATCAAGTATGACTTGGAAACAGAGTGTCACTAATCAGAGTTTAGAGTTCATCAATATCAGAGTTATTCATGAGAGGCAATACATGCAGTATTCATAGATTCAGAGTTTAGGATCAAATAAACTAAGAGATGCTCTAAATATGAAACAGTATCATGTTGTGTTAATTTACTGCACAATTTCTGATTAGATCACAGTGACTCAAAAAGAATCTTGATTTTTCACTGAGAATCATGCTCCATACATTTTTCTTCATCGGTATTTTCATTCAGACAAAAATCAACTCAGAATTCACAGAGTTTAACAAACATATTAACAGTGTATGACCAACAATCATGCTGACAGAGTTTAATTAACAATATTCACATAGCACTTTAGCAATTCACAGAAATACTAGCAACACATTTTATTTGAAAGAGTTTGAGTCTAACCAACATGTTTAGTCAAAACCAGATACCATCCCTAGTTCATTGACCAGTCTTGTAAATGTTGCTTCACTTAGAGGCTTTGTGAAAACATCTGCAAGTTGTTGATCTGTAGGCACAAAGTGAAGCTCTATATTGCCTTCCTCTACATGCTCTCTGATAAAGTGATACCTTATGCTGATGTGCTTGGTCATTGAGTGTTGTACTGGATTACCTGTCATTGCAATAGCACTTTGATTATCACAGAAAATAGGTATTTTACTATACCTCAACCCATAATCCAGTAGTTGATTTTTCATCCATAAAATCTGTGCACAACAGCTACCAGCAGCAATATATTCTGCTTCAGCTGTAGATGTAGATATTGACTTCTGTTTCTTGCTGTACCAAGACACTAGTCTGTCACCAAGAAATTGACAACTTCCACTTGTGCTTTTTCTATCAATCTTACAGCCAGCAAAATCTGCATCAGAGTAACCAAGTAGCTTAAAATATGATTCTCTTGGGTACCACAGTCCTAAGGTTACAGTGCCCTTGAGATATTTGAAAATCCTCTTCACAGCTGTTAAATGTGGTTCCCTTGGATCTGCCTGAAATCTTGCACACAGACAGGTGGCATACATGATATCAGGTCTACTAGCTGTTAAATAGAGTAGAGAACCAATCATCCCTCTGTAGCTTGTCATATCCACTGATGAACCTGTATTTTTGTCCAGTTTTGTTGCAGTTGCCATGGGAGTTGTTGCAGATGAACAGTCAAGCATGCCAAATTTCTTGAGAAGATTTCTGGTATATTTTGCTTGATTTATGAAAATTCCATCATCTGTTTGCTTCACCTGTAAGCCTAGAAAATAGCTTAATTCTCCCATCATACTCATTTGATATCTAGACTGCATGAGCTTGGCAAATTTCTTACAGAGTTTATCATTAGTAGATCCAAAAATGATATCATCTACATATATCTGTACTAAGAGCAGGTCATTACCAGATTGAAAGTAAAACAGAGTTTTGTCAATAGTACCTCTGTGAAACCCACTTTCTAGTAGAAATTTAGCAAGTGTTTCATACCATGCCCTAGGTGCCTGTTTGAGTCCATAGAGTGCTTTGTCTAACCTGTAGACATGATCTGGATATTTTGGATCTACAAAACCAGGTGGTTGTTCAACAAATACTTCTTCTTCAAGTTTTCCATTCAGAAAAGCACTTTTCACATCCATTTGAAAAACCTTGAATTTCTTGTGAGAAGCATAGGCAAGAAACATCCTTATTGCCTCCAACCTGGCAACTGGTGCAAAAGTCTCATCATAATCTATTCCTTCCTGCTGTGAATAGCCTTTAGCTACCAGTCTTGCTTTGTTCCTTGTGATCACACCATCACTGTCAGTTTTATTTCTGAAAACCCATTTAGTACCAACAATAGATCTGTTCTTTGGCCTTGGTACAAGGGTCCACACCTCATTTCTCTCAAATTCATTTAGCTCTTCTTGCATTGCTGTTATCCAGTCAGCATCTTTCAGAGCTTCTTCTACTTTCTTTGGCTCAGTTTGTGACAAGAATGCATGAAACAGACATTCATTTGTTGTTGCACTTCTTGTTCTTACTCTTGCATCTGGATCACCAATAATTAAATCAGGTGTATGTGACTTAGTCCATTTTCTTGCAGAAGGCAGATTGCTTCTGTCATCATGTGATCCTCCCCCTTGATCCATGCTCTCCTGATTTTCTTGGTGTCTCTCTTCATTTTCAGATGCTCCCCCTGAATGTGACTGCTCAGAATTTGAATGATCAGAGTTTGAATCAACAGTGTTTGATTCAGAGTTATCAATTGAGTCACTATCAGTGTTTGAATTTTCACTTTGATGTGATTCTTCATGCTCCCCCTCAACTGGTTCTTCCCTTGTTTCTGATTGAAAATTTTCTTCAGTGTTTACCAGTAGAGGTTCAGAATTGACCTCAACAGTGTTTGTCAGATCTGTATCATCCGAGTTTAATAAATCTTCATTTTCAAAGTGCAGTTGATCATGCTCATTAACATCTTCAAGTCCAGTTATTTTCTTGTCATCAAATGACACATGAATAGACTCCATGATCACTCTGGTTCTCAGATTATAAACTCTGAATGCCTTTGTTGACAGTGGATAGCCAACAAAAATTCCTTCATCTGCCTTTAGGTCAAATTTGGTCAACTGTTCAGGATGAGTCTTCAACACAAAGCACTTGCATCCAAAAATATGAAAATATTTTAGATTTGGCTTTTTCTTCTTCACCATTTCATATGGTGTTTTACCATGCTTGTTGATCAGTGTTGCATTTTGAGTAAAACAAGCTGTTTGAACTGCTTCTGCCCAGAAATATGTTGGCAACTTTGCTTCATCTAGCA
This sequence comes from Kitagawia praeruptora, assembly GCA_037693485.1. Classification (NCBI taxonomy): domain Eukaryota; kingdom Viridiplantae; phylum Streptophyta; class Magnoliopsida; order Apiales; family Apiaceae; genus Kitagawia; species Kitagawia praeruptora. The sequence continues at coordinate 25,488,304 of CM075350.1, read as the reverse complement.
TGGTTCTGGCAGCTTCTATCAAAGTTCTGTTCTTCCTCTCCACTACACCATTTTGTTGTGGAGTGCCAGGTGCAGAAAACTCTTGTTTGATCCCTTTACTCTTGCAAAATTCTTCCATAGATGAATTCCTGAACTCAGTTCCATTGTCACTTCTGATTATCTTCACTTGATGCTCTGAACCTTTGTCCAGTTGGATTATATGATCTGTCAGTGTTAAAGCTGTTTCATCCTTCTTTGCAAGAAAATATACCCATGTGAATCTGGTATATTCATCAACAATGACTAATGCATATTTCTTCTTTCCAAGAGACATCACATTTACTGGACCAAAAAGATCAATATGTAGTAGATGATAAGGATCAGCAATTGAAGACTCAGATTTGCTTTTGAAAGAGGTTTTTCTCTGTTTGGCCTTTTGACAAGAATCACACAGGCCTTCTACATTCAACAATGACTTTGGTAGTCCTCTTGCAAGATCATTCTTTATGAGCTCATTAATGTTGTTCAGATTCAAATGAGAGAGTTTCTTGTGCCACTTCCAACTCTCTTCACTGGACATTCTTGTTGACAGACATACTGCTTTGCCATCAGTGTTTGTTGACAATTTTATTTCATAGATGTTGTTGTGTCTGTTTCCAACTAGAGCAACTTTCCCTGTAGATTTACTGATCACTTGGCAGTATTCAGGCTGAAAATCTACATGATATCCTCTGTCACAGATTTGACTCACAGATAGCAAATCATGCTTGAGTCCTGGAACCAGAGCTACATTTGTGATGATGACATTTCCAAGATTAATATTGCCATATCCCAGAGTATGTCCTATGTTGCCATCTCCATAAGAAACTTCTGGGCCAGCCTTCTCCTCATACTCTGATAGCAGGGCTTTATTTCCAGTCATGTGTCCTGAACATCCACTGTCCACGACTAGGGTACTGACCCTTGTGCCCTGCAATCACAAACAATCACTGATTATTAGTTTTAAGGATCCAGACTTGCTTGGATCCTTTGGCTTTCTTAATTCTGTTAGCTTTTGCAGCGGAATTTTCATTAACAGAGTTTAAGCTAACTTTTTCAGTGTTTACATTTGCAGAGTTTACTTTAACCCATTTCAAATTTGGCTTGGGTTCATAGTAATTATAGTAAATAGCATGATAATCTCTGCAAGTATAAATAGAATGCCAAGTACTTCCACAGTGTTTACATAAAGTCTGTGGTCTAGTTTTCACATAATCATTTTTAACTGCAGTTTTAGAGGGCAAAGAATTAATGTTCTTATTCTTACTGCAGAAACTGGCAAGATGATTAGTACTACCACAATTAAAGCATGTTTTCCTGGGAGCTAATGAAGCAAGCATTGGCTTAACTCCTGAGGTTATGCCTACTTTTCCATTTCTGTTTTTCTTAGGCATTCTCTGTTTGTTGACAGACTTTATCTCCTTAAGCTTATGCTTGAGTTGTTTATCTGTCATTAAGCCAATGTTAGCCTCTTTAACAAAAGTTTTAGCATATGACTCTTTAACAGCCTTTTTCTGTGCTTCAGTCTTAGGTCCACCTGTTCCCATGACATTACCCTCAGATAAACAATGTGGTCTAACCTTTACCTGATTTTCAAATCTAAGTTCATCTCCTACAGAGTAACCTAGACCTACTGTATCTGACTGAAACACTTCTTGAGTGTCTTTACCAGAGTGTGTCCAGGTTTTAATGATGTGTTTTGTATCCTCCAATTCTGATTCTAATTGCTTATACTTACCTAGCAACTCCTGTTCAATAAACACTGCATCATCTCTTTCTTTCTGAATTTTATTCATGTTCTCTAGCTGTTCCTCAACAAGTTTATTTCTCTCTTTAAGTTGAGAACACTCAGACTTTATCCTTTCATTTTCTAAAGTCTGATCCCTATAACTGATATGCAATGCTTTAAGATAAATTCTCAGTTCAGTTATATTATCAGTATTATAAGCATAGGTAGTTGGAGGTACCTTGAGATCATCATTTTCAGTCTGAGTAGTAGCCATGAGAGCATAGTTGACTTCCTCATCTGAATCTGAAGTGTCTGCCCAATCTCTGCCTTTGGTGTAGAGTGCCTTTTCAGTTTTACCCTTCTTGCACTCAGGAGCATAGTGACCCATCTCCTTACACTTGTAGCATTGAATCTCAGACTTATCTTTCTTACCAGATTTGAAGTCCTTTCCCTCAGATTTCTTGAAATTCTTCTTATCAAACTTTGAGTAGTCCTTGGAGAATCTCTTTCCCTTCTTGAAGTTCTTGTATCCCATCTTCTTGAAGGTCTTTACCATCAATGCAGCCATTTGCATCATCTCCTCATCATCTTCAGAATCAGATGATCCATCTGTGTTTGAGTCAACATCAGTGTCTGATGACTCATTTTCTGAATGTATGACTAAAGCTTTTCCTTTTGCCTTTCTCCTTGATGCTTCCTTCTTTGATGGTTTCTCCTCAACCTTAAGAGCAACAGACTTTGACTTTCTACTAGATCTTTTGTTTCTCTGCTCCAATTCCAATTCATGGGTTTTGAGCAATCCATAAATTTCATCAATCTCTGTTTCACCAAGTTCATAATTATCTCTTATAGTGGTTGTTTTCACATCCCACTTTTCAGGTAGAGAGAGAAGAAACTTGAGATTTGAATCTTCTAAATCATACTCTTTGTTCACCAATGACAAATCATTGAGCAGTTTACAGAATCTGTCAAATGTTTCTGTCATGGTTTCATCAGTTTTTGCCTCAAAATGCTCATACTCCTGAGTGAGTATGTTCCTTCTGTTCTTCTTAATTGCAGGTGTTCCTTGACATCTAACCTCAAGTGCATCCCATATCTCCTTTGCAGTTGTGCAGTTTATCACTTTATTAGACATAACATTGTCTAATGCACTGTGAAGTAAATGTCTCACTTTTGCATCCTTTGCAATAGATGAAAGATCCTCAGCAGTTAGATCTTTCTTTTCCTTTGGAATGACCTTTGATTCCTCACCAGCAGCAGCAGCAGATAATTTTGTTGGTTTGTGAGGACCTTCATATATTCTGTCCAGATATTCTGGATCTGTAGCCTCCAGAAACATGGTCATCTTCACCTTCCAAATTGCATACTCTAATGGCCTCAGTATAGGAACCCTAATTGTTTCATACCTACTCACAGTAGTAGGGGCTTTCTCAGATAGTGGAGGTATCTCTGCCATTGATTACTATTGTGTTTGGATCTTTAACTGTAATAAAGTAACAGATTTGTCTCTGATACCACTTGTTAGGTCGAATACACAAAATATAATCAATTACTGTATAAATAAGTAACAAGAACACACGTTTTTAACTTTTAAAACTGTTTGGAATTAATAATTCCTCTCTCGGTGATGTAAAGTATCACAGAGAGCTGCTTAGGTTACAAGAATGATATTCGTTCACGATGGATACCCTTCTAGGGTTAACCTAACTGTATTTATAAGATATACAGCTACGTACAATCGTAAATTGATTCTCCTAAAATTAAGCTATACAATTGATATCAATTACGATTGCTACACGTCTTCTAAGTCAACTCAATCTCTTTGACAGCTATCCAATCTTCAAAGATATCGCTTCCATATTAATATTAAATTAATCTTCAAACTCTGTTGACTTGTAGACGCTCCCAGTAGACAGACTTTAGCAAACTCTGTTCTCTCTACGCTAACAGTGTTTGCGCTTCCATGTATTCAGCTATCAGTGTTTACGCTTTCCTCTGTCAGCGTTTGCGCTTCCAGCAATCAGCGTATACTCAAACTCTGTTACAACTGCTTTCAATAACAAGTTAAACTCTCTTTACCTGTAACACTTAAACACTGACATTAAAACACATCAATTATATTTAACATTCAAAGCCATTAATTCTCTAGTCAAAAGAGAGTTAGTAAGAGGCATGCCTACACTTGAATTCTGCCAAGAAGGAGTGTGTGAGGCATGTCAAAAAGGAAAAATGAAAAGATCAAGCCACAAGTCAAAGACAGTGACATCAATAACCAAGCCCCTACAACTCATTCATATGGATTTGTTTGGGCCTGTCAATATTATGTCACTAGGAAGAAAGAAGTATGCCTTGGTGATGGTTGATGACTTTACAAGGTATACCTGGGTGGAATTTCTAGCATCAAAAGATGAGGCTCCACAAGTAATCATTGAGCACATAAAGAGAGTTGACAAGGAAGCAAAGGCCAACAATGCAAGTATGATTGCATTGAGAAGTGACAATGGAACAGAGTTCAGAAATGCCATACTTGAAGCATTCTGTAAAGAGAATGGCATTTCTCAGCAATTCTCAGCTCCAAGGACTCCACAACAAAATAGAGTTGTTGAGAGGAAGAATAGAACTCTAATTGAGGCTGCTAGAACAATGTTACTTGATGCAAAGATGCCTAAATGTTTTTGGGCTGAGGCTGTAAGCACTGCATGCTATATCCAGAACAGAACTCTCATCAACAAAAACACTGGAAAGACACCTTACAATTTGATGACTGGAAAGAAGCCTACTCTAAAGTATGTTCATACTTTTGGAAGCAAATGCTTTGTATTAAAGGACAATTCAGAATATGTTGGCAAGTTTGATGCAAAGGCATTTGAAGGATTTTTCTTGGCTACTCTATGGAAAGAATTGCATACAAAGTTTATGTCATCAGTCAAAAGAAAATTATGGAAAGCACAGATGTGACATTTGATGACAGCAAACTACCTGGACTAGAAGAAGCCAATGATGAAGATAAAGATCCATTAAGGTTTGATAATCTAGATGATTCTGATGAAGAGATTGAAACTGGAGTTGAAACTCAAGTTCAACAAACTCAAGTGAATGATGATACAAGAGAAGAATTTGTGCCAATCAATAGTGAAGAAACAAGCATCCAAGACACACCTGTGAGTAGTGGCAACTTCACAGGGGGAGGAAATGAGAATGACCATGATGTGGATGATGAAGCAACATCAAGAATGAGAAGTCAGGCTGAGCACTCAAGGAAATGGGATAGATCACACACTGCAGAGCAAATCATTGGAGATCCTAATGCAGGAGTAAGGACTAGGAGAGCAACTCAGAATGAGTGCCTCTATGGCTGTTTTCTATCACAAGTTGAGCCTAAGAAACTTGATGATGCACTTTTGGATCCAGATTGGATTATTGCTATGCAAGAGGAGCTGAATCAATTTGAAAGGAACAAAGTATGGGAACTTGTGCCTGCACCAAAGAATAGAACCATTGTTGGAACAAAATGGGTTCTAAAGAATAAGATGGATGAAGATGGTGTAATAGTGAGAAACAAAGCTAGGTTGGTTGCAAAAGGATACTCTCAATAGGAAGGCATTGATTATGATAAGACATTTGCTCCTGTTGCTAGATTGGAAGCCATCATAATATTCTTGGCATTTGCTGCTCATTCAAACTTTAAAGTTTATCAAATGGATGTCAAGAGTGCATTTCTGAATGGAGAATTGGAAGAAGAAGTTTATGTGCAACAACCACCTGGCTTTGAGGATCCACACTTCCCAGAATTTGTCTATAGATTGCTTAAGGCATTGTATGGACTTAAGTAGGCTCCAAGAGCATGGTATGATACTTTATCACAATTTCTTCTTGAAAATCAATTCACTAGAGGCACATTGGACAAGACACTATTTTACAAGAAGCATGGTGATGATATTATCCTAGTTCAAATTTATGTGGATGATATCATTTTTGGCTCTACAAATGAGAAGCTGTGTGAGAAATTCTCCAAACTCATGCAGAGCAGATATGAGATGAGTATGATGGGAGAGTTGACATTCTTTCTTGGGTTGCAAGTCAGTCAGAGAAAGGATGGTATCTTTATCAGTCAGACCAAATACATCAAGGATCTATTGAAGAAGTTTGACTTGGAAGATTGCTCACCTGCAAAGACACCCATGGCCACTGCAACTAAGTTGGATGAAGATGCTAAAGGCAAGAAAGTAGATATCTCAGTCTACAGAGGCATGGTTGGTTCTCTACTCTACCTCACTGCAAGTAGGCCAGACATCATGTTTGCTACATGTTTATATGCTAGATTTCAATCAAATCCAAAGGAATCACATTTGATTGCGATAAAAAGGATCTTTAGATATCTGAAGGGCACTCCAAACTTGGGTTTATGGTATCCTAAGGACACAGGGTTCAATCTGGTTGGTTATTCTGATGCTGATTATGCTGGATGCAGAGTGGATAGGAAAAGCACCTCAGGTAGCTGCCAGTTTCTTGGACAAAGGTTAGTCTCTTGGTATAGCAAGAAGCAACAATCTGTGTCAACTTCTACAGCTGAGGCTGAATACATAGCTGCTGGAAGTTGCTGTGCTCAAGTGCTTTAGATTAGAAATCAACTTAGAGATTATGGACTTGTGTTGGAAAGAATTCCAATCATGTGTGACAACACAAGTGCAATCTCTATAGTTGCCAATCCTGTCAATCATTCTAGGACAAAGCACATTGACATCAGATATCATTTCATTAGAGAACATGCAACTAATGGAACCATTGAGTTGCATTATGTTTCTACAGATAAACAACTAGCTGACATATTCACTAAGCCACTAGATGAAGCCACCTTCACAAGGTTGGTTAGTGAGATTGGAATGCTGAATTCTTCAGATTATGGCTAAGTGAATATATCATCTAGATTGTTGCAGCAGTAAACACTTACTTTATCTAAATTCTCAATATTTTTGGAGTAAGTGTTGGTTGAAATATGATTTATAAATATTTCAAATCTGTTGCATATGTTGGAAAATCATATTTTTTTAACTTGAAATTTCTGTGAAATTTTGAGAAAATCACTGTTTAATTTAATAGAATATTCTTCAATGAATATGGCTAGGAAATTTTAAAAGATAGTGAAAATTAAATTTTCTTTGTGAGTGATGAGTATATTTCGATAAGTCAGACTTCTCGAATGGTTCACTATTCGACATCTCTAACTAGTCTCATTAGAGCACTCTCGAGTTCTCGAATAGAGTCTTTTAGAGTTATCGAATAGAGGTATTCTTGACTTCTCGAATATGGTAACTGAGTTCTCGAATATCATAGTTGAGTTCTCGAATCATTTGAAAAGGCTGAATTCTTACTGAATTTTAACCGATTTTGGACTCTTGTCTAAAAGTTTAATTCACTCATAAAAACACATTTTATTTAATTTAGAATTATTTCTAAGTTAGATAACTGCCAGCTGTGAGTTTCAATCTGCTTGAGTATCGATTAAGCCTTTCTTGACTTCTCGAATAGTTGTTTTCTACTTCTCGAATGCCTGACTTGTCGATACAAAACATACATCTAATCGACAATTCAAGTATTTCATACTTATACAACTCTACAGCTATTCGATTCATTTCATTCGATTACTCAAGCGTATAAACCCTCAAAACCTCTGAAAACCCTAACTGCTAAAAGCCAAATTTCTTCTTCAACCTTCAACTTCTCTCTTCTCTCTTACACATATGGCAACAGTAAAGTTCAACACCAATTTCATTGCTCTAACTAGTGATGTTGAAGCACCCAACGTAAATTTCAAGTGCTTTGTGAAGTGGATGTCTGAATCGTACATCAAGAATGCTCTATCTGTTAACCCAACTCTGTATCTCGACATTCTAGAACAGTTTTGGTAGTCTGCTACAGTGGAGGTGGTGGCTCTTGACTCTGCAATAACCTCATACATCATCTACTGCAAGATTCAAGACAAAAATATCACTATCACCACAGAGGATATGAATGAGGCACTTGGAATGGGTACCAAAGGAGATGTGTATGACCCACTTGCTACAAATGCTGAATTGGAAGACTTCTTTGATTTCATAAAGTATACAGACAGAATCAGTCTTGGGCATTTGAACAGGAAGCATATGAGGAAGGAATGGAGTTATGTGTTTGCTACACTTCTTCAAGTCTTCACTGCAAGAAAATCCAGCTATGATCAAATCAGTACTCCTGCACAGCAAATAGGCTATGCCTTAGCTTATGGAAAGAAGATAGCGTTGGTCTCATCATTCTGCAGGAGCTGTATGGGAGACTTGGTAAGAATTCAGCCAAGAGAGGTAATGAAATTTTCTTCCCTCGTTTTATTCAATCTGTCCTTAATTTCTTAGATGATAAATTGATTGAATTAGATGGGATGAATAAAAATAGAATAGGCTATCCTAAATCCTTGACCAAACTCATTTTTGGTAATTTGGAGACTAGGAATGATGTGGATGTAAGACTTAACATAACTCCCCATATGGAGAGTTTGTTTAGAACTTACCCCCACAATATGCCAACATTTGCCTCTAAGTCTGAGTTAGCTAAGCCCAAGCAAGTAGAACAAAATGCTAACCCAGGGCTAGCTAACCAACCCTCTCAACCAAACACTCTACCAAACACTGAGCCAACTACATCATCCTCTCAAAAGGGTGATGTTAGTAAAAAGAAGAGAAAGGAAGTAATGTCTGCACCTTTAAATATTCTATCTGAAGCAGCATTAGCTGTTGAACTAGGTCTAGAAAGTGAGGAACTAGAGTCACCCTTACTAAGGCCAAAGAAGAATAAGAAAACTAAGACCACCTCTTCAGTCACACAAATGGCTGAAGTTGTAAAATCAGGGGCAAACAGCTCACTAGATGTATCCTCTCAACAGGGTGCATCTATAGAAACAAGCATCCTCCCCAATGCACCTTCTTGTATTGAGTCAGCACATGGGAGTGATAAGGCTGGCACTACACTGAGTGGAGAGCACATCACACTTGAAACTCCCTCTATCTCTCAGGGGGAGTTGCCAAAATCTACTCTACAAGACACTCCTCTTCCAGAATCTAACACTGAAATTTCTTTGGAACCTGCGACTCAGGCAACTGAGATGCAAGGCATTGATCATCAAGAATTCTTTTCTCTTGATGAGCCAATAATTTTAAGTGACTTAGTGCATGACACTTTGCTCACCACCCAGGACCCACATTTAGATGGTGAGGGAATGCATGCTGGGGCATATCCTAATGACACCATCACAAACACAGAGGCTTCACTAGTTTTTACTAGAGACTCTGTGCCTGTGTCAACTGCTGGTGTAACTCATCCCACTTCTGTGGAGACACCAGTAGTAGAGTCAATCCATCCGGTTACAGAAGTTGCATCTGTAACTGAGGAGTCTAGTTTGCCTAGCTCTAGCTCTGACTTTATGTCACAATGGTTGAAGCCTGTGCAACATGATAGTGCTTCAGGATCAAGGTCTGTTCCACAAAAATTGACAGTTGAAGCACTTCAAAGCTTAATTGTGGATCAGATTCCTGAGTTTGTAAAAATAGCTCAGAACCTTGTCACCTCCAACATCTTTAATCCAGACTATGAGGCCATCCTACTATGCCATAGGGATGATGTGGAGATGCAGAAGGCCAAGATTATTGATGATGCTGAGAGAGATGGCAATGTAGATGCCTGGCTGCAAGGAAAGTATGATGTAACTCTCAGTGAAGCACTTCAATATCTTAGAGAGGAATACATCACTTCACTGGGCTCCAATGCAAAATCCCTGTCTCCTGGTGAAGTGTATGAAGCTGTCAATGATTCCTACAAGGGTTTCTTCAAGGCTGCACACTATCTTGGCAAGGGAGTCAAAACTGAAGTCAACAGGGTGTGTGACAAGACAGCCACTTCAGTAGCAGAAGTCAAGAGGGCCTTTGATGCTAAATTTCCTCAACTAGATAGTATGGTCAAAGATCTCAAACACTGCAACACCACTTGCACCAAGATGGACAATGGCCTAGCCCTCCTCACAGATACAGTCACAGGCCTAGGAAGCAGATTTCAAAATCTATCTGACCAGACTACAGAGGCCAATGCCATGCTCAAAACACTGTTCAAAAATCAGTATGGAGACAAGCTGGTCACTGAAGTCCATGTGCATGAAATGACCAAGTCTGAGGTGAAAAGACTGCAAGATCAATCCTTAACTGGTTTCAAGGCCACTGCACTGTTCACCAAGGTTGATACTCTTGAAAGGGAGGTGGTGTCTCTCAAAGAATCCAATGCCCATCTGGCAGGCAAGGTTACAAATCTAACTGAGCAATTGAACACTCAAGCCACTACCACTGCTAATGTTCTTCTGGATCAACAATCTATGTTGTCTGCCATGATGAAGCACATGGGTATCCCTCTACTTGAAGAATCTTTAACTCCAAAGGCTCCTACTACAGCCTCTGTGCCTGACAACAAGCCTAAGGGGGAGAAGAGGATAACAAGGAACTCAAAATCTAAGGGGGAGCCTCAGACTAAGGGGGAGAAATCTCAAACCAAAGGCATTACAATCAATGAGGGTGGCCAACCAAGAACTGCTAAGTCATCTCAGTCTGAGAAATCTACATCCAAGGATGACAAGCTGAAGAAAGTGGTTGTAGATGAAGTTGCCAAGCCATCTGAAACTGAAGGGAAGTCAGAATATGAATTTGACATCCCTGACATTGCTAAACAATCCCTTCAAGCTGAACCTTCAGAATTCAGAAATGTGCTTACTTAAAGGGTATGTCAAGAAACTGCAAACTCTAGACTATACCATGACATAGCCTTTTTGAAGCATCTACAAGAGTTAAGGAAAAGAACCAATTTCCATTACTTTGACTACATCAAGCTTCTTGTGCAAGATGTGTTTCTAGTCACTATAGTGAGAAGAGAAATTGTGCAAACCAATCCCCATGCCATCATTCTTTCTAATGATAGAGAAGTCTTAGTTCACACTGCCAAGAACCTCTTTCACATCCACATTGAAGCCTTTCAAATTCTATCTAGCTCTGAACTTGGAACAATCATCAAGAAGATAGAAAGGAATAACTCACTAGACAACGATATGCTCAAAGAGATTCTCACCAAGTGCATGAAATCTCAACTGCCTCAAGTAGTTCCTCAGCCTCATTGTATTCTATATGAAAAGGATCAAGACATTGTTGCTTTCAGATTTGGCCAACATCTAAAAGCAAACAACATGTCCATCATAAAGTTTCTGGCTGGAGTTCTATATTCAAGGAGTGGAAAATCTGAATCTGAAAAGGAGGCTCTTGACATTCTGGTGAAGTTTATCAACTCTCAATCAGACATCAAGCCTATTGCTCAAGGTGGAAAGTCAAATCAAGACAAGGATGATCACAATAAAAGTGGAAGCAGGGGTGGAGATCAAGGAAGATATAAGGGCAGTGATGACAAGAAGAAAAGGGATGATAAAAGCAGAAAGAAGGATGATGACAAGGGTGGAGGAAAGGTCTATGAAAAGAAGAGTGGAAAACAGCAAGCCATGAACATTAATAATGACACTTCTACAATAACACGAGGCTCAATGTCTAGGGTGGATGTCACTAGTAATGATTCATCAAAATCTACATCTCTGGCTTATGCAACTGTTTTGGCACCTCAAGAAGTGAAGGGGATTCAAATCAAGAAACCAGGTGTATGTATCCATAAGCAAACTGCTAGTGGAGTACTACAATGGTCTTCAAGCAAGGGTCACAAGCTACTGCCTAGCAGTCATACAAAGAGGATTAAATTTAAGCATGCTGCAAGAAGGGTGAAGTTATCCAAGTTAAAGGCACTGACAATTATTCCAGGATTGAACCTACCACCTCTGGATGAAAACTATGATGAAGACCAACTGCAATTTCTATGGGCTCAAAGAATCTATCATGTTGCCATTGTTGATGATTTCCTTGAAATTAAATATACTGATGGTAGACAGAAGAAATTCAGACAAGGAACATGCCAGCACTGGGGCAGGCTATATGATATAGAAAGGATAATTGCAATGTTGGATTCTGAAGACAGGATGGAAAGGATATGGAAGCTGGAGTTAATTAACTTTGTCAAAATGAAGAGAGATCACCAGGCAGAAATGAGAAAGAACAGTGAAGAGCTACTAATGAAAAGGGAGGAGGAGTTTGCTGCAATGGAAGCTAAGGCTGATGAATTAAGGGCTATGGGTCTGTGTAGAGTCAAGTTCAATCCTTACATCATTGAGTACAAGAAATATGGCAGAAATGTAAAGATTAGAATGGACTACATCAGTTCCTATTCTGAGAATCAGCTGAATGAAGTACTTAAGGATTTATCAGGCTCCCCTCTAATTGAAGAACTCACTGCAATGGAAGACATTATTCTTGCCATGGAAGAAAATGCAAAGAAGAAAGCTCAAGAGATGAATCCAAAAGGTTATGGCTAGTAGTTCCTCATAACTTGTAAGAATACTTCTATGTATTTTCTTCAATAAAAAAAACTACATACCTGTACTTTTAAAGTTTTATCTTTATGTATGTTAGGCTTGTTATCAGACATGAAATTATGATTAAGGGTCTCACTCACAATTTGGGGGAGATTGTTAGTCACAGAGGCATGCCTGTATACATCTAATAACAAGCCTAATTGTTTGTAATGCTTTGCATTACTTACATGACCTCTTAACTGAGGGAACCTCTAGTTGTAGAGTTTCTGTTTGTATTGTACTTGTAGTAGACATCAAATCCTAGTTGTGTAACTGTACTTATAGAGTCTAGAATAATGCTTGAAAGAAGTTCCAAGGTTCATGCCTCAAGCAAGAAGATAAAGACTGTCAAATAATCATAGTTGGGATTTGAAGAAATGAAGAATTTGCCTAAGTACCAATTCGAGAAGTATATTTGTCTATTCGAGAAGTCCAGCATTCGAGAAGTCATGGATTCGATATCTCAAGACACTATTCGATATCTCTGAATACACTGTTCGATATCTCAGAGATTCGATATGTCTATGTACTCTATTCGAGAACTCAGGAAGTCAACAAGTCAAAGTAGTATTCGAGTTCTCAAGGAGTCAACAAGTCAAAGTTCCATTCGATATCTCAAGGACTCAGAAAGCTATTCGATATCTCAAGGATTCGACAAGTCAAGTGTTCTATTCGACAACTCAAGGAATCCTGAAGAAAAGAGCTATTCGAGAAGTGATTCGATATGTCAATATAACAGTGTTTGAGGACTCAGAGTTATCGATCAAGTCAATTCTAGTTCTCGAATCACCTACTTAGTCACTTCTCGAATACACTCTTAGAAGACAAAATACTGAAGAAATTGTACAAGTCTGAAACCTGCAACAAGACAATGCACTTTATGGACCACAATCTGTAACGTGCTCTGGAAAGCCTACAAGGAAGCTTGGAGAGATATAGAAGAGACAAGGAGCTAAAGAAGTGGATCTAAACAGGCTTTGCAAAGTCAAATCTGTAACCGTTTGGACACTTACTCAAAAAGGATAGACAGACTAGAAAGTAATTTGTTTTAGCTACCTTATTTGCAGTAAGTAGGTTGTATCCATGTTCTATAAGGACACAGCCTCACTTCCTTAGTAACTAACTTTGTGAGTCAAGTTTTTCATACACTGTAAGCTATATCTCTCTGAGAAAAATGAAGCTAAGAATACTATCATTTGTATTCACAGATTGTAGCAACCTTTATCTAATAATACATTAGATTAAAGTGATATTGTGTCTTGTGTTGTTCTTTATCCGCACCTTCACTCTTGCACACACAAACACTCATTGGCTACATAGACTCGAAAAAGAAAAGTTCAAGAATCCATTCACCCCCCCTCTGTATTCTTTTACTGTATCCAATACTCAACAGTTTGAAAATGAGATATTTTAGTTAGAAAATATAGAAAAGATATTATTTTTAGTTGGAAAAGCTAATGAGATAGTTATTAGTAATTATAATATTATTAGTTTATTTCATTAACTTGAATTACCATATTTTTGGGAAAAAAGATTTTAGTTAGAAAAGTTAGAAAAGGTAATAGTTGAAAAAGATAATTGGTTAGTTATTATTTAAATAAGGACATGTTTTTACCAATAATAAATATTTAAGTAAATATAATTAAGTAAAAAAATCAAGTTTGAAAATGAGATATTTTATTTAAAAAGGATAGAATATATAGTACCTTTTAGCTGGAAAAGGTAATCAGTTAGTTATTAGTAATTATAATATTATTAGTTTATTTCATTATTTAGAACGATCATATATTTGGAAAGGAGAGATTTTAGTTGGAAAACTTAGAAAAAGGTAATTGATTATTTTTATTTAGGAGAAAATGAGATATTTTAGTTAGAAAATATAGAAAATATATTACCATTTAGTTAAAAAAGAAATCAGTTAGTTATTAGTAATCATAATATTATTAATTTATTTATTAATTTGAATGACCATATTTTTGAAAAAAAAAAGATTTTAGTTAGAAAAGTTAGAAAAGGTAAGAGTTGGAAAAGATAATTGGTTAGTTATTATTTAAATAAGGTAAGTACTGTACCGTACCGTACCAAAACTTTTAATGTTTCATCTTTTATAACATAGTATAGATATAGTATAGATTTGAAATAGTGGAGCATAACTTTGAGTTTTGGCCAATAATACCCCAAAAAGCTATATCACATAACAAGAATACTCCAAAGCATTGATGATGGCCATAAATACCCTTCTATTACGCATTTCATATGAGAGTAATAGAGTTACGCATTTGATATTGGGGTAACTAGTATAGATTTTTTATCTATTACGCATTTGGAGAATGGGTAATACGGGTTACCCATTTTCCAAATGCGTAATAGGCTTTCCTGACATGTCTATTACCCATCTTCCAAATGCGTGATACGTATAAAATCTATTACCTCTTTCCCAAATGGGTTTTTTTCTAATATATCCCATTTGAAAAGGCTGTTTATGAATATGTCCTATTTCTAATTTTAATTATAAATATGTCCCATTTTACTAATATGTCCCATTTTCAAATATAACCATGATTAACTTACTAACTTTATATCATTAAAAGACAGTTTTGTCCTCCTAATTATCTTAACTCCAATTTTGTCGCTCCATTTTTGACTCCCATAACTTACTATATTTTTTGCATAGTATGTTTGTTTTCATAATATTATTATCCTAATACAGTACCACCAAACCTCGTCTAGAAAAAGTTCGGAAAACAATATCTGCATTTTCAGAACTGTTTTAATTTTTGTTTACCAGTGATTCATTATTGTTAAATGATATTTTAGAACTAGGTAGGAGAAGAAGGGTGCCCTTGCGGGGCCAAATCTCGAAGGGGGAGGTGGTGGTGGCGGCGGCGGCGTCGGTGGATGAGGTGGTTCCGGTGGGTGGGTCGGTGGATGTTTCCGGTGAATGGTTGTGCCCCTGCGGGGCCAGGAGGAGGATTGGAAGTGGGTGGGAGAGGGGTATTATAGTCTTGATTAATATAAATATATATATTATTATATGTATATGAGTTATATGTGAGTTAGATTTTAACCATAGGACATATTTATAAATTAGGAATAAAATGGGATATAAACATAAAAGCACCCATTAATTTGGGACATATTTGATAAATATCCTTCCCAAATGCGTAATAGAGGGGTATTTATGGCCACCATGAAGGGTTTCGGGGCATAAACGCAGCGAAAAACAGTCGTAAAAACAATAAAAATCCGAAACCCTAATCATAGGATCCATGTATAAGACATGCTGATTATGGTGAATATAATCAGTACCTTTACGAAGCTTTACGAATTCGGTTGACAGATGGAGGTCCTAGATTGTGATCACCACGCAACCCTTGATGCAAGATCCGCGTCTCTAAATCGTCCACACGAACGTTCGATCGTCCAACGATCCAAGGAGCAGGTACTAGCCAAAATCAGCCTCTCTCTCTCTAGCCTCTCAAAGAATAGAGCAGCTAGGATTTTTAAGAAAAAACGATTTTGCAAAAGTGTTACCCTAACCAATACATCTTTATGTATTTATAGGGAGAAAGATGGGCCTAACCCTAATCAGCTTGGGCTTCAATTAAAACAAACTGATTTGGGTCTTTAATGAATTAAATTCGAAATAACATTTAATTAACTAAGTCCAACTCAATTAATTATTTATCCAATTTCGAATTTATAATCATTTAATTAAAAACGAAATCTGATTCCATAATCAATTTCGAATTTTAATTATTTAATTTAAATCTAATATTTAAATTAAAACTCCTTTTAAAACGTTCTTATTGTGTAACCCTTTAGGTTATTATTACGTTGGCAATAATTTTAATATCCAATAATAAAATTATAAACAATGAGTGGCATCTAGTAATACATCATTGCTACCCAAGTAATAATAATAATTGGTGATCCAATTAAACCTTTCGTGATATAATGTTTCCGTGTAATATAATCCCTTTAACCAAATATTATAGATTAAACTCGAGGCATGTATTTAGTCATCCTCTTCATAATTTAATCCGGGTTTACTTGATACATGAGTAGACTATTAAGACAAATCATTATTTGAGCACGGCCATGCATTTTATAGTCTCACTCAATCAAGAGGCCAATAATATCTCTCCTATCTGATAGGAGGGTTAAATCCTTTATCTATCATTCATATTTCTCATACGATTCACAATATACCCGATGTCCACTTTTATCATCACCCGGTCAAAGTTAACTTTTAATGTAGTCAAAGTATATTATCCTCGTATAGAAATATAATGATCTCAAGTCAAAGGATCATTACACCATTATCACTGTGAGTCTTTCTTATGACTTAATTAACATGAAGAATCTCACGGTGGGTCTGTCCAGTACCATGTACCCTACATGTACCTATGTATTGACTTTAGTATCTCCATATCTATAACCAATGAGATGTGGTTATCTGTCAAAAACATACTAGTCTATTTATGTATTATTATTGTCCTTTATAATAATACTCGACTAGGGACCTTTAAGAATATGATATATTATATAATCTCAAATTCAAGTTGTAAACTTAACCTATATAATGTGTATCATTATTCTAAGGACATTTATTATGCTAACAAATATCGCAGTAAATAGAGTCATAATAAATACATTTATTTAATAATCAAATGGCATAAGGTTTATTCGAGAAACAATGTATTGCCTCTAGGGCACCTACACTAACACACCATCCGTAATTTGTATTATTCTCGTCAATTTTATTAAAAAATGGGGTATTTATGTCATTCTTTCCATAACTTTTATAATAATACTATATTCTATATATATTCAACGATACAAATTTATTATAATCTTATTGCTATAAATTTATAATTCCAAATAATTAAATTATACGAAAATTTGTACATTCACGTATTTTTGTATGAATTTAACATCCTTACGGTTGGATTATTCATATAATAATTAATTTATCATATTTTAATATTGTGTAATTTAGATACTCTTTTCCCAAATATTTTATCAACATATTATTATTTTAATATGATAGATCATTTAATAACGAATATATAATAGTTTAATTCTTTTTAATTATATATTTATGTTTTGCAAAATTTTAGTATACATTTTTTATAGTTATTTAGTAAGTTATGTTGGATTTGTTACATGAATTTAGTATTAAAAAATCTTAAATATATATTTGAACATTATATTATATAGATGAGATGAAATTGTAAATATAACGATTTAATAAATACGATATATAATTAAATTTATAAAAAAATGTAAGTAATTATATGGTTAGTAGACTCACAAACAAAAATTATTTTATTAATTCTATTTTTCCATGATAAATTAACACACAAACAAAGATCTTGGATTAACTAAAGTACAGTAGAACCTCGATAAATGAATGTTCGATAAATGAATAATCTCAACAAATGAATAATTTTTTCCGGTCCCGACTTGGGCAAATGGGCTTAATGAATAACCTCGCTAAATGCATTAACGAATAAAAAAAATAAGTCTCTATAGGCCCTATTTAAATATAAATGAATAATCACTATATTTCGAATAACATATTTATATTTATACAAATATATGAATTCATTTAACCCAATTAATACTGTTCATATACATTATTAAATCATATCTTCTCGAAAAATGGTTCTAAAATTGATTATGAGTGATTTTGTAAATATCTTACCTTTTAATATTATACACACAGTGAATGTATGGTCTCAATACTATCCAGTGCACTTTGTAAATATACATGGTTGTACCTATTCTAGACATACTGTACATGCATGTAAAATTAATTTAGAATGTTAGAAAAATGAATGTAGTTAAACATCACATAAATATTATAAACCCATTATAAATTTTAGGTACATTTGAATATAAAATGTTTTAAAAAAATTATAAAAAAACTGAAAATAATATCTAAATGAATAAATATTTATTTATCGATAAATAAATAAAATATTCATTAATCGATAAATAAATAATCTCGTTAAATGAATATATATTTTTGGTCCCAAGAGTATTCATTTATCTTCTATTATAGTTTAAGTTCTTCGATCATTCCCATTACCGGTACCGTTTCCTTATTTTACTAGTTTGCCAAAGTTTTAACAAGCAAAGGCTTGTATTGTATACCGAAGAATTTAATTTTACTAGCGTTCTACCCGTGCTACGCACCGACCGATAAATTGTATTAATAAATTAATATAAATATATTATTTTAATTTTTATTTAGAAAAATATATAGGTTATTGGAATATTAATTAACGTAAGTATAAAATACTTATCCCTGAATTCATACCAATTGAATTAATATTAATATTATGAATCAATCATCAAAAAAATACAACACCCGTTGAAAAGTTCAAAATTCATCTATATTGTTTTTTTTAAATTTAGCTTTCATTTTATTTCTCTCTTTGTTAGAGAATATTTCTACGTATCATGTTAACAAATTTTTCACTCATATTCTGAGAATTCGGTATATTTATTAAATATTGAATCCTTAAAATATTTATTATATTAATTTATTGAAAATATTTGTATGATCGTGGTTACTTTTTCGATTACATATTAAATATGTGTAGAAACTTAATCGTCACGACTCCAATAAATCATTAGAATGTCTATCAAAAAAAGGTTGCATGTTTCAGCGATATGAGAAAGGATATCTACTGTGCAAGATATATGAAATGAACGTAGTTATAACAATAGAAAATTTCATCTAATCTAGTTTGCTATGTGATGTGATTGTTCAATATCATTTTTATAAATTATATGTCCTTTTTATTAATGAATTGATTTACAATAAAAAAATATCAACTAACCAAACAAATTCAATATCGCGCTCTTGGAGTAACATATACGGAGTAATTGTTAGATTTTATGGTTATTGACCTTAGCTTATTTATAAAGACAACTTAAAATGTGCATTTTCAGTTTGGAAGTTTGTATTTTGGTTTTTTATTCTTTTCTAGTAAAACATGGAATAACAAATTTTAGTTTTCTTTTATTCTTAAAATAAGACATAAGAAAATGAGTATCAGCTATCTTTTTTTAATTTGATAAACTTGTGAAAATAAGCCACTGTCCATAAAATTGAAATCAAGTGTGTGATATATAAACACATAATCACATTGTTATATATGTGTCCTTGTAATTCAGATTTTGGGTTAAATAACATGAAATTCATTTTCCTTTAACAGTGAATATATTTTTCCTACATATATAAGAAGAAATTCATGTCATGTATTTTAGGGTCTTGAACGAAAATGACATGATATTAAATCGTGTACCCAAAATTAGAACACAAAATGACACTAAATTACACAAATTTTTTCTTGTACACGAAATGAAATGAAATACGCGAATAGAAAAAATATAACAATTATATGAAATATTACTATGTATCCAAGTTATGTAAATATATAATTATATGTCTTAGAACAACATTGAGATGTTATAAAACAAAACTAAGAGTAACTTGCATGGGGTAAAGTCTCCCAAACAAAATGAAACCCTTCTTCTTATTTTTTTTTCTTATTTCTCATTAACAAATATCTCTTTTTGTGTAGAATCTTTCTACCAAGTTATTTAGTTTTCTTAGCCTTTTTTTTTATGCTTTGTTGATATAAAAAAAATATAGTCAACCAACCAAGCAAATTCAATATATGCTCTTAGGTTAAGATATGGGAATTGATACTATTACTTTAATTCAAGAATACAAAACTGAAAAAGGCACTCTTTTATTAAAAACAATATATAATTTTAAGTTTATCAACCTTTTTATTTATCATTATTAATAATTTTATAACAAAAACCGTAGCTGTTGCTCTCTCTCTCTCCTCCTTTCCCAAAAGATGCTAACTAAAGTTTAGAAGTTGATATCAGTTTTTTAAGTTTTTTAAAAAAAAATTATATTGATTTTTCTTTATTTTTCAATATAAATATCATTGAGAGTCTAGTACCCCGTTGCCCGTTGGTGGATTTTATTTACCAATATATTAGATTTTGTACTAACTCCTTGTAAATGATAAGTTTTATTTTCTTTTCCTTGATTTTACTTTGACTTTCACTAAATATCTCTCTTTACTGAGAGCTAATATCATGTTCGTGGATTTTGTCTACCCATATATTAAATTTTGTTATATTAGTTCATTGATTTGGATAGTATAGAATCATAGTTCTGGTCAGCCGTTTGAATACGTTATGACAAATCAGATATACACATTTCTCACGTTTAAAACAAATTGTTAGATTATCTCGCCGAAAACACTGTATAATTTAGTGAAATAAGCTAGAGATGTACCATATTTGAAGATCTGTTCAATGATTGGATAAAGAAAATTAGTGATATAATTTACTATGTGTTTGTTCAATTTTAATTGTTTTTGTAGATGTTGTATGCCCTTTTATTGATGATTTTTGCATGTTTGATTATTTTTGTGTATGACATATGTCCTTTTATTGCTGAATTAATTATCAATAAATAAATAGTGATTTATAAGAAAATTTGTGTTAAATTGACCAAATATATTATGGAAATATTCACTAACAATATTTTCATTGACTCTGTAATGTATTTTTTTTATTGATAATTTATACAACAAATAATGTAAAGTACTATTTAAGAATATATTTAATATTTTGAATAATTCAAATATATTGTCAGGTTAAATTATTTTCCCGTTAATTATTGCATAGTTAAAAAATTTCGTAATTAAAATATTTAAAGATGATTGGTTTAAAATTCATTCGAACATTTTAATTGGTTGATTAGCTTTTTTTATGATTGAATTATTTAATACTTTACATAACTTAAATTTTGAATGTGTATTTAGAATAGTGTGGTAAATAGTTTTATATTGTTGATAATTTTTAATACATGATTTTAATTGTACCTTATGATTTTGAATTGAAAGTTTATGATATCAAAATATCTATTATAAATATAATAGTTACATGTCTTAATGTATAAATTTTTAAATTAAATAATTATTGTATTTAGAATAAAATTGTTAAGTAATCACTGTAAAAAAAACATTTATCTATAGGCACACCTAATAATATAAACAAATTAGTATAATGTGATAAGGATTGATGCCTACAATTTAGTAAGTCGCTGAATTATTGAAGTTTGCTACTGAATATTCTAATGGGAAGTAACTCTGAGAGAATCCGGACCGGGGATGATGATAACCTAAATCGTTTTCTATTTTTTTCTTTGGAAACGTTTTTCTGTTGAATTTATTGGACAATTAAAACACACAACATATAATACATATATACGATTGAAATAAAAAGATAATCTGTCCAAGTTTAGAATGCCATATAATAAAAAGATATAAAGTAGTATCTTAACCGAAATTAATATGATTTAGCCATGAGAAAAATTGATGCATACACATAGTTTATCAAAGTTTGCTAAGTCTTATGGGGAACATGGAATAAGCGGCTTACATTTAATTGATTTAAATTTAATAGATTCTGATTAATGTTAAAATAAATCACGATCTTGTGATTGGTTAACCAATACATGTTAGATTATGGTATCCTTTATTATAATAAAAGATGTTCAAAAACAATTCATAACTAAAAGATATATCACCATATGTAATATACTATTATGTGGATTTATAGAAAATAATATTTATGGTTAGTAGAAATTCTTTAAAATTAAAAATCATGTGATATGCGAAGTTATTAAATCAAAATATTTTATATTTAAATTTAATTTAACCGATATATCACCATATGTAATATACTATTATGTGGATTTATAGAAAATAATATTTATGGTTAGTACAAATTCTTTAAAATTAAAAATAATGTGATATGCGAAGTTATTAAATCAAAATATTTTGTATTTAAATTTAATTTAACCGTGATTAGTAAATTAGAATAAGCATGGTAAATAATAAAATTATGTATATGATTGAATGATTTAAAGTTTAGAAGTAAATTATGATTGCTTCTAAAATAATTTTAATTTTTTGATTGGTAATTTATCCACCAACCAATAATAATATCCTTATAGTGTATATCTAATAATTGAAATAATTAAAATATATATAGTGTTCGTTTATATGAATTTATTAATTATTTTATTAACAAATTGTGAATAAAAATATTATTGAACCTTTTAAAAAATCGAGTTTTTGAAGATGTGAATTTTATCCAAGTTATTTAAAATTTGTTCAAATCCAATTTTGTAGTGTTGGCTTATATACATTTATTAATTAATTTTATTAACAAATTATGAATAAATATATTTTTGAGCTTATAAAAAAATCAAATTTTTGAAGGTATGAATTTTATTCAAGTTATTTAAAATATATAATGATATATCTTGATTGATTTCAAATTAAAATTATGATTTTCTAATAACTTTTTTTGATTTAAAAAATAGGTATTTATGGATATGTTTAATAAAATCATTATTGTATTTAAATTAGAAGTTTTAACTAACCATGGTTAAAGAGGTAGGGTGAGATTGTAAATAAGGAAAGGTCTAAATTTTAGGAATTGGCTCTGATTGGTCCTAAAATAATTCCTTGATTCTTATTGGTTAACTAACGTGTGGTAGACTCAGGTATGATAATAAAGGATTATTCTATTTATGATCATAATAATTGTAGATACTGAAAAATAAAATAAAATATAAATAATGCAGATTAATTAAAAATCATAATCAGTCAAGGGCTAGTTTAGAAATCTCAAATTTATTTGAAATTTTGAATTTGATCAAATGAAAGATCATATATATTTGGATTTATGAGAATTTGAATTTAATTTTAATTCGAAATCAAATGTAATGAATTTGATCAAATGAATAATAAGTGTAGCTTATAATCCGTATAAAACACGAGTTACTTTATTTTTTTATAAATTATTTATAATGTAATATAATATTATTAATATTAATTTTAATACGTTATTGAAAGAATTTGAACTTTATATTTTTGTATATAATAATTTTTAATATTAAATATCAATTAATATGTTGTTGCTGGGAATCGAAACTTGGACCTCTGCATATAACAAGTTTTAGTATTGTTATATATAACGGTCATGATCTATTTGATTTAATAATCTAACGGGTTGTGTATGAGGGATAACCAAAAATGGGAGTTAATCAAAATAAAAATTATACCCCATTTTGTTTAGGGTGATCGACCAATATGCCCAATTTTTTTGAATTGCTAACCAAAATGCCCAGATCTGAAAAAAGCGCCCAAAATACTCACGGGATACGCCCATGATAGAGGAGTGTCCTCGGATACGCCTCTGGGATGGGAGTAATTTGGAGGTTACGCCCACGTGTCCGGAGTAAGCCGTAACATACGCTTCTGTAGTCAGCGCAAGCAGTTCGCGATACGCCACTGTAGACAGCGCAACAGGTGATACGCATCTATAGGATGCGTATCTTACGTCATGCCAGAGCTCCGCAGTCGGGCGAAACAATGGCGATTCCGGCTACTATTTTCGATTTAACAGTCCGTCCATATCCCCGAGTTTCCAGTCACGTTATACATATCATTGGATTCGCCTCTCAAAGATCTACAACCCTATAACTGTGATTTTACATTTAAAATGCCGGATTTTGAAAACCCAATTTCCGATTCAATCGATTTCGAACTTTCCGGTGAGCTTAGATCATCACCTACGGGGCAAGAAACTGAAAAACGTGTCTGGGAAGAGGGAGAAGGAGATGTGCTGATCACGTAGATGTGTCGTGGGGGGTTGGAAGTGCAGTAGTTAGGGAGATCGAAAGGGAAGAGCAAAAACGCCCAAAGTCGCCGGTGAGCTGGAGCTCTCCACACGAGCAAAATTTCGCAGATTCTGGCGATGAACAGTGATTGGGATACGCCACACCGAACGGCGTATCCCGTGGATATTTTGGGCGGTGTTTTGAAATTTGGGTATTTTGGTAAGTGGGTAGGCGTTTTTTGGGTATTTAGGGCATTAATTCTTTCGTTTATTATAATAATATAGATATGAAAATTTGAAAGGATAACTCAAATTATTTAATTTAAAATTTAGTAATTTACCATTCAAGTACATGTTTATAAATACAATTCTAAAGAATTTCACCATCTCGAACATTTCTGTAATTAATTAATTATTTTCATTTTCATTACCAAATTATTTAACAATTTGTATTTTGCTTTTACATAACAAATGAACATGTGAAGAAAATGACTGACATGAAACATAAAATAATTTAAGAAATTGATTTATTTCATGTTTTATAATATTGTAAATTAGATTTGACCATTAAAAAAATTACTAATAAAATTGTTTTATAAAATTCTTTTTTAATATCTATAATTATATTATTTTTTTAATTTTATATGTTATTAATTTACATATCAAATTGTCGTTAAAAAATTAATATTTACATATTCGATTTAATATTTGTACTCTGTCTTGAATTCTTAAAATTTGAATTGGACGATTTTACCGCTCACGTAAAATCAACAAAGTAATCTTTAATTTAATGATTGTTTTACAATTATTTTCAAATTAAACCTACGCATAAACAAAAGAGAGAAGAAATTGACAATTTTTTATGTTGAAAATTTTATTCGATTTACGAATTTTACTTATAATTCATTTTGATTATCAAAATACTCTTGTTATTATTTGAAGATAATTTTACTAACAACCAAATATAATTTTAATAATAAGTGTAGGAGAGATTTTGTTCAAAAATTTGATAATCGGTAGTCTGGTCCTCCGTACGACAAAATAAATAAGAACCGTTAGATCTTAAAATAAATATAAGAAAATTGTTTGATCTAGTATAAAAAAATATTTATATTTTAATATGTCATAAACTAAAAAGTATATTTATATTGAAATACGAAAAGGTGTATGTCAATGATTTAAAATATTATATAATTAGGTTTTTTACATTGAATAATATTATCAATGTAGCTCTTCTACATTGAATAGGATTAATGTAAAAATTCGTAATTATATTTTCTTATGAGATTCTGAGTGTTTCTATTTGAAAAATAATTATTAAATCATCACAAAATTAAAGATAATTTTATGAATTTCACTTGGATTGTAAAATCATCCAAATAGATTTCTAGATCTCTTAGAAAATATGTTTTTTTAAATACTAATAAAAAATAAATAAAATTCAATTCTAATATAACATTTTTTAATTATATCCTTTCAAGATTATAATTTTCTTTTTAAAATTTAATTCTAATACAACATTTTAATTATATCCTTTTTAGATTATAATTTTATTTTTAAAATTCACTTCTAATGCAACTTTTTCTAATTATATCTTTTTTAAATTATAATTTCCTCTTTTAATATGATATAATTTTGATTGTCTATTTTTAAATATATTAGATTTGACGATTGAGATTATTTTGGTATTACAGTGACGAAATTTATGGATAAGATCTCTCTTATGCTAATTATATATAAGAATATAATAAATAGCATTATTATATAATTGTAAATTCGTAAGAAGTCAAAAAAAACAATTTTTTATTTGTAGCTAGCTCTTGATACATTTAAGAGAAAATATAAATAAAACAACTTCAATATCTATATATCTATCTATCTATCTATCTATCTATCTATCTATTATATATATAAAGGAAAACCCCAGGAGCTCTAGAATCGCTCGATTCATATTTTTCTAATTTTCTAGAGCTCCTCAATTTTAAATAATTAAAATCAAACTTCCTTCTTTAGGTCCTATTTTTTAGAAAAGAAATCATAACTTCCTTTTTTAACATTAACCTTAACATCTTAAAAGGTTTTCGAAAATAATCAAAATCGAAATCAAGTTGAAATCATAAATAAATTACAAATACAAAAGAGTTCCGTGTATATAAATAAAATCACCCTATTCATCACAATATTGCTTCTTTTTTCTTTTGGCTTTACATCCTAATATCTATGCATTCTTTTAATTATCATGTATGCGCCAGATGTTTATGATAATTCTTTTTTATAAATTTTTTATTTGTTACTCTCAGAAAAATCTATGCTGCTGTGCGGATGTCAACAAGTGAGTGAATGTTGGGAGACTAATGGTTATGGACATGAAGAGATGGTTTTGCATTTGGTTGAGTTTAACTTTGAAGCCACTTACGGAGGCTCCCAGGTAAGTCTTAGAGTAGTAATTAGATTTTGTCAGGTCATGTTCCAAGTTGTTATTTTTGTTTTGTTCCTACTTCTCAGAAAAAAAAAAATCAAAACTTTATTTTTTATCATTAACATTAACATCTTCGAAATAGAAAAAGTTTTTTAATTTGTAGGGAAGTATAAACACTTACAAACTAGGCACAAAAGGTTTGAACTTTTACCATTCACTCTTTATTTATTTATTGTTAATTATTAATTTGTCGTTATTATTTTCTCATTGTTCTTGATCATAATATTTCAACGTCTTCATTTAATTAATTCAATCAAATCTGCTTTTTAATCTCTATGTATTTAGTATAACGAGTGTCGGTTGTATTTATGTATTGAGTATTACAAGGACGCCGCGAAGCGAAAGGAGAACCCGCAGGAGCTCTAGAATCGCTCGATTCCTATTTATCTATTTTTCTAGAGCTTCTCTATTTTAAATATTTAAAATCAAAACTTCCTTCTTTAGGCCCTATTTTTTAGAAAATAACTAAAAGTTCCTTTTTTAATATTAACATTAACATCTTCGAAATAAAAATGGTTTTCGAATTTGTAGGGAAGAAGAAAACAAATTTATATATTTGAAATACATCTTCGAAATAGAAAAGGTTTTCGAATTTGTAGGAATGAATGTATATATATATATATAAGAATATAAAATTTCTTTTCTATTTCAAAAATTTTATCACCATGTTGTTTGCTTTAGTCTTCATCTATTTTCTTTTAGTTTTGTTAATTCATTCTTATGTTATTTAATTCTCAATCGTTTTGTTCTAGGTTAATATTATGATGTTGGTTGACCATTAATTCTCCAAGATATAAGATGGAGTTGGGATCAGTTGTTAATAAGATACGATTGTACCATGATTACAAACAAAGAATCATAGGTAGCCTCATCAAGAAGATTTCAGTTACAGGTATCAATGCATCATGCATCACATAGAATTCGTATTATATTAAATAAATCCTATATAAATCCTAGAATGCATCATGCATAAACTCTATATAATGCCTGCATGATTTTTTAGCATTCCTGTTTCACTATTTGTTTATGTTTCTTATGTTTTTGTTATTGTAGGTCTCTACGCTTTTATTTTTATGTCAAGATCTTTTTTGTATTGATAATGTTTTCTACTTTATATTCTTTTTTCTGTGTTTCTCAGCTTCAGAATCACATATTTTTGAAAGTTTTGATATGCAAGATCAGTATGCTATGAAGTCTACATTCAGTCTCTTATTTTACAGCATCGACTACCGAGGTTAAGGTATAATGACTTCCTTTTTTCTTCACAATTTTTCTTTTCTTTATTTTCCCATTGGCATATACCTATAGCTTGCAATCAAGAACTTGCTTGGATATCAGGCCCTTAGTATATCTATATAAATCACCAACGCAAAATTCACATCTCAAAACCCCGTCTAACTATATATATTTTATATTCATAATTCAATGTCACTGACGTTTATAGCTTATACTGGATTTGCTTCGATCTACACGCAACACGTGGTTATGATTGTTTAACATAATACATGTCATGATCGGTGTTAATGATGAGTAACTTGCTATACTAGATGAGTTTATATATATACAAGCTTGCAGATCTTCCTTGTGGTACAAATTTGTCAATTATTAGTAATTACATCGTACCAAACTTTTTACACCTATAGAGAGGCAATATATCATTCTCCTAAACGGTTTGATGTTATTAAAGCAATTTTCTCGATTTTAAATTATATTATAATTAGAATATAAAAAGCAAATTCTAACTCTTCTAATTGAATCTTAAGAAAATTTTATTGGCGTGCAAACCGAAATCAAAGTCAAAAAGAATTTTAGTATTTAAATTATAATTATTGTATA
Organism: Kitagawia praeruptora; assembly: GCA_037693485.1. Classification (NCBI taxonomy): domain Eukaryota; kingdom Viridiplantae; phylum Streptophyta; class Magnoliopsida; order Apiales; family Apiaceae; genus Kitagawia; species Kitagawia praeruptora. The sequence goes on along the minus strand of CM075350.1, from coordinate 25,459,996 downwards.
CATTTATTATTTTTATAATATATACAACGGGTGTCGGTCTAAAAAATTGTGAGGTAAAATCGGTTAATCAAAGTCAAAGAGAATTTGGTATTTAAATTTTTGTTATTGTTATTTTATAATAAATACAAACGGGTGTCGGCCTAAAAAATCATGAGACAAATCATTATAGAAAATTATGTGATTAATTTTTCTTATTATCTATATATTTTTAATTTATACAATATTGTGTTCACCAATTTATATTGATATCATAGATATATTTTTGTCGATTTATTTCTTAGATAATTTTTATAAAAAAATTGAAAAAAATTGAGGCAAAATCGGTAAATCAAAGTTAAAGAACATTTTAGTATTTAAATTTTTATGATTGTGTACGCTTAGTATTTTTATAATACATATAATGGGTGTCGGCCTAAAAAATCGTGAAACAAAATCGTAATAGAAAAATATATGAGTAATTTATCTCATTATCTATGTATATTTAATTTATACAATATTGTGTTCACCAATTTATATTGATATTATAGAAATTGTTTTGTCGAATATTCTTAAATAATCTTTATTTAAAATTATTTTAAAAAAATTATAATCATTTTTTATAATATATACAACGGATGTCGGTTTAAAAAATTGTGAGATAGAAAATATATGAATGATACATCTGATTATCTATGGATATTTAATTTATACAATACTTTGTTCACCAATGTATATTGATATTAAACATATATTTTTGTCAATTTTTTCTTAAATAATCTTTATTTTAAATTTTAAAAAAATGTTATAAGGCCGCTGCGAAGCGCGTCTTAGTCGACTAGTATATATATAAAGGAGGATATGCGGGAGTTTATGTGGCGTTTTAAGATCGTCTCAATCTATTTTTCTAATTTTCTAGAATTTTAGAATTTTAAACACTAATAAATGTAAAAATATCATTTAACTTATTAGAAGTAGGATAGTGTTCGAATTTTTAGAGGAGAAGAGTCGAATTTATAGGAAAGCCATATGATTAGAAATTCTATTGGAAGTAGAATAAGTATTTGTAATGTATATGATTAAAAGTTTTATTGGAAGTAGAATAGGAGTTCGAATTTATAGAGAATAAGAATTCGAATTTATAGAAAAAACATATAAATAAAAGTTCTATTATAAATAGAAAAATATCATTTAACATATTAGAAATAGAATAGGTGTTCGAATTTATAGAGGAGAAGAGTTCGAATTTATAGGGAAGACATATGATTAGAAGTTCTATTGGAAGTAGAATAAATATTTATAACGCATATGATTAAAAGTTCTATTGGAAGTGGAATAGGAGTTTGAATTTATAGAGAATAAGAGTTCGAATTTATAGAAAAAACACATAAATAAAAGTTCTATTAAAAGTAGAATAGGTGTTTGAATATATAAAGCAGACATATAATTAAATATTTTATAGAAACTACGATCTTCTTAAATTATACTTTTTTATATAAATTAATTATACTTCTATTAGGAGAATTTATTCATAAATTCAATACTATTGTCATAAAAGAGTCATCGTTTTTTAAAAAGAAAATAATTGATATATTAACATAATAAAATAACATTGTCATGTAAGAATTCTAAATAAATACAGGAACATCTATCAATAATATAAAGAGAAAATAAGATGTGTTTTCATTTTCTAAAACTCCATAATTTTTAGAAAGTCTAGAATAAGTATAAATTGGAATTCACTCTATTTTTTAGGTTTTGATTTTAAGGAGTAAGTTGTTGTGTAAGATAAGTATCATCAATAATATGTAGTGAAGTTGGAATTTTGATCCCAAATGAGAGCGGCTCGAAACGTGTTTAACGGGAAGACGATTCACTATAAAAAATTGTATTAGCTATTAAAATATCATATTGGTGTTATAAATTTTATTTTATTTCTAGGATTTGATTTTTATGGATAAACATTATCATACAAATGATATACGTAAAAGTTAGGTTTTTGGTTTTAACGAGATAGGGGATCAATAGTAACAACCGTGTTTAACGAGAAAGCGGTTCATTAGAGAAAACCGTATAAAAGATGTTTCAATATATAAGAAATACATATAATAAAATGTTTTATTGGAAGTAGAATACGAGGACGGTGGAGACATCTTATACAATTTTTAAAACTATATTTTTTTTCTTAGAAATCCTTTATTTTAACTTTTTTATACAAGTTAATTATACTTGCATTAGAAAATATATCCATAAATTTAATATTATTCCCGTAATGAAAAGTCTTCGTATTATATATTTTTTTGATATGTTAACATAACAGAAAGACATTCTCATGCGGAAGCTGTAAGTTTAAAGAATATAAAAAGTGGAATTTACTCTCTTTATATAACGAAGTTAGAATTTCGATTCCAAATAAGAGAGGCTCAAAATGTATTTAACGGGATGACGGCTTTCTAGAAAAGATTATATTAGGTATTAGAATTTGTTACTGATGTCATAATTTTTTTTTTTAATTTTTACGGTTCGATTTTATGGATAAAAATTATTATATAAGTCTTTATAATATATGTTAAAGTTGGGATTTCGGTTTTAACGAGAGAGCGGCTCAATCGAAAGAATCATGTTTAACAAGAAATCGATTCATTAGAGAAGATTATTTAATTATTAAAATTTAATATTAATATTATAATATAACGTAAATGTATTGAATTTTTAAAAAATATTGTAACGCCGCCGCGAAGCGCGGCTTTATCAACTGGTTAATGAAAACGAGAAAATGTACACAATAATTTGGAGGCCATGGGTTTGAAGTACTGTAATAAGCTTAAAATGACTTTTCTTATACTCTAAAAATTATGCATAAACACTCATCAATTAGCATAAAGTACTTATTATAATATTTCATTTTATTTGTCTAATTTTTTAATAAATTTTAATATTATAATTTACATAAATTCATATATATAATTTATACGGAGTACATTTTATCTTCACATTAATAAAAATCATAATATTCTGTTTACCTTCTGTAAGACTGTAATCAACACATCAGTAATAAATATAATTGAGAAATTGAGACAGTTAAGTGTACTTTGAAGCGCCAAATGTTAAGTTTGTTATCCACAACTCTCAAGCAGCATAAACCACTGTACTTTCCATCTTCAACATCTCTCTCTCTCTCTCCCTCTCCCTCTCTCCCTCTACACACATATAGTATATATTTTCTACTGCCACTACAAAACACACACTCTCTCTTATCTTCTTCACCTTTCAAAACCCTAAATCTAAAACCCCCACACACAATTCTACTCACATGTTCACCAAAATTCAACACATATGACCACAATGACCCTCACACACCACACTCTCCCCCCTATCTTCTTCTTCCCTACTAAAACCCTAACTCACAATCCTCTTTTCCCTATCAAGAAACCATCTTTCTCCCATAATCGAAGACTTTTACTTATCTCCTCAGCTCCAGTTAAAGCAAAAGGCCGTGGTGAACTCATTCTTGGAAACCCCTCAGTCACTGTCGAAAAGGGTAAGTATACTTACGATGTCGAAACTCTTATTGATAAGCTTTCTAGTTTGCCTCCACGCGGTAGCATTGCTCGTTGTCTCGATGCGTTTAAGAATAAGCTTAGTCTTAATGATTTTGCTCAGGTTTTTAAGGAATTTGCCCATCGTGGCGATTGGCAAAGGTCTTTGAGGTTGTTTAAGTATATGCAGAGGCAAATTTGGTGTAAGCCTAATGAACATATTTATACGATTATAATTGGGGTTTTGGGAAGGGAGGGACTTTTAGATAAGTGTTCTGAGGTGTTTGATGAAATGCCTGGTCAAGGTGTGGCGAGGAGCGTTTTCTCGTACACTTCGATAATTAATGCATATGGGCGGAATGGGAAGTATGAGGCTTCTATAGAGCTTTTGAATAGGATGAAGAAAGAAAAAGTGTTGCCGAATATTTTGACTTATAATACTGTGATTAATTCTTGTGCTAGAGGTGGGTATCATTGGGAAGGGTTATTGAGTTTGTTTGCAGAAATGAGGCATGATGGTATTCAACCGGATCTTGTTACGTATAATACTTTGCTTAGTGCTTGTGCTAGTAGGGGTTTAGACGATGAGGCAGAAATGGTGTTTAGGACTATGAATGATGGCGGTATAGTGCCTGATATTACTACTTATAGTTATTTGGTGGAGACTTTTGGTAAATTGGGTAAGCTTGAAAAGGTTTCTGAGCTTCTTAGGGAAATGGAGTCTAGTGGGAACTTGCCTGATATAACGTCTTATAATGTGTTATTAGAGGCGTATGCAGATTTGGGTTCAATTAATGGAGCTATTGGTGTGTTTAAGCAAATGCAGGCAGCTGGGTGCATGCCTAATGCTGCGACTTATAGTATTTTGTTGAATTTATATGGGAAGAATGGAAGGTACGATGAGGTCCGTGAATTGTTTCTTGACATGAAAGTGAGCAATACGGAGCCGGATGCGACCACTTATAATATACTCATTCAGGTCTTTGGAGAAGGTGGGTATTTTAAGGAGGTAGTGACTTTGTTCCATGATATGTTGGAAGAAAACGTTGAGCCAAACATGGAAACTTATGAAGGGTTAATATTCGCTTGTGGAAAAGGAGGGCTTTATGAAGACGCCAATAAGGTATTACTTGATATGAATGAGAAAGGATTGGTCCCTAGTTCGAAGGCTTATACTGGGGTTATTGAAGCTTATGGACAAGCTGCATTGTACGAGGAAACTATTGTTGCTTTCAATACAATGAATGAAGTAGGGGGAAAGGCTACCATTGAGACTTACAATTCTTTAATTCATGTGTTTTCAAGGGGGGGACTGTACAAAGAGTCCGAAGCAATCTTCTCTAGGATGGTTGAGAACGGTGTTAAAAAATGTACCGAGTCATTTAATGGTGTAATTGAAGGATTTAGACAGGGAGGGCAATATGAAGCGGCTATAAAAGCATATGTTGACATGGAAAAGGCAAGATGCGAACCTGACGAACGAACCCTTGAGGCAGTTTTGAGCGTTTACTGTTACGCGGGTTTGGTTGATGAGAGTGAGGAGCAGTTCCGTGAAATCAAAGAATCCGGAATATTGCCCACTGTTATGTGCTACTGCATGATGATGGCCATATACGCTAGGAATGACAGGTTGGATTCATCTGTCTACATAATATATGTTTATTTGAAAATTTGTCTGATAGTGTTCTTATTGTCAACTACACATGTCAGCATTAGGCCATTCAATTACCGTTTTACTTACTCTATCTTAATGCAATAGTGATGCACAAAATTCATCTGTAACATTTGCTTTTTCATAAAAACTTAAGTCTAATTATTTATCGTAGGAATTAAAGCAAAATTAACCTGTAACAACTCTAACATGTAAAACCTCACGTTTATTACAGAGAAACTTTCCCAGAAAAAATATACAAGTGCAAAATAAATTTGGTCTGTATGTAAAACATGCTGGGCTGTTGGTGGAAAACTGGGTTTCCGGGTCGTGGTGCCTCTTGGTCCGTGAACCTTAATACTTGCTCTAGCTCGTTACTTTATCTCCAGTTATGAATAATCTTAATTATTCTTTTCGAGGACATTAGGTATAGTGAGTTTAATCCTTCTTCAATCCTTGCTATATTGTACAACCTTGATAATTCTTATTAAGTTATTTCTAAAAGACAAATTCTTCTCTTTATTAATTGGGGAAAAAAATCGAGTAATGTTTGAACATAGAAACCTGTCTAAATAAGTAGTAAACAACCTGTCTATATTAAGCTACTGAAACTCTAAGTAGTAAACAACTAAAGATATGCTAACATTAGGTAGTCTCGGCAAGATTAGACATCTCTGGTTGCTTGCATTCTGTCTAGTGGCTATTTCTATAATGGAGGGTGACCAATCTTGTTCTTAGTGTTCAAACTCGTCTGAGTATATGTGGAAGATGCAGAGAGTGTTGTTCTAGTCTAGTTGGAAAATACAGAGGATTTAGTTTTCAAGCCACAGTTCGACTTTCAACAAATTTGTGTTTCCTAATCCAGTAACCACTACACCAGGAAACAATGTAGTAAGTAAATACGAGTTAGCTGTAGATTAAGATCATTAACTGCAATGATAATTGTTAAAGTTTGACTCGGGTACTTGATAGCTTCAATTTGTTTTTTTGCAACTTTGGAGCCTATGCGTGTTTTTGCTGGAAGTTTGTTTTCATGTTTGCCCTTTTCTTGTGAATTAATGTCAAGTATCAGAAATATATTGGAAATCATTTTTTTTTTAAAAAAAATTAATTGCTCAAATCTGTACAACTAGCGAAAGCACATGTGAATTTTGACGTAAAGATCTTTAACCCAATGTACTCTCCGAAACTTTCTACATTGGGTTTTAGTAGGAAATTAACATCTATTTTGGTCATTAGTCACACATGAAATACTGCAATAGTCTTGAGTTCCCCAGGAGTGTTTTAAGAGAATTAAAATTTAAAATCTTAAATTGCTTCCTGAAAACCACTCTAATTCCCTCTACCTGGCTCACCTTGACCGCTCTCTCTCACCCCCTCATTTATGTAAGATCAATTGAGATTGAGACATTCTATTATTATTTCCCTGTGCTGTCAAATCTTGAAGAAATTAACTATGACGTTCTTACCATTTAGAAAGTCAAGGATCAGGTTATTGAGCATCTCCAAGAGACTCTCTATTCCAGCTCTTAACTCAAAAAATGAGGAGAGAGAATGAAAATCTTGCTCCAAGAGACTCTTAGTGACTCTTAAAAACACTAAGAGCCTCTTCTCTCTCCTCATTTCTAAGAGCCACTAGTAGCTCTTAACTTGTATTTTAATAATAAAATATTCATATCCACCAATTCTTGCACAACTTTTGGTTATAGTGGGATTAATTTATGAATAAATTATAAATAAAGAGCTAATATAAGGAGGATTGTTGGAGTTTGACACATAAATCAATGTAATAACTTACTAAGAGCCATTTATTTATATTATTTTAAAGAGTGAATGTAGGAGTCTCTTGGAGATGCTCTAATATTGGCAGAATGTTTTTGTAACTAGTAGATCGTTCTGAATTGTGATTGGATGATTATTGTTAAATATTCTGGGTGAGTTGGGGTTCTTCAGAACTTTTTATATTTTAGTTTACCTCTCTCTTTTAAATATATGTTACTATTGTACTGACCAGGCACAGAATTAAATTACATCAAGTTAGGTCTTAATCCAGAGTCCATCATTCCAACTGCTATAATATTAGGAGGACATAAATGTTGATGCATTGAGCAATGAAGTTGGTCGGTCGGTCCATTTACATTTGTAGATCCAGTCAATACAAGTTGGATCATTTATATCTACATTATTTATGCTTGCTGACAATTTAGAAGTTGTTCAGTCCCTATCAACAAATAAACCTATATTACGCAACCCTGCAATCATTTACTGGGTGCGAAAAGTCAACGTCGTTTTTATAAAAAAAGTCAAAAACTAACTGGTTAAGTGTCTCTAACAGAATTAAATTTTGATTTGTTGAATCATTGTTGTAAAAGAGAATGTTAGATCATCATCTAAGTGCCTTGAATATACTCACAGAGTTATCCTTGTTTTCAGGTGGGACAACGTATCAGAATTGTTGGATGAGATGCTAACACACAGGGTATCAAATGTCCACCAAGTGATTGGTCAGATGATAAAAGGAGATTATGATGATGATTCGAACTGGCAAATGGTAGAGTATGTGTTTGACAAACTCAAAACTGAGGGGTGTGGTTTGGGGTTGAGGTTTTACAACACACTTTTGGAGGCACTTTGGTGGCTAGGCCAGAAGGAACGAGCTTCAAGAGTGTTAATTGAAGCAACCAAGCGAGGGCTATTTCCTGAACTCTTTCGTAGCAACAAGCTTGTATGGTCTGTGGATGTACATAGGTAATGCTGGATCTATTTGTTAAACAATCTTCTCTGTATATGAAAAAAACTTGACTCTTAGTATGCTACAATGATACGGCCTCTCATATCTAGTGTTTTGACCATCGCAGGATGTCACCTGGTGGTGCTTGCACAGCAATATCAGTTTGGATGAACAACATGGCCAAAATGTTATCGAGTGGGGAGGATCTTCCTCAACTGGCAACCGTTGTGGTGGTGTAAGTTCTACAATTTTTTTTTTCTATCTCTAGCTTCATTTCCATATAATTTGTATTCTTTTTCTTGTGTTACCTGGTATGGAAAGAGAGGCCGTCCCTTGATTTTCTTAGTACTGGTATTGTGCATGGAACTTTTTATTTACTTGCAGCAACAGTTGAGTCCGTAAGAGTGGCATATAATAACACATCAGGTTCAGAGCTTCTCTGAAGTCAAATAAGCTTTCACTTAGGTAACCATATTGAGTAAAAATACAGATTAGATGTACCGAAAAAAATTCAAGGCACGGTTAAGTGCATTAAAAGGGATTGATGCTAACAAAACTCAATTAGTGATCATACTTGTATAAAAGAAGAGCATTTTTTAAGCAAGATGCTAATATTTTACTTTATGTTATTATTTTACATGAATCTTTATAGTATTTTTTTGGGCAGGGTCTACTTTCAAATGTAGTTTAATGCTTCAAGTTTGGTTGAGACTGCTTAGCTAGGGTTGGATGTTCTAGTTATCTTTTTCACCTTTCTTGCTGTTTCCAATAATCATGAAGTAGATCCCCTAGTTGAAGGTGGGTTTTTGTTTTTTGCTCTAGGCGTGGTTCTATGCCCTGTTTGTCACCACTCACCAGGCATAGGCCATTTGCCTATGTAATCTACTCTGTTTTGCTCAAGTTAAGTAGTGAAAAACTTGTAAAAGTTTCACTTTCATTAGAATATTTAGATATGGGTTTAATGCTGTTGTTGGACTGGGCAAAGGCAGCTTATTTTACCTTATATATTTACTTTTGGTTGTGAAGCAGAAGGGGCCAGATGGAAAAAAGTTCGATCACGCGAGATTTTCCAGTTGCGAAGACTGCCTATACTTTTCTGAGGGATAACATTTCATCTTCCTTCGTTTATCCTGGGTGGAACAAGGGGCGTATTATCTGTCAGCGGCCTCAGCTTAAGCGTATTTTATCCGGTAAGGACTCACCTCAAGGAGCCATTAAAGGTGAAGATATAATAACCCTAAGCAACTCCCCTTTTCCTTCGGAAAGAAGAGAACCCCTAGGTAACAGCAACCAAAGTCAAAATGGGAGTGTAGATACGGAAACAAATAACAGAAACAAATCAGAGCTTATTACTAGTGGAGTTTAGGTCAACCAACAAATGGGAATTTAGCAATCAGTGGTTATGTTTGATACTGGAGTGTTCTACCCCAGTCAGTTGAATGGAGCCAAATTGTGATACTTAATTCTGTCACTGGGTAAGTGCATAATGAGTTCATGATATCTGTCAGAGCTGAAAAATATTCACACTGGCTTTCGTTGTTTTAACCCTGGTGAAGTCTAGTTGGGGTTGTGACATACTGGTAATGCAAGCCAATTTTGATCTCTGGCTCCATCTCAGGTTAAGAATACAGAGGCGATAAGGATTTTGTTTGTAGAGTCCAACAAGAACGATTTCATATATAAATGTACCTTGTTCTGTACAAGATTTTAGTAGAAAAAGAGCAGTTAGGGCTGATATTGACTGTTTGGCACATCCAATTCCAAATAGAAAAAGGCCAAAAATAAAAAAGAAAATCAACTAAGTTGTGAGAATTTGCGTTAAAAAGTGATCATCCCTTAATTTTTTTTGACAAAAACAATTGATCATCCTTAACTACAAAATATTTGTAGAGTTATCCGCCAAAAACCAATAAAACTTGCGATTTTTCTGCAGTTTAGCATGTACTCTTATACTAGTATTGAATGAAACTTTTTAAATTATAATGAATTTTAGAAAATGCATATTATAACTCATTAATTTTAAATATTTACCTACGTTAAGTATGTATCATTTTATGAGTAATATAATTTGTGAGTAAGTAACATTTATTTAATAACTTATGTTTGGTTTTAACTTAAAAGTTTATAATATTTCTATAACCACTCATTTGAATCAGACGTATCCCGAAAACGTTCCCAAATTAAGTTTCCGAATGACACCATGGCTGACGTGACATTTTGAAAGGTTTTAATTAGTTAAATTTATGTGAATGCAATGAAATCTATCATTATTATTTGAATTTATACCAATAACATTTTGACACGTGATATTTGGGAACGAATTTGGGACTCTAGCATTTTCCAAACATTTGTGATGATTATGCACTCTATTAAACAATTAGATAAGAGTAGTTTTACTTGATTAAATTTGATTTACAGAGCATAACAATTTGGTTGTAAATAAATCAAAGATTTTAAATGTCCTTACCTTTGGAATTAGGATTGTGCGTTGACATATCTACGCTAGGATTACAGAACTGTTTTAGCTTTAATTCAACGCTAATGGTTACTGTGGTCCTATGGTTTACTATCGGATTATGAATTCGTAGGAAGAAGCCATGTAAAAATGTTGTAGCTTTAATTTTAAGCTAATGATCACTACTATGGGATTTTGGATTTGTAGTAAGACCTGTTTACCTATAAATATAGACAGCATGTAACATTGGTCCATTATGCAAGACAAGACAGATCAGGAGACATGTTAAGGCCAAGGATTTCGCCAGAGTTCGTGCGTTCGCTTCCTGCAGGGTTTGTTAATGCTGCTATAGAAGATTGTTGTAGTATTTGTCTCGAAAGATATTGTGTCAGGGAGGGTGTAACTTTACTCCCATGCAATCATGTCTTCCACACACACTGTATTCATGCAGCCTTCAATCATGACTACAGGTGTCCTTTATGTAGACTTAAGTTTCCTACACTGCAGCCTCCGCCCCCGAGAACCACGGTTTTTCCGGACTTCAATGTGTTGATGACCCGCCTCTCCTTGCGTCAAGTACCCACCAACAATGCCCCGCAGTATGATCCGGTATCCACTAATAATGCCCCGCAGTATGATCCGATGATACTAGGTTAGACGTTTTAAGTGCTGATCGATCAGGATAGTTATCTTTAAGGTGTAATTTCTTTATTCTTTGTTACATGTAATTGAGTTGGACTTGATGTAATCAAGTGAATGTTCAGCAGAACTGCTGTTTTTGATATGAGAAGAAAAAGAATTGATTTAATTTTGAGAGGAGAGATAGATGGGGGGGTGTTCTGAGGGTAACTCCGCCTACGTAACCAGTAGAATGACACAGCCAGTCCCAAGCCCGGAGAAAGAAGGGTGGACTCGTGGTAGTAAATAGGTGAAACAGTTACTTGTTCTGTTGATTTAGCAGGGACAACTTTGCTGCAAAATCTAGTTTTCTGTAATACAACTAAATTTTTTAAGGATCATTGGCTTCAAATTAAAATTGATATGTTACAATCCTGTTCTGAATTTCTTAGGCTTATAATTGAAGTTGGAATCCTTTCCTACATCAGAACGAAATCAAGTAACACAGTTAGTTGTTCTGGTTGATCCGGGAAAGGGATAACTTTGCAAAGCTGAATCACACAACCTTCGATACATAACCAGTGTATGTGATTACCAGTCATGTTTTCTGTAGTGCATAAAAATTAAAATCATTCCTGTTATGGTATCTTTAAAAAATTATGGTATCTTTAAATTTGAATTTTTAACTTAATTTTCTGTAATAAAATTACAAAGTCTGAAAGAGCAAGTTTGATACTTGAAAATCTTAAATTGCTTGCTTCTCGTATGCTAACTCGATAATTCCCTGTGGGACGAGGCACCGGAGTTGTTGCACCACTACTGAAATGCTAATACACTAGTTATCAGATGCCCACCTGGTGATTGAAGGATATACATGTGATAATTCACTACAGGCAGATGGTAGTCGGTACTAGTAGAGTATGTGATTTACATGCTCAACACTGAGTCAGAGTGAGTGCTGTAGTTTGAGGCTGAGTTTCTACTACAGAATTTCTGGAAACTTTTCTGGCTTAGACACAAGGCATGGGCTTAAGGGTGTCTGACTGAAGCAACCAATTGAAGGCTTTTCTTGCCTAGTGCGAAACAGTACTGGATGCTTGTGCAATTTTGGAACATCCCATTGAGCTCCTTCAATCCGAAAAATAGAGGTATGGATAATTTAATGTCAGGTCGTAATAGGTGCTGATGTTCTTGGTTGTTGCCTCTTGTGATGCATTTTTGGGAGGGGGATTGGGCTTTGATCAGCCCCGGGGAACCACAGTGGTCTTAGGTTTGATCAGATTTCATAAGATTGTCAACTTTTTCCTTGGGAGGATCTTCATTTTCACTTTTTCATGTGGGATTATTTTGGTTGTTCTCTACTTAAACCCGACTTTTTGCAGGACAGGAAAGTCTAACTCTGCCTCCCGCCTCGGAACACCTCAACTTGTCATCCCTCCATCCAGTGACCAGACGTCCAATATATCTTGTTCCGGTGTGGAGTCTGCAGACTGCAGCTGACCGCATCACATATATAGCACTGGCTTCCCCTCTGCTATGCTTTACACAGGTGGCCAACAATATTAAAATATTGGCACATTGCAACATGTTCTCCTTCACTGCAACAACAATACCATTAGCCCCTGCCGACAGAGCAAGCAACCCTGGTTCCTACCCGTAAATTAACTTGAAATATCTCTTTCTAAACTCGAGGCAGACTGCACACTTAGATTACAAGTTATAGCATCTGTAGCAGAATAACCAGTAACACTACCAGATGTACAAAATGGCTATCACAATCCTTCTAACTACAACAACCATACACCAGTGTAGCCAATCTTATAGCAGTTGCTAAATCAGGTAACAACTCTCATTAAAATCCCTCCAAAATCCGAAAATATTCCACTCTTGGTACAACAAAAGTAACACCACAAATTGCTCATCCCTATAAAGCACCTGCAACTGTGCAAGTGATTATGGAGTTCAGGTACAAACCACACGCCAGTCTTGCAGATGTACACTTGCATCTCCCTGGTGTCTGTCAGCTTCGAACCGTATGCAAGAAGTAAAATGAGCCGCCCTTTTTTTGATTTTTTGACCCTTACACCTCGTGATTTATGAGTGTTGGTACTTAATATCACAATTTGAAAGCAAATGATCCCAAATATCACGGCTCAAAAATGTATCCCCAAATATCACTCCAAAACAAACACATTGGCGTGTAGCGTTTTGATTTTTTTTTTTTTTTAAAAACGCTAAAGCGTCTAGCGTTTCTGGGAGGGGAAGGGAGCAAAACGCTACTTTAAGTGGTGTTGGGGGAGGACACCACTTAAAGTAGCGTCTACTGCTTGTTTAAAAAAAAAAAAAAACCAAAATGCTACTTTGTTTTTGGTTTTTAGCATAAAACGCTTTTTCATCTTTGGTTAGAAGCTTGAAACGCCACTTCTTGTGGCGTTTTGGATATTCTTAATTTTAATTTATTTATTTTGTTTTTTCCTAAATATATTCTAAACATAAATGGAACTGTTGAACCCCAAAAATTAACTGTTGAAACCCCAAAGGAATACAGATAAAATTTAAAAATTTTAATTAAAAAAATTGAATCCGACGGCTTGATTTTTAAACGCTAAGGATAAGTTAGGGTTTAGGGTCGTAAACAACCATCCCAAACCCTAAACCCTAAGTTTGTATACGGTTTATTCGTCGTTCCGAATATTTTTAAAACCCAAAATGAAAATATTGAACCCCAAAAGTTAATTGTTGAACCCTTAAATTTAATTAAAATTGTTTTTTTTATTTAAAAAATACAATTTTAATTGAAAATTTGATTATAAGTTTTTTAATATTTTTTGCAAATATATATTTAAGAGAAAACAAAAAAAACAATTTTTTTTGGACAATAACAAAAGTTAAACCAGCGTTTTCAATCCAACACATAACTTAAACCAGCGTTTTGAAGGGGAAAAAAGGGAGAAAAAAAAAAAAAGAACACGCTACACGATGTTATGAAAACGCTATACGAAAATGTGTTTTGTAGTGATATTTGAGGCCAAGTTTTTAAGTTGTGATATTTGGGGTCATTTACTTTCAAATTGTGATATGGGAACTTTTTTCGTGATTTATCCGATAATAGTTAGATGCTTCTAAATTTTAAGTCATACTACGAAAAATCACAAAGTCTAATAAATGAAAGCTAAAAACACTTCTATAGAGATTCTATGATTTGGATTTGAGAATCTATATCTATATATATTATAATGCCTGGAGATCGGAAAGTTACGAGAAGCATTTAAAATATTTTTCTTGAATTTTCGTTATTTTGAATTTTTTATTAAAATTATTTTCTTGCATTAAATAGCTCTTAATGACATATTAATTAGTCATTAATTATACCTAATAAATATGTATTAAATTTATTTCATTCTATATATGTAAAAAATTATAAAACTTTATTTGAGCATTATAATTATTATTTCATTATTAAATATTAATTACATATATAATTAAGATTTTTAAGTAAAATGACAATTAAAAATTGTTTACATTGCGTACTTTTTTATTCCCTATCGAATACCACTTCAATTTCTTTTCGGACAATTGTAGTACAGGCGACCTTATATGGAAATCGTAATAAATTATAGAAGTATATAAATATTCGCTTAACACCTGTAATAAAAATAATAAAATATTTTTTATTTTTACACATGAATAATTACACATGGGTTATGACTAAACTGATTAAATTGAAAAAACCCAATTTTATCGGTAGATTAAATCGATAAAAATTAAAAAAAGTTATACACCCGTTGTTCATTATATTGTGTTTAATATTCAAATTAAATTAATTCTTACACTTATTGAACATGTATGTTATGAGAGGGGTGTCGGCTTTAAAAAGTGTTGTTATTCCCAGATTACACACTTGTACAATTGTAGAAGGGGGGGTTGAATACAATTCTTGATAGTTATAAATTTTTGATAAAAACCACAGAAATCTATAAAGAAATAATTGCTGAATAGAAATAGTTCACAACCACATAAAAAATCAGGTGGTTAAATGTACCACCTGAGACTTTTATTTGAAGAAAATCCTGTGATACAAATGTACACAGCTTCTGTGTTTACAACTCTTTGCTTCTAAAGATATTCAAAAAACCCTAAGCAAATATGTATGTTTTCTCACACTCTAAAGAGTTGCTACACTTGGTTATATATCCCAAGTTTACAAGTACTACAGGAATAAGATAATATTAATCTAATTCTAGTTGACTTGCTACTCCACTCCAAATCCACATGTAGCCGAAAGGTTGTCCTTGTGAACAGATATGTCCCCTGCACCTTTCTTGTATGTACTGTGTAAATGGAATGCTTCTTTCTTCTGTGTTTCCAAAGTATGGCTGCCATACTGCCTTTTATACCTACTATCAACCCATGTGATCTGTCAGTCAAACCTGTCCCTATCAACTGCTAATTCCCAGCTAGCATAGGATAAAGTGACAATGATTATCCGTTGATGTTGTGCACAATTATCCGTTGATGGTAGTTTGAGCTGTATCCGTTGATCGAGTAGATTTGAGTTGTATCCGTTGATAGAGCCCTGTTCTTATCCGTTGATACACTTTCACTTAGACAGAATTACATAGCATAGCTTATTTACAATTGGCTACCCTATTCTGCCTATCCATTGATGGTCAACATGACTCTGAATAAAAACACTATCAACTGATAAATAGAGATATTGCAGTATGCTACTAAACCTCATCCGTTGATGAGCTACCTGTCAACTAATAGAGTTATAAGGTCTTATCCGTTGACAGTTACAAAACTTGACTTATACAATTTTGCTTGAATGTTAAGTTATCATCAACTACAACATATTCCTAACAATCTCCCCCAATTTATACTTGATGGCAATAAAGCATAAATTCAGAACCTTGATGATAACAAAACATTCCTAAAGATATATACACACTACAGTATGCAAACATTGTATTAAGCTACAAAAATTAAAAACAGAAAGCTTTTAAGAAACTTATCAGAGATGTGCTCCTTTAGATTGAGCAGATTAATGATGTTTCCTCTCTCTGGTTGGCTGCACCCTTGACTTTCCTTCCTTGGCAGAGTTGGACTCAATTTGCACTTGAAGTTGCCTATAGAAGGTATCTTCTTCAACAACTTTTGGATTTAGCTTTAGTTGTAACCATCTTAGGTAATCAGAACTAGCCTTTGACAGTTGGTCTTCTAACCTGAAGAATCTCCTAGTGCCCTCTTCATCCCTGAACTCCATCATCCAAAAGGGTTGAATGTGGATTTTCTGTCCATTATATGGGATCTTCATTTTCTTTGGTAGACTTGAGGGTGAGTTCCATTCTCTCCTTATTTCTTCTATTCTGCTGATTATCTCCCTTCTGGCAGTCTCAGAGAACCCTGTGTGTCTCTTGAATACTGAGAACACTTTGGTCAGTGTATGATAATTCTCTCCAAGAACCTTCTGTAATGGCCATGTCCTCTGACTTCCTCCCTTGTAGACAAACACTAATCTCTCAGGTTGATTCTTGTACTTGTCAATTCCTCTTACTTCTGACAATTCATCCAAATATAGATTCATGCCAGAGTATTCTACAATTTCTGCCTGATAGATAAAGTCTTCTTTGTTTTCCAAGATTGGTTGTTTGACAATGGCAGGTACCCTAGCAACTTGAACTGGTCCCTTTGAAAGTTGCTTCTTTGGAGCCCTTTTCTTCTGTTTTGGATTCAGCAAGAATGAAGGAACTTCAATTGAATCAAAATTCATTGGTTCTTCCTTAGGCATTATGGGGTCACCATGAAAGTTTACAGTTGGGTCGACTACTGTTGCAGATATAGGTACTGATGAGCCAATGGTTTCTTTTTCTGGAGAGGGTTCTGGAGAAAGAACCCTCTTGGTTTTAGCTTTCCTTCTTTTAGGTTTGAATTTGGGAACTTCCTCAGGTTCCTTCATTTCAACCTCTACCTCATCCATTAACTCTTGAGCCAGCCTGGCTTGCTTCTCATCTGAGTTTTCATATTGATTTTCTGTACTTGGATGGGCTTCCCTTTGGATTCTGGAGACTTCTTCTCTTTTAGCTTCCACAAATCTAGGATGACTGTTGGATATATTTAATACTTTTCCATTCCTCATGATTACAGCCATCCAATCTCTTACACTCTTATTTGTATGTACTTTGAACTCCATGATTGTTTTTCCCATTAGCTTTTCTTCATCATTCTTGGGAAATGGGTAGTCCAATTGAAGCTTGTTCTTCCCATTTTCCTTTGGTGGTGAGTAGGCTCTGGTTTTGATGGCAGGTTCAAATTCTTTGACAAATGATGGCTCAGCATCATAGAATGTAGGAGCCACAATCCTTGGAGTGAGCACCTTCATGATTGTGGTTGATATTGTTGGAGCAGAAGATTGAGCATTAAGGAACAGAGATGATGCAATTAATTCATTGATCATCCTCTCTGCCTTTAGGATTCTTTCATTAGTCTCCTTGTTGAACTTTTCCAAAGCTTCTATTCTGGCTTGCCTTTCACCATCTGAGATTTCTTCTAAGCTTTGAATCTCAGGCAAAGCCACTTGTTTCTTCACAGGGGAAGCCTTTATCTCAAACTCTGTTGGATTGACCACTACAATTGGCTGTTGCTCCCCCTCAATCTGTGCTATCTCACTACTGGTAGCTTGAAATTGGCCAGTAGATGTTGCAGCCTCTTCTGTGCTTGTTCCCATTTTCTCCCCCTTTTTGTTAGCATCAAGGGTTGGGGTTGAAGCTGCAAGTAGCATTTCCAGTAGTTGAGTCTGTTTTGATTGATTGGCAATGATAGTGTGCATTTGAGATTCCATACTATCCACTCTGGAGGAAAGAAGCTGAACAGACTTAGCCAGGCTATCTTCTTTGAGAAGTTTGCTAGAAAGCACCTTCTGAGTGGTAGTAGGAGCTAGTGCCTCAATCCTGGAATCTAGTGCTATCTTCATATCTCTAATTGCAGACTTGACCTCCTCCTGTTGTGTTCTTTGAATAACAGATTGCATCTTTTTTAATTTCAGGGAGGCCATAACTTGCTCAAGAACAGTCTTTCTCTGTGGGTCTGCAGTTTGGTGCTCAGCCTTAGCAGATTGATATTGCTTCATGATTTCCACATTGAGATTCCCAAGTTCAGTGGCATTGGAAAACATCCATCCTGGAGTCTCATCCTCGTTCATTTCTTCACCATCTGAACTTTGACTGTCATCACTGCCAAACTCTTCACTTCCAGCACTTGGAGACAGGGTTTGTAAAGCTTCTTTTGCTCTTTGAAGAGATTCTGAGGTGTGCACTAGGTGCATTGCCTTCTCTGCCTCCACATTGCCCTGTTTTGCCATGACTTGATAGGCAGAAACAGGATGAGTAAAGGTTTCAGGATCCAAAGAGATGGAGTCAATAATTGACTGATATTCTTGTCTAAATTCCATCTCTTTGGAAGCTTCATTAACCTCCATTAACTCACTTGCAATGGCTGATTCTTCCTGCCTTATTTCTCATGTAGTCCCTTCTCTCCTCTCATCTCTCTTTTCTTGCATCAGGGGCTCCCCCTGGCTCACACCTCTCACACCCTCACCTTCACCTACTAAGGTGGAACTCTCTAGCTCTCCTTGTGCCTGACCGGAAGAAATGGTCAGCCTCTAATTGTTTTTCTCTCCTTTTGCCTGCTCACAAGGCAGCCTCTCACTCCCTTCCCTCATTCCTAAAAGTGTTTCAACTACTACAAACTCCTCCACAGTTGACATGGGAATGTCACATTTTGCAGTGGTAGAGAGAGTTGTCAATGGATAAAGTGTATCCGTTGATGTAGTAGTTACTGCTATCAACGGATAATTAGTTGTAGACATATCCGTTGATGGAGAAACACTTGTCAACGAATGAAGGATATCCGTTGATGAAGGAAAAAGAGTATCCGTTGAAGTGAAAACCAACACTGAATCTGTGGTGATTGATTTTAGGGAAGAGGCCACAGATAGTGTTGTGAATTCAGGAATGGAAGATTAATGGCCCAACAGATCATCTAAAAGATGATGACCACCAATTGTTGAGTGGGGCTTCACCAAGAATTTTAAAGATGGAGAATCAGGATTTGATGTAGATATCATATCCACATCCAGAGATGGGGTTGGTGATGGTGGATCAAAATGTGTATCGATTTGAAGGTTAAGATCAAGGGGCTGTGACTCCACATTTATTGAAGTCACATCAAACTGAATTTGAGAAGGTACAGTTTGCTGTACAGTGTGTGCACCCTGTGATTCCCCAATGGTTTTGGATTTTACTCTTCTACCATAGGTTTTTGAGTGAGAGTTATCTGTGTCTCTTGCCCTTTTGTGCAGTGTTCCTGGAATGGAACTTAAATCAGTAGTCACACCCTGTTGAGAGGATGTAACTAGAATTTGGCTTGTAGGTTCATTAACAGTCTTTTGAGAGACTGAAATGTTGGTTGCATCTGTCTCCCCTTCCTTATCCTTAGGGTTTCTTTGATGTTCACCCTGTCCCTCACCACTCACTACCACCTTCACACTCCCCTCAAGAGTTTTGGTAGTTTTTGCAACAGGTGCCTTTTGAGAGACACCTGAGGTTTGTCTTTTAGATTGTGGTTTTGGAACTCTGGATTTAGTCACTTTGGTAGGAGCCTGTTTGGTCACAGCCACAGACTCCATTGTGACACTAGAAGGCAAAGAAATTTGGGGGTTGGAGATAGGAGTTTCAGGGTTGGAAACAGTTACCTGAACAATTGGTAGATATACCAATTGTACTTCTGCATTTAGGTTCATTCGAATCAAATCACTTAAGACTCTCTTCTCCTGAACAAAACAATTGAACTTCCTATCCGGGTTAGCAATGGATAGCTCATTCTCAGATACATGCAGTGCTAGGAGCATCAAAAATCTAGCAAAATAAACATTCATGCTCCTAGTTTCCTTTTTACCTAATTTAGCTGCTATCTCATACATGACTAGTGTGCCAAAATTATAGAATTTATCAGTCAAAAGCATACATAGCATAACTAGCATGGAGTTGGTAACAACATCAAAGTTACTAATCTTGCCAGAAAAAGTTTTAATGAAGGCATCACAAAGATAACTCCATTCTTTAACCATACCTTTCCTAACAATTTTCCCTAAGTTCTCAGTACTAAGGGTATAATTTATGGAATTAAGCATGGTAACAATTTCAGCATTACTGGGTACATTCAGACAGTTATTCTCAGGAAATTTTAAACAAGCAGTTAACACATCAGAATTAACTACATAATTTTTACCCTTCAAAGAAAAAGCAAGTGTACCGTCTGTGCCATTGTACTCAGCAGATGCCCACACCTCTTCAATTACCTCATGGATTAGAGGAGTGGTGGCAGTCATAGCATATGACAGTTTGCATTTCTTCACAAAATTCATCATGGTGTGATATGCTTCTGGAGCGTTCACTGTATCCACAAAGGCCGCGAAATTGTTCTTCTCATAGGTAAACCTGGTGGAAGACATCATCTTAACAATAGGCGCCATTGAAGTGTTTGAACTTTTGTTGCAGAGAGAGATTTAGTGAAGAAGATGCAGTTAACTAATGAGATTCTTGAAAATGAATAAAGGTGAGATGAGAGGGCACAAAACAGCCTTTTATATTTTCCAAGAATTAAAAATGAAATAATTAAAAGTAATTACCCCATTGGACAAAAGTAACTGTCAGATAATAAATGAAAAGAAAAGAAGTACAGCCGTGACTAATTATACACGTTTACCAACGGCTATAAAGAGAAATATGTATATCAACGGATAAAGATTGGACGGTTGAGAAAACAGTTTATCTATCGATGACGTGGACAACCTGTTATCCGTTGACATACGAAAATCTAGTAATGTGTTTATACTACAAACGGATAAAAGGATATCCGTTGATAAGCAAATTTTGCCTTAAACAAAATTTCTACTAAGAGTTATTCTGAGAGTTTTTAATTCTCAAGTAAATCAAAACACATTTCTAGCTGCAATACATTATTATTAGATACCACTAGGAATTATGAAAAATTAAGCATACCTAGTTCACCTACCAACCTTGTGAATGAAGATTCATCAAGAGGCTTGGTGAAGATATCTGCAAGCTGCATTTCACTTGGCACAAAGTGCAATTCTACTGTACCATTCATCACATGCTCTCTGATGAAGTGGTATTTGATGTCAATATGCTTGGTTCTCGAATGTTGCACTGGATTCTCTGTGATGGCAATAGCACTAGTGTTGTCACAGAAAATTGGAATCTTCTCAACTTTTAGACCATAGTCAATAAGTTGATTTTTCATCCAAAGAATCTGTGCACAACAACTTCCAGCTGCAATATACTCAGCTTCGGCTGTAGAAGTGGAGACTGAGTTCTGTTTCTTACTGAACCATGACACAAGCCTGTTCCCTAGAAATTGACAGGAGCCTGTAGTACTTTTCCTATCAATTCTGCAACCTGCATAGTCTGCATCTGAATAGCCAATTATATCAAAGCCAGAATCTCTTGGGTACCAAATGCCAAGGTTTGGTGTTCCCTTGAGATACCTGAAAATTCTCTTAATAGCAATCAAGTGAGACTCTCTAGGGTCTGCTTGAAATCTAGCACAAAGACATGTGGAAAACATTATATCAGGTCTACTAGCTGTTAGATATAGAAGTGAGCCTACCATGCCTCTATAGCTTGAGATGTTCACAGATTTTTCCTTAGTATTCAGCTCAAGCTTAGTTGCAGTGGCCATAGGTGTTTTTGCAGAGGCACAATCCATTAAGTCAAATTTCTTTAAGAGATCATAAATATATTTTGTTTGACTTATGAAAATTCCCTCATTAACTTGCTTTACTTGTAAACCAAGAAAGTAAGTTAATTCACCCATCATGCTCATTTCATACCTACTCTGCATAAGTTTGGCAAACCTTTTGCAAAGCTTCTCATCTGTAGACCCAAAAATAATATCATCTACATAGATTTGAACAAGTATTGAAGAACCATTGACATTTCTATGAAATAGGGTTTTATCTACTGTACCTCTAGTGAAGTGATTCTCCAAAAGAAATTGAGATAAAGTGTCATACCAGGCTCTTGGTGCTTGCTTCAAACCATAAAGTGCTTTCAAGAGAAGATATACATAATCTGGAAATTCTGGATCTTCAAAGCCAGGAGGTTGATGGACATATACCTCTTCTTCCAGTTCCCCATTTAGAAAGGCACTTTTAACATCCATCTGATAGACTTTGAAGTTGGCATGTGCTGCATAGGCTACGAAAATTCTGATGGCCTCAAGTCTTGCCACTGGAGCAAAAGTTTCATCAAAATCTATTCCTTCTTCTTGAGAATAGCCCTTTGCCACTAATCTAGCTTTATTCCTCACAATTATGCCATTTTCATCAGTCTTATTCTTGAGAACCCATTTGGTACCTATGATACCTCTATCATCAGGTTTGGGCACAAGCTTCCATACTTTATTTCTCTCAAATTGGTTTAGCTCTTCTTGCATTGCTAAGACCCAATCTGGATCTAGAAGGGCATCCTCCACTTTCTTAGGTTCCTCTTGAGACAGGAAACTACTGTATAGGCATTCTTCTTGTGTGGCCCTCCTAGTTTGGACTCTTGAGTTTGAGTCACCAATGATTAACTCAAAAGGATGATCTCTGGTCCATTTTCTTGACGGTGGAAGGTTTGATCTAGATGAGGTTGCTTCATCTATGTGAGCATGATCTTGTTGATTGACCATTGAGTTTTGACTTTGAGAAACTCCCCCTGAGTTTGTTGTCCTTGAGGAGTTATGAAGTTGACTGTCAACAGATGCATCATTTTGTCTATCAACGGATGCTCCATTTTGCCTGTCGATGGATACATGAGAATGCCTGTCAACGGATGCATCTGATGATCTAGTATGACTGTCAACGGATGCTTCATTTCCAGTGTTAGCATCACTTCTAGTTGGACCAACAACTCTGGGTGAATTTCCAAGGCCATGATCTTCATTTTCCTCATCATCATCAATGTACATTCTTCCTTCTACCTCATTCTCAAATCTCAACTTTTCATGGAAGCCTTCATCATTTAGACCTAGAATCTTTTGATCATCAAACACAACATGTACAGATTCCATAACAATGTTGGTTCTTAGATTGTAGACTCTATAGGCTTTCCCTGCTGCATATCCAACAAAGATAGCTTCATCTGCCTTTGCTTCAAATTTGCCCAAGTTATCTCCATGATTTCTTAGCACAAAACACTTACATCCAAAGACATGAAGAAAAGCTAACGTTGGTTTCTTGTTGGTGAATAATTGATAAGGTGTCATTCCTCTAGCTTGATTAATCAAGGAAATATTCTGAGTGAAGCAGGCAGTGTTGACAGCTTCAGCCCAGAAATATGTTGGCAATCTTGATTCACTTAACATTGTTCTAGCTGCTTCAATGAGAGTTCTGTTTTTCCTTTTAACAACCCCATTTTGTTGAGGTGTTCTAGCAATAGAAAACTCATGGACAATTCCATTCTCTTCACAGAAAATCTTCATTGTGGAATTTTTGAATTCAGTGCCATTGTCACTCCTGATTCTTTGTACTTTTACTTCAGAACCATTGTTTACTAGTCTGAGATGATTGATGATGATTTCACTTGCACAATCTTTGGAGTGCAGAAAGAAGGTCCATGAAAACTTAGAAAAATCATCTACAATCACCAGGCAGTATTTCTTCTTTGAAATGGACATGACATTTACTGGACCAAATAAGTCCATATGCAGCAATTGAAGGGGCTTAACAATGGATGACTCTGTCTTGCTCTTGAAGGATGATTTCTTTTGCTTCCCTAATTGGCAGGCATCACACAATCCATCCTTGATGAACTCCAATTGAGGGATTCCTCTAGCAAGATCCTTTCTTATCAAATCATTCATAACTTTAAAATTCAAATGAGACAGCTTTTTATGCCATAGCCAACTCTCATCCTTGCTTGCTTTGCTGAAGAGACAAGTAATGGATTCTGAGCATACTGAGTTGAAATCAGCTATGTAAACATTTCCTTTTCTAAAGCCTGTCAGAACCACATTGTTGTTTTCCTTGGTAGAAACAACACAGACTTCTTTAGTGAACTTTACTTCATAGTCTTTGTCACAAATCTGACTGACACTCAGCAAATTGTGCTTCAAACCTTCAACTAAAGCCACTTCTTCAATGATGACATTGTCCTTTGTAATCAAGCCATATCCCTTAGTATATCCTTTGCTGTCATCTCCAAAGGTAATTCTAGGGCCAGCTTCCTCCTTGAACTCTGTGAGCAGGGTTGAATCTCCTGTCATATGCCTAGAACATCCACTGTCTAGGTACCATAGATTCCTCTTATTTCCCTGCACACAATCCAAAATACAAATCAAGTTGATTTTGGTACCCAAGTTTCCTTGGGTCCTTTCTTGTTAGCCTTTGGTTTTATACTCTTAGCAATCTTCACTTTGGGTGTAGATGCTTGAGTGATAGGTTTTGACAGATGCTCATTTGCATAAATATTTGATGCATGCATTTGTGAAAAATTGGCATACATATTATCCATGCTAGGAATGCTCCATGACATTTGTGGCATATTCACATATTGAAAATAAGGATTAGGCACATATGGCATGTTCACATATGGATTTGAAAAATTAGCATTCTGATACAAACCAGGCATAACAGGCATTGCAGGCATACTTGGCATAGATTGAGGTACATGAACAGGAGTCCTTTTAACAGACTTGCAATTAGAAGATAGGTGATTGACACTATTGCAATTACCACAAGTTTTCCTAGGAGCAAACTTGTCAGGAGAATAATTGTTTTTCTTGTTAATGCCTATCTTACCATTTCTGTTCTTTTTCTTTTTACCCTCAGTCTCTACCTTTTCATTAACTGATTTACCAACATCCTTTTTGTTAAGTAAATCACCTGCCTTAGCCTTCTTACTTGATTTGGCTTGGCTACTTTCTCCAGAAACAAAGTTCTTGGCTACTGGACCATAATGATTATTCAGTTTCTTGAGTTCCTTCTTACTAACAGACTTTTTGTTAGTCGACGGATACCTCTCATCCGTTGATGGTTCATCTGTCAACGGATGATCACTATCCGTTGATTCACAAATAGTCTCTAGATCCTCAAGGCAAGGTTCTAGCTCCTTTTTCTTCTGAGTCCAGGTATCCCTCACAAATGATTCTATTCCCTGGACTTCTATTATGTTTTGAGAAACATTCCTACAACTTTGAAATTTAGCAATTATCCCTTGTTCCTTTTCAATCTGGTTTCTTAAGATCAATTCTCTTTTTAACACAGCTTCAAGTTCATTTTCAGCATCATTGCAATCAACTCTCATTTTCTCAAATTCTAGAAATTGAACTTCTAGAACTGCATTTCTATCACTTAAGAACTGATTAGTTTCTTTAATCCAATTGTTCTCTTTAGTAAGTGATTTAAGAGTAACACTCAAGTGATATAGTTCAGTAGACATTTCATCTATAACACTATTGCATTCCTCTTTGGTGAGCTCAGAGAGATTAGTAGAATATACCTGATTGCTAGCTGAACTTGCTTCCTGCTCAGAATCAGCCATTAATGCAAGGTTGACAAACTCAGCATCATCATCAGAATGATTTCCATCAGCAGCCCAGTCATACTCTTGGGTCATGAATGCCTTTCCTTTCTATCTGAGAAGATCAAAATATTTCTTCTTGTAGTCAACAGTTTCAGTTGGCTTTCCCTTGTTCTCAGATCTAGGCTTCCTGCATTCACTTATCATGTGACCAGCAATACCACAATTGTAGCATTTAATTTTGGATTTATCCACATAATTGCTTGTAGAAAAATCCTTGTTATATGGCTTGGCCACCCCAGAGTTTCTTCTGAATTTTAGCTTAGAGAATCTCCTAGATAGAAAGGCTAAATGCTCATCTATCTCATCCAATTCATCCTGCTGTAGGACACTCATTTCTTCAGACACCTTTTCCTTGCTTTTGCTTGATTCTGCTCTACCTTCACAAACCTCCCTATTTGGTGTAGATTTAGCAGCTTCAGTCCTCTTCTCCTCCTTCTGCTCCAAGTTGGCAACAAGTGCAACTGACCCACTTTTCTTTTGGGCCTTCTCAATTTCTTCATCCTGCTCCATTTTTAGTTCATATGTCTTTAAAGTTCCATAGAGCCTTTCAAGAGTAAATGACTTGTACTCTTGAGTGTTTCTTAGAGAAACAGTCATAGGCTTCCACTCTTTGGGCATTGATCTCAGAAATTTGAGATTAGAATCTTTCACTTGGTAGATTCTTCCATACAGTTTCAAGCCATTCAGTAGCTTTTGAAATCTACTAAATGTGTCATTCAATGTCTCTCCATTCTTGAAATGGAAGTGCTCATACTGTTGGATCAGTAGCTGCATCTTGTTTTCCCTTACCTGTTCTGTACCTTCACAAAGGGTTTGAATAATGTCCCATACTTCCTTGGCGGTAGTACAGTTGATAACATTGTCAACCATGTCTGTTTCTAAACCATTAAACAGAATATTCATGGTCTTTTTATCTTTGTGAACTTCTGCAACATCCTCAGTGCTCCACTCAGAAACAGGTTTTGGGATGTACGTGTCTGGTGCATCTGCAGCAAGACCAACTCTTGAAGCAGCCTTCATTGGAACATGAGGACCCTTCTCAATGCAATCTACAAAACCTACATCAATAGACATGAGATGTAGACGCATTTTTACTTTCCAGTGAAAGTAATTTTCCCTATCAAGAACCGGTATCTTCACTCCATAATCCTTCTTAGACATGTTGGAAGTGTGTTGATCTTTAAACTTCAAATATATTAGAAGCTTGCTCTGATACCAATTGTTATTCCCAGATTACACACTTGTATAATTGTAGAAGGGGGGGTTGAATACAATTCTTGATAGTTATAAATTTCTGATAAAAACCACAGAAATCTATAAAGAAATAATTGCTGAATAGAAATAGTTCACAACCACATAAAAAATCAGGTGGTTAAATGTACCACCTGAGACTTTTATTTGAAGAAAACCCTGTGATACAAATGTACACAGCTTCTGTGTTTACAACTCTTTGCTTCTAAAGATATTTAAGAAACCCTAAGCAAATATGTATGTTTTCTCACACTCTAAAGAGTTGCTACACTTGGTTATATATCCCAAGTTTACAAGTACTACAGGAATAAGATAATATTAATCTAATTCTAGTTGACTTGCTACTCCACTCCAAATCCACATGTAGCCGAAAGGTTGTCCTTGTGAACAGATATGTCCCCTGCACCTTTCTTGTATGTACTGTGTAAATGGAATGCTTCTTTCTTCTGTGTTTCCAAAGTATGGCTGCCATACTGCCTTTTATACCTACTATCAACCCATGTGATCTGTCAGTCAAACTTGTCCCTATCAACTGCTAATTCCCAGCTAGCATAGGATAAAGTGATAATGATTATCCGTTGATGTTGTGCACAATTATCCGTTGATGGTAGTTTGAGTTGTATCCGTTGATCGAGTAGATTTGAGTTGTATCCGTTGATAGAGCCCTGTTCTTATCCGTTGATACACTTTCACTTAGACAGAATTACATAGCATAGCTTATTTACAATTGGCTACCCTATTCTGCCTATCCATTGATGGTCAACATGACTCTGAATAAAAACACTATCAACTGATAAATAGAGATATTGCAGTATGCTACTAAACCTCATCCGTTGATGAGCTACTTGTCAACGAATAGAGTTATAAGGTCTTATCCGTTGACAGTTACAAAACTTGACTTATACAATTTTGCTTGAATGTTAAGTTATCATCAACTACAACATATTCCAAGCAAGTGTTATTATATATAATATTTGTGATTTTTGATCGTGAAGATTACGTTTGTATATAGTTGTTACTTTTTAGATTTTGAAAATTTTAGATATATAAAGAGAGTATTTTCAAACTTATAATTCATGTAAATTGTTTTGAATCGATGTATTAAAAAAAATTCTAAAGAGACCAATCAATTTTTAAAAATAATAAAAAACAATTCATCTGTTTTCAACATTTTTAAATGAAAATTTATGAACCGCGCGAAGCGAGGATAAATTGCCGAGTATATTGTAATACGAGGAGATCAGAGAGGTTTTCACTCAGAACCTTCAAAATGTTTTTCTTGATTTTTCATATTTTTTATTTTTTTTGTTTAGATAATTTCCTTGCATTTAATAGCATTTTAATTAGTCATTAATTATAGCTATTAAATATATATTATATCTACTTCATTCTATATTTAATATAAAATTTTAGCAATATTTATTTGATTATTATAATTATTATATTAACATAAAATATTAATTATTTATATAAAAGTACCATTATTTCAAGGTAAACCGATAAAATAAAATGATTTATATCGTTCATTTCTAATCCTTATTCAAAATAACTGCAATTTTTTCAGCAATAATAAATAGACAATTTTAACTTTACGATAAATTCTTAATCAGTGACCGTGAGAATCGTGATAAGATACGGAAGTATATAAATTTTTCAGTTAACATTCACAATTTAAATACAAGTAATATTGTAGAATTTACTTTTACACATGTACAAATTACACACGGGATATGACCAACTCGATTAAATTAAACCAACTCAACCCTTTTTTTCACTATTTAAATCAATAAAAACGTTATACATTCGTTGTTCTATTATATTGTGTTGGAAAAATTAATATTTTAATTATACACATTTTTATACTATTACTAATCAATTAATCATGCATGTATGTTATGAGACGGGCGTCGACGTTTAAGAACGTTAATTAATTATATTTAATATTTTTTTTATAAAAATTATGTTGATATCGTAATTTGGTATGAAAAAAAGTAAGAGTGCTTTAAGGAGTTGATGTAGTTGATAATATGTCAGAGAATCTTCATATTGCTTATATAATCAACTTTAAATGACTTGGTGTTTATTCATATTCCAATAATTTTTAAATTCATTTTTATTTAGTATTTAATTGGAAATAGAAAATAATTACATGTACATATTTATTATAAGATTTAAAATAAGAGTGTTAAAATATGTGAGTACCACTTTGAACATGTGTCCAGGATTTTAAATTTAATATTACATACAAAAAGTTCTAATAAATGCTTAAAAAATTAATCAGATGAAGAGATATAGGTGTTGGATCACTCCAAAATATAAAGCATGACTTGCAAAATACATTTGAATACTGTTTTGTTTGTCTTGCAACCAAATTTATGGACAAGTTAAGTCAATCACACCTCTCATCACATTTACATTCTGTTTTTTCTCATCATACAACTAAATTTATTAACAAACTAAGCAATCATGTCTCTGATAACGCCATCGAAAATTAAATTTTTTTAATAATGTTACTTTTACTTATCCAATGCCAAACTTTACAAATATTTATCAATATTGGATTTCAAAACATTTTTTATGCGACAAAATAGGTGTCGTCAATATCTTTGAAAATATTAATAATACTCAAGAGTTTAACTGAAACATGTTCTCTTTCTGCTAATTCTTTATCTATAATTCTTTAACATTCAAATTTAGTTACACATTTTACACAAATTTCAATTCATCATATCAATTTCCAAATAATAAAACACAATGAACGATGAGGTTATGTATACAATTTTTAAAAATATTTTTTGTGCCGCGCATAGCGCGGCTTTGTTACCTAGTATATACTAATAGCCGGAGATTAGAAAGTTTTCAGGTTTTTTTAAAATAGTTTTCTTGCAATCTTAAAAATAGTCATTTTTCAATTTTAATTATTTTTTATTTGATTTTACCTTAATTTATTAAATGAAGGTAAATGCCATTTAAGTATATTAAATGTCATTAAAGTATTTTCTTAATTTATCTCTCTCTTTTATTTTCTTTTGCAGATTCATGATAACATAAATTTCTTTTGCCAAGTTCGAAACAACATTGAAACAATCACCGAATCAACTCAAAATTCGCTAACGAGTCCACTCACAACATTTATAACCCAAACTTCCACCATCTCACATTCTCAATCCAACAAACCAAACAAAACATGAGCCGCAAAAGACACAAGCCCTCCTACATTGACACACATCATTTGGTACAATTTTTGGGAAAAAAAAATTGGGAACCTAACATTTTCCTTATTATTATGTTCTCGAAATATCGATGTTGTGAAACTTTCAAATTATTTTGAGAAAAAAGATATATTAAAAAAATTGTTATAACTCTAAATTTTCAAATAAGAATCAAAACATCCACGTGTAATATCATCGAGTCTACAATATTCAAATTTTGACATATTTCAGCATTACATCACTAGACAAAATTATGAATTTTTATTCTATATTTAATTGTACAAATTTTATCTGATACAATTATCTCATCATTTTTGCATATTATTAAAAGGAATGCAAATATAGTAAAAAATATTGGAATAATTAATAAATATATATTAATTCTTTTTATTTATTTAATTAATTTGAAATATTTATTTCAACATTATAATTATTATTTCAATATTAAATATTAATTACATATATAATTAAGTTTATATTTACGTAAAATAATGACTTAAAATTGTTTACATTGCGTCTTTTTTGGAAAAGCACCAGAAGAGTTTCAAGGTATTTTTCTTGAAATTTTATTTTTTGATTTTTTTATTAAAATTCTTTTTTTGCATTAAATAGCTATTAATGATATTTTAATGAGTCATTGGTTACACCTATTAAACATATATTAAATTTATTCTTTTTAATTTGTTTAAAAATTAGCAAACTTATTGAACATTATAGTTATTATTTCAATATTAAATATTAATTATATATAGTTAAGTTTATTTTTAGCTAAAATGACGATTAATAATTATTTATATTGCGTTCTTTTTATTCCCTATTCAAGATCATTGTAATTTATTTTCAGAAGACCGTAGGTCATACAACTTTAACTTGTCAAACAGTTTTTATTATCAATGGTTGTGAAAGTCGTAATAAATTATGAAACTACAAGATCTTTACTTTTTTTTTTTGAAGAACACAAGATCTTTACTTAATATCTGTAATTTGTATGCAAACAATATAAACAAATTTTTAATTTTGCACATAAATAAATTACATATGGGTTATGATCAATCGATTAAATTTAACTAACCCAATCATTTTATCAAAAGATAAAATCGATAAAAAAAGCTAAACACCTATTGTTTCATCATATTGTATCGAAATAAATTAATATTCTAAGTAAATAAATTCTCACACTATTATTGAATATGTATATTATGAGAGGGATGTTGTCTTTCAAAACCGTTATTAACCTTAACTTCTCAAGCAACCTTTATTATCAGTTATTGTGGAAGTTGTAATAAATTATGGAAGTACATAGTTCTTTACTTAGGCTCTGTTTGGGATTGTTGTTAAAAATTGCTGTATTGTTAGAAAAAGTGCGGGTGAAAAAAGTGATATTGTAAAAAACTGTAGACTGTTTGGTGTCATTTTTTATATGTGCATGTTTTGATGTAAAAATATAATAAAAATAATGTTTTTGGTGAGGTTTGATGTTGAAATCAACAATTGTTTTCCGCCAAAGCTGAAAATCAATTTTTTTCAAAAGCATGGGGACCTACTTTCTCTAAAAGCTGCTTTTATATTTTACCAAATACTTTTTCAGTTGTTTTTTAGAAAAAAGCTGTTGTTACTGTCTACAACAGCAATACCATACACACCCTTAATATCTGAAATTTGTATACAAATATTACTGACAGGTTTTTACTTTTGCATGTGAATAAATTATACATGGATTATGACTAAACTAATTTAATTGAACAAACCCAACCATTTTATCGGGAGATTAAATTGATAAAAAATTTATACACCCGTTGTTTTATTATACTATGTCAAAATAAATTAGTATTCTAACTAAATAAATTCTTACTATATTATTGAACATTATATTATAAGAGGGTCGCCGGATTTAAAAAACATTATAAAGTTATATTAAATATTTGTAATTTTTAACATTATAAAGTTATATTAAATATTTGTAATTTTTGATAGTAAAGATTACGTTCGTATTGTAAATTGGTTTTTTTATATGTTTGTGATACTTTTAAGATTATCCATATTTAGATATATAATGAGAGTATTTTTCTAACTAATAATTCATGTAAATTATGTTAAAATCAATTTTTTTAGGAAATTCATCAGAGACCAAATTATTTTAAAAAATAATATGAATTGATTTATCTATTTCAGTTCTTTAAAATAAAATTTATAAACCGCGCGAATCGCGAATAAATTGCCTAATATTGTGTCAAAATAAATTAATATTCTAAATATAAATTCTTATACTATATTGAGCATGTATATTATGAGAGGAGTGTCGGCTTTAAAAACGTTATTTAGTTATATTTAATATTGTAATTGTTATTTTTCATGTTTAAATATATTTAAGATTATTAAATTTTTTGATATATAGTGAGAGTATTATTCCAATTAATAATTCATAAAAACTATTTTAAATCACTTTTTTTTAGAAATTTTTTAAAAAATACCTATTAATTTTTATATTAATTTATCAATTTTCAGTAACTAAAAATAAAATTTTATTAACCGCGCGAAGCGCGGCTAAGTTACCTAGTCAAGTTAATTTCAAAGGAATCACATTAAAAGGTTTCGTCAAGAACACCTACAATAATTAATTAATCAAATTTATGATTCATTTTAAATTAAAGTACGAGTAATAATTTTATTTCAATGTGGAGTGTATTCAATTCAGATTTTGATGAATTAAATAATTCATAAATTTTACAAGTTTATTACTGATTTTAATTCTACAAGAGTTGATGTAGACTTTGATAAATTCATCAAAATTTCATAATTTTTGGCTGGATTTCAAAACATAAAAATTACACTTGCAAAAAATCCACGTATGTTAAATCAAATTTTTTTTATGATATTTGAATGATAATAAATTTCATGAATTTTAAAATACCATCAAATTTAAAAAAAACATTTTAAAATCTAAATTGAATACCATCAATAATCAAATTTAAATTTTTTTTAAAAAATTCTAAATAAATACCATTAAATTTAAAAAAAAATCAAATAAATACTCATTAGTTTCTAAAATCCAAATAAATTCATTAAAATCCCAATTTAATATCTAAAGGAAAATTGCTGAAAATAACAGGTTTTTGAGGAAAATAAAAATAAAAATACTATTATACAGAGTGAGGTGTTAAAAATACCGGTTTGGTTACCCAAACAGCACTTGCGTACTTCAAATACGCATGTGCGTAATGCGTATCACCTGTAACGCATTTCTGGGCTGCGTGATGATGTCATTTGACGTTATCCTCCCGAACATGCCGGCCGTCTCTCTCGGTGAAAAATCGTCTCTTCGATTGTCCGTCGTTGATCTAAGCCATCTCTCAACCATCTCTTTAGCTGAGCACATGAAAAGAATTCTCAAATCTCACTCTATCTTCCTCCCCGATCTGTTTAGCAATCTTTGGCCCCGCAGGGATGTGTGAAGGTCATGTTAGGTCCGGAATAACGTAGAAGGGTGTTAACTCGAATAACTTGTAGAAGGGGGGGGGGTTGAATACAAGTTATATAATCGTGTCTGATTTTTGCTTGATTATAAGAACAAGAATAAACGAATGAATCAAACTCTTGTTTGTATTAATAAAATCAAATACAAACTCTACCAAAGGTGTACAATACCTTTAGCAGCTGCTGACAATACAAATATCTCTCTGTTTGTTTCGAACTTCTCGAATACAAACCTTATACAGAGCTACGCACACGAACTCACAATTTCGTCTCACGCCTCACACTCTTTACAATGATATTGAGAGAGTATTTATAATGCTACCTATCAACTAATAACAGAAAGATATAATCTATACATGACAATGTTCTGCCTTCTAGTCGATAGTTTCCTTCAATAGAAAACTCTTTCCTTCATAATATCTTCTTGCTTGTTCTTCAAACAACGATCCTGTTTTATAGCACTTGCCAGTTTCTGTAGCATCCATAATGACATCATCAGTAACACAACTGATATCAGGATCTGCACACTGCATCAGTATCTGATCAACCATCAGTATTGGACACGTCATCAGGATTTGCTCTCTGTTCCTGACATGTAGTCTCCGATACACTGTTCATTCCTGATTAAACTATACAGATAACTGTTTTACACATAAAACCTATATACAGTGCTAAATCCTTTATAAGATCAGGATTACAAGAAGTATAATGTGTAAATTCTATTCTTAACATCACAACTTATGAATTATTCCTAACAATCTCCCCCTATTTATGCTTTACAATCTGAAGCATAAATCTAAGTTGTGGATGTCAAAACATATAACAATACAACCAGAATAGAATTTATGAATGTAGAATTATGAAGTTTAAGTACCTCCTTCACAGATGTAGACGTTTATCTAGTACTTAGAAGAAAGAATTTTAACTATTAATGCTGCTCTTCCTTTACCACTTCCTAGCTGAGATTCACCACTGTCACTCCTGGTTCTTCTTTTTACTACCATTTGTCTGATCTTTATCTCCCCCAGCTTTAGATTTATCTTTATCTCCTTCAGTCTGGTAGTGTTGTTGTTGTCTTTGAATTGTCTTTATCTCCCCCTTTTTGACATCAGCAACATTAATTCCAAGAGATTCAGAAACAGAACAAATGAGATTCATAAGAACTGCTTGATTTTCCATAATTGTGACTTGGTTATCTTCAAGTGATTGAAGTCTTGTTTGAATAGCAATTTGAGAATTCTGAATATCTTTCAAAACATCAGAATGAACTTCAATGTTGGAAGTGCTTCTAGTATCTTCAGTATCAGAATCAGAAAGAACTTTATCTTCAAGTCTTGTAGAAGAAGTTGCTTGAGTTGTATGATACTCAAGTAATAAAACCTGATTAGAAGTATCAACGTCTTCATCTTTCTGTTCTGGAACTGAAACATGATCATCATCTCCTTCACCAGTATTCTGTGTACTAACATCTTCAAATCCTGACTCCTCCTTAGAGTGATCAGAGACTGTTGATGTCTCAATTCTAGCTGATATTGGAAGTACATACAAAGGAACACTAGGATCATTAGGATCTTTATCTGGTACATATGTAACAAGAGATTGCTTTATCCTGGCACCTCTTCTGTTAATGATTCCTGCAAGCCTCTCCTTTTGCTTCTGAGCTTTAACTTCTGGCTTTGCATTGTGATGTGCTAGGTCATTCTTCTGATACATTTTGATGAATGAATAAGTACCAGCATCCATACCCAAATTTTCAGACCAAGATTCAGGAAAAACCTGATCCCAGAAATCAAATGATGGTTTCCTAATTTTCTCTCCCTCACTATGGAGTTGATCATCCATACCCTCATTCTCACTTTGACTTTCTAAAGTCAACACTCTTTCTACCTCACCTTTTGCCTGGTCAGGAGCCAGTCGCTCAAATTGTGGATCGAAGTCCATCTTTTCAACTGTATCACTCAAATTTAGATAAGTGCTCTCATGACCTACAGAAAAATAGAGTTTAGAAGGAGTTTTTATACCTGAACTCACATGGAGAGAGGGTTCCTCATATGGCATGTGGCTTGAGGTTTTCTCCAAGGAGTGAGCTGCTATAGTCTCTGAACCCATACAATCATCTTCTTTCCTTTCAGAAACTACAGGCTCCAGTATACCACTTTCAGGTTGTTTACTAGACTCTGATGTCTTCAGTAATACTTCATTAGACACCATAGTTAGTATATCACCGTCTTTAAGTGTTGTTTGCTGAGACACACCCTCAAGGTGGATAGACTCTGACTGAACAAAATTTGTTTGATCTTCAGAAAAATCAACCAAAGTCATTCCTCCCATATCATAGGGTATCTCACTTGCATTCTCAGTCATCACAGAAGACCTTTCAACATCAGCTATCACAGCTCCTGAGTCATCCTTCCTCTGACTAGATGGTTCTTGTGTTACAGTGACTGTGATCTGATCTTTCCTACTATTCACTACTGGTGCAATAGTATCTTCTGTTGACTGCTTCCCTCTATCTACTTCCTCCAGTTGTTCACCTTGAGCTGGAGCATCTTCAATAATTACATCCTTGTCAAACAAATATGCATGAAGTGATTGAAGTGCAACATGCTTCGAGAGTCCAAATTTCTTGACTAATTGTCTTCTGACAGATACATAGAAATACATCTTCATTAAGTCAAGTCTTTGATGTAGAAGTCCATATTCATCTGGAAATAAAAGTTTTGGTACTTTTTCAACCAAAAAGTCTAGAACAGGCCTTGACAACTTCACTTTGAGAGAAATTAGTCCCATAGCCAGTCTGTATGATAATGTAGTTTCCCATGAAGAATCAATATCCAGATCTCTCTTGTCAAATACTGACATAGATGTAGCTTGATTTGTAGAAACCTGCATGATATTAGTTGGACTAGACTCTGTGTGTGTAGGTGACAATTGAATCTTTCTCCTTGTTCTCCTGATATAGTGAGCAAAAGATTTATCCTGAGAAGACTCAAGAGGTGTAGACACAGAAGTGATCTTGGGATGAGATCTTTGTTCAATAGACACAGTCTTTTGAGAGACAGTATCCAGTAACTGTTTTCCCTTTTTAAGAACTACAGCCTTTTGAGAGACTGCAGCCTGGCTGTGACTAGGTTTTTCATCTCTTTGTGCTAACAAAGAAAGTTGAATTGCAGCCTTCAATTCTGCTCTCTCTGCAAGAGTTAAATCATCATCACCTTCACTAGAATTACTACTACTACTTGACACAACAAATCTTCTCTTCCTTACAACTGATGTCTTTTGAGAAACACCAGAGGTTGGTTTCTTTGAAACAATAGGCTGTGAATCAAAATTTGGTTCTTGAATTGTTTCAGAGACTATGATGTTTTGGGCTACTTGGGTAGACACAGGTGGCTTCTCCTCCAATTGAGATTCCTGAGCCATTTCACCACAAAAGAAAGAAGAATTGTAGATAGTAGGAAGATGAGTGTTAAGAATTACCTGAAAATTATGTGGATAATGAATTGCAGGTATTTCATCTAGATTCTTTTCATTGTCCTTCTTTGTAATATCAGAGAAAATTCTCTTTTGCTGTTCATAAGAATAAACACAATGTTCCCTACCAAATCTAGCTTCAACATCAGGAATAAAATGGTTAATAAACAATTGCATAAATCTATGATAATAAACCATTTTCCTGTTTTGATCTCTTGACCCAAGTTTAATACTCATCTGACTTAAGATAATATGACCAATGTTAATTACTCTGTCATAAAGCAAACTATAAGCAATATGTGATGTAACAGAAGTAATTTGTTGAAAAGAACTACATTTGCCAGTAAAACATTTAGCAATTTGATCAAAGTAAAAAGACCATTCCTTTCTAAGAA
The DNA here is from genome assembly GCA_037693485.1 of Kitagawia praeruptora. Classification (NCBI taxonomy): domain Eukaryota; kingdom Viridiplantae; phylum Streptophyta; class Magnoliopsida; order Apiales; family Apiaceae; genus Kitagawia; species Kitagawia praeruptora. The sequence continues at coordinate 25,422,572 of CM075350.1, read as the reverse complement.
AAGTTCTATTCAACTGGCTCATGTTATCTAGAGGTCCACTATAACCTAATTCAGACAACATAGTTCTTATATTATCATCAGATGGTACATTCTCATAACTATCAGTAACAGGTAAGCAAAGTACTGAACTAACAACAGATTCAGTAATGTCAAATAAATCTTGTCCTAAATGTAGAACAATCTTACCTGATTGACTCTGAGTAGAATCAATTACCTCAGCATTCTCCCAAGCTTGTGAAACAGCTACTTGATTAATCTGTGGAGATGCTGTCAATGCATAACTTAATGGTCCATACACCAGAAAGTCCATGATTGGATGAAAATCAGATGACACTCCTTCCTTGTTGGTAATAGCTGCAACATGATTGTTTGTCATAAAATCAAAGTCACCAAACTTGAAGGCTACTGATTTAGGTAATCTTCTCTGAGCTGCCATTTTTGATCTGAAAAGAAACTCGAAAAATTCTTGAAATGGATTAGTGATTTTGAAAACTCAAGAGTGATTTTTGCTTTAGAGAATGTAAGATTAGAGAAAGCAATTGCACGATTAGAGTTTTAAAACAAATATATTTCACAAATCTTTCAGACCACTATCCCACGTTGACACGTAGATTGACAGGTGTCAGTCCCTGAAAAATGCAGTTACCCACGATTTTTGGAAAATAAAATCCAAAATTGATTTTCATGAAATAAATCAGGGTATAAATAAGCAATACTGATCAGCTCCCTTTTCCTGATGACCTCTCATCAAAATAATCACAAGCAATGATTTTCACATCCTGATGGTCACACATGAAATCCTGACCAATATTATCAGAGACTTAATATGGAGTTTTTCACGTGGCATTTTTCTTTTATCTGAAAAAGAAAATAAACAATTAATCTGAACAGAAAATCAATTGGTTAGATATTTTCAATATTTCTTGAAACAAGAAATACAGTCTCATGCAATAATTAGCATTTGACTTCATTAAGACTTCCAAGTGACTGCTCAGCTTCTCACGTCTTCCTTTAAAAGAACCAAACGCCTTGTGCCATTCTCCATAACCTTTCAATTTCTTTTCTTCTCAACAATGCTTCTCAAACCAAAAATCCCTTCAAATCCATTTTTAAGATTTTTCTTGGTCGATGAACATCATGTTCTTGATCATCTCTTTGAACAAACGACTCTTCTCATCGAACTAATCATGAATGGATTGGTTTTCGATAATATCCAGAGGTTTCTCCTAGAACATCCATCTGTTGGATACAATCTTCCCCTAACCTCCTCAAAACTTGAGGATGAAGAATTTGGCCGAGAGTCTGAGGTTGATCTTGATGGAGATGCTATTCATTTAAGTTAGCTGCTCTCATTCAAGTCGCCCAGACAAGGAATCCAAGAGCAAACGAGGCTTTCATCCCCTGATGGATTTCTTGAGATGCTCCTTGTCCTGTTCCTCAGAGTTCATATCAAAGACAAGTATAGAATAGAGATTTAGACAAAAAGATGTTGTATTTTATTTCCATGTAATGATTTCTATTAATGAAAATACAATTTCTTGTTATCTGCTTGTCTTTTGATTTCTGAATGATGTACAAATTATCAGTATGCAAATATCAAAACTTGTTAGCATAGACTTAACACATCACAGAATCAGATTACTACACAAAGTAAACGTCAGGATCTGAAACAATTTTCATAATCCTGATACTGACACAATACTGATGACGTCAGCATCCTGATAACAAATCTAATCCTGATGATTATTAACAAGTCTATCATACTGAAATTTATCAAGGCAATGTGTTATAGCTAAAACATTTAACAATCAAATATAGATCCTGACAAGAATATCAAGTCTATAAGCTAAGAACAACATACCTTGCTACTTTTGCAGATGTTAAAGATCTAAAAATTTAACATTCCTAACTCACTTACTAGTCTACTGAATGTAGTCTCATCAAGTGGTTTAGTTAGAATATCTGCAAGCTGTTTGTCAGTAGGAACAAAATGAAGTTCCACAGTACCATTCTCAATATGTTCTCTAATAAAATGATACCTGACATCAATGTGCTTAGTCCTTGAATGTTGAACTGGATTTTCTGCAATTTTAATAGCACTAGTATTATCACAAAACATAGGAATATTACTAAGTGTCATACCATAATCCATCAACTGATTTCTTATCCAAAGGAGCTGTGCACAACAACTGCCTGCTGCTATGTACTCAGCTTCTGCAGTTGAGGTTGAAACAGATTGTTGTTTCTTGCTTGCCCAAGAAATCAATCTATTTCCCAAGAATTGACATGTACCTGTAGTGCTTTTCCTGTCTATTTTACACCCTGCATAATCAGAGTCTGAATAGCCAATTAGAAAGAAATCAGATTCTTTAGGATACCACAAACCAAGATTTGGAGTTCCTTTGAGATATCTAAAAATTCTCTTCACAGCAATTAAATGAGATTCCTTAGGATCACCTTGGAATCTAGCACATAAACAGGTAGAAAACATTATATCTGGCCTACTTGCAGTTAGATATAACAAAGAGCCTATCATGCCTCTATAACTAGTATTATCCACACTCTTCCCCTTAGGATCAGAGTCTAGTTTAGTGGCTGTTGCCATGGGTGTTTTTGCAACTGCACAGTCTTGAAAGTCAAACCTTCTTAAAAGATCTTTGATATACTTTGACTGATTAATGAAAATACCAGTCTCAGTCTGTTTGACCTGCAAGCCTAAGAAATAATTTAGTTCACCCATCATGCTCATCTGATACTTAGACTGCATAAGCTTGCTAAACTTAGCACATAACTTCTCATTAGTAGAACCAAAAATAATATCATCAACATAAACTTGAACTAAAAGCAATTCACCTTTTATCTTTCTAAAGAATAGAGTTTTGTCAATTGTACCTCTTGTGAAGCCGTTTTCAAGAAGAAATTTAGACAAAGTCTCATACCATGCTCTTGGTGCCTGCTTTAGTCCATAGAGTGCCTTGTCAAGTTTGTAGACATGATTTGGAAACTTTGGATCAACAAATCCAGGTGGCTGTTCTACATATACTTCTTCATCAAGTTTGCCATTTAGAAAAGCACTCTTAACATCCATCTGGTATACCTTGAATTTTGAATGAGCTGCAAATGCAAGAAACATTCTGATTGCTTCCAATCTTGCTACAGGTGCAAAGGTCTCATCATAATCAATGCCTTCTTCCTGAGAATATCCCTTGGCCACCAGTCTGGCTTTGTTTCTTACAATCATACCAGATTCATCTAGCTTGTTTCTGAAAACCCATCTTGCACCAACAATAGATCTATCTTTAGGTCTTGGTACCAGTTTCCAAACTTTGTTTCTCTCAAACTCATTTAACTCCTCCTGCATTGCAATTACCCAATCAGGATCCTGTAAGGCTTCTTCAACCTTCTTAGGTTCATTCTTTGAGAGAAAGCAACTATACAAGCATTCATTTTGAATTGATCTTCTAGTTCGAACACCACTATTTGGATCACCAATTATCAAATCTTCAGTATGATCCTTTGTCCATTTTCTAACAGGTGGTAGATTAACTCTGCTAGTCTCTCCCCCTAAGTTAGTGGTATCTTTTGTAGAAGAATTCTCTCTACCTTCAAAAACTCTCCTTTGATCAATAGAATCAGTAGATTCCATATTGCTGCTAGTTACTGATCTTTCCTCAGTAGACTCTGAAAGGTCAGTTCCTGATGGAGTAGACTCTGAAACGTCAATTCCTGATGGAATAAACTCTGAAAGACTAGTCTGCTCCTGATGATCACTGTGTTCTCTCTGATTGATTTGCTCCCCCTCAACAGTAGCATTCCTTTGAGAAGCAATAAAAATTCCTTCTGGAGAACCTTCATCATCACTTGAGAGTATCTCAGAAATCTTCAGATTTTCAAATTCCAATTTGTCATGGCTTTCATCAGTTTGCAAAATTCCAAATTTCTTATCATCAAATGCAACATGAATTGATTCCATAACAATGTGAGTTCTGAGATTATAAACTTTGAAGGCCTTAGATGCTGAATATCCTAGAAAAATTGCTTCATCCGATTTGGCTTCAAATTTTCCAAGTTGTTCTGGATGAACTTTTAGGACATAGCATTTACATCCAAAGATGTGAAAATATTTCACACTTGGTTTCTTTCCTTTGATCATCTCATAGGGAGTCTTTCCATGACTATTTACCAAGGTACAGTTCTGAGTGAAACATGCAGTGTTAATAGCTTCTGCCCAAAAGTAGGTTGGAAGTTTTGCATCTGCAAGCATGGTTCTTGCTGCCTCTATGAGAGTCCTGTTCTTTCTTTCCACTACACCATTTTGTTGAGGTGTACCAGGTGCAGAAAACTGTTGAGTAATTCCATTGTTTGCACAAAACCCCTCCATTGTAGAATTCTTGAATTCTGTACCATTGTCACTCCTAAGTACTTTGACTTTGTACTCAGAGTTATTATGAATATTCTTGATGAGTTCAATGATTTGCTGAGGAGCTTCATCCTTCTTGTGTAGAAAGAACACCCATGTAAACCTTGTGAAATCATCCACCATAACTAGAGCATATCTTTTCTTGCTGATAGACATAATGTTTACTGGACCAAACAGATCAAGATGTAGCATGTGAAATGGTTCAGTAATTGAATTTTCAGTCTTGCTCTTGAAAGTGGTTCTTCTTTGCTTTCCAAACTGACATGCATCACAAAGTCCATCTTGCACAAAATTCGCCTGAGGTAGGCCTCTCACCAAATTGTATTTAACAAGTTGATTAAGCTTCTTGAAATTAAGATGTGAGAGCTTCTTGTGCCAATTCCAGCTTTCATCATTTGTTGCTTTGCTGTAGAGACATCTAACAATTCCTTTAGATGTATCACTTAAGCTGGCTTCATATATGTTACCATGCCTTTGACCAGTTAGAACAATGTCTCCATTCTGCATATTCAAGACTTTGCATCCTTCTCTGTCAAAGATTGATTTGTAACCTTTATCACCCAGTTGACTTATGCTTAAAAGAGTATGTTTCAAGCCTTCAACCAGTGCTACATTTTCTATGATGACATTCCCCAAAATAATTGAGCCATATCCCAGAGTTTCTCCTTTGTTGCCATCTCCAAAAGATATTACTGGGCCAGCTTTCCTCTCAAACTTTGTAAGCAGGGACTTCTTTCCAGTCATGTGTCCAGAGCATCCACTGTCCAAGATAATTGAATGCTTCTTTCCTGTGCCCTGCAAACAAAAAGTAACTAGTTAGAATTTTTTAGGACCCAACTTTGATTGGATCCTTTCTTACTAGATTTAGAGACAACAGATTTTGAAGATTTTGCCTTTATTTTACCTGTTGCAGAGTCAACTTTAGACTCTGATCTCACAAACTGTTTGTGACTAGGAGTTTCAGATTTCAAAGAATAATAGTCATAATACAGTTCATGATATTCTCTACACATGTAAATGGAATGAAGTAAACTACCACAATGATAACAAGCTTTTTGTGGTTGGTATTGAATTTTCTGAGTCTTGGGGAATCTGGACTCAGTTTTCCAAGAAGGTTTTTGATTGCAATCTAGGGCCAGATGATTATGATTTCCACACTTATAGCATTTTTTCCTAGGTGCATCAGATACATTCTTGTAATTATTCTCTTTGTTAATACCTTCTTTTCCATTCCTATTTCTCTTGATCTTGCTAGACTCTGAAAGACAATCTAATCTCTGTTTCAACTGAGACTTAGACAGAAACCCTATGTTTACATTCTTAGGTTTCTCTAACACTTTCTCATCTGAATAACTATTGTTAATTCTCTTGTGTACAACAGGGGTACCTTTTGAATCAACAAATTTAACATGATTAGGTTCAGAAACAATTTTCTTACCTTCAGATTTAGATGTGTTAGCTTCTACCTTACTATCATTATTGACAATAGCTACTTTTTCTTCTTGTCTAGCCTTATCAAAACCTAAACCATTAACCTTACCACGAATTCCACTCTCAAAGATTTCTATTGTCTTCTTACTGGAATTGTTAATGGTCTTAATCACATCTCTCTCTTCTTCTAGTTCTTTTCTGACATAGTCATAAGCCTCAAGAATTACACTATAATCATGCTTAGCTTTATCAGAACTCAACTTGTATTCTTCCATTTGAATTAATTCAGATTCAAGAAAATTATTTCTATCAACTAATTTATCATTCTTAACCTTAAGTTCATCTCTTTCACAAGTAAGAATTCTAAAATTAGTCATAAGATTCTTAAACTCAGCATGGATAGATCTAATTTCATCAGAATTTAAGCTATCAAATGAATCAAGAGAGTGAAGTGATACCTTATCAGAGGATGGAGAAGTTTTCTTTGGAGATCCAGGTTTGTCTGAACTATTGGCCATCAATGCAATGTTTTCATAATCCAATTCATCTTCAGAGTCACTGGAATCAGCCCAATCCTTCTGTGTGACCATAAGTGCATTACCCTTTCCTGAATTCCTAGGCTTCTTACACTCACTAGCAAAGTGTCCAAGCTCGCTGCAGTTAAAGCACTTGATCTTGGCCTTATCAAGCTTGACAATTGTACTTTTGCTCTTGTCACTCTTCTTCTCCTCCTTCTTTTGAAAAGGTCCTTTGCTAAATCTTCTCCTGTTGAATCTGCCTTTCTTGAAGGCTTTAGCAAACATAGCAAAGAGTTCTTGCATCTCAGATTCAGAATCATTGTTGTCAGAGTCCATATCAGTAGTCTCTGACTCAGAACTTTCTTTGCTTTTCTTCTTCCTCGAATTCTTTACAGCAATCTCTTTATGCTGTTCTTCAGGAAGCTTCTTTACTTTAGATTGAGCAGTAAGTGCAATAGTCTTCATCTTTCCTTCACTCCTGCTCTTCTTCTGCTGCTTGTCAAGTTCATAAGCTCTCAATTTTCCATAGACTGCCTCTAATGAAATCTCATCCAGATCATTAGCTTCCTCAATCGCAGATATCTTCTCATTGTAGAAATCAGGCAAAGCTTTCATGAACTTTGTATTCATATCCTCCAAGTCATAATATTTACCATGCATGGCCATCTCATTGATGAGTTTTGTAAACCTATCAAAGGTATCAGTAAGTGACTCACCAGACTTGGATTCAAAGTACTCATACTGTTGTATAAGTAATGTCCTCATATTCTTCCTGACAGGCTTAGTTCCTTCACAGTGAACCTTAAGATTGTCCCATATATCCTTAGCAGTTTTACAAGAGAGAACATAATTAGTGAGAACAGAATCAAGACTGTTGAATAATATGTTTCTCACTTTAGCATCTTTGAGAACACTCTCCTTGTCCTTATCTGACCATTCAGATTTTGGCTTCTCTGCTGTATGTTCTGGAACAACCTTACCATCAACAGTTGCTTGTCCAACGACCTTTGTTGGAACAAAAGGTCCATCTCTGATTCTGTCAAGATAATCAGGATCTGTTGCTTCCAGATGATGCAACATCTTTACTTCCCATAGAGTATATTCGTTTCTCTTGAGCATAGGAATCTTAGTATTCCCATCCTTGTAACCAGACATGATTGCAGATCTTTATGATTATTCGAAATCAACCCGCTCTGATACCAATTGTTAACTCGAATAACTTGTAGAAGGGGGGGGTTGAATACAAGTTATATAATCGTGTCTGATTTTTGCTTGATTATAAGAACAAGAATAAACGAATGAATCAAACTCTTGTTTGTATTAATAAAATCAAATACAAACTCTACCAAAGGTGTACAATACCTTTAGCAGCTGCTGACAATACAAATATCTCTCTGTTTGTTTCGAACTTCTCGAATACAAACCTTATACAGAGCTACGCACACGAACTCACAATTTCGTCTCACGCCTCACACTCTTTACAATGATATTGAGAGAGTATTTATAATGCTACCTATCAACTAATAACAGAAAGATATAATCTATACATGACAATGTTCTGCCTTCTAGTCGATAGTTTCCTTCAATAGAAAACTCTTTCCTTCATAATATCTTCTTGCTTGTTCTTCAAACAACGATCCTGTTTTATAGCACTTGCCAGTTTCTGTAGCATCCATAATGACATCATCAGTAACACAACTGATATCAGGATCTGCACACTGCATCAGTATCTGATCAACCATCAGTATTGGACACGTCATCAGGATTTGCTCTCTGTTCCTGACATGTAGTCTCCGATACACTGTTCATTCCTGATTAAACTATACAGATAACTGTTTTACACATAAAACCTATATACAGTGCTAAATCCTTTATAAGATCAGGATTACAAGAAGTATAATGTGTAAATTCTATTCTTAACATCACAACTTATGAATTATTCCTAACAAAGGGGGGTTGAATACGTTATTTAAAAATATTTTGATTTTTTATGTGGATATGAAATCAAAAATACTAAATCGAAATAACACAACTGTGTGGGAAATATCTTTAAATAGATAAAACCCGGAGGTTTGCTACACAATCTAATCCTATATATGGATCAGCTACAAAATCAAACACTCCTAGGATAGTTTAGGCACGAGGACCTTCTACCCGACACTTCCTGAAAGCGGGCTAAGCCGGCTTTCCTACTAGATGGACTGTCTAGCAGCTTACACAGAGATGATATAAGAGAGAGAATAGAAAGTTGTGTGTTGAGGTGTGTTTTGAAATGAAATACAACAGGCCTATTTATAGGTTTTAGAAAGTCACTATGCTGCACTATTTCAACAACCCCCGTGGGCCCCACCTGCATAGTAACACTATTCCAACAACCACAAAAACATGTCTGTTGAAAATATTTTGGACGTGGGCCCCACCAGCCACTATTTGAACAGTACTATTCACATGAGCCCCGGATGAATAGTAATTTTCGTTACTATTCATGAATAGTAATTTCGGTTACTATTCATATGAATAGTACTATTCATGTGAATAGTGATTTTGAATACTATTCATTTTCCTCTTAATTTGACATCCTTAAATATGCAGCTTCCGAAATGGAGGATATCAATACTGCTCTAAACTCAATCATACCTCTTAACAGTTTTTCTGAGTTAGATACTTCGATTCCTTTGGGAAGTGTTGACGCCTAGTGCAACTGGTCTGGTTCACAGACGACTAACATTCACTCATGGTCTTTGTATCATGTCTTTAAGACCACTGTAATCTTTTGGCCCTTCAACTGAATCATTTGTACATCTTATTCTGTCACTGAGGCTTGATCATGTTAATGAACTTCTTTCAGCGACTTGATCCTTGTTGATGCCTGTTCTTCAACTTTCACGATCCCTGTATAGAGTTAATATTATTTATCTTTTATCCTAGTTGAGTTATATATGTCCTCTATTACATATTACATTACATTATGCTTTACAATCTCCCCCTATTTGATTGTTAGGGTTTGACAAGCAAATTCCTAGAGGATAACTCAACTAATACAACAAAAAATGAAATACAAAGATAAATAATATTAAAGTACATTCTGGATCATATATACATTTTCCAGATTTCCTAGTGCAAGACAATTGTTCCTCTAGACTGAACATATCTTCAAGTTTGCCTTTGCTTTCTTTCCACATAGCACGAATATTCCAATTAGCTTTTCCTTTCCCAAAATAAAGTTAATTCTGTGTCAACAACCTTTTCCTTGCCCTTATTACGCCTAGTAGCTTCTTGATCATCCACCTTCTCCCCCTCAGTTGGGTTATCCTCCAGACTAGTAGGATGTGGAGTTGGTAAATTAGACGAAGTTGTCTTCCCCAAGGAATGAATTGCATGACTAAACTGGGATGCCATGGAACTTAATTGAACCTGGAATGCATCATGTTGAATAAGTTACAAATTTTTGACTTCTGCAATGGACTTACAGATATTTTGCAACTCTTCCTCCATTGTTTGGACCCGTGTAAGGAGTCTGCTGTATTCCTTTCTGGTTACAGGTGCATATGGTTGAGTAGGTTGCTCACTCGTACATTCTGCAGGTGTTTCACTCAACACTCTATATTCACTCGGTTTAGTGGTTTGGGTTACACTTACATGTTCTGTTGGTGTTTCCCTCAACTTTCCTCTAGAGCTTCCACCGATATGTGTACCTGCAAATGAAATCATCCTAGCCCCTTTTTCAGAGGTCACGGATGGTGCAATGAAAGTTCGTGAGCTTCCATCCTCGCGTGAAGCGAGTTGCCGACCACTGGTAAAGAGTGGTAAATCTCGAAAGAGATCCAGAGATTTTCCCTCTGGGAGGTTAAACTTGAATCGATTAAATGGCACAAAACCCAAGTTTCCCTCGTATGTCTGTGAAGACACTTGATTCATAAAAAAACCACCCACCAATGGATTTTTCCGTAAAATGGAAGATTCACCAGCAGTTATTGAGGTAGGTAATTCCACCTCGGATGCCTGTGAAGGCATTTGATCTTTAGAAAGATCATCAACCACTCGTATGTTCCGTGAAATGGAACTCAAGATAGTTGCTCCCGTCAATTCAACCTCATTTACATTTGCACTCATTGGATAAGAAAGAATTGTTTCACTAACAGTTGCCGTTACCTCAGGTTCATTGGGTTTACTCCGTTTAGAATGAGGTAGAGCGGCTGATGTAACTAACTCCTTATGTGGTGCTGCTGAGGCACTATCTCCCTCAAGAATGTGAATAACTGGTCGTTTAAGTGACAATTGAGGTGTAGGAGTTTGTTGTGTTTGTGTTTGCATTTGTAGAATGGGCTCTTCGACCTGTTTTAGAGTCGGTGGGATTTCCTGCTCTTGGTCGGGTAAGATGGCCAATGGGGGCTGTAGAAACTGTATTTCCTGTGACACAATAGGGAATACAGAGGTTGGAATAGCAGGAATTGAAATATTACCTTGTCGTATACCTGCTCTCACTGGTCGTGGTAACAACGGAAGTGGGACACTCTTTAGATATTCAGTTAGGATTGTAGGCACATCCGTATATTTCTTTTTGCTTATGTAATTAATTACATTCGTCTTCATGGAAGAACATTCCACCTTTTGACCATTTTCCAAGCGTACCCTGTCTTCATCATTCAAAAAATCATTTAATATTAACTGTAGAAACCTTGGATATAGACATTTGACATTTTGAGTCCGAACATCTCTTGTTCCCAAGCGTTTCATTTTTAAAATGATTTGACCAAGCACTATTTTTCCAAAATTAATCCTCAAATTATTGGCGACCGCATACCCTATTATTTGAATAAATTCAGGTATTCGATCTTGATTTGTTCTATCTGAGGAAAAAACATGGTTAAGAGTGTGAAAGAAGAAATTCCAATACTGGGTTAGAAACGTTCTAGATAGATTACCAGTATTGAAATTGCCATCTTGGTACCTTATAAAGCGAAAGAACATTTCAATCTGTTCGGGTGTAGGATCAGAAACGAGATTTTCCATAGGAAAATGAAGAATTCGATTAACATCTCGTTCAGTGACCCTAATCGACCTACCAAATAGCCGATATGTGAATGCACACCCGTCCTGTCCAGAAGTGTTAACCGCACTGCAATATAGTTCACGTAATGCATCATGGTTAAGATGCACCTGTGTAACTAAAGCATAACGAATTAATGAATGTTCATTCATAAATTGTGTCCAAGCCCGAAATTGTTCATCCTGAATGGTTTCGATTTGCTGAATGGAAATAGGATTAACTTTAGCAATTAAAAAGTTTCCCTGCAATGCCATTTTCAAAACTTTGAGGAAATTCAAAAACAAGGGTTAGTGCGTATAACAAGAATATGAAATCCGCTCTAAAAACCACCAGTTAGATTGTGAGATCTTTCCGATCAAAGCTTGAAATATTCAGCAACTGTGTGTATGCTCTGTATATCTAAAAAATGATGATGTTAAACACAAACAAAAACTCATCATTTATAAGGTTTCAAGTATTAGTGGGTTAGGTGTAATAGTGACAGGTTATGTTTGAAAAATAACACCGCTCAATAATTTATCACCTAACTACCTAATTAGCCGAAAAAACATTTTATCACCGAAACCTGTCGGCCAAAAAAACATCTTATCGCCGAAACCTATCAGCCTATACACATACACATATTTAATACTTCTAATTATTATGGATTTAAAAATAATCACACAGTAAATCAAGATTTAATCCACAATAATCAGATAAACTCACAATTAAATAGACATAAAATTAACAAAATATCATTAATTGATATATGTCAATAAGATATTTATTTAATTATGCTACAATTAACTCAATTATTTACTAACTAATTACCATAAAATATAGCATTTATATGCGTGGTAATTAATATAGAGATAACTATAATATGAGGACTGGATGTAAATAAATTCACAAGTTCTAAACATATGGACATTTAAAATACATGTGAACTAATAACAAATTGCAGTTATTGATTATCCAAAATTAATTAGACAGATTTAACATCCCAAGTTCACCAACTAACCTGGAGAAAGTGGATTCATCCAGTGGTTTAGTAAAGATGTCTGCAATTTGTTGATCAGTGGGAACAAAATATAATACCACAGTTCCATTCATGACATGCTCTCGTAAGAAATGATACCTGGTATCAATGTGCTTAGTCCTGGTGTGTTGAACTGGATTGTTGGCAATGGCAATGGCACTCGTGTTGTCACATAGAATTGGAATTTTGTCCAACATGAGTCCATAGTCCTGAAGTTGATTCCTCATCCACAAGATCTGAGCACAACAACTACCTGCCGCAATGTATTCTGCTTCGGCTGTCGAGGTAGATACTGAGTGTTGCTGAAGTCCAAGGAAGAAGGACAACTCACCCATCATGCTCATCTCGTACCTACTCTGCATTAGCTTAGCAAATCTCTTGCATAGCAAATCATTAGTAGAACCAAATATTATATCATCCACATATACTTGCACTAGAATTATATCATTTTTATGCTTTTTATGAAAGAGAGTTTTGTCGATGATACCTCTTGTAAAACCATTTTCAAGTAAGAACTTGGAGAGAGTATCATACCATGTTCGAGGGGCTTGCTTGAGACCATGGAGAGCTTTGAAGAGAAAGTACACAAAACCTTCAAATTCCTTGTCTTCGAACCCAGGGGGTTGTTCAACATAGACTTCTTCCTCTAGATCTCCGTTCAAAAATGCAATCTTCACATCCATCTGAAAAACCTTAAAGTTGGAGTGTGCAGCAAATACTAAGAACATCCTGATTGCTTCAAGCCTTGCAACTGGAGCATAGGTTTCATCATAATCAATTCCCTCTTCTTGAGAGTAACCCTTTGCTACCAATCGAGCCTTGTTCCTCGTAACAATACCATTTTCATCCAGTTTATTTCTAAACACCCATCTAGTGCCAATTACAGATTTACCTTTTGGTCTTGGCACCAGCTTCCATACTTTCTGCCTTTCGAGCTGATTGAGTTCTTCCTGCATTGCAGTTACCCAATCTGGATCATCAAGAGCTTCATCAACCTTTTTAGGTTCAATTTGAGATAAAAATCCTGCGAAATTGCATTCATTCTGTGTTGCTCTTCTAGTCTGTACACCCGTGTCCGGTTCACCAATGATCTGTTCAAAGGGATGCGCTCTACTCCATACCCTTTGTCTCGGCAGATTTGATCTTGATGATTCCCCAAGTTCATAATTGTGTTGAGTGTGATGACTAGTAGATCCAAAATCATTGTTTGCTCCCCCTGAGCTGTTGATTTCAAAGTTTGATGAATCAGAGTTTAATGAATCAGCAGATGCATTCTTTGATGTTTCTTCACTTGATTGGGGTTCATTTTCATCGTTCACTTGCTCCCCCTCAACATGTGTTGCTGTCTGATCTACTGGTATAGATTGAACAATAGAGTCTGAAAGAATATCAGAAGTTTGTAGATCAGCATTTATTTTTTCATTCTCAAATCTCAGCTGGTCATGTTCATCAAAATCTTCAAGTCCTGTTATCTTTTTATCATCAAAAGACACATGGATAGATTCCATGACCACTTTTGTTCTCAGATTATACACTCTGAATGCTTTTGTTGATAGTGGGTATCCAACAAAGATTCCTTCATCAGCTTTTAAATCAAATTTGGAAAGTTGTTCTGGATGAGTCTTAAGAACAAAACATTTACATCCAAACACATGAAAGTACTTCAGGTTCGGCTTCTTCTTTTTCACCATCTCATATGGTGTTTTACCATGCTTGTTTATGAGTGTAGCATTCTGTGTGAAACAAGCAGCTTGCACAGCTTCAGCCCAGAAGTAAGTTGGCAGCTTTGCTTCATCAAGCATGGTCCTTGCAGCTTCTATGAGAGTCCTGTTCTTTCTCTCTACTACTCCATTTTGTTGTGGAGTTCCAGGTGCAGAGAATTCTTGCTTTATTCCATTTCCTTTACAAAACTCTTCCATGACTGCATTCTTGAACTCAGTGCCATTATCACTCCTTATGATTTTCACTGTATGCTTAGATCCTTTGTCCAGTTGTCTGACATGCTCTGTTAAGATTGATGCAGTTTCTTCTTTCTTGTGCATGAAATATACCCATGTATATCTGGTGTATTCATCAACAATAACCAAAGCATATTTTTTCTTTCCAATAGACATTATATTTACTGGACCAAATAAATCAACATGCAATAAGTGATATGGCTCAAGAATTGAGGATTCAGTCTTACTTTTGAATGAAGTTTTCCTTTGTTTTGCCTTATGACATGAGTCACATAGGCCATCTGGAGTAAAAACTGATTTGGGCAATCCTCTCACAAGATCTTTCTTCACTAGCTCATTAATGCTGTTGAAATTCAGATGAGAAAGTCTCTTGTGCCAATCCCAGCTTTCTTCAATTGATGCTCTACTCAGTAGACAGATTGCAGAGCCATCAGAGTTTGTTGAAAGCTTGGCTTCATAAATGTTACCATGCCTGTATCCCTTCAGAACAACTTTTCCTGTAGATTTGCTTACAACTTCACCGTGTTCTTCAAAGAAATCCACATGATAACCTCTGTCACAGATTTGACTCACACTTAGCAGATTATGTTTGAGTCCTGAGACTAGAGCTACAGATTCAATGATGACATTCCCAAGTTTGATATTGCCATATCCCAGAGTCCTTCCTATGTTGCCATCTCCATATAAGAAACACTTGGGCCAGCTTTCTCCACAAATTTTGATAGCAGAGCTTTATTTCCAGTCATGTGTCCTGAGCATCCACTGTCCAGAACAAGGATATTTTTCCTGTTACCCTGCAATCACAAAAACCACTAATGATTAGTTTTAAGGACCCGGACTTGCTTGGATCCTTTGGCCTTATTAAGTTTGTTAGCTTTTGCAGCAGAAGTCTTATCAAAGTTTGTGCTAACATTCTTTTTATCAGAATTTATACATGTAGAATCAATCTTGAATTTATTCAAAGAGGGTTTAAGTTCATAATAATCATAATACAACTTATGATACTCTTTGCATGTATAAATAGAATGCCAAATACTGCCACAGTGAAAACAAGGATTCTGTGGCTTAAACCTAACTGAACCACTCTTAACTCCTGACTTAGAAGGTATAGAGTTTATATTTTTATTCTTCCTACAAAAAGTAGCAAGATGGTTAGGATTTCCACAGTTATAACATTTCTTCCTAGGAGCATTGGGAATAGGCATATAGTTATTGCTTTTATTGACGCCTACCTTTCCATTTCTGTTTTTCCTAGGTTCTTTTACCTTGTTCACTCTTTTTAACTCCTTCAGCTTGTGTTTAAGCTGTTTCTGAGACATCAAACTAATATTTACTGATTTGACTTCATCTTGTTTTGGTTTGTCAGATTTTGGTACAAACCTCATATGATTAAGTTTGGGTTTTGCAGCCTTTTCAGTAAATACAGGTTTAGAGGTCTCAGCTTCTAGGTTGGCAGTTTTCTTTTTATCAGTGTAACCTAGACCTTCTTTCCAACAATCATTCTCTATGATAATCTGAGTATTTTTACCAGAGTTAGTCCAAGTTTTAATAATGTTTCTTTCTTTAGCAAGTTCAGATTCAAGATAAGCATGCCTTTTCAATAATTCAGTTTTAACAAAAATAGCATCATCTCTCTCTTTCTGAATTTTTAATATTTGGACTAATTCTAATTCTAGATAGTCATTTCTCTTTCTAAGGTCTAGACTTTCAGATTTTATTCTTTCATTTTCTAAAGTCTGATCTCTGTAGCTAACATGCAAGTTTTTAAGAAAGATTCTTAACTCAGATATATCAATAGTATCAAAAGCTAGAGTAGAGTGAGGTACTTTGGTCTCAGTAGCTTCAGAGATACTATCAGCATTTGCCATCAAGGCATAGTTCACCTCATCTTCAGAGTCTGAAGTGTCAGCCCAATCCTTCTTCTTTGTGATGTAAGCTTGACCTTTATTAGCTTTGGCTTTCTTGCATTCAGGTGCAAAATGTCCTTTCTCACCACAATTATAGCATTTGATTTTGGACTTATCCACTTTCCCAGACCTGCCTTCCTCTCCCTCAACTTTTCTGAAATTCTTCTTTTCGAAATTTGAATCTCTTCGTGTGAACTTATTTCTTTTCCCGAAGTTCTTGTAAGCCATCTTCTTGAAGCTTCTTACCATCAGGGCTGCAAGTTGTTTCATCTCAGCATCACTGCCATCATCATCATAGTCTGTGAGATTGTCAGAGTTTGAGTCATCATCAGAATTTGATGACTCAGTATCAGACTTTGTAATAAGAACCTTTCTGTTGGATTGACTCTTTTTCACAGCAACTTCTTTAGAAGTTTTCTCCTCAACTTTAAGAGCAATTGACTTAAACTTCCCTCCATGCCTCTTGCTTCTTTGTTCCATCTCAAGCTCATGAGTTTTGAGCATTCCATAGATTTCATCAAGAGACATGTCTTGCAGATCATGATTGTCTCTGATGGTAGTGGCCTTTAAATCCCACTTCTCAGGAAGAGCCAACAAGAATTTCAGATTGGAGTCTTCAAGATCATACTCTTTATCTACCAGTGACAGATCATTCAGCAATTTCAGGAATCTGTCATATATATCTGTTAATGACTCATCAGTATTTGAGTCAAAGTGCTCGTACTCCTGTGTGAGTATTGTTCTCCCGTTCTTTTTTATGGCTTTGGTTCCTTGACATCTGACTTCCAAAGCATCCCAAATCTCCTTAGCAGTTTTGCATCCAATGACCCTGTTAGACATAACATTGTCAAGAGCGCTATGTAATAAATGCCTTACCTTGGCATCTTTGCTAATAGAGGAGATATCTTCAGGGGTGTAGTCTTTCTTCTCCTTTGGAATCGTTTTCTGTTCCTCTCCAGCAACTGCAATAGACAATTTGGTAGGCTTATGTGGACCATCATGGATTCTGTCTAAGTACTCTGGATCTGTAGCCTCCAGAAACATTTCCATCTTCACCTTCCATATGGGATATTCTGATGCCCTGAGTATTGGAACTCTGATTGATTCATATCTGCTTGTTGTTGGAGTTTGTGTTTTCTCTGTCATGATTGTATAGATTTTTGAATCTTAACTGTTGTATAATAACAGAGTGGCTCTGATGCCAATTGTTAGGTCCGGAATAACGTAGAAGGGGGGTTGAATACGTTATTTAAAAATATTTCGATTTTTGATGTGGATATGAAATCAAAAATACTAAATCGAAATAACACAACTGTGTGGGAAATATCTTTAAATAGATAAAACCCGGAGGTTTGCTACACAATCTAATCCTATATATGGATCAGCTACAAAATCAAACACTCCTAGGATAGTTTAGGCACGGGGACCTTCTACCCGACACTTCCTGAAAGCGGGCTAAGCCGGCTTTCCTACTAGATGGACTGTCTAGCAGCTTACACAGAGATGATATAAGAGAGAGAATAGAAAGTTGTGTGTTGAGGTGTGTTTTGAAATGAAATACAACAGGCCTATTTATAGGTTTTAGGAAGTCACTATGCTGCATTATTTCAACAACCCCCGTGGGCCCCACCTGCATAGTAACACTATTCCAACAACCCCAAAAACGTGTCTGTTGAAAATATTTTGGACGTGGCCCCACCAACCACTATTTGAACAGTACTATTCACGTGGGCCCCGGATGAATAGTAATTTTCGTTACTATTCATGAATAGTAATTTCGGTTACTATTCATGAATAGTAATTTCGGTTACTATTCATATGAATAGTACTATTCATGTAAATAGTGATTTCGGTTACTATTCATATGAATAGTGATTTTGAATACTATTCATTTTCCTCTTAATTTGACATCCTTAAATATGCAGCTTCCGAAATGGAGGATATCAATACTGCTCTAAACCCAATCATACCTCTTAACAGTTTTTCTGAGTTAGATACTTCGATTCCTTTGTGAAGTGTTGACGCCTAGTGCAACTGGTCTGGTTCACAGACGACTAACATTCACTCATAGTCTTTGTATCATGTCTTTAAGACCACTGTAATCTTTTGGCCCTTCAACTGAATCATTTGTACATCTCATTCTGTCACTGAGACTTGATCATGTTAATGAACTTCTTTCAGCGACTTGATCCTTGTTGATGCCTGTTCTTCAACTTTCACGATCCCTGTATAGAGTTAATATTATTTATCTTTTATCCTAGTTGAGTTATATATGTCCTCTATTACATATTACATTACATTATACTTTACAGGTCACTAGATATTCAATCGGGAAAATAAGAGTGATTTGGACGTTTACAATCGTGCATTAAAAATGTAATGAAAGTGGTATAAATATGTAGAGCTTGAAACGACGATTGTAAAGATATATGCTATGTGTTGGGAAAGTTCCGCATGTGGACGTACGAATAGATTGAAAATTCTTGCCGGAATCACCATGAATCACCGACTGAAGTTCTGGAACAACGATGATGTGACGTCATAACGCAATGCCAATGCGTTACGTAGAATACGCAAGACGGACATGCGTATCCCAGCCTCACCCAGCTGTTGCAATACATATGTTACCCGGCTGAAATTGCGTACGCCCTATTACCCCAACCTCAAATGCATGACTCGCGTTACCCAAACCACAAATGCATATCCAAATGAATATTTTGAGCACCCTCCCCAAAAATGTTAGTTTCATTTTTTTTAACCAAAAAATCGGTTATTTTTTGTTGTCCTCTTCTCCCCAACTCCAAACACACACACCTTCTTCAACCGTCAAACAGAACAGAACTTCCCTAGTTCCATGGTCAAGACAACATGTTACCTCAACACCAAAGATTCCTCAGACACCCAAAACTTCTCAACCCCCATTTCTCCCACGCGCCACCCTCCCACCATTTCACCACCACATCACCACCCCCTCCACCACCACCACCACAAGACATAACCATCACCAATCTCATCCTCACCACAGACTCAAAAGCCCTATCCCAAACCCTCCAAGCCCACAACATAAACTGGACCCAAGACCTGGTCCACAAAACCCTCAAACGCCTCTGGAACCACGGCCCAAAAGCCCTTCAATTCTTCAACATCTTGGACCGCCACAATTCTTACACTCACTCATCCACTGCATTTGATCATGCTATTGACATTGCTGCTAGGCTACGTGAGTACAAGACTCTTTGGACCCTAATGACCCGAATGAAGACCCGGCAGCTTGGCCCGAACCCGAAAACATTTGCAATTGTTATTGAAAGATTGGTGGCTGCAGGTAAGCCTGATAGAGCTGTTAAAGTGTTTTTGTCAATGCATCAACATGGTGTTATTCAAAATTTGCATTGTTTTAATATGTTTCTTGATGTTTTGTGCAAGTCGAGACGGGTTGAAATGGCGTATAATTTGTTTAAGGTTTTTAAAGGGAGGTTTAGAGTTGATACTATTACTTATAATGTGCTTGTTAATGGGTTTTGTTTGATTAAGAGAACGCCTAGGGGGTTAGAGATTATGAGGGAGATGGTTGAGAGAGGGTTAGAACCGAGTCTTTGTACGTATAATACCATGCTTAAGGGGTTTTTTAGAGCGGGGCAAGTGAAGGAAGCTTGGGAGTTTTTTTTGGAGATGAAGAAGAGGAAATGTGAGATTGATGTTGTTACGTATACTACGGTGGTTCATGGATTGGGATTGGTGGGTGAGGTTAAAAGAGCGCGGAAGGTTTTTGATGAGATGATTGATGCGGGGGTGCTTCCGTCTGTTGCAACTTATAATGCCTTTATTCAGATTTTGTGTAAGAAAGATTGTGTTGAGAATGCTACGTTGGTGTTTGATGAGATGGTGAAGAAGGGGTATGTGCCGAATTCGACGACTTATGGTGTGTTGATTAGAGGGTGGTGCCATGTAGGGAAGATGGATAGGGCAATGGAGTATATGCATAGAATGAAGATTGACGAGTGTGAACCAAATGTACAGACATATAATGTTGTTATTCGGTATTATAGTGATGATGGTGAAATTGAGAAGGCATTGGAAGTGTTTGAGAAAATGGGTAGAGGCGAGTGCTTGCCTAATTTGGACACTTATAATGTACTAATAAGTGCAATGTTTGTCAGGAAGACGGCAGATGATTTATTGGTGGCTGGGAAGTTGTTGATTGAAATGGTCGATCGAGGATTCTTGCCTCGAAAATTTACATACAACAGGGTGTTGAATGGCCTTCTGTTAACAGGTCATCAAGAGTTTGCCAAAGAGATTCTTAGATTGCATAGTAGTTCAGGCCGTCTGCCTCGGCACTTCAGACTGTAAAGCCTATCGATGCTCTTAGTTCCTGAAAATTGTGAACTGGCTTGCATCAATTGCACAGCTATGTGTCCTTTAATCAACAAGGTGTGACGCTGGTATAAACAGTCCTCTACATTCGTGGCTTAATTTGTTGCTGTTGTCAGTGATATTTTTGGACGAGTAACAACTCCCGAGACAGTAAGTTGGCAGCTTCATTGACTTGTGATGACTAAATTGAGAGTAGAACTGCAGAAAAAATATAAATTTTTACCTCTCAGACAGGTTTGCCATGAGATTACACAGTGTACAAGTTTTTCCAAACTTGTAAAGCTCCGATATGGGGGAAGAGACATCTAAACAAATTGAAGCTATATGTATGTTTATTTTAGGCAATG
Organism: Kitagawia praeruptora; assembly: GCA_037693485.1. NCBI lineage: Eukaryota > Viridiplantae > Streptophyta > Magnoliopsida > Apiales > Apiaceae > Kitagawia > Kitagawia praeruptora. The sequence goes on along the minus strand of CM075350.1, from coordinate 25,401,546 downwards.
CTGTTGATTTTATCATGTTTAGCTAATTTGCATTCTACTTATGTTTTTGATTTTTCGAATTGTGCATTGAATTCAGTTTAGTGTTCGATTATTATTAATTTAGGGGATGCTTGTGTAGTTTTGTTTATTAATATTTTAGGTAGATAGTAGAAAGCTAGAAGCATTGTTATGTATTTACAGATTTAGATTGCCAGGTACGAAATCGAAATCTCTGCTTCAGTGAAGCATTATGGAATGAGTAAGTTAATTTAGACTGTTGGTGAAGTTTCTTTGACATCTTCGAGAAGAGACTCGGAATTTTTTAACATTCTCCTTTATGATCTCCATATTACCAATTTGTACCTTTTTACAATCTTTTGTGAAACTAATTGAATAATTATACTGGTTCCTAAACCCTAGTAGATGATTATTACCATATATTCTAATTCTAGAATATTCTTACACTTACATCTAAATAATAATATAAATAATTACATCTAAATACACTTACATTTAAATAATAATTTTATGTATTTATTTTATGTGCTGCATAAGGCCTTTCAGTAGAAACTGTAGCCTTAGGTAAGTTAGGCCTTTCGATCTCACATGTTGATACCAGTTACAACGGTGTAAGATGTGTGTGATGTACTGTAATTCTTATCTAACTGTGATGTAGAATGGTCCATGAATATTTACTTATTTTAATGTCACATTCTATGGTGCTGTACTTCCATTGGAGTAATCATAAGTAATAAGTTTATAAGAAGGTGGTAAGATTTTCAATTTTCAGTATTAAGTTCAACGTGTATACTCAATGTCTGATAAGCTTAAACAGTGAGAATTGGGGAACATACCAATGACCTGCATACGGGATTGACTAGTTTGTGCTATTTGTAGTTTTAGCTTGTAACATGGATAAAACTATGATGAATAATTGGTGCACATGCCATCTTTTTCTCAAGATTTGGGATCTTTAATTTATTGTTTTCCTTTTTTGCAATTTCTTTTTGACACAAGGCACTTAATCTACTGTAGATAGCAACTACATGGAAACTTAGCCATGAAGGTGGTCAGTGGAGGCCATGTTTAAGCAAGTCTTCTGGAGGTATGAGCACGTATTGTTATATCATCGAAATAAGGAGGCTACTATGTTTTTATTTTAACAAAATCTGTTGGTCAATATTATTAAAGATGTTTTGTATCACTCTGTATGCTCATTACTTCCAAAACAGCATACTGTTAACTAACCACACCCACTCACTGATTATATCTTGTGCCATGGATTGGAACCACAAATACCAGATGGGTAAAGTTGTTACTACTGCGATCATATTACTTCTTTGTTGACCAGCTAACAAAAGGAGGTCTGTGACCACCCAAGAACAATATTAACACATTTACATTGCAATTGATGCCATGCTGTTCATTGAGGTTTCTCTTCATCAATGGCAATCCATTATGTTGTATATTTTTTTGTGAACTGGTCATGCTATATAATTCAGGTCACGGACTTCCTACAATACTTTGAGTTGTGGACATTTTGAGAATTATATACTTCAGTTTGATCTTTCGGAAAGATGTTTACATTTCAAACATATATGTATTTAATTTAAGGTCATTGATGCATATTGATTTAAGGTAGTCTATCGCTGTAGGATTACCCGAATCAAATGGTTATATTTACGTCGAGGCAAATGGTGGCTTGAATCAACAGAGGACGTCGGTAATTTAAGTGCTTTCTGTGCTACTGACTTGATTATTTCTGACACTGCCTAAAAATTTTATACATAAGTGCTCACATATTGCATTTCTTCATGGTTTATAACTGTGTTACATAGATATTCAATGCAGTTGCTGTGGCCGTGTATCTTAATGCAACGCTTGTTATTCCTGAGTTTCGTTATCATAGCATTTGGAAAGACTCTAGGTCTGTATACATATGTTTGTAGTTTTTTTTGGAAATTTGCAGCGATAGGTTGTCTGACGGTGCAATATTTTTGTAATTTTAATTTGTTTTGGTAAATGAATTGCGTTGCCAACAAAGCTACTGAAAATGATTATGCATTAATTTCATTAGAGTAGTGCTCTTTTTACTTAACTATGAAAATGATATATGTTTATGATTTACTATACAATATTTGCACACACATATACAGTAAATTATGGATGTGTTTTAAATTTTAACTTAAATGTTATTGTAAGTTTACTCAAAGCTATAATATACTTTGCACTAATATCGCACTGTTGTTATATTCAAATTTTTTAGTCCTCACATGTCTTCAGCTTTAAGATCTGCTTTGGCTGATAGGAATTTTTGGTGTTGCTAGTTTATGTAATCCATGGTTCTCTGATTCTTGAACATGTAGATGTTCATCTTAACATAGTACTATATAATCCTGCTAAGCCACCCTCTCAAAATTGTATGGTATTAGGAGGAGGGATTAGCACGATCATATAGTATATGCTAACATCCCCCTTCCCCCTCACCGGAAAGCCCATTTTTTGGGTCAAGCGTGGATTACTAAGTGCTCATCTCTAGAGCAATATTTTTCCATAGTATATGTTAAGAGTTCACTCATTGACTGCCGAAAATTGGAGCAGCAGACTTTTTAACCTGCCGAAAGGAGATCCAGTGTAGTTGGTACTCTTATTCATTTTAATACAAGCTAAACAAATGGTTGATGCAGTTTACGTTATATTAGCTGATTGTTGATTTTTTTGGTTCCTGGAAAATTTTATTATTTATCTCCTTCACCTGTGCTGACTGGAATTTTGATTGATAGTAAGAGGAGCTTTGAAACATTGGCCTGTAGGCATCATTATTGTATACAGTTTTACAGCTGTTTCATTTACTTATCTTGTTAGCAAATTAACTAAGAGTCTCTTCAAGGTGAATTTTGTTTTCAAATATGGTCATTGTACTAAATATTTGAATTTGTTTGCCTTACTTTTCCATGGACAGTGAATTCAAAGACATCTGTTATGAAGAATTTTTCTTAGAATGTAGAAAAATGATGTAAGAGTAGTCGATAAAGTTCCTGGTTACTTGATGGAACGGTACGATAGCAATACAAGTAATATACTCAATTTCAGAGTAAAAGCCTGGGCCCCCATTCAGTACTACAAGGATGAAATACTTCCCATCAAGATAAGGGTGTTGAATGGCCTTCTTAACAGGTCATCAAGAGTTTGCCAAAGAGATTCTTAGATTGCATAGTAGTTCAGGCCGTCTGCCTCGGCACTTCAGACTGTAAAGCCTATCGATGCTCTTAGTTCCTGAAACTTGTGAATTGGCTTGCATCAATTGCACAGCTATGTGTCCTTTAATCAACAAGGTGTAACGCTGGTATAAACAGTCCTCTACATTAATGGCTTAATTTTTTGCTGTTGTCAGTGATATTTTTGTACGAGTAACAACTCCCGAGACAATAAGTTGGCAGCTTCGTTGACTTGAGATGACTAAATTGAGAGTAGAACTGCAGAAAAAATATAAATTTTTACCTCTCAGACAGGTTTGCCATGAGATTAGACAGTGTACAAGTTTTTCCAAACTTGTAAAGCTCCGATATGGGGGAAGAGACATCTAAACAAATTGAAGCTATATGTATGTTTATTTGATCATATGGTATTTAGCAAGGTTGTAAAAATCGGAAATCGGTTCGACTCGATTTGATCTTCAAAATCCAAGTACTTGGTCGATTTTCCGAGTACTCGTTTTCAGCATCCGAGTACTCGGTTAAATCCGAATCAGTTAATCACCGATTTCCGAGATTTCCGAGTACTCGTCCGAGTCAACCGATTTTTACAACACTGGTATTTAGTAAGAAAGGCTCAATACAATATCTCGAATACATGGCCCATTATCGTAACTTTGCAGTGCTGGATCTGTGTAAAAGTCATGCATCTTACATCTTCATGCAATTAGTTTTGCAATGTAAGAGATGCTATTTCCAGGTTGTTTGAATGTCACATGGCATTGGATGTGGTCAGCCATCCTCAATTCAAATATCAAAATTACTCAAAGTTTTGAGCTTTATGAACACAACACAATTACAAAGCGGAGCTTCAAACAGCTAAAGGAATTACGAATTACTGCACAGAGTGTAGGTCATCATACAAAGGTTAGTAAAAATAATCGAAATTTGCCTTATATTGAACTTCAAAGTCTATTTCGGCAAATAATAAAATATCAGGTCTTTTGTATGATAAGTTTGTAAAGCAAGCATATTACTACAGATAGGGACGGGCAGGAGCAAGAGTCAAGAGACTCAAAACTCCTATATAATTGTTCAAAGAGTATGCTTTGTGGTACTAAAGATGAACATAAAGACAAACTAGTCACATTGTTGTGGAATTATTTCTTTACTACCTGTTTTCTACTTGAAAAAGAAAGATTAGGACTGCTGATGTTGAACTAAATTTATTATAGTTTTTAATAATATAAATAAGATAGACTAAGAGTTCTTCTTAATTTAGGTATATAATTATGCAATTGATTTGTTTGAAAGAACTAACTGAAGTTAATATGTGTGATCGTATCGATATAAATACTTCTAGCTTTTGGGACTTCTATATAGAATAGTGTTGATTTTGTGAAATTACTGTAGTAATAGATATTTTGATTGTTGTAAAAGAGTTAGTCGAACATCAATTCTAGAACAAAACAACAAGAAAAGATAACGTCTTTATGATGGTCTGTTCATTAGACATAGCAACAGGTAACTTCTATGATTGTCAACAATTTGGTATCTGGCTTATAAACTCTTATATAGAAAAACTAAACTTCTATGTTGATAATGTGTTGTATCGTCTTGTATTAGGTGAATCGGAAGATGATCGTCCTCACGCTTACACTAAGCATCCTTTATCAATTTTAATGAACTTTCAATAGAAGAAAGGCCACACGTGTCTTTCTGTAGTGAGTTGGAGCCTGATGGACAGTCTCGGATGCATACTTTTGAGCCATCAATGTATAGAATGTTTACAAGAAGTAAATTGTTCACAGTCCAGTGAATCCGTTTTATATTCTTTCCTTTGGTAGTTGATGTACCCTGTTACTACCTCACGCAGAACTTAATTGTTTTGAACACTAATTTTCTATTCACTTTCATTGTTCTAAGAACTGAGAACATCTATTGATGGTTATTTGCATTCCATTGTGGTGTGCAAGGCTTCTTCTGAGTGGCATCTATAGTGTGACTTTATTTTCGATTTTGCAAGGTTTATACAATTTGAACAGCTGCAATAATTTTACTGATTCTGTTGCCAGGATGATATTTGTCTTGCAAAGGGAATCCGACCTTATTTGTTAGGTTTCAGCAAGGAGTTATGTAACTTGTTGCCAGAACCTGAAATTTTATCTTCCTGTGTTTAAACTCTTAAGCAAATGGCAGATTTAACATCGGTGGAGGACCTGGAGGTTCATAAAACTCATTTTGACACCCTTGTATAATTTCTATTGATCTTAAGAGCATTTTTAATTTAGATTCTGAAAAAGAAGAGCAGATGTGGACCTGGGAGAGTGGGAGTAAGAGGTGAGGGCATTGTTGTCCTTATTCCTAATGCCAAATGGTTTTGCTTATGTAATGAATGCGACCATTTGTGCAAAGGAACAAAGGGTAAAAAATAAAATAAAAATATTATTTTTAAACTCTATTCCGAATAAGAAGAGAGGGAGTAGTATATAAGTGAGTGACTATGGTCCCATTTGGAAATCTTATTTTTCAGAAATAAGTTATTTATTTTGATAAAAAATACATAAATATGTACTTTTTTTAGAAACAAAAAGAAATCAATCCATTAATCAAAAGTCATACGGCATCTACAAATACAATCGTAAGAACAGACGCTTAAGGGGATCGCTGTTGAATCCTTCCTAGAGGCAACCAAGCGATTTGAAGATAATTGATATATACATGTTTTTACTGCAACAACCATCATCGAATTGTTCTGGACCGACGACCATATATGCGATTCCATAGTAACCTTCATCTCTGAATCAAAATCATGAAAAACTTGCCGATCTATACCCTTGGTCATGGAAAACTCCCAAATCCAATCCAAACAAAAAACCAAACTCCCACAAGGATAGACTAACACAACCCAAATAAATTGGGAATTATTGAAATCCAAATAAATTGGGAACTTTATTGAAAAGAAACAGAAGAAAGCAAGGAAAATGAAAAATGAATTGGGGCGTTCCACCGGTGAAATCCGATGGAAGCCCCCTCAAAAATCTTTAATGGAGGCTAGGGTTAGAAGGGAGAGAGAAGAAGGATTTTAAATATGTATTTTTTTTTTTAAATAAGTAACTTATTTTGTAATATAACAAATATTAAACTCGTCATACACATTTTTCTCTAAAAAAAATTATGTAAATAAAATCTTTTCCAAAATAAATAACTTATAAGTTCAATTTAAGATTTGGCAAACGGGGCCTATATAAATAAGTTTCTAAAAAGTTTATCTCCAACCATGTAGAACCCTTAGCTAAAATTAATTAAAACATACTATAAATAAAAATTATAGGGATTATGTAAAAAAAAAAAATCAACTCCAATGGATCATTTCCATTATCTATATTTTAAGCCAACCTCATGATGTTGACTATATTTGTCGAATCTCTAGAGACCTGTAAAAAAATTCCACATCATCTCCTACCATGTTTAAATGATATATTCTATTTATAATAACTTAAAATAATAATAACATACTATTTTTAAAATATAGACAATCAATATAGCCAGTACCATCGAAGCACAACGCTAATAGGTTTAGTAAATATAATCAATATTTTCTATCATTTTATCCAATCATTTTAACCAACCCCAATGGAGATTCTCCATGGGCATATTCAACCAGGATATTTAATTTTTTTCAAAATTTTAAATATCAAATGTATTTAACTCAAATATTTTTAATTTAGATTTGGGAAAAATATTAAAAGATATTGGTATTGGTAAGAATTTTAAAGTTTTCAAAGTCAAATATTCAATCAAGATTTTTGTTTTTTATAAAAATTATGGAAATATTCAATTTAGATTTTGTAAAATTTAATACAGTAGCATTTTTTGGATTTTATGAAATGAAAAATTTGCTAGTTATTTTCATATTTTTTGGAATACAGTCAAAATCTATACACTCTAGAAAATCATGAAGATAATGTAAAGGTGCCAAATATAGAATTAAATTAAATTTAAAACATTAATTTTTTTCATTGGTCATAAAATAAAACCGTAAAAAGCTTTGGGGAAAAGAGTAAAATTTGGCTTTTGGGGAGACGAGGTTTTTTTAAAAAAAAGATAGAGTAGAATCTTGGCACGTGGTGAAGAGTCAGGTGCATGCAGCATTGCAAGCAAGGCAGATAACTAGGAGTAATTTCAAACACACGAGAGCGCGGATATGAAAATCTTTTTTTTTTTTTTTTTTTTTTGAAAATTCGAACTTGCATTAACTTTCATCGTTGATCACATTACAAATAAAATGTGGAGCGCTATCAACCCACTCCATAGGAACTGGCATAGAATAAGTAGCTTGAACTAACAAATGTGCTACTTTATTCGCAGTCCTCCTAGTAAAAACAACTAACACTCCGTCGAAGTGTTTAAGAATTTCCACACAATCGTCAACAATTGTATGGAATATTGAGTTACCCCTTCCTCCATGAATGGCCTCAACTACTGCCTTAGCATCCATCTCAAAGATACACTTTGCTGTTCTCCAGCTTCTGGTCCAGATTAAAGCTTCTCTAAGGCTTCTAGCTTCCCCCTCTTTTGCTTGCATCCTCCCAGCAATTTGACAAGCACGGGCACGAACGAAACAACCCTCCTCATCTCGGGCTACACATCCCGCTCCAATGAAGTCATAATCGACTTTACAAGATGCATCAATGTTGATCTTTATCCACCCCGGAGGTGGTTTACACCACTGCTGCAACTGGGGTCGTTCCTTGCTACCAGTCCCATCCTCTTGCGCTTTTTTCCAATCCTGAAAGCAGTTCATCGCCATAGCATTAACACCAAAAGCCGATATAGCCTTCCTATCCCATATCCATGTATTCCGACGAATCCATAAACTCCAACACAGCAGGGTAATCTGAACGCACTGCTCCGTAGGACTATTAATAAACGCTTCCTTTAGAGTTTGCAAAACAGTTCCTCCTTCCTCTATAGGCACTATCCTTTGCAGACCCACTAGGCTCCACACTTCGCGAGCAAAACAGCATGTAAACAATGCGTGAACTGCATCCTCATTGGAAACATGGCACCATGCACATGTCTTCACCACATCCACATTCTTGCTGGCCAAAGCTGTTTTTGTAGGTAATACATTGATACAAGCACGCCATAAAAGGTTCAGCATCTTACCAGGCACTTTGATTCTCCACAACCTCGACCAAAAGTTTCTATCTTCGCAAGGATGCTCCCCATGAATATGCCTGTATGTACTCCTAACTGTAAATTCACCATCCCCATCAAGCATCCAGTACCAAGCATCATCACCAGTATACCGACTAGATAAAGGAATTTGTTGTATCAGTCTTCGATCTCTGTCATTAAATAAGTCCACCAGAATGTCCTCGTCCCACCTTCTACTTTCTGATTTCATCAGTCCATGGACTGTAGAGTTTGCCAGAGTCTGAGGCATTTCCGTAGTAACATAACCATTAGCAGGACATGGCAGCCAGGGGATATGCCATATGCGTGTATTTCTACCATCAACAATCTTCCTCCTACTACCCTGCTTCATACTCTCTTGAACAGACATGATACTCCTCCAAGTATAACTTGGGTTTTGACTCAACTGGGCATTTACAAAATCATCGTTTGCATAGTACTTAGCTTTCATTAAAGCAGTCACTAAAGGGTTTGAGTTATTCATTAGCCGCCAAGCTTGCTTAGCTAACATGGCCCTATTGAAATCCCCCAATCTCTTGAACCCCAAGCCGCCTGCTTCCTTCACTTCACACAGCCTAGCCCACGATCTCCATTTAATGCCTCCTCCCCACCAATAAGAGTTCATTTTTTTCTCCATTGCATCACAAATTTCTGTTGGAATTAGAAATAGCTGCATCCAAAAGTTCGGGACTGTTTGTGCCGCCCCTTTAAGCAATGTCACCTTCCCTGCTTTTGATATATTTTGCATCCGCCATGTGTTTAGCTTCTGCTCCACTCGATCCACCAGAAAGCTAAAGGCTGCATTTTTCTTTCTCCCTATAGACATTGGCACTCCAAGGTACTTACCTGGGCTCCTATTCTCGACCACCTGTAGCAGTGAACAGACCTCTTTCGATCGTCTTCCCCTGTGTTTGAGGAGAAGGTAATAGCTGATTTATTAAAATTAATCACCTGCCCTGAGATGTTAGCATACCTATCCAATATTCTCTTCATTACATTTGCTTCAGCTATAGTTGCTCGGAAAAAGAAGTAGCAGTCATCCGCAAACAATAAGTGAGAAATGACCGGTGCTCTCCTTGCTATACGACACCCATGTAACAACCCATTCATCTCATTTCTCCTAATAATTGCACTTAATCCCTCGGCACACATGATGTAGATGTATGGCGAGATCGGGTCTCCTTGTCTCAAGCCCTTCTCTGGTATAACATGTCCAAATTCTTTACCATTGTGCAAGAAGCTATATGACACCGAACTAATAAAGGCCATAATTCTATGGATCCAAGACTGATTAAATCCAAATTTTTCCATCATGCTTCGAATAAACGCCCATTCTATCCTATCATACGCTTTAGAGACATCAATTTTGAATCCCGCAATTCCGACCTTACCTTGAGTGTGTCTCTTCATGTAGTGGTTGATTTCAAAAGCAATTAAGGCATTATCAGTAAGAAGTCGACCCTCTATAAATGCACTTTGATTTTCAGATATGATCGAGTTCAGACACCGTTTCAATCTATTTGAAAGCACCTTTGATAAGATTCGAACTAGAACATTACATAGAGAGATTGGGCGCAAATCTCCCATGGTCTGTGGATCCTTAATTTTTGGAATCAAACACACTAAAGTTTTATTCACTCCCTCAGGCACCACTCCTGTTTGCATAAATTGACGACAGAAATTCACTACATCCATGCTGACAACACTCCAAAAAGCTTGATAAAAGGCAGGATTAAACCCATCAATGCCCGATGCTTTGTCTGGGTGCATAGAAAACACGGCCTCTTTCACTTCTTCTTCTGATATCTCCCCCATCAGGTCTTCGTTTTGCATATCTGACACCTGCTTAACTACCTCTCTGTCCGATAACCTACCTTGCAGATTTCCCGCTTTGAACAACGTTGAAAAGTATTCTTCGATGACCCTCTGAATTTTCTCTTCTTCTTCCTGCCAAGCTCCATTTGCATCCTTAATTCTGTCCACTTTATTATTCTTCTGCCTATTTGATGCATATCGGTGAAAAAACCTCGTATTTTTGTCTCCCCCTTGAAGCCAAAATTGCTTGGACCGTTGCTTCCAATAAATCTCCTGCTTATCCAGTAGGCATAAATACTCCCATCTGGTTGCGTTGTACTGCTGAATACCTTGACAATCCCTCCGAGACCTTAACTTCTTCAGCATCACCCGACACTGCTGAGTCTTTACTTTGTACTCATTCTTCAAGCCACCTCCCCATTGCTGCAATTTCTCAGCACAAACCCTGATTTTTCCCGCTATATTCAGCCCTCCTGCTAACTCCCACCCATTCTTTACCACATTCATACACTCCTTCTCCCGAAGCCAAACGTTCTCAAACCTAAACCGATGACCTTTTGGCTCATAAACCTTTTTATTTAGCGACAAGAATAAGGGTAGATGATCAGAAGTGGCTACCTCAATTACTTGCACTTCAGCCAAAGGGAACAATGTTTGCCAACTATGATTAGCAAAACCTCGATCCAATCGCTCCTGAACCCAGTTCGGTTGCCCCCTCGAACGCTCCCACGTAAACTTCTCGCCCACAAATCCCAAATCTCTAAGCCCACAATCATTGATAGTGGCCGTGAAACCTATTAATAAGGTATTCGGATGATCTCTTCCTCCCCTTTTCTCCTCCCTATACATCATATCATTGAAGTCCCCTAAAATACACCATGGAAGGTTTGAATTTCCTGCCAAATAGGATAACATATCCCATGACTCACGCCTTCGCCTTCGCTCCGGACACCCATAAAAACCCGTGTATCTCCATCTTCCCACTTGACTATTCTCCACTTCAAAATCTATAAAGTGACGAGTCGCTTCTACCACCTTGCATCCTCCCTCATACTTCCAAAGTAAAGCTAAACCTCCACTCCGACCGTGAACATCCACACTACAGTACCCCCCGAAATTCAGTGATTTACATAACTTTTTAATTGAATTCTCCTTAACTAAAGTCTCAGACAAGAAAATAATATTTGGCCTTTTTTGCTGGGTAATTTCTTTTAGGAAACGAATTGTGCGTGGTCTACCCAACCCACGACAATTCCAAGCTAGGATACTCATTGAGATAGGCGGGCCTGGAGTCCAGTACCCGCCTCTGGTCCGTTTTTTGATCCGTTAACATTTGACTTCTCAATTATATTAATCATTCCCTGAGTATTAGCAATTCCCTCATCATCAATGCGCTTTCTTTTTGTCTCCATAACCACAATGTCGGATATTACAAGTGTTCTTCTATCGTCCAACTCGTTCTCCACCCCAGTATTCTGCACACTTCCCTGATATCCCAGAATCCTCTGTTTGACTGTGACGCTGCCCTCTCTCCCTTGGAATTCGGTCTTCCTACCATCTTGCTTCATGAAACTCTCTCCCCTCATTCCAGTCTTCTCTTCGCCATGGGCTACTCCACTGCCTCCATCTGCCTTCCATTGTTGACCTCCGTCCTGCCCATTCCTCAGCCACCTTGCTCCTATGTTCTGAGTTTTACTGTTTTTGCTTGGAGCCCTTAACCAAATACCATATTCTTTCGCAATATCTTTTCCTGGGTTAGCATACACCACAGAGCACTCTCTATCCGAGTGCCCCAAGCAGCCACAAACAAAACAGAACATACTAAGCCGTTCATACTTGAAATTTATCCAACTAAACTCACCTCCTGCACGTTTGAGCTTCATCCTGCGCTTCAGCGGAGTCTCAATATTCATTCTCACTCGAACCCGAACAAACTGTTTCCATAACCCATTCATATTCTCCGGATCCGCTTTCACAAACTCCCCCACAAAGTTTCCTATACTGTGTATATTCTTCTCTGATATCATTCCCGTTGGTAGATCATACACCTGAACCCAGATTTCCATTTGCTTGAGCTGCACTGTATTTGGGTCCTCATGTGGTTCCAACTTATGAAAAACTAACAGCCCTTGCTCAAAAGTCCATGGTCCGCCCTCGATAACTCTCTCCATATCTAAAACATGGTAGAAAACAAACGAATACCTCTGTCCTCCAAGGTCGTGTATCTCTACTCCTTCTTTAGGCCTCCACAGCGCCGCCAAAACATTCTGCATTGCTTGGAAGTTCACATTTCTGTCAGTAAGAAAACGTCCCACCAAGACAAATTTTTGTTGACCTTGGTTCACATCTTCATCTCCCAGCAGGATCCCATCTTCTTCTTCCTGTGTTAACGACATTTTTGCATACATATCTTCCAATTTCCCACTAGATGACGCCATACCAACAAAACGGAAAAGGACTTGACTACGAAAAAAGAAAAGAAAAACAGCTGATTGGATACGGACTTTTACTTGTCACAAGACAAGACACAACTTGCTACTATGCAAGACAGTTGACTTACACTGGTCAAGAGGTTAATTTGATCCAGTGCTGAATACAAATAGACTATCGGACAAAGACAGATCTGGGAGGTGTTTAATTGGCCATAATTGATTACTTGAAAGGAATAATTGGATATGGTTAATTGAATAGGAATAAAGGATTTTAGGATGGAATGTTTTGAAAGGATGTGGATCTGGACAAGAAGTTAGTTGGCGGCTTGGAAGGAATGTAGGGTTTCTATCCTAGAGAGAAGGGGGAGCTTTTTTCTAGAGAGAGGAACATTATAGGTTCAAAGCCTTTTACCAACTTTTTTTTTTATGAAAATCTTTTTATTTTCAAATAAAGAGAAGGGAGTAAAAACACAAGACAGGTAAAAAATATAGACATGCAAAGGGGGAATCAATGGCGGTAGAAAATTAGAATTCAAAATTTCAAAGAGGCGGAAACACTCCCATTATTATCCCTCCCCAACTCCATCACCGCGCCAACCTCAACAACCCCAATCTCTCTCTCTCTCTCTCTCTCTCTCTCTTAACGCCACCCCCAATCTCTCTCTCTCTCTCTCTCTCTCCCTCTCATAGATCTGTGGGGAGAGAAATGACGCTGGTTTCATCCAATTCAAAAGATTCTTCATCTCTCCCTCTTGGATCCAGAGATTCCAACTATTGCCGCAAACAGAAATCTCTTGGCCTCTTATGCTCCAAGTAAACTCCCCTTTCTCTATTTACACTACATCTCAATGTTTTTATTTACATGTGAATTTCAATTACAATTTTTTATTAATTTCTTTCCTTTATTGCTATCTTCTTAATTACAGTTTCTTGAGCTTGTATGACCGAGATGGTATCGATACTATTGGACTCGATGATGCTGCTGCCCGTCTAGGTCTGCTTTTCTCCTCCCCCTCTTTTTCGATTTCTCGATTTTATAATTATAATTATACGGAGGAATTATTATTCAAAATCATGTCTTGATTTTTATTTTAATTGGGTAGATTGTATCTGTTGAATTGCCTTCTTTTATTTAATTCTTGTGTGTATGTGAATTGTTATGAACTGTGTTTATTTTTTTATGTAATTGGGGATATTTTAGGTGTTGAGAGGCGAAGGATCTATGATATCGTAAATGTTCTTGAAAGCATCGGTGTAAGATCTATTGTTCCTGGCCTTTTATGTCCTTTATTTAATTATTTTGTTAATTTTAGGGGAATTTTCTGATTTTGTTACTGGTTTGCAGCTTCTTACGAAGAAGGCCAAGAATCGTTATTCTTGGAAAGGGTTTGGAGTCATTCCGAAAACTCTACAGCTGCTTAAGGTGTTTACTTTATCCAACTTGTGTTTTATAGAGGACTTAATTATTGAAATGGTGCAATTTAGCGTTTAGTACATTTTGCGATTGGCTGATTGTTAAATTCTGATAATTTACCAGCAAGAAGGTCTTAAGGAAAGCTATACCTCCTTTGAAGATCCTTTACCCTTTAAGGTGTGTTGGTTTTTCATGTCTTGGAGCTTCAGAGAACTCCTTTATATCTATGTTTATGTATAACTTTCAACTTCAATTTTGTGATTCAAGCAATAATTTGTAGCATTGTTGATGGTGGTTTTATGTATGCCATAGATTGTTGAAGACGAACTAGATGAGAAGTTACAAACTTCCAATAATTCATGTCAGAATGATAAATCAAATGCAAGTTCTGTCCCTAAAAATTCAGGATTAGGGGCATCTAAATCTGGTATGTCTTTGCATTGTTTAGCCTTCTTATTATTATATTATAAGCATGTTTTTTTTGCTAAACTATTATAAGCATGTTGTAATTTACTAGTCAATTATTATAGATTTGCTGGGTAAATACTATATGTTTCACTGAGTTCTTCTGCAGAGCGGAAGGAGAAATCTTTGGGATTGCTGACACAGAATTTTGTCAAGCTCTTCTTGTGTTCAGATGTATGCCATCTTTTTCAAATTCATTTAAGCGCTTTGTTTTGTGGGAATTTGTGTGGCTGACGAGCTCGATTATTTCCCCTTTTTGTTGTAGGTGGAGATGATCTCCCTTGATGAAGCTGCAAAGATATTGCTTGGTGATGCTCATGATCAGTCAATGATGAGAAGTAATGATTTTTCTCTGTGTCTCTTCAAATATAATGAGTTGTTACTAAGAACTCTTTAACTAATGTTCTCTTCTTAAGTTAATTCTACAGCTAAGGTTAGACGGCTCTACGATATTGCAAATGTTTTGTCTTCCATGAACTTTATTGAGAAGGTCAGACTTTAGTTTACTGTTATCCGGAAGATGTTTAAAAATTACTTTTTGTTTAAATTCTAACTTATTCAATAATGCAGACTCATCACTCTGTGACAAGGAAACCTGCCTTCAGGTGGCTGGGAATGAAAGGAAGATCTCAAATGGCATCAACTAATGATCTAATTCATGAGAGTAAGAAACGGACATTTGGAACTGAGCTCACAAACACCAGTCTCAAAAGATGCAGGGCGGCTCTATCAGTCAATGCAACTACTGATCAGGCAATGATAGCACCGTTACAAAAACGAGCTGAATGCATGACTGTCAAAAAGGTTGATGCAAGTGACTTGGAAAAAGGATCAATACAGAATGTCCAAAACTATCACTTTGGTCCATTTGCTCCTATAAGCATGCCTAAAACGAAACCTTCTAGCAATAACAGGAAGCAGATCCACGATTGGGAAAGTCTTGCCAAAACTCACAGTCCTCAGTATCATAACCAAGGTATTGCTTCATGCTCTGATACATCATTTTAATGTCTTTGAATTAAAGTGTACTCCAATGGGTGATACAGACAAAGATTGGCATGCCTCATGTAGTTTGACTCTGCCCACGAAATAATAAGTTATCTAGTTTCATGCCTTCAAGTGTCACCCTCACTTTAACATTTATTGCTTTTATCTACACATTGTTATTCACTTTGGCTGTTGACTATACACTCTTGGTGAAAGTTTTTGGTGTGTTCATTCAAGAATATAGAATAATTAGCCAATGCAGTGATGCCTATTAATAAGTTCATCTTCTAATGCAGCAACTAAAGTTTTTATTTCTATAAAAATGTACTGTGTTCCATTTGTATGCCATTGGCCTGAATCAGAGCAATTATACTGATTGACCACTATCTTTTGATGTTTGTTTCAGCTTTGAGAGATCTATTTGGTCATTACATGGAAGCGTGGAATTCTTGGTATTCTGAAGTAGCTGGTGTGAAGAATCCAATACAACTACATACCTAATTGCTGTATGTGCTGCTAGAAACCCAAGTCCGTATTATAGTCAGAACAAGAACATAGGTGCCTCCAGTATTCTTTCCATTCAAATTGACAAAGAAGAGATGGGAAGATGTTGAATGCATGTGCTCTATGTATCAGCTTTGAATGACCATCCTCTACATACTGTGAATTGTAATATCTTACATCATTCATCTGCTTCCATTTACTGTCAAAATACACCCTATGTAGGATTTTTCAGCTTTCTTCCTACTTTCAAAAACTAGTTGTGATTTTAGAAAGTATACATGTTTGAAAGTTCCCGCAGTTGGGATTTACATGAATAATTGAATGTCTCAAATGTGTTTGTTGCATGTATCCCATATATGGTAGATTCTAGTTTTACTTTGTGAACATACACATAGATTGTCAAGATCTAGTCCTTGTGTTGGTAATGCCTAGACAAAATTCTTGTTTCAACCTTTACAAGGGCATCCAAGGTGTCATTCAGTTAAAGATGAAACATTCAAAACATTACTGTAGACTATTTGCCAAAAAATGAATTTAGATTTTATTCAATTCATCACTGGTGCAGAAGCCACCATTTTTTACCAGAAATACTTTTATAGTTAATCAAATCATTACAGTCTTTGGTCACTAGTGAATCTCTAGTCTTGCAAAATACTCACAAGTGATTCTGTTAAAATTGTGTTTGTGCTGTATTTTACATTGCATTTGTTTTTGTTACACTCAAAAGTTGAAACTATAGGTCTTTGGTGATTTTAAGCCGGAAGTACCTAGCTACCTTTGCTTGAAATAAATAAAATTTGTGTAATTATGTTAATAAATATTTGTCTAATTCATTTTCCCTGCAACGTTTAACTAGATCACAAGATTGCCCTTTCTAAGATGATTGCTCAAATTTTCCATTCTACTGATTTCTAAAGAAATCTCATAACATAATTTTGCCACTGTTTTCTTCTTAAATCATCTGCAAATGTACTTCTCTTCTGCATTTTAGTTTATTTTCGTTATGTTTATCTCTAATTCCAACCAGAAGGAGCAGCATATCCATGACTGGAAATCACCAAACAGTTGAAAACCGTGCTACCTGAAATGCTGCACATGGTAGCGCAGATTGTCTTATTAGCCAATTGATTAATTAATTCTGGCGTAACTTAAGTGACAAGGTTCCACATTGGTTGGCAAGTGCTCTGTTGTCAGATCCAAGTAAAGGATTCTGGTAAAAAAGAAACTCTATCGCTTTTAAAAACTGAAACGAACGCTCTTGCATTAATCTGACAAGGGTTTTCAGAATCACTTCTTTAGAGATGCTAAAAGCTAGAAAAAATAAAATTAGTCAAACGCTTTCCTGTCCAATTTACAAGAAAAGATTGAATAGCTATTCAGTATGGATCTCCTTGTCGTCTGGCAAACAGAAAGCGAGCGATTGATGACAAAATAAGCGAAGACGTGATACAAGGATGTATTCAGTGTTCTGCATATCACCCGTGGACAATAGAAGAAAGGAACTTGGCACGAAGAAGAAGCATTTTATTAATCTTTAAAAATAAGTGGTATACAGAAGGGGAAAACCCAGAACATGTTGCAACAATATTTATGATGTGTTTGTTTGATAACACATAAAAACAACAATGTACTAGATTTTTACAAATAAATAAACGAATACAGACAGGTCTATACAGTGGTAATTTCTCCTATTTGGCTTTCCAGTTACAATAGTATTTCTTCTTGAACACTAACGTTAAGAGTTTTGTTCGGAAGAACAATGCTATTGACCACGACGACTTCATCTTCAACATGAACAGCTTCACCTGGTTTAATGAATATTATCCCAGATATGAGTTAAGACTCTGGTCACAAAATTTGAAGTATGTCATAAGAATAAAATACGGGAAGGCATCAAGAAAGTACCAAGTATTGTTATTCCAAGCTTCGCTCTGTGATCTCCTTCTCCCTGAAACCAATTTTGGTGAGATATTTTAAGTAAGCTTTTCATAACATATTAGGAATCCAGTTGTGTTACATGAGCTCTGTTTTTTTCGTATGATGATTTGAACCTAGCAGTGCTGTCAGAACTCAATGAAAGTGGAATGCTATACTGAAGGCATATAACAAAGGTCAAGGAAGTTGATGAAAAGACAAATATGAATTCAGATCTCTCCTAGTCTGAGTTCAATTCAATATAAGCTAAAATGAGCATGTAGTTAAACATCCATATTATCTCGTCAAAAGTAACAATAAATTGTTATGACACTACAAATTTACCTGGACACGAGACCACTTCCCTACAGAAGATTTCCACCCAACAATTGCATGAATAACGACTGCATTTTCCTACAGAACAAAACATAAAAAAGTGAAACTCTGTGCTAATCATGAAATCCACATAAGTAATCGAGTAACACACCTTAATCTCCACATCATCCAGAATAATACAATTGACAAGCCTGGCACCAGCTCCTATCCGAGCATTTGCAGAAATTGAGACATTGGGACCAATCTGCTAAGAATTTGATAATCAATATTTCTGTAGAATATGAGACAAACACAAAACCAGGATAACAAACTCACAAAGATGCTGCAACCAATTTTTCAGAATTTGTAATAAACACAAATCAGGTTAACTAAAAAGATCTTCTTGATGCCGCATAAGGTTCTTACACTAGTGACCAGGAAGGCAGGAACTTATACAAGAGAAAAACTCCAAAAGCAGAAACAGTCATGAAGAATGGTAGAAACTAGAAAGAAAAGATGTCTGTATAAATTCATGTACTATATACTCCACGTGACCATCTAATGGGTGCACGAGGCATTTGAGTTATCCTACAGCATTCAACTGATTACGAAGAACTATCTTTCTTGCATAATATTAATGATATGCCATTATTACTCAGCATTATCTATATATCCTCTCGGGATGATTTTCAACAACCCAACCAGTAGATGCCCGAATTTCAACAACCCAGCCAAAGTAGATGCCAATCTCCGGGGGGAAACTATATTAAAAAGCTGGCACAAACTTTCTAATTCTATGTTAGTAAGAACAACATATCAGAAGGAATAAATCTGTCAAGCACTTCATATGATAATTTAAGACAGGAATTAACAATTAACATGCAAGTTCAGCGCTTGTCAGAAACAAAGTGTAAGAAAACAACCTTAGCACTTGAATGAATTTTTGCTGATGGATGCACATAAACATCACCAACAATGGTGGCACTTTTTGTACCATCTCCACTTGCTAAAAGATGGGGTGAGTTATGTCGGAATTGGTAAAGATACAAGGCCGAGCATTTTAACGACATACTGCAATGAATGAAGAAAGATATCATATTATCGCCCACGACAAAAGAAAAATCTTTTAGATCACTGAAAATTTAGCTTACCCAGGAGTTTTAATCTGTTCCCAAAAGTCCAATGTTTCATATGTATATAACTGTTTTTTCCCTGCTAGAGGTGACAGGATATCTTGATCTAATCTCACAAAATCTGATGGAAGGCTCCTGTAGATGCACTTGTGTCAGGAAAGTAATTTAAGAGATTTTCCTTGATTGCCGTAGAAGCTACAACATAAACCCACATGCAATATGTAACAAGGTGAAGGCTAATACTTATGAGGTTAATTTTCAAGGACTACAGACTAGTCACTTGTTCTATTGTGTTTTAAATTTTAATAGTAAAGGTACTGTTTATCGTGCCTCACTGTGTGTGTGTGTTTGTTTGTGTGTGTGTGTCTCTAAATGTCTATGTTTTTATTAAGGTCAACTGCAATGGCCATAGTCATGACTGAGGCATATGAGACTGTTCATCGATTCCTGCGACAAGTACAACACTTCATCTGCATAGGTCTGAGGTTAGGATAGACCCAACTAGACACTTGGAATAGTTCAGCTTAGTTGGGGAATATATGAGAGATGAACTTTAACAATTTATATTTGTTTCTATGCTGGACTAGAAAATTTGAAGTACTAAGTTCCCTCATAATATATTAGATTTAGATTGGTCATTAAACCCAGCATCAAGCTTTGTTCAGAATGAAAGTAGGAGCATGAAAGCTCATGCTACCAACTTACCAAGTACTAGACATCGCATTCTTCTGTTAATATAATATTCAGGCAACACCAACTGCTGACATTGTGTTAATAAATTCTCTCTTATTTTAGTTTCTACTACAAAAGACGAAGCAGTAGAAAATAATAGCATTTCACTTTCAGAGTATTATTATGAAGAACTGTAGAAGTTGAGCTGCAAACATACTGCTTACAGAACGTACTATTAGTTTATTACCATGTAGCCTGTAGAAATAAAATCTAACATAGAAAGTCTTTATCTTTTGGAATAATTCATAATTAAACTAGCAGGAGCCTACTTTTAGCATGAGGTTATAAACTACTATCACTTGATGGTACCCAAAGATGCACAAATAAATGTCCGTGATATCGTTAATTGAGAATAAGATTAAAACTTCACCGTAAATACAAACAAATAGAACTTAAAACAGATGTTGACCGGGTAGAAAAATCGACCTTGTTGCCGACTGCAGAGCTTCAAAGCTGGACAAACGTCTGAGATTAGCTGCAAAAGGGTGAAACTTTAGATTGTATGACAGGGAGTGGCAAAAAAGTTCTGCAAGATTTCCTCACCCACATATCTGAAACACCCCCTCCCCTTGTCTCTTATATTTATCATAACTCATTTTTCCTGATAGCTAAGTTAATTCGCAAGTATGGGGTTTGGAACTGGAAAATCATCCCTCAAGGTCCTAGTCATATTCAAATAATAAATTACAAGGCAGAAGGTTTCTCATCGCAAAAGTACCCATGCCAGTCTTTGAAGGATCACTAAAAAGAGAAATATTATACCTTCACATGGTTCAAGTTAAGAGACGAACTTCCCATTTCAAGTTAAGCAACATGTTTGTGTATATACAATTACAGCATTCAGCCAGGTGACACTCTTGAAATTCAAAAGTTATGTTACACGGTAGAGCTAAAACTGATTTTCACGATACGCCAAGGCTCTGTATATTTTAAGGTCCAATAATCTTATGATCATTAATTGCTTTTAGTTAAATCTAAAATATACTATACAATAATGTTTAGAATGTGAGACAATGGGAGCATTTTATCAATCAAGTCCAAAAGACTGACCTCTTTCTTTTCTTTGTGAAGAAACATTTTGAATGGCAGTGAATATATCTGGTGTGAATACATAAACTCCACAATTTATTCGATCACTCACCTGCAATTCATTAGAAACTAGACTATAACAAAAATTGCATGCAATAAATCATTGAGCAGATATTAGATGCTAGAAAATATTATTTCTTAGTTTATATACATACAAATGTTTCTGGCTTCTCTGTATAGTGCAACAATTCATTGGTTGTAGCATCAGCCACCAACTCCCCAAACTCATTGGCTGTCTCAGGGGAAACCTATGCACAGAAAATGGAAGGGTCACCTAAACGTAGGTGCAAAACTAAGGCAGAAAGTACTCTACTAAAAGCCTAAAACATATCCTAATCAAACGTTTCCCTGAAAATCATTCTGACCTTAATTACTAGGATTGTTCCAATCCCACCGTATCTTTTATGGGCCTCTGCAGAAGGTCAACAAACTGGTGAATTTTAAGTCTTGAATATAAAACTGATATCATTTAACAATTTTAAAGTAAATTACAAGTGTTTATAAAGCATTTCTACTGAAGTTGGAATGGCCAGCGCATATTAGAAAAATGAGCAAATTCTTAGAAAGACGGGTTACCAAGCATCTCCGGCAGTGGAAAACTGCAGCATACATCACAGTTCAGCAGAAAAATGTGCGACTGCAACAAAAATTACTAACATCATTCAACTGGCAGGTTAAAAAATATAGATAAAATTACAATTTGTTTTTTCAATTTCTATTAATAACTGCAAAGAATTAACAAATAAAAAGATCTGAAGAGATATAGTTTTAATACTATACCGGGTTGTCTTCCATAAGAAGATCTCTAAACTTATAAAGTCCACCAGCCGAACCATGTGGCTTGTCCTCCCTCAAGTATCTAAGGACATAAAATCAACAAGGAAACTGTGGACATTAAAATTCGATCATCATTTTAAGACTTGGAAGTTGGAACCCACAAAGGAAACTGAGTAGCCAATGAAGTTACCTAACAGGCACTTTGAGCTCATTCGAGATTGAGGAAACATACAAGGCAAATTCTCGTTCTTCATAAAAACCAACAAGATAGATCTGTGCAAGGTTTGGAATCTACAACGGGGACAAGTATAATGCACATAAGTAGTAATCATAATTCTCCCTATCCCAAGAAGTATCAAGAAATTATAAAATAATATAAAAAAACCAAAATGGTCCATCAGAACAATGTCCTGGTAAATTGAAACAAAAGCACCATACATACCTTTTTACAAGCAGAGATTGGATGATGAACCATTGGCTGCCCTGCCAATGGAAAGAGTGGTTTTGCAAGATTCAACGACAATGGCCGGAATCTAGTACCTAAACAAACATAGTAATCAACATCTTTATACAAAATTCAACAAAGGGTATATCAAAGAATCGCAATCTAGAAATGCGAAAAACATTATAATAATTTTCCATCCAAAAAGATCAAAATTTGTTTGATAAGACAATAAAATTATCAAAAAAAAAAAAAACAACCCAAATTCCAAAACGATAAAGAAAGAACTTGTGATCTCTATTTTATTGAATAAAAAAGATGAAACCATACCTTTAGTTGGACCACCCACCATGATCACAGCAACAACTTTCTCCTCTGAACTCACCATAATTCTCACAAATACAAAAAAACAGATCTCTCAAAAATGACAGCAAGATACAAACTGGTATGTCAAAGCGGTCTGATTTTCAAGAATGGGCTTATAAGTAAGGCTTGGAGTGTGAATGTAAAAAAGGAGACGATGATGATGATGATGAAGGGTAAGATATAAAATATACTCCTAAAAGAAAGAGAGATCTAAGACACAAAACAGTAAGAATGATGGATCAGAAATAATTGGTACGGGGGGTAAAGTGTAGAGGGACATGACAGCAATATTACAACATGTGCATGTAAGTATCACATTAATGGATTACAAACCCATTTTTCTTGTATTCTTTGTCGGTAACTGTTAAAAAAACATCTACATACAATACATACATTAGATACGTCATACGTAATGTTTGGTTAAGATAGATATCTGGATATATATGTACACCAAGAAGCTTCCATGCATCTTCACTTTCATCCTCCATTTAAACCTATCCTCTTCAACTCATTCAGATTGCCACGTCATTATTTTAATTTCGGAATTAATTTTTTTTTTTGTTTTCTTTTATATATATGGAAATTTTACACGGCCACTATTTAGTAAAGTGGCTTTTTGAGAAAATAAATGGCTACAAGTATTAGTAGTGTCGTGTAACACGATTGGTGTAGTGTTTTATTAGTGGTTAGTTTTGTACCTAATCCCCCTTGTTTACAATTCTTAAATTCTTTGATTTACTGTATTATTAACTTTAGAAATGATTCCTTAAAAACTCATGCTACTTGTTTGTTTAGATCCTAGATTAGGTGCAAGATTCCACAACATTTGTCTAAACATTTAAATTATATAATTTTATTTGACAAAAAAATATATATATAATTTTATTACTGGGGATATATCTAGCTAGCTACACCAAATTGTAAAGTAATACTCTCATTCAACGCATGGGAAAGAGCATGCCCTGGGATTTCTGACCCATAACAATTGATACTGATGATTTCATTTACCACGGCTTCCTATTTTGTTTAGCACAACTTTAAAAACAAAAGTAGCACTGAAAAGAAGATCAACCCAGACTGGAAGTTATTATTGATGACATAAACTTGTTATCCAGCATCGTACAATTGGTTTAAAGATGATACACCATATAATTAAAACTAGACTGATGATAGCTCTCTGTAAGGACAACACTGTCTCTTAACGGAACATTTGGTGATCAGTACAGAGTGGTGCGCCATGGTTTATCCTTACCCCGTAGAAACTTTAGAGCTTTGCCTTTGATGGTGACTGATACCATCCCCATGGTTCATCGGATATGTACTGTGTGACCTGTTTCACGCTCAGGTAGTTATCAAGTCCCCTGCAAGGAGATTTAATATTCATATTAAGACCAATGATTTATGGGTGGATGGGTCAGTTGACAGCTAACAAGTCACAACTCAATACAACTAAAAAAGGACCCATCCCTTGTATATTAAATAAAAAAGCTTAAATTCTATGTAGAGTTCTGACTTTTGAGAAACAATGTCTAAGTTCTTATTGGTGAAACTAAAATCATTTTCCAACATATCATATGTAACAAAAATTAGAAATTGGATCGTTTAGAAGGAAATTTTGGGTTGATCACATTCTACGTGGTTTAAAGATTTAGTAAAAGAACGGTAGAGATCTTATATTACCATTCTCCTAATTCACGTCCAAAACCACTACGCTTTTTCCCGCCCCAAGGAGCTTGACAGAAGCAAGGCTGGGAGCAATTCACCCACACAATCCCTGATTGTAGAGCCTGCAGAAAAGGCAACACATTCAGCATTAAAAGAGCTTGATGATAATCCATAAATTTATTTATTTTTTATTTGCACACAAACAGATCATGAAGCTAGGATTTGGGAATTTCTTAATACTATTAGAGTTATTCTAAGAAGAAAAAGTCATGAATCTAACCTTTGAAACACGGTCACATCTTTCTAGATCATTGGAGATTACAGCACCTCCCAAGCCATAACTACAATATTTTAGTAAAACGTTCAGTCAGCTTCAAGTAAGATGACTCTCAAGAAATAAACAAGTAATATAATATATACACTAATAAGTGTACAATGCATGAGGGGGGAGAGAGAGAGAGATAGATCACCGAGTATCATTTGCTAGTTCAATAGCTTCATCTTCGGTTCTAAATGTTTTTACACAAAGAACGGGTCCGAAAACTTCTTCTCTCCATATTTGCATAGAGGTGGTTACATCACTTATAATTGTTGGCTCAATGAAGAAACCTTTCTCCAAATGCTGCCATTATTTGGTAAGTCAATTGTACAGTCACAACTAACAATATATTGAATAACAATATGGTAAAGACTCTCACAGTTACATACCTTAGGCCGTCCCCCACCAGACAAAATAGTTGCTCCTTCTTTCTTAGCTGTTGATATGAACTGCATCACCTTTTCATACTGAAATGTAGGATACACCAGAAAACTTCAATCATATATTTTGCAAAATGAAATAAATAGAATATGACATAGCAGCTGAATATGAACTCTGCCAAAAGTAATCATAGGTTTCATATGCTCTTTCAGGCTCCTAGTATTGTACTCAACTTGTGGCAGTACTGGGCCATTTCTCATTGTAAGATTGTACTACAAATTACTTTACTAAGATAACTGACAGAGAAGTATTTGAGACAATTTAATTAAATTTGCAGTCTACGATAAAACACGGAAATACTTAAGAATGCACAGATGGAATAGTAATCTGATAAGCGTCCTAAAATTGACATAATATGCTTGCTAATCTCTACAAATGAAGTACGGATACCTTGATGTGCAAAACAATTCATAGCTCTACTCTAGTCAAAAATTCTTATCTCAAACTCCTATTGACATGGACAGGTACTGCTCAGAGCCATTCAATCTTGAGCAGTAATTACGAATCATGATTATTATACTCTTCTGCTTATATTTGTCAGAGATCTTAACAACTAACATACTGCTATGTCTGTTCAATAATCTTGTAAAAGATTGAAGGGTGGTGTGCCTCAATGCAAGAAATGTTGCTTAGTGTATGATGCCACCCAGCCCGACGAAGGAGGGGTAAACAAATGAAGCTGAATATAGATCAATGTTACTGAAAGGGGAAATTTAGTCCCGTCAGAACATCAAAAAAATTTAGAAACGAGAAGACATACAAGAAGCTGTTCTGGACAAATTGTTTAAAGATACTGGCATGGGAGGGAGAAAAAAAGGGTAGGCAGGCAGTGGCCGAGCCGGGGTATAACATGAGGCTGTGCCAATATTATTTTATTTTTCTTAAATGCGTAGTTGTCTTCATTGTGATCTGGAAATAGCCTGGTTTCGAAAGTCCTAATTTTATTTCTACTTGATTTACCTATCTCTTAACATGCCTCATTTTTATGTACATATACAAGTCATTATACTGTTATTTATTTATTATTGGATATTATTGGTTTAAACTAGTAGATCTCTAGTTACATTAAGTAGCTTTTTGTTAGAGTGTTACATTAATCTAGCTAACTATAACCAAAACGCTTTAGTTAGGGATCAAAATACAAAAATTTAAACTACAGAATTTTATGTATTATTTGTGGAAGAAAAAAGAGAGAGAGGAAAGGATCACACAAACATAAGACATAGAATTTATAATTACTTCAGCCAAAGAGGTTGTATAAGAAAATGATTATAAAATATTTTAAGTTGACTTATGTGGTACAATGCAAAATATCAGGGTGGATGGAGGCACATTCTCGCCCTATAGGCTCCACCCTTGTAGGGCAGGTGACGGCCCAGGATTTTCTTCTCCCCTATTTAATGAGCATATTTGAACACAACAAACAAAATGAAATATGGACGGGAAATAGAGCTGTATATCTAAACATATAGTTAGCACAATTGAATCAAGTTTTTTACCTGTCCACCACTAACAACAGGCCCAAGCCTACATCCTTCTTCTAAGGGATCCGAAATCTTAATATTTTGAGTCCACTTCACGAGGCTGTCTAAAAATTTTCCAGCAATGTTTTCCTGTAATATAATAATCAATTGTAAAGTTTAACATTTTCAAAATGAGGACAAAGATTTATAAGAAATAACAGCATAGAGACCCTCCGTCTACTATCTTAGCTACTTTGGTGTGTCCAATGACCAAAAGTAAAATTATTTACATTCCATATCTTTTTTATGCAACTCAGTTAAAGTCATAAAGATGAACAATGAAACAAATCCAGACATAATAAAGGAAAAGAAATAGTGAAATGACAAATAATTGTAATGCATCCATATATAACATGAGGTAGTAAGGTCTCAAGACATGCAAGGGAAACACAGAAAGCAAGACTTAAAACTCATACAACAGTACATCATTAAGATTTCAGTCAGATCAGATAATTAAACCCTCAACAGAACCACATCTCTGATGTTGTTCAATTCTATCACCACTTATTACTGAATGACAACGGCTATGTCAGATTTAAAACAGGCATGATTAAATATCCAGTAGAGGTACTACTGCCTACAGTCAACGTTTGGGTAATGAATGTGTTCAAAGCAGGATGTACATGTCTCTAACTCCCAATTTAGACTTTTTTTTATGGGACAAAAAAGAAAAAAAGCGTGCTTCACAAAATGTACAGTATATGCTAGTATAACACTCATACATATTGTATTGCATCAAGAAAATTAAACACACACACACACACACACACACACACATATATATATCTAAACACACATTATGAGAGGGATGAAATGGTAAAAGAATAGTGGAAAAAAATTGTAAGCATATGCATATAATGCATGTCTGACGTGTAAAGTTAATTAAGCATACTTACATGCACCAACAGCCGCGAGGTTGCACTGCAAATCTGACCGTTGGTCCAAAAACAACCAAAAGCTGTCCATTCAGCAGCTGTTTATAAGCAAAATAAGGGACAGTTATAATTTTGACTCAAACCTTAGAAACTACTCATATCTTAGTTGGTTTTAGTTTACTGCCTCATTATTCAAACAAAAATTATGTATGGTTATTATAAAAGATACGGGAATTCATCGAGCATTCCTTGAAGAGTAAATATTTTTACGTCAAAAAGTAAAAGATGTACAAAAAAATAGAACATAAAATTTAACACCTCAGAAGAGACAACCTTTGTCTAAGTCGACATCCTCAAATACAATTATTGGACTTTTGCCACCAAGCTCCAGTGTCACAGGCTGCGGAAAGAAAAACAAATCAGTATGACAATGAAGACTCCTTTGATCAATTATACCTATTTCATGAACAGTTCCCTCGACACACCTTTACTTGCTGTGCTGCAGCAGTCATGATCTTACTTCCTGTAGCAGTACTTCCAGTAAATGCAATCTGTACATAAACAAAAAAATTCAAGCTATTAAAACTTTAAGCTCCAGAAAAGCATGGTAAATGAGCATAGACAAGAGTATGTACTTGCAATCACAAAAGCAAACAGCCTAACCTTGTCGACATGAGGATGAGATGCCAGCGGAGCCCCAGCTTCTGAGCCTAAACCAGTAACAATATTAAGAATGCCAGGAGGAAGCCCAACATCTTTACACACTTCCCCCAACTCCAAACAGGTACTGAAAATGAATATTCAATCATTAGCAACAAGATAATTATAGCTTCAGAAATGGAAAAGCAAAAAGTAAATAATATGTAAAGCACTTACAGGGATGCTAATTCAGAGGGCTTAAGTATTGCAGCACAGCCAGCTGCCAAAGCAGGAGCAACTTTCCATGTAGCCATCAGCATAGGGTAATTCCTTATGGCATTAATGATAAGTAATCACATGTCAAAATTAGATGTAGTCTATGATATTTGCTTAGAATTCTTTAAACAAAACAATCTATACAAATATATTACTTCTGTAAACCATTAACATTAATGCAGACAACTTTCATCCTTAACTCAAGCTCAGGCCTGGCAAGATGGTTTATATACCATCAACATGAACCAATTATCCCTTACCTGGGTTGCTTATCCATTACCCTCTAAATGGTTTTGTAAACCAACCCAGATGAAATAAAGGACATGGGCTGATATGCGTAAATAAAAACAAGGGGTGATATAGCTGCTGCACCAAACTTATATTAAGCATTCTACAAAGTGCACCCATATATAGTGCAAGACAATGTTTTATAATATATTACATTACTGATAAAAGCAGGACTTTTTCAAAACATAATTATTTTTTTTTGAACAATGAACAATGGGGGAATTTGACTTTTCAAACATGTCTTTCAATAGCAAATATATAATAGAAGAATTGCATCCTAATATTAGTGATACACAATCAACATATAATCTGCAGGCTGATTATTCATGTTTTTTAACAGTGAATCCTTATTATACCTACCAATTCCCTTACGAACTTTACACGATGAGAAAGTGTGTGTGTGTGTATGTGTGTGTGTGTGTGTGCACGCGCGTGTTGAAATCTCTTTCTTATTCAAAGAACACAGCACAGTGCAAACGGAGTATAGAATGAAATATGAGAAAATAAGTGACCGTTGGTACTATCACGACATCACATACCATGGAGTAATTAAACCAACAACACCGATCGGTTCCTTTAGGGTATAACACTTAAATGTTTCCATTGGGAGAGATATAGGGGACTTCTGTTTTCCATCCAAAGCTTCTGCAAGATCTGCGTTGTACTCGAAACATGCAGCAACATCATCCTAAATGACATAAACGATCATAATAAGCAATCCAGCTTATGCCATATATATAGTAAATGAGACATCATACAGACTTACAATATCCCAAGCTGCTTCATCAAGTGGTTTCCCACTATCTAAAGACTCAAGTTTTGCGAGTTCCGTTTTCCTCTCTGTTATCTACATGCAATCAAATCAAGTACTCAGAATTTGTACCAAAAAACAAATCAAGAAAGTCTCATGGAGAGGCAGTGCCAGGGTCGATCCTCTCAACTACAATTGCTGATGTAAATATATGTTTGTTATGTGTATCCTGATATATAAAGCGCAGCCAATCCCCGCAACCAAACACCAAAAATCTAATACTAATACTATGAGGCATGAGGCAAAATATTAATAAGATCTTGAATTGGCCAAGTCTCTTTTAGGTAATGCTGTTTTCTGGGTACAGAATTTTTAACCAAGCACTCAACTGCTTGAAATTGTACTACAAGATCTTTGGAATGATCTCACCCAATCGAATTCACAAAAGGGCATTATTTTTACAATATCAAAACATACTAGTAGTGTAATATCAAAAGCTTCAGCTTCAGCAATCACCAATATCAAATTAATGAAGTAGGATTCAGATAATGCTGCGATATCAAGGAAAGCAAATACCTTAGCAGCAATAGCCCGCAAGTACTTGGCACGATGTGCACCAGTGGCAGACGCCCAATCCTTGCCCTTATTCCTAGCAAGGGCTTTTCGAGCAGCTTCAACAGCAATATCCACATCTTCCGATGTAGCTGCCGGTATATCCCCTAAATTAAGTTTAGATCAGAATCACAATCACTAAATTTAATCTTTATTCAATAAGAACTTAACTAGTATCTCTAATCATCAGCTGCAACTAGGATTTTAACCTAAGATATAAATTTTACTTATATATATATATATATATAGAGAGAGAGAGAGATGGGGGGAGACGGAGGGAGGAGAGAGAGAGAGAGAGAGAGAGAGAGAGAGAGAGGGGAGAGTACCAATGATCTGTTCAGTAGCGGGATTGATGACAGAAATACGATTATTGCGAACAGGAACTCTCCAATCTCCATCAATGAAGAGCTGTCGAACTGGAATGTTCATTGCTGCTGCCATATGTTTGCTTGCTTGTATGTAAATTGTAATCTGGTCTGGATGACTCCTTTCAATAAGTTTTCTCTTTAGTATTGCTATCTATGTTGAGATCCCTACACTGTGAGTATAATTTATACAACATGTATCTTCGAAATCAGATGTGATATGGTACTTAAATTAGTACTAGCCTTTAGCCCGTGCATCGCACGGTGCTAGGTAGTTTTTTTTTTTAAATAATTTTTTTTTTAAAATTGTAGGTGGTTTTTTTGTTTTTGTTTATTCTTCTTTGATTTTAATAATATATTTTTGGGATTTTTTTATCATTTTTTAATTTAATTGTTATTTTTCAAGTTTTTTTATATATATGAAGTTTTGTAAATTTAATCAAAATTACATATATCTCTAATTGTTCATATTTTTTAAAACAAATTATTTTTTGTGTATTGATTTATATATTTGAAATGATGTTTATATATTTTTTAAAAATACAATGACTTAAATAAGTAAGTATTGTACTTTAATTAAGAGGCGGAACATTTTTTTTTTTTGTAGATAGCATTTTTTCTTCATAATATTTGAAATGATAATTATAAATTGTGAACAATTACATTATGTTTGAAGAATTCATACATTAAAGGAGTTTGTAACATTTTTTTATCTTGATAAGAAAAATGGAATTTAAGAAATAAGATATATTAATTCAAGATAAGCTTAAGTCTTAAGTTGTTATATTGTAATATTTTTCTTGTCTTGTTCATATTAATTAAAATAAGTAGGCACTTTTTTATTTGTCATTTGTTTTTTTTTTATATTTTTAGTGTAGATAAGTATGAATTGTATTTTAAGAGAGTAAATCATTGTTTTATTGCAGAAAGTATTTTGTTAAATTTGATTATAACACTGGATTCAAAACTTTATCTAAAATTATGTTTCGTCAATTATTTGTATCTGAATTTAGTTATTTTTTTAATATGTTATAATAGATGTATATGTTTGAGGATATGTTTTTTTATTTTACATTTCCCATTTAAAATTTAATCATTTAAAGTTTATTAAATTTTGAATTTTTATTTATGTCATTTTAAATTTTGAAAAAATTGTTTCATATTATCTCTTGCCATTTTTTTAGTTTATTTTGAGGTTGGAAAAGAAAAATATTATTTTAAATTTAAATATGAGTTTCAATTATGTTTTTTTAGATTCAATTGAAACAAAGAATTCATTGGTATTGCAGACTCCTATATATAATCACTAGTTACTTAAAATTTGAAATAAAGGAGAAAAAAAGAGATCATATAAACACAGGTAAACAGATACAAAAAAACCTACTAATGTCCTACCATAAGACCTTTGCCATCTCGTAATCATTCCTGTTGTAAGCATTCATAGGTGTAGCTTTTTTTATTTATTGTTGGAAAATGTTGTTTTTAGGATAGTGTAATGATCAAGCCTTATTGCCAGATGCAAATTATTCTATTCTCTATAGGCTTTCATAAATTCAACATGTATCAGTGTTGTGAAAAACAGGAACCAAAACCAATGGAAGACATAAATATATTATTGAAATAGACTTGGATTGGCTACATATCAATAGTTCAGTACCTATGGAAAGTCATAATTAGTAATATTACAGAGTGCAGAGCAACATATCAAAGCTGAGAAACTGGTATAAGCACAATATGTAGTTTCTAACAAATTCCAGTTGGTATGGTCAAATAATATAGACACAGATTTAGTGTGTACTACTGTCTTAAAAAATAGGTGTTAAAAGTTTTTTTTATTGCAAATCTGGTCGTCTAATACAGCATAATGAAGAGCAACATATCAGCTCTTGCAATTTCTGATCAACTGCAGTTGAATATTATTATATCTATGTGGCCTGGTAAATGGTATATATAGAAGTACGATTTTTAATTTGAAATGTACTAATATGCAAAAGTTTAGATTACATGCATAACTTAAGCATATTTGAGGCGTAGCTAAAAAGACATTGGTCAGTAGGAAATTATTACATGTAGACTGAACCTTGAATGCACTGAACAAAAAGAATTATTAGCATGGCAAAAATTATATGCAATTAAAAATATGAATTAACGAAAAATAGATGAAGTATATTAAAGTAAAGAAACTAACTCTATAATTATTGTCTTTCTTTTGTAATAAAGAAATGCTGAGAAATCTTAAATTTATGATAAACTAATTGTCTATTGAGTATTTAGAACATATCTAGGTAATAGTCAATAGTATCAATACGATAAGCTGAAAGGCATCCCATGAGGAGAGCAACTTTGCAATAAGGACATGTGTAATCATTCATTTGATCTGGGGTTACGGGGTATCCATCATGTTGATAGTGATTGTCTTCGTTTGGTAGATGAGGATTGCAAATAGGTGGGCCACTTAATGCATCAAATATTGCATCTGGATAAATGTGGCCTCCAATTTTTTTAATGCCAGTATCATGCCAGTAATTTTGATACTTATATCTGGTGAGATGATCATTTGTGAGATAGCAGCGACAGCATCTTTTCTTTTTTTTGGAAAGAAATATATGTCTATCATATTCTTGAATAGTACGGAGAGCGTGTGTCCTTTGTTAGACAAATCTTTAATGATATTATATGAATATTCTAAGGTATCGTAGTAAACATGATTCCTTTGAACTATACTTTTACAGACCCAGTAGAATTCAGCATCCATGTTTCCAAGTTGTTGGGCCATAGCCATGAAATATGTGAACATGCTTTCGTTAGGCCTGTGCACATCAAGTCCCCATTGATATAATTCTTGAATTGGAATATGTGTCAATAAAGCTTTGACTGTTTTTTGTGTTTGATCTCTTATCCAGTAAATTAGGAAATTGAAGAAATTTTTGAACCTATTGGTTGATGTCTTGATGAGTATTAATGCAATGGATTTTAATGGCATGTCGTGTATAAAATCAGTAGCTGAAAGCTTAATAGCTTTCCAATTCCTGCAGGTAGCACGTAAACTAACCCGTTCTTGATAGTTGAGCTTGTCCGTGACTAACCGCATTAAATCTGGTGGCAAATGGCTCCATTTGAAAAGAGTTTTGTCCTCTTTTTGCTGTCTCTGTCTTTTTCTTACTGGATTACTTCGGTGGTGCAGGCCATGTTCTTCAGTTGGCTGTGTTTCATATTGAGAAGGTTTTTTATAAGTAAAATTGCAGAGAAACTGGTTGGTAAAATCAAAGAACATAAGTTTAAAAATATGAATTAGTTACTCACCATAGGATACAACATATGAGCGCTATCTGGAATAGACATTTTCACATAATTTTGAGATAACTCTAGTTTGTTGTCATGTTTTTGTCGATGAATATTTTGTTTTCTTGTTGAGCTGTTAAAGTTTTTTAATTGAGAAGGGAGTTTTAAATTTTAGTAAGTTTCTTCTAATTGTGTGTGTGTATGGTTTGAGTTCTATTTGATATAAGTTATGTTTAGATAATATGTTTTTGTAGGTTTTAAACTCTATGGAATTGAGTTTTATTTGAGATAAGTTATGTTTAGATAAAAAAGAAATTATTGTTTTTTTTATATTGGTTCAAATTTTTTTATTTATAATTTGAGTTTTATTTGATATAAGTTATTGTTGGATAGGTGATAAGGTAATACAAATAGATGTAATCTAAATTAAAATTTACGCTGCTTCTTCTACTGCATCGCTGGGCAATCTGCATTCAATTTTCAAAGAAGACATCAAAGAAGACATTTGTTCCGGTAGTCTGTTTGATGTCCTGGGGTTATAAGAGCATCTTGAATATTGTATTTTATATAATATACACAGTTTGCTTATTGTACTTATCGTGTATTTTGTGGTTTTAATTTTGGGTATTTATTGGTTTTTATTTTGCAGAACATGGATTGTGCATTCTGGTCAATTGTTAAACCAGATAACTTACCGCCTAAACCACTTGTGAGTATCTTCTTTTATAATTTAGATTTGTTTCTATCATTCTCATAGATACCAACATAATTACATAATTTTGTTTTGAAAGGGCATTGTTGGAGGTGCTGGTTTGCGATATTTTTTAAATGTGCCATGTAGCATTGTGATTGTTGCTCCGAATGGGTTGGAATTTACGTTGAAAGTTGAAAAGCGTGGGCAAAGGTTTTTCATAACTGAAGGGTGGTCCAATTGTTTTTCTTCTTTGAAGATCTTGCTGTTCAATCGTATTTTTTTTGTTCACATTGGAAAAAGGAAGTTTTCTGTAATAATATTATTGGATTCTTTGGTAGCTGAAAAAATATTATTGGATTCTTTGGTAGCTGAAAAAATCACGAACTGTCATGGTCATGATGTTGTTGATTTAGTGGTCAATAATCCAGGTATTTTGATATTTATTTTTAGTTATGCTTTTATTTTTTATTTTTTGGATTAAGATGTTATTTTATTTAAGTATTTATTTGTGTAACAGGGCCTAAGTTTGTTTTTTTTTTAATTGTAAATGCATCGTTAAAAGTATAAGTTCTTTGGATCATTTTTTTAATGTGTTGTGAAAACTATATCATTTTAGGTATTTGTTTTGCAGCAACAAAGCTGACAATGGTTGGGTTTGTGGTGGCTAATTTACCATGTTTCTTTGAGTTTGGGAAAATTGTGAGTGTTAGATCCTATTTGGAAATGTTCTTTTGAAATTTATAAGTTGTTATTTTCTGATATATTTTTTTTTCTTGAAATTTTTGCAGAGGATTCCGAAGAAATTTAATAAACTTTATGGGGCAATTGTTCCAAAAGATATTGTTTTGATTATTGATAATGGAGATCGATGGTTTTGTAAATATGATCATATTAGTTGTCGAATTGTTGGGTTAGAAGATTTTATGGAATTTTATGGTGTGAATACGTATTGGTTTTTGGCTATGACTTATTTTGGAAGTGATGAGTTTGGTGTAAATATCTTTTCGCCAAAGGTTTGTGAAATTGTTTATCCCAAGGTATTACATGTTGATGTGAAGATTGAAGGGAAACACATGGTTGATTTTAAAGCACCTCGTAAGGATTCCATTAATGAAGAAAAGAATGGTGCTTTATTTGTTTTTAATGTATCTTGGAGCGACTTCAGTTTCTTTAGACTTGTGATACGGTCAGTTCATCTAAATAAGGAGTATGATAAAGTGGTATGTATGCTATGATATACTTATACTTGATTATAAGTTTTTTTAGTTGTTAAAATAAGATTGTCATAGTAATATGTTTGTTGGTTTAATTTGTAGCACATATGCGAAGACATGTACGAAATTTTTAAAAATTGGAACAACGGTGAAAGAATTACTATGTGGCTCTTTAATAAGTGTTGGGAAGTTGAAATTGAGTGGTGCAATTATTATTGTATGTTCGGTTTGGGGTGGAGTAAATTTGTTGAAGAGGTAGATATTCAAATTGGTGATTCTTGTATTTTTGAGTGTACCGGTAATCGTTTGGAATTCAATATATGTATTGAGCGGGATGAAGACCATGATTTTTTTATTGCTAATCCAGGTGATTTTGTTTTTATCCTTCTTAGTTTTTATATTCCATGTGATTTTGAGTTTGTTTTTAATTTTTATTTTTGTTTGCAGATTTGTACGGGGTTAAATTCTTTCAAGTTGTATTTTATCAGTCACTGGAAGAAGATAAAATTGTAAGGGTTTTTAAATTTTGTTGTTTTCTTATATATCTTATGTAGTGCTTTGGTGCGTAATTATGTTGTTGCTGGCAGGTGTTGCCAATATCACTTTGGAACAGCTTAGGTAAAGTTTTATCAGGAGTTGTTGAGTTTGTGATGCCAAGTAATCAAACATGGTCTATTTGTTATGAAAGAAATTGTTCGAGCTTTGTATTCATAAAGGAGTTTGCAACATTCTACAATCTTAAAGAGAATTTTGTTATTACATTTGAGTATCGTGGGCATTCGAGTTTTTTTGTGCGGATTTTTGATAAAAGTTCTTTGGAGATATCATATTTCAAATTGTGCAAGACATTGAAGAGGGAAGATATTTTTTTGAAGTCAAAATATCAATTTGGATTTGCTAAAGGAAATTTGATGGATTTCATTCGCTGTAGGAATACTAAAGGTAATTCCCTGATTAATTTTAACTTATTATCTTACTGGTTATTAGGTTTTAGATCTAGTTTTTGATTTTGTGCAGTGTTGCAGATTTCGGAAATCGGAACTATTCGGTTGAGGTACCGATTTACGATTTATCGGGTGATTCGGTTGAAAAATCGGCGATTTATCGGCGATTTTTGCAAAATCGGCCAAATCGGTTCCAAAATTTTGACCGATTTTTGGGCGATTTATCGGCGATTTTTCAGAAATCGGCCGATTTTTATAACAGAGATTTTGTGTTGTTAATTTCAGGCACTGTTAAGGATTATGTAGAGATGTTAGATAAGTTCTATAACGATTCTTCCTTATTATCGTTATGGAAGGGAAGACATATATTTGGTCGATTTGTCATTGTGTTAGGTTGTTCAAGCATTGATCATAAGCTACTCAATGTGGTATGGTTTTTTTTTTTGTATTTATTATTTTTAGCACAATTTTTGGTATTAGTTGAGTATATTGTTAATATGTTTTTTCAATTTTTTTACAGTATGGTGGGAATTTTGCTAGATCCCTTTCTAAAGATTGGAGTAATGGTTCTGTTTCAAGGTTACTTGCTCATAAAAGGCAATGGAGAGTATTAATCAAAGTTAAGCATAATAAGGTTAAGCTTGGAAGTGGATGGGATATATTTGTTCGTGATAATGCATTGGGTGAAGGAGACGTATGCATTTTTAATTTGCTCAATTGTATTAGGAAAATATTTCGAGTTGATGTTATTAGGGTATGAATAGGTTTTTTTTTTATTTTCAGGTTTTTCTTCTTGTTTCTGCAAAATTTTAGATTATAGTTTTTTTATTATTATTTTGCAATTCATACTTGGTAGATTTAACTGAGTGGTGTTTCATTTAAATTCTGTTTAAGAATTAGTATAGTTATGTGGAAGGTTTCTTGGTCCTTCACTACCAGAATTTCAATGGTTTAGTATAATGTCAATAGCCAGAAATAAATCAAGCCGAGATCCTACTGCTCCATGTCCTGGAATTAAGTTTTTTTTTCTAATTTTTTTACAACACTTCATAAGTTGAAGATAAAGACACAGAAAATACACTCCAAGAACAAACAACAGAAACTGGAGAAAGTTCTTGCACCGCTACAGATGTTGAATAAACATGTCCAAGGGTCTTTCACAGAAGGGGTAAATAATATTTACACTAATTAGAAGAACTAAGACATAAGTTGCCATAAGTTGCCCCTTATGCAATCTTAAGTTAAAATAAGGGTCTAAGGGCCTGGACCATGTGCAATCAGAAAGCAATCATAAGTTTCCCCTTTTTTTAACTGAATATCGATCATATTGCTGGGACACTAAGTTCTACTGTTAGTCTCTTTGGTGGAAAGACAATTGGCAGCAAGTAAATTCTGTTTAATATAACTGTTTGTTAAAATAGGTAGTCTCTGTTATGTATGCCCTAGTGTGATTGATTCTCTTATATTTAGCGTTCTACTGATAATTTTTTGTTTCATGATGATGGAAATGTTATATTGCAGTCAGGGGGATTTATTTTATGATTTGTAGCTCTTGCCAATAAAATCTAGTTTTGTTGGGGAATGATGAAAGGATAGTGGATTTGTTTAAAATGTTGTGATGATGTTTGTATAGTATTTTTTATCATTGCAGAATTGGCATGTTTGCTGCAGTTTTTTGTTTACTCTGTGTTACTTTTCTATTGTTTTTGCTTTTCTTGGTGCTTATTTTCTTGTGATGTGTAGGATATGTAGAGGATTTTACAGGTAGTGTGGTTGAATCTAATTCTTGGTCTTGATCACTATTTTTTGTTTTACTTTCACTATTACTTGATTCTCCAACACTGTTACATAACATAAGTATAGGTTATCTGTAGATGTTTTGCTGAATTTTTCTGCCAAAATTTGTTTGGTTTACCATTTAAATCAGTTAATTTGCACATGGCCTAGCTAGTTTATGTTTTATACTATAAATTAGTGGCTTACTATTATACAAATTTATAGGGAGGTCATATTTATTTATACAGAAAGATCTTTTCTGCATTTCTAGTTTGTATATGTTTTTGGTACAACTGTTTACCAAATCCAGTTGGCGTAACTATAAAACCTTACGATTTAGCTGCTTTAACAGGGTGGAGCATATATTTTTAGTTCAGTCAAGTAACTTTTTTTTCATAATTTTTTTTATTCTCAACATTTATACGAATTTTATGGCCCAGAACAAATAGATGTACCAATGAGATTAAATAACTAATTAGGTGCAGAGTGTTGGTCTTTGTAGTGAATTTTAAGCCTATTTGCTTGTCCCAAGTAATTTTTGATGACATGTGTTCTTAATACAGTTGACACTCTAAGTTGATTATTGGTTCCATTAAGTTATAATTTCTTTCTCCATTTTTTCTAGTTGCAACTTTGATTTCATGCCTTGGGAATCTTGATTTTTCAGTTGTTTTTTGTTGGTACTGCTGGATATTAAGATTTTATCTTCCACTTTTTAGTTTCTTATCATTTTTTCCTTTTTTGTAATTTAGTTTTGGGGGTAGTTTTGATCGCCTATAAATGTTCAGCATATTCAGTAGATTTTCTGGTGCCAAGTAATTTTTGATAACGTGTTCTTACTACAATTGTCACTTACATTTTGGTCATCAAGAAAATGAAAGATTCTGTAAGAGATCCCTTGCATCTCTAGCAGCTTGACTGTCAGCGCTGTTTGACATTGTCATCAGGTATACTATACAGACTTTGTCCTTTCCGATACTTTGCCTCAAAGAATAATTTATGATTGTTTTATTATAGGTTGTTTTTTTTTGTTATTTTGATTTTTTTTTTTACTTTGAGTTGATTATTGGTTTCATTAGCTTCTGAGTTTTGCATTTTTTTTTGGCAGATTTTGCCTTTTCTATGTAGTTTTTATTGTAGTTTTTTTTTCTGTTTGTGCATTTTCTTGTGTTCATGATGTTTTTTTGTACACAGTTGATTTTGATTGATTTTTTTTTTGGCAGAATTTGCATTGTTTTTACAGGTTTTTTTCTTATATTCCTAAAGCTTTCCTGTTATTATCTAGGGAATAGGTTTGTGTTGACTTAATTTTTATAAGATTCTGGCGGAGGTGTATTAAATACTTGTATTACATGTCTTAGTACCAGATTCTTATAAGAATCTTAATTTTTATAAATGACATGGCATTTGGTGGTTCCATATATTGTCTGAATGAACTTATAGATCAACACAATTATGGCAATAGGTATATCATAGATGCATGAGTTAGACAAATATATATTTGGTTGGTGATTTTTTTTTATAATGTTGGTACTTCTCAGTTCTCACCAGTATGAGTTCTAGTCTGTGATATGTGTATTCAGTGTTATGAAAAAAGAATCACTTTAATATGGTCCTGGTCAAGTGCTACTCAATCCTCTCTGTTTCTGTTTTATTCTGGTGGTGTTGTCGCTTGCTTTATTCAGTGTTGAACAGATATTGCATGCTTTGTTTTTCAATACCAAGACTCAATTTTGTTCGAAACTACTGTCCTACATGAAGTACAGTTTTGCCTAGGCATGAGACTTATTTTACAGGAAAACATACAGATAATGGGTTCCTTTCTCTGCATATTAAATCTATCAAAAGACTCCATGA
Source organism: Kitagawia praeruptora (assembly GCA_037693485.1). Taxonomy (NCBI): domain Eukaryota; kingdom Viridiplantae; phylum Streptophyta; class Magnoliopsida; order Apiales; family Apiaceae; genus Kitagawia; species Kitagawia praeruptora. The sequence goes on along the minus strand of CM075350.1, from coordinate 25,361,265 downwards.
GTCAGGTTCTGGTCTTAGTCCCATGTTCATCATTCCGAACAATATTTTTTGTTGTATCTGCTAGCCTACCGACTTTACACAATTGTGCAAGTAATTCATTTGAAGTCAAAGACACAGATAAATAGATGAAATAGATGTACCAATCAAATAACTAATTAGGTACAGAGTGTTGGTCTTTGTAGTGAATTGTAAGCCTATTTGCTTGTCCCAAGTAATTTTTGATAACATGTGTTCTTAATTCAGTTGTCACTTTAAGTTGATTATTGGTTCCTTTAAGTTATAATTTTTTTCTCCATTTTTTCTAGTTGCAACTTTGATTTCATGGCTTTGGAATCTTGATTTTTCTGTTGTTTTTTGTTGATACTGCTGGATATTAAGATTTTATCTTCCAGTTTTTTAGTTTCTTATCATTTTTTTTAATTTAGTTTTGTGGGTAGTTTTGATCGCCTATAAATGTTGAGCATATTCAGTAGATTTTCTGGTGCCAAGTAATTTCTGATAACGTGTTTTTACTACAATTGTCACTTACATTTTGGTCATCAAGCTCACACAGTTGAACCAAAACTTTTATAAATGCACCATGTGAAGCTAATCAATCCAGAAATAATTAGCATCTATCCTATTCAATAAACTCATCACACTGAGAAGCTGCAGGAAGGGAAATATGATATCATGGAGATTACTTCCTATTCTATGCAATCCCCGGTTTTGTTTTTGTTTTTCTTGCCTTTCTAAGATTGTGGCTGCACATGTTATAGTGAAACTGCAAAAATGCAGGAGACTTGTGTTTTTAGGAGATTTCAAAATTTTCATTGTATTAACTTTTGCAACTGTACCAAATGTATTAAAATTTCTTGTGGAAAACCCTTTTTGATTTAGTGCTTTATGTCGAACTGACAGAAAACCATGTGATTCCTTTTGGCCTATATTTTTTTTCAGGGAGTTAGATTATATATTCCATTGCTATTGGTATATATAAAAGGTAATAAAACTGCATACCTGATTTAACTTTCTCATGACATTTGGGGCATAGGGGGATTGGCAGATGGGTTGAAAAGAGCGAAGTATGTTAAGTTGCACTTCAGGCAGAGCCAAGTTAATACAGGAAAAAAATGTGTTAATCTCTTCATCAGATTCAAACAATAGCACTGGTGGTCCATCAGTATTTTGTATTGTAGTTGATATTGCAAGATGCATGATGGTGGCAGCAGCTTGTTCACGCAACCTAGTTGAAGAGGAAGGGTGGTAAAGAAGACCTAAAAGTGTGCTCACAGAACCTTGCCTAAAGTTTTCTTCTTGCAAAACTCAGAAACAAAACATGCCAATTCTACAGAGGTAAACAACGGAAAATTCTGATAGAAAAATATCCAGCAATAGCAACAAAAACCAACAGAAAAATGAAGATGCCCAAGGCATGAAATCAAAGTTGCATCTAGGGAAAAAAATTTGAAAGAAATTACAACTTAATGGAACCAATAATCAACTCAAAGTAAAAAATTACCATAAATCAAAATAACAGAAAAAAATGAAAGAATACAACCAACAATTATAACTACATATAACAAAACAATCATAAATTATTCTTTGAGGCAAACTGATTACGACAATGAGCCACTTCATGATATATTCTTGTTTGAAAGTTAAGAATAATAAAAGTGTAGACCTACTATCAGTGGCAGTCAGAGGGATTTATTTTATGATCTGCTGTTCTTGCCAATAAAGAGGTATGGAATTGCAGGACTACGGAAATCTAGTTTTGTTGGGGAATGATGAAAGAATAGTCTGGCAAAGCTTTGATTATCCATTAAATTGGCTTTTATCTAACCAGGAGTTTCGTGAAGGCATAAAAGCAGGTAGGTTTTGTATAATATATTACACAATGAAAAATATAGACATGATGAGATTTTGTAAACTTAATATTCATACAATCAGAAAAACCTTGGTAATAAGAATGAGCATATGCAAAATAGCTTAACTGAGAAGTGCTTTGAAAATTCAGAATAAACCATTGTCTATTATTCAATATATGGAAATCCTAATATTAAATTCTATTAAAACTACTAATAAATAAAACTATCTCCAATAATAGTTATGGGATAACTTGTACGCAATCGCAGCTGTTACTTTTGACGTTTGTTTCGAGGTTGCCTACCAACCGGATCCTTTGTAACAGATGATGGTGGTGGTTGTGAATCCCCATTAGTGTCTTCTTGTGGCTTTCGTTTATTCTCTAAATGATCTTTGGAGTTTTGCTCATTATCATGTGCTATCTGTTCGTCTACGTTGACAGGCTGAGGTTGTGCATTGTTGAGGTTTGCAGCTGTAATTTCTTCTACTTGAGTCACCGTGAATCCTTCTCCTTTTTTAACTGTATTGTAACTTGTGAGATTCAGCTTGAACATATATCTTTTTCCCAGCATGTTATTAAGAATTGGTGGTATCATCTCGTTGTTTGCATTCTGCTTGAGGAATATTTTAGCACAGTTAATTAAAACTCAAAAAAGGTAACTATCTAAAGGATAAAATTGCAAACATGAGCATGTACCTGATCATTGTTGAGTATGTGCTGCGCCGAGACATTGATCATTTTCATGACATGCCTGTCGAAAAGCACAAAAGTTGTAACTGATGTTGTGTCCTCAACTTCTATTGTTACTCTATATCTAGGAATTGGTGGTGCTCTAGTCTTTGTGCATTTTGGGTTGGGGCACTGTTGCACTTCGTTGACTTTTGTGCTGCACTTTCTGCATGCCATGTAGTACCAATCGTTGTGTGGTGGTATTCCAATCACAACTGCTTCTGTGAAGAATGCAATAGCCTATAGGGCAGAATTAGGATAGATAAAGCTCTAGTGATGATACAATGGGTTATTATAAATTATTGTTTGTGTGAGATTATAAGTAAAATTACATGCGTAACTTACAGTTTTGCCTACGGGCAATTCAACATCAAATAACTGTTGTATTGTAATCTGTTCTATATCCTCCACTATAGCTTGCTTTTTGCTTTGAAGAAGTGGAACAATCTCTGCAACTGAATCATCTTTGATATTTGGATTAGCACGCAATGCTAAAATGGTTGGATGATCGATGTTGAAGAAAAATTGAGTTGAACCACTTGACCATAAGACATGTTCCTCTGTTATTCATAAGAAGGTGTCAGTACCAAAAACATTAGTCCTATAAAAAGATAAAAGAAGTGTTTTAAGCACAAGTGTGTGTAGATAGCTGAACCATAAGTGGGTACATGAATACTATGGTAAGAAATTTTGTGTAAATGGAGAAAGAAATTGAAGGCAAAATTCTATTATTAAAAAGCAAGAAAGTGGGATAAAAGTCCAGGAAAAAAACATGCTAATTATGTTGTTAAAATTATGATGGGGAAAAATGCATTATAGAACTTCTGAGACAATATTCTTAAAATATAATCAGCAAATTAAGATATAGTACCTTGTATCAATTTAGTGGTGGTACTTGTTATAATAACAAATATATTTGGCTTTTCATGATATTCTGTCCTTAGCTGTAGGAAATCGTGTGCTTGATTTTCCCACAATGTGACCTTCATGGTTTCATTCCTAAAGGAAAAAATACAGGAAAAACAATTAACACGAATATAACATAATTCATTATATTTTAAATTTCTTACATCAAACTAAGACATAGGATTCTCAGATTTAAACCTTTCACTTGTAAGAACAATTTCCACCTTCTTCTTTCCTTTGTCTGTGGTTTGCATCGGAGTATACTTTGTCAACTTGCCTGCCACATCTGTTGAGTGTAATATTATTTTTTAGTTAATAGTGCAAACAACAGATGAATTACATTGCATATAATAGATATTTACACAAACATGGCAAGAATAAATAACTTAAATTCATATAATTACCCATTAGATTAACTATATCATCCAGCCTTGATCTTGCAGTCTCAAAAGTTGCAATCTCAAACTTATATCTGGGTATTGTCGGTATATCATTAACGTCATGAATCTTAGTTTTTCTATAAAAATTGATGACATATTCTCCAGGAATTGGCTTGTATTCTTTAGCTGCTTCTGCTACATTATAGTCTGAAAACATGTAGACTTTTCCAATTTCCAATTGCTTCTTAAAATATGTTATGAGGCTGTACTCCGATACTATGGCTTGTATCTGTGTACCCTGCATAATTTTATTTAAGTAAAACATCTTGTATATATGTATACACACCAATACATTCAAAACGATGTATATATATGTAGTGTTATTAAACAAACCTCCTCATCAAGTAGAAGATAGTTTTTCTTTGCGACATACGTGGAGCCTGTCTTTCTTCCATCCCAGTCCCGAGATACTCGAACTTTGATAGAATCATTGTCATCTCCAGTACACAAATCTTTCAAGAACTTATATGTTGCCATATTCTGAATGTTTTGTACAAACACGTAAGTCATAATAAAAACTTTTAACAATTATACTCGAAGGAATAACTTTGCAATAATTTTAAGCAGACAATAAGATGTAATACATGAACCATTTTTTTGTATTAAAAAAACTTATTTAACGAAGATGAAGATGCGAACTAACCTCTACACAAACTGGATCGAGATGCTGTGAACAATTAGGTGATGGATGACATTGGTATATATACTATTTTTTTAATTATGCTTTAGAAACCAATTTAAAGTATAACATGTTTGTAGCGCAAGTTAAATTGGGATAGAATTCTTCTCGTGTGTGAACTTGGTTAATTGTATGTTTGTAAAAGAGCCCTTTTTTGTGTAAATAAAAGAACCCTATTTTGTAATGATCAACTCATCGGCTGGATGGCATTGGTATACAATATTGTTTAAAATTATGTTGCAGAAACCAATCTAAAATATAACATGTTGGTAGCACAAATTAAACTTGGGGTAGAATTCTATTCGGTGTTAGAAGGAAAGAAAGTAAAGGTTTGTCTTAGTTTAATGATAAATAAGATTTGTCCAACTATCTCTTAAAGGGGATCAGGTCCATTTCCTAGGTCCAAAATAATAGTTAACCTGCAAGTGTTAAAAATATTTTACTCTTTCAAATTGAAGACTATTTTAGTGTCTTACTTTAACTTAGTTAATTGTATTTGTAGTAATTAATAGTTTTAGAAATATTAAGAATTGTATAATATTTTTTAATTAATAAGGACTATGCACTTAATCTTACATGCTTTAATTAGTTTTATGCGAAATTTAATGCATTTTTAAAAAACACTATAAAATATTATTATGGAGAAGAGAGAAAATTTTTATTGGGTGATGATATTTGCACACGCTAAATTTATGGTTGCACATCCTAAATTATTTGCTTGATCAAATTATCCTTATTTTATCTCATAATGTCCACTTTGTCCTCCCACTTAAGCATTTGCTTGATTAGAATCATTTTTTTATTTAATTTGATTTGTGCAAATTACATTGTGACTCTTTCTTAATTTCTCTTATCTTATTAATAAATATGAAATATGAAAGAAGTTGATTTTTTAGAAACATTTAGTGAAAAAATAAACATGTGATATTAATTATCAACATTAATTCTAGTAAAATATTATAAGATAATAATAAAAAATTAAAAAAAACACAATTGGTGTGAAACAAAGAATAACACAAGCAAAGAAATTTTAATTTTTTTGAAATCTTATACAATTAAAAATTACAAATACAAATGATCACATCAAGATAAAATGCTAATTTATTTAGACACGATTTATTTTGTAATTTTATTGAAGAGGATATAGTAGTTTTATTTTTATTGGGGAGGGTCGATTTCGATTTTTTTTTTGGATATTTTTATTATAAATATCTGACATTACAGTTTTGTGTACTGCTTGTTTGGAGTGGCGGTTCGTTTTCCAAGATTTTGCTACCAAAGGTCTTTACTTTTTCTCTCTAGGCGTGAGGTAATTGTTTTTATTTTACAAAAGTAATAGAATTTGACAACAAATAAAAGCAAAGAGGAAGATTAAGGATATTATGGTCAAATATAGTACCATTTTGAGATTATTGAGATTTCGATGTAGGTGGGTTTACTGCATGTTATGTGATTTGTAGTTGTGTTTTTATGGATGTTATTTTATTTAAGTATTTATTTGTGTAACAGGGCCTAAGTTTGTTTTTTTTTAAATTGTAAATGCATCTTTAAAAGTATAAGTTCTTTGGATCATTTTTTAATGCGTTGTGAAAACTATATAATTTTAGGTATTTGTTTTGCAGCAACAAAGCTGACAATGGTTGGGTTTGTGGTGGCTCCATGAGTCAGGTTCTGGTCTTAGTCCCATGTTCATCATTCCGAACAATATTTTTTGTTGTATCTGCTGGCCTACCGACTTTACACAATTGTGCAAGTAATTCATTTGAAGTCAAAGACACAGATAAATAGATGAAATAGATGTACCAATCAAATAACTAATTAGGTACAGAGTGTTGGTCTTTGTAGTGAATTGTAAGCCTATTTGCTTGTCCCAAGTAATTTTTGATAACATGTGTTCTTAATTCAGTTGTCACTTTAAGTTGATTATTGGTTCCTTTAAGTTATAATTTTTTTCTCCATTTTTTCTAGTTGCAACTTTGATTTCATGGCTTTGGAATCTTGATTTTTCTGTTGTTTTTTGTTGATACTGCTGGATATTAAGATTTTATCTTCCAGTTTTTAGTTTCTTATCATTTTTTTTAATTTAGTTTTGTGGGTAGTTTTGATCGCCTATAAATGTTGAGCATATTCAGTAGATTTTCTGGTGCCAAGTAATTTCTGATAACGTGTTTTTACTACAATTGTCACTTACATTTTGGTCATCAAGCTCACACAGTTGAACCAAAACTTTTATAAATGCACCATGTGAAGCTAATCAATCCAGAAATAATTAGCATTTATCCTATTCAATAAACTCATCACACTGAGAAGCTACAGGAAGGGAAATATGATATCATGGAGATTACTTCCTATTCTATGCAATCCCCGGTTTTGTTTTTGTTTTTCTTGCCTTTCTAAGATTGTGGCTGCACATGTTATAGTGAAACTGCAAAAATGCAGGAGACTTGTGTTTTTAGGAGATTTCAAAATTTTCATTGTATTAACTTTTGCAACTGTACCAAATGTATTAAAATTTCTTGTGGAAAACCCTTTTTGATTTAGTGCTTTATGTCGAACTGACAGAAAACCATGTGATTCCTTTTGGCCTATATTTTTTTTCAGGGAGTTAGATTATATATTCCATTGCTATTGGTATATATAAAAGGTAATAAAACTGCATACCTGATTTAACTTTCTCATGACATTTGGGGCATAGGGGGATTGGCAGATGGGTTGAAAAGAGCGAAGTATGTTAAGTTGCACTTCAGGCAGAGCCAAGTTAATACAGGAAAAAAATGTGTTAATCTCTTCATCAGATTCAAACAATAGCACTGGTGGTCCATCAGTATTTTGTATTGTAGTTGATATTGCAAGATGCATGATGGTGGCAGCAGCTTGTTCACGCAACCTAGTTGAAGAGGAAGGGTGGTAAAGAAGACCTAAAAGTGTGCTCACAGAACCTTGCCTAAAGTTTTCTTCTTGCAAAACTCAGAAACAAAACATGCCAATTCTACAGAGGTAAACAACGGAAAATTCTAATAGAAAAATATCCAGCAATAGCAACAAAAACAAACAGAAAAATGAAGATGCCCAAGGCATGAAATCAAAGTTGCATCTAGGAAAAAAAAATTTGAAAGAAATTACAACTTAATGGAACCAATAATCAACTCAAAGTAAAAAATTACCATAAATCAAAATAACAGAAAAAATAAAAGAAGGTATAACTAAATTTAAGGCTCTGAAAACCTCGTATTTTAATTGAACATGTCATCACATTTGTAAATAACTGGAATTAGGTGTTTCAGTCATCGTGCATTAGAATGTGTGTGTTATGATTAACAGGGGAGACAACTGTTGGTACTTGCATCTTTGTTGAAAATTATAAATTTTGCTAATAGTATTAGTCATACCTGTAGTATGCCAGAGCTCAATCATGGCCTGAAGTTTTCAATATATATAAAACTTCTGTATGAATTAAAAACAATATGATATATTAAAAAAAGAAAAATTGAAAAAACAAAGTTTTAATCAACTACTAATGTAGTGGGAAAATATAAGTTCATTATCACATGAATGTTGTTGCAACGAATAATCTCAGTTCCCATGAAGAGGAAAAAGCTATACAACATAGTTAAAAAATGTAATATTCGTACAATCATAAGTTACCAAAAACCTCGTGGTAGACAACATTTTTAGTCATGCCAGGTATTGGGTGGCTTTCATGTTCACACACTATATGTAACCCTAGTGGTGTAGTAACTCTTGATATTGCCACATAAAACTGCCAATGGCTAAAAACCGGTCTAGGTAAATATAAACCAACAGATTTCAACGTCTGTCCTTGGCTTTTATTTATTGTCATTGCATAGCACAAAGATACTGGGAATTGTACTCTCTTAAATGAAAACGGAAGTGTTGTTTCTGTCGGTCTCATACATATTCTTGGTATGAAAGCCTTCTCTCCAATATGATTGCCGGTAATTATAACTCCTTCTATAACTCTAGCACATAATTGAGTTATTATCAATCTTGTTCCATTACACAGTCCCTTGCTCGGAGCCAAATTCCTTAATAAAACAATTGGAGCTCCAATTTTAAGTTCCAATTCATGATTTGGTATACCTGTAATTCTAAGAGTATTTAAATATTCTTGCGGATACATGCTTTCAAGTGATTCACAGTTTACTGTACTTTTACAAATAGAATCCACACTTCGATATACTCTAGAGTCGCCTACAAACATTTGGAAATGAAATTAGTATCTGGATATGGATTAGAAGCATTAATAGTAATAATTAATGATAAAGAATGTAAAATGGAAACAGACAACAACTTCTTTTATTTCTAGAGGATTAAGTTCAATACAACATCTGCTATTGCTATTAGCTGTAGGCAGTCTTAGAAATAATTATTTATCTAATTGCAATTGCATATGCAATTAAGTGAAACAAAATAGGAACAACAGATGTTATTAGTTCTAGGCAGCTTTAGGAATGTTATTGTATATGGAGAAATGTTGGCTAATATCATATTAAGTTGTAGGCAAAGATAACCTCTTTTATTAGAAGCTAAATTAATTTTAGGTTTTTTATTTTAATTGTTCTACAAATCACAATAAATGACTATAATGTAGTGCATAGTAGGCCTGCAACAATTATGTTTTGATAAGAGAAATATTTACTGACCTGTGAATCGTTTTAAGACCTCCTTATTGATAAGATCCACATCTTCGTTTAATGGAGTTAATATAGCACGATCCCTGAAGTATTCTGAGTCATTATTGTCACACAGTTGCGCATAAATTGTATCAATAATCACTTTCTTCCCATCATTTCCTGGATCGAGGCTTAATTCAGGTGGAATTTCGATCCAGCTAGGCTCGTTTCCTTCGATGGATGAAACTGTAGGTACCTGCCCATCACCAATACCAATTACCCAATCAGCATATGCAATTTTTTGGCCAGAAATTGTGACCGGTGGGACGCCAGATTCGATCCTCATATTTTCATCTAATCTAAAAACTTTACAGTGATTCCATAAGTAAGACCTATTAATGGATGCCATGACAATATCTTCACGTCCTTTTTTGGGTAAAACAGGAAGGATCTGTCTAAAATCACCGCCGAGTAACACTGTTTTGCCTCCGAATGGTTTTTCTAGGTTGTTCACGTCTTTGTGTCGCATGAGGTCACGAATTGATCGGTCAACAGCCTCAAAGACATGTCTGTGGTTCATTGGGGCCTCATCCCAAATTATTAAATCAGATTGTACAATTAATTCTGCCAAAAATGATTGTTGTTTTATATCACATGTGCTATTTTCATTAATGTCAATTGGTATTTTAAATCTTGAATGGGCAGTCCTACCTCCCTCAATTAGTAGTGATGCAATGCCAGATGATGCAACTGCAAGAACTATTTTTCCCTCTGATCTAAGGTTGTCAATGATAGTTTTCCACAAAAAAGTCTTTCCCGTACCTCCATATCCATACACAAAAAATAAACCTCCCCTTTTATATGTAACATTGTCCACAACAGTTTGGAAAACATTTTTCTGCTTTTCATTTAACATCGCAAGACATTTTTTCCCCTCAACTGCTAATGCATGCCTGTCATACATACTCTCTTCGTATAATAGAGTGTTCATACTTTGCCGTTGCAAATCTTTATCTAGTTTGGGCAAAGTTGGAAAGTCACCTACTGATTTACCTCTTTTTCGCAATTGCAACTCAACATCGAATAATGTAAGGCATTCAAGTTGCTCATCAGTAATAAGAAAATCACGCCTCGGATAATTTTTTCTTTGTTTGTGCTCAATATCATCAGAGAAGTTTTTCCAATGCTTATCCCATAAATCCCTCACATCAGAAATATCACAAAATAATAACATTGTAACAAATAACTCACGCAATTGAGCACCTGTTTGATGGATAGAAGCATCTGTTATTGCATTATGCCACTCATCATCAGACTCTAGAAGACCATGGTGAAAGCAAGCTTCTTTGTACGTGCCGTAGACAACATTGTTAACTGTTCGGACATCCTCAAAAGACGTTGCACCTCGTACAATGTTCAACAACATTCTTAAATAAAACCTCTCTCCTGCATTTATTAGATTAGACGTACAACTGAATAAGAAATTGTAAACTAAGTTTAAAGGAACAACTTTGAAACAGATTACTATTCTAATAATAATACATGTATCAATACATTGAAAACAACATTGAAAAAAATACTTTTGAACAGATATGAGTCACTTATTATTTTCAACTATAAGTAATTATTGTTCTTTGGCTAAATACACACACATATATATTACAAACTTACATGAAAATTTAGTAAATAGACAATTAATTGTATAGGTTAATCAATTTAACAATCAATCAGGTATAAATCTATTCTTAACCGGACATGGAGAATTTTATCTGAGGATAAACAACCTATTTAATCCTTTTGGAAGATTAAGACAACTATAATGAATACTTTAGAATTTTAGATCTGTATTGTGGGTTTTTACAATGGAATATATATATATGGATACATCTAGAGTTGGCATATATCATGAGATTCTTTTACTTTAAATGTATTATTTCTTTAATATGTATGGTTATTAAAATCTAAGTAATTATCTTAATGTGTAATTGTTATATATTATATTTGAAGCTATATACTATTTTTTCATCCACAATTCTGTAACAATACATTTTAAATCTGATAAAGATAGTAGTTGTTGATAGAATGATTAAGCTTCTTATTTTCCATTTGCAATATATTATACAACATTCTATAGTATATTAAATAAAGGTTGAAATTAAATATTATCGAACAGTTGACCTTACCCGCCGTAGGGTGAACGTAGACCAAACGACCGACCACACATATTTTGTTTTTTCTACGTTTCCAAACTTTTTTAGCTTCATCCCATAAGAATTTTTCAGGAAATTCTACAAATGTTAGTCCTCTTGCAAATGGATCTCTACTATTTGCGCGAAACCATTGAATAAACATAGTTGCTTCCGGGTCAATTCTGTCAACAACTGATGGTAATGGCTCGTCATCTTTAAAGCAAATTTGTTGTTCATTTTCCAAATGGAAAACTAATTTTGTAACAACTGGCTTCCGATAGTGAATTGGAAATTTGAAGATACGCCAACATGCCTCTGCAGAAGAAAGATAACGACATGCTATATAATCATCCACTTCATTATTAACTATATTACCTTTGCCTTCTCCAGAATTGGCATCCTTGCATTTTCCAATAGCAATAGTTGCTCGGTCAGGACCTTTTGTTACATACTTGAACATATACTTAATCAACCTCCCTTGATTGCACCATTCTATATTTATATGAGCCTGGTACTTTACAATAAGTCCCCTGTTGTATGGCACAACAAACCTAAAATAGAGAAGTTATTATGTCCAAATAAGAATCCTCAAGTCATTTTTAACAAAAAAAATTAGAGATATACAACCCATCAATTGAAAAGAAAGCACCTGTTATCTACTTCAATTTCCTTCAATTGTATAGTACGGTTGTCATTTCGCCTTCTATAAACAGGATAACCGTTTGCGTCAATAGTAGTTTCACTCCTGAATTCCTTTGGGTAAAACTTTGTACATTGATCATCCCGCATGCAAGCACAATTTTTATTATATGATCCGCAAGGACCATGAATCATATATTTTGAAATAGCCTCGTATCCAATGGGATCAGTTTCCTTATCTGGTATTTCGGCACATATTAGTTGATCAATCTCGTCAGTTGAGTGGCACTTGTCAGATTCCTCAAGCCAGATAATTATATGTGCATGAGGCAAACCCCTCTTCTGGAATTCAATTGTATATGCAACTGCATAAGATATTTTAAAATTGGAATTAAACTTGTAGATCACATCAAATAAATATGATATTATGAATGGAACATAATTCATAAAAATTATTAATACATCTAATAAAGCGTGTGATGGACTAATTACGAAAACAATGTAGTTGATAAAAGTGAAAGATCCCCTAAATATGCAGCTTATGAGGAACAACAAATACCGGGTCAAATCCTGATTTATTAATTCACAAAGCCATGTGATGCGGATAATGATGGAGCACTTGTAGTGGTCTCCCTTTACTGATTCATATATATTGCACTTATTATGTTTTATATAAACTATTCTATTTGTTTATAATATTTATATATACAGAGTCCAGGTGGACAACTTTCATTGTTTGTTGCATCTAAGTTATAAGGATTCTTTTAAAAATAAAAAGGAGGCAGAAGTCATTATAAGTTGGAGGTACATACAATACATTCTAAAGCAAGTGAACCTAAAATTATCCTAATTTTTTTCTGATACTGCATGAAAATCTATATTATCTCAAATCAGCAAATGTAAATACTGACAAATTAAAGAAAGTGTAAATCATAAAAGTAAGATGAACAAAGGAATATTAGTTGGTGTCAAGAGACTTGTTTTCTACCATGAAAAAGTATGTTGTTATCCTAAATAACACGTTAAAAGTGGTAAAAATATACCTCCAATTACTTTTCCAAGAACATGTTTGTCGGTCAAATCCTCCAATAGCAAGTCCAACTTAATCTTGAATACTCTGGACAGTATATCGGGTCTGTCAGCTGGGCTACAATGTGGTATCTTATCACAATATTCCTTTATTTCAGGCCATTGAGGGTTACATGTAAATGTAATAAACAAATCAGGGCTACCAAATCTTCTACAAACAGCCATACAGTCCTGATAATTCTGCTGCATGTAACGTGGGCTTCCAGTAAAAGAGGATGGCAACACGATCCGTTTTCCTACCGTGGAAGCATCAGTATCTCCTTTATTCACAGAATCAACAATGTTATTATACAAATCAGATCTTAATATGTCTTGGTTCCGTAAGACCCATTTAAGTCTTGTATGTTCAATACATGTCCATGCATCAACTACAAACTGTAAAAATAACCGCCCCCCGGCAATTAAAGTATGACCTTCGTTATCTCTATATTGAATCCTAAAACAATAGTATTCGCGGATACTCAAGGAATCCCTTTCATTTTCTGAATTGCTATTTATGCCAGCATGTAATATATTTAATCTGTAACCATCTTCTCCATATGGGAATAACAATGGGTATTGCAAGGACATAAAACATGGATGTAATACTGAGATTCTATGCAAGTTGCCACCCTTAGTCTGTACTAATATATCTCTAGTACCAGTTAGATCATCGTTTGCAACCAAAGCTGCAAATTCATAGGCATTGGTTGGAATATTACTTTCTCGACCATCTGTTTCTCTATTTGCAATCAAACGCAACTGTGCTGGAACAATATCTAAATCTTTGAATCTATCTCGAACATCCCGATAAATATCTACTAAAGCATTTTCTCGATTCAACATTGCAGTCAGAGATTCTGTTATTTCTAGATCAAGTCTGTTATCACCATTTGGAAAATTCAGACGCTCCTCCAATTGTTGTTGATTATCATACATATATATTTGTGAAAAAACTGCTTTTTCAGAACCTTCTGGTTGTAATGACCCAATTTGATGATAAACTTCACCAAATATGCGATAAACATATGGACCACCACCATTATTAATTTCTCTATCCACATTAGCTCCCACGGAGGTAAATGCAAATGCATTATTGTACAACCGCAAAGATTTACGAAAGATTGTACTCTTATTATTAGTCCCATCTAGCAATGACTTCAATTCTGGAGGAGTTTCTCTTAATAATGGCAAACGTACTTTTCCATTACCGCAACACAAAGAAAACTTATCTGATTTTGTTCGTTGATTTTTTTTTGTTTGCTCAAATCTCCACATTAAAGCTCCACAGGCACAACATATTTTATCAGCACAACCAATATCAAGTATTTCATCGCTCGATGCTGCATTCAAAAATATAATGTCACAAATTTAAGTCAACTAATTGTTGGGACTATAGAACAAAAACACTAAGAATTAAAATTTTGGAATGTTAAATAAAATAATATATTACCAAATCTTTTTTTAATGTCATTTATTTTACTCCTCATTCTCTTACTCAGTGGAGGCAAAGCTGCAACATTGGTAACTTGTTAACAAACAAACAACAAAAGATATTATTTAATTCCAACTGCAGAACTAACCTTCGAATTTAAGCAACGGTCTAACAATTAATTTTGAAGCATCACATTTCACATTAGGAGCCAAATTTTCTGCACAAATAACATGTTTTATATATATGGGAACATAATCCTTGTTGAGGAAGAAAAACACACATGTCAAGCAAAATCTTCATACCTCAGAAAAAGCCGACATACATGTTGTAAATAATAAATACACAATATAATAAAGTATAGCAACTAATTTTTTTTGAAAAAATGATTGTTGAACACCACAATAGAATTCTAGGTTATTTTTAACGTACCGTTTTGGTCAATTCGACGTCGTTTCTTGTTACGTTCCTTTCTTTGTTCGATAGTTTCAATCTGGATTTCTGGGGAAATGACAATTATATACATAAGGAGAGAGTGAGTAAATTGTTTGGTACAGATAAAAGTATTGTAAAAACATTACACTACCAACGTACTATTTTGGTACACGCGTTGTCGTTTCTTATTACGTTCTTGTCTTTGCTCAGTTGTCTCAACTTGAACTCCTAGGAAAGATATATGTTAGTCAATGTAAAATTAAAAACAATACTAACCCACCCATAAAAAATAAATAACCATTGTGTAAACAATTGTTTTTGCAAATATATACATGATAAATAGATTGTTTTAAGTAATTTTAGTTACATATATTTTATGTTAAATCTGTCCTCGATTCCAACCAATTTTAATATAAGAAATTATTTTGAATTTACATTCTTTTTGTCTAAATACATAAAAAATTTAGATGGCGGGGATTGAGGATTTCTAAATATCTGAATGCATTGATCCAATATAAATATCAACAAACACAAACCAAATCGTAGCTTACTTTCTTTGTACTTCTCGCGCCTCCGTTCATTACGCTTATCCTTGACTTTTTGAAGATCGAGGCTATTTTCCACAATGACATTCTGTGAATTTCAAAGTCTACAGCATTAGTGACCAAGACATTTTTAATAATTATTTTAAAATGGTATTAACATTGTTAGTAAAACTGAAATGATAGGTATTTGCTACAATATAAATTCAAGTTATAGATGGTAATACCTGTTTTGCATAATTTCCTCCATGAATTTTATTACGATCACCTTGATACTCAGCACTCTTAGCTCTCTTAGATAAGACACTCACAATCAAATAAGTATGCATGGAAGAATGGAGCATTGTAAAAGCAGTATATATTCATAACTTCTTACATATATTTTAATTTAATTTGTAATTGAGAATTAAATACCTTTTCCATGTACTTTTTTCGCCGTTTTGCATTACGTTCTTCCTGTTGTTCAACAGTTTCAGAGTCTTTTCTTTTATGATATCTTTCTCTTGCCTTTGTCTTATTGGCCTCCAATTTCAAACAAATATCTATAGTTCAAACATGTAAAGGCTTAAAGATATAACTCTATTGTTAAATAAATCTAGGAAACTTTAATTTTTAATTTGTCTACATAATAACTATGTCTACAATTATGTATAAAAGAGTTATTATCATGCAAGCATCATAAGTAGATAATTCAACTTATCTATAGTTCAAACACGTAAAGGCTTAAAGATATAACTCTGTTGTTAAATAAATCTAGGCAACTTTAATTTTTAATTTGTCTACATAACAACTATGTCTACAATTATGTATAAAAGATTTATTATAATGCAAGCATCATAAGTACATAATTCAACTTATATATACAAATGTAGGGAGCGAAGCAATAAGGGTTTTGAGTATTATGTTGATTATAGGGACCAGAAGAATTGAGCGAATTTGCACTATACAAAATCAGTTTTAAAAAGATGTATTATCACATACTTGTAACTGGAGTGTTATCACCAATAACCAACGGTGATGAGGTTTGTGGTGCATGTTGTTGGTTCCCTATAAAAAAAAGTATAGACAAATTAGTCGATTAAATAGTTAAGGGGCATGTAATGCACATTTTTGGAATCCTATTAATCATAATTAATATATATGTACCGTTATTCAAACGGTTCCTCGTTGCAATCACCTTCTATTTAAAATGGAAAGATCAAGGGGTCAGTATTACATAGTTGCAAAATTTAGCATTGAATGAGCGACTAATCAAACTATCATGTATTACTTGTTGCACGTATTTTGCTTGACGTTTCCTGTTCTGCTCATCCCGTTGCTTCATCGTTTCACACATACTTCTTGTAAGTTTTTTTTGTTTTGCAAGAGCTTAACACCAGATTAAAGAAGATGTAGCATGATTAATTACTATTTAAGTACGTAATATGAACAACTTATTATACACACAATCAAATAAATAATACAATTCAGTTTCAAAATGGTAAATATGACTGATCATCAAATTTCATATATATTTTGTCCATTTTATAAAAAATGGCAGGATTTTTTTATAACAAACATATTCATTTCAATATTACCCTAGGTACAAACCTGCACTATGATTCAAATGGTTCCTCAATGCAATAACCTTCTGTTCAAATTGGGAAAATCAAGGGCTTAGTATTATATAGAGCCAAAATTGAACATAAACTTAACGACAAAGTAAATTATTTGTGTCATACTTGTACGTATTTTTCTTGTACGTCTTTCGCCTGACGTTTCTTATTGCGTTGATCGTGTTGCTCTCTAGTTTCAGATTCCCTTCTTTTGCAATTTCTCCCTTTTACAAAAATTTTATAAGAATCAAAGCATTGGAAATAGCTATGGAGGTTTGGAAATATAATACAAATTTATCCATGAATAAAGTTACATATAAAGTAAATCATCATTACACAAAATTTATATGGAATCTAATAAAGACTGGGTATATTTGAAATATGGGAATTTCCTTAAATAAAAAAAAGTTGAGTATTTTTTTTTTTGAAACTCAAAAAGTTGAGTATTTGATATATAGAAAAAGAATAAAATAGATAATTTATAAAACAGAAAAATTGACATTAACACACCAGATGTATAGTATGTGGTTGCGGTTCTATGTGAGCTATCAGTTGTTCTGTCCAAATAACTTCCATTCTCCATGTCCTCGTGTATAACTGTCAAGTAGGGGAAAAAAATACCAAATTGCATTTATACAGGTAAATTTGAAAAAAATAGGTTTAAGACACATATGTACCAATGGAACTATAAAAAATAATTAAAATTAACACACCAGATGTATAGTGTGTGGTAGCGGTTCTATGTGAGCTATCTGTTGTTCTGTCCAAATAACTTCCATTCTCCATGTCCTCGTGTATAACTGTCAAGTAGGGGGGAAAAAATACCAAATTGCATTTATACAGGTAAATTTTAAAAAGATAGGTTTAAGACGCATATGTACCAATGGAACTATAACAAATAATTAATTTGAATTATTATAAAAAAATAGGAAAACTAATCTCAAATTTGAAGCAATCCAGTTATAACCAATTCATAAAGAAACATAAATATCTTCAAATACAAACCAATATGTTGCTTTCTTTCCTTATTCTCTTCACGCATTCTCGCATCACGCTTTATTCTACGTTTGCCGGCCATAATTTCTGACAAACTCATTTCCTGAACGATCTGCACAAAGATTGTAAAATATTTGGAGGTTACTATTTAAGATGAGCAAGTATTTTCTTATTTTAAATGAGCAAGTATTTAAATAATTCTAAGCAAAAGCTTTAGCTTGTAATACCTCATCCTCATATATTTCTCGTTGTTTCTTGTTATGTTCCATGTATTTTTTCCAAAGTTTCTCATTGCATCCACCTCCCTGCTCATCAGTTTCAAAATCACCTATTTCATAATCTGCACTCTTCATGTTGCATTAAATTACTGTCAAGCAAGAAAAATAGTGAAGCTTAGTTACATAGAAGTAAAAGTCAAAAAGTTTAAAACTATAAATTATGCGACAAAAGAAGTAAATAAATAAAGAAGGCAAAACCATTGGAAAAAATATTTATAAAAGTCAAATCTGTAGTTTGAAAGAGGCCAAAACAGCTTGGAAAAATATGAATAAAAGTCAAAAATTGTAAGAGGACAAAACTGTTGGAAAAAATATGTATAAAAGTCAAAATTTGTAGTTGTAAAAAAAGCAATTAAGCATAGATAAATAAAGGAAATAAGTTACGTGATCAAGCAAACATTAATTATTTGCTGCTTCAGATTTATTTGCATTTTCCTGCTGTCTTGGGTTTTGACATGTCTCCTATGATATTGTAAGAGATGAGAAATATGAGCAGACCAGTAACATTTAATGTGAAGTATGGATTTTCTGGCTTAATGTAAAGACCAGTAACTTTTAGATAAGAACTTTCATAGGGTGATTTAGAGGGCGGTATTTAGGGTTGTTGGGTGATTCTAGCCTAGGAAGAGGGGTCTGGGCACTGAGGGGAACACATGAATGTTGCTAAGTCTGTATGGGGTGTGCCGCCGGGCATATACCCTTTTTTGGCTGGGATTTTGAGGGTGCGGGAAGGGTATTTTTTGGTGGTGTTTCAATACACCACCATCTTTCAAATTGACATACCAATACATCTTCCAAAAACTCCACGTATAGAAAGAAGCCGAGGTTTAATGAGATTTAATATAAACGTGACATACTATAAACATAAGGTTTAATGAGGTTTAATATAAATATGAGATTTATAAAAATGAGGTTTAATATAAATATGAGGTTTAATGAGATTTAATATAAATATGAGGTTTAATGAGGTTTAATGAGATTTAAAATAAAATGTTGCCAGTATGTGGTTTTCTTTTCTGCAATAAAAATAGTTTCGACGACGAAAGGGAGCAGACCAGTAACTTTTAATGTGAAGTATGGATTTTCTGACTTAATGTAAAGACCAGTAACTTTTAGATAAGAACTTTCTCGCATGTATTACATTAGCCACTCAATTTTTAAGTGAAGCATGTGACTTCTGTTTTGATCTTCACTTCTGCTTGTACCAGCAAGGTGTCATTCACTATGAAGCCCCTAGACTCACTTTTAAGGTCACTGAATAACATGAATTCAGACCAACCCAGGGCTCTTAACTGATAAGGGTTGATCAAGGTTACGTTTTATGCATACCAAAATATAGATATTAGTTTCTCTAAATCTCTTACTTCAATATTAATTCATGGAATTCATAAGCATAACAAAATATAGATATTAATTTGTCTAAATCTCTTACTTGAATATTAATTCATACAATTCATACTAATTAGTTAACAGGTTATAATCAAATATCCAAAACAAAATTCTTGATAACACATTAGAAAGACATAAAGTAATTGATCCAATTGAGAAAATTAACATAATCTACCACGGATAGAGAGCAGAATAATTAGAGAGATTAGAGAATAGTTGGGGAGCAATCCAACGGAAAATCCAAACCTGATATACGAATTACCCCCAATTTTAAGGGTGGTACCTGTAGAGCGATAGTAGGTAGCGATTTAGCCTTCCCTGTAATCCGATAGTAGGTGTCGTGTGTAGAGTGTAGGTACTCCCTCCGTTTCAATTTAGGTGTCCTATTTTGACTTTTGGTACTGTTTATTCTAAGCGATTGACTACTAATTTATGCATAATCTATAATACCAAATATAGTCTTGAGTGATCTTGTTGGATTCGTATTTATGAGTACTTTAATACAGTGAAGTTTTTATATTTAATACTAATACGAAATTGAAGATATTAACGATTAAAAGTGTGTGTTGGCAAACGTGTCCAGAAGAAACATGACACATAAATTGAAACGGAGGGAGTAGTATATAGGATTGTTTTAGCACGTAGATACGTGTTTGTATTCTATCTGGGTAATTAAAATTGTTGAGATTTTTTTGTTTTTTTTGTTTTAGGAAAGTAATTTAAAAAAATTTGGAAGGTGTTAACCAAAACCAACCAACAATTATACCCTATTTCGCTTATAATAGTATAGATAGTATAGATTCTATTGTAACACAGACTTATGTTAGTTTTATATTGTAACACAGAAATATGGTCCGCATTATTGGCCGAATATAAAAATTTAATGAATAATGAGAAGGGAAAACAATTATCAGCACGGCTTCCAACATTTATTTTAAGGACTAATTTCAGAAAATCAATCTGCTTTTGTTCCTAATACGAGTATAAGAGATAATGGGGCCGTTTGGCGTAACTTAAAAATAGTAACTTATTAAAAAGTAAATTATTGCTTTAAGTTAATAAGTTGATTATAACTTATAAGTGATAAGTAAATCAGAAATTATAAGTCAGTAAAGTGTTTGGTAAATCAGAACTTATAATTCAGTAGAGTGTTTGGTAAATCAGAACTTATAAGTTAATTTTTTTATTTTTAAAATATTTATTTTTAAATATATAATAATGGATATCATTGGATAGATCTCGATGAGTAGAAAAATTTGATATATATATAAAAATATTTTAATGAACGAATCAAAAGATATATGATTTTGAAGATTTGAAGGATATTATATTTACGTATATCAAGAAAATAAGTTAGAGAAATAAGATTAAAGTTATGTTTGTCCAACTTCTCAAATTGATATTATAAGTCGGATATAAACCCAATGGACTGAGGAAGCCAAACACTTAGAAATAAGTCGGACCCGACTTTAAGTTCAAATAAGCCCACTTTAAAGTGAGCCAAACATACACAATGTTCTAATCAATGAGAGTCAGCCGCCGTCCTTAGTTCCCCTTCCCTCATTTTTTTCCGATATGTCATCTTCTTATCCGTTTAAAGCTTCATTCCTCTCTTCTAATTCTTCTTCGACCCTCCATCCATTCTTCTAAACTTTCTTTTTATTCCAATTTCAATAAAATCAAGCCTTATGTTAGGTTTTTGTTTAATTTAAATCCATTCTTTGTTGTGTTTGTTCCCAATTTATTTGGGTTTTGTTTATTCTCTCCTTTTGAGAGTTTTGTGCGTTTTTGATTTGTTTTGCAGTGAATTAATGTCCGGGATGTTAGATCTGCGGGATTTTCAAGGTTTAGATTTAGCGATGAAAGCTTTTTTGGGATTGCATTTATGGTCGATAGCTCAAACCAGATGTGGCGAAGCGGGTACATGTACATATATCAGTTTCAACAAATCGCTTGATCGTATATCCAAGAGGTCTAAGAAGACTGGATTAATCTGCGATTATATCTTTTTACGGTTTGTTCGACTCGATTGTTCTTGTAGATGCCGTATGGCTTTTTATTAATGAATTAAATCCTTTGTTAAAAAAAAAGAGAGATAATGTTCTAATAGCTTTTGAAGTGTTTCATCATATGAAACGGAGACAATGAAAAAAGGAGGGCGAGGTTGCTCTA
The DNA here is from genome assembly GCA_037693485.1 of Kitagawia praeruptora. Classification (NCBI taxonomy): domain Eukaryota; kingdom Viridiplantae; phylum Streptophyta; class Magnoliopsida; order Apiales; family Apiaceae; genus Kitagawia; species Kitagawia praeruptora. The sequence continues at coordinate 25,339,293 of CM075350.1, read as the reverse complement.
AAACTGGACATTAGTAAAGCATATTGTTATAGGGAGATTTTGGTATAACAATGTTTTTGGAGGTTGCTGGATTTACGGAGCAAATTACGGATATTTTGCTATAAGAAGAATAAGGATTAGGGTTTGTGTGTGTATAGGTGTGGCTGAACTTGATAGGTGTTTTCAGGGGTGAACTGTTTCTCATCCGTATCAAGGTGCCTACGTACCCTATTTATAGGGATCAAGCCGTACGTAATTCTTAGAAAACAAGATACCTAGACGGGCTAGGGTTTTAGGAGATAAGTTAAGGCCCAAGCCAACTCGTTTAGGGCTGATGTGGCAATGATTCATCAATTCTATCCATGATCCATGGCTCAAAGAAGGAAACCAATGGTCTCGCATAGTCTAGAATCAAGGCCCCTCAAACGAGGTTTGTAGAGAAGCAGCAAGAACCTGGCATGCGACCTCGAGGGGTCGAGTCATGCGAAGCGAGCCCAAGTGCATGCATAGATACTCATGACCTCGAGGGGTCTAGTTATGAGTCTTCTAGTGAAGAGAGATAGCGATCTCGTTTAGCCTGTAGATATGATGATAGTGAAAAGCGATCCCTGAGAGGGAAATGAGAACGAAGCGATCCCTTAGATAGGATCGAGAGCGAGGTGGCCCTGTAGTTGTACATGGCTGATTCCAATAGTGGGTTTTAGTGACCCAATCGTTATCTTCGAGGCCCATTGCAGATATTGAACCATTAATTTAGCTAATCAAATCATAATAATTATTATGCCAGATTCGGGCATACCAACTACCCCCCGAGTCCATGTTGTCATTGAAAATGCGATGTGGACTCAAAGATCGAATGCACGGAACTACGAAGCGAAACTGTGACTTTGTTATAGATATGACTGTTGGAAGTGTCGCGACCCCCCAAGAATTTGAAGGGGTTTGACAATTGTCCTGTCTCGAGATGTGTATTGAACGGTTGAGATTTTGACACGTGTCCCATGACATTCTCTCACCTGATGGCTATATATACTCCTGTCACAATCATTTCCTTTTTTCATTCTCACAAACACATTGTCAAAGTGCTGTCAGTTTGCTCCTGGATCAAACGCAAGAATTTTCAAGCTCCATCACCAGCGACCCCCACTCTCTTCCGATTTCTTCAATCTTTTTCAAGAACAAGTAAGTCTTCATTCTTTCTTGATATTCAAATTGCTGTTCTTCATTGCATATGTATGATTAGATGATTAAATTTGTATGCGATGCGATCTCATTTGACTGCGACCCCACACAACTAATTTCACGTTGCGATCCCCTCCTCGCTTAGATAGAATACCGATCCCCTGTTAGTAAAGCATAACATGTTCCTTAGAATAGCAACCCCATTTAAAGTTCATGAATGATGTGAGAACACGTAGAACCTTTCTGTCTTATTATTCCTTTCTCCCTTTATTCCTTTTGATTTCTGTAAGGGCACACACTTAATTCTTCACATTCTTTTCAGATGTCGAACAACGACAGCTCAAGGACGCCATCTCCACTCCCCAGCGTGCATATTAGCGAAGCGGTAGCCGCTAACATTGTGAGGGATACGAGCACGAGTGAGAGCTCGTTTAAGTTATACTTCGATCCCTTATTGTCGAATGAAGAATATACTAGAGAAGTACCCTTAGTTTCATGGCGAACAAAACATGCCTCGAGCTCGCGAGACCGATCCTTAGAGGTTCTCCCAGCCCAACATGAGCCTCAGGTTGAAATGGGAGATGGAAGAATTAAAGAGAAAATGAGAGGAGTTTAGCTCGCAAGCAGCGCAGATTCTTGTTAGGATGCCTCCTACACAAGTTACCTCACCCATCCTTTTAAGTGACTCTCCGATAGACACATTAGGCGAGGCCTACTATGACATCGAAGGAGGGGCGAACAACGAAGCCAACTCCGATGATGATGAATATGAGGAGCCTTCATCAGATGACGGGGGTCTTGACGAGGTGTCAAGAGTTGTAAATTTTAAAGATTACGATTATGTTCCTGAGGCATCGCCAGAGCCCTATGTGCCAACCCCTCAACCAGAACTAGAGAGGGTCATATATGTTAATGGACCTCGTCCCGAAGACATTGAGCCTGGTTCAAAGGTGAAGCCGGGCGAACCACGCATCCTCGCATGCCGAGACATGTCTTCAACCTTGACAGAGAAGACAATCATAGAGGGGGTCGAGAGATTCCGACCTGAAGGTAAGATTATCCTCCCCAAGAGAAGAATGTGATGCTATCGCTTCAATAATGAAGAGAATGGCGGCAGGATTCCAAGAATGGTCCTAACAGTGCCTTTAATGAAGATAGGTGTCTCCTCGCCCCTCCATCCTTTCATTAGAGATGTTTGTGAGACCTACTTTCTGGATCCCATCCAAATAAGCACAAACGGATATAGGTCTATGATCGCTCTTTACGTTCTTTACCACAAGCTTGGATATCCACCCATGGATGCGAAGACAATGGACTATTTCCTCCAGCTGAAGCGATGTGGGGCCAAAGACTTTGGCTATGTATATTTCTCTATATGGCCTGAGTTCAACAAGAAAAACCTTCTTCCTGGGGGAATAAGTAATGCCGGCTCGTGGAAGGAACCGTTCCTGTACATACACGAGGTTCCTAGGATCAAAACAAGCTTCAACTATCTTCCTGGTGAGTTATTTATCCAGGTCGTACACCTTTGTTTTTTTTAATTCTCTGAAATTAACAACCTTGCCGGCCTCGCAGTTGGTCCGGTTCGCACTGTTCTTAAAGGCGAAGAAAAGCGACGAGCTGATGAAGTGCTAACGAAGTCAACCAAGGAAGAGAGGAACATTAGAACTTTAATGTCCTTAGAAAACTTAGTTGAGTGTGGATTCCTCAAGGAGGGAGTAGGATCTACCCCTGAAGCGGGGCCTTCCACCGCGAAGCGATCCTCGCAGAAGAGAAAAATGCGAGAAGAGGCCTCGTCTTCTCATGTTGAAATAGTTGACGATAAGGGTACTTGATAATAGCATGACCCATATACTGTTGCATATTGCACCATGATTTTTATTTTCATACATGCATAACCTTATGTTGCTCGTCTTCGCACTTTATTGAACTGTTTTTTTTAAACCTGCCTTTTCCCTTTTGTACAGGCATGTCGGATTGCAGCGGTCAAGCTCCTCCTTTTCTTAGTGCCAAAAAGGGTGCTACGTCCAAAACACACACTGTCTTGAAAGCTCCTCCTCTAAAGCCAACGGCTCCTCACAAGAAGGTCATTAACGACCCCCCAGCCCAATCTAACATAGCTGGGGAACAGACTCTGAACTCTCCTGATCAAACTCCTTCAAAGCGACCCAGGATAGATGGGCTTAAAGATGGATCATCTCGACCACCTTCTGGGGTCGTTACTGCAATGGCCTCTCAACATCTTTTTGCTGCACTGGGGACCCAATATTCTGACGAGGCTGAAACCTCGGGGTGGTGGAAGGCAACCCCTGAAGAGAATGCTAACGCATTAACCAGGTGTTTAGCTGAAGCCTTCATTCGCTAGGCCGCTCACACCAAACATTTTGCCCAGCTCGATAAAAAGAACAAGGTCCTTGAATTTCAAAAGGCTGAGGACAAACGATCCCTGGAGGAGACTTTTAAGAAAAAACTTTCCCAAGACACTGCTCAAATCCGAACAGATTTAAAAATTGCTCGCAGATAGAGGAATGATTTTGAAAAATCTCTCAAGGACCTGCAGAAATCCAGCGAGGAGACAATCAAGAAGAAGGATGATGTGATCGCGAAGCTGACCAACAATCTGAACGCTGCTAAAGCTGCTCTGTCAACCGCTGAAGATGCATTCCTGGTCAAGGGACATGTTAGCTTCATGAAGGGATTTATCAGAACGATCCCCGAGTTTGATTGGGACCAACTTTGCCCAGGCAATGCTGACTTCGCTGAAACTCTCAAAAAGGAGATTGCTGTTGAGGATGCTGAAGAAGAGCGGCTCGCAGAGGAGGCCAAGATCGCTGAAGAAGCAAGGCTAGCTGAAGGCTGAAGAGGCCGCTAAAGCTAATCAAGACAAGACCGCTCCTTGATTCGTTTGTAACTATTGCTGTTGTTTTAAGTTTATGAACTAGGGATGCGGGTACCCTTTGAATACCTCGCAAGGTGTAACTATATTCTTTTGCTGCTAAGAATTCTGGGATCGCAAAGCGATCTGTTAACTTTTAATTTCTTATATGTTTCCAATATCATTGCTTTTGCTTCCATTTTATTTGGCCTCGTAGAGGTGTCGTGTTTCCCTTTTTTGTAAATCTTCATGTGTGAAGCACCCTTGCCCATAACATGCTACATAAGTAACTTAGTTCACATATATAAATTGTGCTTGCAGATGCGAAGTAACTTAATTCCTTTGATTGTTGTAAGTAGTTTAAAATGCGGTCTGTTCCCATGAGATCGCTAGATGCAAATTGCTGTGGGTCTTGTTTTGCTTTTCTTAGATGTAGATTGTTGTCTGAAAGGGAATATCCTCGCATTGTTTTTCTGAGCTAGACCTTTAGTATGTAAAATTCTAACAAACAAACAAGGGAAGTTTGAATGCAAAAATTTAAATAAACAATAATGAATGCAAACGAACTCATTTATTGATAAAGTAGGGACGAGGCCCTAAAGTTGATAAGTAGAAGTGTCTTCATATGATACAAGGTAGGGGCGAGGCCCTAAAGTTGACTAGCGTTCTACCCGTGCTACGCACCGATCGATAAATTGTATTAATAAATTAATATAAATATATTATTTTAATTTTTATTTAGAAAAATATATAATTTTATTGGAATTTTAATTAACTTAAGTATAAAATTAGTTATCCGTGAATTCATACCAATTGAATTAATATTAATTTATGAACCACTCATCAAAACAAATACAACCCCCATTGAAAAGTTCAAAATCCCTCTTTATTTTTTTTTAAAAATTTAGCTTTCGTTTTATTTCTCTTTTTGTTAGAGAATATTTCTATGTATCATGTTAAAAAAAATCACCCATATTCTGAGAATTCGGTATATTTATTTAATATCGAATCCTTAAAATATTTATTATATTAATTTATTGAAAATATTTGTATGGTCGTGGTTAATTTTTCGATTACATATTAAAAATGTGTAGAAACTTAATCCTCACGACTCCAATAAATCATTAGACTGTCTATAAAAAAAAGTGGCATGTTTCAGCGATATGAGAAAGGATATCTACTGACTACTGTGCAAAATATATGAAACGAACGTAGTTATATTAATAGATGTTAGCACAAAATTACGCAAGCGCACGTAGTCACAAGTAATATAAATCAAGTTCGTTCCGCAGAGATCTGGTTAAGTTTTAATCAGAAAATATGCCTATGCAACAATGTATGGTTTTAATCCACTGCTAAGAAAAGTAACAATTTGGGGTTTGATTAACTAAATTATACTACGATGCAAAAGATTAAACTAAGAATTAACTAATTGACGAGAATTAAAGTCAAATTACTTATATGAGAATAAACATGGGATCCTAACTTCATTAATTACTTCCCTCCTTTAATCACTACTTGCAATGGTTTTGATATCTGATCGGATAACACGAAACAAGTACACGCTACCTTTCAACATACGTATACCAAACTAAACATACATCCACAAAAGAGATAGAAGATGATTAGACACCAATTATGCTTAGACCCTATATGTCTATAGAATTTGAAAACATAACGGTTGAAGAACAAGTTATCCATTAAGATCACACAGGGTAGTATAAGTATTTTCATCTCACACCACGAATCATATAGATAACAATTATGAACCTATGCTAGCATGACAAGTTCTAAATCTCAAGATCCACTTTCACTTCACAAGAGATTAACAAGTTAGATGTTCGCGACGCATCTATCAATTAAGCATAACCATACGAGGATATCAATCATACACTACACACAGATCTTTAAAGCATCAAGGTACTAAGTTCCATAATTAATTCCGTTAGAATCCCATGACAACGATTAGCCCATAATTGAACCGTTCATCGTCATGGGATTTGATGAAAACATGATAATTAACAAGATATAAAAGAAAGAAACAATAATATTAATAAAGTGAAGAGTTGAGAAAACAAATCTATGTGTCAACGTATACAAAAGATGAAGTAGATCTAGATCCGTGCTTGTCACCGAGCCTTGAATCCTTCTCCACTATTCTCCCTTGCAATGCTAAATTACAATAATAAAAATGATACAATTTACAAGGCTAAGATGTGTTTTTATAGGCCTAGATATCTTGCCCAGCAAGAAAAACAACCTAGAATACAATTGGAAATAGGTTTGGGTACCAAAAATACAATTAGAATTCGAATAGGGGTAATAAGGACATTTTTCAGCAATTTTCTCCCGGCCAAGCGCAGCCAGCACTGTATGGAGCGCAGCCAGCGCTCCCTCTGCTGTCCAGCTGATTTTTCTGCATTTTTTCCTTCGTTTTTCAGCCTTTTTCTTCCGTTCTTCTTGCAATAACTTCTCATCTTCAATCCACTGACTTGTAATCCTCTTGATAGTTGATATTAAGTAGCCATTCTTCATTCTATATCGAAATCAACTCCAAAAACAACGGAAAGTTCACCCCTAATCGACATTTCTTCAAACCTGCACAAGTAAATAAAACACATCAAAATGACAACAAACTTGAGTCCAAATACACCAATTTAAGCCGATATGGAACATTCTAAGTGGATATAAAATCCACTTATCACACCCCCAAACTTAAACCGATGCTTGTCCTCAAGCATAAACAATTACAACTAACTAACTAACTAGTACCACTTCCGTAGGTGATCACGGTTGCATTTGGCATATGCAACAAGCCCTTTAAACCCCTAGGCAGCCCTAGTGGACGAGTAAGGTCTCGTGAGGGCCAATAGCGAATGTACCCACAAAATCCATTTAACCTAATGCAATGCAATGCATGAATGCAACTAATATGAAAAATGCCAGATCCAAGCAGAGCTCGACTAAGTCCCCGTATACTAACAATACATGAACAGAAACGTGCGTGTGTGCATGCTCATCAGAAATACTCCCAAAACTAGGTCAAAAATCATACATGCCCTTCGCCAAGACAATCACAGGTTTATAAAAAGAATAGACTGTAGACACTTCATAACCTAGAAACACCTCCATCCTCATTCAAGTTAGCCAGGAATTCATGCTTTATTACGACATATAAAACTATATATAATACGCATGCTTATTTAACCGTGCAATGAATGAGATCCCAAAAGGCTTATACAATAATACCCAGGTAGCGAGTGTTAGGTCAGCAATCCCAAACCACAAGGGCTTTAGGTTACTAGGACTAAGTCCCCTCAGACTTAATTACTCGAGTATTAAAGAGCTCACTCTGGTTAATTTTGCATATAAACAAATAAAAATTTGACTCTTTTTTTTCTTTTTTTTTCCTTTTTTTTATATATATATGCAATCTGGAATGAGCCTTTCTCATTTCCAACCCTAGACTACTCATATAAATATGAGCCGGCTACTAGCCATTTGACACCTAGCCATTATTTAACAATTATTAGCATGAAATCTCTGGTTTCCCCCAAACTTAGACTTTAATGCTCCTACGCCATCAAGGGAATAACGAAAATTCTAAATATAAATAAGTGATTAAATCTCAAAGCATCCAAACAAGCATGACCTCAACCTAACCCAAAAGCACCCAATGAGTTTGTGTAAAAATTTTGCTCCCGTAACATGCAAGTCAATTCCGAGGAACTATAAATCAACCCTCTACTCATCATCACCACACTCAATTAAACATCTACCTATCAATCAGAATCAGCTCGTCCTAAGGGATCATGAAATATGCATGTCATGGAAATGCAACTAAAATGAACTCACATGGTATACGAAAATAAAAATAGAATGTCCTATATGAAACAAACGTAGATATCACAACATATCAATCATGCATGAACTAGCACTACTTATGCAAACATGATCTCCTATATGAACACATAATACAACTACTAATCCCCCAAATCACCCCCAAACTTAAAATATTCAATGCCCTCATTGAATGGAAGTAAATAAGAGGAATAGCAGAAACATACCTACTCCTTAGGATCATCACCCTCCTCGGGTGAATCTGGTGGATACGGAGTCCGTGCTCCAAAAAGAGGCCACTCAACAGGAGTACCTGGAGACCGAAAAGCTATATCCAAGGCACTAGCCATATCCTCCGAATACTCGCGATGGCGGACATTCAAAGCATCCATCTTCCGTGTCATAGAATCCATACGCCGAGTCATACCACAGAAGTAACCATCCAAAACAGCCATATCCACCATACCCTGAGGTGGAGCTGCTCTCGAACTCCCAGCAACATCTGCTCTCGACACACGTGGTAGAGCGCCCGCTCTCTGGCCACTAACACCACCAACTCCCCTCGATATCCGATCAAAAGTAGTCTCATCAATAGGAGGACCGGCTGGCTACATCTCCTCCTCATCACTCCATCTAACTCGAACTACCTCACATAACCCAATGATAACGGAAGCATGAGGCATACCACCCGAAGTACCTCCTCTCATAAACCTCAATATACCTGATGAATCAGCTGACCCAAATCAATGTACTTCCCCTGAAGAATGCCCCATAACAAGATAACTCTATCAACTGTGACCTCCGTCGTATGAGAAGACGGAATAAGGTTGCACAAATAAAATGATACCACATCCGAGCCACCGTATTCATCCTAGATGAAGGAAAGTGCTGATGCTCCATAGTGTCAGCCTTATACTTCCAAACCGTCCCTGGAGTACATAACTCCACCACAATCTAGTCCAAATCAACATCTGCCCTAGGCTGCTACATCCAATCCCCCTCTCCTCTAGGCCCAGCACCCTGCCTGATAAGCCTCCGAATAGCTCGGGGTGTGTAATCCACAGTCAACCCCCTCACGACCGAATACCCATCATGTTCCATCTTGGCATTGGCATAAAATTCTCGCACCACATTCACCGGAACCATCCTTGCCTTTTCACAAAAAGTAGACCAACCACGCTCACTAATCATGTCTATCATATCAAACTGATAAGTAGGCAACAAATTCCGCTCTTTAAGCACCGCCTTCGTCATTAATCGCTCATATTCCGATTGAGCCTCCTGCGAAACAAATCTCTCCGCCTCACCTACCGAACTCGAATCTTCGTCCGAAGTTGGACGAGTACCACTACTATTACCAACAATTCGTTGCCTTTTAGGAGCCATACAAAATCAAACACAAGCCAAAAATTCCCCAAAATTCGAATTGCAACAAGAACCCTAACCACAATTTCATAAATTCACAAATTCGCAATAAAAGATGAGATAGAATGTTACCCAATCGAATCCAAGAGGTGAACTTGCATAAATAGCCTCAATACTTCGAATTATACCTCCTTTGAGCCTTGAATGGATGTATGATGAAAAGTTTGGATTATATAGATGATATATGGATTATGGGTATATGTATATATATAGATGGGGGATGTAAAAATTCGAATTTAGATGTGTTTAGGCTAGGAATTCGATTTGAGGTAGGTTAGGGTTTGTAAATAGATATGAAATTTGACTAAAAGTAGGATTAGAGAAGAAAAATATGAGTTTTGGGGGTTTTAGAGACAAAATTTCGAACCTGGACAGGGGGAGTAGCGCTGCCAGCGCGCGAGCAAGCGCAGCCAGCGCTCTGTTGCGCAGGTAGCGCCTGCGTTACTGCCAAAAAAATATATATACATTTTTTTCAATAGAAAGAACACAATAGCATAATGTACAACAATGCTTGGGTTGCCTCCCAAGAAGCGCTTCGTTAACGTCAATAGCTTGACGTTCTTCCTTTATTTCAAGTCGACGCCGAAATGGCGGAAATCTTCTCATGTTCAAACGAACCTCCATAATAATGCTTCAATCGTTGGCCATTCACTTTGAAAGCATGATCCGGTGTAGTTTCATAAATCTCAATAGCTCCATGCGGAAACACCATTTTAACGATAAATGGACCCGACCACCTTGACTTGAGTTTTCCAGGAAAAAGCTTGAGGCGAGAATTGAATAGCAACACTTGTTGACCCGGTACAAATGCCTTAGGCGTCAACCTCTTATCATGCCACCTCTTGACCTTCTCCTTATACATTTTGTTATTTTCGTAAGCTTGCTCACGAAATTCCTCAAGTTCATTCAATTGAAGCAACAGTTTTTCACCCGCAACCTTGATATCCAAGTTCAACTTCCTCAAAGCTCAATAAGCTTTGTGTTCTAATTCTGCAGGCAAATGACAAGCCTTCCCATAAACCAACTAGAAAGGAGACATACCTAGAGGAGTTTTGTAGGCAGTTCTGTACGCCCACACAGCCTCATCCAACTTCAATGACCAATCCTTGCGAGACGGATTCACCACTTTTTCCAGAATTCTCTTGATCTCTCGGTTAGAAACTTCCGCTTGACCATTAGTTTGAGGGTGATAAGCAGTAGCAACACGATGCGTTACATTATACTTTGCCATCAACGTAGTAAACTGACGATTACAGAAATGTGTCCCCTCATCACTAATTATAGCACGTGGAGTCCCAAAACGCGTGAAAATTTGCTTATGCAAGAAATTCAATACCACCTTGGCATCATTGGTCGGCAATGCCTTAACCTCGACCCATTTAGACACGTAATCCACAGCTAGTAAGATGTACTGATTATTGCACGACGAAACAAAAGGTCCCATGAAGTCAATTCCCCACACATCAAAGATCTCCACCTCTAGAAGCATGTTCAGAGGCATCTCATTCTTTCTAGATATATTGCCAACCCTTTGACATCGATCACAACTCATTACAAACCGATGAGCATCCTTAAACAAGGTAGGCCAATAAAAACCTGCTTGAAGCACACGAGCTGCTTGTTGAGTATTGAATACGATAGAAGAATACAGAGGGGGGTGAATGTATTCTTGAACTTTTCTTTGTTTAATAGTCTATGTAGCAAATAAGTGTTTGTGTGTGCAGAAGTGAAGATGCAGATAAAGAACAACACAAGACACCGTTATCACTTTAATCTAATGTATTATTAGATAAAGGTTGCTACAATCTGTGAATACAAATGATAGTATTCTCAGCTTCGTTTTCTCAGAGAGATACAGCTTGTAGTGTATGAAAAACTTGACTCACAAAGTTACAAAGTTAATTGACTAAGGAAGTGAGGCTGTATCCTTATAGAACATGGATACACCCTACTTACTACAAATAAGGTAGCTGAACAAATTACTTTCTAGTCTATCTATCCTTTTTGAGTAAGTGTCCAAACGGTTACAGATTTGACTTTGCAAAGCCTGTTCAGATCCACTTCTTTAGCCCCTTGTCTCTTCTATATCTCTCCAAGCTTCCTTGTAGGCTTTCCAGAGCACGTTACAGATTGTGGTCCATAAAGTGCATTGGCTTGTTGCAGGTTTCTGACTTGTACAATTTCTTCAGTACTTTGTCTCCAAGAATGTATTCGAGAAGTGACTAAGTAGTTGATTCGAGAACTAGAATTGACTTGATCGATAACTCTGAGTTCTTGAACACTGTTATATTGACATATCGAATTACTTCTCGAATAGCTCTTTTCTTCAGGATTCCTTGAGTTGTCGAATAGAACACTTGACTTGTCGAATCCTTGAGATATCGAATAGCTTTCTGAGTCCTTGAGATATCGAATGGAACTTTGACTTGTTGACTCCTTGAGAACTCGAATACCACTTTGACTTGTTGACTTCCTGAGTTCTCGAATAGAGTACATAGACATATCGAATCTCTGAGATATCGAATGAGATATCGAACAGTGTATTCAGAGATATCGAATAGTGTCTTGAGATATCGAATCCCTGACTTCTCGAATGCTGGACTTATCGAATAGATAAATATACTTCTCGAATTGGTACTTAGGCAAATTCTTCATTTCTTCAAATCCCAACTGTGATTATTTGATAGTCTTTAACTCCTTGCTTGAGGCATGAACCTTGGAACTTCTTTCAAGCATTATTCTAGACTCTATAAGTACAGTTACACAACTAGGATTTGTTGCCTACTACAAGTACAATACAAACAGAAACTCTACAACTAGAGGTTCCCTCAGTTAAGAGGTCATGTAAGTAATGCAAAGCATTACAAACAATTAGGCTTGTTATTAGATGTATACAGGCATGCCTCTGTAACTAACAATCTCCCCCAAATTGTGAGTGAGACCCTTAGTCACAATTTCATGTCTGATAACAAGCCTAACATACATAAAGATAAAACTTTAAAAGTACAGGTATGTAGATTGATTGAAGAAAGTTCACAGAAGTGTTCTTACAAGTTATGAGAAACTACTAGCCATATCCTTTTGGATTCATCTCTTGAGCTTTGGCTTGCAGATTCTCATTTTTCATTTTCTCCTCAGCTTCTTTGGCTTTCTTCTTTGTATTTTCCTCCATGGCAAGAATAATGTCTTCCATTGCAGTGAGTTCTTCAATTAGAGGGGAGCCTGATAAATCCTTAAGTACTTCATTCAGCTATTTCTCAGAATAGGAACTGATGTAGTCCATTCTGATCTTTACATTTCTACCATATTTCTTGTACTCAATGATGTAAGGATTAAACTTGACTCTACACAGACCCATAGCTCTCAATTCATCAGCCTTAGTTTCCATTGCAGCAAACTCCTCCTCCCTTTTCTTTAGTAGCTCCTCACTGTTCTTTCTCATTTCTGCCTGGTGATCTCTCTTCATTTTGACAAAGTCAATTAACTCCAGCTTCCATACCCTTTCCACTCTGTCTTCAGAATCCAACATTGCAATTATTCTTTCTATGTCATATAGCTTGCCCCAGTGCTGACATGTTCCTTGTCTGAATTTCTTCTGTCTTCCATCAGTATATTTTATTTCAAGAAAGTCATCAACAATGGCAACATGATAGATTCTTTGAGCCCATATGAACTGCAGTTGATCTTCATCATAGATTTCATCCAGAGGTGGTAGGTTCAATCCTGGAATTATTTTCAGTGCCTTTGATTTCGATATCTTCACCCTTCTTGCAGCATGCTTAAATTTACTCCTCCTTGAATGATTGCTAGGCAGAAACTTATGACCCTTGTTGGTAGACCATAGTAGTATTCTATTAGCAGTTTGCTTTCTGAGACATACACATGGTTTCTTGACTTGAATCTTCTCATCTTCTTGAGGTGGCAAAACAGTTGCAGAAGCCATCGAATCAGATTTTGGTAGGTCATTACTAACAGTATTCACCCTAGACTCAGAGCCTTGTGTTGTGGTGAGGTTACTGCTAGCAATGCCTAAGGCTTGCTGTTTTCCAATTTTCCTCTCATAGACTTTTCCTTGGTCATCACCATCTTTCTTATTCTTGTCATCCTTCTTCTTCTTCTCATCTTCATCACCCTTATCTCTCCTGTGATGTCTCCTCCTCCCATCACTTTTGTCTTCAGAGTCATCATCCTTATTTCTCCTAGGTTGAGCCCTCTCTGGAGTTTCACCAGTTGCTATAAAAGATCTGAGAATGTGTAGTGCTTCAATTTCTTCAGCATTTCTGGTTCCAACCTTCTTCTGTAGTTGATCAATGATAGCAATGACTAGTCTGTGATTTCGAGAAGTGAGATCATGGGGAATGACCAATTGCTTGATGTCTTCAAGTTTGGTGCCAGACTGATAGATGATTGTCCATGGCTTCTTGATCACTTCTGGCAGCCTTGAAGGTTGGCCATTCCTCAAATCATCAAACAGACTTTTGTTGTTCTCATTTCTCTTCTCAATAAGCTCAAGTATGGCATCTATCTCTGAGTGTTTTAGGGCTTGTAGAGTCTTGTATGTTAGATGCCATATCTTTGATTTAGATATCATCACTATCTCCTTGAACCATAGATTATTGACTTTCTTGGGGATGACAGTGATGTAGTCAATCTGCTCCTTCAACTCCCTCAGATAGAACTGAGTGTCACCAGCCTGTTCCCTTGTGGCTTTCAGAAACTCCAAGAAGGCTTTATCATGATAAACATTTGAGTTAACAATTTCTTGTAGCTTGGCCTCAGTAATTACTTTGACTTCTATAGGCTTGGCACTTTCAGTTATGGAGGATGGAGGTTTGTCAGATGCCATACTCCCTGCAACCACTGTGGTTGTGATAGATTGCTTCTGGCCACCAGGAGTAATGACATGCATAGTTGGTAGAGTAACAACTGGCAGTGAGGTAGGAGGCTCATCAACCTTTGTTTTTCCTTTACCTGGCACATGAGTTGGAGATTTATTTGCCCTTTGGTGATCACCCTCTCTTAACTTTATCCCTTTTTCCTTGGGTTTCTCCCCCTTAGTATTTGAATTCCTTGTCCTCTTCTCCCCCTTAGGCTTGTTGTCAGGCACAGAGGCTTTAGAAGTGACCTTTGGGGTGGAAGATTCTTCAGGGAGAGGAAGACCCATATGCTTCATCATAGCAGCCAACATAGATTGTTGATGCAGAAGAACATCAGCTGTGGTGGTTGCTTGAGTGTCCAACTGATCATTGAGAAGTGCAACCTTGTCTGTAAGATGAGCATTGGACTTAGTGAGAGTAGCCACCTCCTTTTCAAGAGTATCCACTTTAGTGAATAGCTCATGTGCCCTGAAACCAGAGAGTGATTGATCCTTGAGTCTCTGGACTTCATACTTGGTCATGTCATGAACAGGGACCTCAGTTACTAGCTTATCCCCATATTGATTCTTGAACAGTGTTCTCAGCATGGCATTTGAGTCTGTGGTTTGATCAGACAGAGATTAAAACTTATGCCCCAGCCCGTGACAGTATCCTTGAGAAGGGCCAAGCCATTGTCCATTTTGATACAGCTAGACTTGCAGGCTAGAATTTCCCTGACCACAGTTTCCAGTTGAGGGAATTTGGAATCAAAAACCCTTTTTAGCTCATGCACCTCCTTGGTTGTGGCTGTACACACTTCTGTGACTTCTGTCTTTAGACCCTTGCCAAGGTAGTGTGCAGCCTTGAGAATTCCCTTGTAACTGTCATTGACTGCTTCATACACAGCACTAGGGGTGAGAGAATTGGCATTGGACCCTAGTGAAGTGATGTACTCTTCTCTGAGGTACTGTAGGCCTTCTGAGAGAGGAATGTCATACTTTCCTTGAAGCCAGGCATCTATATTGCCTTCTCTCTCAGACTCATCCACAATTTTGGCCTGTTGTTGCTCCACATCCTCTTTATGGCACAGGAGAATAGCTTCATAGTCAGGATTTGGCAGGTTGGCAGTGAGGAGGTGCTGTGCAATCTTTGTGAACTCAAGAATCTGATCCACAATTCAGCTTTGAAGTGCTTCAACCGTCAATTGTTGTGGAACAGACCCTGATCCTGAAGCACTATCATGGTGCACAGGCTTCAGCCATTGTGACATAAAGTCAGAGCTAGAGCTAGGCAAGCTAGACTCCTCAGTTACAGATGCAACTTCTGTAACCGGATGGATTGACTCTACTACTGGTGTCTCCATAGAAGTGGGATGAGTTACACCAGCAGTTGACACAGGCACAGAGTCTCTAGTGAAAACTAGTGGAACCTCTGTGTTTGTGATGGTGTCATTAGGAGATGCCCCAGTATGCATTCCCTCACCATCTAAATGTGGGTCCTGGGTGGTGAACAGGGTGTCATGCACCAAGTCACTTGAGTTCATTGGCTCATCAAGAGAAAAGAATTCTTGATGATCAATGCCTTGCTCCTCAATTGCTTGAGTTGCAGGCTGCAAGGAAATATGAGATGAAGATTCTGGAAGAGTATTGTGTTGTAGAGTAGATTTTGGCAACTCCCCCTGAGAGATAGAGGGAGTTTCAAGTATGATGTGCTCTCCACTCAGTGTAGTGTCATCCTTATCACTCCCATGTGCTGACTCAATATAAGAAGGTGCATTGGGGAGGATGCTTGATTCTATAGATGCACCCTGTTGAGAGGACACATCTAGTGAGCTGTTTGCCCCTGATTTTACAACTTCAGCCATTTGTGTGACTGAAGAGGTGGTCTTAGTTTTCTTCTTCTTCTTTGGCCTTAGTAAGGGTGACTCTGGTTCCTCACTTTCTAGACCTAGTTCAACAGCTAATGCTGCTTCAGATAAAATATTTAAGGGTGCAGACATTACTTCCTTTCTCTTCTTTTTACTAACATCACCCTTCTGAGAGGATGATGCAGTTGGTTCAGTAATTGGTAAAGTGTTTGGTTGAGAGGGTTGGTTAGCTAGCCCTGGGTTAGCATTTTGTTCTACTTGCTTGGGCTTAGCTAACTCAGACTTAGAGGCAAATGTTGGCATGTTGTGGGGGTAAGTTCTAAACAAACTCTCCATATGAGGAGTTATGTTAAGTCTTACATCCACATCATTCCTAGTCTCCAAATTACCAAAAATGAGTTTGGTCATGGATTTAGCATAGCCTATTCTATTTTTATTCATCCCATCTAATTCAATCAATTTATCATCTAAGAAATTAAGGACAGATTAAATAAAATGAGGGAAGAAAATTTCATTACCTCTCTTGGATGAATTCTTACCAAGTCTCCCATACAGCTCCTACAGAATGATGAGACCAACGTCTATCTTCTTTCCATAAGCTAAGGCATAGCCTATTTGCTGTGCAGGAGTACTGATTTGGTCATAGCTGGATTTTCTTGCAGTGAAGACTTGAAGAAGTGTAGCAAACACATAACTCCATTCCTTCCTCAAATGCTTCCTGTTCAAGTGCCCAAGACTGATTCTGTCTGCATATTTGATGAAATCAAAGAAGTCTTCTAATTCAGCATTTGTAGCAAGTGGGTCATACACCTCTCCTTTGGTACCCATCCCAAGTGCCTCATTCATATCCTCTGTGGTGATAGTGAGATTTTTGTCTTGAATCTTGCAGTAGATGATGTACGAGGATATTGCAGAGTCAAGAGCCACCACCTCCACTGTAGCAGACTGCCAAAACTGTTCTAGAATGTCGAGATACAGAGTTGGGTTAACAGATAGAGCATTCTTGATGTACGATTCAGACATCCACTTCACAAAGCACTTGAAATTGGCGTTGGGTGCTTCAACATCACTAATTAGAGCAATGAAATTGGTGTTGAACTTTACTGTTGCCATTTGTGTAAGAGAGAAGAGAGAAATTGAAGGTTGAAGAAGAAATTTGGCTTTTTGCAGTGGCCATGGGTGT
The DNA here is from genome assembly GCA_037693485.1 of Kitagawia praeruptora. Taxonomy (NCBI): domain Eukaryota; kingdom Viridiplantae; phylum Streptophyta; class Magnoliopsida; order Apiales; family Apiaceae; genus Kitagawia; species Kitagawia praeruptora. The sequence goes on along the minus strand of CM075350.1, from coordinate 25,322,086 downwards.
CTTTGCAGGTGAGCAGTCTTCCAAGTCAAACTTCTTCAATAAATCCTTGATATACTTGGTCTGACTGATAAAGATACCATCCTTCCTTTGACTGACTTGCAACCCAAGAAAGAATGTCAACTCTCCCATCATACTCATCTCATATCTGCTCTGCATGAGTTTAGAAAATTTCTCACACAGCTTCTCATTTGTAGAACCAAAAATGATATCATCCACATAGATCTGAACTAAGATAAGATCATCACCATGCTTCTTGTAAAACAATGTCTTGTCCAGTGTGCCTTTAGTGAATTGATTCTCAAGAAGAAATTGTGATAAAGTATCATACCATGCTCTTGGAGCCTGCTTAAGTCCATACAATGCCTTAAGCAATCTGTAGACAAATTCTGGGAAGTGTGGATCCTCAAAACCAGGTGGTTGTTGCACATAAACTTCTTCTTCCAACTCTCCATTCAGAAATGCACTCTTGACATCCATTTGATATACTTTAAAGTTTGAATGAGCAGCAAATGCCAAGAATATTCTGATGGCTTCCAATCTAGCAACAGGAGCAAATGTCTCATCATAATCAATGCCTTCCTGTTGGGAGTATCCTTTTGCAACCAACCTTGCTTTGTTCCTTATAATTACCCCATCTTCATCCATCTTATTCTTTAGAACCCATTTTGTTCTAACAATGGTTCTGTTCTTTGGTGCAGGCACAAGTTCCTATACTTTGTTCCTTTCAAATTGATTCAGCTCCTTTTGCATGGCAATAATCCAATCTGGATCCAACAATGCATCATCAAGTTTCTTAGGCTCAACTTGTGATAGAAAATAGCCATAGAGGCACTCATTCTGAGTTGCTCTCCTAGTCCTTACTCCTGCATTAGGATCTCCAATGATTTGCTCTGCAGTGTGTGATCTATCCCATTTCCTTGAGTGTTCAGCCTGACTTCTCATTCTTGATGTTGCTTCATCATCCATATCATGGTCATTCTCATTTCCTCCCCCTGTGAAGTTGCCATTACTCACAGGTGTGTCTTGGATGCTTGTTTCTCCACTATTGATTGGCACAAGTTCTCCTCTTGTATCATCATTCACTTGAGTTTGTTGAACTTGAGTTTCAACTCCAGTCTCAATCTATTCATCAGAATCATCTAGATTATCAAACCTTAATGGATCTTTATCTTCATCATTGGCTTCTTCTAGTCCAGGTAGTTTGCTGTCATCAAATGTCACATCTGTGCTCTCCATAACTTTCTTTTGGCTGATGACATAAACTTTGTATGCAATTCTTTCCATAGAGTAGCCAAGAAAAAATCCTTCAAATGCCTTTGCATCAAACTTGCCAACATATTCTGAATTGTCCTTTAATACAAAGCATTTGCTTCCAAAAGTATGAACATACTTTAGAGTAGGCTTCTTTCCAGTCATCAAGTTATAAGATGTCTTTCCAGTGTTTTTGTTGATGAGGGTTCTGTTCTGGATATAGCATGCAGTGCTCACAGCCTCAGCCCAAAAACATGTAGGCATTTTTGCATCAAGTAACATTGTTCTAGCAGCCTCAATTAGAGTTCTATTCTTTCTCTCAACAACCCCATTTTGTTGTGGAGTCCTTGGAGCTGAGAATTGCTGTGAAATACCATTCTCTTTACAGAATGCTTCAAGTAAGGCATTTCTGAACTCTGTTCCATTATCACTTCTCAGTGCAATCACACTTGCATTGTTGGCCTTTGCTTCCTTGTCAACTTTCTTTATATGCTCAATGATTACTTGTGGAGCCTCATCTTTTGATGCCAGAAATTCCACCCATGTATACCTTGTAAAATCATCAACCATCACCAAGGCATACTTCTTTCTTCCTAGTGACATGATGTTGATAGGCCCAAACAAATCCATATGAATGAGTTGTAGGGGCTTGGTTATTGATGTCACTGTCTTTGTCTTGTGGCTTGATCTTTTCATCTTTCCTTTTTGACAAGCCTCACACACTCCTTCTTGACAGAATTCAAGTGTGGGCATGCCTCTCACTAACTCTCTTTTGACTAGAGAATTAATGGCTTTGAAGTTCAGGTATGATAGTTTCTTGTGCCACAGCCAACAATCTTCATTTGATGCTTTTGAGTAGAAGGAACAAATTTTGTTCTTATTTGCAGAGTCCATATTGGCTACAAACAGGCTTCCCTTTCTTACTCCAGATAGAGCAAAATCACCAGTCTTCTTGTGGGTGATCAAACATTCATCTTTGTCAAAATCCATCTTGAATCCCCTATCAGTAAACTGACCGACACTTAGCAGATTATGCTTGAGCCCCTTGACTAGTGCTACATCTTCAATGATGACATTACCAACTTTCAACTTGCCATATCCCAATGTGTTACCCATGCTGTCATCTCCAAAAGCAACCATTGGGCCAGCCTTTTCCTCATATTGTGATAGCAGGGCCATATCACCAGTCATATGATTTGAGCATCCACTGTCCAAAATCCACATGACCTTCTTTTCACTTTCTTTGCCCTGCAAGCACAAAGGTATTACTTTGCCTTTGGTACCCAAACAAGTTTGGGTCCATGTGACTTAGAAACAGTTTTATCATAAACAACATGCTTGTCAACTTTCTTGGCATTAGTCTTCTTGTCACTGTTAGAAGTCTTAGAACCTGAGGTTTCAGACTTAGGTGACAGAGGTACCTTCCTAGCTTTAGGAGGACTCGAAGACTTTGGCCTGGTGTAGTGTGTGTGAGAATTGTGACTGTGATAAGTGGATTTATATCCACTTGGAGCATTCTAAATCGGCGTAAATTGATTGTCTTGGGCTCAAGTTTCTTGTAGTTTTGATGTGTTTTGTTTAGTTGTGCAGATTTACAAGGATGTTGATTATGGTGGATGTTTTTGTCGTTTTTGGAGATTTAATTTATTAAAATTCGGATTTATTGGGCTGCACGCGTGAGATTCACTATTTGGGCCATATCTTGAGTTCTAGAAGTCAGTTTTGGGCGATCTTACTGTCCACGCGAAGATAACGAGATTCTCTACCATTATAAAGTGGTCCAGAGGCCCAATTGCAGCTGGAACATTCCAGAAAATCTGAAGAAAAGACAGCTGCGAATTTCCCTTTTAAATCAGAATCAGTTTAGGAAACGTACTTCTATTATAATTCTGATTTGGTATTTTCTTGTTGGGCAAGATGTCTAGAGCCTATATAAACACATCCAACCCTTGTAAATTATCATTATTGGGAGTAGAACCATTATATATCAATTACTTAGGTTTATTTGTATCTTTTCATACTTTGTTTTTATCATGGTTTCATCAGATCCCATGATGACGAGAGGTTCAATTATGAACTAATCGTTGTCATGGGATTCTAACGGATTTATTTATGGAGCTTTAGTATCTTGATGCTTTACAGATCTGTGTGTGATGTATATCTGATATCCTCGTATGGTTGTGCTTTATGAATTTAGATGCGTAGCTAACATCTAATTTGTTAATCTCTTGTGAAGCGAGAGTGGATCTTGAGATTTAGAACTTTCCATGCTAGCATAGGATAGGTTGATGTTTTAACATCGTGATTTGTAGCGTAAATAGAGATATTACGTTGCCCTATGTGATCAATGTGGATAACTTGTTCTTCAACCATTATGTTTTCAAATTCTATAGAGATATAGGGTCTAAGCATAATTGGTGTCTATTCATCTTCTATCTCTTTTGTGGATGTATGTTTAGTTTGGTATTCGTATACTGAGAAGTAGCGTTTACTTGTTTTGTGTTATCCGATCAGATATCATAACCATTGCATATAGTGATTAAAGGTGTCAGATCTAAGCAAAGTATTTAATGAAGTTAGGATTCCATGTTTTCTCTTGCAGAAGTAATTTGATTTAAATTCTTGTTATTTAGTTAATTCTTAGTTTGTTAATTTGTTTTTACTTCTTAGTTAATTTAGTTAATTAAAACCCAAAATTGTTATTTGTCTTAGCAGTGCATAATAACCATACATTGTTGCATAGGTGCATCTACTGAATTAAAACCATAACCAGATCTCTGTGGGAACGAACTTGACTTATTCATATATTACTTGTGACCACGTACGCTTGCGTGATTTAGTGCAAACAAGTTTTTGGCGCCGCTGCCGGGGATCATCGGTGTTTTATTTTTGGTTTATGTGCTTGTCAATAGTGGTCGTTAGCGTTCACTGACTCGGATTTCTTACTTAGTTAGTTTGTTCGTAGTGTTTCAGGTACTTGTCAGAGAGCATTGTCGTTGAAGATGGATTTTCTAACTTACTATGGAGTTCAGCAGGTGGTTAGTGTTTGTGAGCTATGTGCGGACGCACATGAGACGTATCAGTGCTGGAGCAACCAAGGTGGTATTCAACAACCTCAGCAGCCTTATCAGCAGTATCAAGGTCAACAATATGAAGCACAGCCTTACTATCCTCAGAATATTCTGCAACAACAGAACCAGAATTTTCTGCAGCAACATGACCCGTGGCAATCTCAACCTCTGAGTTATGAGGAACAACCATATTTTCAATACCATCCTCAACAGTACCAGCAAGATGTTCCAGATATGTCATATGTCTTTGGTAGTGAAGAGTTTCAACATCAGCAACCTATTCCTACTTTTCAGTCAGATGAGGTTGATGATTTGAAGGAGATTAGGAAGGAGATTAGGATGCTTGTAGAGAATCATGAGAAGTCTATCAAATCTATGGGGACACTTGTTGCTCAAGTTTTGAGTGCCTTGGAACAAGAGAATCAACAATTCATGCTAGAGGCAACACCAGAGAATAACGGTGACTTGGAGCAAGGTACTTCATGCTTAATTGAGGAAGACAAATTCAAAGAGGAGGTTAGCGTTCACAAGCCATGTAAGGAATTTGATCATGCTAGTATGGTGGATGATTTGGAAGGGGCACTATTTGAGACAGACACTGATGAGCTACACAAATTTCAAAAATTGGTATGTGCGTACCAAGAGGCTAAGAACATGGGAAAGATGCAGGTCTTCTACTTGTCTCAGAGTTTAAAGATGGAGGTAGTGCATTAGAGCCAATGGAGGAAGTTCTCTTTGAGGAACCAAAGGCTTCAGCAATTTACATTTACCCTCCTCCATTATATTCAAGCGAAGCCCGCGAATGTGTGTTGTTCTACAAATTGTCAGATTTTGGGTCAATAGATGAAGGCATTGGAAGAGGACAGAGTTGTTATACAAATAGGCCAAGCGAGGAGAAAGGGCAGAATGTGTGTCGCCGAGATGATGATGAAGTATTGCGAAGAGAGGACCAGGAGAACTATTATCATCCATAATGGAGGCTTGGAAGTAACATCAAGCTATTGACGTTAAAGAAGCGCTTCTTGGGAGGCAACCCAAGGTATGTTTTCTACTTTCCCTTGTATTTACTTCCATTCAATGAGGACATTGAATGTTCTAAGTTTGGGGGTGGTTTGAGGGATAAGTAGTGTATATATATGTGATTGTTAGTCATTGTGTTCATGTAGGATTTCATGCTTTGCATATTAGTAGTAGTAAGTTATGCATTTATGTTCGTGTTATTTAAGTTTGTTTCATATAGGACATTCTGTTTTTTATTTTTGTATACCATGTGATTTCATAGTAGTTTGCATTTGCACCCATGCTTGATAGGAATTTTGTGTTGTTGACGCTTTTAATTGAGAAGTGATATGCTTTGTTCTTGTGCACACACATACACTAGTAAGTTGAAGCTAGTAGACTTATTGAATGTTGTAAGTAATTAGAAGGACATGAATATGTGCAAGATGATTTAGTTTGCATGCTTTGAATACAAGTCGGTGCATTAGAGAGATTTTTGCTTGGGATTGAGTATGTTTTTCCACCAAGTGAGATTTTGAGCCATATTGCATATTTTTTGCAATTTATTCGTTTGCTTGAGTGTCCACGGATTGTTTGCATTGCTAGCAGTTGTTTGAGGTCTTTCTTGAAACGCATGACATTATTTGACGATTAAAATAATAAAGGCATGTAGGAATAACCACATATTTTCCCATATTACCACACCATATTTACATGATCAATTAGTTAACCCATTGAGCTTAATCCTATTTTTTCGGTGACATACCATGTTACTTGCCTAGACCTTTTTCTTGTATTGACCTCACATTAATTTGAACCCATATTGTCAAAGGCTAGTAGAGTGCTTAAGGGAGTAATAAGGTGTGCAAGGAGGGGTTTATTGTTGGTCTTACTTTTGGGGGAAATATTGAAAATTGGGTTTGGTTGTTTACTTGATAGTCGACATGTGTAATAAATTCATGGGATCATTGTTTATTATTTATATTATTGTTTGTGTTATATTTAGCTCTCGAAAAAAAAAGGAAAAAAAAAAGAAAAAAAAAAGAAAAAAAAAGAAAAAAAAAGAAAAAAAAGAAAAAAATATATATTATGAGAGCATGTTTGTGTTTGTTACGATCCTATTTCAGTCGACTAGTTGAGTGTTGTTTTAGTAAAAATTATGTGGGGGGGAAATAGGGTGTTGTGTATGATTTATTATGGTACTTACTAGCTTTTGACACTTCACCTGTTTGGCTTATTTGACATACCTTGTCCCTAGCCCCGTTACAACCCAAATAAAGACCTTTTGATTATCGTCATTGATGTATGTTGTGTTAAGAGTTAGATTGATACCAAATGTCAAGCATGCTTATGATTTTGTTGGAATTGAGTGATACACTTACCCCTGTTCTTGAGTGAATATTCTTTTGTGAGTGGATTGTGAGTGTTTACTTGTTTTTACGTATGAGATCCCGAGTTTTGTCTTAAAGATGTACTCTTGTAGGCTTAGCATGTTTACTAACTTATTCTTACATTTGACATGGACTTGTGAGAACTTATGCATGCTCATTGAGTAGACTATGTGAATGCTTGCACTTTCGACACAAAGACATTACGTATTTACTTTGATTCTTAAGTTGATATGGTATGAGAGGATTTGAAGGTATGGTAGGATATTAGTATTATATTAGTTGCATTTTCATATTAGTTGCATTCATGCATTGCATTGCATTGGATTTTGTGGGTACATTCGCTATAGGCCCTTACGAGACCTTACTCGTCCACTAGGGCTGCCTAGGGGTTTAAAGGGCTTGTTGCATATGCCAAATGCAACCGTGATCACCTACGGAAGTGGTACTAGTTAGTTAGTTAGTTGTAATTGTTTATGCTTGAGGACAAGCATCGGTTTAAGTTTGGGGGTGTGATAAGTGGATTTATATCCACTTGGAGCATTCTAAATCGGCTTAAATTGATTGTCTTGGGCTCAAGTTTCTTGTAGTTTTGATGTGTTTTGTTTAGTTGTGCAGATTTACAAGGATGTTGATTATGGTGGATGTTTTTGTCGTTTTTGGAGATTTAATTTATTAAAATTCGGATTTATTGGGCTGCACGCGTGAGATTCACTGTTTGGGCCATATCTTGAGTTCTAGAAGTCAGTTTTGGGCGATCTTACTGTCCACGCGAAGATAACGAGATTCTCTACCATTCTAAAGTGGTCCAGAGGCCCAATTGCAGCTGGAACGTTCCAGAAAATCTGAAGAAAATACAGCTGCGAATTTCCCTTTTAAATCAGAATCAGTTTAGGAAACATACTTCTATTATAATTCTGATTTGGTATTTTCTTGTTGGGCAAGATGTCTAGAGCCTATATAAACACATCCAACCCTTGTAAATTATCATTATTAGGAGTAGAACCATTATATATCAATTACTTAGGTTTATTTGTATCTTTTCATACTTTGTTTTTATCATGGTTTCATCAGATCCCATGACGACGAGAGGTTCAATTATGAACTAATCGTTGTCATGGGATTCTAACGAATTTATTTATGGAGCTTTAGTATCTTGATGCTTTACAGATCTGTGTGTGATGTATATCTGATATCCTCGTATGGTTGTGCTTTATGAATTTAGATGCGTAGCTAACATCTAATTTGTTAATCTCTTGTGAAGCGAGAGTGGATCTTGAGATTTAGAACTTTCCATGCTAGCATAGGATAGGTTGATGTTTTAACATCATGATTTGTAGCGTAAATAGAGATATTACGTTGCCCTATGTGATCAATGTGGATAACTTGTTCTTCAACCATTATGTTTTTAAATTCTATAGAGATATAGGGTCTAAGCATAATTGGTGTCTATTCATCTTCTATCTCTTTTGTGGATGTATGTTTAGTTTGGTATTCGTATACTGAGAAGTAGCGTTTACTTGTTTCGTGTTATCCGATCAGATATCATAACCATTGCATATAGTGATTAAAGGTGTCAGATCTAAGCGAAGTATTTAATGAAGTTAGGATTCCATGTTTTCTCTTGCAGAAGTAATTTGATTTAAATTCTTGTTAGTTAGTTAATTCTTAGTTTGTTAATTTGTTTTTACTTCTTAGTTAATTTAGTTAATTAAAACCCAAAATTGTTATTTGTCTTAGCAGTGCATAATAACCATACATTGTTGCATAGGTGCATCTACTGAATTAAAACCATAACCAGATCTCTGTGGGAACGAACTTGACTTATTCATATATTACTTGTGACCACGTACGCTTGCATGATTTAGTGCAAACAGACTGATACAACCATCAATGAATTGCCTTCTCAGATTGAAACAACTAGTCATAACATTCATATTGCATGGCATACAGTCAAATTTATCACAAAATGGTGCATCTCTATGTCTTAGAGGCACAGAACAATCATAGAAAGGTTTGGACACACTACCAACAGGTTTCTTGCATGCATGAGTTAAATGATTGGTACTGAAACAGTCCTGACAAGTTTTCCTAGGGGCATTAGGCATATAAGCATAGTTGTTATCCTTGTTAATCCCTAACTTGCCATTTCTGTTCTGTTTCTTCTTAGTCACTTTCTTTTCTAATTCACTCTTCCCAGCTGAAACAAACCTAACAAACTTCTTAGGTCTTGGCCTATCAATTACTGGCTCCTTGGCTTTTGACTTGACACTCTCACTCTTGGAAGATGCTTGTTGTTCATTTGATTGTGCCTCATCCTCATCATTCAACATTTGTTTGATGAGTAAGGCATCCTCATCAATTTCAAATGTTGGTTCCTTAAAGATTGGATTTTCAGTCTTTTTCAAAATGTGAGGCACTTCCTCATGAACAACTGTGTCATCTTCAATGACAGCATAGCCTTTTCTCTGTTTAAGAGTGTCATAATCAAGTCCAGTAGCAGCCTTGGGTTTTGCTTCAATTTTCTCACAGTAGGATTTCACTAGACCATATGATTTCTTGAAAGTTTTTAGTTTGAATTCATTTTCAGCTAATTCATCCCTAAGAGCCTTTTCAACCTGACTAGCACACAAAACCTTATTCTGCAGATATTCAACTTCTTTCTTAAGGTTTTCTACTCACTACACCATATATGACCTATTGCAACACCGATATGTATAAGTGTTACAAAAAGTGTTACAATAGACACAAAACTTGGTAGTCTATTGCAATATTTTTTACAGTGTTACAAGAAATACCAAAAGTGTTGCAAGCAAAATGATAATTTTGAAATTTTATAACAATTGCAACACTTTACGAAAAGCGTTACAATACACTACCGAAATATTCTAATTTTTTTTGGCGGCTTGCCAATAAGCGGGATATTCTAATTTGTTGTTAGCGGGCTTGCCAAATTTTTTTCGTGCCAAGACTATTATTAGACAGAAATAATGTTTTATTACATAAAAACAAGAAACAACAGATCTCTCATCTCTCTCTCTCACAGACCTCTCTCGGATCTCACTCTCTCGACCATGTCTCCCTCATCTCCGCTGCCCATCTCTCTCTCTCTCTCTCTCTCTCTCTCTCTCCCTCTCTCTCTCTTTCTCATAATATCGATTAGAGCAAAATCCCCAAAATTGATTGAGCTTCAATAACCAATTAAAGCTTCAATTATAGAGGTAATCACCCATATTTCTCCGATTATATAGATTTATACATATATATATATATGTGATTTTTTTGATTATATATTGAATTAAAGCTGGTATTAAGTATTAATTTGTAGATTTGTGTTAATTAGTAGGACTTTTGTGTTAATTAATAGGATTTTTTTGTTAATTTTGTTGTAACAACCCCCAAAATTGATTGAATAGGCTGATTTTGTCTCTGTTAGTAACAAAGTACTACAAACTGTTAGGACTATATTCTTGTATTATACTCTGTTCTTGTATTGTCCTTCTTAACCTGCACACAGAGATTCTTCCCGTGCGACAAATCTTCTGGAGATACTTGGAAGGGAATTAGCTTTTAATTGACAGTTAGAAGGACGATACATTAATTAAGGTATAATTATGTTTTTGTATGTGTAATTAAAGTATAATTATGTTTTTGTATGTGTAAAATTTATATTGATCCACCAATGCCAACAGTGTTGTACATGATACAAAAGGTGCATCAAATATATTCCCAAAGCATGAGACCCACCATATTTCAGAGCATAAGGTAATGCATGTCTTATAGATTTTCTGTTCCTGAAAATTATGTGCAGCATATGCTTCTTAGTATGTTGTGTTTTGTATAGTAGAATGTTGCCAGATGTGCAAGATTTAGTCCAGATGGGAAGTTTGTCACAACTGGAAGTGCAGATCAAGCATTTGTCACTAAGGCTTGGGAAGCCTGAGTGAGATCAAGTATTTAACACTAAACAGATTCAGGGGAGATATCAAGCCGGGGACTAACTTTACTCTTTACCCTGCTGACCTTAATTCCAGTAAAAAAAATAAGAATTATAGATGCTACAAATTTACATGGTTCACAACTTTTGCCTTATAGATTACTCCCCTTCCTGATGCTTGGCCCCAGAAGCCTGGATCTTCCACACTTCCATTTTTCTGAACATTTTTAGGGGTTTAGGTACATTTTTTTCAGTTAAAGTACTGTTATTGTTTGTCAGTTCATTAGCCACTATTATTCTTATATCAACATCTCTAATATTTTCTTTGTTTTTTTGTGTAATTGCAGCCTATTATAGTTAATAAGAAGGGTATAGAAATAGAAGGTGATTGCGGTGGATATTTATGCATAAAAGGCTCCTGGCCTTGGGCATTTAGGACTCTTTATGGAGATCATGATAGACATGAGACAACATATTTCAAGCCATTTCCTGGCTAGTATTTTGGTGGTGATGGTTGCAGCAGGTACTATTTGTGAAAAATTAATCATGGTCTCTCTTAAGCACACTTTTAAGTGCTCTTTTCTACCTCCTAATTAATCATGGTCTCTCTTTAAGGAATTGTGTCAATGCTTTGTGTAGTTTAAATTTGATATATAATGGGTCCATAATTTGATATATAATGGCACATAATATGTTTTTTTAAATTACATGGTTCATTCATGCTTTCTATAGTAATAATCTATTTTCTTAAGCTATTTTATAGTAATAAGTAATCACAAATCGAAATTTAATTAGTAAAGTAAACCACCAACATGTTCTTTAGTAATAAGCTATTTTATGAATGTTATAGTTACCCATTGCCTTGAATGGTTTGTGTCTTCTGCTAGGTACCATTAATTTGATACATTCTCTATAGCTAGTACTCTTAAAACCTCTTTATCTAGTTTAAGTTGGTTAGTGGACATAAATCTTATTTAATTTTAATGTGACTTAATGATGTATAATGATTTTGTGTGCTTAGTTAAAATATATGATTTTATAAAGGTTCATAATATTACGTAATAATGCAAACTAGAAATAACCAAAGAGTTTAAGACATGGTCTCCACTTTATTCTAGGTCCTTTGCTACTTTTTTGAGCCCTTTTTTCATATTAATGATAATGAAATCAGATGACAAAATGTATGTTTTATTCCAAGTTTGTAAAAGTCTGGTGGACATAATTTTGTTTCTTCTAGTTAACTGAAGTTCAATAGCTAAGTTTATCTATAAACTTGTTTACATAGAAATCAACTATTATGTTCAATACTCACTATATTGTTATGTTCCTGGGTTTTTAGGCTTGTTCCTGCGGGGGACACAGAATTTGCAAAAGATGCTGCCTTTGGATATAAATGTTCAAACCTCTGTGAGGTCTGTAGCTTTTTACTTTACATGAAGTGCATGGGACCGATTTATTATCAAAAGTTGAAACACATGGTAAGTCAAAAGGTCTTTTAAGCTTGTACATCCTTTCAATTCTTTTGTAATTATGAAGGTACATTTCACCATGCACAATCTGTATTGCTTGTACGCGTTTATGGTTTCGTCTTTTTAAGATAAAAAAACAGCCATAACTAGTGCAGTATGGTTTTCTTAATAGATGATTTTGTGAATTGTCATTATCGAAATTATATACTGCACAATGCTAGATATGAAGTAAGAACTTACATTTTAGAGGATTCTATGGTTGCTTTGCAACATCCAAATAAAGCAAGTGAATATATTTTATTGTATCTCTTTTTATGTATAAAATTCTCTGTTTTCTACCAGTAAATAAGTAATCATCTAACATTTAGTTGGATACACACACACACATACAGAGAAATTGTTAGATAGTTGTGATAGTCTCTGTCTCTATCACTTCTCCTGGACTAGTAACATGCATTGGACATTCATCTATGCATTCCTAGACTGCTAGACATATATCTATGAAGTCATCCGCATTGCACAGGGCTCACACATCAGTATGGTTTAGGAGAAGGTTCCAATTTATGCGAACTTACCTTTGTTTATCAGGAGCTGTCATGTAAAAAAATATATTTACCAGTTAACATATGAGATATATTGTATTTAAGATACAATTTCTGAATTGGCAACTTCGAATTATCTTTCATAAAACAGGGAATTTTAGGATTTGGCATTGGTCTGGCAGCAATGGTGAGTTTCTGGTTATTCAATTTATATGATTAACAATTTTTATTAGAATGAATTTACCTCCGACCACTAGTTTGCACTTTCCTCTATTTACATATTTTAATAAATTATGTAAAAACACAAATTGTAGGTGAATCAAGCAATAGCAGAGATTCAGTTTGCAGATTATATATATCCTGCTTTCGATCAGGTACATGCCCTCTTAGTATATATATTTTCCCCATCGCATGCACGTTGTTTTGACTGATTCTTCTTGTAGATTGTAAATGAAGCTGCTAAGTTCAGATATTGCAGTGATAATCAGTTTAACTGTGGAGGTAAACCTATGTGCAATTTAATTTTTTTATTTTCTTAATTTAGCTTTTTTCTTGCTCTATGTTTTTAATTTATGGTTTTAGTAAACTTTTTAAAGTTAACCTTTCCTTATTTCGATTCTGGTTGAGATTTGTATACAACTATGTTGCAAGGTTTCCTGGATTTGCAATTTGATTGTTGAGTTGTTGATTCTTCTCTAGGTTCTCAAGGGGCGAGGTGTTGATAGTGTTGTTGTCCAGCAGGTTCATCTTTCTCATAGGTATGCAACTGGATTTTGTTTGAGTCCAGGATAAACAATCAGTGCAATGGTTAATTGCCTGCTAACTCCCAGTACATGGGTTTTGAAAATAAGTTGACAATTTTTTGTGAATTGTTTTTGCAGGATAGAGCAAGATGTACCAAAAGGTGAAATATTGCCTGTGCTTTATGATGGAAAAGCTGGAAATGTCCCTCTGGATCATAGGATAGTAAAGAATATTGATAGAGATCACCACCGGGATGTTGAGAAGTCGGATTTTCAAAGGAAGAACTGGCGTAGTGAGAATCGAAGAAGTAGCAGTCTGATAGACCTTTATCACCAGAAACTTGGCGAAAGCCTGTTGAGCAGCCAACATCACCTAATGGACAAACAATATGGGAGTGATTATCTTGTGTAAAGAGTTGAACTTCATTGTATTACAATAGTAATTAAATTTTTGCAGATAAAATTTAAAAATATTACTATAGCGATTAAATGTTGCACATTAATGTTGCTAAAAAACCTAAAAGTATTGCAAAAGGTATCAAAGTGTTGCAGATTATTGTTGCAAAAATATGAAAAAGTATTGCAAAAGGTTCAAAAACGTTGCATATAAATGTTGCAAAAAAACCAAAAGTATTGCAAAATGCATAAAAATGTTGCAAAAAAATGTTGCAATAAACTCACTTTGTAACATTTTAAGTCAATTAATGTTGCAAAAAAGTGTTGCATTAGTCTGTTGTAACACATTCACAATGTTGCTAAAACATACAAAAGTGTTACAAAAAACAACAAAAAACTCTTTTTGTAATACTTTTAAAAGCGTTGCAATAAGTTCAAAAAGCGTTGCTATAGAAGGCTATTGCAACGCCGGCAAATGCAACACCGAGTTTTAGCAAAAGCGTTGCATAAACATCTATTGTAACACTTTTGGGGCCTAATATTACACTTTTTTGGTGTTGCAACAGCTCATATATGGTGTAGTGACTTGCATAGCAGTTAGCTCAAGTTCCTCATTCTTTTTGGTTAACATTTCATTTCTAGTAGACAGTTTAGCAATCTCTTCATTAGCAGCAGTCATACTAGTATGAATGTTAAACATTTCAACAGATAGTTGTTCAATCATGCATTTATACTCTGAAACAGACATGTCTATAGTAGTGAGAGATGGTACCTGAGGGTCTGATGGAGATGTGTCATCCTTGGAATTGGCCATCAAGGCATCATTGCAGAATTCTTGCTCCTCTCCATCACTGTCAGAATCATCCCAGCACTTCCCTTCAGCTATGTAGGCCTTACCTTGTGTCTACTTTTTCAGAAGGGCCTCATACTTAGCATCAAGCTCAAGATAATCTCTATCCTTCTTTTTAGGCTTCTTGCATTCACTGGCAAAATGCCCTAGGTCATTGCATCTATAACACCTTACAGATGACCTATCCACATGGCTGGTTTTAAACTTATTCTTGTTTGGTTTCACAGGTGCCTTGCTTTTGTTGAATGAATGGTTTTGGGTTTTGGGTTTGAAGGGTTGATTCCTTTTGAATCTGAAGTTTGGAAATTTTCTGGCCATGAAAGCATATGAAGTGTTTTCCATCCCATCTAGTTCTTCAAGAGTGTAAAACTCTTCTTCCTCCTTCTCCTCAACAGGTTCACTTACCTCAGGTTCAGTTTCTTTCTCTTCTACTACCTTCTCTATCCTTAACTGACTTGTAGATGCTTCTAGGTCTTGAATAGATTTGTTGACAATCAAGGCACATGATGTGTTTACCATTCTGCCTTGATTGGCTTGGATAGCCCTTTTCTAAAGCAACTCAAGCTCATGAGTTTTTAAAACTCCATAGAGCACATCATATGTAACTTTGTTCAAATCTCTTTCCCTTAGAGAAATGACCCTTTGCTCTAGATGGTTTGGTGAGGATAGCAGGAACTTCATGTTTAACTCCTTAGTACTGTAAACCTTGCCATTCATCTGCAACTCTGTAATTAGCTTGTGAAATCTCTCAAACATCTCAGTAATGCTTTCCTTGGGCTGTGCCATGAAAGCCTCATACTGTGTGACCAGTATATGTTTCTTGTTCTCCTTAACCTCATCAGTTCCTTCACACAACACCTCAATGTGATCCCACATTTCTTTGGCAGAAGTACATGATGCAATGTTTGCAAACATTGACATGTCCATGGAATCAATGATAAGCAACATGAGGTGGCTGTCAAGAGCAACCTTCTCCCTTTCTGATTCTGTCCATTTTGATGGATCCTTGGCCTCATAAGATCTTGGGATAGTTGTAGTTCCAACAGTCTTCTCTGGTATCTCTTGTTGTGGAACAAAAGGACCATTCTTAAGAATCTCAGGATACAAAGGATGAGAGGCTTTGATGAACAACATCATCTTTATCTTCCAGAGGTTGTAATTCTCTTTGTCAAACTTAGGGACTTTCACCGTTCCTGTAGTCTTTGGTGTATTCGAACTCATGATCGTTTTTCTGTTTTTGAATAAACAGCCCGCTCTGATACCACTTGTTGAGTATTGAATACGATAGAAGAATACAGAGGGGGGGTGTGAATGTATTCTTGAACTTTTCTTTGTTTAAGAGTCTATGTAGCAAATAAGTGTTTGTGTGTGTAGAAGTGAAGATGCAGATAAAGAACAACACAAGACACCATTATCACTTTAATCTAATGTATTATTAGATAAAGGTTGCTACAATCTGTGAATACAAATGATAGTATTCTCAGCTTCGTTTTCTCAGAGAGATACAGCTTGTAGTGTATGAAAAACTTGACTCACAAAGTTACAAAGTTAATTGACTAAGAAAGTGAGGCTGTATCCTTATAGAACATGGATACACCCTACTTACTACAAATAAGGTAGCTGAACAAATTACTTTCTAGTCTGTCTATCCTTTTTGAGTAAGTGTCCAAACGGTTACAGATTTGACTTTGCAAAGCCTGTTCAGATCCACTTCTTTAGCCCCTTGTCTCTTCTATATCTCTCCAAGCTTCCTTGTAGGCTTTCCAGAGCACGTTACAGATTGTGGTCCATAAAGTGCATTGGCTTGTTGCAGGTTTCTGACTTGTACAATTTCTTCAGTACTTTGTCTCCAAGAATGTATTCGAGAAGTGACTAAGTAGTTGATTCGAGAACTAGAATTGACTTGATCGATAACTCTGAGTTCTTGAACACTGTTATATTGACATATCGAATTACTTCTCGAATAGCTCTTTGCTTCAGGATTCCTTGAGTTGTCGAATAGAACACTTGACTTGTCGAATCCTTGAGATATCGAATAGCTTTCTGAGTCCTTGAGATATCGAATGGAACTTTGACTTATTGACTCCTTGAGAACTCGAATACCACTTTGACTTGTTGACTTCCTGAGTTCTCGAATAGAGTACATAGACATATCGAATCTCTGAGATATCGAACAGTGTATTCATAGATATCGAATAGTGTCTTGAGATATCGAATCCCTGACTTCTCGAATGCTGGACTTATCGAATAGACAAATATACTTCTCGAATTGGTACTTAGGAAAATTCTTCATTTCTTCAAATCCCAACTGTGATTATTTGACAGTCTTTAACTCCTTGCTTGAGGCATGAACCTTGGAACTTCTTTCAAGCATTATTCTAGAATCTATAAGTACAGTTACACAACTAGGATTTGTTGCCTACTACAAGTACAATACAAACAGAAACTCTACAACTAGAGGTTCCCTCAGTTAAGAGGTCATGTAAGTAATGCAAAGCATTACAAACAATTAGGCATGTTATTAGATGTATACAAGCATGCCTCTATAACTAACACTGCTGTCTTTTCTCCACCATAATGACCACCATACATAGTTGAGTGGCAATCTCTCAAAACACTCTCCGTCTCACTATACGGAATGCAACGTCTGATCATCTGGTATGCTCCTTATCTAAACAAAAACGGCTCATCCCAACGGTACCACTTCACATCATGTAGAAATTTCTTTCTTTGAACACTCGAAAGATCTGGAGGAATAACATTGCTCACCAAATAGTTCACATAATCTGCAAACCATGGCTCTTCATCTTGCACTCCAAAAAGCTGCTCATCTGGAAAAGATTCATTAATAAGAGATTTACCATGTGAATCCTTACCGTGGTCCTCCAAACGTGATAGATGATCCGCCACCTGATTTTCCGTGCCTTTCCTATCCTTGATTTCCACATCGAATTCTTGCAAAAGAAGCACCCAACGAATCAGTCTAGGCTTAGAATCCTTCCTCGACATGAGAAATCGAATAGCAGCATGATCCGTATACACAATCACCTTCGTCCCAAGCAAATAAGATCTGAATTTCTCAAAAGCGTAGACCACTGCTAGCAACTCCTTCTCCGTAGTGGTATAGTTAAGCTGTGCATCATTGAGGGTTTTACTTGCATAGTAAACCACATGAAAAATTTTATCCTTCCTTTGCCCAAGCACAGCCCCCACAACATAGTCACTAGCATCACACATCAGCTCGAACGATTCCTCCCAATTAGGTGCGGTAATGACTGGTGTAGTAGTCAACTTCTTCTTCAAGAGATCAAAAGCTGCAAGGCACTCATCATCAAATTTGAAAGGAACATCCTTCTCCAACAGGTTGCACAAAGGTTTAGAAATTTTCGAGAAGTCTTGAATGAATCGCCTATAGAATCCCGCATGACCAAGAAAACTGCGAATTCCTTTAACTGAGATAGGTGGAGGGAGATTTTCGATTGTCTCCACCTTAGCTTTATCCACTTCAAGACCCATACCAGATACCTTGTGCCCAAGAATAATTCCTTCTTGCACCATAAAGTGACACTTCTCCCAGTTCAGAACCAGATTAGTCTCCACACAACGTTTCAATACCAAGCCAAGATTATGCAAGCACTCGTCATATGAAGTACCAAAAACTGAGAAGTCATCCATAAAAACCTCCACATTCGTGCCAATCATGTCTGAGAAAAT
Organism: Kitagawia praeruptora; assembly: GCA_037693485.1. Taxonomy (NCBI): domain Eukaryota; kingdom Viridiplantae; phylum Streptophyta; class Magnoliopsida; order Apiales; family Apiaceae; genus Kitagawia; species Kitagawia praeruptora. The sequence continues at coordinate 25,303,726 of CM075350.1, read as the reverse complement.
AGCCATCATGCACCTTTGAAAAGTAGCAGGAGCACCACAAAGTCCAAAAGAAACTCGACGAAAATCAAAAGTACCAAAAGGACATGTGAATGTAGTCTTCTCTTGATCTTTCGGAGCAATACAAATCTGATTGTAGCCCGAATAACCATCAAGCAAACAATAATTCTCGTGTCCTGCCAACCTGTCTAGCATCTGATCAATGAAAGGAAGAGAAAAGTGATTTTTTCTCGTGGCTTTGTTGAGCTTCCGATAGTCCATGCAAACTCTCCACCCCGTGACTGTCCGAGTAGGGATGAGCTCATTCTTCTCATTAGCAACAAATGTCATGCCACCCTTCTTTGGCACACATTGAACCGGACTCACCCAAGAACTATTTGAAATATGATAGATAATACCTGCGTCTAGCCACTTTAGAATTTCCTTCTTCACCACCTCTTTCATGATAGGATTGAGTCTGCGCTGATGTCCAACAGTAGGCTTAGCTCCTTCTTCTAGCAGAATTTTATGCATGCAATATGAAGGGCTTATTCCCTTGATATCTGCTATAGTCCAACCAATTGATGACTTGAACTCCCTTAAGATTCGCAAGAGTTTTTCTTCCGCACTAGCTGACAAGTTAGAAGCAATAATAACAGGTAATGTGGATGCATCACCAAGAAAAGCATACCTCAAGTGCTCAGGAAGTGGTTTGAGTTCAAGTGTAGGAGCTTCCTCAATAGATGGTTTAAGTTGCCCCTCTGAATTTTTAAGCTCCCCTAACCCAAGAGACTCAAAAGGCAAGTCAAATCTCCTTTTCCAAGGAGCTGAATTCAGCTGCTGAAGTTGCTCGGCTATTTCCTCATCTTCAAAATCAGAGTCACCAACTAAAACTTTTTCCAAAGAATCTGACTTAAGCAATTTTTCTATCTCCGTAGCAACCGCAGAATCTACCAAATCCACCTTCAAGCATTCTTCTTCGTCTGAGGGAAATTTCATTGCATTGAAGACATTAAAAGGTCTTGCACCCTCATAATGAGTTCCCCTTTCTACACATCGATCAAAGTCCTTCCCGTAGCTAAGAACGATCTTCCCAAGATTATGGGAATATTCTTATCTTCCTCGAAATCCAAGATCACAAAATCAGCAGGAAATATGAGTTTATCAACTTTCACCAAAACATCCTCCACTATGCCCCTAGGATATGTAACTGAACGATCAGCCAACTGCAAAGAGATGTTAGTTGGCTTTGGCTCCGGTAGACCAAGTTGCATGTAAACTGATAAGGGCATGAGATTGATGCTAGCTCCCAAGTCACACAAACACTTGCTGAAAGAAAGGTTGCCAATAGTACACGGAATGGTGAAACTTCCCGAATCTTTAAGTTTAGGTGACAACTTCTGTTGCAGAACGGCACTACACTCTTCCGTTAGAGCAACGGTCTCTAATTCATCGAGCTTCAATTTACGAGATAGAATACCCTTCATGAACTTGGCATAGTTCGGCATCTGTTCAAGAGCTTCCACAAAATGAACGTTCCAAGTGGATATGAAATCCACTTATCATATCCACTTATCACGTTCCATATCGGCTTAAATTGGTGTATTTGGACTCAAGTTTGTTGTCATTTTGATGTGTTTTATTTACTTGTGCAGGTTTGAAGAAATGTCGATTAGGGGTGAACTTTCCGTTATTTTTGGAGTTGATTTCGATATGGAATGAAGAATGGCTACTTAATATCAACTATCAAGAGGATGACAAGTCAGTGGATTGAAGATGAGAAGTTATTGCAAGAAGAACGGAAGAAAAAGGCTGAAAAACGAAGGAAAAAATGTAGAAAAATCAGCTGGACAGCAGAGGGAGCGCTGGCTGCGCTCCATATAGTGCTGGCTGCGCTTGGCCGGGAGAAAATTGCTGAAAAATGTCCTTATTACCCCTATTCGAATTCTAATTGTATTTTTGGTACCCAAACCTATTTCCAATTGTATTCTAGGTTGTTTTTCTTGCTGGGCAAGATATCTAGGCCTATAAAAACACATCTTAGCCTTGTAAATTGTATCGTTTTTATTATTGTAATTTAGCATTGCAAGGGGGAATAGTGGAGAAGGATTCAAGGCTCGGTGACAAGCACGGATCTAGATCTACTTCATCTTTTGTATACGTTGACACATAGATTTGTTTTCTCAACTCTTCACTTTATTAATATTATTGTTTCTTTCTTTTATATCTTGTTAATTATCATGTTTTCATCAAATCCCATGACGATGAACGGTTCAATTATGGGCTAATCGTTGTCATGGGATTCTAACGGAATTAATTATGGAACTTAGTATCTTGATGCTTTAAAGATCTGTGTGTGGTGTATGATTGATATCCTCGTATGGTTATGCTTAATTGATAGATGCGTCGCGAACATCTAACTTGTTAATCTCTTGTGAAGTGAAAGTGGATCTTGAGATTTAGAACTTGCCATGCTAGCATAGGTTCATAATTGTTATCAATATGATTCGTGGTGTGAGATGAAAATACTTATACTACCCTGTGTGATCTTAATGGATAACTTGTTCTTCAACCGTTATGTTTTCAAATTCTATAGACATATAGGGTCTAAGCATAATTGGTGTCTAATCATCTTCTATCTCTTTTGTGGATGTATGTTTAGTTTGGTATACGTATGCTGAAAGGTAGCGTGTACTTGTTTCATGTTATCCGATCAGATATCAAAAGTTCAAAACCATTGCATATAGTGATTAAAGGCGTCAGATCTAAGGGAAGTAATTAATGAAGTTAGGATCCCATGTTTATTCTCATATAAGTATTTTGACTTTAATTTTCGTCAATTAGTTAATTATTAGTTTAATCTTTTGCATCGTAGTATAATTTAGTTAATCAAACCCCAAATTGTTACTTTTCTTAGCAGTGGATTAAAACCATACATTGTTGCATAGGCATATTTTCTGATTAAAACTTAACCAGATCTCTGCGGAACGAACTTGATTTATATTACTTGTGACTACGTGCGCTTGCGTAATTTTGTGCTAACAATAGAAACTTTCATCTAATCTAGTTTGTCATGTGATTGTTCAATATCATTTTTACAAATTATATGTCCTTTTATTAATGAATTGATTTACTATAATTTTTTTTATCAACTAACCAAACAAATTCAATATATCGTGTTATTGGAGTAACATATAATTGTTAGATTTTATGGGTATTGCCCTTAGCTTATCTGTAAAGACAACTTAAAATGTTTTTTTTAGTTTGGAAGTTTGTATTTTAGTTTTTTTATTTTTTTCTTAGTAAAACATGGAATAATAAATTTTAGTTTTGTTTTATTCTTAAAATAAGACATATGAAAATGAGTATCACCTTGACTAACTTGTGAAAATAAGCAACTGTCCATAAAATTGAAATCAAGTGTGTAATATATAAACACATAATCACATTATTATATATATGTTATTGTAATTCAGATTTTGGATTAAATAACATGAAATTCATTTTCCTTTAACAGTGAGTATATTTTTCCTACATATATAAGAAGAAGTAGCTTATGTAGACATGACAAATCATTTTGTACATTCATGTCATGTACTTTAGGGTCTTGAACGAAAATGACATGATATTAAATCGTGTACCTAAAATTTGAACACAAAATGACACTAAATTACATAATTTTTTTCGTGTACACGAAATGAAATGAAATACGCGAATAGAAAAAATATAACAATTATATGAAATATTACTATGTATCCAAGTTATGTAAATATATAATTATATGTCTTAGAACAACATTGAGATGTTACAAAACAAAACTAAGAGTAGCATGCATGGTACCCCGTTGCCCGTTGGTGAGTTTTATCTACCAAAATATTAGATTTTGTACTAACTCCTTGTAAATGATAAGTCCTATTTTCTTTTCCTTGATTTTACTTTGGTTTTCACTAAATATCTCTTTTTATTGAGAGCCTAAAATATCATGTTCGTGGATTTTGTCTACTCATATATTAGATTTTGTTATATTAGTTCATTGATTTGGATAGTATAAAATCACAGTTCTGGTCGGTTGTTTGAATACGTTATGACAAATCAGATATAGATATTCCTCACGTTTATAACAAATTGATAGATTATCTCGCCGAAAAGACTGTATAATTTAATGACATAAGCTACAGATGTACCATAATTGAAGATCTGTTCAATGATTGGATAAAGGAAATTAGTGAATAATTTACTATGGGTTTGTTCAATTTTAATTGTTTTTGTAGATGTTGTATGACCCTTTTATTGATGATTTTTGAAAGTTTGATTATTTTTATGTATGACATATGTCCTTTTATTTATGAATTAATTATCAATAAATAAATTGTGATTTATAAGAAAATTTGTGCTAAATTAACCAATTTATTATGAAAATGTTCACTAACAATATTTTCATTGACTCTGTAATATTTTTTATTTTTGATTGATAATTTATACACCAAATAATGTAAAGTACTATTTAAGATTATATTTAATATTTTGAATAATTCAAATATATTGTCAGTTCAAAATTTGTTTCCATTAATTATTACATAGTTAAAAAATTTCGTAATTAAAATGTTAAAAGATGATTGGTTTAAAATTCATTCTAACATTTTAATTGTTGATTAGCTTTTTTTATGACTGAATTATTTAATACTTTGCATAACTTAAAATTTGAATGTGTATTTAGAATAGTGTGGTAAATAGTTTTATATTGTTAATAATTTTTAATTCATGATTTTAAATATTCCTTATGATTTTGAATTGAAAGTTTGAGATATCAAAATATCTATTATAAATATAATAGATTCATGTATTAATGTATAAATTTTTAAATTAAATAATTATTGTATTTAGAATAAAGTTATTAAGTAATCACTGAATAACATTGACAACCCAACACTGTAAAAAAATATTTATCTATAGGCACACCTAATAATGTAAACAAATTAGTGCAATATGATAAGGATTGATGCCTACAATTTAGTAGTCATTGAACTATATATTGAAGTTTGCTACTGAATATTCTAATGGGAAGTAACTTTGAGAGAATCCGGAATGAGGATGATGATAACCTAAATCGTTTTCTATTTTTTTTTTGTCAGAAACGTTTTTCCGTTGAATTTATTGGACAATTAAAACATGACACATATAATACATATATACAATCAAAATAAAAAGATAATCTGTCCAAATATAGAATGCCATATAATCAAAAAATATAAAATAGTACCTTAACCGAAATTGATATGATTTAGTCATGAGAAGAATTGATGCATACACTTAGTTTATCATAGTTGGATAAGTCTGATGGGGAATAAAGAATAAGCGGCTTAGATTTCCTGTAATGTTTAAATTGATATAATAATTATATTTTTTTAGTTTGTAAGAATTTAATTTTATATAAATTGTTTATTAGTTAACTGTTAAAATAAAAATTAGTTGTTATTATGTTAAGTTAATTGATGTGAAAAAATAAAAATTAATTGTTACTGAGTGTAACTTTATTTGAGTTTAGTCTTGACTGAAACGTAGAATCTAGATCCAATAGAGAAATATGTTACGTTGTTTAATTGATTTAAATTTAATAGATTCTGATTGATGTTAAAATAATTCACAATCTTGTGATTGGTTAACTAATACATGTTAGATTCGGGTATCCATTATAATAATAAAGATGTTCAAAAATAATTCATAACTAGAAGATATATAACCATATGTAATATACTGTTATCTGGATTTTTAGAAAATAATATTTACGGTTAGTAGGAATTTTTTAAAATTAAAAACCATGTGATATGCGAATTTATTAAATCAAGATATTTTATAATTTAATTTAATTTAAACGCGATTAGTAAATTAGAATAAGCATGGTAAATAATAAAAAATTTGTATATGATTGATTGATTAGTTTAGAAGTAAATTCTGATTGTCTCTAAAATAATTTTAATTTTTTGATTGGTACTTTATTCACCAACCAATAATAATACTCTTATAGCGTATATTTAATAATTAAAATAATAAAAATATATATAGTGTTCTTTTATATGAATTTATTAACTATTTTATTAACAGAAATTGCATTTATTTGTAATATAAATTTATACTCTCTCAGTCCCAATGAAATCTTTACCTTTCAGAATGCGGTTTTTGGCACGCATTTTAAGAGTAGTTCCATAACTTATTTTTAATTTTTTTTGTATAAAAATATAATGTATGTATTTTTATAAAAAAAAGAAAATTTTAAAAATAAGTTATGGAACTATCATTAAAATACACCTTAAAATGCGTACCAGAAAATGTAAAAAGAAAGGTAAAAAATTGGTTGGGACGGAGGGAGTACTACTTTTTCCTCAGACTGGAAAACACTACTTTCTATTCCGTTGACCACCAATCTCACACCCTTAACCAACCGCACGCATCTCACGCTCTTTATTTCCTTATTCCCCTCACTCTCCTCTGTCAAATTGTACTACTTTCATCCCCGAAATTTTGAAGATATGGATTTCATCCAAGTTATTTAAAATCTGATTTAAAATTCGATTTTTTCAGATTTTTAGTTAAGTTGGATTATAAATATTTAATATCGATTGTAATTGTACAATATATATTATTAAAATCATATGATAATATGATTGTGATTGACTTTATATTAAAAGAATGGTTGATTAATGAATGATTAATTATGAAATTTAATTTAAAATATATAATAGTATATCATGATTGATTTCAAATTAAAATTGTGATTTTCTAGTAAATATTTTTTGATTTAAAAAATATGTATTTATGTATATGTTTAATAAAATCAATATTGTATTTAAATTCGTTTATATGAATTTATTAATTATTTTATTAACAAACTGTGAATAAATATATTTTTGAACCTTTCAAAAAATCGAGTTTTTGAAAATATGGATTTTATCCAAGCTATTTAAAATTTGTTCAAATCCGATTTTGTAGTGTTGGCTTATATGCATTTATTAATTAATTTTATTAACAAATTATGAATAAATATATTTTTGAGCTTATAAAAAAATCAAATATTTGAAGGTATGGATTTTATTCAAGTTATTTAAAATCTGATTTCAAATCCGATTTTTTTTTCGATTTTTAGTTAAGTTAGATTATAATTATTTAATATCGATTATAATTGTACAATATATATTATAAAAATCAATTTATAATGTATGATAATATGATTATAACTGGGTTTATATTAAAAGAATGGTTGATTAATGAATGATTAATTATGAAATTTAATTTAAAATATATAGTGGTATATCGTGATTGATTTCAAATTAAAATTGTGATTTTCTAATAGATATTTTTTGATTTAAAAAATAGGTATTTATGGATATGTTTAATAAAATCATTATTGTATTTAAATTAGATGTGTTAACTAACCATGGTTAAAGAGGTAGGGTGAGATTGTAAATAAGGAAAGATCTAAATTTTAGGAATTAGCTCTGATTGGTCCTAAAATAATTCCTCGATTCTTATTGGTTAACTGACGTGTGGTAGACTCATGTATTATAATAAAGGATAAGTAGGGACGAGGCCCTAAAGTCATTACATCATAAAGAGGAGGTGTCTATATGATCACTACCCCCAATACTTTGTATGAATTTATTCATGCTAAGTAGTAGTAAAAGATAGAAACTACCAGAAGCGAAACCTTTACTGATAGTACTTTCTCAAGTGCTCCGCGTTCCAGGCTCGTGGAATAACTTTGTCCTCTATATCAGTGAGATAGTAGGTTCCTTCTGACAGAGTTGCATAAATCTTATAGGGTCCTTCCCAATTAGCACCGAAAAATCCATGACCCGGGACCCTAGTGTTAGGCATGACCCTTCTGAGTACTAGGTCACCTGTACGTAGGGGTCGCACCTTGACTTTTCCATTATAGTACCTTACTGTCCTTTGCTAGTAAGCTGCGAGGCGTAACTGAGCCTCGCTTCTTGTTTCTTCAATCATGTCCAAATAGAGCCTATGATTGACTTCATTAGACTCAGGGTCATAATGTTCCCTTCTGAACGATCCTGAACCAACCTCCACTGGGACCATGGCCTCGCATCCATAGGTCAGAGAAAATGGGGTCTCTCCAGTAGTGGTCCTTGGGGTCGTGTTGTATGACCACATGACCCTTGGCAACTCTTCAGACCAATTACCCTTGCTTTCTTCTAGCTTCGCCTTTAAAGTATGCTTGATTATATTGTTGATAGCCTCAGTCTGTCCATTTGTCTGAGGATGGCTAACAGCTGAAAAACTTTTCTTGATCCCCAAATTCTCACAGAATTCCTTCATCTCCTTGCTATCAAATTGTTTCCCATTATCTGATATGAGCTGATTAGGGATCCCATAGCGACACACAATTGCTCTATAAACGAAGTCCTTTAGCTTCTTGGCAGTGATTGTTGCAAGTGGCTCAGCTTCGGCCCACTTAGTGAAATAATCTACTGCCACCACTGCGTACTTAACTCCCCCTTTATCCTTGGGTAGTTCCCCAATTAGATCAATACCCCACATAGCGAAGGGCCATGGGCTCGTAAGCGAAGTGAGCTAAGAGACCGGTGCGTTGCTGAAGTTAGCGATCCTCTGACAGGCATCGCATTTCCTTGAGAACTCAAATGCATCCTTTTTTAGTGTGGGCCAAAAATATCCTTGGCGAAGAATTTTCTGGGCCAGCGAACTACCCCCGAGTGATTTCCACATATCCCTTCATGGACCTCCCTTAAAATATAGTTACACTCCTCGCCATCTACGCATCGCAAAAGTAGGGTGTTGAATCCTCTTCGATACAGGACCTCGTCATAAATAACATAACGAGCAACCTGATATTTGATTTTCCTTGCTCCCTTTTTGTCTTGAGGCAACGTCCCATTCTTCACATACTTCTATATTGGAGTCATCCATGTTGACTTTGAGCTTGAGATTTCCACGTTAAACTCTTCGGGGACACTGGGTTTGGTCTAAATTTCCAATGGTATAACCCCAAGTAAAGTGGCCTCGCGACGCGAGCCCAGTTTTGCGAGGGCGTCAGCTCCCTGATTTTTTGCCCTTCTGATAAATTCCACCTTTACTTGCTTAAAGGATTTCATCAATCTTTGTACACATCGCAGATATAGTTCAATTTGAGGCCCCCTGGCCTGCCATCCACACCTAATGTGTCCTGTGACCAACATAGAGTCACTGTATGCATTGAGGTTTTCCACTTTCATTTCAATTGCGAGCTTGAGACCATTGATCAAAGCCTCGTACTCAGCTGCATTATTAGATGCTTCAAAAGTAAAATGAATTGCACTGTTTATCTTGCGACCCTCGGGAGTAACAAGTTCGATCCCGACTCCAGCTCCTTCCTTATTAGAGGCACCATCCACACAAAGTTCCCACCACGAGGCCGAATTTTTAGTCTTGACCTCGCTACTGACCTTTTCAGGGATCGGTACGAGAGCCCAAGAGCCTTATTCAATGTAGGGAGGAAACTCAAGTATGAAATCTGCAAGGGCCTAACCCTTTAGAGGCCCTCGTGGCTTATATTCGATGTCAAATTGACTCAGTTCCACAGTCCATTTCAGGAGTCTTCCTGATGTTTCTGGCTTGTGCATCACTTGCCTTAGTGGATATGATGTGCGAACCTTAATTTTGTGAGCCTGAAAATATGGCCTTAATTTTCGCGAGGCCAATACTAAGGCATAGACGAGTTTATCCATATTGGTGTAGCGAGTCTCTGCATCTAGCATTCTTCGACTAACATAATAGACAGGATATTGAATTTTTTCTTCCTCGCGAACCAAAACTGCACTGATCGCATGCTCTAATACTGCGAGGTATACAATGAGTGTCTCCCCATCTTGTGGTTTGGAGAGCAAAGGTGGCGATCCCAGATGCTCCTTGATTTTTTGAAATGCCTCCTCACACTGCGGGGTCTATTCAAAATTCTTTCCAACCTTCTTGATTGCCTTGAAGAACTCTTGGCACTTGTCTGATTATTTTGACACAAATCTATTAAGAGCAGCTATCCTCCCTGTGAGACTTTGTACCTCCTTCACATTTCTGGGCGATCTCATTTCCATTAGGGCCTTTATTTTTGTTGGGTTGGCCTCGATGCCTCTGTGGTTGACAATGAACCCAAGAAATTTTCCCGATTCGACCCCAAACACACACTTTTGGGGGTTGAGCTTCATTCTGTACTTCCTTAGTATATCAAACATCTCTGCGAGGTGAGTGATGTGATCCCCAGCTTCTTTAGATTTTACCAGCATGTCATCTACATAGACTTCCATTATTTTCCCAATTTGTTTCTCGAACATCATATTAACGAGCCTTTGATAAGTGGCCCCAGCATTGAGAAGACCTAAGGGCATCCCTATGTAGCAGTAGAGACCCCTGTCAGTGATGAACGAAGTATGTTCCTGATCAGGGCTATACATTGGTATCTGATTATACCCGGAATAGGCATCCATAAAGCTAAGAAGTGCATGCCCAGCCGTGGAATCTACCAACTGATCGATCCTTGAGAGTGGGAAACTATCTTTGGGACAGTGTTTGTTGAGGTCGGTAAAATCCACACATGTTCTCCACTTTCCATTAGGTTTCTTCACAAGAACAGGTGTCGCGAGCCAGTCAGGGTAGAAAGATTCCCTAACGAGCCCGACCTCGAGGAGTCTGTCAACCTCTTCTTTAAGTGCCTCAGCTCGCTCACCACTTATGGGTCACCTCTTCTGCCTTATTCCTTTTTTGTTTGGATCCAAGTTAAGCTTGTGGCACATGACATTAGGATCAATCCCAATCATATCTTCATGGGACCAAGCAAACATATCCAGATTGGCGAGGATTGAGTTGCGACCCGACCTTCAGCACCTTGGACGGATCTTTGGCATCAACCAGAATAGAAATGGTATCTTCTGCAGCCCTAGCTCGCTCAATATGTTCTGGGATGCGAGGATCCAAATCGAGCTCGTATCCGCGAGCTGTGCTAGATTCTGCTTCATCCTTTCTTGCGATCCCATTTTGAGGCGAGGCTAACATGGTTTCTGAAGCTGGGGTCATCCCCACGCAGCCATATTCATTTACTATAGTAGTCTCTCAAGTTATTCTTTGTGGTAGATCTATCAAAGTTGAAGTTTCTTTGCGAACCCATTTTCCTTTTCGGGCTCGCACAGCTGCCTATTCTGGGCTCTCTTCGTCATCACTAGCTTCTTCAACGATCCCTTCTTGAAGAATTAACATTGGCTGCAAGGCCTCTAACATGAGGGCCCCTGGGATTGGTTCCACATGAATACCCAATCCTTCAAAGTAATCATCTGGGAGTTCTTCAATTGATATTATGTTGCACTCCATTTTTCCTGACACAGAGCCACCTCCCTATTCTGCTGCATTAAGAGCCTTGTTGTAGCATTCATGAGATTCATGTTGAATCCCCTTAACACAGCCAACTCCATGCGGGGTGGGAAACTTCATTGAGAGGTGATCGATAGATGTCACCACTCTCATTTCCTTAAGAATGGGCCTCCCTACGATGGCATTATATGTTGATGGTTGATCTACCACCATAAAGTCAGCGACCTGTGTGGTGATATAGGGTTCGTCCCCAAGAGTGATGGGGAGCCGTATAAGGCCTTTCACACTGACTGATGCTCCAGTAAACCCATAAAGATGTCCCACCGTGGGTATAAGATCCTTATCAATATATCCCATCTTTTTCTAGACTTCGTATGTAAGAATGTTTACAGCACTTCCATTATCAACAAGGACCTTGTAGACATTCTGGGATCCAATGCGAACCCGAACCACAAGTGCATCAGAGTGGGGTGATGAACCCACTTCGCATCTTCCTTTGTAAACCTAATGTTTGTATCTTCTCCTTTGAACAACTTTGGGGGTCGCTCCTGTAGATGGTGCACATTAGTGAGAGGTCGCTTCCTGGCCTCGCGTGCATATCTCTCCCTATCTTTTTACTTTCCCCCCAATGTGGGGGCCTCCAATGATTACATGAATACTTTCAGCTCGCTCTTCCCTGTCTTTGCGAGGTTCATCTTGCCTCTCATGTGGCATAGCATGATACCCCAAACCTGGCTTAACCGAATTCCCTTGATGTTTCTTTACTTCACGAACCACCCACTCAGTTAATTTTCCATCTAGGATCAACTAATCAATTTGTTGTTTAAGCTGCCAACAATCGGTAGTATCGTGCCCTGCTTGTTCATGGAAGGCACAATATTTACTTGTGTCCGACGTTCCTCTTGGACCCATTGGTGTGGGTCTCTTGAATACTCCCTTGTTCGCATTGACTGCATAGATGTAATCAATCGAGGCAACCAGAGGGACAAACTTGTCTTTGCTTCTTGTGGAGCGATCCCGAGGAGGGGATCGCCTTAAGTACTCGCGTTCCCTCTTCTTTGGGCTAGGGCTTCGATCCCGTCTTCGTCTTGGACTTTGAGAATCCTTCCTTTTCAATCCCCTACTCCTACTTCCACTGCTGTTTTTTTCAATATTCTTTTTGAGATCTGCAAGTGATTTCTCAACGCGCTTAAAGGGCTCAGCGATCCTATGCAACTCCGACAGTGTGCTAGGGGTTTGCTCTTGCAATTTTTTCCAGAATTCAGTTCTTTCCCTTACCCCAGCAATAAGGAAATTTTTAATAGCCTCGTCATTCTCACCTCGCACACGAGGCACTTCAGTATTAAACCTTTTAAAGTATCATGAAGAGTTTCTCCCTTCCTTTGTCTGATGTTAGCCAATGTGGACACGGGAGGTGCATAGAGCATTGAAGATTGGAACTGTTTAATGAAGATGTCCACGAGCTGTTCCCAGGAATCTATGACAACCAAGGTCCCTAACTTAGAAAACCACTGTTGAGCACTTCCTCTTAACGAAGATGCAAACAACCTACACCTCGCAAGTTGCGAGACCTGATACACATCCATCTCATTATTTAACCGAACCACGAACTCAACGGGATCAGTATCTCCATTATAGGTCATATCAGAATGATAGCCTCGAAACACTGCTGGTAGTGGAGCGGTTCGAATTTCATGAGTAAAGGGCGAAGACGATCCCATAGTACTAAAAATCCCTTTCTCATTATTCATCGCATCCAGGGCCATTTTTAGTTCTTCCAACTTATAGTCACCAATCTTGGCCTCCTTGTCTTCTTTTTTCTTCTCTCCAGTACTTCCATGGTGAGATTGAGTCTTTTTTGGGGCACTAGACTCCTCTTGGTCATTTCTACGATCCTTATTTTTATGGTCTGGCTCGCGATGCGGGGATCGTTCACGCTCTCGATGGAAAGGGGTCTGTCCTCGCGATAATGGGACCACTCACGCTCTCTTCGAGGAGAGGGGGGTCTATCATTGCGACGATGTGACCGCTCACGATCTCTTCGAGGGGATAAGGGTCGATGAGAGTCCTTGCTTTTGTTTTTAGATCCTCCATCCTTACTAGCTTTGAGCTTCTCCAGTTTGAGACGGAGATCGTGCTCGCTGAGTTTCTTTCCAACTCGGTCAAAGTCACTAACAGATCTTCCTTCAGATGAGGCGGGCTTCTCCTTCGACCCCTCCTTATCCATAGTGGCTTCCTCCTTGTTCCAGTTGGGGTTCGTTTGGTCTGTTACTACACCATCAAAGTCCCCTATTAACTTCTTGGTGGGGCCTTTGCTACCTTCTGCTTGATGAGTTCGATCCCCTGTCCTTGCATTCCTCTTGAAGCCTCTAGAACTATGTCGCTTCTTCATCTTAACCATCTTCTCCTTTACCTCGATCATTTGATCACCGAGGCCCTTCAAAAATGACATGACTTCTCCAGTCAAAGCCATCGGTTGGACAGGGGGTGTTCGCTCCTTCTCAAACTCATCCTCGATCCCATCTTTACGCGCCTCGCTCTTTGGTGGATCCTTCCTCTGGGGTCATCTTTATTCCTCCTATGCGACCCCGAGGTCTCCCCCTCTCCATTTTTCTTCTTGTGTGATTTAGTCATCATTCTCCCACTCAATGACTAGAGGCCCTCCTTCTAGCACCAGATGTTATAGGAAGATTTTGGTATAACAATATTTTTGGAGGTTGCTGGATTTATGGAGCAAAATACGGATATTTTGCTATAAGAAGAATAAGGATTAGGGTTTGTGTGTGTATAGGTGTGGCTGAACTTGATAGGTGTTTTCAGGGGTGAACTGTTTCTCATCCGTTTCAAGGTGCCTACGTACCCTATTTATTGGGATCAAGCCATACGTAGTTCTTAGAAAACAAGATACCTAGACGGGCTAGGGCTTTAGGAGATAAGTTATGGCCCAAGCCCACTCGTTTAGGGCTGATGTGGCAGTGATTCATCAATTATATCCATGATCCATGGCTCAAAGAAGGAAACCAATGGTCTCGCATAGTCTAGAATCAAAGCCTCTCAAACAAGGTTTGTAGAGAAGCAACAAGAACCTGGCATGCGACCTCGAGGGGTCGAGTCATGCGAAGCGAGCCCAAGTGCATGCATAGATACTCATGACCTCGAGGGGTCTAGTTATGAGTCTTCTAGTGAAGAGAGAGATAGCGATCTCGTTTAGCCTGTAGATATGATGATAGTGAAAAGCGATCCTTGAGAGGGAAATGAGAACGAAGCGATCCCTTAGATAGGATCGAGAGCGAGGTGGCCCTGTAGTTGTACCGGGCTGATTCCAATAGTGGGCTTTAGTGACCCGGTCGTTATCTTCGAGGCCCATTGCAGATATTGAACCATTAATTTAGCTAATCAAATCATAATAATTATTATGCCAGATTCGGGCATAACACATATAATAGGGTAGATTGGAGTTTTCTTTGGCATCGATTAGAAGTGATGGGTTTTTGCAAGACATGGATAAAATGGATTATGTTGTGTGTCACTACAGTATCATATGAAGTGTGTTTTAATAACTCCTAGATTGGGCCAATAAATCCGGGAAAAAGTTTACGTGAGGGGGATCCATTGTCTTCGGTGTATTGAAGGGTTGTCAGATTCTTTGCACAGTGCAGCGGTGAGGGGAGAAATCAGTGGAGTTAAGGATTTGCTGATGATAGCTTTTTGTTCTTTAAAGTAAATAAGGAGGAAACACAGGCGATTAAAGAGCTGCTGAATCGGTATGAAATGAGTTCAGGCCAATCGGTAAACTTTCAGAAATCTGGAGTTTTTTTCAGTTCTAATGTCAGATTGGATAAACAAAGAGAATTAACTGAAATTTTAGGAGTGTCGGTTGCATTAGAGGATAATAAATATCTGGGCTTTACCGTCGTTGGTGAGGAGGTCGAAGAAAAGGGTCTTTGGTTTTATAAAGGAGAAGGTTTGGCAGCGAATTCAGAGTTGGAAGGCTAAGCCTATTTCAAAAGCGGAGAAACTGGTGTTGATAAAGAATGTGGCACAATCGATTCCCTCGTATTGTATGTCTTGCTTTTTGCTTCCAAAGTCGTTATGTACTGAGATTGAAAGAATGCTGAATAACTTCTGGTGGACCTCGGGGAATGATAGTAGCAAAGGGATCAAATGGATTTCGTGGGAGGGCATGAGTAAACCCAAGTGTAAGGGGGGATTGGGCTTCAGAAATTTACAGGGGTTTAATATCTCTCTATTGAGAAAGCACTGTTGGAAATTTGTTCACCAACCTCAAGCTTTGGTTTCTCGTGTATACAAAGCTAGATACTTTGACAATACTGATCTGTTGAAGGCTCAGAAAGGAAAGGGGTCAAGTTTTATTTGGACAGGTTTATTTGCAGCAAATGAGGCGCTAAAGAAGGGTTTCAGGTGGGTTACAGGAGATGGAAAAGAAGTGATGGTAACTAAGGACCCGTGGCTTCGGAAGAAAGATGATTTTCGTGTGGAGAACAATCATATTTATGAAGGTCGTAACGAGAAGGTAGCTGATCTATTTTTGCCAGGTACGAAATGTTGGAATGCAAATATGATTAATACAACATTTTTAGAAAAAGATGCAAAAGCTATTTTAGCCACACCAATCCCTCAAGGTGCTGTTAGGGATTGAATAGCTTGGACTCAGGCATCGAATGGCCAGTATGACGTTAGAACAGGGTATAGATTGTGGTCTGACCAACAAGAAACTAATGCTGATTTGTCTCAGCCTTCGAACTGGAATAGACTGTGGCATATCAATGTTCCTCATAAAATTCGGGTGTTTTTATGGAGATTTTGTCGTAACAACATTCCTGTAAGGAATAGATTACGTCATAAAGGAGTGTCTGTTACAATTATGTGCCCTATGTGTAACAGGGATGTCGAACATCTATTACATGTTTTCTTTGACTACCAGTTTGCTTCTCAATGTTGGGAACATGTCGGACTGCATTATGATATGAGTATGGTTTTTTATTCTCCGGAATGGTTGATCCAGAGAATTACTGAAGGGACGGAAGTGGAGGTAAGCAAAATAGCTGCAGTGTTATGGGGCATTTGGTGCTGGCATAACAAAAAGGTTTGGGAAGACAAGGGAGGTTCACCATCAATAGCTATAGACTGGAGCTCAGGGATCATTTCAGAGTGGAAAAGAGTCGCTAAAGCTAAGAGGGAACGAGGTAAAGTGGAGAATCCAGAGTCTAGTGTGTAGAAGTGTAAGTGGTATCCCCCAATGGAAGGTACATGTAAAATAAATGTGGATGTTACAGTACAAAGGGAGGCCGAAACTTTGTCAATTGGGATGGTCATTAGAGATCACAAAGGGAACTTTGTGGAGGGAAGAGTGAAGAAATTTCGGAACCCAGATTTGGTTTTTGCTGCAGAAGCTACGAGAGTCTGTGAAGCTTTGGAATGGGCTGTAGAGAAGCAATTGCAGAGGGTTATCATTGAAACAGATACACTGCTAACAGTTCGAGCCTTGCAAACGAAAGCAACAAATGTACTAGAGGTGGGTGATATTCTGCAGAGGCGCTCTAAACGCTTGGAGGATAATCCGAGTTTTTGAGGTTGTTTTTGTTCAAAGGCATGCTAACAAGGTTGCCCATAAGATGGCAAAATTACCTTGTTTAGTTGATTGCTACAATTTATTCCCATCTCCTCCAAATTCTATGTTGGAGATTATTATGTATGATGCTTTGAATTGAATAAAATTCTTTTCTTCAAAAAAAAAAGGACTCCATTAAATTCTGTATTTATTTAATATAGGTAATATAGACAATTTTCAGTAAGACTGCACAAAGGTTCAAAATTGGACTGGATAGATCGGACCAGACCGAAAAAGAAACTTTTTCAATTTCTTTGATCGAAAACCGGACCTGTTATAATCGGTATTGGGACCGGATCGAATCGAAAAAACTCGAACCGGAACCGGACCGTTATGAACTGGTTAGTTAATTTTTATATAAATTATAATTTTTATAATTTAATATTTATTTTTTAAAAAGTATAAATACATAAAATTAGTAGACCTGGATGGGGTCTATGGGTGATCAACAAGGCCCATGGCCTATGTTAGTGACTTTCATTGCATCTTAGGAGAGGTGTTCATCTAAGGTCTACCCAAGTGATGGAGCCGTCGAACCGAAAAAACTCGGACTGGAACCGGACCGTTATGGACCGGTTAGTTAATTTTTATATAATTTTTTTTATAATTTAATATTTATTTTTTTAAAAAGTATAAATACATAAAATTAGTAAATTACTTTGCAAGTTAATCATATCATATTTTTGCGAAGTAATCGTAATTACTAAACATGTGAGTGTCAAGTATCTATCGTATATAATATGACATCTAATCATTTTAGATTGTAATGTTGATCACTACTATTTCATCAATAGATTGTAATGTTGATCACTACTATTTCATCAATTTATTTTATACTAATTTGGCTTGTCAATTTATGATATATTTAAATATTTAATCTATATTAGATATTTTAATGAGTAAAGTAATATAAATATAGCTATATACATAATATCTGGTACGATTCGGGTTTTTTCAGGTTTTGAACCGGAATGGATCAAAAACCGGATTTTTTGATTTTGCGGACCGAAAATTGGACCGGCTATATACGGTTTGATCTGATCATGAACCTATAAATTTGATCCGATTTAATTTACCGGTTCGGACCGAAATGTTATGCAACTCTAATTGTCAGTTTAGTTTTTTATTTTCCATATCTAGTTATACTACTTTTCTAAGCAAAGCTGCATATACGTATACGGAAATAAGAGAGGGTTAAATGAAATACTATAAGCAAAAGAATTCCTTCAAAGAGCTGCGTGAGGTATCCTTTTATTTATTTTACTCAAAAACAAAATTATTAATAAGCTCATAGATTTAAACTCCCCGATCTAACTTCCAAGTGTTCGATACTCCCGAGTTATCTTCTTTTGAAGAAAATGAACACAGAATGAGGCATGTTTGGGAAAAAGTTGTTAATAAAATTACGGAAAAAATAAGTTACAACTTAGAGCATCTCCAATGGGGTTGACCAAATTGATTGGCTATATTTTGAAATTTGCTGATTATGTAAAATTTGCTGAATCTGTAACGTAATCTACTCCATTGGGGCTGGCTATATTGGTTGGCTATATTTTGAATTTGAATTTTTGATTGTTATTATTATAATTGTTATTGTTATTATTATTGTTGTTGTTATTATTATTATTATTATTATTATTATTATTACTGTCCATTGAGATGTGAATAAGATAAAAATCCTAAACAAACTTTAATTCATTCATACTTTTAGGATACTCAAATTCAATGGACAATACCACAAAAATGATTCTCGATATTATGCAGACAGAAGAAGAAGAACATGAGGCACGAATGAGAATGGCTGCTACTTACCTTCATGAACGACAGAGAGCGAATTTTGTCTCAAATGAAACTCCTAAGTTTTGATGATAACAAACAGCAAGCCATTTGGCTTGATTTCAGATATAAAACAGCATGCCATATGTATATGTGCTAACTTGGTTTTGCAGGAAAACAGCCTACTGATTATATTATCAGTTTAAGTCAGACAGCAAGACATTTTATGCAAATGGCGTACCAGCTACACAAACAGCTCGCTGGTTTCATCCTGGACAGTTTTGTCGAATATAAAGAAATTCAAAGAACATCAAGTGGAATCTTTGTTAGGGTTATATGTATGGGTCCTCTGATTATATATGACTATATTTACTCCCATACCTCAATCATGCATGAAGACAAAAACAATATTCATTATGTTTATTTTAGAAAAGTAAAGATTCTACTTTTCATTAACTTAAACATACTCTTGTCTTCCACTCAAATTCTCATATGATACAAATCTTTATCATATGTTTCTTATCATTCATATTCTCTGCACCTCTTGCTATACACGTTCTCACCATTTCTTCTTCAAAGTCTCCTTCACGTGATTTCTTCACCATATACTCTTTGCCATACTCAGTCCATACAACTCCTGCAACACACGTGAACATCACTTCTTCTTCATTGCTTCCTTCGAATAATCCTCACCATACCTCCACTAAAACACATCACATGGGACACATCTTATCAAATATTCCCTGCATATTTGTAACTCCATACACGCACCAGACCTTCAGCTTTGCAGAGAATCAAACACCCCATTTCTGAAAAGAAGCTCTCCATTACTAACGGCTTGAATTCATACCGTTGGAGCTCAGAAATTAATATCTTCACTTGTTTTCATTCGCCTATAAAAGAACTGATATCATTCAGTTTTTATCAACGATACAGTGCAGAAAATTAAAGAGCCTTACAAAAACTCAAAGCTTTCATTGCAATATTCTTAAACCTTCAAACCCATATCATTCGTATATATATCTATATATTCAGAGGGTCATAGGTTGAGTTGTATCATTCAAACTTGTATTGTTCAGATTGTATTTAATTGTTGCTGTACAAACGTTGGCTTAACGTTTAGGGTGAGTCGAACTAGACTAGAGAAGTAAGCTTGGGAAGTGTTACTTATAGAGTTAGTTCAGCACAGGAAACAGCAAGCCATTTGTAAGCAACAGGGTATAAGGGAGATATATTGTTGCATCTTGTAATTGGATTATAGTTGATCAATAATATATTCTCTTACCAAGTTTGGTAAGGGACCAGGACGTAGACCATAGGGGTTTAGGGGTCGAACCTGGCTAAAAGATTGTGTGTCTTGTTTACTTACTGTTTATTTCATTCTGCATTGCATATTAGACTTAAACAGCGTGCCATTTGTAAACTGTGTTATTACAAACAGCAAGCTGTTTTCAGTATTTTTCAAAACAGTTCATAAATAAGCATTGTTATTCATAAACACCTATTCACCCCCCCTCTAGGTGTTATTTTCAATTGGTATCAGAGCGAGGTATACTAATATTTCTGTAACAGGAAGGTATCGATCATGGGTGAACAATATATCGAAGCTAAATCAGATTATAGAGCTCTTCTCCTCACTGGATCAGAAAATTACAACTGGTGGAAATGTAGAATGGAAACATTCTTGTCCAAGAGACCCCTGGTATTAAGAGTGGTGCAGAAAGGAGACTTCGAATTTCTGGATGATAAGAACAATCCAAAAGATGTTGATGATCTTACTCCGGATGAGATTATCAAATGTGGTTACAATGGAGAAGCTAGAAATTCTATAATGAATGCATTAGACCAAGCTGAGTATGATAAAGTTTCTTCTCTAAAGACAGCAAAGGAAATGTGGGATGCTTTGGAAACCTACCATGAAGGTTCAACAACTTTGAGAAAGGTGAAGCTAAGCAAACTAATGAACGACTTTGGAAACTTCAAGCTCAAGGAAAATGAAACTATCAAGGAAGGCCAAGCAAGGTTCCAGGTTACTATAAACTCCTTAAAGAGACTTGGAAAGGATATTCCACAGGATGAAATTAACATGAAAGTGTTAAGTGCCGTACCATTTATTTATGAGGCTAAGGTCACGGCTTTGGAATCATCCTCAACAATCGACACCATGGATCATCTAGCTGTTTTTGCTGAGCTAGAACAGTTTGAAAGTAAAATTAATAAAAGTCAGATTGAAGGTACTAGGGTTCCTCTAGCCAAAATGAAGAATTTGGCTCTTCAGTCCACAAACAGCAAGCCAGCCACTGCATCCAGCAAGCTGACAGATTCTGATGAAGAATCTGATGAAGAAATGGCACTCATTTCACAAAAGATCAAGAGACTGATTGAGAAGAAAAATAGAATGAAAAAGGAAAGAACAAATTTCAACTTCAACAAGAAAGCTAAGGAACAAAATTGCTTCGAATGTGGCAAGCCAGGCCATTTTAAAAGAGACTGTTTCAAGCTAAAGTCAAAACAGCCTGCTGGTTTCAAAGACAGAAGAAAGGCAAAGGCTTTACTGACTTGGAGTGATGATGACTCAGACTCCAGTGATGACTCAAGTGAAGACATGGTAAATTTGGCACTTGTAGGTCTAAATGATGAAGAAAGTTCACAAGGATCCATAAAAGAAGGTCTTGTAGAAAGTGATTTTTCAGATTCAGAAGATGATGCAAGTGAGGTAAACTCAATTAATTCTGATCTATCTTCCTCTCCTTTTATTCTAGAAGAACTAACCATGCAGGTACCAAGTAATGTGTCTATTATTGAGTTCATGGAACTGAAGAATAAGAATAGCAAGCTGGAAAAGAAGAACAATCAGCTGAAGAATATTATTTCTGAATTAATGGCTGAGAAGGCTCCAGAATTAAATCATGATGATTTAATCACGGATTTAAAAGAAAAACTAGTTCAATTCGAAGGTGTCAACAAAGTAATTCTTCAAAGGAATGAAGCACTCATGAAGGAACTCAGAAACTTGAAGGCAGATATTGAAGCAAAAGATGAATGTATAAAATCATTCAAGCATAAAGAATCCAGCCAAGCCGAATCCTCAAAAACTGCTGAAAAGAGAAAACAGCAAGCTGAACTTGTCAAACAGCAAGCTGAATTGATTTCTCTTCTAGAAAGAGAAGTCAAAGACCTTCAGAAAGGAATGGAAACATTTGTTCAAGGTGAAGACAGCCTAAAGACATTAATGAAGAAGACAAATGTCCCCTTGGTCAGAGAAGGAGTTGGGATGAACTCAAACAAAAAACTTGGTGCACTCAAATATGATGGAAGAAATGGCATACCATACAACTATGCCATGCCATGGAAGATATGCAACAAGTGTGGAGGAAAAGGCCATCTGGAAAAACACTGTGTAGTTCAAGTAAACCCTAAAGGGAAAACAGCTTACCAGAAGAGGCCAGTTAGAAGACAAACAGCACGCTGGAATGCTCCTGACAGAAGACAAACAGCCTACCAACAGTCATCAAAAGTGATCCAAATGTGGATCAAGAAAGCTGATTTGAATGTGTTATATATCCCTGCTACTAACCAACTTGGACCCAAACCTATATGGGTTCCAAAACATTAAATTGGTATTTGTTTGTTTTGTAGATATGTCTTGCTGCTAAAGTAAAGTCAAATCAATGGATTTTGGATAGCGGATGCACTCGACATATGTGTGGAGACAAATCTCAGTTTATGAGGCTCAAAATGAAGAAAGGAGGAAAAGTTACCATTGGCAATAGCAAGACACTTCGAATTCTTGGTATTGGTTCCATTGGCAATAGTAATATTTCGATTAAAAATGTTCAATATGTCAAAGGTCTTTCATATAACCTACTTAGTGTCACTCAATTATTTGATGATGGACATTTTGTTAAGTTTGGCATAGATAAAACTGTTATTACTATTGGTGCTAACAAAATCCCCCTAGTTGCTAGAAGGGAAGGAAATATATATGTATTAGATTTCGAAATGCAGGAAACAGCATGCTGTTTGGCTGCAATCGACAATGATCCATATATATGGCATAGGAGGTTGGGACATGCACACATGGACCTGCTTAATAAACTTTCAAGCAAGAATCTGGTCAGAGGTCTACCAAAACTGAAGTATTCTAAGATTGAAGTATGTTCAGCATGCCAATTGGGGAAACAAATTCGAAGTACTCACAAAGCAAAGAAAATGGTATCTACTTCTAAACCTTTAGAGCTTCTGCACTTGGACTTATTTGGTCCTGAAGCTTATAAAAGTATTGGAGGTAAACAATATGGTTTTGTAATTGTAGATGATTTTTCTAGATTTACTTGGGTACTGTTTCTTCGTACTAAAGATTGTGCTTTTGATGAATTTGAGAAACTGATTAAATTACTTGAGAACAAGCATGATACAAGACTTGTAGGTATAAGAAGTGATAGAGGAGGTGAATTCGTTAATGAGAAATTCATTACATATTGTGAACAAAGAGGGATCTCCCATGAATTTTCTGCTCCAAGGACTCCACAGCAAAATGGAGTGGTGGAAAGGAAGAATAGGTCACTTCAAGAAACAGCAAGGACTCTACTGCAAGAAAGCAAGCTGCCTAGAAGTTTTTGGGCCGAAGCTGTGAATACAGCATGCTATTTGTTAAACAGAATTATAATCAGGCCAATTTTGGATAAAACTCCATATCAATTGTTAAGAAACAAGAAGCCTAATATCAGTTACTTCAAGATTTTTGGCTCCAAGTGTTTTGTGCTCAAGACAATTGGTAAAGATGGTAAATTCGATGCTAAATCCTATGAAGCCATATTTCTTGGTTATTCTTTAACAAGTAGAGCTTATAGAGTTTATAATATTAATAAGCATATTGTTGAAGAATCTATTGATGTTACTTTTCAAGAACCTAACAATGATCTACCAAGAGACGAGGAAGATTTTGCAGGACAGCAAGCTGGAAGTGAAAATCAGCAAGCTGAAAGTGAAAATCAGCAAACTGGCAGTGCAAATCAGCAAGAGGAAAGTTCAGAACAGCAAACTGAAGATGAAGATGAAGAAGAAAGTCAGCAAGTCAAGGATGATGTAGACAATAACAATCAGCATGCTGAAAGTTCAAAACAGCAAGCTGAAATGGAAAATACAATCTCCAGAATTGCAAAAATGTCTTTGGGAGGCCCTAGAGGATCAAGGACTCCTGAGAAACTACCTATTTATGATGAAAAAGATCAGTCACCTCGAGAAAAGATAAGAAGGAAAACTCATGAAGAAATAGCTCAACATTCTTTACCAAGGGCAACAAGAACGGTTAAGAATCATCCTCCGGAGTTAGTCATTGGTGACATTACTGATGGAATTACTACAAGAAGAGGAAAGGCAAATTATTGTGCTCATGCAGCCTTCCTAGCTCAAGAAGAACCCAAAAATATCAATGAAGCCTTAGAAGATGAAAATTGGATCATGGCTATGCAAGAAGAATTAAATCAGTTCGAAAGATGTGAAGTATGGGAACTTGTCAAACCACCAGAAGATGCTTCAATCATTGGAACAAAATGGGTGTTTAAGAACAAAGTTGATGAATTTGGCACCGTTACTCGAAATAAAGCAAGGCTTGTGGCTCAAGGATATAATCAACAAGAAGGCATTGACTTTGATCAAACATATGCTCCGGTTGCACGTTTGGAATCAATAAGAATGCTTCTTGCCTATGCATGTTTCAAGAAATTTAAGCTATATCAAATGGACGTAAAGAGCGCATTCCTAAATGGCTTGCTGGAAGAGGAAGTTTATGTAAAACAGCCTCCTGGATTCGAACATGAACAGTATCCAGACTATGTGTTCAAGCTAAAGAAGGCTCTTTATGGTTTAAAGCAGGCTCCAAGGGCTTGGTACAAAAGGCTTAGTAAATTTCTCATCAAAAATGGTTTTATTCGAGGTAAAATCGATCCCACATTATTTATTAAGCAAGATGGTAAAGATATTCTTATTGTACAAATATATGTGGATGATATTATTTTTGGAGCTACTAATGAATCTATGTGTAAGTGGTTTTCTAAGTGTATGCATAGTGAGTTCGAAATGAGCATGATGGGTGAGCTCAACTATTTCTTGGGTCTTCAAATCAAGCAATCTAAGGATGGAATTTTTATACATCAATCCAAGTATACAAAGAATCTGCTCAAAAGATTCGGTTATGAAGATGTTAAGTCAAAATCAACTCCTATGATGCAAAACAGCAAGCTGTTTGCAGATGAAAATGGTAAGGCTGTTGATATCAAAAGGTATCGAGGTATGATTGGAAGCCTACTGTATTTAACTGCTTCTAGACCTGACATAATGTATAGTGTATGTGTTTGTGCAAGGTTTCAATCAAACCCTAAAGAATCTCACTTAAATGCCATTAAAAGAATATTTCGATATTTAAGTGGTACCATTTCTCTTGGTTTGTTCTATCCTATCACAAATACTTTTGATCTTGTTGGGTATAGTGATGCAGATTATGCAGGTTGCCTAATTGATAGAAAAAGCACTAGTGGTGTTTGTACATTTCTTGGACAAAGCCTAGTGTCTTGGCAATGCAAGAAACAAACTTCGGTTGCTTTATCCACTGCAGAAGGGGAGTATCTAGCAGCTGGGAGCTGTTGTTCTCAACTTCTATGGATGATTCAAACTCTAAGGGACTTTGATATCAAGTGTAGAAAAGTTCCAATCAACTGTGACAACACTAGCACCATTAGCATTTCTAAAAATCCGGTGAATCACTCAAGAACGAAGCATATTGATGTTCGACACCATTTCTTGAGAGATAATGTTGCTAAGGGCAAGATAGAGTTGGTTTTTGTTCCAACTGAATTCCAACTAGCCGATATTTTCACAAAGCCTCTTGCCGAAGAGAGATTTTCAGTCATTCGAATGCAACTTGGTATGTGTTCTATGTAAAACAGCGTGCTGGAAGTTGAGTACTGGACAGGTTAGCTTACCATTTGTTCCAGTTACATATTATTCATGGCATACTGTTTATGATTCCATCTCTGGCTTACCATTTGTGTGAAAGTAAATATCATATGAATTTATGTGTCCAAAATTGATAATATATGCTACATGATTATATGGTGTTAAAATTGTTTGAATTCTAGAAAATTTCCTTCATCTGTCAGAAATAGGAATTTATTGGATTTTTGTTTTTCTTGTTTGTTTCTATCTTAATATTATTTTCCATATAATTCTATCTGATTATGTTATAATTAAATATTTAGTTTTTAAAATCTAAATATTCTCCCCTAAAAATTATCAAAAAGAAAAAGAGGGTCGAGTCGGTTCAGTTCATTTTCTATCTCAATCAAAACACTCTCAAGCGGCGACTAGGGTTTTCTTCAAGCGGCGATTTTCTTTGGGTTTCATCTCTCTGTCAATCATCATGACTCGAACCAGGAAATCAGGCCTCATTGCAAACACACCCTCATCGAAGAAGGAAAAAGTATTGATTGAATTGGATAATGTTGCTCACAACAGCGGCGATGAAGTCTCTCAGACTCCGGAGTCGAAGAGGTTGAAGGGCACTCCTCTTTTCGCCAGCCCTGAGTTCGAATCACGGTTCTCTACCATGGAGTTGGGGACTCGCAATCTCATCACTGCTCCTCTTCTCGACAGTAAGATTATTGATCCCCTTACTGATGTTGGTATTATTAAGTTATTTGAAGATGTTGGAATCGATTCATTTATCATCAACCTACCTAAAGTGTATTACCCTGACCTTGTTAGAGAATACTATGCTAATCTCCATTCTGATAAATTTGGTAATATTTGTTCTACTGTGAATGGAAAGAAAATTCAATTCAACACATCACTGTTTAGCTCCATTCTAGATGTTGATTATGAATCCGAACTTGATGTGTATACGGCTCAAACTGCTTTGGAATTCCCTGATTTTTCTGTCAAGGATCAACTCTCTATCTTAATTGGTTCTGACCTGGTAGGGGAGTTTGCACCTCCCAGTACCACTGAAGTTACCCCTTTGGCTCATTTAATTTTTAAGCTTGTTCGTTCTCACATCTGTCCTAGACTGGGGAACAAGTCAAATTTCACTAATCAGGATGTGGTGTTGGTTGCCATGATTCTAGCTGGTAGGAAGTTTGATTTATCATCTCTGATCATGAAAAAAATGCTTAGCACTCTTGATAAGACATCCGCTGGAATCCCCTATGCTCAGGTTCTTACTAAGGTGTTTTCAACCTTTAGGATAGATGTCAAGAAAGCCCTGAAAATCAATGTCAAGGAAGTCTTTGATCTTAAGACTTTAACTCAGAACAATATCCAGCTTATGGATGGCTTAGTAACCAGAATTTTACCTCCACCCTCTTCTGTTGATTTTCCTGAAATTGGTGAACCATCCAACCCTACTCCTGCTACCTCTGAGTTTACCTCCACTGAAAGTGTCTCTGAGCTTAAGAAGAAAATGCAAGCAGTCAAGCAGGCTCTTAAAGTGATATCTTGTGACTGTCAAACTATTAAGTCTGTTATGAAAGGGTTTCACAAAGATTTGAAATTTGTGAGGGACTTTTTGCTCAAGCCAGCTGGAACCACATCTGCCTCTCATTCTGCAGTCGACACTGACTTGGGGCTTGAAAAATTGGCTCAAGCTGCTGCTAAAGAAGCTCCTGAAGAAGAGGAAGGTGGCACAGATAAGGAAGGAGATGGAGACTTTCATGTTGCTCCCAGGACTGCACCATCAGAATCTTAATCCTTTTGATGAATTAAGGGGGAGAATAATTTGGAGAATGTTTGAACTTGTCTGAACTTGTTTGCTTTGATCACTTTTATTTCTCTGTCTTTAAAAACCTTGTCCTGTTGGTTTTGTGTTGAACTTATTTTGTGGCATCTACTGTGACTTGGTTGAATATTTGCTGGTTAATGATTTCTATGCTGAAATGCTTAATGTGTTATATGGGTTGCCATAATTAATTGAACTGTTTTATATCTAACACTTTGAGATGCAGGATTTTAGGGGGAGTTTCTAATAATTCTCCTAAATTAGTTGTAATCATCAAAAAGGGGGAGATTGAAACTCCTAAGTTTTGATGATAACAAACAGCAAGCCATTTGGCTTGATTTCAGATATAAAACAGCATGCCATATGTATATGTGCTAACTTGGTTTTGCAGGAAAACAGCCTACTAATTATATTATCAGTTTAAGTCAGACAGCAAGACATTTTATGCAAATGGCGTACCAGCTACACAAACAGCTCGCTGGTTTCATCCTGGACAGTTTTGTCGAATATAAAGAAATTCAAAGAACATCAAGTGGAATCTTTGTTAGGGTTATATGTATGGGTCCTCTGATTATATATGACTATATTTACTCCCATACCTCAATCATGCATGAAGACAAAAACAATATTCATTATGTTTATTTTAGAAAAGTAAAGATTCTACTTTTCATTAACTTAAACATACTCTTGTCTTCCACTCAAATTCTCATATGATACAAATCTTTATCATATGTTTCTTATCATTCATATTCTCTGCACCTCTTGCTATACACGTTCTCACCATTTCTTCTTCAAAGTCTCCTTCACGTGATTTCTTCACCATATACTCTTTGCCATACTCAGTCCATACAACTCCTGCAACACACGTGAACATCACTTCTTCTTCATTGCTTCCTTCGAATAATCCTCACCATACCTCCACTAAAACACATCACATGGGACACATCTTATCAAATATTCCCTGCATATTTGTAACTCCATACACGCACCAGACCTTCAGCTTTGCAGAGAATCAAACACCCCATTTCTGAAAAGAAGCTCTCCATTACTAACGGCTTGAATTCATACCGTTGGAGCTCAGAAATTAATATCTTCACTTGTTTTCATTCGCCTATAAAAGAACTGATATCATTCAGTTTTTATCAACGATACAGTGCAGAAAATTAAAGAGCCTTACAAAAACTCAAAGCTTTCATTGCAATATTCTTAAACCTTCAAACCCATATCATTCGTATATATATCTATATATTCAGAGGGTCATAGGTTGAGTTGTATCATTCAAACTTGTATTGTTCAGATTGTATTTAATTGTTGCTGTACAAACGTTGGCTTAACGTTTAGGGTGAGTCGAACTAGACTAGAGAAGTAAGCTTGGGAAGTGTTACTTATAGAGTTAGTTCAGCACAGGAAACAGCAAGCCATTTGTAAGCAACAGGGTATAAGGGAGATATATTGTTGCATCTTGTAATTGGATTATAGTTGATCAATAATATATTCTCTTACCAAGTTTGGTAAGGGACCAGGACGTAGACCATAGGGGTTTAGGGGTCGAACCTGGCTAAAAGATTGTGTGTCTTGTTTACTTACTGTTTATTTCATTCTGCATTGCATATTAGACTTAAACAGCGTGCCATTTGTAAACTGTGTTATTACAAACAGCAAGCTATTTTCAGTATTTTTCAAAACAGTTCATAAATAAGCATTGTTATTCATAAACACCTATTCACCCCCCCTCTAGGTGTTATTTTCATCAAATCATGGTGGTTCTACAATTAATCATCGTATGATTAATCGGAATAGAGAAGAAGGTCATACAAGATTATATCATGATTATTTTTCTGAAACACCCACATATACAGAAACACAATTTCGTCGAAGATTTCGAATGCGTAGATCACTATTTTTACGAATTGAAGAAGCAATTGTTGCTCATGATAATTATTTTACCCAACAAAAGGATGCTGTAGGAGTTCGTGGACTATCATCACTTCAGAAAGTGACGGCTGCACTCAGGATGCTTGCATATGGATCGGCAGCTGATTCTGTTGATGATTACGTACGTATTGGTGAGAGTACTACAATAGAGAGCCTAAAAAATTTGTTAAAGCAATTGTTGAAGTATTCGGAGAAGAATATTTGAGACGGCCAAATAATGAAGATGTCTCTAGATTATTGGTAGAGAATGGACAACGAGGCTTTCCAGGAATGTTAGGAAGTATTGATTGTATGCATTGGAAGTGGAAAAATTGTCCAACCGGTTGGCAAGGTATGTATACAGGTCATGTTCATGAACCAACTATTATTTTAGAGGCAATAGCTTCAAAAGACTTGTGGATTTGGCATTCTTTTTTTGGATTACCGGGATCTTTAAATGACATCAATGTATTAGATCGATCTCATCTATTTGAAGACCTGGCAGAAGGTCGTGGTCCTAAAGTGAAGTATACTATAAATGGGAATGAATATAACATGGGATTTTATCTTGCTGATGGTATATATCCTTCTTGGCCAACGTTTGTCAAAACTATTCCAAAACCTCAAGGTAATAAAAGAAAACATTTTGCTGCTGCACAAGAATCTGTTAGAAAAGATGTTGAGAGAGCGTTTGGAGTGCTGCAATCTCGATTTGCAATGGTTCGTGGGCCATCACGGTTTTGGGATGTGGGAACAATGAAATATATTATGACAGCTTGTATAATTTTGCATAACATGATCATTGAAGATGAAAGGGAATTACATATGGAAGAGGAACACTTTGATACAGATGCTGAAATAGCCAACTGTTATTCCGAATCGTAATTATCCAAGTAATTTCACAGAATTCATTCAAGTGCATCAACAAATTCGAGACAAGCAAGTCCATATTCAGTTGCAAAATGATCTTGTCGAGCATCTTTGGCGAGTTCATGGTGGTGATATGAATTAAATATTTTTAATGTATCTTCTTTCATAATTTTTTATGTTTCTTTCACGATGTAATTTGCTCTATGACAATAAGAAATTTTGAATAATAATATCAGCAAATTAAAGTCAAGTACATTATTAATCATCCAATCTAGAATGCAAAATAAATTATAATATGTTTTTACAAAAGAATATAGATTACAAAGGTTTTTACTAAATAAACTAAATAATAGTATAAATGTCATTTCTTTCGTGTCATTCAAAATAACTCAAGCAACAAATAAATGAATGTATTTTAATCAATAACTAGTAGATAAATTTAGTAGAAGTATGTGCAGGGAAAATTGGGTTGGACCAATTTTTTCTAAAATATGAGAACCGTCGCATCGAAATGAATTTTTATCCAGATTTTTTTTTTAATTTTTACATTAAATTTTTTTATATTATTAAAAATATAACATTTTTTTATTTTATCCAAAAAAAATGTGAATTTTTATCTAGTCTTTTTAAACTTATATATTAATATTTTTTAAATCATTAAAAATATTACATATTTTTAGATTTTATCTATAAAAAGTCGAGATTTTATTCGGATTTTTCAAAAAATCTGGGCTTTTATCCGGGTCGAACCGGACTTTTATACGGGCTTTTTCGGACTCCGAGCTTTATTCAGTTTCGGGTTTTTTCGGAATTCGAACCAGATCGAATTTGATGAAAAATAGGAGGTCCATATAAGATCAGCGGGTCGGGTCAAACCGGGTCGGACTTTTTTGGGATTGGATTTCTTGAGTTATTCTGGATCGGATGGACCTGATTTCAAGTTTCGGACTTTTATATATTAAATAGAATAACTTTAGTTATGTGAGATTACAAAGAGCAAGGACCAATCAAAATATCTTGGATAAAACACTCTCTCCATCTGCAAACTAGCCGTTATCGGCTGTCTCTGGCAATTTGGTTCCACTGACCGGCGGATCGCCGGAACATTAATCGAATATCATCTTAGCCTTAATTCTTTCTTCCTGCATTTTTCTTTCTCTTCTTTTTTACTTTGTAATCGTTTTTAGTCGTCATTTGTGTGTGTTCTCTCCGAACGGTCGTTTTTAGGTCCGATCTCCTCCTTCTCCAACGTTCTCTCCCCCCCCCCCCCCCCCCCGCCTAGCCCCTGCCAAGCCTCCTAGTTGTAGTCTTAGTCATTCCACCATCAACCTCCTCTCTTCATCTCATATCACTCACTCAAACCCCCGCTTCCACCTTTACGTCCCGTCCATCCCCTCCATCACCTCATCGTCTTCTCACCTCACCAATTACATCCGCACCTCCCGTCGTTCATCACAACTAGTCCCCATCTCCGTACCCAGTTGCGCCCCCGTGTCCTCCCCCTCACACCCCTGCATTTTCAATTCAAACCAAATTCTGTTTTACTCGAAACCTCCCCTGTTCTCTTCCTAGTTCGCTTAACCCAGCACCTCTTTGTTTTCACCGTCCCGAACCCAAACTCAAATCCCCTGCGTTTTTCTCCCACCTTCGACTCTCTCTTTCTCTCATCTGTGCTCTTCTCTTTCTTTTCACTGCAATTAAAACCAATTCCACCCCTGTTTTTCTACCCTCACATCTTCCTTCTCTCTAACACCCTCCTTCTTTCTACCCTCATAACCCTAGAATTCATCGCAAACCCCTCTCATTTTCAAATTTTGATTTGTACCCTGTCTTCCTTTTCGATTCGGCGCTGTTAAACTATTCTGAGCTTTATCCTTTGTTTTTTAGATTTAGTTTGTGTTTGTAAGTTTTGAGTTCTTAGTTTAGAAACTAATTTCGTCCCTGCCTGGTTGTTATATCTTGTGTGTTGTTTGTGTTGCGTTTGTGTTGTGTATTTTTTGTATTTTATTGTTTTTTATTTCGTTCCTTATTTTATTCAATTTTTATTTCTTATCCTTTCGTATTTTGTCAGTTTGGTCCGTTTCTGGCTTGTTTGTTCTGACCATGTCGCGTAGTTTTCGTATTGGCAGTTTGAATTTAGGTACATTATCGGGCAAATTTTTGGAGCTAGTAGACGTGCTGAGGAAGCGGAGAGTGGATGTGGCGTGTATTCAAGAGACTAGGTGGAAGGGGGCTCGCTCCAGAGAAGTGAATGGGTATAAACTGTGGTACTCAGGTCTAGCCAACTCCAGAAACAGAGTGGGCATTCTTTTGGCGAAAGATCTAAAAGACAACGTCGTGGAAGTGAAGAGGTGCAGCGACAGGATCATGTCCGTTAGGGTCGTGGTTGGGGAGAAGGTGGTGAACGTGGTGTGTGCGTATGCCCCTCAAGCCGGTTTGGGCGATTCAGAGAAGGAGACTTTCTGGGTCTGTTTAGATGAGTTGGTCGGAAGTATCCCGGATGACCAATTTTTAGTGATAGGTGGCGATTTTAATGGTCACATTAGTGAGAGGGCAGATGGCTATCCCAGCGCTCATGGGGGTTTTGGCTTCGGGGCCAGGAATGTCGGTGGGGCCGTGCTGTTGTTGTTTGCTACTGCCCAGGAGTTGGTAATTGTAAATTCTGTTTTTCAGAAGAGGGCTGAGCACCTCATCACCTTTAGTAGTGGGGGCCACAACACTCAAATCGATTTCCTACTTATGCGTAGTCGGGATGTTAGGTCGTGCGTGGATTGCAAGGTGTTCCGGAGTGAGGCGTGTGCATCTCAGCACCAGCTGCTGGCCATGGATCTAGCCATGGGGGGCCGAGTTGTTCGCAGGTCGAGAGAGTGCAGACATAGAATCCTTTGGAAGGATTTGAAGGGTGAGAAGGCGGCCGAATTCAGGGAGTCGCTGTCCAACAAAGGTTGTTTTGCGCGTGGTGGAGATGCTAGCAGTAGGTGGACCAACGTGGCGAAGACTATTCGATGTACGGCCGAGAAGGTGGTGGGGGTTTCCTCAGGAAGGTACAGTGGTCATAAGGAGTCGTGGTGGTGGAACGAGGAGGTTCAAAACAAAGTCAAGGCTAAACGTGCGCTCTTTAAAGAACTTTTGTTCATGTGTGTAGGGGCGGAGAAGACTCTGAAGATGGAAGCGTATAAGGTGGCGAGACGAGAGACAAAAAAGGCTGTGGCGAAAGCCAAGGAGGAAGCCTATGAGGGGATGTACAAGCGCCTAGATACCAAGGAAGGAGCGAATGCTATATTTAAATTAGCTAAAGCTAGGGAGAGAGGGCGGCGCGACCTGGGTTCTGTTAAGTTTGTTAATGATGACTCATGCCAAGTGTTATTGAATGAAGAGGCTATCAAGGAGAGGTGGAGTTCGTATTTCCAAAATCGTTTCAATGGGGAGAGGAGGAGTAGTCCTGGTGTGGAGCAAGAGGTCCCCCCTTCGTCTGTGATTGACATCGGTCCCGGTGAGCGAATCAGCAAGGAGGAAGTCAAGGGTGCTCTTCTAAAGATGGCTAGAGGGAAGGCGGTTGGGCCGGATCAGATCCCAATCGAGGCGTGGCTTTGTCTGGGCGAGATGGACGTCCAATGGCTAGCAGATCTGTTCAATGATCTCTTCTTGGGTGCAAAGATGCCAGCGGAATGGAGGCGTAGTATCGTGGTCCCTTTTTTCAAGAACAAAGGTGACGCCCAGAGTTGTAGTAACTACCGGGGTATTAAATTACTCAGTCATACTATGAAACTTTGGGAGAGAGTGGTTGAATGTCGGATTAGAAGGGTAGTTGAAATCTCAGAGAATCAATTTGGTTTTATGCCTGGGAGATCGACGACCGAGGCCATCCATCTCGTCAGACGCCTTATGGAGAAGTTCAGGGAGCGTCGCAAAGACCTTCATATGGTGTTCATTGATCTTGAGAAGGCATACGATAGCATCCCCCGCGAAGCTATTTGGAAGAGCCTTGAAGAGAGGGGAGTGGTGCATTCGTACGTTAGGGCAATTCAAGACATGTACTCCCAAGCTAGTTCTTGCGTCCGGACCCCAGTGGGTGACTCTCATTTTTTCCCTGTTGAGATAGGGCTTCATCAGGGGTCGGCCCTCAGTCCTCTTCTTTTCGCTCTTATCCTTGATGTTATGTCACGAGGGATTCAAGATGCCGTTCCTTGGTGCATGCTCTTCGCGGATGATATCGTGCTAATGGCGGAGTCGAGGGGGGAGGTGAACGAGAAGCTGGAGCTATGGAGATCTACTTTGGAGTCCCAAGGCTTACGTATGAGCCGATCTAAGACCGAGTATCTATGGTGCAAGTTCTGTGGTGAGGCCAACGAGGAAGGAGTGGAGGTTAAGATTCAAGATCAGATCGTACCTAGTACGGATAAGTTCAAGTATCTAGGTTCGATTATCCAGAAGGGGGGTGAGGTTGAAGATGATGTTAAACATCGTATCAAGGCTGGGTGGCTAAAGTGGAGGGCAGCGTCAGGGGTGATGTGCGACAAGAAGGTACCTTTAAAGTTGAAAGGGAAATTTTATAAAGCGGCAATTCGGCCTGCGATGCTTTACGGTTCCGAGTGTTGGGCGGTGAAGAAGGCCCACGAAAGCAAGTTGGAAGCGGCCGAAATGAGGATGTTAAGGTGGTCGTGTGGGCGCACGATGTTAGATAGAACCCCGAATGGGGTGTTTAGGAGCGAGCTTGAAGTGGCGCCGCTTGCTGCGAAAGTCAAGGAAGGGAGGTTAAGATGGTTCGGCCACGTCCGTAGGAGGCTGGCTGAGGCCCCAGTGAGGAGGGTCGAAAGTCTTTCGGTGGTTGGGGTGAGGAGGAGAGGCAGACCGAGGAGGTCGTGGGAAGAGCAACTTAGGTTGGATCTGAAGGCCTTAAACTTGAATGAGACCGCGATCGCTGACAGGTGCTCTTGGAGGCGTCATATCAGAGTGGTGGATTCTCTTTTAGGGAGCGGCTCTGTTGTAGAGAGCCTCAGAGTTGGGTTGTCTCGGTTATCTATATCTTAGAAGTTCAGCTTTTTCGTTTCTCTTTTTTCGTTTCTTCTTATCTTATTAGTCTGGTTATCTTTTGTCTTCGGTTTGGTCGTTTGCTTGTGGTTGTTCATGCAGGGAGCCCGTCCGGAGCTACCCTCTCGAGCTACGAGAGCGGAGCACACCAGGACATGAGCACGTTAAGGCCAAGCAGGCAGGTAGGTCCCATGTGGAGAATGTCATGGGCTCAGGTATTGCTGTGAAAATTTTTTACGTATCATTTTAGATTCCTGTGTGTATTACCACCCACCGTATTTGTCGTGCACATAGCCGAGGGTTTTCAAGGAAACAGCCTCCCTGCCGTAAAAAGCGGGGGCATGGTCTGCGTACAACTTACCCTCCCTATACCCTGCTCTGAGTGGGATATACCGGGTATGTTTTGTTTGGTTTGGTTTTGGTTTATGTGAGATTACAAAGGTCAAATTTGTTTTATTTGAGAAGTGATTTATAAATTTAAAATTACATGTAAGTTTTCTGGATGTTTGTGTGATAATTAAATGTAATTTATAAATAAAATCTCATTGATTTCGTAATTTTTAAAATGGTAGTTCAATGTAATATTATTTCTTCTTAAAATTACTTTTAGCAATTGAAAATTATTGATAAGTTTTTGGCTATTATTAATTATATATTTATGTTGACTTATTTAAAAGTAATGAAAATAATTTTAGGAGATTAACATACCCAAATATTGAAATTTAAGAAAATATAGATTGAAATATCTATTAGAAATCTTCTGATTTTTCAAAAATTATTGATTTAAAGCCCCGATTTCAAGTTAAAAAATATTTATTTATATGACAAGTTAGAAAATAATTTAAAATTAAAAAATAGCTTAAAAGTTAAAACTAAAAATTAGTATGACGCATTTTTATAATAATTTATTTTATTTTGATAATTTTATTTGATAAAAGTTAATATCATCACAAATTAATATTTCATCAAATTAATATTTATTTTACATTTTGTTGCCAAGAAAATAAAACAATTCTCATTAACTAACACAAAACACAGCCGTGACAAAACCACAACTGGCAATACAACCAGTTTGAAAAATAAATAGACAAGTTAACATAATTAGCTGATTTATTTCCTGATCGTTTAACAAACAGAATTTAAACATTCTTGAATATAAAAATGAAATCAAATACATCTCAATTAATCAATCCAAATTGCACCGACATCCATAAATACAGTATTATCATAATTGATCTTAACACATAAGAATCATGGGCGTTAATTGCATAAATTGAGGTTGGAGAAACTTCATCCTAGTTATCTAATTGCCAGGTACCAATTATAGATATACCGTAAGTGAAATCCCCCAAAGGTTGAACGATCTTCTGTTATAAAAGATTAGTTTTTCGCAATAATTACCACCGTCCCAATCTCGATGTGGGCTTTCCAAATCTCCAAAGACAACAATTGATTATTAAATGATCAAAATAACAAAAAACCATCCAAAACAGACTAAAACAAATGAAACACTTTAAAAGGAAAAACATAAAACACTTCAAAAAAATGGATGCAAGAATCAAAATTTTCATCCAAAGATGAAGAATATTGAAGAAAAAATCAAATTGAAAACAAGCGAAAGAAGAGAATAGGTCTTTTGTGGTGGCTATATTTATCTGGCTTAATGACCTTTTGGCCCTTTAAGTTTGCGCAGTTATACCCATAAACCCCTAAGGTTTAAATTCGTTCCTTTTTGCCCCTCCAACTTAAAAAATGTACCATTTAGCCACTTTACTTTCGTTTTTTTGACACAAAACCGTTGACTTTTAAAGGTCAAAGACGACGTTTTGTGGCTAAAAGGTACATTTTTTAAGTTGGAGGGGCGAAAAGGAACGACTTTAAATTTTAGGGCTTTATGGGTATAATTGCGCAAACTTGAAGGGCCAAAAGATCATTAAGCCTAGTTATCTAGATTAAGAGGGTGTTTGGGATTATTTAAAATAAGTTACTTTTGACTTAATGGAGGTATTTTTAACTTAAAGGAGAAAGTAAAGTTGTTTACTTTAAGTTGAATGAAAGTGTTTGGGTAATTTTACTTAAAGTTAAATGGGGGTTTAATAATTTTGACTTAAAGTGAAATTTGACTTAAAAAAAATTTAAAATTAATGATATTTAAGTTTTACAAGAATTGTGAAAAAAAAAATAATAAAAAAAAATCCATAAGTCATAAGTCATAAGTCAAAAGTACCTAAATGGAACTTATGACTTAAAGCAGTTTTTTAACTTAAAGGCAGCTTAAAGCTTAAAGTTGAAGTAGCCAAACGGGTCGGTTTTAACTTAAAGTCAAATGGGGTTGGCTTTAAGCCCAGCCAAACACCTTCTAAATGTATGTAGATAAGGAATAGAGGGAGAGAGGAGGGGACGGTGAGTAAAAAGATGGGAGAGAGGGGTTGACTCACATGAGGATCTTTTATTTTATTTTTACATTTTTAATAATTTATAAATTACACAATATGTAAAATTATCCAAACAATTATAAAATTAATTTTTTTTCATTTAATATTTTAAGTAACTTTTTTTATAAATAATAATTTTAAATTTATCCAGCCTCTTAATCAAAGCCCAATTGAAAAATTATTTAATGAAACTGCATCGATAAAAATTAAAACGTGCACGATTAGAACAGGTGGCCGGTGGGTTAGGCTTATAGCCACGGTTCCAAAAATTTCCGATTTAGCCGATCAATCCCCGATTAATCTTCTGAATTTATGGATTTAATTTTTGAAATTCGATTAATCCTATGAATTTATTTAAAATAATATGTTTAATTGTAAATTAGACTAATATATTGAATATTATTATAATATCCGATTAACACTCCGATTAATCCTTCCGATTAATCCCCGATTACCCAATTAATCTTAAATCGATACCTAAACTGATTTATATCGATTATTGATTTTTACAACCATGCATCCAAAAAATTTATTTATCTATTGTCATTCTTTTTCCTTTTTTTTATTTTTAACATAATTTTGAAAATTCTATTGGCTTCTTTGTGGGAAAAAGATTAAACTAAGAAGCAAAATTTTTTATTTCAAGATGGACAACAACATTATTCTTTAGGGTATTTATCAAAAATACTATTTTTTAATTTTTTTTTTTACAATTTTACCATTTTTTTAAAATTTTTGCAAAAATAATTTAAAATTCCCGATTTAGCCGAGTAATCCCCGATTAATCCTCTGTAAGGTAACCAATCGATTCAATTTTTGAAATCCGATTAATACTATGAATTTATTTAAAATGATATGTTTAATTGTAAATTAGACTAATATATTGAATATTATTATAATATCCGTTAATACTTCGATTAATCCTTCCGATTAATCCCCAATTACCCGATTAATCTTAAATCGATACCTAAACCAATTTATACCGATTACTAATTTTTACAACCATGCTTATAGCCTGTTAGGTCGATTACACAATAAATAATCAAGAACTGTATAAATAAGTAACAAGAACACACGTTTTAACTCTTTAAAACTGTTTTGGAATTAATAATTCCTCTCTCGGTGATGTAAAGTATCACAGAGAGCTGCTTAGGTTACAAGAATGATGTTCGTTCACGTTCGATACCCTTCTAGGGTTAACCTAACTGTATTTATAAGATATACAGCTACGTACAATCGTAAATTGATTCTCCTAAAATTAAGCTATACAATTGATATCAATTACGATTGCTACACGTCTTCTAAGTCAACTCGATCTCTTTGACAGCTATCCAATCTTCAAAGATATCGCTTCCATATTAATATTAAATTAATCTTCAAACTCTGTTGACTTGTAGACGCTCCCAGTAGACAGACTTTAGCAAACTCTGTTCTCTCCACGCTAACAGCGTTTGCGCTTCCATGTATTCAGCTATCAGTGTTTACGCTTTCCTCTGTCAGCGTTTGCGCTTCCAGCAATCAGCGTATACTCAAACTCTGTTACAACTGCTTTCAATAACAAGTTAAACTCTCTTTACCTGAAACACTTAAACACTGACATTAAATCACATCAATTATATCTAACAATCTCCCCCAACTTGTTCATTAGAAAAATGTACAAGTTCATAATAATTGATGATGTCAAAACGAACAAAATAAAAACACAGTGTTAATCATATAATCAGAGTTTAAACTTGACTTAGCAAAATTTACAGAAAATTCGAATTACTTACAAATTCTGTCTACCTAACCTCCTCAAGATCTGGAGTTGTTCTGAGATAATCAATCAACAATCTCCTTTCAGCATTTTCAAGTTCAATTTCCATAGCTTGCTTGATCTCTCTTAACTCTGGATCATTTTCATCCGTTTGAAAAATAGCAGCCCTGAGATCATAGATCTTGTTCCTCCTCATTTCATTACCCAATCTGATGTACTTTAATTCTTCAGACTTTACATTGAAATCCAGAACTGTAATTCCAAGATCAGTCTTCAACCTTGTAGTTCCCTTCTGCATTTCAATCAGATTTCCATTCCAGTCTCTGTATTTTGGAACATACTTTTCAGCAGACTTTGTTCCTGTAGCAGCTTTAGCTTTCAGCATATGCTTCCTTATAGAATTAGCAATGATCTGTGTTCTTTGATTTCTAACTCTGAAGATATGCAAGACATACTGAAGTTCCTCAAATAATTTTAACTTGACTGCTTCTTCATCCACTCTATACACTGACCCATCTGCCATAAAGTATAGTAGAAAGTGAATGTCTAAGCTTCTTTGACGAACTACCTGAACTGATTCCAACTTGTCTAGATTTTCTTGATTAATACCAGAACCAAGAGATACAAGTGCAGAGGGATCTCTTGGACTGTTACTAAATCTCAAATCTCTTGTTGCACCTAATCCAGAAGTATTTCTCCCTGGTGGCTTTCCTGAACAAGATTTATTATGCTGATACCCACCAGTTACTCCTGCTTGTTCTTGCACTGGAATCTTTGCCCTTGAAAAACCAGGTAAGGGTTTACTTTGTGTCTGTACAACTTGTGTAGCAACATAGGTTGTAACTATCATTTTGCCCTTGCCCTCTTCATCAACTTTCTCTTTTAATTTCAACTTAGCATCAAGAGAAGACTTTCTAACCAGCTTCCCAGTATCTTCTTCTTCTTCTTCTTGAATACCAGATAGTTTTTCTTTAATTACAATTCCTTTCATCACAGGCTTTGCAGACTTTGAAGTTTTAACAACTTTCTTCACTTTCTTGGACTTCACAGCTTTTAGATGTTCTTTCTGTAACAACTTCTCTTCAGCTTGAATATCCTCAAGTGTAGCTTCAGCATTCTCTTCTCGAAAAAGTTTTGCAGCCAATTCTTCATCTGTTTGTGGATTGTCAGAGAATAACAAATCCTTTGGCTTTGATCCTGAAGTACTCTGAGCATTTGAATCTATCACCAAATTCGGCTTTGACCTTGAAGACCTCCCATGTCCTTGTCTAAGATTCACATTTCTTAAGCCCTTATCAGCATTGGCTTCTTCATCATCATTTTTATCTTGCTTTGACAGAGTTTGATCTTTCTTACACTTGGTTTTAGAAACTCTCTCCCCCTTTTTGACATCATCACTGTCTTGAATCAGTATGGAGGTGATTAACTCAAGAGAATTTGCAATAGAATCAACTTTCTCAGCCAGTAAAGTCTGATTCTTTTCAACTGTACTCAGTCTGTCATTTAGATTAGATTGAGCTTTGGCAAATTGTTGAAAGAGTTTAGCATTAGCTAGTTGAGCTTTCTCCTCATGAGTAGCAACTTCTGTGCGAAGATCAACAATAGATTTCTGAGTGTCATCAAATCTATTATTCAAAGTTTTGATCTGTATCACCGTGCCTTGCAAACAAGTGAAAATTTCTGGATTTGTAATCTTTTTAGAATTGACTTCAAGAAACTTTTCTGCCCTTCCAGGAGGAAAAATACAGTCTGACTTGTACCATTCAGCAGTTTGCTTGGCCAAATAACCATCATCAATTTCATTATTAGAAGGCCCAGCAAAATCTGGTTTTTCACCTGTTTTCTGACCATCTGGCTGATTTTGTGGTTGGTCAACTCCTGTACTATTAGCTTCAACAGAATCACTCATTGATTCACTAGTAGAGGCAACAGAAAGACTAGGTTCTGAAGCAGCAATTTGTTCTTGAGCAATTTGTTCTTGAGCAACAATAGGTTCTTGAGCAACCTGTTTTCCTTTATCAATTGGAGTTTGCTCTGAAGAAAGAACCTTCTCTGGTTTATCAACCTCCTCACCATGAGCAGAAATATTATTGGCATCAGAGTTCAACTCAGTGTGTGATGCAACCACAGTGTCTTCAAGAACAACAGTAGGCCCATCAGCAACACCAGTATCTAGAGACAGTGTAACCTCCATGAGTGGTGGAGTAGATGCTTCATGATTAAAAGACATCGGAGTTTCAGCAAACTCTTCCATTGGAGATAAAACATCTCTAGCATCTTCATTGTCTTGAACCTTATCAACTTTTGGTTCAGCAACCTTGACTCCTGATTCTGGGATTTCAGGTTCTATGATACCCTCTGGCTCACCAGTAGGAATATCAAATGAGATTTTCTCTTGAGCCTCTGCAACAGGCTCATCATCAGAATCAGTCAGAATAAGCTTCCTCCTCTTAGCTTGAGGTACTGCAACCTGTTCTGCAGCTTCACTGGAACTCTCACTAGAACTTTCCTCAACCAAAGGTGGTGAAGGTCTGTTTGCCCTTTGTATGAATCTTCTAGAATAAACAGCCTTTGGAGTTGACTGTTTAGCCTTAGCACGTTCAGTGTTGATTGCAGTATGTTTCTTCCTTTTTGGCTTTGGAGGTGGTTGTTGATGAGTAATAGAGACAGGGTTTGTTGGTTCAGTGTTCATTTGGTCAGGTTTGGTTTGAGGTTCTGTTTGTGTTGGAGGTGATATGGGTTGTTCAGTGGTTGTTGGTGTGGGCGCAGGTGTTTGAGTAGGTTGAGATGATATGTTTTCTGTACGATCAGTGGCTAAAGGTTCAGGCATAGGCTGTGGTTCTGGTTGTTCTGGTTGATGTGTATCAGAGTCTTGTGGCTGATTGACAAAATTTTGCAAAGCAAGCGGCAATGCTAAGGGAGGCAAGTCTTTTCCAACATCTTTGTTAGACATATCAGTAAATATTCTTTTAGTGACTCGAAACGGTTGAATCTCATCAGCTTCATCAACAGTTAAACCAGGAACACATGCATTGAATAGAAGTTGACAAAATCTAGCAAAGTAAACTGTAGTAGACTCTGACAACTTATCACCCAAATTCATCAAAACATATCTACCAAAATCAAAATTACTACCATAAAGTAGAGAATACCCAATTTGTAGACTGTCCATTGGAATAGCATCCCAGTTGGTGACCTTCTTCTGGAATGTCCTTGTAATGCAATCAAAGAAAAAATTCCACTCTTTTCGCAAGTTTGGCCGCCTCACACTGCCCAGCTTGGCAAGTGATTCCATGTAACCAATCTCTGTGAGCATTTCCCTCAGATTTTGCTCAGAGACAACAGCATACGAAGTATGTGTGTCAAAATCCATGACATCACGAACAGTTTGTGGAGTAATCACAAACTCTTGTTCTTCATGAGAAAAGATAATAGACGGAGTTCCATTCTCGCCTCCTTCAATATATCTTGAGTTTTGCCAGAAATTAACAACTTGGGAAGCAGATAGAGTAGCCGGTTCAACCAGCGCTTGCCCAATTTCAGAATCTCGAAGAAAATTTTGCATAAGATGAAACGGCTCTGGTGCCCGGTCATTCTCAAGTAAAGCTGCATAGTTGTTAGGCACAAAACGTAGACCAAAGACAGTGAAAGGTTTAGTTGCCATTGAATTAAGAAATAAGTAAGAATCAACTGTGAAAATGTTTTGCAAGAAAGGTGTTTGTGAAAATGCCAAAGTGAAAAACAAAGAGGTTCTCTGTTTTGGTAAAGTGAATACGTGTGGATAAAAATGATTGTGACAAAAAGTAATTTGAGTTATAGTTAAAAACTAAACTCAAACGTTTTTACTTGAAAACACGCAACTGTTCCCTTGAAAAGTGTAAAAGGTAGACATAATGATGAGTTAGTGGGACAGGTGTCACACATGCAACGGTTCACTTAAGACAGGCGCAGTAAAAGTCATTATTACCGCTGTCGTTCCATTTTTCAAGACACGTTACCACTAATGACACTAATTAACAGTTGTCAACCACTCCATTTACTCCAAAATTTTCAAATTATCTTAATGAAAATATACCTTAGAGTATGTAGCACAATCAATCAGTGTTTGTCCAATTTTCAATCTTTATCACAAAAACCCTTTCAAAAACGCACAGTCGTGATTTTCGTGTGTGGGTAGCAGAGTTTACCAAATCAATTTTTATAGCATCTAATATTTCATAAAACCCATATACCAAAACAATAAACACTGAATGCACAAACTCTCATATTAAACACAGAGTATATGATGAATGCTAAACTCTGTAGTTCCTTAATTACAGAAATCTGAATATCTCTGTTCCAGTTTATGATCATGATTATCCACGTAAGCACACAGTCATTAAAGACAAAAAGATCAGGAGATAAACATCATAGCATCATTCAGTGAGTTACATGTCAAGGATTTTCTCACAAACTCTCACATCACACAAGTGTTTAGGTGAAGTGTTTACTCTCAGATTCAATCATTAAAAGCAGATACTACCATAAGCTTGAATTTCCACCAAATCTACACCACTTCGATTACATATATGCACAAATCAAAAGGACTTTGTTCAGGGTTGTAATTGAGTGAAATCAAACAGATGAGAAGAGATATGTTTCGAATGTGAATTTTGAACTGAACTATTTATTTGATCAAAATGATCAGTCAAATGGTTAGTACATTTTTGTACAAGATGATCAGTATATATATATATATATATATTTTTTTTTATTTTTATTTTTTTTTTTTTATTTATTTATTGACATATATATATATACTGAGTAAGATATAGTATAAGGAATACTCACCTGCTTGAATCAGATTTAACAAAAGAATATAACTGCTCTTAATACTTTAGTATTCAAGAAAATGAGCAGTTAATTAGGCTCAAAAAGGGTTTACTATGGGTCATGTTTATGAACAGAGTTTATGAGCAGTGTTCAAAAATATTTTGAACAGTGTTTGAAGAAATGGTCAAAAATTGGTTAATCCTAATTGCCTTTGTCATCTTCATGCACACATATATCATGTAGT
This sequence comes from Kitagawia praeruptora, assembly GCA_037693485.1. NCBI lineage: Eukaryota > Viridiplantae > Streptophyta > Magnoliopsida > Apiales > Apiaceae > Kitagawia > Kitagawia praeruptora. The sequence continues at coordinate 25,259,140 of CM075350.1, read as the reverse complement.
TCCAAAATGGTTTAATGCAAGTTCTAGAGCAACATACTTACTGATGAATATCACACAACAATAAACTCTGATTGATATAAAATGTATCAATCACTGATTTGGCTCAAAATCTCACAGGGTTCAGACATGAACTGTTTCTCACCAAAATAAACAATGACATATCTCAAGTTTTAAAATTTTCACAAGTGCAAACACAGAATCATCAAGAATCAAGTATGACTTGAAAACAGAGTGTCACTAATCAGAGTTTAGAGTTCATCAATATCAGTGTCATTCATGAGAGGCAATGCATGAAGTATTCATAGATTCAGAGTTTAGGATCAAATAAACTAAGAGATGCTCTAAATATGAAACAGTATCATGCTGTGTTAACTTACTGTGCAATTTCTGATTAGATTACAGTGACTCAAAAAGAATCTTGATTTATCACTGAAAATCATGCTCTATACATTTTTCTTCATCGGTATTTTCATTCAGACAAAAATCAATTCAGAATTCACAGAGTTTAACAAACGTATTAACAGTGTATGACCAACAATCATGCTAACAGAGTTTAACTAATAAGGTTCACATAGCACTATAGCAATTTACAGAGACATGAGCAACACATTTTATTTGAAAGAGTTTGAGTCTAACCAACATGTTTAGTCAAAACCAGATACCATCCCTAGTTCATTGACCAGTCTTGTAAATGTTGCTTCACTTAGAGGCTTTGTGAAAACATCTGCTAGTTGTTGATCTGTAGGCACAAAGTGAAGCTCAATATTGCCTTCCTCTACATGCTCTCTGATAAAGTGATACCTTATGCTGATGTGCTTGGTCATTGAGTGTTGTACTGGATTACCTGTCATTGCAATAGCACTTTGATTATCACAGAAAATAGGTATCTTGGAATACCTTAATCCATAATCCAGCAGTTGATTCTTCATCCATAGAATCTGTGCACAGCAACTACCAGCAGCAATATACTCTGCTTCAGCTGTAGATGTAGATATTGACTTCTGTTTCTTACTGTACCAAGATACTAGTCTGTCACCAAGAAATTGACAACTTCCACTTGTGCTTTTTCTGTCAATCTTACATCCAGCAAAATCTGCATCAGAGTAACCAAGTAGCTTAAAATCTGATTCTCTTGGGTACCACAGTCCTAAAGTTGCAGTTCCCTTGAGATATTTGAAAATCCTCTTCACAGCTGTTAAATGTGGTTCTCTTGGATCTGCCTGAAATCTTGCACACAGACAGGTGGCATACATGATATCAGGTCTACTAGCTGTTAAATAAAGTAGAGAACCAATCATCCCTCTGTAGCTTGTCATATCCACTGATGAACCTGTATCTTTGTCCAGTTTTGTTGCAGTTGCCATGGGAGTTGTTGCAGATGAACAGTCAAGCATGCCAAATTTCTTGAGTAGATTTCTGGTATATTTTGCTTGATTAATGAAAATTCCATCATCTGTTTGCTTCACCTGTAAGCCTAGAAAGTAGCTTAACTCTCCCATCATACTCATTTGATATCTTGACTGCATGAGCTTGGCAAATTTCTTACAGAGTTTATCATTAGTAGATCCAAAAATGATATCATCTACATATATCTGTACTAAGAGCAGGTCATTACCAGATTGAAAGTAAAACAGAGTTTTGTCAATAGTACCTCTGTGAAACCCACTTTCTAGCAGAAATTTAGCAAGTGTTTCATACCATGCCCTAGGTGCCTGTTTAAGTCCATAGAGTGCCTTGTCTAACCTGTAGACATGATCTGGATATTTTGGATCTACAAAACCAGGTGGTTGTTCAACAAAAACTTCTTCTTCAAGTTTTCCATTCAGAAAAGCACTTTTCACATCCATTTGAAAAACCTTGAATTTCTTGTGAGAAGCATAGGCAAGAAACATCCTTATTGCCTCCAACCTGGCAACTGGTGCAAAAGTCTCATCATAATCTATTCCTTCCTGCTGTGAATAGCCTTTAGCTACCAGTCTTGCTTTGTTCCTTGTGATCACACCATCACTGTCAGTTTTATTTCTGAAAACCCATTTAGTACCAACAATAGATCTGTTCTTTGGCCTTGGTACAAGGGTCCACACCTCATTTCTTTCAAATTCATTTAGCTCTTCTTGCATTGCTGTTATCCAGTCAGCATCTTTAAGAGCTTCTTCCACTTTCTTTGGCTCAGTTTGTGACAAGAATGCATGAAACAGACATTCATTTGTTGTTGCACTTCTTGTCCTTACTCTTGCATCTGGATCACCAATAATTAAATCAGGTGTATGTGACTTAGTCCATTTTCTTGCAGAAGGCAGATTGCTTCTGTCATCATGTGATCCTCCCCCTTGATCCATGCTCTCCTGATTTTCTTGATGTCTCTCTTCATTTTCAGATGCTCCCCCTGAATGTGACTGCTCAGAATTTGAATGATCAGAGTTTGAATCAACAGAGTTTGATTCAGAATCATCAATTGAGTCACTTTCAGTGTTTGACTTATCACTTTGATGTGATTCTTCATGCTCCCCCTCAACTGGTTCTTCCCTTGTTTCTGATTGAAAAGTTCCTTCAGTGTTTACCAGTAGAGGTTCAGAATTGACCTCAACAATGTTTGTCAGATCTGTATCATCCGAGTTTAATAAATCTTCATTTTCAAAGTGCAGTTGATCATGCTCATTAACATCTTCAAGTCCAGTTATTTTCTTGTCATCAAATGACACATGAATAGATTCCATGATCACTCTGGTTCTCAGATTAAAAACTCTGAATGCCTTTGTTGACAGTGGATAGCCAACAAAAATTCCTTCATCTGCCTTTAGGTCAAACTTGGTCAACTGTTCAGGATGAGTCTTCAACACAAAGCACTTGCATCCAAAAATATGAAAATATTTTAGATTTGGCTTCTTCTTCTTCACCATTTCATATGGTGTTTTACCATGCTTGTTGATCAGTGTTGCATTTTGAGTAAAACAAGCAGTTTGAACCGCCTCTGCCCAGAAATATGTTGGCAATTTTGCTTCATCTAGCATGGTTCTGGCAGCTTCTATCAAGGTTCTGTTCTTTCTCTCCACTACACCATTTTGTTGTGGAGTACCAGGTGCAGAAAACTCTTGTTTTATCCCTTTACTCTTGCAAAATTCTTCCATTGATGAATTCCTGAACTCAGTTCCATTGTCACTTCTGATTATCTTCACTTGATTCTCTGACTCTTTGTCCAGTTGTAATATATGTTCTGTCAGTGTTAAAGCAGTTTCATCTTTCTTTGCTAGAAAATACACCCATGTATATCTGGTGTATTCATCAACAATGACTAGAGCATATTTCTTCTTTCCAAGTGACATGACATTTACTGGTCCAAAAAGATCAACATGTAGGAGATGATAAGGATCAACAATTGAAGACTCAGATTTGCTCTTGAAAGAGGTTTTTCTCTGTTTGGCCTTTTGACAAGAATCAAACAGGCCTTCTACATTCAATAATGACTTTGGTAGTCCTCTTGCAAGATCATTCTTTATGAGCTCATTGATATTGTTCAGATTCAAATGAGAGAGTTTCTTGTGCCATTTCCAACTCTCTTCACTGGACATCCTTGTAGACAGACACACTGCTTTGCCATCAGTGTTTGTTGACAATTTGATTTCATAGATGTTGTTGTGTCTGTTTCCAACTAGAGCAACTTTCCCTGTAGATTTGCTGATAACTTGACAATATTCAGGCTGAAAATCTACATGATATCCTCTGTCACAGATTTGACTCACAGATAGCAAATCATGCTTGAGTCCTGGAACTAGAGCTACATTTGTGATGATGACATTTCCAAGATTAATGTTGCCATATCCCAGTGTATGTCCTATGTTGCCATCTCCATATGAAACTTCTGGGCCAGCCTTCTCCTTATACTCTGATAGCAGGGCTTTATTTCCTGTCATATGTCCTGAACATCCACTGTCCACGACTAGGGTACTGACCCTGGTGCCCTGCAATCACAAACAATCACTGATTATTAGTTTTAAGGATCCAGACTTGCTTGGATCCTTTGGCTTTCTTAAATCTGTTAGCTTTTGCAGCGGAATTCAAATTAACAGAGTTTAAGCTAACTTTTTCAGAGTTTACATTTGCAGAGTTTACTTTAACCCATTTCAAATTTGGTTTGGGTTCATAGTAATTATAATAAATAGCATGATAATCTCTGCAAGTGTAAATAGAATGCCAAGTACTTCCACAGTGTTTGCATAAAGTCTGTGGTCTAGTTCTCACATAATCACTCTTTACTGCAGTTTTAGAAGGCAAAGAATTAATGTTCTTATTCTTACTGCAGAAACTAGCAAGATGATTAGTGCTACCACAATTAAAGCATGTTTTCCTGGGAGCTAATGAAGCAAGCATTGGCTTAATTCCTGAGGTTATGCCTACCTTTCCATTTCTGTTTTTCTTAGGCATACTCTGTTTGTTTACAGATTTTATCTCCTTAAGCTTATGCTTGAGTTGTTTATCTGTCATTAAGCCAATGTTAGTGTTCGCACTTATTCACGCAAGAGAACGTGGTCAACAAGTAATACAGAGTAAATAAGATTCGTTCCCACAGAGACTCAAATTGTTCGTTATGTTCACTTATGCACCAGCTAATGATTTACACTCACTGCTAAGACAATCACAATTTTGGGTTGATTTAACTAATGATTGATTACTAACTAAGCCAATTACGAGAAAATAACTTAACTTAACCCTTATAATAAACAAACATGGGATTTCAACTTCAATTACTACTTCATCTAGAATCTTATGCCCTTTAGCCTAGCATGTGACCGAGTTGATTACTGATTAGATGCACTAAACTGATACATACCAACTTTCGTTGTGCATATACCATCCTACTGATCATCCACAAATGATAGAAGTCAAGTAGTCACCAAATATGTGTAGTCCCTATATGTCTATAGCAATTGAACACATACCGGTTGAGAATCAAGCACCCATTAAACCACATAGTCGATGCAAGACGGTTAGAATTACATCACAAATTAATACATGTTCTTCACATGCAAAAACCTATGCTAGCATGAATTGTTCTAAACCCTAGATCCACTTTCGCATTCACTAGGATTAAACAAGCAATTACAAGTGTTCGCGACGCACTTATAACGAATAAGCATAAACATACTAGGCAATCAATACATTCAATCACACACCAAGGCATAATTAACACTCAATAACTAGAATCCATAGCAAAATCCATTAAAACCCCATGATAACGAATTAGCCCATAATTGACCTAATTGTCATCATGGGTTCTATGGAAAACATAATTCTAAAATCAACAAGTAAAAATAAAGAAGAAGAATAAAGTTTAGAATTGAACTCCCACAATAGAAGAATACAAAGGTATCAAGAATAATCCTTGCTTGTCACTAGCTTGGAAGAATTCCTTCTCCTCCTCTCTCCTCTGTATAAAACTAGGTTATAATATGAACGTCTGTATATGTTTTTTTACAAGGGTAGAACGTTTATACATAAAAAACGTTTCTCCCTCTTGCCTAATAAAAATATTTAATATTCTATTACAATTAGAATTTAATTAAGGTGCTAAAACCTGCCCGGAATATAATTAGAACTCGAAAAGGACAAAACAGGAATTTCCCAGCCATGCTTCACAAAGTCTGCCTGCGCGAATTAACTCAGTACTTTACTTGCACGTGATTCCTATCCCAGGTTGTAGAAAATCTCTCAAGCTTCGCGTGGGCAGTAAGATCGCTAAAAACGGACTTACAGAACTCCAGATATGGCCAAAACAGTATAAGCTGCGCAGCCTTCCCAGAAAATCCGAATTTTAATCATTTAATTCCCAAAAAATTGTAGAAGCATCCACCTTAATCAACATTCTCGTAAACCTGCACAACTAAGCAAAACACATCAAAACTACAAGAAACTTGAGTCCAAGACAATCAATTTAAGCCGAATTAGAATGTTCCAAGTGGATATAAATCCACTTATCACACCCCCAAACTTAAACCGATGCTTGTCCTCAAGCATTAACAATTACAACTAACTAACTAGTACCACTTCCGTAGGTGATCACGGTTGCATTTGGCATATGCAACAAGCCCTTTAAACCCCTAGGCAGCCCTAGTGGACGAGTAAGGTCTCGTGAGGGCCTATAGCGAATGTACCCACAAAATCCATTTAACCTAATGCAATGCAAATGCATGAATGCAACTAATATGAAAAAAAATGCAAAGACCCCCTTCAAACTCACCAAAACCAACTAACAAGCAAATATCTCGACGAATGCAACAAATCCAAGCAGAGCTCGACTAAGTCCCCGTATACTAACAATACATGAACAGAAACGTGCGTGTGTGCAATGCTCATCAGAAATACCCCCAGAACTAGGTCAAAAATCATACATGCTTTCCGTCAAGACAATCACAGGTTTATAACTAGAATAGACTGTAGACACTCCATAGCCTAGGAACACCTCCACCCTTATCCAAGGTAGACAGAAACTCATGCTTTATTACTATACTACGACACTACATATACAATACGCATGCTTATTTAACCGTGCAATGAATGAGACCCCAAAAGGCTTATACAATAATACCCATGTAGCGAGTGTTAGGTCAGCAGGATCCCAGACTATAAAGCCTTAGGTCACTAGGACTAAGTCCCCTCAGACTTAATTACTCGAGTATTAAAGAGCTCACTCTGGTTAATTTTGCATTAACAAACAATACTAGACTCTTTTTTTTTTTCTTTTTTTCCTTTTTTTTTCTTTTTTTTTCATTTTTTTTTTCTTTTTTATATTTTTTTTTCTCTTTTTTTTTTTCGCAATCTGGAATGAGCCTTTCTCATTTCCAACCCTAGACTACTCATATAAATATGAGCTGGCTACTAGCCATTTGACACCTAGCCATTATTGACAAATATTAACAACTAGCATGAAATTCCTGTTTTCCCCCAAACTTAGACTTTAATGTTCCTACGCTATAAAGGGAATAACGAAAATTCTAAATATAAACAAGTGATTAAATCTCAAAACATCCCACAGGCATGACCCTAACCTAGCCCCAAAAGCACCCCAATGAGACTGTGTAATAAATTTTGTTCCCGTAACATGCAAGTCAATTTCATAGAAACTATAAATCAGCCCTCTACTCATCATCATCACACCCAAATCAACATCCACCTATCAATCAGAATCAGCTCGTCCTAAGGGATCATGAAATATGCATGCCATGAAAATGCAACTAAATGAAAACTCACATGGTATACGAAAATAAAACAAAATGTCCTATATGAAACAAACGTAGATAATACGAACATAACAATCATGCATGAACTATCACTACTATGCAAACATGATATCCTATATGAACACAAAATACAACAATATATATACAACTACTAATCCCTCAAACCACCCCCAAACTTAACATATTCAATGTCCCCATTGAATGGAAAGTAATACAAGGGAAAGCAGAAACATACCTGCAATGCCTCATCCTCGAATGAATCTGGTGGAGGATATTGCGCACGAGCTCCATAGACTGGCCACCTCGCCTGAATACTACAAAACCCACAATTGACAAGAACACAAATTCGTAATAAAAATATGATTAGGGAAAAAGATTTACCCCCATACGAATCAAAGAGGTGAACTTGCAATTAATTCCTCTTTAGAATTGAATATTTAGAGATATAAATAAAATAGAAGAGGAATTGGATTTGTATGTATAGGTGAAATAATAATAATAATAATAAAAAGAAATAAAAAATAAAAAATAAAAAATAATACTAAATATAATAATAATAATAATAATAATAATAATAATAATAATAATAATACATAATAATAATAATAATACATAGTAAATAATAATAATAATAATAATAATAATAATAATAAATATGAAATAGAATAGAAAAAGGTTTAGAATTTTTGGAGAAAAGATGGGGGGTTTTTGAAATAGAAATAGGAAAAGAATTAGGTTTAGAATGGGGGTATAAAAAGAATGGGGGAGAAAAGAATTTATTTTTTATAATAAACATCACACAACTCTCGACATACAGTGAACAAGCTGTGAATTTTTTTGTCAAATCTTCTGTACCACGCGCAAGTTGCCCAGCGTGGGGGCAACCTGCCATCCTTCCAGACACGCATGCGCTACTTGCGCCACAGGAGCGCTATTTGCCTCCCTTCCAGTAACGCAGGCGCAAGTTGCGCCACAGGGGCGCAAACTGCCCTGTAACGCAGCTTGCTCCTGCGTGACACCCAAAAAATTCGATTTTTTCAATTTTTTTTTTTTTTTTTTTTTTTTTTTTTTTTTTTACACAACACTCAAATTTTTTTTTTTCCCTTTTTTTTTTTCCTATACTAATGCATGGGTTGCCTCCCACGAAGCGCCTTTCTTTAACGTCTTTAGCTAGACTTGGCCACAATTTTCCTCTTGAAAAATTTCTGCACCGCATCTCTATAAGGCCATTTAATGATCTTTTCTGGAGCGACATCTTCAACAACAAGCTTTACCCGTATTCGCTCCTCACAAGATCTCTCAATAACATTCTCCCGCCTACCTGAAAAGTTAGCAGCAATAACAATAGCAAGCAAAGGAGATGAATTACAAGAAGCATACCCCAGGTGAACTAGCAATGTTTTGAGCTCGAGTTCGGGAGCTCTTTCAATTGATGGCTTAAGGCGCACCTGAGAATTCCAGAGATCTTCCACTCCAAGCATCTTATGTGGAATACGTAACCCTAACAACCCAGGCACTGTAATCCTCAGTTGGCCATGTTTTGCCTTCTCCTCCGTGTCATACTTTTTACTCTGCCCTGCATCAACCAATTTCAAGCTAAAACACTCCTCATCCTCCACCGGCAAATTCATGGCTAGAGTTTGCTTCTGAAGCCTCTGTGGATATGGAGGAGGAAAATCGATTTGGATGATCTTTGTAGTCTTCTCCGGAGTAGATTTGTCAACAGGAGTGATGCTCTTTTCCTCTTCGGCCTCCAGCTGGTCGAAGTCAGATTGCAACGGAGAGGCATTCAACAACTGAACATGCTCTTCTAATTCATCATCTTCCACACTGAGACACTCTTCATCCTTCGAAGGAATTAGCATAGCCGCTTGAGCCTTGGAATTTTCTTGATCTTGGGCTGATTCTTCAAAATTTTTAGATTGCAAAGGAAGTGGTTGCGGCTGATTATTCAGAATCGAATTTTCTGGACATTCTGAATTTTCTGATTGGTTTGCCTCCGACTCTGCTTCCTTATCAGCTTCATGTTCTGCTTCTTCCCCATCTCTGCCCTCAGACTCTCCTTCCTGAACTTCGATCATGGTCTCACCCGTGGCTAAGAAAGGCCAGTCAAGACTGATAGTAAGGTTCTTGTCCTCCTCCTCTACATCTAGGCCCTCTGTGTCACTTGCAATTTGATTCAATGATTGTAATGCATTTGCAATTTGACCAATCTGATCTCCTATTCTCTGGAGAGACAATGCATTGCTTTTAGCCATCAACCTCAATTCTTCTAATTCAGCTTCTTCGGTCGACTGTTGGATAGACCAAGTCTGAAATTGCTGCTGCTGAAATTCAGGAGGTTGAAAGTGTTGATGCACTGGGGCATACTGATGCTGAAATTGTTGCCCTTGTTGCTGCTGAATTCCCCCTGGACTGTATGGCTCATCTTCAAACTGCTGATTTTGGAGCGGGTAGGATGGATATTGGAATTGCTCCATACCACTCCGATTGTAGTCCCAGCTGAAATTTGGCCGGTTTCTGTTATACTCACATTGATGAGTGTAATGTCCACCTGCACACAGCTCACAAACAATTACGAATTCCTGCTCCCAATAATCCATCAAATAAAAAAAACGTCCGAGTCAGTGAATTTAACCCAAACTGATGACAAGATCATAAACTAACAAACAATGAACCGAGTCCCCGGCAGCGGCGCCAAAAACTTGTTCGCACTTATTCACGCAAGAGAACGTGGTCAACAAGTAATATAGAGTAAATAAGATTCGTTCCCACAGAGACTCAAATTGTTCGTTATGTTCACTTATGCACCAGCTAATGATTTACACTCACTGCTAAGACAATCACAATTTTGGGTTGATTTAACTAATGATTGATTACTAACTAAGCCAATTACGAGAAAATAACTTAACTTAACCCTTATAATAAACAAACATGGGATTTCAACTTCAATTACTACTTCATCTAGAATCTTATGCCCTTTAGCCTAGCATGTGACCGAGTTGATTACTGATTAGATGCACTAAACTGATACATACCAACTTTCGTTGTGCATATACCATCCTACTGATCATCCACAAATGATAGAAGTCAAGTAGTCACCAAATATGTGTAGTCCCTATATGTCTATAGCAATTGAACACATACCGGTTGAGAATCAAGCACCCATTAAACCACATAGTCGATGCAAGACGGTTAGAATTACATCACAAATTAATACATGTTCTTCACATGCAAAAACCTATGCTAGCATGAATTGTTCTAAACCCTAGATCCACTTTCGCATTCACTAGGATTAAACAAGCAATTACAAGTGTTCGCGACGCACTTATAACGAATAAGCATAAACATACTAGGCAATCAATACATTCAATCACACACCAAGGCATAATTAACACTCAATAACTAGAATCCATAGCAAAATCCATTAAAACCCCATGATAACGAATTAGCCCATAATTGACCTAATTGTCATCATGGGTTCTATGGAAAACATAATTCTAAAATCAACAAGTAAAAATAAAGAAGAAGAATAAAGTTTAGAATTGAACTCCCACAATAGAAGAATACAAAGGTATCAAGAATAATCCTTGCTTGTCACTAGCTTGGAAGAATTCCTTCTCCTCCTCTCTCCTCTGTATAAAACTAGGTTATAATATGAACGTCTGTATATGTTTTTTTACAAGGGTAGAACGTTTATACATAAAAAACGTTTCTCCCTCTTGCCTAATAAAAATATTTAATATTCTATTACAATTAGAATTTAATTAAGGTGCTAAAACCTGCCCGGAATATAATTAGAACTCGAAAAGGACAAAACAGGAATTTCCCAGCCATGCTTCACAAAGTCTGCCTGCGCGAATTAACTCAGTACTTTACTTGCACGTGATTCCTATCCCAGGTTGTAGAAAATCTCTCAAGCTTCGCGTGGGCAGTAAGATCGCTAAAAACGGACTTACAGAACTCCAGATATGGCCAAAACAGTATAAGCTGCGCAGCCTTCCCAGAAAATCCGAATTTTAATCATTTAATTCCCAAAAAATTGTAGAAGCATCCACCTTAATCAACATTCTCGTAAACCTGCACAACTAAGCAAAACACATCAAAACTACAAGAAACTTGAGTCCAAGACAATCAATTTAAGCCGAATTAGAATGTTCCAAGTGGATATAAATCCACTTATCAGTTAGCCTCTTTAACAAAAGTTTTAGCATATGACTCTTTAACAGCCTTTTTCTGTGCTTCAGTCTTAGGTCCACCTGTTCCCATGACATTACCCTCAGATGAACAATATGGTCTTACTTTTACCTTATTTTCAAATCTAAGTTCATCTCCTACAGAGTAACCTAGACCTACTGTATCTGACTGAAACACTTCTTGAGTGTCTTTACCAGAGTGTGTCCAAGTTTTAATGATGTGTTTACTATCCTCCAATTCTGATTCTAGTTGCTTATACTTACCTAGCAACTCCTGTTCAATAAACACTGCATCATCTCTTTCTTTTTGAATTTTATTCATGTTCTCTAGCTGTTCCTCAACAAATTTATTTCTTTCTTTGAGTTGAGAACACTCAGACTTTATCCTCTCATTTTCTAAGGTCTGATCCCTATAACTGATATGCAATGCTTTAAGATAAATTCTTAATTCAGTTATATTATCAGTGTTATAAGCATAGGTAGTTGGAGGTACCTTGAGATCATCATTTTCATTCTGAGTAGTAGCCATGAGAGCATAGTTGACTTCCTCATCTGAATCTGAAGTGTCTGCCCAATCTCTGCCTTTGGTGTAGAGTGCCTTTTCAGTTTTACCCTTTTTGCACTCAGGAGCATAGTGACCCATCTCCTTACACTTGTAGCATTGAATTTCAGACTTATCTTTCTTTCCAGATTTGAAGTCCTTTCCTTCAGATTTCTTGAAATTCTTCTTATCAAACTTTGAGTAGTCCTTGGAGAATTTCTTTCCCTTCTTGAAGTTCTTGTATCCCATCTTCTTGAAGGTCTTTACCATCAATGCAGCCATTTGCATCATTTCTTCATCATCTTCAGAATCAGATGAATCATCTGTGTTTGAGTCAACATCAGTGTTTGATGACTCATTCTCTGAATGGATGACTAAGGCTTTCCCTTTTGCCTTTCTCCTTGATGCCTCCTTCTTTGATGGTTTCTCCTCAACCTTGAGAGCAACAGACTTTGACTTTCTACTAGATCTTTTGTTTCTCTGCTCCAATTCCAATTCATGAGTCTTGAGCAGTCCATAAATTTCATCAATCTCTGTCTCACCAAGTTCATAATTATCTCTAATAGTGGTCGTTTTCACATCCCACTTTTCAGGTAGAGAAAGAAGAAACTTGAGATTTGAATCTTCCAAATCATACTCTTTGTTCACCAATGACAAATCATTGAGCAGTTTACAGAATCTGTCAAATGTTTCTGTCATGGTTTCATCAGATTTTGCCTCAAAATGTTCATACTCCTGTGTGAGTATGTTCCTTCTGTTCTTCTTAATTGCAGGTGTTCCTTGACATCTAACCTCAAGTGCATCCCATATCTCCTTTGCAGTTGTGCAGTTTATCACTTTATTAGACATAACATTGTCTAATGCACTGTGAAGTAAATGCCTTACCTTCGCATCCTTTGCAATAGATGAAAGATCCTCAGCAGATAGATCTTTCTTCTCCTTTGGTATGACTTTTGGTTCCTCACCAGCAGCAGCAGCAGATAACTTTGTAGGTTTGTGAGGACCTTCATAAATTCTGTCCAGATATTCTGGATCTGTAGCCTCCAGAAACATGGTCATTTTCACCTTCCAAATTGCATACTCTAATGGCCTCAGGATAGGAACCCTAATTGTTTCATACCTACTAACAATAGTAGGGGCTTTCTCAGATGGTGGAGGTATCTCTGCCATTGATTACTGTTGTGTTTGGATCTTTAACTGTAATAAAGTAACAGATTTGGCTCTGATACCACTTGTTAGGTCGATTACACAATAAATAATCAAGAACTGTATAAATAAGTAACAAGAACACACGTTTTAACTCTTTAAAACTGTTTTGGAATTAATAATTCCTCTCTCGGTGATGTAAAGTATCACAGAGAGCTGCTTAGGTTACAAGAATGATGTTCGTTCACGTTCGATACCCTTCTAGGGTTAACCTAACTGTATTTATAAGATATACAGCTACGTACAATCGTAAATTGATTCTCCTAAAATTAAGCTATACAATTGATATCAATTACGATTGCTACACGTCTTCTAAGTCAACTCGATCTCTTTGACAGCTATCCAATCTTCAAAGATATCGCTTCCATATTAATATTAAATTAATCTTCAAACTCTGTTGACTTGTAGACGCTCCCAGTAGACAGACTTTAGCAAACTCTGTTCTCTCCACGCTAACAGCGTTTGCGCTTCCATGTATTCAGCTATCAGTGTTTACGCTTTCCTCTGTCAGCGTTTGCGCTTCCAGCAATCAGCGTATACTCAAACTCTGTTACAACTGCTTTCAATAACAAGTTAAACTCTCTTTACCTGAAACACTTAAACACTGACATTAAATCACATCAATTATATCTAACATAGCCCATTAAGGACAAAGATTTATTTATCTATTGTCCTTCTTTTTTCCTTTTTTTATTTTTAACATAATTTTTGAAAATTCTATTGGCTTCTTTGTGGGAAAATGATTAAACTAAGAAGCAAAATTTTTTATTTTCAAGATGGACAACAACATTATTTTTTAGGCTATTTATCAAAAATACTACTTTTTTTGTTGCAATTTTACCATTTTTTTAAAATTTTTGCAAAAATAATTTAAAATTCCCGATTTAGCCGATTAATCCTATGTAAGGAAACCAAACGATTCGATTTTTGAAATCCGATTAATCATATGAATTTATTTACAATGATATGTTTAATTGTAGATTAGACTAATATATTGAATATTATTATAATATCCGATTAATCCTTCCGATTAATCCCCGATTACCCAATTAATCTTAAATCGATACCTAAACCGATTTATACCGATTACCGATTTTTACAACTATGTTATAGCCCATTAAGGACAAAGATTTATTTATCTATTGTCCTTCTTTTTTTCCTTTTTTTATTTTTAACATAATTTTGAAAATTCTATTGACTTCTTTGTGGGAAAAAGATTAAACTAAGAAGCAAAATTTTTTATTTTCAAGATGGTCAACAACATTATTTTTTAGGGTATTTATCAAAAATACTATTTTTTTTAAAAAAATTTTCTTGTTGCAATTTTACCATTTTTAAATTATTTTACAAAAATAATTTGAAATAATTTTTTTTAATAAAAATATCAACTTTTATAAAATATTTGCAAAAATTCGTTCCGCATACAAATCATTTGTATGTTTTGGTGCTCTTGGATATTTAAATAATGACATCCACGTTTTTTAAATCATTATTATTTGATGGATTTTAAAGTAAGGGTTTGACTTTTGAGTAGTGTACTGTGGAAGTGTGGATAGTGGTGGATAGTGTTTGATGTGGATAGTGTTTGATGAAAGTTTCTAGAATTGTGTTTTGTAAATTACTTTAATTAATTTAATGAAATTTACATATGTGGTTTATGAAGTTGTATATGTGATTGTAAATAATCGTATTTATTTGATTTGGTTGTGGAACATATTTTGTAAATATTTTATAAAATTTGATATTTTTGTAAAAGTTTTTTTTAAAAAAAATTTACAAAAAATATATTCCAAATTACTTCAATATCTATGAAAAAACCTCTATTTTTTACCGTGCAATTCTAAAGTGACGGTTGTATTTGTCTTACAATAGAAACAATTCATACTGTACTGTTGAAATGAAATATAAGTTATTCGAAAGTAAGAAAATTAAGAGGAAAATGTTAGATACCCAAAAAATTTATTAAATATTTTTCGTTTATGTGTCAAGTTATGATTGATAACTTTTCTAATTATAAAATGGAATTAGCGTGTATACCATAAATTAAAACGTGTCATGTATTATGCAACATTGTTAATTAAATATTTTGGGAAAAAATCTGAGTAACCTAGCATTGCTTAAATTAAATATTAAAACATAATAATAAAATATTAAAAGTCTAATTTCTTGCTTTTCTCACGAGCTTTCATCTTCCCTCCCTAGGAGCTGTGTTCTCATAACCGGACCGGACATCGAACCGGAAACCCTACTGGTTACTGATTCGATTGGTTCAACCGGCTCGATCAGTGGTTCAACCGGTGTGACATCAAAATTATGTAATATATAATTATATATATATTTAATTATATATATAATTATATAAATAATTATATATATTACAAGGATAAAAATGAGGAGTTATAGACATGAATTTGTTAGCATGGATGATAGAACATGGCCTAAAAATACTATGGATCTATTATTCAGTAGTAAAGTCTTAAATTTAAAGCCCAACATACTTAAATAAACTAAACTGAATAATATTTCAAAAAAAAAAAAAAACTAAAATGAAAAAAACCGGCAGCCGATTCGGTTTTTTCCGGTTTTTACCGATTTTTTCCGGTTTTAGGCCGGTTCTGACCGGTTCGAAACAGGAAAACCGGAAAATTGGTTTTATGAGTGAACCGAACCGAAACTGCCACCAGTTAGCGATCCGACCGGTTCGACCGGCCGATCCGATCTGGTCCGATTTTCAAAACACAGCCTAGGAGGAGCTATATTTCCCGTCTAATTCTGGATCCTAAATGTATTTGTTTGACCCAGAGCCCTACTTTAAATGGAGAATATTTAATTTTGATGAAAATTCATTTGACTTTTTTTATGAAAGAAAAACATCTCTCTCTTCAACCAAATGTTTCAACCAATGATGATGCAGATGTCTAGTGAGAAGTCATCTATATACTATCAAAACTTATCTTTTCTTGCAACCCAAAATTCATCTTCTCACTTCTACGATAAAAATCCTTCAAATAATATTGATGGAAATTCGTTTGATCTCTCTTTTACACTAAAACTGATAAAAAATTTGTCCAACTTTACCTTTGTCTTTTAAATCCATGTTATCTTTGGAATTACTATATCATCGAAAATAATGAGGATTTTCTTTCATTAATTGTTGTTTGCAATAGAATCATGAAGATGAAGTAACAAGCCAACATCTGTTCATATACAGATACAGTAACCGTTTAACTAAAATATGATCCACTAAAAAATAAAGAAAATTTATGAAACAACTTGTCCACGTTTATCAAAAGCATGATCAGGTCTCTTAATTAAGCAACTGATATTTAATGATAACCATGTTATTTGTGAACTCTAATATTCGTTCCGTCTTAAAATGTATATATAAGCAGTTTTTTTTCATGCATTTAAATATTTGTAAATAATATTTTTTTGATTTTTTTTGTTTTGTACAAAAATATAGATCATTATCAAAATCGCAGGCTAGTAGAATATATGGTCACATATTTTACAATAAATTTATAAACTTCATCATCACCAACAGGTTCATTACTACACCAGTACGTACGTACAGAATTCGAAAGAATTAAACTCAAGACCAACATCACTAGTACTTGAAATGCTAGCTCTCTGAAGTCAGAACCTGTAACGTACGATCTTCTGCAGAACGTATAAAGAAAAAGATAGATTTACTTGGTGGTCGACTTATTAGCTCTGGCTTGATACTTATGTTTGATCCACCTGCTGCAGACAAAGGTGGCCTTCTTCATTTTCTGATAACCAATGAACGCCGCAGCTTTAGTCTTCTCAAGCCCTTCTCCGACTTTCTTCCCATATTTACTGCCTCTGCTGTCATGACTTACTTGACTATTATTCAGAAACTGGTCTGGATGATCATTTGAATCCCACTGATCCGCCCATGATTTGTCGTACGATCCGTTTCGCTCCATATGTATGTGTATATTCTTAAGATTAAATTTGTGTTTGCCTGTGTCTAGCATGTCATTGATTTATAGGATGAAAGAGGAATTAGAATGGAAAATTAAGTTGTAAGTTTTGGAAAATGGCCAAGACCAGAGGGAAGGTTCTATTATTTGTTAATTGCTTACGTTCGTGCTAAGCTAGCTGAATTAACAGGGCCTTTGCGTTCTGGAGAGAAAGTGGTCAATGAGGTAATTAAAGTCAACATTTAACCATTCGTACCACCTTTTTCACGGATATCATATCTTGCATAATTTAATTGTTTATGGAAGAGCATTTAGACATCCTTATATTTCACTAGTAATTATAATGTAAATTAAATAATCATACAAATTTTGTTACTATGATTATATAATAATAATAATTCATTCATGATTTATTTTATTTTGTCTGAGAACTTACATGAGCCCACTTCGTTCAATAATTAAAGACAGACTAGATGTTAATGCAAAATCCAAACAAGTCATATGTGTGTGATGCATGGTGGGTACTGCTTAAAACTACTTCCCAAATCCAAAGCCTACTGCTTGTTTCTTGATAGCATATATTAGTGTTCCCAATCCACTCTGAGGTCCAAACTAATAACCTGTGCATGCACAATAATCACTCTTCACGAAAACAGTCTATCTATTCTCCAAGAACGGAAAATCCAATTAAACAGTTTATCCAAACAATAATTAAGGACAGACCAGATGTTTATGCAAAATCCAAACAGTCATCTGTGTGATGGTGGGTACTACTAAAACTATTTCCCAAATGCTTGCTTGCTTCTTCACGGCATATACTAGTCTCCCAAATCCACTCTTAGGTCCAAAGTAATAACATATCGGGTGGTGTCAACCCAAGTACCACATTGAGGAAATAATAGATAGTTCTCTTATATATAGAGCAGTCGATTAACTCCATTATTAGTATGAGACCTTTTTGAGTCATCCAAAAATAAATCCGTGCAAGCTGGCAGAACTTGTACAATAATCATTTCTCACGAAAACAGTCTCTCTATTCTCGAAGAAGAACGGAAGTCACCGTTAGGAATTATTTTGACACATATTCCCTTACCTTAGTCACTTTTTTTTTCTGGCCGGAGAAATTTTAAAAAAAATGAGAAGACTGAAAGTGAAAGTAAAGGGTGGATTGTCTCCTTTGATGTTTTTTTCAGGCAGGAAGGGTAACTTTATCAGGGTCAAACATGGATTGATCAGGCAGAGGAATGATAGTTATTTTTATTCTATAAATTTTAGAATTAAAGTAAAAGACAACCAGAATCTTTTGTTCCAGCTCCACTATAATATATAATCAAGTGCATGCGTGGAAACGCATTTCACCATGCCCATGTTGCGTTTCTGAGTACCCTGTATTTTTTCCTCGAATCATTATATTAAGTGTTCTTTTAAATGCTTGTTTTTTATTTCAATTTTTTTAAAAAAAATCTTCATGACCATTTCATAAAATTTTGGATGTATATATATATATATATAGGCCTTTGCTCCATACAGAACACTCTTATATAACAAACAACAAAGAACAACTTAGATCTATTAGATTCTTTGGCCCCGCCAGGGGCACCCAATACAAAAAGCACCCAATACAAAAAGTTATTATTTTTTTACTCTCTATCAAGCCAGCAAAAAAAATAAAAAAAAACTATAAAAAAAATACTGTTCATGATGACGTCACTGATGACGTCATCATCATGAACAGTAACTTTTTAAATTTTTTTTTTTTTGAGATGATGGATGAATAGAGGGTAAAAAAATAAGAATTTTTTGTATTGGGTGGCCCCGCCAGGGGCAATGGATCTATTAGATATGAGGTGTTCTTTATTGTTTGTTATATAAGGTGTTTGCTATGGAGTCCAACCCTATATATATATATAGGTAAAGAGTAATGCTAGTTGCATATAATTGACTACATAACTTTTGCATAAAATGAGTTGGATTCCATTAATTATGAATTTTTATTGATTGATATTAATGCATATAAATGCAGGTGGTTTAATCAATTAAATTAAGATACTTACGATTTTGTAATTTTTTTTGAGAAATTTTATGTAACTCTGATCTAACATATTTCATAATTAAATGCAAGTTTGATTCCCCTGATAATTTTTCGTTCATCCAGTGATATATATTCCTCTGCCACTCTTTCCCTTGAGCCTAGCAGTACTCTAGTTTTCACATTCACATGCATACTACTCTTGGAACTTTATATCTTTGCCCTATAAAGTTTAAGCATTTCTGCGACTCCCACGCCTGCTGTTTCTAAATTATTCACTCAGTTTTCGTATCATGTTGACTGCAACATATAACGCTCAGAATTTCACCATCAATCTTTAAAGATTTAATCGTGTACTTCAAATATTCAAATTGGACATGATATATGGTACTAATTTGTACTCGGATATGTCCCATTAGGTTCTTTACACATTTTAATTTTAATAAATTCATAAAACGGTAAGTATCTTAATTTAATTGGTTAAATCGCCTGCATTCACATTAATATCAACCAATAAAATTCATAATTAATGCAATCCAACTCATTTTATGTAAAAATTATGTAGCCAATTATGTGCAACTAGCATTACTCTTTACCTATATATTTTTTTTAAAAAAAATTAATGTTTAAATTTTAATTTAGAAAAAGAAAACTATAAAAACAAGTTATGTGACTATATTTTATATATATTTTAAAATGTCTGTAAAAATATTGTAAAGAAATGAGAATGACGAAGAAAATTAATTTTTTAATTAATAAACACAAATAATTCCCGAGTTTTAGTTTCAGGTTAAAGGCTAGGGTACGTTTGGATAATATCTTGAGACATTGTATGAAGTGTTATGTTAATCTTAATTAATTATAATTTGATATGAGGCAAAAAAAATGGAATACTTATTGAAATATTATATGTTGTACAATATGTTTTGCTTATATCGTATAATTTAGGTTGTTAAGAATGGGGTTAATTACTAAATTGGTCATTAAAATAGATCAAAAATATCAAGTTGGTCACTAAATTGAAAACGGTTTTAAGCAAGTAAGTAAAGTCAATTACGAGTATACTCGGTCAAATTACTTACTTTTTCTCGATGAAAAATACTAATTAGATTAATGCTGATTTCTCTGGAATTTTATTGTCTAGAATTAATATGTTACCATACCATATAGATTACAGACTATAAAATCCAAAAAATCAATATTAATATTTCGGTTCCAGGAATTATAAGTTATTTAACATAGTGTACCCATGGCTCATTTTAGTGATCTAATTGAAACCGTTTTTAGTTTGGTGACCAAATTAATATTTTAGATCCACTTTAATAACCAACTTGATAATTAACCCGGGAAGTAATGAAAATTTTGAACACTTTAAGTATTTTCTATTTCAAATCTAGTTTCGGTCCTTTACATTTCATTCATCCTAATCAAACACAACATACTAGTGTGTCTCCGCATATCCTTCCCAACTAAACATAACATTATATTATAAAAATTAAATTAAAGGAGAATTAACCTTACAAAAAAAAAATTAAAGGAGAATTAAAGGAGATATATGTATACAGCTGGAGAGTGGGATAGATGGGCTACCAATATAAATACAATAGCCAGGTAGTATGAAACAGAAGGGCAAAATGATGATGTTGTGGTTATACTTCTCACAGCACCATCATTACACCCTCAGCCCTACTTCATTCCTTTTCATTCACCAACCCTCATCATATATAATTATCTTCCTCCACTATACTTCAAACATGATTAACAAAGAAATTATGAACAAACTAGGGTTGTCCTCAAACACAGATCCTGGTTTGATCGAGTGATGAAAAGCTAGCTGAAGTTTGTCCATCTCTCTCTCTCTCTCTCTCTCTCTCTCTCTCTCTGTGTGTGTCTGTCTCTATTCATCATTTTCTTTCGTGGGGAATCAAGCATCTCGGTCCGATTATTCGTGTTTACTTTATCAGTTCCTTCCTTCAAATCTGCATAAGTTGCTGTGTGGTGGTGTTGATCGGTTCTCAGTTAAGTTCACGTTATTAGTTTTGTCTTAATAGATTTGGTATATAACCTGATCGGCTGATTCAGGTCTACTTATGCAGATATTTGAGCTCCTTCCTGCAGAACTTCAAAAAAAAAAAACAGGCATGATTAAACCTTCATGTTCGTTATTAACATGGATCCATATTTTTTTTTCATTAGATATAAAAATTTACATGATCTGTAATATGAGAGTTTTTCTGCCTCAGATTGTTATATCTTCTGTATATGTAGTAGTATGGAGTATGATTTAAGGGTGAAAATTACTCCAATTGTGTTTCAAATTTATCGCTTTTTGAGCAATGGTGTGGACAAATTAAATATATTTACCTTAATACCTCGATCTCTTCTTTTTATTGTACTTTTATATCAAGAATATTCAAGATTTCGAGTATGAGGACTGTGGTCATGATATGTGAGAATTACTCCCTTTGTCCCACCCATTTCTTTACATAAAAAAGTGGTGTGTGTCTAACACGTATTTTAAAGATAATTCTATGACTTATTTTTGATATTTTCCTTTTTTTATAAAAATAGGATTGTTCTATTTTATATAAAAAAAAGAAAATATCAAAAATAAATTATAGAACTATCCTTAAAATGCACCTTAAAATCCGTGCAGGATGGAGATAGTACCATTTATGTTATGACTATTACCAAAAATACAAATCAAAATGTGCTCACGATGATTATGGGGGTGTTTGGCATGCGAGAGAAATGGACTTATCTGAGGATAAGTCCGTTTCAACTTATTTCGGACCGTTTGCCTGTACAAGTAGAACGGACTTATTTTGCCAAATAAGTTGATAAGTGATAAGTTAGTAATGATGTACTTTTTTCCAACTTATTTCGTATTACTTGATTTTTTAACTTGTTTAATACTTTATATTTTTACTTTTATATTTATAAATGTCATATGCATGTACTGGGATTATTATATTAAATAATTAATATTTTTTAATTTAATTCAATAAAAATTTTACCAACTTATAAGTTAAACACCCAAACACGAAAATATAAGTTGTAAGTAACTTATTACTTACTTCATATAAGTTACTTACTTCATATAAATGTTAAGTAACTTATTTTAAGATTTCCCAAACGGCCCCTATATAATATGGTTGTAAGTCCAAATTATCTTGATGATTAGCTCAAGCGAAGTGCTAGACTTTAGTCTACATGAAATACCCATCTTTTCTATGTAATCACCTTATCCTTTATTATAATATTTGAGTTCAATTAATCAATCAGAAAATTATAAATTATTTTAGAATCAATCAAAGCTAATTCCTAAATTTTAGACCAATCATTTTATATTAAAAGTTTTCCTTATTTACAATCTCACCCTACCTTATTAACCATGGTTAGTTAACACTTCTAATTTAAATACAATAATGAATTTACTAAACATATCCATAAATACATATTTTTTAATATTTACATATCCATAAATACATATTTTAAATAAAAAAATTACTAAAAATCACTATTTTAATTTGAAATCAATCACGATATATATACTATTATATATTTTAAATTATATTTCATAACTACTCATTCATTAATCAACCACTTTTTTAACATAAAGTCAATCACAATCATATTATCATACATTATAAATTGATTTTCATAATATACATTGTACAATTATAACCGATTTTAAATAATTATAATATAACTCAACTAGAAATATGAAAAACATCGGATTTGAAATCAGATTTCTAATAATTTGGATAATTTCTATATCTTTAAACACTCAATTTTTTTTAAAAGCTCAAAATTTTATTTATTCAGAATTTGTTAATAAAATTAATTAATAAATGCATATAAATCAATGCTACATATATTTTAATTATTTAAATTATCTACAAAATCGAATTTGAACAAATTTTAAATAGCTTGGATAAAATTCATATCTTTAAAAAAATTGATTTTTTAAAAGGTTCAAAAATATATTTATTCACAATTTGTTAATAAAATAGTTAATAAATTCATATAAACGAACACTATATATATTTTATTTATTTTAATTATTAAATATATGCTATAAGAGTATTATTATTGGTTGGTGAATAAAGTACCAATCAGAGTTGATTCCTAAATTTTAGGAGTTTTCCTTATTTACATTCTCACCATACCTCATTAACCATGGTCAATTAACACTTCTAATTTAAATACAATAATGATTTTATTTACATATCCACAAATACATATTTTTTAAATAAAGTGTTGTGGAATAAAATTGAGGGTTTGCGCGTATTTAATGCTAGGGTTGGTGAGCTTCGAGCTTTAATGGCTGTTTCTGTGTTCGAGACTGATTGGTCCTCACAGAGTGCCTACGTATCTCGTTATTGAGAATCAAGCCAAGACGTAGTTCTAGGTGATGGTGCCCTCGAGGCTATGGCGGCGAGAGCTCACCTAGGACGCAGTGGCTTGTATGTCCTTATTCGAGGATCGAGCCAAAACGTAAGTGACGCATTGAGCTCTGCCCAACAACGTAGTTCTGAGAATGAGGGGGTCAGACCCTTATATAGGCTGAGAAGCCTTAGAATTATGGTAGGAGTAGGTGACTTGGTGGGCAAGCCACCTCCTCTAGGAAGGTTCTAGACTCCTTCCTTGTAGGAGTTAGTTTCCATGTTGAATTAGGTGCCTTGGAGGCTAAGTCAGGCAGGAGTTATATCCTTATTTGACTCTTATTGCTGAGCTGTTTATTACCCTTAATATTAATTACGAAATTAATATTAAATTAGGGGTTTCAGGCCTCATTAATGGGCTTCATATTTGGACCAAGCTAGGTCTAATTAATGCAACATTAAATGTGTCTTTAGGGCTTATTTTTAACCCATATCATTTACCCCCAACTTCTGGAAAAACGTTCAAGTTTTTGTAGAAGTTTTAATTTGCCATTTTGAGACTCGGGATTTATTTTCGTTCCCTTACCGGGGATTCAATACACTAGTGTTTCACGAGTATCATCTTGATTGTAAAGTGTGGAGCGACCTACACTTTTACGATGATCTGCCTTATTAGAGGCTTTAACTTGTGCTTGCTTATAGCAATTTCGGCACTTTTATAGAGCTTTTATGCATTATTAGCATAAATTATCTCCCAATTTGTCAAGAAAATGTTTCTATAACTTTCCTCGTATTTTATGTACTTTTCCAAATATTTGAGGAATTTTCGCGTACTCACAGGTATTTTCCTTAATTATTCCTAATAATTTAGAAAATTTAATGTACCCACAGGTATTTTTCTTAATTATTCCTAATAATATAGGAATTTTTATGTACCAACAGGTATTTCTCTTAATTATTCCTAATAATTTATGAATTTTAAT
This sequence comes from Kitagawia praeruptora, assembly GCA_037693485.1. Taxonomy (NCBI): domain Eukaryota; kingdom Viridiplantae; phylum Streptophyta; class Magnoliopsida; order Apiales; family Apiaceae; genus Kitagawia; species Kitagawia praeruptora. The sequence goes on along the minus strand of CM075350.1, from coordinate 25,234,615 downwards.
GTACCCACAGGTATTTTTCTTAATTATTCCTAATAATATAGGTATTTTTATGTACCCACAGATATTTTCCTTAATTATTCCTAATAATATAGGAATTTTTATGTACCAACAGGTATTTTTCTTAATAATTTAGGAATTTTTATGTACCCACAAGTATTTTCCTTAATTATTCCTAATAATTTAGGAATTTTAATGTACACACAGGTATTTTTCTTAATTATTTCTAATAATATAGGTATTTTTATGTACCCACATGTATTTTCCTTAATTATTCCTAATAATATAGGAATTTTTATGTACCAACATGTATTTTTCTTAATAATTTAGGAATTTTTATGTACCCACAGGTATTTTCCTTAATTATTCCTAATAATTTAGGAATTTTAATGTACCCACAGGTATTTTTCTTAATTATTCCTAATAATATATGAATTTTTATGTACCCACAAGTATTTTTCTAAATTTTTCCTAATAATTTAGGAATTTTAATGTACCCACAGGTATTTTCCTTAATTATTCCTAATAATTTAGGAATTTTTATGTATCCACAGGTATTTTTCTAAATTATTCCTAATAATTTAGGAATTTTTTGTGTACCTACAGGTATTTTTTGTCAAAATTATAAACTTCGATATTCTTTCTGTCAGTTTATAAATTGCAGGGATCAAGATGCAGGAATGTCAGAACTCTGGTGAGCTACTTGCATTTTTTCCAAAAACATTAACCTGGTCGAAGTCGACCGGGCCTGGTCGAAATAAGCGTCTCTTTTTTCTTCTGATCGAATAGTTTCTCGAGCAAGATTCCTGCTCATTTCGAGCAGGATTATTGATATGGGCTAAAAGTAAGCCCTAAGGACACATTTAATGTGGCATTAATTAGACCTAGAATGGTCCAAACGTGGGGCCCACCAGATGGGCCCAAACCCTAATTATTATATTAATTTCGTAATTAATATTAGGGGTAATAAACAGCTCAGCCAATAAGAGTCAAACAAGGATCGACCCTTGCCTGACTTAGCCTCCAAGATACATATCTCAACATGGAAACTGATTCCTAAAAGGAATGGATCCGGAACCTTCCTTGAGGCGGTGGCTTGCCCACCAAGTCTCCTATTCCTACCCTAATTCTTAGGCTTCTCAGCCTATATAATTAAGGATCTGCTCCTTCACATCTAGAACTACGTTTTTGGCTTGATCTTTGATACACATCAAAGTACGTAGGCATCTTGTGAAGGCAGATACAACCACGAGCACGAGAGCAGCCATTAAAGCACGAATCTCCCGAACCCTAGCCGTCCTAATCATAACCTAAATTTTATTCCATAACATTTGGCGCCGTCTGTGGGAAGAAGACATCAACCATGGTAAATACACGAAGAACAACACCAGTCACTACCGAGCCAATCACTACTGAGGCTCTGCCTCTAAGCTCCGCTCCGCCTGTTACCGAGCAGATACCCCCAGTCACAGGGGCGATTACTCAAACTCAGTTTTCTCAACCTTCAGGGACTGATCCCCATGCCGGGGGGACGTTACCTATGGTCATCCACCCAGGAACCAGCTCCCTTTAGACGCTGTTTCCTCCTTTGATTGATCCCAGTCGCCCGCCACCAGGAGTACAGATCCATACTACGGATCTCCCCAGGAATACCAATCCAATGTATGGTTTACCTAATTACCCTCCTGGACCCAGTGGTCATGCCTTGCAAATCAGAGATCGAGAGCATCTTGACTACTCTGGCCCCTATACCGATGATTCATCGACTGATGATGATCGTGATGAATCCCCGAGAAGGCGACGTACTAGCAGAGAACGAAGAAGGAGAACACAAACTATCCATGATGGACCTCCCTTGACAGCTGCTGAAAGAATCAAGGCTCACGAGGCCGAGATTTTAAGGATAAAGGAAGATATTGCTAGAGAAGAGGCTAGGTTGAATCAAACTCAGCTTCCTCCAACATCAGGACCGATTCCCTTTATAGATCTAGAGGGGCCTTCAAGGAGGCAGAGAAGGGCTGACGCCCCAATTGGAAGAACAACAAGGGTGGAAACCCCCAAGAGCAACCCCAAGGATCTGATGCCACTTGGGGATCCTGATGATCCCATGCCCCCGTTTACTGATGAGGTGATGAATGCTCGTATCTCAAAGAAGTTTAAGATGCTGACAATTAAAGCTTATGATGGAATGGGTGATCCTGCAAACCACGTTAGAACATTCTCAAATGCTCTGCTGTTGCAGCCTGCAAGTGACGCTTTGAAGTGTAGGGCATTCCCGCAAACTCTATCAGGTATGGCTCAAATATGGTATAGTCGGCTTCCTGCAAACTCGATTGGTTCCTTTAAGGAGTTGAGTGCTGCTTTCGTTAGTCAGTTTATCAGCGAAAGAGCGCATGAGAAAAGTTCTGCATCTCTTATGTATGTGGTACAAGGGAAGAACGAAAGTCTGAGAGACTATCTTAAGAGGTACACCAAGGAGACTTTGAACATCACTGATCTGGACAATAAGGTTGCAATGGTAGCTTTGGAGCACGGTACCACCGACCTATACTTTAAGAGATCATTGGCAAAGCATCCCCCTGAGAATATGGCTGAGCTCCAGCGAAGGGCTGATAAGTACATCAAGGCCGAGGATAGTACGAAGAAGGAAGTCACATTAGGCAATGGTCAGAGTAACATTGATACAAAAAAGCGCAAGCAAGAGCAGGAGTACGATGCTAGGGACAAGTATCCCCGAACTGGCAAAGACTCTGATTCGCCGCCAAAAAAGAGCTTGGGACCGAGGTTCTCTGACTATGCAAGGTTAAATGCTCCTAGAAGTCAAATCTTGTTGGAGATCGAGAAGGATAAGGACTTCCGATGGCCGAAGCCGCTCAGGGGAGACCCCGCAAAGAGAAACAAGGATCAATATTGTCGGTTCCACCGAGATGTGGGGCATGATACAGATGAGTGTAGGCAGTTAAAGGATGAGATCGAATTATTGATCCGCAAAGGAAAACTGAGTAACTTCACCAAGGGTGAAGATTGTGGAACCCAAAGAAGGGACTACGATAGGAGAAACAATGATAGAAGGGATAATGATCGTGACCGTAACACACAGCCCCGAGGGCCAGTTATCAACATGATCTGAGGAGGCCCGACAGCGGCCGGTACAAGTCGAAACTCTCGAAAGGCATATGCCAGGGAGGTGATGCACATCGTGGGAGAGGCCCCGAAGCGTGCTAGAACTGAAATCGTAATTGGTTTTGATGATTCTGATCTTGAAGGGGTGAAATTCCCCCATGATGACCCATTAGTTATAACCCCTGTGATTGGGAACTCGGAGGTAAAGCGAGTCTTGATAGACAATGGAGCTTCTGTTGACATTCTGTTTCATGATGCTTTTGTGAAGATGGGATATACCGATTCTCAGCTGACCCCGACCAACATGCCCATCTACGGATTCAATGGAGTTGAGTCCAAGGTGGAGGGTACTATCCAGTTACCCGTGACAATCGGGCAGGAACCTAAGGAAGCTACTCAAATGTTGAATTTTCTAGTAATTAAGGCAGCCTCGACTTATAACGCAATCCCGGGAAGGACTGGACTTCATGCGTTCAAGGCTGTTGCCTCAATATATCACATGAAGATTAAGTTTCCAACCCGAAATGGGGTCAGAGAACAAAAAGGCGACCAGAAGATGGCAAGAAGTTGTTATGTATCCGCCCTAAGAGCTGATGGAGTCGGGGGGGCAGGTACTCCCGATTGAAGACATGGATGTCCGTAGTGATGATGAACACCGAGGGAAGCCAGCAGAGGATTTAATCCCCGTCCCTCTGGAGCTGGGCGACCCAGAAAAGGTTACATACATAGGAGCATCTCTGAAGGAACCCCTGAAGGGCGAATTGACAGCGTTCTTGCAAGAGAATAGCGATGTGTTTGCTTGGACAGCAGCGGATATGCCAGGAATTGACCCCCAACTTATATCTCATAGGTTGAACGTCGATCCTGAACGGAAGAAAATAAAGCAGAAAAAGAGGAATTTTGCTCCTGAAAGGCAAGAGGCCATTAAGCAAGAAGTTGACAAACTATTGGAAGCTAGATTTATTGAAGAAATTCAATTCCCCGAATGGTTAGCTAACCCTGTGATGGTCAAGAAGGCGAATGGAAAGTGGAGGATGTGTATAGACTTCACTGATCTGAATGATGCATGTCCAAAAGATTGTTTTCCTCTGCCTAGGATTGATATGTTGATAGATGCCACCGCTGGACATGAAATGTTGAGCTTCATGGATGGTTTCAGCGGATACAATCAGATTAAGATGCACAAGGAGGACATCCCTAAGGTATCTTTCATAACTGACTTTGGTGTTTTCTGCTATCTTGTTATGGCTTTTGGTTTAAAGAATGCAGGAGCTACTTACCAACGGCTGGTGAATAAGATATTTGCCCATCTAATTGGAAAAACCATGGAGGTCTATGTTGATGACATGTTAGTCAAGAGCCTACTCAAGGCAGATCACATAAGGCACCTCAGAGAGGCATTTGAAGTGCTAAGGCACCATAAGATGATGCTGAATCCAGCCAAGTGTGCTTTTGGTGTTGGATCGGGAAATATTTTGGGGCTGATGGTTTCCAAGAGAGGCATAGAGGCCAACCCGGACAAGATTAAGGCTATTCTGGATATGGAGCCACCCCGCTCAATACGAGATGTACAGAAATTAACTGGCCGAGTTGCGGCCCTAGGGAGATTCATCTCCAAATCTGGTGACAAATGCTTGCCTTTCTTTCAGGCATTAAAGAAGGTGAAAAATTTTGAGTGGACCACAGAGAGCCAAGAGGCCTTTGAGCAGTTGAAGAAATATATGGCTGAAGCCCCGTTGTTGGCCAAACCTAGTCCTGGGGAGATTCTTTACTTATACCTGGCGGTATCCGAACAGGCATTGAGTGCTGTTCTTGTCAAAGAAGAAAAGAAAGTTCAGAAACCCATCTACTACGTGAGTAAGGTATTGCATGGGGCGGAGTTAAATTACTCTCCCATTGAGAAGTTTGCTTTGGCATTGATTACTGCCTCAAGGAAATTGCGACCATACTTCCAGGCCCACAAGATCGAAGTCTTGACAGACCAACAATTGAGAAGCATATTTCATAGCCCAAAAGCAAGTGGAAGATTGATCAAATGGGCCATAGAGCTTGGAGAGTTTGATATCAAGTATAAGCCTCGAACGGCCATCAAGGCTCAGGCATTGGCTGACTTCGTGGTTGAATGCACCATTGACAACCAAGAAGTCGGGGGGCAGGAGATGATAACCACCCCTGAGAACGAAGATAAAGATGAAGGACTGATAGCTGACCAGAAAGAGTATTGGGTGCTCTATTTTGATGGAGCATCAAAAACAAAATCTAGTGGTGCAGGTTTGGTTTTGCAAAGCCCCGATGGGTTCACAGTTGAGTATGCTTTGAAATTGGATTTTCCTACTACTAATGATGAAGCCGAGTATGAGGCATTAATAGCCGGATTGGGATTGGCCAGAGTCATGAGGGTCAAGAACCTCAAAGTGTGTGGAGATTCAAGACTGGTAGTCTCGCAAGTGAATGGTGAATTTGAGGCCAAGGATGAAACTATGGCAAAGTACCTAAGAGTCGTGAAAGCTGTTATGACTCAGTTTGATGAATGCTATGTGGAGCATATCCCGAGAGAAGAGAACGTTAAGGCCGATGCCCTCTCCAAGTTCGCTTCTTCCGAGATAGAGAATTATGCAGGAAGTGTTTACTTCCAGGTCTTGAAAGCCCCTACCGTCAACTCTAAGTTGGTAGCACCAATCGATGTTGGAAGCTGTTGGATAGATCCTATTAAAGCTCATCTGGAAACTGGATGGCTCCCTGACAATGCCTTGGAGGCACGAAAACTGTCAGTGAGAGCATTGAGGTATGCCTTGATCGAAGTCATCCTTTACAAAAGGTCGTTTGTCATCCCATACTTGAAGTGTTTGAGGCCCCAAGAGGCAAGAGAAGCATTGGAAGAAGTTCATGAAGGAATTTGTGGGCAGCATTTGGGGGGCAGAGCCCTGGCTCACAAAATAACTCGTCTGGGATTCTATTGGCCAGAGATGCTAGCCGATGCACAGAGTTACGTCAAGAGGTGTGATAGGTGCCAAAAACACGCTCCGATTGTAAGGCAGCCGCCTGAGATGTTAACGTCAGTCAGTTCCCCCATTCCGTTTGCAATGTGGGGGATGGACATACTTGGTCCTTTCCCTATGGCATCAGTACAGAGGAAGTTTCTGATAGTCGCCATTGACTACTTCACCAAGTGGATTGAGGCTAAGCCTTTAGCCAAGATAACCACCAAGCAAGTTTCCTAGTTCTTTTGGGAGAACATAATTTGTAGATATGGAATCCCACGAATCCTTGTAACGGATAATGGGACGCAGTTCAACAATGAAGAATTCAAAAAGTATTGTGAAGAGAACGCTATTGAGCTTCGTTTTACTTCAGTAGCACACCCCCAGGCTAATGGACAAGCTGAGGTAGCTAACCGAATTATCCTTGATGGACTAAAGAAAAGGGTTGAACGCTCAAGGAACACTTGGGTGGTTGAGTTATTGCCTATACTCTGGGCGTATCGCACCACTTGTAAGGTAACAACAGGAGCAACCCCGTTTTTACTGGCTTACGGAGCCGAAGCAGTGGTGCCTTTAGAGATCATGCATGCATCACCTCGAGTTGAGATGTATGAACCGGAGACTAATGAAGAGGGCATGAGGCTTGCCCTTGACTTGATTGATGAGGTCAGGGATGAAGCAAATGCCAGGAACGCTGAACATCAAAAGAAGGCATCTTTCCACTACAACCAAAGGGTTAAAGAAAGGTTCTTTCGACAAAATGATTTGGTTCTAAGGAAGATAGAAGCCTCAGGAGTTGGTCAGAAAGGCAAGCTAGCCCCAAATTGGAAAGGACCGTATCGAGTCAAGAAGGTGCTGGGACGAGGATCATACAAGTTGGAAACGTTAGATGGGGCTGAGGTACCCCGAACTTGGCATGCAACCAATCTCAAAATTTATTATGTATAAGCCTTCCTAGTAAGGACTTGGCTTTTATCTGTGTCTATAGGAGAATTAGAAATAAGGTTCCAGGAAACCATCACAGAGCATGTTGCTCGTAGTAGGAGATAGAGTATTTACGTAAGGGTTGAACCCGTTTCGAGTTATTAATGCAAGTTTGTTTTCTATCTGTGATTGTGTGATTTTATTTATGTACCAAGCACCTGATGAGTGCAAGTCAAAGATGACCAAGTAACGAAAATAAAGAATACACAAGTGAAAATAAAACAAGTGCATAAATAAAGTACCCCCGAGGGGCCAAAGTTGGATTTAGGTTACATCACCAAATAAAAAGTTAAGTCCCTAAGGACCTTGATTGAAAAGCAGAAAAGATAAAGCCACATGTGGCTAACAAGGCCATGCAAGGCCACTTACTCCTCGGAGGATTCTCCTATCACTTCATCGTCTTCCTCCTCATTTCCCTCCTCCTCGTCTCCATCTTCATCGTCATTTTCTTCCTCCTTTCCGGAGCCTTCTTCTTCTTCTTCAACTGCCATCGGCTGAGTCTCTCCTTTCTTTGCCACCACTCCTTCATCGTCGGAGGTCTCTATTGAAGAGCTAGGTCTTGTTCGAAGAGCTTTCCCAGGGAAAGATTGCCTGACGGCTGCTTCCCTCTTCGACATTCTTCCTTCAGCGGAGCGGGAAGAAGCTGAACCCGAGTTGACAACTTGAGTACATTTCCTCAGCCCAGAGCCGGAAGGCCTACGAGAACCCCCAGAGCCTGATGCTTGGGCCACATGACTTCTACCACCAACACCCCAGTTAGGGCAAGGGAAGTTTATCGGGTTAACCACTTTAGGATACCTGTGGCTGATAGCGCCAATGGCCTTGTCCCATCCAACGGACATATTGAAGGGCCGCATTTCATCGTCATGCTTGTCCATGAACTCATAAAATTCCTCCGACCTATGATAGGCATTAATTACTTTGCCAGCCTGGGAAGATTTTTTCCTGGCCAAAGAGCGAAGACTCTTTTGAAGAGATTGGCAGTTAGCTTCAGCTCGAATGGCTCTGGAGTTCAAGTCTTGGATCTCTTCGTTCAACTTGGCTTTCTCGCTCTTTAATGTTACATTTTCATCCCGATGGGCTCGACCTTGGCGAGTCACGGACTGAAGATAAGCATTGACCTGCGATAAGGAAGTTAGTAAGACAGCAACAAAGTGAACAAAGAATGTAAGTATACAAGTTGCTACCTGATATAAACCCTGAGCCCCAAGGCGCTCGGCTTCGTCGATTTTGTCTCCCGCAGTCACGGTCAAGACATCGGGAGGGGTGATAGAAAGTCTTGACCAAGCCACGGCCAAGGAAGAACTCCCAAAAACAGAATCTTGATCGCAGATACCCCAATCCGGAGTAAAGGGGGTTCTAATACCCTCGCCAGCGTTCCTGTACCTCTTTCCCCCTTGGCTACTTTCCTCCAGGAATTGAGGAACTTCTCGGCATGAAGGATTCACTTGAGCTTCGGCCTTCTTTATCATCCGCCTAGTGATAGTTGGCTGATTTGCAGGACGTTTGTCTATCTCCTCAGCAGCTGAAAGATGAAGAGAAAACATTGGAATAAGAACAAACATAGTTCATAATGAAGTAATGAAGGAAAAATTACCCTCAAAAGAAAGATTGCTGAGGCCAGCTTCAATAAGCTTCTTCTCAGTTAGAATAGTCCTATAGTGAGTGCGACCATCATCAGCAAGAAGCCTATCTCGGTCTAACAATTCTTGGGAGTTAAGATCGCACACGAAGTGTGAGCTATCATGTACAAACCCGAATTTCTTGACAAAGATGTGACCCCAGTCACCGCCTTCCCAATCCAAGACAACAAAGTCCCTCTCCCACAAATGATGAGAGTCCGGGAAGGAGAAAGAGTTTACTATATGAGGAAGGCCACTTCTAAGTTGAAAGCCAATCCATCCCGGCTTAGCATCAGAGGAGTTCTTCACTGCAAAGATACTTCGAAACATAGTTGTACTCCAAGGGATTTCCAACTCGTGGCATCTCAACAAGAAGATGATTAAAAATCTCCAGGAGTTGGGATATAGCTGGCAAGGATGTATTTGAAGTTCTGCTAAGAACCTGATGATGAATGTGTGAACAGGGAACCTAAATCCCGCCTCCAATGCTCCTTTCATGACGCATATCCTTTCGGGGTGCCAGTTGCAGGTTTTGTCCCCTGGATTTGGGAGGCATTCCCTGATTGCGCTCGGAAAGCCGAAAGTGCTCCTGATCTTCTCAACATCCTTCTTTCTTAACTTAGAAGGACTACTAAAAGCAACTAAGCTTGAACTGTTGGGAAACGATTCTCCCATAATGCTGAGCAAATCTAACGTTGACTCAAACCGACGCTCAACATATTTAGGAGGCATGAGTTTTAGCTTACCTTTCATTGTTCGCGCCATGCTCCTCTTTCTGAAAGCCTCCTCCATGGAGAGTTGGGGGGCAGCTTGCTTGTCGGCCATCTTGAACCTTGAATCTGGAAACTCGAAGCTTGAACTTGGCAGCTTGGAAGCTAGAGAACTTTTAGAACTTAAGAAAGTTTGAGAAGTGAAGAAGTGAAGAGAAATGAAGGGTGCTCTCCTCCTTTTATAAGGAAAAGGTGACCTGTTATCTCAGGTTGAAACGCAGCTCAGTTCGCATTTACAGGTCAAGTATCGTTAAAATACGAAAAAGGAGCAAAAACTATCCGTTATGAATGGAAAGAATCGTTAAAACTCATGATATTTTGGGAGAGAAAACGGAGAATTTAAGTGAATATTCGGCAAGATATTCTACCAGATCAGTCATATGGGCTTAGGAAGCTAAGCGCACTTAAGAAATGCTTAATTGGAAGATTAGTACTAAGCACTGGATTAAGTGATATGAATCATGGCACAAAGTAAAACTTCAAACAGAGCCATGAAAGGCTAACATTGATCTTAAGATTCCATGTCGATGGTCGATATCGATATGCGAAAATTAAAACCCATAACAGTGACCAAACTTATTCCATGTTGAAGGACGATGGCGGGAGGCGAAATTTTTCAAGCCAACTGACTTCCCGGCCTACTGACCTCCCGAGGGAGCTTCGACCGACCTACATCGATCGTCGGTACGGGTTTGGACCCTCCCGATCACCTTCCCAGCCGATTGACCATTTTTGAGAAGCTCCGGCCGACCGGCATCAACGGTCGGTACGGGTTTTCTGGTTCCGTCTCCAAAAAAAAAAAAAAAGTTTTCAACCGACCCCGACTGAGTTCCCAGCCGACCGGCTTCCCCGGGCATGCTTCAGCCGACTGGAACCCGCCGTCGGTACGGGTACGCCCCGGCCGACCGAGCCTCCAGCCGACCGCCCCTCCGTTTAGCGCCTCGGCCGACCGGCGTCGACGGTCGGTACGGGTTTTTGCTCGGCCGACCCGTGGCGATGCTCGAGTCGGGATTGCAATTTTTTATTTTTCTTATTTCGTACTTAGGGAAAGTGAAAATCAAGTTTGAAGTTAGTGCCGTTTAGCGCCGTTTTAGCGCCGTTTAGCGCTGTTTAGTGCCGTTTAGCACCGATTAGTGCCGATAGTGCCGTTTTATGCCGTTTGACGTCGTTTAACACTGTTTAAACGTTGTTTAAGGCTGAGTAGCGCTGTGTAGTGCTGTTTAACACCGCTTAGTGCCGTTCAACATTGTCGTAAATGCATCGGTCGCTCCACGCTTTACATTAAGATGATGTTGTTAAGAATACTCACGTAAGAGCAATAAACCCTGACCCAAGTCTCGAGAAAGGCCGTTATAACTTCAAGGAAAACCTGATCAGTTTTCCTAGAAGTTGGGGGCAAATGATATGGGCTAAAAGTAAGCCCTAAGGACACATTTAATGTGGCATTAATTAGACCTAGAATGGTCCAAACGTGGGGCCAACCAGATGGGCCCAAACCCTAATTATTATATTAATTTCGTAATTAATATTAGGGGTAATAAACAGCTCAGCGAATAAGAGTCAAACAAGGATACAACCCTTGCCTGACTTAGCCTCCAAGATACATATCTCAACATGGAAACTGATTCCTAAAAGGAATGGATCCGGAACCTTCCTTGAGGCGGTGGCTTGCCCACCAAGTCTCCTATTCCTACCCTAATTCTTAGGCTTCTCAGCCTATATAAGGATCTGCTCCTTCACATCTAGAACTACGTTTTTGGCTTGATCTTTGATACACATCAAAGTACGTAGGCATCTTGTGAAGGCAGATACAGCCACGAGCACGAGAGCAGCCATTAAAGCACGAAGCTCCCGAACCCTAGCCGTCCTAATCATAACCTAAATTTTATTCCATAACAATTATGGTCGAAGATTTTTTTTTTTATGCTTTTCATCTCTTTTTTTTGCACACCTCTTTTTTTTTTTGAATATTATTATTCAATAATAATAATTCTTTTGTCCGAATCTCGGATAATTTCGATCCCCAAATTAGAGGTGTCCCACTTGGATAAAATTTCATTCGAATAAAGTCCGACCCGGATTTTATTATTATTATTTTTAATAATAATAATAATAATTTTTGTAATTTTAAAGGGGTCCTCAGCCCTAATATTTTCGTAATTTAAGATCGTATTTTTGGTCTCATTGGCTCCCAAATCTTTGAAATTCGTCCCAAATTGAGGTCATTCATGAATCTAGGCACATAAAAATTTTCATTAAATAGCCCTTTTTTTTTACCAGGATTCGTAGTATTTTAGGTCAGGATTTTCGATCAGGAATGCTGACCCTTAGGTCAGGATTTTCGATCTGGAATGCTGACCCCTAGGTCAGGATACTGATCGAAATAAAGGCCTTCCTAGCTTCTTGGTCGAAAGGATTTTCGATCAGGAATCCTGACCCCTAGGTCAGGATTTTCGATCAGGGATGCTGACCCTTAGGTCAGGATTTTCGATCAGGAATGCTGACTCTTAGGTCAGGATTCTGATCGAAATAAGGGCCTTCCGAGCTTCTTGGTCGAAAGGATTTTCAATCAGGATTCCTGGTCGTTTCGACCAGGGTCTTGGTCGAAATATGGGTCTCTTAATGGCTTGGTCGAACGGATTTTCGATCAGGAATCCTGACCCTTAGGACAGGATTTTCGATCAAGAGTGTTTACCCTTAGGTCAGGATGTTAACCCTTAGGTCAGGATTTTCGATCAGGAATGCTGACCCTTAGGTCAGGATTTTCGATCAGGAATGCTGACCCTTAGGTCAGGATTTTGGATCAGGATGTTGACCCTTAGGTCAGGATTTTCGATCAAGAATGCCGACCCTTAGGTCCGGATTTTGGATCAGGATGCTGACCCTTAGGTCAGGATTTTCGATCAAGAATGCCGACCCTTAGGTCCGGATTTTTTATCAGGATGCTGACCCTTAGGTCAGGATTTTCGATCAGGAATGCTGACCCTTAGGTCAGGATTCTGATCGAAATAAGGGCCTTCTCAGCTTCTTGGTCGAAAGGATTTTCGATCAGGATTCCTGGTCGTTTCGACCAGGGTCTTGGTCGAAATAAGGGCCTCTTAATGGCTTGGTCGAACGGATTTTCGATCAGGATTCCTGGTCGTTTCGACCAGGGTCTTGGTCGAAATAAGGGCCTCTTAATGGCTTGGTCGAACGGATTTTCGATCAGGAATCCTGACCCTTAGGACAGGATTCTTGATCAGGAATGCTGACCCATAGATGAGGATTTTCGATCAGGAAGGCTGACCCTTAGATCAGGATTCTCGATAAGGGGTGCTGACCCTTAGATGAGGATTTTTGATCAGGAAGGCTGACCCTTAGATCAGGATTCTGATCGAAATAAAGGCCTTCCCGGCTTCTTGGTGATAGAGTATATTTTTATATATATATTTTATATGATTTTATTCTCATATTTATTGTGTTTTGCATTGATTTGGATTTTTATTTAATAGATTTGATTGTTTTATTGTAGGAAATAAAGAATTCATGACTTGGAAGGATTTGGAGCAAAAAGAGCTATTTTGGAGATAAAATAGGAGAAAATTCGTATTATTGGGCTACACGGGCTGTGCTACACAGTTTTGGCCATATCTTGAGTTCCAGAAGTCAGAATTTGACGATCTTACTGTCCACGCGAAGCTTGTGAAATTATCTTTAATTCAGAAGTGGTCCAGTAAGCAAAATCCAACTGGAAGAGCCCAGAAACAGAGGAGAAAAAGAAGTGACGAATTTTAATTAAGGAATCCTATTCAGTTATGGAATCCTACTTGTAATTTATTTAGAGTATTAAAATACTTTTATTGGGCAAGACTTTTAGAGCCTATATAAACACATCTAGGGTATTATTTTATGAAGAAAAGAAGAAGGATGTAATATTAGATCAGATAATATAGTTTAGAGTAGATTAGTATTATTATTAGTTGAAGATGTAGAGAAACACCATGACTCTTCTTTTGGGTGACAACATTGAAGTTTGAAGGTTTTGTTCTCTTAATCTTTTCTTTGTTCTTATTAGTTTAATTATGTTTTCTTGTTTTACTAGTTGTTTTACTTGTTTAATTATTAGCGAGTAGTTATTTCTATGGCTTAAAGGGAAGCCATGTTTGCACTAATATTGGCATGATTTTCATAGTGGTTTGATTGGTTATGGTTAATTCTGATTGATATGTTTTAATCATTAATTTGTGTAATTGGCCAATATCATGGATTAATTATATGCAAATAGGGGTATGAATCGAGAGATTTACTTACTAGAGGCACACATACGATTAGCAGAATTGAATTTGAGTGCGGAAGCATCATTGGATTTCTGAGAGCGTTAATTCTTGGAAGAGATTAACTTACTCTAATTACCTGATTGATTGAATTACTAAAAGTGGTTAATTGTGTTGAATGTTTCGAGAGTGTTAATGCTTGAAAGAGATTAACATACTCTAGTTATAGGATCACATTGATTGCTTTAGCTTAAGAGCCAATTGTGTAAGCATGGTGGACCTGATTGCCCTAGGTTTTAAATAATTTGTTTATCATCTGTTTAATTAGTGTTAATTTAGTTTAATTAGTTAATTAATAATTTCACATATTTGTATGACCCTTGAAACAATTAGCGATAACTGAAAAGGAATTAGTAGAACCTGTCTCCTTGTGGATTCGACCCGCTTGCCATTTGTACTAGCAATAGACACCGTGCGCTTGCGGTTAATTATAATTTGACATATCAAGTTTTTGGCGCCGCTGCCGGGGAGACAGCGAGTTTCTATTGATTTTAATTTAGTTGTTTAGATTGTTTCCATTGTCTTATTGGAACTTTTGTTTCAATTGAGGCAGATTTTACGTTTTCTTGGCTTTGTTGAGTGTCTACATGTTTGCAATGGGTGAAGTTGATACTTTTGCACTCTTATCTTCCCTAGTTGAGGCACATACTCGAGAGATTGCCATGTCGAAGAAAACAGAGCCCACTATGCGTCCAATGAGTATCAATGAGATGTCACAAGTGACCCCTAAAACTTACAACTTCTGTCAAATTTACGGGGTGCAGGGTCACTATGGTTTTGAATGCTCTTACAATGTCTACAATTCTCAGAGTGCTCAGTTGGGACAAATGAATTCTTTTGAAGAAGGATATGGGTACAATCAGTATTCAAACACTTTTGATCAAGAATGCGTGAATCAACCAGATTTCTACTACCAGGACAATGGTGCTCAAAATTTTTCATATCATAATCAGCAACAGTTTGAGCAACAATATTATCAGTCATATGAGCAGCCGCCACAGCAAGAATATCAATATCCTCCTCTACAAGAAGATCTACATGTTTCTCAACCCAGCGTAGATGTGCAAGCTGATCAGACAAATGAGATGTGGGATATCTTGAATAAACTGCTAAAGAGTTCTGAAGAACAAGCCGAGGGAATCAAAGAATTAGAAACTCAAAGTTTGGCGATTGAATCTCAAATTGCAAAGTTGGCTAACTCTTCTACTACAGGGCAGCTCGACTATTTACCATCATCATCTATCCGATCCAAAGAGGACCTGATTGCTATCAATCTCACAAGCGATCAGGAATATGATAGTTTCTCCATGTATGTTGATGATGAGGCCATTGATAAAGAGAAGGAGTATGCCACCGATGACGAAATCAATGATGTTGCTGCTACCAAGGACAATGTGACTGATGATGAGGCTACAAAAGAAAGCAATACAGAGATGGTTGTTGTTTCTCTTCCACAACCTGTGCCTAAGCTACCATGTATTGATAAATTTGCTCTCGATCTAGCCTCTACTTACAAGGCTTCTTTGCTCAAGACTACCTATTACAAGGTTGATGTGATAACAAATATTGTCCAAGATGATATTTCTCAAATTCTGGTTGAGGATCCATACAAAGTGGCACATACGTTTCAAGCTCGAGAAGAGGGAGGAGATGGAAGTGTCTTATTAGCCAATGATGTGATAAGCCAAGATGTCCGAATGACTCCAGTGAAAGTGAGGAGTGAAGAAAAGCCACCACCAGAACCTCCACCTTATGTCAAGGGAGTTCAATATTTTCGTGGTGTTGAATTTTATCGTTGTTTTATCACAAAGTTTTCCAAAACTGCACAAGCACTCTCTCTATTGCTTATTAATGACATATTTTATTTTACTGATGCTTGTTTGGAGACTTTCTGCAGGATAAAGACAACCACAGATGTTCTTGATACTTTTTGTGGTGGCGAGTTTATGATCGAGAAAGTGGATATTACGCCTTTACCGGAGTATTTTTGAGGAGGTCAAGCTAATGACTCTAAATAAGCGCTGCTTGGGAGGCAACCCAAGATTTCATTGGAGGATCGGTGCACTTCATGCTTTTGCATGGGGGAGTACTTCTTTCTTTCTCTTTCATATATAGTAGAATTGCTTAGTTATTTGTTCATTCCAAGTCTTGTTGTGTACATTATTCCTTCATCTTATTCTTAAAAAAAAAAAAAATTCGGATTTTTAGTGTGTAACGCAGGTTGCACCTGCGTTACAGACCTGTTAGAGCAGTTTGCGCCCTTGTCGCGCAAATTGCCAATGCGCTACTGGATGAGAGGCAAGTTGCCCCCCTGTTGCGCAACTTGCGCTTGCGTGACAGGTTGAGCAGGTGGTGGCCGCGCGCGTCGGCTGCGCGTGGTTCAGTGGAATAAAAAAAAAATTTAGCGCTGCTTTCACTCTGTTAGTGTTGTGCGATGGTTTTGATGTATATATAAAAAAAAATTTCTTACACCCCATTCTATTTATACTCTCCACTTTACACCTAATTCTTTTCCTATTTCAATTCCAAAACCTCCCATCTTCTCCTCCAAAATTCTAAACCTATATTTATTCTAATTCATATTTATTATTATTATTATTACTATTACTATTAGTATTATTATTATTATTTTTCTTTATTATTTTTGTATTTTATTTAGGAATTGTTTTTGTATATATATTTTTTTCCTTTCTTTCTTTTCTTTTATATAATTGTTCATTGAGGACAATGAACCGCTTAAGTGTGGGGATGAGTTCTCGATGATTAAAAAAAAATTAAAAAAATTTAAAATACCAAAAATAATTCTAGCCATGCAATTTGATTAGTTGTTGTATTTTGCTTGATACACCCATGCATGCGTAGAATTCTTGTGCTCTGGACGCTTTTGTATGAGAAGTGACGTGCTTTGTTCTTGTGCACACACTTTCACTAGCAAGTTGAAGCTGGTAGACTTAATTGGATGTTGTAAGTGATTAGAATGACATGAATATGTGCAAGATGACTTGGTTTTCATGCTTTGAGTACAAGTAGGTGCGTTAGAGAGTCTTGTTACTTGGGATTGATTATGTTTTGTCACACCAAGTGAGTTTTGAGCCTATATGCATATCTTTTGCATGATTTTTCCGTTGCTTGAGTGTCCACATGTTGTTTACATTGCTAGCACTTACTTGAGATCTTTCTTGAAATGCATGATATTACTTGATGATGAGATGATAAAGGCACTTAGGTATAACCTCATATTTCCCATAATTCAAAACCATTTATACATGATCAATTAGTTAACCTTTGAGCCTAATCCTATTCTTTCGGTGACACACCACATTACTTGCCATTATCTTTTTATTCTATTGGCCTTACATTGAATTTGAACCTAAATTATCAAAGGCTAGTATCGTGCTTAAGGGAGTAATAAGGTGTTCATAAAAGGGGGGTTATTGATGATCATACCGTTGGGGAATATTGATTTTGGGTTGATGCTTGCTAGTCGAAATTCATAAAAATATCTATGGATCATTGTGCTTATTCCTTAGCTCTCAGAAAAAAAAACAGAAAAAAAATAGAAAAAAAGAAAAAAAATAAATAAATTTGAGAGCATTCTTATGTTTGTATGATCCTTCTTCATTCGACTAGTCAAGTTATTATAAGGGTTATTGAAAAATCCAAGTGTGGGGAAGTATTTGTTTTAATAGAAAGGGAATTGAATAATGATTATTGTTGGGTACTAGCTTTTGACGTAACCTGTTTTAGCTTTACTTGACATACCTGGTCCCTAGCCCACGCTACAACCTGAATAAAGACCTTTTGATTGTCATCAGTGATGTATGTTGTGTTGAGAGTGAGATTGATTGCGAGTGTCAAGTTGTGTTTATGATTTTGTTGGAATTGAGTGATACACTTAACCTTGTTCTTGAGTGAATATTCGTTTTTGAGTGAAAGGTGAGTTATTACTTGTTTTGGCATAGGAGATCCCGGGTTTAGACTTAAAGATGTGTTTCTTGTGGTCTTAGCATGATTACCAACGATTTTTACACTTGACATGATTTCTTGTGGTCTTATCATTAATTTGTGTAATTGGCCAATATCATGGATTAATTATATGCAAATAGGGGTATGAATCGAGAGATTTACTTACTAGAGGCACACATACGATTAGCAGAATTGAATTTGAGTGCGGAAGCATCATTGGATTTCTGAGAGCGTTAATTCTTGGAAGAGATTAACTTACTCTAATTACCTGATTGATTGAATTACTAAAAGTGGTTAATTGTGTTGAATGTTTCGAGAGTGTTAATGCTTGAAAGAGATTAACATACTCTAGTTATAGGATCACATTGATTGCTTTAGCTTAAGAGCCAATTGTGTAAGCATGGTGGACCTGATTGCCCTAGGTTTTAAATAATTTGTTTATCATCTGTTTAATTAGTGTTAATTTAGTTTAATTATTTAATTAATAATTTCACATATTTGTATGACCCTTGAAACAATTAGCGATAACTGAAAAGGAATTAGTAGAACCTGTCTCCTTGTGGATTCGACCCGCTTGCCATTTGTACTAGCAATAAACACCATGCGCTTGCGGTTAAGTATAATTTGACATATCACTTGGTCGAAGGGATTTTCGATCAGGAATCTTGATCCCTTCGACCAAAATTCTAATCGAATTGATTTGGATGACGTGTGGCCTCTATGAGCCTTTAGCTCCTTTCAGCTAGCCTACGTGCCTCCATGGCATCGTTTGGCAACCAGCCATTATCAAGGTGTGATTTGATAGGATCTAACTAGTACCCACCTATTCTGGTAGGAGCAATAAGATTTGAATCAACTGTAAGAGTTCTCGGAACTAGGAAGTAGACGTTCCCAGAATGGGTCTCGACCCTTGAACTGAGATAAGGCATCGACCTTTGTATTCTCCTCCCTTGAGATATACCTGGCACTCATTTAACTGGGCTATCGCAGCTTTCACAATCCTCAAGTATTTGGCCATATTCTTTTCTATAGTCTCAAACTCTCTATTATCTTGTGAGACTACCAGCTTTGAGTCTCCTCAGACTTTCAGGTTCTTCACCCTCAAAGCTCTTGTCAATCCAAGACTGGCTATTAGAGCTTCATACTTCACCTTGTTGTAGGTTGTTTGGAAGTCCAACTTCAAGGCATACTCAAGTTTTAACCCATCGAGGCTTTGAAAAACTAAACCTGCACCACTGGTTTTCATTTTTGATGCCCCATGAAAATAGAGCTTTTTGTCATGAAAATAGAGCTTTTTGTTTTTGATGCCCCATCAAAATACGACACCCAATACTCCTTCTTCTCTTCCAGGGGTTTCTAACCTTGATGACCTTCCTGGTCTATTACCTCCTGCCCCCCGACTTCTTGGTTTTCAATGGTATATTCAACCACGAAGTCAGTTAGAGCCTGGGCTTTGATGGTCGTCCTAGGCTTGTACTTAACATCGAATTCTCCTGGCTTGATTGCCCACTTGATGAGCCTTCCATTGGCTTTCGGGCTATGCAATATGTTTCTTCAGCGGGTGTTCCATCAGGACTTCAACGTTTATCCTTTATCCAGGGTCCCTCAAAGACTTCAACTCTTATCTGCTGTAACCTAACTCTACCCTTAGGGGTATGCATTTGTTTGTTTTTGATGCTCTATCGAATTAAAGCGCATATAAATCCTTCTGGTCTCCTCATTCTTATTCTGAGGTTCACTTCCTGCTTGGGGTACTACCTCCTGCCCCCCGATTTCTTGGTTGTCAATGGTACATTCAACCACGAAGTCAGTTGACGCCTTAGCCTTAATGGCTGTCCGAGGCTTCTATGTGATGTCCTCTGCTGGCCCTTCTTGGTGTTCCTTACCTCTACGGACATCCATGTCTTCAATCGGAAGGACCTGCCCCCCGACTCCATCAGGCCTTAACGCGACTACATAACAGCTCCTAGCCATTTTTCTGGTCACCCTTTTGTTCTTCACACCATTCCTGGTTGGAAACTTGATCTCCATATGATAAGTTGAGGCTAAAGCCATGAATGCATGAAGTCCAGTCCTTCCAAGGATAGCGTTGTACGTTGAAGTCGCCTTGATTACCAGGAAGTTCAACATCTAAGTGGCCTCATTGGGCTCTGTCCGATGGTGATGGCCAACTGAATAGTTCCCTCAACTTTAGATTTTACTCCATTGAATCCTTATATAGGTGTGTTGGAGGGGGTCAACTGAGAGTCATTATACCCCATCTTCATAAAAGCATCGTGAACAAGATGTCAACGGAAGCTCCATTGTCTATCAAGACTCGCTTCACCTCTAAGTTTCCAATCACAAGAGCTGTGACCAACGGGTCGTCATGGGGGAACTTCACCCCATCCAAGTCGGAATCATCGAATCTGATTGCTACCTCAATTCTTTCAAGCTTCGGTGTTTCTCCAACAATGTGCATTACCTCTCTGGCCTAAGCCTTTTGAGAGCTCTTGGTTGTCCCAGCCGATGTCAGGCCTCCCGAAATCATATGGATATAGGCCCTCGGGGCTGTGGGTTGTGATCTTGATCGTCATCCCTTTTATAATCTCTAATTTGATTACCACAATCTTCACCCTTAGTGAAGTGGCTCAGTTTCCCTTTACGGATCAAAAACTCGATCTCATCTTTGAGTTGCTTGCAATCATCAGTGTCATGCCCCACATCTCTGTGTAATACTCAATATTGATGCTTGTTTCTCTTTGCGGGATCACCCCTGAGTGGCTTCGGCCATCGGAAATCCTTATCTTTCTCAATGTCCAACAAGATTCGACTTCTATGAGTATTCAACCTTGCATACTCAGTGAACCTTGGTCCTTGGTTGTTCGTAGGGGGAGAGTCAGAGTCTTTGCTAGTTCGGGGATACTTGTCCCTAGCATCATACTTTTGCTCCGCCCTTCTCTTCCTGGAGTTGTCATTGTTCCAATTGCTAATGTCAGATGTATCTTTCATCACGCTGTCTTCACCCTTAATATACTTGCTTGCTCTCGGCCGGAGCTTAATCATGTCCTCTGGGGGATGCTTGGCTAACGACATATTAAAATAGACGTTGGTCGTTCTATGCTGTAAGGCCACCTTATTCTTCATGTCAGTGATATTCAGCGTCTCCTTAGTGAATCGCTTGAGGTAATCTCTCAGATTTTTGTTCTTCCCTTGTACCACGTACATAAGGGATGCGAAGCTCTTCTCATGAACTCTCCCACTTATGAATTGGCTGACGAAAGTAGCATTCAACTCCTTAAAAGAGCCAATAGAGTTCACAGGCAATCTGCTGTACCACCTTTGAGCCATACCCGATAGGGTTTGAGGGAACGCCCTACACTTCAGGGCATCACTTGTAGGCTGCAGCAGTAGTGCGTTCGAGAACGTCCTAACATGATTTGCAGGATCACCCGTTCCATCATAAGCCTTTATAGTAGTAAACGGGGGTATAAGATTGTTAGGTTTTCCAAGCAACACCAAGTTCGCAGCCCTTGGCCTAGGGGCAACCATCCTTGGTGCTTCAGTTAGAGGGACCTCTGTCCTCTTATCCCTCCTCGGGGTTTCATCCAAATTCACCACAGGGACCTCTGCTCTCTTGCGATGTCTTCTTTCAGCCTTTGAATCTCAGCCTCAAAGGTTTGGATTCTTTCTAGGGCAGTGGTTGAGGGTCCATTGTGGATTCTTTGAGAACGCCTATGGGGTTCTCGGCTTGATCGGTGCCTCCTCGGGGCTTCATCATGATCATCATCCTCAGATGAAGAATCATCAGTATAAAGACCAGAGTATTCATAATATCCTTGATCAGGGCCCAAGTCTCTAATGTAAGGAGGGTGATACAGCTCATGTATCTGCAAGACATGGCCACTTGGTCCAACACCTCGAGTATCCGGGGGGTAGTTAGGAAGACCATACCTGGGGTTAGTATTCAAGGGGAGATCCGTAGTGTGGATCTGTACCCCTGGTGATGGATTGTTCGGATCAAAGGGAGGGGAGACCACCATCTGGAGAGGGTTGGTTTCTTGTCCTTCCTGATTGATCAGAGGTAACGTACTCTCAGTATGGGGGATCGCCCCTAGTTGTTGAGAAACTTGGGATTGGACGATGAAAGCTGATGCTGGGGGAGCCTATTGGACAATCACCCCTCATGCTGGGGGAACCTGCTCGGTGATTGCTCCTGATGCCGAGGGCACGTGCTCGGTGGCTGGTGGAGCAGAGTTGAGAGGTATGGCCTCAGTTGCAACTGATGTCGTTCTTCGTGTGTTCATCATGGTTGATGTTGTTTTCCCACAGACGGCGCCAAATGTTGTGGAATAAAATTGAGGGTTTGTGCGTATTTAATGCTAGGGTTGGTGAGCTTCGAGCTTTAATGGCTGTTTCTGTGTTCGAGACTGATTGGTCCTCACAGAGTGCCTACGTATCTCGTTATTGAGAATCAAGCCAAGACGTAGTTCTAGGTGATGGTGCCCTCGAGGCTATGGCGGCGAGAGCTCACCTAGGACGCAGTGGCTTGTATGTCCTTATTCGAGGATCGAGCCAAAACTTAAGTGACGCATTGAGCTCTGCCCAACAACGTAGTTCTGAGAATGAGGGGGTCTGACCCTTATATAGGCTGAGAATCCTTAGAATTATGGTAGGAGTAGGTGACTTGGTGGGCAAGCCACCTCCTCTAGGAAGGTTCTAGACTCCTTCCTTGTAGGAGTTAGTTTTCATGTTGAATTAGGTGCCTTGGAGGCTAAGTCAGGCAGGAGTTATATCCTTATTTGACTCTTATTGCTGAGCTGTTTATTACCCTTAATATTAATTACGAAATTAATATTAAATTAGGGGTTTCAGGCCTCATTAATGGGCTTCATATTTGGACCAAGCTAGGTCTAATTAATGCAACATTAAATGTGTCTTTAGGGCTTATTTTTAACCCATATCATAAAGAATACTAAAAAATCACTATTTTAATTTGAAATCAATCACGATATACTATTATATATTTTAAATTATATTTCATAACTACTCATTTATTAATCTACCACATTTTTAATATAAAGTCAATCACAATCATATTATCATACATTATAAATCGATTTGCATAATATATATTGTACAATTATAGCCGATTTTTAATAATTATAATCTAACTAACTAGAAATATGAAAATTATCGGATTTTGAAATCCGATTTTAAATAATTTGAATAATTTTCAAAACAAAATTAACCTATAATTAACCAAAAAAAAAAAAAGCACCAATGCAAAATTTTCCTCAGCTGGTGAATACTTCACAATCCCAACTACATCACCAATCAAAATTCCATTCCACTTGGACTGCCCACTATACAATAACCTCCCAATGCTTATTCAACTCCAAAACTTCTAGAGGGCTCACGTTAACCCCAAAGTGCTCATACTCCAAGCCCTCCATCAAAGAGGACTTCATTTTTGTGAAAACAACTCCTCTAAAAGTGAATGCATGTAGGAGAGCCAAACAATCACCATTAGACCTCGCCAACTTTGATGAACTAAGTGTCTGCATCAATTCTCATCCTACTTAAATCATATCAACTTCGATTAAGGTACTACTTCGTATCTTTTTATTAAATGACAGATTATACTTGGATATATTATTTATTATTTTGATTATATATAAGTATCATATTTTTTTTGTTTTAATTGTCCAATAAACTCAACAGAAAAATAATTATGACAAAAAAAGAATTAAAAACGATTTAGGTTTTGATCATCCCCATTCCAAATCCTCCCAACTTTACTTCCCATTAGAATATTCAGTGGCCAGCTTTAATAATTCTACGACTTACTGAATTGTAGGCATCAATCCTTAACACATTACACCGATTTGTTTACCTTATTAGGCGTGCCTATAGATAAATATTTTTTTTACAATGTTTGGTTGACAATGTTATCATTCATAACTAACCTTTCATGATCACTAATATATATATATATATATATATATATATATATATATATATATATATATATATATATATATATATATATATATATAGAGTCATGATCTAGGGAGAACCTCCTTAAAGAGAGAACTCAAAGACCCCATCTAAGACCCTTCATTTAAAAATCTAAGATTTTACATATCAAGGGCAGTTATGTAAAATCAAAAAATCAAGATTAGACTTATAAGGAAACATCGTATATTAAATTTATTATGTACACTTTTATTTATGGAATGAATTCATTTCTTCCTTGTGACGTAATTAATAGAATGAGCAGCTGTTAAGGAAATCTTAATTTTTTTAAAGATCGCTTGTTAACGAATCTGTAACCTTTATTAGGAAATCTTAATTTTTTTTTGAAGATCACCACGAACATAGTAATAATATTATATGTAAGATTTTACAATAATGTGTTCTACTAAGTGTTGTATAATAAATTATTTTTTAATTTAGATTTTAATTGACATATTAATTTGAAACACATTAGAGAATCTTGGTATATTAAATAATATTTCTAAATGTAACTTAATTTAAAAAAAATTGTATAATTTTCCTTTTGAAAAAAGAAAATATATAAAAATATTATGTAGTACACCAAGATTCTCTAACGTGTTCAATTAATTATTTGAAATCGTAATATTATTGTAACATATATTTATATTAAGTTTCTACTAAATATTTTATTAATCAAAAATAAGTTTTGAATAGTACAAGTACACATCACTGTAAATAATTCGTCGAACAGTTATGAAAATTTATTGAATATTTTTAAAAGTAAAATTCAATTTTTTATAGTGTGTCTTTTAAAACAATCCTTGAAGGAATTTAAAAAAAATAAATAAAAAGAAATAAATTGATATATTGTTTTGAAACACGTAAGCGAATCTTGGTGTATTAGATAATACTTTTATATCTAACTTAATTATAAAAGAAATGTATACCTTTTCTTTTCTTAAGAAAAAAGAAATACAAAAGAAATATTATGTAGTATAACAAGATTCTCTTAGGTGATTTTACAATATTGTGTTCTACTAAGTGTTGTATAATAAATTATTTTTTAATTTAGATTTTAATTGACATATTAATTTGAAACACATTAGAGAATCTTGGTATATTACATAATATTTCTAAATGTAACTTAATTTTAAAAAAATTGTATAATTTTACTTTAAAAAAATATATAAAAATATGATGTAGTACACCAAGAATCTCTTACGTGTTCTGTTAATTATTTGAAATCGTAATATTATTGTAACACATATTTATATTAAGTTTCTACTAAATATTTTATTAATCAAAAATAAGTTTTGAATAGTACAAGTATACATCACTGTAAATAATTCGTCGAACAGTTATGAAAATTTAAAGAATATTTTTTAAAAGTAAAATTCAATTTTTTATAGTGTGTCTTTTAAAACAATCCTTGAAGGAATTTAAAAATAATAATAATAAATTGATATATTATTTTGAAACACGTAATCGAATCTTGGTGTATTAGATATTATTTTAATATCCAACTTAATTATAAAATAAATGTATACCTTTTCTTTTCTTAAGAAAAAAGAAATACAAAAGAAATATTATGTAATATAACAAAATTCTCTTAGGTGTTTTTACATTAATAATGTGTTCTACTAAGTGATGTATAATAAATTATTTTTTAATTTAGATTTTAATTGACATATTAATTTGAAACACATTAGAGAATCTTGGTGTATTAAATAATATTTCTAAATGTAACTTAATTTTAAAAAAAAATTGTATAATTTTCCTTTTAAAAAAAGAAAATATTTAAAAATATTATGTAGTACACCAAGATTCTCTTACGTGTTCTGTTAATTATTTGAAATCGTAATATTATTGTAACATATATTTATATTAAGTTTCTACTAAATATTTTATTAATCAAAAATAAGTTTTAAATAGTACAAATATACATCACTGTAAATAATTCGTCGAACAGTTATGAAAATTTATAGAATATTTTTTAAAAGTAAAATTCAATTTTTTATAGTATGTCTTTTAAAACAATCCTTGAAGGAATTTAAAAAAAAAAAGAAATAAATTGATATATTGTTTTAAAACACGTAAGCGAATCTTGGTGTATTAAATAATATTTTTATATCTAAGTACTTAATTATAAAAGAATGTATACCTTTTCTTTTCTTAAGAAAAAAGAAATACAAAAGAAATATTATGTAATATATCAAGATTCTCTTAGATGTTTTGTTAATTACTTTGGAAACGGAATATCATTTTATTAGATTAATAGTCTACTAAATATTTTATTGATCTAAAATAAGTTTTGGATATAGTTACGTATAAGTACAACACTATAAATAATTTAACCAAACATTAAAAAAATTATAGAATATTCTTTCAAATTAAAATTCCATTTTTTATAGCATGTCTTTTAAAACAAATTTCAAAGGAATCTCGAAAACATAATAAAAAGAAATAAAATGACATATTAATTTGAACCACACGTAAGAGAATTTTGGTGTATTACATAATATTTCTAAATGTAACTTAATTTTAAAAGAATTTTATAATTTTTCTTTAAAAAAAGAAAATATACAAAAATATATTATATAGTGCACCAAGTTTCTCTTACGTGTTCTGTTAATTATTTGAAATTGTAATATTATTGTAACAGATATTTATATTAAGTTTCTACTAAATATTTTATTGATCAGAAATAAGTTTCGAATAGTACAAGTATACATCACTATATAAATAATGAGTAGTGCTACATGTACCACCAAAGGCTTGCTTATTTGGCAATTTGTGATATTTTTATTGGTGAAAATTAATGTGAATGCAGGGTTCACTATTATTATTTGTCTTCTAGCCAATCAATACATGACATGTGGCATTTGGGATATATTTTGGAAAAAAATTTGGGACCTCTAGTATTATTGATAAATAAATCATCGAACATTTATGAAAATTTATAGAATATTCTTTTTAAATTAAAATTCAATTTTTTATAGTGTGTCTTTTTAAACAATCCTTGAAGAAATTTGAAAAAAAATGATATACTGATTTGAAACACGTAAGCGAATTAGATGATATTTTTATATCAAACATAATTTTGAAAGAAATGTATACCTTTTCTTTTCTTAAGAAAAAAAGAAATGTAAAAAAATATTGTGTAATATAACAAGATTCTCCTAGGTGTTTTGTTAATATCATTTTAATAGATATTTAGATTAATAGTCTACTAAATATTTTATTGATCTAAAATAAGTTTTGAATATATTTATGTACAAGTACAACATTCTAAAAAATTTATCCAACATTTGAAAAAAATTAAAAAATATTCTTTCAAATTAAAATTCAAATTTTTTTAGCATGTCTTTTAAACTCTCAAAGGAATATCGAAAAGATAATAAAAAGAAATAAACTGACATACTAATTTAACGAAATTTTTAATAAATTAGTAAAAACACATAACAGAATCTTTAATAATTTAATAGAAACTCTTTGCGACATGGTGAGATCCTCTTAAGTGTTTTATTAAAAAAATTAATAATTTTGAATTAGATGTATCATTTCTAATACGAGACGTGATTTAATTAAGTATTTCAAAATGTTGTATACAAAACTTAGTAATTGATGTTAAAAAAAAATAAGAAATCTCAAAACACTTTAAAAAAATCTCAAATTTGTATATTTTATATTACTCAAAACACCTTAAAGAATCTCTAAAAATTAGAATAAAAAATCATCTTAAAAATTCTCAAAATACTTTAAATAATCTCAAAAATAGTGTATTTAATATTATTCAAAACACCTTGAAGAATCTCTAAAAAAACACTTAGCAGAATATTAATAAATTAATAAAAAATAAAAACACTGAACGAAATCTTTAACAAATAAGTAAAACAATGACAATAGAATAATAAATTTATTAATTTTTTTATATTTTACCAGAGAATAGAATAACAATGGAATCTTAAAATAAGTAAATAGAATGTTAAATTGATAAAACACGTAACAGAATCTAAAATGGAATCTCATCCAAGAAATTTCTTGAATAAAATCTTAAAAAGGATATGGAATTATGAAAAAAAATAGTAAGATTGAGATTCCTTCAAGTGTTTCATTAAAACTATAGTATATACAAAGACACTGATATCCAAAAAAAAAAAAAAAAGATACCTATTTTAATTTTAGTATTCATCATTGTACCGGTTGTAATAAATTGTAATGACCTGAATTGAACATGATGTGATTTGTGATTGATCATTTTGATTTTATTAAAGTCGTAACTGCCTCACATGATTCATTACCAAAATTCTTGATTGCCGTATATGTATTTTGTAACTTCTCATTCCGATTGTACCCTCCTGTTATAAATTTAGTAAAACAAATTATTAGTACATGTAATATGAGATCCGTTGGATTATACTAAGATCAAGGGCTAGTAAGTTGGTCTCTCGGTTCTCTCCCATAGCAGGGTTCTCCCTTGAGCACATGCCTATATATATATATATATATAGTATCATTATCCATACATTTAAAAGTACGATATAGTTTTCCTCATATGGTCTTTCCGGAAGGGGTCAATGCCCATATAAGATCAGTTTCTCGATTCCTCTGAAGCGGAATTTTTCTAGACCCTTGGAAGTTGATTCTTGAGAAAAGCACAAAAGTCACATTCAATGAAAATGCATTCAATACTTTTTTTTCTTCGATACATCAATAAAAAATCTCTTTCCTTCATCAACTTAATTGCTAATGACTTTAATATTATATATATTATTATTCCACCAAATTAATATTGAAAGGTACAACATAAATGACCATAACCATTCAGAAGACATCTTAAATTTACAACACGAATCAATGACAAAAGGTACATAAACAATCTTAAAACCATTAATTGTCATTTATTTTGAACCATTTTTTTAATATAATTATCATTTAAAATCAAACATTCTTTTTTCTATAATTATCATTTTGATTATTTGTCCTTAAATTTGTTTTGTGGTTTCTTGTTTGTTAAAAAATCCAAGAGCGTAAAGTCAATTAATTAGTAAGACCACATTAAAATTAACATTAAATTAGATTTACTAATAGTTAAATAAACGTTTTATAATTATCTTTCAAAATCATAACCAACCATTTTTTTCATTATTAGCATTTTAAGTATCTGTCCTTAAATTTAATTTATGGTTTACCATTAATTAAATGAAATCCAGGAATGAAAGACAATTACTTAGTAAGTTCGCAATAGATATAATATTAAATTAGATTTACAATTAGTTAAATATATATAAATTTGATGTGATACATGTGTAAATAAAATGATAATTTTAAAGATATATTTAGTTAATTTATTATTTAAAATTTTAAAATTTTAAATATTTTTATGTCTCATATTTTTCTCCGCTTCTAACCTTTTTAACTTCCATCTTTTACAAGGCAGTTGTATATCTACGTAATATTTTTATTTGGCAATTTAAATTATTAGATTGAGAAAACTTAATGTTTATGAATGATGATATTTTTTTTGTAAGAGTTAATCTTTTGATTTTTTTTTTACTAACAAAAATACCTACACACTTATTCACACACACATGCATGATCCAAACTAAAGTATTTAACTTCTCAACTTAATAACATTTATATTAATATATTTGTTCGTGTGTCGAATACATATTATGCCACAAATTTTTTTATGGTCAGAGTAGTTATAAAAACCACATGTCTATATCCTCCAAAATCATTTATGTACTTTGGTAGTCAACTTTAACGTAAGTACTCTATAAACTCAAGTCACGAAATTATATAACTTGTTAAGAGAATAAACTTTATCATTGCTTACTCCCTTAAAAGATGTTCAATTTTAGTCTTTTCTTATATTTTATGAATTTACATAATTATTGGTGGATCCTAAATATGAATTAATTTCATGCCATAGTTAATAATTGTTATTGCCTATCCGAGAATATAAGGTGAATTTTATTTTTAATTTTTTGGAAACTAAATTTTTCACTTTACTTTATTGGCAAGTCACCAGAACATACGCAAACAAGGCAAACAACGATATGTTATTAATGGGATATGTACTCTCAATAAAGTACTTTATGCTATATAGCTACAAACTTTTGTTGCCGTATTCACATTTGAAAAAGTAAGAAAATACATGATAAGTATGGTCGTTTGACCTGTATCGTTAACAGTATTTGTAACATTTTTCTGACCTTTATGGTCAATCGTAATTTTTTCTTAAAAATAATTTGAAAATTACTGAATAATATTTATAACTTTCTTATTTAATTAAAATATATTATTATAGTCTCTATTAGTGACATAACAAACATGTTGATATCTGACATATTATGATAGAAAATTAACTAACTATATGTATGTCTTATAAGATCTTTACGGTTTTACAGATACATTGAATCAGGAAGTTACATCTATATATAACAAGATTGCTCGGTTAATAGTGTGTTAACGTCACTGGCAACGAGCTACTTCAATACGATGAAATTTCCATTTTATTTGACTTTAAATGTAAATATTCATTTGTCATGGGTCTACAAACAAGCTTTTGATGCTTTTGAGACTTTTTTTGAATTCCAACGAGACTTTTTTATGAAATTAATAAAGTAAAAACTGAACAAGAAACCAAGTTGCTAGAAGTAATTTATGTGTAGTGCAGTTAGGGCTACACAACATTTCGATCTAGATAGATAAATAAGACTGGACCGGGTCTATCAGTCCAAGACCCGGACCGGATCGTATATAAGCGGTCCGGTCTCTGGTCCTTCAAATAAAAAAAATTCGATTTTCCGTCATGTCCGGTCCAAACCCAGAAAAAATCCGGATCAAATCGAAGTTTGTGTATGTAATTCTTTTATATTACTTTATTTCTTAAATAATACTTTATAATATAGATATTAAATATTTTAATACATCATAATTTAACAAAATAAAATTAGTAGATAAAAAATTGATGAAATAGTAGAGACAACATTACAATCTAAATAATTAAATGTAAAAATTTTATTTTTTGATACTTATATATATATGGTAATTATTTAATATTTTTTAGAATTATACCTTCGGTGCGTAACACGGGTAAAATGCTAGTAATTAATTAAGTCTAAGATTTTAAACTTAATAAAATCAAAATAGCAAATCAAAGATAAAAAAAATAAAAAAGATAATTAATTATATAACATGGTTATAAGTCTAAGATTAAGTCTATGTAATGGTTTATATCTTGTCGTCTATAAAAGAAAATCTAGGGTGGAGTGGATCCAAGTCTAAGGTGGAAAGGAAGGATAAGTGAGACGGAGGTTAAGATTTAAGAATAAAGAGAGGAAGCTTGTGGCGGTGAATTAAGGACTTAATTACAGTAAAATCTCTATAAATTAATAATGTTGGGATCGAAATATTTTATAAATTTAGTGAGATATTATTATATCGATAAATTAATAATTTATTAAATTAAAGAGATTTTACGTATGATCTTTAAATTTCCAAGTTCAATGTACTATTTATAATGTATATTAATCAAAAATGAAAAATAAATTACGAAAACATGTTCCAAGACACATTCTATTAATGTACATTTACAAATTAATTGAATTTGAGGATGATTCACTAGCTTTAGAACCGGTCACTCGGAAAGAAGCATTGCAAGCGGAAACAATTCTTCATAACTTTTTTGTTAAAATACGAGAAGAAAATGCCCCAACTCTTAAGTACAATGAGAAGATTTAAAGATGAACTCAATATAGATTTGAAGTTCAACAAAAAAAGTGATAATAGATTCATTTTTTACTAGACAATCTTAGAATTTGAAATCTTTTAGTAATTATTAATTTATAGTTTCGTTGGGACCAATATATATACACTGGAATTTCAAAAAAGTTATTATCTTATTATTTTATCGATTGGGGTCCAATTTTGTACTGGTCCCAAGTTGGGACTTGACAAATTATTAATTTTATCGAGATTATTAATTTATCGAGTATTAATTTATAGAGGTTTTACTGTACTGATGAGAAATATTTGTGAAGTGAAAAAGAAGCGCAGTTTATATTTATTACGGTAAAATTTTTATTAATTAATATAGTCGGGATGAGAGAGAATTCTATTAATTTAGAGAAGTGTTAATTAATTCGATAAATTAATAATTTCAATATATTGAGAATTTGACATCAAATAAATTAATTTTTAATTATATAAATTTAAATAGATTGAATTAAACAATTTATGTTTTATACTTAATACTGTTAATTCAATGTACGATAGTTTACAAATTTAAGGGGTATTAGCGAGATTTAAATTAAGTAAAGATTAATGTATATTTATACGATATCAAAGACGGTACAACATCTTTGGAATCTGTTGGAAGAAGCACTCAATACATCAAAAACATTGATTAATAACTATGGAGGTATTTGGGGGAACTTTTTCATAGAATAAGTCAACTTATTTTAAGACAAAGTTAGAGATTCCTAACTTTCCAACTTATTTTTGCAACTTATTGAATCTTAAACATATATTCAATACATGTATAAATTTTTTTTATAAAAATATTACATTTTTATCCAAAAATAAGTTCATAAATCCTTAAGAAAAATTGTGTCAAACGGGCACTATGTGATTCTCTACGAAAAAGTCACATTCGAATTTTTAGAGGCAACAAAGAAGATTAGTGATGAGTTTCATATAAATTTAAATTTTAAAAACCCTAAAATCATATTTTACAAAATTGTAAGACATATATTTCTATGTGATTGTAAAGGAATTATTAATTTATTGTTATTGGAACTATATATTTATGTAGGATTTTTAAAGAAATTATTATTATATTATCTTATCGAAATTTATCATTTTTTGAACGGGTGGGTCAAGACCTGAGTAAATTATTAATTTTGAAAATTTATTAATTTATTGAATTTTAATTTAACGAAATTATATTATATTAGTTATCTTCGGACCTAATTCGTGATATTATAAGATGCAGCAACCAGCTGGTATGATTTTTTTTCTATTACCAATGAACTTAAAGTTTCAGTTTCTTAGAGTATCGAAGTTACTTATTTTAATTCTGGAAAAAAAAAAGTTACTTATTTAATTTTCCTTTTCTAATAATTAAACGAACCAACATTCTCCACCAACAAATTTAAGCTTTTGTACATACTAGCTTATAACCCGTGCAATGCACATATCTTTTTTAATATCTATAATTATTTTAGTTTTCTTAAAATTTTATATGTTATTAATTTACATATCAAATTGTTACTAAATATGGGTCACGCTCCAGTGAGAACACATGTTAGTGTGAGAACAGTGAGAACACACATATTTACCACATTTTAAGCTATTTTAAAGGGCCTCGCTAGGGGCACCTTCACAAAAAATTCTTATAATTCTATCCTCTATCCATTCATAAGAAAAAAAATTTAACAAAAAAAATTTTAAAAAAAACTGTTGCCACGTCATCATTTTTAATTTTTTTTTAAAAAATTTTTTTAAACCTTTTTTTTTTATGAATGAATAGAGGGTAGAATTATAAGACTTTTTCATATTGGGTGTCCCTGACGGGGCCCTTTAGAATAGCTTGAAATGTGATGTTCTCATTGTTCTCCAACATATACGTGTTCTCACCTGAATCATAATATATATATATATATATATATATATATATATATATGATTTTATACGTTCGATTTAATATCTGCACTCTATCTTGAATTCTTAAAATTTGATTTGGACGATTACAATCCACGTGAAATTTACAAAATAATCTTTAATTTAGTGATGATTTAATAAATTTTTTCTAATTAAATCTATGCAGAAACAAAGAAGAAAAGAAATTGATCATTTTTTACGTTGAAAATTCTATTTAATTTATGAATTCTACTTATAATTCGTTTTGATTATCAAGATCCTTGTAATTATTTGAAGATAGTTCTACTAACAATCAAATATAAATTTAATAATAAGTGTAAGAAGGATTTTGTCCAAAACTTTGATAATCGGTAGTCTGGTCCTTCGTATGACAAAGATCTTAGAATAAATAGATGAAAACCGTTGGATCTAGCATAAAAAAATATTTAATATTTTAATATGTCATAAACTAAAAAATGTGTTTATATTGTAATACGAAAATGTATATGTCAATGATTTAAATTATTTATAATTAGGTTTCCTACATTGAATAGCATTATCAATGTAGGACTTATACATTGAATAAGGTTAATATAAAAATTCGTAATCATATTTTCTCTTGAGATTCTAAGTATTTCCATTTGGATAATAATTATTAAATCATTACTAAATTAAGAATAATTTTATGAGGTTCGCGTGGATTGTAAAATCATCCAAATCTGATTTCTTAATCTCAAGATAAATCTCAAATAGTATATATATATGAATTTTTTTAAGTACTAATAAAAAATAAATAAAATTCAATTCTAATACAACATTTTTAAATATATCCTTTTCAGATAATTTTTTTTAAAAATTTAATTTTAATACAACTTTTTTTAATTATATCATTTTTAGAATATAATTTTATTTTTAAGATTCACTTCTAATCTTTTCTAATTATATATTTTTTTTAATACAACAAAGTCGGCTCCAGCTTCACCCAATGGGATATCACACAACACAAATAAATTAACAACACAACTTTGCAATATAATCGAATCTGAATGCTCAAATTCAAATAAACATAGTGCGTTGTACTTTAATTTTTTGTGTTCTGTGTTGTTGTCTGAATCTGTATCTGTATGCATTTGAAGGACACATGACAGCTATCTCTTTTTTACTTACAATCCCCACGGTCTTTTTTTAATATCTATTAAATATATTAATTTTTTAATATTTATATGTTATTACATATCAAATTGTTGTTAAAAAAAATGGGTTAAATCTCAAAGTGCTCATTGAAGTGGAGTGTAGTATCAAATTTCTCACTCTAGTTATCGGCATCTCATGTATATCATTATAGTTGCAAGTAATGACAGCAATGTTGTGTTTGAAAAATAAAAGTAATTTTTTTGTTGATTCTGCACATTTGTTTTGAATGTTACCGCAACCAAATGAAAAGTTATTAAATTCTAGCATTTTACATAATATATTTAGAATTTAAAAAGTTTATATACTATTTATTTTTAATTAAAGCAAGGAAAATGACTATAAAATTAAAAATAAATAGTAAATGATTTTTAAAAAATCTAAATATATTCTCTAAAATAGTAGAATGTAACAATCTTTCATTTGGTTGCGGTAGCATTTAAGAAAAATATGCATAATTAACAAAAGATTATTTTTAGTTTTGGAACACAACGTTGCTGTCATTACTTGCAACTATAATGGTATACATGAGATGCCGATAACTAGAGTGAGCAATTTGATACTAGCCCTCCACTTCAGTGAGCACTTTGAGATTTAACCCGTTAAAAAATTGATATATATTAGGTTTTACACGTTCAATTATGATTATATCCTTTTCATTTTATATATATTTTTTTAAATTTAATTCCAATACAATCTTTTTAATAATATCATTTTTAGATTATAATTTCCTTTTTAATATGATATAATCTTGTTCGTTTATTTTAAAAAATATTAAAAGATTCGATGATTGAGATTATTTTGATAGTACAGTGATCAAACTACAATGATCAAATCAATTATGGATAAATTCCTTTTACACTTATTATATATGAGGATATAATATACATGTACGTAAAATCTCTGAGACACCACTCATGGATCATGATAACATGATTTTGTAGCATAAAAAATTTATACGATGACTTGAATCTTATTAGTTGATTTGAATAACTAGCATTTTGCCCGTACTTCGTACACGACATCTTATTTAATTTAAAATGACAATACCAAAAAATTTACAAATTTGATTGATTTCTTAGAAAGATATTCTATGCATTTATATAAATAATCTATTCTAAAAAGATATTCATTACAGTTATATAAGTATTTAATAAAACAGTGATATGCTAAAATTTATATAAAAGAGTAACATACAATTCTATTTTGACAATGTTGTAAATTTATTTAATCCATCAAAATCTGCAATAAAAGTAATAAATATTTATACAAATATTGTTCTCCAATTGAAAACAACAATATATTGTCTTCATTATTCAAATGTGAAAATGATAATCCTTGCACCCCAATGGCTCCAAATCAATAAACCTGAAACACAATTTTAAAAAAAAATGGGAAAAAAGAAGAAAATAATAATAGTCTATTGAAATTATCAAAAATTAAAAATTAAACCTTTTTTTTTTTTCCTTTGGTTGTCTGCTGATGAATTACTTGATGATTTTCCTGTTCCCGGTGTCACTGTTTCCGATGTCTCTGTAATCATTTTACCTGAATACTTTGAAAGTGATAGGGTAGCCTCACCCTCTTGTGAATTGCACCCCTGTAAAAAAACAATAATACATAATTAAGATAATTAAATAAGAATATTATATATTATATTTTCCATTATGTTTATGCATGAGTAACATACATCATCTAGATTGATCGTGCTGGCCGCAATTTTTAAAATGCGCTGTTAGTCACAGAGGCATGCCTATTTACATTAAATAACAAGCCTAATTGTTTGTAATGCTTTGATTACTTACATGACCTCTTAACTGAGGGAACCTCTAGTTGTAGAGTCTCTACTTGTTCTGTAATTGTAATAGGCACTAAATCCTAGTTGTGTAACTGCACTTATATAGTCAAGAATAATGCTTGAAAGAAGTTCCAAGGTTCATGCCTCAAGCAAGAAGATAAAGACTGTCAAATAATCACAGTTGGGATTTAAAGAAAGTGAAGAATTTGCATAAGTACCAATTCGAGAAATACATTTGTCTATTCGAGAAGTCTAGCATTCGAGAAGTCAGGGATTCGATATCTCAAGACACCATTCGATATCTCTGAATACACTGTTCGATATCTCATTCGAAATCTCAGAGATTCGATATGTCTACTGCTTTATTCGAGAACTCAAGAAGTCAACAAGTCAAAGTGGTATTTGAGTTCTCAAGGAGTCAACAAGTCAAAGTTCCATTCGATATTTCAAGGACTCAGAAAGCTATTCGATATCTCAAGGATTCAATAAGTCAAGTGTTCTATTCGACAACTCAAGGAATCCTGATGAAAAAGAGCTATTCGAGAAGTAATTCGATATGTCAATATAACAGTGTTCGAGAACTCAGAGTTATCGATCAAGTCAATTCTAGTTCTCGAATCACTTACTTAGTACTCCCTCCGTCCCTCTCAATAGTTTACGTTTGCGGACCAGTTTCCGACACGGATTTTAAGGTGCATTTTAAGGATAGTTGTATAATTTATTTTTGATATTTTCTTTTTTTGTATAAAAATAGAACAATCCTATTTTTATACAAAAAAAGAAAATATCAAAAATAAGTTATAGAACTATCCTTAAAATGCACCTTAAAATGCGTGTCAGATACGCAATTTTTTATGTAAAGAAATGAGAGGGACAGAGGGAGTAACTTCTTGAATACATTCTTGTAGACAAAATACTGGAGAAATTGTACAAGTCAGAAATCTGCAACAAGCCAATGCACTTTATGGATCTCAATCTGTAACGTGCTCTGGAAAGCCTACAAAGAAGCTTGGAGAGATATAGAAGAGACAAAGGGCTAAAGAAGTGGATCTGAACAGGCTTTGCAAAGTCAAATCTGTAACCGTTTGGACTCTAACTCAAATAGGATAGACAGACCAGAAAGTAATTTGTTTTAACTACCTTATTTGTAGTAAGTAGTGTTAGGTCCAAATGTGTTGTAGAGGGGGGGGTGAATACAACTTTTCGAATATGAGAAGCAATAAATACGATGCAATAAATGAACACGCAGATTCAAGGAATATATTTATTATATATAACTTGAAATGGTTGCTACAACATTCATTACAAAGTATAACAGAAGTTCAGAGAGTATTGAATGATACTAAGCTCTGTGAATGCACTCTCTCTCTTTTTCTTGTGTTTTTCTCAACTATTGCTCTCTTAAAAATAAACATCACACAAGTACTTCTATTTATACTACATGTAATCTATGTCCTGTAGTCTTCAAAGACTAAGATATACGTGGCCCAATGATGTCCACATAAATCTTGCCTTATCTTGAAAGCTTGGAAATCTGCCAATCAGAAGATGCCATGTGTCATGTTGAAGCTGCACTCTAAGTAGAACTTCTACTTGAGAATTTCTACTTAGCCATCTCGAATTTCTAAGTAGAACTTCTACTTAGAAATATTCTACTTGGTCATCTAGAATATTTAGTACTTAGAAAATATTCTGGTCTTCAACTTGAAACTTCAATGCACATCTTGAACTTGTGATATCTTCATGTCTTCTTTATTCTTCAGCAAGCTCTTGAACATGGATCTTTATTACTGACATAAACTTGCTATCAATGTCCTGACACTTGATGCACTGGTCTGGTTCATAAGTGACTAGTCTTGATAGTGTTTCTGCTTCTCGAATAAATTACCATATTCACTTAGTAACTTGGCTTTCCAATGTTCGCTTTCCTTCTTGTTCACTTGAAATCAATTGGTCTTGTTGATACTGATAGTTATGATCTTGATTCTCGATTTCTCAAATCACTGAGGCATGAACAACTTTGACTTGAACTTCTCTCAACGATTTCTTCTTGGCTTGATCATAGTTAACATGTTCAATTGTATCAATTACCTTGTCTTCATATAGTGTTGATTTCTTGTGACTTCTTGTTCTTGATTGTCTTCTGGTTAAGTATCTTTTCCTTTAATTGAGTTACATTAGTTATAGTGTTACAAGTTTATACACTCTGCCTTTCAATCTCCCCCTATTTGATTGTCTAACAATGACATTCAAATTAATGAAGGATAACTCAACTAAACAATGAGACGAGAAAAGATAATTAACATTACAGTCTTGAATAATATACAATTGAAAAGTACTTGAAAACAATACAAAGAACTTAAACTAGAAACAGAATTCGAACCTCGAATTAAAGATCATTTGAATGATTCCTATCACCTGGATTATTTCATACCTTTTAGTCAAACTTATATCACCTTATTGGATTCACTCTAAGGTGAATTTTCCTCAAGTGAGTTAAAGCAACCGAAAGACATGAAGGTTTTCCAACTTCAAGTTCACACCACTCTGACCTTTAACCCTAATTCCGTTTCCTCTTCCTAGCTTCAGCAGCTTGGTCTTTCTCTTATTTCTGCCTTCTGCGCTTCTCCTTCTGCTGCTGATCTTTCTTGTACACTGGATCGTGAAGCTGCTCCCACCTAGCATTCAACAGACTTACAGCTTCCATTTCTAGAGGATTCTTGGGCTCTGGGTAAGGATGTTTGAAAAGCCTTCTGAGTTTGTTCACCTCCTGAGTAGTCCTGATCTTTGGAATGTCCTCAAAGTTCTTCATTATAAGCTGAGGTTTCCAATGAGCTTTATCAGCTTTAAACTGACAATAAATCATTTTGGGATAGCCCTTGACACGGTTAGTATTGTGGATACTAGCCGCATCTTTCTCCATTCGCTTCTTTTCCACTACTACTTCAGATAGGTAACTCACGAGTCTCTGCTTTTCTTCCTCATACTTAACTTCCACTTCGTCCCACTTGAACACATATAATACTCTCTCCAGAAATGCAGCATCTTGAGTCTGTAGCAGCCAATTTCTACTCATATGCAAGATTGTTTTATTCTGGTCTGCATCTATGAATACTAAGGCATCAGCTGTATCATCAACATAAGAGTGTATCTAGTATACACTATCTCTTCCTGGAACGCCAACTGTCTCCCTTATCTCTCCTTGTTCCAGTGCTCCAGAAGGAAGAGTCAGAGCTTCATCTACATTCTTCATTGCTTGAAGAATATTCCATTTCTTCTCTATCAGCTCCGGCTCAATCTTCACGTTATCGAGAGGGTTTGGAGCAATGATATCTCACTTCCACACCTCATTGCTCTTCATGAATATGACTCTTTCAATGATCTTCACTGATTTATCTTTAAGCTCAGAAGCGAATCCCTTACTCATCATTTGTCTACAGACGGCTTTAAGAGATTCCACTGAAAGTTCCATTAAATCCTTTTCCTCCATGCTAACCCTCTTCATTTTCTTGTCAACTACCATCCGGACAACATTAGGATATGCTGAGAATTCTGGACCCTTGTCCTCTGCTAGCTGCATTAACTGATCCCTATACAGAATGCTTAGCTTCTCAGATTGAGAGTATTGAATTTTTGTTGCTAGCAAGAACAACTCTGACGCAGATCTTCTCGTTATGAATTGGTCATCCACATATAGGAAAGACATTGGGACTCCTTCTACCAAAGACAATATAACCTGCCACTCCTTAAGCGTTGCATTGTATCCAACCCTGACTTTAGAAATTAATCTCTTCAATGCACTTATGTAGTCCGCAGCCATTGGATTCTGCAAATTCAGGTTGTAGAACAGATCATCTGCCTCCTTGTTATGAACTCCTTTTGCACAGGGTCCCATAAATATCTTCCTTGCTTCATCCCACTTCTGCCCTATCCTTTTCTTGTCCAGATCAACTTGAGGATCAGCTAGCCTTGCAAGCTCATAATCGTACTGCTTCCCTTGTAGCTCCATTTTTTTTTCTAGAAACGCAGCACTTTTTTGCATCATCATCATTTTAAAGAACTCAGCTTGTTCCAAGGCTAACTGTTGAGACTTAAGGGTTTCCTCATCAACAGTAAATTCTTCAGGCATTCCGAAAGACATCCCAGCACCTCCACCTTGATCCTTCAAAGATCTCTTTATAGCATGTTCCAAAGGTACGTCTTCCATATCAGAATCTGAGTCATGGGCCTTCTGTACTGTTTCGTGATGACTCAGGTCAACGAATGGCTCATCTTGCTCAATCGCTATTGCCTTACCCTTTCTCCTCCTCAGAGCCTCTTCATCAATAGACGGCTCAATTTCTATTTCCTTGACAAGATCAGCATGTTCTTCAATTTCTTCGATATGAACTGCATGTTCTTCAATTTCTTCGATATGAACTGCCTGCTGTCTCGTCTCTTTTCCACTCTCCCCCTTAGGTGAGTTATCCTGAACTCCACCTTGGTCTTCAGATCCACCAGCTGCATAAGAACCTCCAAAACCAGAACCAGAGACTCCTGCTCCACTAGCACCACCTGCACCAGCATCGGGGGGAGGTTGTTGCGGCTCGAAACACTCAGGGGGCACAAAATTTCTGATTGCGAACATCACTCTACTGATCTCCACAGCCAGTGTATCCATTGTAGTCTCCATTGCTCCCATCCTCTCATTCAGAGTGTTTCCCAAGACACCACCAGCATGGCCCAAGTCATTTACCTTGTTTGTCAAAACATTAAAAGCTGTAGCTTGACTTGCCATTCGTGCTGCGTAGTCATCAAGAGCCCTTTGATTGTTTCCAATGTTCATCCCTAACTGCCCCATCGTCTGCCCAAACTGCTTCATCTGATTTTCCATAGAAGTCATACGTGTATCAAGATTTTCAATGTTAAGGGACGGTGTTTGGTTTAGGTTACCTCGCTCTAATACTCGTTCTGTTAGTATTTGGCGCTCGGTTTCGGGCCTTTAAAATGAAGGTCCCTCTCTCCCTAACCTCTCACACACACTCCCTGTCTCACGCTCGTGTATGTCTTCAATAAGTGATCCAAAATATGAAGCAGTACCTGCAGAAACTGGATAAGCAATATAATTTGCAGTTATGAGATCAATTTCTGTTGGTTCCTGAGTTGGAATCTCAGGCTGAGAGGCTACAAAGTGTTCTTGTACAACATCAGAACCGATCCTCTTTGCAGCATCAGTACGTACCGGTGAAGGTACGGCTGAAGCTTTTAAAGCTTCATGTCCTTTTGAAGCAACAGTATCTTCAAGAGGTACATAATCCTCATCAAAATCCCTATGTGCAGATTGTTCAAGGGGAGAACCACTCTCGTGAGGTGGAGTGGTTGCGTGTGACATACTAGGGTTTGACTGAGGTTTAGAAGTAGCAGCATGAGAAAATTTGGCTTTCTTTCGAGTAAGAGGCTGCTCTTCGGGGTCACTCGTCTCATCATATCCTACATTTACATGTGCTGGCTGTCTGGATTCCGGTGACAGGGGTGAACGAGAATAAGAATGTATGACAGACTCAGAAATATGGCTCTCACCCTGGGATAGATCCTGCGGGCTAGCAGTCTCTTGGGTTCCGGAATCAGATACATAGGAAGAGGAATGAGTAGTATGCAAAGAGAGATTACCTGATTCATTACCTTGTTCGTCATCGCTCTGCTCATCAGGAATCCCTTCAAATGCCTCAGCATGAGCAGACGGATTCTGAGCATATGATGAAACTTGCGATGATTCCGCCAAAGTGGTAACTCCTGCATCATATTTAAGCCACAGTTGAATGTTTTCAGGAATTGACATTGGTTTACCTTGATGTTTATCCTGATTATCAATTGTTGAAAGTGACTTGGTGCCCATCCCTAGTGGTGCAGATGTTGGGCTTCTGGCAAATCCCTGTCTAACAGCAAGAGCATCCTTCGGTATTAACTCATTAATCAGCATCTGTAAGAACCGAGGAAACCAGCAGACAACATCTGTTGTGTTGAGGTCTCTGCTTGCAGGAGATCCCATTACACCCACTATCTCAGAGAGAACTATGCGTCCATAATTTATATCCAGTTCTCTTGCTAGGGCAATTCCAAAGTTTTGCATGGGAATTGGAATTTGATGAAAATCTTTTTCACGTGCCCGAAAACATTTTGTGATAGCCTCGAAAAAGTAATTCCATTCCACATGAAAGAATTGTTTTTGGATGTTTCCAGTGATCCGGCCAGTCGGAGTATAACATCCTATTTCTTCAAAGAAACTGAGGCGTTCTGCAGCTGTAGGTTCTGGATCATAAGCATCTTTTATCGGGAATTCCAGAACCCTGTTGACAATTTCTTCAGTCACCTCATATTCCTGACCCGCTAGGGTAAACCTGAAACCATAGGGGGTTGTTTTGCTCCCAAAAGTAACCGCACTAGTCCATAATTGCTGTAAAGCATCATGTACTAGTGTAGGTTTAGCAGTAAAAGCATGGCTAGCTTTGGAGTACAAATTGAGAAATCGTATCCAAAACTTAAAGCGCGGGAGTTGATCACCAATTTCCGTAGAAATATTATAATAATTGTTTTTAGCAAGTGAAAAATGGTGAACCATTTTAATTAAATGTTTTTCCTTAAAAAAATGTGAAATTTAATTTTAATTTTCGAAAAACAATTAATTAAAGAACACACAAAGTTAAAGCCCTTTTAATTAATCGAGAAAACCAACAGTTACTCGAACAAATTAAACTACGGGATATTAACTGTAAACAATTAGAGGCGAATGTTACAAGCCCAAGGAGATGTATATTCGTGTGTGTATAGCAGTGAAATCAACTGTGTATACACCAGTGAAATCGTGTGTATATGCGTGTGTATATTATCGAGAATAGAGAAAGTGAACAGTTGAACAAACACACAAACACACAGATTAATGACCACACACACAGATAATAGCTGTCTAAATTTGGGCAGTAATTCGTGATCCGTACGAGTTTAATCACAAAAATCACGAACAGTGGTTTGTAAGTCGAAATCGCCTGTATGTATATGGAGGCTGCTGTAAAACTGAATTAGGTAAAAGTGAATGAATGGATCGAGTTAGAGATGTATATATAGGCATGATTGTGAAATGACAAAAGTGTCCCTGTTAAAAAGAATGATAACACTAAGTACATACAGGGAGAACCTAAGTCGAACTCTATCTCGAACATTATCTCGAACTTCGAGATAAAGTTCGAGATAGATGTTAACTCGAACAACCAACTCGAACAAACAATGTTATTTCCAACAAATAATGTTAACTCGAACACTTGAACCATTTAATCAGTAAAGACCATTTAAACAGCAAAAACCACCATGGAATACCTATCTCGAACTTCAAGTCGAAATTCGAGATAAGTTTCGAGTTAGGAGTTAACTCGAAAAATTCCTGTAACCAACTGAGAATTCTATCTCGAACATCAAGTCGAAATTCGAGATGAGTTTCGAGATAGATTAACTCGAAGTTATTCTCTCAGACTTGGATCTTTTCAAAATATCCCCTCAAGTGGAACCTCATCTCAACCTTCGAGATAAAGTTCGAGATAGAACTTATCTCGAATATTTTGAAGATAGAAATAGGCACTCTGGTGACTCGAATTCGAACTCTAAGTCGAATTTCGAGATGAATTTCGAGATAGAGACTAACTCGAAATTCTTCCCAGACTTAGAATTTTCAAAACTTCACTCTGGAAGCTCAAATCAAAATTCAAGTAGAATTTCAAGATGAGTTTCGAGATAGTGACTAACTCGAAATTTTGAAGATACTTAGAATAATTTGACAATTCTCTTTGAAAAACTCAACACTTAATATTGCCAAA
Organism: Kitagawia praeruptora; assembly: GCA_037693485.1. NCBI lineage: Eukaryota > Viridiplantae > Streptophyta > Magnoliopsida > Apiales > Apiaceae > Kitagawia > Kitagawia praeruptora. The sequence continues at coordinate 25,190,399 of CM075350.1, read as the reverse complement.
TTAATATAAATATCAATTCAAGGATTTTAATATATGACATAATTAAAACATTCCTTGATAATTCTAAGGCCTCTAATTACATGAAAAACACAGGTAAATTCATCTAAAAATCATGCAAAATTTAGAATATTATGAATTTAACTCCCCCTATGATCATGCAATCTAACAAGCATAAATTCAAAGATTTGTGCTATAAAAGACACTTAAAACACAATGAATTCATGTAAAATGACACTATATGCAACCTATAACAATCATTAATTAGGCATTTTAAAGTCTAAGCACATAATGATTAAGTAGCTTGCATATACAAACATAAACATGGATTTTACAGATAGAAAGCTTTACTAACTTGTGTTAAGCATTCCCAATTCACCAACCAATCTATTGAATGTTACTTCATCAAGAGGTTTGGTGAATATATCTGCAATTTGTTGCATTGTGGGCACAAAATGTAGTTCCACAGTCCCCTCCTCAACATGTTCTCTTATGAAGTGATATCTGATGTCAATGTGCTTGGTTCTTGAGTGATCTACAGGATTGTTGGTTATGGCAATGGCACTTGTGTTGTCACACATAATTGGAATTTTCTTGTGCTCCATGCCATAATCCTTCAATTGGTTCCTCATCCACAGTATTTGAGCTACACAGCTTCCAGCAGCAATGTACTCAGCTTCAGCAATAGAAGTAGATACTGTATGTTGCTTTTTACTTTGCCAGGACACCAATCTTCTGCCAAGAAATTGACAAGCACCAGATGTGCTTTTCCTATCAATCCTGCAACCTGCATAGTCTGAATCCATATAGCCAATTAGATTAAAACCTGTATCTCTTGGGTACCAAATCCCTAGATTTGGTGTGCCCTTGAGATACCTAAAAATTCTTTTGACGGCTATGAGATGTGATTCTCTAGGATCCGCTTGGAATCTTGCACATAAACAAGTCGCGAACATTATATCGGGTCTACTTGCAGTTAAATAGAGGAGTGAGCCAATCATACCTCGATAGCTTGTGATGTCAACTGGTTTACCTGATTTGTCTTCATCAAGCTTCGTGGCTGTTGCCATGGGAGTCTTAGCTGCTGATGCATCTTCTAGATTGTACTTTTTGAGTAAATCTCTGACGTACTTGGATTGACTGATAAAGATACCATCTTTTCTCTGACTGATCTGTAATCCAAGGAAGAAGGACAGCTCTCCCATCATGCTCATCTCATATTTTTCCTGCATTAGCTTAGCAAATTTCTCGCACAAGCGCTCATTAGATGACCCAAAAATAATATCGTCCACATAGACTTGAACAAGTATTAAATCATTCTTTACATTTTTATAGAACAATGTTTTATCAATTACTCCCCTAGTAAAACCACTTTCAATTAAGAATAGGGATAGGGTTTCATACCAACACCTTGGGGATTGCCTGAGGCCATAGACAGATTTGAAGAGAAGATACACAAAATCTACAAGTTCTGGATCAATGAAGCCAGGCGGCTGTTCCAGATACACTTCTTCTTCTAACTCTCCGTTCAGGAAGGCACTTTTCACATCCATCTGAAAAACCTTGAAGTTCTTATGTGCTGCAAATGCCAAGAACATCCTGACTGCCTCAAGTCTTGCAACCGGTGCATAGGTCTCATCATAATCAATTCCTTCTCGCTGAGAATAACCTTTTGCAACCAAACGAGCCTTGTTTCGAGTTACAAGTCCGTTTTCATCCATTTTATTTCTGAATACCCACCTAGCTCCAATTACTGATTTGTTCTTTGGTCGGGGTACCAGTTTCCAAACTTTCTGCCTTTCAAACTGATTGAGTTCCTCTTGCATTGCAATCACCCAATCAGCATCACCAAGAGCTTCTTCTATTTCTTTAGGTTCAAGCTTGGATAAGAACCCGCATCTGGATCACCAATAATTAATTCAAACGGATGGTCTCTATTCCATACCCGTTCTCTTGGAAATTGTCTTGATGATTCAGCGTGACTTTCTGAGTTGTGGTGCTGACTACTTTGATTATTTTCACTAACTCCCCCTGAGTTAGTGCCAGCTCCTACAGAACTAGTGTCATCTCGTCTTGAGCCTTGAATACTTGTTCTTGAACTGCTATTTACTCCCCCTGAGTTGTTGCCGGTTCGTACTGAAGAAGTCTCTTCTGATCTTATCGAATTAGATTGTCCACTAGACTCAGGTTCTTCACGTACACTTGGAACATTTAATGGGACAACCAACTCAGGTTCATCTTCAAGTTCTTCTAAGTCCAGATTCTGAAATTTTAGGGACTCAGGTTCACTAGAATCTCTTGAAATTGATGAGAGTTTGGTATCGTCGAATCTGACGTTGTAGCTTTCAGTCACTTTTCGATCATTTACTAAGAACACCCTATAAGCTGCTACCACATCTGTGGAGTAACCAACAAAGATTCCTTCACGAGCTTTTGCTGCAAACTTGCCTAGATTTTCATCATCTATAAGAACATAGCATTTTGCTCCAAAGACATGAAAGTATTTGATTGTTGGTCTTCTGCCGTTCATTAGCTCACACGGTGTCTTTTCTTTATCTTTTATGATCAAGGATCGATTTTGAGTGTAACACACGGTACTCACTGCTTCGGCCCAGAAGTACAGAGGAAGTTTCGAATCATACAACAAAGTTCTTGCTGCTTCAACCAATGTTCTATTCTTCCTTTCAACTACTCCATTTTGCTGTGGAGTTCTCGGGGCTGAATACTGACGACGTATTCCCTTAGATACACAGAAGTCATTCAGCACTGCATTTTTGAATTCAGTGCCATTATCTGATCTAATCGTCTTCACAGTAAGTGTTGAAACATTCTCAATTTGAGTGATGTGATCAATGATTAGGAAAGGTACTTCGTCTTTCGTCATTGCGAACAATACCCATGTATACTTGGAAAAATCATCCACGATTACCAATGCATATCTTTTCCTAGACAAAGATAGGACATTTACTGGGCCAAACAAATCCATATGAAGAAGTTGCAGAGGCTCAGTAATACTAGAAATTTCTTTGCTTTTATGCGATGCTCGCTTCGACTTTCCCATTTCACAAGCTTCACAGAGTCCTTTCGGAGCGAACTCCATTTGAGGTAGATCTTTCACCAATTCTCGCCTCGCGAGAGCATTCATCGTTTTGAAGTTTAAGTGAGATAATTTTTTGTGCCATAACCAGCTTTCATCATCCGAAGCTTTGCTGTAGAAGCAGGTAACTTCATTCTGATTTGCTGAATCCATGTCTGCAACAAAAAGATCTGCCTTTCGAACTCCTCTCAAAGCCAGTGAACCTTCCTTGATGTGAGTGATTGATACACCTTTCTTGTTGAAGACAATTTCGTAACCTTTGTCACAGAATTGACTGATACTCAACAAATTGTGCTTTAATCCCTCAACATAGGAAATATCTTCAATGATGACATTGCCAATTTTCAGTTTGCCATATCCCTTTGTCACACCTATGCTGTCATCTCCAAAGGTAACATAAGGGCCAGCTTTCATAACCAACTCTGTAAGCAGGGACTTGTTTCCAGTCATATGCCTTGATGCTCCACTGTCTAGCACCCATATGACTTTATTTCTATTTTGCTTAATGCCCTGCAATGACAGATTGGTTAGACATTCTTCGGAACCCAACTTTGATTGGGCCCGGCTTTTCGATAAGATCGATAATCAACAGATTTAACAACAGGAGATGCACTTTTCTTAACATTACTAGAGCTTTCGACTTTCTCCTTTCCTTTCTCAGACTTGACATGTTTGTCAGTCCTAGGAGAAGGTTTGTCACTCCTAACTTTAGGAGGACTGACAGTCTTGGCTCTCACATGCTTTTTCTTGATGTTTGAACTAGCAGCAGTATTTGAGCATGACTGGCTAGATGCATTCATTAAATTCACAAAAGTTTGCATGATGTTAAAAGTGCATGGCATACAATTAGGTTGACCACACTGTGCATGATTCGGATGCAGATTATTCATTGTATGTGTGGCAGGCATGGCATGTGCAGCAGGAACATTTATGTTAGCTTTACATGCATAAGAAAGATGTTCAGTAGATTTGCAGTGATAACATGCTTTCTTTATTCGTTCAGCCTTAACCTCTTTTATGCCTTTCTTCCCTTGTTGTTTAACAGCCTTAGCTCCTATTCCTGGTCTAGATTCATCTCTAGGGAAATTGATTTTAACTTGTTTGATAGGAGTTATAGGTTGTACGTTCTGGCGATCTTCCATCTCAATCTCATATCTAGCTATTAATTCAGTCTCTTCTTCTTCTTTTCTAGGAACAAGGTGTTTGTAAATGGGTTTGACAGAAGATTTAAAAAAACTAGGAATTTCATTTTTAAGGTCACTGGAACTAGTGTCTATATGTCTCTTCCCTTCTTTCTTAGAAAGGTCAGAATAATCAAGTCCTACACCTACTCCAGTTATCTTCTTAAATACGTCATTATCTACATACACTTTACTAGCAGCTAGTTTGTAAGCTTCGTATTTAGTTTCTAACTCAGCTAGTTTGTTCCTAAGACATGCTTCTATTTCTCCCTTAAGGATGAGCTTGTGTTCCAAAGATTTAATGAAATCTCTTAGGGAAGTATCTACAGTGCAAGCAGCCTCTAACTCTTCCACTTTTGCCTCAAGCATTCTGCTTTTGGCGACAAGTGTTTTCTGTTCCTTTTGAGAAGTGTCTAGGCTTTTGCACAACATATAGATCTCTTCGCTAAGAGCCCCGTTCTGTTCCTTATAATCGTCAATGGACATTTCTACTTTAAGGGTTAGAACTGGTACCTCTGGTTCCTCTGATGTCTCAGCCATGAGGGCAAAGTTTGCTACATGAGTAACATCTTCCTCATCTGAATCATCCCAAGCTCTTCCTTCTGTTACTAATAAAGCTCTTTTTCCATGTCTTTCCTTCACCAGCGATTCATACTTGCTTTTGAGGGCTTCATATGTCTCTTTTGGATAAGTCTGTTTAGGTTTTTTGCAGTCAGTAGCAAAATGTCCAGCTTCACCACAATTATAGCATTTGAACTTCATTTTGAAATCCAAAGGAGATTTGTAGCTGGTACTCTTGCCTTTGCTTTTGTAGCCTAACGAACTACCACCACCCTTAGCAGCCCGATAGTAAGATGAAGAATTTCTCTGTGGTCGGTTGCTCTTTCTGAATCTCATGTTGCTGAACTTCCTTGCCATGTATGCCACGACACTATCGTCCATGTTGTCCAGCTCTTCTTGGGTGAAGTAGTCATCATCACTGTTAGATGTGCACTCGTCATCATTATCAACTTGATGTGGTGCATGTGATGATTTAGTCTTTTCTGCAACCATTGCCTTCTTAGACTCTTCCTCATCAGCAACTAATCCTGATGCAGTTTCTTTTCCTTTTGAATCATTGTCCCATGCTTGATCTTGAAGTGTTTCCAGCTCATAGGTCTTTAATATTCCATAATATTCTTCCAGAGAAGTTGTATGCAAATCTCTGGTTTCTCTTACTGCGTAGACCCTATGTTCAATGCTCTTTGGCTGGTTTCTCAGATATCTCGTATTGGTCTCAACCATGGGGAGAGTTACACCTCTCAGATTCAAATCCAATACTAACTGACTGAATCTTAGATAGACGTCTGTTATGCCTTCTCCTTTTCTTATTCTGAAGGTGTCATACTCCATCTTGAGTATGAGTGTCTTGTTGCTTCTAACCTCTGCAGATCCTTCCATGACAACTTCTATCTTGTCCCAAATCTTCTTTGCTGTATTCAAACCTTTGACTATGTTGAACATTTCATGATCAAGAGATTCCATCAAGGTTTGTCTTACAGAAGTATCATAAGCTATTTGCTCCTTGTCAGCATCCGTAAAGTCCGCTGCCTTTTTAGGCTCAGACCGAGCAGGTATAACCTCCTCTCCTTCCGTACGCTCAGGAATAGCTTTCATTGGAACAAATTTACCCTTTTCAAGGACTTCCAGATATTCAGGGTTAATTGTCTCTAAGTAGAGTCTCATTCTGAAAACCCACTCTTCATAGTGATCTCGGTTGAACATTGGGATCTTGAATGTATTTTTAGGAGCCATTTCAATTCTGGTCACTAAAAAGTTTCTAAGTACCCAAGACTAGGCTAAGTAGAATATATATGTAGAACTTCTGCCAAGTCGAAATTTCTCCAAGTAGAAATTTTGCTCAAGTCGAACTTCACCAAGTAGAAATTGTCCAAGTCGAAATTCTATGTAGAAAATCTCAAGTAGAAATTCTATGTAGAACTTTTGTCCTTGGAATAAATTTTCTGCAGATTACTTTAATATTGAATAAACAATATTATCTCTTTAACACCTTTTTGACTTTGATGCTTAACTCACCTAACCCACCTAACCCACATGCTAGGTACTGATTATGTCTTGTACACTTTCGGCCGTGAATAATGCAAATCAAAAAGTCCAAAAATACCTTTTTATTCTTTTACTATTTATCTGTTTGAAAAGGAGATCAAAAAGTTGTTGGGTTGTCTTCTTTGATAAGAACAGATGATGAACACTCAAGAACACCAAATATCAACGAACCCAGATTAATTCACAAAAATTAATTAAAATACCCCCAAGCTAAATAATCACACCTGGAGTATTTAAATAATTTTTCGGATGAGTTTTCAGTACCAACGAATTAAAGCACACTTTTCGAAAAAATGAAAAGTAGATCTAGAAAATGAAAACTCACGATTCCTCTACCAAACACAAGGATCTATGTTTTGTATGTTAAACATCTGCTCTGATACCAATTGTTAGGTCCAAATGTGTTGTAGAGGGGGGGTGAATACAACTTTTCGAATATGAGAAGCAATAAATACGATGCAATAAATGAACACGCAGATTCAAGGAATATATTTCTTATATATAACTTGAAATGGTTGCTACAACATTCATTACAAAGTATAACAGAAGTTCAGAGAGTATTGAATGATACTAAGCTCTGTGAATGCACTCTCTCTCTTTTTCTTGTGTTTTTCTCAACTATTGCTCTCTTAAAAATAAACATCACACAAGTACTTCTATTTATACTACATGTAATCTATGTCCTATAGTCTTCAAAGACTAAGATATACGTGGCCCAATGATGTCCACATAAATCTTGCCTTATCTTGAAAGCTTGGAAATCTGCCAATCAGAAGATGCCATGTGTCATGTTGAAGCTGCACTCTAAGTAGAACTTCTACTTGAGAATTTCTACTTAGCCATCTCGAATTTCTAAGTAGAACTTCTACTTAGAAATATTCTACTTGGTCATCTAGAATATTTAGTACTTAGAAAATATTCTGGTCTTCAACTTGAAACTTCAATGCACATCTTGAACTTGTGATATCTTCATGTCTTCTTTATTCTTCAGCAAGCTCTTGAACATGGATCTTTATTACTGACATAAACTTGCTATCAATGTCCTGACACTTGATGCACTGGTCTGGTTCATAAGTGACTAGTCTTGATAGTGTTTCTGCTTCTCGAATAAATTACCATATTCACTTAGTAACTTGGCTTTCCAATGTTCGCTTTCCTTCTTGTTCACTTGAAATCAATTGGTCTTGTTGATACTGATAGTTATGATCTTGATTCTCGATTTCTCAAATCACTGAGGCATGAACAACTTTGACTTGAACTTCTCTCAACGATTTCTTCTTGGCTTGATCATAGTTAACATGTTCAATTGTATCAATTACCTTGTCTTCATATAATGTTGATTTCTTGTGACTTCTTGTTCTTGATTGTCTTCTGGTTAAGTATCTTTTCCTTTAATTGAGTTACATTAGTTATAGTGTTACAAGTTTATACACTCTGCCTTTCAAGTAGGTTGTATCCATGTTCTATAAGGATACAGCCTCACTTCCTTAGCAATTAACTTTTGGTGAGTCAAGTTTTTCATATTCATTGTAAGCCATATCTCTCTGAGAAAAACGAAGCTGAGAATACTATCATTTGTATTCATAGATTGTAGCAACCTTTATCTAATAACACATTAGATTAAAGTGATATTGTGACTTGTGTTGTTCTTTATCCGCACCTACATCTTTGCACACACAAACACTTATCTGCTACACAGACTTAGCCCAAGGAAAGTTCAAGAATCCATTCACCCCCCTTTGTATTCTTTTATTGTATTCTATACTCAACAAGTGGTATCAGAGCGGGCTATTTATTCAAAAACAGAAAAACGATCATGAGTTCGAATACACCAAAGACCACAGGAACGGTGAAAGTCCCTAAGTTTGACAAAGAAAACTACAACCTTTGGAAGATCAAGATGCAGTTGTTCATCAAAGCATATCATCATTTGTATCCTGAGATTCTCAAAAATGGTCCATTTGTTCCCCAACAGGAGATTCCTGAAAAGACTGTTGGAACCACTACTATTCCAAGATCTTATGTGGCTAAGGATCCATCCAAATGGACAGAATCAGAAAAGGAGATGGTTGCCCTTGACAGTCACCTCATGTTGCTGACTATAGATTCCATGGACATATCAATGTTTGCAAACATTGCTTCATGTACCACTGCCAAAGAAATGTGGGATCACATTGAGGTGTTATGTGAAGGAATTGATGAGGTCAGAGAGAACAAGAAACAGATACTGGTCACACAGTATGAAGCTTTCATGGCACAGCCCAAGAAAAGCATCACTGAGATGTTTGAGAGATTTCACAAGCTAGTTACTGAGTTGCAGATGAATGGCAAGGTTTACAGCACCAAGGAATTGAACATGAAGTTTCTGCCATCTTCACCAAATCATCTAGAGCAAAGGGTCATTTCTCTAAGGGAAAGAGATTTGAACAAAGTTACATATGATGTGCTCTATGGGATTTTAAAAACTCATGAGCTTGAGTTGCTTCAGAAAAGGGCTATCCAAGCCAACTAAGGCAGAATGATAAACACATCATGTGCCTTGATTGTCAACAAATCTATTCAAGACCTAGAAGCATCTACAAGCCAATTAAGGATAGAGAAGGTAGTAGATGATGAAGAAATTGAAGCCGAGGTAAGTGAACTTGTTGAGGAGAGGAGGAAGATGAGTTCTATACTCTTGAAGAACTAGATGGGATGGAAAACACTTCATATGCTTTCATGGCCAGAAAATTTCCAAACATCAGATTCAAGAGGAATCAACCCTTCAAACCCAAAACCCAAAACATTCATTCAACAAGAACAAGGCACCTGTGAAACTAAACAAGACTAAGTTCAAAACCAGCCATGTGGATAGGTCATCTGTAAGGTGTTATAGATGCAATGACCTAGGGCATTTTGCCAGTGAATGCAAGAAGCCTAAAAAGAAGGATAGAGATTATCTTGAGCTCGAAGCTAAGTATGAGGCCCTTCTGAAAAAGCAGACACAAGGTAAGGCCTACGTAGCTGAAGGGAAGTGTTGGGATGATTCTGACAGTGATGGAGAGGAACAAGAATTTTGCAATTATGCCTTGATGGCCAATTCCAAGGATGACACATCTCCATCAGATCCTCAGGTACCATCTCTCACTACTATAGACATGTCTGTTTCTGAGTATAAATGCATGATTGAACAACTATCTGTTGAGATATTTAACATTCATACTAGTATGACTGCTGCTAATGAAGAAATTGCTAAACTGTCTACTAGAAATGAAATGTTAACCAAAAAGAATGAGGAACTTGAGCTCACTACTATGCAAGTAGAAAACCTAAAGAAAGAAGTTGAATATCTGCAGAATAAGGTTCTATGTGCTAGTCAAGTGGGAAAGGCTCTTAGGGATGAATTAGCTGAAAATGAATTCAAACTGAAAACATTTAAGAAATCATCTGGTCTAGTGCAATCCTACTGTGAGAAAATTCAAGCAAAACCCAAGGCTGCTATTGGACTTGATTATGACACTCTTAAACAGAGAAAAGGCTATGCTGTCATTGAAGATGACACAGTTGTCCAAGAGGAAGTGCCTCACATTTTGAAAAAGACTGAAAATCCAATTTTTAAGGAATCAACATTTGAAATTGATGAGGATGCCTTACTCATCAACAAATGTTGTATGATGAGGATGAGACACAATACAATGAACAACAAGCATCTTCCAAGAGTGAGAGTGTCAAGTCAAAAGCCAAGGAGCCAGTAGGTGATAGGTCAAGACCTAAGAAGTTTGTTAAGTTTGTTCCAGCTGGGAAGAGTGAATCAGAGAAGAAAGTGACTAAGAAGAAACAGAACATAAATGGCAAGTTAGGGATTAATAAAGATAACAACTATGCTTATGTGCCTAATGCCCCTAGGAAAACTTGTCAGAACTGTTTCAGTACCAACCATTTAACTCATGCATGCAAGAAACCTGTTGGTAGTGTGCCCAAACCTTTCTATGATTGCTCTGTGCCTCTAAGACCTAGAGATGCTCCATTTTGTGATAAACTTGACTGTATGCCATGCAATATGAATGTTATGACTAGTTGTTTCAATTTGAGAAGGCAATTCATTGATGGTTGTATCAGTCACAATTCTCACACACACTACACCAAGTCAAAGTCTTCGAGTCCTCCTAAAGCTAGGAAGGTACCTTTGTCACCTAAGTCTGAGGCCTCAGGCTCTAAGACTTCTAACAGTGACAAGAAGACTAACACCAAGAAAGTTGATAAGCATGTTGTTTATGATAGAACTGTTTCTAAGTCACATGGACCCAAACTTGTTTGGGTACCAAAGGAGAAGTAATACCTTTGTGTTTGCCCTTGCAGGGCAAAGAAAGTGAAAAGAAGGTCATGTAGATTTTGGACAGTGGATGCTCAAATCATATGACTGGTGATATGGCCCTGCTATCACAGTATGAGGAAAAGGCTGGCCCAATGGTTGCTTTTGGAGATGACAACATGGGTAACACATTGGTATATGGCAAGTTAAAAGTTGGTAATGTCATCATTGAAGATGTAGCACTAGTCAAGGGACTCAAGCATAATCTGCTAAGTGTTGGTCAGTTTACTGATAGAGGATTCAAGGTGGATTTTGACAAAGATGAATGTTTGATCACCCACAAGAAGACTGGTGATTTTGATCTATCTGGAGTAAGAAAAGGAAGCCTGTTTGTAGCCAATATGGATTCTGCAAACAAGGACAAAATTTGTTGCTTTTACTCAAAAGCATCAAATGAAGATTGTTGGCTGTGGCACAAGAAACTATCACACCTGAACTTCAAAGCCATTAATTCTCTAGTCAAAAGAGAGTTAGTGAGAGGCATGCCCACACTCGAGTTCTGTCAAGAAGGAGTGTGTGAGGCTTGTCAAAAGGGAAAAATGAAAAGATCAAGCCACAAGTCAAAGACAGTGACATCAATAACCAAGCCCCTGCAACTCATTCATATGGATTTGTTTGGGCCTGTCAATGTCATGTCACTAGGAAGAAAGAAGTATGCCTTGGTGATGGTTGATGACTTTACAAGGTATACATGGGTGGAATTTCTTGCATCAAAAGATGAGGCTCCACAAGTAATCATTGAGTACATAAAGAAAGTTGACAAAGAAGCAAAGGCCAACAATGCAAGTGTGATTGCATTGAGAAGTGATAATGGAACAGAGTTCAGAAATGCCATACTTGAAGCATTCTGCAAAGAGAATGGAATTTCTCAGCAATTCTCAGCTCCAAGGACTCCACAACAAAATGGAGTTGTTGAGAGAAAGAATAGAACTCTGATTGAGGCTGCTAGAACAATGTTACTTGATGCAAAGATGCCTACATGTTTTTGGGCTGAGGCTGTAAGCACTGCATGCTATATCCAGAACAGAACCCTCATCAATAAAAACACTGGAAAGACACCTTACAATTTGATGACTGGAAAGAAGCCTACTCTAAAGTATGTTCATACTTTTGGAAGCAAATGCTTTGTATTGAAGGATAATTCTGAATATGTTGGTAAGTTTGATGCAAAGGCATTTGAAGGAATTTTTCTTGGCTACTCTATGGAAAGAATTGCATACAAAGTTTATGTCATCAATCAAAAGAAAATTATGGAAAGCACATATGTGACATTTGATGACAGCAAACTACCTGGACTAAAAGAAGCCAATGATGAAGATAAAGATCCATTAAGGTTTGATAATCTAGATGATTCTGATGAAGAGATTGAAACTGAAGTTGAAACTCAAGTTCAACAAACTCAAGTTAATGATGACACAAGAGAAGAATTTGTGCCAATCAACAGTGGAGAAACAAGCATCCAAGGCACACCTGTGAGTAGTAGCAATCTCACAGGGGGAGGAAATGAGAATGATCATGATTTGGATGATGAAGCAACATCAAGAATGAGAAATCAGGCTGAGCACTCAAGGAAATGGGATAGATCACACACTGCAGAGCAAATCATTGGAGATCCTAATGCAGGAGTAAGGACTAGGAGAGCTACTCAGAATGAGTGCCTCTATGGTTGTTTTCTATCTCAGGTTGAGCCTAAGAAACTTGATGATGCACTGTTGGATCCAGATTGGATTATTGCCATGCAAGAGGAGCTGAATCAATTTGAAAGGAACAAAGTATGGGAACTTGTGCCTGCACCAAAGAATAGAACCATTGTTGGAACAAAATGGGTTTTGAAGAATAAGATGGATGAAGATGGTGTAATAGTAAGAAACAAAGCAAGGTTAGTTGCAAAAGGATACTCTCAACAGGAAGGCATTGATTATGATGAGACATTTGCCCCTGTTGCTAGATTGGAAGCCATCAGAATATTCTTGGCATTTGCTGCTCATTCAAACTTTAAAGTGTATCAAATGGATGTCAAGAGTGCATTTCTGAATGGAGAGTTGGAAGAAGAAGTTTATGTGCAACAACCACCTGGCTTTGAGGATCCACACTTCCCAGAATTTGTTTATAGACTGCTTAAGGCACTGTATGGACTTAAGTAGGCTCCAAGGGCATGGTATGATACTTTATCTCAATTTCTCCTTGAAAATCAATTCACTAGAGGTACACTGGACAAGACACTATTTTACAAGAAACATGGTGATGATATTATCTTAGTTCAGATCTATGTGGATGATATCATATTTGGTTCTACTAATGAGAAGCTGTGTGAAAAGTTCTCTAAGCTAATGCAGAGCAAATATGAGATGAGTATGATGGGAGAGTTGACATTCTTTCTTGGGTTGCAAGTTAGTCAAAGGAAGGATGGTATCTTTATCAGTCAAACCAAGTACATCAAGGATTTATTGAAGAAGTTTGACCTAGAAGACTGCTCACCTGCAAAGACACCCATGGCCACTGCCACTAAATTAGATGAAGATGCTAAAGGCAAGAAAGTAGATATTTCAGTCTACAGAGGCATGGTTGGTTCTTTACTCTATCTCACTGCAAGTAGGCCAGACATCATGTTTGCTACATGCTTGTGTGCAAGGTTTCAATCAAATCCAAAAGAATCACATTTGATTGCTATAAAAAGGATCTTTAAATATCTGAAGGGCACTCCAAACTTGGGTTTATGGTATCCTAAGGACACAGGGTTCAATCTGGTTGGTTATTCTGATGCTGATTATGCTGGATGCATAGTGGATAGAAAAAGCACCTCAGGTAGCTGCCAGTTTCTTGGACAAAGGTTAGTCTCTTGGTATAGTAAGAAACAACAATCTGTCAACTTCCACAGCTGAGGCTGAATACATAGCTGCTGAAAGTTGCTGTGCTCAAGTGCTTTGGATTAGAAATCAACTTAGAGATTATGGACTTGTGTTGGAAAGAATTCCAATCATGTGTGACAACACAAGTGCAATCTCTATAGTTGCCAATCCTGTCAATCATTCTAGAACAAAGCACATTGACATCAGATATCATTTCATTAGAGAGCATGCAACTAATGGAACCATTGAGTTGCACTATGTCTCTACAGATAAACAACTAGCTGATATATTCACTAAGCTATTAGATGAAGCCACCTTCACAAGGTTGGTTAGTGAGATTGGAATGCTGAATTCTTCAGATTCTGGCTAAGTGAATATATCAACTGAGTTGTTGCAGCAGTAAACACTTACTTTATCTAAATTCTCAATATTTTTGGAGTAAGTGTTGGCTGAAATACGATTTATAAATATTTCAAATATGTTGCATATGTTGGAAAATCATATTTTCTTGTTAACTTGAAATTTCTATGAAATTTTGAGAAAATCACTATTTAATTTTCTAGAATATTCTTGAATGAATATGGTTGGTAAATTTTAAAAGATAGTGAAAATTGAGTTTCTATGAGTAAAAGGAATAGTTCGATAAGTCAGACTTCTCGAATGGTTCATTTTAGTGTTAGTGGTCGACTTTTCTAACAAGCCTATTCAGGACACTCCTGAGTTCTCGATTGGTGTCTTTTAAAGAACTCCAACAGAGACATGAGTGAGTTCTCGAATAAGGTATTTAAGTTCTCTATTGATAGAGTTCTCGAATAGCATGTTTGAGTTCTCGAATCATTTGAAAAGGATGATTTCTCGCTGAATTTTTACAGATTTTGGATTTTTATTCAAAATTCAGAATTACTCATAAAAACATATTTTACCTAATTTAGAATTTATTCTAAGTTAGATAGCTGCCAGCTGTAAGTTTTCAACCTGCTTGAGTTATCGAATAAGCCTTTCTTGACTTATCGAATAGTTGTTTTCTACTTCTCGTATGCTTGACTTGTCGATACAAAACATACATCTAATCGACAATTCAAGTACTTCATACTTATACAATTTCACATCTATTCGATTCATTTCATTCAATTTCTCAAGCATCAAAGCTCCCAAAACCCCTGAAAACCCTAACTGCTAAAAGCCAAATTTATTCTTCAACCTTCATTCTCTTTTCTCTTATCTCCGAATCAATGGCAAATGTGAATGGCAACTGTGAAATTCAACACTAACTTCATTGCTATCTCAAGTGATGTCGAAGCCCCAAATGCTAACTACAAGTGTTTCGTCAAATGGATGTCTGAATCTTATATCAAAGAAGCACTTACGGCCAACCCAACTTTATATCTAGACATTCTGGAGCAATTTTGGAATACTACCATTACAGAAACAGTTGCTCTAGATGATGGCAGTTTGGGTTATATCATTAACTGCAAGATATTTGGTAAAGAGTTCAGCATCACTTCTGAGGATATGAGCAAGGCCCTGGGTCTTCACTAGAATGAGTATGATGGCCTTGTAACAGAAGATCAACTAGTGGAATTCTTTGAACTAATAAGGTACTCATACACCATCAAGGTTGGAAATCTAAAACAGGCACATCTACGAAAAGAATGGAGCTATGTGTTTGCCACTCTCCTGCAAGTATTCAGTGGAAGGAAATCCAGCTTTGACCAACTAAGTGCTCCTGTTCAACAGATATGCTATTCACTTGCCTATGATAGGAAAATTGATGTTGGAAAGCTCATAATGCAGGAACTCTATGGAAAACTTGGTAAGAACACAACCAAGAGAGGTAATGATATCTTCTTTCCTAGGTTTATTCAGTCTGTACTTAATTATCTAGATAAAAATGTGGCTGATTTACCTGGTTTAGATAAAAGTAGATTAGGCTACCCTAGATCCATGACCAAACTCATTTTTGGTAACTTGGATACTAGGAATGATGTGGATGTAAGGCTTGTAATAACTTCCCATATGCAGAAGTTATTTGAGTCTTACCCCCACAACATGCCAACATTTGCCTCCAAATCTGAGTTAGCTAGACCCAAGCAAGTATAACACAGTGCTAACCCAGGGTCTGCTAACCAACCACCTCAACCAAACACTCTACCAAACACTAAGCCAACTGCATCATCCTTTCAAAAGGGTGATGTTAGTAAAAAGGAGAAGAAGAGAAAACAGGTTGCTTTTGCACCTTTAACCATTCTGTCTGAAGCAGCATTGGCTGTAGAATTAGAAAGTGAGGCACCTGAGTCACCCCTAATTAGGACAAAGAAGAAGAAAACTAAAACCACCTCTTCAGTCACACAAATGGCTGAAGTTGTAAAATCAGGGGCAAACAGTTCACTAGATGTATCCTCTCAACAGGGTACATCTATAGAATCAAGCATCCTCCCCAATGCACCTACATGTACAGAGTCAGCACATGGGAGTGATAAGACTGGCACTACACTAAGTGGAGAGCACATCACAATTGAAACTCCCTCTATCTCTCAGGGGGAGTTGCCCAACTCTAATCTAAAAGACACTTCTCTTCCAGAATCTACCACTCAAATTTCTTTGCAGCCTGCAACTCAAGCAATTGAGGAGCAAGGCATTGATCATCAAGAATTCTTTTCTTTTGATGAGCCAATGAATTCAAGTGACTTGGTGCATGACACCTTGCTCACCACCCAGGACCCACATTTAGATGGTGAGGGAATGCATGCTGGGGCATCTCCTAATGACACCATCACAAACACAGAGGTTCCACTAGTTTTTACTAGAGACTCTGTGCCTGTGTCAACTGCTGGTGTAACTCATCCCACTTCTGTGGAGACACCAGTAGTAGAGTCAATCCATCCGGTTATAGAAGTTGCATCTGTAACTGAGGAGTCTAGCTTGCCTAGCTCTAGCTCTGACTTTATGTCACAATGGTCGAAGCCTGTGCAACATGACAGTGCTTCAGGATCAGGGTCTGTTTCACCACAATTAACGGTTGAAGCACTTCAAAGCTTAGTTGTGGATCAGATTCCTGAGTTTGTCAAGATTGCGCAGAACTTGGTCACCTCCAACATCCCTAATCCAGACTATGAAGCCATGATAAGTGGATTTTATATCCACTTGGAATGCTTCCGTTCGGCTTAAATTGATTGTTTTGGACTCAAGTTTGTGTAGTTTTGATGTGTTTTGTGTAGTTGTGCAGGTTTGCAAGAATATCTAAGCTTTTGTCGTTTTTGGAGATTTAATTGATTAAAATTCGGATTTTCCGGGAAGGCTGCGCAGCTTATACTGTTTTGGCCATATCTGGAGTTCTAGAAGTCCGTTTTCAGCGATCTTACTGCCCACGCGAAGCTTGAGAGATTTTCTACAACCTGGGATAGGAAACAAGTGCAAGAAATAAGCTGAATTAAATCGCGCACGTGATCTTGTTAAATAAGGCTGGGAATTTACTGTTTTGCCCTTTTTCTAATTCTAATTGTATTCTGGGCAGTTTTGGGTACCTTCTTTAAATCCTAATTGTAATAGAAGGCAATTTCTTGCTAGGCAAGATTTGTAGAGCCTATTTAAACACATCCTACCATTGTAAATCATAATAATTCATAGCTTTTAATCGTATCAAGGTACTTTCAATCTTCAATTCTTTCTTCAATATTATGTTTTCATTCATTATCATTATTATTATGTTTTCTTTATTAAATATGCGTAACTAATTCTCTAATATGAGGATTGGGTAGTATTCCTTGGTATTCATGCATGCTTGATTATGTGATTTTCTGCTTTGCTGATCTGTTAATGAGATCTTAACACAATTAGGGGAGTCATGAACCTTTGATTGTATTCTAGGGATTGTAATAAGCTTGGGAGAGAAGTTGCAATCTTAGTACATGATTTAACAGACATAATTTGAATATTAGATCGGGAGATTAATAGGAGAATTGTGAGACATATAATTCTTGGCACTTAACAGTTTATAGATATACTTTGATTGTATCACGGGAGTGACAATTAGGGTGTAGCTGTAGGCACTATATTTTAGCCTAGGAGGGTACAATATAACTTTAGAAGAATTGTTTTCAGCAAGGTAGGAACACAGATATCACATTAATATTGAGCATGTATTGAGACCAAGTGAAGAACCCCAGTTCTTAGATTGTTTTCCCATATATTTGAATCTCAGTTTAAAATCAATTCTTAGTGCTTATAATTAGTTCTTGGTTAATTTAGTTAATACACAAACCCAAAATTCTTCTCACACACTTCTAGACGTAAAGAGATAAGAAACCTGAACTTGATATTACAATTCAGTCCTTCCCTGCGAACGAACACATAAAAATACTACTAACAAATTGGCGCCGCTGCCGGGGAAGGCAGTATAGTTGAGTTTAGGTTAATTGTTTCTTATTGTTTAGATTTTATCTTTGTATATATTTTTCTTTTCTTTCTTTTTATGTTTATCTTTGTATATATTTTTCTTTTCTTTCTTTTTGTGTTTCTTTCTTTGGTGTGTCTACAGGTTCTTTGAGGTAGACAACTTAAACAGGTTTTGAGGAGAGAGACTAGATGGAGTACAATTTTGGTTGGAACAACACTCAGAATTTCTACAACAGTCAAGAACGATATCAAGACTTCAATCCTTACCCACAATTCAATTCTTATGAGGATTGTAATGTATATCAGGTGAATTTGTTCTATTCTGAGAACTCATTTTATGCTCCATATGCCCCTAGCAATGATTATTCGTATTCGTTTGAAAATCAATATCATGCTGATCTTTATCCATATATGTGTAATGATGTTGATACGAGTTTAACTCAGTCTAATCCTTCTTTACTTGCTGATTGGGAGATTGCGCTAAATAAAATGATTCAAGGAACTCAGTCTAATCCTCCCTTACTTTCTTTGGGAGTTTTTGATGAACCAACTTTAGAGATTGCTAGTGACAATGATATTCCATGTGATTCAATAGCTTGGTACGAGGAGAATGTTAAACTAAATAATTTTATTTAGGAAGTTCGAGCAGTGTGGTATGAAGGTTGTTATAGAACTCCCCCTTGTGTCAATTTTCCTCTATGCCATGATTCTTGTTTAGCAATTGATGATAATGTTGTGTCTGATGAGTCTACTTGTGTAGTTGATAATTGTCCCATGCGCATTAATGATAATTTGGATGTAATTGAAATTCTACCAAATCTAGAAAATTTTGAGCTTAATACATTGGTAGACGAGATTAAAATTGATGAGTGTCCAATTATAGAAGAGAAGGAAGCTAAGATTGATGAAATTGAAAATCTTGCTTTAGAGTATAAGGATCCGATGTGGGAGGAGTATATGAGTCGTACTTATAATGATTATTCTGACGACTTTTCTAGCTATTTTGATGTTTCCAAGTCTCTTGAGCATGATAGGTTCTTGGAAGTTTTCGTACCTTTCAATGAATCTAAGGTTTATTTGCATAATATGCTTATATTAGAAATTCGTAGATATGTGCATCTGTTTGCTTTTTATCCTCATTGAAGTTTCCAGGTATAATCAGCGTCAAGCTATTGACGTTAAAGGAGCGCTTCGTGGGAGGCAACCCATGCATTAGTGCAAAAAAAAATAAAATAAAATTGCAGGATGCGCCAGCCGCGCGCAGGAGCGCTGAAACACGCAGAATCCACCCGCGCATCATGCGCCCTTGCCGCGCAGAAGCGCCCAGACTCCCGCGCGTGAGCGCCAGATGTGCGCCGCATCTCACAACTCTTCTGTCCAGGTAAGTTTGTCCATGAATGTTATGTGTTATATATATATATATATATATATATATATATATATATATATATATATTAAATATTATTCATCTCCTAAATCAATTCCTATCTCTTTTCTAATTATTTTCTCCACCTAAAATCCTAATTATAGTCCCATATTAATTCCAAATTATTCCCAATCCATCTTCTATTTCATATTTTATTGTATTTTATTATATTTTATTTATTCTTATTTTTATTTATTTTATTTTTTATTTTTATTATTATTATTTTTTTTTTCCCAAATATATATATACCCACCTATACATACAAATCTAATTCCTTTTCTACTTCTTTAAATCTCTAAAAATTCAATTCTAAAGAGGAATTAATTGCAAGTTCACCTCTTCGATTCGTATTGGGTAAATCTTTTTCTCTAATTTTATTTTTATTACGAATTTGTGTTCTTGTAAATTGGGATTTTGTATTATTCTTGGAATTTGGGCTATTTGTGGTGTGATATTGCTTGGTAATTATTGGTGGAGCTTCTTTTGAGTTGGGGATTGATTCTTTTGGCTTCTAAGCGTGGGAGAGGTGGTGCTGGTGTTCTGAAATTTTCGTCTCCCGCATGATTCATTCGAGGATGAGGACTTGCAGGTTTGTTTTCTGCTATCCCTTGTATTTACTTCCATTCAATGCAGACATTGAATATTTTAAGTTTGGGGGTGGTTTGAGGGATATGTAGTTGTTGTTGTATTAATTGTTCATGTAGGATTTCATGCTTTGCATTTATATTAGTAGTAGTAAATTATGCATTTATGTTCGTGTTATCTACGTTTGTTTCATATAGGACATTCTGTTTTTATTTTCGTATATCATGTGAGTTTGTAGTAGTTTGCATTTGCACCCATGCTTGATAGGAATTTTGTGTTGTTGACGCTTTTGATTGAGAAGTGATATGCTTTGTTCTTGTGCACACACATACACTAGTAAGTTGAAGCTAGTAGACTTATTGAATGTTGTAAGTAATTAGAAGGACATGAATATGTGCAAGTTGATTTAGTTTGCATGCTTTGAATACAAGTTGGTGCGTTAGAGAGATGTTTGCTTGGGATTGAGTATGTTTTTCCACCAAGTGAGTTTTTGAGCCATATTGCATATTTTTTGCAATTTATTCGTTTGCTTGAGTGTCCACGGATTGTTTGCATTGATAGCAGTTGTTTGAGGTCTTTCTTGAAACGCATGACATTATTTGACGATTAAAATGATAAAGGCAATTAGGAATAACCACATATTTTCCCATATTACCACACCATGTTTACATGATCAATTAGTTAACTCGTTGAGCTTAATCCTATTTTTTTTCGGTGACATACCACATTACTTTCCTAGACCTTTTTCTTGTATTGGCCTTACATTAATTTGAACCCACATTGTCAAAGGCTAGTATAGTGTTTAAGGGAGTAATAAGGTGTGCAAGGAGGGGTTTATTGTTGGTCGTACTTTTGGGGGAAATATTGAAATTGGGTTTGTTTACTTGATAGTCGGCATATGTAATAAATTGTGGGATCATTGTTATTGTTTATATTATTGTTTTATTTAGCTCTCGGAAAAAAAGAAAAAAAAAGAAGAAAAAAAAAATATTATGAGAGCAAGTTTGTGTTTGTTGTGATCCTACTTTAGTCGACTAGTCGAGTGTTCTTAGTAAAATTTATGTGGGGGGAAAATAGGGTGTTGTGAATAGTTCATTATGGTACTTACTAGCTTTTGACACTTCACCTGTTTTGGTTTATTTGACATACCTTGTCCCTAGCCACGTTACAACCCAATTAAAGACCTTTTGATTATCGTCATTGATGTATGTTGTGTTAAGAGTTAGATTGATACCAAATGTTAAGCATGTTTATGATTTTGTTGGAATTGAGTGATACACTTACCCTTGTTCTTGAGTGAATATTCTTTTGTGACTGGATTGTGAGTGTTTGCTTATTCTTGCGTATGAGATCCCGAGTTTTGTCTCAAAGATGTGCTCTTGTAGGCTTAGCATGTTTACTAACTTATTCTTACACTTGACATGGGCTTGTGAGGACTTATGCATGTTCATTGAGTAGACTATGTGAATACTTGCACTTTCGACACCAAGACATTGCGTATTTACTTTGATTCTTAAGTTGATATGGCATGAGAGGATTTGAAGGTATGGTAGACTAGATTAATTGTATTTGCATATTAGTTGCATTCATGCATTGCATTGCATTAGGTTAAATGGATTTTGTGGGTACATTCACTATAGGCCCTCACGAGACCTTACTCGTCCACTAGGGCTGCCTAGGGGTTTAAAGGGCTTGTTGCCTATGCCAAATGCAACCGTGATCACCTACGGAAGTGGTACTAGTTAGTTAGTTAGTTAGTTGTAATTGTTTATGCTTGAGGACAAGCATCAGTTTAAGTTTGGGGGTTTGATAAGTGGATTTTATATCCACTTGGAATGCTTCCGTTCGGCTTAAATTGATTGTTTTGGACTCAAGTTTGTGTAGTTTTGATGTGTTTTGTGTAGTTGTGCAGGTTTGCAAGAATATCTAAGCTTTTGTCGTTTTTGGAGATTTAATTGATTAAAATTCGGATTTTCCGGGAAGGCTGCGCAGCTTATACTGTTTTGGCCATATCTGGAGTTCTAGAAGTCCGTTTTCAGCGATCTTACTGCCCACGCGAAGCTTGAGAGATTTTATACAACCTGGGATAGGAAACAAGTGCAAGAAATAAGCTGAATTAAATCGCGCACGTGATCTTGTTAAATAAGGCTGGGAATTTACTGTTTTGCCCTTTTTCTAATTCTAATTGTATTCTGGGCAGTTTTGGGTACCTTCTTTAAATCCTAATTGTAATAGAAGGCAATTTCTTGCTAGGCAAGATTTGTAGAGCCTATTTAAACACATCCTACCATTGTAAATCATAACAATTCATAGCTTTTAATCGTATCAAGGTACTTTCAATCTTCAATTCTTTCTTCAATATTATGTTTTCATTCATTATCATTATTATTATGTTTTCTTTATTAAATATGCGTAACTAATTCTCTAATATGAGGATTGGGTAGTATTCCTTGGTATTCATGCATGCTTGATTATGTGATTTTCTGCTTTGCTGATCTGTTAATGAGATCTTAACACAATTAGGGGAGTCATGAACCTTTGATTGTATTCTAGGGATTGTAATAAGCTTGGGAGAGAAGTTGCAATCTTAGTACATGATTTAACAGACATAATTTGAATATTAGATCGGGAGATTAATAGGAGAATTGTGAGACATATAATTCTTGGCACTTAACAGTTTATAGATATACTTTGATTGTATCACGGGAGTGACAATTAGGGTGTAGCTGTAGGCACTATATTGTAGCCTGGGAGGGTACAGTATAACTTTAGAAGAATTGTTTTCAGCAAGGTAGGAACACAGATATCACATTAATATTGAGCATGTATTGAGACCAAGTGAAGAACCCCAGTTCTTAGATTGTTTTCCCATATATTTGAATCTCAGTTTAAAATCAATTCTTAGTGCTTATAATTAGTTCTTGGTTAATTTATTTAATACACAAACCCAAAATTCTTCTCACACACTTCTAGACGTAAAGAGATAAGAAACCTGAACTTGATATTACAATTCAGTCCTTCCCTGCGAACGAACACATAAAAATACTACTAACAAGCCATTCTGCTATGCCATAGGGATGATGTGGAGATGCAGAAGACAAAGATAGTTGATGATGCTGAGAGAGATGGCAATATAGATGCCTGGTTGCAAGAAAAATATGATATTACTCTTGATGAAGCACTTCAATATCTCAGGGAGGAATACATCACTTCACTAGGTTCCAATGCCAAATCTCTTACCCCTGGTGAAGTGTATGAGGCCATGAATGATTCACACAAGGGATTCCTCAAGGCTGCCCACTATCTTGGAAAAGGAGTCAAAACTGAGGTCAGCAGAGTGTGTGATAAGATAGCCACTAAAGTGGAAGAAATCAAGAGGACCTTTGATGCCAAATTCCCTCAGTTGGACAGTATGTTTAAAGACCTCAAATACTGTAACACCACCTGCACCAAGATGGATCATGGGCTAGCACTGCTAAAGGATACTGTCACAAGTCTAGGGCATAAATTTCAATCTCTATCTGATCAAACCACAGACTCCAATGCCATGCTGAAGACAATGTTCAAGAATTTATATGGAGACAGGCTGGTAACTGAAGTTCCAGTGCATGACATGACTAGGTTTGAAGTGTAGAGACTTAAAGAACAATCCCTGTCTGGCTTCAAATCTACTGAATTGTTCAGCAAGGTAGATGCACTTGAAAGGAGGTAGCTACTCTCACTAAGTCTAATGCTCATCTTATAGACAAGGTTGCACTTCTCAATGATCAGTTGGACAGTCAAGCAACCACCACAGCTAATGTTCTTCTGCATCAGCAATCTATGTTGGCTACCATGATGAAGCATATGGGTCTCCCTCTACCTGAAGAGTCTTCAAACCCAAAGGTCACTTCTAAAGCCTCTGTGCCTGACAACAAGCCTAAGGGGGAGAAAAGGATAAGGAATTCAAATCCAAAGGGGGAGAAACCTAAGGAGATAGGCATACAGATAAAGGAGGGTGGTCACCAAAGGGCTTCAAAATCCATACCTAATGTGTCAGGCAAAGGAAAATCCAAAGTTGATGAGCCTCCTACCTCACTGCCAGTTGTCACTCTACCAACTGTGCATGTCATTACTCCTAGTGGTCAGAAGCAATCTATCACAACCACAGTGGTTGCAGGGAGCATGCCAGTTGATGAACCTCCATCATCCAAATCTGAAAGTGCCAAGCCTGTAGAAGCTGAAGTCATTACTGAGGCCAAGCTACAAGAAGTTGCTAATTCAAATGTCTATCATGATACAGCCTTCTTGGAGTTTCTGAAAGCCACAAGGGAACAGGCTGGTGATACTCAGTTCTATCTGAGAGAGTTGAAGGAGCAGATTAACTACCTCACTGTTATTCCTAGGAAATTCAACAACTTATGGTTCAAGGAGATAATGATGGTATCTAAGTCAAAAATATGGCATTTGACTTTCAACACTCTACAAAGCCTAAAGCACTCAAAAGTGGATGTGTTCCTTGGACTGATTGAAAAAGGGAATGAAAATAACAAGAGTCTCTTTGATGACTTAAGGAATGATCAACCCTCAAGGCTACCTGAAGTATTCACAAATCCTAGAACCATCATCTTTCAAGCTGCAACCAGAATTGATGATATCAAACAGCTGATCATTCCTAAGCATCTAGTCCCTCAGAACAAACCTCTCATTATTGCCATCATTGAGAAGCTGAACAAGAAGAAGGGTGTAAGAATAGCAGAAGAATTGGAAGCTATATCTTATCTCAGATCATACATTGCAACTGGCATTGTACCTGAGTCTGCCAAGTTCAACCCAAGCAAGGATGGTGATCAAGACAATGATAAAGATAAAAGTGATGGAAGGAGAAGACATCACAGGAGTAATAAGGGTGATGAAAACAAGAAGAAGAAGAAGGATGACAAGAAATATGATGATGACCAAGGCAAAGTCTATGAGAGGAAAATTGGAAAACAGCAAGCCTTAGGCATTGCTAGCAGTAACCTCACCACAACACAAGACTCTGAGTCTAGGATGAATACTGTTAGTAATGATCTACCAAAATCTGATTCAATGGCTTCTGCAACTGTTTTGCCACCTCAAGAAGAGAAGAAGATTCAAGTCAAGAAACCATGTGTATGTTTCAGAAAGCAAATTGCTAATGGAATACTACTATGGTCTACCAACAAAGGTCAAAAATTTCTGCCTAGCAATCAAGTAAAAAGGACTAAGTTCAAGCATGCTGCAAGAAGGGTGAAGTTATCCAAGTCAAAGGCACTAACAATTATTCCAGGATTAAACCTACCACCTCTGGATGAAATCTATGATAAAGACCAACTGCAGTTCATATGGGCTCAAAGAATCTATCATGTTGCCATTGTTGATGATTTTCTTGAAATTAAATATACTGATGGAAGACAAAAGAAATTCAGACAAGGAACATGCCAGCACTGGGGCAGGCTATATGACATAGAAAGAATAATTGCAATGTTGGATTCTGAAGACAGAGTGGAAAGGATATGGAAGCTGGAGTTAATTGACTTTGTCAAAATGAAAAGAGATCACCAGGCAGAAAGGAAACAGAACAGTGAAGAGCTACTAAAGAAAAGGGAGGAGGAGATGGCTGCAATGGAAGCTAAGGCTGATGAATTGAGAGCTATGGGTCTGTGCAGAGTCAAGTTTAATCCTTACATCATTGAGTACAAGAAATATGGTAGAAATGTAAAGATTAGAATGGACTACATCAGTTCCTATTCTGAGAAATAGCTGACTGAAGTACTCAAGGATTTGTCAGGCTCCCCTCTAATTGAAGAACTCACTGCAATGGAAGACATTATTCTTGCCATGGAGGAAAATGCAAAGAAGAAAGCCAAAGAAGCTGAAGAGAAGATGAAAAATGTGAATCTGCAAGCCAAAGCTCAAGAGATGAATCCAAAAGGATATGGCTAGTAGTTTCTCATAACTTGTAAGAATACTTCTATGTACTTTCTTCAATCAATCTACATACCTGTACTTTTAAAGTTTTATCCTTATGTATGTTAGGCTTGTTATCAGACATGAAATTGTGACTAAGGGTCTTACTCACAATTTGGGGGAGATTGTTAGTCACAGAGGCATGTCTGTTTACAACAAATAACAAGCCTAATTGTTTGTAATGCTTTGCATTACTTACATGACCTCTTAACTGAGGGAACCTCTAGTTGTAGAGTCTCTACTTGTTCTGTACTTGTAATAGGCACCAAATCCTAGTTGTGTAACTGTACTTATATAGTCAAGAATAATGCTTGAAAGAAGTTCCAAGGTTCATGCCTCAAGCAAGAAGATAAAGACTGTCAAATAATCACAGTTGGGATTTGAAGAAAGTGAAGAATTTGCCTAAGAACCAATTCGAGAAGTACATTTGTCTATTCGAGAAGTCTAGCATTCGAGAAGTCAGGGATTCGATATCTCAAGACACTATTCGATATCTCTGAATACACTGTTCGATATCTCATTCGATATCTCAGAGATTCGATATGTCTACTGCTCTATTCGAGAACTCAAGAAGTCAACAAGTCAAAGTGGTATTCGAGTTCTCAAGGAGTCAACAAGTCAAAGTTCCATTCGATATCTCAAGGACTCAGAAAGCTATTCGATATCTCAAGGATTCAATAAGTCAAGTGTTCTATTCGACAACTCAAGGAATCCTGATGAAAAAGAGCTATTCGAGAAGTAATTCGATATGTCAATATAACAGTGTTCGAGAACTCAGAGTTATCGATCAAGTCAATTCTAGTTCTCGAATCACTTACTTAGTCACTTCTCGAATACATTCTTGGAGACAAAATACTGGAGAAATTGTACAAGTCAGAAACCTGCAACAAGCCAATGCACTTTATGGATCTCAATCTGTAACGTGCTCTGGAAAGCCTACAAAGAAGCTTGGAGAGATATAGAAGAGACAAAGGGCTTAAGAAGTGGATCTGAACAGGCTTTGCAAAGTCAAATCTGTAACCGTTTGGACTCTTACTCAAATAGGATAGACAGACTAGAAAATAATTTGTTTTAACTACCTTATTTGTAGTAAGTAGGTTGTATCCATGTTCTATAAGGATACAACCTCACTTCCTTAGCAATTAACTTTTGGTGAGTCAAGTTTTTCATATTCATTGTAAGCCATATCTCTCTGAGAAAAACGAAGCTGAGAATACTATCATTTGTATTCACAGATTGTAGCAACCTTTATCTAATAACACATTAGATTAAATTGATATTGTGACTTGTGTTGTTCTTTATCCGCACCTACATCTTTGCACACACAAACACTTATCTTCTACACAGACTTAGCCCAAGGAAAGTTCAAGAATCCATTCACCCCCCCCCCTCTGTATTCTTTTACTGTATTCTATACTCAACATGCGCTCTTCATTGTGAAGTTAGGAGCCCGGATCCTCTGTCCCCTTCACCATGCCCCCTTCTGTGTCCCCTGTTCTTTTTGTATTAAAAGTTGTATTAAAAGAGTGCCCCTGGTGGGGCCCATTTTAAGGAAAATAAAAATAAAAATATTATTTTCTTAAAATGGGCCCCGCCAGGGGCACTCTTTTAATACAAAAAGAGTAGGGGGCATGGAGAAGGGGACAGAGGATCCGGACTCTGAAGTTAGTGATAATATAAATTTCTCCCTCGTCTAGTTTTTTCTTGGAATCTTTCCAGATATCCACATATACAAATGCTTGAAAAAGTAATTGATACTATGAATAATATCACGCTGTATAATGTTTTTGAATATTTTTTTGATTGGTAAGAGACAACTACTACTACTACTACTTTTATTGGTCGATACATTTGTAATTGCAATATATTATTGGGAAGTAATATTAGTTGATTTTAAGGTTTGTATATGTTTTTCTAATACGGGAAGGTGCATGTTATTGTTTTGCTGATTGTGATTGTGAAAAGGAAATGATCTAATTAACATTCTATGGATATTCTGTTTCTCTTTTTTTAATTAATATTTGGTTTGTAAATAGACAGTAAATGAAACTCTAAAAATGTAAAAATTGTGATGGTTAGTAGGCTCAGCATCTCACTTTTTCGTAGTCCTCACTATGGTAAGAAACACAAACTAATAATACTCTAGACTTTCATATACTTGAAAGCATGCATATTTTTGGAGGCATTTGTAGAGACCTCAAATTGAAATCATAGTAAATAAAGGTAACAGCTAACATTGACACATTGATTCGAGACAAATGAATTTAAGAAAGACAGATCAACTATATCAAAATATTATCATGTTTGTTATACTTTGGAAAAGCAATTGTACATTCTTCAGGGCAATGTCTCATTTAATCAAATATTGTACATCATTGGGAGTGTATTACATCTTGTAGGCTCCATTGACCTTTATTCCTTCAATTGAATTCCCCAATAATCAAGTGCTCGAGGCAAACACTACAAAATACGACGTGAAATCCAACTTTAGCAAAACAATCAAATCACAAGTGATATAAAATTTGAACTATAAACTTAAAATTTTAAAGCTTCGGGAGATTTTAAAATGCATATTTGTTTAATAGGCCTTATATGTACAAAGTGTGAAGTACCACGGCAAGATTAGTTTAAACAGGACAATAAATTTAGAGAAGTCTAAAAATGTAAATTACAAACTTGAATTATTAAGTCTTAAAAAGCTACGATAAAGTGTAGTTATTTGTTGTATGTCCACTCAAAAGTTATTTTAAACTAAAAATGCTTATTGCAAGGTTATGATAATATTGATTATAAACCTGGTTTTTTCCTACTAATAAACCTGCAAAGCCGTGAATGTCAATAATTGATGTTCGTGAACAGATTGCTATATCTAAATACCATTCTCCAGGACATATCATTGGTACAAAGAAATAAAACATAGCATGACGTGATCTTTTCTATAGGAATCACATAATGGACGTCATAGCACATTTAGAAGACTTCAAGTGCAAAGTATAAGTACTAATAACTCATGCCAGATTTTGTGTTTGGTAGCAATGTGAATTTCTTTTTAGCATTAGAATAGAAAAGTTATCTTGGACACTATTGCTTCCAGATATTATTATATTTACTAATGTTTTTCTATTGTAAAAAGGAATATCATAACTTCTGTTATTTAATGATTTGTTTTCGTTACAACAATTTTTGAAGTTGGAGAATAAAAATCCACCTACATGCTCAAATGTGCCAACAGGTAGTATTAATTTTAATAGTTCAAGTGAAAATAAACAGGTAAAAATAGAGAGACCAATTTATTAGACATAAAAGATATAAACATTGTACATTTCAGAATTTGCCAGCAAGTCTAAATCTAAATTTATGCAATTTATGTGTATAGTAGAGATACATGCAAACATAAAGTAGATGAAAAATATAAAACAAAGAATAGATTAAGGAAGAGAATCAGAAATTGGAAAAACCTTACAGTAAATGATGCAAAAATACCGTGGCTATTCATGGAAATTTCCTGCATTTTAACTGTACAATTTACCATATTAGCACAAAATTCACATAACTCGTTTTAGACAACTTACAAATATGTCAACTTACAAATAAATCTGAGTTTATTTTTATACAAATATGATGTTTTAGACTTCTTGAAGTTGCAGCCATATTTCTTGCTTAACTCGTTATGTGTTTCACAATTGTTTTATCTTTTTCTTGATGACAAATCTGTTTTGCAATTTATTTTTTGAACCTATTATGTAGTTAAGTATAATTATTCTACACATATATGTTTGAGTCCAGTTCTCTATGAAATATAGATCGATTTTAGATGCACAACACTCTGTTATACTTTTTAGAGTAAGGTCAAATTCCGAAAATATACAGTGTCAAATAGGTTGTGAATGTCATTCATTTAGGTAGATCACTGATATTAGTGTTACATCCACCTGCTATCTGTATCACAGGAAGATCGTTTACTTTACCAGTATATTGCACATGTTACGTCCTTATAATATAGTTTTCTCATATATACTTATTAAGGATATACGGGCTTCAAGCCTTTAACATATACATTATAGCTTAAAACAAAATTAATAAGAAAAGTAGGCTCCTGCATTGTTACTAATTAATATTTAGATATAATTCTATGTATGCCACGATACTTGCTGTGACTCCTTTCTAATGGTCTTGCCAATATTTTCATGCTTATATTTCATATACTGTACATCAAACATTGGCAAACGGAACATATTTGTACACTTTATTCAAGTATTATCTTTCGCTCCTTATCAGACAATAAACTTTCGAGTAAATTCATTAAAATATTAGCATATTCCAGAAGTAATACAATACGAAAGGGCATTCTAAACACTAGACCTGGCCAGCAATCAAGCTCTATATATGTAGAATTCAAATTACAAAATTGACTTAAAAACATTCAGTCACTAAATTGACAAACATTCAATAACTAAATTGACAAACACTAAACAGATTTACAAAAATTCAGTCACTAAATTGACTTAAATCTCACAATCAAGCAATACATATGTAGAATTCAAATTACAAAATTAATTGAAGAGTAATGTGAACTATTTATGGTTGTCTAATGTGAACTTAACTATCCTGGGCATGTGGTACATGAACCCCAAGTTCAAAAATATGTAGGTGAGACAAAAATGCATATTTTTTTTTTAGCAAATCCAACGGGTACAGAGCACATCAGCACAATAAAATATATACACTACGCCATAGATGGCTTGCAGCAACGTTTTCAAAATGTTGCATCAAGCCAAAAAAACGTTGCTGTAGAGCAAAAAAAATGAAACGGCAACGCTTTTTCAGCGTTGCATTTGGCACAGCTGCCGTAGGGGTCTACGGCAACGCTTTTGTTCACTACGGCAACACTACTACTTTTGTTACCAAAAACTTTTATGGCAACGTTAAACATAATGTACAGCAACCTTAAACTAGTGTTGCAGTAGATGTTAAAAAATTTTAAACTTGTGGGTCCCACATATGGGCCCTCCTGTGGCCCTCTTTTAAATGCACCATGGATAAGCATATTTAGCAATTAGTGACAACATTATATTAAATCTACCACATTTTCCAAATGAAAATTTAGCAAAAACTATTATATATATTTACATTTCCCAAAAATTAAAATATGTATCATTACATCAATACAAAAATTTAGCAATACAAGTACATAATTAGAACATCTAAACACCTTAAATACAAGACCTATAAGTAATGAAATACTGCACTTAAAAACAGAACATCTAACTAAGATGTAGCATCTCCTCCATCTTTCTACTTTGTTCATCTTTTTGCTCTGTTGCATCATTCTGAGGCGCAATTACAACATTGGACCGTGAGCACAAAACCCATGAGTCATCTTCAAACAAGGAATATGCATATCTGTTTAGGAGAGACAGGACAGCATATCACAGATGCAAAATTTACTGTTAGATGCACAGATATGGAGTTTTTTTTTTCACTTTGACATGACTTTTAAAATCCAAATTTAAATACATTGAGAGCAATAGAATTTGAACACAGGACCTGGATGTTCTTTGTTTGGAACTGGCGCAATGAGACCATTTAAAGTCAATAATGATGGCAAGACCTTATCCCAAAACAAGTATGATTGGAACAATGGTAAGTAGGTTGTTTTTCCTGAAAAAATATAAATAAGCAGTCTATTAGTCAATTCTGCAAATTATTTTCCAAGGTACAAACAATAGTTTTGTTTGCAATGCAGTGGCAAAATTTAGTTCTTGAAATCCCTAGCTGGTGTTGGATTTTCATACTCGAACACAACATCAGATTATGTAACCGGGGATAGAAAGACGGGAGCAAATACTTATACATTTTTAATAAACTGGCTAGAAAGGTTTCCCGAATATCGAACCCGAGATTTCTTCTTTGCTGGAGAGAGCTATGTAGGACACTACATTCCTCAATTGGCTAAACTAATTCTACACGAAAACAAGATCACCAAACTAATGTCATTAGCCTAAAAGGAATTGCAGTATGTTTCTATTAACCTAAAATGCATCCCATAGTAACAACAATATATTAACTTGGCACATCAGATCATAACATAGAAAGTTTACCTCTATTGTTGTCTTACTGCGGGTGATGAGATATAAATGCCAGCCCAAGAGAGTGCCTAGTGTAAAGCTAAATCTCATTGTCATAATCGCACTGCAAAAGCTTCAAATGTACATCCTGCTCAGAACTACAGCATTAAGCAATACTAGTTTGCATGACTCATACCTAAGAAAAAAACTTCTGAATATAGTAAGAAACAGAATATTAGAAACTGAAAAGTAAAAAAAATGAAATAACGAAACAATTCAAAAATTACATATAAATAGTAAGAAAAACAAATGCTTTCTTGATAACAATGGATTTCTTTCTTCTACATTGAAATTTTTGCATGCATCACATTTACAAAAATAAACTGAACTCTAACTTAAAACACTCTAGCCAGCATTTTTTTAAAGAATAAATACGAATATTCTAAGGTAGTCTCACTGGATTCCAAGTAGAAAGCTTCTGACTTAATGATCCATAAATTTTGCGCTTTGGGGGTTTGCACTATTATTCTGCTAGCAATTAAACGACTTTTATTTCACATGCTATGTGCGGTGTTGGTCCCGATCAGATTGAGTATGTCCTATAATTAAGCTTTAAATTATCATATTTCAGTTTTATATCAAGTTTAACATGTCATTTTTTACCAGATCTTTGCTGCATGTAATTTTCTAGCAATCTTCTCTTTCGTGTTTCTTTTCCAGCAACCCTCTCTGTTGTTCCCATTTGCTGTTCCTGTTATGTTATTAAACATAATCAGAATTCAGAACTAAGACACTTGATTGATTAAAATAGCAACAAAGTACAACAAATATTTGGGTTGGCAATGCAGAGGCATTTACTCCAAGATTTCATGTTAACCATGATTATAGTTCACTCCAATACCATACAAAGTTTACTGGATACAAACAGAGGTGTCATTTAGATCACTCGGAAATGAAAATGCCAGGTATACAAATGACCACTCATATAAGTAACATGCTGCAGTATAGTACCTAAAAGGAATTGCAGCCATAGACAGGTGATTATAGTATAGTACCTGACTTAGTGCAGCCAGGTGATTCAACACATTAATTACAAAACCTCATCAGTCCAACTAATAAGATAGAGTTGCTACAATCAAATCAACATAGTATCAAACAATACAGAAGCATAGTACAATCAAATAAGATAGTGCAAAATTGTTTCTTAAAGCTTAATCTTTTTATACTACTTTTCCTTATTAATATACTACTTTTCTTAAAGCTTAATCAACATAGTACTGTGCCAGCAGGTCCTAAATTTCAATTAAACGTACAAACTAATATGCATATACAAAAACATTAGTAATTTCCATTCATAACAAATAATAATCATATTAAAGATTACAAACCCAATTACAAGATTAGATTTTTAAGAATTTAAAACAAGAAAAATGCAAAAACAAGACAAAATAGAAGCATTTATAAATATATCAGTATAAAAATCAAGAAAAATAAAACATAGTATTGTGCCAGCAGGTCCTAAATTTCAATTAAACATAGTTGTTATTATGATAAGCATTAGAAACCGTAAAGACAATAGGCTGTTATAGAACATTATTTCAATCGAAGAAAGCCCATCCTTGGCACCAGAAATCTCCACCAACACAAGGTACATGGTCTGCATGTTCAATTTAGCAGCATAATAAAAAAATTTAAAGAGCATTCTACAATCAAATGATAGAGAGCGTAATAAGGCTACAAATAGTGAACACACTGTAAAATTCTCTTGGTTTACCCCTTATAAGCATATATTAAGGTCCTAGTACATTTCTTTAAACTTTAAGATAGCTACTTAGCTGACTCAATACTCAGTTCTCAACTTCTAGAGCCGATTCAAAACTCAGTTCTTAACTTCTAGACTTAGTGTTAACCGACAAGAATGAAAACTTTAAACTTTAAGATAGCTAATTAGCTGGCTCAAAAGTAATGTATTATTCTTACGCTTCCCCTGGATGATACTTTTGTAGAACAATGTGTTTTTACCATTTGTTATTTATTGCTACTTTATTTATTCATGAACTGGAAATTTTAGATTAAGGACATTATGTGTAGATTGCTTTTGTTTAAGTTTTCCTATTCATGTACTATCACAGAATCGTTGCATAGACTTCGAGTCTTCAACAAAATTTTCTGTCCTGCACAATATAACTATCGTGTTCTATGATGTTGACGTACCAATTTGTTAAATAATTTTATCACAGATATTCAGCATGTTCCCCTGAAGTTTAGCGCTTAAAAACATACACTGGAGACCATCTATTTTTAGTTAAATTCGATGAACTATGATTCGAGCAAAGACAAATCCTTAATATGACCAAAATTGAGGCTGATATATAAACAAAATGCCAGTCAGCAGCCCCACATTATTGTACAAACCATATAGAATTTCATTACATCACAATTAGGAGGTACACTTTAAAAAGTGAAGTGTAAAGCTTATGTTAAAACCTTACTTCACAACATGTACATGAACCTGAAGTAGCCAAGATGAAAAGGGAGCAGCACATTCCTCTCGCAAGCAAAGCTGATTAGGAGAATCTCGCATACTATTGTTCCATTTACTCTCTACCACAGAACTCTGGCATCTGCATGATTAGCAAAGCACAAGTATTTCTGTGAGATCAAATTGACAATTCCAGAGCAAATATTAACGCTACAAATTAATGTTTTAACGGAGTGCTGGTTGCCTAAATGGTCAGTCAAGTATAATAGACTACCACTACCACACCAGTGACAACAAC
The DNA here is from genome assembly GCA_037693485.1 of Kitagawia praeruptora. Lineage (NCBI taxonomy): Eukaryota > Viridiplantae > Streptophyta > Magnoliopsida > Apiales > Apiaceae > Kitagawia > Kitagawia praeruptora. The sequence continues at coordinate 25,155,594 of CM075350.1, read as the reverse complement.
TGGTAAGGTAATAAAAAAATTTGAAAACAAATTATATAACTAATTTGTATGATTTCAGATAATCCAAAAATTAAATTGTTGATTGACTACAACTAGCAAGTGTCACCTTAAGGGTGAACAATTTACCATTTATGCAAATCAGACTATCCTTTAACCAAAAAATCAATTATTGAGTTGACCAAACAAGGAAGATAGTGCTTCAAATAGCACTAGCAACTAAACTTGTATTGAAGAATATGAAAAATCCTTACGTGGTTCCTTTTATTTTGGTGCTGATGTGAGTGATGTTGTCTGGAAAAAGTTTTGCCAACCCGAAGTCTCCAATTTTTGGTGTGAAGTTCTTATCCAGAAGTATGTTGTGTGTAAAGATGTACAAGAGAAGGATTTGAACAACTTCACAGTGCCCATATCTACGAGCTTGCATCAGTGCTGTCTATTCACAATACAAGAAAAGAAAAAAAAAACATAACTCAAATCCATCATATCATTCCGTAATTTACCAGGATATAGCCCAACACAAAATTGAATAAAAATATTTAAAAAGACTGTACTTGACCACAATAATTTCTTGAATTCACATCAGCTCCATTCTCAAAAAGGACAATACATCAAAAAGGAACATAACTAGCTAACTTCATAGACTATTACACAAACAGATATAAACACACAAAGAAAAACGGAGAGGGAGAGAGAGGGGGGGAGAGGGGGAGAGAGAGAGACAGAGAGGGGGGAGAGAGAGTGAGAGAGGGGGAGCGAGAGAGAGACATAGAAAGAGAGGGAGAGAGATACAACAAACATACTTTGATATAACAAAGAAATCGAAACACTATATCAAATCAGAGAAAATCCCCAATTCAATTCGATCCCAAATCGAAACCCTAATTGAATCAGTGACGGAGAGAGCGGTGAGCGGTAGAGAGTGAGAGTGAAGGGCTGTGTTTTCGTTAGAACCCTAATTAGAGTGTGAGTGAGTGTTTTGTTTGTCGGTGTGAGTGAGGGTCTTTTCTAATAGGCGGCAAAATTGCCCCGCTTCTAATACTAGAATTTTTGGACCGCGCCACAAGCCCACAACTCTACACAACATCCACAATTTTATTTTTTTATTTTGTTAATTTTTTATTTGAAAATTTCTTTAATTTAATTAAATTTATAAGAAGATATGTTATTTTTATAAAAATGTTATATTTTAGTTCAACAATGCATACAAATTTTTTAATATCAAATTTAACATTATTTCACAAACTTTATTCATTTTCTATAAAATTAAATTTTTTAAAAAAAATTATAACATTTTTTTTAATAATTTGGTCTTTTTCAAATTATAAAAAATGTCATATTTTTTCCTTCAATTTTTTTATATTTTATAAAAATGCCTATATTGACTCTAATAACAAATTTTGAAAATTTAAATTATTTGTTTTTTTAAATTAATTAATTTTAATTCATAATAATTATTTATTTCAATTTTTGTTAAAAAGATTATGTTTAAATCATATTAACGGCAACACTTCACAAGTGTTGCAACTTGCTACGTTTCTTATATCTACGGCAACACCATGTTTTGTATACAGCAACACAAAAAAAAACGTTGTTGCAGGCCATCAAGTTTAAAGCTACTGTAACGTTTTTCATTGCAACATCGAAAAAAGCGTTGCTGCAGGCCATCTATGGCGTAGTGATATGATCAAAACACACACATATGATAACGATCCACACATCAATCCAACTAATAAGGAAGACAAATAAAATTCAAAATATCAACAATTAGATACCTTCTGATCGGAGGAGATGAAAACCAAGTAGGTGGTGTGCAAATTTCTAAATACCTCGATTTGGCACTTACAGAAGATTGTATTCTTTGCATATTGGGGCTGAATTTAGATATGTACTGTAATAAGCGAGATTAGTAGCATGTGTAACTGTTTTGTTATTTCCTTATTTGTGCGGGAGATTGATATATATATTCGGGTTGATCCACTCTAATATGGGTTGCTCCAAATGATGTGTAATGACAAAAATATAGGAAAGAAACAAGAACTTTAATAAAATGAAGGGTAATCATAGTAATTTGTCAAAATGTAGTACTATTGTTTGCACTAAATCACGGAAGCGTACGTGGTCACAAGTAATATATGAATAAGTCAAGTTCGTTCCCACAGAGATCTGTTATGGTTTTAATTCAGAAGATGTACCTATGCAACAATGTATGATTATTATTCACTGCTAAGACAATTAACAAATTTGGGTTTTAATTAACTAAAATTAACTAAATAAAACAAATAAACAATCTAAGAATTAATTATCTAATGAGAATTAAAATCGAATTACTTCTACAAGAGTAAACATGTGATCCTAACTTCATTAAATACTTCGCTTAGAGTTGATGCCTTTAATCAATGCATGTGATGATTTTGATATCTGATCAGACAACACGAAACAAGTAAACGCTACTTCTCAGTATACGAATACCAAACTAAACATACATCCACAAAAGAGATAGAAGATGAATAGACACCAATTATACTTAGACCCTATATCTCTATAAGATTTGAAAACATAACGGTTAAAGAACCAGTTGTCTATTAAGATCACATAGGGCAGCATAATATCTCTATTTACGCTACAAATCATGATGTTAAAACATCAACCTATCCTATGCTAGAATGACAAGTTCTAAATCTCAAGATCCACTCTCTTTTCGTAAGAGATTAACAAATTAGATGTTCGCGACGCATCTAAACACATGAAACACAACCATACAAGGATATCAAGAATTCACCACACGTAAATCTTTAAAGCAATCAAACTACTAAGTTACATAGATAAATCCGTTAGAATCCCATGACAACGATTAGTTCATAATCGAACCGTTCGTCATCATGGGATCAAGTGAAACCATGATAAAAACAAAGGTTGAATAATAATGTATCCTAATAGAAGAAACCAAAAGATGAAGTAGATCTAGATCTCCGTTGCTTATCACGAGCGTTGGTGAATCCTTCTCCAACTTGTCTCCCTTGCTTCTCTGATGTGTTGTGATAAGTGGATTTATATCCACTTGGAGCGTTCCATATCAGCTTAAATTGGTGTACTTGGACTCAAGTTTGTGGTATTTGTGATGTGTTTTGTTTAAATGTGCAGGTTTGCGAATTATCGATTAGGGTTGATGTTTTCGTCGATTTTGAGAGTTGAATTCTAGCATGGAAATGAGGAAGGGAGACTTTTTTTGAGCCACCATGATGACTTGAAGTCTAGATAATTGAAGACGGAAGCATTTGCAAAAGAAACGAAGGAAAAAGGAGATAAAAAGAAGAAAATCAGCAAAAATCAGCTCCCAACAGGAAGTTCACGCGCCTGCAGCGCATAAATACACGCCGGGAGCGCATGCTACAGTGATTTTGTGCGCTGGGAGCGCACAAATACGAGCCGTAAAAATTTTGCCAGATTTTCAGATTTTGTTTTGGCCATATCTTGAGTTCTACAAGTCCGTTTTGGACGATCTTACTGTCCACGCGAAGCTAACGAGATTCTCTATCATTCTAAAGTGGTCCAGATGTCAAAATACAACTGGAACGGCCCAGAAATACTGAAGAAAAGTCTGCTACGAATTTTCCTTAAAAACAGAATCGGTTTAGGAAACGTAATTTGCAGAAATTCTATTTTAACTCTATTTTGGGGAATTTCTTGCTGGGCAAGACTTCTAGAGCCTATATAAACACATCCTACCATTGTAAATTGGATAACCATTATATATCAATTACTTAGGTTTATTTGTATCTTTTCATACTTTGTTTTTATTTTGGTTTCATCAGATCCCATGATGACGAGCGGTTCGATTATGAACTAATCGTTGTCATGGGATTCTAATGGATTTATTTATGGAGCTTTAGTATCTTGATGCTTTAAAGATTTGTGTGTGGTGTATAATTGATATCCTTGTATGGTTATGCTTAATTGATAGATGCGTCATGAACATCTAATTTGTTAATCTCTTGTGAAGTGAAAGTGGATCTTGAGATTTAGAACTTGCCATGCTAGCATAGGTTCATAATTGTTTATCAATATGATTCGTGGTGTGAGATGAAAATACTTATACTGCCCTGTGTGATCTTGATGGATAACTTGTTCTTCAACCGTTATGTTTTCAAATTCTATAGACATATAGGGTCTAAGCATAATTGGTGTCTATTCATCTTCTATCTCTTTTGTGGATGTATGGGTAGTTTGGTATACGTATGCTGACAGGTAACGTGTACTTATTTCGTGTTTTTCGATCAGATATCATAACCATTGCATATAGTGATTAAAGGCGTCAGATCTAAGCCAAGTATTTAATGAAGTTAGGATTCCATGTTTTCTCTTGCAGAAGTAATTCGATTCCAATTCTCGTAGTTAGTTAATTCTTAGTTTGTTAATTTACTTCTTAGTTAATTTAGTTTATTAAACCTAAATTTGTTAATTGTCTTAGCAGTGAATAATAATCATACATTGTTACATACGTACATCTACTGAATTAAAACCATACAGATCCCTGTGGGAACGAACTTGACTTATATCTATATTACTTGTGACCACGTACGCTTGCGTGATTTTGTGTTAACATGTTGTGTTGTGAATCTGATCTCTGGTGGTTGGTTATGTTTTTGTTGTCCAAAGACGTGTATTTATAGTCCCAATTTGCCTCTTATCCAAGCAATTATCATCTTTGAGTTAAAATAGAATTATGACAATTTCCGTTCTTGAATGAGAATAGAATTGCAAATTCCATGTTTAGATCTGATTCTGGAAGGTTCTGACCGCTCCAAGCAATTACTATAATGATTAGGAGTAGAAAACACAGCAATCTCCTATTTTAAATTGGTTTTCAGCAAAGTCTGGCGGGGACAGGCGCGCCCGCGCGTGCTCCATATGCATTACCAGCGCGCCCGCGCTTCTCAACTTTCTTCTGACTTCCCAAGCGCGCCCGCGCGCTCATCCTGTGCTAATCAGGCGCGGCCGCGCGCTAGCTACTGTTGCACATACCGATTTTCTTAAATTTTGATGATTCTTGTCCGCTTTCAATGCAACTCTCGGCATTTGTTCCCATGACTTTAAAAACACCATTTAATCGCTAAAACTCTATACCTGCACCTAGAAATACATCCTGCACAATTCTCACAAAAACACATTAAAACACACCAATACTTGAAATACAAGCAATCAATTTAAGCCAAAATGAAGCGATCCAAGTGGATATAAATCTACTTATCAACTAGCATACATTAAGATTATATTGATTGATACATGCAAAGGTCCTTACTAATAATTAGGGAAAAAAATTTATTTTAGGGAAATAAAAGAGTTAAAAAGGGGACATCCTTTAACTTTAAACTTTTATAGAACACTTTCCAATACTTTAAGAAATTTAAATGATGGAAAATTATAAAATTTTGTTTTGGAGGGACTAAGGTTCTATTTGGGATTGCTGCTAAATATTGTTGTGCTATTAAAAAAAGTGTTGTTGCGAAAATCAGATAAGTACTGTTTGGTAATAGTTTTGATATGCATATTTTGTATATTATTTTTGTAAAATAATGTTTTTTTGTGAGTTTTGATGTTGATATCTTCTAGTAAAAGTTGAAAAGCAACATTTTCAAAAGCATGGATTCAGCCAAAAGCACTTCTCAAAAAAATTATTTTTAAAATTTACCAAACAACATTTTACATGCTTTTCAGAAATAAGTTGTTGGTGGTGTCAGCAAAGCAACAATAATACCAAACGGCTGAAAAATACGTACATACATAAAACTTACTGTGACCAAAAGAAATTGATAAGAGAGCCTGGACTATGCTCCCTCTAATGGTCTTGGATACTTTTTTGGTCCTCTTCCCCCTGGGCCGGCGCAAATTGACAACACTATTCAGAAATTTTTCATGGCAAATCTAGTCCAAGTTACTGAAATTGTCAGCCCATGGACTAAACATAAGATACAGAAGTCGGCAAGCAGGATGGTCAAGTTTAACGTATTCATAACAAATTCATAATTCCTCTTTCACAATTTTAAACGTCTAAATAAAAAAATTAGTGAACGTGATTGAATAGTCTAAGTGGTAAAAGGTGCATACTCTGTTGTCTTATTGTCTTAGATCGTGGATTCGACTCTCGCTCATCCTAAGAATTATTTTAGAACAAATATTAAATTGTAAGACATATATATAAACCTAAATAATCAAAAATAAAAATAAAAAATATTAGTGAAAGCATTGTTCACGCATAATAATAGACTGGACTTGGACCATATGCGTATACCAGTTGTAAAAGTAATAAACCAATAGCCAGATAACTAAATAATCGTTGAAAGCACTATCAAATTGTTATCTAGACAATCATGTAAACTCAATTATGAGCAACTTTGTATAAAAGATAATAGTAGTGTCCAATTTATTAACGTTTTGTTACTCATTAGTCATTGGAAAAGTGTAGTTAAGTGGACTCTCTTTTGCATGTATTATTTTTTATATAACACAATCCAAACTCATTTTTTTGTTGCTGTTTACCTTTTCCCCTAACTTTTAATTTTTTGTACTATACTAATAATCTCGAAAAGTATCAATATCTATTTTATAAAGGAGGATACACGGGCGCTTAGGTGGCAATCTAAGATCGTCTCAATCTATTTTTTCTAATTTTCTTAGAATTTTTTAATTTTAAATAATAAATAAAAAATATATTTTAACATATTATAAGTAGAATATGAGTTCGAATTTATAGAGTAAAAGAGTTCAAATTTATAAAAAAGACATATAATTAAAGAATATATTAAAAATAAAATAGGTATTCGTATTAAAATAGGTGTCGCGGATTTGGTGACTTGCAAATTACAAACATGAGTCAGGTTGGAAATCTAATTGATAAAGAAGAAGTTGAGTTTATAATAAATGTAAATGATTGTAAATCAATTATATAAGTAAAACTTCATAACTTTCCAAGCCCACTAGCCAGCTATTTTCTTCGTATCTTTTTTATTCCTTTAGGTATTGGCATGTTTTTTCATTATTTTATATTTTGATCAATCTTGAATTAATATGTTTGCATGCGTGGGATTTATCCTCTTCTACTTTTCACATTCTACTTAATTAATATTTATATTTTCACATTCTTCTTAACATTTGTTTTATATTTGCAGGTTGTGCAGCATGATTTCTAGATATCCAAAGTAATTGGCTAATTCTCAAGATTCAAAGTAATTGGCTAATTCTCAATATATGTCGTCTTTACAAGTTACAGCATCTTGGATAATATATATTTGTGAAATTTGTATACTACTTTCGGGTTGATCATCTTCGGCCCTCAACTTGCCAATTTTTTCATCAAGGTAATTTTTTTTCTTCCAATTTTTTTTTCACTTCTTACATGTTTATGAATTTTGGTCCCGTTATAGGGGATACCAAAACTCTTTTTATAATTACATTTTTATTTCAAATTAAAGTTTTTATTGTAGAAAAAGTTACAATTATTCAATTAAAAATTCTATTAAAATATATATAGCTTTGTACGGGAGGTTAAGTGGTGCTTCGTTCCGATCTATTTTTCTAATTTTGTGAGAGTTTTAACATTAATAATTAATTATTTTTAACATATTAATAATTAATATTTAAGTATATTTTTCTAATTAATTATAATTATAAATTAATATTAAAATTTAATATTGATGATATAATACAAGACAAATATATTTTGAAATTTTTAGGATTTTAGGATTTTAAATAATAATAACTAAAAAACTATCCTTTAAAATATTAGAAGCATAATATGTGTTTAAATTTATAGATAACAAGAGTTTGAATTTAAAGGAAAGACATTTAATAAAAAGTTCTATCAGAAATAGAATATGTATTTGTAAAATATATGAATAAGAGTTTTATTGTAAATAAAATAAGAGTTCTAATTTATAGAGAAAAAGAGTTTGAATTTATTAAAAAAATATATATATAATTAAAAAATTAATTGGATGTAGAAAAGATGTTTGAATATACAAAAAATACATATAATAAAATGTTTCATTGGAAGCAGAATACGAGAACGGTGGAGACGTCTTATACAATTTTTTAAAACTATATATCTTTTTTTCTAGAAATCCTTTATTTTAACTTTTTTAAGTTAATTGTACTTGCATTAGAAAAATATGTCCTTAAATTCAATATTATTCCCGTAATGAAAAGTCTTCACATTAAAAAAACTGATGTGTTAACATAACAGAAAAACATTTCCATGCAAAAGCTATAAATTAATATAGGAATATTTATAATATACAGAAAATATAAGATGTATTTTCATCTTTTAAAACTGCATAAATATTAGAAAGTTTAAAAAATGTAAAAATTGGAATTTACTCTCTTTTAAGATTTTAATTTTTAAGAAAAAAAGTTATTTCATAAGATAAGTGCCATCAATAATATGTATTGAAGTTATAATTTTGGTTCCAACTAAGAACAGCTCGAAACGTGTTTTAACGGGAAGACGGCTCACTAGAAAAGATTGTATTAGCTATTAGAATGTGATATTGATGTCATATTTTTTTTTATTTTTAGGATTCGATTTTTATGGATACAAATTGTAATATAAGTCTTTGTAATGTATGTTAAAGTTGGGATTTCGGTTTTAACGAGAGACTGACTCAATCGAAAGAATCATGTTTAACAAGAAATCGGTTCATTAGAAAAAGATTATATAACTGTTAAAATTTGATATTAATAATATAATACAACATAAATATGTATTGGACTTTTAAAAAAAAATTGTAATGCCTCCGCAATATATAAAGGAGGATACGCGGGAGCTTAGATGACGCATCTAAGATCGTCTCAATCTATTTTCTAATTTTTTAGAATTTTAGAATTTTATATACTATTAAATAAAAAAATACCCTTTAACATAATAGAAGTAGAATAGGTGTTTGTATTTAAATAGGAGAAGAATTTGAATTTACAGGGAAGACATATACGTTAAAAGTTTTATTGAAAGAAAATTAGGTCTTCGAATTTATAGAGAGAAGAGTTCAAATTTCCTTAGAATTTTATCATTTTAAATATTGATTTTTTCTAAACGAAGTAGAAAAGGAATGTGAATTTGTAAAGAAAAAGAATTCAATTCAAATTCTAGAAAAAAACATAATATATAATATAAAGCTTATAATACTATAGATAATTTCAAATTTACAGAGAAAAGACATATTATTAACTATTTTATTGAATATATTATAAATTAAACTTATAATAGATAATTTTGAATTTACAGATATGACATATTATTAATTATTTTATTGAAAGTAAAATAGATGTTCAAATATATAAAGGAGAATAGTTCGAATTTATAAGTAAGATATAAGTAAAAGTTCCATTGGAACTATAATACGAGAAAAGTTTTATTAGAAGTAGAATATGCATTTTCGATCCAAAACATTTAATTAAAAATTCATTTGGAAGTTGAATAGATGTTCAAATTTAAAAGAAAAAGAGTTCAAATCAATATACGAGGACAAGTTCTTTTGGAAGTAAAATAAGTGTTTGTAAGACATTTAATTAAAAGTTATATTGGAAGTAGAATAGATGTTCAAATCTATAGATGAGAAGAAATCGAATTTATAAAAAAGACATATAATTAAAAAATTTATTACAAGTATAATAGGTGTTTAAATATTGAGAGAAGAAGAGTTAGAGAAGACCTATAATTAAAAATTCTTTTTCGATCTTTTAAACTTATTTATCCTTTTTCTTAGATTTCCTTTATGTTAATTTTTATACAAGTTATTTATATTTGTATTAAGAAAATATAACAGTAAATCTAATATCGAAAAAGATAAATTTTCTCTTTTGATATGCATTTGAGTTTATAAATAAAATACAATTTGAAAGGCATAAAAATTTACAAGAAAGTATAATTCCAAATTTATAAGGTGGACGTGTAACTAAATTACTTTCACATATTCAAGTACAAAAAAGAATTCAAATTCATAGAAAATTATACAATATATTTTTTATATTATTATGTATATAGGGTATGATTCTGGTGAGAATAGGTATATGTTGGAGAACAATGAGAACACCACATTTCAAGTTATTCTAAAGGGTCCTGTCAGGGGCATCAAATACGAAAAAGTCTTATAATTCTACCCTCTATGTATATATGTATATATGTATGTATGTATGTATGTATGTATGTATAATATTATTAGTGTGTGTATATATTATAACTTTTAAGGAATGTCGTCTAAAACTTATACTATATTATTTTTTTAATCAAAAATTTTAAATAAAAAATAAAATTTACTCTGTTTATAGGTTTTATATTGTAGGTAAAAAAATACAAAAATATCTGTAATATATAGTAAAAATAAGATATTTCATGTAGAAATTTTAGAGAAAGTATAAAATTGGAATTCACTCTCTTTCGAGATTTAATTTTAAGGAAAAAAACTAAGTCAGGACTTTGATCCGAAACGAGTGATACTCGAAATCTGTTTAACGAGAATACAGCTTACTAGAAAAGATCGTCTTAACTGCTAGAATTTGATATTGATGTTACAAATTTAATTTAATTTTTATGTTTGGATTTTTATTGATTAAAATTATAATGTAAATATTCATAGTATATGTTAAAGTTAGGTTTTGGATTTAACAAGAGAGCGACTTTATCGAAATAATCGTCTTTGAGGGGAGAGCGGCTTAATAGAGAGGATCATGTTAACTGGTAAAATTTAATATTGATAATATAATAAAAAATATATATATTGAATCTTTTTTTAAAAATATTATAACGCCGCCGCAAAGCGCGGCTTATCAACTAGTTATATAAAAGTGAAAAGAAATGTTTCAAAGAGTAGATAAGTAATAATCATGTGTGTTGATTTGCATCAAACTTTATTTATTCTTAACTGCTTTCACTAATTACTTTAATTTATTCATGCTATATTTGATAAAAATAAAGTTTATGTAACATTACAATTTGAGAACACGAGTTTTTTAATTCAAACTTACCAGTTACCACCCTAATCACAGTGTTTTGTTTTGTTTATTGACGAGAAACTAAAAAAATACTCAAATAAATAACAATCAAGCGATACCCACGGCGAAGTCACAAAAGAAAATGGATTCCACCTTCCACGGCTTTTGGAAATGAAAATCCATGTAAGCTATGAAAGATTAGGACAAACACTAGTACAAGTAAATATTTTGCCATTTTGAACAAATAATATACATTATTTTATTATTATAATTTAATACAGGATTTCTCGAAAGTTCGAAACGGACCTGACTTGAATAACTAGATTACTGGACTAATCAGTTTCAAAAACAAAAAAAAAAGATTACTAGACTAATCCTAACTGAATTTATTTGTTGCAGCTAAAACGATCCTGAATCTGAAATCGCTTTTCATGACTAGTCTCTAATCGACGAACTGCTTATTATTTGTTGCAATTTGTTAACGGAGGAATTTGGTGATAACAAATTTCGGAGGTTGCTGGAATAACGAATTATGAAAATAGGGGGATTTGGGATTTTGGATGTTTGGGGCTGGACTTGAGAGGTGTCTCGACTTGTTAGATGTGTCGGATCCTTTTCCAAGATGCCTGCGTACCCTATATTTATAAGGATCAAGCCAACGCAGTTCTGTGAATTGATTTGTGTCTATCCCTTAGAGACTTTAGGGATAAACTTCGTTAATCTGGGTAATTACTGATTTTATCTGATTTAATCTTATCGCTGTGATATCTTCCTGATTTGAAGAATATCGTTTGGAGATATTTTCCGTTATTGATTGATTGAGATTGATTCTTTCCTCGTTTCAAGGAGAGGATAAAACTTAGTGGTTAAGCAATAATTATTAATCTGAATTAATAATTAATAATTATTAGAAATTTGGGAGATTATTAGACATGCCAAAAATATGGCGTAACACAATTGTTTATATATAATCTTGTGGAATGAATTATTTACAATCAATTTATAAAAAATTAGTGGGAAGTCGAGATACAATCTGGGCCCTCACTACTCTAACTGATAAACTAAGCTAATTATGCAACTTTATGTAAATGATAAGAATAAAGAAGAAGATGAAGAACAATAGAATTACTTTCATTGATCTGGAAATAAAGAGTACAAGTGATAATGTTCAACCTTACATTCTATTTATACTAGTTACATCAATTACTAGTAACCGACTATGCTATAACAAACTCTCCTAACTAACTCGTCCAGCTGGCAATGTGTGGACCGTGTGACAGCAATGATGACAAGCAGGAGATGATCGTAGCATTCTCAACAATGTTGGTAGTATCAGCTCCAATACCCCCCCTCAAGTTAGGATGGAGTGAATCAATCAATCCTAACTTGGAAAGTAGTTTAGTAAACTGAGGAGAAGGAATGGCTTTAGTAAGTAAGTCAGCTAGCTGAGAATGAGTAGGTAAATAAGCTAATTGGATTAAACCTTCTAAAACCTTATCTCGTGTAAAATGACAATCAATCTCTATGTGTTTCGTTCTTTCATGGAAAACTGGTTTCTTTGCAATATGCAAAGCAGATTGATTGTCACAATGAAGTGTGACTGGAGTTAAACCTGTAATGCCAAAATCATCTAGCAAACGAACTACCCAAGTAACTTCAGCTGCAGCAGAAGCAAGAGCTCTGTATTCAGCTTCAGAAGAGGATTTAGAGATAGTAGATTGTTTCTTTGATTTCCAGGTAATTGGATAATTGCCAAGTAGAAGAACATATCCAGTAACTGATTTTCTGGAATCTGGACAAGAAGCCCAGTCACTATCTGAAAAAGCTTGTAAAACCAAAGAAGCACTAGCTTTCAATAAAATGCCTTGACTGGTCGTATGAGCAACATATCTTAGAGTATGATGCATAGCTTGAAGGTGAGAAGACCTAGGAGCTTGCATAAATTGACTTAAAACTTGGACAGCATAAAAGAGATCAGGCCGAGTATTGGTCAGAAAATTTAGTTTGCCAACTAAAGATCTGTAAAACTCAGAATTCTCAAGCAATGTTCCTTCAGTTGCAGACAAATTATGATGAATTGGTAATGGAGTGACAGCCTTCTTACTAAGATCAAAACCACATTCTGCAAGTAACTCTCTAGTAAACTTGTGTTGAGTTAAAACAATTCCATCAGTCAGATAACCAATCTCTAATCCCAAAAAATAACCGAGTTTGCCTAAATCCTTTATACCAAAGGTAACATCCAAATGCTGTTTAAGTGAATCAATAACAATTAGATCTGTACAAGTCAGAATTATATCATCAACATAAACTGCAGCAATGCAAGTCTGATCACCATTATGTTTGATAAACAAACTATAATCATTTTTAGACTGTTCAAAACCTTGTAAAGTCAACTCAATCAGCAATTTAGAAAACCACTCTCTTGGAGCCTGTTTAAGACCATAAATTGATTTGATGAGTCTGCAAACCTTATTAAGAGGATTAGGAATACCCTGTGGAACCTTCATATAAACCTCATCATGTAAATCCCCATGCAGAAATGCATTATTAACATCCAGTTGAAATAAAGGCCATTCTTTACTAGCTGCAACAGCTAACAAAGTTCTGATAGTAGCCAATTTAACTACAGGAGAGAAAGTTTCCTGGTAATTTAATCCAAATTTCTGATTAAAACCTTTGGCTACTAATCTAGCCTTACATCTATCTAAAGAACCATTAGCTTTGAGTTTAACTCTAAACACCCACTTAGAACCAATAGCCTTCTTTCCTTTGGGCAAATCAACTAACTCCTAGGTGTTATTTGCATTTAAAGCATGAATTTCTTTATCCATAGCTTCAATCCATAGAGGGTTAGTACAAGCTTCTTCATATGAGGATGGTTCATTAATATCACAAGAATTAGCAAGAAAAACTTTATGCAATGATGGTAAAGAAGAATAATTGATCAAATTGCACCAATGATCATGATTAATGGCAGAATGACAATAATAAGAATTGAGATATGAAGGTTGATTGTGTAGCCTTGTGGATTTTCTTAAAGGAGCATCAGTTGAGGTAGAATTTGTGGTTGAAGTTGATGCTTGTTCAGTAGGAATGACAGATAATGGAGGAAAATCATCATCTTTAGAAAAAGAATGATAAACTGTAGCAGCTGGCAAATAGATTGAATTAGGAAATGATTCTGAAATAGAATCTGTTGTGGAAGGATTTTAGCACAACTACGTGGAGGTCGTTGCTGGAATAGCGCCGTAAAATATGGAATCGTATAACTGCCCAGGAAGGCACACAGCTATAAATTTGAGACTAGCCGCCCGGGAAGGCACACGGCTAGGGGTTACCGAAGAACACAGGAAGGTGTTTTGGTGATGATTGGGGCTAAATCTACGGGATAGAGCTCAAGGACCATCTGTTGTCCAGCCAAGAACCCTAATTTGACTGTGTCACACAAGAGTGCACGTGCTCTAGCTACTCAAGGAGTGTAAAGTGTCGAAGAAGATCCCGTAAACTGCCTACATACCACTATTTATAGTGGATCAAGCCCCGATGTAGTTCTTGATTGATAAGTTTGATTGTTTGTGATGATTTATCCTGTCTCCAGTGGGATAATGACTGTTGTTACTGATATAAATCATGTATCAACTGATTGTGATGTAGTTATCAGGTTTCCAAGTCGTACTAGGACTGTGTGAAGCCTATCTCATGATGTTTATCTCAAGAATGAAGGATTTATCATGTATATATGATGTATATCCTCGAATAACTGAATAATTATCCGTTTAGAGGTGTATTTCAGCTGTAGAGACGTGCTCCTAAAAAGTAGGAGGTCTACCTTATCCAATCTGGCGGCCTTATCAGGCTTCCGGGGGAAGCTGGGGGTACCACCCGGTAGCCTGACTCCGGTAACCTGACTCCGGTAGCCCAACTATGGAAGCCATACTGGAAGCCTTACCTGATGGTTGTCCTAGTCTGAATCTGTGTTTCTGTCAGGCTTCCGGGGAAGCTGGGGGTACCACCCGGTAGCCCCTCCGGTAACCCAGTTACGGAAGCTATGCTGGAAGCCCTCTCTGATGGTTGTCATTGGCTATGGATGAGACTATCCCCGGGACCATAAGCCTTATATTCTTTCAATGTTCATCGCAAGGTAGCCCCTCTGGGGGTACCGCCCGGTAACCCAAACTATGGCAGCCCCTTTGGTAAGCCGGTTATGGAAGCTATTCTGGTAAGCCATGTCTGGTAGCTGTACTGGAAGCTATGTAATGATGTCTATGGGTTGTGGATCATCCATGGGAGGCCATTCCCAGGACCCTTATCATCATATCTACCTGCTACCCATCTCATGGTAGCCACTATGGGTTGTCATAGGCTCTTGAAAGCCTGTTATCCGGGAGCCATGCCATTCAGGAGCCCTTCTACCCGGGAGCCCTATTATCTTGGGAGCCCTGTTATCAGTTTTCATGGGTTACCACGGGTACCTTGGAAGCCCTCTAAAACATCCTCTTTCCTTATGGATTGGACCCAAAACTCATCATGGGCCTAAATCTGATCCATGCAAGATTTTGGTCACAACAACTACCCCCCGGTTCCTTGAAGCATGGGTGCAAGAGGAACCAGAACAAGGTAAGGTCCAATCCTTTCTTATTATTCTCTCGGAGAAATACACATCTTCCACATCGTGTTCCCAAGCTTACATGAGCTAACTCGGCGTAAGAAACAGGAAACACTCTACTTCTGCATGCATATTTCAATGTGAGTTTTCAAATCAAGGATATCTTCTATTCACTTCGTATCATTCGTGGTACTCCGGTTGGCATCATATCATGGGGCTACCGGCTTCTGGCATTTCTTTTTTAAACATCATGACTTTACGTTCTGAGATGTTTCTTTCTCTACCAAATTGGCCTTCATATAAGAATCTTTTGATGTCTGGAAGCTTCTGTGGTTGCAGGGATGCCTCAAGCGTCCAAAACCTGGGCTACCAAGACAACTAGAAAAAGAGATAAGTAACGAGGGCTAAGTAGCCCTTAAAGATAATGCACGAGATCACACATATTTGATGCATACAGGAAAGTATGAATATGCTAGTGCAAATGATTTTATAAAAAATGTATGTTGCCGCTTCTCCAATCAAGTAGGACCTTGGTGAACAAACTTTTTCAGGCATTGTGCCACAATTTTCAGATGTTTCCATTATTCCAACGCATTGGATCCCCAAAGAAATTGTTGAGTATTTTGAGGACTTCTCCTATAATGAGTATTTTGAGGACTTCTCCTTTAATGAGTATTTTGAGGACTTCTCCTATAATTTGTAAGTGATTTGTACTCGCATGAATTTTCAGGAGGTAACACATAATCTCATATGTGCGCTTATGTCACTAATAATCTTGTATGCGTGTCCCAAGAGGAACCAATGGAAGGTCATGGAGACACCTTCAATCGCTGCCATATCTTTCCAAGTGGTAACATGTGGGGCATATAGCGTGCCTAGGTACCTACTCGACAGTTTCAGCTAGCAATTTCGAAAAAATGTTTATAAAAACACATGCATTGTGTAAATCATGATGATTTTCATGTATTGGTTCAGGTATAATTCAGATCATGTAGGCATATTCATATGTTTGTGAATTTATGCAAGGCAAAACAATGATCTTTTTGACAGAACATGCATCTCAGCAAAGTTTTCAGATGAATGTTGAAAAATCTTCTTTATAAGTGTGGAAAACATGCATGATAGTGAAAATGCAAAGGCAGTAGAGTAGAACTTATCTTTATTCCTATCGTGTCGATCCGGATTCGGGTTTCCGTTGCTGAACATCGAGGGTGGAAGCCCCTTGTTTCATGTGAACTTATAATGGGAACCCCTTTTTCCTCTTTGTGGTAGGGTGTTGGGGAACCGAGTTACCCCCCGAGCCCTTAGATCTCTTTCTCATGTAATATGTCAGCCCATTCCAGCTTTAATCTTACTTTTGTGAAGTCTAGAAGTTGTCGGCTGTAACTGATCATCAATGAACCTGCAAGCTGTTTGACAGAAGATGCAGAATGGAAGCTACAAGCTGGAAGCTATTAGTTGGAAGCTGTTAGCTATAAGTTTCAAGTAAGTATCAAGGAACCTACATACCATTAGTTGCAGATGAATATCATGGAAATTATTAGTCGTTAGCTATAAGTAAATAACAAGGAAACTTGTTAGCCACAGGTAAACACTATGGAACCTGGAAGCCACTTGCTTCAGGTGAATAGCAATCATCTTGCAAGCCATTAATTGCATATAAATAATATGTAAATAGTCAGCAATAGGTATATAGCAGGAAACCTGTTAGTAGTAGGTAAACATCAAGGAACCTGTGAGCTGTTAGTTAATGGTGAATAACATTAACCTTGCATGCTATCCATTGCAGGTGAGCAATAAAAATATAGGCTAGCCATTAGCTACATGTAAACATTCAAGGAATCTATAAACCTTAAGCATTATTCATTTCACAATATATATATATTCTAGTGCATGCCTCATGTTCATCTCATGTATCCCAAGCGAGTGACAACGTATGTATTACTTAGGAAGTATCTAGACATGTTAATAACATATTTGAATTTTAGTAGGCAAGAGTCATTTAGCATCATACAGATATTCATGTGGTAGAGTCACATAGGATGCACAATGAAAGATATCTTGTAGGTCTTGCTAATCATTTTGACTTAATACCTCTAGCATATCGAATTCTCCTATTCACGCAAGGATTTCATTGAATTTGGCATATCAAAAAGTAATAATCTTAAACCTAAGGGATAATCATTTCACATACTTGTCATAGAGTGCAATTTCATGCAATTAAAGAGGGTTTAGTTTCTCACATACCTGTGTAATTTGGTTATGACGTGTGTATTTAGACGCATTATAAATATTACCTCGTCTCCATCATAGGAGTAGCGAAGGAGCTTCCAACTTTGGAATCTTCAATTGTTTCAATGGTAACCCATAATGATTGTCCACATGCACTGTGGGTGACTGGAAGCCTGCCCTTCAAGATTGTAGTATTCATCTTAGAGCTTCCACCATGACATATCGTCTTGGTAGCCCTACCTTGGGATACCCATCCTGGATGCTTCATCTTGGAAACCCCATCCTGGGATCCTCACTCTAGATTTTTTATTCTGGAAGTTCCATCCTAGGGTTCCCATCTTGGATGTTTCGTCCTTGAAGCTCCATCGTGGATGCCCTAGGTTCAGTAGAACCTTCATCCTAGAAGCGCTTTTGGTTCAGGAACCTTGTCTGGTGTAGAAAGTATCAGGGCTTCCGTCCTCGAACCCCAATATTCAGGAACCATTTTTGGGGTAGGAATCTGCTCATCTACTAAAATCTGCTTAGCTTTGAAAGCTGATCCTGCAAAACTTTAAAAACTCTACCAACAGGAACCTTAAAATATAATCATTAGGTTGGTTGGTTTGTAAACTAATCGTTATCTAGTTTTATGAATGTATACCTTGATCATGCTTTAGGCCTGTCTTTAGTAGGGTTATCCGATTATTCGCCTTAGACGTATGTTAATAGAATCTATATCCATCACTAGGTAACCTCTTTCTATCACTTAACGTTTAAAGTGCATGGGTTACTATCTAGCGCATAAGCAACTTATTAAAATCTGTCTAGGCGTTAGGCCTACCATTCAAATTCTAGTACGTTTAAGTAGTTATATTCAGGCTAAGGCATTCTAGCTAAGCCTAAATATGATTTTTAGGGGCTAACCGTTTACTTAATATTATGATCAGCGATCTTCTAAGTAGACAAGGTATAAAGAGGTTATAATCTTTTAATCTTATAATCTATTATCGAGAGGTAGTGCAATCTTTTAATATCTATCAAGTGGGGTTTCCACACAAGGTAGATGGCCTCTACGGAATCCTAAAAGGGGGAACATAAGTTTACTCCTAAAATGTCTAGTCATTTTCACAATCATAAAGCATGTATTAGGAATCTTTAATTAAACATCAGTGGATTGAAAATGCACACCTAGAGGGGGTGAATAGGTGTAAATGGCTAACTATGTATAACTAAAACTGATTTTAAGAATTACCAGAAACAGCTTACTGATTTCGTTTTATGCAGAGACAGATGGTAAGCTGAATGTATGCTGAATGCAAACAGTATACTGAATATAAAGACAGTAAGTACAGTAAAGTGCATAAACAGTAAGCTAAATGCAAGCAGTGAGTAAAGAGCAGAAAATAAAGAACACAGAGACTTTTAGCCAGGTTCGACCCCTAACCCCTATGGTCTACGTCCTGGTCCCTTACCAACTTGGTAAGAGAATATATTATTGATCACTGAAATAAGCCAATTACAAGATACAACAATATATCTCCCTCAATACCCAGCTGTTGACAAATGGCGTGCTGAACTCCTGTTTCTGAACTTGCTCTCTAAGCTATACTTCCCAAGTATACTTCTCTAGCAACGTTCACCAAACCCTAGTTCCCTAGCCAAACTGTCCAACAACTAATCCTTACAAATCGAACAATACAATCAATAAAGGATACAACTCAAACTATGAACTCTTTAAGATATAACACGTATCAATATACTAAGAGCTCGAGAGAATTAAAAGATATAGCAATGAAAAACCGAGTTGTTTGAAATCTTGTGTGCTTGAATATTTTCTCTTCAGTGTTCTTTTCGAATGAACACAAGAATAAACTATATATAATCTCACAACCAACGTTCGGAAAATCAATACCATTATTCGAACGATTTAGAAATCAATTTCTAACGTTCAAATGATCACAGAGATTTTACCAACGTTCTTGTGAACGTTTGACAGAGGGTTTGGAAGAGATGAATCGTAGAAAACTTAACCCTTCTGATTTGTATAGATATAAAAACGCGTATAGGAGATTTTGTAGAAAGAAATCATTTAAATAAGGAAACTCCTATAAGTTTTATAAAAATAATTTAAATAAGGATATTTGAAAAGATTTGAGCTCTAAATATATTGTATACGTATTATATGATAAAGATATCTTACAATATATTTCCTGAAATAAAAACCATGAGAAACAATCTTGATCTTTGTCTTCAGGATTTCTGCCAGTTGCGAATGGCTTGCTGTTTGAGTCTGCCAGTTGTGAAAGTCTGCTGTTTGAGTCTGTCAGTGTGAAAGTCTGCTGTTTGAGTCTGTCAGTGTGAAATGGCTTGCTGGACTGTCTCTGTTGTAGCACCAGATAGCTTGCTGTTTGTATATTCTCTGTAAACAATCAGTACACTTAATATACCCTGCAAAACAATCTTAGTACAACCATAACACAATGTTTTATATCAAACTACAAGCAAATAGCTTGCTGAAAGTGATCATCAAAACCATAGGAGTATCAATCTCCCCCTTTTTGATGATTACACAATATTTAGGAGAAATAAGAACTCCCCCTAAATCCCTGCATATTAGTACATTTTGATATAAAACAGATTCAAGATAAACAAGCATAATAGTTATATCTAAATCGAATATCTTGACCAAACGGTTCTCCTAAATTTCTCCCCCTTAATCCATCAAAAAATTCAACAAAAAGAATATTAGTCCAGGTCTGGAATAAGCATAGAGAAATAAAATTAAAAAATCAAATCATGGTAATGGCATATAAACTGTTCAGATACAAATGGTAAGCCAACGTTACCCATTCTGTGCTTGTCAGCTTGCTGACTACACAGTACACATGCCAAGCTCCATTCGTATGGCTGCAAATCTTTCTTCAGCCAATGGCTTTATGAAAATATCTGCCAGTTGAACTTCAGTTGAGACAAATACCAACTCAATCTTCCCCTTTGCTGCATTATCTCTCAAGAAATGATGATGAACGTCGATATGCTTTGTTCTTGAGTGATTCACAGGATTCTTGGAGATATTGATAGCACTCGTGTTGTCACAATATATTGGAATCTTGCCACACTTGATATTAAAATCCCTTAGAGTTTGAATCATCCATAAAATTTGAGAGCAACAGCTACCAGCTGCTAAATATTCTCCTTCGGCCGTTGATAGAGCAACAGAAGCTTGCTTTTTGCTTTGCCATGAAACCAAGCTTTGTCCAAGAAATGTACAAACACCACTTGTACTCTTTCTATCAGTTTGAGACCCTGCATAATCTGCATCACTATACCCCACGAGATCAAAAGTATTTGTGATAGGATAGAACAAACCAAGATTGATAGTACCACTTAAGTATTTAAAAATTCTTTTAACCGCATTTAAGTGAGACTCTTTAGGGTTGGATTGAAACCTTGCACAAACACAAACACTATACATGATATCAGGTCTTGAGGCAGTTAAATATAATAGACTTCCAATCATACCTCTATACCTTTTGACATCCACATCCTTACCATTCTCATCTGCAAACAGCTTGCTGTTTTGAGTCATAGGAGTTGTTTTTGCTTTGACATCTTCATAACCAAATCTTTTGAGCAGATTCTTTGTATACTTTGATTGATGCACATAAATACCATCAATGGTTTGCTTGATTTGAAGACCCAAGAAATAATTGAGTTCCCCCATCTTGCTCATGTCAAATTCATTGTACATGCACTTAGAAAACCACTCACACATAGATTCATTAGTAGCACCAAATACAATATCATCCACATATATTTGTACAACAAGAATATCTTTACCATTTTGCTTTGTAAATAATGTGGGATCGATATTACCTCGAATGAATCCATTTTTGAGAAGAAACTTACTAAGCCTCTCATACCATGCTCTAGGGGCCTGCCTTAAACCATATAATGCCTTCTTGAGTTTGTAAACATAGTCATGAAACTTCTCATGTTCGAATCCAGGAGGCTGTTTGACATAGACTTCCTCATCCAGCACGCCATTTAGAAATGCACTTTTTTCGTCCATTTGATATAACTTGAATTTCTTGTAGCATGCATAGGCAAGAAGCATTCTGATTGATTCTAAACGAGCTACAAGTGCATATGTTTCTTCAAAATCAATTCCTTCTTGTTGATTATAGCCTTGAGCCACGAACCTTGCCTTATTTCGAGTAACTGTTCCAAATTCATCCACTTTGTTCTTGAACACCCATTTGGTTCCTATGATAGAAGCATCTTCTGGTGGTTTTACAAGTTCCCAAACATCACATCTCTCGAATTGGTTGAGTTCCTCTTGCATTGCCATGATCCAATTTTCATCTTCTAATGCTTCTTTGATATTTTTGGGTTCTTCTTGAGATAAAAAGGCAGCATAAGCACAAAAGTTTGCTTTTCCTCTTCTTGTTGTGATTCCATCTGATATATTTCCAATGACAAGTTCTGGAGGATGATTCTTTACTGTCCTTGTAGCCTTTGGTAGAGAATATTGAGCAATTTCTTCATTTGAAGTTATTCTGACCACTTCAGCTTGCTGACTTGAAGTTCCAGCTTGCTGTTTTCCATTCTCAGTAGTGTTCTTGGCTTGCTGACTTCCAGTTTCAGCAGTATTGTTGGCTTGCTGATTTCCAGTAACTTGAGGTTGTATATTATCAGTTTCACCTACAAATTCTTCCTCATCTCTTGGCAGATCATTGTTAGGTTCTTGAAAAGTAACATCAATAGATTCTTCAACTATATGTTTATTTAAATTATAAACTCTATATGCTCTACTAGTTAAAGAATAGCCAAGAAAAATAGCCTCATAAGATTTAGCATCGAATTTACCATCATTATCAATTGTCTTGAGCACAAAACACTTTGAACCAAAGATTTTGAAGTAACTAATGTTTGGCTTCTTTTTCCTCAACAATTCATACGGAGTTTTGTTCAAGATAGGCCTGATTATGACTCTGTTCAACAAATAGCACGCTGTATTCACTGCTTCTACCCAAAAACTTCTAGGCAGCTTGCTTTCTTGCAAAAGAGTCCTTGCTGTTTCTTGTAGTGACCTGTTCTTCCTTTCTACCACTCCATTCTGTTGTGGAGTCCTTGGTGCAGAAAATTCATGTGTAATTCCTCTTTTTTCACAATAAGCAATGAAGTCTTTGTTGAGAAATTCACCTCCTCTATCACTTATTATACCTACAAGCTTTGTATTCAACTTGTTCTCAAGTAATTTGATTAGCTTCTTAAACTCATCAAAAGCACAATCTTTAGTACGAAGAAATAATACCCATGTAAATCTAGAATAATCATCTACAATCACAAAACCATATTGTTTACCTCCAATACTCTTGTAAGCTTCTGGACCAAATAAGTCCAAATGCAGAAGCTCTAAGGGTTTAGAAGTAGATACCATTTTCTTTGATTTATGAGTACTTCGAAGCTGTTTTCCCAATTGGCAAGCTGAACAGACTTCTGTTTTGACATACTTTAGCTTGGGCAGCCCTCTCACTAGTTTCTTGCTTGACAACTTCCTGAGCAAATCCATGTGTGCATGTCCCAATCTTCTATGCCAAATATATGGGTCATTATCCACTGCAGCCAAACAGCATGCTGTTTCCTGCATATCAAAGTTTAATACATATATATTTCCTTCCCTTCTAGCAACTAGGGGGAATTTGTTAGTACCAATAGTAATAATAGCTTTATCAATGCCTAATTCAACATGATGTCCATCATCAAATAATTGAGTAACACTCAGCAAGTTATAAGAAAGACCTTTGACATATTGAACTTTATCAATTGAAATATTACTATTACCAATAGAACCGGTACCAAGGATTTGAAGAGTTTTGCTATTCCCAATTGTCACTCTTCCACCCTTTTTCATTTTGAGATTAATAAACTGAGATTTGTCTCCACACATATGTCTTGTGCATCCACTGTCCAAGATCCATTGCTTTGACTTGACCTTAGCAGTAAGGCACATCTACAAAACAAACAAAAATACCTTAATGTTTTGGTACCCATATAGGTTTGGGTCCAGGTTGGTTAGTAGCAAGAATATATAAAGCATTTAAATCAGATTTCTTGATCCACATTTGGACCACTTTTGGGGACTGATCATTCAGTTGGTAAGCTGTTTGTCTCCTGCTATTTGTATTATGGTATGCTGTTTGTCTCCTGTCTGGTCCATTCTGGTAAGCTATTTTCTGTTTGCCTGATCCATTTTGGTATGCTGTTTTCGTCTTATGATATACTTGAACCACACAATTCTTTTCCAGATGTCCTTTTCCACCACATTTGTTGCATGTCTTCCAAGGCATAGCATATGTAACACCCCCAAATCCGGGGTCAAGGATTTGGTAGCTACGCGGAAATCCTCAATGTCAAATTACCTGTTTAACAACATTAAGCCATCTGTAATCATTAAAACTGAAATATAACTCTACGACCCCAACCACCAAGCATCTTTTAGGTCATAGGGCTAGAAACAAGAACTAAAATCTTTACATCTTCATTACATCCATTCTATTACATCGCACTATGTCTTACAAATCTTATACTACTAGTATAGCTTCGTTGGGAAGTACACCAGCAACTAGTACTACTCAGTACAAGGTAATATATAATACACATCAATGTACCTACATATAACTTACTCCAGCTATAGCTTTTCTGGATCATATCATCTTCATAAGGGCGTACTGCCTGCTTCTTCTGAGCCATGCAGATAAGCCTCAACCGTCTACCTTCCTCTGAAAGGTTAATATTTGAAACAAGCAAGAATGAGCGAAAGAATTGCTCAGCAAGTTAATAATAGAACTTCACAATATATATATTAATACGCACAAGGGTATTCAATATTTAACGATATTTAATATCATTTCTGAAACATTTAACTATGGAATTTCATTAAGGCAAGTATAACATTTGAAATAGCGTCAAATGAACAACCCGGGATTATGCTAACCATAGTAAGCTTCATACCTTAGCAAAATGGTATAAGTTGTAGTCCCAATAACCTTTAATAAAACTCTTCAAAATATGCAGTTCAGTATACTGCTATTACAAGTGTTTTCATCAAATAGAAACCAAACTATAAAAAGATCCCCTTTTTAGTATTCCACAAGTCTGAAAGTGTATACATATAAGTATATCATTTTTATCACAACACCCTACAGTTCAATATTCTGTATGGGATATAACTTCTTTAACCACTTGATAAGTTTAAGATTCATAGGTAACTGATAGTAAGAGAGTCAACATTTTTGAAATGACCCATTTATAAGGTACCAAATCAATACTTCTCAAGCTTGAAAATGTTTATATATATGTATATCATTTTCGCCAAAACATTGATGGATCAAGATACTGCACCTCAGCAATATAATAACAATTCCAAAATATCTTTGAAACTGTATGCTATGCATTGACGGACATGGTGCTAGTATATTGTAAAAGATGGAGTTATAAGATAGTTCAATATAACCTTTCCGGAAAATATCTACTATATAGAAATAAGCAGAATATCAACATATAACTTAAAAGATGAAGTTATAAGGTGATCCAATATCAAAAACCTCCTTATCACAACTCATGTTATGTAAGGTATCAACAGAGTCATCAATTGTAAGATAAAGGATGAAGTTACAAGGTAACTCAGATTATATTTCCGAGGGAATATCTGCTATGCCAAAGATAAGCAAGATATCATCATTTTCATAAAAGAGGAAGTTGCAAGAAAGATATTGCAATTCCAGTTCCAAACACTTTTTAACCCTGCCCACACGGATGGTGTTGCAGAAGATTTCCAATTTTGAAAGATGAACTAATACGGGAGCATTGCCGCGCCAGATGCCCTGACGTTTACGATGATCAGTCGTATGTCATGCATCTCATCAGTCGTTCTCTACATGTAGAAGGTAGCTCCGACGGATTTACTTGTCTACCGCCCTCTGGAACTCCTAAGCCAACGGTTGGGCTATTGCTGGGTCGGCGCCACTCGACCACTTACACGTCTCCTAGTTCAATTGACATCCATAACGCTGAAACATAAGGTTTGTCCCCCTTTCCCCAAGTATAATACTTGTTGATAAGACTCCACAAAGTAGTCGTATCCAGTTGGAAAGGAAAATTCACCAATATTTCCAAGCTGATGCTTGTTAATGGACATAAACTTGTTCCAACAATCTTACCCCTCGAATGATGAGTGGGTACACAAGATTCAATGTCTCGTAGCAACCCAGTTGCGAACGAAAAGAATAGTTTCAAAGAAATTATGACCAAGAAGTCATCAAGATAGATAACATTTCTCAAGTAAGGTTCCCTTACGATTTAACGGATAAAATTGAATGAAGAATGGAATCTTGAGAACCTTTCTTGATAATAGTATTAATAATAAGATTCCGAAATAGTTTACATAATATTTGGAGGTCGGAAATAGCATTTGAATGAAGTAAATCATTCTTGAAACGAGTTAGAAGAATTAAATAAATATTCCAAAGAATATTTATTAAGTCAAAAATATTGAAGGAATAATCTTAATATAAAATATGGCTCAACTGGATATTCGAAAAGATATTGATTAAATAAATAATGATCGAATGAATATTCAAAATAATATTCATTAAGTAACTATCTCAAATGAATATATATTTAAAATATTATTCATTAAATAAATAAGGGAAAATATTTACTTAAATATTTTCCTCTGAAAGTAATCATGATATATCAAGAAATACTGACTCCCGATCTATATTTAAGGAATTTAAGTCATACGCCCTTCACTAAGGGCATTTGAACTTATATCTCATATCTAGCTTATAAGCCAATATCAACTCGTAGTCAAGTATCATAATATACTTTTGAAAACAGTTATGCCTTCCAATAGCATATCTATACCTTTATATAAAGGAAAAACTCAGGAGCATGACGTGGCTCTTCCACAATCTTATGTTCTCTCATTCTATTTTCTCTGATTTCATTTTTTATGTTAAATATTCATTCCCAACTATTTGTTCCCAATTATTCATTCATTCACATCAATCCATTCTGTGTCTTCCTGCCTACCTCATAATTATTTATATTCAAGAATCCTAACGATCTCGCCAGTTACGCACTTTGGTTATCGAAAAGCCTTTGGCTGCTTCTGTACATCTATATAAATATCCACGGCCATGGACAGTGCTCAGATGTCACGGGATCTGTCTGCGGAGCAGGTAATGATAAAAGGTACGCCCTGCTTTCATACTCGATCACATGTTTGATAGAAGTCCAGAACGAAATATAATTTCATATGTTTCAATTTTGGATAATGTGTTACTCCTAAAAGAATTCCTTTAGTATTGCTAAATAATTGGATTTCTATTCAAAACTTGAAATTTAGAGGATGGCACAATGATGTATGATTGTTTTTGCCACCTATATCTAATTTAGTAATGATTTATTTTATGAAATTGATCACTTATAGTTAAATCTTTACGATCCATCTTTATGTTTTTTTGTTGGCTCAGGTACTTGCAGGTCGTATTAGTGGTTCACAGGAGTTAATTTCTACTGTTCGTAACTTGCATCATATTCTTGGTGGTGCTCTGAACCCGGTGTGTAATACTTGTCTGGTGCATAACAGTGCTTAGTTTATGTTAACTATGCCAATCATACTAACAATTGCACCAAGTGACCTTTTCTTTTCTTTTATCAGAATGATGCGTATCTTATCCTACGAGGTATGAAGACTCTGCAACTTCGTGTACAACAACAAAATTCAATTATTAAATCTGACTTGCAACTCTTTTGATGTATCTTTTTTACTTTCATCTCACTACATTACATTGATAGTTTGTCTGGAAAAGTTGTCTTGCTAATAGATGATACCAATTTGCCTGGTAACAATTCATTGGATAACATATTACATGAAGCAACTATATTCAATAAATTGTACATATTTCCACCAATTATAAATACATGTAGGTGTAGTTTTTGTTCTTCACTATACAGTTGACCTTTAATTTTGCCACATTCAAGTTCTCCAGTTTAGTCCTTTAGATATATCTTATCACGCCTTATTTTTTGTATCATTTTCTTTGTTTAATTATGGGAACTCTTCTCCTTGTATCTTGGCAAAATGGTTGCAGATATGTACTGATTTGAAGATGATACTTTCCTTCTAATGGTCTGTTATTATTTTTTCCCAACCAATACAGAACTTTGTCCTTCCAAAATAGTTCTTAAAGCATTAAAAGGCAGCTAGAAATACGAAGACAAATAAATCTGTGTGTGGGGTTGTGAGATTGAGGGAATATCATTGGCGGATGGTCCTAATCTTCTTACTGCAATTTAGTGATATGATTTACAGGTGAAGCGTGTCTATTATCCAGGTCTGAAAAGTCATCCAGAACATCTTATCGCAGTCCGCCAAATGACTGGTTTTGGTGGTGTAGTCAGTTTTGAGGGTGGTTTGGTCGTAACTTTAAAAATGCAGTAGTCGCCTATGCTTCTGTCAAGTGTCTGGCTTAACTTTCCCTTGGCTTAAAAAGTATAATTGTTTATCTTTAGCAAAGATTTTAGTATTTGGATGAAAAAATGTAGTCGCCTATGCTTCTGTCAAGTGTCTGGCTTCACTTTCCCTTGGCCTAAATAAGTATAATTGTTTATCTTAGCAAAGATTTTAGTTTTAGAGGCATGTATAATTAATTAGGTGAGGTACGTGAGGCATATATCATCATCTATTTTGTTACCACACTATCATTTCACCCACATATATATGTAGTCTACAAAACAATGCCTTTATCAATACGGTTGCCTCTTCTTTACCTCCTAAACTACATTGGTCAATGCTTCCTACACAAATTTGAAATTTTACCTCATAATTACCATCCACTACAAATTATAGTTGATATTCTATGCATTCAAATATTTCAGATATTTGATAAAAAATGATAGCAAACCAAGCAATATTTGAACAAATAAAAACATGATAACCAAGTTTCAAATAGAAAATTGAACCGTAATGAAATCAAAGCAAATTACATTATTAAGTATTGTAATAATAGAAGGCTAAATATGAATCTAGCCTGTAATAGTTTAAATCTGGTCCAATGCATTCTAACACTAAAGCTGTTTTTATGAATTTAACTATTACCTGCCATATTTACAAAACTTAATCCATAAATACCTTTGCATGTTTGAATTTTGTTTGCCATGCAATTTGATAGTCTCATACTGCTGACCCAGATATTTATAGATATCTCGACGTGGGATAAAGAGCAAGATATTTGGGAACATCTGCAAACCTCTTACTCGGGCTCATGGAGACATTTTCCTTATGTGTTTAGCCTCTTCCCAAATATTGTGAGTTCGCTTATCGTCTAAATGTTTTCTTTAAAAAGAAAAAATTCGTTGCTATCAATTTGTTTGCATTCGTATCATTCATTTATATAGTAATAGGTGATTACATGAAAACAGGACCAAATGGGAACCTTTCTAGATTAATGTTCAGTAATATATAAAACTTGCCATTTCTTTTCTAGAACATTCTTTCAGTTCTATAAGCTCTTTCCTTTTTCCTTTTTTTTAGTTGTTACATTGATCAATAGACATTTGATATCTCGCTGATTCTTTTCCCTGTACATTGCAAAAGCAATTACTTCTGATCCATTTCTTAATATGTGTGCTGCCTATGTCAATATCTATTGCCTTCAACGGACACTTTAAATCACAATGAGACGAGGTCAAAATACTGGGCTAAAGTCCAATATATGAAGAGCTCTAGGAACTCAATATTATTAAAAACAGACATCTAAAGTTGATTTGGTTAAATTATAATAAGAATACATATGATTGTACATAGTGCATACATGGCTCAGAGTTTTTTAGTGTAAAATATTTTTATTAATTCTCAATTATTGTATTGCTGTATCCAAGTTACTTGTACGCTTTATGTGATCCTCTGGTGACTAATGATGTACAAGTTCTCTTTCGCTGCTGGATGCCAGGCTGCTGCATCTATCATTATTTATATGACGGCAGTGCGTGGTCGTCACACCCGGGATCTTTCTACAGATAGTTAATACCAGGACAATGGTCGTCTTTAGAAGGCTTGAAGGAACACTCATTGCAGTTTTATCCACTCCAGATTCCAGGGTATATATTTATAATTTGGTAGCTGGAGTACAAACTTGCTTTCGGGTATTTATATGCCTGAACTCCAAATTACCTGTTATCTATGGTATCTTGAGATCACATGAAATCTATCTATGGTATGTCAAAATCAGGTGGAATTTATAAATTTACATTTTCTATTTGCAGCATACGAGATTAAGAGGATACATCGACCCGCGTTTGGAGGAAATTAACTTGACAAGTAAAAAGGTAAGTTTGTGTGAGTTCGGAGGCTTCTTAAAACGAGTATTGGTATGTGAAGATCTTGAGGATAATGAGGTACCTCAATTTTCTGGAAAACAATGAGATTCTAAGATTGATGAAGTTCTTTTCCCAAGAATTTATTAAGTTAGGGAGTATGAACTTTGAGGGCTGCAATGTTTTTAGGTAGGTAGTCAGTGATCATCTATCTAGCTAAGTGCATTGATTGCAGGGTTGCTTTGTTATTATGGTTGTGTATGTTGACGTTCATTTTGGCACCCAGAAACATTTTCTTAATGTTTCCAGTTTCTTGCAAGATGTAATTTGTGATTATAAATAAAATCATAGTGAGAATGCACTCCTTAGGGCCTAATGATAAGAGCTAATTTCCTGTATAGTATATACATAATCTACACGTTAATTCTACAAATTTGTTGTTTGCATTGTTGTTTGAAGAATGTAAAGATTAATGTACAGTATATATTTGTTGTTTGAGTATTTAGTTGGTGACTTGGTGATGGTCTTGATCGATATTTCTTCGTTTTATTTTAGTAGTTAAAATTAGTAGCCAAATAGACTAAACTGTAAAAAGTCATTAAGTCACAAAATTATTTTATTAAGTTCATGTAACATGTGGTATATACTTTTGACTGATGACCTAATTTATATATACGCAATACCCTCATTCGAAATTGTCTCTATAAAAGGTTACTTAGTACTGTAGTAGTGATAGAATAACATTTAAAATTAATAATCAAAAGTCTCAATCATATGTGATATTTTTCATTTTTTACGAAAATATTTTTCGCCCGCACGAAGTGCGGTTTTCAACTAGTTTAACATAAATAATATTCATATGGTATTTCTCGACTGAGGTAATACTCAAATAACATTCCTCGAAAAATTTATTAAGCAAATACAATTACTCGAATGATATCCAAGTAATTCGTACTTCACGGAAATATAATTAATGTTTATAAATAACATTCCTCAAATCATTTCCAAGTAATTAATACTTTCTGGAAATATAATTCGTGTTTATTAATAGTATTCCTCAAGATGACTAATACTTTGCCGCTGGAATCCCTCCGGGTTTCCACGACTATTATTATATTCACCAAATACCAACTCCCGGTTTAAAGTCGAAAACAATGAATATGCTCTTATATCTAGAGCTACAAGATATACCGGTTCGTAAATACTTAACTTTAAAGACCGCATATAATCCAAATGTCAAATTCTATTTCAACAGGAAATGAGATTATAGCAAAACTGTTTAACAATATTCCTGGCAAATGCAGTATCAAATAATATTACAAAGTATAAGTTTTGATACTCGCATAGATAGAATCAAACTATAATATTTTAATAACTATGAAAGTTTTTAAATAACCTCCCAATAACATTTTATACCCTTTAAAACACTTAGGGTATTTAATAAATAAATACATAATATTTATTAAATAAAAATATTCAATAGCCCCTTATTAAAGGAAAATTTAAATTAATAATCGCTAATATAGTGAATATTCAAATGATTTTTACTACTAATATCGAAATATGTAATAAACTCAAAAGACCCAAATGTAACTCTTGGAATATTTCTAATCAAAACCAAGACATTAACCCTCCGGCAATTCCCGGACTTTAAGTAATTTGTCAAAATAATTACCACTGACTCTCGGTCAATAAGGAGTAAATGCTACATATGAAAATCCCTTTTTAAATGAATATGATAAATAATATTCATTGAATTAAATAACTTTTCCAAATAGCATACATCAATATCCTTCTAGATATTCTTAATCGAAAATATCCCAAGTATAATATTTGCAATATTCTATAAACAAGATACCGATTAAGGGGAGGTGAGTCATAATTTATCGGTCTCCATCGACAACATTATAAGTCATGGGATTTTTTTTGACAATTGGCATAAGTAGAATTTAATAACATTAACAAAGACCAAAAATATACTGGTTTTGATGAGTAAGCACATGATTGGAAAACTTGCAACTACGGATTTAAATCTAGTCCACACATTTCATATATTCGAAAATACCGATACTCTGAACGATGGAGTATGCATAAATAAACTTGCCTCTAGTCCTTAGCAGAAAATAGAACCCGCGAATAAATCCTTCGCAACTCGCCCAAGCATTTCCATGGAGGTAGTTTACCTTTCTTTATACGACGCCTCGATCTTCCCTTTTTGATGTACGTCGATCCACTTGATTATACCCTAATGGTACTGAAATAGTTACGAGTACGTGTCAGTCCAACCTCGTATCTCGAGTAGACAAAACTCAGAATTACCACTAAGTCACCTAAAGTCGTACTATAGTTGTTATCCCTATAGTTGACTACTCAAATACAGATTAATGCACATAACACATTTAGTAAAGAAAAGACATGGAAGAGTCCCCTTTTTAAAGTAGACATTTCCTGGTGCTAACCACCCCAAACCATACCACTTAATCAATTTTACTTAACATACACAACTATAATACCATTGAAATTCTATGACAACTTAATTAATATGTAATCCTCAAAACATACTTAATCCTCGATAAAGGCTCATAATACTCAGAGCAACAATTAACCCTCAGATAGTCCACTTAGCACATATTCATATAACAATTAATATCCATTTCATGCTTCTAGACCATTGTATTTAACTAAATTAAATAAATTTGATTGCAGGGGATTTTCAGAAAATTTGGGCATGATGTATTCGTTTATCGGACTATGGGCACAGCCCCTCCATGCCAATCAAAACATTTCAACCCTGTTTTAAATAAAAATAAAGCTGCCTCAACTTGCAGCAAAGTAAACAAGTAAGAAAAGTACCCGCCCAGACATGCGGCAACTAGCACATAAGGAAAAGTACCCGCCCAGACATGCGGCAACTAGCACATAAGGAAAAGTACCCGCCCAGACATGCGGCACCTCAACATGTAAGGAAAGTAAACTAGGTTTATCCACATTTAAGCCAACACCACGTAGTTGGCACTTATACTTTCAACATATACTATAACTTGATTCATACCATTTAGCACGTAGACATTTACAAGTTATCCAACTCTTATGACTACATTACCTGGCGATAACAATTAGCACTTAACACTTAGCAATTAACAATTTCAATTGGAAACTAACAATTAGCAATTAGCACTTAACAATTACTTGACAACTAACTCGAATATATTATCCGACAATTAATAATTACTCACTAACAATTAACAATTAACAATTAGCAGTTTAACAACCATTAGGCCCGAGCATACCACCGGCTCACAATTAATCCAAATAATTCTAATTTAACCACTACCTCTCCGAATTAATTTCGGAAATAAAACAATATTCATAATTTACAACATTTAGCTAATTACGAAAATTAACACATAAACTCATAATTAAATCTAATTTAATCACAACAATAATTTCACAATTTAAACTAATTAAATTACAACAACATTCTCGAAATTTAATCAAGACGAAAATTAAATAATTAACACGCGAAATTATACCGTTTTCCGGTGACCATCGAACAACCCCACCATCTCTCTCCCTCTCTCCTGCCATCTCTCTCTCTCTCTCTCTCTGCACAAATCTCTCCAGCCCCTCTCTTCTCCACGTCAAGCTACTGCCACTACCAGCCTCCCGTCGCCGCCTGCTAACTCCGGCGAGCTCCGGCCTCCACTGTCTTCCTCATCCGTGCACACTACCTCATACCCACACACACACACTTATATACATACGATTATATACATATATATGTATGTATATTAGCTAATTGAGTGGTAAAAATGAAAACCCCCAATCTCTAACTCCGATGTTTCTCTCCCCCACCCCCGATTTGTTTTTCTCCGTGTGTGTATGTGTCGCCGCTGTGTGTGTTTCTGTGTGTATATGTGTGCTGGGTTTCCTCTTTTTCACCTAATGGGCTTGGCCCAACACTATTTAAAAGCAATACATTTAATTACTACACACCTTAAATAATATTTTAAACTAATAAATCTAATTTGTAAAAATAAAATTTCTAGCAAAATTAAATACTAGAATATTTTTAAAGGTTTTCGGAGAAAGAAATAGAATTAAATCTAAATTTTCTAAATTGATATGCATTTTACAAATATTAATAATTTATAAAAACAATTCACAAAAATAATAATTGTGATTCATAATTCACAATTTACAGGGCTTTATAAAAATACTACAAACACTATTGTTTCAATGAAATCCCAAATTCTCGATATTATAAATTAATCAAGTAATTTCTGCAAATCCTCAAATAATTAAAATAATCATTTTCTAAGGATTTTAAAAATCTCCAAATTATTTAGTAATTTATAATAAAATCTTTACTAAATAATTCCACACTCCAAAAATTAAATCTTTGCTCGAATAAACTATTGACTCGAGATATCTACTCGGTCAATAAAACTTTAAAAAGGAGGACCAGGTTCCACTTAACCGAAAATAATTAAATAATTAAATAAAATAAAATAAAAAAAAATTCCTCCTCATTTTAGGAAAACATTAATATTATTGAAATAATAATAAAATCATTTCTTGAAAAAATCCGGGTTATTACAGTCTACCCTCCTTAAAAGGATTCCGTCCACGGAATCAGCTAAGGCCACTACTGGGATTCCTTAACTCTTTCATCATCAACACTTATTCTGCCTAACCGGAGATAGTGTCCACTTGCAAACAACTTCTCCGAAACCTCAATCCAACCATAGGATCTCTATTTGACACAGTTATCATTGGAGTCTTACCATGTTATTCCTTTCACACATCTGTCTTGACCAACTTTCCATTATCATACAATCCTTGAGAGAGATAGTTCACTGATTCTATTCACAAAACATCCTTGAGAGAGAGAGAATACACTAATTCCATTATCATAATATCATTGAGAGAGAAAGAATTAACTAATTCTATTGATACGCCACTGATATTCTATTCGTTTTGGGATTCGCTCCTGCTCTTGGCGATTCCGTTGCGAATCTAGTTTCTATCAGCGAATTTATGACTTGGCAGACCTGGTTGGTATCCCCTTCAAATTTATTAGAGATAATAAGAATTATGAAACTTTGAAAAGATAGCTGTCATATCAAGGCTATTGCCACACATTGATGATCATAAGGTTATGAGTATTAAAGTAAACCTTATTTGAAATGAGAGAATTGCTGAGAGATCAATATGATCATAAGAACTCACGTTGCATGTCTCAATTAAGACATTACTAAAGGTAATTATCCTTCTTGTATTTCACAACTCACAAGTGATGGCGTCCCATCAGACTTCTATCACATAGACAGATAGTCCTTGTGGCCCCTATATGTATAGGGTTGTTCGTCTCAGTGGAAGTTGAGAAGTATGAAAGCAATTCAAAGTCAAGTTAATAATTATCGTATTTTGACAATTAATTCTCAAGGGACACCTTGGAGTTGAATTGAACGGATTCCAAAGGTGTGATTTCCAAAGAAAAGGATAACCAGAAAGATACTGGTATTCAATAATCAAGTGGTGCTATATCACCATAGAATCATCCACTATTGGAGGAAAGTGGAAGTTTGAAATAACATCATTCGACAGGGCTTCAGAAATCTGAAGGTAGGAATAATGACAGCTTCTGGCACAATTGAAATTAAATATGGTTTAACACGAGTATTGAAGAACAACTTCGAAGAGGGAGTATATTCTTTATCAAAATTCTCTCTTGGAGAGATGTCAAGATAGATCATAGACTAGGGAGGTAATCAAAATAATTTACAAATGGGGAGATATCAAATAATTCACAGATTGGGAAAGTAATCAAAATGATTCATAAATGGGGAGGGTAATGCCAAGGTCTCCACGGATGCCTTTCATGTCGGCTCCTCTGACGGATAATTGTTCGATTGTAGCGCTCTTCTTTTCCACGCACACCCTTAGGTGCTCGATAACCGACGTCATCGTCGACTCGTAATAGTCGCTAAAGATTCAACCATCGGCATTTTACGATATTAAGGAGTTCTATTCGACTCGGCGCAAGCATCTCACGCAAGCGTTCTATTCTTTGAGAAGACTTCGATACCGGTGTCGCCCCTAGCAACGACGAATTCCACATGTCGAATTGGCGATATTCCGGAACATTGCTGGAAATACATACTTAGATCCAGTCACCATTATAACCGTATTTATACCACATGTTCCTGTCCTCATGACAATTCCATGTGCTACTTAAGCTTTTCCCTTTTTCGGCATAACAACCTTCGTACTAGTCTTTCTCAGACTTTCTCAGTCCGTCTTGGTTCTTAAAACATATTTCATCTTTATTGACCAACCTCATCTTCACCATTTTACTTCTATAGTCAATCGAAACAATCGGTGTCTGTCCATCAATCTATTCATAATATTACCTCAAACTCTATTAAACTCGAGAAGATTTAAATACCCGCAACTTCGGCTAATACTCTTTCATAGGGATCTTGTTTTACTTCCCTTTTTGGAATTTTAACAGTACGGATACTATCTCAACTCATCATTGTCATAATACTGGATGCCATCTTTCCATCCTTCATCATCATATTGAAATTTCCTATCATTCGGGGAATACATAACTTCATCCATGAACCCCTAAAATTATCTTAATCTTAGGTCTCGGGCGATTTATGCCCCTGCCGACCAATACTTATCCCTGAGAATTCTTTAGCAGACGTTCATCACCACAAGAAGTGACGTCTATATCAACATATCCCTTGACATAGCCTTCCAATCTTAACTTAATCATTGGTACTATATCCAATAGTCCAACAAGAACTCTATATGAGTTCTGACGTTCTCACATAACTATACACACTCCTACTCACTCTCGTTTCTAGTTTACTATAACCAAATCTCTGATACCATTTTCTGTAACACCCCCAAATCCGGGGTCAAGGATTTGGTAGCTACGCGGAAATCCTCAATGTCAAATTACCTGTTTAACAACATTAAGCCATCTGTAATCATTAAAACTGAAATATAACTCTACGACCCCAACCACCAAGCATCTTTTAGGTCATAGGGCTAGAAACAAGAACTAAAATCTTTACATCTTCATTACATCCATTCTATTACATCGCACTATGTCTTACAAATCTTATACTACTAGTATAGCTTCGTTGGGAAGTACACCAGCAACTAGTACTACTCAGTACAAGGTAATATATAATACACATCAATGTACCTACATATAACTTACTCCAGCTATAGCTTTTCTGGATCATATCATCTTCATAAGGGCGTACTGCCTGCTTCTTCTGAGCCATGCAGATAAGCCTCAACCGTCTACCTTCCTCTGAAAGGTTAATATTTGAAACAAGCAAGAATGAGCGAAAGAATTGCTCAGCAAGTTAATAATAGAACTTCACAATATATATATTAATACGCACAAGGGTATTCAATATTTAACGATATTTAATATCATTTCTGAAACATTTAACTATGGAATTTCATTAAGGCAAGTATAACATTTGAAATAGCGTCAAATGAACAACCCGGGATTATGCTAACCATAGTAAGCTTCATACCTTAGCAAAATGGTATAAGTTGTAGTCCCAATAACCTTTAATAAAACTCTTCAAAATATGCAGTTCAGTATACTGCTACTACAAGTGTTTTCATCAAATAGAAACCAAACTATAAAAAGATCCCCTTTTTAGTATTCCACAAGTCTGAAAGTGTATACATATAAGTATATCATTTTTATCACAACACCCTACAGTTCAATATTCTGTATG
This sequence comes from Kitagawia praeruptora, assembly GCA_037693485.1. NCBI lineage: Eukaryota > Viridiplantae > Streptophyta > Magnoliopsida > Apiales > Apiaceae > Kitagawia > Kitagawia praeruptora. Next base: position 25,117,626 of record CM075350.1, on the reverse strand, counting down.
GGATATAACTTCTTTAACCACTTGATAAGTTTAAGATTCATAGGTAACTGATAGTAAGAGAGTCAACGTTTTTGAAATGACCCATTTATAAGGTACCAAATCAATACTTCTCAAGCTTGAAAATGTTTATATATATGTATATCATTTTCGCCAAAACATTGATGGATCAAGATACTGCACCTCAGCAATATAATAACAATTCCAAAATATCTTTGAAACTGTATGCTATGCATTGACGGACATGGTGCTAGTATATTGTAAAAGATGGAGTTATAAGATAGTTCAATATAACCTTTCCGGAAAATATCTACTATATAGAAATAAGCAGAATATCAACATATAACTTAAAAGATGAAGTTATAAGGTGATCCAATATCAAAAACCTCCTTATCACAACTCATGTTATGTAAGGTATCAACAGAGTCATCAATTGTAAGATAAAGGATGAAGTTACAAGGTAACTCAGATTATATTTCCGAGGGAATATCTGCTATGCCAAAGATAAGCAAGATATCATCATTTTCATAAAAGAGGAAGTTGCAAGAAAGATATTGCAATTCCAGTTCCAAACACTTTTTAACCCTGCCCACACGGATGGTGTTGCAGAAGATTTCCAATTTTGAAAGATGAACTAATACGGGAGCATTGCCGCGCCAGATGCCCTGACGTTTACGATGATCAGTCGTATGTCATGCATCTCATCAGTCGTTCTCTACATGTAGAAGGTAGCTCCGACGGATTTACTTGTCTACCGCCCTCTGGAACTCCTAAGCCAACGGTTGGGCTATTGCTGGGTCGGCGCCACTCGACCACTTACACGTCTCCTAGTTCAATTGACATCCATAACGCTGAAACATAAGGTTTGTCCCCCTTTCCCCAAGTATAATACTTGTTGATAAGACTCCACAAAGTAGTCGTATCCAGTTGGAAAGGAAAATTCACCAATATTTCCAAGCTGATGCTTGTTAATGGACATAAACTTGTTCCAACAATCTTACCCCTCGAATGATGAGTGGGTACACAAGATTCAATGTCTCGTAGCAACCCAGTTGCGAACGAAAAGAATAGTTTCAAAGAAATTATGACCAAGAAGTCATCAAGATAGATAACATTTCTCAAGTAAGGTTCCCTTACGATTTAACGGATAAAATTGAATGAAGAATGGAATCTTGAGAACCTTTCTTGATAATAGTATTAATAATAAGATTCCGAAATAGTTTACATAATATTTGGAGGTCGGAAATAGCATTTGAATGAAGTAAATCATTCTTGAAACGAGTTAGAAGAATTAAATAAATATTCCAAAGAATATTTATTAAGTCAAAAATATTGAAGGAATAATCTTAATATAAAATATGGCTCAACTGGATATTCGAAAAGATATTGATTAAATAAATAATGATCGAATGAATATTCAAAATAATATTCATTAAGTAACTATCTCAAATGAATATATATTTAAAATATTATTCATTAAATAAATAAGGGAAAATATTTACTTAAATATTTTCCTCTGAAAGTAATCATGATATATCAAGAAATACTGACTCCCGATCTATATTTAAGGAATTTAAGTCATACGCCCTTCACTAAGGGCATTTGAACTTATATCTCATATCTAGCTTATAAGCCAATATCAACTCGTAGTCAAGTATCATAATATACTTTTGAAAACAGTTATGCCTTCCAATAGCATATTTAACATAAATAATATTCATATGGTATTTCTCGACTGAGGTAATACTCAAATAACATTCCTCGAAAAATTTATTAAGCAAATACAATTACTCGAATGATATCCAAGTAATTCGTACTTCACGGAAATATAATTAATGTTTATAAATAACATTCCTCAAATCATTTCCAAGTAATTAATACTTTCTGGAAATATAATTCGTGTTTATTAATAGTATTCCTCAAGATGACTAATACTTTGCCGCTGGAATCCCTCCGGGTTTCCACGACTATTATTATATTCACCAAATACCAACTCCCGGTTTAAAGTCGAAAACAATGAATATGCTCTTATATCTAGAGCTACAAGATATACCGGTTCGTAAATACTTAACTTTAAAGACCGCATATAATCCAAATGTCAAATTCTATTTCAACAGGAAATGAGATTATAGCAAAACTGTTTAACAATATTCCTGGCAAATGCAGTATCAAATAATATTACAAAGTATAAGTTTTGATACTCGCATAGATAGAATCAAACTATAATATTTTAATAACTATGAAAGTTTTTAAATAACCTCCCAATAACATTTTATACCCTTTAAAACACTTAGGGTATTTAATAAATAAATACATAATATTTATTAAATAAAAATATTCAATAGCCCCTTATTAAAGGAAAATTTAAATTAATAATCGCTAATATAGTGAATATTCAAATGATTTTTACTACTAATATCGAAATATGTAATAAACTCAAAAGACCCAAATGTAACTCTTGGAATATTTCTAATCAAAACCAAGACATTAACCCTCCGGCAATTCCCGGACTTTAAGTAATTTGTCAAAATAATTACCACTGACTCTCGGTCAATAAGGAGTAAATGCTACATATGAAAATCCCTTTTTAAATGAATATGATAAATAATATTCATTGAATTAAATAACTTTTCCAAATAGCATACATCAATATCCTTCTAGATATTCTTAATCGAAAATATCCCAAGTATAATATTTGCAATATTCTATAAACAAGATACCGATTAAGGGGAGGTGAGTCATAATTTATCGGTCTCCATCGACAACATTATAAGTCATGGGATTTTTTTTGACAATTGGCATAAGTAGAATTTAATAACATTAACAAAGACCAAAAATATACTGGTTTTGATGAGTAAGCACATGATTGGAAAACTTGCAACTACGGATTTAAATCTAGTCCACACATTTCATATATTCGAAAATACCGATACTCTGAACGATGGAGTATGCATAAATAAACTTGCCTCTAGTCCTTAGCAGAAAATAGAACCCGCGAATAAATCCTTCGCAACTCGCCCAAGCATTTCCATGGAGGTAGTTTACCTTTCTTTATACGACGCCTCGATCTTCCCTTTTTGATGTACGTCGATCCACTTGATTATACCCTAATGGTACTGAAATAGTTACGAGTACGTGTCAGTCCAACCTCGTATCTCGAGTAGACAAAACTCAGAATTACCACTAAGTCACCTAAAGTCGTACTATAGTTGTTATCCCTATAGTTGACTACTCAAATACAGATTAATGCACATAACACATTTAGTAAAGAAAAGACATGGAAGAGTCCCCTTTTTAAAGTAGACATTTCCTGGTGCTAACCACCCCAAACCATACCACTTAATCAATTTTACTTAACATACACAACTATAATACCATTGAAATTCTATGACAACTTAATTAATATGTAATCCTCAAAACATACTTAATCCTCGATAAAGGCTCATAATACTCAGAGCAACAATTAACCCTCAGATAGTCCACTTAGCACATATTCATATAACAATTAATATCCATTTCATGCTTCTAGACCATTGTATTTAACTAAATTAAATAAATTTGATTGCAGGGGATTTTCAGAAAATTTGGGCATGATGTATTCGTTTATCGGACTATGGGCACAGCCCCTCCATGCCAATCAAAACATTTCAACCCTGTTTTAAATAAAAATAAAGCTGCCTCAACTTGCAGCAAAGTAAACAAGTAAGAAAAGTACCCGCCCAGACATGCGACAACTAGCACATAAGGAAAAGTACCCGCCCAGACATGCGGCAACTAGCACATAAGGAAAAGTACCCGCCCAGACATGCGGCACCTCAACATGTAAGGAAAGTAAACTAGGTTTATCCACATTTAAGCCAACACCACGTAGTTGGCACTTATACTTTCAACATATACTATAACTTGATTCATACCATTTAGCACGTAGACATTTACAAGTTATCCAACTCTTATGACTACATTACCTGGCGATAACAATTAGCACTTAACACTTAGCAATTAACAATTTCAATTGGAAACTAACAATTAGCAATTAGCACTTAACAATTACTTGACAACTAACTCGAATATATTATCCGACAATTAATAATTACTCACTAACAATTAACAATTAACAATTAGCAGTTTAACAACCATTAGGCCCGAGCATACCACCGGCTCACAATTAATCCAAATAATTCTAATTTAACCACTACCTCTCCGAATTAATTTCGGAAATAAAACAATATTCATAATTTACAACATTTAGCTAATTACGAAAATTAACACATAAACTCATAATTAAATCTAATTTAATCACAACAATAATTTCACAATTTAAACTAATTAAATTACAACAACATTCTCGAAATTTAATCAAGACGAAAATTAAATAATTAACACGCGAAATTATACCGTTTTCCGGTGACCATCGAACAACCCCACCATCTCTCTCCCTCTCTCCTGCCATCTCTCTCTCTCTCTCTCTCTCTCTCTCTCTCTCTCTGCACAAATCTCTCCAGCCCCTCTCTTCTCCACGTCAAGCTACTGCCACTACCAGCCTCCCGTCGCCGCCTGCTAACTCCGGCGAGCTCCGGCCTCCACTGTCTTCCTCATCCGTGCACACTACCTCATACCCACACACACACACTTATATACATATATATGTATGTATATTAGCTAATTGAGTGGTAAAAATGAAAACCCCCAATCTCTAACTCCGATGTTTCTCTCCCCCACCCCCGATTTGTTTTTCTCCGTGTGTGTATGTGTCGCAGCTGTGTGTGTTTCTGTGTGTATATGTGTGCTGGGTTTCCTCTTTTTCACCTAATGGGCTTGGCCCAACACTATTTAAAAGCAATACATTTAATTACTACACACCTTAAATAATATTTTAAACTAATAAATCTAATTTGTAAAAATAAAATTTCTAGCAAAATTAAATACTAGAATATTTTTAAAGGTTTTCGGAGAAAGAAATAGAATTAAATCTAAATTTTCTAAATTGATATGCATTTTACAAATATTAATAATTTATAAAAACAATTCACAAAAATAATAATTGTGATTCATAATTCACAATTTACAGGGCTTTATAAAAATACTACAAACACTATTGTTTCAATGAAATCCCAAATTCTCGATATTATAAATTAATCGAGTAATTTCTGCAAATCCTCAAATAATTAAAATAATCATTTTCTAAGGATTTTAAAAATCTCCAAATTATTTAGTAATTTATAATAAAATCTTTACTAAATAATTCCACACTCCAAAAATTAAATCTTTGCTCGAATAAACTATTGACTCGAGATATCTACTCGGTCAATAAAACTTTAAAAAGGAGGACCAGGTTCCACTTAACCGAAAATAATTAAATAATTAAATAAAATAAAATAAAAAAAAAATTCCTCCTCATTTTAGGAAAACATTAATATTATTGAAATAATAATAAAATCATTTCTTGAAAAAATCCGGGTTATTACAGCATAATTGTAGGGAATGCCATTCCTTCCATCATATTTGAGCACCTTATCTTTCTTGTTGAAGTTTAGACCAACACCTTCTCTGACTAAGGGGACATTTGCCTTCTTCATCATTGTCTTTAAAGTGTCTTCACCTTGAACAAAAGTTTCCATGCCCTTCTTGAGATCTTTGACTTCTGTTTCTAGGAGAGTGATCACTTCAGCTTGCTGTTTGATGAGTTCAGCTTGCTAAACTCTCTTTTCAGCAGTTTTTGAGGATTCGGCTTGGCTAGATTCCTTCATTTTGTATTATTCCAATGCTTTAGCTTTAGTTTTGACATCAGACCTTAGCTCTTTGATTTCTTCAGTCAAGGTCTTGTTTCTCTTTTCAAGTAACTTGACATTAGCCTCTAAATGTCTGTTCTTAGTATTGAGTTCCTTGATCTCTGTAGCTTTACTGAATGAAGTTGAATCCCATTCTTCCATTTTTGGCAACAGATCTTTTACCATTTTGGATAAATAGGCATTCTTATCAGTCAGCTTGCTGATTTCAGCCTTTAGTGCCATGTGTTCTTCAATTGTAACACTATTTTGTTCCTGCATGGTTAGTGAATCTAACAATATATCATCTGAAGAAATGTAATCATTAGAAGAGTTTACCTCACTAGAATCCTCTTCAGAATCAGTTTCAGCATACACTCCTTCTGAATTTCCTTGAGTAGATTCATCTTCAATTCCAACAAGTGCTAAGTTCACCATCTCTTCACTTGAGTCATCACTGGAATCTGAATCATCATCACTCCAAGTCAGTAGAGCCTTTGATTTCTTCTTATCCTTAAAAACAGTAGGCTGTTTTGACTTCAGTTTGTAGCAGTTCCTTTTATAGTGACCTGGCTTGCCACATTCGAAACAAGTTTCCTCCTTAGAGTCTTTTGAGCCTTTCTTGTTGTTGTAGTAGCCACCTCTTTCCCTTTTCATCATGTTCTTCTTTTCTATCAGCCTCTTGATCTTCTTTGAAATAAGTGCAAGTTCCTCATCTGAATCAGATTCATCATTAGAGTCAATTGGCTTGCTGTTTTTAGAATGGAGAGCCATATTCTTCATCTTTTCTGTTGGAGCTTTAACACTTGAACTTCCCACCTGATTTCCATTTATCTTGCTTTTAAATTGCTCTAGCTCAGCAAATACAGCCAAGTGATCCATAGTATCAATAAGTGGTGAGGATTCCAAGGCAGTAACTTTGGCTTCGTAGATAAATGGTACTGCACTTAAGACCTTCATATTGATTTCATCTTGTGGTATAGATTTTCCAAGCCTCTTCAGTGAGTTAATAGTAACTTGAAACCGTGATTGACTATCCTTGATAGTTTCACCTTCATTAAGCTTGAAGTTTCCAAAGTCATTCATTAGCTTGCTAAGTTTCACCTTCTTTAGAGATTTCGAACCTTCATGATAAGTCTCCAAAGCATCCCACATTTCTTTTGCTGATTTGAGTGAAGATACTTTATCATATTCAGCCTGGTTCAAACCATTCATAAGAGAACTCCTTGCCTTTCCATTGTAGCCAAGTTTGATTAATTCATCCGGAGTGAGATCATCAACATCCTTTGGCTTGCCATCCTTGTCAAGAAAGACATATGGGCCTTTTTGCACAACTCTCAGAACTAATGGATCTCTGGATAAGTGAGTTTCCATGCTACTTTTCCACCAGTGGTAGTTGTGTGTGCCATGAAGAAGTGGAGGCCTAAAATCAGATTTTCCTTCGGGATAGTTTTCAGCCATTATGATCGAATACTTTCCTGTTACAGAATTGTTAGTATACCAAAGCTCTGATACCAAATGAAAATGCACACCTAGAGGGGGGTGAATAGGTGTAAATGGCTAACTATGTATAACTAAAACTGATTTTAAGAATTACCAAAAACAGCTTACTGATTTCGTTTTATGCAGAGACAGATGGTAAGCTGAATGTATGCTGAATGCAAACAGTATACTGAATATAAAGATAGTAAGTACAGTAAAGTGCATAAACAGTAAGCTAAATGCAAGCAGTGAGTAAAGAGCAGAAAATAAAGAACACAGAGACTTTTAGCCAGGTTCGACCCCTAACCCCTATGGTCTACGTCCTGGTCCCTTACCAACTTGGTAAGAGAATATATTATTAATCACTGAAATAAGCCAATTACAAGATACAACAATATATCTCCCTCAATACCCAGCTGTTGACAAATGGCGTGCTGAACTCCTGTTTCTGAACTTGCTCTCTAAGCTATACTTCCCAAGTATACTTCTCTAGCAACGTTCACCAAACCCTAGTTTCCTAGCCAAACTGTCCAACAACTAATCCTTACAAATCGAACAATACAATCAATAAAGGATACAACTCAAACTATGAACTCTTTAAGATATAGCACGTATTAATATACTAAGAGCTCGAGAGAATTAAAAGATATAGCAATGAAAAACCGAGTTCTTTGAAATCTTGTGTGCTTGAATATTTTCTCTTCAGTGTTCTTTTCGAATGAACACAAGAATAAACTATATATAATCTCACAACCAACGTTCGGAAAATCAATCAACCATTATTTGAACGATTTAGAAATCAATTTTTAACGTTCAAATGATCACAGAGATTTTACCAACGTTCTTGTGAACGTTTGACAGAGGGTTTGGAAGAGATGAATCGTAGAAAACTTAACCCTTCTGATTTGTATAGATATAAAAACGCGTATAGGAGATTTTGTAGAAAGAAATCATTTAAATAAGGAAACTCCTATAAGTTTTATAAAAATAATTTAAATAAGGATATTTGAAAAGATTTGAGCTCTAAATATATTGTATACGTATTATATGATAAAGATATCTTACAATATATTTCCTGAAATAAAAACCATGAGAAACAATCTTGATCTTTGTCTTCAGGATTTCTGCCAGTTGCGAATGGCTTGCTGTTTGAGTCTGCCAGTTGTGAAAGTCTGCTGTTTGAGTCTGTCAGTGTGAAAGTCTGCTGTTTGAGTCTGTCAGTGTGAAATGGCTTGCTGGACTGTCTCTGTTGTAGCACCAGATAGCTTGCTGTTTGTATATTCTCTGTAAACAATCAGTACACTTAATATACCCTGCAAAACAATCTTAGTACAACCATAACACAATGTTTTATATCAAACTACAAGCAAATAGCTTGCTGAAAGTGATCATCAAAACCATAGGAGTATCATGGATAAGCTACAACTCTTAACCGAAAGCTTGGATGAGTAATAGAGCATATGAGCATTACCATAGTTCAGAGGAGTGAGTTTAGTTTTCACATACCCGTATAGGTTGCTCAAAGGCATATGGGGTTGCATGTACCTTATTCCTTGAGGTTGCAACTTCCATTTGAGGGGCTTCCATTGCGGGAGCTTGTCACCCGGAAGCCTGAGTCTGGTAGCCCCATCCTGGGAGCTTTTATCTGTGGAAGCCTAACACTGGTAGCCGAACCTGGAAGCGCTTGTTCCGGGGCCTCTATCCTGCAAGCTTTTGTTTTCATGAGATATTTAGATAAGTGAGATCGCGCTATGACAGCCTCTCGGAAGAGCGTTCCATCACAACCCTTATTTAGGAAGGGATTCATGTATGCCGAACAGGGTACCATACATGTCCCGGTAACCAAGTAAGCCATGTGAATCACTCAAGATTCTATACATGTCTGGTAATAAAGGGATTCATGTGTGCCGAACAGGGTACCACACAAGCCCAAAAAGTGAAGGGATTCATGTATGCCGAACCGGGTACCATACATGTCCCGGTAACCAAGTAAGCCATGTGAATCACTCAAGATTCTATACACGTCTGGTAATAAAGGGATTCATGTGTGCCGAACAGGGTACCACACAAGCCCAAAAAGTGAAGGGATTCATGTATGCCGAACAGGGTACCATACATGTCCCGGTAACCAAGTAAGCCATGTGAATCACTCAAGATTCTATACACGTCTGGTAATAAAGGGATTCATGTGTGCCGAACAGGGTACCACACAAGCCCAAAAAATGAAGGGATTCATGTATGCCGAACAGGGTACCATACATGTCCCGGTAACCAAGTAAGCCATGTGAATCACTCAAGATCCTATACATGTCTGGTAATGAGTATTCGGAGGACTTCTCCTAAAATGAGTATTTGGAGGACTTCTCCTACTAACCAAGTAAGCCATGTGAACCACTCAAGTTTCCGTACATGTCTGGTAATAATCATGAAGCCTTTAGAACTTGACATTTTCAAGATGCCACTCTGAGAAGTATACTATCCGCTCCATTGCTTTAAAACTTGGCATTTTCAAGATGCCACTCTGAGAAGTATATTATCCACTACCCCCCAGTTCTTCATGACAGCTTGTCTGTGGTGGAGAACTAATTCATCTTATCACCAATCTAGTTGCTATCATCTCAATTCTCTTATCGCTTTGAGTATATTTCAGTGAAGCTCATCAAGTAAAGTATGGGGAAGCCTCCTATGTACCCTGACAATACAGGACCCAGAACTCTGAAGTTTGTGAAGCCCAATTCTCCAGTTGGCTATGGACATGAAACCTGGATTGATTATCCGGTCAATCCTCTGAAAGTTGAGCATTTTTTGTAATAAGTTTTGGTAGCATGATTGTTACTACCCCCCGAGCCTCTGGTTTAGCTCTATTTTTGATATCTTCACTTCTTTCCTTAGAAGGTTTGAATCTATACCCGGGAAGCTGGGTATTGTATCATAACTTGTTGCAGCTTTTTGTCAGGTCCATAAATCTCAATTGGGAAGCCACATTTCTTTTCATAATTGGAAGTCTTATACCCATTTTCTTCTTGATAGGAAGCCTCCTTTCATTAATTTTGGATTTTCTCCATCTCTCATGTGGGAAGCTGCTAGCTATATTTCCCAAGGGGAAGCCATCCCTTTCTCGTAGCAACCTCTTCGAGAGGTTTTTCTTTGATTATGAGGCCTTTTTAATTGCCTCTGGTTTCCTTGCATACTCTCAGGATAACCTTCCATCCTATATTTGCCAGATAGTTGGTAGCCTTAATATGTGGCAACCCCGGTGGCATGCCATTCGTGGGCTTCATATCACTTCCTTTTCGGTAGAGTGATCATCAATATCCCGTTAATATTCTTGTGATAGCTTTCCGGGATTTTGTTTGCTTTCATAATTCTTTTCCAATGATATCTCATGATTTGAAGCTGTTGAAGTGGTTCTCATAGGAACATCTTGTGAGTGAAGTTTCTGGTTCATAACTCTTTGGGAACCTGAGGCAGCCATGATATATAGGCCTTCTTTATCTCGGAGCATTTAGAACTTAGCCATTTTTGCCATTTTCATGGGGCTTCTGGTCAGGCTGTGGTCATGACTGTGATGCCTGGAGCTGTTAGGAACATGGTTGCCCCTTTTCCAAGAGCTTCCTCTATATTTTTGGTATTGGCACCCCCGTTAATTAGCTCTTCTCAAGGGCTTATATGCCTTTTCCTTTTGGTGAGAGACTTGGTAGTACTCTTCAGAGTTGTGTTGGTAGCCCTTTAGGCAACCGTTCTTATTTTGGATGGGAAGCCTCATGGTCAAATGACAATTGAGGCTACCACTCACTTTTCCTTTTTAGCTGGTAACCCTTTAACAGGATTATAGGATATGCTTTAGTTCAACTTCCTAAAGTAATACCTGAGGACCTTCTCATCATTTGAGTTGTTATCTGTTAGCATCATGGCTAGTAGTTTCCTTATCTTCTGCATGGCATTTGTTTTCCGAGATGCTGATTAGCTGCACCGGAAGCCCTGTCTTTGCTTCTACAACATCAAAGTGCTCATCGGGAAAAGTTTTCAATTCCATGATTTTCCTTACCAGCTTCCAACATTAATATTATCGGTGGTGCTACCCCCCGAACAAATTGGAAACCTTGACATGAGGTTTCCATGATGGAAGCCCCACACTATAAGTGCACATCTTCTTTCTATTGACTTTTTTAGAACATCATCATCATTTGTCAATTGTATCAGGCATTTTGCTTATGAAGACAGTGAATAGGAATCTGTTTCCAGCTTTATAGATATTCAATTGGTAGAACATTTTGTTACTACCTCGGGTGGTGCACATGCGCTACCCCCCGAGTGTCTATGAATGAAAAAGTTTGTAGTAACTGAATTTGAAGTTACACAGCTACAACTAATAAGTTGAATTCCACTGAGCCTATGTCCGAAAGAGGACTTCCGTTGGGGCTTCCTGATGAGTGGTAATTCTGGATCCATTCTTTGGGATCCCAACCCAGTCATGTGGCTGGTCAGTCTGCCTCTTTGGTGTTTTATCTTTGGAGCTACCGGATTCAGAGCTTCCGGATTCAAGGCTACCATCCAGGGCTTCTAGATTTCAAAGCTACCGGATATAGGGCTTCCGAATTGAAAGCTTGGAGGAGATCAAGCTCAGGGCTACCGGAGTTCAGGGCTACCGGAACCAGTGCTACCGGATTCAGGGCTACCGAATCCAGGGCTATCGTGATGTCTTCCCTCGTGTAAGTATTGAGGTTAAGGTGCCCCAACATGCCTCTCTTCTTTGTAGCTAGACCTTTTACTATTAACATCTATGGCCTCTTTGCTAGAGCTTCTGGGATAGTAACCCTTTTCAACTTCTTGGATTTTTACGACCTCAGTATGATCGGTTCTGTTCCCCTCGGGTGCTTCCAACGTTGAGGCAACAAATTCAGGTAGATATCCTTTTCTGACCAGCTCCTCGATATGATCTCTAAGGTGGCGACATTTTGAAGTCTCATGTCCATAATTACCATGGAATGCACAGTAATTCTTAGGGTATGGTCCGCTTAGTCGGAGCCTTGGAATCGGTAACTCGAAGGATTGCGCCTTCATTGCCTCGTAGATGTGTTCTGTAGAGGCTTTTAAAGGTGTGTACCTTCTGAATTTACGATAACCGGCCTTCAACGGGGCTTGGCTTCCGCGTTGTGCCTTAGTCGTAATAGAGTTCACATCCGTAAGGGGAAAACCATTATTTGCTTTAGGGTTCCTCACATAGGGGAGTGCGTCTCCTCGAATTCTTTTTGTGGGGGGTTCCCTCTTTAGTGCCGGGAGCCTGGTTTCGCTTTCCCAAGCACCCACTTCCTGGTCCTGTACCTCCAAAGGCCTTTGCAGGCTCCTTATTGGACCTTCTTTTTTTCTCTCTTATCTTTGCCAGAGAGTAGACATCAGACAGAGTTCTCGGTTCACATTCTTTGAGTTCCCTCAGAAATCGGTTATTCGGCTTTATTCCTGCCATAAGGAAGCCTCGGAACATTTCTTCGAGTGTCTTCTTTATTTTTGAGACTTCACTGTTGAATCGATGGACATATGCCATTAAAGGTTCATTGCTCCTCTGTTTAAGACGTGTTAGTCTCTCTTCAATCGGCATGAACATTGCGGAAGCCTGAAAGCGCGTTACGAATAGCTCTCCCATTTGCTGCCATGATTCTGGATATTTCACCGGAAGCTGCTCAAACCACTGGCGAGCATTTCCATTGAGGGTTGCAGCCAACAACTTGCACCTGACGGACTCCTCCACGTGGTTTGCCTCCATTCTTGCATTAAAAGTTTGTAGGTACTCTACTGGGTCAGAGCTACCATCATATTTAGGGCTACCACCCGTTGTATTGTACTTATGGGGTGGTGGCTCATCTATGTTCCGGGCTTTGTTCAGCCTTTCAACAATAAATGGGTCCGGTGGCCCGTTGGAGGGTGTATATTCTTCATCCATATTATCTGGATTCATTTCTCGGTTGCCTTCGAGCCCGCAAGTATGTTGGAAGCCTGAGTTATGCTTTATCCCTCCGGTTCCTGGGCTTCCAAAAGATAGGAACTCCCCTTTATCACTGATATGGTCATATATTTGGGGTTCACCCTCTCCCTGGTATTCATGAGTTTCCAGCGAGAGGCCTTCATGATAACGCCACGGTATCCCTAGATGGGGTTCTTGGCGGAAGCCCCATTGGCTCCCTGATTGCATTTGTTCTTGAAGGTCCTTCGACACCCCTATCTGAGATTTCCTTTGTATACTTCTTTCATGGGAAATTTTGCCCGTTCCTTGCGATCTCCGGCCTACAATCAGGCCATCCAATCTCGTACTCGGCTCATTTTGTGCACCAATGATGCCACTATTGATCATCTTAGATTCTAACGAAATATCACATCCGTGAACATTATCTCGGAAAATATCTCCAAGTCCTTTTTCCTTCGAGTTTTGTCCCGGAATCGTCTCTCGTTCATCTCGCTTTGACAACGGATTGAATTCCTTTTCACACTTTTTCTTCAATTCAGTATCTCTTTCAAGGGAGTCTAGTCTTTCTCCCATTTGTTTCATGCGTTGATACATGTCATCGATGGTAACAAGATGTTCTTTATCACCATTTTCTTTGTCGACGCCGTTAGACGGCGTTTCGTCATTGCCGGAGCGGTCAAACATCTTTTCCTCCAAAAGACGATAATCAAAGATGCCCTCCTTCTAGCACCAATTGTTGTGGGAGGATTTTAGCACAACTACGTGGAGGTCGTTGCTGGAATAGCGCCGTAAAATATGGAATCGTATAACTGCCCAGGAAGGCACACAGCTATAAATTTGAGACTAGCCGCCCGGGAAGGCACACGGCTAGGGGTTACCGAAGAACACAGGAAGGTGTTTTGGTGATGATTGGGGCTGAATCTACGAGATAGAGCTCAAGGACCATCTGTTGGCCAGCCAAGAACCCTAATTTGACTGTGTCACACAAGAGTGCACGTGCTCTAGCTACTCAAGGAGTGTAAAGTGTCGAAGAAGATCCCGTAAACTGCCTACATACCACTATTTATAGTGGATCAAGCCCCGATGTAGTTCTTGATTGATAAGTTTGATTGTTTGTGATGATTTATCCTGTCTCCAGTGGGATAATGACTGTTGTTGCTGATATAAATCATGTATCAACTGATTGTGATGTAGTTATCAGGTTTCCAAGTCATACTAGGACTGTGTGAAGCCTATCTCATGATGTTTATCTCAAGAATGAAGGATTTATCATGTATATATGATGTATATCCTCGAATAACTGAATAATTATCCGTTTAGAGGTGTATTTCAGCTGTAGAGACGTGCTCCTAAAAAGTAGGAGGTCTACCTTATCCAATCTGGCGGCCTTATCAGGCTTCCGGGGGAAGCTGGGGGTACCACCCGGTAGCCTGACTCCGGTAGCCCAACTATGGAAGCCATACTGGAAGCCTTACCTGATGGTTGTCCTAGTCTGAATCTGTGTTTCTGTCAGGCTTCCGGGGAAGCTGGGGGTACCACCCGGTAGCCCCTCCGGTAACCCAGTTACGGAAGCTATGCTTGAAGCCCTCTCTGATGGTTGTCATTGGCTATGGATGAGACTATCCCCGGGACCATAAGCCTTATATTCTTTCAATGTTCATCGCAAGGTAGCCCCTCTGGGGGTACCGCCCGGTAACCCAAACTATGGCAGCCCCTTTGGTAAGCCGGTTATGGAAGCTATTCTGGTAAGCCATGTCTGGTAGCTGTACTGGAAGCTATGTAATGATGTCTATGGGTTGTGGGGAGGCCATTCCCAGGACCCTTATCGTCATATCTACCTGCTACCCATCTCATGGTAGCCACTATGGGTTGTCATAGGCTCTTGAAAGCCTGTTATCCGGGAGCCATGCCATTCAGGAGCCCTTCTACCCGGGAGCCCTATTATCTTGGGAGCCCTGTTATCAGTTTTCATGGGTTACCACGGGTACCTTGGAAGCCCTCTAAAACATCCTCTTTCCTTATGGATTGGACCCAAAACTCATCATGGGCCTAAATCTGATCCATGCAAGATTTTGGTCACAACAGAATCATTATCAGGATTATGGAAAGGGAAGTGTTTCTCATGAAAAATAACATCTCTTGAAACAAAAATTTGGTTAGTTTTTAAATCTAAAACTTTATATCCTTTCTGAGAAATAGGATATCCAACAAAAACACAAGGAAGTGCTCTAGGTGCAAATTTAGTTCTGTTAGATTTAGTAGTTCCTACATAGCATAAACAGCCAAATGATCTTAGGGAACTGATATCAGGATGAGTTTTGTAAAGCTTAAAGTAAGGAGATTGAAAATCTATGGATCTGAGAGGCATCCTATTGATCAAATAAGCTGCAGATAGAACACACTCACCCCAATATTTAGCAGGAAGTTTAGATTGAAAAAATAATGCTCTGGCAGTTTCCAACAAATGTCTATGCTTCCTTTCTGGTACTCCATTCTGTTGAGGTGTTTGTACACAGCTACTTTGTTTTAAAATGCCTTTAGTTTCACAAAATGACCTTAAAGTACCTTCAAGAAATTCCTTGGCATTATCTGATCTAAAACATTTAATGGTGGAGCCAAATTGATTTTCCACATAAGATACAAATTTGGATAAAACTCCAGGAACATCAGACTTATGTTGTAACAATTGGATCCAGGTAAAACGACTAAAGTCATCAACAATAGTCAAGAAAAAAATACAACCAGATGGGGTCTTAGTACTATATGGTCCCCATACATCAAGATGAACAAGTTCAAAAATAGACTGAGATTTTATACAACTGTGATTGAAGGACAATCTGGTTTGTTTAGCAATAGGACAAATTTGACAAATATTGTCCTGTTGACACAATTTGACATTACAAGAAGGTACAGCTAATTTTAGCTGTTGAAAAGGAAGATGTCCAAATCGTAAATACCACAATTTAGCATCTTCAGTAGCTAAGAGACAAGTAGTGTTGCAGAAATGATTTTGAAGTTGAGCAGACTTGAGATTATGAAAGTCCAAAGAATAAAGTCCAGCTTGAATTTTACCAAGAGGAATTGCCTTCTTGCTCTGAGAAAGGAACTGAAGAATACACTGATCATTAGTGAATGTTATTGTACAAGAAAGATCTTGACAAAGTTTTTGAATAGAAATAAGATTGAATTGGAATTCTGGAACATATAGAACATCATTCAAAATGATGTCATTATTAACAGCAATAGAACCAATATGTGTGACTTTAACTTTTCTTCCATCTGGAACTATAATATAGTTATCTAGAGTCTTAGTTTGTGTAAAATTTGTAAACCAATTCAGATTTGAGCAAATATGATCAGTAGCTCCACTATCTAGAATCCAAACAACATTATTTGTAGTAAACAAACACTTGCCTGCTAGTAGAGCATGACTTGTATTCCTAGAAATCACTTCATTGTTATTCTGTTGGTTGAGAAGATTTAGTAGCTGCTTATACTGATCTGCAGAGAATGTATTTTCAGTTCCAATAGCTGTCTCTTCTAAGATGTTCTGATTTTGAGAAATAGCAGCAACTTTTCTGTCTTTGAACTTAAAACCAGGTGGATATCCATGAACTTTAAAGCACCTTTCCAAACTATGACCTGAAATCTTACAATGAGAGCAGTAATAAGATTTCTTAGCAATTCCAGATGGAGTCGATCTTTGATTTTGAGTAAAACCTCCTCTGTGAAACTTAGTATTGACATTAGAGTTTCTTTCTGCTGTAAAAGCCAGGGATTCAGTCTGAGTAATGAGATGAGATACTTCTTTGTGTCTTTCTTCTTGAGTAAACAACCTGAAAACTTATGAGATAGTAGGCATTGGTTGCATCATAAGAACATTGCCTCTGATTGTAGAAAAATTATCATTCAGCTTCATCATGAACTGAATTAGCCTTTGTTCTTGTTGCATATCAGATATCCTTTTAGTCAAATTGCAAGTGCAGTGATTGCAAGTACAAGTAGGCAATGGACTAATATCAGTCATAGAATCCCAAATTGACTTAATAGAAGTGAAGAAATCAGAAACAGATTGTGTGCCTTGTTTCATTTCAGATAGTTGTTGTTCTACAGAATACATATGAGGCATACTTGCATAGCCAAAATGTTCCTCTAGATCCAACCATATTTCTCTTGCAGTCTTGAGAAACAATACACTTTTAGCAATAGAATCATCCAAATTGTATAGTAACCAAGAACATACTAGATCATTACATCGCTCCCAGGCTTTACCTTCTGGTGTAGTTGTTACAGGCTTAGTCAAGGTTCCATCAACAAAACTGAGTTTGTTTTTAGCAGATAAACTCAAAAGCATCGAACGTTTCCAATTAGTAAAACTAGTTCCATTGAATTTAATGGATACAAGTTGAGAAGAATTAGCATCTGAAGGATGTATAAAGTATATACTAGAAGGATCTTGATTTGGATGTAAGGATGATCTAGTATTTGCCATAAGTTGTACGGAAATTAAGCAATCAACAACTAATTCAAGAACATATATCGCAGCGAAGAAAGAACAAATGAACAAAAGCACCTGATTCGGTCAAGAAACCTCCAGAAATGCAGAGATCGAGAGAGATCAAGAAGTCGTAGAAAGATCGTAGAGAGATTGTGCGCCTTAATCATCGACAAAACCTTGAAACTCCATTGTTGTACGGACAACTAAGCTTAAACAGATCTTGTATAGATGCAGAACAAACAACAGTTTACAAGACTAAAATAAGAGAAAGAACTGAGCTCTATGGCTCTGATACCATGATAAACTAAGCTAATTCTGTAACTTTATGTAAATGATCAGAATAAAGAAGAAGATGAAGAACAATAAAATTACTTTCATTGATCTGGAAATAAAGAGTACAAGTGATAATGTTCAACCTTACACTCTATTTATACTAGTTACATCAATTACTAGTAACCGACTAAGCTATAACAAACTCTCCTAACTAACTCGTCCAGCTGGCAATGTGTGGACCGTGTGACAGCAATGATGACAAGCAGGAGATGATCGTAGCATTCTCAACAATGTTGGTAGTATCAGCTCCAATACTAACTATAGCAAAATCCATCCTGGTAAAGATATGAGCAGCAGCACGAGCCCAATATCTTGAGTAGTTGAAAATTTCTGAACCCGCTTCAGCAGCGCAACAACATCCTTATCCAGCTCCCCCAGAGAAGAAAAGGAGAAAGGAAGAAAACCATAACCAATTTCCCGACAACGTGCCTCGTACTTGACCCGCTTTCGATTAACCGCATCAGTCATAACCCATCCCGGAACAAATCCAGACAATCCAGTTTGTGTCAAAGGAGAAGATCCTGTCAAGTCAACACACACATCACGACCTCGATCCCAAGAATAGAGTAACACGTCTGCTGGTCGGAGAGCTCCGTCATTCCCTCCAGACAGTCCAATATCAACCTCTTTCCTTACCGAAATCCCAGACCGATAACAAACATCAACAAGGGTGTCACGAACAACATTATGACGATATTTAATACCCACGATACCAGCACAAGATACCGCATGATCACCGAAGATATCTCCCACAAAAACATTTTCAACATAATTATTATGCAACATTTTCAACATAATTTAATAACTCATAAATTTTTAATATTCATTAATTATTACTCCCTCTGTCCCATCCATTTCTTTACAATTTCCTTTTTGGGACGTCCCACCAATTCTTTACATTACTAAAAATAGTAACTTTTAACAATAAAATACATTATTACATCCACTACTTCATTCCACTTTTTCAACACTTTATATTATTACACCCACTACTTTACTTACTTTAATAATAAAATTACTATTACACCCACTACTTCATTTATTTTAACAATATTACATCCACTATCCTTAATCTCCGTGCCCCAGCCCCATGTAAAGAATCACATGGGACAGAGGGAGTAATTTATATTAATAATTGTTGTTTAATAGTTAGGTTTTATACTCTCTCAAACGAGTAAATAATCAATATCAATCAATGAATAAAGAAAAATATTTTCAAATCAATAAAATACTAAAATATAACAACTCCAAGTTTAAATATGATAGAATCAGTAATCACCCATATTAAAAAAATTTTGTCCCTAAAATCTCTTTCACATAACCGCGTATGCTTGATCATGATCCAATAAAAATTGGTACCAAAATATATTGGCAAAAAAGATCCGATACACCAGATAAATTAATCGAGACACCTACTAAATTTAGTCCATCTCATTCTCGAAAATTGTAATCATCTAGAACAACCACATTCACACGTAATTGCTCTATATTTCAACACATCTCCGATTCGCATTATTACGAAAATCTTCCAACAACAATAACTTAATTATTGGTTAATCTCAATTTTGAAGTGAATAACATGTTATATATTAACATATATTAAATGATTAAAACAAAAAACTAAATTCCCAAAAATGATTAAAATGGTCCTCACAATTCATTTTTAGTAATTTTATTTAGTTTATATTATTGAGAAATGTTCTATGAATATCTCTATTTTATTAAAGATATTAGCTTTGCAAAAAAAAAAAAAAAAGAGATTATACATGTTCTTTATTCAAAACAATGCGAAAATTATAGTTTTGCAAAGTACGTTATACGATGATTACTATCTCACTAAAAATAATATTACAATCCAAACGTATCTTGCAAAACAATTCATTTCAAAATATATGTAATTTTCTAAATTTTTAATAAAATACTAATATTCATATAAAACAATTTACAAAATAATAAATATATTTTATAATATTTTAAATGTATTCAATAAAATACTCCCTCCGTCCCAATGGGATGTTAACGTTTGCTTTTTGCACGGAAAACAAGATAGTGTGTGCAATATTGTTAAAATAAATGAAGTAGTGGGTGTAATAGTGTTTTTATAGTTAAAATAAGTTAAGTAGTGGATGTAATAGTGTAAAGTATTGTTAAAATAGGTGAAGTAGTGGGTGTAATAGTGTTAAAACTTACTATTTTAGGAAATGTTAACAATCTATTGGGACATCCCAAAATAGAAAGTGTTAAGAATCAAAAGGGACGGAGGGAGTAACATTCTCCAAAGAACTACTTAACTCTACATCATCATCATGTATATGAATTATGATATTGACATTTAATTATTGTTCACATGGTTCATTTGTTTTATTTCACATAAATTAATAAAAAAAACTGTAGTATAAAATGAGCCGCCTTGTTCCTACCCTCCTAGTCACCTACATCTTCTCTTCTCAATTAAATAACTCACTACTATACTCCCACCACCACCCTTTCGTATATCCAAAACCTTTACCAGATTCACCATTCATACATCCAAGTATTCCACACATATACATACACCCCCCACTGTATGTATATAAATGGGCGGAAACACCAAACACAGATGGAAATCCTTTATTCCCAAACTACCCTCTTCTCCTTCTTCATCATCCCCCAAGACCCGACCCAAAGATCCGCCAAAAGAGTTCGTTTGCCCCATTTCCGGTTCACTCATGTTTGACCCGGTTGTTATCTCTTCGGGTCAGACTTACGAACGCACTTCCGCTCAAGTCTGCCGTGACCTCTCCTTCTCTCCCTCTCTCCCCGACGGCTCTTGTCCTGATTTTAAAGCTTTAATTCCTAATTTAGCCCTCAAATCTACCATTATTACTTGGTGCCATACAGTAGGTGTCATGCCTCCTGCCGCACCTGATTACTACTCTCTACAGAACAAAGTCCGTACACTCATGGACTCTTTCAATCCCACGCGCACACCGGAAATTGTAGCCCACGCGCCAACCGAATCGAATCGTCGTAATGCTAGCAGTAGTTTTTACTCTTCCAGCTCGGAGGAGTCGGTGATTGCGAACGTCACGGTGACGTCATCGTCGTCGATTAATTCGGTTGAGGTGTTGTTTGATGATACGGTTTCGAACGCGAATTCGTCGGAGGAGGAGGAAGCGATTTTGCGGAAATTGAGAAGCTTTGATGTGATGGATCAGAAGCAAGCGTTGATTAAGCTGAGAGAGATGACGAGGACGAACGAGGAAGCTAGGGTTTCGCTGTGTACGCAACCGGTGCTATACGCCCTGCGATTGGCGTTGTTTTCGAAGTTCGCCGGCGTTCAAACCAACGCCGCGGCGGCGATTGTCAATTTGTCGCTGGAGAAAGTTAATAAGGTGAGGATCGTACGGTCGGGGATCGTCCCGCCGTTGATCGACGTTTTGAAAGGCGGATTTTTAGAAGCGCAGGAACACGCCGCCGGCGCTTTGTTCAGTTTAGCGGTGGAAGATGATAATCGGACGGCGATCGGAGTGCTCGGCGCGTTGGAGCCGTTATTACACGCTTTGAGATCGGAGAGTGAGCGGACTCGGAACGACTCGGCGTTGGCGTTGTACAATCTCTCATTAATACAGAGTAACCGAGTTAAGATGATTAAACTCGGAGCGGTTACGATTCTGTTAAGTTTGTTAGGGAATGATGACGTGGCAGGGAGAGTTTTGCTCGTGCTTTGTAATATGGCCAGGTGTGTGGAAGGGAAGTCAATTATGTTGCATTACAATGCGGTGGAGGGTTTGGTGGAGATGTTGAGGAGAGTTGATACTGAGTCGACTCGGGAGAATTGTGTGGCGGCATTGTACTCACTGAGTCAGGGGAATATGAGGTTTAAGAGTTTAGCTATAGAGTGTGGGGCAGGGGAGGTTTTAAAGGATGTTTTGAGTAAGAAAGTGAGTCAACTCGGTAGAGAGAAGGTGAGGGTGATGTTGAGTGGTTTGAGAGGGAGGGAAGCTGAACCGGAGGTGGATTGGGAACGAGTCATGGAAATTGGACCGAGTTGGGAGTAATGTTCATGAGTCCAACTCAGCCGAGTTCTGTGTTGAATATTGGTTAGGTAAACGAAAGTGTAGCAAGAGCCAAGCAGTAGTAGCTAGTAACTGTGTAGAGTTGTTGATAGATAAATTATTATTGTTAGATTTTAATTTTTAGGCTCTTTTTTGTTAAAAATTGTACAGTATATTCGATTGATAGTTTTTTATTTTTAAGCTCTTTTTTGTTAAAAATTGTATATTCGATTATTACGTTGGTAAATGGTAACTAAAATCTCATTTTCACGAAAAATAAATCAAAGTAGTTGTGTATTACAGTATTTGTAGTGCATTACGGAACTTTTAATTGTAGTCAACAGATACACACTAATTTCTTTAGTAAATTAATGGATAAAATAAGTCGCTATCAATAGAACCAGAATTGCTCTAAATGGAAATATAAAAATCTACACAATATAATATATATATATTTTTTTCAAAATAACAATATACTAAAATTTGTTATTTTTTTCAAAATAATATCAGAAGTTTTTTTTTTTCAGGGTACACGCACAGAGGATACACAGTTTCAGTCAAAACCTAAAAGGCCCAGCTAAAAGCCCAGTTAAAAAAAATGCAGAAACGAGGAACCAAAAGAAAACAGACTGAGATCGCCGTCCGGTCATCGGCGCCGATCAAAACCAAAGACCCATTCCCGGAATACCCACGACCCAGTCCCGAAGAATGCCGGGGCGTGAGAGATGATCTCTTAAATCTCCATGGGTTTCCTCAAGAATTCGTAAAGTACCAGCGTAATCAAACTCCGGCGAAACCAAAGCACTTACCGGTGAGAACTCTGGCGAAGAAAAGGAAAGTGTGTTAGATGGGTTAGTGAGCACAATACTTTCGCAGAACACAACTGATACTAACTCTAGAAAGGCCTTTGCTTCTCTCAAATCTTTGTATCCCACTTGGCAAAATGTAAGTTTTTTTTCTCTTTTTAGCTTAATATAAGTGTTATCTTTTATTATTTTTAGCTCATTTGGTTTTGGGTTATATTTTTGAGCTATAATGAAATGTAAATTATAAGTTTATATCTTTTTCGTTATTTTGAAGCAGAGGTAGATGGTTCTGAGTACATGTTCAGTTCAGACATTGTTGCATTTAAGCATTTTAAGAAAATTAATTACTAAAATTTAAGAGTGATGTGGCTAAAGGACCTAAAGTACCACAATTTTTCTTGAGAAATTGCCCAAAACATCACATTTCCAATGAGGTGTCCAAAATGCCGCACATATTACGAACAGCAGCTGTTCCTGCAAGCAAGCTCTGCTCGACTATTCTTTTAACCTCAAGCATTGTGCTCAGACTGTTGTGTACTTGTATGTAGGCTTGTTCTCAAGAAAGAATATTTAAAGAAGTATTGGAAGTAATAATGTATTAAGGGCCGACTCATAACATCACTGCCATACATTGTGGCTCTAATTACTGATTTAGGTTTTTGCTTTGTTTAATTGAAAAACGAGCTCTGCTTACGTCTTATTGTTATTTACTGTATTGCCTAAGGTTGTTGATGCTGAGGTGAAGCATATAGAAAATGCTATAAGATGCGGTGGATTGGCTCCTACAAAAGCAGCATGCATCAAGAATCTTCTTAACTGTTTACTCGAGAAAAAAGGAAAATTATGCTTGGAGTACCTGAGAGACTTGTCAGTTGATGAAATTAAGAAGGAGCTCTCTCAATTTAAAGGAATTGGCCCGAAAACGGTATTCAAACTCAGCACTATATTTCAACTCTTATGCCTCTTTATAGTTAGATAAACTTTACCTTAATATCGTGTTAGCCTGTATGAAACTAAAGATGTTAGCATCATTTGATTCAAAAACATAATATATTTTAAAGGAGAAATGTGGCGAACACACTACTTGATCAAACAAAGGTTACATACTTTTAAAATTACTCTTGTGTGCCAGAATCTTGTAATGATCATTGGGTAATTTCTATGTTCCATTCTGACAGCTCCAGTTTCCCTTAACTTCTGCTAGCACGGTAGCACCTAGACATTTTCCCTTGTATCTTAAATTTTGGTGCTACTCATAAAACTGTAAATCTGATATACAAGTTAGGGGAATGAACAGAAATCAGAGTATCAGACTTATATTTTAGCCTTTTGATTTTTTGACCATGATAATAAGTGTCTTTATATGAACTAATAAGCCGCACGTAACTTAAGCTTTGACAACCTTTCCCATGTTGCTTTACTATTTTTAAAATCAGGTATATATTCGAACTATAAGGAACGGTTATTGTCCCGTAGAGGTTAAAGAGCTCGACAATTGTTTTAGCAGTTTTGTTATATTTCATGATAGGAATTAGGGCACTTTATATAAACTAATAAGCTGCACGTAACATAAGTTCGGACAACCTTTCCCATGTTGCTTTACTATTGTCAAAATCCATGTTGCTTTACTATTGTCAAAATCAGGTATATATTAGAACTGTAAGGAATGGTTACTGTCCCACAGAGGTTAAAGAGCTAGACAATTGTTTTAGCAGTTTTGTTATATTTCATTATAGAAATTAGTGCACCTACCAGTTTAAGAATCTATGGTCCATTTAGTATTGTGCTAATTTTGCCTAACGATATTTTGAACCATTTACCGAACATATTTTGAAGACTTACATATCTCTCTCAGGCATTAAAGAAGTACTACCATAAATTTTGTGAACATTTATTAGGGAAAACATTCCACCAAAGAAATGCCTTTTTTTGCCTCCCTCAGTCCCATGCATTCTTTTCTGTGATGTCTATCTTGCGAACCTTGTGAGTCCAACTACAGAATCTCCTGGAACTCTACTATGTAAAATTTTGAAATTCGCTTGCCACATTGAGTTCACTTTCTAATCACTTTGCGTAGATCCGTACAATAAATAGCTTGTCCTTTTATATATCATGTGGCCTTTTCTGTTTATTTTTTTTTTAATTTTGTGACTAAAATGCTTTTCAGGTGGCATGTGTTTTGATGTTTAACCTTCAGCGAGATGATTTCCCAGTTGACACACATGTAGGTGCCGTTCTTTGGCCAAGGAATTGAACAGATTGATGATTACTTACCATGTAACAACTAATGCAGGTTTTACAGATTGCAAAGGCTATTGGTTGGGTACCAGTGGCAGCTGATACAAAAAAGACATATCTTCATCTAAATCAGCGGATTCCAGATGAACTAAAATTTGATCTGAACTGTCTCTTGTTCACCCATGGTAAGATCTGTAAAAAATGCACCAGTAAACGGTGTGATCAGGGGAAGAATGAATCTGACTCGTGCCCTTTACTGAATTATATATAAACTGATAATTTTAGACATGATATTCTCAGATGTTGACTTAGTTACTAACAGGAATTCGGTGCTGTTTATAGTTGGGTATGTCCATAGGTTAATAATCAAGCAAGAGAATTCTGGAAGTGTGAATGAACTCTACGTTTTGCCAAGTCAATTTTTATTATCTGCTTTCATATACTAGTAAACTATTACACATAATTATGTATTCCATTTTATCCGGCCATCCAGCAACCACAATGCATTTATTCCTTGTCAATCATTATAAATTTGACTTGTCCAGTGTCCTCTAATCTAGGAGAAAAACATGTTATGAACTGGGTTCGAGTAGTTGATTAAATCGCCCTTCTGATAAATGATCCTTTAGAAATCTTTTGATTTCTTGTCCCAAAATGTCAAAACAAGGACATGGTTTTAGTGGGGTGAATGGCTCGAAATATATCGGCATATGCCTATATAGGCATAATGAACATACTAGCTACTTTATCTACTGGTAGGTACCTAATGCATCTTAAGTTTTAATCTCCCATGTTGCTTCAGTTGTTGGTAAGCCTTTCCATTTGATAAGAACTTCAGGTTGGCTATTATCAGTGGATTGAGTCCCTCGTACCTCTAACAGCTGTTCTGGCTCCACCAATAATTCCATATCTGCAGATAACTGAGGTGGTAGTGAAGGGCTTACCATAGTAGAACCCACATGTCGTTTCAGCTGGGACATATGAAAAATAGGGTGAATTGTGCTCTCAGGTGGCAGGTCGAGCTCATATGCAACTTGCCCCACTTTTCGCGTGATTGTGAACGGACCATAAAACCGTGGAGATAGTTTCTCATTAGGTCGCCTTGCCAAGGAACGTTGTCTATATGGCTGCAGTTTAAGAAACACCTTGTCCCCAACTATAAAAACCTCCTCTCGACGTCGACTATCAGCTGTAGCTTTCATATGCTGCTGGGCTCGCACCAGGTTATACTTAAGTTCCCCTAACATGGCATCTCTCTCTTGTAGCCACTCATCCAAGCTGTCCACTTTTGTTTGCCCACTTCCTATTCGTAGCAACAGGGGAGGTTCTCGACCATATAACACTTGGAATGGACTCATTTTGGAGGAAGTGTGGGTGGCTGTGTTATATGAGTACTCCGCCCAAGGCAACCAATATGCCCACTGATTCTGTTTCCCCCCAATAAAACACCTCAGATATGTTTCCACCATTTTATTGACGATCTCCGATTGCCCATCGGTTTGGGGGTGATACGCGGTGCTGCGTTTTAAGGTTGTGCCCTTCAATCTGAACAACTCTTGCCAAAAGTGACTCATAAATATCTTATCTCGATCAGAGACGATCGAAACGGGGAACCCATGCAATCGAACTACTTCTTTAATAAAAATCTCAGCCACTGTAGCCGCAGTAAACGGATGTCGTAAAGGAATGAAGTGAGAATACTTAGATAGCCTGTCGACCACTACCAGAATGCAATTCATCCCTTTAGATAACGGTAAACCCTCCATAAAATCCATTGTCACATCGTCCCATAACTGGGAGGGAATCGGTAAGGGTTGTAGCAACCCTGCTGGGCATAATTGCGAACTCTTCTGTTGTTGGCAAATCAAACACTGTTGTACATGAATTTTGACATCCCTTCTCATACCTCTCCAAAACCATTCTGTAGCCAGCCTCAAGTAAGTTTTTAATTCCCCCATGTGACCCCCCACAACCGAATCATGATACAACTGCAGCAAGGTTGGAATGAATTTCGAAGTGCGAGGAATAACCACTCGGTCTTTGTACTGTAGCACGTTCCCTTGCAAGGTGAAACCAGCATACCCTGGTTCAGAATTTTTCAACCCTTCCTTTATCCTCTGAATCTCTGTACTAGATTCTATCTCCTTGAGTAAGTCATCCCAATTTACCAGATAAGTGGACTGAAAAGCACATAGTTCACCCACCTCTGCATCAGGTTTGCCTTTTCGTGATAGGGCGTCTGCTACCTTGTTTGAGGGTCCTGGCTTATATTGGACGTCAAAATTAAATCCCAGCAATTTCCGTACCCACTTCTGGTATTCCGGATTAATCTCTCGTTGCTGGAGAAGGAATTTTAGGCTCTGTTGATCACTTCGAACGATGAAATGTCTTCCGAGGAGGTAGTGTTTCCATTTAACCACATCCAAACAAATGGCCATAAGTTCTTTTTTATAGATGGATTTCATTCGAGCTTGGGTGCCCAGAAGTTTACTGAAAAAAGAGATAGGTCTGTTGCCTTGCATTAAAACAGCCCCCAACCCGTAACCTGAGGCATCAGCTTCCACTATAAACTCTTCATTAAAATTCGGAAGTCGCAACACTGGTGGGTTGATCATAGCCCTCTTCAAGATTTCAAAAGCCTTAGTAGCCTTGTTCGACCAACCAAAACTGTCCTTTTTGAGCTGCTGTGTCAAGGGTTCTGCCACTTGGGCATAATTGGCTACGAACCGTCTGTAATACCCGGTTAAACCCAAGAAGCCCCGCAACTCTCTAAGATTTTTCGGTTGAGGCCAGTCAAGTATTGCTTGCACCTTATCCTTTTCGACTCCTGCCCCTTCACCAGAAACCATGTGGCCTAAGATAGAGGACCTTCCAAACTCGCATTTTTTTTGATTTGCATATAATTTATGATCCTCTAACTTACACAGGGCCTGCTCCAAGTGTTGCCAGTGCTCTTTTTCAGATTTGCTATAAATCAAGATGTCGTCAAAAAAGACCAGAATGAAGTCCCTCAAGTAGGGCCTAAACACGTCGTTCATAAGGGCTTGAAACGTGGCCGGTGCATTTGTAAGGCCGAATGGCATAACAAGGAATTCGTAGTGACCATTGTGGGTTCTAAGTGCGGTTTTATGCACGTCATCAGCCTTAACGAGAATCTGATGATACCCCGCCTTAAGATCAAGTTTCGAAAAAATCTTTGCACCATATAGTTTGTCAAATAGCTCATCAATGATTGGAATGGGGTATTTATCCGGAATAGTCTCCTTATTTAGAGCTCGATAGTCCACGCAAAATCTCCAAGAGCCATCTTTCTTTTTAACCAATAGAACCGGACTAGAGAACGGGCTTCTTGATGGCCTAATAATCCCCGCAGCTAGCATCTCCCTGATAAGCTTCTCAATCTCATTTTTTTGACTTTGAGGGTACCTATACGACCTCACCCCAACAGGATTACTGCCCGTTTTTAGAGTAATAGTGTGTTCGTGCCCTCGGGAAGGTGGCAACCCTTTTGGTTCGGCAAACACTGTTTGGTGCTTATTGAGGGTGCGTAATAACTCTCCCTGAATTTTCTGCTCCTCTGTCTTACCCTCATCCCCATCCACTGCATTACACTCTAACCAATACCCTTGCCCTTCCTTTCTCAAGCATTTAATCATGGCCTTCAAGGATATTTGGGACCTGACCAGCGAAGGTTCCCCCACCAACTTCACTCTCTTACCCCCAACTTCAAACTCCATCACTTGTGTCTTCCAGTTGGTAGTTACTGGACCTAAAGTTTCAAGCCACTGTACGCCAAGAATCACATCAGCAGTTCCTAAATCCAATGGAAGAAAGTCATCACAAATCATCAACTTATCCGCTAACCTTAAGCTAACCCCCTTGCATACACCTCGTCCCTTAATGGTATCTCCATTACCCAAAGATACCCCGAATACTCCTGACTCATCCACCGGTATCTCCCCTTTTTTAACCACGTTCAACGACACGAAATTGTGTGTTGCCCCGGGATCCACCAATACAATAACCTCTTGGTCGTCTATTTGACCCCGTATTTTCATCGTTTTAGGATTGGAAATACCAACAACTGAGTTTAGGGATACCTCTGTAAATAATTCTTCCGTTGGTGATGGCGAGAGTGGGGGCTCTGAATTGCTTCCGTCTGTGCCATCTTCCTCCTCCTCATCAATAAGGATGCACTCAGTTCCTTCCTACGACAGCGATGCCCCAAAGCCCATTTGTCGTCACATTTAAAACATATTCCTTTGGCACGCTTATCCTGGAGTTCCTTCTCTGTCAGTCTGCGAAACTCACCCGGTGGTTTGCTTGAAACAGTGGGGCTGTGGGATTTTGGAGAGTAAACCGAGGCTTGAGATTCTAAACTAGCCGATCCCCAATTTTTCGCAGAACTTGGACTATACAGAGGCCCAACTGAATATGCTGATCCTGGACTACTCTTGTTGTACCCTGTTGTCACACTGGATTTGCTAACCTGCGACCTGTTGTAATGCGATTCCGCTCCTCCACCTTTATAGCCATCTTCATTGCTTGCTCAATGTTTACCGGGTTCAACAATCAGACTTCCGCCATTATATCCTCCTTAAGCCCATTAATGAATTGGCCCAACAAGATGTTCTCCGACATATGATCCAAGGGCGCTGCAGTTTCAATAAATTGTCTCCGATATTCATTAACGGTTGATGTCTGGGCAATTGATAACCACTGTTCATATAAGGATCCTCCATTTATAGGCCTAAATTGCCGCAACACAAAGGTTTTTAGATCAGCCCACACCCGGATTGGTTTGCGATTGTGCTCCCACTGGTACCACCTTAACGCATCACCATCTAAGGCTACAACCACAGCCTCCAGCATCTCCTTCTCAGTCAAGTGATAAAAAGCAAAGTATCGTTCTACCCTCAGTATCCATCCGTCCGGATCCGTCCCATCAAATATTGGCATGTCCAATTTTCTATATCTCCAATTCCCAGGCCCTCCGCCTGACCCTCCTCCACCGTAACCTCCAACCCCACTATCAAGTCCTCCGTTAGACCCACCAAAACCATTGTCCAACAGGCGACCTCCCCCCAGTACCCCTTTTTCACTCCCTCCGTTGGAAGGCCCCGCCACATTAGATCCCACGTGGTTTGCACTAGCCTCTCCCTTATCCCCTATCAGCGTTTTTCCCCCTTGTAAGCTCGCCACTACCGACCTTATCTCCGATTGAAACTTGATCTGGTTCTCCCTTACTACATTAATCATCTGTTCCTGAGCTTCCCTTGAACGATTAATCCTTCCTTCGAGACGAAGGGCCATAGCATCTAACTCCTCACTCTGTTTTCGAGCTATGGCGATCTGACCCTCCTTCAACAACTCAGCCAAGGTTTGTTTCATGGCATTAACCGCCGATTCAACCGCCGTTGACACCATGGCCGTCAACGTCTCTTCAATCGCCGTTTTCTTTTCCTCTAGCACCTCAATTCGTTGACCAGCAGTAGGAGGAGCCATGGATCTATGCTCTGATACCACTTGTGATAGACTACTATGAATTTAGCTCAGTAATAACGAGAAGAACACTGATTAATTAAATAACAAAAAGGTTCCAAGACCATAAATTACAGAAAATGGAAAGTGACAAGATAGATGTGGGCGTTCGAGAGGCCACACTCTCCCAATACTAAGATACGACTAGCAAATCAATTCCCAACCCTAATTCTCTTCCTCTCTTTCTTTTTATATCTCTCCTTCTGCAAATACCAAACTACCCTCCAATATTTTCTGCTATGCCTTGTTTACCCCTTCCGCCACGTCTTGTATGAACATGCCCTGTTGCTTCTTTATTCGAGTGCATTACTGACTTGTGCGGTAAAAAGAAGAAGATTTTGTGCAATATATGGATAGTATTAGTACTTGATACTCAACTTTTTTGTTGGTCCTCTTCCCGTTGAATATTTTTTGATATCTGTTTTAGTCTTTAATTGCTGATATAAATAAAACTTTTGTAAAATAAATTTATCTTGGATGAAACACCAAAATACCCACGAATTAAATCAATCTATCCAAAATGCCTACCAGCACTCAAGTCCCTTCTTTTTGCCCACGAACCATGCATTACACACATGCGTGGTCTGTATACGCATGTTACAGATACGCACATGCCAGTATACACATGTAATCTATGCGTACAGTGTATTAATTCATTTTACTACAAACGTGAACATAGCTTCGGATACGCATGTTCAACATTCGTGAAGGGTGATACGCATGTTCAACATTCGTGAAGGGTGATACGCATGTTGAACATGCGTATATGCTACTGTTCATCGTCTTTACTCAGCCATCGTCGGAGTCTTTTTTCGACTAAATCTTCGATCCATTCGTTCGTTCTTTTCAGGCATCAAGCATTGGCATGCTATACACCAAAATCATCGCCTTCTCATGATCTACAAGCCTATGTTCTTCGTTTTTTATTTATTTCCCCGGATTTAAAAGCCCCATTTCGAACCAATTTTCCGATTTGTTTTTCCGACTATCTCATACACGTTCCTGCGGGGCCAAAACATAACATGTGAATGGGGGAAAAGGTAGAGGTTAGTCAGGACATCATTTTCATGCCCTCGATGTGGTGGAGGTTGCCTGAATATGGTGAACGAAGTCAGGCGATATTCATGCGATTTTCCGTTCAGTTTAGCACCGGAGTAGTAATTATAATAATGACGTCAGCTGACGTCATTGTGCATGTTGGACATGCGTTACCTCGGATACGCATTTTCAAAATGCGTATCATATGCAACTCATGCCCAACATGCGCATTCCGTGGACAAAAAGGGCGGCCTCTCGCGTTTACGGGTATTTTGGGCACTTGGACTCCAAAAATGGTGTATTTTAGTCAGTAAATTTATAAGTTTTCTTTTAAAATTAAAATGATTTCACTACCACAAATAAAAAGAATATTTTTATTTTAGTTCTATATTTGTAGATTTTAATTTTTAATATTAAACGTCAGGTCTACTTTACGAATACATATGTATTATATTATTTATTTACTTATATGAATACCTTATATTTTTTAGGTCATCTTCAGCACTTATGATCCAAAAATTCATCATTAACTGATCCAAATGATCAATTCCAATAGCGTCTAATTATTATTTACATATTCAATTACATAAAATTATATTAAACTTTTAATTCTTAAATTTAATGTTTAACCATTATATATATTATAAAATTAATACAC
Source organism: Kitagawia praeruptora (assembly GCA_037693485.1). Taxonomy (NCBI): domain Eukaryota; kingdom Viridiplantae; phylum Streptophyta; class Magnoliopsida; order Apiales; family Apiaceae; genus Kitagawia; species Kitagawia praeruptora. The sequence continues at coordinate 25,085,271 of CM075350.1, read as the reverse complement.
TATTAATGTTTCATTATATCCTATATATAATTAGCCTAATAATTAGCCTAAGAAAGTTTATGTGGTCGTTCGTGGGCTAAAAAAAATAATTTCATGAGAAATTAGAAATGGGCAGTTTATAAATGGGTTAGAGAAGAGTTGCTCCAAAGTATTAATTTAAAAAATCAACTAAAACTATGTTACCAAGTAAATAATTAATGCAATTTTTAATTTAACAAACAATTTACTATCAATTAACTAATTAATGTAATTTTTGATTTAACAAACAAGCATATCAAAAGAGTATGCACTAAAATAACACATGATAAAAAAAAAATATTAAAGTTGAGAACATTATTGTTAACTAAAATCAATACAAAGATATTTTAGACTAAAGTTTAAAATGATTTTTTTAAAAAACTTATTACATAAAAGAGTTTCAAGAAAACCTAATTTTAAAAAAAAATTAAGTCATAAAAAAATTTTACTTTTAGTTTTTAAAAAAACATATTTTTAAAATTTATACTAAGAAAAGTCAACATAAAACAATAAAATAAAATTTTATTATTTTACAAAAATTCTAGATTCGGCACTAAAGTTGTAAATAAATTTTAAAAAAATCCGAAAATCCAAAATAAAATAATTTATAGAAAATCTAAATATAATAACCACAAAAATCCTATAATAATTTAAAAGTTACAAAAGTATGAAATTTTATGAACAATAAAATTTAAAGTAAATTAATAAAGACTAAAACTAATAAAATGAATTTATAGTGACCACATGTTAGTAAATGAATTGCGGGGATCAAGAAAATCACAATTATATACTATGATAGCCGGTCTTGTTCATTTATCTGGAGGAAGCTTCCACGACGATAGGCATACATATTTGTTTATACATGGTTTGGTAGTAGTATTGAACTGAACTGAGTAATCTTGTTAGTGTATGTAGAGTCTGATACTATTTATATAGCTTAAATTTTACTTTAGGCCAGTGTTGTTAAAATCGCGATTAATCGCGCGATTAATCGCGCGATTAATCGCGCTTCGCGATTAGGCGCAAGCTGTGCGAGCTGCGTATGAGCGATTTAGTGCGATTATCAAATTGGCTAAAAATCGCGCTTGACTCGCGATTACTCGCAAAAAAGCACAAAAAATCGCAAAAAATCGCTAAAAATCGCAAACTGTACAGAAAGACAAAAATACCCTATGTTAAAAAAAACCCTACTTATCTTTATAACCCTTTACAGCCTCACAATTTTCACATCAGTCGTCACTTGTCTCTATAAAGTTGTATGTCTTATATTCTTAAAAAGCTTAGCACAAGACGCTTGACAAGAAATATGACCATCTCAAAAGCAAGTGAAAGAGCTTCTTCTTCAAATCTCATAGACGAAAATGATGACGAGGAAGAGAGAGAAGTGAGGAAACTGAGATCGAGCTAAATGATTTGGAAGGCTTTGACTTACTAAATGTTATCGATTGATAGTTTGATACTTTTGTGTGTTATCCACTGTGTTTAAGACTTTTATTTATTTTTGAAACTATTTCAAGTACTATTCTATTGTTTAATATTAGAACAAACACCCTTAAAAGTATATAAGTATAAATATAGATAATTATGTAAATATTTTCATTTTTGACTAAAAATCGCGCGATTAATCGCGCTTCGCGAGTCGCGCTTTAAAATTAGAGCTTGCGCTTTTTATGATTTTGCGTGTTTCACAACACTGCTTTAGGCTATTTGTGTAGTAGCTTATTCAGTTAAAGATTTTATTTCTGGGTCATCTGTATAGTAGCTTATACAGTCAGATTCAGACCTACTTAAAGGGCATGTTTAGTTTCTGTACCATTTTTTTTCTTAATTTTGTTTCACCTTGTCATCCCAACGCAGTATTGTGCTGGAGTATGGCTCATTAAGAATATACTGAATTTGTTTTTGGGTTTGAGTTGGATTTGAACTCAAAGAGGTGTTTGAATTGATCTTGTTGAAGATGTAAATTATTCGAGTTTGGCTCGATTAAAGCTTGATCAAGTTTTCCGTTTTCGGAGCTTTTCTTTTGTTGGTGTATTACAACTATTCTTTAGTTCGTGAATGGTTGCAGAAGAATGATTGTTGTAAGATTGATAGGTACCTGACTGACTTTTAGTATATATTCTACTTCCTTAACTTGACAGGTTTTAAAAAATGTGTCAATCATCCTGGCCAACAAGAATGTTGTGGTTTATTTAGAGCAACTCCAACACTCTTCTAGTATGATCCTTATAAATATTTTAAATAATTAAGCTCTTAGTAATTTAGGATATTATAAGGCATGATAACTCCAACAATGCTCCTCATCTTTACTTCTTGTTATTATAATAATATTAAAAAAGAGGGAAAAAGGTGAAAGAGAGAGAAAAGTGTATTAGAAATGGAGGGAAGTGAATATTTTATTAATGAAAAATGAGATAAGGAATGATTAGGAGCATCTATAAATAAGGAAGGAGAGAAGCATTCTAAATTTTTAAGGGACAACTAGGAGATTGTTGGAGTGACATATTTGCCAAAATTCTTATATTTTTAAGGTAGGAGCTCATATAGCTAGTCTCTTAAGGGACAACTAGGAGACAATTGGAGTGACATATTTGCCAAAATCCTTATATTTTTAAGGTACGAGCTCATATAGCTGTTGGATATTTTAGTGTAATTGGATTGACTAGTTGATCAATGTAATTGTAATGTTAAATCGAACAAGTCGGGAGAGTGCGGAGTGCATGCTCTGTTCGAGTTCGTTATGATTTCAGTATTATTGCTTATGAGACATGTCTATTGACATCAAACACATCTGTTAGAATGAGATGAATGAGATGTGTCTATTGGGAAAAGACACATATTGAGATGTGTCTGTTGGTATTAGACATGATTGTTGGAAGAGATGTGTCTGTTGGCAAAAGACACATCTTGAGATGTGTCTATTGGCAAAAGACACACCTGTTGACATCTATAAATAGGTGTTGCATTGATCATTTTCATATAGTTGGTTCATTTGAAATTCACAACAAAACACATTCTCTCTTCTTGCAGAATTTCTGACTTTATCCGATTGAATTATTTGGGTGAACCACAAATAACTTCAATCTGAAAGTGTTCACACGACTTCAGAAAAATCCAAGTAATCACCCTATTCCCCAACAAAGATTGAAGTTATCTATTTTCTGAAGATGGCGAACGCAGAATCTGCAAAAGATATGACAAGCAAGTTTGCAAAATTGGACAAGTTTGAGGGTCAGGATTTTAGAAGATGGCAGAAGAAGATGCATTTTCTATTGACGACGCTAAAGGTTGTATATGTTTTGAGTACCCCCATTCCAGAAGTGATTGAGGATGAAACCGCTGAATAAACAAGAAAGCGTTGCAAATGGGAAAACGATGACTACATCTGCCGCGGTCACATCTTAAACGGTATGTCTGATTCCCTTTTTAATTGATACATACCAAAATGTTGAGTCAGCGAAAGAATTGTGGGATTCTATTGAATCCAAGTACATGGCAGAAGACGCTTCTAGTAAGAAGTTTCTGGTCAGTAATTTTATGAATTATAAAATGGTCGACTCTAGACCGGTGATGGAACAATACAATGAATTGTTAAGGATTCTGGGACAGTTTGCCCAACACAATCTGAAGATGGATGAATCTATCTCAGTTTCTGGTGTTATAGACAAACTACCACCATCATGGAAGGATTTTAAACACTCCTTGAAACATAATAAAGATGATATGACTCTGGTTCAACTTGGAAGTCACTTCAGAATTGAAGAGGCTTTGAGGACTCAAGAAATTGAGAATAATCCTAAGGGAAAGAACCAAGTCGGTAACTCTTCTGTGAATATGGTTGAAGATGGTGGATCTTCCAAGAACTCTAAGAATGGCAAGGGTGATAAACGAAAGTTTAAAGGAAACAACAACAATTCTTCCAACAAAAGGCCTAAGATGGCATGTTGGAAGTGTGGCAAACCTGGACATTTCAAGAAGGATTGTCGGGTTGGTAAAGGCAAGCAGGAAAAGCAAAATGCTGGTCCAAGTGGATCCAAGGATCCAGAAAAGCAACAAGGTCAGATTTTAATACAAAATTATAATTCTGGTCAGAATTATGTATCACTAATATATGAGGCATTTTATGTGCAGGATGACAATGTTGCTTGGTGGATTGATTCAGGAGCAACAAGTCATGTATGCAAAGATCTTCGTTGGTTCATATACTTTCAACCAATCGAAGATGGATCTATCTTAAAGATGGGAAATGTTGCAACTGAACCGATCAAAGGACTAGGAAATGTCAAGATAGTTTTTACTTCTTGCAAATGTATATTGTTAAATAAAGTGTTGTATGTTCCTGAGATTCTTAGTCTGGTGTTGTATTGAACAATTGTGGATATAAACAAGTTTATGAAAGTCACAAATATATATTGTCAAAACATGGCTCTTTTGTTGGCTTTGGCTATTTGTGTAATGGTATGTTTATGTTGAATGTAAATACTCCATTTATTGATGAATCGGCTTGCATGGCTTCTACTAGTACTAGCAATAATTTGAATAAACCAGAATTATGTCATGCTAGAATAGGACATGTACATTACAAAAGAATAAATGATATGTCAAAAATGAGTCTCATACCTGCTATTGATTTAGACAATGAAAAATGCAAAACATGCATGTTAACAAAGATAACAAGAAAGCCCTTTAAGGAGGTTAATAGGGTGTCTGATGTTTTAGAACTAAAACATAGTGATTTGTGTGATTTCCACTCTACACCATCATTAGGAAATAAAAAGTATGTAGTTACTTTTATTGATGATGCTACTAGATATTGCTATGTATATTTATTGAATGCTAAGGATGAAGCTCTTGACTTCTTTAAAATTTATAAAGAAGAAGTAGAGCTACATCAGAGTACCATGATTAAAAATCTATGTACTGATAGAGGAGGTGAGTATTATGATCCGGTTTATTTTCAATCTACTGGTATAATACATCAAACCACGGCTCCTTATACACCACAGCAAAATGGTGTGGCAAAGAGAAAGAATATGACTTTGAAGGAAATAGTTAATTCCTTGTTATCCTACTCGGGTTTGAGTGAGGGATTTTGGGGTGAGGCTATGTTGACAGCCTGTCATTTATTGAATCGAATTCCTAGTAAGAGGAATAAGATTACCCCTTATGAACTTTGGTATAAAGAGTCACCAAAATTGAGTTTTCTGAGAGTTTGGGGATGTAGAGCAGTTGTAAGACTCACTGAACCCAAAAGAAGAAACTTGGGTGAACGAGGTATAGATTGCATATTTGTTGGTTATGCTGAGCATTCCACAGCATATAGATTCTATGTGTTAAAATCTAATGACTATGTATCTGTGAACTCGATTATCGAGTCAAGAGATGCTATATATGATGAAAACAGATTTACATCTATACCTAGACCAAGGGACATGCTTCAGAATTCTTCTAGTAGGAACTCAGTTTCTACTGAAGATGTGAATGGACCGTCTGAACCAAGGAGAAGCACAAGAGCTAGAAAAGCAAAGTCTTTTGGAGATGACTTTCATCTTTATCTAGTAGAAGGCTCTAGAGATGAAATTAAATATCAATACCAATATTGTTTTGTTATTGAGGAGGATCCAAATACTTTTAGCGAAGCTATGAAATCTAGGGATGTTGCATTCTGGAAAGAAGCTATCCAAGATGAAATGGATTCTATCATGAATAATAATACTTGGGAATTGACACTACACCATATATGCTCTTTACCAACACCTAAAACTAGTGTTGGTTGTAAAATGTAGCCTTAGATGGCTTAATTTGATGTAAGCCAACATTTTATTTTGATGTTGCAATACATTTCAATGTATGTTGCCTTAAATATTTTTGATTAACAAAGCCAACACTTACAATGATGTTGCCGTAGACAGTAAAAAAAGTGTTGGAAATGGACGGGAAAAAATAAAATATTTGGGGGGAAAGTGAAATATTTGGGGGGAAAGTGAAATATTTGGGAATAATTATTTGGGGAAAGTGAAATATTAGGGGGGGAAATGAAATATTTGGGGTAATAATTTAGTCCAGTCAATAGACTCGATACACACAGACACAATCGCAGGTAACACTCAGACACAATCGCAGGTAACACTCATCTCTCTCATGGCTCTCATCTCTCTCATCTCTCTTACTCTCTCTCGTTCTAAATCTTTGGTTTCTCTCTAACTCTTTCTCGTTCTCAATCTTTCACCTCTAGTCTCTCTCTAATTAAACATATATTTTGATTTTTGTTCTCGTATCTCTAATTAATCCCTCGTTCTCACTCTTTGTAGTACGAATTTGAAGCTTTCTGTGTGGTTTGGTCGGTCGTATTCAGGTAAGGTTCAATTATGAACCCTAATTTCGTATTAATTTCAGATTAGTAAACCCTAAAATTTGGGGGATTTTGTAATTTTTTCAGTATTTACAAAACCCTAATTTGTTGATTGTTTTTTGTTTTGATTTTATGTTTGTTGTAGCATAAACATAAATTATTGTTTGTTTTTATAACCCTAATTTTGTGTTTGTATGAACTGTTTTAGCATAACCATAATTTTGTGTTACTCTGTTTAGCTCTCGGGATTGGAGGAGTAATTTTAAGGATCCTTAGGCTGCGCGATACTAGCTAGCATTTTCATTCACTTCAAGGTATGTGGCTAGCTTCTACTTCGCTCTATTTTTTCCTGTACATGTATGTTTAATTAAGTTTTGATATAGTTTAGTAATGTATTTTTAATTTCCATGTTTGTGTTATTTTGAGAAGGAAATTAATGCAACATGGTCTTATCTGTACATTTTGGTATGTGTCATTTTGGTATGTGGTTAGCTTCTACTATGTACTATTTTGTATTTTCTATTTTGTATTTGTATGTTTATGTTTTTTAGCCTTACTCTATGGATTTTGTGTATCTCAAGTTGTCCAGAGTCTAATCAGATGTTTAATTTTTGTTTGCATTTTTATATTTTTTAACCTTAGTGTTATTTTGATGTTAAAGTTGTTTGTGTTTTGGTCATAATGCTGGTATTGTTTAAGATTATAATTTTGAAACATATTTGTAGCTCAAAGTGTGGTGATAATGTAAATAATCACTTAGTGTTATGTTATTACTATCTCGAATGTAATATGAGGCTAAAATCCCAAGTCCTGTTCAAATGTACATTATAACAAAGAGAACTTATATATACATTAACTAAAGGGGTTGTGCTTAAACTTGATGTAAAATAAAAAAGAGGATGATGTGTACATATTAGTATTAGCTAAAGGGGTTGTGCTTAAACTTGTGTATATTTATAATAATTTGAAATGTAATGCTTGGAATTCTCTGTAAGCTATTTTGACAATCACTTGGAATTCCTGTTCAACTGTCCAGCTCTTTCACTTGAAAATGATTATTTAGTCTATTTCCAAAATCGCTTGCCAGCATTACGACTCTACCAACCTGTATATGGATCTCTTAAAATATACACCATGTGTTTTGTATTTGGATAATATAGTTATTACTATTATTACTAATTTACACGAGCATTGGAATAATACATTGGACAGTGGGCAGAGATGATTAAATCTTACTGCATAATGCTGAATTGGTGAGGTTTCCATGCAGGGTTGTTGGCTGGTGAGTGGTGACTCATAGTGTTTAATCTTTAGTGTAGGCGATATAAAGTATATGATATTGTGGCACCTTGATTTGTATTGTAACTGCTTTATTGTTAAAAAAAGAATAAGTTAGAGCAATTGCATCTTCTTTTCCCATTAATATATGGTATACATATTATGACAAGAATAAGTCAGACTCTCTACTTCAAATTTTAGTTTCTAATAATTACCAATCCTATTACACTTCTGCGCTTTCTTGTAATAATATTCTTGACATTCAAATCATTGAAAAATTGCAGGAGAACAAGTGAAAATAACTTTTGTGTCATATTGCAGGCACATGCACTTGCTCTCTTGAAGTTCCCATTGTCACTAGTAACTACCTTAATTCCTCTGCAAAACAAAATCGAGGTGTTTTTTTTAATCTATAGACATATTGCCAGAGCCACACAGTTGCTGCACCAGTGGCACTTGAAACACAAACATGCTGGATTATATTATGAAATTAATAAATTACTATTTTAATTCATTTAAAAAGTATGTTTTTCAGGTTTATTCTTATGAACGTATGGGCATACCAGATAGTACTGCTGCTTTTCCCCTTTCGCGGCTTGGTGATGCTTGCTTAAGAAAAGATTTGACCGCTATAGATGAGATTTTGGAAAAGCTTCGGTACAAAGATGATGAGGGTGCTGCAACTGAGGTCTTCTTCTATATTACACATCATATGCTTTAAACAAATGTGCATATTATTGTTCCGATATATCTACATGTTGTTTATGGTTTATTGGCACTCTTTTATGTTAAAAAAGGTGGAATCCAGTAGATTCACACGGGTCCTGTTTTATTTTTTAAAGCTTCACAGGGGTCCTATTAGATTAGTAAAAGACGTAGATAGCTGAGAAATTTTTTTATTTCACTTTTAACACTGATTATTGTTGTATTTAATCTTAACAAGTTATTGCTTATTGGTCTGTAATAAGTGTGGCTAGATTAAAATTCGAATTTGTACATTGGCTTGAGTTTAAAAGACGGTAGTGCATTCACCATATTGTTGTAAAGTTGTAAATACTATAATTGACCTTGCATCCAGTTGGCTGGTAGGTTCCCTGATTAATATTGAGCACTTGAATAGTTGTAGTTTATTTGCATTCTTGGAGGTTTGTCCAAATAATCCACCATATTGTTCTGTTGAGAATACTTGTTACTATTAGTTATAAGATGCGACTGGAAGTATATAGCTAAACAGTAGTTTATGCAATCCTTTTGAACATCTCATTATGGTTTCTGCTTTACAGTTAGTACTGAACTACTCTTGTTCTTGTGCACATGTTAGTACCTAATGTACTTTTAGGAACCCTCTTCTTTTCCTGTTCACTTCATTTACTTGTTATATACAGGGACTTCATATTCCAACTATAGTCGTTATTGAAGGTGCAACATTGGGTGGAGGTCTGGAAATGGCTTTATGTTGCGATCTTCAAATATGTGGTAATGCTGGAATCGATACACGAAAATTTGTTCTTTTTTTGCCAACATAGTATATGCTGTATTCAGTATACTTATCAAGTTGATTATACTCTACAAAATGATTTAGGCGAAGATGCAAAAATGGCCTTGCCCGAAACTGGACTTGCTATTATACCCGGGTATGTCCGCTTGCTTCTCTAAAATTTGAAACAATTGCTACTTGTGGACTCAGAACTAACAGAAACTCATTTAGTGGAACAATTGACTTCTTATTGTCCTTTCAGTTAAGCATGTCTTTTTGACTGTTTCTTTGGATATGTAGCTTAGTTATTCTGTAAATAATGGAAGACTGCAACCCTTTTTTAGTCTTAATCAAGTTTTCGTATGAATTTACTTTTAATAATATCTATGCAAGGGATGCTAATATACTTCCTAACGTCTTCATGGATTACTGGTCCTTGTGCAGGGCAGGTGGGACGCAACGACTTCCTAGATTAATTTGAAAGTCAAAAGTAAAGGAGCTTATATACACTGGTCAGAAAATATATGGCAGGGACTTTGATAGCAATGATAGCCAAGAGTTGATTACTCAATTGGTTCTAGGTTTTGATAGCAACGACTTTGATAGCAACTAACTTGTTATATATGACAATGTGACATATATTTGTATTTTACTTTCTTATGTATTAATCAAAGAAAATTTAAGTGCGATTTTGGTTTATGAATACGAATTTTGGTAACAAAAATTAGGATGTTGCCAATAAAAAGTGTTTTTCTAATATTTATGTTTTGTAAATAAATTGAAACTATTAATTGGTTTATAAAATATGAAAAAGTGTTTAATAAAAAAAGTGTTGGAATAAGTGAAAAGATGTTGCCAAATTTTAAAAGTGTTCAACAACAAGATGTTGCCATAAAGCTGAAAAGGTGTTGCCGAAAAAAAAGGTGTAGATAAAATAGTGTTGCTATAAGAAAAAACGATGTTGCAGTAGAGTCTATGGTAACATTGTATTTGGTGTTGCTGTAGAACGTAAAGTGTTGCCATAAATAACTAAGGCAACATATATAACGATGTAGCCATAGAATTGGGCAAAGTGTTGGCTTAGCACCTAAGGCTACAAGACTATATCCAACACCACAAAATTTGGAAAAAGTGTAGCCTTAGACCAATTTTTTATCTAAGGCAACATTATTCACGATTTTTTACACTTTTTTCAGGTGTTGCTAAAGACCATTTATGGTGTAGTGTGAGTGATCTGTCCCCTGGCTGTAAAGCATTGGGAAACAGATGGATCTTTAAAAGGAAAATGAAGGTGGACGGTACCATAGATAAGTTTAAAGCCAGATTGGTAATCCAAGGTTTTAGACAGAAAGAAGGGATTGATTATTTTGATACTTATGCTCTTGTTGCTAGAACCTCCACTATTAGGTTGTTAATAGCACTTGCTGCTATACACAACCTTGTCATTCACCAAATGGATGTAAAAACTGCATTCTTGAATGATGAATTAGATGAAGAGATTTATATGAAACAACCCGAAGGGTTTGTTATGCCTGGTTGTGAGAACAAGGTGTGTAAATTGAAGAAATCAATTTATGGTCTGAAATAAGCACCGAAGGATTGGCATGATAAATTTGATACTGTGGTCTTGTCTAACAGTTATTTTCTCAACCAAGCAGACAAGTGTGTATATAGCAAATTTGATGCTTATAATTTTTTTATATGTGGATGACATGTTGATTTTTGGTACTGACCAAAATCAAGTGGATAAAACCAAGAAGTTCCTGTCATCTAATTTTGATATGAAAGACATGGGGGAGGCTGAGGTGATTCTTGGTATAAGGATCAAGCGTGAGAAAAATGGTATTTCAATTTCTCAATCTCATTATATTGAGAAGATTCTGAAAAGATTTAACTTTAAGGATTGTTCTCCCGTTAGCACTCCTCTTGATCCTAGTATTAAACTCCTACCTAATACAGGTGTTGCAGTATCTCAACTTGAATATTCAAGGGCTATTGGTAGTCTCATGTATGCCATGATAAGCACTAGGCCAGATATTGCCTATGCTGTTGGAAAGCTTAATAGGTATACTAGCAAGCCAAGTTCACATCATTGGCAAGCCTTAAGCCGAGTGTTCAAATACTTGAAAGCAACCATGGATTATGGTTTGACATATACTGGATTTCCTTCGGTTATTGAAGGTCATTCAGATGCAAGTTGGATTTCCAATAAGGAAGATCATTCTTCCACAAGTGGATGGGTATTCCTTCTTGGGGGAGGTGCTATCTCTTGGGCATCAAAGAAACAGAGCTGCATTACTGATTCAACGATGGAATCTGAATTTGTGGCATTACCAGCGGCTGGTAAAGAAGCTGAATGGCTAAGAAATCTGATTTATGAGATTCCATTGTGGCCTAAACCGATATCACCCATATCTATCGGATGTGATAGTGAGTGTGCCTTGGCTAATGCTTATAGACAAGTGTTCAAAGGCAAGTCTAGACACTTAGGTGTTAGACACAGCATGATTCGTGAGCTTATCACACATGGTGTTATATCAGTGGAGTTTATAAGAACTCAACACAATTTAGTCGATCATCTAACCAAAGGGTTGAGTAGAGATCTTGTGAACAAGTCGGCTGTAGGGATGGGATTAAAGTCCATCAAAAACCTCTCATGTTGAGATACCCAATTCCCATCTAATATGACATTAGGTGCTGAATTCAATGTGGAAAGCTTAACATCTAGAGATTGGAACACATTAGTATTGTCATCCCAAGGTATGTGTTCAGACCTGCAAGTTAAGGAGGTTGAAGTTTATCTTCTTAATAGTTCTTTTGAAAAATTGCATATGCAGGTGCGAGAGTAAAAGAACTACCTATATGAGCATGAAGTTTAGCCGCTTCAAGAAGCTAGGACTTGGCTTTGATATGCTTATGAAGGATTAGGACACAAGGCTAGTAAAAGATAGTGTCAAGTGAGAACATTTGAGAATGTAAATTTATGTGTATATTATCTTCATGTATTCACTATGAATAACGAAGGTTCAAACCATAATGATACCTTGATACCTTGATATTCGAATATTTGGAATGTGTAATATACTAATGTGAAATTCAATCGTCACGATATTTCATTTATGCATAAATTTGTCATTTGTTATGATTTTGTTTAGTTAATCATGGATTACGCTAAAATGGGGGAGGATTGTTGGATATTTTAGTGTAATTGGATTGACTAGTTGATTAATGTAATTGTAATGTTACATCGAACAAGTCGGGAGAGTGCGGAGTGCATGCTCTGTTCGAGTTCGTTATGATTTCAGTATTATTGCTTATGAGACATGTCTATTGACATCAAACACATCTGTTAGAATGAGATGAATGAGATGTGTCTATTGGGAAAAACACATCTTGAGATGTGTCGGTTGGTATTAGACATGACTGTTGGAAGAGATGTGTCTGTTGGCAAAAGACACATCTTGAGATGTGTCTATGACATCTATAAATAGGTGTTGCATTGATTATTTTCATATAGTTGGTTCATTTGAAATTCACAACAAAACACATTCTCTCTTCTTGCAGAATTTCTGACTTTATCCGATTGAATTATTTGGGTGAACCACAAATAACTTCAATCCGAAAGTGTTCACACGACTTCAGAAAAATCCAAGTAATCACCCTATTCCCCAACAATAGCTAGTCTCTTGGAGTTGCTCTTAAACATACGGAGTACTAGTTTTCGAACATTCATAGGGACACCATGAATCTTTGCATTAGCGCTAGTAGGTTTGATATACTTCTAGCGTTTGACAAATAATGGCGTGTTAATATTCAAAATGTAATTTTTTTACAAAAAAAATTCTTTTCAACTGGTGATTATTACGCATAACATGCATTGCAAAAAAATTTATGATTGAATTTAAATTGTGAGCGATGCGAGTTTTATATGCATACCAATCTCTTTTACGTAGGGGTGGGAAACGGATAATATGGAGCCGGATATGGCCATATTCGTATCCGAATCCGGCAATCAGTAATGATATCCGAATCCGTATCCAGATCCGGAAATATCCGGCTGAACCGGATCCGGATATTCCGGATATATCTGGATCCGCCACTTGCAATCCAAAATTATTGCATGAGGTGGGAATTGAACCCGTGTGCTGCTCCTTTTGCTTTCCTAAATTCCTAATGCCACACTAAAACCACTTATGCTACTTGATTGTTGTGTTACAATGCTTAATAATTAATCATTACTTTTTTTTATAAGCAAAGCATTGTATTAATTTGAAAAAATACAAATGCAAAGGTATCCCCCATAGGTAAGGGTTACCGAACTTGACATCTTCTACGAATCACCGACAACAAACAACAAACTACAGAAGCTACTTTAGGTAGCCATGAACGAAAAGCAACTAAAACAGACCTATAAAGCAGAACTCCCATAACTTGCACCCAGACTAGTATCTTCCATTTCTTAGATTACCTCCTGGTTAAGAACACCTTCTGCCAAGATGATCTGGGCTACATGGAACATCATTCCCAGCCTTCTTTCATGATCAAATCTTGCTGCATAGCACCTTAATAACTTCTTTTACACCCACCCTGAAATTATTTTTTCTCTGAGCACTCCTTCTTTGGCTATTCTATCCGCTTCAGTGTTAAATCTTCTATTAATATGGGCCACCTTTACTAACGGCAGAATTTCCAGAGTTTGCAAAATATGATGGTTATGCATTATAGGCTCTCCCTTTTGACACATAGTCGCCAGTTGTAAAGAATCCGTTGCAATTAGAATTGGGACATTACTCCACCCATTATTGAGAATGCCATCTAACATAAATTGTAAGGAGAATGCCTCTATCTCGAATGGGTTCAGACCTTTATGAGGGCCTGAATAAATGAAATGAACTTGGGCTCTCTGGTCCATTAGGAATCCACCTATACCAGCCTCTATGTTGTTTAGAATGTTTACTTTCCATGCTCCATCTATGAATCCAATGTAGACATTCGTTTCAAACCATCTACTTAAAAGGATGTTGAGTCCATCTATTCTGCTTCTGCTAAAGGCTAACAAAGGGTTGAGATTCCAGAGATTTATCCATTTGGATTGAACCTGATTATTAGCTAGACTCCAGTTCCATGCTCTTAGTTTAATTAGCTTTGACATCATGTCTGCATCTAGCCGATTCCCTGAGAATATGAGCTCATTCCTAGCCAGCCATATTGTCCAAATCGTTGCACTCATGCAAATCAATTTGCATTGACCTTCCAGACCCCTTGAGTATTCCTTGATTGCATCTTTTAGACTGTGTTGCATCCTTGTTTTTATCTCTAGCCAATTATGAAATATTTCCCAGCAGATAGTAGCTAGAGAGCAATCCCAAAGTAAATGCTTGATATCTTCTGATTCTTTTTGACACCATCCGCAAATTGGACTGATTTGAATGCCTCTTCCATTGAGCAATTCTAAAGTAGGTAACGCTTCGTGTAAGATTTTCCACATGCATATCTTGACTTTCATGGGAACTTTTATTCTCCATACGCTGTTCCACACTGGATCCTCAACCTCTGTCGCTTGAAGAGTCTCATAACCTCTTGATGCTTTGTAGATACCATCATTTACTTTCCATTTGAGACAATCTTGGTTGTTTGACAGGGTTGTGTTATGAATTATTGATTCTAGTCTCTCCAAATCTTCTAATTCCCACCCTCTTAACCTTCTTCTCCACCATTGCGTGCCTCCTAGCTTGATTTCCTCCCATTTTTGGAATGCTTCCTTAACCGAAACCTTTTTGTTAATGAACAAGTTGTATAGCCGGTTGAAAGAGTTTGAGAGAAGCTCCTGTGATACCCAGCATTCCGTCCAAAAAGGAATGTTTTCTCCTGATCCCACCTGCCATCTAAAATCATTTGGTTCAAAAATCTTCAATGCTGTGTTTTTGCTCACTTCTGCAATGCTCTGAATTATTGGCGATAAAAGGTTCTTCCTATTTCTAGGTTGGGTAAAGAATTTCTCCCCATATTTTGCTTCCAATACTTTGCACCAGAGTTTCGATTTTTCCGCTCTTGCTTTCCACCACCACTTGGCCAGTAATGACATATTTTTCCATGCCAGTACTTGTACACCAAGACCACCTTGCCTTTTTGGTCTGCATATAATCTCCCACCTTATCAAGTGCAGTTTCCTTTTAGTATCGTCTCTACCTCCTATTTCCCCCCATAAGAATTTCCTCTTGATTTTCTCCAATTCCTTAAGCACCCCTTTTGGCAGTTTAAAAACACTCAACCAATAAGCCGGTAATGAATCTAAAACTGCTTTGATTAGTACCAGTCTTCCTGCTTTTGACAAGTTGGAGCATTTCCATTCTGCAAATTTCAACTTCACCTTCTTCATTAATGGACGCCAGAAACTTATTTTCTTTGGCGAGCTTCCTAATGAGGCTCCCAGGTAGGTAATTGGAAATTTTCCTTGCTTGCAACCAAGAATGTCAGTCCATTTACATGCTTCTCTGCTGTCATGCTTTGATACATATAAATAGCTCTTGTCAAAATTCACTTTTAGTCCAGAAAGTAGTTGAAAAATTATGAGCACTGATTTAATTCCCACAATTGAGGTGACCTCATTTTTTAGGAAAAAGATCGTGTCGTCTGCGAATTGCAGATGTGACATGTTGCAGTTGGAGTCTATGTTTATCCCTTGCAGTATGCCTATGGCTTTTGCTTTCTCCATAAGAATATGCAAACATTCTGATATCAGAATAAATAACATTGGAGAAAGTGGGTCACCTTGCCTTAGGCCTTTTCCCACTTCAAACTCTGTAGAAGGACTCCCATTTACCAATACTGAAGAGCGGACTGAGGATATAATTGCATGTATCCAATTTCTCCATTTATTTCCGAAACCCTGTGACTTAAGACATGATAAGAGAAAATCCCATCTCACCGAATCAAATGCCTTTTCAAAATCTACTTTAAGAACAACTCCTTCCACTAAGTTTTTTTGAATGCTATGCACCACTTCCCCTGCTATAAGGATGCATTCAGCAATATTTCTATCTTTGACAAAAGCAAACTGCACTTCTGAAATTATTGATGGTAGGACTGACTTTAATCTTTTTGCTAGCACTTTAAGTAAGATTTTCATCGTACAGTTGATTAAACTGATGGGACGATAATCTTGAACCTGTAGTGGAGAAGAGACTTTAGGAATCAGAGCAATAAATGATGAGTTAAGACCTGGCTGAATAGTGTTGGATTCATAGAATTTTTGAAACACCTGTAACAAGTCCTTTTTAAGGAATTCCCAGAATTTCCTTATATAGAATCCATTAAAACCATCTGGCCCCGGAGATTTATTTGGGTGGATATCGTATAATGCATTTAGAACTTCTTTCTCATTGAAATTTTGCACCAACGATTCTGAATCACTTTGTGAGAGTCTGTTAAGCCGTAAGGAATCCATGTCAAAACATTGTGCATTGCTCGGTTTTTTGAACCTATCCTCAAAGTGATTTGCAAATACATTCTTCACAATTGGAGGGTTTGTGATCCATTGATCTCTGTGTTGAATTCCTTGTATGTTGTTTTTCCATCTTCTTCTTTTAATGGCGGCATGAAAAAATTTTGAGTTTGCATCTCCCTTTTGTAACCAAAGAAATCTAGATTTCTGCCTTAAGATATCCTCTTGTTGCTCATATTTTGCATTCAGTTGTATATGAATGTTGTTGGCTGTTAATGTATCACCTTTGGCATCTGCTATTCTCAGATTTTCCTCCAACAATCCTATGACTTTATCTCTATCTTCATCCTGTTCTGAATTCCATTTTTGAAATAAATTTCTTACCACCTTTAGCTTCCGTTGTATTGGCATTTCCAGATTGCTCAATTCCTTCAGCTTACCATGAATAAGAGATTTGCATGTTTCATCTGCGTACCATGCATCATGTATCTTCCCCGGTTTTGGCCCCCAATCTATCTTATGCAAATTTAATAGTAGAGCAGAATGGTCAGATGATTTTCTTGATAATCCCGTTACTCTCCAATCTAGTAAATTTGGCCATGCCGAGTTGAGCATTATTCTATCTAGTCTACTACTTTTACCCGATTTTGAGAACCATGTGAATTCTTGGTTCTGTATTTTTGTATCCCACAGCATATTCGATTGAATAAAAGACATAAAAGCTTGACTGTCTTTTCTTCTGAACGCA
The DNA here is from genome assembly GCA_037693485.1 of Kitagawia praeruptora. Taxonomy (NCBI): domain Eukaryota; kingdom Viridiplantae; phylum Streptophyta; class Magnoliopsida; order Apiales; family Apiaceae; genus Kitagawia; species Kitagawia praeruptora. Next base: position 25,067,954 of record CM075350.1, on the reverse strand, counting down.
CAATTTCTAGATTCCGTGTCATGTTTGATGCAATTAAAGTCTCCTGCAATGCATGATGGAAAATTAAGATTGCTTTGGATAATTTGACTTAGATCATCCCAGAGAATCAATTTGCCTGCACTGTTTTGCGGGCCATAAACATTTGTGCAGGTCAGATAGCACAGAATATTGTTTTGGACTGCTTCCACTTTCCATTTCGTCCAAATCCAATTAGTAGCTATTTTGACATCTGCTAAGAACAGTTTTCTTCTATCCCACGTGGTGATCAGCCCTCCTGACTGGCCCTGTGAAGGTGAAAAAATCCATTCATGTGAGTTATCCCAAATCGATTCTTTCATGTCCTCTGTTAGTTTCTCACATTTGCTCTCTTGTATTAACACCACCCATGGATCTAGCTTCTGAATGAACTTCCTCAAATTTTTCATGGCCAATGAATTGTTTATCCCCCTGATATTCCACGTTAAAAGAGAGAAATTTTTGATGTCAGTCATTTAACTTAGTTGGAATTGTGTATCTTCCCCTAATGCGCTTCTGATTTGCTTGATTGTTTCTTCCTTATCTTGACAGGTGGATAATCTCATGGCTTTAGATGATTCAAAGATGTGCTCTGCCAAATCTAAGTTTACAGGGCTAACTGAGTTTACCCTTGCTGATTGGATGATATTGGGAGCATGTTGGACCTTTCCTGATTTTATCTTTGCTCGATCCTTGATATTGTCATGCTTGTATCTGTCAGCCCTTCCTTTCTTCAGTGAACTTTTATTCTTATGTAGAACAAAGTCAAATAATTTGTTAATCTTTGCCACCTTCCTTGGTCTTCCTCTGCTTCTGCCCAATTTCATATTTTTCATCTTGTCTTGTACGATTCCTATTATTCTTCCTTCCTCCAATATGTCCTTGTTGCAGCTAGTCAATGCATATTCTGAATCCACCTCTAAATCATAAACACTTTGGTTTTGTATTGAAAGATTTTCTTCTGAAGTTACTTCTTCTCTTTCTCTCCAATTATCTATTGTGTTCCTTTCATTTTGGTGATTATTTCCTTTATGGAATTCATCTTCTTCAACTACCTGGATTTGGTGTAGAAATTGATCAGTACATAATGATCTTTCTTCGTTGTCTTTTGATGTACTATAACTCAATTCCTCGTTAGAGGGGGTATCAAATGAAGTTGAAATTGGATCGAGCTGTGTCTTATTCTTCTTCTCCCTTGAAGTGTTGTCAGGTGTAGCTGCAATGTGATTCAACTCTTCTTTATTTCGCACTGATGAGGATCCTACCACATGTATTGCTTCCTTGAGTCTGATCCAGTATCCCACATCGTCTATTGTAACTTTTATTGTTTCATCTATCTGAGATACCTTCTGTGTAGCTATGCAAATCATCCTTTTTTCGTACATATTGCAAACCAGTGGGACGTGATTACTTGACATTAGTTTACCCCAGCCTTCCGTAATTGCTTTTAAGTTTCCTTCATTCCATACCGATATTGGCAAGCCATCACAATGCACCCAAGCCATACGTGGTTGGATAAGGTCTAGGTGATTCCATTTCTTAATATCCATGAACCATTCTTTTAAAAATTCCACTCCTATTAGAGTAAACTCCTCTACCGATGGGAACAAAATCAAGAATTTATGAAGAGTGATTCCTCTTACCTCTATTCCTTGAATTCAAGAAAGTTTGATTTTTTCTTCTAACACATCTGGCCAATATTCTTCACAAGTGAGTCCTATCACACTTCTTAAACTCTCCTCTTTGCTGCGCTCGTCTACCTTTAACTTGTAGTGTTTGAATTGAGGCTGGTCTACGAGTATTTCTCTCTTATCTGATTTATGGGGCACTTTGCTCCTACTTTCCTGTGAATTCTTGAAAGAAACCTCTGACTCCTTGTTTTTATTTTCTCCTGGTAGTCTATCTTCTCCCTCCTGTGAATTCTTGAAAGAAACCTCTGACTCCTTGTTTTTATTTTCTCCTGGTAGTCTATCTTCTCCCTCCTGTGAATTCTTGAAAGAAACCTCTGTCTCCTTGTTTTTATTTTCTCCTGGTATTCCATCTGCTCCCTCCTTTATTCCAAATCTCTTTTGTGATTCCCTATCTTTTGTGATTTTCAGATGAAGTCTGTATCCAAGAAATATCTCATTATCCAGATCTTGAATTAATCTCTCCGCTATCCCAATATCTCTTACTTTCATGAATCCGTACCTATTTCCATTGCAGTCCCTCTTTCTTGGGAGTATTATATCCATTATATCTTCTTTAGATCCAAAATACTGCCATACTTCTTTTGCTCTCACTGCCTGAGGTAAATTTAGCACAAATACTGTAGTTATCTCTCTATGTGCATATGTCTTTAGATTGTGATTGTCAACCTGTAAGCCTTTTCTCAGAGCACTTGCGTAGGAGTATACTTCTTCTTTGTGTTTAATCTCTGTATTTCTTTTTTTGGATTCTACAATCGGCGTGATTCTTCTTTTTCCATCTTTATTCCTACTCATGTAGTACCAGTTTTCACCCAGATCTGTATCTTCTCTGCTATTCCGGTAATCTTCTCTCCTCTCTCCTCTCTCCTCTCTCCTGTAAGTCTGCTTCAAATCATCTTCCTTCTTTGTTTTAACGACTGTTTGGCTCCCATCATGTATCGATTTATGATGTATTTGGTCTAAGGCTAAAGATATAGCTCTATCATTCTCTGCCAAGACCTTATTAAAAATCTCTGGTTCCACTAGAATTTTATGGCTTTTAATGAAATCCAAGACCACTGGGAGCGAAGATAAGCAGGATGCGGTACCTTTTTTCTGTAAACCAGAGCCCTGCTTTGATCCTTCTGCATCTTCCCCTACCGTCGCACCTTCCCCTTCCTCCTCTAGCTTGTTTTCAATGGTGTTCTCCAGCGTACCTCGCAAGATGTCAACCTCCCTTGCAACTTTTAACGTCCCATAGTGGATTTGATTGAGCGCCATACGTATGTCTTCCTTGTCTTTTTTGTGCAGTGAATTGATAATATTGGGGTGAACTAGCTCTTTATTCCCCAAAATGAAGTTGATTACATCTCTTTCTTCCATCTCCTCTTCCTGTACTGACTTCCCCATATTATAACCCATCTTTTTGATATTTAAGTTTCTAGCTCTTTCCCCCCATCCACTGTTTGACAAGTAATTTTAATAATTAATGATGACTATATTATTATATTATCTTGATAAAATGATAGGCATGCTTATATTTTGTAGTTATATATTAAAATATATATTATATATTAAATTTAAATTAAAAATATATTATATATAATTCATTTCGGATACGGATGCGCCTATATCCATATCCGAATCCTAAACTCCCAGATTTAGATACGGATAATATCCGGTTGACTCCTAATACGGATAATATCCGCTTTTTTCCGGATACGAACACAGATATTTCGGACGAATATCGGATTTTTCGGATTTTTTCCCAGCCCTACTTTTACGTATCCGTCTATGGAGAAATGACATAAAAAAGATGTTGGACTACAAATTGAATTATGTTTAAAGAAGAAAGAATTTAAATGGGACCCAAAGTACACAACATAAGGGCCAAGGGGGTATAAACTGTTAGAAAATGGAAAGTTTGAGACACATTTTAGATGTGCTCTTGATGTAATTTCCGGAAACTAACTTATGGAAGTTGTTCCTTGATATGAGGACTTAAACATTCATGTATGGATCTAAGACATTTTCTTAGTGGAATCCATAATTATATATAGGCAAAGTTGCTAGTTTGAAATGAGTTTAAAATGGGTTTTTTCATAAATCCCACATTGAAAAGATTTTTAATCAAGCTACTTGAAATGTCTATATATAGAAGGCTTATGCTTGAGTTTTAGAATATAAGTAATCTCAAGTGCCTACCTTGCATTCATTTATAAGTTGCATAGGTTTTTTAGGCAAATTGAGGTGTTAGTCGATGTTGATCTCTGCCGTGTCTGTGACCGGATTGATCTGAGCTGTTTTATCTGTAAGCGATATTGCTGCAACCCATCACAGCGTAAGTGGGGCAATAATCTCTTCAAGAACATTCAAGACTTCACTAAGCCTTGGCGACTCAGCTCATCTGTTCTCTTCTTTCAGAGTTTTAAAGCTTCTGTTAGAGCTAAGTGTTCTCTCCTTTCTTTTGTTTTACAATCTTTAATTATATATTTTGTTTTACCATCATGTTTGTTTCGTTATTTGGTTATTTTCCTGTTCTTGTTAATTGTAATATAACTGTCCAATTGTTGCGTTGTTTAGTGTAATATACCCAACATAAACTCTGATGAGGTTGCAGAAGTCTGAGACTAACCACCAGTAGTTTTTCCGGCGTTGACAGAGCCTCTCACACATCACTCAGTAGTGTATTAATGATCATCGGATAAACATGAAGAAAAGGAAAGGAGGGAAGCTTCGTGAATCATTTAATGCCTACTTTTAACTATGTATGAATACATCAACGGCTAATACAACATTGTTAATTAAAATTACATGCCTAGAATCTAAAAAGTTAAATACGTAGAATTGAAGGCATTGCAGGAAGTCTTCAATTGAAGGGGTGAGTGAAGTCCATATTGTAAAGTTGAGGTATCACTTGTGAAGATCCAGCTGCCTCCTTAGATTGTTGTTGAACCTCAACTGAAAATGTACCATCCTCGCCGATGTTATTCCAGTTGTGTCTACCTTCCGGACAACCTTGAAATATAATGGATTCATGATAGTCCAGATGAGCACGCCATTGTTATATTGGCGTTCTATTAATGTTTCCCCTGTGCGAGAATCCATTACTTAAAGCATCCCTTAAGTGCCTGTATCCTCTTTTTGTTCCTGAAACAAGGGTCCGTCTATGAACTCAAAGAAGACATTCTTTTCTGTCCAATCTTTGAGAGATGTGTTAAAAGGCTTTTCCAAGAAGCCTCTATAACTTGTTCCCTCGCCCATGTTGTATAGAATAATAGCCGGGACTGCCAGTCATGTTGGGCCCCTATCAATTCCTTCAAGTGTTTCATTAAAAGATATTTTAGGAGAATGTCATCGATGACATTATACTCAACTGAAGGGTTTCGAGGCAACAAACGCAGCGGAAAGCAATAATTAAAACAATAAAATCGAAACCCAATCGCAGGATCCATGCAAAACAAAACGTTTAATTCGTAGTTATGAACGTTTACCTTATAACGAAGCTTTAATAAATTGATGACAGATGGAGGTCTAAAGCAATCACCACGCAGCCCTCTTCGAGATACACGTTTCCAAAGTAGTCCACACGAACGCTTGATCATCCAACGATCACCGGAGTACTAGACGAAGAACATGCCTCTCTCTCTCTCTCTCTCTCTCTCTCTAGCCTCCCACACGTTTTAATGAATTGCAAAAGTGTGTCCCTAAACAATACATCATAATGTATTTATAGCGAAGAGAGATTGGGCTAAAACCCTAAATCGAATTGGGCTTCTCCAAACCCATTCTGATTTGGTTTTATTATTAAATTCGAATTCTTTTTAATAATTAATTAAGACCAGCTCAATTAATTAATAACCAATTTTGAATTTAATGATTTAATTTAAATTAAAACTCCTTTTAAACGTTTTAATTGTGTAACCCTTTAGGTTATTATTACGTTGGCAATAATTTTAATATCCAATAATAAAATTATAAACAATGAGCGACATCTAGTAATACATCATTGCTACCGAAGTAATAATAATAATTGGTGATCCAATTAAACCTTTCGTGATTAATGTTTCCGTGTAATATAATCCCTTTAACCAAATATTATAGATTAAACTTGAGGCATGTTCTTAGTCATCCTCTTCAACATTTAATCCGGGCTTCCTTGATCAATGAAAGTAGACTATTAAAACAAATCAATATTCGAGCATGGCCATGCATTTTCATAGTCTCACTCAATCAAGAGGCCAATAATATCTCTCCTACCAATAGGAGGGTTAAATCCTATATCTATCATTCATATTTCTCATACGACTCATAATATACCCGATGACCACTTTTATCATCACCCGGTCAAAGGTAACTTTTAATGTAGTCAAAGTGTATTAATCCTCGTGTAGAAATATAATGATCTCGAGTCTAAGGATCATTACACAATTATCATTGTGAGTCTTTCTAATGACATATTCAACATGTAGAATCTCACCGTGTGTCAATCCAGTGCCATGTAGAATATTACATGCACCTACGTTCTTGACTTTAGTATCACTATACCTATGACCAATGAGATGTGGTCATCAGTCAACAAACATACTAATCTTTGTGCATTATAATGTCCCATATTATTAATGCTCGATTAGGGATATTTAGGAATATTAACACTATTCATATAATCTCATTTTTAAGTCACATACTTAAAGATATAGAATATGTGTTACATATTCCAAGGACATTTATTATTCTAACATTTATTACGCAGTAAATAAAGACATAATAAATCAACATAGAAATAGTCTATGGAACATAATCATTAAATAACAAAATAGTTTTTCCTAGAAGCACAACTACATTGTCTCTAGGGCACTAACACTATCAATCTCCCACTTGCACTAGATCCAATCACACATGTATCTAATACCCATGGAACTAGTGTGACCTTCGTGCTTCTGCTGCGACAAAGCCTTGGTCAGTGGGTCCGCAACATTATCATTAGTATGCACTTTACATATATGTATATCTCCTTGATCATTAATCTCATTAATAAGGTGATATCGCCTAAGTAAATTCTCAACAACCTTTTTGGCTGCTTCACTCCATTGTAGAAACATTTATTGTCTTTACCGTGAACTATTCCAGCTTATAGCACTTCTATTTAGACAAAACACGAATCTAGACTGGGACATAGAATTGTCCCTTTCTGTCTGGAAACTAGCATCAGTGTAACCTCTTATAACCAGCTTCTCATCTCCTCCGTATATCAAGAACGGATCTTTAGTCCATTTAAGGTACTTAAGAATATTCTTGACAGATGTCCAGTGACCCTCACATGGATTAGACTTGTATCTGCTCATCATGCTCAAAGCATACGAGACATCAGGATGAGTACATATCATTGCACACATTATAGAAGCAATTGCCGAAACATATGGTACTTTAATCATACGGTCCTTATGATGATTTTGGACTGTTTTCCTTTGAGATCGTTATCCCATGAGACATTGGGACACATCCCCTATTTGCCTTTTGCATCCCAAAATGATGCAACACCTTGTCAATGTATGTACACTGACTTAAGCCGATTAATCTTTTAGATCTATCTCTATTGTAACGCCCCCTAATCCCTTACCAGGAATCCGGGTCGTCACAACCTTAACCATACACATACATACCTTTGCGGAATATTTAATCACCTGCTCACAATATAATCTACAACAGTAATCATAAAAAACTCCATAATCTACTCCACAGGTTATAGTCTTAGAACAAGTACTTAATGATCCAAAAGTTTTTACACATCAGAGTATCCTCCAGAATCTCATTACAATTTCTACCTAGAGTTATTACAATACTTCTTTCATCTTATTTTCATATCCAGAACCTTTCTTCTAGCATGTTGCATCCGTTGTAGGACCTTTCCTCTTATCACGGTTCGCCGTACTAATGCCAGCTCTGATTGCCGCTGTTTAATAATATTTAAAATAGCAAGAATGAGCCAAAAATTGCCCAGCAAGTTTTATACACCAGAATCATATATATTTATACTCAAAGATATGAATTGTACTTCAACAATGTACTATCAAAATCATTTCGAAAATATATTCCTCTTTTGATTAACAATAAACAACTGAACCCTTAAACTCTCCCACTTTGGATATTACTCATACATATATATGTTAGGCTGAATACACAATATATAATCAAGTACTGTATGAGAGAATAACAATAACACACGTTTTTGTACTTAAAAACTGTTTGGAATTAATAATTCCTCTCTCAGTGATGTAAATATCACAGAGAGCTGCTTAGGTTACAATGATTGATATTCGTTCACGATGGATTACCCTTCTAGGGTTAACCTAACTGTATTTACTAGCCTATAACCCGTGCTATGCACGGTTGCTTGTAAATTTTTAATTATATTTTATTATTAAAATTTTAAGTTGTATATATTTTTTATTATTAAAATATTACTTTAGAAATCTCATGTATATAAGTATTATCGTATTAATATCCTGTTTTGCTTATAATAGTATAGTATAGATTTTTTTAATAATTAATAATAAAGATTTAATGTATTTAAAGAGAGTGCCTACCGTGTGTTTTTTTTTTAATTTTATTAATAATAGAGATTTAACTAAACCAAAGAGTGACCAAAAAAAGAGTACCAAACCAAATATACCATATTTTGCTTATAATAGTTTTTTTTAATTTTATTAATAATAGAGATTTAACTAAACCAAAGAGTGACCAAAAAAAGAGTACCAAAAAAGAGTGACCAAAAAAAGAGTACCAAACCAAATATACCCTATTTTGCTTATAATAGTATAGTATAGATGGATAAGATATACAGCTACATACAATCGTTAATTGATTCTCCTATAATTAAGCTATACAATTGATATCAATTACGATTGCTACACGTCTTCTAAGTCAACTCAATCTCTTTGACAGCTATCCAATCTTCAAAGATATTGCTTCCATGTTTATCTTGAATTAATCTTTAATCTTTGTTGACCTACAGACGCTCCCGCTAGACAGAGTTTAACAAACTCTGTTACGCTTCCAGCCAGTGTTTGCGCTTCCTTCTGTCAGCGTTTGCGCTTCCATCTATCAGCGTATACTCAAACTCTGCTACGACTGCTTTCATTAACAAGTTAAACTCTGTTTCCCTGTAACACTTAAACACTGATATTAAATCACATCAATTATATCTAACAATCTCCCCCAACTTGTTCATTAGTAAAAATGTACAAGTTCACAGTAATTGATGATGTCAAAATAGTCTAATATAATCATAGTATTTAACATTTAAGCAGAGTTTAATCTTGACTTAACAAAATTTACAGAAAATCAGAATTACTTACAAACTCTTTCTACCTAACCTCCTCAAGATCTGGTGTTGTTCTCAGGTAGTCAATGAGTAATCTTGTTTCTGCATTTTCCAGCTCAATCTGCATAAATTTGCTTGATTTCTCTCAACTGAGGATCATTATCTCCAGTCTGATAAATTGCAGCTCTTAGAGAATAAATTTTGTTCTTCCTCATATCATTTCCCAGCTTGATGAAATATGCCTGTTTAGATTCTGAATTGAAATCCAGAACTGTTATACCAAGATCAGTCTTCAATCTAGCACTGTTCTTCTGCATTTTAATCAGTTTCCCTCGATAATCTCTATACTTAGGCACATACTCTTCAGTAGTCTTTGATCCAGTAAAAGCTTTGGCTCTCTGCATATATTCTCTTATTGACTTAGCAATGAGTGCTGTTCGTTGATTTCTGACCATAAATATATACAGAACATACTGAAGTTCTTCAAACAGTTTGAGCTTGATAGCATCTTCATTCACTCTATACACTGTTCCATCTTCCATGAAGTACAACAAGAAGTGAATATCTAAACTCTTTTGGTGAACAAACTGAACTGACTCCAGTTTGTCCAGATTCTCTTGAAACATACCAGAACTAGGAGAAACAAGTGTTGAGGGATCTCTTGGACTGTTACTGAATCTTAAATCTCTATTTGAACCCAAACCTGAAGTATTCTTGCCAGGAGGCTTCCCTGAACAAGCTATGCTATGTTGGTAACTACCAATCTCTTCTGTTTGTGCTAGAACTGGAATCTTAGGTCTAGAGAACCCAGGTAAGAGTTTGCTTTGCACTGGTAAAGATTCACTCATAACTTGTGTAGCAACAGAGGTTGTGTCTACCTTTTTGCCTTTGTCTTCTTCACCCATTATCCCTTTCAGTTTTAACTTTGCATTAAGAGAAGATTTTCTTATCAATTTTCCTTCTTCTTCTTCTTCCTCTTCTTCTTGAATGCCAACTACATTTTCTTTGATCACAATTCCTTTCTCTACAGGCCTTGAAGCTTTAACAATCTTCTTTCCTTTTCCAGACTTCAATGCCTTCACATGTTCTTCTTGTAAGAGCTTCTCTTCAGCATGAACATCTTCAAGTGTAGCACCCTTTGGATTTTCTTCAAGAAAAATCTTAGCAGCCAGCTCTTCATTTGTTTGTGGATTGTCAGAGAATGACAAATCCTTTTGTCTTGAAGTACTCTGAATATTTGTATTTGCTGCTACTGAGCTTGATCTTGTTGATCTTGTAGACCTTCCAAATTGTGGATTTACAGCATCATTCTTCCTTAACATCTTCTCTGGATTTGTACCTTCATCATCCAGATGATCCCTCTTTGACAGAGTTTGAGACTTCTTGCACTTAGTTCTAGCAATTCTCTCCCCCTTTTTGACATCATCACCATCTGGAATCAGAATAGAGGTTATTAACTCAAGAGAGTTGGCGATAGAGTCAACCTTTTCAGTTATCAAAATTTGATTATGTTCAACTTTACTCAATCTCTCAGTGAGAGTCTCCTGGGCTTTAGAAAATTGTTGAAACAGCTTGGAATTGGCTCTGTGAGATTTCTCCTCACGAGTAGCAACTTCAGTTCTCAGATCAATAAGTGCTTTGTAATTATCATCAAACCTGTGATTCAAAGTCTTAACCTGAATCACTATTCCTTGGAGACAAGTTAGAATATCAGGATTTGAAATCTTTTTAGAATTTTCCTTGAGAAAAGTAGCTGCTCTTCCAGTAGGAAAGATGCAGTCTGCTTTGTACCAATCTGCACTTTGCTTTGCCAGATAATTATCATCAATTTCTCTGACAGAAGGTCCAGCAAAGTCTGGTTTCTCCCCTGTTTTCTGTCCATCAGTTTGAACTTGATCATTGACAGGTGCAACACTCACTGATTCAGAAGAATCATTATCAGAATCATCTGCAACTGAGGCAGCTTCTTCATTATGATCTGTAGCAGGTTCGACTTGAGTAACCTGTTCTACAACATCAACAGTAATTTGTTCTTCATAAGCAACCTGTGCTTGAGTAATTTCCTCACCATGTTCTGAGCCTTGATATGCATTAGAAATGAACTCAGTGTGAGATGCAACCTCTGTTTCTTCTAACACCACAGTAGGTTGATCAGCAACACCAGTGTCAACAGAGTTTGTAGCAACCATGGTTGTTTGAATTGGAATTTCATCTTCAACAGAGAATGTCTGAAAATTTTCAGCAAAATCTTCCATAGGAGCAATGACTGGTTCATCAGCTTGAAATCCAGTTTCTGCTTGAAGTTCATTCTCTGTTAGTACAGGTTCAGTGACAATCTCTGTCTCAACAATAGGAGTCTCCTTAGAGATGTCCTTTGGAGCTTCAGTTTGTGACAAGAATGCATGAAACAGACATTCATTTGTTGTTGCATTTCTTGTCCTAACTCTTGCATCTGGATCACCAATAATCAGATCAGGTGTGTGAGATTTGGTCCATTTCCTAGCTGAAGGCAAATGACTTCTCTCAGAGTTTGATCCTCCCCCTCGATCCATGTTCTCCTGATTTCCTTGGTGTCTTTCTTCATTCTCTGAGGCTCCCCCTAAATGTGACTGCTCAGAATGTGAATCATCAGAGATTGATCCAGATTTTTCATGTGATTCACTTTCAGAATGTGAATCATCAGAGTTTTGTTCTTCATACTCCCCCTCAACTGGTTCTCTCCTTTGTTCTGGTTGAACAATTTCTTCTGTGTTTACCAGTAGAGGTTCAGAGTTTGTATCAACAGAGTCTGTTGGAATTGATCCGTCAGAGTTTATTTCGTCAGAGATTAGATCTTCATTTTCAAAATGTAGTTGATCATGGTCATTGACATCTTCAAGTCCAGTTATTTTCTTGTCATCAAAAGACACATGAATAGATTCCATGATCAATCTGGTTCTCAGATTATAAACTCTGAATGCCTTAGTTGACAGTGGATAGCCAACAAAAATTCCTTCATATGCCTTCAGATCAAATTTGGTCAACTGTTCAGGATAAGTTTTCAACACAAAGCATTTGCACCAAAAATATGAAAATATTTCAGGTTTGGCTTCTTTTCACTCACCATTTCATATGGTGTTTTTCCATGCTTATTGCTCAGAGTGGCATTCTGAGTAAAACAAGCAGTTTGAACAGCTTCTGCCCAGAAATAGGTTGGCAATTTTGCTTCTTCAAGAATGGTTCTGGCAGCTTCTATCAAAGTTCTGTTCTTCCTTTCAACTACACCATTCTGTTGTGGAGTGCCAGGTGCAGAAAACTCTTGTTTAATTCCTTTGTTCTTGCAAAATTCTTCCATTGTTGAATTCCTGAATTCAGTTCCATTGTCACTTCTGATAATCTTCACTTGATTCTTTGACCCTTTGTCCAGCTGCATTATATGTTCTGTCAGAGTTAATGCAGTTTCTGTTAGTGTAGGTGCCCTAGAGGCAATACATTGTTCCTTGAATAAACCTTATGTCATTTGATTATTAAATAAATGTATTTATTATGACTCTAATTACTGCGATATTTGTTAGCATAATAAATGTCCTTAGAATAATGATACACATTATATAGTTGAAGTTTAAAACTTGAATTTGAGATTATATAATATATATCATATTCTTAAAGGTCCCTAGTCGAGTATTATTATACAGGATAATAATAATACATAAATAGACTAGTATGTTTTTGACTGATAACCACATCTCATTGGTTATAAGTATGGAGATACTAAAGTCAATACATAGGTACATGTAGGGTACATGGTACTGGACAGACCCACCGTGAGATTCTTCATGTTAATTAAGTCATAAGAAAGACTCACAGTGATAATGATGTAATGATCCTTTGACTTGAGATCATTATATTTCTATACGAGGATAATATACTTTGACTACATTAAAAGTTACCTTTGACCAGGTAATGATAAAAGTGGACATCGGGTATATTGTGAATCGTATGAGAAATATGAATGATAGATAAAGGATTTAACCCTCCTATGATTAGGAGAGATATTATTGGCCTCTTGATTGAGTGAGACTATAAAATGCATGGCCGTGCTCAAATAATGATTTGTTATTAATAGTCTACTCATGGATCAAGTAAACCCGGATTAAATTATGAAGAGGATGACGATAAACATGCCTCGAGTTTAATCTATAATATTTTGTTAAAGGGATTATATTACACGGGAACATTAATCACAAAAGGTTTATCGAATCACGATTTAATTATTATTTAATTGGGTAGCAATGATGTATTACTAGATACCACTACTAGAAACATGTCGATAGACATCGGCTAAAAACCGATGTCTGGCCATTTTTCAACCGATGTCTATGTGGGTGTAGAGAAAGGTCCATCCCTTTTTACATCGGTTTTTAACCGATGTCAAAGAGTATCTATCACATCGTTCACTTGCCTTTCACATCGGTTTGTAACTGATGTCTATGTTGGTTTTTAACATCGGTTTGCTTATGCAACTGAGGTTTAAGGTATATAATAGACATCATTTCTTGCTTGAAACCGATGTAAAAGATGATCTTAGACATCAGTTAAAAACCGATGTAAAAGAGGTGTACCTTTCTCTACATCCACAAAGACATCGGTTTAAATTTTCCTTCACATCAGTTCTTAACCGATGTCTATAGCCTTTAACATCATTCAAAATTAAAAACTGATGTGTTTTTATACTATATTTATTACTGTATTCATATATATATATATATATATATGCACCAAAATAATACTAAAATGAATGCTATATTGATGCAATTTATCAATCCAAAACTTCATTATCATTATCAAATTTATGAATCCAAAACACTTATGAAAATAACAAAAACTTCATTATCATTATCAAAAAAATTCAGTATATACATCCATGACTATCCGCAAAACTAACAAACTAGCTACATTTCAAGTCAAAATGCCTCTTCCAAACCAAAAACATGAATGACATACTACTCCATGTAAAAACAAACTATACCGCTCTAACTACATTGTTAAAACAACCTAATTAAAACAACCTATATCTTGGCCGTTAATGGAGTGCTCGGAAGGTGAGTGCATCATTGTTGTAGAACATAATCACTTCCATCTATCTTTATTGATCCAGGATCTTTTGTCCAGTATACCTGCATTTTTTCCTCACAAGTTACCAATTATACAACATTATAGCAAGCAAAACTATGACAAGTAGATATACCTAAAATCACATGCCATTGTTTCAAGGATGATTTCCATTGCCTCTGTGCAATATATACTTGTACCATACGAATTATCCTGTAAATTGTTTATCACCTAGCATGCATTAGTCAGACCACTTGTACTAAATTAAGCCACTGATCATATTTGATTTGGTTTCCACCGACTTCTACTCTATACAAGTAATATAGCAAACAAATAGGCAACTTACTGTTAGTAGAGATTGTTTTTAAGACCAAAGGGACTATCAGGTCCACATGTAATGTCAAAATTAAAATTTCTTAGCAAGCATAGGCCCCAAAACCATACGGACATGGAAGCAGAAATTTAATAAATGGCATCCTATAAATAGGCAGGAGACTTGGCTGGACATGTACAACTACTTTGAAAGAACAGGAACCCACTGAAGTACAACTAAGAAAAGATTGTTTTTCTATCACACTCTCATTATGTACCTTAATTGTGTATCCTTAAAACTGGTTACCCACAATTAAGGCAACAGGTTAAAGTTCTCAACTTCTCATTAGTTATATAGAATCAGAGAACTATAAGTCACTCTATTCATGGCATCCTGCAATGACACATGACACTATTAGTTTCATTTAGGAATTAGATGAAGGGACACATGACATGCTGCAATGCTGGCACCAACACAGATACGAAGAGAAAGACCCAATTGCCTACTGCAAAATATCACAAGATTCCCACTTCTTACAATTATAAAGAATGCATTACTCCCAATGAAAATATACAGGAACTACTAGTCAGCTTATAAGTGCATGCCACAGGACATTAGCAACTGAGATCTAATCTATTGGAAATTACATCCTGATAATGAATTCTGAAAAGTAGCATGTTGCCAACAAAGTTGAGATATACCAGATGGACCACTTTCATAGCCACCAGATGAACGTCCACCGTGCCGGCCATGAGGTCTTTCATCAGGATAACCAGTCCTACCCCCCATTTCACGGTCATGCCGATTCAAATGATGATTATATCCAAACCTGCAAACCACGAATATTTTTCTGTTATAAGGACTGTGAAATAAGATATACCGCTGTAAGCTAAAATATGGATTTCAGCTAAACTATAAAATTATACAACATTTAACAAACAAATAGATTCTAAAAAATGTAGGCTGAGAGCAGAACCAAGTCAATAAGTGTAATAATATACATGAAAAAAAAATCACTTATACCAGCATACCATTGGTACTTATGCATAATACAAATAACAAAACATAAAATGCCTTATCACTCCATATCACTAACTAGTGGCAGGTATCCCATTATGATACCAAATTTGTTATACATATTCAACTTGATTAATTGGTAACACTAATTCCACATCATCAAAAACACACAATAATACGAGTTCATGCATGATGCATCAATAAAAAAAACCCTGCCAGTGCCCTTAACTCCAGGTACAAGTATTCTCCGTATATATGAAATTTTAGCAATTGCTATGGTTTAGGGTAAACCACAACTTTGGTAGTTTTATGAGATTTTTGCTCTATTCTTTTATGTTTCAAACTTTTGGCCTTAACTTGTTATCACCAGTAGGCATTGAAATGAATAATCTAGAGGCATTTTAAACAAAAATCAGGAAGAGAAAAGGTAACTCAAATCACTTCCACCCTTCGTGAGTATATTATTACAAAATGAAGATAGTAGTTCTGCACTTGAAGAGCCAGATACATTTTTGTTGTAAATGACCTCAAAAGCTTCTTTCAAAGCCTAGAGAAAAATTAATAAGTTAAATGCTGTCATGCAGAAAGCATAAACTAAAAAAAAAACTTAAGAGCACTGATATAAGTTAGCACTGGTATATAAGTTAGCACATCACCACATTTTATAAGTTAGCACTGGCATATGCAACATCACCACATCACTACTTTTTTACACATATATATAGCCTTAATTCACATTCCAGTCCTTTGTTTCCATGAGAATCAATATTGTTATAAGTTTAACCACTCAATTCAACTGCATATATATAATATGCACTTAACTAAAATTCTGCACGAATAATCCCATCTGTAGTTGCTATAACATTGAAGGGATCTCTTGTTCTCATAAATATCTGCACATGACAAATGTGTGAGGAGGCAGTGCTATTCAAGTAGAAACAATTAAGAAAACAAGTATATTAAAGTGTTCACGAACATAATTCTTCGAGCCTGAACTATCCTTGACTCCGTAACAAAATGAAAACTAAACATGGTTATGACCTGAACTGTTTTGTCGATGAGATTCTTTCGTTGTTGAGCATCATACACTTGACAAATCATTCCTAGCATTTCAATTCTTCGCGCCTTGAGCTTTTCCACAGCAACATCTACATTTTCCTAGTAAAACCATTACAAAGCCAAGAAACAATCACACCCACTTAAAACTAGAATTACAATTCTTCATGTAAACAAGATAAAGATTTAAGCATTATAAAACATATAAATTATAAATCGTACGAGACTAGAAGAATCAACAATTGCATAAATTTAAACATCAATTGTGAAACCATCCAAACCAGACTAAACCTCAACATCGAGGTAATGTAAAACTGACCCAAATAAGTTCTTTGTCATCTCTGAAGAAATAAAAAAATTATTAACTAAAAATAAAATTGAAAATATTAGTAACTGATTATTACCTAGACAATTTATCCTTTAAACTAATTAGAAAATTAAATTTCCAAACCCAAAAATCCCCAATTTAGAACTGAAAATCAATTAATTTGAGTTTACATACACATGCAAGTTTACTCACCGATTCAAGCTTCAAAATGTTGCTCCTGCATTAATAAGAACAAAGAAAAAACTAATTAGAAATTAAGAACTTGAACACAAAAATCCCCAATTTAGAACAGGTAAAATCAATGTAATAACTCGAGTTTACATTTGAATGCAAGCTTACTTACTTACTGATTCAAAATTTTAAGTAGCAAACAAATGGATTTGTGAAGTGAATTGACCAATTAACAACGCGCAGTACAGTTTCAGAAATTAGGGTTAAGAGAGTGAAAGAGAGAGAGAGAGAGAAAGAGAGTGGGAGAGAGAGAGAGCGGGAGAGAGGGTGGCTGTCGAGAGAGGTGAGGTGAGAGAGAGAGCCGTCGAGACAGGTGAGGTGAGAGAGGTGCGGTGGCCGTCGGTCGATCGCCAGAGAGAGAGGAGAGAAAAGAGAGTTTTGTGTGTTTAATGTTTATTTTGTTTTAATTATGAGTATTTACTCGTGTTTTTGTCTAAAAGAGCTCAAAAAAGGGGGGAAGTAAAAAACTGACTAGGGGGAAATAAAGGGGGGAACTAAAATTTTATGTGGGCGAAAGACTTAATTTTTTTAACATACTTTAGACATCGGTTAATTTTTGACCAATGTCATAATATATCAAAGACATCGGTTGTTTTCCTGACCGATGTCATTGATTTTTCAATGAAATGTCAATAACATCGGTTTGATGGTAATGCGATTTCATAATATATTAAAGATATCAGTTTTTTTTCGACCGATGTCGTTGATAGTTTTTACATCGGGGACATCATGAACCGATGTAAAAGGGGCGATGTCTATTCTCCTTTTTCTAGTAGTGTACCGCTCATTGTTTATAATTTTATTGGAGAATAAAATTATTGCCAAAATAAATAATAACCTACAGGGTCACACACATAGAACATTTTAAAGGAAGAATTAATTTAAATTATGAATTTAAATTAATTAATGATAAGTTGGATTTTATTATATTAATTAAGTGGGACTTAATTAAGCTATAATAAAATACAAAGAGATATGAGATATGATTTTAATAATTAAGTTTGACTTAATTATTATTTATTTGAATAATAGAATTAGATTTTATTATTTAAATAAATCATATTTGGGTTAGGTTTTTGATAAGGGTTTTTGGCTTTACACTATCCTATATATAAAGATATGGGGTAAAGGATTTTGTACGTGAAAAAAAATAAGGTGTAGCCGCACAACCCAAAACCTAAAAACAAGATCTCATATTATCATTGGAGGCTAGTACCTCCCTTCCATTGAAGAATCGTTCTTGGAGTGTTCGTGTCGATACCGTAGAGGAGGCTTTGAAGAGGAGCGCTCAATATTCATGGGAGGCTTGCATCTTCATCATTGTTACGATTTTAAAGCTTCAAAAGGTAAACATATTCTTACTACTATGATTATCTAGCATTAAACATGGATCCCGGGCTTGGAATTCGATTTTATTTTATTGTTTCCGTTGCGTTTTGATGCTCGAATTCCAACAATGGCATCAGAGCTACATGTTTAATGGATAATCTGGTTAATATTTGATTCACACGATCAGTTATTGGATTACCAGTTATGTTTTTATTTTTCGTAAACCCTAATGCATGAATACGATCTGCATGCTTATGTTATATGCGATTTTTGCTTGGTTTTACGATCTGTTACAACCTGCTATGCTTCATTAAGATTAAATCGTAACATTATCTGGTCTATAGTGATGTAAACGATCTGATTTAGGCTATATCAGTTCTATTTTTTCGAAGAACATTAACTGCATGAAAACAAAATCGTTTTGCATGCTACTGATTTACTGGTTTCGTTGTGTTTCATCTGTTAAGCCATGTTCTAATAAGATTAAAGTATCATCTGAACGTTTAACAACCAGTTGAAGTCGTAACAGATGAAAGAACTGCAGGTTTTATAAATTTATGCGTAAACATATATATATACATGTTCATACGTGTCTATCTATACTGGGTTTTGATTTTAATTCATTCAAAATCAGTGATAAATGTTTGTGATGTGCTGCTGTGTAATCTGAGGTCTGTTTAATCAGTCTGGATGAAAAAATCGCGTACTATATGTCTCACATGATCGAACTGGGCTTCTGGAAAAACTGCAGAAAAATTGCATGTACAGGTGATGCTCATACTGAAGATGCGTATCACCTAGGGTTTAAGTCATACACGCATACGAGGAATGCGTGTCTGATTAAATTAATTGATTAGGTCATATGCGCATACTGTAGATGCGTATCTGCTCTTTTTAATAAAAAAAAAAAAAAAAAAATTTTCAGCAAGGTTTTGCATGCTAAGATTAAATTATAAATGTTAATGTTTAACTTGGAGTATGCAAAATTTTATTAATTAGTAATTTTGATTACTAAGTTAATATTTAAATTAATTTGATTATTTATGATTTGATCATATTTAATTTATGTTGTATAAAATTGTGATTATACAATATGTGATGCTTTTAATTGTTATGTGAGCATGATGCATGGTTATGGCCCCAAGACCTAGTTTTCAATTTATTTTATTAATTTTAATTTATGGTTTGTAATAATGAAATACGACTTGCATGTCGTTTTTCTTTTGTAATTATTTATCTCGAATGCAACTCGAGTTCTTTTGTAAAATGTTTCAAGAGGAGCTTGGAGGCAATCAAGGCAGCTTTGGAAGATAAGGAAGAGATGAAAGTGTTTGTCCTAAATCCAATCATGTATGATGAGTTAGGAAGAACTTTCTTGTATTCTTATTTGATTTCATTAATATTAATAAAATACTTGTTTTGGTTTTATTACGGGCTTTATCTATTTAAACTGTTTTAAATAAGATATTCCATGGTTTAAAGTAAAGCTTCTAGAATTATAATGAGATTATAATAGTGAGATCTAGAAGATGATAACTCTAGACTTAAACAGTTCCTGATCATAGGATAACTAATCGGAAGTTAGTGAATCCGCAAAGATTGGTACATACTATGCTTGCTCCTTTGAGGAGGATGTCTGTTCTCATAGGCATTTGTGTGGTGACGCTATAGCTAGTATGTAGGTGCTTATTAGGGAATAAGTTCACTGAACATGACTCGATAAGTTGAACAACTAATGGAGTTTACTCACGTGTCGATAGTTGTTCACTGAGTGATAGTTGTACAAGTGTCCTTAGACTTGAGATCGTTAAAGTTATCTTGTATATAATGAACTGTGCTTTGGTTTAGTCCTTAGTCTCAAGGACATACATTAGGTCTATTCTGGGCATAGGGATTTGTGTATGGAGATAGTTAACGTCAATAGAGGATCTACCCCTTCCAGTATAGGGAGTGAATATCCTATGTTATTCTTAGTATGCGAGTTCTGGAATCTCTGGCCAGAGTGAATGAAATTAGAAAGGAGTTTCTAATTTACATTAATATGAACTTTGCATTATGAATAAGAAATCATATGATTAAATCTGATAGGCTTGACACGAGTTCCGTGCCTTGTATTTAATCGGGATATTGTAGGGTAGAAGGAATTGATTGTACTGTAACTAGTCACTGACAGGTTCTTCGTATTCTAAGCAGTGAATTCATATTATCCGGATAGTCGCGATATGTTGAGAAGCATCACTCACGATGTAGAATAAATATAATTAATCAGTTAATTATATTTAATGAATTTTAGAATTCATATAAATAATAAATAAAAAGTTTATTATTATTTATTTCTACTACCGGCTTAATATTGAACCTACAGGGTCACACCATAAAAAGATTAATTTATTGATGAAGGTATTTTGAGAGAGCAAGTTGTTTTAATAAATGATTAAAATTGTTTTAATTATTATTTAACATTTTATAAGACAAAGTGTAGGATTTATATATTAATATATAATGATATATTAATTATGAAAAACCCTACTTGAGCCCTATAAATAGAATGAGATGAGAAGAGTTTGACACACTTTTGGTTTTTGTGAAAAACCTAGTTGCCTCTTTTTCTTCTTCATCTCTCTCTCTCTCTCTCTCAAAAAGAAAAAGAAACCTCCATTTTTATAAAGCTTCAAGCTTTATAAAAAGCTTCATCGAAGAAATTAATCTTGGTGGATACCGGTAGAGAGCTTCACACTCTGAGAAGCTACTGCTAACGATCATCTCGATTCGAAGCTTCGATTTTTCAAGGTATGATTTCGATTCCATATCATTTTTACAATTTTCTATATGTGCGATATATGGATTTTATGAAATAAAATGTTATTTCACGCTTCCGCTCATCCGTATTTTCCTTCAATGGCATCAAGAGCTAGGTTGTTGCATATAGAGAATCATGTAAAAATTTTAGATTTTTTGATGCATGTATGGATTTATTATGATTTATGCAAGATTATTTAGATTTAATTATGAATTAATTCAAAATATTATTTGCATGAGATTTTGACCATTGATCTGGGTTCTACAAGTGTTGTAGATCATCTAGGTATTTTTTTCATAATTTTGTGATGTGTAGATTATTTGTTATGAATTTTTAAAAATTGTTTTGATTAAAATTCATATAATAATCATGCATGTGAAATATATGAATTAAAATTCTGCACAAGGACCCCATAGCTTCCTGGTAATTTTTGCTACTGCCTGATTTGAGAAATGATATTCCTGTAATTTTTAATTAATTAATTAATTAATTGTTAATTAATTTATTAATATTAAAATTAGGATATTAATAATAAAAGTTATTATTAGTAAAAGGAGTTGAATGCATCAGTTTTGTTTTGTTGCCATCCTCCTGACAAGTAACGGTCGGCTGTCAGTCTGATTTAATAATAATAAAAAAAAAAAAAACTGTTGAAGCTGCTGCAGGCGCGTGGTGTGCAACCGGCGGAAGGGGTGTCACGCATTTCAGAATTGCGTGACAGGGCTTGTGGCGCATTTAAGACATGCGTTACAGGCTGTAGCGCATTTAAGAAATGCGTTACAGTCTGTGACGCATTGATGAAATGCGTTACAATCTTCTGTCCACATTAAATTTGATTTTCTGGGAGTTTCGTAACTCCGTTTTGGGTGTGCAATATATCGTTGGATTCGTTTTTCCGAGACGGATCTAATGGAGTGGTCAAATATTTTTTATATAAAAGTTTTGAATTTTTTATATTCCCGGAAGTGTTTTAAAGCATGTATTAATTGTTTTAATTGCTTTTAAATGCTATAATAAATCCATACATCAATATATCATTGTGTGACATGATATTTCTTGCATGCTTACTTGTTTATTTATTTTTATATATGAGATATATGCCTATGTTTACCATGCGATGATAGATTTAGGTGAACTTAAATCAATATAAGGCGTGCTCTAGAAAATCTAGAATAGGAATCGTTTCTTGCCTTAATAATAATATTATGATTACAATCATGAGATTCTTGTGTTTGTGAAACACGTAATTAAATATGAATTTTCAATATTGAGAGAAAGGATGATTCTGTCAAAAGCGGATTTCGATCTGTAAGAAAGGGGTATTAAGTGACGCCTCTTGACAATGCTCCCCCCGATCTGGGAATCATCCAATTATCGATTATTGATTTGAAATATTTAATTTAAAAGGAAGAATCTCTTTATAATATGATTATGATTGTAACATAATATAATCCCTCTAAAATTAAATAATATCAAGTAGTAATTGGCCAATGACACAACGGGCTTGTGTCGGTCATAGCCTTCCAACATGGTAGAAAGTAGTTCTTATTTTTAAATCGTTGTCGTTTCGTGCTACAGCCGAGGGCTTTGATTTCGGAATAAGAAATACTTGTCTATTACATAGAGATGTGTATAATAAATTAGAATCTAATGGTCGTTACGTGCTACAGCCGTGGGCCGTTGGAGACTGATTTAATTGTACGGAATGTTGGGTTAGACTTGACTTAGAATATTGAGTTTGTCGTGCTACAGCCGTGACTCAATTATTCAAGAGGCTAAAGTTTTATTAGGGAATAACATGAGATGTAATTGACAAGAGTTGTCTGCCTACTGAACATTACATGGCGTTTCGTGCTACAGCCGAGGTTGTGTGATGGAATGTAGGATCCCTATTCCCACTAGCATTATGAATGCTTAATTTTTCACTTAGGGGGTTGTATAAATTAGATAAACTAGTGGGAGCCACTTATGAATAAAGACCCGATTCATATAGTGTTTTGAATGAAATTGAATATTTGCTAAGTGTTGTTATGTGTTTATCATTTACAGATTTACTATATACATTATGTCTTCTGCACTATCACTCCGGAGCATACTAGATGCTCACAAATTGACTGGTCCGAATTTTGCTGACTGGCTTCGAAACTTGAGAATTGTTCTCAGGGTTGAGAAGCTGGAATATGTGCTTGACTCACCTAAGCCTGCTGAACCTGCTGACGATGCACATAATGATGAACATGTTGTGTATCGTAAGTGGATAGATGATGCTAATGTTGCTCAATGTATCATGCTAGCTTCCATGAACGTTGAGCTACAGAAGCAGCATGAGCTTATGGATGCTCACACTATCCTAACGCATCTACAAGAGTTGTATGATGTGGCAGGGAGGACAGCTCGATATGAGATATCGAAGGAGCTGTTCCGCTGTAGGATGTCTGAGGGAACATCTGTGAATGACCATGTTCTTAAGATGATCAATTTGATTGAACGTCTTGGACAACTTGGTTTTGTCATGGATGGTGAGCTAAACCAAGACTTGGTCTTGCAATCGCTCCCAGATTCGTTTTCGCAGTTTGTTGTGAACTTTCACATGAATAAGCTGGACGTCAGCCTGGCTGAACTCCACAACATGTTGAAGACTGCGGAATCGAATTTTCCCTCTAAGAAGAGTTCTGTTCTTCTAATTGGTGAAGGTTCCAATCCTAAGAAAAGGAAGAAGAACCCTCCCAAGAAGAAGAAAGTAGGTGAGAAAAAGCCGGTTCCACCAAAAGCTGAAGACCCCAAGAGCAAAGCTGTTTGCTTCCACTGTAACAAGGTGGGACACTGGAAGAGGAACTGCAAGGTTTACCTTGCAGAATTGAAGAAGAAGAAGGGTAGTGAGACTGCCGCTTCTGGTTCAGGTATGTTCATGATTGAAGTGAATATGTCACTAAATCAAATTTCTACTTGGGTATTAGATACCGCCTGTGGTTCTCACATTTGCAATTCGTTGCAGGGACTAAGGAGAAGTAGGACTCTTGAGGAAGAGGAGGTGATTCTACGGATGGGAAATGGAGCAAGAGTTGCTGCTGAAGCTGTAGGATCATTTGATTTACATATGCCTACGGGCAAGACTATCGTTTTAAATAATTGTTATTTTGTTCCCTCGATTGTGAGGAATATTATTTCTATTCCCATGTTAGACTTGGCTGGATTTTCGTTTGTTATTCAGAATAATAAATGTTCAATTCGTAGAGATAACGTTCTTTATGGTAGTGGTACTTTAAATAATGGTCTGTATGTATGTGACGTAGAGCATAATTTACTACAAATTGAACACACTAATAAAAGGAAAAGGGATGATGAAAATCTTACCTATTTGTGGCACTGCAGACTTGGTCATATAAGTGAAAATAGACTACGGACATTGCATAAGGAAGGGTTACTTGACCCCTTTGATTTTGAATCATATCCTACATGCGAGTCTTGTCTATTGGGTAAAATGACCAAATCTCCATTTAGTGGACATGGAGAGAGGGCTGCAGATTTGCTAGGATTGGTACACACAGATGTATGTGGACCGATGTCTACGCAAGCCATGGGTGGATTTTCGTACTTCATTACTTTCACAGATGATCGATCTAGATTCGGATATGTGTATTTGATGAAACACAAGTCTGAAGCCTTTGAAAAGTTCAAAGAATATAAGAATGAAGTGGAGAAACAAACCAAACATAGTATTAAAACCCTTCGATCAGATCGAGGTGGTGAATACTTGAATGGAGAGTTTCTAGATTATCTCAAAGAAAATGGTATAGTCTCTCAGTGGACTCCTCCATATACTCCACAGTTGAATGGAGTATCGGAAAGGAGAAATCGAACTTTGTTAGACATGGTTCGGTCCATGATGAGCTATGCAAATCTTCCAGTATTCCTTTGGGGTTATGCATTGGAAACCTCAGCATATTTACTGAATAAGGTGCCTTCCAAATCTGTTCCTCAAACCCCATATGAGATATGGAAAGAAAGGAAACCGAGTCTTAAACACGTTAAGATTTGGGGATGTCCGGCTTATGTCAAGAAAGTTGACCCTGATAAGCTGGAATCTCGATCCGTAAAATGTAGTTTTGTGGGATATCCTAAAGAGACTTTAGGGTATTACTTCTACACCGATCATAGGGTTTTTGTCTCCAGACATGCTACCTTCTTGGAAAAACAGTTTATCCTTGAAGGAAACAGTGGGAGCAAAATAGAACTTAATGAAGTTCAAGAAACACAAACTACTACGGTTCAAGAGGAAACACCTATTCAGACTGAACAACCTTCTGTGGTACAACCCATTCGTAGGTCAGAGAGAGTGTCTCGCCAACCTGAGAGGTATTATGGCCTTGTCATTGAGAATGACAATGAGTTGTCAATCATTGATGATGATGACCCTATGACCTATAATGAGGCTATGAGTAGTGTTGACTCAGAGAAATGGCAGAGTGCCATGAAATCCGAAATGGATTCTATGTATACCAACGAAGTATGGACTTTGGTTGAAGCACCAGAGGATGTGAAGCCTATTGAGTGCAAATGGGTATACAAAAGAAAGATTGGAGCAGATGGCCAGGTGGAGACCTATAAGGCCAGGCTCGTGGCAAAAGGATTCAGACAAAGGCAAGGGATTGACTTTGATGAAACTTTTTCGCCTGTAGCCCTGTTTAAATCAATTCGGATTTTGCTTGCGATTGCTGCTTACTACGACTATGAGATCTGGCAAATGGACGTGAAAACGGCCTTCCTCAATGGGAAACTTGAAGAGGAAGTGTATATGACACAGCCAGAGGGTTTTGTTTCCAAAGGGAATGAACACCTAGTGTGTAAGTTGCTACGAACCATATATGGGTTAAGGCAAGCTTCTCGTAGATGGAACATCCGTTTTGATGAGACAATCAAAGAGTTTGGTTTTATCAAAAACATAGATGAACCATGTGTCTACAAGAAGGTTAGTGGGAGCGCGGTAACATTTCTTGTATTGTATGTGGATGACATACTTCTTATAGGAAATGATATACCGATGCTGCAATCAGTCAAAGTTTGGCTATCGAAGAACTTCACTATGAAGGACTTGGGTGAAGCATCCTACATTCTCGGTATGAAGATCTATAGAGATAGATCTAGAAGAATGATAGGTCTTACCCAGAGTACATACATCGAGAAAGTGCTTAAAAGGTTTAGCATGGAAAACTCCAAGAGAGGTCTCATACCGATGAGCCATGGAGTATCCCTTTCCGAGAAGATGTGTCCTAAGACACCTGAGGAAAGAGAGCGTATGAGTAAGATTCCTTATGCTTCAGCAATAGGATCTATCATGTACGCAATGTTATGTACTAGGCCTGATGTTGCTTATTCAATTAGTGTGACGAGCAGATATCAGTCTGATCCAGGTGAAGACCACTGGAAAGCAGTGAAGAACATCCTTAAGTACTTGCGAAGGACTAAGGATATTTTTCTTGTTTTTGGTGGATCTGAGTTGAAAATAGAGGGTTATACTGACTCTAGTTTTCAATCAGAAAGTGATGATAGCAAATCCATGTCAGGGTACGTGTTTACTCTTAATGGTGGTGCGATTAGTTGGAAGAGTTCCAAACAGTCTACAACGGCTGACTCCACAGCGGAAGCAGAGTATATAGCTGCAAGTGAGGCTGCAAAAGAAGCCGTTTGGATGAGGAAATTTGTTTCTGAGTTGGGAGTTGTTCCTAGCATTGAAGAGCCTATTGTGTTGTATTGTGATAACAACGCAGCAATAGCACAAGCCAAGGAACCTAGGTCTCATAAAAATTCCAAACATGTTTTGCGGCGCTTTCATTTGATTAGGGAAATCATTGAAAGAGGAGATGTCAAGGTTGAGAGAGTTGACACACATAACAACGTAGCAGACCCACTCACAAAGTCATTGTCTCAGATTCACTTTGATCGTCATAAAGAGAAGATGGGTATTAGATACCAGGGTAATTGGCTTTAGTACAAGTGGGAGATTGAAAGTGTTTGTCCTAAATCCAATCATGTATGATGAGTTAGGAAGAACTTTCTTGTATTCTTATTTGATTTCATTAATATTAATAAAATACTTGTTTTGGTTTTATTACGGGCTTTATCTATTTAAACTGTTTTAAATAAGATATTCCATGGTTTAAAGTAAAGCTTCTAGAATTATAATGAGATTATAATAGTGAGATCTAGAAGATGATAACTCTAGACTTAAACAGTTCCTGATCATAGGATAACTAATCGGAAGTTAGTGAATCCGCAAAGATTGGTACATACTATGCTTGCTCCTTTGAGGAGGATGTCTGTTCTCATAGGCATTTGTGTGGTGACGCTATAGCTAGTATGTAGGTGCTTATTAGGGAATAAGTTCACTGAACATGACTCGATAAGTTGAACAACTAATGGAGTTTACTCACGTGTCGATAGTTGTTCACTGAGTGATAGTTGTACAAGTGTCCTTAGACTTGAGATCGTTAAAGTTATCTTGTATATAATGAACTGTGCTTTGGTTTAGTCCTTAGTCTCAAGGACATACATTAGGTCTATTCTGGGCATAGGGATTTGTGTATGGAGATAGTTAACGTCAATAGAGGATCTACCCCTTCCAGTATAGGGAGTGAATATCCTATGTTATTCTTAGTATGCGAGTTCTGGAATCTCTGGCCAGAGTGAATGAAATTAGAAAGGAGTTTCTAATTTACATTAATATGAACTTTGCATTATGAATAAGAAATCATATGATTAAATCTGATAGGCTTGACACGAGTTCCGTGCCTTGTATTTAATCGGGATATTGTAGGGTAGAAGGAATTGATTGTACTGTAACTAGTCACTGACAGGTTCTTCGTATTCTAAGCAGTGAATTCATATTATCCGGATAGTCGCGATATGTTGAGAAGCATCACTCACGATGTAGAATAAATATAATTAATCAGTTAATTATATTTAATGAATTTTAGAATTCATATAAATAATAAATAAAAAGTTTATTATTATTTATTTCTACTACCGGCTTAATATTGAACCTACAGGGTCACACCATAAAAAGATTAATTTATTGATGAAGGTATTTTGAGAGAGCAAGTTGTTTTAATAAATGATTAAAATTGTTTTAATTATTATTTAACATTTTATAAGACAAAGTGTAGGATTTATATATTAATATATAATGATATATTAATTATGAAAAACCCTACTTGAGCCCTATAAATAGAATGAGATGAGAAGAGTTTGACACACTTTTGGTTTTTGTGAAAAACCTAGTTGCCTCTTTTTCTTCTTCATCTCTCTCTCTCTCTCTCTCAAAAAGAAAAAGAAACCTCCATTTTTATAAAGCTTCAAGCTTTATAAAAAGCTTCATCGAAGAAATTAATCTTGGTGGATACCGGTAGAGAGCTTCACACTCTGAGAAGCTACTGCTAACGATCATCTCGATTCGAAGCTTCGATTTTTCAAGGTATGATTTCGATTCCATATCATTTTTACAATTTTCTATATGTGCGATATATGGATTTTATGAAATAAAATGTTATTTCACGCTTCCGCTCATCCGTATTTTCCTTCAAGAGATTCATGTAATAATTAGTTATTACCACCATAGATTGACCTTGATTTTTCCATTAGCTTGGAAAAATCGCATAGGATTGGGCCATAACCATAGCATGTTAATTTATGTGATGCACTTTACATATGATGCATGTGTAGAGTAGAAAAAATGTATGCATGTTTTAATTAGATTAATGATGTATGCATGTATTAGATACGTCACCCATACCATGCTTGCCATGTTAAACAAGATAAAATCTGTAACGATTCGAGATTTTAAAATGAACAAACGATCATGAGATTTCTGTGTTTATGAAACACGGAATTAAATACGAATTTTCAATTATTTAGATATGGGGAGATTTTATCAAAAATGGGTTTACCTGTAAGGAAGTTGGGTATTAAGTGAGGCCACTTGTGACTCCTCCAACAACCTGGAAATCAAACTATTGATGAATATTGATTTGAAATATTTAATTCAAGGAAAAATTGGGAATCTCTTTATGATGGGATCATGGTTGTTTTAATTTTGAAACCCCTTAACAAAAATATTAAGTTTTAATCGGATGCTTTCCAATGAATGAACACTCATTGAATCCTAGATCGATAAGGGAAATGACTGCCAGTGGCAGGGGACTCCTGTCTATCGTGGTGAGATGTGACGAATATAAGCGGTTATATTCGACCGTTGTATCATTGGGTTTAACTTAACTGAGTCGTCATAATAAGGTGAAGATAAACGGTTATATTCAATTATTATGAACTTAGAAGCATAGAGTTTGGTTCAAAATCTATTAGATAGACAAGAACAATTGTTGTTCACCAAACTATCCAAGAATTATATATGATATAATTGACAAATGTTGTCTACCTAAATAATCATGTTTTAAGGACTACCAGTGGTTGACTTAGGATATGACGAAATATGGATCTTGGCTCACTAGAAAGATTTATGGGGTATTCTTTCCGATTTAATAGTAAGGGCTATTAATTTGATAAAAATAGTGGGAGATATATTATGAATATATCATAATCATTTGAACATAATAATAAAAACTCAGACAATCTAATGTTTATTTTGTGCTTTTAACATTGTAGATACTGAATAATGACAAACAACACAAACTCTCTATCCGTTCGATCAATCCTTGAGAAGGATAGATTGAAGGAGGATCTGAAGAAGAAGAAGGCTCAACAAGCTTCTACTTCAGGAATATATGTTATAGAAGTCAATCTGTCTACTTCTACATCTTGGGTATTGGATACTGGATGTGCTTCTCACATTTGTATAAATGTGCAGGAACTGCAAAGAAGTAGGACTTTGGCTAAGGGAGAAGTGGACCTACGAGTAGGCAATGGAGCAAGAGTTGCTGCTTTAGCCGTAGGAACTTATTATTTATCTTTGCCCTCTGGGCTTGTTTTAGAACTTGAAGACTGTTTTTACGTGCCTGCGATTCGCAGAAACATTATTTCTGTTTCTTATTTGGACAAGAAAGGTTTTTCGTTTATAATAAAGAACAATAGTTGTTCTTTTGCTTTAAATGATTTAACCTATGGTGTTGCGCGTTTATTTAATGGTTTATATGTTCTTGATTTAGATAATCCTGTCTGTAACATAGAAAACAAACGACTTAAAGTTAATGACTCAAATCAAACATACCTCTGGCATTGTCGTCTAGGCCATATAAATGAGAAACGCATATCCAAATTACATAAGGATGGATACTTGGATAAGTTTGATTTTGAATCATACGAAAAATGCAAATCTTGTTTGCTTGGTAAGATGACTAAAGCCCCTTTTACTGGTAAGGGTCAAAGGGCCACTGAACGTTTGGAGCTAATACATAGTGATGTATGTGGCACAATGCGTCTGATGGCTAGAGGAGGCTACTACTACTTCATAACATTTACTGATGACTTCAGTAGATATGGATATGTATATCTTATGAAGAACAAATCCGATTCTTTTGAAAAATTCAAAGAATACAAGGCTGAGGTAGAGAAGCAAATAGGCGGAGGTGCAAGTATTAAAATCTTACGATCCGATCGTGGGGGTGAATACTTAAGCACCGAATTTAAAGAGTATTTAAAATAGTGTGGTATTGTATCACAACTCACTCCGCCAGGTACACCTCAATGGAATGGAGTTTCAGAGAGGAGAAATCATACCCTGTTGGACATGGTACGATCGATGATGAGTCATGCAGATCTTCCAATAAGTTTCTGGGGTTATGCTCTAGAAATAGCGGCTTTCACACTTAACCGTGTTCCAACCAAGAAGGTTCAAAAGACTCCATATGAGTTATGGGAGGAGAAACGGTCAAGCATGAACTTTATGAAAGTTTGGGGATGCAAGGCGTTTGTAAAACGTCAGGTATCTGACAAGCTTGGACCTAAATCCGAAGAGTGCAATTTTGTGGGATACCCTAAAGAAACAAAGGCGTATTATTTTTATAGTCCTTCTGAGCAGAAAGTGTTCATTGCTCGAGATGCTGTCTTCATGGAAAAGGATTTTGTTTCCAGAAGAGACAGTGGGAGAACTATAGATCTCGATGAAGATCGAGAACCACAAAATAGCATTGAACCTGAGGTGGAACAAGAGCAGAATAATGATAATGCTCAAGAAACACAGGTTGTTCGTAGATCTGATAGCATTCGCCATGAGCCAGAGAGATATGGATTTCTTTTGACTCAATGTGGGGATTTGACGCTCATAGATGAGGATGAGCCTCTCACATACCAAGATGCTATGAACAGTCCAGACTCTAAGAGATGGCTTGAAGCCATGAAATCTGAGATGGATTCCATGTACGAAAACCAAGTTTGGGATTTGGTTGACCCACCTGAAGGGGTAAAACTGTAGGGTGCAAATGGGTTTTCAAGAAGAAAACTGACATGGAAGGAAATGTTCAGACCTATAAAGCAAGACTGGTTGCGAAAGGGTTCAAACAAATTCATGGTATTGACTATGATGAAACTTTCTCACCAGATGCTATGGTCAAGTCCATACGGATTTTGCTTGCAATTGCAGCATTCCATGATTACGAAATCTGGCAAATGGATGTCAAAACAGCTTTCCTTAATGGGAGCCTTGAAGAGGATGTGTACATGACACAACCTGAAGGTTTTGTCGATCCAAGGAATGTTGGCAAGGTATGTAAATTACGTCGATCCATTTATGGATTGAAGCAAGCCTCTAGGAGATGGAATATTCGTTTTGATTAAACAGTCAAGGAGTATGGCTTTATTCAAAACGAGGATGAACCTTGTGTTTACAAGAAGGTTAGTGGGAGCCATGTGGCATTCATAGTACTGTATGTTGATGACATACTACTAATGGGGAATGACATACCTTCTCTAAAGGTTGTTAAGACTTGGTTAGGGAGCAATTTCTCTATGAAAGACTTAGGAGAGGCAACCTACATTCTAGGAATGAGGATCTATAGAGATAGATCTAAAAGGATGATCGGTCTAAGTCAGAGTACATACATTGATAAGGTTTTGCATCATTTTGGTATGCAAAATGCTAAAAGGGGATATGTCCCTATGTCTCAAGGGATAACGATCTCTAAAGACCAGTGTCCGAAAACATTAGATGAGAAGGACCACATGAATAAAGTTCCATGTGCATCAGCAATTGGATCTATCATGTATGCAATGGTACGTACTCGCCCCGATGTTTCGTATGCTTTGAGTATGACGAGCAGATACCAGTCTAATCCAGGTGAAGGTCACTGGACAGCAGTCAAGAATATTCTAAAGTACCTGAAAAGGACTAAAGATTCATTCTTGGTGTATGGAGGAGAGGAGAAACTGGTTGTAAAAGGTTACACCGATGCAAGTTTCCAGATAAAAAGGGATGATACTGTATCACAGTCTGGTTTTGTGTTTTGTTTAAATGGAGGTGCTGTAAGCTGGAAGAGTTCAAAGCAAGAAACAGTAGCTGATTCTACAATGGAGGCTGAGTACATTGCAGCTTGTGAAGCGGCTAAGGAGGCTATTTGGATTCGAAAATTCATTTCTGATTTGGAAGTGGTTCCATCAATTGCAGATCCCATTGATCTATACTGCGATAATAATGGGGCCATTGCACAGGCTAGAGAGCCTAGATCGCATTCCTGATCCAAACATATACTCAGAAGATATCACCTCATACGAGAGATTAATGAAAGGGGTGAAATACATATATGTAAAGTGCATACAAATGATAACATTGCAGACTCACTGACCAAAGGCCTGTCGCAGCAGAAGCACGACGGTCACACTAGTTCCATGGGTATTAGATACATGGGTGATTGGCTCTAGTGCAAGTGGGAGATTGTTAGTGTAGGTGCCCTAGAGGAAATACATTGTTCCTTGAATAAACCTTATGTCATTTGATTATTAAATAAATGTATTTATTATGACTCTAATTACTGCGATATTTGTTAGCATAATAAATGTCCTTAGAATAATGATACACATTATATAGTTTAAGTTTACAACTTGAATTTGAGATTATATAATATATATCATATTCTTAAAGGTCCCTAGTCGAGTATTATTATACAGGACAATAATAATACATAAATAGACTAGTATGTTTTTGACTGATAACCACATCTCATTGGTTATAAGTATGGAGATACTAAAGTCAATACATAGGTACATGTAGGGTACATGGTACTGGACAGACCCACCGTGAGATTCTTCATATTAATTAAGTCATAAGAAAGACTCACAGTGATAATGGTGTAATGATCCTTTGACTTGAGATCATTATATTTCTATACGAGGATAATATAGACTACATTAAAAGTTACCTTTGACCGGGTAATGATAAAAGTGGACATTTGGTATATTGTGAATCGTATGAGAAATATGAATGATAGATAAAGGATTTAACCCTCCTATGATTAGGAGAGATATTATTGGCCTCTTGATTGAGTGAGACTATAAAATGCATGGCCGTGCTCAAATAATGATTTGTTATTAATAGTCTACTCATGGATCAAGTAAACCCGGATTAAATTATGAAGAGGATGACGATAAACATGCCTCGAGTTTAATCTATAATATTTGGTTAAAGGGATTATATTACACGGGAACATTAATCACAAAAGGTTTATCGAATCATGATTTAATTATTATTTAATTGGGTAGCAATGATGTATTACTAGATACCACTCATTGTTTATAATTTTATTGGAGAATAAAATTATTGCCAAAAAAAAATAATAACCTACAGGGTCACACACATAGAACATTTTAAAGGAAGAATTAATTTAAATTATGAATTTAAATTAATTAATGATAAGTTGGATTTTATTATATTAATTAAGTGGGACTTAATTAAGCTATAATAAAATACAAAGAGATATGAGATATGATTTTAATAAATAAGTTTGACTCAATTATTATTTATTTGAATAATAGAATTAGATTTTATTATTTAAATAAATCATATTTGGGTTAGGTTTTTAATAAGGGCTTTTGGCTTTACACTATCCTATATATAAAGATATGGGGTAAAGGATTTTGTACGTGAAAAAAATAAGGTGTAGCCGCACAACCCAAAACCTAAAAACAATATCTCATATTATCATTGGAGGCTAGTACCTCCCTTCCATTGAAGAATCGTTCTTGGAGTGTTCGTGTGGATACCGTAGAGGAGGCTTTGAAGAGGAGCGCTCAATATTCGTGGGAGGCTTGCATCTTCATCATTGTTACGATTTTAAAGCTTCAAAAGGTAAACGTATTCTTACTACTATGATTATCTAGCATTAAACATGGATCCCGGGCTTGGAATTCGATTTTATTTTATTGTTTCCGTTGCGTTTTGATGCTCGAATTCCAACAGTTTCATCCTTCTTTGCTAGAAAGTACACCCAAGTGTATCTGGTGTATTCATCAACAATGACTAGAGCATATTTCTTCTTTCCAAGAGACATAACATTCACTGGTCCAAAAAGATCAACATGTAGTAGATGATAAGGATCAATAATTGAAGACTCAGACTTGCTTTTGAAGGAAGCCTTTCTCTGTTTGGCCTTTTGGCATGAATCACATAAGCCATCTGCATTTAACAAAGACTTTGGAAGTCCTCTCACAAGATCATTCTTTATCAGCTCATTGATGTTGTTTAGATTTAAATGAGAGAGTTTCTTATGCCACTTCCAACTCTCTTCACTGGACATCCTTGTTGACAGACACACTGCTTTGCCATCAGAGTTTGTTGACAATTTTATTTCATAGATATTATTGTGTCTGTTTCCAACTAAAGCAACTTTCCCTGTAGATTTACTGATTACTTGACAGTATTCAGGCTGAAAATCTACATGATATCCTCTATCACAGATTTGACTCACAGATAGGAGATCATGCTTGAGTCCTGGAACCAGAGCTACATTTGTGAAGATGACACTTCCAAGATTAATATTGCCATATCCCAGAGTATGTCCTATGTTGCCATCTCCATAGGAAACTTTTGGGCCAGCCTTCTCCACATACTCTGATAGCAGGGCTTTATTTCCAGTCATGTGTCCTGAACATCCACTGTCCACGACTAGGGTACTTTCCCTGGTGCCCTGCAATCATAAACAATCACTGATTGTTAGTTTTAAGGATCCAGACTTGCTTGGATCCTTTTGCTTTATTGAATCTGTTAGCTTTTGCAGCGGATTTGTCATTATCAGAGTTTAAACTAACATTTTCAGTCTTAGCACCTGCAGAATTAACTTTAACCCATTTCAAATTAGGTTTAAGTTCATAATAATTTTGATAAATAGCATGATAATTCTTGCAAGTATAAATTGAGTGCCAAGTACTTCCACAATGTTTGCACAGAGTTTGTGGTCTAGGTTTGACATTATTCTTTTTCACTCCTGATTTGGAGGGTAAAGAATTAATGTCTTTGTTTTTCCTGCAGAAACTAGCAAGATGATTAGTACTACCACAGTTATGACAAGTTTTTCTGGGTGCAAATGTAGCAAGCATTGGCCTATTTCCTGATGTAATGCCTACTTTTCCATTTCTATTTTTCCTAGGCATTTTCTGTTTGTTGACAGATTTTATCTCTTTAAGCTTTTGCTTAAGTTGTTTATCTATCATTGAACCAATGTTAACCTGTTTTGCACAGGTTTTAACTGGTTCAACTTTAACAGTTCCATGTTCAGTTTTAATTGTACCATGAACAAATTTTCTAGTTGGAAGAGCTTGCCTAACTTTCACATTATTTAGAAATCTAAGCTCATCTTCCTCACAATACCCTAAACCAACAGTGTCAGCTTGAAAAACCTCATGAGTGTCTTTTCCAGAATCAGTCCAAGTTTTAATTATATGATTAGCATCCTCCAGTTCAGATTCTAGTTGCTTATACTTACCTAGAAACTCATGTTCTATAAAAACAGCATCATCTCTTTCTTTCTGAATTTTTTGCATGCTTTCAAGTTTTTCTTCAACAAGTTTGTTTCTCTCTTTAAGGTGAAAACACTCATTCTTGATTCTCTCATTCTCTAAAGTCTGATCCCTATAACTGATATGTAACGCTTTAAGATAAATTCTCAATTCAGTTATATTATCAGTATTATAAGCATAGGTAGTTGGTGGTACCTTGAGTTCAGAATCTTCATTCTAAGTAGAAGCCATGAGTGCATAGTTAACTTCCTCATCTGAGTCTGAAGTGTCTGCCCAGTCTCTGCCTTTTGTATAGAGTGCCTTTTCAGTTTTACCCTTCTTGCACTCAGGAGCATAGTGACCCATCTCCTTACACTTATAGCATTGAATCTCAGACTTGTCTTTCTTCCCAGATTTGGTATTTCTTCTCTCAAAGTTTTTGAAACTCTTTCTGTCATTTGAATCTTTAGAAAACCTTTTTCCCTTCTTGAAGTTCTTGAAACCCATCTTCTTGAAGGTTTTTACCATCAAAACAGCCATTTTTCTCATTTCTTCTTCATCATCCTCACAGTCAGATAAATCAGAAGTGTTTGAATCATCATCAGAGTTTGATGATTCACTTTCAGAATGAATGACTAAAGCCTTTCCTTTTGCCTTATTCCTTGATGGTTTCTCTTCAACCTCGAGAGCAACAGACTTCAACTTCTTGCTTGATCTCCTTTTTCTCTGCTCCATTTCCAATTCATGAGTCTTGAGCAGTCCATAGATTTCATCAATCTCAGTATCAGCAAGATCATAGTTATCTCTTATAGTGGTTGTTTTCACATCCCACTTTTCAGGTAGAGAAAGAAGAAACTTGAGATTTGAGTCTTCTAGATCATATTCTTTGTTAACCAATGATAGATCATTGAGCAGTTTACAGAATCTGTCAAATGTTTCTGTCATGGTTTCTTCAGACTTTGCCTCAAAATGCTCATACTCCTGTGTGAGTATGTTCCTTCTATTCTTCTTGATAGCAGCAGTTCCCTGACACCTAACCTCAAGTG
Source organism: Kitagawia praeruptora (assembly GCA_037693485.1). Classification (NCBI taxonomy): domain Eukaryota; kingdom Viridiplantae; phylum Streptophyta; class Magnoliopsida; order Apiales; family Apiaceae; genus Kitagawia; species Kitagawia praeruptora. The sequence continues at coordinate 25,030,803 of CM075350.1, read as the reverse complement.
CATCCCAAATTTCTTTTGCAGTTGTGCAATTAATCACCTTGTTAGACATAACATTGTCTAAAGCACTGTGAAGTAAATGCCTTACTTTTGCATCCTTAGCAATGGATGAAAGATCCTCAGCAGTTAGATCTTTCTTTTCCTTTGGAATCACTTTTGATTCCTCACCAGCAACAGCAGCAGATAACTTTGTAGGTTTATGAGGACTTTCATAAATTCTTTCAAGATATTCTGGATCTGTAGCCTCCAGAAACATGGTCATTTTCACCTTCCAGATTGCATACTCTGCTGGCCTAAGTATAGGAACCATAATTGTCTCATACCGACTAACAGTAGTAGGAGCTTTATCAGAACCTGATGGAGGAGGAATCTCTGCCATTGATTACGACTGTGTTTGGATCTTAAACTGTAATAAAGTAACAGATTGGCTCTGATACCAATTGTTAGGCCGAATACACAATATATAATCAAGTACTGTATGAGAGAATAACAATAACACACGTTTTTGTTTTTAAAAACTGTTTGGAATTAATAATTCCTCTCTCAATGATGTAAATATCACAGAGATCTGCTTAGGTTACAATGAATGATATTCATTCACGATGGATTACCCTTCTAGGGTTAACCTAACTGTATTTATAAGATATACAGCTACATACAATCGTTAATTGATTCTCCTATAATTAAGCTATACAATTGATATCAATTACGATTGCTACACGTCTTCTAAGTCAACTCAATCTCTTGACAGCTATCCAATCTTCAAAGATATTGCTTCCATGTTTATCTTGAATTAATCTTTAATCTCTGTTGACCTACAGACGCTCCCGCTAGACAGAGTTTAACAAACTCTGTTACGCTTCCAGCCAGCAGTGTTTGCGCTTCCTTCTGTCAGCGTTTGCGCTTCCATCTGTCAGCGTATACTCAAACTCTGCTACGACTGCTTTCATTAACAAGTTAAACTCTGTTTCCCTGTAACACTTAAACACTGATATTAAATCACATCAATTATATCTAACAAATATATATATATATATATATACACACTACAAACTTCTTCGAGAAATGACTCCCCATAATTTCCTCATCATACTGAAATTTACCCGCAAAAACTGAGTAATGATATAATATTCATGCTACAATTAATACCCGCCTGTGGTATTAATTACACTACTGATGGACTATATTCAGGAGATTCTTATCCGCTGGGCTGTAATGGATGATCTGTAATATCCACTATTTTTTTTGTAATTAATTATATAGCTTTATAATATTATTTTACGAAATGAAATTTTGGTATTGTAATATATATTTTATTTATTTTCTTTTTATTTATGCGATTACTTAATTTAAATGATGCATTAACTTTAAAAAAAAAAACGTACAAGTAGTTGTTGGTTAGTTAGGATAAGAAGGATATGAGTTGTGATATGTCATCGAGTCTTCTAAATCAAATCTAACACTATCTATTGGTTAATATTTAAACAAGAGTCCCTTGTTCATTTTGTTCAATTTTCTTTTTACTGCAAAAAGGTACGTTCCTTTCCTTGACACCATATTTCATTTCTCTATGTGCTAAGTGCTGCAGTGACTCTGATATGTATTTATATTTTCTAATTGATTTAACTTGAATAGATTACAGAATTGATTTGCACATGTGAACACCAATTTGTATTAGCAATGATTAGCATGTCACTTAACTGTAAAAGGCTTTTCTGGATTTCCATTTCATTATTTGTTTTATTGATCTATGTTTCAAATTCAATTATTTGTATGAATAAAGAACTGCATAAATAGATTTCATATTTTTGAATTATGTTAGTACTATTTTAATTATATATTACATTTATAATATATTGATTCTTTAATTAATTGGTACATACATATTAATATTAGATCAAGAATGAGTTTCTTTTATGGTAGGAGTAGTTAATTAGAACTCATTTTTATGTACATGATGAGAGTATGACATGCAAGTTCTCTGGCTCGTCTTATTTATTTCATTATTATAATAGAAACATGATTGATGGTTAGTTATTAATATGACTGTAGTTGTTAGTCTATTATGTTGTGTTATTGAATTACATGCATGCATGCCTGCAGAGGACCTTGTATTCCCTTTTTATTTTAATAATTTGTTAAGTTAGTACAATTGTAGGTTTCAAAAAAAAAAAAAGTTAGTACAATTGTCTTGATCCTTTTGTAACGGGGTGTATATGTGTAGCTCTATTGATTAGTGTGGCAAATGGTCGAGAATTAATGTTTTGTGAATTATTTGTTAAATATTATTACGATCGATTCGTGCTGTTTATTTGAGGGGTTATCGCTATTAAGGTAAGTTAATTTTTTGTACTCTCCGATATATTTTTTTAAATGTTTTTATATTTGAAATGTTTTTAAATGTTTTATATTATGGTTACGAAAATTTGGATCAAGTATGAATATTTAGATATAAGAATTCCCAGCTAGCTATGACTTATGAACCCGTTAGTAATTGCGTATAGTTCCGGAACTAGCCTATGATACCTTACTAAGGCGTGCTGTTTATGATGCCTTCGGGAGCGCACACTTTATGATACCTTAGTAAGGGGCGCATTATTGACAATTATGAACCTATGATACTGTGTCACCAGGTATTTATGACCTTAGCGAACTGTGGAATTTATTGTACGTTTTCGAGTTTTGATTCTGAAATTATGATTTACGAACTATGAAATTATGAACTTTGATTTATGGAAATTTGTAAAATATTTTGTGAAACTTACTTGATCCAGTGGTTGGTTCGATTAGTTTTCTTGCTGGGCTGTGTAGCTCATTATTTATTAATTTTCAGGTACTAGCTGCGAGTGTGGCATTTGGACTGGATTAGAGTCGAACCAGTGTCATTTATTAATATTATAGTTTAGCTGTTTAGATTTGCGGAGCTGCGTCTCTATGGATTTTGGTTTTACATTGGATATTTCATTTAGTTTCATGTTCGGATTTACAGAATATTGTTATGATATTTTGGGATTTCGTTTTAGGAGTTTACGGAATTTAAATTATTTTATGATTATTCGATCCAATGATAATAGTCCGAAAAGTCGGGCTGTTACAGTTGGTATCAGAGCAGACTTCTCTTCGGAATGTATTAGGTATGGGACTAGTACATTTCCTAGGGAGCGTTTTGCGATCCTGTAGACTTCCACTTAGGATTGACCCGTAGGGTAGTGAATTAAAATTTGGGTAATGTTCTCGCTTATGTGAATTTTGACATGTGTGATTTTTTTTGTGTTATTTGATTTTGTGTGCTATGTGATCGTTATTTGTGCATCTAAAAGTCTTATTTTATTATTAAAAGGAAGATTAAGGTATGCAATTCATTTTTCTAAATGTTATAATGTGTTGCATTTTTGTCTATGGTTTTGTTTAAATTTGGGGACCAAATTTTTTTAAGGAGGGTAGAATGTAATATCCACTATTTTTTTTGTAATTAATTATATAGCTTTATAATATTATTTTACGAAATGAAATTTTGGTATTGTAATATATATTTTATTTATTTTCTTTTTATTTATGCGATTACTTAATTTAAATGATGCATTAACTTTAAAAAAAAAACGTACATGTAGTTGTTGGTTAGTTAGGATAAGAAGGATATGAGTTGTGATATGTCATCGAGTCTTCTAAATCAAATCTAACACTATCTATTGGTTAATATTTAAACAAGAGTCCCTTGTTCATTTTGTTCAATTTTCTTTTTACTGCAAAAAGGTACGTTCCTTTCCTTGACACCATATTTCATTTCTCTATGTGCTAAGTGCTGCACTGACTCTGATATGTATTTATATTTTCTAATTGATTTAACTTGAATAGATTACAGAATTGATTTGCACATGTGAACACCAATTTGTATTAGCAATGATTAGCATGTCACTTAACTGTAAAAGGCTTTTCTGGATTTCCATTTCATTATTTGGTTTATTGATCTATGTTTCAAATTCAATTATTTGTATGAATAAAGAACTGCATAAATAGATTTCATATTTTTGAATTATGTTAGTACTATTTTAATTATATATTACATTTATAATATATTGATTCTTTAATTAATTGGTACATACATATTAATATTAGATCAAGAATGAGTTTCTTTTATGGTAGGAGTAGTTAATTAGAACTCATTTTTATGTACATGATGAGAGTATGACATGCAAGTTCTCTGGCTCGTCTTATTTATTTCATTATTATAATAGAAACATGATTGATGGTTAGTTATTAATATGACTGTAGTTGTTAGTCTATTATGTTGTGTTATTGAATTACATGCATGCATGCCTGCAGAGGACCTTGTATTCCCTTTTTATTTTAATAATTTGTTAAGTTAGTACAATTGTAGGTTTCAAAAAAAAAAAAAAAAGTTAGTACAATTGTCTTGATCCTTTTGTAACGGGGTGTATATGTGTAGCTCTATTGATTAGTGTGGCAAATGGTCGAGAATTAATGTTTTGTGAATTATTTGTTAAATATTTTTAGGATCAATTCGTGCTGTTTATTTGAGGGGTTATCGCTATTAAGGTAAGTTAATTTTTCGTACTCTCCGATATATTTTTTTAAATGTTTTTATATTTGAAATGTTTTTAAATGTTTTATATTATGGTTACGAAAATTTGGATCAAGTATGAATATTTAGATATAAGAATTCCCAGCTAGCTATGACTTATGAACCCGTTAGTAATTGCGTATAGTTCCGGAACTAGCCTATGATACCTTACTAGGGCGTGCTGTTTATGATGCCTTCGGGAGCGCACACTTTATGATACCTTAGTAAGGGGCGCATTATTGACAATTATGAACCTATGATACTGTGTCACCAGGTATTTGTGACCTTAGCGAACTGTGGAATTTATTGTACGTTTTCGAGTTTTGATTCTGAAATTATGATTTACGAACTATGAAATTATGAACTTTGATTTATGGAAATTTGTAAAATATTTTGTGAAACTTACTTGATCCAGTGGTTGGTTCGATTAGTTTTCTTGCTGGGCTGTGTAGCTCATTATTTATTAATTTTCAGGTACTAGCTGCGAGTGTGGCATTTGGACTGGATTAGAGTCGAACCAGTGTCATTTATTAATATTATAGTTTAGCTGTTTAGATTTGCGGAGCTGCGTCTCTATGGATTTTGGTTTTACATTGGATATTTCATTTAGTTTCATGTTCGGATTTACAGAATATTGTTATGATATTTTGGGATTTCGTTTTAGGAGTTTACGGAATTTAAATTATTTTATGATTATTCGATCCAATGATAATAGTCCGAAAAGTCGGGCTGTTACATGATAAGTCCATACATCTTGTAATTTACTACCGGTAGAAGGATTCGCCGACTTGCTCGGCCTACATCCTAGGATTCGCCGACTTGCTCGACCTACATCCTAAGCCGCATCCGGGCTTTCATGCTATTTGTTATCTCCAGTCCAGAACATAAGGTGCCAGAGTACCCGTGATCACCTTCAACACTTGTCATCTTAGATGTCACGTATAATTCCACGTGCATCTCAATATACTCCTTATCTTAGATGACACGTATAATTCCACGTGCACCTCAATTCATAATAATTATTATCTTTCGAAAGCAACGAACGATTACTACTTCCAATAAATCACTCTCCTCTCGAAATATAAGAGGAAAAAATATGAACGACTGCTTTGATCATGGATTCGAATAAAATGATCCAGATCAAATCTCTCATCACCTCCCATAATTAACAAGATAGTTTTTCAAAACATTTATCTCCCTTCGAGTACGAACAATGTACCTCGATACTTGTCCCAATCATATGGACAAATAACTCTTATACATACTACTATACTTATATACTATCTGGATAACATTCACAACAAAAATATATATACATGCATTCAATTGCATCAATATCCGGTATTTGAGTAATGAGATGAAATACTTGCAACTTGTAAGGAAAGACTTTGAACAACATATACCATACATTGAAACATATATACTCTGAACAATAGAGTAGGTTTAATATACTTGCCTGGTGCTCCGGAGGTAGTAGGGGCTCGTAGCGGGATCCGACAATCTAAACAAAGTAAAGAAAACACGTGATTAATCCCCTATACGATCCACTTATAACTCAACACTCAGACACTTAAGCCAATCACAAACAAGGCACTAAGGGGTCCCTCTAGGCTCGTACTAAGTCCACGTTAATCGACAAACACTTAAGTCATAAGTCTGGTTCGAAACTAATCCTCGAATCCTTGTTGTACTTAACCATTTATAACTTCGTTCTTTACACCAATACGTTGCCTTGATAATCCTTAACAAGTTTCGTGTTTTAGTCGACTCAAAATTCCTCTTTTAACTTAGCCAAAAGGGATGGTCAAAGTAACACCTCTAGAGTTGACTTTCCTTAGAATTACTATTCCTTGACTCGCACTCCAACACTTTTAATAAATCACTGGAAACGTATTTAAATACGAAACCACTTCTAAAATCATCTTCTGTATTTGTAGTATTTATCATAAAAATCTTGATTCGAAAACATGGGTCTAGATAGGTGAAATGTATTTTCAAAGTTTGGTCAACTACGGATTCTTACTATTTGCACCACTTTTACTAAAACCTTCATAACTCGATAACCCTTAACTCAAATGACGCACCGTTTTCGCGTGCACAATGAGAATGTCTAGAAGGTAACCAACTCAAGACATGGCTCTAGTCAGAAGACCTATTTTTCAGAATTTTACAAAACAGGGCAGGAGGTTTACAATGAATAGTATATTCCCCTAAAAGGCTTTTCCACTTGCGCAATCTCGGCTTACGCATTTTTATAAAATCGTAAATTAATCTTTTTAACTCAAAATCTTCATACAAATATTGCTAACGGACCTTAGTATTTATCCTCAAAATTTCATATTATAAGTCGACTATTAAGGGTCTCAATTATAACCGCAAAGTTGGTACATTTCTGCGACATCATTCTTCGAACAACTTTCACTAAAATGGTCATATCTCTTAAACCGTAAACTCATTTGACACGATTCTTGCGGCCACAAAAACTAGAAAACAATATCTACACAATATGGTCAGTTGTTACCATTTAAATATGATTAAGGTCTCGTATGGATACTGTCAACATGGTACGAAAAATTTGGGCATTACGACGGCTCTAAATCGAGCATTTCCATTTTGTAACTCCTCTAATAAGCCACACAAAGCAACCCATACTCTAATATTACAAAACAACCATCATACTAAGCCCCTAGGGCCAGTGGTAAGGTCCTTTAACCACCACTCAACATAAACATATCAAAACAAGGCTTAACAATCATGTAATCTCTTAATATGAACACATCTTTACACTAACATCAAAACTCATATAAATAAAAGGTAAAGTTGAGGTTTATACCTTTCTTGATACTCTCACAACACTAAGAAAACTTTGTACACCTTATAATAGCCTTGGGTAGTCTTAACAAAGCCTAAAAGCCATGAACAAAACATGAAAACAACTTAAAACACTATTCATCATCAACTTTGTAATATATATATTTAATCGAAAAATAGGATTTCGGTTCTCAAATTTTTACCACACCTTCTACTCTTCAAGGGATTTATTTTGAGCTATAGATCATCACCAGGGGGTTCTTGAAGCTCGACTTATGGGCTTTCTAAGGTGAGAGGTCGAAATAGCCAAGGTCCTGGACAGTTGCGGTTCTTCAACGTGGATGAGAGATTTGACTAGGCTACACTCCTTTGTTTGACATGAAATTTTAAACTTATGTTCTAAATATAATGAGGAAGCTATGGTTAAAATTTGGTGATTTATGAATGGATAGAAGTGGAGATATGAATTTTGCTTTCATGGTTGCTCATGCCGGACAGTTTGGAGAGAAATGGAATAAGCTTGCTTTTTCTCTCTTTTTGATCCATTGTTTGACTACTTGATAATGATCTTGATGAGGTGTGCTAGATAAGATCAGCTGTTATAAAGCTACTTTATCAATACTTGGTTCTTGTGCAACCAATCTTGTTTAGGAAGCTTTGATCTTTTGGTTAAATGCAAGATGAACACACCACTTGTTCTTTGTTTTTGATTTAATCCTTTGATTTTGTTTTCCACCAATCCACTTGATATAATTCTCTTGATGATCATGTAGGATATTAAATCTCATTATGACTTAATCCAAATTCCATAATTTGTTCGCTTAATCGCTTAATCTCGTTGCAAAGTTCTAGCGATTCCTAGAACGTTCGTTATACTAGCTCAGGGATTTTCGTTCTAATTCCTTAAATCACCTTAAATAAAATAATAAAATATAAAATCCTTGAATCCTCAAATTAAATATATCACTTATCTTGGTCGCATTGAAATGCTCCTCACTAAATGGTCAAATATTCCATAAAAATAAAGTTTGGAATTTCTGAATTCCGATCGCGTTTACATACACTTATTTACATCATAGATCACTAATATAACCTCGAAATATCCATTTCTTATCCCGTACATAGGGTGACATGAAAAATTTTCTTACTATCCAAAATCACCATTCATCCATAATTTCACTACTCATCCATGTAAAGCACTATTCATCCCAAAAATGGAATCTTTCTCAAGTATAGAAATTTGGGTTATTACATTCTCCCCTCCTTAAAAGGATTCCGTCCTCGGAATCAACATAAACAATAACTAAGATTGCTTATCTTGTACTCTACTTCCCAATATCTTCTCATCACTTCTACCAGCTTTATGCTTTCATATCTCGATTATAAACTCTCATGCTATACCGTCTATTCCGTCTTTGATACTTCTCTCCCATCCTTTAACATACCTCTATGTTCATATCGGCTCATCATTTATATGCGCATTCACGATAATAAGTAAACGTGTACTTGCTATCTCGTCCATCTCCCTCATGTCATCAGCCACCGTCATTTTAAAAATCCTAGCGGTTGATTGGTTGCTATTAGCTCCACCGCTTTGTTGTGATGCCGCTGGTCCCGTTGCTAATGCCTTACAGTCTCTAGACCACGGTTATAACACTTACCTTTAATTTTGCACATACTCTTGTATGCTTCTTCCCACATGCCTATTTTAATCTCTCTTTCCTACTTAGGGTATTAGCCCCACATTGGCCTTCCCCGACTAGTAATTATTGCACCTCGAAATCCTTCATCAATTATACCCACTTCCTTCGTTTATCCTTATCCTCACTCTATCCTCAAAATACACCTTACCCTTAATAGTAAATCTCAATTATGCCTTAAAATTCCTCATGTTCTTTTCTCTTACTAATCATCAAATATACTTCTTTATTCTCATCTTTATCCTCCTGAATCAATTCACTCTCAGCCTTTACCATGGCTGCTTCTTATACCCATATCACATAGTCCCTTATCTAGAACACTGCATCATTATATTTAATCTATTGTTTCAATCCCTGTTAAAATCTTCTAGCTCCTTCTTCCTCTAAATCCATACATAAAACCATCATACTCTTCTTGTTTTGTTTCCATATATAAAATCCACTCTATTTATCTCTACACTTCTCCAAAAGTCACAACCTCACTCGATTCAACATATCCCAATATGGTTTAGTCTAATAAAACTGCATACCCATGAAATATTTATTTATGAAAATAAAACAGTACATATCTGTACATATACATATATACACACATATATATCTGCAGTTATATATATATGTATATTTATGTATACATATCTCCATATACTTATTTATAAAAAAAAATAATTTAAAACCCAATAAATAAATCATGGATACACATTTTTCTTGTCCTAATTGATTCTACTACTGGCATTGGCCATCATGCCTCCACCCCAACTACCTCTTGAGGCTCTACAATATAACTTCCATATCGGTTTCCGTGTTTCTAGTTCTCCTTCTCTTGTCTTAAGGGTATCACATAAACGGTCCTTATCCTTATCGACTCATATCATCTCTTAAGAATTCCATAACTACCTTTCTCAACCACTAAGGGTCTTCCTTATCTCATCTTTGGTACTAACCCAGTAGTCGAACCACAAATTCTACCTAAGCTCTTTCATCACTTCCTTATCTCGTCATAACTTCTCCTACTCTCATTCTAAGGTTTATAACCTACTGTTCTGATACCATTTCTGTAACGCCCCCTAATCCCTTACTAGGAATCCGGGTCGTCACAACCTTAACCATACACATACATACCTTTGCGGAATATTTAATCACCTGCTCACAATATAATCTACAACAGTAATCATAAAAAACCCCATAATCTACTCCACAGGTTATAGTCTTAGAACAAGTACTTAATGATCCAAAAGTTTTTACATATCAGAGTATCCTCCAGAATCTCATTACAATTTCTACCTAGAGTTATTACAATACTTCTTCCATCTTATTCTCATATCCGGAACCTTTCTTCTAGCATGTTGCATCCGTTGTAGGACCTTTCCTCTTATCACGGTTCGCCGTACTAATGCCAGCTCTGATTGCCGCTGTTTAATAATATTTAAAATAGCAAGAATGAGCCAAAAATTGCCCAGCAAGTTTTATACACCAGAATCATATATATTTATACTCAAAGATATGAATTTTACTTCAACAATGTACTATCAAAATCATTTCGAAAATATATTCCTCTTTTAATTAACAATAAACAACTGAACCCTTAAACTCTCCCACTTTGGATATTACTCACATATATATATATACACACTACAAACTTCTTCGAGAAATGACTCCATATAATTTCCTCATCATACTGAAATTTAGCCTAAAAAACTGAGTAAGGATATAATATTCATGCTACAATATTAATACTCGCATGTGGTATTAATTACACTACTGATGGACTATATTCAGGAGATTCTTCTCCGCTGGGCTGTAATGGATGATCAGTCCATACATCTTGAAATTTACTACCGGTAGAAGGATTCGCCGACTTGCTCGGCCTACATCCTAGGATTCGCCGACTTGCTCGACCTACATCCTAAGCCGCATCCGGGCTTTCATGCTATTTGTTATCTCCAGTCCAGAACATAAGGTGCCAGAGTACCCGTGATCACCTTCAACACTTGTCATCTTAGATGTCACGTATAATTCCACGTGCATCTCAATATACTCCTTATCTTAGATGACACGTATAATTCCACGTGCACCTCAATTCATAATAATTATTATCGTTCGGAAGCAACGAACGATTACTATTTCCAAGAAATCACTCTCCTCTCGAAATATAAGAGGAAAAAATATGAACGACTGCTTTGATCATGGATTCGAATAAAATGATCCAGATCAAATCTCTCATCACCTCCCATAATTAACAAGATAGTTTTTCAAAACATTTATCTCCCTTCGAGTACGAACAATGTACCTCGATACTTGTCCCAATCATATGGACCAATAACTCTTATACATACTACTATACTTATATACTATCTGGATAACATTCACAACAAAAATATATATACATGCATTCAATTGCATCAATATCTGGTATTTGAGTAATGAGATGAAATACTTGCAACTTGTAAGGAAACACTTTGAACAACATATACCATACATTGAAACATATATACTCTGAACAATAGAGTAGGTTTAATATACTTGCCTGGTGTTCCGGAGGTAGTAGGGGCTCGTAGCGGGATCCGACAATCTAAACAAAGTCAAGAAAACACGCGATTAATCCCCTATACGATCCACTTATAACTCAACACTCAGACACTTAAGCCAATCACAAACAAAGCACTAAGGGGTCCCTCTAGGCTCGTACTAAGTCCACGTTAATCGACAAACACTTAAGTCATAAGTCTGGTTCGAAACCAATCCTCGAATCCTTGTTGTACTTAACCATTTATAACTTCGTTCTTTACACCAATACGTTGCCTTGATAATCCTTAACAAGTTTCGTGTTTTAGTCGACTCGAAATTCCTCTTTTAACTTAGCCAAAAGGGATGGTCAAAGTAGCACCTCTAGAGTTGACTTTCCTTAGAATCACTATTCCTTGACTCGCACTCCAACACTTTTAATAAATCACTGGAAACGTATTTAAATACGAAACCACTTCTAAAATCATCTTCTGTATTTGTAGTATTTATCATAAAAATCTTGATTCGAAAACATGGGTCTAGATAGGTGAAATGTATTTTCAAAGTTTGGTCAACTACGGATTCTTACTATTTGCACCACTTTTACTAAAACCTTCATAACTCGATAACCGTTAACTTAAATAACGCACCATTTTCGCGTGCACGATCTAGAGAATGTCTAGAAGGTAACCAACTAAAGACATGGCTCTAGTCAGAAGACCTATTTTTCGGAATTTTACAAAACATGGCAGGAGATTTACAATGAATAGTATCTTCCCCTAAAAGGCTTTTCCACTTGCGCAATCTCGGCTTACACATTTTTATAAAATCGTAAAATAATCTTTTTAACTCAAAACCTTCACACAAACCTTGATAACGGACCTTAGTATTTATCCTCAAAATTTCATATTATAAGTCGACTATTAAGGGTCTCAATTATAACCGCAAAGTTGGTACATTTCTGCGACATCATTCTTCGAAAAACTTTGTTTGATTTTGATACTAATAGTGTCTCTGAGTTAAGATCATTTCTAAAATCTCTGCATATTAGTTTTAGGAGTCAGTCTCTTGAAAATGCTAGAATAAAATCTGAAATGGTAGAGGTGGCTAAGAGAAATGATCATCTAGAAGCTGAGTTACTTTTCTTGCATGAGGTATAAGCAGAATGTGATAATGCTAAACACATGAAACTAGAGATGGAGTTTAAATGTACTGAACTTGAAAAAGAACTTGAGGATGCTAAAGAAAAACTCAGAACCTGGACACACTCTGGAAAGAAAACTCATGATATTATCACTGATAAAAATTGGAAAGAGTGTCTAGGTTATAATCCAGAGAATGAGAAAAAGAATAAAGGTAAAGTTGTTACTGATGAAACAAGAAAACCAGGAAGAGTTGTTGTTAATGAGTCAACAAATCCAAAAACCTACAGATATGTTACAGACAGTACTAAAACTAAGTTAAAACCTGTTAATTATGTGTATCCAGAAAATCTCAAATCTACTCCAGAAAAGGGATCCACTTCTACACATTATTCTGATACTAGAATTGTCAAGAACAAAAATGTAGGTCTTTTGTCTAAGAAACAATTGAGGGACAAAATCTGTGAAGTGATAGATAGGAAGAAAGTCCCAACTGTCAAAAGAAACAGGAATGGTAAAGTTGGAATAAACAAGGAGAATAATTATAAGTATATTCCAAATGCACCAAGAAAAGTATGTTTTAACTGTGGTAACTCTAATCATCTTGCTATTGATTGTAGGAGGAGTAAAAAGAAGGCTACTATAGTTCCTAAGTCTGACATTATGAATAAACAGTATTTTATAAACCACAGAATCCTTGTTTCCACTGTGGCAGTAAATAGCATTCTATATATACATGTGAAGAATATCATAATTTGTACTACAATTATTATGAGCCTTTCCCTAAATTTAATAAAAGTGCAAATTTTGGTAAAACAAAGAATTTGAATTCTAAGCATGCATTTGTTATATCTGGTAAGAACAGGGCAAATTCTGATGGAATCAATCCTGAAGAAGCTGTTTTTGCTAAAAAGTCTTCTGCTGCTAAAAATGTTAAATTGCATGCAAAGAGAACCCAACAAGTGTGGGTTCTTATAAATTCTAACTGAATTCTTTGTGGTTCTGATTGCAGGGTAAAAAGAAAAATGTGTTAGTCATGGACAGTGGATGTTCTGTGCACATGACTGGAGACAAAGCCTTGCTATCAGAATTTGAGGAAAAGGCTGGCCCCACTGTGTCTTATGGAGATGGCAACATTGGACAAACTTTGGGATATGGCAATACAATCATTGGAAATGTCATCGTTGAAAAAGTAGCTCTGGTGAAAGGACTCAAGCATAATTTGCTAAGTGTTAGTCAAATCACAGACAGAGGTTATCATGTCAACTTCTATGATACTCATTTTGAAGTAATCAGCAAAACATCAAGGAAGGTTGCATTAACTGGTCAAAGGCATGGTAACATTTATGAAGCCAACATCTATACCAATATTGATGGACCCTCTACATGTCTCATCAATAAAGCTTCTGTAGATGAAAGTTGGAATTGGCACAAGAAGCTTTCTCATCTCAACTTCAACAATATCAATGAATTGGTAAAGAAAGACTTGGTAAGAGGATTACTGAAAGTACTGTATACTCCAGATGGACTCTGTGATGCTTGTCAGAAGGCTAAACAGAGAAAGACATCATTTAAGAGTAAAACAGAATCCTCAATTGATGAACCATATCACATGCTTCACCTTGACTTATTTGGACCAGTCAATATAATGTCCATCAGTAAGAAAAGGTACACTCTAGTTATTGTTGATGAATATACTAGATTTACCTGGGTGTATTTTCTACATAAAAAAGATGAAACTGCTGAAATACTTTTGGACCATGTAAGACTCATTGAGACTGGCACAAAGTATAAAGTCAAGATTTTAAGAAGTGATAATGGAACTGAATTCAAGAATTCAGTGATGGAATAGTTCTGCAAATACAAAGGAATAGTTCAACAATTCTCTGCTCCAGGCACACCCCAGCAAAATGGATTAGTTGAAAGAAAGAATAGAACTCTTATTGAAGCTAGCAGAACTATGTTGGAGGAAGCTAAACTACCTACATATTTCTGGGCAGAAGCAGTCAACACAGCATGCTATACTCAGAACATTACACTGATCAACAGACATGGTGTGACTTCTTATCAAATGATCAAGGAAAAGAAGCCAAGTCCGAAGCATTTACATGTATTTGGCTGCAAGTGTTTTGTTCTAAGACCTCATCCTGAACAGCTTGGAAAATTCGAGACTAAAGCTGATGAGGGCATCTTTATTGGCTATCCATCGTCAAGAGCCTTTAAAGTCTACAATCTAAGAACAAAGACAGTCATGGAGTCTATAAGTGTATCTTTCGATGATAAGAATATTACAGGAATTGCTGAAGACTTACATGATGATTTTATTTTTGCAAATGAAGCTACCAAGAATCCTGATGAAATCTTGTTAGATACTGATACTCCATCTGTTAGGAATAATTCATAAGTTGTGATGTTAAGAATAGAATTTACACATTATACTTCTTGTAATCCTGATCTTATAAAGGATTTAGCACTATATATAGGATTTATGTGTAAGACAGTTATCTGTACAGTTTAGTCAGGAATGAACAGTGTATCGAAGACTATATGTCAGGAACAAAGAGCAAATCCTGATGACGGTCTAATACAGATGATGATCAGATACTGATGCAAGATGAAATCCTGATATCAGTCGTGTTACTGATGATGTCATTATGGATGCTACAGAAACTGGCAAGTGATATAAAACAGGATCTTTGTTTGAAGAACAAGCAAGAAGATATTATGAAGGAAAGAGTTTTCAATTGATGGAAACTATCAACTAGAAGGCAGAACATTGTCATGTATAGATTATATCTTTCTGTTATTAGTTGATAGGTAGCATTATAAATACTCTCTCTATATCATTGTAAAAAAAGAGTCGAAGAGCGTGTGTTGTGAATTCATGTGCGTAGCTCTGTATAAGGTTTGTATTCGAGAAGTTCGAAACAAACAGAGAGAGAGATTTGTATTGTCAGCAGCTGCTAAAGGTATTGTACACCTTTGGTAGAGTTTGTATTTGATCTTATTAATACAAACAGAGTTTGATTCATTCGTTTATTCTTGTTCATATAATCAAGCAAAAATCAGACACGATTATATAACTTGTATTCAACCCCCCCTTCTACAAGTTATTCGAGTTAACAATTGGTATCAGAGCAGGTTGATTTCGAATAATCATAAAGATATGCAATCATGTCTGGTTACAAGGATGGGAATACTAAGATTCCTATGCTCAAGAGAAACGAATATACTCTATGGGAAGTAAAGATGTTACATCATCTGGAAGCCACAGATCCTGATTATCTTGACAGAATCAGAGATGGACCTTTTGTTCCAACAAAGGTCGTTGGACAAGCAACTGTTGATGGTGTGGTTGTTCCAGAACATACAGCAGAGAAGCCAAAATCTGAATGGTCAGATAAAGACAAGGAGAATGTTCTTAAAGATGCTAAAGTGAGAAACATATTATTCAACAGTCTTGATTCTGTTCTCACTAACTATGTTCTCTCTTGTAAAACTGCTAAGGATATATGGTACAATCTTAAGGTTCACTGTGAAGGAACTAAGCCTGTCAGGAAGAATATGAGGACATTACTTATACAACAGTATGAGTACTTTGAATCCAAGTCTGGTGAGTCACTTACTGATACCTTTGATAGGTTTACAAAACTCATCAATGAGATGGCCATGCATGGTAAATATTATGACTTGGAGGATATGAATACAAAGTTCATGAAAGCTTTGCCTGATTTCTACAATGAGAAGATTTCTGCGATTGAGGAAGCTAATGATCTGGATGAGATTTCATTAGAGGCAGTATATGGAAAATTGAGAGCTTATGAACTTGACAAGCAGCAGAAGAAGAGCAGGAGTGAAGGAAAGATGAAGACTATTGCACTTACTGCTCAATCTGAAGTAAAGAAGCTTCCTGAAGAACAACATGAAGAGATTGCTGTAAAGAATTCAAGGAAGAAGAAAAGCAAAGAAAGTTCTGAGTCAGAGACTACTGATATGGACTCTGACAACAATGATTCTGAATCAGAGATGCAGAAACTCTTTGCTATGTTTGCTAAAGCCTTCAAGAAAGGAAGATTCAACAGGAGAAGATTTAGCAAAGGACCTTTTCAAAAGAAGGAGGAGAAGAAGAGTGACAAAGGCAAAAGTACAATTGTCAAGCTTGATAAGGCTAAGATCAAGTGCTTTAACTACAACAAGCTTGGACACTTTGCTAGTGAGTGTAAGAAGCCTAGGAATTCAGGAAAGGGTAATGCACTTATGGTCACACAGAAGGATTGGGCTGATTCCAGTGATTCTGAAGATGAATTGGATTATGACAACATTGCATTGATGGCAAATGGTTCAGACAAACCTGGATCTCCAAAGAAAACTTCTCCATCCTTTGTTAAGGGCACAAGAAAGAAGCATTCAATTATCTTGAACAGTGGATGCTCTGGACATATGACTGGAAAGAAGTCCCTGCTTACAAAGTTTGAGAGGAAAGCTGACCCAGTAATATCTTTTGGAGATGGCAACAAAGGAGAAACTCTGGGATATGACTCAATTGTTTTGGGGAATGTCATCATAGAAAATGTAGCACTGGTTGAAGGCTTGAAACATACTCTTTTAAGCATAAGTCAACTGGGTGATAAAGGTTACAAATCAATCTTTGACAAAGAAGGATGCAAAATCTTGAATATACAGAATGGAGACATTGTTCTAACTGGTCAAAGACATGGTAACATATATGAAGCCAGCTTAAGTGATACATCTAAAGGAATTGTTAGATGTCTCTACAGCAAAGCAACAAGTGATGAAAGCTGGGATTGGCACAAGAAGCTCTCACATGTCAACTTCAAGAAACTTAATCAACTTGTTAAGCACAATTTGGTGAGAGGCCTACCTCAGGCAAATTATGTGCAAGATGGACTTTGTGATGCATGTCAGCTTGGAAAGCAAAGAAGAACCACTTTCAAGAGCAAGACTGAAAATTCAATTACTGAACCATTTCACATGCTACATCTTGATCTGTTTGGTCCAGTAAACATTATGTCTATCAGCAAGAAAAGATATGCTCTAGTGATAGTGGATGATTTCACAAGGTTTACATGGGTGTTCTTTCTACACAAGAAGGATGAAGCTCCTCAGCAAATCATTGAACTTATCAAGAATATTCATAATAACTCTGAGTACAAAGTCAAAGTACTTAGAAGTGACAATGGTACAGAATTCAAGAATTCTACAATAGAGGGGTTTTGTGCAGACAAAGGAATCACTCAACAGTTTTCTACACCTGGTACACCTCAGCAGAATGGTGTAGTGGAAAGAAAGAACAGGACTCTCATAGAGGCAGCAAGAACCATGCTTGCAGATGCAAAACTTCCAACCTACTTTTGGGCAGAAGCTATTAACACTGCATGTTTCACTCAAAACTGTACCTTGGTAAATAGTCATGGAAAAACTCCCTATGAGATGATCAAAGGAAAGAAACCAAGTGTGAAATACTTTCACATCTTTGGATGTAAATGCTATGTCCTAAAAGTTCATCCAGAACAACTCGGAAAATTTGAAGCCAAATTGGATGAAGCAATTTTTCTAGGATATTCAGCATCTAAGGCCTTCAAAGTTTATAATCTCAGAACTCACATTGTTATGGAATCAATTCATGTTGCATTTGATGATAAGAAATTTGGAATTTTGCAAACTGATGAAAGCCATGACAAATTGGAATTTGAAAATCTTAAGAATTCTGAGATACTCTCCAGTGATGATGAAGGTTCTCCAGAAGAAATTTCTATTGCTTCTCAAAGGAATGCTACTGTTGAGGGGGAGCAAATAAATCAAAGAGACACTACGCCATAAACGCACATACGCAACCCCCATTTTCAGTTGCGTAAGGCCTGAAAACCGTTGCGTAAGGTCTTACGCAACGTTAGAGGGGCGTTACCAATACTGGCGTTGCGTAAGACCCCTAACGCAACGCTTTTCCAAGCTATTGCAACACTTCAAAAAGCATTGCATAAGAGGCCTTATGCAACACCAAAAGCATGCAAACGCAACACTTCATGGGGTTGCATAAGATGTTTCAGCCAAGTCAGCATGCTGACATGGAAGCAAGGTGCCACGTCAACATGCTGACATGTAAGCAAGGTGCCACATCAGCATGCTGACATGTCATTAGTGGGGCCCATAAGTGCCACATCACAAAATGGGGGGGGGGCATGCCACATCATCAGTGGGGCCCACTAAGGTGCCACGTCAACACTGAGGCCCACATGCCACGTCAGCAATAGGGCCACATGCCACATCAGCAGTAGGGCCCACATGCCACGTCAGCAATGAGTACCACTATTTAACGCAACGCTATTTGAGTCTAATGCAACACTAATTTTTTTTAAGCAACACTAAATAGACCATAATGCAACATCATATATAGTCAAATGCAACACTTTTTTACAAAAAGTTTGAAATGGCTGAGCTGTTTATACATAAAATAATTTGGTCCAAACCAAGCCAACTACTGGTTCAAACCAACCACAAGGCAATGATGCGGCCAACAAAAATACTTGACAGTTTACAAAAATACCAAGTTCTAATACTAGCGTTAGTTAAAGCTACAAAAATTACTAAGTGGAGCCATAAAAATCCTTCAATTCTATTATAAATTTGCTCCATTGTATCTTCCATGGTCGCAAGCTCTCGCCAACCTCTTTCTCCACGCATCATCTCATCCATTCTGCATTGTGATGCAGCCTGTGGGTTAAAAGATTGAAGTATAGATTGACATGGATTAATATGACAGCTAACAAAACTCTTAATAATTTTTCCAGATACATGCTAATTCTATTATATTCATTTTAAACGGCTACACAATATGATATCTCAAATTTTAGGAATAAAGTAGTACCAACTCTTTTTACACAAGTCCCAGGCATGTACTACATTGAAGAATATGCTAATAGAGTAGTTTGAATTCAGAATCTGACATTACAATGCAGAAAATGGCAAACCGTCATATCTGTTACTATCCATATCTTGTGGTATTATATGAAATCAAATTACTCAACACAAATAATTATCTAACTAACTAACAAAGTGTTCTTCATGACACGACAATATGATTATTAGAGAGAAAAAAAGACACAAGGATCTATTTAAAATAAACTATGAAGGAAAGAAAATTTATACCTAGTGATACCTCTGATTTGAAGCTGCAGGTAGTTGCCGACAAAGACACAACTTCTCGAAATCCTGCAAAATACAGTAGTTTAGCAAAACACCAGATAGTCAAACATAGTTGTTCATAGTTTACTAAACATTGCAGATTATTATTTGTTTACTAAACTATGTCTTGAATGTTGTTAGACAGACATTTATTATGCTCCTCGATGTGCTCAAAAACTAGCTCCAACTGCCTTTTATAGGATGCAGCTCGTTTTTTCTCAATTGCTAGATGCTGGGACAATTCTTTTATCTTGTCATGTTCATTCTGTATAAGACAAAATGATAACAAACAGTTATTGAGTAAGCAATGTTGTGTACATATATCTGGACAAATTCAAGGACCGATTGTTTACACGAACTAAAAAACAACACCCATATATAATAACTCCAATATAAGCCACACTCCAGGTCTTCAACACACATGCACCTACTCTGTTGCTCAGGTATTTTAAGGCAGTAGACAAATTATAAAATGAATTGCAGAAGAAAAATTCAAAGCAAGAACATCTCATCTAGATGCAACAAATTACAGTATAACACAGAAGGTTGCAACAATATCTAAACTGCTCTTCCCTAAAATTAATTGACTAGGTGCTCTTCCCTAAAATTAATTGACTAGGTGTTTCGATCAAGTCGATTACTCTATTACATTTAATTCTCTCATATTTAGGCCTGACAGGACCTGGCATTAGACACAGTAATCATCCCGCTTCCTCTAAATCTTGCAACTGCAACAGGGAATAGGATGATTCACACATTATTTCTTTGCTTTGTTTTTCATCGAGAATCACTTTGTATAGTAACAAGGGTTTTAATCACATCTCATTAAGGTATGTTAGATATTGATTCAAGAGATGATCAGGATCTGGGCATTACTGATCAGATACTGATGCTGACGTCATCAGGAATGCACTGTCAGTATTGGACTATCAGGATTAGAAGCTGGTCAGTATTTGATGAAGATTCTCATCAGACCAGAGATCAAGGAAGATTGATATGTCGGTTCCTAATTTGTAGGAAGGCAGCTATCATACAAGATATGCATTCAGAGATATATGTAATTGATTTAGAATATCTTGTAATTGATAGTGCAACTGTGTACATTATATAAACACAGTTTAGGTTTTACATTTGGTAATAACTTACACGAGTTATATTGTAACCTAGCAGCTCTTAAGAACATAAGAATTTCTTAAGAGAGTTTTGTAACAGTTTTATATCAGAGTTAATAAAGCTGTTATTGATTCATACTTGTGTTATTTGTTTTAAGTCGAAAATCTTATACAATTGTATTCAACCCCCTTCTACAATTGTTATTTACTGGGCAACAATTGGTATCAGAGCAAAACTGATTAATTTTAATCAGTAACGATCTTAAGATGTCGACAAGCAAGTATGAAAGCATTAAAATTCCAATTCTCAAGAGGACCGAGTATCCAACCTGGAAAGTGAAAATGTTGATGTATCTAGAAGCAACTGATCCTGACTATCTTGACAGGATCAATGATGGACCATTTCTTCCAACAAAACTAGTTGCAAGAACAGAGACTGTTGCTGAACACTATGTCATTAAGGCAAAGAATGAATGGACGACAGAAGAAAAGGTTCAAGTACTCAAAGATGCAAAGGTAAAGAATATTTTGCATAACAGTCTTGATAATGTCATATCTAACAGGGTAATAGCATGCAAGACTGCGAAGGAAATTTGGGATACTTTGGAAACTCAATGTCAAGGTACTGAATCTATCAAAAGAAACAGAAGGGCTCTGTTAATTCAGGAGTATGAGCAATTCGATGCTAAATCTGATGAAAGCCTTACTGATATGTACGATAGATTCTTGACTTTACTGAACAATCTATCACTGGTTGGCAAAGAATATGATCCAGAGGATTCGAATACCAAGTTTCTCAGAGCTTTAACTGAAGAGTGGGATACTCAAGCTTCAATCATAAGGCATCAATATGATTTGAAAATGTTGTCTCTTGATGAAGTCTATGGGATGCTAAGAACTCATGATCTTGAGGTTCAACAGAGGAAGAACAAGAAAAATGTCAAAGCAAAATCTGTTGCTTTGAATGTTGAATCAAAATCAAAGGGAAAAGCTGAGGAGGTTTATAACCGAAAGAGTAGAGTGGAAGAGTCAATTCCTGATGACTCATCATCAGATACTGATACTGAGTCTGATCCTGATACTGATGATGACTCTACTGATTCTGATATGATGGAAATGGTTGCTATGATAGTCAAGGGCTTCAAAAAGATGAAGTTCAGAAAGGCTAGGAAGCAAGGGAAATTCCAGAAGAAAACCTTCAATGCTGACAAAGACAGGTACAAGAAGAAAGAAGGCAAAAGCAGCAAGTTTGACAAGTCAAAAATCAGATGCTATAACTGTGATGGGATGGGTCATTTTGCAACTGAGTGCAAGAAGACCAAAACCAAAGCTCTCATTTCTTCAAGCAAGGATTGGATGGACTCATCATCTGACTCTGAAGAGGAGAAAGTGAATTATGCTTTGATGGCTAAAACTGATGAGACTTCTGCTGGTGAAACCAATGTATCTGAAGTTTTATTTGATTTTGATACTAATAATGTTTCTGAGCTAAGATCTTTCTTAAAATCTCTGCATATTAGTTTTAGGAGTCAATCTCTTGAAAATACAAGAATAAAATCTGAAATGGCAGAGGTTGTTAAGAGAAATGATCATCTAGAAGCTGAGTTAATTTTCTTGCATGAAGTTCAAGCAGAATGTGATAATGCTAAACACATGAAACTTGAAATTGAGTTTAAATGTAATGAACTTGAAAGGCAACTTAAAGATGCTAATGAAAAACTCAGAACCTGGACATATTCTGGTACAAAAACTCATGAAATCATTTCTGATAAAAACTGGAAAGAGTGTCTAGGGTATAAACCAGAAAATGAGAAAAAGGACAAAGGAAAGGTTGTTTCATCTAACCCTGGAAGAGTTATAGTTAATAACTCAACAAATCCAAAAACCTACAGATATGTTACAGACAGTACCGAAACCAAACTAAAACCAGTTAATTATGTGTATCCAGAAATTCCCAAATCTACTTCAGAAGAGGGATCTACTTCTACACATCATTCTGAGTCTAGAACTGTCAAAAACAAAAATGTAGGTCTTTTGTCCAAGAAGCAATTAAGGGACAGAATCTGTGAGGTAACAGATAGGAAGAGAGTTCCAACTGTCAAAAGGAACAGAAATGGTAAAGTTGGAATAAACAAGGAGAATAATTATAAGTATATTCCGAATGCACCAAGAAAAGTATGTTTTAACTGTGGTAATTCTAATCATCTTGCTATTGATTGCAGGAGGAGTAAAAAGAAGCCAACTGTAGTTCCTAAGTCTGACATTAGGAATAAATTAGTATTCTATAAACCACAGAATCCTTGTTTCCATTGTGGCAGTAAATGGCATTCTATCTATACATGTGAAGAATACCATAATTTGTACTATAATTATTATGAGCCTTTGCCAAAGTTCAATAAAAGTGCAAATTTTGGAAAAACAAAGAACTTGAATTCTAATCATGCATCTGTCAAGATAAAAACTAATTCTGATGGAGTTAATTCTGATAAAAATATCTTTACAAGAAAATCTTCTACTGATAAAGATGTTGAATTGCATGAAAAGAGAACCCAACAAGTGTGGGTTCTTAAAAATTCTAACTGAGTTCTTTGTGATTCTGATTGCAGGGTAAACAGAAAAATGTGTTAGTCATGGATAGTGGATGTTCTGTGCACATGACTGGAGACAAAACCTTGCTATCAGAATTTGAGGAAAAGGCTGGCCCAACTGTGTCTTATGGGGATGGCAACATTGGACAAACTTTGGGATATGGCATTGTAATTGGAAATGTCATCATTGAGAAAGTAGCTCTGGTGAAAGGACTAAAGCACAATCTGTTAAGTGTTAGTTAGATCACAGACAGAGGTTATCGTGTCAACTTTAATGATACTCATTTTGAAGTAATCAGCAAATCTACAGGAAAGATTGCATTAACAGGTCAAAGACATGGTAACATTTATGAAGCCAACATTCACACTAATACTGAAAATCCAACTACATGCCTCATCAGTAAAGCATCTGTAGATGAAAGTTGGAATTGGCATAAGAAGCTTTCTCATCTCAACTTCAACAATATAAATGAGTTGGTTAAGAAAGACTTGGTAAGAGGATTACCAAAGGCTCTATATACTCCTGATGGACTCTGTGATGCTTGTCAGAAGGCTAAACAGAGAAGGACATCATTCAAGAGCAAATCTGAATCCTCAATTGATGAACCATATCACATGCTACACCTCGACTTGTTTGGACCAGTGAATATTATGTCCATCAGTAAGAAAAGGTATACTCTAGTCATTGTTGATGAATATACTAGATTTACCTGGGTTTATTTTCTTCACAGAAAAGATGAAACTGCTGAAATACTGCTGGACCATGTTAGACTTATTGAAACTGGTACGGAATACAAAGCCAAGATTCTGAGAAGTGATAATGGGACTGAATTCAAGAATTCAGCAATGGAAGAGTTCTGCAAATACAAAGGAATAGTTCAACAATTCTCTGCTCCTGGCACTCCTCAGCAAAATGGAGTAGTTGAAAGAAAGAACAGAACTCTTATTGAAGCTGGTAGAACTATGTTGGAAGAAGCTAAACTACCTACATATTTCTGGGCAGAAGCAGTCAACACAGCTTGTTACACTCAAAATATTACACTAATCAACAGACATGGTGTAACTCCTTATCAGATGATTAAGGAAAAGAAGCCAAGTTTGAAGCATCTACATGTGTTTGGCTGCAAGTGCTTTGTTCTAAGACCTCATCCAGAACAGCTAGGAAAATTTGAGACAAAAGCTGATGAGGCCATCTTTATTGGCTATCCAACAACAAGAGCCTTTAAAGTCTATAATCTAAGAACAAAGACAGTCATGGAGTCTATTAATGTATCTTTTGATGATAGAAAGTTAACAGGAATACAAGAAGACTCTCATGACAGTTTGACATTTGCAAATGAAGCTACCAACAATCCTGATGAAGTCACGGCAGATACTGATATTCTGTCAGATCCTGATGATCGATCAATTCCTGATCAAACACCTGTTACTGATGATGACTCAAATAATGCAAATGTTGAGGGGGAGCAAGAGCGAGACATCACTAGTGATGATTCAACTCAAACATCAAGTAGAGATTCATCGGAAACAGACTCAAGTGACAATCAAGATAGTACATCAGAAGAAGACAGCACTATCTCAGGGGGAGCTTCTAGCAACTCTAGTTCTTTTGAAGAAAACACCAATCCAGGGGGAGCATCCAGTTCAAGAAATGACTTACCATCAGCAAGGAAATGGACAAAAAGTCACACTCCTGACTTAATCATTGGGAATCCTGAAGCAGGTGTTAAGACAAGAAGTGCAACTCAAAATGAATGTTTATATAATAACTTTCTGTCAAAGGAGGAGCCCAAGAAAGTTGAAGATGCACTTAAGGATGCTGATTGGGTGACAGCTATGCAAGAAGAACTGAATGAGTTTGAAAGAAATGAAGTCTGGAAACTTGTACCAAGACCCAAAGGAAGGTCTATTGTAGGTACAAAGTGGGTATTCAGAAATAAGACTGATTCAGATGGCACAATTGTGAGAAATAAAGCAAGACTAGTAGCAAAGGGGTATTCTCAACAGGAAGGAATAGATTATGATGAGACTTTTGCTCCTGTTGCAAGACTGGAGGCCATCAGAATTTTTCTGGCATATGCAGCCCACAAGAAATTCAAAGTATTCCAGATGGACGTAAAAAGTGCTTTTCTCAATGGAGAACTGGAAGAGGAGGTATATGTTGAACAACCTCCTGGATTTATTGATCCCAAACATCCAGATTATGTCTATAGACTGGATAAAGCACTTTATGGACTAAAGCAAGCTCCAAGAGCCTGGTATGAAACCTTAGCTCAATTCTTACTGGAAAGTGGATTCAACAGAGGTACAATTGATAAAACCTTATTTTACTTGAATCATGGTAAGGATTTGCTGTTAGTTCAAATATATGTTGATGATATCATTTTTGGGTCAACTAATACTAAGCTGTGTGAGAAGTTTTCAAAGCTAATGCAGTCGAGATATCAAATGAGCATGATGGGTGAAATGAGCTATTTCTTAGGTCTTCAAGTTAAACAGACTGATGAAGGGATTTTTATCAATCAGTCAAAATACACAAAGAATTTACTAAAAAGGTTTAACATGCAAGACAGCTCTACAGCTTCCACTCCTATAGCTACAGCTACAAAGCTTGATCCTGATCAAGGAACTGAAGTAGATGTAACCAACTATAGAGGGATGATTGGCTCACTCTTATATCTAACTGCTAGCAGACCTGATATCATGTATGCAACCTGTCTATGTGCAAGATTTCAAGCAAATCCTAGAGAACCGCATCTCATTGCAGTAAAAAGGATTTTCAGATATCTAAAGGGCACATCTTCTCTTGGCCTTTGGTATGCCAGAGAATCAGACTTTAGTTTATGTGGCTATTCAGATGCTGATTTTGCTGGATGCAAAATAGACAGGAAAAGTACTTCAGGCAGTTGTCAGTTTCTTGGAGGAAGACTAGTTTCTTGGTTCAGTAAGAAGCAAAAGTCTATCTCCACATCAACTGCAGAAGCTGAGTACATTGCTGCTGGAAGCTGTTGTGCTCAGATCATGTGGATGAGAAATCAGCTAATGGACTATGGTTTGTCATTTTTAAAAATACCTATTTATTGTGATAACCAAAGTGCTATTGCTATGACAGGAAATCCAGTTCAACATTCTCTTACAAAGCACATCAGCATCAGGTATCACTTCATAAGAGAACAAGTACTGGAAGGAACAATTGAACTTCATTTTGTTCCTACTGATCAACAGTTAGCTGATATATTCACCAAGCCACTTCCTGAGGCTACTTTTACAAAGTTGGTGAATGAACTTGGAATGGTAAACTATGGCAGTTCCTGAGAAAAAGAGGTCATCAGATACTGACGACCTGCAAATACTGATGGAAAGTCAATCCTGACAGTGGTCAACGTCGAATCCTGATGCAACGATTCGATAATCAGTATTTTGTCAGAGTCTAACTATCTTCATTTTATCTCAATTTCCTGATTCAAGTTATGTTTAATGTGATTGAATTCCTGATAATGTGATTACTTTAATTAGTCCTCATATTTAAATGTCAGATAACATGTTCAATCAGAAAAAAACATTGAATAGAATAGAATAAACAAAATTTTTCATTGATACTAAGAAAGAGTTTACATTCAAAGATTACATCTTTTGTGTTCTCTATCTACTAATCTATTCAACAGGAAATAAGAGACCAATCCACTCCATTGTTAATAGCCATCCCAGATCCCATCTTTGCCATTTTGTTTGGGTGGAAGTTGACAGGGATAAGGTTATTTTTGCTGACATATTCATTAACAATGGTTGATGGAGCTGGATGAGGATGCCTTAGATGAAAGCCATGCGAATGCTGTTTGGAGGGCAGCATCAATGTCGATCACTTTTGCAGGTTTTTCCTTCTCGATTTCTTCGAGACCTGCATCCATCTGCAACCAGAGAGTCTCCAGTTGTCTTTCCCAGTCGAAAGCATCAAACTCTTCACGAGTATAACTAAATATATCTCTTTTCTCTAAGAGATGGAGGTTTTTCTCAATGATGGTAAGGTTCGACATTGCTAAAACTTTTGATGAGAAGGGTTTTTCTGATTTTTCTTAACAGGAGAGAATGAAGCGTTAAAGAAGTAAGTGGACAAGTCTCTAAGATTAAATAGAGAAGGGTGGAACGAGAATATGAAACGATTCATATTACTGGTGCAAGTACCAGGTATTATTCGATTGTGATGTTTTAAATTTCTTTATTTAAAACAAAATTACCATGTTTTATTTTGGTCACAATTTTATTTTCCGAATAATATGTAGCGCGTGTGCACACTCGATGCTTACACACAGTTATATATGTAAGTCACGACGCGTGTAATCCTCACCACTCTCTCACGTAATTTGGTCTATTACTTTAGCCTAAACGAATGATTTACTGACACCTGTTTTTTAGAAGTTACAAGTATTGTCCAAAATCAATTAAGTTTACTAATTGATTTAGTTTTCTCAAACTATCAGTAAAGCATCGTCTCTCTTTGTCTCTACACTATCAAACCCTAATTTCAAAATTAACACATCTTTTGTGTTTGAAATTGCAATGGAGAACTTATTCATGAACAGCAAGGTGGTAATCAATGGAGTTACGTTTAATACTAATAACTTCACTGCAGTTCTAGATCATCAGGACTTGCCAAGTGATTTCCACATTATTCAGGACTTTTTGGCCTCAAGCCCAATCAATTATGCACTAACACAACCTGCCAAGATATCTTTTAAGTCTGTTATGCAGGTTTGGAACACAAGTGTTTTTGGGAAAAGTCATCCATCAGAAAATCCTCAGATGAGCTTTGAATATGACAATGTTACATACTATGTGACACCTGAGATTGTCAATGCAGCCCTACACTTACCATCAATCATTGGTAACCCTGTGTTCAAAGTTACTGATGCAAAACTTCTTGAGTATGTTGTAAGCTTGGGTTACAATGGAACACCAAAGAAGTTTGGGGAGCTCTACAGGACAAAGCTCAAGAAGGAATGGAATTTCTTCTTTGATACTATAAGCAGATGTTTCTTGAATAAAGTATCAAACTTTGATGCCTTACCCACAGGTTCAGCCAAAATTGGGTACTCTCTAATTCATGATCTCTCATTTGATTATGGTTCCTTTATACTGAAGGCATTAAGTGAAAGAAAAGCAGATAAATGTGGTTATGTGTGCTTTCTTAGATTTTTTCAATTAATATTTTCTCACTTATGTCCTCATGCTGTTTTTGAGAATGATACAATTTTGCCGATATGTAAAATCTCAGATAACAATATAAAGAGTCTAATCAATTCTGATAAGGCAAATAAGTTTGTGGGATCTCCATACATTCCTGATGAAGTATGGTCTCTTTTAAGAAAGAGAATGCCTATTCAATATGGCTCAACAACTGGTGCTATGGAACAGGACCTTACACATCCTATTCGTGACACAAGCACACAACCCAAACACTTACCTAAACAGTTAACCACCTCTGGTGTCTCACAAAAGGCATCAGTTGTAAAATCAAAGAAATCAGCTAGATCTGATGTGTCTAAGAGGCAATCAGGGTCAAAGGATTTCTTCACTCCAACTCATTCTCAAATGAAGTCACAAGGGGGTGGACAAAAAGTTGTTGAAACATCTGGTTTGGATAAAGGAACAGGAGTGAAAAGGAAAGTTGTTCAAGGAGCTATTTCTGATTCTGATGATGATTCAATGCCTATATCAGTCTTGTTGAAAAAGAAGGAGATTGATGTTGTTGATACAAGAGAAGTGGCTGTCTCTGAAAAGCCAAAGAAAAGAAGAAGATTAATCATCAAAGGCAAATTTGTTGATCATACAGAATTTCTGAATCTTACTGATGATATGGAAGGCAATCCTGATGTTGTTAATCAGGATGGATCATCAGTTCCTGACGCTACTGCTAATCCTGACATCTCTACTCCAAATAATTCACCTATGAAGACTGTTGAGATTTCTGATTCTCCAGCATCTGAATCTCCAAAGAGAAGAATTATTGAGATGTCTGTTGATGAAGTAAATGCTATTGCTGCTCAGCTGGGTATTAAACCTTCACCTCTTGAAGTAAAAACTGCTGAAGCAAATGTTTTTCACAGACAAAAGAAACAGAGGACTACAGTGTCATCTCTGAGAGGATCCAGCCCACAAGAACCTGAACTTCAAAGGAGTTCAGAAGCTATTGCAGATCCAGTCACACAAGAACCACCTACTCAAAGTGTAGGTGCAGACATTTTTGAAGGAATAGTCCCACAAGAACCATCTTCTCAAAGGGAAGGTGAAGACAAGAATATTCCTGCCCCACAAGAACCATCTTCTCAAAGTGAAGATGCTGGCAAACTAACATCAGCAGGGGAGTTTCCTGACAATGCTCAAGGGGCTTCTGAAATTGAAATTGAACTTGCTAGAAGTCTGGCAGAAAAAGCTGCTCATGATTTGCACATTGCTGAATGTGACAGAGTGATTGCTGACACTGCATTTGAGGGAAGTACACAAGAACCTTTGACTCAAAGTGTTGAAGAAGCTTCAAAACCTCAGACTACACAAGAACCATCAGTAGCAAATACTGATGCAAGTCATGCTATAGTTGCAGTGGTCAATCCTGATGAAAGTACTACTGATTCACTTATTCCATTGCTTATTGAGCCAATTTCAGCAAGGCCAATGGATTCGTTAACTACTTCATCAGGTAACATCTCTTTATCTACTTCATTTACTACTGATAGTATGATTACAGATAGACCTGATAACAGGGATACCTCTATTTGTATGACTTCAGACCACTCTTCTCAGCCACCTCTTATTTCTTCACAATTAATGAGCCAGAACTTTTCTTGTGAGATTGAGAGTGAACATTTAGAGAAAAAGAAGAGTGATGAGAGGCAGTCTCCTGAACTGGCAAAAGGAGAGGTAGAAAAGAGTGAGAAGTTATTAACTTCTAGTGAGGTAGGAGTTGCTATTGAAAGCAACTTAGGTAACATTGTGAGAAGTGATGAGATCACTTTAAAAGAAAAGAGAGATTTAGGACATGTTACTAATTTGTCTGCAGGTCATCAGGATTCACCAGCTGTATCCACTGGTGTTTTGAAAATGAAAGGTATTATGCTTCCTGATGATGATGTTGAACATAAACTTCCTGAGGCTGGTGGTGGCTCAGATGATGATGATGATGATGATCATGCTGATCTTGAAACAAGGCAAATGCAGGCGGCTATAAAAGCAAGTCTCAAATCTACTTATGGGTCTTCAAGTAGATACATGCAGTCAATAACTGAAGAAGAATTCAGAGGGGAGTATACTTCACTTCTTCCACCTGATACTCGAGCTACAAGGGGACATGAATGGGATACAGAATGGAAGGAACCTACTGCTGAGATGAATTTTCAAAATGCTCTGTTTCATTCTGGTCATATTGCTACGCGGATGCCGACACCTGAACTTAAGGCTCTTCTCAAAACCAATGCTCTTCTAGCAAAGGGATTGAGGAGTGAGATTGAATCAATGAAGGCTGCAACAGATAAATTTCAAGAGGGTATTCAAACATCTGTTTCCATATCTGCTACTGCTTCTCAAGCACGCCTTCTTGCAGATGATATTAAAGCTCTTGACAGGAGATTGGATTCTAGAATGACTGTCTTGGAATCTAAAGTTGATACTATCGATGAAACCCTCAAGCTTATATTGTCGTTCTTCATTCAGGACGATACTGATGTCAAAAAGGGGGAGAAGATAGTCAAAACAAAATGTTCACCTGATCCAGTTGTACAAAAGGATGATAATTCTGGAAATGATGGTGGTGCTGAGTCACATCAGAAAATTGAAACCTCTGATGCTGCTTTACTGATAAAGATAACGAATACTCAAACTAAGCAGTCAACTCATGTTTCTGAATCTGGAAAGAAGACAGTGACATCTGGTCAAACTCTGTCAACCATTCCTGAGGATGATGTGTATGTGGAACAGGATGAAGATGCTGCTAATCTGTTTCATGAACTTGACACTGGGGATGGTCGTGTTCTTAAATTATTTCATAAAGACAAAAGAGTTCAACAGTATCATGCTGAGAAAGCACTTGTCTTATCTACTGAAGAAAATCCAAACATGACTACTGATGAGTTCTTAGAAGAACAGAACAGGATCCTTGAAGAGCTTGCAAAACAGAATAAAGCTCTTGCTGCAAGAAGAGGCAGAGGAGGAAGATACAGAAATAGAGGAAGATCATCTGCTCAAACTAGTTCAAGGCAAACAAGATCTAGTGGAATCAAATTGAAAGATGGTTCTGAAAGTGAAAAGAAGAAAACTCCACTATCTCTTGCATCAACTCCAGATAACAAATTTAATGCTCCTGAAGAAATTGTAGAGGAGATATTGCCTTTGAAAAGGAAGAGTAAGGCAGCTGTTCAATCTACTGCATTTAATGAGAAGTCAGTCGTTGTTTCTGATTCTGAAATCTTAAAAGAACTTAAGATTATGATTCTTAAAGTTGTGGTTGAATTTCACAATGTGGAAGTTTCTGAAGATACATTGGAGTATGAACAAGAAAACTTCAGAAGATTTGAAAGAGAAAGTGAAGTCAGAGCTAAAGCCACAAAAGCAGAAAAGATAACAACCAGGGATTACTTAAGAAATGTTTATAGATCTGACAGGAAGTTATGGTATGATAGAGATAGATCTGTTCCTGAACATCAGCAGGATTATCCAACTAATGAGAAGAAGAAGAGTAAGAAGAAGGAGGTGGATAAGGCTGATTATAGGAAACCAGTTGTATTCATATCAGCTGGATTGATAAAAGAGTCTTCTTTAATCAATGAATTTCTGATTGTTAAAACAGAGTCTACTACTTTTATTGCTGAAAATCCACCAAAATGGGTGAGTATGCAATCTGGCTTGAGAGGATGGGAACCTGGCACAAGAGGAGGAATTGGATATAGTCATGCACTGGTTATTTTCATTGCACAAACTGATCAATATGCTCTAGTTGACAAGATTGGGGATGAGTTAACTGTAGATCATCTTTGGAAACTTGAAGCTGTTGCTATTATTGCTGATTGTCATGCTGATGCAAAGAAAATAGAGAAGCTGGTGTACTTCATGAAAGATGGAAGTGTGAAGAAGATTCCTATTCATGAATTGTTGTGTAAATCTGCAAAAGAACTGAAATATGTTCTGTATCTTCTCAGAAGTAAAAGAATAAATGTTCGTGAAAGAGAAGTTTATCAAAATTGGTGTGTCATGATTTACCTGAAGATTAGACAGAGATTCATGGATGGAGGAACAAGGTATGATGGCAATTATATTCCCATGTACTTAAATTTAAGAGATAGAGAGGTTGAAATGAAGAAAGGTACAGCTGTTAAAGAAGTGTATCTAGGCATGGAACAACTATCTCTAAATCCGGATGGAAAGGAAATTGCTTATGTGTTGCTAGGTGACTTAGATCTTCCGAGAAACTCAATTAAGAACATCAGGGCAGCTATTTATCAGATTAATGAGGAAGATGAAGAACTCAAAAATCTGAAGAAGAAACTGATTCAAATTCTTGAAAGCAAGGAAGAAGAATTGTTATCTGAATTCTTGAGACTGAATCTGTTCTATCAAAGAATTTCTGAAACTGTTCCTGATGATTTTTAGAAGGTATTTTGTTTTGAGTTTTTGACATCTTGAATCAAGGAATTTGTGCTTTGTTTTATAAAGAACAAATTGGGGGAGATTGTTAGATATTGATTCAAGAGATGATCAGGATCTGGGCATTACTGATCAGATACTGATGCTGACGTCATCAGGAATGCACTGTCAGTATTGGACTATCAGGATTAGAAGCTGGTCAGTATTTGATGAAGATTCTCATCAGACCAGAGATCAAGGAAGATTGATATGTCGGTTCCTAATTTGTAGGAAGGCAGCTATCATACAAGATATGCATTCAGAGATATATGTAATTGATTTAGAATATCTTGTAATTGATAGTGCAACTGTGTACATTATATAAACACAGTTTAGGTTTTACATTTGGTAATAACTTACACGAGTTATATTGTAACCTAGCAGCTCTTAAGAACATAAGAATTTCTTAAGAGAGTTTTGTAACAGTTTTATATCAGAGTTAATAAAGCTGTTATTGATTCATACTTGTGTTATTTGTTTTAAGTCGAAAATCTTATACAATTGTATTCAACCCCCTTCTACAATTGTTATTTACTGGGCAACAAGGTAAAATTCAATGATTCAAACTACATATAGTACCAAAGCTGAAGATCCGTGCTTAATTGCTGTGTCTTCCATTTTGGTGGGAATCCCATTGATACTAATGACTCTAACAGTACATAGTTTAGTAAACAAATAATAATCTGCAATGGAATAGCAGAACTTGGCTCGCACTACATAGTTGTTCAAATCAATGCCTACATAACAGGCTTCGCTTTGTCATGTAATACAGTCTGCTATTACTACCACTACTGCTATATGCTATTCATGTCAACTGGCAAAAATATCGAACCACCTCCGACTCTTTGAGTGGGAAGAAGAATGTTGTGTGCGATAATTGGGACAAATGAACTTTAAACATCAACATGTCTGTTGTTATCATGTAATAAAATTACTTCTATTAAAGATTAGCCTTTGGCCATTACAAAATTTTGCTAAAGTTGGTAATGACAAATTATATTAGCGGTCATTACAAATCTTGGTAAAGTTCTATAACTAGGAATACACTAGTCTAAATTTTCCTATTAGATGAATAATTTATCAAAAGAAAGAACAAGACAAAAAACAAAACAACTTTGTGTATGGAATTGAGATTGATTTCACTGACAAATACAAGAAGCTATGCAAAATACTATATATACTAGTACACATAACTGTAAGGAATTGAGATTGATTTCACTTACAGCACCAATAAACTGCTCCCAGCTTAATAGGTGACCAAACCACAAACATGAAAGCAATATGCTGACCAACTAAGCGAAATAAAAAAGATGAGAGAGAAAAATAGATTAGAATCATTATTTACAGAGCTAAGAAACCAGACTCTTGGTTTAATTGAGAAAACCAAACACTAGCTTTAGCTTTCGAATGCCTAGTAACACAGCCCAAACTAAACCACCAACACAATCACAAAAGGCTAGTTGAATCAGCGAATCGACTAATCTCATTCTCTCCAATCAGTATAAGGCTATATATTTTAAACTATTTCACATTTATCTGTTTAAACATGTTTACTAAGTCCAAATTAAAAATAAGCTGCTGAATCATCAAACCGACAACCATAACACCAACTATACTGCTTGTCTAATTAACACAAACTATGCATTCTAAATAATTTCACAATTATGCTTAAAACGCTTCTAATGTCTCGGAATTATAATCAAATTCATTAAAACAACTAAAGCCCAACCCTAACAATAAATCCAAACCCTAACTTGAACTTGTCGAAAATCGAAACAATAACACAACAAATCCAACTAAACCACCAACACAATCACAAAAGAAAAATGATTACCGGAGAGAATCTACTAGTGTTGATAGTGAGAAGCGAGATCTGATCAACTTTAGGTCTAAAAATAGCAATCTGAGAGTTGAAAAGCGAGAGACACTTATCGCACGGCGATAACTGAACACGGGAGCTGTTATTATCGGGATAAAACGAGTTCTTGGTGGAAAAAGCGATGCCGAAAGTGAAACCATCGGAGCGCTGTATCTTGGCGTCTGAGCAAGGTGAGAAGATGTGGTTGGTGTCGCTTCGGGACTCTGAGAGGATGGATATTATGTAGATGAAGATGATTGTTGCGATTTGAGTAATCGCCATCGCCATTGTTGAGGGGGGGTGGGTGGGTGGGTGGGTGGGAAGAAGTTAGAGAGATTGAGAGTTAGGGAGAGTTTTACTAGAGAGAGAGAGGGAGAGAGTGAGAGAGAGGGGTTTTAGATCTAAAAGAGAGATATTTTGTTAAAGTAGGAGTCCAATTTGTTTCGGCGGTATTATTTGCCCCTAAAACATTTCATCGGGCGGTATTATTTCCCACTCAAATATTTCACCGGTATGTGTGCTATTATTTGATATTGTCAATATATTTATGTATTTTTATTTTTATTATTAAATAATTTTAAATTTACTAAATAAATATTTAAATTTAAATTGATTTGTATTTTATGCGAAGATCAACTTTGAGCAACATTCGGGACAAAATTAGTTAAAAGGAATGTCGATTTTGACCGGTTTGACCGTTATAAAAAAACCAAATAAATCTAGGAAATTTTTTAAAAAATTACAACATCACTAAAATTGTTATATCTTGACATACGTGCGATTGGAACGTCAAAAAAATAATTTTAAAAAATAGATTCATCATTCGGGACAAGACTATTTAAAAGGAAAGTCCATTTTGACCGGTTTGACCGTTATAAAACCAAACCAAATACATGTAGGATTTTTTTAAAAAATTACCACATCACTAAAATCGTTATATCTTAACACCCGTGCGATTGGAACGTCGAAAAAATAATTTAAAAAAATAGATTCATCATTCGGGACAAGATTAGTTAAAAGGAAGGTCGACTTTGACCGGTTTGACCGTTATAAAACCCAACCAAATAAATATAGGAATTTTTTTTAAAAATTACCACATCACTAAAATCGTTATATCTTGACACTCGTGCGATTGGAGCGTCGAAAAAATAATTTAAAAAGTTATATTCATCATTCGGGACAAGACTAGTTAAAAGGAAGGTCGACTTTGATCGGTTTGACCGTTATAAAACCCAACCAAATAAATATAGGAATTTTTTAAAAAAATTACCACATCACTAAAATCGTTATATCTTGACACTCGTGCGATTGGAGCGTCGAAAAAATAATTTAAAAATTTAGATTCATCATTCGGGACAAGACTAGTTAAAAGGAAGTCGACTTTGACCGGTTTGACCATTATAAAACCCAACCAAATAAATCTAGGAATTTTTTTAAAAAATTACCACATCACTAAAATCATTATATCTTGACACCCGTGCAATTGGAACGTCGAAAAAATAATTTAAAAAGATAGATTCATCATTCGGGACAAGACTAGTTAAAAGGAAGGTCGACTTTGACCGGTTTGACCGTTATAAAAACCAACCAAATAAATATAGGAATTTTTTTAAAAAATTACCACATCACTAAAATCGTTATATCTTGACACCCGTGCGATTGAAACGTCGAAAAAATAATTTAAAAAAATAGATTCATCATTCGGGACAAGACTAGTTAAAAGGAATGTCGACTTTGACCGGTTTGACCGTTATAAAACCCAACTAAATAAATATAGGAATTTTTTTAAAAAATTATCACATCACTAAAATCGTTATATCTTGACACCCGTGCGATTGGAACGTCGAAAAAATAATTAAAAAAAATAGATTCATCATTCGGGACAAGACTAGTTAAAAGGAATGTCGACTTTGACCGGTTTGACCGTTATAAAACCCAACCAAATAAATATAGGAATTTTTTTAAAAAATTACCACATCACTAAAATCGTTATATCTTGACACCCGTGCGATTGGAACTTCGAAAAAATAATTTAAAAAATAGATTCATCATTCGGGACAAGACTAGTTAATAAAATAAAATAAATATCTAATGCAACACTTCAAACAGCAAATGCAACACTACTGTTATCTAATGCAACGCTTCTGCCTCGTCAGCAAATGCCACGTCAGCATATGTGGGTCCCACTTATGCCACGTCAGCAATTGCGAGTCCCACTTATGCCACGTCATTATGATGGGCCTCATGACACGTCACCCTTGTGGGTCCCACACTGCCACGTCAGCAGTGGTTGGTCCCACATCTGCCACGTCATATTTTTAAAAAAATTATAAATATATCTAATGCAACACTTCAAACAGCAAATGCAACACTACTGTTACCTAATGCAACGCTTCTGCCACATCATCAAATGACACGTCAGCATTGGTAGGTCCCACCTTTGCCACGTCAGCAATTGTGGGTCCCACAATTGCCACGTTAGCATTGGTGGGTCCCACAATTGCCACGTCACCATTTATTAAAATAAAAAAAATATCAAACGCAACACCAGGAGTTAGTGTTGCATGATGTGAAACAGTGTGGGTAATACGCAACACTAAATTATATCTAACACAACACCAGTTCAGCTCAGTTGCAAAAGACCCAAAATTTCTATCTAACGAAACGCTTTCTGTGCAACGCTTTGTAAAAAGGGTTGCGTATGCTCACTTATGGCGTAGTGAGAACCCCGTGATCATCAGGAGCAGACTAGCCTTTCAGAGTCTATTCCATCAGGAATTGACGTTTCAGAGTCTACTCCATCAAGAACTGATCTTTCAGAGTCTATTGAGGAAAGATCAGTAACTAGCAGCAATATGGAATCTACTGATTCTATTGATCAAAGGAGAGTTTTTGAAGGTAGAAAGAATTCTTCTACAAGAGATACCACTAACTTAGGGGGAGAGACTAGCAGAGTTAATCTACCACCTGTTAGAAAATGGACAAAGGATCATACTGAAGATTTGATTATTGGTGATCCAAATAGTGGTGTTCGAACTAGAAGATCAATTCAAAATGAATGCTTGTATAGTTGCTTTCTCTCAAAGAATGAACCTAAGAAGGTTGAAGAAGCCTTACAGGATCTTGATTGGGTAATTGCAATGCAGGAGGAGTTAAATGAGTTTGAGAGAAACAAAGTCTGGAAACTGGTACCAAGACCTAAAGATAGATCAATTGTTGGTGCAAGATGGGTTTTCAGAAACAAGCTAGATGAATCTGGTATGATTGTAAGAAACAAAGCAAGACTGGTGGCCAAGGGTTATTATCAGGAAGAAGGCATTGATTATGATGAGACCTTTGCACCTGTAGCAAGATTGGAAGCAATCAGAATGTTTCTTGCATTTGCAGCTCATTCAAAATTCAAGGTATACCAGATGGATGTAAAGAGTGCTTTTCTAAATGGCAAACTTGATGAGGAAGTGTATGTGGAACAGCCACCTGGATTTGTTGATCCAAAGTTTCCAAATCATGTCTACAAACTTGACAAGGCACTCTATGGACTAAAGCAGGCACCAAGAGCATGGTATGAGACTTTGTCTAAATTTCTTCTTGAAAATGGCTTCACAAGAGGTACAATTGACAAAACTCTATTCTTTAGAAAGATAAAAGGTGAATTGATTTTAGTTCAATTTTATGTTGATGATATTATTTTTGGTTCTACTAATGAAAAGTTGTGTGCTAAGTTTAGTAAACTTATGCAGTCTAAGTATCAGATGAGCATGATGGGTGAATTAAATTATTTCTTAGGCTTGCAGGTCAAACAGACTGAGACTGGTATTTTCATTAATCAGTCAAAGTATATCAAAGATCTTTTAAGAAGGTTTGACTTTCAAGACTGTGCAGTTGCAAAAACACCCATGGCAACAGCCACTAAACTAGACTCTGATCCTAAGGGAAAGAGTGTGGATAATACTAGTTATAGAGGCATGATAGGCTCATTGTTATATCTAACTGCAAGTAGGCCAGATATAATGTTTTCTACCTGTTTATGTGCTAGATTCCAAAGTGATTCTAAGGAATCTCATTTAATTGTTGTGAAGAGAATTTTTAGATATCTCAAAGGAACTCCAAATCTTGGTTTGTGGTACCCTAGAGAATCTGATTTCTTTCTAATTGGCTATTCAGACTCTGATTATGCAGGGTGTAAGATAGACAGGAAAAACACTACAGGTACATGTCAATTCTTGGGAAATAGATTGATTTCTTGGGCAAGCAAGAAGCAACAATCTGTTTCAACCTCAACTGTAGAAGCTGAGTACATAGCAGCATGTAGTTGTTGTGCACAGCTCCTTTGGATAAGAAATCAGTTGATGGATTATGGTATGACACTTAGTAATATTCCTATGTTTTGTGATAATACTAGTGCTATTAAAATTGCAGAAAATCCAGTTCAACATTCAAGGACTAAGCACATTGATGTCAGGTATCATTTTATTAGAGAACATATTGAGAATGGTACTGTGGAACTTCATTTTGTTCCTACTGACAAACAGCTTGCAGATATTCTAACTAAACCACTTGATGAGACTACATTCAGTAGATTAGTAAGTGAGTTAGGAATGCTAAATTTTTAGATCTTTAACATCTGCAATAGTAGCAAGGTATGTTGT
The DNA here is from genome assembly GCA_037693485.1 of Kitagawia praeruptora. Taxonomy (NCBI): domain Eukaryota; kingdom Viridiplantae; phylum Streptophyta; class Magnoliopsida; order Apiales; family Apiaceae; genus Kitagawia; species Kitagawia praeruptora. The sequence continues at coordinate 24,990,987 of CM075350.1, read as the reverse complement.
TTTTAGCTTATAGACTTGATATTCTTGTCAGGATCTATATTTGATTGTTAAATGCTTTAGCTATAACACTTTGCCTTGATAAATTTCAGTATGATAGACTTGTTAATAATCATCAGGATTAGATTTGTTATCAGGATGCTGACGTCATCAGTATTGTGTTAGTATCAGGATTATGAAAATTGTTTCAGATCCTGACGTTTACTTTGTGTAGTAATCTAATTCTGTGATGTGTTAAGTCTATGCCAGCAAGTTTTAATATTTGCATACTGATAATTTATACATCATTCAATAATCAAAAGACAAGTAGATAACAAGAAATTGTATTTTCATTAACTGAAATCATTACATATATGGAAATGAAATACAACATCTTTTTGTCTAACTTCTACTGATAATTCTATACTTGTTTATTGATATGAATTCTGAGGTATAGGACAAGGAGCATCTCAAGAAATCCATCAGGGGATTGAATAGCCTCGTCTACTCTTGGATTCCTTGTCTGGGCGATTTGAATGAGAGCAGCTAACTTAAATGTATAGCATCCCCATCAAGATCAACCTCAGACTCTCAGCCAAATTCTTCATCCTCAAGTTTTGAGGAGGTTAGGGGAAGATTGTATCCAACAGATGGATGTTCTAGGAGAAACCTCTGGATATTATCGGAAACCAATCCATCCATGATTAGTTCGATGAGAAGAGTCGTCTTTTCAAAGAGATGATCAAGAACAGGATGTTCATCGACTGTGAAAAATCTAAAGAATGGGTTTGAATGGAATTTTGGTTTGAGAAACATTGTTGAGAAGAAAAGAAATTGAAAGGTTTATGGAGAAAGGCATAAGGCGTCTGTTTCTTTTAAAGAAAGACATAAAAGAAAAATGCCACGTGGAAACTCCATATTAAGTCTCTGGAATCAGGATGACATTGATCAGGATTTCAAGTGTGACCATCAGGATTTGAGAAGTATTATTATTTTTAAATCACATTGCTTTTTGTGATTATTTTGATGGAGGTCACAACAGGAAAAGGAAGCTGATCAGTATTGATTATTTATACCATGATTTATTTCATGAAAATCAATTTTGGATTTTATTTTCCAAAAATCATGGATAACCGCACCTTTTAGGGACTGACACCTGTCAATCTACGTGTCAACGTGGGATAGTGGTCTGAAAGATTTGTGAAATATATTTGTTTTGAAACTCTAATCGTGTAATTGCTTTCTCTAATTTTACATTCTCTAAAGCAAAAACACTCTTGAGTTTTCAAAATCACTAATCCATTTCAAGAATTTTTCAAGTTCTTTTCAGATCAAAAATGGCAGCTCAGAGAAGATTACCTAAGTCAGTAGCCTTCAAGTTTGGTGATTTTGATTTTATGACGAACAATCATGTAGCAGCTATCACCAACAAGGAAGGAGTATTAACTGATTTTCATCCAATCATGGACTTTCTGGCGTATGGACCATTAAGTTATGCATTGACAGCATCTCCACAAATTAATCAAGCAGCTGTTACACAAGCTTGGGAAAATGCTGAGCAAAAGAGAATTTTCTCTGACATTACAAAGAAGGACAATGAAAAGAATCTAGATGAAATACCTGCAATTCATTATCCACATCATTTTCAGGTAATTCTTAAAACTCATCTTCCTACTCTCTACAATTCTTCTTTCTTTTGTGGTGAAATGGCTCAGGAATCTCAATTGGAGGAGAACCCACCTGTGTCTACCCATATAATAACCCTAACTTTATCAAAGTTACAGTGATCACATGAATAGTAAATTCCGAGAATTTAGAGAAATGGTATATAAGTACTCCATAATGGAAACGGGAAATGAATAAACAGAAACCATATTAGTATTGTACACTGAAATTAAGTGACTTGAAATGACGATAGATTCCCGAAATTCCTGAATATGGATTTTGAGGATTTTGATTTCGAATAAGCTTCTATTGGATATTAAGGAGCATGGAAATATTAAAGGAATCATATATTGAGGAATTAGAAGATTTAGGTTAAACCAAGGGATTTATAAGTTAAGAGAATACCAAGGGAAATTGGATTTGTAAATGATTTCGAAAACCAATGAGATAATGAGGTATACTCGAAACGAACCACAATTAGACGAGTATGGAAATAAAACAACCAAGATTAGTAATATAACAAGGATACATACTACATTATAATCAACCAAGGTTATTAGCATTTACTTAGAAAATCAAAAATGAGATTTATAGATCATCCAAGGTGACATCATGCATGACATCACTTTCCACTAACTTTTAATCAAGGGTAAATTAGTAACTTTACATGGAAACCATCTATAACCTTCACCAAGCTTCCATAAAACTCTAGAAACCTTAAGACAACAACAACCAACACCAAAATCATCATCTTCTCTACAAAAGAATGAATTTCGGCCAAAAAAGACAGCAGGTTGGTAAATCGAGTATAACTCCTTCGTTTCTCAGCCGAATTTCGTGTTCTTTAGCTTTTTGGAAACGTGGTGAGATGCTCTACAACTTTCATTTAGAAGCCTCCTCCAGAAAACGTAGGTAAAGCCTTCGTTTTTGCGAATCTTCCAGCTGATGAATGGTAAATGAATAGTGAAATCTTAGAATTAACTTTGTTTTCATGGCTTCTTTAGTTGATTCAAGCTATTATAAGGTGGTTTAAGCATAACCCAATGCTTACTAGGTGTTATTAAAGCTTCAAAGAGGTATAAATGCTCTTGCCCCTTGTATTTATGGTAAATATTGAGTTGGTTAGTAGTTAGATGATATAAATGTTAAGTTTATAATGATTTTGTGCTATAAATGGTTGGATTTGATATGAGATTTGTGTTGTGGACTTGTAACCATGGTTGGGATGAAGCCCACATGGTGTAGGGTTTAGAATGAGTGTGGAATGATGATTTTGGAATGGTTAAAATATGGAAAGTATGAAAATATAGCCGTTATAATGTCCGATTTTCGTTTAACCAAGTAGATGCCCTGTTTTTGGAACAACGGTCACGTACGGTAGGTTTCTGTTTAGGACACCAACTAACCATGATGAGATAGAGCTTGGTTCATAGATTGTTTTGATATAAGGTGCGTTAAAATCTGATGAACGGTTTAGGAGAAAAGTCAGTTTTAGTGAAAGACGTTCGAAAGCCGAGAAAACGTAGTTGTACCAACTTTGAGGCTATAACTACCATACTTAGACATTCTTAAAAATTATAAAATTTTGTGATATGGTAGTAGGGTAGGTAAAGAGGTATTACCAGTTGGCCTTATGGTAAAATTCAAAATCAATATTTTCTGAGAATTTTTACAGTTAAGTGTGGTCGTTAGGGGAAATGGTGAAAACCCCTGAAACTTCGATTGAGTTTATAAATGGCTAAGTTCTTGAACCTTTGGGGTATAGTGATACGTTAAACATATTAAAGTGTCAAGGGTATTGTTATACAAGAGTGAAGTGAGAAAGGAATGTAGTGTTCTAACGACGATCCTTTTTGTGTTTATAAAAACTTCGGGAGAGCCACGAGCTATACTGCAAGGATACAGAGATCGAGGCAAGATTTCTTCTATCCTTACTTTGTAAAACTACTTATCTTCACAATGATATGATTTTATGGAATATGTATATGATTCTATGGTTGCTATATTGCTATGAATTATTTTTCTCTGATAGTGGGAATTAAAGAGAAATGGTTATGAATTATGAAATATGAATGTGGATATGATTATGAATGGAGCGAATATGATTTATGGGAAAGGGGATATGAAAGAGAATGGTATCAGTTGTTATCTAGAGTGATATAAAGGAATGGTATCAGTTGTTATCTAGAGTGATATAAAGGAATAGTATCATTTATTATCTAGGGTTATATGATTTATAATATTATTTTAAAAGTATTCTTTCTAAATGTTGTGATAGATATTATTGAGTATTATTTAATACTTCTAAAATAAATGGAATACTTTATGTATACAAGAACATATTTGATTTCATTGAATATAGAAGAGATGTCTGAGTCATAATCAAAGTATTATGACATAAATATTTTTAAAGGTGATGATAAATGGAAATGGAAATGATATATGTGAAAGGAAATGTGAAAGGAAATGTGAAAGGAAATGTGAAAGGAAATGTGAATGGAAATGTGAATGGAAATGTAAAATGTGAAATGGTATTTGATAATGGAAAAATGATTTAAAAAAGGGGGATTGCAACAGAAAGCGTAAGAGGCTGTGTGGTAGTGGCACAGTCCAGCATCCAATATTTATTCCGGCCCAAGAGTGCCGAGGGAGGATGTAGTGGAGAACCTTCCTCCTAGGGGATGGTGGAGAACCTACCTCCGTCTATCGGTAGTAAAAGGGACGGGTACGGAGGACGACTGATCATCGGGCCTCACGTATTCGGCAACAGTGAAAATCCCCAACGTTTTCTTTAAAGGAAAGAACTGGAAAATGGTTTTCAGATTTTTATACTGAAAACAGAAAAATGATATGAAAAGATGGAATTACTGTTACAGATGAAGAGAAACTGATTTTATATTATGGTATAAAATTGTTGTGTAAAAAGGAAATGGAAGGATTATAATGAGAGATATAGTTCAAATTTATATGTTATCTTGAGATAATATATTGAAAAGAAGTGTGAATTATTATCTGAATATAGAAGAGCAATTGATATTATGTTGTTGTACCTTCCTTTTCTTATAATAGAAAGTGGATGATGTATTATTAAATAGGAATGTCATTTTTCTCAAAGTCTATAATTATTTTCCAGATTATTATATGATATTAGAAGTGAGACTGAGATTAAAATACTATATATTTCTTTCGTACAAGGATAATTGGAAAGTGTATATAAATATTGAATGGAAATAAAATTCTTTCCATAATAACTGAAGTTTGCGTTTGTCTATTATATATATATAATGGTTTATTTTCCTTTGATGTTAGTAGATAGAAATTATCTTGCTGAGCTATTTTAGCTCACTCTTGCTACTTATCTATATACAGCTAGGTATGCCGATTCTACGCAGAACGCCCCGCAAGAGAGTAGGGGGAAGGCGACCTTCTGAGAGCGCGCTAGCATCGATTTCTGAGGAAGCGTAGAGGCAAACGGGTCCTGGTAGCTCTATGTATAATTAAGTGTGTAGGCATGTAAGAGACTTTTGGTTGTTGAAATGCTTCATGTCGAGGTATTATTCAGCAATGTATTTAAGGATGATTCTGGGTTTGTAATAACTGTTAACTCTAAACTTTTGTTATAGTGAATGTTGTTCTCTGAGCATATGACTGGTGTGTGTTAATATTTAAGTGTGGGGTCTATTGTGAGTTTATTATGCATTTATACTCCAACTGCCAAGAGAAGGATATTAATAAGTGGAAATTGGTCCGTGATGGCCTGGATTCATGACCCCGGATTTGGGGCTGTCACAGTTTGGTATCAGAGCTTAGAGTCATATTGCTCCGGAACAAGAGTGATAGTAATATATACACATATAGGTATATAGGTAAGGATATAAAATATGAACTCACATCGAGTTCAAGGGGGGTTTATCGAACGAAGCGTTTATTCTAAGTAATGATTATAATTTTATAGATTATTGCTAATAAAGGTTATTATGCCAAAAGTGTTAAGTTTATGTAGCACACGAGATCGATATGAGAAAGGGAATACTTGATGTATCGGGAAGTGTACGTTAGATAACTTCGTGAGTAATCCCAGGGTGATCTATCATCTCTTATTCAAGAAAAGGGGTCTGTATCTTTTCAAAACTTTCTGGTACCTTTGGAATGTGTTTCAAAATTGTATTTTATCTATTTTAGTCAAAATATTTTCCTAAGATTATTTTTGGAAGAGGGTTTTATCATCGTGATTAAATATTTTCTTTATACTTCTTATTCCAACTAAGAGGAACAATCCTATATGTATACACAAGGACGATCTGTCTGTGTGATTGAAAGTCGGAGGGGACGCCCTCACTTGTGTTACGTACGGGTTCTTCCATCATATTGATTTCCCAAATATCCTTTTGTTTCAAATAAAAGTTATTTAAAACTCTTAATCTTATAAATTGCTGTGGGACACCTGCTTGTTTCTGGGTCCGTTTCAATTCAAAGCTTCTTGAATTCTATCAATCGTTTCGAATATAGAAGATTTCAGTAATGGATGGGATAATGGAAGCAAGGTTTAGAGCATACATGATTATACGAGGAAACTCGAGACTTCAAGGGAAATTTCAATAAGAGATAATTAGAGCTAGAAGCATTTCGATATAAAAGAGAAAGGAATTTCGTGAGAAGAAATGGGTATATTTGAGGACTAGTGAGATAAAAGAATATGAGGAATTTTAAGGTATAATTGAGATTTACTATTGAGAGTAAGGTGTATTTTGAGGGAAAAGTCAGAATAAGGATAAACAAAGGAAGTGGGGATAGTTAATGAAGTTTGTGTATCCTGTCTAAATTCTATTGTATTTTGATATTAAATGTTGAGATTCAAGGATATTGATGTATATAAGGTGATTGACTTAAATGAAAAGGAAATTTGAGGGTCAGAAAGGAGGTTCAAGTGAAGGGAGTTACTTTAGCAAGGTTGGTAAAGGACAAAAATCTCCATTTGTGGGAAGGTCAGGGAGTAACAAGGCTGTTAGTGAGACTGTGAATCAGGGTGGGAAGTCCTCAGGAACATTCCAGTCAAACCAATCAAGACCACCATTACCAGAGTGCAATACGTGTGGTAGAAAGCATACAGGAGCGTGTAGACTATTGGGAGTAACTTGTTATAAATGTGGACAGAAGGGGCATTACTCTAACAGGTGCCCAACAGTTGATGCGAACCCTAGGAATGACGTCAAGTGTTACCAGTGTGGGAAATTAGGACACTTTTCTAGAGATTGTCGTTCTGGTGGGTCGTCTGCGCCAGGACAAAGTATGACTGCTTCAAACAAACCTACTGCCAGAGTGTACAATATGACCTTAGGAGAAGCGTTGAAAAAGCCGGATACAGATGCAGGTGAACATTTTCTTTTAGTATCTAAATTTTAGTGTAAATGTTGGTTAAGAATCAATGTGGTCAATGAATGGTGTAAATAAGTTAACAAAATAGATAAGAATGATCTATCTGAGTTGGGGGTAAGATATGCTGATCCAGAAAGAGAAAGTAATAGTATTTTGGGGGAAACCACAGACTTGTTTAGATACGAACAGGAAATATATATTATAGGTAGTATTTTCTTACAATTGTTTCAAGGAATCTTATTCTAGTCGGATTTCTGAAAGATTTTACAGAGACAAGATATAATAAGATCGAAGTGTGCATATTTTATGTCATGATAGAGATCAACATAGGGATAAACCATAAGTGAGATACACTACCATTCAGGGGAGGCCAATGTGGTGGCCGATACCCATAACCAAAAGAGGAATGTTGATGAATGACAAGCAAGTTTATGTTGGTGTATTCTGTGCAAACAAGATAGAGATATTATGAAGGAAAAAGAATGGAGAAAGTGGTATAGAAGTTAGAAGGTGTGGATGAAAAAGGTATCTATGGACATTTTCAACGTGATTCCGGGACGGAATCTTTTTAAGGGGGGAAGGATGTAATAACCCTAACTTTAGCAAAGTTACAGTGATCACATGAATAGTAAATTCCGAGGATTTAGAGAAATGGTATATAAGTACTCCATAATGGAAACGGGAAATGAATAAACAGAAACCATATTAGTATTGTACACTGAAATTAAGTGACTTGAAATGACGATAGATTCCCGAAATTCCTGAATATGGATTTTGAGGATTTTGATTTTGAATAAGCTTCTATTGGATATTAAGGAGCATGGAAATATTAAAGGAATCATATATTGAGGAATTAGAAGATTTAGGTTAAACCAAGGGATTTATAAGTTAAGAGAATACCAAGGGAAATTGGATTTGTAAATGATTTCGAAAACCACTGAGATAATGAGGTATACTCGAAACGAACCACAATTAAGCGAGTATGGAAATGAAACAACCAAGATTAGTAATATAACAAGGATACATACTACATTATAATCAAAAATGAGATTTATAGATCATCCAAGGTGACATCATGCATGACATCACTTTCCACTAACTTTTAATCAAGGGTAAATTAGTAACTTTACATGGAAACCATCTATAACCTTCACCAAGCTTCCATAAAACTCTAGAAACCTTAAGACAACAACAACCAACACCAAAATCATCATCTTTTCTACAAAAGAATGAATTTCGGCCAAAAAAGACAGCAGGTTGGTAAATCGAGCATAACTCCTTCGTTTCTCAGCCGAATTTCGTGTTCTTTAGCTTTTTGGAAACGTGGTGAGATGATCTACAACTTTCATTTAGAAGCCTCCTCCAGAAAACGTAGGTAAGGCCTTAGTTTTTGCGAATCTTCCAGCTGATAAATGGTAAATGAATAGTGAAATCTTAGAATTAACTTTGTTTTCATGGCTTCTTTAGTTGATTCAAGCTATTATAAGATGGTTTAAGCATAACCCAAGGCTTACTAGGTGTTATTAAAGCTTCAAAGAGGTATAAATGCTCTTGCCCCTTGTATTTATGGTGAATATTGAGTTGGTTAGTAGTTAGATGATATAAATGTTAAGTTTATAATGATTTTGTGTTATAAATGGTTGGATTTGATATGAGATTTGTGTTGTGGACTTGTAACCATGGTTGGGATGAAGCCCACATGGTGTAGGGTTTAGAATGAGTGTGGAATGATGATTTTGGAATGGTTAAAATATGGAAAGTATGAAAATATAGCCGTTATAATGTCCGATTTTCGTTTAACCAAGTAGATGCCCTGTTTTTGGAACAACAGTCACGTACGGTAGGTTTCTGTTTAGGACACCAACTGACCATGATAAGATAGAGCTTGGTTCATAGATTGTTTTGATATAAGGTGCGTTAAAATCTGATGAACGGTTTAGGAGAAAAGTCAGTTTTAGTGAAAGACGTTCGAAAGCCGAGAAAACGTAGTTGTACCAACTTTGAGGCTATAACTACCATACTTAGACATTCTTAAAAATTATAAAATTTTGGGATATGGTAGTAGGGTAGTCAAAGAGGCATTACCAGTTGGCCTTATTGTAAAATTCAAAATCCATATTTTCTGAGTATTTTTACAGTTAAGTGTGGTCGTTAGGGGAAATGGTGAAAACCCCTGAAACTTCGATTGAGTTTATAAATGGCTAAGTTCTTGAACCTTTGGGGTAATAGTGATACGTTAAACATATTAAAGTGTCAAGGGTATTGTTATACAAGAGTGAAGTGAGAAAGGAATGTAGTGTTCTAACGATGGTCCTTTTTGTGTTTATAGAAACTTCGGGAGAGCCACGAGCTATACTGCAAGGATACAGAGATCGAGGCAAGATTTCTTCTATCCTTACTTTGTAAAACTACTTATCTTCACAATGATATGATTTTATGGAATATGTATATGATTCTATGGTTGCTATATTGCTATGAATTATTTTTCTCTGATAGTGGGAATTAAAGAGAAATGGATATGAATTATGAAATATGAATGTGGATATGATTATGAATGGAGCGAATATGAATTATGGGAAAAGGGATATGAAAGAGAATGGTATCAGTTGTTATCTAGAGTGATATAAAGGAATGGTATCAGTTGTTATCTAGAGTGATATAAAGGAATAGTATCAGTTATTATCTAGGGTTATATGATTTATAATATTATTTTAAAAGTATTCTTTCTAAATGTTGTGATAGATATTATTGAGTATTATTTAATACTTCTAAAATAAATGGAATACTTTATGTATACAAGAACATATTTGATTTCATTGAATATAGAAGAGATGTCTGAGTCATAATCAAAGTATTATGACATAAATATTTTTAAAGGTGATGATAAATGGAAATGGAAATGATATATGTGAAAGGAAATGTGAAAGGAAATGTGAAAGGAAATGTGAATGGAAATGTGAATGGAAATGGAAAATGTGAAATGGTATTTGATAATGGAAAAATGATTTAAAAAAGGGGGATTGCAACAGAAAGCGTAAGAGGCTGTGTGGTAGTGGCACAGTCCAGCATCCAATATTTATTCCGGCCCAAGAGTGCCGAGGGAGGATGTAGTGAAGACCCTTCCTCCTGGGGGATGGTGGAGAACCTACCTCCGTCTACCGGTAGTAAAAGGGACGGGTACGGAGGACGACTGATCATCGGGCCTCACGTATTCGGCAACAGTGAAAATCCCCAACGTTTTCTTTAAAGGAAAGAACTGGAAAATGGTTTTCAGATTTTTATACTGAAAACAGAAAAATGATATGAAAAGATGGAATTACTGTTACAGATGAAGAGAAACTGATTTTATATTATGGTATAAAATTGTTGTGTAAAAAGGAAATGGAAGGATTATAATGAGAGATATAGTTCAAATTTCTATGTTATCTTGAGATAATATATTGAAAAGAAGTGTGAATTATTATCTGAATATAGAAGAGCAATTGATATTATGTTGTTGTACCTTCCTTTTCTTATAATAGAAAGTGGATGATGTATTATTAAATAGGAATGTCATTTTTCTCAAAGTCTATAATTATTTTCCAGATTATTATATGATATTAGAAGTGAGACTAAGATTATAATACTATATATTTCTTTCGTACAAGGATAATTGGAAAGTGTATATAAATATTGAATGGAAATAAAATTCTTTCCATAATAACTGAAGTTTGCGTTTGTCTATTATATATATATAATGGTTTATTTTCCTTTGATGTTAGTAGATAGAAATTATCTTGCTGAGCTATTTTAGCTCACTCTTGCTACTTATCTATATACAGCTAGGTATGCCGATTCTACGCAGAACGCCCCGCAAGAGAGTAGGGGGAAGGCAACCTTCTGAGAGCGCGCTAGCATCGATTTCTGAGAAAGCGTAGAGGCAAACGGGTCCTGGTAGCTCTATTTATAATTAAGTGTGTAGGCATGTAAGAGACTTTTGGTTGTTGAAATGCTTCATGTCGAGGTATTATTCAGCAATGTATTTAAGTATGATTCTGGGTTTGTAATAACTGTTAACTCTAAACTTTTGTTATAGTGAATGTTGTTCTCTGAGCATATGACTGGTGTGTGTTAATATTTAAGTGTGGGGTCTATTGTGAGTTTATTATGCATTTATACTCCAGCTGCCAAGAGAAGGATATTAATAAGTGGAAATTGGTCCGTGATGGCCTGGATTCATGACCCCGGATTTGGGGCTGTCACAACCCAAGTAGCCCAAAACATTATAGTCTCTGAAACAATTCAAGAACCAAATTTTGATCCACAGCCTATTGTTTCAAAGAAACCAACCTCTGGTGTTTCTCAAAAGACATCAGTTGTAAGGAAGAGAAGATTTGTTGTGTCAAGTAGTAGTAATTCTAGTGAAGATGATGATGATTTAACTCTTGCTGAGAGAGCAGAATTGAAGGCTGCAATTCAACTTTCTCTGTTAGCACAAAGAGATGAAAAACCTAGCCACAGCCAGGCTGCAGTCTCCCAAAAGGCTGTAGTTCTTAAAAAGGGAAAACAGTTACTGGATACTGTCTCTCAAAAGAATGTGTCTATTGAACAAAGATCTCATCCCAAGATCACTTCTGTGTCTACACCTCTTGAGTCTTCTCAGGGTAAATCTTTTGCTCACTATACCAGGAGAACAAGGAGAAAGATTCAATTGTCACCTACACACACAGAGTCTAGTCCAACTAATATCATGCAGGTCTCTACAAATGAAGCTACAATCAAGTCAGCAAATGACCATAGAGATCTGGATATTGATTCTTCATGGGAAACTACATTATGATACAGACTGGCTATGAGACTAATTTCTCTCAAAGTGAAGTTGTCAAGGCCTATTCTCGATTTTTTGGTTGAAAGAGTACCAAAACTTTTATTTCCAGATCAATATGGACTTCTACATCAAAGACTTGACTTAATGAAGATGTATTTCTATGTATCTGTCAGAAGACAATTAGTCAAGAAATTTGGAATCTCGAAGCATGTTGCACTTCAATCACTTCATGCATATTTGTTTGACAAGGATGTCATTATTGAAGATGCTTCAGCTCAAGGTGAACAACTGGAGGAAGTAGATAGAGGAATGCAGTCAACAGAAGATACTATTGCACCAGTGGTGAATAGTAGGAAAGATCAGATCACAGTCACTGCAACACAAGAACCATCTAGTCAGAGGTTGGATGACTCAGGAGCTGTGATAGCTGATGCTGAAAGGACTTCTTTGATGACTGAGAATGCAAGTGAGATACCCTATGATATGGGAGGAATAACTTTGACTAGTTTTCTTAAAGATCAAACAAACTTTGTTCAGTCAGAGTCTATCCACCTTGAGGGTGAGTCTCAGCAAACAACACTTAAAGACGGTGATGTACTAACTATGGTGTCTAATGAAGTATTACTGAAGACATCAGAGTCTAGTAAAGAACCTGAAAGTGGTATACTGGAGCCTGTAGTCTCTGGAAGGAAAGAAGATGATTGTAAGAGTTCAGAGATTATAGCAGCTCACTCCTTGGAGAAAACCTCAAGCCCCTTGCCAAATGAGGAACCCTCTCTCCATGTGAGCTCAGGTATAAGAACTCCTTCTAGCCCCTATTTTTCTGTAGGTCATGAGAGCACTTATCCAAATTTGAGTGATACACTTGAAAAGATGGACTTAGATCCACAAACTGAGAGGCTGGCTCCTGACCAGGAAAAAGGCGAGGTAGAAAGAGTGTTGACTTTAGTAAGTCAAATTGAAAATGAGGGTATGGATGATTAACTCTATAGTGAGGGAGAGAAAATTAGGAAACCATCATTTGATTTCTGGGATCAGGTTTTTCCTGAATCTTGGTCTGAAAATTTGGGTATGGATGCTGGTACTTATTCATTCATCAAAATGTATCAGAAGAATGACCTAGCACATCACAATGCAAAGCCAGAAGTTAAAGCTCAGAAGCAAAAGGAGTGGCTTGCAGGAATCATTAACAGAAGAGGTGCCAGGATAAAGCAATCTCTTGATACATATGTACTAGATGAAGTTCCTAATGATCCTAGTGTTCCTTTGTATGTACTTCCAATATCAGCTAGAATTGAGACATCTACAGTCTCTGATCACTCTAAGGAGGAGTCAGGTTTTGAAGATGTTAGTACACAGAATACTGGTGAAGGAGATGATGATCATGTTTCAGCTCCAGATCAGAAAGATGAAGATGTTGATACTTCTAATCAGGTTTTATTACTTGAATATCTTACAACTCAAGCAACTTCTTCTACAAGACTTGAAGATATAGTTCTTTCTGATTCTGATTCTGAAGATACTAGAAGCACTTCCAACATTGAATTTCATTCTGATGTTTTGAAAGATATTCAGAATTCTCAAATTGTTATGCAAACAAGACTTCAATCACTTGAAGATAACCAAGTCACAATTATGGAAAATCAAGCAGTTCTGATGAATATCATTTGTTCTGTTTCTGAATCTCTTGGAATTAATGTTGCTGATGTCAAAAAGGGGGAGATAAAGACAATTTAAAGACAACAACAACAACACCAGACTGGGGGAGATAAAGAGCAGACAAAGGGAAGTAAAAAGAAGAACTAGGAGTGACAGTGGCAGCTAGGAAGTGGTAAAGGAAGAGCAGCATTAATAGTTAAAATTCTTTCTTCTAAGTACTAGATAAACGTCTACATCTGGGAAGGAGGTACTTAACTTCATAATTCTACATTTATAAATTCTATTCTGGTTGTATTGTTATATGTTTTGACATCCACAACTTAGATTTATGCTTCAGATTTTAAAGCATAAATAGGGGGAGATTGTTAGGAATAATTCATAAGTTGTGATGTTAAGAATAGAATTTACACATTATACTTCTTGTAATCCTGATCTTATAAAGGATTTAGCACTATATATAGGATTTATGTGTAAGACAGTTATCTGTACAGTTTAGTCAGGAATGAACAGTGTATCGGAGACTATATGTCAGGAACAAAGAGCAAATCCTGATGACGGTCTAATACTGATGATGATCAGATACTGATGCAAGATGAAATCCTGATATCAGTTGTGTTACTGATGATGTCATTATGGATGCTACAGAAACTGGCAAGTGCTATAAAACAGGATCTTTGTTTGAAGAACTAGCAAGAAGATATTATGAAGGAAAAAGTTTTCTATTGATGGAAACTATCAACTAGAAGGCAGAACATTGTCATGTATAGATTATATCTTTCTTTTATTAGTTGATAGGTAGCATTATAAATACTCTCTCTATATCATTGTAAAAAAAGAGTCGAAGAGCGTGTGTTGTGAATTCGTGTGCGTAGCTCTGTATAAGGTTTGTATTCGAGAAGTTCGAAACAAACAGAGAGAGAGATTTGTACTGTCAGCAGCTGCTAAAGGTATTGTACACCTTTGGTAGAGTTTGTATTTGATCTTATTAATACAAACAGAGTTTGATTCATTCGTTTATTCTTGTTCATATAATCAAGAAAAAATCAGACACGATTATATAACTTGTATTCAACCCCCCCTTCTACAAGTTATTCGAGTTAACACCATCAAATCCTGAAGATCCAATCATTCTTGATGAAACACAAATTATTGATGGTAACACAAATGTTGAGGGGGAGCAACAACAAGAGGCCATCAACACTGAAACAAATCATACATCAGGAGGAGATTCATCAGAAACAGATTCAAGTGACAATTCTGACAGTAGATCAGAAAGAGATAGCAATATCTCAGGGGGAGCTTCTAGCAATACTAGTTCTTTTGAAGATAACACCAATCCAGGGGGAGCATCAAATTCAAGGAATGATTTACCACCAGCAAGGAAATGGACTAAAAGCCATACTTCTGATTTAATTATTGGGAATCCTGAAGCAGGTGTGAGAACCAGAAGTGCAACTCAGAATGAATGCCTTTATCATAACTTTTTGTCAAAGGAGGAACCTAAGAAAGTTGAAGATGCACTCAAGGATGCTGATTGGGTTATGGCTATGCAAGAAGAACTAAATGAGTTTGAAAGAAATGAAGTCTGTAAACTAGTACCAAGGCCAAAAGGGAGGTCAATTGTAGGTACAAAGTGGGTGTTCAGAAACAAGACAGATTCAGATGACACTATTATCAGAAATAAAGCAAGACTAGTTGCAAAGGGATATTCTCAACAGGAAGGAATAGACTATGATGAGACATTTGATCCTGTTGCAAGGTTGGAATATGCAGCTCATAAGAAATTCAAAGTTTTCCAGATGGATGTGAAAAGTACTTTTCTCAATGGAGAATTAGAAGAGGAGGTTTATGTTGAACAACCTCCTGGCTTCGTTGATTAAAAACATCCAGATTATGTCTATAGACTGGATAAAGCACTTTATGGACTAAAGCAAGCTCCAAGAGCCTGGTATGAAACATTGGCTCAATTCTTACTGGAAAGTGGATTCAAAAGAGGTACAATCGATAAAACCTTGTTTTATTTGAATCATGGTAAGGATTTGTTGTTAGTTCAAATTTATGTTGATGATATCATTTTTGGGTCAACTAACTCCAAATTATGTGAGAAGTTTTCAAAGCTAATGCAGTCTAGATATCAAATGAGCATGATGGGAGAGATGAGCTATTTCTTAGGTCTGCAAGTTAAACAGACTGATGATGGGATTTTTATCAATCAGTCAAAATACACAAAGAATCTCTTGAAGAAGTTTAACATGCAAGACAACTCTACTGCATCAACTCCCATAGCTACAGCTACCAAGCTTGATCCTAATCAAGGTACTGTGGTAGATGTAACCAACTACAGAGGTATGATTGGCTCACTCTTGTATCTAACTGCTAGTAGACCAGATATCATGTATGCAACCTGTCTATTTGCAAGATTTCAGGCAAATCCCAGAGAACCACATCTCATAGTAGTCAAAAGGATTTTCAGATACTTGAAAGGCACCCCATCACTTGGCCTTTGGTATGCTAGAGAATCTGAATTTAATTTATGTGGTTACTCAGATGCTGATTTTGCAGGCTGCAAAATAGACAAAAAAAGTACTTCAGGCAGTTGTCAGTTTCTTGGAGGAAGACTTGTTTCTTGGTTTAGTAAAAAGCAAAAGTCTATCTCTACATCAACTGCAGAAGCTGAGTACATTGCTGCTGGAAGCTGTTATGCTTAGATTATGTGGATGAGAAATCAGCTAATGGACTATGGTTTGTCATATTCAAAAATACCTATTTATTGTGATAACCAAAGTGCTATTGCTATGACAGGAAATCCAGTACAACATTCTCTTACTAAGCATATCAGTATCAGATATCATTTTATAAGAGAGCAAGTTATGGAAGGGACAATTGAGCTACACTTTGTTCCTACTGATCAACAGCTAGCTGATATATTCACCAAGCCACTTCCTGAAGCTACGTTTACAAAGTTGGTGAATGAACTGGGAATGGTAAACTATGATAGTTTCTAAGAACAGAGAAAGATCAAATACTGATACTCGTCAAATCCTGATGCATTTCGAATCATGATGAAAAAGTCAATCCTGACTCCAGTCAAACATCGAATACTGATGCGACGTTTCATTTATCAGTAATGTATTTCAGTATCTAAGTACTTCATTTTCTGTTCTGTTTTCCTGATACACTTTTGACCATTGAACTTGTTAATAAGGTGATTACTTTAACTAGTTTTCATGATTATTTCTCTGATTTAATTATTTGAAGAACAAGTTCAATGTAGAAAACAATGAATAAGATTAGAGAAACAAAGTTTTTTCATTGATAATAAGAAAGATATTACATTCATAAATTACATCCTTTTGTTCTCTATCTACTAATCTATTCAACAAGAAAATAAAAAGTAAAGTCCAAACCACTCCATTGTTAGCAGCCATCCCAGATCCCATCTTTGCCACTTTGTTTGGGTGGAAGTTGATAGGGATAAGGTTATTTTTGGTGACATATTCATTAACAATGGTTGATGGAGTTGGATGAGGATGTCTTAGAAGAAAGCCATGCTAATGTTGCTTGGAGGGCAACATCAATGTCAATCACTCTTGCAGGTCTTTCTTTCTTGATTTCTTCGAGACCGGCATCCATCTGCAACCACAAAGTCTCAAGTTGTCTTTCCCAGTCAAAGGCATCAAACTCTTCACGAGTATAACTGAAGATATCTCTCTTCTCGACGAGATGGAGATTCTTTTCTTTAATGGTAAGGTTCGACATCTCTTTGCTAAGATATTTTCTGTGAAGAGTTTTTGGTTTATAGGAGATAAGAAGGGTTAAACAGAAAGTGGACAAGTCTCTAGGTGTTAAATAGAGGTAGGAGTGGAATGAGAACATGAAACGGTTCATATTCTGGTTTTGGTACCAGGTATTTTTAGATTGTGATGTTTTAATTTCTTTAATTAAAACTAATTACCTTGTTTTATTTTATTATCACAATCTTATTTCTTGGATAATGCGGGCGCATGTATCTCACTCATTGATACATATAGATACACATTGTTAATCGTATAGTGTGCGGTTATCACCACTCTTACACGTAATTTGGTCCATTACTAATATGTGCACGAGTAGATTACTGACACCTGTCTTTGAGGAATCATTAGTTTTGTCTAAAATCAATTTAGTTCTCTAATTTTTTTTGTTAGGAATGACTTGCTCGTACATAAATTGTACCGTAATACAATTTTCGGAATAAGTGATCTCTTTCATTCAAAAAAGTTTACCATCTAACCCAAAAGACACGCATGTTGCCTTTGGACACTTAGACAATAAAACCTTAAAGATGAAAAGAAAAATCACCTAGAACTGCACTCCTGCAATAGTAAAAACGACAAACATTAGGCCCTTATAACATTAATAAACTAATTAAAAGTTCTATTAAAAACCTAAACAAAAAATTCAAAAACATAAAATAAAGATTTTTGAGTAAACCTAACCAAAGGGAATCCCTTTGGTTAGATATAGATTAAGATAGAGTAAAGTAAATTAATCATAACCAACAAAGCATTGATTTTTGACTAGTGGTTGTAATGATTTTATTCATTTCAGATCCATTTGATATTAAATGATCTTAGTGAGTCATACCTATATTGTACAATTAAAACCAATCTTGATTATTTTAATGTTTTTGTATACATATTGAAGAGTTAATTAATTCCTTAAACATTTAGGGTGGAATTTATTAGTAACAGATCAAGTATAACATGTACCTGCTAGATGCCCTTCTAAATCTCCATTGACCATGTACTTGTGTTTAATTTCCAATTGGTTGTCTTTGTTACAGTAGCCAACAAGAGCTGTTACACTTTTATGATAAATGCTCATAAGAAGCTTTGCCTGCAAATTATGGTCACATGTTAGTAGGTGAAAAAACACCATGCCAACAAATAGATATGCAGGTATATGGTACAGCTTATTCATTGTGCTAACTAGCCTTTTTGATAGATTTCGAGTGTGCTGGTATATGGTACAGGTATTCAGTATTGCATCGTCTCTTTCACTTTGTGTGAACATAAACCCTACTTTTCAAAATCACAATTTTCACACTCTTCAAATCTGTAATGGATTCTTCACCATTTACGAACAGCAAAACCATGATAAATGGTGTTACTTTTGCTCCTAACAACTATGTTGCTGTCCTTGACCATCAGGAGCTATCGAATGATTTTCACATCATTCAAGATTTCTTGGCTACAGGCCCAATCAATAATGCTATAACCCAACCTGCCAAAGTTTCTTTTAAGAGTGTTATGCAGGTTTGGAATACTGCTGTCTTTGGTGTATGTGAACCTTCAAGAAAGCCGAACTTGACTTTCAAGTACAATGGTGTTACACATCATGTGACTCCTCGTGTAGTAGAAGAAGCTCTTCAACTGCCATTTCTGAAGGACACTCCTGATGATATCTCTGACTCTGAACTTCTTGA
Source organism: Kitagawia praeruptora (assembly GCA_037693485.1). Taxonomy (NCBI): domain Eukaryota; kingdom Viridiplantae; phylum Streptophyta; class Magnoliopsida; order Apiales; family Apiaceae; genus Kitagawia; species Kitagawia praeruptora. The sequence goes on along the minus strand of CM075350.1, from coordinate 24,972,037 downwards.
ATTTGCAACAAGAATGGGATATAATGGAAAGCCAAAGAAGTTTGCAGAATTGTACCGAACAAAGCTAAAGAAGGAATGGAATTTCTTTTTCGATACCATCAGTTGATGCTTCTTGAACAAAGTTTCAAACTTTGATGCATTACCAATTTCCTCGGTAAAGATTGGGTATTCTCTAATTCATGATCTTTCTTTTGACTATGGATCTTTTGTTTTGAAGGCATTAAGTGATAGAAAAGCAGATAAATGTGGTTATGTTAAGTTCATGTAATATAGTGGTCTAATTCTGAGTTTTGTTAAGTCTAGGCAAGCAAGTTTTAATTCATTCATACTGATAGTTTATATTATCATTCAAATCAGTCAATAAACAACAAAAAGACAAGTAGATAATAAGAAATTGTATTTTCATTAATTGAAAGCATTACATACATGGAAATGAAATACAACATCTTTTTGTCTAACTTCTACTGATAATCCTATACTTGTCTAATAATATGGATTCTAAGATACAGGACAAAGAGCATCTCAAGAAATCCATCAGGGGATTTGAACAGCCTCATCTGCTCTTGGATTCCTTGTCTGGGCGACTTGAATGAGAGTAGCTGACTTGAATGTATAGCATCCCCATCAAGATCAACCTCAGACTCTCGACCAAATTCTTCATCCTCAAGTTTTGAGGAGGTTAGAGGGTGATTGTATCCAACAGATGGATGTTCTAGGAAAAGGTTCTGGACATTATATGGATCTACTCCAACCATGTCTAAAACGATGAGAAAAGTCATCTCTTTAAAGAGACGAATATTGAATCTTTGGTGTTCATCATCTCTGAGAAATCGAAAGATTGGATTGAAGGTCATTGTATTTAGTGGAAGCTCTGTGTTTACAGAGAGGTTTTGTGTGTTTTTGGAGTTAAGAAAGGCAAAAGACATCAAGTGTTTATAAAGGAAAGAGTGAGAAGCTGAACAGTCATTTTAAATATTCAATGTATCGGCGTATATATCTATACGTATGACTGGTCCTTTCATATTTCCAAGATATTTTTGACAATCTAACAAGTTTTTTGTTTAGATTATTGATGTTCTTTTCAGGTTAAATTCTCAAATTGCCACGTGGAACTTCATTTAATCTTTGGAAAAAGGATGATAGTGATCAGGAAAATGAAAGTGATTTCATCAGGATTGATGATAATTTTTTTTATTTTTAATCACATTCAGAGTTGTGATTATCTTGGTGAAAAAGATCACATCAAAAAATGAAGCTGATCAGTATTCATTTTATTTTGATTTTACCCTGATTTATTTAATTGAAATCAATTTTGGATTTTATTTTCCAAAAATTGTGGGTAAACTGCATTTTTCAGGGACTAACACCTGTCAACCTACATGTCAACGTGGGTTAGTGGGTCTGAAGGATTTTTGAATATATCTTTATTTTGAGACTCTGATTGTTTATTGCTAACTTCTAATTCGTATTTTCTAAGGCAAAAACATTCATTCAAGTTCTCAAAATCGCTAATCAATTTCAAGATTTCTCAAGTTCTTTTCAGATAAAAAATGGCAGCTCAAAGATGTCTACCTAAATCAGTAGATTTCAAGTTTGGTGACTTTGATTTTATGATGAATAATCATGTTGCAGCAATCACCAGCAAGAAAGGAGTATCAGCTGATTTTCATCCAGTAATGGATTTTATGGCAACAGGACCACTGAGTTATGCATTGTCAACATCTCCAGAAATAAATCAAGCTGCTGTTTCACAAGCTTGGGAGAATGCTGAGGTAATTGATTCTACTCATAGTCAATCAGGTAAGTGATAAGCGGATTTTATATCCACTTGGAGCGTTCCATATCAGCTTAAATTGATTGACTTGGTCTCAAGTTTGTTGTATTTTTGATGTGTTTTGTGTAGTTGTGCAGGGTTGTAGCTATCGGTTAGTGTTGGTGTTTCTAATCGATATTAGAGTGGAATTAAGCATTGGAATGAAGATTGGACACTTGTGTTATGCTACCAAGGAGTTACATGTGTCATGGTATTGAAGATGTTAGCTAATGCAAAAGAAACGGAGGAAAAAGGAGCAATTTGTGTAAAATTCGGATTTTCTGGGTAGGTTGCGCGGTCTACACTGTTTTGGCCATATCTGGAGTTCTATAAGTCCGTTTTCAGCGATCTTACTGCCCACGCGAAGCTTGGGAGATTTTCTACAATCTTGGACAGAAAGCATGGCACGCTGCGGCCTGGGAAGGGTGCTGCAGTGCGAGAACCCTTCTGGAAATTCGAAATTTTGTCCTGAAAATCCTGATTTACTGTTTGGGCCATATCATGAGTTCTACAAGTCTGTTTTGGACGATCTTACAGTCCACGCGAAGATAACGGAATTCTCTTTCATTCTAAAGTGGTCCAGATGTCCAATTACAACTGGAACGGTCCAGAAATACTGAAGAAAAGTCAGCTACGAATTTTCCTTAAAAACAGAATTAGTTTAGGAAACGTATTTTGCAGAAATTCTATTTTAACTCTATTGTGGGTATTTTCTTGCTGGGAAAGAATTATAGAGCCTATATAAACACATCCAACCCTTGTAATTTGTATCATTAGGAGTAAAACAATTACATATCAATTACTTAGGTTTATTTGTATCTTTTCATACTTTGTTTTTATCATGGTTTCATCAGACCCCATGATGACGAGCGGTTCGATTATGAACTAATCATTGTCATGGGATTCTAACAGATTTATTTATGGAGCTTTAGTATCTTGATGCTTTACAGATCTGTGTGATGTATATTTGATATCCTCGTATGGTTATGTTTAATTGCTAGATGCGTAGCTAACATCTAATTTGTTAATCTCTTGTGAAGCGAGAGTGGATCTTGAGATTTAGAACTTGCCATGCTAGCATAGGATAGGTTGATGTTTTAACATCATGATTTGTGGCGTAAATAGAGATATTATGCTGCCCTATGTGATCAATGTGGATAACTTGTTCTTCAACCATTATGTTTTCAAATTCTATAGAGATATAGGGTCTAAGCATAATTGGTATCTATTCAACTTCTATCTCTTTTGTGGATGTATGTTTAGTTTGGTATTCATATACTGAGAAGTAGCGTGTACTTGTTTCGTGTTGTCCGATCAGATATCATAACTATTGCATATAGTGATTAAAGGCATCAGATCTAAGCAAAGTATTTAATGAAGTTAGGATTCCATGTTTTCTCTTGTAGAAGTAATTTGATTTAAATTCTTGTTAGTTAGTTAATTCTTAGTTTGTTAATTTGTTTTTTTAGTTAATCTTAGTTAATCAAAACCCAATTTGTTAATTGTCTTAGCAGTGAATAATAATCATACATTGTTGCATAGGTACATCTACTGAATTAAAAACATAACCAGATCTCTATGGGAAAGAACTTGACTTCTATCTGTATTACTTGTGACCACGTACGCTTGCGTGATTTTATGTAAACAAGTTTTTGGCGCCGCTGCCGGGGATCATTGGTGTTTTATTTTTGGTTTATGTGCTTGTCAATAGTGGTCGTTAGCGTTCACTGACTCAGATTTGTTTTTCTTATCTATCTTGTTTAGTTTGGTGTGTTTCAGGTACTTGAGTGTTTGAAGATGGCATGCGAGGAGTTGCCATGGTGGGCATATTCGAGGACATCCATGCCTCAGCAATGTGAGCGGTGTTTGGCCATTCAAGATCCCTCACAATATTGTTACTACGAAGGAGTTGATCCATATGTCAGTTATGAGGAACAACCATATTTTCAATACCATCCTCAACAGTACCAACAAGATGTTCCAGATATGTCATATGTCTTTGGTAGTGGAGAGTTTCAACATCAGCAACCTATTCCTACTTTTCAGTCTGATGAGGTTGATGATTTGAAGGAGATTAGGAAGGAGATTAGGATGCTTATAAAGAGTACTGAGGAGTCTATCAATTCTATGGGGACATTAGTTGCTCAAGTTTTGAGTGCCTTGGAACAAGAGAAACATCAATTCATACCAGAGGCAATTCCAGAAAATAACGGTGATTTGGAGCAAGGTACTGCATGCTTAATTGAGGAAGACAAATTCCAAGGTGAGGTGAGTGTTCACAAGCCATGTGAGGAATTTGATCATGCTAGTATGGTGGATGATTCGAAAAGGGCACTATTTGAGACAGACACTGATGAGCTGCACAAAATTCAAAAATTGGTATGTGCGTACCAAGAGGCTGATGAACATGGGAAAGATGCAGGTCTTCTACTTGTCTCAGAGTTTAAAGATGGAGGTAGCGCATTAGAGCCAATGGAGGAAGTTCTCTTTGAGGAACCAAAGGCTTCATCAACTTACATTTACCCTCCTCCATTATATTCAAGCGAAGCCCGTGAATGTGTGTTGTTCTATAAATTGACAGATTTTGGGTCAACAGATGAAGGCATTGGAATAGGACAGAGTTGTTACATGAATAGGCCAAGCGAGGAGAAGTGGTAGAAAGTGTGTCATCGTGATGACGATGAAGTCTCGCGAAGAGATGACCAGGCCAACTATTATCATCCTTATTGGAGACTTGGAAGTAACGTCAAGCTATTGACGTTAAAGAAGCGCTTCGTGGGAGGCAACCCACGCTTTTTGGCAATTTTATTTAGGTATGTTTTCTACTATCCCTTGTATTACTTTCCATTCAATGGGGACATTGAATATTTCAAGTTTGGGGGTGGTTTGAGGGATTAGTAGTTGTTGTTGTATTATGTGTTCATGTAGGATTTCATGCTTTGCATATTAGTAATAGTAAATTATGCATTTATGTTCGTGTTATTTACGTTTGTTTCATATAGGACATTCTGTTTTTTATGTTCGTATATCATGTGAGTTCATAATAGTTTGCATTTGCACCCATGCTTGATAGGAATTTTGTGTTGTTGACGCTTTTGATTGAGAAGTGATATGCTTTGTTCTTGTGCACACACATACACTAGTAAGTTGAAGCTAGTAGACTTATTGAATGTTGTAAGTGATTAGAAGGACATGAATATGTGCAAGATGATTTAGTTTACATGCTTTGAATACAAGTCGGTGCATTAGAGAGATTTTTGCTTGGAATTGAGTATGTTTTTCCACCAAGTGAGTTTTTGAGCCTTATTGCATATTTGTTGCAATTTATTCGTTTGCTTGAGTGTCCACGGATTGTTTGCATTGCTAGTAGTTGTTTGAGGTCTTTCTTAAAATGCATGACATTATTTGACGATTAAAATGATAAAGGCATTTAGGAATAACCGCATATTTTCCCATATTACCACACCATATTTACATGATCAATTAGTTAACCCGTTGAGCTTAATCCTATTTTTCGGTGACATACCACATTACTTTCCTAGACCTTTTCTTGTATTGGCCGTACATTAATTTGAACCCACATTGTCAAAGGCTAGTAGAGTGCTTAAGAGAGTAATAAGGTGTGCAAGGAGGGGTTTATTGTTGGTTTTACTTTTGGGGGAAATATTGAAAATTGGGTTTATTTACTTGATAGTCGGCATATGTAATAAATTCATGGGATTATTGTTATTGTTTATATTATTGTTTTATCTAGCTCTCGGGAAAAAAAAGAAAAAAAAAAAGAAAAAAAAGAAAAAAAAAGAGAAAAAAAAAAGAAAAAGAAAAGAAAAAGAAAGAACAAAAAATATATTATGAGAGCATGTTTGTGTTTGTTGTGATCCTACTTTAGTCGACTCGTCGATTGTTTTTGTTGGAAGAAAAATAGAAAAATTATGTGGGGGGGGGAATAGGGTGTTTTGTATGATTTATTATGGTACTTACTAGCTTTTGACACTTCACCTGTTTTGGCTTATTTGACATACCTTGTCCCTAGCCCCGTTACAACCCAAATAAAGACCTTTTGATTATCGTCATTGATGTATGTTGTGTTAAGAGTTAGATTGATATCAAATGTCAAGCATGCTTATGATTTTATTGGAATTGAGTGATACACTTACCCTTGTTCTTGAGTGAATATTCTTTTGTGAGTGGATTGTGAGTGTTTGCTTGTTTTTGCGTATGAGATCCCGAGTTTTGTCTTAAAGATGTACTCTTGTAGGCTTAGCATGTTTACTAACTTATTCTTACATTTGACATGGACTTGTGAGAACTTATGCATGTTCGTTGAGTAGACTGTGAATACTTGCACTTTCGACACCAAGACATTGCGTATTTACTTTGATTCTTAAGTTGATATGGCATGAGAGGATTTGAAGGTATGGTAGGATAATAGTACTAGATCATTTGCATTTTCATATTAGTTGCATTCATGCATTGCATTGCAATGGATTTTGTGGGTACATTCGATATAGGCCCTCACGAGACCTTACTCGTCCACTAGGGCTGCCTAGGGGTTTAAAGGGCTTGTTGCATATGCCAAATGCAACCGTGATCACCTACGGAAGTGGTACTAGTTAGGTAGAGTTAATTGTTAATACTTGAGGACAAGCATCGGTTTAAGTTTGGGGGTGTGATAAGCGGATTTTATATCCACTTGGAGCATTCCATATCGGCTTAAATTGATTGACTTGGTCTCAAGTTTGTTGTATTTTTGTTGTGTTTTGTGTAGTTGTGCAGGGTTGTAGCTATCGGTTAGTGTTGGTGTTTCTAATCGATATTAGAGTGGAATTAAGCATTGGAATGAAGATTGGACACTTGTGTTATGCTACCAAGGAGTTACATGTGTCATGGTATTGAAGATGTTAGCTAATGCAAAAGAAACGGAGGAAAAAGGAGCAATTTGTGTAAAATTCGGATTTTCTGGATAGGTTGTGCAGTCTACACTGTTTTGGCCATATCTGGAGTTCTATAAGTCCGTTTTCAGCGATCTTACTGCCCACGCGAAGCTTGGGAGATTTTCTACAATCTTGGACAGAAAGCATGGCGCGCTACGGCCTGGGAAGGGCGCTGCAGCGCGAGAACCCTTCTGGAAATTCGAAATTTTGTCCTGAAAATCCTGATTTACTGTTTGGGCCATATCTTGAGTTCTACAAGTCTGTTTTCAGCCCGTAAGCAGTCCACGCGAAGATAACGAGATTCTCTAACATTCTAAGGTGGTCCAGAGGTCCAATTACGTCCAGAGGTCCAATGCGATGGTTTTGATATCTGATCGGATAACACGAAAAGAGTAAAAGTTACCTCTCGGTATACTAGTACCAATCTACACATACATCCACAAAAGAGATAGAAGATGAATAGGCACCTATTATGTTTAGACCCTATATCTCTATAGAATTTGAAAACATAAAGGTTGAAGCACAAGTTATCCACTTAGATCACATAGGGCAGTATAAGTATTTTCATCTCACACCACAATCATATTGATAACAATTATGAACCTATGCTAGCATGGCAAGTTCTAAATCTCAAGATCCACTCTCGCTTCACAAGAGATTAACAATTCAGTTTAGATGTTAGCTACGCATCCAAAAGCATTAAGATTAACCATACGAGGATATCAAGAATTCACCACACATAAATCTTTAAGGCATGCAAACTACTAAGCTACATAGATAAATCCACTAGGATCCCATGACAACGATTAGTTCATAATTAAACCTTTCGTCACCATGGGATTTGATGAAAACATGGTAAATAACAAGATATGAATAAAAGACGTAATTATATTAATAAACAAGAGTTTGAGAAAACAAATCTATAATCCAAAGTAACACAAAGGATGAAGTAGATCTAGATCCGTTGCTTGTCACGAGCGTTGAATCCTTCTCTTCTTTTCTCCCTTGCAGATCTAAGCTAGGTTACAAATAATAAAACTATGATAATGTGTGTATCTCTATTACAATGGTAGGATGTGTTTAAATAGGCTCTAAAAGTCTTGCCCAGCAAGAAAATACCCAAAATAGAGTTAAAACAGAATTTCTGCAAAAGACGTTTCCTAAACTGATTCTGTTTTCTTAAGGAAATTCGTGGCTGACTTTTCTTATATTTTCCAGAGCCGTTCCAGACGTAATTGGACCTCTGGACCACCTTAGAATGTTAGAGAATCTCGTTATCTTCGCGTGGACTGCTTACGGGCTGAAAACAGACTTATAGAACTCAAGATATGGCCCAAACAGTGAATCTCATGCGTGCAGCCCAATAAATACGAATTTTAATAAATTAAATCTCCAAAAACGACAAAAACATCCACCATAATCAACATCCTTGTAAATCTGCACAACTAAACAAAACACATCAAAACTACAAGAAACTCGAGCCCAAGACAATCAATTTAAGCCGATTTAGAATGTTCCAAGTGGATATAAATCCACTTATCATCTACACTTAGGACAAGATACTTATGATATTACTGAATCTATTGTTAATTCAGTACTTCACTTACCTGTTACTGATAATTATGCAAGTGAACCATCTGATGATGATGTAAGAACTATGTTGTCTGCATTAGGTTATAGTGGACCTCTAGACAACATGAGCCAGTTAAATAGGTCTTTTCTTAGGAAAGAATGGTCTTTCTTCTTTGATCAAATTGCTAAATGTTTTACTGGTAAATGTAGCTCTTTTCAGCATATTACTTCTGTTACTTCACATATTGCTTACAGTTTGCTTTATGACAGAGTAATTAACATTGGTCACATTATCTTAAATCAGATGAGAATTAAACTTGGGTTAAGAGATCAACACAGGAAAATGGTTTATTATCATAGATTTATGCAAATGTTTATTAATCATTTTATTCCTGATGTTGAAGCTAGATTTGGTAGAGAACATTGTGTTTCTTCTTATGTACAGCAAAAGAGAATTTTCTCTGACATTACAAAGAAGGACAATGAAAAGAATCTAGATGAAATACCTATAATTCATTATCCACATCATGTTCAGGTAATTCTTAAAACTCATCTTCCTACTCTCTACAATTCTTCTTTCTTTTGTGGTGAAATGGCTCAGGAATCTCTTTTGGAGGAGAACCCACCTGTGTCTACCCAAGTAGCCCAAAACATTATAGTCTTTGAAACAATTCAAGAACCAATTTTTGATCCACAGCCTATTATTTCAAAGAAACCAACCTCTGGTGTTTCTCAAAAGACATCAGTTGTAAGGAAGAGAAGATTTATTGTGTCAAGTAGTAGTAGTTCTAGTGAAGATGATGATAATATATCTCTTGCTGAGAGAGAAGAATTGAAGGCTGCAATTCAACTTTCTAATCTAGGACAAAGAGATGAAGCACCTAGTCACAGCCAGGTTGCAGTCTCTCAAAAGACTGTAGTACTTAAAAAGGGAAAACAGTTACTGGATACTGTCTCTCAAAAGACTGTGTCTATTGAAAAAGGATCTCATCCCAAGATCAATTCTGTGTCTACACCTCTTGAGTCTTCTCAGGATAAATCTTTTGCTCACTATACTAGGAGAACAAGGAGAAAGATTCAATTGTCACCTACACACACAGAGTCTAGTCCAACTAATATCATGCAGGTCTCTACAAATGAAGCTACAATCAAGTCAGCAAATGACCATAGAGATCTGGATATTGATTCTTCATGGGAAACTACATTATCATACAGACTGGCTATGAGACTAATTTCTCTCAAAGTGAAGTTGTCAAGGCCTATTCTCGATTTTTTGGTTGAAAGAGTACCAAAACTTTTATTTCCAGATCAATATGGACTTCTACATCAAAGACTTGACTTAATGAAGATGTATTTCTATGTATCCGTCAAAAGACAATTAGTCAAGAAATTTGGAATTTCGAAGCATGTTGCACTTCAATCACTTCATGCATATTTATTTGACAAGGATGTCATTATTGAAAATGCTTCAGCTCAAGGTGAACAACTGAAGGGAGTAGATAGTGGAATACAGTCAACAGAAGATACTATTGCACCAGTGGTGGATAGTAGGAAAGATCAGATCACAGTCACTGCAACACAAGAACCATCTAGTTAGAGGTTGGATGACTCAGGAGCTGTGATAGCTGATGTTGAAAGGTCTTCTGTGATGACTGAAATTGCAAGTGAGAAACCCTATGATATGGGAGGAATGACTTTGATTGATTTTTCTGAAGATCAAACAAATATTGTCCAGTCACAGTCTATCTACCTTGAGGGTGTGTCTCAGCAAACAACACTTAAAGACGGTGACATACTAACTATGGTGTCTAATGAAGTATTACCGAAGACATCAGAGTCTAGTAGAGAACCTGAAAGTGGTATACTGGAGCCTGTAGTCTCTGGTAGGGCTGCACAACTTTCCGGTCTGGACCGGTAAATTAGACCGGTCCGGGTCTACCGGTCCAAGGACCGGACCAGACCGAATATAACCGGTCCGGTCCCCGGTCCGTAAAATCAAAAAAATCCGGTCTTCGGTCCGGTCCGGTCCAAACCCTGAAAACACCCGGTCCGGACCGGATCGGATTTTATGTATATAGTTAATTTTACACTATTTTGTCTTTAAATTATATAGTTTAATGATTAAATATTCACACATAACATATTTTAGTGATCCAAATTGATAAATAATAAATTTATGAAATAGTATATATAGACACTATAATATAAATGATTAAATTTCATATTTCATACTATATAAAATTTATAATTACGTTCACAAATTAATGTTAATTTACGAATAATATGACATTTACTTATTTTTAAATTTAAATTAACTTACCAAGTAATTTATAAATCAACAAAGAATGAAAATTAAATTATAAAAATTAATTTTTTTTGTAGAATATTAACTAACCGGTCCAAACCGGTCCGGTTCCGGTCCGGTCCGGGTTTTTCCGGTCCGGTCCGGTCCCAAAGATCGGTTATGACCGGTCCGGTCCCCGGTCCATGAATTCAATAAAATCCGGTCTTCGGTCCGGTCCGGGTCGGTCCGGTCCGGTTTTGGACCTTTGTGCAGCCCTAGTCTCTGGAAGGAAAGAAGATGTTTGTGAGGGTTCAGAGACTATAGCAGCTCACTCCTTGGAGAAAACCTCAAGCCCCTTGCCAAATGAGGAACCCTCTCTCCATGTGAGTTCAGGTATAAAAACTTCTTCTAAACTCTATTTTTCTGTAGGTCATGAGAGCAGTTATCCAAATTTAAGTGATACACTTGAAAAGATGGATATTGATCCACAATCAGAGAGGCTGGCTCCTGACCAGGCAAAAGGAGAGGTAGAAAGAGTGTTGACTTTAGATAGTCAAAGTGAGAATGATGGTATGGATGATCAACTCCATAGTGAGGGAGAGAAAATTAGGAAATCACCATCATTTGATTTCTGGGATCAGGTTTTTCCTGAATCTTGGTCTAACAATCTTGGTATGGATGCTGGTACTTATTCTTTTATCAAGATGTATGAGAAGAATGACTTAGCAAAGCACAACTCAAAGCCAGAAGTTAAAGCTCAGAAGCAAAAGGAAAGGTTTGCAGGAATTATAAACAGAAGAGGTGAAAGGCTAAGACAAACTTCTTCAATTAATATTCTCTCACTTATGTCCAAATGTTGAATTTGAGAATGATACAGTTGTGCTTATCTTTAAGATTTCTGCTAACAACATTAATTCTTTGCTTAAATGTGATAAGGCAAATGATGTTGAAGGGACAAATGTTTTTATTCCTAATGAGGTCAGGCTTCTTTTGTCAAAGAGAATGTCTACTAATTATGGGTCTATTACTGATGGTCTTTGTTAGGAATAATTCATGAGTTATGATGTTAAGAATAGAATTTTTACTTATACTTCTTGTGTATCCTGATTTATAAAGGATTTAGCACTTTGTATAGGAAATATGTGTTAGACAGTTATCTGTAAAGTTTAGTCAGGAATGAACAGTGCATCGAGTACTACATGTCAGGAACTGAGATTGAATCCTGATATGTCAAGTCAAATACTGATCAAGTACTGATGAAATGGTCAGATCCTGATGCAAGATGGAATCCTGATATCAGTCATGCTACTGATGATGTCATTGTGGATGCTACAGAAACTGGCAAGTGCTATAAAACAGGATCTTTGTTTGAGAAACAAGCAAGAAGATTTAATGAAGGAAAGGATTTTCTATTGATGGAAACTATCAACTGGACGGCAGAACATTGTCATGTATAGATTATCTTTCTGTTATTAATTGATAGGAAGCATTATAAATACTCTCTCTATATCATTGTAAAAAGAGTCGTGGTCGTGTGAAGCAATTGTGAGTTGAGCGATTGAGTTTTGTATGCGTAGCTCTGTATAAGGTTTGTAATCGTAAGTATATGAGAGTGCAAACAGAGAGAGATTTGTATTGTCAGCAGCTGCTAAAGGTATTTGTACAGCTTTGGTAGAGTTTGTATTTGATCTTATTAATACAAACAGTTTGATTTATTCGTTTATTCTTGTTTATCTAATCAAGCAAAAATTAGACACGATTATATAACTTGTATTCAACCCCCCTTCTACAAGTTATTCGAGTTAACAGTCTTGGATCTATTTCTTGTGCTATGAGATAGGAAACTACCCATCCTGTTTCTGACCAAAGCACAAAACCGAAACACTTTGTCAAACAGTCATCCACCTCTGGTGTCTCACAAAAGGCATTAGTTGTAAAATCAAAGAAATTAGCTAGATCTGATATGTCTGGAAGACAATCAGGATCAAATAATTTCTCCACTCCAACTCACTCTCAAAAGAAGTCACAAGGGGGTGAACAAGGGGTCCTAGTTTTGGAGAAATCTATTTCTAAAGTTGATCAATCTTTGATTGATATAGGGGTGTATAAGGAAATAGGAAAAAAGAGGAAATTCAGTCAAAAAATTGATTCTGAGTCTGATTATGATTCTGATGATGCCAAATTACCTTTATCAGTTTCTTTGAAGAAAAAGGAAGTTACTGCTGTTGTTCCTAAAGAAATGGCTATTTCTGAAAAGCCAAAGAAGAGAAGGAGATTACTTAACAAGAGCAAATACTTCATTCCTATGGAGATACAGAATCTTGATGATGATATTGAGAACATTCTGAATCCGGTTGTATCATCAGTTCCTGACTCAACTACAAATCCTGATATCTCTACTCCTGATACTTCACCTGTGAAAACTGTTGAAAACTCTGATTCTCCAGCACCTACATCTCCAAAAAGAAGGATAATTGAGATGTCTGTGGATGATGTAAACAAAATTGCTGCACAGCTTGGTTTAAAATCTGTCTCACTTCAAAAGAAAGATGCTGCTGCAAAGGTCTTTCATAGACAGAAGAAACAGAGGACTACTTCACCTCTGAGAGGATCTAGCCCACAAGAACCTGAACTTCAAAGTAGTTCAGTAGCTACTGAAGATCCAGTCACACAAGAACCATCTACTCAAAGTGTGGATGTAGACATTGCTGAATGAATAGTCCCACAAGAACCACTTTCTCAAAGGAAAGGTGAAGACAAGAACATTCCTGCCCCACAAGAACCATCTTCTCAAAGTGAAGATGTAGGCAAAATCACATCAGCAGAGGAGTTTCCTGACACTGCTCAAGGGGCTTCTAAAACTGAATTTGACTTAGTTCAAAGTCTGGCAGATAAAGCTGCTCATGACAAGCATATTTCTGAATGTGATGAGTTACTTAAAGACACTGCATATGAGGGAAGCACACAAGAACCTTTAACTCAAAGTGTTGAAGAAGCTTCACAACCTTAGACTACACAAGAACCATCAATAGAAAATACTGATGCAGGTCATGCTTTAGTTGCAGATGTCAATCCTGATGCAAGTACCCCTGATCCAAATATTCCACTGCTTATCGAGCCAATTTCTGCAAGGCCAATGGAATTATTAACTACTTCATCAGGTAACACTTCTATCTCTACTTCTTTGAATAATGATAGTATGATTATAGATAGACCTGATATAAGGGAGACCTCTATTTGTATGACTTCAGTCCACTCTCTTCAGCCACCTCTTATTTCTTTGAATTTGTTGAGCCAGAACCTTTCTAGTGAGCATGAGAGTAAACAATTAGAGAAAAAGAAGAGTGAAGAGAGGCAGTCTCCTGTATTGGCAAAAGGAGAGGTAGAAAAGAGTGAGAAGTTACAAACTTCTGGAGAGGTAGCAATTACTATTGAAAGTAACTTAGGTAACATTGTGAGAAGTGATGAGATCACTTTAAAAGAAAAGAGAGATTTAGGAAATGTTTCTATTCCCACTGCAGGTTTTCAGGAACCAATAGTACCATCTACTGTTGATCTGAAATTGAAAGGTGTTATGAATCCTGAAGATAATGTGGATGATAAAATTCTTGAGGATGATGACAACTCAGATGATGATGCTGATGATAATCCTGAAACATATCAACTGAAAGCAGTTCTCAAAGCAAGTCTAGGATCTGCTCATGGATCTTTTAGTAAGTATATGAAGTCTGTTACTCAAGAAGAGTTTAGAGGGGAGTATAGTTCTCAACTTCCTGAACATGCTCAAGCTATGAGGAGATGTGAATGGGATACTGAATGGAATTTGCCTACTGCTGAGATGAACTTCAATAATGCTCTTTTTCATTCCAGTCTACTCCTGAGCTTAAGGCTCTTCTCAAGACTACTACTCTTTTGGCAAAGGGATTGAAAGATGAAGTCAAGACTATCAAGTATGATAATGAAAAGTTTCATGCTCGGTTTTTCAAGGATTATGCTGAGATTCCTACTACTCATCAGCTGGAACGATTAAGCACCTCTTTCACCACAAGAATGGACACTGTGGAAACTAAAGTTGATACTTTGTCTTCTAAAGTTGATACTATTGATGAAACTCTCAAGCTTATCTTATCTTTCTTTATTGAAGAGGGTTCTGATGTCAAAAAGGGGGAGAAGGTAGTCAATAAAACAAAATGCACACCTAATCCAGTTGTAAGAAAGGATGATGATATTTCTGGAAATGATGGTGGTGGTCAGGTAAATGAAGCAGAAACCTCTGATGTTGCTTTGGTGACAAGGAAAAGTACATCTCAAACTCAAACCAAGCAGTCAACTCATGTTTCTAAATCTGGCAAGAGGTGAGGACAATGGTGCAATCTCAAGTCATGACAGAAGAACAATTTCAAGCACCTGGTCTAAATCAAACACTTCCAACAATTCATGAAGAAGATGAAGATTCGTTCATTACTGACATAAAAGATGCTCTACATCTCTTCAAGAAAATAATTTCTAAGACAGGTGTAAGTGAGATTGTTTATCACAATGATATTAAAGTTCAGCAATATCATGCTAGAGAGGCATTAGCCTTAGTTTCCAAAGAAAATGCTGACATGAGTACTCAAGAGTTTTTAGAAGAACATTAAAAGATTCTTGAAGAAATTGAAAGACAGAAAGAAGCTCCTGTTGCAAGAAGAGGAAGAGGCAGAGGAGGCAGAAACAGAGGTAGAGGAAGGAAACCTGTACAAGCAAGTACAAGGCAAACAAGATCTAGTGGAATCAGAATTGAAGAAGTTTCTGATGATAAAAAGAAGAAAACTCCAATACTTCTTGAAATGCCTCCAGACAACAAATTCAATGATCCTGATGAAGTTGTCAATACAGAAGTTGAAGAAGAAAGTTTGCTGAGAACTAGAAAGAGAAAATCTATTGTGAAAGCACAGGAAGATGTTGCTGAAATGATTCTTAAGATTGTTATTGAATCTCATAACTTTGAGGCAGATGAGTTCAATCAAAGAAGGTTCAGAGAATTTGAAGAAGAAATAAAAATCAAGAAAACTGAAAATGATATTGTTGATGATGCAAGAAATGAGTACTTGAAAAGAATCTTTGAATCTGATAAAGATTTATGGTATGACGTCAACAAACTTTTTGAGGAGGAAATTCCTAGTGAATCACAGTCCAAGAAGAAAGAAGGAAAATGGAAAGATATTGAAGATATGAAGTATACTGGACCAGGTGTTTTTAGATCTACTGGAATAGTTTTACCACCTCCAATTTCTCCTGGACTTCAGAAAGCTAAAGTTTCTAAGTCTGACAAATCTCCACCAAGATGGACCAGGATGCAATCTGAACTGATAGGGATGGAACCTTGCACTAGAGGTGGTATTGGTTTTAGAGATGCAGAATTAAAGTCTACAGCTCAGACAGATCAACATTTTCTTGTTAAGAGACTTGGTGATGAACTAACTATTGATGATCTTTGGGAACTTGAATCTATTGTAATTGTTGCTTGAAATGTGGACTCTAAGAAAGTAGAGAAGATGTTGTATTTCATGAAGGACAAGAGTGTTAAGAAGCTATTTATTCATGAAGTATTGTGCAAGTCAACAAAAGAACTGAAATATGTTCTTTATCTGCTTGAGAACAGAAAAATTCCTGATAAAGAAGCTAGTGTTTATCATACCTGGTGTACCATGATCTTCAGTACAATCAAATCCAGATATCTAGAAGGAGGATCAAGGTATGATGGTAATTATACTCCCATGTACTTGAATTCAGAAGGACAAGAAGTAGAAATGCAAAGGGGTTCAGCTGTTAAAGAAGTCATACTGTATCAAGAATAGTTGTCTTTGAATCCTGGTGGAAGAGATCTTGCATATTTACTGTTGGGAGAGTTAGATTTACCAAGGAGCTCAATTCAAAATCTCAAGGATGGTATCTATCAGATTGATAAGAATAATGAAGAACTCAAGAATCTGAAGAAAAGACTGATTCAGATTCTGGGAGAAAAAGAAGAGGAGTTACTATCAAGTTTCTTGCAGATAAGTAATTTCTTTGTGAGAATTTCTGAGACCGAGCCTGAAGATTTCTTGTAAAATTTTGTTTTGAGTTTTTGACATCATTGAATCAAAGAATTTGTGCTTTATTTTATTAAGTACAAATTGGGGGAGATTGTTAGATATTGATTCAAGTGAAATCAGGATCTGGACTGTTACTGATCAGATAATGATGCTGACGTCATCAGTAATACAACGTCAGTATGGAGTTATCATCAGGATTAGAAGCTGGTCAGGATTACGTGAAGATTCTCATCAGTCCAAAGATCAAGGAAAATTGATATGTCGGTTCCTAAATTGTAGGAAGACATCTATCATACAAGATATGCATTCAGAGTAATATGTAATTGATTTAGAATATCTTGTAATTGATAGTGTAACTGTGTATGCTATATAAACACAATTTAGGTTTTACATAATTGTAATCGCTTACACGAGTTATCTTATAACCTAGCAGCTCTTAAGAACATAACGATTTCTTAAGAGAGTTTGTAACAGTTTTATATCAGAGTTAATAAAGCTGTTATTGATTCATACTTGTGTTATTTCTGTTTAAGTCAAAAATCTTATACAATTGTATTCAACCCCCCTTCTACAATTGTTAATTACTGGGCAACATCATCAAAATGGATGTTCCATCTCCTTGAGGCCTTCTTCAATCCATAAATGGATCGTCGCAACTTATAAACCATTCTAGCAAACCTTGAATTGACAAAACCCTCATGTTGTGTCATGTACATATCCTTTTCTAAGCTCTCATTTAAGAAAAAGGTCTTGACATCCATTTTCCAGATTTCGTAGTCATAATAAGCTGTTATCGCAAGCACAAGCAAAATCCTCGCGATAACATCCTAGCATCAAAGAGAAATTGTGTTACATATTCCTAAATATCCTTGCGATAACATCCTAGCATCAAAGAGGAATTGTGTTACATATTCCTAAATATCCTTGCGATAACATCCTAATGAGTCATGATAGTTCATATTGATGATATTCTTATCTACTCAAAGACAGAGGCAGAACATGCCGAACATTTGAGGATAGCCCTAGGAATACTCAGGAAGGAGCAATTGTATGCCAAATTCTCGAAGTGTGAATTCTGGCGAAATGAAGTTCAGTTCGTAGGACATGTGATCAATAGTGAAGGAGTGCTGGTTGACCCCGCCAAGTTAGAGGTAGTTTTAAATGGGAAAAGGCCAACAACACCAAAAAAGGTGAGAAATTTCATAAGGTTGACAGGGTATTATAGAAGATTTATTTAGGACTTTGCAAAGATCGCAGTCCCGTTAACCTGACTTACTTGTAAGTTTAAGAAGTTTGAATGGATAGAAAAATGTGAGAAAATCTTCCTGGAGCTAAAGAAGAGATTGGTGACGACCCCTGTGTTGGCGTTGCCTGATGAAAAAAGAGACTTTGTGATTTTCAGTGACGCTTCGCATAAAGGATTAGGATGTGTGCTTATGCAACATGGAAGAGTAATCGCGTATGCGTCAAGACAACTGAAGGATTACAAGATTCGATACCCTACCCATGATCTAGAACTTACAGCGATAGTTTTTGCTTTAAAGATTTGGAGGCACTAATTGTATGGAGAAAAGTGCGATATTTACACTGACCATAAGAACCTCCAACATATTTTACTCAGAGAGAGCTTAAAATGCACTAGAGTAGGTGGTTAGGGCTAATAAAAGATTATGATTGCGAGATTAATTTTGTGTCACCCAGGGAAAGCCAATGTAGTAACTAATGCCCTTAGTTGGAAAGAAAGACTCAAGATGATAATGTTTTCAGAAGAGTTGATAAGAGAATTTGAAAAGATGGAGATTGAAGTGAAGGTGACCAAAGACGGTACCGAGAAGTTGTTTGAGATTTCTACGGAGCAAATATTTTTAGAAAAGATCAGAAGGTGTCAAGAAAGACTGATGAATGAAGAGTGGCAGTGCTCGAATTGAGCGACTACGCTACTCTGATACCTAAGAATTGCTGTGTGGAGGCAAATAGTGAACAAATATAGAAAGAAGAAGTTTAAGAGTATGCGGGAAAAAGCATATAGGTAAGCGTAACATACCCATGATAAATTATCTTCGCTATGTACGAAGGAGGCACTACGCCGGCAATTACTAGAAAAGTAATGCTATTAACTAACCCCTAAACTCACATATTTTAGTGCGGCCATTTGGGGCCATGTAACAAAGGATTATAAAGTGACTAGACCAATAATGTCAGGATAAAGCGGGGTTGCTTCTAACCAAGCGGCGACTGCAAGGACTTTTGATATAAAGGTAACACTAACGAGATTGTAGGTACCTTTCTACTTAACCCCTTGCTACATATGTTTTAATTGATTCAAAAATTACTAGATCTTTTGAGGGTATGGTGTTGCCTGTAATGAAGTGATTCATGTGTATATGATTGTCCAGATTATGAGTTACAAATAGAAGTATAGTGATTTGAGATACATGATGTTGGGATTTTATAAATACAATGTGTTGTGCCCAAAATCTCCATGGACTAGATTTAGGCCCATTAATCAATAAGGTCCGATCCATACAAGTTAGAAGATTGATCCAATACGAGCCAGGAAGATCAAATAGAAGAAATGACTAAAGAAGTACGAATAACAGGAGGTTCCCCAATGGTCAGGAAGCTGAGCTGAACACTCGAAGACCAGGTTCCTCCCAGCCGAGGAGTTCGAATTAGCATAACAACAGCCATAGAGATGATAAAAGCATATGAAAAGTTATCCAGTCTAACTAGTTTGTTATTTGTGCAGGTACTAACACCAAAAGGGAGGTTCCTAAGTGATATGTCCCGAAATAAGGAGGTCCCTGAGAAACAGGCTCCTGAAACGTAGGTTCCTGAGCACCAGGTTCCTACGAGTTGCCAACAGAAAGTTCTAGGAGTCATCTAGAACAGATAAACAAATTGGTATCTGAGTATAATTCTAGGGCGCAGATGATCCTAGAATAACTCTAACCAATAAGAGAATCATAAGTGGAGTACGAACTCGAGTTCTACTCCACTTAGCCAAACTAGTTCGTGAAAGGCTCTAAAGGAACCTGAGTCCAACACGAACTAGGTGACCGAATACAGCTATTCCAGTAAGAGACAGAATCATACTAGAACTACGTGAGCTTGATCCCTATAAATACAAGGGTACGTAGGCACCTCAGGGTACGACGCATTAAGTTCTCTAGTTTTCTCTAAAGGCACCTGAGATTATTGGAGATACCCTCGAGCTCAGCTCAACCCCCACAAACACAACCCAAACCTTTCGTAGAACAGTTGATCGCTAGCCTATACAACTACCTGTAAACCTCACATAAGTTGATTACGAAATCCACTCATCTACATTGGCGCTAGAAGGAGGGGAAGTTAATATCTTAAGAGTGGAAAAGATGTCAGGCAGCTCGGAGAGCGAAGCAACCCGTTCTGAGCGACAGGTTCATGAGGAGAACGCATCTCCTCCCAGAGCACCGAAGGTCACTAAAGCAGCCATGATGGAAATCCTAAAGACTGTGGGAGAACGTTTATCGACTTTGGAGCAGGCTTCAAGCAAAAAGAAGAAAAAGAAGGCAAAGAAGAGCAAGAAGTCGAAGGTTACTCCGAAACAGTTGAATTTTGAAGAATCTGAGAATGGAGAGGAGGTTCCTGACGATGGTGAAGAACCGAAAGAAGGTAATGATGATGAAGATATGGAGAATCCTGAGAAGAATAAAACTGGTAGCAAGGACCGTACAGGGTCCAAGAAGAAGAAGAAAACCAAGACTGGAGGTTCCTCAAAGAAAAAGAAGAACGATAAAGACCCATCTGTCGAGATAATTGAAGAAAAAAGCACGGATTCAGATGAGGATACTGAAGAATCAAGTGCTACAGGGTCGCAAGAGGAAGAAGGGACGAGTAAGAAGACAAAGGCGGAAGCTGTTGGGGAGGTGACGGCAGAAGATGTCAAGAAAATTTTGGCTCAACTCAAGGACGAAAAGAATCTTGCTGTGAACCCTATAACAGCTTCTCCTTTCACCAAGAAGGTTCGAAAGTCGGCTTTGCCTAGGTCTTACAGGCCCTCAAATGAGTTGAAATTCGATGGGACTACTGACCCCATTGAGTACCTTAGTCGTTTTGACACAGAGATGGATGTTTATCAAGTGAAGGAAGCCACCAGGTGCAGGTTACTGGCTGCAACTCTACAGGGCGGAGCCCATCAGTGGTTCAAAAGGTTACCTGCAGATTCGATTGGTTCTTGGGCAAGCATGGGGAAGCTTTTTGTCACTCAATTCAGAGCATCTGTTGCATTTGCCCCACCGACCAATACCTTAGCCAATATCAAGCAAAGACCTAGTGAGACATTGACAGAATATTTCAAGAGGTTTAATGCAGAGGTTCCTAAAGTTAGGAAGGCATCTGAGGAAACAATAAAGAATTTCTTAATCGCTGGAGTCAAAGGAGGCTCAGATTTTTGGAAAGCACTGCAGGGAAAAGAACCAGAGACGTTAGCAGATTTTTATGCCCAGGCAGAACCCTTTCGACTGGTGGAGGAGTCTCTAGCTGAATTAAGGAAGGATCCAGATTTTGTAAGGCAAAGTGGAAGCAAGAGGTCGAGACAAAGAAGCCCCAATGGTCGTGACAATAAAAAGGTGGTTAGTCGCACTTCTCAGGTGAAGCCTGAAGCTGTGAATCCTACTAAATCTGTCATGAGTCAGGTACCGCCACCAGCTTCCTATAACAGCAATAGACCAGAGAGACCCGTCTATGAAACTTTCACCCCTTTGGTAGCTCCGATTGATCATATTTACGCAGTGAATGAGAAGTCCTCATGGTTTAAGAAGCCTTTCAGAACCGGTCCCCCAGGAAATAAGAATGAGCGCCCCTACTGTGACTTCCATGATAATAATGGGCATAATACTGCAGATTGTCGTCACCTCAGAGATCTAATTGAAACTCTAATCAGACAAGGGCAATTGAGTGAATGGGTGGCTCAGGAAGGAAAAAAGTATAGAGATGAGAAGACTCAGAAGACACAGACACAGGAACCTGTCGTGATGGAGGGACCACCTAAGGCTGGGTGCATACGCACAATTATAGGAGGTCCCCATATTGGAGGAAGCAGCAGGAATGCCATGGAGAGGTATACTCGTGAGGCTAAAGAACGTCCTTTAACCAGTATTTACAATCTGTCCCAGAGGTCCCCAAAGCTGTTTGAAGGAGAGGATGCAGATATTACTTTCAATGAAGAAGATGCTTCCTGGGTACATCATCCTCATACTGACGCTTTGGTTGTTGAGGCAGGAATTGGATCTTATGAGGTTCATCGAGTGCTAGTGGATAATGGAAGCTCTGTAAACTTGTTATCTTACTCAGCTTTCAAGAAGATGCATTTTCTGGATAAAGACTTAACTCCAACAAACGATACCTTGTATGGATTCACCAATAATCAGGTTCCTATCAAAGGTAAGATTCGTTTGCCAGTAACCTTAGGTGATAAACCATGTTGCATTACACAGTTGGCAGAATTCATTGTTATAGAAGAGAATATGAATTACAATGCTATTTTGGGAAGACCCATTTTGAAGGAGATGAGGGTAATCACCTCCATTTACCACCTCACTATGAAGTTCCCGACGCCAAACGGAGTTGGCATAGTTCGAGGATGTCAGTATGAGTCTAGAGAGTGTTATACCAAAGCTTTGCAACATGCTGCTAGAGCTGCTAAATTGCCTGAGCCTATGGACGAGGTTCCTGATAGTTTTCCAGGAAAGAACCCAGACAAGATAACGGTCGACCTGCGCAGTTCGCCTTTGGAAGGTTTTGTGTCAGCCTCCTGTAGAGCTATAAGAATTGAAGAGATCATAGAAGAGGAACCTCATGATGAGATTCCCGTTTTTCGGGGACCAGATACCCCCTACTTACTGATAGAGGGTGCACCCCCTACGGATAAGGATGGTGATGTGTGTATGGTAGAAGGGGTAGATGAAGAAAAATCCCGAAAACTGAAACATAATGGATACAATGAAGACAGTCAGCCAGCATCAAAGAGAAGGAATGTCATGCACGAAATGCAGGAACCGTCTACCGACCAGGAACCTCAAGAGGACTCAACCGCAAGGATGGAGGTAGACTTAGATCCTCGAATGCCAGAAACCATGGTAAAGGCTGGACCAGCTGGTGAAACTCTGGATGTGAAGATCAATGACAAAGATGGTATAAAGGTGTTGAAGATTGGAGCTCAGCTTGATCCAACCTTAAAGGAATCTCTCATTACCTTTTTGGGCAAGAACCTGGATGTGTTTGCCTGGTGTCATGCAGATATGGAAGGGATAGATCCAAGGGTCATGTGTCATAAGTTGAATATTGATCCAGAAAAGAAAGGAGTGAGACAGAAGCGAAGACCAGTTAGTGGCGAGAGAGCTCAGGCATTGAAAGAAGAGGTTGACAGGTTGTTGGATGCAGGATTAGTTAAAGAATCTTTTTACCCAATATGGTTGGCAAATCCTGTTTTGGTAAAGAAACCTAATGGAAAATGGAGAACCTGTGTGGACTTCACAGATCTCAACAAAGCATGTCCGAAGGACAGCTTCCCACTGCCACGGATTGATCAGTTAGTGGATGCAACAGCTGGACATGCCCTCCTTAGCTTCATGGATGCCTATTCAGGTTATAATCAAATCCCTATGTATGAACCTGACCAAGAGCATACTTCTTTTATTACGGACAGAGGTCTTTATTGCTATGTATGCATGCCATTTGGGTTGATTAATGCTGGAGCTACATATCAACGGTTAGTGAATATGATGTTTAAAGACCAAATTGGCCATACTATGGAGGTATATGTGGATGATATGTTAGTTAAGTCTAAGGAAGCTGTTGACCATGTAAAGCACTTAGAAGAAATGTTTGGAATCTTGCGGAAGTACAGAATGAAGCTGAACCCTAAAAAATGTGTGTTTGGGGTAGAATCAGGAAAGTTTCTGGGTTTCATGGTAAACCACAGAGGTATCGAAGCCAACCCAGCCAAGATTAAAGCATTGATTGATATGAGGTCTCCGAGAACTGTGAGAGAGGTTCAATCTCTTACAGGAAGAGTTGCAGCTTTGAATAGATTCATTTCGAGGTCCACTGATAAGTGTCAGGAGTTCTTTAAAGCCATAAAGAAAGGAAACAAATTTGAGTGGACCGCAGAATGTGAGATAGCGTTTGGAAAGCTAAAGGAGCATTTGGGGAGCCCCCCACTGTTAGCCAAACCTGTGGATGGAGAAACATTGATACTTTATTTGGCTGTTTCAGAGTATTCCATTAGTGCAGTTCTGGTTCGAGAAGAGAATGGACAGCAGAGCCCAGTTTACTATGTTAGTAAAAGGTTACTTGACGCAGAAACGAGGTACACAGGAATGGAGAAGTTGGTTTTCGCATTGATTCTGGCTTCCAGGAAGCTGCGACCTTATTTCCAAGCTCACAAGATTGAAGTAAGAACCTCATATCCACTTAAGCAAGTGATGCATAGGCCAGAAACCTCTGGAAGAATGTTAAAATGGGCTGTGGAGCTAGGACAGTTCGACATAGAATATAAGCCAAAGACAGCAATCAAAGCTCAAGCTTTAGCAGATTTCTTAATCGAGTTTCCACCTCATGTAGAGGTTACTGGCCAAGAGGGGCCAAAAGAAGTGGTGGAAAAACAGGCAGACAATGACAACTGTGCACCTTGGTGGACACTGTATGTGGATGGAGCTGCTAACAGTGGTGGAGCAGGTGCAGGCATAGAATTAGTTAGTCCAGAAGGGCACCAACTCTATAGCTCGATTCATTTTGCTTTTAAAGCCACGAACAATGATGCAGAATATGAGGCATTGATTGCAGGACTCAAGTTGGCTTTGGAGATGAAAGTAGAAAATATCAGGGTGTTTAGTGATTCAATGTTAGTAGTTTGGCAGATTCGTGGTAGTTTTCAGGCGAGAGGGCCGAGAACAGACTTATATTTGAGATACTCCCAGGAGTTGATCGCAAGGTTCAGGGAGGTGAAGCTGGATCAGGTACCTCGAGGAAAGAATACCAAAGCGGATGCATTGGCCAAGTTAGGGTCACAAAGAGAATCCACGTTATTGGGGGTAATTCCACTTCAAATCCAGGAGCAACCAAGTGTTTTCAAGGAAGAGGTAATGGACATTGAATTTCCAGTTGAAGATTCCTGGATGACCCCAATATATCGTTACCTGGACAAAGGGGAGCTACCTCCCAATCAAAGTGATATCAGGAAGCTGAGGTATCGAGCAGCCAGGTATGTAATTTATGATGGAGTTCTGTATAAGCGAGGATTCAATCAGCCTTTGCTCAAGTGTGTAGATGGAGAACAATGCAAGTATATCCTCGAGGAAATTCATGAAGGAGTATGTGGAAATCACTCGGGGGGTAATTCTCTAGCCATGAAAGTCCTTCGACAAGGATATTATTGGCCAACCATCAAAGCAGATGCTACGAAGTTTGTGCAGGCATGCAGTAATTGTCAGAGGTTTGCAAATTTTGATAGTCGTCCTGTAGCCCCTATTAAACCGATTGTTAGCCCCTGGCCATTCGCTGTTTGGGGGATAGACCTCATTGGAGAGCTCCCGAAAGGAAAAGGAGGAGTGAAATACGCAGTGGTCGCAGTCGATTACTTTACAAAGTGGGCGGAAGCAGAACCACTTGCTAAGATTACAGCGTCAAAATTGACTGAATTTGTGTTTCGAGCTATTGTATGCAGGTTTGGCATTCCACAGAAGCTGATTTCTGACAATGGGAAGCAGTTCGATAGTAGAGAGCTTAGAGGATTGTGTGAGCAGTTTGGAATCCAAAAAGCATTTTCAGCAGTGTATTATCCGCAGAGTAATGGACAGACTGAAGCAGTGAATAAGATTATCAAGCACACTTTGAAGACAAGGCTTGAAGATAAGAAGGGAAGCTGGCCAGAGGAGCTTCCTGGAGTCTTGTGGTCGTATAACACCACGCCTAGAACTACAACTGGTGAGTCTCCTTTTATCCTCACTTATGGTTGTGAAGCTATGGTACCTGTGGAAGTTGGAACAGGTTCCTTGAGAAGAAAGTATTTTGATCCCGAGAGCAATGAGGTCAATCATAGACTGTATTTGGACATGGTTGAAGAGTTGAGAGCAGATTCACAAGTGAAGTTAGCAGCACATCAATAGAGAGTTCGAAGGTATTACGACAAAAAGGTGAAGGCAAGACCTTTTAAAGTTGGAGACCTAGTTCTGAGAAAAGTCATGCCAAATACCAGGGTTCTGGCACATGGAGCTTTTGGAGCAAATTGGGAAGGGCCTTACCAGATAAAGTCAGCCATTTGGGAAGGAACCTACCACTTGATGGATATGGATGGGAACCTCATTCCGAGAGCTTGGAATGCAGAACATCTCAAGAAGTATTATCAGTAACTCTTTTATGCGTTTTTCTTAGGAAAAGTAAGGCTCTTTCAGCCCAAGAATAAAGGCAGCTTATTAGTTATAGCTGACCAGCATTTTGATTTCAGTATTTAATTATGCATGTACTCGGGGGGTATTTGATGTGAACCTCCCTACTTGCAAGACAATTTTTTTTTAAGTATTGAGCGATGTATAGCTCTACGTTGAATATTTTGAGTGCATTATTTGCAGCTATAGCTCCTTAATAGTTCTTTTACGTAATAATCATTACCCAAAAGAACTGGGGGGTAGTATTCCTACTTAGACAGTATTGCACATGCTATGATTTGATATTTCATATGCCAATTTGAAATTTTTGAAACAGGTTACCTAGATTAACAGGTTCCTGTAGCATTGTGTTGCATTTTGCAGGTTACCTAAGCTGACAGGTTCCTGTAGCATTGACAGTATGTATGAAGTATGAATATGAATTGACAGAATGTGCAGACTACGATTGATTGACCAGAATTAGCTTGTGGACAGATTGTTGAGAAAAGGATAAAAGCCCCAGGTAGCTTCCTGGGCATCGAGCAAAGCCCCAGGTAGCTTCCTGGGCATTGAGCAAAGCCCCAGGTAGCTTCCTGGGCATTGAGCAAAGCCCCAGGTAGCTTCCTGGGCATTGAGCAAAGCCCCAGGTAGCTTCCTGGGCATCGAGCAAAGCCCCAGGTAGCTTCCTGGGCATCGAGCAAAGCCCCAGGTAGCTTCCTGGGCATTGAGCAAAGCCCCAGGTAGCTTCCTGGGCATTGAGCAAAGCCCCAGGTAGTTTCCTGGGCATCGAGAAAAAGTCCCAGGTAGCTTCCTGGGCACGAGAAAAGCTTCAGGTAGCTTCCTGAGCAAATGAGATTGAAAAGCCTCAGTTGACTGAGCACGACATTGTTGCCAAAAGCCTCAAGTTCCTTGAGCACGTGAATTAAAGTCCTGACAAAAGGCATCTAAAGTCCTGACAAAAGGTACCTTAAAGAGAGGCCTAATAAGCTCTCCCTCATGTGGAACCGCCTTTGGCACATGGGAAGAAGGGATAAAATCCTTAGCATATACCTTCATAAGATGTCTAGCCTGACACATGGAGAAGAGGAATCTGTGTGGACTCCTAGAACGGCACACATGTTCCTAGAATCGCCTCGAGGCATAAAAAGGAACCAACATGCCTCGAGGCATGTTGGGACCTAGAGAGTAGGATTGGGAACCCAGCAGGTTACCTCTCCAGGAGAAAAAAGGAACCAACAGGCCTCGAGGCATGTTGGGACCTAGAGATTAGGATTGGAAGCCAAGCAGGCAACCTTTCCAAGAGATGACCCGAATTAAACAAGAGAAAGCTTTTACTAACGTTAACTGTTTTTTGTTTTATGTTTATTTTGCAGGATTAATACTCGAGGAACCTGGTATTGATGAAGAAGAAGTTATTAAAGAAGGCTACGGTTTAGATTATCGGTACAAAGTATAAGCACAAAGGTTCCAGGTTTTACAATTCAGCTGTAATTTGTTGCATTTGTTTTGAGAATAAGCAAGTGGAAATATGCATGTGTTCTGTTTCTTACAATGGGTTAGCCCACGTAAGCTTGACCATATGAATAAGGAAGCTGAATTATTCTCTAAGGCATAACAGCATAGTATTTCATAAGGTTTAGAAGAAAAGTATGCAGCAAAAGCAAATATCATAAAGAGAGTTATGGGTACAGAGACCCAGAAAACCAACATAAGAGTTAATGGCACGAAGGCCATGGAAATCAAATTTAAAGTTACATATTGCGAGGCGTTACGAGGAGCCCGCGACCTCATTGAAAGTTATCAAAAGTTTTTAAGAATCTTGTTGAAATTACGAAGGAGGAACTTCATTGGAACCCTTAGCAGCAACAGGAGGAGTTGGAAGGATAGGCTGAACAACGTCAGGAGCAGGAACCTCTGCAGTCTCAAGGTTGGCACCTGGAGACCTCTCAACCGTTTTCACGGGAGGTACAGAGGTTGCAGCAGCAGCTTTCTCTTCAAAATCTTTGATCATCCCTACCACGTCTTCACCCAGGAGGGACCAGTCTATATTGGGCATCTTCTCCCATGTGGAACGTATGTAGTCATTAATACCTTCATCATAGCCTTCATCGTATCTGGCCTTCTCCTTGATAAGTATGGATGACTTCACAACTTCAGCAGCAGCATTCAAGGCATCCACTTGGGCTTCCAGTTCATTGGTTCTTTCCAACATCGACAGTTTCTCGTCCCTAAGGATCTTGACCTGTTCTTGAAGTTCATCCTTGCTATTCTTCAACGAGGTTTCAACAGCTTTAGCCCTCCTTACCGCAGCAGTGGCAACATTCACACTCTCCTCTTTAGCAACCAGCTCCTCTTTGAGCTTCGAGATTTCCCCTTGTAACCTGAGGTCATATTGGATCTTCAAGGCAAAGTCATCACAGAATCTAAGAGTAAAAAAGGCGTTCTGGGCCGCAGAGAACCTCATAGCTTCCAAAGCTTCAGTAGAGTCCATTTTCGACCAGCCAGTAATAGTCTCAGCAGGAACATGAGTGTCAATCAAGTCCTTAAACTGGTTCTGAGCAGCGGTAGGTTCAGTCTTCACAGCTTTGTTCTTCCTCATGGATCTAGTCTGAGAGCTCCCTGATAAGTCAAGTGTGGTCTGAGCTAATTTGCGTTTCGAAGAACCTGATGGTTGAGTCTGGATGGATACAGGGGTTGGAACTTGGTTAATTGGAGTTGCATCAAGCGGAACCTCCTTTACACTGTCTTCAACCTTGAAAATTTCTTCCACGTTTTTAGATCTCTTTATAAATGAAGGAACTTTTGGAGCCATATCTGCATAAGTTAGAAGGTTAAGGTTAGAGATATATATATGAAGTGAGCAAATGAAATTGCACAAATATAAAGAAACTCCTACCAGAAGTTGAAGGAATAAAGCCTAAAGTCATCAAGTTATCAGGGGTCATCAAGACCAGACAATCTCTAGTGGAGGCTGATAGTTTCAAAATCTTAGTTGCTCTTTCCAAGCAGACTCCCGTAAGAACGGTTTGCTTAGGGATATTGGGACGACAATTAAACTCGTATCTAACGTAGGGGCAGTCATAGCAATAAAGAAACTGTTCCGACCATTGTTCAAAGTTTTGCTTAACATTTTTTATGCACTGACCCTGGTGACAAGGCCAGGCCGAAAGGTAAAAACAACCAGAATTTCTTCCAGTGTCTTTCAGTCTGAAGAAATAGCCCAATTCAGGGGCTGTCAAAGGAACTGTAAACTTGCTGGAATATAGTATAAAAGTGCTGATGGCTAACCGATAAGAATTAGGGGTGAGTTGCATTGGTGCTAATTGATAAAAGTCAAGAACCTCTCGTAAGAAAGGATGAAGGGGCATGGAAACACCTACCCTCAGGAAAGCGGCAGATATGACAGCATGGGGGATACCTTGTTTTGGGATTTTCAAATCAAACCTGTGAGCTCTCTCACCAGGTTCTGGGACTGTTATCTTACAGACAGGGCGGTGACATTCCTCGAATAGTCTTTCCAGTTTAACTGAGGTCATGATAGAATCAGATTTTTCACAAAAAGGGACAATCTCTTGTTTGAATGGTTCTCTTTCTACAGATATCTCACTTTGAAAGTCGGGTTCTAGGAAGGACTCAGGTTCAAATTCAGGTTTTGATACCTCTTCATTATCAGACCAGTCATCTCCTAAATCGATTAAGCTTAAAGGCTTTAAGGGATCAATAGCATTTGGAGGTTTCATCAAAATATCTTGAGGATCACCAGTGTTGGGAATCAAGACCCTAGACCTAGTTCTATTACCTACAGACGCGACAAAAACAGGTTTTACGGAAGAGAGGTGGTCAGAATGTGTTGAATCAGAAGACATCTGCAAGAAACAGACGAAAAAAGGTCAGACTTTGGAATTCTTAAAGGGAGACCTGTGGTTTTAAGACGATTGAACTACTTTGATTATGTCAAGTAAGTTTCTTTTTAAGAGTTATATGGAGGGTGTACACTCACAGAGATAGGTATGAAATATGACATGAATACGAAACAAATTAAGATAGAAGACAAGCAAACAGTCAAAAGCTTTCAGTAGAATCATAGTGATGGAACCACAAATCGGTGATGGAACTACCAGTAGAGAAGGTATTATGGATGGTTGTGTGTGTGACATATAAAAACCATATACAAACACTTATCAGATAAAAGACAGCATGCAAGATCGAAGTAATCAGATAGTTAAAAATACAATCGAGATTATGAGAAAACAGAAAGAAAGGATTCAGAATCATACCTTGGATTGAAGAAAACGGCGATAGAAAGTTTGGATTAAGCAGATGACCGTCGGACTTCTCCTATTTTTCTCTCCAAGGGTTTTAGAAAATATTTGGTAAAGGTAAAAATGAAGATGAAGTCATTCATTTGTTTATATAATCAAGACAGCTCTATACACGTGGCAGCACATTACTGGAGCGGTAAAAACGAAGAGGTACACGCGTGAGAAGCGTGTAAACCTTGGGAACTCACACATTAACTACAGCTTTGGTAAGTGATAAGTTTAATTCAAATTTTGAATTATCTTCTACAACCAACCATTATCCTCTTTTAACTTATTAAATTTAAAGAGGCATGAAGTTAAGTGACAAGTTGGATTCCTTGAGAAGTTGAATGCAAGCATAAAGTAGATTCCGAGAGCTGGAGCAAGAAAGAAGAAAATAGCGAGATAACAGGTTCCTTAATACAAAGGAAGCTTACTCAAGATTATATCAAGCTGAAAATATTTTATGTCCTGTTTCCTATACCGAGTTAGCTCATATAGGCTTGGATATACAATGCGGAAGCAAGATATAGTTACCAGGATGGGTTAACATTAAACCTTTGATCGAAGAATTAAAATAGGTTCCTTTCACATTACATGATTTCAAGGAACCGGGGGGTACTTGTTGTGCCCAAAATCTCCATGGACTAGATTTAGGCCCATTAATCAATAAGGTCCGATCCATACAAGTTAGAAGATTGATCCAATACGAGCCAGGAAGATCAAATAGAAGAAATGACTAAAGAAGTACGAATAACAGGAGGTTCCCCAATGGTCAGGAAGCTGAGCTGAACACTCGAAGACCAGGTTCCTCCCAGCCGAGGAGTTCGAATTAGCATAACAACAGCCATAGAGATGATAAAAGCATATGAAAAGTTATCCAGTCTAACTAGTTTGTTATTTGTGCAGGTACTAACACCAAAAGGGAGGTTCCTAAGTGATATGTCCCGAAATAAGGAGGTCCCTGAGAAACAGGCTCCTGAAACGTAGGTTCCTGAGCACCAGGTGATAAGTGGATTTTATATCCACTAATTTACCTTCCGTTTGGACTTTAACCGTTTGCATGTTCTCAAGTTTCGTTGTCATTTGATACGTTTTTATGTGAATTGTGTAGGTTTTATCATGGAAGGCATTTGGTGCTAAAATGGTGATTTTGGTGGTGTGAATTTTTTCTGGAGTTTGCACAAAGAAATAAGAGCATGGCAACAAGTTGTAGAATTTTTTGAAGAAATTCCAGGACCAAGGAGGCGCTCTGGCGCTTGGTTAGGCGCTATAGCGCACAGGAGGTTGACAAAGGGTGTGATTCCAGGAGTTTCTATGCGCCGTTGCGCGTTGATTGGGAGCAGTTGCGCTCGAGAGAGGGCCATGGCTCGAGGAAGAGCGCCATTGCGCGCGCGCGGGGTGAATCCAGGGATGTTGGAGCGCAATTGCGCGGGTATGAGGCGCCATTGCGCTTGCTGTGGCTTTGTGCGGGGCGCTGTGGCGCAGTTTTGAGCGCTCTTGCGCTTGATTCATGCGCTATGGCGCCTGTTGGGACCTGTTGGCAATTTTTGTGTATTATTCCGGGTCAAAACACTTTGGGCCTATTTTTAGGGCATCTATTTATGTAATATCTAGACCTAAAAAACATATCTATCGTTGTTTTTAGTTTTCTTAGCGACTATCAACAATTTTTCATCTAGTTTTTAAGAACAATTTCAAGGAATTTCTCCAAGCTAGTGACAAGCAAGGATTATTCTTGGAACATTTGTACTCTTCTATTTTGGGGATTTAATTCTAAACCTTCTTTCTTTCTTCTATATTTACTTGTTTATTTTAGAATCATGTTTTCATTGGAACCCATGATGATGATTAGTTCGATCATGAACTAATTCGTTGTCATGGGGGTTTAGTGGATTTATTCATGAATTTTATGTGTTGAATATTCTCGATGCCTATAGTGTGATTGATGTGATATTCTATCATGGTTGATTTAATTCGTTATAGGAGAGTAGCTAACTCCTGTAATTGTGTGTTAATTCTTGTTGAAGCGAAAGTGGAACAAGAGTTTAGAACTTGCCATGTTAGCGTAGGATTATGCGTGAAATTATCATTCGTAATTAGTGTCGTAATTCTAATCGTTTTATGACGACTATGTGATCAATTGAATGCTCGCACCTCAACCATTATGTTTTATTCTTTATAGACATATGAAGACTTGGCATAATTGGGAGACTAAATGATTTCTATCTTTATTGTGGATATTGTTTAGGATGGTATTTGTTTAACGGAAGTTGGCTTATATCAGTTTTGTGTGTTCGATCAGGTGTTAATAAATCACATGAACAAGGCTAGGGATTTGGAGACCATAGATGGAGTGTTTAAAGAAACTAAACTCCCATGTTTTATTTGCATAAGTAATTCGACATAAATCTCAGTTCAAGTAGTTGATAATTAGTTATATTTCTTAGATAAATTTTAGTGATAACAACAATCCACTTATTTATTTGTTTTAGCATCGGAAAACAATCATACATTGGTGAGTGAGTAGCTAGACAATACAACGAGTCCCTGTAGGAACGAACCTTATTTGCTATCTGTATTACTTGAGATCACGTGCACTTGCGTGTTGAGTTGGTCGTAACAAGTTTTTGGCGCCGCTGCCGGGGACGCGGTTTTATTTTGTTTAGTTTCAATATTTGCCATCAGTGGTCATTGAATTTCGGTGACTAGGACGTTTTCATAAAATTTCTTGTTGGTGAATTTCAGGTACTTGTTGAGAGTTTATGCGTACACGAGCTCGTGCACGTAGAGACGAACTAGCACGTACAGAAGAACTAGCTAGGAGAAGACTTGATTTCGATTTAAAAGACAATCTTGAAGCAAAGGAAGTTATGGCTAATCAAGAACCAGCAGCGAAGGCTTTGAGTGAGTTCTCTCAGCCGAAAGTGGAGGACATCCATACTAGTATTGTTCGACCAGCTATAGGGTCTAACAATTTTGAGCTAAGGCCAAACATCATTCAGATGATTCAGAACACAGTCCAGTTTGGGGGTAGTCCTGCTGAAGATCCCAATGCTCATATTAGGGACTTTCTTGAGATCTGTGACACCTTCAAATTCAACGGAGTTACAGATGACGCAATCAGATTGAGGCTATTTCCCTTCTCTCTTAAGGATAAAGCCAAGAGTTGGTTACATTCTATGCCATCAGGCTCTATTACAACATGGGCAGACTGTGCTCAAAAGTTCTTGACCAAGTATTTCTCCATGGCGAAGACAGCAGCTTACAGGAATGCCATTTCTCAGTTTGCTCAGCATTCCCAGGAATCTTTGGGAGAAGCTTGGGAGAGGTACAAGGAGATATTGGCACGTTGTCCTCATCATGGAATGCCGGATTGGATGATAATCAGCAATTTCTATAACGGGTTGGGAGTTCAGTCCCGGCCTATGTTAGATGCAGCTTCTGGAGGTGCGCTATGGGCAAAAAGCTATGAGGATGCTTATAATCTGATTGAAATGATGTCGGCCAATGAGTTTCAGAATCCTACTCAACGCTTGCCACCTGCTAAAGTGGCTGGAGTTCTTGACTTGGATGCAGCTACTGCTATTGCTGCCCAACTCAAGGCGTTGACAATGAAGGTAGATTCCCTTTCTAATCTTGGTACTAACCAGGTTGCTATGGTGTGTGAATTGTGTGCAGGGGCACATGACACAAATATGTGTGCTATCTCAGCTGAATCCGCACAATTTGTTGGTAATTTTCAAAGATCTCAGCAGCCAGTGCCACAATTTTATCATCCCAACAATCGGAATCATCCTAACTTCAGTTGGAGCAACAATCAGGGAGGTGCTCAGCAACCACAAAATCAGCAGTTCAATGCAAGGCCAAGTAATCAGAACTATCAACCACCACCTTATGCTCCAAGGCAACCATTCAATCCACCGGGGTTTCAACCATCTCAAGGAACTTCATTGAATCAGTCTGAGAAGTCGGAATTGGAAGAGCTTCGGATGATGTATAAGAGTCAGGCAGTGTCATTGAAAACTTTAGAGAATCAAATTGGCCAGCTAGCCAATGCCTTGTTGAACCGTCAACCAGGAACGCTTCCGAGTGACACAGAGGTGAATCCAGGCAAGAAAGATCAAAAGGAACAGGTTCAGGCAATAACATTACGATCAGGAAGAAGTCTACAAGGTCAGAACGAAGAAAAAGCAACCGAGGAAAAACTTGAATCTTCAGTTGAGGTCGAATCTGGTTCTGATTCGCTTCCTAATGCTACTCCTTCAACTCCTATCATTCACAAGAGTGTTAATTCTCAAAAAGAAGTAGAAGATAAGGTGTTTCCACCTCCTCCATTCCCAAAACGAATTCAAAGGCAAAAGTTAGACAAGCAATTCGCTAAGTTCTTGGATGTATTCAAGAAGTTGCAGATTAACATACCATTTGCGGAGGCTCTTGAGCAAATGCCGAGCTATGCTAAGTTCATGAAGGGTATTCTCTCGAAGAAATTGAAACTCGAGGAGTTAGAGACCGTTGCCTTGACGGAGGAATGTAGTGCCATCTTGCAACAAAAGTTGCCTCCTAAGTTGAAGGATCCTGGAAGCTTCACCATTCCATGCACTATTGGAGACCTCTCATTCAGCAAATGTTTGTGTGACTTGGGTGCAAGTATTAATCTCATGCCCTTATCAGTGTTCATGCAACTTGGTCTTCCAGAGCCAAGGCCTACTACCATGACTCTACAACTTGCTGACCGTTCTGTTACTTATCCGCGAGGGATAGTTGAGGATGTTTTGGTGAAGGTCGACAAGCTTATCTTTCCAGCCGACTTTGTTATTCTTGACTTCGAGGAAGACAAGAAGATCCCTATCATCTTGGGACGACCATTCTTGGCGACAGGCCGAACTCTTATCGATGTCCAAAAGGGGGAACTCACTATGAGGGTGCACGATCAAGACGTCACTTTTAATGTTTTCAATGCAATGAAGCTTCCAACTGACGATGAAGAGTGTTTCAAAATTGATATGGTCGACAAGGTGGTTAACCCCGCAACTCAACACTTGATAAAAGCTGATGTGTTGGAAAGAGTTCTTGCTAATGACTTGGAGGTTGAGACCGAAGAGGATGAAGAACAATTGCAATATCTTAATGCATCACCTTGGAAGAAGTTTCAAAGTTCTTTTGAATCATTGGGGTTGTCAGAATTGAAAAAGTCTCATGTTAGACTTAAGCCATCCATCGAGGAAGCACCTACATTGGAACTTAAGCCATTGCCTGAACATTTAAGGTATGCCTATCTTGGTGATTCTGCTACTTTACCTGTTATTATATCTTCTCAGCTTTCAGGAATAGAAGAGGAAAAACTATTGCGAATCTTAAGGGATTCCAAATCAGCCATTGGGTGGACTATAGCAGACATCAAGGGTATCAGTCCGTCGTACTGCATGCACAAAATTCCTTTGGTAGAGGGAGCTAACCCTACAGTTGATAATCAAAGGAGACTGAATCCTGTCATGAAAGAAGTTGTGAAAAAGGAAATTCTTAAATGGCTTGACGCAGGCATTATCTACCCGATCTCTGATAGCTCTTGGGTGAGTCCGGTACAGTGTGTGCCTAAGAAGGGGGGCATGACAGTGGTGACTAATGAGAAGAACGAGCTCATTCCTACGCGAACAGTTACAGGTTGGAGGATTTGCATGGATTATCGGAAATTGAACAAGGCCACTCGGAAAGATCATTTCCCACTTCCATTCATTGATCAGATGCTCGACAGATTGGCTGGACATCAGTACTATTGCTTGCTTGATGGGTATTCTGGGTACAATCAGATTTGCATAGCACCCGAGGATCAGGAGAAGACTACTTTCACTTGTCCATTTGGCACATTCGCATTCAGACGTGTTTCTTTCGGGTTGTGTGGTGCACCAGCTACATTTCAACGGTGCATGATGGCCATCTTCTCTGACATGATTGGAATTAATGTGGAAGTATTCATGGACGACTTCTCAGTCTTTGGGGATTCTTTTGATGAGTGCTTGGCAAACTTGAGTTTGGTTCTAAAACGTTGTGTGGAGACGAATCTTGTTCTAAATTGGGAAAAGTGCCATTTCATGGTACAAGAAGGTGTCATTCTGGGACACAAGGTGTCGTGTAAAGGTTTGGAAGTTGACAAAGCAAAGGTGGAGACTATTGAGAACCTTCCTGCTCCCGTCTCAGTCAAGGGTATTCGCAGCTTTCTTGGTCATGCGGGGTTCTACAGGCGCTTCATAAAGGATTTCTCAAAAATTTCTAAGCCGTTATGCAATCTTTTGGAGAAAGATGTACCATTCAAGTTTGATGAGGCTTGTTCACATGCGTTCGAGATCTTGAAGAAGAAACTAATTTCTGCTCCAGTTATTACAGCTCCTGATTGGAGTCAACCATTTGCTTTGATGTGTGATGCCAGCGATTATGCACTTGGGGCCGTTCTAGGCCAAAGGAAAGAAAAAGTATTCCACGTTATTTACTATGCAAGTAAAACACTAACTGATGCTCAGTTGAACTACACGACCACTGAGAAGGAACTACTTGCTATTGTCTACGGGTTTGAAAAGTTTCGCTCTTATCTGCTTGGTACAAAGGTGACAGTTTATACGGATCATGCTGCCATTCGCTATCTCCTTGCGAAGAAGGACTCTAAGCCAAGATTGATTCGTTGGGTTCTTCTGTTACAAGAATTCGATGTGGAAATCAAGGATAGAAAGGGGACGGAGAATCAGGTAGCTGACCATCTCTCTAGATTGGAAGATCATGGCAAGTCACCTAAAGACAACACGGTCATTAATGAGTTCTTCCCTGATGAGCAATTATTCAAAGTGCAAGATGATGAACCATGGTTTGCAGACTTCGTGAATTATCTAGTAAGCAACATCATTCCACCTGAGCTCTCTCATGCTCAAAGGAAGAAATTTTTGCACGATGTCAAGCAATATATTTGGGATGAACCGTTTTTGTTCAAGCAAGGAGCTGATCAGATTATTAGGCGTTGTGTTCCTTACGGTGAGACCGAGGCTATTCTAAGTGATTTTCATGCTACAGCTTATGGAGGTCATTATGCAGGTGAGAAGACAGCCACACGTATTCTTCAAGCAGGGTTCTATTGGCCAACTCTATTCAAGGATGCTCATCAGTTTGTGTTGAGGTGCGATCGATGTCAGCGAGTTGGTAATATTTCTCGTAGAGACGAGATGCCTCTGAATGTCATGATGGAGGTAGAGATCTTTGACGTGTGGGGAATCGATTTCATGGGACCGTTCATTCCGTCATGTGGTAATCAATATATTCTTCTGGCCGTGGATTATGTGTCTAAGTGGGTGGAGGTAAAAGCACTTCCAACGAATGATGCTAAGGTGGTGCTTAATTTTCTCCACAAGAACATATTTACTCGATTTGGCACTCCACGAGTTATAATCAGTGATGAGGGTACGCATTTTTGCAATCGGAAGTTTACATCTCTGATGGCACGCTATAACATCAATCATCGAGTTGCTACAGCTTATCATCCTCAAACCAATGGGCAAGCCGAGGTCTCTAATCGCGAAATTAAACGGATTCTTGAGAAGGTAGTTAGTCCTTCTAGGAAGGATTGGGCATTGAAGCTGGATGAAGCAGTGTGGGCTTATCGGACAGCCTATAAAACACCGTTGGGAATGTCACCATTTCAGCTAGTGTATGGGAAAGCTTGCCATCTTCCAGCTGAGTTAGAACACAAGGCATATTGGGCATTGAAGAAGCTGAATTTTGATCTTACAGCAGCAGGTGAGAAGCGTATGGTTCAGTTGAATGAAATGGACGAGTTCCGTTTGCAAGCTTATGAGAACAACAAACTCTACAAAGAGAAAGTAAAAAGGTGGCATGATCGTCGGTTGGTTCTTAAGACGTTTGTACCCGGACAATTGGTTTTGTTGTATAACTCTCGGCTTCGGTTATTTCCTGGGAAGTTGAAGTCACGTTGGTCAGGCCCATTCACAGTCAAAACAGTTTTTCAACATGGGGCGGTGGAGATTTTTGACAAGTTACCGGAACAGTCGTTCAAGGTCAATGGTCAGCGGTTGAAACCATATTTTGGAGAGAAGTTGAATCGCGAAATTGAGACTGCGGTTCTAATTTGTGCAAATTAAGAAAATGGAGCTACGTCAAGCTAATGACGTAAAAAGAGCGCTTTGTGGGAGGCAACCCACTTGGTAGGTAGTTGTTTTGTTCAGGCTCAGGAGTTATTTCTTTCTTCTAAAAAAAAAAAAAAAAAAAAAAAAAAAAAAAAAATATAGCAGGAGGATCTCCGCGCAACTGCGCCTGGCTCATGCGCAAGAGCGCTCCGCGAGGTGGTTTCCAGGAGGTTACACGCGCAACAGCCCCCCCGTATGCGCAATGGCGCTACCCTGCTATATATAAAAAAAAAAAAAAAAAAAAATTTACAAAACCGTGTATACACAAAAGTCCCAGCCGCCCCATTATATACAATCACCCACATCTTTTCTTCTCCTAAACCTAAAACTCTCTCTACCCAAAATCTATATCTCACCCAAAATCTAATTTCAATTCCTACATCTTCCAAACCCCATCTCAAATCTTATCCCATTAATCATCTCTACATAATTACCTATACACACAAATCCCCTCTTTATTCCAAATCATTCAAACTCCATACAAGCTTCAAGGGTTCTCTAATTCAAGTTTGGGGGAGTGCTTTCAAGGTTCTCGTCTTCAATTCAAGTGGTAATATTCTCTCTTAGTTAATTATTTAGTGAATTGAATTGTTGGAATTGGGATATTGTGTGTGGAGATATATTGTGAATTGTTTATCCTATATTGTGGATTTGTTGGGTGTTTGTTGACATTGGGTTGTTCTAAGAGTGGTATGGCTCCTAAAAGAGTCCGTGTGCCGAGTAGTAGTAGTTCGGAGGAGGAGGTGGCGCCGAATTATGATGTTGATAAATTTGTTTCTAAGGCGGCTCAAGATGAGTTCGAAAATTTATTGTCAAGAGCTGTGGTTCAGGAGAGGGGTTTTGAGCCTTCGGTTGAGGATGGTGAATTGAGTGCTATGGTTAGGGAGTTGGGTTGGGTGATGTTTTGTGCTAAGCCGGTGGCAGTTCCCTTGAGCATTGTTAGGGAATTTTATGCCAATGCCAAGGATGACAAGAATGGAATCACTATGGTTAGGGGGCAGGCAGTTGCTTATAAGCCTGGGTATATCCGACGTGTTTTGTCTCAATCACCGAAGCCTAGGAATGTTGAGGATTGGGGGAAGAAAACTAGGGATGATGTTGACCTAGATGCTATCATAGCGGGGATGTGTGTCCCGGGTACGGTTTGGAGGTATAAGGCAGGGTCTACCACGCCGAGTACATTTCCAGCAGCTGCTTTGACGAGGTATGCTCGAGCTTGGTTCTTGTTTATTTGTGCTCGTGTAATGCCTACTACTCATGTTACTGATGTTAGTGTTGAGCGTGCCATCATTTTGTGGGGTATTTTGAACGGGAAGTATATTGATCTGGGAGAATTAGTCTATCAAAATATCTTGAAGTTCTTGAAGGGTGGTACGACAGGTGGGATCCCACATGCAGTCATTATAGCTGAGTTGTGTGTTCATGTGGGTGTTCGTTGGCATAGTGATGAGACGCTGCTCAGGCCGAGGGGTTCTATCAAGCACGCGGCTATTAAGAATATGGCGGAGTGGTCGGGTGGTGTTCCTCACCCGAGGGGTCTGGGTTATGTTGAGATCTTTGAGGAGGGTGGTGCTCCACCACCGGTTGAGCAGGTACCTCCGCAGCCACACCTAGACCGAGCGGGACCTTCTCAGGCACAGGCGAGTCAGGGCACTGTGGTTTTTAGTGATGCTCAGTTCAGACGCATGTTGAGGCGTCAGGATACTACTAATGCCATGTTACACAGATTTGCTACAGACTTGACTCAGTCATTGGATGGAGTGTACCAGCAGCAGGGTTTTCAGGTTACATGGCCTATCTTTGGAGCGCACCACGTCTATCCACCACCAGACACACCACCCGAAGAGGGTGGAGATGCCGATGACTAGGGGAGTATCTCTTGTACCCTTTAATTTTACCTTCAATGAGGGCATTGCAATTTTTAAGTTTGGGGGTGATTTTAGGGTATCAAGAGTAGTTGCATTGCATATAGTTGCATATTCATGCATATTCATGTTAGTATTTTTGCATTTAGTT
Organism: Kitagawia praeruptora; assembly: GCA_037693485.1. Lineage (NCBI taxonomy): Eukaryota > Viridiplantae > Streptophyta > Magnoliopsida > Apiales > Apiaceae > Kitagawia > Kitagawia praeruptora. The sequence continues at coordinate 24,931,447 of CM075350.1, read as the reverse complement.
TTGCCATGCCATTTAGTTTGCATTTAGGATGCCATGTCATATAGTTTTAATTAGGATTTATTATCATGTTGTTCATGCATTTCATGCATTTTATATGATTCCATATGAGTGTCTGTTTCTGGCTCGATAGGTCGACGTTAATTTGGGTGTGATGATAATGAATAGAGGGTTGATTTAAGTACTTATGAAATTGATTTGCATGTGTCGGGAACACAATCTTTTCACGGTCTCACTGTTTGCTTTTGAGCTAGATCGAGTCATACCTTGTTTGGTTGTTGAGATTTAATCACTTATTTATATCTAGAATTTTCGTTATTCCCTTTATAGCGTAGGAACATTAAAGTCTAAGTTGGGGAAAACCAGGAATTTTCATGCTAGTTGTTAATATGTGTCAATAAAGGCTAGGCGTCATATGGCTAGTAGCCAGCTCATATTTATATATGAGTAGTCTAGGGTTGGAGATGAGAAAGGCTCATTCCAGATCTAAAAAAAAAAAGAAAAAACAAAATAGAAAAAAAAAAAAGAAAAAAAATATAAAAGATGAAAAAAAAAGAAAAAAAAAAGAGTCATGTAAATAATTTAAATGCAAAATTAACCAGAGTGAGCTCTTTAATACTCGAGTAATTAAGTCCGAGGGGACTTAGTCCTAGTGACCTAAGGCTTTATAGTCTGGGATCCTGCTGACCTAACACTCGCTACATGGGTATTACTGTATAAGCCTTTTGGGGTCTCACTCATTGCACGGTTAAATAAGCATGCGTATTGTATGTGTAGTGTCGTAGTATAGTAATAAGGCATGAGTTTCTGTCTACCTTGGATGAGGATGGAGGTGTTCCTAGGTTATGGAGTGTCTAAAGTCTATTCTGTTTATAAACATGTGATTGTTTTGGCGAAGAATTGGTTATGCCTTTGATCTAGTTTCGAGAGTATATCTAGTGAGAAATGCACACACCACGTTTCCGAGCATGTACTGTTAGTATACGGGGCCTTAGTCGAGCTCTGTTTGGAGTTGTTGCATTCGTTGAGACGTTTGCTTGTTGAGTTGGTTTCAGATCATTTGTGTGGGATCGTTGCATTAGGACATTTTTGCATTATCATGACATGTAGTTATTAGTTGCATTCATTCATCATTTTTAAACTGAGTTTGCATTGCTTGAGGACAAGCAACGGTTTAAGTTTGGGGGTTTGATAAGTGGATTTTATATCCACTAATTTACCTTCCGTTTGGACTTTAACCGTTTGCATGTTCTCAAGTTTCGTTGTCATTTGATACGTTTTTATGTGAATTGTGTAGGTTTTATCATGGAAGGCATTTGGTGCTAAAATGGTGATTTTGGTGGTGTGAATTTTTTCTGGAGTTTGCACAAAGAAATAAGAGCATGGCAACAAGTTGTAGAATTTTTTGAAGAAATTCCAGGACCAAGGAGGCGCTCTGGCGCTTGGTTAGGCGCTATAGCGCACAGGAGGTTGACAAAGGGTGTGATTCCAGGAGTTTCTATGCGCCGTTGCGCGTTGATTGGGAGCAGTTGCGCTCGAGAGAGGGCCATGGCTCGAGGAAGAGCGCCATTGCGCGCGCGCGGGGTGAATCCAGGGATGTTGGAGCGCAATTGCGCGGGTATGAGGCGCCATTGCGCTTGCTGTGGCTTTGTGCGGGGCGCTGTGGCGCAGTTTTGAGCGCTCTTGCGCTTGATTCATGCGCTATGGCGCCTGTTGGGACCTGTTGGCAATTTTTGTGTATTATTCCGGGTCAAAACACTTTGGGCCTATTTTTAGGGCATCTATTTATGTAATATCTAGACCTAAAAAACATATCTATCGTTGTTTTTAGTTTTCTTAGCGACTATCAACAATTTTTCATCTAGTTTTTAAGAACAATTTCAAGGAATTTCTCCAAGCTAGTGACAAGCAAGGATTATTCTTGGAACATTTGTACTCTTCTATTTTGGGGATTTAATTCTAAACCTTCTTTCTTTCTTCTATATTTACTTGTTTATTTTAGAATCATGTTTTCATTGGAACCCATGATGATGATTAGTTCGATCATGAACTAATTCGTTGTCATGGGGGTTTAGTGGATTTATTCATGAATTTTATGTGTTGAATATTCTCGATGCCTATAGTGTGATTGATGTGATATTCTATCATGGTTGATTTAATTCGTTATAGGAGAGTAGCTAACTCCTGTAATTGTGTGTTAATTCTTGTTGAAGCGAAAGTGGAACAAGAGTTTAGAACTTGCCATGTTAGCGTAGGATTATGCGTGAAATTATCATTCGTAATTAGTGTCGTAATTCTAATCGTTTTATGACGACTATGTGATCAATTGAATGCTCGCACCTCAACCATTATGTTTTATTCTTTATAGACATATGAAGACTTGGCATAATTGGGAGACTAAATGATTTCTATCTTTATTGTGGATATTGTTTAGGATGGTATTTGTTTAACGGAAGTTGGCTTATATCAGTTTTGTGTGTTCGATCAGGTGTTAATAAATCACATGAACAAGGCTAGGGATTTGGAGACCATAGATGGAGTGTTTAAAGAAACTAAACTCCCATGTTTTATTTGCATAAGTAATTCGACATAAATCTCAGTTCAAGTAGTTGATAATTAGTTATATTTCTTAGATAAATTTTAGTGATAACAACAATCCACTTATTTATTTGTTTTAGCATCGGAAAACAATCATACATTGGTGAGTGAGTAGCTAGACAATACAACGAGTCCCTGTAGGAACGAACCTTATTTGCTATCTGTATTACTTGAGATCACGTGCACTTGCGTGTTGAGTTGGTCGTAACACCAGGTTCCTACGAGTTGCCAACAGAAAGTTCTAGGAGTCATCTAGAACAGATAAACAAATTGGTATCTGAGTATAATTCTAGGGCGCAGATGATCCTAGAATAACTCTAACCAATAAGAGAATCATAAGTGGAGTACGAACTCGAGTTCTACTCCACTTAGCCAAACTAGTTCGTGAAAGGCTCTAAAGGAACCTGAGTCCAACACGAACTAGGTGACCGAATACAGCTATTCCAGTAAGAGACAGAATCATACTAGAACTACGTGAGCTTGATCCCTATAAATACAAGGGTACGTAGGCACCTCAGGGTACGACGCATTAAGTTCTCTAGTTTTCTCTAAAGGCACCTGAGATTATTGGAGATACCCTCGAGCTCAGCTCAACCCCCACAAACACAACCCAAACCTTTCGTAGAACAGTTGATCGCTAGCCTATACAACTACCTGTAAACCTCACATAAGTTGATTACGAAATCCACTCATCAACACAATGGATATATTATGACTGAGGAAAATTATCAATGAAGGTTTATGGAGATTGTCAAAGATTGTGCAGTATGATGCATAAATTTTAACTAAAACTTAGTATCCTTAAGAAGAGCAATAGGTGATAAGGAATTCACGTTGAACATGACCAATATCTTCCAGAACATCCTTGCTACCATTACCAAATTCTGTAAGAAAAGTAGTTAGACATATATTGTCGTATGGAGATCATATAGACTAACATCAGTTTGAAAGAGAATGTTAGCATGAAGCTACATATAGATTATCGATATAGGAATGATTGAATGGATACCCTTATCGGGGAGAGATGATTTGATTTACCAACTGAAGGATGTAAGTATTTCTTGAAAATAGAATTGAGGATGAAATATCGATAACTTAAGATAGACCCTGGGGATGCACAAAGGATGGCATTCACCCTTAATAGGGATTGTGAGTTTTGACAATTTAAATTGGATTGATTAAGGTATCAACAACCTTTAAGGACTCAGTGAAGAGAGTTTTCGAAAAATAAACAAAGTTGTTATAAGTATTGGTAAATGATATCTTGATATACCCTGTACCCAGGAAATACAGGAGGAATGATTGAGGATAACCTTAGAAATTTTACAAGGAAAAAAGGTAATATTCTAAGCTTCAAAATGGAAGTTTGTGGAGAATAAATGACATAATAATAATAATAAGGCAAGATAGGGCATGTGTTAAACAATGAGGAGGTATTGATTGGACCATTGAAGGTAGAGATTGTTGTAAAGCAAGAAAGACCTGACATAAGAGATATCTTAGATATGATTGGGAGATAGCCGTGATAAAGGCCACATTTAAAGATTAAGGCAAAAACTTATGGAAAAATAGTGATAAATTTTTCCCCTTCCTTCACAAGAGCTTAAGGAAAATGTTTTTACACATCAGTAATTATAAAAGAGGAAGGGAATAGAGTGGATTTTTTTTTAGAATGACTTTGATTGAAGGAAGTTATTAGCATCAGGAAAGGCCAATGAGGTGGCCGATGTAATAACCCGAATTTTCAAAATAAATTTTTTATTATTATTTTACGTTGACCGATAGGTGTGATGATAAGAGAATAGTTAAATATTATTTTATAATATTTATTTGATTGTGGGGCATTTATGTGATTAAATGCTATTTGTGTATGATTAAGTGGAAAATGGGTTTGTTTTAAATTTTGTGAATTAAGTCAATGTGACTTAATTGCTAAATGACTATATGAATTATCTGAATCAAATTGATATTATTTGGGATTATTGTGGTGATCGTCTAGTTGAATAAAATGATAAGGGTTTTATTCCAGTTTAATGCGTCAATTTTATTTGTATGAATTTATGATCACTTATTGTGTCTATGTGACTTATATGTGAACTTGTATGATTAAATGTGCTTGTATAAATTTTAATGCATTTAAAATGCTATTTCTAAGCGCCGTTTGATTTTTATAAAATCCCAGAAGCATCGAAAAATCATGGAATCTCTTTCATAATGTTTCTTTAGTATTTAGAAATGTTTTAAAAATGCAAGTTTATTTTATTTGGGCTCCAATAATTTTTAGAGATTTTTAAAGCATGAATTTCTTTTTAGATAAATTATCTTGTAAAATCTCTAGTTTAAAAATTACTAGTCGTAAAAATATATTTTTGGTACGTATGTGCTCCTGAATTTATACTTTTGATTATAAAAATAAGAGTTTGATTTATTTTGGGCATTTTGAATTTTTAAATGATTTAGGAAGGACATTTCTTTTTAAAAGACTATTTCTTGTAAAATTCATATCTTTTTATTTACAAGTCCCAAAAATATTTTAAAAATATGCATGTGATTCTCATTGGGTGAATTTTATTTTAAAAATATGAAATTACAAATTTTTTAAAAAAACCAATTTAATTTGATTTATTAGCAATTAGAATCAATGTTTAAGTGTTAGTGGGGTTATAAGATTAAAAGAATACATTTGTAAGTATTAATACTCTTTCTCCCCTTCTTTTTTCTCATTTCCACCGAAACACTCCTCTCTCTTCTCTCCCATTTCGTGAGTTTCTCTCTCTCTCTCTCTCCCTTGTTCTTCACAAATCCAACATATACCTTCTTGTTGATATAAATTCTTGATTGATTATAGTTGTTTATGTGTTTAACAAGGATGGGTTGAGGTTATTTTCAAGTTTTTGTGTGTGCATGTATGTATATATTTGGTGTATGTATAGATTGAAGAGGGTTTTGATTTTCTTGCTCAAACTTGATGGATATTATTAAATTATGATATATCTTGGCTAGATTATGTGTTTTATGTATATAAAATGAATTTGAGAGCTTGCATGTCAAAGATCAAAAAGTGGATTTTAAAGTTTTGTAAAAGTTATAAAATTTTCTAAGTGGGTTATGTTTAGATGAACTTTAAAAATGATCCGGTGGTTGGTTTTGTTAGTATGGTTGTTGTTCTTGATAGATTAATACCTATATATGCTTGCATGTCATTTTTATTTTAAGGGTTTGAATTTTTAAAATCTTGTAAACTTTGATTGTTAGATTGGTTAGCCTTGGGTTGATGTTCTTGGTGATTTTTGTGAAAGATTTTGAAATGCATGTTGATTGTACTAGTTGCATGTTGGTTTCTTTGATTTTTAAACCAAGTTACAAAGATTTTGTGTGTTAAGTTAGTTGTCCAGAAATTTTTCAGCAACTGTCCTGTTTTACTCTGTTTATTCGAGACTGTTAATTCCTGTTCTGGGCAGTGGTCTCTTGATGAAAATTGTTCTACTTGGAGTCTATTTTGTGTAGGAGAAAACGGTGCGTCATTTGAATTAGCGGTTTAGGAGATATCAACGTTTTAGTAAAACCTACACAGAACAGAGTAACCTCTCGGGTTACTGATTTTGGAGCCGATTTTCACTCACTTAAACTCTGTATTTTAAGCTGAAATTTTTACTGTAGATGGAGGAGGGGTTCAGGATGATCCCATAAAATTTTCATGTTAAAATCTTGATTTTTCAATTTAATAAAAATGTTTGAGTGTGAGTTTTACTAAACCAACAGCTCTGTTATTAAACCAACTTTGGGTCTATACCTAGCCTAGACAAACTGATGTTTTCAATTCAAAATTTTAATGTTAGAAATGTATAAGGTTCAGGTTTGTAATAAAAGTGGTTTTGAGTTCAAATGATAGTTTTCCGATTTATGATAATTGTTAGAGTGCAAGTTGCGCAGAATTTACAAAACTGTTTCCTATTAAGTTTGGGTTGGTACTTGACCTAGTTAAAATGATCATTTCGAACTAAAACTTTTACGTTAGGTAGATATAACATTTGAGATGATGTTAGAAAAAGGTTTCATGTTAAAGTGTTGATTTTGTGTAATTTATTAAATATTGTTAAAGCATGGAACTCTATTTGAGTGTATTGTTTAAGTATGCAATATGGACTTGATTAACATCTTATATGTTCAAATGTGATGATTTATTTTATCAAAGAATTTGAGTGCAAAGGTTTCTAATTGTGATTGAAATTGTGATTTAAGATTGTCGGGCAAAGAGCCCTTATTTTGTTAAAGATATTAAGTGTATATTGATTGGTTATATATTGATGGTTGTTTTGAGGTGTTGAATACACCAGGAAGTGTCCACTTCTAAAGGGGACATTTCCGTCTTTTTCCTTTTATAGAAATATTTATGATTAAGTTAAACGTGTTAGAGTGTGTGTACTAGCGTCGGTAGACCGCATCTTTATTCCGAAGACTAAAGTACCGTGTTCTTTTAACTATAGAATGGACGTGCGGACTCGATCGTGGTGAATCAGACTGGTGGCAATCGAAAGTGTATCGAATCGAAAGAGGATCAAATCAGAGGATTGGACACGCGGGACAAACGAAGGAATATTCTCTCTGAATCGTCAAGCGTACTTATTAGCTAGAACCTAAGGCAAGTCTACTAATCGTACTCTTTCGTTCAGAGTATGCATGTTTTAAAATATCTATGTTGAATGCTCAAGTATAATATTATGCTTTCTTAAAAATGAAAAATTCTGCAAATGCCTTATTTAAACTCGTAAATTCGAGAGAAATCGTTCAAGTCCTTTTAATCAGTTTTATAACTGCTTTCAACTTATCCCAAGCATGTGATTTTATCCATTGTGTTATGAAAGTTTACAATTGCTCTTTCCCATACAAGAACTGTTTTACATTCTGTCATGATTATGACACGCTTTAATATTTGTTGAGAATGTGAATCCCTTTTATTTGAATATCCTTATCATATTGGAACGTCCTTTTTGACTGAGGCGCCAGTCACCAATTTATATATTTACGTCATCGGTAGCAGTGGAGCCTGATGATGTATAAGGCCAATGTGTGCCTGGGATCCCATTACATTTTATGAACACCGTATTGGATATACGGGTTCGGAGCTCTGTCGTGGGCTGATCACCCAGCTTATCTCGTAGCGTCTTATCGTAGTTCCAATTTAAAATGGTTATTCCTTCTGAAAAATCATATTTTTATTGCTGAGAATTAAATGTCGAATCTTTTTGAATTGTTCTAAATTAATTCGAGATTCAGATTGTCGTTGGAGCATTTGTTGCACAGTGATGGTTAAAAATCGAGAATGAATTGAGATCTTCTTATTTATTCATGAACTCATTATTGTCAGGCCGGTTTGGCAGCTAAGTATGTAAGTGCTTAGTCGACAAGAGTGAGATTATGAATAATTAGGAATTTCTTGTATGTTGTCTCTTAGTAGCTGAAGCATCTATCGCTCAGTTATTCAAAGTTTTTATCAAAAGTCGATACAAAAATTGTTGAGATGAATATCAAAATCTTTTTATTAAGCTGTCGAGGTGAATTTCTTATTGAATGCTATAAACCTCTTTCCTGTTTAGAAAATCTTCATTATAAATATTTCAAAAATGGTATCATCCGCAAGTTGAATTTTAAAACCTTCAAAGTTTTTCCAAAAGTATTTTAGTATACTCTATTATAAACTTGCTGAGTGCTTCTTTCGCTCATTCTTGCTTTTTTTTAAATCTTATTTTACAGAGATAGATAGTTGATGCGGTTGACTTAGTTTAGCTCGGAGCAAGGCAAGTCATGGATCGAGTTGGTGTTTGGCTCAGAGCAATTCTTTCTTTTTAGTTAGTCTACTAGATGTTTAGTTAGACTGGTATGGTATTCATATTCTTGTGTTGTAATATTTGTTGTATTAGAATATTTTGGTTGTTGTATACCTTATATCAAGGTGATACCAACGGCATAAGATTGTATAAGAGATTGTTGTAATAAGAGTTGTAAGTTAATAAAAGAAGTTATTATTATAAGTGTTTTTGGATTCTTGTTTCCAAGTCTATAACCTGAAAAGATTCTTGGTAGTTTGGGGTCGGATGTCATGTGTTAGATATAATATTGGCAGGTGATTGTTTGGTTATTAAGGTTTTCCGCAGTAGCGACCCATATCCCTGACCCCGGATTTGGGGGCATTACAGTTTGATTGTTTGGTTATTAAGGTTTTCCGCAGTAGCGAGCCATATCCCTGACCCCGGATTTGGGGGCGTTATAGCCGACACTTTAAGTGTTAAGGAGTAAGTATAAATGCTCGTACCAAAGAAACAGAGTGATATGGGGAAGGACCTTGAAGGTCATAATTTGGTGGAGGAAATTTACATTCCTTCTGATGATTGTGCAATGATCAACCATAATAATAGTTTAAGTAAAGATTTGATCCCTGATATCGTCTTAAACATTTTACATACCTTAGAAGGTCCTAATTTGGGATGAATCAAGACCATAATACGAAAATGACTAAGTAAACCTTTAAGCTTCAAGTCTCTTACTAAAGATATATGATTAATAGTTTCATTAACCTGTCATCATTGCTTTGGTTGAAGCTCTTTTGCAATTTTATCTGCTTCATGACATATCTACGTCAAGTTCAAGATATATTCCTCATGGATCAGGAATAGTGATTATTTTGTCTCCTCGAGAGATTTTGATACGATAATATGAACCTTGTATGATTAGCTATTAAAGCACTGAGGAAACAATAGACTATAGTAAATCAGCAATGGACTATAGTAACGTAATGATGATTTTTTGAGAAATTAGATGATAACAAATGTAGAGATGCTGGAATGAAAATAGAAATATATTACAATGGATATGAATCTATGGAAATTGTCGAAGGGCATTTCGGATGTGCAAATTCGGAATGACGAGATGTTTTAAATAAATGATTATGCGATGATGGTTCAAAAATTGATTAGAGTAGAAATGGAAACCAGATGACATATAGAAAGAAATGTAGAGTTGAGGATCAATAAGGGAGTTAGATATGCGGACTTCTGAGAAGCCCTAGCAATGAAGATAGAAAAGTATGAAATTAAAATGGCGAATGTTGTTGATCACAACGGAAAGTTGAAATTGAAAACATAAGCGATATAAAGATTAATTCCATTTAAGTTGGGAAGATTCAAGGGAATTTTGGAATAAATCATCAATTGATTATTAATGATATGTAAATGGATTGAGGAGGCAAGAAAGCAAAAATCGAGATTGCTGGACCAAGGGGAGTTTGAACCCCAAAGAAGTGATGCTTATTGAGTATATGTGACGGGATACCAATAGGGAGGTACCAAGTACAAAGGATATCCCAATAATGAGATGACTGTTGAGATAGATAACAGAAGTAAAGGAGAATCAGATAATAAGAAGGAATGTAACGAATGGATTATAGAAGGATTTTCTAACGATCCCCCGGGAATTACAACCTGATGGAGTTATTATTATGTATACGAAAGAGTTAGTAGTGCGGCGTGGAATTTCAATAACGATGGTGTCAAGTGAGAAATCCTGGATTAAATTCTAGAAATTGAAAGAGATTTCAAAAGAGAATGTTAATGTGATCGAACAAGAGTATGGGTCCATAGAATGATGGACAGAACGACAAAGACATGCTGATATGTGAATTTAAGAAGAAGTAGTATTTGATACGATGACGATTATTTTTTTTCTATAGTAACCCTCTATAGTTCAGAGGTAAATTCTAAGTATGATACTTTGCAACCATGAAATTTTCTATAAATCTTTGAAATTTCTTTTCGTCTCTTATTCATCTTTTTTTTTTAAATTTGAGAAGAACAACCCTTTAAGGAGGGAAGGTACTACTGAGTGACTATTTGTCTGTGTGATAGAAGTCTAAGTGGAATACCATAAATTGTTTAATTGCTTGTCAAGTACTAAAGGCTGGCCCCCTTCTGTACTAATTATGCAATATAACAAATATTCATTGATCACAGTGATCTCTAGATAAACTCTACTATTTCTATATATTGATCGAGATTGTGAAGATAAAAGCGATCAGGAACGGTATAGTATGAGTGAGGATACCTCCGAATTCGTAGCGCAATCGTGATACCAAAGTCACTGCAGATATTAACAAGGGTGATAGTATACAAACGAGTAAGAGCATAACCAGAATGGTGTTGTGTACAGAAAATAGTAGCAAGTATGGACTGGATAAAGTGGGTTTTAAGAAGTGAAAGTTATAGCACTAGTAAGATGTGCTGAAGGAGGATCGGAATGTTCAAGGATTAACCTGGGAACTAGAAAGCGCAATGCTAGAAAAGTATCCCATTTATTTTCTACCTGATTCCGAGACGGAATCCTTTTAAGTAGGGAAGAATGTAATAACCCCAAATTTTAGACTAAATTAAAAATTTCCCATGAATAGTACTTTATGGATTATGGAATATGATTAGACGCCCATATATGGAAGTGCCAGAATTGAAATTCTGAGTTCGTATTAGTGATTTGGGATTAAAATAAGTGAATGTAAAAGCCGTCAGAATTTGAAGATGAGCACTTATATTTTTCCCCGAGATTTCCCTAGACACTGAAGGATTAATGTTAAGATTTAAGGATTTTAAATCCAAGGATTATAAAGGAGGATTGAAGAAAGTATTAGAAATACCAAGACGGTTTTTAATAAAACCCTAACAATAAACCCCTTAAGATATTCCTCCGAACGATCAACAAGATTGAGCGATAACCGGGAAAAAAACAATTAAAGGATCAAGAGGCAATCATGTTCAAGTGAAATGGGGACGGAACCAAGTTGGTTACAATTAAACCAGCACCATTAGGAAGCTAACTAAACTAGTTAGCAAGATTGCAGCATATCACCACAAAACACTTTCACTTGTCTTTTGGATGAAGTAAGCAAGCATTTGTCATCACTTTATTAAAGTTAATCAACCAAGGAAAATATCTAGCAATATTTATTCATTTTATTCATTCAACCAAGAAAAGAGAGAAGTATACTCCCCCCATTTGAAGAAGCTCAAAGAACAGAGCAGCCAAGTAAAACAGCCATATCTCCTTCGTTTCTTACTCAAATTTTATGTTCTATATCTTGTTAGAAAGGTCTTGAGATAATCTACAACTCTTATTGCACAATTTTTGTCTAGAAAAGCAAGGTAAGACCCTAGTTTTTCCAGTTCTTTCAAGCGAGTTTATATAACTTCAAGATCTAAATTCTTGTTCTTTGTTTCTTTTGATAATCCAAGTGTTCTTAAAGCTAGTTAAGGATCAACCAAGGTTATACAAGCTATTGCTAGTACTCTTAAGCTTCCAAGTAAGGTATAAAGTTTCTCAAACCCTAGGTTTTGAATTGAGTTTATGAGTTTATTTGATTGAAGTTTTGATTAAGTAGTTATAAGGCTTATGGTTGGTATTGATGTTTGTATTGTTGGGATGATCATTTGGAGATGGTTTTGTTGATGTATATAAACTGACATAGAGGTTAAGATTGAGATCTTGATATGGTTGTTATTGGATGATGGTTTAATCATGAATTATTTTTGGGAATCGTTAGTTTATGGCCGTTCTAATGCCCGATTTTACACTACCCTGTTTTGTATGTAACTTTTGAACAGTAAACCTCACTGGTTAGCTTCAATATTTGCCATGACAAGTTAGGAAATGTTTAAGCTTTGTTTTGATATAAAGATCATGTGAAACGGATAAACGGTTTAGGAGAAACGACCGTTTTAATGAACGTCGGTTAAGAAAACCAAACTGCACCTTTGATGCTACTTTGAGGCTAGTTTTGAACCCCTTAAATAACCATCTAAATTATGAAACTTTTATGTAAAATAGTAGAGACAGTTAGGAAACCCTTCAAGAAGAATTTGCATTAAAATAATTATTTTTCGATTTATTAAAATTGTGGGAGTCGAGGGTGCGCGAGTGAGGTTAATAAGAAACCAGTTGAAAACATGTTATAACTCGAGTATAAGTATATACTTAAGAGTAAGTGAGTAACCTCGGATGTTTTTGATTGTTATAGATCACCGGACCATCCCGAGGCACACCACTAGCACTTCAAGACTCTCAGGCAAGCTTTCGAAACCTATACTTATTGTTGTTGTTGTGATTAAAAGTTTTGATATATGTATAAAATGATATGCATATATGTTTACAAAGATAAATTGCAATATATGCATATATGTTTTCGAATTGCTTTTAATAAATATAGAGAAAATGCCCAAAATGCCTAGATTTGAGCTTCCAAGGCCCAAAATGCTGATTTTCGGAAACATGGCCCTAATTACCCATGGTTCACGCATTCTGAGAAGGCGTGTCCTGTGATACGCATTTTAGGAATGCGTATCAGGGGTCACGCATTCTCAGAATGCGTGATGACGTCATCTGCATCATTTTCACACAAACGTCGTCGGCGTTCTCTCCAGCTCAGAATCGCCTAAAAATTGTTGTCTTTCGTTCTTGATAATACGACAACCTCCACAAAAACCGAGTACAACAAAAGGATGCCCAGGCCTTCCTCTACGTTTTGACATCTTTGTTTGTTGATTTTTTGCCCCGCAGGGGCTTGTACGAACTGATCGGAAAAAGTAATCGAAAAAAAGCTTTGTTTTGGGTCTTTTCAATCCGCCAAAATAAACAAAAAACGAAGAACATAGGATTGTAGAGGAGGATAAGACGATGAATTTGGTATATAGAATGGTAGTGTTCGATGCCTGGAAATCACGATGGGTTTGGTCAAAGTTTTCAATCGATGGAACGACGCCGGCTGAGCTTGGAGACGGTGAACAGTATCTTGACATATGCATGTTGTATATGCAGATACGCATTCTCAACATGCGTATGCTACGCTCCTGTTCATATAGCTCAGCTACAGTTTACGAAGGATACTCCAACAGCAAATGCGTGTCCGAACACTCCTTTCTCAAATGCGTGTCCGGTCGGTATTTAGGGCCGTCCTGATTGGATATGGGTATTTCGGACCATTGATTCCCAAATATGGGTAGAAAGGGTCATCACCCACAAATATAAGCAATGCATGAATGATTTTAAATATGCAATAACTGTTTCAGTATGATGTTTTTCCCAAGTATATTGCTATAACTGCTTCAGTATGATTTAAAGATTGGTTTATAAGCTAGTTGGTATATGCTAGTTATAAATCGGGTTTTTTAATGTCCTTAGCCTGGGACGGTTATATTGTATCTTTACGTATACCATGTGACGATATTTTTCCGCGAACCCTGAGGGGTATATTCTAATAAAATGCTATCGAATGAATATTACTACGTTATTTTAAAATGATCAATGAATATTGTTTCGAATATTCATTAAAGAGATTATTTATTAACGATAAAGATATTTTCTGAATAAAGATTATTCTCTGATGAAATATATTATCGAATAACTATCATTCGATTGTTTTAAAATATTGAATAAATATTATTCAATTATCTTACATTATTAAGTGAATATTATTTTGAATATTCATTTGAGCTTTAATTATGTGAGTTATATTGCTTATTTATTTAATGAATATTATATGGAATATTCATTTAAAGATTTCATTTACAAATGATATTATTAATTTATATTAAATGAATATTATATGGAATATTGGAACTAGGAGTATGTGTAAAAGGCTGTGGGACATTCTATCAATAAGGGTCCGAGTGGCGCCGATCCCGTCTAGGCCCAAAGTTGGCTAGAGAGATCCGGCGTATGGTGGTGTCCATATGTTCTTCCTTTGACATGTAGAGAAACAAATCTTGAGATGCACAACTTACGATTGATCATCGTAAGGTTGTGGCTTCTGGCGCGTCAATAATCCAGGATTAGTTCATCATCCATGTTTGGTATGATTTTCTACAACATGTATTGGATAGGCCCTCCGATCATGTTGGTAGAGTTTGAAAAGAATTCAACAGTGAGATTTTGAAATGAAGTATCTTGAACTTCTTCATTTACTTATATTTTGAGACTTTGGTTACATGTGACATAACAAAGGTTCTCAGGGGTTTTAAAAAAATGATTGTACTCTGATTTATTTTGTAACTTCTTTCCATAACTTACAATTGATGAAACTTGGTTTATACATTACATAACCAAGGTTTTTCAAAGATTTTATGAGAGGTGCATATATATATTGATTCACCCCGTAACTTCATATTATAAGTTACATATTTTGAAGCTTTGTTATACTTATATGTATATATGTATATATATATATATATATATATATATATATATATATATATATATAACAAAGGATTTCAGAGGTTTATGAAAGGAAATATATTGAAGTATCTTGAACTTCATCATAAAAATTATATTATGTTGAAACTTTGTTTATATTTCATTTAACAAAAGTTTCTGGAGTATTTATGAAAATACTATATCGAAATATCTTGAACCTCATTACATATATTATGTTGAGACTTGGTTTATTTTATGCATGACAAAGATTTACTGAGATATTATGAAAAATGCTTATATACATATTGTTGAATAATTACAAACTATTTTGGTGGGCTGTTTTGCTCACCCTTGATTTATTTTTATATCACACAACAACAGTTAGGCGAGATAGCCAGGATCAAGTTTATAGAACGCAAGCAGATGGAAAACGTTCCGCAGCTTCCCATTGATGATGTAGCTACCATTGCTGAGGAAGGAGCCAATGATAGGCTAGGCATTCACCTTTTGAGTACCAGATTTATTTATTAGTATGACTTATGTAAGTTATTGGCAAAGGACAAGTAAAGTTAAATTGTAATCTTTTGGGTTGTATTAACTCATAAATTGTGGATATTAAGACTTGATAATTATTTTGAATTCATCTCTGGGACTATAATGAGTTGTGTGGATTGTGTTGTTGTTATGATGCATGTGAACTACATACTTGCGATATATGCATATATGTTTTCGAATTGTTTTGATAAATATATGCAAGGCATGCATTATTTCCCAAGTATTTTGTTGTATATTGAATTTGAATTCGCTTATAGGCTAGTTTATAAATACTAGCTATAAGTCGAATTATTTGAATGTCCTTAGTATGGAACAGTAGAGTATATATTTCAACGCATATCGATAAACGATATTCTTCCGCGAACCCTAAGGGATATATTTTAATGAAATACTGTCGAATAAATATTACTTCGTTATTTTAAAACGATCAATGAATATTGTTTCGAATATTCATTAAAGATGTATTGATTGACGATAAAAGTATTTTATAACTAAAGGTTATTCTCTAATGAACGATATTATCGAATAAATATTATTCGATTGTTTTAAAATGTTGAATACATATTATTCATGTATTAAAGATGTAGAACAATCTAAAGACCTTTGTTTAATGAAACAATATCAAACAGTACCAAATATCAAAAAGTTATTACATGTATAGAGCACATCAAGCTCAGATTTTCTAAAGCTCTCCAAAAAGATGTTTCCCTTGAAGCATGCATATAATGACTTATTCTGTCTTAATAAGAATCCAGTTCAAATAATTTTAACTTCAATATCACTTACTATCTTTCTAAATTTCTTAACATTTAATTGGTGTTGTATAAGAAATTTTTTTTTGGGGGGGGGGGGGTTCTAGAATCCAAACTTAAGCAATCTACTAATCCAACATTATGCAAAGTGTATAAATCACTAGATTAGCCTGGTAAGTAATAATCAACATCTGGATGCCTAGCAAAGGTAAAGATAACAAAGTCACATGCTACACACCACATTCAATCACGAAAAAGAAGCTTTACGTACAGCCTAGACATTAATTAAGCATTACAATTATTTGACATAAATGGTTTCCTAGAGGGAATCTAATATGAAGCAAACTCAAATGTTACTAGAATCACCAGGGATAAAATATGCCTAAAATTAATAATCCATAAATGATCACATTTTTTTGACAGGCTACATTTAGTCCAGTATCAGATCTACGAACAACATTTTGGCTATTGGGCACTCCTCGGTAATCACCAGGCATAAAATATGCCTAAAGTACAACACAAAAGAACATATATGAATATATATATATATATACATATATGTGCAATATGTGTATGGTTTCGTACGGCCGGGTGGTAGTTTAGGCTTGAGATCCTGAATGATCTTCTTCTGTATTTCAGGCCGTACAAACAGAGGTGTTTGAGTAAAACGATCAGGGATGAACGGCGTTCTGCCACCACCTGAAGCAAATAAAGAGAAACCCAATCTTGAGCCCAAAGCTGAGCCTGAGCCCATCCTCGCAAAGCCCAAGGTTGGGGCTAAGCTCTTCAAACCTGTAACAGATAAAAAACGAGTTATTCAAGCGCAGACAACGATCGAGAGTCCAATACAAGCAGATCTGTAAACACAACGATGGACTCTACCGTTGCAAATATGCAATAACTGTTTCAGTATGATGTTTTTCCCAAGTATATTGATATAACTGCTTTAGTATGATTTAAAGATTGGTTTATAAGCTAGTTGGTGTATACTAGTTATAAATCGGGTTTTTTAATGTCCTTAGCCTGGGACGATTATATTGTATCTTTAAAACGTATACTATGTGACGATATTTTCCGCGAACCCTGAGGGGTATATTTTAATAAAATGCTATCGAATGAATATTACTACGTTATTTTAAAACGATCAATGAATATTGTTTCAAATATTCATTAAAGAGATTATTTATTAACGATAAAGATATTTTCTGAATAAAGATTATTCTATGATGAAATATATTATCGAATAACTATTATTCGATTGTTTTAAATTATTGAATAAATATTATTCAATTATCTTACATTACTAAGTGAATATTATTTTGAATATTCATTTGAGCTTTAATTATGTGAGTTATGTTGATTATTTATTTAATGAATATTATATGGAATATTCATTTAAAGATTTCAGTTACAAATGCTATTATTAATTATTAAATGAATATTATATGGAACATTCGAACTAGGAGTATGTGTAAAAGGTTGTGGGACATTCTATCAATAAGGGTCCGAGTGGCGCCGGTCCCGTCTAGGCCCAAAGTTGGGTAGGGATATCCGGCGTGTGGTGGTATGTTCTTCCTTTGACATGTAGAGAAACAAATCTTGAGATGCACAACTTACAATTGATCATCGTAAGGTTGTGGCTTCTGGCGCGTCAATACTCCAGGATTAGTTCATCATCCATGTTTGGTATGATTTTCTACAACATGTATTGGATAGGCCTTCCGATCATGTTGGCAGAGTTTGAAAAGAATTCAACAGTGAGATTTTGAAATGAAGTATCTTGAACTTCATCATTTACTTATATTTTGAGACTTTGATTATATGTGACATAACAAAGGTTCTCAGGGGTTTTAAAAAAAAGATTGTACTCTGATTTATTTTTTAACTTCTTTCCATAAGTTACAATTGACGAAACTTGGTTTATACATTACATAACCAAGGTTTTTCAAAGATTTTATGAGAGGTGCATATATATATATATATATATATATATATATTGATTTACCCCGTAACTTCATATTATAAGTTACATATTTTGAAGCTTTGTTATACTTATATATATATATATAACAAAGGATTTCAGAGGTTTATGAAAGGAAATATATTGAAGTATCTTGAACTTCATCATAAAAATTATATTATGTTGAAACTTTGTTTATATTTCATTTAACAAAAATTTCTGGAGTATTTATGAAAATACTATATCGAAATATCTTGAACCTCATTACATATATTATGTTGAGACTTGGTTCATTTTATGCATGACAAAGATTTACTGAGATATTATGAAAAATACTTATATACATATTGTTGAATAATTACAAACTATTTTGGTGGGCTGTTTTGCTCACCCTTGATTTATTTTTATATCACACAACAACAGTTAGGCGAGATAGCCATGATCAAGTTTATAGATCGCAAGCAGATAGAAAACGTTCCGTAGCTTCCCATTGATGATGTAGCTACCATTGCTGAGGAAGGAGCCATTGATAGGCTAGGCATTCACCTTTTGAGTACCAGATTTATTTATTAGTTTGACTTATGTAAGTTATTGGCAAAGGACAAGTAAAGTTAAATTGTAATCTTTTGGGTTGTAATAACTCATAAATTGTGGATATTAAGACTTGATAATTATTTTGAATTCATCTCTGGGACTATAATGAGTTGTGTGGATTGTGTTGTTGTTATGATGCGTGTGAACTACATACTTGCGATATATGCATATATGTTTTTGAACTGTTTTGATAAATATATGCAAGGCATGCATGATTTCCTAAGTATTTTGTTGTATATTGAATTTGAATTCGCTTATAGGCTAGTTGTATAAATACTAGCTATAAGTCGAATTATTTGAATGTCCTTAGTATGGAACAGTAGAGTATATATTTCAACGCATATCGATAAACGATATTCTTCCGCGAACCCTAAGGGATATATTTTAATGAAATACTATCGAAGTGTATAAATCACTAGAATCCAAACTTAAGCAATCTGCTAATCCAACATTATGCAAAGTGTATAATTGAACTCAAAAAACTTGCAGTCAACTCATCATACTAATTAAAACTTGCAATCTCATAACTGCCGTCAACTCATTTAACGGGACTGACGGAAAGCTGATGTGGCAAGCTGACGTGGCAAGAATTTTAATGGGTAAAATGGCTAATTCATAACTGAACTGATCCTCAACTTGCAGCTGGGTAATTGAACTCAAAAAAGTTGCAATCAACTCATCAGTTAGTGTTATAAAAATATTCTAAACAATAATATATAAAATTTAATGATGGAACGATATTTTTTACTTATATTTAGTGTTATAAAAATATTCTAAATAACTAATTTATTAAACTAGCTCTTTAGCCCATGCAAAGAACGTGCATCCTCCAAAATTCAATTATTTATTGATTTTCAAAAATATATCTGTATGTTGTACGAGATAGTTAATATTTGTAATATTCATCTTGTGAAGCTAATCATTGTCCAATTCATTAGATTTAATAAATTTATGTAAATTTGAACTTATTTCTACTATGAAAATAATACTTTTAAAGTACGATTTAATACAGCGCCAAATATAAAAATCATTATATTGTGGGCATAATTATTTTTTGGAATATAATTTGTATAGCAAGAATTATGAACGACTTTGAATATAGACGTACTATATGACAACTTTTCCTTGTGTATTTTAAAAATATTGCTCTAATTTAGTGGTGATGATTGTCTCATTTCACTTTATAATTGGGTCATATATAAATTTTATATATTTTCTACTTATTAAATATAATTCAATTAATTGCTATTAACTTTTTTCGTCTAAGACAGAAGTAGACATATAAGTCATAAGAACATGTTTGTTCAAGTACAAATTATAATATGAAAATATTGAAATAATATTAAACAATGAGATAGGTGCGTATTTTAATGTGTAATTTCAGTTATCCAGTTGCAAATTTTTTGAGTTCAATTACCCAGTTGCAAGTTGAGGGTCTGTTCAGTTATGAAATAGCCATTTTATCCATTATCTGTACAAAATTAACGGACCTCCGTTAAAAGTCAACGAAAGTTAACGATCGTGCAAGCTTTTAATAGTTTAATTATGAGATTGCAAGATTTAATTAGTTAAATGACGTTAATGCAAGTTTTTTGAGTTCGATTACCCAACTGTAAGTTGAGCACGAGTTCAGTTATGAAATAGCCAATTAACCCATATATATATATCTGTGTGTGTGTGTGTGTGTGTGTGTGTGTGTGTGTGTGCGCGCGCGCGCAATATGTGTATGGTTTCGTACGGCCGGGTGGTAGTTTAGGCTTAAGATCCTGAATGATCTTCTTCTGCATTTCAGGGCGTACAAGCAGAGGTGTTTGAGTAAAACGATCAGGGATGAACGGCGTTCTGCCACCACCTGAAGCAAATGAAGAGAAACCCAATCTTGAGCCCAAAGCTGAGCCTGAGCCCATCCTCGCAAAGCCCAAGGTTGGGGCTAAGCTCTTCAAACCTGTAACAGATAAAAAACGAGTTATTCAAGCCCAGACAACGATCGAGAGTCCAATACAAGCAGATCTGTAAACACAACGATGGACCCTACAGTTTGTTTAAACATACTATCACATAATTTTCATATAATTGTTATATTTTTTCTATTCACGTAATTCATTTCATTTCGTGTACACGAAAAATTTTGTGTAATTTAATGTCATTTTGTGTTCAAATTTTAGGTACAAGATTTAATATCATGTCATTTTCGTTCAAGACACTAAAGTACATGACATGGATGTACAAAACGATTTGTCATGTCTATATAAGCTATTTCTTCTAATATATGTAGGAAAAATATACTCGTTGTTAAAGGAAAATGAATTTCATGTTATTTAACCCAAAATCTGAATTACAAGGACACATATATAATAATGTGATTATGTGTTTATATACTACACACTTGATTTCAAAATGGACAATAGCTTATTTTCACAAGTTAGTCAAATTAAAAAAAGATAGGTGACACTTTGTAAAATCAATTCATTAATAAAAGGACGTATAATTTATAAAAATGATATTGAACAATCATATAGCAAACTAGATTAGATGAAAGTTTCTATTGTTATAACTACGTTCGTTTCATATATCATGCACAGTAGATATCCTTTCTTATATCGCTGAAACATGCAACCTTTTTTTTATAGACAGTCTAATAATTTATTGGAGTCGTGAGGATTAAGTTTCTACACATTTTTAATATGTAATTGAAAAATTAACCACGACCATACAAATATTTTCAATACATTAATATAATAAATATTTTAAGGATTCGATATTTAATAAATATACCGAATTCTCAGAATATGGGTGAAAAATTTGTTAACATGATACGTAGAAATATTTTCTAACAAAGAGAGAAATAAAATGAAAGCTAAATTTTAAAAAAACAATAAAGAGAGATTTTGAACTTTTCAACGGGGGTTGTATTTGTTTTGAAGATTGGTTCATAATATTAATATTAATTCAATTGGTATGAATTCACGAATAAGTAATTTTATACTTACGTTAATTAACATTCCAATAAAATTATATATTTTTCTAAATAAAAATAAAAATAATATATTTATATTAATTTATTAATACAATTTATCGATCGGTGCGTAGCACGGGTAGAACGCTATTATTAATTTATAGAAAATTTACACTAATATTTTTAGTAAATTAATGAATAAAATAAGTCGCTATCACTAGAATCAGAATTGCTCTAGATGGAAATAAAAAATCTACACAACATAATAAAATATGTTGGTTTTAAAAAAAACATAATAAAATTTGTTAATTTTTTTTTCAGGGTACACAAAGAGGATCACAGTTTCAGTCAAAACCTAAAAGGCCCAGCTAAAAGCCCAGTTAAAAATGCAGAAACGAGGAACCAAAAGAAAACAGACTGAGATCGCCGTCTCAGATGGAGAGAGGGGTGAATGGCGGAGAGATTGGGAGAGATTCCGAGAGAGATGGAGAGATGGAGATGTACAGTAATCATGGGACACTCTACACGCATTAGCGTGTTGCGTGGATAGTGAGGGCCAACAGGTCCGAAAATCATTAATTTGGGTTATGGATACCTCATTGAGGTATTTTGGTCATTTTTTCTATGAATATTTGATAATAATACGATAAATTAATATTTTGAATATAAATTTTTGATCTCAACATAATAGTGACAATATAAATTTAATCTCGATTAATTAATAATTTCAATAAATTAGTAAAATTTAAAATTCTAATGATATTAATTTATAGAAATTTTATTGTAATTTTTTAGTAGATTAATGGATAAAATAAGTCGCTATCACTAGAATCAAAATTGCTCTAGATGGAAATAAAAAATCTACACAACATAATAAAATTTGTTATTTTTTCAAAATAATATCAAAAGTAGTTTTTTTTTCAGGGTACACAAAGAGGATCACAGTTTCAATCAAAACCTAGCCTAAAGAGAATTTATCAAATATGTCCTTAATTGGGTGCTTTTATGTTTATATCTCATTTTATTCATAATTTATAAATTTGTCCTCTGATTCAAATCTAACTTACATATAACTCATATACATATAATTATATGTATATATATATATATATATATATATATATATATATATATATATATATATATATTTATACTAATTAAGACTATAATGCCCCCTCTCCCACCCACTTCGTATCCTCCTCCTGGCCCCGCAGGGGAACAACGTACCATTCACCGAAAACACCCACCAACCCACCCACCGGAACCACCTCATTCTCCAACGCCACCACCACCTCCCCCTTCGAGCTATGACCCCGCAGGGACACCCTTCTTCTTCGACGGGTATCTTGTAACAATTATGTGGCTAAAAATCAAAATTGGAGGTACATATTTGTCCGTTGCGAGGCTGTCGTAGTTTAATTTTATTTTTCCTTCCGCTGCGATCTAGCTTCTGGTGACAATGGCACCACAGGCGCGTGGGCCACACGCATGACACAACCACTCACCTAACACGCGCGATTTTATTTGTTGGAAACCAAAACATGACTGGAAAAGCAAAGTTCTTTAATTTTTCTTAATGTTTTGTTTTGGGAGGTGAACAATTGAAAAACATAATAGTGGCCAACTAATATCGACCACAAGGTGACTACAACAAATTAATTTTGGGGTGAATTTAATTATTGTTTTAACATTTGAGGAATTAGGATAATTAGGAGGACAAAAATGTCTTTTAATGATATAAAGTTAATAATTTAATTATGATTATATTTGAAAATAGGACACATTAATAAAATGGAACATATTTATAATTAAAATTAAAAATATGACATATTGATAAACATCCTTTTCAAATCGGATATACTAGAAAAAAAACCCAAACCTAAAAGGCCCAGCTAAAAGCCCAGTTAAAAAAATGCAGAAACGAGGAACCAAAAGAAAACAGACTGAGATCGCCGTCCGGTCATCGGCGCCGATCAAAACCAAAGACCTATTCCCGGAATACCCACGACCCAGTCCAGAAGAATGCCGGGCCGTGAGAGATGATCTCTTAAATCTCCATGGGTTTCCTCAAGAATTCGTAAAGTACCAGCGTAATCAAGCTCCGGCGAAGCCAGAAGCACTTACAGGTAAGAACTCCGGCGAAGAAAAGGAAAGTGTGTTAGATGGGTTAGTGAGCACAATACTTTCGCAGAACACAACTGATACTAACTCTAGAAAGGCCTTTGCTTCTCTCAAATCTTTGTATCCCACTTGGCAAAATGTAAGCTTTTTCTCTCTTTTTAGCTTAATAAGTGGTATCTTTTGTTATTTTTAGCTTATTTGGTTTTGGGTAATATTTTTGAGCTATAGTGTAAATTACAAGTTTATATCTTTTTCGTTATTTACTGTATTGCCTAAGGTTGTTGATGCTGAGGTGAAGCATATAGAAAATGCTATAAGATGCGGTGGATTAGCTCCTACAAAAGCAGCATGCATCAAGAATCTTCTTAACTGTTTACTCGAGAAACAAGGAAAATTATGCTTGGAGTACCTGAGAGACTTGTCAGTTGATGAAATTAAGAAGGAGCTCTCTCAATTTAAAGGAATTGGCCCGAAAACGGTATTTAAACTTAGCACTATGTTTCGTCTTTTATGCCTCTTTATAGTTAGATAAACTTTACCTTAATATCGTGTTAGCCTGTATGAAACTAAAGATGATAGCATCATTTGATTCAAAAACAGAATATATTAAAGGAGAATGAATCAGTTTATCTACAAATAATAAACTATTTTCTAGTTAAAAAATGTAAAGCAAATAATCTAGAGTTCTTTTTCAATCTAAACTGTACCTAGAAAATGATTTTTAGATCACCCCTTTGGTTAATCAGGCCAGGTTCTAGTAATATTGGAACAGCATCGTATATGATAATGCAAAGACATGTTAATTCGAGGATATGCATTGGTTGGAAAATTCGATTGAGAATGTTATTGAGGATAAGATTTCGCAGAATTCTTTGGACAATAAATGAAAACTTAAAATTTTAAATTGAAGAGAAAGATAATTCCATATCCAAAAGTTAGCCTTTCAACCGCAAAATTGTATTTGAGCTTAAATATTTGTAGGGAAAAGGAGAAATGTGGCGAACACACTACTTGATCAAACAAAGTTTACGTACTTTTAAAATTACTCTTGTATGCCAGAATCTAGTAATGATCATTGGGTAATTTCTATGTTCCACTCTGACAGCTCTAGTTTCCCTTAACTTCTGCTCGCACGGTAGCACCTAGACAGTTTCCCTTGTATCTTAAATTTTGGTGCTACTCATAAAACTGTAAATCTGATATACAAGTTAAACGAATGAACAGAAATCAGAGTATCAGACTTATATTTTAGCCTTTTGATTTTTTGACCATTATAATAAGTGTCTTTATATGAACTAATAAGCCGCACGTAACTTAAGCTCTGACAACCTTTCCCATGTTCCTTTACTATTTTTATAATCAGGTATATATTAGAACTATAAGGAACGGTTATTGTCCCGTAGAGGTTAAAGAGCTAGACAATTGTTTTAGCAGTTTTGTTATATTTCATGATAGCAATCAGGGCACTTTATATGAACTAATAAGCTGCACGTAACATAAGTTCTGACAGCCTTTCCCATGTTGCTTTACTATTGTCAAAATCAGGTATATGGTAGAACTATAAGGAATAGTTACTGTCCCATAGAGGTTAAAGAGCTAGACAATTAATTAGCAAAAAAAAAAAGAGCTAGACAATTGTTTTAGCAGTTTTGTTGTTTTGTTATATTTCATTATAGCAATTAGTGCACCTACCAGTTTAAGAATCTATGGTCCATTTAGTATTGTGCTTATTTTGCCTATCGATATTCTGAACCATTTACTGAACATACTTTGAAGACTTACATATCTCTCTCAGGCATTAAAGAAGTACTACCATAAATTTTGTGAACATTTATTAAGGAAAACATTCCACCAAAGAAATGCCTTTTTTTGCCTCCCTCGGTCCCATGCATTCTTAACTGTGATGTCTATTTTGCGAACCTTGTGAGTCCAACTACAGAATCTCCTGGAACTCTACTACGTAAAATTTTGATATTCGCTTGCTACATTGAGTTCACTTTCTAATCACTTTAAGTAGATCCATACAATAAATAGCTTGTCCTTTTATATTTCATGTGGCCTTTTCTGTTTTTTTAATTTTGTGACTAAAATGCTTTTCAGGTGGCATGTGTTTTGATGTTTAACCTTCAGCGAGATGATTTCCCAGTTGACACACATGTAGGTGCCGTTCTTTGGCCAAGGAATTGAACAGATTGATGATTACTTACCGTGTAACAACTAATGCAGGTTTTACAGATTGCAAAGGCTATTGGTTGGGTACCAGTGGTAGCTGATACAAAAAAGACATATCTTCATCTAAATCAGCGGATTCCAGATGAACTAAAATTTGATCTGAACTGTCTCTTGTTCACCCATGGTAAGATCTGTAAAAAATGCACCAGTAAACGGTGTGATCAGGAGAAGAATGAATCTGACTCATGCCCTTTACTGAATTATAGATAAACTGATAATTTTAGACATGATATTCTCAGATGTTGACTTAGTTACTAACAGGAATTCGGTGCTGTTTATAGTTGGGTCTGTCCATAGGTTAATAATCAAGCAAGAGAATTCTGGAAGTGTGAATGAACTCTACGTTTTGCCAAGTCAATGTTTATTATCTGCTTTCATATACTAGTAAACTATTACACATAATTATGTATTCCATTTTATCCGGCCATCCAGCAACCACAATGCATTTATTCCTTGTCAATCATTATAAATTTGACTTGTCCAGTGTCCTCTAATCTAGGAGAAAAACATGTTATGAACTGGGTTCGAGTAGTTGATTAAATCGCCCTTCTGATAAATGATCCTTTAGAAATCTTTTGATTTCTTGTCCCAAAATGTCAAAACAAGGACATGGTTTTAGTGGGGTGAATGGCTCGAAATATATCGGCATATGCCTATATAGGCATAATGAACATACTAGCAACTTTATCTACTGGTAGGTACCTAATGCATCTTAAGTTTTAAGGTGACCAGCTTCAGTAAATTAATATATAGCTTCCATGATTATGTGCAGTTCTGATAAAGAACCAGTAGAATGCCTTAGCTAATATCGACACCAACTTTGGTAGGAAATACATATTCTATGTTCTTCTGGTCTGTGATCTCATCTATTAAGCTTCACAGGAGATTCATATTTTATATTAGCTATTATATTGAATTTGATACTGGTGTATTTAGATAACCGATAAGTGCTCCAAATATTACCAAAAAACCTCCGTTGTACCACATCATAGGCAGGATCTGCTTCACCTGAGCTATAGAGGTGGAATGATAGACTTTGGAGTTAAATTATCATCGCTTGTTTCTTCCTCCCATCGCATATACACATCCAAAGATTATCGTCAATATAAAACAATATTTTTACCTCTATAGTTTTGTAACATAGAAAATACGTATTAGTTAAATAATTTGAGAAGATCCATCAAAAAAGTGTTACATGAGGCAGAAGATATTATTTTACTTTTCATATTTATACTTTTAGGACTACATATATACAATAAGTGGAGTTTTTTAGCATCCTTATCTATAACTGCACCTAAGTTGACAATTTTTCTGCTGTGTGCCGTCATGACTTATCAAAAGTGACAACATGTTAGTAAATGAATTGCGGGGATCAAGAAAATCACAATTATATAATTCGAATATATATATGATAGCCGGTCTTGTTCATTATCTGGAGGAAGCTTCCACGACGATAGGCATGTTTGTTTATACGTGGTTTGTTAGTAGTGTTGAACTGAACTGAGTAATCTTGTCGAGTATGTAGAGTCTGATACTATTAATAGCTTAAACTTTATTTTAGGGTATTTGGATAGTAGCTTATTCAGTTAAGATTTTATTTCTGGGTCATCTGTATAAAAGCTTATACAGTTAGATTCAGACCTACTTAAAGGGCATGTTTAGTTTCTGTACCATATTTTTTCTTAATTTTGTTTCACCTTGTCATCCCAACGCAGTATTATGCTGGAGTATGGCTCATTAAGAATATACTGAATTTGTTTTTGGGTTTGAGTTGGATTTGAACTCAAAGAGGTGTTTGAATTGATCTTGTTGAAGATGTAAATTATTCGAGTTTGGCTCGATTAAAACTTGATCAAGTTTTCTGTTTCCGGAGCTTTTTCTATTGTTGGTGTATTACAACTATTTTTTAGTTCGTGAATGATTGCGAGAAGAATGATTGTTGTAAGATTGATAGGTACCTGACTGACGTTTAGTATATGTTCTACTTCCTTACCTTGACAGGTTTTAAAAAATATGTCAATCATCCTGGTCAAATTTATCCTCAAGAATGTACTGGTTTATTTAGGCATACTAGTTTTTGAACATTCATAGGGACACCATGAATCTTTGCATTAGCATCAATAGGCTTGATATACTTCTAACGTTTGACAAATAATGGTGTGTTAATATTCAAAGCAATGTTATTTTTTTAAGAAATAATTCTTTTCAACTGGTGAATTATTACCTGTAACATGGATTGCAAATAAATTTTATGATTGGATTTAAATTGTGATTGATGTGAGTTTTATTTTTATTTCCAACGGAATAAATTAGCATTTTCTTTAAGCAAATTTTTAGGAATATTCACAAAAATATCCAATTTTTTGAATACTTAAAGATGCAGATGAGGTGAAACCGTATTTTTGAAAAAAACTTATGTAATATGAGTATTTTTGAAAAAACCCAAATTTTTATATGCATACCAGTCTCTTTTACGTATCCGTCTATGGAGAAATGATATAAAGAAAGATGTTGGACTACAAATTTAATTATGTTTAAAGAAGAAAGAATTTAAATGGGACCGAAAGTACACAACATAAGGGGAAAAACTCTGATGAGGTTGCAGAAGTCTGAGACCAACCACCAGTAGTTATTCCGGCGTCGACAGAGCCTCTCACACATCACTCAGCAGTGCATTAATGATCATCGGATAAACATGAAGAAAAGGAAAGGAGGGAAGCTTCGTGAATCAGTTACGTTTAAGAAGATTACAAATGCAGGCACATCGTCTACATTGGATATTCATCATTTAATGCCTACTTTTGTACCTTGCTCATTTATTGCAGCACACCATTTTACTTTATCTTTTCTTCCTCTCACATTTTACTCTTATTTTCACCTATATATAATCAGTCAGGCACGCAGTGACTACCATTGCTTTCAAATCATTCCATCTGACCATTTCTCTCAATATATTTGTAAGTCATCTGACCAAATCATTGCATGTCTTTGGTCTTTATACCCCACTGATCTTTCTTGAAAGAATAAACATCGAAATCATTAAGCCAACTAGTTCTTGAGAATATATAGTAATGTCGAAGAAACGGCAGAGGGAAGATGATGGTAGACCTAAAACAGAGGAGGATGATTTCACCTCCAATGATAGTAAGCAACGGAAGGTTCCTTGTCTTCGAAAGTGAGTCATCACACTTGCTCTATGCGAAATATGGCCTTTCTTCATTTTTCTATATCTGATTCTTAATTTGTTATACAACCTTACAGTACATGTTTGTAGACCTGAAAAGATTGCACACTATATTGTCATTTGGTTTGCTGCTGAAATTTTTTTTGTCCTTACTCGTTTTTTGTTATAGTGTGGTGCTGGAGGTGATGAAGTTGCAAGCTCTTCAGCAATTTATGGAGCCAGTTCTGGAGCCCTTGATTCGTAGAGTTGTAAGTGCACACCACACATACTCTTTCTGCGTTGCAACTAATATATTACTGCTCTTGATCTTTCCAGTATGTTGTTTGGATGAACCATAGGTTGCAGTGAACTGCTTACAGATTTTAATCATAGATATATAGCTCTTACATTCTACACTTGCAGTTTAAGTCTTTCTTAAGGCCATATACTTGTCATTAGCTATATATAATTTGTAACTGTTTCTGTTTGTTACTGAAAACTCGCTGATGTGACTGCTGGGGTACAGGTTAAGGAGGAAATTGAGTTGGCCTTGCAAAAGTACACGACTGACATGAAGAGGTAAGGGGTAGGGGGATCCATAAAAACGTGATTACTTTACGGATTAGGTAGACTTCTCTTTATGGTACTCTTATGAACTGCATCATATACTCATTTTTGTTTTTAGGAAATTAAGTGAAGAGACACAACCTGCTGGTGCAAGAAGCCTAAAATTACAATTTTTGGACACCATCTCCCAGCCTGTATTTACTGGATCTCGTGTTGAAGCCGAAGGAGGTAATACCATGAGAGTAGCTATGGTTGATGCTCTAAGTGGACAAGTTGTTCGCAATGGGCCTATTTCCTCAGCAAAGGTTGAAGTTGTAGTTCTTGAGGGTGACTTTCATGGTAATGTGGGAGATAATTGGACGCACGAGGAGTTTATGAGAAACCTTGTTAGGGAGAGGGAAGGTAAAAAGGCCCTTCTCAATGGGGATGCAGTTACATATCTTGAAGAGGGGATTGGTTTGCTTGGTTTCATCTCTTTTACAGATAATTCAAGCTGGACAAGAAGTCGTAAGTTCAGGCTTGGGGCTAGAGTTTTGGATAATTGTGATGGAATCAGAGTGAGAGAAGCGAAGACAGATTCATTCACTGTTAGGGATCACCGTGGAGAATGTGAGTCACTGACCAATTCGTCTTCTTATATTACTAATGTCAGGACTATTTTAATAGCAGATGGAACTATTCGTGAAAATAGTACATTTGATATGCAGTGTACAAAAAGCACTATCCCCCATCTTTGTTTGATGAAGTATGGAGACTGGAAAAAATTGGCAAAGAAGGAGCTTTCCACAAGCGTTTGTGCAGGGAAGGAATCAACACTGTGAAAGATTTCTTAATCTTACTAAATCATGACCCCTCACACCTTCGGCATGTAAGACTTCCTTTGAGTTCCCTATACGTGCCTTGCAATGTAGTTTAATAGTTTGTTATAGCATGTCTCTTTCTTCACACCTTTGTTTTATAAAAGATGCAAGGCTTAAGTCCTTACTTGATTTTAAAAAAGACGCTGCTAAATCAATTATATCCAAGCAAACCAGTCCCCTCTTCAGATATTTAAATGGTATTTAATGTGCAACTTCAGCAGATCCTTGGCCCAGGTATGTCTGCTAAAGTGTGGGAAGCTACTCTTGAGCATGCCAGGACATGTGTACTTGATGAGAGAATGTACGTGTATTTTCCAAGAGCCCATGTAAAGAATGGTGTTGTTTTTAATGTTGTTGGACAAGTTACAGGGTTGCTTCGAGATGGCCAGCACGTTCTTGTCGATAAGCTGTCTGAACTTGAAAAGGTTGGCTCAAACAGTCCTACTAATTATATTGTTTGCATTCTAGAGTAACTCATACTCCTAATAATTGGAATTTTATTTGTCCCAGATTGGTTTCCTATATTCACATTATTTTATTCTATATCTATCCACTCTTTCCGGGTTATTTAAGTAACATTTCAGGGTGTACATTGTCTTTAGGCTGATGCTCGTAGCTTGGTAATATTGGCTTTCAAGAAATGGGAAGAAGTAGTAGCTCTTGATGAATCTTCTCTCTTGTCCAATGATTACCCCTCAAACTCATCAATGGCTGGGAGCTCTAATGGTATAAATATCTTAAGCTCCAGTAATGTTGCCAGCTTCGAACCTCAGCTTGATGCCTCAAATCCAGATATAGTGACATCTTTTTATTCCATGAGGTCTGCTAATAACACGGACGATTTTGGCTTACACGATGCTGAATCCATAGAAGTCAATTTTGACCAAAGTTTGAGTGTTCCGGACCTTGTTGCAAACTCATTTATCTGTGATTCTGGTTCCATCACCCAATCCTTATGTGCAGATGATCATCATCAGTTATTCGATACTCTTGGTTCCTTTCAGAGTCCCAGTCTAGGTATACATGATGTAAATGCTGATCTATACAGTGTGGTCAGTGAATATCTGCATGGTCATTCCGTAGTGACTGAGGGTACTACCAAAGCTCAGAGGAGATGGAGAATGCTATTCAGCGTTCTCAGATTGTTTTCAGTACGAAGGATCGTGGCAAGAAAATCAATGCAACAGAGTCAGGCTTTTCGAAGTAGTATTTCAGATAAGAATATCCAGCTTTAGGGAGAAATATGTGCAGTTTTAAGGAGAGGATCAATAGTATAGTTTTATATGTTGCATATCCACCCTGTCTGCTGTTGTACCTTTTTTTGGGTTTCTGTATATTGCATTATACATGTTACTAGTACTTGTTAATCTAAATGGTGCATTCAAAATTTAATAAGATGTGTAGCTCTTATTAAATTCTTGATGGAAATCTGTAGTCCAACATGGGTCAGTTCTGGTAACATATCCTGCCCCGAAGGCCACATTAACCCCCTTCCCCAATTTGCCAAAAGCTTAGCGTTTGAAGGCTTCTACGGTTCTACCTTCTAGGCCACATTTCCACCACATTATACTCGGTCAATTCAGTTCGATGCAGTAGTAATATAGAAGTTCACCTCATCTGGGATTCAACAAAGCACTAAATCTCAAAGTCTACTTAAAGTGAGATGGTTCAAAAACACTATCCGAACTCATAATCAACTTCAAAATTCAAAATTACCCGTAAATTGTATTTTCTATGATCTATTGCATCCTTGGGATTTTAATGATGTCATGGAATCACGAAGTTTTAAACGATATGTTGTTAATAAACTCTGCTTCTGTTTGCTCCATGTACAGTGACTCAGTGAGTATACATTACAATCACCTGAGTTTTTCCCTGATCAGTGACCTTGCCCCTGATGCTGGAGAATGTACCTTCCACGTAGGGGCGGCAATTTTCGACCCAACCCGAAACACGACACGAACCCAACCGAGAAAATATGAATTTGGGTCGACAAATATTCAACCCGAAACTAATAGCTACAATTAGGCACGAACCCGAAACCCGAAAATTAATGAACTCTCTTTTTATAACCATGATTTTGAAATACCTTATATTTAAAATAACTAAATTTAAGTACAATAAAGTAATTTTCATGTGCAATGGTAGAGACTTGCTAGTTAATTTATAATTATTTAATAGTAATAACAATATTTTGTTTTCTTTCTTTTTCAAAAAAAAAAGTAATAACAATATTTTCTATATTTCATGCCTTTTTTACACCTCACACAAAGTGGATACAGTATATTTTATATATTTGAATTGTAACTTTTACATGCAATGAAAGAGAAATGAACTATTTTTTCTTAAAATTTCTGCAAAAACAATTATTCCCTAAAAATCGGAACAGAGGGAGTATATATAATATAAGAGCATACTTTTAATCACTCTAAAAAAAGATTTGAGGTGACGAAATCCGAAATGACCCAAAACCCGACACGAACCCAGCAGATACGGGTTATGATTAGAAAAAAATCAACCCGAAACAATCAGCTACAATCTGATCCGACACGAATCCGGCCCAAAATCCGAAATTGCCACCCCTACTTCCGCATAGAATAACTCTCCTCACCTTTGAATGATAATGAGATATTTTTAAGGCTACATCAAAATGATTTTAGTGTTCGTAACAACTTCGAAGAGTTGGAAACTGAGGTAAATTTTGTACTATAAATTATGGTATCGGATGTGTGCTGTATAGTCTTTATGTTTTTATTTGACAATTTTCTTAGTCCCCCCTGTCCTCTTAAATTGTTTGATCAGCATGGGTTTTTAAGATGGATTGAATTTCTGTCTTCGATGTGATGATGTGACGGGATGATGTGATGTGACAGTAGATAGTACGTAATAACAAATAAAAGAGGAAATAGGCTGGGTTGTAAACTTGTAATGGGAAAGGAATAATCAACAATTTGATCTTAGTGCACTTTTGAGCAAAAGGGGTAGTTGGGGCTATCTCAGTATCTCTAATGTTTCTATTTTCTCATTGTTTATTGCCTTTGTTGATGCTATGTTATGCTTCTATGTATTCTTGTTGTGAATGTTACATTATTTTCCTTTCATTTATGTTTTCGAGAGATTGTTACAGATAATTTTATCTCTAGATTTTGCAGCCAACTTTGGATTAAACTTCAATACCGTTTCTTAGTTTGTTCAGATGTTTGATGAATGTGTGAAAAATATTCATATAATTGGTATATGATTTTATTTATCATTTGAGCATCAAATTGTTCTAGAAACTGTTTTGAATTTTCAATTTTATTGAAATAATGACATTTTTACCATTTTTTTTAACTTTTTGACGAGAATATCACTGTATTACGCATTTCAAAAATGGGTAATAATGTTACGCATTTGTCAAATGGGTAATGCATATAAAATAAAAAAAATTATTTGTGTTACGTATTTCAGGAATGCGTAACACCTTCAGAATTGGGGATTATTAATTTTTTAATTTTTTTTTTCGTTTTTTTGAAAATTTCTTACAAGATACCCATTTCACAAATGCGTAATAACATTACCCATTTTAAAAATGCATAATAGACTGGAATTTTTGGTCAAAAAATTTTAAATTGGTATTTGTGTATTAAATTTTGAAAAAATGACATTTTTGGCCATAACCCAATTTTATTTTAATAAACCGAGATTTAACTGTGCATGGTATTTTCAAAAAAAAAAAAAAACTGTGCATGGTACAAAATAAAACAATACACAAGGCGGCAAATCAATTATTAGTTTATAACAATAATTGGCTTTAAGTAGTATAATTCTGTTGTTTTTTTTAAAAAGAACTAAAAAAAAGAAACCAATGAAACTTTTTATTAAAAAAATAGATAAGGAGAATATTGGGGTTGACCAGGAGGAGCAGCAGCCTACATCGATAAGTGTTTCTAGTGTGTGTGTTTGCAATTTAATAATTCTACTGTAGCAGTTGGTTTGTTTTTCCACAGCCACGCGGTTATCTTAGTGTTACTTCGTATTTTTATAAACGGGTTGGCTAACCTGTGCCCTGGGCACAGGTTAATGTACATTTATTACACCTAGTTTTTTGTTTACAGTTGATGTGTAGTTAGATATTTATTATTTTTCACCGTTAACGGAGTTGTATTTACTGTTCTTCTCTTTTTCACCACTATTTTTTTATTACTTTTTTACACTTGTTTATTTCACCCAATTAAGTATACTTTAAAAAAAATAAAAAGAAATCATACAAAATAAAAATATTTTTGAAATAAAAGTAACAAGTATTTATAAAAAAATTATTTAACTACTTTTTATCAAACATTAAAGATTTTATTTTAATGTTTTTTTATAAAATAGTTACAAAATAATATATCAGAAAAATGTTTTTATTAATTGATATTAATGTGAATGCAGGGGGGCCATTTGTATATAAAATAATTTATATATGTGAAATTTGTTATGATTAATATAAATAATGAAATAAAAGTAGAAAGATTAGTAAATATATCAATAAAATGCACCAACAATAAGACAACCAGGTAATTGGTCAAGATAATAAATGCTTCTTAACATGTGCCCCAAGGGCACAGGTTAGCCATTCCGTTTTATAAATAATACATATTGTGTGTGTGTTTGTGTCAGTGTCTGATTCACAGAAGTAGTAAAAAAGAGGTTGGTTAATGAATCTGAGAATGTCAGGTCCTAGACAGTTGCAACAACCTGCAGTTAACATGGATTTACAACAGAACAACACTACTGAAGATGATGACTTAACAAGAATCTTTGATATAAGAAAGTAAGTAATTGCTCTGTATACATTTACTCACTGTCCCCTGCAAGAATATAGGAGTTCATTCGTACTTGTTAAATTTCTTCTATATTTGATGTTTCTTGTTTTTGTTTCTTATGTTTTCAAGGGAGAGGCTGGAGTTATTGGTAGTACAGACTGTAAAGCGCCTTATCGTTCCGATTATGGGGAATTTAGTTCGTAAAGTTGTGAGTCCAAATTATCTGTGATTTGTGTTTTTTCTGTTGCCTCTCCAATTTAACTATGATATGTAACTTCAAATGAAAAAGAAAAGTATCCAATCTGTAATCTCTAGCATATCTGTTTGCTTATTGTTTCATGATTCGACTTGAATATTCGGATTCTTTTACTTTATGGTTTCGTATTCAGTTTATTTAGAATATTCATACTAACTAAATTTGTAGTTCATACTCTCGAGTTCCATCCTACAAATGTGAATATGTACAAAATTATGTTCTATGTTGGTACTAAAGACCGCTCTCAACTCCTTCAAAGATCTTATGAGAGGTAGTTTCTTGACAATTATAAGAAATAATAGTGTATTTATGTTAAGAAAAAGAGATCATAGGTTACTAAATAAAGTTATATTTGTATTTTAATTATATACAAAAAAGTTATGTTTTGCCAAATGATTGAATTATTTTTTTTTTCCAAACCATTTTCAGATAATTTTTTTTTTGTTGTACTTGATCTATGTCTCATAAGTTTCATAAGTAAATTTTTATCTGTGTTTCTACAAGTTTAACATACTATGAAGCCCATTAGCCCAGGTATTACATGTATACTGCTTTGCTTATGATGACCTTAATGGCTCAAAAATAATTACATTCATGATGTGTTTGTATCCAGGTAAAAGAGGAAATTGAATTGGTACAAGAGAATATCATGAGTCGCATACAATGGTGTGGGGGGTATTATCGTTTTGATTCATATTTGTTTATTCCTGATTTTTTGTTGTTAGTAGCGTAATCTAAGTAATAGCCTTCGTAATACTGAATATTAAATCTCTTCCATCCAGCAGTCTAAGTAGACAGGGGAGTACTTCTGAACCACGACGCTTGTGTCTCAAGTTCTTGCAAAATGTAAATTCCCCAGTCCTCACTAGCAGTAAAATTGAAGGAGAAGGAGGCATCTCTATCAACTTAGCTTTAGTTGACAACGTAACTGGCGAGGTTGTAAAAACTGGACCTGAAGCTGCAGCGAAGGTTGAGATACTTGTTCTTAAGGGTGACTACGCTGGTCATGAAGGATGCAATGCGGAATTTGAAGACTTCAACAATAGGATAGTTAGAGAAATGGAAGGAAAGAAATCTGTGCTTCAAGGTACAACTATACTGAAGCTTAAAGAAGGCATTAGCAGCATTGATAATCTTTCTTTCACACAGAATTCACAGTGGATGAGAAATTCGAAGTTGTGCCTTGGGGCAAGAGCTGTGAATAGTTTTCCAGGAACTACAATAGAGCCAGCAAAGACAGAATCATTTGTCCTTAAAGATCATCGCACTAAATGTGAGTACCTCAAAAGTTCATAATCACTTTCAGTATATAGTTTTGGAGATCTATGCACCCACACACACATACATTCATATATGGAAGCCAGTTGACAGGTTGAATTTATTACACGATAATATAATGTAATAAAGTAGGTGAACGGTGAAACTAAATCCTCGAAAAATACGAAGGAATTTAGATTCAAATTCTGGTTCAATATCGAATAAAGGTGGTGAGCACCGTTAGATTACATTTTAGCAGATGATTGCAAGTGAATTTACATTTTTGGCAAGAATAAGCACAATTTTGATAAGATTTAGTTAAGACAGTTGCATATTATACAGACAATGGTCTATGTTTGTAAATTCGGTAATTGATTAGTCAGTTGAAAATATTATCATAGTAAAATATGTTAATCAAAACACTCTACGCTGGTCTAATTGATACCAAGAGTCTGCTAATTAATGTTTTCAGCATATGCGAAAAAAGATGTTCCATCTTTGCTTGATAAGGTATCACGGTTGAGACATATTGGCAAAGGCATAAGAGCACGTCTAAATGATCATAGGATCTATACTGTGAAGGATCTTCTAGTTCTACTCAATACGAATCCACAAAGACTCGGTGAGGTAAATTTGCAATTCTACTTCATATTTGTTCAGCAATTTTTAAATGTATACTGTCTGTGCTCTCCTATTGGTAATACTGCATTAGTGCCTATTGAATGCAAGATTTTATTAGGAAGGTAAAGAATTAAGAGACTAGAAATTGGTAAACTAAGCTCAGAAAGAATATGAGATGAAAAAAATGAGAAAGAAGTGTGTGTTTATTACTTATGACAAACATATAAAATTCCAAATTAGAGTGGCTCATTTATCTTCTTTCCTGTAATCTTCCTTATGTTATTCATCTTTCTCATCCATACCTCCCTTCATTAAGTTCATTACTGTCCATTTTCCATTCTTATAATGTTAGGAATCTGCCCGATTCCCTGCGAATGCGGAAGCGATTTGGTAAATATGTGCGCTTAGATCCCACAAATATACGTGATAGTAATGAAGCAACAAACCAACAATACAGTAAAAGAGACAAGAGATTTAACGTGGTTCGGCCCATCCTACATCCACAAGAGTAACAACTTCACACTAGATAAAAGAGATTACAATATCCGGGTATCCGGCCCCTTGAATTTCATACAAAAATTCAGCCCTACAATACCTATTATGTATATCCCCAACTCACTGAAGTGTTTATCTCAAAACCTCCCCCTATCACTATTTCCCGACAACCTTTCCTTCTCTCCCTCTCCCAACCCGGACAGTGCCACACAACCTGATACTGATAGAAAGACCCCCTGCAGCGGGACCACCTCCGATGGCTGCAGTCAGACCCAAGTACCCTAAGGAATAGTTTAGGCACGAGGACCTTCTATCCCGACACTTCCTGAAAGCGAGCTAAACCGGCTTCTCTACTAGACGGACTATCTAGCAGCTATAGAGAGAAGAGAGAATTTTGGTGTAATGTTACTAATGAAGGAGGTGAGTATTTATAGGAGTAAGGAATGGGGTTGGTGGGAGAATGGGGTTGGTGGGAGAATGGAAAGAACACATGGGTGGCTAAATGGCAAGCTGCCTAACAATCTCCCCCTCTTTCCAAACTCACACCTCTTCACTTGCAATCCATATCTGCGCCCCGTTTCCAAATAAACAAACTTCTCCACCCCAACGATTTCCAAAGCTCCCCCGAGTCAAAGACTCCAAACTATACCCCAGTTTGCACATTCATTCTCGAATGGCAAGCTGCCTAACATATAATCCAAAAGCAGAACAAATTACCGGGCTGGTAACTGTTGTTGTTTGATTGTTTCTTTAAATCGTCGCAACTATTATAAAACCTTGGTAATTTGAAAATTTTGAGAAAGTAAATATCTATTCTGATTTTGAGAAAGTAAACCTTGGTAATACCTGTACGAGGATTCAGTTTTAGTCAACTGCACGAGCCACTTTTTTAACATTGCAAATCTGTAAAAGTTATTTTGGATCGTGAGTATCTCGTATCACCTACGGGCTAGAAATAGGTTAGTTTGTCTATCTACATGCCTGTTCCTTGTGCACTTTTGTTGTGCTTATATATATATAGGGTCCTACTCCACTACAAACTAAAATTAACTACAAACTAAAAACTAAACACTAATCTAATATTTCAAGCTAATCTAATGACCAAACTAGGGGTACCCAATACAAAAAATGCTTAAAATAATTGGCTCTATCCAACAAAAAAAAAATCACTGTTCACGTGATGACGTGGCAGTGGATTTCACTGGTTAACGGTGCTTCGCACCTTCTTGTACGGCGCTTCGCGCCTTTATTATTCTAAAGTTGTAAGGAATGACAATCAATGGTAAAGGCAATAGACGATTGACGGGTGTGTCGAGGGCCTTCGGCCCTCATGACTACCTAACTCATCCGTTTACTGTCTTAAATGCTTCGCATTTCCACGGTAGGGATTTTTTTTTTTTGTTGGATAGAGCCAATTATTTTAAGTATCTTTCGTGAAGGTACCCTTGGCGGAAAACTTAGAATAGATGAAATATAATTAATTTAGTGTTAGTTTGTAGTATGTATTTAAGGATTGGTTTGTATTTGAGCAAAAGCCTATATATATATATATATATATATATAGGGTTATGCTATAGAGAGAACACCCTTAAAAAGAGAACGAGAGAACACATCATTTAACCATTGAATCTATTAGATCTAATGGCATCCCCAAGGGCACCCAATACAAAAAAGTCTTATAATTCTACCCTTTATCCATTCATTAGAAAAAAAAATATATTTTTTAAGAAAAAAAAAATAATGATGATGATGACGTCACTATGACATCATAACAGGTTTTTTGAAAACACTACAGAAAAAAAATCTGATGCCTGCTATGCTCAATGACTCGTGATCATTAAAAATATGTGCAGATTCTTAAACTTGGCTCTAAGATACGGGAGGAAATAACAGACCATGCGAAGACATGTATAATTGATGAAGAAGTGTACCTGTACATTGATCGTAATTTACAACCGAAAAGTGGAGTTGTATTTGATGTCATCGGACAGGTGAAGGGATTAGTTAAGGAATCCCTGTACTTACCTATGAATGAGCTATCTGATACTGATCAGGCATGTCTCTCCCGTTTCTCATACACATCAATCTCTCGCTTTTTTATTTAATTTGTCGAGTCTAAGCATTTTATGTTAATTTATTTTGTAACAGAAGAATTATGCCCAAATATTAGTAGTACGTGCATTTGATCAGTGGGAAGACGTATGCAGATATGATGATGAGAATTCTCTTATGGAAAGCTTGTCTCACACATTGGAGTCAACAATGATAGAAATCCCTAGTCAATATATCAACCAGGATTCTCTGTTTCATACATGTGAGCAAGCTGGCATTTCATCATATGGTACCAGTACTTCCAACAATTGCACCGGGGAATTAATTCAGATGGGTTCTCCTGAGCAAGGCTTCAGAGGTTTGATGAAATCTCCTTCCCCTCTTGGTGAGGAATATATGCAACTCTTGGACTTCAATAATCACCCTGAAAGGCTCTTACCAGAAATAAATCCTAAACTGTTATGGAAAAGGGTTATCTGTGTTGTACGTGTTTCAAGGTGTTTCATGATGAGAAAAAGGGTTGGATCCTTAGAAAGGGGCCGTGTTAACAAAAAGCAGAAGATCTCATAACATGTGTAGAAAGGAGCACTTAACTCATAGTTACGTTGTAGTTTAATACTAGTCTCATAGGTGCTGCCGATGAAGATACGTCCAGATCAGGGAGCAGAATGTTGGATTTTGATGCAGCAACTGCACAGGAGAATATAGAAACATTCTTTCATTATATTTTTTTGTTACATATATATCCAAGCATGTAGGTGTTTCTCCTTAACTTTTAATGTAGAAAGAAGAAAGTTGAATTCTGTAGGCTCGTTCTTGTACTGTTGTACATACTCATTTGTAACATGAATTGTAATTAAAATGTAAAATATGTTTGCTTTGGGTTACATTTAAGTATATACAGTAAAAGTAAGCATGTATCCTCCTAATTTCTTTGTCCATTACTCTTCTGTATATACACTAATCTAGTATGACTAACATTTCTTGATGGAATAACGGACTGTGAATTCGGCTAGTTCGAAAGGAAATACACTTCTTGATGGATATTTAGAGTCCAACATGGGTCAGCTTTAGCCAAAAGCTTAGCTTTTGAAGGGTTCTACCTTCTAGGCCACTTCCTCCACCTCATTTTACTCGGTCAGTTTAATTCATTGCAGTAGTAATATAAAAAGTTCACCTCATCTTTGGTGGCTTCAACAAAGCACTTAATCGAAGTCTACATGGAGTGAGATGGTCCAAAACACTCTCAGAACTTGGAATCAAGTTCTAAAATTTAAATTTGCCTGCCAATTGGCTTTCCTATGATCCGTTGCTTCCTTGGGATCATAATGAGGCCATATAGTTATGTATTCAGAATTTCAGATGGATACATTTTTAATAAACTCTGTTTCTGTTAGCTCCATGCACCGGAATGTACAGTGATTCTTAGGTAAGTACTAAGTTCACCTGAATTTGCCACTGATGCTGGAGGATGTACCTTTTTTTTTTGAACCTCCACCTGGCCTACATAATATACTGTCAAATATTGATGTCAAATATTGTGAGCTACTATGTCAACATATGCTATCACCGTCCATAGACTTTAACATGGTTAGGCACCATCTATAAGACTTTGGTGCATTATCTCTACTATATATAAGATCTACTACTCATGTAATAAATACAGCATAAGAGAGATACAATCTCTACTTCTTCTGTCAATCTCTATGTAAACTCTTTATATTATATAATTTATCATGGTATCAGAGCGGGTTTAACATAGAAGAAGGAAGAAATATCAGAAGTTCAGGAAAAAAAAAACACCAGAAAATCAGAAATACTACCCAGAAATACTCCACGCGTGAGGGCTCTTCCCGGCATCTTCTGGAGATGGTGCTTCAGAGATTCTTATTCTCCTCACCATTCCGATTCCAACCGTGGTAATATTTTTCATTCTTGTGAAAATTCATTTTCTGATATACATATACAGTTGTATGTATATTTGCGTGTATATATATCTGGGCTATCCCGAAGGCAGACTGGTTGGAATCAGTTTTGGTGTAGGCTGTGTGTTTGTTCAAAAGATGAAGCCAGGAGACAAGGAGACGAAAGCGGGCAGAGGGTTGAAGAGAAAGAGAGAGATGCTCTCTACTTTCAGTGTAAAAGTAATTGACTGGCAGGTGCCTTATTCATTCAGGTATTATGGGCCTTTTTTATTATTGGGCCAGAAACAAAAGAGGACAGCCTCTTTAAATTGATGGGTTAGTTTATTTGACCCAATTTATTATATTTTCTAAATAAAATGATTATATGTATTTAGATCCGTTAAAATATTTAATAATTATTTTCTCAAGGGAAAATTCTGTTAGGATCGTTTGTACAAGCATATTATTTTAGTTTAGGAGTTTGCCCGGTTATAGATTTAATTGTGTAGTATTCAAGTGGTTGTTGATATTACGGTATCTCTCCAATTTTTTACGATACTACAAATTAAATAGTTCAGGGGCCTTATTCTGACGAAGCAGCAGAAGTAGTGTATATACAGATGAACACACAGTTCACTGCCACGATGACAAAGCAGCAGAAGTAGTAGTATGTATACAGACATACACACAGTTCACTGCTATATCTTGCATTTCATTCTTGTAAAAGAAGCAGAAGGACCAGTTCATGGACGATCTTAAGGGATGCAGTCTACTAAATACGGTTCCAGTTGCTTATAGTTCAAGGGATGACAGATGCAGGCTTGTTAATACTGAGTGATCACAAAGTCGAGTCTCAGTTTCTTCAAAATAATCAGTTCAAGGACTGATTGGTGATCATCCACCGTTGTGCTGAAAAGCAGCACTTTCTATTATTTTCACATGGCCTAAAATATACCGTGTGATCGCAAATTCGATAACCGGTATCCCAAAAGACTCAATAAACTCAAGATCGATCGATCCTAAAATGGGTATAGTTGGACGCTCAGATTAAGCTCAAGGGCTACTAGTGTCCACTCTTCAATCCCAAGAAAGGTCTTTCATCCGAAGATGGGATTTCGAGTGAGGGGGCGTGTCAAATATTGATGTCAAATATTGTGAGCTACTATGTCAACATATGCTATCACCGTCCATAGACTTTAACATGGTTAGGCACCATCTATAAGACTTTGGTGCATTATCTCTACTATATATAAGATCTACTACTCATGTAATAAATACAGCATAAGAGAGATACAATCTCTACTTCTTCTGTCAATCTCTATGTAAACTCTTTATATTATATAATTTATCATATACCAAGTTTAATGATGAAATCTGCAGAGGATAAATCTCGTTAGCTTTTAATTATAATGGGATGTTTTTTAAGTCTGCATCCAAATGATTTGAGCGTTGTGGATAGATGAAATATTTGTATCAGATTTGTGTTTCAGCCTTTATGTTTTTTTTGAGAATTTTCTTGGTCCCCTGTTCTCTTCAATTGTTTCATTGGCATGTGTTTTTTTTTCTTTTCCATTATCTTCCTCATTCAGTAATAACTGTCCCTATTCGTATATCAAACCCAAAAGCAGAGCAAATTACTGCCGCTTCTAGTTATGATCACAACACGTAACATAATCGTGTGATGCTTGCTATGACCATAAAAATTTATGCGCAGACACTTAGGGCCTGTTTGGATTGAGGGTTGGGGAGGGATGGGTTGGGTTGGGTTAGAATGGGATGGGTTAGGTTGGGAAGGGATGGGTTGGGTTGAACCCTTACCATGTTTGGATGTAAGGGTTGAGTAATGAAGGGTTCAACCCTTATCTTATTTGGATGGAGGATTAGGTTGAGAAGGGTTATAATATAATTAATTATTATTTTTTTGGGAAAAAATATTTTCAAATCAATATTTTCGAAAAAAATATTTTGGAATCAATATTTCGGGAAAAAAAAATTCCGAACCAATATTTCGGAAAAAAATATTTCTGGATCAGTATTTTAGGAAAAAATATTACCAAACCAATATTTCTGAAAAAATATTTCTGAACGAATATTTTGGAAAAAAAATTTCCGAAAAAAATATTTCCGAAGTATTGGTTCGGAAAAAAATATTTCGGAAATATTGGTTCCGAAAAAAATATTTCCGAAATATTGGTTCGGAAATATTTTTTTCCAAAATATTGGTTCGGAAAAAAATATTTCAGAAATATTGGTTCCGAAAAAAATATTTCCGAAATATTGGTTCGGAAAAAAATATTTCGGAAATATTGGTTCCGAAAAAAATATTTCCGAAATATTGGTTCGGAAAAAAATATTTCGGAAATATTGGTTCCGAAAAAAATATTTCCGAAATATTGGTTCGGAAAAAAATA
This sequence comes from Kitagawia praeruptora, assembly GCA_037693485.1. NCBI lineage: Eukaryota > Viridiplantae > Streptophyta > Magnoliopsida > Apiales > Apiaceae > Kitagawia > Kitagawia praeruptora. Next base: position 24,887,078 of record CM075350.1, on the reverse strand, counting down.
TTTCGGAAATATTGGTTCCGAAAAAACTATTTCCGAAATATTGGTTCGGAAAAAAATATTTCCGAAATATTGGTTCCGAAAAAAATATTTCCTAAATATTGGTTCGGAAAAAAATATTTCGGAAATATTGGTTCCGAAAAAAATATTTTCGAAATATTGGTTCGGAAAAAAATATTTCCGAAATATTGGTTCCGAAAAAATATTTCCGAAATATTGGTTCGGAAAAAAATATTTCCGAAATATTGGTTCGAAAAAAATATTTCCGAAATATTGGTTCGGAAAAAAATATTTCGGAAATATTGGTTTCGAAAAAAATATTTCCAAAATATTGGTTCGGAAAAAAATATTTCCAAAATATTGGTTCCGAAAAAAATATTTCGGAAATATTGGTTCCGAAAAAAATATTTCCGAAATTTTGGTTCAGAAATATTTTTTTCTGAAATATTGGTTCGGGAAAAAATATTTCCGAAATATTGGTTCCGAAAAAAATATTTCCTAAATATTGGTTCGGAAATATTTTTTTCCTAAATATTGTCTCGGAAATATTTTTTACCGAAATATTGGTTCGGAAATATTTTTTCCTGAAATACTGATTCAGAAATATTTTTTCCCAAAATTTTGGTTCGGAAATATTTTTTTCATAAATATTGGTTCAGAAATATTTTTTCCCGAAATATTGGTTCGAAAATATTTTTTCCCGAAATATTGGTTCGAAAATATTTTTTTCCAAAATATTGGTTCTGAAATATTTTTTCCCGAAATATTGGTTTGAAAATATTTTTTCCCGAAATATTGATTCGGAAATATTTTTTTTCAGAAATACTGATCCAGAAATTTTTTTTTATTGTTGTTATTTATTAGGAAATATTTTTTTTATTATTGAAATATTTTTTTAACCATGTCCAACACCCCAAATCGGGGTGTTGAAATGCTCCCTCATTTACATTATATTAGAACTCTCTCCTAACCCCTCACCAACCACTATAAACCCAACCCTCCATTTTAAATTTCTATCCAAACAAGGGTTGTCAAATTTGAACCCCTCCCAACCCAACCCATCCCTCCCCAACCCCCGATCCAAACAGGCCCTTAGGGCCTGTTTGGATCGGGGGTTGGGGAGGGATGGGTTGGGTTGGGTTGGGTTGGGAGGGGTTCAAATTTGACAACCCTTGTCCCTTTTTTGGATAGAAATTTAAAATGGAGGGTTGGGTTTATAGTGGTTGGTGAGGGTTAGGAGAGGGTTCTAATATAATGTAAATCAGGGAGCATTTCAACACCCCGATTTGGGGTGTTGGACATGGTTGAAAAAATATTTCAATAATAAAAAAAATATTTCCTAATAAATAACAACAATAAAAAAATATTTCTGGATCAGTATTTCTGAAAAAATATTTCCGAACCAATATTTCGGGAAAAAAAATTTCCGAATCAATATTTCGGAAAAAAATATTTTCGAATCAATATTTCGGAAAAAAATATTTTCGAACTAATATTTCGGGAAAAATATTTCTGAACCAATATTTACGAAAAAAATATTTCCGAACCAAAATTTTGGGAAAAAATATTTCTGGATCAGCATTTCAGGAAAAAATATTTCCGAACCAAAATTTCGGTAAAAAATATTTCCGAAACAATATTTCGGAAATATTTTTTTCCGAACCAATATTTCGGAAAAAAATATTTCCGAACCAATATTTCGGAAATATTTTTTTCGGAACCAATATTTCCGAAATATTTTTTTCCGAACCAATATTTCGGAAATATTTTTTTCCGAACCAATATTTCGGAAATATTTTTTTCGGAACCAATATTTCCGAAATATTTTTTTCCGAACCAATATTTCGGAAATATTTTTTTCCGAACCAATATTTCCGAAATATTTTTTTCAGAACCAATATTTCCGAAATATTTTTTTCCGAACCAATATTTCCGAAATATTTTTTTCTGAACAAAAATTTCCGAAATATTTTTTTCCAAACCAATATTTCGGAAATATTTTTTTCCGAACCAATATTTCGGAAATATTTTTTTCGGAACAAAAATTTCGGAAATATTTTTTTCCAAACCAATATTTCGGAAATATTTTTTTCCGAACCAATATTTCGGAAATATTTTTTTCGGAAATATTTTTTCCCGAACCAATATTTCGGAAATATTTTTTCCCGAACCAATATTTCGGAACCAATATTTCCGAAATATTTTTTTCCGAACCAATATTTCGGAAATATTTTTTTTCGAACCAATATTTCCGAAATATTTTTTTCAGAACCAATATTTCCGAAATATTTTTTTCCGAACCAATATTTCGGAAATATTTTTTTCGGAACAAAAATTTCCGAAATATTTTTTTCCAAACCAATATTTCGGAAATATTTTTTTTCGAACCAATATTTCGGAAATATTTTTTCCCGAACCAATATTTCGGAAATATTTTTTCCCGAACCAATATTTCGGAAATATTTTTTCCCGAACCAATATTTCGGAAATATTTTTTTCGGAACCAATATTTCCGAAATATTTTTTTCCGAAGCAATAATTCGGAAATATTTTTTTCCGAACCAATATTTCGGAAATATTTTTTTCAGAAATATTTTTTCCAAAATATTCGTTCAGAAATATTTTTTTCAAAAATATTGGTTCGGTAATATTTTTTCCTAAAATACTGATCCAGAAATATTTTTTTCCGAAATATTAGTTCGGAAATATTTTTTTCCGAAAGATTGGTTCTGAAGTATTTTTTTCCGAAATATTGGTTCGGAAATTTTTTTTCCCGAAATATTGATTCCGAAATATTTTTTTCGAAAATATTGATTTGAAAATATTTTTTCCCAAAAAAATAATAATTAATTATATTATTACCCTTCTCAACCTAATCCTCCATCCAAATAAGGTAAGGGTTGAACCCTTACATCCAAACAAGGTAAGGGTTCAACCCAACCCATCCCTTCCCAACCTAACCCATCCCATTCTAACCCAACCCAACCCATCCCTCCCCAACCCTCAATCCAAACAGGCCCTTAAAGTTGGCCCCATGGAAATGGGAGGAAATAACAGACCATGTAAAGACATGCATAATCGACGACAAGGTACGTGTACATTAGTCCCGATTCACAACGAATGAGTGGTGTTGTTTTTGATGTTATAGGACAAGTAAAGGAATCACTTGGGGAATCCCAGTACTTTCCTATGAATATGCTATCTGATGCTGAACAGGCATGTCTATCCTATTTCTTTTAAACGTTTTTCTCCCTTTTTAAATGAGTAAAATCTAACCCATTTTGACTTTATTTTATTTTATAACAGAAGGATGCCCAAAGGTTGGTAGTATGTGCATTTGTTCGGCGGGCATCCTTCTGCAGCGAAATATTCATTCCGGTATTGTAAATGATAGTCTCGAAATTATAGTATTACAAGTGGTATTTCGGCCAAAGTGCAGAATACTGAATGCACTTTGCTTTAATTGCAATTGAAAATTGGCTTCATTTGGTTTATATCAAGTATATATAGTAAAAGCAAGCATGACTCAATCTGTGTTTTTAAAACCGGACCGGACCGGCCGGTTCGACCGATCGGACCGCTAACCGGTGGCAGGTCCGGTTCGGTTCACCCCTAAAACCAGTCCCCCGGTTTTCCTATTCCGAACCGCCCATAACCGGTCAAAAACCGGTAAAAACCGGTAAAAAACCGGACCGGCGACCGGTTTATTTAATAAAACCGACCAAAAAAAATAACTCGACTTGTACAGTATATTGCTTTATTGAATAAAACGGGGTAATGATGATTATTGCTTTAATTCTTTATATATTGCTGAAATGGGACCAACTTGTAATGATGATGTTGATTTCTAGGAAGACATAATCAGCTTTTTTTTTAAACGAACATATTGAGATTGTTATTTATTTTATTTTAATGTAAATTATTCATAATTTTCAGATTGTTATATATATATATATATATATATATATATATAATCATATATATATAATTAAATATATATATATATATATAATTATATATTACATAATTATGACGTCACACCGGTTGAACCACTGGTCAAGCCGGTTGAACCAATCGAACCAGTAACCAGTAGGGCTTCCGGTTCGATGCCCGGTCCGGTTCTGAGAACACAGGACTCAATCCTAATTTCTTTTTACACTACTTCTCTTCTGTGTATACACTAATCCACCTTGACTAACCGCTTGGGCCTTCACAGTTATAACGCCTTCTGTAATCACTAATGTTATTCTTAAAATTTTAGCAAATTTCTGTGTTTTCGATCTTAAATGAAGAAAGGAGCCAATGCGAAAATCATGCATTATAAGAATAACTGCAGTACTGCTTGTGCAATTTATCAGTGCTTTATAATGGAAAACTATGATTATACTGTTAGTCCTAAAATGGAGAAAACAATGTGGTTTAGGATGGATATTAACGAACATAAAGTCAAGAGTTTCACAAGGCTTGGAACTAGCTTTCGCAGATCAAAATTGAAAAAATATATGAATGATGTGTGTGTAGTAAATCATTGATGAATATAGGCAATGTAAGAGAAAGTATAAACTGATAAACTCTTGTATTGCAATGTGTTTATTACAATCTCTGAAGTCCTATATATAAGCATAACTATACGTAAGGGATTACATCACTTGGTACTGTAGATCGTAGACTTACTGTAGATCGTATACTTAATCTAACATTTACATTTCAACACCCCCCCTCAAACTTAAGATGGTTGAAAAACCAACTTGAGTTTGCAATTACGAAATAAACCAGGAGGAAGGGATTTCGTGAAAATATCTGCAACATTATCTGCACTAGAGATAGCATGAAGACGAACTGTTCCTTTTTCAACCTGTTGATGGGTGAAATGACAATCAATCTCTATATGTTTAGTGCGTTCATGAAAGACATCATTGTGAGCAATGTCCCTGGCACTTTTGCTATCACAGTAGATAATAGTGGCTGGAGAATGAGTTATAGTCATTTCTTCAAGTAACCATCGTAGCCAAATTAATTCCTGCGTGGTGTCAGCCAGAGCTCGATATTCTGACTCGGCACTGGATTTTGAGGCAAGGGATTGTTTCTTACTACGCCAAGAGATAAGAGAGTCACCCAAAAAGAAGCAAAATCCTGTAGTGGAACATCTGGTAGTGGGATCACCACCCCAATCAGCATCAGAATAGGCATGTAACTCAAGTGATGAGTTGTATGCATAATGTAATCCATGAAAGATGGTGCCTTTGACATAACGAAGTATGTGAAGGACGGCTGTATAGTGAGGAGTGCGAGGAGCTGCCATAAATTGACTAACAATATGAACAGCATGAGCAATGTCTGGACGAGTGACAGTAAGGTATATCAGACTTCCTACCAACTGACGATACAATGTAGGGTTGTCAAGTAGGTCACCATCTTTGGATTTAAGTTTGACCCCATATTCCAAAGGTGTAGGTGTGATCTTAGTGTCGCTAATTCCAGATTTCAACAAAAGATCAAATGCATACTTGACTTGAGAGAGGGTGTAACCACTAGGTACAAAAGAAACCTCAAGACCCAAGAAGTAGCTTAAAGAACCAAGATCCTTCATTTCAAATTGCTGACTGAGAAACTGTTTGAGTTCAGAGATACCTGCACTATCATCTCCGGTGATAATCATATCATCTAGATAGAGGAGGAGAAGAACAATTCCTCGACTTGTCCGTCGAATGAAGAGAGCATGATCATATGGACTAGAAGAAAATCCTAGCTCACTAATGACTTTGCTAAATTTCTCGAACCAAGCTCGAGGTGCTTGTTTTAGGCCATAAAGTGCCTTGTTAAGCTTGAGCACTTGACCTGGAGAGAGATCAAAACCGGGAGGAGGTTTGAGATAAACTTCTTCATCTAAGTCTCCATTAAGGAAAGCATTTTTGACATCCATTTGCCACATATCCCACTGTTTTGATGATCCAACAGCGAGTAAACTTCGAACCGAAGTAAGACGAGCGACTGGTGTAAAAGTCTCCTCATAATCAATGCCATATTCCTGGGTAAAGCCTCTAGCAACTAGACGAGCTTTATATCTCTCAATAGAGCCATCAGCATTTGTCTTAATTTTATAGATCCATCGACAACCCACAGCTGTTTTTCCAGGAGGCAAGGTAACTACATCCCAAGTGTGATTTTTGTCTAATGCCTGAAGTTCTTCTGCCATAGCCTCCTGCCAAAGAGGGTTAACACTTGCCTCTCTATATGTTTGAGGCTCGTGCAATGATTCTATAACAAAATATACATGATAATCAGTAAGACGAACAGAAGGTTTTCTTACCCGAGTAGATCGATGAGCATGTTCATCTGAAAGAGATGGTGGAGTAGGAGAGACATCACTAGAATCCTCAGACTGAACTTTTGTTGGAGGAATATTCGTAGCTGGAGATGGTTGTATGAGCTCAATTGGAGAATTTGTAGGAACTGTGTTAGAAGATGTTGACGAGTCGACATAGTCATCATTGGGATATAGATCGACAAAAGGATCTGTAAAGTGAGAGATGATAGAAGAAGTGTCGATTTTAAAATCTGACATAGATGAGAACATTTTGTGTTCCCAAAATGTCACATTACGAGAGACTCGAAGTCGTTGAGAGATAGGATCCCAACAACGGTATCCTTTTTTACCACTACCATACCCAATAAAACAACAAAGACGGGCACGAGGTTCTAGTTTTGTTCTTTCATGTGGAGGAAGAAGAACAAAACATGCTGAACCGAAAACCTTAAGGGTATCATATGAAGGTGGTTTTGCATACAATTTTTCATAAGGAGACACATTATCTATGACTGGAGAAGGAATCATGTTTATTGTATGAACAGCAGTTAATGCAGCTTCCCCCCAAAAGAATTCCGGACAAGAAGAAGAAATGAGAAGAGCTCGAATTGTATCAAGAATGTGTCTATGTTTGCGTTCGGCACGACCATTTTGTTGTGATGTGTAAGGACAAGAACTTTGTGCAAGTGTACCATAAGATGCCAAAAATTTTTGTAAGTTCTGATTCTTTGTATTCTTTAGCATTGTCGGCACGAAAAAGTTTGATTTTCCTTTTGAATTGAGTATCAATCATAGTGGCAAAGTTTTTATATGTTTCTCCTAATTCAGATCAATTTTTCAAAATGTATATCCAAGTGTATCGAGAGAAATCATCAACAAATATCACATAGTACCTAGACCCCCCCATCGTTGGAGTTGGAGAGGGACCCCAAATATCAGAGTGTATAAGATCAAAAGTAGCTGATGATTTTTCATAATGAATAGGAAATGGAAGTACATGTTGTTTTGCCAGTTTACATGATACACAATCAATAGTGTCTGCATTTACGCTACCTAGATGACCACTAGAAACTAGAGTAAGTAAACGAGAATGTGAAGGATGACCTAACCGAGAGTGCCAGATGCTTGTTGTAAATGAAGCAGAACCAACTAGATTAGTTGATGGAGATATTGGTGTAGGAAGATGAAGGGAAGTGAGCTCAAACAACCTTCCGCATCTACGTCCTGTCCCAAGAGTTTGTCCTGTCTGAGGATCCTGTACATGACAACCAGAAGAGGTAAACATAATGTTAAGACCGAGATCACATAATTGGCCAATGGAAACAAGATTAAGTGAGAGATTAGGAACAAAATATGTGTTAGGAAGAGAAAGATCTTCTGTGGATATAGTTCCAATATGTCCCACTTTCATTGTAGAGCCATCGGCAGTTTGAATATTTGGGAGGCATAAACTCTATGTTTTTGTGGTAAATATAGATGGATCATTGGTCATGTGATTGCAACATGCAGAATCAAAATACCAAGAAGTACCTGAAGTGACAGAGAATGCAGTGAAAGGAGAGCTGGCTTTAAGTAAAACCTGTCGAAGCAGAGCTTCAAGCTCGCTTGCGGATGTGGTTTCTGATGTAGATTCAGAAGTTGCAGCAACAGAAGACTGAGTGAACTTGTTCGGATGGAATGATGACTTTTTCTTGCAAAATTGGATTGAGTAATGACCCTTTTGATGGCAATGTTGACATGTATGATTGCGAGGAGCTATGCAGTCCTTAGTTACATGTCCACTTTGACGACAAAACCTACAAAATGGCTTGTCAGAAGTAGGTATCGAAGGTACCGCTAGGACAGTATCAGTCGTGGGGGTAGCTTTGCCAATGCCGAGTCGAGTTTCCTCAGAAATAAGTTCAGTTAAAGCACTCTCCAAAGAGGGCAGCGGAACACGATGAAGAAGAGCAGCTCTAACTGGTTCATAGTCCTGGGTGAGAGCCATTAGAAACTGGATGAGCCGTTGTTGGTCACGATATGTGTGATAAAGAGTGGCATCCTCTGTGTCTTTCCACTTTGGTTCAGACAAAGTCAGCTGATCCCAAAGTAATTGTATTTGAGATAGAAAATCAGCTACAGATTGACCAGGTGCTTGTTTTTGTTTGCTCAGAGAACTCATAATCTGATACTGATGAGCAAGATCAGATGTAGTGTACCGAGATGCCAATAAATCCCATATTTCCTTTGCAGTCTCAAAATTCCCGAACTGAAGATTAATCTTAGAAACTAAAGAGTTTCTAAAAAATGTGATAGCCTGATGATTTTTGACATCCCACTCTTCAATGCGATCTTTAAACTTTGACTCAGCTTCATCCTTCTCTTTTGTTGGAATTGTAATATCACCACTTACATAACGCCAGATTCTTTTACCCTTAAGAAAACTACGCATAGCTTGAGACCAAGCCAAGTAGTTGGAGCCATTCAAAATTGTTTGAATTGGCGAACTACTTTCTTTTTCCATGATAGAAATTGGGTTCAAGGATAAAAGATGTAAATTGTGGATTTAATTTGTTAGAATCTGAAACTATAAGGACTGGACTGTGTATATTTAAAGAATCAAGGCTCTTTTTAGAAGATAAGTAAAAACTGGGGTATTGAAGTGTAATATAGCCAAAATATATTAATAGTCGTGTATGAGTTTGGCCCAAATAAATAAGGTATTTGGCCCAATAAAAGAATAGAGGGCTGTTTTCAGTGTGGAAGAGACACTAAGAGCATCTCCAAGAGTCTCTTAGCTTACTCCTAAATATATTATAAACAATTAAGCTCTTACCAAGTTATTACATTGATTTATGTGTTAACTCCAACAATGCTCTCTACTATGACTCTTTATTTTATATTTTATTCATATTTCAATTCCACTTGGACAAACAATCAATAGATGAAAGAGAAGAATCACTATTTTACTAATAAAATATTAAGTTAAGAGCTACTAGTTGCTCCTAAAATAGAGGAGAGAGAAGAAGCTCTTAGCTTTTTAAAGAGCCTCGTCTCTTGGAGCTTGATTTTTATTCTCTCTCCTCATTTTTTGAGTTAAGAGCTACAATAGAGAGCCTCTTGGAGATGCTCTAATGGACTGATAATCTGTTGGCCCAATATGAAAATGAAATACACCGTTGTAGCTCTAAAATTATTAGAACGGGGCAGTGTGTATCTTAGAGAACTGATAAGGATGGCCAGACTCGTTTAAACAAATAAGAGGAAGCTGTGTTTTGCTTGAATTGATGTAGGATTGGAGCGAGTCAATGACTCGTTTTACTGGTGGTCTGAGTTAACTTGGGCGGCTGATTTGTGTGTGGTTAAAACGATAAGGCTGACTTGGTGATGGGTGAACTCATGGGTGAGTGAGGCTGAATCGGAGGTTTCCCAGTGATTGTTTTAAAGGAGGTTGTAACCGATTGTAGGTTGTAACCTTGTTCGAGATGAGTAACCCACCAAGTGTTTGGTGTAATGACTCAAAGAGAAGGAATGTTTCCCGGAATATATGGTTGTCACCGGAAACAATCAACTATGGTTGCTGATAAGGGAGGTAAGGAGCTTCTAGCTCTGATACCATGAAAAAAATATATGAATGATGTGTGTGTAGTAAATCAGTGATGAATATAGGCAATGTAAGAGAAAGTATAAACTGATAAACTCTTGTATTGCAATGTGTTTATTACAATCTCTGAAGTCCTATATATAAGCATAACTATACGTAAGGGATTACATCACTTGGTACTGTAGATCGTAGACTTACTGTAGATCGTAGACTTAATCTAACATTTACATTTCAACAAAAATTACATTTCTACTTATAAGTTGCAAGCACCAAGACCTTCTAAGACCCCAGGAACCTTGTGCCATTAAGTTAAGAACCCACCACCCTCCTCCATATCATCCGGGCTGGGGACCGGTTGTGTCAGTGTAGTGACATAGGCGAAGTTACCCTACCCCCTTCCCCCCCTCTTAAATAAATAGATAAACAACAGTTATGCTGAAAAATTAACTTGATTTATGTCCTGATGTCAATACTACAAGTAACTTGGAATAAAGAAGATGCAGATTACTGTTAGAAATAAGACCCTAGCTATGCTAAGGAATGAACACCAGAAATTGTTCTGTATTAATATTCTGTGTTGTTGATTACAAGAGCTCCTAAGCCCTATTTATAAGCTTAATTAGCATTCATCTACGTAACTGATTACATCACAATTACTGTGGATCTTCTGACTATGACTTACTGTAGCAAGTAGACTTATTTTAGCACACAATATTTGACACGCCCCCTCGCTCGAAATCCCATCTTCGGATGAAAGATCTTTCTTAGGATTGAAGAGTGGACACTAGTAGCCCTTGAGCTTAATCTGAGCGTCCAACTATACCCATTTTTAGGATCGACCGATCTTGAGTTTATTGAGTCTTTTTGGATACCGGGACTCGAACTTGCGACCACACGGTATATTTTAGGTCATGTCAAAAGCATAAAAAAGGTGCTGCTTTTCAGCACAACGGTGGATGACCACCAATCAATCCTTGAACTGATTATTTTGAAGAAACTGAGATTCGACTTTGTGATCACTCAGTATTACCAAGATATAGCAGTGAACTGTGTGTATGTCTGTGTATATACTACTACTTCTGCTGCTTTGTCGTCATGGCAGTGAACTGTGTGTACATCTGTATATACACTACTTCTGCTGCTTGCTTTTTCATTTGTGGCAGTGAACTGTGTTGTTTGAATATACAACTACTTCTTCTGCTCCTTTGGAATAACGCCCCCTGAACTATTTAATTTGTAGTATCGTAATAAATTGGAGTGATACCGTAATATCAACTACCACTTGAATACTACACAATTAAATCTATAACCGGGGCAAACTCTTAAATCAAAGTGAAATATTTTCAAAAGATCCCGATTTTTTTTTAATATTAACACTACTTTCCCTTAAGAAAATAAATGTATTTTTTTTATCGGATCTAAAATCATAAAATCACTGTTTTTAAGGATCTTTTTTTTTAATCCTTTTCTTTTCTTCTTTTGTTTTTCTTTGCTTTCTTTATTTTTTTTTATTTTTATATTGCTATCAATCTCATGTCTGACAACATTTTTTTTCTTTTTGGCATCTTGCTTTTTTTAGTGGATGCTTTTGCCCTTTTTTTTTGTCTGGATACTTTTGCTTTGTTGCTTTTTTCTTTAGCATCTTTTTTTCTTTCTTATTTCTTATCCTTTTTTTTCTGTCCAACCAGCAATATTTTTTTTTCCTTTTCAACACTCTTCCTTCTTGTCTCCTCTCCTCTTCTACACAGCTACAACCGTTCTCTTCCTTCCCCTTTGTTTCCACGAATTCGAGCCCTCATGTCAATATGGCCTCTTTTTTTCTTTTACAGGCAGCAAATCTTCACCTGTATTCTGATAAAAAAATATCCCACCTTCTCGCATATATATATACGTGCGTGTATCTATCTATATCTTCAGAAATAAATCTTACTGGATTCAAACAAGGAGGGTATGAACGAACTCGGTTGAAGGAGGCGATCAAGAAGTCCAACTGCAGTGTCGCCGGAAACGGCCTGGAACAGGGCCCACGCGCCAGGCCCCACGCGCCGGCGCGTGGCGCGCGTGGGGCCGATCTGCCGCGCGTGTGGCGGCACTTGCGGGCGCGTGGCAGCTCGATTTTCAGCTTGAAAAATTCTGGTTGGTCGTCTTTCTTAGCCTGGTATGGTGGTATATTTGTATGTTTGTTTTGGTCTGTTTCGAATTTCTGATTTCTCAACAAAATACAACTGTGTTCTTGGTTTCCTTGAAAACCTAGAGCCACAATTGTGATTTTCTGATGAGCTCTTTCTTCCTATATTATAACCCGCTCTGATACAATCTTAGAAATAAGACCCTAGCTATGCTAAGGAATGAACACCAGAAATTGTTCTGTATTAATATTCTGTGTTGTTGATTACAAGAGCATCTAAGCCCTATTTATAAGCTTAATTAGCATTCATCTACGTAACTGATTACATCACAAATACTGTGAATCTTCTGACTATGACTTACGGTAGCAAGTAGACTTATTTTAGCACACAATATTTGACAATTACATATAAGATTCTATACACAGAAACACAAGTAGGTTACTGCCTGCCTTATACATGTGTTTATTGTGAACAATTATCCTAATCAACAGGGTACATATACTTGGTAACCAAAACCTGGTTTTTTTGTACAGTAATGTTTTAAGCTTATGAGACACGGAAAGCTTCAGTTTTAACACCAGGACTTGTAACCAAGCTGCGGATTTTTACATCATCAGATGAGGGATCTACTCAGTGGTTGGATTTCTAAGGTGCATGTTAGATATGCTCGAGTTTTTTATTGTGCTTTCCACTTATTGTATACAGTTTATTGTGCTATGCACTTATTTGTTTTTGTGCCTTTTTTTTGCACTGATCAAGTTTTGCCCAGTTGAGATGAACCAACAATGCTTACCTTATAGTCTGTCCCACTAATTAGGTTTGGATGATGCAACCCCCGAGACCGAACCTCATGCTGCGATAACCGTCGTGCTTAGTTACAGAGCCTTCGGGACATAAATCCCCGAGACAGTGTACTAAATATTAAATATTTCTTTTGATTTAATAAACTTAGCTCTATCCCTCTCAAGAGGATTTTAATATTCACAATTTTGTTCGAAATACTTCAACCTCTGCTTCATTCCCATATTACAATTTCTTGACTGTAGCTGCTGTATCATGCTTTACTCTTTCTAAAAACTTTTCTTGACTTTAGCTGCTCTATCATGCTTCACTCTTTCTAGAACTAAGTGCTTTCCGTTCTTAGGTGATTCTGTTGGGTTCTACCCTTATTTCAAAGAACTTCTATAAACACATGTTTATGTGAGAATCATGCAGTTTTTTAAAGTTTGAAATGCTACATAAATCCCAAGTATTACATATCCTGTTTTGCAGATTATGTTATTTATAATGGCAGCCTAATAATCACAATCATGATGTGTTGTATTCAGGTAAAAGAGCAAATCGAATTGGTGCAAAAGGATATCATGCATCGCATACAGTTGTGTGGACTACATTTCGTATCACTTTTTGCATTTTATTTTGGTAAAGTTTAATTCGAGAAATTTTAATACTCACGCATTCAACTGTATGCATGGCATACAGTTGTGTGGACTACATTTCGTATCACTTATTGCTTTTTATTTTGGTAAAGTTTAATTTTAGAGGATATCATGCCTGGGCATACAGTTGTGTGGAATAAGTCTTGTAGATGGTATGAAAATTGGAATAGTATTAGTGATTAGATTTAGAAAGAAATTTCTTGATTCTTTTATGAAAGTGTAATACTGAATATTAAATTGGAAAAGAATTTTTTAGTACTGCTCAACACGAATCCACAAAGACTCTATTTTCAATTTTCTTTCATCGTATTTCAGGTAATAAAATACTGGACTTATAGCTATTATTGTTTATTAAAAACATTTAAACATTATATAAAACCTTGACAATTTGAAGATTTGATTCTGTTCTGTATGTTACAAAGAGGACAGGTACGAGGATTCAGTATTTGTCAATTGTGCTAGCTAGACACCTTATAACATTGAATATATGTTAAAGTTATCATAGCTATCGTGATTATCGCGTATCATATTGGTTAATATCACACTCCAGCTCAGCAGCTCAACATTTCAGTTCAGTAACTAAAATCACCACCATCACCTGCCACGTAGGATAACAAACAACAAACTTAGAGTTGGTTACATTCTTCTGGTATATATACAGAGAATAGAGCAGTTAGTTAGATTAGATTGTGAATACAGAATGTACTACCAGTGTAATTAGAGTTAGTTACATAGTTTGTAAATGCTTCTTCTTCTTCAATGAAACATGAGAGTTTCTTGATCATTTCCATGGCGTTCTTCTGTGTTTCGTTTCCAAATAGCTAAAACTCATATATCACCTACGGATGCATTGGTATGTCTATCCCCATGCATGTTCCTTGTGCAGTTTTGTTCTGCTTTTATGTTTATTCACAAGTGGATAAGGTAAACATCTTAAAAGAAAACGTAAGGGATGCAGGATGGCCGGTTTAAAAGTCGAAAGACCAATTCAGGAACAATATTAAAGGCTTTGGAAGCCCAATATATTAGTTGCATTTGTTGTCTACTTGTCTTTTAATTTTCTATTACCTTACAGAATTTGATTTAGAAAAAGGAAAGTAATTTTGTTCAGTGTATGAATAGAAACATCGTCTTGTATTATGACAGAGTTTATTATTCTAGAGATTAATGTATTATTGTTTTTCACTTTCTCTTGCAAAAGGAGTATTATTAAACATGTATTCGGCCCCCCATCACCATTTGTGCCTCCTCTGGTTATGATCACAACACTTAATAAAATTTTGTGATGCCTGCTATGACCATAACAATTTAATTTCTGATACTTGATGTTGGCTTCAAAAGATGGGAGGAAGTGACAGATCATGCAAAGAAATGTGTAATTGACGGAGAGGTCTACACGTACACTGATCCTAATTCCCAAAATATAATTCCCAAAATAGGTGTGGAGTTGTATTTGATGTTATAGGACAAGTGAAGGGATTACTTAAGGAATTCCAGTACTTTCCCGTGAATGAGCTACCTGACGATGAACAGGCACGTATCTTCCCGTTCCTTACGAACGTCTGTGTCACTTTTTTCTATATGTTGAGTCTAGACCATTTTAAATTAATTTTATTTTATAACAGAAGGATGCACAAAAGTTGGTACTATGTGCATTTGAACAGAGGGAAAAAGTAAGCACATATCCCGATCTGAACTCTCTCATGGAGTGCTTTCCTCAAACATTGGGGTCAACAATGACAGAAAATCCTAGTCAATTTAACAGCTGGGATTTTCCATCGTTCGACACAAGTGAGCAAGCAGGTATTCCGTCATATAATGTCTGTACGTCCATCAATTGCATTGGAGAATCAAGTCAATTAGGTCCTTTTGAACAAGGCGTCGGTCCAATATACTCTGATCCCCTTTCTGATGAGGAAATTCTGAATTTGTTGATCCCTTACATTCAACCTGAAAGGCGCAGCCTAGAATTAAAGCCTAAACTGTCATGGTTTATTATCTGTGTTTCAAGGTGGTACATTATAAGGAAAAGGGTTGAACCTCGGAAAGGGATCGTGCAAACAAAAAATAGAAGATCACATTACATATGCAGAAAAGAATTTTTAACTCATAGTTACATGATAAATTTAAACTTATTGCATAGGTATTGCCGATGAAGATATGTGCAGGTTCAGGGGAGCAGAATGTTGGATTTTGATGCAGCAACGGTACAAGAGATCATCGAAAGCATTCCTCTATTTCTCCAGACTCTTAATGCACCTTTCAAAGCTTGGTTTTAATGATGAAGCTCTTTCAAATTTGAATCTGACAAGCACACTGTACAAATTAAGGGAAGATAGAATGCAGTAGGGTTGTAGGGGACGGGACATTTCCAGTTCTGGAAATCGAAGTTGATGGTCTATAGAAAATGGTTTATGAAACAGGAAATGATTTTAGCTCTGCTAGATGCCTGATATGTCAGTCGTCAGATATCTAGTGAAATTATAAAATGAAATGTGCTGAACGACTTGTATGAATTCAATGAGATAGAAAAAAGTTGTTTGTATTTAGCAAAAAAAAAAAAGTTGTTTGTACAAGCCTTGTTTTTGTACGTATGCTGTATGCATTTGTTGTTTGAACTAATAGTAATTTAAAGAGTATAGTGTAATAAGTTTAGAGAAGCGGAAATGTAAGAGTATATGTTCACATACACAGAGTAATCAGTGAAGAAGATGAATAATCTGTAAGCAACATAACAGTCTCATATTGAATCAACAACATCCATTACAAACTGAGCAAAGCTCTGAAGAAAGTTACAGAAGAAAAGTTTGTTATTATGAAAAGTTAACAACAAGAGAATGTTTCTCTTGTCTTTTATAACAAGAAATGTAACTAACTATTCAGATTGACAGCTGTGACGCCACATCATCTTTTGTCTCGTTTTTCTCATCTACGCCACTTATACACTGTGTATTGGATAATATTCCCCCCTCAGATGGAATGTGGGAAGGTTAAATCACATTCAATCTGGATAGAAGAAACCAGTGAGCACGTCTGTTGAGGCCTTTCATAAGAACATCAGCTAACTGATTTGTACTAGAAATATGAACTAGACGAATCTGTTTGAGCTGGACCTGTTCACGAACAAAATGGCAATCAATAGCAAAATGTTTAGTCTTAGGATGAAAAACAAGATCCTCAACAATATCTAATGCAACCTGATTATCACAATGTATTACAGTGGGAGGTGCTTGAGGAACATTAAGTTCAGATAAGAGAAGGTGCATCCAAGATATTTCACAAGTAGTGTGTGCTAAAGAACGAAGTTCAGACTCTGCAGTAGAACGAGAAACAACTTTCTGTTTCTTAGACTGCCAACTAATGAGTGAAGGACCAAGCATCAAGCAATAACCAGAAACAGAGCGAGCTGTGTCAGTACATGTACCCCAATCACTATCACAATAAGCTGTTAGCTTAAGATCGGAATTAGAAGGATAAAATAAACCTTGAGAAGATGTTCCCTTAAGATAATGAAGAACTCTTTGAACAACCATCAAATGAGGAACACGAGGAGATTGAAGGAATTGACTCAAATGATGCACAATAAAAGAGATATCAGGTCGAGAAACAGTTAAGTAAAGAAGCTTTCCCACAATTTTTTGATAGAGAGAAGGATTGTCAATGAGTTGACCATCATGTTGTGATAGCTTGACAGTACTATTAACAGGTAGGGATAATGGCTTGGAATGTTCAAGATCAGCTTCTAAAAGCATATCATGCACAAATTTGTGTTGATGAAGAAAAATGCTAGTAGAAGTTTTGCTAATTTCCGAACCTAAGCAATATTGAACAAGTCCCAAATCCTTAATGGTAAAAGTAGAATCCAAGACATATTTGACATGTAATATAGTGGGAGTGTGATTTCCAGTTTCTCAAACCATTGTCGAGAAGACACAGTGTACACAAAAACTGCACAAATAGTTTTTCTCATCTTTTTATAAAATGTCTTAGCTATGGGATCAAATAGTTTGTATCCTTTTTGATTATTAGGATAACCAACAAAAACTATTGGAATAGCTCAAGAATCGAACTTATCAAATTTAGGATGTGACACATAAGCAAGGCACCCAAAAATACGAAGATGTGTATAAGAAGGAGAAGAATGAAAAAGTATTTCATATGGGCTTACATGACCAAGACCAGATGATGGAATCCTATTAATCAAGTAAGTCGAGGTGAGAATGCATTCTCCCCAAAAAAGCAATAGGAAGCTTGGATTGAAAACGTAATGCCCTTGACATTTCCAATAAATTTTTGTGCCTTCGTTCCACTTGACCATTCTGTTGAGGGGTGTATGGACATGTAGTTTGGTGGACTACACCATTAGCACGAAAGAAAGCTGATAGATCATGATTAAGAAACTCCCCTCCATTATCAGTTCGTATACGCTTAATGAGGGTTTTGAATTGAGTGGATACATAAGCATGGAAATCCTTTAAGGACGGTGTAACATGTTCTTTGGTAGGTAAAAGTATTGTCCACAAAGCTCTAGTTGTTAGGTCCGATAAGATTGTAGAAGGGGGGGTTGAATACAATCTATACCAATTTCTCGAAATTTGTCCTTTAAATAAAATTTAGCTTGAACAAATTTATGCGGAATTAATTGAAACAAATTTTCAAGTTGAATATAACAATATATTAACTTGATTGGTGTTACAATTTTCAGTACAAATGATTATCAAGTAATTAATAACTAATTAGAAAATTCCACATGAACTTTTCTAATTTAGTTAATAAAAATCAAGATATCAAGATATGAACTAGGAAACTTAATTCGCTAGTAGTACAAGAATCACAAATAATTAAGTTCCAATGGATACAATTTTTGTTACAAGGAACTCAAGAATTTATGGCAATTTAATTGCTTGAAGATGAAAGAGATGAGATGCTTTGTTCTTCTTTCTTTGCTCCTGGATATATGCGTGTGTCTGTGTATGTCTCTGTCGTGTTCACTGGCTTCTCTCTTTATATAGCCTACTGACCAATTTTTTAATCATAGTCATATTGCTGTTAAATATGACTATCCATTGAGCTTGATATAACTATCAGTTGGCCTAATATAACAATCGGTATGACTATCCTTTGCAAGTAATATGACTATCCGTTTGAACTAGATATGATAATCCATCCAATATAACTTGTGGTATAACTATCCAGTTTGAACTGAATATGACTATCCAGTTTGAACTGAATATGACTATCCAGTTTGAACTGAATATGACTATCACACTTGAACTGAATATGACTATCACACTTGAACTGAATATGACAATCAGAAAATAAGCTAATATGACAACCAAGTCAATATAACTTTCGGTATAACAATTAATCCTGGCCATGATTTAAGTTAATTAAAACTTGGCCACTTTTTTTTTTTTTTTTCAAAGTCACGCGCCTGTACCTTCATTTTAGTTAAGAAATGACCTGCCACAATTTGAAATTCAACCGGGGCTTATTTTGTCCTATTAAGGACGAGCTCCGTAGAAATGCTTTTTAACCCGTACAACTTATAATCTTTAATTAATAAATAATTATTTTAATCCAGAAATTATAAAAATAAATATCTAATATTATTAGATATTTATAAGTATAATTTTCCAAATAAATAAAATATTTATTAATATAAAATTATATTTAAACTCTAAATTGCGGTTACCTGAGCGACTGGAACCGTACTCCTTTTGCTTAACAAAAAATATATCAATTCCAACCAGGGTTCCAGCTTTAAGAATATATCACTTTCAATATTCTTGTGATAATTCTATTTTCTCATAACCCGTCCAGGTGTAAGCTACGGTCTCTTGAGGATGTGAAACCGAACTCCTTTTTGCTTAGCAAAAAATACAACAATTCTAACCGGAGTTTCAGCATTAAGAATATATCATTTAGAATTTCTTTATGATAATTATTTTTCCTCGTAGCCAGTCCACTTGATAATAAAATCCTTGTTTTTTCTTGTACCCCTTTACTTCTCCCCCTTAGTTGAGGAATCCTCCAATCAACTAGTTGACAAAGTAGTTGTACCAATTATAGAGTTCTTTGTTAGAAAGGAAGTTTCATTTTCTTCCTCACTGTGAGTGTGTGATAGTGTTTAGTGTACCTCACAAGTGTTTCACTCTTCTCTCCACTCATTTGTGTTGAGTGTCTCACTTCTCTCTGTGTTTACACTCTTGCTCACTAGTGTATCACTTATATCACTCATAGCTCCAACATCCATTAGTGTACCTGCAAGGAAAAATCACCCTAGCCCCTTCAAGAAGCCCTTCTAGTTCTTACTCCAACATCTGGATCACCAATGATCAGCTCTATTCCAAATAGATTGTCCGAGAAGGTTAAATCTTGATGAATTTCCTTGTTCTTCATTGTGATGTTGTGTTTGACTAGTTGATCCGTTGTTGCCTTCCCTCGAGTTATTGCCAGCTTGACTTGATGATTCTTTTCCAATGACAGGGGTATCTCCAATATTAAAATTGTTTCTACCACTATCACTTGGATAATTATCATTATTAACATTTTAAACTTATGACTACAAGGCAACTCCTTGATAACAACAATTGTTAACTCCTAACAACTGTTTGTTGGTAGACAACCTTGGTTCTATAGATAAGATATAATTACCAAAGTTGTCTTGTCTGCAATCTTAGAAATGATATTTTAAGTCCAACACACCTTGATCCATTGTTTACAACATTCATTATCAAAGTGATTAGAAGCTTGCAAATAAGCATAAAAATTATTCGAAGTAACTGAACTATGGTAACTATAGATATTACAATATCCATAGTTCTACTCAGATAATTTTCACACCTTGTATAGTAGAATGAGTGAATTTCAAAAGATAAGACAATGATTACTTAGAGGAGTTTGTAAATAGAATTCTAACTAAATATCATTAACTGATATAAGTCAAAACTTCAATACAACCAATTGTTATAAACATGATATTAATTATAGTGAATTTCTGAAAATGATGCATTAATAAGTTCACTAGAATTAACATCTCACAACTAATTGAAGACCACGACAAATAGGTCCAAATTAGTTATAATTCAAATTTATTTTGATAAATGAGGTATAGAACAAATACTAATTTGAATTGCTTTAGGTTCTATAACTCATATTTAATCAAAATAAATAATTAAATAAATAAATACTAAATCTCTATGAGTTAGATTTTAGCATTTAAGTATTTAAATTATCCTTAAATAATCACCACTGAAATATATTACAATTATACACATGGCAATCATTCAACAGATAATTTTCACCTTGAGGTCTGGATGAAGATAAGTTCACAAGTCCTTTCAATATTGACAATTGAATACTTGTAAAATCATTTAGGAATTACTTAACAGATAGAATTTACAAATCATATAGCATTAACAGAATCCCAAATTTACAAACCAATCTTGAAAAATTAATTTCATCAAGTGATTTAGAAAACGTGTCTTCAAGTTATTCTTAACTAAAGACATGTTCAAAAAAAAATTAATACCTCACATAAGATGCTTTATTACTGACAACATTCTTAGCTATTGAATAGCCTTGACCCTGGGTCATACCCTTGCTGTTATCTCCAAGGGATTCCACTTGGACAAATACCTTCACCACTCTTGACAGCAGGGCTCTATCTTCGGTCATATGCTTTGAACATCCACTATCCAAAATCCACATAACACGATCTACCTGTTACACACCCTGCAATGCCAAAACAGTTAAACTTTCTTCGGGACCCAAGCTTGGTTGGGTCCAGAGTACTTGAAAAATTGGCCTTTGTCAGGCAAAACAACATTTTTCACCTTAACACCAATTTTACTATTGTTCAACAAACATTTTACCCTAAAAACAGATTTGACAATCTTTTGTTTTATCTTTGGTATCCATGTCTCTTTACCAACAACAACACTTGTTTCATTGACTGGACATTTGACCTTGTAAACAGCCTTGGTAAAACTTTGTTTAGGCTTAGGTACAAATGTCTCTCTCCTAACATGAGGAGGACTAGCAGTCTTTGATCTAACATTTTTATTTCTGTTCATGTGTTGTCGAGGAGCAGTCTTATTAGCACATGCATGATTACCATTAAAGTAAGCAGGCATCACATTAAAAGCACAAGACATACAATTGACAACACCACATGTTTTATGATTAGAATCAATGATAGGCATGGTATTCATGTTAGACATGTTATTATTCTGCTCCAACTTGTTATCACCTAACTCAATTTTAGATGAACTGGGAACAAACTTCATTGGTTTCATAGAAACAACCTTATTAGATTTAACATTTTTGGATGTAGGTGCCTTAACAGATTTTTCATTATCAATGACTATGCCATTAGCACTGTCCTCATTTCTCATTGCTTCTTGAATCACAATAGAATACACATTTGGTGGTTCAGCAATAGAGGTTTTAAACATAGGTTTTTCAACATCTTTGAGTACATATGGTATACCTCTTTCTTTAGCAGGAATGGGATTAGCAGAATGATTGCTCAAAGAACCAACAGCTTCTTTATAACCAAACCCTATTCCTACAGTTCGTTCTACAGCTTGTTTGTTGAAGTGCTCTTTAGAAACTTTAACAGAATTATAACAAGCTCTAATCTGTGTTTCAAGTTCTCTAATCCTGGTTTCTTGTTCAGCAATCCTATCAACTTGTTTTACCATGTATTCTCCTAGACACTTTTCTTTGTAGTTAAGTCGAGCTATTTCTTCTATATGCTGATCTTGATTAACATGCACCTTTTTTAATTCTAACACTTCATTTTCAAGTTTAGTGTTTACAAGACTTATTCTTTCATATCCCTTTTATGCATAGCCCAAAGAATCACGTAAGCTTTGAATTAACTCAGCGTCAGTAAGAATTACCGGTGTGGTGTAACAAGTTGACGTTTCAGCATTTACCACCAGCGCAAAATCTCCATATTCTTCATCTTCGCTGTCTGTGTCATCCCAGCTTTTTCCTTGTACCACATAGGCTTTATCTGTGTTCTTCTTACCAGATGCATATTCTCTCCTTGCATCTTGTTGAGGTTGATGACACTCAGTTGTAAAGTGTCCAAGTTCATTACATTTAAAGCATCTGATCTTGCTTCTATCAACAGTTCCAGTTTTGTATCATCCCTTGTTACTAGAGGATGATCCTCTCTGGAATCTGTTGTAGTTAGATTTGAACTTGAACTTGGGATTCCTTCTGAACCTGAAGTTACTGAACTGCCTTACCATCATAGCCATTGACTCATCTTCCAACTAATCCAGCTCTTCCAAAGAGTAGAAATCTCCACCATCCTGACTGACAGGTGTATGACCAATCTCAACTTCAACTTGTTCCTTGTCAGCGCTGCAAGGTTGAACAACCTTAGCTTCCACTTCCTTTGGATTCTCAACCACTAGAGTTGTAGAAAAACTTGGAACCCTACCTTCACCATGAATTTCTTTCTGTTGAACTTGTTCCAACTCATAGGTTTTCAAAATGCTGAAGAGCCTTTCAAGAGTAATTTGATTCATGTCTCTGGCTTCTCTAATGGCAGTTATCTTATGTTCTAGGTGAGTAGGCATGGTCAGTAAGAACTTCATGTTAACCTCCTTCTGGGTATATTGCTTGCCATGAACTTGCAAGTTGTTGATTATTTTGTTATACCTTTCGAACACTTCCTGAATGCCTTCATTAGGGCCAGCTCTAAAGTGTTCATATTCAGAGGTCAAAATTTGAAGTCTGTTTTCCCTGACTTCATCAGTTCCTTCATTAATAGTCTCAATAGTTTCCCAGATGTGCTTAGCAGTTTTACAATTCATCACATGGCTATACATTACAGCATCCAGGGAATCTATTAGAATGAGTCTCAAATTTTTGTCCAATCCAGCTTCCTCTTTTTCTTCAGGAGTATAGTTCTTAGAGTCCTTTGGATAGGATTTAGCAGGTATTATAACAACTCCATTTGTAACAATTTCTTCTTCATGAACCATAGGAATTTTTGGTCCATTTTTCAAAACCCACAAATATTTTGGATTTGTAACATCAAGAAACAACTCCATTTTATTTTTCCACATATCATAATTATCCTTATTAAATACGGGAATCTTAACAATGGATTTTGAAGACATGATGAATTTTTAAGTGAGTTAAAAATTCAAGATAAATTTTTGATTGAATAAAAATAGGATCTTGATTTGTGTATCAACCAATAGGCTCGTTAGGTCCGATAAGATTGTAGAAGGGGGGTGAATACAATCTTTACCAATTTATCAAAATTTGTCCTTTAAATAAAATTTAGTTTAGACAAATTTGTGCGGAATTAATTGAAACAAATTTTCAAGTTGAATATAACAATATATTAACTTGATGGGTGTTACAATTTTCAGTACAAATGATTATCAAGTAATTAATAACTAATTAGAAAATTCGACATGAACTTTTCTAATTTAGTTAATAAAAATCAAGATATCAAGATATGAACTAGGAAACTTAATTCGCTAGTAGTACAAGAATCACAAATAATCAAGTTTCACCGGATAAAATATTACAAAGGAGATGAACTTGATTTTACAGAAATTAATTTGTTCTTGGTGTGTTCTTGAGCTTGAGAGAGAGAAATGGAGGCTGCTCTGTTTTGTAAGGATATAATGTTATGTTTCGTCTGTCTCTTTTTGGCTGCTGTCTTCTGTCTCTTTTATATCAAATGTAATTGATATGACTATCGGTATGACTATCCTTTTGAACTAATATGACAATCCATTGAACTAATATAACAATCCTTTGAACCAATATAACTATCGGTATAACTTACTGAATGTTATATTAGAAGTCTATTAGCCTGATATAACATTCGGTATGACTACCGAATATTTAATCAAACTGAATTTGAATCTGTCAAGCTAAGTTGTGTAGAAGGAAGCCCAGTCTTGGTAGGAGAAGGTGGATCACACGTAGGACAGATTCTGGCTAGCCTTCCGGCGCGTGCGATGCACGCGTGCGGCAGGAGAGTCACAGTCCTTGCCGACAACCCATGTGCTTACAACTTTGTTTCTTCGGTTTATTCATTTGTAACTTAAGTCACTTGAATTCAATTGTTTATTAAATCAAAACATTTACAAACCTGTGACATGCTAACAATTCTTGTTCAACCGGGGCTTATTTTGTCCTATTAGGACGGGGCTCCGTAGAAATGCCTTTTAACCCGCACAACTTATAATTTTTAATTAATAAATAATTATTTTAATCCAGAAATTATAAAAATAAATATATAATATTATTAGATATTTATAAATATAATTTTCCAAATAAATAAAATATTTATTAAAATAAAATTATATTTAAACTCTAAATTGCGATTACCTGAGCGACTGGAACCATACTCCTTTTGCTTAACAAAAAATATATCAATTCCAACCGGGGTTCCAGCTTTAAGAATATATCACTTTCAATATTCTTGTGATAATTCTATTTTCTCATAACCCGTCCAGGTGTAAGCTACGGTCTCTTGAGGATGTGAAACCGGACTCCTTTTGCTTAGCAAAAAATACAACAATTCTAACCGGAGTTTCAGCATTAAGAATATATCATTTAGAATTTCTTTATGATAATTCTTTTTCCTCGTAGCCAATCCACTTGATAATAAAATCCTTGTGGTTAATTAATTTAGCACTTCTGTTGCTTGCACAATGATTTTCTTTCATACCAGTCTTGATAGCTTGAACCACTGAAGTTAATGATGAACAACCAATGTTTAATGTTGACACTCGATGTACTGTCTGATTCATGAGTGACTAACCGCAATGACTGTTTTTCATTTATTGACTTTAAAATCTGGTTCATCTTCTTTTCTCATCTCTCTTCAATTCTTCTGTACTGTCTCTGTCACTTTGAAATCTCTATCACTTTAAATGAATCCACTTCTTAACGAATACTCCACTGAGGCTTGATCAGATGACTGAGCTTCTTTCAATGTAGTAATTCCCCAAGTCTGTAGATTGACCTTGATCTTTTTCTTCTAACAGATAATACAATCTGAGATTCTTTGTGACAATCTATATACTATTTACTAATACAATCTTGTTTAAGTTGAGTTGTATCCTCGAAATATAAATAGGCTACATCATATGCCTTTCAATCTCCCCCTATTTGTTTGTTAGACAATAACAAGCAAATACCCAGAGGATAACTCAACTAACTCACTTAAACAAGAAAAAGATTAAGCATTTAAGAGCTTAGTAAATAATACAAAAAAAATTCTCTGGTTTAGATTTAACAATTCCAGAATCCTCAGTTGATGAAATGATAGATGATTGTTCCTCTAGCACTGAACTGATCTTCAATAGATAACTCATCTTCATTTCTGATTCTTCATATCTCTGCCTGATAATCCTTCACATCTTATTTTGGTGTTCATCAGCAGTTCTTGATTTACAATCACTTCCCTTTTCTGACACATCTTTTCTCACTAAAGAAAAACAGCTGCTCCTAATAACTAGACAATGGTGAATCAATACCATTTCTATAACTTCTGGGAAATCTACTATTCCTCCACTTAGCCTTTATACATAGTACATTGAAAGACTAATAGAATAGTATTGTGATGTAATCTTCTCCTTATATCTCCCCTTTCTTCTCAACTGAATCTTCCCTTACTTTTCCATCTAAGGCTCCCCCTTAGTAACTTGACTTGCTTCTCTTCCAAAGCAAAGTCTGTAAATGCTCCCCCAAGTCTGTAGATTGACCTTGATCTTTTTCTTCTGACAGATAATACAATCTGAGATTCCTTGTGACAGTCTATATACTATTTACTAATACAATCTTGTTTAAGTTGAGTTGTATCCTCGAAATACAAATAGGCTACATCATATGCCTTTCAAGTATGGTCATCAAGAATTGTTAAAAAATACCTACAACCACTATGAGTTGCTGACCTATATGGCCCCCGGACATCACAATGAACCAAATCAAATGCATTACTAGCATGAGATGTACTAGTAGGAAAAGGAAGCTTACACTGTTTGGCCAAAGGACAAATAGAATAATGAGAATGATCATTGTTAGTAGAGACTTCCAATCGAGAAATCTGAGAAAGAACAGTTATGGGAATATGACCCAAACGTTGGTGCCATAAAGAAGCTGAGACCTTATGGACATATAAAGAACATGATGAATTATTAACAGAACCAGAACCAGGAATTAGTTGATATAAGCCATCCGATAGAGTGCCAATCACTATTTCCTTGGTTTGATGATTTTGAAGAATACATTTCGAAGGAGTGAAAAAGATACTTGAATTGTATTGAATAGAAAATTTACTAATGGATAGTAAATTGAATTTGAAAGAAGGGACCAATAAAACCTCAACCACAAGGAGGGATACTGAAGTCAAATAAACTGAACCTTTGTGTGTAACTAAGGCTGTGTCACCATTAGGAAACTTGACTGTAATAGGACAAGATAGTGGAGTAATGTTGTGCATTAAGGCTGGATTACAACACATATGGTTGGTAGCTCCTGTATCTAGAACCCAAACATTATGAGAATCATCAGATATAGATGCACATGATAGAACAGTACCTGCAATGTTATTACTTCCAATTGTAAACTGATTTTGTGGTCCTTGAGTATGACTTTTCTGGAAACTTTGCATAAGAATATTCATATGAGATTGAAGAGCATCCATTTGTTGTGTGAAAGATGCAGGATTTGACTCAGAATACTGATTAGGAGTAACTACAGCAGATGCTCCAGAACCAGAATCAGAAACTTGAAAAACATGACCAGATTTAGATGCTCCAAAAGAAGATTGTTACACTGCATTTGAAGACTTGATGAATGGCTTTCTCTTGCCCTTATTGTTAGGATGATATGGATGGTCCAAAGGATACCCAACAAGCTTGTAGCATTTGTCTTTGGTATGATTCTTGCCATAACAGTATGAGCATTCTATGGCTGGTTTTTCTGAATACTTGTAAGTTGGAGGATTAGACTTAGGTAAATTCACCGTCATTGCAATAGGATTAGACAAGTGTCCCTGAGTATGTCTTTGCCTTTCCTCCTGTTTGATTAACATGAATGCCTGATTCACAGTAGGACATGGATTCATCATTAGCAATTGTCCCATAGCTGCTGTGTAACTTGTATGCAATCCCATCAGAAATTGAATCAACTTAGTCTTTTCCATTTGCTTTTCCCAATCCTTTGCAGCATCACAAGTACACTTAATCATAGGCTATAGAGATTTGATTTCATCCCAGAATCCTTTCAACTTATGAAAATACATCTCATCTGAATCATTTCCTTGTTCTAGCTTGAACAATTCCTTTTGAGTCTCATACAATTTATGACCACTCATAGCAGAGAAACGTTCATTTAGCTCATCCCAAACATCTCGTGCATTACCAAAGTAACTCATACTATTACTAATCTCTTCTGACACCGTGTTTAGGATCCAAGTAATGATCATATCGTTAACACGTTTCCATTGTGCAAACATAGCAGAATTCGCTTCAGGAGCAGGAAATTCTCCATTGACAACAACAAGTTTATTTTTAGTAGATAATGAAATTCGCATAGAACGTTTCCAGGAAACGTAATTCTCAGAACTGAGTAGTTTCTTAGAAATCAATATCATTCCTGGTTGATCGTTGTTATGTAGATACAAAGGATGTATGTTGTTATCTATACTCATAGAAATAGAGTTTGTATGTAAACCAGATGATTCACTAACATTAAGATGAGGATTAGTACCAGTAGATGTCGTTGCTGCCATTGGAGATGAATTCACAGCTGTTAGAGCTTGAGCATATGAATAATTTCGATTCTGAATCATTCAATATGAAGATCAATCACGAAACCCTAGCTTTCTCGAACAAAAATTTTGTGTACGGAAAGATATGTAAACTCGAAGATTAAAGAGTAAACAAAATCAATCGATCAATCTTAAGAACAAAACGAAAACGTAATGAAGATTAAGAACAGAACGAAGTCAAAGAACAAGCTTAGATCAACGTCGACAAAGAAGACGAAGCTTTAATCGCCATTGGAGCTCTGATACCATTCAGAGAAGCAGAAATGTAAGAGTATATGTTCACATACACAGAGTAATCAATGAAGAAGATGAATCATCTGTAAGTAACATAACAGTCTCATATTGAATCAACAACATCCATTACAAGCTGAGCAAAGCTCTGAAGAAAGTTACTGAAGAAAAGTTTGTTATTATGAAAAGTTAACTAGAGAATGTTTCTCTTGTCTTTTATAACAAGAAATGTAACTAACTATTCAGATTGACAACTGTGACTGCCACTACATCTTTTGTCTTGTTTTTCTCATCTACGCCACTTGTACGCTGTGTATTAGATAATAATAAGTGTACTGTGTACATGGCCTATATATCATTTACAGTACTTCACTTTGAAATTACCTTTTGAAGTTGATATTTTGCCTATGTTACCTAGTTTTGTGAAGCTTTATTAGTCCAATTCATGCCTCAACGATCATGTTTGTATAATTTTATACTAGCACTAGCATTTTACTCATACCGAAAATATAATTTTAAAAAAATATTAAACTATAAAAACATATTTAAGTATCAAAAAATAAAATATTTTGTTGTAATTTGTTTTTCTCCCAAATAATTTTACGATATTTAATGCTACTTTTAAGAAAAATTCAACTAAATTTATTATAGACCTGTATTGAGGATCGGGAATAGAAAACAATAAAAACATCTATAACCTTTATTAATAAGCGAAACCCCTTTTTAAAGGTAATGTTTTTTTGGTTTGCACCATATATTGGTTTTAACCCTAAATTCTTATTTACTACTTTTTTGGTTCACACCATATTTTGGTTTCACTCCTAAACTCCTATTTCTACTAAAATTCTATGTTATTTTTTTTAATTAAAAAATATAAAACCTATTATAACTATAATTCTATTTTTGTAATTATTGGTTCGCACCATATTTTAGTTTCACCCTTAAACTCCTTTGTTTATTAGAATTCTATGTTGTTTTTTTAATTCAAAATTTATTTAATTTAAAAAATAAAAGGCGAAACCCCTTTTTAATGGTGCTACTTTTTTTATTTGCACCGTATTTTGGTTTCACCCTAAACTCCTATTTACTACTTTTTTGGTTCGCACCATATTTTGGTTTCATCCCTAAACTCTTATTTTTACTAGAATTTTATGTTGTTTTTTAAATTAAAAAATATGAAATCTATTATAACTATAATTCTCTTTATGCAATTATTGGTTCGCACCATATTTTGGTTGTACCCCTAAACCCCTTTTCCTATTAGAATTCTATATTGTTTTTTTAATTAAAAAATTAAAAACCTATTATATAACTATAATTCTCTTTTTGAAATTATTGGTCCGCCCCGTATTTTGGTTTCATCCTTAAACTCCTATTTCTACTAGGATTCTATCTTGTTTTTTTAATTAAAAAAAATAAAAAACCTATTATAAATATAATTTTCTTTTTATAATTATTTTAATTAACACGAGATACCGCACACAATAAATTTACAAGTGCACTTCATTAAATTAACTCTACATTATAAAATAATTCTAAGATTAAAAAAATGGAATCGTGACAAATGTGAGTCATGTGAATTGTGACCTGCTTAGTCGTTAAATCCTCCCCTCACTTCTCTCCTCTCCCTCGACACCCATATATATACATACAAACTCCACCAACATTATAGTAAAATACAATTAACAGGTTAAACAAATATCCACCAAGGGGAAAGAATATATTATCTACTCTTAATTAAGCTCTACCAACGGGGTAAAACACCAACAAGGTATAATCTACTTACAAATATACTTACAACAACAAATTTACAAACCATTGTTTTAGACAAAGTGATCACCCTCCATCAACGAAGTACAAAAAAGCAATAATAACCAAATTTGTGTGAAGGTAAAGATTATATATCTTATAACAACTTAAGTTTTTTTTCAACATAATCGCTTTCTAGCCAGCCAAGTTGTGCCCATCTACATGCTCTTTAATGTGCCATTAAGGTCAATTTATTCATCATTATCCTAATTATATTTAGATAAACTTTCATGAAAACTTAAATCTTTGCAACATATTAGCTTTTCATCATACTCATATTAGCTTTTCACAACATAAAATATTTCCTAACTTTTCTAACTAAAATCTCTTCTTTCCAAAAATAAGTTCGTTCTAATTAATGAAATAAGCTAATAATATTATAATTACTAATAACTAACTGATTAGCTTTTTCAAGTAAAAGGTAATATCTTTTCTATGTTTTTAAACTAAAATATCTCATTTTCATACTTGATTTTTTTACTTAATTATCCTTACTTAAATATTTATTATTAGCAAAAACATGTAATTCTATTTTATAAAATAAAATAATGATGTTATAGTTCTTAATAACTAACCAATTACCTTTCTCATTGAAATACATTATTTTTTTTAACTTTTCTGACTAGAACATCTCTTTTCCAAAAATATCACGGATCATTCTTTTTAATGAAATAAACTAATAAAATATAATTACTAATAACTAATTGATTACCTTTTTCAACTACAACGTAATATCTTTTCAACATATTAGTAATGAATTAAACAACCTTCAATATGTATATATAAAGGAGGATACGCGGGCGCTTAGGTGGCACCTCTAAGATCGTCTCAATTTATATTTCCAATTTTCTTAGAATTTTCTATTTTCTATTTTTATTTTATCATATTAGAAGTAGAAAAGATGTTCTAATTTATAGTTAGTTGAAATTATAGAGGATACATATTCGAAATAGAAGAATGAATTTGAATTTATGTACAAGAAGAACTCAAATTTATAGACTCTTATTAATAATACAGCTAAGAAGAGAGAAACCGACCTTAATATTAGTTTCAAGTTGTTTTCGTGGTTATACGCTTACAATGTAGTACATCTTTTCTATCCTTTTGTTTTTCTGTTTAGAGAGTTTGATTATTTGTTTTTTCAATGATAAAAGCCTAAAGTCAATCTGTGTTTCGTTTTGATATGCTTTGCAATGCTTAGTGTTAATCATATGTTGTAAAATCTGTTCTTTGAATTATCCATATGAAATTTCTATGCAATCCACGCATTTTGGTTTATAGATTTGTTTCCTCTTATGAAAATCTAATGTTGTGCATGTTCTATTGTTTAATGATGACAATTTTTTCAAGGTTAGATTATTGAACGGAAGGATAGAGGAACCGAAATCATCATATCTACCTAAGTTCTGATCTACAATCACAAGTCAGGTATTTTCAAAAGCATGAGCTTGGAGTTGGCCATGAGGTCCATGACTTTCCTGTAAACATCATTATATTTTTAGGAATATATACACAAGCACGACTTAATCATGCTATTTTATCAAAATTTTCAAATTATTGATTTTTTTAATTATCCTATATTTGGATTAGTAGTAAGGAAGAGAAACTAATAAAGAGTAGGATTCGGAGCTCAGAGGACTGGGGAGTAAGTGGCCATGTGGTATTCGATGATGCAATCATTGTATATAGAGAGCCATGTGTAAAAGTAATTTTTTTTATTTCGAAAACCCATTCATTAGAAAACAAAATGTACAAACTAAACGGTACATGACTTCAGGCTTTCAGACTTCAACCTGGACACCTGCTACTCTTGCTCGGACTAAAGATAGGCTAATAACCACTCCTACAAAAGACTTTTAATATAAAGACAGAACACTAGACATTAAGCAATCTCGGACTTAGAGATGGTTTGCATTTAGAAGTTCTGAGAAGAGAATCCTTTCCCCAGGATGCAACTTTTCATTACCATCACTTAGACGCTCTAAAACTATTTTTCTATTTTTTTAAAAATTTAGGTTTTTAAATGCTAATAATAAATAGAATATATTTTAACATATTAGAAGTAGAATATATAAGTTTTCGAATTTATAGAGGAGAAGACATTGAATCAATATATAAAGGTAGCGCTCTAAGATCGTTTCAATCTATTTTTCTAATTTTTTAGAATTTTAAATACTAATAAATAAAAAAGTAACATTTATCATCATATTAAAAATAAAATAAGTGTTTAAAATTGTGGAGGAGAAGAGTTCAAATTTATAAAGAAGAAGAATTATTTTTATAATTTATAACTAAAAAAATATCCCTAAACATGTGAGAAGTAGAAAATTTATTCGAATTTACAATGGGGAAGAATTCGAATTTGTAATTAAGACATTTGATTTAACATATTCGAAATAAAAAATACATTTGAGTTTGTAGAGAAAGAGAATCAATTGAATTTAATAAACATATATTTATAGCAGCATTCATCTTCAAATTCAATTAAATTGACTTAGATCGGTTTTGTAATGCAGATTTTTCTTCTTTAAATACCTTTTTTATTTTTCCAAAATATGTTTGATCAATTTGTTGCATGTCTTCTTGTGTAGATTTTAACTTTCGTCCATTGTGCGTGATAATACTTTCGTATCCATATACATGCTCTAAATTAATTTAATTATGTGACTAATTATGAATATGTATTCTTAGGTACAACACATGAACAAAAGATTAAGATTACTGAAGCTAGGAAAGCACGTGCATACTCAACGGTCTTAAAATCGGTAGGTTCATCGTCAATTTAAAGTATAATTTTCAATTAACAACCTATATTAGCAACAACTAAACATATGGTGTGTATGTTTTATATACCAATTATGCTTAACCTTTTTAACATCATGAACTACCTTTGGTACATAAGATATTGATTTGTACAATAATTTTTAAATTATTGTTTTCATATAAGATTGTATGTGATGTAGGAGGAGATAATATTTATTTCTGAATATACATTGTTTGCTTAGATATCACGTAGTTATCTTGCAATTTATATATATTATGAATGTTATGTTCCTTA
Source organism: Kitagawia praeruptora (assembly GCA_037693485.1). NCBI lineage: Eukaryota > Viridiplantae > Streptophyta > Magnoliopsida > Apiales > Apiaceae > Kitagawia > Kitagawia praeruptora. The sequence goes on along the minus strand of CM075350.1, from coordinate 24,853,698 downwards.
AGATTATTTTTTGAAGGACTACGTGAAAAACCGAACATTAAAAAAGCTATAGGTGAATATGATGTATGTTTTTGTGTCTCTAGGTTATCCTGATAGATCAGTTATCAAAAGAAAACAATTCATTGATATATCTATGTATAATATAAATCCTGAATCCTTTTTGTCTCAATCTTCCTGTTTTGTCCTTATTTTTTGCTACATTATGCCTATTTTGTCCTTACTCCCACATTATAAAATAAATCTATCATGGGTATAACTGTAAAATCACTTACAAAAAATAAAAACCACATCAGAAATTTATCAAAAAGCCACATCAGAAATCTATCAAAACTGATTCTCCTTAATAGATGCTAATCCTATTCTCTCTCATTTATTCAAAAACAAACCACGATCCTAATTATCTGTTAGCATCATATTATTTCACGATTGATTTTTGAATGCTAACAGACTTGCTCTACTCATCATCCGGGAATTTTATTTTTTTTCCCAACGATTGTTCACGGAACAATGTGTAAGCCACTTTGAGATGGATAATTTGTATTGATTGTATATGTATGTATATATATATATATATATATACATATATGGGTGCCCTTCCACAACCCCAGCTGGTTGGGTTTTAAAAACCATCCAACAAATCTGGTCCGTTCAATTGTAAAATGTAAGGCTGGGATTAATTGCTCCAGCAATGAAACATTGCGGTAGCAACATCTCCAGCAATGATACATTGCGGTAGACATAGTTTTATGCAATTACTATTATACCCTTCTTTTTACAAACAAGCGGCTACACAAAAACAAATAGAAACACACAATTTCGCTTCATTCAAACTAAACAAAAACACAGAGAGGAGAGAAGAATGTACAGAGGGAGAAGGGGGGGATTTGGGCGATTTTCAGTTCATGTTCGATCTAATCTTCTTAATCTTGTTTGATGTACTTCTCTTATTCAGGTATTGTTCTTAAACTTCTTCTTTTTCATCTCTCTCTAAATGTACACACACAATTATACACACACACACACACACTCAATTATAGACACGAATTGATGCGTGCAATTGGGGTTTTATATATTGACATCGCTACGATCCAACCGTAGCGATGTCAATATATATCTAATATAATGATATTCCCAAATTTTCACAAAATAAAAAATTAATTTGATTGGAGATCTTAGTAGATCACTACTATTTTCAATATGACTCGTAACTAGTGCTTTGTCACGGATTATTGTTTCTTTTTAAAAAAAAATATTTTTGAACGATCCAACCATAGGGATGTCAATATATATCTAATATAATGATATTTCCAAAGTTTCAGAAAATAAAAAATTTATTTGATTGGAAATCTTAATAGATCACTATTATTTTTAATATGACTTGTAACTAGTGCTTTGTCACGGATTATTGTTTCTATTTTTTTAAAAATATTTTTGAACGATCCAACCGTACGGATGTCAATATATATCTAATTTAATGATATTCCCAATTTTTAAGAAAATTAAAAATTAATTTGGTTGGAGATTTTAACAAGTTACTATCAAATTCAGAAATATGTTTAAACTTAACTTATCTTTAATTGTTTCCATTCTCAACACAAGAATCTTGTAGCTCAGCTGGTTGTGATGTTCCACAATGCTCGGGATGCCCCAGGTTCAACTCCTTATGCACACAAATGTTTTGAGAAAAAAACATCAACGTTCATTTATAAGGGTAGTTTAGTATTTTTAAAAAAAAAATTGTAGCAATGCATTGCTACCACCTCAATGATTCATTGCGGTGGCTGCAATTCCTCGTGCACACAAATGTTTTGAGAAAAAAATATCAGCGTTTATTTATAAGGGTAGTTTAGTATTTAAAAAAAAATTTGTAGCAATGTTTCATTGCTACCACCTCAATGATTCATTGCGGTGGCTACAATGAAACATTGCGGTGGTTGGTGCCTTTCAGCCGTTAGATATCTTTCTAACGGTCCTGATTTGTTGGTTGCATAAGTTTTCATATCCAGCTGTGGTTGTGGACCAAAACCCATATATATATGTTTGTGTTTATACACGTGTGTATATTATTTATATCTCTGTTTGAATTATCAACATTTTGATCATTTTAAATTTGTTCTTTTGCAGGTTGTATGTGATAATTGTGAAGACATAATCGGATTGATTGTGAAAGTCAACTACAAGTGGACAATAAATCGATCGGGTACTATTTATTAGATAGTTTAGACACAATAATAAAGCAATATCACTAAAGTGTTTGTTGTAATGCCTAAATGAAAATCATGCTTAGTTGTGTATACCATGAAATATGTTAGTTATTGGCCTAATGCCTTCTAAAATTATTCTTTTCAGAAATTTGGTTGAAAAGAAACCAACGGATAGCACTCTTTTTTAATAGGTAAACGTTGGCACAAAATGGATAATATTATAGTAATCATATTATGAATATATTTAGAATACACAACGTAGATTTACCCTTACTTAAGTCACTAATTAATTCATTATTTTTTATCGTAGATGCTCAAGCAACCCAGCAGTCCATCTCCAACCTATCTTACTTTTTCAGGTTTATACAATCTTTGTGTTTTCCTTTTTATGTATGTAAATGCAGTATTATAGAGTAGATAGGAGAATTCTAAATACTTGATTATGATATGCAGTAATCTAAATACTTCCGCATATGTTTTCCTTTTGCAAGAAGTGTTATTAGCTCAATCAATTAGAATAGACTTAATCATTTCAGATTTGGTGATTGGCTTATAAGTGTTAATTTTCGTTTTGATGACTTTTATTGAGTTAGGTTTCCGAGAAAAAATCAAGTAGTTATGGTTATAATGTCCAGGTACACGTAATAAAGTACCTTTTAATTGCGTTTCATTTTGCTTGCGATTCATATTTTACTTTGTCATTATATTCCTTCTTTTTGTTTACATTTAAGCTTAGAGTCACGTATTGTTTAAGTATTTAGATGTCATTCATAGACATAGACACTGAGTTTGAAAGTATAGAAACACTGCTACTGATTATAAACATCAAGAATTTTAATTGCATGCACAATATTAATTCAAATTTTGACTAATATATAGGGTGCAATTCTGAATTAGTTTGACATTTCCCAGTCAATCGGGCTTTGTTCTTATTTATCGTTCGTATTCAGTATGTTGGAGTTATTCAAAGTCAATCCGGTGTCATTCTTATTTATCTATTGTGGATTAAGTAGAAGGTAGTCAATGTTTGGGGACCAAAACTTTTATGGTACATTTACCTAGATCGTTCTCATGGTTATATTTCGGACGTGCTGTTTACCCTATGAAATTAACAACTAATTACGCAACCAGTAGAAATAAATCATTAGAAAAAATGAAAGTTTCACACCCGTACTTGACAAAATATCTTAGGCCTTTAAGAGGTAATACGAAAAATAATAGATTTTGGGGACCAAGAATTTGATAGCAATTTCATTTCTGCAATCTGGACTGCTTTGACATTATCAAGATTGTGCTGAATGTGTTGTTAGAATTGAAACACTTTGACATTTCCAATTTAGTTCAAAAGAGAAGTCTGCTTTCGAAAGCTTATTATAGAGAAAGACAATGTAAATACTCTTCGTTATCCGTAGTCAAGAGCAGTGTGAGCATTGGTTAACTTATATGCAATTTAAGGCAGAATACCCAATCAAAACTTCACCAGAAGAAATAACAGGCCCTACTAGAAGAAATAACTTATACGCTTTTCAATTTTTGTATAGAGTAGTTCTAGAAGTTTTGTATAGCCATTGGTTAACTAATGGCTTTTTGTAATTCTTTTACATCTAATGTATTTTTTAAATTATAGTTGCAGCACAGACGTATCGAATGTAGAATTAAATTGAGCATTTGCAGGCTGAGCTCATTTGCACGTAGAGACTTGATACACAATATGCTGAACTTCAAGTACAAGAATTTTATGAGAAACTCAATAATTATTTTGATCTGTTAAGCTGTATATTGTCTTCATTTACATTCGGCATTCTCTGAAGCGATAGTTTTAATTTTAATTCTCGAATCTCTTGCAGCTGTGCAGCAGATTCAACTTCCGCTTTTAAGATCAAGCGAAACTTTTAAAACACTCTGGGCTATGGTCCAGTTCACCCTATCTTCGGTCCCTCGGAGCGACGGGTTAGGTAGGTATATAGGCCATGCATTAAATACTTTCTTCGTCATTGTTGTATGATAATATTTTTATGTATATAAGGATTGTTATACAGCTTACTTCACCCTTCGACATCGTTCTTGATTTCTTTAACGGTTTAACCTGATAATCGTTACCTTAAATGTATATATAATCAGATATTGTGTCGCTTCATTTTGTCCCTTTGAGTGGTTATTATTTCAAGCTTAAGTTCTTTTTATTATACATATAGATATTCTTTTTTATTGATTTGGTCAATTATTATTCTGGACTTTCTAAAAGATGTCCTAACAAAACATCGTAACAATTACTAACTAAATAAGTAAATTTTGATTAGTGCCTCAGATTTCTTATATTTTGATATTATTGTTGTGTAGTTGTACTTCTAACATTGTTTTTTGAGCTTTGTTTTGAGGTTATCTGCTAATTGGATATAATTTACACTATTTGAGAAACTTCAGGTAGATTAATTTGATTAGAAAATGAATACTTATTGTAATCTGTTTAGTTTTATTTTGCCATTTACATTATGCATTCTCTCAAAACACAATTCTGATTTGGAAATAATTGTTATTGCTTAAATTTTTTCCGGAAGTTGAGACTTCTTTGCTCGAGGCAAGAAATACAGAGCACCAAGGCAGCGTCAAGAACACGGGATCGGCGACTAGAATATCTCGGAATGAGCTATTGTTGCTCAGGTATGTATCATTAATTATATTGGGAGCATGGGTTGGTGATAAGGGTTCTTTCTATTTATGTCTTTCAGCTTCTTTATTCTGGGCCAAGTCTTCCAATCTCACTGGGGAATCATTATAATATTTTAATAATATACTTCATTAAGAAAAAAATGAATGAATTCAAGTAGGTCAACTGTAGTCCAAAGTGCAGGCAATTCAAGTAGGTCAATCAGTGTTAGTGATACCCGTGAGGCCGTGACACAGGCATTTAGAGACCAGGGGCACTTTTGGATTATGCCAATTTATTATTCCAATTTTGGAGATTATCTGGATAACTGATTATATATGTATATGCATTGGATATTCAGCATTATGGCTGGATAAGGTGATCTTCTAAAATAGGTTTTTCCATTCATAAAAATGTTGAGTTTCACTCCTGCTTCAAACACACTTTTTGCATTATTTTAGGAGTACACTATGCGACTGCCTCTATTAAATCGCGATTATTCATTTTCTACTTTTTTTGCTCTAACACTTTTACCTGTATAACAAAATGCAACAAAAAGGTGCATAAGATTAAACATTGAAAGTCTTTTTACCGGCTTTTATAGCTTCAAAATAATATGATAGATCAGAATCTCTGCAAATGAAGCTACTGCCTATGATCGTCAGTCAATTACTTTAACAGACTATTGGGATGAAAGTGTTATTAATTAGTTAAATATCTGTTTCAAGTGTAAGGTTTTGTATTTTACATGCATATCATGTTAACGTTGTTGGTGGTTGTTAATAGATTTTATGAGATCAGACAGCATTTAGCAAACTGTATTAGCCAAAATGTATTAGCTATGAAGATAAGTGTGAGTTTCTTTTGCATGAAACAAATTTTTGTTTGAATTCCAATGATTATTTCACCACTAAATACTTAGTAACTTCTGGTAATCTTGCTATCTTGCCAGCAAATCTTCCACTACTATAATTTTCTTTTTCAAAATTTAAGCCAGAAACTACGAGAAGTTAAGCTAAGCCTATTATATAGTATATTGTGCTTCTTTCCTGATATTTATTGTAGTTATCATGTAGTGCAGGTTGATCCAATGTAATTTTATCAAAAAAGAAGCCAAAGGTTCAAGAACCTAACACAACTATGCTAATAGAAAGGTGCGGGCAAAGTTCTAAGAAGTTTAGTTAAATACATCTACTTTTGAAAGGTCTTTCTTTTTGTAATACTACTAATAGGTTATGTGTGTGAACGAATGACTATTTGTATTTCACCTCATTGGATTGGTAAGATGTGGTTTTGCGGTTGATTTTGTGTGTGTGTAAGTGTGAACAACTGACTTTTGTCACCAGATTTCATTGGGTTGGTAAGATGTGATTTCCAGTGAATTAATCGAGTTTATGTTGAACATGTACTTTAATAGTTTTAGAATGACTAAAGGAGAACATGTGCTTCTCTTAGGCCTTGGTTGCTCAAAATAGTTTTAGTTCCTCAAAAGTGTTTCATCATGTCAGAAAATGGGAGTGAGCTTCCTTTATGAATATTCATAAGTACTTTTCAACTTTTTAAGTTTCTAGATCTCCTGTGTGCGCTTGGTTTCAGACTTCTCGCTTTCTAAGTTTCTAGATCTCCTGTGTTTTTGTTTATAAAATAAATTTTATTTTAGAAGGAGAGCAAGTTATTCTAATACTTCAACTTATTATGACGGTTGATGTACATCTTATTTCACTTCATTCACTGTACATAGCTTGCAAGAAAAAATTTCGTGCTAAGAATAATTGATATTGCAGCATGCAGAATCCCCTTTAGAATCTGCGTTGGGTGAGATAACATCATGTAGGCTGTGTAGACCTCTGAGTGCTGGTACAAGAAGGTTGTCATCATGAGGATGGGTTGCTAGATCTGCAACACCAATAGGACCTCCCACATTACCCCTCCCAGGTCTGGATGTTGCTTCAATTGTGACCTTGGTGGGCACTGGGCTCGAGATTGCAAGGCAGAGGACTGGAAGAACAAATGTTATTGATATGGAGAGAGAGGTCACACAGAGAGGAGCTATCACAACTGCCCTAAAAAGCTTAGGTAATCCTGAAATGAGTAACCTCCATATGGTTTCCATAACTGTGACCATGACTTTTTTTTCTTATTATGTAGATTGAGCATCATGCAAGTTTTATCTGCTCTGACAATTTCCTTCATGAACTATAAGCTGTAATACTTTGTCATAAGTGATAGTCAAGGTGAATAATTATGGTCAAGCTTTTACTGAAATTAGGCATGAACTATTGTTTTCGTTGGACTGTAATTGTGTAGTGGATATCACTATTAAAAAATGCAGGACGCAATAAATGAAACAGTTTTTCCTGAAATCTGGTGTGAAAAGGCTTATGTGGATCCTGTTGCAGTTCATCGAACAATTCGGGACCTGTCATGTTGAATTGAAAGGATAAACCTCTGTTTCCTGTGATCTCCCCAAATGCAGCTCCTCAGGCATTTCTTCCTCTTTTAGCTCCTTCTCCTTTGGGACTATTTACTAATAATAGGATACCAAAGTTATCAGGTTTGTTTTCAGACTCTTTTAATACGTCATAATAATCAGTTGCACACTGAGTCCTATTTTTGGTGTTGCAGAACAATGCTTGCTAAATTTTGGTGCAATTCAAAGCATGATGACAGATGCAGCCATCGATTGTGTTGCAGCATTTTCTTCATATCTTACTATTGTTGCATGTTGTCCACAAGTGGAAGCAACTCTAAACGTCCTTATTGGTCAATCAAGTAAATACACCAAAGAGTTTGCTTTAAAAGACATCTGCAAAACACTGAGAGTTTCAGCAAATCCTGGGAGTCGGGGTGCAACATATATGCTAAATTCATGCATCAAACCACACACAAGGTACTTGCCCGGTTAAAGATGATAGTGAATTGAGAGCATAGTGGATTCATCTAACCTTATTAACGCATGTGAGAAGAGTATTTATCAGTGGTGTACATCCATTCCACTATTATTCTTTTCAGTGAACTAATTGAATGCCGCCTAGCCCTGGCAGGTGAAGTTGGGAAAGAACGCAGCTTCTTTGCATAACTTGCCGATCCCTTTACTGGAGTCCCATTTTCCATGCTCAATAGGGTTAAATTGATGAAGTTATGGAGTATGTTAAATAGAAATTGTGAGTGTTGTATATATATTTAAGTATTTTACTCAGGATTTGGTATTAAGTGGGATGAAGTATTTAGCTTGCTATATTGTAATATTTTTTTTTTCAAATGAAATTTGTTCAAATTATATAATGTTCAAAGTGTAATGTGTAATATCAAATATTTTTTATCTTATTTTAATTATATCTAACAAAAATGACTTAATTTGAAAAAATAGTCATGTGTGAAAATGACTCAAATTTTATATAAAATAATGAATATTAAATGAGATTTTTAAAATAGATTTTTTTTGTTATTTACGTAAAATAATGAATTTTAAATGAGATTTTTTATTTTAAATAATTGTATTTAAATGTTAAAATTTTGATTGAAATTTTAAATAATTCAAACATTTATAAATGTCATTTAACCAAAACAAAAATGAGTCTGAATAAGATACAAGTTGTCAATTTCTTTGATTAATTCCTTTAATATAAATAAGTCGAGGTGTCGCTGTGAGGCGATGCCGAGTAACACTTACAAAATATAATTTTACAAATAATTTTAATTTTTATAAAGTAATTAAGTAATTTATTTATTAATTTAAATTTGTACTTACATTTTAATATTGCAGCAATATACATTAATATTATATGTATAATATAAATTAATAAATACGATAAGTTGTAAATTATTCGATAAATTTAATGATGTAATTTCAATATTGCAAAGATACATGGGTGTAATTATATGCAGCACGTTGCCCCTGACATAATTAATATTACTTCAGTTAAAATTCCTGTGATATCATCCGTGAAATAGCAAGAGACATCGAGAAAGATAACCCGCGAGAGACGGGAGAGATGATAGATACAAGGGTTTAAACGGGTATATATTATTATTATTATTATTATTATTATTATTATTATTATTATTATTATTATTATTATTATTAATTTTGTTTGCAAAATTAAACATAGAAATTCATTCGTAAATTATAAACAAGCTGATTAAAACTCATAAAGGAATAGAATTATATTTTAAAAATATAGAGAATACAATTAAACAAGTATAACAGGTTACCACATTGGAGTGGAGCAAGTATGGGAGAATCATTGTCCTGTAGAGATTGCTCCCTTTGTACTCAAAGATCTTTCTTCTATGTTTTAATGCATTAGTTTTGAGTTTCAAAAAAAAAAAAAAAAGGTTACCACATTCAAATATCCACATAGTGAGTAGTGACTCATCCAATTGGAATAGAACTTAATATTTTATTCTATTCTTTTGAAATAAAATACTTTGAAATACTTAGGTTAAAATTTTGTAAACTTAACTTTACGATTACTTAGAAAAAAATATATTAGTCCCAAGAAGTAATTAAAAAAAATATTACTTCCAATAATATAATTTTTTATTTTTGTTAACGAGTTTAAATGATTTTATTAAACCAAAAAAAAAAAAAATCAATGTTGGTGCATGAAGCCCAACCGAGGATAGGAAGTTTAAACCGATTGAAACCGATTTTTTTGAACATTATAATTCTAGCAAATTATGTTCTTCAAAAATAATCAACAGCCGCTCGCAGAGCGCGAGCAAAGTATTTTTAATATTGTTTACATGACAAGTTTATTTTGAATATATTTTGATTCTAATATAAGAAAAAGAAAGATCCTCTTTTTAAAAATAGTTGTTGATATATTTTGATTCTATAGGTATTTATAGCAAATGCAGGATGAACCACAACGAAATAATTAGGTACTCAAATATTGATACAGTTCAAACAATTGTGTGGTCGAACCGAAATGTTGATTATGCTTTCTAATCAACAACAAACTGTGGTACAAGACAACATTGAAAACTTTCGATATAGGAAAAAAATAATCAAAGAAGATGATGGTCTTAAAAAAATATAACCCAAAATAACATAATTCTCAATTTTTATTACAAGTTCAAATGATTTTATTTAATCAACAAAACAATAAGTACAATGTGTGCAGCGCGATAAAAAACAAAGAGTTGAAAAAAGTTCTAAATCAATTTAAAAAAAGTAGTTACCTTCATTCTAAAACATTTTGCATCATAATTTATTCATTTTTTTTTTATTAAAATTGATATTTATATTATTCTATCATTAAAAATTTATAACAAACAAGATTAATCGACGCCCGCTCGCAGAGCGCGGGCAAAAAAGACTAGTAGCATCATAAATTTTGGTGTGCCCTGTTATTATTTACGTGAAATGTATTTGATATTTTTAATATTAAATTTATAAAAGATAAAAGTTATATAAAAGACGTATATTAGAAATTATTTTGAAAATAGAATATATGTTTTTTATAGAAAAAAATAGAATACGTGTTTGAATATAAAAAAGACAAGTGTTTGAAATTATAGAAAAGATAGATGATTTAAAATTTTACTGGAAGTAGAATACATGGATGGTCGACGAGGTAGCATTTTTTTTTAAAGATATTCTAAAATTATTTATCTTTTTCTTTTTTAGATATTTATCTTTTTCTTAGAAATTTTTATTTTAAATTTTTGTATTTAAGTTAATTTCACTTGAATTAGGAGAATATATTCATAAATCTAATTTTATTCTCATATCCAAAAGTCTTCATATGTTTTGAAAATAGAATATGTGTTTTTTTATAGAAAAAATAGAATATGTGTTTGAATATATAAAAGACAAGTGTTCGAAATTATAGAAAATATAAATAATTTAAAATTTTAATGAAAGCAGAATATATAGACGGTCGACGAGGTAGCATTTTTTAATGATACTCTAAAATTATTTATCTTTATCTTTTTTACTTATTTATCTTTTTCTTAGAATTTTTTTTATACAAGTTAATTTTACTTGAATTAGGAGAATATATTCATAAATCTAATTTTATTCTCATATCAAAAAGTCTTCGTATTTAAAAAAAATTGATGTTAACATACTAGAAGGACGTTCTTATGCTAGGACTGTAATATTTTTCTTTTACGGGGACTAATATTTTTCTTTTAGGTCTATATGTCATGGTTCCAAAAATCCCCGATTTAACCGATTAATCCTTCGTAAGGTAGCCAACCGATTCGATTTTTGAAATCCGATTAATCCTATGAATTTATTTAAAATGATATGTTTAATTGTAAATTAGACTAATATATTAAATATTATTATAATATCCGATTAATACTCCGATTAATCCTTCCGATTAATCTCCGATTACCCGATTAATCTTAAATCGGTACCTCAACCGATTTATACCGATTACCGATTTTTATAACCATGCTATATGTATATAAAATCTAAAACATAGTCCCCCACTTTATCAATTTAACATATTATTATTGTGCGTCATTATGTATAAAGAATATCATACGAAGTTGAGACATCGGTCTTAAATGAGAGCGACTCGAAACGTGTTTAGCGAGAATACATCTCATTAGGAACGATCACATTAATCATTAGAATTTGCTAATAATGTTATAAATTCTATTTTATTTATGAATTTTAATTTTCAAGAATACAATTATTATACAAGCATTCATAATATATGTTAAAAGTTGGGATTTCAATTTAACCGGGAGAACGACTCAGTAGAAAAAATTGTGTTTTACAAGAAACGGAGCGCGACTTATCAGAAAACATCATGTTAATTGTTAAAATTTAATATTAATAATATAATATAAATAAATATATACTGACATTTTCAAAAAATAAAGTTAAGAGGCCGCCGCGAAGCGCGGCTTTATCAACTAGTTTTAATAAATAAAATATCTATTTAAATGATATTTCAATCTCCAAATTTGATTCACCCCATGATTCTTATCCACCGAAATTATTAAAATTTTGTTGTAAATATAATTGTTTTTTATTATATTTTTAAGACCATTAAAAATTATGAATTAGTGATTATTTGAAATTAATTTTCTCGATCTCGTACTTTGCACGGGTTATAATCTAGTAATTATTAATAGAAAAATAAAGCAATTACACATTTTTTTCTTCTTTAAATGTAAACAAAATAGAAATTGTCAAATCTTTGGAAATTTTTGAATAACCATATTATACTGTTAATTGGACCTGTAATTGGACCTTAAGAGGTTGGTGAGTGATCATACTATGCTGCACATAAATTACTTCTAGTACCTTAATTTCTTATTCAGTTTTTCCTTTGTTAATTTCATAAAAAAGTATTGTTTGAATTCAAAAAAGGTCTTAAAAAAATCGAAACCTTCTTTATATTGTTTTCCTCATGCAATTGAGTGTTAGTCACAGAGGCATGCCTGAATACATCTAATAACAAGCCTAATTGTTTGTAATGCTTTGCATTACCTACATGACCCCTTAATTGGGGAACCCTCTAGTTGTAGAGTTTCTACTTGTAATAGACATCAAAATTCTAACTGTGTAATTGTATAAATTAAGTCATGAAATAATGCTTAAAAGAAGATCCAGAGATCATGCCTCAAGCTTGGAGAACAAGGCTGTAAAAATAAACACAGTCAAGTTTTGAAGAATGAAAATTTGCCTAAGTACTAATTCGATAAGTGTTTTGGTCTATTCGAGAAGTCAAGGTTTCGAGAAGTCAGTGATTTGATATCTCAAAAGACACTATTCGATATCTCAAGGAGCCAACAAGTCAAAGCCTCATTCGATAACTCAGGGATTCGACATGTCCAACATTCTATTCGAGAACTAAAGATGTTAATTAGTCAAAGCATCATTCGAGTTCTCAAAGAGTCAACAAGTCAAAGTTGCATTCGATATCTCAAGGACTCGGGAACCTATTCGACATCTCAAGGATTCCATAAGTTAAAACTCTATTCGATAAGCCAAGAATTCCTGAAGAAAAGACTAATTCGAGAAGTGATTCGATAAATCAAGAATACAGTATTCGAGAACTCAGAGTTATCGATTAAGGCAATTCTAGTTCTCGAATCAATTACTTAACCATTTCTCGAATGGGTTTTTGAAGACAAAATACTGAAGTAGTACAAGTCAGATATCTGTAACAAGCTAAGGCACTTTCAGGACCACATGCAATACTGTAAAGTGTTTATGGGAAGTCTACAAGAAGTTTAGAGAGTTGTTACAGGAGACAAGTTGCTAAAGAAGTGGATCTGAGTAGGTTAAAGAAAAGTCAAATTACATGTTGCTTGGATGTTTACTCGAAAATGGATAGATAAATTAGAAAGCAGTTTTGTCTGTCACTACATTTGTATTAAGTAGGCTGCACACATGTTCTGTAAGGGTACAACCTCACTTCTCTAGCAGCAATAACAAGTTTTTCATTATCTTAGATAACATCTCTCTGAGAAAAAAAAACTGAAGCTGAGAATACTAACATTTGTATTCACAGATTGTAGCAAAAATCTTTATCTAATACAACGTTAGATTAAAGTGAGTGGTTGTGTTCTTGTGTTCTTAGTTCCGCACTTATATATTTTGTGAAACACAAACACACACTTAGCTACACAAACATCAAACATATTCAAACCTTCAAACAAACGTTCTTGAGATTCAAATCAAAAGAAAAGTTTAAAAATACATTCACCCCCTCCTCTGTATTTTCTTGTGTGCATTCCGTACTCAACATTGAGAAATTATATTAATGACGATAATAAAAAATAAGAAATTGATTGAGTGAAAAATATAGTAAATCTCAAAACATAAGTTTAGAAGTATTTAAACCCATGACAAATGAATATTCCCATAAAGTCAATTAAAATGGGAATTTTACCGTATTGAATTAGCTCATTGTTAGTGATCTTAAAACACTATTTACCAATCAATCATGCTACATACAGATGTAATTTCATGGCTCAATGTATCTGCAAGATCGTCAAAATCTTATAAGACATACATATAAGCCTAATTATTCAACAAAAAAACATATATATAATTAATTAATTTTCTCTCATAATATGTCAAATATCAACAAAGATAAAATTAAGAATTGAAGCGCGACTATGATACTTAAATTTTAGTATTGGTCATGTTATGCATACAAGCTTATAACTTGTGCATATTTTATTATTTTTCATCTTTTAAAATTAATTTTGTGGTAAATATTTTTGTTATATAATATTTTTAAAATTATTAGGTGTTAAAGATGTGTTTAAATAAAAACAGTTATATGTGTCATAATTAAAATATGTTTGTATAACAGTTTGGCCTGTTGTCATAAATTTTAAATATAAAAGCCCAATAGATCCAAGTTATCAAAGTACATAAAGCCCAATAGGTCCATATATAGTATAAATTGTTTAATTGAATTTAACAACAAAAATTTCTAAAAATGAAGGATATTTTAGTCAATTTGTAATATAATGTTCTAAATTCTAAAAGATTTTCTTGTTATAGTGGGTATTTTGGTCAATTCAAAATGTAGTGCTCTAAAACTTACACAAATTCATCTATATTGAAGGATACTTTAGTCAATTCATAATATACTGTTCTAAATTCTAAAAGTTCTCTGAGGGTATTTTTGTCATTTCGTAATGTAATGTTCCAAACCCTAAAAAATCCAATTATAAAAGCGCATGTTACCAATCTCTGAAGAATGTCATTCTCACGAATGTGACGGCAACTTCAAAGTAATACAATATACACGCCTTCATACCTGTAATTATAATACTTATAGTGATGTATTATACGATTGTCGATGTAGAATCGATTGTTTATTGATTCGATGTACAACTTTCTTTTTACGATTTCAATTTTTTCAACAGGTTTGATAATTTATGTGCAGGTGTGGCAAAGAAAGATCTAATATGAGGTACCACCGTAACAAAATCATCTATTAACATAAACCAAATTTAAGGTATGATTTCGTTACTGAATACGACATTTTTCATTTATTCAACATTTTCTCATGATTTTTTTGATAGCATTTTGCATTACATTCTATTAATAACAATTTCTTCTATTTTTCTGTTTATAATTTGATAAATTTTACAATTCCTAAAAATGTTGTTGCAAATGATGAATTAACATTATACAATTAATTTTTTTTCATAATTAAATAAAACCTTCGTGCACACATATGAATCACACAAATTAGATTGCGTCAAGTGTTATTTGAGAACATTTTTTAGATTTACTTTGAAATAGTAATATATTATAAAAAAATTTCTTAAGATGCCTTGCAATTAGAGATGGGGGTGTAGTTATTTTGAGGAAACAATGTCCATACACGACGTATTCTTATCAAAAGTCATTTTGTTTCCCTCATTTTTCCAATTCTCATTATAAAACATTTCGTTTCACGATTTTTGTCGAAAAATAAGAATCCAACAAAAAAAAATTTAAAATATATTTTTTTCGTAAAAAAAATTCATTTACCTTTATTAAAGTTATATGTATCCATATACATTCCCTAGCTCATTATTTGGCTTCGATATCTATATTTAGGTTTAGACAAATTTTTTAATTTTAATTTGATCTATGAATTATTCATTTTAAAGTATTGTACCCATATTTTAATTCGTACAAGATCCATCTTCTTATTTGACCCTTTTTTAATTACAATACTTTAAATATCATTAATGTAATTTATAGTTTTTATGAAAAGTTTATTACTAAAAGAAATTTGAACCAATTTTTTAATTTGATATGCTCATTAATTCATGACATAAATAACATACACAGTAAAATGTTTATCTAAATTAATATTTAAATAAACTTACTTTAATTTATAAAATCAATGCATTCATGTTAATATTAGAGGGGTGTATTGAATTTAGATTTTAATGGATTGATAATAGTCCATGTATTTTAGAAGATTTTTGTTGCTTTCAATTCTATGTTGATTTTGGTAGAGTTGATGAAAAATCTCGTAGAGTCTTGCTGATTTAACTAGAATTCTTGACAAATTCTTCAAAATCTCATTGATTTTGATGAGATTTCAAATGATATAAAATATACTAGCAAATCTTTCAAAATCCATCATTTTATCAAATACAAAAAAATTCATAAAATTTTGAATACCATCAAATTTGAAGGAGTTTATAAAATCTAAAACGAATACACCCAGATTTTAATAGACTTTTTAAAATCTAAAACGAATACACCCAGATTTTAATGGATTTTTTGAAATCCTTATTAAATACCGCCAGATTTCAAAAGACTTTTTAAAATCCAAATTGAATACCCTAGGATTTCAGAAATTCAAAAAAATCCTTCAAAATCCGTATTGAATACACCACTCTTAATTATTTCAAATTTTATTAATCAATATTAAATATAAAATTATTTAATTTATTACGATTAAATAATTTTTGAAACAACCGCATGTTACGCACGGTTTATAATCAAATGAGTTAAATATTAATATGAATCTTATATACATTGGCAAAAATCTTAATACGATTAAATAAGATTGTAGATAGATTAAGAAGACATTGGCACTAATTCTTTCTCCATTAAAGCTACATAATTCGTAGTGGTATATGACACTTTGCCTGATGGACTGAATTTTGTATTTGATATATGGGATGGCATTGTTGTTCGTGAATGAAGATTTTATCAGAAGGCTTGATAATTTGTGGAATTATTTCGGAGAGAGGTACAATGGACCACGGGAAATGACATGTATCCTCTGAGCTTCAATTTATATTGTAAGATTAGCGTTCGCTGCGAATTTTTATCATATCGAATTGGTCGATGAAAGCAGTATAATTTTTAGATTATTGTGATTTGTTAATATCTTATAAGATAACATTATCTTTTTAAAATATAAAAAGTGCAGCATACAACATTTTTTTTAATTTTGAATCATTTAAAAAATATATTAAGAATAAAATTATATTTAAATATTCTGGGAATATTCTTGACATAGAAAAGAATATCAAATTAATTTTAAATTATATTTAAAATTATATTTAAATTATATTTAATATATTAAAATATAAAATTCAATATCCTGACATAGAAAAGAATATCAAATTCATGGAAAAAGATTAAAAAAAAAAATCTTCCTCTTGCAACAGAATATCAAATTCAATGTCCCGATTAAATAAGATTGTAGATAGATTAAGAAGGCATTGGCAAAAGTCTTACTAACATTTTAGCTAATTAAGCTATGTGGGAATTTTGTAGAGAGTAGCTGTTAAATAGCTACAATACTGAATTTGATATTCTCTATTTTTTTTTCAGGATATTAAATTTGATATTCTCTCTTTTTTTTAAAACGACATTGAATTTGATATTCTTTTTTTTTTTGTCATCGGGACATTGAATTTGATATTCTGTTGTAAGAGGAAGAATGTTTTTTTTATCTTTTTCCATGAATTTGATATTCTTTTTTTTTGTCAGGATATTGAATTTTATATTTTATTACAAAAGGAAGGAATTTTTTTATATCTTTTTTCATTTTAAGATTTGCGTCAATGCATACCAAGAATATTCCCAGAATATTTAAATATAATTTAATTCATAGTATATTTTTTAAATGATTCAAAATTAAAAAAATGTTGTATGTTGCACTTTTCATATTTTAAAAAAAATATTGTTATCTTAAAAGATATTAACAAATCACAATAATCTAAAAATTATACTGCTTTCATCCAACCAATCCAATATGATAAAAATTCGCAGCCAACGCTAATCTTACCATATAAATTGAAGCTCAGAGGATACATGCCATTTCCCGTGGTCCATTCTACCTCTCTCAGAAATAATTCCACAAATTATCAAGCCTTTTGATAAAATCTCCATTCACAAACAACAATGCCATCCCATATATCAACTACAAAATTCAGTCCATCAGGCAAAGTGTCATATGCCACTACGAATTATGTAGCTTTAATGGAGAAAGAATCAGTGCATGAAGATTTTCATCCTCTGATGGATTTCTTGAAAACTTCTCCAATCAGTTATGCACTCACTGCAAGTCCTACAATCTATGCTGAGATAGTTCAAGAAATGTGGAGCACAGCTGATTGCAGCAACACAAGAGGTGAAATAAAATTCACAATTAAGGGTAACTCCTATGTCATTACTCCTTCTGTGATTAATGAAGCACTTCATTTCCCTGAATCCAACTTCGAAAACACACCTACTGAGGGTGAGATTATTTCCATGTTAAAAGCTATTAATTATGCAGGGGACCTCTGTTTTTCAAGTCAGATACTTAAGAAGAATTTTAGGAAGGAGTGGTCGTATTTTTTCGACACTCTAAATAAGGTTTTTGCGGGGAAATGTAGTTCCTACGATACCATAAATACTTTTGTTCTGAATATTGCTTGTAGCCTCTTGTATGGTAAAAGAATTGACATTGGAAAACTATTGCTTGATGAATTCACTTTTAAATTTGGTGCTACGCAAGATAGAGACCGCATTATCTACTATGCGAGATTTCTTATGATTATTGCTAACTATTTGTGTAAGGATATTTGTATCGAAGACAAAGATGATACATTGCAAGTGCATATGCAAACAAAGAAATTGTTTGCTGGCTTAGTAACAAAGAATCATAATGCTGAGGCTGAGTTTGTGGTTCCAAAGCACGTTCGAGAACAGCTCTCTACTATATATTCCGCACTCTCACTCACACACACAAGTTCTTTGCATGATCCTCCCACAATTGAGGATGTGAGAGAAGGCTACACTTCTCCGACCCAAGAAGCACTTCCCTCGCCATATCAGTCTGGAACAGTAGCCACCTCTGCAGTCTCTCAATCAGCTGGTAAAAGAAAGAGAACTACTTTGCCTTGTACGACTGAGGATGAAAATGGAATATCACCTGAGGTACATCTACCTCAGAAAAAGAAGGATGCAAGGAAAGTTAGTAGTCTGTCTGTTGTAGATCAAGAAATGCCACCTGCAGAAACCAGGGTTGATGTACCTGCACTAGAGCTTCATTCATCTCCGGAGGAAGAAAACCCAATTCGTGACATGACTGTACCTCCACTGGAACCGGACGGTCGCCAACAACTTTTGAATGCAGCATCTGTATTAAAATCTTGGTTGGTGGCCCGTCTCACAAGTTCTTCCAACAAATTAAGTACCAAGGAGATGATTATCCTTGCTAAATATGAGTACCGTACTCTTGAAGGACTGGGAGATGATGATGCAACTTTTAGAACCAAAGTTGAGCAATTAATTTCACAGCACCAGCGCCTAGAGATTTTTGCTAAAGAGAAAGAAATTTCGAATGAGCAGGACATCAAGGCTCGTCATGATCACCAAGTGCAGTGTCTCTCTGAAGTGACACAGAAGTTATGCAGTGCGGAACACCAAGTGTATACAGCTATGACAAAGGCAGATTCTTTGAAGCTTAAAAGAGAAGAGCTGACTAGTGCAATTCTTAATCTTACAGAGGATTTGTCTGAGGTAGAAGAGACAGTCAAGACTCTGAATGCAGAAAGGGATCAATGCAAAGAGGCTCATTCGGTTGCTGAAGCTGAAGTTCGGAAATTGGATGCAGAGAAAGAGGTGGCTCGTGTGAAATATAGGGAGATCGATGACAAATATAATGCAGCCAATGAAGAATATAAGAGGATGAGTAATGGCTTGCTCCAGTTAGTAAAGGAGAAAACGGAATAATTTTACCTAATGTTTTACTTGTCGGGCTTCTTTTTTGAACTCTTTTTGTTTGGGCAGTGGCCATACATTAGATTTGTGTTTTACTTGTATTTCTGTGATTACAATATTTTGTTGTGGTAATACCTTCATAAGCATTGTTACAATTGCTCATGTTATAGTCTTGTAGAGTTGATATGATAGAAATTAGATATAGCAGTCAGGGAAATAGAGATCTTTTCTAAGACCTTGTTGATTTGTTTGACTGATAATAATTTGGAAATGTTTTGTTATGCTGGGATAAGAATTTTAGTTATTTTCTCATGTATTTATCCAGGAAAAAAATCTTTACATCTAATAAAAACAGCACAGGAACAGGACGATCATCAACACCTTAATGCAGTATCTGTATTGAAATCTCATTTGGTGGACCGTCTCACAAGTTCTGCTAACATTCTTAGTGCCGAGGACATGATTCTCCTTGCTAACAAGTGTTATAATACACTTGAAGGACTAGGAGATAAGTATACAACATTCAGCACTGAAGTTAACAAACTGATTGCACAACACCAAGAGCTAGCACTTGCTGCTAAAAGGTAAGATTGGAATGAATGCATGGGACAAAAATACTCGTTATATCCACAAAGTGCAGTTTCTGTTTGAATTGCAACAGAATTTATCCAGTGCCAAAGACAAACTCTCTACAGCCCAGACACATGCAGATTCTTTAAAACTTAAAAAAGAAGAGCTGACAGGTGCATTACTTAAGGTTGCCGAGGAATTGAATGAGGCATGACCCTCACAGCAGAGAGGGATCAATATATATGAAGAGCCTCATTCTGTTGCTGAAGCTGAACTTGGGAAATTGGATGCCAAGAAAGAGGAAGCTTGTGTGGCATTTAAAGTGATCAATGATCAATATAATGCTGCCAATAAAGAAATTGAGAAAATAAGAAATCACTTGCTGCAGCTAGCAAGGAAGTAACTGAATAGTTAACTGCATTTTTATCTTGAAAGAAATCTTCCTGCTTAAGTAGTGTAACCTCAATGTACCAGAACATCTTTTTTATTAGTAATTAATACATTCTCAGTGTCCAGCATATACTGCCTTACATTTGCTGAATTGATAATATAATAAAGAAAAGGTGTTTAGAACTACGCAAACCATGCATAAACATCCGGCCTATTACAAATGTGTTTAGAAAACCATGTGGATCTAGCAAGTCTAGATTTAATGTCCACCTTAATCATGTTAAGCAATTTGTTGGGACTGAAAATGCCATTGTTGTGGGCTCTAGCATTTCTTTCCCTCCATACAAGATAAGCAAAGGTCTGCATTGCAATTAAAGCAATAGTTCTTTGAATAGGGTCCTGTGTATGAGCAATGTCCAGCAGGAAAGAAGACCAAGATTGATTGAGATTGGGTTGAAGATTCATCGGCTTAAGTAGCCTGCCTAAAATCCAGCGAGTAAAGTGGCACTCCTAAAAAAGGTGATGAGCAGATTCAGACCCACATGCACAAAGATAACAAAAAGTTGTAGGAACAATGCCAAACATTTGAAGTCAATCCAGCGTGTAGAGTCTGCCCCTGCAAAGAATCCAGTTGTGGTGAGCATATCGTTTCACTGGTTTAAACCACACTACATTGTACCATGCAACAGATTCCTCGTGCGCATGTATATTATCCCAAATATCCCGAGTTTTTGGGTTAGTAATACGATCCCAGAGAATGGCATCATTCATGTCCAGGTTTATAGCAGGAAAGGTGAATGAGAGTCTCCAGGCGGAAAACCAGACCCCTGATTGAATGAAATCACCAACCTTAGCAAGAGCATGCGAGTTGGAGTTAAAAATAATGTCATCATCAGGAGAGTGAGCTATGCATGTGTTGTTCCACCATGGGTCTAGCCAAAAGTGGGTGTACGTTGTACCCATTACCATGCCTTGCACTTTCTTTGCAATGTTTCATTAAGTTCTTGAATTGGCACCTTAATCCACTGGCGTTTAGATTTTGTACTTTGCACTTGATTCCGTGTTATCAGCAAGTCCTGCAGTACTATTTACAACAACTCCCAATTTTTGAATTCATCTGACAGCTATGAACCAGCTTTAGTATCGGAAACATAAAATCATTGTTGCATTTAAATTAGATTTGTTAACTTATCATGGTTAATGGGGTAACTTCAAATAAACAACCAATGTTTGCTTTAAATGTAATCGAAAATAGGTTTCATTTGTTTTATATCAAGTACATAGTATGAGTATATACACTAATCTACCTTGATTAACCACTTAGGCCTTCACAGCTATAACGCCTTTTGTAATCACTACTATTATTTCTAAAATTTTAGCAAATTTCTGCTTTTTCAATCTTAACAGAAGAAAGGAGCCATTGCCAGAATCATGCATGAAAATAATATACACTGCAGACTGCAGTACTGTTTGTGCAATTTACCAATGCTTTATAATGGAAAACTAAGATTCTAATGTTAGCCCTAAAATGGAGAAACCAATGTGTATTAGGATGAGCAGTAATGAACATACAATATATCAAGAGTTTCACAATGCTTTGCTTATCTTGTGCAGGGTCATTGGAACTAATATTTGCATACCAGAATAAGAATTCTACTTGTAAGTTGCAGGCACCGAGACCTTCCAGGCTAGGACCCCAGGAACTTTGTGGCATTAAATTAAGAAACCACCACCCTCCTCCTTTATCCGGGCTTGGGACCGGCTGTGTCATTGTAGTGACATAGGCGGAGTTACCCTAACCCCCCCCCCCCCCCCCTAAATAAATAGATAAACAACAGTTATGCTGAAAATCAACTTGATTTATGTCCTGATGTCAATACCTATACATGTAACTTGGAATAAGGAAGATGCAGATTACATATAAGATTCTATAAACACAAGTAGGTTACTGCCTGCCTTATACATGTGGTTATTGTGAACAATTATCCTAATCAACAGGGTACATATACTTGGTAACCAAAACCTGGTTTTTTTGTACAGTAATGTTTTAAACTTATGAGACACGGAAAGCTTCAGTTTTAACACCAGGACTTGTAACCAAGCTGCGGATTTTTACATCATCAGACGAGGGATCTACGAAGGGGTTTTACAATCATGGGTATTCTACTTAGTGGTTGGATTTCTAAGGTGCATGTTAGATATGCTCGAGTTTTTTTATTGTGCTTTGCACTTATTGATACAGTTTATTGTGCTATGCACTTATTGTATACAGTTTATTGTGCTATGCACTTATTTGTTTTTGTGCCTTTTTTTTGCACTGATCAAGTTTTGCCCAGTTGAGATGAACCAACAATGCTTACCTTATAGTCTGTCCCACTAATTAGGTTTGGATGATGCAACCCCCGAGACCGAACCTCGTGCTGCGATAACCGTCGTGCTTAGTTACAAAGCCTTCGGGAACTAAAGGATTATCTTACATCCAGCATCCAAAGACATTAACACCTCAAAGACTCTCCCCTATATGATCGGGCATGATATTCAATTTAGTCTAAAATTAGTTAAGTGCTTCTCCGTTGTATCGTCAGGCATATCTGCTAACCTAAACACCACAGGAACTCTCACTAATTCAGCATTGAGATTTAAGTTAAAAATGCTCTCAAGTTACACTCTTCATCCATCCTACCCTCTACACAGCATCTTGATCTTATATACCTCTAACTTCTAAGACTCTCATCCATGAATGTTTAACATCAGCCTCAGTCAAAAACTCGAGATACTTCTTTCAGTTTCAACTCACAGGATAAGATCTGCTTCCTAAACAAATAAGAAACTCTATAAGTTTTCAAGAGTCGAAGATCACTCAAGTTACCTCATTCATCGATTCTATCCTCTATGTATCATCTGATTCCTACAAACCTCCAACACTCTCCTCCTAAAATATTCAGCAGCAGCCTCAAAAAGCACCTCGCAGTCCTTTTTCACCCTTTCTACTCTCAGTATTCTTAAACACACTCAGTTTTCTCTCAGTGTACAGCATAAGATTCAATAAATCTCTCGTTCCCTAAACACCTCCAGGACTCTACTCCTCAAATGTTCCATTAGCCTAGAAAAATATCTCATATTCCTTCTAAATCCAAAGCACCTCCAAAGCTGTATCAGGCATAAGCAGAAGCTTCGAGTCAAAGAGACATGAGCCCTAATTCATCTATTCTAGCCTCGTGATCGCATGCATTTCCTGCCAAACATCAAGAACTACTTAAAGTCAATAATCAAGATTCACTCAAATTACCTTACCTATCCATTACTCCCTCCCTGTATCACTTCATACGTCCAATATGAGCCTCAAAAGTCAAAAATCATCCAGAATTTCATCATCATCCTTTCTACTCTCAATGTAGCTTTGGCTTCCTAAACACCTCAAAAACGCACAGGGGAAAGGCTTCCAAGTCAAAATTCACACGAGACCTTATTCCATCCTTAGTGTCCTGATCAATATAGTGAATGTTTCTGAAAACCTCAAAAAAACACTCGGACTAAAACTCAAAAATCAAGATCTGCTCAAAGTTATTCATCCATTAAATCCTCAACACACCACCTCCTTTCTAAACACCACCAAGACTCGCCTTAAGTTCAACACTATCCTCGAAAATTGCTCTGAGTTTAGCATACTCACCCCTTTTACGCAAGATATAGCGCCGGCTTCCTAAACACCTCCAAGACCCTCCTTAAGTCCATCAATAACCTCTGCTCTGGTTAACTTAATAATCCTCCCCCTCCCCCCCTCTCAACATAGCATCTGCTTCCTAAACACCTCAAAATCTCTCAAATACGCCGTCTCCAAAGCGCCTCAAAAACTGCAGAACACCCCCTAGACTATGGCATAATAATGTTAGCATAATATTAATAAACAAGACTTCACCATAAATAGATATATAAATATTTCTTAACAATATATAATACTAGTAATAGAAAAATAGAAAACAGAGGACCAGTTATTACCTCAAAAGATAGGCGGAAGATAATAGGCATAGACACCGGTACCCGGCGGAGCCAAAAAGAATTCTCTCATAAACTGATGGTTGTGGTGGCGGTGGTGATGACCAAGAAGGCTAAAACTATCATTCATACGCGGTCGGGGCCGTGGCTGAACAGGGAACTCACGTCGACATAAAGGACATCTATGATCACGTCTAAACGCAGCACGAACACAATCTCGATGGAACAGATGTGTGCATGGTAGGAGAGTTACGCTCTCCCTTAGACTAAAACTTTCTAGACAGATACTACAACAACTAAGTTGTGTATCTTCTAACATCGCACTCGTAACTATGGCTACAGGAAGCTTACGAAAGAACTCTGGTGAAATCGCAGACATCGTCTAGTCTCTCTATCTATCTCTCTCTTTCTCTCTGTTTTTTTGTTAGGGTTATCACTATATATAGAGGGGATAATGTCGTTAGCTTACGGTTAAAGCTTGATTCGCCTGTTCCTTGAAGCTAAAGCTACGTGAGAATAATATGAAAATTTGTATTAATTATTCTATCCGAGCGTCTCGAAAATTACTGTTAAATTTGCCATTAGAGTTCGGAGGGAGAAACTGTTAAATATGATGATCATGAGGAAAGTCCACTTTAAATATGGATCAAAAAAGTCCGTTTGTTTTGAATAAATATTTTGAAATTTACTTTTTTTCATAAAGTATTTCTCGACATAATAATTACATACAATTTAATTTTGTAACTTATTGATGTATTAATAAATTATTTTAACAGTTTATCACAATTTAAAAACTTAAATATATACATAAAATATAATATAAAATATTTTAAAAAATTATAAAATATTGATATTTAAAAAAGTTAATGAATAATTTAAAAGCAATTACATAGATGTAGTACGAGAAAATATCGGTCTGTCCGAACCTTAAATGTTCAAAGAAAGGTCAATGTCAGAGATGCGAATATATAGGTTGCAGCAAACTAAAGTTTGTACAAAAATTTAAGGGATAATAAATTATTTCGTCCTTCAACTTTATGTTATTTTTGGTTTAGATCCCTGAACTATGAAAAATAATATACGGATACCTAAACTTTTAAAATTTCCGATTGACATCCTTCCTTTCGCGGAATGAAGTGAAAATTTAACATGTTAATCTTCGAGTGCTTATAAGAACATGGGTGGCGAAAATTTTCGATTTCGAATTCACTAACATATAGAAATATGTACTTTAATTTCAAAGGAGACAAAGATAGATAAAAGACAGATAAAAAATGCTGCAAACGCCTGCTGCACTATTCTGACAGCTTATTCTATTCATTCAATCATTTCCCCACCCGTGTGTTGTGTTCTTTCTGCCAAACCCAAAAACCCAATTTCATATTTCCAAGAAAATTCTGTTTTTCATAAAAAAGATTGCATTTTTAGCAGTTTTTGGTTGAGTCTTGAAGTTGTAAATTGAAGGGAAGTGATCATGGCCAGGTTTTCAGGGACAACACAAAAGTGTAAGGCATGTGAGAAGACTGTGTATGTCATGGATGAACTCACTGCTGATAACAAAGTCTATCACAAGTCTTGTTTTAGATGTCACCACTGCAAGGGCACCCTTAAGGTCATTTTGCTCATACCCCTTTTATTTTAGGATTGTAGACATATGTTATCAATCTTTTTAATGTTAATTGGGGGGGCTGGATTATGTAATTGTTATACCTTGATACTTGATATGGGTATGGGAGCACTACACCATAAACAGCCTACAGTAACACCAAAAAAATGTTACAGCAGGTCCATTATATGTTACCTTAGGCCCCATAACTAGCTAAGGTAACATCTTTTCGATGATAGCTCTCAGCATGTTGCCTTAGGGATCTAAGGTAACATCTTTGATCCCTAACGTAACATGCATTTTTATGTTACCTCAGCTTGCTATGGTAACAAAACTAAGGTCTACGCTAACTTAAAATCTATGTTACCTTAGAGGTCTAAATTTTTTTTAAAAACAGTGGGACCCACGTGGGGACCACTGTGGGACCCACGTGGGGACCACTGTGGGACCCACGTGGGGACCACTGTGGGACCCACTGTGAGCCCACTTTTGTTGGCAACATTGTATGCCCTAGTGTAACATCTTTTATGTTAGCTTAGGTTTTATGTAGCAACATTTACATTAGCTAAGGTAACATCTTTCCAAAAAAATGAACAAAACAGCACACAAATATTATACAATCCTAAATTAAACCTGCTGTTCATTCCAAATCCAACACATTACCAAATTCATAATCCAAAACAAGTACATCCACCAGCCACTACATACTCAAACATCATAATTCACCATCATAAAATTAACCAACTACTAGAAATATTGTAGACTAGTTCACGACGATCATAGGTACTAATAGTAGTAGCAGAATACTATAAAGTGAAAACATAGAGATGTCACAGTGCCATCCATACTAGAAGCTACTGCCGTCAGTCATAGGCGTACCATCATCGTCACCAGAATCAGTCGCACACAAATCCTCAAGATTAACTGTGATGTTTGGGTTGGCTCAGCTAGCTTTTTAAGAACCACAACGAGATTCTGTTGCACCTTCTTGTTCACCTGCTCATCAACATCTGCTTGGACTTGTTTCACCTTCTCCTCAACTTCATCAGCAAGGCTTTGCCTTATCTTCTTTGTCAGCTCTTGCACGTACGTGTCTGTTGGAGCATTAGAACTGGAACCTACGACTGATGGCTTTGCACATCTCCCTAAGAGCCAAGTTGGACCATGTGATTTTCCATCTGAAAACAGTTCATGACCAACAGCATCTCCAGCATTGAGTTTTTTGCTAATCGTTTCCTACCAAATAAAGCCACATGAATATATGAATACAAAAAAGTCAGATGTTCATCAACTACATTTAATTGATTATGAAATAAAAAACTTACAATTTTGGTATTCATTATTTTAGGATCAGTCTTGTATGTGCGTCCTTCATAACGTTTCCGAGTTACTTCAAAAATCTTTGCGTCACATGGTGCAGCCTGATCCGGTGCCTTCTTTTTCTATCAAAAAAGAAGGTACAAGACATGTTACAGATTCAACATATGTCTAAAACATAATAAACATTAGAATGTAAGCTTTGAAAAAAATTGTGTACTGCCTACAAACATCTAACTTTATTACTGCATTTTTTTTACTAATTTGTTTTTCTAAATTATATTACCACATTTATTCTAGCATGTACTACAACTATAATTTAACCCTACTTAATTGCCATGCTAAAATATATATAAATGAACAATATCTTTGTAAGGCAAAATGGGAAATGTTCGACGATCAGGCAACTAGAAGAATTGGAGTTCTCATATAGGTTCAAACATAAAATTTAGTAGTTTTAATCTGTGAAATTCAATAAGTCAATTTCCTCACTGAGTCCATAAAATTGATCACAGGAGACCAACCAAGAATTGATCAGCTTTAAGTACTTCCTCACTGAGTCCATGATTTCACACCATACATGAAAGACAATAAATTAATTAATCACATACCAACTTGTTTCGAGCTTGTGCGAAACTTTTTGGGCCGTTAGTGTGAGTGTCGACATATAATTGACGACTAGTTGAATTTTTCTTGGCTCTCTCCTACAAAACATATGAGAAATAGCAGTTTATATAAATATAAGATGATCTTCGGTGCTTAAAGATTCAAGTGTATATACCTGAACACTCTTGTCATTCCAGTACTCCAAGAGCAGTTTGAACCTCTCGACTGGAATTTCATCTGGCCTATTTTCTAGCCTTTGTTCATCATTTTCATAGGCTGTATAATGTGCCGCCTTAATTCGACTCTTATACCCCTTCCAAAGTGCATGAATTGTCTGCTCCACCCACTTTTCCAATTCCTCGGAAATAATATAGCGAGCCTTGAAAAGAATCAATTAATCAATGATAATAAATAAATTATTTTTCAGTGTATTGCATGTGTCACTATAATTAATTAAAACAGAACCGTGAAGGTAAATTATTGCTCATAAATTACCTTGCAATAATTCCACATAGTCTTCTTCAAGTTCTCAGGAACGTGACGCCAAGTTACATAAGTAAGTGACACACATTGCTTTGCAACTGTTCCCAGAAAGTTACTTAGCTCAGATAATACTTTGTCACTATCCGCAATGGGTTGGCCAAATTCATTCATCCCAATGACAATTCTCTTGTCCAAGCTTCTCGTATGAACATTATCCATCCTCGTTTTTCCTCTCAGCCTTTTAGGAACTTCAACTGCAATTGATCAATGTTAATTGAGAAAGTAATCCCTCTGTATACTTCTTGATCACCCTAATAGTAATATATACAGAGCAGATAATTCAAATTCATAAAAAAACATAAGCAAGATATGATAACCTTCTTCATCACCGCCTTCTTCAATATCTTCTTCATTTTCAGGCAAATTTCTTTCCTCGACAGTCCTCTTACTTCCAATTGTAGCTACCACCTGAATACCTTTTTCCTTTGCAACTTGTTCCTCTTGACGTTTTCGCATAGCGATAAAAGCAGCCATTGAACCGTTGCCATCGTCTGGTTGGGGTAACTGTGGTAACTCAATGTTAGGAACTGCAGATTCAGAAGGTTGTACAGGTCGACATGTCACTTCCTTTTTGCTTGCCTCCTCAGTTGCAGGATTTTTCGATGCAGCCTCCTCAGTTGCAGGCTTTTTCGACGCAGCATTGGATCGGGATCGTGTTGTTGCTCCACGTCCCATAAGAAGCTTTTTGTTATCCGCTTTCTTTGGTTTCTGAAATTGAAAGTAAACAACAATTAGTTGAAGTTTAAGTGCGAAACATGAATCAATTAAACATATGGGTATATTCAATTGAAGAAACCGAAAAAGCCCCAATTGAAAGAAACCCTAAATTGAAGAATCCCTAATTTGAAGCCTCAAACATGCATGCTAATCAATTAAGCAGCATAATTTGAAGATTTAAACAACATAATTTCAGAGAAGATTTAGGGAAGAGAGGTTTACGGGAGAGAGAGCGAGAGGGTGAGAGTGCGCGAGAGTGTGAGAATGAGTGAGCTAGCCTTCTTTTTTGTGTAAGTGTAAACTTTACATAAACATTTCAGACAGCGGGATAAAATGCCGCTCAAACATTTCATTTGGGCCTCTCAAATATTTCATGGGCCGCTCAAACATTTCACTGGCCGCTCAAACACTACTGTAAATATTTTACTTTTACTTTTTACCGGAAATATTTACTTTTATGTTTTTTTGATTTTTTTTATTTTGTTTTTATAATATGCATTTCATATTTAATAAATAAATAGAATCTAAAAAATAATAACAATTAAATACCTTGATATTCGAAAAAAAAAACCCATTCAATTGGTAAACTCTTACTTTTTAAAAACTCAAATATTATAGAGGTAAATGTGATTTTTAAATATTTAAATAATTTTTTGGTTAAAAAATTCAAAATTGAGTTTATTAATGATCTAAGGTAACATATCATTTATGTTACAAACATCCAACACTTTAAAGCTATGGTAACATCACATTTGTGGCTAAGGTAACACAAAAAACAAAATGTTGGGGGTGTTTGGAAGTTAGAGGTTTGGGATAAAATTAGAGGTTTGGGGGTAGATTAGAGGTTTGACCAAATGAAACCTCTAATGTGAGTGTTTGGTTGTTAGAGGTTTGAGTTAGAGGTTTGGGATCAAAAAGCTAATTTTGAAAAAGCTCCTTTTAGGAGCTTTTTCAATTAGAGGTTTGCTATGTGTCACAAAAAGTTATTCAAAAAGCTATTTACCAAACACTTTTATTCAAAACAGCTAATTTCAATCCGCTAGTCAAAACAGCTAATTCAATCCGCTAGTCAAAACAGCTAATTCAATCCGCTATCAGCTAACAGCTATCAGCTAATTGCCAAACAGGGCCGTTATGTTAGGTCCAAAGTAACATGCTAAGGTAACATATTCTAGCAACATCCATTAAAAAAATGTAACGATAGGCCATATATGGTGTAGTGGAGGTTATTAAATTTATGCGCGATTCCTTTGGTGATTTCTCAATAGTCTTAGGTTGCCAAGTTACAATTTTTTATGCATCTGCATAGTAGACCTAACCTGAGATAGCTAATAAATGTACAAATTTGAAATCTACCATACTGGAAGAGGTTATAAAGAGTAAGCTTATCATCTAGCTATACTAGTCATTGAAATGAATGAGAATTACTTATATGATCATGTAAAGTGTTGGGTTGATCACCAGCCCCCTTTTTAGTCATATCAAGTAACATCACTTGGTGATACTTTCTGTGTCCTGAAGCAACTAGGTACGAGTGCGGAATACTCAAGGATCATAAGTTCATAACTTTAATACTGAATATATAAGTTAATGCCAAGTTATGATATTTTTGATCTGAAGCTGAAATATGATCATTCTGTCCTTCACCAGTATTCTGTGTACTAACATCTACAAATCCTGACTCCTCCTTAGAGTGATCAGATACTGTTGATGTCTCAATTCTAGCTGATATTGGAAGTACATACAAAGGAATACTAGGATCATTAGGAATTTCTTCTGGTACAAGTGGTGTAGAAGTTTGTCTTAGCCTTTCACCTCTTTTGTTGATAATTCCTGCAAGCCTTTCTTTTTGCTTCTGAGCTTTAACTTCTGGCTTTGCATTGTGCTTTGCTAAGTCATTCTTCTCATACATCTTGATAAAAGAATAAGTACCAGCATCCATACCAAGATTGTCAGACCAAGATTCAGGAAAAACCTGATCCCAGAAATCAAATGATGGTGGTTTCCTAATTTTCTCTCCCTCACTATGGAGTTAATCATCCATACCCTCATTCTCACTTTGACTATCAAAAGTCAACACTCTTTCTACCTCTCCTTTTGCCTGGTCAGGAGCCAGCCTCTCAGATTGTGGATCAATATCCATCTTTTCAAGTGTATCAATCAAATTTGGATAAGTGCTCTCATGACCTACAGAAAAATAGAGTTTAGAAGAAGTTTTTATACCTGAACTCACATGGAGAGAGGGTTCCTCATCTGGCAAAGGGCTTGAGGTTTTCTCCAAGGAGTGAGCTGCTATAGTCTCTGAATCCTGACAAACATCTTCTTTCTTTTCAAAGACTACATGCTCAAGTATACCACTTTCAGGTTCTCTACTAGACTCTAATGTCTTCAGTAATACTTCATTAGACACCATAGTAAGCATGTCATCGTCTTTAAGTGTTGGTTGCTGAGACACACCCTCAAGGTGGATAGACTCTTTCTGAACAATGTTTGTTTGATCGTCAGTAGAATCAATCAAAGTCCTTCCTCCCATATCATTGGGTTTCTAACTTGCAATTTCAGTCATCACAAAAGACCTTTCAGCATCAACTATCACAGCTCCTGAGTCATCCAACCTCTGACTAGATGGTTCTTGTGTGACTGTGATCTGATTTGTCCTACTATCCACCACTGGTGCAATAGTATCTCCTGTTGACTGCATTCCTCTATCTACTTCCTCCTGTTGTCCACCTTGAGCTGAAGCATCTTCAATAATGACATCCTTGTCAAATAAATATGCATGAAGTGATTGAAGTGCAACATGCTTTGAGAGTCCAAATTTCTTGACTAATTGTCTTCTGACAGATACATAGAAATACATCTTCATTAAGTCAAGTCTTTGATGTAGAAGTCCATATTCTTCTGGAAATAAAAGTTTTGGTACTCTTTCAACTAGAAAATCTAGAACAGGCCTGGATAGTTTCACTTTAATAGAAATAACTCCCAAAGCCAGTCTGTATGATAATGTAGTTTCCCATAAAGAATCAATATCAAGATCTCTATTGTCAATTGCTGACTTAATTGTAGCTTCATTTGTAGAGACATGCATTATATTAGTTGGACTAGACTCTGTGTGTAGGTGACAATTGAATCTTTCTCCTTGTTCTCCTAGTATAGTGAGCAAAAGATTTATCCTGAGAAGACTCAAGAGGTGTAGACACAGAAGTGATCTTGGGATGAGATCCTTTTTCAATAGACACAGTCTTTTGAGAGACAGTATCTAGTAACATTTTTTCCTTTTTAAGTACTACAGTCTTTTGAGAGACTACAGCTTGGTTGTGACTAGGTGCTTCATCTCTTTATCCTAGCTTAGAAAGTTGAATTGCAGCCTTCAATTCTTCTCTCTCAGCAAGAGATATATTATCATCATCTTCACTAGAACTACTACTACTACTTGACACAACAAATCTTCTCTTTCTTACAACTGATGTTTTTTGAGAAACACCAGAGGTTGGTTTCTTTGAAACAATAGGTTGTGGATCAAAAATTTGTTCTTGAATTATTTCAGAGACTACAATGTTTTGGGCTACTTGGGTAGACACAGGGGGGTTCTCCTCCAAATGAGATTCCTGAGCCATTTCACCACAAAAGAAAGAAGAATTGTATAGAGTAGGAAGATGAGTTTTAAGAATTACCTGAACATGATGTGGATAATGAATTGCAGGTATTTCATCTAGATTCTTTTCATTGTCCTTCTTTGTAATGTCAGAGAAAATTCTCTTTTGTTGTACATAGGAAGAAACACAATGTTCTCTACCAAATCTAGCTTCAACATCAGGAATAAAATGGTTAATAAACATTTGCATAAATCTATGATAATAAATCATTTTCCTGTCTTGATCTCTTGACCCAAGTTTAATACACATCTGCTTGTGAAACAGCAGCTTGATTTATTTCTAGAGATGTTGCCAATGCATAACGCAAAGGTCCAATAGCCATAAAATCCATCACACGATGAAAATTAGCTGATACACCTTTCTTGCTGGTGATTGCTGCAACATGATTGTTAGTCATAAAATCAAAGTCACCAAACTTGAATGCTACTGATTTTGGTAGTCTTCTTTGAGCTGCCATTTTTGATCTGAAAAGAACTTGAGAAATCTTGAAATTGATTAGAGATTTTGAGAACTTAAATGAATGTTTTTGCCTTTGGAAACTCGAATTAGAAGTTAGCAATAAACAATCAGAGTCTCAAAATAAAGATATATTCAAAAATCCTTCAGACCCACTACCCACGTTGACACGTAGGTTGACAGGTGTCAGTCCCTGAAAAATGCAGTTTACCCACGATTTTTGGAAAATAAAATCCAAAATTGATTTCAATTAAATAAATCAGGGTAAAATCAAAATAAAATCAATACTGACCAGCTTTATTTCCTAATGTGATCTTTTTCACTCTTGTTTTCCTGATCACTATTATCCTTATTCCAGAGATTAAATGGAGTTCCACGTGGCAATTTCAAAATTTAACCTGAAAAGAACATCAATAATCCAAACAAAAATATTTTGTTAGATTATCAAAATATCTTGGAAATATGAAAGGACCAGTCATACGCATAGATATATACGCAGATACATTGAACATTTAAAATGACTGTTCAGCTTCTCACTCTTTCCTTTATTAACACCTGATGTCTTTTGCCTTTCTTAACTCCAAAAACACACAAAACCTCTCTGTAATCACAGAGCTTCCACCAAAACACAATGGCCTTTAACCCAATCTTCATATTCCTCACAAATGTTGAACCGATTGTTCATGACCAAAGGTTCATAGTTTGTCTCTTTGAAGAGATGACTTTTCTCATCGCTTTAGACATGATTGGAGTAGATCCAAATAATGTCCAGAATCTTCTCTTAAAGCATCCATCTGTTGGATACAATCTCCCTCTAACTTCCTCAAAACTTGAGGATGAAGAATTTGGCTGAGAGTCTGAGGTTGATCTTGATGGAGAT
Organism: Kitagawia praeruptora; assembly: GCA_037693485.1. Classification (NCBI taxonomy): domain Eukaryota; kingdom Viridiplantae; phylum Streptophyta; class Magnoliopsida; order Apiales; family Apiaceae; genus Kitagawia; species Kitagawia praeruptora. The sequence continues at coordinate 24,819,448 of CM075350.1, read as the reverse complement.
GCTATTCATTCTCCTCAACAAGAATGGAGTTGAGTCTGCTGCTCTCATTCAAGTCGCCCAGACAAGGAATCCAGGAGTAGATCATCAAAGTTACTCTTGAGATGCTCCTTGTCCTGAAGTAGATCTTTGAAGATTAAGAACAGCAACAACTTTAGACAAGAATAGGGTTATCAGTAGAAGTTAGACAAAAAGATGTTTGTATTTCATTTCCATGTATGTAATGCTTTTAATTAATGAAAATACAATTTCTTATTATCTACTTGCCTATTGTTGTTTATTGACTGATCTGAAAAACAATTTAAATTATCAATATCAATGAATTAAAGCTTGCTAGCATAGACTTAACAGAATTCAGAATTAGATCACTACATAAAATGAACTTTAGGATTTGAATAAGACACACAAATTTCACAATCCTGATACTGACGATAAAATCCTGATGACGTCAGCATACTGATAGCAATCCTGATCCTGATAAAAATAAGTCTATCATACTGAAATTTATCAAGGTACAATGTTACAGCTTAAGCATTTAACATTCAAATATAGATCCTGACAAGAATATCAAGTCTATAAGCTGAAAACAACATACCTTGCTACTTTTGCAGATGTTAAAGATCTAGAAATTTAACATTCCTAACTCACTTACTAACCTACTGAATGTATCCTCATCAAGTGGTTTAGTTAGAATATCTGCAAGTTGTTTGTCAGTAGGAACAAAATGAAGTTCCACAGTACCATTCTCAATATGTTCTCTAATAAAATGATACCTGACATCAATGTGCTTAGTCCTTGAATGTTGAACTGGATTTTCTGCAATTTTGATAGCACTAGTATTATCACAAAACATGGGAATATTACTAAGTGTCATACCATAATCCATCAACTGATTTCTTATCCAAAGGAGTTGTGCACAACAACTGCCTGTTGCTATGTACTCAGCTTCTGCAGTTGAGGTTAAAACTGATTGTTGCTTCTTGCTTGCCCAAGAAATCAATTTGTTTCCCAAGAATTGACATGTACCTGTAATGCTTTTCCTGTCTATTTTACACCCTGCATAGTCAGAGTCTGAATAGCCAATTAGGGAGAAATTAGATTCTCTAGGATACCACAAACCAAGATTTGGAGTTCCTTTGAGATATCTAAAAATTCTCTTCACAACAATTAAATGAGATTCCTTAGGATCACTTTGGAATCTAGCACATAAACAGGTAGAAAACATTATATCTGGTCTACTTGCAGTCAAATATAACAATGAGCCTATCATGCCTCTATAACTAGTATTATCCACACTCTTTCCTTTAGGATCAGAGTCTAGTTTAGTGGCTGTAGTCATGGATGTTTTTGAAACTGCACAGTCTTGAAAGTCAAATCTTCTTAACAGATCTGGACTCAGTTTTCCAAGAAGGTTTTTGATTGCAGTCTAGGGCCAAATGATTATGATTTCCACACTTATAGTATTTTTTCTTAGGTGCATCAGGTACATTCTTGTAATTATTCTCATTGTTAATACCTTCTTTTCCATTCCTATTTCTTTTGATCTTGCTAGACTCTGAAAGACCATCTAGTTTCTGTTTCAACTGAGACTTAGACAGAAACCCTATGTTGACATTCTTAGGTTTCTCTAACACTTTCTCATCTGAATTACTATTGTTAATTCTTTTGTGTACAACAGGGGTACCTTTTGAATCAACAAATTTAACATGTTTAGGTTCAGAAACAATTCTCTTACCTTCAGATTTAGATGTGCTAGCTTCTACTTTACTATCATCATTGACAATAGCTACTTTTTCTTCTTGTCTAGCTTTATCAAAACCTAAACCATTAACTTTACCACGAATTCCACTTTCAATGATTTCTTGAGTCTTTTTACCAGAATTATTAATGGTCTTAATCACATCTCTCTCTTCCTCTAGTTCTTTTCTGACATAGTCATAAGCCTCAAGAATAACATTATAATCATGCTTAGCTTTATCAGAACTTAATCTATATTCTTCCATTTGAACTAACTCAGATTCAAGAAAATTATTTCTATCAATAAACTTATCATTCTTAACCTTAAGTTCAACTCTTTCACTAGTAAGAATTCTAAAATTAGTCATAAGATTCTTAAACTCAGCATGGATAGATCTAATTTCATCAGAATTTAAGCTATCAAATGAATCAAGAGTGTGAAGTGATACCTTAACAGAAGATGGTGAAGTTTTCTTTGGAGATCCAGGTTTGTCTGAAACATTTGACATCAGTGCAATGTTGTCATAATCCAATTCATCTTCAGAATCACTGGAATCAGCCCAATCCTTCTGTGTGACCATGAGTGCATTACCCTTTCCTGAATTCCTAGGCTTCTTACACTCACTAGCAAAGTGTCCAAGCTCGCTGCAGTTAAATCACTTGATATTGGCCTTATCAAGCTTGACAATTGTACTTTTGCCTTTGTCACTCTTCTTCTCCTCCTTCTTTTGAAAAGGTCCTTTGCTAAATCTTCTCCTGTTGAATCTTCCTTTCTTGAAAGCTTTAGCAAACATAGCAAAGAGTTCCTACATCTCTGATTCAGAATCATTGTTGTCAGAGTCTACATCAGTAGTCTCTGACTCAGAACTTTCTTTGCTTTTCTTCTTCCTTGAGTTCTTTACAGCAGGCTCATCATGTTGTTCCTCTGGAAGATTCTTTAAGTCAGATTTAGCAGTGAGTGCAACAGTTTTCATCTTTCCTTCACCCCTGTTCTTCTTCTGCTGCTTGTCAAGTTCATAAGCCCTCAATTTTCCATGCACTGCCTCTAATGATATCTCATCCAGATCATTAGCTTCCTCAATTGCAGATATCTTCTCATTGTTGAAATCAGGCAAGGCTTTCATGAACTTAGTATTGATATCCTCCAAGTCATAATATTTACCATGCATGGCCATCTCATTGATGAGTTTTGTAAACCTATCAAAGGTATCAGTAAGTGACTCACCAGACTTGGATTCAAAGTACTCATACTGTTGTATAAGTAGTGTCCTCATATTCTTCCTGACATGTTTAGTTCCTTCACAGTGAACCTTAAGATTGTCCTATATATCCTTAGCAGTCTTACAAGAGAGAACATAGTTAGTAAGAACAGAATCAAGACTGTTGAATAATATGTTTCTCACTTTATCATCTTTAAGAACGTTCTCTTTTTCCTTATCTGTCCATTCAGATTTAGGCTTCTCTGCTGTATGTTCTGGAACAACCTCACCATCAACAGTTGCTTGTCCAACAACCTTCGTTGGGATAAATGGTCCATCTCTGATCCTGTCAAGATAATCAGGATCTGTTGCTTCCAGATGATGCAACATCTTTACTTCCCATAGAGTATATTCGTTTCTCTTGAGCATGGGGATCTTAGTATTACCATCCTTGTAACCAGACATGATTGCAGATCTTTATGATTATTCGAAATCAACCTGTTCTGATACCAATTGTTAACTCGAATAACTTGTAGAAGGGGGGTTTGAATACAAGTTATATAATCGTGTCTGATTTTTGCTCGAATAAATAAACAAGAACAAACGAATGAATCAAACTGTTTGTATTAATAAGATCAAATACAAACTCTACCAAAGGTGTACAAATACCTTTAGCAGCTGCTGACAATACAAATCTCTATCTGTTTGTACTCTTGTATACTTACGATTACAAACCTCACAAACTCACTCTTTACAATGATATAGAGAGAGAATTTTTAATGCTACCTATCAACTAATAACAGGAAGTTAGCCTATACATGACAATGTTCTGCCATCCAGTTGATAGTTTCCATCAATAGAAAATTCTTTCCTTCATGATATCTTCTTGCTTGTTATTCAAACAAAGATCCTATTTTATAGCACTTGCCAGTTTCTATAGCATCCATAATGACATCATCAGTAACACGACTGATATCAGGATTTCATCTTGCATCAGGATCTAACCATCCTTACAAACGTCTGTGTCCCTTTTTTCTATTTGTTGAGTCTAGACCATTTTTAAGTTATTTTATTTTATAACAAAAGGATGCACAAAAGTTAGTAGTACTAGTATGTGCATTTGAACAGAGGGAAAAAGTAAGCACATATCCCGATCTAAACGCTCTCATGGGGTCAACAATGACAGAAAATCTTAGTCAGTTTAACAGCTGGGATATTTCATTGTTCGATACAAGTGAGCAAGCAGGTATTCCGTCATATGATGTCTGTACGTCCATCAATTGCATTAGAGAATCAAGTCAATTAGGTCCTTTTGAACAAGGCCTCTGCGGTCCAATATTCTCTCCTCCCCATTATGAGGAGGATATTCTGGATTTTTTGAACTCCGACAATCAACCTGAAAGGCTCAGCCCAGAATTAAAGCCTAAACTGTCATGGTTTATAATTATCTGTGTTTCAAGGTGGTTCGGGATAAGGAAAAGGGTTGGAACCTCGGAAAGGGATCGTGCAAACAAGAAACAGAAGATCACATGACATATGAAGATTAGAATTTTTAACTCATAGTTACATGAGAAATTTAAACTTGTTGCATAGGTACTGCCCATGAAGATATGTGCAGGTTCAGGGGAGCAAAATGTTGGATTTTGATGCAGCAATGGTACAAGAGATCATCGAAAGCATTCTTCTGTTTCTCCAGACTCTTAATGCACCTTTCAAAGCTTGGTTTTAAAGATGAAGCTCTTTCAAATTTGAATCTGGTAAGCACACTGTACAAATTAAGGGAAGATAGAATGCAGTAGGGTTGTAGGGGACGGGACATTTCCAGTTCTGGCAATCGAAGTTGATGGTTTGTAGAAAATGGTTTATGAAACAAGAAATGATTTTAGCTCTGCTAGATGCCTGATATGTCAGATATCTGGTGAAATTATAAAATGAAATGTGGAGAACGACTTGTATGAATTCAATGAGATAGAAAAAAGTTGTTTGTATTTAGCAAAAAAAAAAAGTTGTTTGTACAAGCCTTGTTTTTGTACGTATGCTGTATGCATTTTTTGTTTGAACTAATAGTAATTTAAAGAGTATGGTGTAATAAGTTTAGAGAAGCGGAAATGTAAGAGTATATGTTCACATACACAGAGTAATCAATGAAGAAGATGAATCATCTGTAAGCAACATAACAGTCTCATATTATATCAACAACATCCATTACAAACTGAGCAAAGCTCTGAAGAAAGTTACAGAAGAAAAGTTTGTTATTATGAAAAGTTAACTAGAGAATGTTTCTCTTGTCTTTTATAACAAGAAATGTAACTAACTATTCAGATTGACAGATGTGATGCCACATCATCTTTTGTCTCGTTTTTCTCATCTACGCCACTTGTACACTATGTATTGGATAATATTCCCCCCTCAGATGGAATGTGGGAAGGTTGAATCACATTCAATCTGGATAGAAGAAACTAGTGAGCACGTTTGTTGAGGCCTTTCGTAAGAACATCAGCTAACTGATGTGTACTAGAAATATGAACTGGACGAATCTGTTTGAGCTGGACCTGTGCACGAACAAAATGGCAATCAATAGAAAAATGTTTAGTCTTAGGATGAAAAACAGGATCCTCAGCAATATCTAATACAGCCTGATTATCACAATGTATAACATTGGGAGGTGCTTGAGGAACATTAAGTTCAGATAAGAGAAGGTGCATCCAAGATAATTCACAAGTAGTGTCTCCTAAAGAACGAAGTTCAGACTCTGTAGTAGAACTAGAAACAACTTTTTGTTTCTTAGATTGCCAACTAATGAGTGAAGGACCAAACATCAAGCAATAACCATAAACAGAGCGAGCTGTGTCAGTACATGTACCCCAATCACTATCACAATAAGCTGTTAGCTTAAGATCAGAATTAGAAGGATAAAATAAACCTTGAGAAGATGTTCCCTTAAGATAACGAAGAAATCTTTGAACAGCCATCAAATGAGGAACACGAGGAGATTGAAGGAATTGACTCAAAAGATGCATAATAAAAGAGATATCAGGTCGAGAAACAGTTAAGTAAAGAAGCTTTCCCACAAATTTTCGATAGAGAGAAGGATTGTCAATGAGTTGACCATCATGTTATGATAGCTTGACAGTACTATCAACAGGTAGGGATAATGGCTTGGAATGTTCAAGACCAGCTTCTAAAAGCATATCAGGCACAAATTTGTGTTGATGAAGAAAAATGCCAATAGAAGTTCTGCTAATTTCCAAACCTAAGTGTTGTGCCCAAAATCTCCATGGGCTAGATTTAGGCCCAATAAGCTATAGGGTCCAATCCATACGAGCCAGAAAATAGATCTATTACAAGATATGAAGACTAGACATGAATAAATGAGCACTCGCTGAGTAGACAGTCAATAAGCTACAAGTATTATGAGGTTCCTGATGAACCGGAAGCTGAGTAGATTACGAATGGACCAGGTTCCTCCCTGCAGAAGAGTTCAAGAAAGCCTAACAGCAGTAGTGAAGACAGCAAGAGCATATGGGAACCACAAAGAGGCTCCCCAAACTAATATATTTGTTATTTGTGCAGGTACAAGTACCTATAATGAGGTCCCTAAGCAATATGTCCCGAAATAAGGAGGTTCCTGAGAAACAGGTTCCTAGACAGAGGTTCCTGAGAACCAGGTTCCGAAATACAGGTTCCTGAGCGCCAGGTTCCTGAGACATAGGTTCCTGAGCACCAGGTTCCTGAGCGTAGCCAGCCAGAAAGAGACGGAATTATTATTGGAGTGTAATTCTAGGGCGCAGTTGATCCTAGAATGCCTCTAATAGACATGAGAATTATAGTAGGGTACGAACTCGAGTTCTACTCTACTTAGCCAACTAGTTCGTGAAAGGCTCTAAAGGAACCTGAGTCCTACACGAATTAGACAACCGAATACAGCTGGTCAAGCAGAATCAGCTTCGCATTAGAACTACGTGATCTTGATCCCTATATAAACAAGGGTACGTAGGCACCTTGGGAGAACGGCCACAGATCTCGCTAATGGAACCTGCGATGATTCTCGTAACCTCTCAAGCTCAGCTCACCCCCGCCATCAAATCACACCCAAATCATCAAAAACAGCCAATTACATGTGTTACACTTGTAAATTCCAGCGGGCCTCCGAAAATCACGTTGATTATGAAAATCCTCCATCAACATTGGCGCTAAAAGGAGGGGCCCTTGCCTTGCTTGTTTGTGGAGGACAAACAAGAAATCGAATAAAAGGATGGGTGGTTATATCGTGTTATTAGAGTTGGCTTGAGAGAGACACTCGTGGATGTTGTGTAAAAAACTTATACACGCAAACAACATAAACTATACAAAATCATGATGGATGCATAAGATGATGATGATGATCATACGCAACGTGAAAGTCAGATGATCAATATCTTCCCCCGAGAACTTATATTTATAGGTGAAACTTATTCACGTAATGATTCTAGCATGTATCAATGGAGTTTGGTTTGGTGAAGACAACCGGCAGTGTTCATGGGTCAAACAGATAAAGGATCATAGCTGTTTTGTTGATTAACCTACGGTAGAGCGAGATGTGGCGAACAATGATACATCTGACAAGCAACGATTATTGTTTGAGAAGCAAAGATTAACCGGCAGGCAACGTGAAGGTTAGATGCAGGATACATGGTGATACATCTCTTATAACCCCAACAAACATAAACACCGGGGGGCCGGTGTCGAAACGAAACGACGAGAACAAATATGGTGGTGGTTTTCATTATTGTAGAATCAAACATGGACGAACGATCAGGTAATCACTACGTAAAAGTCAGCACGGGTTATAAAGAGGGGATTGGTCCACACCCATCAGGCGAGACTGTTTCGAAACATAGCTCGGACATGTGCGTGAGCTTGTTCATTCGAGGGACTAGTCATCAGCAGAGAGAACGATCATGTTAAGGTTCAAGGTTCAAATTTTATGGTGGCAGCTTTTGCAATTTAAAGTTCCATACAAACGTGAACATAAATAGAAGCAAAGGGGTCCATGCTGGTGGGCTGCGATATAGAGTTATGAGATGCGCCAGTGAAAGCATTAAGACATGAGATAGGACTGAAGATGTACCAATTCTAGCAGATGTTGGCTTCATATTTTCATACAAACTGATACACTAATAAGATATGAGTGTGGAAGAGAATATACGAAACAAAGCGTATTGATGTCATTGTTTACGTAAGTTCAGTTGTGAAGACGGAGAGAACAATAAGCAATGCTTGACTGGAGGAAGCTGCTCTAGCGAGGACTGGGACATAAAGCAACACTAGGTCCAGTTTTGAATATGAGTTGGATGACAAACTAACCAAACGCTGAGCAGCGCATGTAAGTCTTGTTCGAAGGTCTGGTCGCAACTAGAAGCATGTTTTAAGCTTCAAGAACGAGGATATAGAGACGCAGAGATGGAGCTGTCATAATTCATCCATTGTACGCAAACTAAATCTGGGCAACTGTCATGAGATCAGCAGAAGAGTATGGTAACCAGGAGATACAAGCGATGACCAGTGTTTATCAGATTCTTGAGCAGCTTGGAAATTCAATTAATGACAGAAATTAAACAACAAACGAAGCATTGTTAACGGAATACATGTAATTTGCTGGTGTTATGGACAGGCTGGTGAAAAACATAGCTGATAGCGTACTTGCAGTGCTAAATAATGCAGAGCACGTTGTAACCAAGGAAAAAAGAGAATGTTGAGGTTATAAGGCTGCAAAGAAGAAGAATGATCAGTAGAACAATCCTATAATCTAGTACATACAGGAAAGAGATGAGGCTACATGACGCAGTCGAAGTTAAAAATAAAACCAGGGAGTACTGATCACGGATTTCATAACTATGGCTACTGCTTGCAGAGTGAATTTAGTTTGTCAAGCAAAAAGCTCATCTATATGACGACAACAGCTTCTTAAAGACAGGAGATATCTGGGCATCGACTCAGCGACTAAACAGGTTTGAAGAGCATGGATGATACAAGAGCCGTTGTTAAAATCCAGAATGGGGAAGGAGATTGCACGGAGGCTGGGCTTGCCTAGAAGAAAATGATGAAAAACATGGCCAGAAAGAGAATGTGGAAGTCAGAGAGCACTAGTCGTGTTTGTATGTCAATAAAGGTTTGCTATGCAGGTTCCTAAGCCTCATAAAGATGACGATGTTTTGTACCAGCAATGACATTGATGAAAAAGAAGAGCGGCAAAGCATTGGTTCTAGAAACTTTATTGTAACAGAGATGCATGCATGAAATCACAGCAGCTTTGGGCTTGTTTAAACACGGAGAAACTGGAGACCATTCCCAGAATGAAAAGTTGACGACGAAGTAATAGTGCAGGAGAGGGAATTGTTAATGGCAGAACCCGCTTGCAAAACAAATTTCTTGGCAATGCACAAAGCTACAAAATAACAGGGCATAAAATATGGCAGCATGGTAGCCACATTGCAGAAGCAGATAAATCAACATGTAATATAAGGAAGCTATAGATGGGTTGTTTACATGAGAAAAGGAGTTCAACGCAGAAAACCACCATTCTGAGACTGCAGATTCTGAGCCAACTTTGCAGAATAAACTGCTTTGATTCGGAAGGCTGTAGATTGAGTATGATATACCGTTGGAAAGATATCGAAGTCTAGTTTTAAGCAAAATTGATGGCTCGTCAAAATACCTTTTCTACAGGAAGTTATGCCATAATTAGTGAAGAGTAGTCAAGTTGTCCAGAATGATACGTTTCCAAGTTGCGAGGTTTGGTGTCAATGTTGGCCAGCTAGTTTACATAATTGCCAGGATGTATGAGATGATGAGTTGCATAGGAAAAGGAAGACTTCTAAAAGTTGATAACAAGCATCACAAATTGTGAAAAAAGAATTCACGCATAGAGAAAGCGGAATTAAGGCAATTGATTGAAAGAAATTGAGCAAATTACACATAGATGTGTGCAGAGAAGAGAAAGTGAGGCATGCTGTTTATGTATCTGATGAATTTGTGGAAAAAAGAATCTTGGCTTGTGCAAGGAATAGTACAATAGTGTTGAAGCTGTTCAATCATAATAGCAACAGAAGTCATGAAGCCGCTGATTGGTTCTCATCACCGTCTATTAAAAGAGAAATTGAAGCAGGAGATCATCATTTGGACTTGTTTTCAAAATCGAAGAAGTAAAAAGAAAACAATCAAGAATGATCAGTGGCAATCAAAGAAGCAGCTAGTTATGGCAACGAAAAAGAAGAATTTACGAAGTCAAGACATGATAGTACAGAAAGTGGAATACACATTCAATCAGGAGCAGCACTTTGAGCTAAGTTTTCTATTCTTTGTTTTATTATTTAATTATGCAAATAGGTATACATTTTATGCCATGCATGTATTAAAGTATTTAATTGAATTTTAGAATATTCATGCTAGAAATCTACACCAGACATATTTAATGACTAGCATGCATCCTTGAGAGACAGAAGTTAGAAATAGCATGCATCCTTGAGAGACAGAAGTTAGAAATAGAAATGATGAATTGTGTTTAGCAGTAGATCCCCCATAGTAAGAAAATTCATTGACTAGCATGCCAATAAAAAATGAGAAAGTTATTAAAACGAAATTAGATTTAATATTCTATATATGACCTAAATCAAATACTTGCATGAGATACACATAATAAAATGAGTGTGCATATTATGTGTTCTAGTTATCATATTCATTAATGTGCATTAATCGTGTCATGAATATATATAGTTGCATTGTATATATGCTTGCAAAATTGAGATATCGTGCAGGATTGTTCGCTAAACATTATAGAAAGAAAGTGAAGAGCTTCATCCAAATCAATGAGCTGCTGGAAATACTTTGCAAATAGTCTCTCTCAACATCTCTTGTTTCTTACAATGAGTTAGCTCGCGTAAGCTTAGAGGTGTTATATTGGGATATTTGTATTTGATATAGAGGTTCACTCTCAGCGTATGTCATAAGAGGTTGGAAAAGAATGAGAGAAAGAGATATAGAAATATGATTCAGAATGAAAATAAGAATGAAAAAAAAAAAACCTAATGGCAGGAAGTTCCCGCAACCAGAGGTCTCCCCCTGCACACAAGAATTTTACAGATGAGTAGATACTTGAGTAAGAAGACCAGAAAAATGAGGTCTCGAGAAGAATACACCTCACTCTTGAGGTCATCTGACGAAGAAGAAATTAGAGGAAAATTTGAAGCTATAAACAAGAATGAAACGAAGAGGTTACCATATCGATCGAAGCATTAAAGAAGATTCAGCATAGTTTGAAGATCAGATACAGTTAAAGATTTTGATGAAGAGTAGATGCAAGAATCATTCTTGATTTTGACAAGAGTAATTTTGATAAAGTCGAACAGTTCAGGTCCCCTAATAGAGAGAAGGGAACCTCTTGAAAATCAAAAAGAAATGAAGCTCAAATTGAAGAAAGCGCGCATTACTCAACTTCACAGAGGAATGTTCAGAAACTTGTTAGAGAGCAGTTGATATGATGATTAGAACTGGTATTAGCAAGATCAAAAAAGTTGATATTTGTTATGATGAGAGAAATTGAGCACTTTGCCTCAAGATTAATGAAGAATTGTGGAGCTTCCAGAATATAGTTCTCCACCGAAGACAAGCTTCCCTGAAGAGCTGGGGGGGTAGTATAATTACTATTGCAAAAATCAAGGATTTCAAAATTATAAGAGAATTCAGGTTAAGAAACCTCACGATCAGGTTCGGAAACCTCGTAGCTCAGATTTGGTTCAGAAACCTTGCGGATTGAGTGGTCTAGTACCTTGAAGAGCAACATGCTTGCATCATGAACACGTCAATGAGTTTTCAAAACTTAACGGAGGCTTCAACTTCACGGCAGATCAATCTAGAGAAAGATTCAAGTGATACCTCTCCATTTATGCTTACATATTCGTAGAAACCTCCCAGGTACACGCAACAAACTCTTGCTATACATAAAGCATGCATAAGCATCTATGCTATTGAGGTCTTACATGAGATAAAGCTATGATTATGTCTTGATTATGTTTCTAGAATGCACATACCTACAGCTCGCAGGTTCCTTGATATTTACCTACATTTAGTAGATTCCTTGTTATTTACTTGCACCTCGCAGGTTCCTTAATGTTTACCTACAGATCGCGGGTTCCTTGAAATATACCCGTAGCTTCCAGGTTCATTTATATTTACCTGTAGCTAACAGGTTCTACGTTACTCATATGGAGATTCTGGTAATAGCTTCCAAGTGTAGCTATTTTACCAACATCTAGTAGATTATTTGCTATTTTCTTGTAACTAACATGTTGCAGGATCATTCATATATGCCTGAAGCTTGTATGTGACAGCTTCCAGGACCATTGATATTGATTAAAAGCTAGTTGTAAACAGCTTTTGATTAGCAGCTTCCTGTTAGAAGTTCTTAGCCAGACGATACTTGAGTAGAAGAAAGTGTACATACAACAAGAATTCTTAGGGATTCACCTTATGGCCGGATTCACTTGGTGCCCCTAGTATTTGAGACGAGTTACCTTGCACCCTATGGATTCTCTAAGTGCCCTTCTCAGGACTCACCTGGAGCCCAATTAGATTCACCTTATTATATATCAGTAGTTAACAGATCTTATGTAGTTAACAGATCTTGTTCACCTGTAATTTCAGGTTCATTTATACCGGAAGCTCATAGCAACAGCTTCCAAGTTCACCTGTAGCTAACAGGTTCATATGAAGAGATTCTGGTGAACAAACCGTGAGAGCTTTCTATCCATAAAGGATCACGTAAGTCTTCATCGGACTAGTATTTTGATTAGACAGCATGACATTTCTTTTAGCAAGAATTGATTATAGTAGAAGAAGATCTATTTTGCTTATGATGAGGTTAGTCTTCCTTATTCTTAGAATGACGATGATGATTATAGCTTCCTTATTGTTCTTTTACGTAACAGTAATTACCCAAAAGAACTGGGGGGTAGTATTCCTACTTAGACAATAATATGCATGTTTGATTAGCTATTTCACATGCCAATTTGAAACTTTTTAAGTGCTAGTTTTAGTACTTGTATTTTGAAACAGGTTACCTTGACTAACAGGTTCCTGTAGTATTGATAGTATTTGCAGGTTCCTGTGTGGAGCCTAGACCGGCACACTTGTTCTTAAAGAGAAGCCTAATAAGCTCTCCCTCGTGTGGAACCGCCTTTGGCACATGGGAAGAAGGGATAAAATCCTTAGCATTTACCTTCATAAGATGTCTAGCCTGACACATGAAGAAGAGGAATCTGTGTGGACTCCCAGAACGGCGCACAGGTTCCTAGAATCGCCTCGAGGCACAAAAAGGAACCAACATATCTCGAGGCATGTTGGGACCTAGAGATTAGGATTGGGAGCCAAGCAGGCAACCTTTCCAAGAGTTGACCCAAATTGAACAAGAGAAGTTTTACTAACATTAACTGGTTTCTGTTTTATGTTTTTACTTTGCAGGATTAGTAGTCATCAACAGTTATTCATAAGGAACCTGGTCTAGTTATTCAGCAATGAAAAGTTAAAAAGTTATCAAGAAAGGTTATAGTTTAGATTATGGTTTTAGAAACAGTACTCGAAGTATGAAGACAAGAGGTTCTAAGTTTAGAAAGGTTTGAAAGTTCCAAGTAGAGCAAGCAGCCGAGGTTTCTAGGAAGCTATTTAGATGGCTCAAGAGGTTCCAGGGTTGTTTCATCCTACGAATAATGGAGATTCCTGGGGTTATAAGCAAGCTGCCAACGTATTTTATGAAAGCATTGGATGAGATATCAGTTCATACAAGTCAGTTCGGAAGAAGAAAGAAGTACTGCTTGAACAATTAGAGAGTATTTATGATGAGTTTCGCAGTCTGATGATAATGATCTACGAAAAGACGACTTCAAGAAAGTTTCCAGGTTAGTTTTCAGCACGATCCTTTGATTTTTGATTTGAGGATTTAATTTGGAATCTGCATACAGAAGCGTAGTGTATCCTGTTTCTTACGCCGAGTTAGTTCATGTAAGCTTGGATGCACGATGTGAAAATTATGCATTTTCCCAAAAGGAGTAAATAAAGGTTGAACCTCTTGATTGGAAGCTGTTGAGGTACCACTCGCTTTTCAAGACTTCTAGATATACAAAAGACATGTGAAGACATTGAAGACAAAGATCACCTAAGAAGATACAAGAGTAAGCAGAAGTATGATGACATCCTAGAAACCTCAGAAGTGTCCTTGGAAAGATTTTGCAAAATTATTAGAAGAATGTATAGAGAATGACTAGCAGTTGAAGAATGAAGATTTGTCATAAGAATGAGTTTCGAAGAAGAAGAAGAAGAGAACATGTTCCTCACTAAGAAAGAAGTTGATCAATATTATGTGTCCTGTTTCTTACGCCGAGTTAGCTCATGTAAGCTTGGATACGTGTTGTTGAAGTAATACATTTTAAGGGAAGTGATTAAGCATTGGACCCCAGATTAGAAAGTTGAATAGGTTCCTTTCGCATTGGATGACTTCAAGGAACCGGGGGGTACTTGTTGTGCCCAAAATCTCCATGGGCTAGATTTAGGCCCAATAAGCTATAGGGTCCAATCCATACGAGCCAGAAAATAGATCCATTACAAGATATGAAGACTAGACATGAAGAAATGAGCACTCGCTGAGTAGACAGTCAATAAGCTACAAGTATTATGAGGTTCCTGATGAACCGGAAGAGTTCAAGAAAGCCTAACAGCAGTAGTGAAGACAGCAAGAGCATATGGGAACCACAAAGAGGCTCCCCAAACTAATATATTTGTTATTTGTGCAGGTACAAGTACCTATAATGAGGTCCCTAAGCAATATGTCCCGAAATAAGGAGGTTCCTGAGAAACAGGTTCCTAGACAGAGGTTCTTGAGAACCAGGTTCCGAAATACAGGTTCCTGAGCGCCAGGTTCCTGAGACATAGGTTCCTGAGCACCAGGTTCCTGAGCGTACCCAACCAGAAAGAGACCGAATTATTATTGGAGTGTAATTCTAGGGCGCAGTTGATCCTAGAATGCCTCTAATAGACATGAGAATTATAGTAGGGTACGAACTCGAGTTCTACTCTACTTAGCCAACTAGTTCGTGAAAGGCTCTAAAGGAACCTGAGTCCTACATGAATTAGACAACCGAATACAGCTGGTCAAGCAGAATCAGCTTCGCATTAGAACTACGTGAGCTTGATCCCTATATAAACAAGGGTACGTAGGCACCTTGGGAGAACGGCCACAGATCTCGCTAATGGAACCTGCGATGATTCTCGTAACCTCTCAAGCTCAGCTCACCCCCGCCATCAAATCACACCCAAATCATCAAAAACAGCCAATTACATATGTTACACTTGTAAATTCCAGCGGGCCTCCAAAAATCACGTTGATTACGAAAATCCTCCATCAACACTAAGCAATATTGAACAAGTCCCAAATCCTTAATGGTAAAAGTAGAATCCAAGACAGATTTGACATGTAAGATAGTGGGAGTGTGATTTCCAGTCAGAATAATATCATCGACATAAACAAGGGCAACTGCAAATTGATCACCTGAAGTGTAAGTAAACAAAGAATAGTCTGCCTTTGTCTGAACAAAACCAAGACCAAAAAGAACAGACCCCAGTTTCTCAAACCATTGTCGAGAAGATTGATGAAGGCCATATATACTCTTGATGAGTTTGCAGACCAAATTAGGAGTACCATAAAGAGAATGACCTTTTGGGAGTTCTATATAGACATCTTCATAAAGATCCCCATGAAGGAAAGCGTTGTTTATATCTAATTGATGAATATCCCACCCTTTAGCAGCAGTAATAGCTAACAAGGTGCGTACAGTAGCCATCTTGGCAACTGTAGCAAAAGTGTGGTGATAATCCTCTCCTTCGGTTTGTGTGTATCCTTTTGCCACTAAACGTGCTTTAAATTTATCAAGCTCACCATTAGCATGATATTTAACCCTGTAAACCCATTTACAACCAACCATTTTCTTATCAGGTGGTAAAGGAACAACATACCAGGTTTGGTTATTTTCTAATGCCTGTAACTCTTTGTGCATTGTATCGATCCATCTTTGATCTGTAATGGCTTAGTTATATGTAAAAGGTTCTTTGTAATGTGTAGAATGAGAGACTGCACAAGCATAAGCACAAGCAGACGCAGGGATAGTATAGTGATCAAGATTGAACTTATTTTCATCAATAGGACAATCTAAAAGAACTGCACATAGCAGCAGTAGTAGAATGTGAGTAAGGTAAAGTTGGAAGATGATAGTCTTTCATCCAAGAAGGTTGGATTTTGTGTCTTGTAGAAACTCTAATAGGTGCTGGTTGTGTGAGTGTGCTCAGTAGGCAAAGTAGTAAAAGGGTGAGGTACCAAAAGTGAATCAACCTTAGTTGTATCATTGTCTGTGTCAATTGTATCACATGTTGAACCAGAATTATGAGTAGACAAGTCAATATCAGAAGATACCGTAGGAATGTCTGGAAGAATGTCAAGAGGACTAGACATGATTTCATCAAATAAGTCAGATGGAAAAGGATAATAAGGAAGTGAAGATGACACAGAAGTTTGACTAGAAAAAGGAAAAACATCTTCATGAAAGACAACATGTCGTGAGACATAAAATGTCTTAGCTATGGGATCAAATACTTTGTATCCTTTTTGATTATTAGGATAACCAACAAAAACTATTGGAATAGCTCGAGAATCGAACTTATCAGATGTAGGATGTGACATATAAGCAAGGCATCCAAAAATACGAGATGTGTATAAGAAGGAGAAGAATGAAAAAGCATTTCATATGGGCTTACATGACCAAGAACAGATGATGGAATCCTATTAATCAAGTAAGTCGAGGTGAGAATGCATTCTCCCCAAAAAGCAATAGGAAGCTTGGATTGAAAACGTAATGCCCTTGACATTTCCAATAAATTTTTGTGCCTTCGTTCCACTCGACCATTCTGTTGAGGGGTGTATGGACATGTAGTTTGGTGGACTACACCATTAGCACGAAAGAAAGCTGATAGATCATGATTAATAAACTCCCCTCCATTATCAGTTCGTAGACACTTAATGAGGGTTTTGAATTGATGGATAAATAAGCATGGAAATCCTTTAAGGACTGTGTAACATGTTGTTTGGTAGGTAAAAGTATTGTCCACAAAGCTCTAGTATGGTCATCGAGAATTGTTAAAAAATACCTACAACCACTATGGGTTGCTGACCTATATGGCCCCCGGACATCATAATGAAACAAATCAAATGCATTACTAGCATGAGATGTACTAGTAGGAAAAGGAAGCTTGCACTGTTTGGCCAAAGGACAAATAGAACAATGAGAATGATCATTGTTAGTAGAGACTTCCAATCCAAAAATCTGAGAAAGAACAGTTATGGGAATATGACCCAAACGTTGGTGCCATAAAGAAGGTGAGACCTTATGGATAGATAAAGAACATGATGAATTATTAACAGAACCTGAACCACGAATTAGTTGATATAAGCCATCCAATAGAATGCCAATCACTATTTCCTTGGTTTGATGATTTTGAAGAATACATTTCGAAGGAGTGAAAAAGATACTTGAATTGTATTGAATAGACAATTTACTAATGGATAGTAAATTGAATTTGAAAGAAGGGACCAATAAAACCTCAACCACAAGGAGGGATAGGATACTGAAGTCAAATAAACTGAACCTTTGTGTGTAACTAAGGCTGTGTCACCATTAGGAAACTTGAATGTAATAGGACAAGATAGTGGAGTTGTGCATTAAGGCTGGATTACAACATATATGGTTGGTAGCTCCTGTATCTAGAACCCAAACATTATGAGAATCATCAGATATAGATGCACATGATAGAACAGTACCTTCAATGTTATTGCTTCAAATTGTAAACTGATTTTGTGGTCCTTGAGTATGACTATTCTGGAAACTATGCATAAGAATATTCATCTCAGATTGAAGAGCTTCCATTTGTTGTGTGAAAGATGCAGGATTTGACTCAGAATACTGATTATAAGTAACTACATCAGATGCTCCAGAACCAGAATCGGAAACTTGAAAAACATGACCAGTTTTAGATGCTCCAGAAGAAGACTGTTGCACTGCATTTGAAGACTTGATGAATGGCTTTCTCTTGCCCTTATTGTAGGATGATATGGATGGTCCAAAGGATACCCAACAAGCTCGTAGCATTTGTCTTTGGTATGATTCTTGCCATGATAGTATGAGCATTCTATGGCTGGTTTTTCTGAATACTTGTAAGTTGGAGGATTAGACTTAGGTAAATTCACCATCATTGCAATAGGATTAGACAAGTGTCCCTGAGTATGTCTTTGCCTTTCCTCCTGTTTGATTAAAATGAATGCCTGATTCACAGTAGGCCATGGATTCATCATTAGCAATTGTCCCCTAGCTGCTGTGTAACTTGTATGCAATCCCATCAGAAATTGAATCAACTTAGTCTTTTCCATTTGCTTTTCCCAATCCTTTGCAGCATCACAAGTACACTTAATCATAGGTTGTAGATATTTGATTTCATCCCAGAATCCTTTAAACTTATGAAAATACATCTCAACTAAATCATTTCCTTGTTCTAGCTTGAACAATTCCTTTTGAGCCTCATACAATTTATGACCACTCACAGCAGAGAAACGTTCACTTAGCTCATCCTAAACATCTCGTGCATTATCAAAGTAACTCATACTATTACTAATCTCTTCTGACACCGTGTTTAGGATCCAAGTAATGATTATATCGTTAACACGTTTCCATTGTGCAAACATGGCAGAATTCGCTTCAGGAACAGGAAATTCTCCATTGACAACAACAAGTTTATTTTTAGCAGATAATGCAATTTGCATAAAACGTTTCTAGGAAACGTAATTCTCAGAACCGAGTAGTTTCTTAGAAATTAATATCATTCCTGGTTGATCGTTGTTATGTAGATACAAAGGATGTATGTTGTTATCTATACTCATAGAAATAGAGTTTGTATGTAAACCAGATGATTCATTAACAGTAAGATGAGGATTAGTACCAGTAGACGTCGTTGCCGCCATTGGAGATGAATTCACAGCTGTTAGAGCTTGAGCATATGAATAATTTCGATTCCGAATCATTCAATTTGAAGATCAATCACGAAACCTTAGCTTTCTCGAACAAAAATTTTGTGTACGGAAAGATATGTAAACTCGAAGATTAAAGAGTAAACAAAATCAATCGATCAATCTTAAGAACAAAACGAAAACGTAATGAAGATTAAGAATAGAACGAAGTCAAAGAACAAGCTTAGATCAACGTCGACGAAGAAGACGAAGCTTTAATCGCCATTGGAGCTCTAATACCATTTAGAGAAGTAGAAATGTAAGAGTATATGTTCACATACACAGAGTAATCAATGAAGAAGATGAATCATCTGTAAGCAACATAACAGTCTCATATTGAATCAACAACATCCATTGCAAACTGAGCAAAGCTCTGAAGAAAGTTACAGAAGAAAAGTTTGTTATTATAAAAAGTTAACAACTAGAGAATATTTTTCTTGTCTTTTTAACAAGAAATGTAACTAACTATTCGGATTGACAGCTATGACTGCCACATCATCTTTTGTCTCGTTTTTCTCATCTACGCCACTTGTACACTGTGTATTACATAATAATAAGTGTACTGTGTACATGGCCTATATATCACTTGCAGTACTTCACTTTGAAATTACCTTTTGAAGTTGATATTTTGCTTATGTTAGCTAGTTTTGTGAAGCTTTATTAGTCCAATTCATGCCTCAGCGATCATGTTTGTATAATTATATACTAGCACTAGCATTTTACTCATACCGAAAATATAATTTTAAAAAATATTAAACTATAAAAACATATTTAAGTATCAAAAAATAAAATATTTTGTTGTAGTTTGTTTTTTTCCCCAAATAATTTTACGACATTTAATGCTACTTTTAAGAAAAATTCAACTAAATTTAATATAGACCTATATTGAGGATCGGGAATAGAAAACAATAAAAACATCTATAACCTTTATTAATAAGCGAAACCCCTTTTTAAAGGTATTGCTTTTTTGGTTCGCACCATATATTGGTTTCAACCCTAAATTCTTATTTACTACCTTTTTGGTTCACACCATATTTTGGTTTCACTTTTAAACTCCTATTTCTACTAAAATTCTATGTTGTTTTTTTAATTAAAAAATATAAAACCTATTATAACTATAATTCTATTTTTGTAATTATTGGTTCGCACCATATTTTGGTTTCACCCTTAAACTCCTTTGTTTACTAGAATTCTATGTTTTTTTTTAATTCAAAATTTATTTAATTTAAAAAATAAAAAGCGAAACCCCTTTTTAAAGGGACTACTTTTTTTATTCGCACCGTATTTTGGTTTTACCCTAAACTCCTATTTACTACTTTTTTGGTTCGCACCATATTTTGGTTTCATCCCTAAACTCCTATTTTTACTAGAATTTTATGTTGTTTTTTAAATTAAAAAATATGAAATCTATTATAACTATAATTCTCTTTATGCAATTATTGGTTCGCACCATATTTTGGTTGTACCCCTAAACTCCTTTTCCTATTAGAATTCTATATTGTTTTTTTTAATTAAAAAATTTAAAACCTATTATATAACTATAATTCTCTTTTTGAAATTATTGGTTCGCACCGTATTTTGGTTTCATCCCTAAACTCCTATTTCTAATAGGATTCTATGTTGTTTTTTTAATTAAAAAAATAAAAAAACCTATTATAAATATAATTTTCTTTTTATAATTATTTTAATTAACACGAGATACCGCACACAATAAATTTACAAGTGCACTTCATTAAATTAACTCTACATTATAAAATAATTCAAAGACTTAAAAAAATGGAATCGTGACAAATGTGAGTCATGTGAATTGTGACCTGCTTAGTAGTTAAATCCTCCCCTCACTTCTCTCCTCTCCCTCGACACCCATATATATACATACAAACTCCACCAACATTATACTAAAATACAATTAACATGTTAAACAAATATCCACCAATGGGAAAGAATATATTATCTACTCTTAATTAAGCTCTACCAACGGGGTAAAACACCAACGAGGTATAATCTACTTACAAATATACTTACAACAACAAATTTACAAACCATTGTTTTAGACGAAGTGATCACCCTCCATCAACGAAGTACAAAAAAGCAATAATAACCAAATTTGTGTGAAGGTAAAGATTCTATATCTTATAACAACTTAAGTTTTTTTCAACATAATCGCTTTCTAGCCAGCCAAGTTGTGCCCATCTACATGCTCTTTAATGTGCCATTAAGGTCAATTTATTCATCATTATCCTAATTATATTTAGATAAACTTTCATGAAAACTTAAATTTTTGCAACATATTAGCTTTTCATCATACTCATATTAGCTTTTCACAACATTAAACATTTCCTAACTTTTCTAACTAAAATCTCTTCTTTCCAAAAATAAGTTCGTTCTAATTAATGAAATAAACTAATACTATTATAATTACTAATAACTAACTGGTTAGCTTTTTCAGCTAAAAGGTTCTTTTCTATGTTTTTTAACTAAACTATCTCATTTTCATACTTGATTTTTTTACTTAATTATCCTTACTTAAATATTTATTATTAGTAAAAACATGTAATTCTATTTTATAAAATAAAATAACGATGTTATAGTTCTTAATAACTAACCAATTACCTTTCTCATTGAAATACATTATTTTTAATTTCTAACTTTTCTGACTAGAACATCTCTTTTCCAAAAATATCACGAGTCATTCTTTTTAATAAAATAAACTAATAAAAATATAATTACTTATAACTAATTGATTACCTTTTTCAACTACAACATAATAATGAATTAAACAACCTTTTAATAAATAAAATATATGTTCAAATGATATTTCACTCTCCAAATTTGATTTCACCCCATGATTCGTATCCACCGAAATTATTAAAATTTTGTTGTAAATATAATTGTTTTTTTATTATATTTTTAAGATCATTCAAAATTATGAATTAGTGATTATTTTATATTAATTTTCTCGATCCCGTACTTTGCACGGGTTATCATCTAGTAATTATTAATAGAAAATAAAGCAATTACACATTTTTTTTCTTCTTTAAATGCAAACAAAATAGAAATTGTCAAATCTTTGGAAATTTTTGAATAACCATATTATACTGCTAATTGGACCTGTAATTGGACCTTAGGAGGTTGGTGAGTGATCATACTATGCTGCACATAAATTACTTCTAGTACCTTAATTTCTTATTCAGTTTTTTCTTTGTTAATTTTATAAAAAAAGTCTTGTTTGAATTCAAAAAAGGTCTTAAAAAAATCGAAAGCTTCTTTATATTGTGTTCCCCATGCAATTGAGTGTTAGTCACAGAGGCATGCCTGAATACATCTAATAACAAGCCTAATTGTTTGTAATGCTTTGCATTACCTACATGACCCCATAACTGGGGAACCCTCTAGTTGTAGAGTTTCTACTTTTATTTAGTACTTGTAATAGGCATCAAAATTCTAGCTGTGTAATTGTATAAATTAAGTCATGAAATAATGCTTGAAAGAAGATCCAGAGATCATGCCTCAAGCTTGAAGAACAAGGCTGTAAAAATAAACACAGTCATGTTTTGAAAAATGAAGATTTGCCTAAGTACTAATTCGAGAAGTGTTTTGGTCTATTCGAGAAGTCAGTGATTCGGTATCGCAAAAGACACTATTCGATATCTCAAGGAGCCAACAAGTCAAAGCCTCATTCGATAACTCAGGGATTCGACATGTCCAACACTCTATTCGAGAACTAAAGATGTTAACTAGTCAAAGCATCATTCGAGTTCTCAAAGAGTCAACAAGTCAAAGTTACATTCGATATCTCAAGGACTCAGGAACCTATTCGACATCTCAAGGATTCCATAAGTTAAAACTCTATTCGATAAGCCAAGAATTCCTGAAGAAAAGACTAATTCGAGAAGTGATTCGATATATCAAGAAATAGTATTCGAGAACTCAGAGTTATCGATTAAGGAAATTCTAGTTCTCGAATCAATTACTTAAGCATTTCTCGAATGGGTTTTTGAAGACAAAATACTGAAGTAGTACAAGTTAGATATCTGCAACAAGCCAAGGTAGGGCTGCACATGGGTTCTAAAAACCGATAAAACCGAACCAAACCGACCCTATTTTTAACCGATCAAACCGAACCGTCCAAAACCATGGGTTAAACGGATTAATTTTTTAAAAACCTGAACTAATTGGGTCGGTTAAGGGTTTAACAAATTTTAACCCTTACCCAACCTAACCCAACCCGTTTACATAAAATGCAAATTTTTTTACATATTTTATACATATTATGTATATTTGTGGCATATTTTCTACAAATTTTATAAATTTTCTGCACTATTTAAACTTTTTACAACATTCTGCAACACTTTCTGGCTTCTGCAACACTTTCTGCAACATTCTGCAATACTTTTAGCAACATTCTGCAACATTTTGCAACACTTTCAGGATTCTGCAACACTTTCTACAAAATGCAGAATTTTCTACAATGTGCGAAATTTTCTACAAAATTCTTCCGATTAGTAAATTTAACGTCCCAACCCGAACCAAACCGAACTAATTGGGTTGGGTCGAGGTTGGGTTACAGAATTTTTTTCAGTTAATGGGTTGATTTTTTATAAAACCGAACTAATTGGGTTGGGTCGGGATTTGACAAAAACCCGACCCAACCCTCCTACCCATGTGTAGCCCTAAGCCAAGGCACTTTCAGGACCACAATACTGTAAAGTGTTTATGGGAAGTCTACAAGAAGCTTAGAGAGTTGTTACAGGAGACAAGTTGCTAAAGAAGTGGATCTGAGCAGGTTAAAGAAAAGTCAAATTACATGTTGATTGGATGTTTACTCGAAAAGGGATAGACAAATTAGAAAGCAGTTTTGTCTGTCACTACATTTGTAGTAAGTAGGCTGTACACATGTTCTATAAGTGTACAACCTCACTTCTCTAGCAGCAACAACAAGTTTTTCATTATCATAGATAACATCTCTCTGAGAAAAAAAACTGAAGCTGAGAATACTAACATTTGTATTCACAGATTGTTAGCAAAAATCTTTATCTAATACAACGTTAGATTAAAGTGAGTGGTTGTGTTCTTGTGTTCTTAGTTCCCCACTTATATATTTTGTGAAACACAAACACACACTTAGCTACACAAACATCAAACATATTCAAACCTTCAAACAAACGTTCTTGAGATTCAAATCAAAAGAAAAGTTTGAAAATACATTCACCCCCTCCTCTGTATTTTCTTGTGTGTATTCCATACTCAACATTGAGAAATTATATTAAGGATGATAATAAGAAATAAGAAACTGATTGAGTGATTAATATAGTAAATCTCAAAACATAAGTTTAGAAGTATTTAAACCCATGACAAATGAATATTCCCATAAAATCAATTAAAATGGGAATTTTACCGTATTAAATTAGCTCGTTGTTAGTGATCTTAAAACACTATTTACCAATCAATCATGCTACATACAGATGTAATTTCATGGCTCAATGTATCTGCAAGATCGTCAAAATCTTATAAGACATACATATAAGCCTAATTATTCAACAAAAAAAAACATACATATAATTAATTAATTTTCTCTCATAATATGTCAAATATCAACAAAGATAAAATTAAGTATTGAAGCCCGACTATGATACTTAAATTTTAGTATTGGTCATGTTATGCATACAAACTTATAACTCATGCATATTTTATTATTTTTTTCATCTTTTTAAATTATTTTTTGTGGTAAATATTTTTGTTATATAAGATTTTTAAAATTATTAGGTGTTAAAGATGTGTTTAAATAAAAACAGTTATATGTGTCATAATTAAAATATGTTTGTATAACAGTTTGGCCTGTTGTCATAAATTTTAAATAAAAAAGCCCAATAGGTCCAAGTTATCAAAGTACATAAAGCCCAATAGGTCCATATTTAGTATAAATTTTTTAATTGAATTTAACAACAAAAAATTCTAAAAATGAAGGATATTTTAGTCAATTTGTAATATCATGTTCTAAATTCTAAAAGATTTTCTTGTTATATAGGGTATTTTGGTCAATTCAAAATGTAGTGCTTTAAAACTTACAAAAATTCATCTATATTGAAGGATATTTTAGTCAATTCATAATACACTGTTCTAAATTCTAAAAGTTCTCTGAGGGTATTTTTGTCATTTCATAATGTAATGTTCTAAACCCTAAAAAAATTCAATTATAAAAGCGCATGTTACCAATCTCTGAAGAATGTCATTCTCAGGAATGTGACGGCGACTTCAAAGTATTACAATATACACGCCTTCATACCGGTAATTGTAATACTTATAGTGATGTATTATACGATTGTCGATGTAGAATCGATTGTTTATTGATTCGATGTACAACTTTCTTTTTACGATTTCAATTTTTTTCAACAGGTTTGATAATTTATGTGCAGGTGTGGCAAAGAAAGATCTAATATGAGGTACCACCATAACAAAATCATCTATTAACATAAACCAAATTTAAGGTATGATTTCGTTACTGAATATGACATTTTTCATTTATTCAACATTTTCTCATGATTTTTTTTGATAGCATTTTGCATTACATTCTACTAATAACAATTTCTTCTATTTTTCTGTTTATAATTTGAAAAATTTTACAATTCCTAAAAATGTTGTTGCAAATGATGAATTAACATTATACAATTATTTTTTTTTCATAATTAAATAAAACCTTCGTGCACACATATGAATCACACAAATAAGATTGTGTCAAGTGTTATTTGAGAACATTTTTTAGATTTACTTTGAAATAGTAATATATTATAAAAAAAAATCTTAAAATGCCTTGCAATTAGAGATGGGGGTGTAGTTATTTTGAGGAAACAAATGTCCATACTCGCCGTATTCTTATCAAAAGTCATAATTTGTTTCCCTCATTTTTCCGATTCTCATTGCAAAACATTTTGTTTCACGATTTTTGTCGAAAAATAAGAATCCAACAAAAAAAAAATTAAAATCTATTTTTTTTCTTAAAAAAATTCATTTACCTTTATTAAAGTTATATGTATCCATACACATGCCCTAGCTCATTATTTGGCTTCGATATCTATATTTAGGTTCAGACAAATTTTTTAATTTTAATTTGATCCATGAATTATTCATTTTAAAGTATTGTATCCATATTTTAATTCGTACAAGATCCATCTTCTTATTTGACCATTTTTTAATTACAATACTTTAAATATCATTAATGTAATTTATAGTTTTTATGAAAAGTTTATTACTAAAAGAAATTTGAACCAATTTTTTAATTTGATAAGCTCATTAATTCATGGCATAAATAACATATACAATAAAATGTTTATCTAAATTAATATTTAAATAAACTTACTTTAATTTATAAAAGCAAGGCATTCATGTTAATATTAGAGGGGTGTATTGAATTTCGATTTTAATGGATTGATAATAGTCCATGTATTTTAGAAGATTTTTGTTGATTTCAATTTTACGTTGATTTTGGTAGAGTTGATGAAAAATCTCGTAGAATCTTGCTGATTTAACTAAAATTCTTGATAAATTCTTCAAAATCTCATTGATTTTGATGAGATTTTAAATGATATAAAATATACTAGCAAATCTTTCAAAATCCATCATTTTATCAAATACAAAAAAATTCATGAAATTTTGAATACCATCAAATTTGGAAAGACTTTTTAAAATCTAAAACGAATACACCCAGATTTTAATGGATTTTTTGAAATCCTTATTGAATACCGCCAGATTTCAAAAGACTTTTTAAAAGACTTTTTAAAATCCAAATTGAATAACCTAGGATTTCAGAAATTCAAAAAAATCCTTCAAAATCCGGATTGAATACACCACTCTTAATTATTTAAAATTTTATTAATCAATATTGAATATAAAATTATTTAATTTATTACGATTAAATAATTTTTGAAACAACCACATGTTACGCACGGTTTATAATCAAATGAGTTAAATATTAATATGAATCTTATATACATTGGCAAAAATCTTAATACGATTAAATAAGATTGTAGATAGATTAAGAAGACATTGGCACTAATTCTTTCTCCATTAAAGCTACATAATTCGTAGTGGTATATGACACTTTGCCTGATGGACTGAATTTTGTATTTGATATATGGGATGGCATTGTTGTTCGTGAATGAAGATTTTATCAGAAGGCTTGATAATTTGTGGAATTATTTCGGAGAGAGGTACAATGGACCACGGGAAATGACATGTATCCTCTGAGCTTCAATTTATATTGTAAGATTAGCGTTCGCTGCGAATTTTTATCATATCGAATTGGTCGATGAAAGCAGTATAATTTTTAGATTATTGTGATTTGTTAATATCTTATAAGATAACATTATCTTTTTAAAATATAAAAAGTGCAGCATACAACATTTTTTTTAATTTTGAATCATTTAAAAAATATATTAAGAATAAAATTATATTTAAATATTCTGGGAATATTCTTGACATAGAAAAGAATATCAAATTAATTTTAAATTATATTTAAAATTATATTTAAATTATATTTAATATATTAAAATATAAAATTCAATATCCTGACATAGAAAAGAATATCAAATTCATGGAAAAAGATTAAAAAAAAAAATCTTCCTCTTGCAACAGAATATCAAATTCAATGTCCCGATTAAATAAGATTGTAGATAGATTAAGAAGGCATTGGCAAAAGTCTTACTAACATTTTAGCTAATTAAGCTATGTGGGAATTTTGTAGAGAGTAGCTGTTAAATAGCTACAATACTGAATTTGATATTCTCTATTTTTTTTTCAGGATATTAAATTTGATATTCTCTCTTTTTTTTAAAACGACATTGAATTTGATATTCTTTTTTTTTTTGTCATCGGGACATTGAATTTGATATTCTGTTGTAAGAGGAAGAATGTTTTTTTTATCTTTTTCCATGAATTTGATATTCTTTTTTTTTGTCAGGATATTGAATTTTATATTTTATTACAAAAGGAAGGAATTTTTTTATATCTTTTTTCATTTTAAGATTTGCGTCAATGCATACCAAGAATATTCCCAGAATATTTAAATATAATTTAATTCATAGTATATTTTTTAAATGATTCAAAATTAAAAAAATGTTGTATGTTGCACTTTTCATATTTTAAAAAAAATATTGTTATCTTAAAAGATATTAACAAATCACAATAATCTAAAAATTATACTGCTTTCATCCAACCAATCCAATATGATAAAAATTCGCAGCCAACGCTAATCTTACCATATAAATTGAAGCTCAGAGGATACATGCCATTTCCCGTGGTCCATTCTACCTCTCTCAGAAATAATTCCACAAATTATCAAGCCTTTTGATAAAATCTCCATTCACAAACAACAATGCCATCCCATATATCAACTACAAAATTCAGTCCATCAGGCAAAGTGTCATATGCCACTACGAATTATGTAGCTTTAATGGAGAAAGAATCAGTGCATGAAGATTTTCATCCTCTGATGGATTTCTTGAAAACTTCTCCAATCAGTTATGCACTCACTGCAAGTCCTACAATCTATGCTGAGATAGTTCAAGAAATGTGGAGCACAGCTGATTGCAGCAACACAAGAGGTGAAATAAAATTCACAATTAAGGGTAACTCCTATGTCATTACTCCTTCTGTGATTAATGAAGCACTTCATTTCCCTGAATCCAACTTCGAAAACACACCTACTGAGGGTGAGATTATTTCCATGTTAAAAGCTATTAATTATGCAGGGGACCTCTGTTTTTCAAGTCAGATACTTAAGAAGAATTTTAGGAAGGAGTGGTCGTATTTTTTCGACACTCTAAATAAGGTTTTTGCGGGGAAATGTAGTTCCTACGATACCATAAATACTTTTGTTCTGAATATTGCTTGTAGCCTCTTGTATGGTAAAAGAATTGACATTGGAAAACTATTGCTTGATGAATTCACTTTTAAATTTGGTGCTACGCAAGATAGAGACCGCATTATCTACTATGCGAGATTTCTTATGATTATTGCTAACTATTTGTGTAAGGATATTTGTATCGAAGACAAAGATGATACATTGCAAGTGCATATGCAAACAAAGAAATTGTTTGCTGGCTTAGTAACAAAGAATCATAATGCTGAGGCTGAGTTTGTGGTTCCAAAGCACGTTCGAGAACAGCTCTCTACTATATATTCCGCACTCTCACTCACACACACAAGTTCTTTGCATGATCCTCCCACAATTGAGGATGTGAGAGAAGGCTACACTTCTCCGACCCAAGAAGCACTTCCCTCGCCATATCAGTCTGGAACAGTAGCCACCTCTGCAGTCTCTCAATCAGCTGGTAAAAGAAAGAGAACTACTTTGCCTTGTACGACTGAGGATGAAAATGGAATATCACCTGAGGTACATCTACCTCAGAAAAAGAAGGATGCAAGGAAAGTTAGTAGTCTGTCTGTTGTAGATCAAGAAATGCCACCTGCAGAAACCAGGGTTGATGTACCTGCACTAGAGCTTCATTCATCTCCGGAGGAAGAAAACCCAATTCGTGACATGACTGTACCTCCACTGGAACCGGACGGTCGCCAACAACTTTTGAATGCAGCATCTGTATTAAAATCTTGGTTGGTGGCCCGTCTCACAAGTTCTTCCAACAAATTAAGTACCAAGGAGATGATTATCCTTGCTAAATATGAGTACCGTACTCTTGAAGGACTGGGAGATGATGATGCAACTTTTAGAACCAAAGTTGAGCAATTAATTTCACAGCACCAGCGCCTAGAGATTTTTGCTAAAGAGAAAGAAATTTCGAATGAGCAGGACATCAAGGCTCGTCATGATCACCAAGTGCAGTGTCTCTCTGAAGTGACACAGAAGTTATGCAGTGCGGAACACCAAGTGTATACAGCTATGACAAAGGCAGATTCTTTGAAGCTTAAAAGAGAAGAGCTGACTAGTGCAATTCTTAATCTTACAGAGGATTTGTCTGAGGTAGAAGAGACAGTCAAGACTCTGAATGCAGAAAGGGATCAATGCAAAGAGGCTCATTCGGTTGCTGAAGCTGAAGTTCGGAAATTGGATGCAGAGAAAGAGGTGGCTCGTGTGAAATATAGGGAGATCGATGACAAATATAATGCAGCCAATGAAGAATATAAGAGGATGAGTAATGGCTTGCTCCAGTTAGTAAAGGAGAAAACGGAATAATTTTACCTAATGTTTTACTTGTCGGGCTTCTTTTTTGAACTCTTTTTGTTTGGGCAGTGGCCATACATTAGATTTGTGTTTTACTTGTATTTCTGTGATTACAATATTTTGTTGTGGTAATACCTTCATAAGCATTGTTACAATTGCTCATGTTATAGTCTTGTAGAGTTGATATGATAGAAATTAGATATAGCAGTCAGGGAAATAGAGATCTTTTCTAAGACCTTGTTGATTTGTTTGACTGATAATAATTTGGAAATGTTTTGTTATGCTGGGATAAGAATTTTAGTTATTTTCTCATGTATTTATCCAGGAAAAAATCTTTACATCTAATAAAAACAGCACAGGAACAGGACGATCATCAACACCTTAATGCAGTATCTGTATTGAAATCTCATTTGGTGGACCGTCTCACAAGTTCTGCTAACATTCTTAGTGCCGAGGACATGATTCTCCTTGCTAACAAGTGTTATAATACACTTGAAGGACTAGGAGATAAGTATACAACATTCAGCACTGAAGTTAACAAACTGATTGCACAACACCAAGAGCTAGCACTTGCTGCTAAAAGGTAAGATTGGAATGAATGCATGGGACAAAAATACTCGTTATATCCACAAAGTGCAGTTTCTGTTTGAATTGCAACAGAATTTATCCAGTGCCAAAGACAAACTCTCTACAGCCCAGACACATGCAGATTCTTTAAAACTTAAAAAAGAAGAGCTGACAGGTGCATTACTTAAGGTTGCCGAGGAATTGAATGAGGCATGACCCTCACAGCAGAGAGGGATCAATATATATGAAGAGCCTCATTCTGTTGCTGAAGCTGAACTTGGGAAATTGGATGCCAAGAAAGAGGAAGCTTGTGTGGCATTTAAAGTGATCAATGATCAATATAATGCTGCCAATAAAGAAATTGAGAAAATAAGAAATCACTTGCTGCAGCTAGCAAGGAAGTAACTGAATAGTTAACTGCATTTTTATCTTGAAAGAAATCTTCCTGCTTAAGTAGTGTAACCTCAATGTACCAGAACATCTTTTTTATTAGTAATTAATACATTCTCAGTGTCCAGCATATACTGCCTTACATTTGCTGAATTGATAATATAATAAAGAAAAGGTGTTTAGAACTACGCAAACCATGCATAAACATCCGGCCTATTACAAATGTGTTTAGAAAACCATGTGGATCTAGCAAGTCTAGATTTAATGTCCACCTTAATCATGTTAAGCAATTTGTTGGGACTGAAAATGCCATTGTTGTGGGCTCTAGCATTTCTTTCCCTCCATACAAGATAAGCAAAGGTCTGCATTGCAATTAAAGCAATAGTTCTTTGAATAGGGTCCTGTGTATGAGCAATGTCCAGCAGGAAAGAAGACCAAGATTGATTGAGATTGGGTTGAAGATTCATCGGCTTAAGTAGCCTGCCTAAAATCCAGCGAGTAAAGTGGCACTCCTAAAAAAGGTGATGAGCAGATTCAGACCCACATGCACAAAGATAACAAAAAGTTGTAGGAACAATGCCAAACATTTGAAGTCAATCCAGCGTGTAGAGTCTGCCCCTGCAAAGAATCCAGTTGTGGTGAGCATATCGTTTCACTGGTTTAAACCACACTACATTGTACCATGCAACAGATTCCTCGTGCGCATGTATATTATCCCAAATATCCCGAGTTTTTGGGTTAGTAATACGATCCCAGAGAATGGCATCATTCATGTCCAGGTTTATAGCAGGAAAGGTGAATGAGAGTCTCCAGGCGGAAAACCAGACCCCTGATTGAATGAAATCACCAACCTTAGCAAGAGCATGCGAGTTGGAGTTAAAAATAATGTCATCATCAGGAGAGTGAGCTATGCATGTGTTGTTCCACCATGGGTCTAGCCAAAAGTGGGTGTACGTTGTACCCATTACCATGCCTTGCACTTTCTTTGCAATGTTTCATTAAGTTCTTGAATTGGCACCTTAATCCACTGGCGTTTAGATTTTGTACTTTGCACTTGATTCCGTGTTATCAGCAAGTCCTGCAGTACTATTTACAACAACTCCCAATTTTTGAATTCATCTGACAGCTATGAACCAGCTTTAGTATCGGAAACATAAAATCATTGTTGCATTTAAATTAGATTTGTTAACTTATCATGGTTAATGGGGTAACTTCAAATAAACAACCAATGTTTGCTTTAAATGTAATCGAAAATAGGTTTCATTTGTTTTATATCAAGTACATAGTATGAGTATATACACTAATCTACCTTGATTAACCACTTAGGCCTTCACAGCTATAACGCCTTTTGTAATCACTACTATTATTTCTAAAATTTTAGCAAATTTCTGCTTTTTCAATCTTAACAGAAGAAAGGAGCCATTGCCAGAATCATGCATGAAAAAAATATACACTGCAGACTGCAGTACTGTTTGTGCAATTTACCAATGCTTTATAATGGAAAACTAAGATTCTAATGTTAGCCCTAAAATGGAGAAACCAATGTGTATTAGGATGAGCAGTAATGAACATACAATATATCAAGAGTTTCACAATGCTTTGCTTATCTTGTGCAGGGTCATTGGAACTAATATTTGCATACCAGAATAAGAATTCTACTTGTAAGTTGCATGCACCGAGACCTTCCAGGCTAGGACCCCAGGAACTTTGTGGCATTAAATTAAGAAACCACCACCCTCCTCCTTTATCCGGGCTTGGGACCGGCTGTGTCATTGTAGTGACATAGGCGGAGTTACCCTAACCCCCCCTAAATAAATAGATAAACAACAGTTATGCTGAAAATCAACTTGATTTATGTCCTGATGTCAATACCTATACATGTAACTTGGAATAAGGAAGATGCAGATTACATATAAGATTCTATAAACACAAGTAGGTTACTGCCTGCCTTATACATGTGGTTATTGTGAACAATTATCCTAATCAACAGGGTACATATACTTGGTAACCAAAACCTGGTTTTTTGTACAGTAATGTTTTAAACTTATGAGACACGGAAAGCTTCAGTTTTAACACCAGGACTTGTAACCAAGCTGCGGATTTTTACATCATCAGACGAGGGATCTACGAAGGGGTTTTACAATCATGGGTATTCTACTTAGTGGTTGGATTTCTAAGGTGCATGTTAGATATGCTCGAGTTTTTTTATTGTGCTTTGCACTTATTGATACAGTTTATTGTGCTATGCACTTATTGTATACAGTTTATTGTGCTATGCACTTATTTGTTTTTGTGCCTTTTTTTTGCACTGATCAAGTTTTGCCCAGTTGAGATGAACCAACAATGCTTACCTTATAGTCTGTCCCACTAATTAGGTTTGGATGATGCAACCCCCGAGACCGAACCTCGTGCTGCGATAACCGTCGTGCTTAGTTACAAAGCCTTCGGGAACTAAAGGATTATCTTACATCCAGCATCCAAAGACATTAACACCTCAAAGACTCTCCCCTATATGATCGGGCATGATATTCAATTTAGTCTAAAATTAGTTAAGTGCTTCTCCGTTGTATCGTCAGGCATATCTGCTAACCTAAACACCACAGGAACTCTCACTAATTCAGCATTGAGATTTAAGTTAAAAATGCTCTCAAGTTACACTCTTCATCCATCCTACCCTCTACACAGCATCTTGATCTTATATACCTCTAACTTCTAAGACTCTCATCCATGAATGTTTAACATCAGCCTCAGTCAAAAACTCGAGATACTTCTTTCAGTTTCAACTCACAGGATAAGATCTGCTTCCTAAACAAATAAGAAACTCTATAAGTTTTCAAGAGTCGAAGATCACTCAAGTTACCTCATTCATCGATTCTATCCTCTATGTATCATCTGATTCCTAAAAACCTCCAACACTCTCCTCCTAAAATATTCAGCAGCAGCCTCAAAAAGCACCCCGCAGTCCTTTTTCACCCTTTCTACTCTCAGTATTCTTAAACACACTCAGTTTTCTCTCAGTGTACAGCATAAGATTCAGTCCCAAATTTTGCTCAAGTTACGTGTATCCATTCTGCCCTCAATAAATCTCTCGTTCCCTAAACACCTCCAGGACTCTACTCCTCAAATGTTCCATTAGCCTAGAAAAATATCTCATATTCCTTCTAAATCCAAAGCACCTCCAAAGCTGTATCAGGCATAAGCAGAAGCTTCGAGTCAAAGAGACATGAGCCCTTATTCATCTATTCTAGCCTCGTGATCGCATGCATTTCCTGCCAAACATCAAGAACTACTTAAAGTCAATAATCAAGATTCACTCAAATTACCTTACCTATCCATTACTCCCTCCCTGTATCACTTCATACGTCCAATATGAGCCTCAAGAGTCAAAAATCATCCAGAATTTCATCATCATCCTTTCTACTCTCAATGTAGCTTTGGCTTCCTAAACACCTCAAAAACGCACAGGGGAAAGGCTTCCAAGTCAAAATTCACACGAGACCTTATTCCATCCTTAGTGTCCTGATCAATATAGTGAATGTTTCTGAAAACCTCAAAAAAACACTCGGACTAAAACTCAAAAATCAAGATCTGCTCAAAGTTACTCACATCCATTAAATCCTCAAAACACACCACCTCCTTTCTAAACACCACCAAGACTCTCCTTAAGTTCAACACTATCCTCGAAAATTGCTCTGAGTTTAACATACTCACCCCTTTTACGCAAGATATAGCGCCGGCTTCCTAAACACCTCCAAGACCCTCCTTAAGTCCATCAATAACCTCTGCTCTGGTTAACTTAATAATCCTCCCCCCCCCCCCCCCTCTCAACATAGCATCTGCTTCCTAAATCTCTCAAATACGCCGTCTCCAAAGCGCCTCAAAAACTGCAGAACACCCCCTAGACTATGGCATACTAATGTTAGCATAATATTAATAAACAAGACTTCACCATAAATAGATATATAAATATTTCTTAACAATATATAATACTAGTAATAGAAAAATAGAAAACAGAGGACCAGTTATTACCTCAAAAGATAGGCGGAAGATAATAGGCATAGACACCGGTACCCGGCGGAGCCAAAAAGAATTCTCTCATAAACTGATGGTTGTGGTGGCGGTGGTGATGACCAAGAGGGTTAAAACTATCATTCATACGTGGTCGGGGCCGTGGATGAACAGGAAACTCACGTCGACACAAAGGACATCTATGATCTCGTCTAAACGCAGCACGAACACAATCTCGATGGAACAGATGTGTGCATGGTAGGAGAGTTACACTCTCCCTAAGACTAAAACTTTCTAGACAGATACTACAACAACTAAGTTGTGTATCTTCTAACATCGCACTCTTAACTATGGCTACAGGAAGCTTACGAAAGAACTCTGGTGAAATCGCAGACATCCTCTCTATCTATCTCTCTCTTTCTCTCTGTTTTTTTGTTAGGGTTATCACTATATATAGAGGGGATAATGTCGTTAGCTTACGGTTAAAGCTTGATTCGCCTGTTCCTTGAAGCTAAAGCTACGTGAGAATAATATGAAAATACTCTTGTATTAATTATTCTATCCGAGCGTCTCCAAAATTACTGTTAAATTTGCGATAAGAGTTCGGAGGGAGAAACTGTTAAATATGATGATCATGAGGAAAGTCCACTTTAAATATGGATCAAAAAAGTCCGTTTGTTTTGAATAAATATTTTGAAATTTACTTTTTTTCATAAATTATTTCGGCGACATAATAATTACATACAATTTAATTTTGTAACTTATTGATGTATTAATAAATTATTTTAACAGTTTATCACAATTTAAAAACTTAAATATATACATAAAATATAATATAAAAAAATTTAAAAAATTATAAAATATTGATATTTAAAAAAGTTAATGAATAATTTAAAAGCAATTACATAGATGTAGTACGAGAAAATATCGGTATGTCCGAACCTTAAATGTTGAAAGAAAGGTCAATGTCAGAGATGCGAATATATAGGTTGCAGCCAACTAAAGTTTGTACAAAAATTTAAAAAAAGAAAAGGGGATTCAAGATAAAAGGGACAGCTAAAATTTGGAAGCATTAGTCAAAGTAGAATAATAATAAAGGAGACAAAGACAGATAAAATGCTGCAAACGCTGCACTATTCTGACTTATTCTATTCATTCAATCATTTCCCCACCTGTGTGTTGTGTTCTTTCTACCAAACGCAAAAACACAATTTCATATTTCCAAGAAAATTCTGTTTTTCATAAAAAAGATTGCATTTTTAGCAGTTTTTGGTTGAGTCTTGAAGTTGTAAATTGAAGGGAAGTGATCATGGCCAGGTTTTCAGGGACAACACAAAAGTGTAAGGCATGTGAGAAGTCTGTGTATGTCATGGATGAACTCACTGCTGATAACAAAGTCTATCACAAGTCTCGTTTTAGATGTCACCACTGCAAGGGCACCCTTAGGGCCTGTTTGGATTGGGGGTTGGGGAGGGATGGGTTGGGTTGGGTTGGGAGGGGTTCAAATTTGACAACCCTTGTTTGGATAGAAATTTAAAATGGAGGGTTGGGTTTATAGTGGTTGGTGAGCGGTTAGGAGAGGGTTCTAATATAATGTAAATGAGGGAGCATTTCAACACCCCGATTTGGGGTGTTGGACATGGTTGAAAAAATATTTCAATAATAAAAAAAATACTTCCTAATAAATAACAACAATAAAAAATATTTCTGGATCGGTATTTCTGAAAAAAATATTTCCGAACCAATATTTCGGGAAAAAATATTTTCGAACCAATATTTCGGGAAAAAATATTTTCGAACCAATATTTCGGGAAAAAATATTTTCGAACCAATATTTCGGGAAAAAATATTTCCGAACCAAAATTTTGGAAAAAAATATTTATGGATCAGTACTTCAGGAAAAAATATTTTCGAACCAATATTTCGGTAAAAAATATTTCCGAAACAATATTTCGGAAATATTTTTTTCCGAACCAATATTTCCGAAATATTTTTTTCCGAACCAATATTTCGGAAATATTTTTTTCCGAACCAATATTTCGGAAATATTTTTTTCGGAACCAATATTTCCGAAATATTTTTTTCCGAACCAATATTTCGGAAATATTTTTTTCCGAACCAATATTTCGTAAATATTTTTTTCGGAACCAATATTTCCGAAATATTTTTTTCAGAACCAATATTTCGGAAATATTTTTTTCCGAACCAATATTTCGGAAATATTTTTTTCGGAACAAATATTTCCGAAATATTTTTTTCAGAACCAATATTTCGGAAATATTTTTTTCCGAACCAATATTTCGGAAATATTTTTTTCGGAACCAATATTTCCGAAATATTTTTTTCAGAAATATTGGTTCGGTAATATTTTTTCCTGAAATACTGATCCAGAAATATTTTTTTCCGAAATATTGGTTCGGAAATATTTTTTCCCGAAATATTGGTTCTGAAGTATTTTTTTCCGAAATATTGATTGAGAAATTTTTTTTCCCAAAATATTGGTTCGAAAATTTTTTCCCCCGAAATATTGATTCCGAAATATTTTTTTCAAAAATATTGATTTGAAAATATTTTTTCCCAAAAAAATAATAATTAATTATATTATAACCCTTCCCAACCTAATCCTCCATCCAAATAAGGTAAGGGTTGAACCCTTCATTACTCAACCCTTACATCCAAACAAGGTAAGGGTTCAACCCAACCCATCCCTTCCCAACCTAACCCATCCCATTATAACCCAACCCAACCCATCCCTCAATCCAAACAGGCCCTTAAGGTCATTTTGCTCATACCCCTTTTATTTTAGGATTGTAGACATATGTTATCAATCTTTTTAATGTTAATTGGGGGGGGGGCTGGATTATGTAATTGTTATACCTTGATACTTGATATGGGTATGGGAGGTTATTAAATTTATGCGCAATTCCTTTGGTGATTTCTCAATAGTCTTAGGTTGCCAAGTTACAATTTTTTATGCATCTGCATAGTAGACCTAACCTGAGATAGCTAATAAAGGTACAAATTTGAAATCTACCATACTGGGAGAGGTTATAAAGAGTAAGCTTATCATCTAGCTATACTAGTCATTGAAATGAATGAGAATTACTTATATGATCATGTAAAGTGTTGGGTTGATCACCAGCCCCCTTTTTAGTCATATCAAGTAACATCACATGGTGATACTTTCTGTGTCCTGAAGCAACTAGGTACGAGTGCGGAATACTCAAGGATCATAAGTTCATAACTTTAATAATGAATATATAAGTTAATGCCAAGTTATGATATTTTTTATCTGAAGCTGAAATATGATCATTCTGTCCTTCACCAGTATTCTGTGTACTAACATCTACAAATCATGACTCCTCCTTAGAGTGATCAGATACTGTTGATGTCTCAATTCTAGCTGATATTGGAAGTACATACAAAGGAATACTACGATCATTAAGAATTTCTTCTGGTACAAGTGGTGTAGAAGTTTGTCTTAGCCTTTCACCTCTTCTGTTGATAATTCCTGCAAGCCTTTCTTTTTGCTTCTGAGCTTTAACTTCTGGCTTTGCATTGTGCTTTGCTAAGTCATTCTTCTCATACATCTTGATAAAAGAATAAGTACCAGCATACATACCAAGATTGTCAGACCAAGATTCAGGAAAAACATGATCCCAGAAATCAAATGATGGTGGTTTCCTAATTTTCTCTCCCTCACTATGGAGTTGATCATCCATACCCTCATTCTCACTTTGACTATCTAAAGTCAACACTCTTTCTACCTCTCCTTTTGCCTGGTCAGGAGCCAGCCTCTCAGATTGTGGATCAATATCCATCTTTTCAAGTGTATCACTCAAATTTGGATAAGTGCTCTCATGACCTACAGAAAAATAGAGTTTAGAAGAAGTTTTTATACCTGAACTCACATGGAGAGAGGGTTCCTCATCTGGCAAAGGGCTTGAGGTTTTCTCCAATGAGT
Organism: Kitagawia praeruptora; assembly: GCA_037693485.1. NCBI lineage: Eukaryota > Viridiplantae > Streptophyta > Magnoliopsida > Apiales > Apiaceae > Kitagawia > Kitagawia praeruptora. Next base: position 24,780,275 of record CM075350.1, on the reverse strand, counting down.
GAGCTGCTATAGCCTCTGAATCCTGACAAACATCTTCTTTCCTTTCAAAGACTACAGGCTCCAGTATACCACTTTCAGGTTCTCTACTAGACTCTAATGTCTTCAGTAATACTTCATTAGACACCATAGTAAGCATGTCACCGTCTTTAAGTGTTGGTTGCTGAGACACACCCTCAAGGTGGATATACTCTTACTGAACAATGTTTGTTTGATCGTCAGTAGAATCAATCAAAGTCCTTCCTCCCATATCATTGGGTTTCTAACTTGCAATTTCAGTCATCACAAAAGACCTTTCAGCATCAACTATCACAGCTCCTGAGTCATCCAACCTCTGACTAGATGGTTCTTGTGTGACTGTGATCTGATTTGTCCTACTATCCACCACTAGTGCAATAGTATCTCCTGTTGACTACATTCCTCTATCTACTTCCTCCTGTTGTCCACCTTGAGCTGAAGCATCTTCAATAATGACATCCTTGTCAAATAAATATGCATGAAGTGATTGAAGTGCAACATGCTTTGAGAGTCCAAATTTCTTGACTAATTGTCTTCTGACAGATACATAGAAATACATCTTCATTAAGTCAAGTCTTTGATGTAGAAGTCCATATTATTCTGGAAATAAAAGTTTTGGTACTCTTTCAACTAGAAAATCTAGAACAGGCCTGGATAGTTTCACTTTAATAGAAATAACTCCCAAAGCCGGTCTGTATGATAATGTAGTTTCCCAAAAAGAATCAATATCAAGATCTCTATTGTCAATTGCTGACTTAATTGTAGCTTCATTTGTAGAGACCTGCATGATGTTAGTTGGACTAGACTCTGTGTGTGTAGGTGACAATTGAATCTTTCTCCTTGTTCTCCTAGTATAGTGAGCAAAAGATTTATCTTGAGAAGACTCAAGAGGTGTAGACACAGAAGTGATCTTGGGATGAGATCCTTTTTCAATAGACAAAGTCTTTTGAGAGACAGTATCCAGTAACTGTTTTCCCTTTTTAAGTACTACAGTCTTTTGAGAGACTACAGCCTGGCTGTGACTAGGTGCTTCATCTCTTTATCCTAGCTTAGAAAGTTGAATTGCAGCCTTTAATTCTTCTCTCTCAGCAAGAGATATATTATCATCATCTTCACTAGAACTACTACTACTACTTGACACAACAAATCTTCTCTTTCTTACAACTGATGTCTTTTGAGAAACACCAGAGGTTGGTTTCTTTGAAACAATAGGTTGTGGATCAAAACTTTGTTCTTTAATTGTTTCAGAGACTACAATGTTTTGGGCTACTTGGGTAGACACAGGGGGTTCTCCTCCAAATGAGATTCCTGAACCATTTCACCACAAAAAAAGAAGAATTGTATAGAGTAGGAAGATTAGTTTTAAGAATTACCTGAACATGATGTGGATAATGAATTGCAGGTATTTCATCTAGATTCTTTTCATTGTCCTTCTTTGTAATGTCAGAGAAAATTCTCTTTTGTTGTACATAAGAAGAAACACAATGTTCTCTACCAAATCTAGCTTCAACATCAGGAATAAAATGGTTAATAAACATTTGCATAAATCTATGATAATAAACCATTTTCCTGTCTTGATCTCTTGACCCAAGTTTAATACACATCTGACTTAAGATAATGTGACCAATGTTAATTACTCTGTCATAAAGCAAACTATAAGCAATATGTGATGTAACAGAAGTAATTTGCTGAAAAGAACTACATTTACCAGTAAAATATTTAGCAATTTGATCAAAGAAGAAAGACCATTCTTTCCTAAGAAAAGATCTATTTAACTGGCTCATGTTGTCTAGAGGTCCACTATAACCTAGTGCAGACAACATAGTTCTTACATCATCATCAGATGGTTCACTTGCATAATTAACATTAACAGGTAAGTGAAGTACTGAATTAACAACAGATTCAGTAATGTCATAAGTATCTTGTCCTAAGTGTAGAACAATCTTACCTGATTGACTCTGAGTAGAATCAATTACACCAGCATTCTCCCAAGCTTGTGAAACAGCAGCTTGATTTATTTCTAGAGATGTTGCCAATGCATAACGCAAAGGTCCAATAGCCATAAAATCCATCACAGGATGAAAATTAGCTGATACACCTTTCTTGCTGGTGATTGCTGCAACATGATTGTTAGTCATAAAATCAAAGTCACCAAACTTGAAAGCTACTGATTTTGGTAGTCTTCTTTGAGCTGCCATTTTTTATCTGAAAAGAACTTGAGAAATCTTGAAATTGATTAGAGATTTTGAGAACTTAAATGAATGTTTTTGCCTTTGGAAACTCGAATTAGAAGTTAGCAATAAACAATCAGAGTCTCAAAATAAAGATATATTCAAAAATCCTTCAGACCCACTACCCACGTTGACACGTAGGTTGACAGGTGTCAGTCCCTGAAAAATGCAGTTTACCCACGATTTTTGGAAAATAAAATCCAAAATTGATTTCAATTAAATAAATTAGGGTAAAATTAAAATAAAATCTATACTGACCAGCTTTATTTCCTAATGTGATATTTTTCACCAAGATAATCACAATTCTCAAATGTGATTAAAAAATAATCATCAATCCTGATGAAATCACTCTTGTTTTCCTGATCACTATTATCCTTATTCCAGAGATTAAATGGAGTTCCACGTGGCAATTTCAAAATTTAACCTGAAAAGAACATCAATAATCCAAACAAAAATATTTTGTTAGATTGTCAAAATATCTTGGAAATATGAAAGGACCAGTCATACGCATAGATATATACGCAGATACATTGAACATTTAAAATGACTGTTCAGCTTCTCACTCTTTCCTTTATTAACACCTGATGTCTTTTGCCTTTCTTAACTCCAAAAACACACAAAACCTCTCTGTAATCACAGAGCTTCCACCAAAACACAATGGCCTTTAACCCAATCTTCAGATTCCTCACAAATGATGAACCGATTGTTCATGACCAAAGGTTCATAGTTTGTCTCTTTGAAGAGATGACTTTTCTCATCGCTTTAGACATGATTGGAGTAGATCCAAATAATGTCCAGAATCTTCTCTTAAAACATCCATCTGTTGGATACAATCTCCCTCTAACTTCCTCAAAACTTGAGGATGAAGAATTTGGCTGAGAGTCTGAGGTTGATCTTGATGGAGATTCTATTCATTCTCCTCAACAAGAATGGAGTTGAGTCTGCTGCTCTCATTCAAGTCATCCAGACAAGGAATCCAGGAGTAGATCATCAAAGTTACTCTTGAGATGCTCCTTGTCCTGAAGTAGATCTTTGAAGATTAAGAACAGCAACAACTTTAGACAAGAATAGGGTTATCAGTAGAAGTTAGACAAAAAGATGTTTGTATTTCATTTCCATGTATGTAATGCTTTTAATTAATGAAAATACAATTTCTTATTATCTACTTGCCTATTGTTGTTTATTGACTGATCTGAAAAACAATTTAAATTATCAATATGAATGAATTAAAGCTTGCTAGCATAGACTTAACAGAATTCAGAATTAGATCACTACATAAAATGAACTTCAGGATTTGAATAAGACACACAAATTTCACAATCCTGATACTGACGATAAAATCCTGATGACGTCAGCATACTGATAGCAATCCTGATCCTGATAAAAATAAGTCTATCATACTGAAATTTATCAAAGTACAATGTTACAGCTTAAGCATTTAACATTCAAATATAGATCCTGACAAGAATATCAAGTCTATAAGCTGAAAACAACATACCTTGCTACTTTTGCAGATGTTAAAGATCTAGAAATTTAACATTCCTAACTCACTTACTAACCTACTGAACGTAGCCTCATCAAGTGATTTAGTTAGAATATCTGCAAGTTGTTTGTCAGTAGGAACAAAATGAAGTTCCACAGTACCATTCTCAATATGTTCTCTAATAAAATGATACCTGACATCAATGTGCTTAGTCCTTGAATGTTGAACTGGATTTTCTGCAATTTTGAGAGCACTAGTATTATCACAAAACATGGGAATATTACTAAGTGTCATACCATAATCCATCAACTGATTTCTTATCCAAAGGAGCTGTGCACAACAACTGCTTGCTGCTATGTACTCAGCTTCTGCAGTTGAGGTTGAAACTGATTGTTGCTTCTTGCTTGCCCAAGAAATCAATCTGTTTCCCAAGAATTGACATGTACCTGTAATGCTTTTCCTGTCTATTTTACACCCTGCATAGTCAGAGTCTGAATAGCCAATTAGGGAGAAATCAGATCCTCTAGGATACCACAAACCAAGATTTGGAGTTCCTTTGAGATATCTAAAAATTCTCTTCACAACAATTAAATGAGATTCCTTAGGATCACTTTGGAATCTAGCACATAAACAGGTAGAAAACATTATATCTGGTCTACTTGCAGTTAAATATAACAATGAGCCTATCATGCCTCTATAACTAGTATTATCCACACTCTTTCCTTTAGGATCAGAGTCTAGTTTAGTGGCTGTAGTCATGGATATTTTTGAAACTGCACAGTCTTGAAAGTCAAACCTTCTTAACAGATCTGGAATCAGTTTTCCAAGAAGGTTTTTGATTGCAGTCTTGGGCCAAATGATTATGATTTCCACACTTATAGCATTTTTTCCTAGGTGCATCAGGTACATTCTTGTAATTATTCTCATTGTTAATACCTTCTTTTCCATTCCTATTTCTTTTGATCTTGCTAGACTCTGAAAGACCATCTAGTTTCTGTTTCAATTGAGACTTAGACAAAAACCCTATGTTGACATTCTTAGGTTTCTCTAACACTTTCTCATCTGAATTACTATTGTTAATTCTTTTGTGTACAACAGGGGTACCTTTTGAATCAACAAATTTAACATGTTTAGGTTCAGAAACAATTCTCTTACCTTCAGATTTAGATGTGCTAGCTTCTACTTTACTATCATCATTGACAATAGCTACTTTTTCTTCTTGTCTAGATTTATCAAAACCTAAACCATTAACTTTACCACGAATTCCACTTTCAATGATTTCTTGAGTCTTTTTACTAGAATTATTAATGGTCTTAATCACATCTCTCTCTTCCTCTAGTTCTTTTCTGACATAGTCATAAGCTTCAAGAACAACATTATAATCATGCTTAGCTTTATCAAAACTTAATCTATATTCTTCCATTTGAACTAACTCAGATTCAAGAAAATTATTTCTATCAACAAACTTATCATTCTTAACCTTAAGTTCATCTCTTTCACTAGTAAGAATTCTAAAATTAGTCAAAAGATTCTTAAACTCAGCATGGATAGATCTAATTTCATCAGAATTTAAGCTATCAAATGAATCAAGAGAGTGAAGTGATACATTAACAGAAGATGGTGAAGTTTTCTTTGGAGATCCAGGTTTGTCTGAAACATTTGCCATCAGTGCAATGTTGTCATAATCCAATTCATCTTCAGAATCACTGGAATCAGCCCAATCCTTCTGTGTGACCATGAGTGCATTATCCTTTCCTGAATTCCTAGGCTTCTTACACACACTAGCAAAGTGTCCAAGCTCGCTGCAGTTAAATCACTTGATCTTGGCCTTATCAAGCTTGACAATTGTACTTTTGCCTTTGTCACTCTTCTTCTCCTCCTTCTTTTGAAAAGGTCCTTTGCTAAATCTTCTCCTGTTGAATCTTCCTTTCTTGAAAGCTTTAGCAAATATAGCAAAGAGTTCCTGCATCTCTGTTAGATATAATTGATGTGATTTAATGTCAGTGTTTAAGTGTTACAGGTAAAAAGAGTTTAACTTGTTAATGAAAGCAGTCGTAGCAGAGTTTGAGTATACACTGATAGCTGGAAGCGCAAACGCTGATAGAAGGAAGTGTAAACACTTCTGGCTGACAGAAGGAAGCGTAAACACTGCTGGCTAGGAGAGCAACAGAGTTTGCTAAAATCTGTCTACTGGAAGCGTCTACAAGTCAACAGAGTTTGAAGATTAATTTAAGATAAATATAGAAGCAATATCTTTGAAGATTGGATAGCTGTCAGAGAGATTGGGTTGACTTAGGAGACGTGTAGCAATCGTAATTGCTATCAATTGTATAGCTTAATTATAGGAGAATCAATTAACGATTGTACGTAGATGTATATCTTATAAATACAGTTAGGTTAACCCTAGAAGGGTATCCATTGTGAACGAATATCATTCATTGTAACCTAAGCAGCTCTCTGTGATATTTTACATCACTGAGAGAGAAATTTTTAATTCCAAACAGTTTTAAGTATTAAAACGTGTGTTCTTGTTATTTACTCATACAGTACTTGATACTATATTGTGTATTCGACCTAACAACTGGTATCAGAGACAATCTGTTACTTTATTACAGTTTAATATCCAAAACACAATAGTAATCAATGGCAGAGATTCCTCCTCCATCAGGTTCTGAGAAAGCCCCTACTACTGTTAGTAGGTATGAAACGATTAGGGTTCCTATACTCAAGCCATCAGAGTATACAATCTGGAAGGTAAAGATGACCATGTTTCTGGAAGCCACAGATCCATAATATCTTGATAGAATTTATGAAGGTCCTCATAAACCTACAAAGTTAACTACTGCTGTTGCTGGTGAGGAATCGAAGGTGATTCCTAAGGAAAATAAAGATCTAACTGCTGAGGATCTTTCATCTATTGCTAAGGATGCAAAAGTAAGGCATTTACTTCACAGTGCTCTAGACAATGTTATGTCTAACAAAGTGATTAACTGCACAACTGTAAAGGAAATTTGGGATGCACTTGAGGTTAGATGTCAAGGAACTGCTGCAATCAAGAAGAATAGAAGGAACATACTCACACAGGAGTATGAGCATTTTGAGGCAAAGTTTGAAGAAACCATGATAGAAACATTTGACAGATTCTGTAAACTGCTCAATGATCTATCATTGGTTAACAAAGAATATGATCTAGAAGACTCGAATCTCAAGTTTCTTCTCTCTCTTCCTGAAAAGTGGGATGTGAAAGCAACCACTATAAGAGACAACTATGATCTTGCTGATACTGAGATTGATGAAATCTATGGACTGCTCAAGACTCATGAATTGGAAATGGAGCAGAGAAACAGGAGATCAAGTAGGAAGTCAAAGTCTGTTGCTCTGAAAGTTGAAGAAAAATCTTCAAAGAGAGAGGCATCAAGGAAGAAGGTAAAAGAAAAAGCCTTGGTCGCTCATTCAGAAAGTGAGTCATCAAATACTGATGTTGACTCAAACACAGATGAATCATCTGATTCTGAAGATGATGAAGAGATGATGCAAATGGCTGCATTGATGGTAAAGACCTTCAAGAAGATGGGATTCAAGAACTTCAAGAAGGGAAAGAGATTCTCCAAGGATTACTCAAAGTCTGACAGGAAAAATTTCAGAAAATCTGAGGGAAAGGACTCCAAATCTGGGAAGAAAGATAAGTCTAAGATTCAATGCTGCAAGTGTAAGGAGATGGGTCACTATGCTCCTGAGTGCAAAAAGGGTAAAACTGAAAAGGCACTCTACACTAAAGGCAGAGACTGGACAGACACCTCAGATTCAGATGAGGAGGTAAACTATGCACTCATGGCCTCTACTCAGAATGAAGATTCTTAACTTAAGGTACCTCCAACTACCTATGCTTATAATACTGATAATATAACTGATTTGAGAATTTATCTTAAAGCATTACATATCAGTTATAGGGATCAGACTTTAGAGAATGAAAGAATCAAGAATGAGTGTTCTCAACTCAAAGAAAGAAATAAACTTGTTGAAGAACAACTTGAAAACATGAATAAAATTCAGAAAGAAAGAGATGATGTTGTTTTTATAGAACAGGAGTTGCTAGGTAAGTATAAGCAACTAGAATCTGAATTGGAGGATGCAAAGCACATTATTAAAACTTGGACACACTCTGGAAAAGACACTTAAGAGGTTTTTCAATCAGACACAGTAGGTCTAGGTTATTCTGAGGATGATGTACTTAGATTTCAGAATACAGTCAAGATTAGACCACCACTTTCTTCTAAGAAATTTGGAACATTTGTTCATGGTACTGTTAAAACTGAACATGGAGCTGTTGAAAGTGAGCCAGTAAAAACCTGTGTCAAACAGGTTAATATTGGTTCAATGACAGATAAACAACTCAAGCATAAGCTTAAAGAAATAAAATCTGTCAATAAACAGAAAATGCCTAGGAAAAACAGAAATGGAAAGGTAGGCATTACATCAGGAAATAGGCCAATGCTTGCTACACTTGCACCTAGAAAAACTTGTCATAACTGTGGTAGCAATAATCATCTTTCTAGTTTTTGCAGGAAGAACAAAGACATTAATTCTTTACCCTCCAAATCTGGAGTGAAAAAGGATAATGTCAAACCTAGACCACAAACTCTGTGCAAACACTGTGGAAGTACTTGGCACTCAATTTATACTTGCAAGAATTATCATGCTATTTATCATAATTACTATGAACTGAAACCTAATTTGAAATGGGTTAAAGTTGATTCTGCAAGTGCTAAGACTGAAAATGTTAGTTTAAACTCTGATAATGACAAATCCGCTGCAAAAACTAATAGATTCAATAAAGCAAAAGGATCCAAGCAAGTCTGGATCCTTAAATCTAACAATCAGTGATTGTTTGTGATTGCAGGGCACCAGGGTAAGTACCCTAGTCGTGGACAGTGGATGTTCAGGACACATGACTGGAAATAAAGCCCTGCTATCAGAGTATGTGGAGAAGGCTGGCCCAAAAGTTTCCTATGGAGATGGCAACATAGGACATACTCTGGGATATGGCAATATTAATCTTGGAAGTGTCATCATTACAAATGTAGCTCTGGTTCCAGGACTCAAGCATGATCTGCTTTCTGTGAGTCAAATCTGTGACAGAGGATATCATGTAGATTTTCAGGCTGAATACTGTCAAGTCATCTAGTAAATCTACAGGGAAAGTTGCTCTAGTTGGAAATAGACACAATAATATCTATGAAATAAAATTGTCAACAAACTCTGATGGCAAAGCAGTGTGTCTGTCTACAAGGATGTCCAGTGAAGAGAGTTGGAAGTGGCATAAGAAACTCTCTCATTTAAATCTGAACAACATCAATGAGCTAATAAAGAATGATCTTGTGAGAGGACTACCAAAGTCTTTGTTGAATGCAGAAGGCCTGTGTGATTCTTGTCAAAAGGCCAAACAGAGAAAAGCCTCTTTCAAAAGCAAATCTGAGTCTTCAATTGTTGATCCTTATCATCTTCTACATGTTGATCTTTTTGGACCAGTGAATGTGATGTCTCTTGGAAAGAAGAAATATGCTCTAGTCATTGTTGATGAATACACCAGATACACTTGGGTGTATTTTCAAGCAAAGAAGGATGAAACTGCATTAACTCTGGCAGAACATATAATGCAGTTGGACAAAGGGTCAAAGAATCAAGTGAAGATTATCAGAAGTGACAATGGAACTGAATTCAGGAATTCAACAATGGAAGAATTTTGCAAGAACAAAGGAATTAAACAAAAGTTTTCTACACCTGGCACTCCACAACAGAATGGTGTAGTTGAAAGGAAGAACAGAACTTTGATAGAAGCTGCCAGAACTATGCTTGATGAAGCAAAATTACCAACCTATTTCTGGGCAGAAGCTGTTCAAACTGCTTGTTTTACTCAGAATGCCACGCTAATAAATAAGCATGGAAAAATACCATATGAAATGGTGAGAGAAAAGAAGCCAAACCTGAAATATTTTCATATTTTTGGGTGCAAATGCTTTGTGCTGAAAACTCATCCTGAACAGTTAACCAAATTTGATCTGAAGGCAGATGAAGGAATTTTTGTTGGCTATCCACTGTCAACTAAGGCGTTCAGAGTTTATAATCTGAGAACCAGAGTGATCATGGAATCTATTCATGTGTCTTTTGATGACAAGAAAATAACTGGACTTGAAGATGTAAATGAACATGATCAACTGCACTTCGAAAATGAAGATTTAATCTCTGATGAATTAAACTCTGATGAGTCTGATCTGACAAACTCTGATCAGATAAACTCTGAACCTCTACTAGTAAATACTGAAGAGACCTTTCAGCTAGAAACAAGAGAAGAACCAGTTGAGGGGGAGCATGAAGAAACTCATCAAAGTCATAACTCAAATTCTGATAATGACTCAACTGAAAATTCTGAATCAAACTCTGGTGACTCAAACTCTGGAAGTCCAAAATCTGACAGTTCACACACTGAGCAGTCACATTCAGGGGGAGCCTCAGAGAATGAAGAACGATATCAAGAAAATCAGGAGACACTAGTAGTAAACAGGCCTTTTACATCGGTTAAATCGACCTTATACGTCGGTTAAATGGCGACGTATGGAGGGGCGACGTATAAAGTCAGGGTCTTTTACGTCGGTTAAAAGAGCGACGTATAAAGTCCTCTTTTACGTTGGTTAAAAAGGCGATGTATAAAGTCCAAATATACGTCGCTAAAAAGCCCGACGTATATTTTAGTAAACACCGACGTATATTGTCTAAAAACAACCGACGTATATTAATAAAAAGACCGACGTATATTATCAAAAAAACAAAAAAATAATTCTTATTATTTCTGTGCACCCAAATAACGGTTGAATAATCAAAAACCAAAATTTGTACAAACCAAAATCTTGTCATAATAGAAATTTCTTAACTTTCAAATTCAATCACAATACAATATACTATTATCAATTTAAAAAAAAAATGAAATTCATTTTACAAATGTATGGGATACAACATAAATAGCAAATTACAAAATTGAGACAACTATTACGCTTCTATTTTTGCCAAAAGGATCACTCAAATGAGCAAAAAGGTTCTCCACAAGACCCTCTCCAGTGACATAAGCTTGTATAAAGAAGCCAAGCATTGCGAACATTGCTAATCTTCCATTCTTTATTTCCTTCACCTTCAGCAATGCAGCCTAGTCAGGATCATCTGCTAGCCCCAGTATTTCAAATGGACCTCCGGGATGTAGTTTGTCCTTCAAATCATGACAGTAAACAAAGGAATCTGACTAACCATCAGATCAATTTGAAGGGGTGTGCAAATATTATGAAACTAACATAAGCTATATATATTTTATGCATATCAAACCATTGGAATTTCAGTAGTACTTTGCCCCACCAAGAAGAACAACCTTAGCAACGACAGCAAGAACAAGATTAATAGGAATGTTCTTTCCAAAGTAATTCAATGTGTTCCCGTCAAGGAGTAGTTCTCCAATCTGCATATATGAATGTGATCCCCAGAGTTAAGAATTCTGATCATGAAAAACGGTGATTTATCTCTAGCAATGTGACTTCAAGGTTGAATATAGGCATGGGTTTGTGAGCTTAAATTTTTGCAATTAAAATGTACCATTTTTTTAATGATTCTAGTGAATTACTTTGAACCAAACAGCTTCAGGTCCACAATTAGCTCCATATTTGTTGAATGCCTCAGGGATAATGAAGCCTGCAGCTCCCAACATTGCCCACCGGGCATGGATCAACTCATAACCTTGGTATCTGCATTGTTAAATAGCTTTGATGTCATTCCTAGTTTACCTTGTCTTATTTTTACGAGTGGAATAAAACTATTTTGATTTCATCATTGTAGATCACAATTAAGAAGATGGAAATTCGGAACTTTCTATGTATAAGCATGACTACTGTTCTAAAATATCACTAGGCAGACCATTTGCACAAAAGAAAACGTGTAGTGCTTCAAAATTGAGCAAAGATGGTAAAACCAAACCAAAAAAAGGGTAAAGCCAGTATCTTTCATTCAAAAGTAAGGTCTTGGGAGGGTGAGATGTACGGAAACTACACTTACTCTTAAGAGTAAAGAGGCTGTTTCTTTTAACCCTGGATTTTATTTAAATAATTTGTAAACTGTTAAGAACACTGGATACTGGATGTATGCTTTGAGTTGGGACCATTAAGTGATGGGAAGTATGACTAAATTAGGAGTTACCTTGTATACATCTCCAAAACCTCATTCTCCAACTTTGTATTCTAGACTAAAATCTTTTATTGCGGCTTTTAAATCTCTGTAACTGTATATAAGAGGTCCCTGCATATTCTTGGAGTTGATCTGCTAATATCTACTCTGAGCTATTCTTGTTCTGTGCAACGAAGCAAGGGTGTAAATGTATTAAAATATTACAAAAGTTTTGTAGGGTAAACAGACTGAGATATCTTGCTTTAACAATTAATCCTTAAATGCATGGAAGTGAAGAACAAACCTTTTTATGCAACACAAAAACTTTAGCTAACAATATTTAATATGTACTCCAGGCATATCAACTGATGGCGAGGTTGTGTTATCTACACCTCCTTAAAGATCAGATCATAATTTGTTGGAGCCACAGAATTCAGGTGCAGCAACATCCATACTAGTGACATAAAATAATCTTCCAAAAGTTCTATCTCATGTCAAACTGTAAAAACAAGATAAGTGTGAAGAGAGCAAATATTAGATATCAATGCCTCACAAAATCAGTGCAATCAGCTTTTCGATGGCCATCTTTATTGACACGAGTCAATAAAATATTAGAAATATTACTTGTATAATATTAAGAGAACAAGACAACCTGGAACACTCACCAAAAGTTATACGGAGTATGATTTATACTTTATACCCTAAACATTAGGACCAAAAAGCCACCTTCACTAACATTAGTAACATCAGTTATAAAAATACCATAAACAGTTTAGTTGATTCTATTTTTTGACATGTTATATAAGTTGAACAATATATTTTACATGAGAAGAAAAAAGGCACAACGAGCACCTGATGAAATCAATGTCAACATTCCAAAAATACTACTACTAAACATTTGTCACAGAACATATGCATCCTGCTTGTTGTGATTGTTTTTTCTTTTTCGAAAGAGAAATGATCATTTAACTTAAAGCAAATCAGCAGCCATGTTTGCCTGCAATCCGGAAGGAAGACCACCCCCCGCCCCCTCCCCGGTGACCATAAAACCTGGAGTACAGTTAGACAATTGAGCTAACAGATCAGCTGCTTGGTTACAGGATTACTTAACAAACACAATAGACTAATAAGCTCCGCTTCTACATCTTTTGCTATCAGATTGTAAAGATTTATTTTACCACACCGTATCATTCTGTGCCTCCAGACTCCCCAGCATACCATTTAATCGATTTTCACTCTTGTCCAGTTGTACGGAAACTACACTTACTCTTAAGAGTAAAGAGGCTGTTTCTTTTAACCCTGGATTTTAATTAAATAATTTGTAAACTGTTAAGAACACTGGATACTGGATGTATGCTTTGAGTTGGGACCATTAAGTGATGGGAAGTATGACTAAATTAGGAGTTACCTTGTATACATCTCCGAAACCTCCTTCTCCAACTTTGTATTCTAGACTAAAATCTTTTGTTGCGGCTTTCAAATCTCTGTAACTGTAAATAAGAGGTCCCTGCATATTGTTTATGCATGATATATTACCTGCAAGATAGATATGTTTAATTAAAACCGAAGATTAATATAACATGAAAAGGTAAGAAATTAGAAAAGTGACCCAGGTTCATTTTAGAATAAAAATAACCTCACTATTGATTATATTTTACTCAAGGTTAACCATGTGTAACCTATCATATAACTCATCTACATATCTGTTGTTGTTTCAGTTAATCTTTCTTACCACTTCCGGCCTTCCTTGACATTCTTAATCTTCCGGCCCCACCAGCACCTCCAACTTCTCCATTAACAGGTATACTCTCCATATCCTCTATACACCATTAGAAATAACTACTCATCAGTTTATCAGAGAGAGAGAGAGAGATTAGATAAACCGCCTTCTTCGTGCCGGTGACTTGACCGTTGAGTCTCATCTGCTTCTCTTCATTCAACATCTTCTTTATTTTCGATTCCAATCCACCCACGCCTTTTTCTTCAACCGATGTATAATAGAACCTTATACGTCGGTTTTTTTTGAACCGACGTATATAATAGAACTTTATACGTCGCCTTTGGCCGCAACCGACGTATATAAGTACTTTATACGTCGCTTTTGGCCACAACCGACGTATATAAGTACTTTATACGTCGCTTTTGGCCAGAACCGACGTATAAGAGGCGACGTAAAAGATCAATTTTGTACTAGTGAGAACTTGGATCGAGGGGGAGGATCCAACTTTGAAAGAAGTCAATTGCCTTCAGCTAGGAAATGGACCAAATCTCACACACCTGATTTGATCATTGGTGATCCAAATGCAAGAGTAAGGACAAGAAGTGCAACAACAAATGAATGTTTGTTTCATGCATTCTTGTCACAAAATGAACCAAAGAAAGTTGAAGAAGCTCTTAAAGATGCTGACTGGATAACAGCAATGCAAGAAGAGTTAAATGAATTTGAAAGAAATGAAGTGTGGACACTAGTACCAAGACCAAAGAACAGGTCTATTGTTGGTACTAAGTGGGTTTTCAGAAACAAAACTGATAGTGAAGGGGTTGTTACAAGAAACAAAGCCAGACTTGTGGTAAAAGGCAATTCACAGCAAGAGGGGATAGATTATGATGAGACTTTTGCACCAGTTGCCAGGTTGGAGGCAATAAGGATGTTTCTTGCTTATGCTTCTCACAAGAAATTCAAGGTGTTTCAAATGGATGTGAAAAGTGCTTTTCTGAATGGAAAACTTGAAGAAGAAGTGTTTGTTGAACAACCACCTGGTTTTGTAGATTCAAAATATCCAGACCATGTCTACAGGCTAGACAAGGCACTCTATGGACTTAAGCAGGCACCAAGAGCATGGTATGAAACTCTGGCTCAGTTTCTTTTAGAAAGTGGGTTCAACAGAGGTACAATTGATAAAACTCTGTTTTATTTCAAATCTGGAAGTGACTTGCTTTTAGTTCAGATATATGTTGATGACATCATTTTTGGATCTACTAATGATAAACTCTGTAAGAAGTTTGCCAAGCTCATGCAGTCTAGGTATCAAATGAGTATGATGGGAGAGCTAAGTTATTTTCTAGGCTTACAGGTGAAGCAAACAGATGATGGAATCTTTATCAATCAAGCAAAATATACCAGAAATCTTCTCAAGAAATTTGGCATGCTTGACTGTTCATCTGCAACAACTCCCATGGCAACTGCAACTAAATTGTACAAAGATACAGGGTCATCAGTAGATATGACAAGTTATAGAGGAATGATTGGCTCTCTTCTCTATCTAATAGCAAGTAGACCTGATATCATGTATGCAACATGTCTGTGTGCAAGGTTTCAGGCAGATCCAAGAGAACCACATTTAACAGCTGTGAAGAGGATTTTCAAGTATCTCAAGGGCACTGTAACTTTAGGGCTGTGGTACCCAAGAGAATCAGATTTCAAACTACTTGGTTACTCTGATGCAGACTTTGCAGGCTGTAAGATTGACAGAAAAAGCACCAGTGGAAGTTGTCAATTTCTTGGTGACAAACTTGTTTCTTGGTACAGCAAGAAACAGAAATCAATATCCACATCTACAGCTAAAGCAGAGTATATTGCTGCTGGTAGCTGTTGTGCACAAATTCTATAGATGAAGAATCAATTACTGGATTATGGATTGAGGTATAACAAAATACCTATTTTCTGTGATAACCAAAGTGCTATTGCAATGACAGGTAATCCAGTACAACACTCAATGACCAAGCACATCAGCATAAGGTATTACTTTATCAGAGAGCATGTAGAGGAAGGCAACATTGAGCTCCACTTTGTGTCTACAGATCAACAACTTGCAGATGTCTTCACCAAGCCTTTGAGTGAAGCAGCATTTACAAGGCTGGTCAATGAACTAGGAATGGTCTCTGGTTTTGACTAAAAATGTTGGTTAGACTCAAAATTTTCTTATAAAATGTGTTGCTCATATTTCTGTGAATTGTTAAGTGCTATGTGAACCTTGTTGATTAAACTTTGTTATGCAGACTCTGTTCACATGTTTTTGTTTTCACACTGTTCAACTCTGTAAGCATGTCTGTCTGTCATACACTGTTAATATGTTTGATAAACTCTGTGAATTCTGAATTGATCCTTGTCTGGATGAAAACACCAATGAAGAAATATGTATGAAGCATGATTCTCAGTGAATAAATCAAGACTCTTTCTGAGTCACTGTGATCTAATCAGAAACTGTGCAGTAAGTTAACACAGCATGATACTGTTTCATATTTAGAGCATCTCTTAGTTTATTTGGTCCTAAACTCTGAGTCTATGAATACTGTGTGCATTACCTCTCATGAATAACTTCTGATATTGATGAACTCTAAACTCTGATAAGTGACACTCTGTTCCCAAGACATATACATAGTTCTTGATGATTCCTTGTTTGTACTTGTGAAAATTTTCAAACTTGAGATGTGTCATTGTTTAGTTTGGTGAGAAACAATTCATGTCTGCACCCTGTGAGATTTTGAGCCAAATAAGTGATTGATACATTTTATATCAATCAGACTTTATTGTTGTGTGATGTTCATTAGTGAGTACGTTGCTCTAGAACTTGTATTAAACCATTTTGAAACTACATGATATGTGTGTGCATGAAAATGATAAAGGCACTAGGATTTACCATCTTTCTCTAAACATTGTTTCCATCCTTAGTAAACCCCTTTGAGCCTCATTAACTGCTCCTTTTTTAAAAACTCTGAAGTATTAAGAGCAGTTATATTTTTTTTTTGGAAAAGCAAATGCAAGCAGGTGAGATTTTCTCTACAAAAGGAAAGTTTACTCAGTATATATACATATATATATATAAAAATGTATATATGCTGATCATCTTGTACAAATATGTACTAACAGTGTGACTGAACACTTTGGTCTATTAAATTGTTCAGTTCGCCATTTATTCCTTTAATACATCTCTTCTCACCTGTTTGATCTTACTAAATTACAACCCTGAATAAAGTCCTTTTGATTTGTGCATATATGTACTCAAAGTAGTGTAGATTTGGTGGAAATTCAAGCCTATGGAAGTATCTGCTTTTTACTGATTGAATTTGAGTGAAAACACTTCACCTAAACACTTGTGTGCTATGAGAGTTTGTGAGTTTATCAAATCCCTGACATGTTACTCACTGAATGATGCTTTGATACCTATCTCTTGATCTTTTTGTCTATAATGACAGTGTGCTTACTTGGATAATCATGAACATCAATGGGAATAGGGTTATTCAGATTTCTGTATTTAAGGAACTACGGAGTTTAGCATTCATCACATAATCAGTGTTTAATATGAGAGTTTGTGCATTCGGTGTTTATTGATTCATTTTATGGATTTTATGAAATATTAGATGCTATAAAAATTGATTTGGTAACCTCTGCTACACACACACACATATATTCACGACTGTGCAATTTTTGAAAGGGTTTTAGTGATAAAGTTGGAAAATTTGACAGACATTGATGGATTGTGTTCCGTACTCTAAGGTAAATTTTCATTAAGATAATTTGAAAATTTTGAGTAAATAGAGTGTTTGACAACTGTTAATGAGTGTAATTGTGGTAAAGTGTCTTGATAATAGGAAAGACAGCAGTAATAATTGCTTTTACTACGCGTGATTAAGTGATTCGGTGCATGATTGACACGTGTCCCACTCACCCATTATTGTGTCCCACTTTCACACTACTCTAGGAACGGTTGCGTGTTTTCAATGTATAAACGATTGAGTTTTAATTTTTAATTACTACTCAAATCATTTTTTGTTACTATCACTTCACATCCACTCATATTCACTTTACCAAAACACAGAACTCCTTTGTTTTTCACTTCAACATTTTCACAAACACCTTACAAACACATCATTTTCACTGTCATTTCTTGCTCATTTCTTGATCAAATGGCGACAAAACCTTTTACTTCGTTTGGTCTTCGTTTTGTGCCTAACAATTTTGCAGCTCTACTTGAGAACGACCGTGCTCCCGAAGCGTTTCATCTTATACAAAATTTTCTTCGTGACTCTGAGATTGGGCAAGCATTGATTGAACCTGTTGTTCTATCTGCATCTCAGATTGTCACTTTCTGGCAAAACTCAAGGTATATAGGTGGAGGAGAGAATGGGACTCCAACTATAATCTTCACTCATGATGAACTAGAGTTTGTGATTACTCCACAAACTGTTCGAGAGACCATGGACTTCGACACACATACATCATATGCTATTGTTTCTGAGCAAAATCTGCGAGACATGTTAACAGAAATTAGTTACATGGATTCTCTGGCAAAGCTAGGCAGTGTCAAACGGCCAAATCTTAGAAAGGAATGGAATTTTTTCTTCGACTTTATCACCAGGACATTCCAGAAGAAAGTCACCAACTGGGATGCCATTCCTATGGATAGTCTGCAAATTGGGTATTCTCTACTCTATGACAGAAATTTTGATTTTGGTCGATATGTGTTAATGAATTTAGGCGATAAATTGTCAGAGTCTACTATAGTCTATTTTACTAGATTTTGTCAACTTTTGTTCAATGCCTGTGTACCTGGTTTAGAAATTGATGCAGCTGATGTGATTCAACCTTTTCGAGTCAATAAGAGAATATTCTCTGATATGACAAATAAAGATGCTGGTAAAGATCTACCTAAACTTGTTTTGCCACTTGCCTTGCAAAACTTTCTAAATCAACCCCAAGATTCCCAATCACCACCACAAGAACCACAACAGCCACAACAACCAGAAACACACCAAATGCCTGAACCTTTAGCCACTGACCACACTGAAACCATACACTCTCATCCTATACCATCACCTAAGCCAACACCAACAAACACTGTACCTACTACATCAAAACAACCACAACCTGAACCAATCATTGAACCAACAAACCCTGAGCCTGTCACTACTACTCAACCTAAACCAACATCTAAACCAAAAAGGCAAAAGCATACTGCCCTTAACACAAAGCATTCCAAGGCTAAACAGACATCTCCTAGTGCTGTTTATACCAGAAGAGTCATTAAAAGGGCAAATAGGCCTTCATCACCACCAGTTGAGGACAGTTCTAGTGAAGAAGAAGAGGTGATTGAAGTGCCTCAAGCAAAGAGGAGGAGGTTGATTCTTACAGACTCTGATGATGAGCAAATTGTTGAAGCTCAAGAGAATATTTCTAAGGATATTCCTACTGTTGAGACAGATGTTATCATAGAACCTACTGTAGAAGAATCAGGTTTCAAGATTGATGAACCAAAACTTGCTAAGGTTCAGACTGATGCAGATGATAGAGATGCATTACCTGCAATGGAAGAGTTTGATGAAACTCCCATTCCATTTTCTTTTGACAATGAAGCATCTACTCCAACACCCATGGTAGTCACCAACTCTGTTGATACTGGTGTTGCAGATGGGCCTACTGTTGTATTAGAAGACACTGAGGTTGCATCACACATAGAATTATACTCTGATGCACATCATGTTTCTGATCATGGTGAGGAGATTAATCAACCAGCAAAGGTTGTTTCTTCAGAACATGCACAAAGTGATAAAGGAAAACAAGTTGCTCAAGACCCAGTTGCTGCTCAAAATGAAGACATTGCTTCAATTGCACCTACTGATGTGTCAAATAGTGATTCTTTTGAAGACAGGAGTACGGGAGCTGAAAATGAACAATTTCAAACTGATGGACAGAAAACAGGAAAAAAACCAGACTTTGCTGGACCTTCTGTTCATGAAATTGATGATAATTATTTGACCAAGCAAACTGCAGATTGGTACAAATTAGATTGTATTTTTCCTCCTGGAAGAGCAGCTACCTTTCTCAAGGCAAATTCTTCAAAGATTTCAAATCCAGATATTTTCACTTGTCTCCAAGGAACAGTGATTCAGATCAAGTTTTTAAATCACAGGTTTGATGACAATCAGAAGGCAATTGTTGATCTTCGAACAGAGGTTGCTACTCATGAGGAGAAATCTCAAAGAGCTAATTCTAAGCTATTTCAACAATTTTCCAAAGCTCAAGAGACTCTTAATGACAGATTGAGCAAAGTTGAACAGAATCAGCTTTGCTGACTGAGAAGGTTGATTCTATTGCAAACTCTCTTGAGTTAATCACCTCTATTCTAATTCCAGATGGTGATGATGTCAAAAAGGGGGAGAGAATTGCTAAAACTAAGTGTAAGCAAACTCAAACTCTGTTAAAGAAGGATCATCTGGATGAAGAAGGTGCAAATGCTGATAAGGGGTTAAGAAGTGCAAATCCAAGACATGGACATGGAAGGTCTACAAGGTCAAAGTCAAATTTGGTAGCAGATACAAATCTTCAGAGTACTTCTACTTCAAGGCAAAAGGATTTGTCATTCACTGACAATCCACAGACAGATGAAGAGTTAGCTGCTAAGATTTTTCGTGAGGAAAATGCTGAGGCTACACTTGAAGATATACATGTTGAAGAAAAGCTGTTGCAAAAAGAACATTTAAAGGCACTGAAGTCCAAGAAAGGAAAGAAGATTGTCAAAGCTTCAAGGCTTGCAAGGAAAGGGATTGAAATTAAAGAGAATTTATCTGGTATTCAAGAAGAGGAAGAAGAAGAAGAAGAAGAAGATGAAGAAGAAGGAAAGTTGGTAAGAAAGTCTTCTCTTGATGCCAAGTTAAAACTGAAAGGGGTGATGGGTGAAGAAAGCAAAGGCAAAAAGACAGTTACAACCTCTGTTGCCACGCAAGTTGCACAGATTCAAAGCAAACCCTTAACTGGATTTTCAAGACCAAAGATTCCAGTTCAAGCACAAACTAAAGGGATTGGTGGTTATCAACATAACATTGCTTGTTCAGGAAAGCCACCAGGCAGGAATACTTCTGGCTTAGGTTCAAGAAGAGATTTGAGATTTAGTAACAGTCCAAGAGATCCTTCTGCACTTGTCTCTCTTGGTTCTGGTATTACTCAAGAAAATCTGGACAAATTGGAATCAGTTCAACTAGTTCACCAAAGGAGCTTAGATATTCACTTTCTGTTATACTTCATGACAGATGGAACAGTTTATAGAGTGAATGAAGAAGCAATCAAGCTAAAGTTGTTTGAAGAACTTCAGTATGTTCTGCATATATTCAGAGTCAGAAACCGACGAACAGAGCTTATTGCTAATTCTATAAGAGAATATATGCTGAGAGCCAAAGCCTTTACAGGATCAAAAACTACTGAAGAGTATGTTCCTAAATACAGAGATTGGAATGGAAATCTTGTTGAGATGAAGAAAGGAACTGCTAAATTAAAGACTGATCTGGGTATTACAGTTCTTGATTTTAATTCTCAATCAGAGGAAGTCAAGTTCATAAGACTGGGTAATGAGATGAGGAGAAATAAAATCTATGATCTAAGAGCTGCTATCTATCAAACTGATGAGAATGATCCAGAGTTAAAAGAGATCAAGGAAGCTATGCAGAGAGAACTTGAAAATGCTGAGAGAAGACTGTTGATAGATTATCTCAGAACAACTCCAGATCTTGAGGAGGTTAGGTAGACAGAATTTGTAAGTAATTTGAATTTTCTGTAGATTTTGTTAAGTCAAGATTAAACTCTGGTTATATGTTAAACACTGTGTTTTTATTTGATTGTTTTGACATCATTAATTACTGTGAACTTGTACATTTTTCTAATGAACAAGTTGGGGGAGATTGTTAGATATAATTGATGTGATTTAATGTCAGTGTTTAAGTGTTATAGGGAAAAAGAGTTTAACTTGTTAATGAAAGTAGTCGTAGCAGAGTTTGAGTATACACTGATAGCTGGAAGCGCAAACGCTGATAGAAGGAAGTGTAAACACTGCTGTCTGACAGAAGGAAGCGCAAACACTGCTGGCTAGGAGAGCAATAGAGTTTGCTAAAATCTGTCTACTGGAAGCGTCTACAAGTCAACAGAGTTTGAAGATTAATTTAAGATAAATATAGAAGCAATATCTTTGAAGATTGGATAGCTGTCAGAGAGATTGAGTTGACTTAGGAGACGTGTAGCAATCGTAATTGATATCAATTGTATAGCTTAATTATAGGAGAATCAATTAACGATTGTACGTAGTTGTATATCTTATAAATACAGTTAGGTTAACCCTAGAAGGGTATCCATTGTGAACGAATATCATTCATTGTAACCTAAGCAGCTCTCTGTGATATTTTACATCACTGAGAGAGGAATTATTAATTCCAAACAGTTTTAAGTATTAAAACGTGTGTTCTTGTTATTTACTCATACAGTACTTGATACTATATTGTGTATTCGACCTAACAATCTCTGATTCAGAATCACTGTTGTCAGAGTCTACATCAGTAGTCTCTGACTCAGAACTTTCTTTGCTTTTCTTCTTCCTTGAGTTCTTTATAGCAGGCTCATCATGTTGTTCCTCTGGAAGATTATTTAAGTCAGATTAAGCAGTGAGTGCAACAGTTTTCATCTTTCATTCACCCCTGCTCTTCTTCTGCTGCTTGTCAAGTTCATAAGCCTTCAGTTTTCCATACACTGCCTCTAATGATATCTCATCCAGATCATTAGCTTCCTCAATTGCAGATATCTTCTCATTGTAGAAATCAGGCAAGGCTTTCATGAACTTAGTATTCATATCCTCCAAGTCATAATATTTACCATGCATGGCCATCTCATTGATGAGTTTTGTAAACCTATCAAAGGTATCAGTAAGTGACTCACCAGACTTGGATTCAAAGTACTCATACTGTTGTATAAGTAGTGTCCTCATATTCTTCCTGACAGGCTTAGTTCCTTCATAGTGAACCTTAAGATTGTCCATTATATCTTTAGCAGTCTTACAAGAGAGAACATAGTTAGTAAGAACAGAATCAAGACTGTTGAATAATATGTTTCTCACTTTAGCATCTATAAGAACGTTCTACTTTTCCTCATCTGTCCATTCAGATTTAGGCTTCTCTGCTGTATGTTCTGGAACAACCTCACCATCAACAGTTGCTTGTCCAACAACCTTCGTTGGGATAAATGGTCCATCTCTGATCCTGTCAAGATAATCAGGATCTGTTGCTTCCAGATGATGCAACATCTTTACTTCCCATAGAGTATATTCGTTTCTCTTGAGCATGGGGATCTTAGTATTACCATCCTTGTAACCAGACATGATTGCAGATCTTTATGATTATTCGAAATCAACCTGTTCTGATACCAATTGTTAACTCGAATAACTTGTAGAAGGGGGGTTGAATACAAGTTATATAATCGTGTCTGATTTTTGCTCGAATAAATAAACAAGAACAAACGAATTAATCAAACTGTTTGTATTAATAAGATCAAATACAAACTCTACCAAAGGTGTACAAATACCTTTAGCAGCTGCTGACAATACAAATCTCTCTCTGTTTGTACTCTCGTATACTTACGATTACAAACCTCACAAACTCACTCTTTACAATGATATAGAGAGAGTATTTTTAATGCTACCTATCAACTAATAACAGGAAGTTAGCCTATACATGACAATGTTCTGCCGTCCAGTTGATAGTTTCCATCAATAGAAAATTCTTTCCTTCATGATATCTTCTTGCTTGTTCTTCAAACAAAGATCCTATTTTATAGCACTTGCCAGTTTCTATAGCATCCATAATGACATCATCAGTAACACGACTGATATCAGGATTTCATCTTGCATCAGGATCTGACCATCCTTACAAACGTCTGTGTCCCTTTTTTCTATTTGTTGAGTCTAGACCATTTTTAAGTTATTTTATTTTATAACAGAAGGATGCACAAAAGTTAGTAGTACTAGTATGTGCATTTGAACAGAGGGAAAAAGTAAGCACATATCCCGATCTGAACGCTCTCATGGAGTGCTTTCCTCAAACATTGGGGTCAACAATGAGAGAAAATCTTAGTCAGTTTAACAGCTGGGATATTTCATTGTTCGATACAAGTGAGCAAGCAGGTATTCCGTCATATGATGTCTGTACGTCCATCAATTGCATTGGAGAATCAAGTCAATTAGGTCCTTTTGAACAAGGCCTCTGCGGTCCAATATTCTCTCCTCCCCATTATGAGGAGGATATTCTGGATTTTTTGAACTCCGACAATCAACCTGAAAGGCTCAGCCCAGAATTAAAGCCTAAACTGTCATGGTTTATAATTATCTGTGTTTCAAGGTGGTTCGGGATAAGGAAAAGGGTTGGAACCTCGGAAAGGGATCGTGCAAACAAAAAATAGAAGATCACATGACATATGAAGATTAGAATTTTTAACTCATAGTTACATGAGAAATTTAAACTTGTTGCATAGGTACTGCCCATGAAGACATGTGCAGGTTTAAGAGAATGTTGATTAAGGTGGATGCTTCTATAATTTTTATAATGATACAAGAGTTCATCGAAAGCATTCCTCTATTTCTCCAGACTCTTAATTCACCTTTCAAAGCTTGGCTTTAAAGATGAAGCTCTTTCAAATTTGAATCTGGTAAGCACACTGTACAAATTAAGGGAAGATAGAATGCAGTAGGGCTGTAGGGGACGAGACATTTCCAGTTCTGGCAATCGAAGTTGATGGTCTGTAGAAAATGGTTTATGAAACAAGAAATGATTTTAGCTTTGCTAGATGCCTGATATGTTAGATATCTGGTGAAATTATAAAATGAAATGTGGAGAACGACTTGTATGAATTCAATGAGATAGAAAAAAGTTGTTTGTATTTAGCAAAAAAAAAAGTTGTTTGTACAAGCCTTGTTTTTATACGTATGCTGTATGCATTTGTTGTTTGAACTAATAGTAATTTAAAGAGTATGGTGTAATAAGTTTAGAGAAGCGGAAATGTAAGAGTATATGTTCACATACAAAGAGTAATCAATGAAGAAGATGAATCATCTGTAAGCAACATAACAGTATCATATTATATCAACAACATCCATTACAAACTGAGCAAAGCTCTGAAGAAAGTTACAGAAGAAAAGTTTGTTATTATGAAAAGTTAACTAGAGAATGTTTCTCTTGTCTTTTATAACAAGAAATGTAACTAACTATTCAGATTGACAGCTGTGACGCCACATCATCTTTTGTCTCGTTTTTCTCATCTACGCCACTTGTACACTGTGTATTGGATAATATTCCCCCCTCAGATGGAATGTGGGAAGGTTGAATCACATTCAATCTGGATAGAAGAAACCAGTGAGCACGTTTGTTGAGGCCTTTCGTAAGAACATCAGCTAACTGATGTGTACTAGAAATATGAACTGGACGAATCTGTTTGAGCTGGACCTGTGCACGAACAAAATGGCAATCAATAGCAAAATGTTTAGTCTTAGGATGAAAAACAGGATCCTCAGCAATATCTAATACAGCCTGATTATCACAATGTATAACATTGGGAGGTGCTTGAGGAACATTAAGTTCAGATAAGAGAAGGTGCATCCAAGATAATTTGATAAGTGGATTTTATATCTACTTGGAACATTCTAAATCGGCTTAAATTGATTGTCTTGGACTCAAGTTTCTTGTAGTTTTGATGTGTTTTGCTTAGTTGTGCAGGTTTAAGAGAATGTTGATTAAGGTGGATGCTTCTATAATTTTTTGGGAATTAATTGATTAAAATTCGGATTTTCTGGGAAGGCTGCGCAGCTTACACTGTTTTGGCCATATCTGGAGTTCTGTAAGTCCGTTTTCAGCGATCTTACTGCCCACGCGAAGCTTGAGAGATTTTCTACAACCTGGGATAGGAATCACGTGCAAGTAAAGTACTGAATTAATTCGCGCGTGCAGTCTTTGTGAAGCATGGCCTGGAAATTACTGTTTTGCCCTTTTCAAGTTCTAATTATATTCCGGGCAGGTTTTAGCACCTTAATTAAATTCTAATTGTAATAGAAGATAAAATTCTTGCTGGGCAAGAAATCTAGAGCCTATAAAAACACATCTAAGCATTGTAATAGATATACAGATTATCATAGCATTATTATTGTAACCAGCTGAGATCTGCAAGAGAGAAAAGGAGAGAAGGATTCAACGCTCGTGACAAGCAACGGATCTAGATCTACTTCATCTTTTGTATACGTTGAATTATAGATTTGTTTTCTCAACTCTTAGTTTTAATAATATTTTTACTTCTTTCTTCCATATCTTGTTTTAAATCATGCTTTCATCAAATCCCATGACGATGAACGGTTCAATTATGGGCTAATCGTTGTCGTGGGATCCTAGTGGATTTATCTATGTAGCTTAGTAGTTTGCATGCCTTAAAGATTTGTGTGTGGTGTATAATTGATATCCTCGTATGGTTATGCTTAATAGATAGATGCGTCGCGAACATCTAATTTGTTAATCTCTTGTGAAGTGAAAGTGGATCTTGAGATTTAGAACTTGCCATGCTAGCATAGGTTCATAATTGTTATCAATATGATTGTGGTGTGAGATGAAAATACTTATACCGCCCTATGTGATCTTTATGGATAACTTGTTCTTCAACCGTTATGTTTTCAAATTCTATAGACATATAGGGTCTAAGCATAATTGGTGTCTATTCATCTTCTATCTCTTTTGTGGATGTATGTTTAGTTTGGTATGCGTATGCTGACAGGTAGCGTATACTTGTTTCGTGTTGTCCGATCAGATATCAAAACCATTGCACATAGTGATTAAAGGCTGCAACTCTAAGTGAAGTAGATGATGAAACTAGGATTCCATGTTTTATCTCATATAAGTAATTCGATTTAATTCTTGTTAATTAGTTAATTCTTAGTTTAATTATTGCATCTTAGTATAAATTAGATAATCAAACCCAGTTTGTTACTTTTCTTAGCAGTGAGTTAAAACCATACATTGTTGCATAGGCATATTTACTGAATAGAACTATAACCAGATCTCTGTGGAACGAACTTTAATTGTATTACTTGTGACTACGTGCGCTTGCGTAAAATTGCATAACATAATTCACAAGTAGTGTCTCCTAAAGAACGAAGTTCAGACTCTGTAGTAGAACGAGAAACAACTTTCTATTTCTTAGATTGCCAACTAATGAGTGGAGGACCAAACATCAAGCAATAACCATAAATAGAGCGAGTTGTGTCAGTACATGTACCCCAATCACTATCACAATAAGCTGTTAGCTTAAGATCAAAATTAGAAGGATAAAATAAACATTGAGAAGATGTTCCCTTAAGATAACGAAGAACTCTTTGAACAGCCATCAAATGAGGAACACGAGGAGATTGAAGGAATTGACTCAAATGATGCACAATAAAAGAGATATCAGGTCGAGAAATAGTTAAGTAAAGAAGCTTTCCCACAAATTTTCGATAGAGAGAAGGATTGTCAATGAGTTGACCATCATGTTATGACAGCTTGACAGTACTATCAACAGGTAGGGATAATGGCTAGGAATGTTCAAGACCAGCTTCTAAAAGCATATCATGCACAAATTTGTGTTGATGAAGAAAAATGCCAGTAGAAGTTCTGCTAATTTCCAAACCTAAGCAATATTGAACAAGTCCCAAATCCTTAATGGTAAAAGTAGAATCCAAGACAGATTTTACATGTAATATAGTGGGAGTGTGATTTCCAGTCAGAATAATATCATCGACATAAACAAGGGCAACTGCAAATTGATCACCTGAAGTGTAAGTAAACAAAGAATAGTCTGCCTTTGTCTGAACAAAACCAAGACCAAAAAGAACAGACCCCAGTTTCTCAAACCATTATCGAGAAGATTGATGAAGGCCATATATAGTCTTGATGAGTTTGCAGACCAAATTAGGAGTACCATAAAGAGAATGACCTTTTGGGAGTTCCATATAGACATCTTCATAAAGATCCCCATGAAGGAAAGCGTTGTTTATATCTAATTGATGAATATCCCACCCTTTAGCAGCAGTAATAGCTAACAAGGTGCGTGCGACGCCCCCAGATCCGGGGTCGGAGATCTAGGCGCTCACGGTCCATTTTCCATTATTAACATACTTGTTCTTGCACATAATATAAATAAACAGCCATCGACCCCACAATAAACTCACACCGCACACACACACACACACACATAGGTTAGAGTCTCAGAAACGTCATACATTTGATTAAGCAAAAGTAAAAGTTTTAGAGTTATTACAGACCGAATTAAATAGCATTTATGCTACCAGCAACACTTCGATATGAAGCGAAGTTGGCGGCTTGAAAGTTTGCTGCGGTACACTGCCTTGCACAGGTCATACTTATAAATAAAACGTACTAACAAATGTTGCTGACCAATCCGGCTAATGGGGCCTACCGGTGGAATCTCGACTGCAGCCTGGGGTCTAGTCACCTGCTTTCGAACAGTCTGACTGGTTCTTGCCATTTCTCTTAGCTGTTGTGTTTGTAAAATTTGAAAACAAGCAAGAGTGAGCAACTATAGCTCAGCAAGAATATATGTATAAGATAAGCAATATAACATTCCATATGTATAATAGTCATTAAACTCGATGTATCGATCAGTTATAGAATCCCTTGTCATTATTGGTAAATTTCAAAGGTGCACCAGTACGTGCCCTTGTTTTCAAAATAACCTTGCAGTTCTAGCTACTGCATAAAGTCAACATCTTTCTCATCAAAATAGGACACTATCGGCAACTGGCACATAGGCCTAAGATGCAGTGTCAAAGCATTTTTCCAAAGTGGAGGATGGGACTGGAAGAAAACATAAAACCTGACAGGGATTGACGATGATCAGTCGCCACATCCGAGTCCAATAATCCGCGGGTCTTCTCTACCGGTAGAAGGATAGAAACTACATCCGTAACTATCCCTGAGTGAAAACTACATCCGTAATCACCCTCGATGAAAACTACATCCGTAATCATCCTTCGGCAACACCTGGGCCGGAATAATAAGTGATGGACCGCCTGGCTCACGGCCGCTTACACATCCCGGGAATCGTTCGTCAACGGTTCCCACACCTGCCAGAGTCCCTTTTTCTTTTTCTTTTAAAAACCAAATTTTGATTGAAAACAGAGTAGTTGTGGTTCGACATCAGTCGACCGATAATTCTTGAAATCATACAAGAAGCGAATCCTGACCGGGGGTTTTCGAAAAGATTTTGAGTTCGAAAAAGTTCGAGTTTGAAAGTATAAAAAGGTATCTTGGATTAACTTTGTTTTTAAAATAGTGAACAATAATTATTAAATGATATTTTAAGATTTAATATCAATAATTAATAAAATAATTATTTAATAAAATAAACTTTCAATCCAAGATAGGGTTTCGAGTATTTACAAAGATATAATAATAGTTATCTGAATATACGATACCACCCGAATGACCCTTCGGGTTTTCGCAATATAGATACGATATAATAATATACCGCTCCCCGGTCAATAGTATATACGGGCCGCTACGACCTCTATTGCTAGAGTCGTTGTCCGAAGAAAACATTTCAATCTAAGTTCAAGGGGTAAAAGCATACACGTACTTGTTCAATTTCAATTGCATCAATACTTCGATAAACATAGCATTTGATATAATTTGAAAACTACAAACACAACAGTGAAAATCCTTGTATATGTATAAGTTTTGAAAAGTAAACTTGCCTTGGTTTGGTTGGGGTGGTCGAGCGTGTGAATTCGAACGATCTATACATAAACAATAATCGTTCGTTAGTACCTTAACAATATCTCTTTAATTACGGGGTTTAGGGGGGTACGAAATTAACTTAATAACTCCGTCTTATGACTCTCTAGCCCCACTATAGGTTCATGTCATCACTCGATCACGATCGTCACTTATTCGACCTAATTTAATTACCACGCTCGAATCATAATCATTAACTTAGAATTTTGGTCCACTAATCGACTTTTTCCCTTGCGCGAATTTTACTCTATCATTTTTATAAAATCCAAAAATTCATATTTTAATCCAATTCTTTTTGGGTAGCCTTCACCACTGTATTTCCTAGCTTCTCTAATTTTTCCATGATCCCAAATAATTATTAAGGTGTTTAAACAAGGTCCACAAGAGGGTCACTTAGTGCAGTCCATAGTCCAGAAACACAACTCACTCTTTCAGCTATAACTTAAAATCTATACATCACCTAGCTATGAGCCTTACATATCCAGAAACTACAGATCAAGACCTTTCCAACAATATAAGGTAGGTGTTCAGGGGATCAGTTTAAGGGTTCCGAATCACAGTTTCAAAAAGGGGTCAGTGCAGATTGTCCAACAACTCCCTTACCACAAGTCATGTCTCTTCTCAAAAATTCCACCAACTCCAAAAATCATCACAAACTCCCAAC
This sequence comes from Kitagawia praeruptora, assembly GCA_037693485.1. Classification (NCBI taxonomy): domain Eukaryota; kingdom Viridiplantae; phylum Streptophyta; class Magnoliopsida; order Apiales; family Apiaceae; genus Kitagawia; species Kitagawia praeruptora. The sequence goes on along the minus strand of CM075350.1, from coordinate 24,750,103 downwards.
AAAATTCTCATACACTTATGGGACCTCATACCACATAAAAATAATTTTCAATATGACAATAACCATCAACATCCATGATTTTTCATAAATCAAACTATAATCAACACTTTTGTGCACCAATCTTTTAGATCTACTAATACTAAGCAATGTTCTTGCCATGGCTACTAAGGGTTAGAATTTATACCTTCCTTGAAGCTCTTAGTAACTTAACAAAGCTTGAAATACTCTCCAAACACCTTGGTTGATCAATCTATGGCTTGATCTTCAAGATCCAACAAACAAGAACAATAAGAGTTACTATTCACCTAGAACTTTAAGAATTTATAACTAGAAAACTAATGGATAAAAAGGGTTGAAATTCATAGCATACCTTCCTTATATGATGTAGAGTACCTAGGATTTTTATCTTGAATTTAGAGTGATGAGAAGTGGGGAGAAGAAGAAATTTTCTTCTCCTTTTTTGCCTTTGGCCGAGAGCTCTTCAAAAGGGGGGGGGGGAGTTGTTTTGTTTTCTTTTGTGTTGGATGAATAAGTGGTGTGAGATGAGGTTGGGTAATATGTAGTAGTGTAAGTATATGCATGTACAACATAATTATGGCTAGAGGTATGGCCATGGTACTTGTTGTCTCCACCTTTTAAAAAGTAAGCCAACTAGCTACTAACTAGATTCTTGCATTTTAGTTTGTTTCTAACTAGCTACCAACTACTTGGTTCTAATCTTAGCCTAGGTGGTTTGCATGGAATTTGCATGGGATGCATGAAATCTTGCCACCTTGCATGGTTAATAGGTATTTTCCAATTTCCATAATTTTCTAAATAAATCTTAAACATTTTTGGTGGAGTTTTTCCTTCAATATTCTTTCTAAAATCCAACTTCCTAATTTTAAGTATATATATAGTTCCTTGGTTCTCAAAATAATAAAACCATGATCTTGTCGTAGTATTCGTATTTATCGATACCCCGGAAATGTACGAAAATAATAAAATAGAATTTTGCGAAATCCGTCGACATTTACATACACTTATTTTCCATAAGGGAACATAATATCATTACAAATCTTCATTTATCCGTCATTCATATATGGGGGTGGGATTCACTTCTCTTACATAACAAAGTTACTATTCATTCCGTCTACTCCAATAATATCAAAAATCAGGGTTCTTACAGCCTCCCCTCCTTAAAAGGATTCCGTCCCGGAATCAGGTTGAAAACAGTTGGGGGTGCTTTTCACGCATCGCGCTCTCTAGTTCCCATGTTGATTCTTCGACATTCTGATTCCTCCACAAGACTCTCACTAGTTTGACAACCTTGTTCCTCAGCACCTGTTCTTTTCTATCCATGATTTCTACGGGTTGCTCCACATATGTTAAGTCTGGTTGCAGATCCACTTGATCATGTTCTATCATATGTCGGAAGTCGGTATGGTAGGGTCGTAGCATGGACACATGAAACACATTATGTACTTGTTGTAAGCTCGGAGGTAAAGCCAATTCATAGGCTAACTTTCCAACTCGTTTCAAGATCTCAAAAGGTCCAATGAATCTCGGGCTTAGTTTCCCCTTCTTACCAAATCTCATCAATCCCTTCCACGGTGATACTTTCAACATCACGAACTCTCCTACCTCATATTCCTTATCTTTGCGGGACTGGTCCGCATACTTCTTCTATCTGTCTTGGGCCGCTACCAGCCGTCCTCTTATAAGCTCGATAGTTTCTCTTGTCTGTTGGACCAGTTCAGGCCCTAAAATCTTCCGTTCTCCTACCTCTTCCCAACACAATGGAGACCGACATCTTCGTCCGTACAAAGCTTCGTATGGGGGCATGCCTATACTCGCATGGTAACTGTTGTTGTAGGAAAATTTGATCAATGGCAAGTGGTCGTCCCAACTTCCCTTGAAATCTATGGCACATACTCTCAACATGTCCTCGATGGTCTGGATGGTTCTCTCGCTCTGTCCGTCTGTTTGGGGATGGTATGCAGTACTCATGTTTAACTTAGTCCCCACACAATCCTGAAAACTCCTCCAGAACCTGGAGTTGAATCTTGGGTCTCTATCTGATACGATGCTCACAGGAACCCCATGTCTAACCACAATCTCCTTTAAGTAAATATCCACCAGCTTGTCGACGGTGTATCTCTCGTTGATTGGAAGAAAATGTGCTGACTTGGTCAATCTATCAATAATTACCCAAATGGCGTCATGATTAGTCTTGGTCCTTGGTAATCCGACCACAAAGTCCATCGCAATCTGTTCCCACTTCCACTCGGGTATCTCCAAGGGTTGCAACAATCCACTGGGCCTCTGATGTTCGGCCTTCACTCTCTGACATGTCAAGCATTTACTTACCCACTCTGCTATGTCCTTCTTCATGTTTGGCCACCAATAATATTCTTTCAAATCCCTATACATCTTGGTGCCTCCAGGATGAATCGAATACCTTGAGCTATGGGCCTCTTGCAAAATCTCATCTTTTAATTCTCGAACGTTCGGGATCCATATCCTAGATGCGTACCTCATAACTCCATTCCCGTCCTTCTCACACCTAATTTCTTCGCCAGTCAAAATTTTCTCCATGGAATTCTTTTCTTCTTCTATCTTCTTTTCCTGACATAACTTGATCTTTTCCAATAGCGGTGGTTGGACTTTTATTTCCATTAGACTCTCTTGGCCAATTCCTGGCAACCTCACTTCAATCTCCAGCCTCTCGAGGTCCTTGATCAATTCATCCACTGACGTTATCATCTTAAGCTTCTCCTTTCGGCTAAGTGCATCGGCCACTACGTTGGCCTTCCCTGGGTGATAATGAATCTCACAATCATAATCCTTGATTAGCTCTAACCATCTCCTCTGCCTCATGTTTAACTCTTTCTGAGTGAATATGTACTTTAAGCTCTTGTGATCCGTGTAGATTTCACACTTTTCTCCGTAAAGATAATGTCTCCAGATCTTCAAAGCAAAGACTATCGCTGCTAATTCCAAATCATGGGTGGGGTATCTTATCTCATATTCTTTAAGTTGTCTGGACGCATACGCAATCACCTTACCGTGCTGCATAAGCACACACCCTAAACCTTTATGGGACGCGTCGCTATAAATCACAAAATCTCCCTTATCATCGGGTAGGGCTAGTACTGGTGCTGTCACCAACCTCTTTTTCAACTCTTGAAAGCTCTCTTCGCATTTCTCAGTCCACACAAACTTTTCGGTCTTGCGAGTTAGCCGGGTCAAAGGGGCTGCTATCTTGGCAAAGTCTTGGACAAATCTCCTATAGTAGCCGGCCAATCCTATGAAACTTCTCACCTCTGTCGGAGTGGTTGGTCTCTCCCAATTTGATACAGCCTCTATTTTGGCTGGGTCCACTAGGATGCCTTGTTCGCTAATCACATGCCCCAAAAACTGAACTTCCTTCAACCAAAATTCACACTTCGAGAACTTAGCGTATAACTTTTCTTCTCTTAGCGCTCCCAATACAATCCTCAAATGCTCTGCATGTTCCTCTTTCGTCTTGGAATAAATTAAGATGTCATCGATGAAGACTATAACACACTTGTCCAGATACTTCTTGAAGACTCGATTCATTAAGTCCATGAAAGCTGCGGGTGCATTTGTTAACCCAAACGACATTACTAAAAACTCATAGTGTCCGTACCGGGTGCGAAAGGCCGTCTTTGGTATATCTTCTGGTTTAATCTTTAACTGGTGATACCCGGTCCGCAAATCAATCTTAGAGAAATAAACTGCATCTTTCAATTGGTCAAACAGGTCATCTATCCTGGGCAAGGGATACTTATTCTTGATGGTCACCTTATTCAACTCCCTGTAATCTATGCATAATCTCATACTGCCATCCTTCTTTTTCACGAATAGCACCGGGCTCCCCACGGTGACACACTAGGTCTTATCATTCCTTTATCCAACAGCTCTTGCAATTGGGTGGCAAACTCTTTCATCTCCACTGGGGCTAGCCTATACGGGGCCTTTGAAATTGGGGCCGTGCCCGGAACTAAATCTATAGCGAACTCGATGTCTCTATCAGGTGGTAGTCCTGGAAGATCATCCGGAAATACGTCCGCGAACTCATTAACGACTGGGATTTCCTGTAGGTTCGGCGCCTCCTTCTTGGTATCCGTTACATAGGCTAAATAGGCCTCGCATCCTTTACGTAACAGCCTTTTAGCTTGAATCATAGTCAGGAACTTTTGGGTTTGTCGTTTTCCACTAAACACTACTTCCTTATCCCCTGGCAGTCTTAAACTCACTTTCTTCTTCACGCAATCAATCTGAGCTCCGTGGGTTGTCAACCAATCCATACCTATTATTACGTCAAACTCCCCTAATTTAAATGGTATTAAATCTACCCGAAAGTGTCGCCCTTCTATTTCTAGGTCGCAACCTGGACATACTTGGTTAACAGGAATAATTTCATGATTAGCTATCTCTACTTGCAGTCTGTCTCGCAGTGGTTCAGTCTTAAGGCCTAACTGACTTACAAAATCTAGAGATATGAAAGACTTGGTGGCTCCCGAATCAAATAAAACATTCGCATTAACTGAGTTGAGTGGTAGGGTACCTGCGATCACATCCGTGTTCCTCACGGCATCTTGCACAGTCATGTTAAAAGTTCTTGCAGTAGGGGCCCTGTTAGAAGCAGTTCCACTCACTCTTGACGCAGCTGGCCCAGAGGACATACATTCCCTCATTCGGTGCCCTGGTTTCCCACACTTGAAGCAATTACCTCCGGCACTGGTGTTGTTACTAGTTCCTCGACAGGTGTTAGCATAATGTCCTGTCAGCCCACACTTGAAGCACTTCACATCTTGCATATTACACACGCCCGCATGTTTCCTTCCACATTTATTGCATTCCGGGAGTGGGGCTCGGGGTGGGGTAGAGTACGATGATCCCTGTGGTCGGCCGCCCTGGCCCACACTCCAACTTTCAGCTTTCTTGGTTCCAAAGTTCCCACTGGGTTGGGACATTGTTCCTCGCTTAAATTTTCTCGGGAAGCTACCTCCCGCAGAGTTCCCCTTCCGACTATCAAACTTCCTCTTCCTTCCCTCTCTCTCCTTCTGCATCTGTTCACCTCCAGCCTCAACAATCGATGCTTTCTGTACCAGGGTGGCATAGTCTGTCAGCTCAAGAACCGCCACACGATTCTGAATCCATTGCTTTAGCCCCAGTTGAAACCTTCGGGCTCTCTTCACCTCAGAGTTCACATATTCCGGCACAAACCTCGACAGCTCAGTAAATCTGGCCTCATACTCAGCCACCGTCATGTTACCTTGCTTGAGTTCCAAAAATTTCAGCTCCATTTGTGTTTCCATGAATCTAGGGAAATACTTTTCCAAGAACAACTCGCTAAACCTCTCCCAGGTCACCACACCTCTTCCCTCCAAATTCTTTTTGGCTTCCCACCAGTAGTTTGCCTCACCCTTCAGCAGATAGGTGGCGAAAACAGTTTTCTGCTCTTCAGCGACTCCTAGTATCTCAAAAGATTTTTCCATTTCTTTCAGCCAGGCTCTTGCCTCGACTAGGTCCGCAGTTCCCTTAAACTCAGGGGGTTTCAGAGATTTGAAATTCCGAAAGGCATTGGCGTTGGCATTGTTGGGTGGTGGCTGAACCGGGGGACGGTCCAAGTTCTGCCTGAGTAGGTCCATGAATCGCTCCATAGGGTCTCTCCTTGGGTTTTCCACCTCCAGGGTATCATCTTCAGCTTCCTCTTCATCATACTCAGAGTTATCAAACAGGTTATAGTCACTACCTTCATCCTCGCTCAGGTTCTGATCCTCTCTCTCTCGGTTTTGGTGGCCTTCCGGCCCATGGTGGCTACCCTGGCCTTCAGAGCTGGCCGGGTGAGCTCGAGTGTTCATTCTTCTGGGTGGCATGATTCTGATAATAAGACAAAAATGGGTTAGGGTTTTCAATTATTTGACCGTATTTAGAGAAGTCAGGAACGTATTGTTCCTCCTTACACAGGGTTAAAATCTCGAAAGTCGTAGTGCTCTTATGATGGCGATAAACTGTAAAACTTTTTAGGGGAAGTCGTTACGTGGTTCGAAAACATTTGTAGGAATTTCCAAAAGTTCGAAACTTCGCAATCTGTAGAAATATTTTCAAAAATTTTTAAATAACTAAAACCGTTTTTTTTTTTTTTTTTTTTGAAAGGTTTATTTTAGAAAAATCGTAGGAATATTTTGGAAAATGTGGAGAACAATTTGAAATCACATATCGTAAATTTGAAATAGCATGGTTGTATTTGGGGCTTGTAGCAGTTGTATAATCACAGTTGTATATCAAAACAGTAGAGCATGGCATCGGAAAGTAAAGCAGTTGAGACAATATCAAGGAAACTGAAACTAAATAAGTACGGTACAAGGGTGGTCACAAGTTCGGATGTTAGAGCCAAATACATAGTTCCGATGTCAAAGTCTAGCAAAAGTGGAACAAATACAAGTACATAATCCGAATAGTCAAGGCTACACAAAAGTAGGGCTACATCCATACATACTATCTAAAGTCACATCTGCATATATGTAGGTCAGTCTACTCATCCACTGGTCAGAAAGGACGCCACTGCACAAGTCAACTATCCCGCAAAATCGACACACTAATGTCATCTGTACCTAGGGGACTGAGCTATCAGTAACACATCACGGGGCCGCACCGCGACGGAGCAAGGCCCTCACTCGGGCAAATGCACGACGCACAACACGCCTAACATCCCTAGCCCGGATCACTCCGCCCCCGCGGATCCCTAATCCGAGAACCCTCTCGCGACTCCTCCTCTCAATCCTGTGGAGTCGAGCTCTAGTCCTCCTAGCAACAGTAGTCCTCATCTCAGCCTGGATCCTCAAGCGCGCCTCGCGCTCCTCCACTATCACCCTCCTCGCCTCGGTAAGTCGGGCCTCGACAGAAAGTAAGTCTCGGGTCATGAACTGCACGACATAGGCGTGCTCAGCGCCCGACACCGGGGGTAGGTCCAGTGGTGGGGGTGGCATAACAGGGGCAGGAGCAGGAGCAGGGGTAGGGTCACGCTCCTCCTCGCTAGAAGTGTCCTCCTCGGGATCATCATCATCAGAAGAAGTGAGGCTCAATAACTGTGGAGAGGGTGGGGGTGACACAACACGGTCCTCACCGGATCGCACACTCTCCTCATCAGTGGCCACAGGGGAAGGGGTAACAGGCTCAGGCTCCATAAAGGGCTCCTCCTCGGGGTCCTCATCATCAGTATCCCCTAATATCGTAATCCAGGGGCCCAGCTCAGGGTCAGCATCAGTATCCTCAACAGGGTCCTCAGTCTCTCTCAGTAGTGCCTCATCGTGCTCCCTCTCATAGGCCTCAGGGTCTGGTATATCCTCCATCTACACAAGGGAAATAAGCTAGGTTACTAACCAAAAAGAAGGGTTTAAGAAGTAGTTCCCTCACGGGCCTTAGAAGTCAGGGCTATATCCGATAACCCGACTGTGAACTCGATGAGAGCTCCCGGTATTAATGGGATTATTATTAGTGTTATATTATTCGTATTATTATGGTTGCTTTCCTAAATTACTATCGTTTCTGAGAACTGTAACCTTCTCTCTGATACCATTTCTGCGACGCCCCCAGATCCGGGGTCGGAGATCTAGGCGCTCACGGTCCATTTTCCATTATTAACATACTTGTTCTTGCACATAATATAAATAAACAGCCATCGACCCCACAATAAACTCACACCGCACACACACACACACACATAGGTTAGAGTCTCAGAAACGTCATACATTTGATTAAGCAAAAGTAAAAGTTTTAGAGTTATTACAGACCGAATTAAATAGCATTTATGCTACCAGCAACACTTCGATATGAAGCGAAGTTGGCGGCTTGAAAGTTTGCTGCGGTACACTGCCTTGCACAGGTCATACTTATAAATAAAACGTACTAACAAAAGTTGCCGACCAATCCGGCTAATGGGGCCTACCGGTGGAATCTCGACTGCAGCCTGGGGTCTAGTCACCTGCTTTCGAACAGTCTGACTGGTTCTTGCCATTTCTCTTAGCTGTTGTGTTTGTAAAATTTGAAAACAAGCAAGAGTGAGCAACTATAGCTCAGCAAGAATATATGTATAAGATAAGCAATATAACATTCCATATGTATAATAGTCATTAAACTCGATGTATCGATCAGTTATAGAATCCCTTGTCATTATTGGTAAATTTCAAAGGTGCACCAGTACGTGCCCTTGTTTTCAAAATAACCTTGCAGTTCTAGCTACTGCATAAAGTCAACATCTTTCTCATCAAAATAGGACACTATCGGCAACTGGCACGTAGGCCTAAGATGCAGTGTCAAAGCATTTTTCCAAAGTGGAGGATGGGACTGGAAGAAAACATAAAACCTGACAGGGATTGACGATGATCAGTCGCCACATCCGAGTCCAATAATCCGCGGGTCTTCTCTACCGGTAGAAGGATAGAAACTACATCCGTAACTATCCCTGAGTGAAAACTACATCCGTAATCACCCTCGATGAAAACTACATCCGTAATCATCCTTCGGCAACACCTGGGCCGGAATAATAAGTGATGGACCGCCTGGCTCACGGCCGCTTACACATCCCGGGAATCGTTCGTCAACGGTTCCCACACCTGCCAGAGTCCCTTTTTCTTTTTCTTTTAAAAACCAAATTTTGATTGAAAACAGAGTAGTTGTGGTTCGACATCAGTCGACCGATAATTCTTGAAATCATACAAGAAGCGAATCCTGACCGGGGGTTTTCGAAAAGATTTTGAGTTCGAAAAAGTTCGAGTTTGAAAGTATAAAAAGGTATCTTGGATTAACTTTGTTTTTAAAATAGTGAACAATAATTATTAAATGATATTTTAAGATTTAATATCAATAATTAATAAAATAATTATTTAATAAAATAAACTTTCAATCCAAGATAGGGTTTCGAGTATTTACAAAGATATAATAATAGTTATCTGAATATACGATACCACCCGAATGACCCTTCGGGTTTTCGCAATATAGATACGATATAATAATATACCGCTCCCCGGTCAATAGTATATACGGGCCGCTACGACCTCTATTGCTAGAGTCGTTGTCCGAAGAAAACATTTCAATCTAAGTTCAAGGGGTAAAAGCATACACGTACTTGTTCAATTTCAATTGCATCAATACTTCGATAAACATAGCATTTGATATAATTTGAAAACTACAAACACAACAGTGAAAATCCTTGTATATGTATAAGTTTTGAAAAGTAAACTTGCCTTGGTTTGGTTGGGGTGGTCGAGCGTGTGAATTCGAACGATCTATACATAAACAATAATCGTTCGTTAGTACCTTAACAATATCTCTTTAATTACGGGGTTTAGGGGGGTACGAAATTAACTTAATAACTCCGTCTTATGACTCTCTAGCCCCACTATAGGTTCATGTCATCACTCGATCACGATCGTCACTTATTCGACCTAATTTAATTACCACGCTCGAATCATAATCATTAACTTAGAATTTTGGTCCACTAATCGACTTTTTCCCTTGCGCGAATTTTACTCTATCATTTTTATAAAATCCAAAAATTCATATTTTAATCCAATTATTTTTGGGTAGCCTTCACCACTGTATTTCCTAGCTTCTCTAATTTTTCCATGATCCCAAATAATTCTTAAGGTGTTTAAACAAGGTCCACAAGAGGGTCACTTAGTGCAGTCCATAGTCCAGAAACACAACTCACTCTTTCGGCTATAACTTAAAATCTATACATCACCTAGCTATGAGCCTTACATATCCAGAAACTACAGATCAAGACCTTTCCAACAATATAAGGTAGGTGTTCAGGGGATCAGTTTAAGGGTTCCGAATCACAGTTTCAAAAAGGGGTCAGTGCAGATTGTCCAACAACTTCCTTACCACAAGTCATGTCTCTTCTCAAAAATTCCACCAACTCCAAAAATCATCACAAACTCCCAACAAAATTCTCATACACTTATGGGACCTCATACCACATAAAAATAATTTTCAATATGACAATAACCATCAACATCCATGATTTTTCATAAATCAAACTATAATCAACACTTTTGTGCACCAATCTTTTAGATCTACTAATACTAAGCAATGTTCTTGCCATGGCTACTAAGGGTTAGAATTTATACCTTCCTTGAAGCTCTTAGTAACTTAACAAAGCTTGAAATACTCTCCAAACACCTTGGTTGATCAATCTATGGCTTGATCTTCAAGATCCAACAAACAAGAACAATAAGAGTTACTATTCACCTAGAACTTTAAGAATTTATAACTAGAAAACTAATGGATAAAAAGGGTTGAAATTCATAGCATACCTTCCTTATATGATGTAGAGTACCTAGGATTTTTATCTTGAATTTAGAGTGATGAGAAGTGGGGAGAAGAAGAAATTTTCTTCTCTTTTTTTGCCTTTGGCCGAGAGCTCTTCAAAAGGGGGGGGGGGAGTTGTTTTGTTTTCTTTTGTGTTGGATGAATAAGTGGTGTGAGATGAGGTTGGGTAATATGTAGTAGTGTAAGTATATGCATGTACAACATAAGTATGGCTAGAGGTATGGCCATGGTACTTGTTGTCTCCACCTTTTAAAAAGTAAGCCAACTAGCTACTAACTAGATTCTTGCATTTTAGTTTGTTTCTAACTAGCTACCAACTACTTGGTTCTAATCTTAGCCTAGGTGGTTTGCATGGAATTTGCATGGGATGCATGAAATCTTGCCACCTTGCATGGTTAGTAGGTATTTTCCAATTTCCATAATTTTCTAAATAAATCTTAAACATTTTTGGTGGAGTTTTTCCTTCAATATTCTTTCTAAAATCCAACTTCCTAATTTTAAGTATATATATAGTTCCTTGGTTCTCAAAATAATAAAACCATGATCTTGTCGTAGTATTCGTATTTATCGATACCCCGGAAATGTACGAAAATAATAAAATAGAATTTTGCGAAATCCGTCGACATTTACATACACTTATTTTCCATAAGGGAACATAATATCATTACAAATCTTCATTTATCCGTCATTCATATATGGGGGTGGGATTCACTTCTCTTACATAACAAAGTTACTATTCATTCCGTCTACTCCAATAATATCAAAAATCAGGGTTCTTACAGTGCGTACAGTAGCCATCTTGGCAACTGGAGCAAAAGTGTGGTGATAATCCTCTCCTTCGGTTTGTGTGTATCCTTTTGCCACTAAACGTGCTTTAAATTTATCAAGCTCACCATTAGCATGCTATTTAACCCTGTAAACCCATTTACAACCAACCATTTTCTTATCAGGTGGTAAAGGAACAACAGACCAGGTTTGGTTATTTTCTAATGCCTACAACTCATTGTGCATTGCATCGATCCATCTTTGATCTGTAATGGCTTAGTTATATGTAAAATGTTCTTTGTAATGTGTAGAATGAGAGACTGCACAAGCATAAGCACAAGCAGACGCAGGGATAGTATAGTGATCAAGATTGAACTTATTTTCATCAATAGGACAATCTAAAAGAACTGCACATAGCAGCAGTAGTAGAATGTGAGTAAGGTAAAGTTGGAAGATGATAATCTTTCATCCAAGAAGGTTGGATTTTGTGTCTTGTAGAAACTCTAATAGGTGCTGGTTGTGTGGGTGTGCTCAGTAGGCAAAGTAGTAAAAGGGTGAGGTACCAAAAGTGAATCAACCTTAGTTGTATCATTGTCTGTGTCAGTTGTATCACATGTTGAACCAGAATTTTAAGTAGACAATTCAATATCAGAAGATACCGTAGGAATGCCTGGAAGAATGTCAAGAGGACTAGACATGATTTCATCAAATAAGTCAGATGGAAAAGGATAATAAGGAAGTGAAGATGACACAGAAGTTTGACTAGAAAAAGGAAAAACATCTTCATGAAAGACAACATGTCGTGAGACATAAAATGTCTTAGCTATTGGATTAAATAGTTTGTATCCTTTTTTATTATTAGGATAACCAACAAAAACTGTTGGAATAGCTCGAGAATCGAACTTATCAGATGTAGGATGTGACATATAAGCAAGGCATCCAAAAATACGAGATGTGTATAAGAAGGAGAAGAATGAAAAAGCATTTCATATGGGCTTACATGACCAAGAACAGATGATGGAATCCTATTAATCAAGTAAGTCGAGGTGAGAGTGCATTCTCCCCAAAAAGCAATAGGAAGCTTGGAGTGAAAACGTAATGCCCTTGACATTTCCAATAAATTTTTGTGCCTTCGTTCCACTCGACCATTCTGTTGAGGGGTGTATGGACATGTAGTTTGGTGGACTACACCATTAGCACGAAAGAAAGCTGATAGATCATGATTAAGAAACTCCCCTCCATTATCAGTTCGTATACACTTAATGAGGGTTTTGAATTGAGTGGATACATAAGCATGGAAATCCTTTAAGGACTGTGTAACATGTTGTTTGGTAGGTAAAAGTATTGTCCACAAAGTTCTAGTATGGTCATCGAGAATTGTTAAAAAATACCTACAACCACTATGAGTTGCTGACCTATATGGCCCCCGGACATCACAATGAAACAAATCAAATGCATTACTAGCATGAGATGTACTAGTAGGAAAATGAAGCTTGCACTGTTTGGCCAAAGGACAAATAGAACAATGAGAATGATCATTGTTAGTAGAGACTTCCAATCCAGAAATATGAGAAAGAACAGTTATGGGAATATGACCCAAACGTTGGTGCCATAAAAGAAGGTGAGACCTTATGGACAGATAAAGAACATGATGAATTATTAATAGAACCAGAACCACGAATTAGTTGATATAAGCCATCCAATAGAATGCCAATCACTATTTCCTTGGTTTGATGATTTTGAAGAATACATTTTGAAGGAGTGAAAAAGATACTTGAATTGTATTGAATAGACAATTTACTAATGGATAGTAAATTGAATTTGAAAGAAGGGACCAATAAAACCTCAACCACAAGGAGGGATAGGATACTGAAGTGAAATAAACTGAACCTTTGTGTGTAACTAAGGCTGTGTCACCATTAGGAAACTTGACTGTAATAGGACAAGATAGTAGAGTTGTGCATTAAGGCTGGATTACAACATATATGGTTGGTAGCTCCTGTATCTAGAACCCAAACATTATGAGAATCATCAGATATAGATGCACAGGATAGAACAGTACCTGCAATGTTATTGCTTCCAATTGTAAACTGATTTTGTGGTCCTTGAGTATGACTATTCTGGAAACTTTGCATAAGAATATTCATCTGAGATTGAAGAGCTTCCATTTGTTGTGTGAAAGATGCAGGATTTGACTCAGAATACTGATTAGGAGTAACTACATCAGATGCTCCAGAACCAGAATCGGAAACTTGAAAAACATGACCAGTTTTAGATGCTCCAGAAGAAGACTGTTGCACTGCATTTGAAGACTTGATGAATCGTGACCTGCTTAGTCGTTAAATCCTCCCCTCACTTCTCTCCTCTCCCTCGACACCCATATATATACATACAAACTCCACCAACATTATACTAAAATACAATTAACATGTTAAACAAATATCCACCAATGGGAAAGAATATATTATCTACTCTTAATTAAGCTCTACCAACGGGGTAAAACACCAACGAGGTATAATCTATTTACAAATATACTTACAACAACAAATTTACAAACCATTGTTTTAGACGAAGTGATCACCCTCCATCAACGAAGTACAAAAAAGCAATAATAACCAAATTTGTGTGAAGGTAAAGATTCTATATCTTATAACAACTTAAGTTTTTTTCAACATAATCGCTTTCTAGCCAGCCAAGTTGTGCCCATCTACATGCTCTTTAATGTGCCATTAAGGTCAATTTATTCATCATTATCCTAATTATATTTAGATAAACTTTCATGAAAACTTAAATCTTTGCAACATATTAGCTTTTCATCATACTCATATTAGCTTATCACAACATAAAACATTTCCTAACTTTCCTAACTAAAATTTCTTCTTTCCAAAAATAAGTTCGTTCTAATTAATGAAATAAACTAATACTATTATAATTACTAATAACTAACTGATTAGCTTTTTCAGCTAAAAGGTTCTTTTCTATGTTTTTTTAACTAAACTATCTCATTTTCATACTTGATTTTTTTACTTAATTATCCTTACTTAAATATTTATTATTAGTAAAAACATGCAATTCTATTTTAAAAAATAAAATAACGATGTTATAGTTCTTAATAACTAACCAATTACCTTTCTCATTGAAATACATTATTTTTAATTTCTAACTTTTCTGACTAGAACATCTCTTTTCCAAAAATATCACGGGTCATTCTTTTTAATAAAATAAACTAATAAAAATATAATTACTTATAACTAATTGATTACCTTTTTCAACTACAACATAATATCTTTTCAACATATTAATAATGAATTAAACAACCTTTTAATAAATAAAATATCTGTTCAAATGATATTTCACTCTCCAAATTTGATTTCACCCCATGATTCGTATCCACCGAAATTATTAAAATTTTGTTGTAAATATAATTGTTTTTTTATTATATTTTTAAGATCATTCAAAATTATGAATTAGTGATTATTTTATATTAATTTTCTCGATCCCGTTCTTTGCACGGGTTATCATCTAGTAATTATTAATAGAAAATAAAGCAATTACACATTTTTTTTCTTCTTTAAATGCAAACAAAATAGAAATTGTCAAATCTTTGGAAATTTTTGAATAACCATATTATACTGCTAATTGGACCTGTAATTGGACCTTAGGAGGTTGGTGAGTGATCATACTATGCTGCACATAAATTACTTCTAGTACTTTAATTTCTTATTCAGTTTTTCCTTTGTTAATTTTATAAAAAAGTCTTGTTTGAATTCAAAAAAGGTCTTAAAAAAATCGAAAGCTTCTTTATATTGTTTTCCCCATGCAATTGAGTGTTAGTCACAGAGGCATACCTGAATACATCTAATAACAAGCCTAATTGTTTGTAATGCTTTGCATTACCTACATGACCCCATAACTGGGGAACCCTCTAGTTGTAGAGTTTCTACTTGTATTTAGTACTTGTAATAGGCATCAAAATTCTAGGTGTGTAATTGTATAAATTAAGTCATGAAATAATGCTTGAAAGAAGATCCAGAGATCATGCCTCAAGCTTGAAGAACAAGGCTGTAAAAATAAACACAGTCAAGTTTTGAAAAATGAAGATTCGCCTAAGTACTAATTCGAGAAGTGTTTTGGTCTATTCGAGAAGTCAAGGTTTCGAGAAGTCAGTGATTCGGTATCTCAAAAGACATTATTCGATATCTCAAGGAGCCAACAAGTCAAAGCCTCATTCGATAACTCAGGGATTCGACATGTCCAACACTCTATTCGAGAACTAAAGATGTTAACTAGTCAAAGCATCATTCGAGTTCTCAAAGAGTCAACAAGTCAAAGTTACATTCGATATCTCAAGGACTCAGGAACCTATTCGACATCTCAAGGATTCCATAAGTTAAAACTCTATTCGATAAGCCAAGAATTCCTGAAGAAAATACTAATTCGAGAAGTGATTCGATATATCAAGAATACAGTATTCGAGAACTCAGAGTTATCGATTAAGGAAATTCTAGTTCTCGAATCAATTACTTAAGCATTTCTCGAATGGGTTTTTGAAGACAAAATACTGAAGTAGTACAAGTTAGATATCTGAAACAAGCCAAGGTAGGGCTGCACATGGGTTCTAAAAACCGATAAAACAGAACCAAACCGATCCTATTTTTAACCGATCAAACCGAACCGTCCAAAACCATGGGTTAAACTGGTTAATTTTTTAAAAACCCGAACTAATTTGGTCGGGTAAGGGTTTAACAAATTTTAACCCTTACCCAACCCAACCCAACCCAACCCGTTTACATAAAATGCAGAATTTTTTACATATTTTATACATATTATGTATATTTGTGGCATATTTTCTACAAATTCTACAAATTTTCTGCAATATTTAAACTTTTTACAACATTCTGCAACACTTTCTGGCTTCTGCAACACTTTCTGCAACATTCTGCAACATTCTGCAACACTTTTAGCAACATTTTGCAACACTTTCAGGATTCTGCAACACTTTCTACAAAATGCAGAATTTTCTACAATGTGCGAAATTTTCTACAAAATTCTTCCGATTAGTAAATTTAACCCAACCCAACCCGAACCAAACCGAACTAATTGGGTTGGGTCGAGGTTGGGTTATAGAATTTTTTCAGTTAATGGGTTGATTTTTTATAAAACCGAACTAATTGGGTTGGGTCGGGATTTGACAAAAACCCGACCCAACCCTCCTACCCATGTGCAGCCCTAAGCCAAGGCACTTCAGGACCACAATACTGTAAAGTGTTTATGGGAAGTCTACAAGAAGCTTAGAGAGTTGTTACAGGAGACAAGTTGCTAAAGAAGTGGATCTGAGCAGGTTAAAGAAAAGTCAAATTACATGTTGATTGGATGTTTACTCGAAAAGGGATAGACAAATTAGAAAGCAGTTTTGTCTGTCACTACATTTGTAGTAAGTAGGCTGTACACATGTTCTATAAGTGTACAACCTCACTTCTCTAGCAGCAACAACAACTTTTTCATTATCATAGATAACATCTCTCTGAGAAAAAAAACTGAAGCTGAGAATACTAACATTTGTATTCACAAATTGTTAGCAAAAATCTTTATCTAATACAACGTTAGATTAAAGTGAGTGGTTGTGTTCTTGTGTTCTTAGTTCCGCACTTATATATTTTGTGAAACACAAACACACACTTAGCTACATAAATATCAAACATATTCAAACCTTCAAACAAACGTTCTTGAGATTCAAATCAAAAGAAAAGTTTGAAAATACATTCACCCCCTCCTCTGTATTTTCTTGTGTGTATTCCATACTCAATATTGAGAAATTATATTAAGGATGATAATAAGAAATAAGAAACTGATTGAGTGATTAATATAGTAAATCTCAAAACATAAGTTTAGAAGTATTTAAACCCATGACAAATGAATATTCCCATAAAGTCAATTAAAATGGGAATTTTACCGTATTAAATTAGCTCGTTGTTAGTGATTTTAAAACACTATTTACCAATCAATCATGCTACATACAGATGTAATTTCATGGCTCAATGTATCTGCAAGATCGTCAAAATCTTATAAGACATACATATAAGCCTAATTATTCAACAAAAAAAACATATATATAATTAATTAATTTTCTCTCATAATATGTCAAATATCAACAAAGATAAAATTAAGTATTGAAGCCCGACTATGATACTTAAATTTTAGTATTGGTCATGGTATGCATACAAACTTATAACTCATGCATATTTTATTATTTTTTTCATCTTTTTAAATTATTTTTTGTGGTAAATATTTTTGTTATATAAGATTTTTAAAATTATTAGGTGTTAAAGATGTGTTTAAATAAAAACAGTTATATGTGTCATAATTAAAATATGTTTGTATAACAGTTTGGCCTGTTGTCATAAATTTTAAATAAAAAGCCCAATAGGTCCAAGTTATCAAAGTACATAAAGCCCAATAGGTCCATATTTAGTAAAAAAAAATTAATTGAATTTAACAACAAAAAATTCTAAAAATTAAGGATATTTTAGTCAATTTGTAATATCATGTTCTAAATTCTAAAAGATTTTCTTGTTATATAGGGTATTTTGGTCAATTCAAAATGTAGTGCTCTAAAACTTACAAAAATTCATGTATATTGAAGGATATTTTAGTCAATTCATAATACACTGTTCTAAATTCTAAAAGTTCTCTGAGGGTATTTTTGTCATTTCATAATGTAATGTTCCAAACCCTAAAAAAATTCAATTATAAAAGCGCATGTTACCAATCTCTGAAGAATGTCATTCTCAGGAATGTGACGGCGACTTCAAAGTATTACAATATTCACGCCTTCATACCGGTAATTGTAATACTTATAGTGATGTATTATACGATTGTCGATGTAGAATCGATTGTTTATTGATTCGATGTACAACTTTCTTTTTACGATTTTAATTTTTTTCAACAGGTTTGATAATTTATGTGCAGGTGTGGCAAAGAAAGATCTAATATGAGGTACCACCATAACAAAATCATCTATTAACATAAACCAAATTTAAGGTATGATTTTGTTACTGAATACGACATTTTTCATTTATTCAACATTTTCTCATGATTTTTTTTGATAGCATTTTGCATTACATTCTACTAATAACAATTTCTTCTATTTTTCTGTTTATAATTTGATAAATTTTACAATTCCTAAAAATGTTGTTGCGAATGATGAATTAACATTATACAATTAATTTTTTTCATAATTAAATAAAACCTTCGTGCACACATATGAATCACACAAATAAGATTGCGTCAAGTGTTATTTGAGAACATTTTTTAGATTTACTTTGAAATAGTAATATATTATAAAAAAATTCTTAAGATGCCTTGCAATTAGAGATGGGGGTGTAGTTATTTTGAGGAAACAAATGTCCATACTCACCGTATTCTTATCAAAAGTCATAATTTGTTTTCCTCATTTTTCCGATTCTCATTGCAAAACATTTTGTTTCACGATTTTTGTCGAAAAATAAGAATCCAACAAAAAAAAATTTTAATCTATTTTTTTTCTTAAAAAGTTCATTTACCTTTATTAAAGTTATATGTATCTATACACATGCCCTAGCTCATTATTTGGCTTCGATATCTATATTTAGGTTCAGACAAATTTTTTAATTTTAATTTGATCCATGAATTATTCATTTTAAAGTATTGTATCCATATTTTAATTCGTACAAGATCCATCTTCTTATTTGACCATTTTTTAATTACAATACTTTAAATATCATTAATGTAATTTATAGTTTTTATGAAAAGTTTATTACTAAAAGAAATTTGAACCAATTTTTTAATTTGATAAGCTCATTAATTCATGGCATAAATAACATATACAATAAAATGTTTATCTAAATTAATATTTAAATAAACTTACTTTAATTTATAAAAGCAATGCATTCATGTTAATATTAGAGGGGTGTATTGAATTTAGATTTTAATGGATTGATAATAGTCCATGTATTTTAGAAGATTTGTGTTGATTTCAATTTTACGTTGATTTTGGTAGAGTTGATGAAAAATCTCGTAGAATCTTGCTGATTTAACTAAAATTCTTGATAAATTCTTCAAAATCTCATTGATTTTGATGAGATTTTAAATGATATAAAATATACTAGCAAATCTTTCAAAATCCATCATTTTATCAAATACAAAAAAAATCATGAAATTTTGAATACCATCAAATTTGGAAGGACTTTTTAAAATCTAAAACGAATACACCCAGATTTTAATGAATTTTTTGAAATCCTTATTGAATACCGCCATATTTCAAAAGACTTTTTAAAAGACTGTTTAAAATCCTAATTGAATAACCTAGGATTTCAGAAATTCAAAAAAATCCTTCAAAATCCGGATTGAATACACCACTCTTAATTATTTCAAATTTTATTAATCAATATTGAATATAAAATTATTTAATTTATTATGATTAAATAATTTTTGAAACAACCGCATGTTACGCACGGTTTATAATCAAATGAGTTAAATATTAATATGAATCTTATATACATTGGCAAAAATCTTAATACGATTAAATAAGATTGTAGATAGATTAAGAAGACATTGGCACTGATTCTTTCTCCATTAAAGCTACATAATTCGTAGTGGTATATGACACTTTGCCTGATGGACTGAATTTTGTATTTGATATATGGGATGGCATTGTTGTTTGTGAATGAAGATTTTATCAGAAGGCTTGATAATTTGTGGAATTATTTCGGAGAGAGGTACAATGGACCACGGGAAATGACATGTATCCTCTGAGCTTCAATTTATATTGTAAGATTAGCGTTCGCTGCGAATTTTTATCATATCGAATTGGTCGATGAAAGCAGTATAATTTTTAGATTATTGTGATTTGTTAATATCTTATAAGATAACATTATCTTTTTAAAATATAAAAGTGCAGCATACAACATTTTTTTTAATTTTGAATCATTTAAAAAATATATTAGGAATAAAATTATATTTAAATATTCTGGGAATATTCTTGGTTAGCATTGACGCAAATCTTAAAATGAAAAAAGATATAAAAAATTCCTTCCTTTTGTAATAAAATATAAATTTCAATATCCTTACATAGAAAAGAATATCAAATTCATGGAAAAAGATTAAAAAAAAAATCTTCCTCTTGCAACAGAATATCAAATTCAATGTCCCAATTAAATAAGATTGTGGATAGATTAAGAAGACATTGGCAAAAGTCTTACTAACATTTTAGCTAATTAAGCTATGTGGGAATTTTGTAGAGAGTAGCTGGTAAATAGCTACAATACTGAATTTGATATTCTCTATTTTTTTTAGGACATTAAATTTGATATTCTCTCTTTTTTTTAAAACGACATTGAATTTGATATTCTTTTTTTTTTGTCATCGGGACATTGAATTTGATATTCTGTTGCAAGAGGAAGAATTTTTTTTTTTTTATCATTTTCCATGAATTTGATATTCTTTTTTTTTTTGTCAGGATATTGAATTTTATATTTTATTACAAAAGGAAGGAATTTTTTTATATCTTTTTTCATTTTAAGATTTGCGTCAATGCTTACCAAGAATATTCCCAGAATATTTAAATATAATTTAATTCATAATATATTTTTTAAATGATTCAAAATTAAAAAAATGTTGTATGTTGCACTTTTCATATTTTAAAAAAATATTGTTATCTTAAAAGATATTAACAAATCACAATAATCTAAAAATTATACTCCTTTCATCCAAACAATCCGATATGATAAAAATTCGCAGCCAACGCTAATCTTACAATATAAATTGAAGCTCAGAGGATACATGCCATTTCCCGTGGTCCATTCTACCTCTCTCAGAAATAATTCCACAAATTATCAAGCCTTTTGATAAAATCTCCATTCACAAACAACAATGCCATCCCATATATCAACTACAAAATTCAGTCCATCAGGCAAAGTGTCATATGCCACTACGAATTATGTAGCTTTAATGGAGAAAGAATCAGTGCATGAAGATTTTCATCCCCTGATGGATTTCTTGAAAACTTCTCCAATCAGTTATGCACTCACTGCAAGTCCTACAATCTATGCTGAGATAGTTCAAGAAATGTGGAGCACAGCTGATTGCAGCAGCACAAGAGGTGAAATAAAATTCACAATTAAGGGTAACTCCTATGTCATTACTCCTTCTGTGATTAATGAAGCACTTCATTTCCCTGAATCCAACTTCGAAAACACACCTACTGAGGGTGAGATTATTTCCATGTTAAAAGCTATTAATTATGCAGGGGACCTCTGTTTTTCAAGTCAGATACTTAAGAAGAATTTTAGGAAGGAGTGGTCGTATTTTTTCGACACTCTAAATAAGGTTTTTGCGGGGAAATGTAGTTCCTACGATACCATAAATACTTTTGTTCTGAATATTGCTTGTAGCCTCTTGTATGGTAGGAGAATTGACATTGGAAAACTATTGCTTGATGAATTCACTTTTAAATTTGGTGCTACGCAAGATAGAGACCGCATTATCTACTATGCGAGATTTCTTATGATTATTGCTAACTATTTGTGTAAGGATATTTGTATCGAAGACAAAGATGATACATTGCAAGTGCATATACAAACAAAGAAATTGTTTGCTGGCTTAGTAACAAAGAATCATAATGCTGAGGCTGAGTTTGTGGTTCCAAAGCACGTTCGAGAACAGCTCTCTACTATAGATTCCGCACTCTCACTCTCACACACAAGTTCTTTGCAAGATCCTCCCACAATTGAGGATGTGAGAGAAGGCTACACTTCTCCGACCCAAGAAGCACTTCCCTCGCCATATCAGTCTGGAACAGTAGCCACCTCTGCAGTCTCTCAATCAGCTGGTAAAAGAAAGAGAACTACTTTGCCTTGTACGACTGAGGATGAAAATGGAATAGCACCTGAGGTACATCTACCTCAGAAAAAGAAGGATGCAAGCAAAGTAAGTAGTCTGTCTATTGTAGATCAAGAAATGCCACCTGCAGAAACCAGGGTTGATGTACCTGCACTAGAGCTTCATTCATCTCCGGAGGAAGAAAACCCAATTCGTGACCTGACTGTACCTCCACTGAAACCAGACGGTCGCCAACAACTTTTGAATGCAGCATCTGTATTAAAATCTTGGTTGGTGGCCCGTCTCACAAGTTCTGGTAACAGACTAAGTACCAAGGAGATGATTAACCTTGCTAAATATGAGTACCGTACTCTTGAAGGACTGGGAGATGATGATGCAACTTTTAGAACCAAAGTTGACCAATTAATTTCACAGCACCAACGCCTAGAGATTTTTGCTAAAGAGAAAGAAACTTCGAATGAGCAGGACATCAAGGCTCGTCATGATCACCAAGTGCAGTGTCTCTCTGAAGTGACACAGAAGTTATGCAGTGCTGAACACCAAGTGTATACAGCTATGACAAAGGCAGATTCTTTGAAGCTTAAAAGAGAAGAGCTGACAAGTGCAATTCTTAATCTTACAGAGGATTTGTCTGAGGTAGAAGAGACAGTCAAGACTCTGAATGCAGAAAGGGATCAATGCAAAGAGGCTCATTCCGTTGCTGAAGCTGAACTTCGGAAATTGGATGCAGAGAAAGAGGTGGCTCGTGTGAAATATAGGGAGATCGATGACAAATATAATGCAGCCAATGAAGAATATAAGAGGATGAGTAATGGCTTGCTCCAGTTAGTAAAGGAGAAAACGGAATAATTTTACCTAATGTTTTACTTGTCGGGCTTCTTTTTTGAACTCTTTTTGTTTGGGCAGTGGCCATACATTAGATTTGTGTTTTAAGCGTATTACAAGTGGATTCTAAATGTACTGGAGGATTTTTATTTAGGAGGTCAAGTTTCTAAATTTTAGTTGCTTGGTGGAGTCTCATTTGATCGGGAACTTCATCGAATCTGTTATGTTATTCAATTGCTCCTTCATTTCAATCTTTTTATAATATCTATTCTACTTCATGCTTAAGTCATGATTCTTGATTAGTTTTGTTAGAAATTAATCTTCCCGGCTTGTGCTTACTTGTATTTCTGTGATTACAATATTTTGTTGTGGTAATACCTTCATAAGCATTGTTACAATTGCTCATGTTATAGTCTTGTAGAGTTGATATGATAGAAATTAGATATAACAGTAGGGAAATAGAGATCTTTTCTAAGACCTTGTTGATTTGTTTGACTGATAATAATTTGGAAATGTTTTGTTATGCTGGGATAAGAATTTTAGTTATTTTCTCATGTATTTATCTAGGAAAAAAATCTTTACATCTAATAAAAACAGTAAAGAAGTACTACTGAAGTTGTCAAGTTGCTTGTCTAGTTGTTCAAACATTCTATTTACTTTAATTATTCTAAACCCTTGTGAGGGAGTTGCTTGTTGTTTTAATTATTCTAAACCCATGTCAGGGTGTTGTGCTTTTAGTTTCTTAAGGTGATAATCTACTTGTAAGGCCTAGTATATAAGAATAGGTGCAGCATTGTATGGCCTCAATGTGAGCATTACAATATTATTGTGAAATGCAAGTTAAATCACATTCTCTCATCTTTATCTTCTTACTATCATTTGCTTAAACATTAAAAATCTTTAAACAGCACAGGAATAGGACGATCGTCATCACCTTAATGCAGTGTCTGTACTGAAATCTCATTTGGTGGACCGTCTCACAAGTTCTGCTAACATTCTTAGTGCCGAGGACATGATTCTCCTTGCTAACAAGTGTTATAATACACTTGAAGGAGTAGGAGATAAGTAAACAACATTCAGCACTGAAGTTAACAAACTGATTGCACAACACCATGAGCTAGCACTTGCTGCTAAAAGGTAAGATTGGAATGAATGGGACATAAATACTCGTTATATCCACAGAGTGCAGTATCTGTTTGAATTGCAACAGAATTTATCCAGTGCCAAAGACAAACTCTCTACAGCCCAGACACATGCAGATTCTTTAAAACTTAAAAAAGAAGAGCTGACAGGTGCATTACTTAAGGTTGCCGAGGAATTGAATGAGGCATGACCCTCACAGAAGAGAGAGATCAATATATGTGAAGAGCCTCATTCTGTTGCTGAAGCTGAACTTGGGAAATTGGATGCCAAGAAAGAGGAAGCTTGTGTGGCATTTAAAGCGATCAATGACCAATATAATGCTGCCAATAAAGAAATTGAGAAAATAAGAAATCACTTGCTGCAGCTAGCAAGGAAGTAACTGAATAGTTAACTGCATTTTTATCTTGAAAGAAATCTTCCTGATTAAGTAGTGTAACCTCAATGTACCAAAACATCTTTTTTATTAGTAATACATTCTCAGTGTCCAGCATATACTGCCTTACATTTGCTGAATTGATAATATATTAATAAAGAAAAGGTGTTTAGAACTACGCAAATTAACCATGCATAAACATCCAGCCTATTACAAATGTGTTTAGAAAACCATGTGGATCTAGCAAGTCTAGATTTAATGTCCACCCCTTAATCATGTTAAGCAATTTGTTGGGACTGAAAATGCCATTGTTGTGGGCTCTAGCATTTCTTTCCCTCCATACATGATAAGCAAAGGTCTGCATTGCAAGTAAAGCAATAGTTCTTTGAATAGGATCCTGTGTATGAGCAATGTCCAGCAGGAAAGAAGACCAAGATTGATTGAGATTGGGTTGAAGATTCATCTGCTTAAGTAGCCTGTCTAAAATCCAGCGAGTAAAGTGGCACTCCAAAAAAAGGTGATGAGCATATTCAGACCACCTGCACAAAGATAACAAAAAGATGTAGGAACAATGCCAAACATTTGAAGTCAATCCAGCGTGTAGAGTCTGCCCGTGCAAAGAATCCAGTTGTGGTGAGCATATCGTTTGATCACTGGTTTAAACCACACTACATGGTACCATGCAACAGATTCCTCTTACGCACGTATACTGTCCCAAATATCCCAAGTTTTTGGGTTAGTAATACGTTCCCAGAGAATGGCATCATTCATGTCCAGGTTTATAGCAGGAAAGGTGAATGAGAGTCTCCAGGCGGAAAACCGACTCTCATTATCAAAGGTGGCAGCTTTGAGGTAACAACCAGACCCCTGATTGAATGAAATCACCAACCTTAGCAAGAGCATGCGAGTTGGAGTTAAAAATAATGTCAACATCAGGAGAGTGAGCTATGCATGTGTTGTTCCACCATGGGTCTAGCCAGAAGTAGGTGTTATACCCATTACCATGCCTTACACTTTCTTTGCAATGTTTCATTAAGTTCTTGAATTAGGTGCTATGGAAAACTAAGATTATAATGTTAGTCCTAAAATGGAGAAACCAATGTGTATTTGGATGAACAGTAATGAACATACAGTACAGAGTTTCACAAGGCTTTGATTATCTTGTGCAAGGTCAATGGAACTAATATTTGCATATCAGAATAAAAATTCTACTTGTAAGTTGCATGCACCGAGACCTTCCAGGACCCCAGGAACTTTGTTCCATTAAATTAAGAACCCACCACCCTCCTCCTTTATCCGGGCTTGGGACCGGCTGTGTCATTGTAGTGACATAGGCGGAGTTACCCTAACCCCCCTCCCCCCCAAATAAATAGAGAAACAAGTTATGCTGAAAATCAACTTGATTTATGTCCTGATGTCAATACATGTACATGTAACTTGGAATAAACAAGATGCAGATTACATATAAGATTCTATAAACAGAAACACAAGTAGGTTACTGCCTGCCTTATACATGTGGTTATTGTGAACAATTTTCCTAATCAACAGGATAATCTATAACCTTTATTAATAGAGTAGTGCTACAGGTATCAAATTGGGTACCAAAATTGGGTACCAAATGACATGGCAACAGACACTTGTCAATTTAAAATATTTTGATTGGAGAGCCCTGGCGGGCCCACTATAACTATAACCAATTAAAACAAGCCACATCATTTGGTAACAACTTTTGTTACCTAATTTTGGTACCTCTAGCATTTTTCTTATTAATAAGCAAAACCCTCTTTTAAAAGTACCGCACTATATTTTGGTTTCAACTGTTTTTGGTTCGCATTATTTTTTGGTTTCATCTTAAAATCCTATTTTCCCTATGTTGTTTTTTTTAAAAAAAAGAATAAAAATAGAAATCCTATTATAATTATAATTCTTTTTGTAATTGTTATCCTATTATAATTATAATTCTTTTATTTGTATTTTTTTAAAAAAAATCATATTTCCCCTAGAATACTATGTTCCTTTAAAAAGAGTTAAAAATAGAGTCCTTATGATGATTATAATTCTTTTGTTTATAATTTTTTTAACTTGAAAAAATCAACAATCAAAAATCACCAACAAATAGAGGGTAAAACACCAACGAATACGTAGCCAGATCGTATAACATTTGATAAAACACTAACGAATCTATAACCTTTATTAATAAATTTCTGTTTAATGGTATTTTCGTAACAAATTTGGTTTCACCCTTATTTCATCACAGATTCCTACTCCCCTAAAATTCATATTATTTTCTAAAACAATTGTTTGGAATTTTGTTATAATTATAATTCTTTTACTATAATAATACTGAATTGTACACATAACGTATATATTAGAACCAGAACCATTTATGTTATATTTTCTTGATTTTTAAAATATATTCTTAAATAAATAATAAATAAATCTATATCTATAACGTGTATTAATAACAAAACCCCTTTTTAATGTACTATTTTATACCAAATTTGGTTCGTACCATATTTTGGTTTCACCCCAAGACTCCTATTTTCTCTAGAATTCTATGTTATTTTATAAAATAAATAAATATATTATACTACAATTATAATTTTTTTTATTACAACTTAATAACCAAAAGACTACGAATACAAATGTTAATCTACAGTGACATGCTTATCTATGACAAACGAAATAAATTTTTAATGGTACTTCGGTACCAGAAATTGGTTCCACCCATAATATTCCTATTTCTCCAAGGATTCTATATTATTTTTTATTAAAATAATAAATTGTTAATACTATTATAATTGTAATTTTTATTATAACTCTATTCAGTTCACAAATAACGTATCTATCTTAAACACGTACATTTTACGTATATATCGGAATCATTTAGTTTTTTTTTCTCGATTTTCGTAAATAAACTTAAATAAATAATATATAAAATGACCTTTATTGATAAGCAAAATCTTTGTAAATAACGTAATTTTTTATAATAAATTAATGATCAATTTAATTAAATTTTCTCGGGCCCTTATCATCTAATATCTTATTTGTATGTGAAATCACGTTTTAATGATGCTTACTTCTAGATTTGTGTCTCCTAGAAATATTGGAATTTTGATGTAATTACAATTCTTTTTTTATAAACTAATGAGTTCCATAAATATCGTAATTTTCTTTTGTACTTTTTTCATTTTTATAGTATTTTTTAATGATAAATAAAATATTTCCTATAAAATTTAATAAAAAATGATCAATTTTAATAAATTATTTCGACCCGTGCTTGGCACGGGCTATCATCTAGTATACTTGGTAACCAAAACCTGGTTTTTTGGCACAGTACTGTCTTCAACTTATGAGTCCCAACACCTGGTTTTATATTATTTCCTTTCAAAATATTACCCTCTTATTATTAAATCAACAAGTGCATTATCATTCATGCAATCCTCACAATGTTACTTATATATGCAGCAAATGTTGTAGCAGATCATGTACGCCTAATAAGCACATATAGTTTCGAGACTACAAATTCAATGTATCAGTCCGAGTAAGTACATTGCAAAGCCTGCATCAAACAAAATTACAGGATGATATACCTCTTAAAAAAATGAATATATGCACAAAATATAATAGGGAAGAAAAACATCTCTAGATTATTGGAAGTGTTAAAAAAATGCCAACTCTATACAGACAACATCAAGAGTACACCTTTTTAATCACTATTATTTCTCTGTACAAATAACAAGAATTGCACACACTCACACAAGAATAAAAATTATCACATCGGAGGCCTGGATAAAAACATTTCATCAATAACTATTCTTTACTCATTTTGTGGACACAAACATAACTCCAAACAAGAAATTGACACCCCTTGATCATTCTCAGTCATTACTACTACAATTATAAACAAAAAGAAACGAAGCATACCCATATTTGGAAGTCGCAGATGTTGACGGGCATATCTACCACAATTTCATGTCAAATTAATAATTGTGCGGCAGCAGAGATTTATGCATTTAACATAACATATGTAACCTTACATTCATTTTAATTGTAGATGTTCCTAGGCACTTCCTAATACACACATGCTCTGCAAATTTTGTAATAGTTATAAATTGGAGAAATTATTAGACTTGCAGAAAATCAAATGATTTGCTAGAATTCTATACCTTAACATATAGAATTCCACAAACCGAGGAATAATAATCCTGGAAAATAGGAACCAATGAAAAGTAAAATCCAAAATATAAACTATGTGAGAATATAATAAAAATAATTGAGCACTACCAGCCATTTCAGGGGCTTGGTCCGGTAAATATAGCTATCCCAAGTGAGAATCTTGGGCCTTTTCAACACTGCACACATATGATGTACCAAGTCAAATCCTTCTAAATAGACAACTGAATCCACCAAAAAATAAAAAATTTAGAATTCAAAAATGTAAAACCCATTATAAAACTGACCTTCTTTGATGAATAGAAGCAAGCATATGATGACTTTGCCTCAAAATCATATGGGTCATCTTCATTATCCTTGATACCCATGTGCACTACATACACATACATAAGAACATAAATTACAGATAGAATAATTAATACACATACATATATACATAAATTAAATTGACCCCAAATTAAAACTTAGGGTTTCAATGTTAAACCCCAAATTTGTAATAAAAGCGAATTAATCGAACTTGTAAGTATGAACATATCAAACTTAGGCTTACCCACTGACAAATCAACTAATTCGAGCTTTGAACCTTCGAGCTTTGACCTTCGAAAAAATCAATTTTGATTTTACATATATACAGAAATTACATATAAAATAATTAATACACATACATATATACATAAATTACATATAAATTAAATTAACCCCAAATTAAAACTTAGGGTTTCAATTTTAAACCCCCAATTTGTAATAAAATCAAATTAATCAAACCTGTAAGTTTGAACATATCAAAATTATGCTTACCCACTGATAAATCAAACTAATTCGAACTTTAAACCTTCGAGCTTTGACCTTCGAACAAATCGATTTTGATTTGAGTATGAGAAAGAGTGAGTTTCGGAGGTTCGACTATGAGTGAGAGATAGCTCTTCGGGGTTCAGGTGTGAGAGAGATGGAGCGGATTTGAGTGGTGGTGGAGGTGAGTGGTGGTGAGAGACGAGAGAGAGATGAGAGTCGAGAGAGATTAGAGTGAGAGTCGAGAGAGTTTTTCTTTTTTTTTTTGTTTTAGATTTTTAGTTTATTTAGTTTTGTCTGAAAGGGGGAAAATAAAGGGGGGAATATTTGGTTCGGGGGAAATTTTGATTTAGGGGTGAAATTTTCGCTAAGGGGGAAAACAAAAGCAAGGGCGCGCAATTTCATTTTTTAAAGGCTGACTTTAGACATCGGTTTTAAAAACAGAGATGTCTACAAAACACAAAGACATCAGTTTAATGCGGGATGATGTTATTACATCTTTTAACATCAATGGCATTTACGACTGATGTCTAAAGTATGATGTCTATTGACTATTTTCTTGTAGTGCACGGAAAGCTTCAGTTTTAACACCAGGACTTGTAACCAAGCTGCGGATTTTTACATCATCAGACGAGGGATCTACGAAGGGGTTTTACATCATTGGTATTCTGCTCAGTGGTTGGATTTCTAAGGTGCATGTTAGATATGCTCAAGTTTTTTTTATTGTGCTTTGCACTTATTGTATACAGTTTATTGTGCTATGCACGTATTTGCTTTTGTGCCTTTTTTTGCACTGATCAAGTTTTGCCCCTTTTTGTGCCTTTTTTTGCACATATCAAGTTTTGCCCAGTTGAGATGAACCAACAATGCTTACCTTATAGTCTGTCCCACTAATTAGGTTTGGATGATGCAACCCCTGAGACCGAACCTGATGCTGTAATAACGGTCGTGCTTAGTTACAGAGCCTTCGGGACATAAATCTCCGAGACACACTACACCAGAAATAGCCTCAGACAACACTTTATAGACAACTGATGACTAGAAAAGTATGGTCCGAAAAGCTCATACAACTGGTATTTTTGAAACTCAAAAAACCGTTGTGTCACAAATACATAGACAAGTGTTTTATCACAAAAAATAAAACGTTGTTTTAATGTTAAAAAACTGATGTCAGATAACACAATCACATAATAGTTTTTCCGAAACTAAAAACATGTTGTCTCACATAGCCGTAGACCATTGTTTTCTAAAATAGTAAACTGTTGTTTCACATAGATATAGACAATGCAGAGGTATTGTTTGTATTTATTCAAACAATTCCTACAAACCGTTGTCACTTATACAACATATTTTCGAAAAAAACTGAAAACATGGCAAGTACAGAAAACAGGGAAAACATGGCAAGTAGAAAACAGGGGAAACTGAAAACAGCCCAAGACATACAACGGGTTGTTAGAAACCTTTATACAATTGCTGAAAACCGTTGTCAGAACAGTACATGATCTCCCCAACATCTCCCCAACAGAACATGAATAAATACAACCAAGCTAGATCAATCTTAATCACCAACACTGGTTTATCGACAAACCATATCAACTAAATCCAATGTACATTCAACAAACTAAATTAAAGAAAGTAATTTTTTCAAGCCAAACAAACAAATTACTAATAAAACAGTGGGAAACAAACTACTAATACATCATGGAAGTTGAATCCATTCTTTTTCTCGCATGTAACTAGCACTTTCTTCCTCTACATTAGCACTGGGAAACATTGTCACATCCATATCATTCTCAAGTTCAATTTCAACCGATCCCACCTTTTCATCGTCACTATCCTCATGGTATGCCTTACTAGGTAATTTCAACACCACTGACCAAAATTTGTCAAGAGGATCAACAATATAACAAACTTGATTAACATGCTTTCCTAAGAGAAATGGATCATTTGAAAGCCTAACTTATTTAAATTAACTAATGTATATCCCAAGTCATCTACCTTTATCCCTTTATTCGTATCCACCCAATTGCAACGAAAAATAGGGACCCTAAATTTGTTATAGTCCAGCTCCCATATAGAGTAAATAACTCCATAATACGTATATGATGTATGCTAAATGTTTTTATCCTTTTGGTGCACAACCATTGTATCGGCATCTACGGAGACACCGATGCACTGAACTTGATGTTGATCATCACGATCTTTGGTGTTATACGTAACACCATTGATTCTGTAGCCACTGAATGTAGGCACGCATTTGTTGGGGCCTGCTGCAATCCACACTAACTCCGTATTCAACTGATTATTTTCAACAAGCAATTCTGCTGCAACCTGGCAATACTTAATGATATCAGATTTATTGTAGCAGGATTTCACTGTTTTACAACCATTAACAATCGCAGAAAATCATATAATCCCAGAAAATCAAATAATATCATTGTAACAGTCCTAAAACACATCATAATCTTAAAATATTTCCTATAATTTGTACAATAACATGGTAGAGTTCAGTACGTTCTGTTGAAAAGGGAAGTTTTCATTTTCCTTGTTCTTTAGCCACAATTCATCATTTTTATACTGTGGATATCTTTTCATTAAATCAACCATGTGTTCACTGCATGTCATAAGACATAAGAAAAATAAGACCAAAAAAAATAAGAAATGCGGAAAATAAGACATAAAAAAAAGAACTGCAGAAAATAAGACATAAGAAAAAAAACAGTTGCTTTCAAAATATGGCCTTACAACATTACTATTATGGAGAAGACACAAATGTGCTAGATGCATGTCATTGCTGCTCGGAGTTATAATTGTTGCACCAGATAAGGGCCTACATTTTTCGTTCTCATGTCGGGTATTTTTGGGCAATCCAACAGTAGCTTCTTTCAAGTTCTCCAAATAATTAATAGCCTCTTGTGCAACATATGCCTCAGCGATGCAACCTTCTGGATGAGCCTGATTCCTTACATATGCCTTGAATGTCTTCATATATCTCTCAAAAGGATACATCCATCGAAGGAAGACTGGACCGCAAAGCTCAACTTCTCTCACAAGATGAAGTGAAAGATGGAACATTACATCAAATATGGAAGGTGAGAGGTATTTTTCTAGCTTGCATAAGGTTTCAACCAAGTGCGATTGCAGTTTTTCCAACTTATCGACCTCAATTACTTTACTGCATATTGCTTTAAAAAATTGGCAAAACCGAATGATAACGTACCTGACCTGTTTCTGCAGTACTGACCGAATGGCAATGGGGAGCAAGTGATGCAAAATTGTATGACAGTCATGAGATTTCATTCCAGCAAGGCGAAGATTTTCCATCGATACTAGACCCTTGATGTTTGAACAGAAGCCCTCATGTAACTTCATTCCAAGTAAGGATGAGCAGACAATCTTCTTTTCAGTATGCAATAAGTTCCAAGAAGCCATCGGCAACTTCTCTTTCTTTCCCGGATTTTTTGGCCTCAGCTCTGTTCTGATCCCCATTTCAGCCATATCAAGTCGGATAGATTCCCTGTCTTTTGTCTTCCCTGGTATATTTAACAAGGTACCCGTTAAAGCTTCGCATATATTTTTCTCGATATGCATCACATCGAGGACATGCCTAACCGGGAGAAATTTCCAATACTCGAGTTGGAAGAATATAGAAATTTTCTTCCAAATAGGTCGAGCATCACCTTTCTTCCATCGAGACTGGCGTTGTTTCTTTCCAAAGACATGGCCCTTTAGAGGTTGTAGCCTTTCAAGAACCTCCTCTCCCGTTAACGGAACATGAGCAGATTGCTTCTCTACGGTGTTATCAAAATCTAGCTTTTGCCTTCGATATGGATGATGACGGGACAACCACCTTCGATGCCTCATTATCACCATCTTACCATAATTTTTAAGCCTGGTAGCTTTTGTTTGATCAACACATACAGTACAAGCATTATACCCTTTAATGATGTTGCCCAACAAGTTGCCTAGTGCAGGATAATCATTGATTGTCCATAACAAAATGGCTCTTAGAACGTAGTACTCCTTGTATGCGTCATACATTTGTTTCCCTTGCCACAAACTCTGCAGATCTTCTATAAGTGGCTGAAGGAAGACATCAATATCATTCCCCGGTTGAGTTGGTCCGGATATCAACAAACTTAACATTATGTACTTTCACTTCATACAAAGCCATGGTGGAAGGTTATAAATCGCTAGAAAAACCGACCAACACGAGTAATTAGTTGAAACACCACCGAAAGGATTGAATCCATCGGCAGATAGAGCTAACCTAAGGTTCCTCGAATCTGAAGCAAACTCTGGCCACTTCTGGTCCACTTCCTTCCATGTTTGTGCGTCTACCGGATGTCTCAATTTACCATCCTTTTGTCGTCCACTGTCGTGCCAAGTCAAGTCCTTTGCAGTCTTACTTGAATTAAACATAGCCCTCAACCGTGGTATCAACGGAAAGTACCATAAAACCTTCGCGGGAACCCCTTCCATTTCAACTCCTTGCTTGTTCAATTTCCATCTTGAGGCCTGGCATATGCGGCAAACTGTCTCGTCTTCATCTCTCTGGCCCCGATATAAGAGACATTCATTTGGGCATACATGTATTTTTTCATACTCCATTCCTAAAACACATAAAGTTTTCTAGGCTTCCCCAAAGGTAGAAGGGATAGTGTTGCCCGCTGGAAGCATGGACCCAACCAAAAGGAGAATATCGGAGAAGCAAGAATCGGACATGCCATGCTTTGCTTTCAGGCTATACAACCATACTAAAGCTTCTAACTTAGTAAAATTCTCACAGTCCAGATAAAGGGGTATATGTTCACCTTGAACATGGTTATATAAATAAGAAGAATCAACATCGACTTCTTTTGAAGTGGGGTGTTGATGCACAGATTCTGAGGTGTTGGATTCAGCAGCACTAGAACTCTCCACTGAATTTGACTCACCGTGCCATATCCAGTTTGTATAGGTTGGATCAATACCATGCTGAAAGAGATGGTCCATAACTGTCCGCGCGTTCCAGTTTTTGCTATGCACACATTTTAAACATGGACAAGATATTTTATTTTCATCAACCCCGTTCTCAAATGCAAACATCAACAACTCTTCCACTCCTAATTGAAACTCTCTTGTTCGTCTATCAACCCTCAACCAAGCTCTATCCATTATCCAAATCTATGTCCAAACATAAAACAAGCACTAAATAAACAAAAAAATCTATGTCCAAACATGAAATGGAGTATAAAAGAAGTCCAATATCCAAACAATAACTTTTAGCGAAGAAATTAAATACTAAATGAAAAACAACAGCTACACCATCACTAAATAAATTAAACAATAGCAACAAATGAAAAACTAGGAACAGAGCGTTACCTGCTTTGCAAAATAAACAAGAGCTTGATTGGCTTTTTGAAAGCTAGGATTCACTGGCTTTTTCAAAGATAGGGTTTCAATTCGACTAAATCAATGAAGGGGGAAACATAAATCAATTCGACTAAATCTATGCTATGCTTTACTTTTGATTGAATCGACTAAGGGAGAGTGTTTTTGAAAGCTGGTTTTGATTGAATCGACTAAGGGAGAGTGTTTTTGAGTGAATGAAAGAGGGAAAGTTTAGTGAATGAAAAAGGGAAAGTGTTGAATATTTCGTGAAGGGGGGAAAAGTGCCGTCCGATTTGTTTTGGAGATTTTAATTGTTCTTGGGCTTTAACATCAATCAGCCCGGTTAAACAAATACACGGTCCAGCTCATCCTTTCAGCCCACTAGCAGTTCATGCAGCCCAGTTCTTATTTAAAACCAAATAATTCATTTAATCACTTAATGAATAAATCATTAATTAATTAAATCAATTAATTTAATAAATAAACATAATAATTAATTTAATAAAAATTACGAATATTCGAAGTACGACTTTATAACATTAATCTAGCTAAAGTACACCTTCTTTAAACGAGAGTACAACCCGCTTACCAAACTATTTTTTTATATTAATTTCTCGATGATCCGACCATACGGATCGTGCCACCTAGCGATTTTAGGCATACGAAATTTTTTTAAAAAAATTACGAATATTCGAAGTACGACTTTATAAGATTAATCTAGCTAAAGTACACCTTCTTCAAACGAGAGTACAACCCGCTTAACAAACAATTTTTTAAAATTAATTTCTCAACGATCCGACCGTATGGATCATGCCACCTAGCGATTTTAGGCATACGAATGTTTTAAAAAAAATTACGAATATTCGAAGTATGACTTTATAACATTAATCTAGCTAAAGTACACCTTCTTCAAATGAGAGTACAACCCGCTTAACAAATTATTTTTTTAAAATTAATTTCTCGACGATCCGACCGTACAGATCATGCCACCTAGCGATTTTAAGCATAAGAAATTTTTTTAAAAAAATTACGAATATTCGAAGTACGACTTTATAACATTAATCTAGCTAAAGTACACCTTCTTCAAACGAGAGTACAACCCGCTTAACAAACTATTTTTTTAAATTAATTTCTCGACGATTCGACCGTACAGATCGTGCTACCTAGCGATTTTAGGCATAAGAAAAGTTTTTTAAAAAATTACGAATATTCGAAGTACGACTTTATAACATTAATCTAGCTAAAGTACACCTTCTTCAAACGAGAGTACAACCCGCTTAACAAACAATTTTTTTAAATTAATTTCTCGACGATCCGATCGTACGGATCGTGCCACCTAGCGATTTTAGGCATACGATTTTTTTTAAAAAAATTACGAATATTCGAAGTACGACTTTATAACATTAATCTAGCTAAAGTACACCTTCTTCAAACGAGAGTACAACCCGCTTATCAAACTATTTTTTTAAATTAATTTCTCGACGATCCGACCGTACGGATCGTGCCACCTAACGATTTTAGGCATACGAAGAATTTTAAAAAAAATTACGAATATTCGAAGTACGACTTTATAACATTAATCTAATAAAAAATATGACCAATTAGTACAATTCTAAAAATAAAAACTATTCAATCAATTCTAAAATTGATTTGTTAAAAATGTTGCAAATAGTGTGTAAAGAAGAGGCGGGATTTTTCCCCCTAAACATAACCCTCTAGTCCCTAGATACATGATTCTCGATACACTTTTCCCCTTTAAAATACACCTTACCCTTGTACGTTTCTCTATACTCTCTCCCCACTCTCTCCCTCTATACACTCTCCGTTCAATTCGCACATCAAAACCATCGACCCTCGGCTTCAATTCGCACATCAAAACCAAACCCCACCCACCGTTTCTTTCTTTAATTAGGTATATCTCTCTCGTTTGTTTTAATTTATGTTCTTCGTTGCTTTAATTAATTAGTTTAATCTTTTAGTTTTGTTTATGTACCAGTAAAATGTGACTCAGTTCATCGATTTGCATCTTTAATTAACCAAACCCCACCCATAGTTTCTTTCTTTAATTAGGTATATCTTTGTTGCTTGTTTTGCACCAAACCCCACTATTTATTTCTTTAATCAACGACATGCATTTAGATTTGATTCTTTGTTCCCCCTTTTGTTCCGGTCTTTCTAACATATTTTTTGTGTTATGTATATTGTAGATTAGATTAAGTATTACCCTGATTCTGTTAGCTATTTTGTGTCATGCATTTTGTATCAAATCTGATTTTTTGTGATTAAGTTGTTTTAAGTTTATTACAGTTGTTGACTTGGCTGTTTCTTTATATAGATTATGGCTCACTCAAAGAGTCCAGTGCGTAGTCCCGCATTGAAGACGCGCACAAGTCCAAGAAAGAGTCCAGTGCGTAGTCCCGTATTGAAGACGCGCACGAGTCCAAGAAGGCACACACAATCTGCCCCAATACGAAACCCTGTGCACGTTGATCTCCCTGGCCCATCATGTTCTTCCCCGCAATCCAGGAAAAGGAAGGCGATCTCAGACAACTTTAATAAATCGTTGTCAAAGAAGAAAAAGAAAAGGGATAAAGGAAAGGAGTCTGCGGTGCAACCGAACCATGCAGGACTAAAATTTTTCAAGCGTAGTTGTGTCACAATGCACAGAATAGTGCAACGAAAGATAAATGGGATTAAGCCTTTAGTGTCATTCAATGCTAAAGGTGAGGCTTTTGGAGACGAAGCCGCGAAGATGAAATCATACATTGGGATTTTAGCAAGAACCAAAGCCCCAATCTGGCATGATAGTTGCCTGCAAGTGCCGAAAGAGACAAAGAAGAAAATCTGGGACTGTGTGCAGGTAACTGGTTGTACATTTCTTGTACATAGATTTTGTACATTGATTTTATACATTGATTGTTCATTGATTTTATCTTATGTGTGTAGATGGCGTTTACTGTACCGCCATCGGCGAAGAAGTTGGTATTACAGTCCGCTGGAGCAAGATGGAGGGAGTTTAAGTCTCGCTTAACAATGAATTATGTTCTTCCATATCGCGAGGATCCTGTAATGCTTGCTTATCCTCCAGCAGATTATCCGTTCATTGAACAGTCTCATTGGAATCTTTTTGTTGCCGATCATACATCGAAGGAGTTTCTAGTAAGTTCATGAGATATATAATTATGTACAAAATTGTTTTAGAGCATTTATCTACCTGTTATAATAATCTCCCTGTTATTTTTTGGAAGGCAACTCATGCAAACAAGTATCCATTCGGTCGAAGAATCGTTATCCTCATCTCATGTCTCGCAGAGGCTATGCAAACAAGGAGATTAAATGGGTTAGTGATCATGAACCTGATAAGTATACAATGAGATATATAATTTATTTTATGGATTTATGTTTTTAAAAGCATGCTTATATAAGTATAGATATATATACAAGATATATGCATAATCGAGCCAATTTTGTACGTGTAGGCCGAAAAGCATCCAGATATATCAAGGGATCAATCAACAGCATGGGTCCTTGCTAGGAAGGATAAATTTGGAAATTTTAAAAGCGACGAGACCAGAGAAAAATCAGAGGCAATAGTAAGTTATTGATTTGTATTTATTTAAAAATTATTCATCAAGCTTATCTGATTCACTAACTACTTCCATTTTGACCTTTTTTAGGAGAATATGAAGAAAGAAGTAAGTGAAGGGAGTATGGTGGAGGATGGTGTTGATGATGTGTTGGCTAAGGTATTGGGTAACCCGGTGTTAGTGTATACTGAAAATATTTATTTTAAGTATATACATTTATTTGTGGCCCGATTTTATTGAGAATCATTTAAATGTTTACATGCTGTCTAAATATTATATATTGTGGACAATCTAGTATCAAATGGGATACAAAATATTAAATTGTTAAATACGGTTTATATAATATAATAAGGTTCACAACACAGGTGGTGTAGGACAATCCACAGGTATGGCTGTAGTATTATTTAGATTAGTTTATATTGACTAATAAATAATACTATTATACTTTGTGTATATTGAACAGGATCAAATTTAGAATTGTTCCCTTATACTGATTAAGAAGGAGAACTAAGATTCTATGTTATTATTAATGCTTAGGTTCTTAATCCGGATATAATAATTAACACGTGTATATTATTTACATGCTTTGATTTATATATGAAATAATTCTTTTGAATTATATCATTATATTTTGGGTGATGGAATTATATACATGGTGAATATTATTTACAGAAGGAATCCATGTCCTGATTCGGGTTAATGATGTCCCCTTGAAAGCTCAAAAAGATTTAATTATGTGAAACCCTGCAGGTGGAATTTATTCCGGCATAATTAAATAAAGGTTGAGTGGATAATCAAGGATAAAAGATATTAATTAAATAAATTATCAGTAATTTATTTAATTAATGGGCATGCGCTATTTTAAACATGGGGAATTTAATAAGCAAATAATATTGGAACCCAATTAAATAATTAAGTTGCGGTATTAGGGAAGGTAGTGCAAATATTAATTCTTTAGTGGATTGAATTAATATTTAATTACATTGGGCTAGGCCCAAGATGTAATTAGAAGGCCCAACCTAATTATCCATGATCCCTATTGTAGCCCTATATATATTCTTATTCTCTTGTTGCTAGGGTTGGGTTAAGAAAAATATTGCAGCCACCTAGGAGCAAGAAGAGAGGTTAAGTTGAGAAGACGGAGGCCACACTTCGCTCAAAGGAATTTGGGAATACAATAGAAGAACGTGGAATCAACCGTTGACAAGGTGATTTTATTTTTGTACTCGTTAATTTATTGTATTAAAAATCGCAGAGCCACGATCTGATTATTGTAACAATTGGCATCAGAGCCAGGTTCTATGGTTTTGCGATTTTTGATACGATGTCCATGTCATAATTATATATGCATGTATATAGTGGTAGGCTTCTTATTTTGTTTTGCAGGTTGTCATCCACTATTATGGCCATGTATATTTAATTATGTGTTTGGATCCCACGTGGTTTAATCATGGTTATTTTGTTTGGTTTCCACGTGGTTTATCGTGGTTGTAAATCACGAGGGTTGATCGTGATAGAATAGATTTTACAAAATTAGTTTGTATTAGATCTATTTTTTATGTAATTGTTTGATGGATTTTGTAAAAAATCCGGGTATATTGTAACAATTGCATCCCGTAAGAAAATCAAAATCGAAGAATAATTTTATCCGCTGTGTGACTTCTGGTTTTATTTTTCTGCGGCGGCTGAGCTTTGAGAGGCGATTGTTTTTGTCCGGCGCGCACCAACTCTTTTAGTGCGTGGACCACACGCGCGGTCCTTTGCCAGGAAGACCAACACGCGCTGGTTGCATTTGCTGAAAACAAAAACGGGCACATGAATTGGAACATTTGTTTAGTTCTTTAATATTTGTTTTGGCAGGCACTTGGTTTGTTCAAAGTGGCCGGCAACAATTCTGATCAAGGCTGCAGCAAATAAATTATTTTGGGCCATAATAGTGGATTTAAATAATATTTTTTAAATTTAATTATGCTATTTAATTTTTTAATTATTGCTTTAAATAATTATTATGTGTGTTGTTAATTATGTGTGTAATTTTTAATTGCATGCTTAACATAATTAGGACGACATGGACATAGATTTTTTATTTATTGCTTTAATTAAATGTTATATGTTGTTAAATTATGTGTGTATTTTGAATGCATGTTAGACATAATTATAATGACATTGGCCTCATTTAATTTTTAAAATTCCTCAATTATTAACAAAAATTCTAAGTGGGTGAGGGAATTAATTAGGAATTAAATCCCACGGTCTCCATTATTGTTTGTATGTAATTTAACACTAAGACGAATATAAATTATATATAGTCCACCCTAACGTGGCATATGATTTATGGTGTCAGGTAGTGTTATGGATATTACTAGGACAAACTTCCTAAATTAATTACGAATATTGAAAGGTATACATGCCACCTAACGTGGTGTACCAAGTTTCATAGAATTCGATTAATTAGAAGGGTACCAAAGATTGAATATAGATTTTCAATATTGAGATAAAGGATGATTCTGTCTAGAAAGGGGTCTTAAGTGACGCCTCTTGACAATGGTCCCCCAGATCTGGGAATTATCCTATTAAGTGTCTAGATTATTGATTTGAAATATTTAATGGTGGCATCCGGTATTATTATTATTAATTTAAG
Source organism: Kitagawia praeruptora (assembly GCA_037693485.1). NCBI lineage: Eukaryota > Viridiplantae > Streptophyta > Magnoliopsida > Apiales > Apiaceae > Kitagawia > Kitagawia praeruptora. The sequence goes on along the minus strand of CM075350.1, from coordinate 24,709,206 downwards.
ATTTGATAATGGTATACACTTAGCTGTGAAAAATAATATATAGTCCACCCTAACGTGGCGTATTATTTAGTAATAGGACCGAAGTAATATTTAAACGAATTTAAGTGGTATATATGTCACCCATCGTGGCGTACCAGATACTTATGGTGTTTAAATATTAGTGCATTAATTTTAATTAATTGTTAGAGGAAACCAATAGGTTTTAAGATTTGTGCAACCCTCTGATTATGTGTTACATGTATGATTCTCATGATTAGATCATTATGGGCTTTAATCCACTATTCACCATACTTAAGGATAACAAACTTACTGGACCAAACTAAATTGAATGGAAACGTAATTTGGACATAGTGTTGACTGCTGAGGAGTACAAATTTTGCACTTATGAACCCAAGCCAGATCAGCCTGCTGAAGATGCTCCTGAAAGTGAGAAGGAGTATTATAAGCGGTGGATTAAGGTTGATGAGATGTCGCGATGTTACATTCTTGCAGCAATGTTGGGTGTTTTGCAGCATCAGCATCAGGCTATGCCCACAGCTTCAGATATACTCTTTAATCTCAAGGAACTTTTTGGAGAACAGAATAGGGCTGCTAGGCAAGTAGCAATGAAGGCTTTAATGAACACTCAGATGGCTGAAGGAACACCTGTAAGGGATCATGTTCTCAGGATGATGTCTCATCTGAATGAGATGGAGATCCTTGGTGCTGATAGCCTGATATTGATGGGGAAACCCAGATCGATATCATCCTTATGAGTCTGCCCAAAAGTTTTGAGTAGTTTCGCTTGAATTACACCATGAACAAAATGATGTATAGTCTCGCGGAACTTCTAACAGAACTTCAGGCAGCTGAAGGACTCTTTAAGGAGAATGTTCAAGTGAATGTGACTGAGAAAGATTCTTCCTCTAAGCCGAAAGGTAAGAAGAAGAAAAAGGTTCAGACATAGAAAGCTGGAAAGGTTGCTAATGCAGTGGGAGTTCAAGGTGCTGTGAAAAAGCCTAAGGGCAAGTGCTTCAGGTGCAAGCAGTCAGGTCACTGGAAACAGGATTGTCCTCTTCCTAAGAAGATAAACAATACTGGTATGTCTCTTTCTCTAGTTACAGAAACATATATAGCGGCTATATCTACGAGCACTTGGTGTGTAGATACAGGAGCCACTGACCATGTTTGTAACTCTATGCAGGGGTTCCAGCAAACTAGAATGCTTAGAGATGGCGAGATATATGTGTTCATGGGAGATGCTACGAAAGTAGCAGTAGTTTCAGTTGGAATAATTACTTTATCGTTTGGTGATGATAGGATTTTGGTTTTGAACAATTGTCTTTATGTACCTTCGTTTAGAAGGAATTTGATTTCGGTTTCTAAACTTGCCATGGATGGTTATAATGTTTGTTTGGATCGTAATGTTTCTATTATGATGAATAAACGAGTTATATGTTCTGGTACATTGTAAGACAATTTATATATTATCAATCCTATCCAACCAATGCTGCAACAAAAGGAATCTAATAACATTCTTTCTAACTCAAACAAAAGAAAGAAACCTTCTGAATTGAACCAAACATATCTTTGGCACTTAAGATTAAGTCATATTAACTTGAGGAGGATTCAAAGACTGGTAGTAGATGGGCCACTGGGCTCGTTGGCAGTGGAGCCATTTCCAGTTTGCGAATCCTGCTTTGAAGGTAAGATGACTAATAGGCCTTTTAAAGCAAAGGGGAATAGAGCCAAAGAATTGTTAGAATTGGTTCATACTGATTTATGTGGACCTATAAATATCCAAGCAAGAGGTGGTTATGAATATTTTGTCACTTTTATTGACGATTATTCTAGATATGGATACATTTATTTGTTGCGCCGTAAATCAGAATGCTTTGACAAATTTAAGTTGTTCAAAGCTGAAACGGAGAAACGACATAGAAAATGTATCAAGTCACTACGATCAGATCGTGGTGGCGAATACTTGCTTGGAGAATTTAGGGAATATTTATCAGAAAATGGGATTACATCCCAGTTGTCTGCACCTGGCATACCTCAGCAGAATGGTGTAGCAAAGAGAAGGAATCAGACTCTTTTAGAGAGTGTTAGATCGATGATGAGTTATTCGGATTTACCCAAGTCATTTTGGGGATATGCTATAGAAATAGCGGCTTACCTTCTGAACTTGGTACCTTCTAAGTCAGTTCCCAAGACTCCAATAGAATTGTGGACTGGTAGCAAACCAAGTCTAAGACATATTCGGATTTGGGGATGTCCAACACATGTGCTGAATAAGAACGCGACCAAACTAGAATCTCGTACAGAAGTAAGGTTGTTTGTAGGCTATCCCATGGGAACGAACGGTTATTCATTTTATAGTCCTAGGGATCGAGATATCATTGTTAGCACCAATGCTAGATTCTTAGAGGAAGACTATATAATGAACCACAAACCCATGAGTAGTGTTGTTTTAGAGGAATTAGTGGGAGGGACAGATAATCTCCAAGTGCCAATAGTACAAGTAGAACAACCACAAGAAAATGCACAACTTGACACTAGTACCGCACCAGTGCCTCATCGTAGTGGGAGGGTTGTTCGACAACCTGAAAGATTCGTGTTTTTGGGAGAGTCTTCGGACTTGGTCTCTGGTGAACATGATGAGGATCCCAGGACATACGAAGAGGCAATTCTAGATAAAGATGCAGATCTATGGCAAAAGGCAATGGAATCTGAGATGGAATCTATGTATTCCAATCAAGTTTGGGAGCTCGTGGAACCACCCAAAGGTGTAAAACCCGTTGGATGTAGGTGGATCTACAAGAAGAAAAGAGGATCTGACAAAAAGGTGAAAGCCTGGAAAGCACGACTTGTTGCGAAAGGGTATACTCAGAAAGAAGGGATCGATTATGAGGAAACCTTTTCGCCGGTTGTTATGCTTAAGTCGATCCGGACTCTTTTATCTATAGCAGCTCATCTCGATTATGAGATTTGGCAAGTGGATGTCAAGACAGCTTTTCTTAATGGAAATCTTGAGGAAACCATCTATATGTAGCAACCAAAGGGATTCATTAAGGAAGGCCAAGAGCATCTAGTATGTAAGCTTAAGAGGTCTATTTATGGACTAAAACAAGCTTCTAGGGACTGGAATATTCGTTTTGATCAGGCAGTCCAGTCATATGGATTTGATCAAAGTCCAAGCGAATCATGCATGTATAAGAGAAGTGAGGGTAATGTAGTGGTTTTTCTAGTACTATATGTAGATGACATTTTACTCATTGGAAACAATGTTAAGATGTTGTCATCAGTAAAGGCATGGTTGTTCAAACAATTTCACATGAAGGACTTAGGTGAAGCGGCATACATCCTTGGGATCAAAGTAATAAGGGATCGCAAGAAAAGGATGTTGGATTTATCTCAAGAGCCTTACATTGATGAAGTATTAGCTCGTTTTAACATGCAGAACTCCAAGAAAGGTTTTCTACCTTTTAAGCGTGGAGTTGCTCTATCTAAGAAGCAGTGTCCTTCGACACCTAAGGATATAGAGAGCATGAAAGCAGTTCCTTATGCTTCGGCATGTGGAAGCTTAATGTATGCTATGTTATGTACGAGGCCTGACATCTGCTTTGCTGTAGGCATGGTTTGTAGATATCAGTTGAACCCAGGTCAGGAACATTGGAGTGCAGTAAAAACTATACTCAAGTACCTGAGAAGGACTAAGGAGTATATGTGAATTTACAAGGCCTCAGATCTATTTCCTTTGGGATATACTGATTCAGATTTTCAATCAGATAGGGATAAGAGGAAATCAACCTCGGGATATGTTTTTACTTTGGGAGGTGGAGCCGTTATATGGAGGAGTGTAAAGCCGAAATGCATTGCAGACTCTACCATGGAAGCCGAGTACGTGGCGGCCTCTGAGGCTGCAAAGGAGGCTGTATGGTTCAGGAACTTCCTTTTGGACTTGGATGTGGTACCTAATTTGCCTAAGAGTCTAACAGTGTATTGTGATAACACTGGTGCTGTGGAAAATTTGAAGGAACCGCGAGACCACAAAGCAGCTAAACATATTGAACGTAAGTATCATATCATACGTGAAATCGTAAAGCGATGAGATTTAGTTGTGGCTCACATATCATCAGAAGACAACCGGGCAGATCCTTTCACGAAGAGCTTGCCAGCCAAGGCTTTTGACAGGCATGTGGAAGCGATGGGAGTCAGATGGATGGACACGTAGTTTTCAATGTAATAGTGGATTAAATAAACATTGATATACTCATAGAATATTTTGAGTATAAGTGGGAGATTGTTAGTGTATACTGAAAATATTTATTTTAAGTATATACATTTATTTCTAGCCCGGTTTTATTGAGAATCATTTAAATGTTTACATGCTGTCTAAATATTATATATTGTGGACAATCTAGTATCAAATGGGATACAGAATATTAGATTGTTAAATACGGTTTATATAATATAATAAGGTTCACAGCACAGGTGGTGTTGGACAATCCACAGGTATGACTGTAGTATTATTTAGATTATTTTATATTGACTAATAAATAATACTAGTGTACTTTGTGTATATTGAACAGGATCAAATTTAGAATTGTTCCCTTATACTGATCAAGAAGGAGAACTAAGATTCTAAGTTATTATTAATGCTTAGGTTCTTAATCCGGATATAGTAATTAACACGTGTATATTATTTACATGCTTTGATTTATATATGAAATAATTCTTTTGAATTATATCATTATATTTTGGGTGATGGAATTATATACATGGTGAATATTATTTATAGAAGGAATCCATGTCCTAATAATATTCGGGTTAATGATGTCCCCTTGAAAGCTCAAAAAGATTTAATTATGTGAAACCTGCAGGTGGAATTTATTCCGGCATAATTAAATAAAGGTTGAATGGATAATCAAGGATAAAAGATATTAATTAAATAAATTATTAGTAATTTATTTAATTAACGGGCATGCGCTATTTTAAACATGGGGAATTTAATAAGCAAATAATATTGGAACCCAATTAAATAATTAAGTTGCGGTATTAGGAAAGGTAGTGCAAATATTAATTCTTTAGTGGATTGAATTAATATTTAATTACATTGGGCTAGGCCCAAGATGTAATTAGAAGGCCCAACCTAATTATCCATGATCCCTATTGTAGCCCTATATATATTCTTATTCTCTTCTTGCTAGGGTTGGGTTAAGAAAAATATTGTAGCCACCTAGGAGCAAGAAGAGAGGTTAACTTGAGAATACGGAGGCCACACTTCGCTCAAGGGAATTTGGGAATACAATAGAAGAACGTCGAATCAACCGTTGACAAGGTGATTTTATTTTTGTACTCGTTAATTTATCGTATCAAAAATCGCAGGGCCACGATCTGATTGTCCCAACACCCGGAACATGGAGGAAGAGTGCGTGGACAGGGAATCTATATGAAACCGGCTGTCTACTTTGATCTTCCAAGGCAGAAGAAAAAAATGAGGGGGTCTATTGATGAAAGGTCTGTTGAGGACATGATAAAGGAGGGGGTACAAAAAGTTTGGGCAAAAGAGGCATCGAAAATTATTCAAGAGAGAGATGCATATTGGACAGCTGAAGTGCAGAAGTTTAAAGCTGAGATACTTGAACAGACTCGTCGGATGGGGGCTAGCCCAGTTGATGGTTCCCAACAAGCAAGCTGCTCTAATTCGAAGAGGATGGCTATGATTGATGTCTCTCATAATGTGAAAAAGAAGTTGGATGTTGAAGATGGTATGCAGGTGGATGTTGAAGATGATATTCAGGTGGATGTTGAAGAAAATGAGAAGTTGGACGTTGAAGATGGTATACAGTTGGATTTTGAAGAAAAGCAGAAGTTGGATGTTGAAGATGGTATAGAGCTGGATGTTCCAGAAAAAATTAGTCTGGTTGTTGATTTGGGCAACTGTGCTGTTGTTGCGGAGGATGAAAAGGAAGAGAAGATGGTGGACAAGTGTTATGGGGTGGAGAAGGTTGAAGTATTGGAGGAAGACAAGGAAGTTCAACTGGCAGTTGGATCCTTGACCAACATCATTGCCTATGCAACGATTGTTGATGTTCCAGTTATTGAAGGACGGGTACAAACCATTCATTCTTTATAGCTTGGTGAAGAGAATGCAAGAGTGTCCATCACTAGAGCAATTCAGGGAGACGTTCGGATCCCGTTCCCGATTGGAGATGAGATAACCACTGTGCAACAATCGAAAGGAACATTTGTTGCGTGGCCAAGATACTTGATCAGAGGAGGGAAGACAAGTTCACCAAAGGTTAATTTAACTCGAAAGGTAAAGTTTTGTGTAATTATACTAGCATATTTTAACTTTTCGTAATTAATCATTTTGATCAAACTGCATTCTTATATATATTATTTTCATTTTAGAAAAACAAGAAAAAGGAGGGTAAGAAGTCAAAGAAGATTGTGGAAATTGGAAGTAAAACTCGATGCTGATGAGTACGTACTTGAAATGGGTGCAAAGTATCCATCTGCTTTGAAGCGGTTGTGGATTTGGGCAAAGGAAGCTCTGAGAGAGGGCAATACAGTTTGTTTTGAACTGAGCAAAGACGCTTTTGGATATGCCAGGTTCCTACATGATATACATGTTGTTTGCACTGGTGGGGAAATATGTGGTTCCGTAATTTGCATCTTCATCCAGTAAGTGTACAATCTTATTTAAAATGTTTTATATTACGTGTTAATATTGTTGAAATCCTCATGGGAATCTTTGCTAACTATTGTTTAATTTTATTCGTTTTTGTTGGAAGAACATTTGATGAGGCATAGGATGGCAGACATGGTAGCATTTGTAGATCCAGGTTTGGTTGGCGCCCTTGGATGTGGAAACGCGAGGAAGAGGTCCCTTGCACTTGCTGACCGTTTTACTGATGCCAAAAAAGGGCAATACTTTCTAGTGCCATATAACGACGTGTGAGTAATATTTTTTATTGCCCTATATTGTAGTTGAATAATTATCTATCTATTTTATGCTTATAGTTGATGTTATTCTCACATGCTAAGTTGAACTATTTTTTCCTATATTGTTCATGACTCGTAGCAACCACTGGACATTGACTGTTGTGAATCCAGAGGCGGATATAGTCTACCACATGGACCCTCTAAAACGTCGCATTGCAAGTGGAGAGTGGGTAGAGGTTGTTGACAAGTGAGTTCCACTTTTAAAATTTTCCTTTTTAGTCTTAGGTTGTAAATTTGGGGAAAATGCAACCTTTGTTGATTTTTATTGTTTTGCTTATAGTGGCATAAAGTTGTATAAGGAAAATCTGAAGAAGGCTGGCCGGAAAAAAATTTTATGGGAGAACATGGCGGTATTAATTTTAGTCCTTCATCCTTCATATTAATTTTAAAACTCTGCAATTTAGTGAATTTAGTAATGTTTGTTCCATCATATAATTAAACAATGTGAATGCTTTCAGGGAGTTCCTGTGCAGAAAGGGGACAAGGACTGTGGCCTCTTCGTGATGAGATACATGAAAAAAATCTGTCACAATAAGGAGCTTGACTTTGCAGAAAAGGTCAGAAATTATATTTTTTTTGGTATTTTTTTTAACTAGCAACATATGTGATTAAACAAGTGAATGGTGGATGTTTTGCCAACATGACTGATTTACTTGAGATTTTTTCAGTGGATGCGCAGGTCCAACCTGGAGTACACTGATGACGACATCAATGAAATCAAGATAGACTTTGCCAAATTTTTCATGAAGCATCATGCGTTTTAAGTATGTCTAGTTGTTTTTGAATCTTTTGTGTCGTCGAACCTGATCAGTAATCTTTTGGGGGTTCATGTCGTAGTACATTATGTTGGTGGACATGTTGGATAACTTTGGATCGAATTTTCGTAAGTTGGTTGGTATGTCGATGAACTTGTAATGGATCTAATGTTTAGTTGGTGGATTATTATGGTGGTAAACTTTGTATTGGATTTAATCTTATTTGGGTTGTAATGTGAATTGGTGGTAATTTTGTTATGCATTATGGTTGATTTTGGATTGGATTGTATTGTATGTATTTTCCGAATGGTTAGTTATGGAAATTGCGAATCGGATAATTGTGATACAAGCTGTTGTTCCAAAACCATTCATACAACGATTTAATTAAAGAAAAACCATTGTAAAAATTGTAATACACAATACCATAACATTGAACTCCAACTCCAACAATTGCATAAATTCGTTGTTCAATATAAACACTTACCTCCAACAATGGCTTGTTCCTGTTGAAGACAATACAAGAAAACCGTTGTTAATCTGCTTAGATTCTTTTTCCATTCAACAATGGTTTTTACTGTTTGATATTAGACAATGTTGGACAACACCTCCAACAATGGCTTGTTCCTGTTAAGACAATACAAGAAAACTGTTGTTAATTTGCTTGGATTCGTTTAGAATAGGCAACGGTATTCTATAATTTCAAACAATTCCTAGAAAACGTTGTGTTCTACCAAAAATTGATTTTTCCATTCAACAATGGTTTTTAGTGTTTGATTTTTATACTATAATTAGCACCAAAACCCGTTGTCTGATGTCCTATCACACAGCGTTTTGATACTCAACGGAATGTAAGGGTCTCAGACAACGGCAGAAAAACGTCACCTGAATCATTTTCTGCTGTAGTGACAGTGTACTAAATATTAAATATTTCTTTTGATTTAATAAACTTAGCTCTATCCTCTCAAGAGGATTTTGATACTCACAATTTTGTTCAAAATACTTCAACCTCTACTTCATTCCCGTATTATAATTTCTTGACTGTAGTTGCTGTATCATGCTTCACTCTTTCTAAAAACTTTTCTTGACTTCAGCTGCTCATATCATGCTTCACTCTTTGTAGAACTAAGTGTTTTCCATTCTTAGGTGATTCTGTTGAGTTCTACCCTTATTTCATAGAACTTCTATAAACACATATTTATGTGAGAATCATGCAGTTTTTTAAAGCTTGAAATGCTACATAAATCCCAAGTATTACATATCCTGTTTTGCAGATTACGTTATTTATAATGGCAGCCTAATAATCACAGTCATGATGTGTTGTATTCAGGTAAAAGAGCAAATCGAATTGGTGCAAGAGGATTGTTATAGGGAGAATATTGTATAACAATATTTTGGAGGTTGCTAGATTTACGGAGCAAAATACGGATATTCTGCTATGAACACGAAGAACACGGAGGAGATTTGTAACTGTTTGTGGCTGATCTTGTCTATTGATATTCAGTGGTGAACTGTTTCTCAGACTTTACAAGATGCCTACGTACACTATTTATAGGGATCAAGCCATACGTAGTTCTCTTAGAGAAGAAGTTATCTAGACGGGCTAGGGTTTCTATGGGCTCGGCTTGGCCCAAATCCACTAGTCGTCTCCTTGGGTTATTTTTTACCCATTTGTACTGCTCATGACCCATGACCCATTAAAGGGAACCCACGGCTGCTATAATTATCATTATTGGCGAAACTGACTAGATGGCCTCGCATGCGACCTCGCTGGGCCCGACCATGCGAGGCGATCCTTGCTATTATGGAGATAACCTACTTATGCGACCTTGCTGGGCCTGACCATAAGCCTTCGTAGCAAACATGCTCTAGGCCACGCTGGACCTCTAGGCCTCGCTGGACCTCGTGAACTGCGACCTCGTCACTAGGGCTCGCTAGCGATCCCGCTGCACAAAATAATGTCATGAATCTTCTTATGATGGCAAACTTTAATGACCCATTCTTCATCCCTAGGCCCATTATGTGTGATGCACTGATATTCTAGCCCATTAGGCCTGTTTAGGACTTTATGCCAAATTCGGGCATAACAACTATCCCCCGAGTCCATATTGCCATTAGAAATGCGATATGGACTCAAAGTGTCTTTCCAGAAATTAAAATGCGAGGCCAAGGCCCATTATCAATTACTCCTATGGGCTCTCATCGCAGGGCCAATGAATTCGAATAGTTGCTAACAGCTGTCGCGTCTCGAGATCCGTTCATGGCTGCTAAGATGATGACACGTGTTACACATCCTTCTCTCTCCTAACCACTATATAATCCCCAAATTTCAAATCATTTGTCACTTTCCTTATTAACAATATACCGAAGTGCTGCCAATTTGCTCCCGGATCAAACAAAGATTCAGCTCGCCTTCCATCAAGAACGACCCCAAATTTTTCAAGATCTTCATCACAAAAGTAAGTTTCTCTCTCTTGTTCTTCATTTAAATGCATGGGTAGCTTATAACTTTGTAAATATATGTTGATAATTGCATGCGACCCGAGCCCAATTAATTGCGACCCCACACACTCAATCTCACACTGCGAGCCTTGCCTCGCTAGACTAGAGAACGTGACCTCTTTAGTAAGTAGATATAAGATCTTAAATTTAGAATAGCTGCCCGACCCCCCTATCCTTCATGTGCGGAGTGAGAACACTTAGAGCCTTCTATTGAACCTTTTCTTCTTTTATCTCCTTTGATATTCTGTAAGTGCACACACTAATACTTCACAATCTTTTCAGATGTCTAACGATAGGTCAATGACTCATTCACCTCTTCCACGCATTTCCATTAGCGAGCAAGCTGCTGCGAATATCGCCAAGGCTGCAAGAGCAAGCGACAACTCTTTCAAACTATATATGGATCCTCAATGGTCGCAGGAGGAGTTCACTAGAGAGACCCCTTTGACTACATGGAGAACCAGGCGACCCTCCAGCTCGCAGAGCCAATCTGTCAATATCCCCTCAGGCTCGTTAAACCTAACATCCACAGTTATTCACACCTCCTCTGTTCAAGGTGAAGTTGATAAAATTCTGAAGAAAGGGCAGGAATTCTTTGCTGCCGTCCCCAAACTTCTCTCTCCCCTTAATAGGAATCTTCTCAACATAAGCCCCATAGTACTAACCAGCACCTCCTCGCCAAACTCACTCAGCCATGCATGGTACGAGGCTGAAGGTGGAGCTGATAATGAAGCAAACTCCGATGACTCCGATTATGAAGAAGCTTCTTCTGATGATGGCGGCCTCGATGAAGTGGCCCGAGTTGTTAATTTTGAAGATTACAACTACATTCCTGAAGCCTCCCCACGACCCTACATACCGACCCCTCAACCCGAGCTAGAGGGCGTTATTTATGTTGGGGGACCTCGCCCTGAGAACATTGAAGAGGGCTCGAAGGTGAAGCCAGGTCAGCCTCGCATCTTAGGCTGCAGAGATTTATCTATAACTCTTAATGCCGAATCCTTGAAAAAGGCAGTCGATACATACAGACCGGAAGGAAAAATTATTCTTCCGAAAGCCTCAATGCGATGTTACCGCTTCGACTACACAGAAAATGGAGGGAGAGTGCCTCGTATGGTATTGTCGTCTGCTATGATGAAAATCGGCGTCTCTTCACCTCTGCATCCCTTCATCAGAGATGTATGCGAGATCTATCACCTCGCTCCCATCCAAATCAATCCCAATGGGTATAGAGCAATGATAGCCCTTTACATCCTCTACCATAAACTAGGATATCCCAAGCTTGATGCGAGGACCATGGGATACTTCTTGAAATTGAAGAGATGCGGGCCATCTGACTTTGGCTACGTCTATTTCTCGGTCTGGCCAGAATTCAATAAAAAGGATCTATACCATAGCGCACCAAGCAATGCGGGCTCGTGGAAGGGGCCTTATCTGTATGTCCACGAGGTGCCTAGAATAAAAACTTCTTTTAATTATCTCCCAGTGGGCCAAGTGCGAACCGTCCTGAAGGGCGAAGAGAAAACACGAGCTGATGATGTGCTGAAAACACCTCGTAAAGATAGGAATGTACGAACCCTTCTCACTATAGAAAACCTAATCGAATGCGAATTTGAAAGAAGGGATCGAGCTTCCCTCTGAGGCGGGGCCTTAAAGTGCGAAGAAGGCCTCGCGAAAGAGAAAAATGCGAGAGGAAGCCTCGTCCTCTAAAGTAGTGGTCGCAGAGGGTAAGAATATTTTTATTGTAGCCCAATAACTTCTTCATATTAAATGTCTTTACTGTCTTCGCATTTTCACTTTTCGCAATAATTATCTTTAACTGCTTTCTTCTCCCCTTCTATAGGTATGTCAGGCAGAAGTCGCAGGCCTCCTTTCTGTTCAAAGAATAAAGAGATCCTTATTCAGAATCCAGCTGCCACACCTAAGTAGAAAAGCGAACTTCCTCCTCCTCCACCTCCATCAGTTAATGCCGGGGTCGCTCCTCAACCTTCTCAAGCCAACCCTGAGCAACACGTCTCAAAGAAACACAAAAGTGGTCCACTTCCTCAGGTAACAAAACCTGTAGACACGACGCTAGTGCACCATTTATATGTGAAGCATGGATATACTCATGCTACTGAGGAGGAGTGTACTGAGTGGGTGGGGGCTGAGTTGATAGAGAACTCCGAGGCGGTCTCCAAGTGTCTGGCTGAGGGTAGAGCTGGAAAAAAAATCCGAAAAATCCGATATCCGTCCGAAATATCTGTATTCGTATCCGGGAAAAAGCGGATATTATCCGTATCCGGAGTCAACCGGATATTATCCGTATCTGAATCCGAGAGTAGTTTAGGATACGGATATGGATACGGGTACATCCGTATCCGAAAATATCCGTATCCGAAAGTAATTATATATAATATATTTTTAATATATTTTTAATTTTTATCATTTACTATTAAAAATAAAATATAATGAATTTAATATAAAATAAAATAAAAATTAGTCCAACACGTTCTAATTTCTAAAGTACTATAATCTATCTACCATAATTCTACCTAATTCACTATTTGTATAGTCTAAAGTAGTATGGTCTTTAATTATTTGTATAAGGCATATAGTATATAGTTTTGTATACTATTTGCATATGCAAATTTGGATTTGGTTTTGTAATTTGTAAATTAGAACCGAGTATCTATTTAATATGTCTGTTTTTTTTTTTTTTGCAAAAAAAGCCTGTTTTTTATAATAATGCAAATTTCAGAAAAAAAAAAATTTGCAAAACGGATTCGGATCCGGATATTATCCGAATCCGGATAATATCTGCCGGATTCGGATTCGGGTAAAATTTTGTCGGATATTCCCGGATTCGAATACGGATACGGATACGGTTATAAAAAACGGATCCGGATTCGGATATGGCTGTATCCGTATCCGTATTATCCGTTTTCCAGCCCTAGCTGAGGGTTTTATCCGCCAAGCCTCGCATCTTCGCGAGCTGAGATGTGTTGTTTCTGCTAATGAGAGGCTGGAGAAAGAGGTGAAGTCGCTAAAGGCCAAAGCTGAAGAGGAGAAGAAACTGTTGATGGAGAACTACAAGCGAGCCCTGAAGACTGAGACAGCGACCCTTCAGTCTGAGCTCAAGAAAGTTGGTGATGAAAAAGCAGCCCTTCACAAGTCCTTAACAGAGGCAGAGCAGCATGAAGAAGAGCTGAAGAAATTACATGAAGAGGAGCTGGGCAAATTGAAAAAAGATCTCGCTGCTGCTGAGGCCAACCGCGAGGATATTGAGGAGGCTGCCCAAGCTGATTTCATGAAGGGCTTTATAAGGAAAGTCCCTGATTTCGAATAGTCGCAGCTTGGTCCTGGCAATGCTGAGTTTGCAGCCGACCTCCGCAAGGAGATTGAAGAAGAAAATGCAAAGGAGGAAGCTAGGAACGCCAGCGAGGCTGCTAAGGCTAATGTTGCTAACCAAGAGAAACCCAGTGAGGCTGCTGCATGACTTCGTTTATTCTGATATTTTGAACTGGGGATGCGGAAACCCCTTGAATGTCTCGCAAGTTGTAATATTCTTTTTGGTAACTTTGTCAATAACTCTGTTGGGCTCGCGTAGCGACCCAGTAACTGACTTTAACCATTTATATAATTCTGTCTTCCTTTCTTCATATAATATGTTATGCTTGCTTTAGCTTCATAAAATGCTTGCCTTCTTTATGCATCTGAAATATTAGCAAGTAGATTGACCTCGCGACTACGAAGCTTCCCTTGTAGCTTTTTCTTTTCAATTTGCGTAACTTCAAGGTGTACCCTATCTCTTTGGAATCGAGACATGCGATGCCTTCCTTGCGAGGCCGCAGGCACAATCCGAAGATGGCGGTCGCACCTTGACTTCTTTTTACTTTAAACTTTGAACTTCTTTAAGGATATACTTTTGAACTAAACTTTGAAGACATTCCCTCAGGTCGCAGTAAGTGCACGCTCACGACCTCATTGACCTGAGGGGTGTTCGGCCTCGCATACGCTGTGCTGGCCTAGTCCTGAAAATTTTAAAATACTAACAAAAGAACAAAATTGCACAACTTCTTGGAGAACAAACTTCATATATATAAATACTAGGGATGAAGCCTAACTTTCAATACATCATAACGAGGAGGTGTCTATATGATCACTACCCCCCGAGTACTTTGTATGAATTTATTCATGCTAAGTAGTAGTAGATAGAGACCACCAGGAGCGAAGCTTCTACTGATAGTATTTCCTCAAATGTTCTGCATTCCAAACTCGTGGCATGACCTTATCATCCATATCAGTTAGATAATAGGTCCCTTCATTGATGACACCATAAACTTTATAGGGCCCTTCCCAATTGGCTCCTGATAAGTGGATTTTATATCTACTTGGAACATTCTAAATCGGCTTAAATTGATTGCTTTGACCTCAAGTTTGTTGTAGTTTTGATGTGTTTTGCTTAATTGTGCAGGATTGAAGAAATGTCGATTAAGGGTGTAGTTTCCGTCGTTTTGGAGTTGATTTATGATATGGAATGAAGAATGGAGGCTAATGTCAGCTACCAAGTAGTATACAAGTCAATGGGAAATGAAGACGGAAGCTATTGCAAAAGGAACGAGAAGAAAAAGCTGAAAAACGAGGAAAAACAAAATTCCATCAGATTGTGGCTGGGCAGACTGCGCCAGATTTGAGCAGTCTGTGCCAGATTTTGGCCTGGAATGCAGAATGGGGTTGGGCAGTCTGCGCCAATCTTGAGCAGACTGCCCCAAGTCGCGCTGAAAATTTCCAGTTTTGCCCTTTTTACGATTTTGGCCATATCTTGAGTTCTAGAAGTCAGTTTTGGACGATCTTACTGTCCACGCGAAGATAACGAGATTCTTTATCATTCTAAAGTGGCCCAGAGGTCCAATTACAACTGGAACGGTCCAGAAATACTGAAGAAAAGTCAGCTACGAATTTTCCTTGAAAACAGAATCAGTTTAGGAAACGTATTTCGCAAGAAATTCTATTATAATTCTGTTTTGGTATTTTCTTGCTGGGCAAGACTTCTAGAGCCTATATAAACACATCCAACCCTTGTAAATTGTATGATTATCATCATAGTCTTATTATTGTAACCAGCTTAGATCTGCAAGGGAGAAAAGGAGAGAAGGATTCAACGCTCGTGACAAGCAACAGATCTAGATCTACTTCATCTTTTGTGTTACTTTGGATTATAGATTTGTTTTCTCAACTTTTGTTTTATTAATATTTTTACTTCTTTCTTTCATATCTTGTTTTAAATCATGTTTTCATCAAATCCCATGACGATGAACGGTTCAATTATGAGCTAATCGTTGTCATGGGATTCTAACGGATTTCTTTATGGAACTTAGTATCTTGATGCTTTAAAGATCTGTGTGTGGTGTATATCTGATATCCTCGTATGGTTAATCTTAATGCTTTTAGATGCGTAGCTAACATCTAAATTGAATTGTTAATCGCTTGTGAAGTGAAAGTGGATCTTAAGGTTTAGAACTTGCCATGCTAGCATAGGTTCATAATTGTTTATCAATATGATTCGTGGTGTGAGATGAAAATACTTATACTGCCCTGTGTGATCTTAATGGATAACTTGTTCTTCAACCGTTATGTTTTCAAATTCTATAGACATATAGGGTCTAAGCATAATTGGTGTCTATTCATCTTTTATCTTTTTTGTGGATGTATGTTTAGTTTGGTATGCGTATGCTGACAGGTAGCGTATACTTGTTTCGTGTTATCCGATCAGATATCAAAACCATTGCACATAATGATTAAAGGCGTTAGATCTAAGGGAAGTAGATAATGAAGTTAGAGTCCCATGTTTTTATTCTCATAAGTAATTCGATTTTAATTCTTGTTAATTAGTTAATTCTTAGTTTAATTCTTTGCATCTTAGTATAAATTAGATAATCAAACCCAGTTTGTTACTTTTCTTAGCAATGAGTTAAAACCATACATTATTGCATAGGCATATTTACTGAATTTAACACCATTCTAGATCTCTGTGGGAACGAACTTGATTTAATCATATATTACTTGTGACAACGTGCGCTTGCGTGATTTTGCATAACAAGTTTTTGGCACCGCTGCCGGGGATCATCGGTGTTTTTATTTTAGTTTATGTGCTTGTCATCAGTGGTCGTTAGCGTTCACTGACTCGGATTCTTACTTACTTTGTTTGTTGCGTGGTGTTTCAGGTACTTAAGTTTGTATGCGAACACGCTTACAAGCTCATTTGGAAGAACTGGCGGAAGACGATCTTGTAGAGAATAAAGAGAATAAGGAAGAGGAATCTGAAACTACAGTAGCAATGGCAGATGCAGCAGCAGCTAAGGCTTTGAAGGAGTACTCTCAGCCGAAACTCAATGACATCCAGTCTAGCATTATTAGACCAGCTATTGCAGCGAACAATTTTGAGATCAAGCCGGGCACAATTCAGATGGTGCAGAATTCAGTCCAGTTTGGGGGAGCTTCTACGGAGGATCCTAACATGCATGTTCGGGACTTTATTGAAATCTACGATACTTTCAAATGTAATGGTGTGACGGATGATGCTATCAGATTGAGGCTTTTCCCATTCTCTCTGAGGGATAAGGCTAAGAGCTGGCAACACTCTTTGCCACCTGGTTCCATTACTACATGGGAAGATCTTGCTCAGAAGTTCCTTACTAAATTCTTCCCTATGGCGAAAACTGCAGCATTAAGGAACCAGTTGGCTCAATTCCAACAGCAATCTGGCGAGACCTTGTGTGAGGCTTGGGAACGCTACAAGGAGATGCTACGCAAGTGTCCTCATCATGGCATGCCTGATTGGATGGTTATTAATGGGTTCTACAATGGGTTGGGAGCACAATCTAGACCTTTGCTAGATGCAGCATCAGGAGGAGCTCTGTGGGCAAAGAGCTATGATGAAGCTTATGAACTTATAGAGATGATGGCTGCTAATGAATATCAAAATCCAACCCAAAGGCTTTCTCAAGGCAGGGCAGCATGAATTTTGGAAGTAGATACAGCTTCAATGATTACGGCTCAGTTGAAAGCTCTCGCTATGAAAGTGGATTCTCTTGCTAATTATGGAATTCAGCAGGTGGCTAGTGTTTGTGAGTTATGTGCAGGCGCACATGAGAAGAATCAGTGTGCTATCTCTTCTGAATCAGCACAGTTTGTGAGCAATTTCCAGAGACCTGCTGCACCAGTTCCAGCCACTTATCATCCTAATAATCGGAATCATCCCAATTTCAGCTGGAGCAATAATCAAAATACTCAATAATCTTATCAGCAAGCGAAGCCATTCAATCAAGGCTATCAATAGCCTTATGCTCCAAGGCAACAGTTTCAACCTCCTGGATTTCAGCAGCAACAGCCCCAGGCTCATATGGGGCAATCATCTAATGATAAATCAGATGATGTGTGGATAGCGGTAAAGAACCTACAAGCTGGCCAGAAAGTCTTGGAAACCCAGTTAGGACAGATTGCAAGTGCCTTATTTAGTAGGCCTCAAGGAACTCTTCCTAGTGATACAGAGACTAATCCAGGCAGGAGGGAAGTTGTCCATGAACAGGTGAAAGCAGTCACTTTGCGATCCGGAAAGGCTACAACCGATCAAAAATCAGCAGTTGACGAAGAAGAAGAAGTTCAAAATCAGCAAGTTGAAAAGTCTGCAGTTGAAAAATCTGGCTTGGTGGCTGATCAGCTAGATGGTGAAGTGGAAAAGAGCAAGAAGTCTGTTGAAAAGTCTATTTCGAAGCAGTCTACAAAAGATACTCAGATATATCCGCCTCCTCCATTTCCTGGACGCGTCCAGCAAAGTAAAGAGAAACAGTTTCAGAAATTTTTGGACGTCTTCAAGAAATTGTCCATTAACATTCCTTTTGTTGAGGCATTGGAGCAGATGCCGAGATATGCAAGGTTCATGAAGGATATTTTGTCAAGGAAGAGAAGGTTGGAAGATTTTGAAACAGTGGCATTGACGGAGGAGTGTAGTGCCGTTCTACAACAGAAGTTGCCACCTAAACTTAAAGATCCGGGAAGTTTCACTATTCCATGCACTATTGGCAACCTTTCATTCAGCAAATGCTTATGTGATTTGGGAGCTAGTATTAATCTCATGCCCTTGTCTGTTTTCAAGCAACTTGGTTTACCGGAGCCAAAGCCAACCAATATCTCTTTGCAGTTGGCTGATCGATCTATCACGTATCCAAGGGGTATAGTGGAGGATGTTTTGGTTAAGGTTGATAAGCTCTTATTTCCAGCTGATTTTGTGATCTTGGATTTTGAAGAAGACAAGAAGATTCCCATAATCTTGGGAAGGCCTTTTCTAGCTACGGGTCGTACTTTGATCGATGTGCAGAAAGGAGAGCTTACAATGAGAGTGCAAGATCAGAGTGTCACCTTTAATGTGTTCAAGACAATGAAATTTCCGACAGAGGATGAAGAGTGTTGCAGTGTGGATATCATTGATACGGGTCAGAGAAAGAAGTTTGATCAGTTATTGAGTGAAAAGTCGGATATGCACATGCTAAAGCATCCCATCACTGATTCCATTGACAATTCTTCAGTTCGAGATCTCTCGAATGTCAAGCTCGGAAAACTTCCATCTCATTTGAGGTATGTCCTTTTGAATGATGAGTTAGTGATTTTTGAAGAGGGTCACGATAATGTGTTAAGAAGGTGGATCATGGATGATGAGGTAGAGGAGTGTTCTTATCAATCAACTGTGAAGCAAAAGCACCTTAGAGGTGTGAAGAAGAAAAAGAAAAAGTCGATTGGAGGAAGAGGCAAAGTGAAGTTTGATTTAGAAAAGATGTGGGAAGATAGCAAGAAGGTTGTCAGACAATGGGTGAATGGTCCTTCTGCTAAGGACAAGTCGAATACAATCTTCGAACCACCATGATTTGTATCATATGTGTCCGGCTAAATGATGTTAACGACAGCGCTTCGTGGGAGGCAACCCATGTGTTTCGACAATTAGGTATGTTTTCTACTATCCCTTGTATTACCTTCCATTCAATGGGGACATTGAATATTTTAAGTTTGGGGGTGGTTTAGGGATGAGTATTGTATATGTAGTATTAGTGTCTCATTGTGTTCATGTAGGATATCATGCTTTGCATATTAGTAGTAATACAGGCATATATTTGTTCGTATTATTTACGTTTGTTTCATATAGGACATTATGTTTTTATGTTCGGATATTATGTGAGTTCATAATAGTTTGCATTTGCACCCATGCTTGATAGGAATTTTGTGTTGTTGACGCTTTTGATTGAGAAGTGATATGCTTTGTTCTTGTGCACACACATACACTAGTAAGTTGAAGCTAGTAGACTTATTGAATGTTGTAAGTGATTAAAAGGACATGAATATGTGCAAGATGATTTAGTTTGCATGCTTTGAATACAAGTCGGTGCGTTAGAGAGATTTTTGCTTGGGATTTAGTATGTTTTTCCACCAAGTGAGCTTTTGAGCCTTATTGCTTATTGCATATTTGTAATTTATTCGTTTGCTTGAGTGTCCACGGATTGTTTGCATTGCTAGCAGTTGTTTGAGGTCTTTCTTGAAATGCATGACATTATTTGACGATTAAAAGGATAAAGGCATTAGGATTAACCGCATATTTTCCCATATTACCATACCATGTTTACATGATCAATTAGTTAACCCGTTGAGCTTAATCCTTTTTTTTCAATGACATACCACATTACTTGCCTAGACCTGTTTCTTGTATTGGCCTTACATTAATGTGAACCCATATTGTCAAAGGCTGGTAGAGTGCTTAAGGGAGTAATAAGGTGTGCAAGGAGGGGTTTATTGTTGGTCATAATTTTGGGGGAAATATTGAAAATTGGGTTTGTTTACTTGATAGTCGGTATATGTAATAAATTCATGGGATCATTGTTATTGTTTATATTATTGTTTTATTCAGCTCTCGGAGAAAAAAAAGAAAAGAAAAAAAAGAAAAAAAAAAATATGAAAAAAAAGAAGAAAAAAAAGGAAAAAAAAAGAAGAAAAAAAACCATATATTATGAGAGCATGTTTGTATTTGTTGCGATCCTATTTCAGTCGACTAGTCGAGTGTTTGTTTTAGTAAAAATTATGGGGGGGGGGGGGAAATAGGGTGTTGTGTATGATTTATTATGGTACTTACTAGCTTTTGACACTTCACCTGATTTGGCTTATTTGACATACCTTGTCCCTAGCCCCGTTACAACCCAAATAAAGACCTTTTGATAATCGTCATTGATGTATGTTGTGTTAAGAGTTAGATTGATACCAAATGTCAAGCATGCTTATGATTTTGTTGGAATTGAGTGATACACTTACCCTTGTTCTTGAGTGAATATTCTTTGTGAGTGGATTGTGAGTGTTTGCTTGTTCTTGCGTATGAGATCCCGAGTGTTGTCTCAAAGATGTACTTTTGTAGGCTTAGCATATTTACTAACTTATTCTTACACTTGACATGGACTTGTGAGAACTTATGCATGTTCGTTGAGTAGACTGTGTGAATACTTGCACTTTCGACACCAAGACATTGCGTATGTACTTTGATTCTTAAGTT
The DNA here is from genome assembly GCA_037693485.1 of Kitagawia praeruptora. Lineage (NCBI taxonomy): Eukaryota > Viridiplantae > Streptophyta > Magnoliopsida > Apiales > Apiaceae > Kitagawia > Kitagawia praeruptora. Next base: position 24,688,395 of record CM075350.1, on the reverse strand, counting down.
GATATGGCATGAGAGGATTTGAAGGTATGGTAGATTGCATTTTGTCATATTAGTTGCATTCATGCATTGCATTGCATTAGGTTAAATGGATTTTGTGGGTACATTCACTATAGGCCCTCACGAGACCTTACTCGTCCACTAGGGCTGCCTAGGGGTTTAAAGGGCTTGTTGCATATGCCAAATGCAACCGTGATCACCTACGGAAGTGGTACTAGTTAGTTAGTTAGTTGTAATTGTTTATGCTTGAGGACAAGCATCGGTTTAAGTTTGGGGGTGTGATAATTGGATTTTACATCTACTTGGAACATTCTAAATCGGCTTAAATTGATTGCTTTGACCTCAAGTTTGTTGTAGTTTTGATGTGTTTTGCTTAATTGTGCAGGGTTGAAGAAATGTCGATTAAGGGTGTAGTTTCCGTCGTTTTGGAGTTGATTTATGATATGGAATGAAGAATGGAGGCTAATGTCAGCTACCAAGTAGTATACAAGTCAATGGGAAATGAAGACGGAAGCTATTGCAAAAGGAACGAGAAGAAAAAGCTGAAAAACGAGGAAAAACAAAATTCCATCAGATTGTGGCTGGGCAGACTGCGCCAGATTTGAGCAGTCTACGCCAGATTTTGGCCTGAAATGCAGAATGGGGTTGGGCAGTCTGCGCCAATCTTGAGCAGACTGCCCCAAGTCGCGCTGAAAATTTCCAGTTTTGCCCTTTTTACGATTTTGGCCATATCTTGAGTTCTGGAAGTCAGTTTTGGACGATCTTACTGTCCATGCGAAGATAACGAGATTCTCTATCATTCTAAAGTGGTCCAGAGGTCCAATTACAACTGGAACGGTCCAGAAATACTGAAGAAAAGTCAGCTACGAATTTTCCTTGAAAACAGAATCAGTTTAGGAAACGTATTTCGCAAGAAATTCTATTATAATTCTGTTTTGGTATTTTCTTGATGGGCAAGACTTTTAGAGCCTATATAAACACATCCAACCCTTGTAAATTGTATGATTATCATCATAGTCTTATTATTGTAACCAGCTTAGATCTGCAAGGGAGAAAAGGAGAGAAGGATTCAACGCTCGTGACAAGCAACAGATCTAGATCTACTTCATCTTTTGTGTTACTTTGGATTATAGATTTGTTTTCTCAACTTTTGTTTTATTAATATTTTTACTTCTTTCTTTCATATCTTGTTTTAAATCATGTTTTCATCAAATCCCATGACGATGAACGGTTCAATTATGAGCTAATCGTTGTCATGGGATTCTAACGGATTTCTTTATGGAACTTAGTATCTTGATGCTTTAAAGATCTGTGTGTGGTGTATATCTGATATCCTCGTATGGTTAATCTTAATGCTTTTAGATGCGTAGCTAACATCTAAATTGAATTGTTAATCGCTTGTGAAGTGAAAGTGGATCTTGAGGTTTAGAACTTGCCATGTTAGCATAGGTTCATAATTGTTTATCAATATGATTCGTGGTGTGAGATGAAAATACTTATACTGCCCTGTGTGATCTTAATGGATAACTTGTTCTTCAACCGTTATGTTTTCAAATTCTATAGACATATAGGGTCTAAGCATAATTGGTGTCTATTCATCTTCTATCTTTTTTGTGGATGTATGTTTAGTTTGGTATGCGTATGCTGACAGGTAGCGTATACTTGTTTCGTGTTATCCGATCAGATATCAAAACCATTGCACATAGTGATTAAAGGCGTTAGATCTAAGGGAAGTAGATAATGAAGTTAGAGTCCCATGTTTTTATTCTCATAAGTAATTCGATTTTAATTCTTGTTAATTAGTTAATTCTTAGTTTAATTCTTTGCATCTTAGTATAAATTAGATAATCAAACCCAGTTTGTTACTTTTCTTAGCAGTGAGTTAAAACCATACATTGTTGCATAGGCATATTTACTGAATTGAACACCATTCTAGATCTTTGTGGGAACGAACTTGATTTAATCATATATTACTTGTGACAACATGCGCTTGCGTGATTTTGCATAACAGCTCCAAAGACCCCATGAAATGAGACCTTAGTGTTAGGCATCACTCTCCTAAGCACCAAGTCCCCCACACGAATATGTGGCACACGAACCTTTCCATTATAATACCTTGCAACTCGCCTTTGATAAGCTGCGAGCCTTAACTGAGCCTCCTCCCTTGACTCTTGTATCATGTCCAAATATAGCCTGTGATTGACCTCGTTTGCCTCAGGGTCGTAGTGTTCTCTTCTGAATGAACCTGAGCCCACCTCTACAGGCACCATGGCCTCGAACCCATATGTCAAAGAAAATGGAGTCTCGCCTGTGGTGGATCTTGGGGTCGTGTTGTATGACCACAAGACCTTTGGCAACTCCTCTGGCCAAATACCCTTACTCTCCTCCAACTTAGCCTTAAGGGTATGCTTGATTATTTTATTGATGGCCTCGGTTTGCCCATTTGTCTTAGGGTGGCTCACAGCAGAGAAACTTTTCTTGATTCCCAAACTTTCACAGAATTCTTTCATCTCCTTGCTATCAAATTGCTTTCCATTATCTGAAATGAGCTGATATGGGATCCCATAGCGACACACAATTGCCATGTACACGAAGTCCTTCAATTTTTTGGCCGTGATGGTAGCAAGGGGCACAGCCTCGGCCCACTTAGTGAAATAGTCCACAGCCACGACTGCATAATTTACTCCTCCCTTAACTTTAGGAAGTTCGCCAATAAGATCTATTCCCCACATGGCAAAGGGCCAAGGGCTCATCAGCGAGGTGAGGTGAGCAACCGGAGCATTACTGAAATTTGCATATCTCTGACATTTGTCACATCTCCTAGCGAACTCAAAAGCATCCCTTTTTAATGTAGGCCAGAAGTACCCTTGTCGTAGAATTTTCTGAGCTAGGGAACTACCCCCCGAGTGATTGCCACATATTCCTTCATGGACCTCCCTCAAAATGTAGTTGCATTCTTCACCATCTACACACCTCAAAAGTGGGGTGTTAAATCCTCTTCGGTATAGCACCTCGTCATAAACCACATAACGAGCCGGCTGATACTTGACCCTCCTCGCCTCTTTCTTTTCCTGAGGCAGAACCCCATTCTTGACATACTCCCATATAGGTGTCACCCATGTTGACTCCTAGCTCGCTATTTCCATAACAAATTCTTCTGGTACACTAGGTTTACTTTGAATCTCCAAAGGAATAATCCCAAGTAAGGTCGCTTCGCGGCGTGAACCCAACTTGGCGAGGGCATCAGCTCCTTGATTCTTTTCTCTTCTTATGTGAACCACTTTGACCTCGTTAAACTTCTTAATCAACCTCTGTGCACATCGCAGATACAATTCGATCTGTTCACCTCTGGCTTGCCAACCACAATAAAGTTGATATGTCACCAACATAGAATCACTGTATGCTGTAAGATTTTCCACTTTCATCTCTATTACGAGCTTGAGACCAATGATGAGGGCCTCATATTCAGCTGCATTATTCGAGGCCTCGAAAGTGAAGTGCGACCCTCAGGTGTAACAAGCTCAATTGCAGCTCCGGCTCCTTCCTTGTTAGATGCCCCATCAACATATAACTCCCACCACGAGACCGAATTTTCATTTTTAACTTTGGGGTCAATGACATCCGGGATCGCTACGAGGGCCCGAGCATCTTCCTCAGATTGGGAAGGAAATTCCAATATGAAATCCGCTAAGGCTTGCCCCCTAATTGCACCTCGAGGCTTGTACTCGATATCAAACTGGCTTAGCTCTATGGTCCACTTTAAAAGTCTGCCCGAGGCCTCGGGTTTGTGCATCACTTGCCTCAGGGGATATGCTGTGCGAACCTGAATGCTGTGGGCCTGGAAGTATGGCCTCAACTTCCGTGAAGCTAAAACCAAAGCATAGGCGAGCTTCTCCATATTGGTATATCGAGTCTCAGCATCTAACAACCTCTTACTGACATAATAAATGGGCAACTGAACCTTTCCTTCCTCGCAAACGAGGACGGCACTGATGGCACATTCTGACACTGCCAAAAAAACAATAAGAACTTCATCTTCCTTGGGCTTATAAAGTAGCGGGGCGAGTCCAGATGCTCCTTTATTCTCTGAAAAGCCTCCTTGCACTCAGGGGTCCATTCAAAAAAATTTCCCACCTTCTTGATGGCTTTAAAGAACTCATGGCACTTGTCTGATGATTTAGAAACAAACCGATTGAGTGCTGTGATCCTTCCAGTCAGACTTTGCACCTCCTTGACACTTTGGCGACCTCATTTCCATCAAAGCTTTTATCTTGGCTGGATTAGCCTCAATTCCTCTGTGATTAACAATGAATCCCAAAAATTTTCCAGATTCGACCCCAAAAACACACTTCTGGGGGTTGAGCTTCATCTTATACTTTCTCAGTAAGCTGAACATTTCTGCGAGGTGGGCCACATGATCCCCAACTTCCTTAGATTTTATGAGCATGTCATCCACATAGACTTCCATTGTTTTCCAAATTTGCTTCGCAAACATCATATTGACGAGCCTTTGATAAGTGGCACCCGCATTGAGGAGGCCAAAGGGCATTCCAATGTAGCAGTAGAGACCCCTGTCTGTGATAAATGAAGTGTGTTCCTGATCGGGGCCATACATGGGTATCTGGTTGTACCCAGAATAGGCATCCATGAAACTTAGAAGTGCATGGCCCGCTGTTGCATCTACCAACTGATCAATCCTCGGAAGTGGGAAACTATCTTTTGGACAATGCTTGTTAAGGTCAGTAAAATCCACACATGTCCTCCACTTGCCATTTGGCTTCTTTACGAGGACAGGATTAGCGAGCCAGTCAGGATAGAAGGATTCCCTGACGAGCCCGACCTCGAGCAACCTATCCACCTCCTCCTTGAGAGCCTCGGCTCGCTCCCCACTTATCGGCCTTCTTTTCTGCCTTACTCCCTTTTTGTTAGGATCAAGATTGAGTCTATGACACATCACATTGGGATCGATCCCAACCATGTCTTCGTGAGACCACGCAAATACATCCAAATTAGCTTTAAGGAACTCAACGAGCTCCCCCCTAAGATCAGGGCTCAGCTGCGACCCGACCTTCAACACCTTGGTTGGATCCTTAGCATCAACAAGAACAGATATTGTATCTTCTGCGGCTCCAGCTCGCTCCACATGTTCAGGAATGCGAGGATCTAAATCAATTTCAACATCACGAGCCCTGTTAGACTCGGCTTCATCCTACCTCATGGCTTCTGCCCCCGAGATCGGGGTCACTCTCATATTTCCATACTCGGTTACAATTGTCGTTTCTCGTGTAATCCCTTTATGCAAATCTACCAATGTTGATGTCTCCTTTCGAACCCATTTCCCTTTTCGTGCTCGCACCGCGGCCTGTTCTGGTCTCTCCTCATCACTAGCTTCTTCGATAATTCCTTCCTGTAGAACCAACACGGGTTGCGAGGCCTCCATCATAATAGCTCCTGGAACCGGCTCCACTTGTATACCCAAGCTATCAAAATAATCATCTGGCAACTCCTCGATAGATATTATGTTGCATCCAACTGAAGGTTGCGAAGCCAATTTGTGAGCCCTTTCTTCCTCTTCACTTTCCATATGATTTCTCTCCTTTTCTGCTGACTTAAGGGCCTGATTATAGCATTCTCGAGACTCATGCTGAATTCCTCTAACACATCCTATACCTTGCGGGGTAGGGAACTTCATCGAGAGGTGGTAGATAGAAGTCACCACCCTCATTTCCTTCAAGATGGGTCTCCCCACAATAGCATTATAAGCAGATGGTTGGTCCACGACCATGAAATCAGCGACCTGAGTAGTGATGCAGGGCTCGTCCCCAAAGTAATGGGGAGCCTGATGAGGCCTTTCACACTAATAGAAGCTCCAGTGAACCCATAGAGGTGGCCTACTGTAGGAATGAGGTCTTTGTCTATATATCCCATTTTCTTGTAGACATCATACATCAAAACATTCACAGCACTTCCATTGTCCACCAGTACTCTGTAGAAATTCTGTGAGCCAATGCGAACTCGAACTACTAGAGCATCGGAATGAGGATGGTGTACCCACTTCGCATCCTCCTCAATGAACATTATATTTGTGTCTTCCCCCTTGAAAAGCTTTGGGGGTCATTCCTGCAAATGATGCACATTGGTGAGGGGTCGCTCCCTTGCCTCGCGAGCATATCTCTCTCTTGCCTTGTTGCTGTCTCCTCCAATATGTGGCCCTCCAATGATCACATGAATGCTGTTGCCTCGCTCTTCCCTCTCTTTGCGAGGTTCTGTAGTTTGACCCACATGAGGTATAGCATTATATCCCAGCCCTAACTTGCCAGAATTTCCTTGATGTTTTTTTACTTCATGAACCGCCCACTCAGCTAACTTCCCTTCTCGAATTAATTGATCAATTTGTTCTTTAAGTTGCCAACAGTCCGCGGTATCATGCCCCTTTTGCTCATGAAAATCTGATATGTTAAATTATGTCTAACCGCAAGCGCACGGTATCTATTGTAGTAGATATTAGCAAATACGGGTCGAATCCTCAAGGAGACAGTTTCAATTCAATTGCTATCAATTGTTTCTAGTCACAAACGATTGTTGGAGAATTGTATTAACTACTAAAACAAATTTAACAAAGGTTTTTAAATCAATTAATTAAAGGATCTAGGGCAATTCAGGTTCACCATGTTTACACCAAACAAATCACAAAAGTATAGCTTTTCAATGGGATTAAGTAATTAAAGCAATGGTTAATCTTTCTCAAGCATTAACGCTCTCAGAATATCTAATGATGTTCTCACACTCACCTTCAATTCTGCTAATTGTATGTAAGCCTCTAGTAGTAAAATCTTTCGATCTATTACTCCTATTGCAATCAATTAATCCGTGATATTGCACAATTACACAAATTAAGAATTATAACATATCAATCAGAATTACTCTTTACCCATCAATCTACTAATCAAATTAAGCCCAAATCATGGTGCAAACATGGCTCCCCTTAGTACCCTAGAATTAAACTACTCACTCATGGTAGAATAAAAACTAATAATAATAATAATGAAAGAAGCCATAATAAACATGTAATAATAAACAAGATGAGATAAAGAGTACCTTAAACCTTTGAATAACGAAGAACAATGAAGATCCAAATTAAACTAAGTGCTTACAAAAGAAGAGATGAAGAGAGAAAAACCAAAACCCTAGCTTATGTAAAAACGTCTGTATATGTCTATCCCCTCTCCTCTTTTCACGTTTTTATAATATAACCTCCCAATAAAATCTGATCTCTATCTTCTAATAAAAGTATTTTTAATATCCTAATCAATTTACAAAAAGATATCCATAATTGAATAGGATTTTCTTGTAAAATTCGTCACTAATTTTGCTCCTCTGTTTCTGGGCTCTTCCAGTTGGATTTTGCTTACTGGACCACCTCTGAATTAAAGATAATTCCCTAAGCTTCGCGTGGACAGTAAGATCGTCAAATTCTGACTTCTGGAACTCAAGATATGGCCCAAACAGTGCAGGCAGCCCGTATAGCCCAATATTACGAATTTTCTCCTATTTTATCTCCAAAATAGCTCTTTTTGCTCCAAATCCTTCCAAGTTATGGATTCTTTATTTCCTACAATAAAACAATAAAATCTATTAAATAAAAATTCAAATCAATGCAAAACACAATAAATATGAGAATAAAATCATCTAAAATATATATAAAAATATACTCTATCAAACATCCCCACACTTAGCATTTGCACGTCCTCGGGCAAATAAGTGAAATAAAAACTAAGTCCTAACAAACATCACTTTCGTAGATGACACGATTGCATTGAGCATATGCAACAAGCCGTTAAACCCCTAGGCAGCCCTAGTAGGACGAGTGTTGTCTCGTGAGGGTTTATAGTGAATGTACCCACAAAATTCATCCAACCATGCAAAAGATCAATGCTAACACAACACCACAAACACAAGTCCTCTCATGCCACATCAACTTAAGAATCAAAGTAAACATACGATGTCTTGGTGTCGAAAGTGCAAGTATTCACGTAGTCTACTCAACCAACATGCAGAAGGTCATAAAAATTCATGTCAAGTGTAAAAATCGTTGGTAATCATGCTAAGACCACAAGAAACACATCTTTAAGTCTAAACCCGGGATCTCCTATGCCAAAACAAGTAATAACTCACCTTTCACTCAAAAAACGAATATTCACTCAAGAACAAGGTTAAGTGTATCACTCAATTCCAACAAAATCATAAACACAACTTGACACTCGCAATCAATCTCACTCTCAACACAACATACATTACTGATGACAATCAAAAGGTCTTTATCCGGGTTGTAGCGTGGGCTAGGGACCAGGTATGTCAAGTAAAGCTAAAACAGGTTAAATGTCAAAAGCTAGTACCCAACAATAATCATTATTCAATTCCCTTTCTATTAAAACAAATACTTCCCCACACTTGGATTTTTTCAATAACCCTTACATAATAACTTGACTAGTCGAATGAAGAAGGATCATACAAATATAAGAATGCTCTCAAAATTTTTTTTTCTTTTTTTTTTCTTTTTTTTTTCTATTTTTTTCTTTTTTTTTCTGAGAGCTAAGGAATAAGCACAATGATCCATAGATATTATTATGAATTTCGACTAGCAAGCATCAACCAAAATCAATATTCCCCAAAAGTATGATCATCAATAACCCCCCTTTTATGAACACCTTATTACTCCCTTAAGCACGATACTAGCCTTTGACAATTTAGGTTCAAATTTAATGTAAGGCCAATAGAATAAAAAGGATAATGGCAAGTAATGTGGTGTGTCACCGAAAGAATAGGATTAGGCTCAACGGGTTAACTAATTGATCATGTTTAAAAGGTGTGGAAATATGGGAAATACGAGGTTAAACCTAAGTGCCTTTATCATCTCATCATCAAGTAATGTCATGCATTTCAAGAAAGATCTCAAGTAAGTGCTAGCAATGTAAACAACATGTGGACACTCAAGCAAACGAAAAATCATGCAAAAGATATGCATATAGGCTCAAAACTCACTTGGTGTGACAAAACATAATCAATCCCAGGTAACAAGACTCTCTAACGCACCTACTTGTACTCAAAGCATGAAAACCAAGTCATCTTGCACATATTCATGTCATTCTAATCACTTACAACATCCAATTAAGTCTACCAGCTTCAACTTGCTAGTGTAAGTGTGTGCACAAGAACAAAGCACGTCACTTCTCATACAAAAGCATCCATAAACACAAGAATTCTACGCATGCATGGGTGTATCAAGCAAAATACAACAACTAATCAACTTGCATGGCCAGAATTATTTTTGGTATTTTTAATTTTTTAATTTTTTTTTTTTTTTTAAATCATCGAGAACTCATCCCCACACTTAAGCGGTTCATTGTCCTCAATGAACTAATGAACAAGATACAAAACTACAACTAAAAACAAAATAAAATACACTAAAAAGAAAAGAAAGAAAACTCCCCTGGAATCCCGTTCCTGCAAGACGTCTTACATATCCTTCCCCATCTTTTCCAACATGCTTGTTCAGCTAAAATCCCCTTTCTGTAACAATTTCCCAACACTAGCACCACCTCTCCCACACTTCGGAGCCATAAGAATCAATACCCAACTCACAAGAAAATCCACCAATAATGTCCAAGCAATATCACACCAAAATAGCCCAAATTCCAAGAAGAATACAAAATCCCAATTTACAAGAACACAAATTCGTAATAAAAATAAGATTAGAGAAAAAGATTTACCCAATACGAATCGGAGAGGTGAACTTGCAATTAATTCCTCTTTAGAATTGAATTTTTAGAGATTTAAAGAAATAGAAAAGAAATTGGATTTGTTATGGATAGGTGGGTATAAATATAAGATGATGGATAGGTGAAATTTAAAAATTTAGAGTGTAGGAGAGATTTGGGATGGGTTGAATTTGATGTAGGATAGGTAAAAGAATTAGGGATCGAAGGAATTTGAGTTAGGATAGAATTTGGGGGAATTTTTATAGGTTAAAACACCAAAAATCGGCAAAAAATAAAATCTGGAGCCTATAACGCATACGCAGCCTGCGTTACAGGTGCGCAGACTGCGGAACAGGCAGACACGCAGGCGCAACCTGCGTGACACAGGCGCAACCTGCCTGGAAGTCAGTAACGCAGGCGCAACCTGCGTGACAGAGTTGCAGCCTGCTCGAAAATCAGTTTTTTTTTTTTTTTTTTTTGGAAAAAAACAAAAAAAATTTTTTTTTTTTTTTTTTTTAGAGAACACATACAACACAAATTTTTTTTTAATAAGAAAATGAAATTAAAAAAAACCTACTAACCTTATAAAAATCATGGGTTGCCTCCCAAGCAGCGCTTTTTTAGAGTCATTAGCTTGACCTTCTCAAAAATACTCCGGTAAAGGCGTAATATCCACTTTCTCGATCATAAACTCGTCACCACAAAAAGTATCAAGAGTGTTAGTGGTTGTCTTTATCCTGCAGAAAGTCTCCAAACAAGCATCAGTAAAATAAAATATGTCATTAATAAGCAATAGAGAGAGTGCTTGTGTAGTTTTGGAAAACTTTGTGATAAAACAGCGATAAAATTCGACACCACGAAAGTATTGAACTCCCTTGACATAAGGTGGAGGTTCTGGTGGTGGCTTTTCTTCACTCCTCACTTTCACTGGAGTCATTCGGACATCTTGGCTTATCACATCATTGGCTAATAAGACACTTCCATCTTCTCCCTCTTCTCGAGCTTGAAACGTATGAGCCACTTTGTATGGATCCTCAACCAGAATTTGAGAAATATCATCTTGGACAATATTTGTTATCACATCAACCTTGAAATAAGTGTTCTTGAGCAAAGAAGCCTTGTAAGTAGAGGCTAGATCGAGAGCAAATTTATCAATACATGGTAGCTGAGGTACAGGTTGTGGAAGAGAAACAACAACCATCTTTGTATTGATTTCCTTTGTAGCCTCATCATCAGTCACATTGTCCTTAGTAGCAGCAACATCATTGATCTCGTCATCGGTGGCATGCTCCTTCTCTTTATCAATGGCCTCATCATCAACATACATGGAGAAACTATCATATTCCTGATCGCTTGTGAGATTGATAGCAATCAGGTCCTCTTCGGATCGGATAGATGATGATGATAAATAGTCGAGTTGCCCTGTAGTAGAAGAGTTAGCCAACTGTGCAATTTGAGATTCAATCGCCAAACTTTGAGTTTCTAATTCTTCAGAACGCTTTAGCAGTTTATTCAAGATATCCCACATCTCATTTGTCTGATCAGCTTGCACATCTACGCTGGATTGAGAAACATGTAGATCTTCTTGTAGAGGAGGATATTGATATTCTTGCTGTGTCGGTTGCTCATATGACTGATAATATTGTTGCTCAAACTGGTGTTGATTATGATATGAAAAATTTTGAGCACCATTGTCCTGGTAGTAGAAATCTGGTTGATTCACGTATTCTTGATCAAAAGTGTTTGAATACTGATTGTACCCATATCCTTCTTCAAAAGAATTCATTTGTCCGCACTGAGCACTCTGAGAATTATAGACATTGTAAGAGCATTCCAAACCATAATGTCCCTGGACACCACAAATTGGACAGAAGTTGTAAGTTTTAGGGGCCACTTGTGACATCTCATTGATACTCATTGGACGCATAATGGGCTCTGTATAGTTGAATGAGGCAACTTCTTGAGTGCGTACCTCCAACATGGAAGAGAGTAGTGCAAAAGTATCAACTTCACCCATTGCAAACCTGTAAACTCTCAACAAAGCCAAGAAAACGTAAAATCTGCCTCAATTGGAACAAAGGTTCCAACGAGACAATGAAAACAATCTAAACAACTAAATTAAAATCAATAGAAACTCGCTGTCTCCCCGGCAGCGGCGCCAAAAACTTGATGTGTCAAATTATACCTAACCGCAAGCGCACGGTATCTATTGTAGTAGATATTAGCAAATACGGGTCGAATCCTCAAGGAGACAGTTTCAGTTTCAATTCAATTGCTATCAATTGTTTCTAGTCACAAACGATTGTTGGAGAATTGTATTAACTACTAAAACAAATTTAACAAAGGTTTTTAAATCAATTAATTAAAGGATCTAGGGCAATTCAGGTTCACCATGTTTACACCAAACAAATCACAAAAGTATAGCTTTTCAATGGGATTAAGTAATTAAAGCAATGGTTAATCTTTCTAAAGCATTAACGCTCTCAGAATATCTAATGATGTTCTCACACTCACCTTCAATTCTGCTAATTGTATGTAAGCCTCTAGTAGTAAAATCTTTCGATCTATTACTCCTATTGCAATCAATTAATCCGTGATATTGCGCAATTACACAAATTAAGAATTATAACATATCAATCAGAATTACTCTTTACCCATCAATCTACTAATCAAATTAAGCCCAAATCATGGTGCAAACATGGCTCCCCTTAGTACCCTAGAATTAAACTACTCACTCATGGTAGAATAAAAACTAATAATAATAATAATGAAAGAAGCCATAATAAACATGTAATAATAAACAAGATGAGATAAAGAGTACCTTAAACCTTTGAATAACGAAGAACAATGAAGATCCAAATTAAACTAAGTGCTTACAAAAGAAGAGATGAAGAGAGAAAAACCAAAACCCTAGCTTATGTAAAAACGTCTGTATATGTCTATCCCCTCTCCTCTTTTCACGTTTTTATAATATAACCTCCCAATAAAATCTGATCTCTATCTTCTAATAAAAGTATTTTTAATATCCTAATCAATTTACAAAAAGATATCCATAATTGAATAGGATTTTCTTGTAAAATTCGTCACTAATTTTGCTCCTCTGTTTCTGGGCTCTTCCAGTTGGATTTTGATTACTGGACCACCTCTGAATTAAAGATAATTCCCTAAGCTTCGCGTGGACAGTAAGATCGTCAAATTCTGACTTCTGGAACTCAAGATATGGCCCAAACAGTGCAGGCAGCCCGTATAGCCCAATATTACGAATTTTCTCCTATTTTATCTCCAAAATAGCTCTTTTTGCTCCAAATCCTTCCAAGTTATGGATTCTTTATTTCCTACAATAAAACAATAAAATCTATTAAATAAAAATCCAAATCAATGCAAAACACAATAAATATGAGAATAAAATCATCTAAAATATATATAAAAATATACTCTATCAAAATCACAGTACTTTGCTGTGTTCCAAGTTCCTTGTGGACCCATAGCACGAGGTTTTGTGAACATCCCTTTATTAGAGTTGACAGCATAGATATGATCAACTGAAGCCACTAAGGGAACAAACTTGTCTTCGTCTCTAGCCAGACGAGCCCGAGGTGGGGATCGTCTTGGGGGATCGCGATCCCTTCTTTTCGGGCTCGGGCTACGATCCTGCCTTCTTCTGGGGCTTCTAGAATCCTTTCTCTTTATCCCTTTGCCTTTACTTCCATTACTACCAGACCCAGCATTCTTCTTGAGATTTGCCAATGATTTCTCAACTCGCTTAAAGGGCTCAGCGACCCGATGCAACTCTGAAAGTGTACCAGGGGTTTGCTCCTGTAGTTTCTCCCAAAATTTGGTTCCTTCCCTTACCCCAGCAATAAGGAAATTCTTCACGGCCTCATCATTTGCACCTCGAACGCGAGGTACCTCTTGAAGTAATCATGCAAAGTTTCTCCGTCCTTCTATTTTATGTTCGCCAATGTGGACACAGGAGGTGCATAGAGCATTGAAGATTGGAACTGTTTGATGAAGATATCCACGAGCTGTTCCCATGAATCAATGACCACCAAGGATCCTAGCTTCGAGAACCATTGTTGGGCACTTCCCCTTAGCGAAGCTGCAAACAGCCTACACCTCGATAACAATGATACTTGATACACGTCCATCTCATTGTTGAATCGAATGACGAACTCAGCTGGGTCAGTCTCCCCATTATAGGTCATGTCAGAATGATGACCTCGAAACACTGTGGGCAGTGGAGCAGTGCGAATTTCATGAGTAAAGGGTGAGGAGGAACCCATGGTACTAAAAATCCCTTTCTCATTATTCGTCGCATCTAAGGCCTTTTTTAGTTCTTCCAGCTTATAATCACCGACCTTAGCCTCCTTATCTTCCTTTTTCTTCTCTCCAGTACTTCCATGATGAGATTGAGTCTTTTTTGGGTCACTAGACGCTTCCTGATCATCTCTACGATCCTTCTTTTTGTGTTCTTCCTCGCGATGGTGGGATCGTTCTCTATCTCGATTGAAAGGGGGTCTGTCCTCGCGATGATAGGACCGCTCACACTCTCTACGAGGAGAGGGGGGTCTGTCAACGCAACAATGTGACCGCTCACGATCTTTTCGAGGGGATAAGGGTTGAAGAGAACCTTTGCTCTTATTTTTAGATCCTCCATCCTTGTTGGCCTTAAGCTTCTCCAATTTGAGACGGAGATCGTGCTCGCTGAGTTTCTTTCCAACTCGGTCAAAAACACTGACAGACCTCCCCTCAGACGAGGTGGGCTTCGCCTTTGACCCTTCCTTATTCAAAGTGGCCTCCTCGTCATCCCAGTCAGGGTTCATTTGGTCTGTTGCTACATCCTCAAAGTCCCTTATTAATTGCTTGGTGGGGCCTTTGCTACCTTCTGCCTGATGAGTTCATTCACCTGTCCTCGCATTCCTCTTGAAGCCCCTAGAACTGTGTCGCTTCTCCATCTTAGCCATTTTCTCCTTTACTTCGATCATTTAATCACCGAGGCCCTTCAAAAATGACATGACTTCGCCAGTTAAAGCCACCTATTGGATAGGGGGTATTTCCTCCTTCTCAAACTCATCCTCGATCCCCTCATTGCGCACCTCGCTCTCTGGTGGATTCTTCTACATGGGGTCGTCCTTATTTCTCTTATGCGACCCCGGAGTCTCTCCTTCCCCATTTTTCTTCTTGTGTGATTTAGTCATCGTTCTCCCAATCAATGACTGCCCCTCCTTCTAGCGCCAAATGTTATAGGGAGAATATTGTATAACAATATTTTGGAGGTTGCTGGATTTACGGAGCAAAATACGGATATTCTGCTATGAACACGAAGAACACGGAGGAGATTTGTAACTATTTATGGTTGATCTTGTCTATTGATATTTAGTGGTGAACTGTTTCTCAGACTTTACAAGATGCCTACGTACCCTATTTATAGGGATCAAGCCATACGTAGTTCTCTTAGAGAAGAAGTTATTTAGACGGGCTCGGCTTTCTATGGGCTCGGCTTGGTCCAAATCCACTAGTCGTCTCCTTGGGTTATTTTTTACCCATTTATACTGCTCATGACCCATGACCCATTAAAGGGAACCCACGGCTGCTATAATTATCATTATTGGCGAAACTGACTAGATGGCCTCGCATGCGACCTCGCTGGGCCCGACCTTGCTATTATGGAGATAACCTACTTATGCGACCTCGCTGGGCCTGACCATAAGCCTTCGTAACAAATATGCTCTAGGCCACGCTGGACCTCTAGGCCTCGCTGGACCTCGTGAACTGCGACCCCGTCAATAGGGCTCGCTAGCGATCCCGCTGCACAAAATAATGTGATGAATCTTCTTATGATGGCAAACTTTAATGACTCATTCTTCATCCCTAGGCCCATTATGTGTGATGCACTGATATTCTAGCCCATTAGGCCTGTTTAGGACTTTATGCCAAATTCGGGTATAACAAGGATATCATGCATCGCATACAGTGGTGTGGACTACAATTCGTATCACTTTTTGAATTTTATTTTGTTAAAGTTTAATTAGAGAAATTTTAATACTCACGCATTCTGCATTCATGCCTCGATTGAGAGGGCTACCGCTGGACTAAGTCTTGTAGATGGTATGGAAATTGGATTAGTATTAGTGATTAGATTTAGAAAGAAATTTTTTGATTTTTTTATGAAAAGTGTAACACTGAATATTAAATAAATTTCATCCAGCAATCTAAGATAAGGGAATACTTCTGAACCACGATGCTTGCGTCTCATGCTCTCACCAAACGTCAATTCCCCGGTCCTCACTAGCAGTAAAATTAAAGGAGAAGGTGGTAACACTATTAAATTAACTTTAGTAATTGACAACCTAACTGGAGAGGTTGTAAAATCTGGACCTGAAGCCGGAGCGGAGGTTAAAATACTGGTTCTTAAGGGTGATTACGCTGGTCATGAAGGATGCAACGGGGATTTGGAAGACTTCAACAATAGGATTGTTAATGAAATGGAAGGAAAGAAATCTATACTTCAAGGCACTACTACCATGAGGCTTAAAGAAGGCATCAGCAGCATTAATGATCTTTCTTTTACACAAAATGCACGCTGGATGAGAAAATCCAAGTGGTGCCTTGGGGCAAGAGCTGTGAATAGCTTCCCAGGAACTACGATAGAGCCAGCTAAGACAGAATCCTTCGACCTTAAAGATAAACGCACTAAATGTGAGTACTTCAAAAGTTCATATTTACTTTTAGTATAAAGTCTTGGAGATCTATCATCCATGTACACACACACACACACACACATACATATATGGAAGCCACTTGATAGGTTGAATTTGTTACAAGATGGCCTAGTATAATAAGTAGTTAGACGGTAAACCTGAATCCTCGAAAATTATGAAAGAGTTTAGATTCAACTAATGGCTCAATATTGATTAAAGGTGGACAGTCCACCAGATTACGTTTAACGGCTGATTACAAGTGAAACCACATCTGTGGCAAAAATAAGCACAAAATTATTAAGGTTCAGCTGAGACAGTTGCATATTATATATAGGCATTGGTGCAGCTGTGTTTCTAAGGTCTAGACTTTCTGATTCATATTTTGTGCTTGATTGTCGGTTGAAAGTATAATTGTAATAAAAAAATGTCTATCAAAATACTTTACACCTGTCTAATTAATATCTAGAGTATGTTGATCAATGTTTTCAGCATAAGCGAAGAAAGTGATTCCATCTTTGTCTGATAAAGTATCGCGGCTTAAACATATTGGCAAAGGCGTAACAAAACGTCTGAATGATGAAAAAATCTATACTGTGAAAGATCTTTTAGTACTCCTCAACACGAATCCACAAAGACTCTACCAGGTAAATTTTCATTTTCTATCATCGTATTTCAGCTCCTTCTCAGTGGTATATTGTCTGTGTGCTACTATAGGTAATACTGTATTACAGCCTTTAGACCGAAAGATAATAGGAAGGAAAAAATTAAGAGATTACATTGGTAAACTGAGCTGGGGAACAAGTAAAAAAAAACCTATTATTGTTTATTAAAAACATTTAAACATTATATAAAACCTTGACACTTTGAAGATTTGATCAAGTACTTGTGTGTTCTGTTTGTTACAAAGAGGACAGGTACGAGGATTCAGTATTTGTCAATTGTGCTAGCTAGACACCTTATAACATTGAATATATGTTAAAGTTATCATGGCTATCGTGATTATCGCGTATCATATTGGTTAATATCACACTCCAGCTCAGCTCCAGCTCAGCAGCTCAACATTTTAGTTCAGTAACTTAAATCACCACCATCACCTGCCACGTAGGATAACAAACAACAAACTTAGAGTTAGTTACATTCTTCTGGTATATATACAGAGAATAGAGCAGTTAGTTAGATTAGATTGTGAATACAGAATGTACTACAAGTGTAATTAGAGTTAGTTACATAGTTTGTAAATGCTTCTTCTTCTTCAATGAAACATGAGAGTTTCTTGATCATTTCTATGGCGTTCTTCTGTGTTTCGTTTCCAAATAGCTAAAACTCATATATCACCTACGGATGCATTGGTATGTCTATCCACTGTCCACATGCATGTTCCGTATGCAGTTTTGTTCTGCTTTTGTGTTTATTCACAAGTGGATAAGGTAAACATCTTAAAAAGAAAACGTAAGGTATTCCGTCATATAATGTCTGTACGTCCATCAATTGCATTGGAGAATCAAGTCAATTAGGTCCTTTTGAACAAGGCGTCGGTCCAATATACTCTGCTCCCCTTTCTGACGAGGAAATTCTGAATTTGTTGATCCCTTACATTCAACCTGAAAGGCGCAGCCTAGAATTAAATCCTAAACTGTCATGGTTTATTATCTGTGTTTCACGGTGGTACATGATAAGGAAAAGGGTTGGAACCTCAGAAAGGGATCGTGCAAACAAAAAACAGAAGATCACGTGACATATGCAGAAATGAATTTTTAACTCATAGTTACATGAATTTTTAAACTTATTGCATAGGTACTGCCGATGAAGATATGTGCAGGTTCAGGGGAGCAGAATGTTGGATTTTGATTCAGCAACGGTACAAGAGATCATCGAAAGCATTCCTCTGTTTCTCCAGACTCTTAATGCACCTTTCAAAGCTTTGTTTTAAAGATGAAGCTCTTTCAAATTTGAATTAGGTAAGCACACTGTCCAAAGGGAAGATAGAATGCAGTAGGGCTGTAGGGGACGGGACATTTCCAGTTCTGGCAATGGAAGTTGATGGTCTGTAGAAAATGGTTTATGAAACAAGAAATGATTTTAGCTCTGCTAGATGCCTGATATGTCAGATATCTAGTGAAATTATAAAATGAAATGTGGAGAACGACTTGTATGAATTCAATGAGATAGAAAAAAGTTGCTTGTATTTAGCAAAAAAAAAAAGTTGTTTGTACAAGCCTTGTTTTTTTTTTTTTTTTTTAACCGGGAACTACCCCACACACTTGTATGTGGGATTTCAAACCCGGGGAGATATGTATGATGTATGCATTTGTTGTTTGAACTAATAGTAATTTAAAGAGTATAGTGTAATAAGTTTAGAGAAGCGGAAATGTAAGAGTTTATGTTCACATACACAGAGTAATCAATGAAGAAGATGAATCATCTGTAAGCAACATAACAGTCTCATATTGAATCAACAACATCCATTACAAACTGAGCAAAGCTCTGAAGAAAGTTACAGAAGAAAAGTTTGTTATTATGAAAAGTTAACTAGAGAATGTTTCTCTTGTCTTTTATAACAAGAAATGTAACTAACTATTCAGATTGACAGCTGTGACGCCACATCATCTTTTGTCTTGTTTTTCTCATCTACGCCACTTGTACACTGTGTATTGGATAATATTCCCCCCTCAGATGGAATGTGGGAAGGTTGAATCACATTCAATCCGGATAGAAGAAACCAGTGAGCACGTCTGTTGAGGCCTTTCGTAAGAACATCAGCTAACTGATGTGTACTAGAAATATGAACGGGACGAATCTGTTTGAGCTGGACCTGTTCACGAACAAAATGGCAATCAATAGCAAAATGTTTAGTCTTAGGATGAAAAACAGGATCCTCAGCAATATCTAATGCAGCCTGATTATCACAATGTATAATAGTGGGAGGTGCTTGAGGAACATTAAGTTCAGATAAGAGAAGGTGCATCCAAGATAATTCACAAGTAATGTCTGCTAATGAACGAAGTTCAGACTTTGCAGTAAAACGAGAAACAACTTTCTGTTTCTTAGACTGCCAACTAATGAGTGAAGGACCAAGCATCAAGCAATAACCAGAAACAGAGCGAGCTGTGTCAGTACATGTACCCCAATCACTATCACAATAAGCTGTTAGCTTAAGATCAGAATTAGAAGGATAAAATAAACCTTGAGAAGGTGTTCCCTTAAGATAACGAAGAACTCTTTAAACAACCATCAAATGAGGAACACGAGGAGATTGAAGGAATTGACTCAAATGATGCACAATAAAAGAGATATCAGGTCGAGAAACAGTTAAGTAAAGAAGCTTTCCCACAAATTTTCGATAGAGAGAAGGATTGTCAATGAGTTGACCATCATGTTGTGACAGCTTGACAGTACTATCAACATGTAGGGATAATGGCTTAGAATGTTCAAGACCAGCTTCTAAAAGCATATCATGCACAAATTTGTGTTGATGAAGAAAAATGCAAGTAGAAGTTCTGCTAATTTCTAAACCTAAGCAATATTGAACAAGTCCCAAATCCTTAATGGTAAAAGTAGAATCCAAGACAGATTTGACATGTAATATAGTGGGAGTGTGATTTCCAGTCAGAAGAATATCATCGACATAAACAAGGGCAACTGTAAATTGATCACCTGAATTGTAAGTAAACAAAGAATAGTCTGCCTTTGTCTGAACAAAACCAAGACCAAAAAGAACATACCCCAGTTTCTCAAACCATTTTCGAGAAGATTGATGAAGGCCATATATACTCTTGATGAGTTTGCAAACCAAATTAGGAGTACCATAAAGAGAATGACCTTTTGGGAGTTCCATATAGACATCTTTATAAAGATCCCCATGAAGGAAAGCGTTTTTTATATCTAATTGATGAATATCCCACCCTTTAGCAGCATCAATAGCTCACAAGGTGCGTACAGTAGCCATCTTGGCAACTGGAGCAAAAGTGTGGTGATAATCCTCTCCTTCGGTTTGTGTGTATCCTTTTGCCACTAAACGTGCTTTAAATTTATCAAGATCACCATTAGCATGATATTTAACCCTGTAAACCCATTTACAACCAACCATTTTCCTATCAGGTAGTAAAGGAACAACAGACCAGGTTTGGTTATTTTCTAATGCATGCAACTCTTTGTGCATTACATCGATCCATCTTTGATCTATAATGGCTTGGTTATATGTAAACGGTTCTTTGTAATGTATAGAAGGAGAGACTGCACAAGCATAAGCACAAGCAGACGTAGGGATAGTATAGTGATCAAGATTGAACTTATTTTCATCAATAGGACAATCTAAAAGAACTGCACTACTGATAGCAGCAGTAGTAGAATGTGAGGAATGTAAAGTTGGAAGATGATAGTCTTTCATCCAAGAAGGTTGGATTTTATGTCTTGTAGAAACTCTAATAGGTGCTGGTTGTGTGGGTGAAGTGTGCTCAGTAGGCAAAGTAATAAAAGGGTGAGGTGCCAAAAGTGAATCAACCTCAGTTGTATCATTTTCTGTGTCAATTGTATCACATGTTAAACCAGAATTATGAGTAGACAAGTCAATATTAGAAGATACTGTAGGAATGTCTGGAAGAATGTCAAGAGGACTAGACATGATTTTATCAGATAAGTCAAATGGAAAAGGATAATAAGGAAGTGCAGATGACACAGAAGTTTGACTAGAAAAAGGAAAAACATCTTCATGAAAGACAACATGTCGTGAGACATAAAATGTCTTAGCTATAGGATCAAATAGTTTGTATCCTTTTTGATTATTAGGATAACCAACAAAAACTGTTGGAATAGCTCGAGAATCGAACTTATCAGATGTAGGATGTGACATATAAGCAAGGCACCCAAAAATACGAAGATGTGTATAAGAAGGAGAAGAATGAAAAAGCATTTCATATGGGCTTACATGACCAAGAACAGATGATGGAATCCTATTAATCAAGTAAGTCGAGGTGAGATTGCATTCTCCCAAAAAAGCAATAGGAAGCTTGGATTGAAAACTTAATGCCCTTGACATTTCCAATAAATTTCTGTGCCTTCGTTCCACTCGACCATTCTGTTGAGGGGTGTATGGACATGTAGTTTGGTTGACTACACCATTAGCACGAAAGAAAGCTGATAGATCATGATTGAGAAACTCCCCTCCATTATCAGTTTGTATACACTTAATGAGGGTTTTGAATTGAGTGGATACATAAGCATGGAAATCCTTTAACGACTGTGTAACATGTTGTTAGGTAGGTAAAAGTATTGTCCACAAAGCTCTAGTATAGTCATCGAGAATGGTTAAAAAATACCTACAACCACTATGAGTTGCTGACCTATATGGCCCCCGGACATCACAATGAACCAAATCAAATGCATTACTAGCATGAGATGTACTAGTAGGAAAAGGAAGCTTACACTGTTTGGCCAAAGGACAAATAAAATGAGAATGATCATTTTAGTAGAGACTTCCAATCCAGAAATCTGAGAAAGAACAGTTATGGGAATATGACCCAAACATTGGTGCCATATAGAAGGTGAGACCTTATGGACAGATAAAGAACATGATGAATTATTAACAGAACCAGGAATTAGTTGATATAAGCCATCCAACAGAGTGCCAATCACTATTTCCTTGGTTTGATGATTTTGAAGAATACATTTCGAAGGAGTGAAAAAGATACTTGAATTGTATTGAATAGGCAATTTACTAATGGATAGTAAATTGAATTTGAAAGAAGGGACCAATAAAACCTCAACCACAAGGAGGGATACTGAAGTCAAATAAACTGAACCTTTGTGTGTAACTAAAGCTGTGTCACCATTAGGAAACTTGACTGTAATAGGACAAGATAGTGGAGTAATGTTGTGCATTAAGGCAGGATTACAACACATGTGGTTGGTAGCTCCTGTATCTAGAACCCAAACATTATGAGAATCAGATATAGATGCACAGGATGGAACAGTACCTGCAATGTTATTGCTTCCAATTGTAAACTGATTTTGTGGTCCTTGAGTATGACTTTTCTGGAAACTTTGCATAAGAATATTCATCTGAGATTGAAGAGCTTCCATTTGTTGTGTGAAAGATGCAGGATTTGACTCAGAATACTGATTAGGAGTAACTACAGCAGATGCTCCATAACCAGAATCAGAAACTTGAAAAACATGACCAGATTTAGATGCTCCAGAAGAAGACTGTTGCACTGCATTTGAAGACTTGATGAATGGCTTTCTCTTGCCCTTATTGTTAGGATGATATGGATGGTCCAAAGGATACCCAACAAGCTTGTAGCATTTGTTTTTGGTATGATTCTTGCCATGACAGTATGAGCATTCTATGGCTGTTTTTTCTGAATACTTGTAAGTTACAGGATTAGACTTAGGTAAATTCACCATCATTGCAATAGGATTAGACAAGTGTCCCTGAGTATGTCTTTTCCTTTCCTCCTGTTTGATTAACATGAATGCCTGATTCACAGTAGGCCATGGATTCATCATTAGCAATTGTCCCCTAGCTGCTGTGTAACTTGTATGCAATCCCATCAGAAATTGAATCAACTTAGTCTTTTCCATTTGCTTTTCCCAATCCTTTGCAGCATCACAAGTACACTTAATCATAGGCTGTAGAGATTTGATTTCATCCCAGAATCCTTTCAACTTATGAAAATACATCTCAACTGAATCATTTCCTTGTTCTAGCTTGAACAATTCCTTTTGAGTCTCATACAATTTATGACCACTCACAGCAGAGAAACGTTCATTTAGCTCATCCTAAACATCTCGTGCATTATCAAAGTAACTCATACTATTACTAATCTCTTCTGACACCGTGTTTAGGATCCAAGTAATGATCACATCGTTAACACGTTTCCATTGTGCAAACATAGCCAAATTCGCTTCAGGAGCAGGAAATTCTCCATTGACAACAACAAGTTTATTTTTAGCAGATAATGCAATTTGCATAGAACGTTTCCAGGAAACATAATTCTTAGAACCGAGTAGTTTCTTAGAAATCAATATCATTCCTGGTTGATCGTTGTTATGTAGATACAAAGGATGTATGTTGCTATCTCTACTCATAGAAACAGAGTTTGTATGCAAACTAGATGATTCATTAACATTAAGATGAGGATTAGTACCAGTAGACGTCGTTGCCGCCATTGGAGATGAATTCACAGCTGTTAGAGCTTGAGCATATGAATAATTTCGATTCTGAATCATATAATTTGAAGATCAATCACGAAACCCTAGCTTTCTCGAACAAAAATTTTGTGTATGGAAAGATATGTAAACTCGAAGATTAAAGAGTAAACAAAATCAATCGATCAATCTTAAGAAAAAAACGAAAAATGTAATGAAGATTAAGACAGAACGAAGTCAAAGAACAAGCTTAGATCAACGTCGACGAAGAAGACGAAGCTTTAATCGCCATTGGAGCTCTGATACCATTTAGAGAAGCGAAAATGTAAGAGTATATGTTCACATACACAGAGTAATCAATGAAGAAGATGAATCATCTGTAAGCAACATAACAGTCTCATATTGAATGAACAACATCCATTACAAACTGAGCAAAGCTCTGAAGAAAGTTACAGAAGAAAAGTTTGTTATTATGAAAAGTTAACAACTAGAGAATGTTTCTCTTGTCTTTTATAACAAGAAATGTAACTAACTATTCAGATTGATGGTTGTGACTGCCACATCATCTTTTGTCTCGTTTTTCTCATCTACGCCACTTGTACACTATGTATTAGATAATAATAAGTGTACTGTGTACATGGCCTATATATCACTTGCAGTACTTCACTTTGAAATTACCTTTTGAAGTTGATATTTTGCGTATGTTAGTTAGTTTTGTGAAGCTTTATTAGTCCAATTCATGCCTCAGCGATCATGTTTGTATAATTATATACTAGCACTAGCATTTTACTCATATCGAAAATATAATTTTAAAAAATATTAAACTATAAAAACATATTTAAGTATCAAAAAATAAAATATTTTGTTGTAATTTGTTTTTTTTCCCAAATAATTTTACGACATTTAATGCTAATTTTAAGAAAAATTCAACTAAATTTAATATAGACCTGTATTGAGGATCAGGAATAGAAAACAATAAAAACATCTATAACCTTTATTAATAAGCGAAACCCCTTTTTAAAGGTACTGTTTTTTTTGTTCGCACCATATATTGGTTTTAACCCTAAATTCTTATTTACTACTTTTTTGGTTCACATCATATTTTGGTTTCACTCCTAAACTCCTATTTCTACTAAAATTCTATGTTGCTTTTTTAATTAAAAAATATAAAACCTATTATAACTATAATTCTATTTTTGTAATTATTGGTTCGCACCATATTTTGGTTTCAC
Organism: Kitagawia praeruptora; assembly: GCA_037693485.1. Classification (NCBI taxonomy): domain Eukaryota; kingdom Viridiplantae; phylum Streptophyta; class Magnoliopsida; order Apiales; family Apiaceae; genus Kitagawia; species Kitagawia praeruptora. The sequence continues at coordinate 24,663,561 of CM075350.1, read as the reverse complement.
CCTTAAACTCCTTTGTTTACTAGAATTCTATGTTGTTTTTTTATTCAAAATTTATTTAATTTAAAAAATAAAAAGCGAAACCCCTTTTTAATGGTACTACTTTTTTGATTCGCACCGTATTTTGGTTTCACCCTAAACTCCTATTTACTACTTTTTTGGTTCGCACCATATTTTGGTTCCATTCCTAAACTCCTATTTTTACTAGAATTTTATGTTGTTTAAAATTAAAAAAATATTAAATCTATTATAACTATAATTCTCTTTATGCAATTATTGGTTCGCACCATATTTTGGTTGTACCCCTAAACTCCTTTTCCTATTAGAATTCTATGTTGTTTTTTTAATTAAAAAATTAAAAACCTATTATATAACTACAATTCTCTTTTTAAAATTATTGGTTCGTACCGTATTTTGGTTTCATCCCTAAACTCCTATTTCTACTAGGATTCTTTGTTGTTTTTTTAATTAAAAAAATAAAAAAAACCTATTATAAATATAATTTTCTTTTTATAATTATTTTAATTAACACGAGATACCACACACAATAAATTTACAAGTGCACTTCATTAAATTAACTCTACATTATAAAATAATTCAAAGACTTAAAAAAAATGGAATCGTGACAACTGTGAGTCATGTGAATCGTGACCTGCTTAGTCGTTAAATCCTCCCCTCACTTCTCTCCTCTCCCTCGACACCCATATATATACATACAAACTCCACCAACATTTTAGTAAAATACAATTAACAAGTTAAACAAATATCCACCAAGGGGAAAGAATATATTATCTACTCTTAATTAAGCTATACCAACGGGGTAAAACACCAACGAGGTATAATCTACTTACAAATATAATTACAACAACAAATTTACAAACCATTGTTTTAGACGAAATGATCACCCTCCATCAACGAAGTACAAAAAAGCAATAATAACCAAATCTGTGTGAAGGTAAAGATTCTATATCTTATAACAACTTAAGTTTTTTTCAACATAATCGCTTTCTAGCCAGCCAAGTTGTGCCCATCTACATGCTCTTTAATGTGCCATTAAGGTCAATTTATTCATCATTATCCTAATTATATTTAGATAAACTTTCATGAAAACTTAAATCTTTGCAACACATTAGCTTTTCATCATACTCATATCAGCTTTTCACAACATAAAACATTTCCTAACTTTTCTAACTAAAATCTCTTCTTTCCAAAAATAAGTTCGTTCTAATTAATGAAATACACTAATAATATTATAATTACTAATAACTAACTGATTAGCTTTTTCAGCTAAAAGGTAATATCTTTTCTATGCTTTTTAACTAAAATATCTCATTTTCATACTTGATTTTTTTACTTAATTATCCTTACTTAAATGTTTATTATTAGTAAAAACGTGTAATTCTATTTTATAAAATAAAATAACGATGTTATAGTTCTTAATAACTAACCAATTACCTTTCTCATTGAAATACATTATTTTTTCTAACTTTTCTGACTAGAACATCTCTTTTCCAAAAATATCACGGGTCATTCTTTTTAATGAAATAAACTAATAAAAATAGAATTACTAATAACTAATTGATTACCTTTTTCAACTACAACGTAATATCTTTTCAACATATTAATAATGAATTAAACAACCTTTTAATTAATAAAATATCTATTCAAATGATATTTCAGTCTCCGAATTTGATTTCACCTCATGATTCGTATCCACCGAAATTATTAAAATTTTGTTGTAAATATAATTGTTTTTTTATTATATTTTTAAGATCATTCAAAATTATGAATTAGTGATTATTTTAAATTAATTTTCTCGATCCCGTACTTTGCACGGGTTATCATCTAATAATTATTAATAGAAAAATAAAGCAATTACACATTTTTTTTCTTCTTTAAATGCAAATAAAGTAGAAATTGTCAAATATTTGAAAATTTTTGAATAACCATATTATACTGCTAATTGGACCTGTAATTGGACCTTAGGAGGTTGGTGAGTGATCATACTATGCTGCACATAAATTACTTATAGTACCTTAATTTCTTATTCAGTTTTTCCTTTGTTAATTTCATAAAAAAAAGTCTTGTTTGAATTCAAAAAGGTCTTAAAAAAATCGAAAGCTTCTTTATATTGTTTTCCCCATGCAATTGAGTGTTAGTCACAGAGGCATGCCTGAATACATCTAATAACAAGTCTAATTGTTTGTAATGCTTTGCATTACCTACATGACCCCTTAACTGGGGAACCCTCTAGTTGTAGAGTTTCTACTTGTATTTAGTACTTGTAATGGGCATCAAAATTCTAGTTGTGTAATTGTATAAATTAAGTCATGAAATAATGCTTGAAAGAAGATCCAGAGATCATGCCTCAAGCTTGAAGAACAAGGCTGTAAAAATAAACACAGTCAAGTTTTGAAGAATGAAGATTTGCCTAAGTACTAATTCGAGAAGTTTTTTGGTCTATTCGAGAAGTCAAGGTTTCGAGAAGTCAGTGATTTTATATCTCAAAAGACACTATTCGATATCTCAAGGAGCCAACAAGTCAAAGCCTCATTTGATAACTCAAGGATTCGACATGTCCAACACTCTATTCGAGAACTAAAGATGTTAACTAGTCAAAGCATCATTCGAGTTCTCAAAGAGTCAACAAGTCAAAGTTACATTCGATATCTCAAGGACTCAGGAACCTATTCGTCATCTCAAGGATTCCATAAGTTAAAATTCTATTCGATAAGCCAAGAATTCCTGAAGAAAAGACTAATTCGAGAAGTGATTCGATATATCAAGAATACAGTATTCGAGAACTCAGAGTTATCGATTAAGGCAATTCTAGTTCTCGAATCAATTACTTAACCATTTCTCGAATGGGTTTTTGAAGAAAAAATACTGAAGTAGTAGAAATCAGATATCTGCAACATGCCAAGGCACTTTCAGAACCACAATACTGTAAAGTGTTTATGGGAAGTCTACAAGAAGCTTAGAGAGTTGTTACAGGAGACAAGTTGCTAAAGAAGTGGATCTGAGCAGGTTAAAGAAAGGTCAAATTACATGTTGCTTGGATGTTTACTCGAAAAGGGATAGACAAATTAGAAAGCAGTTTTGTCTGTCACTACATTTGTAGTAAGTAGGTTGTACACATGTTCTATAAGTGTACAACCTCACTTCTCTAGCAGCAACAACAAGTTTTTCATTATCTTAGATAACATCTCTTTGAGAAAAAAAACTGAAGCTGAGAATACCAACATTTGTGTATTCACAGATTGTAGCAAAAATCTTTATTTAATACAACGTTAGATTAAAGTGAGTGGTTGTGTTCTTAGTTCCGCACTTATATATTTTGTGAAACACAAACACACACTTAGCTACACAAACATCAAACATATTCAAACCTTCAAACAAACGTTCTTGAGATTCAAATCAAAAGAAAAGTTTGAAAATACATTCATCCCCTCCTCTGTATTTTCTTGTGTGTATTCCATACTCAGCATTGAAAAATTATATTAAGGACGATAATAAGAAATAAGAAACTGATTGAGTGATTAATATAGTAAATCTCAAAAACATAAGTTTAGAAGTATTTAAACCCATGACAAATGAATATTCCCTTAAAGTCAATTGAAATGGGAATTTTACCGTATTGAATTAGCTCGTTGTTAGTAATCTTAAAACACTATTTACTAATCAATCATGCTACATACAGATGTAATTTCATGGCTCAATGTATCTGCAAGATCGTCAAAATCTTATAAGACATACATATAAGCATAATTATTCAACAAAAAAAACATATATATAATTAATTTTCTCTCATAATATGTCAAATATCAACAAAGATAAAATTAAGTATTGAAGCCCGACTATGATACTTAAATTTTAGTATTGGTCATGTTATGCATAAAAACTTATAACTTGTGCATATTTTATTATTTTTTCATCTTTTTAAATTAATTTTTGTGGTAAATATTTTTGTTATATAAGATTTTTAAAATTATTAGGTGTTTAAGATGTGTTTAAATAAAAACAGTTATATGTGTCATAATTAAAAGGGTTTGATGTTCCTGAGGTTACCTCAGAAAAATTTCCTGAGGTATTCATATTAATGCACGAGGGTACAATTGTAATTTCAAGATTATTTTAAGAAAGCTACCAATATTTACAAAAATGCCATAATATTTATACTATAACCTCAGGTAAATCTCCTGAGGTAACCTCAGGAACAGTTTTCTCTAATTAAAATATGTTTGTATAACAGTTTGGCCTGTTGTCATAAAATTTTAAATAAAAAAGCCCAATAGGTCCAAGTTATCAAAGTACATAAAGCCCAATAGGTCCATATATAGTATAAATCGTTTAATTGAATTTAACAACAACAAATTCTAAAAATGAAGGATATTTTAGTCAATTTGTAATATCATGTTCTAAATTCTAAAAGATTTTCTTGTTATAGAGGGTATTTTGGTCAAATCAAAATGTAGTGCTCTAAAACTTACAAAAATTCATCTATATTGAAGGATATTTTAGTCAATTCATAATATACTGTTCTAAATTCTAAAAGTTCTCTGAGGGTATTTTTGTCATTTCGTAATGTAATGTTCCAAACCCTAAAAAAATCCAATTATAAAAGCGCATGTTACCAATCTCTGAAGAATGTCATTCTCACGAATGTGACGGCGACTTCAAAGTATTACAATATACACGCCTTCATACCGGTAATTGTAATACTTATAGTGATGTATTATACGATTGTCGATGTAGAATCGATTGTTTTTTGATTCGATGTACAACTTTCTTTTTACGATTTCAATTTTTTCAACAGGTTTGATAATTTATGTGCAGGTGTGGCAAAGAAAGATCTAATATGAGGTACCACCGTAACAAAATCATCTATTAACATAAACCAAATTTAAGGTATGATTTCGTTACTGAATACGACATTTTTCATTTATCAACATTTTCTCATGATTTTTTTTGATAGCATTTTGCATTACATTCTATTAATAACAATTTCTTTTATTTTTCTGTTTATAATTTGATAAATTTTACAATTCCTAAAAATGTTGTTGCAAATGATGAATTAATATTATACAATTAATTTTTTTTCATAATTAAATAAAACCTTCGTGCACACATATGAATCACACAAATAAGATTGTGTCAAGTGTTATTTGAGAACATTTTTTAGATTTACTTTGAAATAGTAATATATTATATAAAAAAAATTAAGATGCCTTGCAATTAAAGATAGGGTTGTAGTTATTTTGAGGAAACAATGTCCATACACGCCGTATTCTTATCAAAAGTCATTTTGTTTCCCTCATTTTTCCGATTCTCATTGCAAAACATTTCGTTTCACGATTTTTGTTGAAAAATAAGAATCCAACAAAAAAAATTTAAAATCTATTTTTTTTCTTAAAAAAATTCATTTACCTTTATTAAAGTTATATGTATCCATACACATGCCCAAGCTCATTATTTGGTTTCGATATCTATATTTAGGTTCAGACAAATTTTTTAATTTTAATTTGATCCATAGATTATTCATTTTAAAGTATTGTATCCATATTTTAATTCGTACAAGATCCATCTTTTTATTTGACCCCTTTTTAATTACAATACTTTAAATATCATTAATGTAATTTATATTTTTTATGAAAAGTTTATTACTAAAAGAAATTTGAACCAATTTTTTAATTTGATAAGCTCATTAATTCATGACATAAATAACATATACAATAAAAATTTTATCGAAATTAATATTTAAATAAACTTACTTTAATTTATAAAAGCAATGCATTCATGTTAATATTAGAGGGGTGTATTGAATTTAGATTTTAATGGATTGATAATAGTCAATGTATTTTAGTAGATTTTTGTTGATTTCAATTCTACGTTGATTTTGGTAGAGTTGATGAAAAATCTCGTAGAGTCTTGTTGATTTAACAAGAATTCTTGACAAATTCTTCAAAATCTCATTGATTTGGATGAGATTTCAAATGATATAAAATATACTAGCAAATCTTTCAAAATCCATCCTTTTATCAAATAAAAAAAATTCATGAAATTTTGAATACCATCAAATTTGGAAGGACTTTTTAAAATCTAAAACAAATATACCCAGATTTTAATAGACTTTTTAAAATCTAAAACGAATACACCCAGATTTTAATGGACTTTTTAAAATCTAAAACGAATACACCCAGATTTTAATGGATTTTTTGAAATCCTTATTGAATACCACCAGATTTCAAAAGACTTTTTAAAATCCAAATTGAATATCCTAGAATTTCAGAAATTCAAAAAAATCCTTCAAAATCCGGATTGAATACACCACTCTTAATTATTTCAAATTTTATTAATCAATATTGAATATAAAATTATTTAATTTATTACAATTAAATAATTTTTGAAACAACCGCATGTTACACACGGTTTATAATCAAATCAGTTAAATACTAATATGAATCTTATATATATTGGCAAAAATCTTAATACGATTAAATAAGATTGTAGATAGATTAAGAAGACATTGGCAGTGATTCTTTCTCCATTAAAGCTACATAATTCGTAGTGGCATATGACACTTTGCCTCATGGACTGAATTTTGTATTTGATATATGGGATGGCATTGTTGTTTGTGAATGAAGATTTTATCAGAAGGCTTGATAATTTGTGGAATTATTTATGAGAGAGGTAGAATGGACCATGGGAAATGGCATGTATCCTTGAGCTTCAATTTATATTGTAAGATTAGTGTCCGTTGCGAATTTTTATCATATCGGATTGGTCGATGAAAGCAGTATAATTTTTAAATTATTGTGATTTGTTAATATCTTTTAAGATAACATTATCTTTTTAAAATATGAAAAGTGCAACATACAACATTTTTTTTATTTTTGAATCATTTAAAAAATATATTAGGAATAAAATTATATTTTAATTTTCTGGGTATATTCTTGGTTAGCATTGACGCAAATCTTAAAATGAAAAAAGATATAAAAAAATTCCTTCCTTTTGTAATAAAATATAAAATTCAATATCCTGACATAAAAAAGAATATCAAATTCATGGAAAAAGATATTAAAAAAAAAAAATCTTCCTCTATTCAATGTCCCGATTAAATAAGATTGTACATAGATTAAGAAGACATTGGCAAAAATCTTACTAACATTTTAGCTAATTAAGCTATGTGGGAATTTTGTAGAGAGTAGCTGTTAAATATTGATATTCTCTATTTTTTTTCAGGACATTAAATTTGATATTCTCTCTTTTTTTTGTCATGACATTGAATTTGATATTCTTTTTTTTTTTGTCATCGGGACATTGAATTTGATATTCTGTTCCAAGAGGAAGAATGTTTTTTTTATCTTTTTCCATGAATTTGATATTCTTTTTTTTGTCAGGATATTGAATTTTATATTTTATTACAAAAGGAAGAAATTTTTTTTATATCTTTTTTCATTTTAAGATTTGCGTCAATGCTAACCAAGAATATTCCCAGAATATTTAAATATAATTTAATTCATAATATATTTTTAAATGATTCAAAATTAAAAAAAATGTTGTATGTTGCACTTTTCATATTTTAAAAAAATATTGTTATCTTAATAGATATTAACAAATCACAATAATCTAAAAATTATACTACTTTCATCCAACCAATCCGATATGATAAAAATTCGCAGCCAACGCTAATCTTACAATATAAATTGAAGCTCAGAGGATACATGCCATTTCCCGTGGTCCATTCTACCTCTCTCAGAAATAATTTCACAAATTATCAAGCGTTCTGATAAAATCTTCATTCACAAACAACAATGCCATCCCATATATCAACTACAAAATTCAGTCCATCAGGCAAAGTGTCATATGCTACTACGAATTATGTAGCATTAATGGAGAAAGAATCAGTGCATGAAGATTTTCATCCCCTGATGGATTTCTTGAAAACTTCTCCAATCAGTTATGCACTCACTGCAAGTCCTACAATCTATGCTGAGATAGTTCAAGAAATGTGGAGCACAGCTGATTGCAGCAGCACAAGAGGTGAAATAAAATTCACAATTAAGGGTAACTCCTATGTCATTACTCCTTCTGTGATTAATGAAGCACTTCATTTCCCTGAATCCAACTTCGAAAACACACCTACTGAGGGTGAGATTATTTCCATGTTAAAAGCTATTAATTATGCAGGGGACCTCTGTTTTTCAGGTCAGATACTTAAGAAGAATTTTAGGAAGGAGTGGTCGTATTTTTTCGACACTCTAAATAAGGTTTTTGCGGGGAAATGTAGTTCCTACGATACCATAAATACTTTTGTTCTGAATATTGCTTGTAGCCTTTTGTATGGTAGGAGAATTGACATTGGAAAACTATTGCTTGATGAATTCACTTTTAAATTTGGTGCTACGCAAGATAGAGACCGCATTATCTACTATGCGAGATTTCTTATGATTATTGCTAACTATTTGTGTAAGGATATTTGTATCGAAGACAAAGATGATACATTGCAAGTGCATATGCAAACAAAGAAATTGTTTGCTGGCTTAGTAACAAAGAATCATAATGCTGAGGCTGAGTTTGTGGTTCCAAAGCACGTTCGAGAACAGCTCTCTACTATATATTCCGCACTCTCACTCTCACACACAAGTTCTTTGCAAGATCCTCCCACAATTGAGGATGTGAGAGAAGGCTACACTTCTCCGACCCAAGAAGCACTTCCCTCGCCATATCAGTCTGGAACAGTAGCCACCTCTCCGGTCTCTCAATCAGCTGGTAAAAGAAAGAGAACTACTTTGCCTTGTACGACTGAGGATGGAAATGGAATAGCACCTGAGGTACATCTACCTCAGAAAAAGAAGGATGCAAGCAAAGTAAGTAGTCTGTCTGTTGTAGATCAAGAAATGCCACCTGCAGAAACCAGGGTTGATGTACCTGCACTAGATCATTCATCTCCGGAGGAAGAAAACCCATTTCGTGACCTGACTGTACCTCCACTGAAACCGGACGGTCGCCAACAACTTTTGAATGCAGCATCTGTATTAAAATCTTGGTTGGTGGCCCGTCTCACAAGTTCTTGTAACAAACTAAGTACCAAGGAGATGATTAACCTTGCTAAATATGAGTACCGTACTCTTGAAGGACTGGGAGATGATGATGCAACTTTTAGAACCAAAGTTGACCAATTAATTTCACAGCACCAACGCCTAGAGATTTTTGCTAAAGAGAAAGAAACTTCGAATGAGCAGGACATCAAGGCTCGTCATGATCACCAAGTGCAGTGTCTCTCTGAAGTGACACAGAAGTTATGCAGTGCTGAACACCAAGTGTATACAGCTATGACAAAGGCAGATTCTTTGAAGCTTAAAAGAGAAGAGCTGACAAGTGCAATTCTTAATCTTACAGAGGATTTGTCTGAGGTAGAAGAGACAGTCAAGACTCTGAATGCAGAAAGGGATCAATGCAAAGAGGCTCATTCCGTTGCTGAAGCTGAACTTCGGAAATTGGATGCAGAGAAAGAGGTGGCTCGTGTGAAATATAGGGAGATCGATGACAAATATAATGCAGCCAATGAAGAATATAAGAGGATGAGTAATGGCTTGCTCCAGTTAGTAAAGGAGAAAACGGAATAATTTTACCTAATGTTTTACTTGTCGGGCTTCTTTTTTGAACTCTTTTTGTTTGGGCAGTGGCCATACATTAGATTTGTGTTTTAAGCGTATTACAAGTGGATTCTAAATGTACTGGAGGATTTTTATTTAGGAGGTCAAGTTTCTAAATTTTAGTTGCTTGGTGGAGTCTCATTTGATCGGGAACTTCATCGAATCTGTTATGTTATTCAATTGCTCCTTCATTTCAATCTTTTTATAATATCTATTCTACTTCATGCTTAAGTCATGATTCTTGATTAGTTTTGTTAGAAATTAATCTTCCCGGCTTGTGCTTACTTGTATTTCTGTGATTACAATATTTTGTTGTGGTAATACCTTCATAAGCATTGTTACAATTGCTCATGTTATAGTCTTGTAGAGTTGATATGATAGAAATTAGATATAACAGTAGGGAAATAGAGATCTTTTCTAAGACCTTGTTGATTTGTTTGACTGATAATAATTTGGAAATGTTTTGTTATGCTGGGATAAGAATTTTAGTTATTTTCTCATGTATTTATCTAGGAAAAAAATCTTTACATCTAATAAAAACAGTAAAGAAGTACTACTGAAGTTGTCAAGTTGCTTGTCTAGTTGTTCAAACATTCTATTTACTTTAATTATTCTAAACCCTTGTGAGGGAGTTGCTTGTTGTTTTAATTATTCTAAACCCATGTCAGGGTGTTGTGCTTTTAGTTTCTTAAGGTGATAATCTACTTGTAAGGCCTAGTATATAAGAATAGGTGCAGCATTGTATGGCCTCAATGTGAGCATTACAATATTATTGTGAAATGCAAGTTAAATCACATTCTCTCATCTTTATCTTCTTACTATCATTTGCTTAAACATTAAAAATCTTTAAACAGCACAGGAATAGGACGATCGTCATCACCTTAATGCAGTGTCTGTACTGAAATCTCATTTGGTGGACCGTCTCACAAGTTCTGCTAACATTCTTAGTGCCGAGGACATGATTCTCCTTGCTAACAAGTGTTATAATACACTTGAAGGAGTAGGAGATAAGTAAACAACATTCAGCACTGAAGTTAACAAACTGATTGCACAACACCATGAGCTAGCACTTGCTGCTAAAAGGTAAGATTGGAATGAATGGGACATAAATACTCGTTATATCCACAGAGTGCAGTATCTGTTTGAATTGCAACAGAATTTATCCAGTGCCAAAGACAAACTCTCTACAGCCCAGACACATGCAGATTCTTTAAAACTTAAAAAAGAAGAGCTGACAGGTGCATTACTTAAGGTTGCCGAGGAATTGAATGAGGCATGACCCTCACAGAAGAGAGAGATCAATATATGTGAAGAGCCTCATTCTGTTGCTGAAGCTGAACTTGGGAAATTGGATGCCAAGAAAGAGGAAGCTTGTGTGGCATTTAAAGCGATCAATGACCAATATAATGCTGCCAATAAAGAAATTGAGAAAATAAGAAATCACTTGCTGCAGCTAGCAAGGAAGTAACTGAATAGTTAACTGCATTTTTATCTTGAAAGAAATCTTCCTGATTAAGTAGTGTAACCTCAATGTACCAAAACATCTTTTTTATTAGTAATACATTCTCAGTGTCCAGCATATACTGCCTTACATTTGCTGAATTGATAATATATTAATAAAGAAAAGGTGTTTAGAACTACGCAAATTAACCATGCATAAACATCCAGCCTATTACAAATGTGTTTAGAAAACCATGTGGATCTAGCAAGTCTAGATTTAATGTCCACCCCTTAATCATGTTAAGCAATTTGTTGGGACTGAAAATGCCATTGTTGTGGGCTCTAGCATTTCTTTCCCTCCATACATGATAAGCAAAGGTCTGCATTGCAAGTAAAGCAATAGTTCTTTGAATAGGATCCTGTGTATGAGCAATGTCCAGCAGGAAAGAAGACCAAGATTGATTGAGATTGGGTTGAAGATTCATCTGCTTAAGTAGCCTGTCTAAAATCCAGCGAGTAAAGTGGCACTCCAAAAAAAGGTGATGAGCATATTCAGACCACCTGCACAAAGATAACAAAAAGATGTAGGAACAATGCCAAACATTTGAAGTCAATCCAGCGTGTAGAGTCTGCCCGTGCAAAGAATCCAGTTGTGGTGAGCATATCGTTTGATCACTGGTTTAAACCACACTACATGGTACCATGCAACAGATTCCTCTTACGCACGTATACTGTCCCAAATATCCCAAGTTTTTGGGTTAGTAATACGTTCCCAGAGAATGGCATCATTCATGTCCAGGTTTATAGCAGGAAAGGTGAATGAGAGTCTCCAGGCGGAAAACCGACTCTCATTATCAAAGGTGGCAGCTTTGAGGTAACAACCAGACCCCTGATTGAATGAAATCACCAACCTTAGCAAGAGCATGCGAGTTGGAGTTAAAAATAATGTCAACATCAGGAGAGTGAGCTATGCATGTGTTGTTCCACCATGGGTCTAGCCAGAAGTAGGTGTTATACCCATTACCATGCCTTACACTTTCTTTGCAATGTTTCATTAAGTTCTTGAATTAGGTGCTATGGAAAACTAAGATTATAATGTTAGTCCTAAAATGGAGAAACCAATGTGTATTTGGATGAACAGTAATGAACATACAGTACAGAGTTTCACAAGGCTTTGATTATCTTGTGCAAGGTCAATGGAACTAATATTTGCATATCAGAATAAAAATTCTACTTGTAAGTTGCATGCACCGAGACCTTCCAGGACCCCAGGAACTTTGTTCCATTAAATTAAGAACCCACCACCCTCCTCCTTTATCCGGGCTTGGGACCGGCTGTGTCATTGTAGTGACATAGGCGGAGTTACCCTAACCCCCCTCCCCCCCAAATAAATAGAGAAACAAGTTATGCTGAAAATCAACTTGATTTATGTCCTGATGTCAATACATGTACATGTAACTTGGAATAAACAAGATGCAGATTACATATAAGATTCTATAAACAGAAACACAAGTAGGTTACTGCCTGCCTTATACATGTGGTTATTGTGAACAATTTTCCTAATCAACAGGATAATCTATAACCTTTATTAATAGAGTAGTGCTACAGGTATCAAATTGGGTACCAAAATTGGGTACCAAATGACATGGCAACAGACACTTGTCAATTTAAAATATTTTGATTGGAGAGCCCTGGCGGGCCCACTATAACTATAACCAATTAAAACAAGCCACATCATTTGGTAACAACTTTTGTTACCTAATTTTGGTACCTCTAGCATTTTTCTTATTAATAAGCAAAACCCTCTTTTAAAAGTACCGCACTATATTTTGGTTTCAACTGTTTTTGGTTCGCATTATTTTTTGGTTTCATCTTAAAATCCTATTTTCCCTATGTTGTTTTTTTTAAAAAAAAGAATAAAAATAGAAATCCTATTATAATTATAATTCTTTTTGTAATTGTTATCCTATTATAATTATAATTCTTTTATTTGTATTTTTTTAAAAAAAATCATATTTCCCCTAGAATACTATGTTCCTTTAAAAAGAGTTAAAAATAGAGTCCTTATGATGATTATAATTCTTTTGTTTATAATTTTTTTAACTTGAAAAAATCAACAATCAAAAATCACCAACAAATAGAGGGTAAAACACCAACGAATACGTAGCCAGATCGTATAACATTTGATAAAACACTAACGAATCTATAACCTTTATTAATAAATTTCTGTTTAATGGTATTTTCGTAACAAATTTGGTTTCACCCTTATTTCATCACAGATTCCTACTCCCCTAAAATTCATATTATTTTCTAAAACAATTGTTTGGAATTTTGTTATAATTATAATTCTTTTACTATAATAATACTGAATTGTACACATAACGTATATATTAGAACCAGAACCATTTATGTTATATTTTCTTGATTTTTAAAATATATTCTTAAATAAATAATAAATAAATCTATATCTATAACGTGTATTAATAACAAAACCCCTTTTTAATGTACTATTTTATACCAAATTTGGTTCGTACCATATTTTGGTTTCACCCCAAGACTCCTATTTTCTCTAGAATTCTATGTTATTTTATAAAATAAATAAATATATTATACTACAATTATAATTTTTTTTATTACAACTTAATAACCAAAAGACTACGAATACAAATGTTAATCTACAGTGACATGCTTATCTATGACAAACGAAATAAATTTTTAATGGTACTTCGGTACCAGAAATTGGTTCCACCCATAATATTCCTATTTCTCCAAGGATTCTATATTATTTTTTATTAAAATAATAAATTGTTAATACTATTATAATTGTAATTTTTATTATAACTCTATTCAGTTCACAAATAACGTATCTATCTTAAACACGTACATTTTACGTATATATCGGAATCATTTAGTTTTTTTTTCTCGATTTTCGTAAATAAACTTAAATAAATAATATATAAAATGACCTTTATTGATAAGCAAAATCTTTGTAAATAACGTAATTTTTTATAATAAATTAATGATCAATTTAATTAAATTTTCTCGGGCCCTTATCATCTAATATCTTATTTGTATGTGAAATCACGTTTTAATGATGCTTACTTCTAGATTTGTGTCTCCTAGAAATATTGGAATTTTGATGTAATTACAATTCTTTTTTTATAAACTAATGAGTTCCATAAATATCGTAATTTTCTTTTGTACTTTTTTCATTTTTATAGTATTTTTTAATGATAAATAAAATATTTCCTATAAAATTTAATAAAAAATGATCAATTTTAATAAATTATTTCGACCCGTGCTTGGCACGGGCTATCATCTAGTATACTTGGTAACCAAAACCTGGTTTTTTGGCACAGTACTGTCTTCAACTTATGAGTCCCAACACCTGGTTTTATATTATTTCCTTTCAAAATATTACCCTCTTATTATTAAATCAACAAGTGCATTATCATTCATGCAATCCTCACAATGTTACTTATATATGCAGCAAATGTTGTAGCAGATCATGTACGCCTAATAAGCACATATAGTTTCGAGACTACAAATTCAATGTATCAGTCCGAGTAAGTACATTGCAAAGCCTGCATCAAACAAAATTACAGGATGATATACCTCTTAAAAAAATGAATATATGCACAAAATATAATAGGGAAGAAAAACATCTCTAGATTATTGGAAGTGTTAAAAAAATGCCAACTCTATACAGACAACATCAAGAGTACACCTTTTTAATCACTATTATTTCTCTGTACAAATAACAAGAATTGCACACACTCACACAAGAATAAAAATTATCACATCGGAGGCCTGGATAAAAACATTTCATCAATAACTATTCTTTACTCATTTTGTGGACACAAACATAACTCCAAACAAGAAATTGACACCCCTTGATCATTCTCAGTCATTACTACTACAATTATAAACAAAAAGAAACGAAGCATACCCATATTTGGAAGTCGCAGATGTTGACGGGCATATCTACCACAATTTCATGTCAAATTAATAATTGTGCGGCAGCAGAGATTTATGCATTTAACATAACATATGTAACCTTACATTCATTTTAATTGTAGATGTTCCTAGGCACTTCCTAATACACACATGCTCTGCAAATTTTGTAATAGTTATAAATTGGAGAAATTATTAGACTTGCAGAAAATCAAATGATTTGCTAGAATTCTATACCTTAACATATAGAATTCCACAAACCGAGGAATAATAATCCTGGAAAATAGGAACCAATGAAAAGTAAAATCCAAAATATAAACTATGTGAGAATATAATAAAAATAATTGAGCACTACCAGCCATTTCAGGGGCTTGGTCCGGTAAATATAGCTATCCCAAGTGAGAATCTTGGGCCTTTTCAACACTGCACACATATGATGTACCAAGTCAAATCCTTCTAAATAGACAACTGAATCCACCAAAAAATAAAAAATTTAGAATTCAAAAATGTAAAACCCATTATAAAACTGACCTTCTTTGATGAATAGAAGCAAGCATATGATGACTTTGCCTCAAAATCATATGGGTCATCTTCATTATCCTTGATACCCATGTGCACTACATACACATACATAAGAACATAAATTACAGATAGAATAATTAATACACATACATATATACATAAATTAAATTGACCCCAAATTAAAACTTAGGGTTTCAATGTTAAACCCCAAATTTGTAATAAAAGCGAATTAATCGAACTTGTAAGTATGAACATATCAAACTTAGGCTTACCCACTGACAAATCAACTAATTCGAGCTTTGAACCTTCGAGCTTTGACCTTCGAAAAAATCAATTTTGATTTTACATATATACAGAAATTACATATAAAATAATTAATACACATACATATATACATAAATTACATATAAATTAAATTAACCCCAAATTAAAACTTAGGGTTTCAATTTTAAACCCCCAATTTGTAATAAAATCAAATTAATCAAACCTGTAAGTTTGAACATATCAAAATTATGCTTACCCACTGATAAATCAAACTAATTCGAACTTTAAACCTTCGAGCTTTGACCTTCGAACAAATCGATTTTGATTTGAGTATGAGAAAGAGTGAGTTTCGGAGGTTCGACTATGAGTGAGAGATAGCTCTTCGGGGTTCAGGTGTGAGAGAGATGGAGCGGATTTGAGTGGTGGTGGAGGTGAGTGGTGGTGAGAGACGAGAGAGAGATGAGAGTCGAGAGAGATTAGAGTGAGAGTCGAGAGAGTTTTTCTTTTTTTTTTTGTTTTAGATTTTTAGTTTATTTAGTTTTGTCTGAAAGGGGGAAAATAAAGGGGGGAATATTTGGTTCGGGGGAAATTTTGATTTAGGGGTGAAATTTTCGCTAAGGGGGAAAACAAAAGCAAGGGCGCGCAATTTCATTTTTTAAAGGCTGACTTTAGACATCGGTTTTAAAAACAGAGATGTCTACAAAACACAAAGACATCAGTTTAATGCGGGATGATGTTATTACATCTTTTAACATCAATGGCATTTACGACTGATGTCTAAAGTATGATGTCTATTGACTATTTTCTTGTAGTGCACGGAAAGCTTCAGTTTTAACACCAGGACTTGTAACCAAGCTGCGGATTTTTACATCATCAGACGAGGGATCTACGAAGGGGTTTTACATCATTGGTATTCTGCTCAGTGGTTGGATTTCTAAGGTGCATGTTAGATATGCTCAAGTTTTTTTTATTGTGCTTTGCACTTATTGTATACAGTTTATTGTGCTATGCACGTATTTGCTTTTGTGCCTTTTTTTGCACTGATCAAGTTTTGCCCCTTTTTGTGCCTTTTTTTGCACATATCAAGTTTTGCCCAGTTGAGATGAACCAACAATGCTTACCTTATAGTCTGTCCCACTAATTAGGTTTGGATGATGCAACCCCTGAGACCGAACCTGATGCTGTAATAACGGTCGTGCTTAGTTACAGAGCCTTCGGGACATAAATCTCCGAGACACACTACACCAGAAATAGCCTCAGACAACACTTTATAGACAACTGATGACTAGAAAAGTATGGTCCGAAAAGCTCATACAACTGGTATTTTTGAAACTCAAAAAACCGTTGTGTCACAAATACATAGACAAGTGTTTTATCACAAAAAATAAAACGTTGTTTTAATGTTAAAAAACTGATGTCAGATAACACAATCACATAATAGTTTTTCCGAAACTAAAAACATGTTGTCTCACATAGCCGTAGACCATTGTTTTCTAAAATAGTAAACTGTTGTTTCACATAGATATAGACAATGCAGAGGTATTGTTTGTATTTATTCAAACAATTCCTACAAACCGTTGTCACTTATACAACATATTTTCGAAAAAAACTGAAAACATGGCAAGTACAGAAAACAGGGAAAACATGGCAAGTAGAAAACAGGGGAAACTGAAAACAGCCCAAGACATACAACGGGTTGTTAGAAACCTTTATACAATTGCTGAAAACCGTTGTCAGAACAGTACATGATCTCCCCAACATCTCCCCAACAGAACATGAATAAATACAACCAAGCTAGATCAATCTTAATCACCAACACTGGTTTATCGACAAACCATATCAACTAAATCCAATGTACATTCAACAAACTAAATTAAAGAAAGTAATTTTTTCAAGCCAAACAAACAAATTACTAATAAAACAGTGGGAAACAAACTACTAATACATCATGGAAGTTGAATCCATTCTTCTTCTCGCATGTAACTAGCACTTTCTTCCTCTACATTAGCACTGGGAAACATTGTCACATCCATATCATTCTCAAGTTCAATTTCAACCGATCCCACCTTTTCATCGTCACTATCCTCATGGTATGCCTTACTAGGTAATTTCAACACCACTGACCAAAATTTGTCAAGAGGATCAACAATATAACAAACTTGATTAACATGCTTTCCTAAGAGAAATGGATCATTTGAAAGCCTAACTTATTTAAATTAACTAATGTATATCCCAAGTCATCTACCTTTATCCCTTTATTCGTATCCACCCAATTGCAACGAAAAATAGGGACCCTAAATTTGTTATAGTCCAGCTCCCATATAGAGTAAATAACTCCATAATACGTATATGATGTATGCTAAATGTTTTTATCCTTTTGGTGCACAACCATTGTATCGGCATCTACGGAGACACCGATGCACTGAACTTGATGTTGATCATCACGATCTTTGGTGTTATACGTAACACCATTGATTCTGTAGCCACTGAATGTAGGCACGCATTTGTTGGGGCCTGCTGCAATCCACACTAACTCCGTATTCAACTGATTATTTTCAACAAGCAATTCTGCTGCAACCTGGCAATACTTAATGATATCAGATTTATTGTAGCAGGATTTCACTGTTTTACAACCATTAACAATCGCAGAAAATCATATAATCCCAGAAAATCAAATAATATCATTGTAACAGTCCTAAAACACATCATAATCTTAAAATATTTCCTATAATTTGTACAATAACATGGTAGAGTTCAGTACGTTCTGTTGAAAAGGGAAGTTTTCATTTTCCTTGTTCTTTAGCCACAATTCATCATTTTTATACTGTGGATATCTTTTCATTAAATCAACCATGTGTTCACTGCATGTCATAAGACATAAGAAAAATAAGACCAAAAAAAATAAGAAATGCGGAAAATAAGACATAAAAAAAAGAACTGCAGAAAATAAGACATAAGAAAAAAAACAGTTGCTTTCAAAATATGGCCTTACAACATTACTATTATGGAGAAGACACAAATGTGCTAGATGCATGTCATTGCTGCTCGGAGTTATAATTGTTGCACCAGATAAGGGCCTACATTTTTCGTTCTCATGTCGGGTATTTTTGGGCAATCCAACAGTAGCTTCTTTCAAGTTCTCCAAATAATTAATAGCCTCTTGTGCAACATATGCCTCAGCGATGCAACCTTCTGGATGAGCCTGATTCCTTACATATGCCTTGAATGTCTTCATATATCTCTCAAAAGGATACATCCATCGAAGGAAGACTGGACCGCAAAGCTCAACTTCTCTCACAAGATGAAGTGAAAGATGGAACATTACATCAAATATGGAAGGTGAGAGGTATTTTTCTAGCTTGCATAAGGTTTCAACCAAGTGCGATTGCAGTTTTTCCAACTTATCGACCTCAATTACTTTACTGCATATTGCTTTAAAAAATTGGCAAAACCGAATGATAACGTACCTGACCTGTTTCTGCAGTACTGACCGAATGGCAATGGGGAGCAAGTGATGCAAAATTGTATGACAGTCATGAGATTTCATTCCAGCAAGGCGAAGATTTTCCATCGATACTAGACCCTTGATGTTTGAACAGAAGCCCTCATGTAACTTCATTCCAAGTAAGGATGAGCAGACAATCTTCTTTTCAGTATGCAATAAGTTCCAAGAAGCCATCGGCAACTTCTCTTTCTTTCCCGGATTTTTTGGCCTCAGCTCTGTTCTGATCCCCATTTCAGCCATATCAAGTCGGATAGATTCCCTGTCTTTTGTCTTCCCTGGTATATTTAACAAGGTACCCGTTAAAGCTTCGCATATATTTTTCTCGATATGCATCACATCGAGGACATGCCTAACCGGGAGAAATTTCCAATACTCGAGTTGGAAGAATATAGAAATTTTCTTCCAAATAGGTCGAGCATCACCTTTCTTCCATCGAGACTGGCGTTGTTTCTTTCCAAAGACATGGCCCTTTAGAGGTTGTAGCCTTTCAAGAACCTCCTCTCCCGTTAACGGAACATGAGCAGATTGCTTCTCTACGGTGTTATCAAAATCTAGCTTTTGCCTTCGATATGGATGATGACGGGACAACCACCTTCGATGCCTCATTATCACCATCTTACCATAATTTTTAAGCCTGGTAGCTTTTGTTTGATCAACACATACAGTACAAGCATTATACCCTTTAATGATGTTGCCCAACAAGTTGCCTAGTGCAGGATAATCATTGATTGTCCATAACAAAATGGCTCTTAGAACGTAGTACTCCTTGTATGCGTCATACATTTGTTTCCCTTGCCACAAACTCTGCAGATCTTCTATAAGTGGCTGAAGGAAGACATCAATATCATTCCCCGGTTGAGTTGGTCCGGATATCAACAAACTTAACATTATGTACTTTCACTTCATACAAAGCCATGGTGGAAGGTTATAAATCGCTAGAAAAACCGACCAACACGAGTAATTAGTTGAAACACCACCGAAAGGATTGAATCCATCGGCAGATAGAGCTAACCTAAGGTTCCTCGAATCTGAAGCAAACTCTGGCCACTTCTGGTCCACTTCCTTCCATGTTTGTGCGTCTACCGGATGTCTCAATTTACCATCCTTTTGTCGTCCACTGTCGTGCCAAGTCAAGTCCTTTGCAGTCTTACTTGAATTAAACATAGCCCTCAACCGTGGTATCAACGGAAAGTACCATAAAACCTTCGCGGGAACCCCTTCCATTTCAACTCCTTGCTTGTTCAATTTCCATCTTGAGGCCTGGCATATGCGGCAAACTGTCTCGTCTTCATCTCTCTGGCCCCGATATAAGAGACATTCATTTGGGCATACATGTATTTTTTCATACTCCATTCCTAAAACACATAAAGTTTTCTAGGCTTCCCCAAAGGTAGAAGGGATAGTGTTGCCCGCTGGAAGCATGGACCCAACCAAAAGGAGAATATCGGAGAAGCAAGAATCGGACATGCCATGCTTTGCTTTCAGGCTATACAACCATACTAAAGCTTCTAACTTAGTAAAATTCTCACAGTCCAGATAAAGGGGTATATGTTCACCTTGAACATGGTTATATAAATAAGAAGAATCAACATCGACTTCTTTTGAAGTGGGGTGTTGATGCACAGATTCTGAGGTGTTGGATTCAGCAGCACTAGAACTCTCCACTGAATTTGACTCACCGTGCCATATCCAGTTTGTATAGGTTGGATCAATACCATGCTGAAAGAGATGGTCCATAACTGTCCGCGCGTTCCAGTTTTTGCTATGCACACATTTTAAACATGGACAAGATATTTTATTTTCATCAACCCCGTTCTCAAATGCAAACATCAACAACTCTTCCACTCCTAATTGAAACTCTCTTGTTCGTCTATCAACCCTCAACCAAGCTCTATCCATTATCCAAATCTATGTCCAAACATAAAACAAGCACTAAATAAACAAAAAAATCTATGTCCAAACATGAAATGGAGTATAAAAGAAGTCCAATATCCAAACAATAACTTTTAGCGAAGAAATTAAATACTAAATGAAAAACAACAGCTACACCATCACTAAATAAATTAAACAATAGCAACAAATGAAAAACTAGGAACAGAGCGTTACCTGCTTTGCAAAATAAACAAGAGCTTGATTGGCTTTTTGAAAGCTAGGATTCACTGGCTTTTTCAAAGATAGGGTTTCAATTCGACTAAATCAATGAAGGGGGAAACATAAATCAATTCGACTAAATCTATGCTATGCTTTACTTTTGATTGAATCGACTAAGGGAGAGTGTTTTTGAAAGCTGGTTTTGATTGAATCGACTAAGGGAGAGTGTTTTTGAGTGAATGAAAGAGGGAAAGTTTAGTGAATGAAAAAGGGAAAGTGTTGAATATTTCGTGAAGGGGGGAAAAGTGCCGTCCGATTTGTTTTGGAGATTTTAATTGTTCTTGGGCTTTAACATCAATCAGCCCGGTTAAACAAATACACGGTCCAGCTCATCCTTTCAGCCCACTAGCAGTTCATGCAGCCCAGTTCTTATTTAAAACCAAATAATTCATTTAATCACTTAATGAATAAATCATTAATTAATTAAATCAATTAATTTAATAAATAAACATAATAATTAATTTAATAAAAATTACGAATATTCGAAGTACGACTTTATAACATTAATCTAGCTAAAGTACACCTTCTTTAAACGAGAGTACAACCCGCTTACCAAACTATTTTTTTATATTAATTTCTCGATGATCCGACCATACGGATCGTGCCACCTAGCGATTTTAGGCATACGAAATTTTTTTAAAAAAATTACGAATATTCGAAGTACGACTTTATAAGATTAATCTAGCTAAAGTACACCTTCTTCAAACGAGAGTACAACCCGCTTAACAAACAATTTTTTAAAATTAATTTCTCAACGATCCGACCGTATGGATCATGCCACCTAGCGATTTTAGGCATACGAATTTTTTAAAAAAAATTACGAATATTCGAAGTATGACTTTATAACATTAATCTAGCTAAAGTACACCTTCTTCAAATGAGAGTACAACCCGCTTAACAAATTATTTTTTTAAAATTAATTTCTCGACGATCCGACCGTACAGATCATGCCACCTAGCGATTTTAAGCATAAGAAATTTTTTTAAAAAAATTACGAATATTCGAAGTACGACTTTATAACATTAATCTAGCTAAAGTACACCTTCTTCAAACGAGAGTACAACCCGCTTAACAAACTATTTTTTTAAATTAATTTCTCGACGATTCGACCGTACAGATCGTGCTACCTAGCGATTTTAGGCATAAGAAAAGTTTTTTAAAAAATTACGAATATTCGAAGTACGACTTTATAACATTAATCTAGCTAAAGTACACCTTCTTCAAACGAGAGTACAACCCGCTTAACAAACAATTTTTTTAAATTAATTTCTCGACGATCCGATCGTACGGATCGTGCCACCTAGCGATTTTAGGCATACGATTTTTTTTAAAAAAATTACGAATATTCGAAGTACGACTTTATAACATTAATCTAGCTAAAGTACACCTTCTTCAAACGAGAGTACAACCCGCTTATCAAACTATTTTTTTAAATTAATTTCTCGACGATCCGACCGTACGGATCGTGCCACCTAACGATTTTAGGCATACGAAGAATTTTAAAAAAAATTACGAATATTCGAAGTACGACTTTATAACATTAATCTAATAAAAAATATGACCAATTAGTACAATTCTAAAAATAAAAACTATTCAATCAATTCTAAAATTGATTTGTTAAAAATGTTGCAAATAGTGTGTAAAGAAGAGGCGGGATTTTTCCCCCTAAACATAACCCTCTAGTCCCTAGATACATGATTCTCGATACACTTTTCCCCTTTAAAATACACCTTACCCTTGTACGTTTCTCTATACTCTCTCCCCACTCTCTCCCTCTATACACTCTCCGTTCAATTCGCACATCAAAACCATCGACCCTCGGCTTCAATTCGCACATCAAAACCAAACCCCACCCACCGTTTCTTTCTTTAATTAGGTATATCTCTCTCGTTTGTTTTAATTTATGTTCTTCGTTGCTTTAATTAATTAGTTTAATCTTTTAGTTTTGTTTATGTACCAGTAAAATGTGACTCAGTTCATCGATTTGCATCTTTAATTAACCAAACCCCACCCATAGTTTCTTTCTTTAATTAGGTATATCTTTGTTGCTTGTTTTGCACCAAACCCCACTATTTATTTCTTTAATCAACGACATGCATTTAGATTTGATTCTTTGTTCCCCCTTTTGTTCCGGTCTTTCTAACATATTTTTTGTGTTATGTATATTGTAGATTAGATTAAGTATTACCCTGATTCTGTTAGCTATTTTGTGTCATGCATTTTGTATCAAATCTGATTTTTTGTGATTAAGTTGTTTTAAGTTTATTACAGTTGTTGACTTGGCTGTTTCTTTATATAGATTATGGCTCACTCAAAGAGTCCAGTGCGTAGTCCCGCATTGAAGACGCGCACAAGTCCAAGAAAGAGTCCAGTGCGTAGTCCCGTATTGAAGACGCGCACGAGTCCAAGAAGGCACACACAATCTGCCCCAATACGAAACCCTGTGCACGTTGATCTCCCTGGCCCATCATGTTCTTCCCCGCAATCCAGGAAAAGGAAGGCGATCTCAGACAACTTTAATAAATCGTTGTCAAAGAAGAAAAAGAAAAGGGATAAAGGAAAGGAGTCTGCGGTGCAACCGAACCATGCAGGACTAAAATTTTTCAAGCGTAGTTGTGTCACAATGCACAGAATAGTGCAACGAAAGATAAATGGGATTAAGCCTTTAGTGTCATTCAATGCTAAAGGTGAGGCTTTTGGAGACGAAGCCGCGAAGATGAAATCATACATTGGGATTTTAGCAAGAACCAAAGCCCCAATCTGGCATGATAGTTGCCTGCAAGTGCCGAAAGAGACAAAGAAGAAAATCTGGGACTGTGTGCAGGTAACTGGTTGTACATTTCTTGTACATAGATTTTGTACATTGATTTTATACATTGATTGTTCATTGATTTTATCTTATGTGTGTAGATGGCGTTTACTGTACCGCCATCGGCGAAGAAGTTGGTATTACAGTCCGCTGGAGCAAGATGGAGGGAGTTTAAGTCTCGCTTAACAATGAATTATGTTCTTCCATATCGCGAGGATCCTGTAATGCTTGCTTATCCTCCAGCAGATTATCCGTTCATTGAACAGTCTCATTGGAATCTTTTTGTTGCCGATCATACATCGAAGGAGTTTCTAGTAAGTTCATGAGATATATAATTATGTACAAAATTGTTTTAGAGCATTTATCTACCTGTTATAATAATCTCCCTGTTATTTTTTGGAAGGCAACTCATGCAAACAAGTATCCATTCGGTCGAAGAATCGTTATCCTCATCTCATGTCTCGCAGAGGCTATGCAAACAAGGAGATTAAATGGGTTAGTGATCATGAACCTGATAAGTATACAATGAGATATATAATTTATTTTATGGATTTATGTTTTTAAAAGCATGCTTATATAAGTATAGATATATATACAAGATATATGCATAATCGAGCCAATTTTGTACGTGTAGGCCGAAAAGCATCCAGATATATCAAGGGATCAATCAACAGCATGGGTCCTTGCTAGGAAGGATAAATTTGGAAATTTTAAAAGCGACGAGACCAGAGAAAAATCAGAGGCAATAGTAAGTTATTGATTTGTATTTATTTAAAAATTATTCATCAAGCTTATCTGATTCACTAACTACTTCCATTTTGACCTTTTTTAGGAGAATATGAAGAAAGAAGTAAGTGAAGGGAGTATGGTGGAGGATGGTGTTGATGATGTGTTGGCTAAGGTATTGGGTAACCCGGTGTTAGTGTATACTGAAAATATTTATTTTAAGTATATACATTTATTTGTGGCCCGATTTTATTGAGAATCATTTAAATGTTTACATGCTGTCTAAATATTATATATTGTGGACAATCTAGTATCAAATGGGATACAAAATATTAAATTGTTAAATACGGTTTATATAATATAATAAGGTTCACAACACAGGTGGTGTAGGACAATCCACAGGTATGGCTGTAGTATTATTTAGATTAGTTTATATTGACTAATAAATAATACTATTATACTTTGTGTATATTGAACAGGATCAAATTTAGAATTGTTCCCTTATACTGATTAAGAAGGAGAACTAAGATTCTATGTTATTATTAATGCTTAGGTTCTTAATCCGGATATAATAATTAACACGTGTATATTATTTACATGCTTTGATTTATATATGAAATAATTCTTTTGAATTATATCATTATATTTTGGGTGATGGAATTATATACATGGTGAATATTATTTACAGAAGGAATCCATGTCCTGATTCGGGTTAATGATGTCCCCTTGAAAGCTCAAAAAGATTTAATTATGTGAAACCCTGCAGGTGGAATTTATTCCGGCATAATTAAATAAAGGTTGAGTGGATAATCAAGGATAAAAGATATTAATTAAATAAATTATCAGTAATTTATTTAATTAATGGGCATGCGCTATTTTAAACATGGGGAATTTAATAAGCAAATAATATTGGAACCCAATTAAATAATTAAGTTGCGGTATTAGGGAAGGTAGTGCAAATATTAATTCTTTAGTGGATTGAATTAATATTTAATTACATTGGGCTAGGCCCAAGATGTAATTAGAAGGCCCAACCTAATTATCCATGATCCCTATTGTAGCCCTATATATATTCTTATTCTCTTGTTGCTAGGGTTGGGTTAAGAAAAATATTGCAGCCACCTAGGAGCAAGAAGAGAGGTTAAGTTGAGAAGACGGAGGCCACACTTCGCTCAAAGGAATTTGGGAATACAATAGAAGAACGTGGAATCAACCGTTGACAAGGTGATTTTATTTTTGTACTCGTTAATTTATTGTATTAAAAATCGCAGAGCCACGATCTGATTATTGTAACAATTGGCATCAGAGCCAGGTTCTATGGTTTTGCGATTTTTGATACGATGTCCATGTCATAATTATATATGCATGTATATAGTGGTAGGCTTCTTATTTTGTTTTGCAGGTTGTCATCCACTATTATGGCCATGTATATTTAATTATGTGTTTGGATCCCACGTGGTTTAATCATGGTTATTTTGTTTGGTTTCCACGTGGTTTATCGTGGTTGTAAATCACGAGGGTTGATCGTGATAGAATAGATTTTACAAAATTAGTTTGTATTAGATCTATTTTTTATGTAATTGTTTGATGGATTTTGTAAAAAATCCGGGTATATTGTAACAATTGCATCCCGTAAGAAAATCAAAATCGAAGAATAATTTTATCCGCTGTGTGACTTCTGGTTTTATTTTTCTGCGGCGGCTGAGCTTTGAGAGGCGATTGTTTTTGTCCGGCGCGCACCAACTCTTTTAGTGCGTGGACCACACGCGCGGTCCTTTGCCAGGAAGACCAACACGCGCTGGTTGCATTTGCTGAAAACAAAAACGGGCACATGAATTGGAACATTTGTTTAGTTCTTTAATATTTGTTTTGGCAGGCACTTGGTTTGTTCAAAGTGGTCGGCAACAATTCTGATCAAGGCTGCAGCAAATAAATTATTTTGGGCCATAATAGTGGATTTAAATAATATTTTTTAAATTTAATTATGCTATTTAATTTTTTAATTATTGCTTTAAATAATTATTATGTGTGTTGTTAATTATGTGTGTAATTTTTAATTGCATGCTTAACATAATTAGGACGACATGGACATAGATTTTTTATTTATTGCTTTAATTAAATGTTATATGTTGTTAAATTATGTGTGTATTTTGAATGCATGTTAGACATAATTATAATGACATTGGCCTCATTTAATTTTTAAAATTCCTCAATTATTAACAAAAATTCTAAGTGGGTGAGGGAATTAATTAGGAATTAAATCCCACGGTCTCCATTATTGTTTGTATGTAATTTAACACTAAGACGAATATAAATTATATATAGTCCACCCTAACGTGGCATATGATTTATGGTGTCAGGTAGTGTTATGGATATTACTAGGACAAACTTCCTAAATTAATTACGAATATTGAAAGGTATACATGCCACCTAACGTGGTGTACCAAGTTTCATAGAATTCGATTAATTAGAAGGGTACCAAAGATTGAATATAGATTTTCAATATTGAGATAAAGGATGATTCTGTCTAGAAAGGGGTCTTAAGTGACGCCTCTTGACAATGGTCCCCCAGATCTGGGAATTATCCTATTAAGTGTCTAGATTATTGATTTGAAATATTTAATGGTGGCATCCGGTATTATTATTATTAATTTAAGATTTGATAATGGTATACACTTAGCTGTGAAAAATAATATATAGTCCACCCTAACGTGGCGTATTATTTAGTAATAGGACCGAAGTAATATTTAAACGAATTTAAGTGGTATATATGTCACCCATCGTGGCGTACCAGATACTTATGGTGTTTAAATATTAGTGCATTAATTTTAATTAATTGTTAGAGGAAACCAATAGGTTTTAAGATTTGTGCAACCCTCTGATTATGTGTTACATGTATGATTCTCATGATTAGATCATTATGGGCTTTAATCCACTATTCACCATACTTAAGGATAACAAACTTACTGGACCAAACTAAATTGAATGGAAACGTAATTTGGACATAGTGTTGACTGCTGAGGAGTACAAATTTTGCACTTATGAACCCAAGCCAGATCAGCCTGCTGAAGATGCTCCTGAAAGTGAGAAGGAGTATTATAAGCGGTGGATTAAGGTTGATGAGATGTCGCGATGTTACATTCTTGCAGCAATGTTGGGTGTTTTGCAGCATCAGCATCAGGCTATGCCCACAGCTTCAGATATACTCTTTAATCTCAAGGAACTTTTTGGAGAACAGAATAGGGCTGCTAGGCAAGTAGCAATGAAGGCTTTAATGAACACTCAGATGGCTGAAGGAACACCTGTAAGGGATCATGTTCTCAGGATGATGTCTCATCTGAATGAGATGGAGATCCTTGGTGCTGATAGCCTGATATTGATGGGGAAACCCAGATCGATATCATCCTTATGAGTCTGCCCAAAAGTTTTGAGTAGTTTCGCTTGAATTACACCATGAACAAAATGATGTATAGTCTCGCGGAACTTCTAACAGAACTTCAGGCAGCTGAAGGACTCTTTAAGGAGAATGTTCAAGTGAATGTGACTGAGAAAGATTCTTCCTCTAAGCCGAAAGGTAAGAAGAAGAAAAAGGTTCAGACATAGAAAGCTGGAAAGGTTGCTAATGCAGTGGGAGTTCAAGGTGCTGTGAAAAAGCCTAAGGGCAAGTGCTTCAGGTGCAAGCAGTCAGGTCACTGGAAACAGGATTGTCCTCTTCCTAAGAAGATAAACAATACTGGTATGTCTCTTTCTCTAGTTACAGAAACATATATAGCGGCTATATCTACGAGCACTTGGTGTGTAGATACAGGAGCCACTGACCATGTTTGTAACTCTATGCAGGGGTTCCAGCAAACTAGAATGCTTAGAGATGGCGAGATATATGTGTTCATGGGAGATGCTACGAAAGTAGCAGTAGTTTCAGTTGGAATAATTACTTTATCGTTTGGTGATGATAGGATTTTGGTTTTGAACAATTGTCTTTATGTACCTTCGTTTAGAAGGAATTTGATTTCGGTTTCTAAACTTGCCATGGATGGTTATAATGTTTGTTTGGATCGTAATGTTTCTATTATGATGAATAAACGAGTTATATGTTCTGGTACATTGTAAGACAATTTATATATTATCAATCCTATCCAACCAATGCTGCAACAAAAGGAATCTAATAACATTCTTTCTAACTCAAACAAAAGAAAGAAACCTTCTGAATTGAACCAAACATATCTTTGGCACTTAAGATTAAGTCATATTAACTTGAGGAGGATTCAAAGACTGGTAGTAGATGGGCCACTGGGCTCGTTGGCAGTGGAGCCATTTCCAGTTTGCGAATCCTGCTTTGAAGGTAAGATGACTAATAGGCCTTTTAAAGCAAAGGGGAATAGAGCCAAAGAATTGTTAGAATTGGTTCATACTGATTTATGTGGACCTATAAATATCCAAGCAAGAGGTGGTTATGAATATTTTGTCACTTTTATTGACGATTATTCTAGATATGGATACATTTATTTGTTGCGCCGTAAATCAGAATGCTTTGACAAATTTAAGTTGTTCAAAGCTGAAACGGAGAAACGACATAGAAAATGTATCAAGTCACTACGATCAGATCGTGGTGGCGAATACTTGCTTGGAGAATTTAGGGAATATTTATCAGAAAATGGGATTACATCCCAGTTGTCTGCACCTGGCATACCTCAGCAGAATGGTGTAGCAAAGAGAAGGAATCAGACTCTTTTAGAGAGTGTTAGATCGATGATGAGTTATTCGGATTTACCCAAGTCATTTTGGGGATATGCTATAGAAATAGCGGCTTACCTTCTGAACTTGGTACCTTCTAAGTCAGTTCCCAAGACTCCAATAGAATTGTGGACTGGTAGCAAACCAAGTCTAAGACATATTCGGATTTGGGGATGTCCAACACATGTGCTGAATAAGAACGCGACCAAACTAGAATCTCGTACAGAAGTAAGGTTGTTTGTAGGCTATCCCATGGGAACGAACGGTTATTCATTTTATAGTCCTAGGGATCGAGATATCATTGTTAGCACCAATGCTAGATTCTTAGAGGAAGACTATATAATGAACCACAAACCCATGAGTAGTGTTGTTTTAGAGGAATTAGTGGGAGGGACAGATAATCTCCAAGTGCCAATAGTACAAGTAGAACAACCACAAGAAAATGCACAACTTGACACTAGTACCGCACCAGTGCCTCATCGTAGTGGGAGGGTTGTTCGACAACCTGAAAGATTCGTGTTTTTGGGAGAGTCTTCGGACTTGGTCTCTGGTGAACATGATGAGGATCCCAGGACATACGAAGAGGCAATTCTAGATAAAGATGCAGATCTATGGCAAAAGGCAATGGAATCTGAGATGGAATCTATGTATTCCAATCAAGTTTGGGAGCTCGTGGAACCACCCAAAGGTGTAAAACCCGTTGGATGTAGGTGGATCTACAAGAAGAAAAGAGGATCTGACAAAAAGGTGAAAGCCTGGAAAGCACGACTTGTTGCGAAAGGGTATACTCAGAAAGAAGGGATCGATTATGAGGAAACCTTTTCGCCGGTTGTTATGCTTAAGTCGATCCGGACTCTTTTATCTATAGCAGCTCATCTCGATTATGAGATTTGGCAAGTGGATGTCAAGACAGCTTTTCTTAATGGAAATCTTGAGGAAACCATCTATATGTAGCAACCAAAGGGATTCATTAAGGAAGGCCAAGAGCATCTAGTATGTAAGCTTAAGAGGTCTATTTATGGACTAAAACAAGCTTCTAAGGACTGGAATATTCGTTTTGATCAGGCAGTCCAGTCATATGGATTTGATCAAAGTCCAAGCGAATCATGCATGTATAAGAGAAGTGAGGGTAATGTAGTGGTTTTTCTAGTACTATATGTAGATGACATTTTACTCATTGGAAACAATGTTAAGATGTTGTCATCAGTAAAGGCATGGTTGTTCAAACAATTTCACATGAAGGACTTAGGTGAAGCGGCATACATCCTTGGGATCAAAGTAATAAGGGATCGCAAGAAAAGGATGTTGGATTTATCTCAAGAGCCTTACATTGATGAAGTATTAGCTCGTTTTAACATGCAGAACTCCAAGAAAGGTTTTCTACCTTTTAAGCGTGGAGTTGCTCTATCTAAGAAGCAGTGTCCTTCGACACCTAAGGATATAGAGAGCATGAAAGCAGTTCCTTATGCTTCGGCATGTGGAAGCTTAATGTATGCTATGTTATGTACGAGGCCTGACATCTGCTTTGCTGTAGGCATGGTTTGTAGATATCAGTTGAACCCAGGTCAGGAACATTGGAGTGCAGTAAAAACTATACTCAAGTACCTGAGAAGGACTAAGGAGTATATGTGAATTTACAAGGCCTCAGATCTATTTCCTTTGGGATATACTGATTCAGATTTTCAATCAGATAGGGATAAGAGGAAATCAACCTCGGGATATGTTTTTACTTTGGGAGGTGGAGCCGTTATATGGAGGAGTGTAAAGCCGAAATGCATTGCAGACTCTACCATGGAAGCCGAGTACGTGGCGGCCTCTGAGGCTGCAAAGGAGGCTGTATGGTTCAGGAACTTCCTTTTGGACTTGGATGTGGTACCTAATTTGCCTAAGAGTCTAACAGTGTATTGTGATAACACTGGTGCTGTGGAAAATTTGAAGGAACCGCGAGACCACAAAGCAGCTAAACATATTGAACGTAAGTATCATATCATACGTGAAATCGTAAAGCGATGAGATTTAGTTGTGGCTCACATATCATCAGAAGACAACCGGGCAGATCCTTTCACGAAGAGCTTGCCAGCCAAGGCTTTTGACAGGCATGTGGAAGCGATGGGAGTCAGATGGATGGACACGTAGTTTTCAATGTAATAGTGGATTAAATAAACATTGATATACTCATAGAATATTTTGAGTATAAGTGGGAGATTGTTAGTGTATACTGAAAATATTTATTTTAAGTATATACATTTATTTCTAGCCCGGTTTTATTGAGAATCATTTAAATGTTTACATGCTGTCTAAATATTATATATTGTGGACAATCTAGTATCAAATGGGATACAGAATATTAGATTGTTAAATACGGTTTATATAATATAATAAGGTTCACAGCACAGGTGGTGTTGGACAATCCACAGGTATGACTGTAGTATTATTTAGATTATTTTATATTGACTAATAAATAATACTAGTGTACTTTGTGTATATTGAACAGGATCAAATTTAGAATTGTTCCCTTATACTGATCAAGAAGGAGAACTAAGATTCTAAGTTATTATTAATGCTTAGGTTCTTAATCCGGATATAGTAATTAACACGTGTATATTATTTACATGCTTTGATTTATATATGAAATAATTCTTTTGAATTATATCATTATATTTTGGGTGATGGAATTATATACATGGTGAATATTATTTATAGAAGGAATCCATGTCCTAATAATATTCGGGTTAATGATGTCCCCTTGAAAGCTCAAAAAGATTTAATTATGTGAAACCTGCAGGTGGAATTTATTCCGGCATAATTAAATAAAGGTTGAATGGATAATCAAGGATAAAAGATATTAATTAAATAAATTATTAGTAATTTATTTAATTAACGGGCATGCGCTATTTTAAACATGGGGAATTTAATAAGCAAATAATATTGGAACCCAATTAAATAATTAAGTTGCGGTATTAGGAAAGGTAGTGCAAATATTAATTCTTTAGTGGATTGAATTAATATTTAATTACATTGGGCTAGGCCCAAGATGTAATTAGAAGGCCCAACCTAATTATCCATGATCCCTATTGTAGCCCTATATATATTCTTATTCTCTTCTTGCTAGGGTTGGGTTAAGAAAAATATTGTAGCCACCTAGGAGCAAGAAGAGAGGTTAACTTGAGAATACGGAGGCCACACTTCGCTCAAGGGAATTTGGGAATACAATAGAAGAACGTCGAATCAACCGTTGACAAGGTGATTTTATTTTTGTACTCGTTAATTTATCGTATCAAAAATCGCAGGGCCACGATCTGATTGTCCCAACACCCGGAACATGGAGGAAGAGTGCGTGGACAGGGAATCTATATGAAACCGGCTGTCTACTTTGATCTTCCAAGGCAGAAGAAAAAAATGAGGGGGTCTATTGATGAAAGGTCTGTTGAGGACATGATAAAGGAGGGGGTACAAAAAGTTTGGGCAAAAGAGGCATCGAAAATTATTCAAGAGAGAGATGCATATTGGACAGCTGAAGTGCAGAAGTTTAAAGCTGAGATACTTGAACAGACTCGTCGGATGGGGGCTAGCCCAGTTGATGGTTCCCAACAAGCAAGCTGCTCTAATTCGAAGAGGATGGCTATGATTGATGTCTCTCATAATGTGAAAAAGAAGTTGGATGTTGAAGATGGTATGCAGGTGGATGTTGAAGATGATATTCAGGTGGATGTTGAAGAAAATGAGAAGTTGGACGTTGAAGATGGTATACAGTTGGATTTTGAAGAAAAGCAGAAGTTGGATGTTGAAGATGGTATAGAGCTGGATGTTCCTGAAAAAATTAGTCTGGTTGTTGATTTGGGCAACTGTGCTGTTGTTGCGGAGGATGAAAAGGAAGAGAAGATGGTGGACAAGTGTTATGGGGTGGAGAAGGTTGAAGTATTGGAGGAAGACAAGGAAGTTCAACTGGCAGTTGGATCCTTGACCAACATCATTGCCTATGCAACGATTGTTGATGTTCCAGTTATTGAAGGACGGGTACAAACCATTCATTCTTTATAGCTTGGTGAAGAGAATGCAAGAGTGTCCATCACTAGAGCAATTCAGGGAGACGTTCGGATCCCGTTCCCGATTGGAGATGAGATAACCACTGTGCAACAATCGAAAGGAACATTTGTTGCGTGGCCAAGATACTTGATCAGAGGAGGGAAGACAAGTTCACCAAAGGTTAATTTAACTCGAAAGGTAAAGTTTTGTGTAATTATACTAGCATATTTTAACTTTTCGTAATTAATCATTTTGATCAAACTGCATTCTTATATATATTATTTTCATTTTAGAAAAACAAGAAAAAGGAGGGTAAGAAGTCAAAGAAGATTGTGGAAATTGGAAGTAAAACTCGATGCTGATGAGTACGTACTTGAAATGGGTGCAAAGTATCCATCTGCTTTGAAGCGGTTGTGGATTTGGGCAAAGGAAGCTCTGAGAGAGGGCAATACAGTTTGTTTTGAACTGAGCAAAGACGCTTTTGGATATGCCAGGTTCCTACATGATATACATGTTGTTTGCACTGGTGGGGAAATATGTGGTTCCGTAATTTGCATCTTCATCCAGTAAGTGTACAATCTTATTTAAAATGTTTTATATTACGTGTTAATATTGTTGAAATCCTCATGGGAATCTTTGCTAACTATTGTTTAATTTTATTCGTTTTTGTTGGAAGAACATTTGATGAGGCATAGGATGGCAGACATGGTAGCATTTGTAGATCCAGGTTTGGTTGGCGCCCTTGGATGTGGAAACGCGAGGAAGAGGTCCCTTGCACTTGCTGACCGTTTTACTGATGCCAAAAAAGGGCAATACTTTCTAGTGCCATATAACGACGTGTGAGTAATATTTTTTATTGCCCTATATTGTAGTTGAATAATTATCTATCTATTTTATGCTTATAGTTGATGTTATTCTCACATGCTAAGTTGAACTATTTTTTCCTATATTGTTCATGACTCGTAGCAACCACTGGACATTGACTGTTGTGAATCCAGAGGCGGATATAGTCTACCACATGGACCCTCTAAAACGTCGCATTGCAAGTGGAGAGTGGGTAGAGGTTGTTGACAAGTGAGTTCCACTTTTAAAATTTTCCTTTTTAGTCTTAGGTTGTAAATTTGGGGAAAATGCAACCTTTGTTGATTTTTATTGTTTTGCTTATAGTGGCATAAAGTTGTATAAGGAAAATCTGAAGAAGGCTGGCCGGAAAAAAATTTTATGGGAGAACATGGCGGTATTAATTTTAGTCCTTCATCCTTCATATTAATTTTAAAACTCTGCAATTTAGTGAATTTAGTAATGTTTGTTCCATCATATAATTAAACAATGTGAATGCTTTCAGGGAGTTCCTGTGCAGAAAGGGGACAAGGACTGTGGCCTCTTCGTGATGAGATACATGAAAAAAATCTGTCACAATAAGGAGCTTGACTTTGCAGAAAAGGTCAGAAATTATATTTTTTTTGGTATTTTTTTTAACTAGCAACATATGTGATTAAACAAGTGAATGGTGGATGTTTTGCCAACATGACTGATTTACTTGAGATTTTTTCAGTGGATGCGCAGGTCCAACCTGGAGTACACTGATGACGACATCAATGAAATCAAGATAGACTTTGCCAAATTTTTCATGAAGCATCATGCGTTTTAAGTATGTCTAGTTGTTTTTGAATCTTTTGTGTCGTCGAACCTGATCAGTAATCTTTTGGGGGTTCATGTCGTAGTACATTATGTTGGTGGACATGTTGGATAACTTTGGATCGAATTTTCGTAAGTTGGTTGGTATGTCGATGAACTTGTAATGGATCTAATGTTTAGTTGGTGGATTATTATGGTGGTAAACTTTGTATTGGATTTAATCTTATTTGGGTTGTAATGTGAATTGGTGGTAATTTTGTTATGCATTATGGTTGATTTTGGATTGGATTGTATTGTATGTATTTTCCGAATGGTTAGTTATGGAAATTGCGAATCGGATAATTGTGATACAAGCTGTTGTTCCAAAACCATTCATACAACGATTTAATTAAAGAAAAACCATTGTAAAAATTGTAATACACAATACCATAACATTGAACTCCAACTCCAACAATTGCATAAATTCGTTGTTCAATATAAACACTTACCTCCAACAATGGCTTGTTCCTGTTGAAGACAATACAAGAAAACCGTTGTTAATCTGCTTAGATTCTTTTTCCATTCAACAATGGTTTTTACTGTTTGATATTAGACAATGTTGGACAACACCTCCAACAATGGCTTGTTCCTGTTAAGACAATACAAGAAAACTGTTGTTAATTTGCTTGGATTCGTTTAGAATAGGCAACGGTATTCTATAATTTCAAACAATTCCTAGAAAACGTTGTGTTCTACCAAAAATTGATTTTTCCATTCAACAATGGTTTTTAGTGTTTGATTTTTATACTATAATTAGCACCAAAACCCGTTGTCTGATGTCCTATCACACAGCGTTTTGATACTCAACGGAATGTAAGGGTCTCAGACAACGGCAGAAAAACGTCACCTGAATCATTTTCTGCTGTAGTGACAGTGTACTAAATATTAAATATTTCTTTTGATTTAATAAACTTAGCTCTATCCTCTCAAGAGGATTTTGATACTCACAATTTTGTTCAAAATACTTCAACCTCTACTTCATTCCCGTATTATAATTTCTTGACTGTAGTTGCTGTATCATGCTTCACTCTTTCTAAAAACTTTTCTTGACTTCAGCTGCTCATATCATGCTTCACTCTTTGTAGAACTAAGTGTTTTCCATTCTTAGGTGATTCTGTTGAGTTCTACCCTTATTTCATAGAACTTCTATAAACACATATTTATGTGAGAATCATGCAGTTTTTTAAAGCTTGAAATGCTACATAAATCCCAAGTATTACATATCCTGTTTTGCAGATTACGTTATTTATAATGGCAGCCTAATAATCACAGTCATGATGTGTTGTATTCAGGTAAAAGAGCAAATCGAATTGGTGCAAGAGGATTGTTATAGGGAGAATATTGTATAACAATATTTTGGAGGTTGCTAGATTTACGGAGCAAAATACGGATATTCTGCTATGAACACGAAGAACACGGAGGAGATTTGTAACTGTTTGTGGCTGATCTTGTCTATTGATATTCAGTGGTGAACTGTTTCTCAGACTTTACAAGATGCCTACGTACACTATTTATAGGGATCAAGCCATACGTAGTTCTCTTAGAGAAGAAGTTATCTAGACGGGCTAGGGTTTCTATGGGCTCGGCTTGGCCCAAATCCACTAGTCGTCTCCTTGGGTTATTTTTTACCCATTTGTACTGCTCATGACCCATGACCCATTAAAGGGAACCCACGGCTGCTATAATTATCATTATTGGCGAAACTGACTAGATGGCCTCGCATGCGACCTCGCTGGGCCCGACCATGCGAGGCGATCCTTGCTATTATGGAGATAACCTACTTATGCGACCTTGCTGGGCCTGACCATAAGCCTTCGTAGCAAACATGCTCTAGGCCACGCTGGACCTCTAGGCCTCGCTGGACCTCGTGAACTGCGACCTCGTCACTAGGGCTCGCTAGCGATCCCGCTGCACAAAATAATGTCATGAATCTTCTTATGATGGCAAACTTTAATGACCCATTCTTCATCCCTAGGCCCATTATGTGTGATGCACTGATATTCTAGCCCATTAGGCCTGTTTAGGACTTTATGCCAAATTCGGGCATAACAACTATCCCCCGAGTCCATATTGCCATTAGAAATGCGATATGGACTCAAAGTGTCTTTCCAGAAATTAAAATGCGAGGCCAAGGCCCATTATCAATTACTCCTATGGGCTCTCATCGCAGGGCCAATGAATTCGAATAGTTGCTAACAGCTGTCGCGTCTCGAGATCCGTTCATGGCTGCTAAGATGATGACACGTGTTACACATCCTTCTCTCTCCTAACCACTATATAATCCCCAAATTTCAAATCATTTGTCACTTTCCTTATTAACAATATACCGAAGTGCTGCCAATTTGCTCCCGGATCAAACAAAGATTCAGCTCGCCTTCCATCAAGAACGACCCCAAATTTTTCAAGATCTTCATCACAAAAGTAAGTTTCTCTCTCTTGTTCTTCATTTAAATGCATGGGTAGCTTATAACTTTGTAAATATATGTTGATAATTGCATGCGACCCGAGCCCAATTAATTGCGACCCCACACACTCAATCTCACACTGCGAGCCTTGCCTCGCTAGACTAGAGAACGTGACCTCTTTAGTAAGTAGATATAAGATCTTAAATTTAGAATAGCTGCCCGACCCCCCTATCCTTCATGTGCGGAGTGAGAACACTTAGAGCCTTCTATTGAACCTTTTCTTCTTTTATCTCCTTTGATATTCTGTAAGTGCACACACTAATACTTCACAATCTTTTCAGATGTCTAACGATAGGTCAATGACTCATTCACCTCTTCCACGCATTTCCATTAGCGAGCAAGCTGCTGCGAATATCGCCAAGGCTGCAAGAGCAAGCGACAACTCTTTCAAACTATATATGGATCCTCAATGGTCGCAGGAGGAGTTCACTAGAGAGACCCCTTTGACTACATGGAGAACCAGGCGACCCTCCAGCTCGCAGAGCCAATCTGTCAATATCCCCTCAGGCTCGTTAAACCTAACATCCACAGTTATTCACACCTCCTCTGTTCAAGGTGAAGTTGATAAAATTCTGAAGAAAGGGCAGGAATTCTTTGCTGCCGTCCCCAAACTTCTCTCTCCCCTTAATAGGAATCTTCTCAACATAAGCCCCATAGTACTAACCAGCACCTCCTCGCCAAACTCACTCAGCCATGCATGGTACGAGGCTGAAGGTGGAGCTGATAATGAAGCAAACTCCGATGACTCCGATTATGAAGAAGCTTCTTCTGATGATGGCGGCCTCGATGAAGTGGCCCGAGTTGTTAATTTTGAAGATTACAACTACATTCCTGAAGCCTCCCCACGACCCTACATACCGACCCCTCAACCCGAGCTAGAGGGCGTTATTTATGTTGGGGGACCTCGCCCTGAGAACATTGAAGAGGGCTCGAAGGTGAAGCCAGGTCAGCCTCGCATCTTAGGCTGCAGAGATTTATCTATAACTCTTAATGCCGAATCCTTGAAAAAGGCAGTCGATACATACAGACCGGAAGGAAAAATTATTCTTCCGAAAGCCTCAATGCGATGTTACCGCTTCGACTACACAGAAAATGGAGGGAGAGTGCCTCGTATGGTATTGTCGTCTGCTATGATGAAAATCGGCGTCTCTTCACCTCTGCATCCCTTCATCAGAGATGTATGCGAGATCTATCACCTCGCTCCCATCCAAATCAATCCCAATGGGTATAGAGCAATGATAGCCCTTTACATCCTCTACCATAAACTAGGATATCCCAAGCTTGATGCGAGGACCATGGGATACTTCTTGAAATTGAAGAGATGCGGGCCATCTGACTTTGGCTACGTCTATTTCTCGGTCTGGCCAGAATTCAATAAAAAGGATCTATACCATAGCGCACCAAGCAATGCGGGCTCGTGGAAGGGGCCTTATCTGTATGTCCACGAGGTGCCTAGAATAAAAACTTCTTTTAATTATCTCCCAGTGGGCCAAGTGCGAACCGTCCTGAAGGGCGAAGAGAAAACACGAGCTGATGATGTGCTGAAAACACCTCGTAAAGATAGGAATGTACGAACCCTTCTCACTATAGAAAACCTAATCGAATGCGAATTTGAAAGAAGGGATCGAGCTTCCCTCTGAGGCGGGGCCTTAAAGTGCGAAGAAGGCCTCGCGAAAGAGAAAAATGCGAGAGGAAGCCTCGTCCTCTAAAGTAGTGGTCGCAGAGGGTAAGAATATTTTTATTGTAGCCCAATAACTTCTTCATATTAAATGTCTTTACTGTCTTCGCATTTTCACTTTTCGCAATAATTATCTTTAACTGCTTTCTTCTCCCCTTCTATAGGTATGTCAGGCAGAAGTCGCAGGCCTCCTTTCTGTTCAAAGAATAAAGAGATCTTTATTCAGAATCCAGCTGCCACACCTAAGTAGAAAAGCGAACTTCCTCCTCCTCCACCTCCATCAGTTAATGCCGGGGTCGCTCCTCAACCTTCTCAAGCCAACCCTGAGCAACACGTCTCAAAGAAACACAAAAGTGGTCCACTTCCTCAGGTAACAAAACCTGTAGACACGACGCTAGTGCACCATTTATATGTGAAGCATGGATATACTCATGCTACTGAGGAGGAGTGTACTGAGTGGGTGGGGGCTGAGTTGATAGAGAACTCCGAGGCGGTCTCCAAGTGTCTGGCTGAGGGTAGAGCTGGAAAAAAAATCCGAAAAATCCGATATCCGTCCGAAATATCTGTATTCGTATCCGGGAAAAAGCGGATATTATCCGTATCCGGAGTCAACCGGATATTATCCGTATCTGAATCCGAGAGTTTAGGATACGGATATGGATACGGGTACATCCGTATCCGAAAATATCCGTATCCGAAAGTAATTATATATAATATATTTTTAATATATTTTTAATTTTTATCATTTACTATTAAAAATAAAATATAATGAATTTAATATAAAATAAAATAAAAATTAGTCCAACACGTTCTAATTTCTAAAGTACTATAATCTATCTACCATAATTCTACCTAATTCACTATTTGTATAGTCTAAAGTAGTATGGTCTTTAATTATTTGTATAAGGCATATAGTATATAGTTTTGTATACTATTTGCATATGCAAATTTGGATTTGGTTTTGTAATTTGTAAATTAGAACCGAGTATCTATTTAATATGTCTGTTTTTTTTTTTTTGCAAAAAAAGCCTGTTTTTTATAATAATGCAAATTTCAGAAAAAAAAAAATTTGCAAAACGGATTCGGATCCGGATATTATCCGAATCCGGATAATATCTGCCGGATTCGGATTCGGGTAAAATTTTGTCGGATATTCCCGGATTCGAATACGGATACGGATACGGTTATAAAAAACGGATCCGGATTCGGATATGGCTGTATCCGTATCCGTATTATCCGTTTTCCAGCCCTAGCTGAGGGTTTTATCCGCCAAGCCTCGCATCTTCGCGAGCTGAGATGTGTTGTTTCTGCTAATGAGAGGCTGGAGAAAGAGGTGAAGTCACTAAAGGCCAAAGCTGAAGAGGA
This sequence comes from Kitagawia praeruptora, assembly GCA_037693485.1. NCBI lineage: Eukaryota > Viridiplantae > Streptophyta > Magnoliopsida > Apiales > Apiaceae > Kitagawia > Kitagawia praeruptora. The sequence continues at coordinate 24,622,589 of CM075350.1, read as the reverse complement.
GAAGAAACTGTTGATGGAGAACTACAAGCGAGCCCTGAAGACTGAGACAGCGACCCTTCAGTCTGAGCTCAAGAAAGTTGGTGATGAAAAAGCAGCCCTTCACAAGTCCTTAACAGAGGCAGAGCAGCATGAAGAAGAGCTGAAGAAATTACATGAAGAGGAGCTGGGCAAATTGAAAAAAGATCTCGCTGCTGCTGAGGCCAACCGCGAGGATATTGAGGAGGCTGCCCAAGCTGATTTCATGAAGGGCTTTATAAGGAAAGTCCCTGATTTCGAATAGTCGCAGCTTGGTCCTGGCAATGCTGAGTTTGCAGCCGACCTCCGCAAGGAGATTGAAGAAGAAAATGCAAAGGAGGAAGCTAGGAACGCCAGCGAGGCTGCTAAGGCTAATGTTGCTAACCAAGAGAAACCCAGTGAGGCTGCTGCATGACTTCGTTTATTCTGATATTTTGAACTGGGGATGCGGAAACCCCTTGAATGTCTCGCAAGTTGTAATATTCTTTTTGGTAACTTTGTCAATAACTCTGTTGGGCTCGCGTAGCGACCCAGTAACTGACTTTAACCATTTATATAATTCTGTCTTCCTTTCTTCATATAATATGTTATGCTTGCTTTAGCTTCATAAAATGCTTGCCTTCTTTATGCATCTGAAATATTAGCAAGTAGATTGACCTCGCGACTACGAAGCTTCCCTTGTAGCTTTTTCTTTTCAATTTGCGTAACTTCAAGGTGTACCCTATCTCTTTGGAATCGAGACATGCGATGCCTTCCTTGCGAGGCCGCAGGCACAATCCGAAGATGGCGGTCGCACCTTGACTTCTTTTTACTTTAAACTTTGAACTTCTTTAAGGATATACTTTTGAACTAAACTTTGAAGACATTCCCTCAGGTCGCAGTAAGTGCACGCTCACGACCTCATTGACCTGAGGGGTGTTCGGCCTCGCATACGCTGTGCTGGCCTAGTCCTGAAAATTTTAAAATACTAACAAAAGAACAAAATTGCACAACTTCTTGGAGAACAAACTTCATATATATAAATACTAGGGATGAAGCCCAACTTTCAATACATCATAACGAGGAGGTGTCTATATGATCACTACCCCCCGAGTACTTTGTATGAATTTATTCATGCTAAGTAGTAGTAGATAGAGACCACCAGGAGCGAAGCTTCTACTGATAGTATTTCCTCAAATGTTCTGCATTCCAAACTCGTGGCATGACCTTATCATCCATATCAGTTAGATAATAGGTCCCTTCATTGATGACACCATAAACTTTATAGGGCCCTTCCCAATTGGCTCCTGATAAGTGGATTTTATATCTACTTGGAACATTTTAAATCGGCTTAAATTGATTGCTTTGACCTCAAGTTTGTTGTAGTTTTGATGTGTTTTGCTTAATTGTGCAGGATTGAAGAAATGTCGATTAAGGGTGTAGTTTCCGTCGTTTTGGAGTTGATTTATGATATGGAATGAAGAATGGAGGCTAATGTCAGCTACCAAGTAGTATACAAGTCAATGGGAAATGAAGACGGAAGCTATTGCAAAAGGAACGAGAAGAAAAAGCTGAAAAACGAGGAAAAACAAAATTCCATCAGATTGTGGCTGGGCAGACTGCGCCAGATTTGAGCAGTCTGTGCCAGATTTTGGCCTGGAATGCAGAATGGGGTTGGGCAGTCTGCGCCAATCTTGAGCAGACTGCCCCAAGTCGCGCTGAAAATTTCCAGTTTTGCCCTTTTTACGATTTTGGCCATATCTTGAGTTCTAGAAGTCAGTTTTGGACGATCTTACTGTCCACGCGAAGATAACGAGATTCTTTATCATTCTAAAGTGGCCCAGAGGTCCAATTACAACTGGAACGGTCCAGAAATACTGAAGAAAAGTCAGCTACGAATTTTCCTTGAAAACAGAATCAGTTTAGGAAACGTATTTCGCAAGAAATTCTATTATAATTCTGTTTTGGTATTTTCTTGCTGGGCAAGACTTCTAGAGCCTATATAAACACATCCAACCCTTGTAAATTGTATGATTATCATCATAGTCTTATTATTGTAACCAGCTTAGATCTGCAAGGGAGAAAAGGAGAGAAGGATTCAACGCTCGTGACAAGCAACAGATCTAGATCTACTTCATCTTTTGTGTTACTTTGGATTATAGATTTGTTTTCTCAACTTTTGTTTTATTAATATTTTTACTTCTTTCTTTCATATCTTGTTTTAAATCATGTTTTCATCAAATCCCATGACGATGAACGGTTCAATTATGAGCTAATCGTTGTCATGGGATTCTAACGGATTTCTTTATGGAACTTAGTATCTTGATGCTTTAAAGATCTGTGTGTGGTGTATATCTGATATCCTCGTATGGTTAATCTTAATGCTTTTAGATGCGTAGCTAACATCTAAATTGAATTGTTAATCGCTTGTGAAGTGAAAGTGGATCTTAAGGTTTAGAACTTGCCATGCTAGCATAGGTTCATAATTGTTTATCAATATGATTCGTGGTGTGAGATGAAAATACTTATACTGCCCTGTGTGATCTTAATGGATAACTTGTTCTTCAACCGTTATGTTTTCAAATTCTATAGACATATAGGGTCTAAGCATAATTGGTGTCTATTCATCTTTTATCTTTTTTGTGGATGTATGTTTAGTTTGGTATGCGTATGCTGACAGGTAGCGTATACTTGTTTCGTGTTATCCGATCAGATATCAAAACCATTGCACATAATGATTAAAGGCGTTAGATCTAAGGGAAGTAGATAATGAAGTTAGAGTCCCATGTTTTTATTCTCATAAGTAATTCGATTTTAATTCTTGTTAATTAGTTAATTCTTAGTTTAATTCTTTGCATCTTAGTATAAATTAGATAATCAAACCCAGTTTGTTACTTTTCTTAGCAATGAGTTAAAACCATACATTATTGCATAGGCATATTTACTGAATTTAACACCATTCTAGATCTCTGTGGGAACGAACTTGATTTAATCATATATTACTTGTGACAACGTGCGCTTGCGTGATTTTGCATAACAAGTTTTTGGCACCGCTGCCGGGGATCATCGGTGTTTTTATTTTAGTTTATGTGCTTGTCATCAGTGGTCGTTAGCGTTCACTGACTCGGATTCTTACTTACTTTGTTTGTTGCGTGGTGTTTCAGGTACTTAAGTTTGTATGCGAACACGCTTACAAGCTCATTTGGAAGAACTGGCGGAAGACGATCTTGTAGAGAATAAAGAGAATAAGGAAGAGGAATCTGAAACTACAGTAGCAATGGCAGATGCAGCAACAGCTAAGGCTTTGAAGGAGTACTCTCAGCCGAAACTCAATGACATCCAGTCTAGCATTATTAGACCAGCTATTGCAGCGAACAATTTTGAGATCAAGCCGGGCACAATTCAGATGGTGCAGAATTCAGTCCAGTTTGGGGGAGCTTCTACGGAGGATCCTAACATGCATGTTCGGGACTTTATTGAAATCTACGATACTTTCAAATGTAATGGTGTGACGGATGATGCTATCAGATTGAGGCTTTTCCCATTCTCTCTGAGGGATAAGGCTAAGAGCTGGCAACACTCTTTGCCACCTGGTTCCATTACTACATGGGAAGATCTTGCTCAGAAGTTCCTTACTAAATTCTTCCCTATGGCGAAAACTGCAGCATTAAGGAACCAGTTGGCTCAATTCCAACAGCAATCTGGCGAGACCTTGTGTGAGGCTTGGGAACGCTACAAGGAGATGCTACGCAAGTGTCCTCATCATGGCATGCCTGATTGGATGGTTATTAATGGGTTCTACAATGGGTTGGGAGCACAATCTAGACCTTTGCTAGATGCAGCATCAGGAGGAGCTCTGTGGGCAAAGAGCTATGATGAAGCTTATGAACTTATAGAGATGATGGCTGCTAATGAATATCAAAATCCAACCCAAAGGCTTTCTCAAGGCAGGGCAGCATGAATTTTGGAAGTAGATACAGCTTCAATGATTACGGCTCAGTTGAAAGCTCTCGCTATGAAAGTGGATTCTCTTGCTAATTATGGAATTCAGCAGGTGGCTAGTGTTTGTGAGTTATGTGCAGGCGCACATGAGAAGAATCAGTGTGCTATCTCTTCTGAATCAGCACAGTTTGTGAGCAATTTCCAGAGACCTGCTGCACCAGTTCCAGCCACTTATCATCCTAATAATCGGAATCATCCCAATTTCAGCTGGAGCAATAATCAAAATACTCAATAATCTTATCAGCAAGCGAAGCCATTCAATCAAGGCTATCAATAGCCTTATGCTCCAAGGCAACAGTTTCAACCTCCTGGATTTCAGCAGCAACAGCCCCAGGCTCATATGGGGCAATCATCTAATGATAAATCAGATGATGTGTGGATAGCGGTAAAGAACCTACAAGCTGGCCAGAAAGTCTTGGAAACCCAGTTAGGACAGATTGCAAGTGCCTTATTTAGTAGGCCTCAAGGAACTCTTCCTAGTGATACAGAGACTAATCCAGGCAGGAGGGAAGTTGTCCATGAACAGGTGAAAGCAGTCACTTTGCGATCCGGAAAGGCTACAACCGATCAAAAATCAGCAGTTGACGAAGAAGAAGAAGTTCAAAATCAGCAAGTTGAAAAGTCTGCAGTTGAAAAATCTGGCTTGGTGGCTGATCAGCTAGATGGTGAAGTGGAAAAGAGCAAGAAGTCTGTTGAAAAGTCTATTTCGAAGCAGTCTACAAAAGATACTCAGATATATCCGCCTCCTCCATTTCCTGGACGCGTCCAGCAAAGTAAAGAGAAACAGTTTCAGAAATTTTTGGACGTCTTCAAGAAATTGTCCATTAACATTCCTTTTGTTGAGGCATTGGAGCAGATGCCGAGATATGCAAGGTTCATGAAGGATATTTTGTCAAGGAAGAGAAGGTTGGAAGATTTTGAAACAGTGGCATTGACGGAGGAGTGTAGTGCCGTTCTACAACAGAAGTTGCCACCTAAACTTAAAGATCCGGGAAGTTTCACTATTCCATGCACTATTGGCAACCTTTCATTCAGCAAATGCTTATGTGATTTGGGAGCTAGTATTAATCTCATGCCCTTGTCTGTTTTCAAGCAACTTGGTTTACCGGAGCCAAAGCCAACCAATATCTCTTTGCAGTTGGCTGATCGATCTATCACGTATCCAAGGGGTATAGTGGAGGATGTTTTGGTTAAGGTTGATAAGCTCTTATTTCCAGCTGATTTTGTGATCTTGGATTTTGAAGAAGACAAGAAGATTCCCATAATCTTGGGAAGGCCTTTTCTAGCTACGGGTCGTACTTTGATCGATGTGCAGAAAGGAGAGCTTACAATGAGAGTGCAAGATCAGAGTGTCACCTTTAATGTGTTCAAGACAATGAAATTTCCGACAGAGGATGAAGAGTGTTGCAGTGTGGATATCATTGATACGGGTCAGAGAAAGAAGTTTGATCAGTTATTGAGTGAAAAGTCGGATATGCACATGCTAAAGCATCCCATCACTGATTCCATTGACAATTCTTCAGTTCGAGATCTCTCGAATGTCAAGCTCGGAAAACTTCCATCTCATTTGAGGTATGTCCTTTTGAATGATGAGTTAGTGATTTTTGAAGAGGGTCACGATAATGTGTTAAGAAGGTGGATCATGGATGATGAGGTAGAGGAGTGTTCTTATCAATCAACTGTGAAGCAAAAGCACCTTAGAGGTGTGAAGAAGAAAAAGAAAAAGTCGATTGGAGGAAGAGGCAAAGTGAAGTTTGATTTAGAAAAGATGTGGGAAGATAGCAAGAAGGTTGTCAGACAATGGGTGAATGGTCCTTCTGCTAAGGACAAGTCGAATACAATCTTCGAACCACCATGATTTGTATCATATGTGTCCGGCTAAATGATGTTAACGACAGCGCTTCGTGGGAGGCAACCCATGTGTTTCGACAATTAGGTATGTTTTCTACTATCCCTTGTATTACCTTCCATTCAATGGGGACATTGAATATTTTAAGTTTGGGGGTGGTTTAGGGATGAGTATTGTATATGTAGTATTAGTGTCTCATTGTGTTCATGTAGGATATCATGCTTTGCATATTAGTAGTAATACAGGCATATATTTGTTCGTATTATTTACGTTTGTTTCATATAGGACATTATGTTTTTATGTTCGGATATTATGTGAGTTCATAATAGTTTGCATTTGCACCCATGCTTGATAGGAATTTTGTGTTGTTGACGCTTTTGATTGAGAAGTGATATGCTTTGTTCTTGTGCACACACATACACTAGTAAGTTGAAGCTAGTAGACTTATTGAATGTTGTAAGTGATTAAAAGGACATGAATATGTGCAAGATGATTTAGTTTGCATGCTTTGAATACAAGTCGGTGCGTTAGAGAGATTTTTGCTTGGGATTTAGTATGTTTTTCCACCAAGTGAGCTTTTGAGCCTTATTGCTTATTGCATATTTGTAATTTATTCGTTTGCTTGAGTGTCCACGGATTGTTTGCATTGCTAGCAGTTGTTTGAGGTCTTTCTTGAAATGCATGACATTATTTGACGATTAAAAGGATAAAGGCATTAGGATTAACCGCATATTTTCCCATATTACCATACCATGTTTACATGATCAATTAGTTAACCCGTTGAGCTTAATCCTTTTTTTTCAATGACATACCACATTACTTGCCTAGACCTGTTTCTTGTATTGGCCTTACATTAATGTGAACCCATATTGTCAAAGGCTGGTAGAGTGCTTAAGGGAGTAATAAGGTGTGCAAGGAGGGGTTTATTGTTGGTCATAATTTTGGGGGAAATATTGAAAATTGGGTTTGTTTACTTGATAGTCGGTATATGTAATAAATTCATGGGATCATTGTTATTGTTTATATTATTGTTTTATTCAGCTCTCGGAGAAAAAAAAGAAAAAAAAAAAAGAAAAAAAAAAATATGAAAAAAAAGAAGAAAAAAAAGGAAAAAAAAAGAAGAAAAAAAACCATATATTATGAGAGCATGTTTGTATTTGTTGCGATCCTATTTCAGTCGACTAGTCGAGTGTTTGTTTTAGTAAAAATTATGGGGGGGGGGGGGGAAATAGGGTGTTGTGTATGATTTATTATGGTACTTACTAGCTTTTGACACTTCACCTGATTTGGCTTATTTGACATACCTTGTCCCTAGCCCCGTTACAACCCAAATAAAGACCTTTTGATAATCGTCATTGATGTATGTTGTGTTAAGAGTTAGATTGATACCAAATGTCAAGCATGCTTATGATTTTGTTGGAATTGAGTGATACACTTACCCTTGTTCTTGAGTGAATATTCTTTGTGAGTGGATTGTGAGTGTTTGCTTGTTCTTGCGTATGAGATCCCGAGTGTTGTCTCAAAGATGTACTTTTGTAGGCTTAGCATATTTACTAACTTATTCTTACACTTGACATGGACTTGTGAGAACTTATGCATGTTCGTTGAGTAGACTGTGTGAATACTTGCACTTTCGACACCAAGACATTGCGTATGTACTTTGATTCTTAAGTTGATATGGCATGAGAGGATTTGAAGGTATGGTAGATTGCATTTTGTCATATTAGTTGCATTCATGCATTGCATTGCATTAGGTTAAATGGATTTTGTGGGTACATTCACTATAGGCCCTCACGAGACCTTACTCGTCCACTAGGGCTGCCTAGGGGTTTAAAGGGCTTGTTGCATATGCCAAATGCAACCGTGATCACCTACGGAAGTGGTACTAGTTAGTTAGTTAGTTGTAATTGTTTATGCTTGAGGACAAGCATCGGTTTAAGTTTGGGGGTGTGATAATTGGATTTTACATCTACTTGGAACATTCTAAATCGGCTTAAATTGATTGCTTTGACCTCAAGTTTGTTGTAGTTTTGATGTGTTTTGCTTAATTATGCAGGGTTGAAGAAATGTCGATTAAGGGTGTAGTTTCCGTCGTTTTGGAGTTGATTTATGATATGGAATGAAGAATGGAGGCTAATGTCAGCTACCAAGTAGTATACAAGTCAATGGGAAATGAAGACGGAAGCTATTGCAAAAGGAACGAGAAGAAAAAGCTGAAAAACGAGGAAAAACAAAATTCCATCAGATTGTGGCTGGGCAGACTGCGCCAGATTTGAGCAGTCTACGCCAGATTTTGGCCTGAAATGCAGAATGGGGTTGGGCAGTCTGCGCCAATCTTGAGCAGACTGCCCCAAGTCGCGCTGAAAATTTCCAGTTTTGCCCTTTTTACGATTTTGGCCATATCTTGAGTTCTGGAAGTCAGTTTTGGACGATCTTACTGTCCATGCGAAGATAACGAGATTCTCTATCATTCTAAAGTGGTCCAGAGGTCCAATTACAACTGGAACGGTCCAGAAATACTGAAGAAAAGTCAGCTACGAATTTTCCTTGAAAACAGAATCAGTTTAGGAAACGTATTTCGCAAGAAATTCTATTATAATTCTGTTTTGGTATTTTCTTGATGGGCAAGACTTTTAGAGCCTATATAAACACATCCAACCCTTGTAAATTGTATGATTATCATCATAGTCTTATTATTGTAACCAGCTTAGATCTGCAAGGGAGAAAAGGAGAGAAGGATTCAACGCTCGTGACAAGCAACAGATCTAGATCTACTTCATCTTTTGTGTTACTTTGGATTATAGATTTGTTTTCTCAACTTTTGTTTTATTAATATTTTTACTTCTTTCTTTCATATCTTGTTTTAAATCATGTTTTCATCAAATCCCATGACGATGAACGGTTCAATTATGAGCTAATCGTTGTCATGGGATTCTAACGGATTTCTTTATGGAACTTAGTATCTTGATGCTTTAAAGATCTGTGTGTGGTGTATATCTGATATCCTCGTATGGTTAATCTTAATGCTTTTAGATGCGTAGCTAACATCTAAATTGAATTGTTAATCGCTTGTGAAGTGAAAGTGGATCTTGAGGTTTAGAACTTGCCATGTTAGCATAGGTTCATAATTGTTTATCAATATGATTCGTGGTGTGAGATGAAAATACTTATACTGCCCTGTGTGATCTTAATGGATAACTTGTTCTTCAACCGTTATGTTTTCAAATTCTATAGACATATAGGGTCTAAGCATAATTGGTGTCTATTCATCTTCTATCTTTTTTGTGGATGTATGTTTAGTTTGGTATGCGTATGCTGACAGGTAGCGTATACTTGTTTCGTGTTATCCGATCAGATATCAAAACCATTGCACATAGTGATTAAAGGCGTTAGATCTAAGGGAAGTAGATAATGAAGTTAGAGTCCCATGTTTTTATTCTCATAAGTAATTCGATTTTAATTCTTGTTAATTAGTTAATTCTTAGTTTAATTCTTTGCATCTTAGTATAAATTAGATAATCAAACCCAGTTTGTTACTTTTCTTAGCAGTGAGTTAAAACCATACATTGTTGCATAGGCATATTTACTGAATTGAACACCATTCTAGATCTCTGTGGGAACGAACTTGATTTAATCATATATTACTTGTGACAACATGCGCTTGCGTGATTTTGCATAACAGCTCCAAAGACCCCATGAAATGAGACCTTAGTGTTAGGCATCACTCTCCTAAGCACCAAGTCCCCCACACGAATATGTGGCACACGAACCTTTCCATTATAATACCTTGCAACTCGCCTTTGATAAGCTGCGAGCCTTAACTGAGCCTCCTCCCTTGACTCTTGTATCATGTCCAAATATAGCCTGTGATTGACCTCGTTTGCCTCAGGGTCGTAGTGTTCTCTTCTGAATGAACCTGAGCCCACCTCTACAGGCACCATGGCCTCGAACCCATATGTCAAAGAAAATGGAGTCTCGCCTGTGGTGGATCTTGGGGTCGTGTTGTATGACCACAAGACCTTTGGCAACTCCTCTGGCCAAATACCCTTACTCTCCTCCAACTTAGCCTTAAGGGTATGCTTGATTATTTTATTGATGGCCTCGGTTTGCCCATTTGTCTTAGGGTGGCTCACAGCAGAGAAACTTTTCTTGATTCCCAAACTTTCACAGAATTCTTTCATCTCCTTGCTATCAAATTGCTTTCCATTATCTGAAATGAGCTGATATGGGATCCCATAGCGACACACAATTGCCATGTACACGAAGTCCTTCAATTTTTTGGCCGTGATGGTAGCAAGGGGCACAGCCTCGGCCCACTTAGTGAAATAGTCCACAGCCACGACTGCATAATTTACTCCTCCCTTAACTTTAGGAAGTTCGCCAATAAGATCTATTCCCCACATGGCAAAGGGCCAAGGGCTCATCAGCGAGGTGAGGTGAGCAACCGGAGCATTACTGAAATTTGCATATCTCTGACATTTGTCACATCTCCTAGCGAACTCAAAAGCATCCCTTTTTAATGTAGGCCAGAAGTACCCTTGTCGTAGAATTTTCTGAGCTAGGGAACTACCCCCCGAGTGATTGCCACATATTCCTTCATGGACCTCCCTCAAAATGTAGTTGCATTCTTCACCATCTACACACCTCAAAAGTGGGGTGTTAAATCCTCTTCGGTATAGCACCTCGTCATAAACCACATAACGAGCCGGCTGATACTTGACCCTCCTCGCCTCTTTCTTTTCCTGAGGCAGAACCCCATTCTTGACATACTCCCATATAGGTGTCACCCATGTTGACTCCTAGCTCGCTATTTCCATAACAAATTCTTCTGGTACACTAGGTTTACTTTGAATCTCCAAAGGAATAATCCCAAGTAAGGTCGCTTCGCGGCGTGAACCCAACTTGGCGAGGGCATCAGCTCCTTGATTCTTTTCTCTTCTTATGTGAACCACTTTGACCTCGTTAAACTTCTTAATCAACCTCTGTGCACATCGCAGATACAATTCGATCTGTTCACCTCTGGCTTGCCAACCACAATAAAGTTGATATGTCACCAACATAGAATCACTGTATGCTGTAAGATTTTCCACTTTCATCTCTATTACGAGCTTGAGACCAATGATGAGGGCCTCATATTCAGCTGCATTATTCGAGGCCTCGAAAGTGAAGTGCGACCCTCAGGTGTAACAAGCTCAATTGCAGCTCCGGCTCCTTCCTTGTTAGATGCCCCATCAACATATAACTCCCACCACGAGACCGAATTTTCATTTTTAACTTTGGGGTCAATGACATCCGGGATCGCTACGAGGGCCCGAGCATCTTCCTCAGATTGGGAAGGAAATTCCAATATGAAATCCGCTAAGGCTTGCCCCCTAATTGCACCTCGAGGCTTGTACTCGATATCAAACTGGCTTAGCTCTATGGTCCACTTTAAAAGTCTGCCCGAGGCCTCGGGTTTGTGCATCACTTGCCTCAGGGGATATGCTGTGCGAACCTGAATGCTGTGGGCCTGGAAGTATGGCCTCAACTTCCGTGAAGCTAAAACCAAAGCATAGGCGAGCTTCTCCATATTGGTATATCGAGTCTCAGCATCTAACAACCTCTTACTGACATAATAAATGGGCAACTGAACCTTTCCTTCCTCGCAAACGAGGACGGCACTGATGGCACATTCTGACACTGCCAAAAAAACAATAAGAACTTCATCTTCCTTGGGCTTATAAAGTAGCGGGGCGAGTCCAGATGCTCCTTTATTCTCTGAAAAGCCTCCTTGCACTCAGGGGTCCATTCAAAAAAATTTCCCACCTTCTTGATGGCTTTAAAGAACTCATGGCACTTGTCTGATGATTTAGAAACAAACCGATTGAGTGCTGTGATCCTTCCAGTCAGACTTTGCACCTCCTTGACACTTTGGCGACCTCATTTCCATCAAAGCTTTTATCTTGGCTGGATTAGCCTCAATTCCTCTGTGATTAACAATGAATCCCAAAAATTTTCCAGATTCGACCCCAAAAACACACTTCTGGGGGTTGAGCTTCATCTTATACTTTCTCAGTAAGCTGAACATTTCTGCGAGGTGGGCCACATGATCCCCAACTTCCTTAGATTTTACGAGCATGTCATCCACATAGACTTCCATTGTTTTCCAAATTTGCTTCGCAAACATCATATTGACGAGCCTTTGATAAGTGGCACCCGCATTGAGGAGGCCAAAGGGCATTCCAATGTAGCAGTAGAGACCCCTGTCTGTGATAAATGAAGTGTGTTCCTGATCGGGGCCATACATGGGTATCTGGTTGTACCCAGAATAGGCATCCATGAAACTTAGAAGTGCATGGCCCGCTGTTGCATCTACCAACTGATCAATCCTCGGAAGTGGGAAACTATCTTTTGGACAATGCTTGTTAAGGTCAGTAAAATCCACACATGTCCTCCACTTGCCATTTGGCTTCTTTACGAGGACAGGATTAGCGAGCCAGTCAGGATAGAAGGATTCCCTGACGAGCCCGACCTCGAGCAACCTATCCACCTCCTCCTTGAGAGCCTCGGCTCGCTCCCCACTTATCGGCCTTCTTTTCTGCCTTACTCCCTTTTTGTTAGGATCAAGATTGAGTCTATGACACATCACATTGGGATCGATCCCAACCATGTCTTCGTGAGACCACGCAAATACATCCAAATTAGCTTTAAGGAACTCAACGAGCTCCCCCCTAAGATCAGGGCTCAGCTGCGACCCGACCTTCAACACCTTGGTTGGATCCTTAGCATCAACAAGAACAGATATTGTATCTTCTGCGGCTCCAGCTCGCTCCACATGTTCAGGAATGCGAGGATCTAAATCAATTTCAACATCACGAGCCCTGTTAGACTCGGCTTCATCCTACCTCATGGCTTCTGCCCCCGAGATCGGGGTCACTCTCATATTTCCATACTCGGTTACAATTGTCGTTTCTCGTGTAATCCCTTTATGCAAATCTACCAATGTTGATGTCTCCTTTCGAACCCATTTCCCTTTTCGTGCTCGCACCGCGGCCTGTTCTGGTCTCTCCTCATCACTAGCTTCTTCGATAATTCCTTCCTGTAGAACCAACACGGGTTGCGAGGCCTCCATCATAATAGCTCCTGGAACCGGCTCCACTTGTATACCCAAGCTATCAAAATAATCATCTGGCAACTCCTCGATAGATATTATGTTGCATCCAACTGAAGGTTGCGAAGCCAATTTGTGAGCCCTTTCTTCCTCTTCACTTTCCATATGATTTCTCTCCTTTTCTGCTGACTTAAGGGCCTGATTATAGCATTCTCGAGACTCATGCTGAATTCCTCTAACACATCCTATACCTTGCGGGGTAGGGAACTTCATCGAGAGGTGGTAGATAGAAGTCACCACCCTCATTTCCTTCAAGATGGGTCTCCCCACAATAGCATTATAAGCAGATGGTTGGTCCACGACCATGAAATCAGCGACCTGAGTAGTGATGCAGGGCTCGTCCCCAAAGTAATGGGGAGCCTGATGAGGCCTTTCACACTAATAGAAGCTCCAGTGAACCCATAGAGGTGGCCTACTGTAGGAATGAGGTCTTTGTCTATATATCCCATTTTCTTGTAGACATCATACATCAAAACATTCACAGCACTTCCATTGTCCACCAGTACTCTGTAGAAATTCTGTGAGCCAATGCGAACTCGAACTACTAGAGCATCGGAATGAGGATGGTGTACCCACTTCGCATCCTCCTCAATGAACATTATATTTGTGTCTTCCCCCTTGAAAAGCTTTGGGGGTCATTCCTGCAAATGATGCACATTGGTGAGGGGTCGCTCCCTTGCCTCGCGAGCATATCTCTCTCTTGCCTTGTTGCTGTCTCCTCCAATATGTGGCCCTCCAATGATCACATGAATGCTGTTGCCTCGCTCTTCCCTCTCTTTGCGAGGTTCTGTAGTTTGACCCACATGAGGTATAGCATTATATCCCAGCCCTAACTTGCCAGAATTTCCTTGATGTTTTTTTACTTCATGAACCGCCCACTCAGCTAACTTCCCTTCTCGAATTAATTGATCAATTTGTTCTTTAAGTTGCCAACAGTCCGCGGTATCATGCCCCTTTTGCTCATGAAAATCTGATATGTTAAATTATGTCTAACCGCAAGCGCACGGTATCTATTGTAGTAGATATTAGCAAATACGGGTCGAATCCTCAAGGAGACAGTTTCAATTCAATTGCTATCAATTGTTTCTAGTCACAAACGATTGTTGGAGAATTGTATTAACTACTAAAACAAATTTAACAAAGGTTTTTAAATCAATTAATTAAAGGATCTAGGGCAATTCAGGTTCACCATGTTTACACCAAACAAATCACAAAAGTATAGCTTTTCAATGGGATTAAGTAATTAAAGCAATGGTTAATCTTTCTCAAGCATTAACGCTCTCAGAATATCTAATGATGTTCTCACACTCACCTTCAATTCTGCTAATTGTATGTAAGCCTCTAGTAGTAAAATCTTTCGATCTATTACTCCTATTGCAATCAATTAATCCGTGATATTGCACAATTACACAAATTAAGAATTATAACATATCAATCAGAATTACTCTTTACCCATCAATCTACTAATCAAATTAAGCCCAAATCATGGTGCAAACATGGCTCCCCTTAGTACCCTAGAATTAAACTACTCACTCATGGTAGAATAAAAACTAATAATAATAATAATGAAAGAAGCCATAATAAACATGTAATAATAAACAAGATGAGATAAAGAGTACCTTAAACCTTTGAATAACGAAGAACAATGAAGATCCAAATTAAACTAAGTGCTTACAAAAGAAGAGATGAAGAGAGAAAAACCAAAACCCTAGCTTATGTAAAAACGTCTGTATATGTCTATCCCCTCTCCTCTTTTCACGTTTTTATAATATAACCTCCCAATAAAATCTGATCTCTATCTTCTAATAAAAGTATTTTTAATATCCTAATCAATTTACAAAAAGATATCCATAATTGAATAGGATTTTCTTGTAAAATTCGTCACTAATTTTGCTCCTCTGTTTCTGGGCTCTTCCAGTTGGATTTTGCTTACTGGACCACCTCTGAATTAAAGATAATTCCCTAAGCTTCGCGTGGACAGTAAGATCGTCAAATTCTGACTTCTGGAACTCAAGATATGGCCCAAACAGTGCAGGCAGCCCGTATAGCCCAATATTACGAATTTTCTCCTATTTTATCTCCAAAATAGCTCTTTTTGCTCCAAATCCTTCCAAGTTATGGATTCTTTATTTCCTACAATAAAACAATAAAATCTATTAAATAAAAATTCAAATCAATGCAAAACACAATAAATATGAGAATAAAATCATCTAAAATATATATAAAAATATACTCTATCAAACATCCCCACACTTAGCATTTGCACGTCCTCGGGCAAATAAGTGAAATAAAAACTAAGTCCTAACAAACATCACTTTCGTAGATGACACGATTGCATTGAGCATATGCAACAAGCCGTTAAACCCCTAGGCAGCCCTAGTAGGACGAGTGTTGTCTCGTGAGGGTTTATAGTGAATGTACCCACAAAATTCATCCAACCATGCAAAAGATCAATGCTAACACAACACCACAAACACAAGTCCTCTCATGCCACATCAACTTAAGAATCAAAGTAAACATACGATGTCTTGGTGTCGAAAGTGCAAGTATTCACGTAGTCTACTCAACCAACATGCAGAAGGTCATAAAAATTCATGTCAAGTGTAAAAATCGTTGGTAATCATGCTAAGACCACAAGAAACACATCTTTAAGTCTAAACCCGGGATCTCCTATGCCAAAACAAGTAATAACTCACCTTTCACTCAAAAAACGAATATTCACTCAAGAACAAGGTTAAGTGTATCACTCAATTCCAACAAAATCATAAACACAACTTGACACTCGCAATCAATCTCACTCTCAACACAACATACATTACTGATGACAATCAAAAGGTCTTTATCCGGGTTGTAGCGTGGGCTAGGGACCAGGTATGTCAAGTAAAGCTAAAACAGGTTAAATGTCAAAAGCTAGTACCCAACAATAATCATTATTCAATTCCCTTTCTATTAAAACAAATACTTCCCCACACTTGGATTTTTTCAATAACCCTTACATAATAACTTGACTAGTCGAATGAAGAAGGATCATACAAATATAAGAATGCTCTCAAAATTTTTTTTTCTTTTTTTTTTCTTTTTTTTTTTCTATTTTTTTCTTTTTTTTTTCTGAGAGCTAAGGAATAAGCACAATGATCCATAGATATTATTATGAATTTCGACTAGCAAGCATCAACCAAAATCAATATTCCCCAAAAGTATGATCATCAATAACCCCCCTTTTATGAACACCTTATTACTCCCTTAAGCACGATACTAGCCTTTGACAATTTAGGTTCAAATTTAATGTAAGGCCAATAGAATAAAAAGGATAATGGCAAGTAATGTGGTGTGTCACCGAAAGAATAGGATTAGGCTCAACGGGTTAACTAATTGATCATGTTTAAAAGGTGTGGAAATATGGGAAATACGAGGTTAAACCTAAGTGCCTTTATCATCTCATCATCAAGTAATGTCATGCATTTCAAGAAAGATCTCAAGTAAGTGCTAGCAATGTAAACAACATGTGGACACTCAAGCAAACGAAAAATCATGCAAAAGATATGCATATAGGCTCAAAACTCACTTGGTGTGACAAAACATAATCAATCCCAGGTAACAAGACTCTCTAACGCACCTACTTGTACTCAAAGCATGAAAACCAAGTCATCTTGCACATATTCATGTCATTCTAATCACTTACAACATCCAATTAAGTCTACCAGCTTCAACTTGCTAGTGTAAGTGTGTGCACAAGAACAAAGCACGTCACTTCTCATACAAAAGCATCCATAAACACAAGAATTCTACGCATGCATGGGTGTATCAAGCAAAATACAACAACTAATCAACTTGCATGGCCAGAATTATTTTTGGTATTTTTAATTTTTTAATTTTTTTTTTTTTTTTAAATCATCGAGAACTCATCCCCACACTTAAGCGGTTCATTGTCCTCAATGAACTAATGAACAAGATACAAAACTACAACTAAAAACAAAATAAAATACACTAAAAAGAAAAGAAAGAAAACTCCCCTGGAATCCCGTTCCTGCAAGACGTCTTACATATCCTTCCCCATCTTTTCCAACATGCTTGTTCAGCTAAAATCCCCTTTCTGTAACAATTTCCCAACACTAGCACCACCTCTCCCACACTTCGGAGCCATAAGAATCAATACCCAACTCACAAGAAAATCCACCAATAATGTCCAAGCAATATCACACCAAAATAGCCCAAATTCCAAGAAGAATACAAAATCCCAATTTACAAGAACACAAATTCGTAATAAAAATAAGATTAGAGAAAAAGATTTACCCAATACGAATCGGAGAGGTGAACTTGCAATTAATTCCTCTTTAGAATTGAATTTTTAGAGATTTAAAGAAATAGAAAAGAAATTGGATTTGTTATGGATAGGTGGGTATAAATATAAGATGATGGATAGGTGAAATTTAAAAATTTAGAGTGTAGGAGAGATTTGGGATGGGTTGAATTTGATGTAGGATAGGTAAAAGAATTAGGGATCGAAGGAATTTGAGTTAGGATAGAATTTGGGGGAATTTTTATAGGTTAAAACACCAAAAATCGGCAAAAAATAAAATCTGGAGCCTATAACGCATACGCAGCCTGCGTTACAGGTGCGCAGACTGCGGAACAGGCAGACACGCAGGCGCAACCTGCGTGACACAGGCGCAACCTGCCTGGAAGTCAGTAACGCAGGCGCAACCTGCGTGACAGAGTTGCAGCCTGCTCGAAAATCAGTTTTTTTTTTTTTTTTTTTTGGAAAAAAACAAAAAAAAATTTTTTTTTTTTTTTTTTTTAGAGAACACATACAACACAAATTTTTTTTTAATAAGAAAATGAAATTAAAAAAAACCTACTAACCTTATAAAAATCATGGGTTGCCTCCCAAGCAGCGCTTTTTTAGAGTCATTAGCTTGACCTTCTCAAAAATACTCCGGTAAAGGCGTAATATCCACTTTCTCGATCATAAACTCGTCACCACAAAAAGTATCAAGAGTGTTAGTGGTTGTCTTTATCCTGCAGAAAGTCTCCAAACAAGCATCAGTAAAATAAAATATGTCATTAATAAGCAATAGAGAGAGTGCTTGTGTAGTTTTGGAAAACTTTGTGATAAAACAGCGATAAAATTCGACACCACGAAAGTATTGAACTCCCTTGACATAAGGTGGAGGTTCTGGTGGTGGCTTTTCTTCACTCCTCACTTTCACTGGAGTCATTCGGACATCTTGGCTTATCACATCATTGGCTAATAAGACACTTCCATCTTCTCCCTCTTCTCGAGCTTGAAACGTATGAGCCACTTTGTATGGATCCTCAACCAGAATTTGAGAAATATCATCTTGGACAATATTTGTTATCACATCAACCTTGAAATAAGTGTTCTTGAGCAAAGAAGCCTTGTAAGTAGAGGCTAGATCGAGAGCAAATTTATCAATACATGGTAGCTGAGGTACAGGTTGTGGAAGAGAAACAACAACCATCTTTGTATTGATTTCCTTTGTAGCCTCATCATCAGTCACATTGTCCTTAGTAGCAGCAACATCATTGATCTCGTCATCGGTGGCATGCTCCTTCTCTTTATCAATGGCCTCATCATCAACATACATGGAGAAACTATCATATTCCTGATCGCTTGTGAGATTGATAGCAATCAGGTCCTCTTCGGATCGGATAGATGATGATGATAAATAGTCGAGTTGCCCTGTAGTAGAAGAGTTAGCCAACTGTGCAATTTGAGATTCAATCGCCAAACTTTGAGTTTCTAATTCTTCAGAACGCTTTAGCAGTTTATTCAAGATATCCCACATCTCATTTGTCTGATCAGCTTGCACATCTACGCTGGATTGAGAAACATGTAGATCTTCTTGTAGAGGAGGATATTGATATTCTTGCTGTGTCGGTTGCTCATATGACTGATAATATTGTTGCTCAAACTGGTGTTGATTATGATATGAAAAATTTTGAGCACCATTGTCCTGGTAGTAGAAATCTGGTTGATTCACGTATTCTTGATCAAAAGTGTTTGAATACTGATTGTACCCATATCCTTCTTCAAAAGAATTCATTTGTCCGCACTGAGCACTCTGAGAATTATAGACATTGTAAGAGCATTCCAAACCATAATGTCCCTGGACACCACAAATTGGACAGAAGTTGTAAGTTTTAGGGGCCACTTGTGACATCTCATTGATACTCATTGGACGCATAATGGGCTCTGTATAGTTGAATGAGGCAACTTCTTGAGTGCGTACCTCCAACATGGAAGAGAGTAGTGCAAAAGTATCAACTTCACCCATTGCAAACCTGTAAACTCTCAACAAAGCCAAGAAAACGTAAAATCTGCCTCAATTGGAACAAAGGTTCCAACGAGACAATGAAAACAATCTAAACAACTAAATTAAAATCAATAGAAACTCGCTGTCTCCCCGGCAGCGGCGCCAAAAACTTGATGTGTCAAATTATACCTAACCGCAAGCGCACGGTATCTATTGTAGTAGATATTAGCAAATACGGGTCGAATCCTCAAGGAGACAGTTTCAGTTTCAATTCAATTGCTATCAATTGTTTCTAGTCACAAACGATTGTTGGAGAATTGTATTAACTACTAAAACAAATTTAACAAAGGTTTTTAAATCAATTAATTAAAGGATCTAGGGCAATTCAGGTTCACCATGTTTACACCAAACAAATCACAAAAGTATAGCTTTTCAATGGGATTAAGTAATTAAAGCAATGGTTAATCTTTCTAAAGCATTAACGCTCTCAGAATATCTAATGATGTTCTCACACTCACCTTCAATTCTGCTAATTGTATGTAAGCCTCTAGTAGTAAAATCTTTCGATCTATTACTCCTATTGCAATCAATTAATCCGTGATATTGCGCAATTACACAAATTAAGAATTATAACATATCAATCAGAATTACTCTTTACCCATCAATCTACTAATCAAATTAAGCCCAAATCATGGTGCAAACATGGCTCCCCTTAGTACCCTAGAATTAAACTACTCACTCATGGTAGAATAAAAACTAATAATAATAATAATGAAAGAAGCCATAATAAACATGTAATAATAAACAAGATGAGATAAAGAGTACCTTAAACCTTTGAATAACGAAGAACAATGAAGATCCAAATTAAACTAAGTGCTTACAAAAGAAGAGATGAAGAGAGAAAAACCAAAACCCTAGCTTATGTAAAAACGTCTGTATATGTCTATCCCCTCTCCTCTTTTCACGTTTTTATAATATAACCTCCCAATAAAATCTGATCTCTATCTTCTAATAAAAGTATTTTTAATATCCTAATCAATTTACAAAAAGATATCCATAATTGAATAGGATTTTCTTGTAAAATTCGTCACTAATTTTGCTCCTCTGTTTCTGGGCTCTTCCAGTTGGATTTTGATTACTGGACCACCTCTGAATTAAAGATAATTCCCTAAGCTTCGCGTGGACAGTAAGATCGTCAAATTCTGACTTCTGGAACTCAAGATATGGCCCAAACAGTGCAGGCAGCCCGTATAGCCCAATATTACGAATTTTCTCCTATTTTATCTCCAAAATAGCTCTTTTTGCTCCAAATCCTTCCAAGTTATGGATTCTTTATTTCCTACAATAAAACAATAAAATCTATTAAATAAAAATCCAAATCAATGCAAAACACAATAAATATGAGAATAAAATCATCTAAAATATATATAAAAATATACTCTATCAAAATCACAGTACTTTGCTGTGTTCCAAGTTCCTTGTGGACCCATAGCACGAGGTTTTGTGAACATCCCTTTATTAGAGTTGACAGCATAGATATGATCAACTGAAGCCACTAAGGGAACAAACTTGTCTTCGTCTCTAGCCAGACGAGCCCGAGGTGGGGATCGTCTTGGGGGATCGCGATCCCTTCTTTTCGGGCTCGGGCTACGATCCTGCCTTCTTCTGGGGCTTCTAGAATCCTTTCTCTTTATCCCTTTGCCTTTACTTCCATTACTACCAGACCCAGCATTCTTCTTGAGATTTGCCAATGATTTCTCAACTCGCTTAAAGGGCTCAGCGACCCGATGCAACTCTGAAAGTGTACCAGGGGTTTGCTCCTGTAGTTTCTCCCAAAATTTGGTTCCTTCCCTTACCCCAGCAATAAGGAAATTCTTCACGGCCTCATCATTTGCACCTCGAACGCGAGGTACCTCTTGAAGTAATCATGCAAAGTTTCTCCGTCCTTCTATTTTATGTTCGCCAATGTGGACACAGGAGGTGCATAGAGCATTGAAGATTGGAACTGTTTGATGAAGATATCCACGAGCTGTTCCCATGAATCAATGACCACCAAGGATCCTAGCTTCGAGAACCATTGTTGGGCACTTCCCCTTAGCGAAGCTGCAAACAGCCTACACCTCGATAACAATGATACTTGATACACGTCCATCTCATTGTTGAATCGAATGACGAACTCAGCTGGGTCAGTCTCCCCATTATAGGTCATGTCAGAATGATGACCTCGAAACACTGTGGGCAGTGGAGCAGTGCGAATTTCATGAGTAAAGGGTGAGGAGGAACCCATGGTACTAAAAATCCCTTTCTCATTATTCGTCGCATCTAAGGCCTTTTTTAGTTCTTCCAGCTTATAATCACCGACCTTAGCCTCCTTATCTTCCTTTTTCTTCTCTCCAGTACTTCCATGATGAGATTGAGTCTTTTTTGGGTCACTAGACGCTTCCTGATCATCTCTACGATCCTTCTTTTTGTGTTCTTCCTCGCGATGGTGGGATCGTTCTCTATCTCGATTGAAAGGGGGTCTGTCCTCGCGATGATAGGACCGCTCACACTCTCTACGAGGAGAGGGGGGTCTGTCAACGCAACAATGTGACCGCTCACGATCTTTTCGAGGGGATAAGGGTTGAAGAGAACCTTTGCTCTTATTTTTAGATCCTCCATCCTTGTTGGCCTTAAGCTTCTCCAATTTGAGACGGAGATCGTGCTCGCTGAGTTTCTTTCCAACTCGGTCAAAAACACTGACAGACCTCCCCTCAGACGAGGTGGGCTTCGCCTTTGACCCTTCCTTATTCAAAGTGGCCTCCTCGTCATCCCAGTCAGGGTTCATTTGGTCTGTTGCTACATCCTCAAAGTCCCTTATTAATTGCTTGGTGGGGCCTTTGCTACCTTCTGCCTGATGAGTTCATTCACCTGTCCTCGCATTCCTCTTGAAGCCCCTAGAACTGTGTCGCTTCTCCATCTTAGCCATTTTCTCCTTTACTTCGATCATTTAATCACCGAGGCCCTTCAAAAATGACATGACTTCGCCAGTTAAAGCCACCTATTGGATAGGGGGTATTTCCTCCTTCTCAAACTCATCCTCGATCCCCTCATTGCGCACCTCGCTCTCTGGTGGATTCTTCTTCATGGGGTCGTCCTTATTTCTCTTATGCGACCCCGGAGTCTCTCCTTCCCCATTTTTCTTCTTGTGTGATTTAGTCATCGTTCTCCCAATCAATGACTGCCCCTCCTTCTAGCGCCAAATGTTATAGGGAGAATATTGTATAACAATATTTTGGAGGTTGCTGGATTTACGGAGCAAAATACGGATATTCTGCTATGAACACGAAGAACACGGAGGAGATTTGTAACTATTTATGGTTGATCTTGTCTATTGATATTTAGTGGTGAACTGTTTCTCAGACTTTACAAGATGCCTACGTACCCTATTTATAGGGATCAAGCCATACGTAGTTCTCTTAGAGAAGAAGTTATTTAGACGGGCTCGGCTTTCTATGGGCTCGGCTTGGTCCAAATCCACTAGTCGTCTCCTTGGGTTATTTTTTACCCATTTATACTGCTCATGACCCATGACCCATTAAAGGGAACCCACGGCTGCTATAATTATCATTATTGGCGAAACTGACTAGATGGCCTCGCATGCGACCTCGCTGGGCCCGACCTTGCTATTATGGAGATAACCTACTTATGCGACCTCGCTGGGCCTGACCATAAGCCTTCGTAACAAATATGCTCTAGGCCACGCTGGACCTCTAGGCCTCGCTGGACCTCGTGAACTGCGACCCCGTCAATAGGGCTCGCTAGCGATCCCGCTGCACAAAATAATGTGATGAATCTTCTTATGATGGCAAACTTTAATGACTCATTCTTCATCCCTAGGCCCATTATGTGTGATGCACTGATATTCTAGCCCATTAGGCCTGTTTAGGACTTTATGCCAAATTCGGGTATAACAAGGATATCATGCATCGCATACAGTGGTGTGGACTACAATTCGTATCACTTTTTGAATTTTATTTTGTTAAAGTTTAATTAGAGAAATTTTAATACTCACGCATTCTGCATTCATGCCTCGATTGAGAGGGCTACCGCTGGACTAAGTCTTGTAGATGGTATGGAAATTGGATTAGTATTAGTGATTAGATTTAGAAAGAAATTTTTTGATTTTTTTATGAAAAGTGTAACACTGAATATTAAATAAATTTCATCCAGCAATCTAAGATAAGGGAATACTTCTGAACCACGATGCTTGCGTCTCATGCTCTCACCAAACGTCAATTCCCCGGTCCTCACTAGCAGTAAAATTAAAGGAGAAGGTGGTAACACTATTAAATTAACTTTAGTAATTGACAACCTAACTGGAGAGGTTGTAAAATCTGGACCTGAAGCCGGAGCGGAGGTTAAAATACTGGTTCTTAAGGGTGATTACGCTGGTCATGAAGGATGCAACGGGGATTTGGAAGACTTCAACAATAGGATTGTTAATGAAATGGAAGGAAAGAAATCTATACTTCAAGGCACTACTACCATGAGGCTTAAAGAAGGCATCAGCAGCATTAATGATCTTTCTTTTACACAAAATGCACGCTGGATGAGAAAATCCAAGTGGTGCCTTGGGGCAAGAGCTGTGAATAGCTTCCCAGGAACTACGATAGAGCCAGCTAAGACAGAATCCTTCGACCTTAAAGATAAACGCACTAAATGTGAGTACTTCAAAAGTTCATATTTACTTTTAGTATAAAGTCTTGGAGATCTATCATCCATGTACACACACACACACACACACATACATATATGGAAGCCACTTGATAGGTTGAATTTGTTACAAGATGGCCTAGTATAATAAGTAGTTAGACGGTAAACCTGAATCCTCGAAAATTATGAAAGAGTTTAGATTCAACTAATGGCTCAATATTGATTAAAGGTGGACAGTCCACCAGATTACGTTTAACGGCTGATTACAAGTGAAACCACATCTGTGGCAAAAATAAGCACAAAATTATTAAGGTTCAGCTGAGACAGTTGCATATTATATATAGGCATTGGTGCAGCTGTGTTTCTAAGGTCTAGACTTTCTGATTCATATTTTGTGCTTGATTGTCGGTTGAAAGTATAATTGTAATAAAAAAATGTCTATCAAAATACTTTACACCTGTCTAATTAATATCTAGAGTATGTTGATCAATGTTTTCAGCATAAGCGAAGAAAGTGATTCCATCTTTGTCTGATAAAGTATCGCGGCTTAAACATATTGGCAAAGGCGTAACAAAACGTCTGAATGATGAAAAAATCTGTACTGTGAAAGATCTTTTAGTACTCCTCAACACGAATCCACAAAGACTCTACCAGGTAAATTTTCATTTTCTATCATCGTATTTCAGCTCCTTCTCAGTGGTATATTGTCTGTGTGCTACTATAGGTAATACTGTATTACAGCCTTTAGACCGAAAGATAATAGGAAGGAAAAAATTAAGAGATTACATTGGTAAACTGAGCTGGGGAACAAGTAAAAAAAAACCTATTATTGTTTATTAAAAACATTTAAACATTATATAAAACCTTGACACTTTGAAGATTTGATCAAGTACTTGTGTGTTCTGTTTGTTACAAAGAGGACAGGTACGAGGATTCAGTATTTGTCAATTGTGCTAGCTAGACACCTTATAACATTGAATATATGTTAAAGTTATCATGGCTATCGTGATTATCGCGTATCATATTGGTTAATATCACACTCCAGCTCAGCTCCAGCTCAGCAGCTCAACATTTTAGTTCAGTAACTTAAATCACCACCATCACCTGCCACGTAGGATAACAAACAACAAACTTAGAGTTAGTTACATTCTTCTGGTATATATACAGAGAATAGAGCAGTTAGTTAGATTAGATTGTGAATACAGAATGTACTACCAGTGTAATTAGAGTTAGTTACATAGTTTGTAAATGCTTCTTCTTCTTCAATGAAACATGAGAGTTTCTTGATCATTTCTATGGCGTTCTTCTGTGTTTCGTTTCCAAATAGCTAAAACTCATATATCACCTACGGATGCATTGGTATGTCTATCCACTGTCCACATGCATGTTCCGTATGCAGTTTTGTTCTGCTTTTGTGTTTATTCACAAGTGGATAAGGTAAACATCTTAAAAAGAAAACGTAAGGTATTCCGTCATATAATGTCTGTACGTCCATCAATTGCATTGGAGAATCAAGTCAATTAGGTCCTTTTGAACAAGGCGTCGGTCCAATATACTCTGCTCCCCTTTCTGACGAGGAAATTCTGAATTTGTTGATCCCTTACATTCAACCTGAAAGGCGCAGCCTAGAATTAAATCCTAAACTGTCATGGTTTATTATCTGTGTTTCACGGTGGTACATGATAAGGAAAAGGGTTGGAACCTCAGAAAGGGATCGTGCAAACAAAAAACAGAAGATCACGTGACATATGCAGAAATGAATTTTTAACTCATAGTTACATGAATTTTTAAACTTATTGCATAGGTACTGCCGATGAAGATATGTGCAGGTTCAGGGGAGCAGAATGTTGGATTTTGATTCAGCAACGGTACAAGAGATCATCGAAAGCATTCCTCTGTTTCTCCAGACTCTTAATGCACCTTTCAAAGCTTTGTTTTAAAGATGAAGCTCTTTCAAATTTGAATTAGGTAAGCACACTGTCCAAAGGGAAGATAGAATGCAGTAGGGCTGTAGGGGACGGGACATTTCCAGTTCTGGCAATGGAAGTTGATGGTCTGTAGAAAATGGTTTATGAAACAAGAAATGATTTTAGCTCTGCTAGATGCCTGATATGTCAGATATCTAGTGAAATTATAAAATGAAATGTGGAGAACGACTTGTATGAATTCAATGAGATAGAAAAAAGTTGCTTGTATTTAGCAAAAAAAAAAAGTTGTTTGTACAAGCCTTGTTTTTTTTTTTTTTTTTTAACCGGGAACTACCCCACACACTTGTATGTGGGATTTCAAACCCGGGGAGATATGTATGATGTATGCATTTGTTGTTTGAACTAATAGTAATTTAAAGAGTATAGTGTAATAAGTTTAGAGAAGCGGAAATGTAAGAGTTTATGTTCACATACACAGAGTAATCAATGAAGAAGATGAATCATCTGTAAGCAACATAACAGTCTCATATTGAATCAACAACATCCATTACAAACTGAGCAAAGCTCTGAAGAAAGTTACAGAAGAAAAGTTTGTTATTATGAAAAGTTAACTAGAGAATGTTTCTCTTGTCTTTTATAACAAGAAATGTAACTAACTATTCAGATTGACAGCTGTGACGCCACATCATCTTTTGTCTTGTTTTTCTCATCTACGCCACTTGTACACTGTGTATTGGATAATATTCCCCCCTCAGATGGAATGTGGGAAGGTTGAATCACATTCAATCCGGATAGAAGAAACCAGTGAGCACGTCTGTTGAGGCCTTTCGTAAGAACATCAGCTAACTGATGTGTACTAGAAATATGAACGGGACGAATCTGTTTGAGCTGGACCTGTTCACGAACAAAATGGCAATCAATAGCAAAATGTTTAGTCTTAGGATGAAAAACAGGATCCTCAGCAATATCTAATGCAGCCTGATTATCACAATGTATAATAGTGGGAGGTGCTTGAGGAACATTAAGTTCAGATAAGAGAAGGTGCATCCAAGATAATTCACAAGTAATGTCTGCTAATGAACGAAGTTCAGACTTTGCAGTAAAACGAGAAACAACTTTCTGTTTCTTAGACTGCCAACTAATGAGTGAAGGACCAAGCATCAAGCAATAACCAGAAACAGAGCGAGCTGTGTCAGTACATGTACCCCAATCACTATCACAATAAGCTGTTAGCTTAAGATCAGAATTAGAAGGATAAAATAAACCTTGAGAAGGTGTTCCCTTAAGATAACGAAGAACTCTTTAAACAACCATCAAATGAGGAACACGAGGAGATTGAAGGAATTGACTCAAATGATGCACAATAAAAGAGATATCAGGTCGAGAAACAGTTAAGTAAAGAAGCTTTCCCACAAATTTTCGATAGAGAGAAGGATTGTCAATGAGTTGACCATCATGTTGTGACAGCTTGACAGTACTATCAACATGTAGGGATAATGGCTTAGAATGTTCAAGACCAGCTTCTAAAAGCATATCATGCACAAATTTGTGTTGATGAAGAAAAATGCAAGTAGAAGTTCTGCTAATTTCTAAACCTAAGCAATATTGAACAAGTCCCAAATCCTTAATGGTAAAAGTAGAATCCAAGACAGATTTGACATGTAATATAGTGGGAGTGTGATTTCCAGTCAGAAGAATATCATCGACATAAACAAGGGCAACTGTAAATTGATCACCTGAATTGTAAGTAAACAAAGAATAGTCTGCCTTTGTCTGAACAAAACCAAGACCAAAAAGAACATACCCCAGTTTCTCAAACCATTTTCGAGAAGATTGATGAAGGCCATATATACTCTTGATGAGTTTGCAAACCAAATTAGGAGTACCATAAAGAGAATGACCTTTTGGGAGTTCCATATAGACATCTTTATAAAGATCCCCATGAAGGAAAGCGTTTTTTATATCTAATTGATGAATATCCCACCCTTTAGCAGCATCAATAGCTCACAAGGTGCGTACAGTAGCCATCTTGGCAACTGGAGCAAAAGTGTGGTGATAATCCTCTCCTTCGGTTTGTGTGTATCCTTTTGCCACTAAACGTGCTTTAAATTTATCAAGATCACCATTAGCATGATATTTAACCCTGTAAACCCATTTACAACCAACCATTTTCCTATCAGGTAGTAAAGGAACAACAGACCAGGTTTGGTTATTTTCTAATGCATGCAACTCTTTGTGCATTACATCGATCCATCTTTGATCTATAATGGCTTGGTTATATGTAAACGGTTCTTTGTAATGTATAGAAGGAGAGACTGCACAAGCATAAGCACAAGCAGACGTAGGGATAGTATAGTGATCAAGATTGAACTTATTTTCATCAATAGGACAATCTAAAAGAACTGCACTACTGATAGCAGCAGTAGTAGAATGTGAGGAATGTAAAGTTGGAAGATGATAGTCTTTCATCCAAGAAGGTTGGATTTTATGTCTTGTAGAAACTCTAATAGGTGCTGGTTGTGTGGGTGAAGTGTGCTCAGTAGGCAAAGTAATAAAAGGGTGAGGTGCCAAAAGTGAATCAACCTCAGTTGTATCATTTTCTGTGTCAATTGTATCACATGTTAAACCAGAATTATGAGTAGACAAGTCAATATTAGAAGATACTGTAGGAATGTCTGGAAGAATGTCAAGAGGACTAGACATGATTTTATCAGATAAGTCAAATGGAAAAGGATAATAAGGAAGTGCAGATGACACAGAAGTTTGACTAGAAAAAGGAAAAACATCTTCATGAAAGACAACATGTCGTGAGACATAAAATGTCTTAGCTATAGGATCAAATAGTTTGTATCCTTTTTGATTATTAGGATAACCAACAAAAACTGTTGGAATAGCTCGAGAATCGAACTTATCAGATGTAGGATGTGACATATAAGCAAGGCACCCAAAAATACGAAGATGTGTATAAGAAGGAGAAGAATGAAAAAGCATTTCATATGGGCTTACATGACCAAGAACAGATGATGGAATCCTATTAATCAAGTAAGTCGAGGTGAGATTGCATTCTCCCAAAAAAGCAATAGGAAGCTTGGATTGAAAACTTAATGCCCTTGACATTTCCAATAAATTTCTGTGCCTTCGTTCCACTCGACCATTCTGTTGAGGGGTGTATGGACATGTAGTTTGGTTGACTACACCATTAGCACGAAAGAAAGCTGATAGATCATGATTGAGAAACTCCCCTCCATTATCAGTTTGTATACACTTAATGAGGGTTTTGAATTGAGTGGATACATAAGCATGGAAATCCTTTAACGACTGTGTAACATGTTGTTAGGTAGGTAAAAGTATTGTCCACAAAGCTCTAGTATAGTCATCGAGAATGGTTAAAAAATACCTACAACCACTATGAGTTGCTGACCTATATGGCCCCCGGACATCACAATGAACCAAATCAAATGCATTACTAGCATGAGATGTACTAGTAGGAAAAGGAAGCTTACACTGTTTGGCCAAAGGACAAATAAAATGAGAATGATCATTTTAGTAGAGACTTCCAATCCAGAAATCTGAGAAAGAACAGTTATGGGAATATGACCCAAACATTGGTGCCATATAGAAGGTGAGACCTTATGGACAGATAAAGAACATGATGAATTATTAACAGAACCAGGAATTAGTTGATATAAGCCATCCAACAGAGTGCCAATCACTATTTCCTTGGTTTGATGATTTTGAAGAATACATTTCGAAGGAGTGAAAAAGATACTTGAATTGTATTGAATAGGCAATTTACTAATGGATAGTAAATTGAATTTGAAAGAAGGGACCAATAAAACCTCAACCACAAGGAGGGATACTGAAGTCAAATAAACTGAACCTTTGTGTGTAACTAAAGCTGTGTCACCATTAGGAAACTTGACTGTAATAGGACAAGATAGTGGAGTAATGTTGTGCATTAAGGCAGGATTACAACACATGTGGTTGGTAGCTCCTGTATCTAGAACCCAAACATTATGAGAATCAGATATAGATGCACAGGATGGAACAGTACCTGCAATGTTATTGCTTCCAATTGTAAACTGATTTTGTGGTCCTTGAGTATGACTTTTCTGGAAACTTTGCATAAGAATATTCATCTGAGATTGAAGAGCTTCCATTTGTTGTGTGAAAGATGCAGGATTTGACTCAGAATACTGATTAGGAGTAACTACAGCAGATGCTCCATAACCAGAATCAGAAACTTGAAAAACATGACCAGATTTAGATGCTCCAGAAGAAGACTGTTGCACTGCATTTGAAGACTTGATGAATGGCTTTCTCTTGCCCTTATTGTTAGGATGATATGGATGGTCCAAAGGATACCCAACAAGCTTGTAGCATTTGTTTTTGGTATGATTCTTGCCATGACAGTATGAGCATTCTATGGCTGTTTTTTCTGAATACTTGTAAGTTACAGGATTAGACTTAGGTAAATTCACCATCATTGCAATAGGATTAGACAAGTGTCCCTGAGTATGTCTTTTCCTTTCCTCCTGTTTGATTAACATGAATGCCTGATTCACAGTAGGCCATGGATTCATCATTAGCAATTGTCCCCTAGCTGCTGTGTAACTTGTATGCAATCCCATCAGAAATTGAATCAACTTAGTCTTTTCCATTTGCTTTTCCCAATCCTTTGCAGCATCACAAGTACACTTAATCATAGGCTGTAGAGATTTGATTTCATCCCAGAATCCTTTCAACTTATGAAAATACATCTCAACTGAATCATTTCCTTGTTCTAGCTTGAACAATTCCTTTTGAGTCTCATACAATTTATGACCACTCACAGCAGAGAAACGTTCATTTAGCTCATCCTAAACATCTCGTGCATTATCAAAGTAACTCATACTATTACTAATCTCTTCTGACACCGTGTTTAGGATCCAAGTAATGATCACATCGTTAACACGTTTCCATTGTGCAAACATAGCCAAATTCGCTTCAGGAGCAGGAAATTCTCCATTGACAACAACAAGTTTATTTTTAGCAGATAATGCAATTTGCATAGAACGTTTCCAGGAAACATAATTCTTAGAACCGAGTAGTTTCTTAGA
This sequence comes from Kitagawia praeruptora, assembly GCA_037693485.1. NCBI lineage: Eukaryota > Viridiplantae > Streptophyta > Magnoliopsida > Apiales > Apiaceae > Kitagawia > Kitagawia praeruptora. The sequence continues at coordinate 24,591,594 of CM075350.1, read as the reverse complement.
AATCAATATCATTCCTGGTTGATCGTTGTTATGTAGATACAAAGGATGTATGTTGCTATCTCTACTCATAGAAACAGAGTTTGTATGCAAACTAGATGATTCATTAACATTAAGATGAGGATTAGTACCAGTAGACGTCGTTGCCGCCATTGGAGATGAATTCACAGCTGTTAGAGCTTGAGCATATGAATAATTTCGATTCTGAATCATATAATTTGAAGATCAATCACGAAACCCTAGCTTTCTCGAACAAAAATTTTGTGTATGGAAAGATATGTAAACTCGAAGATTAAAGAGTAAACAAAATCAATCGATCAATCTTAAGAACAAAACGAAAAATGTAATGAAGATTAAGACAGAACGAAGTCAAAGAACAAGCTTAGATCAACGTCGACGAAGAAGACGAAGCTTTAATCGCCATTGGAGCTCTGATACCATTTAGAGAAGCGAAAATGTAAGAGTATATGTTCACATACACAGAGTAATCAATGAAGAAGATGAATCATCTGTAAGCAACATAACAGTCTCATATTGAATGAACAACATCCATTACAAACTGAGCAAAGCTCTGAAGAAAGTTACAGAAGAAAAGTTTGTTATTATGAAAAGTTAACAACTAGAGAATGTTTCTCTTGTCTTTTATAACAAGAAATGTAACTAACTATTCAGATTGATGGTTGTGACTGCCACATCATCTTTTGTCTCGTTTTTCTCATCTACGCCACTTGTACACTATGTATTAGATAATAATAAGTGTACTGTGTACATGGCCTATATATCACTTGCAGTACTTCACTTTGAAATTACCTTTTGAAGTTGATATTTTGCGTATGTTAGTTAGTTTTGTGAAGCTTTATTAGTCCAATTCATGCCTCAGCGATCATGTTTGTATAATTATATACTAGCACTAGCATTTTACTCATATCGAAAATATAATTTTAAAAAATATTAAACTATAAAAACATATTTAAGTATCAAAAAATAAAATATTTTGTTGTAATTTGTTTTTTTTCCCAAATAATTTTACGACATTTAATGCTAATTTTAAGAAAAATTCAACTAAATTTAATATAGACCTGTATTGAGGATCAGGAATAGAAAACAATAAAAACATCTATAACCTTTATTAATAAGCGAAACCCCTTTTTAAAGGTACTGTTTTTTTTGTTCGCACCATATATTGGTTTTAACCCTAAATTCTTATTTACTACTTTTTTGGTTCACATCATATTTTGGTTTCACTCCTAAACTCCTATTTCTACTAAAATTCTATGTTGCTTTTTTAATTAAAAAATATAAAACCTATTATAACTATAATTCTATTTTTGTAATTATTGGTTCGCACCATATTTTGGTTTCACCCTTAAACTCCTTTGTTTACTAGAATTCTATGTTGTTTTTTTATTCAAAATTTATTTAATTTAAAAAATAAAAAGCGAAACCCCTTTTTAATGGTACTACTTTTTTGATTCGCACCGTATTTTGGTTTCACCCTAAACTCCTATTTACTACTTTTTTGGTTCGCACCATATTTTGGTTCCATTCCTAAACTCCTATTTTTACTAGAATTTTATGTTGTTTAAAATTAAAAAAATATTAAATCTATTATAACTATAATTCTCTTTATGCAATTATTGGTTCGCACCATATTTTGGTTGTACCCCTAAACTCCTTTTCCTATTAGAATTCTATGTTGTTTTTTTAATTAAAAAATTAAAAACCTATTATATAACTACAATTCTCTTTTTAAAATTATTGGTTCGTACCGTATTTTGGTTTCATCCCTAAACTCCTATTTCTACTAGGATTCTTTGTTGTTTTTTTAATTAAAAAAATAAAAAAAACCTATTATAAATATAATTTTCTTTTTATAATTATTTTAATTAACACGAGATACCACACACAATAAATTTACAAGTGCACTTCATTAAATTAACTCTACATTATAAAATAATTCAAAGACTTAAAAAAAATGGAATCGTGACAACTGTGAGTCATGTGAATCGTGACCTGCTTAGTCGTTAAATCCTCCCCTCACTTCTCTCCTCTCCCTCGACACCCATATATATACATACAAACTCCACCAACATTTTAGTAAAATACAATTAACAAGTTAAACAAATATCCACCAAGGGGAAAGAATATATTATCTACTCTTAATTAAGCTATACCAACGGGGTAAAACACCAACGAGGTATAATCTACTTACAAATATACTTACAACAACAAATTTACAAACCATTGTTTTAGACGAAATGATCACCCTCCATCAACGAAGTACAAAAAAGCAATAATAACCAAATCTGTGTGAAGGTAAAGATTCTATATCTTATAACAACTTAAGTTTTTTTCAACATAATCGCTTTCTAGCCAGCCAAGTTGTGCCCATCTACATGCTCTTTAATGTGCCATTAAGGTCAATTTATTCATCATTATCCTAATTATATTTAGATAAACTTTCATGAAAACTTAAATCTTTGCAACACATTAGCTTTTCATCATACTCATATCAGCTTTTCACAACATAAAACATTTCCTAACTTTTCTAACTAAAATCTCTTCTTTCCAAAAATAAGTTCGTTCTAATTAATGAAATACACTAATAATATTATAATTACTAATAACTAACTGATTAGCTTTTTCAGCTAAAAGGTAATATCTTTTCTATGCTTTTTAACTAAAATATCTCATTTTCATACTTGATTTTTTTACTTAATTATCCTTACTTAAATGTTTATTATTAGTAAAAACGTGTAATTCTATTTTATAAAATAAAATAACGATGTTATAGTTCTTAATAACTAACCAATTACCTTTCTCATTGAAATACATTATTTTTTCTAACTTTTCTGACTAGAACATCTCTTTTCCAAAAATATCACGGGTCATTCTTTTTAATGAAATAAACTAATAAAAATAGAATTACTAATAACTAATTGATTACCTTTTTCAACTACAACGTAATATCTTTTCAACATATTAATAATGAATTAAACAACCTTTTAATTAATAAAATATCTATTCAAATGATATTTCAGTCTCCGAATTTGATTTCACCTCATGATTCGTATCCACCGAAATTATTAAAATTTTGTTGTAAATATAATTGTTTTTTTATTATATTTTTAAGATCATTCAAAATTATGAATTAGTGATTATTTTAAATTAATTTTCTCGATCCCGTACTTTGCACGGGTTATCATCTAATAATTATTAATAGAAAAATAAAGCAATTACACATTTTTTTTCTTCTTTAAATGCAAACAAAGTAGAAATTGTCAAATATTTGAAAATTTTTGAATAACCATATTATACTGCTAATTGGACCTGTAATTGGACCTTAGGAGGTTGGTGAGTGATCATACTATGCTGCACATAAATTACTTATAGTACCTTAATTTCTTATTCAGTTTTTCCTTTGTTAATTTCATAAAAAAAAGTCTTGTTTGAATTCAAAAAGGTCTTAAAAAAATCGAAAGCTTCTTTATATTGTTTTCCCCATGCAATTGAGTGTTAGTCACAGAGGCATGCCTGAATACATCTAATAACAAGTCTAATTGTTTGTAATGCTTTGCATTACCTACATGACCCCTTAACTGGGGAACCCTCTAGTTGTAGAGTTTCTACTTGTATTTAGTACTTGTAATAGGCATCAAAATTCTAGCTATGTAATTGTATAAATTAAGTCATGAAATAATGTTTGAAAGAAGATCCAGAGATCATGCCTCAAGCTTGAAGAACAAGGCTGTAAAAATAAACACAGTCAAGTTTTGAAGAATGAAGATTTGCCTAAGTACTAATTCGAGAAGTGTTTTGGTCTATTCGAGAAGTCAAGGTTTCGAGAAGTCAGTGATTCGATATCTCAAAAGACACTATTCGATATCTCAAGGAGCCAACAAGTCAAAGCCTCATTTGATAACTCAAGGATTCGACATGTCCAACACTCTATTCGAGAACTAAAGATGTTAACTAGTCAAAGCATCATTCGAGTTCTCAAAGAGTCAACAAGTCAAAGTTACATTCGATATCTCAAGGACTCAGGAACCTATTCGTCATCTCAAGGATTCCATAAGTTAAAATTCTATTCGATAAGCCAAGAATTCCTGAAGAAAAGACTAATTCGAGAAGTGATTCGATATATCAAGAATACAGTATTCGAGAACTCAGAGTTATCGATTAAGGCAATTCTAGTTCTCGAATCAATTACTTAACCATTTCTCGAATGGGTTTTTGAAGAAAAAATACTGAAGTAGTAGAAATCAGATATCTGCAACATGCCAAGGCACTTTCAGAACCACAATACTGTAAAGTGTTTATGGGAAGTCTACAAGAAGCTTAGAGAGTTGTTACAGGAGACAAGTTGCTAAAGAAGTGGATCTGAGCAGGTTAAAGAAAGGTCAAATTACATGTTGCTTGGATGTTTACTCGAAAAGGGATAGACAAATTAGAAAGCAGTTTTGTCTGTCACTACATTTGTAGTAAGTAGGTTGTACACATGTTCTATAAGTGTACAACCTCACTTCTCTAGCAGCAACAACAAGTTTTTCATTATCTTAGATAACATCTCTTTGAGAAAAAAAACTGAAGCTGAGAATACCAACATTTGTGTATTCACAGATTGTAGCAAAAATCTTTATTTAATACAACGTTAGATTAAAGTGAGTGGTTGTGTTCTTAGTTCCGCACTTATATATTTTGTGAAACACAAACACACACTTAGCTACACAAACATCAAACATATTCAAACCTTCAAACAAACGTTCTTGAGATTCAAATCAAAAGAAAAGTTTGAAAATACATTCATCCCCTCCTCTGTATTTTCTTGTGTGTATTCCATACTCAGCATTGAAAAATTATATTAAGGACGATAATAAGAAATAAGAAACTGATTGAGTGATTAATATAGTAAATCTCAAAAACATAAGTTTAGAAGTATTTAAACCCATGACAAATGAATATTCCCTTAAAGTCAATTAAAATGGGAATTTTACCGTATTGAATTAGCTCGTTGTTAGTAATCTTAAAACACTATTTACTAATCAATCATGCTACATACAGATGTAATTTCATGGCTCAATGTATCTGCAAGATCGTCAAAATCTTATAAGACATACATATAAGCATAATTATTCAACAAAAAAAACATATATATAATTAATTTTCTCTCATAATATGTCAAATATCAACAAAGATAAAATTAAGTATTGAAGCCCGACTATGATACTTAAATTTTAGTATTGGTCATGTTATGCATAAAAACTTATAACTTGTGCATATTTTATTATTTTTTCATCTTTTTAAATTAATTTTTGTGGTAAATATTTTTGTTATATAAGATTTTTAAAATTATTAGGTGTTTAAGATGTGTTTAAATAAAAACAGTTATATGTGTCATAATTAAAAGGGTTTGATGTTCCTGAGGTTACCTCAGAAAAATTTCCTGAGGTATTCATATTAATGCACGAGGGTACAATTGTAATTTCAAGATTATTTTAAGAAAGCTACCAATATTTACAAAAATGCCATAATATTTATACTATAACCTCAGGTAAATCTCCTGAGGTAACCTCAGGAACAGTTTTCTCTAATTAAAATATGTTTGTATAACAGTTTGGCCTGTTGTCATAAAATTTTAAATAAAAAAGCCCAATAGGTCCAAGTTATCAAAGTACATAAAGCCCAATAGGTCCATATATAGTATAAATCGTTTAATTGAATTTAACAACAACAAATTCTAAAAATGAAGGATATTTTAGTCAATTTGTAATATCATGTTCTAAATTCTAAAAGATTTTCTTGTTATAGAGGGTATTTTGGTCAAATCAAAATGTAGTGCTCTAAAACTTACAAAAATTCATCTATATTGAAGGATATTTTAGTCAATTCATAATATACTGTTCTAAATTCTAAAAGTTCTCTGAGGGTATTTTTGTCATTTCGTAATGTAATGTTCCAAACCCTAAAAAAATCCAATTATAAAAGCGCATGTTACCAATCTCTGAAGAATGTCATTCTCACGAATGTGACGGCGACTTCAAAGTATTACAATATACACGCCTTCATACCGGTAATTGTAATACTTATAGTGATGTATTATACGATTGTCGATGTAGAATCGATTGTTTTTTGATTCGATGTACAACTTTCTTTTTACGATTTCAATTTTTTCAACAGGTTTGATAATTTATGTGCAGGTGTGGCAAAGAAAGATCTAATATGAGGTACCACCGTAACAAAATCATCTATTAACATAAACCAAATTTAAGGTATGATTTCGTTACTGAATACGACATTTTTCATTTATCAACATTTTCTCATGATTTTTTTTGATAGCATTTTGCATTACATTCTATTAATAACAATTTCTTTTATTTTTCTGTTTATAATTTGATAAATTTTACAATTCCTAAAAATGTTGTTGCAAATGATGAATTAATATTATACAATTAATTTTTTTTCATAATTAAATAAAACCTTCGTGCACACATATGAATCACACAAATAAGATTGTGTCAAGTGTTATTTGAGAACATTTTTTAGATTTACTTTGAAATAGTAATATATTATATAAAAAAAATTAAGATGCCTTGCAATTAAAGATAGGGTTGTAGTTATTTTGAGGAAACAATGTCCATACACGCCGTATTCTTATCAAAAGTCATTTTGTTTCCCTCATTTTTCCGATTCTCATTGCAAAACATTTCGTTTCACGATTTTTGTTGAAAAATAAGAATCCAACAAAAAAAATTTAAAATCTATTTTTTTTCTTAAAAAAATTCATTTACCTTTATTAAAGTTATATGTATCCATACACATGCCCAAGCTCATTATTTGGTTTCGATATCTATATTTAGGTTCAGACAAATTTTTTAATTTTAATTTGATCCATAGATTATTCATTTTAAAGTATTGTATCCATATTTTAATTCGTACAAGATCCATCTTTTTATTTGACCCCTTTTTAATTACAATACTTTAAATATCATTAATGTAATTTATATTTTTTATGAAAAGTTTATTACTAAAAGAAATTTGAACCAATTTTTTAATTTGATAAGCTCATTAATTCATGACATAAATAACATATACAATAAAAATTTTATCGAAATTAATATTTAAATAAACTTACTTTAATTTATAAAAGCAATGCATTCATGTTAATATTAGAGGGGTGTATTGAATTTAGATTTTAATGGATTGATAATAGTCAATGTATTTTAGTAGATTTTTGTTGATTTCAATTCTACGTTGATTTTGGTAGAGTTGATGAAAAATCTCGTAGAGTCTTGTTGATTTAACAAGAATTCTTGACAAATTCTTCAAAATCTCATTGATTTGGATGAGATTTCAAATGATATAAAATATACTAGCAAATCTTTCAAAATCCATCCTTTTATCAAATAAAAAAAATTCATGAAATTTTGAATACCATCAAATTTGGAAGGACTTTTTAAAATCTAAAACAAATATACCCAGATTTTAATAGACTTTTTAAAATCTAAAACGAATACACCCAGATTTTAATGGACTTTTTAAAATCTAAAACGAATACACCCAGATTTTAATGGATTTTTTGAAATCCTTATTGAATACCACCAGATTTCAAAAGACTTTTTAAAATCCAAATTGAATATCCTAGAATTTCAGAAATTCAAAAAAATCCTTCAAAATCCGGATTGAATACACCACTCTTAATTATTTCAAATTTTATTAATCAATATTGAATATAAAATTATTTAATTTATTACAATTAAATAATTTTTGAAACAACCGCATGTTACACACGGTTTATAATCAAATCAGTTAAATACTAATATGAATCTTATATATATTGGCAAAAATCTTAATACGATTAAATAAGATTGTAGATAGATTAAGAAGACATTGGCAGTGATTCTTTCTCCATTAAAGCTACATAATTCGTAGTGGCATATGACACTTTGCCTCATGGACTGAATTTTGTATTTGATATATGGGATGGCATTGTTGTTTGTGAATGAAGATTTTATCAGAAGGCTTGATAATTTGTGGAATTATTTATGAGAGAGGTAGAATGGACCATGGGAAATGGCATGTATCCTTGAGCTTCAATTTATATTGTAAGATTAGTGTCCGTTGCGAATTTTTATCATATCGGATTGGTCGATGAAAGCAGTATAATTTTTAAATTATTGTGATTTGTTAATATCTTTTAAGATAACATTATCTTTTTAAAATATGAAAAGTGCAACATACAACATTTTTTTTATTTTTGAATCATTTAAAAAATATATTAGGAATAAAATTATATTTTAATTTTCTGGGTATATTCTTGGTTAGCATTGACGCAAATCTTAAAATGAAAAAAGATATAAAAAAATTCCTTCCTTTTGTAATAAAATATAAAATTCAATATCCTGACATAAAAAAGAATATCAAATTCATGGAAAAAGATATTAAAAAAAAAAATCTTCCTCTATTCAATGTCCCGATTAAATAAGATTGTACATAGATTAAGAAGACATTGGCAAAAATCTTACTAACATTTTAGCTAATTAAGCTATGTGGGAATTTTGTAGAGAGTAGCTGTTAAATATTGATATTCTCTATTTTTTTTCAGGACATTAAATTTGATATTCTCTCTTTTTTTTGTCATGACATTGAATTTGATATTCTTTTTTTTTTTGTCATCGGGACATTGAATTTGATATTCTGTTCCAAGAGGAAGAATGTTTTTTTTATCTTTTTCCATGAATTTGATATTCTTTTTTTTGTCAGGATATTGAATTTTATATTTTATTACAAAAGGAAGAAATTTTTTTTATATCTTTTTTCATTTTAAGATTTGCGTCAATGCTAACCAAGAATATTCCCAGAATATTTAAATATAATTTAATTCATAATATATTTTTAAATGATTCAAAATTAAAAAAAATGTTGTATGTTGCACTTTTCATATTTTAAAAAAATATTGTTATCTTAATAGATATTAACAAATCACAATAATCTAAAAATTATACTACTTTCATCCAACCAATCCGATATGATAAAAATTCGCAGCCAACGCTAATCTTACAATATAAATTGAAGCTCAGAGGATACATGCCATTTCCCGTGGTCCATTCTACCTCTCTCAGAAATAATTTCACAAATTATCAAGCGTTCTGATAAAATCTTCATTCACAAACAACAATGCCATCCCATATATCAACTACAAAATTCAGTCCATCAGGCAAAGTGTCATATGCTACTACGAATTATGTAGCATTAATGGAGAAAGAATCAGTGCATGAAGATTTTCATCCCCTGATGGATTTCTTGAAAACTTCTCCAATCAGTTATGCACTCACTGCAAGTCCTACAATCTATGCTGAGATAGTTCAAGAAATGTGGAGCACAGCTGATTGCAGCAGCACAAGAGGTGAAATAAAATTCACAATTAAGGGTAACTCCTATGTCATTACTCCTTCTGTGATTAATGAAGCACTTCATTTCCCTGAATCCAACTTCGAAAACACACCTACTGAGGGTGAGATTATTTCCATGTTAAAAGCTATTAATTATGCAGGGGACCTCTGTTTTTCAGGTCAGATACTTAAGAAGAATTTTAGGAAGGAGTGGTCGTATTTTTTCGACACTCTAAATAAGGTTTTTGCGGGGAAATGTAGTTCCTACGATACCATAAATACTTTTGTTCTGAATATTGCTTGTAGCCTTTTGTATGGTAGGAGAATTGACATTGGAAAACTATTGCTTGATGAATTCACTTTTAAATTTGGTGCTACGCAAGATAGAGACCGCATTATCTACTATGCGAGATTTCTTATGATTATTGCTAACTATTTGTGTAAGGATATTTGTATCGAAGACAAAGATGATACATTGCAAGTGCATATGCAAACAAAGAAATTGTTTGCTGGCTTAGTAACAAAGAATCATAATGCTGAGGCTGAGTTTGTGGTTCCAAAGCACGTTCGAGAACAGCTCTCTACTATATATTCCGCACTCTCACTCTCACACACAAGTTCTTTGCAAGATCCTCCCACAATTGAGGATGTGAGAGAAGGCTACACTTCTCCGACCCAAGAAGCACTTCCCTCGCCATATCAGTCTGGAACAGTAGCCACCTCTCCGGTCTCTCAATCAGCTGGTAAAAGAAAGAGAACTACTTTGCCTTGTACGACTGAGGATGGAAATGGAATAGCACCTGAGGTACATCTACCTCAGAAAAAGAAGGATGCAAGCAAAGTAAGTAGTCTGTCTGTTGTAGATCAAGAAATGCCACCTGCAGAAACCAGGGTTGATGTACCTGCACTAGATCATTCATCTCCGGAGGAAGAAAACCCATTTCGTGACCTGACTGTACCTCCACTGAAACCGGACGGTCGCCAACAACTTTTGAATGCAGCATCTGTATTAAAATCTTGGTTGGTGGCCCGTCTCACAAGTTCTTGTAACAAACTAAGTACCAAGGAGATGATTAACCTTGCTAAATATGAGTACCGTACTCTTGAAGGACTGGGAGATGATGATGCAACTTTTAGAACCAAAGTTGACCAATTAATTTCACAGCACCAACGCCTAGAGATTTTTGCTAAAGAGAAAGAAACTTCGAATGAGCAGGACATCAAGGCTCGTCATGATCACCAAGTGCAGTGTCTCTCTGAAGTGACACAGAAGTTATGCAGTGCTGAACACCAAGTGTATACAGCTATGACAAAGGCAGATTCTTTGAAGCTTAAAAGAGAAGAGCTGACAAGTGCAATTCTTAATCTTACAGAGGATTTGTCTGAGGTAGAAGAGACAGTCAAGACTCTGAATGCAGAAAGGGATCAATGCAAAGAGGCTCATTCCGTTGCTGAAGCTGAACTTCGGAAATTGGATGCAGAGAAAGAGGTGGCTCGTGTGAAATATAGGGAGATCGATGACAAATATAATGCAGCCAATGAAGAATATAAGAGGATGAGTAATGGCTTGCTCCAGTTAGTAAAGGAGAAAACGGAATAATTTTACCTAATGTTTTACTTGTCGGGCTTCTTTTTTGAACTCTTTTTGTTTGGGCAGTGGCCATACATTAGATTTGTGTTTTAAGCGTATTACAAGTGGATTCTAAATGTACTGGAGGATTTTTATTTAGGAGGTCAAGTTTCTAAATTTTAGTTGCTTGGTGGAGTCTCATTTGATCGGGAACTTCATCGAATCTGTTATGTTATTCAATTGCTCCTTCATTTCAATCTTTTTATAATATCTATTCTACTTCATGCTTAAGTCATGATTCTTGATTAGTTTTGTTAGAAATTAATCTTCCCGGCTTGTGCTTACTTGTATTTCTGTGATTACAATATTTTGTTGTGGTAATACCTTCATAAGCATTGTTACAATTGCTCATGTTATAGTCTTGTAGAGTTGATATGATAGAAATTAGATATAACAGTAGGGAAATAGAGATCTTTTCTAAGACCTTGTTGATTTGTTTGACTGATAATAATTTGGAAATGTTTTGTTATGCGGGGATAAGAATTTTAGCTATTTTCTCATGTATTTATCCAGGAAAAAAATCTTTACATCTAATAAAAACGGCACAGGAACAGGACGATCATCAACACCTTAATGCAGTATCTGTATTGAAATCTCATTTGGTGGACCGTCTCACAAGTTCTGCTAACATTCTTAGTGCCGAGGACATGATTCTCCTTGCTAACAAGTGTTATAATACACTTGAAGGACTAGGAGATAAGTATACAACATTCAGCACTGAAGTTAACAAACTGATTTCACAACTCCAAGAGCTAGCACTTGCTGCTAAAAGGAAAGATTGGAATGAATGGGACATAAATACTCGTCATATCCACAAAGTGCAGTCTCTGTTTGAATTGTGACAGAATTTATCCAGTGCCAAAGACAAACTCTCTACAGCCCAGACACATGCAGAATCTTTAAAACTTAAAAAAAAGAGCTAACAGGTGCATTACTTAAGGTTACCAAGGAATTGAATGAGGCATGACCCTCACAGCAGAGAGGGATCAATATATATGAAGAGCCTCATTCTGTTGCTGAAGCTGAACTTGGGAAATTGGATGCCAAGAAAGAGGAAGCTTGTGTGGCATTTAAAGCGATCAATGACCAATGTAATGCTGCCAATAAAGAAATTGAGAAAATAAGAAATCAATTGCTGCAGCTAGTAAGGAAGTAACTGAATAGTTAACTGCATTTTTTTCTTGAATGAAATCTTCCTGCTTTAAGTAGTGTAGCCTCAATGTACCAGAACATCTTTTTATTAGTAATACATTCTCAGTGTCCATTAGCATATACTTCCTTACATTTGCTAAATTGATAATATAATAAAGAAAAGGTGTTTAGAACTACGCAAACCATGCATAAACATCCAGCCTATTACAAATGTGTTTAGAAAACCATGTGGATCTAGCAAGTCTAGATTTAATGTCCACCTTAATCATGTTAAGCAATTTGTTGGGACTGAAAATGCCATTGTTGTGGGCTCTAGCATTTCTTTCCCTCCATACAAGATAAGCAAAGGTCTGCATTGCAATTAAAGCAATAGTTCTTTGAATAGGGTCCTGTGTATGAGCAATGTCCAGCAGGAAAGAAGACCAAGATTGATTGAGATTGGGTTGAAGATTCATCGGCTTAAGTAGCCTGCCTAAAATCCAGCGAGTAAAGTGGCACTCCTAAAAAAGGTGATGAGCAGATTCAGACCCACATGCACAAAGATAACAAAAAGTTGTAGGAACAATGCCAAACATTTGAAGTCAATCCAGCGTGTAGAGTCTGCCCCTGCAAAGAATCCAGTTGTGGTGAGCATATCGTTTCACTGGTTTAAACCACACTACATTGTACCATGCAACAGATTCCTCGTGCGCATGTATATTATCCCAAATATCCCGAGTTTTTGGGTTAGTAATACGATCCCAGAGAATGGCATCATTCATGTCCAGGTTTATAGCAGGAAAGGTGAATGAGAGTCTCCAGGCGGAAAACCAGACCCCTGATTGAATGAAATCACCAACCTTAGCAAGAGCATGCGAGTTGGAGTTAAAAATAATGTCATCATCAGGAGAGTGAGCTATGCATGTGTTGTTCCACCATGGGTCTAGCCAAAAGTGGGTGTACGTTGTACCCATTACCATGCCTTGCACTTTCTTTGCAATGTTTCATTAAGTTCTTGAATTGGCACCTTAATCCACTGGCGTTTAGATTTTGTACTTTGCACTTGATTCCGTGTTATCAGCAAGTCCTGCAGTACTATTTACAACAACTCCCAATTTTTGAATTCATCTGACAGCTATGAACCAGCTTTAGTATGGGAAACATAAAATCATTGTTGTATTTAAATTAGATTTGTTAACTAGGTTAATGGGTAACTTCAAATAAACAACCAATGTTTGCTTTAAATGTAATCGAAAATAGGTTTCATTTGTTTTATATCAAGTACATCTATCTATCTATACTCTATATTAATGTGCAAAACCATGTTTTAATGGTACACAATAGTACCAAAGTACCAAAGTACCAAATCTATACTCTATATTAATGTGCAAAACCATGTTTTAATGGTACGCAATAGTACCAAAGTACCAAAGTACCAAAAATACCAAATTTGGTTATCACTTAACTCGAGGTTCGATCCCTTCCAACTACATAATTATACAAGATTTATTATTTAATTTAATTTCATCCCATGTTCGATTTCCTATAAGGGGTTCGATTATGGGGTTTGACGGTTATCACTTAATTAACTCGGGGTTCGATTCTTTCCAACTACATAATTATACAAGATTTATTATTTAATTTAATTTCTTTAATTTCATCGCGTGTTCGATTTCCTATAAGGGGTTCAATTCCTCACATAATTACAAAGATTTATTTATTTTAATTTTTTTAACTTTATCTCGGATTCGATTCTTTATAACTATATAATTAAATAGTGTATTAATATTAATATTTTAATCTCGACTCGTGTTCAATCTATGCCCGTGCTTCGCACGGGTTATCAGCTAGTAGTATAAGTATCTATACTCTTTATTAAAAGAAGAAACCCCCTTTAAATGGTATGCCATGTATACCGCGGTATGCACGGTATGCCAATTAATTAATTAATTAATTAATTAGTAAATTATTTTACTATTTGATCTTATTTTAAAAACTGTTGTTTTTTAAGTGTATAGAAGGCCAATAAGAATAAGAACTATTAATGAAAAAAGTTCTCTCTGAACTAAACTACGGTATGCCAATTAATTAATTAATGTATATACTACGCTATGCCATGTATACAGCGACATGCCACTAAATATTAATTAATTTAATTAATTAAAATCATAATATTAAATATTAATTTAATTTAAACTAAAAATTGAAATAAAAGTCGAGAATATAGGACTTAGGGCTCCATTAATTAATATTTAAAATATATCTATAATAGACTAATAATAAATACAATTAATAATATAACTATTCTTATATTACCAGAGATTATAAGTTATATGAATTTAATTAATTAAAATAATAAAATTAAATATTAATTTAATTTATTATTGAAATTATATACTAGGAGTCTATTAACTAACAATCGAAATAAAAGTCGAGAATATAGTATTATATACAACTTGGTGATTCAAGATTTTATTCATTTAAAAAAATTAAAAATTAGGAATTTAAGATAATTTATCACAATCTCTGCACACTAATACCTTGATTAACCACTTAGGCCTTCACAGCTATAACGCCTTTTGTAATCACTACTATTATTTCTAAAATTTTAGCAAATTTCTGCTTTTTCAATCTTAACAGAAGAAAGGAGCCATTGCCAGAATCATGCATGAAAATAATATACACTGCAGACTGCAGTACTGTTTGTGCAATTTACCAATGCTTTATAATGGAAAACTAAGATTATAATGTTAGCCCTAAAATGGAGAAACCAATGTGTATTAGGATGAGCAGTAATGAACATACAATATATCAAGAGTTTCACAATGCTTTGCTTATCTTGTGCAGGGTCATTGGAACTAATATTTGCATACCAGAATAAGAATTCTACTTGTAAGTTGCATGCACCGAGACCTTCCAGGCTAGGACCCCAGGAACTTTGTGGCATTAAATTAAGAAACCACCACCCTCCTCCTTTATCCGGGCTTGGGACCGGCTGTGTCATTGTAGTGACATAGGCGGAGTTACCCTAACCCCCCCCCCCCCCCCCCTAAATAAATAGATAAACAACAGTTATGCTGAAAATCAACTTGATTTATGTCCTGATGTCAATACCTATACATGTAACTTGGAATAAGGAAGATGCAGATTACATATAAGATTCTATAAACACAAGTAGGTTACTGCCTGCCTTATACATGTGGTTATTGTGAACAATTATCCTAATCAACAGGGTACATATACTTGGTAACCAAAACCTGGTTTTTTTGTACAGTAATGTTTTAAACTTATGAGACACGGAAAGCTTCAGTTTTAACACCAGGACTTGTAACCAAGCTGCGGATTTTTACATCATCAGACGAGGGATCTACGAAGGGGTTTTACAATCATGGGTATTCTACTCAGTGGTTGGATTTCTAAGGTGCATGTTAGATATGCTCGAGTTTTTTTATTGTGCTTTGCACTTATTGATACAGTTTATTGTGCTATGCACTTATTGTATACAGTTTATTGTGCTATGCACTTATTTGTTTTTGTGCCTTTTTTTTGCACTGATCAAGTTTTGCCCAGTTGAGATGAACCAACAATGCTTACCTTATAGTCTGTCCCACTAATTAGGTTTGGATGATGCAACCCCCGAGACCGAACCTCGTGCTGCGATAACCGTCGTGCTTAGTTACAAAGCCTTCGGGAACTAAAGGATTATCTTACATCCAGCATCCAAAGACATTAACTAGTGCAAAATTACATGCTTAGACTCACCAAAGTAGATGTAGCTGCTTTTATAAGGATAACGTCAGTTTAACCTTGACATATTTAAGGCAGTGAACCATACCGGTGTCATAAAACCTCGTACATAATAGGCGATTCTTTATACCACACACATGCAGAAGCATGTACACAGAACAAAACCAAATTATACAGCACAACTGAAATTTTCATTTTATATATTAGCAAGTTTTAGGTATCAGATTTTATAATATATATAGAATCACGTGTGGAGAACCCCCGAAAAATCGTTGTTCTTACACTTTCAAAAAATTGCAGAGCAATACAAACAAAAAGTGTATAACAATGACTTTCAAGGATTCTCAAGCTAATATGGTTTTCACTTGAACGTGATTCTATGTATATAGGGTCGCGACGTTTTAAGGAGGACTGAAGGACCCAGAGAACCATTGTTTTGCACTTTCAAGAAATTGCAGAGCAATGCAAACAAAAAGTACTAAACAGTGGTTCTCACAATTTCAACAGTAACAAAAAGTTTTAAGGGTGGCACAAAAAGACATATATGACTCTCTAGATGTACACCTTAATTATGCTTCATAAACACCTCAAAGGCTCTTCTTAAAGGTTTTATAATTAAAACTAAACCCTGTTTTCTGACCAAATTTCATTTTTATCTAATCTGCTAACCTAAACACATCAGGAACTCTCATTAATTCAGCATTGAGATTTAAATTAAAAATGCTCTCAAGTTACACTCTTCATCCATCCTACCCTCTGCACAGCATCTTGATCTTATATACCTTTAACTTCTAAGACTCTCATCCATGAATGTTTAACATCAGCCTCAGTCAAAAGCTCGAGATACTTCTTTCAATTTCTACTCACAGGATAAGATCTGCTTCCAAAACAAATAAGAAACTCTATAAGTTTTCAAGAGTCGAAGATCACTCAAGTTACCTCATTCATCGATTCTATCCTCTATGTATCATCTGATTCCTACAAACCTCCAACACTCTCCTCCTAAAATATTCAACAGCATCCTCAAAAAGCACCCTGCAGTCCTTTTTCACCCTTTCTACTCTCAGTATTCTTAAACACACTCAGTTTTCTCTAAGTGTACAGCATAAGATTCAGTCCCAAATTTTGCTCTCAAGTTACGTGTATCCATTCTGCCCTCAATAAATCTCTCGTTCCCTAAACACCTCCAGGACTCTCCTCCTCAAATGTTCCATTAAATCCTCAACACACATCTCCTTTATAAACACCATCAAGACTCTCCTTCCTTAAGTTCAACACTAGCCTCAAAAATCGCTCGAGTTTAACTTACTCACCTCTTCTACGTACGTTTCATATAGCATCTGCTTCCTAAACACCTTTAAGACACTCCTTAAGTCCATCATAAACCTCAGAAAATCGCTCAAGTTAACTTATCAATCCTCTCCACCCCCCCCCCCCCCCCTTCTCTCAACATAGCATCTGCTTCCTAAACCTCAAAAACTCTCAAATACGCTGTCTCCAAAGCACCTCAAAAACTCCAGAACACCCCCTAGAATTCAGCACTATGGCATACCAATGTTAGCATAATATTAATATACAGAGACTTCAACATAAAAACAAGATCTACTCAAAGTTATCATCCATTAAATCCTCAACACACCACCTCCTTTCTAAACACCACCAAGACTCTCCTTAAGTTCAAAACTATCCTCGAAAATTGCTCTGAGTTTAACATACTCACCCCTTCTACGCAAGATATAGCGCCGGCTTCCTAAACACCTCCAAGACCCTCCTTAAGTCCATCAATAACCTCTGCTCTGGTTAACTTAATAATCCCCCCCCCCTCAAAAATCAAGATCTGCTCAAAGTTATTCATCCATTAAATCCTCAACACACATCTCCTTTATAAACACCATAAAGACTCTCCTTCCTTAAGTTCAACACTAGCCTAAAAAATCGCTCGAGTTTAACTTACTCACCCCTTTTACGTACGTTTGATATAGCATCTGCTTCTTAAACACCTTCAAGACACTCCTTAAGTCCATCATAAACCTCAGAAAATCGCTCGGGTTAACTTATTAATCCTCCCCCCCCCCTGTCAACATAGCATCTGCTTCCTAAACGCCTCAAAAACTCTCGAATACGCTGTCTACAAAGTGCCTCAAAACCTCCAGAACACCCCCTAGAATCCAGCACTATGGCATACCAATGTTAGCATGATATTAATATACAGAGACTTCAAAAAATCAAGATCTACTCAAAGTTATTCATCCATTTTTAAATCCTCAACCCACCACCTCCTTTCTAAACAGCATCAAGACTCTCCTTCCTTAAGTTCAACACTATCCTCAAAAATTGCTCTGAGTTAAACATACTTCGCCCCTTCTACGCAAGATATAGCATCGGCTTCCTAAGCACCTCCAAGACACTCCTTAAGTCCATCAATAACCTTCGCTCTGGTTAACTTATTAATCCTCCCCCCCCCCCCCTCCCTCTCTCTCAACATAGCATCTGCTCCCTAAACGCCTCAGGAACTCTCAAATACGCTGTCTCCAAAGCGCCTCAAAAACTCCAGAACACCCCCTAGAATCCAGTACTATGGCATACTAATGTTAGCATAATATTAATAAACAAGACTTCACCATAAATAGATATATAAATCAATAAATAAATATTTCTTAACAATAATACTAGTAACAGAAAAATAGAAAACAGAGGACCAGTTTTTACCTCAAAAGATAGGAGGAAGATAATAGGCATAGACACCGGTACCCGGCGGAGCCAAAAAGAATTCTCTCATAAACTGATGGTTGTGGTGGCGGTGGTGATGACCAAGAAGGCTAAAACTATCATTCATACGCGGTCGGGGCCGTGGCTGAACAGGGAACTCACGTCGACATAAAGGACATCTATGATCACGTCTAAACGCAGCACGAACACAATCTCGATGGAACAGATGTGTGCATGGTAGGAGAGTTACGCTCTCCCTTAGACTAAAACTTTCTAGACAGATACTACAACAACTAAGTTGTGTATCTTCTAACATCGCACTCGTAACTATGGCTACCGGAAGCTTACGAAAGAACTCTGGTGAAATCGCAGACATCGTCTAGTCTCTCTATCTATCTCTCTCTTTCTCTCTGTTTTTTTGTTAGGGATGCATGATGATGATCATTATTTATAGAGGGGTAATTAATTTGGTTAGCTTACGGTTAAAGCTTGATTAACCAATTCCTTGAAGCTAAAGCTACGTGAGAATAATATGAATACAAAAATGCTAGAGGTACCAAATTGGGTACCAAAAATTGTTACCAAATGAATGTGATTGGTTATAATTATAATGGGCCCGCCAGGGCCATCCAATTAAAACATTACAATTTGCCAAATCACTCATGCCATGTCATTTGGGGACTTTTTTGGGGACTAAATTTGGGGTCCCTAGCACTACTCATATGAATAATATGATGAGCATGAGGAAAGTCCACTTTAAAGATGGATTAAAAAAGTCGGTTTTTTTTTAATAAATATTTTGAAATTTACTTTTTTTTCATAAAGTATTTCGCGACATAATAATTACCTAAAATTTAATTTTGTAACTTATTGATGTATTAATAAATACATTTTAACAGTTAATCACAATTTAAAAACTTAATACTCCCTCCATCTCATATTATGTGTCCTCTTTGCAAATTTCACACATATTAAGAATACTTAAATATCCCCATCTAATCAAATAACTATGCAACTATATTCTCATAATTAGACTTGGGATTCACCGTCATTAATTACTCCACAAGACTTACTCTTGTTTTATTAATCTTCATGAGTATAAAACCTTCTATTGCTTTATTAGTCAACTATTGGAAATAATAAAATGAAAGACTATTTGCATTGGATAATGAACAAGACACATAAAATGGGATATTTTTTTTTCTCAAATAGGACACATAATATGAGATGGAGGGAGTATATATATATATATATATATATATATATACAATAAAATTTAAAAAAATTATAGAATACTAATACTTGAAAAACCGAATATGTAAAATATAAAATAAAATAAAATTATAAAGCAATTACATGGATGTAGCGGTACGAGAAAATATCGGTCTGTCCGAACCTTAAATGTTCAAAGAAAGGTCAATGTCAGAGATGCGAATATATAGGTTGCAGCCAACTAAAGTTTGTACAAAAATTTAAAAAAAGAAAAGGGGTTTCAAGATAAAAGGGACAGCTAAAATTTGGAAGCATTAGTCAAAGTAGAATACTCCCTCCGTCTCGCAAAACTTTACCCGTTTGACTAAAAACACGGGTTTTAAGAAAAAGTGGGTATTTAATATTATTTGTAAGAAGTAATGGGTATTGAATATTGTTTTAAAGGAGTAGTAGGTATTGAATATTGTTTTTTTGGAGTAGTGGGTGGAGTAGTGGATATTGAATATTATTGTTAAGGAGTAGTGGGTGGAATAGTAGGTATTGAATATTGTTTTTTTGGAGTAGTGGGTGGAATAGTGGGTGTTGAATATTGTTTGTAATGATTAGTGGGTGGAGTAGTAAGTATTGAATATTATTTTTAAGGAGTAGTGAGTGGAGTAGTGGGTATTGAATATTATTGTTTATGGCTTAAAATAGAAAGGAGAAAAGTATTTTGATAGTCCCGATTTAGTAAATGAGAAATGTTTTTAGAGACGGAGGGAGTAATAATAAAGGAGACAAAGACAGATAAAATGCTGCAAACGCCTGCTGCACTATTCTGACTTATTCTATTCATTCAATCATTTCCCCACCTGTGTGTTGTGTTCTTCTGCCTAACCCAAAAACCCAATTTCATATTTTCAAGAAATTCTGTTTTTCATAAAAAAGATTGCATTTTTAGCAGTTTTGGTTGAGTCTTGAAGTTGTAAATTGAAGGGAAGTGATCATGGCCAGGTTTTCAGGGACAACACAAAAGTGTAAGGCATGTGAGAAGACTGTGTATGTCATGGATGAACTCACTGCTGATAACAAAGTCTATCACAAGTCTTGTTTTAGATGTCACCACTGCAAGGGCACCCTTAAGGTCATTTTGCTCATACCCCTTTTATTTTAGGATTGTAGACATATGTTATCAATCTTTTTAATGTTAATTGTGGTTTTTTTTATGTAGTTTTGTTTGATCATTAGTTTTGTATGCTAATTTTGATCCTGGCTGCAATTTGATCATAAATTTGATTGATTACATTTGAATTTGTTCCGTGATCTATGTAACTAAGCTTCTTAACTTGATCAACCCTAAATGAAATTAGGCTGGATTACGTAATTGTTATACCTTGATACTTGATATGGGTATGGGAGGTTATTAAATTTATGCGCGATTCCTTTGGTGATTTCTCAATAGTCTTAGGTTGCCAATTTGCAGCTTTTATGCATCTGCGTAATAGACCTAACCTGAGCTTGCTAGAAAAGGTACAAATTTGAAATCTACCATACTGGGAGAGGTTATAAAGAGTATGCCTATCATCTGGCGATACTAGTCATTGAAATAAATGAGAATTACTTATATGATCATGTAAAGTGTTGGGTTGATCACCAGCCCCCTTTTAGTCATATCACGTAACATCACTTGGTGATACTTTCTGTGTCCTGAAGCAATTAGGTACGAGTGCGGAATACTCAAGGATCATAAGTTCATAACTTTAATACTGAACATATAAGTTAATGCCAAGTTATGATATTTTTGGATGTTACTTATTTCAGTGGAAAGACTAGCAATATTTCCTCATAAAACTGTACTGGGAATCTAAATAGGTGAATGCAGTAGTATTTTTACAAAGAATTTTAGGCATTTCACAAGAAGGTGGAACTTTGGGAGGTTCACCCTATCATTTTGGTCTTATATGTGATGCCTCAGTTCTCTTCTAGTAAGATGGCCTAGAGTTAAATGAACTGCGACAAATGGATAGACGCTTCTCCTGTCTTAAGCTGTAAAAGACAAGTTTCTCCTCTCTCTTATTTTGTTCCCTTTCTTCTTTTCTTCAAGTAACCCAGCCCCATTCTAGCACGTCGTGGTCCGCATTTTATGTATGCTCTGTCGCTCTGGTATCAATTGAAGAACCACCTTGTTCAGCTATTTAAAAGCCATCAAGTGTTTCATGAACTAGTTAATCTAAAAAGTCATTCCATGTCAGTTGGACTTCCGCTGTCAAACACTATTTTTGCGACATGTGAAAGGTCGGAATATCTTTTTCTTGATCTTTTCTCTTCAAGCGCTAAAGGCCTAAAGCTTCCTTTGAACCCTAGTTTTCACATCAAATTAAATGATAGAATTTTCCAATCTATAAATGTTAGAATTGAATTATGTTGTAGCTTTTACAGCTTTTCCAATTTTAGAAGCTTTGTGTATGGTAATTTCTAATTATGGCAACATTATCACGATTGGAACCTTATCTTAGTGCATTTTGGAATATCATTTGGTTTTTATTGTCTGTAGTAATTGTTCTAGCTTTCAATGTACTAGCTGATAACCCGTGCGAAGCACGGGCATAGATTGAACACGAGTCAAGATTAAAATATTAATATTAATACACTATTTAATTATATAGTTATAAAGAATCGAATCCGAGATAAAGTTAAAAAAATTAAAATAAATAAATCTTTGTAATTATGTGAGGAATTGAACCCCTTATAGGAAATCGAACACGCGATGAAATTAAAGAAATTAAATTAAATAATAAATCTTGTATAATTATGTAGTTGGAAAGAATCGAACCCCGAGTTAATTAAGTGATAACCGTCAAACCCCATAATCGAACCCCTTATAGGAAATTGAACATGGGATGAAATTAAATTAAATAATAAATCTTGTATAATTATGTAGTTGGAAGGGATCGAACCTCGAGTTAAGTGATAACCAAATTTGGTATTTTTGGTACTTTGGTACTTTGGTACTATTGTGTACCATTAAAACATGGTTTTGCACATTAATATAGAGTATAGATTACTCCATCTATTTCATACTTAGATGATTCATCTCAGTGCCAGTAGTAACATACCAAAGTAACAATTTTAACTATTTTAGGTTCCATTTAAACGTTAACAATATTTAGTATATATAGTTTAACAATTTTACCCCCACTTTATCCTCATCGTATTGCCTCATATTTTTTGCAGCTTTTTAATTATTCCTCATTTGAAGGCGTGCTATACTGCAAACCTCACTTTGATCAATTGTTTAAGATGACAGGCAGCTTAGATAAGAGTTTTGAAGGTTTGTTCTGTTTTATAAACATATGTGTACTTCCTTTAGTATGTCATCTTCTAAACTCGCCTTACATTTATTTTTTCTACTTTCCTAGGAGCTTCAAAAACAAAAGTTGATAGATCTGCAGATCAGGTGCTCATCTAGTTTTACCTCTATTTCTCACATTTGCACAAAAATTTGCATGAATTTGAGGTTTACTATGAAGTTTGACTTAACATATTTGATTGATGATCTTGTTCTTCACAGGGTCAAGCTAACACTAGAATCTCGCGGATGTTTGGAGGAACTCAGGAAAAGTGTGTTGCTTGCAAGAAAACTGTTTACCCAATCGAAAAGGTATTACATGTGAAGGCATGTGACCAAAGATACTAGCAATTTGCAACTAGCTTTGGTTTCCGCCCTTAATTAACATAGTCAAAGTTATAACTTTTCAACACTGAACTTTTGAAAATTCTACTTCCATGGTCTCAAAATTGCCATCTCCTAAATATACTGATGATTCTTCACTGTTACTGCAGGTGGCAGTTGATGGCACTGCATACCACAAGGCTTGTTTCAAGTGCAGCCACGGAGGCTGTTTTATAAGTCCATCAAATTTTGTTGCTCATGAACATCAAATTTATTGCAGGCATCATCACTCACAGCTCTTCAAGGCAAAGGGAAACTTCAGCCAACTGGTTAAACAAGATCAAATTAAAGAGGTGATCGAGCAGGATCAAGTTAAAGAGGTGATCAAACAGGATCAAGTTACAGAGGTGGTCAAACAGGATTTAGTAAAAGAAGTGGACAAACATGATCAAGGTACAGATGTGGTCAAACCTGATGAATTTAAAGAGGTGACTGAGAACACAACAATGTGAAAGTACTTGCATTTACCAAGATTTCATCCGTCGAATTCATGGAAGTGGACATCTAAGCCAGAGTTTTTTGCAATTGTTGGTGTGTACAAGTAGAAAATGTTTTTTTTTCAATTACCATTTTTTCCAGTGTTACGTTGTCATAGATGATTTGCAATTGCAATTGTTGGTGTGTACAAGTAGAACATTTTTTTTTTTTCAATTACCTACGTTGTCATAGATGATTTGCAATAGAGGAGAGCTTTTCAAATTTCGAATGTTGAGTGGTGAGCTTTGTAATATACTCTGCGTGATTTTTGAATAATTAAAAGGTTCTTTTTTACACAAGTATACTGAGTATTAAACCCAAAGAGTTATAGTCTTGTGTGTTTTAAGTTTAGGTTAGTCTGATTTGTACCATGGATGAATTTGTTTAGTGATCATTTATCAAAGAAAAGGAATGAGCCATGTTAATTGCACAATGGAACTTGCATGAATGGATTTTAAATCATTTGACATCTGTTCTCAATAGTCACTTTCAGTACAAATAGGCAATGGATTCATCTGGTATATCATATATGTTTGTTAAACACATCCATGTACTTGATCCTTTTTATTTAAGGAATATTGAGCTGAAGCTAATGAAATTATTTTCAAGCAATCATGCTGTTACAAATATGTTTCTAGACAAAACTCAGAACTCCTTAAAAAATAGAAGCAGATAAGATGGATGCAGATAACCTCATCTTTGCTATACACAACACTTCATTTAATTTTAGGCATTCATAAGGTCATGTAATCTTACAAATCTGAATCATTTGAACCTGCCAGAAAAATCATTTAAACCGCGAATAGCTCACATGTACAAGATTTTGGGTACTGATTTCACGGGTTTCTGATGAGCGGCAAATAAACTTGATCAGCTGCTGGATTCAGAGATGCTATTGAGTGATGGATGCCATCCTCTTGATCTTGCAGTTGCAGGATTCGTGGATGAACATTTTCTTGGTCGATATCTATCATGTTTAATCACCTGCAGATGACCATTATTTGTCTTTTTAGTTAACTTCAAGAAAAAAATATCGTAATCTTGAAAATAAATACTTGGATAATAACAATAATAATTCTAACACCAACCTGGTGTTTCGTTATTTTCTGGCATTCAAAATCCACACTTGGCTTCTCATCTTTTCCGGATTTTAATTCTGCTGGCTGCTTCTTCTGCATCTTTGCATGTTTTTTTGCCAACAATTCCTTCATCACCTCTACAAAATCATCAAGATTTCCATTAAAATCTCAATAAAAAAACACTCTAATAAGTAACCATAAAACAAACCGAAGAAAAAAAAATCATAAATGTAAGAAAAGAAAAGAAGGAAAAAAAACAAGAAGTAATATGTATACCTTGAGCACTGATGAGTCTGTAAGTGTGGCCAAGGAGAAGAGTGTCAGTTGGCCGGAGAAGTTTGATACGAGTTATACGAAGAGGTCCGCCTGTGGTAGCAGCTGCCGTGGTGGTAGTGGTGAGGAGGAGAGCAACACAATGAGAAGGATTCAACTTAATAATTTGAGAAGCAGGGACAGAGGAATAAAGCTTGTCTACTCTACCAGAGGGATGTTGTATTGCTATACTTGCATTATCAATGGCTTGACAGTTCCCCATTATTTTCTTTAACTTTCAAATCTAGTACTGCTGCTAATGCTATTGCTGATGATGCGTATTAAGTTTTACGAGAATGATGTGAGAAGAGGCTCGGAAAGAACGAGGTATATAAAGACTGCAGTATTATTTGCAAATGACTCTCTTTATAGCCACCAAGGCACCAACCCAACTGCATTATATATGCAATTCCAGCATTTGCTTTCTTAGGGACCCCATTGGTCACGCCCAAATTTATCTTATTCAGATTCTCGTATCAAAACTAATGCTACATGAGGTATATTTTCAATATATTTGTCGACTTACTTTTTGAATGCGTTCAAAACCATGTTATACTAAATGACTACATAGAGGTGTAAGACAATCAGTTTTAGTCTGTTTAGTTGGGAGTAAAATTTAGGTCATAAATTTCGATAATTTTGTATATCGTAAAAAGTGACAGATTTAGCAAAGGGCTAATTCATGGAAAAATTTAAATAATTAATATTTATAACATCGTATGTCGTAAAAAGTTAACATTATATGTCGTAAAAAGTGGCGTAAGCGTAATTAGGATGGTACTAACTAACTCAGCCTAAATTCTTAATTGAGTTGAAAATCAGTGAAATTTTTGGTCTTGAGACCTATTTTATCTTAAAAATTAGATTTTTTTAAAAAATTAATCAAGTTCCGAATGACTATTTGAATATTTGATTATTCAAAATTTGAGATTTAGATTTTTTCGAGTTCTGATTCGACCCGTAAATATCTTATCAAAAATGCATTTAAGAGGTCATTTAGACAATCTGATGACAAGTGTGGCATATTATCTTCAGATAAGATTAACTTGTTGTAATTCGACTTGGCTGTATCATTTGCTGTCAGTGATTTGTACTAGCAATACCAAACCCATGGCTGTATGTTTACACAGATGCAGAAAATTTGAAAAAGTAAAATACATCTTGTTTAGGTTTAAAATGTAAACCAAGCAAGCTGAGCTGTTTTGCATTACGTTTTTCACTGCTGCTGATTGATGGCCACCACTGTCTCGCTGCCTCTTTATCGGAACAACATGCGAGCATGAGATTTAGTGGATTTTTATTCATCGAAAAAATACTATTTTACAAAAAAGACCATCTCATGCTCTCTCGTCACTTGCTTTATTGCATCAATGTTGTAAAAGAAATTATTATTTATACATTCGGTTTATGAATGGGACGGCAAACAGTAATAAGTGAATGTCGCGTGTGAAATTCTGGGTACTCATTCACCTTTGCCTGCATTGTCTCAACTTTACTGAAGCAAGTGTAAAATGTTGTGTTCTAAAACCTGGCCGTGTAGGCCTAGTAGTCACCAAGGATATGTGACAATCGAATTACACCATCAGTCCCGTTAATATTGGCCACCATCCAAAATTCATATATTTAGTAGCGATCAAGTTAAAATTACCATATTTAACCATAATTATTAAAATATTTATGAAAAATTAACAAATTTGACACATAATTTGATTTGTTAAGGAAATGTGGACAACAGTTTTACGACAAACAAATATGAAATTGTGCCCAATATTAGCGGGACGGAGGGAGTATATTTTTATTCGTTTTTCGTAAAAAAATCGACGAAAGTGAAAACAATTGATCGGTGAGAAAAATTGCGAAAACAATTTATTTATGCAGAAAAGTATAACGCATTCGAACATCACACCGATAGGTATGGCAAAACACCCTCTCGTTTCCAGCACGAACCGAATAAACAGTTGGTACAATGAGGATGGGATAAAATAAATGATCCAGTGCACTGTCAAAGATTTGATGCATGCTCCTAAACACAAATGATTTATTGGTTGTTTAAATTGGGAAATGAAGAATAATCAAGTGAATAAATAATTAAACAATTGAGGGGGAAGTGGTTTCATTTCAATGCTGAAAAGAGGAAACATAAAGTGGGGGGAAGGAATCATATGTTTGGTTTTTCTGTCCTCAAATAAAGACAGAAGAAGCTCCTTACTATTGTCTGGAATCTGCACCAATTATTCATTCTTCTCACCTTTCATTCCCTTCCCCGTGCCTTTTCTCACTTTTTCCTTCTTTCTTACGCATGGTTCTAAAAATCCCCGATTTAGCCGATTAATCCCCGATTAATCCTCTGTAAGGTAGCTAACCGATTCGATTTTTGAAATCCGATTAATCCTATGAATGTATTTAAAATGATATGTTTAATTGTAAATTAGACTAATAAATTAAATATTATTATAATATCCGATTAATACTCCGATTAATCCTTCCGATTAATCCCCGATTATCCGATTAATCTTAAATCGGTACCTCAACCGATTTATACCGATTACCGATTTTTACAACCATGTTCTTACCCAATAATTCTATAAACGAGAGAGAGATTAAAGTAATTCTTGCACTATTTTATGAGGTTAATTTCTTGACAACATAAAATTTTAACAAAGTCAAGAAACTGAAAAGTGTAAAGATTACTGTAATTCTTGGCACCAGTATATTTATTCCTGTGTACATATCATATCAGGCTAGTTTCTTAGCAACGTGAAAGTTTAACAAAGTTGGTAAATTTGACCTTTAACACTTAAACCACATGTCATGCTCGCTGAGTCGTTGGTGAGGTGAGAGTAAGATGGGGAGAATGGAGATAAGAAAAGCTACAGGTTCAAGAACTCTTTTGATTCGAACTCTTTTAAATGAACAAATAAGAAATCGTATAAACACAAATGATTACCGTCTCTGTCCCAAATTAGCGGTCCTTGTGGAGCTATTTTTTCAATACACTTCAACATACGTGCCAAAAATCAAAGAGACTAATACCTTGGGACGGAGGGCGTAGCGAAAGAGGAGTGGTAGGGGACAGAGGATGCCTAGACCTAAACTGATCATAACATATTTTTGAATGATTTGTGGATAACTATGAAATTCCATCCCTAAATAAATGCACACTCATAGTTTGTGGGTAAGTGGTAACTATGAAATATTCCATCCCAAAAGAAATGCACAAGTCTCATCCCATCATTATTATGCTTTGTCCATTTAGCCATTTAGGGAACGAGTGTGTTACTGCTCCTGTTCCTTATTAGTTGTCTATTTTAGTTACTCCCTAACAAGTTCGAAATAGATTAGCAGTAACCTAGCAAGCATGCTTCTTGCTACTTAAGAGCTCATGATCCACCAAGAAATTACAGAAATAAAAATGATGACAAATTGTGCTAAGCAAATTGCTATTAAATCTGTGAATATTGATACTGCTTTGAGATATTAGATACATGAAGAGCAGCAGTTAACGGTATCTAGTATAATGGTCTCAAAAAAAGCTTTGGAGAGCTGGAGAAGGGATTTAGATTTAAGTAGTCAGAAGAAAATCCAACATAAGTCTATTGTTATTAGTCACACAGATGGGAAATGTTTGTTGAGATTGAAGGGCAGTGAATAGAATTCCTCACTTCTTGAATCAGTCTTGAAAGATCGAAACTTGTCCCACCAATGTTTGCCTCTATCTTTCCTGATTTGACTATCCTTCTTATGCAAAGTGTTGTCTAGGAAAACTGCTAAAATGCCAGCAACAAAGGCTTCTGATGAGAAGGGCACATTCACAATGTCATTGAACTGCAAGGAAGTACGACGATAAGATATTTGAATCAGTAACTCTATAATTCAAAAAAACTGATACCACAAGAGAGAATCACAACTCAACGTAAGCTTGGGCTTACCCATCTTCCAGATGTATGGACAGGGCCAAAACGTTTTATTGCAGTGTACTCATTGAAGTACTGAGGAATAGAGAAGCCCATAAAAACTGAGAATCCAAGTATGAACTTTGTGCGGAAGCTGTTGAGGTTGCAGAACTGAAGGAAACTTAAACCAGCAGCGCCTGCACAGAAATGAACAGCAAGTCAAAATTGATGTTGTATGGAAAAATGCCACCTACATTATTATTATTATGATCATCGTTCAACTACTATTCACTTTGTTCAAACATACCAACATAAGCAAAGAAAAGACAGTACAACGCAGCAAATATTGGTGTTGGAATAGAGGCGAACAGAGCTCCGAATTTTCCTGCAGAAAGGATTTTGTAAATGTGATTGGGAAGGTTGAAAGATACGCACAAAAAGAAGATAATGTAGTTGGCGTTCAAGCATTCAAACAAAAAAATTTATATACCCAGTACGGAAAAGAAGATCATAAATCCAGCAGATATCTGTACGACTCTTCTACTTCCTACGCGAGTTAATGCCAACAGACCAGCATTTTCACTGCACGGCAACCATTAGTAGGGACATTTAGAAGAACTGTGACAATCAATCAATATACAGAAGGCCATCCAACAACACTGTTAGAAAGGAAAGGTTCCAGATAGATATGTGACTATATTTATCTAGAATCTTTCCTTTTCTAACAGAAACGGTTTTGTCTTACATGGAAACTGAGGATCCATTCACCGTTCCAAATAAGGCAGACAACAGGATGCCAATTCCCTGAAAAATATAAACAAACTCAATCAAATCTACGTTCTTACTAATATTATTCATATACTAAGTAGTATCGCGTATCGCCAAGTAACAAAAAGTTTACGTGTGTGTGCATGATATGTCCATAAGCAAAATGATAAAACCCTCATCAAGCTTGAAAAACAAAAGATAATCAAATTTAAATCACCCAACGTTTGAATAAATTTTTAGTTGGCATTAATGGAGGGTTTATGCTAAGAAATTAATGTATATCCAGTGACTTTGCTATTCTTACATGGGTTTAATGTTGCGGAACCATGTTAATGTAGCTGAAGATCATCGCTATAAGAATGTATGTGCCTATGTGGATGTACAAGTCACAGGAGATGAGTTACCTGCCAGCCTACACCACGACCGAGAATAGAAGGTGGCAAGGGAGTTGCACTAGCGTATCTAGACACCGCAATAAAACCACCAGTAGACTGCAATACCATTAGAATTTCAGAAGCAGAAACGAATCACTATTTAGAGTATTACTGTGAAAAGACAATGATTGAATTTAAACTTTTGGAACTGCCTGTTCTTCTCTTATTTCCTTTCAAATTTAGTACAAGCCTGCCAGAACCAAGAAAACAGACACTTTCTTTACAGATATGTTATAGAGAAAACATGTGTAGGGAAGATTTCGAGAGAAGTAAATAATATGACAGACAGAATTAAGTATGTAGACATTTAACCTTTCCTTGCATATACATTCGGTATTAACTACCAACTTTTGAAGGTTACGAAGAATTTCTCTAATCAATGATTGATAATAGTGCTGAATACAGAAATAACTGCTTATATAATACTCCTCAACTGCCGATCATTGAGTTTGATCAACCAAAAAAGGGAAAAGGCCAAAACGCTCTTGCTTTACCAGTATCACCCTCACTCCCCTTACAGGGAGTCGAGGATCCAAACCTTGCCGCGAAGGCAAATGGGTGTGTAAGTGTGTTCAATTAGCCAAAAAAACTGACCTCCACAAGTGCAACAAATGAAGCCATCATCATCGCAAAGCCTTCACCCGCATCAAATGATGGTGCTCCCCACTGAAATGGATACGGAACCCTTATCCTGCATATGAAAAACTCCACAATAATAAGGATTCTAACTACCCATGTCATCATGCAATAGTAAGTAACAAATGTACAGTTTTCTATCGCTGAAAACAAAAACTGTCAGTTTAGTTGGCAAAAAAAAAACTCTTTCAGTTTCATAGAGTACACATCCAAATTTCGTTTTCAAATTTAAAATCGACCTATGTTCATACTATTGCAGTGAAGAGCCATGTATAAAACACCACTACTAGCTTATGCGATAATCTTGAAAATGAAATCTTCACCATGTCGGGAAATAATAATAGCATGTCTACTTCATGAAGAGAACCTGATCAGGTAATTCGTTAAAGATTCTTACCATGGTGCTCCACTTATAAGTCCTGCACGGTCTGTACGACAGCTATTTTGTGTAGTGGGTGGCTTATTTTTATAGGCTCCGCTCACTGTAAGTATGTAAGCATAAATCCATACAATCACCACCGAAAATAGAACAGCAAAACGATCAAAGATGTTTTTCCCCGGGCGTATAATATGGGGCAAATACTGCAAATTAGAAACCACAATAAATGGGTGTGGGCAGTTAGTATCTAGAAAGATTCTCAAAACATGTGAAGTAATAATTGCTTTTCAAATAATTGTAGTCTAAGGGACAAATATAAATAATCATGTTATGTCATGAGGGGACATCACCTGAGAGAAAATTAGTAAAATGATAAGGTGCGGCAATCCAATTTCAACACACTTGGCAACCTGATACACAAGTGCAAAGTTCAGATCTGTTGGGAGAGGGAGGGAGGGAGAGAGAGAGAGAGAGAGAGAGAGAGAGAGAGAGAGAGAGAGAGAGAGAGAGAGAGAGAGAGAGAGAGAGAGAGAGAGAGAGAGAGAGAGAGAGAAACACATACGCACACGCATGTATGTGCATATATATGCTTCTATACTTACACCAGGAAAACCAAACTCATAGAGACCAAAGCCAGCAAGAGCAACCAACGGAACCGCTGATAGAGGACTTAAAAGCCTAAAAATACATTAGAAAAATCAAATTTAACTGAAAGCAAAAAAAATGAAAAGCAAGTGGCCCTTTAGGTGATTCTACATGGGATCACTTCAGAGATAAAATGTCTCAAATCCAAACTGGAGGTGATATGTTGAAAATTACAGATAACTTTAAAAAGCATACGACAGAATTAAATATAATGTTTCATAAACATACTGATAACTGCAGTCACCTGGTAATGTTACGCCAGAGGCCACTGAAACCTAGGACTATTTGAAGCGTTGAAGCAACAATAAGTGCTCCCTGGATTGCCCGCATTATCTTCTTGAATTTCTGAGCATGCACATTTAGAAAAATAGTCATATTCCAAGTATATAGTAATAAATCACATTCATTTTTTTTCATGAAACATTAACTTCTAATATATTTCAATAGAATAACAATGAAAATATCGAAGAATATTGGTTGCAAATTTAACAAGGATAAACAATAGAATCAGTTAGATAAATATTACTAGTACACTTAAAGGGAAAAAAACACTTCCTTCACTTAATCTATAAAAGGAAAAGTTCAGAATCTATACATTGCACTAATAATAATCCCAAAAATCATACAGATTAGGGAATAAAGATTAACTTCACCAACCTCCACAGGATCCTGGTCATTCCACCGGTTAGATAGGATAATTGATATAGTAGGAGCAACAAAGGTGTATGATCCTCCAATAACAGCAGGTAATCTACTTCCGAACAAGGTTTGTAGCAAAGTGTTTAATCCAGCAACAAAGAGTAAGGTTTGAACCACTTTCGCTTTCTCCTCCTGTACAAATAGAATACATCATTATGAAGAGTTCAGAACACTGTGACTATAGAAACAACCATAAAAAAATTAAGTATATAGTGACTTACATTTCCTCCTCCCATTTGAGGAACAAGAGCTGTGGGTATGATAACCGTTGTACCAAGCATTACAATGAAATGTTGGAAGCCTAACAGAATAGCCTCAGCTGCATCACAAACATCCAAAATAATATTATCAGCTATTATATCCCAGTAATGCATTAAAGATAAAATAGAGCAGATTTTCTGTACATGGTGAAGATTTAACTAATAACACAGAATCGCAAAAAAAAAAACTAACACCACGGAAAAGAATGCCTTCCAAGATATCTAACCCAAAGTGGTTCAGAAATTGCAAATTATAAAGATATTGTTAAGCACTGTGATCTACCATGCTAGATAAGATTATACTCCGTAAGAAACATACATGGACCTCCTCGTGTAACATTCACCAGGACATAAACACACTATATATGACACCAATAATGAGACACCGTAGAGTCTTGTATAAGGTCAATACACTTATAATAGATCACCAAGGACTTCTCCACTGACGTACACCCAATTTTCTAGAAGCCATATCAACAATATCCTCCTGAGTGATTGACAAGAACACCAGGCCCCATATTTCATAGAAACAACATATATAACCTTTTGTTCTGAGAAATAATTTCCTGGATTCTCATTGAGACAAAATAGATTAATTCGGTTCTTAAAAACAGTTTCTCATACTCTCATATGTTTCCCTATTCACGAGGCCCTCTAATTACAAATTGAACTGAAACTTATCTTTCTAGATCAGATATACAGTTTCTCTTACCCTCATTCTTTTGTCCTCATAAAACTCCAAATCATCCTTGTACTTAATTTTTTCAGTTCAAAAAATTGTTTCCAAATTTGTGTTTTATCTTCCTTTTTTCTTTAATCGCAGAAATTTTTACCGATATTTTCCT
Organism: Kitagawia praeruptora; assembly: GCA_037693485.1. Classification (NCBI taxonomy): domain Eukaryota; kingdom Viridiplantae; phylum Streptophyta; class Magnoliopsida; order Apiales; family Apiaceae; genus Kitagawia; species Kitagawia praeruptora. The sequence continues at coordinate 24,557,640 of CM075350.1, read as the reverse complement.
TTTGGTTTAGAGAACAGTTAACGAGTTCTTCCTTCTACAACTACAGTAATAAAATAATGTACAATGCATAAAACATCATACTAATAGACAAATGGAATACATTAACAATTTGATACATCCAAAAACTCATAGCAACCAACAAAAGGAGTGCAAATATAATTGTATAATTGTAAAACCTAGATATGCATCTCTAAATTCTAATCTCAGAATTAACATAAGTAATTTCCGATTCAAACCAAACATAAATTAAAAATCCAACCAAACACAAAGTGAAGTTCAAACAAAAACATACACATGTATATAAACAAAAATTAAATAAATAAAAGGACTACGCACGCCAAGGAGGAGGACTAGTGATGCAGTAAGACACATTGGGTAGCTGATCTTTCGGGGGATGCGGCGCTGGCTCTTCTGATTTCCCTGGTCCTGCTCCACCTCCTGCCATTTATCTCTATTTCACTGCAAATGCACACCAACAGCTACATTAAACATATTTAAAAAACAAAACTAAATCTAAATTCAAGGAAGCTCTCTCAGCACTTCAAAAACCCAAACAAAAAAACAAAAAAAACAAAAAAACAGATCCCAAATCTTACCAATTACAAACAATGAGAGCCCAAAAATGCAGTGCCATTAACTTGTGTGTGTGTGTGTTTTTTTTTTTTGTGTGTGGAGTGATTGTAAGACAATCTATACAAAGACAATGAATCTAAACTAAGAAGGAGAAGAGGTAAGAGAGAAGAGTAGTACCTGATAAACAACGTTTGAGAAGCAAAATCAAGTGGGGTTTGTGTTTATGTTATTGCATCAAATCAAAAGAGAGACCCCACCTCGAGATACATGTTTGTATGAAAAGTTGTGGAGAAAGAAATGAACAAAGGGTGAGCGAAAAAAGGGGGGTACTAGAAATATTAATACTCTTAAAATAATACCAAGTCTGATTGATTGAGGCAAACTGTTAAGAAAGATAGGTACAGAGAAGCAGACAGGTGGTAGTACAACTTACAACTATTTAATTCTAAGTTCCAACACCTCTCTCTCTCTCCTCTCTCTCTCTCTCTCTCGCTGGTTGTGCAGTTAATTTAATAGTAAAATCTCTCTACCGACCGATTACTTACCAACACAACAATAATTTAATGTTGTGCCTTATTTTTCTTCGTTTTGGGACTAGATTTAAATTTAGTTCCGTTCAGTAACGCTCCTATGGACCCTTTGGTTATATATACAGTATTTTTTACGTACAGGCTCTCAGGAATTTGAGATGAATGTTTGCGGGAATGTACAGTAAAATAAACGGTGTCGTTTTAGTGTTAGGCGTTGGAAAAAATTTCACAAATAAGGCAGTTATATTAATATAATATATTGCAAATTAAGAACAAATAATTATTAACGAAATCGATAGCAAACAACAGAGATGGCAAAACAAACAAATAATCAATGATTATAATTAAAAAAAATGAAAAAAAATCCTTAGCTTTTCGGTAGCTTTCTGATTTGCTTTCCAAAATAACAGTAACAAACAATAACAACAGCTGAGTCGTTAGATCCTAAGGACCTAACTGTTCTTGAAGAAATAATCGCCCCACTTACTGTGATGGTTCTTGCGATTTCCCTCCCAGGATAAAACAGCACCGCTTGAGCACAGCACAGACAGTGTACAAGCAACAGCGACGATTACCTCATTTCGCCAAATAAAATCCTGGATATATATTTATAAAATATTATAAATAAATAAATAAATATATATATATATATATATATATATTTTTCCTATGAAGGAAGGTATACCTAAAAATATTTCTTATAATGATCCTACTCACACATCTAGTTCCATTCCCGATCATGTAGATAGGATGACAAATGTGGGGGTAGACGATCCTATAGTGAAACCTAGAAGGAGCAAGCGCTCAAAGGTTGTCAAGGATTTTGGAAGTGATTTTGTCACTTATAATGTCGAGGATGAACTTTTGACTTTCCGTAATGTTATGGATTCTTCGGAATCAAGGCATTGGAAAGGTGCAGTGAAGAGTGAAATTGATTCTATTGTCTCTAATGGGACATGGGAATTAGTTGATCTCCCTCCTGGGTCTACTACAATAGGATGTAAATGGATCTTCAAAAGGAAGTTGAAACCAGATGGATCAATCGATAAATAGTATGCAGTATGCTTATTGATTCTATTGAAGAGTGATTCTATTGTTTCTATAGTTGCATCACGAAGTTCAACTATAGTGTTTACCACAATACCATCTATGTCAGATTTTATTACTAAAAATCTCATAGCTGTTGTGTTTTCACCATAGCCCAGAAAGATAGCATCAATAGTTTTGGGTCCTAGTTTCTTCCTCTTGTGTTCAGGGACAAGTACCTTTGCAAGGCACCCCCACACTCGAAGATATTGCAAACTAGTTTTCCTACTTCTCCATAATTCATAAGGACTCGTTTCCATGTGTTTCAGAGGTACTCTGTTCAGAATATTGCAAGCCGTATTCAGAGCCTCTCCCCACATGTATTTAGGTAGTCCAGAATTAAGAAGCATACTGTTGATCATATCTGCAAAAGTTCTGTTCTTTCGTTCAGCGACCCCATTAGATTCAGGTGTGTATGGTGGAGTTACCTCATGAATTATACCATTGCTTTTGCAAAATTCATCAAACGAGTTACTCGTATACTCACCACCTATATCAGATCTTAATCGTTTAATTAACTTACCAGTTTGTTTTTCAGCTTCATTTTTATATTCAATAAATTTTTCAAGTGCTTCATCTTTATATCTTAGAAAATAAACATAACAATATCTACTACTATCATCTATAAAGGTAATGAAATATCTTTTATTATCCTTAGTCATTATGCCATTAAACTCACAAATGTCAGTGTGTACTAAATTTAATACTTCAGAATCCCTTACAACGTTACTAAAAGGTTTTCGTATTTGTTTAGCAGACACACATACTTGACATTTAGTCTTTTTATCAATAGCAATTTTTGGAATCAACTCTAAATTCATCATATTATATAGAGTACCAAAATTTACGTGACCAAGACGAGCATGCCATAAGTTAGATGATCAACACAATTAACAGAAGGCGAAAGATTTCAACATTAATAACAAACAAACCTTCAGATAAATAACCCTTGCTAAAGAAAACCCCAGTGTGAGTAATCATAACTTTATTACACTTTAAAGAAATCTCAAATCCATCTTTAACTAAACAGGATCCACTTATTATGTTTCTATGAATGTCAGGAGCATGATGCACTTTTAACAGAGATAGAATACGCCCAGAAGTAAACTTCAAGTCTACGTTTCCTATTCCATGCACTTGTGCAGCACTCGCATTCCCCATCGTCACTGATCTCCCACGAGTCTGTTGATAAGATACAAATAGAGTTTTATCAACACAAACGTGCACATTAGCTCCAGTATCAACCAACCATTCATGAGTCAGATAAGTAGATAGTATAACAGGCTTATAGGTAACATACCTGTCATTGGTTACAGAAGCAGATGCTTCACCAATCACCATGTTAGCCATAGGCTCATCAATGATTGCAGTACCAAGCACATTATTTGCTTGAACAACCATTTCAGACTTCTTTGCTTTCTTAACTGGACAGTCCTTACTCCAGTGACCAACCTGTCCACAAGACCAACACGGTTTGTTTGCCTTCGGTTTCTTAGCCTTGTTTTTATCAGTGGTTTTATTAACAGCCCTCTTGTTAAACTTTCTCTTTTGACCAACAATCACTACATTCACCTTATTCGTACTCCCCTCAACAGGCATCACATGTCCCTGTTTTGACTTGTGTTGTTCGTTTACAGAAATATCTAACATCAAATTTGTCCAGGTGATCTCTCCTTTTTGTCTTTTCAGGGAAAGAGAAAACTCTTCCCAAGACTTTGGAAGCTTTTCAATCACAGACATTACTTGAAACTTTTCAGGCAGATCCATGCCGGATTCCTTCAAAGCATGGACTATGTTCTGAAACTCATACACCTGTTCTGTCATAGATTTACTCTCCATTAGTTTAAAGTCTAGAAATTTTGCCACAGAATACTTCTCAAGGCCTTGAGAATCAGTATTATGCATCTGATCAAGCTTTTCCCAAAGTAACTTAGCATTATAGGCGTCAGATGAATAAACATCAAATAGAGTGTTCGCCAAAGCTGCCAGAATAGCAGCTCTAGCCACTCCATCCTTTTCTGCCCACATTGCAAAAGCTTTAACAAATTCAGGTTTAGATTGATCAACAACTGGAGAATCATATTGTATCACCGGCCATAGACCCTTTACAGATAACCACAGTTTCATTTTCTTTTGCCAGCGCGAAAAACCGGCACCACCACCAAACCTCTCAGGCATACCCGATAGATCGATGGCCTGTGGGAATCGATACGTAGTCCAGTCAATAGTGGGTACAATAACAGTGGTATTAACAGGAGTAGCAACAGTTCCAGAGGGATTAACAATTTTGTTCGACATCTTAATTTATATATAAATTTCACAGATATAACCGATTATTTCTTCAAGATTGTTGGAAAAAAATTCACAAATAAGGCAGTTATATCAATATTATATATTGCAAATTAAGAACAAATAATTATTAACGAAACCGATAGCAAACAACAGAGATGGTAAAACAAACAAATAATCAATGACTGTAATTAAAAAAAATGAAAAAAAATCCTTAGCTTTTCTGTAGCTTTCTGATTTGCTTTCCAAAATAACAGTAACAAACAGTAACAACAGCTGAGTCGTTAGATCCTAAGGACCTAACTGTTCTTGAAGAAATAATCGCCCACTTACTGTGATGGTTCTTGCGATTTCCCTCCCAGGATAAAACAGCACCGCTTGAGCACAGCACAGACAATGTACAAGCAACAGCGACGATTACCTCAGTTCGCCAAATAAAATCCCGGATATATATTTATAAAATATTAAAAATATATATATATACTAGCATAATATCCCGTGCGAGGCACGGACGATTTCTAGGATTGTTTTGAAATACATCGATTGGAAAACCAAGACGAAACTTAATTATGACATAACCTCAAACGTAATGTCCTGTTTTGCGCGGTGAAATAAAAGAAGAAAAAATTGTCCATAAAAGTAGGAAACAGAATGCATATAAGAAATAAATCCTGAATAGTGAGGTCACTTGAGGTTTCAATGAAGCTTTTGCTTTTTCTTCATGTTGCCCGATTCATCGGAGTTGTTGTTAACTGGTGTGGTACAGTCCGAGACGCGAGTGACTGTATATTCCACGCAACCGTGAGTCATGTTGTAGGATGGAATCTTAATTTGGAAAGCACATTGTTTCCCGACAATGTTTTTGACCACCGGTGGAAGCTCTGCCATGCTTGAATTCTAGATAATAATAGATGAGGTTAGCAGGCATTCATTTGTGTATCCCACTTTAAATTTTTTGGAATTTGGTATGAATTTTCTTACCTCCTTGAGCTCAGCCATTATATTTTCCAGTAAATAAAAATTGTAGAAGGGGGGTTGAATACAATTGTATACGATTTTCGACTTAAACAGAACACAAGTATGAATCAATAACAGCTTTATTAATTCTGATATAAAACTGTTACAAACTCTCTTAAGAAATCCTTAAGTTCTTAAGAGCTGCTAGGTTACAAGATAACTCGTGTAAGCGATTACAATAATGTAAAACCTAAACTATGTTTATATAGCGTACACAGTTACACTATCAATTACAAGATATTCTAAATCAATTACATATCACACTGAATGCATATCTTGTATGATAGCTGCCTTCCTATAATTTAGGAACCGACATATCAATCTTCCTTGATCTCTGGTCTGATGGGAATCTTCACGAAATACTGACCAGCTTCTAATCCTGATGATCACCTAATACTGACAGATCACCTAATACTGACGTTGTATTACTGATGACGTCAGCATCAGTATCTGATCAGTAGTCCAGATCCTGATATCACTTGAATCAATATCTAACAATCTCCCCCAATTTGTACTTAATGAAAAAAAGCACAAATTCTTTGATTCAATGATGTCAAAAACTCAAAACAAAATTCTACAAGTAATCTTCAGGCTTAGTCTCAGAAATTCTCACAAAGAAATTATTTATGCGCAAGAAACTTGATAATAACTCCTCTTCTTTTCCTTCCAGAATCTGAATCAATCTTTTCTTCAGACTCCTGAGTTCTTCATTGTTCTTGTCAATCTGATAAATACCAGCCCCGAGATTTTGAATTGAGCTTCTTGGTAAATCCAACTCTCCCAACAGTAAATATGCAAGATCTCTTCCATCAGGATTCAAAGACAACTGTTCTTGCATTAGAATTACTTCTTTAACAGCTGAACCCTTTTGCATTTCTACTTCTTGACCTTCTGTATTCACATACATGGGAGTATAATTACCATCATACCTTGATCCTCCATCTAAATATCTGGATTTGATTGTACTTAAAATCATACCACACTAGTTTCGATAAACACTGGCTTCTGCATCAGGAATCCCTCTTGTTAGTAACAGAGGCATGCCTGTATACATCTAATAACAAGCCTAATTGTTTGTAATGCTTTGCATTACTTACATGACCTCTTAACTGAGGGAACCTCTAGTTGTAGAGTTTCTGTTTGTATTGTACTGGTAGTAGGCATCAAATCCTAGTTGTGTAACTGTACTTATAGAGTCTAGAATAATGCTTGAAAGAAGTTCCAAGGTTCATGCCTCAAGCAAGGAGTTAAAGACTGTCAAATAATCACAGTTGGGATTTGAAGAAATGAAGAATTTGCCTAAGTACCATTTCGAGAAGTATATTTGTCTATTCGATAAGTCCAGCATTCGAGAAGTCAGGGATTCGATATCTCAAGACACTATTCGATATCTCTGAATACACTGTTCGATATCTCATTCGATATCTCAGAGATTCGATATGTCTATGTACTCTATTCGAGAACTCAGGAAGTCAACAAGTCAAAGTGGTATTCGAGTTCTCAAGGAGTCAACAAGTCAAAGTTCCATTCGATATCTCAAGGACTCAGAAAACTATTCGATATCTCAAGGACTCAGAAAGCTATTCGATATCTCAAGGATTCGACAAGTCAAGTGTTCTATTCGATAACTCAAGGAATCCGGAAGAAAAGAGCTATTCGAGAAGTAATTCGATATGTCAATATAACAGTATTCGAGAACTCAGAGTTATCGATCAAGCCAATTCTAGTTCTCGAATCAACTACTTAGTCACTTCTCGAATACATTCTTGGAGACAAAATACTGAAGAAATTGTACAAGTCAGAAACCTGCAACAAGCCAATGCACTTTATGGACCACAATCTGTAACGTGCTCTGGAAAGCCTACAAGGAAGCTTGGAGAGATATAGAAGAGACAGGGGCTAAAGAAGTGGATCTGAACAGGCTTTGCAAAGTCAAATCTGTAATCGTTTGGACACTTACTCAAAAAGGATAGACAGACTAGAAAGTAATTTGTTCAGCTACCTTATTTGTAGTAAGTAGGGTGTATCCATGTTCTATAAGGATACAGCCTCACTTCCCTAGTCAATTAACTTAGTAACTTTGTGAGTCAAGTTTTTCATACACTATAAGCTGTATCTCTCTGAGAAAAACGAAGCTGAGAATACTATCATTTGTATTCACAGATTGTAGCAACCTTTATCTAATAATACATTAGATTAAAGTGATATTGTGTTTTGTGTTATTCTTTATCCGCTCTTTCAATCTTGCACACACAAACACTCTTGCTACATAGACTCGAAGAAGAAAAGTTCAAGAATCCATTCACCCCCCCTCTGTATTCTTTTATCGTATTCAATACTCAACACCTCTGTTTTCAAGTAGATAAAGAACATATTTCAGTTCTTTTGTTGTCTTGCACGGTACATCATGAATAAACAGTCTCTTAACACTCTTGTCCTTCATGAAGTATAACATTTTCTCTACTTTCTTAGATTCCACAATGCATGCAACAACCGCAACGGATTCAAGTTCCCAAAGATCATCAACAGTCAGTTCATCACCAAATTTCTTAACCATAAAATGTTGATCTGTCTGAGCTGTAGATTCTAATTCAGTATCTTCAAAACCAATACCACCTCTAGTGTAAGGTACCAACCCTGTTAGTTCAGATTGCATTCTGATCCATTTTGGTGGAGATTTGTCATGCTCAGAAGATTTAGCTTTCTGAATACCAGGAGCCATTTGAGGTGGTAAATACATTCCAGCAGAATTGAAAATTATTGGGCCAGTATACTTCATACCATCAACATGTTTCCGCTTTCTTCCTTTCTGCTTGTGCCTTGGTTCACTGGGAATTTCATCCTCAAAAACTTTCTTGGAATTGTACCATACATCATTATCCGATTCAAAAATTCTTTTCAAGTACTCAATTCTTGCATCTTCAGTAATGTCATTATTAGTTTTCTTGAGTTTTCTTTCTTCTTTAATTTCCCTGAACCTTCTTTGATTAATCTCATCTTCCTGTGATCCTTCAGAAACACCTTCTTGTGCTTTTATAACAAACTTTTTCTTCCTAGTTCTCACCAGGATTTCTTTTTCAACTTCTGTACTGTCGGTTTCATCAGAAACATTGAATTTGTTGTCTGGAATCAATTCAAGAAAAAGTGGAGTTTTCTTCTTTTTAACATCAGAAACTTCTTCAATTCTGATTCTACTTGATCTTGTCTGCCTCGTACTTGCTTGTACAGGTTTCCTTCCTTTGCCTCTGTTTCTTCCCCCTCCACCTCTTCCTCTTCTTGCAGTAGGAGCTTCTTTCTGTCTAGCAATCTCCTCAAAAATCCTGTTTTGCTCCTTTACAATTTCATCAGTAGTCATATTAGGATTTTCTTCAGAAGTTAATTCAAGTGCCTTCTGAGCATGATACTGATGAAACTTATCACTGTTTCGATAAACAAGTTCACTTCCACCTGATTCAGTGACTATTTCTTCAAAAAGATGAGGAGCATCTTGTACATCAGTAATCAACATTTCTTCATCACCTTCAAGAATTGTAGGAAGAATTTGCCTTTGACCTTGACCAGATGATGAAAATTGTTCTTCTGTCAGGATTTGAGATTTAACAACTGTTGTCACAGTTCTTTCTCCAGATTTAGAAACATGAGTTGACTGATTAGTTTGAGTCTGAGTTGAACTCCTCCTCTTTACCAAACCAGCATCAGAGGTTCCTTTTCCTTTTCCATGTTGTTGAGCAGCACTTGTTCCACCATCATTTCCAGAAGTATCATCATCCTTTCTCACAACTGGATTAGGTGAACATTTTGTTTTGACTACTACCTTCTCCCCCTTTTTGACATCGGTATCCTCCTCAATAAAGAAAGATAAGATAAGCTTGAGAGTTTCATCAATAGTGTCAACTTTAGATTCCAAGACATCCATTCGTGAATCCATCTTCTTTTCAAGTTCTTATCAGATATCCAGTTGAAATGTTTAACATTCATAATAGTATGACTGCTGCTAATGAAGAGATTGCTAAACTGTCTACTAGAAATGAAATGTTAACCAAAAAGAATGAGGAACTTGAGCTAACTGCTATGCAAATAGAAAACCTTAAGAAAGAAGTTGAATATCTGCAGAATAAGGTTTTGTGTGCTAGTCAGGTTGAAAAGGCTCTTAGGGATGAATTAGCTGAAAATGAATTCAAACTAAAAACTTTCAAGAAATCATCTGGTCTAGTGAAATCATACTGTGAGAAAATTGAAGCAAAACCCAAGGCTGCTATTGGACTTGATTATGACACTCTTAAACAGAGAAAAGGTTATGCTGTCATTGAAGATGACACAGTTGTTCATGAGGAAGTGCCTCACATTTTGAAAAAGACTGAAAATCCAATTTTTAAGGAACCAACATTTGAAATTGATGAGGATGCCTTACTCATCAAACAAATGTTGAATGATGAGGATGAGGCACAATCAAATGAACAACAAGCATCTTCCAAGAGTGAGAGTGTCAAGTCAAAAGCCAAGGAGCCAGTAGTTGATAGGCCAAGACCTAAGAAGTTTGTTAAGTTTGTTTCAGCTGGGAAGAGTGAATCAGAAAAGAAAGTGACTAAGAAGAAACAGAACAGAAATGGCAAGTTAGGGATTAACAAGGATAACAACTATGCTTATATGCCTAATGCCCCTAGGAAAACTTGTCAGAACTGTTTCAGTACAAATCATTTAACTCATGCATGCAAGAAACCTGTTGGTAGTGTGTCCAAACCTTTCTATGACTGTTCTGTGCCTCTAAGACATAGAGATGCACCATTTTGTGATAAATTTGACTGTATGCCATGCAATATGAATGTTATGACTAGTTGTTTCAATCTGAGAAGGCAATTCATTGATGGTTTTATTAGTCACAATTCTCACACATACTACACCAGGTCAAAGTCTTCGAGTCCTCCTAAAGCTAGGAAGGTACCTCTGTCACCTAAGTCTGAAACCTCAGGTTCTAAGACTTCTAACAGTGACAAGAAGACTAATGCCAAGAAAGTTGACAAGCATGTTGTTTATGATAAAACTGTTTCTAAGTCTCATGGACCCAAACTTGTTTGGGTACCAAAGGAAAAGTAATACCTTTGTGTTTGCAGGGCAAAGAAAGTGAAAAGAAGGTCATGTGGATTTTGGACAGTGGATGCTCAAATCATATGACTGGTGATATGGCCCTACTATCACAGTATGAGGAAAAGGCTGGCCCAATGGTTGCTTTGGGAGATGACAGCATGGGTAACACATTGGGATATGGCAAGTTGAAAGTTGGCAATGTCATCATTGAAGATGTAGCACTAGTCAAGGGGCTCAAGCATAATCTGCTAAGTGTTGGTCAGTTTACTGATAGGGGATTCAATGTGGATTTTGACAAAGATGAATGTTTGATCACCCACAAGAAGACTGGTGATTTTGCTCTATCTGGAGTAAGAAAGGGAAGCCTGTTTGTAGCCAATATGGACTCTGCAAACAAGGACAGAATTTGTTGCTTTTACTCAAAAGCATCAAATGAAGATTGTTGGCTGTGGCACAAGAAACTATCACACCTGAACTTCAAAGCCATTAATTCTCTAGTCAAAAGAGAGTTAGTGAGAGGCATGCCCACACTTGAATTCTGTCAAGAAGGAGTGTGTGAGGCTTGTCAAAAAGGAAAGATGAAAAGATCAAGCCACAAGACAAAGACAGTGACATCAATAACCAAGCCCCTACAACTCATTCATATGGATTTGTTTGGGCCTGTCAACATTATGTCACTAGGAAGAAAGAAGTATGCCTTGGTGATGGTTGATGATTTTACAAGGTATACATGGGTGGAATTTCTGGCATCAAAAGATGAGGCTCCACAAGTAATCATTGAGCATATAAAGAAAGTTGACAAGGAAGCAAAGGCCAACAATGCAAGTGTGATTGCACTGAGAAGTGATAATGGAACAGAGTTCAGAAATGCCATACTTGAAGCATTCTGTAAAGAGAATGGTATTTCACAGCAATTCTCAGCTCCAAGGACTCCACAACAAAATGGGGTTGTTGAGAGAAAGAATAGAACTCTAATTGAGGCTGCTAGAACAATGTTACTTGATGCAAAAATGCCTACATGTTTTTGGGCTGAGGTTGTGAGCACTGCATGCTATATCCAGAACAGAACCCTCATCAACAAAAACACTGGAAAGACACCTTATAATTTGATGACTGCAAAGAAGCCTACTCTAAAGTATGTTCATACTTTTGGAAGCAAATGCTTTGTGTTGAAGGATAATTCTGAATATGTTGGAAAATTTGATGCAAAAGCATTTGAAGGAATTTTTCTTGGCTACTCTATGGAAAGAATTGCATACAAGGTTTATGTCATCAGCCAAAAGAAAGTTATGGAAAGCACAGATGTGACATTTGATGACAACAAACTACCTGGACTAGAAGAAGCCAATGATGAAGATAAAGATCCATTGAAGTTTAATAATCTAGATGATTCTGATGAAGAGACTGAAACTGAAGTTGAAACTCGAGTTCAACAAACTCAAGTGAATGATGATACAAGAGAAGAATTTGTGCCAATCAATAGTGAAGGAACAAGCATCCAAGACACACCTGTGAGTAGTGGCAACCTCACAGGGGGAGGAAATGAGAATGACCATGATGTGGATGATAAAGCAACATCAAGAATGAGAAATCAGGCTGAGCACTCAAGGAAATGGGATAGATCACACACTGTAGAGCAAATCATTGGAGATCCTAATGCAGGAGTAAGGACTAGGAGAGCAACTCAGAATGAGTGCCTCTATGGCTGTTTTCTATCACAAGTTGAGCCTAAGAGACTTGATGATGCACTGTTGGATCCAGATTGGATTATTGCTATGCAAGAGGAGCTGAATCAATTTGAAAGGAACAAAGTATGGAAACTTGTGCCTACACCAAAGAACAGAACCATTGTTGGAACAAAATGGGTTCTAAAGAATAAGATGGATGAAGATGGTGTAATTATAAGGAACAAAGCAAGGTTGGTTGCAAAAGGATACTCTCAACAGGAAGGCATTGATTATGATGAGACATTTGCTCCTGTTGCTAGATTGGAAGCCATCAGAATATTCTTGGCATTTGCTGCTCATTCAAACTTTAAAGTATATCAAATGGATGTCAAGAGTGCATTTCTGAATGGAGAGTTAGAAGAAGAAGTTTATGTGCAACAACCACCTGGTTTTGAGGATCCACACTTCCCAGAATTTGTCTACAGATTGCTTAAGGCATTGTATGGACTTAAGCAGGCTCCAAGAGCATGGTATGATACTTTATCACAATTTCTTCTTGAGAATCAATTCACTAGAGGCACACTGGACAAGACATTGTTTTACAAGAAGCATGGTGATGATCTTATCTTAGTTCAGATCTATGTGGATGATATCATTTTTGGTTCTACAAATGAGAAGCTGTGTGAGAAATTTTCTAAACTCATGTAGAGCAGATATGAGATGAGTATGATGGGAGAGTTGACATTCTTTCTTGGGTTGAAAGTCAGTCAAATGAAGGATGGTATCTTTATCAGTCAGACCAAGTATATCAAAGATTTATTGAAGAAGTTTGACTTGGAAGACTGCTCACCTGCAAAGACACCCATGGCCACTACCACTAAATTGGATGAAGATGCTAAAGGCAAGAAGGTAAATATCTCAGTCTACAGAGGCATGGTTGGTTCTCTACTCTATCTCATTGCAAGTAGGCCAGACATCATGTTTGATACATGCTTGTGTGCAAGGTTTCAATCAAATCCAAAAGAATCACATTTGGTTGCTATAAAAAGGATCTTTAGATATCTGAAGGGCACTCCAAACTTGGGACTATGGTATCCTAAGGACACAGGGTTCAATCTGGTTGGTTATTCTGATGCTGATTATGCTGGATGCAGAGTGGATAGGTGAAGCACCTCAGGTAGCTGCCAGTTTCTTGGACAAAGGTTAGTCTCTTGGTATAGCAAGAAACAACAATCTGTATTAACTTCTACAGCTGAGGCTGAATACATAGCTGCTGGAAGTTGCTGTGCTCAAGTGCTTTGGATTAGAAATCAACTTAGAGATTATGGACTTGTGTTGGAAAGAATTCCAATCATGTGTGACAACACAAGTGCAATCTCTATAGTTGCCAATCCTGTCAATCACTCTAGGACAATGCACATTGACATCATATATCATTTCATAAGGGAACATGCAACTAATGGAACCATTGAGTTGCATTATGTTTCTACAGACAAACAACTAGCTGATATATTCACTAAGCCATTAGATGAAGCCACCTTCACAAGGTTGGTTAGTGAGATTGGAATGCTGAATTCTTCAGACTCTGGCTAAGTGAATACAACATCTAGATTGTTGCAGCAGTAAACACTTACTTTATCTAAATTCTCAATATTTTTGGAGTAAGTGTTGGCTGAAATATGATTTATAAATATTTCAAATCTGTTGCATATGTTGGAAAATCATATTTTTGTTAACTTGAAATTTCTATGAAATTTTGAGAAAATCACTATTTAATTTGCTAGAATATTCTTCAATGAATATGGCTGGTCAATTTTAAAAGATAGTGAAAATTGAGTTTCTATGAGTATAATTCGACAAGTCAGACTTCTCAAGTGATTCACTATTCGACATCTCTAACAAGTCTCATCAGAGCACTCTCGAGTTCTCGAATAGAGTCTTTTAGAGTTCTCGAATAGAGGTTTCCTTGACTTCTCGAATATAGTGTTTTAGTTCTCGATTGACTGAGTTCTCGAATACTATATTTGAGTTCTCGAATCATTTGAAAAGGCTGATTTCTCGCTGAATTTTAACCGATTTTGGATTTTTTATTCAGAATTCAGAATTACTCATAAAAATACATTTTACCTAATTTAGATTTATTTCTAAGTTAGATAACTGCCAGCTGTGAGCTACAACCTGCTTGAGTTATCGAATAAGCCTTTCTTGACTTCTCGAATAGTTGTTTTCTACTTCTCGAATGCCTGACTTGTCGATACAGAACATACATCTAATCGATAATTCAAGTACTTCATACTTTTACAATTCTACATCTATTCGATTCATTTCATTCGATTTCTCAAGCATCTACACTCTCTAAACCTCTGAAACCCTAACTGCGAAAAGCCAAATTTCTTCTTCAACCTTCAATTTCTTTCTTCTCCTCCATACAAATGGCAACAGTAAAGTTCAATACCAACTTCATTGCCCTAACTAGTGATGTGGAAGCACCCAACGCCAATTTCAAGTGCTTTGTGAAATGGATGGCTGAGTCATACATCAAGGATGCACTCTCTGCCAACCCAACTCTATATCTGGATATCCTGGAACAGTTTTGGGGCACTGCTACTGTGGAGGTTGTAGCCCTGGAAAACGCAATCACTTCATATATCATCTACTGCAAGATTCAGGATCAGGAAATCACTATCACTACTGCAGACATGAATCAAGCACTGGGCCTACAACAAGAGTCATTTGACAGACTGGCCACGAATGCAGAGTTAGAGTGGAATTCTTTGAGTTCATCAACTACTCAGATGGGATCAATCTTGGAAAGCTGAACAGAAAGAATCTGAGAAAAGAGTGGAGCTATATGTTTGCAACTCTTCTTCAAGTCTTCACTGCCAGGAAATCAAGCTTTGATCAAATCAGTGCACCTGTGCAGCAAATTGGCTATGCATTGGCCTATGGAAAGAAGATAGATGTTGACCAAATCATCCTATAAGAACTATATGGGAGACTTGGTAAGAACACAACCAAGAGAGGTACTGATATTTTCTTCCCTCGCTTTATTCAATCTGTACTTAATTTTAAAAATGCTCAATTGATTGAATTGCCTGGGATAGATAAAAATAGAATAGGCTATCCTAAATCCATGACCAAACTCATTTTTGGTAATTTGGAAACTAGGAATGATGTGGATGTAAGACTTAACATAACTCCCCATATGGAGAGTTTGTTTAGAACTTACCCCCACAACATGCCAACATTTGATGCAAAATCTCAGTTAGCTAAGCCCAAGCAAGTAGAACAAAATGCTAACCCAGGGCTTGCTAACCAACCCTCTCAACCAAACACTTTACCACACACTGAGCCAACTGCATCATCCTCTCAAAAGGGTGATGTCAGTAAAAAGAAGAGAAAGGAAGTAATGTCTGCACCCTTAAACATTTTATCTGAAGCAGCATTAGCTGTTGAACTAGGTCTAGAAAGTGAGGAACCAGAGTCACCCTTACTAAGGCCAAAGAAGAAGAAGAAAACTAAGACCACCTCTTCAGTCACACAAATGGCTGAAGTTGTAAAATCAGGGGCAAACAGCTCACTAGATGTGTCCTCTCAACAGGGTGCATCTATAGAATCAAGCATCCTCCCCAATGCACCTTCTTGTATTGAGTCAGCACATGGGAGTGATAAGGCTGGCACTACACTGAGTGGAGAGCACATCATACTTGAAACTCCCTCTATCTCTCAGGGGGAGTTGCCTAAATCTACTCTACAACACACTACTCTTCCAGAATCTTCATCTCATATTTCTTTGCAGCCTGCAACTCAAGCAATTGAGGAGCAAGGCATTGATCATCAAGAATTCTTTTCTCTTGATGAGCCAATGAACTCAAGTGACTTGGTGCATGACACCCTGTTCACCACCCAGGACCCACATTTAGATAGTGAGGGAATGCATGCTGGGGCATCTCCTAATGACACCATCACAAACACAGAGGTTCCACTAGTTTTCACTAGAGACTCTGTGCCTGTGTCAACTGCTGGTGTAACTCATCCCACTTCTGTGGAGACACCAGTAGTAGAGTCAATCCATCCGGTTACAGAAGTTGCATCTGTAACTGAGGAGTCTAGCTTGCCTAGCTCTAGCTCTGACTTTATGTCACACTGGCTGAAGCCTGTGTACCATGACAGTGCTTCAGGATCAGGGTTTGTTCCACAACAATTGACGGTTGAAGCACTTCAAAGCTTAATTGTGGATCAGATTCCTGAGTTCACAAAGATTGCACAGCACCTCCTCACTGCCAATCTGCCAAATCCTGACTATGAAGCTATTCTCCTTTGCCATAAAGAGGATGTAGAGCAACAACAGGCCAAAATTGTGGATGAGTCTGAGAGAGAAGGCAATATAGATGCCTGGCTTCAAGGAAAGTATGACATTCCTCTCTCAAAAGGCCTACAGTACCTCAGAGAAGAGTACATCACTTCACTAGGGTCCAATGCCAATTCTCTCACCCCTAGTGCTGTGTATGAAGCAGTCAATGACAGTTACAAGGGAATTCTTAAGGCTGCACACTACCTTGGCAAGGGTCTAAAGACAGAAGTCACAGAAGTGTGTACAGCCACAACCAAGGAGGTGCATGAGCTAAAAAGGGTTTTTGATTCCAAATTCCCTCAACCGGAAACTGTGGTCAAGGAAATTCTAGCCTGCAAGTCTAGCTGTATCAAAATGGACAATAGCTTGGCCCTTCTCAAGGATACTGTCACAGGGCTGGGGCATAAGTTTCAATCTCTGTCTGATCAAACCACAGACTCAAATGCCATGCTGAGAACACTGTTCAAGAATCAATATGGGGATAAGCTGGTAACTAAGGTCCCTGTTCATGACATGACCAAGTATGAAGTCCAGAGACTCAAGGATCAATCACTCTCTGGTTTCAGGGCACATGAGCTATTCACTAAAGTGGATACTCTTGAAAAGGAGGTGGCTACTCTCACTAAGTCCAATGCTCATCTTACAGACAAGGTTGCACTTCTCAATGATCAGTTGGACACTCAAGCAACCACCACAGCTGATGTTCTTCTGCATCAACAATCTATGTTGGCTGCTACGATGAAGCATATGGGTCTTCCTCTCCCTGAAGAATCTTCCACCCCAAAGGTCACTTCTAAAGCCTCTGTGCCTGACAACAAGCCTAAGGGGGAGAAGAGGACAAGGAATTCAAATACTAAGGGGGAGAAACCCAAGGAAAAAGGGATAAAGTTAAGAGAGGGTGATCACCAAAGGGCAAATAAATCTCCAACTCATGTGTCAGGCAAAGGAAAAACAAAGGTTGATGAGCCTCCTATCTCACTGCCAGTTGTTACTCTACCAACTGTGCATGTCATTACTCCTGGTGGCCAGAAGCAATCTATCACAACCACAGTGGTTGCAGGGAGTATGCCATCTGACAAACCTCCATCCTCCATATTTGAAAGTGCCAAGCCTATAGAAGTCAAAGTAATTACTGAGGCCAAGCTACAAGAAGTTGCTAACTCAAATGTTTATCATGATAAAGCCTTCTTGGAGTTTCTGAAAGCCACAAGGGAACAGGCTGGTGACACTCAGTTCTATCTGAGGGAGTTGAAGGAGCAGATTGACTACATCACTGTCATCCCCAAGAAAGTCAATAATCTATGGTTCAAGAAGATAGTGATGATATCTAAATCAAAGATATGGCATCTAACATACAAGACTCTACAAGCCCTAAAACACTCAGAGATAGATGCCATACTTGAGCTTATTGAGAAGAGAAATGAGAACAACAAAAGTCTGTTTGATGATTTGAGGAATGGCCAACCTTCAAGGCTGCCAGAAGTGATCAAGAAGCCATGGACAATCATCTATCAGTCTGGCACCAAAATTGAAGACATCAAGCAATTGGTCATTCCCCATGATCTCACTTCTCGAAATCACAGACTGGTCATTGCTATCATTGATCAACTACAGAAGAAGGTTGGAACCAGAAATGCTGAAGAAATTGAAGCACTGCACATTCTCAGATCTTTTATAGCAACTGGTGAAACTCCAGAGAGGGCTCAACCTAGGAGAAATAAGGATGATGACTCTGAAGACAAAAGTGATGGGAGGAGGAGACATCACAGGAGAGATAAGGGTGATGAAGATGAGAAGAAGAAGAAGGATGACAAGAATAAGAAAGATGGTGATGACCAAGGAAAAGTCTATGAGAGGAAAATTGGAAAACAGCAAGCCTTAGGCATTGCTAGCAGTAACCTCACCACAACACAAGGCTCTGAGTCTAGGGTGAATACTGTTAGTAATGACCTACCAAAATCTGATTCGATGGCTTCTGCAACTGTTTTGCCACCTCAAGAAGAGGAGAAGATTCAAGACAATAAACCATGTGTATGTTTCAAAAAGCAAACTGCTAATGGAATACTACTATGGTCTACCAACAAGGGTCATAAGTTTCTGCCTAGCAATCATTCAAGGAGGAGTAAATTTAAGCATGCTGCAAGAAGGGTGAAGATATCGAAGTCAAAGGCACTGACAATAATTCCAGGATTGAACCTACCACCTCTGGATGAAATCTATGATGAAGACCAACTGCAGTTCATATGGGCTCAAAGAATCTATCATGTTGCCATTGTTGATGACTTTCTTGAAATAAAATATATTGATGGAAGACAGAAGAAATTCAGACAAGGAACATGTCAGCACTGGGGCAAGCTATATGACATAGAAAGAATAATTACAATGTTGGATTCTGAAGACAGAGTGGAAAGGGTATGGAAGCTGGAGTTAATTGACTTTGTCAAAATGAAGAGAGATCACCAGGCAGAAATGAGAAAGAATAGTGAGGAGCTACTAAAGAAAAGGGAGGAGGAGTTTGCTACAATGGAAACTAAGGCTGATGAATTGAGAGCTATGGGTCTGTGTAGAGTCAAGTTTAATCCTTACATCATTGAGTACAAGAAATATGGTAGAAATGTAAAGATTAGAATGGACTATATCAGTTCCTATTCTGAGAAACAGCTGAATGAAGTACTTAAGGATTTATCAGGCTCCCCTCTAATTGAAGAACTCACTGCAATGGAAGACATTATTCTTGCCATGGAGGAAAATGCAAAGAAGAAAGCCAAAGAAGCTGAGGAGAAAATGAAAAATGAGAATCTGCAAGCCAAAGCTCAAGAGATGAATCCAAAAGGATATGTCTAGTAGTTTCTCATAACTTATAAGAACACTTCTATGTACTTTCCTCAATCAATCTACATACCTGTACTGTTAAAGTTTTATCTTTATGTATGTTAGGCTTGTTATCAGACATGAAATTGTGACTAAGGGTCTCACTCACAATTTGGGGGAGATTGTTAGTAACAGAGGCATGCCTGTATACATCTAATAACAAGCCTAATTGTTTGTAATGCTTTGCATTACTTACATGACCTCTTAACTGAGGGAACCTCTAGTTGTAGAGTTTCTGTTTGTATTGTACTGGTAGTAGGCATCAAATCCTAGTTGTGTAACTGTACTTATAGAGTCTAGAATAATGCTTGAAAGAAGTTCCAAGGTTCATGCCTCAAGCAAGGAGTTAAAGACTGTCAAATAATCACAGTTGGGATTTGAAGAAATGAAGAATTTGCCTAAGTATCATTTCGAGAAGTATATTTGTCTATTCGATAAGTCCAGCATTCGAGAAGTCAAGGATTCGATATCTCAAGACACTATTCGATATCTCTGAATACACTGTTCGATATCTCATTCGATATCTCAGAGATTCGATATGTCTATGTACTCTATTCGAGAACTCAGGAAGTCAACAAGTCAAAGTGGTATTCGAGTTCTCAAGGAGTCAACAAGTCAAAGTTCCATTCGATATCTCAAGGACTCAGAAAGCTATTCGATATCTCAAGGAATCATAAATCTATTCGATATCTTAAGGATTCGACAAGTCAAGTGTTCTATTCGACAACTCAAGGAATCCTGAAGAAAAGAGCTATTCGAGAAGTAATTCGATATGTCAATATAACAGTATTCGAGAACTCAGAGTTATCGATCAAGCCAATTCTAGTTCTCGAATCAACTACTTAGTCACTTCTCGAATACATTCTTGGAGACAAAATACTGAAGAAATTGTACAAGTCAGAAACCTGCAACAAGCCAATGCACTTTATGGACCACAATCTGTAACGTGCTCTGGAAAGCCTACAAGGAAGCTTGGAGAGATATAGAAGAGACAAGGGGCTAAAGAAGTGGATCTGAACAGGCTTTGCAAAGTCAAATCTGTAACCGTTTGGACACTTACTCAAAAAGGATAGACAGACTAGAAAGTAATTTGTTCAGCTACCTTATTTGTAGTAAGTAGGGTGTATCCATGTTCTATAAGGATACAGCCTCACTTCCCTAGTCAATTAACTTAGTAACTTTGTGAGTCAAGTTTTTCATACACTGTAAGCTGAATCTCTCTGAGAAAAACGAAGTTGAGAATACTATCATTTGTATTCACAGATTGTAGCAACCTTTATCTAATAATACATTAGATTAAAGTGATATTGTGTTTTGTGTTATTCTTTATCCGTACCTTCAATCTTGCACACACAAACACTCTTGCTACATAGACTCGAAGAAGAAAAGTTCAAGAATCCATTCACCCCCCTCTGTATTCTTTTATCGTATTCAATACTCAACACCTCTGTTTTCAAGTAGATAAAGAACATATTTCAGTTCTTTTGTTGTCTTGCACAGTACATCATGAATAAACAGTCTCTTAACACTCTTGTCCTTCATGAAGTATAACATTTTCTCTACTTTCTTAGATTCCACAATGCATGCAACAACCGCAACAGATTCAAGTTCCCAAAGATCATCAACAGTCAGTTCATCACCAAATTTCTTAACCAGAAAATGTTGATCTGTCTGAGCTGTAGATTCTAATTCAGTATCTTCAAAACCAATACCACCTCTAGTGTAAGGTACCAACCCTGTTAGTTCAGATTGCATTCTGATCCATTTTGGTGGAGATTTGTCATGCTCAGAAGATTTAGCTTTCTGAATACCAGGAGCCATTTGAGGTGGTAAATACATTCCAGCAGAATTGAAAATTCTTGGGCCAGTATACTTCATACCATCAACATGTTTCCGCTTTCTTCCTTTCTGCTTGTGCCTTGGTTCACTGGGAATTTCATCCTCAAAAACTTTCTTGGAATTGTACCATACATCTTTATCCGATTCAAAAATTCTTTTCAAGTACTCAATTCTTGCATCTTCAGTAATGTCATTATTAGTTTTCTTGAGTTTTCTTTCTTCTTTAATTTCCCTGAACCTTCTTTGATTAATCTCATCTTCCTGTGATCCTTCAGAAACACCTTCTTGTGCTTTTATAACAAACTTTTTCTTCCTAGTTCTCACCAGGATTTCTTCTTCAACTTCTGTACTGTCGGTTTCATCAGAAACATTGAATTTGTTGTCTGGAATCAATTCAAGAAAAAGTGGAGTTTTCTTCTTTTTAACATCAGAAACTTCTTCAATTCTGATTCTACTTGATCTTGTCTGCCTCGTACTTGCTTGTACAGGTTTCCTTCCTTTGCCTCTGTTTCTTCCCCCTCCACCTCTTCCTCTTCTTGCAGTAGGAGCTTCTTTCTGTCTAGCAATCTCCTCAAAAATCCTGTTTTGCTCCTTTACAATTTCATCAGTAGTCATATTAGGATTTTCTTCAGAAGTTAATTCAAGTGCCTTCTGAGCATGATACTGATGAAACTTATCACTGTTTCGATAAACAAGTTCACTTCCACCTGATTCAGTGACTATTTCTTCAAAAAGATGAGGAGCAT
The DNA here is from genome assembly GCA_037693485.1 of Kitagawia praeruptora. NCBI lineage: Eukaryota > Viridiplantae > Streptophyta > Magnoliopsida > Apiales > Apiaceae > Kitagawia > Kitagawia praeruptora. The sequence continues at coordinate 24,535,583 of CM075350.1, read as the reverse complement.
CTTGTACATCAGTAATCAACATTTCTTCATCACCTTCAAGAATTGTAGGAAGAATTTGCCTTTGACCTTGACCAGATGATGAAAATTGTTCTTCTGTCAGGATTTGAGATTTAACAACTGTTGTCACAGTTCTTTCTCCAGATTTAGAAACATGAGTTGACTGATTAGTTTGAGTCTGAGTTGAACTCCTCCTCTTTACCAAACCAGCATCAGAGGTTCCTTTTCCTTTTCAATGTTGTTGAGCAGCACTTGTTCCACCATCATTTCCAGAAGTATCATCATCCTTTCTCACAACTGGATTAGGTGAACATTTTGTTTTGACTACTACCTTCTCCCCCTTTTTGACATCGGTATCCTCCTCAATAAAGAAAGATAAGATAAGCTTGAGAGTTTCATCAATAGTGTCAACTTTAGATTCCAAGACATCCATTCGTGAATCCATCTTCTTTTCAAGTTCTTTAACATCACTGGAAAGAATACGAAGTTGAGAAGCAGTAGCAGAGATGGAAACAGTTGTTTTAATATCTGCTTGAACTTTAGCATTGTCAGCCTTGATAGATGCAATCTCAGTCCTCAATCCTTTTGCTAGCAGAGCATTAGTCTTGATAAGAGCCTTAAGCTCAGGAGTAGACATTCTAGTGGTAATATGACTGGAATGAAAAAGAGCATTAGTGAAACTCATCTCACCAGTCGGAGAATTCCATTTAGTATCCCATTCATATCTCTTAGCAGCTTGAATCTGTTCAGGAAGTAAAGAACTGTACTCCCCTATGAATTCTTCTTGAGTAACAGACTGCATATACCTACTAGAAGATCCATGAGCAGATCCTAGACTTGCTTTGAGAGCAATTTGCATTTGAATTACATCAGGATCATCATCAGCATGATCATCATCATCATCTGAGCTATCATCAGCCTCAGGAAGTTTATCATCAACATTATCTTCAGGATTCATAACTCCTTTCATTTTCAAATCAACAGTAGATGGAACTGTTGGTGACTGATGGCCTGCAATAGAAACATTTCCTAGATCTCTCTTTTCTTTTAAAGTGATCTCATCACTTCTCACAACATTACCTAAGTTGCTTTCAATAGCAACTTCTACCTCACTAGAAGTTTGTAACTTCTCACTCAAGTCTACCTCTCCTTTTGCCAGTTCAGGAGACTGCCTCTCATCACTCTTCTTTTTCTCTAATTGTTTTCTCTCATCCTCACTAGAAAGGCTCTGGCTCATTATTTGTGAAGAAATAAGAGGTGGATGAGAAGAGTGGACTGAAGTCATACAAATAGAGGTATCCCTTTGCAACTAGTCTTGCTTTATTTCTAATAATGGTGCCATCTGAATCTATCTTGTTTCTGAATACCCATTTTGTACCTACAATTGACCTTCCTTTTGGCCTTGGTACAAGTTTCCAGACTTCATTTCTTTCAAACTCATTTAGTTCTTCTTGCATAGCCATAACCCAATCAGCATCTTTGAGTGCATCTTCAACTTTCTTAGGTTCCTCTTTTGACAGAAAGTTATGATACAGACATTCATTTTGAGTTGCACTTCTGGTTCTAACACCTACTTCAGGATTCCCAATGATTAAATCAGGAGTATGACTTTTAGTCCACTTCCTTGTTGGTGGTAGATCATTCATAGAATTTGATGCTCCTCCTGGATTGGTGTTATCTTCAAAAGAACTATTGTTGCTAGAAGCTCCCCCTGAGGTATTGCTATCTGTTTCTGATCTGCTGTCAAAATTGTCACTTGAATCTATTTCTGATGAATCTCCTCCTGATGTTTGATTTGATTCAGTGTTGATGGTCTCTTGATGTTGCTCCCCCTCAACATTTGCATTCCCATCAATAACCTGTGTTTCATCAGGAATGTTTGGATCGTCAAGAACTGATGGAATATCAGTATCTGACAGGATTTCATCAGAATTCTTGGTAGCTTCATTTGCAAAAATCAAATCATCATGTAAGTCTTCAGCAATTCCTGTAATCTTCTTATCATCGAAAGATACATTTATAGACTCCATAACTGTCTTTGTTCTCAAATTGTAGACTTTAAAGGCTCTTGATGATGGATAGCCAATAAAGATGCCCTCATCAGCTTTAGTCTCAAATTTTCAAAGCTTTTCAGGATGAGGTCTTAGAACAAAGCACTTACATCCAAATACATGCAAATGCTTCAGACTTGGTTTCTTTTCCTTGATCATCTGATAAGGAGTTACACCATGTCTGTTGATCAGTGTAATATTCTGAGTGTAGCATGCTGTGTTGACTGCTTCTGCCCAGAAATATGTAGGTAGTTTAGCTTCCTCCAACATAGTTCTGCCAGCTTCAATAAGAGTTCTATTCTTTCTTTCAACCACTCCATTTTGCTGGGGAGTGCCTGGAGCAGAGAATTGTTGAACTATTCCTTTGTATTTACAAAACTCTTCCATTGCTGAATTCTTGAATTCAGTTCCATTATCACTTATTAAAATCTTGACTTTATACTTTGTGCCAGTTTCAATGAGTCTTACATGGTCCAGAAGTATTTCAGCTGTTTCATCTTTTCTATGTAGAAAATACACCCAGGTAAATCTAGTATATTCATCAACAATAACTAGAGTGTACCTTTTCTTGCTGATGGACATTATGTTGACTGGTCCAAATAAGTCAAGGTGAAGCATGTGATATGGTTCATCAATTGAAGATTCTGTCTTACTCTTAAATGATGTTCTTCTCTGTTTGGCCTTCTGACAAGCATCACAAAGTCCATCTGGAGTGTACAGTACCTTTGGTAATCCTCTCACCAAGTCTTTCTTAACCAACTCATTGATGTTGTTAAAGTTGAGATGAGAAAGCTTCTTGTGCCAACTCCAACTTTCATCTACAGTAGCTTTACTGATGAGACATGTAGAGTGTCCATCAGTGTTAGTATAGATGTTGCCTTCATAAATGTTACCATGTCTTTGGCCAGTTAAAGCAACCTTTCCTGAAGATTTGCTGATTACTTCAAAATGAGTATCATAGAAGTTGACATGATAACCTCTGTCTGTGATTTGACTAACACTTAGCAGATTGTGTTTGAGTCCTTTCACCAGAGCTATTTTTCAATGATGACATTTCAAATTATAATTCTGCCATATCCCAAAGTTTGTCCAATGTTGCCATCTCCATAAGACACAATTGGGCCAGCCTTCTCCTCAAATTCTGATAGCAAGGTTTTGTCTCCAGTCATGTGCACAAAGCATCCACTATCCATGACTAACACATTTTTCTTTTTACCCTGCAATCAGAATCACAAAGAACTCAGTTAAAATTTTTAAGAACCCACACTTGTTGGGTTCTCTTTTCATGCAACTTAACATTTTTAGCAGCAGAAGATTTTTTTAGTAAAAACACCTTCATCAGGATTGAATCCATCAGAATTAGTCTTTTTCTTAACAGATATAATAGATGCATGCTTAGAATTCAAGTTCTTTGTTTTACCAGAATTTGCACTTTTATTGAACTTAGGCAAAAGCTCATAATAATTATAGTACAAATTATGGTATTCTTCACATGTATAAATAGAATGCCATTCACTGCCACAGTGGAAACAAGGATTCTGTGGTTTATAAAATACTGATTTATTCCTAATATCAGACTTAGGAACTACAATAGCCTTCTTTTTACTCCTCCTGCAATCAATAGCAAGATGATTAGAGTTACCACAGTTAAAACATACTTTCCTTGGTGCATTTGGAATATACTTATAATTATTCTCCTTGTTTATTCCAACTTTACCATTCCTGCTCCTTTTGACAGTTGGAACTTTCTTCCTATCTGTTACACCACAGATTTTATCTCTCAACTGTTTCTTAGACAAAAGACCTACATTCTTGTCCTTGACAGTTCTAGTCTTAGAATGATGCGTAGAAGTGGATCCCTTTTCTGAAGTAGATTTGGGATGTTCCGGATACACATAATTAACAGGTTTTAACTTGGTTTTAGTACTGTCTGTAACATATCTGTAGGTTTTTGGATTTGTTGAGTCATTAACAATAACTCTTCCTGGATCTGATGAAATAACTTTTTCCTTGTCCTTTTTCTCATTCTCTGGCTTATAACCTAGACACTCTTTCTAGTTTTTATCTCTGATAATTTCATGAGTTTTTGTTCCAAAATGTGTCAAAGTTCTGAGTTTTTCATTAGCATCCTTAAGTTGCATTTCAAGTTCATTACATTTAAACTCTATTTCAAGTTTCATGTGTTTAGCATTATCACATTTTGTTTGAACTTCCTGCAAGAAAAGTAACTCAGCTTCTAGATGATCATTTCTCTTTGCTACCTCTGCCATTTCAGTTTTTATTCTAGCATTTTCAAGAGATTGACTCCTAAAACTAATATACAGAGATTTTAGAAAAGATCTTAGCTCAGAGACATTATTAGTATCAAAATCAAACAAAATTTCAGATACCTTATTTTCAGCAGCAGCAGTCATCAGTATTAGCCATCAAGGCATAATTCACTTTCTCTTCTTCAGAGTCAGATGATGAGTCCATCCAATCCTTGCTTGAAGAAATGAGAGATTTGGTTTTGGTCTTCTTGCACTCAGTTGCAAAGTGACCCATTCCATCACAGTTGTAGCATCTGACTTTTGACTTGTCAAACTTGCTGCTTTTGTCTTCTTTCTTCTTGTACCTGTCTTTGTCAGTATTGAAGGTTTTCTTCTGGAACTTCCCTTGCTTCCTAGCCTTTCTGAACTTCATCTTCTTGAAGCCCTTGACTATCATAGCAACCATCTCCATCATATCAGAATCAGTAGAGTCATCATCAGTATCAGAATCAGACTTAGCATCAGTATCTGATGATGAGTCATCAGGAATTGACTCTACAACTCTACTCTTTCTGCTAGAAACCTCCTCAGCTTTTGCCTTTGATTTTGATTCAACATTCAAAGCAACGGATTTTGCCTTGACATTCTTCTTATTCTTTCTTTGTTGAACCTCAAGATCATAGGTTCTAAACATCCCATAAACTTCATCAAGAGACAGCATCTTCAGATCATACTGATGATGCCTTATGATTGAAGCTTGAGTGTCCCACTCCTCAGTTAAAGCACTTAGAAACTTGGTGTTAGAATCTTCTGGATCATACTCTTTGCCAACTAGAGATAGATTGTTCAGCAGAGTCAGAAATCTATCATACATATCAGCAAGGCTTTCATCAGATTTAACATCGAACTGCTCATACTCCTGAATCAACAGAGCCCTCCTGTTCCTTTTGATAGATTCAGTGCCTTGACATTGAGTTTCCAAAGTATCCCAAATTTCCTTTGCAGTCTTGCATGCTATTACCCTGTTTGACATGACATTATCAAGACTGTTATGCAAAATATTTTTTACCTTTGCATCTTTGAGCACTTGAGCCTTTTCTTCTGGAGTCCACTCACTCTTTGCCTTAATGACATAGTGTTTAGCAACAGTCTCTGTTCTTCCAACTAATCTTGTTGGAAGAAATGGTCCATCATTGATCCTATCAAGATAATCTGGATCAGTTGCTTCCAGATACATCAACATTTTCACCTTCCATGTTGGATACTCAGTTTTCTTGAGAATAGGAATTTTGATACTTTCATACTTGCTTGTCGACATCTTAAGATCGTTTCTGATTAATATTAATCAGTTTGCTCTGATACCAATTGTTGCCCAGTAAATAACAATTGTAGAAGGGGGGTTGAATACAATTGTATACGATTTTTGACTTAAACAGAACACAAGTATGAATCAATAACAGCTTTATTAATTCTGATATAAAACTGTTACAAACTCTCTTAAGAAATCCTTAAGTTCTTAAGAGCTGCTAGGTTACAAGATAACTCGTGTAAGCGATTACAATAATGTAAAACCTAAACTGTGTTTATATAGCGTACACAGTTACACTATCAATTACAAGATATTCTAAATCAATTACATATCACACTGAATGCATATCTTGTATGATAGTTGCCTTCCTATAATTTAGGAACCGACATATCAATCTTCCTTGATCTCTGGTCTGATGAGAATCTTCACGAAATACTGACCAGCTTCTAATCCTGATGATCACCTAATACTGACGTTGTATTACTGATGATGTCAGCATCAGTATCTGATCAGTAGTTCAGATCCTGATATCACTTGAATCAATATCTAACATTGTAGAGGAACATCTATAAGTTGTTCTGCTTCCTTGTTGAACAGGGTAAGTGTTGTTGATCCAGATTCATCTTGGATGCGCACCACCACCCTATAACTGAAAAGAAATATGTTGCATCAAATTATTTTCAAGTAGCCTGAGTGGTGTGTTGATTTTGCTAGTGTATATGAAAAGAAATTACCGTTGAGTGATTGGGATGGCATCTTCAATGCATGCAGTGCAGTAGAATTTTCCTTCCAACAGTCGTGCAGCTCGTGCACATTTGGTGCAGCAGTTGTAGTACCACCCGTTATTACCCATTTAGATATTAGCCTAAAGCAACTACATAAATTTTGATGTAATGGAGTTGGTACTTTTTGCTCGTTGACCATATTTAATTAATGTCTTGTTTGAAATAATCTTCACTGGAGATAGCAGGCTTGCTCGATATACACCCCTCCTACATTATTATTGAATGAGACTGTTTGTACAACTTAATAACTAAAACACACATCCCATTTAATCTCAAGTTCTTAAAATATACAATAGATCACACGGTCCAAACTTTCTCCACATCAGTCAATCATGTTTTAGATGAAGCTATAGATTCCATCTCATGAATGGCCCAGAAGACTGGTAACTTTTTTGGTATTCATTTAATCCTATCTACAGCGACCACTGGCTTCATTTAATTAACATTATGTCATGTACATAAATAGGTATGTACCAACAGATGCTACTTTCCAACGGAGAGCCTGTAAGAAATCCTTTGTAAATTCAAAATTGTGGGCATAGTGCAGGTTAAAGTCTGATACAGTCAATGTTTGGTTCACACTCACCGAAATATAATTCAGGCCCAATCTGTCAAATCCCTGAATAAGTATTAAACATTTCTAAAAATACATAATACAAAACCCATAGAGACGCACGATATTTTACATAGGGCATAAATGAAACAATTAAATTAATTTAAAATGAAAAACATTAGTGCAAGCATGATACATTCAATGAGTTATTATAACTTTAACATCAGGTATCTGGCTAAAAGCAAGAGTGGGGGGAGGGGGGAGGAAGAAGAAGATCTATACAGGCAGACTATCTAGCCGAGAGATTGAAATTTATGCAGACACGCATAGTTTGTAAAAAGTACATACCCGGTGTTGTAATCAGTTGCCAGGCTTGATGCCGTGATATATGGCTTAACCAAATTATCAAATAAGACCTATGAATGCATATAGAATCATCAAATGCAAAGCTAAATGATTAAACGTATGAGTTTCAGTAACCAAATGAAAGAAAAGTTTATGAGGATCCGGATGGGCCATGTATGATGGCAATTCCACATACAACCAAGCAAATCATTGCCTAGATGCAGATAGACGCACTAAACCATCTAATTTAAGGAATGTCATCATAGCTGATGGTAGGAAGATGTTAACGTCGAAGATGGAGATGTTTACAAATTATATTCTGTTCCTTGTCCTGCATATGAAGCCATATCTTATTGCTTACATATTTGCGTCACTATTATGAATACAAATTATATCTAAACACATGGTTTAATCTAGCCAAATATGTGTGGCATCTTTTAGCTTGTATTTTGATTATTTATTTATTAAGTTGATGTCTGAGTTGGTATTTTCAGGCATATAGGGCAGCACAGGTTTTCAGATCAGCAAATGATTCAACTTAAAAATAAATCATACATATATATTGAAAGAGAACAACACTTACAAGTTATAAATGCAAATTTTGTCTAGGATTTACACTATGTAGCATGTTCCTCTTCTGGTTCTCTTTAGCATTTTGTAGATGATATAAATCAAATTCTCTTACATCCAATCTATTAATTTATTCTACTATGGTATCTCTTGCTCTTGCATCTCCCAGGCAGTATTTTCCTCAGCAGCAACAGCGGAAGAGACTATGACAGTGAGGTGGAGCGATAAGAATTCAATATCAGCATCTGCACAGGTCACTTGAAGTTCTCATAGTGATCCACTTCCTTCCTCTGATCTTTTTAACACATCTTCGCTAAAAGGATGATATGTAAATAGATATCATTCTTTGTTATTTTTTTTGATTAGGTTGCTTGGTACTGTAGATGTTGGTTCCACTATTATATGCTGAATTTCAGGCTAAGTCATGGTCTTGACTTCAAGGGGAATGTTTGCGGTGACAAAAATGCAAAACCTAATCTTCTGGGATTTGAACTGAGATATTGGCTCAATCCCAATCAGGTGTACCTAAGTGCCGTGAAGGATAGCCTAAATAATCTAGAAGATGCTAAGACTATTTGCGGGAAAAATTATATTGTTACTTCAGAAGATTCACTTAAATAGGTCTGCAATTATCCCGAGGGGAAAATTCACCTGTCAATGAAAGAGGGGGTTCACAGAGATTATGACTATTTTGATATGCTTACATCCGAGATGAGAAACTCATTCCTACAGCTCCTAGGTCCCTGTTACCCTCTCCTTTTTCCGAGTGTAAATGGTTAAACTACCTTAACTCAGAATGTTTTTCTTAAATCATGCAATCATGGAAGTCTAAATATAAGAACTTTTATTGAGAGGTAGAGTCAAGTTTGATGTAAGTCCTATTTGCAATGTATACTGAATCTAGTCCTCCATAATTGAAATGTAGGAACGATTGTATTTGTTACTTAGATAGTTACAAAATAAGTGGTTAAGATTTAAAACCAAGGATTCCAAGGGGTTGATATCTTCTTGGTCTAAGAGCAAAGAAACCCATTTGATGCATGTAAAAATCTATATTTCTTGTGGTGACATGCTTGACTCGTAATAGAGTATTAATACAGTCATTTTTCTTAAAAGGATAATTTTAAAAAACTTAAAATTCTTTGTAAACAATGAAATACTATTAAAAAAAGTTGTAAGAACTAAAACCATTTTTAAGAGTCACAAGTATTTAAGTAATGTGTAATAAAATTCATTTTAAGTTCAACACCGATAATATAAACATCACACGAATATTTTAAACCTAAATAAATGAGCCAGTTTTAACCTATACTAACCATTCTCCTGGTCACTAAAGCAAGTGTCCGTATATATGTTTTGGTCAATATTTAAAAAATTTCCGTCACCAAACTTACTATACGGAGTATAATTATATGTATAGGGGCCTAAGTTAGGTAGATTAAATAGGCTCTGTAATGGCCTCAGCTAAGTTTTTTGACCTAGTATTTGCTAAATTAGGAGTCTTGATAGGTTGATCTTTTTCTCATTACAAATCAAACAAATAGGTGTAGAATGCCAGGATTGCTAACTTCAATGTTTCTCAATCAGCAAGGTTCAATCTGTTCGTGGTTTTAGAAAAGCAATTCGAACCCAAGAAAAGAAAAGGGCATGAAACATGATATCCCTCTCAACTCTAAGAGAAGTTGCACAAGTAACGCAATACAGGTAATGATACTGAAAACAGTTTGCTTAGTCTGGAATTTAAGTATCGGGCAAAAAAATTAATTTTAAGTTCAACACCGTTAATATAAACATCACACAAATACTTTAAAACTAAATAAATGAGCCAGTTTTAACCTATGCTAACCATGCTCCTGGCCACTAAAACAAGTGTCCGTATATATGTTTTTGTCAATTTTTTAAAAATTTCCGTAACCAAACTTACTATACGGAGAATATGATTAGCTACATGTACATTATTTTAACATGATGATGTCCTAATTTACTGTGAAACAGGAGTACTAAAATTTTGTGCATGATCAGAAGTTCTGTTCTCATAAATTTTTCGTCCTCATCGATCAAAATTCAGATTTCGCCTCTTCTTAACATCAAAAAACAAAGCATATGCACACAAGTGGGACAAGGTGGCTATGAGATAAATTGGGCTTCGCTTTGACAATTTTGTCTATTGCTTGCATTATTCGTCCAGTCTATGCTCTATACTATATTGCTTGCAATCCTCTATGCTCTATACAATATATATAGTAGGAAAAATATTTGTTAAGGGCTCTTCTATATTTTCTCAACTAATTCACTGCCACACCCCACAGATTAAACTCAAAAAACTAATTCATTCAATGCAACAACTAAACTACATCAAAATCAATATTCTACTACACTATCTAGTACCAACTATCAATCAAATTTAAAAAAACTTACAAAAAAAAAAACTCAATTAAACTTTCAAAAAACTCAAATAAACTTTCCATTAGCATGAAACTAAAATTAAGATTGAGGCAAATCAGTGAATATTACCAATGAAATTGGAAGGATGGATTGGAGGATTAGTTGGGACCTGAGATAGCCGCACAAAAGAATATAGCTATAGGCACACCTCGGCTTTGAAACTCTGAAAATCAAGCGCCTTTGTATCTTGAATCTCTGGAAATCAATCGCCTCTCGCCAAAAGGATTCCGATGATGAAACTGTCCAAGCCCACGGGGATGCAATCCGGCATGCGCGAATAGGATAGGGTAGACTGTATAATACTGTACGTAATAGGATAGAAATGTGTAATTTCATGAAAACTAAGGGTATTTAAGCCATTTCACAGGGGTTTTTTGGCTCAAAACTATCCCCTGTTCTGCTATTATATATAGAAGATGATATATTTTCTGTATATAAAAGTGAGAGAAGAGCAGAGAATTTATAACAGATATATATAAGTAGTACGAGAGAGTTGTATGAGAGAGGTGCCATTTTTATGCTAACCGAATGCCTCTATTTATACTGCAATAAACTAGAGAGCTGGCACTAGACTAATCATGACTAACAATTGAATAAATCATTTATTAGTGTATGGCCGACCTTTTCATTTGGAAATGAAACACCTGCGCTATCAAGCTTGAATAGTCGGATGAAATTAATTAAGTAATTATTTTATATTTCTTATTTAATTAATAATATAAACATATATATTTATTAGAGACTAATTATTATTTTAAAAAAAATATTAATTCTTACTCCATAAATATGTTTATGATATTAATGAAACAATATAAATTAACTTCAAATCAATTTTCATATCAATGTGAGATAACTCACATACCCGTTTTAAATAAGCAACTGGCCCTTAATTCTCTATGGATTCCATTAAGAAAAAATCTTAGATCCATATTACAAATTTCAATTCTTTTTAGATTTCGGAAATACATTGAGGAGCCTACAAAATAAAGACCTCAATTTTCCATTTTCTAACATTAGGTTGCTGTTTATAGAAGGAAATATATATCACTTTCTAGTTTCTAGACGGAATCCTCATTTATTGTTGCAATTACACTATCATTTACACATGTGTTTTACATATTGTAATTTGTAGAATTTCCCGATTAAAAAAATTGTTTAAAAATTTCATAAATTGCCCAAAATATTTATGTATCATTATGTATTTAGTAATTTTTTTATTAAAATTATAAGACCTTGTATATATTTATATGCATTCAAACATCACAAACTCCCGAACTATCAACTACAACCTGATTGTGAACACAAAAAATGAGCTAAGCAAATAGCCGTTTTGTTTTCAGATCGCTTAACACGTAGAATATTAAAAAAAAATTAATCCAAAATGTATTACAATAATATTTCGAGCAATCCAACCTACATCAACTATGAAATTGACCTTAAGTATTAGAGGGAGGCCTTATATGGATCTTATATTATATTCTAATAGAAACTAGTAGCATGACAATTGACCTTCACATAAGCACCATCTGTAGCCCAATATTCAGAATTATCAGTTACATCAACTGATAACTGATATTGGAATAACAAATGCCCCCAAAATATGTACAATTTTTTGTTGTGAAAGGTGAGCTCTTGCGGTATCTACCACCGTTCCAATTCGATGTGAGTCTTACGGATCTCCCAAAATATCATATAAATCCTTTTCAGAAAAACTATCAATACCCGTAACAAGATATACATATACATCAAAACATAACATTCTAATATCCCAAAAAAATGGGCACGACTAACAACCTTGATAACAAGGTACTCAACAAGATCTCACACAATAAGGATTAGATCCTGATCTTATTGAAAAACTGGTAAATAAAAGAGAGGATGGGATCGATGAAGGAGCTTAATTTTATGTTAGACTTGTTGAATTGTGTCAATTGGAAAAAAGGTTAATAGTTGATAAATGTGATATTTTAAATGTAACATTCGCAACTCATTTACTTAATTTATCCTAATTTATTTCCTTATGATAATCTATTATTGGTAAAAAGGGATGTTACACTTGGAAGCTGGATCCTTAAAATTGATAAAGTCGACTGGGCTTATGTTTGGGCCTGAAGTATTCGAAGTCTTTTATCTCACTCACTCCGTCACTCGTGTCTGCTCTACAAGACTACAACGTCTGAACCAGCACGAACTGAAACACTTGTTCCGCAGGTTAGTCCCCTTCTTCCTTACCATCATTTCCATATACATCACATATTCTAGGCGTGTACGTATTTATGTGCTTGTTTGGCACGCCTTAAAAGTAAGTCCTTATGGATTTATTTTCGGGTAAAATTTTTATATTTTGATAATTTTTTTATATAAGTATTTAATGTATGTTTGAAAATCAATAAGTTGCAAAAATAAGTTGAAAGTTAGGAATCTTAGGGAGTGTTTGAGGGAACTTATTTTCCAGAATAAGTCAATTTATTTTAAATTGAAAGTTAAGATTCCTAATTTTTCAACTTATTTTCCAACTTATTTTTGTAACTTATTAAATCTTAAACATACATTAAATAGTTGTATAAAAAATTATGGAAATATAAAACTTTTACCCGAAAATAAGTCAATAAGCCTTTAAAATAAGTTTTGCCAAACAGACACTTAACTTTCAACTTAAAATAAGTTGACTTATTCTGGAAAATAAGTTCCCCAAACACCCCCTAAGTAAGGGTAGCGGAAAAAGAAGTAAAAAAAACAAGTTTGAAAATGAGATTTTTTAGTTATAAAATATAGAAAAGATATTACATTTTAGCTGAAAAAAAAGTAATCACTTAGCTATTAGTAATTATATTATTATTAATTTATTTCATTAAATCAAACGACCCATGATATTTTATCTAACTAAAATTTCTCCTTTTTTAAAAATACTATGAGCAATTTTGTTTAATATAGTAACTATTAATTAATCGATCAATTACCTTTTTCAACCAAAATATGTTACCTTTTTTTTCTCTAACTAAAATCTCTCTTTTCAGCTCAAACGTATCATCTTTTTTATATTTTCTAACTAAAATCCTTATTTTTCTAGAAATATCACGGGCAACAATTTTACTTAATAAAATAACATAATTAAATTAAAGTTACTATAAACTAATCAATTACCTTTTTCACCTAAAACGTGCCCATGATATTTTATCTAACTAAAATTTCTTCTTTTTTAAAAACACTAAGAGCAATTTTGCGTAATATAATTATTATTAATTAATCGATCAATTACCTTTTTCAACCAAAATATGTTACTTTATTCTTTTCTCTAACTAAAATCTCTCTTTTCAGCTAAAACATATAATCTTTTCTATATTTTCTAACTACAATCCATCTTTTTCTAGAAATATCACGGGCAAAATTAATTTCTCCTTTTTCTAAAAAAAGTATGAACAAATTTATTTAGTAAAGTAGCAAAATTAAATTATAATTACTATAAACTAATCAATTACTTTTTTCACCTAAAACATGTCACCTTTTTAATTTTCACGTTACCTTTTCTATTTCCTCTTACTAAAATATATCATTTTCCAATTATATCACAGTCGGTTCTATTTAATAAATAAAATTATAAAATTATAATACTAGATTTTTAGATGATCATAAGATGGTGATTTTTTAAACAAGGCTTCATATGGAGATTTGTTGTCAAGAACAGATGTAGGAGTTCTATTTATGATATAAGTGGCAGTGAGTAAGCAATCACCCCAGAGATGAATAGGAACATTGGATTGAAATTTCAAGGCTCTAGCTACAGATAAGAGATGCATGTGTTTTCTCTCAGCCCTACCATTTTGCTGAGGAGATTCACCACAGGAATGTTGATGAACTATTCCAAGAGAATCAAACAAAGAATTGATGTTCTTATTAAAGGACTCAGTACCATTATCAGATCTAATAGTTTTAACTTTAGTCTGAAAATGATTGTCAACATATGCAAAGAACTTTTGGAACAGAGAATAAACCTGAGATTTATTAGACAGCAGATATGTTCAAGTACATCTCGTACAATCATCTACTATTGTCAGAAAAGCATTACAAGTAGAGTAGGTTTTGTGCCTATAAGGCCCCCACAAATCACAATGCAAAAGTTCAAAAGGCTTACTAGCATGACTGAGACTATTAGGAAAGAAAGATCTACTATGCTTAGCATAGTGACATACATCACAAGGCATTAGTTTGTTTATAGAATATTGTGGAAAAAAAAGACTATCTATATTTTTAAGAACATGAAAAGGAGAATGTCCCAATCTGGCATGCCAATTCTGAAAGTTTTCCAACTGGGTAGTAGAACAAATAGTAGATTGCTGAGACACTTGATTGATTGATGAAAGAGTAGAGTTTGAATTGCTTCTTTGAGTAGGAAGGAGAAGCTTGTAAAGATTGCCTTGCAATTTACCAATCCCCTTCACCTTCTTCTGCAAAGAGTCCTGAATAACACAAAGATGTGAAAGAAATTGCACATTGCAATGGAGAGTAGCTGTTAGTTTACTCACAGAAATTAGATTAAATTGAAATGCTGGAACAAGCAACAGATCATATAGAACAATATCTGGTGTTAACTGAATAATTCCCTTCATTTTCACCTTGGTGTGATAACCATTAGGAAGACGTATATCAATGTCACATGTTGTTATATTCTTTAACTAAGTATGAGAGCATGTTATATCATCAGTAGCTCCTGAGTCTAATATCCAGTCAGTTGAGGCATGATTATTTACCAGACAAACAGATGTCATATAGAAGCAAGTATAAAATGATGTACCTGATTGAGGTACTTCAGCAGAATTGTAGGAAGACATAGTATTCTGATTAAGTAACTGAAAAAGCTGTTGATATTGAGCATTAGAAATTGGAGTATTGTCATGAGAAATTTCATCTAAAACTTGAGTATCTTTAGGCATAGATTGAACAGTTGCTGAAAGTTGAGCCACAACCTTTCCTGTATTCACAGTAGGTTTTCTAGGTGGAAAACCAATAAGATGATAACATCTATCTCGAGTATGATTAGTACCATGATAGTGAGTACATTCTATAGGAGTTCTTCTTATTTCAGTTTTCTTATAGTCTTGTCTCTTGAAATCACTCTGAAAGTTGTTGTTCTTGAAATTTCTGAAGTTATTGTTAACAGCTTTGTTCATAAGCACTGCTGATTCCACTACAGGCTGTGCAGGATTGACATGATTTCTCTGTCTTTCCTCTTGTTGCAAAAGAGATAACACTTGAGTTAATTTTGGCATTGGACTCATCATCAACAATTGACTTCTGATATTTGTGTACAACTCATTTAATCCCATTAAGAACTGAGTAACTTTCATCAGTTCATCATATTGTTCAATCTGGAGCCTTAGCTTTACAAGAACAGATGCAGACACACTTACGCACATTTGTTGCATTCACAAAATCATCCCAAAGCATCTTAAACTTTGTATAATACGCAGAAACAGACAAAGTATCTTGACTAAGAGCATTAAGAGCCTGCTTCAACTCAAAAAACTCAAAAATTCGAGGTCCATTACTCTGAGTATAACGCACATGAATGTCATTCCAAAAATCAACAGCAAGCGGAATAAAAACAATACTAGACCAAACCTCAGGCACAATTGAGTTAAACATCCAATAATTATCATATCATTGCAACGCTGCCGGTGATCAAAGTAAAGTGAAGACTCATTTGGTATCTTATACTTTCCATTAACAAAACCAAGTTTATTCTTTGCAGAGAGTGCAAGAGACATTGATCTTTTCCATTCACTAAAGTTTTCACCATTAAATACTGAAGTAACAAGAACTAAACCTGGATGATCAGACGGATGAAGATAGAGTGGATGACTTGGATCCAGAGTAACTGATCTATGCTCATCTTCAAGCGTATCTGTTTGTTCACCTGTTTCATCAAGTCGATCTGTATTTTCTTCAAGAGTAGCCATTAACCAAGATGATTTTTTTGATCAATAACTAGAACTTTTCAAGAAAAAGAACAGATTTGATAGCAAAAGATGATTTATAACATGATCTGTGACCATCTTTACACAGAGAACCAGAAACACAATGAAAACAAAGCTTTAATAAGCTTGAAAACAAGCAAGAAAAGCTTGAGATTAGGGGTGTCAATCGAATAAAACGAATACTGATATAGCTATATCTGAATCCAAATCCGGGAATTCGAAACCGTATCCGAATTCGGAAATATCCGGGGAAAAAAATCCGTATCCGAATCCGCCGGATACGGATAATATCCGGATCCGAATTCATTTCCCAAAAATTACATTCAAACTGTCACAACTCCGGCGACTCAACCAAAAATTCCGGCAACTAAAAACATGCCCAGAAAATTCAAATAAAAATATATGTTAATCCATATACAAGGATCTATACAACCATACAAATCAAATTATAAACCGAATACGAATGGAAATTTTCCGTCCAAAACCAAGAACTCCGGTGAATCAAAAATATGTCCAGAAATTAATGAAATTAACAAATATTGCATGGTTTGCAACGATCTATATATCGATGTAATCAACATCAACAAAAACCCACCCGAACCCATACAAATAAATATATCGAAAATTAAACTTTACTAAAAACTCAAGTGGATGGTATCAATGGATAGAGGAGGAGAAAAGATGAATTTTGACTACTCATATCATGGATTTGTAATCCAAAATCATGCAAAACGAGGGGTTTAATCTTGAAGAATAAGAGAGAGAGTGTAAAAATAGATGAGATATAGAGAGATACGGGAGATGAGAATATTAAACATGTTGCAGAGGAAGTTTCCTATAACGGTGGGATCATTTTTCTTTTGTTATAATAATGAAGGTGTGCATATGATTTGAGATGTTGAACAAAATAAAGTTGTAAAGGAAAAAAATGTTTAATTTAGGAACACAATGATCTAGCATGCATGGTTCAAAGTGTAAAGTAAAAAGTTGTAGACGGGACATTGCACTATTAGCAGTAATATTTTATTTGGTATCACTTTGCAATTTTTTTTATTTAGTTTCATTCAATTTTTAATTTTCATATAAAATTATTATATTTTTGGTTTATCCACGTAATACATTCCATTAATCAATTGTAAGTTAATTGTTATTAAAATATAGAATTTTTCATTTGGTACTTGACTTCTAAGTAATGCCATTTTACTTTCTTCCAAAAATTACCAATTAAATAATTAGTACTCTGTACTATATTGTCTAGTATTTGTAACTAGTTATTCGTCCCAAATTATTGTTTCTATATTTTTAAAAATATTTCTCAACGATCCAACCGTACGGATGTCAAGATATATCTAATTTAATATTACTCCCAAATTTTTAAAAAGTAAAAAGTAATTTGGTTGGATCGTAGTAGATCACTTACATTCTAACTAGTACTAGTAACTAGTGCTTTGTCACTAATTATTGTTTCTATTTTTTTAAAAATATTTCTCAACGATCCAACCGTACGGATGTCAACATATATCTAATTAAATGATATTCCCAAATTCTCAAAAAAGAAAAAATTAATTTGGTTGGAGATCTTAATAGAACACTACTATTTTGTCTAGTACTGTTAACTAGTTCTTCGTCCCAGATTATGGTTTCTACATTTTTAAAAACATTTCTCGACGATCCAACCGTACGAATGTCAAGATATATCTAATTTAATGATATTCCCAATTTTTCAAAAAATTAAAAATTAATTTGTTTGGAGATCTTAGTAGAACACTACTATTGTCTAGTACTCGTAACTAGTTCTTCGTCCCAGATTATTGTTTCTATTTTTTTAAAAACATTTCTCGACGATCCAACCATACGGATGTCAAGATATATCTAATTTAATGATATTCCCAATTTTTAAAAAAAATAAAATATTAATTTATTTGGAGATCTTAGTAGATCACTACTATTATCACTAGTACTACTAGATACTGCTTTGTCTAATATTATTGTTTAAATTTTTTTAAAATCATTTATTGACAATCCAACTATACGGATGTCAAGATATTTCTAATTTAATGATGTTTTCAAATTTTTAATAAATAAAAAATTAGTTTGGCCAAAAATTTTATCTTAAATTTATTTTTTCTGAAATTTTGGCAATAACATTAAAAATGATGGATCTTGACATTCGTATGGTTGGATCGTCGATAAATATTTTGAAAAAAATCGAAACATGAAAATAAATATATTTTAATAAATATAAATTAGAAATTGTTTGATAATATAACCTATGTAATTGTAAATATTAAAAAAGAATCGTGTATTGCAAGGGATTATATTATATGCTAGTACATTTAAAATTGAATAAAATGTATAACTGTATATTTATGTATCATATATATTTAATTCGGATTCGGATATTTTCGGATACGGATACGGATAATATCTGTCGGATATTAAAAGATTCGGATCCGGATACGATAATATCTGCTTTAAATCGA
Source organism: Kitagawia praeruptora (assembly GCA_037693485.1). Taxonomy (NCBI): domain Eukaryota; kingdom Viridiplantae; phylum Streptophyta; class Magnoliopsida; order Apiales; family Apiaceae; genus Kitagawia; species Kitagawia praeruptora. The sequence continues at coordinate 24,516,821 of CM075350.1, read as the reverse complement.
ATACGGATAATATCCGCTTTTTTTCGGATACGAATACAGATATTTCGAACGGATATCGGATTTTTCGAATTTTTTTGACAGCTCTACTTGAGAATTTGAAATTGAAGTTTTAATAGCGGAAAATCTGTAACTAACTCGATCTGAGATTATGATAGTCGAGTTTGTAATAGAGAGAGAAATTTTGCTCTGATACCATTTAGATAGAGTAAGAAATGAATTTGGTAAAATGAATTCTCTGATTACTCAAACTGAGGTTACAAGGTATTTATACAAGTAGAGAATGAATAAAGTGAAAAGACTAATCTACCCTTAGTACTAACTAACTTAGTAACGAACTAACTAAGCTAATGACTAATTCCATATACTAACTAGTCAGAATAGCTCTATATAAGCTTAATATTTGCCTTCAAGTGTGGTGAATTTTGCACCTTGGATAACAACCGTTGGTGCTTCAACTATAGACAGACATATTTATGCTAATGTTGTGTTGGGTACTAATCACGTTATCAAGGTAGAAGTATTGCAATGTGCATAATAATTTTGTCATTTATTTTGCTTAAGAATATGTTTTTAGTTAATCATATTAGAAGGATAAACAAAATCATTTGGATTTTTTTTCAGGGTGGAGGCACGCAGTTTTCTGGTTTAAGCAATTCCCCGAAATATCCACTAATAGACGGTGTCTCAGCCAAGGTTCGAGCTCATAACATCAGCGACGATTTAGCAAGGAAATCAACGATATGTTGATCAATAACTATGTATTAATTTCACCTTTCATAAACACATGATTCAGGAACAAGGTATATAGAAGTGCACACACATGCACACCCAGTTTTTGTACCTCATAAATCACTCGAAATGTGTTCAGAAATTGTGTGCCAGGTTCATTAGATATAAGCAAGGTAAAAGGACGTATTGTTCTATGTTTCAACGAGAAAAACAACGATTCTGATAAGATACTGTCACTTTTATAATATGCAGTAATATAAACTCCATTAATGGAGATAGAAGCTTAGTAAATGAAGAAGAAGAAGTATGTACAACTGTGTATATTGATAACAAACTGTAAAGACTACATTGTGTATTATCAAGTTACTCTCACAATACAGGAGAATGAACTATATATAGGCTATGCTATCTAACAGACTTGTAACTGATTTGTCCAGCTGGCATACAGTTGTATGCTGAGCTGTATATGCTCTATTATATCTAACATCCCCCCTCAAGTTGAAGGTGGAAATGCAATGGAAGCCTTCAACTTGAAGCTTAAAAGTAGCATGAAACTGGTAAGCAAAACAGCATGAAATCCTGGTTGATTGTAGGTAGTAGACTCCTTGATAGACTTCAGTTGGAGTTGTGTATGACTCCGGTTAAATAAGCAACTGAACAGTTCTCTTGACAGCATTGTAGAAGTCTAGAGGCAACCAATCAAACCAGTGCATTCAGAAACAACCATTTTCTGGAAGCTAGCATCAGCACTTGCAAGTAGCAGATAACAGTAGAAAACCAACGAACAAGCAAATCGAGCAAAGAGCAACAACAACTTGATACGGTAACAAGAAATAGCCAATACGGCAATGAGTAACATCATTCCAGAATCACATCTGGAAGTAACAGTCAATACATGACAGCAGTAAGCATCAACATTGGCACTACGAACAAGGTAATTTGATGACAGCAACTTAAGTGTTGACAGCAACTTTGACAAGCAATAGCAACAACCAGAGATCACACTGGTATAATACCCACAAAGGAGCAAGAAACTCACTAAGGAGCAACTCCAGATTTTGTAATCCTTCGGAGTTTAATCAGAAGCCAATAATACAGCAACTTGGTTGTAGACAATCATTTACTGAAAGCAACAACAGAGCCATCACGGCAACCAATATAACACTGGAAGCACCAGGTTAACAGGTTAACAGACCTGTTAACAACAGAAATATGAACGGATATGCATCAACGGATGCACCAAGTATCTTTATTTTGTTGATGAACCAGGTAACAAGCAAGCAAGAGCAAGCAACCAGAACTTTAGGCAAGGTAACAAGGTAAGTAATAACAGCAACTGATAGTTGGCAACAGAAGAAACAATACTTGTAGCACCAGAGATCACACTGGTAGCAGATTGACAACACACTAGAGCAGCAACACCAAGGTAGCAACTATGAACACAGTAGAGCAGCAACACCAAGGTAGCAACTGGTAATATCTCAACATGAGCATCAAGTTAACAGTTCAGCTGTAACACGAGAAGCAATATGAAGCTTCAAGGCAGCTATAACACAGATATCAATGGTTATGGTGTACCACCCCAGCTATTTACTTGCCAACAGCTATAGACTTGCCGAAATCCAGCTATCTACTTGCCGATAATAGCTATAAACTTGCCGTAAGTGGACACAAAAGTAGCAAACCGAAACTCAGTATTTCGAGCACAGCACAGGATAGTTTTGCTTCCATTTTCTGGATAGCAATGGTAGATAGAATGACTTCCATTTACTGGAAAATCAACACATCATGTGTGATTCTTATGATCACATCATGTGCAGGTAGTATAGTAGTGTGGTACAAGGCCAACGGCAAAGACAGATATTACAGAGTGAGGAGGTCTATAGGCACCAAATCTTCCTCAAGTAACTCAAGTAGCTCAATCGAAAGCACAGAGCATTGAACAAATTTATCACAGGTTTGTGGAGGTATGCAACGGATGATTGAACACATACAAACACGCACTTGAAGTGCAAAATCAGAACAACACGATTCAACAAACACTTTGTGTTCATCAGGAAAAGGAAGTAATTGTGTAAACAGATGATAGAATCAACAAAACTCATTGAGGAGTTTCATCAAACAGATAGAATGCAAGTTGAAAGAGAACAAATCGTAGAGTACAAAACATGAGAATGATGCCATGAATTCTCAACGATATACACAACAACAATAAGAACGAAAACAGATATGTTTTGATAATGATCGATCAACAACGATCAGAGACAGAACAATCAATAACAGTGATTTTTATGAACGAAACACAAACAGAGATGAACAGAATTCAACTTACGAAATCAAAGCTTTAATGGCAGAGTGAAGTAGTTACAGCAATTGCAAGTTAACAAGACACAAACACGATGATGATAACAATACGAAGATGAGATAAGATAGTACTAATGCTGTGATAATGAAATAGATCGTAGATAACAGTTGTAAGTGCAGATGAAGAACTCAAAGCTTGAAATTCATCAACAATGGTGGAACTGACAGATGAACACAAACTCATTAACAAACATGTGTAGCAGCGGAAGATAACAACCATAAGCAGCGGAAAAAGAAGCCTCAGCGATTGGAGGCTCTGATACCATGTCACTTTTATAATATGCAGTAATATAAACTCCATTAATGGAGATAGAAGCTTAGTAAATGAAGAAGAAGAAGTATGTACAACTGTGTATATTGATAACAAACTGTAAAGACTACATTGTGTATTATCAAGTTACTCTCACAATACAGGAGAATGAACTATATATAGGCTATGCTATCTAACAGACTTGTAACTGATTTGTCCAGCTGGCATACAGCTGTATGATGAGCTGTATATGCTCTATTATATCTAACAGATACAGGGGATAATAACTCAAGGTGCATGTGGATTGATCATGGTTGACGTTTCCTTATACTTATATCGGTTCCAAGGATGGGAATGCAACTCTCTTTTATATACAATCAAATAGGTAATGTAAAATGTTTGGAGATTACATTAAAAGCATCTTTAAGCTACTCACAATTAAGTTGCAATGCTAACTAATCGAATATAGGGCCCGTTTGAGAAATCTTATTTTTCAGAAATAAGTTACTTATTCTGGAAAAAAGTTAGGAAATATGTACTTTTTTCTGAAATAAGTAACTTATTTTTGCAAGATAACTAATATTAAACTCCCAATACACATTTTTCTCTAAAAAAAGTACGTAAATACGAAATTTTTCCCGAAATAAGTAACTTATAAGTTGTTCATCAGATTTGCCAAACACCCCCATAATCTTCAGGAATCCGACTGGAACTATTCGAAGGTCTGCAACATCTATAAACTACAAGCCAGCACCTACCGTTGCCGATTTCTCATCCAGAGGCCCTTCATATTTATCTCATAACCTTCTCAAGGCAAGCACATTTTACATTTTATTTCACAAATATATTCAGCTAGTTATTAGTAATTATAATGTTATTAGTTAATTTCATTTAATAGAATGACCTATGTTATTTTTGGAAAAAAGATATTTTAGTTGGAAAAATACAAAAGGTAATAACTGAAAAAGGTAATTGGTTAGTTATTAAGAAATATAAAAATAAGTAAAGAATAACTAAGTAAGGGTAGCTGAAGAAGAAGTAAAAAAAAACAAGTTTGAAAATGAGATATTTTAGTTATAAAATATAGAAAAGATATTACCTTTTAGCTGAAAAAAGTAATAACTTAGTTATTAGTAATTATATTATTATTAATTTATTTCATTAAATCAGACGCCCAATGATATTTTATCTAACTAAAATTTCTCCTTTTTTAAAATACTATGAGAAATTTTGTTTAATATAATAACTATTAATAAATCGATCAATTACCTTTTTCAACCAAAATATGTTACCTTTTTTTTTCTCTAACTAAAATATCTCTTTTCAGCTAAAACGTATCATTTTTTTATATTTTCTAACTAAAATCACAGGCAACAATTTTACTTAACAAAATAACATAATTAAATTTAAATTACTATAAACTAATCAATTACCTTTTTCACCTAAAACATGCCCATGATATTTTATCTAACTAAAATTTCTCCTTTTTTAAAAACATTACGAGCAATTTTGCGTAATATAATTACAATTAATTAATCGATCAATTACCTTTTTCAGCCAAAATATGTTACCTTTTTTCTTTTATCTAACTAAAATCTCTCTTTTTAGCTAAAACGTATCATCTTTTCTATATTTTCTAACTACAATCCATCTTTTTCTAGAAATATCATGGGCACCATTAATTTCTCCTTTTCTAAAAAAAGTATGAGCAATTTTATTTAGTAAAATAACATAATTAAATTATAATTACTATAAATTAATTATTTACCTAAAATATGTCACCTTTTTAATTTTCACCTTACCTTTTCTATTTTCTCTAACTAAAATCTCCCTTTTTCCAATTATGCCACGTGCGGTTCTATTTAATAAAATAAAATAATAGTATTATAATACTAATAATTAACCGATTACCTTTTTCAACTAAAACTTATCAGCTTTTCTATATTTTCTAACTACAATCCCCTTTTTTTTAGAAATATCACGGATAACATTTATATAATTATTATCAAATCATCTTTTTGAAAAATTTAAGTAAATCATGTTTTAAAAAAATTAATTCAAACTATCTGTACTAGTATAAAAGCCGAAACAAGTTTGGTTGGTCGGTCGGTCGGTATGGTACGGTACCTGTTGATTTTACTTATTTACCCGTGCAACGCACGTCTCCTTTTCTAATATCTATAATTATATTTTTAATTTTTTAATATTTATGTATTATTGATTTACATATTGTTGTTAAAAAACTAATATATATATATATATATATATATATATATATATATATAGGCAAAGTATCAAATAGAAACCAACTCTTAAATAGAAACTAGAAACTAACATTAAATAAATTCTATTTCATTCATTCTAATGGCCCTGCCAGGGGCACCTTCACAAAAAGTGTTTAAAATTATTGGCTCCATCCAGCAAAAAAAAAATAAAAAATAAAAAAAAAATACTGTTCACGCTGACGTCACTGCTACGTCAGCAGTGAACAGTAATAATTTTTTTTTTTTTTGCTGGATGGAGCCTAGAATATTATGAACTTTTTGTATTGGGATCCCCCTAGTTTGGTCATTAGATTAGCTTTAAATATTAGATTAGGGTTTAGTTTCTAGTTTCTATTTTAATTTGGTTTCTATTTGAGTAAGACCCTAGGGTCTTGTTCTAATAGAAACTAACTTAGAATAGAAACTAGAAACTTAACCTAAATTAAATATTTCAAGCTAATCTAATGACCAAATTAGGGGTACCCCAATACAAAAAACGTTTAAAATTATTGGCTCTATCCAACAAAAAAATAAAAAAATAATTAAAAAAGTTACTGTTCATGTGATGACGTGGCACGTGAACAGTGCCTTTTTATTATTATTTTTTTTGTATTTTTGTTGAATAGAGCCAAGAATTTTATAAGTTTTTTGTGAAGGTGCCCCTAGCGGGGCCATTAAAATAAATGAAATATAATTTATTTAGTGTAGGTTTCTAGTTTCTATTCTAAGTTTGGTTTCTATTTGAACGCTAGCCTATATATATATATATATATAAGATTTTACACGTTCAATATAATATTTGTGCTCTCTTTTGAATTCTTAAAATTTGATTTGGATAATTTTATAGCCAACATGAAATTAGCAAAATAATCTTTAATATAGTGATAACTTAACAATTATTTTCCAATTAAAACTACGTAGAAACAAAAAAGAGAAGAAATTGACCATTTTTTACGTTGAAAATTCTATTTGATTTATGAAATCTACTTATATTTCGTTCGTTTTGATTATCAAAATACCCTTCTTATTATTTGAAGATAGTTCTACTAACAACCGAATAAAGTTTTAATAATAAATAAGAACTGTTAGATTATAAAATAAATAGATGAAAAACGATGGATCTAGCATAATTTTTTTATTTTTTAACATGTAAACTAAAAAAGTGTATTTACATTGAAATACGAAAACATGTATGTTAATGATTTAAATCATATATAATTTTCTGGCAAAAAAAAATTCATATATCATTTGGTTATTTACATTGAATATGATTATCAATGTAGGTCTTCAACCGTGAATAAGAATAAAATTAATGTAAAATTCGTAATTATATTTTCTGTTGAGATTCTTAGTGTTTCCATTTCGATAATAATTATTGAATCATCAATACACTAAAGATGATTTTATAAGCTTCGCGTGGGCAGTAAAATCATACAAATATGTTTTTTAGATCTCGGGACAGAGCCCAAATAGTAAATATAAACTTTTTTTTAATATTAATAAAAAATTTAGTCAAATTCAATTATACTTTTTAAAATAAATTATTTTCATATTATAATTTTCTTTTTAAAATTCAATTAAAATATAACCTTTTTAATTATATTCTTTTTAGATTATAATTTTGTTTTTATTAATAAAAAATTAAGTGAAATTGTAATAACCCGGATTTTTTCAAGAAATGAATTTATTATTATTTCAATAATAATAATAATGTTTTCCTAAAATGAGGAGGATTTTTTTTATTATTCAATTATTTTATTATTTTCAGTTAAGTGGAGCCTGGTGCTCCTATTTAAAAATTTTATTGACTGAGTAGATACCTCGAGTCAATAGTTTATTTGTGCAAAGATTTAATTTTGGAATGTGAAATTATTTAGTAAAGATTTTATTATAAATTACTAAATGATTTAGAGATTTTAAAATCCTTAGAAAATGTTTATTTTAATTATTTGAGGATTTGTAGAAATTACTTGATTAATATATAAAATCAAGAATTTGAGATTTTACTAAAACAATAGTGTTTGTAGTATTTTTATAAAGCCCTGTAAATTGTGAATTATGAATCACAATTATTATTTTTATGATTTGTTTTTATAAATTATTAATATTTGTAAAATGCATATCAATTTAGAAAATTGAGATTTAATTCCAATTCTTTCTCCAAAAGTCTTTAAAAATATTATAGTATTTAATTATGCTAGAAACTTTATTTTTACAAAATTAGATTTATTTACTCCATATATTATTTAAAGTGTGTAGTGTTTAAATGTATTGCTTCTTGAATAGTGTTGGGCCAAGCCCATTAGGGTTAAAAACACAACACAGCACACTACATATATACACAGATATACGCAGCCGCACAAAAACCATCGGGGAGGGGGAGAGAATCAGTCGGGGGAGAGAAAAATCGGAGAGGGGAGGAAGAGAGATGGAGATTGGGGGTTTTGATTCTATGAGACCTATACATACATATATACTATCCGTGTGTGTGTATATGGCGGAGAGAGCGAGGCGCGCAGGTGCGGGGACTGGTGAGGGGCGGCGCCGGAGCGGCGGTGGTGGCCGGCGGGAGAGTAGTCACGGTGGGAGGAGAGGAAGGAGAAGGGGAGGGGCAGTTGGGGGAGAGAGAGAGAGAGAGAGAGAGAGAGAGAGATGGTTGGGTGAATTGATTTTTCCGGCGACATGAATTTTGCGGGTTGAATCGGAAACGAAAATGGTATAATTTCTTCGTATTTTTAAATTATGTATTTAATTAGCTAATGGTAGTATATTAATTAGTTAATTGTTATGAGCTAATTAGTGGTAAAATTGATATAGTTTAATTGTTATGATTTTAATTAGCTAATTGTGGTAATTAGTTAGTTTAAATTACGAGGTTAATTATGGTGGTTTAATTAGTTTAAATGGAAAGCTTAATGTGGTAATGGGTATAATTAGACTAAAATTGTAAGATTATGATTATTGGTTGAATTTCCGATATTTAATTCGGAAGGTATGTTTGTAATTATAATTGTTGAGTTTAATTATGAGTCCGATTAAAGGTTCGGGTTAGTGATTGTTAATTGTTAAATTGCTAATTGTTAATTGTTAGTGAGTAATTATTAATTGTCGGATAATATATTTTGGTTAGTTGTCAAGTAATTGTTAAGTGCTAATTGCTAATTGTTAGTTTCCAATTGAAATTGTTAATTGCTAAGTGCTAAGTGCTAATTGTTATCGCCATATAATGTAGTCATAAGAGTTGGATAACTTGTAAATGTCTATGTGCTAGATGTTATAAATCGAGTTATAGTATATGTTGATAGTGTAAGTGCCAACTACGTGGTGTTGGCTTAAATGTGGATAAACTTAGTTTACTTTCCTTATGTGCTAGTTGCCGCATGTCTGGGCGGGTACTTTTCCTTATGTGCTAGTTGCCGCATGTCTGGGCGGGTACTTTTCCTTATGTGCTAGTTGCCGCATGTCTGGGCGGGTACTTTTCTTACTTGTTTGCTTTGCTGCAAGTTGAGGCAGCTTTATTTTTATTTAAAACAGGGTTGAATTGTTTTGATTGGCATGGAGGGGCTGTGCCCATAGTCCGATAAACGAATACTACATGCCGAAATTTTCTAAAAATCCCCTGCATTTTAATTTATTTAACTTATTTGATTTCAAGGGTTTAAAGGTATGATTTGGGTGTTAACTGTTTATGTGTATATGTGTTAAGTGAATTAATTCGAGGGTAATTGTTGTCTCGAGGATTTATGTGCTAAGTGATTTAATTCAAGGATTTATGTGTTTCGAGGATTAATTGTGTTTTGAGGATTAGCTATTAATCAAGTTTTGTCGTAGAAGGTCAATGGTATTATAAATGTATAGGTTAAGTGAAGTTGATTAAATGGTGGTATAGGGTTGTGATATGTTGGTACTAGGAAATGTTCACTTTATATAAGGGGACATCCATAGTTTGACTTTATGTGACTTAGTGGTAATTCCGAGTGGTGTCTACTCGAGATACGAGGGGGGACTGACACGTACTCGTAACTATTTCAGTACCATTAGGGCATAACCGAGTTGGAATGACGTGCATCAAAAAGGGAAGATCGAGGCACCGTATAAAGAAAGGTAAGCTACCTCCAGGGAATTGCTTGGACGAGGTGCGAAAGGTTTATTCGCGGTTTCTATTTTCTACTAAGGACCAGAGGCAAGTTTACTATGCATACTCTATTGTTCAGAGTATATTTATTTTAAATATATGAAATGTGTTAAATAAGTTTTCAATCCATAATCGCGAGTTTTTCCAACCTTGTACTTCTTCTCCCAAATCATTGTATTCCTTGCTTTGCCAACAATATTAAATCCTGCTCGTGCAATAACCAAAACCCCATGGGCAGTGATATTTTTATGGCTCTATATCTTGATTTATACGGTATATATATATCTATAAACTTTTTGTACTATGGAAGTGGACTATATGTTATGAGGTATATATCTATGTATCGGAATAAGAAAGGCTCAGAGGGTAGGGCATGTATTGAGTTTTAGAACTTAGCCGCGTGTTGGGGCTATTTTGTATTGTATGTTTTCGAAAACCCGGGCAAAGCTTTTAAAAAGAATTTCGCAATAATTAACCTAAAGGCAACATCACCAATAAACCAGTGTTTATTTAATTAATAGATGCTCCTGAAAGCATTTACTAATTAAATAAACCTCATTCGCGTAATTAAATTTATTTAATTAGATGAATATCATTTTCAAAATGCTTTCTTAAAATCACTTTGTCCCGGAGAAATAATAAAACAATTTAATGGAGTGATTCTATCTAGTATATTATTTATCGGAGATAGTTTATTTTCAATACGGATTAAAGATATTCCAATGGTTATAAATTGGTTACTTTCAACTTAAAACAGCTAGATTGATATCGATATATGTTATTTGAATGCTTATTTAATTCGATGAATATTAATTATAATATTCATTAAGAAACAAAAAAAAGGGGGGGGGGGAAGAGAAGAAGGATTTTCATGCTTATTAATTATTTCTTATTGACCGAGAGTCAGTAGTAGTTATTTGATAAAGTGGCTAAAGTTTGGAGACTGCTGGAGAGATTGTGTCTTGATTTTGATTAGAAATATTCCAAGAGTCGTATTTGGGTGTTTTGAGGTTATTAAATATTCCAGTATTAATAGTAAATATTATTTGAATATTACTTAATAAATGAATATTGATTTGAGTATTCTTTTAAAAAGGGATTATTGAATATTTATTATTTGTTACATAGTAGTCAATATTTATTAAATACTCTAAGTGTTTTGAAGGTTATAAAACACTATTTAAAGGTTGTCTAAGGACTTTCATAGTCATTTAAAATATTATGTTTTGAATCTATCTAGGTAAGTTACTTTTCAAGAACTTATATATATATGGAATTACCCTGTTGTGGTTACAAGCTTTATGCGTACCATTTCCATGTGTGATCACAAAACCCTGTGTCGAGATTGATATCGGTACAAGTGTATATCCATACTTGAACTCTTTTTAACTCAAAACATTTTCGAAAACCCCCGGTCAGGTTTTACTCTCTTGCTCGTTTTTCAAGAAATTATCGGTCGACTGAAGTCGAACTTCAACTACTCAAGTTTTCTATCAAAATGATTTTGACAAGAAAAGAAAAAGGGGACTCTGGCAGGTGTGGGAATCGTTGACGAACGATTCCCGGGATGTGTAAGCGGCCGTGAGCCAGGCGGTCCATCAATTATTATTCCGGCCCAGGTGTTGCCGAAGGATGATTACGGATGTAGTTTTCATCGAGGGTGATTACGGATGTAGTTTTCACTCGGGGATAGTTACGGATATAATTTCTATCCTTCTACCGGTAGAGAAGACCCGCGGATTATTGGACTTGGATGTGGCGACTGATCATCGTCAATCCTTGTCAGGTTTTTATGTTTTCTTTAAGTCCCATCCTCCACTTTGGAAAAATACTCAAACACTGCTTCTTAGGCCTAAGTGCCAAGTAGCCGATAGTGTTGTTTTCAATTTTGAAAGATGATGAATTCATGCAGTATCTAGAACTGCAAGATTATTCTAACAATAATGGCACGTGCTTGTGCACTTTTGCAATTATTCAAAAGATGAAAGATGGTTCATCGGTTATTGATGTTAAGTCCCAAATGATTTGCTTCAAGAGCTTTGACTCTCTTCCTATCAGTTATTTCTGAGTTTAACTTATCAAGTGGTAACGAACTTATATCCTGTACAGAATCTTGAACTGTAAGGTGTTTTGATGATAATGATATACTCATGTGTATATACTTACAAACTTGAGGAGTATTAAAAAGGGAACTTTATAATGGTTTGGTTTATGAAGGGTGGTAATAACTATCTTAGCAGCATATTGAACTGCATATTTTGAAAAGCTCTCTAAGAGGTTATCAATACTATGAGGTATGGTATGTGGATAAGGTATGAGGATTACTATTGTTGACATGAACTTACTTTATTTATCTGATGTTACTCGAAATGTCATATATCCCCTTCTGAGGTTTCATTGTTGTAAATATTTCAAAATTGATATTAAGTATCGTTATATTTCGAAAACTCCATGTGTATATTGATATATATTGTGGTGCTCTATTAATACTTGCTGGGCAATTCTTTCGCTCATACTTGCTTGTTTTAAATATTAACCTTTCAGAGGAAGGTAGATGACTGAGGCTTATCTGCATGGCTCAGGAGAAGCAGGCAGTGTGCCCTTGTGAAGATGATATGATCCAGAAAAGTTATAGCTGGAATAAGTTATATGTAAGTACATTGATGTGTAATATATATTACTTTGTACTGAGTAGTACTAGTTGCTGGTGTACTTCCCAATGAAGCTATACTAATAGTATAAGATTTTTAAGACATAGTGCGATGTAATAGAATGGATGTAATAAAGATGTAAAGATTTTAGTTCTTGTTTCTAGCCCTATGACCTAAAAGATGCTTGGTGGTTGGGGTCGCAGAGTTATATTTCAGTTTTAATGATTACAGATGGTTTAATGTTGTTAAACAGGTAATTTGATGTTAAGGATTTCCGCGTGACGACCAAATCCCTGACCCCGGATTTGGGGCGTTACAGAAATCTAATTATGCTTTTTAAAATATATCCTTTTCATGTTATAATTTTCATTTTAAAATTTAATTCGAATACAATGTTGTTTAATTATATCCTTTTTAGATTATAATTTTCTTTTTAATATGATATAATCTTGATCGTCTATTTTTAAAAATATTAGATTCGACTTTTGAGATTATTTTGGCAGTACAGTGACCAAACCAAAGTTATGTATAAAATCCCTCTTATGCATATCTATACTAAATTATAAAAGACGAAACATTAAAAGTTTTGGTAGGGTACAGTACTTACCTTTTATGACTCTTAATTATTTTACTTAGTTATAAAACAATAAAACACAATATTTTCTCAAAATATTACACGCACATCTTCCCAACACTTCTCTTAATAATAATAAATTAATAGTATTGTAACTAATAACTAGTTGATTATCTTTTCTAACTAAAAGGTAATATCTTTTCTATATTTTTCTACTGAAAGGTAAAACACGTTATCTTTTATATTCTACAAATACTACGGGCAATTATATTTAATAAAATAATATTATTATGATTACTAATAACTAACAAATTAAATTTTCAACTAAAACACGTTGCTTTTAATATTTTATCTTAATGTAACCTCTTTTTTCAATAATATCTGTTAGAGGTCCAATCTCTTAATGGGCCGAACCATTAGCCCAACATTAAGCCCAAGGAATAAAACAACCCGTTCTCCATTTACAGTCACATGACTGTCAGTGGCCGACCGTGGCCATGATGAAAGGTCTTTCACCTTTAAACGGTCACATGGTCCATGATCCAAAAGAATATTTGATACCCTGGAAAGCAGATCTACATCTCAACAACTGCAAGGGAAATAAGTATAAAAGGAGGTAAGATTGTTCATAAAATCGATAACTACACACACAACAATACAGACTCTCTACGTCCAAATTACCTTACAAAAAACCGACTAACTTATTCTCACACCGGAGGTGAATCGGGGGGCTCCACCCTCGCATTCTCTTTCTGCAGGTCCTACCGAACGAAGCCCGGGAGAAAACTGGTCGTAACATTTGGCGCCATCTGTGGGAATCGTAGAGATATACTCGTATAAAAAAACCTACCAGAAAAATATGACGATTGAAGAAACACCCATCAATGATAGCAGCACCGTGGGTTCCGTTCCTCCTACATTTCCGAGAACAACCCCACCCATTCCCCCAAGGCTGCTAAACTTTGATGAAGAAGGAGATATGCCAACCCCTGAAGAACAACAAGAGATGCTCGCGAAATGGAGAGAGCAACAAAAGGCGAAGGGGAAGCATAAGGAGATGGAAAAGAACAAAGAAACTGAACGTCTGGCAAAAAGAAGAGAAGCCGATCGTTTGAGGCTAGAAGGCCTAAAGCTCCGAAGAGAAGAAATCGAGTTGCAGGAGAAGTCACTACGTGAGGCCCTCGAAGCCGAAGACCCAGAGCTCGAAGAAGATCGGAGAGAAAAATGAATTAGGAACGACGATGATGAATCTGGACAGTCCGAATCTTATTCAAAACGTACCCGATCAAAGGCACTCGACTCATCCGATTCGGAAGAAGGTCCCCACACTGATGACCGAATCCGAAGGCTAGAGAAAGTCATGTTCGGAGAGAAAAAGATCAGCCATGAACCTATAATCACCGAAGAGGTAGAACAGTTTCGGCCACCACCCGGAAGGCAGTTTCCAAAAATGCACGAATTCAACGGAAAAGGCGACCCAGAAGACCACTGTGAGAAGTACGAATCACTCATGACTGGTATGGGACATTGTGATATGATGCTTTGCAAGATGTTCAAAACCTATCTCAAAGGAAACGCGTCCATGTGGTATCGATCGCTCAGACCAAGGTCGATCGGCTCGTACGAACAAATCAGGAAGAAATTTTTGAGGCACTACTCTCATTTGTGCCGAAGAGAGAAAGATACAGAGGCCCTGATTCATTGCAGACAGGGGCCGAACGAAGATCTAGGCGATTACTTGGCGAGGTTCAAAGAGGAGGCTGGAATGGTCACCAATTTAGATAGAATAAAGGCGGCAGGTTTCCTTGCGGCCGGCCTAGACCCCATTAAAGGCAAGAAACTCCGATCCTCACTCTACGATGTACCTCCCAAAAATTTGAACGACATTTATCTGAGGGGAGAAGCAATTAGAAGGAAAATTGAATCGATAGGGGGATACAAAGAAAGCAAGAAAAATGTCTCCGGTCGAGACGATAGGAAAAATGACAGAAGAGACGACCGAAGGAGTCGAGGCGATGTTAAAAGTAGATTGAATGACATAAGGCCTGATAAAGGATCCGAACGAAGGCGGGATAGAGATAATGCTGTGTTCACACCGCTCAACACACCCATCTCAAAAATTCTCCATGAAATAAAGGGTAAGCCCGGGTTCGTTCGACCACCCAGGCTAAAGACCCCTGAAAGCAGAAGGGACGAAAACAGATATTGTGAATATCATCAGGATAAAGGTCATAACACTGACGAGTGTTACCACTTGAAGAAATTAATTGAGAGAATGATAAAGGACGGAGAATTGACCAAGTTCGTCGAAGATCTGAGAAACAAACTGGGACCGAAAGAGAGAAAAAGAGAAGACAAGGAAACCGAAGGATCTGAAAAATACAGAGGCGAAGTCCGAACGATCTCCGGAGGAACCATACTGGATCGGGACAGCAAGTCAGCCCGAAAGAGGTACGCCAAGCAAATCTACAACCTTTACCAATCAACTGCAGCCAAACAACCACTTCCGATCTCATTTACGGAAGACGATTTCGAAGACGTAATATGGCCACATGAAGACCCACTCGTTATAAATCCGGTGATAGGGGACAACAAGATCTGGAAAGTCTTGGTCGACGAAGGAAGTTCAGTCAACATCTTGTATCACCGGACCTATTGCAAAATGAACTTGGGGGGCGAACAACTAGAGCCATGCCATGAAGCACCGCTATACGGCTTCGGTGATCAACCTGTACCGATCGAAGGAACTATAACACTGAACGTCTTATTGGGGAAAGCACCATTCACAGCGGTGAAAGAAGCGAAATTTTACGTTGTTAGAGTCGACAGCCCGTATAATGGGATCCTGGGAAGACCGGCTTTATCCCTATTCCAAGCTGTATCCTCTATCCCCCACTTGAAATTGAAATTTCCAACCGAACACGGGATCGGAGAAATGAGAGGCGACCAAAAAGCCGCACGAATCATTATGCTGGAAGACCTAGAGAAGGAAAAAGATGTCGAAATGACCGAAGCGGGAAAAAGGAGAAGAAATGAAGCCGAAACAGGAGGCAGTCACCAACTACTGAATATCGAGTTAGAAAAATTTGGAGCCGACCTGTCAAATCCGATAGCCGAACCGGCTGTCGAAACCGAAGATGTTGAATTATACGTAGGCCAAGCAGGGAAGATGATTCAGATAGGAAAAAACATGGAGCCAGAGCTGAAGGAGAAAGTCATCAAAGTCATTAGGGAGTTCCACGATGTATTTGCATGGAATCCCGAAGATATGCCGGGTTTGGATCCATCGGTAGCCAAACATTGTCTCAATGTAAAAACTGAAGCCCAACCGGTAAAACAGAAAAAGAGAAATTTTGCCATGGAAAGGCAGAAGGTCATTCAGGCCGAAGTCGAAAAATTGCTAGAGGCAAAATTCATCGAAGAGATAGATTACCCAGATTGGTTGGCGAACGTGGTTGTGGTGAAAAAGTCCAACGGCAAATGGAGAATGTGTGTGGACTACACCGACTTAAATAAGCACTGTCCGAAGGATCACTACCCTCTACCGAACATTGATCAACTGATAGATGCAACATCGGGGCATCAAATACTCAGTTTCTTGGACGCATTTTCGGGATATCACCAAATCGCCATGAACACCGAAGACATACCAAAGACAGCGTTCATCACACCGAACGGCACTTATGCCTACGTGAAAATGCCCTTCGGATTGAAGAACGCAGGGGCCACTTTCCAAAAAATGATCAACAAAGTATTTAAAGCTCAAATCGGTCGGAATATGGAGTGTTATGTGGACGACATGATTATCAAATCTCTCTTTAAGGACCACGCTGAAGATTTAAGAGAATGTTTTATAACGCTCAGGGAAAACAACATGAGGATAAATCCGAACAAATGTACGTTCGGAGTCAATAGCGGGAAATTCTTGGGGTATATGGTTAGCGCCAGAGGAATTGAGGCAAACCCAGAAAAGATAAAAGCAGTCATCGATATGGAAGCACCGAAGACGATCAGGGATATTCAAAAGCTGACCGGACGGTTAGCCGCCCTGAGGAGGTTCATTTCCAGATCAGCCGAAAAGGCCTTGCCATTCTTTGAAGTACTTCGGGGACCCAAGAACTTCGAGTGGGGGCCAAATTGCCAAAAAGCATTTGAGGAAGTTAAAGAATATCTAGTAAAAGCCCCACTCATAATGAGACCCGATCCGAAAGAAACTTTGCAGTTGTACTTAGCTGTGAACGACCGAACGCTCGGAGCAGTATTAGTAAAAGAACACGAAGGGAACCAGCATCCGGTGTTCTACGTTTCTCATATTCTCAAAGATGCAGAAACTAGATATCCGAACGCAGAGAAGTTCGCCTACGGATTGGAAATGGCAGCAAGGAAATTAAGACAATATTTCCAAGGAAGGACGATAAAAGTAGTAACAGACCAACCCTTGAAGAAAATCTTACAAAGGCCAGAAGCATCGGGCAGAGTGGTAGCCTAGGCGATCGAACTTGGAGAGCACGACCTGGAATATACACCAAGAACAGCGATCAAAGCCCAGGCACTTGCAGATTTTATGGTAGAATGCTCATTTTCGGAACCGAAGGATTTGACTCCCGAAGAACAACTAATTCCGGCGCCAGGAAAATGGAAATTATTCGTTGACGGGTCGGTCGCCAAAGAAAAGTGTGGGGCCGGTTTAATTTTAACAAGCCCGGAAGGATTCGAAATATGCAAAGCTATCAGGTTCACTTTCCTTTTAACGAACAATGAGGCCGAATATGAAGCACTTCTGGCAGGCCTAGATTTGGCGAGAAATTTGGAGGTTAAGCACCTAAGAGCATTCAACGACTCAATGTTGGTGGTAAAACATTTAACAGGAGAGTATGGACAAAAAGATCCCCGAACGAAGGCCTACGCCCTTAAGGTACGCGAGAAATCTTTGCTATTTGAATCATTTGAATTAAATCAGGTAGCAAGAGAGAACAACAATCGGGCGGACGCTCTATCAAGGTTAGCCTCGGCAGAAACCCAAAACCTCAACGGGTCAATTTATCTGACCGAAGTAAAGACTCCTTCGATAGACAAAAAGAAATGCATGGAAATTCACCAAGGAACCAACTGGATGACCCCAATCAGAGCATTTCTAGAGAAAGGGACTTTACCACTCGAACGAAGGGAGGCACAGAAGGTAAAACATCGATCGGCCAATTATACTATGGTTGGAGGCCGTTTGTTCAGGAGATCGGTGACGCAACCCCTTCTTCGATGTTTAAACAAAGATGAACAGGTTTTAGCCCTCGAAACAGTTCATGAAGGAATTTGTGGAGAACATCTAGCAGGAAGATCTTTGGCCCTCAAAATTCTAAGGCAAGGGTTTTTCTGGCCAAAAATGAAGGAGGACGCGACCGAATACGCCAAAAGATGTATGCAATGCCAGTTATTCAGCACTATACCGAAGCAACCACCCGAAGAAATGTCTTCAGTCCTTAGCCCCATTCCATTTGCTATGTGGGCGGTTGATATTGTAGGAATTTTGCCCACCAGTACCAAACAAGCCAAGTATTGCATTGTGGCGATCGACTACATGACAAAGTGGATAGAAGCCCGACCACTTTCATCCATTACCGAAGAAGCAACAAAGAAGTTCATGTTAGAACAAGTAATATTACGATTTGGTATCCCTATGGTATGTGTATCGGACAACGGAACCCAATTCATCGGAAGCAAATTCAGAAAATTCTTAGCTCAATTCGGGATTCGGCAAAAATTCAGTTCGGTCGGGCATCCCCAGGGAAACGGGGTGATCGAAGCTGCAAACAAAATTATCTTCGACGGAATAAAGAAAAGGCTGGGAGAAGCCAAAGGACTTTGGGACGAAGAATTACCATGGGTTCTGTGGGCATACCGAACGACACCAAGGTCATCAACAAGAGAAACACCCTTCAAATTAGCTTTCGGAACGGATGCTCTTTTGCCAGTCGAAGTTTGCCTAGAATCTTACCGAACACAAGTTTTCAACATAGAGACAAACGAATACGGTCTCCGAGCGAATGTAGACCTACTCAAAGAAGAAAGGGAAGCAGCTCACCAAAGGAACTTAAGGTACCAGCTTCAAGCAGCACAACATTACGATTCGGGAGTAAAAAAGAGATCATTCCGAATCAGAGACTTAGTGCTTCGAGAATTGGCCACATCAATGCCCACAAAACATGGCAAACTTATGCCCAACTGGGAAGGCCCTTATGTGGTAAGCGAAGTGGTTCGACCAGGCACTTACAAATTATCTCATTCGGACGGCAGCTTGATTAAGAACACCTGGCATGCTGCTCGCCTTCGCCGTTTTTACCAGTAAGCTTACTGGAAACATTTTATTACCCTTTTTAAATTTGTGGTTTAATGCAAGTCATCTATTGAAATTCCCTAAGTAAGCATCAATCTGTAAAATCGTGCGAGACCCACATGATCAATAACAGATTGTTCGCTACATTTTTCTACGTGCCATAATTAAGCAAAACGGGCCCATGTTTGGGGCCCACCAAGTTTAACATGCGCCCCTCTAGCTTGTTTCTAGTGTTCAAATACATTCTGAATATATTACCAATACTTGACATATCCAAATTCGGGGCCGACCGAACGAAATTTGGATCCTTACAAGAATGTCCTAGTATTTAATTGGTTTTTTCACTCATTAAATTCCGGGAGGAAATATTTTAACCAACCGAACGGAACCTAAATCATTTACAAAAACCCATTAAAAACTGGGGGCAGCTAGGTTACGACCGAAGATGCACAACATGCTAGGTTATGACCGAAGACGCATAAAAAATGTAAAACTATGCTAAGGCAATTGAAAGCCGAAGATGCATAAAAAAATGAAAAATTATGCTAAGGCAATTGAAAGCCAAAGAGGCATAAAAAATGAAAAATTATTGGAAGCTAAGATGCATATAACAATGATGCTAAAGCAAAAACCAAAGATGCATAAAAATTATGCTAAGGCAGAAAAGGCTAAAATGCATTAAATTATGCCAAGGCAAATGTAAAAAGCCCGAAGGCACCAATTCATAAACAAAGGCAAATGTTAAAATTACAAAGCCCGAAGGCCATAAAATAAAGATAAAGCTACTCCATCGAAGGCTCATCAAGCGGCTCATCTTCTCCCGAAGAAATAACTTCAGGGTCATTAGACTTTTCCCTACCCACTGGATCGGTCATACCCATTGCAGCGTCAAGCAGTTGGGTATGATCAAAACCAAGTGAATGGGCCTTCACCACAGCATCGTCATAACCCATCTGATAGCATCGTTCTTCCGTCAAAAGAAGCTGCTTATGCAATTTCCGAGCAGACTTCCTTGATTGCTTCAGCTGTGTAACGCCCCCAACTTCCGTACAAGGAATTTGGGTCGCCACGTCTTCATCCATCCTCATAGAGCAATACCTGTTCTCAATATATTCTACTACAACAATAAAAGTAATCTACATGCATCTAACTCCACAGGTTATAGTCTTAGAACTTTCACTTACATTAACCAAAATATTACAATATCAGAGTAACCTCCAGAATCTTAGTACAACGCGTCTCTACAATACACCTTAATATAATACATAACAGTCTCTACAACGCGTCTGCTTTACACTACATAACACTTCTGTCAGCTTATTCTCATATCCGGAACCTTTCTTCTAGCGTGATGCGTCCGTTGCAGGACCTTTACCCTTATCACAGTTCGCCGCACTAGTGCCAGCTCTGATTTCCTCTGTTTTATAATATTTAAAAATAGCAAGAATGAGCCAAAAAAAATGCCCAGCAAGTTTTATACACCAGAATCATATATATATATATATATATATATATATATACTCATTAATATAATTTGGGCTTCAACAATGTACGATTCAAAATCATTTCGAAAATATATTCCTATTTGGATTAACAATAAACAACTGAACCCTTAAACTCTCCCACTTTGGATATTACTCATATAGATATATACTACAAACTTCTTCGAGAAATGACTCCCAAATTTCCTCATCATACTGAAATTTACCCGAAAAAAATTGAGTAAGGATATAATATTCATACTGTAATTAATACCCGCCTATGGTATTAATTACACTGTTGATGGACTATATTCAGGAGATTCTTATCCGCTGGGCTGTAATGGATGATCAGTCCATACATTTTTGCAATTTACTACCGGTAGAAGGATGATCCGCCTATCACACCCTAAGCCGCATCCGGGCTTTTATACACCTTTGTTGGGCTGGCCGCCGTACCAGTCTCTTACACTATCTCCAGTCCAGAACCTGGGGTACCAGAGTACACCTGGGCACCTTTAATACTTCTCACCTTAGATGACACGTATAATTCCACGTGTACCTCAATATATTCCTTATCTTAGATGACACGTATAATTCCACGTGCACCTCAATATACTTCTTATCTTAGATGACACGTATAATTCCACGTGCACCTCAACTTATAATAATTATTACCGTTCCGAAACAACGAACGATTACTACTTCCAATAAATCACTCTCCTCTCGAAATATAAGAGGAGAAATATGAATGACTGCTTTGATCATGGATTCGAATAAAATGATCCAGATCAAATCTCTCATTATCTCCAATAATTAACAAGATAATTTTTTTTCAAAACATTTATCTCCCTTCGAGTACGAACAATGTACCTCGATACTTGTCCCAATCATATGGACCAATAACTCTTATACATACTACTATACTTATATACTATCCGGATAACATTCACAACAATAATATATATACATGCATTCAATTGCATCAATATCCGGTATTTGAGTAATGAGATGAAATACTTGCAACTTGTAAGGAAACACTTTGAACAACATATACCATACATTGAAACATATATACTCTGAACAATAGAGTAGGTTTAATATACTTGCCTGGTGCTCCGGAGGTAGTAGGGGCTCGTAGCGGGATCCGACAATCTAAACAAAGTCAAGAAAACACACGATTAATCCCCTATACGATCCACTTATAACTCAACACTCAGACACTTAAGCCAATCACAAACAAGGCACTAAGGGGTCCCTATAGGCTCGTACTAAGTCCACGTTAATCGACAAACACTTAAGTCATAAGTTTGGTTCGAAACCAATCCTCGAATCCTTGTTGTACTTAACCATTTATAACTTCGTTCTTTACACCAATACGTTGCCTTGATAATCCTTAACAAGTTTCGTGTTTTAGTCGACTCGAAATTCCTCTTTTAACTTAGCCAAAACGGATGGTCAAAGTAGCACCTCTAGAGTTGACTTTCCTTAGAATCACTATTCCTTGACTTGCACTCCAACACTTTTAATAAATCACTGGAAACGTATTATACGAAACCACTTCTAAAATCATCTTTGGTATTTGTAGTATTTATCATAAAAATCTTGATTCGAAAACACGGGTCTAGATAGGTGAAATGTATTTTCAAAGTTGGGTCAACTGCGGATTCTTAATATTTGCACCACTTTTACTAAAACCTTCATAACTCGATAACCGTTAACTCAAATGACGCACCGTTTTCGCGTGCACGATCTAGAGAATGTCTAGAAGGTAACCAACTCAAGACATGGCTTTAGTCAGAAGACCTATTTTTCGGAATTTTACAAAACAGGGCAGTGGTTTTTCAATGAATAGTACCATCCCCTAAAAGGCTTTTTCACTTGCGCAACCTCAGCTGACGCATTTTTATAAAATCGGAAAATAATCTTTTTAACTCGAAACCTTCGTACAAACCTTTCTAACTGACCTTAGTATTTATCCTCAAAATATCATACTCTAATTCAATTTTTAAGGGTCTCAAACTTAACCTCAAACTTGATACATTTCTGCGACATGGTTTCTCGAATCGCTTTCACTAAAACAGTCATTACTCACAAACCGTAAACTCTTTTGACACGATTCTTGCGGCCACATAAACTAGAATCCAAAACCTACCCAATATGGTCAGTGGTTGCAATTTAAACATGTTTAAGGACTCGGGTAGCTACTGTCAACATTGTTCAAGAAATTTGGGTATTATAACGGCTCTAAATCGAACATTACCATTTCGTTACAACATAACCAAGCCACACCGGGCATACCATATATCCATAACATCAACCAACATTCATTTCACACTTCTAAGGGCAGTGTTAACATTCAAATTCAATACCCAACCCTTTTACACATCAAACAATCATAAAACTCCTTAACATGCACTTATCTCTACATATCATCAGAACTATACTAAAACTCATATAAACTCAAAAGGGTGGGTTAGGGTTTTACCTTCCTTAACACTCTAGGAACTCTAGCAGAGCTTGTCACACCTTGGTAGGGTCTTGGATAGTTTCAACAAAGCCTAAAAGCTATGAACAAAACATGAAACAATCTTAAAACACTATTCATCATCAACTTTGTAAAATCTATATAAAATCGAAAAATTAGAGATTGGTTCTCAAAGTTTTACCACACCTTCTACTCTTCAAGGGATTTCTTTTGAGCTATAGATCACAAGATTTGGTGCTCGGTTGCTAGGGTTTTGAGGCTCTTCTTTCTGCTGATCAGAATCTGGACAGGTTTGGTTCTTCAACTTGGGGAAGGGATTTGACTAGGCTACACTCCTTTGTTAGCCATGAAATTTTGAACGAATTTTATACATATATTGAGGAAGCTATGGTTCAAATTTGGTGATTTATGAATGGATAGAAGTGGAGATATGAATTTTTCTTTCATAGTAGCTCATGCTGGGCAGTTTGGAAAGAAATGGAGTTAGCTTGCTTTTCTCTAGCTTTCTTGACTTGTTTTCTAGCTAAAGTGTGATATTTTGCTATGTTTATCAGCTGTGCTACTCTTCATACTCTCCTTCCACACAAGTGTCAAGTAATGGGAGAGTTTAGGTGTTTTATTTGCATGGTTTTAACAAGAACACCTCACCTTGTACTATTCTTAATCCACTTGCATCTTGTTTGGTTTCACACTACTTCTCTTGATCTGTTGCACTTAATAATCTTGCATGGTATTTAATCTTGTCATGTGTTCAATCCATAATCCATAATTCGTTCGCTTAATCGCTTAATCTCGTTATAAAGTTCTAGCGATTCCTAGAATGCTCGTTATATTAACTCAGGGGTTTTTGTTCTAAAACCTTAAATCACCTTTAATAAAATAATAAAATATAAAATCCTTGAATCCTCAAATTAAATAAATCACTTATCTTGATCGCATTGAAATGCTCTTCACTGCCCGGTCAAATATTTCATAAAAATAAAGTTTGGAATTTCTGAATTCCGATCGCGTTTACATACACTCATTTGCATCACTGATTACTCGTATAACTTCGAAATATCCATTTCCTGTCCCGTACATATGGTAACGTGAAAAATTTCTTAACCCTCAAAATCACTATTCATCCATGCAAACTACTATTCATCTATAAAAAAAATCTCAAGTACGAAAATTTGGGTTATTACAAGCTGGGTGTTCCTCCATTCGATGCGCCTTGAGCTTGTGGCCTTCAGCTTCTCCAACTCTTCCTTAAGAGCATCCCTTTCGGACCTTAGAGCCTCAGCCTGGCCAGTGACCCTATCCAATTCGGTAGAAGAGTTCCGAAAGTTCTCTTCGGCTTTGACCGCCCTCACTTCCGTCTCTTCTAACCGTTCGGTCACCACAGCTGACCAGGCAGCGCCCTGAACACAAACATGGAAAACGTTAAAAAATTTTCTAAGGCAAGTATGTACGTACGAAGGAAAAGAAACTTACTATAGAAAGAAGGGTCATCATTTCAGTACAAGCTTCAACATTATTCAGCTTGGAAATAGTTGGTCGATCGGCCGGAAGAACGAGGCCACGACACAGATCAGGACCCACATTTTTTCATAAAGAAGGAGCTGGGACAATAATCTGGTCGGTCTCCAAAACACTCCATTGAGGAGAATACACTTTTAATTCTGTATTCTCCGACCGAGGTCTTTTCTTCGGTTCGACAGGAGTACCCTTCGAGACCGACTCTCTGGGAGGCGAAGAAGTATGTGGAGTAATGATGTGGTGAAAATGTGACAATTTAATATCGCAAGCGCACGATCTCATTTTAGTATTTAAGATTCGATCCACAGGGACTAATATTTTCGGAAACCTTAAATTTTAATTTAATCGAACTAGAACAATTTGGTTTTGGAAAATTTAGATTTTCACTAATTAATTCTTAAAAGAAAATTTAAAAAAACTAAATTATTCTAAAATTTTTAAATTCGAAATAAAACTAGATTTATTTTATTTTAATTTTTTTTTTAAAAAAAAACAAATTTCGAAAAAAATCGGACATGACTACATGAGGGGTTTGTAAAAGAGACTACTAGCCAACATCAGCACAAGCATTCCTGCACAAACAAACTGAAAATAAACGAACCACTTTTAAACAACTTAGCAAACTCAAGAACAGTAACTCGGTAAAACAGTAAAATACAAGAATAAAAGCTCTTAAGGCCTTAGAAATTAAATGACCACAACCAAAAACAGACTCACCTTACGGAACAGAAAGAGCCAGAACAAAACTCGGACTCGACAAAATGAAAACACGAAAATAGTGAATGGCTACCTTGGACAAATGAAACATTAACACAACACTCCGAACACACCCAACTTGCAGCAACAAAAGCCTTCAACCAGACTCGACACTACTGTGACTCGCGAATTAAACAAAAACTACAAACATAGCAACAAGAGAGCTCAGCAACTTCAACCGAAAAACAAGAACAATAAGCAAATCAGTACTTAAACAAACTCATTGGCGACTTGGTGATACACAAACTCGACTCACTAACAACTCAAGCTCCTTGACGACTCTGAACTTCGAAGTAACAGTAGATACATCACAATACAAAAACAGTAAGAAACGTTACAAACTCAAACAACACTTAGGCATCAAACCCAATTCATCAAACCAACAAAGACTATAAACTCCAATGGAAAGAACTCGACGACATAGCTAGACTCGAACTCGGCAATAACTCGGAAGAAACACCAACACTCGCAACATCATCTACACACACAACTCGACTCGAAATTCAACTCCAAGTAACTCGACATTCGATTGCAAAGACCAAAACCAGAACTAAGCAAATTGACTCGGTGAAATTAAAAAGGGGAAAATGGGACATTGATTCGAAAGAAGAAGGGGAGGGGGAGGTTGTGATTGTATGTATGTATTGAAGGGAAAGGGAGATGACGGGAGTCGCGTGCTGCGTGAATGAAAAAAAATGAAGAGGAGTAGAGAGGGTGGAAATATTGAGCTGGAATTGTAGGAAGAAGGGGATGGTGGCGTTATTAGTGTAAAGAAAGTGAAGAGAGGAATAGGCTGGGTCTGTGTTTGTACGAATTAAAAAGAGATAGGGAAGATGTAATTAAGCTTTGAATAAAAACAGAGGAACAGGAAATAAAACTTCAAATTAACCAAATAAAACGAACTGAAAAATATGCTGTTTACAAGAACTGCAGAAAAATTACAACTATAAATTTATGAAATGAACTACTACTACTCTAACCTAATCTAATTCTAATCTAATTCTAGGGTGTGTTTTTACAAGAGAAGAGGGGGGTTTTTATAAGAAAAAATTAGGGTTTTGGGTTTGGTTTGGATTAATCCTAGCCATTCATTTGGTTTTGGGTTGGCTAAATCTTGGCCATCCATTTTGGTGGGCTACAAAAATGCACCTCCACCCCTTGCTTTTCCTTTTCTTCTTGTTTTGGTCCTTCTTGTTCTTCTTTTGTCATTTATTTCTTTAGTTTGCCATTTCTTCAGTTTTCTCGAATTTTCCTGAAATGCAACAAATTAATTTATTAAAATATGAATTCAAACAATAAATAGGCAATAAAAATATGCAAAATTATGCACTTATCAAATGCCCCCATACCTATCTTTTGCTCGTCCTCGAGTAAAACAAAAAGAAAATCTAGATAAAAAGTCCTATACTCCTTTTCGTAGGTGTGACGGTTGCATTTGGCATATGCAACAAGCCCTTTAAACCCCTAGGCAGCCCTAGTGGACGAGTGAGGTCTCGTGAGGGCCTATAGTGAATGTATCCACAAAATCCATCTAATTCGTATAAAAGATTACACTACACATACATGTCCTCTCATGATACATCAACTTAAGAATCAAAATGAATCTGCAAAGTCTTGGTGGGGAAAGTACAAGGATTCACATAGTCGACTTAAAGAAGCATGCAAGAGTGAATACCAGTTTATGTCAAGCGCAAAAATTGTTGGAAACCATACTAAGTCTACAAGAGCACACCTTAGAGTCAAAACTTGAGATCTCACATGCAACAGAAACAAGCAATACCTCACATTTCACTCACAAAAGAATATTCACTCAAGAACACGGGTAAGTGTATCACTCAATTCCAACAAAATCAAAAACATGCTTGACACTTGGTATCATTCTAACTTGAACACAACATACATTGATGATGATAATCAAAAGGTCTTTATTTGGGTTGTAATGGGGCTAGGGACAAGGTATGTCAAGTAAGGCCAAAACAAGGTGAAGTGTCAAAAAGCTAGTAGTCACCATGAAAATTATGCACAACACCAAACTTACTCCCCACACATTATTTTCTACTTTCAACAACAAGACTTGACTAGTCGAATGAAGGAGGATTACAAAAAACATAAGTATGCTCTCATATATATTTTTTTTAAATTTTTTTTTTCTTTTTTTCTTTTTTTTTCTTTTTTTTTTTTTGTTTTTTTTGCAAAAGAGAGCTAAGATAAAAATAAACAACCACAATCCTCCTTTAGATTTAAATTGAAAATCGACTAACAAGGTAACCAACAAAACATATATTTCCTCAAAAGTTATGAACAAAAGTAAACCCATCTCACACACCTTATTACTCCCTCAAGTTCCTACTAGCCTTTTGACAAATTGGGATCAAGTATACGTAAGGCTGTACAAGAAAAAGGTCTTAGGCGAGTAATGTGGTGTGTCACCGAAAGAATTTGATTAGGCTCAAAGGGGTAACTAATTGATCACATAAGAATGGTGTGGATATTTTGGAAATACGGGTTATTCCTAAATGCCTTTATCATCTTATCATCAATCAATGTCATGTATTTTAAGAAAGAACTCAAACAAGTGCTAGCAATGCAAATGACAAGTGGACACTCAAGCAAAAGAATATAAATGCAAAAGATGTGCATATGGGCTCAAAACTCACTTGGTGTGGTAGAACATAATCAATCTCAAGTAAAGGTATCCTTAGTGCACCTACTTGTACTCAAAGCATGAAAACCAAATCATCTTACACCTAATCATGACCTTCAAATTTCTTGCATAATTCAAATAAGTCTACTAGTTTCACCTTGTTAGTGTAAGTGTGTGGACAAGAACTTTAGCAAATCACTTCTCAATCAAAAGCTAACGGACCACAAGATTAACATAGCATGTAAGGGTGCATCAAGCAATTAGTAATCAATTAACGAGACTAGAATAAGATTAGAACTCTACTATTTACAATTCTACAACTCTTTTTGTGATTTTTTTAATTTTTTAATTTTTTTGGATTTTTCAATTTTTATGTATTTACACTAATAACCCCCCCATACCTAAATCATGCATTGTCCTCAATGTATGCAAATGCAAGAGAAATGAGAAATGAGAAAGGAGAAAGTTGAGGAAATACCTGATAAGGGATGACGAAGACTCTTCTAAAAACTACGCAATAAAACAACTCACACACGCACACATTGTAACTCCCCCATACCTACATTCTACTATGGTAGGTACAAAACAAATATTTACTAACCAATACCTGCTCGAGGGAAAACTACACATGTAACACAATCATCATACATGTGAAACTCATTCACAAAAATATCATTATCCACTGGAGCAACTTGATCAGGCGCCAAAGTAAAACTCATACCACTAATATCATTCATAGACCAATTAGACGCTTCTTTATGCTGTTTAAGCAAATTGATTACTTGAAATTGTTGGTTATGAACTAAGTCACTAAAAAGAACATGATGAGTTTCATTATCAACTACTAAAGACTGATCAAGAGTGGAAAAAGATGGATTTGGAACGAAAGTAGGTGGCTCACCTACAGAAGTTGTAACAATGGCACTAGGTTGACATGGTAAAACTCAGGTTCAGCTTCCCATTTAGAACAAATGTCATTTAATTCCGCTAGCATCTCATTGGAAGTCACATCCTTAAAGGACTCATGTAAGTCGTGATCGGTTTCGTGATTCTTTCGAAAATCATCAACAAGAAGAGATTCAATCTCATTATCCTCAAGGTTTGACCAATTAACACTACCATCAAGAAGATTAACCCCTATTGTTTGTTCATAAGGCTCATTGGGTTCTTCGGGGACGGGTTTTGTCCCACTCGTTGATTTTTGTTCTTTTGAACTCTCAGGTTCAAGACTAGCATTTGGTTCAGAATTCGACTTGTCTTCTTCGAGAGACTTATCACCGATATGATTTTCTTTTTTCTTACCGGACCTTATGGAAATGACTTCATTCACATTGTCATGAGGTCTTTGATTAAGATCGACCTCAGGTTGACTTGGAAACTAATTCTTTTCTTGCTCAATAAATGTGTTTACTAATTCTCCCAATTGAACTTCTAACTTAGATAAGGCTTGAACATTAGAATTCAACACTTGCCTATCTTGATCTATGGTTTGCATGAAGTTAATTTGAGATTTCAGTAAAGCCTCAATACTCTTCTCTAAGGAATTAAGTCGCTTATCCGAATCGTTAAACCCAGGAGGGTTCAACGGTGCTTGAATCGGGCTATGATAATGACCTTGGTTTGGAATCAGGTAAGAGTTTGGTTCTTGAAAAGAAGGTTGCGGAGCTTGGTAGTTTCCATCATAATCCCATGAGAAATTTGTGTGATTCCCCCACCCGGGATTGTAGGTAGGTACAAATGGGTCATTCCTAAGGGTTTGTTGACACAAAGAATTATCTTGTTCAAATTCATAACAATTTGTATACCCTTGAGTATAAGAATTATAATTTGACCACATTATTCACTAACTATTTTTTTTTTTTAAAGCACGAATTTTAATTACACAAAATAAGCACACAAAATAAACACTCAAAATAAAGGGTGAAAAATCAAAAGAAAAATTCTAGACCTAAGTTCCCTAAATATAACTAGACATTGCTCCTAACTTTAAGGACCACCAAAAACTCGGTAAATCAAAATTTATTCTAACCGATCTGGCCAGATTAGAGCAGGCATTGCCAAGAGGCCAAACTCGTCACTTAGACACCAAATCTTAATTGGCCAGGTAAGCTTTCGCTTGCCTAGACACCAAAGAGTCGGAATAATTAATGATTACTTCGTTTTATAGGTACCTTCCTAATTGAGCGCGAAGTTCCTAGGGCAAACGTCTAATTAATTTTATTAAAGCTAACAAATGATGCAACAAACAACGAGATATATACAAAAGCGGTAAACAAATATGGATGCTTAACTACGAGTCCTAACTAAAAGAAAGAAGAATTTAACGTACCTTTGGGTCCTCCAGCAATCACCACAATTATAAGGTACGAAAAATTAAAAACAAGAAAATAAAAATCTAGATGATGTGCTCCTAAGTGATTAAATGCATGATGCAACAATTATGTATTTACAACTAATTTTTTTGGATTTTTCATTTTTTTTTTTTCAATTTTTACTTCTTTTTTTTTTCTAAAATAAGAAGGCGAAAAGAATGAGATACGGGTTACCGAGGCACGCTTCCAAAAAATTCCAATTTTCCCACGCTCCGCGAGAAGATTCCCGAATTTCCGACTTTCCTTAAAAAAAATGAGATAAAAAAATGAGACAAGTAAAACTAATCCGAAAACTTAAAAATTAAGGAGCGAAAAATTATAGTCCCCGGCAGCGGCGCCAAAAACTTGATGTGGTGAAAATGTGACAATTTAATATCGCAAGCGCACGATCTCGTTTTAGTATTTAAGATTCGATCCACAGGGACTAATATTTTCGGAAACCTTAAATTTTAATTTAATCGAACTAGAACAATTTGGTTTTGGAAAATTTAGATTTTCACTAATTAATTCTTAAAAGAAAATTTAAAAAAACTAAATTATTCTAAAATTTTTAAATTCGAAATAAAACTAGATTTATTTTATTTTAATTTTTTTTAAAAAAAAAACAAATTTCGAAAAAAATCGGACATGACTACATGAGGGGTTTGTAAAAGAGACTACTAGCCAACATCAGCACAAGCATTCCTGCACAAACAAACTGAAAATAAATGAACCACTTTTAAACAACTTAGCAAACTCAAGAACAGTAACTCGGTAAAACAGTAAAATACAAGAATAAAAGCTCTTAAGGCCTTAGAAATTAAATGACCACAACCAAAAACAGACTCACCATACGGAACAGAAAGAGCCAGAACAAAACTCGGACTCGACAAAATGAAAACACGAAAATAGTGAATGGCTACCTTGGACAAATGAAACATTAACACAACACTCCGAACACACCCAACTTGCAGCAACAAAAGCCTTCAACCAGACTCGACACTACTGTGACTCGCGAATTAAACAAAAACTACAAACATAGCAACAAGAGAGCTCAGCAACTTCAACCGAAAAACAAGAACAATAAGCAAATCAGTACTTAAACAAACTCATTGGCGACTTGGTGATACACAAACTCGACTCACTAACAACTCAAGCTCCTTGACGACTCTGAACTTCGAAGTAACAGTAGATACATCACAATACAAAAACAGTAAGAAACGTTACAAACTCAAACAACACTTAGGCATCAAACCCAATTCATCAAACCAACAAAGACTATAAACTCCAATGGAAAGAACTCGACGACATAGCTAGACTCGAACTCGGCAATAACTCGGAAGAAACACCAACACTCGCAACATCATCTACACACACAACTCGACTCGAAATTCAACTCCAAGTAACTCGACATTCGATTGCAAAGACTAAAACCAGAACTAAGCAAATTGACTCGGTGAAATTAAAAAGGGGAAAATGGGACATTGATTCGAAAGAAGAAGGGGAGGGGGAGGTTGTGATTGTATGTATGTATTGAAGGGAAAGGGAGATGACGGGAGTCGCGTGCTGCGTGAATGAAAAAAAATGAAGAGGAGTAGAGAGGGTGGAAATATTGAGCTGGAATTGTAGGAAGAAGGGGATGGTGGCGTTATTAGTGTAAAGAAAGTGAAGAGAGGAATAGGCTGGGTCTGTGTTTGTACGAATTAAAAAGAGATAGGGAAGATGTAATTAAGCTTTGAATAAAAACAGAGGAACAGGAAATAAAACTTCAAATTAACCAAATAAAACGAACTGAAAAATATGCTGTTTACAAGAACTGCAGAAAAATTACAACTATAAATTTATGAAATGAACTACTACTACTCTAACCTAATCTAATTCTAATCTAATTCTAGGGTGTGTTTTTACAAGAGAAGAGGGGGGGTTTTATAACCAAAAATTAGGGTTTTGGGTTTGGTTTGGATTAATCCTAGCCATTCATTTGGTTTTGGGTTGGCTAAATCTTGGCCATCCATTTTGGTGGGCTACAAAAATGCACCTCCACCCCTTGCTTTTCCTTTTCTTCTTGTTTTGGTCCTTCTTGTCCTTCTTTTGTCATTTATTTCTTTAGTTTGCCATTTCTTCAGTTTTCTCGAATTTTCCTGAAATGCAACAAATTAATTTATTAAAATATGAATTCAAACAATAAATAGGCAATAAAATATGCAAAATTATGCACTTATCAAGTAATGACCAAGCTATTTTCCCCTTGATCAAGAGCCAAGGTTTCAACCCCTTCGACCTGCTTAGCAGCATCAGCTTCGGCCGCCAGAGCAGCAGCAGCTAGGTCGGCCGCCTTCTTCATCTTCCGTTCCAGAATTGCCTCTCGAGTTGTCACTACATAAGACAACGAAAAACATTATACACAGGCTAAAGGCAATAAACAGGAGTTATCATACTTTCGGAAAGATAAATTGCAGAAAAGAAGAACAAAATGAAGGAACGTTACCATTACCCCAAAGACCGACTAACCAGTGTGCGTCCCTACTATCCGATAATGGTACCTTGTCCATATTAAGGTCACACAGTATTCGGTAGTCATGCTTATCCGCCTCAGTGAGTTCGGGATATACATACCTCGTGGGATCAACCACCTTCCAAACACCGAACTTCTCCAACTTCGGGCCGGAAACATAAACCCATTTAATATGAGCCTCCTTATTATTCGAATTGGTAAACGACCAGTCAGGCCGACCCACCCTCCGAGCGATGGTATAAAAACCCTTACTCTTCGGATTCCGGCGAAGCTCGTAATGATGCCAGAAGAGAGAAGTTCTTGGAATCACTTTACTGGCCATGCATCTGGCTTGGAAAGTATTTACGTGAATAAAGCTGTTCGGGTCCAGCTGACCGATGGCGATGCCCGACTGCTTCAACACACTCTTTAAAATACGCAATATGGGCAATCGGAAGCCACATTTGAACGCCGCTTCGGATATACCCGTAGCAAACCCACCCCCGCAAATAGCCGCAACTTGGGGATTTTGCCAAATCTTGTCATTTTTCCTTGGGGCGAAGAAATACCATACGTATTTCAATACGCAATAGGTCGAGCAGAAATGCTCTATATCGTCTTCGGTCAGCTGAGAAGGACGATTGGCGGCCGGATACTCTACGACGTCGCTAAAAGGAGAAGAGACCGAAGGATCTGTACCTTCGTTTGACCGGTCCATATCCCTGCATTCGAAAATGTCGAGATTAGCCATGTACTCGAACAAAAATGAAAATAATCAAAAGTAAGGAAAAGATCGAGTACAGAGGGCTAGGACCGGCCAAAAATCCCTACCATCTAAAGTGATTCAGACTCACAACAGTCCGAAGAGCACCCGACAGATTCAAATATCCCGAAGGATGTATCTCTCCTAAAACAATTGATCAATTCTAGAAATCCTAGCGAAACATGCGAATAAGGGCAAAGGAACACTAACACGCCTATTTCTTATAAAGAACACAGGTAAGATCATGCGTATACTCACATATGTATGTCTAATAGATACTTACATACAAAAACCTACATATATATTCAAGAACACATATTCAAGAATGAAAAGAGACGACATACAATTAGTTGGAATGAAGAGTATAGAGACTTACTGTTCTGAAGATTGCTGATAAGATCGATTTCTCGAGGATAAAACGATTGAATGTGAACGTCAACCGGAATCGGAGAGTCAAAGGAAAGCGGGGACGAAACAACGGCTCCAATGGTTGCTAAAGCTTTTCTCTAAAAAGACTCTTTTTCTCTGAAAATATGAGGGCGTATGCGTAAAGGGGAAAAGAAAAGAGATGAGGGGTTAATAGAGGGAGTGAGACGGTTGGATGATTGGCGTTTCAAATTCAACGGTTGAGATTGGGGCGTGAATCTTGAGAAAAGGCAGCTGTCAGTCATAAAGGGACACGACTTCCCAAGAAAGAACTAGACCTTGTCCTTCGTTCTCATTATCCAGATAATATAACCGAAGGCAACTCAATTTTTAATTATTGTCCTAAAAAGTTATTTTGGGCGTCCGAACGAATGTTCCGAAGAAGGGCGAAGGCATTAACTTTTCTTTTTAAAAGTAATGTCGGGCGATCCGAAGGGGATATTCCAAAGAAAGACTTAGGCTTTAGCCTTCGTCCTGAGGATTACTCCGAACGAAGCCTAGGGACATGTTAGAGGTCCAATCTCTTAATGGGCCGAACCATTAGCCCAACATTAAGCCCAAGGAATAAAACAACCTGTTCTCCATTTACAGTCACATGACTGTCAGTGGCCGACCGTGGCCATGATGAAAGGTCTTTCACCTTTAAACGGTCACATGGTCCATGATCCAAAAGAATATTTGATACCCTGGAAAGCAGATCTACATCTCAACAACTGCAAGGGAAATAAGTATAAAAGGAGGTAAGATTGTTCATAAAATCGATAACTACACACACAACAATACAGACTCTCTACGTCCAAATTACCTTACAAAAAACCGACTAACTTATTCTCACACCGGAGGTGAATCGGGGGGCTCCACCCTCGCATTCTCTTTCTGCAGGTCCTACCGAACGAAGCCCGGAAGAAAACTGGTCGTAACAGTATCACAGATAATTGTATTTAATAAAAATAATATATTTAATCCAACTAAAATTTCTACTTTTTTAAAAACACTACAAGCAATATTAACCAATCAATTACCTTTTTAGCTTAGCAAAAAATAAATAAATTTTTCAGCTAAAACACGTTACCTTTTCTCTAACTAAAATATCTTTTTTTCCAATTATATAACGGGCGGTTACCTTTTTCAACCAAAACACGTTACCTTTTCTCTTTTCCCTAACTAAAATCTTTTTTTCCCAATTATATCACGGGCGGTTCTACTTTAATAAAAATAAAATAATAATATTATAATACTAATAATTAACTGATTATCTTTTCAGATAAAAAATATCACCATTTCTATTTTTTCTAATTAAATTTCCTTTTTTCTATAAATATCACCAACAACATTAATTTCTCATTTTATAAAAACACTACGAGCATTATTATTTAGTAAAATAAGAAAATTAAATTATAATTACTATAAACTAATCAATTGCATTTTTCACCTAAAACATGTCACCTATTTTATTTTCACGTTAACTTTTCTATTTTCTTTAACTAAAATCTCTCTTTTCAAATTATATCTCAGGCAAATATAATAATAATATTATAATACTAATAATTAACTAATTACCTTTTTCAGCTAAAACATATCATCATTTCTATATTTTCTAACTAAAATCCCTTTTTCTAAAAATATCAGGGCAACAATGATTTCTCCTTTTCTATAAACATTACGAGCAATTTTGATTAGTAAAATAACGTAACCAAATTATAATTACAATAAACTAACCAATTACCCTTTTTCACTTAAAACATGTTCCTTTTTAATTTTCTCTAATTAAGACCTTTCTTTTTTTTAATTATATCACGGGCATTCCATTTAATAAAATAAATTAATAATTATATAATTATTAATAATTAACTGATTACCTTTTCAACTAAAACATATCATTTTTTCCAATATTTCTAACTAAAATTCCTCTATTTAACATTTAAATAATTATTAACAAATCATCTCATTTAAAATTTTAATTCTCCAAAATTTATAATTCAAAATAATCATTAAACCATCAATAAATAAAAGTATATTTTGTTAATTTCATGTGAACTGTAAAATCGTCCAAATCAAATTTTAAGAATTTAAGATAGAATACAAATATTAAATTGAACGTGTAAATCTTAAATATATAAATTTTTTAACAACAATTTAATATGTAAATTAATAACATATAAAATTTAAAAAACCGGGGATCAGCCCCGATTTTTTAAAAACCAAGATAAGTTAGGATTTATGGTCTAGGGTTTTTATTCGACATTTTGAATATATCTAAAATCCAAATTGGAAACGTTAAATCCCAAAGGTTAACTGTTGAACCCCTAAGGTAATACAGATAAAATTTCAAAATTTTATTTAAAAAATTAAATGAATCCGGCATCCTAATTTTTAAAAAATCGGGGGAGGATAAGTTATGGTCTAGGGTTTAGGGTTGTAAACAACCCTAAACCCTAAGTTCATATACGGTTTATTTGTCTTTCTAAATATTTCTAAAACCCAAAATGAAAACATTGAACCCTAAAGATTACTGTTGAGCCCCTAAAAAAATAAAAAATAAAGAATAAAGATAAAATTTAAATACTTTAGTTAAAAAATTAAATGAATCCGACAATACTGATGATTTTTAAAAAAATCGGGAACCAACCCGATTTAAGACTTATAAACACTTCACTTGACCCCACATCGTTTGACCAATTCGACATTTTTTTGCATTGCACGAATTATAAGCTAGTTATTAATTAAAGAAAATAACTAAATAAGACCACGCAACGATTAAATACAAACTCAAATAATGTACTATACTACTATTGTACTTCGTTTACTAACTTAGGGATCCGAGCAAGCAAATTCGAAAATTAATATAACTATAAATAATACTCACTCTGTCTCATCCATTTCTTTACATTTTCCTTTTTGGGATGTCTTATCCAATTCTTTACATTTCTAAACTTTCCTAAAATGGTAAAGTTTATAATATAAAAATCAACTACATTCACTACTTTCCTCCACTAACTCATTTTATACATTACTAGCTTATAACCCGTACAACGCACGGTTCCTTTTATAATATTTATAATTATATTAACTTTTTTTTAACATTTATATATAAGATTTTATATATTCAATTTAATATTTTTGCTCTATTTTGAATTATTAAAATTTTGATTTGGACGATTTTACAGCCCACATGAAATTAAAAAAATAATCTTTAATGATGGTTTAACAATTATTTTTCAATTAAAACTACGCAGAAACAAAAAAGAGAAGAAATTGACGATTTTTTAAGTTAAAAAATCTTTTCGTTAAAAAATCTGTTCGATTTATGAAATCTACTTATATTTCGTTTTGATTATCAAAATACCATTCTTATTATTTGAAGATCGTTTTAATACCAATTAAATATAATGAGTGTAAGAGTGATTTTGTTCAAAATTTTGGTAGCGGGTAGTTTGATTTTCCAGTATGTTGAGTATAAAATACAGTAAAAGAATACAGAGGGGGTGAATGGATTATTGAACTTTTCTCGTTCTTGAATCTGTGTAGCAAGATAAGTGTTTGTGTGTGCAAATATGTAGGTGTGGATAAAGAATAACACAAGACACAGTATCACTTTAATCTAATATTTTATTAGATAAAGATTGCTACAATCTGTGAATACAAATGGTAGTATTCTCAGCTTCGTTTTTCTCAGAGAGATATTACTATGTGTATGAAAAACTTGACTCCTCAAAAGTAATCACTAAGGAAGTGAGGTTGTATCCTTATAGAGCATGGATACAACCTACTTACTACAAATAAGGTAGCTAAACAAATTACTTTCTAGTCTGTCTATCCTTTTTGAGTAAGTGTCCAAACGGTTACAGATTTGACTTTGCAAAGCCTGTTCAGATCCACTTCTTTAGCTCTTTGTCTCTTCTATATCTCTCTAAGCTTCCTTGTAGGCTTTCCAGAACACGTTACAGATCGTGGTCCATAAAGTGCATTGGCTTGTTGCAGGTTTCTGACTTGTACAATTTCTCCAATAATTTGTCTCCAAGAATGTATTCGAGAAGTGACTAAGTAAATGATTCGAGAACTAGAATTGACTTGAACGATAACTCTGAGTTCTCGAATACTATTATATTGACATATCGAATCACTTCTCGAATAGCTCTTTTCTCTGGGAATCCTTGAGTTATCGAATAGAACATTTTGACATGTCGAATCCCTGAGATATCGAATAGCATCTTGAGTCCTTGAGATATCGAATGGAACTTTGACTTGTTGACTCTTTGAGAACTCGAATACCACTTTTGACTTGTTGACTTCTTGAGTTCTCGAACAGAGTAATAGACATATCGAATCTCTGAGATATCGAATGAGATATCGAACAGTGTATTCAGAGATATCGAATAGTGTCTTCTGAGATATCGAATATCTGACTTCTCGAATACTGGACTTCTCAAATAGACAAATATACTTCTCGAATTGGTACTTAGGCAAATTCTTCATTTCTTCAAATCCCAACTGTGATTATTTGACAGTCTCTATTTCCTTGCTTGAGGCATGAACCTTGGAACTTCTTTCAAGCATTACTCTTGACTTCATAAGTACAGTTACACAACTAGGATTTGATACCTATTACAAGTACAAAACAAGTAGAAACTCTACAACTAGAGGTTCCCTCAGTTAAGAGGTCATGTAGGTAATGCAAAGCATTACAAACAATTAGACTTGTTATTAAATGTATTCAGGCATGCCTCTGTGACTAACAATCTCCCCAAAATTGTGAGTGAGACCCTTAGTCAAAATTTCATGTCTGATAACAAGCCTAACATACATGAAGATATAACTTGAAAAGTACAGGTATGAAATTTGATTGAGAACATGAATGGAATTACAAGTTGAGTAGTCTTACACAATATGGTGAAATACTAGACATTCTCATTTGATTTCATCTCCATTGCTTTGGCTTGTAGATCATCATATGCTTTCTGTTTTCTTTCTTGCTCCCTCCTTGCATTCTCATCCATAGCTTTTACGATCTCTGCCATAGCATCCAATTCTTCAAGCAGGATAGAGTTTTTGAAATCTTCAAGTACTGGTTTTAGTATGCTGGCAGGATAGTGATTGAGTAGGTTCATTCTGATATTGACATTATCTCCATTTCTTCTCCTATACTTCACCACATAGGGGTTGAACTGAACTCTGCACAATCCCTTTGCCCTTAGCTTTTCTGCTTTAACTTCCAGTCTATCAATTTCTTTCTCCCTTTCTAGCCATTTCTCAAAACACCCTTTTCTGATTTTCTCTGTATGATCTTTCTTCATCTTCACAAAATCAATTAACTCCAGCTTCCGCACTCTTTCCACTTTGTCATTCATATCCAACAGTGCAATTATCCTTTCTATTTCATTCAGCTTGCCCCAATTTTGACACTGTCCTTGTTTGAATTTCCTCTCCTTTCCATCAGTAAATTTGATCTCAAGGCAGTCATTTACAATTGCAGCAGAGTAGATTCTTTGAGCTCTTAGGAATTGCAGTTGATCTTCGTCAAAGTCTTCGTCAAAGTCTTCATCTAGTGGTTGAAGTTTTAAGCCTGGATATATTGTCAGGGTCCTTGATTTGGATAGCTTTGGTTTCCTTGCAGGCAGCTTGTTTGAATTTGATCCTTTTTACATGGTTGCTTGGCAGAAACTTGTGACCTTTGTTGGTAGACCATAGTAGTATTCCATTAGCAGTTTGCTTTCTGAAACATACATATGATTTCTTGATTTGAATCTTCTTCTCATCTTGAGGTGGCAAAACAGTTGCAGAAACCATAGATGTAGATTTTGGTAGGTCACTACTAACAGTATTCACCCTAGACTTAGAGTCTTGTGTTGTGGTGAGATTACTGTTAGCAATGCCTAAGGCTTGCTATTTTCCACTTTTACTCTCAGAGACTTTACCTTGGTCATCATCATTCTTCTTATCCTTGTCATCCTTCTTCTTCTTCTTATCTTGATCACCCTTATCACTCCTGTGATGTCTTCTCCTCCCATCACTTTTGTCTTCATCTCTGTCATCCTTATCCCTCCTAGGCTTGGCCATTTCTGAATTACACCAGTTGCAATGAATTCTCTGAGAATGTACAATGCCTCAATCTCTTCAGCTGACCTTACACCCTTCTTCTTTTGTAGTTTATCAACAATGGCAATGATAAGTCTGTGGTTCTGAGGAGTGAGATTACTGGGAATGACCAACTATTTGACATCTTGGATTTTGGTGCCATATTGATAAAGTATGGTCCATGGATTAGAGCACACTTCAGGCAGTCTGGCTTGTTGTTCATTCCTCAAGTCATTGTATAGACTTTTGTTGTTCTCATTTGCATCTTTCTTCTCTATCAGCTTGATTAGAGCATCCACCTCTGTGTACTTTAGACCGTGTAGAGTTTCATAGGTTAGATGCCAAATCTTGGACTTTGAAATCATTAGAATCTCCTTGAACCATGAGCTATTGATCTTCTTGGGTATGACAGTGAGGTATTCAACCTGATCCTTCAAACTCCTCAGATATGACAGCATGTCACCACCAGCCTGTTTCTTTAGGGCTTTCAGAAACTCCAAGAAGGCTTCATCATGATAAACATTTGAATTAGCAACTTCCTGTAGCTTGGCCTCAGTTATCAATTTTGCTTCTACAGGCTTGACACTTTCAACTTTGGAGGATGGAGGTTTATCAGATGACATATTCCCTGCAACCACTGTGGTGGTAATAGATTGCTTCTGGCTACCAGGAGTAGTGATGTGCACAGTTGGTAGAGTGACAACTGGCAGTGAGGTAGGAGGCTCATCAACTTTGGATTTCCCTTTGCCTGGCACATGGGTTGTAGATTTTGAAGCCCTTTGGTGACCACCCTCATTTATCTTGATGCCTTTCTCCCCCTTTGAATTTGAGTTCCTTGATGTCCTCTTCTCCCCCTTAGGCTTGTTGTCAGGCACAGAGGCTGTAGGAGTGACCTTTGGGTTTGAAGAGTCTTCAGGTAGAGAGAGACCCATGTGCTTCATCATTGCAAACAACATTGATTGTTGATGCAGAAGAACATCAGCTGTGGTGGTGGCTTGAGTGTTCAACTGCTCAATCAGAGTGGTTACATTGTCTGTAAGATGAGCATTAGACTTTGTATTTTTATAATATATACAACGGGTGTCGGCCTAAAAAATTGTAAGACAAAATCGGTATAGAAAAATATATGAATAATTTATCTTATAATCTATGTATATTTAATTTATACAATATTGTGTTCACCAATTTATATTGATATTAAAAATATTTTTTTCATTTTTTTCTTAAATGATCTTTATTTATTTATTTTTTAAAAAAAATTATATGGTCGTCGCGAAGCGCGGCTTAGTCTACTAGTATATATATATATATATATATATATATATATATATATATATATATATATATATATATATGTGTGTGTGTGTGTGTGTGTGTGTGTGTGTGTGTGTGTGTCATTGCTCCATACAGAACACCCTTATATAAAGAACAATAAAGAACACCCTTAAGTCAATCTAAACCATTAATTATATTGTTCTTTATATAAGGTGTTATTCATGGAGTGCAACTCAATATATATATATATATATATATATATATATATATATATATATATACATATATATATATATCAATTTTTAACAAAAATTTGATATGTAAATTAATGACATATAAATATTAAAAAAATTAATATAATTATAAAATTAAAAAATGAACCGTGCGTTTCACGGGTTATAAGCTAGTCTAATATAAACTACATACATATCTTTAAAAAAATAAATTGAAATGGAAGTATTAACATTAGTGACAGCAGTAGCTCGAAAGAATCACAGATGCACTAAGAACCACAATGATCATCTCGTGAATTCCTTGGAAATATGCACTAAAAGTTATGCTGTCAATACCCAGTCTACATGAATTTTCACAATCTACCCTTACTTCTAAACCATTACTTCCTTGTTTCTCTTACCATTGCCACAATTCACCCGACTGATATTTGGCACCTTATTTCAGACAGTTCACAATATTTGGTGACGTACAGATCATCGGAGAAGTAG
The DNA here is from genome assembly GCA_037693485.1 of Kitagawia praeruptora. Classification (NCBI taxonomy): domain Eukaryota; kingdom Viridiplantae; phylum Streptophyta; class Magnoliopsida; order Apiales; family Apiaceae; genus Kitagawia; species Kitagawia praeruptora. The sequence continues at coordinate 24,474,533 of CM075350.1, read as the reverse complement.
AATGTAAAAAATTCTCAAACTCGGCAACAGGACAACCTGTAGCCAACGGAATAACTTCAGAGGCTAGAGGCTATTTATGCTCTGTGAGAATCAGTCACTGCAGACAACAACTTGCTTGCGTTATTATCTGAAATGGATATGTGCTGGAGCAAGGCACTTTGTGCAATTACTATTTTCTTTATTACTGGACAGTGTCTGATTCCCCAAATTTTTAACCTGGAGCACGCTTGTCAAAAGTGAACTATTAACATTTTAGAACATTCCTGGTTGCAGTCGTGCATATTTCTGCATTGTCCAAATAAAGTGCCTATCTTTTCTTGTATTTAACTATGTATCTTGATCAACACTTTAAATAAGATCCATGGAGAATGGACAATAACAAACGTTTGCTATTGAACCATTTTACAACAAACGGTTTTTAAGTCATAGGATCAACTATCCAATGACTTTCTGATTTTTAAAAAAAATTGCATCTTGCGATACAGACAAATTACCAAAATACCCTCCTCTGTTTTCACATCCAAAATCTACTGTTCACGTACCGCAAAAAACTTCCTGCGGTACGGGACGAACCGTTTGCCACAGCAAGCGTCCACTGTTGACCGGACCCCAAGATCCATTACCTTCTCATATCTTATAGTCCAGGGACTGCCTTCAAACACCCTAGAGAAGTCCACTTTTTTAATCATTTTAATCATTTTCTAATGTTGCATCCTTCTCAAAATCTATTGATCTTTATGTCAAGAATCGCCCAACTAAGCACCATCTTCCCCCTTGAATGCTTTCCTCTGATTCAGACAAGATCCCCCCACCAATTCCTCCTCTTCAACACTGATAGCCGTATATTGCCACTTCGCAAAGTTCTAGACGAAAAGTATCTCCCTCCTCTTGTAATATGTGTCTAAAATTACCAATGCAGATTATGCACGTGTTCCCATAACAGTACGCTGTGATACTAATTAATACTCCCTCTGTCTCACATTGTTTTTCTTGTTTGAAATGTCGGCCCTGTTCATAACATGAGACAAATTACTAATTTACGTCTAATCTATAAGACGGAATATAGTCATGAGTGATCTTGTTGGATTCGTATTTATGAGTACTTTAATACAGTGAAGTTTTTATATTTAAAACTAATACGAAATTAAAGATATTAACGATCAAAAGTACGCGTTGGCAAACGTGTCCAGTCAAAACAGGAATGATATTTAGGGACGGAGGGAGTACTCTTTATGAGACAAGCAATCAGTACACTTATCATTAAAAAACTTAAATGAAGACAGTTTTGGTAGCAAAAGGTAAAGACTTAAAAGATATACACCCATTAAAGCTCAAAAGACATCTCAATTTGGATTCTTCTGTACAAACTCCTTGGCCAGTCATTACAAGCCGATTGTCATCGGTAAACCAAGCAAACACCTACTCTAAGCAACTGTTCATAGCTCAGATGTTCAAAAAGAAACAATGAAACATCTGAGCTATATTAACACAACCGAGATTAGAATCGAGTCATGTTAACAAAAACATTGCCAGTCAACAAAAAGATTGCTACTTTGCGAAAGTTCAAGTAAATGAGGCAGTCACACATATAATCTGCCCTGTGCAAATGATGAAAGAAGTCCACAGGCTTGGGAGTGTAAGATGGCACTGGACCTGCCAACTTGCCCATTTGTGAGCATGGAACCAAATTTCAGTGTACTCGTACTGCTTCCACTACCAACCTGGGAACAGATAGAGAAACAATTATATTTGCTGAACTCCTACGGAAACAAAAAATTAGAGTTGTCATGGTAGTTGGCCTGTTCTTGAAGATTCTCTCGTGTTAGGTGACCTAAACCAATCAGCAGATCGATTTCTTTTTTGCATGAAATATATTCTAAAAATATATAATTGTATACCAATCAGGCCACCAATAATATTGAGTCTGTAGATTTACTAGAAACAGATCAAGATTTTAAAAATCGTATTAGCTGATTCACGTTTAAATCTACTGATCTAAAAAGGATCATGACTCCTATCAAAGTATTGTTCTAAACTTTAACGTGAATCTTTTATTTCCTCCTATATTATCTGTGTGACACCTTATTAGTAGAAGGCGTAGGACTCCCATCAATGTTAGCAAGGATAATAATCTTAGATTATGGTCCAACAAATTGTAACATGACACTAAATACTCATCAGATTGTTGACCCTTTTAGATAGATCAATCCCAAGTTTATTTGATATCAAATCGTATGTCGCATTAGATGATGATTGGGACATATTAACCTTAAGAATGTGAAATATTGAGTATGCAGTGGAACAAATTTAAAAATACCTAATATTTTCCATTTAAGGCGAATAATAGTCCAACAAAAAGGCTAATTTTGCTAAACAATCATAATCCTCATGCTGCACAGATTTTTTGTCATCCTTGCCTTATCAAATACTTGTTTGCTAAAAAACACTATCTACATATGAACATTCGATCTGTCATGAGATCCCCGAGGATGAGGTCATAACCCAAATTCGTGCAAAACAAAGGTCACCCAATCTCAAACTCGCACTTCCTAAAAATAAACATATTAGGTGTACATATTCTCTACTCTCACATTCTAGTCTAATTATAATTGTAAAAATGAATAAAATGTTAATTACCTGCAAAAGAGATTTCAAAAAGGGAGTTGCCATGCCAAAACCTAAATACTCAGTGTACATCGGGTTTAGTTGCACAAAGAACCTAAAATTGACAGCGTAATATAGATAAGACTGTCTCTTAATCTCCGCTAGGTACGGCTCATACCTGAAATGAGTAACATAGAAAGTAAGCGGCAAAAAAAGTCGGACTATTCTGGTACAGTTACTACAAGGGAGAGAAGGAAACAAGTCAAGAGAAACACATATGCAAACTACAAGAGAGAGAAGAAAACAAGTCAAGAGAAACACATAGCCAAAGAAAAAAAAAAGCTGCTAAGTTATTTAAGAGTGATACTGAAACAGAACTTATTTGAATTACAGCAGCTTAGAAATCACCATCTCTTAGAGGGTCCTATTAGGTAGAAAAATCACAATAGCAGGATACAATCCCCCCCCCCCCCCCCCACCTTAACAAAGATATGTAAAAAAAAAAACCATTTAAAGATTATATTCATTTCTATCCAGCAGTTCCAAGCCTCCAATCTCTACCTAAAGATTTCAAGATTCCAGCAATGACATGTCTTCATTTCAAAAGTCAAAGCTTTCAGAAATGGTTTTCGCAGGATCCGTCAGTTACTAAAAGGTATGACTACATCAGTGTTAGCATTAAAGGGAACCCTTCGTTTTAGACGCAAGTAAACGTTCTAAATATGAATTCAACCATTAAATTTCGAATTGCATTGTTAGATGACCCTTAAAGCCATGACATATATATTTATTACTTGTGAGTTGTGACCTGCAGAAATGCTAAAAGAGCCACGTATATTAGTGAAATATATGACGGACAACTCTAACTAGGGACATCAGTTTGTGGTATGGTACTGGAACTGAATGTTTTACTGCACTGATAGAGATAGTATAGTAGGATATTTAATGTCACAAATACTGTCTAGCAGAAAATAAAACAAATTCACTACAGAAGACGTAGAAAAAATTGCTCGATCTCGTAGAAAGATGCTTGATGCATCATTGTCATGTAGATACTTGTTGCATATGTAGCATGTGCATAAGACAACACAGTTGCACGAGCTATCACCCTTACTTAACCAAGCATAACATGCATAGGCACCGCCGCGCCTACAGTGTATTAATATCAGACAATTCATTGGTACGTAGATGCTTACTGATACATAATTCTACACCTATGAAAATAACTTACTAGAGGCCAGCACTCAAGTCCTGTAACATAGTGTGGATAGCATAGTTTGTTAAACAGGTACTTCAGGGAATAAAAAACCACAACACCTATTTTATTTTCATGATATTCCTCTATAATATTAACTGAAGGTTAAACTCTGCATCATTGCTAATTCAAGAATATCAGATTCCAATACAATTTACAAATCAAATATTGTATTATCATCTTTTTTATATTCGAATTTTTAATTCATGCAAAGTAAACTAACATCCTCAGCAATCTAATCAGGAGCCAAACATGAGCACATATATTCCAAATGGTTTCTTGTTTTGACGCTACAATTTCGACCAACCACTTTACGCCTCTACTTATCTATATGAATATACAAGTGCAGAAAACTTACATGAGCCATTCTATCGGATCCAGTCTCTGTACAAGGCCATTGATCAACCAATCTTTACATTCTAGGCCGACAGCCTTTGTTGTATGGCGTTTATCGTGGGTCCTCTTATAAGGAGTCTTCAGTTTCGAAAATCCGCAAACGTTCTTGCTTCCAATAGAATCACCCCATGAAAGAATGTCAGCTGAAAATCCTAGATCTAATAGAATCTGAAGCACTCCATCTCGTGAAAGCATTGGTTCATCCTCAAGAAAATAATGCCCATAAGTTTCAGTGACCTGCATATTAGATGACTGTATATAAACAAGTTGACGGAGAGAATTGGATAAATCGAAAATAACATTAAAAAAAGAGCATGCAGAGAGCTAAAAAAACAGACTAACAAGCTATCACATCATAATGTTTCGGCAATAATATATTTGTTAGCATGTTCATAGATTGACTATTCTCTGATGGAGCCTAGGTCATGAAGTTTGTAAGCTTCACTTGATATTGCGACTTGCAAGGTCCATTATAATTCTTACAGATTGCATAATTATGATTCATATCAGTTTTCCTTATTACAAGATAAGCCTATTCATTAGTTGTATGATCTTCCATGAGACATCAACCGTAATAAATTCAACGCAATTTAACAAATCTAGCTATTCATCTCCACCAAATCACGGACCACAAGAGAATGCTATGTGTTGCCGATGAAGCAAGTATAATCTAATGTTAAACGGAACTGGAATACCTTGACTGATAATTTCGAGGCTAAATTCTGCATGATTATTCCGTCAATCAAATGTTCACCAACTCGAGAAATTTCTGTGCATGCACCTGCCAGAAAATTGATAACATACGGGGAAGGCGTACAGGGCCCTAACACTTTCATCTCCGATGGGCTCTCTGCAGAATGCTCTTCTGCGGCAAGTGTCCCATGCCCTACCTATTTCACGATTAAAAACCTAATTAGCTTAAGGTATTTGCAAAATACTTTTTAGCATTTAACATTAAGTGAAATTTTATTCGTCATATAAAGTGTTGGCACTGGCAGCAAGCACTTAATCAGAAAACCACACAAGGCTGCATAGATGATACATTGTACACAGGTCAAAGGCTTAAAACATAGCAAACAAGGCTAGAAATATACACAAGAGTTAAAATATATGCAAATGGGTTGTCTTGCTGAAGAATCAATTTAATCATCATATAGTTAAAGGTGCTTACTCTTAAAAGATCAGTCTCATCTTTCATGAGATTGGAGAATAATGTTGCTGAAAGCCTTTTTGAAATCCAGGATATCCATATATCATGAGCCTTAATCGAAAGATCTCGTGCTAATCTTTTGAAATTTTCCAAATATCTACCTTGACTGTCACCACCTACATAAACAGCCGAGGTTTGTGAAGAAGTCTCTCTATTCGAGGAACCACCAAGGTCTCCGGGTGTTCCTGAAATGTCAGCCACCATCCATGACTCTTGTGAGCCAAGTATCAAGGGGATTTGCTTTGAATGCTTTCGAATTCCAAGCAAGAGTCTCCCAATAAATAAAGATTGATAAATAGACTCAACAGACAGCTCCCTACATTCCATAGCATCATATAGCAGGTTTATCTCACTCTCAAGTTCCTCGATTATTGTTAAAAAAACCATGTAACAAAATCGTCGTAAGACTGGAGCTAGCTTCCTCAATCTTAAAGAGCCATTGGGAGATGCCAAGAAGCTTAGAAAATCCCCTAGGGCACTCTCACAACAAGTGTCCAACAATTTCAATATCCTCCCAATTTCATCTGAATCAATCTGTTCGGGATAACCTTGTGAAGAAGGAGTTGCCTCGGCGATGCGAAGAATAGAATCCTTGAGACCTAGAGACTTACTCAACTCCATAAATCGAGACTCCAGAATGTCAGACATCCTCTCCATGAAATGGTATTCTAGTACCTTGGTCCACAAGTCATCAATAGGAGGTTTCAGAAAAAGTTGGCTTATTATCTTCCATGGGAATTCAACCTCCGAACCATCAAACAAGAACTCGAGCCATCCCAGACTCTCTTGGAGAATAATTTCGCATTGAATAGTCTGACGAATCTTAATCTCGGCAGAAATAAGCTCGTGACCACTCTCCATGACATCAACCAAATAGAAATCACCGACGGGAGATATAGTATCACGGCTACACTTATCCAACCATTCAGAGCAACGATAAGAAATAAATGACAAGTCAATCACAACCAAGGAACCCTTTAATTTAGTCCTAAACATTTTGAAGAAACTAATTTCTTCTCTAGGATCAGGTATGGGCATTCCTAGTACCCCACAATTCAAAAGAATGTTGTTTAACAACGGGAATGGGGGGGCAATACTAATAGTCGATGTGGATTTGGATGGTACATGCATGAACAAAGATCCACACTGAGCTAATGTAAGCTGCATAACCTCGAAAATCATACAAAACACACTAATGACGTGATCGAGGTTGGTAAACAAACAAGTGCGTAATAATTGTTGAATAAGAGATTTGCGCAAGTCAAGAAACAAAGCAAAAAGATTAACTGAGTTAAGACCATCAACAATTGCAACAGCGGAGAGTGCATCAGCAACAACAGCAACATCCACAAGTCCATCTAACAACTTCTGACGACTCATCTTCGAAATCTTAGATTTTAAGTTCTCAACAACAGGCTCCCACATAAGATCAGAAACTAAATTAATATTAACATTTTTTACAGAATGGAAAATATGTTTAGCTCTCATAAACATAATTGCCGCCTCTAGAAACATGGAATGCTTTAAAAATCTCACTATAGCACCCGGTGTATCTTTTAAATAAGCTAGATACTTATGGACATATCGACTATAATCAATCGAGAAGACACCTCGTTGCCGAAGAGCGGATTTGGGAGGGAGCACGGGTATGGGTCGCCGAGGATGGTTCAAGAAATTGATTTTGATTTTGGGTCGGGGAACAAGTAACCTCCTCATGTTTTCTTTATCTTTGAGTTTTGAAACCCTAATCCCCAATTTACTAGAGTTGACGTAGTATTTCCGGGTCTTTTCGTTGCATTCACTTACAACAAGAAACAACCACCAGTGAGGGGAAGAAGGGCTGTTTCTCTTCTCTAGTTCTCTGTGCTCAATACTCAATATTAGTCATGGACTCATGGTACAAATTCCGTTAATATTATTATTAGTAATCCATTTAATTATTTTAAGCAATTATGTTGACTAATTTTTAATTAAAATTTACAGTTATTATATAATAAAAATTATTATTTTGTTATAAAGTATATGGACCATTATATATTTTTTTTCTTTTGACTTTTTCAAAAACTTTTAGGAATAATATTTAAAAAAATCACGAAACTATTTCCAAATCTCTTTTTAGTTATTCTAGTTACATTCATCAAGTTTCAAGTTAAAAGATTAGATAGAGCTGAGCTGTGTATTTTCAACAAAATTGTTAAGATTTCCCGACAAACCTAAACAATATTCGATGGCTATTTTTTGGAACTAGTCAAAATTTGGACTAAAATTTTCGTTCCAAATATATTCAAACATGATTTTTTTTTAATATATGTTGCAAGTTACAGTAACAACTTAACTTTTAGCACAGAATGAGCTTGACGGAATGAATTAGTTCACAAACAAAAAATATTAATTATACTAAAAACATAATAATTCGTGTGAGTCATGGCTCATTTTCTAGTAATTGACGTAAATTCATTTATTTTTATTATTTAAAGAATATATTTGGGAGTCCCTATTAGATGTTTCATGTCATATAAATATGTTGGATATGGTCTAACACATTTAGATGAATTGTTTGAATGTGTACAGATTTCTGTTGTAAGTAGAAACATTTAGTAATTTATTTTTATAGTGATTCTGGGTCAAAGAACATGAAATTTAAAAAATACATGTATTTTTCTTTTTAATCTCCTTAGAACTTTTCACAATTTTAAGAGTGAAATTATTTAATAATTTATTCTATTTTTTCTGCAATTCATTCATTAAAGAATCTAGTCATTACATGAGTGGTAGAAATAAAGTTCTTTTCATTTCTTTTTGTTCCAAATTATGTTCGAAATCACAATCACAATATAAATGAGTTGTATAAGGATGACAAATTTATTCGTATATCAGTTATAATTTTTACATCTCAAGAAACATATTATTTATCCACATAGTGTTTCGCAGTAGAAATGTCGTCCAATAAATATGTAAAAAAATAATTATATATTTTAATATTTCATTTTTCTAGATATATAATTTTAAATGACTTAGAGTATATAGCGTGATTGATCGGCCAAAGTATTTTGTGTACATGCGTGCTATGCAATATCCTAATTTCTAGAATATCGACCAACTTGATTATATATGAAAAATTGTAAAAAATAACGATTTTTTACTTTAAAAACGCAAAATTGTCTTTTCTCGGGGGTGAGTGTTGGAAATACCGTTTTCATTACCCAGATAGCATATGCGTGTTCCATATTCTTCTCCATTCCATAATCCACTACACTTAATATATCCTTCTTGACTCTATTACAGACACGCATTACACACACTCAAGCGCTCACCTTAAGACTATGTGTGTATCTATCTCTTTATCTATACCTTTTATATCTGTATATCGTTGTTATACATACAGAGAGACTAGGTTTGTGATGGCTTTGATTCAATCATTTCCTCAATTGCGCTCATCTTCGTTCAATTCGCTGCCGCCGCCTTGATTCGTCGTTTTCCGGTGCTCTGGTGCTCTGTTCCAACTAGTTATGCATATGGGCTTACCCGAACTGCAATTGCGTATCCTCATATGGGATTACCCCAACTGCAGTTGCGTATATTCATATAAGAATTTCAAAGCTTTATCATAATACCCCATTTTCTAATGCGTATACAGTATTATCATATCACCCCATTTATGAATGCGTATTTAGCAATATAAAAGTAATTATATAAGTTTTAATATCCAGGTCTACAATGCGTATCATTTTTCTTTTAAAAAATATCTAACAATACCCAAACAAGATTTGCGTATCAGTAGTACCCAAGGGCCAGATGCGTAATAGATCCGCTATTTTCCGCACCTTCCACTGCCAACTGTTATTTTTAGCAGCACAGTGTAAAAAATCGTTATTCCCTGATTTAACCCATTATATATTTTAATCCATTTTTAATACAACTTGTTATCAAGTTTTTAATATTTATTCCAACCAAAATTTCTATTTTTGTATTATTCGACATTTTAATGGACGTACATAAGAACTAATGTTTATATTTTGTATTATTTATGATCCTTTTTTTAAAAAACAAAATTTCAAACTTAACTATAGGATTCATTTAATATTTTTTGAATATATAATACTTTTAAGAATCTCATATTTTAATTCCAGTATAGGAAAATTATCAATGGAACCCTTTTGTTTTTTGCTTTTCCAATTGGTGTCATTTTGTATTTTTGACTTGGAAGTGGTACCCTTGTAGTTTATGTTTCATACTTATCATACCATTCCTTTAGAGTATATAAAGAAAATTTTCAAATATTTTTTGAAGTTTTAAATTATGTTTTCTTCAAATAATTTGATGATAAAATTTTAAAATCATTGTGAATCACCATTATTTTTACTGAAAAGTTAAAGTAAGAGTAAAAATAGAATAAAAGAGATGTCAAATTTATATAAAAAGTTTTTAACTCAAAACCGAAATAATATGTAGTACCTTGGTCGGAAGGATGAATTGTTTGAATAATGTATTTTGATAACTAATCAAACAAAAAGATAAAGACTATCAAATAATCAGAGTTGGGATTTGAAGGAATGAAGAATTTGCCTAAGTACCAATTCGAGAAGTATATTTGTCTATTCGAGAAGTCCAGCATTCGAGAAGTCAGGGATTCGATATCTCAGAAGACACTATTCGATATCTCTGAATACATTGTTCGATATCTCATTCGATGTCTCAGAGGTTCGATATGTCTATTACTCTGTTCGATAACTCAAGAAGTCAACAAGTCAAAAGTGGTATTCGAGTTTTCAAAGTGTCAACAAGTCAAAGCTACATTCGATATCTCAAAGACTGAAGATGCTATTCGATATCTCAGGGATTCGACATGTCAAAATGTTCTATTCGATAACTTAAGGATTCCCAGAGAAAAGAGCTATTCGAGAAGTGATTCGATATGTCAATATAACAGTATTCGAGAACTCAGAGTTACCGATCAAGTCAATTCTAGTTCTCGAATCATTTACTTAGTCACTTCTCGAATACATTCTTTGAGACAAAGCTACTGGAGAAATTGTACAAGTCAGAAACTTGCAATAAGCTAAAGTGCTTTATGGACCATAATCTGTAATGCACTTTGGAAAGCCTACAAAGAAGCTTGGAGAGATGTACAAGAGACAAAGAGCTAAAGAAGTGGATCTGAACAGGCTTTGCAAAGTCAAATATGTGACCGTTTGGACGCTTACTCAAATAGGATAGACAGATTAGAAAGTAATTTGTTTAGCTACCTTATTTGTAGTAAGTAGGTGGTATCCATGTCTATAAGGATACAGCCTCATTTCTTTAGTAGTTAAATTTTTCATACATGTTGTAAGAACACATCTCTCTGAGAAAAACGAAGCTGAGAATACTATCATTTGTATTCACAGTTTGTAGCAAAATCTTTATCTAGTAAAATATTAGATTAAAGTGATATTGTGTTGTGTCTGTCAATGTTATCTGCACTTATATTTCTCATACACTTAACACATATCTTGCTACAAAGATTCAAGAACGAGAAAAGTTCAAGAATCCATTCACCCCCTCTGTATTCTTTTACTGTATTCAATACTCAACATTATGTTTGTTTACTGAATAAAATTGCTCGTTATGTTTTTAAAAAAGGAGAAATTAATGTTGCCCGTGATATTTCTAGAAAAAGAGAGATTTTAGTTAGAAAATATTGAAAAATGATATGTTTTAGATGAAAAAGGTAATCGGTTAATTATTAGTACTATAATTTTATTATTTCATTTTAGTAAATAAAATCGTCCGTGATATAATTAGAAAAAAAGAAATATTTTAATTAGAGTAAAAGGAGGGATTTTACTAAAAAATATAAAAGAGATGATAGGTTTTAGTTAAAAAAGGTAATCAGTTAATTATTAGTAACTAGTCTTTTTTGCCCGCGCTTGCGCGCACGGGCTGACAATTTTTTTTTTGAAACATATTATTATTTATTCTAAAATATATGTTTAATGAAAGAGGCTATGTAATTTATACAGTATATGAACGTAATTTAGTTGAAACGAAGGTTTTTAAAAAAATAGTATGCCTAGTAAACGCATCGTAATAGTTGCGTTTACAATGTATTAGCATTTAGGCTCGTGCTACGCACACGGGTCTTTTTTTAATTTTTTTTACTTTATTAATTAAACAATTAACCATTAACACTCGTCAACTATCATAACTACATGCCATTACAAAACATTTGATGGATGGAAATAATGTTATTGAATAAAAATTTAAAAAGAGATAATATTGCAACCATTACAATTATTCATTACTAATAAAGATCAACAAAATACTTGGAAGTAAACTTCTAATTATTACATGTCTTAAGATATCAAAGATAAACTTTTGTAGACGTAGATGTATGAAGTTTTTGAATGTTTGCAGACTCAATGGTTCATTCCTCAAAGAACGGAGGAGGCGGAGGAGGTTGATATCCTTCATTAATCAACCTAAAAAACAACCTAGTGTTAATGTCTATCATATATAAAAACAAAAGACGATTTACTACGTGTGTAAATCAAATATTCATTTTTTTAAAATACCTCTGCTTGAAATAATAAACATCAGGATAGTCAAGGTTAATATAAATCCTGGAATAAGGGAGATTGGAGATCTGAAATTTATCTGCAAAATAAAGAGGTGTAAATTTGGTTAAATTTATAACTTAATAACAATTTAATAACATTTTATTTTTCATCTCAATTATGGCATAACAAATATTTACCCTTATATTTGGTAACTCTAGTAATTGCCAATAACAAAATTATTGGGAGTTCCAAATTCGGCTGATTATACAATGGTTCTGTGTTTGAAACGAGGGGTCCAAAAAAGGAAACTGCTTGTTCCGCCATGTTTTGAACAAAAAACCAAAAATAAGTTACTGATTTGCAATTTATGAATAATATGATTGTAGTTTTTACTGGAGATAAAAAAATACTACGCATAGATAATGAAACAAATGTTACCTTCCATTAGAAATTGTGAATTTTACAACTTGTTTCAGGCTAAATCTTGTTTGAATCGTCTCAACTGGCTGAAGGTTTTCCGTGACTCCAATAATATCTACAATAGTAGAGTATGACAAATTTTGTTTCACCCGCAATTGGTAAAATAGTTTAGTCTATAGTGTAAGTTAACCTGTGGAATACAATAGCTTCTCTTCTGCTAGAAAATCTTTTGAATGATCATGCAGATCTCGAACTTGGACTATATCAAACTTGTGCATCGGAAAGACAATATCTTCGGGCAAAACATTCACTATGGTTGAATTTAGAAAAGTCATGATCTTCTGCATTGGATATCCAAGCCTATAATGACCAAACGTTGTCCTCACGCGAATATTAATGATTTTGCATAAGCTTCCTTCATGCAAAACATTAGCAAATAATTGCCATATAGCGGGACTAACCATTGCTTGCATTCGAGTTCTGTAATATTTATATAAAAGAGGGACTGAAAAAAAGGAATAAAGCATACCTCGTAGTCCAGAAGAATCAAATTATGTAGGACGATATCACCTACACCATTGGTTGTCACCCACATTCTAGTAACTCGGACCTTTACAGTCCAAGTGATTTTTGTATTGTCCAGTGATGCAAGATACTTATGCACATTCATATCTACATGCAAACATGAAACATTATATATGGTTGGTTTAAGTAGTCTTCTAGCATTCATACATATATATATATATATAGATAGATGTGAAAGAAAAGATATGATCTTACTACTTTATACTACAATGTTAACATACCTGATTGTTAACTATAATATGAATTACTTTTTTTTTCAGTGACTTTACAAAGAGTCCATTGGTATTTATAACATATGAGTGGAAAAAGAGATTTGGGATAATGATAGACACGGTAGAGTAATTTTTTGCTATAATGTACGGTAAAATAACAATATGATTGCATAATATTCTATTAGTATTCTATTAGTTGATATGTAAAGTAAAATTAAAAGATAATATATATACAATAACCATTAATTTATGCAAGTAATTGATTTTTGTGATTTTATTCACACAAATATGGTATCAGCAATTCAGTATTATTACAATATTAAACATCTATCATCTATCTATATATTATAAATTAGTGGATAACCCACACCTTAGGTTCGGTATCCATATTCAGGTTTGGATTAAATTTTTTAACTTTATTTAGATATATGGACTATCCATATTTTTGGTTTGGTATCCATTTTTGGTTTGTAGAAGATCCATATGATTATTTGACCCAGTTTCGATTATGGAAAGTTTGTATATCAAATTTAAATATCATTAATGCAATATATATTATCTATGGTATATTTATTAATATAGATTTGAATTCATCTTTAAAATTTGGTAACTTGATTAATGCAAATGATCTCATAGCATATATAATATATATAATAAAATATTATTAATTTAAATGATCTCATAACATATATAACAAATATAATAAATTATATAATTAAAGTAACTTCGAAATAAATTTATTACAATATATAAAGAAATGCACTTGATGTATCAATTTTACTTTTTTCAGAATTAAATTATTCAATTTTTAAATATAAAATTATATAATTTATTACAATTACTAATTAATTTTTAAAATACCCGTGTGCGTAGCTTGGGTTATAATCTAGTATATTATAAATTAGTGGATAGCCCTTACCTAAGGTTTGGTATCCATATTTAGGTTTGGACAAAATTTTGTATTGATTTTGAACCACTGGATAATCCATTTTTAGGTTTGGTATCCATTTGAGAAAGATCCAAATTCATTATTTGACCCATTGTTAATTAAAGAAAGTTTGTATACAAATTTAAATACTATTAATATACTATCTTAATATTTATGGTAAGACTATTAATGAAAATTTGAATAAATCTTTTAATTTTGGAAAGCTTATTATACAGAAAATCTAAATAATTTTATCTTTGATTGCATTTGTCATAATATAGAAAAATAATATTTTATTAATATTATTTCTTTCAATATTAATTCATCTGATCTTAAATATAAAGTTATTTTCTTTATTACTACATAACAGATATACAAAATCTAAATAATTTTATCTTTGATTGCATTTGTTATAATATAGAAAAATAATATTTTATTAATATTATTTCTTTCAATATTAATTTATTTGATCTTAAATATAAAGTTACTTTCTTTATTTAATAGTTATTATTATATATCTTATTATGAAATTTAAATTTAAACTACCGTGTGCGTAGCACGGGCTATAATCTAGTATTCTTCCAATGATTGCAAAATTAATACTGTGTACGATATTAATTGTCACAATTTTTGAAATCTTTAAACTGGAAGTAAAGATATTTATATAGTTTAAATTATGCAAGTAATTGATTGTTGCGATTATATTCACAAATTTTATATAATTAACTTTATTATAATATCCCAATTATTGCAAAATTAATGAGCATAAGCATATATATCGTAAACAATTTTTAAATCTTTTAAAGGGAAGATAAAATATTTAAAAGTGTAACAAATTAATTTTGCCATCGCCTTGTAAAATTAAAAATTGCAACAAAATATAAAAATCGATTATGAAAAGGTATCATATCTCATATTTCACTAATTCCATTGATGTTTATAAAAAAAATATAAATTCAATTCAAGATTTCACAATATATTCAATTTATAGTCTTATTATCAATGATAACTTATGATATGCATGCAATTAAAAATTAAAAAAAATAGTTTAACAAAAAATTTTAATTTAAATTTAAAAGAAATGAAAAAAATTATGTTAAATTGTAATCATATTTTTAATCGATGTCAAAAGCATCAAATAAAAACAATAACATTCGTCTCCTACTTGTCATAGCCAGTTATTCTAGAAAAGAGGTACATAACTCCAATTCTAATTACAAAAAGATAGCATATTAGATATTTCAGTAATCACATAAATGTATACAAAAATTTATATAAGATTCCGTTTAGAGTTTCTCGTTGTCGCCTAACGGCGACTTCTCGCATTTTAAACATTTTGAAACTGAAAATTACAATTAAAAGATAAAAATTCAATTATGAAAAAGTATTTTAAAATATTTCATGACGACATAAATAAGTTTATATAAATATTTGGTTTAAGTTTTCTCGTCGTCGCTCTTAATTTAGATATTGTAACTAAAAAACTCAAATCGATTATTAGAAGGTATCATATCTCATATTCCATTAACTCCATAGATGTCTATAATAAAAATTTATAAATTCAGTTCAAGGCTTCTCGCCATCGCCTAATGGCGATGGCTCGCAATTTAGATATTGTAAAATTAAAAATTGAAACAAAATATGAATATTGATTATGAAAATGTATCATATCTCATATTCCACTAATTGCATAGATGTTCATAAAAAAAATTATAAATTTAGTTCAAGATTTCTCCCCCGTCTCTTAACAACGAAGACTTGCAATTTAAATATTGTAAAATTAAAAATTTTAACTAAAAAATATCAATCAATTATGTAAAATTATTATATCTCATACTTCACTAACTGCAACAATGTATATAAAAAAGTTTAAATTCAGCTCTATTAGTATCTTTAGAATTGCAATTTCAAAATTTTGTTATTTATATTCCTTAAACATGAAAATCCTAAAAAACCAAGCAGAAAATTGGGCCAACAAATCTATCTGATCCTAAAAAAACGTTTAAATTTAAGATTTTGAAACAGTCAAAAACGAAATTTTGAAAAAGAAAATGAAAAATAGATATATGAATAATTAATGCTAATTGATACTATATGAATGAGTTATAGTTTCCATAATTGAATAATTATAAATTTAAAATTATTTGCGAAATATATGGGAGAGAACTGATAAGAGAAAATCAAGCAAGATTTCGAATTAATTGGGAAGATTAATGTGTATTAAATAAGTAATTTGAATTTCAAGTTCTTATTGCGTATTAAATGAAAAGATTGTGTTGACTTGATTATTGATTGTTGAAAATGGATCATAATATGATAAGAGAAAATCATGCATGATTTTAAATTAATTGGGAAGATTGTGTATTAAATAAGTAATTTGAATTTCAAATTCTTATTACGTATTAAATGAAAAGATTGTATTGACTTGATTATATATAATTGAAAATGGATCATAATGTGATAAGAGAAAATCAAGTAAGAATTTGAATACCAGGAAGTTTAACAGTTTCCTCTAACTGGATACAGTATATTCCATTCAGTTGATAAGAATAGTATTTTGAACCACTATGACTGAAAATCATCTCTGTGGAAAATAATACCATGTCTTAACATTAAAGTCATATTGTTCTTGAGAGTTGTGAAACTGGCAATTCATTCTCATTCTCCCGTTTTCTCAATTATTTGCAATTGAAGGCTCGAGAACAGTTGGAAGTGGCATTAAAGTAACTGATATAACACCATATGATGTCTATTTAATAGAAATATACAACTTGATTAACATAAGAATGCTTACAATGAAGATACCCGACAACATTATAATTTTAAACAGCCTAGGCTATTTCCATGCACAACGATGTTTCTTCTGCATGTCTAGTGCTTCAATAAGGATACTTTTAACACCTGAACTGCAGTCAATAATGATACCTATAACACCAGAATTAAAGTCATTAACGATACTTTTAACTTTATTAAGCATTTCATATATTTATGTAGTTGATATAGAGTGAGAGGAGCGAAACAATTGTTTTTACCTTACTTTTACTCAGCAAGGTCGTAATCCATCAATCATTTATGCATTACAGATCAATTTTAAACCAACCTAAAAGAGTAGTCTGCTATTGTGGATGAAAATTGATGCTCATGACATATTGACATTAGATCCTTAATTAAGAATCCACACAATAGTTTATAAAATGTCTCTTGGCAAGTACATATTGAGAGGATGCGTTAAGTCAGAGAAGGAGACATGTGTACAACATGATTTAACATGTTAAATTTAAAGTTAAAAATCATCATCTGGGTAAAAAATTGAGTAGACTGTAGACCTGTGCAATAGAAAGAGTAGGCACTTCAGTCCACGCATACCTTACGGGCCTGACGCATACCTTTAGCAATCGATATATGATCAATATAAATACTAACTCAATACGTCCATTTGTAGGAAAAAGTGTATAAATTTAAAGCCTGCAGCAAACATTTTAAAGATAAATAAACGTATATCATAAACAAAAATTGGATATTTGACCACATATACACATTGAAATTGACTCTAGATTGAAGACCTTTTGCTTGAAATTGACTCTAGATTAAAGACCTTTTGCAGCTCCCGATAAATTCAAAACCCCAAACAAAATACAGAAAACAGGATGAAGCCATTTCTCCGATTTCTCTCGTCAAAGCTGCAAAAAAGCAAAACAAAGCATGTCAAAGAACATCAAAATAAAAACAAAATACACTTTAAATCATACAGAACTTTAATCAAACACCTTCTATGTAGACTTGTTAGAATTGTTTGCCATTGACAAAGAGAAATTAATCAGAGAAGACGATATTGATTAAAACATCAATAAAATGCATGGATAAAGAGAAAAAATGGGAAAGAAAACCTTGCTAACAATCAGAGAAGATGATATTGAATCGAGATACAGGTTTTTAAAATCAAGATACATACCCAATTAATCATATTCACCATTGAATTTGTATATTGTAAATTGTCTCAATCACAAATTCATTGTAAAATCATTCTCGTTTCATATTCTGTAAATTCAAACAGGCAGATATTAGTAAAAAACAAATATAGTATACACATACACACATATATGAATACATCAAAAAAAAACCACGAAGACCGAAAGAAAGAAAAAAGATGAGAGAGATTAATGATATTTTATGTGTACCGCCATTCTTGAGAGAGAGGATGAGAGCGATTAAAGATATTTTATGTGTACCGCCATTTTGAGAGAGAGCTTGAGAGAGAGGTGAGAGAAGTTGTTTATATAATATTCATCAAATTAATCCGAGCTCTAATATGAATATTGTTTCTTGATTGATCCATATTTTGTGCGATATTTTTTGAATTATGGTTACAATTAAGAAAATGGTATTAACTGTGTGTTCATATATATGAAGCAATATTTTTTGAATTTTAAAAAAGATATGAAGAAATTTGTGTATACATGAGGAGATTACGAACTTTAATCAAGGAAAGATTTGAAAAAGATTGAGTTTGTCACTCAGCAAGAACCATAAAATTTAAATTCAAAATATGCATAAATTAAGGAAGTAAGATTCAAAAGTAAACCCAGGAATCATAAATTATGCAACTACTTCCAAATTTAGATCGTAACATTCCTAAATTAAGATGCAAGAAATTAGGAGATTGTTAAGTAATTTTAATTAATTGGTGCATACGTGGCTTTTTTTTGAATATTTTTTATTCCTAAGTGATTTTACTTTTCAGTTCCTTATTGTCCAATTTTAGGAAGGAAATGAACAATTTAAGAAAGGTTAAAACAGGTAGTACATGCCAAAAAGTATTCAGGATTTATAATATACATATATTATAAAATTATGGTTTTATTTTATTAAATATAATGCCCGTGATATAATGAAAGAATGCCCTAAATACCCAAAAAACGCTTACCCACTTACCAAAATACCCACATTTCAAAACAGCGCCCAAAATACCCACGGGTCACGCCGTTTGGAACGGCGCAACCCTCGTACTGTAGCCTGCCAGAAAAAAGCAACAGGCCACCGGATTCGAGAGCTCCCAACCATGGCGATTTTCATTGGAAAAATCGTCGCCCCCCGTATCCCACCATTCCGTCGTCTCCCAACCACCAAATCATCACCGAATGACCAGCTAGTCATCACGATCATTGTACGAGTATCCGTTTGTGTCAACAGGCCCCGCAGGGGCGAGTATAAAGCTCGCCGGAGCTTCAACGCCAATGGAATCGACAAAAAGGGCGTTTCAAATCCAACTATTCAAATGGTTTGTAATTGGTATGTAATTGTAGAGGATCCAATGGCGATTCAGTTGATATATAATATGTGTATGGAAAACGTCTGGATTGTTGTCAACTGAACTCGTCGGAATCTGACAAAATCGCCACAAATATCGCCTTCAGATCGCGATTGGAGGAGAGTGAAGGGTGACGTATGATACGCATCTATAAGATGCGTATCCTCTATTACGCTAGTTCCAGTGGCGCAACACTCTGAACTTGCGCCTGCAGTATAGGCGCATCCTGTGGCTTGCTCCTATGGGAGTGGCGTATCAACACATACGCCCATGCCAGTGGCGTATGTGGGGGGTATTTTAGGCGGTGCTTCAGCGCGCTGGGTATTTTGGTTAGGGAAGATTAAAAAGTGGGTAGAAAGGGCAATCTATTAGAAAAAGAGAGGTCTTAGTTAGAGAAAATTAAAAAGGTAACATGTTTTTGGTGAAAAGGGTAATTGATTTTTTTATTGTAATTTTGATTTAATTATGTTTGTTTACTAAATGAAATTGCTCGAAATGTTTTTAAAAAATGAGAAATTAATGTTGCCCGTGATATTTATAGAAAAAAGAGGGATTTTATTTAGAAAATATAGAAAAAATGATATGTTTTAGATGAAAATCGTCCGTGATATAATTGGAAAAAGAGAGTGTTGAGTATAGAATACAGTAAAAGAATACATAGGGGGGGTGAATGGATTCTTGAACTTTTCTCGTTCTTGAATCTTTTGTAGCAAGATATGTGTTAAGTGTGTGAGAAATGTAAGTGCGGATAACAATGACAGACACAACACAATATCACTTTAATTTAATATTCTATTAGATAAAGATTTTGCTATAAACTGTGAATACAAATGGCAGTATTCTCAGCTTCGTTTTTCTCAGAGAGATGTGCTCTTTACAATGTGTATGAAAAACTTTTTTTTTCCTAAGGAAGTGAGGTTGTATCCTTATAGACATGGATACACCTACTTACTACAAATAAGGTAGCTAAACAAATTACTTTCTAGTCTATCTATCCTATTTGAGTAAGTGTCCAAACGGTTACAGATTTGACTTTGCAAAGCCTGTTCAGATCCACTTCTTTAGCTCTTTGTCTCTTGTACATCTCTCCAATCTTCTTTGTAGGCTTTCCAAAGTACGTTACAGATTGTGGTCCATAAAGTACTCTAGCTTGTTGCAGGTTTCTGACTTGTACAATTTCTCCAGTAGTTTGTCTCCAAGAATGTGTTTGAGAAGTGACTAAGTAAATGATTCGAGAACTAGAATTGACTTGATCGATAACTCTGAGTTCTCGAATACTATTATATTGGCATATCGAATCACTTATCGAATAGCTCTTTTCTCTGGGAATCCTTGAGTTATCGAATAGAGCATTTTGGCATATCGAATCCCTGAGATATCGAATAGCATCTTGAGTCTTTGAGATATCGAATGTAGCTTTGACTTGTTGACTCTTTAAGAACTCGAATACCACTTTTGACTTGTTGACTTCTTGAGTTCTCGAACAAAGTAATAGACATATCGAATCTCTGAGATATCGAATGAGATATCGAACAGTGTATTCAGAGATATCGAATAGTGTCTTCTGAGATATCGAATCCCTGACTTCTCGAATGCTGGACTTCTTGAATAGACAAGTATACTTCTCGAATTGGTACTTAGGCAAATTCTTCATTTCTTCAAATCTCAACTGTGATTATTTGGCAATCTTTATCTTCTTGCTTAAGGCATGAACCTTGGAACTTCTTTCAAGCATTATTCTTGACTTAATAGGTACAGTTACACAACTAGGATTTGATGCCTATTACAAGTACAAAACAAGTAGAAACTCTACAGCTAGAGGTTCCCTCAGTCAAGAGGTCATGTAGGTAATGCATAGCATTACATACAATTAGGCTTGTTATTAGATGTATTCAGGCATGCCTCTGTGACTAACAATCTCCCCCAAATTGTGAGTAAGACCCTTAGTCACAATTTCATGTCTGATAACAAGCCTAACATACATAAAGATATAACTTAAAAAGTACAGGTATGAAATTTGATTGAGAACAGGAATGGAATTACAAGTTGAGTAATCTTACAATATAGTGAAATACTAACCATTCTCATTTGCTTCCATCTCCATTGCTTTGGCTTGTAGATCATCATATGCTTTCTGTTTCCTTTCTTTCTCCCTCCTTGCATTCTCATCCATAGCTCTTATGATTTCTGCCATAGCATCCAATTCTTCAAGCAGGATAGAGTTTTTGAAATCTTCAAGTACTGGTTTTAGTATGCTGGCAGGATAGTGATTGAGTAGCTTCATTCCGATATTGACCTTATCTCCATTCCTTCTCCTATACTTTACCACATAGGGGTTGAACTAAACTCTACACAATCCCTTTGCCCTTAGCTTTTCTACTTCAACTTCCAGTCTATCAATTTCTTTCTCCCTTTCTAGCCATTTCTCAAAACACCCTTTTCTGATTTTCTCTGCATGATCTTTCTTCATCTTCACAAAATCAATTAACTCCAGCTTCCACACTCTTTCCACTTTGTCATTCACATCCAACAGTGTAATTATCCTTTCTATTTCATTCAGCTTGCCTTATTCTTGACACTGTCCTTGTTTGAATTTCCTCTCCTTTCCATCAATAAATTTGATCTCAAGGCAGTCATTTATAATTGCAGCAGAGTAGATTCTTTGAGCTCTTAGGAATTACAGTTGATCTTCATCAAAGTCTTCATCTAGTGGTTGGAGTTTTAAGCCTGGATATATTGTCAGGGTCCTTGATTTGGATAGCTTTGGTTTCCTTGCAGCTTGTTTGAATTTGATCCTTTTTACATGGTTGCTTAGCAGAAACTTGTGACCTTTGTTGGTAGACCATAGAAATATTCCATTAGCAGTTTACTTTCTGAAACATACATATAATTTCTTGTTTTTAATCTTCTTCTCATCTTGAGGTGGCAAAACAGTTGCAGAAACCATAGATGTAGATTTTGGTAGGTCACTACTAACAGTATTCACCCTAGACTTAGAGTCTTGTGTTGTGGTGAGATTACTGTCAGCAATGCCTAAGGCTTGCTGTTTTCCACTTTTACTCTCAGAGACTTTACCTTGGTCATCATCATTCTTCTTATCCTTGTCATCCTTCTTCTTCTTCTTATCTTGATCACCCTTATCACTCCTATGATGTCTTCTCCTCCCATCACTTTTGTCTTCATCTCTGTCATCCTTATCCCTCCTAGGCTTGGCCATTTCTGGAATTACACCAGTTGCAATGAATTTTCTGAGAATGTGCAATGCCTCAATCTCTTCAGCTAACCTTACACCCTTCTTCTTTTGTAGTTGATCAACAATGGCAATGATAAGTCTGTGGTTCTGAGAAGTGAGATTACTGGGAATGACCAACTATTTGACATCTTGGATTTTTGTGCCAGATTGATAAAGTATGGTCCATGGATTATAGCACACTTCAGGCGGACTGGCTTGTTGTTCATTCCTCAAGTCATTGTATAGACTTTTGTTGTTCTCATTTGCATATCTCTTCTCTATCAGCTTGATTAGAGCATCCACCTCTGTGTACTTTAGACCGTGTAGAGTTTCATAGGTTAGATGCCAAATCTTGGACTTTGAAATCATTAGAATCTCCTTGAACCATGAGCTAATGATCTTCTTGGGTATGACATTGAGGTATTCAACCTGATCCTTCAAACTCCTCAGATATGACAGCATGTCACCACCAGCCTGTTTCTTTAGGGCTTTCAGAAACTCCAAGAAGGCTTCATCATGATAAACATTTGAATTAGCAACTTCTTGTAGCTTGGCCTCAGTTATCAATTTTGCTTCTACAGGATTGACACTTTCAACTTTGGAGGATGGAGGTTTGTCAGATGGCATACTCTCTGCAACCACTGTGGTGGTAATAGATTACTTCTGGCCACCATGAGTAGTGATGTGCACAGTTGGTAGAGTGACAACTGGCAGTGAGGTAGGAGGCTCATCAACTTTGGATTTTCCTTTGCCTGGCACATGGGTTGTAGATTTTGAAGCCCTTTGGTGACCACCCTCATTTATCTTGATGCCTTTCTCCCCCTTTGAATTTGAGTTCCTTGATGTCCTCTTCTCCCCCTTAGGCTTGTTGTCAGACACAGAGGCTGTAGGAGTGACCTTTGGATTTGAAGAGTCTTCAAGTAGAGAGAGACCCATTGTAACAGCCCAACTTTTCGGACTATTAATTCTAAATCACAAACTAAAATAAAACGAATTCTTTATTCAAATAACCAGATATTCCATAAAGTCAAAGCAGCGGTCAAATTCAATAATTCAAAATCATAAAAACGGAGACGCAGCTCCACAAATCCAATATTCAATATCTAACAAAGTACCAAAAATTTATTCAATATCCAATAAGTCTTTTCCAATAATTGCATCTAAATCAAGTAGCACGAAATCCACACAGTTCAAATCTTTAATCTTAATAAGCTTCCAAAAGTCCGAACCTGAAACATATTAAAACAATGAGCTGCGAAGCCCAGCAAGTAACTATCGCCCAACAGCTCAAAAATAATATTTTAAAAACAGAACAAAATTTTCGAAACTTTAAATCGATACAAAAATCAAAACAATAAAATCATAATTTATTCCCATAGTTCTAAATTACGGTCACACTAAACCAGTGACACGGTTCTATGTTCGATGGGGCCAGTTTACGTATCTATGTGTTCCGGAACGTGCGTAAACTAGTTCTATGATTCGATATGTCACACTATCCAGTGACCGGATTCTATGATTCGATACGCAACTAAAACTGGGGAATTCTAAAATAATTCTTTTCTAAAATCAATTTTCGATATCACAATTTCGATAACCAAATCAAACAGATATTTTGAAACAGAATATAAAAAAAACAGATTTTATAATATTATTGAGCAACGAAAAGTCACTTACCTCAAAGTCGACTGAATATACCAAAATTAATTGAACGAATAAATCCTAAATAACATTGTAACCAAAACATCATTAATCATTTATACTATAAATATATTTTATACATGTTTTGCAAATAAACACTCACGGTAAATCATGTATTGACTGAACAGTTAATTCATAACACAATTTGGATGACCTTAGAATTTATGAACACAACAGAAGGATCAGAAACTTTAAGCAAAACAAAATTAATAAAAGAAAATCTAATGGGCTTTAAGGCCCAGCATGGCATACACAGACAGGTCCATTAACATGTAAAACTTTGCCACATTAACATGATATCATATTAGCCTATATATTAGCTAATGCTATTTAATACTGCTAGATACTTCTAGGTGTACATTACTAATATAAATTTATGAAAACAACATGGCAGTCAACGAATTCAAAAAGTAAGATGATTTTAAACTTTTTCCTTTTACTAAAGTAATAGCACAAATTTTACCAATTAATAATTAAATTAATAACCACATAAGCTTTCGTAAAATAAATAAATTAATTAATTACAATTTACTAACATGATTTTATATGCTGACCACTATACCAAAATATATGCATAAATGCTAATTCTTATATTATTCACAAGGCATACAAAATGAATATTTATAAACATTACAGAAATTCATCAATTGATTATATATTTTTTTTTCCAAGACTTCAGAGTTAACCAACTATATTCATAAATCATAGTCGTGTACAATAATTCGCTGCTAGCATGGATGAATTGGTTCTCCTCTTTACTTTAAAATCGACAACAAAATTGCATGCTATAATGATGAACATGCAGTAACACATACATGTAGTATGAAAATATTCTAGGGAGACATGCGAATAATAATAAATCAATTAACCACCAAGTAATCATATAAGATATTGTGAAGGTACAAAATGAGACGTACCTCTGCTAAAATTGGAGTTGTACGAATAATTCTTCTGCTAAGGGGGTCTTTATATACTTACACAAACCCTAATTAAACAAGGCAATTCTAAAAATTGATCCTAATAATTTTACAACCTCCCCAAGTAATTGCCTAAAATAAAAAAAATATTCTGATACATATTATTAACTTAATAAAAAGATATTGATTCACTAAAATATTCTTACACTTCTTTCCGATAATAACAAATCTTATCCTAAATCGAATAACTTGTACGCAAAGAATTCTAGATTTTTTTTTTTGATTAATACAAATATCTAATTAAAAGTTACTTTAATATCTATAATTAAATAAAAATAAAATACGGGATTTTACATTCTCCCCTCCTTAAAAGAATTTGGTCCCCAAATTAACAAAAATAAAATAAAAACAAATAAGTTACAAGTGAAATGAAATCATACCTTAATTACGATTGTTCGCGCGACTTTCCGTGAGCATAAATACACGTCCAGTGGTCTTGTTATCTGCTTCTTTCCTTGGTGGTGGATTATGTGGGCATTGAGCAATCCTGTGTCCGACTTCACCACAATGAAAGCACGCACCTCTATTCCAACGACACTCTGTATCAACATGGTTCCCGCCACACCTAGTGCACTTATCTTGATTTCCTTGTCCTCCAATTCGATCATACACGTAAGGTTTCTTGAGTGGTCCCCCTTGAGAAGATTGTCCACCAGTTGGAGCGAACCGTTTCTTGTTCCAATTGCCTGCTACTTTTTCGGATTCTGCTAAGCCCCTCTCGATAACCAAAGCCTTGTTGAGCACAGCCTCGTACGTTTGAAGTTCAAAAGACGCCACCGAATTCCTGATGTCGGTCCGAAGTCCCTCTTCCAATCTTCTTGCTCGGCTACTTTCATCTGCCACTAAGGTCGGCGCATACTTCGAGAGCTTTGCAAATTTCACTTCATATTCAGTAACAGTCTTTCCACCTTGCTCGAGCCGAATGAAGTCCCTCTCCTTTTGTAGACGAACTGTTCTCGGAAAGTACTTATCTTCTAGAGCCTTCTTGAACTTTGTCCATGTGTATGGTTCAGGATCTCCCTCAGTGGTTGCGGTCTCGTTCTTTCTCTTCTCCATGAGCCACCAGTCGTAAGCACTTCCTTGCAATTGATACACAGCTAAGGTGACTTCTGTTCTTCATTGCTCCCTAGCAGTCCGAAAGCCTTCTCCATCTCTTGTATCCACATCTCGACTATGGCCGGATCAGTTGCCCCATCGAAAGTTGGTGGGTTCAAACGCTTGAATTGAGAGACGATATTCTGCTGCCTGGGTTGCTGATTCACAAGTGTAGCCAGAGTCTCGGCTAGCTGGTCGAATACATTCCCACCATTGTTACCATTTTGATTGTCATTGCCATGATTGCCATTGTTGCCTTTTCCGTCTATATTTTCTACAACAACAAACTCTTAAGCTTATAGTCAATGATCAAAAAGCACAAAAGTCACCCAATCAAACAAGCAAGTGTCCTAAATTCAAAAATAATTTACTAACTTATAGATCAAAACCTATACGATAGTCTATAGGATCGCTCCCATGGAATGTACTAGTCCCATACCTAATAAACTCCGAAGGAAAACCTAGGCTCTGATACCAACTGTAACAGCCCGACTTTTCGGACTATTAATTCTAAATCACAAACTAAAATAAAACGAATTCTTTATTCAAATAACCAGATATTCCATAAAGTCAAAGCAGCGGTCAAATTCAATAATTCAAAATCATAAAAACGGAGACACAGCTCCACAAATCCAATATTCAATATCTAACAAAGTACCAAAAATTTATTCAATATCCAATAAGTCTTTTCCAATAATTGCATCTAAATCAAGTAGCACGAAATCCACACAGTTCAAATCTTTAATCTTAATAAGCTTCCAAAAGTCCAAACCTGAAACATATTAAAACAATGAGCTACGAAGCCCAGCAAGTAACTATCGCCCAACGGCTCAAAAATAATATTTTAAAAACAGAACAAAATTTTCGAAACTTTAAATCGATACAAAAATCAAAACAATAAAATCATAATTTATTCCCATAGTTCTAAATTACGGTCACACTAAACCAGTGACACGGTTCTATGTTCGATGGGGCCAGTTTACGTATCTATGTGTTCCGGAACGTGCGTACTAGTTCTATGATTCGATATGTCACACTATCCAGTGACCGGATTCTATGATTCGATACGCAACTAAAACTGGGGAATTCTAAAATAATTCTTTTCTAAAATCAATTTTCGATATCACAATTTCGATAACCAAATCAAACAGATATTTTGAAACAGAATATAAAAAAAAACAGATTTTATAATATTATTGAGCAACGATAAGTCACTTACCTCAAAGTCGACTGAATATACCAAAATTAATTGAACGAATAAATCCTAAATAACATTGTAACCAAAACATCATTAATCATTTATACTATAAATATATTTTATACATGTTTTGCAAATAAACACTCACGGTAAATCATGTATTGACTGAACAGTTAATTCATAACACAATTTGGATGACCTTAGAATTTATGAACACAACAGAAGGATCAG
Source organism: Kitagawia praeruptora (assembly GCA_037693485.1). Taxonomy (NCBI): domain Eukaryota; kingdom Viridiplantae; phylum Streptophyta; class Magnoliopsida; order Apiales; family Apiaceae; genus Kitagawia; species Kitagawia praeruptora. The sequence continues at coordinate 24,446,642 of CM075350.1, read as the reverse complement.
AAACTTTAAGCAAAACAAAATTAATAAAAGAAAATCTAATGGGCTTTAAGGCCCAGCATGGCATACACAGACAGGTCCACTAACATGTAAAACTTTGCCACATTAACATGATATCATATTAGCCTATATATTAGCTAATGCTATTTAATACTGCTAGATACTGCTAGGTGTACATTACTAATATAAATTTATGAAAACAACATGGCAGTCAACGAATTCAAAAAGTAAGATGATTTTAAACTTTTTTCCTTTACTAAAGTAATAACACAAATTTTACCAATTAATAATTAAATTAATAACCACATAAGCTTTCGTAAAATAAATAAATTAATTAATTACAATTTACTAACATAATTTTATATGCTGACCACTGTACCAAAATATATGCATAAATGCTAATTCTTATATTATTCACAAGGCATACAAAATGAATATTTATAAACATTACAGAAATTCATCAATTAATTATATATTTTTTTTCCAAGACTTCAGAGTTAACCAACTATATTCATAAATCATAGTCGTGTACAATAATTCGCTGCTAGCATGGATGAATTGGTTCTCCTCTTTACTTTAAAATCGACAACAAAATTGCATGCTATAATGATGAACATGCAGTAACACATACATGTAGTATGAAAATATTCTAGGGAGACATGCGAATAATAATAAATCAATTAACCACCAAGTAATCATATAAGATATTGTGAAGGTACAAAATGAGACGTACCTCTGCTAAAATTGGAGTTGTACGAATAATTCTTCTGCTAAGGGGGTCTTTATATACTTACACAAACCCTAATTAAACAAGGCAATTCTAAAAATTGATCCTAATAATTTTACAACCTCCCCAAGTAATTGCCTAAAATGAAAAAAATATTCTGATACATATTATTAACTTAATAAAAAGATATTGATTCACTAAAATATTCTTACACTTCTTTCCGATAATAACAAATCTTATCCTAAATCGAATAACTTGTACGCAAAGAATTCTAGATTTTTTTTTTATTAATACAAATATTTAATTAAAAGTTACTTTAATATCTATAATTAAATAAAAATAAAATACGGGATTTTACACCCATGTACTTCATCATTGCAGACAATATTGATTGTTAATGCAAAAGAACATCAGCTGTGGTGGTGGCTTGAGTGTTCAACTGCTCAATCAGAGTGGTTACATTGTCTGTAAGATGAGCATTAGACTTTGTGAGAGAGGCTACCTCCTTTTCAAGGGAATCCACTTTAGAGAAGAGCTCATTGGCCTTGAAACCAGATAGGGATTGATCCTTCAATCTCTGCCCTTCATACTTGGACATCTCATGCACAGGAACCTCTGTGACCAGCTTGTCTCCGTATTGATTTAAAAAGAGGGTCCTGAGCATGGCATTGGCCTCAGTAGTTTGATCTGTTAAGATTTGAAATTTGTGCCCCAGACCTGTGACAACATCCTTGAGAATAGCCAAGCCATTGTCCATCCTAGTGCATGTAGCCTTGCATGCTGATAAGTGGATTTTATATCTACTTGGAGCATTCTAAATCGGCTTAAATTGATTGTCTTGGACTCAAGTTTCTTGTAGTTTTGATGTGTTTTGCTTAGTTGTGCAGATTTACGAGAATGTTGATTAAGGTTGACACTTCTATCATTTTTGGAGGATTAATTGATTAAAATTCGGATTTTCTGGGAAGGCTGCGCAGCTTACACTGTTTTGGCCATATCTGGAGTTCTATAAGTCCGTTTTCAGCGATCTTGCTGCCCACGCGAAGCTTGGGAGATTTTATATAACTTGGGATAGATAGCAGGTGCAGAGAATGTATGGAATAAATTCACGCACGTGTCCTTTATGAAGCATTGTTGGGAAATTACTATTTTGCCCTTTTCAAGTTCTAATTATATTTCGGGCAGTTTTTAGAACCTTAATTGAATTCTAATTGTAATAGAAGGTAATTTCTTGCTGGGCAAGAAATTTAGAGCCTATTTAAACACATCTTAGCGTTGTAATTTGGATGATCGCTTTATTATTGTAACCAGCTTAGATCTGCAAGGGAGAAAAGAGAGACATACACTTTTTACTTTTTATAAAGCTAGGGTTTATTCTTCATCTCTATTCCATTGTAAGCACTTGGTTTGATTTGGATCTTCATTGTTCTTCGTTAATACAAAGTTTAAGGTTTCCTTTATCTCATTTTGTTTATTATTATATGTTTTACATGGCTTCTTTCATTATTTTTATTGCTTTTACTTCTAGTATGAGTGAGTAGTTTAATTCTAGGGTATTAAGGGGAGCCCAAACTTAAACCGATGCTTGTCCTCAAGCATAAACAATTACAACTAACTAACTAACTAGTACCACTTCCGTAGGTGATCACGGTTGCATTTGGCATATGCAACAAGCCCTTTAAACCCCTAGGCAGCCCTAGTGGACGAGTAAGGTCTCGTGAGGGCCTATAGCGAATATACCCACAAAATCCATTTAACATAATACAATGCAATGCATGAATGCAACTACTATGAAAATGCAATTAATCTAGTACTAAATCCTACCATACTTTCAAATCCTCTCATGCCATATCAACTTAAGAATCAAAGTAAATACGCAATGTCTTGGTGTCTAAAGTGCAAGTATCCACACAGTCTACTCAAAGAAGATGCATAATATCATAGAAATTCATGTCAAATGCAAAAATAGGTTGGTAAACATGCTAAGCATACAAGAGCACATCTTTAAGACAAACTCCGGGATCTCCTATGCCAAAAGCAAAAACTCACCATTCACTCACAAAAATATTCACTCAAAACAAAGGGTAAGTGTTTCACTCAACTCCAACAATATCATAAACATGCTTCGTCCTTGGTATCAATCTAACCTTTAACGCAACATACATCATCGATGACAATCAAAAGGTCTTTTATAAGGTTATAACGGGGCTAGGGACAAGGTATGTCAAGAAAGCCAAAGAAGGTTAAGTCAAAAGCTAGTACCCGACAATGAAATTAAAACAACTCCCATACTTATTAAAACTAATAAATACTTCCCCACACTTATAATATTCATAGTCCAATAAACACCTTGTCTAGTCGAATCAAAGTAGGATCACAAAAGATAAGTATGCTCTCATATTTATTTTTTTCTTTTTTTTTCTTTTTTTTTCTTTTTTTCAAGAGAGCTAAATAATAGCAAGAACAATGATCCCATAAATATGATTTCAAACTTCGATTAACAAGCTAACAACCAAACCCCAAATATATTCCCCAAAAATATGATCATCAATAAAACCCCCTTTTTGCACACCTTATCACTCCCTTAAGCACAATACTAGCCTTTGACAATTGGGTTCAAAATTAATGTAAGGCCAATACAATAAAAAGGATATATGGCAAGTACATGGTGTGTCACCGAAAGAACAAGATTAGACTCAAAGGGTTAACTAATGGATCATGTATAAACGGTTTGGATATATAGGAAATATGAGGTTATCCTATTGCCTTTATCATGTTATCATCAAATAATGTCATGCATCTTAAGAAAGACTTCAAGCAAGTGCTAGCAATGCAAACGACAAGTGGACACTCAAGCAAACGAATAATCATGCAAAAGATATGCATATAGGCTCAAAACCTCACTTGGTGTGACAAAGCATAATCAATCCCAAATAATAGTCTCTCTAACGCACCTACTTGTATTCAAAGCATATAGACCAAATTACCTTGCACATATTCATGGCATTCTAATCATTTAGCACATTCAATAAGTCTACTAGTTTCTACTTGCTAGTGTATGTGTGTGCACAAGAACAAAGCATAGAATGCCCTTGATCACCATCTCCAATTGAGGAAACTTGGCATCAAAGTCCCTCTTGAGTTCTCCTACTTTCTGGGCTGTTGCATCACATACCTTACTGACTTCTGATTTGACACCTTTACCCAGGTAGTGTGCAGCCTTGAGGGAGCCCTTGTATGAGTCATTGATGGCATCATACACTTCACCAGGAGTTAAGGATTTAGCATTGGACCCTAGTGAAGTGATATACTCCTCCCTCAGATACTGTAAGGCTTCATTGCGAGTGATTTCATAAGTTCCTTGCATCCAGGCATCTACATTGCCATCTCTCTCAGCATCATCAAGTATCTTTGCCTTTTGCATCTCCACATCATCTCTATGACATAGCAGAATGGCTTCATAGTCTGGATTAGGCAGGTTGGAGGTGACCAAGTTCTGAGCTATCTTGACAAACTCAGGAATCTGATCCACAAATAAGCTTTGAAGTGCTTCAACCGTCAATTATGGTGGAACAGATCCTGATCCTGAAGCACTGTCATGTTGCACAGGCTTCAGCCATTGTGACAAAAAGTCAGAGCTAGAGCTAGGCAAGCTAGACTCCTCAGTTATAGATGCAACTTCTGTAACCGGATGGATTGACTCTACTACTGTTGTCTCCATAGGAGTGGGATGAGTTACAACAGTAGTTGACACAGGCACAGAGTCGCTAGTAACAACTAGTGAATCCTCTGTGTTTGTGATGGTGTCATTAGGATATGCCCCAGCAAGCATTCCCTCACCATCTAAATGTGGTACCTGGGTGGTAAGCAAAGTGTCATGCACTAAGTCACTTGAATCCATTGGCTCACTAAGAGAAGAAAATTCTTGGTGATCAATGCCTTGCTCCTCAATTTCTTGAGTTGCAGGCTGTAAAGAAATTTTAGGGTGAGATTCTGGAAGAGAAGTGTCTTTTAGAATGGATTTTGGCAACTCCCCCTGAGAAATAGAGGGAGTTTCAAGTGTGATGTGCTCTCCACTCAGTGTTGTGCCAGCCTTATCACTCCCAGGTGCTGACTCTATACAGGTAGGTGCATTGGGGAGGATGCTTGATTCTATAGATGCACCCTGTTGAGAGGATACACCTAGTGAACTATTTGCCCCTGATTTTACAACTTCAGCCATTTGTGTGACTGAAGAGGTGGTTCTAGATTTCTTCTTCTTTGGCTTTTGTAAGGGTGACTAAAGTTCCTCACTTACTACACCAAATTCTATAGCCAATGCTGCTTCAGATAAGATGGTTAAAGGTGCAGAAGCAACCTGTTTTCTCTTCTTCTCCTTCTTTTTACTAACATCACCCTTTTGAGAGGATGATGCAGTTGGCTCTGTGTTTGGGAGAGTGTTTGGCTGAGAGGGATGGTTAGCAAGCCCTGGGTTAGCATTCTGTTCTACTGGCTTAGGCTATGCTAACTATGATTTAGAATCAAATATTGGCATGTTGTGGGGGTAAGTCCTAAATAAACCCTCCATGTGGGGAGTTATGTTAAGTCTTACATCCACATCATTCCTAGTCTCCAAGTTACCAAAAATGAGTTTGGTCATGGACCTAGGGTAGCCTATTCTACTTTTATCTACTCTAGACAATTCAATCAATTTAGCATTTTTAAAATTAAGTACAGATTGAATAAAGCGAGGGAAGAAAATTTCAGTACCTCTCTTGGCTGTGTTCTTGCCAAGTCTCCCATATAGTTCTTGTAGAATTATCTGTCCAACATCTATCTTTCTCCCATAAGCCAAGGCATACCCAAGTTGTTGTGCAGGTGCACTGATTTGGTCAAAGCTAGATTTCCTTGCTGTGAAGACTTGAAGGAGAGTGGAAAAAACATGACTCCATTCTTTTCTCAAGAACTTCCTATTTAGCTTTCTAAGATTAATGCCATCTGAGTAGTTGATAAATTCGAAGAACTCTTCCAATTCTGCATTTATGGCCAGGGTGTCATATGCCTCTTGCTGCAAATCCAGTGCTTGATTCATGTCTGCTGTAGTGATAGTAATATCCTAGCCTTGAATCTTGCAATAGACGACATAGGAGGTTATAGCATTCTCAAGGGCGATGACTTCCACAGTGGCAGTCCTCCAAAACTGTTCTAGTAGGTCCAGATACAGAGTTGGGTTGGCTGAGAGTGCACCTTTGATGTATGATTCGGACATCCATCGAACAAAGCACTTGAAGTTTGCATTTGGTGCTTCCACATCGTTAGCTATTGCGATGAAATTGGTTTGAGTGGGTATGGTGAGTTGAGTGTTTGCCATTTGTATAGAGAAGAAAAGAGAATGAAGGTTGAAGAAGAAATTAAATTTTCACAATTAGGGTTTTCAGAGGTTTTGGGAGTTTAGATGCTTGAGAAATCGAATGAAATGAATCGAATATATGTAGAGTTGTATAATTATGAAGTACTTGAATTGTGACTAGACATATGTTTTGTATCGACAAGTCAGGCATTCGAGAAATAGAAAACAACTATTCGATAAGTCAAGAAAGGCTTAATCGATAACTCAAGCAGGTTGTAACTCACAGCTGGAAGTTATCTAACTTAGAATAAATTCTAAATTAGGTAAAATATGTTTTTATGAGTAATTCTAAATTCTGAATAAAAAGCCAAAATCGGTTAAAATTCAGCGAGAAATCAGCCTTTTTAAATGATTCGATATCTCAAATAATAGTATTCGAGAACTCAAGCTTGTCTCAATTCGATTCCTCTAAAAGACACTATTCGAGAACTCAAGGGTGTCCTGAATAGACTTGTTAGATAAGTCGATCATTAAAAATACTTGAATCATTCGAGAAGTCTGACTTATCAAACTATTCTTTTTACTCATAGAAACTTAATTTTCACTATCGTTTAAAATCCACCAGACACATTCTAGACAGAATATTCTAACAGATTAAATAGTGATTTTCTCAAAATTTCATGGAAATTTCAAGTTGACAAAATATGATTTCCTGACATATGCAGCAGATTGGAAATATTTATAAATCATATATTTCAGCCAACACTTACTTCAAAAATATTAAGCATTTAAATAAAGTAATTAAGTGTTTACTGCTGCAATAATCTAGTTGATATTTTCACTTAGCTAGAATTTGAAGAATTCAACATTCCAATCTCACTAACCAACCTTGTGAAGGTGGCTTCATCTAATGGCTTAGTGAATATGTCAGCTAGTTGTTTATCTGTAGAGACATAATGCAACTCAATGGTTCCATTAGCTACATGTTCTCTAATAAAGTGATATCTGATGTCAATGTGCTTTGTTCTAAAATGATTGACAGGATTGGCAACTATAGAGATTGCACTTGTGTTGTCACACATGATTGGAATTCTTTCCAACACAAGTCCATAGTCTCTAAGTTGTTTTTTAATCCAAAGCACTTTAGCACAGCAACTTCCAGCAGCTATGTATTCAGCCTCAGCTATGGAAGTTGACACAGATTGTTGTTTCTTGCTATACCAAGAGACTAACCTTTGTCCAAGAAACTGGCAGCTACCAGAGGTGCTTTTCCTATCCGCTCTGCATCCAGCATAATCAGCATCTGAATAACCAACCAGATTGAACCCTGTGTGCTGTTGGTGGACGCCACTACAGGGCATGCTCTTCTCAGTTTCATGGATGCCTATTCGAGATATAACCAGATATTGATGTTTGAGCCAGATCAGGAGAACACCTCTTTCATCACTAATAGGGGGCTATATTGTTATATTGGAATGCCCTTCGGGTTACTCAATGCCGGAGCAACTTATCAGAGGCTAGTTAATATGATGTTTAAGGAGCAGATTGGGAAGACAATGGAGGTCTACGTTAATGATATGTTGGTGAAGTCCAAGGAAGCAGGAGACCACATCCAACACTTGGATGAGATGTTTCAGATTCTCAGAAAGTTCTGTATGAAGCTTAACCCTCAAAAGTGTGTGTTCGGGGTAGAATCTGGAAAGTTTTTGGGTTTTATGGTGAATCACAGGGGGATAGAGGCGAATCCTGCAAAGATAAAAGCCCTTCTCGATATGCGATCTCCACAGACGATAAAAGAGGTACAAAGCCTAACTGGGAGAGTTGCCGCCTTAAACCGTTTCGTGTCCAAGTCATCTGATAAGTGCAAGGAATTTTTCAAAGCAATCAAGGGGGTTGGAAAGATGTTTGAATGGACACCAGACTGCGAAGACGCTTTTCAGGCATTGAAGGATCATTTGGGATCTCTCCCACTTCTATCTATGCCACAAGAGGGAGAAGTTCTTATTTTGTATCTTGCAGTTTCGGAGTATTCTGTTAGTGGTGTCCTTGTGCGAGAAGAGGGTGACATCCAGTGCCCTGTGTATTATGTTAGTAAGAGGTTGTTGGAGGCAGAGACAAGGTATTCGAATATGGAGAAGTTAGTGTATGCCTTGATTTTGGCTTCCAGGAAGTTGAGACCCTATTTTCAGGCACATAGGGTAGAGGTCCGAACAGCGTATCCTTTGAGACAGGTATTGCATAAACCTGAGACTTCTGGACGAATGTTAAAATGGGCTATGGAATTGGGGCAATTTGATATGGAGTATAAACCAAGAAGTGCTATAAAGGGACAGGCTCTTGCTGATTTCATTTTAGAATTCCCTCTGGCGCAAGAGGGCGATGCCTTGGGCCCTTGGCTGTGATACCTAGCCCTCTGCCTGAGTTGGTTCAAGAAAGGTCTACTTCAGCACCTTGGTGGACTTTATATGTGGATGATGCATCGAATAATGAAGGTGCGGGTGCAGGTATTGTTTTGGTCAGTCCGGAGGGACATCATTTGAGAAGTGCGATTCATTTTGCTTTTCATGCTACAAATAATGATGCTGAGTATGAGGCTTTGATTTCGGGATTGAAGCTCGCCCTCGAGATGAAGGTAGAAAATATAAACATCATGAGTGACTCAATGCTGGTAGTTTATCAGGTTAATGGGGGGTTTCAGGCTAGGGGACCTCGAACCGAGTTATACATAAAGTGTACGCAGAGGTTGATGGCCTTGTTTCGGGAAACAAGATTGGAGCAACTTCCTAGAGACAGTAATGAGGAGGCCAATGCTTTGGCTAAATTGGGGTCTCAAAAAGAAGCCACTCTTTTAGGGGTTATTCCCTTGGAAGTCCAGAAGCAACCTAGTGTTCCAGAAGCTGAATTAATGCAGGTTGATGTTCCTATGCAAGATACTTGGATGACCCCAATCTGGAAATATTTGAAGGAGGGAATTCTACCAGATGATAGAATTGAGGCTAAAAGACTCAGATATAAAGCAGATCGTTATGTGGATTTTGGAGGTTTTCTTTACAGACGAGGTTTTAATCAGCCACTATTGAAATGCATAGATGGTGAGGAATGCAGTTATGTCTTACGAGAGGTTCATGAGGGAATCTGTGGAAATCACTCGGGGGGTGGTTCACTTGTGCAAAAAATATTACGTCAAGGATATTTCTGGCCTACTCTTCGGGAGGACTCAATGGTTTTTGCTAAATCCTGCGAATAATGTCAGAGATATGCTAACTATGTGAACAGTCCTGCGGCTCCTCTCACTTCTTTCACTAGTTCTTGGCCCTTTGCTATGTGGGGGATTGATTTGATAGGGGAGCTTCCTAAGGGGAAAGGAGGGGTCAAGTATGCTGTCGTCGCAGTGGATTATTTTACTATGTGGGCAGAGGCGGAGCCTCTGGCTTCAATTACAGCGAAAAAGTTGGTGGACTTTGTGTATCGTTCCATCATTTGTCGCTTTGGGATACCGTACAAGTTGATATCCGATAATGGGAAGCAATTCGACAGTAAAGAAATGAGGCAGCTGACAATTTGGGAATTAAGAAAAGTTTCTCTGTCGTTAGTCATCCTCCGACGAACGGCCAAACGGAGGCAGTGAACAAGATAATCAAGCATACGCTCAAAGCGAAATTAGACGATAGTAAGGGGAGTTGGCCGAAAGAATTGCCTAATGTCTTATAGAGTTATAACACAACACCTAGGTCTACTACGGGGGAAACCCCTTTCTCTTTGACATATGGATGTGAGGCCATGGTGCCAGTGGAGTTGGGGGCAGGATCTTTCAGAAGAGATAATTATCAGCCAGAAGTGAATGAGGTCAATCATCATCTCTACTTGGATTTGGTAGAGGAATTTAGATCAACTTCTCAAGCTAGGTTGGTGTCTTACCAATAGAGAGTGGCGAGGTTTTACAATTCAAAAGTTAGGGCGAGACCATTAAAGGTGGGCGATTATGTTCTCCGACGAGTGATGCCTAACACAAAAATCCAGAATCATGGAGTATTTGGCGCTAATTGGGAAGGTCCTTACAGGGTTAGAGCGGTTCTGTGGGAAGGAAATTATTATTTGGCCGATATGGAGGGGAAGCATATTCCACGGGCCTGGAACATGGAACACTTGAAGAAGTACTATCAGTAATGTATTTTCTACTTTTGTTACACTTTCCTTTAATTACTATTTTTGATGTGCTAAAAATATGACAATTAAAATATCGCAAGCGCACGATCTCGTTTTAGTATTTATGATTCGATCCACAGGGACTTATTATTTTGGCAAACACTTAATTTTCAATTTAATCGGATTAGAACAATTGGGCTTTGGAAAATTTGGATTTTTACTATTTAATTCTTAGAAGAAAATTAAAACTATTTTTAAAAGAAAATTTAATTATTATTCTATTAGAAAAAAAAGGAAAAGAAAAAAAGGTAGTTATTCTAAAAATCTTAAATTCGTTTTAAAAATTATATTTTATACTAACAATTTATTTACAGAAATCCTTGACATGAATTATTTGAAAATGAAACTAGCCAAAATAAATAACAAACATTCGGTACTAGTACTACTACTCTACTCAAGACTAACTCGACTAATTCGACTAACTCAGATCATAAGGACTCGACTCAGAAGCTACCAGTAACTCGAGTTAACTCGGACATTATAGGATGAGTATAACTGAGCAGTAGAACGATGGCACAAAAGTGTACAAGAATGTAAATGAAGCCGACGGAAATAACAATTACATAACAAACGAACAAAACAAATTTACAAAGTGGAGGAATCTTCAGACTCTTAATTACGACTCAGCAATAACCCATAAACAGACTTGGTAACACACATCAACTCAACCAATTTTCCATAAATTTAAAACGCAGCAACAACAAAGAACTCTAACTCGCCAAACACTGCAAACTCAACCAGAACCAACTCGAACCAGAACTCGTCTGCAACTCAGAAATACAACCACAACAGCAACGCCTAACATTCAATCCACAAACATTACAGAACTCGGCAGCACAATCAACGCAAGACTACAAACCAGAATCTACACAGCAATTTATAACTCGACACAAAAACCACATAACCAAAATGAGACAACTCGATTCTAAACCAAAACTCAGCAAAGCAAACAAAATGTCAAACAGCAAACTATAACCTCAATAGAGACTCAACACGACTAACCCATTGGATTCAGCACAAAACCTGCAGAACTCGCAACATACACACTACAGACTCGGACATACTGCGACACAGACACGCAACAAACGAGAAACTCAGAAATTGAAAACTTTAAAACTCGGACAAAACAAGACATCAACTCGCAAGTTTAGAGACTTAACCATAAAACCAACAACGAATTACTCGACGAAACCCACAGAAATTCACAATTAAATACAGAACAAAAACAAAACTCAATCTCAGCGATGTGGTGTTTGCAGCGAAAACAAAAGAGAAGAAGAGGGAGAAAGGGAGAGGAGGTCGTGGTTTGGGGTTTTAGGAAAGGAGAAGACAGGAGAATGAACTGGTGTATTTGTGTGAATTGATCGAAGAAAAAAGGAAGAAAAGAGAATGGGTTTTGTTTGTTTATCAGAGAATGCAGGGGAGTGGGTGTGTTTGTTGAGACTGAAGAGAGCGAATTTAGAAAACAAAAATAAACTAGCTGGGTTTGTTTGAATTAACAAGAAGCAGAAAAAAAATACGTATCAAAATAAAATAAAAAGTTTACAAGATCTACAAAGAAAATTACAACAATTAATTTAGGAGTGTACTAATCCTAAGGTCCTAATCTAATTCTAAGATTAAGGTTGTGTCTTTTTACAAGAGAATATGAAGGTATTTATAGAAAAAAATTTAGAATTTTGGTTGGTGTGAATTAATCCCCACCATTCATTTTGTTTGGTGTGGGTTAATCCTAACCCTCCATTTTTCTAATTTAAATAAAGATAAAATATAAAAAATTAGTTTTGCACCACACCCCCCTTCTCTTTCCTTTTCTTCTTGTTTTGGTCCTTCTTCTTTCTCTTTTTCCCTTTCTTGCACTTTATTTATATATTTTGTTATTTCTTCACTTTTCTCGAATTTTCCTGAAATGCAACAAAATAATTTATTAAAATACGACTTCAAGAAATAAATAGGTAATAAAAATATGCAAAATTATGCACTAATCAAATGCCCCCATACCTATCTTTTGCTCGTCCTCGAGTAAAACAAAAACAAAAAGATATCTAGATAAAAAGTCCTATACTCCTTTTCGTAGGTGTGACGGTTGCATTTGGCATATGCAACAAGCCCTTTAAACCCCTAGGCAGCCCTAGAAGACGAGTGAGGTCTCGTGAGGGCCTATAGTGAATGTACCCACAAAATCCATCTAGTTTGTATAAAAGATTACATGGCAATGCAATACCACACAAACATGTCCTCTCATGATACATCAACTTAAGAATCAAAATGAATTTGCACAGTCTTGGTGCGGAAAGTACAAGGATTCACATAGTCTACTTAAAGAAACATGCAAGAGTGATTACCAGTTCATGACAAGTGCAAAAGTTATTGGAAACCATGATAAGTCTACAAGGGTACACCTTAGAGTCAAAACTTGAGATCTCATATGCAACAGAAACAAGCAATACCTCACATTTCACTCACAAAAGAACATTCACTCAACAACAAGGGTAAGTATATCACTCAATTCCAACAAAATCAAAAACATGCTTGACACTTGGTATCATTCTAACTTAAACATAACATACATTAATGATGATAATCAAAAGGTCTTTATTTGGGTTGTAATGGGGCTAGGGACAAGGTACGTCAAGTAAGGCCAAAACAAGGTGAAGCGTCAAAAGCTAGTAGTCACCATGAAAATCATGCACAACACCAAACTTACTCCCCACACATTATTTTCTACTTTTAATAAAAAGACTTGACTAGTCGAATATAAGAGGATTACAAAGACATAAGTATGCTCTCATATATTTTTGCTCTTTTTTTTCGATTTTATTTTTATTATTTTTATTTTTTTAGAGCTAAGATAAATATAAGCAACAATAATCCTCCTTTACAGAAAATCTACTAACAAGATAACCAACAAAACATATATTTCCTCAAAAGTTATGAACAAGAGTAAACCCATCTCACACACCTTATTACTCCCTCAAGTTCATACTAGCCTTTGACAAATTAGGATCAAGTATACGTAAGGTTGTACAGGAAAAAGGTCTTAGGCGAGTAATGGAGTGCGTCACCAAAAGAATTTGATTATGCTCAAAAGGGTAACTAATTGATCACATAAGAATGGTGTGGATATTTTGGAAATACGGGTTATTCCTAAATGCCTTTATCATCTTATCATCAATCAATGTCATGTATTTCAAGAAAGAACTCAAACAAGTGCTAGCAATACAAATGACAAGTGGACACTCAAGAAAACGAATATAAATGCAAAAGATATGCATATGGGCTCAAAACTCACTTGGTGTGGTAGAACATAATCAATCTCAAGTACAGGTATTCTTAGTGCACCTACTTGTACTCAAAGCATGAAAACCAAATTATCTTACACCTAATCATGACCTTCTAATTTCTAGCACAATTCAAATAAGTCTACTAATTTCACCTTGTTAGTGTAAGTGTGTGGACAAGAACTTAGCAAATCACTTCTCAATCAAAAGTTAAAGGAACAAAAGATTATCATAGCATGCAAGGGTGCATCAAGCAACTAGCAATCAATTAACAAGACTAGAATAAGATTAGAACTCTACTATTTACAATTCTACAACTCCTTTTGTGATTTTTTTTTATTTTTAACTTAGCAAATCACTTCTCAATCAAAAGTTAAAGGAACAAAAGATTATCATAGCATGCAAGGGTGCATCAAGCAACTAGCAATCAATTAACAAGACTAGAATAAGATTAGAACTCTACTATTTACAATTCTACAACTCTTTTTGTGATTTTTTTTTTGATTTTTTTGGATTTTCTGATTTTTAAATATTCACTAAAAACCTCCCCCATACCTAAATCATGCATTGTCCTCAATGTATGCAAATAAAAATGAGGTATGAACAAAAGTGAACGAAAACTCCCCTGAAAATAAGCAAGACAATTGTTCCTCTAGACTGAACATATCTTCAAGTTTTCCTTGCTTAATTCTTTCCACATAGCACGAATACTCCCTTTAGCTTTTCTTTCCCCAAAATAAATTTAAATCCGTGTCACCAACCTTTTCCTTGCCTTTATTACGCCTATTAGCTTCTTGCTCATCCACCTTCTCCCCCTCAGTTGGGTTATCCTCCAGAATAGTTGGATGTGGAGTTGGGAAATTAGACGAAGCTGTCTTCACCAAGGAATTAATTGCATGACTAAACTGGGCTGCCATGGAACTTAATTGAACCTGGAATGCATCATTTTGAATAAGTTGCACATTTTTTATTTCTGCAATGGACTCACGGATATGTGGCAACTCGTTCTCCAGTGTTTGGACCCGTGCAAGGAGTCTGTTGTATCCCGTTCTGGTTACAGGTGCATGTGGTTGAGTAGGTTGCCCACTCTCATGTCCTGCTCGTGTTTCTCTCAACTCTTGTCCAAAACTTCCACCGAGATGCGTATCTGCAAATGAAATCATCCTAGCCCCATTGTCGGATGGTGCAATGAAAGTTCGTGAGCTTCCATCCTCTCGTGAAGCAAGTTGCCGACCACTGGTAAAGAGTGGTAAATCTGGAAAAAGATCCAGGGATTTTCTCTCTGGGAGGTTAAACTTGAATGGATTAAATGGAACAAGACCCAAGTTTCCCTCAAATGTCTCGGGTTCGCTAGGTTTACTTCGTTTAGAATGAGGTAGAGCGACTGATGTAGCAAACTCCTTATGTGGTGCTGCTCTTACTGGCTTTGGTAACAACGGAAGTGGGACAGTCTTTAGATATTCAGTTAGGACTGTAGGCACATCCGTATAGCTCTTATTGCTTATGTAATTAATTACATTCGCCTTCATGGAAGAACATTCCACATCTCTACCATTGTCCAAGCGAATCATGTCTGCATCACTCAAAAAATCATTTAATATTAGCTGCAGAAATCTTGGATATAGACATTTGACCCTTTGAGTTTGGACATCCCTTGTTCCTAGTTGCTTCATCTTCAAAATAATTTGACCAAGCACTATCTTACCAAAATTAATCCTCAAATTATTGGCGACCGCATACCCTATTTTTTGAATAAATTCAGATATTCGATCTAGATTTGTTCTTTCTGAGGAAAAAACATGGTTAAGAATGTGGAAGAAAAAATTCCAGTACTGGGTTAGATATGTTCTAGAGAGATTACCAGTATTGAAATTGCCATCTTGGTACTTATAAGACGAAAGAACCTTTTAATCTGGTCAGGTGTAGGATCAGAAACGAGATTTTCCATAGGAAAATGAAGAATTCGATTAACATCTCGTTTAGTGACCCTAATCGACTTACCAAACAGTTGATATGTGATTGCACACCCATCCTTTCCAGAAGTGTTAACCGCACTGCAATATAATTCATGCAAGGCATCATGGTTAAGCGACACTGGTGTAACTAGAGCATAGCGAATTACTGAATGTTCATTCAGAAATTGTGCCCAAGCTCGAAACTGCTCATCCCGGATGGTGTTGATTTCCTGAATGGAAGTAGGATTAACTCTAGCAATCGAGAAGCTTCCCTGCAATGCCATTTTCAAGACAACTAGATTGTGAGATCTTTTCACTGGAAGGTTGAAGTTTTCAGCAGTTGTGTGTATATGCTCTGGATATCTGAAATGATGATATTTAACACAGACAAAAGCTCATTGTTTATAAGGTTTCAAAGATTAGCGGGTTAGGGGTGATATAGTACAAGCTATGTACAAGCTATCCGCTTTCTTTTCTTCTTTTAGCTCCAACCCTACTCTCTTTTGCCTCCAAAGTCCTCCTCGAGCCACACAATGCTCCTTCTTTTTCAACAACAAAAATATTTGCATGGCCCTCTTCTAAATCAATTCAGTGAATGCGGAATATCCACTTTCTCGATTATAAACAGGCTAGCACGAAAAGTATCAAGAGTATTTTTCCTAGTTTTTATCCTGCAAAAACAAAGAATCCTAAAAAACATTACAGAAAAATAAAAATAAGAAAAGGTAGAAAAACTCCCCTAACAGATTGCTCAAACCATTGGATTGCCTCCAATAAGCGTTATTTTTTAAGGCCATCAGCTCAGCCTCCTCTAAATCATTCCGGTAAAGGCGGAATATAAGGTTCCTCCATCATAAACTCACCACCGGTATTAAGAGTCTTTTTAGAAGTGATTTTTATCCAGCAAAAAGTCTCCAAACAAGCATCAGTAAAATAAAATATGACATTAATAAGCAACAACCGATTAAGTGCTTGTGAAATTTTGAAAAACTTTGTGATAAAACACCGATAAAATTTGACACCACGAAAACATCGAACTCCCTTGACATAAGGTGGAGGCTCGGGTGGTGGCTTTTCTTCACTCCTCACTTTCACTGGAGCCATTTGAACTACTTGGCTTATCACATCAAAGATTAAGGAGACACTTCCATCTTTTTCCCCTTCTTGAGAAACATGATATGCCACCAATATAAAACTCATACCGCTAACATCATTCATAGACCAATTAGATGCTTCTTTATTTTGTTTAAGCAAATTAATTACTTGAATTTCTTGGTTATGAACAATGTCACTAGAAATAAAAGCATGATGAGTTTCATTATCACCTAAGACCGTCTGATCAAGAGTGGAATTAAGCGGCTTCAAATCGGGTGTCGGTGGCTCACCTACGGAATCCTTAACAATGAATTTATGATCAAAAGAACTATCCTCAATTATGGTTTCATGCTCGGAACAAATGGCATTCAATTCATTTAACATCTCTTCTGAAGAAAAATCCTTAACCAACTCATGAATTTCTCGATTAGTCTCGTGATCAAGTTCGAAATCCTCATTAAGAAGAGTCTCAATTTCACTATCCTCCAAACTCGACCATGTGACACTCTTATTGACTGGCTCAGTTTGGTCTAGACCATGATTCAAGAGGGATGTATTAGGTTCAGATATCAAATTCTCTCTCTCATAAATGGTGTTGACTAACTGACTCATTTGAACCTCTAACTTAGATATGGCTTGAGCATTAGAATTCAAAATCTGCCTATCTTGGGTCATGGTTTGCATGAAGGTTTGTTGGGATTTTATCAAATCCTCCGTACTCTTTTCTAAAGAATTAAATATCTCATCTGAATCATTAAATTCAGGAGGGTTCAGAGGTTCCTGAATCAGGTTCAGATAAGGACTATGATTTTGAACAACAAATGAGGTTTTCAAAGGAGGGTTGAGCATGAATTAAATGAGTTTGTGCTTTTAATAACGCCTCAATACTCCTTTCTAAAAAAATTACACCCTTATCCGAACATCTTTCTAGGTGCAAAATGGTCAGTCCTAAGGGTTTGTTGACACATAGAATTATCTTGCTCAAATTCATGACAATTTGTAAACCCTTGAGTATTATAATTTGACCACATTATTGATCACAAAAAATAAGAACACAAAATAAACACTCAAAATAAAGGGTGAAAAAGCAAAAGAAAAATTCTAGACCTAAGGTTCCCTAATAAAAATTAGCTAGACATTGCTCCTAACTTTAAGGACCACCAAAAATTCTGTAAATCAAGAATTATTCAGACCGATTCGGCCAAATTAGAGCATGCATTGCCAAGAGGCCAAACTCGTCACTTAGACACCGAATCTTAACAGTCAGGCGAACCTTAGACACTGAAGGTCGTGAATAAGTCTTAATTACGTTTATTTTTAGGCACCTTTCTAATTGAGCGTGAAATCCTAAGGGCAAATGTCTAATTAATTTTATTAAAATTTATTAAAATGAATGTAACAAACCATGATATATATACAAAAATGGTAAACAATTATGGATGCTTACACTACGTGTCCTAATTTAAAAGAAAGAAGAATTTAACGTACATTTGGGTCCTCCAGCGATCACCACAATTATAAGGTACGAAAAATTAAAAACAAGAAAATAAAACTAGCATGATGTGTTCCTAAGTGATTAAATGCATGATGCAACAATTATGTATTTACAACTAATTTTTTTTTATTTTTTCAATTTTTAATTTTTTTTTTGTGATTTTCGATATTTTTTTTTGATTTTCTAAAAAAAATAAAAAGGCGAAAAGAGTGAGATACGGGTTACCGAAGCACGCTTCTAAAAATTCCAATTAGTTCTGAGCTCCGTGAGAAAATTCCCGAAATTCCAAACTTTCCTAAAAAAAACGAAACAAAAATAAGGCAAGTGAAAGAAAACTAATCCGAAAAATTAAAACTTAAGGCGCGAAAAATAATTAGTCCCAGGCAGCGGCGCCAAAAACTTGATGTGCTAAAAATATGACAATTAAAATATCGCAAGCGCACGATCTCGTTTTAGTATTTATGATTCGATCCACAGGGACTTATTATTTTCGCAAACACTTAATTTTCAATTTAATCGGATTAGAATAATTGGGCTTTGGAAAATTTGGATTTTTACTATTTAATTCTTAGAAGAAAATTAAAACTATTTTTAAAAGAAAATTTAATTATTATTCTATTAGAAAAAAAAGGAAAAGAATAAAAGGTAGTTATTCTAAAAATCTTAAATTCGTTTTAAAAATTATATTTTATTCTAACAATTTATTTACAGAAATCCTTGACATGAATTATTTGAAAATGAAACTAGCCAAAATAAATAACAAACATTCGGTACTAGTACTATTACTCTACTTGGGACTAACTCGACTAATTCGACTAACTCAGATCATAAGGACTCGACTCAGAAGCTACCAGTAACTCGAGTTAACTCGGACATTATAGGATGAGTATAACTGAGCAGTAGAACGATGGCACAAAAGTGTACAAGAATGTAAATGAAGCCGACGGAAATAACAATTACATAACAAACGAACAAAACAAATTTACAAAGTGGAGGAATCTTTAGACTCTTAATTACAACTCAACAACAACCCATAAATAGACTTGGTAACATACATCAACTCGACCAATTTTCCATAAATTTAAAACGCAGCAACAACAAAGAACTCTAACTCGCCAAACACTGCAAACTCAACCAGAACCAACTCGAACCAGAACTCGTCTGCAACTCAGAAATACAACCACAACAGCAACGCCTAACATTCAATCCACAAACATTACGGAACTCGGCAGCACAATCAACGCAAGACTACAAACCAGAATCTACACATCAATTTATAACTCGACACAAAAACCACATAACCAAAATGAGACAACTCGATTCTAAACCAAAACTCAGCAAAGCAAACAAAATGTCAAACAACAAACTATAACCTTAATGGAGACTCAACACGACTAACCCATTGGACTCAGCACAAAACCTGCAGAACTTGCAACATACACACTACAGACTCGGACATACTGCGACACAGACACGCAACAAACGAGAAACTCATAAATTGAAAACTCTAAAACTCGGACAAAACAAGACATCAACTCGCAAGTTCAGAGACTTAACCATAAAACAAACAACGAATTACTCGACGAAACCCACAAAAATTCACAATTAAATACAGAACAAAAACAAAACTCAATCTCAGCGATGTGGTGTTTGCAGCGAAAACAAAAGAGAAGAAGAGGGAGAAAGGGAGAAGAGGTCGTGGTTTGGGGTTTTAGGAAAGGAGAAGACAGGAGAATGAACTGGTGTATTTGTGTGAATTGATCGAAGAAAAAAGGAATAAAAGAGAATGGGTTTTGTTTGTTTATCAGAGAAAGCAGGGGAGTGGGTGTGTTTGTTGAGACTGAAGAGAGCGAATTTTAAAAACAAAAATAAACTAGCTGGGTTTGTTTGAATTAACAAGAAGCAGAAAAAAAATACGTATCAAAATAAAATAAAAAGTTTACAAGATCTACAAAGAAAATTACAACAATTAATTTAGGAGTGTACTAATCCTAAGGTCCTAATCTAATTCTAAGATTAAGGTTGTGTCTTTTTACAAGAGAATATGAAGGTATTTATAGAAAAAAATTTAGAATTTTGGTTGGTGTGAATTAATCCCCACCATTCATTTTGTTTGGTGTGGGTTAATCCTAACCCTCCATTTTTCTAATTTAAATAAAGATAAAATATAAAAAATCAGTTTTGCTCCACACCCCCTTTTCTTTCCTTTTCTTTTTGTTTTGGTCCTTCTTCTTTCTCTTTTGCCCTTTCTTGCACTTTATTTATATATTTTGTCATTTCTTCACTTTTCTCGAATTTTCCTGAAATGCAACAAAATAATTTATTAAAATACGACTTCAAGCAATAAATTGGCAATAAAAATATGCAAATTATGCACTAATCAATTTTCATGAAAGTCTAGGGGGTAGTGCATGTACTCTTCCTTAGCCAGGATTTATATATTTATGAATAAAACATGCTTGTTTTTTCTTGAATTTTTGTTTAAATTCTGTGATAGATTACCTCCTCTAAAGAGGATCTTCGTGGGATGTATGAAAAGATGATCTCCTTTTAGGAGAGTTTAAAACATGAACTTCGGAAAATCCACCTCCTGTGAGGAGGGTATTTCTGGAATGGAGAACGACCTCTTTTGAGGAGGGTATCTCGAATTATCAAAGTCCTTACAAAAATCGTACTTCCGGGGGGGATGTCCGTACTTCCTGCGCCTCATCAAGGCACGAGCTTCGGAAAATCCACCTCCTGTGAGGAGGGATATTTCTGGAATGGGGAACGACCTCCTTTGAGGAGGGTATCCCAAATTTTTAAATCCTTTCAAAAATCGTACTTTCGGGGGGGATGTCCGTACTTCCGGCGCCTCATCAAGGTTCGAGTTTTGGAAAATCCACCTCCTGTGAGGAGGGTATTTTTGAACTTAATAATGATCTCCTCTGAGGAGAGCATCATAAAATTATAAAATTCTGAGTAAGATAACCCCCTTGGAGGGGAATATTCTCTAGAAGACATGGTTGTCATATCCTTAGAAGACATGTTTGTTAGCCTAAGTTTTAAGAAGGCAAGAGTCTCGTATCTGGGCGAGATTCCCCTAAAAGGGTGAAATATGTATGAGCTTGAAGAAGATAAAAATATGCAAAGAGAAATAAATACATAAAAAACAAAACAGTTAATAAAGGACGACGCTATTAAAGAAGGGCGTGCACTTCATAAAGTTAGAAACATGGTGCATAAATTCAAAGGTTTACAAAGGGCGAGACCATTACAGGAGGGTCCGCACTCCTATAGTGCGCGCAATTACAAATAAATCATGCACTCAGGAGACTATATCTCTCGAAGCTGCGGCTGCATTCTCGCCTTCAACTGTTCCTTCCTTTCTCGCCTCCTCTTCAGCCATAGTTTTCTTTTCTGACTCAATCTTCAGTCGGAGCTCTTCTTTAGCAGCATCAATAAGTTCGGTATTATCAGCCTAAAATTTGAGCATATAGGCAGGGGTAGAAGGTGTAAAGTGCGCGGACCAGTCATAGCCAGGGTCAGCCGCTAGGAAGTTGCGAAGATAATCCAAGAATCCAGCACTGTATGCTTCGCTCTGACCTTTCCTCATTCCAGCAGAAAGCACCTCATTCTCGCCCATTAGCCTAGCAATCTCGTCCTCGTACGATTTGGTCGCTTGGTCGAAGTCGAATTTTGCCTTATCAAATGACAGTTGCAGCTTGTCAACATCGTCTTTCCTCGCTTTGACTTCATTATCAAGTTTCTTCTGAATCTCGCCCAACTTGGAGTTGTAGGAAGAAGCCTCGCCCCTAAACTTCTTCAAAGATTTTTCTTGATCTTTAATGGTTGAATTTTTCAGGGAAAGAACTTTTAGGCCATGGTAGAAAGCGTCACCTAGACCTACTTTGAAATTAAACTCTGCTTCTTCATCGGTGCGATTCTTCAGAAGTTTGGCATCGTTATCAGAAAAGTTTTCTGCAGCAACAGATCCAAAGGTGGAGGCTGCCGAATCAGAAGGCGATTCCTCAGTTAAAATCCCTTTTTGCCTTTTGTTTTGTAGATGCTTGGCTATTTCATCTCGCTTTCTGTTCCTATCCTACTTGGCGAGATTCATTAACTAGAACTGAAGGAGCATAGCGAGGTTGATTAGCTATGGCTGAAGCCGTAGGTGCAGCATCAACAAAGGGGTTTCGTCCAAATGGGAGCCTCGACATTTGACCTGAAGGCAAAAATACAAGTGAGTTAAGAACATAGTGAAGACTGATATATTTATCTGGAAAAGCAAATCAAAGCAAAGCAAGATTGTATGAAATAAGAAGGCGATATTACTTCATCTGGGCGAGATTACCTTTACCAGTAAATTGATCTTCAATTAGTTTTTTACGGGTATTCCTTTTAATTCCCCTCTTAATTTTAATGTATGGAATCTTTTCATAACCCTCGTTATAGAAACCATGGGTACGGAGATTGTCAGGTGTCACTAAAACGTCGAGATCCTTCTTTAGTCTAGGAAGTTCAGAAATAGCCAAGGCTTTAACTGCAGCGTCGCCTGTCAGTTTGGTCTGGGCGGGTTTGTCTAAAGGAAAGTGAATGAGAATATAAGAATAAGTAAAGGATATGGATTAAGGATAAGATTTGAACTTAGAGGACGAGATTTAATATGTGAAGGACGAGATACTTACAAGGGTGTAGATTGAATTGAGTTCTAATTCTTGGAACGTCGTACATATAAAGAAAATCTTCTTTCCATATCTTCATGTTACTGGGGTTACCAGTAATAAAACCCTTCTTGTTATGACTCGACCAATAAGCGAGGTAGTAGAATCCCACATCTTTTCCGCATCGTCTTAAAGAAAGAAAATAGCTCAGCTCGGCCATAGTTGGAGCATCGTACCCTTTGTTTCTATACATCATGTACAAACCGATAGCCGCCCTATAGCTGTTGGGTGACAATTGCACAGGGGCGATATTAAAGTAAGTGATGATTTGGTGAAGATAGGGGTGCATTGGTGTTCCAAAACCAAGTTCTATTAATTTATTGGTAAGAACCATTCTCGGCGTAGATAACCCGTCAATGTTGAAGATATGCATTCTCATGAAAGAGCGATGACGTAGCCATTTTCCTTCCAGGTTGTAGTACTCAATTAGGAACATGATTTCTTCTGAGGATATTTTTGAGGCGAGTCCTGCACAGGAGATTCTGTCTTGATCGAATCTGTGTCGCATTCTGAGTGGTTCGCTAACATCATCTTCAAAATCAAGGTCGAGATCGCATATGCGGACGGGCTGCTTGTATGGGTTATTGGGAGGAGAAGGTAATTCCATCGCATAACGAACAGGCGAGACGGATAATACTTCGTCTGCATTCTCAATTTCAGCATCTTCGTAGTCAATATTCTCTTCATCTTGATTGGAGCTCTCGCCCTCTTTTGAGTCCTCGCCCTCGTCATTCTTTTCTTTATCCCTTGCTTCATCAAGTATTTTCTTAAACCTTGCTAAATCTTTTCCATGACCCCTTCTTAATCTAGAAGGACCAGGCTCTTGAGGATCTAGGCCAGCGAAAAGGTCATGTAAATCATCCTCCCCCTCACCCGTGTCGCCTAAATCTTGGGCATGATAAACGCTGGCTAAGTCATCAGCGACATCACCCACGTGAAGACTATCAGAAATAGAAATGATATCGTCATGATTATCAAGCGAATTCAGGGTAGAGGGCGACGTTGACCCGGTGTTGGAAGAAAAATCCTCTTCTGCCATCTGAAAGAGAGGGCGAGGACTATGTTAAAAAAAATTTCTTGAAGATAAAGAAGGAATAAGGAAGAAAATAGAGTAAGGGTCCTCGCCCTCTTAGCTGGAAGCGGTCCTAGGCGAAAAACTAGTAAGACCGCATTATCTATCCTAGGCGAGTTGCTCTCATTCTAGCAGTTATTTTAAAAAAGTAAAGAACAAAATCAACAATAAAGACGAGAAGAAAGGGGTAGTACTTTTTCTGAAAGGAAAGTCGCCTTGAAGATGGAGAAATCGCCTGAAGAAAATAAGAATCTCGCCCACAGCAGGTACGAAACTTGCCCTCCGGATAAAAAAAATCAAGCAGCACTTCGTGAGCTTTTGAAAATGAGATAGGAAAAGAAGGAAAGTTTGGGGTTTATATAGTAATAGCTGGTATGGGACACGTGGCATGTTCTAATTGGAATAAGAACAGAAATCGAGGCGTGGCGATTTTAATAGAAACGGTTCGTTTATATGTATTTTATTTTATGGAATAAGGCTCGTCTATATTTCGTAGGAGTACTTCGAGGAATTAGTTTCTTTTATAAGAATATATTGCAAGAAACTGGGGGGTAGTTGTTATGACCAGAAATATCCTCGCCCTAATTAGGAAGTGTCGTCCTCGATTGGGCCGGAAAAAGGAAATAACCTGTGTCATGGGTCGTGGCATGAGGAAATGTGGCATTTATTGGGCCTGGCCCAAGGAAGGATAGCATTACACTTTTCTAGAAGACCTCGCCCATAGACAAAGGGAATCGCCCTCGAACCAAAAGGCTGATCAGGATGGGCATCTCGCCCTCTCATGGGGGATTCTCCCTAATTATTCTCTGAAGAGTATTATGAGTTGTGGACTATGATTTAGGTCCTCGATTACAAGCAATTGAAAGGAGGTCTAGCTTGAGACCTCGCCCTAAATACAGATTAAGGATCTCGCCCCTTAAGCAATCTCAGGACTGCCCAATAAGTTATTTTATCTCTGTGGCCCAAGCTGAGCGTTGACCTCGATAATCTCGGGTCAGTAGCTTAGCCATTACGCTCCGAGAAAATAGTTGGGCTTTAGGGTCTGTAATAATAGTCAAATGCGGTGGCCTCAATCCAATGGGCTTCATAAATAAGAAACCTAGCCCATTACGATGACTTGTTCCCCAAGAACTACGTTTGGCTTGATTCCTATAAATAGGATACGTAGGCACATTGTATGGTACGATGCAAACCCTTGCGAAAAAATAGAGAATTTAATATTCGATCTAAATTGCAATAATCACATCATACAATCTCAGCCATCCCCAAATCATATACCCTAACCCTAAGCGTCCTACGCCGCTCATCGTCATCAACCACCACCACAATTCCAGCAACCCTCCCCGAATTTGTTTTCCCAAATTACTCCGTTAACATTAACCAAATTAACTAGGTAAAACCATGCATTTGACTTAGCTTCTAAGGGAGAAATTGCGACAGATGGGCTTGAGAAAAGCAAAATTCTCTCCTTAATTTTCTTGTATGCTATCCCCCCTATACCTGCTTTACTGGAACCTTGAGAATTAGCTTGCCATGAACCATCTGTGAAGCATACCAAATCGTAATTTGAGTGCAGAATGTCCATCAATCTGTCCTTGTTGTTTAAAGTTTGGATTTTGAGGAAACCTATTGGATTCAAGGCCCAAACATTCTTCAAACACTGAGAATTTGAATTAATCCAACCTCTTGAACATAGCCACTTAAATGAGGATGCCTTGAGAAGATATTCCATTTCGACACTATTTTTTCTTATGTTCTGAAAGGTGCATTCATTCCTAGTTATCCATATAGACCACAATGTGGCTGAAACGAATATGTGCCAGTACTTACTATGATTGCTTCCTTTCCAGTAGCCAAATAGATAGCAAAGGTTAAATTGGTTATTTGGTATATTGATCACTGAGATATTCAGCCATGAACTTAAAATTAACCAGAAAGTAACAGCTAAGTGGCATCTCCAAAATAGATGACTCAAATCTTCACTATGATCTCCGCACCAAGCACAAGTTGGATCAATGGGCATGCCCCTTGCAGCTAATAATGACTTAATGGGAAGGATTCTGTGAGAAATTTTCCAAAGAAAGACCTTTATTTTTTGTGGAATTTTGCTTTTCCATATCCACGACCACGACCAGTGATCCATGCCCTCAACCAATTCGTCCTTCAAGACTTTGTATATAATACAATTTTTTTATCATAATTAATTTAGAATAAAAAAATAATACGATCAATTCTTCAAAAAAATTTCAAGGAACACCCCTTTAACGGTACCACTTTTGGTTCGCACCGTATTTTGGTTTCACCCCTAACTATTCCTAGAATCATATTCCCTTATAATTCTATGTTATTTTTTAAAGAAAATAATAAAATTGAAATCCTATTATAATTAGAATACAATTTTTTTATCATAATTAATTTAGAATCAAAAAATAATACGATCAATTCTTCAAAAGATTTTTCAAGGGACACCCCTTTAACGGTACCACTTTTGGTTCGCACCGTATTTTGGTTTCGCCCCTATAATCCTATTTTTACTATAATTCTATGTTGTTTTTAAATAAAATAGAAATCCAATTGTAATTATAATTCTTTTATAACAACTTTAAATAAAAACAAATAGTTTCATCCCTAGAATCATATTCCCTTACAATTCTATGTTATTTTTTAAAGAAAATAATAAATTGAAATCCTATTATAATTATAATACAATTTTTTTTATCATAATTTAGGAAAAAAAATAATATGACTAATTCTCCAAAAGATTTTTCAAGAGAACAACTAGAACATGTTTCTATACACTACTCTATAACTTTCTTCCATGCGATTATATGTTATTTTTTTAAAAAAATATAATAAAATTGAAATCTTATTATTATTATTATTATTATTATTATTGTTATTATTATTGTTACATTGTATTAACAATTTTTTTTTATTATAACTTACGATGAAAAAAAGACTACGATCAATTATCTTAAATATTTTTCAATGAAAACAACTGAAACGTGTTTCCATGCACTTCTATTAAACAATCTAAGTTTATAGTTTGTTAATCGCATAATTTTTTATGCAATAACATAGTTTTTTTTATAATTTTTGTAATATAATTTTAAAAATATTTAATTAAAAAAATATTAATAATTATTTAACATAAATCTCGAGCCCGTGCTTCGCACAGGTTATCATCTAGTTGGAATAAAATGTTAATCTGAACTTTTACAGCCAGATATTACGGCACCGGGAGTTAATATTATTGCGGCATGGACTAAAATGGACCCGTTCCTAAAACTCCCAGGACAGGCTCCAGTAGAATACGTCCTAATCTCTTAGATTGTTTAATAGAAGTGCATGGAAACACGTTTCAGTTGTTTTCATTGAAAAATATTTAGGATAATTGATCGTAGTCTTTTTTTCATCGTAAGTTATAATAAAAAAATTGTTAATACAATGTAACAATAACAATAATAATAATAATAATAATAATAATAATAATAATAATAATAACAATAATAATAATAATAATAATAATATTTCAATTTTATTATATTTTTTTAAAAAAATAACATATAATCGCAGGGAAGAAAGTTATAGAGTAGTGTATAGAAACATGTTCTAGTTGTTCTCTTGAAAAATCTTTTGGAGAATTAGTCATATTATTTTTTTTCCTAATTTTTGTAATATAATTTTATAAATATTTAATTAAAAAATATTAATAATTATTTAACATAAATCTCGAGCCCGTGCTTCGCACCGGTTATCATCTAGTTGGAATAAAATGTTAATCTGAACTTTTACAGCCAAATATTACGGCACCGGGAGTGAATATTATTGCGGCATGGACTAAAATGAATGGCAACCCCACACATTTCTGGAGTAGCTATCTTAGAGGTCGTTTGGCTAAGCTTAAAGTTATTACTTATGACTTAAAGTTGCTTAAAGTGATAAGTGAAAAGTAAAAATTTTAAGTCAATATCTGTTTGGCTAATTTTATATTATGAGTGACTTATGAATAATTAAAAATGTAAACATAAAAATAAATTTGATAAATTATCTATTTATATGATGATATTAACTTTAATCAAATAAAATCCTCAAAACAAAATAAGTCATTCAAAAAAGTACCCTCCTACCAACTTTTGACTTTAAGCTGTTTTTTTAACTTTAAGTCAATTTCTGACTTATTACACAAACAGACATTTTTTGACTTAAAGTAAAAAATGGCTTTAAGCGAGCTTAATAGCCCATTGCCAAACGGGCTCTTAATCAAGTCCCAACATCCCACTTGGGATCCTTCAGCCATCAGATCAGCTATTATGACTACAGGTCACTTATTAGTTACTCCTTCCGTTTCATAATACCTTTTCTGTTTTGACTTTCGACGCTGTTCATTATAAGCGATTGACTACTAATTTACGCATAATTTATAAGATAAAATATAGTCATGAGTGATCTTGTTGGATTCGTATTTGTTAGTACTTTAATACAGTGAAGTTTTTATATTTAATACTAATACGAAAATAAAGATATTAAAAATTAAAAGTGTACATTAACGTGTCCAAACTAAACAGGAAACGTTTTTAGGAACGGAGGGAGTACTAACTTACTATTGAATTTGTGCATTTTTAATTATATTAATGTCATAATACAAATTTTTTAACAATAATACATGTAATTGCAATTTACAGCTGTTCAAACGTGTAGTGATGGATCTCCTATTTTAAGATTACCAGGATTGCAAGAAGGTACGCCATATGATTTTGGGGCAGGGGAAGTGAACATAGAACAAGTAATGAATCCAGGGCTAGTTTACGAGACTACTACCACAGATTGTTTTTCTTTGCAATCTAGGATATAATCTGTCAACAATCAAGCTTATTGCAAAGAATATTCCAGAAGGATTTTCTTGTCCGAAGAATGCAAACACAGAGTTGATCCCTAATATGAATTATCCATCGATTGCCATTGCGAATTTTAAGGAAAATATAGATTAGAAAGTAACAAGAACTGTTACAAATTTCGGCGATGAAAAGGATACGGTATATGAGGTAAGAGTTGATGCTCCTGAACATATCAAGGTGCAAGTGATACCACACAAGTTACATTTTACAAAGGACTAAGGAGTATCAGAAGCTAAGTTATGATGTGAATTTTTCGACAAAATATACATTGAAGAGTGATGTTTTTGGTTGGATCACTTGGAGCAATGACAAATACAGAGTGCGTAGTCCTTTCGTGTTGAGCTTAGATAAGATGTACTCCTATGTCTAATTTTATAATAAAGAAAAAATTTTGATGTCAAGATTTGCATTGGCATGTTCTGTTTGCACGCAAATTATAACTTAACATTGCAACTCACAAGTATCGTCTATATGGATCACTAATGAGTCGATATCGTCTAAGTTTTGTAAAATAAAATAAAATAGAGACGTTTGGTTAAAAAATAAAACCAAGAATCCATGTCTATTTTTGAAAGTATGAATGTAAGACAAAATCAATGATGAATTGCGTCTGTGGAAATTGATGGTTAAAAGCCTACCGGCTGGGATAGGGTTCTAAGTTTTTAGCGCAGATGAATTCTTCCAGTTGAATTTCTCTTGTTTCGCAGACAGGACAGGCTTATAAGTTATAATAAACCTGTGCAGAAGCTTCACAGTGACAACTGGTGAGCCTTTGGATCCCTCTGGTGACAGGAATAGGGGCTTTGGTACTGGATTGGAAGCTCAAGCACAAATGAGAATCCAAGAATAAATAACTAGAAGTGGCAATTTCAAGATTTGGCAAAGAAAGAAGTGGAATTACTTCAGAAAAATCCTTCTATCAGTAGGAATAAAAGATGGGGTAAGTTGTGGTGTTATAGGAGGAGGCGAGGAGCCCAAGATCATCCTTGACTTCCTCTGGAGATCCAAAATTACCACCGAAAGGATTGTACTAAGATTTAGAGGCTATTTTTCCATCAAAGTGAGACAAAATAACATCTTGACTTTCAGGAGCTCGTTTGGATAGAGTTGCAAATACAAAACTATACATCTTCTACTCGATACAACTAAGCTAGACTCAAGAGCTTGTTATTATCAGCCAACTGTATTGAACTTGTAGAAACATATCTGCATGAAGGTTCAACACCTTAATACTTCAAAAGCCAAAAGGGATCATCAAAACACAAACTTTTCCACGGAAAAACTTTTTCTCTCTCTCTCCCCTCCCTTCTTCTTCTTCTTCTTCTTCGTAAGGTTCTCCTCCTCCGGCGGTGGTTTATCCACCGAAGGCCCCTTTTCTTGTCTGGTTTCTTTATTTCTTTCAATAATCATCCTTCTTCTGTGAGGATTGTGAGTTTTTGAGTTGTTTACCCATTAATTGGGTTTATTTGTCTCTCCTTCTCCTTGTGAGAGTTTGTTTGTCTCTCCTTGTGAGAGTTTGTTTGGCTTGTTTGATTTGATGAAGGTCCACGAGATTTGGAAAGTCTGCATCGAAGCTGAGATGCGGACGATTATTGCAAGAGCTCACAACTCACAATCGATTGTTCTGTACCTGTGGGGGGTCTTCACTTTCGGCATGTCTATAGCTGGTATCCGGCATGTAGATAGCTGGGGTATTGCTCGTCCTTTGGAGGTTTCTTTTTTCGGCATGTCTATAGCTGGTATCCGGCATGTAGATAGCTGGATTGTCGTTCTTCTAACCATAGTTTATGCAACTGAGACTTCTGAACACTGGGTTCGGAATTTGCTTGAGGGTTGGAGGGAATATCATGTTGGAGCGAGCTGTTGTCAAGAAACCATTTCTTGGACAAAATCTTTAAAGCACAATTATCACGTGCTAATAGTTCGATTATTGGTCTGCGAATCGTGTGGTTCTTTTGCTTGCAAATGCTACATTAATTCTATGTCAGGCTATGGAGAGTGGTCTGTCACTCCTCCTATTTTATTAATCATGTACTCGAGAGTGATAATTTTTAAGTAATGCAAGTACGATTTGTTCAAAAAAAAAGCTAGACTCAAGAGCTTGTTATTATCAGCCAACTGTATTGAACTTGTAGAAACATATCTGCATGATGAATTCTTTGATATGTTGCAACATAATACATTTTCACCTATGTCACAACACAAGTAAAAGTATGGCACAACATATGGAAACTGAAATTCCAACTATCATGAAAACTGGTTCTACAAAATTTGAATCCCGGAGATAGTGAAATTAAAAGATTACTTCTCCATCTTGCCGTAAAATCACTTTTAACCTGTCACATTTATTATTAGCTCATATCTTCTATAAGAGACTCTCCAATATATTTTCAGTGCTCTGATTCCACCTTTGCACAAGTAAAATTTAAGCAGACAGGCAATACCCAGAGGCCACCTTTGCATAAGTAATATTTAGGCAGACAAACAGTACCCAGAAGCAGCTTCTTTGGCCTTCTGAAATATTGATACAGCGAGGTTGAGTGAGTGTTG
This sequence comes from Kitagawia praeruptora, assembly GCA_037693485.1. Classification (NCBI taxonomy): domain Eukaryota; kingdom Viridiplantae; phylum Streptophyta; class Magnoliopsida; order Apiales; family Apiaceae; genus Kitagawia; species Kitagawia praeruptora. The sequence continues at coordinate 24,415,334 of CM075350.1, read as the reverse complement.
GTAGTGTATATATATTAACAAGTTGAAGCAATATATTATTTACCTTGGAGACAGCTATCCATAAATCTAGAGTTTTTACAGCCCTGCCAGATAATTGTGTTTCACGAGCAAGATCCACCCCAGCAGCCAGAGACTTTACATGCCCACTAACTAAGAGCGCTGCTGCTGCATTAAGCACCTGCATAATTGTCCCGCTGATTATAGAATTCAAATTCAAGAAAGGAATAACAATATTAAAACCGTTCTTTGTGCGGTTATCATCGACTAGAGTTGCTCAAGCAAAGAGTTAGATTGGCCAGTAAGATGAGGCAAATAACTCGAAACTGAAACGAAAAATAACATGTAAATATAATGACTACAAATGCTGTGGAATTAGAATCTTCTCCCAGATTTATATGATAGACTGCTTTGGTTTTAGGTAGGGATTTTCGATTTTTATTGACTGAAGTCCATATTTGCTTTCCCGAACTACCTTGTATATAACAGGAAGAATCTTTACAATTTGAATCGGTAAGTAATCATTATATGTGTGCTAAGAGCTAAAGTGCCTACAACGCGAAATCAGAGGGCATATACAGCAAGATTATTGCTAATGCTTTTTCTCTGTCAAAATGAAGATGCTAGTTGATTTGCCTATACTCACAAATGCATCAGCTATCGAGCCCTTTTCACCAGAAAGAACTTTCCTTAAGATCTCTGCATTGTATTCTGGTCCTCCACCTCGCAAACTATCCAGTGTACAGCGAGGCATCCCAAAGTCCACTGTCAAATTCTAATACTTCAAAACAAGTTCTACAAAATAATCAATTTTATATTTGGGAGAAAGTAAAAGAAATGCAGGAATTATGACTTTCAATCACCACCATGACTTTTCTCTTATATGCTTTAAATATAAGTAATACTAGACTCCACAAAGGACTGTAATTGATTACCCTAAAGCTAACAAATTTATCTTTCGAAACTTATCAAGATAGAGGTAAGGTAATTACATGGATCAAATGGAAACTTCTCAATCTTATCCGAGGTGACATCGAGGACTAGCCCAGGCCCTGAAAGTTCAAAGATGGTATGCAAAATATCACAAACTTTGAGCACATGAAGAAAGAGGGATAGGATGATTGCAAATCAACCAAGACAGCATCCGGCATCCGCATTTCAATAGAAACCCATACAGATATCCTGTTTAGAAGAGCACCATACCAAGGGGACTCATTTCGTCTAGGCCATCTGAGTGAACAACTAATGCTCTTTTCATGCCAAAACTTTGAAGTGCTTTTGCCATTTTCATGACCTGTCAAAACAAGAAATTAAACAGGTATGATTAACGTACATGAATGGACTGGCACCAATTATAACCCAAAAATAATTCATTAGTAAGGATATTCAAGAGTATTAAATGCAAATGCTTGTTTCAGATCGATTATACCACTATTTTGCTTGATATCATCGTTATTTAGCTTGTTATCACTGATGTAATGGAAAACAACATTAAAAGAAACCAGGTGAATGAAACCACTTACAAGGTCTTCCTTGTATACCCCAACAACTGCAAAAGGTACTCGTGCAGGATTTAACATTGGTCCGAGGATGTTGAATACGGTCTTCACTTTCAGCTTACTCCTCACAGGTCTAACAATCTTCATTGCTGGATGGTAAATTGGAGACATCATAAAACCAATTCCAGCTTCATTCACACATCTTCTCACTCCCTACTTCCACCAGAAAAGACTTTTCAACATTAATATAAAAGGCAAAGCCAAACTAAACTGTATGTCCATCTCATCTGTAAGACTTCACTAAGGATGCCTGGTTTTTACTATGCAGGTATCTTTGTTCGTCCACTATCCACTGGTTCAAACTCACGAACTATGAAAAGAATACTCAAAGGAACCATATGGCTTTGTTTATCAGAGCCTATTACCTCTACAAACCACTCTTAAGTAGGAAGATGCAGAAATGAGATGTGGGCATCTATAAATAAAGCTTTTAGCTATATGCAAAAAATATTCAGCCAGACAGAGTCACAGATAATTGAAGAACATTGTACCTAAACAACAATATGATATCCAAAGAATGGTGACAGACAATAGTTGACATGTCACATTTACCAAACAAAACAACATAAGATTCATGTTCAGCTATTGCTAGGATTGATAAAAGCTTCAGTTCTACTGTATCTGTTTAGATGATCTGTACAAATGGCAAGTTTATAAGAATCTTTCAATCAAACTCACAGAAACTTAGCTAGAAGTTAAACACTTTGAAGTTTTTAATAATTCAAAATCTTTAAATTTCCTCAGAAAGCATGCAGGAAAGCAGAGTTGAGTATTTTATACAAATACGGAGCTTCTAATGGCATTAGTAGTGTTGCACAGTTTCCAAAAACAGGCTACATCCTAGACCACCAAGCAAAACTAACAATTATGATAAGAAAAATAAAAAAAATCCAATCAATTTCAGGAGCATGTCAAGTTCACAAATTCACTAACCTCGGGTTCTAAGTCTATTACAACTCCTAATTCTTCCAGTACATCTGCACTTCCACAAGCAGAAGAGCTCGATCTATTCCCTTGCTGAAATACAAGTCATGTGTGCAAAAAAATCACTTCACATTCATTAAATTGAATAAAGAAATATCGAATAAAATATGTATCACCCCACCTTTGCAACTTTTGCACCACAGGCCGCAGTGAGTATCGAAGCACCTGTCGAAATATTGACAGTATTTGCACCATCCCCTCCTGTCCCAACTATGTCAACCCCGTCACTCAAACCATCAACCTTGAGACAATGTTTAATCATTGCCCTTGCCAGTCCAACCACCTACTCCAATTCAAATAATATCCAAATGAACACTTTTTAGATACTATTAATTACACGAAAACATAACACATTACACCACCTCTACAACACAAACATAATACATAATAAAAAGAGTCTTTACCTCTTCAGAAGTCTCTCCTTTAGCTCTTAAAAGAACAAGAAAAGCACTGATCAATGCCTCATTAGCATCATTCAGTAGAAAATCAAGAGAAGACTCCGCTTCGGATTCCGATAAATTCACACCAGCAATCAATGATTCAATTACTCCCTCCGTGCCGGGATGTGTTTCCTGTTTTGATTTTTTACACTGTTCATTTTAAACGATTGACTACTAATTTACGCATAATTTATAAGATATAGTCATGAGTGATCTTGTTAGATTCGTATTTACGAGTACTTTAATATAGTGAAGTTTTTATATTTAATACTAATACAAAATTTAAGATATTATCGTTCAAAAGTGTGTGTTGGCAAACGTATTTTTACAAACAAACAGGAAATATATTATGAGACGGAGGGAGTAACTACATAACAACACCAACATCACCTAAAAATCTCATTTTTATATCAGTAACATTTTCAAGAACACCAAAATCACCTAAAAATCTATCTTTAAATCAATAACATTTTCTTTACATGAAAAAAAAATCATAAAAAATCAAGAAATGGTGACTCACCTCACTAAAAGACAAAGGAGAAGAGCTTGAATTGCTAAAACCATTACTATTAGACTGATTATAAACCAAAGACTTTGACTTTTTAAGCTGTATAATACTATTTGGCACAGAAAATAAACAATTGGGCAGGTGAATTTTTGGGTAGTTCAGGCAATAAGCAAAAGGGGTTAGTGGGGAGGTGTATTGGAGCAAGGCCATTGGTGTTGTGTGTAAATTTTTGGGTTTGTATATATAGGTGAAAGGTAATAAATGGGGAGAATCTGGGATTAGTAAAATTGGTGTAGAGTCATTGAGATTTGAAAAGTTTTTTTTAGAAATTTATCAAAATCTCATTGATTTTTGCAAGATTTCAAAACTTATAAAAACAACTAGCAAATCCACCAAAATCCACCATTTTAATAAATCTAAAAAATTCGTGGATTTTTGAATACCCTCAGATTTAAATGAATTGTTTTAAATCCAGATTGAATACACCCAAATTTTAAAAGACTTTTTGAAATCCAAATTGAATATCTCAAGATTTTAGTGGATTTTAAAAAATCCAAATTGAATATCCATAGATATCTAAAATCTCTCAAAATTCCAGTTGAATACACCCCTATAAGAGAAGCGGTCAATAACAGTTATTGATATGAGCAGAACTCAGGCGGGTCTGCTAAAAGTAGGCTTCGGAAGATCAGGAATTCAGGATTGTGTGTGTTGGTGTCTATTTCATCTGCCTGTTCTTGTGAATACTGAATAGAGATGGACAGGATCTTGCCATGTCAGCTTGTATATGCATACTGTATAGAAGTTATTCATAAAAACAGTTTAAGATAATGTATATCTCTTTTCAAAAAAAAAAAAGATAAGTAATGTATATCTAGAAAAATGAATTATTTTTTGGAAAATGTAAGGTACCCCAAATTGGTACCCAAATTTTTTCCCAAAATACACATGTCATTATCTGAATGGTTATAATTACAATGGGCCCGCTAGGGCCATATAAATCTCACCAATTAAAATTTTTCATACATCCAACTCATCAATACCATGGAGCATTTTTTGGGTACCAATTTGGGGTACCTAGCACTACTCTTATTTTTTTATACATAAAGATGATTTTTTTTAATATGAGTAATTTGTTAGAGCAAGTCCAATACTTAAAGCTAAAATGACTATAGCTATAGCTATAATCTGAGACCAAAAAGTTGTTTTTGATCTTAAAATAGCTCTAATGCTCCAATGCATTGTTCTAAAATAGGACTAACTAACTAACATTTCACCAAACTCCTAGCATTTAACTTTCAACATTTATATCTTCTCTACCATTTCACCAAACTGTTAAATTAGAACTCTCTCACCATTCTTATATATCTTCTCTGCAATTTATTACAAATTATTATCATGAGCAGCTTAAAAAAAAGAATACAACAGGGAGATTTTGATGGAAATTCTTCTGATGATGAAGATGAATATACAATGTTACAAGTATTATTGATGAGCAGCTACAAACAAATGCAAACTAATCATAATCAAGAAGGAGGTCATCTTGGTTCCGTTAAAGGTAGAGCTTTCATCCGACGTGATAGAGCTGCTACAAATGAAAGAATACATTCAGATTACTTTTCTTCACATCCTATTTTCAATGACAAACATTTTCGTCAAAGATTTCGGATGGCTAAGCCTTTGTTTGAGAGGATTTTGACAAAATTTCAACAACATGACAACTATTTTATGACAAAACATGATGCTGTTGGTGCTGTTGGTCTATCAGGTATTCAAAAGATGACCTCGTCGTTACGAATGCTCGCGTATGGAATGCCGGCTGATAGCGTTGATGAATATATAAAAATCGGAAAGAGTACTACTATTGAGTCACTTAAGAAATTTTCTAAAGGGGTTGTGGAGATTTTTGAATCAGAGTATCTAAGAGCTCCAAATGAAATCGATATCGCAAGACTGCTACGTGTAGGTGAGGAACGTGGTTTTCCGGGGATGCTAGACTGCTTGGACTGTATACATTGGCACTGGGAAAAATGCCCAAATGCGTATCATGGAATGTACACTGGACATGTTCAAAAGCCTGGATCATACTTGAAGCAGTTGCATCATATGATTTATGGATCTGGCATGCTTTCTTTGGGATGCCTTGTTCGTTTAACTACATTAACGTTCTTGATCAATCTCCTCTCTTTGACGAACTCCGTGCTGGTCGAGCCCCACCTGCGCAATTCATGATCAATGGAAGACAATATAACATGGACTACTACCTTGCTGATGGCATATATCCGAAGTGGGCAACTATTGTCCAAACTATTAGGGAGCCAAGTGATAATAAAAAGGCTAATTTTGAAAGGATGCATGAGGCATATCGTAAAAATGTTGAAAGAGCCTTTGGTGTACTTCAAGCACGCTTTGCAATTGTGAAAGGACCAGCTCGTTTTTGGAGCCAAGTTGATTTGTATTACATAATGAAAACGTGTATTATCTTGCATAATATGATAATTGAATATCAACGTGGTGAAGAGGACAGTGAAGGAATTGAACTACTCCGCGAGAGGCCAATTCAAGTTTCACGTGAGCAAACATCCACATTTTCTGAGTTCTTTGTTCGTAATAGAAAGATACGCTCAAGTGAGACATATCACCAGCTTCGAAATGATCTCATTGAGCATCTATGGACTCGCCAAGGCGAAGAAACATCAACATATGTGTGATCTTATAATATGCTTAGTTTTATTATTATGTACTGGTACGATCTTAATGAGTGTACTGGTGTACCAGTTTTATTTTCAGTAGAGCCTTGAATGATTTAAAGTTTTTTGTTTTAGGTAGTTGTGGAATTTAATGGTGTATGTACATCAAGTCATCAACTAGAAAAATTAAATAGGTAACAAAGACAATTGCATATCATCTGGTAATTCTACAATAAGAAAATAACATGCACTAATGCAACTACAATAAGCAGATAATTAATATTCTGGTAAATCTGGATAGTAAGCTGTTGAACTAGAGCTACTCCACTTTGCCATGATTGCATTTCGTCGATATTGATAATAAGTCCTTCTTTCCGGATCTTTTATGGTAGACAAATCCATCTCCATTATCCTTTCTTCCATCTCAGTATCCTTTCTCGCTGTCTTCTTCTCCTCACATATTGTTTGCCTTTCTAAAGATGCAATTCTTCTCTCCTCCAATTCAATCCTCCTAGCTTGATTTTCTGTCACACTTTTGTTGAGTGTTTCTAGCAAATTAATGTGTCTAGCACTCTCAAGTTCTTGAACCTTATTTCTTATTTTGTTATGTTTGGCTAGTTTTGTTCCAGTAGGCCTCTTTCTCGACGAAGAAACACTACCACTACACAGAGTGGTGTCGGCAACATCTACAGATTCGAAACTACTGGGAACTTGAGTGTCCTCATCATGAACGGGGGACGCAATTTTGTCTTCAGATTCAGACAATTCGATAATTTTTGTCGTCCTCTTACTAGGCTTGATATCCTGCCACTTGATAGACTCTGCCAAGATTGCCCAGCATCCATCCATACCAGTGAAATACTTTCCGGTGTCATCAAAATATGTTTATTTTGCATTATCATACTACACAGTGGCAACATTTTTGAATTATTTTCCAACGAGCTTTGATACTTGCTTCGGAGCGGTGATTGTCATTCGGTTTTTCCTTGTACTCTTGTTGAACTCGAATCAAAAATTGACTTCTTTGCTGAGAGGTTCCAATGAGTGGGCCTTCAGTGATGGCAAGATAGACTCTGCATATAGCTTCATCTTGTTCTTGAGTGAATGATTTACCCCTAGCTGCTACTGTTGCCATTTTGTGAGGTTTTGATACTTTAAGGTTTTGATGCAGCAGACTACAGAAGGTTTTGTTGCATAAGGTTTTGAGATGCCAAAGGTTTTGATGCAGGAGGTTTTTTGAAGCTGTTGGTTTGATTTATCAGTGTGAAATTTAATGTAGCAGTTGGATCATAATTATCATGTCAAGCTACCAAAAATTAAATATACGGATGATATCAGATTGTTAAAATAGTAGAATTCCAATTAGTTAAGTTGGTACGTTGGATGTTATTAATGACTAGTAAAGTTTCACTTGGAATTCTCTTGTATTATTTAACAATTTTGCAACAATGGAATTCATTTTCCCTCCATATTCTAGTTGGTAGGTAAAAATGGCTATAGCTATAGTTAGTCCTAAATATAGGACCAACTATCCATTTGTGCTATTTTAGAACTAACTATAGCTATGCATTGGAGTAATGAATTTGCAAACTTGGTTTTATATTATAGCTATACAACCAAATATAGCTATGCATTGGACTTGCCCTTAGAGAGATGATTTTGTTCATGGCTAAAATCTAAAATTCGGATTAGCATAGAATATTCTATTGAAATTCTAAGAAACTCAAACAAACATATTTACCGACTTTTTAGATTTTTATTATTAAAAAGAACCACTGGATCATTAATATCTGTCTAGTGAGTAGTGACTAGTATGCACATTTCAAATGTGTACCACTCTTATCAACTAGCGTAATAACCCGTGCGAGGCATCCTCTAGCAATTTCTATAAATTCTATATAATTTTACGATTTAAGGATATTTTTTAATATAATTATATTTTTTATGTTCGTACATATTATAATATCATTATTTTAATTAATGTATTATTTTATTTATGTATAGATCATATGAGCACTAAAAAGAGGATGTTTTGTAGTATATAAATATATTGTATAGGTTGTAACACAATTTTTTTTAGAACAATGGTAAAAAGATATATCATCGATGTGAATAATACTCGTCATACATTACTTTCCAGATAAAATTAGTACGATCCTTAATATTTATTTCTTTAAATATCTCATCAAGATATATGTCGCATAGAATTATACTCCGAAATTACGAGAGGATTGAATCCCAACACTAACATAATTTCAAATATTGTTTGCATAAATATTAAAGGGATTGTGCTTTTGTAATTTTAAACATATAGGGATATTATCGTAAGTTCACAACCATTAAAATGACACTTTTTGCACTTGTGTTTTAGTTTAATATATAGTAATAGATAGATTGTGTACCATATTGTGAAACCTAAAATGTAATATTTTTATAGTAATATGAGTCACCATTATTTTTACTCAAAATTAAAATAATAATAAAATAAGATAATTAAGAGGTCGGGTTTGTGTAAAAGGTTTATTAACTCAAAATAATAAAGTCCATGTACCACAATGGTTAGTAGGATATATTGTGGAGAGGAGATTTTAGGTTCGATTCACCATAAAAATAAAACTTACACATTTTTTCATTTAAATAGAGAGTGGCATTTCTGTAATTTTTTAATCTGTAAGGTATAACTATAATTTCACAAAGGATTTATTGGCTCAAAATGCCCCTAAAAATCCCCTTGTTCTCTTATTATTTGGCTCAAAATGCCCCTAAAAATTCACTTGTTCTCTTATTATATATAAAAAGAATAGATGGATGTGTGCCATATTGTGAAACCTAAAATATAATATTTTTAAAATAATGTGAATCACTATTATTTTAACTCAAAAATTAAAATAATGTAAAAATAAGATAATGGAGAGATCGGGTTTATGTAAAAGGTTTTTTAACTCAAAACAATAAAAATCATGTAACATAGTGGTTGGTAGGATAACTTGTGTAGAGGAGGCTCTAGGTTCGATTCACCACAAAAACTCATTTTTTCCCATTTCAATAAAAGAGTGGCATTTCATGTAATTTTAGAACTTGTAAGAGTATAAATGTAATTTCACATGGGTTTATTGGCTCTAAATTATCCCATGTTGCTCTATATATATAGAAAGAGAAGAGAAGAGATTTGGTTACAACTTGCAGGTTCACATTCAAATTCAATTCACACATACACGACTTGACACTATTTGCTCTATTATATATGGAAAGAGATTTGGTTACAACTTGCAGGTTCACATTCAAATTCAATTCACACATACACGACTTGACACTATTCGAATTAAAATAGGGTCCTTCTCCTTCCTTCACACACCTACATCTCTCTCCCTCTCCATATCATTGTTAACACAAAATCACGCAAGCGTACGTGGTCACAAGTAATATAGAATAAAGTTGAGTTCGTTCCCACAGAAATCTGGTTTAGGTTTCAATTCAGTTAATGCACATATGCAACAATGTATGGTTTTTATTCACTGCTAAGATAATTAACAAGATTGGGTTTTGATTAACTAAGATTAACTAAAAAGCAAACGAACAAACTAAGAATTAATTAACTAATGAGAATTTAAATCGAATTACTTACGCAAGAGAAAACATGGGATCCTAACTTTATAAAATACTTCGCTTAAAGTTGATTCCTTTAATCAAAGTATGTGATGATTATGATATCTGATCAGACAACACGAAACAAGTATATGCTACTTCTCAGTATACGAATACCAAACTACTCATACATCCACAAAAGAGATAGAAGATGAATAGACACCAATTATGCTTAGACCCTATATCTCTATAGAATTTGAAAACATAACGGTTGAAGAACAAGTTGTCCATTAAGATCACATAGGGCAGCATAGTTATCTCTAATTACGCTACAAATCATGATGTTAAAACATCAACCTATCCTATGCTAGCATGGCAAGTTCTAAATCTCAAGATCCACTCTCGTTTCGCAAGAGATTAACAAATTAGATGTTCGCGACGCATCTATCAATTAAGCATAACCATACAAGGATATTAAGAATTCACCACACACAAATCTTTAAAGCAATCAAACTACTAAGCTACATAGATAAATCCATTAGAATCCCATGACAACGATTAGTTCATAATCGAACCGCTCGTTATCATGAGATATGATGAAACCATGATATAAAACAAGATATGAAAAGAATAAGTATAATAAGATAAAGAGTTAAGAAAACAAATCTAGAATCCATAATAGCGCCTAAGAAAAGAACACAAAAGATGAAGTTGATCTAGATCCGTTGCTTGTCACGAGCGTTGAATCTTTCTCTCATTTTCTCCCTTGCAAATCTATGCTATGATATGTTATTCTAAGTAATGATAAGTAATAATCTGATTTACAATGATATGTAGTGTTTATATAGGCCCTAGAATACTTTTCCAACAAGAAAAGTCCCAAAATAGCACTTAAATTCGAAACAGGATAGAATTTCGGCACTCTTCCAGCCTCCCGCGTGCACCATGCGCCTATTGCGCGCACCCTGCAATCTGTCCAAGGTTGTAGAAAATCTCCAAGGCTTCTCGGGAAAGTAAGATCGCTGAAAACGGACTTCCAGAACTCCAGATATGGCCAAAACAGTGTAGACTGCGCAACCTTCCCGGAAATCCGAATTTTCCATAATTTGCTCATTTCTCCTTCGTTTTCTCTTCCGATTCTTTTGTCACTTCCCGTTCTTCAATTCCTTAACTCATGAACCTTCACGGTAGCCTAGGAAAAACCTCTAACTTCAATCCAAAGCTAAAATTTAACTCCAAGATTGACGAAAAACACCAACCTTAGCCGAAATAAATAAACCTGCACAACTAACAAAAACACATCAAAACACCACATACTTGAGTCCAAGCCAGTCAATTTAAGCCGATATGGAACGCTCCAAGTGGATATATAATCCACTTATCAATCATCCATAGTAGTAGTATAGTACAATCACTTTCATGCCTCGTAACTTAATCCACCCAACTCACCTCACAAAATAAAAATCCAATTTTTCTGTTCAAATACAACATTTATTTAAATTATAAAGCCTGCTACCATTTTTACATTCTAAATACTAAGTTATTCAATACTTAACTCCGTATTTACATTCAATGCCATTGTACCTGTTTACTCGGGTTATTACATCCTCTGTTATCTTCTATCCCACTGTTAAGCTTCTCTTGCACACTTTAATCTTATCTTCCATTTGTTTCAAACTTTCCGCTCTTTTTTCAAACTTTTCGTACTGGCATTTACCTTTTGATGCTTATCTCTCAATTCGTCGACCTTCTCAAATTTCTGTTCCTATCTATCATCTATCGGTTCACAAAATGAGAAATGTAATGTCCTCTATTACTGTTAGATTTTGGGTATTTAATTGTAATTAAGGTTAGGTTTAAGTAAGTAATGTTTAACATAATTCACTCTTTATTTTGAGAAGCATGTTTCTAAGACAACTGAAGGCATAGCTACGGGTTCTTCATCGTGGAAACAAACAAATGGATCTTTATTATCTAATGTTTGTAATTGGTTGATAATAGTTTGCAATTTGTTTTGTTAATACTAAAATCTTGCTTGGTTTCTTACAAAGCTTTATGTGTTTACATTTTGTAGTTAATTATGATGTTGGAATGATGAAGGAAAATTTTGATCCTCGGAATAAGGTTACTCTATGCGAACAAAGTTGTAAGTTAGGATTAAAGCTGCCCTCTTGTTTTAACACACTCTTAATTTTGCAGAGTTTTTTTGGATGAAATTGTTGTATCGACCAAATGCTCAAGCCATCAACAATTTCCAGAGACTATTTCTGAAAATGTTTGTGAGTATAAGCATTGTTTCCATTTCTTCATATTTGTGGAAGCGTCCAGATGGACACAGAAGCATGCATTTTGTATGAGCATTATTTGTGAGTGAAAGTATTGTTTTCATCAACAATTTCTTTTTTGTAATTGTAGTCAATGAACATTTCTTGGATAGAAAGAAAAGAAAAAAGACAGAAGAAAAGAAAACAGGACTGAAGGCTTCTCTGTTATTTAATGTTTGTGAATAACTTTAAACACTTTATTTACTTTGTATTAACAAAACTGCTGTTATTGGTCCCGAAGTATTGTAGAAGGGGGGGTTGAATGCAAAATTGATAAAATATAATCTCTAAAACAACAACGATAATAAAGATTATAATGTTATCGGTTAAGATATGCAAACACAAGTGAAACAAGATTTCTCACAAAATAAATGTTTTATTTATCTTGTGTGAAGTGTTGCTACAACCTAGAGAAAAAGTTTCTCCAGCTTCGTTGCCTTGAGAGAGATACAAGTTGTTTCTTTTGATCCTCTAAGTGATATAGAAAGAATCAGAGATGTGTATCTAAGTAGACTAAGATACTCTGTTGTCTCTATCGCATGGGATGTTGAGCTGCTGTCATTTTCAAGTGGCAGCTCATTAAAATTTACACACCCATGTGACTTTCCTAAATTGCTATACAGACAGGATAAACCTTAGAAGTAAAGCAACCTAGATTCTTTCTATTTCTAGCTAATACAACTAGATTCTTTCTATTTCTAGTAGATGTGGATATATCATACTCGTTGAATTGACTAGCCTTGTCTTGTGAATCTCTAAAGCTTCTATCGTAGTCTTTGCAGGTCTGCTACAAGCAATAGAGTGTTGCAGCAAATCTGTTTCTTTAACATGTAACCTGTCACGGGCTTTGACTGAGGAAAGTACCCAAATCAAATAATTCAGTGTGACAGTAACCTTAACCGCCAAGTCTGCTGTCAAAAGAATATTCAGTAGTTGACAGTACGAGGTCCCTCCAATGTTACTGTCGGAACTCCAAACTTGTTGTCAAGTGTGAGAATATTACTGTCTCATGCTTCAGCCAATGTTGTTGTCAGATATAGCTTGTGTCGTGACTTGCAACATTTGTCTTCTTGTAACCTTATTGTCGAGATTGTGACAATAACTTTTATTCTTGCTATCTTCTAGATGTATTCTTTGAGGCTTGAACAAGTGTATGAACTTCTCCCAAATCATACAATTATTACATGACAACAATTATTCGATTACTAAGACATACCATGGCTGTGATAGTATGTTCAACTTAGTAAAAACTAAGTATAGGGAAATATAGTTAAGTTGTCTCTATACTATCACCCATAAATCCCAACAATCTCCCCCAATTTGTTTTTGTGGACAATAACAACAAATTTACAATTAAACATGTTGACAACTTAACTAACATAGATCAGAATAGTTAAAATACCATATCTGATAAATGTTGAAAAATCTAGAACATGAAACTGATGAATTAACTGCAAATCAATTGCTCCTATTGAATGAGCAGATCAGAGTTTAACTTAACTTGATTTTGGCAATCTCCAGTTGTTCAGATTTTTCCCTCTCTTCTGAGAGCTTCAACATGTGCCTTCTTGAGGTCTTCTACTAAAGCCTTTTCTTCAGGAGATCTAGCATCATCTTCAATGTCTTCAATGTACTCTTTGATTGCTCGAGAAGTAAATGCTTTAGCATCTTTCAGATCAAACCAAGTTTCAAAATCATAAGTGAATGTTCTGAACTACATAGTTCCTTGGATGATCTTGAATCTCCTTCCAGGAAAAGCATTCAGAGATACTCTTCTTTTTTGTCCAGTTTTGGATCTTCATCTCTTCGTTTATCAAATATTTCTTCTAGTTCCCAAGCAACTAATATTTCGAGCTTATGAATTGATCCAACAACTTTTCAGTAGAGATTCTTCAGTACACTGGTCCTCAGCTTGTGAAAACTATCAACATAGATTTCTTCTTTTCCATTAATGATTCTGAGAGGATTATCCAGTATACAGGGTTGATAATCTGCTTCCTCGTTGTTCAGTTTGTTAACCCTCTTGCAACATCCCTTCAGTCGAGCTTCTAGATCCTCAGCAGATTGTTTGGCATGATTGGTTGGTTGGGATGATTGAGCTCTAGGAGCTTGAGAGGCTTGTTCAGCTTCATATTCATCCATGCCTGCCTTTGTGAAAGGGCGATGTGCTTCTGTAAGGTCCACATCAGGCATTGGCTCACTATCTGAGCTAACTTCCAGATCTGCATCATCATGTGCTCTCCAATCACCATACTTCTCATAGAATTCTGCATATCTCTTAGCATAGTATCCTTTGATGTGCTCTAAGATATCACCAGAAATCTCTTTGTCATCTTCTATGAGAGTAACCATCCTTTCCAGGACAAAGAAATCAATTCTTCTTCTCACTTTCACAGTTTTCAGTGAGATGTCCTTCTTGTTCACCACATTTGAGCCTATTTCCATGGTAAAGTCTGGTTTCACACCTATGACTTCAGTACCATTGTCTTTAAGAACATACTTGGACACATTCCCACTGACTGGATCCTTTACCACAAAAACAGATGTGATGTACCCATTGTTTTTGTTTTTCAATAGCTCGAAGCTATTTACTTTTCTTTTACCAATAGGCTTCTCTGTCAAAACTGCTCCATGCTTCTTTTTCTTAGCTGCTATAACTATCTTTCATTTTCTTTTAATTGCACGCCAGGCTTGTGCTCTAGTCTTAGTTCTGTTGGATTTGAAGTTCTTGACAAGTCTCCGTACTTTGACAGTTTCTTCAGGTTGACTTTAGACAGCATCTTTCATGACAACTTCATTTTCTTGGCTCTTGACAGTGTCCTCTTTGACAACATCTTTCACTTGAGTGTCACTAGCCTTTTTGACAGTATCCTTGTCGACGGTATCTTTTTCTGAATCGAAGCATTCAACCACAAATCTCAAGATACTTGCCTCCAAGGCTTCAATAATTTCTAACTCCCCTTCATCATTGACAACATCTTTCTTTTCAGTACTGAGAGTTTCTTGCTCTTCTTGGGCTCCATCCTTTTGAGTTTGTGATTCAACATTCTCAGATGCTTCTCTTCCATGACTTCTGCTTCCTCCAAATCCACCACTTCCTTCAATATCATTCTCATCATCATCCAGAGTATCATCATAGGTGCAGCTTTCTCCTTTTTCACCTCTTCTAGCATTTACATCAGAGATCAGCTTCTTGATGATTGAGCTAACATCCTCATATCTTTTTGCCAAAAGCTTGTGAATATGTTTGACAGCTTTAACCTTATCATTGGTGATACTGGATTTGAGAATTGGATTTAACCTTACCACCAATTTTCAAGGACTTGGAGTACTCTAGCCTGCAAGCTTTGTAAAAGTTGCATTGTAATGAACATGGTCAATCCGGTCTTCAGATAAATTTGAATAGCCCATCTTCTTTCCAAGTTAACCCTCACAGAGATACTTATTAATTTGCTTTTCAGTGTTGATGCCAATTTTGTAAAAGCTCCCCCTGCTTCACTGATTGTTTCATCCACCAACTTACTGAACTTTTTATCTTCATTTCTCAAAGTACTCTCCATGTAGTTAACCATCATCAGTTCTGCTTCTTCAGGGCTATATTCACTTCCATCTGTCCAGATATTTCCAGTAGTCACGTTCACATACTCAGGCATTTTGCCTTTGCCTTTACCCAGAGCATTTTGTTTTTCTTTTTCTCTCCATTCACTCTGCACACGCTGGAATGGAGCTTCAGTTTCTTCATGAATTGTCTCATTGATTTTTAGTGGAGGCAGTACTGTTCTCTCAGACTTTTGAGTCTCCTTTAATTGCTCCATTAATAATATTGTCTCACCATCTAATTCATTTAGTTCTTCACCAAAGTTCCTTTCTTCTTTCTCCTGTTCCCCCTCACTTACACCTTCATCTCCATCTTAAATTTGCACTTGCTCCCCCTCACTTCTTGACTCCCCCTCATCTGTAGCTCCACCTTGTTTCTCACTCTCTACTGGTTGCTCTATGGTCTGATCTACCAGTTTCTCTTTATTCTGATCTACCCTTTCTCCCCCTTCGTTAAGTTGACAGCACTAAGAGTAGTAGAAAAGGATAGAAAAGAGCTTTGAAGCTCAACAAAACCAGCAGCTACCATGGTGGACAGTGCATCAAGTTTAGCTTCCATGGATGCACACTTGTCCTCAAGGGATTTCAACCTTGATTCAGCTTGTTCAGAAGGACCACCAGACCTTAACCTTTTTGATGATAAAGGAAAAGATTGGGGCAAGGAGGCTAATTGGTTTCCCACACTCTCATTGTTTTTCTAGGTGATCTCATCACTCCTCACAGAATGACTCTCAAGGCCTAGTGCCTTTTTGTGTGGGGCTCCCTCAATTTCACACTGGACATGCTCAAGTCCCTCACCTTTTGCCAGCTCGTTTGGCTGCCTCTCATTTTTATGTTCACCTCTCTTTTCTTTTATCTCTCTTTCTCTTTTCACTCCCTCACTCATCCTAGATGCATGGGTATGAGCAGTAGTTGCATGCATTTTAGTTGAAGAAGTAGAAAGTTTAGATTGTACCTTCATAGCAGAGATAGTTTGCTGATCATCATCAGAAGCATCTTCAACAATGACTGAGTCTAGATTAACCTGTACAGAGGTGACATCATCTTTACCCAAAATGTTACTGTCCACATGATGGTTGACAACAACTTTTGTGGTGTCTTTGACAACAGCTGAGGTTGTGACAGCAACTTCCCTTGGGTTAGTTGCTTTGAGGAGGTCGACCAAGGTGTTGGCTGTTTCATTTTCTGGCAGAATGCCACCTTGATCTATCTCAGTGTTTGAGGTGGTTGTGTCCGTTTCACTTTGAGAAATGGGTTCTTGTGGACCACTTGATGGGGGCTCATCCATGATTTGAGATGGATGATCAAAACCTGAAGGGTTGGGATTGTCCCCCTCTCTAGGTTATTGAGAAGAAACAATTGATGGATTAGAGAATAAAGAAGATGATGGTGTAGAAGGGATTTTTGGCTGTTCCACAGGGGCAACTTGTGGAACATCAAGAGTAGAAGTTTCATGACCCTTATTGTGCCCTAACTCCGTGTACATTTCTGCAAGTGTAGGCTCCTCATGAGTGTGTTAAAAAAAATGAGATTGTACAGACTCTTTACAGGATGCCTTGGGAGACAGGCCAGTTTCAATAGATACTTTTTGTTGAGAAGAAGCACCTAGGGATGTGTTTGATTCCCTTTTATCCTCCACAACCTTTTGTGAGACTAAGGAGTGGCTGACAGTGGTTTTGCCACTCTTAGCTCTCTCCTTCTTAGGCTCAAGAGGACCCACTGTGGGTTCACTTGTACTAACATCCTTATTTGCTGCATTAAGTGCAGTTACTCCCTCAACATTCTCAGAACTACTACCAACACCAGTTTCCAAGTGTCTTTTCTTGGATTCTTGCAGAGTTGTTTTTGTGGTCTTTGGTTGTCTAGAAGGTCTGATTAGAATGAACGGTATAGAATGTGGGTTAGCTGAATTTGGGTCTAATTCAGCTTCATTCTCAAGGGAGAAGATGACATACCCAGAGGGTAGTGCAAAGTCAAGATGAGGCTCTTGATCAACCATGTGCTTGGTGAAACAGAGTGGGATATATGCATTTAAATTTTGTGAATTGAGTGATGTGTGTGTATTTCTTTTCAGAACATTACACTCCATTGTGAGAGATGCATTATCATCAATATCACATAATGAATTTAAACACATTGTAAGAAAGCGAGGATATGAAGGAATTTCTACACATGCGGAACGTGTATAACAATTTATACGGTAGAATTCCTATATAATCATGCATATAGATCGTATTAAAATTCAAGAATTAAGAAAAATACCTTAGCAAGCTTCCAATTCGTGCGAAATAAGAGTTACTTTTAAATATTTTTATTTTTTAATTTTAAATTCTTACAATAAAATATAATATAATAACATGTATTTGATATAATTTTAACTTTACTTACATTTTTAGAGTAAATATAATAAATAAATTTAATAAAATTATAATAAAATTATTTTTTAATATATTTTTGGTGAAATTTGAATTTTGAATCCCTGCATATTGCTAACATATATATTATATATATATATATATATATATATGTTAGCGTTCAAATAGAAACCAACCTTAGAATAGAAACTAGAAACCTACACTAAATAAATTATATTTCATTTATTTTAATGGCCCCGCTAGGGGCACCTTCACAAAAAACTTATAAAATTCTTGGCTCTATTCAACAAGAATAAAAAAATAAAAAATAAAAAAAGGTACTGTTCACGTGCCACGTCATCACGTGAACAATGACTCCTTTTTTTAATTTTTTTTATTTATTATTTTTTTGTTGAATAGAGCCAATAATTTTAAACGTTTTTTGTATTGGGGTACCCCTAATTTGGTCATTAGATTAGCTTGAAATATTTAATTTATGTTTAGTTTCGAGTTTCTATTCTAATTTAGTTTCTATTAGAACAAGACCCTCTTAAAATTATTGGCTCCATTCAACAAAAAAATTAAAAAAGAAAAGAGTTACTGTTCACGTGATGACGTGACACGTGAACAGTAACTTTTTTTTAAAATTTTTTTAAAATTTTTGTTGAATAGATCCAAGAATTTTATAAGTTTTTTGTGAAGGTGCCCCTAGCGGGGCCATTAAAATAAATAAAATATAATTTATTTAGTGTAGGCTTCTAATTTCTATTCTAAGGTTGATTTCTATTTGAACGCTAGCCTATATATATATATATATATTGCAATTTGTTTATAAATTATTTATTTAAAAGTAATTAATATTAAAAGATTTCCGAAAAGTAAGGTGTTAATCCAAAATGAAAGGGGTAATTTTAAAGGTTTTTTTTTGAAATTTAGAAATTCATGGGTATTTAATTTAAATTTTTAGAAATTATTTAAAATATGATGGTATTCAATTTGGATTATAAATTATTTTTTAAAATTTAGGTGTATTCGATCAAGATTCTAAAATGTCTTTCAAAATTTAGGTGAATTCAATGGATTTTGTAGGAAAAACGTTGAAATTTAGTGATATTTAACAATTCATTGATTTTTTTGAATTGAATAAAATTATGAATTTTAAAAGATTTGTTAGTGTATTTTTTTAATTTTTAAATTCGGCTAAAATTTATGAAATTTTTATGAATTTATGAGAAATGTTTCAAAATCTCTACATACTGATACAAGAATAGGCGTACAATACATCAACAAGTAAAATTAATTACACCTCCAAAATTGCTAACTAAACTAAAAATTATATTTCTAATAATAAATTAGTTATTAATATAATAAAACAAAATAAAAAATATCTTTTTAATTTTATATCTAACAATTCTCATTTATTTGTTTTGAAATTTAACAACCATCATTGTTTTAAGCTACAGATAGATAGATAAATGCTATATTTTAAAGAATAATGTTCCTAACCTTAGGAAACTTACCGAGCTTTTAGTATAATTTTTTAATTGATAATAATTGAACATGTCTCTTTATATTTACAAAAATAACCCTATTCTTGTATTATTTTTTTTAATAAATCCAGGAAACTTAGTTGAGGTAATTTCAGGAAAAACAAACCCTATTTTAAATGTAACATTTGGAACTCATTTCCTAAATTTATCCTTATTTATTTTCTTGTGATAATCTATTGTTGATAATGTTGTAAAAAACGGAAATCAGATTTAATTGATAAAGGCACCGAACAACGATTAATCGACGATTAATATTAATCCTGATTCGGACAGGTATCGAACAACGATTAATCGGTAATTAATCTCGATTAATCACCATTTTTTAGAACAAACTTGTTAGTAAAGGGATGTTTAGAGCAACTTCAATGGAAAGACCCATTACCTATCTTTCATGCTCCAACGGGACGGGACTCCCTATCCCTTATAAATTTTAGGTGAGAAAAAATCAAACCCCTTACTTAGGGGGAGAGAATAGCAAATCTCTATAATGCCACTTCATCATTCCTTCTTTTATAATACAATATATATATATATATATATATATATATATTCCCACGTTCTCATCATTCCCTAAATTGTCTAAAATATTGATTAAATATTATTTTTTAATTATATAGTTAAACCTCTTTAAATTTAAAGTAATAGCCTCGGGACCACGGGAAAAAATTGCTTTAACGAGTTTATTACTTTATCGAGAGTAAAAATATATTGTCTCTATTATATCGAGACCGGAAAAAAAATATTATTTTAATGAGGTTATTACTTTATCAATTATTACTACATCGAGTTTCAACCGTAGGTAACGAATATAGGTAACACATCATTGGAGTAAAAACAACTTTTTACTTTTCTATATTTTAGGTAATCATCATTATTTTATTATAATTTAGGGAATGAAAATAGGGATTACGAACGAAGATGCTTATACAGATACTTGAAGCTGGATCCTTAAAATTGATAAAGTCGACTGGGCTTATGTTTGGGCCTGAAGTACTCGAAGTATTTTATCTCACTCACTCGTGTCTGTTCTACAAGACTACAACGTCTGAACCAGCACGAACTGAAACACTTGTTCCGCAGGTTAGTCCCCTTCTTCCTTACCATCATTTCCATATACATCACATATTCTATGCGTGTACGTATTTATATAATGTCTCTGTACTTCTCGTTCTCTCTTGTTAATGTTTTAATTAGTTGCTAATTTGATGGAAACCCTAACTTCAATGTTTTTTTCGATTATTATTTATTTTCCATATTTTCTTACAAATTAAAAATGGATGTAGTAAAGCTTTTAGGAGGTTGTAATAACCTAATTGTATAATTACTGAATTAATCTTCATTTGAATTCATGCTATGTTTCTTTGATAATGTTAATTGTTTTTTAGTGATTTGGTGAGCATCATGTTTTTTACAAGAATATTTGGGAGGACACTATGTACTGCTGCTAAATCCGAAAGTTCAGCTGCCGCAGCTGCTGCTACTACGGCTAGGATGGGGCATAACCCACTTGAGGAGTTTTTTGAGACTGATAGAAGCCCGGATGAGGACAAACCTGTTGTCTATGGTAGATTCTGTTGCCCTTTACTTCTTGGGCTCCTTAGTAGTCCTGTATTCAAATTTTACTAGTTATTTATCATTATGTTGTTGATTTCATATTATTGCAAGTTGAAAAAAAGATCATACGAGAAAATTGTATTGCTTCTTGAATAGATGATATTTGTAAACATAGTTTGATATACTCAACAATATCTGAATATCTGTTTGTGTATTTCAACTTTCTGCAATTTCTTGGTTGAAGGATGCTTGCCAAGATCTTCTGCACCTTAATTTCTTTTGTGCATATGCTTGAGTTGCTTAGAATTTTGATTCAGGTCGGAGTTGGAAGGCTTCAGAACTACGTCTGAAGTCTTGGGATGATCTTCACAAACTATGGTATGTTTTGCTAAAGGAGAAAAACATGTTGATGACTCAACGTCAGATGCTTAATTCACAGAATTTACGGTTTCCCAATCCAGAGCGTATTCCCAAGGTACTATTCTGATGCTTTGGTTAAATTATTATATTAACTATACGACTGCTAAACGGATCCTTGGATTATGAGTTGTAGGACATAACTGTCTACCTAACTCACTCAAGAGGAAGTGAATTAAATAAGCTATAGTTTGGCTGTTTGATAAAGCTGAATGTAAAACTTGTATAGTTTCGACTGCTTAACAAAGCCAAGCGAGTTTCATGAATACATTTTTTTAATCTACTTTTTAGTAATTCAAACTGTCCAACAGTTTTTGATGTTAATTTAGCCTATCAAGGCCAATGTCTTTTCATGATTTATTTAGCTCATTTTAGCTCCATTCAATTTATATTAGTTCCATAAACTCATAATTAATGATTAAATCGTTTAGTTTAGCACTCATTCAGTCCTGTTGAGATGTCATCTAATGTCCTCTAAATGCTGTTTTTGAAATTGGTTCTCATTCTTTATTCTGTATATAATTAGTTAACATGTTTTTTTGTAAAAGAACTATATGTTGACCTGTAACAGCAGGTCATGCTATATTCCTGCTAGTAAATCCTATGTAATTCATTGTAACAACTAACACCAGTGTATTATGTAATTAACCTTGCCTAACTTGATCTTAATCTTGTTCGAATATCATATTTAAATAAGTGTTCAATTACCACACTTATTCCACCATTGTTTTAAGTGGATGATTATGAGTAACTTTATTTAAAAAGTTTTCATTAGTTCCTATCTTTCAGTAATTCCCATAATTATGTCACTCAGCTTGTTTTCTAGTCAATTGCTTGTTTCTGGTTTATTATGTTTTCTTTTAAAATAATTAGAGTTTACTTAGCAGTTAACACTCACACAAAATGGGATGACTTGCTTTTGAATTAGAGACCCCTCCATGGCTCCATATACTCTTCTTCGCCTTTTCAAAGAGCAGTCCTTGTGAACTTCTAGTATGTCGTAGATTTTCAACTTGCCATATCTTATTTGCAGGTAAGGAAGTCCATGTGTCGGATCAAGCATGTACTGACTGAGAGAGCGATTGAAGATCCAGATCCGAGGAGATCTTCTGAAATGAAAAGGCTAATAAATACTCTGTGATTAGCTTTGTGTAGTCACTCCGCTATATTTAGGATTTCTGTAGCCAGTGGTGCTACTATTATCTTCTTTTGTAAGGCGCAGTTTGTAGAAACAGTCAAGATTCATTTGTACCTCTATTACTGGACAATTTGCAGCTTGTGAATCAATGATTTAAGTTTGGCTAGGGAATAGAAGATTTGGTATAACAATTTTCTATTAAACACCCTTAAAGATCTGAAGTTGTTTCAACTTAAATTTGAAGAACGAGTCTTTTACGAGTCATATTAGAGAGCTATAATAGTTGTAAAAATTGAGTACATTTTTATCATCTGACATTAATTTTATGCTTGTCCCTATGCATAAAACTACTCAAACAAAATCTATCAACTGTCATAACAATTCTCAATATTTTTAAGTATTGTTACAAAAGATTTGCAAAGTGCACTTAAACGAGCTATTATATTCAATAGAAACATAAATATGAACATTTTATGGAAAATGACTTCCTAAAAAATTTCCCAAATACCAAGTGTAGCAATTCAATTGGTTATAATAATAATGGACCCCTTGGTTATAATAATAATGAACCTCATTCATTCACACCAACCTCAAAAAATTTCATTATGTATTGTCATGTAAGCTTTGCCACATCATTTGGGAACAATTTTTGGGTACCAATTTGGGTACATAGCATTTACAAGGGTTAAGTATCAAAGTGGTCACTGATTTGAAAGCGAATTATCAATTTGTTCACCAATCTTTACGGGGTATCATTTGAATCATTAAAGTCATAATAAATATCAAACAAATACCTGTATATGTGTACTCAGGAAGTAAAAGTAATTATTCATCGAGTTCTACACATTTTTCTTAAATGCTACTATAATCAAATGAAATATTATGAATTCCAGTATTTTTGATAATATATTTAGAATTAAAAAATTTTATTTACTATTTATTTTTAATTAAAGTAAGGAAAATGACAATAAAATAAAAAATAAATAGTAAATGAATTTTAAAAAATCTAAATATATTATCAGAAATACTAGAATTATTAATCTTTCGTTTGGTTATGGAAGCATTCAAGAAAAATGTGTAGAACTCAATGAAAACTTATTTTTACTTTTCGAGCATATTTTAAAAATATTCATTTGATATTTATTATGACTTTAATAATTCAAATGATATCCCGTAAATATCGGTGAACCAATTGATATTTATTATCACTTTGATACTTAAGCCGCATTTACAATCTTTGAAATTTTTTAGAAAAAATTGATATCTATTCTATGATTTGGCCACTTTCTAATTTAGATTATTTAAGATTTCTTTGATTACAAGTATACAACGACGTCGTATTGTTCCCCGCCCTCACACAAACACATCAACCCACATTATTTCTCACACACACACACACACACACACAGGATCAAACACTTTCCAAAACCTAGAAAACCAAACAAAATGGGTCGAGGTCGGAAACGCAAAACCCCATCCCCCGAAACCCTACAACCCCCCACCACCCAAAACGACATCGTTTTCTCCATCAACAAAGTCCAACTTATCCACCCCACCACCACCACAACCACCACCACCAACGACCCAATTCGCCGCCGTGGCCGACCTCGAAAATCCCCCCAAACCCAAACCCCGGAGCCCACTCAACTCTCCTCTCCAAAACGACAATTAATTGACTCAAACGGCAAGGGAGCTGTTCATAGTTTAGATGGGTGGGAGAATGGGGCTAGGGTTGTTCCGTCTATGGAAGCGGTGGTGAAGGTGTTTTGTGTGCATACTGATCCTGATTTCTCGCTTCCGTGGCAGCGAAAGAGGCAGTATAGTTCTAGTAGTAGTGGATTTGTTATTGGTGGCAGGAGGGTTTTGACCAATGCACATTCGGTTGAGCATCATACGCAGGTTAAGTTGAAGAAACGCGGCTCGGATACTAAGTATTTGGCTACTGTGCTTGCTATTGGGACTGAATGCGATATTGGTGAGAATGTTGTTATCATTGTCTACATTTTGTTTTTTAGATAATTTGTTGCATCGTTTTGTTTCGGTTTGCTTGACATGATCTGTGATTGTTATACTGTATTACAATTCATTATTTCGTATGGAGCAATTCACTATTAGATATGAGGCTACTAGGTTTGGTGTTGTGTTTAGGATTGGTATATGAATAGAAACGTTTTTCGAACCTTTGCATAATGCTTTTGTAGAAACTTACATGTATTCATGTGGGTGTGGCATTGGTTATGTGAGTTAGTGTTAAAGATGAATGTGATTTTGTGCGTTGATGTTTTTTTATATTCATGATTTTGATTTTACAAGCTATGTTGTAGCTATGCTTACGGTGGCTGATGATGAGTTCTGGGAAGGGGTGTCCCCGGTGGAATTTGGGGATTTACCTACACTTCAAGATGCTGTGACAGTTGTGGGTTACCCAATTGGTGGAGATACGATATCTGTCACAAGTGGAGTGGTTTCACGCATAGAGATTTTATCATATGTACATGTGTCCACTGAGCTTCTGGGATTGCAGGTAAATAATATATTTATTTTTACATCTTAAAGATATTTTCTTGCATTTTAAATTAGAAAGTTATCTCACGACTTAAATTGTTTACAGATTGATGCAGCTATCAACTCTGGGAATTCTGGCGGACCTGCCTTCAATGACAGGGGTTCGTGTGTGGGCATTGCTTTCCAATCCCTTAAACATGATGATGCTGAGAATATAGGATATGTCATTCCAACACCAGTCATCAGGCACTTCATCCAAGATTATGAGAAAAATGGAGGATATACAGGTATGTTCTGGAAACTCAATAATCAGATTGTTTCAGAATGACTTACAATTCTTACTATTCATGTGTTAGGATATTACTAGCTAGCAATACTTAGTAACTTAGTTAGATGCACATCCTTACTTCTGTGCTGTAGACTATAGTGCACGTAATGTCAATTAGCTTAAATTCTTCTATGTTGTGAAAATTACTGACACTGCACGACTGCAGTGTGCTGTTATCCGACTGTGTAGTTTGAACTTGTTTGCAGTGTGCTGTTATCTGTCTGTGTAGTTTGAACTTGTTTGTAATATGTAGGGTGTGTGAGTAGCATTGTTTTAGTTGCAAAATTTGTTGTTTAGATATATCTTAACAGTTAATGCTTCTTGTTTTTCAAAATGTTCTGTTTATTTGTTATATTGTCATTCTGCTCACCTCCTTCTGCTGTTTTTCACATTTTTAATAAAATATTTGTTCAACCAGGCTTCCCTATTCTTGGGATTGAATGGCAGAAGATGGAAAATCCAGATCTGCGCATGTCAGTGGGGATGAAATCTAATCAAAAGGGTGTTCGAATAAGAAGAATTGATCCGACTGCACCAGAGTTTCAGGTTTTAAAGCCATCAGATATCATTCTAAGTTTTGATGAGGTTGATATTGCTAACGATGGGACCGGTAGGAGTTTTTTTCATTGCTTATTATATTAATTTGATTAGTAGTTTTTAGTGCTAGTACTAGTGCTATTGTTTCTGTAATTTCAGGCAGTCCTAGTATTAAGTTTTTGTATTATCTTTCTTGCTTGTTTTACTTACTTGACTTATTTTGGTAGTTGCGAAGTGTCTGCTTTCCGCATATGAGATTCCACTTTATTCAGTAAAGCAGTTTTGTTTAGATTGGCAAGTTTGTCTTTTCAGGGATTTTATATATTTCTTACTAATTTACTTTTTGTAATTTTCAGTTCCTTTTAGGCATGGAGAAAGAATAGGTTTTAGTTATCTTGTTTCACAGAAATATACGGGAGAATGTGCAGCAATCAAAGTTCTGCGCAACTCTGAAACACTAAAATTTGATATCAAACTTGGGTCGCATAGAAAGCTTATTCCAGCTCACAACAAAGGCAGACCCCCTTCATATTACATTATTGCAGGATTTGTTTTTACAACCGTATCAGTTCCATATCTTCGTTCTGAGGTATGCAACCATCCAATACTTTGTAAACAAATATGGATACATGTACATACCATATGTATCTGTGGTTAAAATGGTTTAAATACCAACTAAATCAAGTTATCACTTGCATATTTTCTTTTGAGCATTCTGTTTCTTCCCTTGTAATACTAATGGAAAGTTCTAGAGGCACTCAAGATTATGATTTAGAAAGTAGTAGTCATCTGTTAGGAAGTATTGGAAAAGTGATTGAAATGAGAGTAAGGCTTTTTACCAACAACTTGTGGTGCTTTGTGTGCTAAATCATATTCGGTAGTTTTTCTATAATTTTTTTCCCTCAGCTTCAGGTTAACAATATTTAGAAATTTGATTAGAGGCGATAGTGCTTGTTGCTTGATAGTAGTAAAAGAACCCCAGATGATGGCAGTGAAATAGGGAGGAACAGACAGTCTCAAATATTCTAGAAGATACCTTGGATGACACATGCACAAGTTTTTAAAATGGTGTTCTAATGCAAAGATCTGAATATAGCATCTGGATTCTGGCATGAATCATGATGACTATTTAAAGAATTTCCGAGGTTCTGGTTTTTAAATGAATGTTCCCTTTGAATTAGACAATATTTTAGTTTGCCACACAAAGCCTCCTTCATGTTCCTTCCTTAAAAACAACAAGATAGCTCTATCTGTTCGTCGGTAGTTTGTTGATTTCCAGTTCTCAAAGAAGACATTTCAGGACTTGAGCTTTAAAAATCTAATTTGGATGCTATTGAGTAGGTAGCTTGCCAATTTATGATGCTCTGTAGCCTCCTTTGCCACTTAGTTGATTGACAATTTACCAAGTAACAGAATTAAGTATGTGATGGTTGTTATTTTTTTTTTTAATGTGTTATGAGCCTTAGCACAGAATCTAGTTACATGCCTGGACAGAGCCCCTTTAAGACTATATTTTGCAGAGAATAAAACTGAATTCTTTATTCCTCTCTAAAGGCCTTTGTAGAGGCTACACATAGGCTGCATGTAGCAGGAGACACAGATCTTAAATCATAGGCTAATTATTGGAAAAACAGAATAAAACAAAACAGGAAACAACTAAAAAGTCTGGATGCTGCTGCTGCTGATTTCTTGCATTTATCACAACGATTTCTTTCCCATTACTATGCTGACTTCTTCCTTTTATAATACTTCGCAGTAAATGCATCCATACCATTATGGTACCTAATAAAATAATTCTTTTGCGTGCTTACTCAGTATGGGAAGGACTATGATCTCGAAGCTCCAGTCAAGCTGTTGGACAAACTTCTACACGAAATGCCTCAATTTCCTGATGAACAGATTGTTGTGATTTCTCAGGTTCTTTCATTGATTATTTTATTATCTATGCTATTTGTGGATGTAGGTTTTATCAGAATTGTAACCTTATATGTTGCATTTGTTTTCAAATTCTTTTAAAGGTACTCGTTGCTGATATTAATATAGGATATGAGGACATTGTCAACACCCAGGTTAGTTTTGATTGACCATGCAAGTGTAGTAGCCTGCGATAAATTGTCTCATCTGTTTAACGCCTGTTGATTTTGCTTCATTACCTATATCTAGGTTCTTGCTTTTAACGGTCAACCTGTGAAGAATCTAAAGAGCTTGGCCAGCATGGTAGGGAATTGTGATGCTGAATTTTTGAAATTCGATTTGGAATTTCAGCAGGCAAGTCCTCTTCTCTCTTCCTCCTCTCAAATACGTCTCTATTCCTAAATATTGTTTTCTAAAGTATATTATTTATGCAGATTGTAGTCCTTCAGACAAAGACAGCGAAAGCTGCGACGTTAGACATCCTAACGACACATTGTATACCTTCAGCCATGTCTGACGATCTCAAGTGACAGGGCCATATGTTTCTTCCTTCTCAAACCCCTCGGTCCCCAGCTCACACCAGATCTAGTTCTATGTTGAGTCCGAGTTATATTGAAAAAAGTTTTCTCTCTAGTAGTTGCTATATATAATTTGCGCTTGCAATTTTGAGTAGTGATATTATAAAATTATGTTGAAATTGAGGTTAATAGAAGCTTTTAGATATTGATTACAAGTGTGGGTAATTAGGGTTGGAGCTACACCAAATTTGAAATTGGTATTTGCTTGGAAGCCCTAAGCTATTTCTTAATACTTAATCTATTTTGGACCCATAAATATTGAAGTGATGAGAAAGTTCCTAGGAGAACTGTGCTCTGGCACTAGTTAAATCTGTGTAGGATTAGATAGATTACTACTACCTCTGGGAAACTACAAGTCTCTGACTAAATCTTAATGTATTGAAAGAAATTAAGAAATTATCTGATCCAGATCCTGTTCTGTTTGTATATGTCCTGCTCGTGTGACATACTTACATTCTCATCCAATTTCATACCATCAGCAACGCATCAAATTTTGCAGGATGGAGATGTCTCACGTGTTATACTGTTAGTCATACTGTTATTCCTTCTACACTACAGAATATTTTAAAGGAGCAAGACCATTGTTTTGTTCTGTACTTCCATCACGCAGTCCAAATGTAACACTACTTCTAAAAAGTAAAGACCAAAAAGAATTTACCATATTGTCGGAAATTTGACAAATTCCCCAGGCCGGCACCAACAGTTTTGAAATGTAGCTTTCGTCAGGCCGTTTAGTAGGTTATATCAACTCTTCACCATCATTCATTATAATAGTTTCTTCAAACACTTCTCAAGTTACTTGAAACATCAACATCGTTGCATGCATTATCTCCTCAAACATTTCCATCCATTTACTGTCCAACAAGGTTCTTGAAAATAATTGCAAACATGTCTTTTTTCCCTCTAGGATTAGTTTTTGTTGTGTTCCTACTCTTCCTGATGGCCAAGTCAGAAGAACAGGATGTCATAACAGCATTAGTTGAATTTATGGCAAAACTTTCACCTGGAAATGTTCAAAGAGATTTAAATTTCGGATGGAATGATACTTCAAACCCATGCACTGATAAGTGGGAAGGGATTACTTGTGATGGTAGCTTAAATTTCGTGAAAAAGATTATTCTTGATGAATATAATCTTACTGGAGTTCTTGATGCTGAATCTCTCTGCCAGACTAGTACACTTCTTGTACTGAGCCTTGCTAGAAACAATGTTGCTGGAGAATTAGGCAAAGAAATATCAGGCTGCAAAAACCTGACTCACTTGTATTTAAGTGAAAATCGTTTTTCGGGATCAATTCCTAGTTCTGTCTCCAAGTTGAGTAATCTGAAAAGGTTTAATGTATCACATAACGACTTCACTGGAGAGTTGCCTGATATGTCAAAGGTCACAGGCTTGTTAAGTTATCTGGCTGAAAACAATCAGTTTATTGGAGAAATACCTCAACTCGAATTTTCAAATTTAGTAGAATTTAATGTCTCTAATAACAATCTTAGTGGCCCAATTCCTGATGTTGCTGTTCGTTTTGGTAACAGCAGCTTTTCAAGTAATCCTGAATTATGTGGAAAGCCACTGTTAAACGTATGTCCCCCGCCTGGAAAATCACAATCTTCATCGAGTCAGTATCTTATGTACTCTGGCTATGCTGTTCTTGCCTTGATTGTGGTGCTTCTGGTTGCTTTCACAGTGGTCAAGAAGATGAAATCTAAAAAGAAGGTTATCATCTCTCCAAGGGAAGTACGGAGAGATGATAGTGATGCTGCTAGCACTAATTTCAGGAATGGAGGAAATAGGTCTGAATTTTCACTGACATCTGCTGAAACGGGAAGTGGTACATCATCCCTGGTAGTTGTTTCTACTCCACTGGTGAATGGGATGAAATTCGATGATTTGCTTCGAGCTCCAGCAGAATTACTTGGACGAGGGAAACATGGAAGCCTCTACAAGGTCATGCCTAATGGTGGTGTGACCCTGGTCGTAAAGAGGATCAAGGACTGGCCAATTTCCAAAGACGACTTCAAGAAGAAAATGCAGAGGGTAGGCCAAGTGATACATCCGAAAGTACTCCCAATTGTTGCCTATTACTGTTCCAAGGAAGAGAAGCTCTTAGTTTATGAATATCAGCGAAATGGAAGTCTCTTCAGACTCCTTCATGGTAAATCTCTCCTTTTATACTCTTAAACTTCATCTTCCATACATCTATAGTATCCACCCTAGTCCAGTATTTTGATGGCTTCCTTTCTAATTCCAGGATTACATAATGGACAAATGTTCAACTGGGGAAGCAGACTCAACATGGCCGCTAGCATTTCTGAGGCCCTTGCTTTCATGCACGAGGAGCTCGGTGATGATGGGATAGCTCATGGCAATCTAAAATCATCCAACATTATGCTGAATGAGGAAATGGAAGCATGCATCAGTGAATACGGCCTAATGGAGGTTCACAATCAAACCAAAACAAAAGCAAACAATGTAAAAACTGATAATCCGGATGTTGGTCCTTCATACACCTTCAAGGATGACATCAATAGCTTTGGTGAAATTCTTCTAGAACTGCTAACAGGACAAGTAGCTCAAAATAGAGGACCTGATTTGGCTAGATGGGTGCATTCAGTAGCAAAAGAAGAATGGATGATCCGAGTATTTGACAAGTCCCTCGCTTCAGAAGGTGCTAGTGAAGAAAGGATCGTAAATCTATTGCAGGTCGCTCTAAAGTGCATAAACGCCTTGCCAGATTCTAGGCCAAGTATGAATCAAATTGCAGACATGATCAACTCTATAAAGGAAGAAGAAGAAAGATCCATTAGCTGTTAACCTACATTTACATTCTCACAGAATCGCACCCCATAATCAACTGTTCAAATTCAATTTATTTCTTATGAATTTCGAATATAACAAATTAAGGTCGTACCAGTGCACAAGACTCGATTTACTAACCCTAACATATTCCAATAACTTCACATACATTGTAATTGCAATACTCCTATGATCAATTCATTTATTCATATGCACTCATTTTTACATCAAAAAATGTATTCTCCATCTATCGAAAAACAAAATTCTAATGCGCGACGAGAAACAACATTGCTCTAACCCTCACAATCTTCAAATCAAACTCTTCGCAACCTTCGCATCCGTATCAGCATCCACCGATCCTTTCACCACATTAGCATACCTTGACGAGAAATTCCGAAACAAATAATCATCAACCTGATCGGAATCGCCATTCTGTCCCGGTCCTTCATCGAAATTAAGCGCGTAACTCAACGGATCATACTGAAACTTGGAACTCTTACTACTCCCCAAACTGCTTTTACTACTACTCCGATTAAATCGCCGAATAAACGTCTTCCACTTCGGACCAGCGACAATTTCGGACCACTCGCGAATCTTCTTTAAAGAGTTGATTCCACGTGTCCAGAGGCCTTCGTCACTTTCCGGTGACCGGAATTTGCTCCACCAAGCATTTCCGGTGACCGGAGATGACTGATTAGTCGAATTCAAGTACGGTAAGCAGAAACAACAGCGTCGTTTAGCGAAGATCATCTCTGATTGTGCGTCATCTTCATTTGATTCTATATCTATAGATGAAAAATCATGGCTATTAATCGCCATTGTCAACAAAACTTCGTCGTTCTCTCTCTCTCTCTCTCTCTCTCTCTCTCGTTAATTCACTTTGAATAAGAGAAGTTCAAATTGTATATAAACACAATGATTGTGTCTATCTATCTGTAATTGGAATAGAAATGAAAAAATTTAAAATGCCTAGCTGTAATCGGGGGTTTAGTTTCCTTAACGGCTACAATAGCACCAGTGTGACCGTTACCGGGCAATGCCGGTGGGCGATATATTAATGGGTTTAGTGGGTCTGTAATATGACTGGCGCTTAGGTGGCAAGTGCGTTCTTTAATCTTATTGGTGGTTCTTAGTGGGGCCAGCCAGCTAATTATATTCCAAATTAATCTAGCTTTATTATATTTCCGAAAATGGTGAAATAAATTAATAATTTGTACTTTCAAAAGAAATCTATTTCTTGTTTATTGATAAAAAATATACTCTCTTTGTTCCATTTATTTATTTACATTTTTTTTAAAATTACGTTTAACGTAAAATCTGACACCAAACCGATCCGATGCAAACAGGGCCTCTTTACCATGTTAAATATGGACTGATTGAACAAGTCCAGTGCAGGGTGGCCCAACAGAATATAATAGAAAGCGTAAAGAAAACTTGAAGAACAATTTTATCAGAGCTTCGTATCTTCAGCTTCCCCAAATTTCGTATCTATCACCGTAAGTATACTACTTCTTTTATGAATATGTATGTTTATGATTTTGTGTATGCAATTGGTTTTTAATAATATGAAATTAGGGTTTTAGCTTCAGAAATTGTCTTCTTACTGGTTATTAAATTGTTATTTTGTTGTAGATTTAATGGCAGAAACAAAAATTGAGCAGAAAGTTGAAGAGGCAGCGAAAATCGACTTGTTTGAAGACGATGATGAGTTCGAAGAGTTCGAAATTGGCCTAGGTATATCTTTCCCTTCCTTTTCCCCCAATTTTTAAATATTCGAAACTCGTAAAATCGCATTGTTTCTATTTTAATTTTAATTGCTACTGTTATGAATTCTTATATTCGTATCGTGTTATACTATTGAACATTGAATGTGTTAGGGCTTCGATAAGTGTTATGAAGTAAATGGTGAATAATTTGTTACCTTGTTTGCAATACTAGGGTTCTACGGATTTGGTTAATTAGTAGATAGTAGGTAGGGTTCTACGGATTTGGTTAATTAGTAGATAGTAGGTGTGGATGAATCGTTGTGTTAGTATCGCGTTGTCTTAGTTTTACTGATTAAATGATGTTGTAATGGTAGAGCTTGAGGAAAAGAACGAGGTAGAGGCGGATGTAACACAGGAGTGGGAGGATGATTGGGATGATGATGATGTCAACGATGACTTTTCTTTGCAGCTAAAGGAGGAGTTGCAGAACAATCTTACTGAGAAGAAGTGAGTGAATGGGCTAAGTGATGGTTTGCGTATTTGCTTAGCTAGAGATGGTTAAGAGTGTTTTTCTTAATGTAGTTAATTTGGTAGAAGAATGCTTGTACTTTAGTGCATGCTTTTGTTGAATATATTGTCCGACTGTTGCAACTTGTTATTGTGCGGATGTGAACCTTGTTACTTGATTTGGTCTCGCAATTTTATGTCACTTCACTAGTTGTGTTTGAATGTTTATGTGGTTTTGGACCTTGGTAATGTTAATGTTTCAACTGGAGAACAAGTCTAATCAGACGAATAGGTACATCCCAAGAGACCCTGTGAAATGAACTAAGGATAGAGAAGACTATACATGTAAATAAAAGGAAATTAAGAAAGTCCATGATTAAGCATCTCTGTCCATGTCTTTATAATGTGCTGCCCAGTCATCAATTATTATCATGCAGGAACTAGGATGCAATGCTTGCTGCCTGCATAAACACTCCAATTTTTAGTGTAGAAATCTATTCAGATAAGCTAATGATTACAAAATTACAAGTATTCTGTCCTATTGATCTATTATGTTTGCATGCCTCTGTTGTTTTTGTCTTATTTTTAAAATTTTATAATATCCTTGGACCCTAGATTGACAAGGCTCCATAATATAGGTATTCTAAGTTGGAGTTAACTAGTTCCAATATATCTCCCATTATCAGGTGAAACTTGGTAGATGTAGTAAAGTCGAAATGGCGTCCCTGAGCTCAGTTTTACCTCATGTAGTTAGTAACATCCAAGGAAGCTTGAAATCAAAATTGAAACTTGTTGAAGTTCATAAATTGAGAAAATGTATGGGGACATCAGACATGGGGTTTAGTTAGGGGGTGTCCTGATCTGTTTACACTCTAGGTGAGGTACTCATGATCAGTGAGATACAAAGTGCAGAATTAGGAGTTTTGCCTCTCGCTTAGAAAATGCTCGACAAATCCGTGTAGGGATAGAACTTAGAAGAGATGATCGTCTGATAGTATCAATGGTAGAACAGAAGGCAGTTTACGGCAAGGATATATATATATATATATATATATATATATATATATATATATATATATATATATATATATATTATAGGGTGACTTTTGAATATTACTGTCATTTACAATCAATTTTAATAAGACAGAATAGACTGAGATGTTTTATTTACAATCAATGTTATGCATCAAGTCTCATTTCTCGAAAAATAACATCTGCATCAAGTCTTTGCGAATCTATCCGCTAGTGAGTCTTTCCCATTAACATAACTGAAAGGACTGCCCAAACCGGACTTAAACTGCCCTTCCATTCCAAACACAACACTAATCTTCAGCAAAATCTTCTCCTCAATCTCACAATCTTCAACCAAACACAACACTAATCTTCAACCTCAATCTTCTCCTGCTCCCTCAGTTTCTCTGGTCTTTGTTCAATTAATTGCTCTTTATGTAATTAATGGTGGAATCAGAATTCTCCATAACCTAGGGCTAAAATGATTTTAAAATAGAATGACCATAATACTAAATGATTTGTTTGTGATTTTTCACTTTTTACTGGACTGAAATTAACATTTCTTTTGATTTTCCAAGGTTGATGGACTGCTCTCTGTCCCTTTTTATGGGTAAATTAGATAAATATTGGGGGTGTTTGGGGGAACTTTTTTCCAGAATAAGTCAACTTATTTTAAGACAAAATTAGAGATTCCCAACTTATTTTCCAACTTATTTTTGCAACTTATTGAATCTCAAACATACATTAAATACTTGTATAAATTTTTTATCAAAATACAAAATTTTTACCCAAAAATAAGTCCATAAATCCATCTTATAAGGTGAGCCAAACAGGCCAAATTGTCACCTTTGCACGTAACTTAAAATATTTTTCTTGTTATTACTTTAAAGGTTATAAATCATCGATTGAATTACTTCGATTGAATTACTCAAAGAGATGCTAATTTTGACTTTAAATTGCAATGTTTTATTGTCATTCTTTTTGACGTTTAAAAAATCTACACATCAAAAATAGAATTCGCACTAAACTAAATGTGCATTATATTTTATTTTGTACTTTGAATTATACTTGCAAGAACAATGTAGCAATCTAAATTGTCGACAAAAATGACAGTTAATGTACCTGAAGTAGATAGCTAGGATGAAGGTAATGGTGGTACCAAGATCAATGATTACGGTGGTAAATGTTACTGATGTTAAAATCGCTCAAAACAAACAAATTTTGTAACAGTGATCCTCCGCAATTTGTACAAGTACAAGGATAATATAAATGCAGCTAAAACTCGATCAAAAAGTTTAAGTAGTCATTTAAATTCTCGTTGAATAATCGATGAAGAAATAAAGGTTGATGAACATAATGTTTGGTTGGGTGATTAAATTTGTATAAATTTATTCATACATCTTTACATGTATTTTTATCTTGAGTTAAATGCACTTTGCATCCCTCAGCTTTATTCTAATTTCAATTATGTATATGTAGTTTAATAAATTGCATTTTGCATCCCCCAACTTTAAATTATACTAGCTTAAAACCCGTGCGATGCACGGAATTTGTTTTAATATTATTTTAATTTTTTTCGTTAATTTGAATTAATTTTTTTAAATAAGAATTTTGGAGGTTTGAATTTTTAAATGAAACGATGATCATAATTATATAAATGTTATCCGTTATATTTTTAGAAAATGAGTGATTTTAGTTAGAAAATATAAAAATGTGATAGGCTTTAGTTGAAAAGGTAATCAGTTAATTATTAGTAATTAATTTTTTTTTATTTTATTGAATAGAATGTCCGTGATATAATTCGAAAAAGAGATGACTTCGTTAGAGAAAATTAAAAAGGTAACATGTTTTAGGTGAAAAAGGTAATTATTAGTTTATAGTAATTATAATTTAATTATGTTATTTACAAAATAAAATTGCTTGTTATGTTTTTAGAAAAAAGGAAATTAATGTTGTCCGTGATATTTCTAGAGAGAGAATAGTTAGAAAATATAAAAAAGATGATACGTTTATTAAAAAAGATGATACGTTTATTAAATAGATAAAAAAGATGAAAAAGATAATCGGTTAATTATTAGTATTATAATATTATTATTTTATTTTATTAATTAGAACGTCAATGATATAATTGGAAAAGAGAGATTTTAGTTTAAGAAAATTAGAAAAAATAACGTGAAAATTAAAAGATGACATACTTTAGGTGAAAAAGGTAATTGATTAGTTTATAGTAATTATAATTTAATGGTTATTTTACTAAATTAAATTGCTTGTAGTGATTTTAGAAAATGCTAAATTAATGTTACCCGTGATATTTCTAGAAAAAAGGAATTTAATTAGAAAAAATAAAAAAGATGGTACGTTTTTAGCTGAAAAGGTAATTGATCAATTATTAGCATTATAATGTTATTATTTTATTTTTTTTAAATAGAATGGTCGTGATGTAATTTGAAAAAGAGAGATTTTAGTTAGAAAAAATAAAAAAGGTAACCCGTGATATAAATGGAAAAAGAGATATTTTAGTTAGAGAAAAGGGAAAAGGTAACGTGTTTTGGTTGAAAAAGTTAATTGATTAGTAGTTAATAGTAATTATAATATGCTTTTTAGTTAGATAAAATATAAAAAATATTATATTTTACCTTAAAAAAAGGAAAATGCTTAGTTATTAAAAAATAGAAAAGGTAATATGTTTAACCTGAAAAAGGAAATTGATTAGCAAAGGAAAAGTTTTAGTTAAATTGAAAAAAAATTGTTACGTAAAATATAAAAGAAGATTTTTAACTGTAATTAAGTAAGGGTAAATAAGTAAAATCAACAGGTACCGTACTGACCAACCAAACTTTTAGTGTTTCGGCTTTTATATAATAGTATAGATGTCAAATCACAATCCCTTATACGTTTTCTATTAAAAATAATATTTCTTTTAACGATTATATTGACAAATGCGATATAAAATTGTGTAGTGATTATATATTTATATTTTAAGATGGTACAATATATTTTAATGATTTTATATGTATCATATATCATAATAGTCACAACTTTATTTAATGGAAACATATTAGTTTAATTTATTACAAATATAATATAATTGATTAATGGTCAAAAAATAATATTAAATTATAATTTAAAGAATTTTAAATTGTAAAATTAGTTACGTGTTTAAAATCTATAATTTATATCATCATTGCAATTATTTTATATCACATTTGTTGATGTATTCGTTAAAATCAATATTATATTTGATATAAAATGTATAAGGGATTGTGATTTGACTTATGATTTAAAGTTTGGGGATACAAAGTGCAATTTATGAAATTACATATACATAATTGAAATTGGACTAAAGCTGGGGGATGCAAAATGCAATTAACTCTTTTATCTTCTACATTTTCATCTTCATACATTAACTTCATTTCAATGATAAGTGGATTTTATATTCATTTGGAGCGTTCCATATCGACTTAAATTGATTGTCTTGAACTCAAGTTTGTTGTAGTTTTGATGTGTTTTGTGTAGTTGTGTAGGTTTGCAAGAATGTCGATTATGGTGGATGCTTCTATCGTTTTTGGAGGTTAAATTGATTAAAATTCAGATTTTTCGGGAAGATTGCGCAGTCTACACTGTTTTGGCCATATCTGGAGTTCCAGAAGTCCGTTTTCAGCGATCTTACTGCCCACGCGAAGCTTGGGAGATTTTCTACAACATGGGACATGTTTTACACGAGCAGGTTGCGTGTGTTGGGAGCAGGCAGCACGACAAGCAGACTGATGGAAGCAGGAAAATTACTGTTTTACCCTTTTCAAGTTTTAATTGTATTTTGGGCAGTTTTTAGTAACTTAATTGAATTCTAATTGTAATAGAAGGTAATTTCTTGCTGGGCAAGAAATCTAGAGCCTATTTAAACACATCTTAACGTTGTAATTCGTATCATAGTTTTTATTTTATTGTATCATAGCTTAGATCTGCAAGGGAGAAAAGGAGAGAAGGATTCAACGCTCGTGACAAGCAACGGATCTAGATCTACTTCATCTTTTGTGTTATTCTGGATTATAGATTTGTTTTCTTAACTCTTTGTTTTATTAATATTATTGCTTCTTTCTTTCATATCTCTTGTTATTTATCATGTTTTCATCAAATCCCATGACGATGAACGGTTCAATTATGAGCTAATCGTTGTCATGGGATTCTAACGGATTTATTTATGGAGCTCTAGTATCTTGATGCTTTAAAGATCTGTGTGTGATGTATATCTGATATCCTCGTATGGTTGTGCTTTATGAATTTAGATGTGTAGCTAACATCTAATTTGTTAATCTCTTGTGAAGCGAGAGTGGATCTTGAGATTTAGAACTTGCCATGCTAGCATAGGATAGGTTGATGTTTTAACATCATGATTTGTGACGTAAATAGAGATATTATGCAGCCCTATGTGATCTTAATAGACAACTTGTTCTTCAACCGTTATGTTTTCAAATCGTATAGAGATATAGGGTCTAAGCATGATTGGTGTCTATTCATCTTCTATCTCTTTTGTGGATGTATGTTTAGTTTGGTATTCGTATACTGAGAAGTAGCGTTTACTTGTTTCGTGTTATCTGATCAGATATCAAAACCATCACGTGCATTGATTAAAGGTGTCAGATCTAAGTGAAGTATTTAATGAAGTTAGGATCCCAAGTTTACTCTCATATAAGTAATTCGATTTCAATTCTCATTAGTTAATTTAATTCTTAGTTTTATAATTTGCATCATAGTTTAATTTAGATAATCAAATTTCAAATTGTTATTTGTCTTAGCAGTGAATAATAATCATACATTATTGCATAGGTGCATCTACTGAATTAAAACCATAACCAGATCTCTGTGGGAACGAACTTGACTTATTCATATATTACTTGTGATCACGTACGCTTGCATGATTTTGTGTTAACATTCAACTAATGTCATTTTTGCGGTATTAATTTTATAATCTTAGTAAAATTTATAATCATTGGCAAATTAAATAGTCCTCATAAAAAAAAAATCACCAAGCCTTTCGGATATTTTTCGTACCAATATTTGACTAAACATTAATTAAATTTAAAGCTACACTAACGTGTCCTTTATAAGTTTACAATCCAACTGATGTGTTACATATTTGTAAAGAAAGAACGACAATAATACCACAAAAACTGAAAAAATGTACCAAAATAACGTTTTTCGGAATTGGTGGCCAAAAATACCCGCCAGTTACGCATTTGCGAAATGCATAATAGAAAAAAGTTGGTGTTACGCATTTTTCAAAAGCTTAACAAAAAAAAAAAAAACTCAGCCTATTACGCATTTGATAAGTGGGTAACTAACATAATTTTTTTTTCTATTACCCCTTTGGAGAATGCGTAATAGCATTTACCCATTCTCCAAATGCGTAATACGAAGTACTATTTCACCTATTACCTATTTTTTAAATGCGTAACTAATATAAAACCTATTACCCACATCTCAAATGCATAATAGAGTGGTATTTTTGGCCACCATCATCATTTTGTGATATTCTTATAATGGGTTAGTACTATTCCGGGTATTATTGGCCTTCACCCATTTGCAAATTGCATGCATACCAAACATATATTTAACAAAATGCGAACAGGTGTGTTACATACTCCGTATAATTTTAAAGCTCAACGGACATGTTTCTTATTTTTAATGTTAAACAAATGTTTAAATTTAATTTTTAAAGAGCCTATAAAATCAGTTTTTTCGAATTACCAAACAAATATTTATGAGAACTTCTTTTCAAAGAATAAAATGCTGGGAAAAAGGTAACAACATTTTTATTTTATTAATAAATAAATTTGAGGCTCCGTCAAAGACGGGTGGGAATTTTCTTATTGGATATTAAATTTTGGGTGGAAAATGTACTATTCAAACTCAAACTATTAGAAATAATAATATCAATTAAAACATAAATTAAAGAAAAAATTTAATGTTTAATTAAATGCATAACATCAAAACTTTTGAACAAATAATTTTTTTGCAAAAAGAATTCAAGGTTATATCTTTAAAAAAAAGAAAAAAAAATTTCATATGTTGTTAATAGAGAGCGGTATCGTTGCAACATCAACACATCATTTTATTAACTCAGCATCATTTTAGTAGATGATATGTATCATGATTTATAATTACATTAATATAATCAATTGTAATAAATTAGAATACACGTATATATCTAAATTACAATTAATGACACCATTTTTTTAATATAATAAATTATTTTAAAATTAAAATAGCCCAACACAGCGAGCTTAGAGCTTAAATACTACTCCCTCTGTCTTTAATTACATTGCTCATTTCTTGAATGACACAGGTTTTAAGAAATAAAATCATTAGCAGTCTACTAAAAATTTTTGAAACGCATTCAAAACTGAAATTAGCGCCTAAGCTAAAATTTCAAATGGCCAATCCACAATTAATGATATCCATCAATAGGATTACAAGTAGCAAAGTCAACAATCAATCAAATCTTCCCATTACATGCACATGGATTATGTTAATTATACAACAAAATTACACATATAAGTACAACAAATTTTTTAGAATTATAAATTCAAAAAAAAACCTCAGCATCATTGCTTTGCCCCCATTTGTTCAAAAATGAATTCTGGTATTTGAATCAACCATCAGATGGAGACACAGAAGGGAAATAGATGATCATCATCACAAAAAAGGTCAAAACTCAGCTGTGACTCAAGGATGGAAGTAGTCATGTGGCTTTTGAACAAGCAGACATAGGGGAATTTTCATCATGGTGCAATTCAAGAAGTGACCAATCTGTTCAATGTCATAAGAAGAACAATCAGCACAATATGGAGCACTGCAAGGAGGCAAAAGGCAGCAAGTCAGACATATAACATGGCAACAAAGGGTCATAACTCAGGGAGAAAAAGAATACAACTGCAACCTAATGCAGTTACTGAGATAAGCATGGGGGACAGAGCATGCATAAGAGACTTGACAGTACAGCTTAAAGTGTCTTCAAGTACAGCAAACAGAATGATAAAGAGGAGGCTCATTAAACCTCACACAAACCCTTTACAACCTGCTTTGAAAGAGGCAAACCTATTTCAAAGGGTTGAATGGGTTCTAAACTTGTTAATTGGAGACACACCAGCATCAAAAAGGCAATATTATCCTATGTACGACTTTGTATACATTGATGAAAAGTGGTTTTATTTAAGCAAAAAATCACAGAGTGTTTACCTGGAAAGAAATGAAAAGGGCAAGTACAGGGCTGCCAAGTCAAGCAAATTACCCAAAGTTATGTTTACAACTGCTGTAGCAACACCAAAATTTAATGCAGAAAATGAATGTACCTTTGATGGGAAGATAGGTATCTTCCCATTCACTTACCAAGAACCAGCTAGGAGGGCTTCCAAGTACAGAGCAAAGGGGACAATTATCACCAAGGTTGTTGAATCAGTTGGGAAAAAGTAAACAAGAAGCATGTTAATCAATGATATAATACCAGCAATCATGCAGAAATGGCCAACAACTGAAGGTCCAAAAACTATATACATACAGCAAGACAATGCAAGGACACATATAGCTCAAGATGACCTAGAGTGGCAACAAGTTCATCAGTTAGGGGACTTCACATTCATTCTTGTGCAACAACCACCAAACAGTCCAGATTTAAATATTTTGGACTTAGGTTTTTTTAGAAGCATTCAAAGTTTAATGCACAAAAAAATGCCTAAAGATGTTGGTGATATGTTGGAGGCAGCGCATCAGGCATATTGTGAACTAGATGCAACAACACTGGGAAATGTATGGCTATCCTATCAATATGTCATGAATGAAGTGCTAAAAGTGAAAGGTCCCAACGATTACCTTGTGCCTCA
Organism: Kitagawia praeruptora; assembly: GCA_037693485.1. Classification (NCBI taxonomy): domain Eukaryota; kingdom Viridiplantae; phylum Streptophyta; class Magnoliopsida; order Apiales; family Apiaceae; genus Kitagawia; species Kitagawia praeruptora. Next base: position 24,372,878 of record CM075350.1, on the reverse strand, counting down.
TGTTAATAAGAAGAAACTAACAGCTGAGGGTAAACTACCAGTTCAAGTCACTGCACCAATGTGGGCTGTCCATGAGGCATGGAATTACATACATGGATCAAACAAAGCATCATCTTCAAGGTTAAGTGCAACAATGGGGACATGTAAGCTTAGTTTTGATTATAATGTACTAGTGCTAGAAGTAAGCTTAGTTTTAAGCAGTCCATGTATTAAAAGTAAGCTTAGTTTCAAGAAGTTAATGTATATACAAGTACTTGATCTTAGAGTGTCCCCAAGCATCATTGACAACATCAACCACCACTAAGCACACACAAGGCTCCAATCAGTCAAAACTGGTTGCTTATGGCACACTAGGACAGTAATTGTGTCTTAGCAAAATGAACTATCATCATAGATCCACAACTAATTATATCCACCAATAAGATTACAAGCAGCAAAGTACAAGAACAAGCGATTACCATTTCTCATTTCTTGAATGACACAACTATGAAGGAATGACACAACTATCAATAAGATCCAATCCACAACTAATTATATCAAGCAATAAGATTACAAGCAGCAAAGTACAAGAACTAGCGATTAACAACAGAACAAGAGAGTAACAACAGAACAAGAGATTAACAAGACTGACAAGTTCATGTAACTACAAAAAGAAGCATTTAGCTACAAGAACAAGTGATGAACAACAAAAACTACATAAACAACCTGACAAGTTCATGTAAGTACAAGAACATGCATTGTACCTACATAAACAAGCGATTAACTACACAAACAAGAGATTAAGTACATAAACAAGAGATTAACTACATAAACAAACGATTAACTACACAAAAAAAAGATTAAGTACATAAACATGAGATTAACTACATAAACAAGCGATTAAGTACAAGAACAAGCGATTAACTACACAAACAAGTTCAAGGTAGAACATCTTTACTCCGTTTAGGAGCGAGAGCATGCATATTCTGAATCAGCCTCAACATCGTCATCCAAGTCATCGCTCGACGGATCCAGAGCAACAACGACGACCACATCAACTGGATCTGAAGAAAGAGGGGACGGAGGAGCATCATATTCATCCAAGGGGACTTCAACAACACTTTTATGCAACGGCGATCGAGGGTTTTGAACCACCGTCACATTCGATTTCGCCACCGCGTCTCAATCGAAGAATTTCACGATTATAACTGTGTTCCTCATCACAACAATCACCTTTGTCACAGTGATCGGGATCAGAGCACTCGTAGTTAACTGTATTACCAGATTCATCATCGAAATCGGAAAATCCTTAATTTAAACTCATGTTTTTGATAGAGTAATTAGGGTTTGGTGGCGGAGAGTAAAGAGATACGGAGACACGAGAGAAAATAGATTAGAATTATAGTGGGAATAGGTAGGGGGGTTGGGTAATCGTATACAGCTGTCAAACACAGCTCATTGCATGTGTTTTTTTAAGAGTATATTATTTGTTTGTTATGATAAAAAATAGTAATGGAAAATGTATTTTCATTTACCTAAAACAGAAAGTGAGAAAAGTATTAAGGAACTGAGGGAGTAGTGAACATATTGACCAATAAACTTGTTGCAATTTACAAGCGCATGCATGAGCATGTATTCTGGATTTCACCTACAAATGTATCATGATTGAAGAAGGTTATACCCTTTTATCAAAGATTTCGATTAATACATTACTTTCTTTATATTTTTATTTTCATATTTTCTTCATCATTTGTTTCGATTTTGACTTTTTTTAGCTAAATATGCTTCTTCATTTTTATCTTTAAACATTTAGTAACTTAAATTGAAAGTGACAACATTTTTATTATTTACTTTATTTGATATTAATTATAAATCTATAATTTTGCAAAACAAAATTAAAGAAACAATGTGTGTTAAAAAGTTCTTGTTAATTCTTCGATGTCATACCATGACACCGAACTTAAAATACTTTCTAAATCTGAACTGTATACTGTATTCCGAACAAATATATAAAATTATATATTTGTTTCTCTTCTTACTTTAAAGATTATAAATTATTGATCAAACTACTGAAATAAATACTTCCTCCATTCCAAAAAATCGATCTTTTGATTTTTTTTTCATGCATTTCAATTTTTTTGGAAGTGGTACTTGTAAATAATATTTATTCAATTTTTTATTTTATATAAAACAGAAAATTAATATTTTTATATAAAACAAAAAAAGTTAAAAAAATAGTATTTACATACACCTTTATCAAGCACATTGAAATGAGTATAAAAAGAAATGATTCATATTTTTTGGAATAATGATAGTAATAACTAATTTTGATCCAATCCATTTCTAGATTCATCATACATCGTTGACGACTTTTCTTTATAGCTAAATATGCTTTTTCATTTTTATCTTTAAACATTTATTAACTTAAATTGAAAGTGATAACACTTTTATTCTTTACTTTATTTGATACTATTATGAATCTATAATTTTGCAAAACAAAAGTAAGAAACAATGTGTGTTAAAAAGTTCTTGTTAATTCTTCGATGTCATACCATGACACCAAACTTAATATACTTTCTAATTTTAAACTATATGTTGTAAAAAATTTAGCAAAAAATGATACTCCCTCCGTCCCAAAAAGATTGACACACTTTCCTTTTTGGGACGTTCCAAAACTAATGAACCTATTATACTTACTATTTTTGAACACTACTTTATACTATTACACCCACTAACTTTATTCTTTTTTTATTAAACAAATAACTATAAACACTATTACACCCACTACTCTCCCCACTATCTCAAATCTATTATTAAATATTGATAGGTCCCACCATTTTACACACTTTTCAAACAATTTTACACTTTTTTTACTACATTTTTTTAATCTCCGTGAAAATCAAAGAGGGTCGGTCTTTTTGGGACGGAGGTAGTACACAACTCCTGTACCTGTACCGTGGAATAACAACGAATTTCAGATAGATATAGTGATGACAGATGGTCTTTTACCATTGGTGTACGACATACCTGAGTGGCCCCGCTATTATGAACGTATCTGAAGAGTCAAACGACAGCCAATACAATAGTTATATAAGTGGAATTAATTCTCATGGTGACCCATAAAATTAGAGAAAACAAATCTCCCTCGTAAGACCTTTTAGCTTCTTCTTCTCGAATCTCATCTGCACACACAAAAAAATTTAGATCTCTCTATCGGTCTCTGCAAATCTTTTAATCGTTTGAAAATTTGCAAATTTTCGCGTAATAATTTGCGAATCCTAAACGAAGATGACGGGTACAGGAATCGCAAGAACTGTTATTGGAGTCGTAGGTAATTACAACCAAGATTTTCACTTGTTCTCGTATTATATATAGATCGATCGTGTAACACATACATGCATGTTGTATCTTAAGTGTGTAATGCATTATAACTCCTGCACTTGATTTCATCATAACTATCTAAATTTAAAATTTTCTGATGTTTTCTTTCTTTTCTGTGCAGGAAATGTCATATCTGCTTGCCTATTTCTGTCCCCAATGTAAGTACATGTAATTGATCAGGATGGATATATTATTCGGATGTATATATTCTGTCCAGTCTGCGGTCATTATGTCGTGTTTGAGGGTATATATATATGCTGATCGAATTAATAGAATCGTTTTTTTTGGGGTGCAGACCAACATTTAAGAAAATTATCCAAGCCAAATCGGTGCAAGAATACAAACCAGATCCATATGTGGTGACAGTGCTAAATTGCGCATTGTGGTCTTTTTATGGAATGCCATTTGTAACTGAAGATGATATTTTGGTGCTTACAATCAATGGTGCTGGGCTTGTGCTTGAACTCGCCTATGTTACAATCTATGTCATATACACCAATTGGGCTACACGGGTATCTCACAACCGATCAGTTTCTGCTAATTATATGTATTTTCGCCTCGTGAAAAAATTTAATGTGGTTTGTTATGAATGTTTGTACTGCTGCAGAAAAAGATATTTATCATTCTTTCGGTAGAAGCTCTGTTCTTGGCTGTGGTTGTGGCCATTACCGTGATTGCAATACCTACACACCATGGAAGATCTATGCTTGTTGGGATAATAAGTATCGTCTTTAACATAGCCATGTACACGTCACCCTTGACCGTCATGGTACGTTTAAATTAATCCGTAAATACGCGAAATCAGGTAGAATAAAGTGGTTAGTATAGAATCTAAGTTGTGTTATGAATGGATGCATGCATGCAGCATCGTGTGATAAAGACCAAGAGTGTGAAGTACATGCCGCTTGCCCTGTCAGTTGCTAGTTTTTCAAATGGAGTAATTTGGACGGTTTACGCATTGCTTAAGTTTGATCCTTATCTTCTGGTAAGTAAATCAACTGCAATTTTGTACTCATTAAAACTGTGATTACGGGTAATGAATGAATTAGTTACAACATGTGAAATGTATGTGTATGCAGATTCCCAATGCTTTAGGAGCGATATCTGGAGCAGTTCAGCTTATTCTATACGCTTGGTTTTATCGGACAACAAACTGGGAAGAGGAGTATGAAAGATCATCTGTCCAAATGTCTGAAAGCACTCCATGATCTACAATATAGTACATTTGTAATTTGAATGTATAAGATTAATGATGTAATGTTGGAAATCAAATTAACCTTGATTGATTTGGCTATAAGCATACTGCAGATTTTAAGATAACCCAAACACCCACTATATTCGTATAAAGTTGTCAACTTTTAGTAGGATGATCATAGTTGTCTCATACGCGTTTGTTACAACGAACGAGCCCAATACAACAGAACTACGGCCCATACACCGAACTACTTGAGATCGAAAATGCCAAATATTACAACTTCTGCTCTCGTTTTCTTTTCTCAAGTCTAAAATCTGAGTATGAAATTGGTGTCTATTGTTCACGTGTTCCACTTGTCAACTAGACAACTAGTACTTTAAATTTCAATGCATTGCAGTCTGCAGAGAGTCTGAGAAATGTATGGGATGCCATGTTGCGCGCTAGGCTTTTGAATAATTCATCCAGTGCCTCCTATAAAGAATGTGTAGAGTGTAGACTGTAGTGCAACAAGGTAATGTTGTGTGAGATTGAAAGGTTGGGCTAGTTTTTGGTGCTAATGTGAAAAATTCGTAGAAATTTTTCTGGTTGCATTAGCTGTTTTGTTTTTGCGTTTCCCGGAGTTCCAACGGTCGGATCGTCCTGAATTTTGGACAGCGTCTTCCTTACTCATGTATCTAAATTCTGAACGGTGGAGATCGGATTTGGAGGTGAAGAAGGCCTGTTTATTGAGGTAGGGGCAGAAACTTTTGCACCACGGTGTGGATTAAGCTCCCCGTGGTGAGGCGACTTGGAGCGGGTATTTTTGGCCCAAAAGTGTTTGTGGGTTAATTCTTAAACTAGGCCCATAGTTAATATGATACGTAAACGGTAGTGAATTAGCTAGGTTTTAATGCTTGTGATATTGTATACAGAAAACAGAAACGTATCAATATATACAAGAAAAAGGCTTTTTCACTTGGCCAACAAATTCCTTCTTCTTTGTGTGTTTACTTTGATTATTGTCTTGTTATAGCTTATAACTTGTGGTCGTAGTCTTCTCTTTGGGGTGTTATTCCGTTGCGTCAAGGGTTGTCCCTTGTTTGGGACCTAACAATTGGCATCAGAGCTAGAATCAGATTTGGGTGGTAAAGCTCCGATTTGAGGTGTTTCTGGGTTGAGTCTTGTGTGGTGCACACAAGGTGTTTGGTGAAATTCCTGAGAGAGACTGGTTGTGTAACAAGTTAGGTATGGCTTCTACAGGCGGTGTAGTCAAAGTTGGGAAGTACGAGATAGAGAAATTTAATGGGAAGAATGATTTTTCCTATTGGAGGATGCAGATGAAGAATTTGCTTATCTCGCAAAAGTTACACAAAGCTTTGTCGGGTAAGGCAAAGGGGGACAAGGATATGTCGGATGAAGACTGGGAAGAATTAGATCTCGAAGCACGGGCTTCAATCATGTTATGCCTCGAGAGAGATGTTGCATTCTTGGTTGATGGCGAGAAAACGGCTGCGTCTGTTTGGATAAAGTTGGAGTCCAACTTCATGACGAAGACTCTAACTAATCGGATCTATTTGAAGTCGAGACTATATACTTGCAAGATGGAGGAAGGGTCATCTATCCGGGACTACATCAACAAGTTTGATAGGTGCATATCAGATTTGAAGGATATTGATGTGGAGGTAGGTGATGAAGATCAAGCACTTCTGTTACTTCTTTCGTTGCCGAAGTCATATGAGAACCTTGTACAAACATTGATGCTTGTGGGTGACACTCTTACGATGGATGATACTAGAACTTCACTTTTAGCGGATGATCTTCGGAAGATTGCAACTAGCAGTATGGATACTAGTGGTAATAATGAGCAGGCACAAGGGTTGTTTGTAAGGGGTAGAGGCAATGATCGAGGAAAAGGTAGGAGAGGTACGTCTAAGTCAAATTCTAGACCTCCTGCGGAGAGAAAGTGCTACAAGTGTGGTGAGTCTGGACATTATAAAGCAAATTGTCCTAATAAAAAGGTTGCATGGAAGAAGAACAAGAACAACGAGGATACCAGAAAAGTTCAAGAGAAAGACGAGGTTGGTTATGCTTCAGAGGAAGGGGGCAGTGATGATTGTTATTCTGTCACATGTGAAGGAGAAATCACAAACAGGTGGATTCTCGATTCTGGTTGCTCTTACCATATGTGTCCAAATCGGAATTGGTTTACAACTTATAGAGGCGTCGAAGGTGGAACCGTAGTGATGGGGAACAACCATGCTTGTAAAACGGTAGGACTTGGTTCTATAAGGATTAGGATGCATGATGGAGTGGTAAGAACGTTGACGGATGTGAGACATGTCCCTGAATTGAAGAAAAACCTTATTTCTATTGGTGCTTTGGATTCTGGTGGGTGCAAAATTGTTACACAAGACGGTGAGATGAAAGTTGTTCGTGGTTCTTTGGTAGTGATGAAAGGTATTTCTCGAGGAAATCTTTATGCGCTTTTGGGCACAACGGTGACTGATAGTGTGGCAGTTGCAGCTACTGGCAGTGGTGGAGACCCATGTGAAGGCACTAGGTTATGGCATAGACGGCTTGGGCATATGTCGGAGAAAGGTCTAAATTATCTTGGTGAAGAGGGTTTGTTGAAGAACTTGAAAAAGGCTTGCATGGATTTTTGTGAGCATTGCGTGTACGGTAAAGCACACCGGGTTCAGTTCAAGGCAAGTAAACATAGAAGCAGAGATATATTAGACTATGTGCATACGGATGTTTGGGGTCCAGCTTCAGTCACTTCCAAGGGAGGCTCAAGGTATTTTGTCACTTTTGTTGATGATTATTCTAGGTATGTTTGGGTGTATTTCATGAAACATAAGAATGAGGTATTCAACATATTCAAGAAGTGGAAAACAATGGTTGAGAACAGAACTGGTAAAAAGTTGAAGACACTGCGATCTGATAACGGTACAGAGTATACAGATGGTGCTTTCAAGGAGTTTTGTGATCAGGAAGGCATTGTTAGACACTGGACAGTCAGAAAAACACCACAGCAGAATGGGGTTGCGGAAAGGCTCAATCGCACATTGCGGGAAAAATCAATGTGTATGCGATCCTATGCTGGTTTGGGTAAAGAATGGTGGGCGGAGTCAATTAATACAGCTCACTATATTGTCAACCGGTCACCTCATGCATCTCTAAATGGAGATGTACCTTATAACGTATGGTCTGGAAAACATGCAGATTATGGGAGACTTAGAATTTTTGGGTGCACAGCCTACTACCATGTTGACGAGGGAAAACTTGATGCGAAGGCCAAGAAGGCTATATTCTTGGGGTATGCAACAGGTACAAAAGGTTATCGTCTTTGGTCTATTGATGATTCTAAGTTTATAATCAGCAGGGATGTTACGTTTGATGAGGACACTATGGTAGCTTCTCCGAAAGCTAAGGTGACTAGTGGTGGTGACATTGAGACTTCTAAGTCTCAAGTGGTTGAGATAGAATCTGTAAGTCATCCAGGTTCTAGTCATGTTCAACAGGAAGATCATGGAGACACTCATGATGATGAGGATGATGAGTTTGAATATGAGACTATTGAGCAAGAAAATGTGCAGGCACGCGAACGGCAACAGTTCGAGAAAAGTTTGGCTTCTGCTAGGCCAAAACGGGCATACAAACAAGTTCAAAAGCTTGGGTCAGATAAGCCTTTGAAACACTACGGGCAGGTTAATGCAGTAGAGTATGCACTCTCGGTGGAGGATGGTGAGCCTATTTCCTTCAAAGAAGCTATTCGGAATTGTAATAGTGAGAGTTGGTTGGCAGCGAAGGAAGAAGAGACGGAGACTCTGGAAAAGAAACAAACTTGGGATTTAGTCTCATTGCCTGCAGGGAGCAAGTTTCAACATTGCTTGGACTTGCTGAATATCATCCGGTGTTGAATGCCCTTCGGGGCGGTGTTGGGGTGAGGTGGAGATTTCACCCCATGGTGTGAACTACGGTGGCTTGATCCCGGTTAAGGGTACGTAGGCAGTCATGGTAATATGGCGCAGTCGGTTGGGGTTTACATATCAAGGCTTTCATGGTGTTCTCAGTGTTCGTCCATAATTTGAGGTTGATCAAATGATGTACGAGGTGGAGAATTGTGAGATTGAAAGGTTGGGCTAGTTTTTGGTGCTAATGTGAAAAATTCGTAGAAATTTTTCTGGTTGCATTAGCTGTTTTGTTTTTGCGTTTCCCGGAGTTCCAACGGTCGGATCGTCCTGAATTTTGGACAGCGTCTTCCTTACTCATGTATCTAAATTCTGAACGGTGGAGATCGGATTTGGAGGTGAAGAAGGCCTGTTTATTGAGGTAGGGGCAGAAACTTTTGCACCACGGTGTGGATTAAGCTCCCCGTGGTGAGGCGACTTGGAGCGGGTATTTTTGGCCCAAAAGTGTTTGTGGGTTAATTCTTAAACTAGGCCCATAGTTAATATGATATGTAAACGGTAGTGAATTAGCTAGGTTTTAATGCTTGTGATATTGTATACAGAAAACAGAAACGTATCAATATATACAAGAAAAAGGCTTTTTCACTTGGCCAACAAATTCCTTCTTCTTTGTGTGTTTACTTTGATTATTGTCTTGTTATAGCTTATAACTTGTGGTCGTAGTCTTCTCTTTGGGGTGTTATTCCGTTGCGTCAAGGGTTGTCCCTTGTTTGGGACCTAACATGTTGCGTAGGGGTGTCAATTTCGGGTTCTGGATCGGGTTCGTATCGGGTCAGATTGTACCTGGTTATTTCGGGTTGATTTTTTCCTAACCCTAACCCGTACCTACCGGGTTCGTGTCGGGTTTCGGGTCATTTCGGGTTTCACCACCTCAACTCTTTTTTAGTGTGACTGAAATTATACTCTTATATTACATACTCCCTCTCTCCCGATTTATATGCATTGATTGTTTTTACAGAAAATTTTAAGAAAAAACAGTTCATTTCTCTTTCATTGCACGTGAAAGTTATAGTTCAAATGTATAATATGTACGGTACCCACTTTGTGAGGTGTAAAAAAGGGCATGACATATTGAAAATATTGTTATTACTATTAAATAATTATAAATCAACTAGCGAGTCTCTATCATTGCACGTGAAAGTTATTTTATTATACTTAAATTTAATTATTTTAAACATAGAGTATTTCAAAAGCAGGGTTATAAAAAGAGGGTTCATTAATTTTCGGGTCATTTTCGGGTTTCGGGTTCGTGTCTGATTGTACCTGGTAATTTCGGGTTGAATATTTGTTGACCCAAATTCGTATTTTCTCGGGTTGGGTTCGTGTCGGGTTTCGGGTTGGGTCGGAAATTGCCACCGCTAATGTTGCGCATGTTCGAAATGGATTCTGTATACATGATCATCTTCAGCCTGTTGCATCTTCTGCGTGAAGTTTGCGACTTAAGGATTTACTGAACACACATTTGCCCATAAATTCGTCGAAAAACACATTCTACACAATTTTTTTAAGATGATCCTTTACTCAAGTTTATGAAATCGCACTCGTGCTTTCACGGACAATTGATCGATCTCTTCTTGTTAAGAGTACTAGAAATTTGGAATGATATTATCAGCGGGCTCACAAACTCTTTTTTTCCTACACAGTTAGCAGATATTGCTCGGTGCCACTAATAATTATACTCAGCCTTCTTTGTTTTCGGTGGTTCGATTGGAAGTTTCTTTAAAAGCAACCAGTGGTACTAACACAGGCATGCGCACCTGGCCAAACCAATAAGACTGCGCACGCTTTATCTCAAGTTGTCCCTCTACGGGATGTTAACATTATTCTACCCCTACACTGAAAAGTAATTATGCAAATAAAAATGCCTGATCTGAGTAAAATAAAAAGAAGAAGAAAATTCGTGCAAACGAAGAAACACAAGATTATTGATTTTCTCAGCACTGGTCCTTTGATTACATATGCATGACACATTTTCGGTGACAGAACCTAAATTGTATGAGAGTTAAATTTTTAATGACTAATTTTCGAAAGCAATTAAATCTACTGATTTGTAACATTTTTTTTTGTATGCTGTTGATTTTCGAAGACAATCTCAATTAGGGTCTTTACTAATTTTTCCAAATCAATCTCGATTAAGCACTAATTTTTCCGAACATTGTCAGATGCGTATCTCAAGACACATGTATGTACAAGAATTTGAACCCCAGAAAAACTCAAACTCCATTGTGAACAAACTAGCGGAATAGTGTTTAGTGTTTTTGATATTGAAAGTGTTTATAGTTTTTGTGGTATTACATACGTTTTTTTGGTGTGTTTATCTATGAGCTAGCTGGGCCTTTATATAGGCTCCAAACTGCACCATCTTACATCATTGCTTACATATGTGATCATTGACTAGCCTCTTTATTTTACTTCTTGCTGCAGCCTACCTTCATTTTCCACACACGGGTTTGAATTCTAACACTTCTAGTGAGTTTGACTTCTAACACTCCCCCTCAAGTTGGGCAGTCGGTGCTCCAATGCCCAACTTGCGTAAAGTCTCATCGAAGGCTTTAGTATTGACTGCCTTTGTCAGGATATCAGCTAATTGATCATTTGATCGAACAAACGGAAGTTTGATTGTCTTATCTTCCAATTTGTCCTTGATGAAATGTCGGTCTATCTCGACGTGCTTCGTTCTGTCATGTTGGACCGGATTTTCTGAGATACTTATAGCTGCCTTATTGTCACAAAATAGCTTACATGTTGTTTTCTGTGGAAAACCAAGTTCATTCATGAGTTTCCGAATCCATAGGATTTCAGTTATTCCTTTTGCAATTCCTCTGAATTCTGCCTCTGCACTTGATAGGGCCACCACCTTTTGTTTTTTACTTCTCCAGGTGACCAAGTTACCACCTACTAGAGTAAAGTACCCAGAAGTGGATTTCCTGTCGTCACGATCTCCTGCCCAGTCTGCATCTGTGTAGGCAATTAGATCCAGATGATCATTTTTGGCGAAGTAAATTCCCGTGCTACTTGTACCCTTTAAGTACCTCAAAATTCTCATTACTGCTGTCATGTGTTGTACTTGTGGGAGGTGCATGAACCTGCTCACCACTCCTACAGCATAAGCTATATCTGGTCTTGTGTGAGCTAAGTAAATGAGTTTTCCCACAATCTTCTGATATTGTTCTCTTTTAGCCAGTTTTGCTCCTTCAAGAATTTGAAGACCATGATTAGCAACGATCGGTGTCTCAGCTGGTTTACAGTCTAGCATTCCTGTTTCTACCAGAAGATCAAGGATATACTTTCTCTGGTGAATGAAGATTCCTTGTTTCGACCTCAGAACTTCTATGCCAAGAAAATACTTGAGAGTCCCCAAATCTTTCATCTCAAATTCTTGAAATAGTTTTCCTTTTAAGTCAGTGATCTCTTCCTCATCATTTCCAGTGATAATCATATCATCCACATAAATTATCAAGCAAGTGATTTTATCTCCAACCCTCTTCAAGAATAGGGTGTGATCTGAGTTGCTTTGATTGTACCCAAACTTCTTCATAGCTTTTGTGAATCTTCCGAACCATGCCCTAGGGGACTGTTTTAGCCCATAAAGTGCCTTCCTCAGTCTACATCCTTCTTTATCTCCAAATTCCTGAGAATACCCTGGTGGTGCCTCCATATATACTTCTTCATCAATACTTCCGTGAAGAAAAGCATTTTTTACATCAAACTGGTATATGGGCCACTCCTTGTTTGCTGCTATTGAGAGCAAGACCCGTATTGTATCAATCTTGGCTACAGGAGAGAAGGTCTCTGAGTAGTCAATTCCATATGTCTGGGTATATCCTTTAGCCACTAGTCGTGCCTTGTACCTCTCAACTGTTCCATTTGCTCGGTATTTGATAGAGAATACCCATCTGCAACCTACCTTTTTTTTCCCTTTTGGTAGGATGCATTTTTCCCATGTTTTGTTTCTCTGTAGAGCTGAATACTCGTCCTCCATAGCTTGTTTCCACTTTTCATTTCCAAGGGCTTCCTCCACTGTTTTGGGAATGTCAGTGGAGTATACAGAGGCGGTAAAAGCCATGGCTGTGCTGGACAAGTTCTCATTGCTGATTCTCTCTACAGGATATTTAGACCGTTGGGCCTCATACTCTGGATCATACCTTCTCGGTGGAACTCCTCTTGTACTTCTCGGGGGTAACTGATACCTGTTTGGAACACTATCACTAGGAAAAATATTAGTCTCAATAATAGTATCAGTTCCAGAGTTCTCAGAATTAACCTCTGCTGAGGAGAGGTCATCAGAAGGATGCTCATTAGACGAAACTGGAGTGGACATAATAGGAGATACTGATGGAGGAGATACTGATGCTTCAGGAGCAACATCGGTGGTATTACTTACTTGTGTTGTAGGATCTGGATTCATCACTTCTGGATATGTTAACCAGCTAAGGTCATCAAGGTCATCACTCAAACTCTCCCCCTGAGGACTAAGCTGGGTATAGTAGTAAGACTGTTCAAAGAATTCACAGTCTAAAGTAGTGTAGATTTTGTCCTGGATAGGGTCATAACACCGATACCCCTTTTGATTAACCCCATACCCAAGAAAGACACATTTAACAGCCCTGGGTTCTAGTTTGGTGCGCACCCCTTTTTGAAGATGAACATAGACAATGCATCCAAAGACTCGAGGAGGCAAGGAATGTGAAGATGGAATTGAGACGTGTGACCCAAGAGTATTGAGGGGTGTGTTGTAATTGAGGGGTTTTGTGGGAAGGCGGTTTGTGAGATAGGTAGCAGTAGCAATAGCTTCCGGCCAGAAGTGAACAGGAACATGAGATTCGATCATAAGGGCTCGGGTGATTTCAAGAAGGGTTCTATTTTTTCGCTCAGCTACACCATTCTGTTGAGGTGTGTAAGAACATGTGGTTTGGTGGAGGAGGCCATGGTCAATAATGAACTGTTTCATGTTCAAGTTAACGTATTCCCCCCCATTGTCAGACCGTAAAATTTTTGGTTGAGCTTTGAACTGAGTGCAAATCATGTGGTAGAATTTAACAAAGACATCAAACATTTCAGATTTGTGTTTTAAAAAATACACCCAGCTCATGCGAGTACAATCATCCACAAATAAAACAAAATATGAAAAATTATGAAGGGTAAAATCTGGAACTGGTCCCCATACATCAGAATGAATCAAGGCAAATGGTTGAGTACTATGAGTCATACTAGGATAGTATGAGTGCTTATGGCTTTTAGCTAAAACACATGCTTCACAATTCAAATCTATGGCAATGTTCTTTAAAGAGGGAAATAATCGTTTGAGATAACCTATGGAGGGGTGACCTAGCCGACGGTGCCACATCCAGAGTTGATGTTCCGGTGATCCATGAGCAAGCAAAGCGTTACCGTTTTGAGTCACCTCATTCACATAGTATAATCCTCCTCGTTCAGTACCATGCCCAATGATCCGTCCCGTCTGAGCATCCTGCACAACACAACCAGATGATGTCATTAGAACAGTACAGTCAAGTTCCCTAGTTAACTGGCTAACAGATAAAAGCTTGTGAGTAAGACTAGGAATTAAGAGGCAGTTTTGTAAATGGATATTAGAGGTAACATCCACAGTTCCGGCCTGGGTAACGGAAATATATTCTCCGTTTGCACTTTGGATTTGGGTACGATGAGTGTTGTTGGAGGACACAATATCGGAAGAATCATAGGTCATTGTATCGGTGGCCCCACAATCAAAAATCCATGGATTGGATATTTGGTTACATACTAGGCCCAAAGAATTTTGATTTCTGGTGACTTTGCTTTCAGGGACTGTACCTGATGTCTGATCAGTATGTAGCGTTGTTGTGAGGGGTTTGTCGTCGTTACTATCCGGACCACCTACAGCTAGGTTGGCCTTACCGCCGGTCCTGGAAATTATAGCCTTGGAGACGCCCTTCCTCTGCTTCATGTCGTCCCACCATTCTGGATACCCGATGATTTTGAAACAACCCTCCTTGGTGTGTTTCGTACCACCACAATGGCTGCACTTGAGCTGAGTTTTATCCTCTCGTTGGAATGACGAGGATTCCGACCGATGTTTTACGAGGAGCCCACTACCAATCTCTGAAGGTTCTCGTCCCAATGATGAGTTGCTGGCCATTATGCCGCGACGGGCAATCTCCCGTCTTATGGACGCGTAGGCTGCGTCAATGGTGGGTAGTGGATCTTGATACAATATATCCCTCTTTTCTTTGTCTAGAGTATCACTTACTCCAGCCAGAAATTGGTACAATCTTTGCCTTTGTATGAAGGAATTAAATAAAGTAATGTCCTCTGCACACTTCATGGGGTTGGGCATTCTCCTGTCTATTTCCTTCCACAGAGTGTTGAGTTTACTGAAATATATTTCTATAGTGTCCCTTCCTTGTCTCATAGTTGCTGCCTTTGAACTTAGATCATAGATCTGGAGTTCGTCTCTCCCACTGCTAAGGAGAGTTTCAATTCCCTTCCATAGTTCCCGGGCAGTCTTGTAATCCAGAAATTGGTTCACAAGATCTCCATCAATATTTTCAATGATCCAAGATAAGACCATCGAGTCCTTTTGAGCCCACTGTTGGTACTCAGGGTCATCTGGTGGAACGGGATTGGTGGTGATATGATTGAGCCGGCCTCGACCACCAATAGCAATATGCATTAATTTACACCATTTGGTGTAATTTGTGAAATTTAGTTTTTCGGCAACACGCACCGTTTGTGATATTCCGGTTTCTGGGAGGTTTGGATTTTTTTGTAGTTTCTGAAATAATTGGAACATTTGTTCCATTTGTTCCATAGAGACTAACTGTGTTGTGGTTTCTGGTTGTTCAGCCATTTGTTCAGCCATTGTCTCCGGCGATAAACAGTTCTTTTTCTCGTATGAACAGTACCGTATGTATGAACAGTACCGTATGTATGAACAGTACCGTATGTATGAACAGTACCGTATGTATGAACAGTATCGTATGTAAGAACAGTTCCGTATGTATGAACAGTACCGTATGTATGAACAGTACCGTACGTATGAACAGTACCGTATGTATGAACAGTGTCTTCAGTCACTATTCATCATCTTCTTCTTGAAAAACTTCCGGCAGCTCGTACGGCTTCGTCTGACGTCGGTTTTGAATTCGGAAGATACCTCTGGACTCGTATCAGTGAGGCCAATCTAATGGTATGCTCAAAACTGAGTTTCGACCACCTTCAAAAAACTCAAAAATTTCACCTGGGCTTGACAGTTTGTTCTTCTTCTGAAATGTGTTTCCCTAGGATAGAACCTGGCTCTGATACCATGAACAAACTAGCGGAATAGTGTTTAGTGTTTTTGATATTGAAAGTGTTTATAGTTTTTGTGGTATTACATACGTTTTTTTGGTGTGTTTATCTATGAGCTAGCTGGGCCTTTATATAGGCTCCAAACTGCACCATCTTACATCATTGCTTACATATGTGATCATTGACTAGCCTCTTTATTTTACTTCTTGCTGCAGCCTACCTTCATTTTCCACACACGGGTTTGAATTCTAACACTTCTAGTGAGTTTGACTTCTAACACATTGAAGAAGATACAGTAGTTTCAGAGCCTCAAAGGTAGGGTCTAGAAAAGAAAAGGTAACAGTAATCGAAGCATTCAAAATGATTTTATTCTTTGCTTTTAGTGTACATATGAACTTGCTCAAAAAGCCTACACGCCTAATCTTGGAAACAAATGGAAAGTAGACACAAAAGGGCCATCTTCCACTCAAAGCGAGCGCAATGAGTAGAGCAAACACATACACATCACAGCTCATTGCAGGCTTAAAATGGAATGCTATAACTATAAAACAAATACTCCCTCTGTCCCATATTCTTTTTCCCATTTGATATGTCGGTCCTGTTCATAACAAGAGACAAATTACTAATTTACTTCTAATCTATAAAATCAAATATATTCATGAGTGATCTTGTTGGATTCGTATTTATGAGTACTTTAATACAGTGAAGTTTTTAAATTTAAAACTAATACAAAATTAAAGATATTAACGATTAAAAGTGTGCGTTGGCAAACGTGTCGAAGGTAAATGGGAAAAGTTTTTAGGGACAGAGGGAGTACTTGGCTTAAATTTCGAAATTATTCGAATAAAATTGTTACAAAAAAAGAAGCACTCTTCTATTGAAAACGTTCATCGAACGTAACTGAAATCTATTACAAAACGTGATCAGTCCGCTGTTGTCCATGACATATCGTTCTCAAAGATCCAGTGGCAGATCTCAATGTTCCCGGGACTTGATCCTAGTGCCACAAAAGCGCCATGATCTGGACTCCAAGCTGACGTGTCTTCGTGACAGATAGCCAATCCGTCATTGATCTTTGCTTTCGTGTCCACGTCAAGAATGTCTGCCATGTAGACTCTCACTTTCGGGACAGAATGACAGTAATAAAGTAGATACGGATACAAACTCTGATGGCACGACACTGATATCGTCGCTTTTCCACCATTGACTGCCTTGATTTTTCCGATCATGACATTTTTCTTGGAACCATTGACATTTTTAGTAGTTCTCACCACCACATTGTGTCCTAGCACAGAAGTTGCAAAATCAATCATATCTTCCACGGAACCAACACAACGCTTTGTCTCGCCAGGACTGGAAGCTCGTTCACACTCTGCCAGGGCAGTTACCAACACACCCTCCATGCTCGAATTATCAGTAGCACCAAACACTTGTTTAAGCTCAGTTAGTCCTTCACTTGAAAAAGGTAATTTTGACGATATCACCCGGGGCAAAAACGACCTAACAGGCATTTTGTCCCTGATGTCGGGCATTCTCATCACCTTCCCTTCCCTCAGCATGTACTCCCTGAAAAACTTACCGGAAAAGCCACGCTTATTTTCAGATTTACCCTTGACCTTTCTAACAAACGCATTACTAGAACTAATTGGCTTTGTGTACTGACTAAAAGTAACACCTTTACGAGCATAATCTGCGAACGTAGTATTTAAACCGTACCCTTTAAATCCAGTTAACTGATTATGCGATCCTTTCCCGTACTCTTTAAATGTATCAGTTCCTTCGTTAAATGTTTTTCCATAATTAACAAAATTTGATTTCTCCAGATTTGAATTTTTTCCATAAGATTGAAATGTATCGGCACCAGCATTGGCACCATCACGATAACTAGAAAAACTATCAGTACCACCATTTACACCGAAACCATATGCCTTAAAATTGTTGCTAGGGTTATTAGCATCAGAGCTATAACCCTTGAACGAATTGTTAGCTGCATTAGCCGACTCACTATACCCTGTGAATGTCGAGCCAATAACGTTCGAAGTAGTACCATAATTTGTAAATTCAAGGGGGCCACCATTGCCCTTTTTACCGTAGCTCATAAAGGCCTCTTTACCTGAATTTGTTTCATCAACATAGCTTGTAAACGTGAGCTTGTGATTATTATCATCTGAGTTGTAGGAAGCAAAACGAAGATCCGGGACATTGACAGTCGATGCATAGCTGTCAAACACACCGGAGCCTCCCGTGGTGCTGGCCGCATATGAGGTGAAGTTGGAGCCTGCAACATTTGCATCTTTAGCGTAGCTAGAGAAGCTTTCCTTGTGATCAGTTGAGCTACGGCTGTAACTTGCAAATGAGGCAGTGGCAAAGTTGAGTCCACTGGAGTAGTTTTTGAAACTGTCATCGCCAGAGACGCGGGAGGTTCCGTAGCTGGAGAAGTGTTTGTTAGAGTAGAATGAGAAATGTGAATTGTCATCTTTCTTCGGAGTGTGTTTCGAGTGAAGGCAAAATAAGTTTGCGGCGGAGCAGAAGGAGGAGAGATGGGAATCAAGGGTTTTAGAAGCTGCAAGTTTCGAAAAAAAGGAGGTCTTGACAGCTGAGAGAGGAGAGGCTTTTGAAAGAAGGAAATAAGGTTTAGGAAGGTTATTCGAGATTTGTTTGTTCCAGTAACGGATCAGTGAGGCTTTCGCTGTGAACGGATTTTCTTTGCTAATTGTTTCATCAGTTGATAACAAGGGAGCCTGCATTATATATAATTTGATGTTAGTATTGTATCAAAAATCACATCCAGATATTACCTAAAAAAATCTAGATAAATTATACGTACAACGGTACAAAAGAGAGAATTATTGATACTGGAAGTAAGTTAAGACAAGACCGATATACTTACAGAAGTAGCAGTGCAACTGAAAATTGAAATTATCGATAACAACAAGACGAAGAAGAAACGAGAAGGAAGAGCACAAGATGTGCTGTTGAGCTTCATTCTCTTATGCTTAAGATTTGTATGTATCTGAGTGGATTGTAGCAGTAGCTTGCAAGGGACATTGTGACATAAATAAGGACACAGTGCCTTCTTTTTAAAGCATACCTCTCTTTTTCTTTTTTCAATTTTTTCATTACCTTTTTTCTTGTATTTTTCTATTAATTAAGTGTGTCATTAGTCAAAGATTCAAAATGAAAGCTTAAATTAAGTGCACTATCAGTAATAGATTAAAGGACAAGTGGTTAACTTGAGTCAGAATTGAATATAGACAGACACAAATCTCCAAATTTACGAGTATATATGCTACCTACTGTTTGTTTGTTTTTCTGAAAATGTTGGTCATCTGAACTGTATCAGATCTCTTTTTTATCTGGAACCATTTTCGAATCATGTTCTTCATTATTGCCTGGGGAACGGTCCGTGGCAAACATTTGCCAAATAGTACTTTGAAAACATATGATTTTAGGACCGATGGATTGTTGATCCAACGGTCCTAATTTTTAAAAAAAAAATACACCGTACCGCATAAACTTTCCGCGGTACTGAGAAATTACAAAAATGTTCCCATTGTTTATGTATTGTAGAAAGTTTCTGCGGTACGGTGAATAGTAAATTTTTGATGTGAAAATATGAGGCATTTTTGTAATTATCCCGTACCGTAGAAACTTTCCGCGGTACGATATATATATTTTTTTTAAATCTCAACCGTTCTGAACATCATTTGTTGTGTAATAGTGAACTAGCAAATGTTTGCTAGTGAACATTTGTCTTAATGCCTTAAATCCGAACTCTCTGTTTGCAGAAACAAGTTTTCCGCGAAAAATTTATTATCCCATAAGCGTAACATACATACTAAGGGTTTTTTCGGGCACCTTATGATTTTTTTCTTTTAGCATGATTTCGAGAATCTTGATCTAATACAACCCTAAGACAAGATACTACTGTACCTACTTTGTTTGAAACACCATCATTAGTAAGGATATGAAGTGTGGGAAAATGTTTAAAAGAAGTAAAGTTTGATGTAACAGATATTTAACTAATTAAAACAAGATTATTGAGAGAACTTTAAACTAATCAAGCGGGATGCAGGAAAGCTCCCACATGATGCCAATTGACAACCAAGTTTCTGCTTATGTTTGTCATCTTGTTGATCCCTGTTTTTTTTTCTCTACATTGAATTTCGTGCGCATAAACATGGTTGTAAAAATCGGTAATCAGTATAAATCAGCTGAGGTGCTAATTTAAGATTAATCAAAATAATTAATCGGAGTATTAATCGGATATTATAATAATATTTAATATATTAGTCTAATTTATAGTTAAACACATCATTTTAAATAAATTCATAGGATTAATCGGATTTCAAAAATCGAATCGGTTAATTAACTTAGAGAGAATTAATCGAAAATTAATCAATTAAATCGGAAATTTTTAGAACCATGCGCGTAAGAGAATCGATTCAAAATGCTACATATGCTCTGCATCCACTGTTTCTGAGCCCAATTTGAAAACAAGTTGTACCTTAAATTAGTTAAATACAATAAAATTGAGACTTATCTCTTTCCCAGAACTTCAGAGTGTTGTTTATGGGGCATGACTTAGGGGGTGTTTGGCAAGCGAGAGAAATGGACTTATCTGAGGATAAGTCCGTTTCAACTTATTTCGGACCGTTTGTCTGTACAAGTAGAACGGACTTATTTTGCCAAATAAGTTGATAAGTGATAAGTTAGTAATGATGTACTTTTTTCCAACTTATTTCGTATTACTTGATTTTTTAACTTGTTTAATACTTTATATTTTTACTTTTATATTTATAAATGTCATATGCATGTACTGGGATTATTATATTAAATAATTAATATTTTTTAATTTAATTCAATAAAAATTTTACCAACTTATAAGTTAAACACCCAAACACGAAAATATAAGTTGTAAGTAACTTATTACTTACTTCATATAAGTTACTTACTTCATATAAGTGTTAAGTAACTTATTTTAAGATTTCCCAAACGACCCCTTAGATATGATACCCTACGTCTCTGTCCAAACATAACTAATACGAGTATTCTTTAACATGGGATCCGGTCAGGTGCAACCGGTTGCACCGACTGTTTACACAACATAAGATTTTAGAGTCGTTGGATCAACTATCCAACGACTTTGATTTTAAAAAAAAATTGTATCGTATCGTAGAAATTTTTCGCGGTACGGAGAAATTACCAAAATGCCTCTACTGTTCACGTATCGCAGAAACTTTCTGCGGTACGGTGAACAGTAAATTTTTAGTGTGAAAACAGGAGGCATTTTGGTAATTTCTCCGTATCGCGGAAAGTTTCTGCAGTACAGTACGATTTTTTTTTAAATCAGAACGGCTCTGAAACCTTATGTTGGTTAATCAGTAAAAAACATACGTTTGCATGAGACCGTTGGCCCTTTAACATAACTAATACTCCCTCCGTCCCGATGATTTCTTTACATTGCCTTTTTTCACGGAGACCAAGAAATATTGTTAAGATAAATGAAGTAGTAGGTGTAATAGTGATTTTATTGTTAAAATAACTGAAGTAGTGGGTGTAATAGTGATTTTATTGTTAAAATAAGTGAGGTAGTGAGTGTAATAGTGTAAAGTGTTGAAAAAGTGGGGTGAAATAGTGGATGTAATAATGTAGTTTATTGTTAAAAATTACTATTTTTAGTAATGTAAAGAATTGATGGGACATCTCAAAAAGAAAATTGTAAAGAAATGAATGGGACAGAGGGAGTAGTGGTTTGGCACATGCACTAACTTATGCGGTATCATCTGTTGTCTGTTGCTAACTTGTACAGTATAGATAGAAAAAGGAACTTGAGATACATCTCATGTAACTTTTTGTAAAATACTTGCAAAATAGCTTTAGATTTTATTGGGCCCGCAGGATCAATTAAAAAATCCTGAATTTACTAAAATATCCACCCTATTTTTACATATAAAATATGGGTATCTCAGTGAATTTACCTGAGATATATCTCAGGTTCCCTGCTCTCTTTATCTATTATACATCTTATACATTTGGCATAGAACAGAGCGCAGACAGGGCGGAACCAGGGGGCTACCCCGGCGCCAGTCCGGGTTCGGAAAAAAAAACAAGTAAATTTTTTTTTTTTTTTTTAGCCCGGGGTCAAATTTAAAATGGCTATATATAATTTTTTTGCCTGGGTTGAAATATTAAATAGAGGTATTAGTTTGGTTTTTAATTGTGTGTATATCCATTTGTTGTATGATTTAGTGAAAAATATCCGATTTTTGTATGATTTAGTGAAAAATATCCGATTTTTGTATGATTTAGTGAAAAATATCCAATTTTTGCATGATTTAGTGGAAAAAAAATCCGCGCTTTGCGCGGCTTACCCTGAAATTTCCCACACCCCGAAATATAGACCTAGATTAGCCCGGGATCCAAAAAAATCCTGGTTGCGCCACTCAGCGCATATATAAACTACTCCCTCCGTCCCATAAAACTCTTCCCATTTCTCTTGGACACGTTTGCCAACGCACACTTTTACTCGTTAATATCTTTAATTTCGTAATAGTATTGAATATAAAAACTTCACTGTATTAAAGTACTCATAAATACGAATCCAACAAGATCACTCATGATTATATTTAGATTTATAGATTATACGTAAATTAGTAATTTGTCTCTTGTTATGAATAGTACAGACATTTGAAAGGGGAAAAGTTTAATGGCACTGAGGGAGTACCATCATCTGGCCACCAATGGGAATCAATTTTCTGCTCCCGCGAGTATAGAGTTAATGTCTAAGCTAAAGCTAGCTCACGATCGACTCAGGGAAAACAGAGAATAAGGAATCATCCTTCTGAGTAGGGGTGAGTAAAAAACCGAATCAATCCGAAACCGAAACCGAAACTGATTAAAACCGAACCGAAACCGTTAAAAACCGAACCGAAATCTAAAAACCGATCCGGTTTTAACGGTTGCGGTTCCGGTTTTAGGTTCAAACCGAACCAAAAAAACCCGAAACCGAACCGATTATTTATATAAATAAATATTTATATTTTTTATAATTTTTTTTAAAATTAATCATACATATATACATATATATATATATTATAAGTCACTGTAATAAAAATGCAATGTCTGTTTACTTGAATGCAATGTATGTCCGTTTACCAACTTTTTATCTGTTCAGAGTCTTCTGGCTGTTTTTTATCAATAATGCAATTCTAACTTTTGCAGGTAGGTAATCTGAGTTTAGTCAGTTTAGTCTCCTAGCTGCAGGTAATTTCTATATTTGTATTTTCAGAAAAATAAGATGAATGGCCATTGTTTTATGTAATTACTTATTTCTATTTTCCTGAAAGTCAGACTGATTAGTAACTTGATTACTTTGTTCTGCTTGCAGCTCAATTGGTCTTTGTTCTACTTCGTTCCTGAAATTCACTGCCTGGATATTTGCCATTTTTTTTTTATTGTTTCAAGTTTTAAAAATTATTGTATTAATACATTTGGACGATTTATGTTTTTATGGTAGAATAATTTTTTAATTAATTTATAATACTTTCTTATTTTTCTTTTAATCGGTTTTAAAATTGAAACCGAACCGATAAAAACCGAAACCGGGATTTTAAAACCGAAACCGAAACCGATGGTTCGGTTGCGGTTCCGGTTTTTGATTTTTAAAACCGAGGACATGCGGTTCCGGTTCCGGTTTTACCCGAAAACCGAACCGAACCGGGATTTGCTCCCCCTACTTCTGAGCATAATAGGCAGTTTTTGGAATCCATGTGCCCTTTAAAACAATGAGACATGATAACAAAATACAATTCCCTGCTGCTGTCCAACTACACCGTTAAACCAATCGAAAAAAAATAATGAAAGATAAAAGTATTCGGAAGTTTGACAATGAAGTGTAGTAGACAATGCAGCAGATTATTGTTCTCCGATGCATATAACAAGAAATATTAGCAACATCTTGAGATAACATCTACCAAAAAGAATAGAACGCATGATACATGTTTCTCATTTAAAAGTCTATGGTAGCTAGATATAGTTCTCAACGTACAGTTACAAAGGCAATCCAATCTGCATTTGCCTGAGCCATAGATACACTCAGGGCGGTCTCTGGTAGAATTTGGAGATCAGTGCTAAAATTTAATAGTATGCATAAAATACTTGCACTAAAACATTCACATGGAAATATATATTTTCATTATTCAGCGCGCTTTCAAACTCATCCTTAATACTTAATTTGATTCAATATTTTTGTTGTTTAGTGAAGACCATGATCGAAATATGGGCTGCTGAAAGTTTAAGGATGCGCAGTCACACAGCCTACGCAACCATGAACCATGACCCGGGCATGCCACAAGCAAAGAGTCTGAAACTCTGAAAACACTTAAAAACACACTACACAACTGATTCCAGTTGAGAAAAATCTTTCAATTTTGTAAAATCCTGGAATCCAGCCATATTGCTCACTGTTCAGACAAAATTGTTACTGCTGCAGCCAAAAATAATAATTATATACTTCTAAGAACTCCTCTAGCAGAGTAAAATTAAATGTCTACATGATTAACTAATCCAAAAATAATTATATATATACTTCTAAGAACTCCTCTAGCAGAGTAAGATTATTAGTTTGCAAACCCACAATCTTCAGAAATCGGTATTCAAAACTCTTCGTCCTCTCCTCTTACAAAGTACGATCTTGAATATTTTCAAATAAAATTCTCTTCCAAAGTATGTCTTTGATCCTTAAGCGCCAAGAATTTATCTCTTTCGTAAATAAGCATAATTTTAAAAGTGTACACAAAAATAACCCATTCACCCAACCCCTGAGCTTCGTCCTCGTGCACTTGCCAATCTTCCACTCGTAGTATTTGCAGATCTCCACAGTACTCTTGTGAATAAATTATCAAAAGCACTGTTCCCGCCTTTAAGTTTATATCTGCAGTTAGGACAACTTCTTTTCTTTTCCAACCAAGGATCGACACACCTGCTATGAAACATATGGGAGCACGGCAATTTACTTAACTCTACGTCGAAGGTCAGATCTTCCAAACACACTGAACAAGCTTCTTCTTTGCCGCGTCCTCCCTTGTATCTCCCTTTCACTACACCTTTAAACTTAGGATGCGCCTCATCATCATCCATAAAATCATCAACATTATCAGTATCCACATCATCCTCTACGGAATCTATGTCCATGTAATCATAATCTAAGTCCATGTCATCGACATCGTAATCATTATCTATATCCATTGGATCATCATACTGCATGTACTGTACAAGTTCCTCCTCATTCGCCATTTCGATTGTAATATCAAATATTTAATTTAGCCTCAACAAGAAAGCCGAAATTTATATCTCGACAGCACAAATTAACCAGGTTCCTCCGGTACTCAACTAGCCTCTCCACCAAAAACTGTATTGTAGACATTGTATTCTAACCTAATATCTGTAACATTGCATGAAAATTAAGCAACCCGAATGTACACAGTTGATTTTAAGAGTCCAGGCAGGACAAAATCTTTGATGTGTAACTATTAAATATAATAATTTTATAATAAATTAGAATTAGACATTTAAGATTTTGTCACATTAGAAAAACTAGAATAAATAATTATTATATTAAAATTAGACTCTTTTTTTGGTGTTAAAAATAGACTCTTTAATAAGGACCAAATTTTTTTTTTTTTTTGATAAACCAAACAATTCATATAATAAAAATATCCGTACAAGAACAGAATAAAAGCAAATCCATGACTAGAAAACCAACGATAACTAAAACCACAAATACTTTAACGAGGGCACGATTGAAAGAAGCTTGCTGCTCCCATAGCATGATAACTTGACTTAAGCTGAGCTCCACTTCTCCTTGATTTCCAAACGCTTCCATCCATGCAGATGATTCACCCCGTGAAGCTGCAAAGTTCTGGTTCTCCACTTTTTTAAGCTTTGTGGCTTTATCCAACCAATCAGCAAGAGTCATGCCTTTAGCTACTATTTTGTTGAGGTCACAACCCCAGGATTCAAAAATAACTAGCACCATGCCTTGAGGAATTTTTTTCTATTGGATCCTTGTTTTGCTAAATCATCTGCTCCTTGAATTAAATTCCTATTAGCATAAACAAAGGACACCTTTGAATATCTGTGCAGACCTTGGAAATATTCTTTTGGTCCATAACTGAATTTCTCATTGAAGAAAGAAGAGATAACAGACAAACAGTCCGAGTAGATCACTAGAGACTGATCATTATACGAACTGTCCATGAATTCTTTGAATAAGAATCTAGCAGCTTCCAATTCGGTACTAGAGGCATCTTTCGTTTTAACTGGCCCAGAGAACACAAAAACAACATTTTTGTGTCTGTCTACTATGAAACCTCCAACACCTGCTTTTATCATGCTGTTTCCTGGCTGACTCCAAGCTCCATCCACATAGCCTATAAGCTCTTCAGTGTTACTATCTAAAAGTCTAACATGCATGCCTTTATTATGAAGAAGAATGGCTCCTATAGGATTAATGGACCATAGATTAGCCAAAGATTGAGATATAATATCCTTCTCAGAAAGCCAAGTCCATATTCTTTCTTTGACAATAGCAAGAATCTGAGCTTTAGTTCCCACCACTTTCTGAAACACTGCTTGATTTCTGAAGATCCACAGAGTCCATAGTGCAGCAGCACCTACAAAACCCCAAACATGTTTGATAAATTTTCCTTTGAACGACATTGTAGTGTTCCAAAACCAATGGCTGTTGAGAATGACAGAATCATACGGAATACTCCACCACTCACAAATGAAATTCCAAACCCATCTAGCTGAAACACATTCCCATAATATGTGGTCTATGCTCTCAATTTCACATCTGCATCTTGAACATGAAGTGTTTATGTTGTCGTTAATTCTTTTCTTAATCAACTCTAATGAGGGTAATAATCGATGTTCCACCTTCCAAAGAAACAGAAGAATTCTAGGTGGAAGCTTGAGATGCCAGATGAAATCCCATCTAAAGGAGCTACCGCCTTGGGTTAACGATACTTTGTAAGCATCCTTTGTAGAATATATCTTCCCTGTATGATTCCAAAAAACTAAATCCCTTCCTTCATGCAAATTTATTTGAGAGGCTTGAGAACAGATTTCATTCCAAATGTCAAACTCCCATGATCTAAGATGCCTTCTCCATAACATATTAGTGTTATCTTCTCGAATCAGACGACACATAGAGTTAACTGAAATGAGTTTAACCTTTGATATACTAAACAACCTTGGGAATAGGTCTCTTAGTATACCTCCCTGGTACCACCAATCCAGCCAGAATAAACACTCATTGCCACCTTTTATTTTCCATTTAAAAGATCTGTCTAACAAGAGAGGTCCTAGATTGTGATTAAGAGCAACATTCGAGATGCTTTTCATTGCTTGTGATCTATCTTTGTTTGAGATGAGTTGATCAAGTCCTCCACCTAAGTCACAATCATAGACTTGCCTGATGATTCTTTGCCATAGAAAACCCCTATCGTTTTTCCATCTCCACCACCATTTACCAAGAAGAGCAGAATTTCTATCATCTAGGTTTGTTACATTTAATCCCCCAATTTGTTTCTGATTACACAACTTGCTCCACTTCAAGAGATGAATCTTTCTGGTAGGGGGGTCATTATCATGATTCCAGCCCCAAAGAAAATCTCTTCTGACCTTGTCTATTTCTTTACAAACCGCTTTTGGTATACGAAAGAGGTTGAACCAATAAGTTGGCATGCTATCAAGAGCAGATTTTAGAAGAGTAAGTCTCCCTGCCATGTTGGTAGATTTGCATTTCCACATGACCAGCTTTGATTTGATTTTATCCACTAATGGTTTCCAGAAAATACGTTTTTTTGCGGATATACCAACTTGAATCCCAAGATACTTCATAGGTAGAACACCAACTTTGCATTCCATTGTATTAGCCCAGATCCTAGAAAGGACAGTATCTTCATGAAATACAAAAAGATTACTCTTCTGGAAATTGATTTTCAAACCCGTCAAAGATTGAAAACATTGAAGTATCCTTTTAATCTCTTCGATGTTTTCAGTACTATTTTCTAAGAACAAAACTGTGTCATCAGCAAATTGTAAGTGTGAGATAACCTCATTTCCACCAGGTATCAAAATACCTTTTAATTTTCCTTCAGACCTTGCTTTTTCTATCAGTCGATTCAAAACTTCTCCCACAAGTAGAAATAACAATGGTGAAAGAGGGTCTCCCTGACGAAGACCTCTCATAGGTGTGAACTCCTTTGTTGGGACACCATTCACAACAATAGATGTGGTTGCTGAAGAGAGATAAGATTCTATCCAATGTATCCATTTACCATGAAAACCCATCTTATCTAAGAGGCTTAGAAGAAAACCCCAGTCTACTGTATCATATGCTTTTTCGAAATCTAGCTTTAAGATCAACCCCTTGCATTTATTCTTTTTGAGACACTCTACAATTTCATTCAAGATCAGAATTCCATCAGTGATTTGTCTGCCTTTTATGTAAGCTGTCTGAGTTTCTGAAATTAGATTACATATGCATGAAGAGAGACGATTTGCCATAGCTTTGGCAATGATCTTGAAGGAGGTATTAATGACACTAATCGGTCTAAAATCAGAAACCTCAAAGGCATTGGATTTTTTTGGAATGAGAGTAACAAAAGCAGCATTCATGCCTTTTGGTAGACCCAAGCCATTCTCAAAATTAAGAACTGTTTCCATCACTAGTTTTTTGAGGTCATCCCACCATTTGATAATAAATTCTGAAGTTAAGCCATCAGGTCCCGGCGCTTTGTTCCTCCCCAATTGAAGTAGAGCAATATGAATTTCCTCCTCAGTAAAGCTTTCTTGCAGCCAGTGTGCTTCTGCAATTGAAAGTTTACTAATAGGTAGCTCACCTAGTTTGAAACATATCGATTCAGAGTTGCTCCTAAAGAAACTACTGAAATGTGTAAAGAATGCCTCTTTGATTTGCTCTGGCTGATTTCTCCAATGATTGTTCCACCTGATTTTGCTGATATGATTTTTTTTTCTTCTTTTGTGAATTGCCTGATGATAGAATCTAGTATTCTTGTCTCCATCTAGTTGCCATTGGATCCTGGATTTCTGTTTCAGCATTTGGGATCTAATGTTGTAAAGAGACTTGAGCTCTATCTTAGTATCATTGAGGACATTGTCATCTGCTCCATTGTCTTCAAGAACTTCAACTGTTTGTTCACACTCCTTGATTCTGTTGTCAATTTTCCCGTTGTGATGAATTGAACTTATAAAGGTGTTAATACGCATACGTTGATGAGTATATAAATTATAACTTTTTAGGAAAAAGATATAAAATTATACTTTTTTTTCTTCGAAAAAATAATGTTTTATCTATATATGTTAGGTTTATTCCTACCGTGGTTAATCAATTTCGTGTCCGTAAAGGACAATAATCAACCATTTACAATAGTTATCTCTCTCTCTCTCCATCTGTTTTAACCCATTTGAAATATATGATATGACAGTATTTTAGCAGCTTGGCTTAGCTTATTTGAGCTTCTCAAAGGTTCAGTTTTTTATGTTGTGAGTCATTATTGCTATGAAATTTAAAGCTTATCAGGTATTTACATTTGCTACATTTTTAAGATTCTTGAATTTTGTTTTTTTATATATTGCTTGGTTCATATTTGTGGATGACATAAAGTAGTGAGTATTAATATTGTTGATCACCAAGAAGAATTTAAACTGGTTTAAGCATATTAGGATTTTTTTCGAATTTCGAGGAGTATAAAAGGATAGATCGAGATTTTGCTACCAAGCTTTTTAGTCAGCCTGAGGAGGATGGTAAATTGGCTGCTGTTCTGGAGAAGCAATTTAATTTCGAGGTTGATATGTTTTCGACTGCAGCATCCTAAGTTGTTAACATCATCTCTGTAAGTGATCTGTTGCGTGTGACTGTTTCGTATGTGGTTTTGTTAAACTTTACTTTAGCCATTGCGAAATATAGAAGTTGAAGTACATTGTGATCATGCATGTAATTGTAAAGCAAAGATTTATTAATTAAATACCATGTTGATATGGGCTAAAAGTAAGCCCTAAAGGCACAGTTAATGTTGCATTAATTAGACCTAGCTTGGCCCAAATACGAAGCCTTGTAACGAGGCCCAAGACCCTAATTAATTACTAATTTTCGTAATTGATTAGAGGGATAAATCAGCATCTCATTAATTTGAGATATAATGGGAAACAACTCCTACAAAGGAAAGAAATCAGTATATACAATCATATCACGATTCTAATTCCACGTAATAGGAATTAGGATTGACTCTTATCAGAAAAGGATTCAGGATAACTATTACTATATGGAAACTAATTCCTACATGGAAGGAGGTTAGAAACTTCTAGAATTGGGCCAAGGAGGTGACTGGCCCACCAAGTCACCTATCCCTATTCTAACTCTAGGCTTTTCAAGCCTATATAAAGAACGCAACCCCTCATCTCAGATCGACGTTTTTTAGGCAGAGCTCAATACGTCATCAACGTTTTAGGCTTCATCCTCGAATAAGGACATATAAGCCACTACGTCACTACGCCGCGAGGGCGCATCAAGCCACGTAGACAACTCTAGAACTACGTTTTGGCTTGATTCTTGATATTCATCAAGGTACGTAGGCATCTTGTTAGGACCGAGTTAGTCCCCGACAACAAGAGCAGCCACCATTAAAGCTTGAAGCTCACCCCCCTTTGCATTCAATACACACTCCCTAGCTGCAATTTCAATACTTGTGATTTTCATCCACAACATTTGGCGCCGTTTGTGGGAAAACGACACAGCAACCATGGTTAACGCACGGAGATTACACCAACAATCACCAACACCAACGCTAGCACCGCTGTGCCACCCATCAACTCTAGCACCGTTGTGCCTCCAACCACTGGATAAGGGTCGACACCCCAAACGGAAGGATCTCAAATTCCTCCTATCCAACCCCAAGAGACGAATCCTCGGGGGCAGAGACTCAGACTCAAGGGATGATTACCCATGATCCTACACAAGGGCTAAATACCCCTCAAGAAGCATGATAAACAATTTCTTAAGAAAATTCGCAGCATATTACATGTGCAGGCCAGCAGACTTTGAAAATTCCTAGAAAATTCGTCATACATCGGAATTCAATGATTCTGGACTTTTTGGAAAGATATTTTCCTCTTTTACAACTTTCGTTCTTTATGAATTTCGAAAAAACGTCATCTAGAGGGACTAAATCGACAAAAACTAAACTGATTCGCAGATGCAAAGCACAGCAGCCCAGCAATCTTGGAAAAATCATAACAAATTCATCTTACATCAGGATTCATTGGTTCTAGACTCTTTGGAAAGATATTTTCTTTCTCCACGACTTTCGTTCTTCGTATTTCTCAAGAAAACATCATCTAGAGTGTCAAAAAAGCCAAAAACGGGACTGACCATATGGGCAACAGCCTCATGCACGACCGTCCGGCAAGCAGAATAAAATACTCTCTTCCAGAATTTTATGGGCATCAAGACCTACACCATTGGAAATCTCTTGGAGTCTAGTTTCTTATGCAAAAAACGGTTCGCAAAAAGAAATTTTCTACAAAGAGTTACGGTTATTTTAGTAAAGGGGGCAGGATTGTTATGACTACCCATCCTTGATAAAAACCTCCGAAAATTGTGCACCATGAAGCAAATTCACCAAGGTCAGAGGGAACTCATAGCTACTCCACACCCGAAGATAAGGGTTATCAATTTGGAAAGAACTCCCCGAAGAAGGGACGAAGAAAATTGCGAACGAAGGGCTGCGCCCATAGCACTAATGCCTCTTGCAGATCCAGTTAATCATACTCCCCTCTCACGGGCGAAATTATGAACACCACAACATCTAGGAAGTTTAAGATGTCTCTGGCCAAGCTCCCTCTAACCGATACGAAAGGGTGGTTTTAGCCTCGAAAGGGCAGTATTAGCATCGAAAGGGCATTTTTAGCCTCACAATTAAGAACATAAAGCTCCTCCTCCATTAAGGGCCGATGCCTCACCATGAAGAGCAGAAAGTTCCTCCTTCATTAAGGGCCGATGCCTCACCATGAAGAGCAGAAAGCTCCTCCTCCATTAAGGGCCGTTGCCCACCACCGAGAGCTGAAAGCTCCTCTTCAGCCAAGGCATGAGCCCCCTCTTGTGACTGATAGTGCCCCAAATAGGAGAGAACCTCCCAGGGCTGATCCTGCCAAACTAATGGCTTTAGGAGATCTGATGATCCAACTCCGCCCTTTAAACGGACTAAATTATGAATGCTCGAATTTCAAGGAAAATGAAGATGCCAACTATCAAGCCTCACGATGGCACGGGTGATCCCGAAAATCATGTAAGGACGTTCCCCAACGCTCTGCTTCTCGAGCCCATATCTGATGCACTTAAGTGCAGGGCCTTTCCTCAAATACTGGGGGGCATGGCTCAACATTGGTACATCCGTCTACCTCCAAATTCGGTAGGCTCGTTTAAGGACCTGAACAAGGCTTTTATAGCCCAATGTGTTAGTGGAAAAACTCTTGAGAAAAGCTCTGCTTCACTGATGAACTTGGGGCAAAGAAAGGATGGATCCCCGAGGGACTATCTGAATATATTCATGAAGGAAGAACAGAGAGTGCAGGATCTTGACGAGCAAGTGACCATGGTAGTCCTGCAACAAAGAACTATGGACGTGTATTTTAAAAGGTCATTGGCCAAACATCCTCCGGAAAACATGAATATGCTCCAATGTAGGGCAGGAAGATATATTAAGTCTAAAGAAAGTATGAAGAGGGAAGCCACGACTGGCAATAATGGAAACAATGACAACTCAAAGAAGTGGAAGGCAGAGCTAGAGTACGATGCTAGGGACAAGTATCCCAGGAATAGCAAAGACTCCGATTCTGTACCCAGAAAGAGCCAAGGACCAAGGGTTGAATGCTCCAAGGAGCCAAATCTTGATGGACATCGAGAAAGACAAGGACGTAAGATGGCTGAAGCCAATAAGGGGCGAATTTCCCCATGATGACATGTTGGTCATAACACATGTGATAGGCAACTCACAAGTGAAGCGAGTCTTGGTAGACAACAGAGCTTCTGTGGACATTCTGTTACACGACGTCTTTCCTAAGATGAGATATAACGATTCATAGTTGACTCCATCGAACATGCCAATCTACGGGTTTAATGGCGTTCAGCTACCCATAACTATTGGGTAGTAGCCAAAAAAGGCCACTCAGATATTGAACCTTTTGTTGGTTAAAGCAACTTCTGCTTACAATGTTATCCTTAAAAGGACAGGCTTGCATGTCTTTAAGGCGGTTGCCTCAAGATAAGACCCGATGGTCACATTTCCTACAAGGAAGGGAGTTGATGAAGAAAAGAGAGATCGAACAATGACAAAGAATTACTACCTGGCCTCCTTGAGGATTGATGAAGTCGGGGGGTAGGTCCTCCCAATTGAAGACACGGATGTCCGAGAAGATGAGAAACAAAGAGTAAAGCTCACTGATGACTTGGTCCCCATTCACTTAGTTCTTGAAGAACCTGAAAAGTTGCTCACGTAAGGCATTACTGAATGAGCCCTTCAAGGGCAAATTGGATGTGTCCTCCACGGGGCCGAGTGAAATTACTCCAATATTGAGGAGTTCGCACTAGCATTGATTGCCGCATCAAGAAAGCTACGACCTTACTTTCAGGCACACAAGATCAAGGTCCTTACAGACCAGCCTCTGAGAAACATCTTGCACAGCCCTAAAGCCAGTGTAAGGCTCATCAAGTACAAGCCTAGGATGGCCATCAAAGCCAAGGCTCTAGCTGACTTCGTGGTTTAATGTACCATTGACAACCTAGAAGTCGGGGGGGAGAAGGTAATAGACCAGAAAGGTCAGCAAGGTGAGAAGCCCCTGGAAGAGAAGAAGGAGTATTGGATGCTCTATTTTGATGGGGCATCAAAAACAAAAACCAGTGGTACAGGTTTAGTTCTACAAAGCCCCGATGGATTCGCAGTTGAGTATGCCTTGAAGTTGGACTTCCAAAAAACCTACAACGAGGCAGAGTATGAAGCTCTAACAACCGGCCTTGGATTGGCAAGAGCCCTAAGGGAGGGTGAAGAACCTGAAGGTCTGTGGAGACTCAAAGCTGGTAGTCTCACAAGTCAATGGAGAGTTTGAGGCTAGAGAAAAGAATATGGCTAAGTACTTGAGGATTGTGAAAGCTGTGATGGCTCAATACGATGAGTGCTATGTGGAGCACATTCCAAGAAATGAGAACATTAAGGCCGATGCCCTATCTAAGTTAGCCTCTTCTGAGATAGAGAATTATGCGGGGAGTTTTTACTTCCAGATCCTGAAGACCCCACCATCGATTCAAAATTGGTAGCACCAGTTGATGTAAGCTAAAGGATAGACCTTATCAAAGCTCATCTTGAGACTGGTTGGCTTCCTGATAATGCCTTGAAGGCACGAAAACTGTTAGTGAAAATATTGAGATAAGAGATCCTTTGTCATTCCATACTTAAAATCTTGAATCCCAACAAAGTTTAAGCCTTGATGGCCAACAAGGCTATCTACCTCCAATCGAGCTTGTCGTTTGAATTCAAGGCCTTGAATCAAGAGTCATCAGTCAAATTCAAGCCTAAGCAAGGTTCTATAAGCCTAAGAAGAAGGATTGAAAACCAACCAAGGCATCCTAGACTTGAAGTCAAGTGTTAAGAAGTAAGAGAACTCCCTGAACGATCAACAAAAAAGTAAGACCTCCTCCGTGTAAAACAAGGGGGCAGGAAAAAAAATTCTACAAAAGGATTGGTGATAACCAACAACCACGAATGAGTTCAAGGTTTCAAATATTCAGCAAACGAATTAAGGCCCCGAAGGTCAAGAAGCTAAGAAACGGGTCATTTGAAGGTTCCACAAGAATCTCAAAATTTGAAAAATAATAAGGTTGGGAGCCCACAAATAATAAGGTTGGGAGCCCGACAAAAGCCAATTTTCCATGCCGCGCACACGAGAAAGAGCCTCCTTGGCGGGGGTACCCACGCCCCGGGGGTACTTCTCCAAGTGAAGGAAGGTAAAATGACCAACGCCCAGGAGGCTAAAACTCCTAGGCGGGGGTACCTCTCCAAGTGAAGGAAGGTAAAAAACCAACGTACAGGAGGCTAAAACTCCTAGGCATTGTTCACCAAATGACCTCCTTGGCGCGGGTACCCACGCCCAGGGGAATCTCACCAAGTAAAGGATGACCAACGCCCAGGGAGCTGTTTCCTCTAGGCGTGATTTAAGAAAGGGTCTCCTAGGCGGGGGTACCCACGCCCAGGAGTCACTTTTCTTGAAAGATTCGTTTTTTGAATCATTTTAAATAAGCAAGAAGAAAAATACCCGTGAGTACATAAAAATTCCTAAATTATTAGGAATAATTAATAAAAATACTTGTGAGTACAAAGAAGGTTCCGAAAAGTGCAAGAAAATTGTGATGATTTTCTATAAGACACCAGAACCATTGTTTAGCCTCGAATAAGGCAAATCGTCGTAAATGTGTAGGTCGCTCCACACTTTACAGTCAAGACGATATCCGTGAAACACTAGTGTAAAATAAAATCCCCATATAAGGGTAGGAAAATTAAGTCCCAGGTAAGGGATAAAAATGACCCCGAGTCTCGAAAAAGGCAATTATAACTTCTACGAAAATCTGATCAGTTTTCCTAGCAGTTGGGGGGCAAATGATATGGGCTAAAAGTAAGCCCTAAAGGCACAGTTAATGTTGCATTAATTAGACCTAGCTTGGCCCAAATACGAAGCCCTGTAACGAGGCCCAAGACCCTAATTAATTACTAATTTTCGTAATTGATTAGAGGGATAAATCAGCATCTCATTAATTTGAGATATAATGGGAAACAACTCCTACAAAGGAAAGAAATCAGTATATACAATCATATCACGATTCTAATTCCACGTAATAGGAATTAGGATTGACTCTTATCAGAAAAGGATTCTGGATAACTATTACTATATGGAAACTAATTCTTACATGGAAGGAGGTTAGAAACTTCTAGAATTGGGCCAAGGAGGTGACTTGCCCACCAAGTCACCTATCCCTATTCTAACTCTAGGCTTTTCATGCCTATATAAAGAACGCAACCCCTCATCTCAGATCGACGTTTTTTTAGGCAGAGCTCAATACGTCATCAACGTTTTAGGCTTCATCCTCGAATAAGGACATACAAGCCACTACGTCACTACGCCGCGAGGGCGCATCAAGCCACGTAGGCAACTCTAGAACTACGTTTTTGCTTGATTCTTGATATTCATCAAGGTACGTAGGCATCTTGTTAGGACCGAGTTAGTCCCCGACAACAAGAGCAGCCACCATTAAAGCTCGAAGCTCACCCCCCTTTGCATTCAACACACACTCCCTAGCTGCAATTTCAATACTTGTGATTTTCATCCACAACACATGTGGTTCAAGTTTCTTAATTCTTGTTCAGTCTATGATTCTTGTATTGATTAGTGTAGGATGCAGTTACCTTAGGAAAGAGTCTTTTGTTTGGGGCTGAATATACCAGATTCACCAACATTGTTTTGTTTTAGCCGTTTTTCTTTTAACCAAAACATTCTATTTCTCTCCTTTTTTGCATTCCAAATTATAAAAGATTCTATCAATCTTTTTTTTTTCTTTTATGTCACAATATATAGACGGAGGCTATGATTTATGTTACACTTGTCTTTGTGTTGACTTGGCTGATACTTTTATACATCTAGGCCTGCATATGATAAATCTTTTTTTGAACAGGAGAATTGTTGTTCAGGATTAATGTAATATTATAGACAAATGTTTAACTTTCTACATGAATCGTCTTTTATTGATTATTTCAGAATTAACTTCTAACAATAAAGTAAAGGCAAATATTCAACAACTTACAACATCTTAATCATGAATTTCAAGAAGAAAGTATCTAACTAAACTTCAAACTGGTACTCGTCCATCATTCACAATTCTGAAAAGTGTTGTTGCGATCGCACCAACGTCATCCTCAACATCATCCTCAACAATATCACTTATTTCATCAAACAGTCTATATGGTGCAAGATCCTCCTCATCATCCGCGATTCAAAAATATTCAA
The DNA here is from genome assembly GCA_037693485.1 of Kitagawia praeruptora. Classification (NCBI taxonomy): domain Eukaryota; kingdom Viridiplantae; phylum Streptophyta; class Magnoliopsida; order Apiales; family Apiaceae; genus Kitagawia; species Kitagawia praeruptora. The sequence continues at coordinate 24,335,945 of CM075350.1, read as the reverse complement.
CATCCAGTCTCACATCCACAACAAATCCAAGATTAATGCCATCTTCATCACATAGAGAAACCAGGTTCATCAAGTTTTCAACTAGATTCTCTGCCAAAAACTACCTAGTAGTAGGGAGCATACGAGACTCCAAAGGCGAAAGTTGTTGTTCGCACAAATTGTAACACCTTGTCGAACGAAGGCTATCAAAAGAGAACAAAATACTTGGAATCGAGTATTCTTCAGGGTAGCCTTCCATGTCGAGCACTTGAAAATCACCTGGAGTTACCTCTGCTTTAAGACTATGAGTTTCGGAGACGGTAATATTCACAACACACCATTATTTGTGTACCAGGGATGGTGTATGTGATATATTAATGGAATGCTCCATATCCAAGTCACTCATCATGTTGCTGATAGTGATATTTAAGATTTCAAGTGTATACTTGTAGAAAGAATATATGGACTTCTCCTGGGTGGGTGTCATGTATAAATAGAGGCAACTTTATTTGGTTTCATATTCATGTTAGGACTAGTAAAACTAGTAAATCAAATCAAGCGGTTTCTGATTCATGTTAGGATTAGTAAATCAAGCAAGCAGTTTCATATTAGCTAGTGTTAGGATTATTAGCAAACGCGGCTATTCGAATTTGAATAGAGCTTTGATACTTAGTTTAAAACTTATTATTTTCAAACAATTCCAATTCAGACTCCACTTTTAAAAACGTGTAAAAATTTAGTTTTTTAGAAAGGACATTTTATTCTTGTAATTTTATTTGGCAAAATAATAATAATAATAATAATAATAATAATAATATTATAACTTATACTGTATATTTTTAATTTTCAATGTAATAAAATTATTGAGTAAATTACATAGTGAGCTATATTTTACACCAATTTTCAAAATAGTGACCAAATTTTCAGATTCTCAAAAGAGTGGCCAACTTTTCTTTCCGCCTTTCAAAAGAGTGGCTGCCGTCAACTTCCGTTAAATTTTCACCGTTAACTAATATATTTTAAGAATAAATTACAGAATGGTGGCCATACTTTACAATGATGTTCAAAATAGTGGCTATTTAATGATTTTCACCGTTAACTATTTTGAAAATCATTGTAAAGTTTGACCACCATTCTGAAATTTACTATTTAAATATATTAATTAACGGTGAAAATTTAACGGAAGTTGACGGCAGCCACTCTTTTGAAAGGCGGAAAGAAAACTTGGCCACTCGTTTGCGAATCTGAAAATTTGGCCATTATTTTAAAAATTGGTGTAAAATACAGCCACCACTATGTAATTTACTCAAAATTATTTAATACAATCATAACTTCAAGTTTAAATTTTAATTTCTAGAAGGCAACCTTTCGTAGATGTACAACAATACAAGATGGCGTCAATGTGGCAACCGGGGAGGGGGATGTATGTAAAAGAGCTTGAAAATAACCTGTATCTGTTTCAATTCTACCACGAAGTAGATATCAAGCGGGTCATAGAGGGAAGTCCATGGACGTTTGACAGGATACAGTTGGTGTTTCAAAGGTTAAAAGCAGGAGAAAATCCACGAGGGGTGGTACCCAACAAACTGGACATGTGGATTCAGATCCATGAGATGACGACGGTATTCATGTCGGAGAGAGTGGTTCGGGATGTTGGGAACCACATTGGAACATTTGTGGAGGCAGACCGCAATAATTTCACAGGAGCATGGAGGGACTATCTTCGAGTCAGGGTCACTTTAGATATTGGAAAACCATTGAAAAAGAGAATGAAGCTGGAGAAAAAGGGAGGGCCGGTGTGCTGGGTCTAGTTTAAATATGAAAATCTGCCTACGTTCTGTTTCATTTGTGGAGTAATGGGACACTCAGAGAAGTTTTGCGGCAAGCTGTTTGACATACCGGAGGGTGAGATAGTTAAGAACTATGATGCTGAACTGAGAGCCTTGCTTCGTTGTAAAAATCATACATTGGGATCTAAATGGCTAAGGAGTGGGGCGGCGATGAAGCAAGGATGGGAAGGTGACAGCGGTTCATGCGAAACTAGGGAAGGCGTGGAGGAGGAGACAGGTACGAGGGAGGAAAAGCGGGAACAGAGGATAGTGGTACCGAATCTCAAGGACGCGAATATTGGTGGAAGTAGTGAAATTGTGGGAAACGAGGAGGGAGTGGAGAAACATCAGCTGGTGGGGAGGGAGTTAGAATCTACATATAATAATGAAAATGGAATTCTTATAGGGGATTTAAAAAAGAGGAGAAGAACAATGCATGATGGGCCGGACCAGGGTGAGAAATTAAAGGACACAGTTATGGGCTATGAAGATATAGAGGAAGTGGGCCATATAGTGAAGGGGAGTCCAAAAAACTTGATATTGGCGGGTTCTACAATGCAGGCCCGCCAGGCATTATGAGTACGCTAAGTTGGAACTGTCGTGGGCTTGGGAACCCATGTACTATTCAGTTCCTTAACGACTTAGTAAGTCAAAAGAGGCCCGAGTTTATCTTTTTAAGTGAAACGTTGTGTAAGAAAGATAAGGTGGAATTATTGCGAAGACGAATCAATTATGATAGAATGTTTGCAGTTGATGCTCAGGGAAGGAGTGGGGGATTGGCGCTGTTATGGAAGAATAAAGAAGACGCTGAACTCATGAGTTACTCCAGAAACCACATAGATATAGAGACTAAGTTTTATGGGTTGGGCACATGGAGGCTAACGTGTTTTTATGGAGAACCAGCTAGGGGGGAACGAGAGAGGACTTGGAATCTACTGAGACATCTTAAAGAGCGATCCACGGTTCCATGGTGTGTCATCGGAGATTTCAACAATGTCCTAACACAGGATGACAAACGGGGAGGGAACCCATATCCAAATTGGTTGCTGGAAGGTTTTAACCAAGTGGTTGAAGAGTGTGGTTTGTTTGATTTGGTTTTAAAGGGATACCCGTTTACATGGGAGAAAGGGAGAGGTACGAACAGTTGGGTGGAGGTACGGTTGGATCGTGGGATGGTTGATAACGAGTGGTTAAACTGTTTCAAGGAGGTGCAACTCCATAACCTCGAAGTAACAAGTTCAGACCACTGCCCGATCTTACTTATTCCTGTGCCGCAGGTAATAGGAGTGAAGAAGCGCTTTTTCAGGTTTGAGAACGCGTGGATGCTCGATCCTATGTGCAAACAGATAGTTCAGGAATGTTGGGAGGATGGTAATAATGGCAATATTCAAGCAAAACTGAAGGCTTGTGCGGGTAAGCTAGAGGTGTGGGGAAAGGAGATAACTGGGCACTTCGACAAAAGAATCAGGAGATGCGAAGAGGCATTACAGTCATTGAAAGGAAAAAGAGATGATAGATCAGTCGCGATGTTTGCAGAACAAAAATAGTTGTTATTTACTATATACGCCCAGAAAGAAAGATATTGGAAGCAAAGATCGAAACAATTCTGGTTAAGGGAGGGAGACCAAAACTCGAAATACTTTCATGCAAGTGCCAACACGAGGAGAAAAGTAAATCAAATTCATAAGTTAAAGGACCCATACGGGAATTGGGTGGATTGGAGTTCAGGCCTTGATAGAGTGATGGTAGATTACTTCGTGGACCTGTTTTCGTCCTCCCCAATAAACTGCTAGGAGATTGTAGATTGTATCCCTCAAACCATTACAGAGACGCAGAATAGGGCGCTGTTGGAGCCGGTGGAGGATATAGAGGTCAAAAGGGCGATGTTCCGGATGCACCCGGATAAATCGCCGGGGCCCGATGGTATGACTCCAGGCTTCTACCAGAAATTCTGGGATATGGTCAATAAAGATGTAGCTAGTCTGGTTAGAGATTTCTTTACCTATGGCACGATGATGGAAGGTCTAATAGATACAAATGTGGTGTTAATCCCAAAGAAGAATCATCCGCAAGTGATGGGTGACCTACGTCCGATTTCTCTATGCAATGTGCTTTACAAGGTGGCGTCAAAGGTCTTGGCTGATAGAATGAAAGGCTTACTGAACGAAGTGGTGTCAGAAGCGCAAAGTGCGTTCATTCCGGGGAGGTTGATTACGGATAATATTCTAGTCTCCTTCGAAGTAATGCACTACCTAAAACGGAAGAGAAGGGGGAAGGAGGGTTGTATGGCGCTTAAGCTCGATATGAGCAAAGCCCATGACAGAATCGAGTGGAACTTCTTGCAAGCCATGTTGTCAAAAATGGGCTTCCATTCTAGGTGGGTTGATCTGATTATGCATTGTGTGAATTCGGTGAAGTACAAAATAACTCATGGACACATGGAGATGAGGCCGATTATTCTATCAAGAGGTATTAGGCAAGGTGATCCGTTATCACCTTACCTTTTTATCCTGTGTGCAGAAGGTTTGACAGCGTTGTTAAAAAATTATGAGGATAAACAGTGGATTCAAGGAATCAAAGTGGCCAGGGGAGCGCCAAGTATTACGCATATGCTATTCGCGGACGACTCTTATATTTCCTGTAGAGATTCAAACGGAGGGGTGCAAAGGATTTGTGAGCTTCTGCAGTCCTTCGAAAGTGCTTCTGGTCAGAAGGTGAATTTAAATAAATCTTTTGTGTTTTTTAGTGCAAACGTAGGGAGACATATGAGGGAAGAAGTCTGCGGGGTTTTGGGAATGCTGGAGGCAGGGGATAATAGTACGTACCTAGGTCTACCAAATATCGTAGGACGGAAAAAGACGGTAATTTTTGGTTATTTAAAGGAGCGAATAAGAAAGAAACTTCAAGGGTGGGATGAGAGATGGATATCAAGAGGGGGTAAAGAGGTCTTAATTAAAACAGTAGCACAATCGCTCCCGAGTTACGCTATGAGTGTGTTCCTTCTACCGTTGGAGGTGAGTCAAGATCTGGAAAAAAGATTGACGAGATTCTGGTGGTGGTCTTCATCGATAAATGGTACAGGGATACATTGGATGAGTTGGGATCGAATGAGTCGTCACAAGAGTCAAGGAGGCATGGGGTTCAGAGACCTTAGAGTTTTAATTTATCTTTGATAACCAAACAAGGATGGAGGATTATGACTAGGCCTGAATCGCTGGTGGGAAGGATTTTTAAGTCGAGATACTTTAAAAATTCTTCTTTTATGGAGGCAGATTTAGGAGATAATCCTAGCTTCGTATGGAGAAGCATATGGGAGGCTCGTAGTGTGCTTGAGGCAAGCATAAGATGGAGAGTTGGGGACGGAAATTGAATTCAAGTGGTGGGCTGGCCTTGGCTTCCAGACAAGGGGAATCCGTATGTTAGTACGAATAATGTAGCTCTGGAGGGGATGAAAGTATGTCATTTGTTGCGAAGGGATAGCAACAGATGGGATGAGGATTTGATAAATGATATGTTTGATGAGAGGGATAGCAGACTTATTCTTAATACTCCCCTAAGTGAGATGGCCCAACCAGATTGTATCTACTGGAGTAAGGAGAGGTCAGGTGTTTATTCGGTGGAAAGCGCCTACAAGCTTCTGCAATTTCTGAAAGGAAGATGGGGGAATGAGATGCATACGGGTTTTTGGAAAAGAATGTGGGGTTTGAAAATACAACCTAAAGTGAAAGATCTTCTTTGGCGGGCATGTGTAGAGTGCCTCCCAACAATGGTGCAGCTAAGAAATAAACATGTCTCAGTCCTTCGAGATTGCACCATTTGTCGTATGGCTGAGGAATCTATACTTCATTGTCTTGTAAAGTGCACGTTTGCAGCATCCTGCTTACAGATGGTTTCTGCAGCAACCCAAGGGATCCAGGCGAGTTCCTTCGCTGACTGGTTTGATAAGGTAGCTAGAAGAGTGTGTAAGGATAAGCTTGGAGAAATAGCAGTAGTGTGTTGGGGCATTTGGCGTGCCAGAAATGACAGGGTATAAAAGAACTTGACTCCTAGAGTTAACGAGGTAGTTTCTGCATCTATAGCTTACCTAAAGCAATAAGAAATAAACATGTCTCAGTCCTTCGAGATTGCACCATTTGTCGTATGGCTGAGGAATCTATACTTCATTGTCTTGTAAAGTGCACGTTTGCAGCATCCTGCTTACAGATGGTTTCTGCAGCAACCCAAGGGATCCAGGCGAGTTCCTTCGCTGACTGGTTTGATAAGGTAGCTAGAAGAGTGTGTAAGGATAAGCTTGGAGAAATAGCAGTAGTGTGTTGGGGCATTTGGCGTGCCAGAAATGACAGGGTATAAAAGAACTTGACTCCTAGAGTTAACGAGGTAGTTTCTGCATCTATAGCTTACCTAAAGCAATGGAAGATTGCCCAGAATAGGGAAAAATTGTTGCCTTTGCCATCTGATTCAGAGAAGGATGGCGCTATAGTCTGGGAGAAACCTGAACGGAATCAGCTTAAGGTCAATGTGGACGCTGCCTTGTTTGAAGATATGGGGCAGTATGGTGCGGGTATGATAGCGCGGGATCATATGGGAATGCTGGTGGAAGCGAAGACATGGATTCGTCACGGGCTTGTCAACCCGGCACTTGCAGAAATCATGGGGATCCGAGAGGCATTGAGTTGGATAAAGCAAAAGGAATGGAAGAAGGTTTTGCTGGAGACTGACTGCTTAGTAGCCGTTAATTCAATTCGTAGTAATATGGTTATGCATTCTCCGTTTGGTTTAGTGGTCGACGAGTGTAGAAATATCCTTGCTGATATGAGTGATATCTCATTTTTGTTTGTGTATCGTTCTGCTAACAGGATGGCTCATAGTTTGGCTAGAGCTTCTTGTTCTTTCCCAGAATGTAATTTCAGTGGGAGAAATGTTCCCTCTGTTTTTCTGCCTATATTTGTAGGTAGTACTCCGAGTTTCTAATGAAAGTTGATTTCCTGTTTCAAAAAAAAAAAGTTGGTGACTTGGTGGGGCAGGGGCAGCGTGGATTTCCACAGGTTTAAGATCGCATGTGTTGGTATAGTGTACTACACAGTATGTGGGTTTCCACAAGTTTAAGATCGCATGTGTTGGTATAGTGTACTACACAGTATATGATACAACCTGATTTTGGTAGATTCGGTGAAATATCCCATAAATTTTTGTTGAATTTTCAAATTTATATATTTTTATCATCTTTTTAGATTCTGAAAAAGTTAATGAGATTTGAATAAAATATTCCAAAATTTTAAGAGTAATTTTAAAACTTTGATACCACAAGAAGAATTTTTTGTAATTATAATTGAATCAGTAATGTTTATGGATTTTATAAAATCTTGAATAAACGACTCTAAATTTTTGAAATGCAAAAACAATTCCATAAAATTCATGTGGGAATAACTTACAAAAAAATTTTGTCGTCTTTTGCATTTTAAAAATATGAAAATTTTACGGATAAAATATACACAAGTAGAATCGATCCGTATTTTAAAAACAAAAGAAAAATAGATAAATACAGAAATAGAAGAAAAAGAAAAAGGAAAATGGACAAGGAGTCGGAATCAAACCGTATACCAAATTTGTCCCATCCTAAGTGGATCCTCCCATGTCACTACTTCCTATGTTTTTTTATATAGGTAGTTTGATTTTTCTACACAAATTTTTAGATGCATTGACCACATAGCTAAAATTATTATTTCTGATTTTTTTTTCTAAATATAAATATGTAATCAAAATTTTAATTCACAAAAAAAATTAACTAGAAAAATTAATTTTAACTATGTAGTCAAACCACTTAGGAGTACGTGCAGAAAAGTCAAACGACTTATATAAAAAAACAGAGGGAGTATTACTCACTTGTGCAAAGCACGGGCACGTGGCGAAATTAAAATATTAAAATAAATTATCAATAATGAATATATTTAATGAATATTATTTAAATATGTATTTATATAAAATTTAGTGATAGAAGTATATAAAGAATAAATACTATTAAATTATGTAAATATAAGGAGTCGAACACGGTGTAAAATTAAACAAATTAGAATGAATAAATAAAAATTAATTAATAAATATTATTTCAATATAAACTTGTTGTGAATAGAATGATAAAAATGTACAATAAATAAACGCTATTTAATTATGTATTTATAGGGAATCGAACACGGTATGAAATTAAAAAAAAATTATATTAAATAAATAAATTTTTTATAGTTATGTAGTTGGAAGGAATCGAACCCCGAATTAAATGATAATCAAATTTGGTACTTTAATATTATTACGTGCCATTAAAACATGATTTTGCACATTATAGTACTTTTGCAAAAAAAAAAAAAGGTATATATAGATTTACCAAAAAGTAATAAATAATAGTGATAACATACATATTATCCTACAAAGTTTGAGGATATGCGCAGTCACACAGCCTACGCAACCATGAAGGCATGAACCATGACCCGGGCATACCACAAGCAAAGTCTGAAATTGTGAAAATACTTAAAAACAATACAGAACTGATTCCAATTAAGTCAATCTTCCATAGTATTTGCAGATCTCCACGCTCTTGCGAATAAAGTCAGTTTATATCTGCAGTTAGGACAACTTCTTTTCTTTTCCAACCAAGGATCGACACACCTGCTATGAAACATATGGGAGCACGGCAATTTACTTAACTCTACGTCGAAGGTCAGATCTTCCAAACACACTGAACAAGCTTCTTCTTTGCCGCGTCCTCCCTTGTATCTCCCTTTCACTACACCTTTAAACTTAGGATGCGCCTCATCATCATCCATAAAATACCCAAGCGATAAAGAGGATACGCGAAAGCTTAAGTGGCGTTATAAGATCGTCTGATTAATAAATTTTCTAATCTTCTAGAATTTTAGGATTTCAAATACTAATCATATAAAAATATCTTTTAACAAGTAGAGTAGGTGTTCGAATTTATAGATGAGTTCGAATTTATAGATGAGAAGATTTTGAATTTATATGAAAAACATATAACTAAAAGTTATATTGAAACTAAAATATGTATTTAATTATAAAACATATCATTAAAATAATTATTGGAAGTAGAATCAGAGTTCAAATTTAGAGAGAATAAGTGTCCAAATTTAAATAACTAGTATTTTGCCCGTACTTCGTACACGACATCTTATTTAATTTAAAATGATAATACCAAAAATTTAAAAAATTTGATTGATTTCTTAAAACATCTTATTTAATTTAAATTGATAATACCAAAAATTTAACAAATTTGATTGATTCCTTAAAAAGATATTGTATGCAATTATATAAATAAATTCTTAGAAAGATATTATATACAGTTATATAAGTATTTAATAAAATAATATATGCTAAAATTTATATAAAAAAGTAGCATACAATTCTATTTTAAGAATGTTGAAAATTTATTTAATCCATCAAAATCTGCAATAAAAGTAATAAATATTTTTACAAATATTGTTCTCTAATTGAAAACAATAATAAATTATCTTCATTATTCAAATGCGGAAATGATAATCCCTTCACCCCCAATGGCTCCAAAACATTAAACCTCATATAATATCAAGAACATATTATATTAACTATGAGATCTCATAGTTAATATAATATGTAAATGTTGGAGAACAATGAGACCACATTTCAAGCAATTTTTAATTTTTTTTGTTAATCTTTTTTATGAATGGATAAAAGGTAGAATTATAAGATTTTTGTGTGAAGATGCCCCTAGCGGGGCCCTTTAAAATAGCTTGAAATGTAGCGAAAATATGTGTTCTCATTGTTCTCATTTTAATTTTTTTTTGTTAATTTTTTTATGAATGGATAGAGGGTAGAATTATAAGACTTTTTTTTTGTGAAGATGCCCCTAGCGGGGCCTTTTAAAATAGCTTGAAATGTAGTGAATATGTGTGTTCTCACTGTTCTCATTCTCACCAGAGCGTGACCATTAAACTGTATTAGTAAATTCATGTATGAAAATAGAGTGTATATATATTATTAATATAGATTTTTTAATTAAAAATAAGTAAATTATACAATTAATTAAGCAAGCCAAAATATCAGATAAATATTCTAGTAGATTTATAGTTTATGTTCAAATTAAGGTCTTTCACCATGGCTCTCGCTTTCTAAAATTGTTGAATTTTTATTTTATTGACTTTATTATACTAAAAGTATGTTCTTATTGAAACGAATATAATAATTTGAATTTGAATATATTTTTAAACTACTTATTTTGATGGGGGGTTAATTTTTTTGTGATCAACTTAGAGGGGTGACCAAAAATAAAATTAATGGCAATACATAAACACATTACCCACGTTGTGATAAATAATACCTATAAAATGGAAGTTGCTTATGTGGTTCAGGCTTGTTAATTACTCCCTCCGTCCAAGCCAATAGTTAACATTGGGGGACGGCGGTTCGACACGCATTTTAATGTGGATTTTAAGGATATTTCCATAACTTATTTTTAAAATTTGTTTTTTGTATAAAAATAGAACAATCATATTTTTATACAAAAAAAAATTAAAAATAAGTTATGAAACTATACTTTATAAGAGCCTTAAAATGCGTGACACGCAAGTAAAAAATTTATGTTAAGAAATGGATGAGATGGAGGGAGTACTTCAATACTTCATTAGCTTGATCATCATGTGGACCATCTTTCTTTTTATCACTTATGTTGCTGCTATGTAGTCTATCTGTAACTAACATCTTTCTTTTTATCACTTATGTTGTTGCAATGTAGTCTATCTGTAACTAAACATCTTTCTCTGCTTGTAATCTATATTTATAAATGCAAACTTCTTCTTGTATTTTGTTTTCAATATTTAAAATTATGTAGCTGGAGGAGAAGAGAAAGGCTGAAGGTGCAATCGTAGTACTACAACATTACTGAAAATAAGTACAATATCATAATAGAATTTTTTGTTCGAATCTAAATTGGGTCGCTCCAAATGCTGTGTAATGACAAAAAGGGGTATTAAAGAAATAAAGAAGATTAAAAAAATGAAGGATAATACTGTTTACCAAAAACACAGGTCTCCGCAAGAAGCTCACTTATTCACTTTATCTTCAAATAATGTATGATTACAAATTATAACAATCACATTTTCCACTACCTATTCTCTCTCAAAAAGGCAACTAAACTGAAAAAGGGAAAAGTTAGTGCTTTTATATTTTATTATGGAGCTCAAGTGAAAGTGCTAAATATGAGATCATATATGAAGTGAAATTGAACGCGAGTAAAGAGGATATTTAGAGCATAAATAAGAGCAATGTTGCCTGACCCAGAGGATGAGGCTTGTGACGTGGGTCTGTGCTTCTAAGTATGCTATTTCAAAGTCCCTTCGGAGACATCCGATAAAAAGTATGTTATTCCATAAGACCTTCTGGTACGTAGCATGTCTAGCCCATGAACCTTAAGTTGAACAAATCCATAAAGAACATAAACTTGCTTGAAAACAAAATAATGTCGATAAGTATCAAATTGAGTCCCAAGATTATTTACAAATAACATGGTCTGTACTGTGTCAATGTTATTAACTGATAATCTTTCCAACTACCTTTGTTATTATGACATGTAAAATCGAAAATTGTAAGGCCAAGTAAATATTTTAAAGGTACCTTTCTGGTGTCCTGTATATTATTATAACATCGGGTAATTCATTAAAACTTTAATTCTTAAATTCCAAACCAAAATCAAAACCAAACAAATATTATCATGTCTAATTTTTAATACTGTGAAATCAATAAAAACTTAACTCTTATGGCCAAACTAAAAACCGAAACCAAACATATATGACCCGTACGGAGATCTAGTACACATACCTTAACCCTACTTCAGGGGGTTGAGATGTTAATTTGGTGAAAAACCCGGCTTTTAAATATGAAAAGTGCAAACATGCGTCAAAATCCAGCAGTGTGAAGATTTGAGCGGCTTGGACTTGAAGGTGAAAAATGACAGAGATAGATTTGAGTAATAACAAAAAGGAGAATCAAAGAAATAAAGAAAGATAAAAAAAATAAAAGATAATAGTAGAGGTTTAGATTTGGGTCGATCCAATTGGGTTACTCCAAATGTTGTGTAATGACAAAAATAGTATATGTTTAGATTTGGGTCGATCCAATCTAAATTGGGTCGCTCCAAATGCTGTGTAATGGTAAAAAGGGGCATCAAAGAAATAAAGAAGATAAAGAAAATGAAGGATAATAGTATCGTTGACGGAATTCGAATCTTGAAATTTTAGTAAATTAATTTAATCATGTAACATATTTAATCATTAGATCTAACAGTTCTAATTTTAACTAAAAATCTAATAGATATTATTCATTATATACGAATTTTTATTATATTTTGTTAGTGGCTAGAAGATATGATGTCATATTTTTGGGTATGCAATTAGTAAATAAATTTAATCATGTAATATATTTAATCATTAGATCTCTAATTTTTAACTAAAAATCTAACGGATATTATTCGTTGTATGCAAATTTTTATTATATTTTATTAGTGGTTAGAAGATATGATGTCATATTTTTGGGTATGTATTAATTATTGCAATATTATGTTTTAAATTAAAGTCAACGTGTTTTAATTAGAGAGAAAAAATTATTGATTGGAAGATATGATATTTTAGGTATTTATAAAAGGTAATATCATCAATTATAAGTAAACATCTTTTAATTGAAAAAGGCAATCAGCTAAATATCATTAATTATATTATTAATAAAAAAATGAAGGATAATAGTAGAGGTTTAGATTGGGTTGATCCAATTGGGTCGCTCCAAATGCTGATTAGAGAAAAAAAAAATTATTGATTGGAAGATATGATATTTTAGGTATTTATAAAAGGTAATATCATATAAATTATAAGTAAACATCTTTTAATTGAAAAAAGTAGTCGGCTAATTATCATTAATTATATTATTAATAAAAAAATGAAGGATAATAGTAGAGGTTTAGATCCCCTCGTTTCTCCTTTATGTAAGTATATAATAGTTCTAATTTTTAACTAAAAATCTAACGGATATTATTCGTTGTATACGAATTTTTATTATATTTTGTTAGTGATATTTAATTTATACTATTAGTAAAATTTAAAATGCAATTGAGTAGTATATTTAGTTTTCTCGATTAGTAAAATTTTAAAATGCAATTTAGAGAAATTGATTATTTTAATATGTTTTACTTGAAAACAGAAATTGATTAGTTATTAGGAGAAATTTTATTTATAATTAAGTAAGGGTAATTAAGTAAAAACAATAGGTACCGACCGTCCGATCAACCAACCAACCGACCGGCACCATATAATTGAAAAAATATAGATTTTAGCTAAAAGAAATAGAAAATGTAACGTTTTTTTTAAAGAAAATTGATTATTTTAATATGTTCTACTTGAAAAAGAAAATTGATTAGTTATTGGGAAATTGTTTATTTATAATTAAGTAATGGCGTCATTTAATTGGAAAAAGAGATATTTTAGCTAAAGAAAATAGAAAAGGTAACGTATTTTAGAAGGAAATTGATTATTTTAATATGTTTTACTTGAAAACAGAAATTGATTAGTTATTAGGAGAAATTTTATTTATAATTAAGTAAGGGTAATTAAGTAAAAAAATAGGTACCGACCGACCGGAATTTAATTAGAAAAAATATAAAAGATGATACGTTTTAGTTGAAAAGGTAATCAGTTAATTATTAGTACTATAATATTATTATTTTATTTTTATAAAATAGAATCGTCCGTGATATAATTGGAAAAAGAGAGATTTTCGTAAGAGAAAGAAAAAAAAGGTAACATGTTTGAAAAAGTAACCATCCATGATACAATTGGAAAAAGAAAGATTTTAGTTAGAGAAAAGAGAAAAGGTAACGTATTTTGGCTCAAAAGGTAATTGATTAGTTAATACTAATTATAATATAATTATGTTATTTTATTATACAAAATTGATCGTAGTTTTTAAAAAAGGAGAAATTTTAGTTAGATAAAATGCAAAAGATATTGTATTTTACCTAAGAAGGAAATTATTTAATTATTGAAAAATAGGAAAGGTAATATGTTTAACCTGAAAAAGGAAATTGATTAATAAAGGAGAAATTTTAGTTAGATAAAATATAAAAAATATTGTATTTTACCTGAAAAATGAAATTATTTAGTTTTTGAAAAATCGAAAAGATAATATGTTTAACCTGAAAAGGGAAATTAATTAGTTAGTAGAATGGAAATTTTAGTTAGATAAAATATAAAAGATATTGAATTTAGCTGAAAAAGGAAATTATTTATTTATTGAAAAATAGAGAAGATAATATGTTTAACCTGAAAAAAGAAATTAATTAGTTAGTATGATGGATTTTATTTGAGTAAGGGTAAATAAGTAAAATCAATAGGTACCGTACCGACCGACCGACCAAACTTTTAATGTTTCGGCTTTTATAATATAGTATAGATTTTATTAGTGGTTAGAAGATACGATGTCATATTTTTGGGTATGTATTAATTATTGCAATATTATGTTTTAAATTAAAAGTCAACGTGTTTTAATTAGAGAGAATAAATTATTGATTGAAAGATATGATATTTTATGTATTTATAAAAATTTGAACCTTGAAATTTTAGTAAATAAATTTAATCATGTAATATATTTAATCATTAGATCTAACGATTCTAATTTTTAGTGGTTATAAGATATGATGTCATATTTTTGGGTATGCATTTAATGCATTTAGTAAATATATTTAATCATGTAATATATTTAATCATTAGATCTAACAGTTCTAATTTTTAACTAAAAATCTAAAGGATATTATTCGTTGTATACGAATTTTTATTATATTTTGTTAGTGGTTAGAAGATATGATGTCATATTTTTGGGTAAGTATTAATTATTGCAATATTATGTTTTAAATTAAAAGTCAACGTGTTTTAATTAGAGAGAAAAAAATTATTGATTGGAAGATATGATATTTTAGGTATTTAAAAAAATTCGAACCTTGAAATTTTAGTAAATAAATTTAATCATGTAATATATTTAATCATTAGATCTAACTGTTCTAATTTTTAACTAAAAATCTAACGGATATTATTCGTTGTATACGAATTTTTATTATATTTTGTTAGTGGTTAGAAGATATGATGTCATATTTTTGGGTATGTATTTAGTAAATAAATTTAATCATGTAATATATTTAATCATTAGATCTAACAATTCTAATTTTTAACATATTTCTCTTGGCAAAAAAAGATGTTATATATGTTATTCACTTATTCATTTTGTTTTTAAAGATATAATTGGCCGCCAGAAAAATAAAAAGTTATTTGTTTTGTTTAGTTATTAATCGTCTAATGATAAAAAATAGTATAGATTTAGATTTGGGTCGATTCAATCTAAATTGGGTCACTCCAAATTTTGTGTAATGACAAAAAGTGACATTAAAGAAATAAAGAAGATTAATAAAATAAAGGATAAAAGCAGTAATTTTCCTGTGTAATGACAAAAAAGGGCATAAAAAACAAAGAAGATTAAAAAATGAAGGATAAAAGCAGTAATTTTCAAAATACAATACTAACAGACATTAGAAATATATTGATATTGATATTGATATTGATAACTTCAAATTTAAATTTTAATTTTTACAAGTCTTAGTGACTTGGTGGGCAGGGGCAGCGGGGGACGGGGGTTCCACAGGTTTAAAGAAGAAGACCCTCCCACGGTACTATTAAAACCCAAAAACGGGCAAAAAGTAATACGAGTAAATAATAGTGACAACATTTGTTATCCCCCCAACCTTCACACTCCGTACCACCATCCAACACCGAGTTCTTATACTTCTTAGTTTCTACATGGGCAAAAGATCACTTTCCCTACTGTGCTATTATAAAATTTCCGTTTAGCCTAATGTATTATCGAAGGCATTATTGTACTTTCCATTTTTTCTCATTTCCCCATCGCCGTCAGTCAAGAATTGGTTCCGTTAGTTTGACTATTAAAATGCTGACTGTGATGCACTGTCAACCTTCCACGTGGACGCCACATCAGCACAACCATAAGTTTTTTATAAAAAATATTAAAATTTTTAAAAAAATCATAAAAACTTTAAAAAATCATAAAAATTCAAAAAAATTGTAATAATTCATAAAAAAATTTAAAATTATAAAAACATTAAAAAAATTATTTAAAATCATAAAAACTTTAAAAAAATTTAAAAACTTTAAAAAAAACATAAAAAATTCAAAAAAATCGTAATAAATCCATTTTTGATCCTAAAAATATTTTAAAAATATGGAGATATTTGTAATTTCAGAATATTTATTTTAAAATTTATTTTTCTACTAAATTATTGTTTAATTCAATTTTTAAAATGATAAAAAAATTAGATTATAGTGATTTTCAGCATTTTGTATTTCCCTTTACCCTTTTCCTTAACCACAGCAATTCTCGGCTTCTGGACAGTTCTTTTAGAGTTCTGGTTTTGGTCTCTCTTTTAACTCTCCCATCTCTCTCCCTCTCAATTTCCCTCACAATCATCTCTCCCTCAAAATCCCTCTCTCGCCTCTCTCTCCCGAACCTCCTCTTCATTCTTCTCCCAGAAATTGTGTGTCACGAAATTCCTTTTATTATGTGTTGATATGGCGGGCAATAGGAATATTTACTACCTGTAGGAAACGATGTCGTTAGAATTATTTAGAGCGTCCAGGTGTCAACTATAGAGTCGTTATAATCCTACTGGTACTAGGTAACAAACTTTGTCTTGTAGTGAATTGAGTCACTATATGTTCCGCCTCAGCTGTCATTTGGAGTTTATGGAATGGAATATGCATTTTCTTCTTGTTTAGTTCTTATCTTTTCTTATTTTCTGTTCTTCATTTCTTGTTTATAAAAAAACCAAAAATCAAATCTCTAGCCTCTGTGTGACATTTGGTATCAGAGCTCCAAATCCTTGGCCTTTCGAACCCAACCATGGCTGATAAAACCTTGCAAAAACATGAAAAGTCCATTACTAGTCTTGAATCTAAGCTTGACGCCATGGAAGCGGCCCAGCTCGAAACTGCCAATCTGCTCTCAAAAATGGGGGAAAAACTGGATCTTGAGGCTGCTGGTAGACAACAAAGTATTGAGGAGCTTAAGGAAATGATCAGATCTGGGATGGCTCTACGTCCAAGAGAGCCTGGAGATAAGAATACAGCACATTCACAGAACAAGGAAAAGCCTCACGAAATGGTAAGTTCTACTCCACCAACACCTTCTCATTTCGCTACTGTAAATGATGTTTATGCTCGTGTTGATAGTAGTAGACCTCTTATGCACCCTGGTGAAGGTTCTAGCTCTGTAACTAAGGCCCTTGTTCATGACCACCACAACAGAACTTTTGAACCTCTTGCTATTGATTTTCAACAAATGGGTAATTCCTTCCTGTTTAATCGAAACCCACTTCTTGGTCCACCAAACTTTTACCCTAACTCCACCCTAAACCCATACGCAGCACCACTATTCCCAAACCTTACACACCCCACATTGGTAACAACACCACCAGTGTACTCGACTTCCACTATTCCTCACACTACGACCCAGTTATTCTCAAACCCACACCCATTACACAATGTCCAACAACCATTCACTAACCAGACTCCTACCCATGGTCACTCTTGGCACAACCTTGACCCAAACTCAACACGAATGTCTCAACCATTCTCACCTTATAAGACACCAAAACTTGATTTTCCTAAATTTGAAGGGCAAGACCCGAGAGGTTGGTTGAATAAATGCGAGAAGTATTTTCAACTCAACCCCACTGCTGGTGAAAGAGCAAAGGTTCTGTGTGCTGCAATTTATTTAGAGGGGGAGGCTGACGTTTGGTACAGATCTGTGAAGTTGGAAAAACCACAGATGTTATGGCCTGAATTTTCTAAGTTGGTGTGTCAACGTTTTTCTACTGCTGGGTATGAAAATATAGTGGGCCAATTTAATAAACTGGTGCAGAAAGGCAAAGTTGAGGACTATATTACCCAGTTTGATGAGCTTAAGACCTATGTGATGGCTCAAGAAGGTTTCCATAGGGAATCATACTATGTTGATAACTTTGTGAGTGGTCTCAAGGAAGAAATATCTCAATACGTTTACAATCATAAGCCAAAGACAATGCAGGAAGCTAGAGACCTTGCTAGAAGTCAAGAGTACTTTCTTTCTGTCTTGGATAAGAGATATAAAACTACTGTGGGGACATCCAAGTTTGTTTCTGGATTTCAGAAAGGTGCTGCACCAGCCAAGGCTGTTAATGAACATGCCACCTCTGCTAAGCCTCCAGTGGAAGGGTTTAGGAAATTGACATTGGCTGAGCTAACCGAAAAGAAGCAGAAAGGGCTGTGCTTTCACTGTGACAAGAAGTTTGAACCAGGCCATGATTGTAGGAGGAAGAAGCTTTTCTTACTACTAGGAGATGAAACCAACATTCCTGCAACGGAAGAAGAACTAGCATTCATCTGGGATGATGATTGTCCTGACACAACTACAATTCCAGAGGAAGAAGAGGCCAAAGTTTCTCTTAATGCAATGACAGGCTCTAAGGGAGCTTGCACCTTGAAGATTCAAGGGTACTTGAAGGGCAAATTGGTTCATATCTTGGTGGACAGTGGTTCCACTCATAATTTCCTGTCACTACACATGGCCAAGCAACTGCAATTAAGAGCAAAACCTTGCCCATCCTTCAAGGTTACAGTGGCCAATGGTGAACAGTTGACTTGTGACTCAACCACAGGGAATATTGAATGGCAGATGGCAAACATGAAATTTTCCGGAGAGTTCAACATCATTCCCTTGGGAGGGTATGATCTTATCTATTCTTGGGGGTCAAGTGGATGTCAGTAGTGAGCCCAATCACTTTTAATTATGGCACAAATAGTATTGACATTAACTGGCAAGGTGAAAAGGTCACTCTTCACCAACAGAGTATGCCAACAGTGGTGCATATTGATAACGAGTCACAGTGCTCCAAATACACTCAAGAGGAGGCCCACTTCCTAGTTCAACTCTCTTCAATTGACACCTCCTCCAATGCAGAGAAGAATGTATCACAGCAGAAAATTTCAGCTGCTGTTCAGGGGCTCTTAACTGCTTATAAAGATGTTTTTGCTACACCTACAGGGCTCCCTCCTGTCAGAACTCATGACCATTCCATACCCCTCAAGCCTGACTCAAAGCCTGTTTCTACCAGCCCCTATAGATGTCCTATAGCACACAGGGATGAAATTGAAAAAAATCTGCAAAGACATGTTGCAAGCTGGGATAATCAGGTCTAGCTCATCGCCATTTGCTTCCCCAGTTCTGCTAGTAAGAAAGAAGGATAACTCCTGGAGATTAGTAATTGACTATAGAGCACTCAATGCAGCCACTGTCAAGAATAAATATCCCATACCTGTCATTGAAGAGCTGCTAACTACTTTGAGGGGCAGCAAGGTGTTCACTAAACTGGACTTAAGGAGTGGCTATCACCAGATTCGAGTGAATGAAGCTGACATCTTCAAAACAGCTTTAAAAACTCATAATGGCCATTATGAGTTCCTGGTAATGCCCTTTGGGCTAACCAATGCACCTGCTAGTTTCCAGGAAATGATGAATGAGGTGTTTGCAGACCAGATTGGCAAGTGTGTCCTTGTTTTTTTTGATGACATTCTGGTCTACAGCAAATCAGAACAAGAGCATCTGGCACATCTGAAAATGGTTTTTGA
Organism: Kitagawia praeruptora; assembly: GCA_037693485.1. Taxonomy (NCBI): domain Eukaryota; kingdom Viridiplantae; phylum Streptophyta; class Magnoliopsida; order Apiales; family Apiaceae; genus Kitagawia; species Kitagawia praeruptora. The sequence goes on along the minus strand of CM075350.1, from coordinate 24,316,381 downwards.
CATCTTGAGGAAGAATCAGCTATATGTCAAAGTAAGTGTGAATTTCTGAAAACCCAAGTGGAGTATCTTGGTCATGTGATCTCACATGAAGGAGTTGCTGTGGATAATGAAAAAATAAGAGCTATGTTGGATTGGCCAAAACCTAAAAATGTCAAAGCTTTGAGAGGGTTCCTTGGTTTGACTGGTTACTATAGAAGATTTGTCAAGCACTATGGTGTAATCAGCAGGCCACTCACTCAGTTATTGAAGAAGAATAATTTATCATGGAATCATGAGGCAGAGCAAGCCTTTACCAATCTGAAGGACATTATGACTAGAACACCTGTTCTAGCTCTACCAGATTTCTCAAAGCCCCTTATTGTTGAGACAGATGCAAGTGCCAGTGGAGTAGGTGCTGTAATGATGCAAGATGGGAGGCCCATAGCCTACCTCAGTAAAGCCCTCAGCCCCAAGCATTTGGGCCTATCTACTTACGAAAAAGAACTTTTGGCCATCATTATGGCAACCCACAAGTGGAGGTCCTACTTATTAGGTCATCACTTTATCCTCAGAACTGATCAAGAAGCCTTAAAGTACATAATGGAGCAGAAGATCTCCACCAGTCTACAACAAAAGTGGCTTTCAAAACTATTGGGATATGACTATTCTGTAGTCTACAAAAGGGGAAAGGAGAACCAGGCAGCCGATACTCTTTCCAGAAAATTTGAGCAAGGTATTACATGTGCTGCAATTCACTTTGTTAAACCAACCTGGAAGGATGAAATTCTGGCTAGTATTGCTCAGGATGGCAGGGCATAGGAACTGATTGCTGGCCTTACTGTTGACCCCAACAACACAGATGGCTACTCTCTTTCCAATGGTGAGCTGAAGAAGGATGGTAAGTACTACATTGGAGACAGCAATGAGTTGAGAGCCAACATCTGCTCTGCAATACATAATCAGGGGGAAGGTGGGCATTCTGGAATCACTGCTAGTATTAAACGAGCTGAAAGGCACTTCTACTGGCCAACACTGAGACAAGACCTTACAAAGTATATTAAGGAGTGTGATGTATGTCAATGAAACAAATCTGAGCACAACTATTATCCTGGACTTCTACAGCCAATTGAAATCCCTACTCAGATTTGGGAGGTGGTATCTATTGACTTCATTGAAGGATTGCCAAAATCTAAAGGCAAGGATGTTATATTGGTAGTAGTAGATAAGCTCACAAAATACTGTCATTTGCTGGCTTTGAAGCATCCATACACTGCTACCAAGGTGGCACAGAAGTTTCTTGACATTGTAGTAAAGCTGCATGGTGTGCCAAATGCCATAATTTCAGATAGAGATCCTGTATTCCTAAGTAGCTTATGGAAAGAATTGTTCTCTGCACTGGGAACCAAGCAAAGGTTGAGCACTGCCTACCACCCTCAGTCTGATGGACAAACTGAGAGAGTAAACCAGTGCATAGATATGTATCTAAGATGCATGGTGGGACAGAAACCAGGCACATGGGCTAGTTGGTTGCCTATGGCTGAGTGGTGGTACAACACTACTCACCATTCTGCCATTGGGATGTCACCCTATCAAGCATTTTACTCTTGTGAACCACCCTCAATCAATTACCATCAGCTCAGATCACATGATTCTACTGTCAATGCCTTGCTGAGAGACAGGGCTGCTACACAAGAACTGCTCAAGGAAAATCTAGTGAAAGCACAAGAAAGGATGAAATGGTATGCAGACAAGAAAAGATCAAATAGGGAGTTCTCAGTTGGTAATGAGGTATACTTGAAGCTACAACCCTACAGACAACTTTCTGTCAATCATAGGAAGAACCATAAGCTTTCTGCAAAATACTATGGGCCCTTTATCATTACTGAGAGGATTGGGGCAGTGGCTTACAGGCTTGCCTTGCCAGTGGAGGCCAAAATACATAATGTATTCCATGTCTCCCAGCTTAAGAAAAAGATTGGTGATTCTAAGGTGGTGCAGATAAGCTTACCAAATGCTGATGAGACGGGGGCCTTGCATCCCAAACCAGTTGCAATCTTGGATAGGATGTTGATTAAAAAGGGAAACAAGCCAGCTACAAAGGTGTTGATCCAGTGGGAAAGTGGCAGCAAGGAAGAAGCAACTTGGGAATTGTGGGAACACCTCATCCAGAAATTTCCAGACTTCCATCCTTGAGGACAAGGATGTTTTTAAGGGGGAAGAATTGTCACGAAATTCCTTTTATTATGTGTTGATATGGCGGGCAATAGGAATATTTACTACCTGTAGGAAACGATGTCGTTAGAATTATTTAGAGCGTCCAGGTGTCAACTATAGAGTCGTTATAATCCTACTGGTACTAGGTAACAAACTTTGTCTTGTAGTGAATTGAGTCACTATATGTTCCGCCTCAGCTGTCATTTGGAGTTTATGGAATGGAATATGCATTTTCTTCTTGTTTAGTTCTTATCTTTTCTTATTTTCTGTTCTTCATTTCTTGTTTATAAAAAAACCAAAAATCAAATCTCTAGCCTCTGTGTGACATTGTGTATGTTATGTTCGGGTGTGTGTTCAAACCGCGAGCTGGGGAGGTGTAGGTCTGTGTTAATCGAGGTTGTGTGGGAGTGGTGGAATCAGTGTGTGCGTGTGCTCGTGTAAGCAGTGTGTGTTACAACTTGTGTGCGTGTTTTTCCATGGTGTGTGTGGGATTCCTCACCCTGATTCCGTTGAATCACTATCGCAAGTCTCTTGTTCTGTTTTGGTGGTGTCCGAATTCGAATTATAAGCACTGTTATGGATTGTTTGAGTTGGTAATTAAGGTTTGTGTATGTGTGACTGAATTTGTGTGTGCAGCTATTTTGGTCGAGTGTGTGAGTATATATGTACTAGCCTATAACCCGTGCATCGCACGGTTGCTTGTAAATTTTTTAATTATATTTTATTATTAAAGTTTTAAGTTGTATATATATTTTTATTAATAAAATAATTTATAACTTTATAATCCCATGTATATAAATATTATTAAAATTATTTATTTTGAATTATTATAGTTGTATTTTGAATTATTATATTTGTGTATGCGGTGCATATTAATATTAATACATATTATTTAGGCTATGTGTGTTTTTTTTTTTTGAATTTTATTAATAATAGAGATTTAACCAAATCAAAGAGTGACCAAAAAAAGAGTACAAAAAAAGAGTGACAAAAAAAGAGTACCAAACCAAATATACCCTATTTTGCTTATATTTTGAATTATTATAGTTGTATTTTGAATTATTATATTTGTGTATGTGGTGCATATTAATATTAATACATATTATTTAGGCTATGTGTGTTTTTTTTTTAATTTTATTAATAATAGAGATTTAAGCAAATCAAAGAGTGACCAAAAAAAGAGTACAAAAAAAAGAGTACCAAAAAAGAGTGACCAAAAAAAGAGTATCAAACCAAATATACCCTGTTTTGCTTATAATAGTATAGTATAGATAGATGTATGACAGTGTGTGTGTGTGTGAATATAGTGAGGGTATGGTGTGTGTGTAGTGAAGGCGAAGTATTGAGGGTGGATTGGTGTTGTGGTGGTTGTGAAATTGGCGTGAGCAGAGGGGTGATGGAAGTGGGTGGAAGAGGACGGAGGAATGGGTGGATTTGCAGGCACGGTGGAGGTCGTTGAAAATGAAGAATGGAGGTGAGTTGAAAAAGGGAGAAGAGGGAGGAGATGCTGGGTGGGGGTGGGTTTTAATTTGGTTAGGTTTTATTTTTGGGTTTAATTGATGAGGGTTTATTTTGGGGTTTTAATTAGGAGTGTTGTTGATGTGTCGATCTACGTGGACTGGTGACTGTGCAGCTAAGTCAGCCGTCCGTTACTCAAATGGACGGCAGTTTAGTCAAACAAACGACGATGATGAAAAGAGAAAAAAAGGAAAGTGAAGTGATGTCTTCGTGATGTCTTCGATAGTACAGTAGGCTAATCGGAACTTTTGCAATAGTACAGTAGGTAAAGTGACCTTTTGGCCGTTTCTACACACAATACTTACATAAAGTAGTTACTTACACATCCACACTCCTCTCTCTCTCTCTCTCTCCCTCTCTCTCTCCCTGCGCACAATATATACATCTACACTCCCCCCTGCTCTTCTCTCTCTCATAAACAAAGTCTCTTTATATCTTTAAAATTTCCCAGTTCCCAGAAAAGCTTAATTTTACTGCAATTATCTGCTTTCAGGATGTAGATTTACCTTACATTTCTCCCTGCTAAGTTTAATTTACTACATCAACTTCTCTCTCTCTCTCTCTCTCTCTGCTCTAATCTATTTGGAGCTACTTGATATGTATCATATATGAATTGACAGTGTTTCAGCAGCTCAGCTTAGCTTCTTTCAGCTTCTCATAGGTTCAATTTTTAATGTTCTTTATCATTTGCACTGCAATTCTAAGCTTATTAGATATCTACATGTGCTGAATTTTAAAGATTCTTGAATTTTCATTTTCATTTTGTTTTTTTTATATATATGTTTGGTTCAGATTTGTGGATGATATTGAATTTCTTGATACCCAATGAAGAATTTAAACTGTTTAAAGCAAATTGCTAACAATGCTAGACTAGAAAGGCCATTGTCATTAGGCGAATACAACAGGGCTGCTTCTTGGTCTAAGTACTTAGTTTCGTCCGGTGCGGAAATTAAAGGGGAAGAAGAAGAGGAATGGGGTGCTGATATGTCTCAGCTTTTTATAGGGAATAAGTTTGCTTCTGGTCATCATAGTAGGATTTATCGAGGGGTATATAAGGATAGAGATGTTGCTATCAAGCTTATTAGTCAGCCCGAGGAGGATAGCGAATTGGCTTCTGTTCTGGAGAAGCAGTTTAATTCCGAGGTTTCTATGATGTTTCGACTACAGCATCATAATGTCATCACTGTAAGCATTCTGTTGCATGTTTTGTGTGTGGTTTCTTGAATTTTGTATAATAGTCATTGTGAATATTCCAAGTAGGGGTACATTGTAATGTTGTAAAGCATAGATATATTAATTACGCTTACCGGAATGTTATGTGGTTCAAGTGTATTGATTTTTGTTTTGCCATGATTCTTGTTTTGATTAGTGAAGGATACAGTTAACTTAGACCAGATCTGAAATGATTTATGTATCTTGACTATCTGTTTTTGAGGACAAGAACTTCTCAGATTTTAGTTATAAGCACTGAAATTACCCCCTAATAAAGCACCAACCGAATGTACCCTATTAAATATTGACCAACATTGTTTTGTTTTAGTGATGAACTTTTTCATAGACTACCTCGTCGTTTTTCTTTTAACTAAAAGGTTCCTTCTTTTCTCCTTTTGGGCACATGTTCTATGTCTGTGCCTGACTTAAGTAAACTCCCTTTCTTTAAATACTGGGAACTGAGTCAAGTCCACCTTAGGTTTTTCGACCAAATTATACTGGTGAAATTGTTTGTCTTGTTACGTAGTTATGCTATAACCTTAAACTATTGATTTATAAATAGTATGACTTTGTATAATAGTCTCAATTTATGTATAAAAACATTCACCAGCAAACATTTTTTTAAGGTCCACACTTTTTTGTACTATATTTTTTTTATGATTAATGAAGTTTGTATACTCCTGGTGGAATAGGATGTTGAGCGCCGTGTCACGCCCCGCCTAAATTCAACCTCTCTTAGTGCGGAATATTCTAGAGAAGACCGGAAGGGTCCGGATGACTCTAGAATATAGTGGAACATTGCGGAGTTCTCTAGAAGGTGCTTGGGAGTTCAAGAAGAATCTAGAAGATGGCGGAACGTGGTGGAGCCTCGTAGAATCTTCCGGAACCTTCATGAGCTTGGGAGCTTTCTAGAGACTTCCCATGTATAATTGTATATTCTAGATAGGTAGGTTCTAGAATAATTATGTGTAGATATTTAGTGGAATAATCTAGAAGCATGTGAGATGTACATGTTCTAGAATCATCTCCAAGTGGTGGAGAAGCCTATAAATAGGTGAGACCCCTCATTTGGAGAGGCATAGAAGGAGATACAGAAAGTGAGAGAGGAATATAGAGGTTGTCTTGTAACTAGCAAGGGGCTAGTGTGGAACAAGGGGATCCAACTCTTGTATATTGGGATTACTAATAAAGAAAGGGTCTTTGTTAGTAAGTGTGGTTGTCTTCTACTCTTATATTTCTCTTACATCCGCTGCACAAGTGTAGGTGACACTTGGGGTTGAGGCTGGTCTAGTAGGGCGCATAGTGGGCGACAAGGGCTAGACGCCGGCACGGTTGGCTTAGAAAGGAGGGGATCATATTCTAAGGCCGTGACAGCTGGCTCAAAAAATTGTAAGGCCTTCCGCGCATTGCGCAGATGTTTTATTAATTGTATCTCTCGTTTTACATGTGATGCGTATAGAAAAGAAAGTAGTTAAATCTCTTCCCCCTCTTCTCTTCTCTGTGTCTCACGTGCAATTTCTTTTTAAGTAATTAAATCCTTCCGCGCAATGCGCGGTGTATCATTAATTGTGTGAGTCCGAAACACTGTCATTTATATGTAAGTATATGTCTTTATGTATTGACATGCCTCGTATACTCGTATTTTTGAATCGCAGGTATCTTGATTTTCTCAGATATTTTTTGATTCATTTTCTGGTGATCTTTTTAAAAAAAATAAAAAAATTAATTGCCAGAAACAAGGGTTCTTAAATGTGAACTTGGCCGAGTGCTCAATCCCCTTTATTGTAAACTTATGCCTATGCTAAGTGATTTTGTTAAGCTTAATGGTATCTTTCATAAACAGCGTGTTTACAGGTTTCTTCTTTTGTGTCTGTCAAAAACGCGTTGTAACTTCAACAATTTTATCTCCTTTGATTACATAATACTTGTTTATAGATACTGGAATTTCACATAAATGCACGTGTATTGCACAGCATATACATAAATATCATACCACTGTCAAATAAATGTCTTTTGTTCTCGCGAACTAAACAAATGTCTTTGGGTTCAAGCAATCCGAAGAAGCCTACCCTACCAATTCAAATTACTTGTGTTGATGTTTAGAATGCATAACAATTTATGTACATGGAGAACAGGGATTGGCATTGTAGTAACTACGACGTTTGGCTAATATTCTTCTGGCACATTGATGATTTGTTCATGTAGCACCAGAATGAATCAATATTGTAACACTTATTGTTGTTTATGTATTAAAATGTACCTAATTGGATTCTTGCTTTACAAATAAAACTCATAGAGAATGTCCTGAATTCCTGATATACGTTCAGTCACTGAATGTTACTTTACCACCATCTGATGTATGGTTGTTCAAGGTAATGAAAATGAAACATGATATTTTGTGTTGATTGTATTTTAGTATTAAGGGTGGCTATTTATTCTTTTCACATCTGTCGTGCAGTTTTTTGCAGCTTGTAAAATATCCCCCGTATTTTGCATCATTACTGAATACTTGGCGGGGGGATCCTTAAGAGCATATCTCCATCAGCAGGAACCATATTCACTTCCCATTAACCTAGTTCTAAAGTTTGCTGTTGATATTGCACGAGGAATGCAGTATCTTCATTCCCAAGGAGTGCTTCACAGGGATCTCAAATCAGAGAATCTACTCCTTGGTGAAGATATGTGTGTTAAGGTAGCAGATTTTGGTATCTCCTGCTTGGAATCACAATGCGGAAGTGCTGGCCGCATATGAGGTGAAGTTGGAGCCTGCAACATTTGCATCATTAGCGTAGCTAGAGAAGCTTTCCTTGTGATCAGTTGAGCTACAGCTGTAACTTGCAAATGAGGCAGTGGCAAAGTTGAGTCCACTGGAGTAGTTTTTGAAACTGTCATCGCCAGAGACGCGGGAGGTTCCGTAGCTGGAGAAGTGTTTGTTAGAGTAGAATGAGAAATGTGAATTGTCATCTTTCTTCGGAGTGTGTTTCGAGTGAAGGCAAAATAAGTTTGCGGCAGAGCAGAAGGAGGAGAGATGGGAATCAAGGGTTTTAGAAGCTGCAAGTTTCGAAAAAAAGGAGGTCTTGACAGCTGAGAGAGGAGAGGCTTTTGAAAGAAGGAAATAAGGTTTAGGAAGGTTGTTCGAGATTTGTTTGTTCCAGTAACGGATCAGTGAGGCTTTCGCTGTGAACGGATTTTCTTTGCTAATTGTTTCATCAGTTGATAACAAGGGAGCCTGCATTATATATACTTCGATGTTAGTATTGTCTCAAAAATCACAGCCAGATAAAATTCAAAAAAAATCTAGATAATTATTGATATTGGAAGTAAGTTAAGACAAGACCGATATACTTACAGAAGTAGCAGTGCAACTGAAAATTGAAATTATCGATAACAACAAGACGAAGAAGAAACGAGAAGGAAGAGCACAAGATGTGCTGTTGAGCTTCATTCTCTTATGCTTAAGATTTGTATGTATCTGAGTGGATTGTAGCAGTAGCTTGCAAGGGACATTGTGACATAAATAAGGACACAGTGCCTTCTTTTTAAAGCATACCTCTCTTTTTGTATTGGGTAAAAAAATAATAACTTTTTGTATTGGGTGCCCCTGGCGGAGCCAAAGGATCTAATAGATCTAAGATGTTCTTTGTTGTTCTTTGTTGTTTGTTATATAAGAGTGTTCTATATGGTGCAAAAGCCTATATATATATATGTCTCGTAAATAAGCATAATTTTATAAGTATACAGATATACAAAAATAACCTATTCACCAAATCCCTGAGCTTCGTCCTCGTGCACTCGCCAATCTTCCACTCGTAGTATTTGCAGATCTCCACAGTACTCTTGTGAATAAATTATCAAAAGCACTGTTCCCGCCTTTAAGTTTATATCTGCAGTTAGGACAACTTCTTTTCTTTTCCAACCAAGGATCGACACACCTGCTATGAAACATATGGGAGCACGGCAATTTACTTAACTCTACGTCGAAGGTCAGATCTTCCAAACACACTGAACAAGCTTCTTCTTTGCCGCGTCCTCCCTTGTATCTCCCTTTCACTACACCTTTAAACTTAGGATGCGCCTCATCATCATCCATAAAATCATCAACATTATCAGTATCCACATCATCCTCTACGGAATCTATGTCCATGTAATCATAATCTAAGTCCATGTCATCGACATCGTAATCATTATCTATATCCATTGGATCATCATACTGCATGTACTGTACAAGTTCCTCCTCATTCGCCATTTCGATTGTAATATCAAATATTTAATTTAGCCTCAACAAGAAAGTTATATCTTGACAGCACAGAGAAACCAGGTTCCTCCGGTATTCAACTAGCCTCTCCACCAAAAACTGTATTGTAGACATTGTATTCTAACCTAATATCCGTAACATTGCATGAAAATTAAGCAACCCGAATGTACAGTAGTAGACATCGTACTCCAGTTGATTTTAAGAGTCCAGGCAGGACAAAATCTTTGATGTGTAATTATTAAATATAATAATTTTAAATAAATTATAATTAGACATTTAAGATTTTGTCACATTAGAAAAACTAGAATAAAAAAATCATTACATTAAAATTAGACTCTTTAATAATGACCAAATTGATGGACTTATAAAAGTGTTAGTACGTACGTTGATAATGATAAGTATACTAGCGTTCTACCCGTGCTATGCACCGACAGATAAATTGTATTAATAAATTAATATAAATATAATATTTTTATTTAGAAAAATATATAATTTTATTTGAATGTTAATTAAAGTAAGTATAAATTACTTATTCGTGAATTCATATCAATTGAATTAATATTAATATTATGACCGAATCATCAAAACAAAAACAACCCCGTTGAAAAGTTCAAAATTCCTCTTTATTATTTTTTTAAAAAAAATTTAGCTTTCATTTTATTTCTCTCTTTGTTAAAGAACATTTCTAGGTATAATGTTAACAAATTTTTCACCAATATTCTGAGAATTCGGTATATTTATTAAATATAGAATCCTTAAAATATTTATAATTTATTGAAAATATTTGTATGATCATGGTTAATTTTTCGATTACATATTAAAAATGTTTTCATTTAATATTGAGTATATTTTTCCTACATATATAAGAAGAAATAGCTTATGTAGACCTGACAAATCGTTTTGTACATTCATGTCATGTACTTTAGGGTCTTGAACGAAAATGACATGATATTAAATCGTGTACCCGAAATTAGAACACAAAATGATACTAAATTACACAATTTTTTTTTTTTTGTACACAAAATGAAATGAAATACGCGAATAGGAAAAATATAACAATTATATGAAATACTATTATGTGTCCAAGTTATGTAATACAATTATATGTCTTAGAACAACATTGAGATGTTACAAAACAAAACTAAGAGTAGCATGCATAGTGTAAAGTCTCCCAAACAAAATGAAACCCTCCTTTTTATTTTTCTTATTTCTCGTTAACAAATATCTCTCTTTGTGTAGAATCTTTCTACCAAGTTATTTAGTTTTCTTAGTCATCTTTTATGTTTTGTTGATATAAAAAAAGATATATTCAACCAACCAAGCAAATTCAATATATGCTCTTAGATTAAGATATGAGAATTGATACTATTTCCTTAATTCAAAAATACAAAATTCAAAAAGGCACCCTTTTATTAAAACAATATATAATTTTAATTGTACCTTTTTATTTATCATTATTAATAATTTTTATAACAAAAATCGTAGTTTCTGCTCTCTCTCTCTCCACCTTTCCCAAAAGATGTTAAACTAAAGTTTAGGAGCTGATATCAGTTTTTTAATTTTTTTTTAAAAAAATTATATTGATTTTTCTTTATATTTCAATAAAAATATCATTGAGAGTCTAGTACCCCGTTGCCTATTAGTGAATTTTATCTACCAAAATATTAGATTTTTTACTTTATTTTACTTTGCCTTTCACTAAATATCTCTCTTTATTGGGAGCCTAATATCCTGTTCGTGGATTTTGTCCACACATATATTAGATTTTGTTATATTAGTTCATTGATTTAGATCAGATATACATATTTCTCATGTTTATAATAAATTTTTAAACTATCTCGGCGAAAATGCTGTATAATTTAGTGACATAAGCTAGAGATGTACCATAATTGAAGATCTATTCAATGATTGGATAAAAGAAATTAGTGATATAATTTACTATGTGTTTATTCAATTTTAATTATTTTTGTAGATGTTGTATGCCCTTTTATTGATGATTTTTGCAGGTTTGATTATTTTTGTGTATGACATATGTCCTTTTATTGATGAATTAATTATCAATAGATAAAATAACGATTTATAAGAAAATTTGTGCTAAATTGGCCAATTTATTATGGAAGTATTCAAAAACAATATTTTTATTGACTCTGTAATATTTTTTATTTTTTGATTGATAATTTATACACCAAATAATGTAAAATACTATTTAAGAGTATATTTAATATTTTGAATAATTCAATTATATTGTCAGGTCAATTTTTTTTCCATTAATTATTTCATAGTTAAAAAATTTTGTAATTAAAATGTTAAAAGATGATTGGTTTAAATTTCATTATAACATTTTAATTGGTTGATTAGTTTTTTTTTATGACTGAATTATTTAATACATAACTTAAATTTTGAATGTGTATTTAGAATAATGTGGTAAATAGTTTTATATTGTTAATAATTTTTAATTCATGACTTTATTTGTACCTTATGATTTTGAATTGAAAGTTTGAGATATTAAAATATCTATTATAAGTATAATAGATTCATGTATTAATGTATAAATTTTTAAATTAAATAATTATTGTATTTAGAATAAAATTGTTAAGTAATCACTTAATTACATTGACAACCCAAAACTGTAAAAAAAATATTTATCTATAGACATACCTAATAAAGTAAACAAATCAGTATAATGTGATAAGGATTGATGCCTCCAATTTAGTATGTCGCTGAATTATTGAAATTTGCTACTGAATATTCTAATGGGAAGTAACTCTGTGAGAATCTGGACTGTGGGGATGATGATAACCTAAATCAATTTTTTTTTGTCAGAAACGTTTTTTCTGTTGAATTTGTTGGACAATTAAAACACGACACATATAATAAATATATACAATCGAAATAAAAAGATAATTTGTCCAAGTATAGAATGCCATATAATAAAAAGATATAAAGTAGTACCATAACCGAAATTGATATGATTTAGCAATGAGAAGAATTGATGCATACACTTAGTTTATCAAAGTTGGCTAAATCTGGCGGGGAATATGGAATAAGCGACTTAGATTTCCTGTAATGTTTAAATTGGTATAATAATTATATTTTTTATTTGTAAGAATTTTATTTTATATAAATTGTTTATTAGTTTACTGTTAAAATAAAAATTAGTAGTTATTATTTTTAATTAATTGATATGAAAAATTAAAAATTAATTGTTATTGAGTGTAACTTGATTTAAGTTTATTCTTGGTTGAAACGTAGAATCTAAATTCAATAAAGAAACTTGTTATACTAAGTTTAATTGATTTAAATTTAATAGATTCTGATTGATGTTAAGATAATTCACAATATTGTGATTGGTTAGCTAATAAATGTTAGATTCGGGTATCCTTTCTTATATAATAAAGGATGTTCAAAAACAATTCATAACTAAAGGATATATAACCACATGTAATATACTGTTATGTGGATTTATAGAAAATAAAATTTTCGATTTATAGAAATTTTTTAAAACTAAAAATCATGTGATATGAGAAGTTATTAAATCAAGATATTTTATATTTAAATTTAATTTAACCGCAATTAGTAAATTAGAATAAGTATGGTAAATAATAAAAAATTTGTATAAGATTGATTGATTTAAAGTTTAGAAGTAAATTCTGATTGACTCTAAAATAATTTTAATTTTTTTATTGGTAATTTATTCACCAACCTATAATAATACTCTTATATCATATATTGAATAATTAAAATATATGTAGTGTTCGTTTATATGAATTTATTAATTATTTTATTAACAAATTGTGAATAAATATATTTCTGAACCTTTTAAAAAATCGAATTTTTGAAGATATGGATTTTATCCAAGCTATTTAAAATTTCTTCAAATTCGATTTTGTAGTGTTAGCTTATATACATTTATTAATTAATTTTGTTAACAAATTATGAATAAACATTTTTTTGACCTTATTAAAAAAATCAAAAATTTGAAGGTATAAATTTTATCCAAGTTATTTAAAATCTAATTTCAAATTCGATTTTTTCAGATTTTTAGTTGAGTTAGATTATAATAATTTGATATCGATTATAATTGTACAATATATATTATAAAAATCATAGGATAATATGATTGTGATTGACTTTATATTAAAAGAGTGATTGATTAATGAATGCTTAATTATGAAATTTAATTTAATATATATAATAGTATATCGTGATTGATTTCAAATTAAAATTGTGATTTTTTGGTAAATATTTTTTAATTTAAAAAATATGTATTTATGGATATGTTTAATAAAATCAATATTATATTTAAATTTGTTTAAATGAATTTATTAATTATTTTATTAACAAATTGTGAATAAATATGTTTTTGAACCTTTTAAAAAATTGAGTTTTTGAAGATATGGATTTTATCCAAGTTATTTAAAATTTGTTCAATTTCGATTTTGTAATGTTGGATTATATGCATTTATTAATTAATTTTATTAACAAATTATGAACAAATAAATTTTTGAGGATAAAAAAATTAAATTTTTGAAGGTATGATTTTATCCAAGTTATTTAAAATCTGATTTCAAATCCGATTTTGTGAAATTTAATTTAAAATATATAATAGTATATTGTGATTGATTTCAAATTAAAATTGTGATTTTCTAGTAAATATTTTTTGATTTAAAAAATATGTATTTATGTATATGTTTAATAAAATCAATATTGTATTTAAATTCGTTTAAATGAATTTATTAATTATTTTATTAACAAATTGTGAATAAATATGTTTTTGAACATTTCAAAAAATCGAGTTTTTGAAGATATGGATTTTATCCAAGTTATTTACAATTTGTTCAAATCTGATTTTGTAGTGTTGACTTATATGCATTTATTAATTAATTTTATTAACAAATTCTGGACAAATATATTTTTGAGCTTATATAAAAAAATCAAATTTTTGAAGGTATGGATTTATCCCAAGTTATTTAAAATCTAATTTCAAATTCGATTTTTTCAGATTTTTAGTTGAGTTAGATTATAATAATTTGATATCTTTTTGATTTAAAAAATATGTATTTATGTATATGTTTAATAAAATCAATATTGTATTTAAATTCGTTTAAATGAATTTATTAATTATTTTATTAACAAATTGTGAATAAATATGTTTTTGAACATTTTAAAAAATTGAGTTTTTGAAGATATGGATTTTATCCAAGTTATTTACAATTTGTTCAAATCTGATTTTGTAGTGTTGACTTATATGCATTTATTAATTAATTTTATTAACAAATTCTGGACAAATATATTTTTGAGCTTATATAAAAAAATCAAATTTTTGAAGGTATGGATTTATCCAAGTTATTTAAAATCTGATTTCAAATCCGATTTTTTCAAATTTTTAGTTAAGTGAATAAATATATTTTTGAACCTTTTAAAAAATTGAGTTTTTGAAGATATGAATTTTATCCAAGCTGTTTAAAATTTGTTCAAATCCAATTTTGTAGTGTTGGCTTATATGTATTTATTAATTAATTTTATTAACAGGATATGAATAAATATATTTTTGAACTTACAAAAAAATCAAAATTTTGAAGATATGAATTTTATCCAAGTAATTTAAAATTTGATTTCAAATCCGATTTTTTCAGATTTTTAGTTAAGTTAGATTATAATTATTTAATATCGATTATAATTGTATAATATATATTATAAAAATCAATTTATAATGTAAGATAATATGATTGTAATTGTCTTTATATTAAAAGAGTGGTCGATTAATAATGATTAATTATGAAATTTAATTTAAAATATATAGTGGTATATCGTGATTGATTTCAAATTAAAATTGTGATTTTCTACTAAATATTTTTTAATTAAAAAAATAGATATTTATGGATATGTTTAATAAAATCATTATTGTATTTAAATTAGAAGTGTGAACTAACCATGGTTAAAGAGGTAAGGTGAAATTGTAAATAAGGAAAGGTCTAAATTTTAGGAATTAGCTGTGATTGGTACTAAAATAATTTCTCGATTCTTATTGGTTAACTGACGTGTGGTAGACTCAAGTATGATAATAAAGGATAAATCATAATTTTTTGGAAAATATATATATAAAATCATACTTTATTTCTTCGAAAAAAATACTCCGTAATACTTTATCTATATTAGGTTTATACTACCTTATATATATTTATATATATTTGTAGAAAAAAATTAAAAAAATATTCTTACTAGAGTTGAGAAATATTAATAATACTAGAATTAAAATATAATTTTAAAATTTTAATATCAATTATAATTTAGGAGTTATATTATATTAACATAAATTAATTAGTGCAATTTTAATAATTATTGCCATGCACTACGTCATAGAATGCTATCGGCAACACTTCAAAAATGTTGCCAAAGGCTCAAAAGTCGTAACCTCAAAAATCTTTACGGCAACACTTTTCGGGTATTAGCTTTTTCAATGTTGGCGTAAGGTTAACGGCAACACTTTTACCCCTACAGAAACATGCTAATCCAAAAAAAATATAAATAAATGTCTACATGATTAACTAATCCAAAAAAAAAAAAATTCTCAAAACTCCTCTAGCAGAGTAAGATTGTTAGTTCGCACTTTGCAAACCCACAATCTTTAGAAACAGTAAACCTTGGAGTACGTCCTTATTCACTACAAAAAGTCACTACCATCATTTTAGGGCTCATTTATCTTTAACTTAATTTATTTCTCATTTATCTTTAACTTAACCTACTTTTTTTATACATCCTAATCTAGTTTTATTGTAATAAATCAAAAATTTAGATTTATTTTAATAGAGTAAAGTTTACTTTTAATATAAAAAATTATTGAAGTGAAAACTCAAATTTTAAATATTAACAAAAAACATGTATACATAATATATGTGAGCAAATTTTAAAATAATTTAAATAACTAATACGAAAATAATAATATTTAATTATTATATAAATACAAATTTTAGAAAATATTTATACATCTACAACAATAACTCATGTTGTTCTCTTTCCAATAATTAATTTTATTAAAATCAAAACATTACATAAAAATATAAATACAAATCTATTCTTATTTTATAAGTACAAATAATATTTATTAGGTCTTAATTACTTGACAATGTTATTTGATTTAAAAAAGGAGTTATTTATTTTTAATTAAAATTTTTATTTGTACTTTAGTAATCAAGTAGTAAAAGTATATGAAATAAAAAAAAATTAATGCTAAAATTAGGAAGTTTTTTATTTGATTTAGGAATCATAAAAAGATATGACATGAATATATATATATATATATATATATATATTGATCAAGTGTATAATGATTTTGATTCAAAATAAATATATAATGATTTATATTGGAAACAGAAATAAGAGAAAGATAGTACAGATGATAGATAGTCAGATAACTGTAATCCTATAATATTGGTCGTGACTTTTGTAGTGAATAAGGATGTAAGCCAATATTTATTCCTTTAGAAATCAGTATTCAAAACTCTTCATCCTCTCCTCTTAAAAGTACAAATCTTGAATATTTTCAAATAAATTATCTTCCTGATAGGTACCTGCTGTAAGCTTACAGCGGGGACCCGCTGCCACGTGTCATTAAATAATATCTTTACTAAAATTACTCAACTTGACAACAAATATCTTTACAAAAATAATTGTGCAAAATATCTTGGTATCTTGCCCACTAAGGCAGGGGACCATAAAGGTAGTCAAGGGAACACAAAGACATTCAACTGTAGCAAAAGCGGCTGTGGTAGAATCGAGGTCTGTCAGGAGGGGACACTAATCACTGTTCCAATAGTGGCTCACTGTAGCTTTAACGGCATAACAAGTGGGCAACCAAGTGGATAAACAGTGATTGGGAGTCCTAGCCTATAAATACCCTCATTCTACACATAAGGTAACACACACAATTTTAGCAGCACTAACTTACTACTCATTTTATCCCTTCACACTGATACATTCTTACCTGTTCGATTATTATTATTCCAATTACTAATTCTCACACCGGAGGTGCTTGACGGCCACCACCCCCGGGCAAGCATTATTTTGCAGATACCCAAACTCAGGTGAAGCATCCCCGAAACAGTGTTCAGAATAGTGATCGGAAGCCTCTAGTCGGCCGTGGGAATTATCATTTGGCGCTAGAAGGAGGGGGATTTTTTCTTGAAGAAAAACCCACCACCTGCTCTACAAACACAGAAGTTACTCAAACACTAAAAATACAATACAAATCAAAACACCCTTGACATATTAGATGGCCAACACAACACCAAACCCAAATGAACAACCGCTGATAGAAAATGAAGGAAACACGACAGGTATCCCTACACTCAACCCGCCAGTAAACCCCGTAAACCGTTTACAAACAAACTCGCCTCGGGGAGATGATCGAGAGCAGATCCTGTTAGGAATAATTCATAAGTTGTGATGTTAAGAATAGAATTTACACATTATACTTCTTGTAATCCTGATCTTATAAAGGATTTAGCACTTTATATAGGATTTATGTGTAAGACAGTTATCTGTATAGTTTAGTCAGGAATGAACAGTGTATCGGAGACTACATGTCAGGAACAAAGGGCAAATCCTGATGACGGTCTAATACTGATGATGATCAGATACTGATGCAAGATGAAATCCTGATATCAGTCATGTTACTGATGATGTCATTATGGATGCTACAGAAACTGGCAAGTGCTGTAAAACAGGATCGTTGTTTGAAGAACAAGCAAGAAGATATTATGAAGGAAAGAGTTTTCTATTGATGGAAACTATCGACTAGAAGGCAGAACATTGTCATGTATAGATTATATCTTTCTGTTATTAGCTGATAGGTAGCATTATAAATACTCTCTCAATATCATTGTAAAGAGCGTGTGTTGTAAGCGAATGTGCGTAGCTCTGTATAAGGTTTGTATTCGAGAGTTCGAAACAAACAGAGAGAGATTTGTATTGTCAGCAGCTGCTAAAGGTATTGTACACCTTTGGTAGAGTTTGTATTTTATCTTATTAATACAAACAGAGTTTGATTCATTCGTTTATTCTTGTTCATATAATTAAGCAAAAATCAGACACGATTATATAACTTGTATTCAACCCCCCATTCTACAAGTTATTCGAGTTAACAATTGGTATCAGAGCAGGTTGATTTCGAATAATCATAAAGATCTGCAATCATGTCTGGTTACAAGGATGGGAATACTAAAATTCCTATGCTCAAGAGAAACGAATATACTCTATGGGAAGTAAAGATGTTGCATCATCTGGAAGCAACAGATCCTGATTATCTTGACAGAATCAAAGATGGACCTTTTGTTCCAACAAAGGTCGTTGGACAAGCAACTGTTGATGGTGTGGTTGTTCCAGAACATACAGCAGAGAAGCCAAAATCTGAATGGTCAGATAAGGACAAGGAGAATGTTCTTAAAGATGCTAAAGTGAGAAACATATTATTCAACAGTCTTGATTCTGTTCTCACTAACTATGTTCTCTCTTGTAAAACTGCTAAGGATATATGGGACAATCTTAAGGTTCACTCTGAAGGAACTAAGCCTGTCAGGAAGAATATGAGGACATTACTTATACAACAGTATGAGTACTTTGAATCCAAGTCTGGTGAGTCACTTACTGATACCTTTGATAGGTTTACAAACTCATCAATGAGATGGCCATGCATGGTAAATATTATGACTTGGAGGATATGAATACAAAGTTCATGAAAGCTTTGCCTGATTTCTACAATGAGAAGATATCTGCGATTGAGGAAGCTAATGATCTGGATGAGATTTCATTAGAGGCAGTATATGGAAAATTGAAAGCTTATGAACTTGACAAGCAACAGAAGAAGAGCAGGAGTGAAGGAAAGATGAAGACTATTGCACTTACTGCTCAATCTGAAGTTAAGAAGCTTCCTGAAGATCAGCATGAAGAGATTGCTGTAAAGAATCCAAGGAAGAAGAAAAGCAAAGAAATTTCTGAGTCAGAGACTACTGATATGGACTCTGACAACAATGATTCTGAATCTGAGATGCAGGAACTCTTTGCTATATTTGCTAAAGCTTTCAAGAAAGGAAGATTCAACAGGAGAAGATTTAGCAAAGGACCTTTTCAAAAGAAGGAGGAGAAGAAGAGTGACAAAGGCAAAAGTACAATTGTCAAGCTTGATAAGGCCAAGATCAAGTGCTTTAACTGCAGCGAGCTTGGACACTTTGCTAGTGAGTGTAAGAAGCCTAGGAATTCAGGAAAGGGTAATGCACTTATGGTCACACAGAAGGATTGGGCTGATTCCAGTGATTCTAAAGATGAATTGGATTATGACAACATTGCATTGATGGCAAATAGTTCAGATAAACCTGGATCTCCAAAGAAAATTTCTCCATCCTCTGTTAAGGTATCACTTCACTCTCTTGATTCATTTGATAGCTTAAATTCTGATGAAATTAGATCTATCCATGCTGAGTTTAAGAATCTTATGACTAATTTTAGAATTCTTACTTGTGAAAGAGATGAACTTAAGGTTAAGAATGATAAATTAGTTGATAGAAATAATTTTCTTGAATCTGAATTAATTCAAATGGAAGAATACAAGTTAAGTTCTGATAAAGCTAAGCATGATTATAGTGTTATTCTTGAGGCTTATGACTATGTCAGAAAAGAACTAGAAGAAGAGAGAGATGTGATTAAGACCATTAACAATTCCAGTAAGAAGACTATAGAAATCTTTGAAAGTGGAATTCGTGGTAAGGTTAATGGTTTAGGTTTTGATAAGGCTAGACAAGAAGAAAAAGTAGCTATTGTCAATGATGATAGTAAGATAGAAGCTAACACATCTAAATCTGAAGGTAAGAAAATTGTTTCTGAACCTAATCATGTTAAATTTGTTGATTCAAAAGGTACCCCTGTTGTACACAAAAGGATTAACAATAATAATTCAGATGAGAAAGTGTTAGAGAAATCTAAGAATGTAAACATAGGGTTTCTGTCTAAGTCTCAGTTGAAACAG
Organism: Kitagawia praeruptora; assembly: GCA_037693485.1. Classification (NCBI taxonomy): domain Eukaryota; kingdom Viridiplantae; phylum Streptophyta; class Magnoliopsida; order Apiales; family Apiaceae; genus Kitagawia; species Kitagawia praeruptora. The sequence continues at coordinate 24,296,183 of CM075350.1, read as the reverse complement.
AGATTAGATGGTCTTTCAAAGTCTAGCAAGATCAAAAGAAATAGGAATGGAAAAGAAGGTATTAACAAAGAGAATAATTACAAGAATGTACCTGATGCACCTAAAAAAAATGCTATAAGTGTGGAAATCATAATCATTTGGCCCTAGACTGCAATCAAAAACCTTCTTGGAAAACTGAGTCCAGATTCCCCAAGACTCAGAAAATTCAATACCAACCACAAAAAGCTTGTTATCATTGTGGTAGTCTACTTCATTCCATTTACATGTGTAGAGAATATCATGAACTGTATTATGACTATTATTCTTTGAAATCTGAAACTCCTAGTCACAAACAGTTTGTGAAATTAGAGTCTAAGGTTGACTCTGCAACAGGTAAAATAAAAGCAAAATCTTCAAAGCCTGTTGTTTCTAAATCTAGTAAGAAAGGATCCAATCAAAGTTGGGTCCTAAAAAATTCTAACTAGTTACTTTTTGTTTGCAGGGCACAGGAAAGAAGCATTCAATCATCTTGGACAGTGGATGCTCTGGACATATGACTGGAAAGAAGTCCCGGCTTACAAAGTTTGAGAGGAAAGCTGGCCCAGTAATATCTTTTGGAGATGGCAACAAAGGAGAAACTCTGGGATATGGCTCAATTGTTTTGGGGAATGTCATCATAGAAAATGTAGCACTGGTTGAAGGCTTGAAACATACTCTTTTAAGCATAAGTCAACTGGGTGATAAAGGTTACAAATCAATCTTTGACAAAGAAGGATGCAAAATCTTGAATATGCAGAATGGAGACATTGTTCTAACTGGTCAAAGACATGGTAACATATATGAAGCCAGCTTAAGTGATACATCTAAAGGAATTGTTAGATGTCTCTACAGCAAAGCAACAAGTGATGAAAGCTGGAATTGGCACAAGAAGCTCTCACATCTTAATTTCAAGAAGCTTAATCAACTTGTTAAGCACAATTTGGTGAGAGGCCTACCACAGGCAAATTTTGTGCAAGATGGACTTTGTGATGCATGTCAGCTTGGAAAGCAAAGAAGAACCACTTTCAAGAGCAAGACTGAAAATTCAATTACTGAACCATTTCACATGCTACATCTTGATCTGTTTGGTCCAGTAAACATTATGTCTATCAGCAAGAAAAGATATGCTCTAGTTATGGTGGATGATTTCACAAGGTTCACATGGGTGTTCTTTCTACACAAGAAGGATGAAGCTCCTCAGCAAATCATTGAACTTATCAAGAATATTCAGAATAACTCTGAGTACAAAGTCAAGGTACTTAGAAGTGACAATGGTACAGAATTCAAGAATTCTACGATGGAGGGGTTTTGTGCAGACAATGGAATCACTCAACAGTTTTCTGCACCTGGTACACCTCAGCAGAATGGTGTAGTGGAAAGAAAGAATAGAACTCTCATAGAGGCAGCAAGAACCATGCTTGCAGATGCAAAACTTCCAACCTACTTTTGGGCAGAAGCTATTAACACTGCATGTTTCACTCAAAACTGTACCTTGGTAAATAGTCATGGAAAAACTCCCTATGAGATGATCAAAGGAAAGAAACCAAGTGTGAAATACTTTCACATCTTTGGATGCAAATGCTATGTCCTAAAAGTTCATCCAGAACAACTTGGAAAATTTGAAGCCAAATCGGATGAAGCAATTTTTCTAGGATATTCAGCATCTAAGGCCTTCAAAGTTTATAATCTCAGAACTCACATTGTTATGGAATCAATTCATGTTGCATTTGATGATAAGAAATTTGGAATTCTGCAAACTGATGAAAGCCATGACAAATTGGAATTTGAAAATCTGAAGAATTCTGAGATACTCTCCAGTGATGATGAAGGTTCTCCAGAAGGAATTTCTATTGCTTCTCAAAGGAATGCTACTGTTGAGGGGGAGCAAATAAATCAAAGAGAACACAGTGATCATCAGGAGCAGACTAGCCTTTCAGAGTCTACTCCATCAGGAATTGACGTTTCAGAGTCTATTCCATCAGGAACTGATCTTTCAGAGTCTACTGAGGAAAGATCAGTAACTAGCAGCAATATGGAATCTACTGATTCTATTGATCAAAGGAGAGTTTTTGAAGGTAGAGAGAATTCTTCTACAAGAGATACCACTAACTTAGGGGGAGAGACTAGCAGAGTTAATCTACCACCTGTTAGAAAATGGGCAAAGGATCATACTGAAGATTTTATAATTGGTGATCCAAATAGTGGTGTTCGAACTAGAAGATCAATTCAAAATGAATGCTTATATAGTTGCTTTCTCTCAAAGAATGAACCTAAGAAGGTTGAAGAAGCCTTACAGGATCCTGATTGGGTAATTGCAATGCAGGAGGAGTTAAATGAGTTTGAGAGAAACAAAGTCTGGAAACTGGTACCAAGACCTAAAGATAGATCTATTGTTGGTGCAAGATGGGTTTTCAGAAACAAGCTAGATGAATCTGGTATGATTGTAAGAAACAAAGCAAGACTGGTGGCCAAGGGTTATTCTCAGGAAGAAGGCATTGATTATGATGAGACCTTTGCACCTGTAGCAAGATTGGAAGCAATCAGAATGTTTCTTGCATTTGCAGCTCATTCAAAATTCAAAGTATACCAGATGGATGTAAAGAGTGCTTTTCTAAATGGCAAACTTGATGAGGAAGTGTATGTGGAACAGCCACCTGGATTTGTTGATCCAAAGTTTCTAAATCATGTCTACAAACTTGACAAGGCACTCTATGGACTAAAGCAGGCACCAAGAGCATGGTATGAGACTTTGTCTAAATTTCTTCTTGAAAATGGCTTCACAAGAGGTACAATTGACAAAACTCTATTCTTTAGAAAGATAAAAGGTGAATTGCTTTTAGTTCAAGTTTATGTTGATGATATTATTTTTGGTTCTACTAATGAAAAGTTGTGTGCTAAGTTTAGCAAGCTTATGCAGTCTAAGTATCAGATGAGCATGATGGGTGAATTAAATTATTTCTTAGGCTTGCAGGTCAAACAGATTGAGACTGGTATTTTCATTAATCAGTCAAAGTATATCAAAGATCTTTTAAGAAGGTTTGACTTTCAAGACTGTGCAGTTGCAAAAACACCCATGGCAACAGCCACTAAACTAGACTCTGATCCTAAAGGGAAGATTGTGGATAATACTAGTTATAGAGGCATGATAGGCTCATTGTTATATCTAACTGCAAGTAGGCCAGATATAATGTTTTCTACCTGTTTATGTGCTAGATTCCAAAGTGATCCTAAGGAATCTCATTTAATTGCTGTGAAGAGAATTTTTAGATATCTCAAAGGAACTCCAAATCTTGGTTTGTGGTATCCTAGAGAATCTGATTTCTTTCTAATTGGCTATTCAGACTCTGATTATGCAGGGTGTAAGATAGACAGGAAAAGCACTACAGGTACATGTCAATTCTTGGGAAATAGATTGATTTCTTGGGCAAGCAAGAAGCAACAATCTGTTTCAACCTCAACTGCAGAAGCTGAGTACATAGCAGCAGGCAGTTGTTGTGCACAGCTCCTTTGGATAAGAAATCAGTTGATGGATTATGGTATGACACGTAGTAATATTCCTATATTTTGTGATAATACTAGTGCTATTAAAATTGCAGAAAATCCAGTTCAACATTCCAGGACTAAGCACATTGATGTCAGGTATCATTTTATTAGAGAACATATTGAGAATGGTACTGTGGAACTTCATTTTGTTCCTACTGACAAACAGCTTGCAGATATTTTAACTAAACCACTTGATGAGACTACATTCAGTAGATTAGTAAGTGAGTTAGGAATGTTAAATTTTTAGATCTTTAACATCTGCAAAAGTAGCAAGGTATGTTGTTCTTAGCTTATAGACTTGATTCTTGTCAGGATCTATATTTGATTGTTAAATGCTTTAGCTATAACACTTTGCCTTGATAAATTTCAGTATGATAGACTTGTTAATAATCATCAGGATTAGATTTGTTATCAGGATGCTGACGTCATCAGTATTGAGTCAGTATCAGGATTATGAAAATTGTTTCAGATCCTGACGTTTACTTTGTGTGGTAATCTAATTCTGTGATGTGTTAAGTCTATAGCAGCAAGTTTTAATATTTGCATACTGATAATTTATACATCATTCAGTAATCAAAAGACAAGTAGATAACAAGAAATTGTATTTTCATTAATTGAAATCATTACATGGAAATGAAATACAACATCTTTTTTGTCTAATTTCTACTGATAATTCTATACTTGTCTATTGATATGAATTCTGAGGTACAGGACAAGGAGCATCTCAAGAAATCCATCAGAGGATTAAACAGCCTCGTTTGCTCTTGGATTCCTTGTCTGGGCGACTTGAATGAGAGCAGCTAACTTAAATGAATAGCATCTCCATCAAGATCAACCTCAGACTCTCGGCCAGATTCTTCATCCTCAAGTTTTGAGGAGGTTAGGGGAAGATTGTATCCAACAGATGGATGTTCTAGGAGAAACCTCTGGATATTATCGAAAACCAATCCATCCATGATTAGTTCGATGAGAAGAGTTGTCTTTTCAAAGAGATGATCAAGAACAGGATGTTCATCGACCGAGAAAGATCTAAAGAATGGGTTTGAATGGAATTTTGGTTTGAGGAGCATTGTTGAGAAGAAAAGAGATTGAAAGGTTTATGAAGAATGGCATAAGGCGTTTGTTTCTTTTAAAGAAAGACGTGAGAAGCTGAACAGTCACTTGGAAGTTTTAATGAAGTCAGATGCTAATTATTGCGTGTGACTGTATTTCTTGTTTTCAAGAAATATTGAATATATCTAACCAATTGATTTTTGTTCAGGTTAATTGTTTATTTCTTTTTCAGATAAAAGAAAAATGCCACGTGGAAACTCCATATTAAGTCTCTGATGATATTGATCAGGATTTCATGTGTGACCATCAGGATTTGAGAATTATTATATTTTTAAATCACATTGTATTTTGTGATTATTTTGATGAGAGGTCAACAGGAAAAGGAAGCTGATCAATATTGATTATTTATACCCTGATTTATTTCATGAAAATCAATTTTGGATTTTATTTTCCAAAAATCGTGGGTAACCGCATTTTTCAGGGACTAACACCTGTCAATCTACGTGTCAACGTGGGATAGTGGTCTGAAAGATTTGTGAAATATATTTGTTTTGAAACTCTAATCGTGTAATTGCTTTCTCTAATTTTACATTCTCTAAAGCAAAAACCACTCTTGAGTTTTCAAAATCACTAATCCATTTCAAGAATTTTTCAAGTTCTTTTCAGATCAAAAATGGCAGCTCAGAGAAGATTACCTAAATCAGTAGCCTTCAAGTTTGGTGACTTTGATTTTATGACAAACAATCATGTAGCAGCCATCACCAACAAGGAAGGAGTGTCATCTGATTTTCATCCAATCATGGACTTTCTGGCGTATGGACCATTAAGTTATGCATTGACAGCATCTCCACAAATTAATCAAGCAGCTGTTTCACAAGCTTGGGAGAATGCTGAGGTAATTGATTCTACTCAGAGTCAATCAGGTAAGATTGTTCTACATTTAGGACAAGATTCATTTAACATTACTGAATCTGTTGTTAATTCAGTACTTTGCTTACCTGTTACTGATAGTTATGCAAGTGAACCATCTGATGATAATATAAGAACTATGTTGTCTGAATTAGGTTATAGTGGACCTCTAGACAACATGAGCCAGTTGAATAGGTCTTTTCTTAGAAAGGAATGGTCTTTTTACTTTGATCAAATTGCTAAATGTTTTACTGGTAAATGTAGTTCTTTTCAGCAAATTACTTCTGTTACATCACATATTGCTTATAGTTTGCTTTATGACAGAGTAATTAACATTGGTCATATTATCTTAAGTCAGATGAGTATTAAACTTGGGTTAAGAGATCAAAACAGGAAAATGGTTTATTATCATAGATTTATGCAAATGTTTATTAACCATTTTATTCCTGATGTTGAAGCTAGATTTGGTAGGGAACATTGTGTTTCTTCTTATGAACAGCAAAAGAGAATTTTCTCTGACATTACAAAGAAGGACAATGAAAAGAATCTAGATGAAATACCTGCAATTCATTATCCACATCATTTTCTGGTAATCCTTAAAACTCATCTTCCTACTTTCTACAATTCTTCTTTCTTTTGTGGTGAAATGGCTCAGGAATCTCAATTGGAGGAGAACCCACCTGTGTCTACCCAAGTAGCCCAAAACATTATAGTCTCTGAAACAATTCAAGAACCAAATTTTGATCCACAGCCTATTGTTTCAAAGAAACCAACCTCTGGTGTTTCTCAAAAGACATCAGTTGTAAGGAAGAGAAGATTTGTTGTGTCAAGTAGTAGTAATTCTAGTGAAGATGATGATGAGTTAACTCTTGCTGAGAGAGCAGAATTGAAGGCTACAATTCAACTTTCTCTGTTAGCACAAAGAGATGAAAAACCTAGTCACAGCCAGGCTGCAGTCTCCCAAAAGGCTGTAGTTCTTAAAAAGGGAAAACAGTTACTGGATACTGTCTCTCAAAAGACTGTGTCTGTTGAACAAAGATCTCATCCCAAGATCACTTCTGTGTCTATACCTCTTGAGTCTTCTCAGGATAAATCTTTTGCTCACTATACCAGGAGAACAAGGAGAACGATTCAATTGTCACCTACACACACAGAGTCTAGTCCAACTAATATCATTCAGGTCTCTACAAATGAAGCTACAATCAAGTCAGCAAATGACCATAGAGATCTGGATATTGATTCTTCATGGGAAACTACATTATCATACAGACTGGCTATGGGACTAATTTCTCTCAAAGTGAAGTTGTCAAGGCCTGTTCTAGATTTTCTGGTTGAAAGAGTACCAAAACTTTTATTTCCAGATGAATATGGACTTCTACATCAAAGACTTGACTTAATGAAGATGTATTTCTATGTATCTGTCAGAAGACAATTAGTCAAGAAATTTGGACTCTCAAAGCATGTTGCACTTCAATCACTTCATGCATATTTATTTGACAAGGATGTCATTATTGAAGATGCTTTAGCTCAAGGTGAACAACTGGAGGAAGTAGATAGAGAGAAGCAGTCAACAGAAGATACTATTGCACCAGTAGTGAATAGTAGGAAAGATCAGATCACAGTCACTACAACATAAGAACCATCTAGTCAGAGGAAGGATGACTCAGGAGCTGTGATAGCTGATGTTGAAAGGTCTTCTGTGATGACTGAGAATGCAAGTGAGATACCCTATGATATGGGAGGAATGACTTTGGTTGATTTTTCTGAAGATCAAACAAATTTTGTTCAGTCAGAGTCTATCCACCTTGAGGGTGTGTCTCAGCAAACAACACTTAAAGACAGTGATGTACTAACTATGGTGTCTAATGAAGTATTACTGAAGACATCAGAGTCTAGTAAAGAACCTGAAAGTGGTATACTGGAGCCTGTAGTTTCTGAAAGGAAAGAAGATGATTGTAAGGGTTCAGAGACTATAGCAGCTCACTCCTTGGAGAAAACCTCAAGCCACATGCCAAATGAGGAACCCTCTCTCCATGTGAGTTCAGGTATAAAAACTCCTTCTAAACCCTATTTTTCTGTAGGTCATGAGAGCACTTATCTAAATTTGAGTGATACACTTGAAAAGATGGACTTAGATCCACAATTTGAGCGGCTGGCTCCTGACCAGGCAAAAGGTGAGGTAGAAAGAGTGTTGACTTTAGTAAGTCAAAGTGAGAATGAGGGTATGGATGATCAACTCCATAGTGAGGGAGAGAAAATTAGGAAACCATCATTTGATTTCTGGGATCAGGTTTTTCCTGAATCTTGGTCTGAAAATTTGGATATGGATGCTGGTACTTATTCATTCATCAAAATGTATCAGAAGAATGACCTAGCACATCACAATGCAAAGCCAGAAGTTAAAGCTCAGAAGCAAAAGGAGAGGCTTGCAGGAATCATTAACAGAAGAGGTGCCAGGATAAAGCAATCTCTTGATACATATGTACCAGATGAAGTTCCTAATGATCCTAGTGTTCCTTTGTATGTACTTCCAATATCATCTAGAATTGAGACATCTACAGTCTCTGATCACTCTAAGGAGGAGTCAGGATTTGAAGATGTTAGTACACAGAATACTGGTGAAGGAGATGATGATCATGTTTCAGTTCCAGATCAGAAAGATGAAGATGTTGATACTTCTAATCAGGTTTTATTACTTGAATATCATACAACTCAAGCAACTTCTTCTACAAGACTTGAAGATAAAGTTCTTTCTGATTCTGATACTGAAGATACTAGAAGCACTTCCAACATTGAAGTTCATTCTGATGTTTTGAAAGATATTCGGAATTCTCAAATTGCTATGCAAACAAGACTTCAATCACTTGAAGATAACCAAGTCACAATTATGGAAAATCAAGAAGTTCTAATGAATCTCATTTGTTCTGTTTCTGAATCTCTTGGAATTAATGTTGCTGATGTCAAAAAGGGGGAGATAAAGACAATTCAAAGACAACAACAACACCACCAGACTGAGAGATAAAGCTGGGGGAGATAAAGAGCAGACAAAGGGGAAGTAAAAAGAGAAGAACAAGGAGTGACAGTGGTGAATCTCAGCTAGGAAGTGGTAAAGGAAGAGCAGCATTAATAGTTAAAATTCTTTCTTCTAAGTACTAGATAAATGTCTACATCTGGGAAGGAGGTACTTAACTTCATAATTCTACATTCATAAATTCTATTCTGGTTGTATTATTATATGTTTTGACATCCACAACTTAGATTTATGCTTCAGATTTTAAAGCATAAATAGGGGGAGATTGTTAGGAATAATTCATAAGTTGTGATGTTAAGAATAGAATTTACACATTATACTTCTTGTAATCCTGATCTTATAAAGGATTTAGCACTTTATATAGGATTTATGTGTAAGACAGTTATCTGTATAGTTTAGTCAGGAATGAACAGTGTATCGGAGACTACATGTCAGGAACAAAGGGCAAATCCTGATGACGGTCTAATACTGATGATGATCAGATACAGATGCAAGATGAAATCCTGATATCAGTCATGTTACTGATGATGTCATTATGGATGCTACAGAAACTGGCAAGTGCTATAAAACAGGATCGTTGTTTGAAGAACGAGCAAGAAGATATTATGAAGGAAAGAGTTTTCTATTGATGGAAACTATCGACTAGAAGGCAGAACATTGTCATGTATAGATTATATCTTTCTGTTATTAGTTGATAGGTAGCATTATAAATACTCTCTCAATATCATTGTAAAGAGCGTGTGTTGTAAGCGAATGTGCGTAGCTCTGTATAAGGTTTGTATTCGAGAGTTCGAAACAAACAGAGAGAGATTTGTATTGTCAGCAGCTGCTAAAGGTATTGTACACCTTTGGTAGAGTTTGTATTTGATCTTATTAATACAAACAGAGTTTGATTCATTCGTTTATTCTTGTTCATATAATCAAGCAAAAATCAGACACGATTATATAACTTGTATTCAACCCCCCCTTTCTACAAGTTATTCGAGTTAACAGATCCTTAGCCTAAATCTCACAGGTTGCAACCAACAACAAATCGATTTGATCATGCAAATAGCCTCAGCCTTTCCCCGGACCGGACCAGGGCCACTAACAAAACAAGCCAGTTCTCGCATAAACCCGCATAACGACCGTGACGAGGTTGACAACCATCCCAGAAGGGCAAACTCTGCCTTCTCCCGCCTAGGCTCATCACAAAATACAAATCATGAAAGGCACAACAGGAGTCACCACCCACCTGAAATGTGGGAACAAAATAGAAAACACAGAGATCTAAGAAAGGTCATTATCGATAAGAAGGCCGACTATGACAAGGTGGTAGCTGAGTATGAAAGACAAAAACACAGGGAACGGTCCCCTATCCGCTCAAGGGAAACCGAAAGTGCACAACCAACAAATGCCGAGATGTTGCGAACCATCATGGAACTTAAGAAAAAGATAGAGGGCAATAGCGAGCAAGATTTGGGCGGTACACCATTTATGGTGAGGCTAGAGGCCGAGCCCCGTCAAAAAGACATCAAACATCACAGTTTCAATTCTTTCGACGGGCTGGGAGACCCGGAAGAACATCTTAGTTACTTCGACCAATTGGCTCTTCATTATGAATACAATGATTTGACACGATGCCGTTTCTTCGCCGCGACTCTCCGCGGAAACGCTCAAAGATGGTTCTGTAGAATGTCCTCCAGGTCCGTAGATACTTGGCTAGAATTCAAAAAATTATTCCTAAATAAGTTCAAAGCAAACCAGCAACACGAAGTTCATACCGTGTTCCTCGAAACCTTGCAAAATTACATTGACCGCTTCAAGGAAGCTGTCAACAAGGTTGTTTGTGTTAACAAAACAGAGGCGTTGGTCCATTTGAGAAGAGGCCTTAACCCCTACGAGTGCGAAAAATACGTATGCCGTTTCATGGAAACAAAACCCACCACTCTAGCAAAGGCATATGACTTGGCATCCCAAGCTATCAACGAAGCCGAGTCTCTAAGCGTGCTAAAGCAATCCAGAGCTCTACCCGCCTCAAAACTATACTTTCAAAGGGAAAGGTTCACATCTTACCAAAGACAAGCACCCATTTTACATCAAGTACAAACCACTCATGGGCCGCCATCCTCCGCCCAGGGAACTCAATCATCAACTTCGGTCAGGGACCGCCTAGGACCCGCAAACCCGCAAAGACCGCATAGGCATCCTGAACCAGAATGGACCAAATTCACGCTCCCAAGAGCAACCATTCTGAGAGAAATCCGGGGAAAACCCTTCTATTTACCACCAGCACCTATGCACTCCTCACCCGAGGATAGACCCAAAGATAAGCATTGTGACTATCATGAAACACACGGGCATTACACAGACAACTGCTTATCCCTCAAATACTTCCTAGAAAAGCAAGTAAAGGCTGACAACTTATCTCAGTACTTGCCTAGGCAAATACTTGGCTCATCCACCTCCCAAGCACACAATAAAAATATCGTACATACCGTTTTTGGCGGACAGGTCTCACCGCCTAGAGAAGAACAATCTGTCTATACAATATCTGAGGGTCCGCCAAGCGTTATTACATTTACAGACACAGATTACGAGGGCATTGACCCAAACCACACCGAGGCACTAGTCGTATCTTTGGATGTCGCCCATAAAGAAGTCAAAAGGATCCTTATTGACAAAGGGTCCTCCGTTGATATATGTTTCAAACACACATAGGACAGGATGAAGTTAACCGATGAGAAGTTGGAAACATGTCCTGATGAGACACCTCTTTACGGGTTCGGCCACAACGTCGTCCCAATAGCGGGCATAGCAAGGCTCCCTGTTTATTTCGGGGAATCTCCCAGACAAGTATGCAGAATTATCAAGTTTTATGTCATCAAAACTGCATCCTCTTACAACATGATCTTGGGAAGGCCCACTCTAAACATGATAAAAGCGGTTACTTCTACCCCCACCTCAAAATCAAATTCCCCACTTCAAACGGCACATGAGAAATCAAAGGGGATTCAGAAACCTCCAAAAGATGTTATGGCATTGCACTCACCTTGGGAAAAATTGAGCCCAGCAACATCAATAGAGAAAAGGCATATAAAAGAAAACAAGAGAAAAGACAAAGGCACGCAGAAAATCAACGTGCGAATAACAAAAAAAGAAAAGAAATACAGTTCATAGACGGGCATGACCCGCGGACAGAAGACCCGCCTCGAATAGTTGCAAATCTCATGAAATGCCTCATGAGGGAGGAAAAACCACCAATAAGCCCTGCAGTCCAAACAGAAAAAATTGAAGTCATACCCGGAGATGTAAGCAAAACCATAAGCGTAGGAGCGGGTTTGGACTCGATCTTCAAAGATGGTCTCACAAATCTTTTAAGGAAATACGCAGACGTCTTCGCATGGAGTCCAAAGGATATGCCGGGCCTGGATGAGTCCGTGGAAATCCACAAATTAAATGTGGACCCAGACAAAACACCGAAAATACAAAAACGAAGGAATTTTGCGCCGGAGCGACAGCAGGCAATTGACATTGAGATTGACAAACTCCTGGATGCAGATCTGATTTGCGAAGTCACCTACCCTAAATGGGTCGGAAATGTGGTGTTAGTGAAAAAAACTAACGGAAAATGGAGAATATGCGTTGACTACACGGATCTAAACGCAGCCTGTCCTAAAGATCCATATCCACTTCCCTCAATAGACCAACTCATAGATGCAACAGCGGGTCATTTAATGTTAAGCTTCATGGATGCTTACTTAGGTTACAACCAAATCAAAATAACCCCAGAAGATAGAGAAAAAACAGCCTTCATTACACACAGAGGAGTGTATTGTTACAAAGTCATGCCATTCGGACTAATCAACGCCGGTGCCACCTTCCAGAAAACCATGAATACAATCTTCGCCGGTCAGTTGGGCCGAAACATGGAAGTATACGTGGATGATCTCATAGTAAAGTCGCTCTTGACGGCTTCACACTTGCAAGACTTGGAAGAATGTTTCTCCACTCACAGAAAACATAGCATGAAACTCAATCCAGACAAATGCGCATTCGCCCTTGACGCAGACAAATTCCTTGGTTTCTTGGTATCTCACAGAGGCATCGAGGCCAATCCTGAAAAGATAAAGGCTATAATTGACATGCAGCCGCCCAAAACCTTGAAGGAAATACAAAAATTAATAGGGAGACTAGCCGCTCTAAGAAGATTCATAGCAAAGCTAGCAGACAGATGCCTTCCATTTTTTGACACATTGAAAGGAGCCACCAAAACCAAGGCAATTTCTTGGACGGTTGAATGCCAGAAGGCCTTCCAAGACCTCAAAACATATCTCTCTTCTGCTCCCTTACTTGCCGTTGCAGCTCCTTCATAACCACTATCACTTTACTTGTCTGCCACAGATAAAGCTGTAGGGGCGGTACTCATAAAAGAGGAAAATGGCGAGCAAAAACCAGTCTATTATGTCAGCCAAGTGCTCAAAGATGCAGAAACCCGCTACCCAAACGTCCAAAAATTTGCCCTGGCATTGGTCGTAGCCGGCAGAAAATTGAGACATTACTTCCAAGGCAGACAAATCAGGGTTATCACGGACCAACCGCTGAGAAAAATACTTAACAAACCAGACTTATCAGGCAGATTGATCAATTGGGCCGTTGAACTTGGTCAATTTGATCTAAAATACATACCAAGAACCGCCATCAAAGCACAAGCATTGGCAGACTTTGTGGTCGAGTGTTCATTTTCAACAACAGAAAAAGAAAGTTCCGCAGAAACTATAGCAACAACGGGCAATAACTGGCAACTATATGTGGACGGTTCCTCCACTAACGCCCGCTGCAGAGCGGGACTTATCCTTACTAGCCCCGACGGTTTCCAAGTCAGACAAGCCATACAACTGAACTTTAAAGCGACAAACAATCAGGCAGAATATGAGGCACTATTGGCCGATTTGACATTAGCAAAAAACATACAAGTGAAAAAGATCACCATATATAGCGATTCACAACTGGTGGTTCGTCAAACAATGGGGGATTATTCAACCAAGGACAACAACTTAAGCAGATATCAAGAACTGGTGCAAACAATGTTAACCCAATTTGAGGAATACTCTCTTGAGCAGATAGATCGGGCAGATAACACAGTGGCAGACATGTTGTCTAAATTAACTCAAGGGGAAAAAGTAGAAGCGGGCAAAGTATACTTCGAGGAACTAACCGCTTCAAGTATAAACAAAATGGACATCATGGAGATAAACCCATCGATAGATAACTGGATTAGCCCTTACATCCGTTATTTGGAAAAGGGCGACCTGCCAGACGACGGTATCAAGGCTAAAATACTCAAGTCACAAGCAACAAAGTATTTTGTTCAAGAAGGCACCCTATACAAAAGGAGTTTCGACTCTCCCATACTCAAATGTATCGATGAAGAAGAAGCTATATATTGTATGAGGGAGGTTCATGAGGGCATTTGCGGCGACCACATGGCTGGAAAAGCATTGGCACATAAAATACTCAGACAAGGCTATTACTGGCCCAAAATGCACAAGGAATGTAAAAACTTCACTAAAAGGTGCCGCCAATGCCAACTGTTTAGCAATATGTCCAGAAAAGCACCAGCCCTACCTATAGCCATTCTATCGCCCATACCATTTGCAGTTTGGGGCATTGACATAAAGGGACCATTCCATAAAGCCAAAGGTGATCTACAGTACGTCATGGTCGCCATTGACTATATGACCAAGTGGGCAGAGGCAAAAGCACTTAAAAACATTACACAAGATGATGTTATTCGTTTTGTTAAAGAGCAAGTCATCACAAGCTTCGGAATCCCTGTAGTGCTTATATCCGACAACGGTACACAGTTTGTGGGGTCAAAATTCACTAAGTTCTTATCTGACCACGGGATCAAACACAAGAAAGCATCTGTTTGTCACCCTCAAAGCAACGGTCAAGTAGAGGTCACCAATCGCATCATTGTCCGTGGCTTAGAAAAAAGGCTAACTACATCAAAAAAGAAATGGCCGCATGAGTTGCCTAATGTTCTTTGGGCTTACCGGACATCTGCCAGAACAAGCACTGGAGAATCCCCGTTCAAGTTAGCTTTTGGCACAGAAGCCCTTGCACCAGTCGAGATTGGCTCACCATCATATCGCGCCATCAATTTTGAAGAAGAGGCAAATGCTCAAGGATTTAAAACAAATCTTGATCTTCTAGATGAAACAAGAGAGGCCGCTGTTGAAAAAATGGCCGCTTACAAAGAAAAAACAAAGGAATTCTTTGGAAAAAGAGCCAGAATCAAAGCCTATGTAGAAGGTGATTTGGTTAACAGGGCGACTGAAGCATCTGACCCCAGACACACTGGCAAACTTATGCCAAAATGGGAAGGTCCTTACAAAATCATCCAAGTACTCAGGCCGGGTTCCTACAAGCTAGCCCGCCTAGACGGAACTGAAGTTAACAACACTTGGCACGACAACAAACTACGGAAATATTACCAATAGATGGCTAGACAGTCATTTCTTTTTTGTAACAAAGGGGATTACGTTTTTTTTAATGGAATACTTTTATGGAAAAACTATCTACGTCTTTCAACAATAGAAAAATTATCAAAGTCCCTAAGCGGGCCAGCAACCAACTTCAATAGCAAAGTCCCTAAAGTGGGCCAGCAATTAACTTCAATAGCAAAGTCCCTAAAGTGGGCCAGCAACCAACTTCAATAGCAAAGTCCCTAAAGTGGGCCAGCAACCAACTTCAATAGCAAAGTCCCTAAGCGGGCCAGCAACCAACTTCAATAGCAAAGTCCCTAAGCGGGCCAGCAACCAACTTCAATAGCAAAGTCCCTAAAGAGGGCAAGCAACCAACTTCAATAGCAAAGTCCCTAAGCGGGCAAGCAGCAACCTTCAATAGCAAAGTCCCTGGACGGGCAAGCAACCACTTACAATAGCGAAACCCCAAAGTAGACAAGCGTCCATCCATAAAAGCAACATCCCCTACACGAACAAATATATATCTACAAAAGCTAAGTACTACACAAATCCAGGTACTCTACAGCAGCAGTTAAACTACAAATGGCAAGCCCCGTAGATGGGCACAGGACATAAAATGTTTTTCTCGGCGGAAAGAAGCAATGTAGTGTCGCCAAGAGACTATTTAGCAAAACAGTGACGCAGGAAAACGACTACAAATAAAGAACTACGCAAGTAGAAAAGCAATATGTTCAACGTAAAGCAAAAATAAAGATGCGATGGGGAAATATACTCTTTATTCATAAAATACTTTTATTACAAGCATGGGTTACAAGGATTAGAGATTCCTACATCTAAAAATCCTTCATGCTTAATGAGAGAAGTATCTTATTTTGTTCATATCCAAAGGTTGTTTGATGAACGAGTTAGGTACACAGATATAAGATATCAAAGTTGTTTATCGATAATAGCTACTTAACAACAATTTTGTCAAGGAACTTGTTTTAAATGATCAAATTTGATTGTTTATTTATATAACTAGTTTTTTATAAATGTAGAGTTGAGTCAAGTTGTGATTTTGAAGTCTCATTGTAAGAATAAAAGTCAAGATGTGATCTTGAGGTGTTATTGTTAGAATAACAAGGTGAGTTGATAGGACAATCTTAAGATAAAAGTAAACTAAGAAAGCAAAGGTGTTAGACTTCCACTGTATAAGAAACTGGAATTGGATTCGTAAGATAAGTCTTACAGAATCAAAGAAGTGAAAGGTTAGTGTAACCTCAACTTCAACATTAGTTTGTTAATAGTTGAAATAAACAAGTCTATAAGTCAATCATCTACTTTGGTATTAGATACCACTTAGATTTAAGGATTACGAATCTTAAACCAAAGGACAAGTAGATAGTTAGACATCGATGAAGTCCTACATATTTGAAATAGAACAACTGTTGTTGTTTCAATTATGAGAACTTGTTGATTAACTGTGTTTTTGAACTTATGGATTATATGTTTCATATTGAACAAACTAGAAATGTTGAGATAAATTAGGTCTGATACCTTGTCACATTCAATGACGATCATTGTAGATAATGTGTATTTATTGAAATATAAAATCCAAGTTTTGGTGATAGGTTCAATGAATGTTGAGGTATGACAATGAACTATTTAAAGGTATTGACAAGCATTCAATGAGATTGAGGTTGTTAATGTTTAAATGGTTAGTTGCTGAATTATCTCATATATGATGATATTAGTTCACTGTAGACTCTTATTAGACAAGGTAAAGTCTACAATGAATGACACCATGAATTCCGGTATCTGTTAGGAAAATGACTTAGAAGAATAGTCAAACTACTCGATAAGATATCCTCAACACACGTTAACCAAAGTCTGCATAAGATGCAGAGTAAGGAAACGTAAGTCTCAGTTGTCTTGAGATCTGGGGTTGACTAACCTATATCAAAAATTGAATAAGTTAGAGATTGTATCTGATTGGAGTGAATTTGTGGTTGGTCTTAAACAAAGTTTAGGACAATTTTCTGCAATCCTACTGAGCAAGGATTATTTATTCTACGAACACACTGGGAGTGTTTGTTTTTAGGAAAATCCACCTTTTTTGGAAAATTAATTTATCCTTTAAGGGCACAGTGGGAGGTGTAGTGAACTTAGTGAAGTTCAAGAACTACAAATGTAACGCCCCAAATCCGGGGTCAGGGATTTGGTCGTCACGCGGAAATCCTTAACATCAAATCACCTGTAATCATTTAATAACTGAATTACAACATCTGTGACCCCAACCACCAAGCATCTTTTAGGTTATAAGGCTAGAAACAAGAATCGATCCTTACATTCCTCATTACATCCATTTAATTACATCACACTGAGTATTACAAATCCTATACTACTAGTGTAGCTTCGTTGAGAAGTACACTAGCACTAGTACTATCCTGTACAAAGTGATATATACCTATTACACATCAATACACTTATATATAACTTACTCCAGCTATCTATGTTCTGGATCATATCATCTTCACAAGGGCACACTGCCTGCTTCTCCTGAGCCATGCAGATAAGCCTCAATCATCTACCTTCCTCTGAAAGGTTAATATTTAAAACAAGCAAGTATGAGCGAAAGAATTGCCCAGCAAGTATTAATAGAGCACAACAATATATATCAATATACACATGGAGTTTTTGAAATATAACGATACTTAATATCAATTTCGAAATATTTACAACAATGAAACCTCAGTAGGGGATATATGACATTTCGAGTAACATCAGATAAATAAAGTAAGTTCATGTCAACAATAGTAATCCTCATACCTTATCCACATACCATACCTCATAGTATTGATAACCTCTTAGGGAGCTTTTCAAAATATGCAGTTCAATATGCTGCTAAGATAGTTATTACCACCCTTCATAAACCAAACCATTATAAAATTCCCTTTTTAATACTCCTCAAGTTTGTAAGTATATACACATGAGTATATCATTATCATCAAAACACCTTACAGTTCAAGATTCTGTACAGGATATAAGTTCGTTAACCACTTGATAAGTTAAACTCAGAAATAACTGATAGGAAGAGAGTCAAAGCTCTTGAAGCAAAACATTTGGGACTTAACATCAATAACCGATGAACCATCTTTCATCTTTTGAATAATTGCAAAAGTGCACCAACACGTGCCATTATTGTTAGAATAATCTTGCAGTTCTAGATACTGCATGAATTCATCATCTTTCAAAATTGAAAACAACACTATCGGCTACTTGGCACTTAGGCCTAAGAAGCAGTGTTTGAGTATTTTTCCAAAGTGGAGGATGGGACTTAAAGAAATCATAAAACCTGACAAGGATTGACGATGATCAGTCGCCACATCCAAGTCCAATAATCCGCGGGTCTTCTCTACCGGTAGAAGGATAGAAACTACATCCGTAACTATCCCCGGGTGAAAACTACATCCGTAATCACCCTCGATGAAAACTACATCCGTAATCATCCTTCGGCAACACCTGGGCCGGAATAATAATTGATGGGCCGCCTGGCTCACGGCCGCTTACACATCCCGGGAATCGTTCGTCAACGATTCCCACACCTGCCAGAGTCCCCTTTTTCTTTTCTTGTCAAAATCATTTTGATAGAAAACTTGAGTAGTTGAAGTTCGACTTCAGTCGACCGATAATTTCTTGAAAAACGAGCAAGAGAGTAAAACCTTGAAAGTATGCACCTAGAGGGGGGGTGAATAGGTGTATTAGGTTAACTATAGTCTATTTTTATTTTTACAGAAATTCTTCCAGAACTATATCAGCTTGCTGAAATGATTATAGCAGAATGATTCAGCTTGCTGATATTTGCTAATGCAGTGCAGAAATAAACCAACAGAATAGAAGAACTTGACACACAAGATTTTAGCTAGGTTCGACCCCTAATCTCTATGGTCTACGTCCTAGTCCCTTACCAAACACGGCAAGAGAATATATTATTAATCACTATAAACCCGATTACAAGATTCAATAATATATCTCCCTTTTTCCCTAGCTACTGTCAAAATGGCTTGCTGAAACCCCGTTTCTAAACCTGCTCTCTAAGAACTATACCACTCCCCGTAGTACAATCTTTTCTAGCTTCGTGTTTACCAAACCCTTGTTCCACAAGCCACTGCCCAGCAACTATGCCTTTACAATAAGTACAATACAGATTTGAAGGATTGAAATTACAACTCAAAGATATAGACTCTTATATATATATATATATAAAACGTGTAATATATCTTTAGAGCTTGTGTGTGTTGTTTGTGAATATGGCAATGTTAAACAACTATTTTGAGGTGACTGAAAGTATAAACGATTTGATGAATATTCAAGAGAGTGTGTATATGTTTTTCAAGTGTCTATTTCGTTTATACAAGAGATGTATATATATATATATATCAAGGTCCAACGTTCGAATATGTTCAATAAGGAGCCGTTGGTTGATTTTCAGATTTGATGTATGTGAAGAACGTGATTAGTGCAAAGAAATCTGAGTAAGTGTGCTGAAATCGTGGGATTGTGTTTCAAGAAAGATTCCCATGCAGAGAAGTCTTAGTTGGTGGCTGAGAACGTGGGAGTGTTTGTCAAGAGTCAATGTGTTTGAATGAAGACATGTCAAATAACATTGTTTAGTGTATCTCCATGCTTGAGTGTTTTGTTTGTGGCGATTCTGAGCTCTTTAGAATATATATTATACACGTAATATATATATGTAAGAGTCCTTACATTTAAATCTAAATAGCAGCTCTTTGTATTTCTGGACGTTCTTGACAGTTTCTGCATTCCCAGAAACGGCTTGCTGAATGTCATAACAGCTTGCTGATTTCGTATAACTCATGTGTTGGTAATTTCCTGAAACGTCTTGCTGAATGTCAAATAAACATAATTAACAGCTCTTTGTATTTCTGGACCTTTCTTGACAGTTTCTGTATTCCCAGAAACAGCTTGCTGAATGTCAAATCAGCTTGCTGATTTCGTATAGCTCCTGTGTCACTATTTCCAGAAACAGCTTGCTGAATGTCCTGTTACAGCATGTTAGTATAGCAAAATATATGTAAACAATTAACCATCAAAATCAAATGGGCTTTCAATCTCCCCCTTTTTGATGATTAACAACATATATTTTTGGGAGGGAATTTCTCCCCCTCAACATATGCTTCCCTGTATAGACATTATAAATAAGAGAAAATAGTTTTCTCCCCCTAAGTTCATGCATCTAAAACATTCGTATAGACATGGCATATTTGAGCAATTTTAAGACAATCCAACAACACTTAACTTAATCAGCATCATTATAGCATAGCAGTCAGAGAATTATAACACAATTTAACTTAACCCCAAAAGTTCCCAAAAGTTTTCTCCCCTTAATCATTAAAAAGGAGTAAATAATGGCATAAGTGCAATAAAAACAAAGTGGTGAACACATAATCACATTGGTAGAATACAGCAAATAAGCAAATAGGTTGCATTTAACTGGAAGGCAAGAAACATATTAGAGCAACAAAAATCGATGTTACCCATTTTAGCTTGCCGTTTTCCAATTCAGCTTGCTGTTTCCACTTCACACATGCCTAATTCTCTTCTTAGAACAATAAATCTTTCTTCTGCAAGAGGCTTAGTGAATATATCAGCGAGCTGATATTCGGTTGGCACGAAGATAAGTTCAACATTTCCCTTAGCAACATTATCTCTTAGGAAATGATGACGGACATCGATGTGCTTTGTTCTCGAGTGATTTACTGGATTCTTTGATATGTTGATGGCACTTGTACTATCACAACGAATTGGAATTTTGCCACATTTGATTCCATAATCTCTTAATGTTTGCCTCATCCAAAGTAGTTGAGTGCAACAACTACCCGCAGCCAAATATTCTCCTTCTGCAGTAGAGAGAGCAACAGAGGTTTGCTTCTTGCTTTGCCAAGAGACTAAGCTTTGTCCTAAAAATGTTCCGACACCACTTGTGCTTTTACGATTAGTTTGACTACCTGCATAATCTGCATCACTATATCCCACAAGATCAAATGTATTTGTAATAGGATAAAATAATCCAAGATTTTGAGTACCACTTAAATATTTGAATATTCGTTTGATAGCATTTAAGTGAGATTGTTTGGGATTAGCTTGAAAACGAGCACAAACACATACACTATACATGATATCAGGTCTAGATGCAGTAAGATATAGTAAACTACCAATCATACCTCTATATTTTCGAATATCAACACTAATACCTGTTTCATCAGAATTCAGCTTGCTGATTGGTGTCATTGGTGTTGATTTTGCCTTTAAGTTCTCAAAACCAAATTTAGTGAGTAGATTCTTGACATATTTGGTCTGATGAACATAAATTCCAGCAGAGGTTTGTTTGATTTGAAGACCCAAGAAGTAATTTAGCTCACCCATCATGCTCATGTCAAATTCATTATGCATGCATTTCGAAAACCACTTGCACATAGAATTATTAGTTGATCCAAAGATAATATCATCTACATAGACTTGAATAACTAATAAATCTTTACCTTTATGCATGGTAAACAAAGTAGGATCAATATTACCTCGAGTGAAGCCATGTTCGATTAAGAATTCACTTAATCTTTCATACCATGATCTAGGAGCTTGTCGTAGTCCATACAAGGCCTTTTTCAGCTTGTAAACATGGTTTGGAAACTCCTCACTTTCGAATCCAGGAGGTTGTTTGACGAATACTTCTTCTTTTAGCACCCCATTTAGAAATGCGCTCTTGACGTCCATTTGATAAAGCTTTATTTTCTTGAAGCATGCAAATGATAACAACATTCTAATTGATTCCAACCTTGCTACAGGAGCATAGGTTTCATCGAAGTCAATCCCTTCTTGTTGGTTGTAACCTTGAGCTACAAGTCTTGCTTTATTTCGAATGATTGTACCAAATTCATCAACTTTGTTCTTGAAGACCCATTTAGTGCCAATGATTGATACATCCTTTGGTGGTTCTACAAGTTCCCACACATCACATCTTTCAAATTGGTTGAGTTCTTCTTGCATTTCCATAATCCAATTTTCATCTTGAAGTGCTTCGGTTATGTTCTTTGGCTCTTCTTGAGCTACGAAAGCTGCATATCCATATATATTTGCTTGAGCCCTTCTTGTCTTGATTCCATCAGTTTTGTTGCCAATGATTAGCTCTGGAGGATGATCCTTGACTGTCCTTGGTGCTGTAGGCAATGAATGTGGTATTATCTCTTCATATTCCTGCATTTCTTTAACTGCAGTAGAGGTTTCAGCTTGCTGTTTTGAAGGTTCAGCTTGCTAATTTGCAGTCTGTTCAGCTTCTGGAGATATCAGCTCGTCATTATCTCTTGTTCCTGCAAAATCTTCCTCATTTTCTGGTAGATCAAGCTTAGATTCTTGAAATGAAACATCAATAGATTCTTCAACAGTTAATTTAGATAAATTATAAACTCTATAAGCTCTACTAGTTAATGAATAACCAAGAAATATTGCCTCGTAGGATTTAGCATCGAATTTACCATCCTTGTCGATTGTTTTGAGTACAAAACATCTTGATCCAAAGACCTTGAAGTAGCCAATGTTTGGAGTTTTATTCCTTAACAATTCGTATGGAGTCTTGTTGAGAATAGGCCTTATCAAGACTCTATTGAGAATATAGCTTGCTGAATTTACTGCTTCTGCCCAGAAACTTCTTGGTAGCTTGCTCTCTTGCAATAAAGTTCTTACTGTTTCTTGCAGAGATCGATTCTTTCTTTCAACTACTCCATTTTGTTGAGGAGTTCTTGGAGCTGAGAATTCATGAGTGATACCTCTTTCTTCACAATACGAAACAAACTCCTTTTGGAATTCTCCACCTCGATCACTTCTTATTCTTATAAGATTTGTATTGAGCTTTTTCTCAAGTAGTTTTATTAAAGACTCAAATTCTCTGAAATCACAATCTTTAGTTTGCAGAAATAAAGTCCATGTATATCTAGAATAATCATCTACTAAAACAATATTGTTTACCTCCCAAACTTTTGTATGCTTCCGGACCAAATAAATCTAAATGCAAAAGTTCTAGGGGTTTAGAAGTTGATACCATAGTTTTTGACTTATGTGGAGTTCTAATTTGCTTGCCTAGTTGACATGCTCCACAAGTTTCCATCTTGACATACTTGAGTTTTGGCAATCCTCTAACAAGCTTTTGCGAAGACAGCTTGCTGATTTGTTCCATGTTAACATGACCAAGCCTTCTATGCCAAATCTCAGGAGATGAGTCCATTGCAGCTAAACAGCATGCTGTTTTCTGCACTTCAAAGTCTAGTATATATATATTTCCTTCCCTTCTAGCAACTAGGGGGACTTTGTTAGTGCAAATAGTAACAATACATTTATCACGACCAAAATTAACTAAATGACCATCATCATACAACTGACTAATACTAAGTAAGTTATATGAAAGACCTTGAACATATTGTACCTTATCAATTGATATAAAATCGTTACCAATTGAGCCTTTGCCAAGAATTTGAAGGGTTTTGCTATTTCCAATTGTTACTCTCCCACCCTTTTTCAACTTGAGACTTTTGAATAGAGTTTTATCTCCACTCATGTGTCTAGTGCAACCACTATCCAAGATCCATTGTCTAGACTTTAATTTGGCGGTAAGACATATCTACAAAACAAACATAAAAACAAAAACTCAACCTTTTGGTACCCATGTTATGTTGGGTCCAACATGGTTAGCATAAGGGATATATAAAACATTCAAGTCAGTTTTCTTGATCCACATTTGGATCATTTTTGATGCTGTTTTTCTGGTTTCCTTAGTTCTGCCAGAATGATATCGGCAAGCTGATTCTGTTTTGCAGTAATTTGGTAGGTGTCCCTTCTTTCCACATTTTGGGCAGATTTTCCAAGGCATGGCATATTCATATGGAGCTCCATCTTTGCCTTCATATTTCAACTTCTTTTTCTTCTGTGTTGAAATAAATCCAAGTCCTTCTTTACTCAATGATGATCTTGTTTGCTTCATAATTGTTTTTAGGATTTCTTCGCCTTGGACAAATTTTCCCATTCCTTCTTGACAACCCTTTAATTCTTCTTCTAGTTCCTGTATCTTGTCAGATTGTTGTGTCTGCTTTGCTTCTTCTTCTTTGGAGGTTGAATGCTTTTGTAGTGACTCAATTTGTATATCTTTTGCTGTGAGTTTAGCATTCAGCACGCTGAATTCTTTCATCATAGTGTCATTTCTTTTCAGCAATACTTTGTTGAACTCTTCGACTTGAACAAGCTTAGCTTTTAGATCAGTAACTTCATTATGATTCTTAACGTGATCTCCTTCATCCGTCAAGTCAGAAATGATCTCTCTTAGGTAGCCAATCTTCTTTTTCAGCTTGCTGATTTCTTCTCTTAGTTCCACGGTATCATCCATAGAATTGCTATTTGTATCCTGCATGGTTATGCTATCTACTACATATTCTATAGGGGAATCAAAAGAAGAGTTAGACGAGTTTACCTCACTATTTTCTTCATCAAGACCTACGAGAGCAAGATTCACTATCTCATCGTCGTCATTGGATTCCTCATCATCATCACTCCATGTTAGGAATGCTTTCCCTTTCTTCCTGTTTTTGAAGTCATCTTGCTGTTTTGTTTTATTTTTGAGTTTGAAGCAATCTCTTTTAAAGTGGCCTTTCTTTCCGCATTCAAAACAACCTTCATCATTTGTTTCCTTCTTAGCTTCTGAATACATGCCTCTCTTCTTGAAGTTTCTCTTTTGAATTATCTTCTGGAGTTTTCTTGTGAGGAGTGCAATTTCTTCATCAGAATCTGAATCTTCTTCATCTTTCAGCTTGCTGTTATTTTCCAGCTTGCTGTTATCCGAATGTAAAGCTAGATTCTTCATTTTGGCTGCTGGAACTTGAGTCATCCTTGATGTGTTAGCCCTGATTTTTGACTCAAACTTCTCTAACTCAGAAAATAGAGCCAAGCTATCCATAGTGTCAATTTGGGGATGGGATTCCAATGCCGTAACTTTAGGGGCGAAGCTCCATGGGACGGATCCTAAGATGATCATATTGATTTCTTCTTGGGGTATCTTTTTGCCAAGCACTTGAAGACTGTTTAAGGTTGTTTGAAACCTAGCTTGAGCTTCTTTAATGGTTTCATTCTCATTGATTGTGAAACCGTTTAGTTCTCTTACTAGAGTACCAAGCTTCACTTTCTTCACTCCCTTAGAGCCTTCATGATACGATTCCAAGGTGTCCCACATTTCTTTAGCCGTTTTGCATGATGAAACTTTGTCACTTTCAGCTGGACAAAGGCCATTTAAGATAGTATTCTTTGCACGGTTGTTGTAGCTTATTTTCTTTATTTCAGCATCAGTGAGATCATCAATATCCTTTGAAATGCCTTTGTCATCTTTGAAGTCGTATGGTCCTTTGCTTACAACTCTCCATTCCAGTGGTTCTCTGGCCAGATGATTCTCCATTCGACTTTTCCACCAGTTGTAGTTTTCAGTACCTAGAAGAAGAGGTGCCCTAGAGTCTGAGTTTCCGAGCGGATAATGGTCAGCCATTTAGATCGATACTTTTCCTGTTACAGAAATGATTAGTATAGCAAGGCTCTGATACCAAATGAAAGTATGCACCTAGAGGGGGGGGTGAATAGGTGTATTAGGTTAACTATAGTCTATTTTTATTTTTACAGAAATTCTTCCAGAACTATATCAGCTTGCTGAAATGATTATAGCAGAATGATTCAGCTTGCTGATATTTGCTAATGCAGTGCAGAAATAAACCAACAGAATAGAAGAACTTGACACACAAGATTTTAGCTAGGTTCGACCCCTAATCTCTATGGTCTACGTCCTAGTCCCTTACCAAACACGGCAAGAGAATATATTATTAATCACTATAAACCCGATTACAAGATTCAATAATATATCTCCCTTTTTCCCTAGCTACTGTCAAAATGGCTTGCTGAAACCCCGTTTCTAAACCTGCTCTCTAAGAACTATACCACTCCCCGTAGTACAATCTTTTCTAGCTTCGTGTTTACCAAACCCTTGTTCCACAAGCCACTGCCCAGCAACTATGCCTTTACAATAAGTACAATACAGATTTGAAGGATTGAAATTACAACTCAAAGATATAGACTCTTATATATATATATATAAAACGTGTAATATATCTTTAGAGCTTGTGTGTGTTGTTTGTGAATATGGCAATGTTAAACAACTATTTTGAGGTGACTGAAAGTATAAACGATTTGATGAATATTCAAGAGAGTGTGTATATGTTTTTCAAGTGTCTATTTCGTTTATACAAGAGATGTATATATATATATATATATATATATATATATCAAGGTCCAACGTTCGAATATGTTCAATAAGGAGCCGTTGGTTGATTTTCAGATTTGATGTATGTGAAGAACGTGATTAGTGCAAAGAAATCTGAGTAGGTGTGCTGAAATCGTGGGATTGTGTTTCAAGAAAGATTCCCATGCAGAGAAGTCTTAGTTGGTGGCTGAGAACGTGGGAGTGTTTGTCAAGAGTCAATGTGTTTGAATGAAGACATGTCAAATAACATTGTTTAGTGTATCTCCATGCTTGAGTGTTTTGTTTGTGGCGATTCTGAGCTCTTTAGAATATATATTATACACGTAATATATATATGTAAGAGTCCTTACATTTAAATCTAAATAGCAGCTCTTTGTATTTCTGGACGTTCTTGACAGTTTCTGCATTCCCAGAAACGGCTTGCTGAATGTCATAACAGCTTGCTGATTTCGTATAACTCATGTGTTGGTAATTTCCTGAAACGTCTTGCTGAATGTCAAATAAACATAATTAACAGCTCTTTGTATTTCTGGACCTTTCTTGACAGTTTCTGTATTCCCAGAAACAGCTTGCTGAATGTCAAATCAGCTTGCTGATTTCGTATAGCTCCTGTGTCACTATTTCCAGAAACAGCTTGCTGAATGTCCTGTTACAGCATGTTAGTATAGCAAAATATATGTAAACAATTAACCATCAAAATCAAATGGGCTTTCAATCTCCCCCTTTTTGATGATTAACAACATAT
This sequence comes from Kitagawia praeruptora, assembly GCA_037693485.1. Taxonomy (NCBI): domain Eukaryota; kingdom Viridiplantae; phylum Streptophyta; class Magnoliopsida; order Apiales; family Apiaceae; genus Kitagawia; species Kitagawia praeruptora. The sequence continues at coordinate 24,269,073 of CM075350.1, read as the reverse complement.
ATTTTTGGGAGGGAATTTCTCCCCCTCAACATATGCTTCCCTGTATAGACATTATAAATAAGAGAAAATAGTTTTCTCCCCCTAAGTTCATGCATCTAAAACATTCGTATAGACATGGCATATTTGAGCAATTTTAAGACAATCCAACAACACTTAACTTAATCAGCATCATTATAGCATAGCAGTCAGAGAATTATAACACAATTTAACTTAACCCCAAAAGTTCCCAAAAGTTTTAAGCTGTTTTAAGCTGAAAGTAACCAATTTATAACCATTGGAATATCTTTAATCCGTATTGAAAATAAACTATCTCCGATAAATAATATACTAGGTAGAATCACTCCATTAAATTGTTTTATTATTTCTCCGGGACAAAGTGATTTTAAGAAAGCGTTTTGAAAATGATATTCATCTAATTAAATAAATTTAATTAGGCGAAGGAGGTTTATTTAATTAGTAAATGCTTTCAGGAGCATCTATTAATTAAATAAACACTGGTTTATTGGTGATGTTGCCTTTAGGTTAATTATTGCGAAATTCTTTTTAAAAGCTTTGCCCGGGTTTTCGAAAACATACAATACAAAATAGCCCCGACACGCGGGCTAAGTTCGATAACTCAATACACGCTCTACCCTCGGAGCCTTTACCACGTAGTTCCATATATACGTATATGTATCTATATATACCTCATAACATATAGTCCTCTACCACATTACAAAAGTTTATAAATATACAACATATAAATCGAGATGTAGAACCATAAGAATGTCACCGCCCATCGACAGTATTATAAGTCATGGGTTTTGATTATTGCACGAGAATAATTTGATATCGCTAGCAAAGTCAAGAATAAAATGATTTGGAAGGAGGAGCACAAGATTAAAAACTCGCAATTAGGGATTGAGAACCTTTTTCCGCACATTTTATATAATTCAAAATAGGTATACTCTGAACGATAGAGTAGGTGTATATAAACTTGCCTCTGGTCCTTAGTAAAAACAGAAACCGCGAACAAATCCTTTGCACCTCGTCCAAGTAATTCCATGGACCTTACCTGACGTCTCGATCTTCCTTTTTGGATGCACGTCGCTCCAATTTGATTTCGCCCTAATGGTACTGAAATGGTTACGAGTACGTGTCAGTCATACCACGTATATCGAGTAGACACAACTCGGGATTATCACTAAATAATCATAAAGTCAAACTATAGGTGTCCTCCCTATAGTTGACTACTCTAATAACACTTAATGCACATAAGACATTTAGTAATAGCAAACAACACGGGAAGAGTCCCCTTATATAAAGTGAACATTTCCTAGTACCAACATATCATAACCCTATACCACCATTTAGTCAACTTCACTTAACCTATACATTTATAATACCATTGACCTTCTACGACAAAACTTGATTAATAGCTAATCCTCAAAACACAATTAATCCTCGAAACACATAAATCCTTGAATTAAATCACTTAGCACATAAATCCTCGAGACAAAAATTACCCTCGAATTAATTCACTTAACACATATACACATAAACAGTTAACACCCAAATCATACCTTTAAACCCTTGAAATCAAATAAGTTAAATTAAAATGCAGGGGATTTTTAGAAAATTTCGGCATGTAGTATTCGTTTATCGGACTATGGGCACAGCCCCTCCAAAGCAATTCAACACTGTTTTTGCAAAAATAAAGCTGCCTCAACTTGCAGCAAAGTAAACAAGTAAGAAAAGTACCCACCCAGACATGCGGCAACTAGCACATAAGGAAAAGTACCCGCCCAGACTTGCGGCAACTAGCACATAAGGAAAAGTACCCGCCCAGACATGCGGCACCTCAACATGTAAGGAAAGTAAACTAGGTTCATCCACATTTAAGCCAACACCACGTAGTTGGCACTTATACTATCAACATATACTATAACTCGATTTATAACATCTAGCACATAGACATTTACAAGTTATCCAACTCTTATGACTACATTATATGGCGATAACAATTAGCACTTAGCACTTAGCAATTAACAATTTCAATTGGAAACTAACAATTAGCAATTAGCACTTAACAATTACTTGACAACTAACCCGAATATATTATCCGACAATTAATAATTAACAATTTAACAGCCATAAGGCCTGAGCATACATCCGGCTCACAATTAATCCAATAATTATAAATTAATCATTAAACTCTCCGAATTAATCATGGAGCTTAAACAATATCTCACAATTCCAATTAGCAAATAACAATTTAACAATTAACAATTTATTAACTCGAACATTTAATCAGACTCATAATTAAACTCAATAATTATAATTATCTATGCTCTTCGAATTAAATCACGAAAATTAACAATTAAACTCGCAATTTAAATCTAATTAAATTACGACAACTAATTAATTAAATAACTACAATTTAACAATATATAACAATTACATCTAATTTCATACGAGAATTAAATAATTAGATTTACGAAATTATACCCCATTTCGTTTCCGATCCGAAAGTCAAGCCACCGAAGTCTCCCCTTTTTCCGGTGACCACCACGAAAATCTCCACCATATCTCTCTCTCTCTCTCTCTCTCTCTCTCTGCTGCGTTCTCGACCCCCACACTCCCTCTCCCCGCGCGACTTCCACCTACAACACATACACACGCTGCTACGCTCACTCACACGCACATATACACACACACACACACACGCGTGTATACACACACAATCACACACACCCACGATTATATATGTATATATGTATGTATATTTAGCTTAATGGAGTTGTAAAATGAAACCCCCAAATCTCTTTTCTCTCTTCCTCCCCCCCAACTGCCTTCTCCCCCTCCCCGATCTGTTTTCGATTTGTGCGGCTGAGTGTGTGTATCGATGTATGTATCTGTGTGGTGTGCTGTGTTTAAACCTAATGGGCCTAAGCCCAACACTATTTAAAAAGCAATACATTTAATTACTATACACTTTATATAATATTTTACATTAATAACTCTAATTTGTAAAAATAAAATTTCTAGCATAAATAAATACTAGATTATTTTTAAAGACTTTTGGAGAAAGAATCAGATTTAAATCTAAATTTTCTAAATTGATATGCATTTTACAAATATTAATAATTTATAAAAACAATTCATAAAAATAATAATTGTGATTCATAATTCACAATTTACAGGGCTTTATAAAAATACTACAAACACTATTGTTTTAGTAAAATCTCAAATTCTTGATTTGATATATTAATTAAGTAATTTCTAGAAATCCTCAAATAATTAAAATAAACATTTTCTAAGGATTTTAAAATCTCTAAATTATTCAATAATTTAAAATAAAATCTTTACTGAATAATTTCACATTCCAAAATTAAATCTTTGCACAAATGAACTATTGACTCGGGGTATCTACTCAGTCAATAAAATTTTAAATAGGAGCACCAGGCTCCACTTAACCGAAAATAATTAAATAATTGAATAATAAAATAAAAAAAAAAAATTCCTCCTCATTTTAGGAAAACATTATTATTATTGAAATAATAATAAAATCATTTCTTGAAAAATCCGGGTTATTACAGTCTACCCTCCTTAAAAGGATTCCGTCCACGGAATCAGCTAAGGCCACTAATGGGGTTCCTTAACTCTTTCATCATCGACATTTATTCTACCAAACCAAAGATAGTGTCCATTCGTAAACAACTTCTCCGTAACCTCAATTCAACCATAAGATCTCTATTTGACACAGTTATCACTTTCATACATATATCTTGACCAACTTTCCATTATCATACTATCCTTGAGAGAGAGTTCACTGAATCTATTCACATAACACTTTTGAGAGAGAGAGTGCACTAATTCCATTAACATAATATCATTGAGAGGGAATGAACTAAATAATTCGATTGATACGTCACTGATATTCTATTCGTTTTGGAATTCGCTCCTACTCTTGGCGATTCCGTTGCGAATCTAGTTTCTATCAGCGAATTTATGACTTGGCAGACCTGGTTGGTATCCCCTTCAAATTATTAGAGATAATAAGAATTATGAAACTTTGAAAAGATGGCTGTCATATCAAGGCTATTGCCACACATTGATGATCATAAGGTTATGAGTATTAAAGTAAACCTTGTTTGAAATAAGAGAATTTACTGAGGGATCAATATGATCATAAGAACTCACGTTGCGTGTCTCAGTTAAGACATTACTAAAGGTAGTTAGCCTTCTTGTATTTCACAACTCACAAGTGACGGCGTCCCGTCAGACCTCTATCACACAGACAGATAGCCCTTGTGTCCCCTATAAGTATAAGGTTGTTCGTCTCAGTGGAAGCTGAGAAGTATGAAAGCAATTCGAAGTGAAGATAATAATTATCGTCTTTCGACAAATAATTCTCAAGTGGACACCCTGGATTAAAATTGATCAGATTCCAAGGTGCAATTTCCAAGGAAAAGGATAACCAGAAAGATACTGGTGTACAACAAGCAAGTGGTGCTATAGCACCATAGGATTATCCAATATTTGAAGAGAAGCGGGAATTTAAATATCATCAATCGATAGGGCCTCATAAATCTGAAAGTAGGTATAATGACAGCTTCTAGCAAAATTGAAACCAATATGGTTTAACATGAGTATTATAAAACAACTTCGAAGAGGGAGTATATTCTTTATCAAAATTCTCTCTTGGAGAGATGTCAAGATAGGTCATAGATTAGGGAGGTAATCCAAATAATTTATGCACGGGGATGTGTCAAATAATTCACATTGGGGAGATAATAAACATAAGTTGTAAATGGGGAGATATCAAATAATTCAGACTGGGGAAGTAATCAAAATGATTCATAATTGGGGAGGGTAATGCCAAGGTCTCCATGGATGCCTTTCATGTCGGCTCCTCTGACGGATAATTGTTCGATTGTAGCGCTCTCCTTTTCCACGCACACCCTAAGGTGCTCGATAACCGACGTCATCGTCGACTCGTAATAGTCGCTAGAGATTCAACCATCGGCATTTTACGATATTAAGGAGTTCTATTCAACTCGGCGCAAGCATCTCATGCAAGCGTTCTATTCTTTGAGAAGACTTCGATACCGGTGTCGCCCCTAGCAACGACGGATTCCACGTGTCGAATGGGCGATATTCTGGAACATTGCTGGAAATACATACTTAGATCCAGTCACCATTATAACCGTATTTATACCACATGTTCCTGTCCTCATGACAATTCCGTGTGCAACTTAAGCTTATCCCTTTTTGGCATAACAACCTTCGTACTAGTCTCTCTCAGACTTTCTCGGTCCGTCTTGATTCTTAAAACATTTCATCTTTATTGATCAATCTCATCTTCACCCTTTTTACTTCTATAATTTTGAGACAATCGGTGTCCATCCACCAATCCATTCATAATATTACCTTAAACTCTATCAAGCTCGAGAGGGTTTTAAATACCCGCAACTTCGACTGATAACCTTTCATAGTGATCTTGTTTTGCTTCCCTTTTTGGAATTTTAACAGTACGGATGCTATCTCAACTCATCATTGTCATAATACTGGATGCCAGCTTTCCATCCTTCATCTTCATATTGAAATTTCCTATCATTCGGGGAATACATAACTTCATCCATGAACCCCTAAAATTATCTTAATCTTAGACCTCGGGCGATTTATGCCCCTGCCGACCAATACTTGTCTCTAAGAGTTCTTTAGCAGACATCCATCACCACAAGAAGTGAAGTCTACCTCAACATATTCCTCAAAATCTTATCTTAATCATTGGTACTATATCCAATAGTCCAACATGAACTCTACATGAGTTCTGACGTTCTCACATAACTATACCCACTCCTACTCACTCTCGTTTCTAGTTTACTATAACCTCAGCTCTGATACCATTTCTGTAACGCCCCAAATCCGGGGTCAGGGATTTGGTCGTCACGCGGAAATCCTTAACATCAAATCACCTGTTTGACAAAATTAAACCACCTGTAATCATTTAATAACTGAATTACAACATCTGTGACCCCAACAACCAAGCATCTTTTAGGTTATAATGCTAGAAACAAGAATCGATCCTTACATTCCTCATTACATCCATTTAATTACATCACACTGAGTATTACAAATCCTATACTACTAGTGTAGCTTCGTTGAGAAGTACACTAGCACTAGTACTATCCTGTACAAAGTGATATATACCTATTACACATCAATACACTTATATATAACTTACTCCAGCTATCTATGTTCTGGATCATATCATCTTCACAAGGGCACACTGCCTGCTTCTCCTGAGCCATGCAGATAAGCCTCAATCATCTACCTTCCTCTGAAAGGTTAATATTTAAAACAAGCAAGTATGAGCGAAAGAATTGCCCAGCAAGTATATATTAATAGAGCACAACAATATATATCAATATACACATGGAGTTTTCGAAATATAACGATACTTAATATCAATTTCGAAATATTTACAACAATGAAACCTCAGTAGGGGATATATGACATTTCGAGTAACATCAGATAAATAAAGTAAGTTCATGTCAACAATAGTAATCCTCATACCTTATCCACATACCATACCTCATAGTATTGATAACCTCTTAGGGAGCTTTTCAAAATATGCAGTTCAATATGCTGCTAAGATAGTTATTACCACCCTTCATAAACCAAACCATTATAAAATTCCCTTTTTAATACTCCTCAAGTTTGTAAGTATATACACATGAGTATATCATTATCATCAAAACACCTTACAGTTCAAGATTCTGTACAGGATATAAGTTCGTTAACCACTTGATAAGTTAAACTCAGAAATAACTGATAGGAAGAGAGTCAAAGCTCTTGAAGCAAAACATTTGGGACTTAACATCAATAACCGATGAACCATCTTTCATCTTTTGAATAATTGCAAAAGTGCACCAACACGTGCCATTATTGTTAGAATAATCTTGCAGTTCTAGATACTGCATGAATTCATCATCTTTCAAAATTGAAAACAACACTATCGGCTACTTGGCACTTAGGCCTAAGAAGCAGTGTTTGAGTATTTTTCCAAAGTGGAGGATGGGACTTAAAAAAATCATAAAACCTGACAAGGATTGACGATGATCAGTCGCCACATCCAAGTCCAATAATCCGCGGGTCTTCTCTACCGGTAGAAGGATAGAAACTACATCCGTAACTATCCCCGGGTGAAAACTACATCCGTAATCACCCTCGATGAAAACTACATCCGTAATCATCCTTCGGCAACACCTGGGCCGGAATAATAATTGATGGGCCGCCTGGCTCACGGCCGCTTACACATCCCGGGAATCGTTCGTCAACGATTCCCACACCTGCCAGAGTCCCCTTTTTCTTTTCTTGTCAAAATCATTTTGATAGAAAACTTGAGTAGTTGAAGTTCGACTTCAGTCGACCGATAATTTCTTGAAAAATGAGCAAGAGAGTAAAACCTGACCGGGGGTTTTCGAAAATGTTTTGAGTTCAAAAGAGTTCAAGTATAGATATACACTTGTACCGATATCAATCTCGACACAGGGTTTTGTGATCACACATGGAAAATGGTACGCATAAAGCTTGTAACCACAACAGGGTAATTCCATATATATATAAGTTCTTGAAAAGTAACTTACCTAGATAGATTCAAAATATAATATTTTAAATGACTATGAAAGTCCTTAGACAACCTTTAAATAGTGTTTTATAACCTTCAAAACACTTAGAGTTTTTAATAAATATTTGACTACTATGTAACAAATAACAAATATTCAATAATCACTTTTTAAAAGAATACTCAAATTAATATTCATTTATTAAGTAATATTCAAATAATATTTACTATTAATACTGGAATATTTAATAACCTCAAAACACCCAAATACAACTCTTGGGATGTTTCTAATCAAAATCAAGACACAATCTCTCCAGCAGTCTCCAAACTTTAGCCACTTTATCAAATAACTACTACTGACTCTCGGTCAATAAGAAATAATTAATAAGCATGAAAATCCTTCTTCTCTTTTTTTTTTCTTTTTTTTTTCTTAATGAATATTATAATTAATATTCATCGAATTAAATAAGCATTCAAATAACATATATCGATATCAATCTAGCTGTTTTAAGCTGAAAGTAACCAATTTATAACCATTGGAATATCTTTAATCCGTATTGAAAATAAACTATCTCCGATAAATAATATACTAGGTAGAATCACTCCATTAAATTGTTTTATTATTTCTCCGGGACAAAGTGATTTTAAGAAAGCGTTTTGAAAATGATATTCATCTAATTAAATAAATTTAATTAGGCGAAGGAGGTTTATTTAATTAGTAAATGCTTTCAGGAGCATCTATTAATTAAATAAACACTGGTTTATTGGTGATGTTACCTTTAGGTTAATTATTGCGAAATTCTTTTTAAAAGCTTTGCCCGGGTTTTCGAAAACATACAATACAAAATAGCCCCGACACGCGGGCTAAGTTCGATAGCTCAATACACGCTCTACCCTCGGAGCCTTTACCACGTAGTTCCATATATACGTATATGTATCTATATATACCTCATAACATATAGTCCTCTACCACATTACAAAAGTTTATAAATATACAACATATAAATCGAGATGTAGAACCATAAGAATGTCACCGCCCATCGACAGTATTATAAGTCATGGGTTTTGATTATTGCACGAGAATAATTTAATATCGCTAGCAAAGTCAAGAATAAAATGATTTGGAAGGAGGAGCACAAGATTAAAAACTCGCAATTAGGGATTGAGAACCTTTTTCCGCACATTTTATATAATTCAAAATAGGTATACTCTGAACGATAGAGTAGGTGTAAATAAACTTGCCTCTGGTCCTAAGCAGAAAACAGAAATCGCGAACAAATCCTTCGCACCTCGTCCAAGTAATTCCATGGACCTTACCTGACGTCTCGATCTTCCTTTTTGGATGCACGTCGCTCCAATTTGATTTTGCCCTAATGGTACTGAAATGGTTACGAGTACGTGTCAGTCATACCACGTATATCGAGTAGACACAACTCGGGATTATCACTAAATAATCATAAAGTCAAACTATAGATGTCCTCCCTATAGTTGACTACTCTAATACCACTTAATGCACATAAGACATTTAGTAATAGCAAACAACACGGGAAGAGTCCCCTTATATAAAGTGAACATTTCCTAGTACCAACATATCATAACCCTATACCACCATTTAGTCAACTTCACTTAACCTATACATTTATAATACCATTGACCTTCTACGACAAAACTTGATTAATAGCTAATCCTCAAAACACAATTAATCCTCGAAACACATAAATCCTTGAATTAAATCACTTAGCACATAAATCCTCGAGACAAAAATTACCCTCGAATTAATTCACTTAACACATATACACATAAATAGTTAACACCCAAATCAAACCTTTAAACCCTTGAAATCAAATAAGTTAAATTAAAATGCAGGGGATTTTTAGAAAATTTCGGCATGTAGTATTCGTTTATCGGACTATGGGCACAGCCCCTCCAAAGCAATTCAACCCTGTTTTTGCAAAAATAAAGCTGCCTCAACTTGCAGCAAAGTAAACAAGTAAGAAAAGTACCCGTCCAGACATGCGGCAACTAGCACATAAGGAAAAGTACCCGCCCAGACTTGCGACAACTAGCACATAAGGAAAAGTACCCGCCCAGACATGCGGCACCTCAACATGTAAGGAAAGTAAACTAGGTTCATCCACATTTAAGCCAACACCACGTAGTTGGCACTTATACTATCAACATATACTATAACTCGATTTATAACATCTAGCACATAGACATTTACAAGTATCCAACTCTTATGACTACATTATATGGCGATAACAATTAGCACTTAGCACTTAGCAATTAACAATTTCAATTGGAAACTAACAATTAGCAATTAGCACTTAACAATTACTTGACAACTAACCCGAATATATTATCCGACAATTAATAATTAACAATTTAACAGCCATAAGGCCTGAGCATACATCCGGCTCACAATTAATCCAATAATTATAAATTAATCATTAAACTCTCCGAATTAATCATGGAGCTTAAACAATATCTCACAATTCCAATTAGCAAATAACAATTTAACAATTAACAATTTATTAACTCGAACATTTAATCGGACTCATAATTAAACTCAATAATTATAATTATCTATGCTCTCCGAATTAAATCACGAAAATTAACAAATAAACTCGCAATTTAAATCTAATTAAATTACGACAACTAATTAATTAAATAACTACAATTTAACAATATATTACAATTACATCTAATTTCATACGAGAATTAAATAATTAGATTTACGAAATTATACCCCATTTCGTTTCCGATCCGAAAGTCAAGCCACCGAAGTCTCCCCTTTTTCCGGTGACCACCACGAAAATCTCCACCATCTCTCTCTCTCTCTCTCTCTCTCTCTCTCTCTCTCTCTGCTGCGTTCTCGACCCCCACACTCCCTCTCCCCGCGCGACTTCCACCTACAACACATACACACGCTGCTACGCTCACTCACACGCACATATACATACACACACACGCGTGTATACACACACAATCACACACACCCATGATTATATATGTATATATGTATGTATATTTAGCTTAATGGAGTTGTAAAATGAAACCCCCAAATCTCTTTTCTCTCTTCCTCCCCCCCAGCTGCCTTCTCCCCTTCCCCGATCTGTTTTCGATTTGTGCGGCTGAGTGTGTGTATCGATGTATGTATCTGTGTGGTGTGCTGTGTTTAAACCTAATGGGCCTAAGCCCAACACTATTTAAAAAGCAATACATTTAATTACTATACACTTTATATAATATTTTACATTAATAACTCTAATTTGTAAAAATAAAATTTCTAGCATAATTAAATACTAGATTATTTTTAAAGACTTTTGGAGAAAGAATCAAAATTAAATCTAAATTTTCTAAATTGATATGCATTTTACAAATATTAATAATTTATAAAAACAATTCATAAAAATAATAATTGTGATTCATAATTCACAATTTACAGGGCTTTATAAAAATACTACAAACACTATTGTTTTAGTAAAATCTCAAATTCTTGATTTTATATATTAATCAAGTAATTTCTACAAATCCTCAAATAATTAAAATAAACAATTTCTAAGGATTTTAAAATCTCTAAATTATTCAATAATTTAAAATAAAATCTTTACTGAATAATTTCACATTCCAAAATTAAATCTTTGCACAAATGAACTATTGACTCGGGGTATCTACTCAGTCAATAAAATTTTAAATAGGAGCACCAGGCTCCACTTAACCGAAAATAATTAAATAATTGAATAATAAAAAAAAAATTCCTCCTCATTTTAGGAAAACATTATTATTATTGAAATAATAATAAAATCATTTCTTGAAAAATCCGGGTTATTACAACAAATCACCACGGATTAAGTCTGGAACCTATTTGAGTAGTAGAACTTTCTATACAACAACATTGTTGCAATTTAGGAGGGTATCATGGTTTCATCATTTAGAATGATGATACGATATCCGTTATAAGTGATAATGTTTTGAGTTTTAATGACTCTGAGAAGCGATAGAGTGTCACGAAATCTTTAATGGTTTTGTAAGAGAGTTTTGAACAGATGGAAAGGTAGGGACCTATAATGCCAGGCTAGTTGTAAAGGTTTAAATGAAGGTAATGTGATCACCTTGAAGAAACCTTTTACGAATAGCTATGATCAAAACCATGAAGATTTCGCTTGCAAGCTTCTCGGTAATGGAACATTAGTTTTGATGAAATGGTCAAAGAGTTTGATTTCATTAAAAAGTGAATGATCCATTTAAGGGTGCAGGAGGTTAGTGGGAGTGATGCGAAATAGTAATATATATATATATATATATATATATGGATATATTACTAATTGTAAACCTTTGATAATTTTTAGTTTTCTTTAGAATTAAACTATTAAATAATTTCTCTTTGGACTTGGAAAGGGCCTCGAATGAACTACGGTCAAAGATCTATAAAGATAGATCATGAGTATGATGAGAGGCTTTACCCAAGAAAGCACATTGATTGGATGCTAAAGTGTTTAGCATGGTAACTCCAAGTGATGTTTCATAATGATGAACATGGGAGTTTATCTCTCTAAAAGAGAGGACACATGAATGGAATTATTTGAATTTATTCTGTGTTACATGAAATGTACAAGTCATGATGTTGCTTGTTGTGACAAGTAAATATTTGTCTACTCCTAGGAGAAAAGGAATTAGATGACAATGAAATATATCGTAGTGTACTTGAGAAGACACAAAGATAATTTTATTGTCTCTGATGGATCTAATTAAAACTAGTGGTCCCTGTAGACTCAACTTTTAATCATGATCAGTTTGATAGTAGATCCATGTCAGGGCACTTAATTGTCCTGAGTGGAAGGACAGTGAGTTGGAATAGTTTCAAGCTGTAGACACTATTTAATATTAGATCAGGTAGCAAAATGTGTTTTGTTGCAAGTATGTTGCAACAGTGGATTGGGAATCTAAACACATATTGCGGCTCTTTCATTTGATTAGGAAGATCGTTGAAAGAGAAGTTGTCAACGTTGAGAGATTTGACACACAAAAAACAACATAGCAGACCCATTGTTAAAGCCGTCTCTAAGACTCACTTTGATCTTCACATAGTGAAGATAGGTATGAGATACCAAAGTGATTGGTTTTAGTACAAGTGGGAGATTGAAAGAAAGGAGTCCTAAATCCAATCATGGATGATGAGTTAGGATAAACTTTCTTGTAATCATAGTAGGCTTTATGATTACTGGTAAAAGACCTGTTCGTCTTAACATAGGCTTTATCTATTTAAAGTGTATTAACTAAAATGTTCCATAGTTTAGAGTAAAGCTTCTAGAATTATAATGAGATTATAATAATGAGATCTAGAAGATGATAACACTAAACTTAAATTGTTCCTGATCATAGGATAACTGATTGGAAGTTAGTCAATCCGTAAAGATCAGTACATACTATGCTAGTTTCCTAGAAAGGATGTCTGTTCTCATAGGCATTTATGTGGTGACACTATAGCTAGTGTGTAAGTGCTTATTAGGGAATAAGTTCACTGAACATGACTCGATAAGTTGAACAACTAATGGAGTTTACTCACGTGTCGATAGTTGTTCACTGAGTGATAGTTGTACAAGTGTCCTTAGACTTGAGATCGTTAGAGTAATCTTGTATATAATGAAATGTGCTTTGGTTTAGTCCTTAGTCTCAAGGACATCCATTAGGTCTATTTTGGGCATAGGGATTTGTGTATGGAGATAGTTAATGGTCAATAAAGGATCTACCCCTTCCAGTAACGAAGTGAATATCCTATGTTATTCTTAGTATGCGAGTTCTGGAATCTCTGGCCAGAGTGAATGAAATTAGAAAGGAGTTTCTAATTTGCATTAATATGAACTTTGCATTATGAATAAGAAATCATATGATTAAATTTGATAGGCTTGACACGAGTTCCATGCCTTGTATTTAATCGGGATAATGCAGGGTACAAGGAATTGATTGTACGGTAACTAGTCACTGACAGGTTCTTGGTATTCTAAGCAGTGAATTCATATTATCCGGATAGTCGCAATATATTGAGAAGCATCACTCACGATGTAGAATAAATATAATTAATAAGTTAATTATATTTAATGAATTATTAGAATTCATAAAAATAATAAATAAAAAGTTTATTATTATTTATTTCTACTACCGGTTTAATATTGAACCTACATGGTCACACCATAAAAGAATACTTTCTTTGATGAAAAGATTTAAATTATGAGAGAGAGAATTATTTTCTTAATAGTTTAGAAAAAGAAATAATGATTAAAATAGTTTTAATTATTATTAGAGCATTTTATAAGATAAAATGTGGGGTTAATATATATATATATATATAAAGATATATTATTAAAATAACCCTAGAAGAGCCCTATAAATAGAATGAGATAGTTCATTTTAAACATACTTGTGTTTTTGTGAAAAACCTAAAAGGAGCTAGCCTCCATCTTCTTCATCTCTCTCTCTCTCCCAAAACTCCATTTTATAAATCTTCATCGAAAAGGATCATTCTTGGTGGATACCGGTAGAGTGCTTCACACTCTGAAAAGCAACTGCTTGCAACCATCCAAACCATCTTCGAATTTTCAAGGTAAGGTTTCGATTCCCCTCGCTCTTTTATTTTATATGCTTTTCTATATGCCCGATATATGGTTTTTACGGAAATAAATGTTATATCGTGCTTCTGCTCGTCCGTAAATTCCTTCAGTAAGATCGCAAGGAGAATCAAGAGGAGTCAAATGCTCCCAAAAAGACTCAATCCCATCATGGTAGCGCTGGAGAGGGACAGGAAAAAAGTTGAGGGTAAGAAGATCAAGGTTTGGACTTCTACCTCGAGCAACTGAAGAAGGCCTTTAATAAGATACTACTAAGACAAAGGAGGGCACACAACGTGAGGCCGCCTCATCTGAGGCAGGTCAGTAAGTGTCTTTGATCGCATTGGAAAGAAGTTAATTGAGCATGATCTCCACCTCAAACTCGAGAAGCTCACTGCTGACAAGAAGGATAAGCGATCCCATGGTAGAGGCTAAGGCAAGGGTCAAGGTTCTAAGTGACCCCCTTCTACTCGTCGAGATTGTGTGCGGTCCCATTGTCATCGCGACAGACCCCCATTTCCTCGTTGTAATTGTGAGGCCCCCTCTATGATGTGACTATCAAGATTAAAAGGGTGTCTCCTTGTGAGATGCCCCTTTGTGGGATGCCTCTTAATGAGATGCTTCTTGGTGAAATGCCTCAACATCGAGGAGAGGGGGGATGCCCTCGATCCTTGGGGAGAGGGGGGACTGAAAGAGAAGTGTCCTAAATCCAATCATGGATGATGAGTTAGGATAAACTTTCTTGTAATCTTTAGTAGGTTTTATGATTATTGGTGAAGACATATTTGTCTTTATACGGGCTTTATCTATTTAAAGTGTTTTAAATAAGATGTTCCATAGTTCAGAGTAAAGCTTCTAGAATTATAATGAGATTATAATAGTGAGATCTAGAAGATGATAACACTAAACTTAAACTGTTCCTGATCATAGGATAACTTAAAAGTGTTTTAATTATTAAATGATTAATTAATAAAGATTAATTAACTAAAGCTCATCATGACAAGCATCATTGGAAGGATATTCTCAGCTGATTTTTGGCTATAAGAATGCAGCTTGTGAAGAGAGCAAAACACACCAAAACATTTTTACAAAGTTTAGAATTTTTTAAAAACAATATTAGCCAAAATTCTCTCTAGTTTCTTCTTCTTTCAAATTTCTTGGTGGATACCATTAGAGCACTCCACACACTGAGGGGTGATTGCAAGAAGAAGAACAAGGTCTGATTTTGAAGTTATGGAAAGCTCTCCAGGTAATTTTTCTGCATTCTCAAATTTTAATACGATTTATATGCATGATTATATAGGAATTCTACCGTATAAATTGTTATACACGTTCCGCATGTGTAGAAATTCCTTCAATGGTATCAGAGCTTAGGTTTGATGCATATAGATCACAGAAAACATTTGAGAATTTTTGAACCAAGTATGGATTTATTATAAATTTTTGAAGTTCATGGAGGCTATAATGAAATTAATTATGAATTAATTCAAAATTAATTTTTTATATTAAATTGACTCTGGAATTAAATTCTATAAGTGTTGTAGAACGTGGGGATATTTTAATTATATTATTTGAGCTTACAGATTATTTATTATGAATTTTTAAAGAGTTTTGGATTTATAAATAATAATCTGTTAATAAATAATATATACTCCCTCTGTTTCTTTTTATGTTTCCTCTTTTGATTTTGGACACTGTTCATTATAAGCAGTTGACTATTAATTTACGCATAATTTGTAAAATAAAATATAGTCATGAGTGATCTTGTTGGATTCGTATTTATGAGTACTTTAATACAGTGAAGTTTTTATATTTAATATTAATACGAAATTGAAGATATTAACGATTAAAAGTGTGCGTTGGCAAACGTGTCCAGGGGAAAGAGGAAACTTATTATGAAACGGAGGGAGTATAAAATATATTCAAGAATGGTGGGCTTGCATTATTATGGAGGGCTTGCTTTTGAAGTGGGCCTACAAATGAGAAGTGGGCTGCTCCTATATAAATATTTTAGTAAGTGTCGGCTGAGTGAACTGGCGGTAGGACAGCGCTGAAAAGGATGTAATGCGTTATAGTCTTTTTTCGGATTAAAGGCCTGTAACGCAATTTGTAAATGGGCAACACTCCTGTCACGCATTTCCTGAATGCGTTACAGGGCCTTCTATCGCGCACAGTTTCTTCTCTAGGCGATTGCGAGCGCATCCGGACTCCGTTTGGAGCGTGCAATATATCGTTGGATTCGTATTGACGAGACGGTTCTAATGGAGGGGTCAAATATTTTATAAAAAATAATTTTGAAATGATTATAGCTTCCGGAAGTGTTTTTAAGACCAGTTTTGACTGTTTAACGACTTTTAAACACAACCAATGATCCATACATAAGTTTAAAACTATACTACATGATCTAACATGCCTACCTATGTTTTATTGAATGAATATATAGATGATATATGTCTAGGTTGAACATGAGATGCTAGATTTAGGCTGATTCCTTAAACATACGAAGCATGTTAGACATCTAGGTTTTAACGAAAGTGTTTTGTAACCTTAATATGATTAAAACCCTTTCTTTTAAAAATGGTAATTTGAACTATTTAATTGCTTCGAAAGTGTTTTAAATAGTTTAACCGTTTTTAATGCAATTCATGATACATAGAGATGTATATAATTGTGCTATATGTTATGACATGCCTACGTTTATGTTCCTTTATGTTTATACATGTGATATATGCCTATGTTTACCATGCGATGCTAGATATAGGTGAACATAATTAACATAAGGCGTAGTTTAGACGATTTAGGATTTGTGAAATTGTTTCACAAGTTTAATATTAATATTATGTATACAATAATGAGATTCTTGTGTTTGTGAAACACGTAATTAAATATGAATTTTCAATATTGAGAGAAAGGATGATTCTATCAAAAACAGATTTTGATCTGTAAGAAAGGGGGTATTAAGTGACGCCTCTTGACAATGCTTCCCCCCGATCTGGGAATTATCCAATTATCGATTATTGATTTGAAATATTTAATTTAAAAGGATAATTTCTTTATAATATGATTATGATTGTAACATTATATAATCCCTCAAAAATTAAATATGTCAACTCGAAATTGACCAAAGACATAAAAGGGTTTGTGTCGGTAATGGTCTTCTATCATGATAGAAAGTGTTTCTTATTTTCGGTACATTGTCATTTCGTACTACAGCCGAGGGCTTTGTTACCGATCAACATGAAAGCACTTGTCCATTACATTAGATGTGTACAAAAATTAGATTTCAGTGGTCGTTATGTGCTACAGCCGTGGGATATTGGAATCTGATTTAATTGTATGAGATGTTGGTTCTGATCTGACTTAATAATATTAGGATTTGTCGTGTTTTAATTATAGATTTAGATTATCTATTAAACTTAAAACACGATAGACTTATAGGTTCATACGAAAATGTTTCGTGACTTAAGTAAAATAAAAACCCTCTTTAATTAAACATCAAGTGATAAAAAGGCCAAAGGCACAGCGGGCTGTGTCGGTCATAGCCTTCTAACATGGTAGAAAGTGGTTCTTATTTTAGGGCATTGTCGTTTCGTGCCACAGCCGAGGGCTTTGTTTCTGAAATAAGGGGTACTGTTCTATTACATTTGATGCGTGAATTAATTAGAGTTCAATGGCCGTTACGTGCCACAGCCGTGGGCTATTGAAATCTGATTCAGTTTTAACGAGATGTTGGGTTTGACTTGACTTAGAATATTGAGTTTGTCGTGCCACAGCCATGACTCAATGATTCAAGAGGCTAAATTTTTATTAGGGAATAACATGAGATGTAATTGACAAGAGTTGTCTGCCTATGGAACATCACATGGCGTTTCGTGCCACAACCGAGGTTGTGTGATGGAAAGTAGGATCCCTATTCTCACTAGCATTGTGAATGCTCAATTATATATAGAGGGTTATATAATTTAAATAAAATAGTGGGAGCCGCCAATGAATAAAGACCCGATTCATTTGGTGTTAAGATTATAAAATCGAATAATCTACTTATGTTGTTTAAAGATTTTAAAATATAAATGTGATATCTTCTACACTGTAGAAATAGCATAATGGATGCTAGGTCAATGACTTGTTGACAAGGAAAGTGAGAATAGTTTTCACAAGTAGAATAGATTGTTTTTCGTCTTGAACTCACCAATCTCCGCAAGTTGTGAGAGATGTATCTAACGATGAGTGAGATGTCTCGTTTTGTTCACCTACAAGGGTTGTTAGATGAATAAGTAGGGACATAAATATTAGATATCGATGTTGTTTATTGAAAACAACATTTTAACAATATTTCTGTCAATGACCTTGTTTTATATGATCAATTAGATTGTTCGTTTATATAACTGGTCTTCAAGATGGATATATAGTTAATTCAAGATGTGATCTTGAAATCTCATTGTTAGAATAAAGTCAAGATGTGATCTTGAGGTCTTATTATAAGAATAGGAAGGTGAATTGAAAAGACACAATCTTTAAGATAAGTGTTAACCAAGAAAGCAAAGGTATTAGACCTCCACTGAATAAGGATATGATATTGGAATTGGATTATGTAAGATAAGTCTTACAGAATCAAGGAAGTAAAAGGTCAGTGTAACCTCTACTTCAATACAAGTTTGTTAATAGTTGAAATGAATAAATCTATAAGTCAATCATCTACTTGGGTACTAGACACTACTTAGGTTAAAAGATTACGAATCTTAACCAAAGGACAAGTAGATAGCTAGACATCGATGAAGTCGTACACAATTGAAATAGAACAATTGTTGTTGTTTTAATTATGAAAACTTATTGATTAGTCATGCTGTTGAACTTATGGATTATATGTTTCATATTGAACAAACTAGATATAATGAGATAGATCAGGTTTGATACCTTGTCACATTCAATGACGATCATTATAAATAAGGATATGTGTATTTATTGAAATACAAAATCCAAGTTTTGGTGATAGGTTAAATGAATGTTGAGGTATAACAACGAACTATTTAAGGGTATTGGAAACAATCAATGAGATGATGTTGTTAATATATAAATAGTTAGTTCCTGAATTATCTCATATATGATGATGTTATTTCACTGTGGACTCTTGTTAGACAAGGTTTAGTCCACAATGAATGACATCGTGAATTCCGACATCTATTATAAAATGACTTAGTAGATTAGTCAAACTACTCGATAAGATATCCTCAACACACGTTAACTTAAGTCTGCATGAGATGTGGAGTAAGGAAACGCAAGTCTCAATTGTCTTGAGATTTGGAGTTATCTAACCTATGTCAAGAGTTGAATAAGTTAGAGACTGGATCTGAATAGAGAAGGTTTATGGTTAGTCTTAAACAGAGTTTAGGACAACTATATGTAATCTTGCTGAACAAGGAGTATTTATTTTATAGACACTGGGAGTGTTTTGCTTTGTAGATACTCCACCTTTTTGGAAAAATTAGTTTACCCTTCAAGGGCTCAGTGGGAGCTATAGTGAACTTGATGAAGTTTAAGAACCACAAATCATCACGGATTAAGTATGGAACCTATTTGAGTAGTTGAATTTTCTGTACAACAATACTGTTGTAATCTAGGAGGGTATCATGGTTTCATCATTTAGAATGGTGATGCGATATCCACTATAAATGATAACGACAATGTTTTTGAGTTTTAATGACTCTGAGGAGTGACATAGTGTCATGGAATCTATAATGGTTTTGTAAGAGAGTTTATGAATGGATGGCAAGGTAAAGACCTTTAGAGCCAGGCTAGTTGTAAAGGTTTAAGTGAAGATAATATGATTACCTTAAAGAAACCTTTATCGAATAGCCATGATCAAAACCATGAAGATTTCGCATGCATGCTTCTCGGCAATGGAACATTAATTTTGATGAGATAGTCAAAGAGTTTGATTTTATCAAAAAGATGAATGATCCATTTAATGGTACAGGAGTTTGTGGGAGTGTTGTAATAAAGTAATATATATGGATATATTAGTGAAAGTATACCTTTGATAATTTTGGTTTTCATTAGAATTAAGCTATCAAAGAATTTCTTCTTGGACTAGAGTTAGGCCTCGAATAAACTAAGGGTAATGATCTATATTGATAGATCATGATTAGTATAAGAGGTGTGACGCAAATAATGTACATTGATTGGATGCTAAAGTGTTTAGCATTGACACTCCAAGTGATGTTTCATGATGATGAACATGGGAGAATATTTCTTTGAGAGAGAGGACACGTGAATGGAATGTCTCTGAGAATCATTTTAATCCATTCTGTATTACATGATATGTAAAAATTATGATGTTTCTTGTTGTGACAAGCAAATATCAATTTACTCCTAGGAGAAAAGGATCAGATGACAATAAAATATCGTAGTATACTTGAGAAGGCATGTCCATATATTTATTTTCTCTGATGGATCTAAATTAAAACTAAAAGTCCTTGTAGACTCAAATTTTAATCAAGATCAGTTTGATAGTAGATTCAGTTCGGGGCACTTGATAGTCCTGAGTGAAAGACAGTGAGTTGAAATAGTTTCAAGCAGTAGACACTCGTTAATATTAGATCAGAATGCATGGTGTGTTTTGTTGCAAGTGTGTTGCAACAGTGGATTGGAAAATTAGTTTCTGTGTTGGGTTAGTTCCTAGCAGATAATAAGCTATTGAGTTGTAATATGACAACTCAAGGGCATCATATTAGTGCATGCTAAGGAGCCGTGATCCCATCTAAGATTTAAACACATAATTGCAGCTCTCTCATCCGATTAGAGAGATCGTTGATAGAGAGGTTGTCAAACATTGGGAAAGTTGACATACACAAACAACGTAGTAGACCCATTGTTAAAGCCGTTTATCGAACTCACTTTGATCTTCACATAGTGAAGATGGGTACATGATACCGAAGTGATTGGTTTTAGTACAAGTGGGAGATTGAAAGAGAAGTGTCCTAAATCCAATCATGGATGATGAGTTAGGATTAACTTTCTTGTAATCTTTAGTAGGTTTTATGATTATTGGTGAAAGGCATATTTGTCTTTATACAGGCTTTATCTATTTAAAGTGTTTTAAATAAGATGTTCCATTGTTCAGAGTAAAGCTTCTAGAATTATAATGAGATTATAATAGTGAGATCTAGAAGATGATAACATTAAACTTAAACTGTTCCTGATCATAGGATAACTAATTGGGAGTTAGTCAATCCGTAAATATCGGAACATACTATACTTGCTTCTACTGAAGGATGTCTGTTCTCATAGGCATTTGTGTGGTGACACTATAGTTAGTATGTAGGTGCTCATTGTGGAATGAGTTCACTGAACATGACTCGATCACTTGAACAATTAATAGAGTTTACTCACGTGTCAGTAATTGTTCATATAGTGATGGTTGTACAAGTATCCTTAGACTTGAGATTGTTAGAGTCATCTTGTATATAATGAACAATGCTTTGGTTTAGTCCTTAGTCTCAAGGGCAATTAATTAGTTCTATTCTGGGCATTGGAATTTATATATGGAGATAGTTAACGATCAATAAAGGATCTGCCCCTTCCAGTAAAGGAAGTGAATATCCTATGCTATTCTTAATATGGTAGTTCAGGAATCTCTGGCCAGAGTGAATGAAATTAGAAATTAGTTTCTAATTTGCATTAACATGAACTATACATAAAGAATAAGAAATCATATGATTAAATTAGATAAGCTTGACACGAGATCTATGCCTTGTATTTAATCGGGATATTGTTAGGGCAGAATGAATTTATTGTACGGTAACCAGTCACTGAATAGGTTCTATATTCCTAGCGATGAATTCATATTATTCGGATAGTCGCGATATACCTTCAAAAGTATCACTCACGATGTAGAATGAATTTAATTATAAAGATAATTATTTTTAACGAATTAATTGTAATTCATATAAATAATAATAAATAGTTTATTATTATTTATTTCTACTACCGACATAATTATGAACCTAAAGGGTCACACCATAAAAGAGATTATGTTTGAAGATGAAAGAAATAATTTATATTGGCTAATGATTATTTATTTGAGAAATAAATAATTAAGTAATTTTGTAATTGATTAAATATGATTTAATTATTTATAAAATAAAATTATATATTAAGAAGGAGTTCTTAATATTATAAATTATATATATTTAATTTGAGAAATTAAATATATAGAGAGAATAATTTTTAAAGAGTTTAAAAATGAATTAATGATTAAAAGTGTTTTAATTATTAAATGATTAATTAATAAAGATTAATTAACTAAAGCTCATCATTACAAGCATCTTTGGAAGGATATTCTCAGCTGATTTTTGGCTATAAGAATGCAGCTTGTGAAGAGAGCAAAACACACCAAAACATTTTTACAAAGTTTAGAATTTTGTAAAAACAATATTAGCCAAAATTCTCTCTAGTTTCTTCTTCTTTCAAATTTCTTGGTGGATACCATTAGAGCACTCCACACACTGAGGGGTGATTGCAAGGAGAAGAACAAGGTCTGATTTTGAAGTTATGGAAAGCTCTCCAGGTAATTTTTCTGCATTCTCAAATTTTAATACGATTTATATGCATGATTATATAGGAATTCTACTGTATAAATTGTTATACACATTCCGCATGTGTAGAAATTCCTTCAGGGACGCCCCCGATCCTTGGCGGCAATGAGGAGGTCCTTAACTACCTTAGTACACCAGGAAGATCATCTATCAAACAAGCCCCCTGCTTGGTATGGACTTCACTAATATCAGCGTACATTTCCCCAATTTGAAGGAGAACTCATAGCGGGGTCACATCAAAATTCTCTTCATTACAAGTGGTGTTAACTCCAAATAATACAAGAAGGTTGCTGGAACATGTTGATTCCTCATCACATCAACAATGATAATGATGAATCCGTGGGTAGTGACATTACATAAACACCACTTCTAGCAGGACATTTAAAAAATTGCAAGACAAGGCCAGCGCCTAGCGTTGCGAGGCCAGCACCTAGCTTTGCGAGGCCATACCTAGCGACGCGAGGCCGCAAACTCGACACCTTGCGATGCGAGGCCTCTCGGCTCCATAGGCGAAATCAGGATCATTTGAAGACTCCATTAGCTATCCTAAAACACTTGGAAAAAATTTAACAGATATGGAGAGGCGTTATGGAGGAATCTATACATGCTAAAATCATTGCAACACGAGTCCTTTGTGCAAGCAGATGCGAGGCCTATGGTACTTTGCAATATTATAAATATCAAATAAAGAAGCATCAATAAAGCAAGCCAATCCAGGTTCAAGGAGCATCCAAATAGGTAAAGAAATTAAGTCAACAAGCATCAATAAAGCAAGCAGATGCGAGGCCTATGGTACTTTACAATATTATAAATATCAAATAAAGAAGCATCAATAAAGCAAGCCAATCCAGGTTCAAGGAGCATCCAAATAGGTAAAGAAATTAAGTCAACAAGTGCGAGGCAAATAAAGGGAGTGCCCGCATCTCCACTGGGTCTAGCAGATAAAGGCATAAAAGGAAATCATGGGGATCCAATTGTCGCTTCCTCATTCATCTTCATCTTGAGGTTATCAGCAAACTTCCCAGTCTCTTCGCCCAATCGGTACCAATCAAAGTCGTCAAACTTCTCGAGGAACTTTTTCATGAAGTCAACAGATCCTTTATTCTCAGCCTCCTCAGTGATAATGAGAAGAGCATCGACAACATCTTTAGCTTCCTTCTCTAGCTCAGCGACGCGGTTTGTAAGCTCCTTGATCTAGGAGTTTGACTTCTCCTTCTCAACAGCATGATCCAGCTTAAGTTTCTTTCTGGCTGACTTCTCCTCGTGAAGCTCTCTCTCAAGCTTCTCAGTCGTGCCTTCAAATTCTTTCCTCCAACTATCCTTTGCGTTCTCGGCGTCAGTTTGAGCTTGTGCAAGTATGGATTTAAGATTCACTATCTCTTCGCTCATCTTACTATTAGAAGAAGCCAAGGCTCGAATCTCCGAATGGTGACGCAATTGATGAAAGAAAAGCTCAGCTGTAGCTTTAGTCTTGGAAGCATTGGACTCCTCTAGAGATTGTAGGGACTAGGAATACATATCAATCTCAGAAACATAGGCATGTGCCAATTTTCCATACGTCTGGTGGACCAGTCCAGGAGAAGGATGAAGGGGAGAGAGACTCACGTCGTCCTTGTTCTTCTTTAGTGGTGGTTCTTCATGAAGACTCGTTATCTCAGTTGATTTTTTCCTACTAGGATGGAGGGAAGAAGATGATTGTCGAAGAGGTGTTGTGAGAGTGGTCTTCCTAGGAGGAGGCATGACAACATCAGACTTGGTAGCTGAACCCCCAACACGAGAGGAATGGTGAGTCAGATCGCAAAAAGGGTTAGGAGAGGTACTCGCGGCCTTCTCCTTCTTCAGGAAAGGGACCACGGAATATTTCTTGGAAGCCATGTCTGTAAGTATATAGAAGAAAATACATCAAGACAAGGCAAAATAAGTAAGCCAGGCATGCAACAACAAATTGGTTCAATGCAAGTAGTATGTGATGCAACAAGTCAGTATGAGCTACAATGCAATGCATATGAAGTAGAGGCCATGGCCTCATATTACATTTATTAACAACATTTATGTCATCTAGTCCCTCGGGAGGATTGACGATATTCTTTTTCGGGGTCGTTCTCGCCCTTTGCCTTATAAACCCACACCGAATTAAATTCTTTTCGGTAAGCAGGAGCTGAAGGTCTCTCTTTTCGGTAGGAAGTTTAAGTATGTTGTCTTCTCTCTGCTTGTGTTCGCCTTTAAGCATGGGACGTCGTGGTGCATCTGTAATGAAGCAAATAAATGTAAATATGGTTGGTGCCACAACCCACGATACTAATGAATTTCGTAGGAAGAAAGGGTGCTAAGTCAGAGAAACTTACCTTTGTTAATGGTAAAGGCGGTCGGTATGCGCGGAACATCATAAATATAGAAATATAAAAATGGCTAAGCTACTGGACAAAGACAAGTACAAGTTGGCATGGGACCCATTTATTTAAAACAACTCACGTCTCAAATTCAAGGCATGTGTGTATTCACAATTCTCAAAGGAAATTGGCAGGGCTTTAGTGTAAAAAATTGTCATGTTATCCTTGTTGAAAAGAACAAACTGGAAACGAGGCCTCTATATACCAAAATTGCATGCGGGAAAAGAAAAATAAAAAGAAAAACAAGGCGAGAAGAGACGCAATGAGACTACATACGCGGGGAAAAAGAATGTTGCGAGGTGGTCACTATGAGGAGACACAGGCTCGTGTTAAATTAAAAGATTGAAAGCTGCCAAGCGAGGAGGCTTCCCAAAAGTAAAATAATTATTTTGATTTTAATTTTTGGAGGAGTTCAAAATAATTTTGAAGAAATTTTGAAGACCAGAAAAAATAGTTCTCTGCTACATCTGCGTGCACCGAAGAACTGGGGGGTACTTGTTATGCTTGAAAATTGATATAAACTCTAAGTAGACTCATTACAAGAATTGAGGAGGCCTCGCAACGTATGAGGCTGCGAGGAGGCCTCGTAATATATAAGGCTGCAAGGAGGCCTCGCAACACATGACGCTGTAAGGAGTCCTCTCAACTTGCGAGGAGACCTCTCATCATAATAACAAGGAATAGAGGAGGGTACTCTCATTCTCATCATGCTTTTAGAAGACCTGAAGATATAGGAGAGCTCGAGCTCACATATCAACTGGACAGAAGATATAATTATAATAACTTATGACTGCAAGGCCCTATGGGGTCGCTTCTCAAGGTCCCTGCAGGACCTCATTACGCTTGGAAGAACCCTTCGAGGTCACCATCACTCACTTATACATGGCTTCGCATTAATTGAAAGACACACAACATGTGTCATCATCTTAGCGGCAGAGAGTAGATCTCGAGACACGACAGCTGTCCGAAACCATTCAAATTCACAAGGATCGTGATGAGATCCCAAGGCACTTGAGATAGCTATGCTTTCATCTACAGCAATTTATAGCAAGCACAAGCCTCGCATTGAAGTTTTGACAAGCAGTTTTTGACTCCACATCGCATTTTCAATGGCAATATGGACTTGGGGGTAGTTGTTATGCCCAAATCTTGGCATAAGCCCTAAGCAGGTCTAATGGGCTTATCCACAACTCATAATGGGCCTAAAGATGAAGATTGGGTTACTAAAGCCCACCACCAGGAGTCAGTTCAATATACTATCAACAGAATATGGAAGACAGCGATCCCTAGCTATGGGTTGCGTTCACAGCAAAGTTCTTAGTATGGGATCACGCCTCGCCTCACCTCTATCTCTTGAAGATGCTATTTCATCCCAGGGGTCGTCTCACTATGACCTCCTATTAATATTCAAAGCATGCTCTCTTGCCAATGACAAAGGAAAAGGGGTCTAAATCTAGGCCTCTAGGCGTCTCATGCTAGCCCGGCCTCAAGGTCGCATCTACAGGGATCACCTCTTGTATAACTCCCGTCAAGGGATCACCTCTCGTATAACTCTCGTCAAGGGATCGCCTCGCGTATGACTCCCGTCAAGGGATCACTTCGCACTATTATTACATCTACATACTAACCGAGATCGCTATCTCATTCTCTGCTGGAAGGCTCATATCTAGGCCCCTCGAGGTCGTATGAGTATCTATACATTTGGGTCCGCTTCGCATGACGCAGCCCCTCGAGGTCGCATGCTACACCCTTGCTACTTCTCTACTGGCCTCGTTCAAGAGGTCCCGACTCTAACCATGCGAGACCATTTGCTTCCTTCTTTGGACCATGGATCATGGATAGAATTGATGACTCATTGCCACATCAGTCCTAAAACGAGTGGGCTTGGGCCATGACTTATCTACCAAAACCCTAGCCCGTCTAGGTAACTTCTTCTCTAAGAACTACGTACGGCTTGATCCCTATAAATAGGGTACGTAGGCATCTTGTTATGGAGGATTAACAGCTCACCCCTGAAATATCACCAAACAAGATCAACCACAAATAATCTCCAATCTCCTTCCGTGTTCTTCGTGTTCTTAGCAAAATATTCGTATTTTGTTCTATGATTCCAGCAAACCTCCAAAATATTGTTATACAATATTCTCCCTATAACAGTTACATAGGGAGATTGTTATCCAAATACTTCGATCGCTTAAAGAATCTTCTTAACAGTTCCGGTGATCGTGGCATCAGTGGAAAGAAGCTTTTCGAAGTTAAAGTTGAAAAAACCTACTTGAGGTCATCAATGTCACAAGAACGATTGAATGATTTTGCAGTTTTATCATTCGAGAATGAACTCTTGGAAAATATTGATTCTGATGTTATTATCGATGATTTTACATCACGGAAAGCTCGTAGAACTCTTTTTTTATGAATTATTACGTAATATGTTTGGATATTGTAATTTTATTAATAAAATTGTAGTGGTTTTAAATTGTTATAATATTTTATTTTTTGAAAAGAGCCTTATTTATTCTTTTGCCTAGGGCCCCAAAAAAGTAAGGATAGGACTTATTCATCTGCTTTAGAAAAATTGTCCATATTGTCAACATGTGACGCCAAACCTTGCATTAAATTTTGGATTTTAGATACATCTTATTCAATAAAAAAACTCTCCTCTTTTGGATACTAGCCGTTAACGGCTGTCTTTGTCGGATTGATACCCTCTGACCGGCATATCGCCGGAACACTAGACGAATTCTAAGCATAGCCTTCTCCCTCTTCTCTCCCCTTTCTCTGTCAGCATTCACTTCTCTTTTTTTGCCACGAACACAAACCCCTTGCCCTTTCCTTACTTTCTTCTTCTTTTCTGGCTAAACCAAACTCAAGCCCACCTGCTTTTCTTTCCTTGTATTTCTTTGATTTCGTCGTGTGTTTCAATTCCGTAATTAATTATTGTTGTCTATCATATTAATTGTGATCTTTTACTTAAAGGGAGTGGTAGCATTCTTTAAAAGCTTTAATCAAGCTTTAATTTACCTCACTGCTAACTCAATTTGTAGCAAGCAACACACGCATTAAAAAAAATCCAGATCTGGATATTCATTCAGCAAAGTTTTTAACATCACTTGCCGGATACTTTATTAGTTTCTTTTTAACTAACAATAAATTAGTAGATATTTGTGTGTTTGACCATTTTTGCAGGTTTAGATGACCAGAATATCAAGCTCATCCGAAGCTGCATTCGAAGTCTGGTATCATTTCAACTTTCCAAAATTATATCGAAAAAGAAAATTGTTGTCATTCATTTATTTATTATTTACTGTGTAACCACCTCTATTTTGCCTCCTTATAAATTGTGATCTAAATTTTATCTTCATTTAGGTGGGCATTGTGTGTGTTTTTTACCCGTTTGTTCTGACAATGTCGCGTAGTTTGCGTGTTGGCAGTTTGAATTTAGGTACCTTAACAGGCAAATTTTTGGAGTTAGTGGACGTGCTGAGGAAGCGAAGAGTGGATGTGGCTTGTATTCAAGAGACAAGGTGGAAGGGGGCTCAGTCGAGAGAAGCGAACGGGTATAAATTGTGGTACTCAGGTCTTGCCAACTCGAGGAACGGAGTGGGTATTCTTTTATCGAAGGATCTAAAAGATAACGTTGTGGAAGTGAAGAGGTGCAACGATAGGATCATGTCCGTCAGAGTTGTGGTTGGGGAGATGGTGGTGAACGTGGTGTGTGCGTATGCCCCCCAAGTCGGTTTGGGCGACTCTGAGAAGGAGGCTTTCTAGGTCTGTCTAGACGAGTTGGTCGGAAGTATTCCTGACGACCAATTTTTAGTGTTGGGTGGCGATTTTAATGGTCACATTGGTGAGAGGGCAGATGGCTATCTTAGCGCTCATGGGGGTTTCGGCTTCGGGGTTAGGAATGTTAGTGGGTCCGCGTTGTTGGAGTTTGCTACTGCCCAGGAGTTGGTAATTGTGAATTCTATTTTTCAGAAGAGGGCTGAGCACCTCATCACCTTTAGTAGTGGGGGGCACAACACTCAAATCGATTACCTACTTATGCGCAGGCGTGATGTTAGGACGTGCGTGGATTGCAAGGTGTTCTGGAGCGAGGCGTGTGCATCCCAGTACCGTCTGTTGGCCATGGATCTAGCCATGGGGGGACGAGTTGTTCGCAGGTCGAGAGAGTCTAGACCAAGAATCCTTTGGAAAGATTTGAAGGGCGAGAAGGTGGCCGAATTCAGGGAGTCTCTCTTCAACAAAGGTTGTTTAGCACGTTGTGGAGATGCAAACTTTAGGTGGACCAACATGGCGAAGGCTATCCAGTGTGTGGGCGAGAAGGTGGTGGAGGTTTCCTCAGGAAAGTTCAGTGGTCGTAAGGAGTCGTGGTGGTGGAACGAGGAGGTTCAAAAGAAAGTAAAGGCTAAACTTGCGCTCTTTAAAGAGCTTTTGTCAATTTCTGCAGGGGCGGAGAGGAGTCTGAAGATGGAAGCGTACAAGGTGGCGAGACGAGAGGCAAAAAAGGCTGTGGCGAAAGCCAAATGTGAAGCCTATGAGAGGCTGTATAAGCGCCTAGATACCAAGGAAGGAGCGAACGCTATCTTTAAACTAGCTAAAGCTAGGGAGAGAGGGCGGCGCGACCTGGGTTCTGTTAAATTTGTAAAGGATGATTTAGGCCAAGTGTTAGTGAATGAAGATGTTATTAAGGAGAGGTGGAGTTCGTATTTTCATAATCTTTTCAATGAGGCTAGAAGGAGCGGTGCCGGTGTGGAGCAAAAGGTCTCTCTTTCGTCTGTGCGTTCTTTCGGTTCCTGTGATCGTATCAGCAAGGATGAAGTCAAGGGTGCCCTTCAAAAGATGGCTAGAGGAAAAGCAGTTGGTCCGGATCAGATCCCGATCGAGGTGTGGCTTTGTCTTGGTGAGG
Source organism: Kitagawia praeruptora (assembly GCA_037693485.1). Taxonomy (NCBI): domain Eukaryota; kingdom Viridiplantae; phylum Streptophyta; class Magnoliopsida; order Apiales; family Apiaceae; genus Kitagawia; species Kitagawia praeruptora. The sequence goes on along the minus strand of CM075350.1, from coordinate 24,238,963 downwards.
TTGGCGTTCAGTGGCTAGTAGATCTGTTCAATGTTCTCCTCTTGGGTGCTAAGATCCCAGCTGAATGGAGGCGTAGTATTGTGGTACCTTTTTTCAAGAACAAAGGCGATGCTCAGAGTTGTAGTAACTATCAAGGTATTAAATTACTCAGTCATACTATGAAACTTTGGGAGAGAGTGGTTGAATGTCGGATTAGAAGAGAAGTAGAAATCTCAGATAATCAATTTGGTTTTATGCCTGGGAGATCGACGACCGAGGCCATTCATCTCGTCAGACGCCTTATGGAGAAGTTCAGGGAACGTCGCAAAGACCTCCATATGGTGTTCATTGATCTTGAGAAGGTTTATGATAGCATCCCCCGTGAAGCAATTTGGAAGAGCCTTGAGGAGAGGAGAGTGTCGTCGTCGTACGTTAGGGTGATTCAAGACATGCACTCCCAAGCTAGTTCCTGCGTCCGGACCCCGGTTGGTGACTCCCGTTTTTTCCCTGTTGAGATTGGGTTACACCAGGGGTCGGCCCTAAGTCCTCTTCTTTTCGCCCTTATCCTAGACGTCATGTCATGAGGGATTCAAGATGTCGTCCCTTGGTGCATGCTCTTTGCTGACGATATCGTGTTAGTGGCGGAGTCGAGGGGGGAGGTGAACGAGAAGTTGGAGTTATGGAGATCTACTTTGGAGCCCCAAGGCTTGCGTGTGAGCCGGTCAAAAACTGAGTATCTCTGGTGTAACTTCAGTGGTGAGGCCAACGAGGAAGGGGTGGAGGTTAGGATTGAAGATCAGATCGTCCCTCGTACGGATAAGTTCAAGTATTTGGGTTCGATCATCCAGAAGGAAGGTGAGATTGAAGATGATGTCACGCATCGTATCAAGGCGGGGTGGCTGAGGTGGAGGGTAGCGTCAGGGGTGTTGTGCGACAAGAAAGTCCCGCTAAAGTTGAAAGGGAAATTCTATAGAGCGGCAATCCGTCCTGCGATGTTGTATGGTTCGGATTGTTGGGCGGCGAAGAAGGCCCTCGAGAGCAAGTTGGAAGCGGCTGAAATGAGGATGTTGTGGTGGTCTTGTGGGCGCACGATGTTGGATAGAATCCCGAATGTGGTTTTAAGGAGCGAGCTTGAGGTGACGCCTTTTTCTGCGAAAGTTAGGGAATGGAGGTTGAGATGGTTCGGCCACGTCCGTAGGAGGTTGGCGGAAGCCCCAGTGAGGAGGGTCGAGAGTCTTTCGGTTGTTGGGTTTAGGAGGAGAGGCAGACCGAGGAGGTCATGGGAAGAGCAGCTTAGGATGGATTTGAAGGCCTTAAACTTAAATGAGATCATGACCGCTGATAGGTGTTCTTGGAGGCGCCAGAGCAGAGTGGTGGATTCTCTTTTAGGGAGCGGATCTGTTGTTGAGAGCCTTAGAGTTGGGATGTCTCGGTTAGCTTTATTTTAGAAGTTTGGCTGTTTCGATATGATTTTTCGTGTTGTATTGTCTTCTGTTTTCTAGTTTTGCAGTTACAGGGAGCTTGGCCAGGTGTCATCTTTGATCTGAGTGTTTTGCAGAGCGGAATAGTCAATCCACTGGTAGGTAAGTCCCATGTGTTCAAAGCCATGAGCTCATCTTAGATAATCCTTGTGAATATCACACACTATTAGCTTATTGTGCACTTAGCCGGGGGTCTTCTCGGAAACAGCCTCCCTACCGTTAAAAGCAGGGGCATGATTTGCATACATCTCACCCCTCCAGACCCTGCTCTGAGCGAGATATACTGGGTGTGTTTGGTTTTGACGCCAAACCTTGTAAATTTTTGGATCTTTAAGAATGGGTAAATATCCTTTTTAACCGTTCTACAATAGATTATGCCAAAAAAAAAAAAAAAAAACAAATGCCAGGAAAGTTGTCCAGTGTAACCAACTGTATATCCATGTAACAGAAATTTTCAGCAACTCAGAGGCAGAGATGGTACCCCTACCCAGCGTTTCAAAAGGCTAGTGTTCAATACCAAGCACGCATGCCATACCGCATATACATACTATGGTGGTCTGAAAAAGTGAATGGACTACCTACATGTCGTGGGCCCTCATATGAAGTTATACGCATGTCTGAATTGTGTATGTAGCACAAATGCATAGTGTGAATGCGTATCTTCTGTGGAGTTTACAATAATCTTTTTAAAAAGTTTTAGACCTGTGATCACTGGTTCAACCAATTGGTAGTTAAGAAATGATGCAGTAATATTCTGAAAAAAGCACCATTGGCTTGAAAGCTGGTCCAATAGCCTTATCTTGTTGTGTTTTCTGTCCTGGTGCAGTAGCCTTAATGTCCTTCTTTTCTTTTTTGTTTTTAATAATTCCTTGTTCAGTGGCTTTACTGTCTTGCATTTAGTATCACCATCACTGTTCAGATCATAATGGGACTTTTAAATGGTTTAATCTCAATCACTCCTTCATTCTTTGTGAGTCCAATCTATATATCATAAGAACTGCAACACATAAATTGAGTAATGGCTGCTTACCAGTGTTATCAGAAGATTAAGGAATATCATTGTAGCTGGACTCTTAAACGAAGTTCTTTTGGTATATTTTGCAGATTCTTCGCTGCTGTTTTTCTAGGGTAGCTAATCACTGCAAACATGTAATTAAAGTATTAATAGATTTACTGCCTCATTAGCAATCTGAATTTGCAAACGAGTATGAGTTGTAATTCGATATGTAACATGTGATATACACTTTTTATATTCAGATACATCATACATGTGAAGGCCATCATCTTTCTTATCTCAATCTAAAGTTACTGTTAAAACTTCTTGAAAAGAGCTTGGTCAATTTATTGAATTTAATTTATTGCTCTTGCTATACTTAATGCATTTACATATCAACTGCAGGATTTTCTGGGATTGGTGGCATCGATACTCTACTTACAAAGCGAAGGTGAAAGGAGTTATGTGGGAAGATAGTGGGGACACCTTTGTAGCAGAAGGTCCAAACAATATTGGTTGCAGAAGTTTTTTTTTTTTTTTTTGGATAAATTGTTTTATTGAATGAGATTTGCAGACTTTTTAAATCATAAGTGTGTTTGACTTTGTAAGGTATCCAAAACCTATTACTCCCTTTTAGACATTTGCGACTTGCATGGTGGTTCAATAATCAGGATTTGTCATTGCGTATTAGTGACTTAGTGTTGCATGTTAATTAGTGGACTAAATTGCAATTTGCAGCCCTTTGGTTCGGACCAAAGTCAGTTTGGTACTCATAGTTTGCATAATTGCAGTTTACATCCCGAAGAATGTTTGGGCGTTGCAAATTGCACCTCTTTCTTATATTTTTACCAAATTATCCCTGATAATTTGGTAAATTCAGAATAATTAGTTACATTTTGATCCCTAAAGTATGAAATGTTGCATACATGAATCCTTGAACAAAAAGTTTCGAATTTTCATAAGTTTTTTTGAATTTTTCCTAATTTTTTTTCGAATTTTTCCTAAATTTTTTCGAATTTTTCCAAACGATGCACGGGAAAATTTGAAAAAAAATTAGGAAAAATTCAAAAAAAATTAGGAAAAATTCAAAAAAATTTATGAAAATTTAAAACTTTTTGTTCAAGGGTTCATGTATGGAACATTTCATATTTTAAAGATCAAAATATAATTAAGTATTCTGAATTTACCAAATTATCCCTGGGTTTTTGGTAAAAGTACACGAAAGGAGTGCAATTTGCAGCGCCCAAACATTTTTAGAGATGCAAACTGCAATTATGCAAACTATGAGTACCAAACTGACTTTAATCCGAATCAAAGGGTTTCAAATTGTAATTTAGTCTAATTAGTGCCATGCTTTATGTTTCTGTACATGGTAGTAAGTAATTCAATGCGAGTTATGCTACATTGTATTGAATTTGGTTTAAATAATTTGTACAAAATGGCATTGATGATATGTTAGCATGGAGGTTCAAATGCACGCTGGTCCATCACACCAAACCAATTAGAACACGACACATGTCATTTTGTACTTATTTTTGTACCAAATTGGATACCACTAGCATTATTCAATGCAAAATGAAAATATAATAAAATTCACTTCATATATTATTTTTCGATTTTTCTAGTGTGTGTCCAAGGGCACATAAATATCCACCAATCAAAATTTGACAACTCATCAAGCACGAATTCTTAGCATGTGCCCTTGGACACACACTAGACAAACCCATTGTTTTTAAATCTTTGCATATTGATGTTTTGATTTGTAAGCTAAAACAGTTGGTTCCATAGAAAATGAATTTTGTTTTTTGCTTTTCAACGGACTTGCTGCACTGCACAAAATCCTGTTTTGCGTGTAAATGATGTGTTGCTGGCCGGAGATTTTGGACACATTTTTCTGATAGAAGGTAGGTTTGGGTGGCACAATCTTTTTTCTCTTAGAACTACGGTGTATTAAATTTCTGATTTGTATATTTTTAACGAATAAAAAGAATTTTTGAATGTTAAATGATACTCCCTCTGTCCCATCCATTTCTTTACAATTTCTTTTTTGGGACGTCCCACCATTTCTTTACATTACTAAAAATAGTACTCCCTCCGTCCCTTTTGATTCTTAACACTTTCTATTTTGGGATGTCCCAATAGATTGTTAACATTTCCTAAAATAGTACTCTCTCCGTCCCAAAATACATGTCCCTTTTCTAAAACAAATTTGTCCCAAATTACTTGTCCCTTTTCTCTTTCCAATGCAAATTTAGGTGTAGTTTTACAAAACTATCCCTACATTTATTGTATCAAAATTTTGACTTTTTTAAACTTAACTCTATTCTCATTTACCAATGTATTAAATAAGGGTATTAGTTGGAAAATTTTATTCAACTAACTTTATCTTAATATGTATGCTTATTAGAAAAGGGACATGTAAATTGGGACGGAGGGAGTAAGTTTTAACACTATTACACCCACTATTTCACTTATTTTAACACTACTTTACACTATTACATCCACTACTTAACTTATTTTAACTATAAAATCACTATTACACCCACTACTTAACTTATTTTAACAATAAAATCACTATTACACCCACTACTTCATTTATTTTAACAATATTACACCAACTATCTTGGTTTCCGTGCAAAAAGCAAACGTTAACATCCCATTGGGACGGAGGGAGTAACTTTTAACAATAAAATACATTATTACATTAACTACTTCACTCCACTTTTTCAACACTTTACACTATTACACCCACTACTTCACTTATTTTAACAATAAAATCACTATTACACTCACTACTTCATTTATTTAAACAATATTACACCCACTATCCTTGGTTTCCGTGCCCAGCCCCATGTTAAGAACCTGGCGGGATGGAGGGAGTAATTGTTTATTTAGATTTGCGTCGAGTAAGATCAAGTATAGACTCATTTAAGATTTAACTTTTGTGAATTTTTGAGCCGTTTTAAGTGTAAAGATACTAAAAAAATCCAAAATTTTGAGAAAACATGCCACCAAGAGAATTCAAAAAAAGTCTGATACCAAGTTTAAATTTAACAAAACAATTAAGAGAGGTACTTGAGGAGATAAAAAAACTTCACAGTGCAGACATATATAGCGAATACAGGACATCGTGTATCCTAAATTATAGCTGCAACTAAGAGCATCTCCAATGACATTAGCTAAAAATAATTGACTAAATTATACTCCCTCTGTCCCATCCATTTCTTTACATAAAAAATTGTGTATCTGACACGCATTTTAAGGTGTATTTTAAAGATAGTTCTATAACTTATTTTTAATATTTTTTTTTTTTGTATAAAAATAGGATTGTTCTATTTTTATACAAAAAAAAGAAAATATCAAAAATAAGTTATAGAACTATGCTTAAAATGCACCTTAAAATTCGTGTCGAAAACTGGTCCGCAAATGTAAACTACCGGATGGGACAGAGGGAGTATAAAATATTGATTATGTAAAATTTATCGAACTTGTGTAAGGCATTGTGTTCCGAGGGTATTGGCTATAATGATTGGCTATATTTTAAAAATGGTATGTTAATATTTCAAGTTGTTATTAATGGAATATATAATTTTAATATAGAAATAAGTGATTTGGCAATTCACTATAGGTCTCTAGAGGTTCGACAAATATAGTCAACATCAAGAGATTATCTATAATTATAGATAACATTTTTGTACCATTGGAGTATAAATTTTTTTACACATTATTTATAATTTTTATTTATGACATTTTAAAATTTACCTCAGGATCTCTCCCATCGGAGATGCTCTAACAGAGTAATCCCACTAATACAAAATCAGAACTTGTTACTACAACCGGTATATTTCTGGTGAGACACCAACAACCGGGCAATTTGCAACATTTGAGAAATGGTCATTTGTTGGTGACCCATTGTTACACCTTCCCCCCTACATGGACTACGAAATCAGCACTCTTGGTGATTTTAGTTATACTAATTGCCTGCCTAGTATTTGGAATTTTTAGTCTCATAATCTGTGTTGTGTTGAAGAGCCCGGAAGACTTGCCAAAGTATATCCTGGAAAGTGCAAAGGGAAGACACAACACAAGTTCAAGCTCTGGCGGGTCGTCACCCTGGTATTCCAATGGAATCAAAGTCATTCATCTAGACAAAACTGCATTTACGCATAAAGACATCTTAGTGGCTACAGGGAACTTCTCCAATGAGAGAATTATTGGACGGGGAGGATTTGGGACAGTTTATCAAGGAGTGTTGCCAGATAGATGGAAGAGAGGTAGCTGTTAAGCAGCAGCAAAGAGAGGGTAGTGATGCGGAAAGAGAGTTTCGAGCAGAAATGGAGGTGCTAACCAAAAATGGCTTTGGATGGAGGTGCTAACCGGAATTGGCTTAAACTCTAGTAAGCAATAAGTAAATAACTTGAAACATGTATAAAATCTTTCAACTGAAAACACAATCAAGTAAATTCTGAATACAAACAACAGCAGCTTATACAAAATAAAATCAATCCGAACACCACAAAAACGAGTAACACTAAATGATAGAACTTTTTAAAGATATATAACTTGAAACATATATAAAATCTTTCAACTGAAAACACGATAAGTAAATTCCGAATACAAACAACATCATGCTGATCTGATTTTCTAGATTTTAATCAACCCATGTCCCTTTCAGTTTTATAGTATCTTCCTAGCAAAACATTAAAATATTGCAAGCTCTCAAAACCATCATTTCTTCTCTCAATCTCCAGCTTGATGGTCTCAAACTTGTTTGTGAGCCATCTGCCATACATAAAAAGTAATAAGTAACTGCAATAAGTTATGGGGGTGTTTGGAAGTTAGAGGTTTGGGATAAAATTAGAGGTTTGGGGGTAGATTAGAGGTTTGACCAAATGAAACCTCTAATGTGAGTGTTTGGTTGTTAGAGGTTTGAGTTAGATGTTTGGGATCAAAAAGCTAATTTTGAAAAAGCTCCTAAAAGGAGATTTTTCAATTAGAGGTTTGCTATGTGTCACAAAAAGTTATTCAAAAAGCTATTTACCAAACACTTTTATTCAAAACAGCTAATTTCAATCCGCTAGTCAAAACAGCTAATTCAATCCGCTAGTCAAAACAGCTAATTCAATCCGCTATCAGCTAACAGCTATCAGCTAATTGCCAAACAGGGCCTATATTTTCCCAAACAATAGCAAGTAACATTGATGAATTCTTTTTATACCTTCTTGGTTCGAACCATGTACTCATCTACTCTGATTTTCAGTGCAGCTAATTCATCCAAAGGTGTATTCACCGGATCAATATAAAGAAAGCAACAAATGGTAAAGAGGTTCTGCCGACATTTAGATATCTCTTCCACATTCTTGCATTTTTTCGCGAGTTCAAGCAATTGAGTTTTATGAAAGAATTTATTGATCAAATCTGCCTCCAATTTGTTGCTGCTGGATGGAAAAAACATCCTATAGGAGCAGTCAAGGCTACACGGACGACTGCTACCCGTGCAGGCCCCACATTTAGCAGCATGTTTGCGTTTCTTATGCGCTCCTTTAGCCTGCTGAGGCTGCTTCTCAGGATTTTTGCTATCAGACGGTTCTCTAGAATCCTGTTGCAAGTTAAAGATTAGTACAGGACCAACTACTACTATAACACAGGATATAACAAAGACTGAAGTTCAAATGAATGTCAGTTTTACTGTGAACATAAAACTGACTCATGACCGCTCTTCCACAATAGAAGATAGATGATTGTGATTGTAACAAACTAGCAATTAACAATAAATATCAAACACAATAATTCAACAGAGACTCCAGTTCAAAACATTCTAGCCATTGTAGTGCGATACAAAGAAAATAATATCCATCAATCAGCTCAATAGAGAAAGTCTAACAATACAAAGAGACACTAAAACTGAAACGTATACGGACTGATATCTCTTACTAGAAATGCTGTAGTTCAATAATCTGGCTTTGAATAATGCATATTCTGTTACGCAACTACACCAAGGGCACAGGGCATGAGATTTAGAAGAGACTTAATACAAATGAGTATTAATGTATGTTTAAAGGATAACATTGACAACTTTTGTGGCTGTCCTTTTTAGGGTTTGTTTGCCATCATGTGCATGCAACAAACAACTTTTTGAAGTGCAAGGAAAAACTGTGTAACAACTCACAGTATCTGTTTGTGTGAAAGGAAGTATCTAGTTGAAATGGATGAAATCAAAAATAATGGAAGTTGAAGGTAAGATTTGAAAGAAAAAAATAGAAAAAAATAATATATTATAAAATTGCTATTATAAGAATTGTGAAGAAAATGGAAGAGGTAAGAAATAAAGCATTCCCTCTCAAATTGGAATGTTTAAATTATAATGCAAGTGGATTGGAATGAAATGGATCAATGAATAAATATTTTAAATTTCTATTCATTTTATACTACAACTCTCATTCCAGTCCATTCCATTTCAATCACCCCATGTTGATGTGTATTTTTAAAGTTTCGTTCACAGGGAAGGACCGATATCAATACCAATTCCAAGTCTTTTATCTCTTATAGAAGGGTGGAAAATAGTTTGTGAGTGTGTGATTATCTACTAATTAATCTAATAAAAAAATAAAAAGTGTATAATAATTATGAGAGAAAACAATCCAAAGAATTTCTTCAATTGGTCATCATGAATGCCTAATTTTACATTCACAATTTGTTCTATATAATTTTATGTTTTTGTTATCCAATGCTAATTCGTGAAGCAATCAGTTGACATTCCTGCTAGTTCTGAGTGCAAGAATAGTATTGATTATAGGTACATATGTAGTCTTGTAGTTTTTTATTGATTAGGACTCTCAATTTGTACAAGAGAGGTCTTCAATGGCATGTGGACGCCCATAGGAAGGAAAGCATCAAATTTAAAATTTTCTTTAAGGATGAAGTTTCTTATGTCCATCATTGCATTATATCCTTTGTTTCGTGTATATAAACTTATAAAGCTATTATTACTTTCTATTGATCCAGGTTAGAGCTGCCGAGTTGCGGAATTTATTGGTGGAACTTGGTCCGGTATGCCTTCTGTACATGTTAATGATTGTCACTCTCTCACACAATAACACGCACACACCACCCGTACATATAAATCATTGTGCATGTGTTTTGATTTATGTTTTGTATTTAATCTGCAGTATAATGTGTTAAATTATATGCTACAGTGCCTCACGCTAAATTACTTAAATATTGTGTTATGAAAAGCAGATACGTATTTATAAAGGTTTTGCAAAATTGAAACAGAAATATTATTATCAACTGTTTTTTTTTTAAGAAACAAATCAAGATTTCCCACAACTTTGACTCCACTAAGTAAAATACAGTTTAGTTTTAACAAGAGTTCGCTTGTGACTTTTAAGGCCCCCTCTGTTCAACCAAAAGGGGGGTGACTAAACAAAAGCACTCCTAGAGCTATTTATTACTGATAATCCTTAACACCTGATATTCTTTGCCATTCTCATTTGGGCTATTTGAGCTTAAGAAGCATACGTACAACTTGTTTAGGCTCGATTATAGCAATGCATTAGTACTTCATACTAAAACTAAACAAATTACGAACCTGGGATTATCAGTTTCACAATTCAATATCAATCTCCCGATCTAATACCACATAATAACATAAATCGCAAACATCCGGTTTATCGTACAACAAAATAGTAAAATGCACAAAAAACCCACACACACATACACGAGAGAGAGAGAGAGAGAGAGAGAGAGAGAGAGAAAGACCTCTTCTTTAAGCACATAAGGAGGAGAATCAACAAGAGCTTCCTCCTTCAGATGCGTCCCATTTTCAGCCATTTTTCGAAACTTCTTCAAAATCGAAACGCCCTCAACAAACCCTAAAATAACAAATTAAAAAGAAACCAACCAAATCACTCAACTTTATCAAACAACACACACATAAACACCACTAAACACACACTTTCCCCAGCACCAGACCACGATTTTAACAAATCTAAGCAAATCACAAATACTAGGGTTTACATACAAATACACAAAACAAAAATGTCAAGCAGGCCTTGTAATAAATATTTAAAATATAAACGATGTAGAAGCTGGGAATTGTAAAAAAAAAATAGAAACTAACTTGAATTAATAGATTTGATGAGGGGGGGGGGGGAATAGATACAGACAGAGCCCAGGGGTGTATACGGTTTGGGCGTAGATAGACGGGGGATATTGATGAAACTGATCAATTTGTAACAAGGATCTTTATCTTCCGAACAAACTCTCACAAAATCAAACTGAATTTACAACCTAAAATACTAAACTGTAATTTCAAATAAAACTTAGATTAGTAAAAACAAAATCACAGCAAGAGATAATCCATCCATACACAGATTATGAGAACGAAGATGATGACGACGATACGATGGATTTGTGGAAGAGACTGTGTCAAACCCGATGATTAAAAAGAAAAGAATTCCGAGTTACTCCCTCCGTCCCCCAATTCTTTACAATTTCTATTTATGGTAGTTTCACCATTTCTTTACATGTCCTAAAATAGCAAGTTTTTAATAATATAAAATTATCCTCCACTCTTATATTACCATATTTATACTATTATATAAAAACCGAAACATTAAAAGTTTGGTTGGTCGGTTGATCGGTCGGTACGGTACCTGTTAATTTTACATATTTACCCTTACTCAATTACAACTAACTAAACAATTTCCTTTTCCAAATTAAACATATTATCTTTTCTGCTTTTCAAGAATTAAATAATTTCCTTTTTCAAGTAAAATACAATATTTTTTATATTTTATCTAACTAAAATTTCTCCTTTATGAATCAATTTCTTTTTCAGGTCATATTACCTTCTTTATTTTTCAATAATTAAATAATTTCCTTTTTCAGGTAAATTAGGATATCTTTTACATTTTATCTAACTAAAATTTCTCTTTTTTAAAAACACTACGAGCAATTTTGTTTAATAAAATAACATAATTATATTATAATTACTATTAACTAATCAATTACCTTTTTCATTCAAAACACGTTACCTTTTCTCTTTTCTTTAATTAAAATCTTTCTTTTTCCAATTATATCATGGACGGTTACCTTTTTCAGCCAAAACACGTTACCTTTTTTCTTTTCTCTTACTAAAACCTCCTTTTTTCCAATAATATCATGGGCGTTTCTATTTAATAAAAATAAAATAAAAATAATATTATAATACTAATAATTAACCAATTCAACTAAAATATATAATCTTTTCTATTTTTCTAATTAAATTCCCTTTTTTTCTAGAAATATAACGGACAACATTAAATTTCTCAATTTCTAAAAACTATGAGCAATTTTATTTAGTAAAATAACATAATTAAATTATAATTACTATAAACTAATCAATTTTTTCTAATAAAATTTCCTTTTTTCTAGAAATATAACGGGCAACATTAATTTCTCATTTTCTAAAAACTATGAGCAATTTTATTTAGTAAAATAACATAATTAAATTATAATTACTATAAACTAATCAATTACCATTTTCACATAAATCATGTCATCTTCATGTTATCCTTACTTAATTATTTATAATTACTAATAACTAATAAATTTCATTCTTGAGGTAAAACATGTTACCTTTTCTATTTTTCAATAACTAATCTTTTATCACATAAAATATGAGAAATTCTTTCCTTTTTCACGTAAAATATGATACATTTTCTATTTTTCAATAGCCAATTTTTTTTTACGTAAAATACAGTTTATCTAGCTAAAATTTTTCCTTTTCTAAAAAAACTATGAGCAATTATGTTTAGTAAAATGACATATTATAATTACTAATAATTAACCAATTACCATTTTCAGCTAAAATACATTTTCTTTTCTATTTTTTATTTATTTCAGAAAAACCTATTTGGTTTGCCTTATTTAAGTACAAAATAATAACTAATAACTAACCGATTATGTTTTTCAGCTAAAATATTTCATCTTTTCAATATTTTCAAAATAAAATCCATCATTTTCTAAAAATATCACGGACAACATATATATAATTATATCAGAACATGATGGGTGAGTTAATGCAAGAAATTTGCTAAGTTAATGCAGGGTAAGTTTGAAATGAGCATGATGGGTGAGCTGAAGTTCTTTCTTGGATTGCAAGTAAGTCAAAGGACAGATGGAATATTTATCTGTCAATCCAAGTATGTCAGAGAGCTCCTCAAGAAATATCAAATGGAGGACTCATCTTCAGCAAGAACACCATCATCTACAGCTGTCAAATTTGGAGCATGTGAAAATTCTGCTAAGGTAGATATCACAAGCTATAGAGGTATGATAGGCTCATTACTTTACCTTACTGCAAGTAGACCAGATATTATGCATGCTACATGTTTGTGTGCAAGGTTCCAATCGGATCCTAGAGATGTTCATCTCATTGCTGTAAAACGAATCTTGAGATATCTTAAGGGTACGCCTAACTTAGGCATCTGGTACCCTAAAGATTCTGGTTTTAATCTTGTTGGATATACAGATTCAGATTATGCAGGAAGTGTTGTAGATAGAAAAAGCACCTCTGGGAGTTGTCAATTCCTAGGTGGCAGGTTGGTTTCCTGGTACAGCAAGAAACAACAAACAGTTTCCAACTCAACAGCTGAAGCTGAATACATAGCTGCTGGAAGCTGTTGTGCACAGATTTTGTGGATTAGGAATCAGCTAAGGGACTATGGCTTTGTACTTGACAAAATTCCTATCTTGTGTGATAATACAAGTGCCATAGCAATCTCCAACAATCCTGTGCAGCATACGAGGACAAAGCACATTGATATCAGGTATCATTTCATTAGAGAGCATGTCATGAATGGTATCGTGGAGTTACATTTTGTACCCACGGAAGAACAAACAGCAGATTTTTTTACTAAGTCCCTTGACGAATCCACATTCACCAGAATTGTTGGTGAATTGGGTATGTTAAATAGTCCTAGTAATTAAACTAGTTAATATCTGAGGTTTGCTCTTTAATAATTTACTAGCCTAAAACCCGTGCGATGCACGGATTTTTTTTATATTATATAAAAAAATTCATTAATTAAAATTAATTTTTTTAATACATGAATTTTGGAGGCTTACTTTTTTATATGAGATGATTTGATAATAAGTATATAAATGTTATTCGAGATATTTCTAGAAAAGGAGGAATTTAGTTAGAAAATATATATTAAAGATGATATGTTTTAGTTAAAAAGAATAATCAGTTAATTATTAATAATTATAAAATAATTACTTCATTTTATTAAATAAAAATTAGAAAAATAGAGAATTTACTTATTGAAAATTAAAAAGGTTATATGTTCAAGGTAACCGTCCATGATATAATTGGAAAAAGAGAGATTTTAGTTAGAGAAAAGAGATAGGTAATATGTTTTGACTGAAAAAGGTAATTGATTAGTTAATAGTAATTATATATAGTTATGTTATTTAATTAAACAAAATTGATAAAATATAAAAGATATTGTATTTTACTTGGAAAATGAAATTATTTAGTTATTGAAAATAGAAAAGATAATACGTGTAACCTCAAAAAGGAAATTTATTAGTTAGTAGATTTGTAATTGAGTAAGGGTAATTAGGTAAATTCAATAGGTACCGTTGAACCAAACTTTTAATGTTTCGGCTTTTATATAATAGTATAGATAAGTGATTACTTTGTTAATATTTGTTATTAAAATCACTTGTATAATTATTTTATCAACTTATCTTCTTGCTTGTTAATTCTCAAATCAGTGTCATTATCTTTTTAATATATTCCTACTTACTTCTTTTAATTTTAGAATATTTTAATTTTCTCTAAAAATATTTTTCTCAAATTTTACAAGTTGAAATTTTTGAGAAATCTATTTTTGTTGAAAATCACTTTTGAATATTTGTGTTGATTTAATAAGTCATATTTTCTCTTTAAATGATTTTCTATAAGAAAGTTATTTTATTAAGAAAATATATAGATTTATTAATTTACTACAAATATTTATGTAAATAGTTAATAGTTTATTAATTGGTTTGTAGTGTTTGTCCTTTTGTTATTAATGTTTGATTTCGTAAAAAGGATAACCTATGGCATTTTTTTTTAGTATTTTCTTATTTTCTATTTAGCTATTTTTAAGTAGTTATGTTGTTGTAAATATTTTGTAAATTATTTTCTTTTATTTCTAATATTCTGTAAATATTATTAATACAGTTATTTTTGAATATATAAAAAAAATTAAAAAAAAATTAAAATTAAAAAAAATCGTATTTTTCTTTTCTTTTTAGTTTTTATTTAATATTATTATAATGTATATTATTTCTTATTTTTGTATATTATTTTTCATGTGTAAATAAATAGTTTGTATGGTTTTTCAGTTTAGTCACTATACTTTCAAAACTTACAAACAGGTCCCTGTACTTGGTTCTTTTGTGCTTCTTCTGCTTAACACACACATATCATGCTATTTTAACTTCTAATCTTTGTTGTGTTGTTGTTATTAACAGAATTTCTTATATAGGACCATTGTTGTTATCAATATGGTATATGTCAATTCAATTGTTTAGGAACTAACGTTTGATTTTCAGGTTATAACAATTGGAAGACAAGAACTAACAAGTGTTAACAAGTGGTAACAGTTGGTATCTAAAATACAGGATCTAAAACATGATAAAATAGTTTTGTTTGTATTGGTTTAAACATTAACATTCATTAATTTGATTAATATTTATTGTTAATTGGATTTTTGTTTATGTTTTTGTTTAGTAAAACCGGCTCAAGATCTCTTTAACTTCCTAACTCAAAATCTCTTCATATAGTTGTGATTGCTTATATGTTAAAACTTTTTGAAATCACAACTGTATATCATTTCTCTTAAGATAAAATGCAATATTTTCTCAGAAAACTTTTCAATGTTAAAAATGCATTCTATCTATATTGCTCATATTCTGTGATGCAGGTTCATCTAAATTGGAGTTTTGCTTTTTCACATGTTTAGTCATAAGGTTGTAAACCCAACAACTTTTATCCCAGACTATAGTCAAACTCAAACACATTCTATCTTGCTCCCTAAAAGGAAGTAACCTATCAGACTAAAGGTCACCAGGGAGTAACTGCACTTGATGCAGCAAATAAGGATGTGTGGGATATTCAGTTGGAGAGTCACTACCTTATCCACTAACCAAAATATTTCATATACACAAAGTGAGATTGCACACACTAAGGATGAATTGACGGAAACCTGTAATCCAACCATTTTACGGTTAGGATTATAAGTTAAAGGTTCTTTAATGAACCAAGAGTCTTCACAGACCTCGAGAGAAGGTATTGATCTCAAATGCAAAATTCAACAAGATCATTATCTAACTCCCCAGAGGGAACATCTCTGGATCCTGCGGGTAACGGGTCTGACATAGGTGCGGATCGGCAACTTGTAAACTATGATTCAGATTTTACCTGATGAGCTTAACAAGGTGATGTCTTCACAGACATTAGAAGGGAACCTTGATCTCAATGCTAAATTTACAGATCATTGTTTACCTTCTCAGAATTCAAATCTGAAAACCCTAAAAAGGGAAAACTAGCAACTTGTAGATTATGACTCAGATTCGTCTGACGAGTCCAACGAGGATTTGGGATTTGCGAACTCCTATTGCACCACCACTGACCTCTCATTGAAGGGGCTAGAGTGATTTTTCCTTGCAGGTACACTAAAGGATGTTGGAGCTATGAGTGATATGAGTGATACACTATTGAGAAGAGTGTAAACACAGAGAGAAGTGAGACACTCAACACAAATGAGTGGAGAGAAGAGTGAAACACTTGTGAGGTACACTAAACACTATCACACACTCACAGTGAGGAAGAAAATGAAACTTCCTTTCTAACAAAGAACTCTATAATTGGTACAACTACTTTGTCAACTAGTTGATTGGAGGATTCCTCAACTAAGGGGGAGAAGTAAAGTGGGTACAAGAAAAAGGAGGGTAGGTTAGAAAGGGGGAGCATTTACTTAGGAAGAGAAGCAAGTCAAGTTACTAAGGGGGAGCCTTAGATTGAAAAGTAAGGGGAGATTTAATTGAGAAGAAAGGGGAGATATAAGGAGAAGTTTACATCATAATACTATTCTATTGGTCTTTCAATGTACTATGTATGAAGGCTAACTGGAGGAGTAGTAGATTTCCTAGAAGTTATAGAAATGGTATTGATTCACCATTGTCTATATAGTAGGAGCAGTTGTTTTTCTTAAGTGAGAAAAGCTGTGTCAGAGAAGAGAAGTGATTGTAAATCAAGAACTGCTGATAATCACCAATGTAAGATGTGAAGAATTATCAGGCAGAGATATGAAGAATCAGAAATGAAGATGAGTTATCTATTGAAGATCAGTTCAGTGCTAGAGGAACAATCATCTATCATTTCATCAACTGAGGATTCTGGAATTGTTAAATTTAAACCAGAGAAATTTTTTTAATGTACTATTTACTAAGCTCCTAAATGCTTAATCTTTTTCTTGTTTAAGTGAGTTAGTTGAGTTATCCTCTAGATATTTGATTGTTATTATCTAACAAACAAATAGGGGGAGATTGAAAGGCATATGATGTAGCCTATTTGTATTTCGAGGATACAACTCAACTTAAACAAGATTGTAATAGTAAATAGTATATAGACTGTCACAAGGAATCTCAGATTGTATTATCTGTCAGAAGAAAAAGATCAAGGTCAATCTACATACTTGAGGAATTGCTACATTGAAAGAAGCTCAGACATCTAATCAAGCCTCGGTGGAGTATTTGTCAAGAAGTTAATTCGTTTAAAGTGACAGAGATTTCAAGGTGACAGAGACAGTAAAGAAAATTAAAGAGAGATGAGACAAGAAAAATGACCACGTGTTTAAAGTCAGAAATGAAGAGTAATCATTGGAGTTAGTCGTTCATGAACCAGACAGTACATCGAACGTCAACAGAAAATTCAATGGTATTTCTTTATTAATTTCAGTGGTTCGAGAAAAGATTGAGCTGTCATGTGATTTATATTAATTCTTATTTAATTAATATATTATGTAATTGATTTAATTAATAAATTAATTCCTTCTGAATTAATTTATTTATTAAATTAATTATCATGTTAATTAACTTTGAATTAATGTATTAATCTATATTGATTTAATTAATTAATCAATTAATCATTTATTGGTTAAATTAGTTAATTAAATCAATTAAAGAAATGAACCAATTGTATTGTGGACTGGAGTGTTAAATGCTTGTGGGCTGTTGCTTTTGAGCCGGTTTTTGTAAGTATTAAAAGGTTGGTTGTTTTATTTAACAATCAAAAGAATTAAACACTACAAATGTTGTCGGCTGGAAAAACAATTAAAAGCAAAAGAATCAAAAGAAAAAGAAGATGCATGTGTGGACAGAAGTTGTCGGCAGAACTTTCTACGCGTGTGTACGCGCGTGACATACACGCGCCTAAGCAATCAGCAAAACAGAGCCGCGTGTCCCTCACACCTTCCTATCGCGACTGGGCTTCGTTGTCAAGGCAGTATGATTCAGTTTGTTCAGCAATTGAATTTAGCCGAGTTTTTAATTCAACAAGACAATATCGATTGTATTGGCGACTATCTTGGTGGAGTTCAATTGTCTTGACGATTGTCTTGGTAGTATAAAATCAATTGTCTTGGAAAGCTTGATTGTCCTGAACAATCAGAGATTGTCTTGGCGATTGTCTTGGCAGTACAAATCTGATTGTCTTGGAAGAACAGATTGTCTTGGAGATTGTCTTTGATGTACAATCCGAAATCAGAATTGGCAGGGACTTCAGCTTGAAAAAAAAAAAGAAGAAAAATTCTACTAAGGCAATACACGGACAACAAGATAAATACAAAACAACATAATATCTTTCAACCAAGAACAAAGCTTTTTCTCTCATTTTCTCTCAAGAACACAAGAGCTAGAAAAATTCATAGAAAATCAAGTTCATCATATTTGTAATATCTGATCCGATAGAACTTGTTTATTTGTATCTCTTGTACTACTAGCGAGTTTTTACTCCTAGAACTTATCTTGATTTTTATTAACTAAATTAGAAAAGTTCATGTCGAATTTTCTAATTAGTTTTTATCAACTTGATAATTAATCTGTACTGAAATTGTAACACACATCAAGTTAATATATTGTTATATTCAACTTGAAATTTGTTTCAATTTATTCCGCACAAATTTGTTTAAGTCAAATTTTATTTAAAGAACAAATTTTGAATAAATGGTATAGATTGTATTCAACCTCCCTTCTACAATCTTATCGGACCTAACATCACTTGTAGTGTTGTTCAAGAAAAATTAGAATTAGAGAGATATTTTGTTCGCTGTTTATTACAATGATAGATTTTAGGAAGTGTTATGGTAAGGATTTAAATAAACTAGGCAACTTAGCCGCGCTTCGCGCGGTTAATAAAATTTTATTTTTAGTTATTGAAAATAGATAAATTAATATAAAAATTAATAATTATTTTTAAAATTTCCTAGAAAAATGATTTAAAACAGCTTGTATGAATTATTAGTTGGAATAATACTCTCATTATATATCAAGAATTTTAATAATTTTAAAAATATTATAAACATGAAAAATAGTAATTACAGTATTAAATATAACTAAATTATGTTTTTAAAGCCGACACCCCTCTCATAATGAGAAAATTACCAAAATAATTATTTTTGGAGATATTTTACCCAAAATACTAATTTCAGAAGGCTAACCCTGACTACCCACGAGACATGCTACTGCGTGTAGCGCATCCCAACAACTGTAGCATCTCTCTTCTCTCCTGTCTCTCTCTTCTCTCTCCCAATCTCTCCGTCTCTCCCGAACACTCTCCGCCTCTCTAGTCTCTCTCCGGCCACCTCCATCCCTTCTGAGTATACCAAAATAATCAGCGCACCTTCCTCTTCGTTTTGCCTAACTGATTTATGAGAATTTGGCTCCGCAGGAGCTTCTACAAACTCGTCAAAAAATTGAGGGGAGGAGAGAGGGTTCGATTTGGGGGTTTAAAATCAGGCGAAACAAATGGTTTGAAATAGGTATAAGGATGTAGATCGTTGAATGATATTTCGAATGGTGTATAGAACATACACGGACGACGGAATCGAACGAACGGAGCTCCACCGTGTTTTGATCGAGAATCGCCTGAAAATCACCAGATCTGCGATTTTGGAAAAGACGCAGGATACGCCACTGGAAAATGCGTATCTACAGATGCGCATTTGGCAACAGCGTATCTTCAGCTCAGTGGACACTTAGAAACAGCGTGTCTACTTGTTGGTCCGTTCAGACAACGTATTCTTTGTAACACGAAGACGATTTAACGTGACACATGATATGGAACACGCAATAGCGTATTAAGTCCGTAAAAAGGACTGTTGTTCCGCTTTTCAATATTTTGAGTCATTACTATTTATTTTTGATTATTTAGGGCCGTCATCTTCTCATAATATACAAGGTTAGTAAAAGTATAAGAATTTATATAATTAGAATATTAATTTATTTTGACTCAATATAATAAAACAACATGTGTATAACATTTTCACACAATAAAAAATGACGCAATGTGAATAATTTGAAGTCGTTAATTTACATAAAATAATCTTAATTTTATACATATAATTAATATTTTATATTGAAATAACAATTATAATTCTCAAATAAAGGTTGTCAATTTTTTATATAAATAAGATGAAGTAAATTTAATATATATATTTATTTAATAAGTACAATTAATGATTATTAAAATGTCATTAAGATGCCATTAAAAGTTATTTAATGCAAGAAAAGAATTTTAATAAGAAAATAAAAAATATGACAATTCAAGAAAATTATTTTAAACGCTTCTGGTGACTTTCCGATCTCCTGGTACTATTTTTGATTATTTAGGGCCTTCACCTTCTCATAATATACATGGTTAGTAAAAGTATAAGAATTTATATAATTAGAATATTAATTTATTTTGATTCAATATAATAAAACAACATGTGTATAACATTTTGACACAATAAAAAATGACGCAATGTGAATAATTTGAAGTCGTTAATTTACATAAAATAATCTTAATTTTATACATATAATTAATATTTTATATTGAAATAACAAATATAATTCTCAAATAAAGGTTGTCAATCTTTAATATAAATAAGATGAAGTAAATTTAATATATATTTATTTAATAAGTACAATTAATGATTATTAAAATGTCATTAAGATGCCATTAAAAGTTATTTAATGCAAGAAAAGAATTTTAATAAGAAAATAAAAAAATATGACAATTCAAGAAAATTATTTTAAACGCTTCTGGTGACTTTCCGATCTCCTGGTATTATAATATATATAGATATTAATAGTATTAAATTCTATTAATGTTAGTATTTTTTTCATACTGAATTTTTTTTCTTTTTTAATAATGGTATATCCACCAATAAAAAAATAGTAATTAAGTTAAAACTTTAAAATAAATTGATAATATTATAAGAAGGGCTTTTTTCATAAATAAATAGGAAAAAGTAAATTTTTGCAAATTTACTATATTTAAGAATAGCTATTTGCAATATTACCAACCTAAGTTTCAAAATTGCAAAAATACTAGGTCCCCCCTCCTCCCTCACTTTCTCTCTCCTCCTGTCCAGGAAATCAGCCGACTTGTGTCCTTTTTTTTTTTTTTTTTTTTTTTTTTAAGATGGGTGCTATTTTGGGTTGGATGGCCCCGCAGGGGAAATATTCAACTTAATGCAACCACATTCAACTAAATTCAACTAAATTTCTGATTTCAAGTTCCATTGTTCAATTGTCATTTTCGACCTCTTTTTTGAACTCTAATATATATATATATATATATATATATATATATATATATATATATATATTAGAGTTCAAAAAAGAGGTCGAAAATGACAATTGAAAAAAGGAACTTGAAATCAGCAACTGAATGCAACCACATTCAACCACATTCAACCACATCAACTGCAACAGACTTCAAAACCATTTTTTTTTTAATGTGGGATGATTTTGGGTTGCATGGCCCCGCAGGGGCATATTCAACTTAATGCAACCACATTCAACTAAATGCAACTAAATTTCTGATTTCAAGTTCCATTTTTCAGTTGTCATTTTCGACCTCTTTTTTGAACTCTAATATATATATATATATATATATATATATATATATATATATATATATATATATTAGAGTTAAAAAAAGAGGTCGAAAATGACAACTGACAAATGGAACTTGAAATCAGTAACTGAATTCAGTTGAATATGCTTCTGCTGGGCCTTGCAACCCAAAACCACCAAAATTAAGGTGGACTGCTTTTGGGTTCCAAGGCCCCGCAGGGGCATATTCAACTAAATTTTAATGTGGTTGCATTTGGTTGAATATTGCCCCTGGCGGGGCCTTGCAACCCAAATCCACCAAAATCACCCACCTTTAAAAAAGTTGAATGTGGTTGCATTTGGTTGAATATTGCCCCTGGCGGGGCCTTGCAACCCAAATCCACCAAAATCACCCACCTTTAAAAAAGTTGAATGTGGTTGCATTTGGTTGAATATTGCCCCTGGCGGGGCCTTGCAACCCAAATCCACCAAAATCACCCACCTTTAAAAAAGTTGAATGTTGTTGCATTTGGTTGAATATTGCCCCTGGCGGGGCCTTGCAACCCAAATCCACCAAAATCACCCACCTTTAAAAAAGTTGAATGTGGTTGCATTTGGTTGAATATTGCCCCTGGCGGGGCCTTGCAACCCAAATCCACCAAAATCACCCACCTTTAAAAAAGTTGAATGTGGTTGCATTTAGTTGAATGTGGTTAATGTGGTTGCATTAAGTTGAATATGCCCCTGCGGGGCCATGCAACCCAAAATCATCCCACATTAAAAAAAAATGGTTTTGAAGTCTGTTGCAGTTGATGTGGTTGAATGTGGTTGAATGTGGTTGCATTCAGTTGCTGATTTCAAGTTCCATTTTTCAGTTGTCATTTTCGACCTCTTTTTTGAACTCTAATATATATATATATATATATATATATATATATATATATATAGGGTTAGGCTCCAGAGAGAACACCCTTAAAAAGAGAACGAGAGAACACATCATCTAACCATTGAATCTATTAGATCTAATGGTCCCGCCAACAACACCCAATACAAAAAAGTCTTAAAATTTTACCCTCTATCCATTGATTAAAAAAAAATTAAAAAAAAAAAATTTTAAAAAAATAATAATGATGATGATGTCACTGTGACGTCACAACAGGTTTTTAAATTTTTTAAAAAAAATTTTTTTTTTAATTTTTTTTTTTATGAATGGATAGAGACTAGAATTATAAGACTTTTTTGTATTGGGTGCCCCTGGCGGGGCCATTAGATTTAATAGATTCAATGGTTAGATGATGTGTTCTCTCGTTCTCTTTTTAAGGGTGTTCTCTCTAGAACCTTGGCCTATATATATATATATATATATATATATTAGAGTTCAAAAAAGAGGTCGAAAATGACAATTGAACAATGGAACTTGAAATCAGAAATTTAGTTGCATTTAGTTGAATGTGGTTGAATGTAGTTGCATATTGCCCCTGGCGGGGCCATGAAACCCAAATAGCATCCCGTCTTAAAAAAAAAAAAAAAAAAAAAAAAAAAAAAAAAAAAAAAAAAAAAAAAAAAAAGTACCAGGCGCTGAAATGAAAGCAGGAGGGAGGGAAGAGAGAGGAAGGAGGGAGGAAGGGTGGAGGGGAATTATGGTATTTTTGCAATAAATCTTTTTTCTTTTTTAAAAGATGGTATAATTGCAATTTATTTAGAAAGATGGTATTTTTGCAAAAATCATTTAAAAAGTTGGTATTTTTGTCAAATTCCCTTATAAGAATAATATATAAAATCTTTTACGAAAAATACTCAAATCAAAACACTTCAAGAAAATCACTTTACGAAAGTGGTTATCAAAAGAATCTAAAAATATAAAATTTATATCACAATAATATAAAACAAATACTTTAACTAATCAAGAGTTTATTTAAAATTCTCAATATAGAAAATGTATAATAAAATAATATTAAAAGTTTTTTAACAAATCACAATGTGCACTAAAATGGATATTACTGAAAACTAAATATATTTTATAAAAATGGTATTCTAAAGAATCTGAATAGTTTATCAAGATTCCGTTAAACAAATTTGTTTTATTGGGAAACGAATCTTACAATAATTTTAAAAATCTAAATAACATCTTACAGTATCTTATTAAAAGAAAATTGAAAGATTGAAAACCCCAAAACATTAAAAATATTACACTAAAACACTTAAGAGAATCTCGTATGAAAAAATATGTCTAATAAGATACTTTCTAAAATATTATCTTTTAAACACTTAAGCGAATCTTTTAAACAATAGGTCTAATAAGATACTTTCTCAAAATTATTCTGAAACACTTAAACTAGTTGTTTATTGTTTATAATTTACTATTGTTCTCAAAATAATTATTTGAAGATTCCATTAAGTGTTTTGATAAAATATTTACAAACTCTTTTAAAATTTTGTAAAAACTATTTATCAAAACACTTTTAGGAATCTCATATTCGTGCATTATATACGCTTTAATGAATTTCACCATATATCATAAAATTACAGAAAAATTAAATATTTTTTCTAAATGAATATTTAGAAGGATACGAGTGCTTATCTTTAAAAAAATTCTAATTATTAATATTTAGAAGGATATTTTCAAGATTCCGTTAAGTGTTTCGATAATTTTGATCAATAAATATTCATCAAAACACTTAAGGAATCTCCCATTGATAACATGTATTAAAAATAGTTTTCACTTAAGTCTGAAAACTACAAAAATGAAATAAAACTTCCAATTTTTTTTAAAAAAATATGTGAGTACTTTTAAAAAAAAATATTCGTCAAGTGTTTCAATAAATATATTTTTATTATGACGGATCAATCAAATAATTACTTTGAAGATTCTGTTAATTGTTTTAATAAAATATTTACAAATTCTTTTAAAATTTTATCAAAAAATTTATCTAAACACTTTTATGAATTTCACATTGGCAATGTGCATTACATACACTTTAATGAATTTCATCATATATCTAAAAATTACAAAAATCAAATAATTTTTCTAAAAGAATATTTAGAAGGATATGAGTGTTTTGCCTTTCAAAAAAATTTACTTATTAATATTTAGAAGGATATAAGTGTTTCTATAATTTTGATCAATAAATATTCATCAAAACACTTAAGAATCTTCCATTGATAATACTAGCCTATAAGAGCATTCCCATCGTACCCCATCCCCATCCCCAAAAATTTACTAAAAATAGTAAATCCCCAAATAAAAATAGTAAATCACCAAAATTTTAAAAAACTTTCTACATCCCATTCCCTATTTTCCATCCCCATATCACTATATTTTTTTTATATTACTTCTTTCTCTCTCTTTCCCTTACAATTTTAACTACCAAAACCCACACACTATCTACAAATATTATTTTAATAAGAATGGGGAATGGATGGGGAATGTGCAGTCAAAACCTAAAAAATGGGGGTTTATATTTGGTCCCCAAAACTATGCCCCATTTTGGGGTCTGGGATGGAAGCTTAATCTGTGTTAAAATGCAAATTCTCATCCCCAAATTATAGAGATGGGGTGCCGAATGTGAGTACTCTAAGAGCATTCACATCCCATTCCTCATCCCCATCCCCAAAACCTTACTAAAAATAGTAAATCCTCAAATAAAAATAGTAAATCCCCAAAATTATCAAAAATGTTCTACATCCCATTCCCCATTTTCCATCCCCATATCCCTACATTCCTTTTTATATTACTTCTTTCTCTCTCTTTCACTAAAATTTAAACTATCAAAACTCACCCACTACAATTAAATATATTTAAAAGAGGAGAGAGATGATTTGGGGTTCAAAATAGTAATCCCCAAATATGGGGATTCAAAACTTGTCCCCAAAATTAATCCCTAAAATGGGGAATGGGATGGAAACCATTTTTTGCATAAAAGCTAAATATTTCCCTAAATATTTGGGGATAGGGGATGGGATGTGAATGCTCTAACTCGTGCAAAAGCAATATGCATGTCATAATAGTATTTAGTACATGAGCAAAAGCAACATGTCATTTCATTTTATTATGAATATAAAATATACGCATGTTTTAAAGTTAATTAACATTGTTTTAAAAATTATTTGTAAAATGTCTTGAAATTTAATGACCTTTTAAAATACTCTAATTTTGTTACAATAGTCTAAAACTATTATCTGAATCCTCAAAATTTCAAAATGTATATCAAATTTATAAGAAACTTACTATTTTTGTAGGTTTGACATTAATACTAATGGTTAGAGCATCTCCAACCACGTTATGCATAATGTGGTTGATTAAAATAATATAATATATTAGTTGGTTATAATATAGAGAATGAAAATGTATTTTGTCTACAATGGTGTCATTTATAATTGTTGGCTATATTTCAAAAATAATACTTTTTCATTATTATTAACAAGAAAGTTATGAGATGAAAACATAATAAATTTAAAATCTCAATTAAAAATGGTAAAATGATGATGTGGAACATTATAGAGAATTGTAATGGTTGTACAAATATAGTCAACCAATAAGTTGTTGTTATTCCCAGATTACACACTTGTATTACTTGTATAATTGTAGAAGGGAGGGGTTGAATACAATTCTTGATATTTATAATTTCTGATAAAAATCACAGAAACTTATAATGAAGTAATATGGAAAATGAAAAACAATTCACACACACATATAAGGTCAGATGGCCAATTGTACCATCTGACTTTTTTATTTTAATTGAAGAAAACCCTGTGATACAAATGTACACAGCTTCTGTTTTCAACTCTTTGCTTCTAGGAATATTCAAGAAAACCTAAGCAAATGAACTGACAAAACCAGTTTTCTTGAGTACCAAAGAGTTGCTACACTTGGTTATAAGTACCCAAGTTTACAAGCTCTAATGGAATAAGATAATACAAATTAGTCCAAGTTGGCTTGCTACTCCATTGCAAAGTGAATGGAATCTTTCTTCTTTATTTCCACAATAATGGCTGCCACACTGCTTTGTGCACCTTTCGTCAACCCATGTGATCTGTCAGAAAAACTGGCTACAATCAACTGCTATTCACGATCTGGGATCCAATGTGTCATTCTTGATTATCCGTTGGTAGCAAGTTTGCCTGTATCCGTTGATGGTATACATCCTTATCCGTTGATGGTTGATTTGTTGTATCCGTTGATAGTATAATGTCTTCATCCGTTGATGATCTTTCACTTAGACAGAATTACATAGCATAGAGTATTTACAATTGGCTACCCTACTCTGTCTATCCATTGATGGTCAACATGACTCAAGAACTAAAACACTATCAACTGATAATTAAGGTACTGCAGTGTGCTACAAATATCTCATCCGTTGATGAGCTACCTGTCAACGGATAGAGTTATAATTCCTCATCCGTTGACAGCTACAATACTTGTACAATTTGCTTGAATGTAAAGTTATCATCAACTACAACATATTCCTAACAATCTTCCCCAATTTATACTTGATGGCAATAAAGCATAAATTCAGGACCTTGATGATAACAAAACATTCCTAAAGATATATATACTGAAGTATGCAAAAATTGTATTAAGCTACAAAAATTAAAAACAAAAAGTTTTAAGAAACTTAACAGAGAGGTGCTCCTCTAGTCTGAGCAAATTAATGATGTTTCTTCTCTCTGGTTGGCTGCACCCTTGACTTTCCTTCTTTGGCAGAGTTGGACTCAATTTGTACTTGGAGTTGCCTATAGAAGGCATCTTCTTCAACAACTTTTGGATTTAGCTTTAGTTGTAACCATATTAGGTATTGAGAACTAGCCTTTGACAGTTGGTCTTCTAACCTTAAGAATCTCCTAGTACCCTCTTCATCCCTGAACTCCATCATCCAAAATGGTTGAATGTGGATTTTCTGTCCATTATATGGGATCTTCATTTTCTTTGGCAATCTTGAGGGTGAATTCCATTCTCTCCTTATTTCTTCTATTCTGTTCAGTACCTCCTTTTTGGCTACCTTGGAGAATCATGTGTATCTCTTGATTGCAGAGAATACCTTGGTCAATGTCTGATAATTTTCTCCAAGGACCCTATATAATGGCCATGTCCTTTCATTGCCTCCCTTGTAGACAAAAACCAATCTCTCAGGCAGATGATTGTACTTGTCAATTCCTCTTACTTCTGATAATTCATCCAAGAATAGATTCATTCCAGAGTATTCTTCAATTTCTGCCTGATAGATGTAGTCTTCCTTGTTTTCCAAGATTGGTTGCTTAACAATAGCAGGTACCCTTGCAACTTGAATTGGTCCCTTTGGAAGTTGCTTCCTTGGAGCCCTTTTCTTCTGTTTTGATTCCAGTAGAAATGAAGGGACTTCAATTGAATCAAGACCCATTGGTTCCTCTGTGGGAATAATAGGATCACCATGAAAGTTTACAGATGGATTGAGTACTGTTGCAGAGATTGATACTGATGAGCCAATAGTTTCTTCATTGTTCTTTTCTGGAGAGACAACCCTTTTAGCTCTAGTCTTCACTCTCCTTTTAGCTTTGGATTTGGGGACTTCCTCAGGTTCCCTCATCTCATCCTCTATCTCATCCATTAACTCCTGAGCCAGCCTGGCTTGCTTCTCATCAGAGTTTTCATTTAGACTTTCTGCACTTGGATGAGCTTCCCTTAGAATTCTGGAGGTTTCTTCTCTTTTAGCTTTAACAAATCTAGGATGGCTGTTGGATATATTTAATACTTTTCCATTCCTTATAATTACAACCATACAATCTCTTACACTCTTATTTGTCTGCTCTTTGAACTCTATGATTGTTTTTCCCATTAGCTTCTCTTCATCATTCTTGGGAAATGGAAAGTCCAATTGAAGCTTGTTCTTCCCATTTTCTTTTGGTGGTTAGTAGGCTCTGGTTTTGATATATGGTTCAAATTCTTTGACATATGATGGCTCAGCATCAAAGAATGTGGGAGCCACAATCTCTGGAGTGAGCACCTTCAGAATTGTAGTTGATATTATTGGAGCAGAAGTTTGAGTAGAGAACAGAGTTGATACAATCGACTCTTTGATCATTCTCTCTGTCCTCATGAATCTTTCATTTGCCTCCTTGTTAATCTTTTCCAAGGCTTCTATTCTGGCTTGCCTTTCACCATCTAAGAGATTCTTAATCTCAGGCAAAACCATTTGTGTCTTTACAGGGGAAGCCTCTATAGAAAATTCTGATGGATTGACCACTATAATTGGATGTTGCTCCCCCTCAATCTGTGCTATCTTACTACTGGATTCTTGAATTTGGCTAGTAGTAGTTGCAACCTCTTCTGTGCTTGATCCCTTTTTCTCCCCCTTTTTGTTAGCATCAAGGGTTGGAGGTGAGGCTGCAAGTAGCATTTCCATTAATTGAGTCTGTTTATTTTGATTGGCAATGATAGTCTGCAGTTGAGTTTCCATACTGTCCACCCTGGAGGAAAGATGCTGAATAGACTTTGCCAGGCTATCTTCTTTGAGAAGCTTGCTAGTCAGCACCTTCTGAGTAGTAGTAGGAGCTACAGCCTCAATCCTGGCATCTAGGTCAACTTTCATGTCTCAAACTACAGATTGGACCTCTTTCTGTTTTGTTCTTTGAATGACCACTTGCATCTTTTGAAGTTTTAGGGAGGCCATTATTTGTTCAAGGACAGCCTTCCTCTGTGGATCTGCATTCTGGTGCTCAGCCTTAGTAGATTGATATTGCTTCATAAGCTCCACATTAAAGTCACCAACCACAGTTGCAGTAGAAAATAACCATTCTGGAGTTTCCTCCTCATTGTCTGCTTCATCATTCTCTGTGTTGGAACTATCATCACTGCCAAACTCTTCACTATCAGCATCTGAAGGCAGAGCTGCAAAAGCTTCCTTTGCTCTCTGTAGAGATTCTGAGGTGTGCACTAGGTGCATTGCCTCCTCTGCCTCCACATTGCCCTATTGTGCCATGACTTGATAGGCAGGAACAGGATGAGTAAAGGTTTTAGCATCCAAAGAAATGGAGTCAATCATTGACTGATATTCTTGTTGATATGCCATTTCTTTGGTTGCATCATTATCCTCCATTAACTCACTTACAATGGTTGTTGCTCCTTCCATCCTTATGACCCCTGTAGTCCCTTCTCTCCTATCATCTCTCTTTTCTTGCATCAAGGGCTCCCCTTGGCTCACACCTCTCACACCCTCACCTTCACCTACTAAGGTGGTACTCTCTTGCTCTCCTTTTGCCTGACCTGAAGAAATGGCCAGCCTCTTAGTATTTACCTCTCCTTTTGCCTGCTCACAAGGCAACCTCTCACTCTCTTCCCTCATTCATAAAAGTGTTTCAACTACTACAAACTCCTCCACAGTTGACATGGGAGTGTCACATATTGCAGTGGTAGAGAGAGTTGTCAATGGATAAAGCATATCCGTTGATGTAGTAGTTATTGATGTCAACGGATGACTAGTTGTAGGCACATCCGTTGATGGAGAAACACTTATCAACGGATGAAGGATATCCATTGATGAATGAAAAAGAGTATCCGTTGAAGTGAAAACCAACACTGAATCTATGGTGATTGATTTTAAGGATGAGGCCATAGATTGTGTTGTGAATTCAGGAATGGAAGATTGATGGCCCAGCAAATCATCTAAAAGATGATGACCACCAATTGTAAAGTGGGCCTTCTCCAAGAATTTTAAAGGTGGAGAATCAGGAAGTGATGTAGATATCATATCCACATCCAGAGATGGAGTTAGTGATTGTGGATTGAAATATGTATCAATTTGAAGGTTATGAATAGGGGGCCGTGACTCCACATTTGCTGGAATCACATCAATCTGACTTTGAGATGGTACAGTTGCCTGTACTGTGTGTGCACCCTGTGATGCCCCAATGGTTTTGGATTTTACTCTTTGACCATAGGTTTTTGAGAGAGGGCTATCTTTGTCTCTTGCCCTTTTGTGCAGAGTTCCTGGAGTGGAACTTAAATCAGTAGTCACACCCTGTTGAGAGGATGTAACTAAGGCTTGGCTTTGTGGTGCACTCTTCTCACCCACCTTATCCTTAGGGTTATATGCGGCGAGACTAGAGACACGAAGTAGAATGTTCGGACCGCACCCTGTCCCTCACCACTCACTACCTCCTTCACACTCCCCTCAAGAGTTTTGGTAGTTTTTGCAACAGGTGCCTTTTGAGAGACACCTGAGGTTTGTCTTTTAGATTGTGGTTTTGGAACTTTGGATTTAGTCACTTGGGTAGGAGCCTGTTTGGTCACAACTACAGACTCCATTGTGACATTGGAAGGCAAAGAAATTGGGGCAGAGATGGGAGTAATAAGAATAGAAGCTACCTGAACAATTGGTGGATAAACCAATTGTACTCCTGCATGTAGATTCATTCGAATCAAGTCACTGAGGACTCTCTTCTCCTGTACAAAACAACTGAACTTGCTATCTGGGTTAGAGAGGGATAGCTTGTTCTGTGACATATGCAGGCCTAAGAGCATAAAAAATCTAGCAAAGTAGATATTCTTGCCCCTAGCTTCTTTACTACCTAACTTGGCTGCTATTTCATACATTACTAGTGTGCTAAAGTTATAGTATTTATCAGTTAAAAGCATACATAACATCACTATCATGGATTTAGTAACAGCATCAAAATTACTAATTTTACCAGAAAAGGTTTTAATGAAGGCATCACAGAGATAACTCCATTCTTTAACCATACCCTTCCTAACAATTTTACCTAAATTGTCAGTACTAAAAGCATATCCAATTGAGTTTAGCATGGCAACTATTTCAGCATCGGTTGGTGATGATGAACAATTATTTTCAGGTAATTTTAAATATGCAGTAAATACATCAGAATTAGCCACATAGTTTATACCCTTAAGAGAAAAAGATAGAGTTTCATCGGTACCATTAAATTCAGCCGATGTCCACATTTCCTCAATTACTTCATGGATGAGGGGTGTGGTGGTAGTCATAGCATACGACAGCCTATAGTTCTTCACAAAATTCATCATTGTGTGATAGGCTTCTGGAGCATTCACTGTGTCGACCAAAGCAGCAAAATTGTTCTTCTCATAAGTGAATCCAGTTGAGGACATCATCTTAACAATTGGTGCCATTTGGAGTATTGAACTTTGAATTGCAGAGAATTTGGTGAAAACGAAGATGTAGAGATTTGCTTAAGAAAATTTGTGAGTAGATAAAAGTGAACCGTTGAAGGAATAAACAACCTTTATACTTCTCAGAATTTAATTAAAGAATAATTGAGAGTAATTATCCTATTGGGCAAAAATAACTGTAAAAATAGCGGAAAAATAGCCATGATTATACATACAACATTAAAGCAGTTATCAACGGCTAGAAATAAAAGTAAATCTTTCAACGGATAGGATTTACCAAAAATAAAAAGTATCAACGGATAATAAATAATCGATTAAAATTCAGTTTATCCGTTGATAAACTATTATCCGTTGACCCTGAAAAACCTGATTATATGTTATACTAGCAATGGATAAAAGACATCCGTTGATAGTGTAATTTTGCCCTATACAAAATTTTGACAATTTTTCTGAAGATTATCAATTCTGAGAAAAATCATAACACATTATCAGCTACATTGCAGTGTCCATGCAAATATATCTAGGTGATTGAGAAGTTGAGCATACCTAGTTCACCTACCAATCTTGTGAATGATGATTCATCAAGAGGTTTTGTGAAGATATCTGCAATCTGCTTTTCAGTTGGTACAAAATGCATTTCAACATTACCATTCATCACATGCTCCCTGATAAAATGGTATTTGATGTCAATATGTTTGGTTCTCGAATGTTGCACTGGATTTTCAGTGATGGCAATAGCACTAGTGTTGTCACAGAAAATTGGAATTTTGTCAACTCTTAAACCATAGTCAAAAAGCTGGTTTCTCATCCAAAGAATCTGAGCACAACAACTTCCAGCAGCAATGTACTCAGCTTCAGCTGTAGAGGCAGAGACTGAGTTCTGTTTCTTACTGAACCATGAAACAAGCTTGTTTCCTAGAAATTGACAGGAACCTGTAGTACTTTTCCTATTAATTCTGCAACCTGCATAATCTGCATCTGAATAACCAATTAGATCAAAACCAGTATCTCTAGGGTACCAAATGCCAAGGTTTGGGGTACCCTTGAGATATCTGAAAATTATCCTAATAGCAATTAAATGAGATTCTCTAGGATCAGCTTGAAATCTAGCACAAAGACAAGTAGAAAACATTATATCAGGTCTACTGGTAGTTAGATAAAGAAGTGAGCCTACCATGCCTCTATAACTTGAGATGTCAACACATTTTTCCTTAGTATTCAACTCAAGTTTAGTTGCAGTGGCCATGGGTGTTTTTGCTGAGGCACAATCCATTAGGTCAAATTTCTTTAAAAGATCATAAATATATTTTGTTTGACTAATGAAAATACCCTCTTTAACTTGCTTTACTTGTAAGCCAAGAAAATAAGTTAACTCATACATCATGCTCATTTCATATCTACTTTGCATAAGTTTGGCAAACTTTTTTTGCAAAGAGTCTCATCTTTAGACCCAAATATAATATCATCTACATAGATTTGAACAAGTATTGAAGAACCATTGATATTTCTATGAAATAGAGTTTTATCTACTATACCTCTAGTGAAGTGATTCTCCAAAAGAAATTGAGATAAAGTGTCATACCAGGCTCTAGGTGCTTGCTTCAAACCATAAAGTGCTTTCATGAGAAAATATACATATTCTGGAAATTCTGGATCTACAAAGCCAGGAGGTTGATGGACATAAACCTCTTCTTCTAGTTCTCCATTTAGAAAGGCACTTCTGACATCCATCTGATAGACCTTGAAATTGGCATGTGCTGCATAGGCTAGGAAGATTTTGATTGCCTCAAGTCTTGCCACTGGAGCAAAAGTTTCATCAAAATCTATTCCTTCTTCTTGAGAATAGCCTTTTGCCACTAATCTAGCTTTATTCCTCACAATCATGCCATTTTCATCTGTCTTATTCTTGAGAACCCATTTAGTACCTATAATACTTCTATCATTAGGTTTGGGCACAAGCTTCCATACTTTATTTCTCTCAAACTGGTTTAGCTCTTCTTGCATTGCTAATACCCAATCTGGATCTAGAAGGGCGTCTTCCACTTTCTTAGGTTCCTCTTGAGACAGGAAACTATTGTATAGACATTCTTCTCTAGTGGCCCTCCTAGTTTAGACTCTAGAATTTGAGTCACCAATGATTAACTCAAATGGATGATCTCTAGTCCATTTCCTTGCAGGAGGAAGGTTTGATCTAGATGAGGTTGCTTCTTGAGCATGATCATGTTGATTTAGCATTGAGTTTTGACTCTGAGAAACTCCCCCTGAGTTTGTTGTCCTTGTTGAATCATGAAGTTGACTGTCAACGGATACATCATTTTGCCTGTCGACGGATGCCTGATAATTCCCATCAACGGATGCATCTCTACTATTGTCAACGGATGCTCCAGAATGACTATCAACGGATGCTTCATTTCCAGTGTGAGCATATCTATTTGTTGGCACAACAACTCTTGGTGGATTTCTATGGTCATGATCTTCATCTTCCTCATCATCATCATAATACATTCTACCTTCTCCTTCATTTTCAAATTCCAACTTTTCATGGAAGCCTTCATCATTTAGACCTAGAATCTTTTGATCGTCAAACATAACATATACAGATTCCATAACAATGTTGGTTCTTAGATTGTAGATTCTATAGGCTTTCCCTGCTGCATATCCAACAAAAATAGCTTCATCTGCCTTTGCTTCAAATTTGCCTAAGTTATCTCCATGATTTCTTACCACAAAACACTTACATCCAAAGACATGAAGAAATGCTAAAGTTGGCTTCTTATTAGTTAACAACTGATAAGGAGTCATTCCTCTAGCTTGATTGACCAAGGAAATATTCTGAGTGAAACATGCAGTGTTTACAGCCTCAGCCCAGAAATATGTTGGCAATCTTGATTCACTTAACATTGTTCTAGCTGCTTCAATGAGAGTTCTATTTTTCCTTTCAACTACCCCATTTTGTTAAGGTGTTCTAGCAGCAGAAAACTCATGGACAATTCCATTCTCTTCACAGAAAGTCTTCATTGTGGAATTCTTGAATTCAGTACCATTGTCACTCCTGATTCTTTGTACTTTTACTTCAGAACCATTGTTTACTATTCTGAGATGATTGATGATGTTTTCACTTGCACAATCTTTGGAATGCAGAAAGAAAGTCCATGCAAACTTAGAAAAATCATCTATAATCACCAGACAGTATTTCTTCTTCGAAATGGACATGACATTTACTGGACCAAATAAGTCCATATGCAGCAATTGAAGTGGCTGAACAATGGATGACTCTATCTTGCTTTTAAAAGATGATTTCTTTTGTTTCCCTAATTGACATGCATCACATAATCCATCTTTGATGAATTCCAATTGAGGGATTCCTCTAGCAAGATCCTTTCTTACCAAGTCATTCATAACTTTAAAATTTAAATGTGATAGCTTTTTATGTCATAGCCAACTCTCATCCTTCTTTGCTTTGCTGAAGAGACAAGTAATGGATTCTGAGCATACTGAGTTAAAGTCAGCTATGTAAACATTTCCTTTTCTAAAGCCTGTCAATACCACATTGTTGTCTTTCTTGTCGGAAACAACACATGCTTCTTTTGTGAACCTTACTTCATAGCCTTTGTCACAAATTTGACTGATACTCAGCAAATTGTGCTTCAGACCTTCAACTAAGGCTACTTCTTCAATGATGACATTGTCTTTTGAAATTAAGCCATATCCATGTGTATATCCTTTGCTGTCATCTCCAAAGGAAATCCTAGGGCCAGCTACTTTCTTGAACTCTATGAGCAGGGTTGAATCTCTTGTCATATGCCTAGAACATCCACTGTCTAGGTACCATAAATTCCTCCTGTTTCCCTGCACACATCCAAAAACAAATCAAGTTGATTTTGGTACCCAAGTTTCCTTGGGTCCTTTCTTGTTAGCCTTTGACTTTGCACTCTTGACATTCTTCATCTTAGATGTAGATGCTTGAGTGATG
Organism: Kitagawia praeruptora; assembly: GCA_037693485.1. Classification (NCBI taxonomy): domain Eukaryota; kingdom Viridiplantae; phylum Streptophyta; class Magnoliopsida; order Apiales; family Apiaceae; genus Kitagawia; species Kitagawia praeruptora. The sequence goes on along the minus strand of CM075350.1, from coordinate 24,203,276 downwards.
GGGCTTGATAGATACTTACTTGCATAAATATTTGATGCATGCTCTTGTGGAAAATTAGCATACATGTTATTAATGCTTGGAATGTTCCATGACATTTGTGGCATATTCACATATTGAAAATAAGGATTAGACACACATGGCATGTTCACATATAGATTAGCAAAACTAGCATTCTGATACAAACCAGGCATAGGAGACATTGAAGGCACACATGGCATAGTTTGAGGTGCATGAACATAAGTCTTATTAACAGACTTACAATTGGAAGATAGGTGATTGACACTATTACAATTACCACAAGTTTTCCTAGGAGCAAACTTGTCAGGAGAGTAATTGTTTTTCTTGTTGATGTCTATCTTGCCATTTCTGTTCTTTTTCTTTTTACCCTCATTGTCTACTTTACCAACAGCCTTTTCACTTCATTTGGCTTGGCTGCTTTGTTAGGAATAATTCATGAGTTGTGATGTTAAGAATAGAATTTTACTTATACTTCTTGTATATCCTGATCTTATAAAGGATTTAGCACTTTGTATAGGAAATATGTGTTAGATAGTTATCTGTAAAGTTTAGTCAGGAATGAACAGTGCATCGAGTACTACATGTCAGGAACTGAGATCGAATCCTGATACGTCAAGTCAAATACTGATCAAGTACTGATAGGATGGTTAGATCCTGATGCAAGATGAAATCCTGATGTGTTACTGATGATGTCATTATGGATGCTACAGAAACTGGCAAGTGCTATAAAATAGGATCTTTGTTTGAGGAACAAGCAAGAAGATATTATGAAGGGAAGAATTTTCTATTGATGGAAACTATCAACTGGAAGGCAGAACATTGTCATGTATAGATTATCTTTATGTTAATAGTTGATAGGTAGCATTATAAATACTCTCTCTATGTCATTGTAAAAATAGTTCGTGAGGTTTGTAATCGTAAGTATACGAGAGTGCAAACAGAGAGAAATTTATTTTGTCAGTAGCTGCTAAAGGTATTGTACACCTTTGGTAGAGTTTGTATTTGATCTTATTAATACAAACAGAGTTTGATTCATTCGTTTATTCTTGTTCATATAATCAAGAAAAAATCAGACACGATTATATATATAACTTGTATTCAACCCCCCATTCTACAAGTTATTCGAGTTAATAATTGGTATCAGAGCAGGTTGATTTCGAATAATCATAAGATCTGCAATCATGTCTGGTTACAAGGATGGGAATACTAAGATTCCTATGCTCAAGAGAAATGAATATACTCTATGGGAAGTAAAGATGTTGCATCATCTGGAAGCAACAGATCCTGATTATCTTGACAGAATCAGAGATGGACCTTTTGTTCCAACAAAGGTCGTTGGACAAGCAACTGTTGATGGTGTGGTTGTTCCAGAACATACAGTAGAGAAGCCTAAATCTGAGTGGTCAGATAAGGACAAGGAGAATGTTCTTAAAGACGCTAAAGTGAGAAACATATTATTCAACAGTCTTGATTCTGTTCTCACTAACTATGTTCTCTCTTGTAAAACTGCTAAGGATATATGGGACAATCTTAAGGTTCACTGTGAAGGAACTAAACCTGTCAGGAAGAATATGAGGACACTACTTATACAACAGTATGAGTACTTTGAATCCAAGTCTGGTGAGTCACTTACTGATACCTTTGATAGGTTTACAAAACTCATAAATGAGTTGGCCATGCATGGTAAATATTATGACTTGGAGGATATGAATACAAAGTTCATGAAAGCTTTGCCTGATTTCTACAGTGAGAAGATATCTGCGATTGAGGAAGCTAATGATCTGGATGAGATATCATTAGAGGCAGTATATGGAAAACTAAGAGCTTATGAACTTGACAAGCAACAGAAGAAGAGCAGGAGTGAAGGAAAGATGAAGACTGTTGCACTTTCTGCTCAATCTGAATTAAAGAAGCTTCCGGAAGAACATCATGAAGAAATTTTTGTAAAGAACTTAAGGAAGAAGAAAAGCAAAGAAAGTTCTGAGTCAGAGACTACTGATATAGACTCTGATAACGGTGATTCTGAATCAGAGATGCAGGAACTCTTTGCTATGTTTGCTAAAGCTTTCAAGAAAGGAAGATTCAACAGGAGAAGATTTAGCAAAGGTCCTTTTCAAAAGAAGGAGGAGAAGAAGAGTGACAAAGGCAAAGGTACAATTGTCAAGCTTGATAAGGACAAGATCAAGTGCTTTAATTGCAGCGAGCTTGGACACTTTGCTAGTGAGTGTAAGAAGCCTAGAAATTCAGGAAAGGGTAATGCACTTATGGTCACACAGAAGGATTGGGCTGATTCCAGTGATTCTGAAGATGAATTGGATTATGACAATATTGCACTGATGGTAAATGTTTCAGACAAACCTGGATCTCCAAAGAAACTTCTCCATCCTCTGTTAAGGTATCACTTCACTCTCTTGATTCATTTGATAGCTTAAATTCTGATGAAATTAGATCTATCTATGCTGAGTTTAAGAATCTTATGACTAATTTTAGAATTCTTACTAGTGAAAGAGATGAACTTAAGGTTAAGAATGATAAGTTAGTTGATAGAAATAATTTTCTTGAATCTGAGTTAATTCAAATGGAAGAATACAAGTTAAGTTCTGATAAAGCTAAGCATGATTACAGTGTTATTCTTGAGGCTTATGACTATGTCAGAAAAGAACTAGAGGAAGAGAGAGATGTGATTAAGACCATTAACATTTCTGGTAAAAAGACACAAGAAATCATCGAAAATGGAATTCGTGGTAAGGTTAATGGTTTAGGTTTTGATAAGGCTAGACAAGAAGAAAAAGTAGCTATTGTCATTGATGATAGTAAAGTAGAAGCTAGCACATCTAAATCTGAAGGTAAGAAAATTGTTCCTGAACCTAATCATGTTAAATTTGTTGATTCAAAAGGTACCCCTGTTGTACACAAAAGGATTAACAATAGTAATTCAGATAAGAAAGTGTTAGAGAAACCTAAGAATGTAAACATAGGGTTTCTGTCTAAGTCTCAGTTGAAACAGAGATTAGATTGTCTTTCAGAGTCTAACAAGATCAAAAGAAATAGGAATGGAAAAGAAGGTATTAACAAAGAGAATAATTACAAGAATGTACCTGATGCACCTAGGAAAAAATGCTATAAGTGTGGAAATCATAATCATTTAGCCCTAGACTGTAATCAAAAACCTTCTTGGAAAACTGAGTCCAGATTCCCCAAGACTCAGAAAATTCAATACCAACCACAAAAAGCTTGTTATCATTGTGGTAGTTTACTTCATTCCATTTACACGTGTAGAGAATATCATGAACTGTATTATGACTATTATTCTTTGAAATCTGAAACTCTTATTCACAAACAATTTGTGAAATTAGAGTCTATAAAGTTGACTCTACAACAGGTAAAGTAAAGACAAAATTCTCAAAGCCTGTTGTTTCAAAATCTAGTAAGAAAGGATCCAATCAAAGTTGGGTCCTAAAAAATTCTAACTAGTTACTTTTTGTTTGCAGGGCACAGAAAAGAAGCATTCAATTATCTTGGACAGTGGATGCTCTGGACATATGACTGGAAAGAAGTCCCTGCTTACAAAATTTGAGAGGAAAGCTGGCCCAGTAATATCTTTTGGAGATGGCAACAAAGGAGAAACTCTGGGATATGGCTCAATTGTTTTGGGGAATGTCATCATAGAAAATGTAGCACTGGTTGAAGGCTTGAAACATACTCTTTTAAGCATAAGTCAACTGGGTGATAAAGGTTACAAATCAATCTTTGACAAAGAAGGATGCAAAATCTTGAATATGCAGAATGGAGACATTGTTCTAACTGATCAAAGACATGGTAACATATATGAAGCCAGCTTAAGTGATACATCTAAAGGAATTGTTAGATGTCTCTACAGCAAAGCAACAAGTGATGAAAGCTGGAATTGGCACAAGAAGCTCTCACATCTTAATTTCAAGAAGCTTAATCAACTTGTTAAGCACAATCTGGTGAGAGGCCTACCTCAGGCAAATTATGTGCAAGATGGACTTTGTGATGCATGTCAGCTTGGAAAGCAAAGAAGAACTTTCAAGAGCAAGACTGAGAATTCAATTACTAAACCATTTTACATGCTACATCTTGATCTGTTTGGTCCAGTAAACATTATGTCTATCAGCAAGAAAAGATTTGCTCTAGTGATAGTGGATGATTTCACAAGGTTTATATGGGTGTTCTTTCTACACAAGAAGGATGAAGCTCCTCAGCAAATCATTGAACTTGTCAAGAATATTCAGAATAACTCTGAGTACAAAGTCAAAGTACTTAGGAGTGACAATGGTACAGAATTCAAGAATTCTACAATGGAGGGGTTTTGTGCAGACAATGGAATTACTCAACAGTTTTCTGCACCTGGTACACCTCAGCAGAATGGTGTAGTGGAAAGAAAGAACAAAACTCTCATAGAGGCAGCAAGAACCATGCTTGCAGATGCAAAACTTCCAACCTACTTTTGGGCAGAAGCTATTAACACTGCATGTTTCACTCAAAACTGTACCTTGGTAAATAGTCATGAAAAAACTCCCTATGAGATGATCAAAGGAAAGAAACCAAGTGTGAAATACTTTCACATCTTTGGATGCAAATGCTATGTCCTAAAAGTTCATCCAGAACAACTTGGAAAATTTGAAGCCAAATCGGATGAAGCAATCTTTCTAGGATATTCAGCATCTAAGGCCTTCAAAGTTTATAATCTCAGAACTCACATTGTTATGGAATCAATTCATGTTGCATTTGATGATAAGAAATTTGGAATTCTGCAAACTGATGAAAGCCATGACAAATTGGAATTTGAAAATCTGAAGAATTCTGAGATACTCTCCAGTGATGATGAAGGTTCTCCAAAAGGAATTTCAATTGCTTCTCAAAGGAATGCTACTGTTGAGGGGGAGCAAATAAATCAAAGAGAACACAGTGATCATCAGGAGCAGACTAGCTATTCAGAGTCTACTCCATCAGGAACTGACTTTTCAGAGTCTACCGAGGAAAGATCAGTAACTAGCAGCAATATGGAATCTACTGATTCTATTGATCAAAGGGGAGTTATTGAAGGCAGAGAGAATTCTTTTACAAGAGATACCATTAACTTAGGGGGAGAGACTAGCGGAGTTAATCTACCACCTGTTAGAAAATGGACAAAGGATCATACTGAAGATTTGATTATTGGTGATCCAAATAGTGGTGTTCGAACTAGAAGATCAATTCAAAATGAATGCTTGTATAGTTGTTTTCTCTCAAAGAATGAACCTAAGAAGGTTGAAGAAGCCTTACAGGATCCTGATTGGGTAATTGCAATGCAGGAAGAGTTAAATGAGTTTGAGAGAAACAAAGTCTGGAAACTGGTACCAAGACCTAAAGATAGATCTATTGTTGGTGCAAGATGGGTTTTCAGAAACAAGCTAGATGAATCTGGTATGATTGTAAGAAACAAAGCAAGACTGGTGGCCAAGGGTTATTCTCAGGAAGAAGGCATTGATTATGATGAGACCTTTGCACCTGTAGCAAGATTAATTGGAAGCAATCAGAATGTTTCTTGCATTTGCAGCTCATTCAAAATTCAAGGTATACCAGATGGATGTAAAGAGTGCTTTTCTAAATGGCAAACTTGATGAGGAAGTGTATGTGGAACAACCACCTGGATTTGTTGATCCAAATTTCCAAATCATGTCTACAAACTTGACAAGGCACTCTATGGACTAAAGCAGGCACCAAGAGCATGGTATGAGACTTTGTCTAAATTTCTTCTTGAAAATGGCTTCACAAGAGGTACAATTGACAAAACTCTATTCTTTAGAAAGATAAAAGGTGAATTGCTTTTAGTTCAAATTTATGTTGATGATATCATATTTGGCTCTACTAATGAAAAATTGTGTGCTAAGTTTAGCAAGCTTATGCAGTCTAAGTATCAGATGAGCATGATGGGTGAATTAAATTATTTCTTAGGCTTGCAGGTCAAACAGACTGAGACTGGTATTTTCATTAATCAGTCAAAGTATATCAAAGATCTTTTAAGAAGGTTTGACTTCCAAGACTGTGCAGTTGATAATGGTACTGTGGAACTTCATTTTGTTCCTACTGACAAACATCTTGCAGATATTCTAACTAAACCACTTGATGAGACTACATTCAGTAGATTAGTAAGTGAGTTAGGAATGTTAAATTTCTTGATCTTTAACATCTGTAATAGTAGCAAGGTATGTTGTTTTTAGCTTATAGACTTGATATTCTTGTCAGGATCTATATTTGATTGTTAAATGCTTAAGCTATAACACTTTGCCTTGATAAATTTTAGTATGATAGACTAGTTAATAATCATCAGGATTAGATTTGTTATCAAGATGCTGACGTCATCAGAATTGTGTCAGTATCAAGATTGTGAAAATTGTTTCAAATCCTGACGTTTACTTTGTGTAGTAATCTAATTCTGTGATGTGTTAAGTCTATGCCAGCAAGTTTTAATATTTGCATACTGATAATTTATACATCATTCAATAATCAAAAGACAAGTAGATAATAAGAAATTGTATTTTCATTAATTGAAAGCTTTATATACATGGAAATGAAATACAACATCTTTTTGTCTAACTTCTACTGATAATTCTATACTTGTCTAATGAAATGAATTCTGAGGTACAGGACAAGGAGCATCTCAAGAAATCCATCAGGGAATTAAACAGCATCGTCTACTCTTGGATTCCTTGTCTGGGCGACTTGAATGAGAGTAGCTAACTTAAATGTATAGCATTCCCATCAAGATCAACCTCAGACTCTCGGCCAAATTCTTCATCCTCAAGTTTTGAGGAGGTTAGGGGAAGATTGTATCCAACAGATGGATGTTCTAGGAGAAACCTCTGGATATTATCTGAAACTAATTCATCCATGATTAGTTCGATGAGAAGAGTCGTCTTTTCAAAGAGATGATCAAGAACAGGATGTTCATCGACTGTGAAAAATCTAAAGAATGGGGAATGGAATTTTGGTTTGAGAAACATTGTTGAGAAGAAAAGAAATTGAAAGGTTTATGGAGAATGGCATAAGGCGTTTGTTTCTTTTATAGAAAGACGTGAGAAGCTGAACAGTCACTTGGAAGTTTTAATAAAGTCAGATGTTAATTATTGCGTATGACTGTATTTCTTGTTTCAAGAAATGTCGAATATATCTAACCAATTGATTTTGTTCAGATTAATTGTTTATTTCTTTTTCAGATAAAAGAAAAATGCCACGTGGAAACTCCATATTAAGTCTCTGGAATCAGGATGATATTGATCAGGATTTCAAGTATGACCATCAGGATTTGAGATTTATTATTATTTTTTAAATCACATTGCTTTTGTGATTATTTTGATGGAGGTCACAACAGGAAAATGAAGCTGATCAGTATTGATTTTTTATCTTGATAATATCCTGATTTATTTCATGAAAATCAATTTTGGATTTTATTTTCCAAAAATCGTGGATAACCGCATTTTTCAGGGACTGACACCTGTCAATCTACGTGTTGATGTGGGATAGTGGTCTGAAAGATTTATGAAATATATTTGTTTTGAAACTCTAATCGTGTAATTGCCTTCTCTAATTTCATATTCTCTAAAGTAAAAACACTCTCGAGTTTTCAAAATCACTAATCCATTTCAAGAATTTTTCAAGTTCTTTTCAGATTAAAAATGGCAGCTCATAGAAGATTACCTAAATCAGTAGCCTTCAAGTTTGGTGACTTCGATTTTATGACAAACAATCATGTAGCAGCTATCACCAACAAGGAAGGAGTGTCATCTGATTTTCATCCAATCATGAACTTTCTGGCATATGGACCATTAAGTTATGCATTGACAGCATCTCCACAAATTAATCAAGCAGCTGTTACACAAGCTTGGGAGAATGCTGAGGTAATTGATTCTACTCAGAGTCAATCAGGTAAGATTGTTCTACATTTAGGACAAGACTCTTTTGATATTACTGAATCTGTTGTTAATTCAGTACTTCACTTACATGTTAGTTTGATTTATGAGAATGTACCATCTGATGATGATGTTAGAACTATGTTGTCTGCATTAGGTTATAATGGACCTTTAGATAACATGAGCCAGTTAAGAAGATCTTATCTTAGGAAAGAGTGGTCTTTCTTCTTTGATCAATTAGCTAAATGTTTTACTGGTAAATGTAGTTCTTTTGATCAAATTACTTCTGTTACTTCACATATTGCTTACAGTTTACTTTATGACAGAGTAATTAACATTGGTCACATTATCTTAAGTCAGATGTGTATTAAACTTGGGTTAAGAGATCAAAACAGGAAAATGGTTTATTATCATAGATTTATACAAATGTTTATTAACCATTTTATTCCTGATGTTGAAGCTAGATTTGGTAGAGAACATTGTGTTTCTTCTTATGTACAGCAAAAGAGAATTTTCTCTGACATTACAAAGAAGGACAATGAAAAGAATCTAGATGAAATACCTGCAATTCATAATCCACATTATGTTTAGGTAATTCTTAAAACTCATCTTCCTACTCTCTACAATTCTTCTTTCTTTTGTGGTGAAATGGCTCAGGAATCTCATTTGGAGGAGAACCCACCTGTGTCTACCCAAGTAACCCAAAACATTATAGTCTCTGAAACAATTAAAGAACAAAGTTTTAATCCACAGCCTATTGTTTCAAAGAAACCAACCTCTGGTGTTTCTCAAAAGACATCAGTTGTAAGGAAGAGAAGATTTGTTATGTCAAGTAGTAGTAGTAGTTCTAGTGAAGAAGATGATAATATATCTCTTGCTGAGAGAGAGGAATTGAAGGCTGCAATTCGACTTTCTAAGCTAGGACAAAGAGATGAAGCACCTAGTCACAGCCATGCTGCAGTTTCTCAAAAGACTGTAGTACTTAAAAAGGGAAAACAGTTACTGGATCTTGTCTCTCAAAAGACTGTGTCTATTGAAAAAGGATCTCATCCCAAGATCAATTCTGTGTCTACACCTCTTGAGTCTTCTCAGGATAAATCTTTTGCTCACTATACCAGGAGAACAAAGAGAAAGATTCAATTGTCACCTACACACACAGAGTCTAGTCCAACTAATATCATGCAGGTCTCTACAAATGAAGTTACAATCAAGTCAGCAAATGACCATAGAGATCTGGATATTGATTCTTCATGGGAAACTACATTATCATACATACTGGCTATGGGACTAATTTCTCTCAAAGTGAAGTTGTCAAGGCCTGTTCTAGATTTTCTGGTTGAAAGAGTACCAAAACTTTTATTTCCAGATGAATATGGACTACTACATCAAAGACTTGACTTAATGAAGATGTATTTCTATGTATCTGTCAGAAGACAATTGGTCAGGAAATTTGGACTCTCGAAGCATGTTGCACGAGGGTCTTCATGGAAACAGCCTCTCTGCCCTAAAAAGCGGGGGTATGGTCTGCGTACATCTTACCCTCCCCAGACCCTGCTCTGAGCGGGATATACTGGGTATGTTTGGTTTGGTTTGGTTTTAGTCTTTTGGGAGACTGCAGCCTGGCTTCTACTAGGTCCTTCACATCGTTCACTTATCTTAGAGAGTTGAATTGCAGCCTTTCAATTTTCTCTCTCAGCAAGAGGTATATCATCATCTTCACTAGAACTACTAGAACTTCTAGCTACATATCTTCTCTTCTTTACAACTTGTGCTTTTTGAGAAACACCAGAGGTTGGTTTCTTTGAAACAATAGGCTGTGGATCAAAATTTTGTTCCAGAGTTGCTTCAGAGACTGTGATGTTTTGGGTTACTTGGGTAGACACGGGGGGGTCTTCCTCCAATTGAGGTTCCTGAGTCACTTCACCACCAAAGAAAGAAGAGTTATAGAGAGTAGGAAGATGAGTTCTTAGAAGTACCTGAACATAATTTGGATAATGCATAGCAGGTAATTCATCTGAATTCTTCTCACTATCCTTCTTGGTAATATCAGAGAAAATTCTCTTTTGTTGGACATAAGAAGGAACACAATGTTGTCTAATAAACCTGGTGTTAGCATTAGGAATAAAATGATTTATAAATAACTGCATAAATCGATGATAATAAACCATATTCCTACAAGTTTTATTAGACCCAAGTTTATACTCATCTGATTCAATAGAATGTGACCAATGTTAATTACTATGTTATAAAGCAAACTATATCCAATGTGAGAAGTAACAACAGTAATTTGTTCAAAAGAACTACATTTACCAGTAAAGCATTTAGCTAATTGATCAAAAAAGAAAGACCATTCTTTCTAAGAAAATGTCTCCTTAACTAACTCATGTTCTCTAAAGGTCCGCTATATCCTAATGAAGATAACATAGTTCTAATATCATCATCAGATGGTTCACTAACATAAGACACATTAACAGGCAAGTGAAGTACTGAATTAACAACTGATTCAGTAATATCAAACAAATCTTGTCCTAGGTTTAGAACAATCTTACCGCTTGAAATCGCTCAGAGAAGAAATTCAAGAGCAGATGTACTCGTTGCATTCCCCAAATGGCTTCTAGCATGCTTTGGGAGTTGATGAGTTGATTGTGGAAGATTCTTGGAAGAGACAACTCAAGCAGCCATATTATCAGAAAAGAACACGATTAGTAGATATTATTAGTCAAAAAGCAAAATTGTATTTCATTTCCATGCATGTAACCCTTTTTGATTAATGAAAATACAAGTCTTTTTGCTTATCTATCTTGTCTGTTTCCAGTTTATTGAACATAAGAATTGATAGTATGAATGTTTTGAATCAATGAGAAATTACAACAATCATTAGAACAAAACAACTAAGTAATTCAGTACCTAAATTACTAAGCCAAAGACTAAGAAAATTTCAGAATCTAGTTCCTAATGACTTGTTACCCATACTTCAATTTATCAAGGTGAAATGTTATTAGCTTCAGAGTCTAAATGAATAGATATAAGTTCTGATGAAAATCAATTCTATAAGCTAAACAAAATACCTTGCTACCTTATGCAGATGTTAAAGATCTAGAAATTTAACATTCCTAACTCATTAACCAATCTAATGAATGTAGCCTCATCAAGTGGTTTGGTTAAGATATCTGCAAGCTGTTTGTCAGTAGGAACAAAATGAAGTTCCACAGTACCATTATCAATATGTTCTCTAATAAAATGATACCTGACATCAATGTGCTTAGTCCTTGAATGTTGAACTAGATTTTCTACAATTTTGATAGCACTAGTATTATCACAAAACATAGGAATATTACTTAGTGTCATACCATAATCCATCAACTGATTTCTTATCCAAAGGAGCTGTGGACAACAACTGCCTGCTGCAATGTACTCAGCTTCTGCAGTTGAGGTTGAAACTGATTGTTGCTTCTTGCTTGCCCAAGAAATCAATCTGTTTCCCAAGAACTGACATGTACCTGTAGTGCTTTTCATGTATATTTTATACCCTGCATAATCAGAGTCTGAATAGCCAATTAGGGAGAAATCAGATTCTCTAGGATACCATAAACCAAGATTTGGAGTCCCCTTGAGGTATCTAAAAATTCTCTTCACAACAATTAAATGAGATTCTTTAGGATCACTTTGGAATCTAGCACATAAACAGGTAGAAAACATTATATCTGGTCTACTCTCAGTTAAGTATAATAATGAGCCTATCATGCCTCTATAACTAGTGTTGTCAACACTCTTTCCCTTAGGATCAGAGTCTAGTTTAGTGGCTGTTGCCATGGGTGTTTTTGCAACTGAACAATCTTGAAAGTCAAACCTTTTTAAAAGATCTTTGATATACTTTGACTGATTAATAAAAATACCAGTCTCAATCTGTTTGACATGCAAACCTAAGAAATAGTTTAACTTACCTATCATGCTCATCTGATACTTGGACTGCATAAGTTTGCTAAACTTAGCACATAATTTTTCATTAGTAGAACCAAAAATAATATCATCAACGTAAACTTGAACTAAAAGCAAATCACTTTTCACCTTTCTAAAGAATAGAGTTTTGTCAATTGTACCTCTTGTGAAGCCATTTTCAAGAAGAAATTTAGACAAAGTCTCATACCATGCTCTTGATGCTTGCTTTAGTCCATAGAGTGCCTTGTCAAGTTTGTAGACATGATTTGGAAATTTTTGATCAACAAAACCAGGTGGTTGCTCCACATATACTTCCTCATCAAGCTTGCCATTTAGAAAAGCACTCTTCACATCCATCTGGTATACCTTGAATTTTGAATGAGCTGCAAATGCAAGAAACATCCTGATTGCTTCCAATCTTGCTACAGGGGCAAAGGTTTCATCATAGTCAATTCCTTCTTCTTGAGAGTATCCCTTGGCCACCAGTCTTGCTTTGTTTCTTACAATCATACTAGATTCATCTAGCTTGTTTCCGAAAACCCATTTTGCACCAACAATAGATCTTTCTTTAGGTCTTGGTACTAGTTTCCAGACTTTATTTCTCTCAAACTCATTTAATTCTTCCTGCATTACAATTACCCAATCAGGATCCTGTAAGGCTTATTCAACCTTCTTAGGTTCATATTTTGAGAGACAACAATTGTACAAGCATTCATTCTGGACTGATCTTCTAGTTTGAACACCACTACTTGGATCACCAATTATCAAATTTTTAGTATAATCCCTTGTCCATTTTCTAACAGGTGGTAGATTGCTCCTGCTAGACTCTCCCCCTGAGTTAGTGGTATTCCTTGTAGAAGATGAAGGGTTTCGAGGCAACAAACGCAGCGGAATTAAAATAATTAAAATAATAAAATCGAAACCCAATCGCAAGATCCATGCAAAACAAGACGTTTAATTCGTAGTTATGAACGTTTACCTTAAAACGAAGCTTTAACAAATTGATGACAGATGGAGGTCCAATGCAATCACCACGCAACCCTCTTCGAGATCTACGTTGCCAAAGTAGTCCATACGAACGCTTGATCGTTCAACGATCACCGGAGCCGGTACCAGCCGAAGAACCTGCCCCTCTCTCTCTCTAGCCTCCCACACGTTTTAATGAATCACAAAAGTGTTTTCCTAAACAATACATCATAATGTATTTATAGGGAAGAGAGATTGGGCTAAAACCTTAAATCGAATTGGGCTTCTCCAAACCCATCTGATTTGGTTTTATTATTAAATTCGAATTCTCTTTACTAATTAATTAAGACCAGCTTAATTAATTAATAACCAATTTCGAATTTAGTGATTTAATTTAAATTTATAATTTAAATTAAAACTCCTTTTAAACGTTCTTATTGTGTAACCCTTTAGGTTATTATTATGTTGGCAATAATTTTAATATCCAATAATAAAATTATAAACAATGAGCGGCATCTAGTAATACATCATTGCTACCCAAGTAATAATAATAATTGGTGATCCAATTAAACCTTTCGTAATTAATGTTTCCTTGTAATATAATCCTTTTAACCAAATATTATAGATTAAACTCGAGGCATGTTAATAGTCATCCTCTTCAACGTTTAATCCGGGTTTCCTTGATCAATGAGTAGACTATTAAAACAAATCAATATTTGAGCATGGCCATGCATTTTCATAGTTTCACTCAATCAAGATGCCAATAATATCTCTCCTAATAATAAGAGGGTTAAATCCTTTATCTATCATTCATATTTCTCATACGACTCATAATATACCCGATGTGCACTTTTATCATCACCCGGTCAAAGGTAACTTTTAATGTAGTCAAAATAAATTAATCCTCGTATAGAAATATAATGATCTCAAGTCTAAGGATCATTACACCATTATCACTGTGAGTCTTTCTAATGACATTATCAACATGTAGAATCTCACAGTGGGTTAATCCAGTGCCATGTATAAAATTACATGCACCTATGTTCTTGACTTTAGTATCACTATACCTATGACCAATGAGATGTGGTCATCCGTCAACAAACATACTAATCTTTATGCATTATAATTGTCCCATAGTAATAATGCTCGATTAGGGATATTTAGGAATATAAACACTATTCATATAATCTCATTTTTAAGTCACATACTTAAAGATATGGAATACATGTGCTATATTCCAAGGACATTTATTACTCTTATATTTATATCACAGTAAATTAAGACATAATAAATTAATGTAGAATAATCAGTAGAACATGATCAATAAGTAACAAAATAGTCTTTCCTAGAAGTACAACTACATTATCTCTAGGGCACTAACACTATCAATCTCCCACTTGCACTAGAGCCAATCGCCCATGTATCTAATACACATGGAACTAGGTGACCTTCATGCTTCTGCTGCGACAAAGCCTTAGTCAGTGGGTCCGCAACATTATCATTAGTATGCACTTTACATATATCTATATCTCCTCTCTCATTTATCTCTCGAAGAAGGTGATATCTCCTAAGTATATGTTTTGCCTTGGAATGGGACCTTGGTTCATTAGCCTGTGCAATGGCTCCTTTGTTATCGCAATACAGATCAACTGGATCTGCGATCGATGGAACCACACCAAGTCCTTTAATAAACTTCCAAATCCAAACAGCCTCTTTGGCTGCTTCACTGGCAGCAATATACTTAGCTTCTGTTGTAGAATCAGCTACTGTATCTTGTTTTTAACTTTTCAAACTTACAGCACCTCCATCTAGATAAAACACGAATCCAGACTAGGACACAGAATCGTCCCTACTTATCTGGAAACTAGCATTATTGTAACCTCTTACAACTAGCTTTTCATCTCCTCCGTATATCAAGAACGAATCTTTAGTCCGTTTAAGGTACTTAAGAATATTCTTGATAGATGTCCAATGACCCTCACCTGGATTAGACTGAAATCTATTCGTCATGCTCAAAGCATACGAGACATCAGGACGAGTACATATCATTGCATACATTATAGAACCAATTACTGAAACATATGGTACTTTACTCATACAGTCCTTATCATCTGATGATTTAGGACAGTTTTCCTTTAAGATCACTATCCCATGAGACACTGGGACATATCCCCTCTTTGCCTCTTGCATCCCAAAATGATGCAACACCTTGTCAATGTATGTACTCTGACTTAAGGCAATGAATCTTTTAGATCTATCTCTATAAGTCCTGATCCCTAAGATATAGGTAGCATCGCCTAAGTCTTTCATCGAGAAATTTTTTCCCAACCAAGTCTTCACAGCATGTAGAGAAGGAATGTCATTCCCTATTAGTAATATGTTAGCTACATATAATACTAGGAATGCCACATGGCTCCCACTAACCCTTTTGTAAACACACGGTTCATCTTCATTTTGTATGAAGCCAAACTCTTTGATTGTTTCAATTAAACGGATTTTCCATCTTCGAGAGGCCTGCTTTAATCCATAAATGGATCGTCACAACTTACAAACCATTCTAGCAAACCTCGAATCGACAAAACCCTGAGGTTGTGTCATGTACACATCCTCTTCTAAGCTCCCATTTAAGAAAGCGGTCTTGACATCCATTTGCCAGATCTCATAGTCATAATAAGTTGTTATCGCAAGCAAAATCCTGATGGATTTGACCATAGCTACTGGTGAGAAAGTTTCATCATAGTCAATACCATGAATTTTCTTGAAACCTTTCGTCACTAGTCTTGCTTTGTAGGTCTGTAAATTTCCATCCATGTCAGTTTTCTTCTTGAAAACCAAATTGCACTCTATGGGTTTTACCCCATTAGGTGGTTCAACCAAAGTCCATACTTGGTTTTCATACATGGAATCCATCTCAGATTTCATGGCCTCCAACCATCTCTCAGAATCTGGACTATTCATAGCATCCTTGTAGGTGAGAGGCTCATCATTGTCTACAAGCATCACATCGCCACTTTGAGTAAGGAGGAGAAATCCATAATATCTCTCTGGCTCATGGCGAATCCTACTAGATCTACGAACGACCTGTGTTTCTTTAGCAGTATTGTTCTCAACATCTTGAGTCTCATTCTGCTCATGTTCCAACTCTGGTTCAACATTATTTTGTAGTTCTCGATCCTCATCGAGATCTATTGTCCTCCCACTATTTTTCTTAGAAAGCAGTTCTTTCTCTAGAAACACAGTCGTTCGAGCAACAAACACTTTGTTCTCAGAAGGTTTATAGAAATCATACCCTTTAGTTTCTAATGGGTATCCTCCAAAATTACATTTATCTGATTTCGGTCCTAGCTTATCTGAGACCAAGCGTTTCACATCCTCAAACTTTCATAAATGACATGCTATTACATTTATCAGTCCATATCACATATGGTGTCTTTTGAACCATTTTTGAAGGAACTCGATTTAGTGTTTTTGTAACCGTTTCTAGGGCATAACCCCAAAAACTGATTGGAAGATCCGCATGACTCATCATCGACCGTACCATGTCCAACAAGGTACGAGTTCTCCTTTTAGACACCACATTCCATTGTGGTGTTCCGGGAGGAGTGAGTTGTGATACGATACCACACTCTTTTATGAAATTCTTAAATTCCAATCTTAGTTATTTACCCCCATGATCAGATCATGGAGTTTTATACTTTCGCCTATCTGCTTTTCTACTTTAGCCTTATACTCTTTTGAATTTTCAAATGATTCAGATTTGTTCTTCAAAAGATACACATATCCGTATCTACTAAAATCATCAGTAAAGGTTATGAAATAATAAAAGCCACCTCTTGCCATCGTACGCATTGGACTACATACATCACTATGTACCAGTTCCAATCGCTTGGTGGCCCTCTCACCTTGTCCGGTAAAAGGAGCTTTAATCATTTTGCCACTGAGACACGGTTCGCGTACTTCGTATGATTCAAAATCAAACTTATCCAAGTTTCCATCCCTATGTAATTTGGAAATGCGAAGATTCTCATTTATATGGCCTAAACGACAATGCCAGAGGTATGTTTGATTTGAGCATTTGTCTTAAGACGTTTATTACTTATATTATAGACAGGAGTATCAAGATCAAGAACATATAAACCATTAAACAAACGTGCAACCCCATAGGTAACATTATTTAATGAAAACGAACAACCATTGTTCTGAATCAAAAACGAAAAACCAATCTTGTCCAAACAAGAAACGGAAATAATGTTTCTGCAAATCGCAGGCACGTAAAACAGTTCTCAAGTTCTAAAATAAGCCCGATGGGCAACGATAAATAATAAGTCCCTACAGCTAAGGCAGCAACCTTAGCTTCATTGCCAACATGTAGGTCGACTTCTCCTTTTGCTAAAGTTCTACTGCTTCGAAGTTCTTGCATATTTATACAAATGTGGGAACCACATCCAGTATCTAATACCCATGATGTAGAAGTAGACAAATTGAATTCTATAACATAAATACCTGAATCAGAAATCTGAACAACATTCAGTTTCTATAGATCCTCCAAATAATTTTGACAGTTTCTCTTCCTTTCACCCTGTTTACACGCATACAAGGCCGTGCTTGTACAAACTCTTTCTTGACGTGCTTATACAAAATCTTTCTTGACGAGCTTGTACTTCAAACATACGTTTAAGGTGCTCGATCATGATATAAGAATCAAAATTCTCATGCTGTTTCTGCAGCTCAGGACCAATAGTCACAAGTATCAAATAGGTGACATCGGTGTCATCATCCAAATGACATAGAGCTTTCGCTCTTGCCTAAGGACAATCCTCAAATTCCTTTGCTAATCTAGGAAGTTAGTTCATGTCAACTTGTCCTTCTCAAGGATTGATCGTACAGAGAAGTTAATTTGAGTTGTTTGCCATTTGAATATCCATAATGTTAAAATGCATAAAATAATTAGTCTGCGGTATTATTAAGTTATGTTCAAGTGATTATTCATATATATTCAAAATATATATCTCCACTATTTTTATCAAATTAATAGCCCTTACTATTAATTCAGAAAGTATATCCCATAAATCTTTCTAGTGAGCCAAGATCCATATTTCGTCATGTCCTAAGTCAACCACTGGCAGTCCTTAAAACATGATTATTTAGGTAGACAATAGTTGTCAATTATATCATATATAATTCTTGGATAGTTTGGTGAACAACGATTGATCTTATCTATCTCATAGATTTTTAGCAAAACTCTATGCTTCCAAGTTCATAACAGTTGAATATAATCGTTTATTTTCACCTTATTATGACGACTCAGTTAAGTTAGACCCAATGATACAACGGCCGAATATAACCGTTTATATTCGTCGCATCTTACCATGATAGATAGGAGTCCCCTGCCACTGACAGCCCTTCCCCTTATCGATCTAGGATTCGATGAGTGTTCATTCATTGGAAAGCATCTGATTAAAACTTAATATTTTGTTAAGGGGTTTAGAAAATTTATAACGATCATGATCACATCATAAAGAGATCCTCAATTTTTCCTTGAACAAAATATTTTAAATTGACATCTTAAATTGTTCATTTCCCAGGTAAATGGAGGATCCCAATGGTCACACTTAATACCCATTAACCTTACGAATACACATATCCGCTTTTGTCAAAAAATCCCAATTTTAGATATCAAAAATCCATATTTAATTATGTGTTTTAAATAATCCATATTTCATAAACACAAGAATCACATGATCGTTTGTTAATTTGAAAATCTTGAATCATTACAGATTTTATCTTGTTTAGCAGACATGGCATGGGTGTCGTATCTAATACATACATGATTAATCTAATTAAACATGCATCTTTATCTCTACACATACATTGTATCGCATACATTCATATATATGTAAAGTGCATAAATTAAACGTGTTTGGTTATGACCCATCCTATGTGATCTTTTCAAGCTAAAGAAAAGATCAAGGTCAATCTATGGTGGTTAACAAAATACAATTTAAATACATGTCTTCTCCATTGCATCTTCGTGGGGAATCGCCTCCTTGCTTCCTTGTTCTTCTTGTCTTCTTTAATAGTTACATTGAATAATTGAAAAACATGTTACACTAATAAACTTACAAGATGAACTCGAGTTACATTCGAGATTTATTAATTACAAGGAATAACGACATGCAAGTCGTATTTAGAAACCAAACCATAAAATCAAAACCACTATCCTATTGGTCTTAGGGCCATAACCAATCACCATGCTCATACAAAAATTAAGAACATGTAACCATATCATATTTCAGATGATCCAATCAAAGAAATCATATAACGCAAAAAATCAGAAAATCAGAATCAAATTCTGATAATAATAAATCGCCGTTTTCAAGCACTAAACGGCGTCAAACGCCTTACAGACGAGTCGATGATAGCGATGCTATCAGTTTTGTTCAGACGCTCGTTTCCAGTCAGAAAACACATATCATTTGCACAAATCAGACACTGGACACAGATTTCACCAAATCTGCGCAGCGTATACAAAAATCGTATCGTATACAATCCCCATATCAAGAACAAACATAAATCATATATATATATATCAATATATATACAGATTATATAATCATCATATGATCATCTCAATCATAATCAATATACAGTTTATACATATATATATATATCAAAATCAACTCATCATACATGACAATCATCAAACATGCTCGTATATATATCAAAATTGTAACATATAACCGAATTAAAACGTTTTTGCAAGTAGCTCTGATGCCATTGAAGGGTTTCGAGGCAACAAACGCAGCGGAATTAAAATAATTAAAATAATAAAATCGAAACCCAATCGCAAGATCCATGCAAAACAAGACGTTTAATTCGTAGTTATGAATGTTTACCTTAAAACGAAGGTTTAACAAATTGATGACAGATGGAGGTCCAATGCAATCACCACGCAACCCTCTTCGAGATCTACGTTGCCAAAGTAGTCCACACGAACGCTTGATCGTTCAACGATCACCGGAGCCGGTACTAGTCGAAGAACCTGCCTCTCTCTCTAGCCTCCCACACGTTTTAATGAATCGCAAAAGTGTTTTCTTAAACAATACATCATAATGTATTTATAGGGAAGAGAGATTGGGCTAAAACCTTAAATCAAATTGGGCTTCTCCAAACCCATCTGATTTGGTTTTATTATTAAATTCGAATTCTATTTAATAATTAATTAAGACCAGCTTAATTAATTAATAACCAATTTCGAATTTAATGATTTAATTTAAATTCATAATTTAAATTAAAACTCCTTTTAAACGTTCTTATTGTGTAACCCTTTAGGTTATTATTACGTTGGCAATAATTTTAATATCCAATAATAAAATTATAAATAATGAGCGGCATCTAGTAATACATCATTGCTACCCAAGTAATAATAATAATTGGTGATCCAATTAAACCTTTCGTGATTAATGTTTCCGTGTAATATAATCCTTTTAACCAAATATTATAGATTAAACTCGAGGCATGTTAATAGTCATCCTCTTCAACGTTTAATCCGGGTTTCCTTGATCAATGAGTAGACTATTAAAACAAATCAATATTTGAGCATGGTCATGCATTTTCATAGTCTCACTCAATCAAGAGGCCAATAATATCTCTCATAATAATATGAGGGTTAAATCCTTAATCTATCATTCATATTTCTCATACGACTCATAATATACCCGGTGTACACTTTTATCATCACCCGGTCAAAGGTAACTTTTAATGTAGTCAAAATATATTAATCCTCGTATAGAAATATAATGATCTCAAGTCTAAGGATCATTACACCATTATCACTGTGAGTCTTTCTAATGACATTATCAACATGTAAAATCTCACAGTGGGTTAATCCAGTGCCATGTATAAAATTACATGCACCTATGTTCTTGACTTTAGTATCACTATACCTATGACCAATGAGATGCGGTCATTCGTCAAAAAACATACTAATCTTTATGCATTATAATTGTCCCATAGTAATAATGCTCGATTAGGGATATTTAGGAATATAAACACTATTCATATAATCTCATTTTTAAGTCACATACTTAAAGATATAGAATACATGTGCTATATTTCAAGGACATTTATTACTCTTACATTTATATCGTAGTAAATTAAGACATAATAAATTAATGTAGAATAATCAGTAGAACATGATCATTAAGTAACAAAATAGTCTTTCCTAGAAGTACAACTACATTGTCTCTAGGGCACTAAAACTATCAGAAGAATGTTCATTTCCTTCAAAAGCTTCCCCTTGATCAGTAGAATCAGTAGTCTCAATACTGCTGGTAGTACTTGAACCATCTCCATTAGACCCTGAAGAATTAGTCCCTGATGAAGTAGACTCTGAATGATTGGTCTTCTCCTCACTAGTACTGTGTTCTCCTTGATTAACTTGCTCCCCCTCAATAGTAGCATTCCTTTGAGAAGCAATATAGATTTCTTCAGGAGAACCTTCGTCATCACTGGAGAGAATCTCATAATCCTTAAGATTTTCAAATTCCAACTTGTTATGACTTTCATCAGTTTGCAAAATTCCAAATTTATTGTTATCAAATTCAACATGAATTGATTCCATAACAATGTGAGTTATGAGATTATAAACTTTGAAGGCCTTTGATGCTGAATATCCTAGAAAGATTGTTTCATCCGATTTGGCTTCAAACTTTCCAAGTTGTTCTGGATGAACTTTCAGGACATAGCATTTACATCCAAAAGTATGAAAGAATTTCACACTTGGCTTCTTTCCTTTGATCATCTCATAAGGAGTTTTACCATGACTGTTTACCAAGGTATAGTTTTGAGTGAAACATGCAATGTTAATGGCTTCTACCCAGAAATAGGTTGGAAGCTTTGCATCTGCAAGCATGGTTCTTGTTGCCTTTATAAGAGTTCTGTTCTTTCTTTCTACAACACCATTCTGCTTAGGTGTTCCAGGTGCAGAAAACTGTTGAGTGATTCCATTGTCTGCACAATACTCCTCCATTGTAGAATTCTTGAATTATGTTCCATTGTCACTTTTAAGTACTTTGATTTGTACTCAGAGCTATTCTGAATGTTCTTGACAAGATCAATGATGTGCTGAGGAGCTTCATCCTTTTTGTATAGAAAGAATACCCATGTGAACCTTGTGTAATCATCCACTATCACTAAAGCATATCTTTTCTTGTTGATAGACATAATATTTACTGGACCAAATAAATCAAGATGCAGCATGTGGAATGGTTTAGTAATTGAATTTTTTGTCTTGCTCTTGAAAGTGGTTCTTCTCTGTTTTCCAAGCTGACAAGCATCACAAAGTCCATCTTGCACATAATTTGCCTGAGGTAGGCCTTTCACCAGATTGTGCTTAACAAGTTGATTAAGCTTCTTGAAATTTAGATGTGAGAGCTTCTTGTGCCAATTCCAGCTTTCTTCATTTGATGCTTTGCTGTAGAGACATCTAACAATTCCTTTAGATGTGTCACTCAAGCTGGCTTCATAGATGTTACCCTGTCTCTAACCAGTTAGAACAATGTCTCCATTCTTCATATTCAAGATTTTGCATCCTTCTCTGTCAAAGATTGATTGGTAACCTTTATCACCCAGTTGACTTATGCTTAAAAGAGTGTGTTTCAAACCCTCAACCAGTGCTACATTTTCTATGATGACATTCCCCAAAATAATTGAGCCATATCCCAGTGTTTCTCCTTTGTTGCCATCTCCAAAAGATATTACTGGGCCAATTTTCCTCTCAAACTTTGTAAGCAGAGACTTCTTTCCAGTCATATGTCCAGAGCATCCACTGTCTAAGATAATTGAATGCTTCTTCCTTGTGCCCTTAACAGAAGACGAAGAAGTTTTCTTTGGAGATCCAGGCTTGTTTGAATCACTTGCCATCAAAGCAATGTTATCATAATCCAATTCATCCTCAGAATCACTGGAATCTGCCCAATCCTTTTGTATGACCATGAGTGCATTACCCTTCCCTGAATTTTTAGGCTTCTTGCACTCACTTGCAAAGTGTCCAAGCTTACTATAGTTAAAGCACTTGATCTTTGCTTTATCAAGCTTGACAATTGTACTTTTACCCTTGTCACCCTTCTTTCTTCTGAAAAGATCTTTTGCTAAATCTTTTCCAATTGAATCTTCCTTTCTTGAAAGCTTTAGCAAACATAGCAAAGAGTTCTTGCATCTCTGATTCAGAATCACTATCATCAGAGTCTATATCAGTAGTCTCTGATTTAGAACTTTTATTGCTTTTCTTCTTCCTTGAATCCTTTACAGTAGGCTCAACATCATGTTATTCTGGAAGCTTCTTTGGCTCAGATTGAGCAGTAAATGCAACAGTTTTCATCTTTCCTTCATTCATGCTCTTCTTCTGTTGTCTATCGAGTTCATAAGCCCTCAGTTTTCCATACACTGCCTCTAATGATATTTCATCCAGATCATTAGCTTCCTCAATTGCAATTATCTTTTCATTGTAGAAATCAGGCAGAGCTTTCATGAACTTTGTATTCATATCCTCCAAGTCATAATATTTGCCATGCATGACCATCTCATTGATGAGTTTAGTAAACCTATCAAAGGTATCAGTTAGTGACTCACCAGACTTGGATTCAAAATACTCATACTGTTGGATGAGAAGTGTCCTCATATTCTTCCTGACAGACTTAGTTCATTCACAATGAACCTTCAGATTGTCCCATATTTCCTTAGCAGTCTTACAAGAGAGAACATAATCAAGACTATTAAATAGTATGTTCCTCACTTTAGCATCCTTAAGAACGTTCTCCTTGTCCTTATCTGACCATTCAAATTTAGGTTTCTCTATCGTATGTTCTGGAACAACTTTACCATCAATAGTTGCTTGACCAACTACCTTTGTTGGAACAAAAGGTCCATATCTTATCCTATCAAGATAATCACGGTTTGTTGCTTCCAAGTGATGCAACATCTTCACTTCCCACAGAGTATACTCACTTCTCTTGAGCATAGGGATCTTAGTATTGCCATCCTTGTAACTAGACATGATTGTAGATCTTTATGATTATCCGAAATCAACCTGCTCTAATACCAATTGTTAACTCGAATAACTTGTAGAAGGGGGGTTGAATACAAGTTATATAATCGTGTCTGATTGCATACTGTAGTCTCTGAATGCATACTGTTCACAGTTTTTGCAGATCTTGAAAAACTAATACAAATGCTAAACCCATTCTCTAGTCCGTGACTCCAGTCCGTAACAAGTATGTAAAACCTCATGTAAAGAGGCCCCGTAATAAAACCTCCTGTTTTGACTTGTTTTTTGCTTGGCCTCGAGGTTCCCGTAGAAAATTTGTTATCCTTTATAGATCAGGGTATTACAAGAAGTGTAATATCATTCTATTCTACACATCACAACTCATGAATTTATTCCTAACAATAACGTCTGCAAGGCCCTATGGGGTCGCCTCTCAAGGTCCTTGCAGGATCACATGGTACTTGGAAGGACCCTTCGAGGTCCCCATCATATACTTGTCTTCACATTAATTGAAAGATACACAACACGTGTCATCATCTTAGCGGTTGATAGCAGATCTCGAGACACGACAGTTGTCTGAAACCATTCAAATTCATAGGGGTCACGATGCGATCCCATGGCACTTGAGATATTTATGCTTTCATCTATAACAATCTATAGCGAGCACATGCCTCGCATCAAAGTTTTGACAAAGTAGTTTTTGACTCCACATCGCATTTTCAATGGCAATATGGACTCGGGGGTAGTTGTTATGTCCAAATCTTGGCATAAGCCCTAAGCAGGGTCCACAACTCACAATGGGCATAAAGATGAAGATTGGGTTACTAAAGCCCACCACCAGGAGTTAGTCTAATATAATATCAAGCACAATATGGAATTTTATGACCCCAAGCTGTGGGTCGAGTTCGCTAGTAGTCCTTAGTATGGGATAGCATCTATCACATCTCTCTGCAAGGTCCAGCGAGGCCTAGAGGTCCAGCGTGACCTAGAATACTCTTAGCGAGGCTTAGAGGTCCAGCGTGGCCTAGAGGTTCAGCTTGGCCTAGAGGTCTAGCGTGGCCTATAATACTCTTATGAAGACTCATAGCTAAGCCCATCGAGGTCGCATGAGTAGATATGAAGGCTCATAACTAAGCCTAGCGAGGTCGCATAAATATATATAGTTAGGTCCAGCGAGGCCTAGAGCATGACTAGCCCAGTGAGGTCGCATGCGAGGTCACACAATTTCATTTTGTTAGGAATAATTCATGAGTTGTGATGTTAAGAATAGAATTTACACATTATACTTCTTGTATATCCTGATCTTATAAAGGATTTAGCACTTTGTATAGGATATGTGTATAAGACAGTTATCTGTAGAGTTTAGTCAGGAATGAACAGTGTATCGGGGACTACATGTCAGGAACAGAAAGCAAATCCTGATGGACGAGTCAAATACTGATGGTTGATCAGATACTGATGCAGTGTGGAATCCTGATATCAGTCGTGTTACTGATGATGTCATTATGGATGCTACAGAAACTGGCAAGTGCTATAAAACAGGATCGTTGTTTGAAGAACAAGCAAGAAGATATTATGAAGGAAAGAATTTTCTATTGATGGAAACTATCAACTGGAAGACAGAACATTGTCATGTATAGATTATATCTTTATGTTGTTAGTTGATAGGTAGCATTATAAAAACTCTCTCAATATCATTGTAAAAAGAGCATAAGTAGTGAAAAAGTGCGAGTGTGCATAGCTCTGTATAAGGTTTGTATTCGAGAGTTCAAAACAAACAGAGAGAGGGATTTATTTTGTCAGCAGCTGCTAAAGGTATTTGTACACCTTTGGTAGAGTTTGTATTTGATTTCATTAATACAAACAGTTTGATTTATTCGTTTGTTCTTGTGCATCTAATAAAGAAAAAATCGGACACGATTATATAACTTGTATTCAACCCCCCCTTCTACAAGTTATTCGAGTTAACAATTGGTATCAGAGCATGTTGATTTCGAATAATTATAAAGATCTGCAATCATGTCTGGTTACAAGGATGGTAATACAAAGATTCCTATGCTCAAGAGAAGCGAGTATACTCTGTGGGAAGTAAAGATGTTGCATCATCTGGAGGCAACAAACCCTGATTATCTTGACAGGATAAGAGATGGACCTTTTGTTCCAACAAAGATAGTTAGTCAAGTAACTGTCGATGGTAAAGTTTTTCCAGAACATACAACAGAGAAGCTTAAATCTGAATGGTTAGATAAGGACAAGGAGAATGTTCTTAAGGATGCTAAAGTGAGAAACATACTGTTCAACAGTCTTGTTTCTGTTCTCACTAATTATGTTCTCTCTTGTAAAACTGCTAAGGATATATGGGACAATCTGAAGGTTCATTATGAAGGAACTAAACCTGTTAGGAAGAATATGAGAACACTTCTCATCCAACAGTATGAGTACTTTGAATCCAAGTCTGGTGAGTCACTAACTGATACCTTTGATAGGTTTACAAAACTCATCAATGAGATGGCCATGCATAGCAAATATTATGACTTGGAGGATATGAATACAAAGTTCATGAAAGCCTTGCTTGATTTTTATAATGAGAAGATATCTGCAATTGAGGAAGCTAATGATCTGGATAAGATATCATTAGAGGCAGTTTATGGAAAATTGAGCCTTATGAACTTGATAGGCAGCAGAAGAAGAGCAGGAGTGAAGGAAAGATGAAAATTGTTGCACTCTCTGCTCAATCTGAATCAAAGAAGCTTCTAGAAGAACAACATGATGAGTCTGTTATAAAGAACTCAAGGAAGAAGAAAAGCAAAGTAAGTTCTGAGTCAGAGACTACTGATGAAGATCCTGATGACAGTGATTCAGAATCAGAGATGCAGGAACTCTTTGTTATGTTTGCTAAAGCTTTCAAGAAAGGAAGATTCAATAGGAGAAGATCTAGCAAAGGACCTTTTCAAAAGAAAGAGGAGAAGAAGAGTGACAAAGGCAAAAGTACAATTGTCAAGCTTGATAAAGCCAAGATCAAATGCTTTAGCTGTAGCGAGCTTGGACACTTTGCTAGTGAGTGTAAGAAGCCTAGGAATTCGGGAAAGGGTAATGCACTTATGGTCACACAAAAGGATTGGTCTGATTCCAGTGATTCTGAAGATGAATTGAATTATGACAACATAGCGTTGATGGCAAATGTTTCAGACAAACCTGGATCTCCAAAGAAAACTTCTTCATCTTCTGTTAAGGTATCACTTCACTCTCTTGATTCATTTGATAGCTTAAATTCTGATGATATTAGATCTATCCATGTAGAGTTTAAGAATCTTATGACTAACTTTAGAATTCTTACTAGTGAAAGAGATGAACTTAAGGTTAAGAATGATAAGTTAGTTAATAGAAATAATTTTCTTGAATCTGAGTTAGTTCAAATGGATGAATATAGGATAAGTTCTGATAAAGCTAAGCATGATTATAGTGTTATTCTTGAAGCTTATGACTATGTCAGAAAAGAACTAGAGGAAGAGAGAGATGTGATTAAGACCATTAATAATTCTAGCAAAAAGACTCAAGAAATCTTTGAAAGTGGAATTCGTGGGAAAGTTAATGGCTTAGGTTTTGATAAGGCTAGGAAAGAAAATGATGATAGTAAACAAGAAGCTAGCACATCCAAATCTGAAGGTAAGAAGATAGTTTCTGAACCTAATCATGTCAAATTTGTTTATTCAAAAGGTACTCTTGTTGTACACAAGAGAATTAACAATAGTAATTCAGATGAGAAAGTGCTAGAGAAACCTAAGACTGTCAACATAGGTTTTCTGTCTAAGTCTCAGTTGAAACAGAGACTAGATGATCTTTTAGAGTCTAGCAAAACCAGGAGGAATAGGAATAGAAAAGAAGGTATTAACAAAGAAAATAATTACAAGAATGTACCTGATGCACCTAGGAAGAAATGCTATAAGTGTGGAAATCATAATCATTTGGCCATAGATTGCAATCAAAAACCTTCTTGGAAAACTGAGTCTAGATTTCCTAAGACTCAGAAAATTCAATACTAACCACAAAAAGCTTGTTATCATTGTGGTAGTTTACTTCATTCCATTTACATGTGTAGAGAATATCATGAACTATATTATGACTATTATTCTCTGAAATCTGAAACTCCTAGTCACAAACAGTTTGTGAGATCATAGTCTAAAGTTGACTCTGAAAAAGGTAAGTCAAAAGCAAAATCCTTAAAGTCTGTTGTTTCCAAATCTAGTAAGAAAGGATCCAATCAAAGTTGGGTCCTAAAAATTTCTAACTAGCTACTTTTTGTTTGCAGGGCACAGAGAAGAAGCATTCAATTATTTTGGACAGTGGATGCTCTGGACATATGACTGGAAAGAAGTCCCTGCTTACAAAGTTTGAGAGGAAAGCTGGCCCAGTAATATCTTTTGGAGATGGCAACAAAGGAGAAATGATGGGATATGGCTCAATTTTTTTTGGAAATGTCATCATAGAAAATGTAGCACTGGTTGAAGGCTTGAAACACACTCTTTTAAGCATAAGTCAACTGGGTGATAAAGGTTACCAATCAATCTTTGACAGAGAAGGATGCAAAATCTTGAATATGAATAATGGAGACATTGTTCTAACTGGTCAGAGACATGGTAACATCTATGAAGCCAGCCTGAGCGATACATCTAAAGGTACTGTTAGATGTCTCTACAGCAAAGCATCTAATGAAGAAGGCTGGAATTGGCACAAGAAGCTCTCACATCTCAACTTCAAGAAGATTAATCAACTTGTTAAGCACAATCTGGTGAGAGGCCTACCTCAGGCAAATTTTGTGCAAGATGGACTTTGTGATGCTTGTCAGCTTGGAAAACAAAGAAGAACCACTTTCAAGAGCAAGACAGAAAATTCAATTACTGAACCATTCCACATGATGCATCTTGACTTATTTGGTCCAGTAAATATTATGTCTATCAGCAAGAAAAGATATGCTCTAGTGATAGTTGATGATTACACAAGGTTCACATGGGTGTTCTTTCTACACAAGAATGATGAAGCTCCTCAGCAAATCATTGAACTTGTCAAGAATATTCAGAATAACTCTGAGTACAAAGTCAAAGTACTTAGGAGTGACAATGGAACAGAATTCAAGAATATTACAATGGAGGAGTTTTGTGCAGACAATGGAATCACTTAACAGTTTTCTGCACTTGGAGCACCTCAGCAGAATGGTGTTGTAGAAAGAAAGAACAGGACTCTCATAGAAGCAGCAAGAACCATGCTTGCAGATGTAAAACTTTCAACCTATTTTTGGGCAGAAGCTATCAACACTGCATGTTTCACTCAAAAATGTACCTTGGTAAATAGGCATGGTAAGACTCCCTATGAGATGATCAAAGATAAGAAGCCAACTGTGAAACACTTTCACATCTTTGGATGCAAATGCTATGTCCTAAAAGTTCATCCAGAACAACTTGGAAAATTTGAAGCCAAATCGGATGAAGCAATCTTTCTAGGATATTCAGCAACAAAGGCCTTCAAAGTTTATAATCTCAAAACTCACATTGTTATGGAATCAATTCATGTTGCATTTGACGACAAGAAATTTGAAACTTTGCAAACTGATGAAAGTCATGACAAGTTGGAATTTGAAAATCTTAATGATTCTGAGATTCTCTCCAGTGATGATGAAGGTTCTCCGGAAGAAATCTCTATTGCTTCTCAAAGGAATGCTACTGTTGAGGGGGAGCAAATTAATCAAGGAGAACATAGTACTCATCAGGAGCAGACTAGTCATTCAGAGTCTACTCCGTCAGGAACTGATCCTTCAGAGACTAGTGAAGGAAGATCAGGAACTAGCAACAGTATCGAGTCTATTGATTCTACTGATCAAGGGGGAGCTTTTGAAGGTAATGAAAATTCTTCTACAAGAGATACCACTAACTCAGGGGGAGAGTCTGGCAGGAGTAGTCTACCACCTGTTAGAAAATGGACAAGGGATCATACTGAGGATTTGATTATCGGTGATCCAAATAGTGGTGTTCAAACTAGAAGATCAGCTCAGAATGAATGTTTGTACAGTTGTTTTCTTTCAAATAATGAACCTAAAAAGGTTGAAGAAGCCTTACAGGATCCTGATTGGGTAATAGCAATGCAAGAAGAATTAAATGAATTTGAGAGGAACAAAGTCTGGAAACTTGTACCAAGACCCAAAGAAAGATCTATTGTTGGTGCGAGATGGGTTTTCAGAAACAAGCTAGATGAATCAGGTATGATTGTAAGAATCAAAGCAAGACTAGTGGCCAAGGGATACTCTCAGGAGGAAGGAATTGATTATGATGAAAGCTTTGCACCTGTAGCACAATTGGAAGCAATCAGGATGTTTCTTGCATTTGCAGCTCATTCAAAGTTCAAGGTATACCAGATGGATGTAAAGAGTGCATTTCTAAATGGAAAACTTGATGAGGAAGTATATGTGGAGCAACCACCTAGTTTTGTTGATCCAAAATTTCCAAATCATGTATACAAACTTGACAAGGTACTCTATGGACTAAAGCAGGCACCAAGAGCATGGTATGAGATTTTGTCTAAATTTCTTCTTGAAAATTGCATCACAAGAGGTACAATTGACAAAACTCTTTTCTTTAGAAAGGTGAAAAGTGATTTGCTTTTAGTTCAAGTTTATGTTGATGACATCATATGAAACACCCCCAGATCCGGGGTCAGGGATCTGGTCGTTACGGTCTCAATATCCATCCACAAAACCAACATAATCTAAATTACAACCTTGTGACCCAAAACAACAACATAAAACACACCCGTTATAGTCCCAGAGATGAAATCAGAGTAACCAACAATATTATTAATCACAAGTTTGAGTTCTTACAACCCAAAGAATTACAATTAACCATTACAAACTCTTTACCATCCATTTGTATATGCCATATAATAAATACACTTGATACTCAAATGCTAACAACTAGCCTACCAGTAGCTGCCTCTTCAGCAATGGTAGCTATGACCTCAGCGATCATTCCTCTGACGGCTGTCACCTGCTTACGCTGAGTGCGCCTTGCGCGGCCATCTGATCTAGCTGTTGTTGTGATATAATAAATAAAGCAAGGGTGAGCAATAGCCCACCTAAAAGAATATAACTGAACAGTAATAATATATAACAGTTCAAAATATCTTTGATACCATATGCCATGCATTAACGATTGTATTACCAATATAAGGTATGAGATGTAGTTACAAAGTAACTTAAAATATAATTGATCCGAAGAAATATCTGCTATGGCAAAGATAAGCAAGATATTATCAAATTTTCATGATAGAGGAACTTGCTGGAAGAATATTGCAATTCCAGTTCAAGTACTTTTCAAACCTGCCAACAATGATAATGTTGCAGAAAATTTCCCAATTTGGAAGATGAACTAATACGGGAGCTTTGCCGCGCCAGGAGCCACAACATTTACGATGATCAGTCGCATGTCATGCTCCCCATCATTTGTTCTCTACATGTAGAAGGAAGCACCGACGGATCGCCCGCCCTCTGGAACCCCCCGGCCAACGGTTGGGCCATTAATTGCTGGACCGGCGCCACTCGGCCACTTACGCGTCTCCTAGTTCGAATAACATCCATAACTCTGAAACATAAAGTTCGTTTCCCTTTCCCCAAGTATAGTACTTGTTGATAGGACTCCACAAAGTAGTCGTATCTAATTGGAAAGGAAAATTTCACCAATATTTCCCAAGCTGATGCTTGTTAATGGATAGACACTTGTTCCATCAATCTTACCCCACGAGCGTTGAGGAGGTAACCAAAAAGATTAATATCGATGTTTGAAAGAATCAAGATGTGAGTGACAAGATAGTTTAGCAAGTATAGGACCGGGCAGTCCAATAAATAACATCTCTCAAGTGAGGTTCCCTTATATATATTTGGAAGTTGAGCGAGTATTTAAATCTTCCTTAAGATAGATTTAAATAAAAATAGAGTTTTGGGAACCTCCCCTTGATAAAAATAGTTATAAAATACTCCAAAATATTTTACACCATATCTGAAGGTGACAGATAATCTTTGAATAATATGAATCATTATAAAAGAACTTAAAAGGATTTAAATAAATATTCCAAGAATATTTATTAACTCAATATTAATTAAGGAATATGAATAAATCATAGTATTCCTCGTAAGTAATCCTCGAATGAATATTTGGAATTATTTACTAAATAACTCTCTCCTTCATATGAATATTCAAAATAATATTCATTAATTAAATAAACTCAAATAATTGTTTAAAATAATGTTCACTAAATAAATCCAATCTTAAATGAATATTTGAAAATAATAATGTTTATTGGTGAAATAAACATCCCTTGGATATTTGATATAATATTCATTGAATTAATAATGAATATTCAACTTAAGAATGATACTTATTGATGAAATAATTGTCGACTGAATATTTGAGACAATATTCATTAAATAAATAATGAATATTCAATCTTAATAATATTTATCGAAGAAATGATTATCGAATGAATATTCGAAATTATGTTCAATAATTGAATCGACTTTAAATGAATGTCGAAGATAATATTTATCGTCTCAAAGGAATATTCAAAATAATATCTATCGATGAACTGGAGTTCGAATCAATGTTCAACTAATATTTATAAAATAAATAGAGATTGAATGAATATTCGAAATAATATTCATTTAAATAAATAAGGCTCGAATGAATATTCAAAATAAAATTTATCCAAGAAATAAGAATGAATATTCTCTAAGTAAATAACTTAACTGAGGGTTCGAAATAATATTCGAATATTAAATCGACTTTAGATGAATATTAAAAATAATGTTCATCGAATAATTAAATATCTGATGAATAACCCGAATAATAGTTATCAAATAATCTCAAAGGAATATCTCAATAATATTCGCCAGACAATAAATGGGAAATATTTACTTAATTATTTTCCTCTGAAAATAATGTCAATATATCAAGAAATAACGACTCCCGGTCTATAATCAAGGAATGAGGTTCAGATGCCCTTCGTTTAAGGGTCTTAGAAATTTTCGGCTTATAACCGATATAATAACTATCTAGCTCATAAGCCAACGATAATTCAGGGAACAAGTATATCAATATGACTTTGAAAGTAGGCATACATGCTATGGCATATGTATAACAGAAAGCATATATATATATATATATATATTCACAACAACAGTCTTTTAAAAAGGATTTGAAACTTGCCTGGAATTCGAGTGTGGGTAGGGGTAGTGGTAGCGTGTCCCGGGTCAGTCTGGTGATCTATAAAGAGCCAAGGCATTCGGGATTAATCACTTAACACTTTACAAGAAGATATATAGACTTCACTTAAGTCGAAACACGTTTTCGCATTATCTTGTTATACACCTCTAGTGTAACTCTTTTTATCACCGATGTGGTTCGACATACGTTCGTTATTATGACCCGTCATTGTACCCACACTTAATACGCAGTTAAGCCATGTAAGTTTTAATATCGATCATTTACGAATCAAGATTGTACTACGAGTTTTATCGTCCGTTTTCTAAGTTATTAACCAAGGTCATAATCAAGCATGCTTCTAGGGGTTCGTTCGCGTTTAACCTTGATTCGAACATTTTTATAAAATCGTAAAACGATCCTTTTAACGCAAGGTTTTCTCCCACACCTTCCTTATTATCTCTATTATTTAATTATCAAAATATACCACTGATTTCGCAATATCACAGGGATCCAATTTCAGTTACGAACTTTTGTTTACGGTTTCGAACCACTTTTACGAATTAAATCATAACTCCTAAACCGTAAGTCCATTTCATACGAACTTTATATCAAAACGAAGCTTGTAACATGATCTAGCTAATCATGGCATAAGTCGAAGCTATGTAGTGAGTTTTATCTACTGTCAAGTTCGGATTTCAAGGTTAAACGAAAATCGGGCAT
This sequence comes from Kitagawia praeruptora, assembly GCA_037693485.1. Taxonomy (NCBI): domain Eukaryota; kingdom Viridiplantae; phylum Streptophyta; class Magnoliopsida; order Apiales; family Apiaceae; genus Kitagawia; species Kitagawia praeruptora. Next base: position 24,169,425 of record CM075350.1, on the reverse strand, counting down.
TACGACGGCTATAAATCGAACGTTCTACTAATCGTAACACTAAAACCAAGCCACACCGGGCACCAATACAACTTATACATATGATTCTAATCTCAACAAGCTCAAGAACACAATATTGTACCAACATAATCATCATCTCTTAAATCCATTAGATCTACCACATACTCATGATTATAACATCACTAACATGCTCCTAACACTTAAATCCATCAAGAACATGCAAAAACTCAAAGTAGACCTAGGGTTTCAAGATCATTATACCTTCTTGAGAGTGTGATATAGCCTTACAAAGCTTGGTATGGTCCTTGTCTAGCTTTAACAAACCTAAGATCAACCAAAGAATCATGAAAATCAAAGTTAGTTCTTGAAGAACACTATTCATCCTCCTCTTTAATGATTTTTTTGAAAATGGAAAAAGAAGAGATTGAAGCTAGGATTTTGAGGAGATCATTTTTATGAAATGTAAGACTCACCATAATTATTACAAGATCAAAAGATGGTGTGAAGATGGATTTTGTTTTTGGAATTAAGCATGGGCCGAATGGGGTTGTTCTTGGTGGGGGAGAGAATGGTTTTGTTTTCTTTGGTTAATACTCATCCAATCTCATCTATTTCCAAGATAATATCTTGGATAAAGTCACTTTAATAAAGTGATGATGTATAGCATGATGAAATGGCAAGACAAGTTGTAACGCCCCCAAATCCGGGGTCAGGGATTTGGTCGTCACGCGGAAAACCTTAATAACAAATCACCTGTTTAACCACATTAAACCATCTGTAGTCATTAATAAAATTAAGTTACAACAATGAGACCCCAACCACCAAGCATCTTTTAGGTTATAGGGCTAGAAACAAGAATCAACTCTTACTACTAGTATAACTTCGTTGAGAAGTACACCAGCAACTAGTACTACTTTGCGCAAGGTCACATATATATTACACATCAATATACTTACATATAACTTACTCCAGCTATAAACTTTCTAGATCATAACGTCTTCATAAGGGCACGCTGCCCGCTTCATCTAAGCCATGCAGATAACCTCGTCCGGCTACCTTCCACTGAAAAGTTAATATTTGAAAACAAGCAAGTATGAGCGAAAGAATTGCTCAGCAAGTTATTACTAGAGTTTAACAAAATATCCCATCAGGTGCATGGGTTTCCAACATTCAACCGATACTTAATATCATTCTTGAACATTCATAACCACGAAATTCGATAGGGAAAGTATAATGTTTGAAAATAATATTAACTGAACAATGTACCAATATAATATAAAAGGTGTCGTTACAAGGTAATTAAATAGCCACATCTTGTTTGCGCAGTAATACACCAACATAAACTTGCTGGTTATTCAATATGAAATCACTTACTTATTGATAATATAATATCAGTTCTCTTTTGTAACAAGATAATAATCACTACATCATCTTAGTATAATACCTCAAGGTAATATAACATTTAAAATCAAGCTCTCAATATAATCTTTCCATTTCCTTTTATACAACAACTGTATGTAAAAGTAATATAAAATCAGTTTCTCTTCTTACTGTAAAACAATTCCATCATTTGATACCATTTTCCTTTTTCAGTACACAATTCTGAAACCATTATCAATTCTTTCTTTTAAGTTTTGGGGATTTTCACTGTTGCCGAATACGTGAGGCACGATGATCAGTCGTCCTCCGTACCCGTCCCTTTTTACTACCGGTAGAAGGAGGAAGGTACACCACTACATCCCCCTGGAGGAAGGTACACCACTACATCCTCCTTCGGCAACTCTTGGGCCGAATTAAATTATTGATTGCTGGACTGTGCAGCACACAGCCTCCTACGCTTTTTGTTGCTATTCCCCTTTATCAATCATTATTCCATTTATACAAATACCATTCCACATTTTTCCATTTCAATTTCCATTTCCATTCCCACTTTCATTCACATATGTCATCGCCATTTCACATTTCCATATTCGTATTATAACCATTTGAAAACATTCATAAAGATATATCATCAGTGTATCAATTCAAGACATACATTCATCTCACTATGAAATTCCTTAAACAACCTTTTAACAATATTTAATCATCCTTAAAACACTTAGAATATCTAAAGAATAACTATTCAATAATCCCTTTTTAAATGAATATTATAATTAATATTCATTAAATTAAATAACCATTAACATAACATTTATCATTATCATTCCAAACATTTTTAACCAAAAATGTCTCCTTTATAACCATCGAAATATCTTTATTATTATTCCGGAACAAAGCGATTTAAGAAAACATTTTAAAAAAAATAATATTCATCTAATTAAATAAATTTAATTAGACGAATAAGGTTTATTTAATTAGTAGATGCTTCAAGAGGTATCTAATAATTAAATAAACACTAGTTTATTGGTGATGTTGCCATTAGGTTAATTATTGCGAAATTCTTTCTAAAAACTTTGTCCGGGTTTTCGAAAATATACATTTCAAGATAACCCCTTCCACTTTTCCATTCATATATCAATACCTTTAAAATACACCAACTAAAATACTTTACATGTAAGTCCCTTTTCAGAAAAATCTGTAGACATCAACCCTTGTCCCCTTATATAACAAAATATTTATTAATAACGTCTGAAAGAATTTAGAACTCAAATATCCTCAATTTACACATAACGGTAATATTATAAAATAACTTTAGATAACAACTGATAACATAATATCATAAAATAACCATAATAATAACTGATACCATCCCTTCCCATATCACTTTACTCCTTATAATATATCACTCTCTCCATATCACATATATTTCCAATCAAACCATTTTACTTAAAAGTAAATAATTTATCAAGATAAAGATAGAAGAAATCTTGCAAATATGGACTGAGGTCTTATTCTACACATTTCATATATTTTAAAATAAATATACTCTGAACGATAGAGTATGTATAAATAAACTTGCCTCTGGTCCTTAGCACCAAACGGAACACCGCGAATAAATCCTTGGCGTTTCGCCCAAGCAGTTCCATGAACTTTACACGACGCCTCGATCCTTCCTTTTTGATACACGTTGCTCCACTTGATCACGCCCTAATGGTACTGTAATTGTTACGAGTACGCGTAAGTCCACCCTCGTATCTCGAGTAGACCCAACTCAGAATTACCACTGAGTCACTTAAAGTCGTACTATAGTTGTTATCCCTATAACTGACTACTCAAATACCAATTAATGCACATAACACATTTAATCAACTTCACTTAACATATACAATTATAATACTAGTGTCATTCTATGACAAAACTCAGTTTATAAATAATCCTCAAAACGCATTTAATCCCCGAAACACATGAATCCTTGAATTAAATCACTTAGCACATAAATCCTCGAAATAAATCACTTAACACATATACACATAAACAGTTAACACCCAAATCATACCTTTAAACCATTGAAATCAAATAAGTTAAATAAATTTAAATGCAGGGGATTTTCAGAAAATTTCGGCATGTAGTATTCGTTTATCGGACTATGGGCTCAGCCCCTCCATGCCAAACAAAACAATTTATAACCCTGCTTTTGATAAAATAAAAGCTGCCTCAATTTGCAGCAACATAAAAGTAAACAAATAATGAAAAGTACCCGCCCAGACATGCGGCACCTAGCACATAATAATTAACACTACTACTTACGCTACACCAATGATCGTATTTCTCACGCATTTTAATGATACACGTGACAACCAATCATTGATGTTCGTAAGCCCTAGGGAACAACCCCTAGCACTAACTATTACTTACGCTATATCAATGATCACATCACTCAAGTATATTAATTATACTCGTGATAGCTAATCATGGATATTCGTAAGCCCTAGGGATTAGTCGAAAAGAATTACACAAGTCCTTTAAATATTGACATTTAAAAACTTGTGATCTTCTCATAACCCCTAGCACAATTCTAATTATTATAAAATTCTAACATTTAACATGTATCACGTATTCCCATACTTACCATTTAGCACATAAGCATTTCCGACATCGTATGCAACTAGCAACTCATATAACCTCCACAAATTATACGACAACTGATAATTACCCACTAATGACCACAACTAATACCAAGTAGTTTACAATTATAACGTTCCACAAATACTAGGACTCCACTTACTACACATAGCACATAAACATTTACAACTTAGTACTTCACATAAATTCCACATTTTATACGACAATTAATACTTACAATTAACAACTAACAATTCGAAAATTAATAATTACTAAATCCGAATACTTAATCAAACTCATAATACTTAACCACCAATAATCATCAAAACATATTTCCAACTCGAAATACATGCCACAATTATACTTAACCACCTCGATACTAAATAATTATATTCTCCGAATTAATCACGGAAATACAACAATGATATTGCAATTTAAACTAATTAAATTACATCAACTACATAATTATATCACAATTACATTACTACAATCACAATAATTAATCTAAATGAGGAATTAACAATTTTCATCGGAAAAATAAAACGAAGTAAATAAATAAATAAGGTATAAAATTTATACCTCTTCCGATTCCGACCCGTAATTCAAGCCACCGGAACCAATCTCTCCACCATTTCTCATCTCTCTCTCTCTCTCTCTCTCCCTCTCCCTCTCTCTCTCTCTCTCTCTCTCTCTGTTCTCTTCGCGCCACACCATCGGCCGCCAACGCGGCGGCGCCGCCCCTCCCCGCTTCCCTTGCTCTCGTCGCTGCACCCCCACCCCCTTCTCTGCACACACGAGCCCCCCTCCCAAGCTGCACACACCTATACACGCATCTATATATGTATGTATAGGTTCAATTTGATAAAAATTAAAACCCCCAAATCTCCTTTTCCCCCAATTCAATTTCTAAACCCTAATTTCTTCCCCCTTTTCTTCTTTCTCTCTCCCCGATATGCTAACAGCGTGTGTGGTGTTTTGTGGTGTTATTGGGCTTGGCCCAATAACTTATATTACTACTAACACTTAACTCCGAGCCCAAATAAAACACTACTCATTCTTGTAAAAACTAATACACATCTTTTATAAATCGAAATTAAATAGAAAATTGGGAAAATTAAACTTTTCATTTTTAAAATGAAGAGTATAAAATTATGAACACCCACATATTTTTAAAACATTTTTCGGATCAAAAATGAATTAAATATGAATTTTCAAAGTTTTGATCCTTTAAATACAATAAAACTCTTAAAATCATTTTAAAATACTGAAACATCCAAATTAATTCACCCAACCATTTTAAAAACTAAATAAATATATAAAGATAATATTACAAAAGATTTCATGATTTTTAATTCCTCCGATAATTTTATAAAATTAACAGAGGATCAAAATGCATGATTTAAATATATTTAAATCCTCAAAAATATAAATAAAATACATCAGCCTTCACAACTCACACAAATCATCATATAAACACATAAACACAACTTCACATACATTACACCTTCCAACAATAATCACATAATATAGTTCATAATTATACTGAACCAGACAATAATTAAATAATTCGCTTTTGAAATTCCTTGAAATGGAATAATGAACAATAAAATAAAATAAAAAATTTCCTCCTCATTTTAGGAAAACATTAATATTCTTAAAATAATACTAAAATCATTTTCTGAAAATTCGGGTTATTACAGTCTACCCCCCTTAAAAGGATTCCGTCCACGGAATCAGCTAAGGCCACTACTGGGATTCCTCAACTCCTTCATCATCAACTTTCATTCTACAATACCGGAGATAGTGTCCCTTCGTAAACAACTCCTCCGAAACCTTAATTCAATCATAGAATCCATACTTGACACAGTTATCACTGGAGTCTCACAACCCCATCACTATTCCTTTCACACATATATCTTGACCAACTTTCATTATCATACTATCCTTGAGAGAGAATTCACTGATTCCATTACATAACACTCTTGAGAGAGATTGCACTCATTCCATTAATCATAACATCCATGAGAGAGAGCGAACTAATTCTATCAATACGCCACTGATATTCTATTCGTTTTGCGATTCGCTCCTGCTCTTGGCGATTCCATTCGAATCTAACTTCTATCAGCGAATTTCGAGTTGACCGACCTGGCTGGCACCCCCTTGAAATTCATTAGAGATAACCAGAATCATGGAGCTTTAAAAAGATAGCTGTCATATCAAGACAAATGTCACCCACTGGTGACCATAGGATTATGAGTTTTGAAACAAACCTTCTTGGAAATAAGAGAATTTACTGAGAGATCAACACGATCGTAAGAACTCACGTTGTGTGTCTCTGTTAAGACATTACTAAAGGTAATTAGCCTTCTTGTATTTCACAACTCACAAGTGATGGCGTCCCATCAGACTTCTATCACACAGACAGATAGTCCTTGTGGCCCCTATATGTATAGGGTTGTTCGTCTCAGTGGAAGTTGAGAAGTATGAAAGCAATTCAAAGTCAAGTCAATAACAATCATCTTCTGACAATTAATTATCAAAGGGACACCTTGGATTAAAATCGAACAATTTCCAAGGCGCGATCTCCAAAGAAAAGGATAACCAGAAAGATACTGGTATTCAACAAGCAAGTGGTGCTATATCACCATTGAATTATCCACTATTGAAGAAAAGTGGAAGTTTGAAATAATATCATTCGATAGGGCTTCGAAAACCTGAAGGTAGGGATAATGACAGCTTCTGGCACAATTGAAATTTAATATGGCTTAACACAAGTATTAAAGAATAACTTCGAAGAGGAAATATATCCTTTATCAAAATTCTCCCTTAGAGATATGTCAAATAATTCATAGATTGGGGAGGTAATCAAAAAGATTCAACAATGGGGATATTGCCAAGGTCTCCACAGATGCCTTTTATGTCGGCTCCTCTGACGGATAATCGTTCGATCCCAGAGCTGTTCTTTTCCATGCACACCCAAGGTGCTTGATAACTTACGTCATCGTCGACTCGTAATAGTCACTAAGGATTCAATCATCGACATTAATAATCGCAGGGAGTTCTATTTCAACATATCCTTCAACTTAGCATTCAAATCTTAACTTAATCATTGGCACTACACCCGGTAGTCCAACATGAACTCTACATGAGCTCTGACGTTCTCACATAACTATACACACTCTTACTCACTCTCGTTTCTAGTTTACTATAACCTCAGCTCTGATACCAAACTGTAACGCCCCCAAATCCGGGGTCAGGGATTTGGTCGTCACGCGGAAAACCTTAATAACAAATCACCTGTTTAACCACATTAAACCATCTGTAGTCATTAATAAAATTAAGTTACAACAATGAGACCCCAACCACCAAGCATCTTTTAGGTTATAGGGCTAGAAACAAGAATCAACTCTTACTACTAGTATAACTTCGTTGAGAAGTACACCAGCAACTAGTACTACTTTGCGCAAGGTCACATATATATTACACATCAATATACTTACATATAACTTACTCCAGCTATAAACTTTCTAGATCATAACGTCTTCATAAGGGCACGCTACCCGCTTCATCTAAGCCATGCAGATAACCTCGTCCGGCTACCTTCCACTGAAAAGTTAATATTTGAAAACAAGCAAGTATGAGCGAAAGAATTGCTCAGCAAGTTATTACTAGAGTTTAACAAAATATCCCATCAGGTGCATGGGTTTCCAACATTCAACCGATACTTAATATCATTCTTGAACATTTATAACCACGAAATTCGATAGGGAAAGTATAATGTTTGAAAATAATATTAACTGAACAATGTACCAATATAATATAAAAGGTGTCGTTACAAGGTAATTAAATAGCCACATCTTGTTTGCGCAGTAATACACCAACATAAACTTGCTGGTTATTCAATATGAAATCACTTACTTATTGATAATATAATATCAGTTCTCTTTTGTAACAAGATAATAATCACTACATCATCTTAGTATAATACCTCAAGGTAATATAACATTTAAAATCAAGCTCTCAATATAATCTTTCCATTTCCTTTTATACAACAACTGTATGTAAAAGTAATATAAAATCAGTTTCTCTTCTTACTGTAAAACAATTCCATCATTTGATACCATTTTCCTTTTTCAGTACACAATTCTGAAACCATTATCAATTCTTTCTTTTAAGTTTTGGGGATTTTCACTGTTGCCGAATACGTGAGGCACGATGATCAGTCGTCCTCCGTACCCGTCCCTTTTTACTACCGGTAGAAGGAGGAAGGTACACCACTACATCCCCCTGGAGGAAGGTACACCACTACATCCTCCTTCGGCAACTCTTGGGCCGAATTAAATTATTGATTGCTGGACTGTGCAGCACACAGCCTCCTACGCTTTTTGTTGCTATTCCCCTTTATCAATCATTATTCCATTTATACAAATACCATTCCACATTTTTCCATTTCAATTTCCATTTCCATTCCCACTTTCATTCACATATGTCATCGCCATTTCACATTTCCATATTCGTATTATAACCATTTGAAAACATTCATAAAGATATATCATCAGTGTATCAATTCAAGACATACATTCATTTCACTATGAAATTCCTTAAACAACCTTTTAACAATATTTAATCATCCTTAAAACACTTAGAATATCTAAAGAATAACTATTCAATAATCCCTTTTTAAATGAATATTATAATTAATATTCATTAAATTAAATAACCATTAACATAAAATTTATCATTATCATTCCAGACATTTTTAACCAAAAATGTCTCCTTTTTAACCATCGAAATATCTTTATTATTATTCCGGAACAAAGCGATTTAAGAAAACATTTTAAAAAAATAATATTCATCTAATTAAATAAATTTAATTAGACGAATAAGGTTTATTTAATTAGTAGATGCTTCAAGAGGTATCTAATAATTAAATAAACACTAGTTTATTGGTGATGTTGCCATTAGGTTAATTATTGCGAAATTCTTTCTAAAAACTTTGTCCGGGTTTTCGAAAATATACATTTCAAGATAACCCCTTCCACTTTTCCATTCATATATCAATACCTTTAAAATACACCAACTAAAATACTTTACATGTAAGTCCCTTTTCAGAAAAATCTGTAGACATCAACCCTTGTCCCCTTATATAACAAAATATTTATTAATAACGTCTGAAAGAATTTAGAACTCAAATATCCTCAATTTACACATAACGGTAATATTATAAAATAACTTTAGATAACAACTGATAACATAATATCATAAAATAACCATAATAATAACTGATACCATCCCTTCCCATATCACTTTACTCCTTATAATATATCACTCTCTCCATATCACATATATTTCCAATCAAACCATTTTACTTAAAAGTAAACAATTTATCAAGATAAAGATAGAAGAAATCTTGCAAATATGGACTGAGGTCTTATTCTACACATTTCATATATTTTAAAATAAATATACTCTGAACGATATAGTATGTATAAATAAACTTGCCTCTGGTCCTTAGCACCAAACGGAACACCGCGAATAAATCCTTGGCGTTTCGCCCAAGCAGTTCCATGAACTTTACACGACGCCTCGATCCTTCCTTTTTGATACACGTTGCTCCACTTGATCACGCCCTAATGGTACTGTAATTGTTACGAGTACGCGTAAGTCCACCCTCGTATCTCGAGTAGACCCAACTCAGAATTACCACTGAGTCACTTAAAGTCGTACTATAGTTGTTATCCCTATAACTGACTACTCAAATACCAATTAATGCACATAACACATTTAATCAACTTCACTTAACATATACAATTATAATACTAGTGTCATTCTATGACAAAACTCAGTTTATAAATAATCCTCAAAACGCATTTAATCCCCGAAACACATGAATCCTTGAATTAAATCACTTAGCACATAAATCCTCGAAATAAATCACTTAACACATATACACATAAACAGTTAACACCCAAATCATACCTTTAAACCATTGAAATCAAATAAGTTAAATAAATTTAAATGCAGGGGATTTTCAGAAAATTTCGGCATGTAGTATTCGTTTATCGGACTATGGGCTCAGCCCCTCCATGCCAAACAAAACAATTTATAACCCTGCTTTTGATAAAATAAAAGCTGCCTCAATTTGCAGCAACATAAAAGTAAACAAATAATGAAAAGTACCCGCCCAGACATGCGGCACCTAGCACATAATAATTAACACTACTACTTACGCTACACCAATGATCGTATTTCTCACGCATTTTAATGATACACGTGACAACCAATCATTGATGTTCGTAAGCCCTAGGGAACAACCCCTAGCACTAACTATTACTTACGCTATATCAATGATCACATCACTCAAGTATATTAATTATACTCGTGATAGCTAATCATGGATATTCGTAAGCCCTAGGGATTAGTCGAAAAGAATTACACAAGTCCTTTAAATATTGACATTTAAAAACTTGTGATCTTCTCATAACCCCTAGCACAATTCTAATTATTATAAAATTCTAACATTTAACATGTATCACGTATTCCCATACTTACCATTTAGCACATAAGCATTTCCGACATCGTATGCAACTAGCAACTCATATAACCTCCACAAATTATACGACAACTGATAATTACCCACTAATGACCACAACTAATACCAAGTAGTTTACAATTATAACGTTCCACAAATACTAGGACTCCACTTACTACACATAGCACATAAACATTTACAACTCAGTACTTCACATAAATTCCACATTTTATAGGACAATTAATACTTACAATTAACAACTAACAATTCGAAAATTAATAATTACTAAATCCGAATACTTAATCAAACTCATAATACTTAACCACCAATAATCATCAAAACATATTTCCAACTCGAAATACATGCCACAATTATACTTAACCACCTCGATACTAAATAATTATATTCTCCGAATTAATCACGGAAATACAACAATGATATTGCAATTTAAACTAATTAAATTACATCAACTACATAATTATATCACAATTACATTAATACAATCACAATAATTAATCTAAATGAGGAATTAACAATTTTCATCGGAAAAATAAAACAAAGTAAATAAATAAATAAGGTATAAAATTTATACCTCTTCCGATTCCGACCCGTAATTCAAGCCACCGGAACCAATCTCTCCACCATTTCTCATCTCTCTCTCTCTCTCTCTCTCTCTCTCCCTCTCCCTCCCTCTCTCTCTCTCTCTCTCTCTCTCTCTGTTCTCTTCGCGCCACACCACCGCGTGACAGCCACCACCGGCCGCCAACGCGGCGGCGCCGCCCCTCCCCGCTTCCCTTGCTCTCGTCGCTGCACCCCCACCCCCTTCTCTGCACACACGAGCCCCCCTCCCAAGCTGCACACACCTATACACGCATCTATATATGTATGTATAGGTTCAATTTGATAAAAATTAAAACCCCCAAATCTCCTTTTCCCCCAATTCAATTTCTAAACCCTAATTTCTTCCCCCTTTTCTTCTTTCTCTCTCCCCGATATGCTAACAGCGTGTGTGGTGTTTTGTGGTGTTATTGGGCTTGGCCCAATAACTTATATTACTACTAACACTTAACTCCGAGCCCAAATAAAACACTACTCATTCTTGTAAAAACTAATACACATCTTTTATAAATCGAAATTAAATAGAAAATTGGGAAAATTAAACTTTTCATTTTTAAAATGAAGAGTATAAAATTATGAACACCCACATATTTTTAAAACATTTTTCGGATCAAAAATGAATTAAATATGAATTTTCAAAGTTTTGATCCTTTAAATAAAATAAAACTCTTAAAATCATTTTAAAATACTGAAACATCCAAATTAATTCACCCAACCATTTTAAAAACTAAATAAATATATAAAGATAATATTACAAAAGATTTCATGATTTTTAATTCCTCCGATAATTTTATAAAATTAACAGAGGATCAAAATGCATGATTTAAATATATTTAAATCCTCAAAAATATAAATAAAATACATCAGCCTTCACAACTCACACAAATCATCATATAAACACATAAACACAACTTCACATACATTACACCTTCCAACAATAATCACATAATATAGTTCATAATTATACTGAACCAGACAATAATTAAATAATTCGCTTTTGAAATTCCTTGAACTGGAATAATGAACAATAAAATAAAATAAAAAATTTCCTCCTCATTTTAGGAAAACATTAATATTCTTAAAATAATACTAAAATCATTTTCTGAAAATTCGGGTTATTACACAAGTGTTGGATTTGTGGTGGTTTTAAGGCTAACTAAGTAGTTGTCTTGCTAAACACTTAGTTTCATCTCTAAGGTGCTAGTTCCTTGGTTTCTAGTTTAGTTACTAGATATTTTCTAGTGGCTTGCACAAGACTCTTGCTCCCTCTGCTTGTTTCTTTGTCCGTTTATTGCTTAATTCGTTGATCGTTCGAGGGAATAACTCATTCGTTTCTAGTTAGGGTTTTACCGAAAACCTTCTTAATAATTATAATACCATCCTCCATCTTACTTAATACTTCTCGAATTTAAATTCCTTAATTCCCTTTTTTTTTTTAAATCCTTAAGTCTTGCAGTGTCCAGGGAAATCTCGGAGAAAATAAAAGTGCTCTTTTTCTGAATCCGACAGCTTTTATATACACTTATTTTCCTCCTGGATCACTAATACGAACTCAGAAATCCGTTCCGAATACCGGGTATAACATTATTATAATAATATTCCAAATTCCACCAAAATCACTATTCATCACTTATTTTTATTTAATTCCTATAATTAGGAAAATGAACCTGGTTCACCCTCGAGTGTTCCTTAACCTTTTTTACGGAACCGCTGGACTTATAATAGATATTGATTTGGATGACACAAGAATAATCTTTCTTGGAATAATATAACTTATATCCCTAGGAGATAGATTATTCTTATCTATGCTGTCAACCAAAAGTATTCTTCGTGACATATAAACCTTGGAACCTATATCCATTCAACACTCATTCCTTAGAACTGTTACTACCTTGGAGTCGAAATCATTGTTCCTTCTTTTCTCAACACTTAATAAAAAGTTTTTAATTCTACCGAAAATTTGGGTTCTTACAGTCTCCCCTCCTTAAAAGGATTCCGTCCCGGAATCAGGTAGAAGACAATTGAGTACTTGTTGGTTATTTCACTTTCCAATTCTCTGGTCGATCCTTACACATTCCAGTCTTTCTAAAGCGCCTCGTACTGGTGTTACAATACACCCCTTATACGTCCTACCAATTCCTCGGTACTTTCACACAACACATTATCCGGTATACGCTCTTGTCCGGCCTTATACTATTAACCTTATTGGTACGGGCAGTGACTTCGGTATCACTAACGCGCTACGAATTCCGGAGATAACCTCACTCGTAATTTTGCAATTCCTGACTGCTTTAACTTTCGCAATCTCGCTCAATATATAAAATTAGAAGAATTTATTGAGAGATCACTATGATCAATGAACATTTGGTATATTGCATAGTTAGTACAGAAGGGGGCCAGCCTTTAGTACTTGACAAGCAATTAAACAATTAATGGCATTCCACTTAGACTTCTATCACACAGACAGAGAGTCACGTAGCAGTACCTCCCCTCCTTAAAGGGTTGTTCTTCTCAATTCAAAAAGATTATGAATAAGAGAGAAGAAAATAAAAGAATTCCAGAGAATTATAGAAAATTTCATGATTTGCAAAAATATCATACTTAGAATTTACCTCTGAACTGTAGAGGTTTATCGGAGACGAAAGTAATTATACTCGCATCAAATACTATTTTAGCATAATCTCAAGTGTCAGCTTATCCTCGCTGCTCTGTCTATCATTCTATGAACTATGTTCTTGTTCAATCTCAGCAATACTTGCTCTTGAAACACCTTCCAACCTTTCCGGTTAAATCTTATATTTCTCGCTTGACATCATTGTTACTAATATTCCATGCCACGCTACTAGAGCTTTCATATCCATAATACTAACGCTATCAGGTTGTCATTCCCAGAGTTCGTTAGAAAGTCCATTCATAACATTCCTTGCTTCATATTTCATAATTATCTCCCAATCTTTTCTTTATCAATCACATCCTTCTTATTATCTGAATCGCATTTACTTCTGTTGTTTAACTCCACCGACATCTCAGTGTCGAGACACTCGTCACCTTTACTCAATACGTGTTACACGTTTGGGTCAAATTTTCCTTTATTCAACCACCTAGATTTCACCTTCTCATCCCACGAGTCTCTTTATTACTCAATCAATCTATTTTATATTTCCTCGAATCTTCCAAACTTAAAAGGAGTCAATTTGTATGTCATTGATGCTCTTAATTCCAACTTTCCGTTTTGGCCCAATACCCTTGCCTTGCCAATTCCATACTTTTCCCGCTTCATTACTGGAGCTTCTCATGAGTCCGCATATCTGACTTTCTCATTGATCCTCAACTCTTCAATCATCGCTATCAGTTACTTGTCTTCATTTCTACTATAATCATTCTATGAACCATCATAGCCTAATCATTTATTTCAAATATCCCGTCGTTCCAAAATTAAACCATCCAAAATAAACCTGGACGATTTCTCTAACTTAGATTCAATTCGACAGTTCCACAATCGTTATCACCTAATTTCTCAGAAGGATCACCATCGTTTATCGTTTACGCAGTGCTTTAATAGCTAAACATACGGATTTCATGGTTGTCAATTTAATATCCTCTAGGAAAACAAAATAATCACTATTCCCTTTTCATAAGGAACGCTTCATGCACTTGACATAGATATTACATGAAGCAGATAAAATTGCAGAAGAGCTTCCAGCAGCATAGCTGGAACAAGCTGGTGAGATTATTAATCATATGTCTCCAGTATAAGACTGGAAGCTTAGCAGTTCACTTAATCACTTTTCCGAACCTCGTTAATCCTTCTCACAAGGATGCTTTTCAGCATCACGATTCTCCAACCTCATAATCCTCTATCTTGTTTACACAGAAATACATCAACATATCTTGCTTGTCATTCATCGTCATGCCAATAGCTTATCAATATCCGTACCAATCTAACTTCTGTATATAATCATCCCTTATTAACTCATCTCTCCTCTTTCTTTCTAAAATACGGGAGAGTCGCTTGGGGAATTTTTTTGCTCTGGCCTGTCGCAGAATTTTCTAGTGTCGGTAATGTGCTGCAGACAAAATCAGGAGTCGAATGTTTACTTAAACTATCCTTATAGTTGGTTCTCGCACCATCATCGGGGAACATAAATTCCTCCATCACAATCTGACCTTCAAGGCCATTCTCATTTTCACGCTATTCCTTTAGTATGAGCATATATACTTACTTCCTTATACTTAAAGTGTCGGCCACCTCATTCGCCTTTCCTGAATATAATAATTTCTTGAAGTCAACGTTTTCTGGATTTATTCCAACTCAGGGTGAAAGCATTCTCCCTTAAATTCTGCTGAATGGGAGAAAGCGTATATCAGTCTTTTCCAAAAGTCATTGCTTCCACCTTTCTGGTGTGAACTTTACTACAGGTACTCCCCATCGTACCTAGGATATTTCCTTACTTAACTCCCTTCCTTATTTTAGGATAATCTCAACCTTATTGGTTCAATCCATACTTCCCCATGGTTTCACACATGCTTCATCTGGCCTTATTATTACTATGTCATACATTCCTTACCAAACTTCCCCTTTGGAGTTCAGAACATTACCTCTTCCCTTATAGGGTTTCTTAGGTCATCGTCATCATCCCTCCTGTATCTTCTGGGTACAGGGTATATCGAACGTCAATAATCAATTTTATAACAATTCTGTCTATGTACTTTTTGAGACTCCTTTCCACAAATCCTTACAGGTTCTTTATACTTTGGTCGATTCAACTTATATCGTCTGAATTCAAAATGTCTTTATTAGGGGTGATGCTATCCTTTGTGCATCCCCAGGGTTCGTCTTAATTTATGGATGCTCTACCCTCAATTCTATTTTCAAGGAATACTTACATTACCCTGAAATTGGCAATCAAATCATGTACCCTTAATAGGGTCTATTTTCAATCATTCTCATCTTAATAATCTATAGGTAGCTCATGTTAACCTTTCTTTCAAACGAATGTCGGTCTACATGACCTCCCAAAAGACAACATATGTCTAACTATTCTTTCATACAGAACTTGGTAATGGTAGAAAGGATGTTCTGGAAGATATTGGTCGTGTTCAACATGAATCTCTTAGTGCCTAATGCTCTTTTGGAGGACACTAAGCTTCAGATAACATTTATGCATCATACTGCACTGACTTTGGCAATCTTCGTAACTTTTCAGTGGTCACTACCCTCAATCCTAATACGTCCATGGTATATATAAAATCCATCATCCTGTATCTCAATTTAATTTATATCAAACGCCCTCGCGGTTGGCACTTGATTAGAAGCACCCCGCTTTGTCCTTACGTTGCTGGTTCAGTCACTTGATAATCCTTAGTGACTTGGCCCCCATCTGGCCATGCTAAATATGTGAGCTTAGGGGTCGGCTAATAGCATTACTTTCCTAGCAATTGCTGGCATATTTCCTTCTACTTTGATACATTTTGATCTTTCCAAAACTTTACTCCATATAAGTCTCACTCGACTTCTCGGTACCATCTCCGGTCACCTTTCCCTTACTTTTTATTCTTTCAGTTAATCTTATCAATTCCACGTACCACAAAAGCTTAACACTTCTGGCATAACAACCTTTTCATTTAAGTCAATCCCAGAATTTCTCAGTCCGGTTGTTTCTTAATTACATTCAACTTCATAATTTTATCCCTACATTCAACTGTAATAATCGGGGTATGTCTACCCACCTGTATAGCGGCTACTTTACCCAATCCGTAGGGTTCACTCCAGTTTCCACTCTCTTTAGTGACGTATTCCGATAATCAGAAAGACAAGGTTTGCTAAAATTTGTCAAATTCCTTTCCAGGATTAGGGAAATTTCAGTCAATCTATCCACCCACTGGTGATACTAAGAAGATCCATTTCGATACCCGAAGAGTATTTCTATGAATACCCAAGCGGGTGAAACCAGAAACAGTTATAATAACGAAGTGATTGACATATAGTTGGGAGTTAACCATTGGAAAGAAGCCCAAATACATACCTCCCCTGGAAGGGTAATCAAAAGTTTCAAACTAAAACATGCCACATCTTCCCGTTACATATTCGTCATAATAATTGACACTACCGAGTACCGGTCGTTCTAACAACTAGTTTCAGAAGGAACACTACCATCGAAGTTAGTCATTTCACAAAATTGGCACTACCAAGGCCATCCGAATCTAGTGAACCGTGTTGTCCAAATATATTCGAAGTTACACTGCCATGCTGCATAAACACAGTGCCTACCCTGCTTGAGATGCACCATAAAATATTGCAAAATTCTCCTTTTTCCATTTAGGCGACGTCAGCGCTGGGTCGTCACCAATTTCATCTTTTAGCTCCAGGAAGATTTTCTCATATTTATTTTGTATGTTCAAACTTTTAGTCTTACCAATAAGTCGGGTTGCGGGACTGCACTCTTTGTAAAGTCCTGAGCAAATCTTTGGTAATACCTCGTGAATCTTATGAAATTTCTCACCTTTGCCGATGTGGTTGGCCTTTCTCCATTTGAAACCGTCTTTAACTTGGTGGGGTCGATCAACACTACTCCTATTGATCATGTGTCCTATTAACTGGACTTCATTTTGCCAATACTCTTACTTCGAGAACTTGGCCTACCCTGTTCCTTCAGGTTTCATCTAAAAGCATTCTCAATTACATCTCAACCACTGCTCGCCTTACCTAATCCATTTATGATTCAGTGTCAGAATAAACTTAAGGTAACTACCATAATCTATTCAAGGAAAAGAAAGAATTTAATATTCCTTTGAATAACATGCATCTAATGTTTCTGGTTCATCATTCCACTGAATTGAACCAAACTTATACTTGGTTCCTGACGATGGCCTCATTACTAGTTTATCACCGAGTTACTGGTCTTCTCCTCTTATAGGTTCTGAGATCATTGTCTCGCTTACTACTTCCTTATATACTTTATCCAATCATACCATCGCCTTCCAATGTCTTTATTTTCTAAGTTGATCTATTCATAAAATGGGCATTTCCCTGCACCAAACCACCTTACCAATCTCAGTTTGACTTTATAAATTACGACCTATGAAATCTGCCTTCTCATGGCGAATTATCATTAACAATATTCACACTAATTCATTTATCACCTGATATGGCACTTGCTGCCTCTATCTTAACTGCTCCTGGAGACTCTGCTTCCTATCCTCTGTTGTTGTCTTTGATAATCATGTATCACTCTAACTCTTTTCTCATTAATCTGAAGGTCTCTAAGGGTCTTTACCTATCCTCATATAAGACCTCAAGTAATCCTTCCAAGTTAACTTAATTGCTGGTACTTCATCCGGCAGTCCAGCTATGAATCCATTATGCATCTTTAGTTCTCTTAATAATATCTCAGTTCTTTACGCTCACTTCTCTAGTTACTGTACCTTAACTCTTACAGTCTCTCTGGCTGTAGCCCTCATTTCCTTAAGGGTAACTCCTTATACTTATCAATATTCCCTTCCTCTGCTGGGTCCTCAACCGGGTCCTCAATAGGGTGCTCTATCGAATCCACCATCCGATCTTCAACATCAAAACAAGCATCATTATGTTACTGCTCATAATCCCCAAGGTCTGTCGCCTTACTAGTCGATACAAGAACGAGCTAAGTTACTATCATGATACTTTAGGGTTCCCATAAGGGTTTTATATGTCTGTACTACATTATGTAGTCCGACTATGAACTTGGCAAGAGTTCTTATTATCTTAATGAATTTATTGTTTTAACGTCGCGTCATCTCTGGGATTTATAACGCTCTCTCTGATACCATTTCTGTAACACCCCCAGATCCGGGGTCAGGGATCTGGTCGTTACGGTCTCAATATCCATCCACAAAACCAACATAATCTAAATTACAACCTTGTGACCCAAAACAACAACATAAAACACACCCGTTATAGTCCCAGAGATGAAATCAGAGTAACCAACAATATTATTAATCACAAGTTTGAGTTATTACAACCCAAAGAATTACAATTAACCATTACAAACTCTTTACCATCCATTTGTATATGCCATATAATAAATACACTTGATACTCAAATGCTAACAACTAGCCTACCAGTAGCTGCCTCTTCAGCAATGGTAGCTATGACCTTAGCGATCATTCCTCTGACGGCTGTCACCTGCTTACGTTGAGTGCGCCTTGCGCGGCCATCTGATCTAGCTGTTGTTGTGATATAATAAATAAAGCAAGGGTGAGCAATAGCCCACCTAAAAGAATATAACTGAACAGTAATAATATATAACAGTTCAAAATATCTTTGATACCATATGCCATGCATTAACGATTGTATTACCAATATAAGGTATGAGATGTAGTTACAAAGTAACTTAAAATATAATTGATCCGAAGAAATATCTGCTATGGCAAAGATAAGCAAGATATTATCAAATTTTCATGATCGAGGAACTTGCTGGAAGAATATTGCAATTCCAGTTCAAGTACTTTTCAAACCTGCCAACAATGATAATGTTGCAGAAAATTTCCCAATTTGGAAGATGAACTAATACGGGAGCTTTGCCGCGCCAGGAGCCACAACATTTACGATGATCAGTCGCATGTCATGCTCCCCATCATTTGTTCTCTACATGTAGAAGGAAGCACCGACGGATCGCCCGCCCTCTGGAACCCCCCGGCCAACGGTTGGGCCATTAATTGCTGGACCGGCGCCACTCGGCCACTTACGCGTCTCCTAGTTCGAATAACATCCATAACTCTGAAACATAAAGTTCGTTTCCCTTTCCCCAAGTATAGTACTTGTTGATAGGACTCCACAAAGTAGTCGTATCTAATTGGAAAGGAAAATTTCACCAATATTTCCCAAGCTGATGCTTGTTAATGGATAGACACTTGTTCCATCAATCTTACCCCTCGAGCGTTGAGGAGGTAACCAAAAAGATTCATATCGATGTTTGAAAGAATCAAGATGTGAGTGACAAGATAGTTTAGCAAGTATAGGACCGGGCAGTCCAATAAATAACATCTCTCAAGTGAGGTTCCCTTATATATATTTGGAAGTTGAGCGAGTATTTAAATCTTCCTTAAGATAGATTTAAATAAAAATAGAGTTTTGGGAACCTCCCCTTGATAAAAATAGTTATAAAATACTCCAAAATATTTTACACCATATCTGAAGGTGACAGATAATCTTTGAATAATATGAATCATTATAAAAGAACTTAAAAGGATTTAAATAAATATTCCAAGAATATTTATTAACTCAATATTAATTAAGGAATATGAATAAATCATAGTATTCCTCGTAAGTAATCCTCGAATGAATATTTGGAATTATTTACTAAATAACTCTCTCCTTCATATGAATATTCAAAATAATATTCATTAATTAAATAAACTCAAATAATTGTTTAAAATAATGTTCACTAAATAAATCCAATCTTAAATGAATATTTGAAAATAATAATGTTTATTGGTGAAATAAACATCCCTTGGATATTTGATATAATATTCATTGAATTAATAATGAATATTCAACTTAAGAATGATACTTATTGATGAAATAATTGTCGACTGAATATTTGAGACAATATTCATTAAATAAATAATGAATATTCAATCTTAATAATATTTATCGAAGAAATGATTATCGAATGAATATTCGAAATTATGTTCAATAATTGAATCGACTTTAAATGAATGTCGAAGATAATATTTATCGTCTCAAGGGAATATTCAAAATAATATCTATCGATGAACTGGAGTTCGAATCAATGTTCAACTAATATTTATAAAATAAATAGAGATTGAATGAATATTCGAAATAATATTCATTTAAATAAATAAGGCTCGAATGAATATTCAAAATAAAATTTATCCAAGAAATAAGAATGAATATTCTCTAAGTAAATAACTTAACTGAGGGTTCGAAATAATATTCGAATATTAAATCGACTTTAGATGAATATTAAAAATAATGTTCATCGAATAATTAAATATCTGATGAATAACCCGAATAATAGTTATCAAATAATCTCAAAGGAATATCTCAATAATATTCGCCAGACAATAAATGGGAAATATTTACTTAATTATTTTCCTCTGAAAATAATGTCAATATATCAAGAAATAACGACTCCCGGTCTATAATCAAGGAATGAGGTTCAGATGCCCTTCGTTTAAGGGTCTTAGAAATTTCCGGCTTATAACCGATATAATAACTATCTAGCTCATAAGCCAACGATAATTCAGGGAACAAGTATATCAATATGACTTTGAAAGTAGGCATACATGCTATGGCATATGTATAACAGAAAGCATATATATATATATATATATATTCACAACAACAGTCTTTTAAAAAGGATTTGAAACTTGCCTGGAATTCGAGTGTGGGTAGGGGTAGTGGTAGCGTGTCCCGAGTCAGTCTGGTGATCTATAAAGAGCCAAGGCATTCGGGATTAATCACTTAACACTTTACAAGAAGATATATAGACTTCACTTAAGTCGAAACACGCTTTCGCATTATCTTGTTATACACCTCTAGTGTAACTCTTTTTATCACCGATGTGGTTCGACATACGTTCGTTATTATGACCCGTCATTGTACCCACACTTAATACGCAGTTAAGCCATGTAAGTTTTAATATCGATCATTTACGAATCAAGATTGTACTACGAGTTTTATCGTCCGTTTTCTAAGTTATTAACCAAGGTCATAATCAAGCATGCTTCTAGGGGTTCGTTCGCGTTTAACCTTGATTCGAACATTTTTATAAAATCGTAAAACGATCCTTTTAACGCAAGGTTTTCTCCCACACCTTCCTTATTATCTCTATTATTTAATTATCAAAATATACCACTGATTTCGCAATATTACAGGGATCCAATTTCAGTTACGAACTTTTGTTTACGGTTTCGAACCACTTTTACGAATTAAATCATAACTCCTAAACCGTAAGTCCATTTCATACGAACTTTATATCAAAACGAAGCTTGTAACATGATCTAGCTAATAATGGCATAAGTCGAAGCTATGCAGTGAGTTTTATCTACTGTCAAGTTCGGATTTCAAGGTTTAACGAAAATCGGGCATTACGACGGCTATAAATCGAACGTTCTACTAATCGTAACACTAAAACCAAGCCACACCGGGCACCAATACAACTTATACATATGATTCTAATCTCTACAAGCTCAAGAACACAATATTGTACCAACATAATCATCATCTCTTAAATCCATTAGATCTACCACATACTCATGATTATAACATCACTAACATGCTCCTAACACTTAAATCCATCAAGAACATGCAAAAACTCAAAGTAGACCTAGGGTTTCAAGATCATTATACCTTCTTGAGAGTGTGATATAGCCTTACAAAGCTTGGTATGGTCCTTGTCTAGCTTTAACAAACCTAAGATCAACCAAAGAATCATGAAAATCAAAGTTAGTTCTTGAAGAACACTATTCATCCTCCTCTTTAATGATTTTTTTGAAAATGGAAAAAGAAGAGATTGAAGCTAGGATTTTGAGGAGATCATTTTTATGAAATGTAAGACTCACCATAATTATTACAAGATCAAAAGATGGTGTGAAGATGGATTTTGTTTTTGGAATTAAGCATGGGCCGAATGGGGTTGTTCTTGGTGGGGGAGAGAATGGTTTTGTTTTCTTTGGTTAATACTCATCCAATCTCATCTATTTCCAAGATAATATCTTGGATAAAGTCACTTTAATAAAGTGATGATGTATAGCATGATGAAATGGCAAGACAAGTGTTGGATTTGTGGTGGTTTTAAGGCTAACTAAGTAGTTGTCTTGCTAAACACTTAGTTTCATCTCTAAGGTGCTAGTTCCTTGGTTTCTAGTTTAGTTACTAGATATTTTCTAGTGGCTTGCACAAGACTCTTGCTCCCTCTGCTTGTTTCTTTGTCCGTTTATTGCTTAATTCGTTGATCGTTCGAGGAAATAACTCATTCGTTTCTAGTTAGGGTTTTACCGAAAACCTTCTTAATAATTATAATACCATCCTCCATCTCACTTAATACTTCTCGAATTTAAATTCCTTAATTCCCTTTTTTTTTTTAAATCCTTAAGTCTTGCAGTGTCCAGGGAAATTTCGGAGAAAATAAAAGTGCTCTTTTTCTGAATCCGACAGCTTTTATATACACTTATTTTCCTCCTGGATCACTAATACGAACTCAGAAATCCGTTCCGAATACCGGGTATAACATTATTATAATAATATTCCAAATTCCACCTAAATCACTATTCATCACTTATTTTTATTTAATTCCTATAATTAGGAAAATGAACCTGGTTCACCCTCGAGTGTTCCTTAACCTTTTTTACGGAACCGCTGGACTTATAATAGATATTGATTTGGATGACACAAGAATAATCTTTCTTGGAATAATATAACTTATATCCCTAGGAGATAGATTATTCTTATCTATGCTGTCAACCAAAAGTATTCTTCGTGACATATAAACCTTGGAACCTATATCCATTCAACACTCATTTGTGACGGCCCCAAATCCCTTAATTAAATTTAGCTAGATAATGGTAAAGCATGCATATTATTTAATTAGACATTACCAATCCCACGCCTAGATCGCCAACAGGTAAGAGTTTGAAACAATATAACTACCAATTCAAAACCACTTATTATTACAAACCACAAATTATTCTAAGTCAAAAGATTACAGACTAAGTTCAAAAGTCTAGCAAAATAAGATTCATCACATCGCCACTCCCTTCTACCTAGAACTGCCTCCTATAGGCTACACCTGAGCCACCACAATTCTTACGCGCAGTCTCAAGAGTCCTTACCATCTTCGAGTTTCACTGAAAGGTTAAGGAAAATAATATCATTGAGCCAATTGCTCAGCAAGTGCATAAACAACAATATAAGACTGGCAAAATAATCCAACTGTAAAGCAAGATATAAAAATCTGCAATTGAAATGTGTCAACTGAATCAATATCAAAATAAAATGAGAAGGAATTGGAATATCTGATAAGACGCTACGAGCAACGCTGGGTGATCAGCCCACGACAGAACTCCGAACCCGCATATCCAATACGGTGTTCATCAAATATAAGGGGATCCCAGGCACACATTGGCCTATAATAGTAACATGATTTGGACCGGCGCCTCGGTCAAAGTAACATTCCATCCAATTCCATTTAGGTTAAACAATGTTTATCAATTTCAATTCATCTCAAAGAAACAAGATTATCAATGTTATATCAAGTGGTTAATCAACAAGAATATGATTCTCAATTTCGAATAAATGACAAGGTCAAATGAAGAAAGTCAATATTTCGGATTCTTAGAAGTTGGGGTTCTATTTAAAATACTTTGGTTAAGTCGAGAAAATAAGTCAAGAATTAATCAGTGTTTTAAGGTAGAAAAGAATTCATCAAACAAGACGATATTTATATAGTTGATTCAAGGGTTCAAGAATTCAAGAAAATACGAAAGGGTTTCCAAGCAATGTGGTCATGATTAACAAGACAAGTCAAGTTCAAGTTCAAAGGATATGAATCAATCACAAGGTATACGACAATATTAAGGTCGGAAAGAATAAGGTATTAATTTGTGACAATCTAGCAATTCGATATCTCATGGCATTCAATATATGGTATCAACAAGGTAAGATAGTACACTTGCCTTAAATCACGAGATCAAACTAGATAGCGTCCTCTTCAATCGGTTCCTTGCCAGGCCTCCAACTCGGACCTATAATAATAATAAACAATATCTTATTTTCCCCTCTTTTGTTTACATATCACAAAGCAATCCTAATAATACTAATGCCCCATCGATATAACCATGCTATACACATACATTCATATATACATGTAAACACATACGTCATGTAAGTCACTTAGCATGTAAATCACTTAACCTACAATGTAGTATGGTATAGTACTATAATGATTCTACGACTTAACATTGGAGATGTGCCGTTAGGGTTTTGGAAATCTTATTATATTTTTAGAAATTTCGGCGGCATCTCCTTTGTATAGTCGTCAAACCATACCGAATATAATCGGTCTCAAGCAACACAAGCAACACAATACCCTTACAATGCCTACAACTCCATCAACAATCGACTACTACTACAATCACCAAGCAATCCTAAGTCATCCTACTATCTCCACGACGACTCGTTAAGCAATTCAACAATCAATTTCACATAGCAATTTAATCATTAAAACAATTAAGTCATGTAGCAATTAAGTAATTAAATGACTAACAATCAACTTCAACTCAAGCACACAATCTCTCCTCACAATCTCTCTTCTCTCCCCCTCTCGGCCTCTTGGCCTCTCTCTCTTTCTCTCCTCTCTCTCTCGGCTTCTCCCTCTCTATCTCTCTCTTCCTCCCTCTCGGTCTCTCTCCCTCTCTCTCAATCTCTCTCTCGGCCTCTCCCTCTCATCACCAACAATCACATACAAAACCCTCACCATGACATACACCATTACTTACACCCAATTTGGATTCAACAATGAAAATTATCACAACCCATCATCACTCACTTGTAAATTCACACAAAAATCAAATTCTAAACTTAACCCATCAATTTTATAGCATGTAATCATAATAATATCAAATCCTTTTTAAATTTATACCTACTAACAACATCAAATTACAATACACACAAACCCACATCTTGTAAACTCAATTAAACTCAAACCCATCATCAAAATCAACTTAAAAAGTTATAAAAACTTACATGCAATCACATATCACCTACTAATCATGTAAAATCATAAAATTAACACTTGCATGCAACCCTTCGGCTCACTTTCAATCATGGCCGAAGGTTTGGGGTCCTCCGGAGAGCCCGAAAATTCGTGGGTCTCTTCCAGGGAGTATACCCAATCATCAACACCCACAAACTTACCTCGATTCTTCAATTTTCGAAAAACCCTAAATTGGAAAAGTGAAGGAAATTGAAATTTAAAACCATGGGTTTGTAGAGGATGACAAGAGGAGTGTTTTTATGTATAATAGTATGTGAGTTTAATGGAGAAATACCTTGAAAAATAAGCTTGAGTTCTAATGGAGGTTGAGAGTTTTTTTGAGAGAATTTGAGAGAGATGAGACACGGGGGGGGGGGGGGGGGGGGTCTGCTCGTATGGAAAAGAAAAGGGGGGGTGGGTTTATTTTGTCTAACACATACACACACACATGTATTTTAATCATATTTTATTGATACATCTTTTAATTAATTAAAAGACTTAACAATTAAAAATATTTTGGATCCAAAAATAATTTATTGACACATAAAATTAGAATATGCAATTCTCTTCCTCAATATATTTTTAAAACATTTTTAAAATCATTTTATGAAAAGATTTGAATTTTACAAGTTTTAATGTTTTTAAAAAGGAAAATAATTGGAAAAATCCTTGTAAAATATTTTAATGCGAAAATAAATTAAACTTTTATTTTTAAAAAGTCTTTAAATGCATAGAGATAATAAAACAAGAAATTTCATGATTTTTACTAACTCCAAGAATTTTATAAAAATGTTTAAGCGCAAATAAAATCATATTTTCACATTTAAAAGCTATACAGAATTTTAATAAAATTTCACGTCGACACCTCTAGCAATTTGACACATAACACATATTCACAATCACACAAACATGTAATGACTCATCAATTAAGGCACATAATAATATTTTTAATGCCAAATAATATAATTTATAGAGTACGAAATTCCCAGATATTACATCCTTCCCCCCTTAAAAGGATTATGTCCCCAGAATCAGCTATGTAAACAAATGAGGGTACTGTTCTAACATATCACTTTCTAACTCCCAGGTTGACTCTTCAACCTTAGGCTTCCTCCACAAAACTTTAACTAACGCAACTGATTTATTTCTAAGCACTTTCTCTCGGCGATCTTCTATTCTGATCTGCCGCTCTACATAATACAAATCTGGCTGAATTTCTACTGGCTCATACTCTATTACACACTTAGTGTCAGGATGAAACTTCTTAAGCAACGATACATGAAAAACATTATGAATATGCTGCATCTGAGGCGGTAAAGCTAATTCATAAGCTACTTTGCCTACGCGTCGCAGAATCTCAAAAGGTCCTACAAATCTTGGACTCAACTTTCCTTTCTTTCCCAAATCTGGTTAATCCTTTCCATGGCGAAACTTTTAACAACACTGGATCACCTACTTCAAAATCTACTTTCTTTCTTGCTGGATCCGCATACTTCCTCTACCTGTCTTGAGCAGCTCGCAATCTTTTCTGAATTATTTCCACTGTCTCTTTCGTTTGCTGAATCAATTCTGGTCCTACTATCTTTCGCTCACCAACTTCTTCCCAACACACAGGAGATCTACACTTCCTTCCATAGAGAGCTTCATATGGAGGCATCCCAATACTAGCATGATAGTTGTTGTTGTAAGAAAATTCCACCAAAGGTAGATGCTCGTCCCAATTGCCTTTAAAATCTATTGCATAAACTCTAAGCATGTCTTCAATCGTCTGAATCGTTCTTTCGCTCTGACCATCTGTCTGAGGATGATAAGCAGTACTCATTCTGAGTTGCGTTCCGAGATGTTCTTGAAACTGTCTCCAAAATCTTGAGTTAAAACGTGGATCTCTGTCAGATACTATAGATACTGGAACTCCGTGACGAGTCACAATTTCCTTCAAATACAAATGCACCAACTTATCTAGCGAAAATCTTTCGTTAATCGGCAAGAAATGAGCTGATTTCGTCAGTCGGTCAACTATAACCCAAATAGCATCATGATTAGCCTTCGATCTTGGTAGACCTACTACAAAATCCATTACAATGTGCTCCCACTTCCACTCAGGTATCTCCAATGGTTGAATTAATCCACTTGGTCTTTGATGTTCTGCTTTCACTCTTTGGCATGTATAACAACGACTTACCCACTCTGCAATTTCTCTTTTCATGTCTGGCCACCAAAAGTTCTTCTTCAAATCTTGATACATTTTCGTGCTTCCATGATGTAATGAAAACTTAGAACTATGGGCATCACACAACAACTCTTCTTTCAACTCTTTCACATCAGGAATCCATATCCTTGAGGAAAATCTTAAAATACCTTGGTTATCTTTCTGCGTACAAATTTCTTCTCCGGTCAATTCATTCAATCTCTGATTCATCACTTCTTCTTGGCATTTCCGAATTTTGTCCAATAATACTGGTTGAAATGTCATGGTATAGACTTGCTCTGCTGGTATCTCTGTTGCACAAACTTCAATTTCTAACTTCTCAAACTCTCTAAACAATTCTTGAGTCATTGTCAACGTATTCAATCTTTCCTTTCTGCTTAGCGCATCAGCTACGACATTCGCCTTCCCCGGGTGATAACTAATGGTACAATCATAATCCTTTATCAGCTCTAACCATCTTCTTTGTCTCATGTTGAGTTCCTTCTGAGTAAAAATATACTTTAAACTCTTATGATCCGTGAATATCTCACACTTCTCACCATAAAGATAATGTCTCCACAATTTTAATGCAAACACAATTGCTGCTAGCTCGAGGTCATGGGTTGGGTATCTCTGTTCATGAGGTTTCAGCTGCCTTGAAGCATACGCAATCACCTTTCCATGCTGCATCAATACACATCCTAAACCCTTATGCGAAGCATCACTGTAGATTACAAAATCTCCTTTATCATCCGGTAATGCTAACACTGGAGCAGTTACCAACCTTTGCTTAAGCTCTTGAAAATTCTTTTCACACTTATCAGTCCATTCAAACTTTTCATTCTTCCGCGTCAACTTAGTCAATGGTACCGCAATCTTAGAAAAATCCTTAACAAATCTGCAATAATATCCTGCTAGTCCCATAAAACTTCTTACTTCTGTTGGTGTCCTTAGTCTTTCCCAATTCACAACTGCTTCAATCTTTGCTGGGTCAACTCGAATTCCTTCCTTACTCACAATATGTCCCAAAAATTGGACTTCCTTCAACCAAAACTCACACTTGGAAAACTTGGCATACAACTTCTCCTTTCTCAATATCTCCAATGCTATTCTCAAATGCTATGCATGATCCGCTTCTGATTTAGAGTATATCAAAATATCGTCGATGAAAACTATCACAAACTTATCCAAAAATTTCTTAAACACTCGGTTCATCAAATCCATAAATGCTGCTGGTGCGTTCGTCAATCCAAAAGCCATAACCAAAAATTCATAGTGAGCATACCTTGTTCGAAAAGCAGTCTTCGGTATATCCTCTGGTTTGATTTTCAGCTGGTGATATCCTGATCTTAGATCTATCTTCGAAAAACATGTCGCTCCTTTCAACTGGTCAAACAAATCATCGATCCTTGGTAACGGGTATCTATTCTTGATTGTCAACTTATTCAACTCTCGATAGTCGATACAAAGTCTCATACTTCCATCTTTCTTCTTCACGAACAATACTGGCGCTCCCCAGGGTGATACACTTGGTCTTATAACTCCTTTGTTCAATAAATCCTGAAGTTGACTGGCGAGTTCCTTCATTTCAAACGGTGCCATTCTATATGGAGCCTTGGAAATAGGTTCTGTCCCTGGTGCTAAGTCAATCGCGAACTCGATCTGACGATCTGGAGGTAATCCGGGTAGTTCTTCGGGAAAAACATCGGGAAACTCATTAACTACGGGAATATCCTCTAATTCCACTCCTTCTCGACTCTTGTCTATCACATAAGCAAGATAAGCCTCACATCCTTTCCTTAACAATCTCTTGGTTTGCATCATGGTAAGAAACGTACTAGTCTGCCTACGCCCCTTAAAGATAACTCTATCGCCTTCTGGAGATCTCAACGTAACTCTCTTACTCTTACAATCGATATGCGCATCATACTCGGCAAGCCAATCCATTCCTAAAATTATGTCAAAATCTCCTAATTGAAAAGGTATCAAGGTGACGGGAAAAAGATGTCCTAAAATCTCTACTGCACAGGGTGAACACACTTTATCTACTGGTATCTGATCCTGATTAGCTAACACAATATTCAAAGCTTCTCTTAACACACAAATATCACACTTCAACTTATTCACAAAATCTTTAGAAACAAACGATCTAGTAGCACCCGAATCAATTAACACTTTTGCACTAATGGCGTTCACGAAAAGCGTACCTGCCACTACATCCGAACTTCTCACTGCATCGTTCATGTTCATGTTGAAGGTCCGGGCATGAATTGGATAGGCTGAAGCTTGATAACTTTGAGCTTGAAGGGCTGGAACTTGCTGAAGTACAGGTGGACTTAGAATCTGAGTTGGAATCTGAGATGTTGCCACTTGGTTCGCTGGGGTAGAGGTAGTCAATCTCATCAAGTTGTTGTTTGGAATAGGCGATCTGCACTCCCTAGCCATATGTCCTACCTTACCACACTTGTAACAAGTCACACTCGATTTCGAATTCCTACACTCGTTAGCATAATGACCTTTCTGATTACACTTGAAACAAACAATATCTGCCTTCACACACGCTCCGGTATGCCTCTTAGAACATGCCTTGCACTCTGGAATAGAGGGTCGGGGAAATCTTGGTTGATTGGGGTTCTGAGGAAGGGTTTCTGAGTTCCTGTTTCTGGGCACATTCCTTTTAAAATTTCTACCCTGGTTCTGAAATCCGGGCTTTCTATCCATCTGATTTGTTGACTTTCCTTGATCCTGATTCCTTTCGATTGCTTCCACTTTCCTCTTTAAATTACCCATTTCCTTCTGATTCTGATCACTCTCACCTTCTATTATCATTGCCTTCTGAACCACTTCTGCATACGAGTTGATCTCAAAAGCTGCAACTCTGCTCCTTAACCATGGCTTCAATCCTTGTTGAAACCTCTTCGCTCTCTTTTCATCCGTATCCACATAATCTCCTACAAACCTTGCTAATTCTGTAAACTTCTTCTCATACTCATCAACACTCATATTTTCCTGCTTAAGATTAAAGAACTTTAACTCCATCTGATTCTGCATATATCTAGGAAAATACTTCTCCAGAAAAATCCTTTTAAATCTATCCCACTGAATTACTTCTGCTGCTTCCAATGCCTTAGCCGACTCCCACCAATAATTAGATTCACCTTTAAGAAAATAACTAGCAAATTCTACCTTCTGCTCATCACTAACCTTCACTAGTGCGAAGGCCTTCTCCATTTCCTTAAGCCATATCTGGGCTTCAACTGGATCTTTTGTTCCTTGGAAATCTGGGGGTTTCACAGCCTGAAAAGATTTAAAAGTTACCACAAGTTGGGCTGGTTGTTGCTGTCCTTGTTGCTGTTGCAATTGCTGATGTTGTTGCTGAGCCAAAGTAGTCGTCTATTGTTGCAAAAGTCCCAAAAGTTGGGCCATATCCATATTGCCTTGATTACCATCTCTATTCTGATCATCTTGATCCCTATTTTGATTAGCTCTAGTATTGCTCCTTCTTGGAGGCATCTTTCTGAATATTAAACAAGCATCTATTTATCCACAAGCATACATCTAACCGCAACATGGCACAATATGGTCTAACAGTTCTAATATGACATGGTACAACCTAAAATTTAAACAATCTCACGTGCCCAAATAATACGATAAAAAGGAAACGATAATAATAATAACGATAACGGTACCGATGACATCCATCGATAACCCAAATCCAACAGTTCAAAGTACCAACCAACATAAAGTACGAAAACCAAAACTGAAAGTACGATAAAGTCTAATCAACATAAGTCTGATAATCATATGGTTATTGTAACACCCCCAGATCCGGGGTCGGGGATCTGGTCGCTACGGTCTCAATATCCATCCACAAAACCAACATAATATAATTTACAACCTTGTGACCCAAACAATAACATAAAACACACCCGTTATAGTCCCAGAGATTAAATCAGAGTAACCATCAATATTATTAATCATAAGTTTGAGTTCTTACAACCCAAAGAATTACAATTTTTACCATTACATATTCTTTGCCATCCATTGGTATATGCCATATAATAAATACATTTGATGATCAAATGCTAACAACTAGCCTACCAGAAGTTGCATCCTCAGCAATGGTAGCTATGACCTCAGCAGTTAATCCTCTGACGGCTAACACCTGCCTATGTTGGGTACGCCTTGCGCGGTTATCTGATCTAGCTGTTGTTGTGATATAAATAAATAAAGCAAGGGTGAGCAATAGCCCACCAAAATATAATTGAACAGTGATAATGTATAACAGTCCAAAATATCTTTGAAACTATATGCCATGCATTAACGAACGTAGTACCAATAAAGGTATGAGATGAAGTTACAAGGTAACTCAAAATATAATTGTTCTGAAGAGATATCTGCTATGTCAAAGATAAGCAAGATATTATCAAATTTTCATAATAGAGGAACTTGCAGGAAGAATATTGCAATTCCAGTTCAAACACTATTCAAACCTGCCAACAATGATAATGTTGCAGGAAACTTTCCAACATCGAGAGATGAACTAATACTGGAGTTTGACGCGCCAGGAGACATAGCATTTACACGATGATCAGTCGCATGTTATGCTCCCCACCTCTTGTTCTCTACATGTAGAAGGAAGCACCGACGGATTTACTTGTCTTCCGCCCTCTGGAACCCCCTCGGCCAACGGTTGGGCCATTTGCTGGACCGGCGCCACTGGGTCACTTACGCATCTCCTAGTTCATTTAACATCCATGACTCTGAAACGTAAAGTTCCTCCCCCTTTCCCCAAGTATATTACTTGTTGATAGGACTCCACAAAGTAGTCGTATCCAGTTGGAAAGGAAAATTCACCAATATTTCCCAAGCTAATGCTTGTTAATGGATATAAACTTGTTCCATCAATTCTTACCCCTCGAGCGTTGAGGAGGTAACCAAACAAATTCATATCGATGTTTTGAAAGAATCAAGATATGAGTGACAAGATAGTTTAGCAAGTATAGGACCGGGCAGTCCAATAAATAACATATCTCAAGTGAGGTCCCCTTATATATTTTTGGAAGTTGAGCGAGTATTTAAATCTTCTTATAAGATAGATTTAAATGAAAATAGAGTTTTTGGAAACCTCCCCTTGATAAAATAGTCATAAAAGACTCTGAAATATTTTACACCATATCTGAAGGTGACAGATAATCTTTGAATAATATGAATCATTATAAAAAGAACTTAAAAGAATTTAAATAAATATTCCAAGAATATTTATTAAATCAATAATAATTAAGGAATATGAATACATCATAATAGTGCTCGTAAGTAATCCTTGAATGATTATATAGAATTATTTACTGAATAACTCTCTTCTTTAAATGAATATTCAAAATAATATTCATTAATTAACTAAACTCAAATAAATGCTTAAGATAATATTCAATAAACAAATCAAACCTTAAGTGAATATTTGAAAATAATATTCATATAATAAATAATATTCTAAATAAATATCCAACTAATATTCTTTTGGTAATCAAAACTTTAAAGGAATATTCGAAGCAATATTCCTTAAATAAATAGAACTTCGAATGAATACTTTTAAATAATATTCATTAAGTACATAAAATCTTAAATGAATATTCAAAATAACATTCATTAATAAATAAATCCCAAATGAATATTCAATTGATATTCATTAAACAAATAATATTCTAAATAAATATCCAAATAATATTCATTTAGCAAATAATATTCTAAATAAATATCCAAATGATATTCATTTAGTAATCAAAACCTTAAAGGAATATTCCAAATAATATTCCTTAAGTAATTAGAACTTCCAGAGAATACTTTTAAAATAATATTTATCAATTACATAAAACTCAAATGAATATCCGAAAGTGATATTCATTTAATGAATAAAATTCCAATGAATATCAAAGT
This sequence comes from Kitagawia praeruptora, assembly GCA_037693485.1. Taxonomy (NCBI): domain Eukaryota; kingdom Viridiplantae; phylum Streptophyta; class Magnoliopsida; order Apiales; family Apiaceae; genus Kitagawia; species Kitagawia praeruptora. The sequence goes on along the minus strand of CM075350.1, from coordinate 24,135,389 downwards.
AATAATTCATTTAAATAATCCATCTCTAAATGAATATTCGAAACTAATATTCATTTAAGTAATTAAAGCTCAAATGAATATTAAAATAATATTCAGCGAATAAATAAACGCGAATGAATATTCAAAATAATATTCATGTAGTATTTCTCGATTGAGATAATATTCAAATAACATTCCTCGAATAATTTCCAAGTAATTAATACTTCATGGAAAATATAAATAATGTTCATAAATAACATTCCTCAATAAACTGTCACTGGAATCCCTCCGGGTTTCCACGACTATCTCTATATTACAAAATAACGACTCCCGGTCTATATTTAATGAAGGAATATCATACGCCCTTCACTAAGGGTCTTAACAAGACAATCCGGCTTATAACTGATAATTCATATCTAGTCTATAGGCCAATATCAATTCAGGGAACAAGTATATCAATAGACTTGAAAGTAGACATGCATGCTATGGCATATGTATACAACAATCATCATATATATTATCACAACAACAGTTCCAAGTATTGGAAACTTGCCTGGGAATCGAGTGCGGGTAGGGGTAGTGGTAGCGTGTCCTGGGTCAGCCTGGTGATCTATAAATAGCCAAGGCATTCGGGATTAATCACTTAACATATTTAAAAAGGTTAAGTATACACTCTACTTAAGTCGAAACACGATTTCGAATTATCTCGCTATACACTTCTTAGTGTAACTCTTTTATCACCGATGCGATTCGGTATATGTTCGTTATTACGACATGTCATTGTACCCACACTTGATACATACTTATGCCATGTAAGTATTAAGATCGGTCATTTACGAATCAAGATTGTACTACGAGTTTTATCGCCCGTTTTCTAAGTTATTTACCAAAGTCATAATCAAGCATGCTTTTAGGGGTTCGTTCGCGTTTAACCTTGATTCGAACATTTTTTATAAAATCGGAAAACGATCCATTCGACATGTGGTTTTCTCCCACACCTTCCTTATGATCTTTAATATTCAATTATCAAGTTTTGTAACTGAATTACTCATTTAAGGGAATTCAATTGAAGTTACGAACTCGCACCTACGGTTTCGAACAACTTTTACTAAATCGACCATATCTCCTAAACCGTAAATCGCCTCAACACCATTTTTATATGGCTACAAACTACAAGACAAGCTCTTTACAGCCATGACCAGTGGTGATTATAACCAGTGGGGGTTTAAGTCCGAAAGTTATGCACAAAACAGGGGATTGAAAAATCGAGCATTACGACGGCTATAAACTAACGATTCCCAAAATTAAAATCATGATCTAAACGTCAATCAACAACCAATATACCAAGATCTCATGATCATCATCTAAAATAAACCATAATCTTCCAAGGACAAGTCATATCCATCAAAGTTTGATTATGGCCAAAACAACAACAAGAATCAACTCCAAATACATGGATCTATACATACTAACATCTCCTCATCTTATAATCATCAAAACATCCATAAAGATCAAAGTAAAACTAAGGGTTCTTGATGTTCATACCTTCCTTGATGAGTGGGTAGTACTAAACAAGCCTTGGATTATCCTTATATAACTTTAAAGTGATCACATCTTCAAAACAAAATCAAGAACACCAACATGGTTACTATTCACCTGACTTAAAAACCTTAAAAACGAGTATAGGAATCAAGGAGGTGAGGAGAGTGGTTACCCTATATGCGTAGAGCTTCTCGAGGGCTTCGATTTGACGGGTAGAACGCGCGAATTGGCCAAGGGAAACTCAAGTTATGAGCATTTCTTCCTCCTCCATCTTAGCTCCCTTTTCCTCTCGGGTTTTTGATAAAAAAAATGGAGGAGAGCTTTTTGTCTTGGTTTCTTGGATAAGAGTTGATAAAGTGTCTTGCTTGGATAATATCTTGGCTTAAAGTAGCTTTATTAAAGTGATTTGCTCATCACTTGCATCATCCTGGACACATGTCGAGTTTTAGTGGTGTTTAAGCTAAGTACTTGGTTTGATTCCAAGTATGCTAGTTCCTCTTGTAACTAACTTGGTTACTTGATCTTATCCTCTTGCACATGCATGCATCTTGGCTCTCTGCTTGTTCTTTTGTCCGTTTATTACTCAATTTCATCGATCGTTCTGAGAAATGTCTCAAGTATTTCTTGTTAGGGTTTTACCGGAAACCTTTTTAATATTTATACTAACCTTTCTCAATCCTCCTTTATATTTTTTTGAATTTAAAATCCTCAATTCTCTTTATTAATTCCTTAAATCTATCAGTGTCCAGGGAAATCTCGGAGAAAATAAAAGTGATATTTTTCTGAATCCGATATCGTTTACATACACTTATCTCGCCCCTGGATCATGAATACGAACTCAGAAATCCGTTCTGAATACTTCTATATAGCGTCGTCTAATAATATTCTCACTTCCCACCAAAAACACTATTCATCCTTTATTCTCTTTTATTCCTTATATATTGTAAAAGTGTCCTAATTCTCTTTCGAGCGTTCCTTAACCCTTTTACGGAACCACTTGACTAATAACATATATTGATTTGGATGACATGAGAATAACTTTCCTATTTAGAATTTCCATATCTTATTTCCCTAGGAGATAGATTATTCTAATCTGAGTTGTTAAACCATTGCAATCTTTATGACATATAAACATTGGAATCTATATCTATTCATTAGAACTGATAATACCTTAAGGTCGGAATCACTGTTCATTCTTTCATCAATATATAAAAAGTTTTAATTCTACCGAAAATTCGGGTTCTTACAGTTATACTATACGCCATCGCATAAAACCCAAAGCATAAAACTAGTCCTCTTGCAACTTGTTGATCACGCGCTAGAGCTCATCCACCATCATTTGCACCATCGCATAACTCTCCCAATCTCGATAAGGTACCATAGTGCGAAGCCTCTCGCTGGCCATCTCGGTGAGTGACTGAAGCCTGGAGACAAGAGTCGGGACATGGTCCTCGGGTATATCCTCATCATCACCATACAATGCATCAACTCTCCTCTAAAGCTGAGCGTTCTCATCATAGAGATGATCACACTCCCTAAGCAACTCCTGATAAACGGGCAAAGGTACAGTATCTGCTATCTCGGCAGGAGGTGGAGCTGAAGGTCCTGGTGCCCTCTGTCGCTGCCAATAATAATATATATATATATATATATATATATATATATATATATATAAGCGTCAGATATAACTTAGAAGCATCCTACTTAAACACTCTCGATAATAGGAGTCAATCAATCCTATTCTTTTATAAATATCATACTATTTATATTCTAAGTGAGTTTCTATTTTAATCCTAAGTGATTATTGAAATGTGATCTATCTTGTTACCTAAACCTATATTGTTCAGTGACTCAAACCTGTGGCTCTGATACCAAACCTGTGACGGCCCCAAATCCCTTAATTAAATTTAGCTAGATAATGGTAAAGCATGCATATTATTTAATTAGACATTACCAATCCCACGCCTAGATCGCCAACAGGTAAGAGTTTGAAACAATATAACTACCAATTCAAAACCACTTATTATTACAAACCACAAATTATTCTAAGTCAAAAGATTACAGACTAAGTTCAAAAGTCTAGCAAAATAAGATTCATCACATCGCCACTCCCTTCTACCTGGAACTGCCTCCTATAGGCTACACCTGAGCCACCACAATTCTTACGCGCAGTCTCAAGAGTCCTTACCATCTTTGAGTTTCACTGAAAGGTTAAGGAAAATAATATCATTGAGCCAATTGCTCAGCAAGTGCATAAACAACAATATAAGACTGGCAAAATAATCCAACTGTAAAGCAAGATATAAAAATCTGCAATTGAAATGTGTCAACTGAATCAATATCAAAATAAAATGAGAAGGAATTGGAATATCTGATAAGACGCTACGAGCAACGCTGGGTGATCAGCCCACGACAGAGCTCCGAACCCGCATATCCAATACGGTGTTCATCAAATATAAGGGGATCACAGGCACACATTGGCCTATAATAGTAACATGATTTGGACCGGCGCCTCGGTCAAAGTAACATTCCATCCAATTCCATTTAGGTTAAACAATGTTTATCAATTTCATTTCATCTCAAAGAAACAAGATTATCAATGTTATATCAAGTGGTTAATCAACAAGAATAGGATTCTCAATTTCGAATAAATGACAAGGTCAAATGAAGAAAGTCAATATTTCGGATTCTTAGAAGTTGGGGTTCTATTTAAAATACTTTGGTTAAGTCGAGAAAATAAGTCAAGAATTAATCAGTGTTTTAAGGTAGAAAAGAATTCATCAAACAAGACGATATTTATATAGTTGATTCAAGGGTTCAAGAATTCAAGAAAATACGAAAGGGTTTCCAAGCAATGTGGTCATGATTAACAAGACAAGTCAAGTTCAAGTTCAAAGGATATGAATCAATCACAAGGTATACGACAATATTAAGGTCGGAAAGAATAAGGTATTAATTTGTGACAATCTAGCAATTCGATATCTCATGGCATTCAATATATGGTATCAACAAGGTAAGATAGTACACTTGCCTTAAATCACGAGATCAAACTAGACAGCGTCCTCTTCAATCGGTTCCTTGCCAGGCCTCCTACTCGGACCTATAATAATAATAAACAATATCTTATTTTCCCCTCTTTTGTTTACATATCACAAAGCAATCCTAATAATACTAACGCCCCATCGATATAACCATGCTATACACATACATTCATATATACATGTAAACACATACGTCATGTAAGTCACTTAGCATGTAAATCACTTAACCTACAATGTAGTATGGTATAGTACTATAATGATTCTACGACTTAATATTGGAGATGTGCCGTTAGGGTTTTGGAAATCTTATTATATTTTTAGAAATTTCGGCGGCATCTCCTTTGTATAGTCGTCAAACCATACCGAATATAATCGGTCTCAAGCAACACAAGCAACATAATACCCTTACAATGCCTACAACTCCATCAACAATCGACTACTACTACAATCACCAAGCAATCCTAAGTCATCCTACTATCTCCACGACGACTCGTTAAGCAATTCAACAATCAATTTCACATAGCAATTTAATCATTAAAACAATTAAGTCATGTAGCAATTAAGTAATTAAATGACTAACAATCAACTTCAACTCAAGCACACAATCTCTCTTCTCTCCCCCTCTCGGCCTCTCGGCCTCTCTCTCTTTCTCTCCTCTCTCTCTCGGCTTCTCCCTCTCTATCTCTCTCTTCCTCCCTCTCGGTCTCTCTCCCTCTCTCTCAATCTCTCTCTCGGCCTCTCCCTCTCATCACCAACAATCACATACAAAACCCTCACCATGACATACACCATTACTTACACCCAATTTGGATTCAACAATGAAAATTATCACAACCCATCATCACTCACTTGTAAATTCACACAAAAATCAAATTCTAAACTTAACCCATCAATTTTATAGCATGTAATCATAATAATATCAAATCCTTTTTAAATTTATACCTACTAACAACATCAAATTACAATACACACAAACCCACATCTTGTAAACTCAATTAAACTCAAACCCATCATCAAAATCAACTTAAAAAGTTATAAAAACTTACATGCAATCACATATCACCTACTAATCATGTAAAATCATAAAATTAACACTTGCATGCAACCCTTCGGCTCACTTTCAATCATGGCCGAAGGTTTGGGGTCCTCCGGAGAGCCCGAAAATTCGTGGGTCTCTTCCAGGGAGTATACCCAATCATCAACACCCACAAACTTACCTTGATTCTTCAATTTTCGAAAAACCCTAAATTGGAAAAGTGAAGGAAATTGAAATTTAAAACCATGGGTTTGTAGAGGATGACAAGAGGAGTGTTTTTATGTATAATAGTATGTGAGTTTAATGGAGAAATACCTTGAAAAATAAGCTTGAGTTCTAATGGAGGTTGAGAGTTTTTTGAGAGAGATGAGACACGGGGGGGGGGGGGGGGGGGTCTGCTCGCATGGAAAAGAAAAGGGGGGGGTGGGTTTATTTTGTCTAACACATACACACACACATGTATTTTAATCATATTTTATTGATACATCTTTTAATTAATTAAAAGACTTAACAATTAAAAATATTTTGGATCCAAAAATAATTTATTGACACATAAAATTAGACTATGCAATTCTCTTCCTCAATATATTTTTAAAACATTTTTAAAATCATTTTATGAAAAGATTTGAATTTTACAAGTTTTAATGTTTTTAAAAAGGAAAATAATTGGAAAAATCCTTGTAAAATATTTTAATGCGAAAATAAATTAAGCTTTTATTTTTAAAAAGTCTTTAAATGCATAGAGATAATAAAACAAGAAATTTCATGATTTTTACTAACTCCAAGAATTTTATAAAAATGTTTAAGCGCAAATAAAATCATATTTTCACATTTAAAAGCTATACAGAATTTTAATAAAATTTCACGTCGACACCTCTAGCAATTTGACACATAACACATATTCACAATCACACAAACATGTAATGACTCATCAATTAAGGCACATAATAATATTTTTAATGCCAAATAATATAATTTATAGAGTACGAAATTCCCAGATATTACATCATTCCTTAGAACTGTTACTACGTTGGAGTCGAAATCATTGTTCCTTCTTTTCTCAACACTTAATAAAAAGTTTTTAATTCTACCAAAAATTTGGGTTCTTACATCATATTTGGTTCTACTAATGAGAAGTTGTGTGCTAAGTTTAGCAAGCTTATGCAGTCTAAGTATCAGATGAGCATGAAGGGTGAGTTAAATTTATTTTTAGGTTTGCAAGTCAAACAAACTGAGATTGGTATTTTCATTAATCAGTGAAACTATATCAAAGATCTTTTAAAAAGGTTTGACTTTCAAGATTGTTCAGTTGCAAAAACACCCATGGCAACAGCCACTAAGCTAGACTCTGATCCTAAGGGAAAGAGTGTTGATAACACTAGTTATAGAGGCATGATAGGCTCACTGTTATATTTAACTGCAAGTAGACCAGATATAATGTTTTCTACCTGTTTATGTGCTAGATTCCAAAGTGATCCTAAGGAATCTCATCTAATTGCTGTGAAGAGAATTTTTAGGTATCTCAAGGGAACTCCAAACCTTGATTTTTGGTATCCTAGAGAATCTGATTTCTCCCTAATTGGCTATTCAGACTCTGATTATGTAGGGTGTAAAATAGACAGGGAAAGCACTACAGGTACATGTCAATTTTTGGGAAACAGATTGATTTCTTGGGCAAGCAAGAAGCAACAATCAGTTTTAACCTCAAAACTGCAGAAGCTGAGTACATTGCAGCCGGCAGTTGTTGTGCACAGCTCCTTTGGATAAGAAATCAGTTGATGGATTATGGTATGACACTTAGTAATATTCCTATGTTTTGTGATAATACTAGTGCTATCAAAATTGCAGAGAATCCAGTTCAACATTCAAGGACTAAGCACATTGATGTCAGGTATCATTTTATTAGAGAACATATTGAGAATGGTACTGTGGAACTTCATTTTGTTCCTACTGACAAACAGCTTGCATATATTCTAACTAAACCACTTGATGAAGCTACATTCGTTAGATTGGTTAGTGAGTTAGGAATGTTAAATTTTTAGATCTTTAACATCTGCAAAAGTTGCAAGGTATGTTGTTTCAGCTTATAGACTTGATATTTTGTCAGGATCTATATTTGATTGTTAAATGCTAAGCTGTAACATTTTACTTTGATAAATTACAGTATGATAGACTTTAATAAACATCAGGATCAGGATTGCTATCAGTATGCTGATGTCATCCGTATTTACATCAGGATTGCATCGTCAGTATCAGGATTGTGAAAATTTGTGTTTCAAATCCTGAAGTTCATGTTATTATGTGATCCAATTATGAGTTTTAATTGAGTCTATACTAGCAAGGTTAACACATGCATACTGGTAATTTATACTTGGCATAATTCAATAAACAGGGAACAATAGACAAGATAGATAGATTGAAACTTGTATTTTCATTAATCAAAAGAAGTACATACATGAAAATGAAATACAAACTTCTTTTTGTCTAGCTCCTACAGATAATCCTAATCTTGTCTTATATTGTAAATTTTGAATCTTGCTTCTTTCATTCATCTGAGAAACAGGACAAGGAGCATCTCAAGAATCTCGATTGAGGATTAAATGCCTCATCTGCTCTTGAATGTCTTCACAAGATGACTTGAATGAGAGCAACTGACTAAATTCTTGTTTTATTGAGAGCCGATGGAAGAATGAATAGCATCTCCATCAAGATCAACCTCAGACTCTCGACCAAACTCTTCATCCTCAAGTTTTGAGGACGTTAGGGGTAGATTGTATCCAACAGATGGATGTTCTAGGAGAAATTTCTGGATATTATATGGATCTGCTCTAGCCATGACTGTTTCGATGAGAGAAGTCATTTCTTCTAAGAGTAAATCTAGTGATTTTTGGTCGTCAAGAACAAGATGTTCATCGTCTGTGAGTGTAAGAACCCGAATTTTCGGTAGAATTAAAACTTTTTATATATTAATGAAAGAATGAACAGTGACTCCTACTACAAGGTATTAACAAAGAATGAATGAATGGGATGGATTTAGATTCAAATATTTATATGTCATGAAGAATGCTTTTGGTTGACAGCATAGATAAGAATGATCTATCTCCAAGGAATATAAGTTATATTATTCTAAGAAAGATTATTCTTGTGTCATCCAAATCAATATATGTTATTAGTCCAGTGGTTCCGTAAAAGGGTTAAGGAATGCCCGAAAGAGGACCTGGGCATTTTTAATAAATATAAGGAATAAAATAAATAATAAATTGTGAATAGTGATTTTGGCGGAGATGGGAATATTATTGGACGACGCTATACAGAAGTATTCAGAATGGAATTCTGAGTTCGTATTCATGATCCAGGAGGAAATTAAGTGTATGTAAAAGCTGTCGGATTCAGAAAAATAGCACTTTTATTTTCTCCGAGATTTCCCTGGGCACTGCCAGACTTAAGGATTTATTAAAGGGATTTAAGGAATTTAAATTCGAGAAGTGTTAAGAAAGATGGAGAATAGTATTATAAATATTAAGAAGGTTTTCGGTAATACCCTAACTAGAAACGAATGAGTTATTCCCTCGAACGATCAATGAATTGAGCAATAAACGGACAAAGAGCAAGCAGTGAGCTAAGATGCATGCATGTGCAAGTGGATATGACCAAGTGACCAAGTAGTTACAAGGTAACTAGCATACTTAGAAAACAAACCAAGTATTTAGCTTAATTACATCACCAACACCATAAACAACCAACACTTGTTCAATTGATGACTTAAGTTTAGTGATGTCATCACTTTTGGAAGATAAGATGCATCCATCAAAATATCTAGCATTATTGTTATTTCATTTTATGCAAGAGTAATCAAGAAGCCAAGCTAGTTCTCTCCCCCATTTTCTTTTTTTCCAGCAGTTCAGATTTCTAGAGCAGGGGGTCTTTCCGAATTTATTTCACCCAGTTATACTCATCTAAAAATCATGAAAAACATCATGGAGCTTCTACACATCAATATGAAGTTGTGGATTTAATTTCATAATTTTTGAAGATCGTTTGGATGGTCAAATAAATTCGTGAAGATCGCTCTGTTTTTCCTCATGAACATGGGCACTTCGAATTTTCTTATGAAAATGGAGTTTTAAGATTTCAAAACCCAACTTCCAGTCCTTGTTAAATCTCCAAACTTTTATGGTGAGTATTAAATTTCATATAAAAGATCTCCTAGAAATCTTAGCTTCAATCTCCACTTTTTCCATTTTCAAATAAATCATTCAAGTGGAGGGTGAATAGTAACCTTCATGAACTAACATTGATTTCTTGGTTTCTTTTGGATGATCTTAGCTAAATTAAAGCTAGGCAAGGACTCTACCAAGCTTAGTGAGGCTAGAACATATCCCAAGGAAGGTAATCCATTTGAAACCCTAGCTTTGTTTTATAGATTTAAGCATGTTCTTTAGTGATTTAAGCTTAGCTATGTTGTTAGTGTATTATAAGCTTGATTATGTGGTGATTCTTTGATATAAAAGATATGAGGATTATGATGGTAAAGTAGATGTTCTTGGACAGTTGAGGATGTGTAACATGTGTATAAATTGTATGGATGCCCGGTGTGGCTTGATTTGATTGTTAGGATTTTTGGAATGTCCGATTTATAGCCATCATAATGCCCGATTTTCGTTAAACCTTGAAAACCGTGCATCACAGTAGGCTTAACTCACTACCTAGCTTTGTAATCTGCCATGTTAAGATAGATTATGTTATAAGCTTCGTTTTGATATAAAGTTCGTATGAAATGGACTTACGGTTTAGGAGTTATGATTAAATTCGTATAAGTGGTTCGAAACCGAGAATGCGAGTTCGTAATTGAAATTGAACCCATGTAAAATATTTATCGCAGTGGCGAATCTTGGTAATTAAATATTGTAGATAAAAATGAAGGTGTGAGAGAAAATCTCATGTGAATCGGATCATTTTCCGATTTTATAATAATGTTCGAATCAAGGATAAGTGCGAAGAAGCCCTTTTCAGAGGTAGCACTATTCACTAAAAGGCTCCTGCCCTGTTTTAGTAAATCTGGAAAAATTGATCTTCTGACCAAAGTCAGATTTTGAGCTAGCCACCTTATAGACATTCTCTAGAGTATGTACGCGAAAACGGTGCGTCATTTGAGTTAACGGTTACCGAGTTATGAACGTTTTAGTGAAAGAGGTGTGAATAGTAAAAATCCGACGTTGACTGAACTTCGAAAATACATTTCACCTATCTAGACCCGTTTTTTCGAATTGGAAATTTTATGATAAATATTACAAATACCAAAGACGATTTTAGAAGTGATTTTATAATTAAATACATTCCCGGTGATTTATTAAAAGTGTTGGAGTGTGAGTCCCGGAATAGTAATTCTCAGGGAAGTCAACTCTAGAGGTACTACTTTGACCACCCATTTTGGCTAGATTAAAAGAGGAATTTCGAGTCGACTAAAACACGAAACTTGTTAAGAATTATCAAGACCATATATTGGTGCAAAGAACGAGGTTATAAATGATTAAGTAAGATATACGAAAGATCCGACATTAAGGATGGGTTCGAGGTGTGTTTTGGACTAAACTTTCATGACTTAAGTTAAGTTATACTTAACCTTCGAAATGTTAAGTGATTGACCTCGGTTATTGTGACTATTTATAGATCACTGGATTGACACGAGGCACACTACCCCTACAGGATTACCAGGAAAGTTTCCAATACCTTGGAACTGTTGTTGTGACAATATATATGATTGTTGTTATACATATGCCATAGCATGCATGTTTGTTTTCAAAGTATATTGGAATGCTTGTTCCCTAAATTGATTTTGGCTTATAGACTAGATATGAATTATCAGTTATAAGCAGGATTGTTTTGCTAAGACCCTCAGTGAAGGGCGTATGATATATTCATTCTTTAAATATAAGACCGGGAGTCGGTATTTTGTGACATATAGATAGTCGTGGAAACCCGGAGGGATTCCAGCGACAGAGTGGTATTCATTTTGAGGAATGTTATTATTAAACATTATTTATATTTCCATAAAAGTATCAACTACTTGGAAATCTTTCGAGAAATGTTATTTGAGTATTATCTCAGTCGAGAAATATTAGATAAATATTATTTTTGAATATTCATTAGAGTTTGATTATTTAATGAATAATTACTTTGATATTCATTGGAATTTTATTCATTAAATGAATATTACTTTCAAATATTCATTTAAGGTTTATGTACTAGATAAATATTATTTTAAAAGTATTCTTTGGAAGTTCTAATTACTCAAGGAATATTATTTCGAATATTTCTTTAAAGTTTTGATTACTAAATGAATATTATTCGGATATTCATTTAGAATATTATTTGTTAAATGAATATTATTTTGGATATTCGTTTAGAATATTATTTGTTTAATGAATATTATTTGGATATTCATTTGGAATGTTATTTGTTAAATGAATATTATTTTCAAATATTCATTTAAGGTTTGATTTATTCAGTAAATATTATTTTAAATATTTATTTAAGTTTATTTTTTTATTGAATATTATTTTAAATATTCATTTAAGAAGAGATTTATTTAATAAATAATTCTATATATTCATTCGAGGATTACTTACGAGAATTATTAAGATTTAATATTATTCCGTAATTATTATTGACTTAATAAATATTCTTGGAATATTTAATTAAATTCTTTTGAATTGTTTTTGTAATGATTTATATTATTCAAAGGTTATCCTTCACCTTCAGATATTATGTAAAATATTTCGAAGTCTTTTATGACTATTTTATCAAGGAGAGGTTGCCAAAACTCTATTTTCATTTAAATCTGTCTTATAAGAAGATTTAAATACTCGCTCAAACCTCCAAAAATATATAAGGGAACCTCACTTGGGAGCTGTTATTTATTTGACTGCCCGGTCATATTCTTGCTAAACTATCTTGTCACTCACATCTTTATTCTTTCAAACATCGATATGAATCTTTTTGGTTACCTCCTCAACGCTCGAGGGGTAAGATTGATGGAACAAGTGTCTATCCATTAACAAGCATCAGCTTGGGAAATATTGGTCAAATTTTCCTTTCTAATTAGATACGACTACTTTGTGGAGTCCTATCAACAAGTACTATACTTGGGGAAAGGGGGACGAACTTTATGTTTCAGAGTTATGGATGTTATTCGAACTAGGAGACGCGTAAGTGGCCAAGTGGCGCCGGTCCAGCAATTAATGGCCCAACCGTTGGCCGGGGGGTTCCAGAGGGCGGGCGATCCGTCGATGCTTCCTTCTACATGTAGAGAACAAATGATGGGGAGCATGACATGCGACTGATCATCGTAAATGTTGTGGCTCCTGGCGCGGCAAGCTCCCGTATTAGTTCATCTTCCAAATTGGGAAATTTTTCTGCAACATTATCATTGTTGGCAGGTTTGAAAAGTGTTTGAACTGGAATTGCAATATTCTTCCGCAAGTTCCTCTATTATGAAAATTTGATAATATCTGGCTTATCTTTGACATGACAGATATTTCTTCGGAATAATTATATTTTGAGTTACCTTGTAACTTCATCTCATAACTTATATTGGTACTACGTTCGTTAATGCATGGCATATGGTATCAAAGATATTTTGAACTGTTATATATTATTACTGTTCAGTTACATTCTTTTAGGTGGGCTATTGCTCACCCTTGCTTTATTTATCTATATCACAACAACAGCTAGATCAGATGGCCGCGCAAGGCGCACTCAGCGTAAGCAGGTGACAGCCGTCAGAGGAATAATCGCTGAGGTCATAGCTACCATTGCTGAAGAGGCAGCTATTGGTAGGCTAGTTGTTAGCATTTGAGTATCAAATGTATTTATTATATGGCATATACAAATGGATGGCAAAGAGTATGTAATGGTTAATTGTAATTCTTTGGGTTGTAAGAACTCAAACTTGTGATTAATAATATTGATGGTTACTCTGATTTCATCTCTGGGACTATAACGGGTGTGTTTTATGTTGTTGTTTTGGGTCACAGGGTTGTAATTTAGATTATGTTGGTTTTGTGGATGGATATTGAGACCGTAACGACCATATCCCTGACCCCGGATCTGGGGGTGTTACAGAAATGGTATCAGAGAGAGCGTTGTATATCCCAGAGATGACGTGACGTTAAAACAATAAATTCATTAAGATAATAAGAACTCTTGCCAAGTTCATTGTCGGACTACTTAATGTAGTATTGACATATAAAACCCTTATGGGAACTATAAAGTATCATGATATTAACTTAGCTCGTTCTTGTACCGACTAGTAAGGCGACAGACCTTGAGGCATACGAGCAGCAGCACGATGATGCCTGATTATATGCTGACGATCGGATGGTGGATTCGATAGAGTACCCTACTGAGGACCCGGAAGAGGTTCCAGCAGAGGGGGAGAATCCTGTTAGAGACAGGGAAGTTTACCTTGAGGAGATGAGGGCTGCAGCCAGAGAGACTGTAAGAATCTAGATATAGTGCTCAGAGAAGTGGGCGTAAAGAACTGAATTATGAAGAGAATTAAAGAGGCATATTGGATTCATAGCTGGACTGCCGGATGAAGTACCAACAAGTAAGATGGATTTGAGGAATTACTTGAGATCTTATATGAGGTTAGATAAGAATCCTTAGAGACTTCTAGAGTGAGGGGAAAGGAGTAAGAATGATGCATGATTATCAAAGACACCGATATATGTTGGGAAGTAGAGTCCCAGGAACAATGGAGATAGAGGCAAGAAGTGTCATATCATTTGATAAATGGGTTAAGTTTGAATATTGTCAACAGTAATTTGCCATGAGAAGGAAGATTTCATAGGTTATAATTTATAAAACCAAATTGAGATTGATGAGGTGGTTTATCCAGTGAGATGTCCATTTTATGAATGGATTAGATTAGAAAGTAAAGATAGTGGAAAGCAATGGCCTGAATGGATAAAGTTACATAAGGAAGTAGTAAGCGAGACAATGATCTCGGAACCTACAAGAGGAAAAGACCAGTAAGTCAATGATAAACTCGTAACAAGACTACTGTCAGAGACCAAGTATAAGTTTAGTTTAATTCAGTGAAATAATGAACCAGAAACATTAGATGCATGTGATTCAGAGGAATATTAAATTCTTTCTTTTCCTTGAATGGATTATGGTAGTTACCTTAAGTTTATTCCGACACTGAATCGTAAATGGATTAGGTAAGGCGAGCAGTGGTTAAGGTGTGATTGAGAATACTTTTAGATGAAACCTGAAAGAACAGGTTTAGGCCAAGTTCTCGAAGTAAGAGTTTTGGCAAAATGAAGTCAACTTAATAGGACATATGATCAATAGGAGTAGTGTTGGTCGACCCCACCAAGTTAAAGACAGTTTCAAATGGAGAAAGGCCAACCACACTGGCAAGGGTGAGGAATTTCATAAGATTCACGAGGTTTTACCAAAGATCTGCTCAGGACTTTACAAAGAGTGCAGTCCCATAACCCGACTTATTAGTAAGACTAAAAGTTTGAATGTACAAGATAAATGGGGGAAGATCTCCCTGGAGCTAAAGATAAAATTGGTAACGACCCAACATTGGCGTTACCTAATGAAGGAAGGAAAATTTTAGAATTTATTAGGATGCACCTCGTACAAGTTTAGGTGCTGTGCTTGTGCAACACGGTAGGGTAATTGCGGATGCATTCGGATAGCAGGGTTCATCAGATTCAGAAGGCCCTGGTAGTGCCAGTTTCGTGGAATGACCAACTTGACGGTAGTGTTCATTCTAAGACTAGATTTTAGGTAGACTAGTATTCGGTAGTATCGACTATTAGGACGATTATGTACCGGGAGGATATGGTATGTTTCAGTTTGGAGACTTTGATTTCCCTTCTAGAGGAGGTATACACATTTGGTTTCTTTCCAATGGTTAAACTCCCAACTTTATGTCAATCATTTCGTTATTATAACTATTTATGGTTCCACCCGCTTGAATGTTCCTAGAAATATTCTTCGGGTATCGAACTGGATCTTCTTAGTGTCACCAGTGGGTAGATAGATTGACTGAAATTTCCCTAATCCTTGAAAGGAATTTGACAAATTTTAGCAAACCTTGTCTATCTGATTATCGGAATACGTCACTGAAGAGAGTGGAAACTGGAGCGAACCCTATGGATTGGGTAAGGTAGCCGTTATACGGGATGGTGGACAGACCCCAATTATTACGATTGATTATAGAGACAAAATTATGAAGTTGAGATTGGGCAGAAAAAGGGAAATGTAATTAAGAAACAAGCCGAATTGAGAAATTCTGGGATTGACTTAAATGAAAAGGCTGTTATGCTAAGAGTGTAAACTTTTGTGGCACGTGAAATTAATAAGAATAGCTGAAAGAATAAAAGTAAAGGAAAGGTGACCGGAGACGGTACCGAGAAGTCGATTGAGACTTATATGGAGTAAGGTTTTGAAAAGATCAAAAGGTATCAAAGTAGAAGGCACTATGCCAGCAATTGCTAGAAAAGTAATGCTATTAGCCGACCCCTAACTCACATGTTTTAGTATGGCAAGTTGAGGCCAAGTCACAAAGGATTAGTAATTAACTAGACCAGCAATGAAAGGATATAGCGGGGTTGCTTCTAATCAAGCGCCAACCGCGAGGACTTTTGATATAAAATGAATTGAGATACATGATAATGGATTTTATAAATACCATGGATGTGTTAGGAATGAGGATGGTGACCAGTAAAGGTTATGAAGATTGTCAGAGATGGTGCAGTATGATGCATAAATGTTATCTGAAACTTAGTGTCCTCAAGAGGAGCATTAGGCATTAAGAGATTCACGTTGAACACGGCCAATATCTTCCAGAACATCCTTGCTACCATTACCAAGTTCTGTAAGAAAGAGCAGATAGAAATGTGTTGTCTTTTGGAAGGTCATATAGACTAACATTCGTTTGAAAGAAGAGGTTAGCATTAGGCTACCTATAGACTATCAAGATGAGAATGATTAAAAAGAGACCCTTATTAAGGATATATGATTGAATTGCCAAGTACAGGATATAAGTATTCCTTGAAACTGGAATTGAGGATAGAATGTCCATATATTAAGACGAACCCTGGGGGATGCACAAAGGATAGCATCACCCCTAATAAAGGCATTGTGAATTCAGGCGATATAAGTTGAATCGACCAAGGTATCAATAACCTGTAAGGATTTATGGAAAGGAGTCTCGAAAAGTACATGGACATAGTTGTTATAGAATGGATTAATGATGTTTGATATACCCTGTAACCAGAAGATATAGGAGGAATGATGAGGATGACCTAAGAAACCTTATAAGGGAAGTTTGGTAAGGAATGTATGACATAGTAACAATGTAACACCCCAAATCCGGGGTCAGGGATTTGGTCGTCACGCGGAAATCCTTAACATCAAATTACCTGTTTAACAACATTAAACCATCTGTAATCATTAAAACTGAAATATAACTCTGCGACCCCAACCACCAAGCATCTTTTAGGTCATAGGGCTAGAAACAAGAACTAAAATCTTTACATCTTTATTACATCCATTCTATTACATCGCACTATGTCTTACAAATCTTATACTACTAGTATAGCTTCGTTGGGAAGTACACCAGCAACTAGTACTACTCGGTACAAAGTAATATATATTACACATCAATGTACTTACATATAACTTATTCCAGCTATAACTTTTCTGGATCATATCATCTTCATAAGGGCGTACTGCCTGCTTCTTCTGAGCCATGCAGATAAGCCTCAATCATCTACCTTCCTCTGAAAGGTTAATATTTAAAACAAGCAAGTATGAGCGAAAGAATTGCCCAGCAAGTATTAATAGAGCACAACAATATATATCAATATACACATGGAGTTTTCGAAATATACGATACTTAATATCAATTTCGAAATATTTACAACAATGAAACCTCAGTAGGGAAGTTATGACATTTCGAGTAACACCAGATAAATAAAGTAAGTTCATGTCAACAATAGTAATCCTCATACCTTACCTCATAGTATTGATAACCTCTTAGGGAGCTTTTCAAAATATGCAGTTCAATATGCTGCTAAGATAGTTATTAC
Source organism: Kitagawia praeruptora (assembly GCA_037693485.1). Lineage (NCBI taxonomy): Eukaryota > Viridiplantae > Streptophyta > Magnoliopsida > Apiales > Apiaceae > Kitagawia > Kitagawia praeruptora. The sequence continues at coordinate 24,117,675 of CM075350.1, read as the reverse complement.
CACCCCCTTTATAAACCAAACCATTAAAAAGTTCCCTTTTTAATACTCCTCAAGTTTGTAAGTAAATACACATGAGTATATCATTATCATCAAAACACCTTACAGTTCAAGATTCTGTACAGGATATAGGTTCGTTAACCACTTGATAAGTGAAACTCAGAAATAACTGATAGGAAGAGAGTCAAAGTTCTTGAAGCAAAACATTTGGGATTTAACATCAATAACCGATGAACCATCTTTCATCTTTTGAATAATTGCAAAAGTGCACAAGCACGTGCCATTATTGTTAGAATAATCTTGCAGTTCTAGATACTGCATGAATTCATCATCTTTCAAAATTGAAAACAACACTATCGGCTACTTGGCACTTAGGCCTAAGAAGCAGTGTTTGAGTATTTTTCCAAAGTGGAGGATGGGACTTAAAGAAAACATAAAAACCTGACAAGGATTGACGATGATCAATCGCCACATCCAAGTCCAATAATCCGCGGGTCTTCTCTACCGGTAGAAGGATAGAAACTACATCCGTAACTATCCCCGAGTGAAAACTACATCCGTAATCACCCTCGATGAAAACTACATCCGTAATCATCCTTCGGCAACACATGGGCCGGAATAATAATTGATGGACCGCCTGGCTCACGGCCGCTTACACATCCCGGGAATCGTTCGTCAACGATTCCCACACCTGCCAGAGTCCCCTTTTTCTTTTCTTGTCAAAAATCATTTTGATAGAAAACTTGAGTAGTTGAAGTTCGACTTCAGTCGACCGATAATTTCTTGAAAACGAGCAAGAGAGTAAAACCTGACCGGGGGTTTTCGAAAATGTTTTGAGTTCAAAAGAGTTCAAGTATAGATATACACTTGTACTGATATCAATCTCGACACAGGGTTTTGTGATCACACATGGAAAATGGTACGCATAAAGCTTGTAACCACAATAGGGTAATTCCATATATATATAAGTTCTTGAAAAGTAACTTACCTAGATAGATTCAAAATATAATATTTTAAATGACTATGAAAGTCCTTAGACAACCTTTAAATAGTGTTTTATAACCTTCAAAACACTTAGAGTATTTAATAAATATTTGACTACTATGTAACAAATAATAAATATTCAATAATCCCTTTTTAAAAGAATACTCAAATTAATATTCATTTATTAAGTAATATTCAAATAATATTTACTATTAATACTGGAATATTTAATAACCTCAAAACACCCAAATACAACTCTGGGAATATTTCTAATCAAAATCAAGACACAATCTCTCCAGCAGTCTCCAAACTTTAGCCACTTTATCAAATAACTACTACTGACTCTCGGTCAATAAGAAATAATTAATAAGCATGGAGATCCTTCTTCTCTTTCCCCCCTTTTTTTTTTGTTTCTTAATGAATATTATAATTAATATTCATCGAATTAAATAAGCATTCAAATAACATATATCGATATCAATCTAGCTGTTTTAAGCTGAAAGTAACCCATTTATAACCATTGGAATATCTTGAATCCGTATTGAAAATAAACTATCTCCGATAAATAATATACTAGATAGAATCACTCCATTAAATTGTTTTATTATTTCTCCGGGACAAAGTGATTTTAAGAAAGCGTTTTGAAAATGATATTCATCTAATTAAATAAATTTAATTAGGCGAATGAGGTTTATTTAATTAGTAAATGCTTTCAGGAGCATCTATTAATTAAATAAACACTGGTTTATTGGTGATGTTGCCTTTAGGTTAATTATTGCGAAATTCTTTTTAAAAGCCTTGCCCGGGTTTTCGAAAACATACAATACAAAATAACCCCGACACGCGGGCTAAGCTCGATAACTCAACACACGCTCTACCCTTGGAGCCTTTCTCATTCCGATACATAAATATATACCTCATAACATATAGTCCACTTCCATGGTACGAAAAGTTTATAGATATATATATATATATATATATACCGTATAAATCAAGATATAGAGCCATAAAAATATCACTGCCCATCAACAGTATTATAAGCCATGGGGTTTTGGTTATTGCACGAGCAGGATTTAATATTGTTGGCAGAGCAAGGAATACAATGATTTGGGAGAAGAAGTACAAGGTTGGAAAAACTCGCGATTATGGATTGAAAACTTATTTAACACTTTTCATATATTTAAAATAAATATACTCTGAACAATAGAGTATGCATAGTAAACTTGCCTCTGGTCCTTAGCAGAAAATAGAACCCGCGAACAAATGCTTCGCACCTCGTCCAAGTAATTCCATGGACCTTACCTGACGTCTCGATCTTCCTTTTTGGATGCACGTCATTCCATCTCGATTATGCCCTAATGGTACTGAAATAGTTACGCGTACGTGTCAGTCATACCACGTATATCGAGTAGACACAACTCGGGATTATCACTAAATAATCATAAAGTCAAACTATAGGTGTCCTCCCTATAGTTGACTACTCTAATACCACTTATTGCACATAAGACATTTAGTAATAGCAAACAACACGGGAAGAGTCCCCTTATATAAAGTGAACATTTCCTAGTACTAACACATCATAACACTACACAGTTATAACACTTAGTCAAAACTCCACTTAACACTTTTGACCATAATACTATTGACATACTCTTGTCACAAGTTAATTAACAAATAATCCTCAAAACATACTTAGCCCTCGATAAAGACTCATAATACCAATTTAATCTTCAAGACACATTTAATCCTCGAGACACATAAATCCTCGAATTAAACCACTTAGCACATAAATCCTCGGGACAACAATTACCCTCGAATTAATTCACTTAACACATATACACATAAACAGTTAACACCCAAATCATACCTTTAAACCCTTGAAATCAAATAAGTTAAATAAATTAAAATGCAGGGGATTTTTAGAAAATTTCGGCATGTAGTATTCGTTTATCGGACTATGGGCTCAGCCCCTCCATGCCAACAAAACAATTTATAACCCTGCTTTTGATAAAATAAAAGCTGCCTCAACTTGCAGCAACATAAAAGTAAACATATAAGAAAAGTACCCGCCCAGACATGCGGCAACTAGCACATAAGGAAAAGTACCCGCCCAGACATGCGGCAACTAGCACATAAGGAAAAGTACCCGCCCAGACATGCGGCAACTAGCACATAAGGAAAAGTAAACTAAATTTATCCACATTTAAGCCAACACCACGTAGTTGGCACTTATGACTTCTAACAATTACTACGACCCGGCTTATACCATTTAGCACATAGACATTTACCGATAAGCCAACTCTTATAACTATACCTCATATGACAATAACAATTAGCACTTAGCACTTAGCAATTAACAATTTCAATTGGAAACTAACAATTAGCAATTAGCACTTAACAATTACTTGACAACTAACCCGAATCTATTATCCGACAACTCATAATTACTCACTAACAATTAACAATTAGCAATTTAACAATTAACAATCACTAACCCGAACCTTTAATCGGACTCATAATTAAACTCAACAATTATAATTACAAACATACCTTCCGAATTAAATATCGGAATTTCAACCAATAATCATAATCTTATAATTTTAGTCTAATTATACCCATTACCACATTAAGCTTTCCATTTAAACTAATTAAACCACCATAATTAACCTCGCAATTTAAACTAACTAATTACCACCATAATTAACCTCGCAATTAAATCTAATTTAATTACCACAATAATCTCACAATTTAAACTAATTAAATTACAACAATTAATCTATATCGAAATGTACAACTAATTTAATACGAAAATTAAATAAATAAAAACGTGAAATTATACCATTCCGATTCCGATCCGATTTGTCGAAAAAAATCATCTCCCCCTCTCTCTCTCCCCCCAACTGATCTCTACTCTCTCCCTCTCTCTCTCTCCAACTGCCCAAACCACCACCAGTTTCACCGGAGTTTCCTCCCGCCACCACTGGCCGCTGCTCCTCCGCGCAGCTCACCTGCGTCGGTCTCCTCCCTTCCCCCTCCCCGCGCGTGTCTACTGCCACTACTGGACACTCACGCACACACCTCACTCGCACAATACACACACACACACGATTATATATATATATGTGTATGTATATCCCCTTAATTGATCTCCCAATCTCTCTTTCTTCCCCGACCGATTTTCTCTCCCCCTCCCCGATGGTTTATGTGCGGCTATGTTGTGTGTATACGTATGTATTTGTTTGTGGTTGCTGTGTTTCCTTTACCCTAATGGGCTTGGCCCAATAGCATTTAAAACAATACAATTAATCACTATCTACTATAAATAATATTTAGAGTTAAAAACTCTAATTTGTAAAAATAAAATTTTTAGCATAATTAAATACTAGAATATTTTTAAAGACTTTTGGAGAAAGAATTAGAATTAAATCTCAATTTTCTAAATTGATATGCATTTTACAAATCAATAATAATTTATAAAAACAAATCATAAAAATAATAATTGTGACTCATAGTTCACAATTTACAGGGCTTTATAAAAATACTACAAACACTATTGTTTTAGTAAAATCTCAAATTCTTGATTTTATATATTAATCAAGTAATTTCTACAATTCCCCAAATAATTAAAATAATCATTTTCTAAGGATTTTAAAATCTCTAAATTATTCAGTAATTTCAAATAAAATTTTTACTAAATAATTCCACACTCCAAAATTAAATCTTTATCCAAATAATTTATTGACTCGAGATATCTGCTCGGTCCATAAAATTTTTAAAAGGGTCCCGGTTCCACTTAACCGAAAATAATTGAATAATAATAAAATAAAAAAAAAAATTCCTCCTCATTTTAGGAAAACAATATTATTATTGAAATAATAATGAAATCATTTCTTGAAAAATCCGGGTTATTACAGTCTACCCTCCTTAAAAGGATTCCGTCCTCGGAATCAGCTAAGGCCACTACTGGGATTCCTTAACTCTTTTATCATCAACACTTATTCTGCAAAACAGGAGATAGTGTCTCTTCGTAAACAACTTCTTCAATATCTCAATTCAACCATAAGATCTCTATTTGACACAATTATCATTGGAGTCTTAGCACATTATCCCTTTCACACATATATCTTGACCAACTTTCGATTATCACACTATCCTTGAGAGAGAGAGTTCACTGATTCTATTCACATAACACCCTTGGGAGAGAGAATGCACTAATTCCATTAACATAATATCATTGAGAGAAAGAATTAACTGATTCTATTGATACGTCACTGATATTCTATTCGTTTTGGAATTCGCTCTTGCTTTTGGCGATTCCGTTGCGAATCTAGTTTCTATCGCAATCTAGTTTCTATCAGCGAATTTATGACTTGGCCGACCTGGTTGGCATCCCCTTGAAATTCATTAGAGGTAATAAGAATTATGAAACTTTGAAAAGATAGCTGTCATGTCAAGGCTATTGCCACACATCGATGATCATAAGGTTATGAGTATCAAAGTAAACCTTATTTGAAATAAGAGAATTTACTGAGAGATCAATATGATCATAGGAACTCACGTTGCGTGTCTCAGTTAAGACATTACTAAAGGTAGTTAGCCTTCTTGTATTTCACAACTCACAAGTGACGGCGTCCCGTCAGACTTCTATCACACAGACAGATAGCCCTTGTGTCCCCTATAAGTATAGGGTTGTTCGTCTCAGTGGAAGCTGAGAAGTATGAAAGCAATTCGAAGTGAAGATAATAATTATCGTATTTCGACAAATAATTCTCAAGTGGACACCCTGGATTAAAATTGATCAAATTCCAAGGTGCAATTTCTAAGGAAAAGGATAACCAGATGGATACTGGTATACAACAAGCAAGTGGTGCTATACCACCATAGAATCATCCACTATTGAAGGAAAGTGGAATTTTGAAATAACATCATTTGACAGGGCTTCGAAAATCTGAAGGTAGGAATAATGACAGCTTCTGGCACAATCGAAATTAAATATGGTTTAACACGAGTATTGAAGAACAACTTCGAAGAGGGAGTATATTCTTTATCAAAATTCTCTCTTGGAGAGATGTCAAGATAGGTCATAGATTAAAGAGGTAATCCAAATAATTTATGCACGGGGATGTGTCAAATAATTCACATTGGGGAGATAATAAACATAAGTTGCAAATGGGGAGATGTCAAATAATTCAGACTGGGGAAGTAATCAAAATGATTCATAATTGGGGAGGGTAATGCCAAGGTCTCCACGGATGCCTTTCATGTCGGCTCCTCTGACGGATAATTGTTCGATTGTAGCGCTCTTCTTTTCCACGCACACCCTAAGGTGCTCGATAACCGACGTCATCGTCGACTCGTAATAGTCGCTAGAGATTCAACCATCGGCATTTTACGATATTAAGGAGTTCTATTCGACTCAGCGCAAGCGTTCTATTCTTTGAGAAGACTTCGATACCGGTGTCGCCCCTAGCAACGACGAATTCCACAAGTCGAATGGGCGATATTCTGGAACATTGCTGGAAATACATACTTAGATCCAGCCACCATTATAACCGTATTTATACTACATGTTCATGTCCTCATGACAATTCCGTGTGCTACTTAAGCTAACACCTTTGGCATAACAGCCTTCGTACTAGTATTTCTCAGACTTTCTCAGTCCGTCTTGGTTCATAAAACATTTCCTCTGTATTGACCAGTTTCATCTTCACCATTTTACTTCTATAATTTTGAGACAATCGGTGTCTATCCACCAATCCATTCATAATATTACCTTAAACTCTATCAAGCTCGAGAGGGTTTTAAATACCCGCAACTTCAACTGATAACCTTTCATAGTGATCTTGTTTTACTTCCCTTTTTGGAATTTCAACAGTATGAGTACATTCTCAACACATCCTTGCCATAATACTAGATGTCATCTTCTATCATTCACCATCATATTGAAATTCCCTATATTTCGGGGAATACATAACTGCCTCCATGAATCCCCTAAAATCATCTTAAATTTAGGCCTCGGGCGCTCTATGCCCCTGCCAACCAACACTTGTCTCTAAGAGTTCTTTAGCAGACATCCATCACCACAAGAAGTGAAGTCTACCTCAACATATTCCTCAAAATCTTATCTTAATCATTGGTACTATATCCAATAGTCCAACATGAACTCTACATGAGTTCTGACGTTCTCACATAACTATACCCACTCCTACTCACTCTCGTTTCTAGTTTACTATAACCTAAGCTCTGATACCATTTCTGTAAAACCCCAAATCCGGGGTCAGGGATTTGGTCGTCACGCGGAAATCCTTAACATCAAATTACCTGTTTAACAACATTAAACCATCTGTAATCATTAAAACTGAAATATAACTCTGCGACCCCAACCACCAAGCATCTTTTAGGTCATAGGGCTAGAAACAAGAACTAAAATCTTTACATCTTTATTACATCCATTCTATTACATCGCACTATGTCTTACAAATCTTATACTACTAGTATAGCTTCGTTGGGAAGTACACCAGCAACTAGTACTACTCGGTACAAAGTAATATATATTACACATCAATGTACTTACATATAACTTATTCCAGCTATAACTTTTCTGGATCATATCATCTTCATAAGGGCGTACTGCCTGCTTCTTCTGAGCCATGCAGATAAGCCTCAATCATCTACCTTCCTCTGAAAGGTTAATATTTAAAACAAGCAAGTATGAGCGAAAGAATTGCCCAGCAAGTATTAATAGAGCACAACAATATATATCAATATACACATGGAGTTTTCGAAATATACGATACTTAATATCAATTTCGAAATATTTACAACAATGAAACCTCAGTAGGGAAGTTATGACATTTCGAGTAACACCAGATAAATAAAGTAAGTTCATGTCAACAATAGTAATCCTCATACCTTACCTCATAGTATTGATAACCTCTTAGGGAGCTTTTCAAAATATGCAGTTCAATATGCTGCTAAGATAGTTATTACCACCCCCTTTATAAACCAAACCATTAAAAAGTTCCCTTTTTAATACTCCTCAAGTTTGTAAGTAAATACACATGAGTATATCATTATCATCAAAACACCTTACAGTTCAAGATTCTGTACAGGATATAGGTTCGTTAACCACTTGATAAGTGAAACTCAGAAATAACTGATAGGAAGAGAGTCAAAGTTCTTGAAGCAAAACATTTGGGATTTAACATCAATAACCGATGAACCATCTTTCATCTTTTGAATAATTGCAAAAGTGCACAAGCACGCGCCATTATTGTTAGAATAATCTTGCAGTTCTAGATACTGCATGAATTCATCATCTTTCAAAATTGAAAACAACACTATCGGCTACTTGGCACTTAGGCCTAAGAAGCAGTGTTTGAGTATTTTTCCAAAGTGGAGGATGGGACTTAAAGAAAACATAAAAACCTGACAAGGATTGACGATGATCAATCGCCACATCCAAGTCCAATAATCCGCGGGTCTTCTCTACCGGTAGAAGGATAGAAACTACATTCGTAACTATCCCCGAGTGAAAACTACATCCGTAATCACCCTCGATGAAAACTACATCCGTAATCATCCTTCGGCAACACATGGGCCGGAATAATAATTGATGGACCGCCTGGCTCACGGCCGCTTACACATCCCGGGAATCGTTCGTCAACGATTCCCACACCTGCCAGAGTCCCCTTTTTCTTTTCTTGTCAAAAATCATTTTGATAGAAAACTTGAGTAGTTGAAGTTCGACTTCAGTCGACCGATAATTTCTTGAAAACGAGCAAGAGAGTAAAACCTGACCGGGGGTTTTCGAAAATGTTTTGAGTTCAAAAGAGTTCAAGTATAGATATACACTTGTACTGATATCAATCTCGACACAGGGTTTTGTGATCACACATGGAAAATGGTACGCATAAAGCTTGTAACCACAATAGGGTAATTCCATATATATATAAGTTCTTGAAAAGTAACTTACCTAGATAGATTCAAAATATAATATTTTAAATGACTATGAAAGTCCTTAGACAACCTTTAAATAGTGTTTTATAACCTTCAAAACACTTAGAGTATTTAATAAATATTTGACTACTATGTAACAAATAATAAATATTCAATAATCCCTTTTTAAAAGAATACTCAAATTAATATTCATTTATTAAGTAATATTCAAATAATATTTACTATTAATACTGGAATATTTAATAACCTCAAAACACCCAAATACAACTCTTGGAATATTTCTAATCAAAATCAAGACACAATCTCTCCAGCAGTCTCCAAACTTTAGCCACTTTATCAAATAACTACTACTGACTCTCGGTCAATAAGAAATAATTAATAAGCATGGAGATCCTTCTTCTCTTTCCCCCCTTTTTTTTTGTTTCTTAATGAATATTATAATTAATATTCATCGAATTAAATAAGCATTCAAATAACATATATCGATATCAATCTAGCTGTTTTAAGCTGAAAGTAACCCATTTATAACCATTGGAATATCTTGAATCCGTATTGAAAATAAACTATCTCCGATAAATAATATACTAGATAGAATCACTCCATTAAATTGTTTTATTATTTCTCCGGGACAAAGTGATTTTAAGAAAGCGTTTTGAAAATGATATTCATCTAATTAAATAAATTTAATTAGGCGAATGAGGTTTATTTAATTAGTAAATGCTTTCAGGAGCATCTATTAATTAAATAAACACTGGTTTATTGGTGATGTTGCCTTTAGGTTAATTATTGCAAAATTCTTTTTAAAAGCCTTGCCCGGGTTTTCGAAAACATACAATACAAAATAGCCCCGACACGCGGGCTAAGCTCGATAACTCAACACACACTCTACCCTTGGAGCCTTTCTCATTCCGATACATAAATATATACCTCATAACATATAGTCCACTTCCATGGTACGAAAAGTTTATAGATATATATATATATATATACCGTATAAATCAAGATATAGAGCCATAAAAATATCACTGCCCATCAACAGTATTATAAGCCATGGGGTTTTGGTTATTGCACGAGCAGGATTTAATATTGTTGGCAGAGCAAGGAATACAATGATTTGGGAGAAGAAGTACAAGGTTGGAAAAACTCGCGATTATGGATTGAAAACTTATTTAACACATTTCATATATTTAAAATAAATATACTCTGAACAATAGAGTATGCATAGTAAACTTGCCTCTGGTCCTTAGCAGAAAATAGAACCCGCGAACAAATGCTTCGCACCTCGTCCAAGTAATTCCATGGACCTTACCTGACGTCTCGATCTTCCTTTTTGGATGCACGTCATTCCATCTCGATTATGCCCTAATGGTACTGAAATAGTTACGCGTACGTGTCAGTCATACCACGTATATCGAGTAGACACAACTCGGGATTATCACTAAATAATCATAAAGTCAAACTATAGGTGTCCTCCCTATAGTTGACTACTCTAATACCACTTATTGCACATAAGACATTTAGTAATAGCAAACAACACGGGAAGAGTCCCCTTATATAAAGTGAACATTTCCTAGTACTAACACATCATAACACTACACAGTTATAACACTTAGTCAAAACTCCACTTAACACTTTTGACCATAATACTATTGACATACTCTTGTCACAAGTTAATTAACAAATAATCCTCAAAACATACTTAGCCCTCGATAAAGACTCATAATACCAATTTAATCTTCAAGACACATTTAATCCTCGAGACACATAAATCCTCGAATTAAACCACTTAGCACATAAATCCTCGGGACAACAATTACCCTCGAATTAATTCACTTAACACATATACACATAAACAGTTAACACCCAAATCATACCTTTAAACCCTTGAAATCAAATAAGTTAAATAAATTAAAATGCAGGGGATTTTTAGAAAATTTCGGCATGTAGTATTCGTTTATCGGACTATGGGCTCAGCCCCTCCATGCCAACAAAACAATTTATAACCCTGCTTTTGATAAAATAAAAGCTGCCTCAACTTGCAGCAACATAAAAGTAAACATATAAGAAAAGTACCCGCCCAGACATGCGGCAACTAGCACATAAGGAAAAGTACCCGCCCAGACATGCGGCAACTAGCACATAAGGAAAAGTACCCGCCCAGACATGCGGCAACTAGCACATAAGGAAAAGTAAACTAAATTTATCCACATTTAAGCCAACACCACGTAGTTGGCACTTATGACTTCTAACAATTACTACGACCCGGCTTATACCATTTAGCACATAGACATTTACCGATAAGCCAACTCTTATAACTATACCTCATATGAAATAACAATTAGCACTTAGCACTTAGCAATTAACAATTTCAATTGGAAACTAACAATTAGCAATTAGCACTTAACAATTACTTGACAACTAACCCGAATCTATTATCCGACAACTCATAATTACTCACTAACAATTAACAATTAGCAATTTAACAATTAACAATCACTAACCCGAACCTTTAATCGGACTCATAATTAAACTCAACAATTATAATTACAAACATACCTTCCGAATTAAATATCGGAATTTCAACCAATAATCATAATCTTATAATTTTAGTCTAATTATACCCATTACCACATTAAGCTTTCCATTTAAACTAATTAAACCACCATAATTAACCTCGCAATTTAAACTAACTAATTACCACCATAATTAACCTCGCAATTAAATCTAATTTAATTACCACAATAATCTCACAATTTAAACTAATTAAATTACAACAATTAATCTATATCGAAATGTACAACTAATTTAATACAAAAATTAAATAAATAAAAACGTGAAATTATACCATTCCGATTCCGATCCGATTTGTCGAAAAAAATCATCTCCCCCTCTCTCTCTCCCCCCAACTGATCTCTACTCTCTCCCTCTCTCTCTCTCCAACTGCCCAAACCACCACCAGTTTCACCGGAGTTTCCTCCCGCCACCACTGGCCGCTGCTCCTCCGCGCAGCTCACCTGCGTCGGTCTCCTCCCTTCCCCCTCCCCGCGCGTGTCTACTGCCACTGCTGGACACTCACGCACACACCTCACTCGCACAATACACACACACACACGATTATATATATATATGTGTATGTATATCCCCTTAATTGATCCCCCAATCTCTCTTTCTTCCCCGACCGATTTTCTCTCCCCCTCCCCGATGGTTTATGTGCGGCTATGTTGTGTGTATACGTATGTATATGTTTGTGGTTGCTGTGTTTCCTTTACCCTAATGGGCTTGGCCCAATAGCATTTAAAACAATACAATTAATCACTATCTACTCTAAATAATATTTAGAGTTAAAAACTCTAATTTGTAAAAATAAAATTTTTAGCATAATTAAATACTAGAATATTTTTAAAGACTTTTGGAGAAAGAATTAGAATTAAATCTCAATTTTCTAAATTGATATGCATTTTACAAATCAATAATAATTTATAAAAACAAATCATAAAAATAATAATTGTGACTCATAGTTCACAATTTACAGGGCTTTATAAAAATACTACAAACACTATTGTTTTAGTAAAATCTCAAATTCTTGATTTTATATATTAATCAAGTAATTTCTACAATTCCCCAAATAATTAAAATAATCATTTTCTAAGGATTTTAAAATCTCTAAATTATTCAGTAATTTCAAATAAAATTTTTACTAAATAATTCCACACTCCAAAATTAAATCTTTATCCAAATAATTTATTGACTCGAGATATCTGCTCGGTCCATAAAATTTTTAAAAGGGTCCCGGTTCCACTTAACCGAAAATAATTGAATAATAATAAAATAAAAAAAAATTCCTCCTCATTTTAGGAAAACAATATTATTATTGAAATAATAATGAAATCATTTCTTGAAAAATCCGGGTTATTACAAACAATAACGCCAGATGAAGCATGTGTGAAACCATGAAAAAGTATGGATTGAACCAATAAGGTTGAGATTATCCTAAGATTAGAAAAGACTAAGATAAGAAATATCCTATGTATGATTGGGAGTAACCGTGATAAAGTTCACACAGAAAGGTGGAAGCAATGACTTTTGGAAAAAGACTGGAATATGTTTTCTCTCATTTAGCAGAGTTCAAGGGAGGATGCTTCTACCCTGAGTTGGAATAGATCCAGAAAACATTGATTTCAAGAAATTTTTATATTCAGGAAAGGCCAATGAGGTGGCCGACCCTTTAAGTATAAGGGAGTAAGTATATATGCTCATACTAAAGAGATAGAGTGGAAATGGGAAGGGCCTTGAAGGTCAGATTGTGATGGAAGAATTTATGTTCCCTTGATGATTATGCGTGGATTAATTATAAGGATAGTTTAAGTAAACATTCGATTCCTGATTTTGTCTGCAGCACATTACCGACACTAGAAGGTTCTGCGACAGGCCAGACCAAATTCCCCAAGCGACTCTCCTTTATTTTATAAAGAGAGAGGAGAAATGAGGTAATAAGAGATGACTGAATACAGAGGATAGATTGTTACTGATATTGATAAGCTATTGGCATGATGATGAATGACAAGCAAGTTTATGTTGATGTATTTTTGTGTAAACAAGATAGAGAATTATGAGGTTGACAAGTGATTAAGTAAACCGCTAAGCTTCTAGTCTTCTACTGGAGATGTATTATTAATAATCTCACCAGCCTGTTCTAGCTGCTATGCAGGAAGCTCTTCTACAATTTTATCTGCTTCATGTAATATCTACGTCAAGTTCAGGAAGCGTTCCTTGTGGATAAGGAATAGTGATGATTTTGTTTTCCTAGAGGATCTTGATTTGACAATTATGAAACCCGTATATTTAGCTATTAAAGCACGGCGTAAACCATAACCGATGGGGATCCTTCTGAGAAATTAGGTGATGACGACTATAGAAATGTCGGGACTGAATCTAAGTTAAAAAAAATCTTCCAGGTTTATTTCGGATGGTTTAATTTTGGAACGACGTGATACTTGAAATAAATGACATACAAGTTGACCTCTTTTAGGTTGGGGGAAGTCGAGGAAATTTGGAATAGATTGAATGAGTAATAAAGAACTCATGGAATGATGAGGTGAAAATCTAAATGGTTGAACAAAGGAAAGATTGACCCCAAACGTGTAACGCATATTGAGTAAAGGTGACGAGTGTCTCAACACTGAGATGACGGTGGAGTTAAACAACAGAAGTAAATTAGAATTAGATGATAAGATGGATGTGATTGATAAAGAAAAGATAGGGAGATAATTATGAAATGTGAAGCAAGGAATGTTATGAATGGATTGATGAATTGGTTTTTCTAATGAGCTCTCGGAATGACAACATGATAGTATTAGAATTATGAATACGAAAGAGCCAGTGTCGTGGCGTGAAATGTCAGTAATAATAATGTCAAGCGAGAAATCCAAGATTTAACCTGAGAGGTTGAAGGATCCTCCAAAAGTAAGTGATGCTAATATCGATCAAGAGTATAGGTCCATCGAGTGATGGACAGAGCAGCAAGGACATGCGACATGTGAGATTACGATAAAGTAGTATTTGATACGAATACGATTACTTCCTTCCCTAATAAACCTTTATAGTTCAGAGGTAAATTCTAAGTATGATATTTTGACAATCATGAAAATTTTCTTATATGATTCTTTGAAATTCTTTCCTTTTCTTATCCCTTATTTATCTTCTTCTAAATTGAGAAGAACAACACTTTAAAGAGGGGAGGTACTGCTACGTGACTACCTGTCTATGTGATAGGAGTCTATGTGGAATACCATAGCTTGTCTAAATTGCTTGTTAAGTACTAAAGGCTGGCCACCTTCTGTACTAACTATGCATTAGGACAAATGTTCATTGATCATAGTGATCTCTCAATAAATTCTTCTAATTCTATGTATTGATCGAGATTGCGAAGATTAAAGCGATCAGGAATTGCATAATTACGAGTGAGGTTATCTCCGAAATTCGCAGCGCGATAGTTATACCGAAGTCACTACCGATACCAATAAGGAAAGTAGTATATGACTGAGTAAGAGCATAACCCGGATAGTGTGTTGTACGAAAAGTAGCAAAGTTGATGAAAAAGGATAAAAGATATATTATAGCACTAGTGAGGTGTGCCGTAAGAGTATTGGAATGATTAAGGATTGACCGGGGAACTGGAAAGTGAAATGACCAACAAGTAACCATTTGTCTTCTACCTAATTCCGGGACGGAATCCTTTTAAGGAGGGAAGACTGTAATAACCCGAATTTTTGGTAGAATTAAAACTTTTTATATATTAATGAAAGAATGAACAGTGACTCCGACTACAAGGTATTAACAAAGAATTAATGAATGGGATGGATTTAGATTCAAATATTTATATGTCATGAAGAATGCATTTGGTTAACAGCATAGATAAGAATGATCTATCTCCTAGGAATATAAGTTATATTATTCTAAGAAAGATTATTCTTGTGTCATCCAAATCAATATCTGTTATTAGTCCAGTGGTTCCGTAAAAGGGTTAAGGAACGCCCGAAAGGGGACCAGGGCATTTTTAATAAATATAAGGAATAAAAGAAATAATAAATTATGAATAGTGATTTTGGCGGAGATGGGAATATTATTGGACGACGCTATACAGAAGTATTCAGAATGGAATTCTGAGTTCGTATTCATGATCCAGGAGGAAATTAAGTGTATGT
This sequence comes from Kitagawia praeruptora, assembly GCA_037693485.1. Classification (NCBI taxonomy): domain Eukaryota; kingdom Viridiplantae; phylum Streptophyta; class Magnoliopsida; order Apiales; family Apiaceae; genus Kitagawia; species Kitagawia praeruptora. The sequence continues at coordinate 24,102,031 of CM075350.1, read as the reverse complement.
AAAAGCTGTCGAATTCAGAAAAATGGCACTTTATTTTCTCCGAGATTTCCCTGGGCACTGCCAGACTTAAGGATTTATTAAAGGGATTTAAGGAATTTAAATTCGAGAAGTGTTAAGAAAGATGGAGAATAGTATTATAAATATTAAGAAGGTTTTCGGTAATACCCTAACTAGAAACGAATGAGTTATTCCCTCGAACGATCAATGAATTGAGCAATAAACGGACAAAGAGCAAGCAGTGAGCTAAGATGCATGCATGTGCAAGTGGATATGACCAAGTGACCAAGTAGTTACAAGGTAACTAGCATACTTAGAAAACAAACCAAGTATTTAGCTTAATTACATCACCAACACCATAAACAACCAACACTTGTTCAATTGATGACTTAAGCTTAGTGATGTCATCACTTTTGGAAGATAAGATGCATCCATCAAAATATCTAGCATTATTGTTATTTCACTTTATGCAAGAGTAATCAAGAAGCCAATCTAGTTCTCTCCCCCATTTTCTTTTTTTTCCAGCAGTTCAGATTTCTAGAGCAGGGGGTCTTTCCGAATTTTTTTCGCCCAGTTATACTCATCTAAAAATCATGAAAAAAAATCATGGAGATTCTACACATCAAGATGAAGTTGTGGATTTAATTTCATAATTTTTGAAGATTGTTTGGATGGTCAAATAAATTCGTGAAGATCGCTCTGTTTTTCCTCATGAACATGGGCACTTCGAATTTTCTTATGAAAATGGAGTTTTAAGATTTCAAAACCCAACTTCCAGTCCTTGTTAAATCTCCAAACTTTTATGGTGAGTATTAAATTTCATATAAAAGATCTCCTAGAAATCTTAGCTTCAATCTCCACTTTTTCTATTTTCAAATAAATCATTCAAGTGGAGGGTGAATAGTAACCTTCATGAACTAACATTGATTTCTTGGTTTCTTTTGGATGATCTTAGCTAACTTAAAGCTAGGCAAGGACTCTACCAAGCTTAGTGAGGCTAGAACATATCCCAAGGAAGGTAATCCATTTGAAACCCTAGCTTTGTTTTATAGATTTAAGCATGTTCTTGAGTGATTTAAGCTTAGCTATGTTGTTAGTGTATTATAAGCTTGATTATGTGGTGATTCTTTAATATAAAAGATATGAGGATTATGATGGTAAAGTAGATGTTCTTGGACATTTGAGGATGTGTAACATGTGTATAAATTGTATGGATGCCCGGTGTGGCTTGGTTTGATTGTTAGGATTTTTGGAATGTCCGATTTATAGCCGTCATAATGCCCGATTTTTGTTAAACCTTGAAAACCGTGCATCACAGTAGGCTTAACTCACTGCCTAGCTTTGTAATCTGCCATGTTAAGATAGATTATGTTATAAGCTTCGTTTTGATATAAAGTTCGTATGAAATGAACTTACGATTTAGGAGTTATGATTAAATTCGTATAAGTGGTTCGAAACCGAGAATGCGAGTTCGTAATTGAAATTGAACCCATGTAAAATGTGTATCGCAGTGGCGAATCTTGGTAATTAAATATTGGAGATAAAAATGAAGGTGTGAGAGAAAACCTCATGTGAATCGGATCATTTTCCGATTTTATAAAAATGTTCGAATCAAGGATAAGTGCGAAGAAGCCCTTTTCAGAGGTAGCACTATTCACTAAAAGGCTCCTGCCCTGTTTTAGTAAATCTGGAAAAATTGATCTTCTCACCAAAGTTAGATTTTGAGCTAGCCACCTTATAGACATTCTCTAGAGTATGTACGCGAAAACGGTGCGTCATTTGAGTTAACGGTTACCGAGTTATGAACGTTTTAGTGAAAGAGGTGTGAATAGTAAAAATCCGCCGTTGACTGAACTTCGAAAATACATTTCACCTATCTAGACCCGTGTTTTCGAATTGGAAATTATATGATAAATATTACAAATACCAAAGACGATTTTAGAAGTAATTTTATAATTAAATACATTCCCGGTGATTTATTAAAAGTGTTGGAGTGTGAGTCCCGGAATAGTAATTCTCAGGGAAGTCAACTCTAGAGGTACTACTTTGACCACCCATTTTGGCTAGTTTAAAAGAGGAATTTCGAGTCGACTAAAACACGAAACTTGTTAAGAATTATCAAGACCACATATTGGTGCAAAGAACGAGGTTATAAATGATTAAGTAAGATATACGAAAGATCCGACATTAAGGATGGGTTTGAGGTGTGTTTTGGACTAAACTTTCATGACTTAAGTTAAGTTATACTTAACCTTCGAAATGTTAAGTGATTGACCTCGGTTATTGTGACTATTTATAGATCACTGGATTGACACGAGGCACACTACCCCTACAGGATTACCAGGCAAGTTTCCAATACCTTGGAACTGTTGTTGTGATAATATATATGATTGTTGTTATACATATGCCATAGCATGCATGTTTGTTTTCAAAGTATATTGGAATACTTGTTCCCTGAATTGATTTTGGCTTATAGACTAGATATGAATTATCAGTTATAAGCAGGATTGTTTTGCTAAGACCCTCAGTGAAAGGCGTATGATATATTCATTCTTTAAATATAAGACCGGGAGTCGGTATTTTGTGACATATAGATAGTCATGGAAACCCGGAGGGATTCCAGCGACAGAGTGGTATTCATTTTGAGGAATGTTATTATTAAACATTATTTATATTTCCATAAAAGTATCAACTACTTGGAAATCTTTCGAGAAATGTTATTTGAGTATTATCTCAGTCGAGAAATATTAGATAAATATTATTTTTGAATATTCATTAGAGTTTGATTATTTAATGAATAATTACTTTGATATTCATTGGAATTTTATTCATTAAATGAATATTACTTTCGAATATTCATTTAAGTTTTATGTACTTGGTAAATATTATTTTAAAAGTATTCTTTGGAAGTTCTAATTACTCAAGGAATATTATTTCGAATATTCCTTTAAAGTTTTGATTACTAAATGAATATTATTCGGATATTCATTTAGAATATTATTTGTTAAATGAATATTATTTTGGATATTCATTTAGAATATTATTTGTTTAATGAATATTATTTGGATATTCATTTGGAATGTTATTTGTTAAATGAATATTATTTTCAAATATTCATTTAAGGTTTGATTTATTCAGTAAATATTATTTTAAATATTTATTTAAGTTTATTTATTTAATGAATATTATTTTAAATATTCATTTAAGAAGAGATTTATTTAATGAATAATTCTATATATTCATTCGAGGATTACTTACGAGCAATATTAAGATTTAATAATATTCCGTAATTATTATTGACTTAATAAATATTCTTGGAATATTTAATTAAATTCTTTTGAATTTTTTTTGTAATGATTTATATTATTCAAAGGTTATCCTTCACCTTCAGATATTATGTAAAATATTTCGAAGTCTTTTATGACTATTTTATCAAGGGGAGGTTCCCAAAACTCTATTTTCATTTAAATCTGTCTTATAAGAAGATTTAAATACTCGCTCAAACATCCAAAAACATATAAGGGGACCTCACTTGGGAGCTGTTATTTATTTGACTGCCCGGTCATATTCTTGCTAAACTATCTTGTCACTCACATCTTGATTCTTTCAAACATCGATATGAATCTTTTTTGTTACCTCCTCAACGCTCGAGGGGTAAGATTGATGGAACAAGTGTCTATCCATTAACAAGCATCAGCTTGGGAAATATTGGTGAAATTTTCCTTTCCAATTAGATACGACTACTTTGTGGAGTCCTATCAACAAGTACTATACTTGGGGAAAGGGGGACGAACTTTATGTTTCAGAGTTATGGATGTTATTCGAACTAGGAGACGCGTAAGTGGTCGAGTGGCGCCGGTCCAGCAATTAATGGCCCAACCGTTGGCCGGGGGGTTCCAGAGGGCGGGCGATCCATCAGTGCTTCCTTCTACATGTAGAGAACAAATGATGGGGAGCATGACATGCGACTGATCATCGTAAATGTTGTGGCTCCTGGCGCGGCAAGCTCCCGTATTAGTTCATCTTCTAAATTGGGAAATTTTTCTGCAACATTATCATTGTTGGCAGGTTTGAAAAGTGTTTGAACTGGAATTGCAATATTCTTCCGCAAGTTCCTCTATTATGAAAATTTGATAATATCTGGTTTATCTTTGACATGACATATATTTCTTCGGAACAATTATATTTTGAGTTACCTTGTAACTTCATCTCATAACTTATATTGGTACTACGTTCGTTAATGCATGGCATATGGTATCAAAGATATTTTAAACTGTTATATATTATTACTGTTCAGTTATATTCTTTTAGGTGGGCTATTGCTCACCCTTGCTTTATTTATCTATATCACAACAACAGCTAAATCAGATGGCCGCACAAGGCGCACTCAGCGTAAGCAGGTGACAGCCGTCAGAGGAATAATCGCTGAGGTCATAGCTACCATTGCTGAAGAGGCAGCTACTGGAAGGCTAGTTGTTAGCATTTGAGTATCAAATGTATTTATTATATGGCATATACAAATGGATGGCAAAGAGTATGTAATGGTTAATTGTAATTCTTTGGGTTGTAAGAACTCAAACTTATGATTAATAATATTGATGGTTACTCTGATTTCATCTCTGGGACTATAACGGGTGTGTTTTATGTTGTTGTTTTGGGTCACAAGGTTGTAATTTAGATTATGTTGGTTTTATGGATAGATATTGAGATCGTAACGACCAGATCCCTGACCCCAGATCTGGGGGTGTTACAGTGAGGAATCGAAATGTTGGGTTCATATGGCTATTTGGGTTGAAAGCCATGGATTACAAGAAAAGATTGAAGGGTTATGGAGTAACACAAGGTGTTGTGTTCTTTTAAAGCAAGACGTGGGAAACTGAACAGTCACTTGGAATTTTTAATGTAATCTGTCATTAATGCATATGACTGTATTTCTTGTATTTTCAAGAGATGTTAAACGTATCTAACCAATTGATTTTGTTCAGATAATTGTTTATTTCTTTTTCAGATAAAAGAAAATGCCACGTGGAAACTCCATATAGTCTCTGGAATCAGGATGACATTGATCAGGAATTCAAGTGTGATCATCAGGATTTGAGGAAGCTGATCAGTATCAGTTTTATCTTGATAACCGTATCTTATCTGAGACTGACACCTGTCAACCTACGTGTCAACGTGGGATAGTGGGTCTGAAGGAATTTTGAATATATCTTTATTTTGAGACTTTGATTGTTTATTGCTAAATTCTAATTCGAATTTTCAAAGGCAAAAACATTCTTTTAATTCTCAAAATCTCTAATCAAATTCAAGATTTCTTAAGTTCTTTTCAGATCAAAAATGGCAGCTCAAAGAAGACTACCCAAATCAATAGCTTTCAAGTTTGGTGACTTTGATTTTATGACTAACAATCATGTTGCAGCAATCACCAGCAAGAAAGGGGTATCCGCTGAGTTTTATCCAGTGATGGATTTTATGGCTATTGGACCTTTGCGTTATTCATTGGCAGCATCTCCAAAAATAAATAAAGCTGCTGTTTCACAAGCTTGGGAGAATGTTGAGGTAATTGATTCTGTTCAGAATCAACCAGGTAAGATTGTTCTACACCTAGGACAAGATACTTTTGATATTACTGAATCAGTTGTTAATTCAGTACTTCGCTTACCTGTTCATACAAGCTATGTTAATGAACCATCTGATGATAATGTGCGAACCATGTTATCTGAATTAGGTTATAGTGGACCTTTAGACAACATGAACCATTTAAAAAGACCTTTTCTTTGGAAAGAGTGGTCTTTCTTCTTTGATCAATTATCTAAATGCTTTACTGGTAAATGTAGTTCTTTTGAACAAATTACTGCTGTTACTTCACATATTGCTTATAGTTTGCTTTATGATAGAGTAATTAACATTGGTCACATTATCTTAAGTCAGATGTGTATCAAACTTTGGTCAAGAGATCAAAACAGGAAAATGGTTTATTATCATAGATTTATGCAAATGTTTATTAACCATTTCATTCCTGATGTTGAAGCTAGATTTGGTAGAGAACATTATGTTTCTTCTTATGTACAGCACAAGAGAATTTTCTCTGACCTTACAAAGAAGGACAGTGACAAGAATCTAGATGAAATACCTGCAATGCACTATCCACATCATGTTCAGGTACCTCTAAGAACTCATCTTCCTACTCTCTACAATTCTTCATTCTTTTGTGGTGAAATGATTCAGGAATCTCATTTGGTGGAGAACCTTCCTGTGTCTGCCCAAGTAACCCAAAGCTTTATAGTTTCTGAAACAATTCTAGAACCAATTTTTGATCCACAGCCTATTGTTTCAAAGCAACCAACCTCTAGTGTTTCTCAAAAGACATCAGTTATAAAGAAGAGAAGATTTGTCGTTTATAGTAATAGTTCTAGTGAAGATGATGATAATTTAACTCTTGCTGAGAGAGAAGAATTGAAGGCTGCAATTCAACTTTCTAAGCTAGGACAAAGAGTTGGAACACCTAGTCACAGCAAGGCTGCAGTCTCTCAAAAGGCTGTAGTTCTAAAAAAGGGAAAACAGTTACTGGATACTGTCTCTCAAAAGACTGTGTCTATTGAAAAAAGATCTCATCCCCTGATCACTTCTGTGTCTACACCTCTTGAGTCTTCTCAAGTTAAATCTTTTGCTCACTATACCAGGAGAACAAGAAGAAAGATTCATTTATCACCTACACACACAGAGTCTAGTCCAACTAATATCATACAGGTCTCTACAAATCAAACATTATCACAGTCAGCGACTGACAATAGAGATCTGGATATTGATTCCTTATGGGAAACAACATTGTCATACAGACTGGCTATGGGGGTAATTTCTATCAAAGTGAAGCTTTCTAGGCCTGTTCTACAATTTTTGATTGAAAGAGTTCCAAGACTTTCATTTCCTGAAGAATATGGACTTCTACATCAAAGACTTGACTTGATGAAAACGTATTTCTATGTATCTATTAAAAAGGAATTAGTTAAGAAATTTTGACTTTCTAAGCATGTTGCACTTAAATCACTTCACACATATTTGTTTCATACTTATGCTATTATTGAAGATGCTTCAGCTCAAGGTGAACAAGAGGAGGTAGTAAATAGAGGGAAGCAGTTAACAAGAGATACTATTGCACCAGTGGTGAGTAGTAGTATAGATCATATCACAGTCACTGTAACACAAGAACCATCTAGTTAGAGGTTGGATGACTGAGGAGCTGTGATAGCTGATGCTGAAAGGTCTTCTGTGATAACTGGAATTGCAAGTGAGAAACCCTATGATATGGGAGGAATGACTTTGGTTTATTTTACTGAAGATCAAACAAAATTTGTTCAGTCAGAGTCTATCCACCTTGAGGGTATGTCTTAGCAAACAACACTTGAAGATGGTGACACACAACCTGCAATATCTAATGAAGTGTTACTGAAGGCATTACAGTTAAGTGTAGAACCTGAAAGTGGTATACTGGAGCCTGTAGTCTCTGGAAAGAAAGTAGATGTTTGTAAGGGCTCGGAGACTATAGCAGCTCACTTCATGAAGAAAACCTCAAGCCCCATGCCAAATGAGGAACCCTCTCTTCATGTGAGTTCAGGTATAAAAACTTCTTCTAACCCCTATTTTTCTGTAGGTCATGAGAGCACTTATCCAAATTTGAGTGATACACTTGAAAAGATGGATATTGATCCACAAAACGAGAGGCTGGCTCCTGACCAGGCAAAAGGAGAGGTAGAAAGAGTGTTGACTTTAGATAGTCAAAGTGAGAATGAGGGTATGGATGATCAACTCCATAGTGAGGGAGAGAAATTTAGGAAACCATCGTTTGATTTCTGGGATCAGGTTTTTTCTGAATCTTGGTCTGATAATCTTGGAATGGATGCTGGTACTTATTCTTTTATCAAGATGTATGAGAAGAATGACTTAGCGCATCACAATGCAAAGCCAGAAGTTGAAGTTCAGAAGCAAAAAGAGAGGCTTGCAGGAATTATCAACAGAAGAGGTGAAAGGCTAAGAAAATCTCTTGCAACTCATGTACCAGATGAAATTTCTAATGATCCTAGTATTTTTGATCCACAGCCTATTGTTTCAAAGCAACCAACCTCTAGTGTTTCTCAAAAGACATCAGTTGTAAAGAAGAGAAGATTTGTCATTTATAGTAATAGTTCTAGTGAAGATGATGATAATTTAACTCTTGCTGAGAGAGAAGAATTGAAGGCTGCAATTCAACTTTCTAAGCTAGGACAAAGAGTTGGAACACCTAGTCACAGCAAGGCTGTAGTCTCTCAAAAGGCTGTAGTTCTAAAAAAGGGAAAACAGTTACTGGATACTGTCTCTTAAAAGACTGTGTCTATTGAAAAAAGATCTCATCCCAAGATCACTTCTCTGTCTACACCTCTTGAGTCTTCTCAAGTTAAATCTTTTGCTCACTATACCAGGAGAATAAGGAGAAAGATTCATTTATCACCTACACACACAGAGTCTAGTCCAACTAATATCATACAGGTCTCTACAAATCAAACATTATCACAGTCAGCGACTGACAATAGAGATCTGGATATTGATTCCTTATGGGAAACAACATTGTCATACAGACTGGCTATGGGGGTAATTTCTATCAAAGTGAAGCTTTCTAGGCCTGTTCTACAATTTTTGATTGAAAGAGTTCCAAGACTTTCATTTCCTGAAGAATATGGACTTCTACATCAAAGACTTGACTTGATGAAAACGTATTTCTATGTATCTATTAAAAAGGAATTAGTTAAGAAATTTTGACTTTCTAAGCATGTTGCACTTAAATCACTTCACACATATTTGTTTCATACTTATGCTATTATTGAAGATGCTTCAGCTCAAGGTGAACAAGAGGAGGTAGTAAATAGAGGGAAGCAGTTAACAAGAGATACTATTGCACCAGTGGTGAGTAGTAGTATAGATCATATCACAGTCACTGTAACACAAGAACCATCTAGTCAGAGGTTGGATGACTGAGGAGCTGTGATAGCTGATGCTGAAAGGTCTTCTATGATAACTGGAATTGCAAGTGAGAAACCCTATGATATGGGAGGAATGACTTTGGTTTATTTTACTGAAGATCAAACAAAATTTGTTCAGTCAGAGTCTATCCACCTTGAGGGTATGTCTTAGCAAATAACACTTGAAGATGGTGACACATAACCTGCAATATCTAATGAAGTGTTACTGAAGGCATTACAGTTAAGTGTAGAACCTGAAAGTGGTATACTGGAGCCTGTAGTCTCTGGAAAGAAAGTAGATGTTTGTAAGGGCTCGGAGACTATAGCAGCTCACTCCATGAAGAAAACCTCAAGCCCCATGCCAAATGAGGAACCCTCTCTTCATGTGAGTTCAGGTATAAAAACTTCTTCTAACCCCTATTTTTCTGTAGGTCATGAGAGCACTTATCCAAATTTGAGTGATACACTTGAAAAGATGGATATTGATCCACAAAACGAGAGGCTGGCTCCTGACCAGGCAAAAGGAGAGGTAGAAAGAGTGTTGACTTTAGATAGTCAAAGTGAGAATGAGGGTATGGATGATCAACTCCATAGTGAGGGAGAGAAATTTAGGAAACCATCGTTTGATTTCTGGGATCAGGTTTTTTCTGAATCTTGGTCTGATAATCTTGGAATAGATGCTGGTACTTATTTTTTTATCAAGATGTATGAGAAGAATGACTTAGCGCATCACAATCCAAAGCCAGAAGTTAAAGTTCAGAAGCAAAAAGAGAGGCTTGCAGGAATTATCAACAGAAGAGGTGAAAGGCTAAGAAAATCTCTTGCAACTCATGTACCAGATGAAATTTCTAATGATCCTAGTATTCCTTTGTTTGTACTTCCAATATCAGCTAGAATTGAGACATCGACATTGTCTGATCACTCTAAGGAGGAGTCAGGATTTGTAGATGTTAGTACACAGAATACTGGTGAAGAACAAAGTGATCATGTTTCAGTTCCAGATCAGAAAGATGAAGATGTTTGTCATTCTACTCCGGTTTTATTACTTGAGTATCATAATACAACTTCAGTAGAACATGTTCAACAGGCAACTTCTTCTACACAGATTGATGATCAAGTTATTTCTACATCTGAATTTGAGAATACTAGAAGCACTTCCAATATTAAAGTTAGTTCTGATGTTCTAAAGGATATTCAGAATTCTCAAATTGATATTCAGTCGAGACTTCAAACACTTGAAGATAACCAAGCCACTATCATGGAAAATCAAGCAGTTATGATGAATCTCATTTGTTCTGTTACTGAATCTCTTGGAGTTAATGTTGCTGATGTCAAAAAGGGGGAGATAAAACAATTCAGAAGCAACATCATACTAGGGGAGAAAGACAGACTGGGGGAGATAAAGAAGAACTATGAGTGACAGAGGTAAATCAAATATGGGAGGTGGAAAAGGAAAAGAAGTATCAAATAGTTGAATTCTTTCTTCTAAGTACTAGATACATGTCTATATCTAGATAAGGAGGTACTTAACTTCATAATCTTACATTCATAAATTCTATTCTGATTGTATTGTTATATGTTTTGACATCTACAACTTAGATTTATACTTCAGATCTTAAAGCATAAATAGGGGGAGATTGTTAAGAATAATTCATGAGTTGTGATGTTAAGAATAGAATTCACACATTATACTTCTTGTATATCCTGATCTTATAAAGGATTTAGCACTTTGTATAGGATATGTGTATAAGACAGTTATCTGTAGAGTTTAGTCAGGAATGAACAGTGTATCGGGGACTACATGTCAGGAACAGAAAGCAAATCCTGATGGACGAGTCAAATACTGATGGTTGATCAAATACTGATGCAGTGTGGAATCCTGATATCAGTCGTGTTACTGATGATGTCATTATGGATGCTACAGAAACTGGCAAGTGCTATAAAACAGGATCGTTTTTTGAAGAACAAGCAAGAAGATATTATGAAGGAAAGAATTTTCTATTGATGGAAACTATCAACTGGAAGACAGAACATTGTCATGTATAGATTATATCTTTCTGTTATTAGTTGATAGGTAGCATTATAAAAACTCTCTCAATATCATTGTAAAAAGAGCGTAAGTAGTGAAAAAGTGCGAGTGTGCGTAGCTCTGTATAAGGTTTGTATTCGAGAGTTCGAAACAAACAGAGAGAGAGTGAGATTTATTTTGTCAGCAGCTGCTAAAGGTATTTGTACACCTTTGGTAGAGTTTGTATTTGATTTCATTAATACAAACAGTTTGATTTATTCGTTTGTTCATGTGCATCTAATAAAGCAAAAATCGGACACGATTATATAACTTGTATTCAACCTCCCCTTCTACAAGTTATTCGAGTTAACACATTATTTTCCTCGTCAGTGAGGCTAGCTAATTTATGCATCATGCTAGCCATGAGCAATCTTTTATGGGCCATGGGTCATGAGCAGAATAAATGGGTAAAATATATCAGCCCAAGAACACGTCTAATGGATTTGGGCCAAGTCGAACCCATAGAAACCCTAACCCGTCTAGGTAACTTCTTCTCTAAGAGAACTACGTATGGCTTGATCCCTATAAAAAGGGTACGTAGGCATCTTGTAAAGGATGATTGACAGATCACCCCTGAAATATCAACAAACAATATCAACCACAAAAATCACCAACCTCCTTCCGTTTTCTTCGTGTTCTTTGCGAAATATCCGTATTTTGCTCCGTGATTCCAGTAAACCTCCAAAATATTGTTATACAATATTCTCCCTATAACATATAGATTTCAAAAAACTGGTCGAAAATGACAAATGAAAATTGGAACTTGCAATAAGAAATTAGTCTGCTCCCTTATATAGCATCGAAGTTGCATATGAGGTTGCTACACAACCTCATATGCAACCTAATATGCAACCGAAAACTGGAAGTTGCAACTTAGAGTCTTCAATTGTCATTTTCGACCAGTTTTTTGAAAATGATAACTAAAAACTGGTCCAAAATGACAACTGAAAATTAGAACTTGCAATCAGAAATTAGTCTGCTCCCTTATATAACATCGAAGTTGCATATTAGGTTGCATATGAGGTTGCATTGCGTAGCAACCTCATATGCAACCGAAAACTGAAAATTAGTCTGCTCCCCTATATAGCATAGAAATTTCATATTAGGTTGCATATGAAAACTGAAAATCTCTTTTGAATACTTCTATATAGTGTCATCTAATAATATTCCAAAGTCCACCAAAAACTCTATTCATTTTCTTATTCTCTTTTTATCCCCTTGGTTTAACCTAATTTCATATAATTTCTCAATATAAATAATCCTTGTTAAATCTCCATACTCCTTAATATCCAATACAATAGTGCTCAATTGAAATCAAACATCTTAAAAATCCATACTCAGGAATTTCTGAAATCCGCCATCATTTTGAGTCATTTATTTTCATAGTATATCACTAATATGGTTTCTGATTATTCATTTTCTATTTCAATTATAGGGTACCTACATACCATTTCCCTAAATCCTCAAAATTTACTATTCATTTAATCACTGTAGCATTTCTAAAGTTAGGGTTATTACAGTCTTCCCCCCTTAAAAGGATTCCGTCCCGGAATCACGTTGAAAATATCAATGAATACCTTTCTCATCTGAGACTTTCTAACTTCTATACTACTTCCTTTATCCTTTTGCTCTTTCATAACATCTCTATCATGTTTGCGCAAAAATACCCCAACATAAACTTGCTTGTTATTCATCCACATGCCATTTAGCTTATCAATAGCAACATGATAAGTGGATTTATATCCACTTGGAGCGTTCCATATCGGCTTAAATTGATTGACTTGGTCTCAAGTTTGTTGTATTTTTGATGTGTTTTGTGTAGTTGTGCAGGGTTGTAGCTATCGGTTAGTGTTGGTGTTTCTAATCGTTATTAGAGTGGAATTAAGCATTGGAATGAAGATTGGACACTTGTGTTATGCTACCAAGGAGTTACATGTGTCATGGTATTGAAGATGTTAGCTAATGCAAAAGAAACGGAGGAGAATGGAGCAAATTGTGTAAAATTCGGATTGTTGCGCAGTCTTCACTGTTTTGGCCATATCTGGAGTTCTATAAGTCCGTTTGAGTCCCGTAAGCTGTTCACGCGAAGCCTGGGGAATTTTCTTGAAGTTTGAAGCAAAATCAAATTTCCAGCAGAATGGCACCGCGCAGACTGCGCCAATTTCAGGCAGACTGCGCCAGAACAGAAGCTGGAATGCAGAATGAGGTCGAGCAGTCTGCGCCAAATCTCGAGCAGTCTGCGCCGCGGCGCGCTGAAAATTACAGAACTGCCATTATTCGATCTCAAATTGTATTTTAAGCAGTTTTTGGTACCCAAACCTATTTCTAATTGTTTTCTAGGTTGTTTTTCTTGCTGGGCAAGATATCTAGAGCCTATAAAAACACATCTAAGCATTGTAATTTATCATCAATCGCTTATTATTGTAACGTAGAATTGCAAGGGAGAAAAGGAGAGAAGGATTCAATGCTCGTGACAAGCAACGGATCTAGATCTACTTCATCTTTTGTGTTACTTTGGATTATAGATTTGTTTTCTCAACTTTTGTTTTATTAATATTATTGCTTCTTTTATTCATATCTTGTTATTTTTCATGTCTTCATCAAATCCCATGACGATGAACAGTTCAATTATGGGCTAATCGTTGTCATGGGATTCTAACGGAGTTATTTATGTAGCTTAGTAGTTTGATTGCTTTAAAGATTATGTGTGGTGAATTCTTGATATCCTCGTATGGTTAATCTTAATGCTTTTAAATGCGTAGATAACATCTAAATTGAATTGTTAATCTCTTGTGAAGCGAGAGTGGATCTTGAGATTTAGAACTTGCCATGCTAGCATAGGATAGGTTGATGTTTTAGCATCATGATTTGTGGCATGAATAGAGATATTATGCTGCCCTATGTGATCTATGTGGATAACTTGTGCTTAAACCTCTATGTTTTCAAATTCTATAGAGATATAGGGTCTAAACATAATTGGTGTCTGCCCATCTTCTATCTTTTTTGTAGATGCATGCGTAGTTTGGTACTAGTATACCGAGAGGTAACTTTTACTTGTTTCGTGTTGTCCGATCAGATATCAAATCCCACATGTGTATTGATTAAAGGCATCAACTCTAAGTGAAGTAGATAATGAAGTTAGAGTCCCATGTTTTTATTCTCATAAGTAATTCGATTTCTATTCTTATTAGTTAATTTAATTCTTAGTTTTATAATTTGCATCTTAGTTTAATTTAGTTAATCAACCCCAATTTGTTAATTGTCTTAGCAGTGAATTAAAACCATACATTGTTGCATGGGTACTAAATTGAAGTAAAAACTTGATCTCTATGGGAACGAACTTGACTTATATCTATATTACTTGTGACTACGTGCGCTTGCGTGATTTTGTGTTAACAAGTTTTTGGCGCCACTGCCGGGGATCATCGGTGTTTTATTTTTGGTTTTTGTGCTTGTCAATAGTGGTCGTTAGCGTTCACTGACTCGGATTCTTACTTTGTTTGTTTGTTTCGTAGTGTTTGCAGGTACTTAGGTTTGTATGCAAACACGTTCGCAAGCTCGTTTACAAAAACTGGCAAAAGACGATCTTGTAGAGAATAAAGAGAATAAGCACGAGGAAGCTGAAACTACAGTCAAAATGGCAGATGCAGCAGCAGCTAAGGCTTTGAAGGAGTATTCTCAGCCGAAGATCAATGATATCCAGTCTAGCATTATCAGGCCAGCTATTGCAGCTAATACTTTCGAGATCAAGCCGGGCACTATTTAGATGCTACAGAATTCGGTAATGGGTTGGGAGCACAATCTAGACCTATGCTAGATGCAGCATTAGGAGGAGCTCTATGGGCTAAGAGTTACGATGAAGCTTATGAACTTATTGAGACGATGGCTGCTAATGAATATCAGAATCCAACCCAGAGTCTTTATCAAGGCAAGGTAGCAAGTTTGTTTGAGGTGGATACAGCTTCAGCTATTGCTGCTCAGTTGAAGGCTTTGACTATGAAGGTGGATTCGCTTGCAAATTATGGAGTTCAGCAGGTGGCTAGTGTTTGTGAGTTATTTGCGGGAGCACATGAGACGAATCAGTGTGCTATCTCTCCTGAATCAGCACAGTTCGTGAGTAATTTCCAGAAACCTATTGCACCAGTTCCAGCTACTTATCATCCTAGTAACAGGAATCATCCCAACTTCAGCTGGAGCAACAATCAAAGTGCACAACAACCTTATCAGCAAGTAAAGCCATTCAATCAAGGCTATCAACAGCCTTATGCTTCAAGGGCACCATATCAACCTCCTGGATTTCAGTAGCAACAGCCCCAGGCTCATACGGGGCAATCTTCTAATGAAAAATCAGAGATGGATGAGATGAGGATGATGGTGAAGAACCTGCAAGCTTCTCAAAAGATCTTGGAAAACCAGATGGGACAGATCACAAGTGCTTTGTTGAACATGCAATAGGGGACTCTTCCTAGTGATACAGAGGCTAATCCAGGCAGAAGGGAAAGCAAAGAACAGGTCAATGCAGTTACTTTGAGATCTGGAAAAGTCACAAGGGATCCAAAATCAGCAACTGAAGAAGATGAAGATGTTCAGAATCAGCAGGTTGAAAAGTCTGCAGTGCCAGAAATTGAGAAATCTGATTTAGTGGCTGATCAGCTTGATGGTGAGAAGAGCAAGAAACCCGTTGAAAAGTCTACTCCGAAGCAATCTTCAAAGAATAATCAGATCTATCCACCTCCTCCATTTCCTGGACGTTTGCAGAAAAGTCAAGAGAAACAGTTTCAGAAGTTTATGGATGTTTTTAAGAAACTGTCCATTAACATTCCTTTTGTTGAAGCATTGGAGCAGATGCCAAGATATGCAAAGTTCATGAAGGATATTTTGTCACGGAAGAGAAGGTTGGAAGAATTTGAAACAGTGGCATTGACAGAGGAGTGTAGTGTTGTTCTGCAATAGAAGTTGCCACCTAAGCTTAAAGATCCGGGAAGTTTCACCATTCCTTGTACTATTGGCAACCTTTCTTTCAACAAGTGTTTGTGTGATTTGGGAGCTAGCATTAATCTTATGCCCTTGTCTGTTTTCAATCAACTTGGTCTACCGGAGCCAAAGCCAACTAATATCTCTTTGCAGTTGGCTGATCGTTCAATTACGCAGCCAAGGGGTATAGTGGAGGATGTCTTGGTGAAGGTTGATAAGCTCATCTTCCCAGCTGATTTTGTTATCTTGGATTTCGAAGAAGACAAGAAAATTCCCATAATCTTGGGAAGGCCTTTCCTAGCTACGGGTCGTACTTTGATCGATGTGCAAAGAGGAGAGCTTACAATGAGGGTGCAAGATCATAATGTCACCTTTAATGTGTTCAAGGCCATGAAATTTCCGACAGAGGATGAAGAGTGTTGCAGTGTGGAAATGGTTGATACGGGTCAGAGGAAGAAGTGTGATCAGTTGTTGAGCGAAAAGTCGGACACACACATGCTAAAGCATCACGTCAGTGAGTCCATTGACAGTTCTTCAATACGAGATCTCTCGAATGTCAAGCTTGGAAAACTTACATCCCATTTGAAGTATGTCCTTTTGAATGATGAGTTGGTTATTTTTGAAGAGGGTCAAGATAATGTGTTAAGAAGGTGGATCATGGATGATGAGGTAGAAGAGTGTTCTTATCGATCAACTGTGAAGCATAAGCACCTTAGAGGTGTGAAGAAGAAAAAGAAAAAGTCAATTGGAGGAAGAGGCAAAGTGAAGTTTGATTTAGAAAAGATGTGGGAAGATAGCAAGAAGGTTGTCAGACAATGGGTGAATGGTCCTTCTGCTAAGGACAAGTTGAATGCGATCTTCGAGCCACCATGATTTGAATCATATTTGTCCGGCTAAATGACGTTAACGACAGCGCTTCGTGGGAGGCAACCCATGTGTTTCGGTATTTTTAGGTATGTTTTCTGCTATCCCTCGTATTTACATCCATTCAATGCGGACATTGAATCTTTCAAGTTTGGGGGTGGTTTGGGGGATGCGTAGTTTATGTGTAGTATTTATGTGTTCATGTAGGATATCATGTTTTCAATATTAGTAGTAGTAATTCATGCATATATGTTCGTATTATCTATGTTTGTTTCATGTAGGGCATTTTATTTTGTTTTTATTTTCGTATACCATGTGAGTTCATGTTAGTTGCATTTTCATGGCATGCATTTTTCATGATCCCTTAGAGCAACTCCAACCCATCACTAAATCACTATAATAGTGATGGATATAATGTCATAGCCACTCCAATGCAACACTAAAATAGTGACCCAAGGTCACCAAATGAGTTTTGGGTCACCAAATTTGGTGACAAAAGTACTTTTGGTGATCCTTGGTCACCAAATTTGGTGACTTTCAAAATTCCAACAATGCCCCTATATTTGTTAACAAAACAATTTTGTTTCCATCTATGTCCTACTATTTGTTCTTGTAATTTTCTTCCAAATTTTTTTCCAACTTATTTTTTCTTGTAATTTCTGACTTTAAATTTTTATCAATTGAAACTTCTTTTCTTTTAGCTCTTGTTAATTCTAAAATATTTTTTTTAAAACTTTAAACTTTCAAACAAAATCTTGAAAAAAAAAATTAATCATGAATTATAAGCAACACACCAAATTTAATTATAAAAATAACATCATAATGATAAATAAGAACTTACAAGATAATAATTATAAGAAATGAAGATGTCAAATTTCAAAACTTTCTAAGTAGATATCGACAAATCAAAGATAAGGAAGCTTGTTTTGAATTTTGCGTTGATTGAGCACCTCTGGGAAGAATACGGCAATTCAAATAATTAAGTCAAGCCTTTTCCACTTTTATTTCTTAGTTGTGGCAACCGGGAACATTTGTTAATTGTGATTTATTCCTTTTTAAATTTTTGACTAAATTTTAACAAAATTTGGATATTGATTTTTTTATAAATAATTTTTTATATTAATAAATTTAATATTATGCGACCATAACATTATAATTTAAAATATAAGAGATATTAATAATGTAAAAATTGAACAAAGTTAGAATATTCTATTTTATTGGTGAAAGATTCTTTTTAGTGTCAAGTATAGTGACCATGAGTTGGAGTGCATTTTATGAATGGTGTAATTTTGTCACCAAAATAGTGTCCTAGGGACACTATTTTGGTGTCTTAGGTTGGAGATGGTCTTAGGACGAGCTGATTCTGATTGATAGGTAGATGTTTAATTGAGTGTGATGATGATGAGTAGAGGGTTGATTTATAGTTCCTACGAAATTGACATGCATGTTACGGGAACAAAATTTTTACACAGTCTCATTGGGTGCTTTTGGGCTAGGTTGAGGTCATGCTTGTTTGGATGTTTTGAGATTTAATCACTTAATTATATTTAGAATTTTCGTTATTCCCTTGATGGCGTAGGAGCACTAAAGTCTAAGTTTGGGGAAACCAGGGATTTCATGCTAGTTGTTTATATTTGTTGAATAATGGCTAGGTGTCAATTGGCTAGTAGCCAGGTCATATTTATATGAGTAGTCTAGGGTTGGAAATGAGAAAGGCTCATTCCAGATTGCATGAAAAAAAAATCAGAAAAAAAAAGAGGAAAAAGAAAAAAAAAAGAGTCAAAAGTCCAATTGTTAAATGCAGAATTAACCAGGGTGAGCTCTTTAATACTCGAGTAATTAAGTCTGATGGGACTTAGTCCTAGTAACCTAAAGCCCTTGTGGTTTGGGATTGCTGACCTAACGCTCGCTACATGGGTATTATTGTATAAGCCTTTTGGGGTCTCATTCATTGCACGGTTAAATAAGCATGCGTATTGTTTATGGTATTATGTGTCGTAGTGTAGTAATAAAGCATGAATTCCTGGCTAACTTGAAAGAGGATGGAGGTGTTTCTAAGTTATGAAGTGTTTATAGTCTATTCTTTTTATAAACCTGTGATTGTCTTGGCAAAGGACATGTATGATTTTTGACCTAGTGTTGGGAGTATTTCTGATGAGCATTGCACACACGCACATTTCTGTTCATGTATTGTTAGTATACGGGGACTTAGTCGAGCTCTGCTTGGATTTGTTGCATTCTTCGAGATATTTGCTTGTTAGTTGGTTTTAGTGAGTTTGAAGGGGATTTTGCATTTTCATTTAGTTGCATTCATGCATTGCATTGCATTAGATTAAATGGATTTTGTGGGTACATTCGCTATAGGCCCTCATGAGACCTTACTCGTCCACTAGGGCTGCCTAGGGGTTTAAAGGGCTTGTTGCATATGCCAAATGCAACCGTGATCACCTACGGAAGTGGTACTAATTAGTTAGTGTTAGTTGTTTATGCTGGAGGACAAGCATCGTTTAAGTTTGGGGGTGTGATAAGTGGATTTATATCCACTTGGAGCATTCCATATCGGCTTAAATTGATTGACTTGGTCTCAAGTTTGTTGTATTTTTGATGTGTTTTGTGTAGTTGTGCAGGGTTGTAGCTATCGGTTAGTGTTGGTGTTTCTAATCGTTATTAGAGTGGAATTAAGCATTGGAATGAAGATTGGACACTTGTGTTATGCTACCAAGGAGTTACATGTGTCATGGTATTGAAGATGTTAGCTAATGCAAAAGAAACGGAGGAGAAAGGAGCAAATTGTGTAAAATTCGGATGGTTGCGCAGTCTTCACTGTTTTGGCCATATCTGGAGTTCTATAAGTCCGTTTGAGGCCCGTAAGCTGTTCACGCGAAGCCTGGGGAATTTTCTTGAAGTTTGAAGCAAAATCAAATTTCCAGCAAAATGGCACCGCGCAGACTGCGCCAGAACAGAAGCTGGAATGCAGAATGAGGTCGAGCAGTCGGCGCCGCGGCGCGCTGAAAATTACAGAACTGCCATTATTCGATCTCAAATTGTATTTTAAGCAGTTTTTGGTACCCAAACCTATTTCTAATTGTTTTCTAGATTGTTTTTCTTGCTGGTCAAGATATCTAGAGCCTATAAAAACACATCTAAGCATTGTAATTTATCATCAATCGCTTATTATTGTAACGTAGAATTGCAAGGGAGAAAAGGAGAGAAGGATTAAACGCTCGTGACAAGCAACGGATCTAGATCTACTTCATCTTTTGTATTACTTTGGATTATAGATTTGTTTTCTCAATTTTGTTTTATTAATATTATTGCTTCTTTTATTCATATCTTGTTATTTTTCATGTCTTCATCAAATCCCATGACGATGAACAGTTCAATTATGGGCTAATCATTGTCATGGGATTCTAACGGAGTTATTTATGTAGCTTAGTAGTTTGACTGCTTTAAAGATTACGTGTGGTGAATTCTTGATATCCTCGTATGGTTAATCTTAATGCTTTTAGATGCGTAGCTAACATCTAAATTGAATTGTTAATCTCTTGTGAAGCGAGAGTGGATCTTGAGATTTAGAACTTGCCATGCTAGCATAGGATAGGTTGATATTTTAGCATCATGATTTGTGGCATGAATAGAGATATTACGCTGCCCTATGTGATCTATATGGATAACTTGTGCTTAAACCTCTATGTTTTCAAATTCTATAGAGATATGGGGTCTAAACATAATTGGTGTCTACCCATCTTCTATCTCTTTTGTAGATGCATGCGTAGTTTGGTAATAGTATACCGAGAGGTAACTTTTACTTGTTTCGTGTTGTCCGATCAGATATCAAATCCCACATGTGTATTGATTAAAGGCATCAACTCTAAGTGAAGTAGATTATGAAGTTAGAGTCCCATGTTTTTATTCTCATAAGTAATTCGATTTCTATTCTTATTAGTTAATTTAATTCTTAGTTTTATAATTTGCATATTAGTTTAATTTAGTTAATCAACCCCAATTTGTTAATTGTCTTAGTAGTGAATTAAAACCATACATTGTTGCATAGGTACTAAATTGAAGTAAAAACCTGATCTCTGTGGGAACGAACTTGACTTATATCTATATTACTTGTGACCACGTGCGCTTGCGTGATTTTGTGTTAACACAGCACTTTCACTATCTTTTCCTTGCAAATCTCTTCATGTATTCAGTCATTCTATATTATCTCATCTCTGTAAAATTTTCCAGAAAATAAACTCTACTAATATTTCTTAAAACAATTGTAAGAAAATATTGGTTATAATATATTTTTCTTGTTTTTACTTAATAAAGAATGTACTTTTCCTTTATCATTGAAAGATATATTCTCACACTTTCTCTCATACTCTTAATCTCCTTTTTATAGAGTTCTCTGACCCTTAACAAATATTGATTTTCCTTATCTAGATGGTCAACCTACCTACACCACTCATTGACTTAGTCGATCCCAAACCAAACATTTACACTTAAAAGGTTAAATTAGAGCGCACCTTCAATTTCCTCCGGATACCTTATCCCATATGTCTATTATTCACTATTCACTCTTTACATCTTGTTGATCCACCTTAGTTCTTTCATGATATACTATCTATTCCACCTCTGAAATTTCCATTTATTATTCTCATCAAAATATTTACCTCAAGTTTTACTCATTCACACCTTTTGGATTAATCCTTTGAATACTTAACATCTTTAATCTCTCTCTGCTACTTAGGGTATTAGTCACAATATTGGCCTACCCCCACTAATAGTTATTGCACCTTGAAATCCTTTATTAATTATCCTCACTTCTTTTATTTATCCTTATTCTGACTCTATCCTCAAAATACACTTTACTCTCAATAGTAAACCTCAATTATACCTTAAAATTCTTCATATTCTTTTCTCTTACTAATCATCAAATATACCCATTTCTTCTCGCGAAATTCCTTCCTCTCTTATATCGAAACGCTTCTAGTTCTAATTATCTCTTATTGAAATTTCCCTTGAAATCTCCAGTTCCTTTGTATAATCACGTATACTATAAACATTGCTTCCATCCATTAATGAAATCTTCTATATTCAAAACAATTGATAAAATTTAAGAGATTTTGAATTGAAACGAACCCAGAAATAATCAAGGGTCCCACAACAATTTATAAAATTAAGAGTCTTAAATAACTTTTATTTGAAACAAAAGGAGATCTCAGAAATCAATAAAATGGAAAAACCCGTATGTCACACAAAGGAGGGCGTCCCCTCCGACTTTCAATCACACAGACAGATCGTCCTTGTGTATATATATAGGGTTGTTCCTCTTAGTTGTAGTAAAAATATGAAGAAAAAATTAAATCAAAATGATCAATACCATCTTCCGAAAGTAACCTTAGAGGAATATTTTGACTAAGATAGATAAAATAAAATTTTGAAACACATCCCCAAGGTACCAAATAGTTTTAAAAAGATACAGGCCCTTTTTGAATAAGAGGTGATAGATCACCCTGGAATTACTCACCGGTGGAGGAAAATTTGAAACTCAATAATATAATTTGGCAGGGCTTTAGGACATTTTGAAAATAGGTACCGTTAATAGCCTCTGCCAAATCGCAAAACCCAATAATGTAAGGTTTTCCTCAAATACCATTTATTTCTCTTATCAATCTCGTGTGCTACATAAACTTAACACTTTTGGCATAATAACCTTTTCATTTAAGTCTATCTCGAAATGTCTCAGTCTGTCTTGGTCCTTAAGGTGTATCTTGGCTTTACCAACCAACCTCAGTTTCACCCTTTCATCTCCACAAACAATCAGTGTCTATTCACCAATCTACTTACAATATTTCTTCAAACTCCATTAAACACAAGAAGACTTGAAATACCCTTAACTTTGGCTCACCAATCTCCTCTCCCTATACTAAAACATAAACTTTTAATAGTAATAATCTACAAAATGATAATCACTGCTTAAAATAAATGCATCGTTCAATAAACCACCCTTGAACTCGATGTGAGTTCATATTTTATATCATTACCTATATATCTATATGTGTATATTATTATCAATATTGTTCCTAAGCATTATGACTCTTAGCTCTGATACCAAACTGTGATAGCCCCAAATCCGGGGTCAGGAATCCAGGCCATCACGGACCAATTTCCATTTATTAATATTCTACTCTTGGCAGCTGGAATATAATTGTATAATAAAATTCACACAATAGACCCCACACTTAATACTGTTAACACACACACCAGTCATATGCTCAGAGAACAACATCCACGATATTAAAAGTTTAGAGTTAAGAAGTTATTACAAACCCAAAATCTTACTACGTACGTTGTTGAATAATACTTCTACATGAAGCATTTCAACAACCAAAAGTTTATTACACCAGCTTACCCATTTAATGTAAATAATCTACCAGTACCTAACCATCCGATAGCTACATCGGGAATCGTTGCCAACACTCTCTCAAAATTTCGTCTTTCCCGTACCTTCTTGCGGGGTGTAGTGCGGAGTATCGGCATACCTAGCTGTTGTATACATAAATAGCAAGAATGAGCTAAAGTAGCTCAGCAAGATAAATTCTATCAACTAGCATCAAAGGGAAATAAACCATTATATATATATATATATTAGACAAAACAAATTTCAGTTATTATGGAAAGAATTTTATTTTCATTCAATATATACACTTTCCAATTATCTTTGTACGAAAAGAAATATATAGTATTATAATATGAGTTTCTCTTCTAATATCATATAATATCAGTTTCTCCTCTTAAATAATATAACAATCAATATACCATTTCAGTGTAATATTTCAAGATAATATGAATACTTGAACAAATCTCTCGCTATCATCTTCTCATTTCCTTCTTATGTAGCAATTATATAAATTAATATAAAAAATCAGTTTCTCTTCATCTGTAACAATAATTCCATCATTTCATATCATTTTTCTGTTTTCAGTATAGAAGTCTGAAAACCATTTTCAATTCTTTCTTTCAAGTTTTGGGGATTCTATTAGCGCCAGATACGTAGGACGATGATCAGTCACCTGACCGTATCTGCTCTCTGTTTACTACCGGTAGAAGGAATGATGGCTCTAACTGCTAACATCATCCCTGGAGGAAGGCTCTAACTGCTACATCCTCCTGGAGGAAGGCTCTAACTGCTACATCCTCCTTCGGCAACTCTTGGGCCGTAATAAAATTGAGTGCTGGACTGTGCCGCACACAGCCTCTTACGCTTTATGTTGCAATCCCCCTTTTTGTCAAAACATTATTCCATATATATATATCACCATTTCGCATTACCTTTCTTTTCACATTTCTTTCACTACACCATATATTGCATATTGCACAGCCTCTTACACTTTATGTTGCAATCCCCCTTTTTGTCAAAACATTATTCCATATATATATATCACCATTTCGCATTACCTTTCTTTTCACATTTCTTTCACTACACCATATATTGCATATTGCAACGACAGGAAAACATTGCCTTAAGGCTTATATTCGTTGCAGTAGAGTCTATGGCAACAAATTTGCAAAATTTGAGCGTTGCATCTGGTTGCCTTGCAATAGGTCGATTTAGCAACGTTTTTGATACCATACAGCAACATAATTAAATCATTGCAATAAATTTCAGTAGCAACATTTTAGACTCTATAGCAACAATTAAAAACTATTGCAGTAGCATAAGAATGTAATTTATTGACACTTAAAGGCAACATTTTTCAGACCAATTGCAATGATTTTTTTTATAGATTAATGCAACATATTTTGACCCTATTGTAACATTTTTTCAAAAAAAAAAATAGCAGGGTCATGCTGAAAATACACTAAACCATGCCAATTATAGCCACAATCCAATTGCATCATCAATATTTCATAAACTAGGGCAACTTAATGCCAAATATCAAATTACATGTGTTTGTTCAAAGTCAAATAAAATTACAATTCTTTACATCAAATTTTCCTCAACAATTATTATATCGGAGAACCAAAATAAAGTTAAAACCGGGAATACAGCCTCTGTGGTTGCAGAAAACCAAGGAGAAGAATTAGATATAACTACTATGTGATGGAAATACAAGCTTCTGACTATCTCCACTTTAAGCAATATTGGAGTACCAATCTTCACCTTGGATGATTCCATTGCCTGCTCACCAATATAGGACTTAAGGAAATGCCAGAGAAAAAGTAAAATAGCATGATCCAGTCTCTGCTTGCTTAATTCATTATATCTCTGGAAGTGTAAATTCAGGAAAACGAATAAGGATTCATAAGAAAATACCACTGGAATGGTGATAAATAATTTATATCAATATATAACTAATCTAAAGGAGGCCAGAAAACATTAGTTCAAACACGAGCAGAACGTGATTTCTCCATGTGATTTAGAAATTTCTCTGGGGTGAGCGCCCCCACGAAAGATTTGCCGTACTAGAACCTTAGAAGTAGATATATTTTCTGGATTCATCACTGTCCCCAAAGTTCTTTGTGCTTGCCCATGTCCATGTGATAAAAACACTTCCAATAATATATCCGTTAACTAGCAAACAAGAACACATCTCACTGAGATAGTTGATGTATTAAAGAATACCACTTGTAATTGCAAAAATAACTTACTAGTCCAATATTACAGAACTATATTTACAACTTTACTAGTCCAATATAAAGGACAACATATATGGATTTCAGACTTACTGTTGAGTACTATGATTATTATTCACATGCTGGTGGCGATCACAGGCATCAGACAGGGAGCCATAGTGATTTTGACGTTGCTGATTAAGTTGATAATGAAGTTCGGCAACTTTTTGTTTCAATCTAGCAACATCAGCTTCAGCAAGAGCAATCTCCTCAAGCTCTGCCTTTGTCTTCACATTAAATTAAATTTTGTAAGAACGGCCTCCAACATGATAAAAACAAAAAGATACCAATTTTCTTTTAGGAATATACAACCTTTGAATTCATACTACGAGATCCTGCAATTCGGTGTCGCAACTCATTCTTTGTAATTTCAAGCCTCTGGAGAGCAAGGCTACAAACATTTCGTCAAAATTAATTTCTAAAAAAACATTATCATTGCAGCACAATAAAAGAGAACATATCGTAACACAACAATCTACTCGTGTCATTTTAGAAGCTGAAAGTAGCAATTTTAGGATTTCAGAAGAAGACACTTAAACATAAGGAGTTTCCAAATTTTTCTGAAAGGTGTAGCTTACAACCCCAACTCGAGATAGCCACTGGTAAAATTTAAACATTATGTCAAGCCAATCTTCAACATAACTTCGAAATACTGACACACGTACCTTGAACCATTGAACTCAAAATTGAACAAGTAACACTACCCATGCACAAAATTAAATGTACTGTAACATCTAAGAACTTACTCTTCCTCTCCAGAAGAATCAACCGACTCCATTGAGGGCATCTTCCTGGTCTGAAAGAATAAAGACACGTATTCTCAATAGCATTCAGAATAAAAATGAGTTGCAAAATAGCATATGGGTTAATGACGATTTAAATCCTGATGTTATAAGTATGAAAACAGAAAACCATAACAATCAAAGATATACTAACAATAAACACACATATACAAAAGTATAGAACCCTCAATTTAAAAAGGGCATAACAAAAAACAGAAATTAAAGATATACCCCTGCTTGTCTACCCATGTTTGTCTACCCCTACTTTCAGTGCCGCTTCTTCCTCTCTTGTCCACTTTTGCTTTTGAATCCCCATTTCACAATTTCACACTCACCTCTCCAATTTTCTTCACAAGGTTGAAGCTCTCCATTTTCTATACAAAGAATGATTAGCTCCAATTAGCCACTTAAACATACATACACAAAACTTGGAAACAGGGGTTAGACAGAAAATAAGAGAACAAGGCACTTATAAATAGATGTTCTAAACAAAGTATTAAACAAAAAACTCTCAAATTGAAACATAGTCAAGAACTCCAAATTAAAACACAAAATTATGAATACAAACTAAAACCCATACATATGTAAATTTAAAAACCTACATTAGACCGTAATTAACAATATAATCTGCAATTAAAACAAAAAAAATTAAGAACCCTAACTGAAACTCGATCTATTTAAAACTACATTTGGGAAAAAAGAATAATGGGGAATATACCTTCTTCATGCTTTAATCTTCTTCGGCTTTTGTGTTTTCTTCAACCTAACAGTCTTCTTCAATTTAGTTTTCTTTGATTTAGTCTGTGAATGGGTACCGTGTATGTTTGTATGTCTCTGTGTATGTCTCTGTGCGTCTGTGTGTTACTTTTTTCTTATTTTAATTTTATTAAGCCGGGCAAACTTTTGGAAGTCCGCTCAAATTTTTTAGGAGCCCGCCTAAATTTTTTGGGCCCAAAAGTCAAATTTACTGCAACAATTTAAGAAAACTGTTGCAATAGATAAAATGTTTTTAACTCTCTTGAATTTTTTCAATGCTATTGCAATGTTTTTCAAAGGCGTTGCAATTTGTGTGATTTGGTTTCTCAATAGCAACGTTTTTCGACAAACCTTCAAAAATATGGTTGCAATAGGCATTATATGGTGTAGTGTTTTCACAATTCTTTTCACATTTTCACTTTCGTTCACATATACCATCACTTATAAACATATGTCATAATACCTTGATTATGACTCAGACAATCTCCTTCGTATTCAAGAAAATCAAATACTCTCATATGTATATAAAGTATTCCATCTACTTTTAAAATAGTAGATAATAATCAAATAATACTTATCGAATCACGATATTTAAAAGAATGACATTATAACTCATATAACATTAGATAACCCTGATACCATTCTTTTATATAACTCTAGATAACAACTGATACCATTCTTTTATATAACTCTAGATAACAACTGATACCATTCTTTCATTCACTTTTGATAACAATTGATACCATTCTTTTATATAACTCTAGATAACAACTGATATCATTATTTCATTCACTCTAGATAACAACTGATACCATTCTTTTATATTCTCTTACTCATAAGGCATGTTCACTTCATGCATAATCATCTCTATACATATTCATATCCATCTCATACTCATATCCATATCCATATTCATATACATCTTCATATACCTCTCCTTTTAATATCAATAATCAAGGAAAACAAATTCTTAACAATATAGTAATAATAGCATCACATATATATTCCATGAAATCAAGTTTCTTTGAAGATAAATAATTTTTCAAGTAGGGATAGAAAAGATCTTGCCTGGATCTCTAAAGCGAGTAGGTATGATCCTGAGTTCGTCTCCCGTCTCTATAGAAACGAAAGGATCACCGTTAGTATATATATCCCACTTAATCACCTAATCTCTATACAATAACACCCTTGACACATAATATATGTTTGACATAGCTTTTACGCACCAAAAGTTCCAAGAACTTAATCATTTTTAAACTCGATCAAAGTTTTAGTGTATTTCACCATTTCCCTTAATAACCACACTTGACTGTAAAAATTCTCAGAAAATATTGATTCCGAATTTTAATGCAAGGTCAACTGGTAATGGCTTTCTGACCACCCTACTATCACATCCCAAAATTTCAAAATATTTAAAAATGTTTAAGTATGGTAATTATAGCCTCAAAGTTGACACAATTACGTTTTCTCGGTTTTCAGTGGTTTTCACTTACGCGACCTCGACTTAAACTTTTCTATAAAATCAATTGTTTACTCTTTCGAGGTGATTTCTTCGCACACACACACCTTATGATATCTGGTATTTAATAAACTCGATTTGCCATTAAAATCATACCATTAAGGGGTTCAATTGAAGTCATGAACTTAGCACTTACGCCATCAAACCACTTTTACGAATTTGGCCATTTCTCCTAAACCGTAAATCAAAATGCTACAAGGCTTCCGCCAAAATGATCTATGAAACAAGATCTACAAGTTCTAGGCAGTGGTTCAACATCTACAGAGGGTATGTGTCTCGGGTGCCTACTGTTTTAAACATCCACAATAATTCGTCATTACGACGACTATAAATCGAATAATCCAAAAAATCCAAATACTCCAAATATCATACCATCTACTCCAAACAACTCACACCTCAAATTTAACATTCAAAAAAGGCTATCCACTGCATATGCTACTAGGATACCATTTGTGACAATCAATCAAGCCCAATCATAAATCTAAGGTCCTAAACATGCATCAAAGCTTTATAACTCAATAAATCACTAAAACTCAAAGTAAAAGCTAGGGTTTCAAAAGATGGTTACATTCCTTGATGTGTGTAATAGCTTTCTAAACCTTTTATAGTCCTTGTATAGCCTTGGGTAAGCTTGGATGATCAAAAGAAATGAAGAAAACCAAGTTAGTAATTCGGAGTTATTAGAACCCGACTGAAAGATCAAGCAAAACGATGCCCTTACCTAGGTTTTCTGGACGAGTCCGCTAAAGGAAAGTTGTAGAGAATCTCACCAGCTTTCCAACCATATAAAGAATGCAAAATTTCATTGAGAAATGAGGGAGATATGGCCATTTTACCGAGCTGTTGTCTTGGTTGGCCGAAAGTTTGGTGATGGTGATGTTGTTTTGATTTCTCTCTTGCCTTAGTTGATAAGCTTGGTTACTTCCTACCTTGGTTAGCTTACTTTACAACAAATATCTCCTCATCCTTATCTTTATTTAATGTGTTGGCAAAGTCTCATTGGCTAAACAAACATGTTAATCCATTTTGGGTGAGTTTACATTCTTATCCTTGCCCTTTCACCCTTTCTTCCACTCTTGCCCTTGCCCCTTGGATTTTCCCATAAGCCACTCAATTAAATCAATAAACCAACTCCTTGTTTTAGTATTAGGCCGAAATTTTGGACCTTCACCTTGTCCTTGGGCCTTTTGTTTTGCCTTTGTTCAGGGTTTTCTCATCATTTGATTCATCGAATGCTTTCCGTGATCGTCTAAGTGGTTTCTCTCTTGTAAATCTCTTGGATGTATATTATCCTCTTCGACATTATATATTAGTGTGTTAGGGTGGCTCTAATCCTCAAGTAGATATTAAATCCAATATCCTTTGTATATTCTTTTTATCTCAGAAATTGCTCTCCCGGTTTCTTAAGCGTTCTCTAACTCGTTTGCACTCTCTCAACTCTGGGTTTCTATTCTCAATCATACATCACTCGCATAATATATTTCCCCCTTGGACTTCTAATATTCCATATCCTAAATTAATAATCCAATTATTATATTCCTGACACCTCTGTCAAAGTTGGAATAAAATTTGAATTCTCTGAATTCTGTCCTCATTTCCATACACTTAGTTTGTCCACTGATCATCAATACAAACTCAGAAATCTCTTTTGAATACTTCTATATAGTGTCATCTAATAATATTCCAAAGTCCACCAAAAACACTATTCATTTTCTTATTCTCTTTTTATCCCCTTGGTTTAACCTAATTTCATATAATTTCTCAATATAAATAATCCTTGTTAAATCTCCATACTCCTTAATATCCAATACAATAGTGCTCAATTGAAATCAAACATCTTAAAAATCCATACTCAGGAATTTCTGAAATCCGCCATCATTTTGAGTCACTTATTTTCATAGTATATCACTAATATGGTTTCTGATTATTCATTTTCTATTTCAATTATAGGGTACCTACATACCATTTCCCTAAATCCTCAAAATTTACTATTCATTTAATCACTGTAGCATTTCTAAAGTTAGGGTTATTACAGTCTTCCCCTCTTAAAAGGATTCCGTCCCGGAATCACGTTGAAAATATCAATGAATACATTTCTCATCTGAGACTTTCTAACTTCTATACTACTTCCTTTATCCTTTTGCTCTTTCATAACATCTCTATCTTGTTTGCGCAAAAATACCCCAACATAAACTTGCTTGTTATTCATCCACATGCCATTTAGCTTATCAATAGCAGCACTTTCACTATCTTTTCCTTGCAAATCTCTTCATGTATTCAGTCATTCTATATTATCTCGTCTCTGTAAAATTTTCCAGAAAATAAACTCTACTATTATTTCTTAAAACAATTGTAAGAAAATATTGGTTATAATATATTTTTCTTGTTCCTACTTAATCAAGAATGTACTTTTCCTTTATCATTGAAAGATATATTCTCACACTTTCTCTCATACTCTTAATCTCCTTTTTATAGAGTTCTCTGACCCTTAACAGATATTGATTTTCCTTATCTAGATGGTCAACCTACCTACATCATTCATTGACTTAGTCGATCCCTAACCAAACATTTACACTTAAAAGGTTAAATTAGAGCGCACCTTCAATTTCCTCCGGATACCTTATCCCATATGTCTATTGTTCACTATTCACTCTTTACATCTTACTGATCCACCTTAGTTCTTTCATGATATACTATCTATTCCACCTCTGAAATTTCCCTTTATTATTCTCATCAAAATATTTACCTCAAGTTTTACTCATTCACACCTTTTGGATTAATCCTTTGAATACTTAACATCTTTAATCTCTCTCTGCTACTTAGGGTATTAGTCACAATATTGGCCTCCCCCCACTAATAGTTATTGCACCTTGAAATCCTTCATTAATTATCCCCACTTCTTTTGTTTATCCTTATTCTGACTCTAACCTCAAAATACACTTTACTCTCAATAGTAAATCTCAATTATACCTTAAAATTCTTCATATTCTTTTCTCTTACTAATCATCAAATATACCCATTTCTTCTCACGAAATTCCTTCCTCACTTATATCGAAACGCTTCTAGTTCTAATTATCTCTTATTGAAATTTCCCTTGAAATCTCCAGTTCCTTTGTATAATCACGTATACTATAAACATTGCTTCCATCCATTAATGAAATCTTCTATATTCAAAACAATTGATAAAATTTAAGAGATTTTGAATTGAAACGAACCCAGAAACAAGCAAGGGTCCCACAACAATTTATAAAATTAATAGTCTTAAATAACTTTTATTTGAAACAAAAGGAGATCTGAGAAATCAATAAAATGGAAAAACCCGTATGTCACACAAAGGAGGGCGTCCCCTCCGACTTTCAATCACATAGACAGATCGTCCTTGTGTATACATATAGGGTTGTTCCTCTTAGTTGTAGTAAAAATATAAAGAAAAAATTAAATCAAAATGATCAATACCATCTTCCAAAAGTAACCTTAGAGGAATATTTTGACTAAGATAGATAAAATAAAATTTTGAAACACATCCCCAAGGTACCAAAAAGTTTTGAAAAGATACAGGCCCTTTTTGAATAAGAGGTGATAGATCACCCTGGAAATACTCACCGGTGGAGGAAAATTTGAAACTCAATAATATAATTTGGCAGGGCTTTAAGAAATTTTGAAAATAGGTACCGTTAATAGCCTCTCCCCAATTGCAAAACCCAATAATGGAAGGTTTTCCTCAAATACCATTTATTTCTCTTATCAATCCTGTGTGCTACATAAACTAACACTTTTGGCATAATAACCTTTTCATTTAAGTCAATCTCGGAATGTCTCAGTCTGTCTTGGTCCTTAAGGAATATCTTGGCTTTACCGACCAACCTCAGTTTCACCATTTCATCTCCACAAACAATCAGTGTCTATTCACCAATCTACTTACAATATTTCTTCAAACTCCATTAAACACAAGAAGACTTGAAATACCCTTAACTTTGGCTCACCAATCTCCTCTCCCTATACTAAAACATAAACTTTTAATAGTAATAATCTAGAAAATGATAATCACTACTTAAAATAAATGCTTCGTTCAATAAACCACCCTTGAACTCGATGTGAGTTCATATTTTATATCATTACCTATATATCTATATGTGTATATTATTATCACTATTGTTCCTGAGCATTATGACTCTTAGCTCTGATACCAAACTGTGACAGCCCCAAATCCGGGGTCAGGAATCCAGGCAGTCACGGACCAATTTCCATTTATTAATATTCTACTCTTGGCAACTGGAATATAATTATATAATAAAATTCACACAATAGACCCCACACTTAATACTGTTAACACACACACCAGTCATATGCTCAGAGAACAACATCCACGATATTAAAAGTTTAGAGTTAAGAAGTTATTACAAACCCAAAATCTTACTACGTACGTTGTTGAATAATACTTCTACATGAAGCATTTCAACAACCAAAAGTTTATTACACCAGCTTACCCATTTAATGTACATAATCTACCAGTACCCAACCGTCCGATAGCTACATCGGGAATCGTTGCCAACACTCTCTCAAAAGTTCATCTTTCCCGTACATTCTTGCGGGGTGTAGTGCGGAGTATCGGCATACCTAGTTGTTGTATACATAAATAGCAAGAATGAGCTAAATAGCTTAGCAAGATAAATTCTATCAACTAGCATCAATGGAAAATAAACCATTATATATATATATTAGACAAAAACAAATTTCAGTTATTATGGAAAGAATTTTATTTTCATTCAATATATACACTTTCCAATTATCTTTGTACGAAAAGAAATATATAGTATTATAATATGAGTTTCTCTTCTAATATCATATAATATCAGTTTCTCCTCTTAAATAATATAACAATCAATATACCATTTCAGTGTAATATTTCAAGATAATATGAATACTTGAACAAATCTCTCGCTATCATCTTCTCAGTTCCTTCTTATGCAGCAATTATATAAATTAATATAAAAAATCAGTTTCTCTTCATCTGTAACAATAATTCCATCATTTCATATCATTTTTCTGTTTTCAGTATAGAAGTCTGAAAACCATTTTCAATTCTTTCTTTCAAGTTTTGGGGATTCTATTAGCGCCAGATACGTAGGACGATGATCAGTCGCCTGACCGTATCTGCTCTCTATTTACTACCGGTAGAAGGAATGATGGCTCTAACTGCTAACATCATCCCTGGAGGAAGGCTCTAACTGCTACATCCTCCTGGAGGAAGGCTTTAACTGCTACATCCTCCTTCGGCAACTCTTGGGCCGTAATAAAATTGAGTGCTGGACTGTGCCGCACACAGCCTCTTACGCTTTATGTTGCAATCCCCCTTTTTGTCAAAACATTATTCCATATATATATATATATCACCATTTCGCATTACCTTTCTTTTCACATTTCTTTTCACAATTCTTTTCACAATTCTTTTCACAATTCTTTTCACATTTTCACTTTCGTTCACATATACCATCACTTATAAACATATGTCATAATACCTTGATTATGACTCAGACAATCTCCTCCGTATTCAAGAAAATTAAATACTCTCATATGTATATAAAGTATTCCATCTACTTTTAAAATAGTAGATAATAATCAAATAATACTTATCGAATCACGATATTTAAAAGAATGACATTATAACTCATATAACATTAGATAACCCTGATACCCTTCTTTTATATAACTCTAGATAACAACTGATACCATTCTTTTATATAACTCTAGATAACAACTGATACCATTCTTTCATTCACTTTAGATAACAATTGATACCATTCTTTTATATAACTCTAGATAACAACTAATACCATTCTTTCATTCACTCTAGATAACAACTGATACCATTCTTTTATATTCTCTTACTCGTAAAGCATGTTCACTTAATGCATAATCATCTCTATACATATTCATATCCATCTCATACTCATATCCATATCCATATTCATATACATCTTCATATACCTCTCCTTTTAATATCAATAATCAAGGAAAACAAATTCTTAACAATATAGTAATAATAGCATCACATATATATTCCATGAAATCAAGTTTCTTTGAAGATAAATAATTTTCCAAGTAGGGATAGAAAAGATCTTGCCTGGATCTCTAAAGCGAGTAGGTATGATCCTGAGTTCGTCTCCCGTCTCTATAGAAACGAAAGGATCACCGTTAGTATATATATCCCACTTAATCACCTAATCTCTATACAATAACACCCTTGACACATAATATATGTTTGACATAGCTTTTACGCACCAAAAGTTCCAAGAACTTATTCATTTTTAAACTCGATCAAAGTTTTAGTGTATTCCACCATTTCCCTTAATAACCACACTTGACTGTAAACATTCTCAGAAAATATCGATTCCAAATTTTAATGTAAGGTCAACTGGTAATGGCTTTCTGACCACCCTACTATAACATCCCAAAATTTCATAATATTTAAAAATGTTTAAGTATGGTAATTATAGCCTCAAAGTTGACACAATAACGTTTTCTCGGTTTTCAGTGGTTTTCACTTACTCGACCTCGACTTAAACTTTTCTATAAAATCAACTGTTTACTCTTTCGAGGTGATTCCTTCGCACACACACACCTTATGATATCTAGTATTTAATAAACTCGATTCGCCACCAAAATCATACCATTAAGGGGTTCAATTGAAATCATGAACTTAGCACTTACGCGATCGAACCACTTTTACGAATTTGGCCATTTCTCCTAAACCGTAAATCAAAATGCTACAAGGCTTCTGCAAAAATGATCTATGAAACAAGATCTACAAGTTCTAGGCAGTGGTTCAACATCTACAGAGGGTATGTGTCTCGGGTGCCTACTGTTTTAAGCATCCACAACAATTCGTCATTACGACGACTATAAATCGAATAATCCAAAAAATCCAAATACTCCAAATATCATACTATCCACTCCAAACAACTCATACCTCAAATTTAACATTCAACAAAGGATATACACTGCATATGCTACTAGGATACCATTTCTGACAATCAATCAAGCCCAATCATAAATCTAAGGTCCTAAACATGCATCAAAGCTTTATAACTCACTAAATCACTAAAACTCAAAGTAAAAGCTAGGGTTTCAAAAGATGGTTACCTTCCTTGATGTGTGTAATAGCTTTCTAAACCTTGTATAGTCCTTTTATAGCCTTGGGTAAGCTTGGATGATCAAAAGAAATGAAGAAAACCAAGTTAGTAATTTGGAGTTATTAGAACCCGACTGAAAGATCAAGCAAAACGATGCCCTTACCTAGGTTTTATGGACGAGGCTTCTAAAGGAACGTTGTAGAGAATCTCACCAGCTTTCCAACCATATAAAGAACGCAAAATTTCATTGAGAAATGAGGGAGATATGGCCATTTTACCGAGCTGTTGTCTTGGTTGGCCGAAAGTTTGGTGATGGTGATGTTGTTTTGATTTCTCTCTTGCCTTAGTTGATAAGCTTGGTTACTTCCTACCTTGGTTAGCTTACTTTACAACAAATATCTCCTCATCCTTATCTTTATTTAATGTGTTGGCAAAGTCTCATTGGCTAAACAAACATGTTAATCCATTTTTGGTGAGTTTACATTCTTATCCTTGCCCTTTCACCCTTTCTTCCACTCTTGCCCTTGCCCCTTGGATTTTCCCATAATCCACTCAATTAAATCAATAAACCAACTCCTTGTTTTAGTGTTAGGCCGAAATTTTGGACCTTCACCTTGTCCTTGGGCCTTTTGTTTTGCCTTTGTTCAGGGTTTTCTCATCATTTGATTCATCGAATGCTTTCCGTGATCGTCTAAGTGGTTTCTCTCTTGTAAATCTCTTGGATGTATATTATCCTCTTCGACATTATATATTAGTGTGTTAGGGTGGTTCTAATCCTCAAGTAGATATTAAATCCAATATCCTTTGTACATTCTTTTTATCTCAGAAATTGCTCTCCCGGTTTCTTAAGCGTTCTCTAACTCGTTTGCACTCTCTCAACTCTGGGTTTCTATTCTCAATCATACATCACTCGCATAATATATTTCCCCCTTGGACTTCTAATATTCCATATCCTCAATTAATAATTCAATTATTATATTCCTGACTCCTCTGTCAAAGTTGGAATAAAATTTGAATTCTCTGAATTCTGTCCTCGTTTCCATACACTTATTTTGTCCACTGATCATCAATACAAACTCAGAAATCTCTTTTGAATACTTCTATATAGTGTCATCTAATAATATTCCAAAGTCCACCAAAAACACTATTCATTTTCTTATTCTCTTTTTATCCCCTTGGTTTAACCTAATTTCATATAATTTCTCAATATAAATAATCCTTGTTAAATCTCCATACTCCTTAATATCCAATACAATAGTGCTCAATTGAAATCAAACATCTTAAAAATCCATACTCAGGAATTTCTGAAATCCGCCATCATTTTGAGTCACTTATTTTCATAGTATATCACTAATATGGTTTCTGATTATTCATTTTCTATTTCAATTATAGGGTACCTACATACAATTTCCCAAAATCCTCAAAATTTACTATTCATTTAATCACTGTTGCATTTCTAAAGTTAGAGTTATTACAACAATGAATTTTAAAGAAAGGTATTTTAAAATATAGAAGGTAGTATTTTTTTTAAAAAAAATAGAAGTTAAAAACAAAGACGATAGTATATTTATAAAACTGAAAGTATAGATTTGAAACCCCATTTTAAAGATAGTAAAAATGTAAAAGAAAGTTAAAAACATATATATTTTTGTAAATATCCCGGTAATTATAGTTAGAATATAAATATTTTTACAATATATTTTTATTAATTCTAGTTACAAAATTGAGTAAGGAACAACAATAAATAGTAGAGAATTTACAAAAAATACTAGGTTTAAAATTTCTTTTTGCAAAAATACCATCTTTGTTATTAAATTGCATTTATACTATCTTTTCAAAATTAAAAGGTTCATTTGCAAAAATACTATCTTGGTTGTAACTTAAAATCTCTTCTCCCTTTCTTCCCCAATCCCCATATGCAACAAACTAAACATAACTACACACGTAAACCGAAAAACGATCGATACCTCTTCCCAAAGAGTAGTGTCACATAGCCTAGGAGTGGATCAATACCAACACTTTCAACACCTAACCATGGACATATACACACATATATACAAACAAAAAGAGTTTCATATCTATACCGACAACAAAAAAGATTAATATACAGTTTTGAAAAAATAAAAAATGAAAAAAGGAAAGTACCAGAGTAGAGGAGGTGCCACGAGAGGCGACTACTTTTCTTCTTATAACACCGATCTACCAGCATCGATGAGTTTGGTGGCATAGATCTTGTGCTCCGATGTGCATTTCCATGTGGTACGATCAATTTGAGATCTGTTTTGTTGGTTTGAGATCGAAATATGTTAGATGGACTATCGTCGAGATTCAACAATAGCTTGTGTATCAATAGAAAGGGAATTGTTTAGGAAAAGTTTGGAGAGAGAAAAAGAAAGAAACTCAATTTTACTAAAAGGCTGCTTTTAGTTAGATTATTTGGTTGCATAGTTGATTTTGGAGATTGAAATCAGCTGATTCCGGATGATTTTAGTTGTTTCTGGCCCCGCAGGGGCACTGATAACTTCACCACCATCACTAGAGTTTTGAATTCAACTTACAATTTTTAGTTGCATTCAGTTGCATATGCAGCTAGTTGCAACTAAAAACTAAAAGTTAAATTTTATTTTTTGTTGCTGCGCCCTTATATAAAGATGGAAGTTAGTAAAAGAAAAAAAATTCAAATTACAATTTTCAGTTGCATTCCAGTTGATGCAATTGGATGCAACTGAATTCAACTAAAAGGTAAAAGTTAAATTTATATTTTTGCAGCTACGCAACCCTTATATAGAGCTGGAAGTTGGTAAAAAAATGAAAATTGAAATTACAATTTTTAGTTGCATTCCAGTTGCATATGCAACTAATTGCAACTGAATGCAACCTGCTGCGCAACCATTACAAATAAGATAGTATTTTTACTAAATTGTGAAAAC
Source organism: Kitagawia praeruptora (assembly GCA_037693485.1). NCBI lineage: Eukaryota > Viridiplantae > Streptophyta > Magnoliopsida > Apiales > Apiaceae > Kitagawia > Kitagawia praeruptora. Next base: position 24,063,345 of record CM075350.1, on the reverse strand, counting down.
AGTTGCATCTGGTTGAATGTAGTTTCATTTAGTATTTTTGCAATTTTGTTCAAAATATTGTATTTTTGCGAATAGAACTTTAAAATAACAGTATTTTTACAAAAAAAAATTATATTTTGGGGATAGTTATGAAAAAAGCCCATAATAGTATGGAATTATGATTTTTGAGAAAAAAATGGTCATGGTTTTGTATTTGTATATATCACAAATATGGTGAAGGTACTTAGCAAAACAGAAAAATTTGTTGATGCTGATCATTTAAATATTATGTTATTACTATTTGCTAGGTAATAGTATAAATTAATTTTATCTTCCTTTATCAGAATTTTTTTGTTATTTTAAATAATGTAAAGTATAATATATAATTTTAATATTCTAAGTGGAATAAATTATACAGTACACACATTTTCTCAATTAGATCATGTGCACAATATCTTTATATAAAATTTGAAAATAATTGTTCACAAACTTTTATTTTTTACTTTTAATTAATTAATTAAATTAATTTTTTACCTTAACTTTTTAGTTTTCTTACTATTAATCAAATAACTGAAGGGGATTGATAAAATTTTGAATAAATGATAACTAAAAAGTATCTCAAGTTGTATATTGATAAAAAGTAGCAAAAAATCTTTTATTATTTTTACCATCTTACTTGATTAAAGTTAAGGTAATTTTTTTAGCCCGATGAAAGATAAATTCTTGTTTGGTTCAAACATTTAAAAGAATAGTGAATGTTAGATATTTAGTAAATAGATGATAATTGTCAGATCTAATAATAAAGAATATTTTATATTTAAATCACTCTCATAAAGATCCAAGATTCGAATCTACTCAACAACAAATTCACATTAAGATTTTATTTTATTAATTCTAAATAATACATGTCATTTATTAAATAAATATTATTATTACTAATAATTTTATTAATTAATATTACAAAATAAAATTATATACATAATAAATTGATAAGTGGATTTATATCCACTTGGAGCGCTTCATATCGGCTTAAATTCATTGTTTTGGACTCAAGTTTGTGTAGTTTTGATGTGTTTTGCTTAGTTGTGCAGATTTACGAGAATGTTGATTAAGGTGGACGCTTCTATCATTTTTGGAGAATTAATTGATTAAAATTCGGATTTCTGAGAAGGGTTGCGCAGTCTACACTGTTTTGGCCATATCTGGAGTTCTAGAAGTCCGTTTGAGGCCCGTAAGCAGTCCACGCAAAGCTAACAAGATTCTCTATCATTCTAAAGTGGTCCAGAGGTCCAATTACAATTGGAACGTTCCAGAATATCTGAAGAAAAGTCAACCACGAATTTTCCTTAAAAACAGACTCAGTTTAGGAAACGTATTTTGCAGAAATTCTGTTATAATTTTGTTTTGGTATTTTCTTGCTGGGCAAGACTTTGAAAGCCTATATAAACACATCTAGGGTATTATTTTAGAGATCAAAAAATATATTACGCAGACAAATTTGTAAACACTTTCTTTTGGGAGATTTTTGGGAGAACTATTATTTTCTTTGAAGATTGGAGATTAAAGGTTTTTCTATAATCTTATAATTATGAGTTCTTCTATTTCTATTGATTCTTGTTTTGTGAATTTAATTATGTGTAACTAAATCCCTAATCTGAGGATTGGGTAGTATTCCTTGGTATTCATGTGTGTTTAATTATATGTGATTTTCTTGCTTTGCTGATCTGTTATTGAGGGCTTAACACAATTAGGGGCGTCATGAACCTTTGATTGGACTTTAGGGATTGTAATAACTTGGAAAAGGAGTTGCAATTTTAGTACAAGATTTAACAGACATAACTCGAATATTTGATTGGAAAATTAATAGGAGAGTTGTGAGACTTATAATTCTTGGTGCATAATATGCTTATGATTGTCTTTGATTGTATCACGGAAGTGACAATTAAGGTGTAGTTGTAGACATTATATTGTATCTTGGAAGGGAACATTATAACCTTAGAATAATTGTTTTCAGCAGACTAAGAACGTAGATGTCACATAGATATTGAATGTGCATTGTAACCAAGTGAAGAACCCCAGTTTTTGGATTGTTTTCCTCAAATATTTTATTCTCGACTGATAATTAGTTTAATTTAGTTTATAAACAAACCAAACATTCTTCTACACTTCTAAATTGTGAGAGATAAGATACTTGAACTTGATATTACATTCAGTCCTTCCCTGCGAACGAACAAACAAAAATACTATTAACAAATTGGCGCCGCTGCCGGGGAAGGCAGTATATTTGAGTTTAGGTTAATTATTTCTTATTGTTTAGATTTTAATTGGTTCCACAAGTTGTTTTGTTGGTGATTTTCAGGTGTATGCGACGTTCATCTTGCGCTAGAAAATTGGAATTTGACCCTGAAATTTAGCGTACTTTGAGAAAGTTAAGAAAAGAGAAAGCTAAGATGGGAGAGCCGGAAGTTCAAGTAGATGTTAATGTTGATGAGACTTCTATTTGGGACCATGAGACACAAATTCCTGCTAATTGCATGTACAAAACTCCAGAGATTGGTGCAGCCCAATTCAACATTAATCCAAGCTTAATTCAGATGATCAGCAATCAAGCTTTTGAAGGAGATATTGAACTAGAAAATCCACACAGACATCTAGAGCATTTCGTGCAGATATGTGGCTCATTCAGAATCAATGGTGTTACGAGTGACAAGATTCGTCTCCATATGTTTCCCTACTCTATTAAGGGAAGAGCTTTGGAATGGTTTCAACAACTTCCAGACACCACGGTTGCTACATGGGAGAGTCTTTCTACTGCATTCTTGTCCAAATATTATCCTTCTGATAAGACGCAACAATTGAGGACTATGATTATGAGTTTTAAAGCACAACCGGGTGAAGGTCTATATCAAGCATGGGAGAGATTTAAGGCATTATTGAGGAAGTGTCCACATCACGGTTTGTAAGATTGGCAGATCATTAGTACTTTTTATGGGGCCATGAATGCAGATATTCGTTTGAGTTTGGATGTGGCTGCTGGTGGAAATTTTAAGAAGGCACCAACTACACAGGCTAAAGCACTCCTTGAGGAATTGGCATCTAATAATTATTCATGGGCACCTAGTGGGACAAGCTCAGCAAAAGCAGCATAAGATTCTGAGATGATCAACATGCTAGCTCTCAAATTGGATACTCTAACTCAGGAGATGCGAGGACAAAGGGCAAATGTGAATGGTATTTCTTCACCTATGGAAGGGTATAATGATTATGGTGCTAGTCAGAACTCTTTTGTGCAACAATTTCCAGAAGAAGCATCTTTTATTCAGGGAAGACAGCCTTGGCCTGTTCAGAATAACTCCTACTACAATCCAAATCAAAGGCTAAACAACAATCTTTCTTAGAGTGGTAATCATGCGACTAATCCTTCCTATTCATTTCCAAGGCAGAATCAACCTCCTGGTTTTCAGTCACGACCACCGTATCATGCACAACAGCAGTATCAACCACCGCCAAAGAAAGAACCTGCTGATTGGGAGGTTGCACTAAATAAAATAATGCAAGGAACCTCTGGGGCATTGGCTAATATGGAATCAATAATAGATCAGATGGCATCATCTCAAAAGATGCTAGAAACACATATTGGACAAATTGCCTCCAAGATGGGTGTTCGTGAGCAAGGTTCTCTTCCAAGTCAACCCGACCAAAATGGTAAGGAACAATGCAAAGCAATTACTTTGAGGAGCGGAAAAGAGTTGCCCGAGGTTGAGGCTCTTGAGCCTAAAGAGAGGGATACTAAAAAAGAAAATGAGATAGTAGAGATTGATGCAGAAAAGTCAGAAAAAGTAGATGAAGAGAAGAAGGAAGAAGAACCAAAAAAGCCGTATGTTCCTCCACCACCTTATGTTCCTTCTATTCCATTTCCACAGAGACTTCACAATAGGTAGTTAGAGAAGCAGTACGAGAAGTTCTTGACTATGTTCCGGCAGTTGCATGCCAATATTCCTTTTGGCTGAAGCTTTGAATCAAATGCCACTTTATGCTAAATTTCTTAAGGAGATGTTGACAAAGAAGAGGAAACTTGAGGATGCAGAAACCATTACTCTTAATGCGGAATGCAGTGCAGTCATCCAAAAGGCCATTCCTCAGAAATTTAAAGATCCGGGAAGTTTTTCTTTACCTTGCACTATTGGGAAGATGGAGAACATGAAAGCCTTGTGTGACTTGGGGGCTAGTGTGAGTTTTATGCCATACTCAATTTGCAAACGACTTGGTCTTGGGGATCATAAAAAGACACAGATTTCACTTCAGTTGGCGGATCGTTCTGTTAAGTATCCATTGGGGGTCATTGAAGATGTGGTTGTCAAAGTGGATAAATTTGTCATTCCTTGCGATTTCGTGGTGTTAGAGATGGATGAAGATGTCGAGATACCCATTATCTTGGGAAGGCCATTCTTGGCTACTGCTGGCACTACTATCGATGTTAAAGCTGGAAAATTGACATTGAATGTTGGCAAGGACAAAGTGGAATTTTATCTGAACAAAGCAATGAGGATGCCTCCTTTTGGAGCAACTTGTTTTACTGTTGACATAGTTGATGAAATTGTGCAGCTCGAAAATGAACACTTCGTGGGAGCAGAACGAGTGTTAGATGATGTAGTAGAAGAAGAAGCACTTGTTGTTCGAGACACAGAAGTTGAGATGGTTTTTACACTTTCAGAGGCACCACAGGTGGAACTTAAACCTCTACCTGCTAATTTGAGGTATGCCTTTCTTGGTCCTAATGATACATATCCTGTGGTAGTTTCTGCTTTGCTTAGTGATGATGAGCTGGAAAAATTATTACATGTTCTTCGGCAATATAAATCAGCTATTGGTTGGACAATTCAAGATATCAAGGGAATTAACCCTGCTCTTTGCATGCATAGAATTGCCTTGGAAGATAATCATAAGCCTGTGATTGAGGGACAAAGAAGATTGAATCCGAATTTGCAAGAGGTGGTGAAGAAAGAAATCACTAAGTTGCTTGACGCTGGTATCATATATTCGGTTCCACACAGTCAATGGATTAGTCCTATTCATGTTGTGCCTAAGAAAGGTGGGATGACCGTTGTACACAATGAGAAGAATGAATTAATTCCCACGAGAACAATAGCAGGTTGGAGAGTTTGCATTGATTATAGGAAGTTGAATAACGCTACTCGCAAAGATCACTTTCCCCTCCCATTCATTGATCAAATGCTCGAAAGGTTGGCGGGTAATGAGTATTACAACTTTCTGGATGGATTTTCGGGCTACTTTCAGATTCCTATTGAACCCAAAGATCAAGAGAAGACCACCTTTACTTGTCCTTATGGTACTTTTGCTTATCGGAGGCTTCCTTTTGGGTTGTGTAATGGTCCTTCAATGTTTCAACGGCTTATGAACCACATCTTCTCAGATTTTATAGGGAGAGACATGGAGGTCTTCATATATGGATGACTTCACGGTATATGGTTCTTCCTTTGAATCCTGTTTAGTCAGTTTGTCGAAGGTGTTGCAGAGATGTACTGAAACTAATCTTGTTCTTAATTGGGAGAAATGTCACTTTATGGTCAAGGAAGGCATTGTACTTGGGCATAAAATTTCTAATAAAGGAATTGAGGTCGATAGAGCAAAAATTGAAGTTATTGAAAAATTACCACCACCTTCATCTATGAAAGGAATTCGAAGCTTTCTTGGTCATGCTGGTTGTTATCGACGGTTCATCAAGGATTTCTCCAAGTTAGCTCGGCCTCTCTATAATCTTCTCGAAAAGGATCGTGTTTTTGACTTTGATGAAAGTTGTCTTGTTGCTTTTAACAGGCTGAAGAAGGAACTTACTTCTGCACCCATAGTTACATCTCCCGATTGGAGCTTGCCATTTGAGCTTATGTGTGATGCTAGTGACTATGTTGTGGGTGTTGTTCTTGGGCAAAAAAAGGATAAGCGTATGCATGTGATAGCTTATGCAAGCAAGACTCTTGATGATGCACAAATCAACTATTCCACTACGGAGAAAGAACTACTTGCAGTGGTATTTGCACTTGATAAATTTAGATCCTATCTTGTTGGGTCTAAGGTGATTGTCTATTCAAATCATGTTGTGATTCGCTTCTTGATGACAAAGAAGGATGCCAAGCCTCGTCTAGTTCGTTGGATTCTCTTACTCCAGGAATTTGATCTTGAGATTCGAGATAAGAAGGGGTCTGAGAACTTGGTAGCTGATCATTTATCTAGGTTGGATCAAGGAGATAGAGAGGTAGGAGGTGAAAAACCTATCAACGATAAATTTCCGGAATAGCAGCTTCTAGGTGTGTCCTTGTCTACACCATGGTATGCAGATTTTGTGAACTACATCGTGGGAGGAGTTGTGCCGGATAATCTCTCTTATAACCAAAAGAAGAAATTCTTTTATGATGTGAAACACTACTATTGGGAGGAACCACTACTTTACAGGGAATGTGCTAATGGAATGTTTCGTAGATGCGTACCTCATGATGAAGTTCCTCATATTTTCAGGCATTGCCATTCTCTGGAGTGTGGAGGTCATAACAGTAGTATGAAGACAGTGGCGAAAGTTTTGCAGTCAGGATTCTATTGGCCAACCATGCATCAAGATGCTAGAGACTTTGTGGCGAAATGTGATAGATGTCAACGAGTTGGAAATATTTCGAGGAGGAACGAGATGCCTTTACAATCTATTCTTGAGGTGGAGATTTTCGATGTGTGGGGGATGGACTTCATAGGTCCATTTCCATCTTCTTATGGGAACCAGTATATTTTGGTGGGAGTTGATTATGTCTCTAAATGGGTTGAAGCTATTGCGTCTCCTACTAACGATTCTAGAGTGGTGAAGAAGTTCCTAAAGAAGCATGTGTTCACTAGATTTGGAGTGCCAAGGGCTATTATCAATGATGGAGTTGCGCACTTTTGCAATAAACAGGTGGCTGATCTCTTGAAAAAGTATGGTGTGACACAAAAGGTGGCAACTCCTTATCATCTGCAAACGAGTGGACAAGTTGAGATTTTGAATCGTGAGCTGAAGTCAATTTTGGAGAAGACAGTGGCAGTGTCAAGAAAGGATTGGTCAATAAAGCTTGATGATGCTCTTTGGGCATATAGGACGGCGTTTAAAACACCTATTGGAATGTCCCCATATAGGTTGATCTTTGGGAAGCCATGTCATTTGCCGTTGGAACTTCAGCATAAGGCATTTTGGGCGACAAGAGATTTGAATTTTAATCTAAAATCTGCGGGAGAGAAGCGTTTACTTCAACTTGGAGAGCTTGAGGAGATTAGGCTCCAATCTTATGAAAATGCTAGTATCTACAAGGAAAAGACCAAATTGTGGCATGACAAGCACATTCAGAAGAAGGAATTTGAGGATGGGCAACATGTTCTATTGTTTAATTCAAGACTCCGTTTATTCCCCGGAAAGCTTAGATCACGATGGTCCGGACCTTTTGAGATTGTGAAGGTCTATCCTAATGGGGTTTGTGAGATTACTAGAGAAGGGTCGGATGTATTCAAGGTGAACGGGAAGAGACTTAAGCCATACCTGCTTGGAGAAACAGTAGAGCGAGGAATGAGCATTCTTCACCTCCAAGAACCTATCATCAGTTGAGAATCGGTGTCGGGCTAACAACATTAAACAAATGCGCTTCGTGGGAGGCAACCCATGCATTAGTGTAGGCACAAAATTTTGAGTGAAAAAAAAATTTGAATTTTTGTTGTGTAACGCAGGTTGTGCCTGCGTTACTGGTCTGGAAGCAGGTTGTAGCAGTGTAACGCAGGCTGCGCCTGCGTTACTGTATTGGGAGCAGTTTGCGCGGCTGATGCGCAGTCTGCGCATGCGCATCTGAACTTGGCGCTGGTTGCCTTGCACGCGCGCAGCTGGCGCGTCACCCAGGTTTCTCCAGAAATTTATCCGTTGCTGTTTCTGTGTTGTTGTGCGACTTTTCACAGTTTATATAAAAAAAAACTTTTTTTTTTCACCCCAAATTTTATTTATACTCTCATCTCTCCACCTAATTCTTTTCCTATTTCAATTCCAAAACCTCCCATCTCTCCTTCAAAATTCTAAACCTATATTTATTCTAATTCCTTTTCTTTAATTCATCAAATCCTATTCCTACCTTACATCAAATTTCATACCCACCCAAAAAAATTTTCCTTCCCACATTAAAATTTATATTCCACCTATCACTCCATTATCTACATATACCCATGCATACAAACCCAATTCATTCTCTTCATCTCTACATCTCTAAAAATTCAAGTTTGGGGGGAGTAGTACAAGTTCACCTCTTTGATTCGTAGTTGGGATTCTTCTCTAATTTTTTTTATTACGAATTTGTGTTCTTATAAATTGGGGGGTTTTGTATTAGTCTTGTTAATTGGGTATTTTTGGTGTGATATTTCTTGGTGGTTGGTGGCGGTGTTATTGTTGAGTGGGGTTTTGATTATTATGGCTCCTAAGCGAATGAGGGGTGGTTCTAGTAGGGTGGAGAGATTTTCTTCTTCGGATGCGGAGGTTGAGTATAATAAATTATTCTCAAGGTCGGTGGCGAAAGAAAGGGGATTTTTGCCAACTCGTCATTATGGGTTGGTTGATGTGATTAGTGAGTTACGTTGGGGAGAGATTTGTAAGGCACCTGCTCCGGTTCCGTTGAATGTTGTTAGGGAGTTTTACGCGAATGCTAAAGGTGAGTCGGATGGGGTGTGTGTGGTTCGTGGTAGACAGGTGGATTATAGGCCAGATGCTATTCGTCCAATTTTGGGACAACCACCTAAGCTAGTGGGGGATGAAGATTGGGCAAGGAAGACTAGTAAAGATGTGGATATGGAGGCGATTGTTCGTGAGTTATGTGTTCCCGGTACAGTTTGGAAGTATAAATTGGGAACTACTGAGCCGGTTAATTTTCCGTCTTCTACAATGAATAAGTTTGCACGTGCATGGTATTTATTTCTTTGTGAGAATATTATGCCTACTTCTCATACGGGTGAGGTCACAGTTGATAGAGCGATTCTTCTTTGGGGCATTCTAAAGGGAAAGTACATTGATGTCACCTATATTGTTCATCATAATATTCTCCGGTTTTTAAAGTCTAAAGCACTATCATCGATGCCCCATGCTTCTGTTATAGCTGGTTTATGTAGGACTAGTGGTGTTACTTGGGGTGCAGATGAAGAGTTGTAGTTACCTTTGGCTTCCATTATTGACGTGTCTATTGATCGGATGTCGGAATGGCCGGGCGGGGTTCCACATCCGAGGGGGCTTGGTTATATTGTTAGTGGTGCTGCTACTAGTGGTCAGGGAGCGGGCGCTCCGCCACGGGGTTCGAGAGTACCGAGAGTTTTGGATGCCCACTTTAGGCGTTTGTACAGGCGGATGGATGCTATACATGCTTGTAACCGGGAGTATGCTGAGGATATAGCTAAAGCTTTGAGAGATGCGGGTATTCAGGCCAGGTGGCCAGTTTATGGAGCTCGTACGACGTATCCACCGCCAGATTCTGATTCATCCGAGGAAGAGGACGAGTAGGTATGTTGCTGCTATCCCTTGTATTTACTTCCATTCAATGAGGTCATTGAATATTTTAAGTTTGGGGGTGGTTTGAGGGATTAGTAGTTGTTGTTGTATTATGTGTTCATGTAGGATTTCATGCTTTGCATATTAGTAGTAGTAAATTATGCATATATGTTTGTGTTATTTAAGTTTGTTTCATATAGGACATTCTGTTTTTTTAGTACAGTATATCATGTGAGTTCATAATAGTTTGCATTTGCACCCATGCTTGATAGGAATTTTGTGTTGTTGACGCTTTTGATTGAGAAGTGATATGCTTTGTTCTTGTGCACACACATACACTAGTAAGTTGAAGCTAGTAGACTTATTGAATGTTGTAAGTAATTAGAAGGACATGAATATATGCAAGTTGATTTAGTTCGCATGCTTTGAATACAAGTAGGTGCATTAGAGAGATTTTTTTGCTTGGGATTGTATGTTTTTTCCACCAAGTGAGATTTTGAGCCATATTGCATATTTTTTGCAATTTATTCGTTTGCTTGAGTGTCCACGTATTGTTTGCATTGCTAGCAGTTGTTTGAGGTCTTTCTTGAAACGCATGACATTATTTGATGATTAAAATGATAAAGGCATTTAGGAATAACCGCATATTTTCCCATATTACCACACCATATTTACATGATCAATTAGTTAACCCGTTGAGCTTAATCCTATTTTTTCGGTGACATACCACATTACTTGCCTAGACATTTTTCTTGTATTGGCCTTACATTAATTTGAACCCACATTGTCAAAGGCTAGTAAAGTGCTTAAGGGAGTAATAAGGTGTGCAAGAAGGGGTTTATTCTTGGTCATAATTTTGGGGGAAATATTGAACATTGGGTTTTTGTTACTTGATAGTCGACATGTGTAATAAATTCATAGGATCATTGCTATTGTGTATATTATTGTTCTTGCTATATTTAGCTCTCGAAAAAAAAAGAGAAAAAAAAGAAAAAAAAAATATTATGAGAGCATATTTTTTTGTGATCCTACTTCAGTCGACTAGTCGAGCATTTTTGTTGGAAGAAAAGTATTAAATTTATGTGTGGGGGGACAGTAGGGTGTTGTGTATGATTCATTAAGGTGCTTACTAGCTTTTGACACTTCACCTGTTTTGGCTTACTTGTCATACCTTGTCCCTAGCCCCATTACAACCCAAATAAAGACCTTTTGATTATCGTCATTGATGTATGTTGTGTTAAGAGTTAGATTGATACCAAATGTCAAGCATGTTTATGATTTTGTTGGAATTGAGTGATACACTTACCCTTGTTCTTGAGTGAATATTCTTTTGTGAGTGGATTGTGAGTGTTTGCTTGTTTTTGCGTATGAGATCCCGAGTTTTGTCTCAAAGATGTGCTCTTGTAGGCTTAGCATGTTTACTAACTTATTCTTACACTTGACATGGACTTGTGAGAACTTATGCATGTTCATTGAGTAGACTATGTGAATACTTGCACTTTCAACACCAAGACGTTGCGTGATTACTTTGATTCTTAAGTTGACGTGGCATGAGAGAAATTGAAGGTATGGTAGGATATTAGTACTAGATTATTTGCATTTTCATATTAGTTGCATTCATGCATTGCATTGCATTGGATTTTGTGGGTACATTCACTATAGGCCCTCACGAGACCTTACTCGTCCACTAGGGCTGCCTAGGGGTTTAAAGGGCTTGTTGCATATGCCAAATGCAACCGTGATCACCTACGGAAGTGGTACTAGTTAGTTAGTTAGTTGTTTATGCTTGAGGACAAGCATCGGTTTAAGTTTGGGGGTGTGATAAGTGGATTTATATCCACTTGGAGCGCTTCATATCGGCTTAAATTGATTGTTTTGGACTCAAGTTTGTGTAGTTTTGATGTGTTTTGCTTAGTTGTGCAGATTTACGAGAATGTTGATTAAGGTGGACGCTTCTATCGTTTTTGGAGAATTAATTGATTAAAATTCGGATTTCTGAGAAGGGTTGCGCAGTCTACACTGTTTTGGCCATATCTGGAGTTCCAGAAGTCCGTTTGAGGCCCGTAAGCAGTCCACGCAAAGCTAACGAGATTCTCTATCATTCTAAAGTGGTCCACAGGTCCAATTACGATTGGAACGTTCCAGAATATCTGAAGAAATGTCAGCCACGAATTTTCCTTAAAAACAGACTCAGTTTAGGAAACGTATTTTGCAGAAATTCTATTATAATTCTGTTTTGGTATTTTCTTGCTGGGCAAGACTTTGAAAGCCTATATAAACACATCTATGGTATTATTTTAGAGATTGAAAAATATATTACACAGACAAATTTGTAAACACTTTCTTTTGGGAGATTTTTGGGAGAACTATTATTTTCTTTGAAGATTGAAGATTAAAGGTTTTTCTATAATCTTATAATTATGAGTTCTTCTATTTCTATTGATTCTTGTTTTGTGAGTTTAATTATGTGTAACTAAATCTCTAATCTGAGGATTAGGTAGTATTCCCTGGTATTCATGTGTGTTTAATTATCTGTGATTTTCTTGCTTTGCTGATATGTTATTGAGGGCTTAACACAATTAGGGGCGTCATGAACCTTTGATTGGACTTTAGGGATTGTAATAACTTGGAAAAGGAGTTGCAATTTTAGTACAAGATTTAACAGACATAACTCGAATATTTGATTGGAAAAATTAATAGGAGAGTTGTGAGACTTATAATTCTTGGTGCGTAATATGCTTATGATTGTCTTTGATTGTATCACGGAAGTGACAATTAAGGTGTAGTTGTAGACATTATATTGTATCTAGGAAGGGAACATTATAACCTTAGAATAATTGTTTTCAGCAGAGTAAAACGTAGATGTCACATAGATATTGAATGTGCATTGTAACCAAGTGAAGAACCCCGGTTTTTGATTGTTTTCCTCATATATTTTATTCTCGATTGATAATTAGTTTAATTTAGTTTATAAACAAACCAAACATTCTTCTACACTTCTAAATTGTGAGAGATAAGATACTTGAACTTGATATTACATTCAGTCCTTACCTGCGAACGAACAAACAAAAATACTACTCCCTCCGTCCCTTAATATTCTTCTCGTTTGGGGAAAAACACGGGTTTTAAGAAAAAAAGGTTTTTAAAGAGTAGTGGGTGAAATAGTGGGTATTGAATATTGTTTTTAAAGGTTAGTGGGTAGAATAGTGGGTACTTAATATTATTTTAAGAGTAGTGGGTGGAGTAGTGGGTATTAAATATAGTTATTTTATGGCCTAAAATAGAAATGGGAAGAGTTTTTTGAATGTCCCGATAAGGAAAGTGAGAAGAGTTTTAAGGGACAGAGGGAGTATTAACATAAATTATTACACTCTATGCCAACAACATGTTGGTGCAGTGGTTGAGCCCTTGCCTCCTTTGAAGGAGGTCAAGGGTTCGATCCCTGGGTGTGTGTGAGTTTCTTAGTTTGTATTAGTTTCTTTCTGTATTTGTATTCTGCACTGGGCATGGTCTGCGTACATTTTACCCCCTCAGACACTGCTCATGAGGGATATACTGAGTACGTTTGGTTTGGTTTGGTTATATAATTTTATAAATATTAAAAAATATACTCCCTCAACCCTTTTTATTTCTTTACACTTTCTATTTTGGGTCGTCCCTTCCATTTATTTACATTACTAAAAATAGTAACTTTTAACAATAAAATACATTAGTACATCCACTACTTCATTCCACTTTTTCAACACTTTACACTATTACACCCACTACTTCACTTATTTTAACAATAAAATTACTAGTACATCCACTACTTTATTTATTTTAACAATATTACAACCGATATCTTGGTCAAGTGCAACAATCAAACGATACGAATCGGAAGGAGGGAGTACAAGCTAGTACCTAATTAAAGCCCGTTTGGCTAATGATGCTTAAAGAGAAAGCTACTTTTAAGGAGCTTTTGCTCTATTTGTATAACTTGCTTAAAACTGGACTTTAAGTTAAAAAACTTCATTAAATCATAAGTTCATTTTAGGTACTTTTGACTTATATATATATACTATCCTATAACCCGTGCGATGCACGGTTGCTTGTAAATTTTTTAATTATATTTTATTATTAAAGTTTTAAGTTGTATATATATTTTTATTAATAAAATAATTTATAACTTTATAATCCCATGTATATAAATATTATTAAAATTATTTATTTTGAATTATTATAGTTGTATTTTGAATTATTATATTTGTGTATGTGGTGCATATTAATATTAATACATATTATTTAGGCTATGTGTGTTTTTTTTTTAATTTTATTAATAATAGAGATTTAACCAAACCAAACAGTGACAAAAAAAAGAGTACAAAAAAAGAGTGACAAAAAAAAGAGTACCAAACCAAATATACCCTGTTTTGCTTATATTTTGAATTATTATAGTTGTATTTTGAATTATTATATTTGTGTATGTGGTGCTATTAATATTAATACATTTTATTTAGGCTATGTGTTTTTTTTTTAATTTTATTAATAATAGAGATTTAACCAAACCAAAGAGTGACCAAAAAAAGAGTACCAAAAAAGAGTGACAAAAAAAAGAGTATCAAACCAAATAGACCCTGTTTTGCTTATAATAGTATAGTATAGATGTGGTGCATATTAATATTAATACATATTATTTACGCTATGTGTTTTTTTTTTTGAATTTTATTAATAATAGAGATTTAACCAAACCAAAGAGTGACCAAAAAAAGAGTACAAAAAAGAGTGACAAAAAAGAGACTATCAAATCAAATATACCCTGTTTTGCTTATAATAGTATAGTATAGATAGATAGATTATTATATTTGTGTATGTGGTGCATATTAATATTAATACATATTATTTAGGCTATGTGTGTTTTTTTTTAATTTTATTAATAGTAGAGATTTAACCAAACCAAAGAGTGACAAAAAAAGAGTACCAAAAAATAGTGACAAAAAAAAGAGTATCAAACCAAATATACCCTGTTACCAAAGAGTGACCAAAAAAAGAGTACAAAAAAAAAGTGATCAAAAAAAGAGTACCAAACCAAATATACCCTGTTTTGCTTATATTTTGAATTATTATAGTTGTATTTTGAATTATTTTATTTGTGTATGTGGTGCTATTAATATTAATACATATTATTTAGGCTATGTGTGTTTTTTTTTTAATTTTATTAATAATAGAGATTTAACCAAACCAAAGAGTGACCAAAAAAAGAGTACAAAAAAAGAGTGACAAAAAAAAGAGTATCAGACCAAATATACCCTGTTTTGCTTATAATAGTATAGTATAGATGTGGTGCATATTAATATGAATACATATTATTTACGCTATGTGTTTTTTTTTTTGAATTTTATTAATAATAGAGATTTAACCAAACCAAAGAGTGACAAAAAAAAGAGTACCAAACAAGAGTGACAAAAAAGAGAGTACCAAACCAAATATACCATGTTTTGCTTTTATTATATTTGTGTATGTGGTGCATATTAATATTAACTAGTTTAATGCCCATGCTTCGCACACGGGAGTTCATATTTTAAATAAATATTATTTTAAATTTTAATAAATTATGTGTAGTTTTATAATGTAGAAATGAAAAATGATAGTAGTACTAAAAAGTTGCCTACTTTAATAGTAAAATATGTTAATTTTTTGAAGAACATGAGGTGTTTTGATATTTTAAATTACAATTAGTATAACAAATTATTAATACAATAATCAATTTTAGAAAGATCAAAAAATTGAACATTGTAACATTATTTTAGTAGTGTCAACTATATCATGTTTTATAACTGTAGTAGATAAAAAGAATAAATTAAAACAATTAAATCATAATACGGGAAAAAAATGAAGTTAGTATGCTCTCACTCAATTTAAAGTTAAATTTTAAGTAAATACATTAAAGTCATAGACACACACAGACACGTAGATAGATTTTAAGACATCACAGAATGGGGAGCAACTCTTGTTCTTCCTTTTTTTTTTCCTATTGCTCTCTGCCAAATCTTTGAACGAATATGCCAATTTTGTCATCTATGGAGTAATTAAAAAGTAATTAATAATCATCGACGATTCAACAGTACGGATGTCAATATATTTCTAATTTAGTGATATTACCCAAATTTTAAAAATTAAAAAAAGAATTTGGATAATGAAATTAGTAGTCAACTATTGAATTGCCAAGAAAAATGACACACATCATTAAACAAAATAATTTTTCACAAAATTAAACAAAATCATTAAAATAAATTGCTTATTTATTTAAATAAATTAAAATAATTTATTTAAGTAATTTGTTATCATTAAACAAAATTTAAAATAATTTAAAATTTGTGGAAGGAAATAATTTTTGGCAAGAATGTTTTAATTGGATGGCCCTGGCGGGCCCATTATAATTATAATTGACAATTGTTAGAAAGGAACTAATTTTTGGAAACAAAATAATTCGTGTTTTGTCAAGGAAATTTTTTTTGGCAAGAATGTTTTAATTGAATGGCCCTAGCGGACCCATTATAATTATAACCAATTATTTGGCATTAATAATAACAACTGCCAAGAAAAATTGACAATTATTAGAAAGGAAATAATGTTTGGCAAGAAAATAATTTGTGTTTTGTGAAGGAAATAATTATTTGGCATTTTTATAATTATAACCAATTATTTGGCATTAATAACAACAACTGCCAAGAAAAATTGACAATTTTTAGAAAGGAAATAATGTTTGGCAAGAAAATAATTTGTGTTTTGTGAAGGAAATAATTATTTGGCATTTTGGAATATTTTAATTGGGCTCATAATAATTATAACCAATCAAAATCATTTGTTAACAATTTTTGGTATTATCAAGGTAATAATTTTTGGCAAGAAAATAATTTGTGGTTTGTCATGATGTGTATTTTATATAATATCGGGTCAATATATTTTAAAATATGGATCATATCATATAACTGGATGGGTAATATAAATGGATCCCATTATAATTATAACCAATCAAAATCATTTGTTAACAAAAATAAATGTGTATATATATTTTAAAATATGGATCATATCATATAATTGGATGAGTAATATAAACGGATCCCGAACCTAATCCTAAGCATATAATTTATTACTATAATGGGTCATGAATATCTATCAAACCTGAATATGGATCCCGAACCTGAGGAAAGGGTTATCCAGCAATTTATAATATATTGATACATATTATTTAGGCTATGTGTGTTTTTTTTTAATTTTATTAATAATAGAGATTTAACCAAACCAAAGAGTGACAAAAAAAAAGTACCAAAAAATAGTGACAAAAAAAAAGTACCAAACCAAATATAACCTGTTTTGCTTATATATATATATATATATATATATATATATATATATATATATATATATATATATATATATATATATATATATTGTTTCAGGACTCTTGTAAAGTTTAAATATTATGAATTTAAATTTTTTTAAAGTCAAATTTTATTTTAAGTCAAAATTATTAAATCCCTATTTAACTTTAAGTAAAATTACCCAAACACATTCATTCAATTTAAAAAGCAAACAACTTTACTTCTATTACTATATATTATAAGCTGACACAAGGGCAAAAGTTGCCAATTTAATGGTCGTGAAATTACAATTTTACCTTTATATTTTTTAAAATTACAAAAATGCCTTCTTTTAATAATTATGTAAAAAGAAGTGAAATTATGTTTGTATCGGGATTCGAACCACTGACCCTCTTCTATTCAACTTATGCCAATAACCAACTTTGCTACACTTAATTTTGAGTTTTGTTCAAAAATCCTATAAGATAAGCCACATCTTCTATTCTTGTCCATTCTTCTTTTACTTTTATTTTTGAGTAAATAAAATATTGATTTATATTATTTCTAAAATATTGGATAGATAAACTTACAAAAAATATTCTAATCGATTGAGTACCAAAAAAATTTATTTATATGCGTCCCCAATCCATGTAGATATTAAATTCTTGAAGTAAAAAATAAAATTTGATTTTAAGAAATATATAAATTTTAGTTATCAATTCATACATAATTAATAATTGCATCACATTAGTTTTAGGTGTATAAAAATTTAAATATGTGAGTTATATTATGGGGTTTGATCGACCAACTATTTAGACTTTCAACGAATAAAATATTTGATTGATCTAAAAACAGTAGTATATATTTACATATACACTAAAAAAATGAAATTATGTTAAAAAGATGAGAACTCTAAAAATATGATCTATGTTATATATAAAAAAGTAACATAATTAATTAACATTCAATAAAATCAAAATATATATAAAATTTTAAATCATAATTATTACAAAGCTACAACAATTATTTATAATGATCAACTAGACTATAACTCGACTATGAAGTATGGTACATATGAATATTTATATAATTTGAAAATTGATCAACGTATAATATATAATGGTTGAGTACTTATATCAATACAAGATAAAATCAAAAAAATTGATTGTAAATTTCTTATACATGCGTTGGTCATTGAGGTCGTTTGATCATATTTAACATTAATTGAAATTAGCTTATAACCCGTGCGAAGCACGGTTTCTTTTGATAGGTTATAAAATTTGTTTAACATTATAATAATGTTTTTATATAATCATTATTTTTAGTAATTTTTTAATTATAATTTAATATAAATTTATATAGTGATATACGAAAGAATGCCCAAAATACCCAATTTTCCCATACCCACTACCCAAAATACCCAGATCTGAAAATACCGCCCAAAATACCCACGGGTTACGCCGTTTGGAACGGCGCAACCCGACCACTGTAGCGTGCCAGAAAAAGCAAAATTTCTCCAGAAAAATGAGAGCTCGGGTGCCGGCGACTGGGGGCGATTTCGTCGTCTCCGTCGATCTCTCTCACCACAGCACCTCCACCACTTTTGAACACATCAAAACAAACAGCAAACCATCCTCTTCCTTTTTCCCCAACTGATTTTGAAGGATAAGGCCCCGCAGGGGCTCTACGAGCTCGTCGGAAAACTCGAGAAACGAACGGGTATGGATGTGGTGGTTCAAAATCCGGTAAACTAAATGGGATAACACCGTAGATGTGTAGATCGTCTAAATACGAATCGTTTGGTATATAATATGCTATTGGTATAGATGTGTAACTGAGATCGGCTGGATTTTGACGTTTCCTGCGAAATCGCCTCAAAATCGCCGGTTGGGAGAGTGTCGCGTATAATTGCAGAGAAAATGTTGATGACGTCATCACGCATCTTGCAATTGCGTAACACCGCTTACGCCGTTCCAAACAGCGTATCTGCTTTTGATTCCGCCTATGTAAGAGGCGGAGAATTGGATTACGCCTGTGTGTATGGCGTAAGTGCTAGGCTTACGCATTTCTGAAGGGCGTATCAGCCCTTACGCCCCTGTTAGTGGCGTATATGCTGGGTAGTTAGGGTGGTGCTTCCCGAATTTGGGTATTTTGGTGAGAGAAACAAAATAAGTGGGTAAATAGGGCAATCACCCATGATATACATGGTTTAAAATTTATTTTGTAAAATTCTAAATTAAAAATGTCATTGACGGGTTCGACTTTGAATTTTTAGTAAATTAATTTAATCATATAATATATCTTATTATTAGATCTAATGATTCTAATTTATTACTAAAAATAATGATTTGAATATATGGTGAGATATTTTTGGGTGTATATTAGTGATCGCAAGATTAATTTTAAATTAAAAAGTAACGTGTTTTAATTACAAAAATTCCTACTAAAATAATTACGGAAAGATATGGTATGATGTTTTGGATATATATTAATTATTATAATATTAGTTTTAAATTAAATATTAAAGTGTTTTAATTAGAAGTAAAATCTGTAGAAAAAATGGGTAATTGAGTTGTTTGAGCAGAAAAAAGAGTCCAAGTAGAAGTTCAATGTGGATGAAGAAATTGTAATCGGGATATAATTATGTTAGCATTAGTAATTAGCTTTCTGAGTTGTTTTTCTAATTTAATTATTTATTTTAATAATTAGGATAACCAAACCGAAAACTAAAACTTTCAAAACTTTCAATGTTTCGGCTTTAATATAATAGTATAGAAAAAAGAGTTTAAGTAGAAGCTCAATGTGGATGAAGGAATTTTAATCTTAATATAATTACGTTAACATTAGTAATTAACTTTTGAATTGTTTTTGTAATTTAATTATTTATTTTAATAACTTGGATAACCAAACCGAAAACCAAAACTTTCAAAAATTTCAATGTTTTGGCTTTAATATAATAGTATAGATATTTAGAAGAGAAAAATGTTCATATAGTTAACCGTAGGTAATTACCTTAAGTTATTAGCATTTTGAGTATAAAAATGGATGAATTTTTTATAATAATGAAATCCACCCCATACTAGCCTTCGAATAGTATTGTAATATGTTTTAACTTTAGGTAATTATCAACAATTAACTATAGGATCATTAAGCCCTATTTAGACAATTTAAAAATTGAGTTAAAAACTAATTCAAAATGTAATATAAAAATTAGTATGGAAAATTTTAAAATAATTATAAAAATATTAGATAAATTGAAGGGTGAGATACCAAACTACCCATATTTTATTTCCATTTGCCCAAAATGCCTATATTCAGAATTGTCTGCCCTTTTTACCCACGAGCCACGCATTCTGAGCTGGCGTATAGGGAACACGCATTTCTAAAATGCGAATAGGTGGTACACGCAATGAAGCTAAGCGTATACTTTGTAAAATTCAAAATCTGTGACCGTGAACAGTTACCTCAGATACGCATGTTTAACATGAGTGGCTATAGATACACATGTTGAACATGCGTATTGGCCACTGTTCATCTCCTCTCTCGAACGACGTCGAAGTCGTTTTCCTATCAGATTTTTGGGGACATTGTTCACACCTTTCCAGGCAACTTGAATTCATGTACCATACACCAAAATGAATGTCTTCTCCCCCTCTACATTCCTATACCATTCAATTTCCATTTGGTTTGCCGGATTTAAAAGGCCTAAAACGAAGCTTTTTTTCCCGATGTAGTTTCTGGTTGGTTTGTGTACACCCCTGCGGGGCTGGAAAAAAACACAAAGTAGAGGAAAATGATGAGGCCAGTATGGGCATCATTTGTATGTCCTTAGATGTGGTGGAGGCAACCGGAGGGTGGTGAACGGAGATGAGCGAACGAAATGGCGATTTTGAGGCCGCCTGAACGCCGGAGACGTTTATGAGATAATGACGTCATATGATGTCATTACGCATACTATACATGCGTGACTTGGGATACGCATTTCTGAAATGCGTATTCCGTGGGATACGCATTTCTGAAATGCGTATTCCGGGCCACACATGTACAGTATGCGCACTCCGTGGTAAAAAAGGGCAGGCTCGATTGGAAATCGGTATTTCGGGCACTTTCCACACCAAAGTGGTGTAGTTTGAGCATTTTCTCTAAATCTATCTATTACTATATATTATACATCAACACAAGGGCAAAAAGTTCCATTTTTTTATAAAATGGAACCGCTTATGCAAGACTGGTTGCTAAAGGTTATTCCCAAGCTGAAGGAATAGATTATGATGAAACCTATGCACCAGTGGCTAGACTTGAGGCTATAAGGATATTCTTGGCATTCGCAGCACATTCAAACTTCAAAGTTTATCAAATGGATGTCAAGAGTGCCTTCCTGAATGGCAAGCTGGATGAAGAGGTATATGTAGAACAACCCCTGGCTTTGAAGATCCAGAATTCATGGATTATGTCTACTTTCTCTTTAAGGCAATTTATGGTCTTAAGCAAGCTCCAAGGAAATGGTATGACACTCTTTCTGAATTTTTACTTGAAAATGGATTTGTTAGAGGTGTCATAGACAAAACTCTCTTTACTAAGAAACATAAGAATGATATTATATTAGTCCAAGTCTATGTGGACGATATAATATTTGGGTCTACTAATGATCTTCTGTGCAAGAAATTTGCTAAGCTAATGCAGGGTAAATTTGAGATGAGCCTGATGGGTGAGCTGAAGTTCTTTCTTGGATTACAAGTAAGTCAAAGGACAGATGGAATTTTTATTTGTCAATCCAAGTATGTTAGAGAGCTCCTCAAGAAATATCAAATGGAGGACTCATCTTCAGCAAGAACACCATCATCAACAGCTGTGAAATTTGGAGCTTGTGAAAATTCTGCCAAGGTAGATATCACAAGCTACAGAGGTATGATAGGTTCATTACTTTACCTTACTGCAAGTAGACCTGATATTATGTATGCTACATGCTTGTGTGCAAGGTTCCAAGCGGATCCTAGAGATGTGCATCTCATTGCTGTTAAACGAATCTTGAGATATCTTAAGGGTACACCTAACTTAGGTATTTGGTACCCTAAAGAATCTGGTTTTAACCTTGTTGGATATACAGATTCAGATTATGCAGGAAGTGTTGTAGACAAAAAAAGTACCTCTGGGAGTTGTCAATTCCTAGGTGGTAGGTTGGTCTCCTGGTACAGCAAGAAGCAACAAACAGTTTCCAACTCAACAGCTGAAGCTGAATACATAGCTGCTGGAAGCATGAATTGCCTTCTATATATTATACATTAACATGCGGATTTGTATTTTCTCAGTGTGGAGGCCATAGGAGAGGCCACCCAGGCTGGCCAGAGGTGGTTCAAAGGTTTGTGGCTGTTGGAGATAATTGTTTGGATCCATCGTGCTTAAGTGTTTTGGGCTTAACCGTTTGTGTTGTATCAATTTGTTGAACAGGGCAGTGGGTTTGTTCTCCCGTACAGTTTCAGTGCCGGGATATTTCAGTATCCTGTTTGTTGTTAAATTGGTAGACGGTATATGGACTATATATGTGCGTTTGCTTTGGTGTGCAGAAGAGGCGAAGGAGATTAATCCGGGTGTAACGCTTTTTGGCATTTACAAATCCTTTTTTATAGGTTAATGTTTAATAGGTAATGCGTTTTTTTATGTGATTAGCTTCTGTACGGTCATAACGTATATTATCTACTATTAATATTGAGTTTCCCACAATAGGGGGTGTTTATAGTATTTTGCAGATAAGGAAATTGTATACAATTTTATAGTATTTTGCAGATAAGGAAATTGTATATTGTATACAATTTTATAGTATTTTGCACACAGACATCTAGAGCATTTCGTGCAGATGTGTGGCTCATTCAGAATCAATGGTGTTACGAGTGACAAGATTCGTCTCCATATGTTTCCCTACTCTATTAAGGGAAGAGCTTTGGAATGGTTTCAACAACTTCCAGACACCACGGTTGCTACATGGGAGAGTCTTTCTACTGCATTCTTGTCCAAATATTATCCTTCTGATAAGACGCAACAATTGAGGACTATGATTATGAGTTTTAAAGCACAACCGGGTGAAGGTCTATATCAAGCATGGGAGAGATTTAAGGCATTATTGAGGAAGTGTCCACATCACGGTTTGTAAGATTGGCAGATCATTAGTACTTTTTATGGGGCCATGAATGCAGATATTCGTTTGAGTTTGGATGTGGCTGCTGGTGGAAATTTTAAGAAGGCACCAACTACACAGGCTAAAGCACTCCTTGAGGAATTGGCATCTAATAATTATTCATGGGCACCTAGTGGGGCAAGCTCAGTAAAAGCAGCATAAGATTCTGAGATGATCAACATGCTAGCTCTCAAATTGGATACTCTAACTCAGGAGATGCGAGGACAAAGGGCAAATGTGAATGGTATTTCTTCACCTATGGAAGGGTATAATGATTATGGTGCTAGTCAGAACTCTTTTGTGCAACAATTTCCAGAAGAAGCATCTTTTATTCAGGGAAGACAGCCTTGGCCTGTTCAGAATAACTCCTACTACAATCCAAATCAAAGGCTAAACAACAATCTTTCTTAGAGTGGTAATCATGCGACTAATCCTTCCTATTCATTTCCAAGGCAGAATCAACCTCCTGGTTTTCAGTCACGACCACCGTATCATGCACAACAGCAGTATCAACCACCGCCAAAGAAAGAACCTGCTGATTGGGAGGTTGCACTAAATAAAATAATGCAAGGAACCTCTGGGGCATTGGCTAATATGGAATCAATAATAGATCAGATGGCATCATCTCAAAAGATGCTAGAAACACATATTGGACAAATTGCCTCCAAGATGGGTGTTCGTGAGCAAGGTTCTCTTCCAAGTCAACCCGACCAAAATGGTAAGGAACAATGCAAAGCAATTACTTTGAGGAGCGGAAAAGAGTTGCCCGAGGTTGAGGCTCTTGAGCCTAAAGAGAGGGATACTAAAAAAGAAAATGAGATAGTAGAGATTGATGCAGAAAAGTCAGAAAAAGTAGATGAAGAGAAGAACGAAGAAGAACCAGAAAAGCCGTATGTTCCTCCACCACCTTATGTTCCTTCTATTCCATTTCCACAGAGACTTCACAATAGGTAGTTAGAGAAGCAGTACGAGAAGTTCTTGACTATGTTCCGGCAGTTGCATGCCAATATTCCTTTTGGCTGAAACTTTGAATCAAATGCCACTTTATGCTAAATTTCTTAAGGAGATGTTGACAAAGAAGAGGAAACTTGAGGATGCAGAAACCATTACTCTTAATGCGGAATGCAGTGCAGTCATCCAAAAGGCCATTCCTCAGAAATTTAAAGATCCGGGAAGTTTTTCTTTACCTTGCACTATTGGGAAGATGGAGAACATGAAAGCCTTGTGTGACTTGGGGGCTAGTGTGAGTTTTATGCCATACTCAATTTGCAAACGACTTGGTCTTGGGGATCATAAAAAGACACAGATTTCACTTCAGTTGGCGGATCGTTCTGTTAAGTATCCATTGGGGGTCATTGAAGATGTGGTTGTCAAAGTGGATAAATTTGTCATTCCTTGCGATTTCGTGGTGTTAGAGATGGATGAAGATGTCGAGATACCCATTATCTTGGGAAGGCCATTCTTGGCTACTGCTGGCACTACTATCGATGTTAAAGCTGGAAAATTGACATTGAATGTTGGCAAGGACAAAGTGGAATTTTATCTGAACAAAGCAATGAGGATGCCTCCTTTTGGAGCAACTTGTTTTACTGTTGACATAGTTGATGAAATTGTGCAGCTCGAAAATGAACACTTCGTGGGAGCAGAACGAGTGTTAGATGATGTAGTAGAAGAAGAAGCACTTGTTGTTCGAGACACAGAAGTTGAGATGGTTTTTACACTTTCAGAGGCACCACAGGTGGAACTTAAACCTCTACCTGCTAATTTGAGGTATGCCTTTCTTGGTCCTAATGATACATATCCTGTGGTGGTTTCTGCTTTGCTTAGTGATGATGAGCTGGAAAAATTATTACATGTTCTTCGGCAATATAAATCAGCTATTGGTTGGACAATTCAAGATATCAAGGGAATTAACCCTGCTCTTTGCATGCATAGAATTGCCTTGGAAGATAATCATAAGCCTGTGATTGAGGGACAAAGAAGATTGAATCCGAATTTGCAAGAGGTGGTGAAGAAAGAAATCACTAAGTTGCTTGACGCTGGTATCATATATTCGGTTCCACACAGTCAATGGATTAGTCCTATTCATGTTGTGCCTAAGAAAGGTGGGATGACCGTTGTACACAATGAGAAGAATGAATTAATTCCCACGAGAACAATAGCAGGTTGGAGAGTTTGCATTGATTATAGGAAGTTGAATAACGCTACTCGCAAAGATCACTTTCCCCTCTCATTCATTGATCAAATGCTCGAAAGGTTGGCGGGTAATGAGTATTACAACTTTCTGGATGGATTTTCGGGCTACTTTCAGATTCCTATTGAACCCAAAGATCAAGAGAAGACCACCTTTACTTGTCCTTATGGTACTTTTGCTTATCGGAGGCTTCCTTTTGGGTTGTGTAATGGTCCTTCAACGTTTCAAAGGCTTATGAACCACATCTTCTCAGATTTTATAGGGAGAGACATGGAGGTCTTCATATATGGATGACTTCACGGTATATGGTTCTTCCTTTGAATCCTGTGTAGCCAGTTTGTCGAAGGTGTTGCAGAGATGTACTGAAACTAATCTTGTTCTTAATTGGGAGAAATGTCACTTTATGGTCAAGGAAGGCATTGTACTTGGGCATAAAATTTCTAATAAAGGAATTGAGGTCGATAGAGCAAAAATTGAAGTTATTGAAAAATTGCCACCACCTTCATCTGTGAAAGGAATTCGAAGCTTTCTTGGTCATGCTGGTTGTTATCGACGGTTCATCAAGGATTTCTCCAAGTTAGCTCGGCCTCTCTATAATCTTCTCGAAAAGGATCGTGTTTTTGACTTTGATGAAAGTTGTCTTGTTGCTTTTAACAGGCTGAAGAAGGAACTTACTTCTGCACCCATAGTTACATCTCCCGATTGGAGCTTGCCATTTGAGCTTATGTGTGATGCTAGTGACTATGTTGTGGGTGTTGTTCTTGGGCAAAAAAAGGATAAGCGTATGCATGTGATAGCTTATGCAAGCAAGACTCTTGATGATGCACAAATCAACTATTCCACTACGGAGAAAGAACTACTTGCAGTGGTATTTGCACTTGATAAATTTAGATCCTATCTTGTTGGGTCTAAGGTGATTGTCTATTCAAATCATGCTGTGATTCGCTTCTTGATGACAAAGAAGGATGCCAAGCCTCGTCTAGTTCGTTGGATTCTCTTACTCCAGGAATTTGATCTTGAGATTCGAGATAAGAAGGGGTCTGAGAACTTGGTAGCTGATCATTTATCTAGGTTGGATCAAGGAGATAGAGAGGTAGGAGGTGAAAAACCTATCAACGATAAATTTCCGGAATAGCAGCTTCTAGGTGTGTCCTTGTCTACACCATGGTATGCAGATTTTGTGAACTACATCGTGGGAGGAGTTGTGCCGGATAATCTCTCTTATAACCAAAAGAAGAAATTCTTTTATGATGTGAAACACTACTATTGGGAGGAACCACTACTTTACAGGGAATGTGCTGATGGAATGTTTCGTAGATGCGTACCTCATGATGAAGTTCCTCATATTTTCAGGCATTGCCATTCTCTGGAGTGTGGAGGTCATAACAGTAGTATGAAGACAGTGGCGAAAGTTTTGCAGTCAGGATTCTATTGGCCAACCATGCATCAAGATGCTAGAGACTTTGTGGCGAAATGTGATAGATGTCAACGAGTTGGAAATATTTCGAGGAGGAACGAGATGCCTTTACAATCTATTCTTGAGGTGGAGATTTTCGATGTGTGGGGGATGGACTTCATAGGTCCATTTCCATCTTCTTATGGGAACCAGTATATTTTGGTGGGAGTTGATTATGTCTCTAAATGGGTTGAAGCTATTGCGTCTCCTACTAACGATTCTAGAGTGGTGAAGAA
The DNA here is from genome assembly GCA_037693485.1 of Kitagawia praeruptora. Classification (NCBI taxonomy): domain Eukaryota; kingdom Viridiplantae; phylum Streptophyta; class Magnoliopsida; order Apiales; family Apiaceae; genus Kitagawia; species Kitagawia praeruptora. The sequence continues at coordinate 24,036,421 of CM075350.1, read as the reverse complement.
GTTCCAAAAGAAGCATGTGTTCACTAGATTTGGAGTGCCAAGGGCTATTATCAATGATGGAGTTGCGCACTTTTGCAATAAACAGGTGGCTGATCTCTTGAAAAAGTATGGTGTGACACAAAAGGTGGCAACTCCTTATCATCTGCAAACGAGTGGACAAGTTGAGATTTTGAATCGTGAGCTGAAGTCAATTTTGGAGAAGACAGTGGCAGTGTCAAGAAAGGATTGGTCAATAAAGCTTGATGATGCTCTTTGGGCATATAGGACGGCGTTTAAAACACCTATTGGAATGTCCCCATATAGGTTGATCTTTGGGAAGCCATGTCATTTGCCGTTGGAACTTCAGCATAAGGCATTTTGGGCGACAAGAGATTTGAATTTTAATCTAAAATCTGCGGGAGAGAAGCGTTTACTTCAACTTGGAGAGCTTGAGGAGATTAGGCTCCAATCTTATGAAAATGCTAGTATCTACAAGGAAAAGACCAAATTGTGGCATGACAAGCACATTCAGAAGAAGGAATTTGAGGATGGGCAACATGTTCTATTGTTTAATTCAAGACTCCGTTTATTCCCCGGAAAGCTTAGATCACGATGGTCCGGACCTTTTGAGATTGTGAAGGTCTATCCTAATGGGGTTTGTGAGATTACTAGAGAAGGGTCGGATGTATTCAAGGTGAACGGGCAGAGACTTAAGCCATACCTGCTTGGAGAAACAGTAGAGCGAGGAATGAGCATTCTTCACCTCCAAGAACCTATCATCAGTTGAGAATCGGTGTCGGGCTAACAACATTAAACAAATGCGCTTCGTGGGAGGCAACCCATGCATTAGTGTAGGCACAAAATTTTGAGTGAAAAAAAAATTCGAATTTTTGTTGTGTAACGCAGGTTGTGCCTGCGTTACTGGTCTGGAAGCAGGTTGTAGCAGTGTAACGCAGGCTGCGCCTGCGTTACTGTATTGGGAGCAGTTTGCGCGGCTGATGCGCAGTCTGCGCATGCGCATCTGAACTTGGCGCTGGTTGCCTTGCACGCGCGCAGCTGGCGCGTCACCCAGGTTTCTCCAGAAATTTATCCGTTGCTGTTTCTGTGTTGTTGTGCGACTTTTCACAGTTTATATAAAAAAAAACTTTTTTTTTTCACCCCAAATTTTATTTATACTCTCATCTCTCCACCTAATTCTTTTCCTATTTCAATTCCAAAACCTCCCATCTCTCCTTCAAAATTCTAAACCTATATTTATTCTAATTCCTTTTCTTTAATTCATCAAATCCTATTCCTACCTTACATCAAATTTCATACCCACCCAAAAAAAATTTCCTTCCCACATTAAAATTTATATTCCACCTATCACTCTATTATCTACATATACCCATGCATACAAACCCAATTCATTCTCTTCATCTCTACATCTCTAAAAATTCAAGTTTGGGGGGAGTAGTACAAGTTCACCTCTTTGATTCGTAGTTGGGATTCTTCTCTAATTTTTTTTATTACGAATTTGTGTTCTTATAAATTGGGGGGTTTTGTATTAGTCTTGTTAATTGGGTATTTTTGGTGTGATATTTCTTGGTGGTTGGTGGCGGTGTTATTGTTGAGTGGGGTTTTGATTATTATGGCTCCTAAGCGAATGAGGGGTGGTTCTAGTAGGGTGGAGAGATTTTCTTCTTCGGATGCGGAGGTTGAGTATAATAAATTATTCTCAAGGTCGGTGGCGAAAGAAAGGGGATTTTTGCCAACTCGTCATTATGGGTTGGTTGATGTGATTAGTGAGTTACGTTGGGGAGAGATTTGTAAGGCACCTGCTCCGGTTCCGTTGAATGTTGTTAGGGAGTTTTACGCGAATGCTAAAGGTGAGTCGGATGGGGTGTGTGTGGTTCGTGGTAGACAGGTGGATTATAGGCCAGATGCTATTCGTCCAATTTTGGGACAACCACCTAAGCTAGTGGGGGATGAAGATTGGGCAAGGAAGACTAGTAAAGATGTGGATATGGAGGCGATTGTTCGTGAGTTATGTGTTCCCGGTACAGTTTGGAAGTATAAATTGGGAACTACTGAGCCGGTTAATTTTCCGTCTTCTACAATGAATAAGTTTGCACGTGCATGGTATTTATTTCTTTGTGAGAATATTATGCCTACTTCTCATACGGGTGAGGTCACAGTTGATAGAGCGATTCTTCTTTGGGGCATTCTAAAGGGAAAGTACATTGATGTCACCTATATTGTTCATCATAATATTCTCCGGTTTTTAAAGTCTAAAGCACTATCATCGATGCCCCATGCTTCTGTTATAGCTGGTTTATGTAGGACTAGTGGTGTTACTTGGGGTGCAGATGAAGAGTTGTAGTTACCTTTGGCTTCCATTATTGACGTGTCTATTGATCGGATGTCGGAATGGCCGGGCGGGGTTCCACATCCGAGGGGGCTTGGTTATATTGTTAGTGGTGCTGCTACTAGTGGTCAGGGAGCGGGCGCTCCACCACGGGGTTCGAGAGTACCGAGAGTTTTGGATGCCCACTTTAGGCGTTTGTACAGGCGGATGGATGCTATACATGCTTGTAACCGGGAGTATGCTGAGGATATAGCTAAAGCTTTGAGAGATGCGGGTATTCAGGCCAGGTGGCCAGTTTATGGAGCTCGTACGACGTATCCACCGCCAGATTCTGATTCATCCGAGGAAGAGGACGAGTAGGTATGTTGCTGCTATCCCTTGTATTTACTTCCATTCAATGAGGTCATTGAATATTTTAAGTTTGGGGGTGGTTTGAGGGATTAGTAGTTGTTGTTGTATTATGTGTTCATGTAGGATTTCATGCTTTGCATATTAGTAGTAGTAAATTATGCATATATGTTTGTGTTATTTAAGTTTGTTTCATATAGGACATTCTGTTTTTTTAGTACAGTATATCATGTGAGTTCATAATAGTTTGCATTTGCACCCATGCTTGATAGGAATTTTGTGTTGTTGACGCTTTTGATTGAGAAGTGATATGCTTTGTTCTTGTGCACACACATACACTAGTAAGTTGAAGCTAGTAGACTTATTGAATGTTGTAAGTAATTAGAAGGACATGAATATATGCAAGTTGATTTAGTTCGCATGCTTTGAATACAAGTAGGTGCATTAGAGAGATTTTTTTGCTTGGGATTGTATGTTTTTTCCACCAAGTGAGATTTTGAGCCATATTGCATATTTTTTGCAATTTATTCGTTTGCTTGAGTGTCCACGTATTGTTTGCATTGCTAGCAGTTGTTTGAGGTCTTTCTTGAAACGCATGACATTATTTGATGATTAAAATGATAAAGGCATTTAGGAATAACCGCATATTTTCCCATATTACCACACCATATTTACATGATCAATTAGTTAACCCGTTGAGCTTAATCCTATTTTTTCGGTGACATACCACATTACTTGCCTAGACATTTTTCTTGTATTGGCCTTACATTAATTTGAACCCACATTGTCAAAGGCTAGTAAAGTGCTTAAGGGAGTAATTAGGTGTGCAAGAAGGGGTTTATTCTTGGTCATAATTTTGGGGGAAATATTGAACATTGGGTTTTTGTTACTTGATAGTCGACATGTGTAATAAATTCATAGGATCATTGCTATTGTGTATATTATTGTTCTTGCTATATTTAGCTCTCGAAAAAAAAGAGAAAAAAAAGAAAAAAAAATATTATGAGAGCATATTTTTTTGTGATCCTACTTCAGTCGACTAGTCGAGCATTTTTGTTGGAAGAAAAGTATTAAATTTATGTGTGGGGGGATAGTAGGGTGTTGTGTATGATTCATTAAGGTGCTTACTAGCTTTTGACACTTCACCTGTTTTGGCTTACTTGTCATACCTTGTCCCTAGCCCCATTACAACCCAAATAAAGACCTTTTGATTATCGTCATTGATGTATGTTGTGTTAAGAGTTAGATTGATACCAAATGTCAAGCATGTTTATGATTTTGTTGGAATTGAGTGATACACTTACCCTTGTTCTTGAGTGAATATTCTTTTGTGAGTGGATTGTGAGTGTTTGCTTGTTTTTGCGTATGAGATCCCGAGTTTTGTCTCAAAGATGTGCTCTTGTAGGCTTAGCATGTTTACTAACTTATTCTTACACTTGACATGGACTTGTGAGAACTTATGCATGTTCATTGAGTAGACTATGTGAATACTTGCACTTTCGACACCAAGACGTTGCGTGATTACTTTGATTCTTAAGTTGACGTGGCATGAGAGAAATTGAAGGTATGGTAGGATATTAGTACTAGATTATTTGCATTTTCATATTAGTTGCATTCATGCATTGCATTGCATTGGATTTTGTGGGTACATTCACTATAGGCCCTCACGAGACCTTACTCGTCCACTAGGGCTGCCTAGGGGTTTAAAGGGCTTGTTGCATATGCCAAATGCAACCGTGATCACCTACGGAAGTGGTACTAGTTAGTTAGTTAGTTGTTTATGCTTGAGGACAAGCATCGGTTTAAGTTTGGGGGTGTGATAAGTGGATTTATATCCACTTGGAGCGCTTCATATCGGCTTAAATTGATTGTTTTGGACTCAAGTTTGTGTAGTTTTGATGTGTTTTGCTTAGTTGTGCAGATTTACGAGAATGTTGATTAAGGTGGACGCTTCTATCGTTTTTGGAGAATTAATTGATTAAAATTCGGATTTCTGAGAAGGGTTGCGCAGTCTACACTGTTTTGGCCATATCTGGAGTTCCAGAAGTCCGTTTGAGGCCCGTAAGCAGTCCACGCAAAGCTAACGAGATTCTCTATCATTCTAAAGTGGTCCACAGGTCCAATTACGATTGGAACGTTCCAGAATATCTGAAGAAAAGTCAGCCACGAATTTTCCTTAAAAACAGACTCAGTTTAGGAAACGTATTTTGCGGAAATTCTATTATAATTCTGTTTTGGTATTTTCTTGCTGGGCAAGACTTTGAAAGCCTATATAAACACATCTATGGTATTATTTTAGAGATCGAAAAATATATTACACAGACAAATTTGTAAACACTTTCTTTTGGGAGATTTTTGGGAGAACTATTATTTTCTTTGAAGATTGAAGATTAAAGGTTTTTCTATAATCTTATAATTATGAGTTCTTCTATTTCTATTGATTCTTGTTTTGTGAGTTTAATTATGTGTAACTAAATCTCTAATCTGAGGATTAGGTAGTATTCCCTGGTATTCATGTGTGTTTAATTATCTGTGATTTTCTTGCTTTGCTGATATGTTATTGAGGGCTTAACACAATTAGGGGCGTCATGAACCTTTGATTGGACTTTAGGGATTGTAATAACTTGGAAAAGGAGTTGCAATTTTAGTACAAGATTTAACAGACATAACTCGAATATTTGATTGGAAAAATTAATAGGAGAGTTGTGAGACTTATAATTCTTGGTGCGTAATATGCTTATGATTGTCTTTGATTGTATCACGGAAGTGACAATTAAGGTGTAGTTGTAGACATTATATTGTATCTAGGAAGGGAACATTATAACCTTAGAATAATTGTTTTCAGCAGAGTAAAACGTAGATGTCACATAGATATTGAATGTGCATTGTAACCAAGTGAAGAACCCCGGTTTTTGATTGTTTTCCTCATATATTTTATTCTCGATTGATAATTAGTTTAATTTAGTTTATAAACAAACCAAACATTCTTCTACACTTCTAAATTGTGAGAGATAAGATACTTGAACTTGATATTACATTCAGTCCTTACCTGCGAACGAACAAACAAAAATACTACTCCCTCCGTCCCTTAATATTCTTCTCGTTTGGGGAAAAACACGGGTTTTAAGAAAAAAAGGTTTTTAAAGAGTAGTGGGTGAAATAGTGGGTATTGAATATTGTTTTTAAAGGTTAGTGGGTAGAATAGTGGGTACTTAATATTATTTTAAGAGTAGTGGGTGGAGTAGTGGGTATTAAATATAGTTATTTTATGGCCTAAAATAGAAATGGGAAGAGTTTTTTGAATGTCCCGATAAGGAAAGTGAGAAGAGTTTTAAGGGACAGAGGGAGTATTAACATAAATTATTACACTCTATGCCAACAACATGTTGGTGCAGTGGTTGAGCCCTTGCCTCCTTTGAAGGAGGTCAAGGGTTCGATCCCTGGGTGTGTGTGAGTTTCTTAGTTTGTATTAGTTTCTTTCTGTATTTGTATTCTGCACTGGGCATGGTCTGCGTACATTTTACCCCCTCAGACACTGCTCATGAGGGATATACTGAGTACGTTTGGTTTGGTTTGGTTATATAATTTTATAAATATTAAAAAATATACTCCCTCCGCCCTTTTTATTTCTTTACACTTTCTATTTTGGGTCGTCCCTTCCATTTATTTACATTACTAAAAATAGTAACTTTTAACAATAAAATACATTAGTACATCCACTACTTCATTCCACTTTTTCAACACTTTACACTATTACACCCACTACTTCACTTATTTTAACAATAAAATTACTAGTACATCCACTACTTTATTTATTTTAACAATATTACAACCGATATCTTGGTCAAGTGCAACAATCAAACGATAAGAATCGGAAGGAGGGAGTACAAGCTAGTACTTAATTAAAGCCCGTTTGGCTAATGATGCTTAAAGAGAAAGCTACTTTTAAGGAGCTTTTGCTCTATTTGTATAACTTGCTTAAAACTGGACTTTAAGTTAAAAAACTTCATTAAATCATAAGTTCATTTTAGGTACTTTTGACTTATATATATATACTATCCTATAACCCGTGCGATGCACGGTTGCTTGTAAATTTTTTAATTATATTTTATTATTAAAGTTTTAAGTTGTATATATATTTTTATTAATAAAATAATTTATAACTTTATAATCCCATGTATATAAATATTATTAAAATTATTTATTTTGAATTATTATAGTTGTATTTTGAATTATTATATTTGTGTATGTGGTGCATATTAATATTAATACATATTATTTAGGCTATGTGTGTTTTTTTTTTGAATTTTATTAATAATAGAGATTTAACCAAACCAAACAGTGACAAAAAAAAGAGTACAAAAAAAGAGTGACAAAAAAAAGAGTACCAAACCAAATATACCCTGTTTTGCTTATATTTTGAATTATTATAGTTGTATTTTGAATTATTATATTTGTGTATGTGGTGCTATTAATATTAATACATATTATTTAGGCTATGTGTTTTTTTTTTAATTTTATTAATAATAGAGATTTAACCAAACCAAAGAGTGACCAAAAAAAGAGTACCAAAAAAGAGTGACAAAAAAAAGAGTATCAAACCAAATAGACCCTGTTTTGCTTATAATAGTATAGTATAGATGTGGTGCATATTAATATTAATACATATTATTTACGCTATGTGTGTTTTTTTTTTAATTTTATTAATAATAGAGATTTAACCAAACCAAAGAGTGACCAAAAAAAGAGTACAAAAAAGAGTGACAAAAAAGAGACTATCAAATCAAATATACCCTGTTTTGCTTATAATAGTATAGTATAGATAGATAGATTATTATATTTGTGTATGTGGTGCATATTAATATTAATACATATTATTTAGGCTATGTGTGTTTTTTTTTAATTTTATTAATAGTAGAGATTTAACCAAACCAAAGAGTGACAAAAAAAGAGTACCAAAAAATAGTGACAAAAAAAAGAGTACCAAACCAAATATACCCTGTTACCAAAGAGTGACCAAAAAAAGAGTACAAAAAAAAAGTGATAAAAAAAAGAGTACCAAACCAAATATACCCTGTTTTGCTTATATTTTGAATTATTATAGTTGTATTTTGAATTATTTTATTTGTGTATGTGGTGCTATTAATATTAATACATATTATTTAGGCTATGTGTGTTTTTTTTTAATTTTATTAATAATAGAGATTTAACCAAACCAAAGAGTGACCAAAAAAAGAGTACAAAAAAAGAGTGACAAAAAAAAAGTATCAGACCAAATATACCCTGTTTTGCTTATAATAGTATAGTATAGATGTGGTGCATATTAATATGAATACATATTATTTACGCTATGTGTGTTTTTTTTTTGAATTTTATTAATAATAGAGATTTAACCAAACCAAAGAGTGACAAAAAAAAGAGTACCAAACAAGAGTGACAAAAAAGAGAGTACCAAACCAAATATACCATGTTTTGCTTTTATTATATTTGTGTATGTGGTGCATATTAATATTAACTAGTTTAATGCCCATGCTTCGCACACGGGAGTTCATATTTTAAATAAATATTATTTTAAATTTTAATAAATTATGTGTAGTTTTATAATGTAGAAATGAAAAATGATAGTAGTACTAAAAAGTTGCCTACTTTAATAGTAAAATATGTTAATTTTTTGAAGAACATGAGGTGTTTTGATATTTTAAATTACAATTAGTATAACAAATTATTAATACAATAATCAATTTTAGAAAGATCAAAAAATTGAACATTGTAACATTATTTTAGTAGTGTCAACTATATCATGTTTTATAACTGTAGTAGATAAAAAGAATAAATTAAAACAATTAAATCATAATACGGGAAAAAAATGAAGTTAGTATGCTCTCACTCAATTTAAAGTTAAATTTTAAGTAAATACATTAAAGTCATAGACACACACAGACACGTAGATAGATTTTAAGACATCACAGAATGGGGAGCAACTCTTGTTCTTCCTTTTTTTTTTCCTATTGCTCTCTGCCAAATCTTTGAACGAATATGCCAATTTTGTCATCTATGGAGTAATTAAAAAGTAATTAATAATCATCGACGATTCAACAGTACGGATGTCAATATATTTCTAATTTAGTGATATTACCAAAATTTTAAAAATTAAAAAAAGAATTTGGATAATGAAATTAGTAGTCAACTATTGAATTGCCAAGAAAAATGACACACATCATTAAACAAAATAATTTTTCACAAAATTAAACAAAATCATTAAAATAAATTGCTTATTTATTTTAAATAAATTAAAATAATTTATTTAAGTAATTTGTTATCATTAAACAAAATTTAAAATAATTTAAAATTTGTGGAAGGAAATAATTTTTGGCAAGAATGTTTTAATTGGATGGCCCTGGCGGGCCCATTATAATTATAATTGACAATTGTTAGAAAGGAACTAATTTTTGGAAACAAAATAATTCGTGTTTTGTCAAGGAAATTTTTTTTGACAAGAATGTTTTAATTGAATGGCCCTAGCGGACCCATTATAATTATAACCAATTATTTGGCATTAATAATAACAACTGCCAAGAAAAATTGACAATTATTAGAAAGGAAATAATGTTTGGCAAGAAAATAATTTGTGTTTTGTGAAGGAAATAATTATTTGGCATTTTTATAATTATAACCAATTATTTGGCATTAATAACAACAACTGCCAAGAAAAATTGACAATTTTTAGAAAGAAAATAATGTTTGGCAAGAAAATAATTTGTGTTTTGTGAAAGAAATAATTATTTGGCATTTTGGAATATTTTAATTGGGCTCATAATAATTATAACCAATCAAAATCATTTGTTAACAATTTTTGGTATTATCAAGGTAATAATTTTTGGCAAGAAAATAATTTGTGGTTTGTCATGATGTGTATTTTATATAATATCGGGTCAATATATTTTAAAATATGGATCATATCATATAACTGGATGGGTAATATAAATGGATCCCATTATAATTATAACCAATCAAAATCATTTGTTAACAAAAATAAATGTGTATATATATTTTAAAATATGGATCATATCATATAATTGGATGAGTAATATAAACGGATCCCGAACCTAATCCTAAGCATATAATTTATTACTATAATGGGTCATGAATATCTATCAAACCTGAATATGGATCCCGAACCTGAGGAAAGGGTTATCCAGCAATTTATAATATATTGATACATATTATTTAGGCTATGTGTGTTTTTTTTTAATTTTATTAATAATAGAGATTTAACCAAACCAAAGAGTGACAAAAAAAAAGTACCAAAAAATAGTGACAAAAAAAAAGTACCAAACCAAATATAACCTGTTTTGCTTATATATATATATATATATATATATATATTGTTTCAGGACTCTTGTAAAGTTTAAATATTATGAATTTAAATTTTTTTAAAGTCAAATTTTATTTTAAGTCAAAATTATTAAATCCCTATTTAACTTTAAGTAAAATTACCCAAACACATTCATTCAATTTAAAAAGCAAACAACTTTACTTCTATTACTATATATTATAAGCTGACACAAGGGCAAAAGTTGCCAATTTAATGGTCGTGAAATTACAATTTTACCCTTATATTTTTTAAAATTACAAAAATGCCTTCTTTTAATAATTATGTAAAAAGAAGTGAAATTATGTTTGTATCGGGATTCGAACCACTGACCCTCTTCTATTCAACTTATGCCAATAACCAACTTTGCTACACTTAATTTTGAGTTTTGTTCAAAAATCCTATAAGATAAGCCACATCTTCTATTCTTGTCCATTCTTCTTTTACTTTTATTTTTGAGTAAATAAAATATTGATTTATATTATTTCTAAAATATTGGATAGATAAACTTACAAAAAATATTCTAATCGATTGAGTACCAAAAAAATTTATTTATATGCGTCCCCAATCCATGTAGATATTAAATTCTTGAAGTAAAAAATAAAATTTGATTTTAAGAAATATATAAATTTTAGTTATCAATTCATACATAATTAATAATTGCATCACATTAGTTTTAGGTGTATAAAAATTTAAATATGTGAGTTATATTATGGGGTTTGATCGACCAACTATTTAGACTTTCAACGAATAAAATATTTGATTGATCTAAAAACAGTAGTATATATTTACATATACACTAAAAAAATGAAATTATGTTAAAAAGATGAGAACTCTAAAAATATGATCTATGTTATATATAAAAAAGTAACATAATTAATTAACATTCAATAAAATCAAAATATATATAAAATTTTAAATCATAATTATTACAAAGCTACAACAATTATTTATAATGATCAACTAGACTATAACTCGACTATGAAGTATGGTACATATGAATATTTATATAATTTGAAAATTGATCAACGTATAATATATAATGGTTGAGTACTTATATCAATACAAGATAAAATCAAAAAAATTGATTGTAAATTTCTTATACATGCGTTGGTCATTGAGGTCGTTTGATCATATTTAACATTAATTGAAATTAGCTTATAACCCGTGCGAAGCACGGTTTCTTTTGATAGGTTATAAAATTTGTTTAACATTATAATAATGTTTTTATATAATCATTATTTTTAGTAATTTTTTAATTATAATTTAATATAAATTTATATAATGATATACGAAAGAATGCCCAAAATACCCAATTTTCCCATACCCACTACCCAAAATACCCAGATCTGAAAATACCGCCCAAAATACCCACGGGTTACGCCGTTTGGAACGGCGCAACCCGACCACTGTAGCGTGCCAGAAAAAGCAAAATTTCTCCAGAAAAATGAGAGCTCGGGTGCCGGCGACTGGGGGCGATTTCGTCGTCTCCGTCGATCTCTCTCACCACAGCACCTCCACCACTTTTGAACACATCAAAACAAACAGCAAACCATCCTCTTCCTTTTTCCCCAACTGATTTTGAAGGATAAGGCCCCGCAGGGGCTCTACGAGCTCGTCGGAAAACTCGAGAAACGAACGGGTATGGATGTGGTGGTTCAAAATCCGGTAAACTAAATAGGATAACACCGTAGATGTGTAGATCGTCTAAATACGAATCGTTTGGTATATAATATGCTATTGGTATAGATGTGTAACTGAGATCGGCTGGATTTTGACGTTTCCTGCGAAATCGCCTCAAAATCGCCGGTTGGGAGAGTGTCGCGTACAATTGCAGAGAAAATGTTGATGACGTCATCACGCATCTTGCAATTGCGTAACACCGCTTACGCCGTTCCAAACAGCGTATCTGCTTTTGATTCCGCCTATGTAAGAGGCGGAGAATTGGATTACGCCTGTGTGTATGGCGTAAGTGCTAGGCTTACGCATTTCTGAAGGGCGTATCAGCCCTTACGCCCCTGTTAGTGGCGTATATGCTGGGTAGTTAGGGTGGTGCTTCCCGAATTTGGGTATTTTGGTGAGAGAAACAAAATAAGTGGGTAAATAGGGCAATCACCCATGATATACATGGTTTAAAATTTATTTTGTAAAATTCTAAATTAAAAATGTCATTGACGGGTTCGACTTTGAATTTTTAGTAAATTAATTTAATCATATAATATATCTTATTATTAGATCTAATGATTCTAATTTATTACTAAAAATAATGATTTGAATATATGGTGAGATATTTTTGGGTGTATATTAGTGATCGCAAGATTAATTTTAAATTAAAAAGTAACGTGTTTTAATTACAAAAATTCCTACTAAAATAATTACGGAAAGATATGGTATGATGTTTTGGATATATATTAATTATTATAATATTAGTTTTAAATTAAATATTAAAGTGTTTTAATTAGAAGTAAAATCTGTAGAAAAAATGGGTAATTGAGTTGTTTGAGCAGAAAAAAGAGTCCAAGTAGAAGTTCAATGTGGATGAAGAAATTGTAATCGGGATATAATTATGTTAGCATTAGTAATTAGCTTTCTGAGTTGTTTTTCTAATTTAATTATTTATTTTAATAATTAGGATAACCAAACCGAAAACTAAAACTTTCAAAACTTTCAATGTTTCGGCTTTAATATAATAGTATAGAAAAAAGAGTTTAAGTAGAAGCTCAATGTGGATGAAGGAATTTTAATCTTAATATAATTACGTTAACATTAGTAATTAACTTTTGAATTGTTTTTGTAATTTAATTATTTATTTTAATAACTTGGATAACCAAACCGAAAACCAAAACTTTCAAAAATTTCAATGTTTTGGCTTTAATATAATAGTATAGATATTTAGAAGAGAAAAATGTTCATATAGTTAACCGTAGGTAATTACCTTAAGTTATTAGCATTTTGAGTATAAAAATGGATGAATTTTTTATAATAATGAAATCCACCCCATACTAGCCTTCGAATAGTATTGTAATATGTTTTAACTTTAGGTAATTATCAACAATTAACTATAGGATCATTAAGCCCTATTTAGACAATTTAAAAATTGAGTTAAAAACTAATTCAAAATGTAATATAAAAATTAGTATGGAAAATTTTAAAATAATTATAAAAATATTAGATAAATTGAAGGGTGAGATACCAAACTACCCATATTTTATTTCCATTTGCCCAAAATGCCTATATTCAGAATTGTCTGCCCTTTTTACCCACGAGCCACGCATTTTGAGCTGGCGTATAGGGAACACGCATTTCTAAAATGCGAATAGGTGGTACACGCAATGAAGCTAAGCGTATACTTTGTAAAATTCAAAATCTGTGACCGTGAACAGTTACCTCAGATACGCATGTTTAACATGAGTGGCTATAGATACACATGTTGAACATGCGTATTGGCCACTGTTCATCTCCTCTCTCGAACGACGTCGAAGTCGTTTTCCTATCAGATTTTTGGGGACATTGTTCACACCTTTCCAGGCAACTTGAATTCATGTACCATACACCAAAATGAATGTCTTCTCCCCCTCTACATTCCTATACCATTCAATTTCCATTTGGTTTGCCGGATTTAAAAGGCCTAAAACGAAGCTTTTTTTCCCGATGTAGTTTCTGGTTGGTTTGTGTACACCCCTACGGGGCTGGAAAAAAACACAAAGTAGAGGAAAATGATGAGGCCAGTATGGGCATCATTTGTATGTCCTCAGATGTGGTGGAGGCAACCGGAGGGTGGTGAACGGAGATGAGCGAACGAAATGGCGATTTTGAGGCCGCCTGAACGCCGGAGACGTTTATGAGATAATGACGTCATATGATGTCATTACGCATACTATACATGCGTGACTTGGGATACGCATTTCTGAAATGCGTATTCCGTGGGATACGCATTTCTGAAATGCGTATTCCGGGCCACACATGTACAGTATGCGCACTCCGTGGTAAAAAAGGGCAGGCTCGATTGGAAATCGGTATTTCGGGCACTTTCCACACCAAAGTGGTGTAGTTTGAGCATTTTCTCTAAATCTATCTATTACTATATATTATACATCAACACAAGGGCAAAAAGTTCCATTTTATTGGCTGTGAAATTACTGTTTTGCCCCTATTTATTGAAAATTAACAAAAGTGCCACCCTTAAAATATTAGTGTAAAAATTAGTTGAAACTATGTTAGTGTTGAGAATCGAACCCATGACCTTCTACTCTTAGTCTCATGCCTTAACCATTATGCTACACTTAGTTTTGAGTACATTTTAAAAATCTTATTAGATAAACCACATTTATCTCCTTTTGTCCAATTTTTTTTATTTCAACTATATATTAAATCTTAATACAAGTGCAAAAAGTGCCAATAAATTGCTTATAAAATTACTATTTCACCCTCATTTTTTGGAAATAATAATTGTACCACCCCTTTAAAATCCATGAAAAAAATGGAAGAATTTGGATTAGTTTCGGAGTCGAGCCACCGATTTCGTTTTAAGAGGTTCATGATACAACTACTATATTACATTACTTTTCGAGTTTTCTTAAAAATCTTGTAAGATATCACGCTATTTTTACTTAACTTATTTTCATTTTTGTTTTCACTTTTGAGTAAATAAAATGTTAGTTTACATTATTTATATAATTTCGTTTTTTCAGTTTTCGTAGTTTTATTTATATATATACTTAATCATCTTATAAATTTTAATACACCTGTATGTTTTCGATTAAATATATTAAATATGTTATTTATAATTTATATTATATTATATCTCTGATCATACTTTATTTGAATTAGTTGATATTGGATACCTAAAAAATAATACTGAAATTTGATCCAATATAAGGAATATAGTATATGCAATGTATTTCATTATTCATTACTTCGATCATTCTAAATTAAGAAAAATAGTTTTAATTTTTTTTAAATTATACAATAATCATGTTTATATATTCATCACATCCGTTTTTTAATAATTTTCTTTTTAGAATGTATACTTCAGTTGTTTATATTTTCTAAAATAATTTATACTCTCATTGTCATTATAAATGATTAACATGGAAAATAAAATGTTAAGATAAAATTCTTGGTTATGCATGAATCTTACTAAGTCTGGATTTAAAAAAATTACAAACATTTATCTCTATGTATATATTAAATTATTGAAATAAAATACAATTTAGTTTTTTTTTTTTGACAAACAAGAAAATGTAATTAACTTGCATCGACCAAATCACAGTCAACACAAACCCATGAACTGACACTACAATCTGAATGGAAACAAATAAACGAGCTAACCAAATAGCCGCTTATGTGTACAGATTGTTTTACATCATGAATAAAAATATTCTTCGAATTAAAAAAGATTTGAGTGGTTTTCCGATCAATCAAGCATGCACCAATCCTGGAACCAGTAATATCACAAATGACCCTCACATACGCATCACTTGTAGTCCAATGTTCAGAAACACCCCAGCTATCTACATGCCGAAAACCAGCTATAGACATGCCGAAAGTCCAATGATCAGAAACACTCCAGCTATCTACATGCCGAAAACTAGCTATAGACATGCCGAAAGAGATAGATCTCAAAAGATGAACAAATATTAGTTGTGAAAAGTAAGCTCTTGCAATATCCGATACCAGCCCAAATCCAATGCACACATTATAGATCTCCCATAAAACCACATAAATCATTTTCAAAGTAACCAACAATAAAACCCATACCAGCAATAACAAAACTGACATTAACCTCCCAATAAAATGGTAGCAAGTCAGACCCACGTCAAAAGACGAGACTAAAATCCAAAATTCAACGACCTCGGAATGACACCAAATTTTGGTATGATGTTAAGGAGGAGAATTTGAATCTAAAGGTATTTTTTATTTTCGGAATCGGACTCAAAACCAAGATAGATCTGAGAAATAAATTCTAGATGTTTGGCTTTGGTTCGATTTTTATTTAAAAAACTGGAGCAAAACAAGAAACTGAGATTAGATGATTGAAAAGAGGATTGGAGGGTGGTTTGATGGGGGACAATGGAGAAGAGGGGTGGCCAGCGGCGGAAAAGAAGATTGAGAGTCGACTCTCATGTATCGGAGGAGAGAGAGCGGAGTCTGTTTAAAGACAGCAGAAGAAGTTGTTGTTTCGTATAAAATACAATTTAGTTGAATTTTTTTTGGTTAACCATATATCTTCAAGTTTACATTTATCCTGAAAGAACGTGATGCGAAATATTACGTAATACTTAATCTGCTTTTGGATATATTAAAAATATTACTAGCATAATATGTTTCTTCTATGTTGATCTGATGTAGAAGGATATGAATTGTAATTGATTATTTGTTTACATGCCATTTTTTTTTTCAAAATCTTCTTTGCAACCTCGGTCTATTTCCTATAGGAATTTTGTTTTTGTAGGTTCATGACCGGTGTGAGAACATTGCATTATAGATTTGCAATAGAGATGACATTAACATATTTTAAGGATTGTGGACAGTTGTAATCGTGTTGATATGGAAACCAATGTCTATCACTATGAAAAGACAAAGATTATCATCTTATTTTCTCAAATTTATAATTACAAGATCCCGTTCATAACTCAAAATTGTACATCATACTCAACAATATTATTGTTGGCGTGTATTTATAGTTTTTATTGGCATTCAGTATTAACACATATCACTACTCATATTACAATTTCATAATTACGAGTTTTCAGTTCAAAAATTATTAAACCAATCACTGCCTTCTTTTTTAGAACAAAATTAGAGACCTTCACGTAGAGGCCCGTGCCTTGCACGGGCTGTAACGCTAGTTCAAGTTAAAAACACATACATTGAACTTAATATATGGACTTATTAACTTATTTTCGGGTAAATTTTTTATATTTTAATAATTTTTTTATACAAAAATATTTAATGTATGTTTAAGATTCAATCAGTTACAAATATAAGTTGAAAAGGTAGGATGAATGTGTAAGGGAAAAAAAGTTTCACAAACACCTAGGTTAATTGGACTACTATATATAAACAACATAACAGACCTCAATCTCTATTCCCATCGATCAGAGCGGCGACGAATCAAGTACTAGAATCAGGTACGCTTTCAATAATCTTGATAAGATCTGTAATTATTTATTTAGAACAAAAATTATACACGCCCAAACAAACTATATTACAATATTGATCGTGTACACCCCTGGTATCTACGCCTCCTCTGTCTGTGTTTAGTGGTGTTTATGTGTGTGTTGTTTGATAAAGTTGAGTGATTTGGTTGGCTTCTTTTTAATTTGTTATTTTAGGGTTTGTTGAGGGCGTTTCGATTTCGAAGAAGTTTCGAAAAATGGCGGAAAATGGGACGCATGTGAAGGAGGAAGCTCTTGAATCAGGTATGCTTTCGATAATCTTGATAAGATGATCTGTAATTATTTATTTCGAACAAAAAAAACACCGCCCAAACAATATTACTCCATATTGATCAGTTTCATCAGCCGTGTACACCCCTGGTATCTACGCCTCCTCTGTCTGTATCTATCCCCCCTGCCCCCCCATCAATCTATTAAATCAAGTTAGTTTCTTTTTTTGTTACAATTCTCAGGTTTTATAATGTTATATTTTAAATATTTATTACAAGGCTCGCTTGACATTTTTATTTTTTGTGTATTTGTATGTAAACCGTAGTTTTAGTTTTTGTGATTTGCTTAGATTTGTTGAAATCGGTGGTCTGGTGCTGCGGAAAGTGTGTGTTTAGTGGTGTTTATGTATGTGTTGTTTGATAAAGTTGAGTGATTTGGTTGGTTTCTTACTTTCTTTTTAATCTGTTATTGTAGGGTTTGTTGAGGGCGTTTCGATTTCGAAGAAGTTTCGAAAAATGGCCGAAAATGGGATGCATGTGAAGGAGGAAGCTCTTGTTGATTCTCCTACTTTTGTGCTTGAAGAAGAGGTCTCTCTCTTGTGTATGTGTGTGGGTGTGGGTTTTTTGTGCATTTTACTATTTTGTTGTACGATAAACCGGATGTTTGTGATTTATGTTATTATGTGGTATTAGATTGGGGGATTGATACGCGAATTGTGAAAATGATACTTTGTATGACGTAGGCGCGTTTAAATGGGAGTGGCATTTAAGGGATAATTGTAGGCACTATAATTTACGTTGAGAGAAGATTTTATAAACATTAGAAGGATTGTCTTTAACAAAACAAAAACCAAGAGACAGAAATTAGAATAGCCAATTGAAGAAATTCTTTGGATTGTTTTCTCTCATAATTATTATTTACTTTTTATTTGTTTATTAGATTATTTGGTAGATTTGGTAGATAATCGCAAACCCACAAACTATTTTCCACACTTCTGTAAGGGATAAAAGACTTGGAATTGGTATTGATATCAATCCTTCCCTGTGAATGAAACTCTAAAAATACACATCATCATGGGGTGATTGAAATGGAATGGATTGGAATGAGATTTTTAGTATAAAATGAATAGAAATTTTAAATTTTTATTCATTGATCCATTTCATTCCAATCCACTTACATTATAATTTAAACATTCCAATTTGAGAGGGAATGCTTTATTTCTTACCTCTTCCATTTTCTTCACAATCCTTATCATAGCAATTTTATATTATATTTTTTTTTTCTATTTTTTTTTTCAAATCTTACCTTCAACTTCCATTATTTCATTTCATTCGCCCAACCAAAGACAAATATAAGAGGAAAGAGTGCAGTATATCTAGGATGCTCGGACTCTTTTGGAAGGATCCGACACGGACACGTATCGGTGTGTCTGAGCCTTCAAACTCCAAATTCCAAGACTCGGGGACACGTTTAATAAGGTTCTGACACGGGGATATGGACACGGCAGCTTTATATATATATATATATATATATATAAGATCTTAGGTCTCAGACTTTCAGTTACGAAATACTTGCTCTGTATACATAGTAGACATCAATAGAAAAGATATTGCCAGCAACATTATCAATCAATTCCATATCAATCAAAGTAAAGTAAAAGTTATATTTTCTAAAGTAAAAGTAAAAGTAAAGTAAAAATTATATTTTCTAAAGTAAAAGTAAAGGTAAAAGTAAAGTAAATTATATTTCCTTCATCTTTTTTGTCTCCCTTTCTCTAACTCATCCTCTCTCTCTTTTCTCTAACTCATCGTCTCCTTTCATCCCCTTTTCCTTCTTTCTATTAGTAGTATTACTCTATTATATCTTCTGTATAATCTTCCATTACTTCCGGGGACCTTGAATTTTTTCGCTGGAATTTGGTCACCGGCGATTACGAGTCCGTTTTTCACCGGACGGATCCGATCCGGATTCCGTGTCGGTACCGTGTCGTGTCGTGTCGTGTCGACACGGGTACGGCAGGGTCTACAGCCGAGTCCGAGCATCACAGCAGTATATAAACAATTCACTAATTCAATAATGACAATGTCAATCAGTCAATGTGGACCTGTGTGCAAGAAAGTATCAAACAAGTAAACATTTTCATAGTAATTGATTAAGAAGACACTTAATTAAAACCATTTCAATGAACTACGGGGGTGTTTGGGAGAACTTTTTTTCAGAATAAGTCAACTTATTTTAAGACAAAGTTAGAGATTCCTAACTTTCCAACTTATTTACCAACTTATTTTTGAAACTTATTGAATCTCAAACATACATTAAATATTTGTATAAAAAAACAATTTCAAAATATAAAATTTTTACCCGAAAATAAGTCCATAAGTCAAGAAAATAAGGTGCGCCAAACAGGCCCTACATATATCATTTTATTTTATAAAACTCCAATTTCAAATAAATACATTCCATCTATTTTTTTAAAGCAAAAAATCCAAGTATTTATATTTGTAAACGACATTAATCAGATAGCACTAGCAGTCTAGCATGAGCTAGTTAGGCAAAAGCAAGATTAAAGGCAGTAGCTATACGGCATCTATTTTGTTAAAGCAAAAAATCCAAGTATTTATATTTGTAAACGACATTAATCAGATAGCACTAGCAGTCTAGCATGAGCTAGTTAGGCAAAAGCAAGATTAAAGGCAGTACCTATACGGCCTGCACAACGAGCCCACTAAAACCCTAATCGCCAGCTGTAACAAACCAAACACCAGTGGCACAACATTAAATAAACAAACAAGAAAGGGAAAATAGAATCATCAAATTCCCGCCCAAAGCAAGACATAGTGGGGGCTACAAAAACGCTTCTTTTTCTCACACCCCTTTTTCACTCATCCCTCTATCTAGTATCTACGCCTCCTCTGTCTGTATCTATCCCCCCCCCCCATCATCAAATCTATTAAATCAAGTTAATTTTTTTTTTCATTTCTCAGGTTTTATAACGTTTATGTTTTAAATATTTATTACAAGGCCTGCTTGACATTTTGATTGTGTATTTGTATGTAAGCCCTAGTTTCTGTGATTTGCTTAGATTTGTTGAAATCGGTGGTCTGGTGCTGGGGGAAAGTGTGTGTTTAGTTGTGTGTTGTTTGATAAAGTTGAGTAATTTGGTTTTTTTCTTTTTAATTTGTTATTTTAGGGTTTGTTGAGGGCGTTTCGATTTCGAAAAATGGCGGAAAATGGGATGCATGTGAAGGAGGAAGCTCTTGTTGATTCTCCTACTTCTGTGCTTGAAGAGGTCTCTCTCTCTCTCTCTCTCTCTCTCTCTCTCTCTCTCTCTCTCTCTCTCTCTCTCTCTCTGTTATATTTTTGTACAGAACCAGAACCATCCTGTATAGTAGTTGGCTGAATTGTTGCTATTCCCATACGAGTTAATTTGCAAGCATAAATTCCAATACGAGTCAATTTGTAAACTAAAATTTTAATTACTAAAATCCAAAAGCATAGATTTTAGATAATTCTCAGTATTTAAGTATTTGGATGTAGTCCCTCTAATTAAGTAATAATGTATATATAAGCAAACTAAAATTTAATTACTAGAAGCAAAAAATTGAAAGTTGAAGTTGACCGCATGTATGAGCACATAAAGTTTGAAACAGCAAAAACATAGAGTCTGCTGCCCAGGAATAAGCCTAGAAACATGTCTCAACTGACTCTTTTTCTCCCGCAGTCCAGTATAGTGTATACCAGTCCATATTAGTGATGTCTCATCCTGAAACATATACATCCCAATTTTGCTGATATATCTACAAATCCTAGTTAATTTTGATAAAGAAAGACATGAAAGGGAAAACAACAGGAAAGTTGACAAAAGAGAAAACTTTAACTTAAGTTGAGAAGCATAGGAACATATGGCTATAGATATGATGGAAGAAGAAATCTGAAGCAAGAAAAATATAGTACTACTGATAACGAAAAAAAAGTCTTGTATGTAGAACTTCTCCCTTGGTGAGTAATTTGGTTCTTTCTTACTCCTATTAAGGGAAGGGTTTGCAATATGACATTACTATAATCGATATTCTTCTCATTTAATATTTGTGCATTGATATTTATTTGGTTGCGCCTTCACAAATCAATCTTAAAACACGATATAGAAAAACTGCATGCTACTAGTGTCTAGTGTTGCCTTATCAGGAAAGTTATATTGGAAATGTTTACATTTCCTTTGCTGTTGTTATGTAGTGACTTGACACGTTTCACAAGTATAGACTCATATTGTAGTTGCCAACTACTTGTCTTATTTTAATCATGTTCAATTTATGAGACGGCAACAATTTTGAATTATTGCTCAATTTTTTCCTTTTCATGTTCTAACATTGCATCTGCATTTGGCAAGCTGAGAACTCAAACCTCTGACAAGTTAATTATGTTTGAAGGATCCTCTGACTTTTGAAATGTCTTCCTGGCTATCCATTAAGCACACATCAGATTAATCATAGCTGAAATCCGGCCTTGATTGGGGCTTTAATTCTTGAATCTGTTAGCCAATCCGAGGGAGAATTTTAATGTTATTCTAAAATTTCGAACAGCACCAATCTTCGAGATATTTGAGTACTTTCTGAATCACTGTAAAATTAACAAAATGATCATGAGTTGTTACAAACAGATACTTCCTTTCACACAAACAGATACTGTGAGTTGTTACACAGTTTTTCCTCGCACTTCAAAAAGTTGTTTGTTGCATGCACATGATGGCAAACAAACCCTAAAAAGGACAGCCACAAAAGCTGTGACTGTTATCCTTTAAACATACATTATTACTCATTTGTATTAAGTCTCTTCTAAATCTCATGCCCTGTGCCCTTGGAGTAGTATGCCTAACAGAATATCCTTTATTCAAAGCCAGATTATTGAACTACAGCACTTCTAGTAAGAGATATCAGTCCATATACGTTTCAGTTTTAGTGTCTCTTTGTTTTGTTAGACTCTCTCTATTGAGCTGATTGATGGATATTATTTTCTTTATATCACACTACATTGGCTAGAATGTTTTGAACTGCAGTCTCTTTTGAATTATTGTGTTTGATATTTATTGTTAATTGCTGGTTTGTTACTTTCACATTCATCTATCTTCTATTGTGGAAGAGCCAGTCATATGAATATTACCAATACGAGTCAATTTTATGTTCACAATAAAAAGTGACATTCATTTGAACTGCAGTCTCTGTCATATCCTGTGTTATAGTAGTTGACCGAATTGTTGCTATTCCAATAAGAGTCAGTATGTAAATGAATATTAGTTGCATGTATATATGCGGATATGTAGTCCTATTTATTGCTGTGTCAGTCCGTGATTGTGTTTCAATTTGATGTAGTTCTTTGCTCATGTTTGATTGCGATCTTCTTTTAGGCTTGCTTGGGAATTGTGTATGTATGCCTGTATAGTAGTAGTTGCTCCTGTACTAATCTTTAACTTGCAACAGGAGTTTGGAGAACCGACTAGTAGCAGAAATCCTGAGAACCAGCCTAAGCAGGCTAAAGGAGCATTTAAGAAACGCAAACATGCTGCTAAATGTGGGGCCTGCACGGGTATTAGTCGTCCGTGCAACCTTGACTGCTCCTATAGGATGCTTTTTCCATCCAGCAGCAGCAAAGTGGAGGCAGATTTGATCAATAAATTCTTTCATAAAACTCAATTGCTTGAACTCGCGAAAAAATGCAAGAATGCGGAAGAGATATCTAAATATCGGCAGAATCTTTTTACCATTTGTAGCTTTCTTCGAAATGATCCATTGTATTCACCTTTGGATGAATTAGATGCATTGAAAATCAAAGTAAATGAGTACATGGTTCTATTGAAGAAGGTATGAAAAAAATTCATCAATGTTACTTGCTAGTGTTTGGGAAAATATAACTTATTGCAATAACTTATTACTTTTTATGTATGGCAGATGGCTGACAGCTGACAAATGGCTGACAAACAAGTAATTGAGACCAACAAGTTGGAGATTGAGGGAAGAAATGATGGTTTTGAGAGCTTGCAGTAGTTACAGCGTTCATCAATGTTACTTATATATCGTCTTGTTTTTGAACTCTCTGTGTGCCACTTTATATTAGGGGACCTTGCTGAAACTGCGAAGTAATGGTAGTTTGAAAGAAAAATGTGAATTGAACTTCTGATAATCTTGCCAGGGGTCTCTATTACAAATTTACAATGTATGATGAATAGCCTTCCCCTAGGAGTGGGATTGAGTTGTTTTTTAGCAATGCCCTTTTATATGAGCAGTTGTATCATTTTGATTATTTCTTATAACAGAAGGGTAAATATTTTAGAGTTTGTGGTGTAAAACTAGCTACTAACTGATAAAAATAGTAAACCATTTTAGAGTTTATGGTGTTAAACTAGCTACCAACTGATAAAAATAGTAAACCATCAGGTGATTTCTTTACTTACATTTATCTACTTTTGGCTTGTTTTTACCTTAGTTCTTTTGGTGTCATTCTGAGGTCTTGTCTCTGTGATTTCCCCCCAACCAATATTCTATAAAATAAGTAGCTGGCAAATATGGGAAACAAAGGGAAAAAACTGAAAAAGTCAGTTCCGGTGAAGTATAAAATTGTAAAATCATTACATTTAAGACCTTTTTCGAGGGCTGAAAATCAATCCGGGTTCGAATCCGGATTCGATTTGTTATTAACGAATATTATTCGTATAAAAAATGAGCGAATTCGAATCCCATTTTATAATTTGAACGAATATCGAGTCGAATCTCACCACTTCAGTATTCGATCATATTTATTTAGAGTAAACCCAAACCAAACATAACATACCCAGTATATCCCGCATGAAACAGAGTCTGGGGAGGGTAGAATGTACGCAGACCATACCCCTACTTTACAGTAGAGAGACTGTTTCCGTGAAGACCCCGGCTTATTGCACCGAATAACAAAGTGAATTTTATACAAAGATGATAATGGTGGGTAAAGTAGTCGACCGAACCTGGGCCCATGGCCTAGGTCTCATGGGGCTTACCTACTCGGGCAAGGGGCACTCCTCTCCTGATCTAGGAAGACCTCCGGCCAAGCTCCCTGCGCCTGCAAAAACAGAAAACAGAAGACAATATGAAGATGAAAAGCCATACTCCTAAGCTAATGCTAACCGAGAGAGCCCAACTCTGAGGCTCTCAACCACAGAACCACTCCCTAGGAGGGAATCAACAACTCTAATCTGGCGCCTCCAACAACTCCTATCAGCTATCGCGTTCTCATCCAAGTTTAAGGCCTTCAAATCCATCCTGAGCTGTTCTTCCCACGACCTCCTCGGTCTGCCTCTTCTCTTCACCCCAACAACCGTAAGACTCTCGACCCTCCTCACCGGGGCTTCCGGAAGCCTCCTACGAACGTGGCCGAACCATCTCAACCTCCCTTCCCTAACTTTCGCAGCAAAAGGCGCCACCTCCAACTCGCTCCTGAAAACCACATTCGGGATTCTATCTAACATCGTGCGGCCACAGGACCACCGCAACATCCGCATTTCAGCTGCTTCTAACTTGCACTCGAGGGCCTTCTTCGCCGCCCAACACTCCGAACCATATAACATCGCAGGACGGATAGCTGCTCTATAGAACTTCCCTTTCAGCTTTAACGGGACTTTCCTATCGCACATCACCCCTGACGCAGCCCTCCACCTTAGCCACCCCGCGTTGATACGGTGAGTGACATCATCTTCAATCTCACCTTCCTCCTGGATGATCGAACCCAAATACTTGAACTTATCCGTACGGGGGACGGTCTGATCTTCAATCCTAACCTCCACCCCTTCCTCGTTGGCGTCACCACTGAAGTTGCACCAAAGGTATTCGGTTTTAGACCTGCTCTGACGCAGTCCTTGGGGCTCCAAAGTGGATCTCCATAACTCCAACTTCTCATTCACCTCCCCCTCGATTCCGCCACTAGCACTATATCATCGGCGAAGAGCATACACCAAGGGATGGCATCTTGAATCCCTCGCGACATGACATCTAGGATCAGGGCGAAAAGAAGAGGGCTAAGGGCCGACCCCTGGTGTAGCCCAATCTCCACAGGGAAATAACGAGCATCACCGACTGGGGTCCTAACGCAGGAACAGGCTTGAGAGTACATGTCTTGAATCGCCCTGACGTACTCCGACGACACTCTCCTGTCCTCAAGGCTCTTCCAAATAGCTTGACGGGGGATGCTATCATACGCCTTCTCAAGATCGATGAACACCATATGGAGGTCTTTGCGACGCTCTCTGAACTTCTCCATAAGGCGTCTGACGAGGTGAATGGCCTCTGTCGTCGACCTTCCCGGCATAAAACCAAATTGGTTCTCTGAGATTTCAACCTCTCTTCTAATCCGAAATTCAACCACTCTCTCCCAAAGTTTCATAGTATGACTGAGTAATTTAATTCCTCGATAGTTACTACAGTTCTGGGCGTCACCTTTGTTCTTGAAGAAAGGGACTACAATACTGCGCCGCCACTCCTCTGTCATCTTAGAACCCGAGAGGAGTGCATTAAACAGATCTGTTAGCCATAGAACGCCAACCTCACCAAGACAAAGCCACACCTCGATAGGTATCTGATCCGGACCTACCGCCTTCCCTCTAGCCATCTTTTGAAGGGCACCCTTGACTTCTTCTTTGGAGATACGATCACAAGGGCCGACGGAGCGAGCGGGCGAAAGAGTGACCTCTTGCGCCACACTGGCACCACTCCTCGTCGCCCCATTGAAAAGATTGTGAAAATATGAACTCCACATCTCCTTAATGGCATCTTCCCTTATTAACACTTGGCCTGAACCATCCTTAATAAACTTAACAGAACCCAGGTCGCGCCGCCTTCTCTCCCTAGCTTTAGCTAGTTTAAAAATAGTGTTCGCTCCTTCCTTGGTATCTAGGCGCTTGTACAGCCCCTCGTACGCTTCACTTTTGGATTTCGCCACAACCTTTTTTGCCTCTCGTCTCGCCACCTTGTATGCTTCCAGCTTCAGAGACCTCTCCGTCCCTGAACTCGACAAAAGTTCTTTGAATAACATACATTTTGCCTTTACTTTATTTTGAACCTCCTCGTTCCACCACCATGACTCTTTATGGCCACTGAACTTTCCTGAAGAGACCCCCACCACCTTCTCGCCCACACACCGAATAGCCTTCGCCATGTTGGACCACCTACCGTTAGCATCTCCACTAATATCGAAACAACCTTCTTTAAACAAAGACTCCCTGAATTCGGCTACCTTCTCGCCCTTCAAGTCTTTCCAAAGTATTCTTGATCTTGACTCTCTCGTCCTGCGAGCATCTCGGTCCCCTATGGAAAGATCCATGGCCAACAGACGGTGCTGAGAAGCACAAGCCTCACTCCGGAACACCTTGCAATCTACGCACGCCCTAGCATCCCTCTTGCGCATAAGAAGGTAATCTATTTGAGTGTTGAGACCTCCACTGCTAAAGGTAATGAGGTGATCAGCCCTCTTCTGAAAAACAGAATTCACAATCACCAAATCTTGGGCAGTAGCAAACTCCAACAACGCTGACCCACCGACGTTCCTGACCCCGAAGCCGAAACCCCCATGGGCGCCGGGATAGCCATCCGACCTCTCACCAATGTGGCCATTAAAATCTCCACCCAGCACTACAAGTTGGTCACCCGGAATACTTCCAACCAACTCATCTAAACAGACCCAAAAAGCCTCCTTCTCTGAGACGCCCAAACCGGCTTGAGGTGCATACGCGCACACCATGTTCACCACCTTCTACCCAACCACTACTCTGACTTCCATGATCCTGTCGTTACACCTCTTCACGTCCACGACGTTATCTTTAAGATCATTCACCAAAAGAATACCCACTCCGTTCCTCGAGTTGGCAAGACCCGAGTACCACAACTTATACCCGTTCGCTTCTCTAGACTGAGCTCCCTTCCACCTAGTCTCTTGAATACATGCCACGTCCACCCTTCGCTTCTTCAACACCTCCACGAGCTCCAAAAATTTGCCATTCAGGGTACCTAAATTCAGACTGCCAACACGCAAAAAATGCGACATCGATAAAACATAATATAATACTAATACTAATGGAAGTCAGTACAAGTAATTAAATAAATAGTAATAATAATAATAGTAAAGATAATAATAGTCA
The DNA here is from genome assembly GCA_037693485.1 of Kitagawia praeruptora. Lineage (NCBI taxonomy): Eukaryota > Viridiplantae > Streptophyta > Magnoliopsida > Apiales > Apiaceae > Kitagawia > Kitagawia praeruptora. The sequence goes on along the minus strand of CM075350.1, from coordinate 24,008,831 downwards.
AAATAATAATGGTAGTAATAATAATAATAATAATAATAATAATAATAATAATAATAATAATAATAATAGTAATAATAATAATAATAATAATAATAATACAGGAACGAAATAGAACCCAGCAAAAACGAAAAGAAAAAGGAAAGAACGAAACCGAACACGGAGAAAAAGCAAAACAGAGACAATAAAACAGACAAAGCGCAGATCGATGGGGTACAGGGAGAGGGGACTGCTGAGAAAAAGCGAGGGGTTAGGGTTCTATGAGGTTTTGATTAAAAAAGAGGTCGGAGTGGAGAGTATTTGAGAGGTAGATAGAGAGATGATGCGGCGACGGGAGGGATGGGTGCAGAAATAACAAAGGTATCGAGAGAGATGTGAGGTGAGTGAAGAGAGGGTGTTGATTGAAGATGATGTTGCTGTGAGAGGAAAAGAGGAGTAATGGAGTGAAGGGAGGTTTCGAGAGAGGGATAGCTTTAGACGAGAAAGGAGAAGCGATTGGGAGAGATTGGGAGAGGTGATAGGAGAGACAAACGAGGGTGATGAGGTTGGAAGTAAGGCGATATTTGCAGTTAAGATATTGCCGAAGTTAATAAGTTTGAAGGCTGGGGTGAAGAGGGGGAAAACGGGGGTGTGAAGAAAGGGGGAGGAGTGGGATCAATAAGGAGGCTAACGGAGGATAGTGGTGTTGGTGGGTTGATTGCAGGAGTTAAAGAAGATGAAGAAGAGGAGGATGCCACAACGGAGGAGATGGGAGGCGAAATGGGGGTTGTTTGAATTGATGGAGGCGGACAACAAACAACTCCCCTTGTGCTCAGTCACCTGCGATGTGGACAACAAAGTCGAGTGAGAAAAGGGTGAGAAATGCCGGAAGAAAGGTAGTAAAGGCGGCTGAAGTGGTGATTGGGGTGGCGAGGAAACTATGGTGGCGGCTTTGTGAGAGGTTGCTGGGCGTTGCCGAGTCTATATGTGAACCGAATTGATAACTGAATTGCTTGGTTTACGAGCGTTCAAATGCTTCTGGGTTGAACTGCAAGTGTCCGCTGGATTGCTTGGTTGACGATAGAGGTGTTGAGTGTTGAGAGATGGAGGCTGTGCAGAGGCTATGGAAAGAGGAGATAAACTGAGGGAGGAAAAAGTTTAAACACAAACAGAAGAGACAGAAAAAGAAAAACAGGGAGACAGGGAGACAAAGCTAAGACTAAGCTGCAAATATTATGATTATAATTCCGGCGATACGCCGGTCAGTAGAACCGATCTGTGAAAGACAGCCGTTAACGGCTAGTTTTTTGATTTCGTAGAGAGCTTTTTAGTAGAGAGCATGTAGAGAGATCATATTTATTTAGAGTAGCTCGAATAAATTCAGAGTACTCGAATATGTGTTTATCTTACGTATTCGATTATAATTCGTAAGTTATGTATATATTTTATATTATATATAAAATATATTTTAAAGTAATATTCAACAAAGTAGCATATTTTAGTTATTTGTAAATAATTATACGAATATTCTTACAATTTTAAGATTATTTTGATCGAATTCGAATTCGAATTCGAATACACAAAAACGAATAGTTTGGTATTCAATCGAGTCGAGTCGAATCAAATACGAACATTTGTATTCGAATTCGAGTCGAATTTGAGCATAATATAAAAATATCAATTTGAATCCGGACCGAATCTGAACGGATAACTATAAATTCGAGCCGAATCCGACCATACTATTGTTCGCACATATTCGACTATTTTGCACCCCTACCTTTTTCACAATGTTGTAGTTTTTTATGTGTCTTTTCTTGTAGAAGAGGGTCTCTTTTGCCTTTTAGCTAGGTGGCTTAGAAAAGCGGATATTATCCGTATTCGGAGTCAACCGGATATTATCCGTATCTGAATCCGAGAGTTTAGGATACGGATATGGATACGGGTACATTCGTATCCGAAAATATCCGTATCCGAAAGTAATTATATATAATATATTTTAAATATATTTTAAATACATTTTTAATTTTTATCATTTACTCTTAAAAATAAAATATAATGAATTTAATATAAAATGAAATAAAAATTAGTCCAACACGTTCTAATTTCTAAAGTAGTATAGTCTATCTACCATAATTCTACCTAATTCACTATTTATATAGTCTAAAGTAGTATGGTCTTTAATTATTTGTATATGGCATATAGTATATAGTTTTGTATACTATTTATATATGCAAATTTGGATATGGTTTTTGTAAACTATAAATTAGAACCGAGTATCTGTTTAGGGTCCTGGTCCCTGACAATCGTTTGTCAAGGACCGGTTATTTAACAATCGGTTCCACAACCGTTGGATCGTTGATCCAACGACTGAGATTAAAAAAAAAAATTACTGTCCGCTATAATTTTCCGCGGATAGGCAATCTGCCTATCCGCGGAAATTGCCTATCCGCGGAAAATTTCCGCGGACAGGCAATATGCCTATCCGCAGAAAATTATAGCGGACAATAATTTTTTTTTTGTAATCCAGGGGGGCCGTTGGATCAACGATCCAACGGTTTAGAAACCGATTGTTAGATAAGTCGTCCCTGACAAACGATTGTCAGGGACCAAAACCCATCTGTTTAATATGTCTGTTTTTTTTTTTTTTTTTGCAAAAAATGCCTGTTTTTTATAATAATGCAAATTTCAGGAAAAAAAAATTATTTTTTTGCAAAACGGATTCGGATCCGGATATTATCCGTATCGAGATAATATCTTCCGGATTCGGGTAAAGTTTTGTCGGATATTCCCGGATTCGAATACGGATACAAATACGATTGTAAAAAACGGATCCGAATTCGAATATGGCTGTATCCGTATTACCCGTTTTCTAGCCCTACTCATAATTTGTGGGCAAGTTGTTACTACGAAAATATTCCATCCGAAAATAAATGCACAAGTCTCATCCCATCATTATTATGCTTTTGTCCATTTAAGGAACCAGAGTATTACTGCTCCTGTTCCTTAATAGTTGTCTTATTTTAGTTACTCCATAACATGTTTGAAACAGATTAGCAGTGGCCTAGCAAGCATGCTTCTTGCTACTTAAGAGCTCATGATCCACTGATAAGTGGAGTTTATATCCACTTGGATCGTTCCATATCGGCTTAAATTGATTGTCTTGCACTCAAGTTTGTGGTAGTTTTGATGTGTTTTGCTTAGCTGTGCAAATTTACGAGAATGTTGATTGAGGTTGATGCTTCTATCGGTTTTGGAGGATTAATTGATTAAAATTCGGATTTCTGAGACGGTTGCGCAATCTACACTGTTTTGGACATATCTGGAGTTCTAGAAGTCCGTTTTCAGCGATCTTACTGCCCACGCGAAGCTTGGGAGATTTTATATAATATAGGACAGGTGTTTCATGAGCAGGTTGCATGTGGTGGGTGCAGGTTGCGCGACAAACAGACTGATGGGCGCAGGTTGCACGCGCGCGGTGCTGAAAAATTACAGTTTTTACTATTTTGGCCATATCTTGAGTTTTAGAAGTCCGTTTGAGGCCCGTAAGCAGTCCACGCGAAGATAACGGAATTCTTTATCATTCTAAAGTGGTCCAGAGGTCCAAATACAACTGTAACGGTCCAGAAATACTGAAGAAAAGTCAGCTACGAATTTTCCTTAAAAACAGAATCAGTTTAGGAAACGTATTTTGCAGAAATTCTATTATAATTCTGTTTTGGTATTTTCTTGCTGGGCAAGACTTTTAGAGCCTATATAAACACATCCAACCTTTGTAATTTGTATCATTAGGAGTAGAACCATTACATATCAATTACTTAGGTTTATTTGTATTTTTTTTCATACTGTGTTTTTATCATGGTTTCATCAGATCCCATGATGATGAGAGGTTCGATTATGAACTAATCATTGTCATGGGATTCTAACGGATTTATTTATGGAGCTTTAGTATCTTGATGCTTTACAGATCTGTGTGTGATGTATATCTGATATCCTCGTATGGTTGTACTTTATGAATTTAGATGCGTAGCTAACATCTAATTTGTTAATCTCTTGTGAAGCGAGAGTGGATCTTGAGATTTAGAACTTGCCATGCTAGCATAGGATAGGTTGATGCTTTAACATCATGATTTGTAGCGTAAATAGAGATATTATGCTGCCCTATGTGATCATTATGGATAACTTGCTCTTCAACCATTATATTTTCAAATCTTATAGAGATATAGGGTCTAAGCATAATTGGTGTCTATTCATCTTCTATCTCTTTTGTGGATGTATGTTTAGTTTGGTATTCGTATACTGAGAGGTAGCGTGTACTTGTTTCGTGTTATCCGATCAGATATCATAACCATTGTATATAATGATTAAAGGCGTCAGATCTAAGCAAAGTATTTAATGAAGTTAGGATTCCATGTTTTCTCTTGCAGAAGTAATTTGATTTAAATTCTCATTAGTTAATTTAATTCTTAGTTTTATAATTTGCATCTTAGTTTAATTTAGATAATCATATCTCAAATTGTTAATTGTCTTAGCAGTGCATAATAACCATACATTGTTGCATAGGTACAAAACTGAATTAAAACCATAACCAGATCTCTGTGGGAACGAACTTGACTTATATCTATATTACTTGTGACCACGTACGCTTGCGTGTTTTTGTGTTAACAAGTTTTTGGCGCCGCTGCCGGGGATCTTCGGTGTTTTATTTTTGGTTTATGTGCTTGTCAATAGTGGTCGTTAGAGTTCACTGACTCAGATTTTTTTGCTTACCTATCTTGTTTAGTTCGTTGGTGTTTCAGGTACTTGTCAGAGAGCGTTGACGTTGAAGATGGATTTTCTAAATTACTATGGAGTTCAGCAGGTGGCTAGTGTTTGTGAGCTATGTGCGGGCGCATATGAGACGTATCAGTGCTGGAGCAACCAAGGTGGTATTCAACAGCCTCAGCAATGTGAGCGGTGTTTGGGCGTTCATGATCCCTCACAATATTGTTACTGCGAAGGAGTTGATCCATATGTCAATTATGAGGAGCAACCATATTTTCAATATCATCCTCAACTGTACCAGCAAGATGTTCCAGATATGTCATATGTCACTTATGAGGAGCAACCATATTTTCAATACCATCATCAACAGTACCAGCAAGATGTTCCAAATATGTCATATGTCTTTGGTAGTGAAGAGTTTCAACATCAGCAACCTATTCCTACTTTTCAGTCTGATGAGGTTGACGATTTGAAGGAGATTAGGATACTTGTAGAGAATCATGAGAAGTCTATCAAATCTATGGGGACACTTGTTGCTCAAGTTTTGAGTGCCTTGGAACAAGAGAAACATCAATTCATACCAGAGGCAATTCCAGAAAATAACGATGACTTGGAGCATGGTACTGCATGCATAATTGAGGAAGACAAATTCCAAGAGGAGGTTAGCGTTCACAAGCCATGTGAGGAATTTGATCAAGCTAGTGAGGTGGATGATTTGGAAAGGGCACAATTCGGGACAGACACTGATGAGCTACACAAATTTCAAGAATTGGTATGTGCGTACCAAGAGGACACTGATGAGCTACGCAAATTTCAAAAATTGGTATGTGCGTTCCAAGAGGCTAATGAACATGGGAAAGATGCAGGTCTTTTACCTGTCTCAGAGTTTAAAGATGGAGGTAGCGCATTAGAGCCAATGGAGGAAGTTCTCTTTGAGGAACCAAAGGCTTCAGCAACTTACAATTACCCTCCTCCATTATATTCAAGCGAAGCCCGCGAATGTATGTTGTTCTTTAAATTGACAGATTTTGGGTCGACAGGTGAAGGCATTGGAATAGGACATAGTTGTTACACGAATAGGCCAAGCGAGGAGAAGTGGCAGAAAGTGTGTCGCCGTGATGACGATGAAGTCTCACGAAGAGATGACCAGGCCAACTATTATCATCCTTAATGGAGACTTGGAAGTAACGTCAAGCTATTGACGTTAAAGAAGCGCTTCGTGGGAGGCAACCCACGCCTTTCGGCATTTTTATTTAGGTATGTTTCTTGTTATCCCTTGTATTACCTTCAATTCAATGGGGACATTGAATATTTTAAGTTTGGGGGTGGTTTGGGGGATTAGTACTTGTTGTTGTATTATGTGTTCATGTAGGATTTCATTTTTTGCTTATTAGTATTAGTAAATTATGCAATTATGTTCATATTAGAAGCAATACTAGAGAATAACGGTGACTTGGAGCAAGGTACTGCATGCTTAATTGAGGAAGACAAATTCCAAGGTGAGGTGAGCGTTCCCAAGCCATGTGAGGAATTTGATCATGCTAGGATGGTGGATGATTTGGAGAGGGCACTATTTGGGACAGACACTGCTGAGCTACATAAATTTCGAGAAGTGGTATGTGCGTACCAAGAGGCTGATGACCATGGGAAAGATGCAGGTTTTCTACTTGTCTCAGGGTATGAAGATGGAGGTAGCGCATTAGAGCCAATGGAGGAAGTTCTCTTTGAGGAACCAAAGGCTTCAACAACTTACATTTACCCTCCTCCATTATATTCAAGCGAAGCCCGCGAATGTGTGTTGTTCTATAAATTGACAGATTTTGGGGGATTAGTACTTGTTGTTGTATTATGTGTTCATGTAGGATTTCATGTTTTGCATATTAGTATTAGTAAATTATGCAATTATGTTCGTGTTATCTACGTTTGTTTCATATAGGACATTTTGTTTTTATTTTCGTATATCATGTGAGTTCATAATAGTTTGCATTTGCACCCATGCTTGATAGGAATTTTGTGTTGTTGACGCTTTTGATTGAGAAGTGATATGCTTTGTTCTTGTGCACACACATACACTAGTAAGTTGAAGCTAGTAGACTTATTGAATGTTGTAAGTGATTAGAAGGACATGAATATGTGCAAGATGATTTAGTTTGCATGCTTTGAATACAAGTAGGTGCATTAGAGAGATTTTTTACTTGGGATTGAGTATGTTTTTCCACCAAGTGAGTTTTTGAGCCATATTGCATATTTGCAATTTATTCGTTTGCTTGAGTGTCCATGGATTGTTTGCATTGCTAGCAGTTGTTTGAGGTCTTTCTTGAAATGCATGACATTATTTGACGATTAAAATGATAAAGGCATTTAGGAATAACCGCATATTTTCCCATATTACCATACCATATTTACATGATCAATTAGTTAACCCGTTGAGCTTAATCATATTTTTTCAGTGACATACCACATTACTTGCCTAGACCTTTTTCGTATTGGCCTTACATTAATTTGAACCCACATTGTCAAAGGCTAGTAGAGTGCTTAAGGGAGTAATAAGGTGTGCAAGGAGGGGTTTATTGCTGGTCATAATTTTGGGGAAAATATTGAAAATTGGGTTTGGTTGTTTACTTGATAGTCGACATGTGTAATAAAATTGTGGGATCATTGTTATTGTTTATATTATTGTTTGTGTTTTATTTAGCTCTCGAAAAAAAAAAAAAGAAAAAAAGAAAAAAGGAAAAAGAAAGAAAAAAAATATATTATGAGAGCATGTTTGTGTTTGTTGTGATCCTACTTTAGTCGACTAGTCGAGCGTTTTTGTTGGAAGAAAAAAGAGTAAAATTATTTGGGTGGAAAATAGGGTGTTGTGTATGATTTATTATGGTACTTACTAGGTTTTGACACTTCACCTAATTTGGCTTATTTGACATACCTTGTCCCTAGCCCGTACAACCCAATTAAAGACCTTTTGATTATCGTCATTGATGTATGTTGTGTTAAGAGTTAGATTGATACCAAATGTCAAGCATGCTTATGATTTTGTTGGAATTGAGTGATACACTTACCCTTGTTCTTGAGTGAATATTCTTTTGTGAGTGGATTGTGAGTGTTTGCTTGTTTTGCGTATGAGATTCCGAGTTTTGTCTCAAAGATGTACTCTTGTAGGCTTAGCATGATTACTAACTTATTCTTACACTTGACATGGGCTTTTGAGAACTTATGCATGTTCATTGAGTAGACTATGTGAATACTTGCACTTTCGACACCAAGACATTGCGTTATTACTTTGATTCTTAAGTTGATATGACATGAGAGGATTTGAAGGTATGGTAGGATGTTAGTACTAGATTATTTGCATTTTCATTTAGTTGCATTCATGCATTGCATTGCATTGGATTTTGTGGGTACATTCGCTGTTAGATATAATTGATGTGATTTAATGTCATTGTTTAAGTGTTACAGGGAAAAAGAGTTTAACTTGTTAATGAAAGCAGTCGTAGCAGAGTTTGAGTATACGCTGACAGCTTGAAGCGCAAACGCTGACAGAAGGAAGCGCAAACACTGCTGGCTAACAGAAGGAAGCGCAAACACTGCTGGCTAGGAGCGCAACAGAGTTTGTTAAAGTCTGTCTACTGGAAGCGTCTACAAGTCAACAAAGATTGAAGATTAATTTAAGATAAATATGGAAGCAATATCTTTGAAGATTGGATAGCTGTCAAAGAGATTAAGTTGACTTAGGAGACGTGTAGCAATCGTAATTGATATCAATTGTATAGCTTAATTATAGGAGAATCAATTAACGATTGTACGTAGCTGTATATCTTATAAATACAGTTAGGTTAACCCTAGAAGGGTAATCATCGTGAACGAATATCATTCATTGTAACCTAAGCAGCTCTCTGTGATATTTTACATCACTGAGAGAGGAATTATTAATTCCAAACAGTTTTAAGTACTAAAACGTGTGTTCTTGTTATTTTCTCATACAATACTTGATCATATATTGTGTATTCGACCTAACAAGTGGTATCAGAGACAATTTGTTAATTTTTTACAGTTTAAGATCCAAACACAATAGTAATCAATGGCAGAGATACCTCCTCCATCAGGTTCTGAGAAAGCTCCTACTACTGTTAGTAGGTATGAGACGATTAGGGTTCCTATACTTAAGCCATCAGAGTATGCAATATGGAAGGTGAAGATGACCATGTTTCTGGAGGCTACAGATCCAGAATATCTTGACAGAATTTATGAAGGTCCTCATAAACCTACAAAGTTAACTGCTGCTGTTGCTGGTGAGGAATCAAAAGTGATTCCAAAGGAAAAGAAAGATCTAACTGCTGAGGATCTTTCATCTATTGTTAAGGATGCAAAAGTAAGGCATTTACTTCACAGTGCTTTAGACAATGTTATGTCAAACAAGGTGATTAACTGCACAACTGCAAAAGAAATTTGGGATGCACTTGAGGTTAAATGTCAGGGAACTGCTGCTATCAAGAAGAATAGAAGGAACATACTCATACAGGAGTATGAGCATTTTGAGGCAAAGTCTGAAGAAAGCATGATAGAAACATTTGACAGATTCTGTAAACTGCTCAATGATCTGTCATTGGTTAACAAAGAGTATGATTTAGAAGACTCAAATCTCAAGTTTCTTCTCTCTCTACCTGAAAAGTGGGATGTGAAAGCAACCACTATAAGAGATAACTATGATCTTGCAGATACTGAGATTGATGAAATCTATGGTCTGCTCAAAACTCATGAGTTAGAAATAGAGCAGAGAAACAGGAGATCAAGCAAGAAGTCAAAGTCTGTTGCTCTGAAAGTTGAAGAAAAATCTTCAAAGAAAGAAGCATCAAGGAAGAAGGCAAAAGGAAAAGCCTTGGTCATTCATTCAGAAAGTGAGTCATTAAACACTGATGTTGACTCAAACACAGATGAATCATCTGATTCTGAAGATGATGAAGAGATGATGCAAATGGCTGCATTGATGGTAAAGACCTTCAAGAAGATGGGATTCAAGAACTTCAAGAAGGGAAAGAGATTCTCCAAGAATGACTCAAAGTCTGTCAAGAAAAATTTCAGCAAATCTGAGAGAAAGGACTCCAAATCTGGGAAGAAAGATAAGTCTGAGATTCAATGCTACAAGTGTAAGGAGATGGGTCACTATGCTCCTGAGTGCAAGAAGGGTAAAATTGAAAAGGCACTCTACACCAAAGGCAGAGACTGGGCAGACACCTCAAATTCAGATGAGGAGGTGAACTATGCACTCATGGCCTCTACTCAGAATGAAGACTCTGAACTTAAGGTACCCCCAACTACCTATGCTTATAATACTGATAATATAACTGAACTGAGAATTTATCTTAAAGCTTTACATATCAGTTATAGGGATCAGACTTTAGAGAATGAGAGAATCAAGAATGAGTGTTCTCAACTCAAAGAAAGAAATAAACATGTTGAAGAACAACTTGAAAACATGAATAAAATTCAGAAAGAAAGAGATGATGCTGTTTTTATAGAACATGAGTTGCTAGGTAAGTATAAGCAACTAGAATCTGAATTGGAGGATGCAAAGAACATTATTAAAACATGGACTGATTCTGGAAAAGATACTCATGAGGTTTTTCAAGCTGACACTGTTGGTTTAGGGTACTATGAGGAAGATGAGCTTAGATTTCTAAATCATGTGAAAGTTAGGCAAACTCTTCTAACTAGAAAATTTGTTCATGGTACAGTTAAAACTGAACATGGAGCTGTTGAAAATGAGCCAGTAAAAACCTGTGCCAAACAGGTTAACATTGGTTCAATGACAGATAAACAACTTAAGCAAAAGCTTAAAGAAATAAAATCTGTCAATAAACAGAAAATGCCTAGGAAAAACAGAAATGGAAAGGTAGGCATTACATCAGGAAATAGGCCAATGCTTGCTACATTTGCACCTAGAAAAACTTGTCATAACTGTGGTAGCACTAATCATCTTGCTAGTTTCTGCAGGAAGAACAAAGACATTAATTCTTTACCCTCCAAATCTGGAGTGAAAAAGAATAATGTCAAACCTAGACCACAAACTCTGTGCAAACATTGTGGAAGTACTTGGCACTCAATTTATACTTGCAAGAATTATCATGCTATTTATCATAATTACTATGAAGTGAAACCTAATTTGAAATGGGTTAAAGTTAATTCTGCAGGTGCTAAGACTGAAAATGTTAGTTTAAACTCTGATAATGACAAATCCGCTGCAAAAGCTAACAGATTCAATAAAGCAAAAGGATCCAAGCAAGTCTGTATCCTTAAAACTAACAATCAGTGATTGTTTGTGATTGCAGGGCACCAGGGAAAGTACCCTAGTCGTGGACAGTGGATGTTCAGGACACATGACTGGAAATAAAGCCCTGCTATCAGAGTATGTGGAGAAGGCTGGCCCAAAAGTTTCCTATGGAGATGGCAACATAGGACATACTCTGGGATATGGCAATATTAATCTTGGAAGTGTCATCATCACAAATGTAGCTCTGGTTCCAGGACTCAAGCATGATCTGTTATCTGTGAGTCAAATCTGTGATAGAGGATATCATGTAGATTTTCAGCCTGAATACTGTCAAGTCATCAGTAAATCTACAGGAAAAGTTGCTCTAGTTGGAAACAGACACAATAACATCTATGAAATAAAATTGTCAACAAACTCTGATGGCAAAGCAGTGTGTCTGTCAACAAGGGTGTCCAGTGAAGAGAGTTGGAAGTGGCATAAGAAACTCATTTAAATCTAAACAACATCAATGAGCTAATAAAGAATGATCTTGTGAGAGGACTGCCAAAGTCTTTGTTGAATGCAGAAGGCCTGTGTGATTCTTATCAAAAGGCAAAACAGAGAAAAGCCTCTTTCAAAAGCAAGTCTGAATCTTCAATTGTTGATCCTTATCATCTTCTACATGTTGATCTTTTTGGACCAGTGAATGTTATGTCTCTTGGAAAGAAGAAATATGCTCTAGTCATTGTTGATGAATACACCAGATACACATGGGTGTATTTTCTAGCAAAGAAGGATGAAACTGCATTAACTCTGGCAGAACATATAATGCAGTTGGACAAAGGGTCAAAGAATCAAGTGAAGATTATCAGAAGTGACAATGGAACTGAATTCAGGAATTCAACAATGGAAGAATTTTGGAAGAACAAAGGAATTAAACAAGAGTTTTCTGCACCTGGCACTCCACAACAGAATGGTGTAGTTGAAAGGAAGAACAGAACTTTGATAGAAGCTGCCAGAACTATGCTTGATGAAGCAAAATTACCAACCTATTTCTGGGAAGAAGCTGTTCAAACTGCTTGTTTTACTCAGAATGCCACTCTGATCAATAAGCATGGAAAAACACCATATGAAATGGTGAGAGAAAAGAAGCCAAACCTGAAATATTTTCATATTTTTGGGTGCAAATGCTTTGTGCTGAAAACTCATCCTGAACAGTTGACCAAATTTGATCTGAAGGCAGATGAAGGAATTTTTGTTGGCTATCCACTGTCAACTAAGGCATTCAGAGTTTATAATCTGAGAACCAGAGTGATCATGGAATCTATTCATGTGTCTTTTGATGACAAGAAAATAACTGGACTTGAAGATGTCAATGACCATGATCAACTACATTTTGAAAATGAAGATCTAATCTCTCACGAAATAAACTCTGACGGATCAATTCCAACAGACTCTGTTGATACAAACTCTGAACCTCTACTGGTAAACACAGAAGAAATTGTTCAACCAGAACAAAGGAGAGAACCAGTTGAGGGGGAGTATGAAGAATCAAACTCTGATGATTCACATTCTGAAAGTGAATCACATGAAAAATCTGGATCAATCTTTGATGATTCACAGTCTGAGCAGTCACATTCAGGGGGAGCCTCAGAGAATGAAGAAAGACACCAAGGAAATCAGGAGAACATGGATCGAGGGGGAGGATCAAACTCTGAGAGAAGTCATTTGCCTTCAGCTAGGAAATGGACCAAATCTCATACACCTGATTTGATTATTGGTGATCCAGATGCAAGAGTTAGGACAAGAAGTGCAACAACAAATGAATGTCTGTTTCATGCATTCTTGTCACAAACTGAACCAAAGAAAGTTGAAGAAGCTCTTAAAGATGCTGACTGGATAACAACAATGCAAGAAGAGTTAAATGAATTTGAGAGAAATGAAGTGTGGACACTAGTACCAAGACCCAAGAATAGATCTATTGTTGGTACTAAATGGGTTTTCAGAAACAAAACTGATAGTGAAGGGGTTGTTACAAGAAACAAAGCCAGACTTGTGGCAAAAGGCTATTCACAGCAAGAGGGGATAGATTATGATGAGACTTTTGCTCCAGTTGCCAGGTTGGAGGCAATAAGGATGTTTCTTGCTTATGCTTCTCACAAGAAATTCAAGGTTTTTCAGATGGATGTGAAAAATGCTTTTCTGAATGGAAAACTTGAAGAAGAAGTATTTGTTGAACAACCACCTGGTTTTGTAGATCCAAAATATCCAGACCATGTCTATAGGCTAGACAAGGCACTATATGGACTTAAGCAGGCACCAAGAGCATGGAATGAAACTCTGGCTCAATTTCTTTTAGAAAGTGTATTCAACAGAGGTACAATTGACAAAACTCTGTTTTATTTCAAATCTAGAAGTGACTTGTTTTTAGTTCAGATATATGTTGATGACATTATTTTTGGATCTACTAATGATAAACTCTGTAAGAAGTTTGCCAAGCTCATGCAGTCTAGGTATCAAATGAGTATGATGGGAGAGCTTAGTTATTTTCTAGGCTTACAGGTGAAGCAAACAGATGATGGTATCTTTATCAATCAAGCAAAATATACCAGAAATCTTCTCAAGAATTTTGGCATGCTTGACTGTTCATCTGCAACAACTCCCATGGCAACTGCAACTAAATTGGACAAAGATACAGGGTCATCAGTAGACATGACAAGCTATAGAGGAATGATTGGCTCTCTACTCTATTTAACAGCAAGTAGACCTGATATCATGTATGCAACATGTTTGTGTGCAAGATTTCAGGCAGATCCAAGAGAACCACATTTAACAGCTGTGAAGAGGATTTTTAAGTATCTCAAGGGCACTATAACTTTAGGGCTGTGGTATCCAAGAGAATCAGATTTCAAACTACTTGGCTACTCTGATGCAGACTTTGCAGGCTGTAAAATTGACAGAAAAAGCACAAGTGGAAGTTGTCAATTTCTTGGTGACAGACTTGTTTCTTGGTACAGCAAGAAACAGAAATCAATATCCACATCTACAGCTGAAGCAGAGTATATTGCTGATGGTAGCTATTGTGCACAGATACTATGGATGAAGAATCAACTGCTGGATTATGGATTGAGGTATAGCAAGATACCTATTTTCTGTGATAATCAAAGTGCTATTGCAATGACAGGTAATCCAGTACAACACTCAATGACCAAGCACATCAGCATAATGTATCACTTTATCAGAGAGCATGTAGAGGAAGGCAACATTGAGCTCCACTTTGTGTCTACAGAACAACAACTTGCAGATGTCTTCACCAAGCCTTTGAGTGAAGCTACATTTACAAGACTGGTCAATGAACTAGGAATGGTCTCTGGTTTTGACTAGAAATGTTGGTTAGACTCAAAATTTTACTTATGCAATGTATTGCTCATATTTCTGTGAATTGCTAAGTGCTCTGTGAACTTTGTTGCTTAAACTCTGTTATGCATACTATGTTAACATGTTTTTGTTTAAACACTGTTAAACTCTGTCAGCATGTCTGTCTGTCATACACTGTTAACATGTTTGATAAACTCTGTGAATTCTGAATTGATTTTTGTCTGGATGAAAACACCAATGAAGAAATATGTATGAAGCATGATTCTCAGTAATTAAATCAAGACTCTTTCTGAGTCACTGTGATCTAATCATAAATTGTGCAGTAAATTAACACAGCATGATACTGTTTCATATTTATAGCATCTCTTAGTTTATTTGGTCCTAAACTCTGAGTCTATGAATACTGTGTGCATTGCCTCTCATGAATAACTTCTGATATTGATGAACTCTAAACTCTGATAGTGACACTCTGTTCCCAAGACGTATACATGGTTCTTGATGATTCCTGTCTGTACTTGTGAAAATTACAAAACTTGAGGTGTGTCATTGTTGATTTTGGTGAGTTCAATTCATGTCTGCACCCTGTGAGAATTTGAGCCAAATAAGTGATTGATACATTTTATATCAATCAAATTTTATTGTTGTGTGATGTTCATCAGTGAGTATGTTGCTCTAGAACTTGTTTTAAACCATTTTGAGACTACATGATATGTGTGTGCATGAAAATGATAAAGGCACTAGGATTCACCACATTTCTCCAAACACTGTTCATAAATTCCACCCTTAGTAAACCCCTTTGAGCCTCATTAACTGCTCCTTTCTAAACTCTGAATTATTAAGAGCAGTTATATTCTTTTGAAAATTCAAGAGCAAGCAGGTGAGAGTTTTTCTAGAAAGGAAAGTTTTCAAATGGATATATATACATAAAAAAAAATTGTATATATGCTGATCATCTTGTTATACAAACAGTGCAAATGAACACTTTGGTCTATTAAATTGTTCATTTCGCCATTTATTCATTTAATCCATCTCTTCTCACCTGTTTGATGTTATTAAATTACACCCTTGAATAAAGTCCTTTTGATTTGTGCATATATGTACTCAAAGTAGTGTAGATTTGGTGGACAATCAAGCATATGGTAGTATCTGCTTTTACTGATTGAACTTGAGTGTAAACACTTCACCTAAACACTTGTGTGCTTTGAGAGTTTGTGAGTTTATCAAATCCCTGGCATGTTACTCACTGAATGATGCTTTGATACCTATCTCTTGATCTTTTTGTCTATAACGACTGTGTGCTTACTTGGATAATCATGGACATCAATGGGAATAGGGTTATTCAGATTTCTGTATTTAAGTAACTACAGAGTTTAGCATTCATCACATAATCAGTGTTTCATATGAGAGTTTGTGCATTCGGTGTTTATTGATTTGTTTTATGGATTTTATGAAATATTAGATGCTATAAAAATTGATTTGGTAACCTCTGCTACACACACACACATATATTCACAACTGTGCAATTTTTGAAAGGGTTTTAGTGATAAAGTTGGAAAATTGAAAAACACTGTTGAATTGTGTTCCGTATTCTAAGGTAAATTTTCATTAAGATAATTTGAAAATTTTGGAGTAAATAGAGTGTTTGACAACTGTTAATGAGTGTAAATGTGGTAAAGTGTCTTGAAAATAGGAAAGATAGCGGTAATAATTGGTATTTTACTGTGCGTGATTAATTGATCCGTTGGATGATTGACACGTGTCCCACTCACCCATTATTGTGTCCCACTCACACATTACTCTAGGAACGGTTGAGTGTTTTAATGCACAAACGATTGGGTTTTAATTTTTAATTACAACTCTAATCATTTTTGTGTATATCGATTCATTTTCTTACTCTCACCTTCACATCCACTCATATTCACTTTACCCAACCACAGAGTTCTTTTGTGTTTTTCACTTCGACATTTTCACAAACACCTTTCAAACACATCAATTTCACTGTCATTTCTTGCTCGTTTCTTGATCTAATGGCAACTAAACCTTTTACATCTCTTGGTCTTCGTTTTGTTCCTAACAATTTTGCAGCTCTACTCGAGAATGACCGTGCTCCCGACGCGTTTCATCTTATACAGAATTTTCTCCGTGACTCTGAGATTGGGCAAGCATTGATTGAACCAACTGTTCTATCTGCATCTCAGATTGCCACTTTCTGGCAGAACTCAAAGTATGTGGCTGGAGGAGAGAATGGGACTCCGTCTATAATTTTCACTTATGATGAAGAAGAGTTTGTGATTACTCCGCAGACTGTTAGAGAAACCATGGGGTTCGATGCTCACACCTCGTATGCTGTTGTTTCGGAACAGAATTTGCGAGATATGCTAACAGAGATTGGGTACATGGAATTTCTTGCAAAGCTAGGCAGTGTGAGAAGGCCAAATCTTCGTAAGGAATGGAACTTTTTCTTTGACTGCATCACCAGAACATTCCAGAAGAAAGTCACCAACTGGGATGCCATTCCTATGGATAGTCTGCAAATTGGGTATTCTCTACTCTATGGCAGTAATTTTGATTTTGGTCGATATGTTTTAATGAATTTAGGTGATAAATTGTCAGAGTCTACTACAGTATACTTTGCTAGATTTTGTCAACTTTTATTCAATGCCTGTGTATCTGGGTAAGAAATTGATGCAGCTGATGTGATTCAGCCCTTTAAAGTCAATAAGAGGATATTCTCTGATATGACTAATAAGGATGTTGGTAAAGACCTACCTGCTTTTGTTTTGCCACTTGCCTTGCAAAACTTTCTCCACCAACCTCAAGATTCACAATCACCACACAATGAACAATGTTAGGTCGAATACACAATAGATAATCAAATACTGTATGAGTAACTTAACAAGAACACACTTTTTAATACTTAAAAACTGTTTGGAATTAACAATTCCTCTCTCAGTGATGTAAAATATCACAGAGAGCTGCTTAGGTTACAATCAATGAATTTCTCAATGTTCGATACCCTTCTAGGGTTAACCTAACTATATTTATAAAACATACAGCTTCGTACAATCAGTAATTGATTCTCCTATAATTAAGCTATACAATTGATATCAATCACGATTGCTTCAAGTCTTCCAAGTCAACTCAATCTCTTTGACAGCTACACTATCTTCAAAGATATTGCTTCCATATTTATCTTGTATCAATCTTCAAACACTGTTGACTCTTCAGACACTTCCGCTACAGAGTTTAACAACCTCTGTTGCGCTTCCAGTCAGTGTTTAACTAAACTCTGACTGCTTCCAGCTAAACTCTGTTTTGTTACTTTAGCTTCCAAACACTGTTCTCATCAATCATTTCTAACAATCTCCCCCAACTTGTTCATTAGCAAGAATGTACAAGTTTACAGTAAATGATGATGTCAAAACAAATACAAGATCTACAGTGTTAATCATACAAACAGAGTTTAAACTTTTACTCAACAAACTTACAACTTTTGTCTACCTAACTTCCTCGAGATCTGGAGTTGTTATGAGATAATCAATCAACAATCTTCTCTCAGCATTTTCAAGTTCAATCTGCATAGCTTCCTTGATCTCTCCTAATTCTGAATCATTCTCATCAGTTTGAAAGATAGCAGCTCTGAGATCGTAGATTGTGTTTCTTCTCATTTCATTTCCCAATCTGATATATTTCACTTCCTCAGACTTCACATTAAAATCCAGAACTGTAATTCCAAGATCTGTCTTTAGCTTTGTAGTCCCCTTCTCCATTTCTATCAAATTACCATTCCAATCTCTGTACTTAGGAACATACTTCCCAGCAGACTTTGAACCTGTAACAATTTTAGCTTTCTGCATATATCTCCTTATAGAATTAGCAATAAGCTATGTTTGACGATTTCTGACTCTGAATATATGCAGAACATACTGAAGTTCTTCAAATAACTTTAACTTGATTGCTTCTTCATCCACTCTAAACACTGATCCATCTACCATAAAGTATAACAGAAAGTGAATATCTAAGCTCCTTTGATGAACTAGTTGAACTGAATCCAACTTATCTAGATTTTCTTGAGTAATACCAGAACCAAGAGAAACAAGTGCAGAAGGATCTCTTGGACTGTTACTAAATCTCAAATCTCTTGTTGAACCTAATCCAGAAGTATTTCTCCCTGGTGGCTTTCCTGAACAAGCAACATTGTGTTGATAATCACCAGTTACTCCTGTTTGTTCCTGAACTGAAATCTTTGGCCTAGAAAACCCAGGTAAGGGTTTACTTTGTGTCTGTACAACTTGTGTAGCAACAGAGGTTGTAACAATCATTTTGCCTTTGTTCTCCTCATTCATTACCCCTTTTAATTTCAATTTAGCATCAAGAGAAGACTTTCTGATCAACTTTTCTTTATCTTCTTCTTCTTCTTCTTCTTGAATGCTAGTTAACTTCTCTTTGATTTCAATGCCTTTAAGAACAGGCTTTGCAGTTTTAATAACAGAGTTTATGAATTCAGAGTTTATTGGAGGAGAGTTTATGTGTTCAGATTGTGATTGATGAGGTGTAGTAGGTACAGTGGTTGTGGGTGTTGTGGGTGTTGATGTTGGTTCAGAATGTATGGTGTCTAATGGTTCAGGCATGTGTTGTGAGTCTGATTGGTGTGATGATTGGGTAGATTGAGAATCTTGAGGTTGGTTGACATAGTTTTGTAAGGCTAGTGGCATAAACATATCAGGTATTTGTTGTTTAGTAACATCTTTATTTGTCAAATCAGAAAACATCCTTTTAGCAACTTGAAAAGGCTGAATGACATCAGCTTCATCAATTGTAAGATTAGGCACACAAGCAGTGAATAGCATTTGACAAAATCGAGAAAAATAAACAGAAGTAGGCTCAGACAAACGCTCTCCCAAATTCATTAGCACTAGTCTACCAAAATCGAAATTACCTCCATACAGTAGAGCATGACCAATTTGGAGAGTATCAAGAGGAAGTGCATCCCAATTTGTTGTCTTCTTTCCAAAAGCCCTTGTAATGCAATCGAAAAAGAAACTCCATTCCTTTCTCAAAAGTGGCCTTCTCAGAGATCCCAGCTTATTCAAATTTCCTGCACATCCAATTTGCTGCAACATTGTCCGCAAACGGTCGTGACCAACAACACTGTAAGAAGTGTGAGTCTCAAAATCCAAAGCATCCCTAACCGTAGTTGGAGTAATGATATACTCTGATTCAGCATTAGTGAAAGTGATTGTTGGAGTGCCAGACTCTTCTCCATCATCATACACAGAGTTTGTCCAAAAAGTAGCAATTTGTGAAGCAGAGAGTGTTGGTGGTGCGGTTAACGCCTTCCCAATTTCAGAATCTTTCAAGAAATTTTGAAACAAATGAAACGCCTCTGGAGCATTTGCATTCTCCAGTGGAGCTGCATAGTTGCTAGGAAGAAAAACTAACCCTGCTGCATCAAACGCTTTGGTTGCCATTAGTAAGATATGATACGAAAAGATTCAGAGAAAAGATGTGTATGGTAAGTGTTTATCAAAATGTGAAAGAGAGTGAACAAGAGTTTTGAAAGAGATTGAGTATGCAAGTAACTGTGAGTGGGTGAATATTAATCGATGTGAAGTGAGAGAACAAAAACGATTAGAGTAAAAACAAAACTCAATCGTTTATTTATTGAAAGCGCACAACTGATTGTAGAGTAATGTGTGAGTGGGACACTATTATGGGACACGTGTCAAACAACCAATGGATCACTCAATAATTACCGCTGTCATTCCTTTAATCACGACACTATGACATATTCACACTAATTAACAGTTGTCAACTACCCCAATTACTCCAAAATAGTCAAATTATCTCAATGAAATTTTACCTTAGAGTACTTAACACAACTCGACAGTGTTTGTCAATTTTCCAACTTTATCACTAAAACCCTTTCAAAAATTGTACAGTTGTGATTATGAATGTGTGTGAAGCAGTGTTTACCAAAATCAATTTTTAGAGCATCTAATATTTCATAAAATCCATAACAAAAATCAATAAACACTGAATGCACAAACTCTCATAGTAAACACTGATTGTTTGATGAATGCTAAACTCTATAGTTACTGTAATACAGAAATCTGAAAACTTCTATTCCCATTGATGTCCATGATTATCCAAGTAAGCACACAGTCTTTGAAGACAAAAAGATCAAGAGATAGAAATCAGAGCATCATTCAGTAAATAACAGTCATGAACTTGATAAACTCACAAACTCTCAAAGCACACAAGTGTTTAGGTGAAGTGTTTACACTCACATTCAATCAGGAAAAGCAGATTCTACCATATGCTTGAATGTCCACCAATTCTACACTACTTTGAGTACATGTATGCACAAATCAAAAGGACTTTATTCAGGGTTGTAATGAGGTAAGATCAAACAGATGAGAAGAGATGTTTTATTCATGAGTGAATTTCAAGCTGAACATTTTAATAGACCAAAGTGTTCAGTCACACTGTTAGTACATATTTGTACAAGATGATCAGTATATATGCCTCTTTTTTTTTTTTAACATATATACTGAGTAAGCTTTTCTTTTCTTGAGAAACACTCACCTGCTTGATTTTTATCAAAAGAATATAACTGCTCTTAATACTACAGAGTTTAAGAAAAATGAGCAGTTAATTAGGCTCAAAGGGGTTTACTAAGGGTGGAATTTATGAACAGTATTCAAAAGAATTTTGAACAGTGTTTGAAGAAAAGGTAAATCCTATTGCCTTTATCATTTTCATGCACACACATATCATGTAGTCTCAAAATGGTTTAATACAAGTTCTAGAGAAACATACTTCCTGTTGAACATCACACAACAATAAAAATTGATTGATAGAGAATGTATCAATCACTGATTTGGCTCAAAATCTCACAGGGTGTAGACATGAATCTGAACTCACCAAACTAATCAATGACACATCTCAAGTTTTATGGTTTTTACAAGTACATACAAGGAATCATCAGGAACCATACCTTTGGGAACAGAATGTCACTTATCAGAGTTTAGAGTTCATCAATAACAGAAATTATTTATGAGAGGCAATGCACACAATATCCATAAACTCAGAGTTTAGGACTGAATAAACTAAGAGATGCTATAAATATAAAATAGTATCATGCTGTGTTAATTTACTGCACAAAATCTGATTAGATTACAGTGACTCAGAAAGAATCATGATTTATTTACTGAGAATCATGCTTCATACATTTTTCTTCATTGGTGTTTTCATTCAGACAATAATCAATTCTGAATTCACTGAGTGTATCCAACATGTTAACAGTGTTTAGCAGACAGACATGCTGACAGAGTTTAACAAAGTTTAAACATAAGCATGCATAACAGAGTTTAATACTAAGGTTCACATAGCAATTAACAATTTGCAGAAACATGAGCAATAAATAAAAAAAAATTGAGTCTAACCAACATCTCTAGTCAAAACTAGAGACCATTCCTAGTTCATTGACCAGTCTTGTAAATGTAGCTTCACTCAATGGCTTGGTGAAGATATCTGCAAGTTGTTGTTCTGTAGACACAAAGTGAAGCTCAATGTTGCCTTCCTCTACATGCTCTCTGATGAAGTGATACCTTATGCTGATGTGCTTTGTCATTGAATGTTGTACTGGATTACCTGTCATTGCAATAGCACTTTGATTATCACAGTAAATAGGTATCTTGGTATACCTTAATCCATAATCCAGCAGTTGATTCTTCATCCATAAAATCTGTGCACAGCAGCTACCAGCAGCAATATACTCTGCTTCAGCTGTAGATGTAGATATTGACTTCTGTTTCTTGCTGTACCAGGAAACAAGTCTGTCACCCAGAAATTGACAACTTCCACTGGTGCTTTTTCTGTCTATCTTACAGCCTGCAAAGTCTGCATCTGAATAGCCAAGTAGTTTAAACTCTGATTCTCTTGGATACCACAGCCCTAAAGTTATAGTGCCCTTGAGATACTTAAAAATCCTCTTTACTGCTGTTAAATGTGGTTCTCTTGGATCTGCCTGAAACCTTGCACACAAACAAGTGGCATACATGATATCAGGTCTACTAGCTGTTAAATAGAGTAGAGAACCAATCATTCCTCTGTAACTTGTCATATCTACTGATGACCCTGCATCTTTGTCCAATTTTGTTGCAGTTGCCATGGGAGTTGTTGCAGATGAACAGTCAAGCATGCCAAATTTCTTGAGAAGATTTCTGGTATATTTTGCTTGATTTATAAAAATTCCATCATCTGTTTGCTTCACTTGTAGGCCTAGAAAATAACTAAGCTCTCCCATCATACTCATTTGATATCTTGACTGCATGAGTTTGGCAAACTTCTTACAGAGTTTATCATTAGTAGATCCAAAAATAATGTCATCTACATATATCTGAACTAAGAGCAAGTCACTACCAGATTGAAAGTAAAACAGAGTTTTGTCAATAGTACCTCTGTGAAACCCACTTTCTAGTAAAAATTTGGCAAGAGTTTCATACCATGCCCTTGGTGCCTGCTTAAGTCCATAGAGTGCCTTGTCTAACCTGTAGACATGGTCTGGATATTTTGGATCTACAAAACCTGGTGGTTGTTCCACAAACACTTCTTCTTCAAGTTTTCCATTTAAAAATGCACTTTTCACATCCATCTGAAACACTTTGAATTTCTTATGAGAGGCATGTGCTAGAAAGATTCTGATTGCCTCCAATCTAGCAACTGGAGCAAATGTTTCATCATAGTCTATTCCTTCCTGCTGTGAATAGCCTTTTGCAACCAGTCTTTCTTTATTCCTTGTGATAACACCCTCACTGTCAGTTTTATTTCTGAAAACCCATTTTGTACCAACAATGGATCTGTTCTTAGGCCTTGGTACAAGGGTCCACACTTCATTTCTTTCAAATTCATTTAGCTTTTCTTGCAGACTCTTTTCTTCAGCTTTAGCATCTTCTAGAGTAACTCCTTCTGCATTTTCTTCCATGAAAAGCTTAACAGCTAACTCCTCATCAGTCTTTGGATTAGATATTAATTCCAAACTCTTGGTTTTTGAAGTACCTTGAGTTTCAGTGTTTATTCCAACAGACTGTGACTTAAGAGATTTGCCAGATCTCAGAGTTAGTGTTTCAGAGTTTAAAGCCTCACGCTTGTCACTTGCCCCTCCATCTCCAGCATCATCCTTTTTTAGCAGAGTTTGAGAAATATTGCATTTTGACTTAGCAACTCTCTCCCCCTTTTTGACATCATCAGGAATGAGTACAGATGTAATAAGCTCCAAAGAGTTAGCAATTGAATCAACCTTAGCAAAGGCAGCTTGATTCTCTTCAACCTTTCCTAGCCTGGCAAAGAGAGTATCTTGAACTTTAGAAAGCTGTGCAGCTTTGATTTTTGACTCTCTTTCCATTTTCATTTCTCTAGTCTGTATCTCAGTTTTCAAAGAAGCAATTTGTTGTTTTGTGTCAGCAAAATTTCCATCCAGAGTTTTGACTTGTACCACAGTTGCCTGTAAGCATGATAAAATCTCTGGATTTAAAATTTGACTAGCAGTCTGCTTAACGAAATCAGCTGCTCTCCCTTTTGGAAAAATACAGTCTGCTCTGATACCACTTGTTAGGTCGAATACACAATAGATAATCAAATACTGTATGAGTAACTTAACAAGAACACACTTTTTAATACTTAAAAACTGTTTGGAATTAACAATTCCTCTCTCAGTGATGTAAAATATCACAGAGAGCTGCTTAGGTTACAATCAATGAATTTCTCAATGTTCGATACCCTTCTAGGGTTAACCTAACTGTATTTATAAAACATACAGCTTCGTACAATCAGTAATTGATTCTCCTATAATTAAGCTATACAATTGATATCAATCACGATTGCTTCAAGTCTTCCAAGTCAACTCAATCTCTTTGACAGCTACACTATCTTCAAAGATATTGCTTCCATATTTATCTTGTATCAATCTTCAAACACTGTTGACTCTTCAGACACTTTCGCTACAGAGTTTAACAACCTCTGTTGCGCTTCCAGTCAGTGTTTAACTAAACTCTGACTGCTTCCAGCTAAACTCTGTTTTGTTACTTTAGCTTCCAAATACTGTTCTCATCAATCATTTCTAACAAACAACAACAAACACAACCAGAACCACAACAAATGCCTGAACCACTGGCCACTGATCATACTGAAACTATACACTCTAACCCTATACCATCACCTGAGCCAACACCAACAAACACTGTACCTACTACATCACAATAACCATAACCTGAACCAATCATTGAACCAATAAACTTTGAGCCAGTCAGTACTACTCAACCTCAACCAAAATCTAGATCAAAAAGGTAAATACATACTGCAAAGAATACAAGGCATTCAAAGGCAAAACAGACATCTACTGGAGCTGTTTACACCAGAAGGACTATTCAAAGAGCAAATAGGCCTTCATCACCACCAGTTGAGAACAGCTCTAGTGAAGAAGAAGAGGTGAATGAAGTGCCTCAAGCAAAAAGGAGGAGGTTGATTCTTACAGACTCTGATGATGAGCAAGTTATTGAAGCTCCAGAGGATATCTCTAAAAAGATTCCTGCTGTTGAGACAGAGGTTATCATAGAACCTACTGTAGACGAAACATATTTCAAAATTGATGCACCAGTAGTTGCTGAGGTTCAGACTGATAAAGATGACAGAGATGCATTACCTGCAATGGAAGAGTTTGATGAAACTTTCATTCCATTTACTTTTGAAGTTAAAGAATCTATTCCAACACCCATGGCTGCTACAAACTCTGTTGATACTGGTGTTGCAGATGAGCCTACTTTTGTGCTAGAAGACACAGAGGTTGCATCTCACACAGAGTTATACTCGGATGAACATCATGTTTCTGATCATGGTGAGGAAATTGATCAACCAGCACTACGCCACAAATGGCCTACAACAACGCTTTTTTCAGTGTTACGAGCAAAAGTGTTGGCATAGATGGCTTAAAATTGGTCTACGCCTACACTTTTTTTTAGTGTTAGCATTGATATAAATTAGTGTTAGCATAGACTTCAGACTGTATCTATCCTAACACGGAAATAAGTGTTAGCGTTGGTCTTAAAAAAAAGTGTAACCGTAGCTCAATATTTGTCTGAATATTTCATTTAACACACAATTAAATAGGCGGGGGAAATTTTTGTCTCAATATTTCATTTAAGCGGGTCAATAATTTCAGTCCCTCCTAAATTAATCAGATCTCCCTCCCTCTCTCAACACACTATCTCACTCCCTCTCTCTCCCTCTCTCTCTCTCTCCCTCTCACTCTCGCTCTCGTTCTTCCTCTCTCTCCCTCTATACTCTATACTATCTCAATTCGGGTTCAATTAGGGTTCTTAAGGGCTCTGTTAGCTAGGGTTTGCTTAAGGGCTCTGTACGGGTTCAATTAGGGTTCTTTCCGCGAGTTCTGTTCAATTAGGGATCTTGTTTAACTGTCTTCTTCAGGTATTGGGCTCTACCTTCTTCTTGTTTCGATTACATGCTTCAATTATTAAGATCTGTTCTTGTTCAATTGAGTTCTGTTCTTGTTTGCATATTTCAATTATAAAAGTTTTAATTATGCTTACAGGCTTACATTCTTCTTGGGTTTAGTTATTTGGTTTAATTATGATTATTTGGTTTAATTGTTATCTGTTTAATTATTAGTTTTAATACTGAATATTGGGTTTAATTATGCTTGAAAGTTTTTGTATTTTTATATTGTTTGTTGCTAAATATGTTTATATTTTTGATAGCTTGAGCGTGTTTGTTGCTTGATTTTTGATTATGCTTATTATTACAAAATTATGACCTAGTTAATTATCATGATTTTTGTGTTTTTGTAAAACAATGGTAATTGGGGTGATTGGATTATTTGTATTCAATGGCAGATTATCACCATCCTCATTCTAGCATGTTGTTTAAGTAGTTAACAGTTGAAGTTTGTGTAAATGGAATACCTGAATAATAAAGCACCAATAACATGGGCACCTGAATAATAATACATATCTTACTAATATTGTTTGTTGCTGATTATGTTTAGATTTTTGATAACTTGTGCTTGTTTGTTGTTGCTGACTTTAAATGATTTTCCAAAATGCTGTGGTCATGATGGATACATACGTGTCCATGGTGTACTCTGTCTGATTTATTGTAAAATACAATTGCAATATCTTCAAACAGCGTATACCATGGACACATATAGTCATACGTGTTCATAGTGTGATTGGACTTAGTGACTTGAAGTTAAATACATATAGGTCCTAAATTCAAAGTAAAACTGACGAGATTAACTAGGTAGAATTAGTTGCTGATCGTAGTTTTTTTCCTGTAGTAATGAGTCAGAAAGGTAATACTTGGTTGAATCGTCGTAAGTATACCAAAGAATATACCGAAGGAGTCAAATTGTTTGTGAAAAATGCGATGGCCAAATTTGCCGACGGGAACGAAATACAATGTCCTTGTGATAAGTGTGAAAATGTTTTATGGCGGAGTCCCGACACGGTTCGCGACCATCTCATTTGCAATGGACCGTGTGTAACGTTTGTAGAATGGATTTATGATGTTGCGTTATTAGAAGATAATAATATCATAGAAGATAATAATATCATGGAATCTGAACCAGATACGGGATTTCAAGATAATTTTGATGAGATGTTGAATGTTATGTATGGCAACGTGGGACCAAATGAAGATGCAAGGAAATTTTATCAGTATGTCGAGGAAGGAAAACAACCCCTCTATCCTGGTTGTAAGAAATTTTCTCGTTTAAGTTTTTTAGTTAGGCTTTACCATTGGAAGTGCATTCATGGAGTAACCGAGTCTGCGTTCAGTGAGATATTACAACTGATGAAAGAGGTTGTTCCCGATATTAATGTGCCTGCCACTTTCAATTCCGCTAAAAGGATCATGAGAAATTTGGGCCTTGACTACAAGAAGATACATGCATGTCGAAATGACTGCATGTTGTATTGGCGTGAGAATGAAAACTCAATTTCTTGCAAAATTTGTAGTACTTCAAGGTGGAAAAGCGTGGCAGAAGAATCGGACAACGACAATAATAGAGTTCCTGCCAAGGTGATGAGATATTTTCCGTTGACACCAAGGCTCCAACGAATGTTTATGTGTAAAGATTTTGCCAAACAATTGGTGTGGCATGCAGTAGGGCGAAAAAAAGATGGGAAGTTACGGCATCCTGCAGATGCTGAAGCCTGGAAGATGATGGATGCCTTGTATCCGCAATTTTCGGCAGATAATCGCAATGTGAGATTAGGGTTAGCTTCTGATGGGTTCAATCCGTTTCGCACAATGAGTTCCACACACAGCACATGGCCAATTGTAGTCGTGAACTACAATCTGCCTCCTTGGCTAAACATGAAACCAGAAAACTTGATTCTCTCAACCCTTATACCTGGCCCAAATGATCCCGGAAACAATATTGATGTCTACATGCAGCCGCTGATCGAGGAGCTGAAAAAGTTATGGAATGCGGGAGTAGAAACATACGATGCTTTCACTGGTCAAACCTTTACGTTACGTGCAAGTGTCCTATGGTCCATTAGTGACTTCCCTGGATATGCAATGTTGTCAGGGTGGAGCACAAAAGGGAAACTTGCGTGTCCAATATGTCATTACGAGACATCATCAATGTATTTGAAGCATAGCAAGAAAGTGTGCTATATGAACCATCGGAAATTCTTAGATCCCAACCACAAATGGCGATCTGATAAGAGAAGATTTAATGGCAAGGTCGAGACTGGAAGAAGTGCTCCAATGTTAACTGGCAGGCAAATCGAAATAATGTTGGATGGTTACGAGAATGATTTTGGTGGCGTGGGAAAAAAACAAAAAGTCAGTTGCGATGTCAACCCTTGGAATAAGAAGTCAATATTTTTTGACCTGCCATATTGGAGAGACAACTTAATTCGACATAACCTTGATGCTATGCATATAGAAAAGAACATATGTGATAGCATTTTGGGCACTTTGTTAAATATTAGTGGTAAGGCGAAAGACCATCTAAATGCTCGATATGATTTGCAAGAATTGGGCATTAGGAAGGCCCTTCATCCCACTACCTCTGCTGATGGAAAGCACATCGAAATCAGGGCAGCAAATTTTGACATGACGAACGAAGAAAAGGACTTATTCTGTTCGGTGCTTAAAAATGCTAAATTCCCATATGGTTTTGCTTCTAACATTAGCAAATGCGTGCAAGATAGGAAAGTTGTTGGATATAAGAGTCATGACGCACATGTAATAATGCAATACTTGTTACAATTTGCTGTCAAACCAACGTTAAAGCCCGAGGTTGCAGTTCCATTAATCAGACTCGGTGAATTTTTAAGAGGTATCTGTTCCCGAGTTATTGAGGTGCATGAAATAAAGAAGCTACAAGAGGAGATTATCGAAATACTCTGTCAATTTGAGATGCAATTTACAAATACCTTTTTTGACATAATGTTTCACCTTCCGGTACATTTGTGCCAGGAAATTGAATACGGTGGACCAGTCCACCAAAGATGGATGTATTCAATCGAGCGGTACCTAGGTGTATTAAAAAAATATGTCCGCAATAAGAGCAGACCAGAAGGGTCCATTGCAGAAGGGTATCTCGCTGATGAATGTGTGACATTTTGTTCAAGATTCCTAAATGATGGCGAAGATAAGTCGTTGAATGAGTCTGCAACTCCAAAAGTAGAAACTGGTGGGTATTTTATTGGTTTGGGGAAAAACAAAACTGGGAAAGATATTCACTTGGCTGAAGAAATGTGGATCGCAGCTCATCGAAATATTTTATTTAACTACAATGATGAGGCAGTGGTACGACTAATTGAGTAAGTCCTTAAAACTTAATAATTTCCTGAACATTTAATTTAAAAGTAAATAAAGTAATTTATCTAAGTCAGTACACTGACATACTATACTTGTGTATAATTTCAGGAAACATCGTGCATTATTGGACAATAACGTGAAGTCCAAACGGTATAAAAAGGAAAAAACACATACCGACGAAATATGTGAGTGGTTCAGGAGTGAAATTATGAAACAATCAGGGGTTTCAAGGGAACTGCTTTCCTTAGCAAAAGGTCCACGAAAAGTGGCTAAGGGGTTTAGTGGGTATGCAATAAATGGATATAGGTTTCATACGAAACAAAGAGATCGTAAGTGTACAACGCAGAATAGTGGTGTGTTTTTTACAGCCTTAACAACTAGTTTCGCAAGTTCAAAGGATAGTAATCCATTAGTTGGGAATGTTGGTTACTATGGATCAATTGAACAAATAATAGAATTTGACTACTGGGGAGCTTTTTCTGTAGTTCTATTTAGGTGTACTTGGTACAAAGATGAAAAGGATTCTTTTGGTTTTACTCGAGTTAACTTCAACCGAGTTTGTCAAAAAGATGATCCTTTTGTCATGGCAACGTAAGTGCAACAAGTGTTCTACATTGAAGATCCAGTTGAAAAACATATCAAATATCCTATTAAGAGGCTACCAACGGAGGTCCATGAAAAACAGGACTGGGATAATGTAGTTGAAGATGATATACACGGGCAGTTTACACATGACATGATATTTCGTTCTGTTATAGAAGAACAGGATCGTGAAGTTAGTTGGTTTAGAGATGATATGCCTGTAACAGAAATTCCTATTGAGCCGCCTAAGAAAACTGATCATTAATTAGACATGGAAAATTAATTGTATAAATTACGTTATTTGTTTCTGTTATTTTTGTTAATCAGCTTTTTTTCCTGTTATTTTTGGCATCTTGATTTAGCCATGACAGTGTCATGTAATTTAGTTAAATAAATTCGTATTTCGTCGCCTAAGAAAACTGACCATGATGAATCAGTATTGGTAAATTAATTACGTTAATTGTGTTTTAGTGATGTGAAAAAGATGTTTATTTATGTGGCCATGCTTGTTTATACATTGTTAATTAGACCTATTTATACATGATTTTTTTTAATTAGTTATATTTGCCATCTTCAAATTAGTTACTTGAACTGGATATAATTCCCTCCTGACTTTTTTTTATGTATTTTGTTACAGAATGGAAACTGAGAATCTGATTGTACGAATGCACCACAAGGGAAACTTCACAAAGACTAGGTATTCTGGTGGCCAACATGAGACATTTTCGGAAGATCCTGACAGATTTTCCTACTCGGTGTTGATGGAATTTGTTAAAGATATGAATTACACAGAGATCGGTGGCGTATATGTCAATAATGATGGTTGGAAACTGCTGGAAGATGATAAAACTGTTGGTGAACATACTAAAGGGAAATCTGAGGTTGATTTTTACATCAATGCCAATGTCGACAAAGATATACCAGCATTGAAACAAATGCAACCACATGTGATTGTAAGGCCAAGGTCAAGCCCTTTTAAAGCTAAAGGAAAAAAAGTTGAGAAGCGGACTTTTGTGACATTACAGAACATCAATGCTGAGAAAACACGAAAGCAGAAGGATATGAAAGATGACCAGGAACGGAGAATCAGTACAAGGAAGAAACTAGAGTTCAACCAGTCTGCTTCTAATCCTACAACGGAGAATGGTCTCATGGGTTTGTCATCTTATATAAAACAATATCATGAAGAAACTGAAGGTCAAGGATGTAATGACTATGAAATGAAAAGGAATGAGAATGTTGCGAAAAATAAGGCAAAGCTTGTAGAACTCGGATTGGTCCAAACCGAGTCTGTTACGAGTCCTCAAAAGGAAAAATGCAAAGGCAAGGTAACAAATGACGATGCAAGTGAGAGTGAGTACCTCCCGGACAATGACAATGTTCAACCTGACGATGAGGATGATAATGTCACTTCAAAGGTACATTTTTCCTTATTTTAAGCATCAAATTATGTTTATAGTACTGCTGCTGATTGACTTAAATTTACATTTGTAGGGAACGAAAAAGGTCAAGAGACAGAGAGTTGAGATCGGTTCTGGACCAAGAACTCGTTCCCGAGTTACTAAAGTGCCAGACTCATCTGAAAAGAATAAATCAGCTGGGGACGCAAATTCACTTCCTGTGGAGGTATTATAATTATTTTACTACTGAAGTGCCAGTTTTATGTATGTGTGTGAGGAATTAAAATACTTATTTAAAAATAAAATATAACTGATCTGAAAGCCTAATTAACCCTCAATTATCAGCTGAGCCACCTGTTGATGAAGCTCCGAAAAGAAAACGAGGGAAGACCAAAATGAATCATATTCATAATACATCAGAGAAAAAAAGGATAACCCTCAATTATCTCAATCAACCTGTAGCGGATAATGGCAAGTTACTAGCTCAATTTAGCAGCTTTTTGGGGACAACTGTAAGGCAATTTGTGTCTCTTACTTGTGCGAGTTGGCATCAAGTTCCTGAGAAGGAATTGTTGTGGGAGTATGTCAAGGTAAAAAATGTTTCTTACTTGTGCTTAATTTTATTTGACAACTGTAAGGGTTTATATGTTCCTTTTTATGCACTTTGCGTAATTTTATGCAGGACAAGTATATTGTTCCTGAAGATGCTAAACCGTGGGTTAATAAAACAATGAGTGATCAGTTTAGGAGCTACAAAAGTCGAATTAAGAGAGATAATTACAATCCTTATCCTACAGATGAGGAGAGGTTGGCACACAGGCCCGAAGAGGTTCCTCTTTTTGACTGGAAGATTCTTTTGACTTATTGGGCTGACGAAAAAGTTCAGGTAACACATCATTTTGTAAAAAGTATTGGTATCCAGTTTTGTACTCCTAAAATTGTTCTTAGATTATTTATCTTAATTAAACAAAATGCTTATGTTAAACAATTCGAACATCTTTTACTTGTCTTGCTTAAGTTTTAAATAACCCCCGACTTTTTTTCCCCTCTGTTGTACAGGAACTTGCAAAAAAGAATACAGAGGCACGAAAAAAAATTATCGAGACGCATACTACTGGGGGCACGAGTTTCGCCCAAGTTGCCCACAAGCTGGTATGCATATTTCATATTAATTCAAGTTGATTTTGTAGAAATTTATGTAGTTCTATTAGTCTCCATTGTATTATCAGGATAATTCATGTTTTTAATGTGTAAAATTTATTTAATTCAGCTACTTGAAAAACTGGAAAAAGAAAAATTGGAAAAACAGGAAAAACTTGGAAAAATGCCTGTCAATGATGATGGTCAGGGTGAGGGTAATTGTGAGGAGGAGCCAGTTAAAATATCTGATGCTGATATATATATAGAGACTCGCAAACGAAAAGAGAACCGTGAGTACAAGTTACCCGAGGAGGTGCTCAAAACAGTTCAAGAAAAAATTGTAAGTTCAAATAATCCAGTTTACTTTTTCCGTACCAATTCTATTGTTCCTTGTATTTGTGTTTACGCTATAGGTGCTTTGGTTTTTTAACAGATTGATGTTAAGAACGCCCTGCAAACCGAAGGTGTTGAGGCTGCTAATAAGTTGGTTCTTGGTGGCAAGGAACACAGTCCATCTTACCTAATTGGGAGGCTTGTTCGGAAAAAGGAACCAAAATCAAGGCCTTCAGCAGCATCATCAGGTACATCCTCCGTTCAACCTCCAGCTTCAGATCAGTTGGTGGCTGACCTAACCGATAAGATCAGAGCTCAACTTCAGCAAGAGATGGATCAGAAACTTGATCAAAAAGTTCAACAGATGATGAAAATATTGGCTGCAAACAATCCAGGTTTGAAGTTGGACACTATTGAGGCCTCTGAGAAATCAGCTGAAGTGTCCCATGGAGATGACGACGATGTTAGTACTGACTGATCATGACTGATCAGATTTTATGCTATTCTAAGTACGTAACCTATGTAGTTATAGTCATATGTTTGGATTGCGATGGTACTTAACTTTTGGATGGTATTTTATGTATTTGAATGGCTTTTGGACGGCCTTTAATTATGTTTGACAATATGTTGAATGGGAACCTTTTTTTTTAATGTCATATGTTGCCTTTATTATTTAAAATGTTGGTAAAGAGCTGCAAAATTGTAGCCATTGGCATTAGTATTAATCTTTATGTGTTGGCAAAAGAATAGCAAAGTGTTGGCAAAAACACCAAAGTGTTTCACACTGAGATGTTACAGTAGGACTAAAGAAGGTGTTGGCATAGGTCTACACCAACATTTTTAATAGTGTTAGTAGAAAGATAATGGTGTAGGCATAAATCTATACCAACAACTTATAAGGTGTAGCCACAGATCAGGAAGGTGTTGGCATAGGGGTCTACGCCTACACTTTTCTCCCATGTTACCAAAAATCGAAAAAGTGTTAGCATAGACCCCTACGCTAGCACCCGTTTTTGTAACACTTCCAAATTTGGGAAAAGTGTTGGCGTAGGTGGTTTTAGGCTCTTTTACCAACACTTTTGGCCCTATAATCACACTTTTTTGGGCGTAGCCGTAGGCCATATGTGGCGTAGTGCAGCAAAGGTTGTTTCTTCAGAGCATGCACAAGGTGATAAAGGAAAACAAGTTGCTCAAGAACAAGTTGCTGACTTCAATGAAGAAATTGACTCAGTTGCACATACTGATGAGTCAGATAGTGATTCTTTTGAAGACATGAGTACAGGAGCTGAAAATGACAAATTTCAAACTGATGGACAGAAAACAGGGGAGAAACCAGACTTTGCTGGACCTTCTGTTCAAGAAATTGATGATAATTATTTGACCAAGCAAACTGCAGATTGGTACAAATCAGATTGTATTTTTCCTCCTGGCAGAGCAGCTACCTTTCTCAAGGAAAATTCTTCAAAGATTTCAAATCCTGATATTTTCACTTGTCTGCAAGGAACAGTGATTCAAGTCAAGTCTTTAAATCACAGGTTTGATGAAAATCAGAAAGCACTTATTGATCTCAGAACAGAGGTTGCTACTCATGAGGAGAAATTTCAAAGAGCTAATTCCAAGTTGTTTCAACAATTTTCCAAGGCTCAGGCGACTCTTACTGACAGATTGAGTAAAGTTGAACAGAATCAGCTTTTACTGACTGAAAAGGTTGACTCTATTGCAAACTCCCTTGAGTTAATCACCTCTATTCTGATTCTAGATGGTGATGATGTCAAAAAGGGGGAGAGAATTGCTAGAACTAAGTGCAAACAAACTCAAACTCTGTCAAAGAAGGATCATCCGGATGAAGAAGGTGCAAATTCTGATAAGAGGTTAAGAACTGCAAATCCAAGACATGGACATGGAAGGTCTACAAGATCAAAGTCAAGTTCAGTAACAAATACAAATCTTCAGAGTACTTCAAGACAAAAGGATTTGTCATTCACTGACAATCCACAAACAGATGAAGAGCTGGCTGCTAAGATTTTTCGTGAGGAAAATGCTGAGGCTACACTTGAAGATATACATGCTGAAGAAAAGCTGTTGCAAGAAGAACATTTGAAGGCATTAAAGTCTGGGAAAGGAAAGAAGATTGTCAAAGCTTCAAGGTCTACAAGGAAAGGAATTGAAATTAAAGAAAATTTATCTGGTATTCAAGAAGAGGAAGAAGAAGAAGAAGGAAAGTTGGTAAGAAAATCTTCTCTTGATGCAAAATTGAAACTGAAAGGGGTGATGGGTGAAGAAGGCAAAGGTAAAAAGGTAGATACAACCTCTGTTGCTACACAAGTTGTAAGTGATTCTCTACAGATTCAAAGTAAACCTTTACCTGGGTTTTCTAGACCAAAGATTCCAGTTCAAGCACAAACAGAAGGGATTGGTGGTTATCAACATAGCATTGCTTGTTCAGGAAAGCCTCCTGGCAGGAATACTTCGGGCTTGGGTTCAAGAAGAGATTTGAGAGTTAGTAACAGTCCAAGAGATCCCTCATCACTTATCTCTCTTGGTTCTGGTATTATTCAAGAGAATCTGGATAAATTGGAATCAGTTCAACTAGTTCACCAAAGAAGTTTAGATATTCACTTTTTGTTGTACTTTATGGAAGATGGAACAGTGTATTGAGTGAATGAAGATGCGATCAAACTCAAGCTATTTGAAGAACTTCAGTATGTTTTGTATATATTCAAGGTCAGAAATCAACGGACAGCACTTATTGCTAATTCCATAAGAGAATATATGCTGAGAGCTAAAGCCTTTACTGGATCAAAAACTACTGAAGAGTATGTGCCTAAATACAGAGATTGGAATGGGAACCTTGTTGAAATGAAGAAGGGGACTGCTAAGTTAAAGACTGATCTGGGTGTTACAGTTCTTGATTTTAATTCTCAATCAGAGGAAGTAAAATTCATAAGACTGGGAAATGAGATGAGGAGAAATAAAATCTACGATCTAAGAGCTGCTATCTATCAGACTGATGAAAATGATCCTGAGCTAAGAGAAATCAAGGAAGTTATGCAGAGAGAACTTGAAAATGCTGAGAGAAGACTGTTGATAGATTATCTCAGAACAACACCAGATCTTGAGGAGGTTAGGTAGACAGAATTTGTAAGTAATTCAAATTTTCTGTAGATTTTGTTATGTCAAGATTAAAACTCTGATTAAATGTTAAACACTGTGATTTTATTTGATTGTTTTGACATCATCAATTACTGTGAACTTGTACATTTTTCTAATGAACAAGTTGGGGGAGATTGTTAGATATAATTGATGTGATTTAATGTCAATGTTTAAGTGTTACAGGGAAAAAGAGTTTAACTTGTTAATGAAAGCAGTCGTAGCAGAGTTTGAGTATACGCTGACAGCTGGAAGTGCAAACGCTGACAGAAGGAAGCGCAAACATTGCTGGCTGACAGAAGGAAGCGCAAACACTGCTGGCTAGGAACGCAACAGAGTTTGTTAAAGTCTGTCTACTGGAAGCGTCTACAAGTCAACAGAGATTGAAGATTAATTTAAGATAAATATGAAAGCAATATCTTTGAAGATTGGATAGCTGTCAAAGAGATTGAGTTGACTTAGGAGACGTGTAGCAATCATAATTGATATCAATTGTATAGCTTAATTATAGGAGAATCAATTAACGATTGTTCGTAGCTGTATATCTTATAAATACAGTTAGGTTAACCCTAGAAGGGTAATCATCGTGAACGAATATCATTCATTGTAACCTAAGCAGCACTCTGTGATATTATACATCACTGAGAGGGGAATTATTAATTCCAAACAGTTTGAAGTACTAAAACGTGTGTTCTTGTTATTTTCTCATACAATACTTGATTATATATTGTGTATTCGACCTAACATTCGCTATAGGCCCTCACGAGACCTTACTCATCCACTAGGGCTGCCTAGGGGTTTAAAGGGCTTGTTGCATATGCCAAATGCAATCGTGATCACCTACGGAAGTGGTACTAATTAGTTAGTTAGTTGTAATTGTTTATGCTTGAGGACAAACATCGATTTAAGTTCCAGAAATTAAAATGACGACAAATTGTGCTAAGCAAATTGCTATTAAATATGTGAATATTGATACTGCTTTAAGATATTAGATACATGAAGAGCAGCAGTTAGAAGAAGGGCAACGTAAACCTGGGCTTACCCATCTTGGTCAAAACGTGTATTGTCAGGACACGCTAGCCTGCCTGGATTTGTCCCAGGACCGGCCGACCAGCTCCATGATCAATACCGGCATGTAAATCTACTGACCGTGCGGTAAGACCCAGTGGCTGGGCTTCCCTGCGATACGCAAGATACACCGCACCCTGTCTTGGTCAAAGTTTCCACTGTCTCTCCAACACGGCTTTACATAGGGAGCGGGTGAGGTTCGAACCCGTGACCCTTAGGATCAACGCTAGGCCTCGTTTCCACTGAGGCAGCTCTCACACTCGGCTTACCCATCTTCCAGACGTATGGACAGGGCCAAAAGCTTTTATTGCAGTGTACTCATTGAAGTACTGAGGAATAGAGAAGAAGCCCATAAAAACTGAGAATCCAAGTATGAACTTTGTGCGGAAGCTGTTGAGGTTGCAGAACTGAAGGAAACTTAAACCAGCAGCGCCTGCATAGAAATGAACAGCAAGTCAAAATTAATGTTGTATGGAAAAATGCGACCTATATTATTATTATTATTATTATTATGATCATCGTTCATCTACTATTCACTTTGTTCAAACATACCAACATAAGCAAGAAAAGGCAGTACAACGCAGCAAATATTGGTGTTGGAATAGAGGCAAACACAGCTCCGAATTTTCATACAGAAAGGATTTCGTAAATGTGATTGGGAAAGTTGAAAGATACGCACAAACAGAAGATCATGTAGTTGGCGTTCAAGCATTCAAACAAAAAATATTATATACCCAGTATGGAAAAGAAGATCATAAATCCAGCAGATATCTGTACGGCTCTTCTACTTCCTACGCGAGTTAATGCCAACAGACCAGAATTTTCACTGCACGGCAACCATTTAGTAGGGACTGTTATAGCCAAAATTCGGTTCGGGTATTCTCAAGATGGATTCGGGTCAATAACGGGTTCAATTTTGGATTTTAGAGAACAAATTAGGGTTTTCTAGGAGTAAGGGCGCGCCCTGGGGGGTTTAGGCCGCGCCCTGGGATATGTTGGAATTCCAAGATGATAGTAATGTCGATTTCATGTTTGATTATTGAAGAATTCCCTCCTGTCGTATCTCAGGAGGGGGATGTCCGTCGTAGAAGGCCTCTAGGGGTTTTCCTAGATTTATGGATCTTTCTTATACACTGAGGGCATGTTCTCCTCGGTGCAAAGATCGGTCTCTCTTTGGTGTGTGCTTCGGAGCTCTGTTCCTGTAGCCAATGGGCGCGTTCTCATTGGGGAACTTTGGAGTAATCTGCACTTTGCACCCAAAAGCTCTGGATCACCTGTCCTGCTATCTGGTGGGTGCTTCTCATTCGGGGGACATGGATGCGTTCTACACTTGGGGTAAACCATGGCTTTACCTGCATCCTTGAAATCAAGAGATAGCTCGTAGCGACTAGTCCTCAACGGGGGAAGTTTCCATATTCGTGAAGTCTTGAGATCTTGGATGAGCCTTGGGCCTTTTGTGGTTAGGCCTCATAGTAGAACATTCCGGAAGCTGGTCCGTTATCCAAGCCCATTTGGGTTTCTTGTTCTCCAAGAACTACGTATGGCTTGATCCCCTATAAATACCGGGGTACGTAGGCCGATTGAGGGGTTGGAAGTCGAGAGTTCTGAAACAGCCGCCACTAACCCTATCAATCTCAGCCACCAATTACAAACAACAACCGCACGCCACCACACTTTTCGGCAAAGAACCACCGCTGTATATCTTGTTTCCGGCGACATACCTCGAATTTTGTTGTTACCAAATTCCTCCGTCAACAGGGACATTTAGAAGAACTGTGACAATCAACCAATATACAGGTCATCCAACAACACTGTTAAAATAGGAAAGGTTCTAGATAAATATGTGACTAAATTTATCTAGAATCTTTCCTTTTCTAACAGAAAAGGTTTTGTCTTACATGGAAACTGAGGATCCGTTCACCGTTCCAAATAAGGTAGACAACAGGATGCCAATTCCCTGGAAAATATAAACAAACTTAATCAAATCTACATTCTTACTAATATTATTCATATACTAAAGTAGTATCGCCAAGTAACAAATAGTTTACGTGTGTGTGCATGATATGTTCAATCTGTCCACAAGCAAAATGATAAAACCCTCATCAAGCTTGAAAAACAAAAGATGCTTAATCAAATCGTAAATCACCCAACTTTCGAATAAATTTTTAGTTGGCATTAATGGAGGGTTTATGCTAAATTAATGTCTACCCAGTGACTTTGATATTCTTACATGGGTTTAATGTTCCGGAACCATGTTAATGCAGCTGAAGTATTGATTACTTGTTGATATTTGGTCTTGGTCTAAAACGTGTATTGTCAAGACACGCTAGCCTGCCTGGATTTGTCCCAGGACCGGCCGACCAGTTCCATGGTCAACACCGGTATGTAAATCTACTGACCGTGCGGTAAGACCCAGTGGCCGGGCTTCCCTGCGATATGCAAGATACACCGCACACTGTCTTGGTCAAAGTTTCCACTGTCTCTCCAACACGACTTTGCATAGGGAACGGGTGAGGTTCGAACCCGTGACCCTTTGGATCAACACTAGGCCTCGTTTCCACTGAGGCAACTCTCACACTCTACTTGTTGATATCACCGCACCCTGTCTTGGTCAAAATTTCCACTGTCTCTCCAACACGGCTTTGCATCGGGAGCGGGTGAGGTTTGAACCCGTGACCCTTTGGATCAACACTAGGCCTCGTTTCCACTGAGGCAGCTCTCACACTCTACTTGTTGATATCACCGCACTCTGTCTTAGTCAAAGTTTCCACTGTCTCTCCAACACGGCTTTGCATAGGGAGCGGGTGAGGTTCGAATCCGTGACCCTTTGGATCAACGCTAGGCCTCGTTTCCACTGAGAGGCAGCTCTCACACTATACTTGTTGATATTTACCAACCTCGGTTTATAAAGGTTTACATTGTTTTCTCTTTTCCCCCCAGATCAACGAAGAAGTCGTTCAAAAGATCCTGGAAATAAACCAGCATTACAGTGAAGTTCGCAAGCCCTTCTATGATAAGAGAGAAGATATCACCAAAACCATTCCTGATTTCTGGTTAATTGCTGTTAGTAATCTATCCAAATTAGTTTCTGTTTACTCCTTTCAACCACCTTTTCCCTCCCCCAACTAAAAGAAGACATCTATTTATTGATGTCTTTGATTTACAACATCATTTGTCCAATTGAGTAATGGACCTTCCCTGTTTATGCAATTTTTGAGTCATCCTTTACTTTATGGACTTTTGAGTGAAGAAGACCAAAAGTTTAGCTTATTCTCATTCTCCCTTAATTTATAATACAAGTACACAAAGCTTGTGCATTTGATTTAGTCATTAAGGTTTTTTTTTACTTTTCTATTTCTTTTCCTCATGCAAAGTTGCTAATGAATTTAGCCATCTCAGAATATGAATGTTCTTAGTTATCTATCTCAAAGGGTATGCTATATGCTGAAATCACTTTCTTTTACTTTAGTAACTAGAGCTTACACTTCTTTCGATCCATGTTAGATCTTCAAGTTTCTGAGTTCCCTCGAAGTGGAAGAATTCAAAGATGTGCAATTGGGCTTCTCTATTTCATTTGTGAGTCTTCAACTCTTATCATCACCAAAATACTAGAGTTTGTTCATGAATATTCCCTCTGCTCCAAAATACATGCATATTCTTTAATACAGTCATGAAAAATGGAGGAAATATGCCATATTTGCTCAAAATGTTTCCTCTAGAGAATGTTTCCATTCAGCTCTTATATATTAATTCTCTCTTTTTTATGATGAACTTCAACCCAATCCATTTTTTGAAGACTCAAAGGTCAAAGCTCACAAAGTCTTTTACATTCCTCGATGAAAGGGAGTAACAAAAGTAACTACTACAAAAATCAAGCGGAAAGATGGCAAGGTAGGTTTCTTTGTTGATGGCTCGAGTTAATTTCACCTGTCAGTTATGGTCTACCATTACTAACACGGCTAAGGTTTAAAATCTTTTAGGGACTTCCCAATGGAGTTGCTCATGACAAAAAGGGGAACAAAAGACCTCATGAAGTAGATTAAAGGTTTCTTTGAAAAACCCCCTCCCCTACCCCTAACTAATAAGTTGTTCATTTTTCACAAGTATAAGAGTGTTAGAGTATGAACATGATAGGCTAGTCAAGAATTGTAGGCTAAGGTAGGCATGTGAAGAAAAGTGCAGCAGCTATCAATGAAGTCCAAGAAATAAGGTAGGCTAGAGTGATGTTAGCCCTGATGTAATGCATATATCCTGAAGCCTATAAACAAGGTAGCTGATAAGTGGATTTATATCCACTTGGAGCATTCCATATAGGCTTAAATTGATTGTCTTGGTCTCAAGTTTGTGGTGGTTTTGATGTGTTTTGCTTAGTTGTGCAGATTTACGAGAATATTGATTAAGGTTGACGCTTCTATCGTTTTTGGAGAATAAAATGATTAAAATTCGGATTTCTGAGACGGTTGCGCAGTCTACACTGTTTTGGACATATCTGGAGTTCTAGAAGTCCGTTTTCAGCGATCTTACTGTCCACGCGAAGCTTGGGAGATTTTCTACAATATGGTACAGGTGTTACACAAGCAGGTTGTGCGTGGTGGGCGCAAGCTGCGCGACAAACAGACTAATGGGAGCAGGTTGCACGCGCGCGGTGCTGAAAAATTACAGTTTTTACTATTTTGGCCATATCTTGAGTTCTACAAGTCCGTTTGAGGCCCGTAAGCAGTCCACGCGAAGATAACGGAATTCTCTATCATTCTAAAGTGGTCTAGAGGTCCAATTACAACTGGAACGGTCCAGAATTACTGAAGCAAAGTCAGCTACGAATTTTCCTTAAAAACAGAATGAGTTTAGAAAACGTATTTTGCAGAAATTCTATTATAATTC
Organism: Kitagawia praeruptora; assembly: GCA_037693485.1. Taxonomy (NCBI): domain Eukaryota; kingdom Viridiplantae; phylum Streptophyta; class Magnoliopsida; order Apiales; family Apiaceae; genus Kitagawia; species Kitagawia praeruptora. Next base: position 23,967,059 of record CM075350.1, on the reverse strand, counting down.
TGTTTTTGTATTTTCTTGCTGGGGAAGACTTTTAGAGCCTATTTAAATACATCCTACCATTGTAATATACATAGATAGGAAAACCATTACATATCAATTACTTAGATTTATTTATATTTTTTCATACTTTGTTTTTATCATGGTTTCATCAGATCCCATGATGATGAGAGGTTCAATTATGAGATAATCGTTGTCATGGGATTCTAACGGATTTATTTATGGAGATTAGTATCTTGATGTTTTAAAGATCTGTATGTGATGTATATCTGATATCCTCGTATGGTTGTGTTTCATGTATTTAGATGCGTAGCTAACATCTAATTTGTTAATCTCTTGTGAAGCGAGAGTGGATCTTGAGATTTAGAACTTGCCATGCTAGCATAGGATAGGTTGATGTTTTAACATCATGATTTGTGGCGTGAATAGAGATATTATGCTGCCCTATGTGATCTTAATAGACAACTTGTTCTTCAACCGTTATGTTTTCAAATCTTATAGAGATATAGGGTCTAAACATAATTGGTGTCTATTCATCTTCTATCTTTTTTGTGGATGTATGATTAGTTTGGTGTTTGTATACCGAGAGGTAACCATCTTGTTTCGTGTTGTCTGATCAGATATCATAACCATTGCATATAGTGATTAAAGGCGTCAGATCTAAGCAAAGTATTTAATGAAGTTAGGATTCCATGGTTTTTCTTGCAGAAGTAATTAGATTTCAATTCTTGTTAGTTAGTTAATTCGTAGTTTTGTTAATTTGTTTCTTAGTTAATTTTGATAGTTAAAACTCATATTTGTTATTTGTCTTAGCAGTGAATTAAAGCCATACATTGTTGAATAGGTGCATTGACTGAATAGAACCATAACCAGATCCCTGTGGGAACGAATTTGGACTTAACCTTATATATTACTTGTGACCACGTATACTTGCGTGAAATTGTGTTAACAAGTTTTTGGCGCCGCTGCCGGGGATCATCGGTGTTTTATTTTTGGTTTATGTGCTTGTCAATAGTGGTCGTTAGATTTCACTGACTCGGATTTGTTTTTCTCATCTATCTTGTTTAGTTCGTTGGTGTTTCAGGTACTAGTCAGAGAGCATTGACGTTGAAGATGGATTTTCTAACTTACTATGGAGTTCAGTAGGTGGCTAGTGTTTGTGAGCTATGTGCGGGTGCACATGATACGTATCAGTGCTGGAGCAACCAAGGTGGTATACAACAGCCTCAGCAATGTGAGCAGTGTTTGGGCGTTCATGATCCCTCACAGTATTGTTACTACGAAAGAGTTGATCCATATGTCTGTTATGAGGAGCAACCATATTTTCAATACCATCCTCAATAGTACCAGCAAGATGTTCCAGATATGTCATATGTCTTTGGTAGTGAAGAGTTTCAAAATCAGCAACCTACTCCTACTTTTCAGTCAGATGAGGTTGATGATTTGAAGGAGATTAGGAAGGAGCTTAGGATGCTTATAAAGAGTCATGAGGAGTCTATCAATTCTATGGGGACACTAGTTGCTCAAGTTTTCAGTGCCTTGGAACAAGAGAAACAACAATTCATACTAGAGGCAATCCCAGAAAATAGCGGTGACTTGGAGCAAGGTACTGCATGCTTAATTGAGGAAGACAAATTCCAAGGTGAGGTGAGCATTCGCAAGTCATGTGGGGAATTTGATCAAGCTAGTGAGGTGGATGATTTGGAAAGGGCACTATTTGGGACAGACATTGTTGAGCTACACAAATTTCAAGAATTGGTATGTGCGTACCAAGAGGCTGATGAACATTAGAAAGATGCAGATCTTCTACTTGTCTCAGAGTTAAAAGATGGAGGTAGCGCATTAGAGCCAATGGAGGAAGTTCTCTTTGAGGAACCAAAGGCTTCAGCAACTTACATTTACCCTCCTCCATTATATTCAAGTGAAGCCTGCGTGTTGAGTATTGAATACGATAAGAGAATACAGAGGGGGGGTGAATGGATTCTCGAACTTTTCTTCTTCGAGTCTATGTAGCAAGAGTGTTTGTATGTGCAAGATTGAAGGTGCGGATAAAGAATAACACAAAACACAATATCACTTTAATCTAGTGTATTATTAGGTAAAGGTTGCTACAATCTGTGAATACAAATGATAGTATTCTCAGCTTCGTTTTTCTCAGAGAGATACAGCTTAGTGTATGAAAAACTTGACTCACAAAGTTACTCAGTTCAGAAGTGAGGCTGTGTCCTTATAGAACATGGATACAGCCTACTTACTGCAAATAAGGTAGCTAAACAAATTACTTTCTAGTCTGTCTATCCTTTTTGAGTAAGTGTCCAAACGGTTACAGATTTGACTTTGCAAAGCCTGTTTAGATCCACTTCTTTAGCTCCTTGTCTCTTCTATATCTCTCCAAGCTTCCTTGTAGGCTTTCCAGAGCACGTTACAGATTGTGGTCCATAAAGTTCATTGGCTTGTTGCAGGTTTCTGACTTGTACAATTTCTTCAGTATTTTGTCTCCAAGAATGTATTCGAGAAGTGACTAAGTAAGTGATTCGAGAACTGGAATTGACTTGATCGATAACTCTGAGTTCTCGAACACTGTTATATTGGCATATCGAACCACTTCTCGAATAGCTCTTTTCCATCAGGATTCCTTGAGTTGTCGAATAGAACATTTGACTTATCGAATCCTCGAGATATCGAATAGCTTTCTGAGTCCTTGAGATATCGAATGGAACTTTGACTTGTTGACTCCTTGAGAACTCGAATACTACTTTGACTTGTTGACTTCCTGAGTTCTCGAATAGAGTACATAGACATATCGAATCTCTGAGATATCGAATGAGATATCGAACAGTATATACAGAGATATCGAATAGTGTCTTGAGATATCGAATCCCTGACTTCTCGAATGCTGGACTTCTCGAATAGACAAATATACTTCTCGAATTGGTACTTAGGAAAATTCTTCATTTCTTCAAATCCCAACTGTGATTATTTGACAGCCTTTATCTTCTTGCTTGAGGCATGAACCTTGGAACTTCTTTCAAGCATTATTCTAGACTCTATAAGTACAGTTACACAACTAGGATTTGATGCCTACTACAAGTACAATACAAATAGAAACTCTACAACTAGAGGTTCCCTCAGTTAAGAGGTCATGTAAGTAATGCAAAGCATTACAAACAATTAAGCTTGTTATTAGATGTATACAGGCATGCCTCTATGACTAACAATCTCCCCCAAATTGTGAGTAAGACCCTTAGTCACAATTTCATGTCTGATAACAAGCCTAACATACATAAAGATAAAACTTTAAAAGTACAGGTATGTAGATTGATTGAGCACATGAATGAAGTTACAAGATAAATAATCTTACAGTATGATGAAATACTAGCCATTCTCATTTGATTCCATCTCCATTGCCTTGGCCTGTAAATCATCATATGCTTTCTGTTTTCTTTCCTTCTCCCTCCTTGCATTCTCATCCATAGCTCTTATGATTTCTGCCATAGTATCCAGTTCTTCGAGTAGAATAGAGTTTTTGAAATCTTCAAGTACTGGCTTTAGAATGTTGGCAGGATAGTGACTGAGTAGATTCATTCTGATATTGACATTGTCTCCATTTCTCCTCCTATACTTCACCATATAGGGATCAAACTGAACTCTACACAATCCCTTGGCCCTTAGCTTATCTGCTTCAACTTCCAGCCTATCAATCTCCTTCTCCTTTTCTAGCCATTTCTCAAAGCACCCCTTTCTTATCTTCTCAGCATAGTCTCTCTTCATTTTTACAAAATCAATCAACTCCAGCTTCCATACTTTCTCCACTTTGTCTTCAGAATCCAATAATGCAATGATTCTTTCTATTTCATATAGCTTGCCCCAATTTTGACACTGTCCTTGTTTGAATTTCTTCTCCCTTCCATCAGTATATTTAATCTCAAGGCAGTTATTCATAATGGCAGCATAGTAGATTCTTTGAGCTCTTAGATATTGCAATTGGTCTTCATCAAAGTCTTCATCTAATGGTTGGAGTTTTAAGCCTGGATATATTGTTAGGGCCCTTGACCTGGATGACTTTACTCTCCTAGCAGCATGCTTGAGTTTAAACCTTTTCACTCGATTGTTTGGCAGAAACTTCTGACCTTTGTTGGCTGACCATAGTAGTGTTCCATTAGCAGTTTGCTTTTTGAAACATACATATGGTTTCTTGACTTGAATCCCTTTCTCTTCTTGAGGTAGTAAAACACTTGCAGAGGCCAGAGATGTAGATTTTGATGAATCATTACTAGTGACATCCACCCTAGACATTGAGCCTTGTGTTGTGGTAGGAGTGTCATTAGTAATGTTCATGGCTTGCTGTTTTCCACTCCTCTTTTCATAGACCTTTTCTCCACCCTTGTCATCATTCTTCTTTCTGCTTTTATCATCCCTTTTCTTCTTGTCATCACTGCCCTTATATCTCCCTTGATCTCCACCCCTGCTTCCACTTTTATCATGATCATCCTTGTCTTGATTTGACTTTCCACCTTGAGCAATAGGCTTGATGTCAGATTGAGAATTGATGAACTTCACCAGGATGTCAAGAGCCTCCTTTTCAGATTTAGATTTTCCACTCCTTGAATGTAGAACCCCAGCCAGAAACTTTATGGTGGATGACTCAGATGTTGAATGAAAAGGAAGAGGCCTTCAAGAGAGAAAAAGCTGAACTTCAACGTCAACATCATGTTGAATTGGAAAGGAGGAAACTTGACATTCAACACAAGGATGGCCCTAAATGGGATGAAGCAAGGAAAATGATAAGTCTTCCTCAAATTTCAACAAACAATAATAAGAAATTTCTTGAAGTCATCTACAATTATCGAGATGCAAATCCTGATCACAAAATGTACATGGATGCACTGAAGATGGAGATTTCAAGAATTATGGCTGGGTTTATTAATTTCTTAAAGGAACAGGTAATTGTTGTTCACTGTCGCAATGAAGGTTCATTCAATGTTACTCTGAATTGTTTGGAAAGCAGAACCTTATCAGAGTTGTGGATCATGCTTCAGAAGATACCTCCTTGTACTTCTCTGAATGTGCTGTTACATGAACAACTGATGGAATTTGCTAGGATTGCCAGTCCAGAAATTACTCATGTTCCTCATCAAGTTATATTTCTCAAGGATGACATTTACCAAACAATCGTTTGTAATTCTGAGCGCATGCCTCATTACTTTGCGAGTCATCTGTTGTGGGTTGATAAAATGTTGAGAACTACTGGTTTCTTTTCACAAGACAAAGAGATAGCAGCTAACTACATTCGAGATTATTGTATGAAAAGAGTTCCAAAGTATCAACAAAAAGTAAACAAACTGAAGGGATTTCCAAATCAACCAGTCAGACCTCGAGGTATGTCAAATGAACGTGAACGTGTTGTTGATGCAGAACTGCAAGAGAATCTTCCTATAATTGATGAAGAACCAGAAGATGGAGAGATAAGGGGAGAAGATAGTCAAAGATGAAGAACAACTCTGCATGTTAGATTTTCAGAGTTTAGATAAATCAAGATAGGTTAATGTTAAAAATGATCAGTCTAGAGGATCATCTATCTTGTATTTATATTTTATGTTTGAATCTGGAAAATGTTAAATATAAACCAGAACTTTTCAATTATTTACTTTGCAGTTAAAGTTTTATCTTTTACTAGTTTAAGTTGAGTTAGTTGAGTTATCCTCTAGGTATTTGATTGTTATTTTATAACAAACAAATAGGGGGAGAATGAAAGGCATATGATACAGCCTACTGTTAGAACTAGGACTCAACTCAACTTAAAGTAGATTGTAATAAGTAAATAGTTTAAACTGTCACAGGAATCTCAGAAGATAACATCTGTCAGAAGGAAAAGCTACAAGTCAATCTATAGTGTTGATGTCTTACACTGGAAGAAGATCAGTCTTATGATCAAGCCTCAGTATAGCATCAAAGAAATGGATTTATTTCATAGTGACAGAGATTTCTAGAGTGACAGATACAGACAGAGTACAGATAAGTACAAGAAAAAGAAAGAGATGAGAAGAGCAAAGGAATCACATTTTAATGTGAAAAGTAAAGGACAGTCATTGAAGTTAGTCGTTCATGAACCAGACCGTGCATGGAACGTCAACAAAATATTCAGTGGTACTCCTTTATTTAATTTCTGTGATTCAGAAAAAGATCAAGACAATCTAAGAAAGTATACTTATTCTCATTTGATTAATTAAATTAACTAGTAATTTAATTAATAAATTAATTCGTGAAGAATTAATTTATTTATTAAGTTAATTGTTAAATAATTAAATCAGAATAATTATTTAAGTAAGCTTTAATTAAAATGATTATTTATTTTAATCAAATTAATTTAAAGCTGAAAAAACGAGGAAACAAGACAATCAAATGATTGTCTTGCCGATTGTCTTGTTTTTATTAAATCAGAATAAAACAGATGAGAAAACAAGACAATCCAGGTCTTGCCGATTGTCTTGTTTCAGTTAAACAAAAGAAAATCTGATTTTGTGAAGAAACAAGACAATCAGACCATTGTCTTGCCGATTGTCTTGTTTAGCCAAAAGAGAATTTTATTAATTCAGAAGAAACAAGACAATCAATCGATTGTCTTGCCGATTGTCTTGTTGGAGCTGCTGATTGTCTTTCGTGTACAAATTGAAATCAGAAATTGGCAGGGACTTGATTTTTGGGATATGGTTCAAAAATTCTACTAAGGCAAAGGAGGAAGAAAAGATCAACACAACTTCTACAACATAATATCTCAAAAGCAATCTTAATTTTCTCTCTTCTCTCTCATCAAGAACACACCCAACTAGAGCTATTTTATTTTCTGTAAAATCCAGCTTGTTTGTTTTGTAATATCTGATCCGGTGGAACTTGATTACTTAATACTCTTGTGCTACTAGCGAGTTTTTACTCCTAGAAATTATCTTGATTTTTATTAACAAATATAGAAAAGTTCATGTCGAATTTTCTAATTTGTTATTATCAACTTGATAATTAGTTTGTACTAAAGTTGTAACACCCATCAAGTTAATATATTGATATATTCAACTTGAAATTTGTTTCCATTTATTCCGCTCAAATTTGTCTAAGTCAAAGTTAATTCAAAAGACAAATTTCGATAAAATGGTATAGATTGTATTCAACCCCCCCCCCCCCTTCTACAATCTTATTGGACCTAACAAGATGACAATCCAGAAGTGTATTCTTGTAATTAATAAGTACTGTCATGCAATAATTGTAATTCTCGGAAGAAGTTCAATGTTAGGAATAATTCATAAGTTGTGATGTTAAGAATAGAATTTACACATTATACTTCTTGTAATCCTGATCTTATAAAGGATTTAGCACTGTATATAGGTTTTATGTGTAAAACAGTTATCTGTATAGTTTAATCAGGAATGAACAGTGTATCGGAGACTACATGTCAGGAACAGAGAGCAAATCCTGATGACGTGTCCAATACTGATGGTTGATCAGATACTGATGCAGTGTGCAGATCCTGATATCAGTCGTGTTACTGATGATGTCATTATGGATGCTACAGAAACTGGCAAGTGCTATAAAACAGGATCGTTGTTTGAAAAACAAGCAAGAAGATATTATGAAGGAAAGAGTTTTCTATTGAAGGAAACTATCGACTAGAAGGCAGAACATTGTCATGTATAGATTATATCTTTCTGTTATTAGTTGATAGGTAGCATTATAAATACTCTCTCAATATCATTGTAAAGAGTGTGAGGCGTGAGACGAAATTGTGAGTTCGTGTGCGTAGCTCTGTATAAGGTTTGTATTCGAGAAGTTCGAAACAAACAGAGAGATATTTGTATTGTCAGCAGCTGCTAAAGGTATTGTACACCTTTGGTAGAGTTTGTATTTGATCTTATTAATACAAACAAGAGTTTGATTCATTCGTTTATTCTTGTTTTTATAATCAAGCAAAAATCAGACAGGATTATATAACTTGTATTCAACCCCCCCCCCTTCTACAAGTTATTCGAGTTAACAATTGGTATCAGAGCAGGTTGATTTCGAATAATCATAAAGATCTGCAATCATGTCTGGTTACAAGGATGGGAATACTAAGATTCCTATGCTCAAGAGAAACGAATATACTCTATGGGAAGTAAAGATGTTGCATCATCTGGAAGCAACAGATCCTGATTATCTTGACAGAATCAGAGATGGACCTTTTGTTCCAACAAAGGTCATTGGACAAGCAACTGTTGATGGTAAGGTTGTTCCAGAACATACAGCAGAGAAGCCAAAATCTGAATGGTCAGATAAGGACAAGGAGAGTGTTCTTAAAGATGCTAAAGTAAGAAACATATTATTCAACAGTCTTGATTCTGTTCTCACTAATTATGTTCTCTCTTGTAAAACTGCTAAGGATATATGGGACAATCTTAAGGTTCACTGTGAAGGAACTAAGCCTGTCAGGAAGAATATGAGGACATTACTTATACAACAGTATGAGTACTTTGAATCCAAGTCTGGTGAGTCACTTACTGATACCTTTGATAGGTTTACAAAACTCATCAATGAGATGGCCATGCATGGTAAATATTATGACTTGGAGGATATGAATACAAAGTTCATGAAAGCTTTGCCTGATTTCTACAATGAGAAGATATCTGCGATTGAGGAAGCTAATGATCTGGATGAGATTTCATTAGAGGCAGTCTATGGAAAATTGAGAGCTTATGAACTTGACAAGCAGCAGAAGAAGAGCAGGAGTGAAGGAAAGATGAAGACTATTGCACTTACTGCTCAATCTGAAGTAAAGAAGCTTCCTGAAGAACAGCATGAAGAGATTGCTGTAAAGAATTCGAGGAAGAAGAAAAGCAAAGAAAGTTCTGAGTCAGAGACTACTGATATGGACTCTGACAACAATGATTCTGAATCTGAGATGCAAGAACTCTTTGCTATGTTTGCTAAAGCTTTCAAGAAAGGAAGATTCAACAGAAGAAGATTTAGCAAAGGACCTTTTCAAAAGAAGGATGAGAAGAAGAGTGACAAGAGCAAAAGTACAATTGTCAAGCTTGATAAGGCCAAGATCAAGTGCTTTAACTGCAGCGAGCTTGGACACTTTGCTAGTGAGTGTAAGAAGCCTAGGAATTCAGGAAAGGGTAATGCACTTATGGTCACACAGAAGGATTGGGCTGATTCCAGTGACTCTGAAGATGAATTGGATTATGAAAACATTGCATTGATGGCCAATAGTTCAGACAAACCTGGATCTCCAAAGAAAACTTCTCTATCTTCTGTTAAGGTATCACTTCACTCTCTTGATTCATTTGATAGCTTAAATTCTGATGAAATTAGATCTATCCATGCTGAGTTTAAGAATCTTATGACTAATTTTAGAATTCTTACTTGTGAAAGAGATGAACTTAAGGTTAAGAATGATAAATTAGTTGATAGAAATAATTTTCTTGAATCTGAATTAATTCAAATGGAAGAATACAAGTTGAGTTCTGATAAAGCTAAGCATGATTATAGTGTAATTCTTGAGGCTTATGACTATGTCAGAAAAGAACTAGAAGAAGAGAGAGATGTGATTAAGACCATTAACAATTCCAGTAAGAAGACAATAGAAATCTTTGAGAGTGGAATTCGTGGTAAGGTTAATGGTTTAGGTTTTGATAAGGCTAGACAAGAAGAAAAAGTAGCTATTGTCAATAATGATAGTAAGGTAGAAGCTAACACATCTAAATCTGAAGGTAAGAAAATTGTTTCTGAACCTAATCATGTTAAATTTGTTGATTCAAAAGGTACCCCTGTTGTACACAAGAGAATTAACAATAGTTATTCAGATGAGAAAGTGTTAGAGAAACCTAAGAATGTAAACATAGGGTTTCTGTCTAAGTCTCAGTTGAAACAGAGATTAGATGGTCTTTCAGAGTCTAGCAAGATCAAGAGAAATAGGAATGGAAAAGAAGGTATTAACAAAGAGAATAATTACAAGAATGTACCTGATGCACCTAGGAAAAAATGCTATAAGTGTGGAAATCATAATCATTTGGCCCTAGACTGCAATCAAAAACCTTCTTGGAAAACTGAGTCCAGATTCCCCAAGACTCAGAAAATTCAATACCAACCACAAAAAGCTTGTTATCATTGTGGTAGTTTACTTCATTCCATTTACATGTGTAGAGAATATCATGAACTGTATTATGACTATTATTCTTTGAAATCTGAAACTCCTAGTCACAAACAGTTTGTGAGATCAGAGTCTAAAGTTGACTCTGCAACAGGTAAAATAAAGGCAAAATCTTCAAAATCTGTTGTCTCTAAATCTAGTAAGAAAGGATCCAATCAAAGTTGGGTCCTAAAAAATTCTAACTAGTTACTTTTTGTTTGCAGGGCACAGGAAAGAAGCATTCAATTATCTTGGACAGTGGATGCTCTGGACACATGACTGGAAAGAAGTCCCTGCTTACAAAGTTTGAGAGGAAAGCTGGCCCAGTAATATCTTTTGGAGATGGCAACAAAGGAGAAACTCTGGGATATGGCTCAATTATTTTGGGGAATGTCATCATAGAAAATGTAGCACTGGTTGAAGGCTTGAAACATACTCTTTTAAGCATAAGTCAACTGGGTGATAAAGGTTACAAATCAATCTTTGACAGAGAAGGATGCAAAGTCTTGAATATGCAGAATGGAGACATTGTTCTAACTGGTCAAAGGCATGGTAACATATATGAAGCCAGCTTAAGTGATACATCTAAAGGAATTGTTAGATGTCTCTACAGCAAAGCAACAAATGATGAAAGCTGGAATTGGCACAAGAAGCTCTCACATCTTAATTTCAAGAAGCTTAATCAACTTGTTAAATACAATTTGGTGAGAGGCCTACCTCAGGCGAATTTTGTGCAAGATGGACTTTGTGATGCATGTCAGTTTGGAAAGCAAAGAAGAACCACTTTCAAGAGCAAGACTGAAAATTCAATTACTGAACCATTTCACATGCTACATCTTGATCTGTTTGGTCCAGTAAACATTATGTCTATCAGCAAGAAAAGATATGCTCTAGTTATGGTGGATGATTTCACAAGGTTTACATGGGTGTTCTTTCTACACAAGAAGGATGAAGCTCCTCAGCAAATCATTGAACTCATCAAGAATATTCATAATAACTCTGAGTACAAAGTCAAAGTACTTAGGAGTGACAATGGTACAGAATTCAAGAATTCTACAATGGAGGGGTTTTGTGCAGACAATGGAATTACTCAACAGTTTTCTGCACCTGGTACACCTCAACAAAATGGTGTAGTGGAAAGAAAGAACAGGACTCTCATAGAGGCAGCAAGAACCATGCTTGCAGATGCAAAACTTCCAACCTACTTTTGGGCAGAAGCTATTAACACTGCATGTTTCACTCAGAACTGTACCTTGGTAAATAGTCATGGAAAGACTCCCTATGAGATGATCAAAGGAAAGAAACCAAGTGTGAAATATTTTCACATCTTTGGATGTAAATGCTATGTCCTAAAAGTTCATCCAGAACAACTTGGAAAATTTGAAGCCAAATCGGATGAAGCAATTTTTCTAGGATATTCAGCATCTAAGGCCTTCAAAGTTTATAATCTCAGAACTCACATTGTTATGGAATCAATTCATGTTGCATTTGATGATAAGAAATTTGGAATTTTGCAAACTGATGAAAGCCATGACAAATTGGAATTTGAAAATCTGAAGATTTCTGAGATACTCTCAAGTGATGATGAAGGTTCTCCAGAAGGAATTTTTATTGCTTCTCAAAGGAATGCTACTATTGAGGGGGAGCAAATCAATCAGAGAGAACACAGTGATCATCAGGAGCAGACTAGTCTTTCAGAGTCTATTCCATCAGGAATTGACGTTTCAGAGTCTACTCCATCAGGAACTGACCTTTCAGAGTCTACTGAGGAAAGATCAGTAACTAGCAGCAATATGGAATCTACTGATTCTATTGATCAAAGGAGAGTTTTTGAAGGTAGAGAGAATTCTTCTACAAAAGATACCACTAACTTAGGGGGAGAGACTAGCAGAGTTAATCTACCACCTGTTAGAAAATGGACAAAGGATCATACTGAAGATTTGATAATTGGTGATCCAAATAGTGGTGTTCGAACTAGAAGATCAATTCAAAATGAATGCTTGTATAGTTGCTTTCTCTCAAAGAATGAACCTAAGAAGGTTGAAGATGCCTTACAGGATCCTGATTGGGTAATTGCAATGCAGGAGGAGTTAAATGAGTTTGAGAGAAACAAAGTTTGGAAACTGGTACCAAGACCTAAAGGTAGATCTATTGTTGGTGCAAGATGGGTTTTCAGAAACAAGCTAGATGAATCTGGTATGATTGTAAGAAACAAAGCAAGACTGGTGGCCAAGGGTTATTCTCAGGAAGAAGGCATTGATTATGATGAGACCTTTGCACCTGTAGCAAGATTGGAAGCAATCAGAATGTTTCTTGCATTTGCAGCTCATTCAAAATTCAAGGTATACCAGATGGATGTTAAGAGTGCTTTTCTAAATGGCAAACTTGATGAAGAAGTATATGTAGAACAGCCACCTGGATTTGTTGATCCAAAGTTTCCAAATCATGTCTACAAACTTGACAAGGCACTCTATGGACTAAAGCAGGCACCAAGAGCATGGTATGAGACTTTGTCTAAATTTCTTCTTGAAAATGGCTTCACAAGAGGTACAATTGACAAAACTCTATTCTTTAGAAAGATAAAAGGTGAATTGCTTTTAGTTCAAGTTTATGTTGATGATATTATTTTTGGTTCTACTAATGAGAAGTTATGTGCTAAGTTTAGCAAGCTTATGCAGTCTAAGTATCAGATGAGCATGATGGGTGAACTAAATTATTTCTTAGGCTTGCAGGTCAAACAGACTGAGACTGGTATTTTCATTAATCAGTCAAAGTATATCAAAGATCTTTTAAGAAGGTTTGACTTTCAAGACTGTGCAGTTGCAAAAACACCCATGGCAACAGCCACTAAACTAGACTCTGATCCTAAGGGGAAGAGTGTGGATAATACTAGTTATAGAGGCATGATAGGCTCTTTGTTATATCTAACTGCAAGTAGGCCAGATATAATGTTTTCTACCTGTTTATGTGCTAGATTCCAAGGTGATCCTAAGGAATCTCATTTAATTGCTGTGAAGAGAATTTTTAGATATCTCAAAGGAACTCCAAATCTTGGTTTGTGGTATCCTAGAGAATCTGATTTCTTTCTAATTGGCTATTCAGACTCTGATTATGCAGGGTGTAAAATAGACAGGAAAAGCACTACAGGTACATGTCAATTCTTGGGAAATAGATTGATTTCTTGGGCAAGCAAGAAGCAACAATCTGTTTCAACCTCAACTGCAGAAGCTGAGTACATAGCAGCAGGCAGTTGTTGTGCACAGCTCCTTTGGATAAGAAATCAGTTGATGGATTATGGTATGACACTTAGTAATATTCCTATGTTTTGTGATAATACTAGTGCTATTAAAATTGCAGAAAATCCAGTTCAACATTCAAGGACTAAGCACATTGATGTCAGGTATCATTTTATTAGAGAACATATTGAGAATGGTACTGTGGAACTTCATTTTGTTCCTACTGACAAACAGCTTGCAGATATTCTAACTAAACCACTTGATGAGACTACATTCAGTAGACTAGTAAGTGAGTTAGGAATGTTAAATTTTTAGATCTTTAACATCTGCATAAGTAGCAAGGTATGTTGTTCTTAGCTTATAGACTTGATATTCTTGTCAGGATCTATATTTGATTGTTAAATGTTTTAGCTATAACACTTTGCCTTGATAAATTTCAGTATGATAGACTTGTTAATAATCATCAGGATTAGATTTGTTATCAGGATGCTGACGTCATCAGTATTGTGTCAGTATCAGGATTATGAAAATTGTTTCAGATCCTGACGTTTACTTTGTGTAGTAATCTGATTCTGTGATGTGTTAAGTCTATGCTAGCAAGTTTTGATATTTGCATACTGATAATTTGTACATCATTCAGAAATCAAAAGACAAGCAGATAACAAGAAATTGTATTTTCATTAATAGAAATCATTACATGGAAATGAAATACAACATCTTTTTGTCTAAATTTCTATTCTATACTTGTCTTTGATATGAACTCTGAGGAACAGGACAAGGAGCATCTCAAGAAATCCATCAGGGGATGAAAGCCTCGTTTGCTCTTGGATTCCTTGTCTGGGCGACTTGAATGAGAGCAGCTAACTTAAATGAATAGCATCTCCATCAAGATCAACCTCAGACTCTCAGCCAAATTCTTCATCCTCAAGTTTTGAGGAGGTTAGGGGAAGATTGTATCCAACAGATGGATGTTCTAGTAGAAACCTCTGGATATTATCGAAAACCAATCCATTCATGATTAGTTCGATGAGAAAAGTCGTTTGTTCAAAGAGATGATCAAGAACAGGATGTTCATCGACCAAGAAAAATCTGAAAAATGGGTTTGAAGGGATTTTTGGTTTGAGAAGCATTGTTGAGAAGAAAAGAAATTGAAAGGTTATGGAGAATGGCATAAGGCGTTTGGTTCTTTTAAAGAAAGACGTGAGAAGTTGAGCAGTCACTTGGAAGTCTTAATGAAGTCAAATGCTAATTATTGCATGAGACTGTATTTCTTGTTTCAAGAAATATTGAAAATATCTAACCAATTGATTTTCTGTTCAGATTAATTGTTTATTTTCTTTTTCAGATAAAAGAAAAATGCCACGTGGAAACTCCATATTAAGTCTCTGATAATATTGGTCAGGATTTCATGTGTGATCATCAGGATTTGAAAATCATATTTTTAAATCACATTGCATTTTGTGATTATTTTGATGAGAGGTCATCATGAAAAGGAAGCTGATCAGTATTGCTTATTTATACCCTGATTTATTTCATGAAAATCAATTTTGGATTTTATTTTCCAAAAATCGTGGGTAACTGCATTTTTCAGGGACTGACACCTGTCAACTACGTGTCAACGTGGGATAGTGGTCTGAAAGATTTGTGAAATATATTTGTTTTAAAACTCTAATCGTGCAATTGCTTTCTCTAATCTTACATTCTCTAAAGCAAAAATCATTCTTGAGTTTTCAAAATCACTAATCCATTTCAAGAATTTTTTGAGTTTCTTTTCAGATCAAAAATGGCAGCTCAGAGAAGATTACCTAAATCAGTAGCCTTCAAGTTTGGTGACTTTGATTTTATGACAAACAATCATGTTGCAGCTATTACCAACAAGGAAGGAGTGTCATCTGATTTTTATCCAATCATGGACTTTCTGGTGTATGGACCATTAAGTTATGCATTGATAGCATCTCCACAGATTAATCAAGTAGCTGTTTCACAAGCTTGGGAGAATGCTGAGGTAATTGATTCTACTCAGAGTCAATCAGGTAAGATTGTTCTACATTTAGGACAAGATTTATTTGACATTACTGAATCTGTTGTTAATTCAGTACTTTACTTACCTGTTACTGATAGTTATGAGAATGTACCATCTGATGATAATATAAGAACTATGTTGTCTGAATTAGGTTATAGTGGACCTCTAGATAACATGAGCCAGTTGAATAGAACTTTTCTTAGAAAGGAATGGTCTTTTTACTTTGATCAAATTGCTAAATGTTTTACTGGCAAATGTAGTTCTTTTCAACAAATTACTTCTGTTACATCACATATTGCTTATAGTTTGCTTTATGACAGAGTAATTAACATTGGTCATATTATCTTAAGTCAGATGAGTATTAAACTTGGGTCAAGAGATCAAAACAGGAAAATGGTTTATTATCATAGATTTATGCAATTGTTTATTAACCATTTTATTCCTGATGTTGAAGCTAGATTTGGTAGGGAACATTGTGTTTCTTCTTATGAACAGCAAAAGAGAATTTTCTCTGATATTACAAAGAAGGACAATGAAAAGAATCTAGATGAAATACCTGCAATTCATTATCCACATCATTTTCAGGTAATTCTTAACACTCATCTTCCTACTATCTACAATTCTTCTTTCTTTTGTGGTGAAATGGCTCAGGAATCTCAATTGGAGGAGAACCCACCTGTGTCTACCCAAGTAGCCCAAAACATCATAGTCTCTGAAACAATTCAAGAACCAAATTTTGATCCACAGCCTATTGTTTCAAAGAAACCAACCTCTGGTGTTTCTCAAAAGACATCAGTTGTAAGGAAGAGAAGATTTGTTGTGTCAAGTAGTAGTAGTAACTCTAGTGAAGATGATGATGATTTAACTCTTGCTGAGAGAGCAGAATTGAAGGCTGCAATTCAACTTTCTTTGTTAGCACAAAGAGATGAAAAACCTAGTCACAGCCAGGCTGCAGTCTCTCAAAAGGCTGTAGTTCTTAAAAAGGGAAAACAGTTACTGGATACTGTCTCTCAAAAGACTGTGTCTATTGAACAAAGATCTCATCCCAAGATCACTTCTGTGTCTACACCTCTTGAGTCTTCTCAGGATAAATCTTTTGCTCACTATATCAGGAGAACAAGGAGAAAGATTCAATTGTCACCTACACACACAGAGTCTAGTCCAACTAATATCATGCAGGTTTCTACAAATCAAGCTACATCTATGTCAGTATTTGACAAGAGAGATCTGGATATTGATTCTTCATGGGAAACTACATTATCATACAGACTGGCTATGGGACTAATTTCTCTCAAAGTGAAGTTGTCAAGGCCTGTTCTAGACTTTTTGGTTGAAAAAGTACCAAAACTTTTATTTCCAGATGAATATGGACTTCTACATCAAAGACTTGACTTAATGAAGATGTATTTCTATGTATCTGTCAGAAGACAATTAGTCAAGAAATTTGGACTCTCGAAGCATGTTGCACTTCAATCACTTCATGCATATTTATTTGACAAGGATGTAATTATTGAAGATGCTTCATCTCAAGGTGAAAAACTGGAGGAAGTAGATAGAGGGAAGCAGTCAACAGAAGATACTATTGCACCAGTGGTGAATAGTAGGAAAGATCAGATCACAGTCACTGTAACACAAGAACCATCTAGTCAGAGGAAGGATGACTCAGGAGCTGTGATAGCTGATGTTGAAAGGTCTTCTGTGATGACTGAGAATGCAAGTGAGATACCCTATGATATGGGAGGAATGACTTTGGTTGATTTTTCTGAAGATCAAACAAATTTTGTTCAGTCAGAGTCTATCCACCTTGAGGGTGTGTCTCAGCAAACAACACTTAAAGACGGTGATGTACTAACTATGGTGTCTAATGAAGTATTACTGAAGACATCAGAGTCTAGTAAACAACCTGAAAGTGGTATACTGGAGCCTGTAGTTTCTGAAAGGAAAGAAGATGATTGTATGGGTTCAGAGACTATAGCAGCTCACTCCTTGGAGAAAACCTCAAGCCACATGCCATATGAGGAATCCTCTCTCCATGTGAGTTCAGGTATAAAAACTCCTTCTAAACTCTATTTTTCTGTAGGTCATGAGAGCACTTATCTAAATTTGAGTGATACAGTTAAAAAGATGGACTTAGATCCACAATTTGAGCGGCTGGCTCCTGACCAGGCAAAAGGTGAGGTAGAAAGAGTGTTGACTTTAGAAAGTCAAAGTGAGAATGAGGGTATGGATGATCAACTCCATAGTGAGGGAGAGAAAATTAGGAAACCATCATTTGATTTCTGGGATCAGGTTTTTCCTGAATCTTGGTCTGAAAATTTGGGTATGGATGCTGGTACTTATTCATTCATCAAAATGTATCAGAAGAATGACCTAGCACATCACAATGCAAAGCCAGAAGTTAAAGCTCAGAAGCAAAAGGAGAGGCTTGCAGAAATCATTAACAGAAGAGGTGCCAGGATAAAGCAATCTCTTGATACATATGTACCAGATGAAGATCCTAATGATCCTAGTGTTCCTTTGTATGTACTTCCAATATCAGCTAGAATTGAGACATCAACAGTCTCTGATCACTCTAAGGAGGAGTCAGGATTTGAAGATGTTAGTACACAGAATACTGGTGAAGGAGATGATGATCATGTTTCAGTTCCAGAACAGAAAGATGAAGACGTTGATACTTCTAATCAGGTTTTATTACTTGAATATCATACAACTCAAGCAACTTCTTCTACAAGACTTGAAGATAAAGTTCTTTCTGATTCTGATACTGAAGATACTAGAAGCACTTCCAACATTGAAGTTCATTCTGATGTTTTGAAAGATATTCAGAATTCTCAAATTGCTATTCAAACAAGACTTCAATCACTTGAAGATAACCAAGTCACAATTATGGAAAATCAAGCAGTTCTTATGAATCTCATTTGTTCTGTTTCTGAATCTCTTGGAATTAATGTTGCTGATGTCAAAAAGGGGGAGATAAAGACAATTCAAAGACAACAACAACACTACCAGACTGAAGGAGATAAAGATAAATCTAAAGCTGGGGGAGATAAAGATCAGACAAATGGTAGTAAAAAGAAGAACCAGGAGTGACAGTGGTGAATCTCAGCTAGGAAGTGGTAAAGGAAGAGCAGCATTAATAGTTAAAATTCTTTCTTCTAAGTACTAGATAAACGTCTACATCTGTGAAGGAGGTACTTAACTTCATAATTCTACATTCATAAATTCTATTCTGGTTGTATTGTTATATGTTTTGACATCCACAACTTAGATTTATGCTTCAGATTGTAAAGCATAAATAGGGGGAGATTGTTAGGAATAATTCATAAGTTGTGATGTTAAGAATAGAATTTACACATTATACTTCTTGTAATCCTGATCTTATAAAGGATTTAGCACTGTATATAGGTTTTATGTGTAAAACAGTTATCTGTATAGTTTAATCAGGAATGAACAGTGTATCGGAGACTACATGTCAGGAACAGAGAGCAAATCCTGATGACGTGTCCAATACTGATGGTTGATCAGATACTGATGCAGTGTGCAGATCCTGATATCAGTCGTGTTACTGATGATGTCATTATGGATGCTACAGAAACTGGCAAGTGCTATAAAACAGGATCGTTGTTTGAAGAACAAGCAAGAAGATATTATGAAGGAAAGAGTTTTCTATTGAAGGAAACTATCGACTAGAAGGCAGAACATTGTCATGTATAGATTATATCTTTCTGTTATTAGTTGATAGGTAGCATTATAAATACTCTCTCAATATCATTGTAAAGAGTGTGAGGCGTGAGACGAAATTGTGAGTTCGTGTGCGTAGCTCTGTATAAGGTTTGTATTCGAGAAGTTCGAAACAAACAGAGAGATATTTGTATTGTCAGCAGCTGCTAAAGGTATTGTACACCTTTGGTAGAGTTTGTATTTGATCTTATTAATACAAACAAGAGTTTGATTCATTCGTTTATTCTTGTTTTTATAATCAAGCAAAAATCAGACAGGATTATATAACTTGTATTCAACCCCCCCCCCCCCTTCTACAAGTTATTCGAGTTAACATTCAATTATGTTCAAGCCTCAAGAAATACATAAGTTCGACAGCAGGAATAAAAGTTACTGTCAAGCATTGACAGTAAGGTTACAAGAAAACAGCATGTTGCCTAGGTCGACAGCAAGTTTCATTGAGTCGACAGCAAGTTTTAACTTGACAGCAACATTGGCGGAGATTCTGATGACAGCAACTTTGATATATAGTTTGCGACAGCAAGTTTGGAATTCTTGACAGCAACCTCTGCGGGAATTCATGCTGTCAACCAAAGCACAAACCTTTGACAGCAACCTCTGCGGGAATTCATACTGTCAACCAAAGCACAATCCTTTGACAGCAAACTTTGAAGCAAACATACTGTCATATAGAATCAACTTGATTTAGGAATTTTCTAAGTCAAATTAAGCGATAGAGTACATGTTCAAAAGAAGCAGGCGTGCTGCAATGTTCAAACTTTACAGCAAGCTTGGAAAGTCTATAACAGAAGCTCGAGAGATCACATGGAGCAACCTGTAAAGTCTAGAGCAGATAAATTTGAATACTGCTAGATCTAGGTGGCTCAAATGTGGAAAGTATCTAAAAGTTACTTTGTGATAATCACATGGGAATAAATCATGTAATGAGCTACAAAAAGAATATGACAGCAACTCAACAATCCATGTTGATAGTGATAGTACAGTCGACTATCACTCTATAAATAGAACACTCTATTACACAATAGAGTGTATCTCTACCACTGTAATCTCTAGAGAAACCGAAACTTGAGAATTATTTTGTTCTCAAGGTTGTAGCAAAACTTTGCAAAATAAATAAAACATTTATTTTTTGAAACATCTTGCAAAGATATTATTTGTGATTGCATTTCTTCTACTAGTAAATTACAATCTCTATTTAAGTTGTTGAAATAGTTTTTGAAATTTATTAGTATTGCATTCAACCCCCCTTCTGCAATACTTTCCGGGACCAACACTAGCTTCATTAATTTAAAGGATGGATAAATGATTCGAAAATGTTAAGTATTTTCCTAAAATTGCTCTTAGTTTAATTTATATATATTAAAATTGCTCTTGGCTTAATTTTATAAATTGATTATTTACTTTCATTTTCAAAAAATCATATCTTTGATATTCAAAATTTTTAAAAAAAATTCACTATAAATTTATTATTAATCCATATTCATGTATTAAGAAAGAAATGAGACAAAAATTACCAAAATAATTTTGAGATCCAAATAATATTTGTTTGTTAGCAAGAACAAAAAGAAAAAAAAAACAATTAAGCTCAGTAGCCAATCAGGAGGAGACGCCACTTCAAGTGGCAAATTCTAGTGGGTCGCCACTTCAAGTGGCGTCCTATACCATTTTTGCAAGATCGAATGTAATTGTACCATTTATGAAACAAAAGCAATGTAGTATACCAGAAAGGCAACGGAGCCGTTGTATTGCCCTGTTGATAGTTCAAATTTAATCAAGTTAAAATATTGCGAAAAGAAATTTTTTTTTCCAATTATCGCTTCATGTTTTAAGGAGAGATAATTATCAAAATGGACCATTTACAAAAACTTGGCCCTCCACCACCCCCTTAATAATGAGTTGCGTGTGCCGCAACTGATTTTTAAAAAATTCATGCCTATTACGCAAATGCGTCAATCGCATTAGAAGTGATATGCTATCCTGTGTTGCGTATTCATCCTAATGCTTAACACTGAATCATGTATTACCCCCCTAATACGTTATACGAAACAGCGCATCACTTGATTTGCTAGACGATGTTGCGTATCATTGAGGTATTTAGGGCCAAAATTTTGAAATGGGGTAGGGAGGACCATAAAGTATGAAAATGGGGCATTTTTAACCATCACCCTTTTAAGGATCACATATTGCTTAGTATTTTATTATTTTTGAATAATAATATTTTATCATTCGAATTATTATTACAAAGGAATCCAAAATCCATTCTTAAGTCATATCAAAATTCTATTTATGCCATCCATTTTATTGGCATATGAAAATTCAAAAAAACATCTTCTTACAATTGTCATTTTTTAAGAATATATATATATATATATATATATATATATATATATATATATATATATATATATATATATATATATATATATATATATAGAAAAGTTCTATGGAGTACAGTTTAATTGGAGTACGTTGGAGTACATATACGTTCTGCACTCAAAATATTTTAAAATTTATTGTTTTGCAAACCTTGTTATATGAATATCATAATTTCATTGATAATTTTGAAAATCATGTATATTTTGCAATATGTTTATCTTGAAAATCCTTTATGTTTTGCAATCAGAACATATATGTTTTGCAACCCAAATGTGTTTTGCAGAACAATTCATTATGCAATATTTTGTTAGCAAAACATACAAAATTTTCAAGATTCTCGATGAAATAATGATGTTCATGTAATAATATTTGCAAAATAATAAATTTTAAAATATTTTGAGTGCAGAACCTATGTGTACTCCAACGTACTCCAATTAAACTGTACTCCATAGAACTTTTCTATATATATATATATATATATATATATATATATATATATATATATATTTGGTAAATACAAATACAAATATAAATAGAATATATATTTATATTTGTATTTGTATTTACAAATACAAATACAATATAGAATATATTGTATACTTTATATATAATATAAAGTATACAATATATTCATAGAACTTGACCCTATATATAGAACTTGACCCTATATATAGAATATATATATATATATATATATATATATATATATATATTGTGTACTTTATTTTTTGAGTTTTTTGTTCACAGTGAAATTAATTTTAACGGACGGATAAAAAGAATTGAAAATCATGGATAATTGGATATTCCCGAAAGGGGTGGTCAATTGTTACAGGGTAAAGGTTGGACTATATTTAAGCCCGCGGTGCTGCGCTATTTTAATTTATAATTACTATTAATGATGAAATAATATTTTATCATGTCATTAGTCCTCAATTTCAAAATGACATTCATTTTTGTTGATGTTATTGGTAGCTTGTTTGAGGTAAGGTTCTAAAAATTGTTTTTTATTAATAATATTTTTAAAAAAGTAAAAACATAAATATCTTCATTTTATTATCGAACATGATAAGTGAATTTATCCTTTCATGCGTAAGTTATTATTTTATTATAAAAAATTACAATTTTACATGTTTATTCTTAATTTGACCATTTTTTAACATGTTCACTAATTAATTCCGATTAAATTTAATTAATCATGCCTAAATTTTTACCGAATAATCCCGCCTAAATCTGATTAATCGTCGATTTTTGAAAAAAATACATTTTTTGAAAAACATTAATTTATTAAAAAAAAAATTTATAAAAATGCTCCTCGGAACCGTCTCAAACCCGGATTATGTCATTATTAACCAATGATATATAAGTGTATAATTTCTTTATTGCAATCATGTTATTATTTAAAATGGTATTTTTTGTTTGTATATTCATAATTAAAATTCCTGAGAAATTATTATATGTTGAATTTAATATTTAAAATAAATCTTCTCGACCTCGCCTTTCGCAAGACCTTGAATTCTACATGTCAATAAAATAAAAATAAATTTAGACAAATTTTTATTTGTTAAAATATAATGATCTTATTACATAATTAAAAAATATTTGTGTATGTTTAAATAAGTAATTGTTACTTATATATTTTATAATTAAAATTGATTAATATTTTTTTTACGATTAAAATTTAATATTTATAAGTAATCTTTATCCCCGGGTGAAACCTCAATGACCATATAAATAAAAAGAAAGTAGTTTAGACATGTTTACTCAAGATTGTATTAATTTTAATGTTTAAAAAATTAATTTATTTGTATTTACTATTTAGAAGGTAACCTTTTTTGATATTTATATTTTTTAAAATTTAATATTTCCAACAAACCTCTACCGTTTTCAGAATTCGTGGAATCATAATTGACATTAATTCCGTCTAATTATAAAATTAGAATGTCCCAAGTCCCAACAGACCACCTTCACAGTATCATTAATTTAGTGCGAGGCACCTAACAAATTCTGGTAGATTGCAATTTGTAGGTAACTAGCATCTATGGTAAAATCGGTTACTTAAATTCATCTATGTGTCACCTACATGATATCAAGGGCGGTTCAAGACATTTAGAGGCCTAAAGTCAATTTAAAATTGAGACCTTTTATAATTTTATAATTTAATTATTATTATATAAAATTAATTTTTCTAGTTTTCTTTGATGCAAATTCTTTAATTATATTTTCAAAATATAATTATTGTAATAATTTTTTTTCTATGGATAACGTAGCTAAACCATTTAATCTTTCTTGTAACATTATTGATCTTAAATAATTCTTTATAATAACTTAGAAAAACTTCTTTCTCGAGAAGCAACAATTAGGAATAGGTAACATTATTTTATATGCAATAAATACATTTGGAAATGAATTAAATCTTTTAATATAATTGAAAATATCAATAGGAGCACTATTTTCTATTGGTAAAAACTCTCTCAATATTTTCAATTATGAAATAGATCTATATATGATTTCTCATTTTATGTTTAGAATTTTCAAAATTCAAACAACTATTTTGTAAATTTTTTTTCATCAAGAGATTCTAATTTTTTCAAGCTAAATATAAACCCAAAAATATTTTCATATATTTAAATTGTTCAAATCTACTACTAAGTGATTGAATAGCATGCTGAACTATATACAAAAAATAATCAGTTTTAAAAAAAATTCGGGAGTTTTTCTAGCTTTATTGCCAACATTGTCATCAAAATGTCTATATTTTTATGGATCACATGTTTCTCACTAAACATGGGTTCTATATTCATTTCAAGAACAATTTCTTTTGTAGCACTAGCACTCATAGCATTTTCAAAAGCAATTATTATTTTTGGCTAAGTAATTAATAATAATTTAGAATAGTTATCATTAAAATGAATATATTGTTAAACATAAAAACTATAATTTATGAGTTTTTTTTTACAATTTCCATTAAGTATTTTATTTTCTTTTGTTGAGTAAAAAGATTATAAAAATTTTAAATAACAAATAAGTGAGATATGTATATGGAGGCCTAAAATTTTTGGAGGCCTAAAGCCATCGCTTCTTTTGCCTTATGGAAGCACCGTCCCTGCATGGCATCTATGTGGCACATTTTAGATATTAGGTAAAAATTCAATACTCCAGCCATTATCTGTTAGCAAAAAAATATAGATAACTAAAATTGGGCTAGCTACATTTTTAAAACCTCTAAATCTATTAGGTATAATTTTAGATAATATAATTATACATAATATCATTGGAGTAAACCTAGAACCTCTTAGCTATAATTTTAAATAATTATTAATTAATATATTATATTATAACTAACAAATATACATAATACCATTGGAGATGTTCTAAAAATTTATGCATCTCACACTATTTCTTGGTGCAGTATTTTAAATTAAATACTACCTATCCATCTAACACAATTTCTTAAAAGCAAACTGATGTGGGCTGAAAGTAAGCCCTAAAGACACATTTAATGTGGCATTAATTAGACCTAGAATGGTCCAAACGTGGGGCCCACCAGATGGGCCCAAATCCTATTTACAATATTAATTTCGTAATTAATATTAGGGATAATAAACAGCTCAGCAATAAGTGTCAGATAGGGACATTATCTCTACAAGGAGTAGCCTCCGAGGCGCATACTCATACAAGGAAACAGACTCCTACAAGGTAGGAGTCTAGAACTTTCCTCTAGGCTGACTTACCCACCAAGTCACCTAACCCTAATACAACTCTAAGGCTTCTCAGCCTATATAAAGGGTCAGACCCCTCATCTCAGAACTACGTTTTATTGGCTTGATTCTCTTAATACAGAGATACGTAGGCATCTTGTGAAGGCAGATCTAGCCACGAGCACGAGAGCAGCCATTAAAGCACGAAGCTCACGAACCCTAGCATTAAATTTACACAAACCCTAGCCGCAAATCGTAACCTAGTTTTTATTCCACAACATTTGGCGCCGTCTGTGGGAAGAAGACATCAACCATGGTTAACACACGAAGGACACCAGCAATTACAGAGCCAATCGCAACCGAGGCTCTACCTCTTAGCTCTGCTCCGCCCCTCACTGAACAAGTACCTCCGACATCCGGGACTATCATTCCATATCAAGTTTCTCAACCCCTAGGGACGACTACCCATGTTGAGAGTACGCTACCTCCGATCGTCCACACAATTCCAGGGACTAACCCCCTCCAGGCGGGGATTTCTTCCTTGATTGTAGATCCCAACAACCCTCCACGAGGGGTTCAGATCCATACTACGGATCTCCCCATAAGCACCAATCCAATGTACGGGATGTCTAACTACGGACCTGGGTCAAGTGGTCATGCCATGTATATTCGAGATCGAGATTATCGCGATTTTTCTGGTCCTTATACGGATGAATCATCTTCTGGCGATGATTACGAGCGTGATGAAGCTCCAAGGAGGCGACGTGCAAGTAAAGAACCTCTGGGAAGAACTCAAACTACTCATGATGGACTCCCTTCAACAGCTACTGAGAGGATTAAGGCTTATGAAGCCGAGATCTTAAGATTAAAGGAAGATATGGCTAGGGAGCAAGCCAGATCAAATCAGACTTTACCACCTCCAACATCAGGACCAATTCCCTTTATAGATCTGGAGAGGCCTTCAAGAAGGCAAAGAAGGGCTACCGCCCCAACTGGAAGAACTACAAGGGTGGAAACCCCTAAGAGCAACCCCAAGGATCTGATGCCACTTGGGGACCCTGATGATCCCACACCTCCGTTTACTGAAGACGTGATGAATGCTCGTATCTCAAAGAAGTTTAAGATGCCAACAATTAAAGCTTATGATGGAATGGGTGATCCTGCAAACCACGTTAGAACATTCTAGGTTCACCAAGGAGACTCTGAACATCACTGATCTGGACAATAAGGTTGCAATGGTAGCCTTGGAGCATGGTACCACCGACCTATACTTTAAGAGATCATTGGCAAAACATCCCCCTGAGAACATGGATGAGCTCCAACGAAGGGCTGATAAGTACATTAAGGCTGAGGATAGCATGAAGAAGGAAGCCACGTTGGGCAATGGAGGCAACGGGAACTCCAAGAAGCGAAAGCAAGACCAGGAGTATGATGACCAGGAATATGATAAGTATCCCCAAACTAGTGAGGACTCCGACTCTGCCCCTAAGAAGAGCCAAGGACCAAGGTTCACTGAGTATGCAAGGTTGAACACTCCCAGGAGTCGAATTCTATTGGACATTGAGAAGGATAAGGATTTTCGATGGCCGAAGCCACTCAGGGGTGATCCCACAAAGAG
This sequence comes from Kitagawia praeruptora, assembly GCA_037693485.1. Lineage (NCBI taxonomy): Eukaryota > Viridiplantae > Streptophyta > Magnoliopsida > Apiales > Apiaceae > Kitagawia > Kitagawia praeruptora. The sequence goes on along the minus strand of CM075350.1, from coordinate 23,940,211 downwards.
GAACAAAAATCAGTATTGCAGATTCCACAAGGATGTAGGGCATGACACTGATGATTGTAAGCAACTCAAAGATGAGATCGAGTTCTTGATCCGTAAAGGGAAGTTGGGCCACTTCACTAAGGGTGAAGATCGTGGTAATCAGAGAAGAGAGTATGATAGGAATGACGACGATCGGGATCGCACCCCACAGCCCCGAGGGCCAGTGATCAACATGATCTCAGGAGGCCCGACTGCGGCCGGGACGACTAGGAACTCTCGGAAGGCTTATGCCCGAGAAGTGATGCATATTGTCGGAGAGACACCAAAGCGTGCAAAAACCGAAGTAACAATCGAATTTGATGATTCAGACCTTGAAGGGGTGAAGTTCCCCCATGATGACCCGCTGGTCATAACACCCATGATTGGGAATTCAGAGGTGAAGCGAGTCTTGATAGACAATGGAGCTTCAGTGGACATTTTGTTATATGATGCATTCGTGAAAATGGGATACAACGACTCTCAGTTGACCCTATCTAACATGCCTATATATGGATTCAGCGGAGTAGAGACTAAAGTTGAGGGAACTATTCTGTTGCCCGTCACCATCGGACAGAAGCCAACAGAGGCCACTCAGATGCTGAACTTTTTGGTTATCAAAGCGTCTTCCACCTACAATGCCATCCTCGGGAGGACTGGACTCCATGCTTTTAAGGCTGTGGCCTCAACCTATCACATGAAGATCAAGTTTCCAACCAGGAATGGTGTAGGAGAACAAAAAGGTGACCAGAAAATGGCTAGGAGCTGTTATGTAGCCGCGTTAAGGCCTGATGGAGTCGGGGGGCAGGTCCTTCCGATTGAAGACATGGACGTTTGTAGTGATAAGGAACATCAAGAAAGGCCAGCAGAGGACATCACACATAAACCTCGGACAGCCATTAAGGCTAAGGCGTCAACTGACTTCGTGGTTGAATGCATCATTGGCAACCAAGAAATCGAGGGGCAGGAGATTGTACCCCAAGCTGTAAGTGAACTTCGGAATAAGAATGAGGTGACCAGAAGGAGTAGTGAGTGCTCTATTTTATTGGAGCATCAAAAACAAAATCAAGTGGTGCTTGTATAGTCCTACAGAGCCCTGATGGCTTCGCGATTGAATGTGCCTTGAAGTTGAATATTTTTCGACAACCAATAACGAGGCAGAGTATAAAGCCTTGAAAGCCGGACTAGGCTCGTCTTTAGCCATGAGGGCCAAAAATCTTAAAGTCTATGGAGACTCAAGGCTGGTGATAGCCCAAGTGAGTAGAGCTCTAAAAAGCCAAAGATGAAACGATGTTGAAATATCTAAAAATTGTAAAATCACAGTTGGTATGGTATGATTCGAGGAATACCAACTTGTATAATGGCCGATGCCTTGTCCAAATTCGCCTCGCCTGAAATCGAGAATTACACTAGAAGTGTTTACTATCAGGTACGGTCTTGGAGACCCCACTATAGAGCGCAAATTGTTGGCGCCCATTGACGTTGGAAGTTGCTAGACAGACCCCCATCAAAGCTCATCTTGAGGCTGGTTGGCTCCTTGATAATGCCTTGATGGCCAACAATGCTGTCTGCCTCCAATCGAGCTTGTCGTCTGAGTTTAATGGCTCGAATCAAGAGTCGTTAGTCAAGTTGAAACCTAGAGTCAAGATAGAGTAGTGACAACTAGCCAAGGCACACCAGACTTGAAGTCAAGTGCTGAGTGGCAAAGGAACTTCTTGAACGATCAACCGAGAAGCAAGACCTCCACCATATGAAGCAAGGGGGGCAAGAACTAAGAAACAAGTAATTTGAATTCAGGGTTCACGAAACCTTTCAAGGCATGGCAAACACCTCCTATTGACCTGAAACCACGTGATTGGTGGTCCAGAACACCCCCAACTTGATAAATGTTTTGGTAGTTGATTAAGAACGCTTATCAGAAAAGCTAACAAGAAAGGTTAATACCTCAATTTGGAAATTGAAAAATGTACTTGGGATCCCGAGTCTCTGATCCAGAACATCGACGTGGAAGGCCAAGATTAGCCATGAAGGCCAAAGTTAGCCATGAAGGCCAAGATTAGCCATGAAGGCCAAGATTAGCTATGAAGGCCAAACTTGAGGAGGTCGTCATTAATCTCAAATCCATCCGAAACAACTATAAACCCAAGGTCTGAATTGACCCAAATTTGATTTGAGGCCCAATAAACTTTCAGTTGGATACTAGGTCTGTTAAGCATGAAAATCTAGGAAGTAAAGGCCCATTGTGACCTAAGCCCAAAAGAAGGAAACCCAAACAAGGTCCACCATTAAAAGCCCGTAGAAGGCCCAAGAAGCCAATGGCAAACAAAAATTATGCTCGAGGTCGGTGATTTTTGAAGTCGAAAATACATTATGATGAGCTCGTATGGGACGACCTTGGATCCCCATCTGAAGTCGCCAAGGCGTGACTCGAGATCGCAAAGCCCAGGTCGTAAATGAACTGGAAAACAATAAAAACCCTAACGACTTGAACCTTATTTGAGTTCTTAATTAGGTTGGGTTGAGGTCGAAAATATACTACGGCTAGATTGTAAATTTGAGATCGAAAAAGAGCGGAAACTCGCGAAAAAGTCATGCGACTTGAAGCCAATTTGAGGTCGGTATCTCCTATAATTGAGATCGCGAACCTGAGCTCGAAAATGAACTAGAGAGAATAGAAATTTCTCGCGACCTCACTCCCAATTTGAGGTCGTTTCAACACCATCTGAGCTCGTCCATTTAAGGTCGGAAAAACACTGAAAATCCTGAAAAGAAGCCACGACTTGGCCTCCGTTTGAGTTCGTTTTTGAGCTCGAAAATGAACTAATTTCTGCTCGAAATTTCCAGGTCGAAAATGACTTAGAAAGTAAGAAAAATGGCTGCGACCTTGAGGCAGTTTGAGCTCGAATTTGAGCTCGGGTTTGCAAAATTTCGAGCCGAAACGATAATTTCTGAATAGTACTAGTCTTCAGAAATAAAAAATTTCCAAGCTGACCCCAGCCAGGGGCTCTGCCCCTTGGACCCTGCCAGGGGCTCTGCCCCTTGGACCCCGCCAGGGGTTGCCGCCCCTTGGACCCCGCCAGGGGTTGCCGCCCCTTGGACCCCGCCCGGGGGTTGCCGCCCCCGAACCCCCGCTAGCACCGTTTAGTGCCGATTAAGCACCATTTAATGCCGATTAGCACATATTAGTGCCTGTTAGCACCGATTAGTGCCGATTAGCACCGTTTAGTGCCGGTATAGCACCGTTTAGCGCCAATTAGGGCCGTTTTATGCCATTCGACATTGTTTAACACTGTTTAAACATTGTTTAAGGCTGATTAGCGCTGTTTAGTGCCATTTAACACCGCTTAGTATCGTTCAACATCGTCGTAAATTGCGTCGGTCGCTCCACGCTTTACACCAAGATGATATTGTTGAAAATACTCGCGTACGAGCAATGAACCCTGACCCAAGTCTCAATTAAGGCCTTTATAACTTCAAGGAAAACCTGATTAGTTTTCCTAGAAGTTGGGGGGAAAATGATGTGGGCTGAAAGTAAGCCCTAAAGACACATTTAATGTGGCATTAATTAGACCTAGAATGGTCCAAACGTGGGGCCCACCAGATGGGCCCAAATCCTATTTACAATATTAATTTCGTAATTAATATTAGGGATAATAAACAGCTCAGCAATAAGTGTCAGATAGGGACATTATCTCTACAAGGAGTAGCCTCCGAGGCGCATACTCATACAAGGAAACAGACTCCTACAAGGTAGGAGTCTAGAACTTTCCTCTAGGCTGACTTACCCACCAAGTCACCTAACCCTAATACAACTCTAAGGCTTCTCAGCCTATATAAAGGGTCAGACCCCTCATCTCAGAACTACGTTTTATTGGCTTGATTCTCTTAATACAGAGATACGTAGGCATCTTGTGAAGGCAGATCTAGCCACGAGCACGAGAGCAGCCATTAAAGCACGAAGCTCACGAACCCTAGCATTAAATTTACACAAACCCTAGCCGCAAATCGTAACCTAGTTTTTATTCCACAACACAAACTTAAGAAATTGGAATTAGTGTTGGTTTCCTTAAATATTAAACTTAATTGTCGTAATATAATCAAATACTACTGATGTAGAATATTAATTTGATGACAACACTGTTCTAAAAGTTGGTGATTAATTGGGATTAATCATCGATTAATCGATGTTCGGTAGATCACCGTACTTATTTTATAAAAATCGGCTAAAATATCATTTTTTCGAAAAATCGGGATTATCGGTCAAAAATCGAATTAATCGATCAAAAAAAGGCATTATTGGTAAAAAAAATTGAAAAATGCGTAGATAAATTAAAAAAAATCAAAAAGTATAAAATAGAATAAATTTTAAGAACAATATTATTCTCATATACGAAATTAATATTTTAAACGATTAAATCATGAATTTTATCAATTTTTCTGACATATTGTTCCCAATTCAAAAATTAGATATAAAAATTTATATTTACTCTAATAATGCTATATATTTAAAATATATTTGTACAAATATATGATAATTATTTATGTCTAATGAAAATAATAAAATAATTACATATATAAATAATAATTATATTTAAAACTAATATTAAATTAGTTCCGATTAATGATTTAAAAATTTTCAATGTCAGCTAAACTTTAATTAAAACGTTAAGAAGAAGTCATTTAAATATGGTAATTATCTAAACGTGGTTTCTAGAAATAAAAGATGCATATATACCTTTAGATATTAACTTAAAAGTGTAATGCACGCCGCACATATAATCTATTACTATATATTAAACTTCAAAGGCAAAAATTGTCATTTTAATGGATGTGAAATTACGATTTTATCCATGTTTTTTAAAAAATCACGAAAATACCATCTTTTGATAATTGTGTGAAAAATGAGGAAATTGTGTTTGTATGGGGATTCGAACCACTATCCTTTAATTCCCAAACCCAAACTCATGCCTTAACCAATTATGCTATGGTTGATTTTGAGTTTTGTTTAAAAATCATATATGATAAACCACCTCTCTTTTCTTTTTGTCTCATCCTCTCTTTTTTTTTTTGAGTAAATGAATGATGGTTCATATTATTTCTAGAATATTAGACAGAAAAGGTTATAAAAAATATTTTAATCGATTGAACATACTCCACAATTCTTTTTTGCCATTTTAAATAATTAATATAGGAAAAAAATTAGATTATTCATAATGCAACCGAGTCCAAAAAGAAAAAAAATTATTTACATTCGTATCTTTGTAGATATTAAATTATTTACATAAAAAATAGGAGTTAATTTTAAAAAATATGTAAATTTTAGTTATCAAATCAAAAAAAATTAATAATTGCATCACATAACTTTTTAGGTATTTAAAATTATGAATATTTGAGTCATATTTGAGGGTTTTGGTCGACCAATCATTTAAACTTTCAACGATTTAAATATGTGAGTCATATAAATATTTAAATATATACGAAAAATAATTAAAATTATGTTAAAAAGATGAAAATTTTAAAATTATGTTCTATGTGATATATAAATAAATACTATAATTGGCATGCAAATTAAATCAAAAAAGATATATTAAATATTACAATAATTATTTAAAACGATCAATTAGATTATAACTCGGCTATAAATTATGGTACATTTTAATTTTTATATAATATATTGATCAATTGATTTTAGAATTCATGTACATGCACAGGTCATTAAGGTTGTCATATTTACATCGATATAAATATTTTGAAAAATTTATAATTAATTTAAAAATAATTCAAAATTTTAATATAAAAAATATTTCAATTTACCCATTTTATTGAACTTCTGTATTGTGTAATAACATTAGACTAAAACTAAACATTTAAGTTTAAAAATGTATAAATGTATATGTTTAGAAAAAATGATTGAGACAAGCATAAGGATGATTTTTACTCAATATTAAGAGATTTTGTTATGTCTCAAAATATAGTCTTACATATACGATTAAATTTTTTACAACAAAATTAATGAGTTTAAATATGCCTCTATTACATACAGATAATTTTACTAAGATAATAATTTATATTATACACAAATGTTCAATTTGATAAATTCATTTCACGCAATTGAAAACTAAATTAATAATTTAACAATCATAAGTATTCATGTGATTATTATCGTATGAATTTTTATCCAAATTAATTTTATGAAATCTAAGCAAAAATATAAAATATTTGGTTTAAAAAACTGGCATACAATATTACAAAATAACTATAAAAACACATGAAAAAAATGACCAAACTACACTACTTTTGTGTAGAAGCTGCCCAAAATGCCTATATTGAAGTCCCCGCCCATCTTTTTTACCCACAAACGCATGGTGTTCATGCGTATAGTGGGATACGCATTTAGGAAATGCGTTTCGAGGGTTGCGCATCTGTGGAATGCGTAATGACGTCACCTCATAAATCAGTCGTCGTCTCAGTGGAGCTCAAAATCGCCTCCACCGTCCCCTTCCTTCGTTCGCCACCCTCCGGTAACCTCTACCAAATCGGAGCACATAAAAATGATGACCAGACACCCCTCTCCCTTTTGCCATCTTTATTTCTTGATTTTCGGTCCAGTAAGGACGTGTATAGGCTGCTCGAAAAATGAATCGGAAAAAAAGGATTTATTTTTGGGGGTATAGGGTTGTAGAAGGGGGGGAATACGATTCGAATGATGGATGGTATGTTATTGAAAGAAGCTTGGATGGTGGTGAACAGATTCGTCGAATTTTTGACGAAAAAAAAGCTCCAGCGCAACGAGTTGTAGAAGATGAACAGTAATTGCAATACGCATCTTGAAGATACGTATTTCACAATACCTATGTTACAATTGTGTATTCCAGCTACTTTCACCAGTGCAGATTTTCAATTTACACGCTCCACGTATTTGGGAAATGCGTATACCCCCAACACATGACCTAAATGCGTATTTCGTGGGTATTTTGGGCGGATCTGCAGGCATTTTGGGCGATTGGAATTAAATTGAAGGCATTTTGGTTTTTCACCCTAAAAACGTTTGACAAGTCAAAATCTTATCGTTTATCATATTTTAATTATCATATTTTTATTTACAAAATTATTTCAATATATACAATTTCGAATGAGAAATTGGTCCAGTGCCCGTGCCTCGCACGGGCATTTACGCTAGTATGTATAATATACCTACACAGTGGGTACTTTGTAGAGATGCACATAAAATTCATCGGGTCGGATTTTGACCGGGCCTTGAAAAACCTGGGCTTTTCGGTCAAAGTCCGGTCTGGGCTTTGACTTTGATCGGGCCGGGCCGGGCTTTTGAGAAATATCTAAGCCTTTTTTCGGTCCTCAAGGGGGGTCGCGTCGAGCTTTTATTCGGGTTCGAACCGGGCCGGGCTTTTATTTGATCCTGAGCTAGATAAAGTCAATTTCTTGCAAATTCGATAAGTTTTTTATATGTTATTATTATAAATAAATAAATACAAAACATATATTTTATAAAATTGATGAACCACCAACATGAATATTGACAATATTTTGATCATTCATTGATATTTTTGATAAATCAACGGATTACATGTATACTTGATATATATTTTATTCATGTATGATAAATATTTTAAATGTAGGAACATTTTTCTCTTCAGATAATATATTTAGTAATGAACATGTTAATATATATGCATATGAAGGGTTTTATATTAGTAATAAGTGTGAATGCATAAATATATATGTAAATATATAAGAAAAATCGGATTCTATTCGCGTCGGGCTTTTATTCGGGTTCGAATCGGGCCGGGCTTTTATTTGGGCTTGAGCTAGATAAAGTCAATTTCTTGCAAATTCGATAAGTTTTTTTATATGTTATTATTATAAATAAATAAATACAAAACATATATTTTATACAATTGATGAACCACCAACATGAATATTGACAATATTTTTATCGTTCATTGATATTTTTGATAAATAAACGGATTACATGTATACTTGGTATATATTTTATTCATGTATGATAAATATTTTACATGTAGGAACATTTTTCTCTTCAGATAATATATTTAGTAATGAACTTGTTAATATATATGCGTATGAAGGGTTTTATATTAGTAATAAGTGTTAATATATATATGTAAATATATAAGAAAAATCGGATTCTATTCGGGCTTAAATCGGGCTTTAATCAAGCTTTTTTCCGGGCCGGGGCGAAGCCCAAATTTTTCAAAAGACCGGGCTAAGCACGGGCTTTTGCCGGGCCGGGCTGGGCTTCAACTAAAAATATAGGACCCGTTGAAGGCCCGGTCCAGCCCCGGACCGGGTCGGGATTTTCCGGGCCGGGCTTTGACCAGATTGGGCCGGGCCAGATTTTCGGGCCCAGACTTTTTGTGCATCTCTAGTACTTTGTAGGTTAAAACTTGTTGCATGTTCTTGTTTGTTAGATAAAATAGTATGAATGAACCATGAATTGATGTGATAATATAATAAGATAACATTATCATGCGGGAACTCTAAATAAATACATGAGTATTTATAATATAAAGAGAAAATAAGAGCATCTCCAATCTTTATCAAAGAAAAAAAAAACATCTCCAATGGTTTTGGCTAAAATGGTTGGCTAAATATTATAAAATAATGATTATGTAAAATTTGCTGAATCTGTAAGGAATTGTACTTCAGTGGAGTTGGCTATAATGATTGGTTATATTCTATTACTATATATTAAAGGAGAACACAAGGGCAAAATTTGTCATTTTAATGGATGTGAAATTACAATTTTACCCCTATTTTTTTAAATATTACAAAATGTCATCCCTTCAATAATTGTGTTAAAATTAGTGAAATTATGCTTGTGTAGGGATTCGAACCCCTAACCTTTAACTCTCAAACTCACGTCTTTGCCAATTATGCTATAATTGATTTCGAATTTTATTTAAAAATCCTATATGATAAACCACCTTTCCTCTCTTTTTGTCTCATCCTTTTTCTTTTTTGAGCAAATGAAATATTGGTTCATATTATTTCTAAAATATTGGATAAATAAAAATTGTAAAAAATATGTTAATCGACTGAGCATATTTTACATTTTTTTTGCCACATTATATAATTGATATAGGAAAAAAACAGACCATATATACTGTAATTTAGTCAAAAAAACAATTTATTTACATACGTCTCCATGTATATGTTAAATTATTTAAATTAAAAATAAGATTTGGTTTTAAGAAATATGTAAATTTTAGTTATCAATCATACATGATTAATAATTGCATCACATAACTTTTATGTATATAAAATTTTAAATATATGAGTCATATTAGAGGTTTTTGGTCGACCAACTATTTAGACTTTCAACGAGTTAAATATATGATTGGTCTTAAAACATAAATACTTAAATATATACGAAATATAATTGGAATTATGTTAAAAAGATGAAAACTCTAAAAATATGATCAATGTTATATATAAAAAATAATATATATATATATATATATATATATATATATATATAAATAATTAACATTCAAATTAAATTAAAAAAATATAAATTTTTGAATCATAAATATTATAAAGGTATAGTAATTATTTAAAATGATCAATTAGATTATAACTCGACTACAAAGTATGGTGCATATGAATTTTATATAATGTATTAATCAATATAATATATAATATAATATATAATGGTTGAGTTATAACATATATTTAGATTAATATATGATAAAATTAAAAAATTTGATTTAAGATTTCATATACACGTGGGCAATTAAAGTTATCGTATTTTACATGCATTATTTTTTATTAACCTTTTACATAGTGTAATAAATATTAGACTAAAACTAAATATTTTAGTTTAAAAGTGTATAAATATACGTGTTTAGAAAAAAATGATTGAGATGAGAATATGATGACTTTTAGTCGATATTCATAAATTTTTTAATATATCTCAAAATATAGTCTTACATATACGATCAATTTTTTACAACAAAATCACTGAGTTTACATTTGCTTGTATTATAAACGGACAATTTTATTACAATAACTATTTATATTATACTCAAATGTTCAATTTAATAAAGTTCATTTCACGCAATTGAAAATTAAATTAATAATATAACTTTTATAACTATTTATGTGATTATTATTGTATTAATATTTATCCAAAATTTTTGAAATATAATCAAATTATAAAATATTTGGTTCAAAAAATCGGTATGCAATATTACAAAATAACTATAAAAATATTTGATAAGATCGAAATCCTATCCTTTATCATATTTTTAATTATAAAATTATTTCTATATATACAATTTCAGACGAGAAATTAGTTCACTGCCCGTGCCTTGCACGGGCATTTACGCTTATATATTAAATGATAACACAAGGACAAAAAGTATTAAAAATACCTATGAAATTACCATTTTGCCCCAATTTTTTGAAAATTAAAAAAATGTTGTTATGTTATAATTAATGCAAAAATAGATTAATTTATGTTGTTCCTAGGTGTTAACACAAAATCACGCAAGCGCACGTGTTCACAAGTAATATATAAGGTTAAGTCCAAATTCGTTCCCACAGGGATCAGGTTATGGTTCTATTCAGTAAATATGCCTATGCAACAATGTATGGTTTTAACTCACTGCTAGGACAACTAACAAATTGAGATTTGATTATCTAAATTAAACTAAGATGCTGATATGGGCTAAAAATAAACCCTAAAGACACATTTAATGTCGCATTAATTAGACCCAGTATGGTCCAAACGTGGGGCCCACCAGATGGGCCCAAACCCAATTAACAATATTAATTTCGTAATTAATATTAAGGGTAATAAAACAGCTCAGCAATAAGAGTCAAATAAGGATGCTGATCTTCGTCAGACTTAGCCTCCAAGGCACATACTTCAACATGGAAACTGATTCCTACAAGGAAGGGGTCTAGAACCTTCCTCAAGGCGGTGGCTTGCCCACCAAGTCACCTAATTCTACTACAATTCTAGGGCTTCTCAGCCTATAAAAGGGCCTGACCCCTCAATCTCAGAACTACGTCTTGGCTTGATTCTCAATAACGAGATACGTAGGCACTCTGTGAGGACCGATCAGTCTCGTAACACGGAAATAGCCATTAAAGCTCGAAGCTCGAACTCCCTTAGCATTAAATACACATAAACCCTAGCCGCAATATTCGTAACCTAGTTTTTATTCCACAACATTTGGCGCCGTCTGTGGGAAGAAAACATCAACCATGGTTCAAACACGAAGGACAACAGCAAGTACCGAGCCTCTGCCTCTCAGCTCCGCTCCGCCCACCACGGATCCAGTGCCCCCAACGACCAGGGCGATCGTTCAACATCAAGTTTTCAACCCTTAGGGACAACTCCCCCTGTTGAGAGTACGCTACCTTCGATCGTTCACACAAATCCAGGGACTAATCCCCTTCAGATGGTGGTTTCTCCCTTGATTGTCGATCTTAATAACCCTCCACTTGGGGTCCAGATCCATACTACGGATCTCCTCGTGAGCACCAATCTGATGTATGGGCTGCCTAACTACCCTCGTACTCAAGGAGCTGGATCAAGTGGTCATGCCTTACAGATCCGAGATCGAGATTATCGTGACTACTCAGGTCCCCATACTGATGAATCGTCTTCTGATGATGATGATGATCGTGATGAAGCCCCGAGAAGGTGACGTGCTAGCATAGAATCCCGAAGGAGGCATCAAACTATCCATGATGGACCCCCTCCGACAACCGCTGAAAGGATCAAGGCTCATGAAGCCGAGATCTTAAGGTTGAGGGAAGATATGGCAAGAGAGCAAGCGAGGTTGAATCAGAGTAGACCTCCTCCAACCTCAGGAGGGATCCCTTTTGTTGATTTGGAGAGGCCTTCAAGGAAGCAGAGAAGGGATGATGCCCGAACTGGAAGAACAACAAGGGTGGAAACCCCCAGAAGTAACCCCAAGGATCTGATGCCACTTGGGGATCCTGATGATCCCACACCTCCGTTTACTGAGGAGGTGATGAATGCTTGTATCTCAAAGAAGTTCAAGATGCCGACAATCAAGGCATATGATGGAACGGGTGATCCCACAAACCACGTCAGGACGTTTTCAAACGCATTGCTGCTGCAGCCTGCAAGTGACGCCTTAAAGTGTAGGGCGTTCCCTCAAACCCTGTCGGGCATGGCTCAAATATGGTATAGCCGATTGCCTACGAACTCAATTGGCTCTTTTAAGGAGTTGAGTGCTGCCTTTGTTAGTCAATTTATCAGCGGAAGAGTTCATGAGAAAAGTTCTGCATCTCTTATGTATGTGGTACAAGGGAAGAATGAGAATCTGAGAGACTATCTTAAGAGGTTCACCAAGGAGACGTTGAATATCACTGATTTGGAGAATAAGGTGGCCATGGTAGCCCTGGAACACGGAACCACTGATCCATTCTTTAAAAGGTCATTGGCAAGGCATCCTCCTGGAAACATGGCCGAGCTCCAACGAAGGGCTGACAAGTACATTAAAGCTGAAGATAGCATGAAGAAAGAAGCCACAGTAAGTGGAGGAGGAGGTAACAACGACTCCAAGAAGCGAAAGCAAGACCATGAGTATGATGACCACGAGAATGATGCTAGGGACAAATATCCCCGAACTAGCGAGGACTCCGACTATGCCCCTAAGAAGAACCAAGGACCGAGGTTCACTGAGTATGCAAGGTTGAATACTTCTAGAAGTCGAATCTTGTTGGACATTGAGAAGGATAAGGATTTCCGATGGCCGAAGCCACTCAGGGGTGATCCCGCAAAGAGAAACAAGAATCAGTATTGCAGATTCCACAGAGATGTGGGGCATGAGACTGATGATTGCAAGCAACTCAAAGATGAGATCGAGTTTTTAATCTGAAGAGGGAAATTGAGCCACTTCACTAAGGGTGAAGATCGTGTTAATCAAATTAGAGATTATAATAGAAGGGATGACGTTCACGATCGCAACCTACAACCCCGAGGGCCAGTAATCAACATGATCTCAGGAGGCCCGACTGCGGCCGGCACAACAAGGAATTCTCGGAAGGCTTATGCCAAAGAAGTGATACACATCGTGGGAGAGGCCCCGAAGTAGGCTAGGACTAAAATCGCAATTGGTTTTGATGATTCTGATCTTGAAGGGGTGAAGTTCCCCCATGACGACCCGTTGGTCATAACTCCTGTAATTGGAAACTCAGAAGTGAAGCGAGTCTTGATAGATAATGGAGCTTCCGTTGACGTTCTATTTCATGATGCATTTGTGAAGATGGGTTACAATGATTCTCAGTTGACCCCCAATAACATGCCTATATATGGATTTAATGGAGTAGGATCTAAAGTTGAAGAGACTATTCAATTGCCTGTGACTATTGGACAGGAGCCCAAGAAGGCCACTTAGATGTTGAACTTCCTGGTAATCAAGGCGGTTTCAACGTACAACGCTATCCTCGGAAGGACTGGACTTCATGCATTCAAGGCTGTTGCCTCAACTTATCATATGAAGATCAAGTTCCCAACCCGGAATGGTGTTGGAGAACATAAAGGCGATCAAAAGATGGCACGAAGCTGTTATGTGGCCTCGTTAAGGCCTGATGGAATCGGGGGGCAGGTCCTTCCGATTGAAGACATGGATGTCCGCAGAGGTAAGGAATACCAAGAAGTCGGGGGGCAGGAGGTAATACCCCAAGCAGGAAGTGAACTTCAGAATAATAAGGAGGAGACCAAAAGGAGTGGAGGTTGCTCTATTTTGATGGAGCATCTAAAACAAAATCTGGTGCAGGCGTAGTCTTGCAAAGCCCCGATGGGCTCAAGTTATCCTAGTAGGACTTAGATTCATATTTATCTAGTAGAAGTAGAAATAAGGTTCATGTAAGAACCCTAATTTTTGGTAATATTTTCTTTTATTTAATATCTTATGGCAATGTCAATATGGAACCTTTCTGGTCATCCCTGTTGATTAATAGAATTGATTGTCTGAGAAACTGTGTTGTTGCATTCACTATGTAAGATAAAAGGAAGATTGTTAAGGCAAGAGTCTTATTGTTAGTAAGATTTATAAAACTTGGGATTTGAGAATGATTAGAGTGTTAAAGGATTTATTAAGAATTATGACGAGGAATTATGGACATTCGAGGAATTTACACAATTAGTACTTAAGGAATTATAGGGGAAATCTCTACGCGACAAAATATTATTACGAGAGATTAATTAAGATACGATACGAATTAAAGATTAAATGACAAGCATTGGTGGAAGAATAATGATACAAGGAGTAGTATTGCATGCAAGTCCCATGCAACCAAGTAGTTAGGAAATAAGCAAACTAGTTAACCAAATGGAAGAGGAATAGTAGCTAGTTACTTTGCTTTTCAAAAAGAGGAGACAAGAAGTACAAGGAGCCATACCTAGGCTTGTACCATGCTTATACATACACTAATATGTATCACCCAACCACTTAACATAATCATTCAACCACACAAAAAAAAAATCAAAACACAAAGCTCTCCCCCCCCCCCTTGGAAGAAAAGCTCTCGGCCAAGAAGAAAAGTGGAGAAGAAAAAATTCTTCTTCCCCTTTCCCATCACTCATAAATCACAACATAAATCCTAGGCCATCTCCATCATCTAGACAAGGTATGTTAGTAATTTCAAGTCATTTCATCCACCCAAATTCAAGTTACAAATTGTTAAAGATTGGGTGAATAGTAACCATGTTTGATTTTCTTTTAGATCTTGGATTGTAAGGGTTGTAGGAGACCATTCAAGGTGTTATTTAGTTGTGTAAAGCTTATCCAAGGCTCCTAGGTGCTCAAGAAGGTATAAAAATCACAAACCCTCTTGGTTATGTAGTATTTATAATGTTTGGTAGTAGATCCATGTATTTGTGAGCTAATCTTGGTTGTATAAGTATTGGATGACATGGATCTTGAGTTTTGATGTTGAGATTGTGACTTTTATGATTATGGATAATATATATATATATATATATATATATATATATATATATCTCCATGAGTGTTATGAACCATGAACTAAGTGTATTAAGTGTTGGTTGTGTTGTGGAATTGTGAAAAATGGTTGATCTAAGTAGTATGTGCTTGCTGAGTTTTTCCAGGAGCAATGACCTGTCTTGTAACACGGCTTTGAACCCCCAAATGTTGTCCCCTGATGTCCTACCATATATTGTTGGAAAGGTATTTGAATGTAGTTTCTGGAAATGTAAGGTTCATGACTAGGTGATGTATAGATTTTAAGTTATGGCCGGAGAAGTAAATTGTGTTTCTGGATTCCGGACTGCACTAAATGACCCCCTTGTGAACCTTGTTTAAACCCCTAAAAACTTATGTGGGATCATGGAAAAATTAGAGAAGCTAGTAAATGCAGTGGGGAAGGCTACCCAAAATGAATTGGATTAAAATATAAATTTTTCAATTTTATAAAAATACTAGAGTAAACTTCGCGCAAGGGAAAAAGTCGTTAAGTGGATTATAATTCTAGAGGTAATGGTCATGACTCGGATATGGTAACTAAATTAAGTCGAATAAGTGACGGGCGTAATCGAGTGGTGACATAAACCTATAGTGGGGCTAGAGTGTCATAAGACGAAGTCATTAAGTCAATTTCGTACCCCCCTAAAACCCCGTAATTAAAGAGATATTGTTAAGGTACTAACGAGCGGTTATTGCTTATGTATAGATCGTTCCACTCCGCACGCTCGACCACCCCAACCAAACCAAGGCAAGTTTACTTTTCAAAACTTATACATATACAAGGACTTTCACTATTGTGTTTGTAGTTTTCAGTTATATCAAATGCTATGTTTATCGAAGTATTGATGCAATTGAGATTGTATAAGTACATATATGCTTGTACCCCTTGGACTTAGATTGAAATGTTTTCTTCGGACAACGACTCTAGCAATAGAGGTCGTAGCGGTCCGTATATATCTATTGACCGGGGAGCGGTATATTATTATATCGTATCTAGATTGCGAAAACCCGAAGGGTCATTCGGGGAGTATCATATACTCAAGTATTATATTCATATCCTCGTAAATACTCGAAACCCTATCTTGGATTAAAAGTTTATTTTATCAAATAATTATTTTATTAATTATTAATATTAAATCTTAAAATATTATTTATTAATTATTGTTCATTATTTAAAGACAAAGTTAATCCAAGACACTTTTTAATACTTTCAAACTCAAACTCATTCGAACTCAACACACTTTTGAAAACCCCTGGTCAGGTTCTGCTTCTTGTATGATTTCAAGAATCATTGGTCGACTGATGTCGGACCTCAATTACTCTGTTTTCAATCAAAATCAAGTTTTTAAAAGAAAAAGAAAAAGGGACTCTGGCAGGTGTGGGAACCGTTGACGAACGATTCCCGGGATGTGTAAGCGGCCATGAGCCAGGCGGTCCATCAATTATTATTCCGGCCCAGGTGTTGCCGAAGGATGATTACGGATGTAGTTTTCATCAAGGATGATTACGGATGTAGTTTTCACCCGGGGATAGTTACGGATGTAGTTTCTATCCTTCTACCGGTAGAGAAGACCCGCGGATTATTGGACTCGGATGTGGCGACTGATCATCGTCAATCCCTGTCAGGTTTTATGTTTTCTTTAAGTCCCATTCCTCCATTTTGGAAAAATGCTTTGACACTGCTTCTCAGGCCTATGTGCCAGTTGCCGATAGTGTCCTATTTTGATGAGAAAGATGTTGACTTTATGCAGTATCTAGAACTGCAAGGTGATTTTGAAAACAAGGGCACGTACTGGTGCACCTTTGAAATTTATCAACAATGACAAGTGATTTTATAACAGGTTGATACAAACGAGTTTAATGACTGCTAAACATATGAAATGTTATATTGCTTACCTTATACATATATTCTTGCTGAGCTATAGTTGCTCACTCTTGCTTGTTTTCAAATTTTATAAACACAACAGCTAAGAGAAATGGCAAGACCCTGTCAGACTGTTCGAAAGCAAGTGACTAGACCTCAGGCTGTAGTTGAGATTCCACCGGTAGGCCCCATTAGCCGGATTGGTTGGCAACTTTTGTTAGTACGTTTTATTTATAAGTATGACCTGTGCAAGGCAGTGTACCGTAACAAACTTTCAAGCCGCCAACTTCGCTTCATATCGAAGTGTTGCTGGTAGCATAAATGCTATTTAATTCGGTCTGTAATAACTCTGAAACTTTTACTTTTGCTTAATCAAGTGTATGACGTTTCTGAGACTCTAACCTGTGTGTGTGTGCGGTGTGAGTTTTGTTGTGGGGTCGATGGCTGTTTTATTTATATTATGTGCAAGAACAAGTATGTTATTAATGGAAAATGGACCGTGAGCGCCTAGATCTCCGACCCCGGATCTGGGGGCGTCACAGTTCATTGAAACCATTGCAGAGCATGTTGCTCCGAGTAGGATAGTAGTACTCTATGTAAGGGTTGAACCCATTTCAAGTTATTAATACAAGTTTGATTTCCATTCATTGACTGTGTGATTTTATTTATGTGCCAAGCACCCGATGAGTGCAAGTCAAGGATGACCGAGTACCGAAAATAAAAGAATACGCGGATGGAAAACAAACAAATGCATTAATAAGGATCCCGAAGGGTCAAGAGTTAGGTTACAATGCGACCAAGTAAGAGTTTAAGTCTGTGAAGGACCCTGGATAAAAGACAAGAAGATAAAAGCCACATGCAATAATCAAAGCCATGAAAGGCCGAGGATGTGAAGGACTAGCTACTCTTCAATACTTATTAAGTACCTGGGTTAAGGATCCAAGGATGAAGGCCAATAGATAACCTTAAGCAAGGATTAAGAAGATCAAGCAAGCTCTCGTCTCAGAAGTTTAAAAGGCAAGAAACCAACGGGATTGCATTTATCGAAATATAAATCGAGGAATCAACCCCGAATCCTAGGTTAAAGAACAGAAGTTGTTAGCCATGAAGGCCAAGATCAGCCATGAAGGCCAAGGTTAGTTATGAAGGCCAAGCTTGAGGGGGTCATGGACTTCCAATTAAAATCCAACGGTTGAAACTTCATGTTAAAACCTGAAAACCAATATGTAATTTTGAAAACCTCATAGGGAAGGTTCAAGACCTCGTGGGGCTAACCGGAAACCACCTGGCCTTGGACCAGCAGCTCTGATAGATATTTCGGTGATTTAAAACACCCTTGAGATTGGAAACCATTGATTTCAGACATTGGCGTTCAACCTTCGAACATCGACGTTCAACACCCAAGACCAAGACAAACATTGAAGTCCTAATGGACCAGCAGTTGAGAAGCATATTACATAGCTCGAAAGCCGGTGGAAGGTTAATTAAGTGGGCGATTGAACTTGGAGAATTTGACATCACGTATAAGCCTCGAATAGCCATTAAGGCCTAGGCATTGGCTGACTTCGTGGTTGAATGTACCATTGGCAACCAAGAAGTCGGGGGACAGGATATAGTAACCACCCCTGGAAGTGAAGAAAAAGATGAAGAGCCTGTACCTGATCAGAACGAACATTGGGTGCTCTATTTTGATGGAGCATCAAAAACAAAATCTAGTGGTGCAGGTTTAGTCTTGCAAAGCCCCGATTGGTTTACAGTCGAGTATGCTTTAAAATTGGACTTTCCGACAACCAACAACGAAGCTGAGTATGAAGCCTTGATAACCGGTTTAGGCTTGGCTAGAATAATGAGGGTCAAGAATCTCAAAGTTTGTGGGGATTCAAGACAAGTGGTATCACAAGTGAATGGTGAATTTGAAGCCAAGGACGAAACCATGACAAAGTATTTTAGAGTTGTGAAAGATGTTATGACATTCCGAGAAAAGAGAATGTTAAGGCAGATGCCCAATCTAAGTTTGCCTCTTTTGAGGTAGAGAATTATGCAGAGAGTTTTTACTTCCAGGTCCTGAAGACCCCACCGTCAATTCGAAATTGGTAGCACTAGTTGATGTAAGCTGAAGGATAGACCCTCTTAAAGCTCATCTTGAGACTAGTTGGCTCCCTAATAATACCTCGAAAGCACGGAAACTGTTAATGAGAGTGTTGAGATATGAGGTCCTTTGTCATTCCTTACTTAAAATCTGGAATCTCAAATTCCGATAAAAATGTTTAGCCTTGATGGCCAAAAAGGCTGTCTATCTCCAATCGAGATAGCCAAAAAGGTTGTCTGCCTCCAATCGAGTTCGTCGTTTGAGTTTAAGGACTTGAATCAAGAGCCGTCAATCGAATTCAAACCAAAGGAAGGTTGGAAACCTAGAATCAAGATAAAGGGTTGACAACCAGCTAAGAAGGCAAACCCGACTTGAAGTCAAGTGCTCAGTGGAAAAGAAACTTCTTGAATGATCAAACGAGAAGCAAGACCTCCACCATATGAAACAAGAGGGGCAAGAACTAAAAAGCTTCATCACAAGCTCCACATCTTAGAACAAGAAAGAGAGATTAATTATGCTTTGAAAGGATGTATACAATATCCAAAAGTCAAGGACGTGATTCAAGAACGAGACTCCAGGCATTGCGGAAAAGCTCTGAGAGGCATGACAAGGCGACCTAGAGCATCCCCCATGCAACCTGGAGCATCCTCCAGCCGACCTGGTGCCACGAAGGGGCTCTAGCCGACCTGGTGCCACGAAGGGGCTCCAGCCGACCTGGAGCATCCCCCAGGCAACCTGGAGCATCCTCCAGCCGACCTGGTGTCACGAAGGGGCTCCAGCCGACTTGGAGTATCCCCTAGCCGACCTGGAGCATCCTCTGGCCGACCAGGAGCATCCTCCAGCCGACCTGGTGTCAGCCAAGTGGCCGCCCAAGAGGTCATCGCGATGTTTGGGCCATATCTTGAGCTCCGGGTATCAGATTTGGACGATCTTACAGTCCACGCGAAGCTCACGGAGTTTTCTACAACTTTGAAAGGCCGACAGGAGCAGGAGACAGCCGACCAGCTGCAAAAGAGGCCCTTATCCGATCTGGTGTCAGCCAAGTGGCCGCCCAAGAGGTCCTCGCGTTGTTTGGGCCATATCTTGAGCTCCGGGTATCAGATTTGGACGATCTTACAGTCCACGCGAAGCTCACGGAGTTTTCTACAACCTTGGAAGGCCAACCAGGAGCAGGAGCCAGCCGACCAGCTGCCAAAGAGGCCCTTAGCCGACCTGGTGTCAGCCAAGTGGCCGCCCAAGAGGTCCTCGCGCTGTTTGGGCCATATCTCGAGCTCTGGGTATCAAATTTGGACGATCTTACAGTCCACACGAAAGTCACGGAGTTTTCTACAACCTTGGAAGGTTCCAGCCGACCAGGAGCACCCCCTGGCTGACCAGGAGCATCCTCCAGCCGACTAGGTGCCACGGAGGGGCTCCAGCCGACCTCCTGGCACCCCCTGGCCGACCAGGAGCATCCTCCAGCCGACCAGGTGCCATGGAGGGGCTCCAACCGACCTCTTGGCACCTATCTTGGCACCTCCCGTCAGTTGGTTGGATCGTTTGATGGTTCTGTTGAAGGTTTCTTACTTTCCGGAACGAACATCGACCTTCAACTTAGCGTCGTCTAGCGTCGATTAGCACCGTGTAGTGCCGTCTTATGTCATTCAATGTCATTTAACATAGATTGAAACGTCATTTAAACATTGATTAGCACCATATAGTGCCGTCTTATGCCATTCAACGTCGTTTAACATAGATTGAAACGCCGTTTAAGCATCGTTTAGCATCGCTGAAGTCAACATGGATCTCCCGTCAACCTGCCGGCCAACCAGGAGCACCTGGCAGGCAACCAGGAGCACCTGGCAGCCGACCAGGTGCCACTGAAGGGCCCTGGCCGACCAGGAGCACCTGGCAGCCGACTAGGAGCACCTGGCAACCGACCAGGAGCACCTGGCAGGCAACCAGGAGCACCTGGCAGCCGACCAGGTGCCATGGAGAAGGTCTGGCCGACCAGGAGTACCTGGCAGCCGACCAAGAGCACCTGGCAGCCGACCATGAGCACCTAGCAGTCGACCAGGAGCACCTGGCAGCCGACCAGGACCTCCTGTCGGTCGATCAGCTGCCCGGAAGAGGCTACAATTGTCCCGAATCTCCTTCTATTAGCACCGATTAAGTGCCGATTAGCACCGTTAGTGCCGATAAGCACCGATTAAGTGCCGATTAGCACCGTTAGTGCCGATAGCACCGTTAGTGCCGATAGCACCGTTAGTGCCGATAAGCACCGATTAAGTGCCGATTAGCACCGTTAGTGCCGATAGCACCGTTAGTGCCAATAAGCACCGATTAAGTGCCGATAGCACCGTTAGTGCCGATAAGCACCGATTAGCACCGTTAGTGCCAATAGCACCGTTAGTGCCGATAAACACCGATTAAGTGCCGATAGCACCGTTAGTGCCGATAGCACCATTAGTGCTGATAAGCACCGATTAAGTGCCGATTAGCACCGTTAGTGCCGATAGCACCGTTAGTGCCGATAAGCACCGATTAAGTGCCGCTTAGCACCGTTAGTGCCGATAGCACCGTTAGTGCCGATAGCACCGTTAGTGCCGATAGCACCAGTAATGTCGTTAGCACCGATAGTGTCTTCTGGCACCGTTCAGTGTCGTTTAATGCTGGTTGGCGTCACTTAAACGTTGTTTAAGTGTCATTTAAGGCTAGTTAGTACCGTTTAGTGCAGTTTTATGCCGTTCAACGTCGTTTAAACATTGTTTAAATGTCGTTAAGGCTGATTAGTTCCGATTAGCATCGAATTAACATTGTCGTAAACGCGTCGGTCGCTCCACGCTTTACATAAAGACAATACTCGTGAAACACTAGTGTATAAAGATGAACCCTGACCCGAGTCTTGGAAAGGACCGTTAAAACTTCAAGGAAAACCTGATCAGTTTTCCTAGAAGTTGGGGGGCAAATGATATGGGCTAAAAATAAACCCTAAAGACACATTTAATGTCGCATTAATTAGATCCAGTATGGTCCAAACGTGGGGCCCACCAGATGGGCCCAAACCCTATTAATAATATTAATTTCGTAATTAATATTAAGGGTAATAAAACAGCTCAGCAATAAGAGTCAGATAATGATGCTAATCTTCGTCAGACTTAGCCTCCAAGGCACATACTTCAACATGGAAACTGATTCCTACAAGGAAGGGGTCTAGAACCTTCCTCAAGGCGGTGGCTTGCCCACCAAGTCACCTAATTCTACTACAATTCTAGGGCTTCTCAGCCTATAAAAGGGCCTGACCCCTCAATCTCAGAACTACGTCTTGGCTTGATTCTCAATAACGAGATACGTAGGCACCCTGTGAGGACCGATCAGTCTCGTAACACGGAAACAACCATTAAAGCTCGAAGCTCAAAATCCCTTAGCATTAAATACACATAAACCCTAGCCGTAATATTCGTAACCTAGTTTTTATTCCACAACAGATGCGAATTATAAACTAAGAATTAAATTAACTAAAGAGAATTTGAAATCGAATTACTTATAAGAGAATAAACATGGAATCCTAGTTTCATTATCTACTTCACTTAAAGTTGCAGCCTTTGATTAACACATGTGATGGTTTTGATATCTGATCGAATAACACGAAACAAGTAAAAGTTACCTCTCGGTATACTAGTACCAAACTACACATACATCCACAAAAGAGATAGAAGATGGGTAGACACATATTATGTTTAGACCCTATATCTCTATAGAATTTGAAAACATAAAGGTTTAAGCACAAGTTATCCACATAGATCACATAGGGTAGCATATTATCTCTAATCATGCCACAAATCATGATGTCAAAACATCAACCTATCCTATGCTAGCATGGCAAGTTCTAAATCTCAAGATCCACTCTCGTTTAGCAAGAGATTAACATATTAGATGTTAGCTACGCATCTAAATTCATGAAGCATAACCATACAAGGATATCAAGAATTCACCACACATAAATCTCTAATGCATGCAAACTACTAAGCTACATAGATAAATCCGCTAGGATCCCATGACAACAATTAGTTCATAATTGAACCTTTCGTCATCATGGGATTTGATGAAAACATGATGAACAAAATAACAAAGATGAATAAATCAATAATTTAACAAGGTTTAGAGAACAAATCCTTGAAAGTAACAAGCATCCAAAAGATACGCCTCCACAAAGGAATACAAGAAAAACTATGTCTAGATCTTCTTGTCGTCACAATCCTTGCCTTGGCTTTTCCTTCTTGTGCTCTGAACGAATTATGGTGTGTATGTGTTGATTTGATGTCCCCCAAGGTGTGTATTTATAGCCCCAAGTGTCCTCTTTTCCAAGTAATCACCGTCTTTGAATTAGAATAGAATTCCGGCAATTTCCTTTCTTGAATGGATTAGAATTGCAATTCCCATGATTAGAACTGAATCTGGAAGCTTCTAGCCGACCAAAACAAGTGCCATATTGATTAGGAAAAGAAATACGACAATTTCCTCTTTAAAATCGAATTCCAGGAAGTTTCTGTCGGCCTAGCGCGCGCCCGCGCGTACCACAAGCTAATTCCAGCGCGCCCGCTCTGACTTCTATGTTCTAACTCCTACGCACGCCCGCGCGCCCTTCCTGTGTTATCCAGGCGCGCCCGCGCCTGACCTATTGTTCTTGCAGCTGATTTTCTCTATTTTGCTGATTATCTTCCGCTTTTGATTGCAATTCCAACCACTTATTCTTCTGAGCTTACAAACACCATTTAAACACTGAAAATTCTATACTTGTACATGGAGATACATCCTGCACAATTCTCACAAAAACAGATTAAAACACACCAATACTTGAGACCAAAACACCAATTTAAGCCGAAATGGAACAATCCAAGTGGATGTAAAATCCACTTATCACACCCCAAACTTAAACCGATGCTTGTCCTCAAGCATGAACAATTACAACTATTTACAACTAACTAGTACCACTTCCGTAGGTGATCACGGTTGCATTTGGCATATGCAACAAGCCCTTTAAACCCCTAGGCAGCCCTAGTGGACGAGTAAGGTCTCGTGAGGGCCTATAGTGAATGTACCCACAAAATCCAATGCAACCTAACAATGCAATGCAATGCATGAATGCAACTAATTATGAAAATGCAAAGATCCCCTTAAACTAACTAAAACCAACTAGCAAGTAAATATCTCAAAGAATGCAAATAAATCCAAGTAGAGCTCGACTAAATCCCCGTAAATAACAATACATGAACAGAAACGTGCGTGTGTGTGCGATGCTCATCAGAATACTCCCAACACTATGTCAAAAATCATACATGCTCTTTGTCAAGACAATCACAGGTTTATAAACAGAATAGACTATAGACACTTCATAACCTAGAAACACCTCCACTCTTATCCAAGGTAGACAAGAACTCATGCTTATTACGAACAACGATTCCGACACATAATATTATATAACGCATGCTTATTTAACCGTGCAATGGATGAGACCCCAAAAAACTTATACAATAATACCCATGTAGCGAGCGTTAGGTTAGCGAATCCCAGACTTCATAACCTAGGAACACCTCCACCCTTATCCAAGTGAATGTACCCAAAAGGTCATCGAAATCTGAATTAATATATACCAATTAACAGTAATAATGTTATTATTATCGTTTTCTTATAAGCAAGATTTCATTAGACGAACAGGCGGATACAAAGGAAAGAGGAGAACCACTGCAATGCATGCCAACCTAGGCGATTAAATTTTAAAGTTAAGGAAACCTAATCAAATTTTAAAATATTTGGTATACTGTACCAGGATACAGCCAAATTTTTGTAGATTCGGTGAAATATCCCATAAATTTTTATTGAATTTTCAAATTTATATATTTCTATCATTTTTTAAGATTCTGACAAAAGTTAATAAAATTCGAATAAATCAGCCCAAAATTTTAAGAGTAATTTTAAAACTTTGATACCAAAAGGAGAATTTTTTGTAATTATAATTGAACTAGTAATGTTTATGGATTTTATAAATTCTTGAATAAACGATTCTAAATTTTTGAAATGCAAAAACAATTCCATAAAATTCATGTGGGAATACCTTACAAAAAATTTCGTCTTCTTTCGCATTTTAAAAATATCAAAATTTTACAGGATAAAATATACATAAGTAGAATTCGTATTTTAAAAATAAAAGGAAAATAGATAAATACAGAAATAGAAGAAAAAGAAAAGGAAAATGGACAAGGAGTCGCAATCAAAGCGTATACCAAATTTGTCCCCTCCTAAAAGAAGAAGATCCTCCCACGTTACTATTAAAACCCAAAAACGGGCAAAAAGTAGGAGTAATAAATAATAGTGACAACATTTTTTTTTTTTTTGAAATAATAGTGACAACATTTGTTATCCCCCAACCTTCACACTCCGTACCACCATCCAACACCGACTTCTTATACTTCTTACAGTAGTTTCTAGTTCTACACACAGTTACTTACACATCCACACTCCTCTCTCTCTCTCTCTCTCTCTCCACACTACATACATCAACACTCCCCTGCCTCTCTCTCTCTCTCGCCACACAATATATACATCTACACTCTCCCCTGCTCTTCTCTCTCTCTCCCTCTCTCTCTCTCTCTCATAAACAAAGTCTCTTTATATCTTTAAAATTTCCCAGTTCCCAGAAAAGCTTAATTTTGCTGCAATTATCTGCTTTCAGGTTGTAGATTTACCTTACATTTCTCCTTGTTAAGTTTAATTTACTATATCAACTTCTCTCTCTCTCTCTGTCTGTCTCTGCTCTAATCTATAGGGAGCTACTTGATATGTATCATATATGAATTGACAGTGTTTCAGCAGCTCAGCTTAGCTTCTTTCAGTTTCTCAAAGGTTCAATTTTTAATGTTCTTTATCATTTGCACTGCAATTCTAAGCTTATTAGATATCTACAGTTGCTGAATTTTAAAGATTCTTGAATTTTCATTTTGTTTTTTTATATAAATATTTGGTTCAGATTTGTGGATGATATTGAATTTCTTGATACCCAATGAAGAATTTAAACTGTTTAAAGCAAATTGCTAACAATGCTAGACTAGAAAGGCCATTGTCATTAGGCGAATACAACAGGGCTGCTTCTTGGTCCAAGTATTTAGTTTCGTCCGGTGCGGAAATTAAAGGGGAAGGAGAAGAGGAATGGGGTGCGGATATGTCTCAGCTTTTTATAGGGAATAAGTTTGCTTCTGGTCGTCATAGTAGGATTTATCGAGGGGTATATAAGGATAGAGATGTTGCTATTAAGCTTATTAGTCAGCCCGAGGAGGATAGCGAATTGGCTTCTGTTCTGGAGAAGCAGTTTAATTCCGAGGTTTCTATGATGTTTCGACTACAGCATCATAATGTCATCACTGTAAGCCATCTGTTGCGTGTTTTGTGTGTGGTTTCTTGAATTTTGTGTAATAGTCATTGTGAATATTCCAAGTAGGGGTACATTGTAATATTGTAAAGCATAGATATATTAATTATGCTTACCGGAATGCTATGTGGTTCAACTGTATTGATTTTTGTTTTGCCATGATTCTTGTTTTGATTAGTGAAGGATACAGTTAACTTAGGCGAGATCTGAAATGATTTATGTATCTTGACTATCTGTTTTTTGAGGACAAGAACTTCTCAGATTTTAGTTATAAGCACTGAAATTACCCCCTAATAAAGCACTGAAATTACCCCCTAATAAAGCACCAACTGTTGGGTGGTGTCAACCCAAGTACCACATCGAGGAGATAACAGATAATTCTCTTGTATATAGAGCAGCCGATTAACTCCATTAGAATGAGACCTTTTGGGAGTGACCCAAAAACAAATCCGTGCGGGTTCGGCCCAAAGCGGACAATATCATACTATTGTGGAGTTATGGCTTGCTCGCGGCCCAACAAGTGGTATAAGAGCCCATGGTTCGGTAATTATATCTTGGGGGTAATGGGCTGCAGTTGTTTGATGTGGGAAGTTCCCTTCGGTGGCGATTGGAGATCCGTTGGGTTCCTTGTGTCGAAAGTCTTCCTGAAAGGTGTTCAGACGGCGGGTTCTGCGGGTATGGCGGCGGTGCAAGATGTGGACAGATTTATTGCGGGTCAATATCATACTATTGTGGAGTTATGGCTTGCTCGCGGCCCAACAAGTGGTATAAGAGCCCATGGTTCGGTAATTATATCTTGGGGGTAATGGGCTGCAGTTGTTTGATGTGGGAAGTTCCCTTCGGTGGCGATTGGAGATCCGTTGGGTTCCTTGTGTCGAAAGTCTTCCTGAAAGGTGTTCAGACGGCGGGTTCTGCGGGTATGGCGGCGGTGCAAGATGTGGACAGATTTATTGCGGGTTTAAGATCACGGGTTATGTGGTTCTTGGTTTGAGGGGATGATTGTTGGGTGGTGTTAACCCAAGTACCACATCGAGGAGATAACAGATAATTCTCTTTGAAAGGTGTTCAGACGGCGGGTTCTGCGGGTATGGCGGCGGTGCAAGATGTGGACAGATTTATTGCGGGTTTAAGATCACGGGTTATGTGGTTCTTGGTTTGAGGGGATGATTGTTGGGTGGTGTTAACCCAAGTACCACATCGAGGAGATAACAGATAATTCTCTTTGAAAGGTGTTCAGACGGCGGGTTATGCGGGTATGGCGGCGGTGCAAGATGTGGACAGATTTATTGCGGGTTTAAGATCACGGGTTATGTGGTTCTTGGTTTGAGGGGATGATTGTTGGGTGGTGTCAACCCAAGTACCACATCGAGGAGATAACAGATAATTCTCTTGTATATAGAGCAGCCGATTAACTCCATTAGAATGAGGCCTTTTGGGAGTGACCCAAAAACAAATCCGTGCGGGTTCGGCCCAAAGCGGACAATATCATACTATTGTGGAGTTATGGCTTGCTCGCGGCCCAACACCAACCGAATATACCCTATTAAATATTGACCAACATTGTTTTGTTTTAGTGATGAACTTTTTCATAGACTACCTCGCCGTTTTTATTTTAACTAAAAGGTTCCTTCTTTTCTCCTTTTGGGCACATGTTCTATGTCTGTGCCTGACTTAAGTAAACTCCCTTTCTTTAAATACTGGGAACCGAGTCAAGTCCACCTTAGGTTTTTCGACCAAATTATACTGGTGAAATTGTTTGCCTTGTTACGTAGTTATGCTATAACCTTAGACTATTGATTTGTAAATAGTTATGACTTTGTATAATATTCTCAATATATGTATAAAAACATTCACCAGCAAACATTTTTTTTAAGGTCCACACTTTTTTGTACTATATTTTTTTTATGATTAATGAAGTTTGTATACTCCTGGAGTCCTGGTGGAATAGGATGTTGAGCGCCGGCTCAAATAATTTTACGGCCCTCCGCGCATTGCGCAGATGTTTTATTAATTGTATCTCAAACACTGTCGTTTTACACGTGATGCATATAGAAATGAAAGCCTGACTAGTTAAATCTCTTCCCCCTCTTCTCTGTGTCTCACATGCAATTTCTTTAAAGTAATTAATTCCTTCCGCGCAATGCGCGGTGTATCATTAATTGTGTGAGTCCGAAAACTGTCATTTATATGTAAGTATATGTCTGTATGTATTGACATGCGTCGTATACTCGTATTTTTGAATCGCAGGTATCTTGATTTTCTCAGATATTTTTTGATTCATTTTCTGGTGATCCTTTAAAAAAAAAAAAAAATTAATTGCCAGAAACAAGGGTTCTTAAATGTGAACTTGGCCGAGTGCTCAATCCCCTTTATTGTAAACTTATGCCTATGCTAAGTGATTTCGGTAAGCTTAATGGTATCTTTCATAAACAGCGTGTTTACAGGTTTCTTCTTTTGTGCCTGTCAAAAACGTGTTGTAACTTCAACAATTATCTCCTTTGATTACGTAATACTTGCTTTATAGATACTGGAATTTCACATAAATGCATGTGTATATTGCACAGCATATACATAAATATCATACCACTGTCAAATAAATGTCTTTTGTTCTCGCGAACTAAACAAATGTCTTTGGGTTCAAGCAATCCGAAGAAGCCTACCCTACCAATTCAAATTACTTGTGTTGATGTTTAGAATGCATAACAATTTATGTACATGGAGAACAGGGATTGGCATTGTAATTGTAGTAACTAAGTCGTTTGGCTAATATTCTTCTGGCACATTGATGATTTGTTCATGACTTCATATAGCACCAGAAT
This sequence comes from Kitagawia praeruptora, assembly GCA_037693485.1. NCBI lineage: Eukaryota > Viridiplantae > Streptophyta > Magnoliopsida > Apiales > Apiaceae > Kitagawia > Kitagawia praeruptora. Next base: position 23,911,011 of record CM075350.1, on the reverse strand, counting down.
GAATCAATATTTACTGTGGTTTATGTATTAAAATGTACCTAATTGGATTCTTGCTTTACAAATAAAACTCATAGAGAATGTCCTGAATTCCTGATATACGTTCAATCACTAAATGTTACTTTACCACCATCTGATGTATGGTTGTTCAAGGTAACGAAAATGAAACATGATATTTTTTGTTGATTGTATTTTAGTATTAAGGGTGGCTATTTATTCTTTTCACATCTGTCGTGCAGTTTTTTGCAGCTTGTAAAAAATCCCCCGTATTTTGCATCATTACTGAATACTTGGCGGGGGGATCCTTAAGAGCATATCTCCATCAGCAGGAACCATATTCACTTCCCATTAACCTAGTTCTAAAGTTTGCTGTTGATATTGCACGAGGAATGCAGTATCTTCATTCTCAAGGAGTGCTTCACAGGGATCTCAAATCAGAGAATCTACTCCTTGGTGAAGATATGTGTGTTAAGGTAGCAGATTTTGGTATCTCCTGCTTGGAATCACAATGCGGAAGTGCAAAGGGATTTACTGGCACTTACCGTTGGATGGCACCTGAAATGATCAAAGGAAAGGCCCAGACGAAGAAAGTTGATGTTTACAGTTTTGGCATTGTCCTTTGGGAGCTCTTAACTGCCTTGACACCATTTGACAACATGACTCCAGAGCAAGCTGCTTTTGCAGTATGCCAGAAGGTACTCATAACATTTTGTTATCATATGTGAATTTTCTGTTGGGTGCACTTCTATGTATTAAGAACTTGCGATGAATGCATTTACTTGGTATTGGCCTTATACAGATTTTTCTGCTCTAAGCATTAGCCATTATGGTTGAGACTCCATCCAAATTTGATTTTGTGTGTTCCTACACACAAAAATGTATAATCTCTTTGATTGAAAATGCTAACTGAACTTGAGTTTTTGATGAATTAAGTTTATCTAGTCAAGTTACTCGGAGATAGTTATTGTGCTTGCAAGCTACTCTTTTTTGTAGTTGCACGCTATTGTTTGGTTTCCTTCGGAAAGTAATTTGGAACTTCTAATATTATCAACCTGAAGTAGCTACTTATGTGCTATTTACTGTGGCTTTAAAAGTTGTGTACGTCCTATTCAACCAGTGTTGAAACCCTGGAAACAAATCACAAGAAGACTATGGTGTGTTGACAGTTGCATAGGTAATATAAGAAACGGATGACATGGTATATCTGATTTTAAAACATAAAATATATCAGATATAATGAAGTCAAATCGTCTTTTTGTCACAATGACTTTCCCGACAGGGGCGGAACTAGGATTATGGTATAGGGGGGCCAAAAAATTTTTTGAACGGACAAATTATATTAATGACTTAACTTTTTCAACCAGGAAGTGAGGACATAAGTAAAAGCCAGAGACTACTATACATACATCAGAATAGCAGATAACAACAAAAAAGGAAACTCGCTTATAATAATAAAATTCAGAAAACGTATCGATTTATTTGAGATGTACTCGTCTTTCTTTGATCATATAAAATGTATCAATGATCTCATCGGAGCTTACTGACTCTGCAATCTTTTTCTATATACACTAACAAGTAATCTCTTAAAAATTCCTCTTCCATTCGACTACGAAGACTTGTTTTCACTATTTTCATAGCCGAAAAAGCTCTCTCGGATGTTGCAGTAAAACAAGACGTAAAAGTCTATCTATTAGTGAATACACTTCGGATTTCCTTGTTGTTACCATTCCTTGACATAAATCACCAAGAGTAGAAATATTCTTGAAATCTGGATGAGTGGGAATAGCTAGCCTATAATGTTGTAATTCACACTTCAAACGAATTTTTTCTTCTTCCAAAAAATCATCAGGATAGAATAAAATATTGTAATACTTGAGGGGATCAGAGAAATATATTAGGGGGACCGAACATATATTTTAAAAATATTAAAAAAATTTACATATAAATTTTGGTGTTACGGTGCAGTTGGCGGGGACCGGGGCTCACCCTGGTCCCCCCTTAGTTCCGCCCCTGTTTCCCGATCTATTCATGAGTAAAATGAACACTTTTTGCTAGCGCTTCTTTGATTTTCTTCTGGAACTCTATTTGTATGTTGTACTCCAACCTTCAATCATCACCAAGTGTTGTTTTTAATATTAATTCTGCCATCAACCTGGCTGTAGTCTATTTGACAAAGCTGACAAGTGATGTCTTGATACTTGTGCTCAAAAATCATTGCTAGCTGCACAGGTAATTGCTGTGATACATTAGTGTTCTTTAAGATCACTGATGCGAAGATGATCTGCCTACATACTCATGAAAAAAGGTTCAGATGGACACTTTTTGTCTGTACCTTGCTCTTGCAGAAATGTTTAATCATATTATAGGTTAGTCGGTGTTTCATTTGAGTAGGATACTAACCCAGTTGTGTTGCTAAGCTCATTTATGCTCAAATCACATGAGCATGTTATAGACTCTGCACATTTTTCAACCAAGATGTCATTCTTTATTTTGTTAAGCACCAAGATGGTCATTCTTGTGATTTTGATGTGGAAGCATGATACAGATAAAGGTAATAATATAGACGACAACGCGAATATAACATTTCATGCAGTTGCTGCATATACTGTATGACTGAGATGAATTTATCATCAGTTAGTACTTGATGAGTTCTCAGTTAAAAACATTATTTCTCTATTTTCTGTTTTAGTTTAGGTTAATTCTGAATTCATCTTGCACAATTCTATATTATTTAACGTATTTAAGTTGATGAGTTACAAGCACAGTGAAATAGTAATGGATCTTCTAGTGTATTCGAATACACTATGTAAGCTCTTTTCCTTTGCTAAATCATTTTATCTTCCTACATAATATGTTGCTGTTTTGGACAGAATGCAAGACCCCCGTTGCCCTCCACATGCCCTGTTGCAGTTCACTATCTCATTAATCGGTGCTGGGCTAGTGATCCTCGGAAGCGGCCAGATTTTAATAAGATCGTGACAACCTTGGAAAGCTTTGAAACGTCTCTCGAGCAGGACCCTGAATTTTTCTCATCTTACAAACCTGATAGGCATCATACCATATGCCAGTTCTTTCCTAAGTGGACAAGTGCCAGTAGATCTGCTTAAAAAGTCCTCTTTCAACCGTTTGTGATGCTGATGTATCATATTCTGCTATCGGTGGTTGTTTATTTAGGTTTATACAGATTATCAGTAGTTTCAGCTATAAACTATTCTGTGTGTATACCATCTTCTCACAATCTGGAATAGGTCTTAAGTGAAGATAATTCCTGCGCTTGTTATGCTAGCTCTACATTTCTCTCAATATTTGTATGGGAAATAGTATGAAGCTGTTGGGATGAAGATGTTTGCACTCAAGGAACTCGAGTTATGTCATTTCCATGGATTATGCACTGAATTTATATCTTCTCTTTCTGAATTTTATTGTTGTTGCATCAGGAGTTTTGCACTGAACTATTGAGTTTGGCCCGAGTGAATTGGGTTAGTATCATGTGGTAAGTTTTAACTGTTGTTGAGATTGAAACCAAGGTAAAAAGAACTAGAAATGCAGTAATAGAAAAGTTAATTTTTGTGAGTGCAAATAGTTTGTACCGACATGTAGCAGACAGAGTGAACTAAAATGTTTAAATTTTTATTGTATGGGTTCTATGGTTTGAATATCTGGAATCGAGATTAGTTGGATAAGTGGTAGCATTATCATCGGATACCTGAGTAAGTCCAACCTTGAGCAGTGCAAAGCTCATCTTTTCTCGCACTAATAAGCAAATTTAAAAGCTATACCACTTTAGCCTTTAGGTAATATCCAAGTTTTCATTTCCATAATTTACGACTCCGATATTTGGTGGTATTTTTATATATTCTTCGTTCCAAAATAATAGTCTCTTTCAATAAAAAAAAAATTACTTTCGAAGACCAGGGATTGAGTTTCTGTTTCAGAAAATTGTTGTGTGTGTGGAGTATGGACGTATGGTCTTTGAGGTTTAGTCTCTATCCGATAATCTGTCTATAAATTATAAAATTTTGTTGAATGTAAATGAGAGTGACCGTGTTGTATTTAAATATTGTCTTGTACAGTTTTTGGTACTAGAAGATAGCGAGAGTCGGGGCCATTTATGGACCACCTGGTGTTTGGTTCTAGTGTGTCAAAACAGTCCCGATACAGGATGGAGCTAGAAAATCAAGTTTGAGTGGGCGAAATTCTTTTTTTTTTTTAAATTTTTAATAAGTTATTACTACATAAAATAAACTAAAATATTAATAAAAAAAATTTGAATTTATAACAAGCACACAAACAACTGCAAGTACTCTCACCTTATCGGCACTAAAATGGAAAGTTTAAGGAAGATAATGGCATGGTAATAGGTAAGATTTGTACCGTGGAACATAGATGTTTGAAATCTTGCAACACACTGTAAAATAAGGCAAGTAAAGAGTAGACCTCATGACTATGACTTCATGCCTACATTTTTCTTACCACCTTAATTTTTCTTTTTCTACCACCTAAACAAGTAAAACAAATTAAAATAAACAAAAATAACTCAAGTGCGATTCACTAGGCAGCTTGACATATTCTAAGGTTACCCAGGTCAAGTAAACATAAGCCAATAAAAAAATGACAGGTAATAATATTAATATTACAGCCAAACACTAGAAGCAGAAAATAAATCGAGGAGTTGGGAGAGAAGTCGCCTTCTACTTTCCCTTCTGACATTCCACCTCTGTAATAAAATCCATTCCTTTTATAAATCTCTCTCTCTCTCTCTCTCTCTCTCTCTCTCAGAGTAGTAGTATAATATTACATACATATATCTCTTTAAATTCCCAGTGTACCCTCCAGCTTCTCTTAAAGTCTCTGCACTCTGGTTGTTCTCTTTCATCTAAACACCTTCATAGACCACCACTAAAAAGAAAAAATATATTTTCTTGTATCTATTTTTACAAAACCCAGAAATTTTAAGCTTTTGGGTGTCTTCTTTTATGGGTTGTCTTTAAGGTATGCTCTGAACTGTTCTTTGTTTTTGCTTCTTTACTATTGTGTTATTTATGGTATTTTCAAGAAGTCAGCTGCATATTGTTATGTTTTTTTTTGTCAATTTTGATAATTTATGTGTTCTAGTGTTTTTTGTTAATTGGGTTTGTGATTCTTGTCTTGTTTACTGATTTCATTTTTCATTTTTGTGATTTTATGTTGAAGAGCTGATTTTAAGTCCATGTTGATTTATATGTGAAGATCTATCTGTCTATATGTGGTAATAAAGTTTGTATCTTGACTTTATTTATTGGCATGATTAACATTAATGATTTTGTGTATAATTTTTAAAATCAAGATTTTGGCATTACTTATTAGGTTTGTTTTGGTTGTTTTTACTGTTTGAATCATTCCTTTTGTCTCCTACTTGATATTATAAAATTGGCACCTTAACTGTTTTTCTGTAATTTTCATTTTGTTTTTTTGTATCTATTCTGAGGTATGATCTGTTGGTTTAAGTGTTGGGGTTTATTTTTAAAATTGTGTCATTGTTGTGATGTTCGTGTGGTGAATATAGGAAGGCGTTTCTTTGATTACACGTTTTTTGGTTGACGTAAGAAAAGATGCCTGGAGTTGTTATGGGTGAAATAGAGGAAATAGGGTTAGCAATTGAACCAAATGAGAATGGAAATACCACCCCTTTAAAGGAAAACGCGATAGCAGATGAGTCTGTAAATAGTCCGAAAAGCACTCGGGTGGAAGAAAATGGTTATAGAGTTGATGAGGTAGTCGACACTTCAATTGAGCATCTTTATGATAATGTTTGCGAGATGCAGAGTTCTGACCAGTCACCATCAAGGCGGAGTTTTGGTTCTGATGGTGAAGAGTCTAGAATTGATTCTGAGCTCCGACATCTTGTTGGAGGAGAGATGAGAGAAGTGGAGATAATGGAAGAAGAAGTAGGGATGCGAAAGGTAGAAGATGATGATTTTCATAGTGATTCAGGTTCCAAGAAGGGAAGTTCTTCTGCAGGTAAAAAGTCTAGGAAATCTAAGGCAAAATCTGTTTCGTCTTCCAATTCAAAGAAAGCTTCTCACTTGAATTTAGAGTCTGATGCAACATCAAGTCCCAAGAGCAGAAGCCCCCAAGAGAAGCCTCCTTTAAATAAGCAGAATCATATGGTGTTAGGGAAACCAAGTGGTGGAAGCAGCTCTGCCAAGAAACAAAAAAATATATCTCTGAGAGGGGTAACATCTCAAAATGGAGCTGATGATTCATCTGAGTCGGGTTTAGAAAATCCTGACCTTGGGCCCTTTTTGCTTAAGCAAGCAAGGGATTTGATATCCTCTGGTGATAATCCTCAGAAAGCTCTTCAATATGCACTTCGTGCAGCAAAATCATTCGAAAAATGTTCAAACGGGAAGCCCACCTTAGATGTAGTCATGTGTTTGCATGTGACTGCTGCAATATACTGTAGCTTGGGTCAGTACACCGAGGCTATTCCCGTTCTGGAGCACTCCATTGAGATTCCTGTAATTGAAGAGGGTCAAGAGCATGCTCTTGCTAAATTTGCTGGTCATATGCAACTCGGAGATACCTATGCCATGGTGGGTCAGTTTGAGAGTTCGATCATGTGTTACACGATGGGTTTGGAATTACAGAGACAGGTTATGGGAGATACAGATCCGAGAGTTGGTGAGACTTGCAGGTACTTGGCTGAAGCTCATGTTCAAGCATTGCAATTTGATGAAGCAGAGAAGCTTTGTCAGATGGCTATAGATATACACAGAGACAACGGTTCACCTGCTTCTATTGAAGAGGCAGCTGATAGGAGGCTTATGGGCCTTATATGCGAAACTAAGGGAGACCACGAAGCTGCTCTTGAGCATCTGGTTCTTGCTAGCATGGCCATGGTGGCCAATGGGCAAGAGAAGGAGGTTGCATCTGTTGATGTAAGTATTGGAGACACATACTTATCTTTGTCTAGGTACGATGAGGCCGTTTTTGCTTATCAGAAGGCACTCACAACTTTCAAGTCTACCAAAGGAGAGAACCATCCAACCGTTGCTTCAGTTTTTGTCCGTCTGGCTGACCTGTATAACAAGACGGGAAAACTAAAGGATTCAAAATCCTATTGTGAGAATGCTCTTCGAATCTATGAGAAGCCTTTACCTGGAACCCCTCCTGAGGAGATTGCCAGCGGTCTTACTGATGTTTCTGCTATATATGAGTCAATGAATGAGCTTGATCAGGCCCTTAAGTTACTGAAGAAGGCATTGAAGATATATAACGATGCCCCTGGTCAGCAAAACACGATTGCTGGTATTGAGGCTCAGATGGGAGTCATCTACTACATGTTAGGGAACTACTCTGAATCATACACGTCCTTTAAAAATACCATTTCAAAGCTTCGAGCAAGTGGAGAGAAAAAATCTGCCTTCTTCGGGATTGCCCTTAATCAAATGGGCCTCACCTGCGTGCAGCGTTATGCTATTAAAGAGGCTGCGGAATTGTTTGAGGAAGCAAGAAATGTTTTGGAACAAGAATATGGACCATATCACCCTGATACGCTTGGGGTATACAGTAATCTTGCTGGTACTTATGACGCTATAGGAAGGTATGCTCCTTTCTTCGTTTAGTCTTTAAATTTTTTTACAGTGTTCCGGTTTCTATCTTAGTATAATTTTTTCGTTGTACTTTATCAGTAATGTTGATTAATTTCATTGTCTGAACTCTGAGTGTCAAAGTGCATTCCCATAATCTGCACTTAACTTCATGGAGAATCTGCAAACGCAAACCATAATTTTGAGAATTTGTTGTGGTCAGTACATTGATAATTTGCATTTGAGTGTTTTGATTATCAAGGTGATAAATTTATAGCACACAACACTATCTGCCTAAGATATATCCTCTTTGAGAGGCGTAATTTTACAAAGAGACCTTTTTTAGTAGGGAGAATTCTGTGATGCTCATGTTGCATAATTTTTGTCACTGTAGTTGGACTAGTCCAGACCAGTGTTGCACGGTTCACGGGTCGTTTGGGTACGTGGTACGGGACCGGGTACGTGGAACGTTAGTCTTTATGAATCGGGTACGATGACCCGTGAATCGAAAACGTGGGTCGATATGAGGATCCCTTTTATAGCTATGTTTTTAGAAAACATTATGCATATTTGTTATTGTATCTATGGTTTATTGTTTTATAACTAAAATATTAATTTTACCCTAAAATATATAAGTAAATTAATCAAGAAATGTAAAATTTTAAAGTTACTAGTGAAGTGGTGGAGTTAAAAGGGGGATCGCCAGAGTTGGCGAACTGGAACGTGAACCCTAGCGATCCGGGTCGAAAAGGAATCGTGTTCCGGAACGAAGGAACTGGATCGCGGTTCCATAGGCTGACCCACGAACCATGCAACACTGGTCCAGACAACAATTGAAGAGCCTGTTTGGCTTCGCCTTTATTTTGGTCAAATTAGAGCATTTTTGCCACACATAAAATTAAATTTTCTATCAAATAATCCCGTATTGAAGAAAAAAAAAAACTTAATGGGGTCAAACAGGCTCAAATTTAACCAGATGACGGTGAAAATAACGGTAAGGCTACCTACATAGGGACCTTTACCCAAGTACTCTGTAACTCTGCTATTGCGGGAGCTTTCTGCACTGAAAGTAAAATGTTTTTAGTGTCAGAATTATAACAGGTACTTGTCACCGAGTCACTAAGAAGTGGGTATATATGATATAGACTTGACCCTGGATTCTTGACCCCCATCACAACTAGATATTCTTAAACTTTGTGAATCTTAGTGTTGTCAGTTGAAATCCTTGTGCAGGTTGGATGAAGCAATTGAATTATTGGAATATGTTGTTGGTACGAGGGAGGAAAAGCTTGGAACAGCAAATCCTGACGTGGATGATGAAAAAAAGAGGCTGGCAGAGCTGTTGAAGGAGGCGGGCAGGGTTCGGAATAGAAAAGCCAGATCATTGGAAAACCTTCTCGATGCCAACCCTCATGCAATAAAAGGTGATGGCATTAAAGTATGACAAGAATGGTGTTTCTTTTTAAAAACAAATCTTCATTTTTTCTTCTGTTGGGAGATGCTGTATTATATAAACATATTTATTCATACTAGCAAAATACAACAAGATACAGAGGTTGGGTTGCAATTGATAGTGAAGCTGATTGTAATAACTTTTGGTGGGGTTTTATTGTAATATTGATTTCATGTTGTTATCATATAATTGATGCATTTTGTTGTGTTATTATAAATAATTGTAGCACAACTGTGATGCTAAATCCCACTGATTATTTCGAAAACTTTGTTTAGGAATGGATGATTTGAATAATGTGTGTTGATTAACAGCTTAATCATTCATTGATGATTAAATAAAGCTTTTACTTTAGTTGGTACTTAGTATATTGTAATGTCTGGTGGTTGCTAAGTAAGATTGAGCTAGCTGGCTTTATTAGTCTGGAATTGGCTGGTTGAGCCTTTTATGATTGGGTAAGTCCATATCAACAAGTCCAGCTAAAATGAAATGTAAAATTGTCGGGTGTAATCCACAACTCATAAAAGTGCCACATGCTTAGCTTTTTATGTATGGCTGGCGGTCAACAGCAAACATTTGTTATCGTTTGCTGAAACGTTTGTTGTTACTATTCATGTACGGTAGAAAGTTTCTGCGATATATAGAAAGATAGGTTCCTTGTATTCACATCAAAAAAATTTACAGTAGAAATTTTTTGTCGTACATGTTTCACTATTTGCTCCAGCAATTGTTTACCAATGACCGAATCCTTTATGTATTGTAATTGTGGAGTCACTTTTATCATAAAGATTATACCTGGCGATCGTGTTGTTTCGTGTACTTTCGTTTCGTGTACTTTCGTATTTCGTGTACTTGAAGGTGAAACTCATATTTACCCGAAATGAATTCGTGTACTTGAATGTGAAACCCGTATCCACCCGAAATGAATTCGTGTCGTTTCGTGTCGTGTTTTGTGTATATATTATATAAAATTAAAAATAAAATTTAATTAAAATTTGTTCGTAAATATTATATTCATATGAAATATACATAAAATATTTTATATTTCTATATATAAATTCAAATACAACTCTATAAAAACTTGTAAATATGTATATTTCTGTGTAAAATATATATCTTTATAAAAATAATATTTTTACACAAAAATAATATTAATATATACATAAAATCTATAACTAGTAAATTATGAACATCTTTATTTCGTGTACTTTTTTTTTTTTTCGCTAAATTTTATTTCGTGTACTTTCGTGTACCCGAAATGAAAACCCATATCTGACACTAAATATTTCGTGTAATTTCGTGTTCGTGTACTTTCGTGTTTCGTATACCAAAAATCAAAACCAAAAACCGTATTTTTCGTGTCGTTTCGTATTGTGTTCACGTGTCACGTGCCAAATTGTCAGGTCTAATAAAGATATTGAAAGGGTTGGGTCAGTCGATTACTTTCTCGGACGCATGGCCCATATATGGTTCTAGATTTGTCTGTCTAAATTTTGATTTCGCTGATCTTTGATTTGATTTACCTTTTAACATCAGAGCAGCTTAGGATAATTCTTTGACATGGATGTAGGGGTGACATTTTTGAGTTTTTAAATTGAGGAGAGAAAAGAAAGATTTGAAACTTTCTTTCATAAACGTGTTTCTAATTTTTTTAGAAAAGAACGTAAATGATTTGAAAAGAAATTTTTTTTGCAATTTCTTTCTCAAACTTTTTTCCCATTTTTGGAATGATTGGGAATGATTATCTCATAAAATATTTCTTTTTAATTATTTTTATATCCAAAATTTCTCCTTTCTCCATCAAATATTAGGGAGCAAGTTAAAGAAAATTACTACTCTTCCTTCTACTCTCTTCAAAAAAATTCGGAATACAACGAAATTGTGTCTTTTTCAAATTTACTAAAGTGTGATGAAGGGTATGCTCATTTTCAAATTTTGTTTTTGTATGACAAATATTTGAAAGAAATTTCTCAACGTAGTTTATTAAAGCTAAAATCTTGAACTTTCATTTTGAAATGTAATTTAATTTTCTTTTTAAAAGATCAGAACATTGAGAAGAAATATTTGGTACATAAAACTGGTGCATGAAAACATTGTGAAATATATCTGGATTTTTTACGGATAGTTTCAACTCTTCCCATAATCATTCGTCATGATTATAATAAATTAAACATACTTGTTTATAACCCCTAGTTTATAACCCGTGCAAAGTATGATTATTTTTAATTTTTTATAATTTATTTATAATGTAGTATAGCATTATAAGGGAAATGTAATTTTTATATTTTTTTTATTTTCAGAGCAATATTTATAGCATATGTTCACTGTATTCACAAAATGTTGAATATTGTGATATAATATGATATAAATAATTTTGAAAATAATAAAAATGGTTCTGAAAATTTCATTAATGTTAATATGTTGTTGAAAAGATTTGAATCTTAAACCTTATGCATAAAACAACTACTAGTATTAAATATATGTAATAACCCAGATTTTCGGTAGAATTAAAACTTTTTTTATTATGATTAAGTGCATTAGTGAATAATGATTTCAACGAACCGTGATTGTGATAAATGGATATTGCTTTGGATAATGATCCCGATCTGGGAGTAGTTTCCATTAATAATGTAATTTTAGCTGTTAAGCATTTCATTTACGTTGTATTAGATGGTACGATAGATGTAACCGAACAACATGATATAAAATTCATCGTTTATTAATCGGAATGTCTTTTACACGCGCATTTATTACACCTAAAAATTACAAACTATTTTGAACGTGGCGCATGTCGCAGTTGGAGCGGGGGTATGACAAACAATGTTCGCTCATTGTTTTGAAGATGCCCTCGGAGGTCTCTGTAAGTGCTCTGAGGAACTTGATGAATTCTTCAGAGCCAGCATCAACGACATCAGCTGCCAGGTGCACCATGAAATGCGAATAATCCCCTTCATAATATTTCTTCACCAGGCTAACAAAATTCATCCGCTCAGCCGATACATATGTGTATTTTCATAATAGAGTAATTCAATGGTTGAGGACATAGATAAGAATAATCTATCGTCCAGGAAATGAGCTAATGAACCCTAGGGGGAGATGAAAAATGAGTTAGTGTGACAATCCTAATTTCTGGATTTGAGAGAAGTTTTCACTTTTTGATGAATAGTACTTTCATACGTGAATAGTAATTTGTATGGATGAATAGTGATTTTGTAAGTTGGAAAACTTTTCACACCACCCTATGTACGGGACGTGGTATGGATGTTTCGAAGTCATATTAGGAATCCACGGAGGAAATGAGTGTATGTAAAGACGATCGGAATTCAGAAATTCCAATTTTAATTCTGGCGTAATATTTGACCGAGCAGTGAATTTTATATCAGTATTATCAAGAAATAAGATATTAAAATTGAGGAATTGAGGATTTGATGTTTTATAATTTTATGAAATGAGATTCGAGAATTTAGAACGAAAACCCCTGAGATAGTGAAACGAGCGTTCTAGAAACCGTTGAACTTTATAACGAGATTAAGCGATAAAACGAATAAATTGTGAAATTTGGATTGAGTTCATAACAAGATTAAATATCCTACATGATCATCAAGAGAATTATATCAAGTGGATTAAATGATTTAATCAAGAATTAAATCAAAACAATTTAGAAGTTAAGTGATTTAAATCACTTAAAACAAACAAAAAATCAAACAAATATCAATCAAGCTTCTTGGATACACCTTGCACAAGCCCCAAGAGAGTCAAACTCAGCCACCCAACTGATCTTATCAAGATATTAGATCAAAAGTTAGTTGAACAAGTCAAAGAGAAAAAGGAAAGAAAAAGAAAAGCAAGAACTCATTTTTCCTTAAGAAAAATCTGCTCCTTTTTAGCAAATTCAAAGTACCCCTTCCAAGAATCCAACAATGGTGATCTATAGCTTAAAACAAAGATCTTTCATAGGATAAGGTATGGTAAAAATTTGAGAACCATCCAAGGATTTTACCATTTTCAAATAATTTGTGAAAGTGGTGATGAATAGTAACCTACATGATTTTCTTGTTCTGATCATAAGGTTTAAGCTTTGTAAAGGATTATCTAAGGCTTATTGAAGGATCATCAAGCTCTTCTAGTGTCCCTAGAGCATCAAGGAAGGTAAAACCCTAACCCACCATTTGAGTTCTTATGAGTTTTTGAGATGGTTTTGATGTTATGTAAAGATTAGTGCCTTATAAGAATATCCTTAGATATTTGGCTTTGTTTTGATGTGTAAAATGATGGGTGATAGATTTTAGTCTCACCACTGGACTTATAGAAGTAAGAAGGTTGTTTGTTGAGGTTGTGGATGTATGGTATGCCCGGTGTGGCTTGGTTATGTTGTGACAAAATGGTAATGTTCGATATAGAGCCGTCGTAATGCCCGATTTTTGTAAACCTCGTTAACAGTTGAAGACCGAGACCATAAAAGTGTTTAAGGGTTAACCACTGCATATGTTGGTGTATATATTGTTGTCTAGTTTACGTGGTCGCAAGAATCGTGTCAAAAGAGTTTACGGTTTGTAAGTTATGACCATTTTAGTGAAAGCGATTCGAGGAACAATGTCGTACAAATGTATCAAATTTGATGATTGATAGAGTATATTTTTATATATATTTTAGATGATTTTATTCTCATATTTATTGTGTTTTGCATTGATTTGGATTTTCATTTAATAGATTTTATTGTTTTATTGTAGGAAATAAAGAATTCATGACTTGGAAGGATTTGGAGCAAAAAGAGCTATTTTGGAGATAAAATAGGAAAAAATTCGTATTATTGGGCTACACGGGCTGCCTGCACTGTTTGGGCCATATATTGAGTTCCAGTCAGAATTTGACGATCTTACTGTCCACGCGAAGCTTAGGGAATTATCTTTAATTCAGAGGTGGTCCAGTAAGCAAAATCCAACTGGAAGAGCCCAGAAACAGAGGAGAAAAAGAAGTGACGAATTTTACAAGAAAATCCTATTTAATTATGGATATCTTTTTGTAAATTGATTAGGATATTAAAAATACTTTTATTAGGAGATAGAGATTAGATTTTATTATAAAAAGAAGGAGAGAACGTGGGAAGGGGAGAGAGACATAGATAGACGTATTTTTACTTTTTACAAAAGCTAGGTTTGGTTTTTTCTCTCTTCATCTCTTCCTTTGTAAGCACTTGGTTTAATTTGGATCTTCATTGTTCTTCGTTAATACAAAGTTTAAGGTACTCTTTATCTCATCTTGTTTATTAGTATATGTTTTATATGGCTTTCTTCATTATTATTGTTATTATTAGTTTTTATTCTACCATGAGTGAGTAGTTTAATTCTAGGGTATTAAGGGGAGCCATGTTTGCACCATGATTTGAGCTTAATTTGATTAGTAGATTGATGGGTAAAGAGTAATTCTGATTGATATGTTATAATTCTTAATTTGTGTAATTGCGCAATATCATGGATTAATTGATTGCAATAGGAGTAATAGATCGAGAGATTTTACTACTAGAGGCTTACATACAATTAGCGGAATTGAAGGTGAGTGTGAAAACATCATTAGATATTCTGAAAGTGTTAATGCTTGAAAAAGATTAACCATTGCTTTAATTACTTAATCCCATTGAAAAGCTATACTTTTGTGATTTGTTTGGTGTAAACATGGTGAACCTGAATTGCCCTAGATCCTTTAATTAATTGATTTAAAACTTTGTTAAATTTGTTTTAGTAGTTAATAAAATTCTCAAACAATCGTTGTGACTAGAAACTGAAACTGTCTCCTTGAGGATTCGACCCGTATTTGCTAGTATCTACTACAATTGATACCGTGCGCTTGCGGTTAGACGTAATTTAACACATCAAGTTTTTGGCGCCGCTGCCGGGGAGACGCCTAGTTTCTATAATTTTAGTTTGATTGTTTTAGATTGTTTCTCTTGTCTCTTTGGAACACTTGTTCCAATTGAGACCGATTTTACTACTTTTCCTTGTTTAGTTGTTGATGCCCAGGACCAGGTCTCAAACGAAAGAAGATCAAGCGAAAGATGATACAACTCCTCTTAGTCCAGATTCTGGAATTACTTGTCAACAATACATAGATCAACAAAGGAAAGAGAAGCAGCAAAAGATACCTAAATCAAAGATTGAGATGGCGGACCTTCCTCCCAAATCTTTGAAGAATTACTCACAGCCCTCTCCGAGTGGGGTACTTACTGGCCTTGCTATGCCAGCAATTCAAGCAGCAAATTTCGAGATCAAGCCTGCTTTGCTCACTATGATCCAACAGAATCAATTTGCTGGCCTTGCCTCTGAAGACCCTACAAATCATCTGCAACGGTTTCAACAGCTCTGTTCTACAATTAAACATCAGGGAGTCACTCCAGACCAGTTGAAAGTCATGTTGTTCGGTTTCTCTCTTCGTGATAAAGCTAAAAAATGGTTGAATGATATTGACTTGACCGAGTGGGATAAGATTGCTCAAGCCTTCTTAACTGAGTTCTTCCCTCCTAACAGAACCGACGATTTGATCGACAAGATGATGGGTTTTAAGCAAGATTATGGTGAATCTCTACGGGATGCTTGGGACAGATTCAAGGATTATCAACGTGCATGCCCTCACCATGGTCTTGAGAAGTGGTTTCTGCTTAAACGCTTCTACAATGGTCTTGATCCTGAAACAAAAGGTATGGTTGATAACGCTGCAGGTGGTGTATTTCTGTATAAAGGAGTTGATGATGCACATGCTTTTCTTTCAAATTTTGGCTGCCAATCACTTCAGTAATCCGAGAGCAACCAAGAAAGGGGGTAAACTTGAAGTGGATGCTTATTCTTTATTATCATCTCAACTAGCTGCATTAACTCAGGAGATCCACTCATTGAAGACATCTCAGCCCTCTACTCAACCTATGAGCATCAATGCATTGTCATCCATGGCTCCTATGAATAATCCTGTTTGTGAAGTCTGTGGCATCCAAGGCCACTATGGTAACGATTGCCAATACAATGCTCAAAATTCACATAATTTTTAGATGGAGCAAGCAAATGTTTTCCAACAGAGGCAGCAGTACAATCCGTACTCCAACACTTATAATCCTGGTTGGAAAGATCATCCGAACTTCTCATATAGGAACAATAATGCTCAGAATTCAAATGTTCCTAATCAGCAGCAATATCAGCAATCGTACCAGCCTCCTCCACGGCAGCAGTATAGGCCCCCTCAAGGACCTATGAATCCCCCTGGATTCCAAAGGCCTCCTCAAAATTATGCTACTCAAGCAAATCAAGCTGCACAGGCTGATAATCAAGGTGACATGATGAAGATATTGTTACAAATGCAAAAGAGTATGGAGGATACCAACAGAAAGATGAACCACATGGAGATTCATAACAAGATGTTGGAAACTCAGATTGCTCAAATGGCTAGTTCTTCATCTACAAGGCAACAAGGCTCTCTACCAGCACAATTAACTCAGCCAAAGGAAAATGTGAATGCCATTGCTCTTAGGAGTGGTCGTACATATGATGCTCCTCCAATGCCTACTGACGATGTTCCTACTGAGCAAGAAAAAGAGGATTCTGAGGAAGACAAGGTAGAGAAAGTTGTTGAAGATGCAAGTGAAGGTGAAACTGAGGAAAGCAAGAAAAAGGACAAAGAGAAGACTGCAGTTACTCCTCCACCATTTGTGCCAAAGCTCTCATTCCCTAGCAGGATGAACAGAACTAAGGTGGACCAGCAGTTTGGTAAGTTCATGACACTTGTCAAGAATCTTGAGGTAACAGTTCCTTTCACTAATTTAATTTCTCAAGTTCCATCATATGCAAAGTTTCTTAAGGATATTCTCACTAAGAAAAGGTCTTTTGGTGAGGTAGAGACAGTAGCTTTTACTGAAGAGTGTAGTGCTGTTTTACAGAATAAGTCTCCACCTAAGCTTAAAGATCCTGGTAGTTTTTCGATCCCATGTCATTTAGGTGCATTGTTCATTGATAAAGCTTTATGTGATTTAGGCGCTAGCGTCTCAGTCATGCCTCTTTCGGTTTTTCAAAAACTAAATATGGGAGAATTAAAATGTACACAGATGACTTTGCAAATGGCAGACCGTTCGATAAAATATCCCCTTGGAATTTTAGAGGATGTGCCTGTTAGGGTTGGAAAATTCTATATTCCTGTAGACTTTGTAGTTCTAGATATGGAAGAGGATAGCCAGATACCTATTATTTTAGGTAGACCATTTCTCTGTACTACAGGTGCTATTATTGATGTTAAAAGTGGGACTCTCACATTGAGTGTTGGTGATGATAAAATTGCTTTTACTCTAACCTCTGCTCTTAAATCCCCTTTGTTTGAGAATACTTGTTGCAGGATTGATGTTGTAGATGAAATTGTCCAAGATTATACTCCTCAAATTCTATTGAATGATGCATTGGAAGCAGTGCTCATGCTTGAAGCTTCAGTAGGAGAAGGACATGCTGAAGTCGATTCATTGATTCTTGAGTTGGATGGTGCAGCTGATCCGAATTGTGAGGTAACCAACATTGTCACTTCTTGTGGTCAACCTCAGCCGATAGAGTCGGAGAAGCACCTTAGAGGTGTGAAGAAGAAAAAAAAGAAGATTTGGCCATTGGGTAGTAAAATCAAGTTGAAGTCTGAGGGGAGATTTTTGTGGAAAGCAAACAATCAAGATATCAACGTTCGTAGGAATGGTCTTTCTGTTGAGGATGGTTCAGTAATTCTTTTGAGACCGCCTTGAGTTGAGGAAGTGACGTCGAGCCAACGACGTTAAACAAAAGCGCTTCTTGGGAGGCAACCCATGGATCATGCTTCTGCAAAGGGGAGTTCTTCTTTCCTTCTATTTTATATATTGTAGACTTATTTGTTTAGTTAATGAGTCATTGAGGACATTGATTCGCTTAAGTGTGGGGAGGTGTTCTCGGCGTAGTGTATATATACTCTCTATCTATAAAAAAAAATGAGTGTTGTTGAAAAAAAAAAATGAATTTTGAGCAGGTTGCAGCTCTGTAACGCAGGCTGCACCTGCGTTTCTGACATTGGGGCAGTTTGCGGGTGTGTAACGCAGGCTGCGCCTGCGTTACTGTATTGGGGGCAGGTTGCGCGGCTGATGCGCAGCTTGCGCATGCGCGTCTGTCCTTGGCGCTGGTTGCGCTGCACGCGCGCGGTTGGCGCGGCAGCAAGGTTTTATCAGAATTGTCGACTGTGCTGTGTTGTTGTGCGGACTGTTCAGCTGTGTTGTATAAAAAAAAAAAAAATCCTTTCAATCCCCAAATTCTATTTATACTCTCCCCTTTACACCTAATTCTTTTCCTATTTCAATTCCAAAACCTCCCATCTCTCCACCAAAATTCTAAACCTATGACTATTCTAATTCTTATTTATTATTATTATTATTTATTATTATTATTTATTATTATTATTTTTTTTATTATAATTATTATTCATATTTATTATTATTATTATTATTATTATTATTATTCTTTATTATTATTATTATTTATTATATTTATTATTATTATTATTATATACCCACCTATACATACAAATCCAATTCCTCTTCTATTTTCTTTAAATCTCTAAAAATTCAATTTTAAAGAGGAATTAATTGCAAGTTCACCTCTTTGATTCGTAGTTGGGATATCTCTTCTCTATTTTCTTTTTATTACGAATTTGTGTTCTTGTCAGTTTGGGGTTTTGTATTAATTTTGTTAATTGGGTATTTTTGGTAGGATATTTCTTGGTGGTTGTTGGTGGTGCGTGGATGGCTCCTAAGCAAATGAGGGATGGTTTTTACACCCGACACCTTGATTCCAGGGGATAGTGTAGTTTTATTTTGTTTTTAGTTGTAGTTTTGTATCTTGTTCATCGGGGACAATGAACCGCTTAAGTGTGGGGATGAGTTCTCAATGTTTAAAAAAAATCCAAAAAAAAAATATAAATTTAAAAATCCAAAAAATTAAAAAATTAAAAATACCAAAAATAATTCTAGCCATGCAATTTGATTAGTTGTTGTATTTTGCTTGATACACCCATGCATGCGTATAATTCTTGTGTTTATTGACGCTTTTGTATGAGAAGTGACGTGCTTTGTTCTTGTGCACACACTTACACTAGCAAGTTGAAGCTGGTAGACTTAATTGGATGTTGTAAGTGATTATAATGACATGAATATGTGCAAGATGACTTGGTTTTAATGCTTTGAGTACAAGTAGGTGCGTTAGAGAGTCTTGTTACTTAGGATTGATTATGTTTTGTCACACCAAGTGAGTTTTGAGCCTATATGCATATCTTTTGCATGATTTTTCGTTTGCTTGAGTGTCCACATGTTGTTTCATTGCTAGCACTTACTTGAGATCTTTCTTGAAATGCATGACATTACTTGATGATGAGATGATAAAGGCACTTAGGTTTAACCTCGTATTTCCCATATTTCCACACCTTTTATACATGATCAATAAGTTAACCCTTTGAGCTTAAATCCTATTCTTTCGGTGACACACCACATTACTTGCCATTATCCTTTTTATTCTATTGGCCTTACATTGAATTTGAACCTAAATTGTCAAAGGCTAGTATCGTGTTTAAGGGAGTAATAAGGTGTTAAGGGTTTTATTGTTGGTCATACTTTTGGGGAATTATTTATTTTGGTTGATGCTTGTTAGTCGAAATTCATAAAATATCTATGGATCATTGTGCTTATTCCTTGGCTCTCAGAAAAAAAAAAAGAAAAAAAAAGAAAAAAATAGAAAGAAAAAAAAGAAAAAAAGAGAGAAATAAATAAATAAATTTGAGAGCATTCTTATGTTTGTATGATCCTTCTTCATTCGACTAGTCAAGTTATTATGTAAGGGTTATTGAAAAATCCAAGTGTGGGGAAGTATTCATTGGTTTTAATAAGTATGGGAGTTGTTTGAATTTCATTGTCGGGTACTAGCTTTTGACACTTCACCTGTTTTAGCTTTACTTGACATACCTGGTCCCTAGCCCACGCTACAACCCGAATAAAGACCTTTTGATTGTCATCAGTGATGTATGTTGTGTTGAGAGTGAGATTGATTGCGAGTGTCAAGTTGTGTTTATGATTTTGTTGGAATGGAGTGATACACTTAACCTTGTTCTTGAGTGAATATTCGTTTTTGAGTGAAAGGTGAGTTATTACTTGTTTTGGCATAGAAGATCCCGGGTTTAGACTTAAAGATGTATTTCTTGTGGGCTTAGCATGATTACCACCGATTTTTACACTTGACATGAATTTTTATGACCTTCTGCATGTTGGTTGAGTAGACTACGTGAATACTTGCACTTTCGACACCAAGACATCGTATGTTTGCTTTGATTCTTAAGTTGATGTGGCATGAGAGGACTTGTGTGTGTGGTGTTGTGTTAGCATTGATCTTTTGCATGATTAGATGAATTTTGTGGGTATATTCACTATAAACCCTCACGAGACAACACTCGTCCTACTAGGGCTGCCTAGGGGTTTAACGGCTTGTTGCATTTGCTCAATGCAATCGTGTCATCTACGAAAGTGATGTTTGTTAGGACTTAGTTTTTATTTCACTTATTTGCCCGAGGACGTGCAAATGATAAGTTTGAGACCCTAAAAAATGGAAATGGAGTATGATATTTTGAGAATAAATGATAAGGTCAGTTAGCAAAGTATGTGCGAAGGTTTCAAGTTAAAAAAGATTATTTTCCGATTTTATAAAAATGCTTAAGTCAAGGTTGCGCAATCGAAAACCCCTAGGAACGTGACTTGGAAATCAACTTTATAAGTGATTAAATATAACTTGAATTCGAGGACCGGTTTCGACCCAAACTTATGACTTAAGTATTTGTCAACTAACCTGGACTTAGTATGAGCTTAAAGCGAGCTAGTAATGCCTTGGTTGTGTTTCGCTGGTGTCTTTAAGCGTTGATTTATAAGTGGATTATCCAGGGGATTAATCGTACATTTTCTTTGACTTTGTCTAGATTGTCCGACATCGTCGCGAACCCCTAACACTTCTCGAGCATCAGGCAAGTTTTCTAAATCTATACTTTGAAGTATTGATTATATAATACTGCTTTTACCATGTATATTGTTATACAGTTGTGCGATAATCTTATTTCCTGTTGAAATAGAATTTGACCTTGGGATTATATACGATCTTTTGAGTTAAGTATTTATGAACCGGTATACCTTGTTGCTCTAGATATAAGAGCGTATTCATTGTTTTCGACTCTAAATCGGGAGTCGGTATTTTGTGATATAAAGATAGTCGTGGAAACCCGGAGGGATTCCAGCGGCAGTTTATTATTAATTTTGAGGAATGTTATTTATAAACATTAATTATATATCCATAAAGTACTAATTACTTGGAAACCATTCGAGAATTGTTATTTGAATATGATATCATTCGAGGAATTGTATTTGCTTACTATATCCATAAAGGTTATATTGAATTACCTTATAACTTTGTCTTTTATATTATATTAGAACTTTGTTCATGGTATGAATAATAAAGTTTGCAGAGATATTATGATAATGATATTTGAAGCACTATGATAGTACTGATTTTGAATATATTCCGTTGAGGGAATAATTTAAGTATCAAGATATTTTGGACAATTATTATCTTATACCCGCTATTTATTCTGGGTTTAAATTAAAGGCAGAATTATGCCATACTTTCATTACCTTGCTGATCTATCGCTCACTCTTGCTATTGTTTTATATATATTATATAGCAGCGAAGCAGGATGCCAATGGGACGGCACATATCCCGTAAGGCATTTCCATAATCAGTTTCTAGCAGGGATTCCGAGAGTAGTACGAACCAGTCGAATCAGGCTGCAGCTTTTGGTATTCATCCTATGTATAGATATGAATGGTATGAGAGGAGTGTGAGCATCAGAAGGCTAAGCTGGTAATGTAACATTACTTAAAAGTTGTATTAGTGATAGATTCAAAGGACATTAGGGTATTGTAATAAAAATTATTTATTTCGCAGTTGTTGTATTGTGTAGTTTCTGAGACTCTAACATGTGTGTGTGAGAGAGATATATATTGTGGGGCCACAAGCCGTTGAATTGTGTACATTGCAAGTAATACAGGTAAGAAGGAATAAATGGATCGTGACTACTTGTTAGGTCTGATAAGATTGTAGAAGGGGGGGAGGGTTGAATACAATCTATACCATTTTATCAAAATTTGTCCTTTGAATAAAATTTCTTTTAAACAAATTTGTGCGGAATGAATTAACACAGATTTCAAGTTGAATATAACAATATATTAACTTGATGGGTGTTACAAAATCAGTACAGATTATTATCAAGTAATTAATAACTAATTAGAAAATTCGACATGAACTTTTCTAATTTAGTTAATAAAAATCAAGTTAAGAACTAGGAAACTTAATTCGCTAGTAGTACAAGAATCACAAATAAACAAGTTCCACCGGATAAAATATTACAAAGGAGATGAACTTGATTTTATGGGAATTAATTTGATCTTGGTGTTCTTGAGTAATTGAGAGAGAATGAAGCTGCTGTGTTTTCTGGATGAAATGTCATGTCTGTGTATTATGATGCTTCTGATGCTTTCTGTTCTTTTATATCAACAACAAACATCCTGCTGCCTTCTTAAAAAATGACTCGGTCATAGTATAACTTGGCAGAGATAGTATAACTCATTCCCTTGTAATAGTATGGATTATACTCTGAAATAGTATACATTAACTTAAGTAATAATATACTTAAAACGTTGGTAATAGTATAATTACCTCGGCAATAGTATAGTTATAACTAAGTAATAGTATAACTAATTAAGGGATAGTATAATTTCGGTGATAGTATGGATGGCTGGAAATAGTATAGCTGAAATATCTTGGTAATAGTATGCAGAAGCCTCCAGAAATAGTATAACATATCTCCAGAAATAGTATACCAGAAATAGTATGCTGAAGCCTCCAGAAATAGTATGGCTTCCAGAAATAGTATAACATAGCTCCAGAAATAGTATACCAGAAATAGTATGCTGAAGTCTCCAGAAATAGTATAACTTCCAGAAATAGTATAGCTTCCAGAAATAGTATAACCTCCAGAAATAGTATAACCTTAATTCCAGAAATAGTACAACATACTGGCCATTTCGACAAAGCAAAAGAACCTGCCATTTTTTCTTTTCAATTCGTGGACTTGCTTTGTTTTATTAGGACGGGTTCCGTAGAAATGTTTTTTAACCCGCACAGCTTATAATCTTTAATTAATAAATAATTAATTTAATTCAGAAATTATAAAAATAAATATCTAATATTATTATATATTTATAAATATAATTTTCTAATTAAATAAAATATTTATTAATATAAATAAATCCTTAAGCTCTAAGCTGCGGTTACCTGAGCGTCTGGAACCGGACTCCTTTTGCTTAGCAAAAAATACAACAATTCTAACCGGAGTTTCAGCATTAAGAATATATCACTTTGCATTTCTTTGTGATAAATCTTTTTCCTCACAGCCAGCCCACTTGATAGTAAAATCCTTGTGGTTAATTAATTTAGCACTTCTGTTGCTTGCACAATGATTTTCTCTCATACAAGTCTTGATATCTTGAACCACTGAAGTTAATGACGAACAACCACTGTTTAATGTTGACACTCGATGTACTGTCTGGTTCATGAGTGACTAACCGCAATGACTGTTCTTCATATATTGACTTTAAAATCTGGTTCCTTTTGTTTTCTCCTCTCTCTCTTTACTTCTTCTGTACTGCCTCTGTCACTGTTGAATCTCTGTCACTTTAAACGAATCCACTTCTTAACGAATACTTCACTAAGGCTTGATCAGATGACTGAGCTTCTTTCAATGTAGTAATTCCTCAAATATGTAGATTGACCTTGATCTTTTTCTTCTGACAGATAATACAATCTGAGATTCTTTGTGACAGTCTATATACTGTTTACTATTACAATCTTGTTTAAGTTGAGTTGTATCCTCGAAATACAAATAGGCTACATCATATGCCTTTCAATCTCCCCCTATTTGTTTGTTAGACAATAATAAGCAAATACCTAGAGGATAACTCAACTAACTCACTTAAACAAGAAAAAGATTAAGCATTTAAGAGCTTAGCAAATAGTACATTAAAAAAATTTCTCTGGTTTGAATTTAACAATTCCAGAATCCTCAGTTGATGAAATGATAGATGATTGTTCCTCTAGCACTGAACTGATCTTCAATAGATAACTCATCTTCAATTCTGATTCTTCATATCTCTGCCTGATGATCCTTCACATCTTACACTGGTGATTATCAGCAGTTCTTGATTTACAATCACTTCCCTTCTCTGACACAGCTTTTCTCACTAAAGAAAAACAATTGTTCCTACTATGTAGACAATGGTGAATCAATACTATTTCTATAACTTCTGAGAAATCTACTACTCCTCCACTTAGCCTTTATATATAGTACATTGAAAGACTAATAGAATAGTATTGTGATGTACTCATCCTTATATCTCCACTTTCATCTCAACTGAAAGTTCCCTTACTTTTCCATCTAAATCTCCCCCTTAGTAATTTGACTTGCTTGCTTCTCCTCCTAAGCACAGTCTGTAAATGCTCCCCCTTTCTAACCTAGTCTCCTTTTTCTTGTACCCCTTTACTTCTCCCCCTTAGTTGAGGAATCCTTCAATCAACTAGTTGACAAAGTAGTTGTACCAATTATAGAGTTCTTTGTTAGAAAAGAAGTTTCATTTTCTTCCTCACTGTGAGTGTGTGATAGTGTTTAGTGTACCTCACAAGTGTTTCACTCTTCTCTCCACTCATTTGTGTTGAGTGTCTCACTTCTCTCTGTGTTTACACTCTTGCTCACTGGTGTATCACTCATATCACTCATAGCTCCAACATCCATTAGTGTACCTACAAGGAAAAATCACCCTAGCCCCTTCAAGAGAGGTCAGTGGTGGTGCAATGGGAGTTCGCAAATCCCAAATCCTCGTTGGACTCGTCAGACGAATCTGAGTCATAATCTACAAGTTACTAGTTTTCCCTTTTTAGGGTTTTCATATTTGAATTCTGAGAAGGTAAACAATGATCTATAAATTTAGCATTGAGATCAAGGTTCCCTTCTAATGTCTGTGAAGACATCACCTTGTTAAACTCATCAGGTAAAATCTGAATCATAGTTCACAAGTTGCCAATCCGCACTTATGTCGGACTCGTTACCCGCAGGATCCAGAGATGTTCCCTCTGGGGAGTTAGATAATGATCTTGTTGAATTTTGCATTGAGATCAATACCTTCTCTCGAGGTCTGTGAAGACTCTTGATTCATTTAAGAACCTTTAACTTATAATCCTAACCGTAAAATGGTTGGATGACAGGTTTCCGTCAATTCATCCTTAGTGTGTGCAATCTCACTTTGTGCATATGAAATATTTTGAATAGTGTATAAGATAGTGACTCTCCAACTGAATATCCCACACATCCTTATTTGCTGCATCAAGTGCAATTACTCCCTGGTGACCTTTTGTCTAACAGGTTACTTCCTTTTAGGGGGTAAGATAGAATGTGTTTGAGTTTTACTGTAGTCTGGGATAAAAGTTGTTGGGTTTACAACCTTATGACTAAACATGTGAGAATACAAAATTCCATGTAGATGAACCTGCATCACAGAATATGAGCAATATAGATAGAATGCATTTTTAACACTGAAAAGTTTTCTAAGAAAATATTGCATTTTATCTTAAGAGAAATGATGTACAATTGTGATTTCAAAAGGTTTAACATATAAGTAATCACAACTACCAAAAGAGATTTTGAGTTAAAAAGTTAAAGAGATCTTGAGCCGGTTTTACTAAACAAGAACATAAGCAAGAATCCAATTAATAATAAATATTAATCGAATTAATGTATGTTAATGTTTAAACCAATACAATCAAAACTATTTTATCATGTTTTAGGTCCTGCATGATAGATACCAACTATTAGAAATTGTTAGCACATGATAGGTCTTGTCTTCCAATTGTTAGATCCTGAAAATCAAACATTAGTTCCTAAACAATTGAATTGACATATACCAATTTGATATCAACAACGGTCCTATATAAGAAATTCTGTTAATAACAAAAACACAACAAAGATTAGAAGTTAAAACAGCATGATATGTGTGTGTTAAACAGAAGAAGTACAAAAGAACCAAGTACAGGGACCTGTTTGTAAGTTTTGAAAATATAGTGACTAAACTGAAAAACTATACAAACTATTTACATACACATGAAAAATAATATACAAAAATAAGAAATAATATACATAATATTAATATTAAATAAAAACTAAAAAGAAAAATACGATTTTTTTATTCAAAAATAACTGTTTTAATAATATTTACAGAATATTAGAAATAAAAGAAAATAATTTACAAAAATATTTACAACAATATAACTACTTAAAAATAGCTAAACAGAAAATAGAAAATACTAAAAATACCATAGGTTATCCTTTTTACAAAATCAAACATTAATAACAAAAGGACAAACACTACAAAATATTGAATAACCTATTAACTATTTACATAAACATTTATAGTACCTTAATAAATCTATATATTTTCTAATAAAATAACTTTCTAATAGAAAATTATTTAATGAGAAAATCTGATTTAGTAAAATATTATGAACATTGCAGTTACTTTAAAATAATGAAATTTTCAACAAAAATACTTTCCTAAAAATTCTAACTTGAGAATTAGAGAAAATTATTTTTAGAGAAAATTTATCATTCTAAAATACAGAAACATGGAGTATAACAAGAGAATGACTATGACAATCCTTTTTAGAAAGATAACAAGTAAGAATTTGGAAAGAATGTCATACCATTTACTTGGTGCTTAGACCTAGGCACCAGCTTCCATGCTTCTTGTTGTTCAGGATCAGCAATTGATTTCTCAGATTCCTTAGATTCTATATCTTGATTCTGAGAAGCCCTTCTAGTTCTTACTCCAACATCTGGATCATCAATGATTAGCTCTATTCCAGGTATACTGTCTGAGAAGGTTAGATCTTGATAATTCGCCTTGTTCTTCATTGTGATGTTGTGTTTGACTAGTTGATCCTTTGTTTACTATCCTCGAGTTATTGCCAGAATGACTTGATGATTCTTCTCCAGTGACATGGGTATCTCCAATATTAAAATTGTTTCCACCACTGTCACTTGGATAATTATCATCATTAACATTTTAAACTTATGACTTTAAGGCAACTCCTCGACAACAACAATTGTTAACTCCTAACAACTGTTTGTTGGTAGACAACCTTGGTTCTAAAAATAAAACTTGATTACCAAGACTGTCTTGTCTGCAATCTTAGAAATAATATTCTAAGTCCAATATACCTTGATCCATAGTAAACAACATTCATTATCAAAGTGATTAGAAGCTTGCAAATAAGCATAAAAATTATTCGAAGTAACTGAACTATGGTAACTTAAGATATTACAATATCCATAGTTCTACTTAGATAATTTTCATATAATGTATAGTAGAATGAGAGAATTTCAAAAGATAAGACAATGATTACTTAGAGGAGTTCTAAGTAATTTCACTCAAACCAATACATCTCACAATTAGTTTGTAAATAGAATTCTAACTAAATATCATTAACTGATATAAGTCAAAACTTCAATACAACCAATTGTTATAACCATGATATTAATTATAGTGAATTTCCGAAAATGATGCATTAATAAGTTCACTAGAATTAACATCTCACAATTAATTGAAGACCACAACAGATAGGTCCAAATTAGTTATGATTCAAATTTATTTTGATAAATGAGGTATAGAGCATATACTAACTTGAATTGCTTTAGGTTCTATAACTCAAATTAATCAAAACAAATAATTAAATACTAAATCTCTATGAGTTAGATTTTAGCATTTAAATATTTTAGTTATCCTTAAATAATCACCACTGAAATATATTACAATTATACACATGGCAATCATTCAACAGATAATTTTCAGCTTGAGGTCTGGATGTAAATAATTTCACAAGTCCTTTCAATATTGATAATTGAATACTTGTAAAATCATTTATGAATTACTTAACAGATGGGATTTACAAATCATATAGCATTAATAAAATCCCAAATTTACAAACCAATCTTGAAAAATTAATTTCATCAAGTGATTTAGCAAACGTGTCTGAAATTTATTCTTAACTAAAGACATGCTCTCTCAAAAGAATTGATACATTATATAAGATGCTTAGCCTTGAGTATTCCACGAAGTTGTTGGAGATGAAATTTTTTCCTTTCGTTCTCCAGCTTTCGTACAACTCATTTGATCTATCTCTGTAGAGATTTTCAATTGTCTCAACAACCAGGAGTGCACTTGTTCACATTCCTCTTGTTAGTTACAGAGGCATGCCTGTACACATCTAATAACAAGCCTAATTGTTTGTAATGCTTTGCATTACTTACATGACCTCTTAACTGAGGGAACCACTAGTTGTAGAGTTTCTGTTTGTATTATACTTGTAATAGGCATCAAATCCTAGTTGTGTAACTGTACAAATAGAGTCTAGAATAATGCTTGAAAGAAGTTCCATGGTTCATGCCTCAAGCAAGGAGTTAAAGACTGCCAAATAATCACAGTTGGGATTTGAAGAAATGAAGAATTTGCCTAAGTACCAATTCGAGAAGTATATTTGTCTATTCGAGAAGTCCAGCATTCGAGAAGTCAGAGATTCGATATCTCAAGACACTATTCGATATCTCTGAATACACTGTTCGATATCTCATTCGATATCTCAGGGATTCGATATGTCTACTACTCTATTCGAGAACTCAAGAAGTCAACAAGTCAAGATGGTATTCGAGTTCTCAAAGAGTCAACAAGTCAAAGTTCCATTCGATATCTCAAGGACTCAGAAAGCTATTCGACAACTCGAGGATTCGATAAGTCAAATGTTCTATTCGACAACTCAAGGAATCCTGATGGAAAAGAGCTATTCGAGAAGTGGTTCGATATGTCATTATAACAGTATTCGAGAACTCAGAGTTATCGATCAAGTCAATTCTAGTTCTCGAATCACTTACTTAGTCACTTCTCGAATACATTCTTGGAGACAAAATACTGAAGAAATTGTACAAGTCAGAAACCTGCAACAAGCCAATGCACTTTATGGACCACAACCTGTAACGTGCTCTGGAAAGCCTACAAGGAAGCTTGGAGAGATATAGAAGAGACAAGGAGCTAAAGAAGTGGATCTAAACAGGCTTTGCAAAGTCAAATCTGTAACCGTTTGGACACTTACTCAAAAAGGATAGACAGACTAGAAAGTAATTTGTTTAGCTACCTTATTTGCAGTAAGTGGGCTGTATCCATGTTCTATAAGGACACAGCCTCACTTCATAACTTAGTAACTTTTGTGAGTCTAGTTTTTCATACATTGTAAGCTATATCTCTCTGAGAAAAACGAAGCTGAGAATACTACCATTTGTATTCACAGATTGTAGCAACCTTTATCTAATATACATTAGATTAAAGTGATATTGCGTGTTGTGTTGTTTATTTATCCGCACCTTCACTTCTACACACACAGGCACTTATCTGCTACATAGACTCAATCAAGAAAAGTTCAAGAATCCATTCACCCCCCCCCCTCTGTATTCTTTTACCGTATTCAATACTCAACAAGTGGTATCAGAGCGGGCTGTTTATTCAAAAACAGAGAAACGATCATGAGTTCGAATACACCAAAGACTACAGGAACGGTGAAGGTCCCTAAGTTTGATAAAGAAAACTTCAACCTCTGGAAGATAAAGATGATGTTGTTCATCAAAGCCTCTCATCCCTTGTATCCTGAGATTCTCAAGAATGGTCCTTTTGTTCCACAACAAGAGATACCAGAGAAGACTGTTGGAACCATAACAATCCCTAGAACTTATGAGGCCAAGGATCCATCAAAGTGGACAGAGTCAGAAAGGGAGAAGGTTGCTCTTGACAGCCACCTCATGTTGCTCATCATTGATTCCATGGATATGTCAATGTTTGCAAACATTGCATCATGCACGTCTGCTAAAGAGATGTGGGATCACATTGAGGTGTTGTGTGAAGGGACTGATGAGGTTAAAGAAAACAGGAAACAGATATTGGTCACACAGTATGAAGCTTTCATGGCACAGCCCAAGGAAAGCATCACTGAGATGTTTGAAAGGTTTCACAAGCTAGTTACTGAGTTGCAGATGAATGGAAAGGTTTACAGCACCAAGGAGTTAAATATGAAATTTCTGTTGTCTTCACCAAATCATCTGGAGCAAAGAGTCATTTCTCTAAGAGAGAGAGATTTGAACAAAGTCACCTATGATGTGCTCTATGGAGTACTAAAGACTCATGAACTTGAGTTGCTTCAGAAAAGGGCTATCCAAGCCAACCAAGGTAGGATGATAAACACATCATGTGCCTTGATTGTCAACAAATCCATTCTGGACCTAGAAGCATCTACAAGCCAACTAAGGATAGAGGAGGTGGCAGATGATGAAGAAACTGAAGCTGGGGTGAGTGAACCTGTTGAGGAAAAGGAGGAAGAAGAAGAGGAGTTTTACACTCTGGAAGAACTTGATGGGATGGAAAATACTTCATATGCTTTCATGGCCAGAAAATTTCCAAACATCAGATTTAAAAGAAATCAACCCTTCAAACCCAAAACTCAAAACCATTCAGCCAACAAGAACAAGGCACCTGTGAAACCAAACAGAAATAAGTTCAAAACCGGTTATGTGGATAGGTCATCTGTAAGGTGTTATAGATGCAATGACCTAGGGCATTTTGCCAGTGAATGCAAGAAGCCTAAAAAGAAGGATAGAGATTATCTTGAGCTAGAAGCTAAGTATGAGGCCCTTCTGAAAAAGCAGACACATGGTAAGGCCTACATAGCTGAAGGGAAGTGTTGGGATGATTCTGAGAGTGATGAAGAGGAACAAGAATTCTGCAACTATGCCTTGATGGCCAACTCCAAGGAGGACTCATCTTCATCTGATTCTCAGGTACCATCTCTCACTACTATAGACATGTCTGTTTCTGAATACAAATCCATGATTGAACAATTATCTGTTGAAATGTTTAATATTCATACTAGTATGACTGCTGCTAATGAGGAGATTGCTAAACTGTCTACTAGAAATGAAGTATTAACCAAAAAGAATGAGGAACTTGAGCTAACTGCTATGCAAGTAGAAAACCTTAAGAAAGAAGTTGAATATTTGGAGAACAAGGTTCTATGTGCTAGTCAAGTAGAGAAGGCTCTTAGGGATGAATTAGCTGAGAATGAATTCAAACTTAAAACTTTCAAGAAATCATCTGGTTTAGTGCAATCCTACTGTGAGAAAATTGAAGCTAAACCCAAAGCAGCTATTGGACTTGACTATGACTCTCTCAAACAAAGGAAAGGCTATGCTGTCATTGAAGAGGACACAGCTGTTCATGAGAAAGTGCCTCACATTTTGAGAAAAACTGAAAATCCAATTTTTAAGGAATCAACATTTGAAATTGATGAGGATGCCTTACTCATCAAGCAAATGTTGAATGATGAGGATGAGGCACAATCTAGTGAACAGCAAGCATCCTCTAAGGGTGAGAGTGTCAAGTCAAAGACCAAGAAGCCAGTAGTTGATAGGCCAAGACCTAAGAAGTTTGTTAAGTTTGTCTCAGCTGGGAAGAGTGAATCAGAAAAGGAAGTGACTAAAAGGAAACAGAACAGAAATGGCAAGTTAGGGATTAACAAGGATAACAACTATGCTTATATGCCTAATGCCCCTAGGAAAACTTGTCAGAACTGTTTCAGTACCAACCATCTAACTCATGCATGCAAGAAACCTGTTGGTAGTGTGTCTAAACCTTTCTATGATTGTTCTGTGCCTCTAAGACATAGAGATGCACCCTTCTGTGATAAATTTGACTGTATGCCATGCAATATGAATGTTATGACTAGTTGTTTTAATTTAAGAAGATAGTTCATTGATGGTTGTATCAGTCACAATTCTCACACACACTACACAAGGTCAAAGTCTTCAAGTCCTCCTAAAGCTAGGAAGGTACCTTTGTCACCTAAGTCTGAAACCTCAGGTTCTAAGACTTCCAACAGTGACAAGAAGACTGACACTAAGAAAGTTAACAAGCATGTTGTTTATGATAAAACTGTCTCTAAGTCACATGGACCCAAACTTGTTTGGGTACCAAAGGAAAAGTAATACCTTTGTGGTTGCAGGGCAAAGAAAGTGAAAAGAAGGTCATGTGGATTTTGGACAGTGGATGCTCAAATCATATGACTGGTGATATGGCCCTGCTATCACAGTATGAGGAAAAGGCTGGCCCAATGGTTGCTTTTGGAGATGACAGCATGGGTAACACATTGGGATATGGCAAGCTGAAAGTTGGAAATGTCATCATTGAAGATGTAGCACTAGTCAAGGGGCTCAAGCATAATCTGTTAAGTGTTGGTCAGTTTACTGATAGAGGATTCAAAGTGAATTTTGACAAAGATGAATGTTTGATCACCCACAAGAAGACTGGTGATTTTGCTCTATCTGGAGTAAGGAAGGGAAGCCTGTTTGTAGCCAATATGGACTCTGCAAACAAGGACAAAATTTGTTGCTTTTACTCAAAAGCATCAAATGAAGATTGTTGGCTGTGGCACAAGAAACTATCACACCTGAACTTCAAGGCCATTAATTCTCTAGTCAAAAGAGAGTTAGTGAGAGGCATGCCCACACTTGAATTCTGCCAAGAAGGAGTGTGTGAGGCTTGTCAAAAAGGAAAAATGAAGAGATCAAGCCACAAGTCAAAGACAGTGACATCTGTAACCAAGCCACTACAACTTATCCATATGGATTTGTTTGGGCCTGTTAACATAATGTCACTTGGAAGAAAGAAGTATGCCCTGGTAATGGTTGATGATTTTTCAAGGTATACATGGGTAGAATTTCTGGCATCAAAAGATGAGGCTCCACAAGTAATCATTGAGCATATAAAGAAAGTTGACAAGGAAGCAAAGGCAAACGATGCAAGTGTGATTGCATTGAGGAGTGATAATGGAACAGAGTTCAGAAATGCCACACTTGAAGCATTCTGCAAAGAGAATGGCATTTCTCGGCAATTCTCAGCTCCAAGGACTCCACAACAAAATGGAGTTGTTGAGAGAAAGAATAGAACTCTAATTGAGGCTGCTAGAACAATGTTACTTGATGCAAAAATGCCCACATGTTTTTGGGCTGAGGCTGTGAGCACTGCATGCTATATTCAGAATAGAAACCTCATCAACAAAAACACTGGAAAGACTCCTTACAACTTGATGACTGGAAAGAAGCCTACACTGAAGTATATTCATACTTTTGGAAGCAAATGCTTTGTACTTAAGGACAATTCTGAATATGTTGGAAAGTTTGATGCAAAAGCATTTGAAGGAATTTTTCTTGGCTATTCTATGGAAAGAATTGCATACAAGGTTTATGTCATCAGTCAAAAGAAAGTTATGGAAAGCACAGATGTAACATTTGATGACAGCAAACTACCTGGACTAGAAGAAGCCAATGATGAAGACAAAGATCCATTGAAGTTTGATAATCTAGATGATTCTGATGAAGAGACTGAAACTAGAGTTGAAACTCAAGTTCAACAAACTCAAGTGAATAATGATACAAGAGAGGAATTTGTGCCAATCAATAGTGAAGAAACAAGCATCCAAGACACACCTGTGAGTAATGGCAACTTCACAGGGGGAGGAAATGAGGATGATCATGATGAGGATGATGAAGCAACATCAAGGATGAGAAATCAGGCTGAACACTCAAGGAAATGGGATAGATCACACACTGCAGAGCAAATCATTGGAGATCCTAATGCAGGAGTAAGGACTAGGAGAGCAACTCAAAATGAGTGCCTCTATGGATGTTTTCTATCACAAGTTGAGCCTAAGAAACTTGATGATGCATTGTTGGATCCAGATTGGATTATTGCCATGCAAGAGGAGCTGAATCAATTTGAAAGGAACAAAGTATGGGAACTTGTGCCTGCACCAAAGAATAGAACCATTGTTGGAACAAAATGGGTTCTGAAGAATAAGATGGATGAAGATGGTGTAATAATAAGAAACAAAGCAAGGCTGGTTGCAAAAGGATACTCTCAACAGGAAGGCATTGATTATGATGAGACATTTGCTCCTGTTGCTAGATTGGAAGCCATTAGAATATTCTTGGCATTTGCTGCTCATTCAAACTTTAAAGTTTATCAAATGGATGTCAAGAGTGCATTTCTAAATGGAGAGTTGGAAGAAGAGGTTTATGTGCAACAACCACCTGGCTTTGAGGATCCACATTTCCCAGAATTTGTCTACAGATTGCTTAAGGCATTGTATGGACTTAAGCAAGCTCCAAGAGCATGGTATGATACTCTATCACAATTTCTTCTTGAAAATCAATTCACTCGAGGCACATTGGACAAGACACTGTTTTACAAGAAGCATGGTGATGATATGATCCTAGTTCAAATCTATGTGGATGATATCATTTTTGGTTCTACAAATGAGAAACTGTGTGAGAAATTCTCTAAACTCATGCAGAGCAGATATGAGATGAGTATGATGGGAGAGTTGACATTCTTTCTAGGGTTGCAAGTCAGTCAAAGGAAGGATGGTATCTTTATCAGTCAAACCAAGTACATCAAGGA
The DNA here is from genome assembly GCA_037693485.1 of Kitagawia praeruptora. Classification (NCBI taxonomy): domain Eukaryota; kingdom Viridiplantae; phylum Streptophyta; class Magnoliopsida; order Apiales; family Apiaceae; genus Kitagawia; species Kitagawia praeruptora. Next base: position 23,876,270 of record CM075350.1, on the reverse strand, counting down.
TTTATTGAAGAAGTTTGACTTGGAAGATTGTTCACCTGCCAAGACACCCATGGCCATTGCCACTAAATTGGATGAAGATGCTAAAGGCAAGAGAGTAGATATCTCAGTCTACAGAGGCATGGTTGGTTCTCTACTCTACCTCACTGCAAGTAGGCCAGACATCATGTTTGCTACATGCTTGTGTGCAAGGTTTCAATCAAATCCAAAGGAATCACATTTGATTGCAATAAAAAGGATCTTTAGATATCTGAAGGGCACTCCTAACTTGGGATTATGGTACCCTAAGGACACAGGGTTCAATCTGGTTGGCTACTCTGATGCTGATTATGCTGGATGCAGAGTGGATAGGAAAAGCACCTCAGGAAGCTGCCAGTTTCTTGGACAAAGGTTAGTTTCTTGGTATAGCAAGAAGCAACAATCTGTGTCAACTTCTACAGCTGAGGCTGAATACATAGCTGCTGGAAGTTGCTGTGCTCAAGTGCTTTGGATTAGAAATCAACTTAGAGATTATGGACTTGTGTTGGAAAGAATTCCAATCATGTGTGACAACACAAGTGCAATCTCTATAGTTGCCAATCCTGTCAATCATTCTAGAACAAAGCACATTGACATCAGATATCATTTCATAAGAGAACATGCAACTAATGGAACCATTGAGTTGCATTATGTCTCTACAGATAAACAACTAGCTGATATATTCACTAAGCCATTAGATGAAGCCACCTTCACAAGGTTGGTAAGTGAGATTGGAATGCTGAATTCTTCAGATTCTGGCTAAGTGAATACATCATCTAGATTGTTGCAGCAGTAAACACTTACTTTATCTAAATTCTCAATATTTTTGGAGTAAGTGTTGGCTGAAATATGATTTATAAATATTTCAAATCTGTTGCATATGTTGAAAATCATATTTTTATTAACTTAAAATTTCTATGAAATTTTGAGAAAATCACTATTTGATTTGCTAGAATATTTTTCAATGAATATGTCTGGTAGATTTTAAAAAGATAGTGAAAATCAAATTTTTATGAGTGATGGGTATAGTTCGATAAGTCAGACTTCTCGAATGATTCACTATTCGACATCTCTAATAAGTCTCATTAGAGTACTCTTGAGTTCTCGAATAGAGCCTTTCTGAGATATCGAATAGAGGAATTATTGACTTCTCGAATATAGTAACTGAGTTCTCGAATGATTGAGTTCTCGAACACTATATTTGAGTTCTCGAATCATTTGAAAAGGCTGAATTCTCGCTGAATTTTAATCGATTTTGGACTTTTTGTCTAAAAGTTTAATTCACTCATAAAAACACATTTTATTTAATTTAGAATTATTTCTAAGTTAGATAACTGCCAGCTGTGAGTTTCTATCTGCTTGAGTTATCGATTAAGCCATTCTTGACTTCTCGAATAGTTGTTTTCTACTTCTCGAATGCCTGACTTGTCGATACAAAACAGTCTGCTAATCGACAATTCAAGTACTTCATACTTATACAATCTCACATCTATTCGATTCATTTCATTCGATTTCTCAAGCATCTACACTCTCTAAACCCCTGAAACCCTAGCTACGAAAAGCCAAATTTCTTCTTCAACCTTCAATTTCTTTTCTCTCTTCTACACAAATGGCAACAGTAAAGTTTAACACCAACTTCATCGCACTCACCAGTGATGTTGAAGCACCCAATGCAAATTTCAAGTGCTTTGTGAAATGGATGGCTGAGTCATATATCAAGGATGCACTCTCTGCCAACCCAACTCTGTATCTCGATATTCTGGAACAATTCTGGAGTACTGCTATTGTGGAGGTTGTAGCCCTGGAAAACGCAATCACTTCATATGTCATCTACTGCAAGGTTCAAGATAAGGAAATCACTATCACTACTGCAGACATGAACCAAGCACTAGGACTACAACAAGAGTCATTTGACAGAATGGCCACTAACGCAGAGTTGGAGGAATTCTTTGAGTTCATAAACTACTCAGATGGGATTAACCTTGGAAAGCTAAACAGAAAGAATCTGAGAAAGGAGTGGAGCTATGTGTTTGCAACTCTTCTCCAAGTTTTCACTGCCAGGAAATCAAGCTTTGATCAAATCAGTGCACCTGTGCAGCAAATTGGATATGCTTTGGCCTATGGAAAGAAGATAGATGTTGGCCAAATCATACTTCAAGAATTATATGGGAGACTTGGTAAGAACACAACCAAGAGAGGTACTGATATTTTCTTCCCTCGCTTTATTCAATCTGTACTTAATTATAAAAATGCTTCATTGATTGAATTGCCTGGGATTGATAAAAATAAAATAGGCTATCCTAAGTCCATGACCAAACTCATTTTTGGTAACTTGGAAACTAGGAATGATGTGGATGTAAGACTGAACATAACTCCCCATATGGAGAGTTTGTTTAGGACTTACCCCCACAACATGCCAACATTTGATGCAAAATCTAAGTTAGCACAGCCCAAGCAAGTAGAACAAAATGCTAACCCAGGGCCTGCTAACCAACCCTCTCAACCAAACACTCTACCTCTTACTGAGCCAACTGCATCATCCTCTCAAAAGGGTGATGTTAGTAAAAAGAAGAGAAAGGAAGTAATGTCTGCACCTTTAAATATCTTGTCTGAAGCAGCATTAGCTGTTGAATTAGGTCTAGGAAGTGAGGAATCTGAGTTACCCTTGCACAGAACAAAGAAGAAGAAAACTAAGACCACCTCTTCAGTCACACAAATGGCTGAAGTTGTAAAATCAGGGGCACACAGCTCACTAGGTGTATCCTCTCAACAGGGTGCACCTATAGAATCAAGCATTCTCCCCAATGCATCCTCTTGTATAGAGTCAGCACATGGGAGTGATAAGGCTGGCACAACACTGAGTGGAGAGCACATCACTTTTGAAACTTCCTCTATCTCTCAGGGGGAGTTGCCAAAATCTACTCTAAAACACACTTCTCTTCCAGAATCTATCTCTGAAATTTCTTTGGAACCTGCAACTCAGACAACTGAGATGCAAGGTATTGATCATCAAGAATCCTTTTTGCTTGATGAGCCAATAATTTCAAGTGACTTAGTGCATGACACTTTGTTCACCACTCAGAACCCACATTTAGATGGTGAGGGAATGCATGCTGAGGCATATCCTAATGACACCATCACAAACACAGAGGTTCCCCTAGTTTTTACTAGAGACTCTGTGCCTGTGTCAACTGCTGGTGTAATTCATCCCACTTCTGTGGTGACACCAGTAGTAGAGTCAATCCATCCGGTTACAGAAGTTGCATCTGTAACTGAGGAGACTAGCTTGCCTAGCTCTAGCTCTGACTTCATGTCAACATGGCTGAAGCCTGTGCAACATGACAGTGCTTCAGGATCAGGGTCTGTTCCACAACAATTGACGGTTGAAGCACTTCAAAGCTTAATTGTGGATCAGATTCCTGAGTTCACAAAGATTGCTCAGCACCTTCTCACTGCAGACATGCCCAATCCAGACTATGAGGCTATTCTGTTATGCCATAGGGATGATGTGGAAGTGCAGAAGTCAAAGATCATTGATGATGCTGAGAGAGATGGCAACATAGATGCCTGGTTGCAAGGAAAATATGATATTACTCTCGATGAAGCACTTCAGTATCTCAGGGAGGAATACATCACTTCACTGGGCTCCAATGCAAAATCCCTGTCACCTGGTGAAGTGTATGAAGCTGTAAATGACTCCTACAAGGGTTTCCTCAAGGCTGCACACTATCTTGGCAAGGGAGTCAAAACTGAAGTCAACAGGGTGTGTGATAAGACAGCCACTTCAGTAGCAGAAGTCAAGAGGGCCTTTGACGCTAAATTTCCTCAATTGGACAGTGTGTTCAAGGACATCAAACACTGCAACTCTACCTGCACTCAGATGGACAATGGGCTGGCTGTGCTAAAAGATGCTGTCACAGGTCTGGGGCATAAATTTCAGAATCTATCTGACCAGACTACAGATGCCAATGCCATGCTGAGGATAATGTTCAAAAATCTTTATGGAGATAGACTAGTGACTGATGTCCCTGTGCATGAATTGTCTAAATATGAAGTGAAGAGGCTTCAGGACCAATCTTTATCTGGCTTCAAGGCAAATGAGTTATTCACTAAGGTCAACACTCTTGAACAGGAGGTAGCTACTCTCACCAAGACCAATGCTCATCTCACAGAAAAGGTTGCATTGCTAAATGATCAGTTGGACACTCAAGCATCCACCACAGCTGATGTCCTTCTACATTAACAAACTATGTTAGCTGCAATGATGAAGCATATGGGTCTCCCTCTACCTGATGAATCTTCACTCCCAAAGGACATTTCTACAGCCTCTGTGCCTGACAACAAGCCTAAGGGGGAGAAGAAGGCTAGGAACTCAAATTCAAAGGGGGAGACAAAGGGAGAGAAAGGCATAATAATCAAAGAGGGTGGTCAACAAAGGGCTTCTAAGTCTCTAGCAAATGTGCCTGGCAAGGGAAAAGCCAAAGTAGATGAGCCTCCATCTATCTTGCCAGTTGTCACTCTACCAACTGTGCACATCACTACTCCAGGAGGACAGAAGCAATCCATAACCACCACAGTGGTTGCAGGGAGTATGCCATCTGACAAACCTCCAATCTCTATATCTGAGAGTGCCAAGCCTGTAGAAGTCAAAGTTGTTACCGAGGCCAAGCTACAAGAAGTTGCTAACTCCAATGACTATCATGATAAAGCCTTCTTGGAGTTTCTGAAAGCCATAAGGGAACAGGTTGGTGACACTCAGTTTTATCTGAGGGAGGTGAAGAAGCAGATAGACTACATCACTGTCATCCCCAAGAAAGTCAACAATGTATGGGTCAAGGAGATAGTGATGGTTTCCAAACTAAAGATATGGCATCTAACATACCAGACTCTACAAGACCTAAAGCACTCAGAGATAGATGCCATACTTGAGATCATTGAGAAGAAAAATGAGAACAGCAAGAGTCTGTTTGATGATTTGAGGAATGGTCAACCTACAAGGCTACCAGAAGTGATCAAGAAGCCATGGACAATTATTTATCAGTCTGGTACCAGAATTGAAGATATCAAGCAATTGGTCATTCCTCATGATCTCACCTCCAGAAATCACAGACTGATCATTGCTATCATTGATCAATTACAGAAGAAGGTTGGAGCCAGAAATGCTGAAGAAGTTGAGGCACTGCATATCCTCAGAACCTATATTGCAACTGGTGAAATTCCAGAGATGGCTCAACCTAGGAGAAATAAGGATGATGATTCTGAAGACAAAGGTGATGGGAGGAGAAGACATCACAGGAGAGATAAGGGTGATGAAGATAAGAAGAAAAAGGGGGACAAGGATGGAAAGGATGATGATGACCAAGGTAAAACATATGTGAGAAAGAGTGGAAGACAGCAAGCCTTAGGCAATGCTAGCAGTAATCTCACCACAACACAAGACTCTAAGTCTAGGGTGAATACTGTTAGTAGTGACCTAGCAAAATCTACATCTATGGCTTCTGCAACTGTCTTACCATCTCAAGAAAAGAAGAAGATTCAAGTCAAGAAACCATGTGTATGTTTCAGAAAGCAATCTGCTAATGGAATACTACTATGGTCTACCAACCAAGGTCAGAGATTTCTGCCAAGCAACCATGTCAAGAGGATAAAATTTAAACATGCTGCAAGGAGAGTGAAGCTATCCAAATCTAGAGCCCTAACAATCATTCCAGGATTAAAGCTCCAGCCACTTGATGAAGACTTTGATGAAGAGCAACTGCTATTTCTAAGAGCTCAAAAGATATGCTATGCTGCAATTGTGGATGACCACCTTGTAATCAAGTACACTGATGGGAAAGAAATGAAATTCAAACAAGGGGGTTGTCAACATTGGGGTAAATTGTATGAGATAGAAAGAATCATTGCATTGCTGGATTCTAAAGACAAGGTGGAGAAAGTATGGAAGCTGGAATTGATTGACTTTGTGAAAATGAAGAAAGATTATGCTGAGAAGATAAGAAAGGGCTGCTATGAGAAATGGTTAGAAAGGGAGAAAGAAATTGATAGACTGGAGATTGAAGCAGAAAAGCTAAGGGCAAAGGGATTGTGTAGAGTTCAGTTTGATCCCTATGTGGTGAAGTATAGGAGAAGAAATGGAGCCAATGTCAATATAAGAATGGACCTACTCAATCACTATCCTGCCAACATTCTGAAGCCAGTGCTTGAAGATTTCAAAAACTCTATTATGATTGAAGAATTGGATGCTATGACAGAAATCATGAGAGCAGTAGATGAGATTGCAAGAAAGGAGAAAGAAAGGAAACAGAAAGCATATGATGATCTACAAGCCAAAGCAATGGAGATGCAATCAAAAGAAAATGGCTAGTACCTCATCATACTGTAAGAGTATTTATCTTGTAATTTCATTTATGTGTTTAATCAAAATACATACCTGTACTTTTAAAGTTTTATCTTTATGTATGTTAGGCTTGTTATCAGACATGAAATTGTGACTAAGGGTCTCACTCACAATTTGGGGGAGATTGTTAGTTACAGAGGCATGCCTGTACACATCTAATAACAAGCCTAATTGTTTGTAATGCTTTGCATTACTTACATGACCTCTTAACTGAGGGAACCACTAGTTGTAGAGTTTCTGTTTGTATTATACTTGCAATAGGCATCAAATCCTAGTTGTGTAACTGTACAAATAGAGTCTAGAATAATGCTTGAAAGAAGTTCCATGGTTCATGCCTCAAGCAAGGAGTTAAAGACTGCCAAATAATCACAGTTGGGATTTGAAGAAATGAAGAATTTGCCTAAGTACCAATTCGAGAAGTATATTTGTCTATTCGAGAAGTCCAGCATTCGAGAAGTCAGAGATTCGATATCTCAAGACACTATTCGATATCTCTGAATACACTGTTCGATATCTCATTCGATATCTCAGGGATTCGATATGTCTACTACTTTATTCGAGAACTCAAGAAGTCAACAAGTCAAGATGGTATTCGAGTTCTCAAAGAGTCAACAAGTCAAAGTTCCATTCGATATCTCAAGGACTCAGAAAGCTATTCGACAACTCGAGGATTCGATAAGTCAAATGTTCTATTCGACAACTCAAGGAATCCTGATGGAAAAGAGCTATTCGAGAAGTGGTTCGATATGTCATTATAACAGTATTCGAGAACTCAGAGTTATCGATCAAGTCAATTCTAGTTCTCGAATCACTTACTTAGTCACTTCTCGAATACATTCTTGGAGACAAAATACTGAAGAAATTGTACAAGTCAGAAACCTGCAACAAGCCAATGCACTTTATGGACCACAACCTGTAACGTGCTCTGGAAAGCCTACAAGGAAGCTTGGAGAGATATAGAAGAGACAAGGAGCTAAAGAAGTGGATCTAAACAGGCTTTGCAAAGTCAAATCTGTAACCGTTTGGACACTTACTCAAAAAGGATAGACAGACTAGAAAGTAATTTGTTTAGCTACCTTATTTGCAGTAAGTGGGCTGTATCCATGTTCTATAAGGACACAGCCTCACTTCATAACTTAGTAACTTTTGTGAGTCTAGTTTTTCATACACTGTAAGCTATATCTCTCTGAGAAAAACGAAGCTGAGAATACTACCATTTGTATTCACAGATTGTAGCAACCTTTATCTAATATACATTAGATTAAAGTGATATTGCGTGTTGTGTTGTTTATTTATCCGCACCTTCACTTCTACACACACAGGCACTTATCTGCTACATAGACTCAATCAAGAAAAGTTCAAGAATCCATTCACCCCCCCCCCTCTGTATTCTTTTACCGTATTCAATACTCAACACCTCTAGCATCCAGATTCAGTAGGTCCAGATGTCCATTATAATCATGAATGTGCAGCAGGTGCCTGATATCCTCAAGTCTTGTCAGGTATACTATTTTATCAGCTTGTAACCTTGCATCCAGTTTGGCTTTGTCCCTCATAACAATGCCTTGATTTCATCCAGTTAGACTTCTGGTTATCCTTGTACCAAATACGGCCTTGTTGTTTGGTTTAGATACCAGCTTCCCTTCAATCTGCCTTTTGTACTGATTGAGATCATCTTGCATTGCAGTCACTCAATCTGGATCATTCAGAGCCTTTGTAGCTTTATTAGTTTCTTCTGAAAGAAAACTAACAAAATAATCATTGGTACTTGAAGCTCTGCTAGTCTTTTACTTCCACCATTAAGAACAATAAGAACTAGGACAAAGAATTAATTGAGTCAACACTCTTTGTCTCGGCAAACATGTTCTCATAGTGTCCTTTGATTTTCAATGTGGTGTTGATTTGGCTAGTTGATCCTTCTGCTGCTCCCCCTAAGCTATTGCTGGGTTTACATGAAGATTCTCCATGTTTAACATTGTTTGGATCTGAATCAAAATAACCATTGATAGATGGGAGTTAGAAGTTGTTGAACATCACTAAGGCTTTCAATCACCTTCCGTTGATTAATAACAATCACCATCAGTGGTGTCTTGTCTTCAGATTGTCTGAACAACAACTTGTTTGTTGAGAGAAGTCATCAGTCATCACCACTAAAATATATTTTACTTTGATGTAGAACTTCTGTGTGATGCTTCTTTGACTTCCCTTTATGACATGCCTCATAATTTCATTTTGCTTTAATTTCAGATAAGGTAGTCTCCTTTACTGATTCAATTTTCGGGAAAGAATCTCTTGATTTGACATTCAGGTAAAAGAGCTTCATTTGTCATAGTTGCACTCTTGTCTGATGAATCTTTAGATTAGACATATTGACTTCACCTTAGACTGAGATTCCATGTCAAATATTGATAAGTTCTCTTTCCTTAATCCTCGAACAGTAGGCTCTTCATCTTGTAAAAGATGCTTTATTACTGACAACATTCCTAGCTATTGAATAGCCATGACCCTCGGTCATACCCTTGCTATTATCTTCAAGGGTTCCACTTGGCCAGATACCTTCACCACTCTTGACAGTAGGGCTCTATCTTCGATCATATGCCTTGAACATCCACTGTCCAAAATCCACATAACACGATCTACCTGTTACACACCCTGCAATGCCAAAACGGTTAAACTTTCTTCGGGACCCAAGCTTGGTTGGGTCCAGAGTACTTGAAAAATTGGCCTTTGTCAGGCAAAACAACATTTTTCACCTTAACACCAATTTTACCATTAGTCAACAAGCATTTTACTCTGTAAACAGATTTGACAATCTTTTGTTTCATTTTAGGTATCCATGTTTGTTTAGCAGCAATAAAACTCTTTTCAGTGACTGGACATTTGACTTTGTAAATAGCCTTAGTAAAACTTTGTTTAGGCTTTGGTACAAATGTCTCTCTCCTAACATGAGAAGGACTAGCAGTCTTTGATCTAACATTATTATTCCTATTCATATGTTGTCGAGGAGCAGTCTTATCAGCACATGCATGATTACCATTAAAGTAAGCAGACATAACATTGAAAGCACAAGACATACAATTGACAACACTACATGCTTTATGAGTAGAATCAATAATAGGCATGGTATGCATGTTAGACATGTTATTGTTCTTTTTCACATTACTGCTACCTAATTCAGTTTTCAAAGAACTGGTTGTTTTAACAACCTTGACTGGCACCTTAGGTGACCCTTTCTTAGAGTGCACATTCTTGAGATTAATGTCCTTAACAGATTTTTCATTAAGTTGGACACTTCCACTAGCAATGTCCTCAGTACGCATCTCCTCTTGAATAACAAGAGAAGTCATATCTAGAGGCTCTGCACTAGACTTCTTAAAGAGTGGATCTTCAACATTCTTAAGCACATGTGGTATTCCCCTTTCTTTAGCACTAACAGGATTAGGGGAATTTATGCCTAACATTCCAACAGCTTCGTTGTAGCCAAACCCTATTCCTACGGTTCGTTCTACAGCTTGTTTAACTTTAGCAATTTGTTTATGCATGTATTCTGAAATTGACTTTTCTCTGTAGTTAAGTCGAGCTATTTCTTTTATTTGCTGATCTTGATTAACATGCACCTTTTTTAGTTCTAACACTTCATTTTCAAGATTAGTGTTTAATAGATTTATTCTAGCATTTTCATTGTTTGCATTAATTAAGGAATCACGTAAGCTACGAATCAACTCAGCGTCAGTAAGGATTACCGGTGTAGTATAAAGAGTTGATGTATCAGCATTTGCTACCAGCGTAAAATCGTCAACCTCCTCTTCATCACTGTCTGAATCATCCCAGCTCCTTTCCCGAGCTACATAGGCATTGTCTGCCTTTTTCTTTTTCCACAGTTCATAATTTTCCTTGTCAAATATGGGTATCTTAACAGAACCAACTTTTGAAGACATGATGAATTTTTAAGTAAGTTAAAAATTCGAGATAGATTTTTGATTGAATAAAAATAGGATCTTGATTTGTGTATCAATCAATAGGCTCTGATACCAATTGTTAGGTCCAATAATATTGTAGAAGGGGGGGTGAATACAATCTATACCATTTTATCAAAATTTGTCCTTTGAATAAAATTTCTTTTAAACAAATTTGTGCGGAATGAATTAACACAGATTTCAAGTTGAATATAACAATATATTAACTTGATGGGTGTTACAAAATCAGTACAGATTATTATCAAGTAATTAATAACTAATTAGAAAATTCGACATGAACTTTTCTAATTTAGTTAATAAAAATCAAGATAAGAACTAGGAAACTTAATTCGCTAGTAGTACAAGAATCACAAATAAACAAGTTCCACCGGATAAAATATTACAAAGGAGATGAACTTGATTTTATGGGAATTAATTTGATCTTGGTGTTCTTGAGTAATTGAGAGAGAATGAAGCTGCTGTGTTTTCTGGATGAAATGTTATGTCCGTGTATTATGATGCTTCTGATGCTTTCTGTTCTTTTATATCAACAACAAACATCCTGCTGCCTTCTTAAAAAATGACTCGGTCATAGTATAACTTGGCAGAGATAGTATAACTCATTCCCTTGTAATAGTATGGATTATACTCTGAAATAGTATACATTAACTTAAGTAATAATATACTTAAAACGTTGGTAATAGTATAATTACCTCGGTAATAGTATAGTTATAACTAAGTAATAGTATAACTAATTAAGGGATAGTATAATTTCGGTGATAGTATGGATGGCTGGAAATAGTATAGCTGAAATATCTTGGTAATAGTATGCAGAAGCCTCCAGAAATAGTATAACATATCTCCAGAAATAGTATACCAGAAATAGTATGCTGAAGCCTCCAGAAATAGTATGGCTTCCAGAAATAGTATAACATAGCTCCAGAAATAGTATACCAGAAATAGTATGCTGAAGTCTCCAGAAATAGTATAGCTTCCAGAAATAGTATAACTTCCAGAAATAGTATAGTTTCCAGAAATAGTATAACCTCCAGAAATAGTATAACCTTAATTCCAGAAATAGTACAACATACTGGCCATTTCGACAAAGCAAAAGAACCTGCCATTTTTTCTTTTCAATTTGTGGACTTGCTTTGTTTTATTAGGACGGGTTCCGTAGAAATGTTTTTTAACTCACACAGCTTATAATCTTTAATTAATAAATAATTAATTTAATTCAGAAATTATAAAAATAAATATCTAATATTATTAGATATTTATAAATATAATTTTCTAATTAAATAAAATATTAATTAATATAAATAAATCCTTAAGCTCTAAGCTGCGGTTACCTGAGCGTCTGGAACCGGACTCCTTTTGCTTAGCAAAAAATACAACAATTCTAACCGGAGTTTCAGCATTAAGAATATATCACTTTGCATTTCTTTGTGATAAATCTTTTTCCTCACAGCCAGCCCACTTGATAGTAAAATCCTTGTGGTTAATTAATTTAGCACTTCTGTTGCTTGCACAATGATTTTTCTCTCATACAAGTCTTGATATCTTGAACCACTGAAGTTAATGACGAACAACCACTGTTTAATGTTGACACTCGATGTACTGTCTGGTTCATGAGTGACTAACCGCAATGACTGTTCTTCATATATTGACTTTAAAATCTGGTTCCTTTTGTTTTCTTCTCTCTCCCTTTACTTCTTCTGTACTGCCTCTGTCACTGTTGAATCTCTGTCACTTTAAACGAATCCACTTCTTAACGAATACTTCACTGAGGCTTGATCAGATGACTGAGCTTCTTTCAATGTAGTAATTCCTCAAGTATGTAGATTGACCTTGATCTTTTTCTTCTGACAGGTAATACAATCTGAGATTCCTTGTGACAGTCTATATATTGTTTACTATTACAATCTTGTTTAAGTTGAGTTGTATCCTCGAAATACAAATAGGCTACATCATATGCCTTTCACTACTCCAAATCCCTGACCCCGGATTTGGGGGTGTTACAATATAAATTATTATTATGTTGTTAACGGGAATCAAATCTTAGATTTCTATATATAACAATTTTTAGTATTGTTATATCTAATCTAATTTGAAGAAAGAACACCTTATTTAAAAAACAATAAAAAAACATCATCATAATACTTCATTTATCATAAAAAAATAATTTGTTATGATAAGAATCACAAATTATAATAACAATCAAGCTTAACATATTGAATCTAACGTAAAATCTCATCATAAATTTAAAAATCAAATGTTATATAGAATCCAGTATATATATATATATAAATGCAATTTTATGTAAGATTTTATGATGTTCTTTATTATTATTTTTATATAAGAGTGTTTTTTATGAAATAATGGCCTATCTAATGATTATTATTTATTTAAATTCAAGATATAATAGTTGTTAATGAATGAGATACCAAAATATGAGGGGATGATGAAAAAAAAGGGTCATATTCAGTGTTGCAGATTTCGAAAATCGGAACTATTCGGTTGAGATAACGATTTACGATTTATTGGGTGATTCGGTTGAAAAATTGGCAATTTATCGGCAATTTTGCAAAATCGGTCGAATCAGTTTAGAAATTTTAATAAATTTTTTGGCCGATTTATTAATGATTTTTAACCGATTTTTAGAAATCGACCGATTTTAATAACGAGATCATATTATAGATGAAATTTTCCATTTGATCGTTTTGTTAAACCCAAAAACAGTCTTTGTTACATAAAACAAAAAAAAAAAACCAGGACCAATGCAATGTATAGTAGCCCAAACAAAAAGCCCATACAGGAACTTATCATAAAATAATGAGAACAATTGAGAGAGAAAAGCCCACCACAAAAAACATAAAACTGGAAAAATCAAACAGGTTGCAGCCCGCCGCCACTTGTGTATCGTCTTCCAATTCACCTCTGCTGCTCGTACCATTGTGTGTGTATAATAACATATACATGGAAATCGCAAGCTATATCGATAAACCAGTTGTAAGTAACACAATTAAGAGCTTAATTACTTTAAATTGTATTGTTTAATGCCTACATTTGTGTGTTTTTTGAGTTTATTATGATTATAATTATTGAAAAATAATGTATTAATTAGGGTTTGAATGTGTTTGTTGAAATTAGGTACCAGGAGATGTTGTGCTGGATCTCTCCTCCATGTCCAACCAAACTATTAAGCTCGGCGGTGGTCTCCGTCAGGTTATTATTGTTGCGCTGTGCTTAATTGCGTTATTTCCAAACTTAATTGGGAAAATATATCGAAATTTTGTGTTTCGTAGCAGCTTGGCTTTATTTATAGCGCAAACTAATGCGTAAATGTTAAAAAATGCCACCAAAGTCGTTTGCTGAATGTAATGGTGTGTTTGTATTTGATTTTGTGGAATCAAGTAATGTTACTGTGTAGCCAAAGCTTCTACTAGTTCCTTAGGCCGGAAAATGTTGCTGAGTTTGTAATTGAGTAGATATCTTTCTGAATTTTGCTGAGTTCGTAATTGAGTAGATATCTTTCTGAATCTGTCTTTTACGTATTTGCCTGTAATCTGGTTGTGACTTTTGAGGTTAAGCTGTTTGCTTTGGTTTCTTTCGTGAATATGAAGATTATGTGCATTCTAATTCGGTATTTATGTACTTTAGGACTGTGATTCAATAACTGCCATGAAGGCTGGTACGCTGAGGTTCTCAAAGCCGAACAAGTATTGGATTGAGAGCTCCCAAAAACGGGTTAGTACTTTGCTAATACTCTCTCTCATTTCATAAGACCTTATAGTATAAACATATATGTATTAAGTGTATGGGAAATTAGTAAGTCAAAGTAGCACGCCATCACCTGCTTTTAGCTGATAATATATTGAAAATTTACAATCTTTAGTCGAATGTCATAATAGTACTTCGGCTATAGCATTGCTTCCCGTCTTTCTCATATTTAATAAACACTTCTGCTGAACTGTTGATACTTGACAAGGATGCATATTGTGTACATTGGAATTCTATAATATGTGCAGGTTATCATTTGCATGTTAGCTAGTAAATGGTTTTTAGTTTCTGATAAATGTGATTGCTGAACTATTCAATTAGGTTACAGACCTCGATTATTACTTTCTCACTTTCAGTACAAGTAACAATCAAGACTTAGATGTATATATTATGACTAATTACTAACAATATTACCCTCACATGGATACTTAGTATAATAGCTTAATAATTATGTTGAACAAAATTTTAATGTTTTGACTTTTGATGGGAAGCTAGATGCTTTGTCCTAATTCTTGGCAGTGCTCTTGAACTATGTGTACTTGCTGTAAATATGGACAAACAGTGATGATATGCGGGCTTTAGGTGGGCGTTTGATAAGCAAAAAATGCCTATAAAGGACCTTCTTACATTTTGATATTTACTTAAAAAATATGTCTTCACGTATTTATGTAGAAGAGGATTTTCTATTATCTTATTTACTTGTCACTTGCACCTTTGTGTCCCTATATAATCTCATATTCAATAACCACTCTGCTGAATTGTTGATCTTAGACAAGGAGCGTTATGGTGTACATTGGCATTCCATTATATGTAACATTTTCATGTGCACATTAGCTAGTAAAGGCTTCTTGTTTGGGAGGAGTGCAATTCTCAAAATTATGCAGTATAATACAAACCTAATTATTATTTATTATATGCCTACTTCTAATGTAGATGACTATCAAGACTTTGCTTCATAGATTATGAGCTACCAGTAAAAGTGTATTATTGAAATATAATGATTAATATAAGAACACGATTATGTTATTAAAATGAAATCTCATTCTTCTGATAGGTGTTAGATGCTTTGTCCTAATTCTTGGCAGTGCTCTTGAACTATGTGTACTTGCTGTAAATATGGACGAACATTGATACGTGGGCTTTAGGTGGGTATTTAATAAGCAAAGAGTGCCCACAAAGGACCTACATACATTTTGATATATCACTATTTGAGAAACCCACATATGTACAAACCAAATAATTTTCCGTAGTTTGGAGTGAGAAGTTATATATTTGATCTACTTGGTGGTTCTAAACTGTTACCCAACTATTTATCATATTGCCTTTGGCATATGAACTTGTCTTCATATTCAAAATTCAGTCTTAATGTTTTTTGGATCAAGTTTCCTAGTTAAGATATATACTCTTCTCTTCTCTATTAGTCTTCTAGTCTTCTCCATATATGTTGTTTCTATTATGGATCTATTACTAATATATGTTTGGAAGTTTTATAGTTCTTCCAGTTTCATCTAAAACTTATCTAATATATGTGATTATGCACTTTACTTGAAGTATTGGTCAAGATTTGTGAACTTCTGAATGTGTTAACCTTGTTTCTGTTTCTCAATAATATGTTCAATATATTAGATGGTTTTAGCCTGTATATCATTATCTTGATATATTTTTTTTACAGTATGTACCTTCTGCAGGAGATACTGTTCTTGGAATCGTGGTGGATTCTAAAGCTGATGTAAGACCTTCTCATCTTTAATAATTTTTCTAGTGCAAAATGTCCTTTATTTATTTATGTTTTTTTTTAATTTTCAATTAGGACTCCGTGTTGGGGGGTGTACATTATAAAGTCTAGATCTTTCTATTTATGCTGGCTAATTTCATCTTGACCATCACAATCATCAACACCTAAAAAAGAATTCATATTGTATTTTGCTAAGAAGATATATTGTCATTATATACCCTCTCATGATTGTTTGCTAGCAGCATTTATCTCCTACTACTGGCAGTTCTCTAAATTTAAAATTTCCTCTATTTGATTATAATACCAATGCTTCATATATTCTTAGGAGGGTGTGTTAGCTAGAAAATTCTATTTTGGCTAATAGTAAATTTTTTAATAGTTTAAAATTAAAAATCTTACTTGTAGTTACTTCAGAGCTTATAATTACTTGAATTATTGTGGAATAGTAGGTGCATGTGTCTTACTAAATGAATTTAATATCCCTCTCCCGTCTGTTTTTTGACGTGCAGAACTTTCTTGTGGACATAAAAGGACCTGCATTGGCATTTCTACCTGTTCTTGCGTTTGAGGGAGGAACTAGGAGAAATATCCCCAAGTTTGAGGTGCAGTCCCTGCACGTGATTCAATTTTTATGCAATTTATGTCCTAGATAATTACATCTATTGTTGCTGTTTATCTTTAAAGTCTGGAATTGGATACACATCTCAATAATGACTTCAGTGGAATGCTTTATTAACAATTTCACATTTAATTCTTTTTTTTAAGTAACTCCTAAGAATAAAAAAACTAAACTTCTACTTTGAGCATGTTTCTCTGTATTGATGTTGAAATAATAAAGAACAGCAAATTAAGTGGAGGCTAGGATTTAGTCTTATAGCCTTATATTGTGAGGATTTTTTACTTTTTGCTCAGTATATGCTGAAGCTGCCTTATCTGATTTGGCTTAGGATTTGTGTTGCAGGTAGGTACGCTGATATATGTTCGTGTTGTTAAGGCCAATGTTGGCATGAACCCGGAACTCGCATGCATGGATGGTTAGTTTTAACTTATATGTGATTTCAGCAATTTTTGTCACCTCGCTTATGTTAAGTAACTTGTTATTTTGTTCACATGTAATTTTTTGTAACCACTTTTTTATTTTTTAGCCAGTGGGAAGGCAGCGGAATTTGGGCCACTTAAAGATGGTTACATGTTTGAATCATCAACAGGCCTTTCCCGAATGTGAGATATTTGATTCCATAGCTTTATTCTTGTGCAGCATCCTATTTAGTACTTTCTCCGTACCTTTGTTCCAAACAGGTTATCACTCTTATATTTGTTTGAAATTTACTATCTCAGTAGGCTGATTAACATTAGGTTCATTACGTAGGTTGCTGAGTTCTCCAGCTTGTCCGGTTCTTGAAGCACTTGGCAAGAAGCTCTCATTTGAGATTGCAGTTGGCTTAAATGGCCGTGTTTGGGTATATTAATATTATGATACTTCAGTTTTTAGATTTCAGTTAAGTTTTTTCTAACAACTTGAGCATAATTTTGCTCCGTAAATAATGTCTGTAAATTCTCTCTTGCTTCAGGTGAATGCTGCATCTCCATCAACTGTTATCCTCGTCTCTAACGCAATCATGAATTCTGAGACTTTGACAGGTGTGCAGCAAAAACTTATGGTAGACAAACTGCTCCAGAGAACGCAGTAGGAACTAGCAACATTCATGTCTTAGTTTTATTTTCATTTTACAATATGTAAAGTATGTGCAAAGCAGTTTATGTTTGGAAACAATAACAATCGATGACTCTATAACTTCTTTGTTGTGAATTATAAGATTTTACTCGGCCTAAAAATTATATGGAGAGAAAAAGTCCAGAAAGTTTAAAAATCAAGTTCCGGAGCTGCGGGCCTATGGCGTGTCCACTGGGTGTTTTTACGTGTAAATTATCTAGTGTTATCAGTTATTCAGTTGGTTAATACCTTTTCAGGATAGTTATAGTGTTGGCTGAATTTAGTAGCGGTATCACAGTGGAGAATCTAACTTTACCAATTGAAGTCATTGTTATCACTAGTACAGCTGGAAGAAATAGCACCCTCCTTCCCGTGGGCTCAAAAACATACTTCCCCTTTGCAACTGGCATTATCTTGTTTATATGCTGCTTTGTGATTCCACAATTTGCCTGTTGCCTGGCAAAGATGTTCTGGTTAACTTGACATTGTACCCCACTGGCATGTGAAGAAGATGCCCTTTCTTTTAAGCTAATACCGTAAACTTTGATTGGGATTCCCATATTCCGAAAAAAAAAGCACAAATGTGTGTGTTGAACAAAATGTGTGACAAGTAATTAGAGGAAAGAAAAGTAGTTTGTGTATCATTTTCTCCAGTCTTCGTATGTAATTTGGAAGGAAGAAAGGTCTTATCTGCTTTATTTTGCATTCGGTGTTTCCTCTTATTTCCGTAGACTGAAGATGAAACATTTTGGTCCCCCACAATATTGTGATGATACGTCTCAAGTATTTCAATGTTCTTGTGAAAATTGACAAGTTTGGTTTGCCTACACGGTGCGTCTCAAGTTGTGATTGCGATAGTCGTCTAGAAGGTGTTGTAAAAAGTTAAAACATGGGGGCATGACACATTGACTTCTAACAAATAACGGTCGTCATTTCGATACCTAATTTGGTGGGATTCTTGTGAAACTTCCAGTAAATTCCAGTTAAAATGAACTGAATTTCTCGTTTTAAAACACCGTCATTGCTAGAACGGACACGGTGTTCAAATAGTGTAGATTTTCGAACATCGCCCGAAAAGATATTGAAGCGATGACATGAGCAGTGACAGAGGTCACAGTAGAAATTCGATAAACGAGTGTCTAATGAATAGGAAAAATGCTAAAATTACAAAAGTGGGTACAAAAAGTTTCACAAAACGATACGTGTCTCAGTTTAATTGTTTATATTCAATTAATCATAATGGATTCCCTTGCATTCACATTAATATTAACTAGTAAAAATGTACATTTGCGAAATCCAACTCATTCTGTGAAAAAATTCTGTAACTAATTCTGTGCATCTAGCATTACTCAATAGAAACAATTTTAGTAAATTAGTATCTTTTCTCGATTTCAAATTTTGCGATAAATCAAATCTATAAATTTGATCAACAAATTTTAAAAATAATTTCATGGTCTGTAATGATTTAGAGTAGAATTAATCATAATCATATAACTTGGCCACAAAAAAGATGTTAGATGATGTGAAAAGAACTTCGAAAACAGTACCATTCGCTGTTTTTTTAGTTCTAGGTACAACAAAATTACGGTGTTAGCAGAAAAAAAAAAAACAATTGCAAAATGAACTGAGATTTACATACATAAATTTTCTTTTATATTCCAAAAACACACCCATGGGAAATATATACTCTTTACAAAAAAGACTAACTATATGCACACATCTTGTCTACAATTTATAATTACACGTTATATAATCATAAAATAAAAATATCGAAAATAAGCAATAGTGTAACAAAATAAAATAATTAACATGAACCAGTCTTTAAAATAAGGCCTGATTAGTAAGGGTTAACGTGCCGACTAACTCCATTGAAGCTAAAAAAAAGTTCAACCAAATCTTTCTTGTATGGCAAGTAAGATGGCCGTGCATCATTCTCCTTCACCGGACCTTTCTTCGGAAAATGCTGCTGCGGTGCTGCTGTTTCTTTCCGGGCAGCTTCGAGTTCCTTCTTCGTATTTAGAAAGTCGAACGTGTCATTTCCATCACTATTGCTCTTATGTAAAAGACCTCGAAGCTTCCATCTCTTTGAAGTACCTGTGGAGCTGCTCTTTTTACGAAGTTCTCGAGGATTATCACCTGTATTTGGCTTCCATACACAGTATGTCTCGGATGGAACTCCTTCGAGCTCATCTGATTCAGAAGAGGAGCATGATGATGTGCAATTCTCGCGCTCTTCCATGAATAATTTTCCTAATGGTAACCTAGCTGAAGCCTTGGGAGTGGTGGTAGATGTAACCGAATTAGTATTCGGAAAGTTTTTTCCGTATACTAATTCGGTGTTGAAGAGTGGATAAAAAGGACGGATTTGGCCGTTGGAGAAGATTTCATCAGCTGGAATTGGCGATAGAGGTGCTTGAGGGAACTCAAATTCGCCTTCATCTTCTTCTTCGTCTTCGTCTTGTTGCTGTTGCTGATTATTATTATTATTATTTGCGACAAATTTTTTGTCATCGTCGTAGCCTGTGTATTCGAGCATGAAATCATCGTTGGATTGGAATTCATTAACGACTCTGTCAGCAATTTCTGAGAGTTTATTGGACGGAGAGTAGCTGTTGAAGCTAGCGGAGCTTAAAGACTGCATTTTCATTAAGGTTTGTGTGAATAAAATTGAAGACTTGCAAGATTTTTGGTATATAAAGATGAAGAGAAATGTAAAGGAAGGTTTGTAGAAGTTGTTCAGAAATTGTAAGGACCGAAAGCTAAATGTAGCTCTTGTTTTTATCCTAGACAAAATGAGAGCTAGATATTTATAACCACACGGCCACACATCCACTACCTAATTAATAAACAATATTCAAAAGAGTACAAAATACTCTCATAAAATATTTACGTTTTTTTATAACGCATCTAAATTTTTCTATAATAAAATAAACGAGAATTTATGACGAAAATTCGGTTCCGCGAGAGAGAAAATTTACGTTTACAAAACCATACATTGTAAGCCAGATTCACAGTTATAAATTAAATTAATAGTTGAAAATAAAAGATTAATAGATAAATAAAAGCAGGGACTAACGGCTAATATATATTTTTAGTGGTAGTTACGTAGTATATATTTTGTTAAACTAATTGATTTTCTAGAAGTTGAAATTGGTGCTATGTATTTATGTATAATGTTTGTTTTAATTTATTAAATAAGAAAGAATTAGAAATAATATAGGTAAGAAATTAATATTGTTATAAATGGAAAATAAATTAAGTTGAGGCCTTGAGGCCTGAGGGAGAGGCGCACAGATTTCACATGATCACGATGGATTCATGGTTGCGTGGATACAAAGTTTTACACACAAAAAGAAAAAAACGAAAGATTACACTTATTCATTTATCCTGTTCATACTCGTTACTTTACACGTGTTAGATAATGCAAATTTACAGGTAATTACAGGTTCTAGAATTTAGATTTCCAAAAAAGTGGTATTATTTATTTAGATATATAAATTGTGATTTTACATATATGGCTGAGGTTGTCCCAAGTTTATCATCCTCTTTATCCCCACGACAGCCACCCAGTTGCTTCTAAATCCTCCTTCTAGATATATACAATGTACAAATATTGTCATATTGGCATGGTTGTAAAAATCGGTAATCGGTATAAATCGGTTGAGGTACCGATTTAAGATTAATCGGGTAATCGGGGATTAATCGGAAGGATTAATCGGAGTATTAATCGGATATTATAACAATAATTAATATATTAGTCTAATTTATAGTTAAAACATATCATTTTAAATAAATTCATAGGATTAATCGGATTTCAAAAATCGAATCGGTTGATTAACTTATAGAGGATTAATCGGGGATTAATCGGCTAAATCGGGGATTTTTAGAACCATGATATTGGCTATAATTAGTTTGATTTTATTTTTATTTACGTCGCTCTCTAATCATTTTAAAGCCAATTGCATGACATCGTACCGGATATCTTTGATTTTTCTGCACAAAACGTGTGTATAGAATATAGAGATAGCAAGATGAGGCTCAAGTTTGAGAACAAAAGTCTCTCAAAATTATAATATTTGTCTAAGAATATTAAACAAATTCTGAAAAATGTCAAAGCTAAAACAAACTGTTGAGAAAATAAATAATTGCTACTTGTGTTGTATAAAATTGAGGAAAACATTTGTTTTCCAAATTCATTTCTTGCCAAAAGACCTTACTATATAGTGCTATTCATACACGTTTTCGTAACCTTTACTAATAAACAAATTTTTTGTTTAAAAATATTACTTCATATCAAATTTATTTTGTACCATATTTGGTTTCTCCTGATTTCTTTCCTAAAATTCTATTTTTTCCAAAATTCTATATCATTTAAAAAAAAAATCATTTTACAACTTTAATTCTTTTATTACAATTTAATCAAAAAAGACTACGTATATGTTTGGGGTTTCTTGAAATAAGTAGCTTATGGCTTATAAGCACTTATGTCATACTAGCATTTTGCCCGTACTTCGTACACGGCTTCTTATTTAATTTAAAATGATAATACCAAAAATTTAACAAATTTGATTGATTTCTTAAAACATCTTATTTAATTTAAATTGAAAATACCAAAAATTTAACAAATTTGATTGATTTCTTAAAAAGATATTGTATGCAATTATATAAATAATCAATTCTTAGCAAGATATTATATATAATTATATAAGTATTTAATAAAATAATGATATGCTAAAATTTATATAAAAAAGTAGCATACAGTTCTATGTTAACAATGTTGAAAATTTATTTCATCCATCAAAATCTGTAATAAAAATAATAAATATTTTTACAAATATTGTTCTCTAATTGAAAACAATAATAAATTGTCTTCATTATTCAAATGCGGAAATGAAAATTCCTTCACCCCCAATGACTCCAAAACATTAAATGACTCCAAAACATTAAAACTCATATAATATCAAGAACATGTTATATTAACTATGAGACCTCATAGTTAATATAATGTGTAAATGTTGGAGAACAATGAGATCACATTTCAAGCAATTTTTAATTTTTTTTGTTAAATTTTTTTATGAATGGATAGAGGGTAAAATTATAAGACTTTTGTGTGAAGATGCCCCTAGCGGGGCCCTTTAAAATAGTTTGAAATGTAGCGAATAAGTGTGTTCTCACTGTTCTCATTTTAATTTTTTTTGTTAATTTTTTTTATGAGTGGATAGAGGGTAGAATTATATGACTTTTTTTTGGTGAAGATGCCCCTAGCGGGGCCCTTTAAAATAGCTTAAAATGTAGTGAATATGTATGTTCTCACTGTTCTCATTCTCACCTGAGCGTGACCATTAAACTGTATTAGTAAATTCATGTATGAAAAAACAGTGTATATATATTATTAATATAGATTCTTTTATTAAAAATAAGTAAATTATACAATTAAATAAGCAAGCTAAAATATTAGATAAATATTCTAGTAGATTTATTGTTTATGTTCAAATTAAGGTCTTTCACCATGGCTGACTTTATTATATTAAAAGTATGTTCTTATTGAAATGAATATAATAATTTGAATTTGAATATATTTTTAAACTACTTATTTTGATGGGTTGTTAATTTTTTTTGTGATCAACTTAGAGGGGTAACCAAAAATAAAATTAATTGGAATACATAAACCCATTACCCACGTTATGATAAACAATACCTATAAAATGGAAGTTGCTTATGTGGTTCAGACTTGTTAATTACTTCAATTATACTTCATTAGCTTGATCATCATGTGGACCATCTTTCTTTTTATCACTTATGTTGCTACTATGTAGTCTATCTGTAACTAACATCTTTCTTTTTATCACTTATGTTGTTGCTATGTAGTCTATCTGTAACTAAACATCTCTCTCTGCTTGTAATCTATATTTATAAATGCAAACTTCTTCTTGTATTGTATTTTGTTTTCAATATTTAAAATTATGTAGCTGGAGGAGAAGAGAAAGGCTGGAGGTACAATCGTAGTACTACAACATTACTTAAAATAAGTATAATATCATATTAGATTTTTTTTTGTTTCAATCTAAATTGTGTTGCTCCAAATGCTGTGTAATGACAAAAAGGGGCATTAAATAAATAAAGAAGATTAAAAAAACGAAGGATAATACTGTTTACCAAAAACACAGGTCTCCGCAAGAAGCTCACTTATTCACTTTTATCTTCAAATAATGTATGATTACAAATTATAACAATCACATTTTCCATAACCTATTCTCTCTCAAAAAGCCAACTAAACTGAAAAAGGGAAAAGTTAGTGCTTTTATATTTTAACATGGAGCTCAAGTGAAAGTGCTAAATATGAGATCATATATGAAGTGAAATTGAACGCGAGTAAAGAATATATTTAGAGCATAAATAAGAGCAATGTTACCTGACCCATAGGGTGAGGCTTGTGACATGGGTCTGAGCTTCTAAGTATGCTATTCCATAGTCCCTTCGGAGACATCCGATAAAAAGTATGTTATTCCATAAGACCTTCTGGTACGTAGCATGTCTATCCCATGAACATTAAGTTGAACAAATCCATAACGAACATAAACTTGCTTGAAAACAAAATAATGTCTATAAGTAACAAACTGAGTCCCAAGATTATTTACAAATAACATGGTCCGTACTGTGTCAATGTTATTAACTGGTAATCTTTCCAAATACCTTTGTTATTACGACATGTAAAATAAAAAATTGAAAGGCCAATCAAATATTTTAAAGGTACCTTTCTGGTGTCCTGTATATTATTATAACATCGGGTAATTCATTAAAACTTTAATTCTTAAATTCCAAACCAAAATCAAAACCAAACAAATATTATCCTGTCTAATTTTTAATATTGTGAAATCAATAAAAACTTAACTCTTATGGCCAAACTGAAAACTGGAACCAAACATATATGACCCGTACGGAGGTCTAGTACACATACCTTAACCTACTTCAGGGGGTTGAGATGTTAATTTGGTGAAAAACCCACCTTTCAAATCTGAAAAGTGCAAACATGCATCAAAATCCAGGAGTGTGAAGATTTGAGCGGCTTGGACTTGAAGGTGAAAAATGACAGAGATAGATTTGAGTAATGACAAAACGGAGAATCAAAGAAATAAAGAAAGATAAAAAAAATAAAGGATAATACTATAGTAGAGGTTTAGGTTTGGGTCGATCCAATTGGGTTACTCCAAATGTTGTGTAATGAAAACAAATAGTATACGTTTAGATTTGGGTCGATCCAATCTAATTTGGGTCGCTCCAAATGCTGTGTAATAGTAAAAAGGGGCATCAAAGAAATAAAGAAGATTAAGAAAATGAAGGATAATAGTATCGTTGACAGAATTCGAACCTTGAAATTTTAGTAAATAAATTTAATCATGTAACATATTTAATCATTAGATCTAACAGTTCTAATTTTAAATAAAATTCTAACGGATATTATTCGTTGTATACGAATTTTTATTATATTTTGTTAGTGGTTAGAAGATATGATGTCATATTTTTGGGTATGCAATTAGTAAATAAATTTAATCATGTAATATATTTAATCATTGAATCTAACAGTTCTAATTTTTAACTAAAAATCTAACGGATATTATCCGTTGTATACGAATTTTTGTTATATTTTGTTAGTGGTTAGAAGATATGAAGTCATATTTTTGGGTATGTATTAATTATTGCAATATTATGTTTTAAATTAAAAGTCAACGTGTTTTAATTAATAGGAAAAAATTATTGATTGGAAGATATGATATTTTAGGTATTTATAAAATGTAATATAATCAATTATAAGTAAACATCTTTTAATTGAAAAAGACAATCAGCTAATTATCATTAATTATATTATTAATAAAAAAATGAAGAATAATAGTAGAGGTTTAGATTTGGGTTGATCCAATTGGATCGCTCCAAATGCTGATTAGAGAGAAAAAAATTATTGATTAGAAGATATGATATTTTAGTTATTTATAAAAGGTAATATCATATCAATTATAAATAAACATCTTTTAATTGAAAAAGGCAATCGGCTAATTATAATTAATTATATTATTAATAAAAAAAATGAAGGATAATAGTAGAGGTTTAGATCCCCTCAGATCTCCTTTATATATTTATATAATAGTTCTAATTTTTAATTAAAAATCTAACGGATATTATTCGTTGTATACAAATTTTTATTATATTTTGTTAGTGATAATTAATTCCCACTATTAATAAAATTTAAAATGCAATTGAGTTGTATATTTAATTTTCTCCATTAGTAAAACTTTAAAATGCAATTTAGAGAAATTGATTATTTTAATATGTTTTACTTGAAAACAAAAATTGATTAGTTATTAGGAGAAATTTTATTTATATTTAAGTAAGGGTAATTATGTAAAAACAATAGGTACCGACCAACCAACCAACCGGCGCCATATAATTGGAAAACTATAGATTTTAGCTAAAGGAAATAGAAAAGGTAACATTTTGTTTTTAAAAAATTGATTATTTTAATATGTTTTACTTGAAAAAGAAAATTGATTAGTTATTGGGAAATTGTTTATTTATAATTAAGTAAGGGCGTCATTTAATTGGAAAAAAGAGATTTTAGCTAAAGAAAATAGAAAATGTAACGTATTTTAGAAGGAAATTGATTATTTTAATATGTTTTACTTGAAAACATAAATTGATTAGTTATTAGGAGAAATTTTATTTATAATTAAGTAAGGGTAATTAAGTAAAAACAATAGGTACCGACCGACCGACCAACCAACTAACCGGCCGACCAAACTTTCAATGTTTTAAAATGCAATTTTAAAGGTAAGGATATTGAAATTGTATATTTAGTTTCCTCGATTAGTAAAAATTTAAAATGCAATTTAGATATTTACTTTACTTCATTAGTAAAGATTTTATAGGTAAAAAATAATGAAACTATATATTTAGTTTCCTCTATTAGTAAAGTTTTAAAATGGAATTGAGATTTTTTTAATCATTGGAATTATTAATTCAAAAATTTGAGAAATTTAACAAAATAGAACCGAATTTTTTGACCGGCGCCACTTTACCTCCCCTCGTTTCTCCTTTACATAAGTATATAACAGTTCTAATTTTTAACTAAAAATCTAACGAATATTATTCGTTGTATACGAATTTTTATTATACAAGCTTAAAACCCGTGCGATGCACGAATTTTTTTAATATTATATGAATTTTTCATTAATTTAAATTAATTTTTTTTAAAATATAAAGTTGGGAGGCTTAAATTTTTATATGAGATTTGATAATAATTATATAAATATTATCTGTGATATTTCTAGAAAATGAGGGATTTTAGTTAGAAAATATAGAAAAAATTATAGGTTTTACTTGAAAAGGGTAATCGGCTAATTTTAATTTTTATATAATTATTATTTTATTTCATTAAATAGAAATTGATACGTTTTAGATAAAAAAAAATGCAATCGGTTAATTATGAATATTATAATATTATTAGTTTATTGTATTAAACAGAACCGCCCGTGATAAAATCAGAAAAAAGAGAGATTTCAGTTTTAAAAAATAGAAAGGTAACGTGAAAATTAAAAAGATGACATAATTTATGTGAAAAGGGTAATTGATTAGTTTATAGTAATTATAATTTAATTATGTTATTTTACTAAATAAAATTGCTCATAGTTTTTAGAAAATGAGAAATTAATGTTGCCCCTGAAATTTCTAGAAAAAAAGGGAATTTAATTAGAAAAATATAAAAGATGATACGTTTTAGTTGAAAAGATAATCAGTTAATTATTAGTACTATAATATTATTATTTTATTTTTATTAAATAGAATCGCCCGTGATATAATTGGAAAAACAGAGATTTTCGTAAGAGAAGAGAAAAAAGGTAACGTGTTTGAAAAAGGTAACTGTCCATGATAAAATTGGAAAAAGAGAGATTTTAGTTAGAGAAAGGAGAAAAGGTAACGTGTTTTGGCTCAAAAAGGTAATTAATTATTTAATACTAATTATAATATAATTATATTATTTTATTATACAAAATTGATCGTAGTTTTTAAAAATGGAGAAATTTTAGTTAGATAAAATGTGAAAGATATTGTATTTTACCTAAGAAGTAAATTATTTAATTATTGAAAAATAGAAAAGGTAATATGTTTAACCTGAAAAAGGAAATTGATTAATAAAGGAGATTTGGGTCGATCCAATCTAAATTGGGTCGCTCCAAATATTGTGTAATGACAAAAAGGGACATCAAAAAAATAAAGA
This sequence comes from Kitagawia praeruptora, assembly GCA_037693485.1. Classification (NCBI taxonomy): domain Eukaryota; kingdom Viridiplantae; phylum Streptophyta; class Magnoliopsida; order Apiales; family Apiaceae; genus Kitagawia; species Kitagawia praeruptora. The sequence goes on along the minus strand of CM075350.1, from coordinate 23,848,403 downwards.
AGATTAAAAATATAAAGGATAAAAGCTGTAATTTTCCTGTGTAATGACAAAAAAGGGCATCAAAGAAATAAAGAAGATTAAAAAAATGAAGGGTAAAAACAGTAATTTTTAAAATGCAATACTAGCAGACATTAAGAATATATTGATAAGTGATATGTAGAGCAGTCAGTAGAGTGTTTGGTAAATCAGAACTTATAATCAGTATACTGTTTGGGTAAATCAGAACTTATAAGTTAACTTTTTTTATAATTTTAAAAATATTTGTTTTTTTATATATAACAATGGATATCAATGGATAGATCTCGATGAATTGGGAAATTTGATATATACATATCAATTTTCTAATGAATGGATCGAGAGATATATGATTTTGAAGATTTGAAGGATATTATATATTGCGTATATCGAGAATAAGTTATAAGTTATAAGTTGAAAGTTAAGGATTCTTAACATTCAACTTATGGGTTTATAAGTTATTAGTTGAGCTAAAACTTATTTCGGCAAACACCCCCATAAGTGCTTATGGGCTTATAAGCCATAAGCTCACAGTAATATGGGGAAACAAACAGGCCCTACGAAAGCATAACTTGCCTATCTACAACAAGCGAAATTCATTTTTATTCATATCCATATTTTGATTTCACCCCTAAAATTTTATTTTATATTTTTTTTAAAAAATCATGTTATAATTATAAATGTCTATTCTATACTGTACTATTATAATCGAAACAGGGTATATTTGGTTGTCGGTTTGGTACATTTTTTTTGGTACACTCAATAACAACCGTTAGATTTTAAGATAAATAAATAAGAACCATCAGATCTAATGCTAAAAAAATAGTCCTTTTCTAATATTTGAAATACTCATATAAGTTCCAAGTTCGAATCCCACCAACAATATATTTCAATTAAACATATATATTATTTTATAAATTACTCTCACGAGTTTAAGATTCAATTTCAATAACATATTATTAATTATTAAAACACTATCGTTAAAAATACTATCAAACATGTATTACAATATTTTATTATCTTCTATAATTTATTTTCCTACTAATTAAAAAATATATATGAAAATATGGGTACTAAAACAAAAAATATTAAAAAAATACATACGTACATCACACGAGTAATAAGCTATATAATAAAAAATTACACAAAATCTGGAAAACACTTACAATATAAAAAATCATCAATATATATATATATATATATATATATATATATATATATATATATATATATATATATAATGGGTCACGCTCCAGTGAGAACACCGTTAGTATGAGAACAGTGAGAACACACATATTTACCACATTTCAAGCTATTTTAAAGGGCTTCGCTAGGGGCACCTTCACAAAAAAGTCTTATAATTCTACCATCTATCCATTCATAAAAAAATTTTAAAAAAAAGTAAAAAAACAATTTTTAAAAAAAATTGCTGCCACGTCATCATTTTGAAAAAAATAAAAATATTTTCTTTTAAACTTTTTTTTTTTGATGAATGGATAGAGGGTAGAATTATAAGACTTTTTTGTATTGGGTGCCCCTGGCGGGGCCTTTTAGAATAGCTTGAAATGTGATGTTCTCATTGTTCTCCAACATATACCTGTTATCACCTGAATCATACCCTATATATATATATATATATATATATATATATATATATATATATATATATATATAAAGGAGGATGCGCGGGAGTTTAGGTGGCGCTCTAAGATCGTCTCAATCTATTTTTCTAATTTTCTAGAATTTTTTAATTTTAAACACTAATAAATATAAAAATAGCATTTAACATATATAGGTGTTCAAATTTATAGAGAAGAAGAGTTTGAATTTATAGAGAAGGCATATGATTAAAAGTTCTATTGGAAGTAGAATAGGAGTTCGAATTTATAGAGAATAAGAGTTCGAATTTATAGAAAATACATATAAATAAAAGTTCTATTAGAAATAGAATAGGTGTTTGAATAGATAGAGCAGACATATAATTAAATATTTTATAGAAAGTATGATCTTCTTAAATCTATATATTATAAATTGCTGGATAACCCTTTCCTCAGGTTCGGGATCCATATTCAGGTTTGATAGATATCCATGACCCATTATAGTATTAAATTATATGCTTAGGATTAGGTTCGGGATCCGTTTAAATTACCCATCCAGTTATATGATATGATCCATATTTTAAAATATATTGACCCGATATTATATAAAATACACATCATGACAAACGACTCTTGCCAAAAATTATTTTCTTGATAATACCAAAAATTTGGCAGTTGTTATTATTAATGCCAAATAATTGGTTATAATTATAATGGGCCCGCCAGGGCCAACCAATTAAAACAATCTTGCCAAAAAAAATTTCTTGACAAAAACAATCTTGCCAAAAAAAAAATTCCTTGACAAAACACGAATTATTTTGTTTCCAAAAATTATTTCCTTTCTAACAATTGTCAATTATAATTATAATGGGCCCGCCAGGGCCATCCAATTAAAACATTCTTGCCAAATCCGTTTATATTACCCATCCAGTTACTCCCTCCGTCCCTTTTGATTGTTAACATTTCACTTTTTCAAAACTTTCTGGCACGCATTTTAAGGTGCATTTTAAGGATAGTTAAATAACTTTTTTTTAAAATTTTCTTTTTCTGTATAAAAATTTAAACATTAAATTTTTATACAGAAAAAGAAAATTTTAAAAAAAAGTTATTTAACTATCCTTAAAATGCACCTTAAAATGCGTGCCAGAAAGTTTTGAAAAAGTGAAATGTTAACAATCAAAAGGGACGGAGGGAGTATATGATATGATCCATATTTTAAAATATATTGACTCGATATTATATAAAATACACATCATGACAAACCGCTCTTGCCAAAAATTATTTCCTTGATAATACCAAAAAAATATTAACAAATGATTTTGATTGGTTATAATTATAATGTGCCCGCCAGGACCATCCAATTAAAATATTTCAAAATGCCAAAATATTATTTCCTTCACAAAACACAAATTATTTTCTTAACATTCTTGCCAAAAATTATTTCCTTCCACAAATTTTAAATTATTTTAATTTTTTTTAATCCATATTCAGGTTTGATAGATATCCATGACCTATTATAGTAGTAAATTAAATGCTTAGGATTAGGTTATAGTGCGGTATTACTTTAATTTTTTTGATATTATGATTTAATTATTTTAATTTATTCTTTGTATCTACTACTATTACATTCATGATATAGTTGACATCACTGAAATAATGTTATAACGTAAATTTTTTTGATGTTTTTAAAATAAATTAATATATTAATAATTTCTTATATTAATTGTAATTTAAATTATCAAAACAAACTCATGTTCTTAAAGAATTTAACATTTTAATTTATTAAAGTAGGCAACTTTTTAATACTACTACCAATTTTTATTTCTATATTGTAAAATTATATACTATAATTTATTAAAATTTAAAATAAATTTTATTTAAAATATGAACTCCCGTGTGCGAAGCACGGGCTTTAAACTAGTTATATGATTAGAAGTTCTATTGTACGTAGAATATGTATTTGTAAGGCATATGATTAAAAGTTCTATTAGAAGTAAAATAGGTGTTTGAATATATGGAATAGACATATAATTAAATATTTTAGAAAGTACGATCTTCATAAATTATACTTTTTATATTAGTTAATTATATTTCTATTAGGAAAATTTATTCATAAATCCAATACTATTATCATAAAAAAAGTCATCATATTTAAAAAAAAAAGAATTGATGTGTTAACATAATAAAAGAACATTCTCATGCTGAGGAATCCTAAATAAATACAGGAGTATCTATTATATAAAGAGAAAATAGGATGAAACTCCATAAATTTTAGAAAGTCTAGAGAAAATATAAATTGGAATTCACTCTATTTTTTAGGTTTTGATTTTAAGGAAAAACGTTGTTGTGTAAGATAAGTATCATCAATAATATGTAATGAAGTTGGAATTTCGATCTCAAATGAGAGCGGCTCGAAACGTGTTTAACGGAAAGACGACTTACTATAAAAGATTGTATTAGCTATTAAATTATCATATTGATGTTATAAATTTCATTTATTTTTAGGATATAATTTTATTGATAAATATTATCATACAAATGATATATGTAAAAGTTAGGTTTTTGGTCTTAACGAGAGGGCGGATCAAGATTAATAACCGTGTTCAATGAAAAAGTGGTTAATTAGAGAAGACCGTATAAAAAATGTTTGAATAAAATGTTTTATTGGAAGTAGAATATGAGGACGTTGGAGACGTTTTATACGAATTTTTTAAAACTATATATCTTTTTTCCTAGAAATCCTTTATTTTAACTTTTTATATTAATTATACTTGCATTAGAAAAATATATCCATACATTTAATATTATTCCCGTCATGAAAAGTCTTCGTATTTAATTTTTTTTTGATATGTTAACATAACAGAAAGACATTCACATGCGGAAGCTGTAAATAAATACATGAATATCTATAATATACAGAAAATTTAAGATGTATTTTCATCTTTTAAAACTCCAAAATATTAGAAAGTTTAAAGAATATAAAAATTGGAATTTACTCTCTATATATAATGAAGTTAGAATTTCGGTTCCAAATAAAAGCTGCTCGAAACGTATTTAACGGGAAGACGGCTCACTAGAAAAGATTGTATTAACTATTAGAATTTGATACTGATGTCATATATGTATTTTTTAATTTCTACGGTTCGATCTTATGGATAAAAATTATTATATAAGTCTTTATAATATATGTTAAAGTTGGGATTTCGGTTTTAACGAGAGAGCGGCTCAATCAAAAAAATCGTGTTTAATAAAATTCATTATATAAAATTATTTAATTATTAAAATATAAATATAAATATTATAATATAACATAAATATATTGAATTTTTTTTAAAATATTGTAACGCCGCCGCGAAGCGCGGCTTTATCGAATAGTTTTGTATAAAAATCGAAAAAAGGTCTACATGATTAGATAAATTTCATTTTTTCTATTAAATAATTTTTTTTTAAAAAGCACAATTTTATATAATATTTATATATATACGTATGTATTTTAAAGTAATAATTTAAAGCAACCGTGAATTGCACGGATTATAGGCTAGTACAATTTAATCAAAAAAAACCACTAGCATAACATACTTACCACAAGCGAATTGTACTTTTTTATTTATAATTCTACTGAATTCACAAATAACATATATTTTTTTTACGTACATATCATAATTATATATATTTTTTCTCGATTTTCTTAAAAAAGCTTAAATAAACAAAAAAATAAGATGACCTTAATTAATATAAATATCTTTTTATAAATAACATAATTTTTATAATAAATAAGTAATTAATTTAAATAAAATGTTCTTAAATCCATATTTTACACGGATTAGCATTGAGTATATCAAAATTTAATTTAATATAAGAGACAAAAAGATGGTACGGACCTTTTTGTGCATTGTTTTTCACAAATGGATGAATTCGAGTTAATCATTTGACGAAGTGGATATTGATTTCTAGAAGGATGTTGTTTAAAGCCAAATTGGTTGCGACTTGCCAGAGAGTACTAGAGTACAGTATTTTGTTAAGATTAGTCCTTTGTATTCTATAGTCAGCTAGCTGTAAACTTTTGTCTTAAATTGAATATGCGGTTTGACACATTTAAAATTCGTCATTGCCTATGTGTCTCTCTATTCTCTACCCAAAACATAAGTCAAGAGTAAAAAGTGGCAGTATATAGTGCCTGTTTGTCTAAGTTTATTTTAAGGAGTTATGGACTTATTTTTGGGTAAAAATTTTATATTTTGAATTTTTTTTTATACAAACATTTAATGTATGTTTGATATTTAATAGTTGCAAAAATAAGTTGGAAAATAATTTGGAAAGTTAGTAATCTATAACTTTGTCTTAAAATAAGTTAACTTATTCCGTAAAAAAGTTTCTCCCAACATGTTAATTTCAGACAAACACAGCTAACACAGCTAACATAATACAACAGTAAACCAACAATCAAAGCAAAAGCTCTTCCATCTTGATTTTGAAGACAGATTTGCTTTACAGTTAAGGGGAGCACTTTTGTAAGTACAAAAATTAGTACTCCCTCCGTCCCTAAATATCATTCCTGTTTTGACCGGACACGTTTGCCAACGCACACTTTTGATCATTAATATCTTCAATTTTATATTAGTTTTAAATATAAAAACTTCACTGTATTAAAGTATTCATAAATACGAATCCAACAAGATCACTCATGACTATATTTGGTCTTATAGATTAAACGTAAATTAGTAATTTGTCTCATGTTATGAACAATCCCGACATTTCAAACAAGAATAATAAAAAGAGACAGAGGGAGTAATAACAAACTACACGGATCCAACACCTAAATCTTACAAGGCAAGCTGCTCTCTTTTTATCAAAAATAAAAAATAAAAAATCTAGACTATAGTCACGAAATTTTGATAATTTTTCTTGTCCCAAGATGTTTCGGAATCCCTGTTCCGCCGGGTTCGATTGTTCATGATTTTGCATGAATGCTTAATAACTGAATAATAATTTATCTATCATCTATTAATTAAGAGTAAACTTCAAAGTGGTGGCCAGATTTTACACTCGTTTTCAAAAAAGTGGCCAGATTTTCAATTTTGCAAAATGGTGGCCAGATTTGCCTTTTTCCTTTCAAAAAGGTGGTTGCAGGCGATTTTCAACTTTTTGGCAGGGGTAAAATGAGAAAAAAATGCTAGAGATCCGAAAAATTGTCCACAAAAATTCCCAAATTAATATGTGTCAACATATGAGTGGTTATATTCGTAATAATAATAATGCCCCCATGTATGCACATCAATTCACCAAAAAACCCCACAAATATGAGTTGTCAAGATTTAATTAGTCAATTTATGTGCATGCATGGGGTTAAATTATTATTATTATGAATATAACCAATCATATGGTGACACATATTAATTTGGGGATTTTTTGGTTAATTTTTGGGGGTTTTAGCATTTTTTTTAGTAAAATAACATATTTTCCCATTTTACCCCTGCCTGAAAATCATCTCCAACCACTTTTTTGAAAGGAAAAAGGCAAGTCTGGCCACCATTTTGCAAAATTGAAAGTCTGGCCATTTTTTTGAAAATGAGTGTAAAATTTGGCCACTTTTTTGCAATTAACTCATTAATTAATGTTTGATTAGTAAAAATAATTGAAGGTTTAGAGAAGGATGATGTAAATGTTAATCATCTAGAAGTAGGAGTAATATTGCTGTTAGATACTCCCTCTGGAACAAAATACTCTTCTCCTTTTCAATGTCGGTCTTGTTCATAACATGAGACAAATTACTAATTTACGCATAATCTATAAGACCAAATATAGTCATGAGTGATCTTGTTGGATTCGTATTTATGAGTACTTTAATACAGTGAAGTTTTTATATTTAAAACTAATACGAAATTGAAGATATTAACGATCAAAAGTGTGCGTTGGCAAACGTGTCCGGCCGAAATGGGAAGAGTTTTTTGAGACGGAGGGAGTACCAAATACAATAACTGAAATCAATGGGTACAATAGACTTCTAGAGTGTGAATTGAGTTTTCGGGCGTCTGCTCTAGTTCAGCTAACTTGTAACTTTGGTTTGGCTCATACTCAACTTCAGTTTATACTTTGATTAAATTCTTGTTCATCTCCGCTTGCAGCTAAAGTAGTTCCCTAACAAACAGTCTTTTTCAATCGTTTGAACAAAGTTTTATTTTTACTTTTTAATCTAGAAACTTTTTAGTGCATGATGGAAATGAGAATCGAAAATAAAAATTCAAGATACGAAACTGGGAATTAGGGGTGCATATGGGTTCCGAAAACCGATCAAACCGATCCTATTTTTAACCGATCAAATCGAACCATCCAAAACCGTGGATTAAACGGGTTAATTTTTAAAAAAAACCCGAATTAATTGGATTGGATAAGGGTTTAACAAATTTTAACCCTTACCCAACCCAACCCAACCCAACCCAACCCAACCCGTTTACATAAAATGTAGAATTTTTTTTACATATTTTTTGCATATTTTGTATATTTTCTGCGTATTAATTCTTTACAAATTTCTGCACTCTATAAATTTTCTGTAACATTTTGCAACAATTTCTGGCTTCTGCAACACTTTATGCAACATTCTGCAACATTTTTTGCAAAGTACCGAATTTTTCTGTAATGTACGAGATTTTCTACAAATTTTTTCGATTAACAAATTTAACCCGACCCAACCTGAACCAAACCGAACTAATTGGATTGGGTCGGAGTTGGGTTACAAATTTTTTTTTTTTCAATTAATGGGTTGATTTCTTATAAAATCGAACTAATTGAATTGGTTCGGAGTTTGACGTAAACCCGACCCAACCCAACCCATGTGCAGCCCTACTAGGAATTACTGTAATATTTACCGAGTCACTAAGACATTCCTGTAACAATTAACTCAAACTCCAATTCGAGTACTGGCTAGGCTTACAAATTCAATATTGATAAGTCACTTAAAAAATCTAACAAAGTCAAGCTCATGACGTGCTTAGATTGACGTAAGACTTTTAAGAGGCACATCTATCTGGTCATAGACATATAGATCATTGACCACACATATATCGGGACTGTTTTCTTTTGTTAACTGTGTTTAGGTTTTGAGTTGGTTCTTCAAAAAGTTTTTCAAGTAGGTTGATTAAAATTAATTAATTTTTATGATTTTAATCGATCAATAGTTTCTAAAATTATTTAATTCGGAAAACAAGATTGTTTTCTTTGTTTAATTTAGAAAACAAGATTAATTATTGTTCAAAAATGAAATTTGGGACAAAGGAGAGTCTCGTGTGATCGAAATAAAGCTTATTCCTAGACATTACTGCCACAAAGCTGAAATACGGAGTAGTAACTAATTTTCATTCTTAAAAGTAAAAGAAATTGTTAAATTCAGACTAAATTTTAAGGTCCAGACTCCAGAGCAACTTTCATTTCTAGGACCTAGTTGTCTTTAACATTAAAACTTCTTTTCTAAACAAAAACAATATCCATAATGTTACATTTTTAATATTAAAAACATAAATACAGATCAATAATTTATAAAAACCAATTTGAAAAATAAAATAAATCACGGGAGCCATTTTATACCTGATCACTACAATTTAATAAACCAAGACTTCTTTTCCCAAATACAATGATAAAAATTTTAACAAATATTTACTTACATACATTAAGTACACATTTATTATAGTAACAAGGATAAGTTTTTTTTTTCTTTTTTTGAAAATAGTAACAAGGATAAGTTGATCATTGTTTTAAAATTCTAGAACTAAAATTTATGCACTGGATTTAACAATTTTCGAGATTTTTTTCAAGCAAAGGCAAATCTTAAAATAATGTATAATCAAGATAAAATTTTCTCCTAAAGCTTTGAAATTTTGCGACTGACTAAATTTGTAGCTCTTTCCCTATTTTTGTTCTTTCTGCTAATTTTTTTTACTGTTTTGCTTATAGGCTCTAGCTGTTGTAGAGTGTAGAGTGGAGACCCTGATAGTGCGATCCTATAACATGATTGCTCTTATTTCAATGAAGTGTTCATGATATAGCCAGCTAAATAAGCAAACATGATTTAGTTGCTGCATAAAATGAGTTCGCACATTTTTCCCACTACATCGATGACTCTTTAGCGTGCTAGATAAATTTATGTACTGGCACTTGTTATTGTGTCGCTTACTTTTGTTTTTCTTAACCAATCCATGCTAGGCTTCATCATTTACAGACATTCTTCACCATGTTACTCATTTTGATTCATACACACTATAATTATCATTTATTTGTCGTTTACATTTGTCCCCAATTTTTGCGTTCTAGTCTACATACATCACTTTCTGCGAAATATTTATTAATTATTTGTTTATGACACTGTTTTCTTCATGGCTAGGCCCTGATTCAGAATCTAAAGTGTCTCTGGAGTACAGGTGGATTAACAACGGCTTGTAGTTCAATAAGTGTGTTGTACGCATTTTTTCTTTGATAAAGTTCGAACTCTTAACATCCCGTAAAAGGAACGAGTAAGATACCTTAACGGGCATGTGTACGTATTTTGATCGATGAATTGGGAGGTGTGTGAGCCCATGACTTCTCTGAAGTCTTTTTGATGTTAATGAATCACGAGAGTGATACAACATAAAAATGAAGCATGAAAAAATATATTCAGACCTACTATTCGTGTCTCAGTTTAATTATTACCAATATATAAACGCATAATTTTACAAATTATTTGTTACCAATTAAGTATTTCATTCGTTTGTATATATTGTTCATATACAAACAAACACGAAATGATGTATATGGAAGAAAAATATGAAACATTGTTGCTACTTCGTAGATCATAAACAGAGTCGTGGTAGGAGCTACATGAGCTTACTGCAAACTATGATGGATTCGGAAGAACAATTTGAACTACGATCTGCCGAGCGGCAATGCATACTAAAATGTGTTTAATGGCAAATATTAGTTTATAATCAACAGTCAAGCTAGGCACAACTCGCATCCATTTCAACAAGCATGTCCAACAAGCAACAAGTAAGAAATAGAAAGACAGTAACCATCCACAATCACGTTTACTAAATGCATACACATTCAGTAGTACCACACAGAAAAACAATAGCAGGATACTTACTGAAGGTTTACTTTCCAGAGATAAAAGGAAAACATAGCAAATATCAACCTCAAAAATCTGATTACAAGAGGGAAGAACATCACCAAAAGAGAAGCCAATATATTCTAATAATTACGTGGCCTCAGGTTATATCGGGTCTGTGGCCTTCCCTTTCCCCAAACTTGCTGTGATTCAGAGTCAACACCTTGTTTCCGGCTTTTACGCCTCTGTGTATTTTCTTGATATTCTTCTCTTTTGCGACAAGCACGGGAATGCATTCTGGAGTCGATTTTTTCACTGTCATTGTTTTGATTGGTTGGCCAGTTCAAGTTCTGGGAATTGTTTCCACAATTTGTCAATTGCCTGCAATTTGAAGTGTCACCAGGGCGCAGCTTCCCAGAATCTACATCAACCACATTGCTCGACTGTTTAGGTTTCTTTTCCCTTGAAGCCTCATCACCGATAAGACCGCGCTGCTCCAACGAATTCATAGCATTCTTCAACTCCAGAGAATTGCCACATTTCTTCCAACTCTCTGCTAAATCCTTTACATCCACATTCTCTTCCAAGCGAGGAAATTCCAAAGGGTTATCAACATTACTTTTCTTCTTATCATTACAACCTGAAATCTTATCATCGGTTGAGTTTTCAGCTTTATCTGGATTGGAGTTTTCCTTCTCCGTGTCTGATATCAGGCCAGTATCAATCTCAGGGTCCCAAGCAATGTTATCGATATACATATCCGGATCAGGCAAGTGATGCTCACAAGGCAGGCTATTAATCATGGCAAAGAAGCGCTCTTGTGCATCAAAAAGAGCTTCTTTGGCACCAGAATCATCCCACTTTAGCACATTCTCATGGCAGTATATATACTTTTGAGCAGCAAGAACGTTATACCACTCAATCCCACCTAGAAGGCAAAACTTTTGCTCCAATGGAAGCTCAGTTTTCTGTAATATTGCTGCACGGGCAAAACGACAGTAACAAACAAGCTATAATTTTACATCATCCGCATGATTTCAAACAATAACCACAAAAGGCTAATTATAGATAAGGAAACGCTCAAAACAATCTCTCTACAAAGACACGCTCTTTTACCAGACACAAAAACTTCATATACAATTTAATAAAAAACCGAGGTACCACTTTAAAAAGTTCACATCATGTATAAATAATTGAAAGCATACTGAGTAAGACAACCAAAACCGTAACGGACTATAACTCATTCATATACGAAAAACAAATCAAGTCCATAAATAAAGTCCGAAAAAAACAAAATAAACTAAACCGAATCTCCGCAACTCCTTTTACTTAAAATAGTAATAAACTAAACCGAATCTCCGCAACTCCTTTTACTTAAAATAGTGATAAACTAAACCGAATCTCCGCAACTCCTTTTACTTAAAATAGGGATAACATCTTGTAAAAAAAAAGAAAAAAAAATAGCGATAACAACATAATCAAAACAATAGACAAAAGTATCGAACATTCTAATCTCTCCCTACCGTAAAATATCCATATTACACAAACAAAAACATAAAATAAAATCATATAAACTTCATTCCATAACAGTAACAACCAATTAACAAACCACAAATAAACGCTAGAATCGCATCAATCGAACAATCATCCACATAAACACCAGTAAACTTAAGTTAAATATAAGTCTAATCATATACAAACACAATTAAATTACTCAATTAATCATCAGAACACATAAATCATCTCCAGGACCGGGGAAAATATCATCATATACACACACAATACATACAAAACATGACACTAATACTGATCCTAACAAATAAAAAACAAATAAAGTAGTAGTTGATGAAATTGAAGGGGGAAAATAATAGAGAAATGAATAAAAATTAGTGAATGACCTTGACGATCGATTTGGTGATAGTAATGTACGGGAGGGAGTGGGAGATCTTCGACAATCTCGCGGCCATTGTTAGTCGGAGGGTTCCAAGTTCGAAAAGCGACACGTTTTTCTCCCATTTGGATTTGGAAATGTAAAATGACAAGATGAAGAAATGTTTCGAATTTTAAAGGAGTAGTAGAAGAAGATTAGGGATTCGAATGGGCGTGTATCACGGGGTATGTATCGGTAATTATGTTACACACTACCGAAGATAAGGACGGAGAACAGTATAAATCGTTTCATGTTTAAAAGTAAATCGACAAATCCTGACAAAAAAAAAAGGTTAATCGAAAAATAAGTGGGATGAGATATGCTGCTGGACTGCTGGTAAGGGCTAATCGTTTCTCGTTTTGTGAATTCTATTCTAGTTCATCTAAAATTTGTTCAAATATAATGAAATGAACTAGTGTAAATGTCCGTGCCTCGCACGGGCACTGAACCAATTTCTCATTCGAAATTGTATATATTGAAATAATTTTGTAAATAAAAATATGATAATTAAAAATATGATAAACGATAAGATTTTGATTTGTCGAACGTTTTTAGGGTGAAAAACCAAAATGCCTTCAATTTAATTCCAATCGCCCAAAATACCCATAAAATACGCATTTAGGTCATGTGTTGGGGTATACGCATTTCCAAATACGTGGAGCGTGTAAATTGAAAATTTGCACTGGTGAAAGTAGCTGGAATACACAATTGTAAAATAGGTATTGTGAAATACGTATCTTCAAGATGCGTATTGCAATTACTGTTCATCTTCTACAACCCGTTGCGCTGGAGCTTTTTTTTCGTCAAAAATTCGACGAATCTGTTCACCACCATCCAAGCTTCTTTCACTAACATACCATCCATCATTCGAATCGTATTCCCCCCCTCTACAACCTTATACCCCCAAAATAAATCTTTTTTTTCGATTCATTTTTCGAGCAGCCTATACACGTCCTTACAGGGCCGAAAATCAAGAAATAAAGATGGCAAAAGGGAGAGGGATGTCTGGTCATCATTTTTATGTGCTCCGATTTGGTGGAGGTTGTCGGAGGGTGGCGAACGAAGGAAGGGGACGGTGGAGGCGATTTTGAGCTCCACTGAGACGACGACTGATTTATGAGGTAATGACGTCAACTGACGTCATTACGCATTCCACATATGCGCAACCCTCGAAACACATTTCCTAAATGCGTATCCCACTATACGCATGAACACCATGCGTTTGTGGGTAAAAAAGACGGGCGGAGACTTGAATATAGGCATTTTGGGCAGCTTCTACACAAAAGTAGTGTAGTTTGGTCATTTTTCATGTGTTTTTATAGTTATTTTGTAATATTGTATGCCAATTTTTTAAACCAAATATTTTATATTTTTGCTTAGATTTCATAAAATTAATTTGGATAAATATTCATACGATAATAATCACATGAATACTTATGATTGTTAAATTATTAATTTAGTTTTCAATTGTGTGAAATGAATTTATCAAATTGAACATTTGAGTATAATATAAATTATTATCTTAGTAAATTATCCGTATGTAAGAGAGCATATGTAAACTCATTAATTTTGTTGTAAAAAATTTGATCGTATATGTAAGACTATATTTTGAGACATAACAAAATCTCTTAATATTGAGTAAAAGTCATCCTTATGCTTGTCTCAATCATTTTTTCTAACCATAAACATTTACACATTTTTAAACTTAAATGTTTAGTTTTAGTCTAATGTTATTACACAATACAGAAGTTCAATAAAATGGGTAAACTGAAATATTTTTTATATTATAATTTTGAATTATTTTTTAACTTAATTATAAATTTTTCAAAATATTTATATCGATGCAAATATGACAATCTTAATGACTTGTGCATGTACATGAATTCTAAAATCAATTGATCAATATATTATATAAAAATTAAAATGTACCATAATTTATAGTCGAGTTATAATCTAATTGATCGTTTTAAATAATTATTGTAATATTTAATATATCTTTTTTGATTTAATTTGCATGCCAATTATAGTATTTATTTATATATCACATTGAACATAATTTTAAAATTATCATCTTTTTAACATAATTTTAATTATTTTTCGTATATATTTAAATATTTATATGACTCACATATTTAAATCGTTGAAAGTTTAAATGATTGGTCGACCAAAACCCTCAAATATGACTCAAATATTCAAAATTTTAAATACCTAAAAAGTTATGTGATGCAATTATTAGTTATTTTTTGATTTGATAACTAAAATGTACATATTTTTTTAAATCAACTCCTATCTGTTATGTAAATAATTTAATATCTACAAAGATACGCATGTAATTTTTTTTTTCTTTTTGGACTCGGTTGCATTATAAATAATCTATATTTTTCCATATATTAATTATTTCAAATGGCAAAAGAGAATTGTAGAGTATGTTCAATCGATTAAAATATTTTTTATAACCTTTTCTGTCCAATATTCTAGAAATAATATGAACCAACATTCATTTACTCAAAAAAAAATAGGAGGATGAGACAAAAAGAGAAGAGAGGTGGTTTATCATATATGATTTTTAAACAAAACTCAAAATCAACCATAGCATAATTGGTTAAGGCTTGAGTTTGGTAGTCAAAGGATAGTGGTTCGAATCCCCATACAAACACAATTTCCTCATTTTTCACACAATTATCAAAATATGGCATTTTTGTGATTTTTTAAAAAACAGGGATAAAATCGTAATTTCACACCCATTAAAATGACAATTTTTGCCCTTGTGTTGAAGTTTAATATATAGTAATAGATATGTACTTGTAACCTGTAAGGTAAAAATGATTTTGTAAAATTAAAAACAGAATTAATAATATAATTCACTTTTTTCTGTTTTTGAAATTTGTTAGTTCATTTGATTTGGATTTTTTATGATGTATCGATTTGGGAGGTTTTGTGTTTGAAATGTAGTGTTTCAATTTGGGTTTTTTACAGTGTTCCAGAAATCGCTAGGCGGTCCAGGGCGGTTGGGGTATCGCCTAGCGCCTAATCGGGTAGGCGGAGATTAATCGGATTAATCGAAGCTTTAATCGGATATTATAATAATATTTAATATATTAGTCTAATTTACAATTAAACATATCATTTTAAATAAATTAATAGAATTAATCGGATTTCAAAAATCAAATCGGTTAGTTACCTTCCAGAAGATTTATAGGGGATTAATCGGTTGAATCGGGGATTTTCAGAACAATGGTTTTTTATGAGTTTAAAACGTATCGATTTGGGAGGTTTTTTGTGTTTGTAATGTAGTGTTTCAATTTTGATTTTTCAAATGAGAAATGCTAGAGCCCCCAAAATATATTTCAAAATTGTTCCCAAATCCTTACATAATTGGTAACCTTCTTAAAATAATATGGGACCCTGCGTGCATAAATATGAGCCCACGAATTAAAACCAATCACTTGTCAATGACAAGTCATTTGAAAAAAAATTGGAATATTTTTGGGGTACCTAGCATTTTTAAATTATGTTGTTAATAATCATTTTCTTTTTATTGAACTTACGAGGCTCATTTTTGCATTACAAAACTTCGAGTGACCACAATTGTGCTAGGTTACAATGTTTTAGAGTAACTCACCAAACCTTGGAAGTTTAGGTTACATGATTAATTTTAAAAAGAGTAAAAAGCACTTCGTATACTTGCACTATGCCGAAATCTGCACTTGGGATACTATAGTTCAAATACCCCTACTTGTAATACCGCAGTTTCAAACTTTTTGCAATGTGTGTACTTCCGTCAATTTGGCTCTAACGCCGTTAATTCGAAAATTAGGGTTCTTGAACTATAATTTGGGGGTTTTTGATTTAAACTATGTTCAATGATTTTGATGCTTTCAATAGCTTTATCTGATCTTAAAGAGTCAATTTATGTAATCAATTCCATTGTTTGTGTTCGGATATGTGTAAGTCAAGCTAACTATTTGTTATGCAAAATCACGCAAGCGCACGTTGTCACAAGTAATATATGATTAAATCAAGTTCGTTCCCACAGAGATCTAGAATGGTGTTCAATTCAATTAATGTACCTATGCACCGATGTATGGTTTTTATCCACTGCTAAGACAAATAACAAATTGGATTTTTATTAACTACTAAATTAATTTTCAAACTAAAGATTAACTAATTAAAGTCGAATTACTAATATGAGAATAAAACATGGAATCCTAGTTTCATTATCTACTTCACTTAGAGTTGCAGCCTTTAATTAAAACATGCGATGGTTTTGATATCTGATCGAATAACACGAAAAGAGTAAAAGTTACCTCTCGGTATACTAGTACCAATCTACGCATACATCCACAAAAGAGATAGAAGATGAGTAGGCACCTATTATGTTTAGACCCTATATTTCTATAGAATTTGAAAACATAAAGGTTGAAGCACAAGTTATCCACTTAGATCACATAGGGTAGCATAATATCTCTATTCATGCCACAAATCATGATGCTAAAACATCAACCTATCCTATGCTAGCATGGCAAGTTCTAAATCTCAAGATCCACTATCGTTTAGCAAGAGATTAACATATTAGATGTTCGCGACGCACCTAAATTCAATAAGCACAACCATACAAGGATATCAAGTATTCACCACACATTAATCTTTAAGGCATGCAAACTACTAAGCTGCATAGATAAATCCACTAGGATCCCACGATAACGATTAGTTCATAATCGAACCTTTCGTCACCATGGGAATTGACAAAAACATGATATTAAACAAAATATGAAAGAAAGAAACAATAATATTAAAACGAAGAGTTGAGAAAACAAATCTATAATCCAGAATAACACAAAGGATGAAGTAGATCTAGATCCGTTGCTTGTCACGAGCGTTGAATCCTTCTCTCCTTTTCTCCCTTGCAGATCTAAGCTATGTTACAATAATAAAAACTATGATCTATTTTACAAGGCTAAGATGTGTTTATATATGCCTAGATATCTTGCCCAACAAGAAAAACAACCTAGAATACAATTGGAAATAGGTTTGGGTACCAAAAATACAATTAAAATCCGAAATAGGGCAAAACGGTCATTTTTCAGCAACTTTTCCCCGCACCAGCGCAGCCTGCGCTTGAAGCAGCGCAGCCTGCGCTTGAAGCAGCGCAGCCTGCGCTCCCCTCTCTGTTTATGCACTGTGCAGGTGCAGCCTGCGCTCTGTAGAGCGCTGCCAGCGCTCCTCTGGCTGGTGGCGGTTCATTTTCTGCAATTTTCTTCGTTTTTCGTCTGTTTTCTTCCGTTCCTTTTGCAATCACTTCCCTTCTTCAATCCAAAGACTTGCAAAACTCTTGATAGTTGATATTAAGTCACCATTCTTCATTCCATAGCATGATCAACTCCAAAATCAACGGAAAATTCAACCCTAATCGATATTTCTCCAAACCTGCACAAGTAAATAAAACAAATAAAAACTACGACAAACTTGAGGCCAAATACACCAATTTAAGCCGATACGGAATGTTCCAAGTGGATATAAAATCCACTTATCACACCCCCAAACTTAAACCGATGCTTGTCCTCAAGCGTAAACAATTACACTAACTAATTAGTACCACTTCCGTAGGTGATCACGGTTGCATTTGGCATATGCAACAAGCCCTTTAAACCCCTAGGCAGCCCTAGTGGACGAGTAAGGTCTCGTGAGGGCCTATAGTGAATGTACCCACAAAATCCATTTAACCTAATGCAATGCAATGCATGAATGCAACTAATATGAAAAATGCAAAGATCCCCTTCAAACTAACCAAAACCAACTAACAAGCAAATATCTCAAAGAATGCAAATAAATCCAAGCAGAGCTCGACTAAGTCCCTGTATACTAACAGTACATGTCAGAAACGTGAGTGTGTGCATTGCTCATCAGAAATACTCCCAAAACTAGGTCAAAAATCATACATGTTTTCCGTCAAGACAATCACGGGTTTATAAACAGAATAGACTGTAGACACTTCATAACCTAGGAACACCTCCACCCTCATTCAAGTTAGCCAGGAATTCATGCTTTATTACTACACTGCGACACATAATAAAATACACATGCTTATTTAACCGTGCAATGAATGAGACCCCAAAAGGCTTATACAATAATACCCATGTAGCGAGTTTTAGGTCAGCAATCCCAAACCACAAGGGCTTTAGGTTACTAGGACTAAGTCCCCTCAGACTTAATTACTCTAGTATTAAAGAGCTCACCCTGGTTAATTATGCATTTAACAAACAAAAATTGACTCTTTTTTTTTTCTGATCTTTTTTTTCCTTTTTTTTTTTTTTTTGAAATCTGGAATGAGTCTTTCTCATTTCCAACCCTAGACTACTCATATAAATATGAGCCGGCTACTAGCCATTTGACGCCTAGCCTTTATTGACAATTCTTACAACTAGCATGAAATCCCTGTTTTCCCCCAAACTTAGATTTTAGTGTTCCTACGCTATAAAGGGAATAACGAAAATTCTAAGAATAAACAAGTGATTAATCTCAAAACATCCAACATGCATGACCCTAACCTAGCCCAAAAGCACCCCAATGAGACTGTGAAATTAATTTTGTTCCCATAACATGCAAGTCAATTCCTAGGAACTATAAATCAGCCCTCTACTCATCATCATCACACCCAAATCAACATCCACCTATCAATCAGAATCAGTTCGTCCTAAGGGATCATGAAAAATGCATGCCATGAAAATGCAACTAAAATGAACTCACATGGTAAAACAAACAAACAATAACATAATGTCCTATATGAAACAAATGTAAATAATACGAACATATATGCATGAATTACTACTAATATGCAAAACATGATATCCTACATGAACACCCAAATAACACAAATACTACACACAACTAACTACATATCCCTCAAACCACCCCCAAACTTAAAATATTCAATGTCCGCATTGAATGGAAGTAAATACAAAGGATAGTAGGAAACATACCTAAAAATACCGAAACACGTGGGTTGCCTCCCACGTAGCGCTATCGTTAACGTCATTTAGCCGAACAAATATGATTCAAATCATGGTGGCTTGAAGATCACATTTGACTTGTCTTTAGTAGAAGGACCATTCACCCAATGTTTGACAACCTTCTTGCTATCTTCCCACACCTTTTCTAAATCAAACTTCACTTTGACTCTTCCTCCAATCGACTTTTTCTTTTTCTTCTTCACACCTCTAAGGTGCTTATGCTTCACAGTCGATTGATAAGAACACTCCTCTACCTCATTATCCATGCTCCACCTTCTTAACACATTATCGTGACCCTCTTCAAAAATTAACAACTCATCATTCAGAAGGACATACTTCAAATGGGATGGAAGTTTTCCAAGCTTGACATTCAAGAGATCTCGAACAGAAGAACTGTCAATGGAATCACTGATAGGATGCTTTAGCACGCGCATAATCGATTTTTCGCTCAACAATTGATCCAACTTCTTTCTCTGACCCGTATCAACCATTTCCATACTGCAACACTCTTCATCCTCCATCGGAAATTTCATGGCCTTGAACACATTAAAGGTGACATTCTGATCTTGCACCCTCAATGTAAGCTCTCCTTTTTGCACATCAATCAAAGTACGGCCCGTAGCTAGAAAAGGCCTTCCCAAGATTATGGGAATCTTCTTGTCTTCTTCGAAATCCAAGATAACAAAATCAGCTGGGAAGATGAACTTATCAACTTTTACCAAAACATCCTCTACTATACCCCTCGGATAAGTGATCGTCCTATCAGCCAACTACAAAGAGATGTTAGTTGGTTTCGGCTCCGGTAGACCAAGTGGCTTGACAACAGACAAGGGCATGAGATTAATACTAGCTCCCAAATCACATAAACACTTGTTGAAAGAAAGGTTTCCAATAGTGCATGGAATAGTGAAACTTCCCGGATCTTTCAGTTTAGGAGGTGATAAGTGGATTTTATATCCACTTGGAACATTCTATATCGGCTTAAATTGATTGTTTTGGACTCAAGTTTGTGTAGTTTTGATGTGTTTTGTGTAGTTGTGCAGGTTTGCAAGAATATCTAAGCTTTTGTTGTTTTTGGAGATTTAATTGATTAAAATTCGGATTTTTGAGAAGGGCTGCGCAGCTTATACTGTTTTGGCCATATCTGGAGTTCTAGAAGTCCGTTTTCAGCGATCTTACTGCCCACGCGAAGCTTGAGAGATTTTCTACAATATGGGATAGGTCTTACACGACCAGGCCACGTGTGGTGGGCCCAGGAAGCACGACCAGCAGATAGATGGGAGCAGAGAAATTACTGTTTTGCCCTTTTCTAGTTCTAATTGTATTTTGGGCAATTTTTAATACCTTAATTGAATTCTAATTGTAATAGAAGGTAATATATTGCTGGGCCAGATTTGTAGAGCCTATTTAAACACATCCTACCATTGTAAATCATAACAATTCATAGCTAGAACAATTCATAGCTTTTAATCGTATCAAGGTACTTTCGATCTTCAATTCTTTCTTCAATATTATGTTTTCATTCATTATCATTATTATTATGTTTTCTTTATTAAATATGCGTAACTAATTCTCTAATCTGAGGATTGGGTAGTATTCCTTGGTATTCATGCATGCTTGATTACGTGATTTTCTGCTTTGCTGATCTGTTAATGAGATCTTAACACAATTAGGGGAGTCATGAACCTTTGATTGTATTCTAGGGATTGTAATAAGCTTGGGAGAGAATTTGCAATCTTAGTACATGATTTAACAGACATAATTTGAATATTAGATCGGGAGATTAATAGGAGAATTGTGAGACATATAATTCTTGACACTTAACAGTTTATAGATATACTTTGATTGTATCACGGGAGTGACAATTAGGGTGTAGCTGTAGGCACTATATTGTAACCTGGGAGGGTACAATATAACTTTAGAAGAATTGTTTTCAGCAAGGTAGGAACACAGATATCACATTAATATTGAGCATGTATTGAGACCAAGTGAAGAACCCCAGTTCTTGGATTGTTTTCCCATATATTTGAATCTCAGTTTAAAATCAATTCTTAGTGCTTATAATTAGTTCTTGGTTAATTTAGTTAATAC
This sequence comes from Kitagawia praeruptora, assembly GCA_037693485.1. Taxonomy (NCBI): domain Eukaryota; kingdom Viridiplantae; phylum Streptophyta; class Magnoliopsida; order Apiales; family Apiaceae; genus Kitagawia; species Kitagawia praeruptora. Next base: position 23,826,683 of record CM075350.1, on the reverse strand, counting down.
ACAAACCAAAAATTCTTCTCACACACTTCTAGACGAAAAGAGATAAGAAACCTGAACTTTGTATTAAATTTAGTCCTTCCCTGAGAACGAACACACAAAAATACTACTAACAAATTGGTGCCGCTGCCGGGGAAGGCAGTATAGTTGAGTTTAGGTTAATTGTTTCTTATTGTTTAGATTTTAATTGGTTCCACAAGTTGTTTTGTTGGTGATTTTCAGGTGTATGCGACGTGCATCTTGCGCTAGAAAGTTGGAATTTGACCCTGAAATCGAGCGTACCTTGAGAAAGATAAGAAAAGAGAAAGCTAAGATGACGGACGCTGAGAATGTTAACGCAAATGTTAATGCAAATGTTAATGCAAATGTTAATGTTGATCATACTTCTATTTGGGACCATGAGACACCTAATCCTGCCAATTGCATGTACAAAACTCCAGAGATTGGTGCAACCCAATTCAACATTAACCCGAGTTTAATTCAGATGATCAGCAATCAAGCTTTTGAAAGAGATATTGAATTAGAGGACCCACACAGACATCTAGAGCGTTTCGTGCAGATGTGTGGCTCATTCAGAATCACTGGTGTTACGAGTGATCAGATTCGTCTCCATATGTTTCCCTACTCTATTAAGGGAAGAGCTTTGGAATGGTTTCAGCAACTTCCAAACACTGCGGTTGCTACATGGGATAGTCTTTCTACTGCATTCTTGTCCAAATATTATCCTTCTGACAAGACGCAACAACTGAGGACTATGATTATGAGTTTCAAAGCACAACCGGGTGAAGGTCTATATCAGGCATGGGAGAGATTCAAGGCACTGTTGAGGAAGTGTCCACATCATGGCTTGGAAGATTGGCAGATCATCAGTACTTTTTATGGGGCCATGAATGCAGATATTCGTTTGAGTTTGGATGTGGCTGCTGGTGGAAATTTCAAGAAGGCACCAACTACACAGGCTAAAGCACTCCTTGAGGAATTGGCATCTAATAACTATTCATGGGCACCTAGTGGGACGAGCTCAGCTAAAGCAGCACAAGACTCTGAGATGATCAACATGCTGGCTCAAAAATTGGATACTCTAACTCAGGAGGTGCGAGGACAAAGAGCAAATGTGAATGCTATTTCTTCACCTATGGAGGGGTATAATGATTATGGTGCTAATCAGAACTCTTATGTGCAACAATTTCCAGAAGAAGCATCTTTCATTCAAGGAAGACAGCCGTGGCCGGTTCAGAATAACTCCTATTACAATCCAAATCAAAGGCCAAACAACAATCTTTCTTACAGTAATAATTATGCGGCTAATCCTTCTTATGCATTTCCAAGGCAGAATCAACCTTCTGGTTTTCAGTCACGACCACCATATCAAGCACAGCAGCAGTATCAACCTCCGCCGAAGAAAGAACCAGCTGATTGGGAGGTTGCACTGAATAAGATTATGCAAGGAACTTCTGGGGCATTGGCTAATATGGAATCAAGAATAGAGCAGATGACATCATCTCAAAAGATGCTAGAAACACAGATTGGGCAGATTGCCTCCAAGATTGGTGTTCGTGAGCAAGGATCACTTCCTAGTCAACCCGACCAGACTGGTAAAGAGCAATGCAAAGCAATTACTTTGAGGAGCGGGAAAGAGTTGCCCGAGGTTGAGGTTCTTGAGCCTAAAGAGAAGGATGCTGAAAAAGAAAGTGAGAGAGTAGAGATCGATGCAGAAAAGTCAGAGAAAGTAGATGAAGAGAAGAAGGAAGAAGAACTAGAAAAGCCGTATGTTCCTCCACCACCTTATGTTCCTCCTATTCCATTTCCACAGAGACTTCACAACAGGCAGTTAGAGAAGCAGTACGAGAAGTTCTTGACTATGTTCCGGCAGTTGCATGTCAATATTCCTTTGGCTGAAGCTTTGAATCAAATGCCACTCTATGCTAAATTTCTTAAGGAGATATTGACAAAGAAGAGGAAACTTGAGGATGCAGAAACCATTACTCTCAATGCTGAATGCAGTGCAGTCATCCAAAAGGCCATTCCTCAGAAATTGAAAGATCCGGGAAGCTTTTCTTTGCCTTGCACTATTGGGAAGATGGAGAACATGAAAGCCTTGTGTGATTTAGGGGCTAGTGTGAGTTTGATGCCATATTCAATCTGCAAACGACTTGGTCTTGGGGAGCTTAAAAAGACACGGATTTCACTTCAGTTAGCGGATCGTTCTGTTAAATATCCGTTGGGGATCGTTGAAGATGTGGTTGTCAAAGTGGATAAATTTGTCATACCTTGTGATTTTGTGGTGTTAGAGATGGATGAAGATGTCGAGATACCCATTATCTTGGGAAGGCCATTCTTGGCTACTGCTGGCACTACAATCGATGTTAAAGCTGGAAAATTGACATTGAATGTTGGCGAGGACAAAGTGGAATTTGATCTAAACAAAGTAATGAAGATGCCTCCTTTTGGAGCAACTTGTTTTACTGTTGACATAGTTGATGAAATTGTGCAGCTCGAAAATGAACATTTCTTGGGAGCAGAACGGGTGTTAGATGATGTAGTAGAAGAAGAAGAAATTGTTGTTCGAGACATAGAAGTTGAGATGGTATTTACACTTTCAGAGGCACCTGAACTTAAACCTCTACCTGCTAATTTGAGGTATGTCCTTTTGAATAATGAGCTAGTGATTTTTGAAGAGGGGCATGATAACGTGTTGCGAAGGTGGAAAACCGATGATAAGGAAGAAGAAATTTTTGTTTAGCCGGTTGAGTCAGAGAAGCATCTTATGGAAGAGATTTGTGGAAATCAAGCAAACCGGATGTCAACGTTCGTATGAATGGTTTGTCTGTTGAAGATGGTTCAGTTATTCTATTGAAACCGCCTTGAGTTGAGGAAGTAACGTCAAGCTATTGACGTTAAAGAAACGCTTCTTGGGAGGCAACCCAAGCATTTTTGTATCTTGGTGTAGCATAGGATTTTTCAAAAAATAAAAAAAAAACAAAAAAAAAACAAAAAAATCGGATTTTTGGTGTGTAACGCAGGAGGAGCCTGCGTTTCAGGACAATTTGCGCTCCTATCGCGCAACTTGCTCCTGCGTTACTGGTATAGCCGCAGTTTGCCCCCCTGACGCGCATCTTGCGCCGGCGTGACTGATCTTGCAGAAATTTGCCCTGCACGCGCGCGAGTTGCGTGTCTTCCAGCAGATCAAAATTTTTTTCAGCCTGTTCAGTGTTGTGCCGTGAGTTTGCTGTTGTGTATATATATAAAAAATATTTTCCACCCCAATTTCTTTTTATACCCTCATCTTTCCCCTATTTCTTTTCCTATTTCAATTCCAAAACCCCCCATCTTTTTCTCCAAAAATTCTAAACCTATATCTATTCTAATTTATATTTATTATTATTATTATTATTATTATTATTATTATTATTATTATTCATATTTATTTATTATTATTATTATTATTATTATTTATTATTATTATTATTATTATTATTATTATTATTATTATATACCCACCTATACATACAAATCCAATTCCTCTTCTATTTTATTTTAATCTCTAAAAATTCAATTCTAAAGAGGAATTAATTGCAAGTTCACCTCTTTGATTCGTATTGGGTAAATCTTTTTCTCTAATCTTATTTTTATTACGAATTTGTGTTCTTGTCAATTGGATTTTGTAGTATTCAGGCAAGGTGGCCAGTCTATGGAGCTCGTACGCAGTATCCACCGTCAGATTCTGATTCCTTCGAGGAGGAGGACGAGTAGGTATGTTTTCTGCTATCCCTTGTATTTACTTCCATTCAATGCGGACATTGAATATTTTAAGTTTGGGGGTGGGTTGAGGGATATGTAGTTGTTGTTGTTGTATTAATTGTTCATGTAGGATTTCATGCTTTGCATATTAGTAGTAGTAAATTACGCATATTTGTTCGTGTTATCTACGTTTGTTTCATATAGGACATTCTATTTTATTTTTTTTGTATATCATGTGAGTTCATAATAGTTTGCATTTGCACCCATGCTTGATAGGAATTTTGTGTTGTTGACGCTTTTGATTGAGAAGTGATATGCTTTGTTCTTGTGCACACACATACAAGAGTAAGTTGAAGCTAGTAAACTTATTGAATGTTGTAAGTAATTAGAAGGACATGAATATGTGCAAGATGATTTAGTTTGCATGCTTTGAATACAAGTTGGTGCATTAGAGAGATTTTTGTTTGGGATTGAGTATGTTTTTCCACCAAGTGAGTTTTTGAGCCTTATTGCATATTTGCAATTTATTCATTTGCTTGAGTGTCCACGGATTGTTTGCATTGCTAGCAGTTGTTTGAGGTCTTTCTTGAAACGCATGACATTATTTGACGATTAAAATGATATAGACAATTAGGAATAACCGCATATTTTCCCATATTACCACACCATGTTTACATGATCAATTAGTTAACCCGTTGAGCTTAATCCTATTTTTCGGTGACATACCACATTACTTGCCTAGACCTTTTTCTTGTATTGGCCTTACATTAATTTGAACCCACATTGTCAAAGGCTAGTAAAGTGCTTAAGGGAGTAATAAGGTGTGCAACGAGGGGTATAGTTGGTCATAATTTTGGGGAAAAATATTGAGATTGGGTTTGGTTGTTTACTTGATAGTCGGCATATGCAATAAATTGGGGGATCATTGTTATTATTTATATTATTGTTTTATTTAGCTCTCGAGAAAAAAAAAAGAAAAAAAAAAGAAAAAAAAAAATTATTATGAGAGCAAGTTTGTGTTTGTTGTGATCCTACTTTAGTCGACTAGTCGAGTGTTCTTAGTAAAATTTATGTGGGGGGAAAATAGAGTGTTGTGTATGATTTATTATGGTGCTTACTAGCTTTTGACACCTCACCTGTTTTGGCTTATTTGACATACCTTGTCCCTAGCCCACGTTACAACCCAATTAAAGACCTTTTGATTATCGTCATTGATGTATGTTGTGTTAAGAGTTAGATTGATACCGAATGTCAAGCATGCTTATGATTTTGTTGGAATTGAGTGATACATTTACCCTTGATCTTGAGTGAATATTCTTTTGTGAGTGGATTGTGAGTGTTTGCTTGTTTTTGCGTATGAGATCCCGAGTTTTGTCTCAAAGATGTACTCTTGTAGGTTTAGCATGTTTACTAACTTATTCTTACACTTGACATGGACTTGTGAGAACTTATGCATGTTCATTGAGTAGACTATGTGAATACTTGCACTTTCGACACCAAGACATTGCGTATTTACTTTGATTCTTAAGTTGATATGGCATGAGAGGATTTGAAGGTATGGTAGGCTAGATTAATTGCATTTTTCATATTAGTTGCATTCATGCATTGCATTGCATTAGGTTAAATGGATTTTGTGGGTACATTCGCTATAGACCCTCACGAGACCTTACTCGTCCACTAGGGCTGCCTAGGGGTTTAAAGGGCTTGTTGCATATGCCAAATGCAACCGTGATCACCTCCGGAAGTGGTACTAGTTAGTTAGTGTTTAGTTGTTTTTGTTTGAGGACAAGCATCGGTTTAAGTTTGGGGGTGTTTGATAAGTGGATTTTATATCCACTTGGAACATTCTATATCGGCTTAAATTGATTGTTTTGGACTCAAGTTTGTGTAGTTTTGATGTGTTTTGTGTAGTTGTGCAGGTTTGCAAGAATATCTAAGCTTTTGTCGTTTTTGGAGATTTAATTGATTAAAATTCGGATTTTTGAGAAGGGCTGCGCAGCTTATACTGTTTTGGCCATATCTGGAGTTCTAGAAGTCCGTTTTCAGCGATCTTACTGCCCACGCGAAGCTTGAGAGATTTTCTACAATATGGGATAGGTCTTACACGACCAGGCCGCGTGTGGTGGGCCCAGGAAGCACGACCAGCAGATAGATGGGAGCAGAGAAATTACTGTTTTGCCCTTTTCTAGTTCTAATTGTATTTTGGGCAATTTTTAATACCTTAATTGAATTCTAATTGTAATAGAAGGTAATATCTTGCTGGGCAAGATTTGTAGAGCCTATTTAAACACATCCTACCATTGTAAATCATAACAATTCATAGCTAGAACAATTCATAGCTTTTAATCGTATCAAGGTACTTTCGATCTTCAATTCTTTCTTCAATATTATGTTTTCATTCATTATCATTATTATTATGTTTTCTTTATTAAATATGCGTAACTAATTCTCTAATATGAGGATTGGGTAGTATTCCTTGGTATTCATGCATGCTTGATTACGTGATTTTCTGCTTTGCTGATCTGTTAATGAGATCTTAACACAATTAGGGGAGTCATGAACCTTTGATTGTATTCTAGGGATTGTAATAAGCTTGGGAGAGAATTTGCAATCTTAGTACATGATTTAACAGACATAATTTGAATATTAGATCGGGAGATTAATAGGAGAATTGTGAGACATATAATTCTTGACACTTAACAGTTTATAGATATACTTTGATTGTATCACGGGAGTGACAATTAGGGTGTAGCTGCAGGCACTATATTGTAACCTGGGAGGGTACAGTATAACTTTAGAAGAATTGTTTTCAGCAAGGTAGGAACACAGATATCACATTAATATTGAGCATGTATTGAGACAAAGTGAAGAACCCCAGTTCTTGGATTGTTTTCCCATATATTTGAATCTCAGTTTAAAATCAATTCTTAGTGCTTATAATTAGTTCTTGGTTAATTTAGTTAATACACAAACCAAAAATTCTTCTCACACACTTCTAGATGAAAAGAGATAAGAAACCTGAACTTTGTATTAAATTTAGTCCTTCCCTGAGAACGAACACACAAAAATACTACTAACAGGAGGCAACTTCTGTTGCAGAACAGCACTACACTCCTCCGTCAATGCCACTGTTTCAAATTCTTCCAACCTTCTCTTCCTTGACAAAATATCCTTCATGAACTTTGCATATCTTGGCATCTGCTCCAACGCTTCAACAAAAGGAATGTTAATGGACAGTTTCTTGAAGACATCCATAAATTTCTGAAACTGTTTCTCTTTACTTTTCTGTAAGCGTCCAGGATATGGCGGAGGTGGATAGATCTGATTATTCATTGAAGATTGCTCCGGAGTAGACTTTTCAACAGGTTTCTTGCTCTTCTCACCATCTAGCTGATCAGCCACTAAATCATATTTCTCAATTTCTGGCACTGCAGATTTTTCAACCTGCTGATTCTGAACATCTTCATCTTCTTCAGTTGCTGATTTAGGATCACTCGTGACTTTGTCGGATCTCAAAGTCACAGCTTTCACCTGCTCATGGACCTCCCTCTTGCCTGGATTACCCATTGTATCACTTGGAAGATTTCCTTGTTGCATATTTACCAAGGCACTTGTAATCTGCCCCATCTGATTCTCCAAAATCTTTTGAGAAGCTTGCAGATTCTTCACCATCATCCTCAAATCATCCATCTCTGATTTTTCATTAGAAGATTGCCCCACATGAGCCTGGGGCTGTTGCTGCTGAAATCCCGGAGGTTGATATGGTGCCCTTGGAGCGTAAGGCTGTTGATAGCCTTAATTGAATGACTTTGCTTGCTGATAAGGTTGTTGTGCACCTTGATTATTGTTCCAGCTGAAGTTGGGATGATTCCGGTTGTTAGGATGATAAGTAGCTGGAACTGGTACAGCAGATCTCTGAAAATTACTCACGAACTGTGCTGATTCAGAAGAGATAGCACACTGATTCGTCTCATGTGCGCCCGCACATAACTCACAAACACTAGCCACATGCTGAACTCCATAATTAGCAAGAGAATCCACCTTCATAGCAAGAACCTTCAACTGATCTGTAATCATTGAAGCTGTATCTACTTCCAAAATTCCTGCTGCTTTGCCTTGAGATAGCCTTTGGGTTGGATTTTGATATTCATTAGCAGCCATCATCTCTATAAAATCATAAGCTTCATCATAGCTCTTTGCCCACAGAGCTCCACCTGATGCTGCATCTAGCAAAGGCCTAGACTGTGCTCCCAACCCATTGTAGAACCCATTAATAACCATCCAATCAGGCATGCCATGATGAGGACACTTTCGTAGCATCTCCTTGTAGCGTTCCCAAGCCTCACACAAGGTCTCTCCAGATTGCTGTTGGAATTGAGTCAACTGGTTCCTTAATGCTGCAGTTTTCGCCATAGGGAAGAATTTAGTAAGGAACTTCTGAGCAAGATCTTCCCATGTAGTAATGGAACCAGGTGGCAAAGAGTGTAGCCAGCTCTTAGCCTTATCCCTCAGAGAGAATGGGAAAAGCCTCAACCTGATAGCATCATCCGAAACACCATTGAACTTGAAAGTATCACAGATTTCAATAAAGTCCCGAAGATGCATGTTAGGATCCTCAGTAGGAGCACCCCCAAACTGAACCGAATTCTGTAGCATCTGAATAGTGCCCGACTTGATCTCGAAAGTGTTAGCTGCAATAGCTGGCCTGATGATACTAGACTGAATATCATTGATCTTTGGCTGAGAATACTCCTTCAAAGCCTTAGCTGCTGCTGCATCACCCATCGCTACTGTAGTTTCAGTTTCCTCTTTCTTATCCTCTTTATTCTCTACAAAATCGTCTTCCGCCAGTTCTTCCAAACGAGCTTGTAAGCGTGTTCGCATACAAACCTAAGTACCTGAAACACCACGAAACAAACAAACTAAGTAAGAATCCGAGTCAGTGAACGCTAATGACCACTGATGACAAGCACATAAACTAAAATAAAAACACCGATGATCCCCGGCAGCGGCGCCAAAAACTTGTTATGCAAAATCACGCAAGCGCACGTTGTCACAAGTAATATATGATTAAATCAAGTTCGTTCCCACAGAGATCTAGAATGGTGTTCAATTCAATTAATGTACCTATGCACCGATGTATGGTTTTTATCCACTGCTAAGACAAATAACAAATTGGATTTTTATTAACTACTAAATTAATTTTCAAACTAAAGATTAACTAATTAAAGAGATTAAAGTCGAATTACTAATATGAGAATAAAACATGGAATCCTAGTTTCATTATCTACTTCACTTAGAGTTGCAGCCTTTAATTAAAACATGCGATGGTTTTGATATCTGATCGAATAACACGAAAAGAGTAAAAGTTACCTCTCGATATACTAGTACCAATCAACGCATACATCCACAAAAGAGATAGAAGATGAGTAGGCACCTATTATGTTTAGACCCTATATCTCTATAGAATTTGAAAACATAAAGGTTGAAGCACAAGTTATCCACTTAGATCACATATGGTAGCATAATATCTCTATTCATGCCACAAATCATGATGCTAAAACATCAACTTATCCTATGCTAGCATGGCAAGTTCTAAATCTCAAGATCCACTATCGTTTAGCAAGAGATTAACATATTAGATGTTCGCGACGCACCTAAATTCAATAAGCACAACCATACAAGGATATCAAATATTCACCACACATAAATCTTTAAGGCATGCAAACTACTAAGCTACATAGATAAATCCACTAGGATCCCACGATAACGATTAGTTCATAATCGAACCTTTCGTCACCATGGGAATTGACAAAAACATGATATTAAACAAAATATGAAAGAAAGAAACAATAATATTAAAACGAAGAGTTGAGAAAACAAATCTATAATCCAGAATAACACAAAGGATGAAGTAGATCTAGATCCGTTGCTTGTCACGAGCGTTGAATCCTTCTCTCCTTTTCTCCCTTGCAGATCTAAGCTATGTTACAATAATAAAAACTATGATCTATTTTACAAGGCTAAGATGTGTTTATATATGCCTAGATATCTTGCCCAACAAGAAAAACAACCTAGAATACAATTGGAAATAGGTTTGGGTACCAAAAATACAATTAAAATCTGAAATATGGCAAAATGGTCATTTTTCAGCAACTTTTCCCCGCACCAGCGCAGCCTGCGCTCCCCTATCTGTTTATGCATTGTGCAGGCGCATCCTGCGCTCTGTAGAGCGCTGTCAGCGCTCCTCTGGCTGGTGGCGGTTCGTTTTCTGTAATTTTCTTCGTTTTTCGTTCGTTTTCTTCCGTTCCTTTTGCAATCACTTCCCTTCTTCAATCCAAAGACTTGCAAAACTCTTGATAGTTGATATTAAGTCACCATTCTTCATTCCATAGCATGATCAACTCCAAAATCAACGGAAAATTCAACCCTAATCGATATTTCTCCAAACCTGCACAAGTAAATAAAACACATAAAAACTACGACAAACTTGAGGCCAAATACACCAATTTAAGCCGATACGGAATGTTCCAAGTGGATATAAAATCCACTTATCACTATTTTTTTTTCGAATTTTCAAACCATTCGTTTGCATTATTGAGAGATTGTTTGTATGATTTGAAGCCATGGTCAGTCTTCTTGTGATTTGAGCTTCGTTTTGGGACCAAGAACACCTGATTTCGTTCCCGATTTTGTAAAAATCGAGTTTGGCCGGAATTTTGTTCGAATTCGCCGGAAATGGCAAGGTTTTGGTTGTTTCCAGCAGATTTCGTGATGTTTATGAATGTCTAGTGTTACCCAGAAGTTTGGGCAAAGAAAATCGACAATTAATAGACGATTTTAGTCGGAATGAATGAATATTAAGCTCGTCGGAATATTCAACAATGGTGGAAATGGGTTTGAGGAAGAAGATGATGAGAAAAAGACCAAAATGTCCCCATCTAAACTAACGGAGTTTGATAGAATTGACGGAAGTACACACATTGCAAAAAGTTTGAAACTGCGATATTACAAGTAGGGGTTTTTGAACTATAGTATCCCAAGTGCAGATTTCGGTATAGTGCAAGTACACGAAGTGCTTTTTACTCTTTTAAAAATCATTTAACCAAACTATAACCTATTTAGAGCATCTCCAACCATATTGAACCCTTAGCTAAAAATAATTAAAACATACTATAAATAAAAATTATAGAGATTATGTAAAAAAAAATCAACTCCAATGGATCGTTTCCCTTGTCTATATTTTTAGCCAATATCTATATTTTTTGCCATGTTGGCTATATTTGTCGAACCTCTAGAGACCTGTAAGAAGATTCCACATCGTCTCTTACCATATTCAAATGATATAGTCTATTTATAATAACTTAAAATAATATTAACATACCATTTTTAAAATATAGCCAATCAATATAGTCAATACCATCGAAGCACAACGCCTTACAGGTTCAGTAAATTTTACATAATCAATATTTTCTATCATTTTAGCCAATCACTTTAACCAACCCCATTGGAGATGCTCTTAGATTCCAAGGTAATTGTACTTTCTTGGGTTAAAGCGTACTAACCGTGCCCTTAGTTGTAAGTTGCTGATGATATTACAGATATTACAATAGTTAAAAGTTTTAGACTTAGAAGCACTACTAATAACTCTGATAGTAAGGTATTGCTAATAACTCTGTCGTAATCTAGTATTTTTAGAGTCCATCAATAGGATATTCAACACAGAGAACATCTCCAATTATTGGAAACCTTTGATAAAAATTTGGTATAACATACCATAAATAAAAATATAATAAATATGTAAAAGTTTCTAATTTTCAACCGAACATTCATGTAAACTAAAATTTTAATCAAGCTCATCACATTATGTAGAGACCTGTATTAAAAATTCACATCATATATTACTATATTAAAATAATATATCATAGTTTTATCAACTTCAAATAATAATAGTGTACTAATTTTAAAATATAACTAATCATTAAAGCCAACATCCAATGAAATACAACATTTTACAAATTCAACAAATCTTATATAATTATTCTTTTATGTTATTTTAACTAATCATTTTAGCTAAATCATTATTGGAGATGCCTCTTACTTTATAATATAGTCTTCCTTTAATTATACTAGTAAAAAATTTAAGTTATGGTTATCATGTTTACCTAAATGAGTTGGCATTAAAGACGTTACTCAATTAATTCAGTTATTACTAGTTCTTATGTCGATCTAAAATTTGAATATCAATTGACCCACTGAATCACATATATCCTGTACTAATAAAACGTTTTTACCCATGCATTTGTTTATTATTCCGTACGGGTAGTTAGTGAATGTTGATACATAACTAAAATCACACTCTATTCGATTTCTTTTCTTTTTTTTTATTAAATACCCCAAATCAATTTTTCTTTTAAGCTAATTAGTCCCTCGAAGCAAAATTTATATTGAAAAAAATTATAGGTGTAGAATTATTTGGTCAATCAGAAATCGAATGGAGCTATCAGATATCAATGCCAGGTGCACTGCAAATCATCTTAGAGAGAGAGAGAATATATAATGGTTTGAATACTAGGATAAATAAATCGGATAAAACTTCACACATGGTTATAAGTCAATGACCTATTCTAGTTAAAGGCTTGTATGAGTATGATGTTAAACGTTTCGATTAATTTTTAATTTATTTATGTACACAAATGTAACCTCTTTTAATTAGCTTAATTGGTTGTTTGGTATTTAGGAACTTGAAATACCTAGGAAGTGACATGATTGTTTAGTTAATAAAAATAAAGGAAGTTGAAATTTCTTAAAAATTTGGATACCCATTAAACATGAAAAGTTGCTCACCCACCTCTTGTTTGATAACTTGAATTTCTGGAAGTCCACTCCGAATCAAACATTGGCATATTAAAAACTACATTTTTCATGAATTTTTTTTGGTCCGATTGTTTAGAAGTCAAATGACAATGCAAATTTCCAAATAAATTTATTCTAGATGTCCAATACATCAAAAAATGATGATGAACGGTAACATCAAGTTCGTCTGATTCAAATACCTCACGAAAATCAACCCACTCCTCTTCCAATCTAACAAGTACAATATCTAGATTTTCAAGAAAAACCTCAAAAATAAATCTCGCAACTGCTTTACTATTTTCACAACGACATGGCTCTTCGTCCCAATTATTTATAATATCTACCTCCACATAATCACAATAATCGTGATAATAATCTTCATTAGATTGTGTGAACAGTGTAGGATTATTATGACAATAGGTACTGAATTTTAATTTATCATTTTTCGGACTATGGAGATATCTATGTTTGTGTGAGATTTTGGTAATCATTTTTTGATAAAAAAATCATAATTCCTTTAATGATTTCTCGAACCATATTTGTAACATAATATCTACCAAATACTCTTTCAATTCTTCTAGAACCACTATTCATTTTAAGTCATTCTTAAAGACATTAGGTGAACGGTACAACAACAAGAAAATGGGTTTGCGTACTGTTAATTTGTCGAACATTAACAATTTGTTGATAATGTTGGTTATTTATTCCTTGAGTTTGATTTGAGATTATTCTACTAAAACCTGTATTAGTTGGTATAGCTAAGCTTGTCGGTAAATTTCCACCACATCACACTCAAATTGAAGAATTCCAATCATGCGTAATTGAGGCTCTCGTTGTTGCCTATGCATGCTCTTCCTCCGCTATCATTAAGTTTCTTATTAATTCATTTACTTACGACATATCAACTTCACCCTTACCCTTATTTCTTCTCGAACCCCTACTACTAGACATTGTAATTTTTTTTCCTGTAGGAACATGAAACCCGATATCCTCCATCATTGTTCGAAGACATTTCCTTTGTTGGATTGAAAATTTTAACTATAGTATATAACTAACTTGGAGTCTTGGATAGAATTTTTTTAGTTTATGCCCAAGAAGATGTTTATGCTTTTACTTGACAAAAAGCAAAGAATAAAGGAATGTCCACTTTCTTCCAGTAATTTATTTAACATTAGTCTTCTATCTTATTAGTTATAAAATTAATGTATTTCACTCTACTAAGTTTTGGGACTGATTTACTCTAATATTTTTTGGTTTAAACAATATTTGTTTTGTTTCTTATGGCATATGATAAAGTCAACAATTATGGTAAGTTTTATTGATGTAGAGTGGTAGAAATCTATTTACATTTAGGTTTCTTTACTGGCAACAAAGAATTGAATGTGATAAATTGTTTTAAAGTTTTGCCTAAAGAAATGGTTACAATCAGTTCGTCAACCTTTTGGATTTAAAGGCATAGTGCAGTATTTACCACTTTATATAGCTCGCATTCATATTTTTTTTAGAGTTCCATTGCCTTTATAACAAAGCCAACCGAAATGTCACCCTTTTATGAACGATCATGAATTTTAAGGGATGCTTAACTAAATTACCTCTTCAAAATGATTTTGAAATTGTTTCAGAATCTGAAAAATATCTTCAAAACTTAAAAATTTAAAAAATTGCAATATTTCAACATTTAATCTAAATCGATAGCTTTATACAAAAGTTTAAAATTTTAAAGGATGGTACCAACAAACGGATCGGTTACAAATAATATATTACAAGTGATTTATTACAAATAAGCAATAATCGGTTACATAAAGTTTAAATTACAATATCAATCAATATGCTAAACATGTGCACAAGATTGTTTGGTTTCTCCATTTTCCAATATTGAAAGTCAATGGTTATTAAAGAAGGACATAATTGCGGTAGTGTTTCGGGGAATAATTCCGATCAAATTGTGTCTAAATATCTTCTTTACAAATAACATTCATCCCCGATATAACGAGATGTCCATAGTATCTTGAAGAATTCTTACTTGTGAGATGTTTGTAACAATGCCTTATAATATTGAGAAAAAAAAAATTTGTTGGAGATAATCCAACACACTAGTTAGTGGATTTTCGTTCAAAATTCTGGAAGCCCACTCCGAATCAAACATTGGCATATTAAAAACTATACTTTTCATGAATTTTTTTCAGTTGGACTTTTTGGAAGTCAAATGACAATGTAAATTTTCAAATAAATTTATTCTAGATGTCCGCTGCATCAAACATGATGATGAACGGCAACATCAAGTTCGTCTGATTCAAGTGCCTCACGAAAATCAACCCACTCCTCTTCAAAGTTAACATTTAAAATGACCTCAAAAATAAATCTCGTAACTGCTTTACTACTTCATCAACGACATGACTCTTCGTCCCAAATATTTTTAATACCTACCACCACATCATCACAATACTCATGATAATAATCTTCATTAGATTGTGTGAATGGTGCGGGATTATTATGACAAAAGCCACTGATTTTAATTTTAATTTTTCGGATTGTGGAGATATCTATGTTTGTGTGAGGTTTGGGTAATCATTTTTTCTAAGAAATCATAATTCCTTTAATGATTTCTCGAACCATATTTGTAACATAATATCTACCAAATACTCTTTCAATTCTTTTAGAACCACGATTCATTTTAAGCCATTCTGAAAGACATTGGATGAACGGTTCAACAACAAGAGAATGAATTTCCGTATCGTCAATTTTTCGAACATTAACATTTGTTGATATTGTTGGTTATCCCATCCTTGAGTTGATTTGAGATTAATTTACTGAAACCCGTATTAGTTGTGGCTAAGCTCGTCAAAAAACTTCCACCAACATCATACTCAAATTGAGGAATTCCAATCATGCGTGATTGAGGCTCTCGTTGTTGCCTATGCTCCTCCTCCGCTATCGTTAAGTTTCTCATTAGTTCATTTGCTTGCGACATATCAACTTTATCCTCACCCTTGTTTCCTCTTGAACCTCTACTGCTCGACATTGTATTTTTTTTTCCTATAGGAAGATAAAACCTGATGTCCTCCATCATTGTTCGAAGGCATTTCCTTTGTTGGATTAATAAATTTAATTGTAGTATATAACCAACTTGAAGTCGTGGAATGAATTTCTATATATAGTTCAAGGCCAAGAAGATGTTTATGATTTTAGTTGGCAAAAGCGAAGAATAAGGGAATGTCCACTGGTTTCCAGTACTTTGCTTAACATTAGTCTTCTATCTTATAAGTTATGAAATTCATGTATTTCACTCTACTATTTTTGGGACTGATTCACTCTAATATTTTTTGGTTTGAACAATGTTTGTTTTGTTTTTTATGGCATATGATAAAGTCAACAATTATGGTAAGTTTTATTGATGTAGAGTGGTAGGAACCTATTTACATTTCGGTTTATTCACTGGCAATAAAGAATCAAATATGATAAATTGTTTTAAAGTTCCGCCCACTTGATAATCTTATTACGGTTTGTTAGACAACGTATGTGCTAAAATTTTACATACAATGTACATGGGACATATTCCTTATGATATAGTAAGCTTGCTCACATTCCTCAATCCTCAGCCCGCTCTTGGTTGGAATCCTTAAGGTAAAATTATATACATAACACTGTTTTACTATGTATGTGTGTGTCGAATTGATTAGTTTGTAGTGAACTTAATGTATACCTTGATTGTTCTGTTTAAAAATAAAGGCTACATGTCATCCATGTAAAAAGCTATTTGTACATGTTTAAATAATCATGGAGTACTTAAAAGCATTCTACTTCAATATTTTGGTTAATAAGCATAGATTTCTACATATAACAAAAATGGTTACAATCAGTTCGTCAACTTTATGAGTTTATAATAAAAATATAATCGTGATTTATAAGATTTATAAGCTTAGCTATTTTAGGAAACAATTAATCAATAAATACATAAGAGATTAGTTTTCCTCAGATTAGTTTTCCTCAGATTAGTTCTCCTAAATTTTTGAGCTTAAAAATATTTACCATATTAATACCAAATGACGTGTCATGACATATGACAAATTCTGATTTGTGGGCGCATATGAAAACATGTGTGATCCTATTTTATTATGAAAAGTGAAATTCTAGATACCCCAAATTTTATCCTAAAACTATTCACTAGAAAATTTGATAATAATATTTTATTATCAAAAAATATTTACTAGAAAATCACAATTTTAATTCGAAATCAATCACGATATACATTTATATATTTTAAATTAAATTTCATAATTAATCATTCATTAATCAACCACTCTTTTAATATAAAATCAGTCACAATCATATTATCATACATTATAAATTGATTTTAATAATATATTAGTTATAATCGATATTAAATAATAATAATCTAACTTAACTAACAATCTGAAAAAATTAGATTAGAAATTAGAATTTAAATAACTTAGATAAATCCATACCTTCAAAATTTTGATTTTTTTTATAAGCCCAAAAGCATATTTTTTTTTTCATAATTTGTTAATAAAATGAATTAATAAATGCATATAAGCCAACACTACAAAATCGGATTTGAACAAATTTTAAATAGATTGGATAAAATCCATATCTTCAAAAACTTGATTTTTTGAAAGGTTCAAAAATATATTTATTCACAATTTGTTAATAAAATAATTAATAAATTCATATAAACGAATTTAAATACCGTAATGAATTTATTAAACATATCCATAAATACATATTTTTTAAATAAAAAAATATTTACTAGAAAATCACAATTTTAATTTAAAATCAATCACGGTATACTATTTTAAAGTCTAAATTAAATTTCATAATTAATCAACCACTCTTTTAATATAAAGTCAATCACAATCATATTATTATACATTATAAATTGATTTTTATAATATACATTGTACAACTATGATCGATATTAAATAACTATAATCCAACTTAACTAAAAATCTGAAAAAATCGGATTCGAAATCAGATTTTAAATAACTTTGATAAAATTCATACCTTCAAAAATTTGATTTTTTTTATAAGCTCAAAAATATATTTATTCATAATTTGTTAATAAAACTAATTAATTATGCCCAGTCCGGATTCTGCCATAGTTACTTCCCATTAGAATATTCAGTAGCAAACTCCAATAATTATGCGACTTTTTAAATTGTAGGCATCAATCCTTATCACATTACACTAATTTGTTTACATTATTAGGTGTGCCTATAGATAAAAGTTTTTTTACAGTGTTGGGTTGTCATTGTTATTCAGTGATTACTTAACAATTTTATTCTAAATATAATAATTATTTAATTTAAAAAATTATACATTAATACATGAATATTTTATATTTATAATAGATATTTTGATATCTCAAACTCTCAATTCAAAATCATAAGATACAATTAAAATCATGAATTAAAAACTATTAATAATATAAAACTCTTTACCACCCTATATAAATACACATTCAAAATTTAAGTTATGTAAAGTATTAAATAATTCAGTCATAAAAAAGCTAGGATCAACCAATCAAAATATTAGAATGAATTTTAAAACAATCATCTTTTACAATTTTAATTACAAAATTTTTAACTATGCAATAATTAATGGAAAAAAATTTGACTTGACAATATATTTGAATTATTCAAAATATTGAATATACTCTTAAATAGTACTACACATTATTTGGTTGGTGTATAAATTATCAATCAAAAAATAAAAAATATTACAGAGTCAATGAAAATATTGTTAGTGAATATTTACATAATAAATTAGTCAATTTAGCACAAAATTTCTTATAAATCACTATTTATTTATTGATAATTAGTTCATCAATAAAAGGACATATGCCATCCACAAAAATAATCAAACCTGCAAAAATCATCAAAAGAAAGAGCATACAACATCTACAAAAAAAAATTAAAATTGAACAAACTCATAGTAAATTACATCACTAATTTTCTTTATCCAATCATTGAACAGATCTTCAATTATGGTACATCTCTAACTTATATAACTAAATTATACAGTCTTTTCGGTGAGATAATCTAACAATTTGTTATATACATGAGGAATATGTATATCTGATTTGTCATAACGTATTCAAACAACTGACCAGAACTGTGATTCTATGATATCCAAATCAATGAACTAATATAACAAAATCTAATATATTGGTAAACAAAATCCACGAACTGGATATTAGGCTCACAATAAAGAGAGATATTTATTGAAAGGTAAAGTAAAATCAAGGAAAAGAAAATAAGGATTATCATTTACAAGGAGATAGTATAAAATCTAATATTTTAGTAGATAAAATCCACTAACGGGCAACGAGGTACTAGACTCTTAATGATATATTTATTGAAAAATAAAGAAAAATCAAGAACAAAATTCTAAAAAAACTTAAAAAACTAATATCAGCTCATAAACTTTAGTTTAGCATTTTTTGGGAAAGGTGGAGAAAGAGAGAGAGAGAGAGAGAGAGAGAGCAACATCTACGGTTTTTGTTATAAAAATTATTAATAACTAGCTTATAACCCGTGCAACGCATGCCTCCTTTTCTACTATCTATAATTATATGATTTTTTTAATATTTATTTGTTATTAGTTTACATATCAAATTGTTATTAAAAAATTGATGTATATAAGATTTTACACGTTCAATTTATTATGTGTTTTATCTTGAATTCTTAAAACTTGATTTGGACCATTTTACAGTCCACATAAAATTAACAAATTAATCTGTGATTTAGTGATGGTTTACAATTATTTTTCAATTAAAACTACCAAGAAACAAAAGAGAGAAGAAATTGACTATTTTTTACATTTAAAATTTTATTCGATTTAGAAAATATACGTATATTTCATTTTGATTATCAAAATAACCTTCTTATTATTTGAACAAAGTTTTCCTAACAACCAAATACAGTTTTAAGTGTAAGAGGGATTTTGTCCGAAACTTTGGTAGTCAGTATGACAAAGTAAATAAGAACTGTTAGATCTTATAATAAATAGATGAAAAACGTTGGATCTATTATAATAAATATTTTATCTTTTAGCATGTAAACTAAAAAGTGTTTTTATATTGAAATACAAAAAAGTGAATGTCAATGATTTAAATCATATATAATTCGGTTTTCTACATTAAATAAGATTATCAGTGTCGGTCTTCTACATTGAATAGGATTGACGTAAAAATTTATTATTATATTTACTCTTGAGATTTTGAGTTCATTTGAAGGATAATTGTTAAATCATCACTAAGTTAAAGAGAATTTTATGAGCTTCGCGTGGGCTATAAAATCATCAAAATCTGATTTCTAGATCTGGAGATAGAGCACAAATAGTAAATATGGACTTTTTTTTTTAATATTAATAAATAAATAAATAAAATTCAATTCTAATACAACTTTTTTCAATTATATTTTTTTTCAGATTATAATTTTCTTTTTAAAATTTAATTCTAAAGCAACTTTTTCTTCCTGACAAAAAAAAACAACCATCTTTTAATTATATCATTTTTAGATTTGTCTTCAATATGATATAATTTTAATCATCTATTTCTAAAGTTATTCTTCGTCCCAGATAGTTTCATTGTAAGATCCCAGATTATTTTAGGATTTATTTTATTATTATTTTATTATGTTAATTAGTATTGTTACGACCAACTCAACACGCAAGTGCACGTGATCTCAAGTAATACAGATAGCAAATAAGGTTCGTTCCTACAGGGACTCGTTGTATTGTCTAGCTACTCACTCACCAATGTATGATTGTTTTCCGATGCTAAAACTAATAAATACGTGGATTGTTGTTATCACTAAAATTTATCTAAGAAATATAACTAATTATCAACTACTTAAACTGAGATTTATGTCGAATTACTTATGCAAATAAAACATGGGAATTTAGTTTCTTTAAACAATCCATCTATGGTCTCCAAATCCCTAGCCTTGTTCATGTGATTTATTAACACCTGATCGAACACACAAAACTGATATAAGCCAACTTTCGTTAAACAAATACCATCCTAAACAATATCCACAATAAAGATAGAAATCATTTAGTCTTCCGATTATGCCAAGTCTTCATATGTCTATAAAGAATAAAACATAATGGTTGAGGTGCAAGCATTCAATTGATCACGTAGTCGTCATAAAACGGTTAGAGTTACGACACTAATTACGAATGATAATTATCACGCATAAACCTACGCTAACATGGCAAGTTCTAAACTCTTGTATTCACTTTCGCTTCAACAAGAATTAACACACAATTACAGGAGTTAGCTACTCTCCTATAACGAATTAAAACAACCATGGTAGGATATCACATCAATCACACTATAGGCATCAAGAAGATTCAACGCATAGAATTCATGAATAAGTCCACTAAACCCCCATGACAACGAATTAGTTCATGATCGAACTAATCATCATCATGGATACCAATGAAAACATGATAGAAAGAAAATAAATAAAGACTAAGATAAATATCAAGGGTTTTAAAGAATACACCAAAGTCAAGCATCCACAACTAGGAAGAATACAAGAATGAAATGGAAATCTATCTTCTTCCTTTCTCCTTGTGCTAAAAGACTACGTACATAAAACAAGCTATCTCCCTTTCTAGGGTTTTCTTTTCTTCCCTTATATGGGCCTCCAGGTGCTAGTACAAAAGAATGTTTTTTTTATTTATTTTTAAATCACACAAAACAAATCAGGAAACGGGTCAGCCGAGACGGCGACGCGGCGCCGTCCTCAAGTACAAAATCGGCGATGCGGCGCCCTGACATTCCCTGCAGCGACGCGGCGCCCTGACCCAATGCAAACACGGCGACGCGGCGCCCTACCTCCTGTCCAGCAACATATTTTTCCTTTTCTTGAATTTGACTCCGTTTTGCACTTCAATTGCTACGCTTCGTTCCTCTAACACCTGTGATTGATTTCCCTGCACAATACCCTTAAAAGAGATCAAAAATACCACAACTCAAGTACAAACCATCGTTTTAAGCCAAATGGAAACGTTCTAAGTAGATAAAATACCCACTTATCACACCCCCAAACTTAAACCGATGCTTGTCCTCAAGCATAACAAACAAAATATTTACAACTACCTAGTACCACTTTCGTAGGTGATCACGGTTGCATTTGGCATATGCAACAAGCCCTTTAAACCCCTAGGCAGCCCTAGTGGACGAGTAAGGTCTCGTGAGGGCCTATAGTGAATGTACCCACAAAATCCATCTAATAATGCAACTAACAATGCAACTAACTACATGAATGCAACTATATGAAAATGCAACAATCCCCTTTAAACTGACCAAAACCAACTAGCAACCAGCTGCCTCAAAGAATGCAACTAAATCCGAATAGAGCTCGACTAAGCCCCCGTATACTAACAATACATGAACAGAAACGTGTGTGTGTGCAATGCTCATCAGAAATGCTCCCAACACTAGGTCAAAAATCATACCTATCCTTCGCCAAGACAATCACAGGTTTATAAACAGAATAGACTGTAGACACTTCATAACCTAGGATCACCACCATCCTTATTCAAGTTAACCAAGAATTCATGCTTTATTACTACGACACTAAATACTATAAATACTACGCATGCTTATTTAACCGTGCAATGAGTGAGACCCCAAAAGGCTTATACAATAATACCCATGTAGCGAGTGTTAGGTCAGCAGGATCCCAGACTATAAAAGCCTTAGGTCACTAGGACTAAGTCCCCTCGGACTTAATAACTCGAGTATTAAAGAGCTCACTCTGGTTAATTTTGCATTTAACTTATTTACATGACTCTTTTTTTTCCTTTTTCTTTCATTTTTTTTTTCACTTTTTGTTTTTTTCATTTTTTTTCCTCTTTTTTTTTTTTTTTTTATTCAATCTGGAACGAGAATTCTCAATTCCAACCCTAGACTACTCATATAAAATGAGCCGGCTACTAGCCGTTTGACGCCTAGCCATTATTGACAAATATTAACAACTAGCATGAAATCCTTGGTGTCCCCCAAACTTAGACTTTATTGCTCCTACGCCATCAAGGGAATAACGAAAATTCTAATTATAATCAAGTGATTAAGTCTCAAACATCCAAACAGGCATGACCCTAACCTAGCCCAAAAGCACCTAATGAGACTAGTGAAAAGATTCTATTTCCGTAACATGCAAGTCAATTCCATGGGAACTATAAATCAACCCTCTATTCATCATTACCACACCCAATTAGACATCTATCTACCAATCAGAATTAGCTCGTTCTAAGGGATCATGAAAAATGCATGCTATGCAATGCAAATGCAACTATATGAACATAAATATCACAATAAACAGAATGTCCTATATGGCATACATAAAAACAAAACAAAAATGCTCTACACTAACATGCCATTATGCTCCATTATGCTCCTAACATGACATGCAACACATCTATTATACAACTAATACAAATGCACCTTTAATCCCCACCCCCAAACTTAAATTCTTCAATGTCCCCATTGAAGGCGAATTAAAAGGGTACAAGAGATACTCCCCTACACGCCGGCATCTCCACCCTCCTCGGGTGGTGTGTCTGGTGGTGGATAGACGTGGAGGCTCCAACACCTGTTGTTTTATTCGAAAGCAAGAAATCATGGGTTGCCTCCCACGAAGCGCCTTTCTTTAACGTCTTTAGCTAGACTTGGCCACAATTTTCCTCTTGAAAATTTTCTACACCGCATCTCTATAAGGCCATTTAATGATCTTTTCTGGAGCGACATCTTCAACGACAAGCTTTACCCGTTTTCGCTCCTCACAAGATCTCTTAACAACATTCTCCCGCCTACCTGAAAAGTTAGCAGCAATAACAATAGCAAGCAAAGGATTTGAATTACAAGAAACATACCCCAGGTGAACTAGCAATGTTTTTAGCTCAAGTTCGGGAGCTCCTTCAAATGATGGCTTAAGGCGCACCTGAGAATTCCAGAGATCTTCCACTCCAAGCAACTTATGTGGAATACGTAGCCCCATTAACCAAGGCACTGTAATCCTCAGTTGGTCATACTTTTCCTTCTCCGTGTCATACTTTTTACTCTGCCTTGCATCAACCAATTTCAAGCTAAAACACTCCTCATCCTCCGCCGTCAATTTCATGGCTAGAGTTTGCTTCTGAAGCCTTTGTGGATATGGAGGAGGAAAATCGATTTGGATGTTTTCTGTAGTCTTCTCCGGAGTAGATTTGTCAACAGGAGTGATGCTCTTTTCCTCTTCGGCCTCCAACTGGTCGAAGTCAGATTGCAACGGAGCGGCATTCAACAACTGAACATGCTCTTCTAATTCATCATCTTCCACACTGAGACACTCTTCATCCTTCGAAGGAAATAACATAGCCGCTTGAGCCTTGGAATTTTCTTGATCTTGGGCTGATTCTTCAAAATTTTCAGATTGCAAAGGAAGTGGTTGCGGCTGATTATTCAGAATCGAGTTTTCTGGACATTCTAAATTTTCTGATTGGTTTGCCTCCGACTCTGCTTCCTTATCAGCTTCATGTTCTGCTTCTTCCCCATCTTTGCCCTCAGACTCTCCTTCATGAACTACGATCATGGTCTCACCCGTGGCTAAGAAAGGCCAGTCAAGACTGATAGGAAGGTTCTTGTCCTCCTCCTCTACAGCTAGGCCTTCTGTGTCACTTGCAATTTGATTACATGTTTGTAATGCAATTGCAATTTGACCAATCTGATCTCCTATTCTCTGGAGAGACAATGCATTGCTTTTAGCCATCAACCTCAATTCTTCTAATTCAGCTTCTTCGGTCGACTGTTGGATAGACCAAGTCTGAAATTGCTGCTGCTGAAATTCAGGAGGTTGAAAGTGTTGATGCACTGGGGCATACTGATGCTGAAATTGTTGCCCCTGTTGCTGCTGAATTCCCCCTGGATTGTATTGCTCATCTTCAAACTGCTGATTTTGGAGCGGGTAGAATGGATATTGAGATTGCTCCATACCACTCTGATTGTAGTCCCAGCTGAAATTTGGCCGGTTTCTGTTATACTCACATTGATGAGTGTAATGTCCACCTGCACACAGCTCACAAACAATTACGAATTCCTGCTCCCAATAATCCATCAAATAAAAAGAAAAAAAAAAAAAACGTCCGAGTCACCGAAATTCAATGACCACTGATGGCAAATATTGAAACTAAACAAAATAAAACCGCGTCCCCGGCAGCGGCGCCAAAAACTTGTTACGACCAACTCAACACGCAAGTGCACGTGATCTCAAGTAATACAGATAGCAAATAAGGTTCGTTCCTACAGGGACTCGTTGTATTGTCTAGCTACTCACTCACCAATGTATGATTGTTTTCCGATGCTAAAACTAATAAATACGTGGATTGTTGTTATCACTAAAATTTATCTAAGAAATATAACTAATTATCAACTACTTAAACTGAGATTTATGTCGAATTACTTATGCAAATAAAACATGGGAATTTAGTTTCTTTAAACAATCCATCTATGGTCTCCAAATCCCTAGCCTTGTTCATGTGATTTATTAACACCTGATCGAACACACAAAACTGATATAAGCCAACTTTCATTAAACAAATACCATCCTAAACAATATCCACAATAAAGATAGAAATCATTTAGTCTTCCGATTATGCCAAGTCTTCATATGTCTATAAAGAATAAAACATAATGGTTGAGGTGCAAGCATTCAATTGATCACGTAGTCGTCATAAAACGGTTAGAGTTACGACACTAATTACGAATGATAATTATCACGCATAAACCTACGCTAACATGGCAAGTTCTAAACTCTTGTATTCACTTTCGCTTCAACAAGAATTAACACACAATTACAGGAGTTAGCTACTCTCCTATAACGAATTAAAACAACCATGGTAGGATATCACATCAATCACACTATAGGCATCAAGAAGATTCAACGCATAGAATTCATGAATAAGTCCACTAAACCCCCATGACAACGAATTAGTTCATGATCGAACTAATCATCATCATGGATACCAATGAAAACATGATAGAAAGAAAATAAATAAAGACTAAGATAAATATCAAGGGTTTTAAAGAATACACCAAAGTCAAGCATCCACAACTAGGAAGAATACAAGAATGAAATGGAAATCTATCTTCTTCCTTTCTCCTTGTGCTAAAAGACTACGTACATAAAACAAGCTATCTCCCTTTCTAGGGTTTTCTTTTCTTCCCTTATATGGGCCTCCAGGTGCTAGTACAAAAGAATGTTTTTTTTATTTATTTTTAAATCACACAAAACAAATCAGGAAACGGGTCAGCCGAGACGGCGACGCGGCGCCGTCCTCAAGTACAAAATCGGCGATGCGGCGCCCTGACATTCCCTGCAGCGACGCGGCGCCCTGACCCAATGCAAACACGGCGACGCGGCGCCCTACCTCCTGTCCAGCAACATATTTTTCCTTTTCTTGAATTTGACTCCATTTTGCACTTCAATTGCTACGCTTCGTTCCTCTAACACCTGTGATTGATTTCCCTGCACAATACCCTTAAAAGAGATCAAAAATACCACAACTCAAGTACAAACCATCGTTTTAAGCCAAATGGAAACGTTCTAAGTAGATAAAATACCCACTTATCAAGTATTTAAAGGATGGAATTGGATTTGAGAATATCGTTGTGGAATTCAACGATATTTAGTATTGAGTTTATATGAGTATATATTGAGTTATGTGTCCCAATGTGTGCCCCAATATTTTCTTGGTATTTTTATTGATTTAAAAATATTTAAATCAAGTATTATTGATCTTCAAAAATCTTTATTTAATTATCGGAGGGCTTAAAAATCATGAAATCTTTTGTAAAATTATCTTTATATATTTATTGAGTTTTTAAAATTGTTGGAGTTATATGAGTTTGCTAATTGTAAATGATTTCGATTAAGTTGAATTGTATAATTGCTTTAGTAGTATATTTCGATTTAAATGTTAATTATCAAAGATTTACTATGAGATTTATTTTATGTGTTATGTGTTTATCTGCGAGGAGTTGTAATGAGATCACGAGTCTTAAATGTCAATATTTAAGAACTTGTGTAATTCTCTACAACTAGTTCCTCGGGCTTACCAATATCAATGAATAACTATCACGAGTATAATCAATATACTTGAGTGAAGTGATCATCGATATAGCGTAAGTAATAGTTAGTGCTAGGGGTTGTTCCCTAGGGCTTACGAACATCAATGATTGGTTGTCACGTGTATCATTAAAAATGCGTGAGAAATACGATCATTGGTGTAGCGTAAGTAGTAGTGTAATGTAAATTATTATGTGCTAGGTGCCGCATGTCTGGGTGGGTACTTTTCTTACTTGTTTACTTTTATGTTGCTGCAAGTTGAGGCAGCTTTATTTTTGCAAAAACAGGGTTGAATTGTATTTGAGGGGCTGTGCCCATAGTCCGATAAATGAATACTTCATGCCGAAATTTTCTAAAAATCCCATGTATTTAAAGTTATTTAAATTATTTGATTTAAAGATTTAAAGGCATGTATGTGTATGAGTGTTTAAGTACATATGTGATGATTAATGAGGTGTGGGTATATATATTTATGTATGTATTGCTTTACGAGTTATAAGTAATTAGTTATCAATTGGGTAGTTTATGTACTATATAGTACTTTGCTATTATTTCGAGTATAATTAGGGATTCGATATGGACCCAGCGAGCGTGTTGACGAGACGATTGAAGGAAAATGAATGCGTGACGAGTAAAGACCGAAGTATAGTAAGTAGCGAATCAACGCATTGGAATCGAGGCAAGTGTACTAACCCTCGCTTATCGTTCAAGCGAGATAAATATGTTTTTATTTAGTATAAATATTCCCTTCAAATCTTATTACTAGTATCCTCTCCTTCAAATTATTAGTAAGGATATATTTTATTCACATATCATGTGGAGAGTAGAATTTCAGTTTTATTGCCAGTATTATCCTTTCTTAAGTATTGTCAATAATATTCTGTTAAAGTTTTTGCATGTATTGCATTCTTATTCCTTGTTTTAGTATAATATTCTTAAAGTATATAGTTTCCCTGAGATTATTTGAAAGTAAAGTAGTTTAATGGAATTGGAAGAATTTTTATAAAATGTGGACCAGCTTCATGGTCAGAGTAGTAAAGGCCAATGTCAATAAGTGCCTAGTGAGGGGATCCCAGAGTATTGTTTTTTGCTTGACTTTACGTGGCTGATCACCCGTAATGTCCAGAGTATGATGAAAAACTCCAATTCTATTGAACGTTGTTTTATGCAAGTAAATTCTCATGATAGAATGTTTAAATTAAAGTACATTTTCATTCCCAAGTATGTTGGATATCAAGTTACGATTTGAGTTAATAAGTACTGTTAGTATAAAAATGGAAAGTTATCCATATTAGTGTTTTAAACGGTGAAAACTAATTCACGGTTATTATTGTTGCTGTGGCATTCGTTGTGCAGTGACAGTGAGAACCGAGAATGATTTGAGATCTTCTATTTATTCAAACTCATGATTGTCAGGCCAGTTAGGTAGCTAGGTATGCAAACGCTTAGCGACATGAATGAAATTTGAGTAATTGAGAATTTCTTGGAGATTTTGTTAAATTGATAGTTAAAGTATTTTGCAAGTATTAAAAGTATTGAATCTAGTATTACAAACCTTCTCAATTATTAAATTCTGATTTCAAGTTATAAATGTTTGAAATGATATTAATCTTCTTTTAAAGTTAAGAATCCAGATTTCAATTATAGTATTGATTATAAAGTGGTGATCATTCCTTCGCTCATATTTATCGTTCCTATTTCTTAAATTGCAATTATTGCATTCTTATTTCATCCAGTTCAGTATTATATATATAACTTGCTGAGCATTCTTTGGCTCACACTTGTTGTTTTTAAATCTATCTTTTCAGTAAACTAGTTGGCGAGGCTTAGCCTGCGCAGTTCAGAAAGTGGAAAGAAGAAGCAGGATGCTGTCATGAAGCTGACGTGGATCAGGGTATTTAGATTTAAAGTTTGAATTGTTGTATGTAAATATAGTTTTAGTAGTTATAGTATGTATTTGATTAGTTGGCCTGGTATACTTCTATTCGAAGTTATACCAGTGATTTAAGTTTGTATAAGTTTTGTATATAGAGTTGTATTTAAGTTGGTTTTGGGTTTTCTTGTTTCTAGAACTGTAACCTAAGATCCTGAGTTGGGAGTTGGGGTCAAAGAGCTTTTGATTGAGTTTTTATTTTTATTTCAGTTTTATTGTGATTTCAGATATTTAGTTTAGTATTCAGCAGGTTTATGTTGTATTTACGAATACATAATGGCCAATTTTTGTTAGAATTATTGAGTTTGTTAGCGTGACGCCCAAATCTACTGACCCCGGATTTGGGGGCGTTACAAGGTTGGTATCAGAGAGTAGGTTATAGTAAACTAGAAACGAGAGTGTGTAGGAGTGTGTATAGTTAAGTAAGGAACGTCAGAGTTCATATAGGACTCGTGTTGGACTATTGGATATAGTACCAGTTAGTGAGTTAAGATGTGAGTGGTGGCAGATAGTTGAGCGGAGTTGGGTAGAAACCCTTGAGGCTGTAGGTAGTGGAACCTTCAGAGTCTAGATCGAATGACGAGTCAACGAAGGAGTCGACAAAGAAGATGTACGTGGAGACCCTGACAATACCTTTTTTTAATCAATATTCCTTTGATGAGTTTATTTTGACAATTGTCTTTCCCTGAAGTTGGATTTCCAGTTATGATGGAGGCTATAATGCCTATTTCTTTTATTTCTAAACCCTGTCAAGTTTGATATATGAGTTTCGAAATTTCTTCATCAGTGAATAATCCTATTGTTGATAGATCATCATTTCTTAGTATTGTGCCAGTCATTTCTTTCCTAATTATCCTTTTCTTCTGAAGTAGTACCCATGGAATCCGTTTAGTTGTAATCCAGGGGTATGTCTGATAATTTCTCATCAATTGATTGTTAATTTGATGTTCGAATCTTTTTATGTTTCTTTACTCCAACTGAGGTGAACAACCCTATTTATAGGGGACACAAGGACTGTTTTTCTGTGTGATAGCAGTCTGATGGGACGCCATCACTTGTGTGTTGTGAAGTACAAGAAGGTTAATTACCTTTAGTCATGTCTTGAATAAGGCACGCAACAAGGTTCATTTGATCATGTTGATCACTCAGTAATCTTTCATTTCAAAGAATATTTGTTTGAAAACTCATAAATTAATTCTACAATTGTGGAACCTTTTCTACGATGTGAAATCGTTCTCTTCAAATATCATGAATCATAATATCTCGAGTAGTCTTGAGCGTATGCCAATCGAGTTTAGAATACTAATAACGCGTGACGTATAGTGCTGCGATTATAGTTGTTCTATATAGAGAGATCAATAGAGATCCCAGTATAGTAAATAAGTATCCATAGTATAGATTAGTAGAGTTGCGGATGCAACCCGAGTTGGTAGAGTAAACCTCTGTAACCCTTCTTTACCTGATTCCGAGGACGGAATCCTTTTAAGGTGGGTAGAATGTAAGATCCCAGATTATTTTAGGATTTATTTTATTATTATTTAATTATGTTAATTAGTATTTAAATGATGGAATTGGATTTGAGAATATCGTTGTGGAATTCAACGATATTTAATATTGAGTTTATATGAGTATATATTGAGTTATGTGTGCCAATGTGTACCCCAGTATTTTCTTGGTATTTTTAGTGATTTAAAAATATTTAAATCAAGTATTATTGATCTTCAAAAATCTTTATTTAATTATCGGAGGACTTAAAAATCATGAAATCTTTTGTAAAATTATCTTTATATATTTATTGAGTTTTTAAAATTGTTGGAGTTATATGAGTTTGCTAATTGTAAATGATTTCGATTAAGTTGAACTGTATAATTGCTTTAGTAGTATATTTCGATTTAAATGTTAATTATCAAAGATTTACTATGAGATTTATTTTATGTGTTATGTGTTTATCTGCGAGGAGTTGTAATGAGATCACGAGTCTTAAATGTCAATATTTAAGAACTTGTGTAATTCTCTACAACTAGTTCCTCGGGCTTACCAATATCAATGAATAACTATCACGAGTATAATCAATATACTTGAGTGAAGTGATCATCGATATAGCGTAAGTAATAGTTAGTGCTAGGGGTTGTTCCCTAGGGCTTACGAACATCAATGATTGGTTGTCACGTGTATCATTAAAATGCGTGAGAAATACGATCATTGGTGTAGCGTAAGTAGTAGTGTAATGTAAATTATTATGTGCTAGGTGCCGCATGTCTGGGCGGGTACTTTTCTTACTTGTTTACTTGTATGTTGATGCAAGTTGAGGCAGCTTTATTTTTGCAAAAACAGGGTTGAATTGTATTTGAGGGGCTGTGCCCATAGTCCGATAAACGAATACTTCATGCCGAAATTTTCTAAAAATCCCCTGTATTTAAAGTTATTTAAATTATTTGATTTAAAGATTTAAAGGCATGTATGTGTATGAGTGTTTAAGTACATATGTGATGATTAATGAGGTGTGGGTATATATATTTATGTATGTATTGCTTTACGAGTTATAAGTAATTAGTTATCAATTGGGTTGTTTATGTACTATATAGTACTTTGCTATTATTTCGAGTATAATTAGGGATTCGATATGGACCCAGCGAGCGTGTTGACGAGACGATTGAAGGAAAATGAATGCGTGACGAGTAAAGACCGAAGTATAGTAAGTAGCGAATCAACGCATTGGAATCAAGGCAAGTGTACTAACCCTCGCTTATCGTTCAAGCGAGATAAATATGTTTTTATTTAGTATAAATATTCCCTTCAAATCTTATTTCTAGTATCCTCTCCTTCAAATTATTAGTAAGGATATATTTTATTCACATATCATGTGGAGAGTAGAATTTCAGTTTTATTGCCAGTATTATCCTTTCTTAAGTATTGTCAGTAATATTCTGTTAAAGTTTTTGTATGTATTGCATTCTTATTCCTTGTTTTAGTATAATGTTCTTAAAGTATATAGTTTCCCTGAGATTATTTGAAAGTAAAGTAGTTTAATGGAATTGGAAGAATTTTTATAAAATGTGGACCAGCTTCATGGTCAGAGTAGTAAAGGCCAATGTCAATAAGTGCCTAGTGAGGGGATCCCAGAGTATTGTTTTTTGCTTGACTTTACGTGGCTGATCACCCGTAATGTCCAGAGTATGATGAAAAACTCCAATTCTATTGAACGTTGTTTTATGCAAGTATATTCTCATGATAGAATGTTTAAATTAAAGTACATTTTCATTTCCAAGTATGTTGGATATCAAGTTACGATTTGAGTTAATAAGTACTGTTAGTATAAAAATGGAAAGTTATCCATATTAGTGTTTTAAACGGTGAAAACTAATTCACGGTTATTATTGTTGCTGTGGCATTCATTGTGCAGTGATGGTGAGAACCGAGAATGATTTGAGATCTTCTTATTTATTCGAACTCATGATTGTCAGGCTGGTTAGGCAGCTAGGTATGCAAACGCTTAGCGACATGAATGAAATTTGAGTAACTGAGAATTTCTTGGAGATTTTGTTAAAGTGATAGTTAAAGTATTTTGCAAGTATTAAAAGTATTGAATCTAGTATTACAAACCTTCTCAATTATTAAATTATGATTTCGAGTTATAAATGTTTGAAATGATATTAATCTTCTGTTAAAGTTGAGAATCCAGATTTCAATTATAGTATTGATTATAAAGTGGTGAGCATTCCTTTGCTCATATTTATCGTTCCTATTTCTTGAATTGCAATTATTGCATTCTTATTTCATCCAGTTCAGTATTATATATATAACTTGCTGAGCATTCTTTGGCTCACACTTGTTGTTTTTAAATCTATCTTTTCAGTAAACTAGTTGGCGAGACTTAGCCTGCGCAGTTCAGAAAGTGGAAAGAAGAAGCAGGATGCTGTTATGAAGCTGACGTGGATCAGGGTATTTAGATTTAAAGTTTGAATTGTTGTATGTATATATAGTTTTAGTAGTTATAGTATGTATTTGATTAGTTGGACTGGTATACTTCTATTCGAAGTTATACCAGTGATTTAAGTTTGTATAAGTTTTGTATATAGAGTTGTATTTAAGTTGGTTTTGGGTTTTCTTGTTTCTAGAACTGTAACCTAAGATCCTGAGTTGGAAGTTGGGGTCAAAGAGTTTTTGATTGAGTTTTTATTTTTATTTCAGTTTTATTGTGATTTTAGATACTTAGTTTAGTATTCAGCAGGTTAATGTTGTATTTACGAATACGTCATGGCCAATTTTTGTTAGAATTATTGAGTTTGTTAGCGTGACGCCCAAATCTACTGACCCCGGATTTGGGGGCGTTACATTCATCCCCTCCGGCGATGGTTTATCCACCGGCCGGAGGCCCTTCTTCTTGCTCTAATCTCCTCCTTCTCCAACCAAGCCTTCATCCACCTTCACAAATCCTTTTCATTCCTCCCATAAATCGGAATTTTTCAAAAAATTTCAAAAAACCCATTCGAGTTCTTTTTCAGATCTATTGAGATTTAGAACTCGAAATATCAAATAATCACATTTCTTAAACTCAAAATCTCCTGCTTAACATCATATCAAAATTTGGTGTCAATCCGAGATATTTGACTTTTCGATTTGTAGTATGTCTCTCCCTTTGAAGTGGTTTGTTTATGTTAATATGTCTTGGTGTGTTTGGTTTTGTTATTTCCGTACTCCGAAAATGTTTCAATTGATGTCTCGAGAGATCTGGAAAGGCCGCATCGAAACTGGGGCAGTGATAATTATTGCAAGAGCTCACCTTTCACAACATGATTGTGTTCACCTTTGGGAAGTTTTTACTTACGGCAAGTCTATAGCTGGTTCCCGGCAAGTAGATAGCTGGGGTGCTCCACCTGAACAATGGGCTACAAATGGTTTTTATGTGTTAAGGTCAATTGTAATTTTGCTGTATTCAGGGATGTTGGTACAATTTTGATTTATTGGGTTGTCTTTGTTTTCATTTTCAGTTAACAGATTCTTTCAGATATGTATTGTCAAACAATCCGGAAACAAATCAGCTAAGTGTTTTAGCTTGCCTTTATTTTTCAACCTGGTCGTACCACCAGTTGGGGGTTTGTCTCGACTGTGTGTTCGTTAAATTTAATGAAAACCTTTAATTTTTGTGGCAAAAAAAAAAGTTATTAGAATCAATAGTTAAAGCTCTCCCATCCTTGAAGATCGCGTACTGTTTGTTCGTAAAATAAAGACTTACCATTAGCAAAAGGAAAATAAAAAATTTGAAAGTAGAGTGTAGCGGCTCTAGCCATTGACTTTACTGATTGTTAGCACACTGCAAACGTAAAACCGTCAAACTGTAAAGCAATATTATAATCTTAGAGGGGTGAGCTCTAATATAAGTCATAAAAGATATTGATTAATTATTTAGATCGTAAATTTTTTGTTAGAATTCTTGAAATTTATAACATAGATATTAAATTAAAATTTTTTAATGACATTTGGAGAATTATAATTTTGGTATCTTTAAGAATATAAATATTTAATATAAGTTTGTTGTTAATGAGTATTAAACCTTTGAGCTATGGTAGTACCTTTATATTATCCCTCTTACTCTTATTATATAATAGGATATAATGATAAATAAAAAGGTTGATACACTTAAAATTATTTATTGTTTCCAACAAAAAGATGCCGTTTTGAATTTTGCCTTATTGAATTAAAGTAATAGTATCAATTCCCATATCTTAACCTAAGAGCATATATTGAATTTGCTTGGTTGGTTGATTATATATTTTTTTTATATCAACAGAACATAAAATATGGCTAAGAAAACTAAATAGCTTGGTAGAAAAATTCTACACAAACAGAGATATTTGTTAACGAGAAATAAGGAAAAATAAAAATGCAGGGTTTCATTTTGTTTGGGAGACTTTACACCATGCATGCTACTCTTAGTTTTGTTTTGTAACATCTCAATGTTGTTCTAAGACATATAATTATATGTTTACATAACTTGGACATATAGTAATATTTTATGTAATTGTTATATTTTTTCTATTCGCGTATTTCGTGTACACAAAAAAATTTGTGTAATTGTGTCATCTTGTGTTCTAATTTCGGGTACACGGTTTAATATCATGTCATTTTCGTTCAAGGTCCTAAAGTACATGACATGAATGTACAAAACAATTTGTCAGGTCTACATAAGCTATTTCTTCTTATATATGTCGGAAAAATATACTCATCGTTAAAGGAAAATAAATTTCATGTTATTTAATACAAAATCTGAATTACAAGGACACATATATAACAGTTTGATTATGTGTTTATATATTACACACTTGATTTCAA
Source organism: Kitagawia praeruptora (assembly GCA_037693485.1). Classification (NCBI taxonomy): domain Eukaryota; kingdom Viridiplantae; phylum Streptophyta; class Magnoliopsida; order Apiales; family Apiaceae; genus Kitagawia; species Kitagawia praeruptora. The sequence goes on along the minus strand of CM075350.1, from coordinate 23,791,685 downwards.
TTTTATGGACATTAGCTAATTTTCACAAGTTAGTCAAATTAAAAAAAGATAGGTGATTTGATAGACAGTCTAATGATTTATTGGAGTCGTGAGGATTAAGTTTCTATACAATTTTAATATGTAATTGAAAAATTAACCACGACCATACAAATATTTTCAATGAATTAATATAATAAATATTTTAAGGATTCGATATTGAATAAATATACCGAATTCTCAGAATAAAACCAAACCAAACCAAACCAAACATACCTAGTATATCCCGTTGAGAACGGGGTCTGGGGAGGGTAGATTGTACGCAGACCCTGCCCCTACCCGGAAAGTAGGGAGGCTGTTTCCGTGCAGACCCCAGTGCATAGTGTATAAAAATGTGTGATGTTTGGGACAATACCTTAGCCCGTGACATTATACACACGGGACTTACCTGGAGTTCATCAAAATATCAATCTCAAATTCTCTCGTCATCGTTTACGCCGTGAAGCCGCCCACGTAAACCCTAAAATCATCCCATCGACACCATATATATTGGCCAAAGGAAACTTGAAGAGGTTGTTGATCGAAAATAGATCCATCTCACATCAATAACTCGTCCCCTACCGAGTCCCAACTATATCACCGCTGCCACCACCGGAAACTATCGACCAAAACACAGAATTCCGGCCAACAACAACTGAACCCGTTGTTTTTTCGGCAACCACCATCCCAGTCATTTTCCGGCCATCTCTTCCCCCACCTCTCTCTCTCTCTCGCTCTCTCTCTTTTGCTACACAACCCACCACCACCACCAACGGTGGTGGTCTCTCCACCACTGCCATCATACAACCCACGCACACACAACCACCGAACACACCCACGCCGCACATACACATACACACGACACCATTTGCATACACACACTCCTCTCCTTCATCCCTCCAACTGTGACCACTGAAAGAGACACCACCATCGTCGGTTACCGCCACCGTCCGGTGGTTTCCTTTCCCCCTTAACTCAAAATTCGGACCCCCGACACAAACTCTCCATCTTTTCTTCAATCACAAACCCCCAATCCTCTCTCTCTCTCTCTCTCCCCCAATCCTCCCGTAAACAGTAACCAAATAGGAAAAAATGATTTTAATCCTCTTCACTTCAGGATGATAATTAGATAATTATCTCTATCCAAAACAGAAAAATAAGCTACGGGCGAGGTGGCACAACAAACTCCAGTGAGTTCTCTCGAGTGAGGATTGCAGCGATAGGCCAGAACAACAATTAATACAGATGGTGTCTCAGGTTGGCGTTTGAAGCTTGCTGTATATTTCTCAATATCACTGTCTACCAAATCCGGAGAGAGAGGAATCATCGCATCCACAATCAAACTGGTCATGCAGATGTAGCTCAATTTGTTAACATGATACGTAGAAATATTCTCTAACAAAGAGAAAAATAAAATGAAAGCTAAATTTTTATAAAAAACGATAAAGAGGGATTTTGAACTTTTCAACGGGGATTGTATTTGTTTTGATGATTGGTTCATAATATTAATATTAATTCAATTGGTATGAATTCACGGATAAATAATTTTATAATTAAGTTAATTAACATTCCAATAAAATTATATATTTTTCTAAATAAAAATTGAAATAATATATTTATATTAACTTATGAATAAAATTTATCGGTTGGTGTGTAGCACGGGTAGAACGCTAGTAAGTACATTAATAATCGACAAATAAATAATAAATAGCAATTTTTTTTCCTTTTTTCATGTCTACTCTTTCCTTAAATTTTTTAAATTTATTTTGCTTTTAAGTCAGATGCTTGATTATCATTTTTCCGTACAATATCTACCACGATAATGAAAGAGAAAACTGGGCTCGATTAAATTGGGCCTTCTACTTTTAAAATGGGCCTCCAAGGTGAATGAAGAACAATTTCCAAAACTAGCGATGACATTTGGTTACAAATTTTGGGATAGCATACTTGAGCCTCGGACCGTAAATTTTAGCTCTGTTCTAAAACAAGGCCGCCTAATCGCTTAAGCGATCCGCTTAAGTGTTGAAGGTCCCCAAACCGTCCCGATTTTATGTTAACCGCTTATTCCCCGATTTTATATAATTATTAAATATATATATACTTAGGGTCACGCTCCAGTGAGAACACTGTTAGTATGAGAACAGTGAGAACACACATATTCACCACATTTCAAGCTATTTTAAAGGGTCTCGCTAGGGGCACCTTCACAAAAAAGTCTTATAATTCTATCCTCTATTCATTCATTAAAAAAAAAAAAATTTAACAAAAAAATTTTTGAAAAAAAAACTGCTGCCACATCATCATTTTTAAAAAAAAAATTAATTTTTTTTTGATGAATGGATACAGGGTGTAATTATAAGACTTTTTCGTATTAGGTGTCCTTGGCAGGGCGCTTTAGAATAGTTTGAAATGTGGTGTTCTCATTGTTCTCCAACATATACATGTTCTCACCTGAATCATACCCTATATACTTATGTATATAAATAATTAAATATATATTATATAATCCGCTTAATTGATCCGCATTGAAATCCGCTTAAGCGCCCGCCTAGCCGCTTAAGCGCTTGAAGGTCGTCTTACTGCTTAGAGCCGTTTACCGCTTTTTTGGAACACTGAATTTTAGAAACCTTTAGTCGTAAAATTGATGTTTGTATTATTACAATAGCAAGGTATGGCAGTCAGGGCAAGGTTCTAAAGTTTAGCCGTAACCTCTGTTCTAAAAAGCGGATTAAGCGGCCGCCTAGGCGGAATCGGACCATAAAGCGCTTCAATTTTGTACTAATCGGATGATTAAGCGTTTTTGAAGATTAAGCGGCTTATTAAGCGGATTAGGCGGTTATTAAGCGGTTTAAGCGGTCATTAAGCGGATTAAGCGGTCAAAAAGATGTTGACTTGCTAATTTTTTAATTTGGAATATATTAAGATTTATTATAATATAAATATAACTATATCAAATAATAAAATATTTCATTCTTATGAGGAACATTTTATGTTTAGATTTTTATTACTTATTTATTATATAATTTTAATTCACATATAGTAATATTATATTTAAAAATTTAAAAATATATATTATTAATCCGCTTAATGACCCGCTTAATATTCCGCTTAAACGTCCGCTTAACCGCTTAAGCGCTAGAAGGTCCTCTCACCGCTTAGAACCGCTTACCGCTTTTTAGAACACTGGCGATAACCCGTAATTTATTATTTTTAGAGTCCATCGAGCATGATTCTAAAAAGCTCTGATTCAATCGATTAATTTTGATTAATCTTTTATAATATAATTAATCGATTTGATTTTTGAAATTCGATTAATATAACGAATTTATTTAAATGATATGTTTAATTGTAAATAAGATTAATATAATTAAAATTATTATAATATCCGATTAATATTTCGATTAATCCTTCCGATTAATTACCGATTACCCAATTAATCTTAAATCGACATCTCAATCGATTTATACCGATTACCAATATTTACAACCATGCAGGATATTCAACACTTACTTTATATAATTATATCTCTTTGATTATACAAGTAAAAAATGACTTCACATTATATTTGCAATTAAGGACGTTACTCAATTATTCGGTTATTACTGGTTTTAAAATGTGAATATCAATTGACCCACATAATCACATATATCGTGTACTAACAAAACTTTTTTTTGCCCATGCACTTGTTTATTTTTCCATGCAGGTAGTAGTAGATGTTGATTCATAACTGAAATCACCCTCAAATCAATTTTTCTTTTGAGTTAATTAGTCCCTCAAAGCAAATTTTAAATTTGAAAAAAATTATAGATGGAGGATTCAGTGTTACATAAATTGCTTGTCGGATAAAATTGATGAGGGATCTTATAGTGATTTACTGATTTATTGAAAATCGATAATTTATGGATAAGAGAAATTGAAAATTTATACTATTAAATATAAAAATTAATTAAGCTTGCAAATACGTATAAAATTTCAAGTCTCAAGTCTTATAATTCTAAACCGAGTAATGTGCACATCAAGCTGATTGTAGACCAGGCTTATCAACTCACACATAATCTATCTATTATATATCTAATACGGCAACATACACTTTGGTGAGTGCTTTTATTCGATGGAAATGATGTTTTTACCCCATATATTATGTATGTATTTGTTTGGTGTGCCCAGTGCTCTTCCTCCCTCTCCAACCCTTCTGATTCTCTCTCAACTTTTCAGCAGCCCACGACCCAGCGCCTATTGGGAAAAACTGTGTCAGTGTTTAGCCCGTTGCTTCTATGAATGCCAATTGCTGTACTATCTCCAATTTTAGTACTACTATGTACAAATTATATATCTAATACGGCAACATACACTTTGGTGAGTGCTTTTATTCGATGGAAATGACGTTTTTACCCCATATATTATGTATGTATTTGTTTGGTGTGCCCAGTGCTCTTCCTCCCTCTCCAACCCTTTGATTCTCTCTCAACTTTTCAGCAGCCCACGACCCAGCGCCTATTGGGAAAAACTGTGTCAGTGTTTAGCCCGTTGCTTCTATGAATGCCAATTGCTGTACTATCTCCAATTTTAGTACTACTATGTACAAATTATATATCTAATACGGCAACATACACTTTGGTGAGTGCTTTTATTCGATGGAAATGACATTTTTACCCCATATATTATGTATGTATTTGTTTGGTGTGCCCAGTGCTCTTCCTCCCTCTCCAACCCTTCTGATTCTCTCTCAACTTTTCAGCAGCCCACGACCCAGCGCCTATTGGGAAAAACTATGTCAGTGTTTAGCCCGTTGCTTCTATGAATGCCAATTGCTGTACTATCTCCAATTTTAGTACTACTATGTACAAATTATATATCTAATACGGCAACATACACTTTGGTGAGTGCTTTTATTCGATGGAAATGACGTTTTTACCCCATATATTATGTATGTATTTGTTTGGTGTGCCCAGTGCTCTTCCTCCCTCTCCAACCCTTCTGATTCTCTCTCAACTTTTCAGCAGCCCACGACCCAGCGCCTATTGGGAAAAACTGTGTCAGTGTTTAGCCCGTTGCTTCTATGAATGCCAATTGCTGTACTATCTCCAATTTTAGTACTACTATGTACAAACGAAATCATCTTGCAGGCCTTCTATAGTTACTAAGATGTTATCATTCAATCATTTTTTGGGTATATAGGTAGAATCAGCAGATGGTAGAATAATAACCCCTCGAGAAGGACATTCTTGACAAGAATCAAAACTTATCACATAGGTATTCTTTTACGCTTTATTATATTTACAATTCCTTGCTTATTATAGTTATGTTGGATGTCAATTGGTTACCCTTTACTGTTTACTCGAGTTAGATGCTTATGATAATGGTCCTACTACCTTTGTATTATGTTATCCCGTAAAATCCATGTGGGTATGTTCAATCGACGGCTCCGTGTGATTTCAACGTCATGGACCAATCTACATGTTCCATGAGAAAGGGAGGCAAATTGTTGTATCAAACGTGTAGTCACGCTAACTGTTTGATAGAATGTGTAAATGACTTTACTCAGTACTTGCTTGCGGAATCTCTCAATATTGGTGGTTAAGCAATAAGTTTATGTATGTTATCCATGATCCATGTATGTTATACTGTGTTGTGGGTTCTTTATCCTTTTGTACTTGCTTCAATCAATTGACTCTCTCTTGATTTCACCTTACTTTAGGAACTGCTCATTTCTCTTTGTTTGTGGTTCAAACAACACACTCTCTGGTACTACAAGCTGTATGCTGGTCAGGCAGTGTTATAGTCAAAAAAATGGGAGTCTATTGCATTGATTAAAGCTTATGAATGTTTAACATAATCTATGCAGCCAAACCACATAAATGATTACTAGGATCAGAGTTTATAGTGATACTACGTATTATTATAACCATGCTGCACGCTTCCTCATTGGGTATATATTTGAAATTTATGTATGTGAAATGGATTTTAATTAAGAGGCGCAACTCCACTTATGTATATACTCCTTGATTTCCATCTTTTTCTGTTTTAAAGAGGAAGAAGCCTGCATTATTAAGTTTGTATTTAGTTGTTTGTTATAAAGTTCATAATGAAGTGGAGCAGCAAGATCCTTCTGCAATAAGCTTAGAAGAGGATGATAAGAAACAAAAAATGGAGCAAAACATTGCTTCAGTTTTGAGGGGTAAGCAAACTGGTAAAAACTGTACAGAAAATTCTGAAAACGGAGATGCCGCTAGAGATAATAGATTTTCATGCGAGAAGGGATAATAGATAAACTGAAATGCAATTTTTTATATTGTTATGTTGCTAATTCCCTAAAGAGATACTGATTGTTCTTATTGTTTCTACTACGGATTACTTGTAAGGTTGTAATATATGAATGGTTTTAAATAAAAATGTTTATCTTTTAATGTGTATTTTGTAGTTAAATGTATATGCTAATATTTAGATATCTGATATCATCAACAGTCTCATTTTAAATTAGGTGATTACATAAGGTCTATTGGTTTTAAATAAGTGGGTAAGTTACGTGGGTTTCAATATTAAGAAAATGGATACATAGTATAGGCGATAAATAGGGAAAACGTTGGACCTTCACATTATATTAACCATACGTTAGTTTCATTCATTTCTTGCACAATGTCTCCATTTTGAGGTACATTCTACTCTGTTTCTTCCTATCAATCCTTATGTCTGAAATTTTATCTTGGCATGTGTATCCATGTATGTGATTAAATGGTTTATACTTTCACTGCTTATATGTATTAATATGCATGCTATCATCATTTTTTTATTTGATATTTATTAAATTATATGTACCTGTTATCAAGTATTTTGTATGCAACATGGTTGTAATTCTTTAATGGTACTCAATTTTATTGTTGTGTAATTGGAATTTTATCAAACATTTTGATATTCTAAATGTTAAAAGTGATTGTAATATTATTATTATTATTATTATTATTATTATTATTATTATTATTATTATTATTATTATTATTATAATAATTATTATTATTATTATTATTATTAAACATTATTTTAGGAATAATCTGATAAATTATTTTATATTTTAGATTAATTTGATATAGGATTGTTTATTTATAACATATGTGACATGCTGAAACATGATTTTGTACCACTGTTTATTCACCCATTTTTTTAATTAATTTGATTTGTTCTCGTTGCCGTGAATGGCAGTACATGCTAGATAGCATGATTCAGTAGTACACAACCTATATATAAGCACCTATAATTGAATAATTAAAACTGAATTAGGATGAAAGGAAAGGACTACTTTCGTCAGAAACTAGACTGGCTTTTTGGATTTTACTCTGATTACTATTGTAGCTCACCGCGATCAAAACTGATGGTTCCTTGATACACAACCAAGACTAATTTTAGACCATTTAGTGGAAAAAATATTGAAATCCACGGAGTCCTGATTGATGCATAGGATTTCAAATATATTTTGTTTATGTACTTTTAATTATTAAATTTGCATCTCTGCCTCTTAAAAATCTTGTTATCTTTCTTTCTAATCACGTATGATTGTATATGATTGATGGGAATATTACAGGCTGCGATGGCACATTTTTTCCATCACTTCTCAACGAACTGTCTGCTGTGGTTGGTAGCTTCAATGAGCATGCACAGAAGTTGCTCGAGTTACATTTATCTTCAGGTGTTTACAAGTGTTTTATCTGGTGCAAAGGTAAATTACAGGGGAACCATGTTGCTTTAATTGAAGGAGGCAAGGACCTTGTCAATCATGCATTAATAAATGCCATTGGCATGCGTAAAATACTGAAAAAATATGATAAGGTTTGTTTTTTATATCTTTGATGTCACAATTTGTACTTGTAAAAGATTTTACCTTTATTACTTCTATTTACATATGTTAACTCTAGATTATATTGAAAGCAGATTCATTATTCCAATCAAGGCCAAGCATTTAAATCACAAGTCCAAAGTATGCATATTGAGATCCTTCAGTCCCCCTGGCTATGTCAACTAATGTCTTTTCACATAAATTTTAGAGAAACAAAGACCAAGAAAAGAAATGCCCCTGATTTCTTTGATGGTTGTTCCCTCATATTTAATGACGAAAAACCATCTCTCTCTTTTTATCTCTTTGATACTGTCAAGATAGACATCGACTTGACTTGTCCAATATGCTTGGTTCGTCTCCTATTTTCACCGTACTCTTCATATTAGTTCTGAAAAAGCTTGAATCATCTGTATAGCGGGATAAGTTGATTGGTTATAATTTTTTATAACTTAGGGCTTCTCCTATTCATGTTATACATGAATTCATATCGGCAAATTATTGGTTTTTACTAATTGTTTTGGTATACTCATCAAACTTTCCTTGCATGAATAAATTATATTGTGAATGTGTAGTATTTGTGTTAAGTGCTTCTTGTGATCCGTTTAAAGCTTGTTCTGGAGCTCTGGGGAAAAAAATCAATCTTCAATTTTTTTGTTGGAAAATTATCGGGTTAATTGGCTATTTCATAATTGAACTCGTGTTCAACTTGCAGTTGGGTAATCGAACTCAAAAAGCTTGCAATTGGGTGATTACACTAATAATTGATTGCAATTTAATCATTAAACACGAATTAACTTGCACAGCCGTTAAGTCGCGTTGACTTTTAACGGTACTCCGTTAAATGTCGCCACGTATGATACCATGTCACTATTTTAACTTAATATTTAATTTACTTAGTTTTGTTTTCTTTTTCTTCCTTTTTTCTTCCCTCTCTTAACTGACTCTCTCTCTCTCTCATCTCTTTCTTCTCCCAATCTTTCACCTTTCTTCTTTCTCTCTCTCAAGCTTCACCCATTTGCAAACCACCACACCGCATGCCACTCTATCACCGCCCCTCCGCCGTTCTCCTCCTCCCCACCTCCAACACCTCATCACCACTGCTTCTCTTCTTCTCTCCCATCTCCTTCCTCCAACGCCAACAGCCACCACGCATCAGTCAAAAAAACAAAACTCCTCTTCCACCTTCAACCCATAGCGCCACCGAACTCCTCCACCAACATCTCCTCCATTCATCACAGCACCAACTCCTCTTCCATCTCCCTCTACCAACAGCCCTAACATTGCCTCCATTAACGCGCCTCTCTGCTCCCCTTCCCTTTATCTCCTCCAAATCACGCCACCAATAATCAAACCACCACCGCCCCATTTCATTCAAACAGCCCCTCATTTCCCCATCTTCTCAAACTCCGCCTACAAACACCACCAACCCTCCAATTCCGCTGCCAATCATTACTTCGCCCTATCTGCTCTACAACAGCCACCACCACACCTGCACTTCACAGCCGCCCCACTCCATTCCGGGGCCTTCTTTCATTATCCCACAACCCACCAGCCTCATCCCCTGCAAATCTCCTTCTACTCCCCCGTTCTCTGCCACCAATCCTCACGTCAACACCGCCCCAAAATCACCACATCTCCTATCCACCGTTCTTCTTCAAACACCACCACACCCATCTTCTCCGTTCACTTCTTTCACCCTTCTTGTGACACCCCCCAAATCCGGGGTCAGGAGATTTGGTTGCCACGCGAAAATCCTCAAAATAAAACATCTGTTTAATAATAATCATCACTTGTGATTGTCCAACACTGGAAATATAACATCTGTGACCCCAACATACCAAGATCTTTTAAGGTTATAGGGCTAGAAACAAGAATCCAAATTCCATTAGATAAAAAGCATTCCTTCTTTACAACATTCTCTTTGATCAAATCTTAAACCACTGGTGTAACTTCGTTAAGAAGTACGCCAGGCTAACTAGACCATCACATAATAATATTAATAATAATAAATATTAGAACTCAATTATATAAAATAGATCTTACACTAAATCCAGACATCCTGAGCCAAGTCATCTTCGAAATAGCATCATGCTTCTTCTCTTTCTGAACTGAGCGGATAAGTCTTGCCAAACCACCTTACTGAAATGTTAGGATTTACAACAGCAAGTATGAGCGAAAGAAATGCTCAGCAAGCGTATAAAAATTTTGATATAAAACCAGGATAAGTGGGGCATAAAAATCAACTGAAACGTAAAGCAGTTTATAGAGAAACTGAATCAACAACTGTGATATAATTCAAATCCATAACTGAAATCATTTGGCATGTCATAAAAATGAATCATCTGCCAATTCACAATATATAATAGCCATTCTGGCGATATGGATTGGATATATCAATATAAATGAAACATAAAACACCATTGCCCCCTGATCAGGTTCTAAGGCAATGGGACCCTCTATACTCCACCGGTATTCTCTTTTTTCCGTGTGTGTATAGTCCGGATTTCTGGGGTACCCAAAATAGGCAAGTAATGTTAGCCTATAGGAAGATGGAATGGTTACCATATCCTCCTTAAATAATGCTGGACCATGACAGCAACCATGGCCTCCTACGCTTAACATATTGCTGGACCATGACATCAACCATGGCCTCCTACGCTTTATCAGTTTCCAATAAATATTGCTGGACCATGACAGCAACCATGGCCTCCTACGCTTTACCATTTTCCAATCCAATAGAGCAATTTCCGAATTCAACAGGAAATGCTTAGTTTCACATACAGTTCACATCCCTATTACTTACTACGATAATAAGGATATGAAGAGTTTATCTTAAACAATTCCCCACATCAAGGGTACCAATATCAAGCAATTGTGTTCGCACAAAAATATTTAAGAACCACAAATAGCTCTGAACAACAACTATTTGTCATGATATGAATAAATGAAACAGAAAATAAAAAGTGTATAGGATGATCAAGAAAATACTTGCCTCTGGTCCTTTGTTATTACGTAGCGCCGAAGTAATACAACTATCTTCTTCTATCTCACTTCATCATGTCCTCTGTTGATCATTCGCTGGTTTGACGCTCTTGCGATTGCCACGAGTCTGATCCGTTGACATTGAGCATGCGCGTCTACTTCTATAGTCACGCCCCAGACAATACTTCAGCCTCTAGACGAGATTCTGATATTTTATAAACGCTTACAAACTCAAGTTAAACGTATTAACCATGCTTACCAATATCTCTGTCCGAAGAAAATAATTGGAAATGTCCCCTTTGAACATAGACGTTTTCCCGGTGTTAAAACACCTCACAAATAAACCATCAATTCCACAAACAATACTTTCATCTCCAACCTTCTTTATTACAATCCACAAACAATACTGCATCCATCTCCAACCTTCTTGATTAAACATCTACTTATCTCTGTTGACCAACCTAAGTCAATATTCGACAATTAATCCTTGAATTAAACAATTATGCATTCAACTTAGTCCAACTCAATCTATAAATAATCCTCAAAACATTTATCTTATTCCTCGATAAAGAAACATGATAATCAATTAATCCTCAAGACACGATTAATCCTCGAGATAACAATTAATCCTCGAAATAAGTCATAAATCCTCAAGACAATAATTAACCCTAGAGATAATCATTAATCCTCGAATTAAATACATATATACCTGTCACATAACCAATTAACACATAGCATATACGGCTCACAAATAAAAGAGCACTCAAATTATTCATAGAATATTTACAAATCACTAATAGATAATCAAAGAATAATAACACGCAATTCACATAATCACATAGCACGCTTGATCAGATCATGAAAAGATTTTATCCAATATTTTTAAAACAGAAAACGGGTCAAAACCCTAATTATCGGATATAATCGACTCAATAAAAAGGTTTGGTAAAAAGTCGACCAAAATTTAAAAGTTGAATTTTAACTTAAAACTATTTTTATAAGAACCGGGTCATTTTTCTGATTTCAGAAATACTTTTCTCGTTGAAAACGGATAAACGGTTTAATTAATACGCAATTAATAAGAATAATTAATTTGAATATTCAATTAATTTAATTATTCTTATTAATTGCGTATTAATTAAACCGTTTATCCGTTTTCAACGAGAAAAGTATTTCTGAAATCAGAAAAATGACCCGGTTCTTATAAAAATAGTTTTAAGTTAAAATTCAACTTTTAAATTTTGGTCGACTTTTTACCAAACCTTTTTATTGAGTCGATTATATCCGATAATTAGGGTTTTGACCCGTTTTCTGTTTTAAAAATATTGGATAAAATCTTTTCATGATCTGATCAAGCGTGCTATGTGATTATGTGAATTGCGTGTTATTATTCTTTGATTATCTATTAGTGATTTGTAAATATTCTATGAATAATTTGAGTGCTCTTTTATTTGTGAGCCGTATATGCTATGTGTTAATTGGTTATGTGACAGGTATATATGTATTTAATTCGAGGATTAATGATTATCTCTAGGGTTAATTATTGTCTTGAGGATTTATGACTTATTTCGAGGATTAATTGTTATCTCGAGGATTAATCGTGTCTTGAGGATTAATTGATTATCATGTTTCTTTATCGAGGAATAAGATAAATGTTTTGAGGATTATTTATAGATTGAGTTGGACTAAGTTGAATGCATAATTGTTTAATTCAAGGATTAATTGTCGAATATTGACTTAGGTTGGTCAACAGAGATAAGTAGATGTTTAATCAAGAAGGTTGGAGATGGATGCAGTATTGTTTGTGGATTGTAATAAAGAAGGTTGGAGATGAAAGTATTGTTTGTGGAATTGATGGTTTATTTGTGAGGTGTTTTAACACCGGGAAAACGTCTATGTTCAAAGGGGACATTTCCAATTATTTTCTTCGGACAGAGATATTGGTAAGCATGGTTAATACGTTTAACTTGAGTTTGTAAGCGTTTATAAAATATCAGAATCTCGTCTAGAGGCTGAAGTATTGTCTGGGGCGTGACTATAGAAGTAGACGCGCATGCTCAATGTCAACGGATCAGACTCGTGGCAATCGCAAGAGCGTCAAACCAGCGAATGATCAACAGAGGACATGATGAAGTGAGATAGAAGAAGATAGTTGTATTACTTCGGCGCTACGTAATAACAAAGGACCAGAGGCAAGTATTTTCTTGATCATCCTATACACTTTTTATTTTCTGTTTCATTTATTCATATCATGACAAATAGTTATTGTTCAGAGCTATTTGTGGTTCTTAAATATTTTTGTGCGAACACAATTGCTTGATATTGGTACCCTTGATGTGGGGAATTGTTTAAGATAAACTCTTCATATCCTTATTATCGTAGTAAGTAATAGGGATGTGAACTGTATGTGAAACTAAGCATTTCCTGTTGAATTCGGAAATTGCTCTATTGGATTGGAAAATGGTAAAGCGTAGGAGGCCATGGTTGCTGTCATGGTCCAGCAATATTTATTGGAAACTGATAAAGCGTAGGAGGCCATGGTTGATGTCATGGTCCAGCAATATGTTAAGCGTAGGAGGCCATGGTTGCTGTCATGGTCCAGCATTATTTAAGGAGGATATGGTAACCATTCCATCTTCCTATAGGCTAACATTACTTGCCTATTTTGGGTACCCCAGAAATCCGGACTATACACACACGGAAAAAAGAGAATACCGGTGGAGTATAGAGGGTCCCATTGCCTTAGAACCTGATCAGGGGGCAATGGTGTTTTATGTTTCATTTATATTGATATATCCAATCCATATCGCCAGAATGGCTATTATATATTGTGAATTGGCAGATGATTCATTTTTATGACATGCCAAATGATTTCAGTTATGGATTTGAATTATATCACAGTTGTTGATTCAGTTTCTCTATAAACTGCTTTACGTTTCAGTTGATTTTTATGCCCCACTTATCCTGGTTTTATATCAAAATTTTTATACGCTTGCTGAGCATTTCTTTCGCTCATACTTGCTGTTGTAAATCCTAACATTTCAGTAAGGTGGTTTGGCAAGACTTATCCGCTCAGTTCAGAAAGAGAAGAAGCATGATGCTATTTCGAAGATGACTTGGCTCAGGATGTCTGGATTTAGTGTAAGATCTATTTTATATAATTGAGTTCTAATATTTATTATTATTAATATTATTATGTGATGGTCTAGTTAGCCTGGCGTACTTCTTAACGAAGTTACACCAGTGGTTTAAGATTTGATCAAAGAGAATGTTGTAAAGAAGGAATGCTTTTTATCTAATGGAATTTGGATTCTTGTTTCTAGCCCTATAACCTTAAAAGATCTTGGTATGTTGGGGTCACAGATGTTATATTTCCAGTGTTGGACAATCACAAGTGATGATTATTATTAAACAGATGTTTTATTTTGAGGATTTTCGCGTGGCAACCAAATCTCCTGACCCCGGATTTGGGGGGTGTCACACTTCTCCTCCCGTCAATTACAGCATCACAAACAACCAATTAAACCAAGAACTCAAAACCCCCAATTTTTAAAAATCTGCAGAACTGAAATTAGTGGGTATGAGATTATAAAGAATTGAAAATCAAACGATTTGAACACGAAAGCTACGAATTTAAATGACAAAATCATAATGAAAAAGGGGTTTAATTGTTTAAAGGAAAAGAAAAAAAGAAGAACAGAGAGAGAGAGATTACAGGAGAAGAGAGAAAAGAGATGAGAGATTGTGAATAAAAAGAAAAGAAATAAAAATATAAGAGTTATTAAGAGTTTTTAAAATAATTAGTTTTAAGTTATTTAACACATCAGCATACCAGGTGTATAATTTTTAACAAATCAGCACACCACGTCAATATTTTGTCATGGACGTTACATTAAGTTAACGGCGGTTATCCAACTGCAAGTTGTAATTACTTTGATGAGTTGACTGCAAGCTTTTTGAGTTCGATTACCCAATTGCAAGTTGAGCACGAGTTCAGTTATGAAATAGCCAATTAACCCAAAAATTATCCACATATGCTACCTTAGATATTTCTGGTCTTGTAGTATGAACCTTTTATTCATTAAAGAACAACTACAAGTGTTAGTCCTAACATTTCATAGTTACAGCCTCTACAACTGTGGCTACTTTTGTATCTATTAGACCAAAATGAATCACAAAGATAAATTGATTTGCTCTACTAGCAATACATATGGCACTAAACACTCACTTTTGATTTACCAAGCATATAGTGTTATGTAGGACATCTTTGTTAGGTCTGAAAGTCAGAAAACATTATGATATTAGCATTGTGCCATCTAATAAACCTTAATCAAGAATGTTGGCTTGTTTAATGCAGGATATAGTTTTTGACGCGGTATCTCTGACTTGTGGTCACATCTTCTGCTATATGTATGCTTGCAAGGCTGCATTAGTGACAATAGTGGATGGACTGAAGGAAGTGAAACCCAGGGAGAAATGTGCTCTCTGTCGAGAGGTAAACATTGGTCTACGTATCACAATTATGGACAGCAGGTACATCTTAAATATTTACACCCACTAAAAACTGGAAACAACTCATACCACGTTGGATTCAACTCATGTGTTCTCCTTTTCATTCCTTCCAGTTGCGTACCAGTTCCAGTTATCCTATGGGGCAGCCAAGCAATATTATTTGGGGTGCAATTTAATCTCCACAGGAAAACAAATACGATCCTCATAGTGCCGGGATTACGCATGAAAAAAAAACATGGTACCTTTCATCATGACAACTTGAAAATACTGTTAACCATATCGTATCTTAAATTATGCACATTGTGTAGGACAACCCTGCTTATCTTCAATGCCAGCAACACAAATACAGTACAACCCGGTTTACGGCCACCTTTAAAATCTCCACGAAGTGGTGGACAAAACCTACGACAATGTTATATGTCGAAAGCCAGCACCACCTATAAATGACAATCTCAATAACCTAACTCAGGCCAATAATTTTGCGTCCATGTATGACCTGTGCACAACCCAGCATAAGCTCTGAAAAAATGTAAGTCTGATTCCTCATCCTGTTATTTCATTTCAGAATAGTAACAATCCTCATACTACCTATTAATTCAAAATTATTCTATATCGCAACCTCACACATTTTTATGCACTACTATTTCTTATGCAAGTTTTTGCTGAACAACACAACTATCATAGATTTACTCCCAACAACAAACTGGCCTTCAGATTAGTGTGTATGCTGCTCACGTGATGTTGACCTACAAAAGAATGGTTACTACTGTAACAGATGCAAGAAACAATTCAATCCTTGTATAACAAGGTACAGTATTCCCCACTTTTAAAACAACTATCACTATAACTATATCTCTTGTAACTCAACTGATAAACTACCCATTATACTTTGACAGATCCATGCGAGCTGTCTTGGCTGACGCAACCGGTAGCACAGGTGAATTCATTATGCAACCTCGAGAAATAGCACAGCTCATCGGGATGTCACCAATGCAACTTGCCTGCACAACGACAAATCAGGTAGCCTCTTTCATACAAACTCTTACTTTTAAAATTCAAAAATCCTGTGCTTACCTTCTTAGGTCATGGAATACAGCTCCCTCAAACCGTGAAGGGGACACCAGCAAAAAAGGTCGTGGATAACATCAAAGGCACCAATTTTGTGAAGGCATTAGACCAACTGAGTCATGGTAATAATCATATTTTATTTTTTGATTTTATGTACAAATTAATAGTCATTCGGAAAGTTGCTTGAAATGATTGTGATTAGGCATTCGGAAAGAATTTAAAGTTTTTTAGGCCTGTTTTGTGGGAATGATGCATAAAGTTTAACACATGTTGCTTAACTTCAGGTATGTTTATTTACTCCACATATATTTCATTGATCAAGCTTATAGACCATTGTGTGCGATAGGCTTTTGCTGAAAGCATTAAGGACTTCTTTAATGCTAAGATATTGGACCAGCATGATAACAGAGAGAATAGCAATTTAATGGTATAAATATGTACTGAATCACTTGTAGTAGGAAAATGCACATTCCACTATCGTAGTACCGTAACAAGTGTTTGCATGTGATAAATTGCTAGCCCCTCCTGATAAAAGCCTAATTTTATAGCAAAATTATGACCCGTTTTTTGAGAAACTAGGGAACTCATGGGCAACACCGCACTTGATAATACTGTTATCTGTTTGTGTAGGCTTCCACCGGTACCATGTTACTTGATTTCTGTATGCTCATTACGTATAATATATATGCATGTATGAATGTATGTATTTAATTTATAATTTTTTTCTAAATACAGTGGCACATTTTTCTCTCAAAAAACCTGGCAGCGTCAATGCAATGGTTGTGAATTTTAAAATTTAGAGCAGTTAATTTTTTTCTATTCTCTACATTATGTTTTGCATTATCACATTATATGCTGGAGTTACAACAAGGTAGCCATCATAATCTCTTTCTCCATTTTTCTGTGGTTTTTACCATCAAAGTTAGTGGTGCTTGATAGCCATACTTCCCATATAGCTTAGGCTCAAAATCTGTAAGAAACAAGATAATTTGTTCATATGCTTGATATCTGCAAGTTGTACGTTATATGTTGCTTTTAGATCATCAACTTGTAAAATTATTCCATTGAAGTCAATTGCTTATTGAAAGTGGCTAAACAAGATTTGTTTTGATGCAGTTTGATTCGGTACTCATTTTTTCCCTCCATTGACAATATAGAATCTACTTGAATTGATGATGATGAGGATTATTGTTGCGGACAAGTATGGAGCATTAAACATACAACTTTACCTGCCCCTGTCGCAGAGTTGATATGGATACTTGTACGAGGAACTCTCTTTTTACTTTGACAATGTACAGTAAAACCTCTATAAATTAATATTATCAGGACCGACAAATTTTATTAATTTAACGAGATTATTAATTAATTGAGGTTAAATTTACATTATCGCTATTATGTTGGGACCAAAAAATTATTTTGAAAATATTAATTTATAGTGGGTTATTAATTTATCGAGTATTAATTTATCGAGGTTTTACTGTATATCTGTTGCTATAACATTTTTTTTTATTACCATATTCTAACCTTTAAATTTCTGTAAATTTATTCAGTGCCTAAAAAGTAGATTTGCCCATTAGATTACTCCATGAGGTGATTAAATATCACTTTTTAATGTTTGAGTTACAAAATTTTACCCCAGTATTTATATAAATCTTGAGCCTCTGTTTTAATGTTAGTGTTAATTTAAATCTTGAGCCTCCAATATGATGTCTGTGTGCTATTATGTCACCTATAAATTTATATAAAGAGGCCTTTTAATGATAGTATATACTGTTCAAGCAGTTTTTTGGTCTTTCTCTCTGCTTTAGAATCGCTGTTTTTATGCTAATGTTTTTCAAATTGCAGTCAAAAGCGAGAATTTTAGCAGAATAATCAGTTAGTGATTGATCTCAAAGTGAAGTTCATAGGAGATTTTCTAAAACAAGCGATTTCTCTGGTGCATGATGAGGAATTCAGAGGCTCTTTCATCACAGATACAAGTATACAAACTTGGTCAGTTGCTTGACCGATTATGTGCCAAGAGCTGGCACAATATTCTGCAATAACTACACTTGGTGCTCTGCATGATCACTCCAAATGGCATGGTGGAGTTTGGAGAACACCAACTAATGGCAACTGCAACTAATTATAGCAAGTCCTACTAATGGAGACTTGTAAAACCCATCCTACGTCAAGATTTGTATGGTTATTACAAGTTGTTCTTGAAACTCATATTACATTAAGGGGTCTATATTATGGCATTGGCAACATGTGCCTTCATAGGACGACATACATTGCATTATTTGTTTGTCCTACTTAATCAAATCCATGCCAATGGCTACCTATACTCCCGCATAACACGTGAGTTATATCCTACCATCAACATACAAGGACACCAAAAATCTTTTAGCTTATATCTCATATTTTTTGTTCACGTCAAGGCTATACTATGCCCGTGCAGTTCTAATTTTTATAATTTACAATGGTATTGTTCTAAGTTGTGCTCATGTAGACTATGTATATCTAGAACATGCCCGTGCCTCGCACGGGCGATAAAGCTAGTTATACACATAATACTAGATAATGGGATTTTGATACTGTATAGGATGACATTTACACACAAAACTTTTCTCCCTTTTTTCACAAAATAGTTTCAATTTTCATGTAATTTATAAATCAGGAATAATAAGTCTTATTGAGGAGTGCTACATTACTCAAAAAATTCTCCAGAAATTTTCTCAAATGAATTGGCATGACATATATCACATTTCATTTGTGGGGACATATTAATGCACGCGGGATATCATCTTATTATTAGGAAAGTTATCTTTTACATATATTACACATAAACATTTGGTAAAATTTTGGAAATTTGTTTGGGATATCTAACCTTTCTCTTATTACCGAGTCTCCAATCTAATCTTACAGGGTCAGATAGAAAACTACAACTATCTGACTAGCTATCTCTCTCGAAGAACTAAAAAAGAGCTTTCTATATCAAAATTGAAACATAATAGTAGAGTAGGGATGGCAACGGGTTGGATCGGGTTGGATATCTGTGATATTCAAATCCAAACCCGAATCCTTAATCCAAATCCAAATGGATTTGGAAATTCAAAATCCAAACCCAATCCACCAGGTTTGGATCGGGTTCGGGTTTTATAAAAACTAGCTTAAAACCCAATCCAATTAATTAATTAATTAATTAATTAATAAAAACTTATTTTACTACTAGCTTAAAACCCGTGCGATGCACGAATGTTCTTTAATATATATAACAGATATTTTTTAATTTGAATTAAAAAATTTAAGACATAAATTTTCTTGGCTTAAAATTTTAAAAAACATGATCTGATATAATTATACATATGTTGTTCGTGATATTTTTAGAAAATGATGGATTTTAGTTTGAAAATATTGAAAAGATGAAATATTTTAACTGAAAAACGTAATCGGTTAGTTATTATTTTATATTGTTATTATTTTATTGTACTTAAATAAAGCAAACCAAATAGGTTTTTCTAAAAAAATAGAAAATGTAATGTATTTTAGCTGAAAAAGGTAATTGATTAATTATTAGTAATTATAATATTTTATTTTATTAAACATAATTGCTCATAGTTCTTTTAGAAAAGGAAAAATTGTAGCAACTGTATTTTACGTAAAAAGAAAATTTGGCTATTGAAAAATAGAAAAGGTGGCATATTTTACTTGAAAAAGGAAAGAATTTCTTATATTTTATGTGAAAAAAGATTAGTTATTGAAAAATATAAAAGGTAACATATTTTTGCTGAAAAAGGAAATTGATTAATTATTAGTAATTACAATATTTTATTTCATTAAACAGAATTGCTAATAGTGTTAAATAGAACCGCAGGTGATATAATTGGAAAAAGAGAGATTTTAGTTAGAGAAAATAGAAAGGTAACATGAAGATGACAAGATTTATGTGAAAATGGCAATTGATTTTATAGTAATTAAAATTTAATTATGTTATTTTACTAAATAAAATTGCTCATAGTTTTTAGAAAATGAGAAATTAATGTTGCCCGTTATATTTCTAGAAAAAAGGGAATTTAATTAGAAAAAATAGAAAAGATGATATATTTTAGTTGAAAAGGTAATCGGTTAATTATTAGCATTATAATATTATTATTTTAATTTTATTAAATAGAAATGCCTGTTAGTAGTATTTTTATGTGTTCGTTCTCAGGGAAGGACTAAATTTAATACAAAGTTCAGGTTTCTTATCTCTTTTCGTCTAGAAGTGTGTGAGAAGAATTTTGGGTTTGTTTATAAACTAAATTAAACAAGAACTAATTATAAGCACTAAGAATTGATTTTAAACTGAGATTCAAATATATGGGAAAATAATCTAAGAACTGGGGTTCTTCACTTGGTCTCAATATTAATGTGATATCTGTGTTCCTACCTTGCTGAAAACAATTCTTCTAAAGTTATACTGCACCCTCCCAGGTTACAATATAGTGCCTACAGCTACACCCTAATTGTCACTCCCGTGATACAATCAAAGTATATCTATAAACTGTTAAGTGCCAAGAATTATATGTCTCACAATTCTCCTATTAATCTCCCGATCTAATATTCAAATTATGTCTGTTAAATCATGTACTAAGATTGCAACTTCTCTCCCAATCTTATTACAATCCCTAAAATACAATCAAAAGTTAGCTACTCTTCTAATTGTGTTAAGATCTCATTAACAGATCAGCAAAGCAGAAAATCACGTAATCAAGCATGCATGAATACCAAGGAATACTACCCAATCCTCAGATTAGAGAATTAGTTACACATAATTAAAGAAGAAAACAAAATAATAATGTTAATGAATAAAAACATAATATTGAAGAAAGAATTGAAAATCGAAAGTACCTTTATACAATTATAAGCTATCAATTGTTATCTATGAATTGTTATGATTTACAATGGTATGATGTGTTTATATAGGCTCTAAAAATCTTGCCCAACAAGATATGCCTTCTATTACAATTAGGATTTAAAGAAGGTACCCAAAACTGCCCAGAATACAATTAGAATTAGAAAAAGGGCAAAACAGTAAATTCCAAGCCTTCTTTAATAAGAAAACGTGCGCAACTTTAATCAGTACGTTTCTTGCACTTGTTTCCTATCCCAGGTTGTAGAAAATCTCTCAAGCTTCGCGTGGGCAGTAAGATCGCTGAAAACGGACTTCTAGAACTCCAGATATGGCCAAAACAGTATAAGCTGCGCAGCCTTCCCGGAAAATCCGAATTTTAATCAATTAAATCTCCAAAAACGACAAAAGCTTAGATATTCTTGGAAACCTGTACAACTACACAAAACACATCAAAACTACACAAACTTGAGTCCAAAACAATCAATTTAAGCCGATTTAGAATGCTCCAAGTGGATATAAAATCCACTTATCAAATACCCCAAACTTAAACCGATGCTTGTCCTCAAGCATAAACAATTATAACTACCTAACTAGTACCACTTCCGTAGGTGATCACGGTTGCATTTGGCATATGCAACAAGCCCTTTAAATCCCTAGGCAGCCCTCGTGGACGAGTAAGGTCTCGTGAGGGCCTATAGCGAATGTACCCACAAAATCCATTTAACCTAATGCAATGCAATGCATGAATGCAACTAAAATGAAAAATGCAAAGATCCCCTTGAAACTCACCAAAACCAACTAACAAGCAAATATCTCAAAGAATGCAACAAATCCAAGCAGAGCTCGACTAAGTCCCCGTATACTAACAGTACATGACAGAAACGTGCGTGTGTGCGATGCTCATCAGAAATACTCCCAAAACTAGGTCAAAAATCCTACATGCTTTCCGTCAAGACAATCACAGGTTTATAATCAGAATAGACTGTAGACACTTCATAACCTAGGAACACCTCCACCCTTATCCAAGGTAGATAGAAACTCATGCTTTATTACTAAACTACGACATTATATACAATACGCATGCTTATTTAACCGTGCAATGAATGAGACCCCAAAAGGCTTATACAATAATACCCATGTAGCGAGTGTTAGGTCAGCAATCCCAAACCACAAGGGCTTTAGGTTACTAGGACTAAGTCCCCTCAGACTTAATTACTCGAGTATTAAAGAGCTCACTCTGGTTAATTTTGCATATAAACAAATAACTTATTGACTCTTTTTTTTTCTTTTTTTTTTCTTCTTTTTTTTTTCTTTTTTTTATGCAATCTGGAATGAGCCTTTCTCATTTCCAACCCTAGACTACTCATATAAATATGAGCTGGCTACTAGCCATTTGACACCTAGCCACAATTATGAACAACTAGCATGAAAATTCCTGGTTTCCCCCAAACTTAGACTTTAATGTTCCTACGCTATAAAGGGAATAACAAAAATTCTAAATATAAACAAGTGATTAAATCTCAAAACATCCCACAGGCATGACCCTAACCTAGCCCAAAAGCACCCAATGAGTTTGTGTAAAAATTTTGTTCCCGTAACATGCAAGTCAATTTCATAGAAACTATAAATCAGCCCTCTACTCATCATCATCATACCCAAATCAACATCCACCTATCAATCAGAATCAGCTCGTCCTAAGGGATCATGAAAATATGCATGCCATGAAAATGCAACTAATATGACTCACATGGCATACGAAAATAAAACAAAATGTCCTATATGAACAAACGTAGATAATACAAACATAACAATCATGCATGAACTATCACTACTATGCAAACATGATATCCTATATGAACACAAAATACAACAATATATACAACATACAACTACTAATCCCCCAAATTACCCCCAAACTTAAAATATTCAATGCCCTCATTGAATCGAAGTAAATACAAGGGATAGCAGAACATACCTACTCATCCTCGCTAGGAGCCATAAGAATCAATACCCAACTCACAAAAAGCTCCACCAATAATTACCAAGCAATATCACACCACAAATAGCCCAAATTCCAAGAATAATACAAAATTCCCAATTTACAAGAACACAAATTCGTAATAAAAATAAAATTAGAGAAAAAGATTTACCCAATACGAATCGGAGAGGTGAACTTGCAATTAATTCCTCTCTAGAATTGAATTTTTAGAGATTTAAAGAAGTAGAAAAGGAATTGGATTTGTATGTATAGGTGGGTATATATATTTAGGGGAAAAAAAAATAAAAAAAATAAAAAAAAATATGAAATAGGAGATGGATTGGGAATAATTTGGAATTAATATGGGTCTAGAATTAGGATTTTAGATGGAGAAAATAATTAGAAAAGGGGTTGGAATTGAATTGGGAGATGAATTGATTTTTAATATATAATAAAACATATATAATACACGTACATACTAAAACACTTACATAAAACTTGGCCACAAATTGAAAACTTACCTGGGCTGAATGATGTACACGCACGGTTCCTGGAGATTTAAGGGACAAAAATAAAACCGCACAAGCAGTTTATTCTGGCGCATCAGGCGCTGATTGGCACTTCACGCACGGACTTATTCTGGACATCCGAGCGCAGGTGCGCGGAGGGCGCTTCATGCGCTGGCACTTCCTGGCGTCTGGGCGCTTCACGCGCTGGTTGTGGCGCCTCATGCGCTGCAGCCTACCGTTCGATTTTTTTTTTTTGAAAAGTCAAATAAAAATCCTATACTATAACAAGGTACAAAAATGCTTGGGTTGCCTCCCAAGAAGCGCTTCTTTAACGTCAATAGCTTGACGTTACTTCCTCAACTCATAGTAGGTTCTTGAAGGTGAAGACTGCTCATTCCTTGCTCCACTGTTTCTCCAAGCAAGTATGGTTTAAGTCTCTGCCCGTTCACCTTGAATATATCCGACCCTTCTCTAAAAATCTCACAAACCCCATTAGGATAGACCTTCACAATCTCAAAAGGTCCGGACCATCTTGATTTAAGCTTTCCAGGAAATAAACGGAGTCTTGAATTAAATAATAAAACATGTTGCCCAACCTGAAATTCCTTCTTCTGAATGTGCTTGTCATGCCACAATTTGGTCTTCTCCTTGTAGATACTAGCATTTTCATAAGATTGGAGCCTAATTTCCTCAAGCTCTCCCAGTTGAAGTAAACGCTTCTCTCCCGCAGATTTAAGATTAAAATTCAACTCTCTTGTTGCCCAAAATGCCTTATGCTGAAGTTCCACCGGCAAATGACATGGCTTCCCAAAGATCAACCTATATGGAGACATTCCAATAGGTGTTTTAAACGCCGTCCTATATGCCCAAAGTGCATCATCAAGCTTTATTGACCAATCCTTTCTTGATGCTGCCACTGTCTTCTCCAAAATTGACTTCAGCTCACGATTCGAAATCTCAACTTGTCCACTTGTTTGCGGATGATAAGGAGTTGCCACCTTTTGTGTCACACCATACTTTTTCAAGAGATCAGCCACTTGTTTGTTGCAAAAGTGTGCACCTCCATCATTGATAATAACCCTTGGCACTCCAAATCTAGTGAACACATGCTTCTTTAGGAACTTCTTCACCACTCTAGCATCGTTAGTAGGAGATGCAATAGCTTCAACCCATTTAGAGACATAATCAACTCCCACCAAAATATACTGGTTCCCATAAGAAGATGGAAATGGACCCATGAAGTCCATCCCCCACACATCGAAAATCTCCACCTCAAGAATAGACTGTAAAGGCATCTCGTTCCTCCTTGAAATATTTCCAACTCGTTGACATCTATCACACTTTGCCACAAAGTCTCTAGCATCCTGATGCATAGTTGGCCAATAGAATCCTGACTGCAAAACCTTCGCCACTGTCTTCATACTACTGTTATGACCTCCACACTCAAGAGAATGACAATGCCTGAAAATATGAGGAACTTCATCATGAGGCACACATCTACGAAACATTCCATCAGAACACTCCTTGTAAAGTAGCGGTTCCTCCCAATAGTAGTGCTTCACATCATAAAAGAATTTCTTCTTTTAGTTATACGAGAGATTATCCGGCACAACTCCTCCCACAATGTAATTCACAAAATCTGCATACCATGGTGTAGACAAGGACACACCTAGAAGCTGCTCTTCCGGAAATTTATCATTGATAGGTTTTTCACCTCCTACCTCTCCATCTCCTTGATCCAACCTCGATAAATGATCAGCTACCAAATTCTCGGACCCTTTCTTATCTCGAATCTCAAGATCAAATTCCTGGAGTAAGAGAATCCAACGAACTAGACGAGGCTTGGCATCCTTCTTTGTCATCAATAAACGAATCGCAGCATGATCTGAATAGACAATCACCTTAGACCCAACAAGATAGGATCTAAATTTATCAAGTGCAAACACCACTGCAAGTAGCTCTTTCTCCGTAGTTGAATAGTTGATTTGTGCATCATCAAGAGTCTTACTTGCATAAGCTATCACATGCATACGCCTATCCTTCTTTTGCCCAAGAACAACACCCACAGCATAGTCACTAGCATCACACATAAGCTCAAAAGGCAAGCTCCAATCAGGAGATGTAACTATGGGTGCAGAAGTAAGTTCCTTCTTCAGCTTGTTAAACGCAACAAGACAACTTTCATCAAAGTCAAAAACACGATCCTTTTCAAGAAGATTACAGAGAGGCCGAGCTAACTTGGAGAAATCCTTGATGAATCGTCGATAAAATCCAGCATGACCAAGAAAGCTTCGAATTCCTTTCACAGATGAAGGTGGTGGCAATTTTTCAATAACTTCAATTTTTGCTCTATCGACCTCAATGCCTTTATTAGAGATTTTATGCCCAAGCACAATGCCTTCCTTCACCATAAAGTGACATTTTTCCCAATTAAGAACAAGATTAGTTTCAGTACATCTTGAAGGAATTTATGGCCGTAGCGGAAGTGTAAATCACATTTACTTGCATAAAAACCTAATTAATCATGTATATAGATTTAAAAATTGTATGAACACAAGAAAAATACCTTGTTAGCTTTCCTGGGATTGTTATGAATGTATCTTTGATTTCCAGCAATCACCCCTCAAGTGTGGAGTGCTCTAATGGTATCCACCAAGATCAAATATCATATAGTAGATGAAGAACAATTGAGAAAATAATTAAAATGATTTGGAATGATTTTGATGAACTTCAAAAGCTCTCAATGATCCTCTCAAACCCCTGGGATGTTTTTGTTTTGTGTTTGATGTCTTGTTCTTCCAACTCTTGGAATGTTTGATATTTAAAGAAATAAAGTCTTTACTTTATCTAATTAAATAATCATTTAATAATTAAAACCTTTTTAATTATTAATCCCATTCTGAAAATAATTCTCTCATAAAATTTAATTTCTCAAACTAAATTTTGTAATTAATAATTATTAAGAACTTTTCTTAATTTATTTATAATCTATTAAATCTCATTTAATAAATTATAAATAATTGCTAATTAATTATTTATTCAATAAATAAATAATTCATAGCCGTTATTAATTATTCTCATCATTTATAAATATTTAACCTTTTTATGGTGTGACCCTTTAGGTTCAATATTAAGCCGGTAGTAGAAATAAATAATAATAAACTATTTATCATTACTTATACGAATTACTAATTAATTCGTTAAATATAATTACATAAGTAATTAATATTTATTCTACATCGTGAGTGATACTTTTGAATATATCGCGACTATCCGGATAATATGAATTCATTGCTTAGAATATATAAAACCTATTCAGCAAATGGTTACCGTACAATCAATTCCTTCTACCCGACAATATCCCGATTAAATACAAGGCATGGATCGCGTGTCAAGCCTATTTAATTTAATCATATAATTTCTTATACATTATGTCTAGTTCTTTTGAATTAGAAACTCTTTCTAACTTCAATTACTCTGGCCAGAGATTCCAGAACTAACATAGTAAGAACATCACAGGATATTCACTTTCTTTTACTGAAAGGGGTAGATCCTTTATTGATCGTTAACTATCTTCATATACAAATTCCTATACCCGGAATAGAACTAATGATTGTCCCTTGAGGACTTAGAACTAAACCAAAACATAGTTCATTGTATATAAGATTACTTTAACGGTCTCAAGTCTAAGGACACTTGTACCACCATCAACTTATGAACAACTATTAACACGTGAGTAAACTCCATTAGTCATTCATTTGATCAAGTCACGTTCAGTGAACTTATTCTCCAATAAGCACCTACATACTAGCTATAGTGTCACCACACGAATGTCTATGAGAACAGACATCCTTCCGAGGAAGCAAGCATAGTATGTACCGATCTTTACGGATTGACTAACTCCCAATTAGTTATCCTACGATCGGGAACTATTTAAGTTTAGTGTTATCATCTTCTAGATCTCATTATTATAATCTCATTATAATTCTAGAAGCTTTACTCTAAACTATGGAACTTCTTATTTAAACACTTTAAATAGATAAAGCCCGTAATAAAAACAACAAGTCTTTTATTAATATAAATAAAATCAAATAAGATTACATGAAAGTATTTCCTAACTCATCATACATGATTGGGTTTAGGACAAAATACTATCAAACTCCCACTTGTACTAAAGCCAATCACTCTGGTATCTTATACCCATCTTATCTCTATGTCGATCAAAGTGAGCCTGAGACAATGCCTTAGTAAATGGGTCCGCTATGTTGTTATGTGTGTCAATTCTTACGATGTTGACATCCCCTCTTTCTATGATCTCTCGAATCAGATGAAAGCGCCGCAACACGTGTTTGGAATTCTTATGGGATCTTGGTTCCTTAGCTTGAGCTATCGCAGCGTTGTTATCACAATACAACACTATAGGATCCTCAATGCTAGGAACTACTCCTAAATCAGAAACAAATTTCCTCATCCAGACAGCTTCCTTTGCAGCTTCACATGCAGCTATATATTCCGCTTCCGCTGTGGAGTCAGCCGTTGTAGGCTGTTTGGAACTCTTCCAACTAATCGCTCCCCCATTTAGAGTAAATACATACCCTGACTGGGATCTGCTACCATCGCCTTCTGATTGAAAACTAGAGTCAGTACAACCCTCAATTTTCAATTCAGATCCACCAAAAACAAGAAAAACATCTTTAGTCCTTCTCAAGTACTTCAATATGTTCTTCACTGCTTTCCAGTGTTCTTCACCTGGGTTATACTGATATCTGCTCGTCACACTAAGTGAATGAGCAACATCAGCTCTAGTACATAACATCGCATACATGATGGATCCTATTACCGAGGCATAAGGAATCCTACTCATGCGCACCCTTTCCTCATATGTCTTTGGAGACATCTTCTCGGAAAGAGTAATCCCATGACTAATAGGAATGAGACCTCTTTTCGAGTTCTCCATGCAAAACCGTTTTAGCACTTTATCGATGTATGTACCTTGGGATAGGCCAATCGTTCGATTAGATCTATCTCTATAGATCTTCATCCCTAAAATATAGGATGCCTCTCCCAAGTCCTTCATAGTGAAGTTCTTTGATAGCCAGACCTTGACTGATTGTAACATCGGTATATCATTTCCTATTATAAGTATGTCATCCACATACAATATAAGAAATGTTACCGCGCTCCCACTAACCTTCTTGTAAATACATGGTTCATCTAAGTTTTTGATAAAATCAAACTCTTTGATTGTCTCATCAAAACGGATGTTCCATCTTCGAGAAGCTTGCTTCAAACCATATATGGTTCGCAGCAGTCTACATATTAGATTTTCATTTCCACTGGAAACAAAACCCTCTGGCTGTGTCATATACACTTCCTCTTCAAGTTTCCCATTGAGGAAGGCCGTCTTTACGTCCATTTGCCAGATCTCGTAATAATAGTAGGCTGCAATCGCAAGCAAAATCCTAATGGATTTGAGCAAGGCTACAGGCGAAAAGGTTTCATCAAAGTCAATCCCTTGTCTTTGTTTGAATCCTTTTGACACAAGCCTGGCCTTATAGGTCTCCACCTGGCCATCTGCTCCTAACTTTCGTTTGTATATCCATTTGCACCCAATGGGTTTAAATCCTTCAGGTGCCTCAACCAAAGTCCACACTTGGTTTATATACATCGAGTCCATTTCGGATTTCATGGCATCCTGCCATTTCTCTGAGTCATTACAACTCATAGCCTCTTCATAAGTCATAGGGTCCTCATCATCAACAAATGACAAATCATCATCATTTTCAATGACAAGCCCGTAATATCTTTCGATTGGGCGGGACACTCTCTCTGACTTACGTAAAGGTTGTTCTACAGAAGGTTGTTCTTTCTGAACAGGTACTTCTTCTCTAATCGTTGCATTTTGTGTTTCTTGAACTTCATCAAGTTCAATATTTTTCCCACTGTTTCTATCAAGGAGGAACTGTTCCTCTAAGAAATGTGCGTGTCTAGAAACAAATATCCTTTGATCAGAAGGATCATAGAAATAATATCCATGACCTTCTTTAGGATATCCCACAAAACTGCATTTCACGGATCTAGGTTCCAACTTATCATGTTCAACTTTCTTGACATAAGCTGGACACCCCCAAACCTTAACATGTTTAAGACCTGGTTTCTTCCTACTCCACATCTCATGTGGGGTCGTGAGAACCGATTTAGAAGGCACCTTATTCAGTAAATACGCTGACGTCTCTAAAACATAACCCCATAGTGATACTGGAAGATCAGTAAAGCTCATCATGGACCTCACCATATCTAATAGAGTACGATTCCTTCTCTCAGATACTCCATTTAATTGTGGAGTATAGGGAGGGGTCCATTGAGAAACTATACCATTTTCTTTAAGATAACCTAAAAACTCTCCGCTTAAGTACTCACCTCCTCGATCTGATCGAAGAACTTTTATACTACGTGCGGTTTGTTTTTCTACTTCATTTCTATATTCCTTGAACTTTTCAAAAGCTTCGGATTTGTATTTCATAAGATATACATATCCTAACCTGGATCGATCATCCGTAAAAGTAATGAAGTATGAAAATCCTCCTCTAGCACTTGTTGACATTGGTCCACACACATCTGTGTGTACCAAGTCTAACAACCCCTCAGCTCTCTCTCCATGTCCAGTAAATGGAGATTTAGTCATTTTACCCATGAGACAAGACTCGCATGTAGGATATGATTCAAAATCAAAATGTTCTAGTAACTTATCCTTATGTAATGTGCGAAGTCTGTTCTCACTAATATGACCTAGTCTGCAGTGCCATAAATAAGTTCGATTTTTATTATCTCTTTTTCTTTTATTATTTGGTTGTTCAATTTGAAACAAATTATGTTCTAAGTCACATATATACAAACCATTATGTAATGTACCGTATACATAAATAATATTGTTTCTCTTAATTAAACATTTATTATTCTCAACAATAAATGTAAAACCATCCGAATCAAGTACAGGAATAGAAACAATATTTCTTACAATTGATGGTACATAATAACATTTATTTAACACAATAGTTTTGCCCGTAGGCATATGCAAAGGAAATGATCCTACAGCTGTAGCAGCAACTCTTGCTCCATTGCCCATCAATAGAATCACTTCATCTTCCCCCAGAGATCTACTTTGCTTTAGTCCCTGCAACGAATTGCAAATATGAGACCCACAAGCAGTATCCAATACCCAAGTAGAAATCTGACTTAAAGACATATTTAGTTCAATCATGAACATACCTGAATCAGAAGCGGTAATCTCATTGCCCTTCTTATTCTTTAACTCTGCAAGGTAAACCTTACAGTTCCTCTTCCAGTGTCCCACCTTGTTACAGTGGAAGCAAACTGCTTTGCTTTTTGGGTCAGCCTTTGGTGGAACAGGCTTATTCTCACCCTTTTTCTTATTCTTCGGCTTCCAGTTCCTCTTCCTTTTAGTAGAGGTACTGGCACCGATCATAAGAACAGAACCCCTTTTGGAGGGAAAATTCGCCTCAGTAGTTTTCAGCATGTTGTGGAGCTCAGCTAAGCTGACATCCAGCTTGTTCATGTGAAAGTTCATAACGAACTGCGAGAACGAATTCGGGAGTGACTGCAAGACTAAATCTTGGCTTAACTCCCCATCCATGACAAAACCTAACTGCCCTAGATGCTCAATAAGATTGATCATCTTAAGCACATGGTCATTCACAGACGACCCTTCAGCCATTCTACATTGGAATAGCTCTTTCGATATATCATATCGAGCGGTTCTCCCTTGTACATCATAAAGCTCCTGTAGATGTATCAGAATGGTAGGAGCATCCATTTTCTCATGTTGCTTCTGTAACTCAGGTGTCATGGATGCTAGCATGACACATTGAGCAACATTAGCAGCATCTAACCAGTCATTATACACTTCTCATTCTTGGAAAATTGCATCATCAGAAGGAGGTACAGGTAAAGGCGAGTCAAGCACATAATCCTTCTTCTCAGCCCTGAGAACGATTCTCAGGTTTCGAAGCCAATCAGCATAATTGGGACCAGTCAATTTGTTCGCATCAATTATGCTACGGAGTGATAGAGTAGAAGACATGATCTATAAATCTGAAATTCGTGAATACATAACAACATTAGTAGATATCCAATTTTATTATAACACCTTATGAATCGGGTCTTTATTCATAGGTGGCTCCCACAGTTTTATTAAAATTATACAACCCTCAAATGTATAACTTAAGCATTCTCAATGCATGTGAGAATAGGGATCCTACTTTCCATTATATAACCTCGGCTGTAGTACGAAACGCTATGTAATGTTCCATAGGCAGATAACTCTTTATCAATTACATCTCATGTTATTCCCTAATTCCATTTAGCCTCTTGAATCATTGAATCACGGCTGTAGCACGTCTAAATTCAATATTCTAAGTCAAGTGAGACCCAACATCTCGTTAAATTAATAAGATCTCAATAGCCCACGGCTGTAGCACGTAACGACAATTGGATTCTAATTAATTATACGCATCTCATGTAATAGACAAGTAATTCCTATTTTTGAAAACGAAGCCCTCGGCTGTAGCACGAAACGACAAAGCTCAAAACTAAGAATTACTTTCTACCATGTTGGAAGGCTATGACCGACACAAGCCCGTTGTGACATTGGCCATTTTATTACTTGTTATTAAATAACGAGGGATTTTATATTATTTAGGTTACGAAACGTTTTCGTTAAAACCTAAAGACAAACATGCAATTATATACGATATATAAAACTAAATATATTATCTCATGGCATTTCTATGCACACATATATTTAGGCAAACATGTTATATCATGTTAAACATTGTTAAACATTTATATGAAACAATATTAGTATTTTAAAGCATTTTAACACAATTAAAACGGGCTTTAAAACACTTCCGGAAGCTATAACCATTTTAAAATTAATTTTTAAAATTTATTTGACCACTCCATTAGATCCGTCTCGAAAAAACGAATCCAATGATATATTATACGCCTCAAACGGAGTTACGGATCAACGAGAAAAATCAAAATACGAATCAGGGCCATTTCTATCATCTACAGACCCTGTAACGCATTACCCGAATGCGTTATAAGCCAAAATATCATATATCTCCAGTAACGCATTCCACAGAGGCGTTACACACTGATGACGTCATGCTGGTGTCATGCTGACGCCAGCATCCGACCCGACCCATGATCCGACCCGAAATCCGACCCGATCCGGACACGACCCGACCCGGCGCGTGGCTTACACGCGCGGCGCGTGAGCCGCCAGCGCGTGAGGCCCACGCGCGGATCACAGACGCGCGTTCTGATCTTGTTTTTCAGTCGACAGGCTTAATAGATAATATATATATATACAGCCCACTTTAACAGCCCACTATTCTTTTTGGGCCCCCAACTTTAATCACCCATCTAGATATTTTATAAATAATATATATATTTATAAAACAGATTAATATTTATTAATTTCTAAACTCTTTAAAAATCAATAATAAATAATATATACATGGGAAAATTATGAAACTTTTTCTGGGACTTCTACAACACTTGTAGAAAATATATCAGTGATCAAAATTATTTTAAAAATAATTTATTAATTAATTCGTAATTAATTTGATTATAGCCTCCATGAACTTCAAAAATTCATAACTAATTCATACAAGCTTGAAAAATTCCGAAATTTTTTCTGGGATCTATATACATGCAACCTATGCTCTGATACCATTGAAGGAATTTATGGCCGTAGCGGAAGTGTAAATCACATTTACTTGCATAAAAACCTAATTAATCATGTATATAGATTTAAAAATTGTATGAACACAAGAAAAATACCTTGTTAGCTTTCCTGGGATTGTTATGAATGTATCTTTGATTTCCAGCAATCACCCCCCAAGTGTGGAGTGCTCTAATGGTATCCACCAAGATCAAATATCATATAGTAGATGAAGAACAATTGAGAAAATAATTAAAATGATTTGGAATGATTTTGATGAACTTCAAAAGCTCTCAATGATCCTCTCAAACCCCTGGGATGTTTTTGTTTTGTGTTTGATGTCTTGTTCTTCCAACTCTTGGAATGTTTGATATTTAAAGAAATAAAGTCTTTACTTTATCTAATTAAATAATCATTTAATAATTAAAACCTTTTTAATTATTAATCCCATTCTGAAAATAATTCTCTCATAAAATTTAATTTCTCAAACTAAATTTTGTAATTAATAATTATTAAGAACTTTTCTTAATTTATTTATAATCTATTAAATCTCATTTAATAAATTATAAATAATTGCTAATTAATTATTTATTCAATAAATAAATAATTCATAGCCGTTATTAATTATTCTCATCATTTATAAATATTTAACCTTTTTATGGTGTGACCCTTTAGGTTCAATATTAAGCCGGTAGTAGAAATAAATAATAATAAACTATTTATCATTACTTATACGAATTACTAATTAATTCGTTAAATATAATTACATAAGTAATTAATATTTATTCTACATCGTGAGTGATACTTTTGAATATATCGCGACTATCCGGATAATATGAATTCATTGCTTAGAATATATAAAACCTATTCAGCAAATGGTTACCGTACAATCAATTCCTTCTACCCGACAATATCCCGATTAAATACAAGGCATGGATCGCGTGTCAAGCCTATTTAATTTAATCATATAATTTCTTATACATTATGTCTAGTTCATTTGAATTAGAAACTCTTTCTAACTTCAATTACTCTGGCCAGAGATTCCAGAACTAACATAGTAAGAACATCACAGGATATTCACTTTCTTTTACTGAAAGGGGTAGATCCTTTATTGATCGTTAACTATCTTCATATACAAATTCCTATACCCGGAATAGAACTAATGATTGTCCCTTGAGGACTTAGAACTAAACCAAAACATAGTTCATTGTATATAAGATTACTTTAACGGTCTCAAGTCTAAGGACACTTGTACCACCATCAACTTATGAACAACTATTAACACGTGAGTAAACTCCATTAGTCATTCATTTGATCAAGTCACGTTCAGTGAACTTATTCTCCAATAAGCACCTACATACTAGCTATAGTGTCACCACACGAATGTCTATGAGAACAGACATCCTTCCGAGGAAGCAAGCATAGTATGTACCGATCTTTACGGATTGACTAACTCCCAATTAGTTATCCTACGATCGGGAACTATTTAAGTTTAGTGTTATCATCTTCTAGATCTCATTATTATAATCTCATTATAATTCTAGAAGCTTTACTCTAAACTATGGAACTTCTTATTTAAACACTTTAAATAGATAAAGCCCGTAATAAAAACAACAAGTCTTTTATTAATATAAATAAAATCAAATAAGATTACATGAAAGTATTTCCTAACTCATCATACATGATTGGGTTTAGGACAAAATACTATCACATCTCTGCAACACCTTCGACAAACTGGCTAAACATGATTCAAAGGAAGAACCATAAACTGTGAAGTCATCCATGAAGACCTCCATGTCTTTCCCTATAAAATCTGAGAATATGTGGTTCATGAGACGTTGAAACGTCGAAGGACCATTACACAAACCAAAAGGAAGCCTCCGATAAGCAAAAGTACCATAAGGACAAGTAAAGGTGGTCTTCTCTTGATCTTCGGGTGCAATAGGAATCTGAAAGTAGCCCGAAAAACCATCCAGAAAGTTGTAATACTCATTACCCGCCAACCTTTCGAGCATTTGATCAATGAATGGGAGGGGAAAGTGATCTTTGCGAGTAGCGTTATTCAACTTCCTGTAATCAATGCAAACTCTCCAACCTGTTACTGTTCTCGTGGGAATTAATTCATTCTTCTCATTGTGAACAACAGTCATCCCACCTTTCTTAGGCACAACATGAATAGGACTAACCCACTTACTGTGTGGAACCGAATATATGATACCAGCGTCAAGCAACTTAGTGATTTCTTTCTTAACCACCTCTTGCAAATTCGGATTCAATCTTCTTTGTCCCTCAATCACAGGCTTATGATCATCTTCTAAGGCAATTCTATGCATGCAAAGAGCAGGGCTAATTCCCTTGATATCTTGAATTGTCCAACCAATAGCTGATTTATATTACCGAAGAACATGTAATAATTTTTCCAGCTCATCATCACTAAGCAACGCAGAAACTACCACAGGATATGTATCATCAGGACCAAGAAAGGCATACCTCAAATTAGCAGGTAGAGGTTTAAGTTCCACCTGTGGTGCCTCTGAAAGCGTAAAAACCATCTCAACTTCTGTGTCTCTAACAACAAGTGCTTCTTCTTCTACTACATCATCTAATACCCTTTCTGCTCCCATGAAGTGTTCATTTTCTAGCTGCACAATTTCATCAACTCTGTCAACAGTAAAACAAGTTGCTCCAAAAAGAGGCATCTTCATTGCTTTGTTTAGATCAAATTCCACTTTGTCCTCGCCAACATTCAATGTCAATTTTCCAGCTTTAACATCGATTGTAGTGCCAGCAGTAGCCAAGAATGGCCTTCCCAAGATAATGGGTATCTCGACATCTTCATCCATCTCTAACACCACAAAATCACAAGGTATGACAAATTTATCAACTTTGACAACCACATCTTCAACGACCCCCAACTAACTGAAGTGAAATCCGTGTCTTTTTAAGCTCCCCAAGACCAAGTCGTTTGCAGATGGAATATGGCATCAAACTCACACTAGCCCCTAAATCACACAAGGCTTTCATGTTCTCCATCTTCCCAATAGTGCAAGGCAAAGAAAAGCTTCCCGGATCTTTCAATTTCTGAGGAATGGCCTTTTGGATGACTGCACTGCATTCAGCATTGAGAGTAATGGTTTCTGCATCCTCAAGTTTCCTCTTCTTTGTCAACATCTCCTTAAGAAATTTAGCATAGAGTGGCATTTGATTCAAAGCTTTAGCCAACGGAATATTGACATGCAATTGCCGGAATATAGTCAAGAACTTCTCGTACTGCTTCTCTAACTGCCTGTTGTGAAGTCTCTGTGGAAATGGAATAGGAGGAACATAAGGTGGTGGAGGAACATACGGCTTTTCTGGTTCTTCTTCCTTCTTCTCTTCATCTACTTTTTCTGACGTATCTGCATCGATCTCTACTATCTCACTTTCTTTTTCAGCATCCTTCTCTTTAGGCTCAAGAACCTCAATCTCGGGCAACTCTTTCCCGCTCCTCAAAGTAATTGCTTTGCATTGCTCTTTACCAGTCTGGTCGGGTTGACTAGGAAGTGATCCTTGCTCACGAACACCCATCTTGGAGGCAATCTGTCCAATCTGTGTTTCTAGCATCTTTTGAGATGATGCCATCTGCTCTATTCTTGATTCCATATTAGCCAATGCCCCAGAAGTTCCTTGCATAATCTTATTTAGTGCAACCTCCCAATCAGCTGGTTCTTTCTTTGGAGGAGGTTGATACTGCTGCTGTGCTTGATATGGTGGTCGTGACTGAAAACCAGAAGGTTGATTCTGCCTTGGAAATGCATAAGAAGGATTAGCCGCATGATTATTACTATAAGAAAGATTGTTGTTTGGCCTTTGATTTGGATTGTAATAGGAGTTATTCTGAACCGGCCACGGCTGTCTTCCCTGAATGAAAGATGCTTCTTCTGGAAATTGTTGCACATAAGAGTTCTGATTAGCACCATAATCATTATACCCCTCCATAGGTGAAGAAATAGCATTCACATTTGCTCTTTGTCCTCGCATCTCCTGAGTTAGAGTATCCAACTTCTGAGCCAGCATGTTGATCATCTCAGAGTCTTGTGCTGCTTTAGCTGAGCTCGTCCCACTAGGTGCCCATGAATAGTTATTAGATGCCAATTCCTCAAGGAGTGCTTTAGCCTGTGTAGTTGGTGCCTTCTTGAAATTTCCACCAGCAGCCACATCCAAACTCAAACGAATATCTGCATTCATGGCCCCATAAAAAGTACTAATGATCTGCCAATCTTCCAAACCATGATGTGGACACTTCCTCAACAGTGCCTTGAATCTCTCCCATGCCTGATATAGACCTTCACCCGGTTGTGCTTTGAAACTCATAATCATAGTCCTCAATTGTTGCGTCTTGTCAGAAGGATAATATTTGGACAAGAATGCAGTAGAAAGACTGTCCCATGTAGCAACCGCAGTGTTTGGAAGTTGCTGAAACCATTCCAAAGCTCTTCCCTTAATAGAGTAGGGAAACATATGGAGACGAATCTGATCACTCGTAACACCATTGATTCTGAATGAGCCACACATCTGCACGAAACGCTCTAGATGTCTGTGTGGGTCTTCTAATTCAATATCTCCTTCAAAAGCTTGATTGCTGATCATCTGAATTAAACTCGGGTTACTGTTGAATTGGGTTGCACCAATCTCTGGAGTTTTGTACATGCAATTGGCAGGATTAGGTGTCTCATGGTCCCAAATAGAAGTCTGATCAACATTAACATTTGCATTAACATTCTCAGCGTCCGTCATCTTAGCTTTCTCTTTTCTTATCTTTCTCAAGGTACGCTCGATTTCAGGGTCAAATTCCAACTTTCTAATGCAATATGAACGTAGCATACACCTGAAAATCACCAACAAAACAACTTTTGGAACCAATTAAAATCTAAACAATAAGAAACAATTAACCTAAACTCAACTATACTGCCTTCCCCGGCAGCGGCGCCAATTTGTTAGTAGTATTTTTATGTGTTCGTTCTCAGGGAAGGACTAAATTTAATACAAAGTTCAGGTTTCTTATCTCTTTTCGTCTAGAAGTGTGTGAGAAGAATTTTGGGTTTGTTTATAAACTAAATTAAACAAGAACTAATTATAAGCACTAAGAATTGATTTTAAACTGAGATTCAAATATATGGGAAAATAATCTAAGAACTGGGGTTCTTCACTTGGTCTCAATATTAATGTGATATCTGTGTTCCTACCTTGCTGAAAACAATTCTTCTAAAGTTATACTGCACCCTCCCAGGTTACAATATAGTGCCTACAGCTACACCCTAATTGTCACTCCCGTGATACAATCAAAGTATATCTATAAACTGTTAAGTGCCAAGAATTATATGTCTCACAATTCTCCTATTAATCTCCCGATCTAATATTCAAATTATGTCTGTTAAATCATGTACTAAGATTGCAACTTCTCTCCCAAGCTTATTACAATCCCTAGAATACAATCAAAAGTTAGCTACTCTTCTAATTGTGTTAAGATCTCATTAACAGATCAGCAAAGCAGAAAATCACGTAATCAAGCATGCATGAATACCAAGGAATACTACCCAATCCTCAGATTAGAGAATTAGTTACACATAATTAAAGAAGAAAACAAAATAATAATGATAATGAATAAAAACATAATATTGAAGAAAGAATTGAAAATCGAAAGTACCTTGATACAATTATAAGCTATCAATTGTTATCTATGAATTGTTATGATTTACAATGGTATGATGTGTTTATATAGGCTCTAAAAATCTTGCCCAACAAGATATTGCCTTCTATTACAATTAGGATTTAAAGAAGGTACCCAAAACTGCCCAGAATACAATTAGAATTAGAAAAAGGGCAAAACAGTAAATTCCAAGCCTTCTTTAATAAGAAAACGTGCGCAACTTTAATCAGTACGTTTCTTGCACTTGTTTCCTATCCCAGGTTGTAGAAAATCTCTCAAGCTTCGCGTGGGCAGTAAGATCGCTGAAAACGGACTTCTAGAACTCCAGATATGGCCAAAACAGTATAAGCTGCGCAGCCTTCCCGGAAAATCCGAATTTTAATCAATTAAATCTCCAAAAACGACAAAAGCTTAGATATTCTTGGAAACCTGCACAACTACACAAAACACATCAAAACTACACAAACTTGAGTCCAAAACAATCAATTTAAGCCGATTTAGAATGCTCCAAGTGGATATAAAATCCACTTATCAATGCCCGTGATATAATTGGAAAAAAAGGAGATTTTAGTAAGAGAAAAGAAAAAAGGTAACGTGTTTTGGCTAAAAAAGGTAACCGTCCACTATATAATTGGAAAAAGAAAGATTTTAGTTATAGAAAAGAGAAAAGGGAAAAGGTAACGTGTTTTGACTGAAAAAGGTAATTGATTAGTTAATAGTAATTATAATATAATTATGTTATTTTATTAAACAAAATTTAAGAAAGATTTTAGTTAGAGAAAAGAGAAAAAGTAACGTGTTTTGACTGAAAAAGGTAATTGATTAGTTAATAGTAATTATAATATAATTATGTTATTTTATTAAACAAAATTGCTTGTAGTGTTTTTAAAAAAGATAAATTTTAGTTAGATAAAATGTAAAAGATATTCTAATTCACCTAAAAAAGGAAACTATTTAATTATTGAAAAATAGAAAAAGTAATATGTTTAACCTGAAAAAGGAAATTGATTAATAAAGAAGAAATTTTAGTTAGATAAAATATAAAAGATATTGTAATTTTACTTGAAAAAGGAAATTATTTAATTCTTGAAAAGTAGAAAAG
Source organism: Kitagawia praeruptora (assembly GCA_037693485.1). Classification (NCBI taxonomy): domain Eukaryota; kingdom Viridiplantae; phylum Streptophyta; class Magnoliopsida; order Apiales; family Apiaceae; genus Kitagawia; species Kitagawia praeruptora. The sequence continues at coordinate 23,751,378 of CM075350.1, read as the reverse complement.
ATAATATGTTTAATCTGAAAAAGGAAATTGATTAGTTAGTAGTAATTGAGTATGGGTAAATAAGTAAAATCAACAGGTACCGTACCGACCGACCGACCGACCGACCAACCAAACTTTTAATGTTTCGGCTTTTATATAATAGTATAGATTTGATCTTACTTTAAAAACTATTTTTTAAGTTAAAATAATAAAATTAAATATTAATTTAATTTATTATTGAAGTTATATACTAGGAATCTATTAACTAACAATCGAAATAAAAGTCGAGAATATAGTATTATATTAATTAATTAATTAATTAAAACTAATTTTACAATTTGATCTTACTTTAAAAACTGTTTTTTATGTGTATAGAAGGCCAATAAGAATAAGAACTACTAATGAAACAAGTCCTCTCTGAACTAAAATACGGCATGCCGATTAATTAATTAATTAATTAATGTATACTGCGGTATGCCATGTATACAGCAGCATGCCACTAAATATTAATTAATTTAATTAATTAAAATTATAATATTAAATATTAATTTAATTTAAGTCGAGAATATATGACTTAGGGCTCCATTAATTAATATTTAAATAAAAACTTATTTTACTATTTGATCTTACTTTAAAAACTATTTTTTAAGTGTATAGAAGGCCAATAAGAATAAGAAATACTAATGAAACAAGTCCTCTCTGAACTAAAATACGGTATGCCAATTAATTAATTAATTAATGTATATCGTGGTATGCCATGTATACAGCAGTATGCCACTAAATATTAATTAATTTAATTAATTAAAATTATAATATTAAATATTAATTTAATTTAAATCAAGAATATAGGACTTAGGGATCCATTAATTAATATTTAAAATATATCTATAATAGATTAATAATAAATACAATTATAATATAACTATTCTTATATTACTAGAGATAAGTTATATAAATTTAATTAACAAAAATAATAAAATTAAATATTAATTTAATTTATTATTGAAGGTATATATTAGGAGTCTATTAACTAACAATCGAAATAAAAGTCGAGAATATAGTATTATATTAATTAATTAATATAAACTTATTTTACTATTTGATCTTACTTTAAAAACTGTTTTTTAAGTGTATAGAAGGCCAATAAGAATAAGAACTACTAATGAAACAAGTCCTCTCTGAACTAAAATACGGTATGCCAATTAATTAATTAATTAATGTATACCGCGGTATGCCATGTATACAGCAGTATTCCACTAAATATTAATTAATTTAATTAGTTAAAATTATAGTATTAAATATTAATTTAATTTAAGTCGAGGATATAGGACTTATGGCTCCATTAATTAATATTTAAAATATATCTATAATAGATTAATAATAAATACAATTAATGATATAACTATTCTTATATTACCAGAGATAAGTTATATAAATTTTATTAATTAAAAAATATAATTAAATATTAATTTAATTTATTATTAAAATTATATACAAGTAGTCTATTAACTAACAATCGAAATAAAAGTCGAGAATATAGTATTATATACGAATTGGTGTTCAAGATTTTATTCATTTAAAAAGATTAAAAATCAAGAATTTAATATAATTTATCACAATCAGTTGGCACGGGTTATCAGTTAGTATTAACTAGAACGATAAATTTTATAACAATGGTAGGATTATTTGGATAATTAGTAGTCGAATGGAGTTATCGATGCTAGGTGCACGACAAATCATCTTAGGAAGTGCACCCGAATAGAGATTTGGGTTGTTGCGTAGGAATGAACATTTGTCATTGTAAAAGGTAAAAATAAAAAATTACTGTTCTAGTTTGAGTACTAGCCTACTAGGATAAATCTTCACTCGGATATATGTGGAATGACCCATTCCAGTTAAGGGCATGTATGATGTTACATGTTTCGATTATTTTTTTAATTTATTTATGTATAAACATGCCTCTTTTAATCACCTTAAAAACCGTTTTGAACGTATGTACGTGCTGCCGGTGCTGGTACAACAGTGTTGTGTTGTGTACGTATACTGTAACGACTTACTGTGAATTAACGGGGGTCCATGCAAAGTGTCAAAAAAGTGACACGTAAATGATTCTGTTTTACCTCCCTGCTGTAGGCAGCTCTGCTCTCTATCACCTCCCTGCTGATTGCAGGATCGTATTTTCAACATGAATAACAACTTGTTTTAAATGGACAGGTGTCAAAATATCTGGACCCCTTCAACCCATCAATGATCCAGATTCCAGAATACTTAGTTACTTAAGCATGTCCAAGGATAGGTATAATGATTAGCTAAAATAATAGTTAGTTAAAATTTGTTAAACCTGTAAGGGGTTGTGCTCTAATGATATTAGCTATAATGGTTAGTTATAATTCAAAAATAGTATATATTGTGTAATGGATGGTTAAAAATTGATTTAAATGGTATATATTAATGTGTAGGTTTAGTTTAAATATGGCATAAAGCTGACATGGATGTTTTAGCTAATGACTAGAACTCAACAAATATAGAAGACGAGATGGAGGATATCTATAATTATTGCTAACAGCTCTGATGGTTGGAGGGCTATATTTTTTAGCTAATATGTATATTAAGGTGACGGCTAGACTTTTTAGTTGATAGATGATAATGGTCGGATATGTTCTTACTAAACTCATCAAGTGTTTGATATAAGAGCCCTGCATGTATGCACATTTCAAAATTCTGTAAATTCGACAACCCAATTTAATTGTATGTGTTTATTTAAAGAATCGGATATGCAATGAAAAGTTTTTTTTAATACTCTTCATATTTTTTATTCAAATTACTTATTGTCCCAATGCAATTTGTTCATTATTGCAGTCACATACGTTGTCCATATTTAAGCACCCGTGCATCCAATTTCATTTTTGAGCAACGTAGAACATTTTTGTACAGCTTCCGTCACATCCTAGATAAATACTTAAAATTTTCCTCTTTTTTTAAACAAGATCACGATAAATATATACTTCACCATTTATGTACACTAGCTGATAACCCGTGCGAAGCACGGCATAGATTGAACACGAATCGAGATTAAAAAATTAATATTAATACACTATTTAATTATGTAGTTATAAAAAATCGAATCCGAGATAAAGTTAAAAAAATTAAAGTAAATAAATCTTTATAATTATGTCAGGAATTGAACCCCTTATAGGAAATCGAACACGCGATGAAATTAAAGAAATTAAATTAAATAATAAATTTTGTATAATTATGTAGTTGGAAAGAATCGAATCCCGAGTTAAGTGATAATCGTCAAACCCCTTAATTGAACCCCTTATAGGAAATCGAACATGGGGTGAAATTAAAATAGATGAAATTAAAGAAATTAAATAATAAATCTTGTATAATTATGTAGTTGGAAATAATCGAATCCCGAGTTAAGTGAAAATCGTCAAACCCCTTAATTGAATCCCTTATAGGAAATCGAACATGGGGTGAAATTAAATTAAATAATAAATCTTGTATAATTATGTAGTTGGAAGGGATCGAATCCTGATTTAATGATAACCAAATTTGGTACTTTTGGTACTTTGGTACTATTGTGTACCATTAAAACATGGTTTTGCACATTAATATAGAGTATAGATTGTAAATTTACCTTTTAATCTCAACATAATAGAGCTACTACATTTTACTTGATAGATTATAATCTCGGTAAATTAATAAAATTTATCAATATTAAGTATATATTGTGTTTTTATGTTTTGCGAGTGCTTTTATCTTATTGTTCCCACTTCTTTATAAAAAAGAACTAAAAGTTCCTTTTGAGCTTTATAAGAAATTGTAAAAAATCTTCTTTGAGATTTTAAGAAATGGGCGTTGAATTCATAATAGCTAAAATTCTCTACTAGATGCCAGATTTACATATCATTAAATCATTAAATGAGTTTTGATATTGGTCTGTAACAAAGGAATCATTCTCAAGCCAATTTGCTAATTGACACAAAGGTAAAAAAAATAAAAATTACCGTTCTAGTTTGAATATTACTAGGATAAATCGTTAAAACTTCACACGGATGTATGTCGAATGACCCATCCCAGTTAAGGACTAATGAAGGGCATGTATGATGTTACATGTTTCGATTATTTTTTAGTTTATGTAGGTACAAACATTTAACCTCTTTTAACCACCTTAAAAAATAAAAATACATGTAACCTCTTTGAGCGTATGTACGTGCTCGTACAACAGTATTGTGGTGTGTACATAAACTGTATAACGGCTTACTGTGAATTGACAGCGGTCCATGCAAAGTGTCAAAAAAGTGGTTCGGACCCTTGTGGTTTAAAAATGATCCAGACAAATGGAACTGATCAGACCACCTTATTTACGTATATTGAAATATATAAGAAACGTTCATCTGCTTGTAATACCCAATATTTTCTCAATACTTTTTATTATTTTCAAATATCCAAATTACACTTAAAGCGAAATTCAAATTGAACAACACATGTGAGGATTAGCTGTTGCGTACTAAATAAACACGTGTCCAGTAAAAGAGTAATTAAAATTGAGTAGTGCTAGGGACCCCAAATTTAGTCCCCAAAAAAGTCCCCAAATGACATGACATGAGTGATTTGGCAAATTGTAATGTTTTAATTGGATGGCCCTGGCGGGCCCATTATAATTATAACCAATCACATTCATTTGGTAACAATTTTTGGTACCCAATTTGGTACCTCTAGCATTTTTCATTAAAATTTACAAAAGCTAGCTATTATATATGGTTTAATTTGGAGAGTAAGATACGTAAATTGATAAAATTTTACGTGAATATGTCATAAGACTCGTGGCAGGCCAGTTAGTTAAGGGTATGTAACATGTTTGGGTGACTAGACTAGCAAAAAAGTGTAACATGTTTCGATAAATTAATGTACGTACAAATCTTTATTATTGTACAATAATTATATAATTAAGAAACAAACAACATTTTTGGAGGGAGACGATACCTGAGCTGGTAGCCTGGTACCTCCAAGTCTCCAACAAACTGTTCCTCCAACAAACTCATGTACTGTCTCGACAAAGTTGACAGGTGTCCCACATCCCACCTCTCTCTCTCTCTCTCTCTCTTAGGGATGGCAATGGGTCGGGTCGGGTCGGGTCGGGTCGGGTTTGGCCAAAACCAAACCCGAACCCGGTTAAATCCACCAAACCCGAACCCGAACCCGAACCCGATTAAACCCGAAATTTTGAAACCAAACCCGACCCGGTTAAACCCGAACGGGTTTTCGGGTACCCGAAACCCGAAAAAAATAAATAAAAAATAAATATTTGTTATATTAAAAATAATATAAAACATAAATATATAAAATATTTTAATTTTTATTACATATTAAATATATATAATAATAGATAATATATATTAAATATTAAATATTATGTATAAAATAATAGAAATAATAATATATATTAATTCGGGTTTTCGGGTCGGGTTCGGGTTTGGAACGGGGTTTTCGGGTTTTCGGGGTCGGTTCGGGTCGGGTTTGGCCAAAACCCAAACCCGACCCGAAATTGATTCGGGTTTAAAAATCAAACCCAAACCCAAACCCAAACCCGAAAATTTCGGGTTCGGTTCGGGTTATTCGGGTCGAAACGGGTCGGGTATCCATCGGGTCGGTATAAATTGCCATCCCTACTCTCTCTCTCTCTCTCTCTCTCTCTCTCTCTCTCTCTCTCTCTCTCTCTCTCTCTCTCTCTCTCTCTCTCTCTCTCTCTCTCTCTCTCTCTCTCTCTCTCTCTCTCTCTCTCTCTCTCTCTCTCTCTCTCTCTCTCTCTCTCTCTCTCTCTCTCTCTCTCTCTCTCTCTCTCTCTCGCTTATATAAACCAACACTCACCATTTTAAACCCTCACACCAAATCTCTCACCATTTCATTCCCTCTCACCAAAATGAGACCTCCCCGCCGTCCGACCACAAATCCACACTATCATCCCTACCCTTATCCCAACCCTACGCAGTACCCTCTGGCTCAGGTTAACCAAGCTGCTCCTTTACTTCAGCAGCCGGTGGCCAACCCTGTTCCTCCTCTTCAGGCCATTCCTGTCGCCGCTCCTCCTCCAGCTGTTCCTGAATGGTTTGCAGACCAAGAAGCAAGAATAAGGACATTTGATGATCTGAGAAACACTGGTGTTCATAGCATTACTAGTCTTGTTAGATGCCGACATTGCAGGAGGATCTATCACATGTCTCTGGATATCGCTCAAAAGCTTGCAAATTTGAACACATATATTGACAACCATCATGTTGAGCTCGGACAGCAACTCGCCCCGATGTATTGGGTGATTCCCAATGGCTTGTCCTGCACCCAATGCGAGGATGGGAGCGCCTTTCCTGTAATTCCCAAAGAAAGCAACATGATAGACTGGCTGTTCCTTTTACTCTCTCAGGCCGTCGGAAGTCTCACCGTGAAGCAGCTTCTGGATTTTCTCAAACGCCAGCCTATCCGTTACCCACTGGATAGAAACAAGTCCAAAACAGTTTATTGGGTATACAAGGATCTGTACCAGCAGTTTGGTTACGTGTGGCCCATCCAAGCGATCCAGAATCAGAATTAACGAATCGAGTTTCGTTTAATGTCTTTTGTTCATTCTCCTTTATCGTTGATGAGGAAGCAGAGGTGTCTTGAAGCAGGTTTCTTCCCAGTTATAGCAAGCTTATAGTGGGTTTTTAAGTTATAATCCTTTTGTTCTAAGTTCTAGTGGGTCTTAATTCTAAGTTCTAGTACTATGGCTGCATGTAATGCTTATTCTGGGCTTTGGCCTTAGTAATCTATTCATTTGCTTTTCGAAAAAAAAGTTGTTTCAGGGTTTATCATGTTTTAGTTGTTTAATAGCCTGGTTCCTCAGTGGTAATTTTATGAATGGATGTTTTATGATTTAAGACTTCAAGTACTAATATTACTTTTGACTGAATATAATTTGCTATTAACATCCTATGAGAAGTCTGAACCTCTTATCTTTGAAAATAACCCAAACCCAAATTATACTTATCATTCAAAAGTGATCCTTTTTCTTATTCGTACTTGTCGAACATAAAACATCCCATAATTGTCACACTTGTTTGGCAAGGTAAAAAAAAATAAAAAAAATTCCATTGACATCTTGAAACTCTATTAGTGAGCTATTCATTTCTTCTAACGAAATAAAATTATAGGAGTAACTTATTCTTATGTTACAATGAAGATATAGTGAATACCCTTTTTACGAGCCGATCAATTAATTTTGTTACTCCGGTATTATTTAGATATATGCATAAGATTAATTACGAGCTGATCAATTAATTAATTTTTTACAACATGGCCATGGAGTTGAAATAGGAAGTGATCAAAGACGGTAATTACTAACGAGTAGTGCTAGGGACCCCAAATTGAGTCCCCAAAAAAGTCCCCAAATGACATGGCATGGGTGACTTGGCAAATTGGGCAATTTTAATTGGGGAGATTAATGTGAATCCAGGGGGCCCATTATGATATGACCAATTAAAAGATGACACATGGAATTTGGGGATTTTTTTGGGATCTAATTTGGGATCTTTAGCATTTTCCATTACTAATTACTAACTACTTTAAAACGTGCCCTGAAATGCACCCAAAAACAGGAATAATACCAAAACAAGAAAAAAGCATGTCAAATCTGATCAATATAACAGCAGAACAGAAAACTACGGAAGTCGGAAGAATGAGAGGCCCCAATAGCACAACATAATAAATTAAGTTGAGACAAGGAATTGAAAAACCAATAAAGAACTTGATCACGTAAGTTGCATATTTATTGTAAGGAAAATGCTAAAGGTTTCGAATTGATTTCAAAACGGATCCCAAATATCACGTGGATTGATTGATTGGCTATCATGTAAATAATAATCGTGAACCCCTATTTACGTGAATTTTCACTAATAAAAACATGTCAAATTATCAAGTAATTAGCATTACGTCATTTAAAAACAAATTTTGATACCCAATTTGTTACTTCTAGCAATACTCCTATTACTATTATTATAGTAAATCAGCCCATTATCACATCTAAGGAACATGTATACATGCACTGAAACACCTACCCCTACAGCTTATTGCCTATCTGACAAAATCCAAACTCTAAAATGACTTGTTTCTCACATGGGGGAATGTTTTTAGAAAAGACTTGATTCTCAATTAGAGCACCGCTAAAAATACAGTTTATTGAACTAATATTGCGCTACTCTGCTACCCTAGACCTCAAATTGTGGTAGCATCCGCATCATCAAGTAAAGCAAGACTCTCTGTGTAAGGAAACACCTGCTCAAGTCTATGAGTATATACGGGAACAAAACGATTAATTCGTCTAGCCTCCAAATTCCAAGAGACAATTTCTAAATTGGTCTCCATATAGTTCTGTAGTAGAATTTCAGAATTATTTCTAACCCCTATAGGCACCCAACCATCAATCATATTCCTCATATGTCGGAAATCTACTGAGTAGAATTTGTTCGAACTCTGATCATAAACAACTGAGAAACACCAACGCCATTGAAGAAACTCATTTGGATCAAAATAACCAAGAATAACAAGGTAACGATCATCAACTGGCATCAGATGGGTAGTCCCACTTGCGAACTCTATTCCACTCCATGGGTTTTTCCACGTCATAACCTTGCGAAACATCCAATTTCCCGTATCCAACGAAATCAAGGTGTTACCGTCTTCTGCATAATCTATCCAGTACCATATTCCATTTAAATAAGTACATCTACCTACTCCACCGGTTGTAACTGAAGCATTGTTACTAATTAGTGTCCAAGAGTTGGTCTTCAAACTATAAAACTCAACTAAAGTTGCCTTGTAATTGTAGACAATGATTCTCAAAATTCTATAGTCATTTGCCTTGGAATCAAACCACAATCTAAATGGACGCGTGCAGAGTTGAAAAGGATCATGGTTGTCTTGAGGAGAAGCGGGAAGAACTTTTAATTTTCTAATAGCGGGGTTCCAAAGACAAAGGCGTTTTGAATTAGCTTTGTTATAACATATTAGTCCATTGCAACCATGTGGATGTCGATAGACGTCTTTATCAGGATGATCTACAGGGCAATACTCATGGAATGCTTCATTATCATAGTGCAACCAATAATAATGGTGACCTTTATAAGCGCGATGTGAAGTTCCACCATTACGACAAAAAAGATACTTTATCTTACTTGGATGAGAGAGGTGCATATTTATGAAGTAACGAGATTTTGTCAAAGCATACCAGGATCTGCAGACGGACATGCATCTCACAATAGATTTCATGCATTGCACTCTAAGGATAACCTGCTCTACAATCTCTTCAGGAAGAAAGGGCAAACGAATACCACGTCTAGCAAACCTTGTTTTCTTAGTAACCATTGTTTTATAAGCAGTGCAGGGTTGGTAAGAAACCTAATAAAAACAAAAAAAAGTAAGCTTAATTAACTCATGCCCAAATAGATCATGATCAGAAATAGTGATTTTCTTCCATGAAACACATATCTAATAAAAGAAAAAGCATTGAAATCCGTAATCCAAGAACACGAGACAGTCGCATAAATGTCGTAAATATTTGCTAGCAAAACAATAATTAGATCAATTATACCTGATCATGGAGTTGTGGAGGAATTAGCTTGGCAAATCATCTGTCAAGTATTTATAGATGTTGTTGTTCTAGTCCTTGTTGGATTGATAATCATAATGTTTCACACTAATCTTTTCAGATTTTATTTACTCAGATAGTAGCGCTTGTTTATCTATTTCAATTCTTAATGAACTAACTAATTATAATATGCTTCAGTCAGTCAGTGTCCTGATTTAGCAGGAGTAATACTTTCGAATCTAATTTCGAACATATGAAGCAGTCAGTGTCCTGATTTAGCAGGAGTAATACTTTCGAATCTGATAGCCTCTTTGGCTCACCTTTTTGTAAGTACTTATCGACTTCAATGTTTGAGATTCTATAAGTTGCAAAAAAAAATAACTTTTTTCACGAAAAAGTTAGGAATCTTTAACTGTGTCTTAAAACAAATTGACTTATTCTTGAAAAAAGTTTGTCAAACATTCCCATAATTAAGTAAAACTTTTTAATTTTACCTTTACCATATTATATTCTATTATATACTCCCTCTGTTTCTTTATAAGTTTCTCCTTTTAACTTTGGACACTGTTCATTGTAAGCGGTTGACTACTAATTTATGCATAATTTATAAGACAAAATATAGTCATAAGTGATCTTGTTGGATTCGTATTTATGAGTACTTTAATACAATGAAATTTTTATATTTAGTACTAATACGAAATTCAAGATATTAACGATAAAAAATGTGCGTTGGCAAACGTGTTTTTAAAAAGAGGAAAGTTATTATGAAACGGAGGGAGTATAATATAATAAGCGAGCTAGTACTATCCCTCAAGGTTTCGACTCTTACGAATTATATAATAAAACAATATATAATTATATCCTATTACATGTAGAATAAAAGAAATAATAAACAAGTATTTTTTTTACAAGCAAAATCTTTCATAAATCAAAAGCAAATAAACAAAACTGAACCACGAAAACAAAATATCCACCAAGAGACAAAAAGGCCATCAAGAAACTATATAAAGAAACACCAATAACACCCAAACTTTGGAATGAGCTATCAACAACCTACTATATAAATATAAAATACAAATTATAAGTCTTAAAATTATTATCACAATACTAGCTTATAACCAGTGCAATGCATGGTTTCCTTTTTAATATCTATAATTATATATATTTTTTTAATTTTATATGTTATTAATTTACTTATCAAATTGTTGTTAAAAAATTGATATATATATATATATATATATATATATAAGATTTTACACGTTTGATTTAATATTTATACTCTCTCTTGAATTCTTAAAATTTGATTTGAACGATTTTACAACTCACGTGGAATTAATAAAATTATCTTTAATTTAGTGATGGTTTAACAAATATTTTCTAATTAAATCTACACTGAATTATAAGAGAGAAGAAATTGACGATTTTTTACGTTGAAAATTCTATTCGATTTATGAATTCTACTTATAATTCGTTTTGAATTCAAAATACCTTTTTTACTATTTGAAGATAGTTCTACTAACAACCAAATATAAATTTAATAATAAGTGTAAGAATGATTTTGTCAAAAACATTGATTATCGGTGGTCTAGTTCTCTGTACGATAAAATAAATAAGAACGGTTAGATCTTAAAATAAATAGATGAAAACCGTTGGATCAAGTATAAAAAGTATTTTGTATTTTAATATGCTATAAACTAAAAAGTGTATTTATATTGAAATACGAAAAGGTGCATATCAATGATTTAAATCATATCTAATTAGGTTTTCTATATTGAATAGCATTATCAATGTATGACTTCTACATTGAATAAGATTAATATAAAAATTGGTAATTATATTTTCTCATGAGATTCTGATTGTTTCCATTCGAATAATAATTATTAAATCATCACTAAATTAAAGATAATTTTATGAGGTTCGCGTGGATTGTAAAATCATGCACATCGATCTGATTTCTAGATTTCAAGATAGAGCCCAAATGATAAACATGAATTTTTTTAGTACTAAAAAAAATAAGTAAAATTCAATTATAATACAAGCTTTTTTAATTATAACCTTTTCAGATTATAATTTTCCTTATAAAATTCAATTATAATATAATTTTTTTAATTATATCATTTTTATATTATAATTTTATTTCTAAAAATCACTTCTTATGCAACCTTTTCTAATTATATCCTTTTTAGATTATAATTTTGTTTTTACTATGATGTAATCTTGATCGTCTATTTTTAAAAAGATTAGATCCAACGGTTGAAATTATTTTGGTGGTACAATGACCAAAATTATAGATAAGATCTTTTTCACTCTCATTATACAAGGTTATAATTTGTATTATGAATTTAAAAATAAAACTTATAACTACCGTATAATTTATTAGAAACCAAACTTATACTCAAATTAAGAAGCAATTCAAAGAAGCAAGGTGAACAAAATCGAGAAGAAAAGTAGTCTGATTAATGCGACAGTTGTGAATGGATAGTTCAATATTCATTTATCATTTATAGACTCAAACCATTAGTAATACATAGATATAGACATTTATACTATCTATATTATACTAAAATATACTATATTATATTACATTATAAGTAAATAAAAAAATTAAAAATAATATATGCTTTACACAAACTATAAGCTAGTATCTTATAAATATTGCTACTAAACAATTTATACCTGTTAGCCTTGTATCAACCATTCTACATATTATTTATCGGCCAATTGGTATCCCTTAAAAAAACATACGAATATTAGTCTTCCTAGTTTATAATTCGTACAATATAGTTTTTTATAATAATATTTATAATTATATAAAATATATTATCAAACAAAATTTGTTAATATTTATATTTATTAAATTTTATTTATTTAAAATTAATTTTTAACAGATAAATTTTGATCTTTTACTAAAGGAAATAAAGAACTATTATTATTGAAAGATTAGAGAAAAAATAACCAAATTTAAGTATAAATATATAAAATATTAATATTTATTAGACTTGTATGATTAATCAATTATCTTTGCTTTTGAGCTCTATAAATAAGATTTAGACGATTTTACAGGTCACGCAAAGCTAAAGAAATTATATTCAATTTAGTTATGGTTCAACAATTATTATTCAATTGAAACTACTCGAAAATTGAAGAGAAACTAAAGTTAAAAATTTTACATTGAGAATTCTGTTCAATTTAGAAAACGTACTTATATTTGGTTTAAATTACTAAAATTTACTTTTTCGTATTTGAATATAATCATACTATTAATCAAATAAATTTACTTTCTAATATTAAATCTAATTCTATTCAATTTACCTAATTATATATGGTTTGAATTATTAAATTTATTTTTTGGCATTTAAATATAATCCTATTATAAATTATATAGACTTTTTATTGTTTGATCTAATGTTTTAAGATCCAACCGTTTAAATTCTTTTGGTCAAGGATAGGGCTGTAAACGAGTCGAGCCGAGCCGAACAATGACCAGGCTCGGCTCGAGCTCAATTAAATAGTTCAGGCTCGAGCTCGACCGAGCCATAAATTTCAAGCTCGAAGCTCGGCTCGACATATATGTGATATGTTCGAGCTCGGCTCGAAAGCTCGAATCAATTTCACTAATTATCAACAAAATCTCGAATACCTTAAGTTCGGCTCGAGCTCGACTCGATTAATATATAAAAATATTAAATATTTACATAATACTCCCTCCGTCCCTTAATACTTTTCCCACTTTCCTTTTAAGGAAATTCACAATATTTTTCCCCTTACTATTTTTGGCCATAAAAAATAATATTCAATACCCACTACTCCACCCACTACTCCTTAAAAATAATATTCAATATCCATTATTCCACCAACTAATCATTACAAATAATATTCAACACCCACTATTCCACCCACTACTCCAAAAAAATAATATTAAATACCCATTATTCCACCCACTACTCCTTAAAAATAATATTCAATACCCACTACTCCACCCACTACTCCAAAAAAACAATATTCAATACCCACTATCCCTTAAAAATAATATTTAATACCCACTACTTCATACAAAAACAATATTCATTCCCCACTATCTTAAAACCCGTGAAATTCAGCAAATGGGCAAAGTAATATGGGACGGAGGGAGTAATATATAAATAACATAAAAATAATATATAAATAATAAAATATATATAAGCTCGATTAGGCTCGCGAGCCATACGAATCGAGTAATATGAAGTTCGAGCTCGGCTCGGTCAACTATTCGAATAGCTCGAGCTCGAACTCGAGCTCGACTCGATTATTATCGAACCGAATTTGAATATTTTACGAGCCGAGCTCGAGTAGCTCACGAACAGTTTGACTCATTTACACCCCTAGTCAAGGACCTTACTACCAACAAAAGTGAATGAAATCTCGTTTTGCTTATAATAGTGTAGTATAAAAAAATATAATATTTTTGTAATTTTGTTGTGATCAATAAATATAATACTTGTTATTTCAATTTTCATTTAAGCAAATATGATTTAGTTGCTGCATGATTAAAATTTTAACTTTTGGCAAATATAATGTCGTATACATTTTGTTTTAACTGCAAGTTATACATTTTTAATTTGTAATTTTATAAGTTTAAAAAATAAATCAAAGATATTTTTTAATAATGTTTTTCCATAATTTTTGTGATCAACAAATATTTTTTAGTTATTAATCAAAATTGAGTTTGTGGGATTTTTAAATTTTATAAAATGCCAATTTTATGGGACGGAGGGAATATTAAATAATAAATTCTGCCGCTCTTTCTTTTATCGGGCTGGCTAACCTGTGTCCTTGGGCACATGTTAATGTGTATTTATTACACATCGTTTTTAGTTTACACTTATTGGGAAGTAGAAATTTTATTATTTTTTCACATTTAATCAAGTTTGATATTTACTCTTCTCTTTTTCATCACCTTCAACTATTTTTTTTTATTTTTTTACTCTTGTTTATTTCACCCAACTAAGTATACTTAATTTTTTAAAAAAAACATATCATACAAAATAAAACTATTATTTTGAAATAAAAAAAGCAAGTATTTAAAAAAATTATTTAACTATTTTTATGAAATATAATTAATTTTATTTTAATGTCTTTTATAAAATAGTTACAAAATGACGTGACAAAAAGAATTTTTTTTATTAATTGATAATGATGTGAATGGAGGGGGTATTGTATATAAAATAATTTATACATGTAAAATTTATTATGACTAATATTAATAATGAAAAAAATAGAAAAATTAATAAATAGTAAGTAGTATAACAATAAAGTGCACAGGAAGTAAATAGTCAAGGCAATAAATACTCCCTCCGTCCCTTTTTAGTTGGTACATTTGCAAAAAACACACATATTAAGAAAGAATTAATTATTTAATTTGTTTCCATATTTGCCCTTAATCTTAACATTAAATGATGAGTTATGAGAGTGTATATTAAATATAAAGTCAAATATTGGTATTACAAACAAAGGGTATATATGGAAAAAATTGGTAAAAATGTGTATTGGAACAAGGAATGTGACAACTATTTATGGACAAATTTTTTTTTATAAATGTGCCAACTAAAAAGCGACGGAGGTAGTACTTCTTAACTTGTGCCCTTGGGGCACATGTTAGCCATTCCGTTCTTTTATTTTCTTTTGAACAAAACTCTGTTTTGTTAACTTAAACCCACCTCTGTCCTAAGGTATACTCCCTCCGTCCCTTTTTAGTGCGCACATTTGCAAAAGAAAATTGTTCCTAAATAGTTATCACATTCCTTGTTCCAATACATATTTTTACCAATTTTTCCATATATACCTTTTGTTTGTAATACTAATGTTTAATTGACTTTATATTTAATATACACACTCATAACTCATCATTTAATGTTAAGATTAAGGGTAAACATGAAAACAAATTAAATAATTAATTCTTTCTGAATATGTGTGTTTTTTGCAAATATGCCAAATAAAAAGGGGATGGAGGGAGTATTAATTAAACCCACCTCTGTCGGTAATTACCAACTACACCTACTTACAAATAATAGCAAAATAAAAAAGCATGTCAAATCTGATCAATATAGCAGCAGAACAGAAAACTACAGAAGAATGAGAGGCCCCAAAAGCACAACATAAGAATTTAAGTTGAGACAAGGAATAGAAAAACAGTTTTAGAACTTGATCACATAGGTCGCATATTTATAGTAGATCACATCTAAGGAACACATATACATGTACTTATTGCCTCTCTGCCAAAATCGAACAACTAAAATGACTTGTTTCTCACATGGGGGAATGTTTTTAGAAAATACTTGATTCTCAATTAGAGCACCGCTAAAAATACAGTTTATTGAACTAATATTTTGCACTACTCTGCTACCCTAGACCCAAGGTTGTAAAAATCGGAACTCGGTTCAACTCGGTTTTGTTCCGAAAAAATGAGTACTCGGAAACTCGGAGAGTACTCAAATGAGTACTCGGAGAACAAATCGGATATTGTTTTTATTTTTGTTCTCATATATTAACTTCATTCATTTATATTTTAATGTACATGTGTTAAAATTTAGAATTTAACGATAATATATATTTATATAGATACTAATAATTATTATTTAATAATATTAAAATCAATAGATAAACATTAAAAATACGAGTAAGTGTAATTCGATTTGACTCCGAAACTCGGAACTCGGATCGGTCGAGGGATTAAAAACGAGTACTCGGAATGAGTACTCGGAATGAGTACTCGGCTGACTCGGCGATTTTTAGAACCCTGCCTAGACCTCAAATTGTGGTAGCATCCGCATCATCAAGTAAAGCAAGACTCTCTGTGTAAGGAAACACCTGCTCAAGTCTATGAGTATATACGGGAACAAAAAAATTAATTCGTCTAGCCTCCAAATTCCAAGAGACAATTTCTAAATTGGTCTCCATGTAGTTCTGTAGTAGAATTTCAGCTTCATTTCTAACCCCTATAGGCACCCAACCATCAATCATATTCCTCATATGTCGGAAATCTATTGAGTACACTTTGTTCGAACTCTGATCATAAACAACTGAGAAACACCAACGCCATCGAAGAAACTCATTTGGATTAAAATAACCAAGAATAACAAGGTAACGATCATCAACTGGCATCAGATGGGTAGTCCCACTTGCGAACTCTATTCCACTCCATGGGTTTTTCCACGTCATAACCTTGCGAAACATCCAATTTCCCGTATCCAACGAAATCAAGGTGTTACCGTCTTCTGCATAATCTATCCAGTACCATATTCCATTTAAATAAGTACATCTACCTACTCCACCGGTTGTAACTGAAGCATTGTTACTAATTAGTGTCCAAGAGTTGGTCTTCAAACTATAAAACTCAACTAAAGTTGCCTTGTAATTGTAGACAATGATTCTCAAAATTCTATAGTCATTTGCCTTGGAATCAAACCACAATCTAAATGGACGCGTGCAGAGTTGAAAAGGATCATGGTTGTCTTGAGGAGAAGCGGGAAGAACTTTTAATTTTCTAATAGCGGGGTTCCAAAGACAAAGGCGTTTTGAATTAGCTTTGTTATAACATATTAGTCCATTGCAACCATGTGGATGTCGATAGACGTCTTTATCAGGATGATCTACAGGGCAATACTCATGGAATGCTTCATTATCATAGTGCAACCAATAATAATGATGACCTTTATAAGCGCGATGTGAAGTTCCACCATTACGACAAAAAAGAGACTTTATCTTACTCGGATGAGAGAGGTGCATGTTTATGAAGTAACGAGATTTTATCAAAGCATACCAGGATCTGCAGACGGACATGCATCTCACAATAGATTTCATGCATTGCACTCTAAGGATAACCTGCTCTACAATCTCTTCAGGAAGAAAGGGCAAACGAATACCACGTCTAGCAAACCTTGTTTTCTTAGTAACCATTGTTTTATAAGCAGTGCAGGGTTGGTAAGAAACCTAATAAAAACAAAAAAAAGTAAGCTTAATTAACTCATGCCCAAATAGATCATGATCAGAAATAGTGATTTTCTTCCATGAAACACATATCTAATAAAAGAAAAAGCATTGAAATCCGTAATCCAAGAACACGAGACAGTCGCATAAATGTCGTAAATATTTGCTAGCAAAACAATAATTAGATCAATTATACCTGATCATGGAGTTGTGGAGGAATTAGCTTGGCAAATCATCTGTCAAGTATTTATAGATGTTGTTGTTCTAGTCCTTGTTGGATTGATAATCATAATGTTTCACACTAATCTTTTCAGATTTTATTTACTCAGATAGTAGCGCTTGTTTATCTATTTCAATTCTTAATGAACTAACTAATTATAATATGCTTCAGTCAGTCAGTGTCCTGATTTAGCAGGAGTAAAACTTTCGAATCTAATTTCGAACATATGAAGCAGTCAGTGTCCTGATTTAGCAGGAGTAATACTTTCGAATCTGATAGCCTCTTTGGCTCACCTTTTTGTAAGTACTTATCGGTTTGAGATTCTATAAGTTGCAAAAAAAAAATAACTTTTTTCACGAAAAAGTTAGGAATCTTTAACTGTGTCTTAAAACAAATTGACTTATTCTTGAAAAAAGTTTGTCAAACATTCCCATAATTAAGTAAAACTTTTTAATTTTACCTTTACCATATTATATTCTATTATATATAATATAATAAGCGAGCTAGTACTATCCCTCAAGGTTTCGACTCTTACGAATTATATAATAAAACAATATATAATTATATCCTATTACATGTAGAATAAAAGAAATAATAAACAAGTATTTTTTTTACAAGCAAAATCTTTCATAAATCAAAAGCAAATATACAAAACTGAACCACGAAAACAAAATATCCACCAAGAGACAAAAAGGCCATCAAGAAACTCACTACAACACAACAGGGCTAAATTCAACTAAACAAATTCGACCGCGGCTCGTTCCGATGGCAAACCGTCGAATTTAGTAATGCCGGCTAAATTCGACCGCATCAGGTCGCATTGAACAGCTAATTTCGACCAAAATGGCCCGGACAGTCGAATTTATCCTTTCGGCAAAGCTACGCGGAAAATTTCCCGCTTTTTTTCGTTGCACGCGGCTAAATTCGACCGAAGGCAGTCGGTCCAAAAAAAGAGCGGGAAACCAAAAGAAGGATTTTTTTTACCAAAATATACGAATACTCTATTTTTCCCCCGTAAGGCTAAATTCGACCGAAGGCAGTTGATCCAAAAAAAGAGCGGGAAACCTAAAGAGGGAATTTTTTACCAAAATATACGAATACTCTATTTTTCCCCCCGTAAGGCTAAATTCGACCGCTTGCGGTTGAATATAGGCGTACTAAATTCAACCAATAATAGTTGAATGTAGACTTACTAAATGCGACTATATTCTGTTGAATGTAGGCGTTCTAAATTCAACTGTAAAAGGTTGAATTTAGCCTTCTTGTTTTGGAAACCCTACTTCCCCCTTCCCTTGCAGTAGCCGATTTCTTTGTTCTTTCCCCCTTTCACCATTATCTTTTTTTCTTCCATCAATTTTTGTTCATGTGAGCATACAAAACCTTCAAGTAAGTTTTTTTTTTTTTTTTTGCATTTTTTCCATTTTGTGCTTTATTGTATTATAAATTTTACTTTTTTGTTTTAATTAGTGTTGTTATGATAATTTGTTTTAATATGTGTTGATATATATGTATGAATTTTATGTGCATAAATGTGTTGCTAAAAATATTATGATTGTTGTTTGTCCACAATAGAATTATGATGAGTGAAATATGTTAATAAAACTTGAGATATTATTAGTTCTTAAGGATTGTATTGACAATTTATTTTATTTATTGCATTTGCCTTATATGTATGAATATTTAATTTGTAGATGGCATTTGATCGTAGTTGGATTGGTCGTAATCGATATAATGAGGCAAAATACTTAACGGAAGAGTACAAAATTGGTGTCGATAGTTTCATTAAATTTGCTATGGATCATCTTGAAGAAGAAGACAATGGCCTTATAAGATGTCCATGTAAAGAATGTGGAAATCAATACTATAAGAATCCTAGTACCGTGAAAGTTGATTTGTATCGACATGGTATCATGCAATGGTATACTAGATGGGATTGTCATGGAGAGAATGATACACCTCGGGTGGAAGTTGGAACGTCTTCCAACTACAGAGATGATGATATGTATGATGCATATGATGATGATTTTGAGGATTGTGAGGATTTCGAGGAAGAACCCAACGTATCATTGAGATATTTTTTTTAGCCTCTTTTATTGGGAGAGTATTGGGCCTCTCGAATGTCCAACAATTTATCCTTGTAACCCTAATTTTATCTGTCAGTAATACAATTGATTGTTCTTGTCTCATTATTTGTGTGTTCTATTACTGTCAATCGGAGAAAAACATCTCAAGTGGTATCAGAGCACTATATCCTTATGGGACCTCCAACGACAGGGCAATGAGTGGATCTAATCGAAGAGAGGTTGGCGTCAATTGAAAATGAGATGAAGGAGATCGTATCTCAGACGGTGGATAAGGCGGTGGAGGCGATGAAGCATTCGTTGACTGAAATAATGATGGAAGGGCAAGCTAGAGCGACACAAAAATTAGGGGCGGAGTTGGAATCGATGACAAGGAGATTGGAAGGGCGAATAAATCGCAGTAGGGAGTACCACGAGACACTAATCAACTCGATGCGTAATGAACAGATCAAGTTCCAAACAGAGGTACGATCTACCCTTACAAATCTCCATACTGTACAAGCTCCACCTTCAGAAGTGGTAGATAAGAATTGTAGTTGTCTGGGTACTGTTGTCGAGGGGGTGGCCGTGACACCGTTGGGATGTAAGGAGATGGGTGGAAACAATGATTATGGCTTAATAAATAGTCTAATAAAATTAGTATTATTGATTAATTAATTGATTAATTAATTAAATAGAAATAATTAGTGACAATTTGGACATAATTTAGAGGTATATTAATTCATTGATAAAATAGGTATTTAAAATGATGAGGGTATTAAAGTGGAATAATTATTATGGTTTTAAATTGAGTAACTAGGATTAATTATGTTTTGAGGATTTATTTATTTAATTCGAGGATTAATTGTTGTCTCGAGGATTTATTTATTTAATTTGAGGATTAATTACTGTCTCGAGGATTTATTTATTTAATTAAGGATTAATTAATGACTCGGGGAACCATTTTGGGGTAGGATTTCGGAGGAGTTAGGAGAATAGTTTGAAAAAGCTTAAAGAGCGAAAGTTGTAGATATGCAAGGGTATATTATAGCGGTGAATAGAAGTTGATTGAAAGGTGATCAGAAGTTGAATTAAATAATAGCTGAACTAGGCCCGAGAAGGTAAAATGCTGGAGGATCAGAGACGCGGAGCAAGTTGGAGTATCGTACCGCAGAACCAGGCAAGTTTATTTATGTATACTCTATCGTTCAGAGTATCTGTATTTTTAAATATATGAAATGTGTTGAATAAATTTAAATCCATAATTGCAAGTTTACTAATTCGTACTCCATCGTTCGGAGTATTTATATTTTTAAATATGCTGATTAAGTTTTCGATATACAAAAATCAAATATTCTTTTTAGTGGTTTATATCAGATTTTATTCATGCAATCTACATACATATAAATTATTATATGAGGTGTTGAAATTATTATACGAGGTGTTGAAATTATTATATGAGGTGTTGAAATTATTATATGAGGTGTTGAAATTTATTTCATGAGTTGGCAAAATTGTTGGGAGGTTTATTGAAATACTTCATTCGTATTCGTAGAAGAGATGATAAAGATATATTTAATGATATTTTCATACTACAGAATACTTATATTTAAGAGTGGGGTTATATATAATTATATATATATGGTAAGTTGTGATTTATTGCTTCAAAAAGCAAAAGTGACCGGAGTAACGCACCGGCCCAATCGGTTATTGAAGAGTGATGGGCACGAGAAAGACGGGCTCACTCTTCTGATATCATTAAGGGTGATGGGCACGAGAAAGACGGGCTCACCCTTCTGATATGTATTAAGGGTGATGGGCACGAGAAAGACGGGCTCACCCTTCTGAAAATTTTTGGGTGGTTCGAGACGTCGACCATCCTTTCTATCGATAGAATTGAGGTGTGACAATGGATTGATCAGCCATTACTTGAGGAGGCGTTTGACCAATTATCGATATCCTAACTGTTAACCGATGCCTTTGTGGTTCTGTTAATGGGATAGGATGTTGATCCGAGAAGTTATTAAATTATATTTGAGAAGTATTTTGAGAAGTTATTGAGCTGTATTTCATATGAGTAGTATTTTGAGAAGTTATTGAGATGTATTTATTCTTTCGTATGAGGAGTATTTTGAGAAGTTATTGAGCTTTATTTCATATGAGTAGTATTTTGAGAAGTTATTGAGATGTATTTATTCTTTCGTATGAGGAGTATTTTGAGAAGTTATTGAGCTTTATTTCATATGAGTAGTATTTTGAGATTTATAAAAAAATTTCCGAGTTGATCTCTTTTCAAAAGTGGATATATTACAGAGTGATACAAAACATATTTTGTCGAGTTTTTGCCGTATTATATGATATCTATATATACTTGCTGGGCATTCTTTGGCTCATACTTGCTATTTAAATATTATAAAACAGAGGCGAACAGTGCTGGCTCTAGTATGGCGAACCGTGATTAAGGAAAAGAGAAGTCAATTGATTCAGCGTGTTAATTTTATAGCTTCTGAGGAGGTTGCAGTCTGGGAAGGTATTTGTATAATGTTTATTATCTAGCACTTTGGAGTTGTAATAGTATTTTAGAGATTCTGGGAAGTGAATTTGAGATGTATTATATTTTGGAACTATTGAGTGCTTGTTCTAAGACTATAACCCGTGGAGTAAAAGATAGTGTGTATTATGAATATTATGGTAGATTATATTGTGAGCAGGTGATCGAATATTCCGCATGAGATGTGACGACCTAGATTCCTGTAGGGGATTTGGGGGCGTTACAGTAATGGTATCAGAGCAGTAGGTTATCAATCTTAGAACGAGTGTAGGAGGAGTTATGACTATATAAGAGAGAGTTTAGCAGCCAAGGAACCGATAGATATATACATAGTGGGATTTCAAAGAGTTTTGAGGTGGAGGCATGATGGCCATTAGCAGTAGTAGAATCAATTAGGACGAGAGAAATGTGTATCCATGATTTATTTATGGGTGGAATTTGAGTATATACAGTTATGTATCCATAAATATGCATATATATACAACTGCAGGTATATACATGTATATACATGAATATGTACAGATATGTACTATTTTCATAAATAAATATTTTATGGGTATGCAGTTTTATTAGACTAAACCATATTAGGATAAGTTGAATCGAGTGAGACTGTGACTTTTGGGAGAAGTGTAGAAGAAATAAATAAGGTGGATTTTATAGATGGGAACAAAACAAGAAGAGTATGATGGTATTATGTATGGATTTGGAGGAAGAAGGAGCTAGAAAATTTCAACAGTGATTGATATAATAAATTGAATTGATGCAGGAGGATATAGATGAGAAGAAAGAGGTGTATTTGATGATTAGTAAGAGAAAAGAACATGAGGAGTATTAAGACATAATTGAGATTTACTATTGAGGATAAGGTATATTTTGAGGATAAAGTCGGGATAAGGATAAACGAAGGAAGTGTGTGTAAATGTTGAGCCAGTATGAAAATAGAGGTGTATTAACGAATGGAAGAGGAGTATCATATACGAAATAAATGAGAACTTACAATCAAGATATGAGAGTATGTAAACTGTCAACAAGTGATGAGAATATTTTGGAGAGTAGAGTACGCAATAAGTGACCTTAGCTATTGCCTTCGTTGATTCCGAGGACGGAATCCTTTTAAGGAGGGAAGACTGTAATATCCGCGAATTTTCGTATATATTTTTTTTTTCTTCTTCTTTCTTGATATTTAAATTTTAATTAAGAGCGATGCACTAATATATTTTAATTAGTGCATTTTTGATAAATTTTAAAATTTTATATATTCATATGGAAGTAAATATTATTTTATATTTATTTATTTATATTTATTTGGTTTTATTAAAATTAGGAAATTTAGGAGAATAAGATTTTAATTTTTGGATCGAATTTATTTTTAGAAACGAAATTAAAGTTTCGTTTTAATTGGCCAGCAAGGGAAAAACGAGATCATTATTATTGATTTGACTAATCAAATAATTAAGCATGAAGAGGAGACATCTTTTCACAAAACACGCCTATTTTCACGGCATTTTCTTTTTGTTCAGCCCCCATATTCTGACTCTTGCAATTTTTCTAATAAAATAAGTACACACTCGGACCAAAACTGGAATCTTTTCACGGAAATGCTCCACTACTTTGTTTTTAGTCCCCACGTTTTTATCTTTTTAAAGGATATAAACAGAAACGGGTTACTTCTTTATATACAAAACTGAGGCACCACTCTTTTATGTTGATAACCATACTTTACTGTCTCATTTAACCAAAAACTCGACATATCTATTTTTACAAAACAGAGACAAACCCGGTTACTTTGTTTTATACAAAACTCGAACCACATGTGATTATTTTCTTTTATGCACTTGTCCGATTTCGTTTCTTTTTCTTTACTGGAGGCTTGATTCCGATTTGTTTTGTTCCGGTGTGTGTTAATTGAGTGTTTGTCGGAGACGGGAGAGGTGAGGGGAATGTTGAGTTGTCGGAAGTAAAGGAGGAGGAGATTGAATGTGGAGTGGGGGGGTTCGACTTTTGTAGTCGGAGAAGGAGGTGTTGGGGAGAGGGAAGTTGTGTCCGATTTATATATGTACCGATTTATATATGTAATTGTGTTGTTGTGCTGTGGTGGTGGTGTTCATTTTGGTTGAAACTGGAGGTGTGGGTGATTGGAATCAGCAGTGGTGTTGCGTATTGTCGGAATAGGGAGAGAAGGGGGGGGGGGAGTCGAGAGTGGAGAGTAAGAAGAGGGAGATGGGCGACGGGGAGATGGAGAGGGATTGATGGAGATGTCGAGAGGTGGGGAGTTTGAGAGAAAGTGAGAGAGGTCGAGAGAGATGTAGAGGGGAGAGGAGTGTGATTGATGGTGATGGTGGTGGTTAAAGAGACAGAGAAAGGTGCAGACGAGAGAGATTGGGACGAGAGAGATTCGAGAGAGAAAGATAGGGAGAGAGATGGCGGAGAGAAAGAAGAGAGGGAGAGATGGGAGGAAGAAGAGAGAACGGGAGAGATTAGAGAGGTGTGATCGGGAGAGATTTACGGAGAGGGAGAGAGATTGGCGAGAGGGAGAGAAACAGAGACGCAGGGGAGGGGGTAAGGTGGGGCCCACTTTATTTTTCTGTCAAATAGATTAATAATAAAATATCAACGATTAGATGTTTTAATCGGAATTGAATTATTTGGATTGAAAATGGAAGTTTTGTGATTTAGGAATAAAAATGGATATTATTTTAATTTATTAATTGTTAAAAAGAGAAATTAGAAGCTAGTGGGATTTATAAATAAGGATTATATTAATGGAATTACATTTTTGGTTAAAAGTGGGAACAATGATTATGGCTTAATAAATAGTCTAATAAAATTAGTATTATTGATTAATTAATTGATTAATTAATTAAATAGAAATAATTAGTGACAATTTGGACATAATTTAGAGGTATATTAATTCATTGATAAAATAGGTATTTAAAATGATGAGGGTATTAAAGTGGAATAATTATTATGGTTTTAAATTGAGTAATTAGGATTAATTATGTTTTGAGGATTTATTTATTTAATTCGAGGATTAATTGTTGTCTCGAGGATTTATTTATTTAATTTGAGGATTAATTACTGTCTCGAGGATTTATTTATTTAATTAAGGATTAATTAATGACTCGGGGAACCATTTTGGGGTAGGATTTCGGAGGAGTTAGGAGAATAGTTTGAAAAAGCTTAAAGAGCGAAAGTTGTAGATATGCAAGGGTATATTATAGCGGTGAATAGAAGTTGATTGAAAGGTGATCAGAAGTTGAATTAAATAATAGCTGAACTAGGCCCGAGAAGGTAAAATGCTGGAGGATCAGAGACGCGGAGCAAGTTGGAGTATCGTACCGCAGAACCAGGCAAGTTTATTTATGTATACTCTATCGTTCAGAGTATCTGTATTTTTAAATATATGAAATGTGTTGAATAAATTTAAATCCATAATTGCAAGTTTACTAATTCGTACTCCATCGTTCGGAGTATTTATATTTTTAAATATGCTGATTAAGTTTTCGATATACAAAAATCAAATATTCTTTTTAGTGGTTTATATCAGATTTTATTCATGCAATCTACATACATATAAATTATTATATGAGGTGTTGAAATTATTATACGAGGTGTTGAAATTATTATATGAGGTGTTGAAATTATTATCTGAGGTGTTGAAATTTATTTCATGAGTTAGCAAAATTGTTGGGAGGTTTATTGAAATACTTCATTCGTATTCGTAGAAGAGATGATAAAGATATATTTAATGATATTTTCATACTACAGAATACTTATATTTAAGAGTGGGGTTATATATAATTATATATATATGGTAAGTTGTGATTTATTGCTTCAAAAAGCAAAAGTGACCGGAGTAACGCACCGGCCCAATCGGTTATTGAAGAGTGATGGGCACGAGAAAGACGGGCTCACTCTTCTGATATCATTAAGGGTGATGGGCACGAGAAAGACGGGCTCACCCTTCTGATATGTATTAAGGGTGATGGGCACGAGAAAGACGGGCTCACCCTTCTGAAAATTTTTGGGTGGTTCGAGACGTCGACCATCCTTTCTATCGATAGAATTGAGGTGTGACAATGGATTGATCATCCATTACTTGAGGAGGCGTTTGACCAATTATCGATATCCTAACTGTTAACCGATGCCTTTGTGGTTCTGTTAATGGGATAGGATGTTGATCCGAGAAGTTATTAAATTATATTTGAGAAGTATTTTGAGAAGTTATTGAGCTGTATTTCATATGAGTAGTATTTTGAGAAGTTATTGAGATGTATTTATTCTTTCGTATGAGGAGTATTTTGAGAAGTTATTGAGCTTTATTTCATATGAGTAGTATTTTGAGAAGTTATTGAGATGTATTTATTCTTTCGTATGAGGAGTATTTTGAGAAGTTATTGAGCTTTATTTCATATGAGTAGTATTTTGAGATTTATAAAAAAAATTCCGAGTTGATCTCTTTTCAAAAGTGGATATATTACAGAGTGATACAAAACATATTTTGTCGAGTTTTTGCCGTATTATATGATATCTATATATACTTGCTGGGCATTCTTTGGCTCATACTTGCTATTTAAATATTATAAAACAGAGGCGAACAGTGCTGGCTCTAGTATGGCGAACCGTGATTAAGGAAAAGAGAAGTCAATTGATTCAGCGTGTTAATTTTATAGCTTCTGAGGAGGTTGCAGTCTGGGAAGGTATTTGTATAATGTTTATTATCTAGCACTTTGGAGTTGTAATAGTATTTTAGAGATTCTGGGAAGTGAATTTGAGATGTATTATATTTTGGAACTATTGAGTGCTTGTTCTAAGACTATAACCCGTGGAGTAAAAGATAGTGTGTATTATGAATATTATGGTAGATTATATTGTGAGCAGGTGATCGAATATTCCGCATGAGATGTGACGACCTAGATTCCTGTAGGGGATTTGGGGGCGTTACAGTAATGGTATCAGAGCAGTAGGTTATCAATCTTAGAACGAGTGTAGGAGGAGTTATGACTATATAAGAGAGAGTTTAGCAGCCAAGGAACCGATAGATATATACATAGTGGGATTTCAAGGAGTTTTGAGGTGGAGGCATGATGGCCATTAGCAGTAGTAGAATCAATTAGGACGAGAGAAATGTGTATCCATGATTTATTTATGGGTGGAATTTGAGTATATACAGTTATGTATCCATAAATATGCATATATATACAACTGCAGGTATATACATGTATATACATGAATATGTACAGATATGTACTGTTTTCATAAATAAATATTTTATGGGTATGCAGTTTTATTAGACTAAACCATATTAGGATAAGTTGAATCGAGTGAGACTGTGACTTTTGGGAGAAGTGTAGAAGAAATAAATAAGGTGGATTTTATAGATGGGAACAAAACAAGAAGAGTATGATGGTATTATGTATGGATTTGGAGGAAGAAGGAGCTAGAAAATTTCAACAGTGATTGATATAATAAATTGAATTGATGCAGGAGGATATAGATGAGAAGAAAGAGGTGTATTTGATGATTAGTAAGAGAAAAGAACATGAGGAGTATTAAGACATAATTGAGATTTACTATTGAGGATAAGGTATATTTTGAGGATAAAGTCGGGATAAGGATAAACGAAGGAAGTGTGTGTAAATGTTGAGCCAGTATGAAAATAGAGGTGTATTAACGAATGGAAGAGGAGTATCATATACGAAATAAATGAGAACTTACAATCAAGATATGAGAGTATGTAAACTGTCAACAAGTTATGAGAATATTTTGGAGAGTAGAGTACGCAATAAGTGACCTTAGCTATTGCCTTCGTTGATTCCGAGGACGGAATCCTTTTAAGGAGGGAAGACTGTAATATCCGCGAATTTTCGTGTATATATATATATTTTTTTCTTCTTCTTTCTTGATATTTAAATTTTAATTAAGAGCGATGCACTAATATATTTTAATTAGTGCATTTTTGATAAATTTTAAAATTTTATATATTCATATGGAAGTAAATATTATTTTATATTTATTTATTTATATTTATTTGGTTTTATTAAAATTAGGAAATTTAGGAGAATAAGATTTTAATTTTTGGATCGAATTTATTTTTAGAAACGAAATTAAAGTTTCGTTTTAATTGGCCAGCAAGGGAAAAACGAGATCATTATTATTGATTTGACTAATCAAATAATTAAGCATGAAGAGGAGACATCTTTTCACAAAACACGCCTATTTTCACGGCATTTTCTTTTTGTTCAGCCCCCATATTCTGACTCTTGCAATTTTTCTAATAAAATAAGTACACACTCGGACCAAAACTGGAATCTTTTCACGGAAATGCTCCACTACTTTGTTTTTAGTCCCCACGTTTTTATCTTTTTAAAGGATATAAACAGAAACGGGTTACTTCTTTATATACAAAACTGAGGCACCACTCTTTTATGTTGATAACCATACTTTACTGTCTCATTTAACCAAAAACTCGACATATCTATTTTTACAAAACAGAGACAAACCCGGTTACTTTGTTTTATACAAAACTCGAACCACATGTGATTATTTTCTTTTATGCACTTGTCCGATTTCGTTTCTTTTTCTTTACTGGAGGCTTGATTCCGATTTGTTGTGTTCCGGTGTGTGTTAATTGAGTGTTTGTCGGAGACGGGAGAGGTGAGGGGAATGTTGAGTTGTCGGAAGTAAAGGAGGAGGAGATTGAATGTGGAGTGGGGGGGTTCGACTTTTGTAGTCGGAGAAGGAGGTGTTGGGGAGAGGGAAGTTGTGTCCGATTTATATATGTACCGATTTATATATGTAATTGTGTTGTTGTGCTGTGGTGGTGGTGTTCATTTTGGTTGAAACTGGAGGTGTGGGTGATTGGAATCGGCAGTGGTGTTGCGTATTGTCGGAATAGGGAGAGAAGGGGGGGAGTCGAGAGTGGAGAGTAAGAAGAGGGAGATGGGCGACGGGGAGATGGAGAGGGATTGATGGAGATGTCGAGAGGTGGGGAGTTTGAGAGAAAGTGAGAGAGGTCGAGAGAGATGTAGAGGGGAGAGGAGTGTGATTGATGGTGATGGTGGTGGTTAAAGAGACAGAGAAAGGTGCAGACGAGAGAGATTGGGACGAGAGAGATTCGAGAGAGAAAGATAAGGAGAGAGATGGCGGAGAGAAAGAAGAGAGGGAGAGATGGGAGGAAGAAGAGAGAACGGGAGAGATTAGAGAGGTGTGATCGGGAGAGATTTACGGAGAGGGAGAGAGATTGGTGAGAGGGAGAGAAACAGAGACGCAGGGGAGGGGGTAAGGTGGGGCCCACTTTATTTTTCTGTCAAATAGATTAATAATAAAATATCAACGATTAGATGTTTTAATCGGAATTGAATTATTTGGATTGAAAATGGAAGTTTTGTGATTTAGGAATAAAAATGGATATTATTTTAATTTATTAATTGTTAAAAAGAGAAATTAGAAGCTAGTGGGATTTATAAATAAGGATTATATTAATGGAATTACATTTTTGGTTAAAAGTGGGAACAATGATTATGGCTTAATAAATAGTCTAATAAAATTAGTATTATTGATTAATTAATTGATTAATTAATTAAATAGAAATAATTAGTGACAATTTGGACATAATTTAGAGGTATATTAATTCATTGATAAAATAGGTATTTAAAATGATGAGGGTATTAAAGTGGAATAATTATTATGGTTTTAAATTGAGTAACTAGGATTAATTATGTTTTGAGGATTTATTTATTTAATTCGAGGATTAATTGTTGTCTCGAGGATTTATTTATTTAATTTGAGGATTAATTACTGTCTCGAGGATTTATTTATTTAATTAAGGATTAATTAATGACTCGGGTAACCATTTTGGGGTAGGATTTCGGAGGAGTTAGGAGAATAGTTTGAAAAAGCTTAAAGAGCGAAAGTTGTAGATATGCAAGGGTATATTATAGCGGTGAATAGAAGTTGATTGAAAGGTGATCAGAAGTTGAATTAAATAATAGCTGAACTAGGCCCGAGAAGGTAAAATGCTGGAGGATCAGAGACGCGGAGCAAGTTGGAGTATCGTACCGCAGAACCAGGCAAGTTTATTTATGTATACTCTATCGTTCAGAGTATCTGTATTTTTAAATATATGAAATGTGTTGAATAAATTTAAATCCATAATTGCAAGTTTACTAATTCGTACTCCATCGTTCGGAGTATTTATATTTTTAAATATGCTGATTAAGTTTTCGATATACAAAAATCAAATATTCTTTTTAGTGGTTTATATCAGATTTTATTCATGCAATCTACATACATATAAATTATTATATGAGGTGTTGAAATTATTATACGAGGTGTTGAAATTATTATATGAGGTGTTGAAATTATTATATGAGGTGTTGAAATTTATTTCATGAGTTGGCAAAATTGTTGGGAGGTTTATTGAAATACTTCATTCGTATTCGTAGAAGAGATGATAAAGATATATTTAATGATATTTTCATACTACAGAATACTTATATTTAAGAGTGGGGTTATATATAATTATATATATATGGTAAGTTGTGATTTATTGCTTCAAAAAGCAAAAGTGACCGGAGTAACGCACCGGCCCAATCGGTTATTGAAGAGTGATGGGCACGAGAAAGACGGGCTCACTCTTCTGATATCATTAAGGGTGATGGGCACGAGAAAGACGGGCTCACCCTTCTGATATGTATTAAGGGTGATGGGCACGAGAAAGATGGGCTCACCCTTCTGAAAATTTTTGGGTGGTTCGAGACGTCGACCATCCTTTCTATCGATAGAATTGAGGTGTGACAATGGATTGATCATCCATTACTTGAGGAGGCGTTTGACCAATTATCGATATCCTAACTGTTAACCGATGCCTTTGTGGTTCTGTTAATGGGATAGGATGTTGATCCGAGAAGTTATTAAATTATATTTGAGAAGTATTTTGAGAAGTTATTGAGGTGTATTTCATATGAGTAGTATTTTGAGAAGTTATTGAGATGTATTTATTCTTTCGTATGAGGAGTATTTTGAGAAGTTATTGAGCTTTATTTCATATGAGTAGTATTTTGAGAAGTTATTGAGATGTATTTATTCTTTCGTATGAGGAGTATTTTGAGAAGTTATTGAGCTTTATTTCATATGAGTAGTATTTTGAGATTTATAAAAAAAATTCCGAGTTGATCTCTTTTCAAAAGTGGATATATTACAGAGTGATACAAAACATATTTTGTCGAGTTTTTGCCGTATTATATGATATCTATATATACTTGCTGGGCATTCTTTGGCTCATACTTGCTATTTAAATATTATAAAACAGAGGCGAACAGTGCTGGCTCTAGTATGGCGAACCGTGATTAAGGAAAAGAGAAGTCAATTGATTCAGCGTGTTAATTTTATAGCTTCTGAGGAGGTTGCAGTCTGGGAAGGTATTTGTATAATGTTTATTATCTAGCACTTTGGAGTTGTAATAGTATTTTAGAGATTCTGGGAAGTGAATTTGAGATGTATTATATTTTGGAACTATTGAGTGCTTGTTCTAAGACTATAACCCGTGGAGTAAAAGATAGTGTGTATTATGAATATTATGGTAGATTATATTGTGAGCAGGTGATCGAATATTCCGCATGAGATGTGACGACCTAGATTCCTGTAGGGGATTTGGGGGCGTTACATCGACTGTGCCACCATATGTGGGTTTAGCCCCTACCAGCCCATCAATATCAAAGGCTTGGAGTTCACGATCATCAGTCTCACAAGCTTCAGTATCTTCACCCAAACCTGTGTCAACAATAGGGGAAGTCAAGCGTTTGACAGAAAAAGAACTGCAAGAAAAATGAGCTAAGGGTTTATGCTACAGGTGTGATGCCAAGTGGGTTACGGGGCATAGATGTGCTCGACGAGAACTGAGTGTCATGCTCATTGAAGAAGAAGATGGGGAGCCAGAGAATGAGGGGATTGACAGCCCACAATCTTCCCAAGACGAAGTGTTAACAGAAGTGTCACTAAACTCGGTGATTGGGCTATCTAACCCGAAGACAATGAAGTTAAAAGGGCTGTTGGGAGAACACGACATAGTGGTGATGATTGACCCCGGTGCCACCCATAATTTTATTTCTTTAGCAACGGTAGCAAGAGCAGGAGTCAAAGTCACGGATTCGGGAAGCTTCGGGGTGTCCTTGGGGAATGGAGAACCAATTAAAGGCGAAGGGATATGCAAGGGAGTTGTGCTACAGTTGGATGGGGGGGTAGAAGTGAACGAAGATTTTCTACCACTAAAGCTAGGAAGCTCGGACATCATACTAGGTGTACAGTGGTTTGAAAAGTTGGGGATGGTTCTCACAAATTGGAAAACGCAGGTGATGAAGTTCGAGGTTAAGGGTGAACCTGTGACTTTAGTGGGGGATCCTTCTTTAGTAAAGTCACAGATATCGTTAAAAGCCATGATGAAGGGGCTTAGGAGGCAATGTGGAGGTTATTGGGTCGAATGCAGTAGGATGGAAGCCACAGTGCCTAGCAGTTTGAGTAAGGAAGAGACACCTGTTCCTGAATTTCTATATGAGGTGTTGACAAAGAATAGCAGAGTATTTGATAAGCCAGCAGGTTTACCTCCAAGCCGAGACAGGGAGCACGTGATAGTACTAAAAGAGGGGAGTAATCCTGTTGGGGTGCGCCCGTATCGATACACACAGTCGCAGAAAGATGAAATCGAAAGGTTAATTCAAGAGATGTTAGAGACAGGGATCATAAAACCGTCCACGAGCCCCTTCTCAAGTCCTGTCTTGTTGGTAAAGAAAAAAGACGGATCGTGGCATTTTTGCGTGGACTACAGAGCCTTAAATAGAGAAACTATACCGGACAAATACCCGATTCCAATTATCGACGAGTTACTAGATGAGCTACATGGGGCAGTGGTGTTTTCGAAACTAGACTTACGGGCGGGGTATCACCAAATATTGGTGAAAAAGGAAGACACTCACAAGACAGCTTTCCGTACCCACGATGGACACTACGAGTTTCTCGTATTACCTTTCGGGTTGATGAATGGGCCTGCAACCTTCCAATCGTTGATGAACGACATTTTTCGCCCTTATTTGCGAAAGTTTGTGCTGGTTTTCTTCGAAGACATACTAGTGTATAGTCGAAGTAAAGAAGAACACCAACAACACCTGCAAATAGTGTTAGAAACTCTGGACAGCCACTCCTTGTTTGTGAATAAAAAGAAATGCGAGTTTGGAAGAGACACTATTGGTTACCTAGGACATGTTATCTCGGCACAAGGGGTGGAGGTGGATCGTGAGAAAATTCAAGCAGTTGTGGATTGGCCTGAACCGAAAACTCTAAGGGAGCTGAGAGGGTTTTTGGGATTAACGGGGTATTACCGCAAATTTGTGGCAAACTATGCTCAGATTGCGCATCCATTGACGGAACAGTTAAAGAAAGATAACTTTAAGTGGCAGAATTCAGCGACAAAGGCGTTTAAGCAACTCAAATTGGCTATGATTAGTCCACCTGTGCTTAAGATGCCGGATTTCGACGAAGTATTTGTGCTGGAAACAGATGCTTCGGGGTATGGGATTGGGGCGGTCTTAATGCAAGACAACAGACCGATTGCTTATTTTAGCAAGCTGCTGGGGGCTCGAGCCCAACAAAAGTCCATTTATGAGAAAGAATTAGTTGCAATCTGCTTAGTTGTTCATAAATGGAAGCATTATTTACTTGGGAGGCATTTCATAGTTCGCTCCGATCAACAGAGCTTACGATTTCTAACTCAGCAGCGTGAGGTAAATCCGGAATATCAGAAATGGGTCACCAAGTTATTGGGGTTCGATTTTGAAATCCAGTTTAAGCCAGGGGCGTCAAACAAAGTGGCGGATGCATTGTCCCGTAAAACAGTTGGCGAAGTAGCTTTGAATGCCATGGTGTCCACACCGCGGGTCTCTTGGGACATTTTGAACGTAGAACTGTTAGAGGATAAAGAGTTACAACGAATCAAAC
The DNA here is from genome assembly GCA_037693485.1 of Kitagawia praeruptora. Taxonomy (NCBI): domain Eukaryota; kingdom Viridiplantae; phylum Streptophyta; class Magnoliopsida; order Apiales; family Apiaceae; genus Kitagawia; species Kitagawia praeruptora. The sequence goes on along the minus strand of CM075350.1, from coordinate 23,716,987 downwards.
AAGAAGTGGAGACAGGGGAGAAAAACCACAAGAATTTCAGCGTGGTGAATCAACGTTTATTATTCAAGGGTTGATGGGTGATACCAAAGAACTCAAAGTTAATTCCAGGGTTGTTAGAGGAATACCACGATGCTGCAATGGGGGGACATGCAGGTGAGGTAAAAACTTACCTCCGTTTAGCTACGAGCTGGTTTTGGATGGGAATGAGACAAGCTGTGAAACTATATGTGCAAAAGTGTCAAGTTTGCCAGCAACAGAAAGTATCGCAGCAGAGCCCCACAGGTCTCTTACAGCCCCTACCGATCCCATCCTTGGTCTGGGAAGAAGTGTCGATAGATTTTGTGGAGGGGCTACCACTTTCACAAGGGGTCAACGCCATCCTAGTGGTAGTTGATCGACTCTCGAAATACGCCCATTTTATTGGGTTGAAACATCCGTTTGATGCATTTTCAGTGGCAGGGCTGTTTATCAAGGAAGTAGTACGGTTACACGGCTTCCCAGCATCGATAATTTCTGACAGGGATCGTATCTTCTTGAGTACCTTTTGGAAAGAGTTATTCAAACTCCATGGGACGGTGTTACAGAAAAGCACAGCGTACCATCCTCAGACGGATGGGCAAACAGAAATAGTAAACAAAAGCTTGGAAACATATCTCCGTTGTTTTGTGGGAGATAAGCCTAAATCATGGGCCAAGTGGCTACCATGGGCTGAATTTTCATATAATACTTCTCCACACTGCTCAACTAAGTACAGTCCCTTCAAAGTTGTTTATGGCCGAGACCCACCTCATGTGATCAGGTTGGAGAAAGGTCACACTCCAGTCGACAGTATAGATGAGTTTCTTCAAGAGCGTGACGCAGTGTTGGACGAGTTACACTTCCATTTGTTAAAGGCTCAGCATACAATGAAGTGTGCAGCTGATTTGAAAAGAAGGGATGTGGAATTTGAGGTGGATGAACTGGTGTATCTTAAATTGCAACCGTATCGCCAGCAATCACTAGCTCGCAGACCATTTGAGAAATTGGCAGCTCGTTATTATAGGCCTTTTAAAGTCATACAACGCATTGGGAGGGTGGCATACAAGTTAGAGTTGCCCAGCTATACCAAACTTCATCCTGTTTTTCATGTCTCACAACTGAAGAGAGCTGTTGGTGATATGCAAGTGTCCCCTAGTTTACCCACCCAGCTGACTGCAGAGTGCGAACTAGTGGTGGCACCTGAGCAGGTGTTGGAGGTTTGCCAAGTACAAACAGGGACTGGGGTTAAGTTGGAGGCACTGATTAAATGGAAGGACTTGCCAGCTTATGAAGCTACGTGGGAGGATGTCATCACTGCAAACCAGTTGTTTCCTCACTTCCACCACCTTGAGGACAAGGTGGATGTTTGGGTGCGGGGTAATGTAATGAATCAGGGAAACAAGCCGTTGGTGTGTTATAACAGATCAAGAAAGAAGGATAAGGGTACGAAGGTAATATCAAGTCAAAGGGCGAGTATGGAATAAAGCAAGTTGTACCAGGGCAGTTTAGTAATTTGGGGAAAGAGGGGATCAAATAGGGTTTGGGGGAGAGTAGTATCGTATCATTGAGATATTTTTTTTAGCCTCTTTTATTGGGAGAGTATTGGGCCTCTCGAATGTCCAACAATTTATCCTTGTAACCCTAATTTTATCTGTCAGTAATACAATTGATTGTTCTTGTCTCATTATTTGTGTGTTCTATTACTGTCAATCGGAGAAAAACATCTCATAGAACTTGATCACATAGGTCGCATATTTATAGTAGATCACATCTAAGGAACACATATACATGTACTTATTGCCTCTCTGCCAAAATCGAACAACTAAAATGACTTGTTTCTCACATGGGGGAATGTTTTTAGAAAATACTTGATTCTCAATTAGAGCACCGCTAAAAATACAGTTTATTGAACTAATATTTTGCACTACTCTGCTACCCTAGACCTCAAATTGTGGTAGCATCCGCATCATCAAGTAAAGCAAGACTCTCTGTGTAAGGAAACACCTGCTCAAGTCTATGAGTATATACGGGAACAAAAAAATTAATTCGTCTAGCCTCCAAATTCCAAGAGACAATTTCTAAATTGGTCTCCATATAGTTCTGTAGTAGAATTTCAGCTTCATTTCTAACCCCTATAGGCACCCAACCATCAATCATATTCCTCATATGTCGGAAATCTATTGAGTAGAATTTGTTCGAACTCTGATCATATACAACTGAGAAACACCAACGCCATCGAAGAAACTCATTTGGATTAAAATAACCAAGAATAACAAGGTAACGATCATCAACTGGCATCAGAAAGGTAGTCCCAGTTGCCAACTCTATTCCACTCCATGGGTTTTTCCACGTCATAACCTTGCCAAACATCCAATTTCCCGTATCCAAAGAAATCAAGGTGTTACCGTGTTTTGCATAATCTATCCAGTACCATATTCCATTTAAATAAGTACATCTACCTATTCCACCGGATGTAACTGAAGCATTGTCACTAATTAGTGTCCAAGAGTTGGTCTTCAAACTATAAAACTCAACAAAAGTTGCCTTGTAATTGTAGACAATGATTCTCAAAATTCTATAGTCATTTGCCTTGGAATCAAACCACAATCTAAATGGACGCGTGCAGAGTTGAAAAGGATCATCGTTGTCTTGAGGAGAAGCGGGAAGAACTTTTAATTTTCTAATAGCGGGGTTCCAAAGACAAAGACGTTTTGAATTAGCTTTGTTATAACATATTAGTCCATTGCAACCATGTGGATGTCCATAGACGGATTTATCAGGATGATCTACCGGGCAATACTCATGGAATGCTTCATTATCATAGTGCAACCAATAATAATGATGACCTTTATAAGCGCGATGTGAAGTTCCACCATCATGACAAAAAATATACTTTATCTTACTTGGATGAGAGAGGTGCATGTTTATGAAGTAACGAGATTTTATCAAAGCATACCAGGATCTGCAGACGGACATCCATCTCACAATAGATTTCATGCATTGCACTCTAAGGATAACCTGCTCTACAATCTCTTCAGGAAGAAAGGGCAAACGAATACCCCGTCTAGCAAGCCTTGTTTTCTTAAGCAGTGCAGGGTTGGTAAGAAACCTAATAAAAACAAACAAAAGTAAGCTTAATTAACTCATGCCCAAATAGATCATGATCAGAAATAGCTAGTGATTTTCTTCCATGAAACACATATCTAATAAAAGAAAAAACATTGAAATCCGTAATCCAAGAACACGAGACAGTCGCATAAATGTCGTAAATATTTGCTAGCAAAACAATAATTAGATCAATTATACCTGATCATGGAGTTGTGGAGGAATTGGCTCGGCAAATCATCGATCTGTCGATCAAGTATTTATAGATGTTGTTGTTCTAGTCCTTGTTGGATTGATAATCATAATGTTTCACAATAATCTTTTCAGATAGGCGCTTGTTTATCTATTTCAATTCTTAATAAACTAAATAATTATACTATACTTCAGTCAGTCAGTGTCCTGATTTAGCAGGAGTAGTACTTTCAAATCTAATTTCGAACAAAGAGATATTATAATTAGGTAAAACTTTTTAGTTTTTCGTTTACCATATATCTTAAAAAAATTGCTGTTAAACAATTTATTTATACCAGTTAGCCTTGTATCAACCATTCTACATATTATTTATCGGCCAAAAGGTATCCCTTAAAAAATGATACGAATTCTAGTTTATAATCCGTGCGATGCATATTGTACGGGTTTTTTTAATCATATTTGTAATTATATAAAACATATTATCGGACAAAATTTGTTAATATTTATATTTATTAAAATATATTTATTTAAAAATTAATTTTTAATAGATAAATTTTAATTTTTTATTAAATGAAATAAAAAATTCTTAAATTTGAAAGATTAGAGAAAAAATAGCCAAATTTATGTATAAATATATAAAATATTAATATTTATTAGATTTATATGATTAATGTACTATCTTTGCTTTTGAGTTCTAAAAATCAAATTTAGACGATTTTACAGGTCAGGCAAAACTGAAGAAATGATTTTCAATTTAGTAATGATTTAACAATTATTATCCAACTGAAAATACAGAAAGTTAAAAAAAATTTACATTGAAAATTCTGTTCAATTTAGAAAACGTACTTATATCTGATTTTTATTATTAAAATTTACTTTTTCGTATTTGAATATAATCATACTATTAATTAAATAAACTTACTTTCTAATATTAAATCTAATTCTATTCAATTTACCTACTTTGGTTTAGATTATTAAATTTATTTTTTGACATTTAAATATAATCCTGTTATAAATTAAATAAACTTTTTATTATTTGATCTAACAAATTACATCTATGTTTTAAGATCCAAAAGTTTAAACTCTTTTAGTTAAAAACCTTACCCCTTTTGCTTATAATAGTATAGTATAAAAGGATATAATATTTTTGTAATTTTGGTATGATCAATAAATATAATATTTGTTATTTCAATTTTCATTCAAGCAACTATGATTTAGTTGCTGTATGATTAAAATTTTAACTTATGGCAAATATAATGTCTTATACATTTTGTTTTAACTGCAAGTTATACATTTCTAATTTGTAATTTTGTAAGTTTAAATATTAAATCAAAAATATTTTTAATAATATTTTTTCATAATTTTTGTAATTAATAATATTTTTTAATTATTAATCAAAATTGAGTTTGTTTGATTTTTAAATTTTATAAAATGCCAATTTTATGGGACTGGGGGAATATTAAATGAGAATAATGTGCTTGAGGGGGTTCTCAGCTAACTACATGAGGTTATAACATGTTTTAGGTATAAATTAGAAGGATGGTATATTTGTACTAGTATTGGTGCCCGCTCGCGCAGGGCATTTATTTTGTTGAACGTGTACAACTCTAAGTCTTGAACTTCAAATGTATTTCCATGTTTTCTTTTATTTTTGTAAAAATTTATACAAAGTTTGGTATATATTTTTTGATGGATTGTTTCTTTAAAAAAAATCATAAACGAAACATATAAAATCTTGAAATTATCGATCTTCATGGAATGTTAATAAAAAACTGCTTGCAAGGTACATTAAAAAAAATTAAAAAGATAATAGAAATATAAGAGCAAGTTTCATAGATATATATATTTCCATAACTCGAAATCATTTTGATTACATAACAAAAACTTCTTCATCTAAAAGAAGTCTACATCGCTTCTCCTAGACTCTTGCGAACTTTGGTTGCTTCCACCCTGAGCTTAGTAATTTCCTCAAGCAAAAGTTCTTGTTGCTTGTTAAAATTCAAACTGAATTCCTTGAAGCTGTTGTTGAGTTCTTCACGCTGGCTTGCCATGGTAGAGATGTTTGCATTGAGATTGGTGAGGGATTTCTCTATGATTTCAGCTTTATCGGTGTGATACTCGTCAATGGCTCTCATGACGTCGTCATCGGAATCGGAGGAGTTGCTTCGATTGTACCTTACATTGAAACATAAACTGTTAGTTAAAAAAGATGGTAGAGAAATGGAGAATTGCGAGAATGGAAAGGGCTAAAGTCAGTTAAAACCAACAAAATAAACCAACATACCTGGGATTTGATGAGCTTGCCATTGCACTTGTTTCTGTTAATACTTGATATGGTGTATGATAGAGACATCGACTGTATTTATAGGGAAAGAGTGAAAGAATGGAAGGTGAAGATGTAACTTCGTTATTAATTATGGATAGATGGGAGTTTTATTTAGTTTAGAAGAGTAATTCATTGAACTAAAACTCTATAATTGAACTTACAGTTGCATCTGCTAGTTTCTTCACAACCTGCACACGGTTTGCAATAAATATGTAGACTGTTTATTACTCCAGTTTGTAGTCAGTTGAGGTAAAGTGTTGTTTGCCTGCTAAATAACCTACTTATGTAATTCTTGATAAATGAAAGTAGTCTATTGTGACTACATTTAGAAAATTGAGTTATAAATCCTTGACAAATCATATTTACTTATAAATTTCAGTGTTTTACTAAAAAACCAAGTCATATTAACTTTGTTCTAATTTTAAAAATCAACATGTCATCGGGTTAATTACGAACGTCGAATAAACACAAAGGTTTTATAATACCCACAAATTTACACAGCATTGAACTGACTTGTTCTACGAAACCAAGTCGCAAAAGAGTTGTTCAAGTTCATTACATATTTCACATAGAAATAGTCGATTAATATTAAACAAAAAGTTTCTTCATTTTGGTACACATGACTTCTCCTGGTCGCATTATTTTGTTGACATGGGAGATTGGAAGTTAATTTGAGAAATGCCATCCAGGTGAAAAGATGAGCTTGATGCCTGTTTGACGAAAAAATTGATTGAGAAGACAGTATATATAGTATGTTAAAGATATGATTTAGTAAACTGCTACGTTTATGTTTACATACCTGCATGGTACTGTTATCTGTTTCAATCTCTGGTTCTACGAAACCGGTGCAGATATTAGTTGCACTGTAAATATGAATGTTGTTGTTCACATTTATATCCTTAACTTTCAGCTTGACTGTGTAGTTTTTGTTACCAATCTTCTTGAGCTCCTTGGGGAAGGTTTCATCTCCACCAGCCTTGAACCAAAAAAGAAAGTTTAAGGTTTTATATAGAATATTGTATACCTCTTTGATAATCTGGACCACCCTTTTTCCTAGAATTGCACGAACTTGTTGGTCACCCAAAACAATTTCTATTCCTCCAGTTTCGTCTGATGCCACGACTGAAATGATAAACCTGGAGAAAGTATTATGCCCTGGTACATTAGAATATATGACATAGATTGAATATGAAGTTTAAGGTAAAAAAAGAGTGTACTTTTTATCTGGGTATGGTTTTTCGCAGTTGCAACTGTCACAAAACCAAATTTCATCATCCCGTTCGACTTGTTTGTTACAGGTTGTGCAGATTGTAGAGAACCATTTATCCCTTTTTTTCAACATACCTTATGTTGACATGTACAACAACTTCTGTCTAAAAAATAAATTCAAGTTAGTCAAAGATGCAAATAAGTTTTGTAAAACAAAGCAAGAAATTAGCAACCTCAATGTACTGTGGTCCGAGTGCTGTTAAGGTGGAGATTTTGACAACTTCTAATTTCCTTTTTCTGTCTGTAGCATACAGCTTCCTTGCAAAATCTGGTTTGCGTAACCTGTAAACCATATGTGATCATGAAGCTTTGTTTTATCTTTTTGATGAAAAGTTGACATTAGAAAAGATCCTGAAAATTACATTTTCCTCAAATGCGTGACACTATAATGATTGTAATTCAACAAAACTTCTGTTGCTGCCACATTGCCAAGATCAACCTCATCTGTCGTTAATACATGTAATTGTTGATTTTTAATATCCGTCAGAAGTTGATCAAGTTTCAATCTAAACACACGAGAGATAATGTCGGGGCAATTAGATGCAATACAACCTGGAAGATATTCCATCATTTTCATTATTTCATCCCAAAGAGGATTACAGGTCATTGTCAGAAATATATCCGGATGGCCGACATAACGACACACAGCAAGAGCATCTTGGAAATTTTGTTGCATATAACGTTTTGATCCTACAAACCCAGCAGGTAATATAACGCCTTTGCCAACATTTGATGTCTTGGAATCACCTTTCTTTATTGAATCACATATATGGCTATACAATTCATTGCGTAGAATAGTTTGATGAGTACGAAACCACCACAACCTTGTCTGCTCAATAGAGGAGTATGCATCCACCATATACTGTTGAAACAACCTTCCACCCAACCTAGGAGTCATGCCTAATATGCAGAATGTAACCAACAATTAGACAAACGTCAAGAATATACAATATATCTGAAAATATAAGATATAAATATAGAATACTACTACATGATTGTGAAAACAAACCTTCATGTTCCCGAACTTGAAAAGCATAAGAGTAATAATCTTTCATTGATAAATAACCCCGTGATCGAGTTGATTTATCAGATATCTTGTGAAATTTAATTCTTGGGTGGAAACCATCTTCCCCCCATGGAAAAAGTATTGGGTATTGGAGTACCATGAGCTTCGGATGAACATATGAGGCACGTACCAAACCTAGTTCTTTGTGATGAATGATTATATCACGGTAACCACATGTATCTTCCGTATCACCAACCATAATTCCTGCAACTTCATCGCTAGGACCAATATGATTCTCACGTCCATTTTCAGCCCGAGAAACCTTTAAAGTTATTTTAAGATCAACTACTTCATCACTTTCAAACCTGTCGCGTTGTTGCCTGAACTGTTGAACCAATTCATTGGTCTCATCCAACATGGTTATAAGTCCTTCAACTACTTCAGCATCCACAGTAGTTTGGTCTTCAGTATTCACCCAACGCATACGATTATTTACTTCATTGATAGTGTCATAAATATATAGTTGACAGAATTTAGGCGTGTCACTGCCGTTTGGTATTAAAGACCCAAAAACATGGTGATTCTGACCATTCAATCGATATATGTACGGTGCTCCACCATTATTTATAGAATGATCGATGTTGCCTCCCGTTGACGTAAATGAGAACATAGAGTTGTATAATCTTATCATACGATGGAAATTTGGACCTTTTTGAGGATGGTAATACAATTGGAGTAAGTAAGGTGGAGTAGGCATTGCTCTCGGCAATTTAACTGTACCTTTCATACAGCATAGAGAAAAAATAGGAGTGCCTTTGGTAACATTCTTATTGACCCTTTCTTCTTTCCACATTCGGGCATGACATTCTGAACAAATAGTAGATGGTGCTCCCAGTGATTCATACTCTTCAGGAACAACACGTTTGCCACGTGTTTGCTTACAATCTATTTGAGAAGAATTAATTTCGGAGTCTGTAAGTTAAGATTAACTATTGGTAAGAACAGATATGCAAATGAATAAGACGTCTGTCAATTCATAAAACAAAGATCGTAAGGAAATAAAATAGATATATACCAATACAGTCCACATGGTAACTGTCAATATCATCATAAGAATGCTCAATATTGGTGTTGGAATAATCATCATCCTCAGAATCATCACTAAACGAAGGAGGTGCATCAACGTTGGGACCTAAACATGAACATAATAATTTCACATCAGTCAAGACTAATGAAATAATGATTCTCTAAAACCGTTGAAATTAATTACCTTCAACAAAATCATTGGAGTCTTGAACATTAGGTAAAGCTTGCTCATTGAATAAAGCACGACCATAGTCCAATGGAAAACGCGTAGCTTTTCTCTTAGACACAGAATTTGAATACGGAAGACCTCCCTCCAAACTTGTAATGTTAGTGAAGCAGCTATCAATACTTCCATTCACTTTATTGTAAAGATTAAAATAACATATAAGGAAACAGTGTTATTTTGGAAAAGGACTAAATAGGGTTGATACAAAGTTGAAAAAATCTAACCTCCTGCGCCCTATGAAGTGCTTGGTCCATAACTCATAAAAGGAAGAGGAGGCGTAACACAAAGTTGATGACCACCTTTTCATATCGTAAAGACACAATCATATATTACTATATTGAAACCCAAGTTTGAAAACTACTGCAAATTTACCAAATTTGAGATAATGTCAATACCTGGCGTTGCAGCGAAGTTGGTTATATTCGATAGAGGACTTCGCTGATTTACTTGGCTAGTCGAAGGAACAATGGGCGACTTGTATCGGCTGCTATTTTCATCTGCACGTTTAATTTACCAAACCAAAAACAAAGATTAAAGGAAATTTGACATGCTAAAATAAGAATGCAATACGGAAGATATGAGCAAACCTTGACTATCCAGCAACAATGACGGAGAGATAGGCAACATTTTTTGTTTGTTGTATATCTTCTTCGACTTTGCTGGTTTCTTACGATCATAGCCTTCTGTCATATCTTCTGAAGTGAACATATACCAAGCTTTTTTCTCCCCTTTAGCCTAATACGAAAAGTATTCGCATAAGAGAACAGAACATAAAAACAAATAACATAATCTCGGAGCAGTTAAACATCCTACATTTCATCAGTCACAAACAGAGCACCAACAAAGTAGAAGGATAAAATATCTAAAACTAAGCTATCATCCTTACAATGGCCTTCCAAATTTGAAATTACATACCATCCTTACAATTAAAGTGTTCTAAATTTGAAATTTGAATCAATAATAATAATAATTAATTAACAGTAATGGAGGATATGAGGCTTGGTAATGACATGATGTATAACAAAGCTTCCACTGTAAGATAAGCTTTATTTTATCTTTTATTATATTCACTACATAGTAAGCTTCAACAATAAGCTTCGTTTATTATATATGGTTTTTTTTAGTTATGCCAATTGTCCGATACAACCCTTGTATTGATTTAATGTTGTTTAAAATAATGGTTTTATCCAGTGGCATAGTAAGTAATTGTTATCAAACTGGGGGGGGAAGCAATCACTGATTTTACTGTTGAAATCAGGCAGCAGGAACTATAATATTAAGAGAAATACATGTTTAGCATTGAAATTACAAGTATGTCCTTTTACAATGTAAAATGTTTTGACAATCTCAGGAGTCGGGAGTATTCTCATATTGGAGTATTATCAGTAAAATCTCGTTAAATTAATACTAGATATCACGATAAATTAATTTTTTAAATGTAGATTTTTGGTTCCAACATAATAGCAATAGTATAAATTTTACTTTGATAAATTAACTAGCGTTCTACCCGTGCTACGCACCGACCGATAAATTGTATTAATAAATTAATATAAATATATTATTTTAAATTTTATTCAGAAAAAATATATTTTTATTGGAATGTTAATTAACGTAAACATAAAATTACTTATCTGTAAATTCATACCAATTGAATTAATATTAATATTATGAACCAATCATCAAAAGAAATACAACCCCCGTTGAAAAGTTCAAAATCCCTCTTTATTGTTTTTTTTAAAATTTAGCTTTCATTTTATTTCTCTCTTTGTTAGATAATATTTTTACGTATCATACTAATAAATTTTTCGCCTATATTCTGAGAATTTGGTATATTTATTAAATATCGAATCCTTAAAATATTTATTATATTAATTTATTGAAAATATTTGTATGGTCGTGGTTAATTTTTCGATTACATATTAAAAATGTGTGGAAACTTAATACTCACGACTCCAATGTGATTTTTCAATATCATTTTTACAAATTATATGTCCTTTTACAAACTATAAAAAAAAATTCATCAACTAACCAAACAAATTCAATATATCGCGCTCTTGGAATAACATATAATTGTTAGATTTTATGGTTATTGCCCTTAGCTTATTTATAAAGACAACTTAAAATGTGCATTTTCAGTTTGGAAGTTTGTATTTTAGTTTTTTTATTCTTTTATAGTAAAACATGGAAAAAATAGTTTTTCTTTTATTCTTAAAATAAGACATATGAAAATGAGTATCACCTATCTTTTTTTAATTTGACTTACTTGTGAAAATAAGCTACTGTCCATAAAATTGAACTCAAGTGTGTAATATATAAACACATAATCACATTGTTATATATGTGTCCTTGTAATTCAGATTTTTGGTTAAATAACCTGAAATTCATTTTCTTTTAACAATGAGTATATTTTTCCTACATATATAAGAAGAAATATCTTATGTAGACCTGATAAATATTTTTGTACATTCACGTCATGTACTTTAGGGTCTTGAATGAAAATGACATGATATTAAATCGTGTACCCCAAATTAAAACAAAAAATGACACTAAATTACACAAATTTTTTCGTGTACACAAAATGAAATGAAATGCGCGAATAGAAAAAATATAACAATTATATGAAATATTACTATGTATCCAGGTTATGTAAATATATAATTATATGTATTAGAACAACATTGAGATGTTACAAAACAAAACTAAGAGTTATAACATGCATGTGTAAAGTCTCCCAAACAAAATGAAATTCTCCTTTTTATTTTTTTCTTATTTCTCGTTAACAAATATCTCTTTTTGTGTGGAATCTTTCTACCAAGTTATTTAGTTTTTATAGCCATTTTTTATGCTTTGTTGATATAAAAAAAATGTAGTCAACTAACCAAGCAAATTCAATATATGCTCTTAGGTTAGGATAAGGGAATTGATACTATTACTTTAATTCAAGAATACAAAATTCAACCTGACAAAAAAAAATACAAAATTCAAAAAGACACCCTTTTATTAAAAACAATATATAATTTTAATTGTATCAACCTTTTTATTTATCATTATTAATAATTTTTATAACAAAAACCGTAGCTGCTGCTGCTCTCTCTCTCCACCTTTCCCAAAAGATGCTAAATTAAAGTTTAGGAGCTGATATCAATTTTTTAAGTTTATTTTTAAAAATTTTATATTAATTTTTCTTTATTTTTCAATAAAAATATCATTGAGAGTCTAGTACCCCGTTGCCCGTTGATGGATTTTATCTACCAAAATATTAGAATTTGTACTAACTCTTTGTAAATGATAAGTCTTATTTTCATTTCCTTGATTTTACTTTGGCATTCACTAAATATCTCTCTTTGTTGAAAGCCTAATATCCTGTTCGTGGAATTTGTCTACCCATATATTAGATTTTGGTATACTAATTCACTGATTTGGATAGTATAGAATCACAATTTTGGTCGATTTTTTGAATACGTTATGACAAATCAGATATACATATTTATCACGTTTATAAAAAAGTGACATAAGCTAGAGATGTATCATAATTGAAAATCTGTTCAATGATTGGATAAAGGAAATTTGTGATATAATTTACTATGTGTTTGTTCAATTTTAGTTTTTGTAGATGTTGTATGCCATTTTTTTTAATGATTTTTGTAGGTTTGATTATTTTTGTGTATGACACATGTCCTTTTATTGATGAATTAATTATCAATAAATAAATAGTGATTTGTAAGAAAATTTGTGCTAAATTGACCAATTTAATTATTATGGAAATATTTACTAACAATATTTTCATTGATTCGGTAATATTTTTTATTTTTTGATTGATAATTTATACATCAAATAATGTAAAATACTATTTAAGAGTATATTTAATATTTATAATAATTCAAATATATTTTCAGGTCAAATTTTTTATTTCATTAATTATGGTATAGTTAAAAAATTTCGTAATTAAAATGTTAAAATATGATTATTTTAAAATTCATTCTAACATTTTAATTGGTTGATTAGCTTTTTTTATGATTGAATTATTTAATACTTTACATAACTTAAATTTTGAATGTGTATTTTATCTTGGGTTAAGGAGTAACATCTCAACGGTGCTCAGATTTTAGTGGAGTCGAATTCGTTACTCAGTGTCAAAGCTATCACGGAAGATAAGATAAACCTATTGGAAGTGGGTGTGGTGGTTGAAGACTGTAAGCAGAAACTTCTTAGTATGTCATTAGTTCTGTTCGTTTCATTCGGAAAGATGCTAACAGGTAACTCATGTTATTGCTAAAACCACATGTTTAGCTAATTCTCAAATTATTTTCACGTCTCCTTCTACGTGTTTTTTGGAGACTTTCTCGTTTGATCTTCTAAGTTGAATGCATTTGGTTTGATTTCAAAAAAGAATAGTGTGGTAAATAGTTTTATATTGTTAATAATTTTTAATTCTTGATTTTAATTGTACCTTATGATTTTAATTTTAAAGTTTGAGTAATCAAAATATCTATTATAAATATAATAGATTAATGTATTAATGTATAAATTTTTAAATTAGATTATTATTGTATTTAGAATAAAATTGTTAAGTAATCACTTAATAACATTGACAACCCAACACTGTAAAAAAAACATTTATCGATAAGCACACCTAATAATGTAAACAAATCAGTGTAATGTCATAAGAATTGATGCCTACAATTTAGTAAGTTACTGAATTATTGAAGTTTGCTACTGAATATTATAATGGGAAGTAACTCTGAGAGAATCCGGACTGGGGATGATGATAACCTAAATCATTTTCTTTTTTTTGGTCAAAAATGTTTTTCTGTTGAATTTATTGGACAATTAAAACATGACACATATAATACATATATACAATTGAAATAAAAAGATAATCTGTCCAAGTATAGAATGACATATAATAAAAAGATATAAAATAGTAACTTAACCGAAATTGATATGATTTAGCCATGGGAAGTATTGATGCATGCACTTAGTTTATCAAAGTTGGTTAAGTCTAATGAGGAATAGGGAATAAGTGGCTTAGATTTTCTGTAATGTTTAAATTGATATAATAATTATATTTTTTAGTTTGTAAGAATTTTATTTTATATAAATTGTTTATTAGTTAACCGTTAAAACAAAAATTAGTAGTTATTATATTTATTTAATTGATATGAAAAAATAAAAATTAATTGTTATTGAGTGTAACTTGATTTGAGTTTAGTATCGGCTGAAACGTAGAATGTAGATCCAATAGAGAAACATGTTACATTAAGTTTAACTGATTTAAATTTAATAGATCATGGTTGATGTTAAAATAATTCACAATCTTGTGATTGGTTAACTAATATATGTTAGATTCGGGTATCCTTTATTATAATAAAGGATGTTCAAAAACAATTTGTAACTAAAAGATATTTAACCATATGTAATATACTGTTACGTGGATTCATAGAAAATAATATTTACGGCTAGTGGAAATTTTTTAAACTTAAAAATCTTGTGATATGTGAAGTTATTAAATCAAAATATTTTATATTTAAATTTAATTTAATCGCGATTAGTAAATTAGAATAAGTATGGTAAATAATAAAATTTGTATACGATTGATTGATTTAAAATTTAGAAGTAAATTTTGATTGTCTCTAAAATAATTTTAATTTTTTGATTGGTGATTTATTCACCAACCAATAATAATACTCTTATAGCGTATATTTAATAATTAAAATATATGTAGTGTTCCATTATATGAATTTATTAATTATTTTATTAACAAATTGTGAATAAATATATTTTTCAACCTTTGAAAAAATCGAGTTTTTGAAGATATGGATTTTATCCAAGCTATTTAAAATTTGTTCAAACGATTTTGTAGTGTTGGCTTATATGTATTTATTAATTAATTTTATTAACAAATTATGAATAAATATATTTTTGAGTTTATAAAAAAAATAAATTTGAAGGTATAGATTTTATCCAAGTTATTTAAAATCTGATTTCAAATCCGAATTTTTCAGATTTTTATTTAAGTTATATTATAATTATTTAATATTGATTATAATTGTACAATATATATTATAAAAATCATATGATAATATGATTGTGATTGAATTTATATTAAAAGAGTGGTTGATAAATGAATGATTAATTATGAAATTTAATTTAAAATATATAATTGTATATCGTGATTGATTTCAAATTAAAATTGTGATTTTATACTAAATATTTTTTTTAATTAAAAAAATAGATATTTATGGATATGTTTAATAAAATCAATATTGTATTTAAATCATTTTTTTGAATTGATTAATTATTTTATTAATAAATTATGAATAAATTTATTTTTGAACATTTAAAAAATCGAGTTTTTGAAGATATCGATTTTATCAAAGTTATGTAAAATTTGTTGAAATCCGATTTTGTAGTGTTGACTTATATTCATTTATTAATTAATTTTATTAACAAATTATGAATAAATATATTTTTGAGCTTATAAAAAAAATCAAATTTGTGAAGTTATGGATTTTATCCAGTTATTTAAAATCTGATTTCAAATCCGATTTTTAGTTAAGTTAGATTATAATTATTTAATATCGATTATAATTGTACAATATATAATATAAAAATCAATTTATAATGTAAGATAATATGATTGTGGCTGGCTTTTTATATTAAAAGAGTGGTTGATTAATGAATGATTAATTATGAGATTTAATTTAAAACATATAGTGATATATTGTGATTGATTTCAAATTAAAGTTGTGATTTTCTAGTAAATATTTTTTAATTTAAAAAATTGGTATTTATGGATATGTTTAATAAAATTATTATTGTACTTAAATTATAAGTGTTAACTAACCATGGTTAAAGAGGTAGGGTGAGATTGTAAATAAGTAAAGGTCTAAATTTTAGGAATTGGCTCTGATTGGTCCTAAAATAATTCCTCGATTTTTATTGGTTAACTGACGTGTGGTAGACTCAGGTATAAAAATAAAGGATAATCTTGATAAATTAATAAAATTTGTTGATCCAATGATATTAATTTATAGAGATTTTATCGAAATAGTAAATTCTGCCGCTCTTTCTTTTATTTTCTTTTGAACAAATCTCTGTTTTGTTAACTTAAACCCCACCTCTGTCTTGTGTGTTCTTTACCACTCTGTTTATCAACAAGTCTTTAGTTATCATCAAATTTAGCAATTTGTTCTTTTAAACATGACATAATGACAGTGTTTAATTAACTTGAATTAAATACTGTAACAAGTAATAAATTCGCTTAGAAAAGTGATTTCAGTTACGTCTCAAAACTCATATTAAGAGATTGATAAGGAAGTGTTGAACTACCTTGTTGCGTTGTGGTGTTCCTTTACAGCAAGAACCTTGGTTCTTCTTGGGCAAGCCAAACACTTACTAATAAATGCATGGTTTCATCCATGCAATCTTAGTCCTTGGATGATCAAAATTCACACACATTTAAAGATCATGTAAAATTGAATACACTCTTTACTCTCCTATTTAGTAACATCAAGAACAAGCTATATATACACACACACCCCATTACATTACATTACCTTCATCCTCAATCTCTCCCTAGCTCTCTCTTAGCCCTCTATCTCTCTGTATTGTTATAATGGAGTTTGATACATATTACAAAGAAGATCTTGATCATCATGTCTATAAGCCAATCCTTCTCCCTAACTACATAAAACCTGAAATCCATGACGATTTTTCTTGGGAAATTTGTCCATCCAAAGGCTTCTTCCACGATATTTATCCAACTCTTGATCAATTTTCTTTCACAGGATCATCGTCTTACAATTACCCTACCCTTAATACTTTTTGTGATCCTTTCCTTTTTCCGTCTGCAAAGAATTTTGATATTTACGATCAGCCTAAGCCATTTGAAGAGCTTGGTGGCAGCTCATTTTTGCAAAATAGTTCTTATTTGCATGTTGATGGTGTATTCAACAATCCTAAAGCAACTCCACAGGCTTTAAATGCCTTCGATCACCTGACTTTTGGGCAAAGATCAGTGGTGGTGCCAGATGAAGGTTCATGTGTTACAACTGATAACAAAATATTTGCAACCAAAAAACATTTTGGTAAGAAAGATAATGCTTCTACAAAGGCAAGTAAGCTTAAAAAAAAGCTCAAGTCATCCAAGGGTCAATGGACAGCTGAAGAAGATAGGTATATAAATTAAATCAAATTTTTAGCTCATCTTCTTTTTTTTTTTTCAGAGAATTTCACATTCCCTTTCTCCATAACTAATATATATATCGGTCTAGGTTCGAAATTTACAGATTTGCTCTCTCCATTCTTCATCTTTATATGTACATGTATATTTACATGCATGCAGGCTGTTAACTCACATGGTGAAAAAGTATGGAGTGAGGAAATGGTCCCATATAGCGACAATGCTGAAAGGAAGGATTGGGAAACAGTGCAGAGAGAGGTGGCACAATCATTTAAGGCCAGACATTAAGGTTATTCAACTGATTTAAGATGATCTTATCATCCATCAATTAGGATATAAACTGATTAACATACGAGAATTTGATGAAAATGAATGATTTGAGACCTTAGTTACATAGGTTCTTGATATTAATTATGGAAACTAACACTTGATAATTTATCCTTGCTATGAGGACATGAAAACCGTATTGTGTTTTGACATGCAGAAAGATCTGTGGAGTGAAGATGAGGATAGAATTCTAGTTGAGGCACACGCAAAAGTTGGAAACAAATGGGCAGATATTGCCAAAAGATTGCCTGGAAGGACTGAGAACTCCATCAAAAACCACTGGAACGCAACTAAGAGAAGGCAATATTCTAGACGTAAATGTCGCACAAAATGGCCAAGACCTAGCTCTATTCTGCAAAACTACATAAAGAGCTTGAACTTGGACACTGCAAAACCAACCAATTATCGCAGAAAATCCACTACTGCAACTACACCAAACCTAAACATCCCTGAAATTAAACCACAAACTCTTCAGGAGACAAAAGAGTTCTGCCCCAACTACAGTGATGGTTTAAAGGAGTTATCTGAGTTTGATTTCATGGAAAATCCATTTGAAGGGGTTAGCATCGATGCTATACTTGAAGATTTGCCAACCATTGAGGTTCCACTACTTCCAGAGGATAATTGCTTTGATATGGATGTGAATTCACATGATCAAGTACCTTCACTGATGCAAGTGAAGAAGGATCTTGATTTGATGGAGATGATCTCGCAAATTAATATCTAAGCATATCAGTTCTGCATACTAGACATGAGGTGATGTTACATTTGTAATGAACTAAGAGGAAATTGTAAGTAAGGAAAGAAATTTTATGCGGCTGTGTCGGATTTTGAACAAATGTTAACCTATAGTATAAATTTCAGATGTACTGATCTTATATTTTAATATTTGATTCAAAGTGAAAACATAATAGTAATTTACAGAGGAATAATCAATTTGGCTTCGACTCGTTTTCAGAATGTCTTCTTACTCTTGATGGCATTCTCTGATTTAAAATCTTTTCGGACAAATATAGCAAGGGAGAAACATGCAATTTCATCTTTCATAAGTTCATTGTTTTATGGATCAAATTGGTTAGTAGTTTCTTCTATGAGCCTCCCATCTGTATTGAGTGTAACGAACAGGTACAATAAACCAACTGGGAATGAACAATTGGAATTCATTTCCTCAAAACTAATAGACTCAAACAACATGAACTAGCATAAGAAAGAAGAAGAACTAGCATGATCAGATGTAACAAATGAGAAACTGCCCTGCACAGGATCCAACTAAATTCTTCAAGGTCTATTGTCACCACCTGAAAACTGTTACAAGCAAAATTTTCCAGCAATGAGGACTTCAAGATGTCTTTGGCTGCAACGTGGGAGTCTTTGTCAATGTGGGTTTCAAGCCGTCTTTGGCTTTATACGCTTCACTCTTGAATACAGGAAGACCCCGGCAAGTGCCACCCCGGTTCCTGTACCCAGATGCAAAATTGATTGTCATTTTTTATATACATAAAAATCTGATGGACTTCAATATAACATCATACGCTTTAAAACAGGAGATTGTGAACAGCTGCTTGGTAATCCAAGTGAAAGGTCTTCTCCCCCCACATAATTAATGTGAATGAAGTATAGGATGCTGTCAAACATACCTAGAGAGTTGATAGGTGAAACAGGTGTACGGAAGAAAAGAACAGAAGTCACAATCACCCCGACACGTTTCACACAGTTTCCTACAGAGTGGGTGACTGGAGATACTCTCTGCAATATCATATACGCAACCTGAACAAAAGATGCACACCAGCAATGTCACAAGACAACCTCTCATGAAGCTCTGTCGGGATCGATGTTATTCCTATCCTATTTTAAGTCAAGTTTTATTTTTTGCACAAGAAACAATGGTAAAACATTTCATAGTGGAAAGGAATAATAAGATGTTATTATTATTAAATTGCACAATTACTTTCATTATCACAAGATCCCAACTCCTATAAACTACCAGTAAAAAGTACATACTTAATACTAACAACAGACTGTAACTGTGTAACAAAGCAGATTGTATGTCTAGGAAGCTTACCTGTTGGTATGCATGATAGCAGAGTGCAGCAATAAACGACCTAGTATAAATTTGGTTGACATTTAATCCCTGACATAAAAACAGCTGAAAATCAATAACAACACAAAAGACATTCCTGTGTCAACAAACCCTTTTGTGTTTAGAAGCATTTAAATTTGCGAATTACTCACAGCAGACTGCAGGTATGAAGGGGTGAATTTAACTCCTTCCATTAAAATGGAAACAGGGGCTGACAAGATGAAGGACATGATTGTTATCACCGAAAACAGAGTAATATTGTCCAATGATTCCTGTAGACAACGACGACCTGGTTATCCGACCACGAGCATAGAGTGAAAGTAGTGAAAAGAGATGAACATTTTAGTTTATCCTTTTTAGAGGTCCTTTGTAATCATATTTACCCAAACGAGTTCCGTGACACACTTATAATTCACAAGTTGAATCACTTTAGGTCCATGCACTAATTTCTTTTGAAGATCATGGTAACAGGAATAAACATTCAAGTCTGCACCAATTCTTTACCAACCATATAATGCATAATCTTTAATGTACAACCAATGGTAGTATACAAGGATTACCTCTTTCTTAACCATGAACTTTTTGCTAAGGACATTTCGAGACTGATTAGTCAAATTAGAAGCCATTGCACTCCAAAATCCTGCCCTAGTAAGCACAGACATTGAAGATGGCACCATTAAATGCTAGATATTACTGTAGTTAGAAACTAAATCTACAGTATATCTAAATATTTATGGTGTAATGTGGAGGATAGATTCCTAATAAAAATTTTCAACAACTCACCAGTTGAATGAGGCTTCTGTCATTGATGCCAGGCCTACTCCCCCCACAATTGGTACAAGCGAAGAAATTATCCATATATTTGGCACCTACAAAATTAGAATGACAAGGAAGCTAAAGTTCAAATCCCACCCCATAAAAAAAACCATTCATTATTTAAAAACAGCACACATTATTGAGCTACATAAATTTCTACGATAAAATTTCAGATAAAATTATCAGAAAATTCTTACCTCTCCAAGAAACATAGCTGATAAGACAACAGAGAAAAAAGGCTCCATAGCTTTGATTGTATGAGTAAATGAGACTGACACTTGGCCTAGGCTCATATTAGTGAAGAGGTTGCCTAATGTGTGCACCACTGCCATCGGAAGAATTGCTATAAGCTACAAGCAAATGTCATGGTCAGAGTCAGAGTCAGTACAAGAAGTCAAATTGGAACACCAAAAGAACAAATTGCAGAATTTGAAAATACCTGTGCGCTTGTAATTTTAGGACGCTTGTAAAGATTGGATGTCCACATTAGGATAACCAGGAATGTTCCAACAGCAAACTGAGCTGCTGTGACAGTCACTGGATATGGAAAAACCTTGAGTACCTGTTCAAATTGAAATCATAAAAATATTTACGTTTTGTACATCATAAACTGCCTGTGTTCATTTTTTACTGGTAGTTTGATCTATGGTACCTAAATCTACTTGAGGTTCACAAAATTCATTAAATAGTACTAATATCTATAATAATCTAGTACATTTTGACATGTGATGTATATGAATATGAGATATAGGCGCAAGAATTGTCTGTGTTCAACAAGTTTTACGCTACTTAAATATACTCCAGGCCTGCACAACAACTTGACATGTCTATGCAACTAAATTCTAAATACTTAATGACATAGTGACATGTATATGCACATTGTATAGTAATTTGAACATTGAAGGCAGAAGTGACCAAAACATAACAAATGCAGAAAAGGAATTCCGGAAAAAATATGAATTCTGGGTTTCCACTGACAAGCGGTGTTATCTACGGAGCTTATACATATTCAAGGGCCGCACAGTTCCTAAACTGGAGATATTACCACTTACTACATGATGCATGTATATTTAAATGAATATGTAAAAAATAAATTACATAATTTTTTTTTGCATCCATTGTACCTCATAATTTTGAAGAAACTGAATACGAGTTGTTTGATCATTTTTAACAGGGGATAAAATGTCACTCTAAGCTCGCGAAATTCCGATATAACTAGAAGCTAGTTCATACTAACAATCTAACAAGTATAAGCACACATAACCTAAATAATAAAATTGAAGGCACAAGTAATCAAACCATAACAAATGCATAATGATATTCAAATATGTTACGCCTTGTCTCGAGTTTTTAAGGGAAGAAAGTACCTGTTTGTTGTAGATGTTGAAATAGATATTAAAAATATTCCAAAGGCCAAATAATAAACCAAGCACCAAAGTGTCCTTGAATTTCGATGTAGAGACCTCCTCCTCATCATCATCGTGATCAGCTCTCAAGGAGATTGACTCAGCCGCCTTAACTTGAACACCGTTAAATTGAGGCCGTGGAGTTAGTTTAGGAAGTGTGATCAAAGCGTTGTGTATAGGCGGGCGAGATAATAAAGAGCAGTGGGGGAAACGAACTGCTTTTGAGAAATGATTATATATGTGGAGAGATGGACAAGAATGGGAGAGTTTGCGAGGGTTAGGTGTGGGGAGTGTGTGTGACAGAGAATACGCAGAGCTCTGCATTTTTCGAGTTATAAATGGTTCAGTTTGCGTGCGTGTGTGAGAGAGAGAGAGAGATTCAGAGAGAGATTTGTGAGAGATTCAAACAGAGATGTGTATGATGAATCTTCCCTCGGAGTATCTGTACATGAGTCTATGACTATGACTTCGTTTGTGTCCGTGCACAGACTGTTATTACAGTACATCAATATTTTTAAAAAGCTATTTACGATATAGAAAAATTAAAGCAATTTAAGACGTAAATTATTCTTTATTGAAAATAAAAATTTCCAATCAACTACAATATGATTTGCTCCAAGTCTCCAACTGTGAATTCAAAACTGTCCATTGAAATTTAAGTTATGTATTTCGGATTATACTTTTTTAATTTATACAGAAATGCAAATTCCAGAACGGCTGCGCTTACCAAAATGGTCCCCATTTGCAAAGATTCGGTATCAAGCCGACATTGCATGCAGGTTCATTTGAAAAGTTTAAAGGGGTCCTAAATCCTAATTGGCAGAACCATGGTTCTAAAAATCCCCGATTTAGCCGATTAATCCCCGATTAATCCTCTATAAGGTAGCTAACCGATTCGATTTTTGAAATCCGATTAATCCTGTAAATATATTTAAAATGATAAGTTTAATTGAAAATTAGACTAATATATTAAATATTATTATAATATCCGATTAATACTCCGATTAATCCTTCCGATTAATTCCCGATTACCCGATTAATCTTAAATCGGTACCTCAACCGATTTATACCAATTACCGATTTTTACAACCATGGGTAGAACCACTATACAAAGTACGAGTAGTTTATTGCTAAATTAAAGTATACTCCCTCGGTCCCGGTGATTTTTTTACATTGCCTTTTTGCACGGAGATCAAGAAATATTGTTAAGATAAATGAAGTAGTGGATGTAATAGTGATTTTATTGTTAAAATAAGTGAAGTAGTGGGTGTAATAGTGAATCTATTGTTAAAATAAGTGAAGTAGTGGGTGTAATAGCGTAAAGTGTTGAAAAAGTGGGTTGAAGTAGACCTGGCAATTTGACACGTGACACGTGACACGTGAACACGACACGAAACGACACGAAAAATACGGTTTTGGGTTTTGATTTTTGGTACACGAAACACGAAAGTACACGAACACGAAATTACACGAAATATTTAGTGTCGGATATGAGTTTTCATTTCGGGTACACGAAAGTACACGAAATAAAGATGTTTATAATTTAATAGTCATAGATTTTATGTATATATTAATATTATTTTTGTGTAAAAATATTATTTTTATAAAGATATATATTTTACACAAAAATATACATATTTACAAGTTTTTATAGAGTTGTATTTAAATTTATATATAGCAATGTAAAATATTTTATGTATATTTCATATGAATATAATATTTACGAACAAATTTTAATTAAATTTTATTTTTAATTTTATATAATATATACACGAAACACGACACGAAACGACACGAATTCATTTCGGGTGGATACGGGTTTCACATTCAAGTACACGAATTCATTTCGGGTGGATATGGGTTTCACCTTCAAGTACACGAAACACGAAAGTACACGAAACGAAAGTACACGACACGACACGATTGCGGTGAAGTAGTGGATGTAATAATGTATTTTATTATTAAAAGTTACTCCCTCCGTCTCTTAAACCATTTCTTGTTTACTATTTCGGGACATTCAAAATATTTTTCCCCTTTCTATTTTAAGCCAAATAAAACAATATTCAATACCCACGACTCCACCCACTACTCCTTAAAAACAATATTTAATATCAACTACTCCATCCACTACTCCTTAAAAATAATATTTAATAACCACTATTTCATCCACTACTCTTTAAAAACAATATTCAATACTCACTACTACCCCCACTATTCTTTAAAAACTATATTCAATATCCACTACTCCTTAAAAACAATATTCAATACCCACTACTCCATTAAAAGATAATATTCATTACCCACTGTCTTAAAACTCGTGTTTTTAGTAAAACGAGCAACGTTTAAAGAGACGGAGGGAGTACTATTTTTAGTAATGTAAAGAATTGGTGGGAAGTCCAAAAAGGAAATTGTAAAGAAATGAATGGGACAGAGGGAGTATATTCTATTTTTGACTTTTAGGCCATGCTAATATCTTTCCATAAAAAACCAAACCAAACCAAACATACCCAGTATATCCCGCTCAGAGCAGGGTCGGGGGGTGAGATGTACGCAGGCCATGCCCTACTTTTACGGTAGAGAGGCTGTTTCCGTGTAGACCCCCGGCTAAGTGCACATTAAGCTAAAAGTGTGTGCAATCACAAGGGTTGTCTAAGATTTGAAAAAGGTTCAACGACGTACCTGAACCCATGGCTTTGGACACATGGGGCTTACCTACCAGAGGATTGACTACTGCGCTCTGCACAACACTCCTGTCTAAAATGACATCTTGCCAAGCTCCCTGAAACTGCAAAACTAGAAAACAAAAGACAATATAAATGAGAACTTAACAGCCGAACTACTAAGATAAAGCTAACCGAGACAACCCAACTCTGAGGCTCTCAACAGCAGAGCTGCTCCCTAAAAGAGAATCCACCACTCTGATCTAACGCCTCCAAGAACACCTATCAGTGGTCATGGTCTCATTTAAGTTTAAGGCCTTTAAATCCAACCTAAGTTGCTCTTCCCACGACCTCCTAGGTCTGACTCTCCTCCTCACCCCAACAATCGAAAGACTCTCGACCCTCCTCACTGGGGCTTCAGCCAGCCTCCTACGGACGTGGCCGAACCATCTCAACCTCCCTTCCCTAACTTTCGCAGAAAAAGACGCAACCTCAAGCTCACTCCTAAAAACCACATTCGGGATTCTATCCAACAACGTGCACCCACAAGACTACCGCAACATTCTCATTTCAGCCGCTTCCAACTTGCTCTCGAGGGCCTTCTTCGCCGCCCAACACTCCGAACCATATAACATCGCAGGACGGATTGCCGCTCTATAGAATTTCCCTTTCAACTTTAACGGGACTTTCTTGTCACACATCACCTCTGACGCTACCCTCCACCTTAGCCACCCAGCCTTGATACGATGTGTGACATCGTCTTCAATTTCACCTTCCATAACCGTGTGACAAACATTAGGTTTTGTTTATTCAAAACATGGGTTAGTTATTCGGATAGGCTGATAAGATCGGTCCAAGATCTTATAATTGGATATAAATTTATATAAAATAATTTGATTTCATAAAAATTCGATCCGATAAGAATCTTATCCATATAATATGGATATGGATTTTACATGAACCGATCTGTTAATAATCCGATCTGAATAGTTATAATTATATAATTATATATTTTATTATATATTAATATTCATATATTTCCAATTATACAAATAATGTATAATTTTTAAATTATATGAGATCCAAAATCCTTTAGTAGTACTTTATACTATATTTTGAAAAAAGTATCATGTTTATAATGAATATGTTATCATTGTATTGCATCTAAAATTGAATTCATATTTTAATTTGAATTATTTTTATTCTTAGAGTTTATTTCTTGATTATTCTAATTTTGTCCGGTACATTTCAGTATTAATAAATATTTATTTTTGATTTTCAATGTTCTATTTTCTTGTATTTGGATGTTAATGTGTACTTTTACATCTAAAAATTGTTTATTTTATCATTTTAGATTTTAATATTAATATAAATTTTTTTAAAAAAAAAATTGGATTGGATATCCGATCCGATTACCCGTAATCCTAATGGAGCGGATATAGATTGGTCTTATAAAAATCCGACACTTAATCCAATTCGATCCGATCCGAAAAATTAAATGAACTTAGATATGGATTCAGGTTGATCCGATCCAAACCCGATCCATTACGTTATTATTTTATCGATCATTACTCCTATATTGTACTTAATCATTAAATTATAGCTTTGTTTCACGAGTTTTTCTTTTTTTACTTTTACTCGCTAACACAGAAGAGAAAATGACCAAAATACCTCAAAATGAGATACCCATGGCCTAAAATACTGATTTTTGGAACTGTTGGCCCTACCTACCCACGCAACACGCTACTGCGTGTAGCGTATCCTAAGATTACTGTTCATCTCCGTCTCCGTCAATTTCTCTCTCATCTCTCTCGTTTGTCTCGAATCTCTCTCAATCTCTCCGTCTCGTTCGTCTCTCTCCG
Source organism: Kitagawia praeruptora (assembly GCA_037693485.1). NCBI lineage: Eukaryota > Viridiplantae > Streptophyta > Magnoliopsida > Apiales > Apiaceae > Kitagawia > Kitagawia praeruptora. The sequence goes on along the minus strand of CM075350.1, from coordinate 23,690,423 downwards.
GCCACCTCCACTTCTTTTGAGAACACCAAAATCATCACCACAGCTTCGTCTCCATTTTGCCCAACAGATTTATTAAAAACTGGCCCCGCAGGGGCTTGTACGAAACCATCGAAAATTAGTCGGTTGATTGGTTCCAGCTTTTGGTAAGGTTTATAGAATTAGGTTCTGAATAATAATGTAGTGATTGTAGAAGTTGGTTACGTGAGTAGCCCTGATTTGTAGCTACCACAATCGCCATAGCTGACCAACTTCGCGTAAAATCTGAACAAAAATGATGATGACGTCAACTGACGTCATCACGCATGTCACAGATGCGCGACACTTGATATGCCGTACGTGAATGCGTATCATGGGTGTATAACGTTGCACGGTAAGGCGAATTCTGGGCATACGGAGCACGCACTAGCGGGTCTCGGGACACGGTGCACGAACAACGTGTCCCGTCGGTATTTAAGGCCAAGTATTTGAAGCTCAGTATTTTGGGGCAACACTATTTATTTTTGATTATTTAGGACCTTCACCCCTAACAAAATTAGTTAAATATATTTATTTTGACAATAAATTTTCACATATAATTTTTTTTGATTGATTCAAATATATAAAGTTAAATGATAATAAATACATTAATAAAAATGTAGTATTAACAATTATTATTTAACATGTGCTACAAGTTATATTACATTTTCTAAATATTTAGTTTTTAATACAACAAGAAATAATTTAAAAATAGTAATTGGGGATTAAACTGATCTATTACGTACTAATAAAAATGGCATTAGACATTACAATAAAGCATTATATAATTTTTTTAATTATGACATATTAATCATAGTTATTTTAGCACTATTTTAGCACTTCTAATTTTTTAACTTAACAAAAATTTTAGTAGTTAAAAATGAGTTACATTATTTTGTAATATGATTTTCTATTATTAAAGAAAATTACAAATATAAACCGCGTGTATAATAATTTCTATAGTGAATAATTCACATATCCTACTAAAGTTGATTAAAATTATATTATTAATTTTGTTTTGAAAAGTAAATGGTACAAAATTTGGAAAATTAAATTTAACTAGTACATAAATGTTAAACTAAGTTTAGAACTATATTAAAATTAACCGGGAAGCAGAGGCCAGGGGAGTGTTAGCTGCGATGTGCTGGAGTCAGGAGTTGCAGATAAACAATGTTGATATTGAGAGCGACTCAATGCTTGTGGTTCACGGAGGGCAAGAAAATTATCTGGAAGTGGGTGCTGTGATTCAAGAGTGTCAGTCTTTGCTTAGGCTATATCCGGATATCTCTATCTCTTTTACTAAAAAGCAGGCTAATAAGGTAGCTCATTTGTTAGCTAGGGTACCTTACTTAGTCAATTGCTCTAATGTGTTTTTATCTCCTCCATTGTTAGTGTTGGAGATGGTGATGTATGAGGCATCTTTGATTTAATACAATTCTTAAAGCTTTCAAAAAAAAAAATTAACCGGGAAGAAATATGTGTAGTGGCTGACCATATAATAAAAAGCATGTACAATTTTTACCGAAAGCTTTTTTTCTCTTTGCTTGTCTTTTTCCGAGTGAGTTCCTCCCCTCCGACGATGGTTTATCCATCGATCGGAGCAGGGCCGTCTCTAGTAATTTGGAGGGGTGAAGGCCCAAAATAATCACCTGGGAAACTGGATGGCCCTTTTTACTGACGGGACACGGTACATCGTGTACCGTGATAGGGGTATGATGCGGAGAAGCGTCCTCCGTAACAGGGCATGATACGGAGCTCCGTCTTCCGTGTTATGCATGATACGGTGGACGGTGTTCCGTGACAGTGCTGCGCACCCACCTAACACGGAACACCGTGTTCCGTATCATGCATAACACGGAAGACCGTGTTCCGTATCATGCATAATACGGTACACGGTGTACCGTATTAGGGTAATACGGAGGCCGAAACTCCGTATCCCGTCGGTATTTCGGGCCATTTTTTTCAAAATCAGTATTTTGGGCAAAAACTTAGGAAAAATAGGCATTTTGGTAATTCTCTCAATTTGGAGGCCCTAGTTTAGATTGATTTAAGAATCAGATATAAATTTTAGTTTCGAATATTTTGAATGTTAGATTGATCGTTTGAATTGCTAACACGGTAATATATAGCGGGTTAACGCATGTCGGCCGAGAGTTAGACTAACAAAAACTCTTTATGGGACTTTTTCTCGATCGAATAATCGATTCAGAGCTCGTAAGTGAAATCCAACTACAAAATTCTAGAGATTTTTTAATTTGATTTTTTAAATTGTTTTTGCAAAAATAATTATTTTCTCTAAAAAAAGCTTTTCCTAATAAAAAAATATTTGTAAAAAGGGTAGCAATCAAAAAGAAATAAGACATAAGATATTTAATATTTGGAATAAAATAACAAAAGTAACCAAACTTTTTTGGATCTCAAGTTTATACTATATAAAATTTTAAATAATATTGATATTAAAAGAGTGTGATAATATTTTACTAAAATTCTATAAACATTAAATAATGTATATATTATGGGAGGAAAATGTGGCCCCTTTAATTTTGGAGGCCCTAGGCACAAGCCTAGGGCAACTCCCCTTGGAGCCGGCTCTGGATCGGAGGTCATCTTTCTTGTTTTTCATCTCAATAAAACTCAATTTAACAGAGCGTTTGTGTGTGTCTCCTTTGGAGTGGTGGTTTGTTACTCCTTTTGGTGTGTTTTTTGTGTCTTTGATTAATTATGTCTGTTTCTGTTTGTTGTTGGATCTGCTGAGAATGATTTTATTGATGTCTTGGGGGATCTGGATAGTCCGCATCGAAACTGGGACGGTGACATTTATTGCAAGAGCTCACCACTCACAACCAAAGATTGTTCATCATATTTTGGGGATTTTAACTTTCGACATGTCTATAACTGGTATTCGACATTTAGATAGCTGTGGTGTTGCTCATCATTTAGTGGGTTCCATGTTCGGCATGTCTATAGTTGGTATTCGGCATGTAGATAGCTGGAGTGTCGTTCCTTTAATCTCAATTTATCCAATTGAGGCTTCTGAACACTGGGGTATCAATGGTTCTTATGTGATGTGGTCAATTGTGATACCGCTACTTTCAGGAATGTTGACGCAGTTTGAATCGTCTAGGAGGTCTTCGAATTCGTTTTTAGTTTCAAGAACTTTTAAGTTCAATGTGTTAAACGATCAAAAAATAATTTAGTTGTTTTTCAATCTGGTTGTATCGACAATCGGATCCCGCTATTTTATTATGAGTCGGTTTGATCCAATAATATAATTCTTTGCATTTCGTCAAAAAAATAAAAAATAAAAAGCATGTACAGTTCATGTGAACACATCATTCTGTATATGTTTTATGTACCCAATTTGTATCAAGTAGCACTACTCCTAGTTAAAAACACCATACAAAAGATTTCAATTATAAGGTTTTAATTCAATTCTCACCCATACTGAAATTTATCAAAATATTATTTTTATATTATTTATTCATTTTTTTATCCAATATTCATGAACAGGTTTTTACGATTAAAATCCCTTTTCTACATGAATAAAAAGTATATTATGACATAAAAAGGAAATTGATAAATAAGTTCATAAATTTATTATTGAAATTTCAATTAAGATGAAAATTACCAATTATTATGATAAAATGAAAATAAATTAACTTTATTATGATAAAATCATTGGTAGTTGTGTAATTAAAATGTACTACCAAACTCAAATAGTCAAATCAAAAGCTTATTTATTAATTTCCTGAAAATATTTAAGTGCATAAACTTTTCAAGAAAAACTAGGTAAACGAATAGGGAGTTGTAAATTCCTATGATTAGCCCATAAACTACTTCAAACTGCAGCTAATAAATTAGTTCTATGTGGCCATGGCAGATCTGCTGCATGATTTTGATATTATTTCTTATTTCCGCTTGCCTGTATGAATTGATTTCAATGACGATACTAAAAATGGTTCTCATTCACAAGGCTTCTCTTTCGAAATTTGTTTCCATATAAAATGTACTGGACTGGACAAATTCGTGGTGAAATGTGTCATGATTGTCCAGTGTATTGCGCAAACATATATAGTGGTCTGATCATATTGCATCTTATTGGCTCTTCTGACAATAAGTAAGTAAAGGACTTCTCACATATTTGTGTGGTTCATTGCAGTTAATTTTGCATAAGTTGCATGTGTAGGACGTAGAATTCATGTGTCTGGATTTCGATTTCTGGTGCCTTCGGAATATTTGAAGTTGAGAATTAACTTAGCATACGAATTCAATCCCCATTCAGCAATTTCCTTTAATAAAATATTCTAATTTACCGAAAGCACAAATAGATACAATCAACAATTGCAAACTCAGACCCACCACCAACAATGTAAATCAAACACTACACGACATCTCGAAAAGCTTTAATTTTTCCGAAAACACTAACACATGAAAAAAATACACAATGCCAATAACAAGAATCATTAAGTTCAATGCTAATACCTAAACATGATATACACATACACAAATACATAAAAGACAAATAGAAATGATTAAAAAGAAACGAAAATCACAAGAATAAAGGGAGAAAAAATTAAATACTTGTACAAGAAAAGCGTGAAGATTGGGACTCGATCAGGTTTAAAAATTAGATCTCAAATTAAAAATTATATATATATATATATATATATATATATGTAATAATATTAACATTATATAGATCGTAGAAGCAGGGGGGATTATCGAATGCAAAGCATGGTGGCACTTAGAGGCGCAACCGAAGAAAGCGGTAACAACGGCAGGGGTGATCGGCGTGAATGTGTCGAAATAAACAACAGGGAGAGATGCACAATGAGGGAGGGATATATTCACACCCCCGTACCTTTAACTTTTTTTTGGTTTGATGGAGTTTCCAAATCGTACTTCGACGATTTTCTTTAAGCCTTCGTTGAAATCTTACTTTTTTGATGTTTTTCTCCACTTCCTTTTTGACGATTCTTGATACCTTGAAGAATCTGCACATACGATGCACATACGAGTAAATACTTTAATGTCACTTATGATTATGATGATCTTGAAAAGAACAACTACAAGAATCTTGAAACATATCAATTAAAGAAATCTTATCAAAAATCTTTTTCAACATAGGTCTTGATTATAGTTGTTCTGGTAAGTGTTCTACATGTGTTCTAGGCTTACAAAAATCAAATAATTGATTTCGAACAATCAATTTTACTTCATTGAATCTTCTTCCTGCACCATATTCTCGTAACTATGCTAGTGAGATATGCAGGATATTAATATCAAAAAAATATTATGATGTACGTGATATGGCAAAATATTATTGCCAAATTTATGAATGATTTTGTATGTAATCAAAGATTGAATTGAAGATTCTTTCCATATGTAAGTTGAATGTTCTACGTATAATACTACATATCTATTTGTAAATGACCTTAAATAGTATCTCTAATTACAATAAAGCCATTTTTTATTGTATTTTGATTTAAAATGAAAATTGATTAATGAATGGTAAGGATTAAGTTCTCTGATTCTCTTGATAAGCAGGTTCTCCATATAACCTTACCATATATATATATATATATATATATATATATATATATATATAATAGAGCATATAGGGGGGTTTCCATGAGCAAATTTATTCATATAAAAAGTTATATTTGTCCCTACTAATTATATCTATTATATATTTCCAGGGGCTATTTGGGTATTGGAACACTAACATATTTATTATTATATTTATTACATTGTTAAGAGATATATGTAAATATATTCTGTTGTACTTGGTTTCCGTAGTTTGTGTAGTCTGTTATGATTGTGTAGTCTGTTACCTTATTTCTCTCCTAGATTGTAGCATAGATAAATGCTTGTATGGTGTATATATTGATACGTGATGGAATGAGAAAGGAGAGGAAAAACATTCCCCATATTCTTTTATGGTATCAGAGCCTTAGGGTTTTCTGAATTTTTCCGCTGCGCCCTAGCTGTGTATTCCGCCCATCTTCCCCATCTTCCTCTATTTCTTGTCTTTATCATGTCTGCCTCTAAACACTCTTTTCACCCTGCTCTTGCAGTCTCCAACATCAAGAACCACATCTCCATTACTCTTGACATGGAGACGGTTCAATATTCAACTTGGGCAGAATTGTTTAAGGTTCACGCAAAATCTCATCGGGTTTTGCATCACATTATTCCTCCTGCCAAAGGCAAGGAGACTGGAAAGGAAACGGCTTCTTCGACTGCCTCGACTGCCGATGATGAAGAAATGTGGTCGACTCTCGATGCCACAGTCCTTTCTTGGATTTATGCCACAATTTCGAATGATCTATTGCATACCATCCTTGAACCTGATGCAACTGCAATGGAGGCATGGAATCGATTGCGTGACATATTTCAGGATAATAAGCATTCTCGGGCCGTAACTCTCGAGCATGACTTCTCAACCACCAAAATGGAGCACTATCCTAATGTATCTGCTTATTGTCAGCGATTGAAATCATTGGCTGATCAATTGCGAAACGTCGGAGCTCCGGTGTCTGATAATCGCCTAGTGCTTCAGCTTGTTTCTGGTCTCACAACCGCGTACCGTGGGGTGGGTACGCTGATTCGTCAGAGTGATCCCCTTCCGCCTTTCTACCAGGCTCGCTCCATGCTCACGCTCGAGGAGGCAGGCATGGCCAAAGAGGCAGCGATGGGCTCAGACTCTGCCATGGTCATTGCAGCCCCGAATGATGTGGATGACTCATCTTCTGTTTTTGCTCATATGGGTCAATCTAAGGGACTGCAAGGTCGTAAAAATCAGGGAGGCCGTAAGAATTCTGGTGGTGGTCGTGGCAACAGGGGTGCGAAATCAGGCCGTGGTGTTTCCGGTGGTAAGTCTGGTCGGGGAAATGGAGGTCCAGTTGGTCCAGTTTTCAGTCAGCAGCAACAAGGTGGACAACAACAATGGTATCCTGGTGGGTGGCCTTCATACCCGCAATGGGGTTGGCCCCAATGGCCTGCTCCTCCCTGCCCATTTCCCACGCAGGGTTGGTCCCGTCCACCACCAAACCGTGGTCCTGGAGTATTGGGTCAGAGACCTCAGCAAGCTTATATGGCTTCTTCACCAACTGGTCAACCCACTTATGCACCAACGGACATTGCTTCAACTATGCACACCATGACCCTCAATCCGCCTGATCCGTCGTGGTATATGGACACTGGTGCAACATCACATATGACATCCTCTAACGGTAATTTTTCGTCTTATTTTAATTTGAGCAATAATTCTAGTGGTGTTCTTGTCGGAAATGGTCATTCGATTCCAGTACATGGTTATGGTCATACATGTTTACCCTCTCCCAATCCTCCATTATCTTTAAATAATGTTCTCCATGCTCCCAAAATCATCAAAAATCTCATTTCAGTTCGAAAATTTACAACTGATAATTGTGTTTCGGTTGAATTTGATCCTTTTGGGTTTTCTGTGAAGGATTTTCAGACGGGGATGCCTCTCATGAGATGTAATAGCCAGGGTGATCTTTATCCTCTCACTTCTTCAATCAACACTCAAGATTATTCATCTGCTTTTGCCGCTATTTCTCCATCTCTATGGCATGACCGGTTGGGACATCCGGGACATGCTATTTTAGATGTTCTTAGAGTCAATAAAAGTGTTGATTGTAATCGTCGTACTAGTTCAAGTGTTTGTCGTTCCTGTGTTTTTGGGAAACATATTAAGTTGCCTTTTGAGTCATCTAATTCGAGTACTATTTCTCCTTTTGACATGATTCATAGTGATATTTGGACTTCTCCAATTTTGAGTTCTGCAGGTCATAGATATTATGTTTTGTTATTGGATGATTATTCTAATTTCTTATGGACGTTTCCGTTGGCTAGGAAATCTGAAGTTTATGAGAAATTTTCAATTTTTAAGGCTCACATTCTTACCCAATTTGAACGTAATGTCAAGACTATGCAATGTGACAATGGGGGGGAATTTGATAATACCTCTTTTTGGGATTTTTGTAAAAAAAATGGAATGTCTTTCCGATTATCTTGTCCCCATACCTCACCTCAAAATGGGAAAGCAGAACGCAAAATAAGAACTATTAATAATGTCACCCGTACTCTTCTTTCCCATGCTTCTCTTCCCCCATCATTTTGGCATCATGCTCTACAAATGGCAACATATCTCCTTAATATACTTCCTAGCAAACTATTGGGAAATCAAACTCCTGTTCACATTCTATATCATAGGGTCCCTTCTTATTCTCATCTACGGGTTTTTGGGTGCTTGTGCTATCCCCTTTTCCCTTCTACCACCATAAACAAATTACAACCGCGATCTACCCCTTGTGTTTTTTTAGGTTTTCCTCCTAACCACCGTGGGTACAAATGCTATGATCTTTCTTCTAATAAAATCATCATTTGTCGCAATGTAATTTTTGATGAGGATACTTTTCCATTTGCTAATTTGCATACTCCTGCTGCGGATACCTATGAGTTTTTGGATGATGGGGTGTCTCCCTATACTATATTTCACCTACAACAGCCTTCTACTCAAGAGAATCCAAACTCCACTCATACTCAATCTTTTGACCAACCCACATCTCCACCACCTATGCCATCCCCACAATCAGCCTCATTATCTAACTCTCCTATTGCCCGACATGACACAGGCCCAACCACTCCTCTTCCTCCTCCTAATCCAATTTCTCGCCCCACTATGGTCACAAGGAGTCAGCATGGTATTTTTAAACCAAACCAAAAGTACCAAGCTCATGTTACTATAACGAGGTCTCCTTTGCCTCGTAATCCGGTACATGCCCTTCGTGATCAGAACTGGAAACTGGCCATGGATGATGAGTTTCATGCTCTTATTAAAAATAAGACGTGGGAGTTGGTACCCCGTCCGTCTGGTGTTAATGTTATACGGTCTATGTGGGTTTTTGCTCATAAAATGAAGTCTAACGGTGATTTTGAGAGGCATAAAGCCCGACTTGTAGCTGATGGCAAAACTCAACAGGTGGGCATCGATTGTGGTGAGACATTTAGCCCGGTTGTCAAACCGGCCACTATTCGAACAGTTCTTAGTCTCTCTCTCTCTAAGAACTGGCAAATTCATCAGTTGAATGTGAAGAATGCTTTTCTTCATGGTGAGTTACAAGAAACAGTATATATGCATCAACCTTTGGGTTACAGGGATCGGACTCATCCAGATTATGTCTGTCGCTTGATTAAGTCCTTATATGGGCTTAAGCAAGCACCCCGGGCTTGGTATAAGCGATTTGCAGATTTTATGTTGTCTATTGGTTTTACTAATAGCACGTGTGATAACTCCCTGTTCATTTTCAGAAAAGGATCAGAAATGGCATATCTTTTACTATATGTTGATGATATAATACTCACTGCTTCTTCAGATGCTCTCCGTTGTTCTATTATGGCCCTTCTTAGCTCGGAATTTGCTATGAAGGATCTTGGTCCCTTGAATTATTTTCTTGGTATTGCAGTGACACGACATAAGGGTGGTATGTTCCTGTCGCAGCGTAAGTATGCCGAAGAAATCATTGACCGTGCAGGCATGTCTTCTTGTAAACCGTCTGCTACACCGGTTGACACCAGGCCTAAGATCAGTTCTACCTCCGGGGTTCCATATGAGGATCCGACACTTTATCGGAGTTTAGCAGGAGCTCTTCAGTATCTGACGTTCACTAGACCAGACATTTCTTATGCCGTGCAACAGGTGTGCTTACATATGCATGACCCAAGGGTGGATCATATGCTTGCTCTCAAGCGAATTATCAGGTACATTCAGGGTACGTTGGCTCACGGTTTGCATCTATACCCATCTGATTTTTCTGCTCTAGTTTCATATACTGACGCCGATTGGGGGGGTTGCCCTGATACGAGGCGGTCTACTTCTGGGTATTGTGTTTTTCTGGGAGATAACTTAGTTTCTTGGTCGTCGAAACGGCAACCTACTTTATCTAAGTCTAGTGCTGAGGCCGAGTATCGTGATGTTGCTAATGTGGTCTCTGAGTCATGTTGGATTCGTAATCTTCTCTTAGAGTTACATTGTCCGGTTAAAAAGGCTACTCTGGTGTATTGCGACAATGTCAGTGCTATCTATTTGTCGGGTAATCCAGTTCAACACCAACGTACAAAGCATATTGAGATGGATATACATTTTGTACGGGAGAAGGTTGCGCGTGGAGAGGTGCGTGTTTTACATGTCCCATCTCGATATCAAATAGCAGACATCTTTACAAAGGGGCTTCCACAAGTTTTGTTTGAAGATTTTAGAGACAGTCTTAGCGTCTGTAAACCTCCCGCTTCGACTGCGGGGGTGTGTTAAGAGATATATGTAAATATATTCTGTTGTACTTGGTTTCCGTAGTTTGTGTAGTCTGTTATGATTGTGTAGTCTGTTACCTTATTTCTCTCCTAGATTGTAGCATAGATAAATGCTTGTATGGTGTATATATTGATACGTGATGGAATGAGAAAGGAGAGGAAAAACATTCCCCATATTCTTTTATACATAATAATAACTGATATGAACTAATATGCATTTATTATTATGTAATTAATACTTTATGTATCTCTGTATCCATCGATGTTAACTCTATATATTTATATTTCAAAGTACGGTTTTGATTTTAACATTGACCAATTTATTACATATCGTTCAAGTTTGCTTTAACAAAACAAAACATAGCTTAAAATATAAACAGATTTAATATAACCAAAATTATCATTTGCATGTCACGATCGGGTATTACATAAATTCTATTTACTCACAACAATTGCTACGAAGATATGAACAATAAATAATTGTAATATAGAGTATGCCCGTACCTTGCACGGACTACAAAGTTAAAAACACCATACAAAAGATTTCAATGCTAAGGTTTTAATTCAATTCTCACCCATATCGAAATTTATTAAAATATTATTTTTATATTATTTATCCATTTTTTTATCCAATATTCATGAACAGGTTTTTACGATTAAAATCCCTTTTCTACATGAATAAAAAGTATATAATGACATAAAAAGGTAATTGATAAATAAGTTTCTAAATTTACTATTGAAATTTCAATTAAGATGAAAATTACCAATTATTATGAGAAAAATGAAAATAAATTAACTTTATTATGATAAAATCATTGGTAGTTGTGTAATTAAAATGTACCAAACTCAAATAGTCAAATCAAAAGCTTATATTTATTAATTTCCTGAAATATTTAAATGCATAAACTTTTCAAGAAAAACTAGGTAAACGAATAGGGAGTTGTAAATTCCTATGATTAGTTCTGCCCATAAACTACTTCAACTGCAGCTAATAAATTAGTTCTATGTGGCCATGGCAGATCTGCTGCATGATTTTGATATTATTTCTTGTTTCCGCTTGCCTGTATAAATTGATTTCAATAACGATACTAAAAATGGTTCTCATTCACAAGGCTTCTCTTTCGAAATTTGTTTCGATATAATATGTACTGGACTGAACAAATTCGTGGTGAAATGTGTCATGATTGTCCAGTGTGTTGCGCAAACATATATAGTGGTCTGATCATATTTTATCTTATTGGCTCTTCTGACAATAAGTAAGTAAAGGACTTCTCACATATTTGTGTGGTTCATTGCAGTTAATTTTGCATAAGTTGCATGTGTAGGACGTAGAATTCATGTGTCTGGATTTCGATTTCTGGTGCCTTCGGAATATTTGAAGGCACTTCTCGAGAATCATAGGCAGATACTGTATGTGTTTTAGAGGTTGAGGAAAGAAGGTAAAGCACAATATGCTAGAATATCCAGTTCATGATTAGCTGAAGTGCTGAGTTTATTATTGCGTTGGCTGGTCAAGGCCTTTGGTATGGAGCTAGTTTTTTTTAGGTTGAGGTGATGGGCAAATGACATCGACAACATACAGAAGTCGAAAGTGAGGCCTTCTGTGGATGAAATAAGAACATGCAAGTACATTTTGTTTGCCAGGTTTTAAAGAAGTATTCCGTGTTCAAGAAAAAGAGTGAAATTTTGGATTTGAACATCATAAGTTCTTTATGTCCCATTAGTCTGTTGATTACATGCTTTAGCCAACTAGTTAAAATACTGATTGAATTACGACATCCAAGCGGCCAAATTAACAAATTCATCCTCATTTAGGTTTATGTATAGTTAAACCGTAATTGTGCAAAAGTTTAGTATTATTTGTCTTTTTTGTTGAATTATGGGGATGCTTCATCTACTTGTACACTACGTAAATGTAGTCAAATTAGCCATCTCAAGATTTGTATTGTATCGTGACTCAAAATGGCTCTATTCCTGCCCAGCTATTGATGACAAATTCTATCAGTTGGTTTATACGCGTCGCATGGAGGAATGAACAGGGCACAACAGAAGATGCTTCAGAAAAATTAAACAATCTAAAAAAGTGCTGCTAGGCAAGTTGATAGTGCCTTCTATATTACTTAAGATGCTGGATTGGTATATGTTCACAGGGTTCGAAAAACCCAAAGCAGAGTCTTTTTCTGTGGCCCAAAGGTCAGTTTGTTGAACCGTGTCCTACCTTGTATTTCAAAAGAAATTGACAATTTTCTTGGTGTTTCATCTGTTGATGAGGAGTGAAATTAATTTTTGTCTGCAGATCATGTTCACAAGAAATTGACACTTTTCTTCTTGTTTTTTCCATTGATGAGGAGTGCAATAGATTGTTCTTAATATTGATATCTATACTTGATATATGTCAGTATATATGTCAGCAGATTGCAAGGAATTAGTCTCTATAAATGCTTTGATGTTGCTGCGAACTCCTAGAGATTTGCGTTATGGGTTTCTATGTCATCTACGTGCAACAGAATACAAATACTGAATATCCAGATTTCGCAAAAAGTCTGGAAAGGGCCACTTATATGTCAGAAGTGTGATTGGCCGGCAAGCTTTTTCTAGACGTGAAAAGGATTGCACCCAACATCTCCATTGAGCCTTTTACAAAGAGAATGGCGATGTGATCATGACAAGCAAATTCTTGGTTTCTAGGGATTACCTTGTTGATGATTTGAGTACTAAAGTTCATGACGGACTAATATAAAATCGAAACTGACTCTGAAGGTTGCAGTGGTAGTAAAATGAGAGTATTTTGGAAGAAAAGAAAAAATTGACATAAGGAAAGACGCTGAAGCCATTACTTTGGCAGTCAAGTCCTTGAAGAAAAATGCGAGGACCTGGTCTATCAATAAAAACAGTTGTTACATTGTTTCATGTATTACTGGGGTGTCTACAATGCAAGAATGGATTATCCTCAGTTTCCATGGTGCGCTTGACTGTGACAAGCTGATTTACTGATAGAAAGCAAGAAAATATTCTGCTGGAGCTTATGCAACTACTATGACTCATGGATTTGCTGAATGTTTGGTAACCTTTTATAATCGGTTGGTCTTTCGATTTCAAAGCATTAAAATATTTAAAATTTGGGCTAAATAGAATTTTCACAATCAAATTATTTTATAAAGAAGAATCATTAATGTAGTTACATAAAGGTCCTTGTCTTGCACAGGTTTACCCCTGCTTTAAGTGGTCTATGTATTGCAGAAGATCTTACTTGTAAAAGTGTATATATCTGTTACTTTTAGAGTAATCAGCACTTTGCACCCCTTATCTTTGGGCGTTTTTTCAATTTGGTCTCAAACTATGTTTCTTGACAGATTGCACCCCTATGGTTTCAAACTCGCTTCAATTTGCACCCTTTTGACCAAATTTCGTTCACTTTGACCGTTACTATTAGGCTAATCAAGGGTAAATTGACTGTTTCTTGAATAAATCTTTGTATTTTTACCCTCGCTCATCCTAATAGTAGCGGTCAAAGTGGACGAAATTTGGTCAAAAGGGTGCAAATTGAAGCGAGTTTGAAACCATAGGGGTGCAATCTGCCAAGAAACATAGTTTGAGACCAAATTGAAAAAACGCCCAAAGATAAGGGGTGCAAAGTGCTGATTACTCTTACTTTTATTTAGATCAGAATAGCATATAATTTACATTTTAAAACTTTGATCTGATTCGAAAGACCCTCCTACCGACAACAAAAATGTAATAGTTCCTCAGTAGCATAGACTGATGAGATCGATAATAGCATAGAGATATACGTAGTTTAGTACTTACATTAGTACAACTTGGGCAACGCTGCATTCAAACAAACATAAGCTGATCATAAGCTAGCTTTATCTGTATTGTTCCAAAAGCATCTCAAGACTCAAAGGCATTGGAGATTTTGAAAAATGCATATCTAATAAAATAAGAGGTGGATCCTCGATGTCTCCTCCTCTAAAAAGTTTATTACTTGGGAACTGAGAGCACTGATTAATAAACTAATGCTGATTTGATCTGTAGGAAAAGAAATGCAGAAGAATAATACAAGGGGAAACAAAAGCTTCATGCAGGATCATATACATGTTGCTCAACTATTTTGATTTGGCTAATTAGAGACCCTAATCGAATTTAGCTATGGTCATTTTAGTTGGCAAGTACTTGTAGGATAGTTTTGATTTCAATAACGTTTTTCAATCTTCTTGATAAAAAAAGTTGACTAATTACCTTATGTAATCTTTAATTTAGAAGGACTTGCAATTGATTAGAAAGCTTTACGGCATCTTGTATGAGCGAGAGAGATAGGGGGAAGAGGGAGGGAGAGAGAGAGAGAGATATCACATTTTAAATACTTAATCATGGGAGAGGTAGCCCAAATTAATAGTTTTAACTTTTAAGTGTATTAATGGAATACGCACACATGTATGATAGTATTAAATAAAGTGGTATATGGACTAGTATTTGCATGGGAATCTACGAGAGTATGGGACTCTGCTACAGAGGTACATAGTTATAAGATTTAATGGGGACAGACAGGACTGGAGAAGATAAAAGCAGCTAATGTCCAAAGCAGAACACACTTTTATAATCTCCCTCTCGCTCTCTTTTTCTAGTATTCAAATATCTTATGAAGCAAAGCATATATTCTTCTTGCACATTACTACACACCAACTGCAGGGGCTTGCTTTCCCCTGTAAGTATCTCCCCCTCCTAGCCTTACCTTCTCATCTTTTGTTTTTCAATGCAATAACATACATAAAATTTTGTATATATATTCCTTCCCAAAGTCCGCAAGTTAGGCCAAGTTTCGGTCATTGATGAGAGTCAGAATGTTTGAGGATATTTGTTGTTTTTCCGTACTCAAGATCAACTACTGATGCTTTACCTTCATGTAATCTCTGTAATTGTTTTGAGTAATTAACAATACAAGCCACAGACGAAACTACTCATATCCTTGCGGAATTAGTTTATTAATCTATCAGAAGCCTTGAACAGAGAATCAGAGTCTATTAACAACATGAACGTGTTGACAGGAAGCTCAAAAGCTTCTTGGCATCCAGTTATAACCACTGACACAACCACCCCAAGCTACTGGTTGAACTGGAGGGTCTTCATTTGTGCCATTTGGATTATGACATCTATTGCTTTTACAGTGTTTCTAATTACAAGGTACGAAGGGCCTCAGAATTCAAGAAGTAAAAGTAGGGAAAGACAAGAAAAGAAAACATCTGGTGGATTGTTGTATGAGGATGAACTCTGGAAGCCATGCCTCAGAGGAATACATCCAGTGTGGTTGCTTGTATATCGACTGGTTGCTTTTTTTGTGCTTTTAATAATGCTTAGTTTAAATGGTGCAGCTGATGGTGGCAATATATTTTGCTACTACACTCAGTAAGTTGTTAATTTCTTATATCTTTCGGTATCCAAGCTGTTGCATGTTCCCTCAGCTATTTCTCAAAATAGTAAACTAACTGTTTAATATTCTTGAAAGATTTATCAGACATTCTGTCTCTTTGATGTTAGAATTATAGCACTTGTTTCAGCATTAGTATATTGAGTTTTCTTGCTAATGACATTGGATGCAAAACAGGTGGACTTTTACTTTGATTACCATCTATTTTGGGGTATGTTCAACAACCTTCTTTGATTTTAAGTTATTCAATGATTCATATCACAATGTGTACTTATATTATGATATCACATTTTAGCTCGGATCCTTGATCTCCATGAATGGATGTTACAAGCACCACAAAAAAGTGGGTGGTGATAGAATTGCTAACCTGGAGGTGGAAGGAGATGCTGAGCCACCAAAATTTACTGAAGTGGCCGCTTCAACCAAAGAATTTGCCTGCAATGGACAAGAATGTGAACTTGCAGGGTTCTGGGGCTACGTTTTTCAAGTTATTTTCCAGGTAACTTGCCAGGATTTCAAATACTAGTGCAAGATTTTCTATAACTGATCTAGAAGTCAATCTAATTGAGTTGTAATTAATTAGTTTATCATAAATTCATAATGACCTCTATTTTTGCAAACAGATGAATGCAGGTGCAGTGGTGCTAACAGACTGTGTATTTTGGTTCATAATTGTACCATTTCTTACCAGCAAAGATTATGATCTAAACTTGGTAAGTTTCCTCTTTTTTTCTTTTTTTAATCTGAGCTGCTAATAATTCAATCTCTTCATATTAAGCTTTGATATTTTTTAAAAATGTAATTACACTTTTGCAGTTGCTAATAAGTATGCACTCAATCAATGTTGTTTTTCTGCTTGGTGAGGCCGCATTGAACTGCCTGGTAAGTTGCAAGCAACTCCTAAACAAATATATAGGTAGATACAGTTTGCAACTTCACTAATGTTGTATGAATTCTTTTCAGCGGTTTCCTTGGTTTAGAATTGCATATTTCTTTCTGTGGACAACAGTTTACGTTATTTTCCAGTGGATTTTACACTCAGCTCTGTCGACTTGGTAAGAAACTCCTCTTTATAGCAAGCTTGTCATGAATTCGACCTTAAACAAATTCCTACAGAGCTGCATGATGTTTTCCACTTCTTATAATCACCACTCCTTTTGTTTTTTCCATCCTAAACAGGTGGCCATATCCATTTCTTGACCTATCAAACCCACATGCTCCTTTATGGTATGCAATCTAAAGTCTTCATTAGTTTGTTTGTGTGTGTTGTACTTGAAAATCTTAGCATTGGAAAACTAATACAAGAGTATGCTGGAAACTGAAATCTGCAGGTACTTGTCGATAGCTTTGTTACATATACCGTGTTATGGCATTTTTGTTTTCATAATGAAGCTCAAACACACTGCGTTTTCAAGATTGTTTGGTCCGTCTTACCACTAAGTCTACTAATATCGATCTAGTGCGGTAAAAACTGTCGAGAAAATTTTAGCATGGAGAGCTGGAGTTCGTAATTCCAAGTGTATAAAGCAAGACACAAGCTACTCGTCAATGAGATTGAAGAGTGAATCACCATAAGCCCGATAATAGCTTTGATACAAGTTAAGTTACCATTTCTCCGAACCCGATTAATTTGTATTTATGCTTGTTCTTTGTGTATTAATAGCTAAATACATGTTTGCACAATTTACACAAGGAAAGGAAAATATTTAGTAGCAAACTGGTTGTGGTCCTTTGGAAGTGAAAACAGAGTGAGTGAGTGTGTGTTTGTGTGTGTTGCTTCCATTGGAAAGGATAATTCGATTATTCGAATTCTAATTAATACAAAAGCAAAAAAGTTTTAATATGGAGCTGTAACATCCCACGTCGATTAGAATAAGAGTGTTTGGGCTCTTTATAGATACAAGTCAATAGCTAATGTATACCAATTTGCTAGCATTTTTGTAGTGAAATTAGTTCCCAAGGTCATGGGTTCGAATCCTCTATATAACAATATTTCAGTCCAAAAATGCTAGCAAATTGGTATACATTAGCTATTGACTTGTATCTATAAAGGGCCCAAACACTCTTATTCTATGCTAGCAAATTGGTATACATTAGCTATTGACTTGATTCAATGCTAGCAAATTGGTATACATTAGCTATTGACTTGTATCTATAAAGGGCCCAAACACTCTTATTCTAATCGATGTGGGATGTTACAAAAGGTATATTACAGTAGCTACTGTGTGTGCGCGTATTCGTAAGGTGGATGATGACCTGTGAAAGGCAATAAGCTAGTCAAAAGTGAAAATGCTAGTACTATACTTCTTTAATCTTTTTAGCTTTTTCTTTTTCCTTTATTCAGATCTCGACCAGATATATCCATCATCCGAAAATCCGACAAATCATATTGATGTTTGTTTATTTATTTGAAATATTATTCCTAATTGAAAATTTGCTTATATTTTGGTACTAATGTACTATTCCGACAAATCATTTTGTTTATGTACTGATTTATTCCCGGATTAAATCCAGACTTTCATCCAAAATAGAAGGCCTGAAGGCCCTCCCAGACGGATTTTTTCAGTCCAAGCTTTTTTCCAAGTCAGAAGCATACTTTAATTATACCAAGTAAAAAAACAACAGGTGAAAAATAGCAACAGAAAAAAAGTATATTAAAATAAGAAAACAATCAGGTTTATGACATTATGTTTACAAAGAATACAGATGTTTACATCAAAAAGAAAAAAAAATTAAGTGAAGACACTACGGTATACATCCTATAACTATATCTTTTGCAAGCCACCAGGCACGAACAGTATCGGTATCGAGTTTCTCAAAAACACTAAGCCAACAGGCCAGCCAGATACGAATGCACACTCTGCTTCGCCAGCTATAGTATAGATATGGTATAAAATGCATGCACTCAAAAAGAGGAGCTTGGTAATGAACCCATTGAGATAACATTATCCTGACCTTTACGCACCAATAACTTCTCCAGTTTTGCCTTTGAGAACAATCCAGACAGAAAGTTAGCTGATGACCAGGAATCGTCCTGCCTACCAAGCAAATCCAAAGTGCCATTTGCATCACCTCCGCTATTCATACTTCCTTTACTTTCAAGCCTCTTGGTCTCATCTAGCTTTATCTGGGCTCCGCAAGGACAAGTTGCTATCTTTTTGAAGCATAGTTTGTGGAAAACCACCTTACAGGATCTGCACCTTTCAACCTCCCCTTCCTGTTTTTAGATGCTACCAATCAAAAACCATGGTAACTCACAGCAATTTGCAGGACTAACTATTTTAAACTTCTGGTACTTAGAACTTTTTTATTCGAGGAAGATGTACTATAATGATGACTCAACTTTTTACGTACATCCCTTCAATTAGCTTACATGATACAGTCTGTACTGGACTACTGGTAGTACTCGATCTATATAAAAGTAGTAATGGATTCTTAGATTCTTATGCTAGCTTAAAGTCAACTAAGCGACTTCAGAAAAAAGAAACAGTTGAGGCATCATCTTTTCTTTTTCTGATATACTAGTAATACTTCGAGAATTACTAGGACTTGGGCCACTTGGCAAACAAAGAAGCAAAAGGGAGCATTAACTATTGAGAGACTGATTACTCCATTACTCCAGTTACCGATAAACACATCAAATTGCTTTTGTACATATCCTTCTCATAAGATCATACTTTTAAATAGTAAAACAATGAAAATGAAAACTAATTTCTCCCAGACCGAAACTTGATGACAAGAACCACCCGAAATAATAATGTGCAAGGTTATGTATGCTTACCTGGAAAGGAAAAATGAGAGAAGATGGATCATCACAGGCTTTTCGAGCATTACACGGTACACCCACATCACAGCATACGAGACATTGCTCTGTGATATGTTCCAGGATTTTCTTTGAGACATTTTCTACCATAACCGGAAGTGCTGAAAACAGAATTTTAAAATTAAGAGTAAGAGAGGAGGTGAAAAGATGTTCCTCGACTGTTTAAGAAGCTTGTAACAAATAAACAATAAAGCCTATTCATGCTTCCTTCGAATGTCGGAAACAAAGTATTCAAGGCAGGATAGTGACATCATATAAATGTGAGCTGGATAGTGTGACAAACAAAGGTCATGCCTTAGATTAATGTAGAAGTGTCAAAGGAAACATTAAAATATAGTCTCCACACTCCAATTTTTTTTTTCCCGACAAAAACTTTCCACCAGCAACACACGTTCATACACAATATACTAGAGAGAACCCCTTGACATATTGGAGATGATAAAAAAACGCTTATGTAACTTCTGTTGTTCTAAAGAAAGAAATTTAAATTAATCTTGAGAAAGGCCATATGACTAAACCTACATTTATTAGTTAGTAGTATACTATTAAACATCCCGAGTATATTACTATCAGACTATAATTTCTATCAAACAACACGCGCACAAGAAAAAAAACCAGTGATAAACTTCTGGTAAAATTGCTAACCTGCAAAAACACCTCTCGAAAGATCAATCAGATCTTTAAGTGCAAAGAAATCATTGCTTTCAAGAAGGTACCTCCGAGATCCAAGCCCTATGAATATGGTTCTGCGGAAAGGGCATCTAACATGTGGAAGCATAGCTCCAATCCTTTTCCTAACATTCGTAACATGTTGAAGTGCAGGAACTTTTGAGAAAAGAAGAGGATTGACTGCGCTGACGCACAACATGGGCTGGTAGGAGATAGCAGATTTAAACAAGTAAATTCAAGAAAGTCGGCTTAAAATAATATATTAACACACACACACAAAGAAAGAGAAAAGCTATACCCACGTATACATGGAAACGGGATTAAAAAAAAAGACTAAAAATACAAGCATTTCGTTATATGTGCTTTTCCCAAATTATCCCATAAAAAGTAAATCTAATTGATTAAATAAATTATTTGCTACATGCATTAATTTACCTGGTCATGGATAGAATCGAGGTAATACTTAGCCATTTGAGAAACTGGATATTGAGTAAAATCCCAGGAATGCAAAACTCTGGCTGGCAAGACAGCAGTCTCATTTGTATGGCATGAAGCACAAAATAACTGACCGCTGTACTCACACAGACGAGGTTTGCCCCATCCAAGAGTCTGTACTAAATCCTGTATGCGGGTTTTTCCATCATCAAAATGTTTGTGGCATCCCGAACATGTGTAATGTTGAGCTTCTAGAATCTGTTTCTTAGATTTGTTTGGCCAGATATTAACAACAAGGGATATAGTTGTGCCAAAGGCAGATATGTTTTCCACACCATCTCCAGTAGGGAGTGTTGACTGAAGCATTTCATTATTAGATGCAGGAAAACAGGGATCATCCTTTGGAGGGGACAAGAACCAAATCAGTGGACCTGAATGACTGGAAGAATATTGGGAATTAATAAGGGATTGCAAACAGTCTTTAATAAGAACACTTCTCTCTGCAATGACAGCTGGAGAAGCATTCCCAAAAATCTTTCTAGATTCTTTTTCTACATAGGACCAAGGAGAAGGAAGAATCCAGCCTTGATCCTCAAATAATGTCTTCAACCGGCGATAGAGAGTACAAAAATCACGGTATCGTCTTTCAACTTCCCACGTATCCTCTCCACTCCACACTTGTAACTTATAAACAGTGTATTCCTTCACTCCAACTAGTCTTTCGGTCAGTGAAACGTTCCCATTCTTTTGCCTTGCACCAACAACATCCACCTTATCAATTCTCAGAGGGCGGTTCATTAGTACATAAGCATTTTCAGAACTTGAAGTTGAAGCTGTAGACCCACCATCTCTTAATGGCATACTTATCTGGGACCGAGATGACCTATTACTCTGTACAAATCTAGCCCCATGAGATTCATTAGAATCGAGTAATATGTCTTCCATCTCATGGACAATCTCATCGTAATATTCATTTATTTTATGACTTCCTACCTGCAAGAGATGACAAAACTAGATATAATCACACCAGAAGCATCATAAAATCACAAATTTCGTATCGGAATCGGATACAGTTTTAAGATAAACCAAGTTTGTTTCGGAGGATTATAATCCCGGGATTATTATCTGGGGTATAATAATCCCATCATTAACAATCCCATGGATATAATCCTTTAAATTATCTTATCGCGAGCTTGTTTTGAAGTATTACGTTTAGGATTGGACTATTAGTCCTTTAAAATTTTATAATCCTTTAAGTTATCCTATCCCATGTTTCTTTTGAGGAATAATACATGGGATTGGACTATTATCCTTTAACTTTCCTAATCATATGTTTTTTTACAAAAATAAAAATAAAAAATATTTGACTTGCTAATGAGGATTAAATAATACCTCCTCTAACCAAGTATTAGAGGGAATTAAAATCCTAACACTTAATCCAACAAAACAAACATGGGATTAATTTTAAAGGATTATAATCCTTGGACTAATACCAAATAACTTTTTATACAACAAACATGAGATTAAAAAATTCAAAGGATTATAATCCCATCCCATACTTAACACCATGAAACAAACATGGCCGAATAAAAGGTTATCCATAAACCAATTACAATCTGCACAGATCCTGCAAAGAATTAATGATGTCATTTCATATGTATACATACATACAAATTTTCATCCACTTATTTTCTTGGGATATATATTGAATACATATAAACATTCACTCATTTATATATCAAGCATTTCTTTAGTCCTCTTAATGTATCAGAAATAGTAAATTACAAGTTTATACTAGCATAGTGCTTAATATATATTTCAGCCAGTTAAGGGAAGAAAGTAGCAGTTTGCTGACCTTAACTGGTGCCGGATGATTAGGAGCAGGCAATTCCTTCATTGTCCTACTTACAATATTTTGTGCCTGCAATGAATTTGATATATGGTCCTCAAGGGATTCCTTCATTATAGCTTCTTCCATTGGAGTGGAAGGGAGATGACTAAATATATTTTCAGAGGGAGAATCCAAGTGCTGTTTCGTTTTCTCATCATTCTTACTTTTAGAGTTTAAAATGCTATTTTCTTCTTTATTACCTGTGCACAAGTGTACGCCTTCTAATTTATTATCGCCAATATTCAAAGCTGCTTTCAAAGCTAGGTCTTCTACTAGCAGATCATGTTCCTTCACATATAAATCTCTCTCGGAGCACATCTGAGGCAAGTCTGCTGGTTGGCTAAGACCTACAGATTTATGATTTTCAGCACAAATATAATTTTCCCCTGCATCACCAAATTTCAGAAGACTATCTGTAGCACAGCTTCCAATATCTGAATTTAATTTATTCGCATCTTGTACTCGATTGCCATAAGAAAGAATGTTTTTTGCACCTTCTTGTTGCACTGGCAAATTTGTATTTTGTAACCTATTGCTAGATGCAAAAGTTGAATGTAAATTATCTGTATCACTTCCAGCAGTTATTTGTTCCTGAACCCATAAGTCATCCGGTGCCATTGATGTTAAAGGATTTGCACATGTTTCCTGCATATAATCATCCCAATCATCTGAACCAAATGCTACAGAAGAGTTCATACGCAATGCATTTTCATTTCTTCTCATTTTATCTATGTTTCTACCATCATATAAATCAATCTGCTTTTCGTCACCTGTACCATGGCCAAATGATGAATCCTCGCCTTCTGAATATTCATACCTAGACGAGGCTTCACCCTCATCCGAACTTCTTCCACCATTTATCACGTCACATCCCATATCAGTTTCTGTATTTACCAAATAACTGTCAACTTTATCAATACTTGTGGAAATATGGGAATCACCGTTAAGAATAGCCACCCCACTCGTTGACACGGTTTCCTGGTCAGCTTCTACATTTTCTTCCTGCACAAAACGATCACTATGACTACTTTGCATCACCCCAGACGTAGCACAATCCCATTTCAAGACACGCCCACCACCATCCTCACCAAAAAGCCCCTCATCCAAAGCAGTACTCAAGTCAGGAATCTCTCCCACTCTACCCTGCACACCAAAATCCGTAAAACCCAAAGAACCATCATTTAAATTCACCACTCCCTCATTCCTCACCAACCCTTGTCCAAATCCCAAACCATTCCTCCTGTCCGAACCAATCCTAGCATCACTCGATCCAACCTTCCTACTCAACTCCGGTACCTTGTTATCATCGAATTTCCTCTCAAAACTCCCTCCCAAACTAAACCCATCCAAACTCCTAAAAGACCCAAACTCCGATTCAGCATCACGAAAAGGTCCAACAGAACTACACATACTAGGGGTCCCCATAACCGAATTGGCACTACAATATCTATCAAACTCCGACTCACCACACGACGAATATCGCGACGAAACAGGCGAAAGATTGAAACTTTCATCAAATTGTTGTTGAGCTTGCCATGGCAAAAACTCAGCAATATGATCTGATGAGTTTTCGCCATCTCCATTTTTCATTTGATCATACAAAAATTAATCTTTATAATTCAAGAATTGATATCAATTGAACAGATAATAAGTTGAATGGATCATACACTAGTAGAGTCGTGTAAGTATCAAATACATGTGTATATATGTATTAGGGTTCGGATAATTGAACTAAGATAACTAAATTGAAATTTGAAAATTAGAGTTGAGTTGAGAGAGAGAGAGAGAGAGAGAGAGAGAGAGAGAGAGAGAGAGAGAGAGAGAGATGACCTGAAAATTCAAATTAGGCGTGCGTGTGTTGTTGTGACGGAGAAAGGTTGGGAAATCTGGGGAGCAGAATTCATGTGTTCACACTTCACATGTGTAATTTTATCTCAATGTGTTGTTTTTGTAAAAAAAACAGAAGTGAAGATATCTCCGGGGAAAAAAAAATTACTTTAACGATTTTTATGAGAAAACCTCCGTTATTGAAATCATTTCTGAAATCCGTCAAAAATTAGTTAAAATTTTGGAACCGATTCGGTTTATTTTATAAAAATCGTCAATAAATTATCGATTTTTCAACCAAATCATCCGATAAATCGTAAATCGATATCTCAATTGAATGGTTCCAATTTCCGAAAATTACAACACTTCAGAAAATTAAAAATTTGGTTTATGGGAACCGATCGTATCTGTACAACTCATCTCGTAAAAATGTAAAAATGACACTAATTAATAACTAATTTGAAATTTTGTAATCGTAAATGTGTCCAAACTAGAAAAATAAGTACTCCCTCCGTCCCAAAATAAATGTCCCTTTTCTAAAACAAATTTGTCCCAAATTACTTGTCCCTTTTCTCTTTTCAATGCAAATTTAAGTGTAGTTTTACAAAACTATCCCTACATTTATTGTATCAAAATTTTGACTTTTTTAAACTTAACTCTATTCTCATTTACCAATGTATTAAATAAGGGTATTAGTTGTAAAATTTTATTCAACTAACTTTATCTTAATATGTGTGCTTTTTAGAAAAGGGACATGTAAATTGGGACGGGGGAGTACATAGGATGACTAAAAGTCAAATTTAATTGTTTTTCGCTAAATGTTGACAAGAATATTATCAAGATTGATCATTCATATCATCGTGTAACATTTTTTGAAAAGTGTTAATACACATTCAACATAAGTTTATTATGTTCAAACATTTCTTTTTAATCAATTTATGATAATTCTAATGTATGATATATGGATATCTAAGAATTAATGAATTATGAAACACTTTTTTAGATCTTTGTTGCCCAAAATATCTGATGTCACAAAATGTAACCATAATGTCACTCAGTTGCGTAACCTGAAAATGTGCATGTCCACTACACCCGTGAAAAATGCGTATATAACGGTATAATTCTGATATGCTCTTAAAATATAGTGGATCCCAAGTTTGCTTATGAAAAATGTGTTTTGGGTCACACGTACATGGGAATGGAGAATGCGTGTAAACATAGAATTCCACACCACAATGCATATGCGGTTCTGTTGATTTTCTTATTTTGGTTGTACGCAACATACTTATGCATATATAGTTGCTTAAATTGGACATCTTGTCCGATTTTTAGTATTTTGGATAAATTTTAATTTAAGATGCTAAAAATGATATTTACCCGGATATCAAGTGATACACATTCTTTTTCTAGATAATATATATATATATATATATATATATATATATATATATACTATTATATTAAAGCCGAAACATTTAAAGTTTTGGTTTTCTCCTAAGTTTTGGTTTTCACTCTAATTATTTAATTTTAAATTATTTATAATATAAAACAAATCAAATAAATTCCGTTAAACCAATACAGAGTAGTATTTTATATTTACACCATTAGTCTATCTATACTATTATATTAAAGCCGAAACATTGAAAGTTTTGGTTTTCTCCTAAGTTTTGGTTTTCACTCTAATTATTTAATTTTAAATTATTTATAATATAAAACAAATCAAATGAATTCCGTTAAACCAATACAGAGTAGTATTTTATATTACTATTATATTAAAGCCGAAACATTGAAAGTTTTGGTTTTCTCCTAAGTTTTGGTTTTCACTCTAATTATTTAATTTTAAATTATTTATAATATAAAACAAATCAAATGAATTCCGTTAAACCAATACAGAGTAGTATTTTATATTTACACCATTACTAATACAGCTAAACTTAAAACCTCCGTTGCCTTACAGACATTGAAAGTTTTGGTTTTCTCCTAAGTTTTGGTTTTCACTCTAATTATTTAATTTTAAATTATTTATAATATAAAACAAATCAAATGAATTCCATTAAACCAATACAGAGTAGTATTTTATATTTACACCATTACTAATACAGCTAAACTTAAAACCTCCGTTGCCTTACAGAACTCTATTCTTCTAAACCTCATTTGCGCAATCTTCATCAATTCAATACACAATCTTCTTCGGCTTTTCTCTTCTTTTTCAACACCATATATCAAACATAAATACTTTTCACATAGCCGTTAGATCTAATAATAAGGAATATTCTTTATTTAAATCCCTCTTCCAAAAATCAAGGTTCAAATCTCATCAACAACAAATTTACATTAAGATTTTATATTATTAATTCTAATCAATACATATCATTTATTAAACTATTATGATTACTAATAAATTCGTAATAAATTATTCTCTATTTTATTTAATTATATAATTTTAAAAGTATTTAAAAGTAACCCGTGCTTCGCACGGGCTATAAGCTAGTACTATTATATTAAAGCCGAAACATTGAAAGTTTTGGTTTTCTCCTAAGTTTTGGTTTTCACTCTAATTATTTAATTTTAAATTATTTATAATATAAAACAAATCAAATGAATTCCGTTAAACCAATACAGAGTAGTATTTTATATTTACACCATTACTAAACCTCATCTGCGCAATCTTCATCAATTCAATACACAATCTTCTTCGGCTTTTCTCTTCTTTTTCAACACCATATATCAAACATAAATACTTTTCACATAGCCGTTAGATCTAATAATAAGGAATATTCTTTATTTAAATCCCTCTTCCAAAGATCAAGGTTCAAATCCCATCAACAACAAATTTACATTAAGATTTTATATTATTAATTCTAATCAATACATATCATTTATTAAACTATTATTATTACTAATAAATTTGTAATAAATTATTCTCTATTTTATTTAATTATATAATTTTAAAAGTATTTAAAAGTAACCCGTGCTTCGCACGGGCTATAGGCTAGTATATATATAATGCCCAACTGTTTGTTTTGCGATTAATGAACAAACGAGTATCTAGCATGCTGATTACATTATTTGGAAAAAGACGATCATATATAGCCGTTGTAATATTGTTAAAGGATCTCTATTCTTATTCACCTGTTAGCACTAAAATCCATGCGGTATTCAAACAATTGTCATTATACCTAAATACCTTCACAACTTCTTCTACTTAAATTTTTCTTCCTTTCCACTTTTTCATCATCTTTCCCGTTGTTTCACGTTTTTCTACAAAAGTATGACACATTTTTTTATCTAATTTTATCTTAAATTGGGAATATTGATTTATTCTCTGTTTCATTTGATTTTATCCTTATTTATTCCTTTCAAAATTTTGTGTTCTATTTATAACGTGTACATATAAATATATAATTAGGATTTTAATTCTTAGAAATTTGAGATTTTTCAACAATTTTCTCATGCTTTTTCGATTAATAAATTACTATTGGTGTTTATTGAAAATATAATATAAATTTTTTAAACTTTATATCAGTGCATGTTTATACGGTGTATCAGTAGAATAACGGACAAATTACAAGATAAGCATATAATTAACATGTAGGTCCATCTAATAACAATAAAAATTACGAGCATTTTTATACATGTTTTTTTCGCATTTTTTCGAGGTCGATCAGATCGAAATAATATACCATTGAAATATAGTCGTTATTAGAATATGATCATTGGAATTCAAAAATATTAATAAAATACTATTTTTGAATTATAACTATCCATTAACTAAATTCATTATAGTATAATCCTTTGCAAGTTCAATAAATTATAGGTAATTATTTTAGATAATTGTTTTAGCTATTTTTCTTGGATATGCTTTTAATGTGGGGTAAAAAATTATTTGATCACTCAACTCATCCCTAACTTCCAAGTGGATCACTCAACTAAAAAAAATTGCAATCAAATCGTTTTACTAATTTAAAACTTAACTGTTAATAACGTCAACTTTTGGATGAAAAACTGACTCAACAATCGGATGTGGCAAAAATGTATCTAATGTGGCACGAACAACTCAGCTGACCCGTATCCAAAATAATAATTTTACCTAATCATCCATTTACGACCCATCCATTTCAATCCATCTTCTTTATTTTTTCTAAAACCTTAAATACATCCTTTTTCACACATAATCTTTTTTTACGTACATACATCTATATCTACGTATCTCCCAAAAAGTACTGTTTCAAACTTATCAGCCTAAAACCTACCACCAAAATTCACCTTGTAAATAATTTAAGTACCCATATGAACATAGAACCACACACTCTAAAATGCGGAAGAATATGAGGAAATATGAAAAGAATTTACCACTTGTGGCTTGGAACTCAAAGGCTGTGTATGGGATTGTTGTTAAAATAAGTGTTGTTGCGAAAATCAAATGACTGTTTGGTAATATTTTTGATATATGCATGTTTTTTATATAATTTATAAAAGTTAATGTTTTTGGTAAGTTTTGATGTTGAAATCAGTAACTGCTTCTAGCAAAAACCGAAAAATAGTTTTTTTCAAAAGCATAGGGGCAAAAGCGCTTTTGAAAAAAGCAATCTTTAAAGTTTATCAAATACCTTTTTAGCTGCTTTTTCAGAAATAAGTTGTTTTTGATGTCTGCAACAACAATACCAAATGGGATCCAAGTCATTTTTTTCACAAGAACCCTCACCCACATCATCAAAACAATCTATTTTATCACCGGAGCAGGTGATCGAAGCCAACCCATCACAACTCAACCTAACATTACTAATTCTAGGATTAGGATTTTTAGAACACCTTATCTCTGGCTACGAAATTGAAAATATGAAGATGGGTGTGATGAATTAATATGTGGTGAACAATTTGAAACAACTTGATTTTGTTTTGTATCCATATATATTTATATGCATATAAATGAGTAAAATAGATATATATGATTTTAGAAAAATAAAGCTGGAGATTATGGATCGGGTTTCTCTAGTGGATGGGTTGGAATTAAGCTAAATGGATATTTTTTATGTGGTGGAGTCTAGTTGAAAGCTGATTACTGATGCGTAAAAATATTTGACGAATTTCAGTTAAAATTAAAGGCGATTTAACGGCCCTAAAATATTTTTAATGTATAATAACCTAATTGCAAGGTATTTTAGTTTAGTGATTTGATTGAAACTTTCTTCAGTTGAATGATTCACTTGAAAGTTAGAGGGTGAGTTGGATGACCAAATCGCCATTTAACCTTTTTTTTAAGTGACCATTTAACCAATATGTATTGAAATTTTAATTTATTTTATAAGAGAAAAAGATTTCCATTGATAAATAGTATCGAGTATACAATGTCCGTAGGAACAGAGTTTCCTTCATTCAAAAAGTATATCATCTAACCGAAAGTAAGCAAGTATATAGTCTCGGACGTTTAGACAATAACGCATTTAATGTCTGTGTTAGTCACAGAGGCATGCCTGTATACATCTAATAACAAGCCTAATTGTTTGTAATGCTTTGCATTACTTACATGACCTCTTAACTGAGGGAACCTCTAGTTGTAGAGTTTCTATTTGTTTTGTACTTATAGTAGGCATCAAATCCTAGTTGTGTAACTGTACTTATATAGTCAAGAATAATGCTTGAAAGAAGTTCCAAAGTTCATGCCTCAAGCAAGAAGATAAAGACTGTCAAATAATCACAGTTGGGATTTGAAGAAATGAAGAATTTGCCTAAGTACCAATTCGAGAAGTATATTTGTTTATTCGAGAAGTCCAGCATTCGAGAAGTCAGGGATTCGATATCTCAAGACACTATTCGATATCTCTAAATACACTGTTCGATATCTCAGAGATTCAATATGTCTATTACTCTGTTCGAGAACTCAAGAAGTCAACAAGTCAAAAATGGTATTCGAGTTCTCAAGGAGTCAACAAGTCAAAATTCCATTCGATATCTCAAGGACTCAGAAAGTTATTTGATATCTCAAGGATTCGACAAGTCAAGTGTTCTATTCGACAACTCAAGGAATCCTGAAGAAAAGAGCTATTCGAGAAGTGATTCGATATGTCAATATAACAGTGTTCGAGAACTCAGAGTTATCGATCAAGTCAATTCTAGTTCTCGAATCACTTACTTAGTTACTTCTCGAATACATTCTTGGAGACAAAATACTGAAGAAATTGTACAAGTCTGAAACCTGCAACAAGCCAATGCACTTTATGGACCACAATCTGTAACGTGCTCTGGAAAGCCTACAAGGAAGCTTGGAGAGATTTAGTAGAGACAAGGGGCTAAAGAAGTGGATCTGAATATGCTTTGCAAAGTCAAATCTGTAACCGTTTGGACACTTACTCAAAAAGGATAGACAGACTAGAAAGTAATTTGTTTTAGCCACCTTATTTGTAGTAAGTAGGTTGTATCCATGTTCTATAAGGATATAGCCTCACTTCCTTAGTCATTAACTTTTTGAGTCAAGTTTTTCATGCACTGTAAGCTATATCTCTCTGAGAAAAATGAAGCTGAGAATACTATCATTTGTATTCTCAGATTGTAGCAACCTTTATTTAATAATACATTAGATTAAAGTGATATTGTGTCTTGTGTTGTTCTTTATCCGCACCTTCACTTTTGCACACACAAACACTTATCTGCTACATAGACTCGAACAAGAAAAGTTCAAGAATCCATTCACCCCCCTCTGTATTCTTTTACTGTGTTCAATACTCAACAAGTGGTATGAGAGCGGGCTATTTATTCAAAAACAGAAAAACGATCATGAGTTCGAATACACCAAAGACTACAGGAACGGTGAAAGTCCCTAAGTTTGAAAAAGAAAATTACAACCTCTGGAAGATAAAGATGATGTTGTTCATCAAAGCCTCTCATCCTTTGTATCCTGAGATTCTCAAGAATGGTCCTTTTGTTCCACAAAAAGAGATACCTGAAAAGACTGTTGGAACCACAACTGTTCCAAGATCTTATGAGGCCAAGGAACCATCCAAATGGATAGAATCAGAAAGGGAGAAGGTTGCTCTTGACAGTCACCTCATGTTGCTAATTATTGATTCTATGGACATGTCAATGTTTGCAAACATTGCATCATACACATCTGCCAAAGAAATATGGGATCACATTGAGGTGTTATGTGAAGGAACTGATGAGGTCAAGGAAAACAAGAAACAGATACTGGTCACACAGTATGAAGCTTTCATGGCACAACCCAAGGAAAGCATTACTGAGATGTTTGAAAGATTTCACAAGCTAGTCACTGAGTTGCAGATGAATGGCAAGGTTTACAGCACCAAGGAGTTAAACATGAAGTTTCTGCTATCTTCACCAAATCATCTAGAGCAAAGGGTCATTTCTCTAAGAGAAAGAGATTTGAACAAAGTCACTTATGAAGTGCTCTATGGAGTATTAAAAACTCATGAGGTTGAGCTGCTTCAGAAAAGGGCTATCCAGGCCAATCAAGGCAGAATGATAAACACATCATGTGCCTTGATTGTCAACACATCTATTCAAGACCTAGAAGAATCTACAAGCCAGCTAAGGATAGAGGAGATAGTAGATGATGATGAAGAAACTGAAGCTGAAGTTAGTGAACTTGTTGAGGAGAAGGACGAAGAAGAGTTTTACACTCTTGAAGAACTAGATGGGATGGAAAACACTTCATATGCTTTCATGGCCAAAAAATTTCCAAACATCAGATTCAAAAGGAATCAACCCTTCAAACCCAAAACCCAAAACCATTCATTCAACAAGAGCAAGGCACCTGTGAAACCAAACAAGAACAAGTTCAAAACCAGCCATGTGGATAGGTCATCTGTAAGGTGTTATAGATGCAATGACCTAGGGCATTTTGCCAGTGAATGCAAGAAGCCTAAAAAGAAGGATAGAGAGTTTTTTGAGCTCGAAGCTAAGTATGAGGCCCTTCTGAAAAAGCAGACACAAGGTAAGGCCTACATTGCTGAAGGGAAGTGTTGGGATGAGTCTGATAGTGATGGAGAGGTACAAGAATTTTGCAACTATGCCTTGATGGCCAATTCCAAGGATGACACATCTCCATCAGATTCTCAGGTACCATCTCTCACTACTATAGATATGTCTGTTTCTGAGTATAAATGCATGATTGGACAACTATCTGTTGAGATGTTTAATATTCATACTAGTATGACTGCTGCTAATGAGGAGATTGCTAAATTGTCTACTAGAAATGAAATGTTAACCAGAAAGAATGAGGAACTTGAGCTAACTGCTATGCAAGTAGAAAACCTTAAGAAAGAAGTTGAATATTTGCAGAATAAGGTTCTATGTGCTAGCCAAGTGGAAAAGGCTCTTAGGGATGAATTAGCTAAAAATGAATTCAAACTGAAAACATTTAAGAAATCATCTGGTATAGTGCAATCCTACTGTGAGAAAATTCAAGCTAAACCCAAGGCTGCTATTGGACTTGACTATGACTCTCTCAAACAGAGAAAAGGCCATGCTATCATTGAAGATGACACAATTGTTCATGAGGAAGTGCCTCACATTTCGAAAAAGGTTGAAAATCCAATTTTTAAAGAATCAACATTTGAAATTGATGAGGATGCCTTACTCATCAAGCAAATGTTGAATGATGAGGATGAGACACAATCCAGTGAACAACAAGCATCCTCCAAGAGTGAGAGTGTCAAGTCAAAAGCCAAGGAGTCAATAGTTGATAGATCAAGACCTAAGAAATTTGTTAAGTTTGTTTCAGTTGGGAAGAGTGAATCAGAGAAGAAAGTGACTAAGAAGAAACAGAACAGAAATGGCAAGCTAGGGATTAACAAATATAACAACTATACTTATGTGCCTAATGCCCCTAGGAAAACTTGTCTGAACTGTTTCAGTACCAATCATTTAACTCATACATGCAAGAAACCTGTTGGTAGTGTGCCTAATCCTTTCTATGATTGTTCTGTGCCTCTAAGACATAGAGATGCACCTTTTTGTGATAAATTTGACTGTATGTCATGCAATATGAATGTTATGACTAGTTGTTTTAATTTAAGAAGGCAATTCATTGATGGTTGTATCAGTCACAATTCTCACACACACTACACAAGGTCAAAGTCTTCAAGTCCTCCTAAAGCTAGGAAGGTACCTCTGTCACCTAAGTCTGAAACCTCAGGTTCTAAGACCTCTAAAAGTGACAAGAAGACTAATACCAAGAAAGTTGATAAGCATGTTGTTTATGATAAAACTGTCTCTAAGTCACATGGACCCAAACTTGTTTGGGTACCAAAGGAAAAGTAATACCTTTGTGTTTGCAGGGCAAAGAAAATGAAAAGAAGGTCATGTGGATTTTGGACAGTAGATGCTCAAATCATATGATTGGTGATATGGACCTGCTATCATAGTATGAGGAAAAGGCTAGCCCAATGGTTGCTTTTGGAGATGACAGCATTGGTAACACATTGGGATATGGCAAGTTAAAAGTTGGTAATGTCATCATTGAAGATGTAGCACTAGTCAAGGGACTCAAGCATAATCTGCTAAGTGTTGGTCAGTTTACTGATAGAGGATTCAAGGTGGATTTTGACAAAGATGAATGTTTGATCACCCACAAGAAGACTGGTGATTTTGCTCTATCTGGAGTAAGGAAAGGAAGCCTGTTTGTAGCCAATATGGATTCTGCAAACAAGGACAAAATTTGTTGCTTTTACTCAAAAGCATCAAATGAAGATTGTTGGCTGTGGCACAAGAAACTATCACACCTGAACTTCAAAGCCATTAATTCTCTAGTCAAAAGAGAGTTAGTGAGAGGCATGCCCACACTTGAATTCTGTCAAGAAGGAGTGTGTGAGGCTTGTCAAAACGGAAAGATGAAAAGATCAAGCCACAAGTCAAAGACAGTGACATCAATAACCAAGCCCCTGCAACTCATTCATATGGATTTGTTTGGGCCTGTCAATATTATGTCATTAGGAAGAAAGAAGTATGCCTTGGTGATGGTTGATGACTTTACAAGGTATACATGGGTGGAATTTCTGGCATCAAAAGATGAGGCTCCACAAGTAATCATTGAGCACATAAAGAAAGTTGACAATGAAGCAAAGGCCAACAATGCAAGTGTGATTGCACTAAGAAGTGATAATGGAACAGAGTTCAGAAATGCCATACTTGAAGCATTCTGCAAAGAAAATGGTATTTCTCAGCAATTCTCAGCTCCAAGGACTCCACAACAAAATGGAGTTGTTGAGAGAAAGAATAGAACTCTAATTGAGGCTGCTAGAACAATGTTACTTGATGCAAAGATGCCTACATGTTTTTGGGCTTAGGCTGTCAGCACTGCATGCTATATCCAGAACAGAACCCTCATCAACAAAAATACTGGAAAGACACCTTACAATTTGATGATTGGAAAGAAGCCTACTCTAAAGTATGTCCATACTTTTGGAAGCAAATGCTTTGTATTGAAAGATAATTCTGAATATGTTGGAAAGTTTGATGCAAAGGCGTTTGAAGGAATTTTTCTTGGCTACTCTATGGAAAGAATTGCATACAAAGTTTATGTCATCAGTCAAAAGAAAATTATGGAAAGCACAGATGTGACATTTGATGACAGCAAACTACCTGGACTAGATGAAGCCAATGATGAAGATAAAGATCCATTAAAGTTTGATAATCTAGATGATTCTGATGAAGATATTGAAACTGAAGTTGAAACTCAAGTTCAACAAACTCAAGTGAATGATGATACAAGAGAAGAATTTGTGCCAATCAATAGTGGAGAAACAAGCATCCAAGACATACCTGTGAGTAGTGGCAACCTCACAGGGGGAGGAAATGAGAATGATCATGATCTGGATGATGAAGCAACATCAAGAATGAGAAATCAGGCTGAGCACTCAAGGAAATGGGATAGATCACACACTGCAGAGCAAATCATTGGAAACCCCAATGCAGGAGTAAGGACTAGGAGAGCAACTCAGAATGAGTGCCTCTATGGCTGTTTTCTATCATAGGTTGAGCCTAAGAAACTTGATGATGCACTGTTGGATCCAGATTGGATTATTGCTATGCAAGAGGAGCTGAATCAATTTGAAAGGAACAAAGAATGGGAACTTGTGCCTGCACCAAAGAATAGAACCATTGTTGGAACAAAATGGGTTCTGAAGAATAAGATGGATGAAGATGGTGTAATAGTAAGAAACAAAGCAAGGCTGGTTGCAAAAGGATACTCTCAACAAGAAGGCATTGATTATGATGAGACATTTGCCCCTGTTGTTAGATTGGAAGCCATCAGAATATTCTTGGCATTTGCTGCCCATTCAAACTTTAAAGTTTATCAAATGGATGTCAAGAGTGCATTTCTGAATGGAGAGTTGGAAGAAGAGGTTTATGTGCAACAACCACCTGGCTTTGAGGATCCACATTTCCCAGAATTTGTCTACAGATTGCTTAAGGCATTGTATGGACTTAAGCAGGCTCCAAGAGCATGGTATGATACTCTATCACAATTTCTACTTGAAAATCAATTCACTAGAGGCACATTGGACAAGACACTGTTTTACAAAAAGCATGGTGATGATATTATCCTAGTTCAGATTTATGTGGATGATATCATTTTTGGTTCTACAAATGAGAAGCTGTGTGAGAAATTCTCTAAACTCATGCAGAGCATATATGAGATGAGTATGATGGGAGAGTTGACATTCTTCCTAGGGTTGCAAGTCAGTCAAAGGAAGGATGGTATCTTTATCAGTCAAACCAAGTACATCAAGGATTTATTGAAGAAATTTGACTTGGAAGATTGTTCACCTGCCAAGACACCCATTGCCACTGCCACTAAACAGGATGAAGATGCTAAAGGCAAGAAAGTAGATATCTCAGTCTACAGAGGCATGGTTGGTTCTCTACTCTACCTCACTGCAAGTAGGCGAGACATCATGTTTGCAACATGCCTGTGTGCAAGGTTTCAATCAAATCCAAAAGAATCACATTTGGTTGCTATAAAAAGAATCTTTAGATATTTGAAGGGCACTCCAAACTTGGGTCTATGGTATCCTAAGGACACAGGGTTCAATTTGGTTGGCTATTCTGATGATGATTATGCTGGATGCAGAGTGGATAGGAAAAGCACCTCAGGTAGCTGCCAGTTTCTTGGACAAAGGTTAGTCTCTTGGTATAGTAAGAAACAACAATCTGTGTCAACTTCTACAGCTGAGGCTGAATACATAGCTGCTGGAAGTTGTTGTGCTCAAGTGCTTTGGATTAGAAATCAACTTAAAGATTATGGACTTGTGTTGGAAAGAATTCCAATCATGTGTGACAACACAAGTGCAATCTCTATAGTTGACAATCCTGTCAATCATTCTAGGACAAAGCACATTGACATCAGATATCATTTCATTAGAGAACATGCAACTAATGGAACCATTGAGTTGCATTATGTCTCTACAGATAAACAGCTAACTGATATATTCACTAAGCCATTAGATGAAGCCACCTTCACAAGGTTGGTTAGTGAGATTGGAATGCTGAATTCTTCAGACTCTGGCTAATTGAATATAACATCTAGTTTGTTGCAGCAATAAACACTTACTTTATCTAAATTCTCAATATTTTTGGAGTAAGTGTTGGCTGAAATATGATTTATAAATATTTCAAATCTGTTGCATATGTTAGAAAATCATATTTTTGTTAACTTGAAATTTCTATGAAATTTTGAGAAAATCACTGTTTAATTTGCTAGAATATTCTTCAATGAATATGGCTGGTAAATTTTAAAAGATAGTGAAAATTAATTTTCTTTGTGAGTGATGAGTATATTTCGATAAGTCAGACTTCTCGAATGGTTCACTATTCGACATCTCTAACAAGTCTCATTAGAGCACTCTCGAGTTCTCGAATAGAGTCTTTTTTTTATTGGGAACGGAAAATTTCAATAACATAAAGCCAAACGGCATCTACAATCAAGAAACTTTCCTATGACAAACAAGAACATAGCTGAAATATCATCACAAAAGAATTCTCTATGATTGATAAAGCATAAACGCTACAAGAACGGCTCCGTCGATGACTTCTTTGCATCTTTGATAGAGATCCTCATTACAAAAACGGTACAATCATCTTGTTGAAAATAGCATCTGCGTCGAATCTCAGTTTGATCTATCTCGTCAGATTCCCAAAAACTACAAAGAAAAAGAAACAAACACGACCCAAACGGGCAGAAAAAGCATGATCCAAGGAGGACGGAGAAAAGACCCAATAAATGGGTAAGCTCGTTATTGAACCAAACGGGAAATTAAAAACTGAAATTTAAAAAAACCTCCGGTCAGTGGTAGAGAACCACCGCAGGAGTGAGGGAACCTAATGTGTTTTCTTCAAAGTTGAGAGAGAGAGAAAAGTTTCTTCTTTCGGTGGAAAAGTGTTTGTAAGAATAGAGTCTTTTATAGTTATCGAATAGAGGTATTCTTGACTTCTCGAATATGGTAATTGAGTTCTCTAATGGCTGAGTTCTCGAACACTGTATTTGAGTTCTCGAATCATTTGAAAAGGCTAAATTCTCGCTGAATTTCAACCGATTTTGGATTTTTGTCTGAAATTTTAATTCACTCATAAAAACACATTTTATTTAATTTAGAATTATTTCTGAGTTAGATAACTGCCAGTTGTGAGTTACAATCTGCTTGAGTTATCGATTAAGCCTTTCTTGACTTATCGAATAGTTGTTTTCTACTTCTCGAATGCCTGACTTGTCGATACAAAACATACATCTAATCGACAATTCAAGTACTTCATACTTATAAAATTTTACATCTATTCGATTCATTTCATTCGATTTCTCAAGCATCTAAATTCCCAAAACCTCTGAAAACCCTAACTGTAAAAGCTTAATTTCTTCTTCAACCCTCATTCTCTTCTCTTCTATATACAAATGGCAAACACCCAACTCACCATACCCACTCAAACCAATTTCATCGCTATAACTAATGATGTGGAAGCACCTAATGCAAACTTCAAGTGTTTTGTTCGCTGGATGTCAGAGTCATACATCAAGAGTGCAATATCAGCCAACCCAACTCTGTATCTGGACCTCCTAGAACAGTTTTGGAGAACTGCCATAGTGGAAGTCATTGCTCTCGAGAATGCTATAACCTCCTACGTAGTTTACTGCAAGATTCAAGGCCAGGATATTACTATTACTATAGCAGACATGAATCAAGCACTGGAATTACAACAAGAGGCATATGACTCACTAGCCACAAATGCAGAGTTGGAGGAATTCTTTGAGTTTATCAACTACTCAGAAGTGATCAATCTTGGGAAGTTGAACAGAAAGCATCTGAGGAAAGAGTGGAGCTATGTGTTTGCTACCATTCTTCAAGTCTTCACGGCCAGGAAATCAAGCTTCGATCAGATTAGTGCACATGCACAGCAAATAGGCTATGCCTTGGCTTATGGGAGAAAGATAGATGTTGGTCTCATAATTCTACAGGAGCTATATGAGAGACTTGGCAAGAACACAGCCAAGAGAGGTACTGAAATTTTCTTCCCTCGCTTCATTCAATCAGTACTTAACTTTAAAAATGCGAAATTGATTGAATTGTCTGGTGTAGATAAAAGTAGAATAGGCTACCCTAGGTCCGTGACCAAACTTATTTTTGGTAATTTGGAGACTAGGAATGATGTGGATGTAAGACTTAAAATAACTCCCCATATGGAGAGTCTATTTAGGACTTACCCCCACAACATGCCAACATTTGACTCAAAGTCAAAGTTAGCACATCCTAAGCGAGTAGTACAAGATGCTAACCCAAGGCTTGCTAACCAACCCACTCAACCAAACACTCTACCACATAGTGAACCAACTGCATCATCCTCTCAAAAGGGTGATGTTAGTAAAAAGAAGAGAAAGGAAGTCATGTCTGCACCCTTAAACATTCTATCTGAAACAGCATTGGCTGTTGAACTAGGTCTAGAAAGTGAGGAACCAGAGTCACCCTTACTAAGGCCAAAGAAGAAGAAGAAAACTAAGACCACCTCTTCAGTCACACAAATGGCCGAAGTTGTAAAATCAGGGGCAAACAGCTCACTAGATGTATCCTCTCAACAGGGTGCATCTATAGAATCAAGCATTCTCCCCAATGCACCTATCTGTAAAGAGTCAGCACCTGGGAGTGATAAGGCTGGCACAACACTGAGTGGAGAGCACATCCAAATTGAAACTCCCTCTATCTCTCAGGGGGAGTTGCCAAAATCTACTCTACAAGACACTTCTCTTCCAGAATCTTTCACAAATATTTCTTTGCAGCCTGCAACTCAAACAATTGAGGAGCAAGGCATTGATCATTAAGAATTCTCTTCTCTGGATGAGCCAATAATTTCAAGTGACTTAGTGCATGACATTTTACTCACCACCCAGGACCCACATTCAGATGGTGAGGGAATGCATGCTGGGGCATATCCTAATGACACCATCACAAACACAGAGGTTCTACTAGTTTTCACTAGAGACTCTGTGCCTGTATCAACTACTGGTGTAACTCATCCCACTTCTGTGGAGACACCAGTAGGAGAGTCAATCCATCCGGTTGCAGAAGTTGCATCTGTAACTGAGGAGTCTATCTTGCGTAGCTCTAGCTCTGACTTCTTGTCACAATGGCTGAAGCCTGTGCAACATGACAGTGCTTTAGGATCAGGGTCTGTTCCACCACAATTGACGGTTGAAGCACTTCAAAGCTTAGTTGTGGATCAGATCCCTAAGTTCATAAAGATTGCCCAAAACTTGGTCACCTCAAACCTACCCAACTCTGACTATGAAGCCATCTTGCTATGTCATAAAGAAGATGTAGAGCAGCAACAACAGAAAATAGCAGATGAAGCTGAAAGAGATGGAAATGAGGATGCTTGGCTGCAAGGCAAATTCTCTGTATCTCTCTCAGAAGGCCTCCAACATCTAAGAGAAGAATACATCACTTTACTGGGGTCCAATGTCAAATCTCTAACCCCAGTGATGTGTATGAGGCTGTCAATGACATCTATAAGGGGATCTTGAAGGCTGCACACTCTCTTGGCAAAGGCCTGCAATCATAAGTGAATGAAGTAGTTGCAGCCACAATCCACCAAGTCAATGAAGTCAAAAGAGAATTCATCTCCAAATTTCCCCAGTTGGAGTCAGTCATCAAAGACATTCTGGAATGCAAATCTACTTGCACTAAGATGGACAATGGTCTGGCTATACTCAAGGATGCTATCACCAAATTGGGCCACAAATTTGACACCCTCTCAACTCAATCCACAGATGCCAATTCCATGATGAAGACACTCTTTGCCAACCAATATGGAGATAAGCTGGTCAGTGAGGTTCCACTTCATGAGATGTCTAAGTTTGAGGTGAAGAGACTCCAAGAACAATCACTCTCTGGTTTTAAGGCCTCTGAGCTCTTCACAAAGGTGGACACTCTAGAAAGGGAAGTGGTGTCTCTCAAACAAGAAAATGCCACTCTTGCAGACTCAGTTGCTACACTCTCTGAGCAGTTGACCACTCAAGGCACCACTACAGCTGATGTTCTTCTGCATCAACAACAGATGCTGACTGCAATGATGAAGTATATGGGCCTCCCTCTACCTGCTGAATCAGTCAACCTTAACTCTTCTACTCCAAAGGTCATTTCTAAAGCCTCTGTGCCTGACAACAAGCCTAAGGAGGAGGAGAGGACAAGGAACTCAAATCCAAAGGGGGAGAAGCCTAAAGAAAAAGGAATCATAATCAATGAGGGTGCTGCTCAAAGAACTTCAAAATCAACACTACCTCATGTGCCAGGCAAAGGCAAAGCTAAACAGGATGAGCCTCCAACACTGCCAGTGGTCACTTTACCACCTGTGCACATCACTACTCCAAGTGGCCAAAAGCAGACTGTCACCACTACAGTGGTGGCAGGATCCATGCCAAGTGATCTAGTCCAACCTTCTAAACATGAAGCTGATCCAGTGGAAGTGAGTGTGGTTACAGAGGCCAAGCTGATAGAAGTAGCAAACTCAGAGGTTTATCATGATACTGCTTTCTTGAAGTTTTTGTAAGCCTCAAGAGCAAAGGTTGGAGGAGATACCCTGCTATACAGAAGAAGCCTGAAAGATCAAATCCAATATCTAACAGTTATTCCAAGACAGCTCAGTCAAATCTACCTCAAGGAAATCATGATAGTGACAAAAGGCAAGATATGGCACATATCTATTGATACCTTGACAGCACTGAAATTCACTGAGATTGATGCCATCTTGGAACTAATTGAGCAGAAAGGGGAGAACAACCAGAGTCTGTATACTGAGCTAAAAAATGGTCAACAAGCCAGACTTCCTGAAGTGTGTACCAAACCAAGAACCATCCTCTATCAGTCTGGTACCAAAATTCAAGATGTGGATCAATTGGTTATTCCCAATGATATCACCCCTAAGAACCACAGACTGATCATTGCCATAGTTGATCAAATGCAAAAGAAGAAGGGGATAAGGTCAGCTGAGGAGATTGAGGTATTGCACATCCTTAGATAATTCACTTCAACTGGTTCAATTCCAGAATTGGCCAAGCCCAGGAGAAATAAGGATGAAGATAAAGATGATGACGAGAGTGATGGAAGGAGAAGACATCACAGGAGTGATAAAGGTGATAAAGTTGAGAAGAAGAAGAAGGATGGCAAGAAAGATGGAGATGACCAAAGCAAAGTCTATGAGAGGAA
Source organism: Kitagawia praeruptora (assembly GCA_037693485.1). Classification (NCBI taxonomy): domain Eukaryota; kingdom Viridiplantae; phylum Streptophyta; class Magnoliopsida; order Apiales; family Apiaceae; genus Kitagawia; species Kitagawia praeruptora. Next base: position 23,648,292 of record CM075350.1, on the reverse strand, counting down.
GATTGGAAAACAGCAAGCCTTAGGCATTGCTAGCAGTAACCTCACCACAACACAAGACTCTGAGTCTAGGGTGAATACTGTTAGTAATGACCTACCAAAATCTGATTCAATGGCTTCTGCAACTGTTTTGCCACCTCAAGAAGAGAAGAAGATTCAAGCCAAGAAACCATGTGTATGTTTCAGAAAGCAAACTGCTAATGGAATACTACTATGGTCTACCAACAAAGGTCAAAGATTTCAGCCAAGCAACCATGTAAAAAGGATCAAATTCAAACAAGCTGCAAGGAAACCAAGGCTATCCAAATCAAGGATTCTGACAATTTATCCAGGATTGAAACTCCAACCACTTGATGAAGACTTTGATATAGACCAACTGCAATTCCTAAGAGCTCAGAGAATCTATCATGTTGCCATTATTGATGATTGCCTAGAAGTCAAATATACTGATGGAAGAGAGGAGAAATTCAGACAAGGGCAGTGTCAAAAGTATGGCAAGTTGGATGACATAGAAAGGATGATTGCACTGTTGGATGCTAATGACAAAGTGGAAAGGGTTTGGAAACTGGAGCTAGCTGCTTTTGTAAAGATGAAAAGAAATCATGATGAAGAAATAAGGAAGGGATGTCTTGAGAGATGGCTAGAAAGGGAGAAGGAAATTGATAGACTGGAAGCTGAAGCAGAAAAGCTAAGGGCAAAAGGATTGTGTAGAGTTCAGCTCAATCCCTATATGATGAAGTATAAGAGAAGAAATGGGGAGCATGTCAATATAAGAATGGACCTACTCAATCACTATCCTGCCAACATTCTAAAGCCAGTACTTGAAGATTTCAAGAATTCTATTCTGCTTGAAGAGTTGGATGCCTTAGCTGAGATCATAAAGGCCATGGATAAGAATGCAAGAAAGGAGAAAGAAAGAAAACAGAAAGCATATGATGATCTACAAGCCAAGGCAATGGAGATGGAATCAAATGAGAATGGCTAGTATTTCATCATAATGTAAGATTATTTATCTTGTAATTTCATTCATGTGCTCAATCAATCTACATACCTGTACTTTTAAAGTTTTATCTTTTTGTATGTTAGGCTTGTTATCAGACATGAAATTGTGACTAATGGTCTCACTCACAATTTGGGGGAGATTGTTAGTCACAGAGGCATGCCTGTATACATCTAATAACAAGCCTAATTGTTTGTAATGCTTTGCATTACTTACATGACCTCTTAACTGAGGGAACCTCTAGTTGTAGAGTTTCTATTTGTTTTGTACTTATAGTAGGCATCAAATCCTAGTTGTGTAACTGTACTTATATAGTCAAGAATAATGCTTGAAAGAAGTTCCAAGGTTCATGCCTCAAGCAAGAAGATAAAGACTGTCAAATAATCATAGTTGGGATTTGAAGAAATGAAGAATTTGCCTAAGTACCAATTCGAGAAGTATATTTGTCTATTCGAGAAGTCAGGGATTCGATATCTCAAGACACTATTCGATATCTCTGAATACACTGTTCGATATCTCATTCGATATCTCAGAGATTCGATATGTCTATTACTCTGTTCGAGAACTCAAGAAGTCAACAAGTCAAAAATGGTATTCGAGTTCTCAAGGAGTCAACAAGTCAAAGTTCCATTCGATATCTCAAGGACTCAGAAAGCTATTCGATATCTCAAGGATTCGACAAGTCAAGTGTTCCATTCGACAACTCAAGGAATCCTGAAGAAAAGAGCTATTTGAGAAGTGATTCGATATGTCAATATAACAGTGTTCGAGAACTCAGAGTTATCGATCAAGTCAATTCTAGTTCTCGAATCACTTACTTAGTTACTTCTCGAATACATTCTTGGAGACAAAATACTGAAGAAATTGTACAAGTCTGAAACCTGCAACAAGCCAATGCACTTTATGGACCACAATCTGTAACGTGCTCTGGAAAGCCTACAAGGAAGCTTGGAGAGATTTAGTAGAGACAAGGGGCTAAAGAAGTGGATCTGAACAGGATTTGCAAAGTCAAATCTGTAACCGTTTGGACACTTACTCAAAAAGGATAGACAGACTAGAAAGTAATTTGTTTTAGCCACCTTATTTGTAGTAAGTAGGTTGTGTCCATGTTCTATAAGGATACAGCCTCACTTCCTTAGTCATTAACTTTTTGAGTCAAGTTTTTCATGCACTGTAAGCTATATCTCTCTGAGAAAAACGAAGCTGAGAATACTATCATTTTTATTCTCAGATTGTAGCAACCTTTATCTAATAATACATTAGATTAAAGTGATATTGTGTCTTGTGTTGTTCTTTATCCGCACCTTCACTTCTGCACACACAAACACTTATCTGCTACATAGACTCGAACAAGAAAAGTTCAAGAATCCATTCACCCCCCCTTCTGTATTCTTTTACCGTGTTCAATACTCAATAGTCTGAAAAGATAACCCACCAAAAGAAGACTTCGTTAAAACCCCGCAAGAGTAAAATCTTAAGGGAAAAAAATTCAAAAGGAAAAAGAGTGCCCTACAAAATAGAAATACATCGTTTACAAAAAGGCTAAAGGTAAAAACTAGTAACTTCTGGTAGCTATAGCGAGTCCCTACTGCCATCAATATTTGTAGCTAAATTGACTTGTACACCAAGGTCCTTCTTCCATCCCCTATCTTCTGCCTCTAGCCATCCAAAACTCCATAAAGTTATGGACATTTAACGTACTAAAAACCACAAAAACGAAAAAAGAGGAAAAATTTAGTCCATTTGTATATATGATATAAATAAACAATTGTATATATAATTTTTTAGTACTTAATTATAAATAAAATAGTTGTATATATGTAAATAAAGAGATCCAACTAAAGGGAGTCCATTTGGTTAGACACCTAATTAATTTGGTCAAATATAATCAATAAGAAATAATTAATAATATAGAAGTTATATATACAATTGAATTTTAGACCTTCAAAATCAATCATAAATACTAATTAATCAAATTAAATTCATGTTTGAAATGTTATTTAAAGAGTCAATCAATGTCTTTCTTGAGTATAATGTTGATATGCATATGTAAATTATCACTAACAAGCATTCAAAATCACATTAATACAAATTAAATAGAAATAAAAATTAGCAAACAGATCTGCAAAAATAAATGTAATTTCTGAAATGGCTGTCATTATTAACCCGTAAAAATATAACAAAAGATAGACTGAAAATTCGAAAATGAAACTCAATATATGATATATACAAACCAACATTAGTGGTACTTTATTACCTCTTAAGTCACAAAATAAATCAACATTTGTGATTCTAAATTGCCTTTCATGACACAAAATAAGCTATCACCTATGATGAATAGGATGAATTACTGGTCATATTTAAAAATCATTACCTTTTGAAAGTTTATTCTGATTCTCATCAAACCAACAATTTAGCCACTCTATATCATCTAAATCCTCTACAAAATGTAGTTAATTATTGCAAGTGAGTCTTACATAAATTACTTTGTTATTCAAGCAATATGGACAAAGTTGTTGGGATTTTTAAACCATCATCGGAGTATAAATCAGGTTCTTCAACGTCAAAGCCAACTATCCGTGAATAATCTGCAAAAAATAATAAAAGAAGTTATCCTAGATTACCATGCCTCATTTCAGATAACGTACACACACAGCTAAGGAAATTTAATACAGGATCCAGAACATACCAACATCTTCAATATTTCGATCATTCTTTCCAAACTCTATATCCATGCTGTAAAGTTTGAGCAGTCTTTCCATACCTTGAATTATGTCCGAAAGCCGATCCTTTTTTGTTAGAATTAACTATACAAAAAAATTAAGGCAATCAGTTCAAAGTAAGTACACAACTCAACACATAATTAATGAATATTACTTACAGATGGAAGTCAGAGTAGATCATGGAGTATCGAAAGTTATGTTTTCCATTCTTTTTTTTTTTTTGGCAGTTGGCATGCATATTTTCCTTCCCTAAATCTGATCTTGTATCACCTAGACTCACATAACAATATTTAATTATAAGTAAAAACATAAAGGCTTTATAACACTTAATTCAAAGTAAGTACACAACTCAACACATAATTAATGAATATTAGTTACGCAGGGAAGCCAAAGTAGATCGTAGAGCATCACAAGTTCTGGTTTCCATTGTTTTTTTTTTGGCAATGTGCTTCCTCTGTACACAACATTTCTTATGGATCAACATTTTCTTTATTCGTCTTATGAACTTTCTTCGTCTTGCGATCAACACTTTCTTTCATCATCCCAACATCATAATTAATTATGTATAAGAACATACTTATCAAATTCTTATAAAAGTACATAGCAATTTTGTTAATACAAAGTAAATAAGTGTTTTGAGTTATTGACAAACATTAAATAACAAAGAAGTCTTCAGTCCTGTTTTCTTTTCTTCTATCTTTTTTCTTTTCTTTCTATCCAAGAAATGCTCATTGACAGAGCCGGCTTTAGGGTTAGTTGGCCTATTTTCTTGCCTAGGGCCACAAAAAATTAAGGGACCACATTTTCTTTGTATCACTTATATATAGTATCACTTATATATATGTACCATTTATTTTGAATTAATTATTATGTGTGTTTTGACTCAAAAATTCTTCTATGATTCAATTTAAAATTAAAAACAATAAATATTGATAATACAAAATTTCATTTTTGAATCAATACTATTTTTTTTTTAAATTTAGGGACCAATCTATTTGTGTTAAAAAAGAGCGTAATAAAAAAATATTATTTTAAATATATCATAATAAAAGTTATATTAACTATACCGATTTTAGTTGCTATTATGTAAAGAAATTTCTAGCATAGAGAATCAACAGTTTAGCTATGATGTCCATTGGAAAAAATGTTAGCTAAACTAGATTGTAATAATTTAATTTGAATTATTCAAAAGCGAGTTCTAACTTTTGAGTTCGTGCTATGATTTTATTTTGTTTGATATTTCAGAATTATTGTGTTATTGTAATATTCATATTATTTTGTTTTGTAAAATTTAAATCCTTTAAATTATATAATTTAAATAGACTAGGGCCTCCAAAATGCTGGAGACGGCCCTGCTCATTGACTACAATTACAAAAAATAAATTGTTGATGGTAACAATACTTTCACTCACAAACAATGCTTATACAGAATGCTTATGTGTCCATCTGGACGCTTCCACAAATATGAAGAAATGGAAACAATGCTTATACTCATAAACATTTTCATAAACAATCTCTGAAAATTGTTGATGGCTTGAGCATTTGGTCGATACAACATTTTCATCCAAAGAAACACTCTGCAAAATTAAGAGTGTGTTAAAACAAAAGGGCAGCTTTAATCCTAACTTACAACTTTGTTCGCACAGAGTAACCTTATTCCGAGGATCAAAATTTTCCATCATCATTCCAACATCATAATTAACTACAAAATTTAAACACATAAAGCTTTGTAAAAAACTAAGCAAGAGATTTTAATATTAACAAAACAAATTGCAAACTGTTATCAACCACTTACAAACATTAGATAATAAAAGTCCATTTGAATGTTTCCACGATGAAGAACCCATAGCTACTCCTTCAGTTGTCTTAGAAACATGCTTCTCAAAATAAAGAGTGAATTAAGTTAAACATTACTTACTTAAACCTAACCTTAATTACAATTAAATGTCCAAAATCTAACAATAATAGAGGATATTACCTTTCTCATTTTGCGAATAGATGATAGGTAGGAATAGAAATTTGAGAAGGTCGAAGAATTGAGGGAGAAACATCAAAAGGTAAACGCTAGTACGAAAAGTTTGAAAAAAGAACGGAAAGTTTGAAACAAATGGAAGACAAGATTAAAGCGTGCAAGAGAAGCTTAGCAATGGGATAGAAGAGAACAGAGGATGTAATAACCTGACTGTATAAAGTAAACAGGTATAATGGCATTGAGTGTAATTACGGAGTTAAGTACTTGACAACTTAGTAATTAGAATGTAAAAATGGTAACAGACTTTATAATTTGGGGATAGAGTTTTTAAAGCACACAATAGAGAAGTTCTCTATTAGTGCATCTTAATCCTTGTATTTTATTATTATTTTTTATTATCCAACCGTACGAATGAAAATCTTATGTCGAAATAACATTGTATACAAATTTTTATTATATTTGAAATAGTGGAGTATCACTTTTATAATAATACTATTTTATATATATATTCAACGACGCAAATTTATCATAATCTTATTGCTATAAACATTAACATCCGTACGGTTGGATTAAATTACACGAAAATTTATACATTCGCGTATTTTTGTATAAACATTAACATCCGTACGGTTGGATTGTTCAAATAATAATTAATTTATCATATTTTAAACCATATTAATAGAGAATTTTTTTATTGTGTGCTTTACATATTCTTTTTTCCTTATAATTTAAATAGATCTTGTATTTGAACAGGAAGATTGGATTTTTATTTTGTGAGGTGAGTTGGGTGGATTAATTTACGAGGCATTAAAGTGATTGTACTATACTACTATGGATGATATGGAGAGGAAGAGAGGTGTAGGTGTGTGAAGGAAGGAGAAGGACCCTATTTTAATTCGAATAGTGTCAACCGTGTAGGTGTGTACTCTATTGAATTTGCATGTGAATCTGCAAGAAATTGATGAGAGTGGTGCACATTTGAAATGTGCATACTAGATATTATAGACAGATATTAATGATCCAGTACCAAGAATAGTTCTTTTAATAATAAAAATCTAAAAAGTCTGTAAATATGTTTGTTTAATGTTTCTTAGAATTTCCATCGAATATTCTATTCTAATCCGAATTTTAGATTTTAGCCATGAACAAAATCATCTCTCTAACAATTACTCGTATAGTCATATTAAAAAAAATCATCTTTATGTATAAAAAAAATTCATTTTTCTAGATATACATTATCTTAACGAGGCAAACCGTTGCCAAAATACTGTTTCACAACATACACTTAACCATTGCATTAATTATTCAACAGTGCTAATTTAAAAAAAATTCATAATGCATAAATTTTTTGCGCTATGGCCAAATTAGCAAATTACCAAAATGCTTCTCCTTCTCGCATACGGATCATATAGTATTCATGTTTTCTGATACCAATTGTTAGATCTAAATAAATAATCACGGATCATCTTATGCGATATTATCAAGGTTACAAAACTGTAGTACGGAAGCATACCTGATTCCATGACGATAGATATGAATACTGATGGTGAATATGAATACGGATTATGGGACTTGATCTTCCACAGACTTGATTCGTCCTCTAACCGTATCTCACTCTGACTGATGGGAATAGAGGAGTAGAGGTTGTGAATAGCCTTGGGGACCAAGACCCTATTATGTTCTTTATATAGTACTCTAATTAGACCCCATTAACTCTAATCAGATTACTATTGGGTATTACACATTACAAAGCCCATACCGAATAAGATGTTATTGGACCCTTTATTTAAGACCACTTAATTAGTCCAAATATAGAATAAACATTAAATATAATTGTCTTTAATTTGTAAGCCCATTAATTATTATTAGATTATAAAAAATAATCTAACAATCTCCCACTTGGGCTACAAATTGTTCCAAACAACAATTACATTCAATAACCATAAGTGCGCACAAAATTGTTTATTCTTTAGAAAACATCTTCCATAGTCAATCTGGTCTATCTCATATATAAACATGGAACCAAAGCGACCTTCGTCACATTGTCGTAACTTGATCCTCAATGATCACCACATAAATATATTCAATGACATAGATCAAGTATGGATGTGTAACTGGAAATTACATGCAATGTGATCTCAATCATGCCTATTTCCAATTGGTCCTTAAAACCTTAGTGAGATCAATCTTTATTCTTTCAAACTTTATGTCAAAACCACAATTGAAAGAGATAGCTCATATAGAGCAATAGAGAGAATAAAATAAAAGAAAAATAACTTTATTCTGCAGAAACTCAAAATACATAATATATCACAAGTTCAGTGGGAGTAAATTTATATTTCTTGTGCTTTATGTCGATGATATACTATTGGCTTGTAACGATATAGGCTTATTGCACGAAACCAAAAGATTTCTTACTTCTCGTTTTGAGATGAAGGATCTTGGTGACGCCTCTTTTGTATTAGGAATTAAGATACACCGAGATCGTTCTCGAGGTATTCTTGGGTTATCACAAAAGAGCTATATCGATAAGGTGATTGCTAAGTTTGGTATGAAAGATTGTGCACAGATAAGCACTCCTGTTGCTAAAGGAGACAAGTTTAGTCTCAAACAGTGCCCTAAGAATGATCATGAGGGAAAGGAGATGCAGAACATTCCATATGCTTCGGCTATTGGGAGTCTTATGTATGCTCAAGTTTGTACCCGGCCGGATTTGGCATTCATTGTGGGTATGTTAAGCAGATATTCGAGTAACCCTGGAATGGATCATTGGATTGCAATTAAACGGGTTATGAGGTACTTGCAAAGAACAAAAGATTATATGCTTGTTTATCGGAAGTCGGAAAATTTGGAGATCATTGGGTATTCCGATTCTGATCTTGCTGGTTGCGTAGATACAAGAAAATCCACTTCTGGTTATGTTTTCATGTTAGCTGGAGGAGCTATATCTTGGAGAAGTGCTAAACAAACACTTATAGCTCAATCTACCATGGAAGCAGAGTTTATAGCATGTTATGAAGCAACAAATCATGCTATATGGTTGCGGAATTTTGTTACAGGATTACGTGTTGTAGATGGAATTGAAAGACCATTGAAAGTTTACTGTGACAATCGTTCAGCAACTGAGTTTTCAAATAACAATGGAAGCTCCGCAGCTTCTAGACATATTGATATTAAATATCTAGTTGTCATAGAGAGAGTGCAAAATCAGATAGTGTCTATTGAGCATATAGGAACAAATTTTATGCTAGCAGACCCACTTACTAAAGCTTTGACACCTAAGGTCTTTCTTGGGCATATTGCTCATATGGGTGTTGTCTCATTGGAGGATATTCAGTTTTAGTGGGAGTTTTTTTGTTTTGTTCTTGTATTCAGTGGCTAATAGAAAAAAATTGATGTTCATGTTTATGATCCGTGATAATAGTCCTGATCATGTGTTATTTATTAAATACTATAGTGTGTGGAAATGGACCACACACTATAGTATTTAATTCATGTTTTTTTTGTGTGCTATTATGTATGCATATGACATGAATTTCTATTATGCGAGCTTATATATTTTTTTTGTTCTAAATTGCTAGTTAAGACATCTGCTGCTAATATAACTGCCAACATGAACTCCAATCCTGTGCTTAACGGCACAAACTTTAAGAGCTGGAAAGAGAACGTTCTGTTAGTTCTCGGCTGCATGGATTTAGACTATGCTATAAGGAAAGAACAACCTGCTTCTCTTACAGATGAAAGTTCTAATACTGATAAATTGAACTTTGAGAAGTGGGAGCGTTCGAATCGCATAAGTCTAATGATGATTAAGCGCAGCATTCCTGAAGCATTCAGGGGCGGTATGTCTGGTGACTCTGATGAGGTATCTGTTAAGGATTTCCTTGATGAGCTTGAAAAGCGTTTTGCGAAAAACGAAAAGGCTGAGACAAGTAAGCTTTTGGCTGATCTTGTTCAGATGAGGTATAAAGCTCAAGGAAATATTCGTGAGTACATTATAGAGATGTCTAACATCGCTTCAAAACTTAAGGCACTAAAGCTTGAATTGTCTGATGACTTGCTTGTGCATTTGGTACTCATCTCTCTTCCTGCACAATACGGTCAATTTATTGTGAGTTATAATACTCAGAAGGATAAGTGGACTCTGAATGAGCTCATTTCACATTGTGTGCAAGAGGAAGATAGATTGAAGCGTGAAAAGACTGAAAGTGCTCATGTTGCAACTACCTCAAAGGCTAATCACCGAAAGAGGACTAAAGATAATGAGACTGCAGTGGGAAAATCACAGCTTAAGAAACAAAAGACTCAGGATCAAGCTGTAACTTGTTTCTTTTGTAAGGAATCTGGGCATGTGAAGAAGGAATGTCCCAAATACGCTGCATGGCGTATAAAGAAAGGTAGACTTTTCACCTTTGTCTGTTTTGAAGTTAATTTGACTCCTGTGCCTAGTAATACATGGTGGGTAGATTCTGGTGCTACTACTCACACAAGTATTTCTATGCAGGGTTGCATTTGGAGCAGGAAACCAAGTGATGCTGAAAGATTCATCTATGTGGGTGATGGCAATGCAGTTCCATTTGAAGCTATTGCCATTTTTAGATTGTCTTTTGAGACTGGTCATTTTGTTGAATTAAGAGAGACTTATGTAGTACCGTCATTTAGACGGAATTTGGTTTCTATTTCCGTTTTGGACAAATATGGTTACTCTTGTTCATTTGGAGATAATAAATTTAGTCTATTTCTTAATTTTCTTTAGTTGCGACTGGTTCTTTGATTGATAATTTATAATGCTAAATACAATTGCTTCACATAATGAAACCTTGCAAGTAACATCAAGAGGTACACAACACGAAAATTATCAAGAGAGAATTCTGCTATGTTATGACATAAGCGCTTAGGACATATCTCTAAAGGGAGATTAGAGAGACTTGTGTCACATGGAATACTTGAATCTCTTGATTATTCAGACCTTAATGTATGCATTGAGTGTATTAAGGGTAAACAGGCAAACATAAGGAAATTAAGTGCAAATAGGAGTACTGGTGTCTTACAGTTGATACATTATGATATATGTGGTAGAATGCTCAATATTAGCCATAGAATGGATTTGTGCTACAAATTCATTCTATGGCTATTATACATTAATTAGTTTATGCGATATGTTTTTTTTTCTGCTTTGACAGTGTTGCATTTTGAAAAGCATCGAAGTGGGCTAGTATTTGCTCCACTTCCTTTTTCTTCTTCTTCTTTTTTTTTTTTTGTTACGACTCCACTTCCTATTTTTAATAAAGCATGGAATAATTATTTAATTTTTTTTAAATTCCTTTCCATCATTTAAAATATTTTTTAATATCATTAAAATATTTTTAAATAGTGGTATGTACACTAGATTTTTGATGTAAAACAGGAGCATTTTGGTATTATGCCCGTATCGCCGGAAAATTTCTGCGGTACGAGAACGGGTCAATTTTGGTAATTTACCCATACCGCAAAAAGTTTTTGTGATAGGATACCAATTTTTTTTAAATCAGGACTGTTGAATAGTTGATCCAAGAGTGATAAAATGGTATGTTGCCAAACAGTACTTTAGCAATTGTTTGCGGTACACCGATTATCTTATGTTAAACTGTTTTTATGAATAACTTCTATATGCATATACAAGCTGACATGGCAAGATCCTGTCCATCTCTCTTCACAAGAACAGGCAGATGAAATAGACACCAACACACACAATCCTGATCTTCCTAAGCCTACTTGTAGCAGACTGCAGACCCGCCTGAGTTCTGTCTGTTCATATCAATTACTGGTGTTCACCCCTCTCTTTCTTTCTTTTTCTGACCCAACACCCATTCTGAAAATTCCATTCTCCTCATTTATTACCATTCACCTATACATACAAACCCAAAAATATACACACAACACCAATGGCCTTGCTCCAACACACCTCCCCGCTCACCCCTTGTGCTTATGCAAGCCTCAACTACCCAAGATTTCACCTGCCCAATTGTTTATTTTCTGTACCAAATAGTATTATACAGCTTAAAAAGTCAAAGTCTTTGGTTTATAATCAGTCTAATAGTATTGGTTTTAGCAATTCAAGCTCTTCTCCTTTGTCTTTTAGTGAGGTGAGTCACCATTTCTTGATTTTCTTGATTTTTTTATGATTTTTTTTCATGTAAAGAAAATGTTATTGATTTAAAGATAGATTTTTAGGTCATGTTGGTGTTCTTGAAAATGTTACTTATTGATATAAAGATGAGATTTTTAGGTGATGTTGGTGTTGTTATGTAGTTAATTGAATCATTGATTGCTGGTGTGAATTTATCGGAATCCGAAGCGGAGTCTTCTCTTGATTTTTTACTGAATGATGCTAATGAGGCTTTGATCAGTGCTTTTCTTGTTCTTTTAAGAGCTAAAGGGGAGACTTATGAAGAGGTAAAGACTCTTTTTATTATGTATTATGTTTGTGTTGTAGAGGTGGTGTACTGTGTTATGTTTTCGTGTAATTAATAGTATGAAAAAATGTTCATTTTGATATTATTTGAATCGGAGTAGGTGGTTGGACTGGCAAGGGCAATGATTAAGCATTGTCTCAAGGTTGATGGTTTAAGTGATGGGGTTGACATAGTTGGGACAGGAGGGGATGGTGCAAATACTGTCAATATTTCGACTGGTGCTTCGATACTCACTGCGGCCTGTGGTGCAAAAGTTGCAAAGGTGGGGTGATATATGTTTTTTTCGATATTTCTTTATTCAATTTAATGAATGTGAAGTGATTTTTTTGCACACATGATTTGTATTTCAGCAAGGGAGTAGATCGAGCTCTTCTGCTTGTGGAAGTGCAGATGTACTGGAAGAATTAGGGGTTGAAATAGACTTGGAACCCGAGGTTAGTGAATTTGTGAACTTGGCATGCTCCTGAAAGTGATCGGTTTTTTTTTTCCTTATCATATTTATTAGTTTTGCTTGGTGGTCTAGGATGTAGCCTGTTTTTGGAAACTGTGCAACACTAAACTAATGCCATTAGAAACTCCGTATTTGTATAAAATACTCAACTCTGCTTTCCTATATGCTTTCTGAGGAATTTTAAAGATTTTGAATTATTAAAAACTTTTAAGTGTTTAACTTCTAGCTAAGTTTCTGTGAGTTTGAATGAAAGATTCTTACAAACTCGCCATTTGTTCAGATCATCTAAACAGATACAGTAGAACTGAAGCTTTTATCGATCCTAGCAGTAGCTGAACATGAATCTAATGTTGTTTTGTTTGGTAAATGTGACGTGCCAACTATTGTCTGTCACCATTCTTTGGATATCATTTTGTTGTTTAGGTACAATGTTCTTCAATTATCTGTGACTCTGTCTGGCCGATTATTTTTTGCATATAGCTAAAAGTTTTATTTTATTTTATTTTATTTTTTTTGACGAAAGCTAAAAGTTTTATTTATACATGCTCACATCTCATTTCTGCATCTTCCTACTGAGTGGTTTGTAGAGATAATAGGCTCTGTTAAACAAATCATATGGTTCCTTTGAGTATTCTTTTCATTAGTTCGTGAGTTTGAACCAGTGGATAGTGGATGAACAACGATACCTGCATAGTAAAAACCAGGCATCCTTAGTGAAGTCTTACAGATGAGATGGACATACAGTTTTAGTTTGGCTTTACCTTTTATATTAATGTTTAAAAGTCTTTTCTGGTGGAAGTAGGGAGTGAGAAGATGTGTGAATGAAGCTGGAATTGGTTTTATGATGTCTCCAATTTACCATCCAGCAATGAAGATTGTTAGACCTGTGAGGAGTAAACTGAAAGTGAAGACCGTATTCAACATCCTCGGACCAATGTTAAATCCTGCACGAGTACCTTTTGCAGTTGTTGGGGTATACAAGGAAGAGCTTGTAAGTGGTTTCATTCACCTGGTTTCTTTTAATGTTGTTTTCCATTACATCGATGATAACAAGCTAAATAACGATGATATCAAGCAAAACAGTGGTATTATCTATCTGACACAAGCATTTGCATTTAATACTCTTGAATATCCTCACTAATGAATTATTTTTGGGTTATAATTGGTGCCAGTCCATTCATGTACGGTACTCATACCTGTTTAATGTCTTGTTTTGACAGGTCATGAAAATGGCAAAAGCACTTCAAAGTTTTGGCATGAAAAGAGCATTAGTTGTCCACTCAGAGGGCCTAGACGAGATGAGTCCCCTTGGTATGGTGCTCTTCTAAACAGGATATCTGTATGGTTTTTTATTGAAATGCGGATGCCGGACGCTGTCTTGGTTGATTTGCAATCATCCTATCCCTCTTTCTTTATGTGCCAAAGTTTGTGATATTTTGCATATCATCTTTGAACTTTCAGGGCCTGGGCTAGTCCTCGATGTCACCTCGGATAAGATTGAGAAGTTTCCATTTGATCCATGTAATTACCTTACCTCTATCTTGATAAGTTTCGAAAGATAAATTTGTTAGCTTTAGGGTAGTCAATTACAGTCCTTTGTGGAGTCTAGTATTACTTATATTTAAAGCATATAAGAGAAAAGTCGTGGTGGTGATTGAAAGTCATAATTCCTACATTTCTTTTACTTTCTCCCAAAATATAAAATTGATAGTACTGTAAAGATCTTTTACGTGTTATTTCGTAGAACTTGTTTTGAAGTATTAGAATTTGACAGTGGACTTTGGGATGCCTCGCTGTACACTGGATAGTTTGCGAGGTGGAGGACCAGAATACAATGCAGAGATTTTAAGGAAAGTTCTTTCTGGTGAAAAGGGCTCGATAGCTGATGCATTTGTGAGTATAGGCAAATCAACTAGCTTCTTCATTTTGATAGAGAAAAAGCATTAGCAATAATCTTGCTATATATGCCCTCTGATTTCGCGTTGTAGGCACTTTAGCTCTTAGTCTTAGCACACATATAATGATTACTTACCGATTCAAATTGTAAAGATTCTTCCTGTTATATACAAGGTAATTCGGGAAAGCAAATATGGGCTTCAGTCATATTATATAAGTCTGGGAGAAGATTCTAATTCCACAGCATATGTAGTCACTATATTTACATGTTATTTTTCGTTTCAGTTTCGAGTTATTTGCCTCATCTTACTGGCAAATCTGACTCTTGGCTCGAGCAACACTAGTCGATGATAACCGCACAAAGAAAGATTTTAATATTGTTATTCCTTTCTTGAATTTGAATTCTATAATCAGCGGGACAATTATGCAGGTGCTTAATGCAGGAGCAGCGCTCTTAGTTAGTGGACATGTAAAGTCTCTGGCTGCTGGGGTGGATCTTGCTCGTGAAACACAATTATCTGGCAGGGCCGTAAAAACTCTAGATTTATGGATAGCTGTCTCCAAGGTAAATAATATATTGCTTCAACTTGTTAATATATATACACTACCAACACTCACTCAACCTCGCTGTATCAATATTTCAGAAGGCCAAAGAAGCTGCTTCTGGGTACTGTCTGTCTGCCTAAATATTACTTGTGCAAAGGCGGCCTCTGGGTATTGCCTGTCTGCTTAAATTTTACTTGTGCAAAGGTGGAATCAGAGCACTGAAAATATATTGGAGAAAGTCTCCTATACAAGATATGAGCTAATAATAAATGTGACAGGTTAAAGTGATTTTACGGCAAGATGGAGAAGTAATCATTTAATTTCACTATCTCCGGGATTCAAATTTTGTAGAACCACTTTTCATGATAGTTGGAATTTTAATTTCCATATGGTGTGCCATACTTTTACTTGTGTTGTGACATAGTTGAAAATGTATTATGTTGCAACATATCAAAGAACTCATCATGCTGATATGTTTTTCCAAGTTCAATACAGTTGACTGATAATAACGAGCTCCTGAGTCTAGTCTAGCTTAGTTGTATCGAGTAGAAGATATATAGTTTTGTATTTGCAACTCTATCCATACGAGCTCCTGAAAGTCAAGATGTTATTTTGTCTCACTTTATTGGGAAAATAGCCTCTAAATCTTAGTACAATCTTTTAGGTCGTAATTTTGGATCTCCAGAGGAAGTCAAGGATGAGCTTGGGCTCCTCGCCGCCTCCTATAACACCACAACTTACCCCATCTTTTATTCCTACTGATAGAAGGATTTTTCTGAAGTAATTCCACTTCTTTCTTTGCCAAATCTTGAAATTGCCACTTCTAGTTATTTATTCTTGGATTCTCATTTGTGCTTGAGCTTCCACATCCAGTACCAAAGCCCCTGTTCCTATCACCAAAGGGATCCAAAGGCTCACCAGTTGTCACTGTGAAGCTGCTGCACAGGTTTATTATAAGCTTGTCCTGTCTGCGAAACAAAAGAAATTCATCTGGAACAATTTTTCGGTTCTAAAAACTTAGAACCTTATCCCAGCCGGTAGGCTTTTAACCATCAATTTCCACAGACGCAATTCATCATTGATTTTGTCTTACATTCATACTTTCAAAAAGTGACATGGATTCTTGGCTTTCTTTTTTAACCAAACGTCTCTATTTTATTTTATTTTTACAAAACTTGGACGATATAGACTCATTAGTGATCCATATAGACGATACTTGTGAGTTGCAATGTTAGGTTATAATTTGCGTGCAAACAGAACATGCCAATGCAAATCTTGACATCAAAATTATAAAATTAGACATAGGAATACATCATATGTTCCAGATCAGTTACTGGACCTATCATCTAAGCTCAACACGAAAGGACTACGCACTCTGTATTTGTCATTGCTCCAAGTTATCCAACCAAAAACATCACTCTTCAATGAATATTTCATCGAAAAATTCACATCATAACTTAGCTTCTGATACTCCTTTGTAAAATGTAACTTGTTTGGTATCACTTGCACCTTGATATGTTCAGGAGCATCAACTCTTACCTCATACACAGTCTCCTCTTCATCACCGACATTTGTAAGAGTTCTTGTTACTTTCCTATCTATATTTTCCTTAAAATTCGCAATGGCAATGGATGGATAATTCATATTAGGGATCAACTCTGTGTTTGCATTCTTCGGACACGAAAATCCTTCTGGAATATTCTTTGCAATAAGCTTGAGAGTAATCAGCACTTTGCACCCCTTATCTTTGGGCGTTTTTTCAATTTGGTCTCAAACTATGTTTCTTGACAGATTGCACCCCTATGGTTTCAAACTCGCTTCAATTTGCACCCTTTTGACCAAATTTCGTCCACTTTGACCGTTACTATTAGGCTAATCAAGGGTAAATTGACTGTTTCTTGAATAAATCTTTGTATTTTTACCCTCGCTCATCCTAATAGTAGCGGTCAAAGTGGACGAAATTTGGTCAAAAGGGTGCAAATTGAAGCGAGTTTGAAACCATAGGGGTGCAATCTGCCAAGAAACATAGTTTGAGACCAAATTGAAAAAACGCCCAAAGATAAGGGGTGCAAAGTGCTGATTACTCTAAGCTTGATTGTTGACAGATTATATCCTAGATTGCAAAGAAAAACATAGTAATCTGTGGTAGTAGTCTCGTAAACTAGCCCTGGATTCATTACTTGTTCTATGTTCACTTCCCCTGCCCCAAAATCATATGGCGTAGCTTCTTGCAATCCTGGTAATCTTAAAATAGGAGATCCATCGCTACACGTTTGAACAGCTGTAAATTGTAATCATATGTATAATTATTAAAAAATTTGTATCAAATGTCATTAATATAATTTTTTTTTTTTTTTTTGAAATCTAATGTCATTAATATAATTAAAATGCACAAATTCGATAGTAACAAATAAGTGACCTGTAGTCATAATAGCTGATCTGATGGCGGAAGGATCCCAAGTGGGATGTTGGGACTTGATTAAGGCAGCTACTCCAGAAATGTGTGGGGTTGCCATTGATGTTCCAGAGACTATCACGTAATCTGGTGGAGCCTGTCCTGGGAGTTTAAATAACGTGTCCATTCTACTCCATGCCGCAACAATATTCACTCCTGGTGCTGTAATATCTGGCTGTAGAGGTACAGATTAATATGTATCTATACATTTGTGCAGAAAATATAGAATGTGCATGCCTTGAGAAGATTATGAGATAAATATGACGGGCCTCTTGATGAGAAATAGGCGACGATAGGTGCTGGCTTGTAGTCTGTAGATGTTGCAGACCTTCGAATAGTTGCAGTCGGATTCCTGAAATATTATATCCGGTTAATTACCATTGCAACTTGACTGTGAGTTGCATAAATATACTCATCAAACATTTTATGTTACCTAATTGATTGTATATAAGAGAGAGTTGCATTCCCATCCTTGGAACCGATATAGGTATAAGGAAACGGCAAATGCCCAGGCAGGATCGAGTCTTTTTGATGTATCGTCAACCATAATCAATCCACTTACACTATTTATTATCTCGGATATCTTAATGAGTCTGCTTAGTACTCCGCCACTTATCTCGTTGAAACATAGAACAATACGTCCCTTAAGCTTGCTTACATCTAATGAACCTGGTAGACAATCTCTGAACACATTCGGAGTAACTTATAAGTTACAAAAAACTGGGTGTGTACTTTTGGATGCCTTTTCCTGAGTGTGTTTATGAAGTTGAGATTAATCTGTCAGTGATCAACTTATTCTTAATTTACCTTGCTATAATTCCATGCTCAACCGCATGAAATGCACCCACGGCTATTGGATCAGTCCATATATTAATAGTATTATAGGGTTTATGGCCTAGTGATAACGACATTATATCAACACCATCATGAATCGCGTTGTCCATTGCTGCTAGAATTGCTGAGGAAGAACAGTTAAATCCATAACATGCTTTGTACACTGCAATTCTGGAAGTCGGTGAACCACCAATGGCTGTTCCCAGAGCTAAGCCGTAATATGAAACTCCAGGCACGGATGCTCCCCCAGCTGTTGATGCGGTGTGGCTGCCATGTCCATCAGCATCTCTACATGTTCGATTACGTTGGTCAAAATGCCTTGCGCCAATTAATTTCCTAACAAATATAAATTTGAAAGAATATTGACTCATGTCAAGATAGGCGTACATAATAATTTAGGAAAAGAAAGTGACAGGTTCTGATAATTCTAGAAAATTTAGTAAAAATGAGACTGCATCCTTTTGTTATAGACTTATAGTAGGTGCATCTGTTGCAATACATAATTACTCGCATACCTATTGCAACTGGAAGCGGGAAAATCTTCTGTTGCTTGGCAAGTTCCTTTCCAACGTTTAGGGATCGGACCCATACCTTTATCACTAAAGCTCTTAGATTCTGGCCAAATCCCTGATAATTACCCCAAAAAAACTGATAAATTTGTACAGATACTTAATATATTTACCTTGACAGTACAACAGAATACATAGGCTATTTTATTTGCTTGCAGATGGATATAATTCTATTAATACGCACCTGTATCTATCATACCAATGATGGTGTCAACTCCATTCGCAGTGGAACTGGGGAGTTCTGTTACCGGGATAGGATTATCAAGGTAATGTTGGAGTTTGAGGAAAGACCATGACCTTGTTGTACGTAGTTTTAACTCCTTATCAAGAAACACGGACACGACTCCTGGTTCTTGAGCTATTAAATTTGCTTCCTCCTTAGACATATGAGCGGCAAATCCTGTGAAGCCATGTTTAAATACCTGCACCACAGCATTTCTGTTCCAACAAAAAAAAAACAGAGATTAATTGTTAAAAGAGGACTCGTATATGTAACATGGACATATCACATATGCATGTGTAATGTTTTAAGAATGTCATGCATCTTCTCATTAATTAGAAATAACAGTGTACATATTTATATATCAGTTGACCTTTCTGATAAAGAGTTCATAAGCTGGGCTTGATCATCTCTCAAAGTTCCTGGAATTGATAAGCCTTTTCCTCCCATGTAAACAATGTAAACTCCAGGTTCATCTTCTGATCGATCAGAAGCTGCATTCTTAATTGAGACGAATAAAAATAGAGAAAACAAGAAAATGTTAGAAAGCCTTGCCATTGCTCGTATTAATCTTGAAGACTCAAACTATAGTGGTGAACTAACCCTTACGATTCTCAAGTTTATATAGCCTACAAGGATTGTCGATTTTGTAAACATCCTCAACTGCAATGTGATTCCTCCTCCTTTAGGTTTCTAACCATTCAAAGGTTGTAGTTCCTTCTTCATTAGCACAACTGAATATAATTGTTTTGTATGATAGTAAATAAGTGCATCTACTTAATACAGAATTAGCACATTTGATAAATTTGAGTAACTGAAACTTATTCTGGGATAATAACTAGCTTTGGAAAAAGGATCGTATTCCAGAAATTGATATGGTAACCTCTTTCTTCAGTTCATTTTTTAATCAACTTTAGAAATTTTAGTTTTTGATATACTACACTCTTTACCATGTAATATGATTGGAGCTTATAATGCCTGCCTGATCCTTCGAAAACTCTTAGTACTTTTGCTAATTATTAATTCAGGACTTTTTTTTTTGCTAGATAAAAATGTAAAAACAAAGAAAAGAGACATTGGACATGTAACATGTTCTTCTGAACTATCTTATCATATTTCCTGATAAGAAAAAGTTTTTCTTTAACCATTGTCTTGGTTTTGTTAATTAGATGAGATCTTCTTGACGTGTGAACAAGAGAATTACGCTCACTCCGAATACTATGCACTGCCATCGCTAGAAAAGGATAGGAGAACTGGGCATCAAAATTTTAGTCCAGGGAGATGGTTAATCCGATGGATAGTTGGCTATAAACACAAGAATTGAAAATATGCTCATTCCATTCTGCTTTAATATTACATAACGGACATATTGGGTCTACATTCATGCCATAATTAATTAACTTTCTTTATGTAAGCAACTTCTTCTTGATGGCCAGCCAAAGAAAAAACGAGCATTTCGGAATGTGCAAGGAATGCCAAACTGCAACATACCAGTTACACGAAGGGCCAGAGGATCGAATGGAGTCCCAGATAATCTTCATCTTAGCATCTTTCGGGTGAAAGGTATTCTAAGTGATGTGATCCACCGAGTGCAGAGGTAAAAGCTCAACCAGACGAGAGGGTACTACAATTAGCTTTGTTGTACATGCATACTCAAATGATTTACTAGAAGTTCATGTAGACTTTGGTAATCAATTACTACTACTTAATTGCAACGCTGACTGCTGAGGTATGAAGGCATAAACTGCATACCAAATCTATTTTATGTACTGTGTGTACTGTACTATAATAAAGTACCAACCGTAACGAAAGTATAATAGTTTTGTTTAAATTATAAAGTTAGACATGGAAGGAGTACATCATATGTTCCAGATCAGTTACTCCTTTGTAAAATGTAACTTGTGTGGTATCACTTGCACCTTGATATGTTCAGGAGCATCAACTGTTACCTCATATACTGTCTCCTCTTCATCACCGACATTTGTAACAGTTCTTGTCACTTTCCTATCTGTATTTCCCTTAAACTTCCCGCCCCAAATCCGATCTGCAATCCCACCACCATTCTTGATCCCCCAATATGTTGAAACTAGTACACCAGGAAAAATTATGGAAGTTATGAATAAAACAACTAAAAGTAATTTAATTACTATTCTAAAAACTTTACATTATGATCAAAAGATAAAATTTCTATAATAATAAATACTAAGCCAGAACACATTGTAAATAAATGTTCCCATATATACTATCAGATATCCAGCACATTCTACGCTGGATTGCTTATGATGCTATTGCCAGGCATTGGTTTCTGGACTCCCCTGGCCCTCATCGAGTGTCTCTCATTCATCACATCTCTCCACTGTCCTGCACCTGCGTACATGTTTGCAAGGAGCACATAATCGCTGCTATGATCTGGTTCTAGTTCCAACAAATGCCGTCTCGCCACTTCTCCTAGTTCGACATTGCTGTGAACTCGACAAGCAGCCAACAGAGTCCGCCACACAATAGCATTACATTTCAGTGGCATGCTTTTAATTAAATGGTAAGCTTCATCAACAAAACCAGCCCGGCCCAACATATCAACCACACATCCGTAGTGTTGTATGTTAGGTTCGATTTTATACTCTTTTGTCATCAAATCAAAATATTGTCTTCCTTTTTCTACCATTCCTCCATGGCTACATGCACATAAAACTCCCAGGAAAGTAACATCATTAGGAGTCTGCAATTTTTCAGCTAGCAATTTTGAGAAGAGTTCCAACGCCTCACTCGCGCGGCCATTCGTTGCCAACCCTAATATCAATGAATTCCATGTCACTAAATTTCTTTCGCTACTCTCATTAAAAATCCTGTGTGCTTCCTCAACCTGTCCACATTTTGCATACATATCAATTAGCGAATTCAAAATCATAACATTGCTTCCCATGCCAGCATCATCAACAAGGCGACGTATCCACCTCCCAAAATCCAAATTTCCCAATGCAGAACACGTTGCAAGAACCGTGACCAATGTAAAATCATCAAAATTCAATCCACATTGCATCATCCGTGAAAAGAATACAAGCCCCTCATTGTAATTCCCACAATTAACATGACAATCAATGATAACATTCCAAGTGACCACATTCCTTCTACACATTCCTTCAAACAGCTGCTGTGCAATATCAACTTCTTTCAACATACCATACATATGGATCAATGTGTTCCTCACAAACCCATGATCCTCCAAACCATACTTTAAAACACTACAATGTATCTGTTTTCCCAACAAAACTGATCCACATTGCCCACTAACTTTAAGCAAGAAAGAAAATGTGAAATTATCAGCCTTTTCACCATTTTCTTGCATTTTCTTGAAATACTCAAAAATATTTTTAACCTGCATTGTCCTAACAAACCCTCTAATCATTGTATTCCACATAAACCCATCTGGGCTCTCAACATTTTTAAAAACAGAGGCTGCGTAGTCCATCGAACCGTGGTCCGAGACAGCGCAAAACAAAATGATCTTGCCCACAAGATAGAGGTTTTGGTGAAGGCCAGATTGAATGATTTGGGCATGTATATGTTCTACATTTTTTAATGTAGTACATTTGTTGAAAATTGAAAGTAAAGTTTGCTCCTTTGCTAAGCTGTTGTTATTGGGCACTTCAGAAGAAAAGAAAGCAGAGTGTTTTGGGATTATTTTAGAGAAGGGTAGTGAAAGGAGGGAAATTTTTGTTTTGAGTACAGAGCTTAGGTAAGAAGCCATCCAATAACTTCTGATATTGGTTTACAAAGTGGCTGCTTTTTCTGTACATATATGTAGGGCAGAGCATGGGCCGGTTCGGTCCGGTTTTAGGATAAAACCGGAATCAAAACCGTATATCCCCGGTTTCTAAAATCGAAAACCGTAACCATCGGTTCGGATTCGGTTACGGTTTCGGTTTTAAAACCCCGGTTCGGTTTGAAACGGTTCGGTTTCGGTTTAAAAACCGGATGAAAATAAATGTTATAACAATGACATTCAGTTTACATTTTTTTAAAAAAAATCATCCTTCGTCAAATCAATGAAATTGTAAACTTGATATTATTTACAATCAAATAAATAAGTATATGTAATAATCTGTTTCAAAAAAAAAAAAGTATATGTAATAATAAAGCATCAGTTACCTAAATCAAATTTTGTTAGATAAATAAACAGAGCTACCAACAGTAAAATCCCGATTCAAACAGAGCTCCAAAGCATATATACATTCAAGATATTGGGTCGCTTTGTTTCGACATTTTCCACTTTCATCCAACTGTATAGCCTCATCGTCGTCCTGTAAAACATGAAACATAAGAAAAAAGGTTAATGATACAGAAGTATAGATGTATGTATATAGAGAGAGAAGCGTAGCAAAAAAAATTTGAGAGTCATTTAGAAAAAAAAAAAAAAAACAGAAACAGAGAGAGGCGCAAAGAATTAGGGTTGTGTGTCTGATATAATGTAACCAATTAGTATTAGGATAGGTTTGATATAAAGTAAAATCAGTAATGGAAATGGACTATGTCTATGTACTGTGCTATGTAGTATGGATTGGGCCAAATTAATATTGATAATGGGCCGTATACTATCAACTTATCAAGTCTTAGTCATAGACTCATAGTCAGTAGATAATAAAATGATAGATAACTAATAATCTATACTAGTATGTAGTATGGAAATACGTTAACCTTTCTTGAAAAAAACAAAAAAAACACGTTACCTTTTTAATTTAAAACAAATCTTACAATCATTAATATATACCCGAAAATATCACACCATAATTTTAAAAAAAATATAGCACTTGAAATAAATAATAACATAATATAATTAACAGTAATTAGTTGATTGCCTTTTTCACACCTGAAATAAATAGTAACATAATATAATTAATGGTAATTAGTCGATTGCCTTTTTCACATTTATTTTAGTTGAAGATATTACCTTTTATTGACACCTAAAAAGATCAATCGTTTCATATATTTCAATCATTAATATTTCCTTTCTAATTAAAACACGTTACCTTTCGAATTAAAACACATATATTTTTAATTTAAAACAAATCTTACAATCATTACTATACCAGAAAAAATCACACCATGAAAAATATAACACCTAAAATAAATAAAAATATAATATAATTAATGGTAATTAGTCGACTGTCTTTTTTACGTTTACTTTTATTTGAAGATCTTACCTTTTATAAACACCTAAGAAGATCAATCGTGTTATGTCTTCCAATCATTAAAATTTCCTTTCTAATTAAAACACATTACCTTTTTTATTTAAAACTAATCTTACAATCATTAATATATACTCAAAAATATCACACCAAATTTTCCAATTATTAATATATTAAATTATATTAAATTAAAATTAGAAAAATTATTAAAAAAATAATTATTATATAAAAACATAATTTTGATATTAAATATTATTTATAACATAATAAAAGAAAATCGTGCATCACACGGGTATTGAAATTTTGTCAATTCAATTTTCAACACGGTCATCCTAATTATTAAAATAAATAATAAAATAAATTTATAACATAATAAAAAAAACCTACATCGCACGGGCATTGAAAGTTTGTCAATTCGGTTTTCAACACGGTCATCCTAATTATTAAGATAAATAATAAAATAATATAATTAATGATAATATGCCGATTGCGTTTTTAAATTAAAAAACATTTACTTTTAATTGATGATATTACCTTTTACAAACACCTAAAATATCATATCTTTCGATCAATAATATTTTTTTCTAATTAAAACATGTTAACTTTTAATTTAAAACAAAATCTTTCATTAATTAATATATATCCAAAAAATATCACAACATATCTTCTAATCACTAACAAAATATAATAAAAAATTGTATACAACAAATGATGATCATTAGATTTTTAGTAAAAAATCAGAACAGTTAGATCTAATGATTAGATATATTATACGAATAAATTAATTTAGTAATATTCCAAGGTTTGAATTCCGTCAACCACGTATTTATTTTAAAATTGTATAATATAAGTTTTAAATCATGCATATCATTAATTAAATTTATATCAAATTTTAAAATTAAAATACAATATTGAATATAATGATAACATAAAAAAATAATTTAAAATAAAATTAATTACATGTCAAAAATGTCAAAAGAAATCCGTGCATCGCACGGGTTATAAGCTAGTATGTATAAATTATATAAATTAAAATTATTTATTTTAATAATCGGTTCGGTTTCGGTTTTAGTCAGTTCGGTTTTAACCTATAACCGGAACCGGAACCGAAAGTCTCGGTTTTTATAAATTAAAAACCGCAACCGTCGGATCGGTTTCGGTTTTTTCGGTTCGGTTTTCACCGGTTTCGGTTCGGTTTCGGTTTTAATTCGGTTTTTTGCTCAGCCCTACATATATGCATGGTAAAAGTATAAAAATAAATTCAAATCATCCGTAACCATGATACAAATTATAAAGGGAAACCTCAATTGAATTTATTATTCCCTCCATCCCCCATTTGTTTACATTTTTTATCATTTTCTGGTACGCATTTTAAGATGGATTTTAAATATAGTTCCATAACTTATTTTTAAAATTTTCTCCTTTTTTTTTAAATAAAAATAGGATTGTTCCATAACTATAGGTAATATATTAAAGTTAAGTCATATTTCAATACAAAAGTAAGGGTACTTTTGTAAATACAGGGTGAATTCTATTGTTACAAAAATGTCATCTAACTTTTGTATATAAAATGCAAATAACTTTAGATAATTTTCCTACCAAACATTTTTCTCATAAGGGCAAGTCCAATGCTAGATGCTAAATTGCTATTACTATTGCTATAATATCCAAAAAGTGAATTTTGGTGTTAAAATAAAACTCACTCTCCAAAACTAGTTCTATAACTAGTTTCAAATTTAATCAACTCTTTTAACTTTTACCTAATACTTTTAACTTTTATGGAATATTATCAACAAACTCATCTCACTCTATGTGACATGGATGCATAAATACATCCTTGGTTTCAAATTTAGCACCAAGGATGCATAATATAGCAATAGCACCAAAAATGCATCCAACTATACCACCCCTTTGGAGATCGCTTTATCTTGAACAAGGGAAGGGCGGCATAGCATTAGCTTCGATTGAACAAGCTCAACCTTGAGGGAAGCACCCCTTTTCCATTCATAGAGAGATCCAATCGTCAAAATCAATAAGGATTCGTTTTGGCTAGAGCGCCCAAATCCGCATCTATTGCCAAGGATCGTGGGCACGTCGGACCAGAATACAATTATGGCCTAGCACGCGGGAGCGATTCCACCGACTAGACCCTTAGAGCGATTCAGTCGATACAGAAGTTTTTGGCACTTGGTGCTATAATATAGTAATAGCATCAAGGATAAAATTGCATTGTATTTGCTCTAAAAGAATGTAATTATTTAAACGAATATAAATATTTCAATATATTTCTTGAAATTACATTTTTTTTATTTATGTCATGAACAGGGATTTTTAATACTTAATTTATGTTGGAAAATATATGTTTTGATTTTGTATTTAATGAAAAGGGGCCAATGATAAGGTAGGGCCTTGTAGTTTCTGACATTCAGTGTTAGATTTCAAAGTTGTCCAACGAAGGACCTATGCAAATACTCCCTCCGTCCCAATGGATTCTTTACACTTATTATTTTGGGTCGTCCCATTCATTTCTTTACATTCCCAAAATAGTAAGTTTTAACATTATTACACCAACTACTTCACTTATTTTAACAATACTTTACACTATTACACCCACTACTTTACTTATTTTAACAATAAAATCACTATTACACCCACTACTTCACTTATTTTAACAATAAAATCACTATTATATCCACTACTTCATTTATTTTAACAATATTACACCCACTTTATACCCACACTTGTCTTGTCCTCCGTGCCCACCAGGAACGTAAAGATCCCAGTGGGACGGAGGGAGTACCAATCTCCCGGAATTCTTCTTTTATATATACTAGCTTATAACCCGTGCTTCGCACGGGTTTTTTTTGATAGGTTATAAAATTTATTTAATATTATAATTATGTTTTTATATAATCCTCATTTTTAATAATTTTTTAATTTTAATTTAATATAAATTTATATAATGATATGAATGGTTTAAAATTTATTTTATAAAAGTTTTAAATAATTAATATATTAATTTACAATAATAATGGCAGTACGTGTAATAGGCTATGCTTATGTCACTTAAATCTAACTATAGCATTTAGGTAGTAGTACAGTCACCCAAATCTAACCTGAGATTTAGCAAAGGATAGGTTACTTTTAAATACTTTTAAAATTATGTGATTAAATAAAATAGAGTATAATATTTTATTATGGAATTTAACTTTGTAATGTTAATTAATAATAATAATAATAATAATAATAATAATAGTTATTTAATAAATGATATGTATTGATTAGAATTAATAATATAAAATCTTAATGTAAATTTGTTGTTAACGGGATTCGAACCTTGATCTTTAGAAGAGGGATTTAAATAAAGAATATTCCTTATTATTATATCTAACGGCTATCATCTATTTACTAAATATCCAACGATCACTATTCTTTCGATGGTTCAACATGACAACCAAATATAGATAGATATAGATTATAGGCCAACAAGGCCTTTCAAGCTTATTTAATATTTTACTAATTTGCCCTTCTATCATATTAATATAAAAAAATGTTTGTCATAAGAATTGAACCCATGACCTTTGTGTAAAGAAAGGATAATTTTCACATCTCCAACCACTACACCAAAGAAATTTTTAGAATCTTTTTATAACTCATTAAATACATACTCCAAGACCTCATTTGTTATAATGTTCAATATTTCTATTAATCCATATATTTTATAGTGAAACCCGAGCTGAATTGTTCATCGGACTAATCGTAGCTTTACCGAACAAAGTTCAAGTTTTAAATTACTCAATTCTTGAGGTTCGCGAGACTAATCGGACTTTTAATACTTAAATTTTTTAAATATTATAAATATCTTTCAATGTAAATATTCAATATTTTATAAAATTCTTATATTTTATCAAGTTAAACCCGTGTTGAACATAAGTCGAACCGTTTATATTCAAACTTTTTTCACAATAGGTTAAATCGATTCAAGATTTCAAGCTTTATGAGTCAAGTTTCGAGGTTAAAATTAAAGGTTCGAGTTCAAGCTCGATGGAAGTTTTTAGCCGAGTTTGAGCTCGAGCGTGGCAATGTTCGACTCGAGTCAATTACACCCCACTCTCATTGCTGTTGTGCAAAATATTTTGATAGACTAGAAAAAAAATAATTTAAGGAAAACAAAACAAAAATTATTGGAGATGAGATTTGAACTTCATATTATATATTAGATAAACATTTAGATAAAACACATAGTTAGGTCAATTTTTTATATTAAAAAATAGATTATAGATACTCTTTTAAAAATAATATATTTAAAATGTCTAATTGTATTATTGAAATATGATACTTAGTAGATAATATATCACAATGTACATGAATAGAAACCAAAATTTTAGCTAATTTTAATATAAATTATAATAAAATTAAATCACTATCACATAATCACTTCCACACCACCACGACCACGACATGTACCACTATCAAAATTACCAGAATTTTATCTGTAACAATGTAACAACATGAACACCACCACTTATACCACAAAAATCACCAATATCAAAGCAAAATCACTAGGAATTCAACTAAAGTAAACGTAAATGACTAAAAAATTTGAACGCAAATTACAAGAATATTCCAGATTTAGAATTGTGTAAATTCAAAGTTGTTGGTAATGGTATTGACGGTAGTAAATTAAGTAAAAATGTCATCGATCGACGTTACAAACTTAGATCTATTGAGAGAGGGATTAATGAATTAGCGGAGGTGTGGTCAAGAATGTGACTGGAATTCGTGACAAACATGTTCATCAGTTACTTTGGAAATGGTGGTCGATTTGG
The DNA here is from genome assembly GCA_037693485.1 of Kitagawia praeruptora. Taxonomy (NCBI): domain Eukaryota; kingdom Viridiplantae; phylum Streptophyta; class Magnoliopsida; order Apiales; family Apiaceae; genus Kitagawia; species Kitagawia praeruptora. Next base: position 23,619,159 of record CM075350.1, on the reverse strand, counting down.
TGACAACAAAATTAAAGATCGCAGAGTGACAATGGTATATACACATACTCCCTCTCTCTCACCCATTCACACACATTATACATATGTGTGTATATCATGAACGATGATGACAAATGGAATGAGGTGGTGATAACGGCGGTGTAAAGCAAGTGATGGTGTCTAAGGTCGTCGAAAATGGAAGGGACATAGGAGTGGATGTTGGGGGAGGTTGAGATGTAAATTAGATTTGAATGTGTGGTTATGATTAGTTTTTGATTCTTATATCTATAAAAATATCATTTTGCATTTATCTATATATAAGCACGTGAGTCTACTAACTCGTGATTAGATTTTTAAATTACGTAGTGTTTAATCATTCCAAGTTATGTTTTTTAAATTGTTAGATGTGATTGTATTGTTATAATCATATATGAACTTTAGGTAAGAAATTTGAGTTATTACTTGTATCCATAAAAAATACCACTGATGTATAGTGTTTCAAAATTTAGAATCGTCTATTAAAAAAAAATCAAAACAACAACATTTTATGAATTTAAATGATGCCCGTGCTTTGCACGGGCTTTTATGCTAGTTTAGTTTAGAACTGTACTTCAGTCACAAGTTCTTGGCCCACTACCTTTCTTTTCTGAGTTTGGGCTTCACTTCACGAGTTAAAAACTTGAAATGATACACACACTAACATAAATCTATTATAAATATATTATAATTAATATATAATATGTTTATATTATTTATATTTAATTCGGGTTTTCGGGTCAGGTTCGGGTTCGATCGGGTTTGAAACAGGTTTCGGGTTTTCGGGTCGGGTTCGGTACGATAAGGCCAAAACCCAAACCCGACCCGGAAATAGTTCGGGTTTAAAAAATAAACCCAAACCCAAATATTCGGGTTCGGTAAGATCCAATCGGATCGGTATGGATCGGGTATCCATCGGGTCGGTAAAAATTGCCATATCTATATGTAGAGTAGCCTTCCAGGAAGAATTTGTTATATGGAGAAAATGAGTAGCCTTCCACTCATTTCTCTTTGTCTTATAGCGGATGTGATTAATTCTACAGTCATCTATGTAAACTAACGCAGTTATGCGTATTAGAGGAACTAGCCTCTGAAGTATCAGTCCTATTACGAGGATAGGGCTCTAATTTCATAATTCTTTTTAAATTACGAATTTCATTTTCTATTATGGTAGAAAATCTACCGTAAAAGGCGGGTTGTTCGTCTTTTACAGTTTCTAAATCCCAAATTAGGTATCTAGTTTTTGTTTGATTTCCAGGGGAAATTATATTTCTAGAGGTCACTAAGAGATGATCTAGATATTCAAGGTTAGACATTTCAATCATGGCATTACCTTTAACGTTAACTAACCACGGTTTATCACTCATGATTATATCAATTAAACATAATTGTTTTGAATTAAGTTTTATTAAAACAGGGTTGTGAGTTTTACCAGGCTTTTCGACTGATCTTTATCTGCAGGGATATTATTGATCTTTAAAACTTCATTGTCTCGTACAAATCTTCTGGTTATTATTCTCTGTCTTCAATCATGTGAGCGGAGTTTCCCTAACGGCCTCCTGCCTAGCGGTACTCCCTGTGCTCCAAAGCGGGCTCCAAAATAACTCGAAATATAACCAAGATTTATAAAGAAAAAGACGTTTTATTGATTCTGTTAGGAATATGTTGTAGTTGATGATAACTTAACATTCAAACAAAATTGTATAAGTCAAGTTTTGTAACTGTCAACGGATGAGACCTTATAACTCTATTCGTTGACAGGTAGCTCATCAACGGATGAGGTTTTGTAGCATACTGCAATATCTCTATTTATCAGTTGATAGTGTTTTTGTTCAGAGTCATGTTGACCATCAATGGATAGGCAGAATAGGGTAGCCAATTGTAAATAAGCTATGCTATGTAATTCTGTCTAAGTGAAAGTGTATCAACGGATAAGAACAGGGCTCTATCAACGGATACAACTCAAATCTACTCGATCAACGGATAAAGCTCAAACTACAGTCAACGGATAATTGTGCACAACATCAACGGATAATCATTGTCACTTTATCCTATGCTAGCTGGGAATTAGCAGTTGATAAGGACAGGTTTGACTGATAGATCACATGGGTTGATAGTAGGTATAAAAAGCAGTATGGCAGCCATGCTTTGGAAACATAGAAGAAAGAAGCATTCCATTTACACAGTACATACAAGAAAGGTGCAGGGGACATATCTGTTCACAAGGACAACCTTTCGGCTACATGTGGATTTGGAGTGGAGTAGCAAGTCAACTTGAATTAGATTAATATTATCTTATTCCTGTAGCACTTGTAAACTTGGGATATATAACCAAGTGTAGCAACTCGTTAGACTGTAAGAAAACAGACATATTTGCTTAGGGTTTCTTGAATATTCTTAGAAGCAAAGAGTTGTAAAACAGAAGCTGTGTACATTTGTATCACAGGGTTTTCTTCAAATAAAAGTCTCAGGTGGTACATTTAACCACCTGATTTTTTATGTGTTTGTGAACCATTTCTATTCAGCAATTATTTCTTTATAGATTTCTGTGGTTTTTATCAGAAATTTATAACTATCAAGAATTGTATTCAACCCCCCTTCTACAATTATACAAGTGTGTAATCTGGGAATAACAATTGGTATCAGAGCAAGCTTCTAATATATCTGAAGTTTAAAGATCAACACACTTCCAACATGTCTAAGAAGGATTATGGAGTGAAGATACCGGTTCTTGATAGGGAAAATTACTTTCACTGGAAAGTAAAAATGCGTCTACATCTCATGTCTATTGATGTAGGCTTTGTAGATTGCATTGAGAAGGGTCCTCATGTTCCAATGAAGGCTGCTTCGAGAGTTGGTCTTGCTGCAGATGCAGCAGACACGTACATCCCAAAACCTGTTTCTGAGTGGAGTACTGAGGATGTTGCAGAAGTTCACAAAGATAAAAAGACCATGAATATTCTGTTTAATGGTTTAGAAACAGACATGGTTGACAATGTTATTAACTGTACTACCGCCAAGGAAGTATGGGACATTGTTCAAACCCTTTGTGAAGGTACAGAACAGGTAAGGGAAAACAAGATGCAGCTACTGATCCAACAGTATGAACACTTCCATTTCAAGAATGGAGAGACATTGAATGACACATTTAGTAGATTTCAAAAGCTACTGAATGGCTTGAAACTGTATGGAAGAATCTACCAAGTGAAAGATTCTAATCTCAAATTTCTGAGATCACTGCCCAAAGAGTGGAAGCCTATGACTGTTTCTCTAAGAAACACTCAAGAGTACAAGTCATTTACTCTTGAAAGGCTCTATGGAACTTTAAAGACATATGAACTAGAAATGGAGCAGGATGAAGAAATTGAGAAGGCCCAAAATAAAAGTGGGTCAGTTGCACTTGTTGCCAACTTGGAGCAGAAGGAGGAGAAGAGGACTGAAGCTGCTAAATCTACACCAAACAGGGAGGTTTGTGAAGGTAGAGCAGAATCAAGCAAAAGCAAGGAAAAGGTGTCTAAAGAAATGAGTGTCCTACAACAGGATGAATTGGATGAGATAGATGAGCATTTAGCCTTTCTATCTAGGAGATTCTCTAAGCTAAAATTCAGAAGAAACTCTGGGGTGGCCAAGCCATTTAACAAGGATTTTTCTACAAGCAATTATGTGGATAAATCCAAAATTAAATGCTACAATTGTGGAATTGCTGGTCACATGATAAGTGAATGCAGGAAGCCTAGATCTGAGAACAAGGGAAAGCCAACTGAAACTGTTGACTACAAGAAGAAATATTTTGATCTTCTCAGACAGAAAGGAAAGGCATTCATGACCCAAGAGTATGACTGGGCTGCTGATGGAAATCATTCTGATGATGATGCTGAGTTTGTCAACCTTGCATTAATGGCTGATTCTGAGCAGGAAGCAAGTTCAGCTAGCAATCAGGTATTTTCTACTAATCTCTCTGAGCTCACCAAAGAGGAATGCAATAGTGTTATAGATGATATGTCTACTGAACTATATCACTTGAGTGTTACTCTTAAATCACTTACTAAAGAGAACAATAGGATTAAAGAAACTAATCAGTTCTTAAGTGATAGAAATGCAGTCCTAGAAATTCAATTTCTAGAATTTGAGAAAATGAGAGTTGATTGCAATGATGCTAAAAGTGAACTTGAAGCTGTGTTAAAAAGAGAACTGATTTTAAGAGACCAGCTTGAAAAAGAACAAGGAATAATTGCTAAATTTCAAAGTTGTAGGAATATTTCTCAAAACATAATAGAAGTCCAGGGAATAGAATCATTTGTGAGGGATACCTGGACTCAAAAGAAAAAGGAGCTAGAACCTTGCCTTGAGGATCTAGAGACTAATTGTGAATCAACGGATAGTGATCATCCGTTGACAGATGAACCATCAACGGATGAGAGGTATCCGTCGACTAGCAAAAAGTCTGTTAGTAAGAAGGAACTCAAGAAACTGAATAATCAGTATGGTCTAGTAGCCAAGAACTTTGTTTCTAGTGAAAGTAGCCAAGCCAAATCAAGTGAGAAGGCTAAGGCAGGTGATTTACTTAACAAAAAGGCTGTTGGTAAATCAGTTAATGAAAAGGTAGAGACTGAGGGTAAAAAGAAAAAGAACAAGAATGGTAAGATAGGCATTAACAAGAAAAACAATTATTCTCCTGACAAGTTTGCTCCTAGAAAAACTTATGGTAATTGCAATAGTGTCAATCACCTATCTTCTAATTGCAAGTCTGTTAAAAGGACTCCTGTTCATGTACCTCAATCTATGCCAAGTATGCCTGCAATTCCTGGTTTGTATCAGAATGCTAGTTTTTCAAATCCATATGTGAACATGCCATATGTGCCTAATCCTTATTTTCAATCTGTGAATATGCCACAAATGTCATGGAGCATTCCTAGCATGGATAATATGTATGCCAATTTTTCACAAATGCATGCATCAAATATTTATGCAAATGAGCATCTGTCAAAACCTATCACTCAAGCATCTACACCCAAAGTGAAGATTGCTAAGAGTGTAAAACCAAAGGCTAACAAGAAAGGACCCAAGGAAACTTGGGTACCAAAATCAACTTGATTTGTATTTTTGATTATGTGCAGGGAAATAAGAGGAATCTATGGTACCTAGACAGTGGATATTCTAGGCATATGACAGGAGATTCAACCCTGCTCACAGAGTTCAAGGAGGAAGCTGGCCCTAGAATTACCTTTGGAGATGACATCAAAGGATATACTAAGGGATATGGCTTGATTACAAAGGACAATGTCATCATTGAAGAAGTGGTTTTAGTTGAAGGTTTGAAGCACAATTTGCTGAGTGTCAGTCAGATTTGTGACAAAGACTATGAAGTAAAGTTCATTAAAGAAGCCTGTGTTGTTTCTACCAAGGAAAACAACAATGTGGTTCTGACAGGCTTTAGAAAAGGAAATGTTTACATAGCTGATTTCAACTCAGTATGCTCAGAATCCATTACTTGTCTCTTCAGCAAAGCAAGCAAGGATGAGAGTTGGCTATGGCATAAAAAGCTGTCTCATTTGAATTTTAAAGTCATAAATGATTTGGTAAGAAAGGATCTTGCTAGAGGAATCCCTAAATTGGAGTTCATCAAAGATGGATTGTGTGATGCCTGCCAATTAGGGAAGCAAAAGAAATCATCCTTCAAGAGCAAGACAGAGTCATCCATTGTTAAGCCCCTTCAATTGCTACACATGGACTTATTTGGTCCAGTAAATGTCATGTCCATTTCAAAGAAGAAATACTGCCTGGTGATTGTGGATGATTTTTCTAAGTTTTCATGGACCTTCTTTCTACACTCCAAAGATTGTGCAAGTGAAATCATCATCAATCATCTCAGACTAGTAAACAATGGTTCTGAAGTAAAAGTACAAAGAATCAGGAGTGACAATGGCACTGAATTCAAAAATTCCATAATGAAGATTTTCTGTGAAGAGAATGGAATTGTCCGTGAGTTTTCTGCTGCTAGATTACCTCAACAAAATGGGGTTGTTGAAAGGAAAAACAGAACTCTCATTGAAGCAGCTAGAACAATGTTAAGTGAATCAAGATTGCCAACATATTTCTGGGCTGAAGCTGTCAACACTGTCTGCTTCACTCAGAATATTTCCTTGATCAATCAAGCTAGAGGAATAACTCCTTATCAATTATTCACCAACAAGAAACCAACGTTAGCTTTTCTTCATGTCTTTGGATGTAAGTGTTTTGTGCTAAGAAATCATGGAGATAACTTGGGCAAATTTGAAGCAAAGGCAGATGAAGCTATCTTTGTTGGATATGCAGCAGGGAAAGCCTATAGAGTCTACAATCTAAGAACCAACATTGTTATGGAATCTGTACATGTTGTGTTTGATGATCAAAAGATTCTAGGTCTAAATGATGAAGGCTTCCATGAAAAGTTGAGATTTGAGAATGAGGTAGAAGGAAGAATGTACATTGATGATGATGAGGAAAATGAAGATCATGGCCTTGGAAATTCACCTAGAGTTGTTGGTCCAACTAGAAGTGATGCTAACACTAGAAATGAAGCATCCGTTGACAGTCATACTAGATCATCAGATGCATCCGTTGACAGGAATTCTCATGTATCCGTCGACAGGCAAAATGGAGCATCCGTTGATAGACAAAATGATGCATCTGTTGACAGTCAACTTCATAACTCCTCAAGGACAACAAACTCAGGGGGAGTTTCTCAAAGTCAAAACTCAATATCCAATCAACAAGATCATGCTCACGTAGATGAAGCAACCTCATCTAGATCAAAAATTCCACCTTCAAGAAAATGGACCAGAGATCATCCTTTTGAGTTAATCATTGGTGACTCAAACTCAAGAGTCCAAACTAGGAGGGACACACAAGAAGAATGCCTATACAGTAGTTTCCTGTCTCAAGAGGAACCTAAGAAAGTGGAGGATGCCCTTCTAGATCCAGATTGGGTCTTAGCAATGCAAGAAGAGCTAAACCAATTTGAGAGAAATAAAGTATGGAAGCTTGTGCCCAAACCTGATGATAGAGGTATCATAGGTACCAAATGGGTTCTCAAGAATAAGACTGATGAAAATGGCATAATTGTGAGGAATAAAGCTAGATTAGTGGCAAAGGGCTATTCTCAAGAAGAAGGAATAGATTTTGATGAAACTTTTGCTCCAGTGGCAAGACTCGAGGCCATCAGAATTTTCCTAGCCTATGCAGCACATGCCAACTTCAAAGTCTATCAGATGGATGTTAAAAGTGCCTTTCTAAATGGGGAACTGGAAGAAGAGGTATATGTCCATCAACCTCCTGGCTTTGAAGATCCAGAATTTCCAGATTATGTATATCTTCTCTTGAAAGCACTTTATGGTTTGAAGCAAGCACCAAGAGCCTGGTATGACACTTTATCTCAATTTCTTTTGGAGAATCACTTCACTAGAGGTACAGTAGATAAAACCTTATTTCATAGAAATGTCAATGGTTCTTCAATACTTGTTCAAATCTATGTAAATGATATTATTTTTGGGTCTACAGATGAGAAGCTTTGCAAAAGGTTTGCCAAACTTATGCAAAGTAGGTATGAAATGAGCATGATGGGTGAATTAACTTACTTTCTTGGTTTACAAGTAAAGCAAGTCAATGAGGGAATTTTCATAAGTCAAACAAAATATATTTATGATCTTTTAAAGAAATTTGACTTAATGGATTGTGCCTCTGCAAAAACACCTATGGCCACTGCAACTAAGCTTGAGTTGAATACTAAGGAAAAATCTGTGGACATCTCAAGCTATAGAGGCATGGTAGGCTCACTTCTATATCTAACAGCTAGTAGACCTGATATAATGTTTTCCACATGTCTTTGTGCTAGATTTCAAGCTGACCCTAGAGAGTCTCACTTGATTGCTATTAAGAGAATTTTCAGGTATCTCAAGGGAACACCAAACCTTGGCATTTGGTACCCAAGAGATTCTGGCTTTGATCTAATTGGCTATTCAGATGCAGACTATGCAGGTTGCAGAATTGATAGGAAAAGTACTACAGACTCCTGTCAATTTCTAGGGAACAGGCTTGTGTCATGGTTCAGTAAGAAACAGAACTCAGTCTCCACTTCTACAGCTGAAGCTGAGTACATTGCAGCTGGAAGTTGTTGTGCACAGATTCTTTGGATGAAAAATCAACTTATTGACTATGGTCTAAAAATTGAGAAGATTCCAATTTTCTGTGACAACACTAGTGCTATTGCCATCACAGAGAATCCAGTGCAACATTCGAGAACCAAGCATATTGACATCAAATACCACTTCATTAGAGAGCATGTGATGAATGGTACAGTAGAAATGCACTTTGTGCCAAGTGAAATGCAGCTTGCAGATATCTTCACCAAGCCTCTTGATGAATCCTCATTCACAAGGTTGGTAGGTGAACTAGGTATGCTTAATTTTTAATAATTCCTAGTGATATCTAATCATACTATATTGCAGCTAGAAATGTGTTTTGATTTACTTGAGAATTAAAAACTCTCAGAATAACTCTTAGCAGAAATTTTGTTTAAGGCAAAATTTGCTTATCAACGGATATCCTTTTATCCGTTGGTAGTATAAACACATTACTAGATTTTCGTATGTCAACGGATAACAGGTTGTCCACGTCATCGATGGATAAACTGTTTTCTCAACCGTCCAATCTTTATCCGTTGATATACATATTTCTTTTTACAGCCGTTGGTAAACGTGTATAATTAGTCACAGCTGTACTTCTTTTCTTTTCATTTATTATCTGACAGTTACTTTTGTCCAATGGGGTAATTACTTTTAATTATTTCATTTTTAATTCTTGGAAAATATAAAAGGCTGTCTTGTGCTCTCACATCTCACCTTTATTCATTTTCAAGAAACTCATAAGTTAACTGCATCTTCTTCACTAAAACTCTCTCTGCAACAAAAGTTCAAACACTTCAATGGCGCCTATTGTCAAGATGATGTCTTCCACTGGGTTTACCTATGAGAAGAACAATTTTGCAGCCTTTGTTGACACAGCGAACGCTCCAGAAGTATATCACATCATGATGAATTTCGTGAAGAAATGCAAACTGTCATATGCTATGACTGCCACCACTCCTCTAATCCATGAGGTAATTGAAGAGGTGTGGGCATCTGCTAAGTACAATGGCACAGACGGTACACTTGCTTTTTCTTTGAAGGGTAAAAATTATGTAGTTAATTCTGATGTGTTAACTGCTTGTTTAAAATTGCCTGAGAATAACTGTCTGAGTGTACCCAGTAATGCTGAAATTGTTACCATGCTTAATTCCATGAATTATACCCTTAGTACTGAGAACTTAGGGAAAATTGTTAGGAAAGGTATGGTTAAAGAATGGAGTTATCTTTGTGATGCCTTCATTAAAACTTTTTCTGGCAAGATTAGTAACTTTGATGCTGTTACCAATTCCATGCTAGTTATGCTATGTATGCTTTTGACTGATAAATTCTATAATTTTGGCACACTAGTCATGTATGAGATAGCAGCTAAATTAGGTAAAAAGGAAACTAGGAGCAAGAATGTTTATTTTGCTAGATTTTTTATGCTCCTAGCACTGCATGTATCTGAGAATGAGCTATCCATTGCTAACCCGGATAGCAAGTTCAATTGTTTTCTTCAGGAGAAGAGAGTCCTCAGTGACTTGATTCGAATGAATATGAATGCAGGAGTGCAATTGGTTTATCCACCAATTGTTCAGGTAGCTTCTAATCTTATTACTCCTATCTCTACTCAAATTTCTTTGCCTTCCACTGTCACAATGGAGTCTGTAGTTGTGACCAAACAGGCTCCTACCCAAGTGACTAAATCCAAAATTCCAAAACCACAATCTAAAAGACAAACCTCAGGTGTCTCTCAAAAGGCACCTGTTGCAAAAACTACCAAAACTCTTGAGGGGAGTGTGAAGGTGGTAGTGAGTGGTGAGGGACAGGGTGAACATCAAAGAAGCCCTAAGGATAAGGAAGGTGAGGCAGGTGCAACCAACATTTCAGTCTCTCAAAAGACTGTTAATGAACCATCAAGCCAAATTCTAGTTACATCCTCTCAACAGGGTGTGACTACTGATTTAAGTTCCATACCAGGAACACTGCACAAAAGGGCAAGAGACACAGACAACTCTCTCTCAAAAACCTATGGTAGAAGAGTAAAGTCCAAAACCATTGGGGAATCACAGGGTGCACACACTGTACAGGAAACTGTACCTTCTCAAACTCAGTTTGATGTGACTTCAATAAATGTGGAGTCACAACCCCTTGATCTTAACCTTCAAATCGATACATATTTTGATCCACCATCACCAACTCCATCTCTGGATGTGGATATGATATCTACATCAATTCCTGATTCTCCATCTTTAAAATTCTTGGAGAAGCCCCACTCAACAATTGGTGGTCATCATCTTTTAGATGATTTGTTGGGCCATCAATCTTCCATTCCTGAATTCACAACACTATCTGTGGCCTCTTCCTTAAAATCAATCACCACAGATTCAGTGTTGGTTTTCACTTCAACGGATACTCGTTTTCCTTCATCAACGGATATCCTTCATTCGTTGACAAGTGTTTCTCCATCAACGGATATGTCTATAACTAATTATCCGTTGACAGCAATAGCTACTACATCAACGGATACACTTTATCCGTTGACAACTCTCTCTACCAATGCAAATTGTGACATTCCCATGTCAACTGTGGAGGAGTTTGTAGTAGTTGAATGATGTGTTAAATTATGTCTAACCGCAAGCGCACGGTATCAATTGTAGTAGATACTAGCAAATACGGGTCGATTCCTCAAGGAGACAGTTTCAATTTCAATTCAACTATTATCAATTGTTTCTAGTCACAAACGATTATTAGAGAATTTTATTAACTACTAAAACAAATTTAACAAAGATTTTAAATCAATTAATTAAGGGATCTAGGGTAATTCAGGTTCACCATGTTTACACCTAACAAATCACAAAAGTATAGCTTTTCAATGGGATTAAGTAATTAAAGCAATGGTTAATCTTTTTCAAGCATTAACACTCTCAGAATATCTAATGATGTTCTCACACTCACCTTCAATTCCGCTAATTGTATGTAAGCCTCTAGTGGTAAAATCTTTCGATCTATTACTCCTATTGCAATCAATTAATCCGTGATATTGCGCAATTACACAAATTAAGAATTATAACATATCAATCAGAATTACTCTTTACCCATCAATCTACTAATCAAATTAAGCCCAAATCATGGTGCAAACATGGCTCCCCTTAATACCCTAAAATTAAACTACTCACTCATACTAGAAGTAAAAGCAATAAGAATAATGAAAGAAGCCATGTAAAACATATAATAATAAAACAAGAGAATAAAGAATACCTCAAACTTTGTATTAACGAAGAACAATGAAGATCCAAATTAAACCAAGTGCTTACAAAAGAAGAGATGAAGAGAAACCAAAACCCTAGCTTTTGTAAAAAGTAAAATACGTGTGTATATGTCTATCTATCCACGTTCTTTTTTCTCTTTTATAATAAAACTCCCTAATAAAATCTGATCTCTATCTCCTAATAAAAGTACTTTTAATATCCTAATCAATTTACAAAAAGATATCCATAATTGAATAGGATTTTCTTGTAAAATTCGTCACTTCTTTTTCTCCTCTGTTTCTGGGCTCTTCCAGTTGGATTTTGCTTACTGGACTACCTCTAAATTAAAGATAATTCCACAAGCTTCGCGTGGACAGTAAGATCGTCAAATTCTGACTTCTGGAACTCAAGATATGGCCCAAACAGTGCAGGCAGCCCGTGTAGCCCAATAATACGAATTTTCTCCTATTTTATCTCCAAAATAGCTCTTTTTGCTCCAAATCCTTCCAAGTCATGAATTCTTTATTTCCTACAATAAAACAATAAAATCTGTTAAATAAAAATCCAAATCAATGCAAAACACAATAAATATGAGAATAAAATCATCTAAAATATATATAAAAATATACTCTATCAAACATCCCCACACTAAGCATTTGCACGTCCTCGGGCAAATAAGTGAAATAAAAACTAAGTCCTAACAAACATCACTTTCGTAGATAACACGATTGCATTGAGCATATGCAACAAGCCGTTAAACCCCTAGGCAGCCCTAGTAGGACGAGTGTTGTCTCGTGAGGGTTTATAGTGAATGTACCCACAAAATTCATCTAACCATGCAAAAGATCAATGCTAACACAACACCACACACACAAGTCCTCTCATGCCACATCAACTTAAGAATCAAAGCAAACATACGTTGTCTTGGTGTCGAAAGTGCAAGTATTCACGTAGTCTACTCAACCAACATGCAGAAGGTCATAAAAATTCATGTCAAGTGTAAAAATCGTTGGTAATCATGCTAAGCCCACAAGAAACACATCTTTAAGTCTAAACCTGGGATCTCCTATGCCAAAACAAGTAATAACTCACCTTTCACTCAAAAACGAATATTCACTCAAGAACAAGGTTAAGTGTATCACTCAATTCCAACAAAATCATAAACACAACTTGACACTCGCAATCAATCTCACTCTCAACACAACATACATCACTGATGACAATCAAAAGGTCTTTATTCGGGTTGTAGCGTGGGCTAGGGACCAGGTATGTCAAGTAAAGCTAAAACAGGTTAAATGTCAAAAGCTAGTACCCAACAATAATCATTATTCAATTCCCTTTCTATTAAAACAAATACTTCCCCACACTTGGATTTTTCAATAACCCTTACATAATAACTTGACTAGTCGAATGAAGAAGATCATACAAACATAAGAATGCTCTCAAATTTATTTATTTTTTCTTTCTATTTTTTTTGTTTTTTTTCTTTTCTTTTCTTTTCAGAGCTAAGGAATAAACACAATGATCCATAGATATTTTTATGAATTTCGACTAACAAGCATCGACCAAAAATCAATATTCCCCAAAAGTATGATCATCAATAACCCCCCCCCCTTTTATGAACACCTTATTACTCCCTTAAGCACGATACTAGCCTTTGACAATTTAGGTTCAAATTCAATGTAAGGCCAATAGAATAAAAAGGATAATGGCAAGTAATGTGGTGTGTCACCGAAAGAATAGGATTAAGCTCAACGGGTTAACTAATTGATCATGTTTAAAAGGTGTGGAAATATGGGAAACACGAGGTTATACCTAATTGCCTTTATCATCTTATCATCAATTAATGTCATGCATTTCAAGAAAGATCTCAAGTAAGTGCTAGCAATGTAAACAACATGTGGACACTCAAGCAAACGAAAAATCATGCAAAAGATATGCATATAGGCTCAAAACTCACTTGGTATGACAAAACATAATCAATCCCAAGTAACAAGACTCTCTAACGCATCTACTTGTACTCAAAGCATGAAAACCAAGTCATCTTGCACATATTCATGTCATTCTAATCACTTACAACATCCAATTAAGTCTACCAGCTTCAACTTGCTAGTGTAAGTGTGTGCACAAGAACAAAGCACGTCACTTCTCATACAAAAGCGTCAAGAACACAAGAATTCTACGCATGCATGGGTGTATCAAGCAAAATACAACAACTAATCAAATTGCATGGCTAGAATTATTTTTTGTATTTTTAATTTTTTAATTTTTTTTTTAATCATCGAGAACTCATCCCCACACTTAAGTGGTTCATTGCCCTCAATGAACTAACGAACAAGATACAAAACTACAACTAAAAACAAAATAAAACTACACTAAAAAGAAAAGAAAGAAAACTCCCCTGGAATCAAGATGTCAGGTGTGAAAACCATCCCTCATTTCGCTTAGGAGCCATAATAACCAAAACCCCACTCAACAATAGCTGCACCAACATCCACCAAGAAATATCCCACCAAAAACCACCAAGCAATATCACTCCAAAAATACCCAATTAACAAGAATATTACAAAACCCCCAATTTACAAGAACACAAATTCGTAATAATAAAAAAAATTAGAGAAGAAAAATCCCAACTACGAATCAAAGAGGTGAACTTGTACTAATTTTCCCCCAAACTTGATTTTTTAGAGATGTAGAGGAAGAAAATAATAAATTGGGTGTGTAAGTATGGGTATAAATAGATAATGGAATGATAGGATGGATTTAAGAATTTTAATGTGAAAAGGAAAAAATTTGGGTGGAATTTGGAATTTAATATAGGATAGAAAAAAAATATTTAATGATTAAAAGAAAAAGAATTAGAAAAGAAATAGGTTTAGAATTTTTAAGGAAGAGATGGGAGGTTTTGGATTTGAAATAGGAAAAGAATTAGGTAAAATAGGGGTATAAAAAGAATGGTGGGTGGAAAGTTTTTTTTTTTTTTATGTAACAGAGCGCACAAGACAGAACAACAGCGGGAAAAAAAATTCTGCAAACACTTGGACCACGCGCAGCCGATACGCGTGTGAGTCAACCTCCTGAAGTCTGATGCGCCGGCGCAACTTGCGCGTTAGAGGAGCAAAGTGCCTCGAGTTCAGTAACGCAAGCGCAAGTTGCGCCACAAGGGGGCAAACTGCGCTCATAACAGTAACGCAGGAGCAACCTGCGTTACTCACTCATTTTTTTTTTCCCCATACTAATGCATGGGTTGCCTCCCACCAAGCGCTTTTGTTTAACGTCGTTGGCTCGACGTCACTTCCTCAACTCAAGGCGGTCTCAAAAGAATTACTGAACCATCCTCAACAGAAAGGCCATTCCTACGAACGTTGACATCTTGATTGTTTGCTTTCCACAAAAATCTCCCCTCAAACTTCAACTTGATTTTACTACCCAACGGCCAAATCTTCTTCTTTTTCTTCTTCACACCCCTAGAGTGCTTCTCCGACTCAACCGGCTGAACAAAACTTTCTTCTTCCTTATCATTGGTTTTCCACCTTCGCAACACGTTATCATGCCCCTCTTCAAAAATCACTAGCTCATTATTGAAAAGGACATACCTCAAATGTGGTGGAAGTTTCCCAAGCTTAATACTCGAGAGATCTCGAACTGAAGAACTGTCAATGGAATCAATGTTGGGATCATTCAACTCAAGAATCAATGAATCGACTTCAGCATGTCCTTCTCCTTCTGAAGCTTCAAGCATGAGCACTGCTTCCAATGTATCATTCAATAGAATCTGAGGAGTATAATCTTGGACAATTTCATCTACAACATCAATACTGCAACAAGTATTCTCAAGCAAAGGGGATTTAAGAGCAGAGGTTAGAGTAAAAGCAATTTTATCATCACCAACACTCAAGGTGAGAGTCCCACTTTTAACATCAATAATAGTACCTGCAGTACAGAGAAATGGTCTACCTAAAATAATAGGTATTTGGCTATCCTCTTCCATATCTAGAACTATAAAGTCTACAGGAATATAGAATTTTCCAACCCTAACAGGTACATCCTCTAAAATTCCAAGGGGATATTTTATCGAACGGTCTGCCATTTGCAAAGTTATCTGTGTACATTTTAATTCTCCCATATTTAGTTTTTGAAAAACTGAGAGAGGCATGACTGAGACACTAGCGCCTAAATCACATAAAGCTTTATCAATGAACAATGCACCTAAATGACATGGGATCGAAAAACTACCAGGATCTTTAAGCTTAGGTGGAGACTTATTCTGTAAAATAGCACTACACTCTTCAGTAAAAGCTACTGTCTCTACCTCACCAAAAGACCTTTTCTTAGTGAGAATATCCTTAAGAAACTTTGCATATGATGGAACTTGAGAAATTAAATCAGTGAAAGGAACTGTTACCTCAAGATTCTTGACAAGTGTCATGAACTTACCAAACTGCTGGTCCACCTTAGTTCTGTTCATCCTGCTAGGGAATGGGAGCTTTGGCACAAATGGTGGAGGAGTAACTGTAGTCTTCTCTTTGTCCTTTTTCTTACTTTCCTCAGTTTCACCTTCACTTGCATCTTCCACAACTTTCTCTACCTTGTCTTCCTCAGAATTCTCTTCTTCTTTCTCAGTAGGAACATCGTTAGTAGGCATTGGAGGAGCATCATATGTACGACCACTTCTAAGAGCAATGGCATTCACATTTTCCTTTGGCTGAGTTGATTGTACTGGTAGAGAGCCTTGTTGCGTTGTAGATGAAGAACTAGCCATTTGAGCAATCTGAGTTTCCAGCATCTTATTATGTATCTCCATCTCGTTCATCTTTGTTTGCATTTGTAACAATATCTTCATCATATCACCTTGATTATCAGCCTGTGTAGCTTGATTGGCTTGAGGAGCATAATTCTGAGGAGGCCTATACTGCTGCTGTGGAGGAGGCTGGTACGACTGCTGATATTGCTGCTGATTAGGAACATTTGAATTCTGAGTATTATTGTTCCTATATGAGAAGTTCGGATGATCTTTCCAACCAGGATTGTAAGTGTTGGAGTATGGATTGTACTGCTGCCTCTGTTGGAAAAAATTTGCTTGCTCCATCTGAAAATTTTGTGAATTTTGAGCATTGTATTGGCAATCGTTACCATAGTGGCCTTGGATGCCACAGACTTCACAAAGTGGATTATTCATAGGAGCCATGGATGACAATGCATTGATACTCATAGGTTGAGTAGAGGGCTGAGATGTCTTCAATGAGTGGATCTCCTGAGTTAATGCAGCTAGTTGAGATGATAATAAAGAATAAACATCCACTTCAAGTTTACCCCCTTTCTTGGTTGCTCTCGGATTACTGAAGTGATTGGCAGCCAAATTTGAGAGAAAAGCATGTGCATCATCAACTCCCTTGTCTAAAAATACGCCACCTGCAGCGTTATCAACCATCCCTTTTGTTTCGGGATCAAGACCATTGTAGAAGCGTTTAAGCAGAAACCACTTCTCAAGACCATGGTGAGGGCATGCACGTTGATAATCCTTGAATCTGTCCCAAGCATCCCGAAGAGATTCACCATAATCTTGCTTAAAACCCATCATCTTGTCGATCAAATCGTCGGTTCTGTTAGGAGGGAAGAACTCAGTTAAGAAGGCTTGAGCAATCTCATCCCACTTGGTCAAGTCAATATCGTTCAACCACTTTTGAGCTTTGTCACGAAGAGAGAAACCGAACAACATGACTTTCAACTGGTCTGGAGTGACTCCCTGATGTTTAATTGTAGAACAGAGCTGTTGAAACCGTTGCAGATGATTTGTAGGGTCTTCAGAGGCAAGCCCAGCAAATTGATTCTGTTGGATCATAGTGAGCAAAGCAGGCTTAATCTCGAAATTTGCTGCTTGAATCGCTGGCATAGCAAGGCCAGTAGGTACCCCACTCGGAGAGGGCTGTGAGTAATTCTTCAAAGATTTGGGAGGAAGGTCCGCCATCTCAATCTTTGGTTCAGATATCCTTTGCTGCTTCTCTTCCCTTTGTTGATCTATGTATTGTTGACAAGTAATTCCAGAATCTGGACTAAGAGGAGTTGTATCCTCTTTCGCTTGATCTTCTTTCGTTTGAGACCTGGTCCTGGGCATCAACAACTAAACAAGGAAAAGCAGTAAGATCGGTCTCAGTTGGAACAAGTGTTCCAAAGAGACAAGAGAAACAATCTAAAACAATCAAACTAAAATTAGAGAAACTAGGCGTCTCCCCGGCAGCGGCGCCAAAAACTTGATGTGTTAAATTATGTCTAACCGCAAGCGCACGGTATCAATTGTAGTTGATACTAGCAAATACGGGTCGATTCCTCAAGGAGATAGTTTCAATTTCAATTCAACTATTATCAATTGTTTCTAGTCACAAACGATTATTAGAGAATTTTATTAACTACTAAAACAAATTTAACAAAGGTTTTAAATCAATTAATTAAGGGATCTAGGGTAATTCAGGTTCACCATGTTTACACCTAACAAATCACAAAAGTATAGCTTTTCAATGGGATTAAGTAATTAAAGCAATGGTTAATCTTTTTCAAGCATTAACACTCTCAGAATATCTAATGATGTTCTCACACTCACCTTCAATTCCGCTAATTGTATGTAAGCCTCTAGTGGTAAAATCTTTCGATCTATTACTCCTATTGCAATCAATTAATCCGTGATATTGCGCAATTACACAAATTAAGAATTATAACATATCAATCAGAATTACTCTTTACCCATCAATCTACTAATCAAATTAAGCCCAAATCATGGTGCAAACATGGCTCCCCTTAATACCCTAGAATTAAACTACTCACTCATACTAGAAGTAAAAGCAATAAGAATAATGAAAGAAGCCATGTAAAACATATAATAATAAAACAAGAGAATAAAGAATACCTCAAACTTTGTATTAACGAAGAACAATGAAGATCCAAATTAAACCAAGTGCTTACAAAAGAAGAGATGAAGAGAAACCAAAACCCTAGCTTTTGTAAAAAGTAAAATACGTGTGTATATGTCTATCTATCCACGTTCTTTTTTCTCTTTAATAATAAAACTCCCTAATAAAATCTGATCTCTATCTCCTAATAAAAGTATTTTTAATATCCTAATCAATTTACAAAAAGATATCCATAATTGAATAGGATTTTCTTGTAAAATTCGTCACTTCTTTTTCTCCTCTGTTTCTGGGCTCTTCCAGTTGGATTTTGCTTACTGGACCACCTCTAAATTAAAGATAATTCCACAAGCTTCGCGTGGACAGTAAGATCGTCAAATTCTGACTTCTGGAACTCAAGATATGGCCCAAACAGTGCAGGCAGCCCGTGTAGCCCAATAATACGAATTTTCTCCTATTTTATCTCCAAAATAGCTCTTTTTGCTCCAAATCCTTCCAAGTCATGAATTCTTTATTTCCTACAATAAAACAATAAAATCTGTTAAATAAAAATCCAAATCAATGCAAAACACAATAAATATGAGAATAAAATCATCTAAAATATATATAAAAATATACTCTATCATTGAAACACTTTTAGGAATGAGGGATGGGAGTGAGAGGCTGCCTTGTGAGCAGGCAAAAGGAGAGAAAAACAATGAGAGGCTGACCATTTCTTCCGGTCAGGCAAAAGGAGAGCTAGAGAGTTCCACCTTAGTAGGTGAAGGTGAGGGTGTGAGAGGTGTGAGCCAGGGGGAGCCCCTGATGCAAGAAAAGAGAGATGAGAGAAGAGAAGGGACTACAGGAGAAATAATGCAGGAAGATTCAGCCATTGCAAGTGAGTTAATGGAGGTTAATGAAGCTTCCAAAGAGATGGAATTTATACAAGAATATCAGTCAATTATTGACTCCATCTCTTTGGATCCTGAAACCTTTACTCATCCTGTTTCTGCCTATCAAGTCATGGCACAACAGGGCAATGTGGAGGCAGAGAAGGCAATGCACCTAGTGCACACCTCAGAATCTCTTCAAAGAGCAAAAGAAGCTTTACAAACCCTGTCTCCAAGTGCTGGAAGTGAAGAGTTTGGCAGTGATGACAGTCAAAGTTCAGATGGTGAAGAAATCAATGAAGAAGAAACTCCAGCATGGATGTTTACAAATGCCACTGAACTTGGGGATCTCAATGTGGAAATCATGAAGCAATATCAATCTGCTAAGGCCGAGCACCAAACTGCAGACCCATAGAGAAAGACTGTTCTTGAGCAAGTCATGGCCTCCTTGAAATTACAAAAGATGCAATCTGTTATTCAAAGAACACAACAGGAGGAGGTCAAGTCTGCAATTAGAGATATGAAGATAGCACTAGATGCCAGGATTGAGGCACTAGCTCCTACTACCACTCAGAAGGTGCTTTCTAGCAAACTTCTCAAAGAAGATAGCCTGGCTAAGTCTGTTCAGCTTCTTTCCTCCAGAGTGGATAGTATGGAATCTCAAATGCACACTATCATTGCCAATCAATCAAAACAGACTCAACTACTGGAAATGCTACTTGCAGCTTCAACCCCAACCCTTGATGCTAACAAAAAGGGGGAGAAAATGAAAATGGGAACAAGCACAGAAGAGGCTACAACATCTACTGGCCAATTTCAAGCTACCAGTAGTGAGATAGCACAGATTGAGGGGGAGCAACAGCCAATTGTAGTGGTCAATCCAACAGAGTTTGAGATAAAGGCTTCCCCTGTGAAGAAACAAGTGGCTTTGCCTGAGATTCAATGCTTAGAAGAAATCTTAGATGGTGAAAGGCAAGCCAGAATAGAAGCTTTGGAAAAGATCAACAAGGAGACTAGTGAAAGAATTCTAAGGACAGAGAGGATGATCAATGAATCAATTGCATCATCTCTATTTCTTAATGCTCAATCTTCTGCTCCAACAATATCAACCACAATCATGAAGGTGCTCACTCCAAGGGTTGTGGCTCCTACATTCTATGATGCTGAGCCATCATTTGTCAAAGAATTTGAACCATCCATCAAAACCAGAGCCTACTCACCACCAAAGGAAAATGGGAAGAACAAGCTTCAATTGGACTACCCATTTCCCAAGAATGATGAAGAAAAGCTAATGGGAAAAACAATCATGGAGTTCAAAGTACAGACAAATAAGAGTGTAAGAGATTGGATGGCTATAACCATGAGGAATGGAAAAGTATTAAATATATCCAACAGCCATCCTAGATTTGTGGAAGCTAAAAGAGAAGAAGTCTCCAGAATCCAAAGGGAAGCCCATCCAAGTACAGAAAATCAATATGAAAACTCAGATGAGAAGCAAGCCAGGCTGGCTCAAGAGTTAATGGATGAGGTAGAGGTTGAAATGAAGGAACCTGAGGAAGTTCCCAAATCCAAACCTAAAAGAAGGAAAGCTAAAACCAAGAGGGTTCTTTCTCCAGAACCCCCTCCAGAAAAAGAAACCATTGGCTCATCAGTACCTATATCTGCAACAGTAATCGACCCAACTGTAAACTTTCATGGTGACCCCATAATGCCCAAAGAAGAACCAATGAATTTTGATTCAATTGAAGTTCCTTCATTCTTGCTGAATCCAAAACAGAAGAAAAGGGCTCCAAAGAAGCAACTTTCAAAGGGACCAGTTCAAGTTGCTAGGGTACCTGCTATTGTCAAACAACCAATCTTGGAAAACAAAGAAGACTTTATCTATCAGGCAGAAATTGAAGAATACTCTGGCATGAATCTATATTTGGATGAATTGTCAGAAGTAAGAGGAATTGACAAGTACAAGAATCAGCCTGAGAGATTAGTGTTTGTCTACAAGGGAGGAAGTCAGAGGACATGGCCACTACAGAAGGTTCTTGGAGAGAATTATCATACACTGACCAAAGTGTTCTCAGCATTCAAGAGACACACAGGGTTCTCTGAGACAGCCAGAAGGGAGATAATCAGCAGAACAGAAGAAATAAGGAGAGAATGGAACTCACCCTCAAGTCTACCAAAGAAAATGAAGATCCCATATAATGGACAGAAAATCCACATTCAACCCTTTTGGATGATGGAGTTCAGGGATGAAGAGGGCACTAGGAGATTCTTCAGGTTAGAAGACCAACTGTCAAAGGCTAGTTCTGATTACCTAAGATGGTTACAACTAAAGCTAAATCCAAAAGTTGTTAAAGAAGATACCTTCTATAGGCAACTTCAAGTACAAATTGAGTCCAACTCTGCCAAGGAAGGAAAGTCAAGGGTGCAGCCAACCAGAGAGAGGAAACATCATTAATCTGCTCAATCTAAAGGAGCACATCTCTGATAAGTTTCTTAAAGCTTTCTGTTTTTAATTTTTGTAGCTTAATACAATTTTTGCATACTATAGTGTATATATCTTTAGGAATGTTTTGTTATCATCAAGGTTATGAATTTATGCTTTATTGCCATCAAGTATAAATTGGGGGAGATTGTTAGGAATATGTTGTAGTTGATGATAACTTAACATTCAAGCAAAATTGTATAAGTCAAGTTTTGTAACTGTCAACGGATGAGACCTTATAACTCTATTCGTTGACAGGTAGCTCATCAACGAATGAGGTTTTGTAGCATACTGCAATATCTCTATTTATCAGTTGATAGTGTTTTTGTTCAGAGTCATGTTGACCATCAATGGATAGGCAGAATAGGGTAGCCAATTGTAAATAAGCTATGCTATGTAATTCTGTCTAAGTGAAAGTGTATCAACGGATAAGAACAGGGCTCTATCAACGGATACAACTCAAATCTACTCGATCAACGGATAAAGCTCAAACTACAGTCAACGGATAATTGTGCACAACATCAACGGATAATCATTGTCACTTTATCCTATGCTAGCTGGGAATTAGCAGTTGATAAGGACAGGTTTGACTGACAGATCACATGGGTTGATAGTAGGTATAAAAAGCAGTATGGCAGCCATGCTTTGGAAACACAGAAGAAAGAAGCATTCCATTTACACAATATATAAAAGAAAGGTGCAGGGGACATATCTGTTCACAAGGACAACCTTTCGGCTACATGTGGATTTGGAGTGGAGTAGCAAGTCAACTTGAATTAGATTAATATTATCTTATTCCTGTAGCACTTGTAAACTTGGGATATATAACCAAGTGTAGCAACTCGTTAGACTGTAAGAAAACAGACATATTTGCTTAGGATTTCTTGAATATTCTTAGAAGCAAAGAGTTGTAAAACAGAAGCTGTGTACATTTGTATCACAGGGTTTTCTTCAAATAAAAGTCTCAGGTGGTACATTTAACCACCTGATTTTTTATGTGTTTGTGAACCATTTCTATTCAGCAATTATTTCTTTAAAGATTTCTGTGGTTTTTATTAGAAATTTATAACTATCAAGAATTGTATTCAACCCCCCCTTCTACAATTATACAAGTGTGTAATCTGGGAATAACAGATTCATATAATTATACAGATATAGACTCATTATGAGCCTGTTTACACACATAACCCCTAAGGGTTTTTACTCACTCATTATAAACTTCTTTGAATGCTAGTGTACAGGGTGTATGCTGTGCTGAATTCAAGATGTTCTAAACTGAAATGGAACTCCTCCTTTTATAGACTAAGGAGTGAGGATCTATACTAAATTTTTTACTAAATTCTTTACGTAACTGCATACGTAATTTGTATATTATTGATGTCCTAATTTTTGAAGATATAAGATTCCTTATATTTCCTGTCTGGTGTTGTGCTAAAACGATGTCCACTGAAGAGAGTAGATTTGTTTTTATTCTGAAAACGATGTTTACTAAAGTAGCTTCATCTTCTTGTATAAAGTAGATTCCTTCCACTTTATTCCTCCTCCACTGCTATTTCTTTTCCTTTGATAGTGGTGGGATTATCTTGATAGTATGGACAAAGATAGCTTTCGTCGGCACCTGTCTTTTTTATTATTCGAGCACTAGCTTTATAGAATTCTGGGTAGTGACAATCGAATATTAATTGGCTTTTAGTTATGCGCCTTTTGCACACAGCTAGAGTCTCCTTATCTTCTTGGCTCATTGTAGTGTGTGTCATAGAAGTCATGATGCAATTTGAAGATGAATAATTTATCTTCACCTTGTCTTTTTCCTTTATGCAGAGGATCTTTTCTAGAATAGCTGCATATATGTGTATGGCTATTTGATTCAAGTCTTTCTTTTCCAGCCTGATTGGTTATGATTCACTTGGAGTGTAGCTCCTTTCTTTAACAATTCCTAGCTGGACATAATGAAATGGTCTAGCTAGACTGTCGTTATAGTCTTCATCCCAGAACGGTAGTGTTGATTGAACTTTGATGAAGATTTCTTTTGTCGGATTCTGACACACTTTGTTCTGAATTTTTTGACTGCTTCCCTGAAAGCTTTTGGAAAACTGCCAATTTCTAGCAAATTATTGGATGGGTAAATTAGACTAACTAACCCATTAACATAAGCATCATATACTATCTCAGCATCTGAGTTAGGATAAAAATTGAAATAACTTATGTTTGTTTTATCCGTGGTAAAGAACTTATGCTCCACGAATTCTTGTTCCGTAGCATTTCTTCCAAATTCATAGAAGTAGCTGAAACTATCGTAGATGGTCTCTCCACTATCATCGTTAAAATCTATTATTAGATTTTCTGACCTTACTTTTCCTAACACCTTTTGAGAAGATGCCGGGTTTTTAAATGCTTGTTTGAAGGTTGGCTTCAAAGCGTCTGCAGAACTGATAAGACATAGAGGTGACTTCATCATTTCTGTGGTATAGAGATCAGCAGATACTCTGGCTTCTTGGAAATCTTTAAATTTCTTGTGTGAAACTCCTGAAATTCCTGAAACTGCAAGATTTGCAATTGCCTAGTTGTTATAAATTCCTGGATTGGGACCATTATAAACAACATAATCATTCTTGCTGGTAATACCGAAAGGTTTTACAAAAGATTGTTCTTTTGATTTTTGTGGGATTTGAATTCCCCCATTGGGTCTTAGATTTAAATCTGAAGATTCTCCCAATGTTATAGAGGTTTTTACCTCAGTTATGCTTTTTACCAAAGCATCAGGTTTCAACAGATTTGTTGAATCTTTACCAGGAGCCGTTTGCTCTGGATTAGCCGCTTCTTGACACATTTATGAGGAATGTGAAGCGATGACCTTTTGTTGTGAGGTCTGAGCCTCGGTTTGGATTTTTACCAAATCCACAGGTGTCAACGGATTTGAGCTGCCTTTACCGGTAGCCGTTTGCTCCGGGCTAGTTTCTACTTCACTTGTTATTGAGACTGAAGAAGGTGTAGAAATAACCTTTTGTTTTTCAGGAAGAGAATACTTCCTTACATATTCTAGTTCTGCCCGAACTAGGTGTAATTCTTCCTGGATAATTTGAAATTTCTTCAGGAGGAAGGCTTCTTTAAGCTCTAATTGCTCTATGATGGCTTCTTTAAGCTCTAATTGTTCTATGGAAATATCCATAGTTTATCTCAAAGAAAGAGATTATTATAGAGCAGGGCTCTCTGATCTAAGCAAAAGATCTTTGGTGTATAGAGGATGTTTGGTGTTTTGGTGTGATTTCCAAATGCTGAGTTCCTCTTCTATTTATAGGCCTGAAAAGCCTTGGATACCTGCAAATAAGATGTGACATTATACTGTAGGGTTTTTTATGTCATACCTTTTCTTTTTGCTGATATTCCCTGGTTAAGAAGTCGGCAAGACAATTCTTAACTCCACTAAGGTGTTCAACCTTAAAGCTGTATCTGGAAAACCATTGTTGCCATCGCACAAGTCTTCCTTGCTTGTTATCTCCTTCAATCTTCAATTTAAGGAAATAAGTAAAATTCTTGTTATCTGTCCTGACAGTAAATTCAACAGGGGTTAGATAAATAGAGAATTTAGTAATAGCTCTCTTGACTACCAAGTATTCCTTCTCATTTGAATGATATCTTGTTTCTGCGTCTTTAAATCTTCCTGATGCGTATCGGCATATTAATTCTTTTTCGTCAGAATCAACAGCTTTGAGAACTCCACCCCAATGATTATCAGATGCGTCTGTCTCTACGATAAGCTTGTCTTCGGGCTCTGGATGATAGAGCTTTGGAAAACTCACTAACTGCTTCTTAATTTTCTTAAAATAAAAAGTGTCAGATTCTATCCATTTCCAAGGATTTTCCTTCTTGAGCTTAGCCTGCAAAGGTGATCTTAAAGCTGCAAGTTTAGGAATATAATCAGATGCATAAGTTAATATACCTAAAAATCTTTGCAACTATTTTCTGTCTTCTATCTGATCTGGAAACTTATGAATATGTTCCAAGATATGATTTTGAGGACAGTGCGTTCCTCGATCAATTTCCAAACCTAGGAAATTAATACTTATTTTGAAGAGCTGAGCCTTCTTCTTGGATAGGATTATGCCAAGAGTTTCACACTTTTTCAATACTGCTGCCAAATGTATAAGATGTTCTTTTTCATTGTTAGAAAATATAAGAATATCATCTACATAAATACAACAGAATTTTTCAAAAGGTCTGAATGCTTCTTGCATATGCCTCTGAAATATTGATGGAGCTTGCTTGAAACCAAATGTCAACACTCTCCACTGAAAATGTCCTTGGGGACATGTAAATGCTGTCAATAGCTGTGATTCTTCGTCTAACAATACCTACCAGAATCCTGATTTATAGTCTAATGAACTAAACATTTTCTTACCTCGTATAAGGGCTAGTAAACTATCCTTATTTGGTAAGTTGTGACCATCTCCTATAGTAAGATCATTCATCTTCTTATAGTTGACAACCATTCTTTTCTTGCCTCTTCGTCGTTCAGCTTCATTTTCTACTAGGAATGCTGATGACATATGGGCTGATTTACTAGGGATAATTACCTTCATCTCCAGTAATTCTTTAAATTGCAAATTCTTTAACATCCTGGGGACTATATTTCATAGGTTTTACCCTGCAAATATCCTTTGGATTATTGAGTTTGATTGATGCTTTCTTCCAATGCTTGGTTTTCTTTGGATCCAATGGATTGTCTGAGCATACTTTGTCTAAGAGTTGTTCAATCTTAGATTTCCTGTCAATATCTTAAGATAAATTTGTTAAAGCAAAATTCATTTCTTGATATTTTAATAACATATCTCTCCCCCTCTCTAAAAAGTGAATTTTGTTTTGGGAGATGTTAACAGGTGTGACGGGTTTCTTTTTAGAATTTATTTTCTTAGATTCTAAGAACTCAGGAAATCCTACTTGATTTGCTTGAGTAACTTTCTTAACCCACAATGGTTCACCTCTGAGTGTAAAAATAATTGTTTTACCATCTAATTGTATAAATGGTTTGTAGGCTAGACAAAAATTGTTTCCTAAAAGAAAGTCTATGCCTGATTCTTGTTGATAAACAGTAGGAATATGAAATATTTCTCCTGCTATCATAATGTCAAGGTCTTTACATACCTTATTAATCATGATGGTTTTACCATTAGCGATTTTTACCTCAATAGGTCATTCGGCATTCACCCAATGCTCTGGTGGAATGACGTATTTACTTGTTATATATAGGCTTGCACCTGTATCAACATAGCAATGTAATTCTATGTTTCTATATCCAACAAATTTAAGTGTACCTTTGACATAGATTGATGATGGATTAGTAATGTTTGTCATTACTAATTCTTCTTGTGAATCTTCAATCGCTTTGATCTGTTGATTCATCTTCTGACTCATCGGACGGTGATCCAGGGTCAATTTCTTGTATGATGAAGATCTCTTTCCATTCATCATATTCGTCTTCTACTGGTTCATAACCTATGTAATAGATTTCCTCTAATACCTTGAGTTTATCAGGGTATTTCTTCCTGTTAGGGCATTCATTTGCATAATGTCCTTCTTCGTTGCAGACCCAACACCTGCAATTCTTTTTTCCTTTTGGACAAAGCTTTTCTTTGTTAGTAGAAAAAATTTTCTTCTTAACATACTTTCCTGGTTTAAAAGTTTTCTTTTTCTTTTTAAACCTGTATTTAGAAGATATTTTCTTTTTAGAGTATTTCTTCTTATATTTCTTGATGTAATTGGGATTACAACCAAAATTATAAGATTCTTCTGAAATCTTTTCGCAACACTTCTTGCTGAAAGCTTTTAGCCTCTTTTGAGTCTTGCTGAAATCACAATAACTGATGATTTCATTTTTTACTATTCTTTGAGCAAAAGCCAAACTGTGTTGTGTTAGGATTGTTCTTTCCTGCAAAAACTTAACCATGGCCTTTTCTCCCACTAATGGTATCTTGCGTATGTATTATTCTACATAAACATGATAACCTGTTAGATCGCCTGTGTTGATCATATGCTTTTCATATTCACAAAAGAATTTATCAATTAAGCATAAGCATATATCACATAATTGCATTTTACTAAGAGCCATCTTAGCATTTTGTTTGATCTTATCTTTTTCTAAATCTTTAGCATTGATATAATCAATTCCTAAAAACATAGTATAGATACCATCTATGATTTGATTAAAGGCTTCTATGGGTTCGAGATTTGTGAAATCCCATGTTGCGTCTTTAATAAACCTATTTACGACTCCAGCTGTTTTGTGATCAACTAATAACAAAAATGTCCCAGTGTCGTTGTAAGCGATAGGATTAGTTTGTATTATTAAACTAATTTCCTTTTCCCATACATCGATTAAGGTTTTCCTCCCTGATTCACAATCGATATTTAGAACGTTTGAACCAAATAAGTTTTGATTCGTTTTAAACTCAGTAGTAGGTGGATAGAAGTTACCTTTCTTCCTGTCTACTGGTCTCCTTGTTCCTGAAGTAGATGCGAATGGATTTTCATCTGTATGCACACCTTCTTCTTGTTTATTCATCTTAAAAATGTGTTGAACAAACTCTTCATCTGATGAATCTACGTTTTGAGAATCTGATTCTGGTGAACTAAATTCTTCAATGACATTCAAATAATTAGTAGAACTAAATCCGAATAAAGATTGTAATTCCAAATTATTTGCTACTTGTTGATTAGCTAGATCATTATCTTCTAATCCAAGTAATTCCATTGCCTTAGAAAATTGTTCTTCTTGATGATCATCTTGAATTTCTGATTCAAGAACTTCCCAAAAGAACTTCTCTATGTCTTGCATATAGTTCATATTTTCTTATTAGAAACAGAACCAAATGGCCAAGTCATACTGTTCGGATTTTTACCTGTTCCGAGTTCTTCGTTTCCTACATCATGGTTAGGATAACTATATCGATAACGGCTTTTACCTTTATCTTTGTTACCTTGTTCTGGAGTGAGAACAAGCCGATTTTCTTCTGAAGCTTTTGGTTGTTTACCAATCGCTTTATCGTTTTGATAATCCTGAATTGTTGTCTTCAGTTCTGTGATTATCTTTGCTGCTGCAGCTTCAATATTACCTTTGACATCATTGTCTGCATTTTTCTTAAGCAAAGCTAAAATTTCTGTTAGCTGAGGCTTAATATTGTTATTGAAGTCCTCGATTAACTCTTTAAGACTCATTTTAAATGATACTAGCAAATTTGTCTGATAGATCATCTATTCTTTGGGACATGCTTTTAAGGAGCATATCATTTCCTTCTGCTAAGGGTTCTTTAATAGCTAAATTCCCTCTAGTTCTAAAGCTTCTTCTAGGTCTATCCTGTAAAGAAGGTTTATTTCTAGCAATATCAATTGCCCAAGTATGGTCTGTAGGAGTCAATTCTGCAAATTGTTTATCTTCTACTGAACCTACTTCCGAGAATACATCGTCTAATTCAATATATTCCTTCTTCTTATAGTCAATACTGTGATGACTATTGGTTAAGCATAAGCAACTAGATAAGTAATGCTAAATACTTTATCACCTTTTTGCATCAAATCTTTTCTTTCAAAATCATGAATAAAAGATAAAATTTGATCAAATCTTTCAGTATCCAAACTAACTGCGTATTTGGGATATACTGTAAACATGAATTTTCGGTATGCTAAATTACCTCTAGCAGCACCTAAAATACTATCATTTCTTGGTATAATTCGATTATCCAGCAAAGCCATTTTTATTGGAGAATCTATACCTTCAGGGAATTCAGATTTTATCAAAATCTTAACAGCTCCTAAATGGACCATAGAGATTGTTGATCTAGTCTTTGAATCCATTTTCTGTAATTGTCTATTAATCTCTTCTTTAGTGATTAAAGGCAAATACACTTTTCATGTGGTATCTTTTATATCTACATGCATTTCTTTTGTAGATACGTAATAAAAGATATTGTTTTTTCTTCTTAATCGATCCAACCAAGGAACGTTAAAAATAGTTTCTTTCTTTAAATCAAGTTTTGTGTTCCTGATTTTAGAAATTAAATCGTGTTTTACTAGAAAACTGGCTTGAAAGCCTTTTTCTGATTCTGAAAACTCGATTTCTAAATTATCAGAAGTTTCCTCCTCAGGAATTTGATTTTTCTCTTTTAAAAGATTCATTTTAAAAGATTATTAACTAGGCTCTGATACCAAGATTTTTATGCACGCTTCGCAATTCGCGGAATTTGAATTAGACTTATATCTAATTTTTTATGATTTTTACAAGTCATAAGACAAGTAATACAAATATTAAAACAAATCAAACAAGTAGTAATATTATAATGCAACTTGCACATGAAATGTGTGGTGGAGAGCAATTCTCTCCAATTCTCCATCTAAGGGAGTACTCTTTAGAAGAATTGCCATGATAAGTATACTTCTTTCCTTTTAAGAATTTGTTTGTGTAAATTCATGCAAAAAACTTTTAGGGGGAGATGAGGACCACCTGAACGCAATTTCTGGTGAAATGTTGCCCACAAATCATTTTCTTAAAAAACATTAAAATTAAGTAGATTCATTATCTTTTTATATAAATTTCGGAATGAGCGAGACTCGAATTAAGTAGATGGAACAATAAGGGATAAGTTATTATCACCTGATTTATCCATTTTAAACAATTATTGTTGGGCATGTATCTTAATATTTATAATCGAAGTGAATATTTAATTTTACTATAAAATGGATAAATAGAATTATTTACATTTTAGCAATAGAACATTTTTGTAAATGTTTCACCTAAGATGGTATCAATCGATAATATCTTATGTTCTTGCAGATCAGTTACTAGACCTATCATTTAGGCTCAACACAAAAGGACTACGCACTCTGTACCTGTCATTGCTCCAAGTGATCCAACCAAAAACATCACTCTTCAATGTATACTTTGTCGAAAAATTCACATCAAAACTTCGTTTCTGACACTCCTTTGTAAAATGTGCTCCCTCCGTCCCTCTTGATTCTTTACGTTTGCGGACCAGTTTCCGGCACGGATTTTAAGGATAGTTCTATAATTTAATTTTGATATTTTCTTCTTTTGTATAAAAATAGAACAATCCTATTTTTATACAAAAAAAGAAAATATCAAAAATAAGTTATAGAACTATCCTTAAAATGCACCTTAAAATGCGTGTCAGACACACACTTTTTTATGTAAAGAAATGGGTGGGACAGAGGAAGTAACTTGTGTGGTATCACTTGCACCTTGATATGTTCAGGAGCATCAACTGTTACCTCATATACTGTCCCGTCTTCATCACCAACATTTGTAACAGTTCTTGTTACTTTCCTATCTGTATTTCCCTTAAACTTCCCGATAGCAATTGATGGATAATTCATATTAGAGATCAACTCTGTATTTGCATTCTCCGGACAAGAAAATCCTTCTGGAAAATTCTTTGCAATAAGCTTGATTGTTGACAGATTATATCCTAAATTGCAAAGAAAAATATATTGATCTGTGGTAGTAGTCTCGTAAATTAGCCCTGGATTCATTACTTGTTCTATGTTCCCTTCCCCGGCACCAAAATCATATGGCGTAGCTTCTTGTAATCCTGGTAATCTTATAATAGGAGATCCATCGCTACACTTTTGAACAGCTGTAAATTGCAAATTGTTAAAAATTTTGTATCATGTCATTATTATAATTAAAATGCACCAATTCGATATTAACTAATAACTGACCTGTAGTCATAATGGCTGATCTGATGGCCGAAGGATCCCAAGTTGGATGTTGGGACTTGATTAAGGCAGCTACTCCAGAAATGTGTGGGGTGGCCATTGATGTTCCAGAGATAAGGACGTATTCTACTGGAGCCTATCCTGGGAGTTTTAGCAATGGGTCCATTTTAGTCTATGCCGCAATAATATTCACTCTTGGTGCCGTAATATCTGGCTGTAAAAGTTCAGATTAACATTTTATTCCAATACGCACACATATTTATGTATTTAGTAGATAAATAATTTGCTACATGTATTTTTCTACATGTATTTATATATTTGTGAAATACAGTAATATGTAAAACGTGGTTGCCTTGAGAAGGTTATGAGATAAATATGAAGGGCCTCTGGATGAGAAATCGGCGACGATAGGTGCTGGCTTGTAGTCTATAGATGTTGCAGACCTTCGAATAGTTGCAGTCGGATTCTTGAAGATTATATTCGATTAGTTAGCACATAATTGTGAGTAGCTTAAAGATACTTTAATGTAATCATCAAACATTTTACATTACCTATTTGATTATATATAAAAGAGAGTTGCATTCCCATCCTTGGAACCGATATAAGTATTAGGAAACGTCAAATCCCCACTAATCAGCGAGTCACTTTGAATTTTTGAAGTATCGTCAACCATGATCAATCCACGTCCTTTGACCTTGCTTATATTCTGAACACATTCCGAGTGATTTATAAGGTACAAAAAATTGGGTGTGCATGTTTGTGCACTTCTGTATGCCTTGTTCTTGAATGTGTTTATGAAAGGTGAAATTAATACAAAGTTATTGATCAACATATCGTTGATTTACCTTGCTAAATCGTCGATGATGTTATGAGCTCGAACCTTGGCTGAGACACCATCTATTAGTGGATATTTCGGGGAATCGCTTAAACAAGAAAACTGCATGCCTCCACCCTGAAAAAAAAATTCCACATATGATTTTGTTCATCCTTCTAATCAGATTGACTAAAAACAAATTCTCAAGCAAAATAAATAACAAAATTATTATGCATGCTATAGAATGCGAATCCTGGATACATGCATATGCACATTTGAAAACAATTGTAAACTTAACATTCTTAACTCAGTAAACATACTCTTTCATTTCATTTCATTCAGCTTGACTTCATACAACCTATCTGATACTCTTATGTAGAGCTCAATACAAACATGGACCATCTGTCCTTCTTGTCCAGAACTGATAACAGACAAAATAAACTAACTAACCTGCAGAGACAGCTACATGCCCTTGTATCTTTCTGGGATCATGTGCACTACATTAATTACTAGCATACTACTACCGGATTGGACCAATACTAAAAAGACAATAGATAGAAGAGAAGACTTGGGCCTTGCATTATGGGCTTCAACACTCCCCCTCAAGCTGTGTGTTCTGGAACACGAACACCAAGCTTGTCCAGTAAAATTTTATGCTGTCCCACAGTGAGAATTTTAGTGAACACATCAGCAACTTGCTCTGTAGTTGAGATATAGGTAGGTTTTATTTGGTCTTCAACAG
The DNA here is from genome assembly GCA_037693485.1 of Kitagawia praeruptora. Classification (NCBI taxonomy): domain Eukaryota; kingdom Viridiplantae; phylum Streptophyta; class Magnoliopsida; order Apiales; family Apiaceae; genus Kitagawia; species Kitagawia praeruptora. The sequence goes on along the minus strand of CM075350.1, from coordinate 23,586,214 downwards.
CCTTCTCTCGAATGAAGTGACAGTCAATTTCCATATGTTTTGTCTTCTCATGATGAACTGGATTAGCTACAATAGCTAAAGCAGCTTTGTTGTCACAAAATATAGTAGTAGATCCCAGGTGTGTGAGCCTCAAGTCTTTAAGAAGCTGTTTGACCCATAAGACTTCACAAACAGTCATTGCTAATGATCTATATTCTGCCTCAGCTGTTGACCTTGCAACCACAAATTGCTTCTTAGATTTCCAGGCTATAGGAGACTTGCCTAGCACAATGCAGAAACCAGATGTAGACCTCCTTGTGTTTGGACAACCTGCCCAGTCACTATCACAATAAGCCTTTAACTCAGCTGCTGAACTAGATGCTAAGAGAATGCCTTGATCCCTTGAACCAGCTAGGTACCTTAATACACTCTTAGCTGCTTGAAAATGAGTAGATGAAGGAGAGTGCATAAACTGACTTAAGACATGAACAGTAAATGCAATATCTAGTCTGGTTATGGTGAGGTAAATTAACTTACCTATAAGTTTCTGATATACTTCAGGTTGAGGAAGGGGCTCACCTGCTGTGGAAATCAGCTTCACATGAGTATCCATTGATAACTTCAATGGTTTACAATTTGTCATCTTATACTCATCAAGGATATCATTGATGTACTTCTTCTGAGACAGAAAGATCCCTTGCTCATTTCTATCCACTTCAATCCCTAGGAAATACCTTAATTCCCCCAATTCCTTCATATTAAATTGTGAGCTCAGAAACTTCTTTGCTTCATTTATAGCCTCTATACTATTGCTAGTATTAAGAAGATCATCTACATAGGCAAGAATTGTTATAAACTTCCCATCTGTTTACTTAGTAAACAAGGTGGAATCAGCCTTTGATTGAGAGAAACCATCTTTCTTTAAGGCTGAACTTAATTTTCCAAACCATAGTCTAGGGGATTACTTAAGACCATACAAGTTTTAATGAGCCTACAAACTTTATTCTGCCATTTTTAGTTGTCCTTGTACTCCCCCTGTGATGCAGTTTGGAATCTGAAACCAGGGCCTTCATATAACCTGGTGGAAATTTCATGTAAACCACCTCCTCTAATTCTCCATGAAAAAAGGCATTCTTCACATCTATTTGGTGTGTGAACCATCCTTGGATAGCAGAAACAGCCAGAAGGGACCTTACTGTAGTAAGTTTAGTTACTGGGGCAAATGTTTGGTCATAGTCAATGCCATACTTTTGCCTATTTCCCAGAATTACTAATGTAACACCCCAGTCCCACATCGAGTAGATATGGGACTTCTGTTTAGTTTATAAGGCAAAATAATACTACTAAGTGCACCAACAAATAATGATCTTTTGGGGGCCTGTGGTGGCCTTGTGGACTACCCAAGTTGGTGGCATTTGGGCCAGTTTACTTTGGCTTATTTCGGATTCGGAATTGGGACTTGACCCGATTTTCAAAAAAGGCTCGGGATTTGACACGGGTTGTCACAACTAACCTTGATTTATATCTGGTGCTATTCCTTTGAGGGTCATACTTAGTTGTGTATAACCACTTGCATCCTATGGCCACTTTTCCTGCTGGTAAATCAGTTATCTCCCGTGTATGATTGCTCTCAAGAGCATCCAATTCTTCATTCATAGCTTGGATCCAATGGCTATGTTGAGCAGCTTCTTTAAAGTTTTTAGGATCTGGACTTCTTGCAACAGAATTCATAAAGCAAGTAAACTGAGGACTTACTTCAGTTTCAGTTGATTTTCTCACACAATTGGCCCTTATTTGATAATCATTGTGCCATGATGGTGGTCTATGTTCTCTTGATGACCTTCTGATTAGAGTTGATCTTCACTTGTATGCCCTTTTTCTTCTTCCACTTCAGAATTCATTTCCATCTCATTTGCTTCTGCATGATTTTCAATTTCACAATCAATCCATGTAGGCTGACTATTTCTTTCTTCATGATCTGCATCAGATTTCTTGACAGAGGTAGAGTGAAAGACATGATAAGGGTATATGGTCTCATAAAACTTCACATCCTTTGATACAAATGTCACACCAGTTAGCAAATTGAGCATTTTATATCCTTTCTGTGAGGATGAGTATCCAGTGAATACACATGGCATTCCCCTTGACTGGAACTTATCCTTGCTTCTACTTGGATTGTACGCAAAGGCAAGACATCCAAATGACCTCAAATGGCCATAGCATTTTACCATATAAGAGTTCATAAGGAGTCTTGCCCTTCAGAACCACACTTGGTAATCTGTTGGTGATGTGTGTAGCGGCTAACACACAGTCACCCCAGAATTGAAGTGGCAAAGCAGCTTGAAACCTGAAAGCCCTTTCCATCTCAAGAATATCTCTATGCTTTCTTTCTGCTCTGCCATTCTGTTGTGGCCTATCAGTGCAAGAAGTCTGATGTAGCATTCCAAGTTTCTCAAAGAAGGCTCTGCACTTATAATCATCAAATTCTAAGGCATTATCAGACCTTATAATCTTGACTTGCTTCTGAAACTGATTTCTTGCCATCTTCACAAAACTCTTAATTGCATCCAGTGCATCAGATTTGAGTTTAATTAAGTGAACCCATGTTACTCTTGAGAAGTCATCCACAAAGGTAAGAAAATATCTGAACCTTCCTCTATATTTAACTTTGTAAGGCCCCCATGTGTCAATGTGGACTAAATCAAACAAGTCACCTGCCCTTGACTCACTTTTGCTAAAGGGAAGTTTGGTGAACTTTGCTAAAGGACATGCTAAGCAAACATCCTGGCTCTCTCCCTTTATACCAATTTTCTTAATCAATTTTAATTTCTTCATAGGAGCATGCCCTAACCTGTGGTGCCATAAAGTCTCTTTACTCATTTTTGGCATATTTCTTATCACAGTAGGGATCCTTTCTCCAGTGTTCACAGACATGGCAACCTTATTACTCAAGTTTTTCTTAACTTTACTTGTCATGCTAAGGGTTTGAGCCTTTAATTTCTTTCAATATCTTCTGAACTGGCTCATTAATCAAATAATATAAACCATTTTCACCTTTTCCTACTCCCTTCACTTCACTTGAGGTTTTATCTTGAATAATACAATAATCAGGATAAAACACTACACTGCAATTTTCATCATAACACAACTTATGTATTGATAATAAGTTGTGTTTGAATGTAGGAATACACAGTACATTCTTCAATTTCAAGCCATTTTTCAGATTTACAATCCCATTGTGTGTAATTTGAGTTGTTTCTTCAGTAGGAAGGTTTATTTTTTGACTACTTTGACACACTTTGAGATCACCTAACACACTAAGAATGCCAGTCATGTGATCTGAAGCACCTTAATCTAAAATTCATTCCTCATTTTTCATAGAATCAACAAAGTAACATGAGACCATACCTGCATAGCTTCCCTCTAGTTCATCATCTGTATCTCCTCCTTTTGAGGTGGTAGGAAGCATCCTCAAGAGCTGTTCTAGCTGTTGAGTGGTTATTGTAGTACTACTGCTGGCTACAGACCTTGTGTCTTGTTGATTTTGACCTTGAACATTAGCAGGAAGCCTTGGTCTTCCATTATTCCATCTCTGTTGATTTGTATTACCACCACCCCTTCCCTTTACTTTGTGGGATGGTTGGGTTGTGGGCTTGACCTCAGTGTGCCAAGCTGGATATCCAGTCACAGTCCAACATTTATCTGCATTGTGTCCAACCTTTCCACATGCACCACACTGCATAGTAGATACAGAGTGACCATATATTGGATGAAACTCCCATCGTACCCTTGCTGAACATGGCTAACCTTTCTGACTCTTCTTTGACATGACCATGCACTTCTCTTTGTGCCTCTTCTTGTTCAATATAACTGCAGGCCGTCTCAACAGATGGTAGATTAGCCATCATGAGCATCTGACTTCTCTGAGCTCCATAGATCTCATCAAGCCCATTCAAGAACTGAAATAGCTTATGTTCTTCTCTTTGAACCTGGAGACCATTAACAAGCTTTGTGATATCTGCTGTAATTGTTGTAATCTCAGGAAGTGTGGTTAAAGACTCCAACTCCTCCCATAGAGATCTCATCTCTGTGTAGAACTCACTAACAGGCTTCCCTTGTTGTTTAGTCTCATACAACTCTTTATTGAGTTTGTATTTTCTAGTACCATTTGTAAGGGAGTATCTCTGTTCAAGCTGCTCCCAAATCTGATGAGCACTGTTTAAGAACATAATTGATTTCTTGATGGACTCAGACACAAAACCTAAGATCCATGACATTATCATATTATTACAAGTGTCCCAAGCCTCACTTTTGACTGTATCACCTGCCTCCCTGGTTATTGTACCCTTTACAAACCCCAATTTCCTTCTTGATGAAAGAGCAATCTCCATAGACCTTTTCCAAGATATGTAATTTGCAGATCCTTGGAGTTTTTCTATGATCATGAAGTTGTTCCCATCTGAGGGGTGTAAATACAGAGGACTCAAGACATCTATTTTTGACATCTTTCTTCACTACAACTTCCAGCTTAGTTACAAGAAGTGATGGAGACTAATACCAGGATATAAGGAAAATATAGTATATATTACTAGTATCTTAATTTACCAGGATGGAATTCGAACCTGGCTCTGATACCATGAAAACAATTGTAAACTTAACATTTTTAACTGAGTAAACATACTCTTTCATTTCATTTCATTCAGCTTGACTTCATACAGCCTATCTGATACTCTTATGTAGAGCTCAATACAAACAAACATGGACCATCTGTCCTTCTTGTCCAGAACTAAAAACAGACAAAATAAACTAACCTACCTGCAAAGACAGCTAAATGCCCTTGTATCTTTCTGGGATCATGTGCACTACATTAATTACTAGCATACTACTACTGGACTGGACCGGACCAATACTAAAAAGACAATAGATAGAGGAGCAGACTTGGGCCTTGCACTATGGGCTTCAACAACATTGCAATACTTCTACCTTGATAACGTGATTAGTACCCAACACAACATTAGCATAGACATGTTTGTCTATAGTTGAAGCACCAACAGTTGTTATCCAAGGTGCAAAATTTACGACACTTGAAGGAAGAGGTCCTCCATTTCCAGCAGCACAAACAACCATAATTCCATGCTCAACGGCATGAAATGTCAAATGCACCCACGGCTATTGAATCAGTCCATATATTAAGAGTATCACGGGGATCACTGCCTATTGATGTTGATATTATATCAACCCCGTCATGAATTGCAGCATCCATTGCTGCCAGAAGTGCTGAGGGATAACAGTCTCCTAAATAACATGCTTTGTACACTGCGAGTCCGGAAGTCGGTGAACCACCAATGGCTGTTCCGGGTGCTAAGCCGTAATATGAAACTCCTGGCACAGATGCTCCTGCAGCCGTTGATGCGGTGTGGCTGCCATGTCCAGCAACGTCTCTACATGTTTGATTGCGTTGCTCAAAATTTCTTGCACCGATTAGTTTCCTAACAAATATAAATTTGAAAGAATATTGTTTCATGTCTTTTTTTTTTTTGCTAAATAATATTGTTTCATGTCAAGATGGCATACATAACAATTTAGGAATAAAAAATGAAAGGTTTTGAGAACATTAGTGGTTTTAGCATAGAATTAAAATGCATCTTATTGTTACATTATGTGCATCTGATGAAGTACACATTGAGTAACAGAATTATTTCATTTACTCTTCTTATACACACTGAGATTCACGCATACCTATTGCAACTGGATGCCGGAAAATCATCTGTTTCTTGGCAAGTTCCTTTCCACCGTTTAGGGATCGGACCCATACCTTTATCATTGAAGCTCTTAGATTCTGGCCAAATCCCTGATAAATTGCGCATACAGAACAAATTGATTAATTTCATCAGATACTTATTATAAGACTATTTGACAGTTTGTACCCCTTATGTTTTGGGGTTTTGTCGAATTGGTCCTGTTTTACGTTTTTTAGCAGTTTGTACCCCCTATCTTCAGTTGTCGCTTCAAATTACAACCCTTTGCTAATCTGCCGTCCAATTGGTCTGTTAACGTTAATAAAGTGAGGGGCAAATATGGAATAAAAGTTTTCAACGGCTGTTTATCAGATTTTCTGGATATAATATTTTCCTAGGTTTAAAAAATAACTAATTTAGGACGGTTTAAAAATTAACTAATACAAAATTACATGATAAAAATATTACAAAAGTGGTGCATGATTTACACAAAATGAAGCATCAGATGCATTTTGGGGAGGAAAGAAACAATCAACTTTGGAGGTTTTTTAAAAAAAATATGAATTATTTGTGTGTTTGAAAATTGGTCATTGGATGAAATGTATTCATGATATATTATATAAATAAAAATATATTATTTGAAATATAATGATTATTCATTTATATTTACATAGGGCCTATAAAGACTTCATTTGTATATATTTATTAATGCATTAAGCGAGGTTATTCGTTAAGCCCATTGTACCAAGTTGGGATCAAAGAAATTTATTCAAGGTTATTCATTTATCGAACATTCATTTATCGCGGTTCTACTGTAATTTGTTTCTTTGACAATTCAGTTTACTCAATTTATTGTCTTCTTTTGCTTACAAGTTACAATTCGACAGCAGCTTCTCTTTTTTAATTTCGAGCTACCGGGCACAGGTTAATATGCATTTATTATATCTTTTTTCTTGTTTACAATTGATAAGAAAATAAAATATTTATTACTTTTTACGTTTAATCAAGTTGATATTTACTTTACTCTTTTTCATCACCTTTCAATTATTTTTTTATTATTTTTTAACTCTTATTTATTTCACCCAACTAAGTACTCCCTCCGTCTCAAAATACATGTCCCTTTTGAAAATAAATTTGTCGCAAATTACATGTCACTTTTCTTCTTTCAATGCAAATTTAAAGATAATTTTACAAAACTGTACTTACATTTATTGTATCCAAAATTTGATATTTTCAAACTTAATTCTATTCTCATTTTTCAAGGTATTAAATAATGGTATTAGTTGAAAACTTTTATCCAACTAACTTTTATCTTAATATATGTGTTTTATTCCTAAATTAGTTATTAGTTAATTTTTAAACCGTCCTAAATTAGTTATTTTTTAAACCTAGGAAAATATTATATCCAGAAAATCTGATAAACAGCCGTTGAAAACTTTTATTCCATATTTGCCCCTCACTTTATTAACGTTAACAGACCAATTGGACGGCAGATTAGCAAAGGGTTGTAATTTGAAGCGACAACTGAAGATAGGGGGTACAAACTACTAAAAAACGTAAAACAGGACCAATTCGACAAAACCCCAAAACATAAGGGGTATAAACTGTCAAATAGTCTTATTATAATTACCATGACCGTATAACAGAGTACATTAATTTTATTATTTGCTTGCAGTTGCAGATTTACATGATTCGCGCACCTGTATCTATCATACCAATGATAGTGTCAGCTCCCTTCGCAGTGGAAGTATGGAGCTCTGTTGCGGGGATAGGATTATCAAGGTAATGTTGGAGTTTGAGGAAAGACCACGACCTTGTTGTACGTAGTTTTAACTCTTTATCAGGATACACGGACACAACTCCTGGTTCTTGAGCTATTAAATCTGCTTCCTCCTTGGACATATGAGCAGCAAATCCTGTGAAGGCATGCTTGTATACCTGTACCACAGCATTTCTGTTGCAAAAAAAAACAAGAACAGAGATTATAGTTAGAAGAGGACTCAAATGTGTAACATGGACTTATATTGTTTTTAAAATGTCATGCATTACATCATTAATGCAAATTTATATATCAGTTGACCTGTTTGATAATGAGTTCATAAGCCAAGCTTGATCATCTCTCAAAGTTCCAGGAGTTGACGAGCCTTTTCCGCCCATATAAACAATATAAACTCCGGACTCTTCTGATCGACCAGAAGCTGCATTCGTAATTGAGATGAATAAAAATAGTGAAAAAAATAAAAAGATAGAAAGCTGCCTTGCCATTGCTTGTGATAATCTCGAACTATATCGGTGAGATGGTGATCAAACCCCTACATTTCTCAAGTTTATGTAGCCTAATAAATTGTCTATTTGGGAAACATCCTCAACTGCAATGTGTTTGCTCCTCATTTAAGTTTAACCATTCAAAGGATGTAGTTAATAATTCATGTGCACAACTAAATATAATTGATTTGTATTATAGTAAATAAGCACCTCTACTTAATACAGAATTATCACATTTCTAATTTTAGGGGGTAAGGGTATATAAATTTAAGTAGCTGAAACTTTTGGATATCTATACTAATATATAATAAGCAAACTAGGGGATAATTGGTAGTTTGGTTATTTAGTTCAACCAACCATTAAAAGAATATTGACCGTTAGATATTTAGTAAATAGATGATAGCCGTTAGATCTAATAATAAAGAATATTCTATATTTTTATCCCTTTTCTAAAGATCCAAGGTTCGAATCCCGTTAACAACAAATTTACATTAAAATTTTATATTATTAGTTCTATCAATACATATCATTTATTAAATAACTATTATTATTACTAATAATTATTAATTAATATTACAAAGTTAAATTATATCCAAAAATTATTTTACTCTATTTTATTTAATCATATAATTTTAAAAGTATTTAAAAGTAAAGCACGGGCTATAAGCTAGTATGGTATAATAATCCAGCTACGGAAAAAAGGATTATATTCCAGAATATTGGCCAGTTGTAATGTGAAAAGAGTGCTGAAGTTGATATAGTAACCTCTTCTTCAGCTCATTGTTTAATCAATTTAAGAAATTTTAATTTTCAGCATTTTTAGAATTATTGGTAATTTCAGTCTTGCACGTATTGTGTAAGAAAGCATATACACTCTTAACCATTTAACAGTGTGATTGGAGCTTATAATGTCTGATCCTAAGGAAATTCTTATACTTCTGCAAAATATTCAATTCAGGACAGAAAGCCAAGGTAGCCTACCTTGGCTTGAATAACAAAATCAAATCGCTTAAAACAAAAAAGAGACAATGGAACTGTTCTTCTGAAATTTCCTGATAGGAAAAAGTTTTTCTCTAACCATCATCTTGACTTTGTTAATTATATGAGATGCTAATTGCTTCTCGATGTGTGAACACGAGAAGTAAGCTCACTCCAAATACCATGCACTGCTATCGCTAGATATAGATAAAAGATCTAGGCACTAAAATTTGAGTCCAGGGAGATGGTACTCAATCTGATTGATAGTTCATTGGACATGGACTGAAAACCAGTTTAACATGGACTGAGCAATAATGCGAGACTGGTTTAGCCATGGCCTCATTTGCAGAATTTTGTGGACGCTCCAAGATTATATGAGATATCACAAGTCCTGAAAGCCTTACTTTTTTAACATGGTTTCTTTGTCACCAAAGAATCCAAAATATTTTGAAAAGTTTTTGATTCCGTCATTAATAATTAAGATAGAATCCAGAGTCTTCTTTAGAGAAGATCAACACATTGTCTGCAAAAATTAGATGGGAGGTTTTGAGGTCTTCGGTTTTCTTATGAAATTCAAATTCGATTAAACAAACTGAGGCGAGTTTGCGAAAAATTCGTCACCCTAATTTTTCAATTTTTCTTCTAAATGTATCAGGAACTAAAGATTTGTGTTATCTTGCCTTCATACATCATAGTAAACAGTTTCATCCACTGACACATGGATCCCGTAATTTGGACTTTGTACTACAATTAGCTTTGAAGTACATGCATACTAAACTGATTTATTAGTAGTTCATGTAGACTGATTAATTTGTTAGTAATCCATATAGACTATACTCCTAAATTACATATTAGTAACCAATTACTTGGTTGCAACGATAACTGCTGAAGCATGAAGCCATAAACTGTGTAGGAAATCGGTTAAACGCACCGACGTACTGTACTATAATAAAGTACCAACCGTAACAAAAGTACGATAGTTTTGTTTGAATTATAAAGCTAATTAAAAGGAGTACATCATATGTTCCAGATCAGTTACTGGACCTATCATCTAAGCTCAACACGAAAGGACTACGCACTCTGTATTTGTCATTGCTCCAAGTTATCCAACCAAAAACATCACTCTTCAATGTATATTTTGTCGAAAAATTCACATCAAAACTTCGCTTCTTACACTCCTTGGTAAAATGTAACTTGTGTGGTATCACTTGCACTTTGATATGTTCAGGAGCATCAATTGTTACCTCATATTCTGTCTCGTCTTCATCACCGACATTTGTAACAGTTCTTGTCACTTTCCTATCTGTATATTCCTTGAACTTCGCGATGGCAATTGATGGATAATTCATATTGGAGATCAACTCTGTACTTGCATTCTTCGGACAAGAAAATCCTTCTGGAATATTCTTTGCAATAAGCTTGATTGTTGAGAGATTATATCCTAAATTGCAAAGAAAAACATAGTGATCTGTGGTAGTAGTCTCGTAAACTAGCCCTGGATTCATTGCTTGTTCTATGTTTACTTCCCCTGCACCAAAATCATATGGTGTTGCTACTTGTAGTCCTGGAAATTTTAAAACAGGAGATCCATCGCTACACGTTTGAACAGCTGTAAATTGCAATTACAGGTATAATTGTTAAAAAATTTGTATCATGACATTAATATAACTAAAAATGCACAAATTCGATAGTAACAAATAAGTGACCTGTAGTCATAATAGCTGATCTGATGGCGGAAGGATCCCAAGTGGGATGTTGGGACTTGATTAAGGCAGCTACTCCAGAAATGTGTGGGGTTGCCATTGATGTTCCAGAGACTATCACGTAATCTGGTGGAGCCTGTCCTGGGAGTGCAAATTCCGAGTTACTTTTACTCCATGCTGCAATAATATTCACTCCCGGTGCTGTAATATCCGGCTGTAGAAGTACAGATTAATATGTTATACCAGTGCCCACACATATATGTATTAGTGTGTACGGTGGTCCAATCAGTTTTTGCAGAAAACACTCACCAATACAAGAAGTACTTTTCTAACTGTATTTATCTATTTGTGAAAAAAAATATGTAATGTGCTTGCCTTGAGAAGATTATGAGATAAATATGATGGGCCTCTGGATGAGAAATCAGCGATGATAGGTGCTGGCTTGTAGTCTATAGATGTTGCAGACCTTCGAATAGTTGCAGTCGGATTCCTGAAGATTATATCTGATTGATTAGCATTGCAACTTAATTGTGAGTTGCTTAAAGATACTTTTAATGTAATCATCAAACATTTTTCATTACCGTTTTGATTGTATATACGAGAGAGTTTCATTCCCATCCTTGGAACCAATAAAAGTATAAGGAAACGTCAAAGCCCCAGTAAGTATCACATCACTTTGAATTTTATAATTATCGTCAACCAAAATCAATCCACGTGCACCTTGAGTTATTATCTCATTTATCTTATCAAAATCGCTGTTTTTCTCGTTGAAACATAGAACAATACGTCCTTTGACCTTGTTTACATCTAATGAACCTGGCGCACAATCTCTGGAAACATTCCACGTGATGTATAAGTTAACAAAACATGGGGTGTGCATGTGTGTGCACTTTTGTATGCCTTGTTCCTGAGTGTGTTTTTATGATTGTGAAATTGATGCTAAGTAATTAGTGATCAACATATTGTTGGTTTACCTTGCTAAATCGTCGCTGATGTTGTGAGCTCGAACCTTGGCTGAGACACCATCTATCAATGGATATTTTGGAGAGTCACTTAAACCAGAAAACTGAATGCCTCCACCCTGAGTAAAAAATATTTCTACACATGATTTTATTATTCTTCTAATAAGATGAACTAAAGAAATTTTATCAAGCAAAATAAATATCCTATATACATGCATATGCACATTATAATAATTTTACCTTGATAACTTTATTAGTACCCAGCACAGCATGAGCATAGACATGTCTGTCAATAGTTGAAGCACCAACGGTTGTTATCCAAGGTGCAAAATTCGACACACTTGAAGGCAAAGGACCCGAATTTCCAGCAGCACAAACAACCATAATTCCATGCTCAACGGCATGAAATGCACCAATGGCTAGTGAATCAGTCCATAAATCAACAGTATTATAGGGATCACCGCCTAGTGATAACGACATTATATCAACGCCATCATGAATCGCAGTATCCATTGCTGCTAGAATTGCTGAGTCGTAACAGCCACCTGCATAACATGCTTTGTACATTGCTATTCTGGAAGTCGGTGAACCGCCAACGGCTGTTCCAGAAGCTAAGCCGTAATATGAAACTCCGGGCACAGATGCTCCCCCAGCTGTTGATGCTGTGTGGCTGCCATGTCCATCAGCATCTCTAGATGTTTGATTGCGCTTGTCAAAATGTTTTGCACCAATTAATTTCCTAACAGAAATCAATTTGAAAGAGAACTTTATGTCAAGATAGGCATACATAACAATTTAGGAATAGAAATCCTATTGTTACACTGTGTGCATCTGATGTGATACATTGTGTATACCAGAAGTATTTCATTTATACTTGTACACACTGAGATTCATGCTTACTTATTGCAACTGGAAGCGGGAAAATCTTCTGTTGATTGGCATGTTCCTTTCCAATGTTTTGGGATCGGACCCATACCTTTATCATTAAAGCTCTTAGACTCTGGCCAAATCCCTGATAATTACTCCCCAAACAAAAAAGTAAGATTAATTTCTACAAAAACTTAATATATTTACCATGACAATAACAGAGTGCATAAATAATTTATTTTCTTGCAGATAGTTATAAGTCACGCACCTGTATCTATCATACCAATGATAGTGTCAGCTCCATTCGCAGTGGAACTGTGGAGCTCTGTTGCCGGGATAGAATTATCAAGGTAATGTTGAATCTTGAGAAAAGACCACGACCTTGTTGTACGTAGTTTTAACTCTTTATCAGGAAAGACGGACACAACTCCTGGTTCTTGAGCTATTAAATTTGCTTCCTCCTTAGACATATGAGCGGCAAATCCTGTGAAGCCATGTTTGAATACCTGCACCATGGCATTTCTGTTCCAACAAAAAAACAGAGATTAATAATTAAAAGAGGATTCGCAAGTGTAACAAAAAAAATGGACACATGACATATCATATATGCATGTGTGATGTTTTAAGAATGTCATGTATCATATCATTAATTAGAAACAATGATGTACATATTTAAATGTCAGCTGACCTTCTCGATAATGAGTTCATAAGCCGAGCTTGATCATCTCTCAAAGTACCAGAAGTTGAGGAGCCTTTTCCTCCCATATAAACAACATAAACTCCAGCTTCTTCTGATCGATCAGAAGCTGCATTTGTAATTGAGACGTATAAAAATAGTGAAAGAAAGAAGAAGATTGAAAGCCTTGCCATTGCTTGTGATAATCTCGAAAACTCTAACTATACTGGTGAACAAACCCCTACAATTCTCAAGTTTATATAGCCTAAAAGATTGTCTATTTTGGAAACATCCTCAGCTGCAATGTGATTTCTCCTCCTTCAAGTTTCCAACCATTTTAAGGTTGTAGTTCCTACTTCATTAGCACAACAATATATAATTAATTTGTATTTTTGTACATAATTACCTCTACTTAATACAGATTTAGCACTTCTGTTAATAAAACTTTTAGATGGGATAATGACTAGGTTTGGAAAAAGGATTATATTCCAGGATGCTGGCCAGTTGTAATGTAAAAACTAAAAAGGGTGCTGAAGTTGATATGGTAACCTCTTCTTCAGTTTATTTTTAATCAACTTTAGAAATTTTAATTTTCAGCATTTTTAAATTTTTGGTAATTTCAGTCTTGCACGTATTGTGAATATACTACATATGTGCGAAAGTATACACTACACTCATTACCATTTGGCATTTTTATAATATGATTGGAGCTTATAACGGCTGATCCTAACAAAATTCTTAGTACCCTTCCTAAATATTCAATCCACGACAGAAAATTCTTGGTACTCTGTTACTGGCCTTTCTTTTTCAGCTATGCTCTTTCTTCATTTACAAGCCTGGCATATAGTTATGGCTCTTTATATATAAAATAAAATCTCATAAATTTAAGTATGAAATACTCCAATAATTATAGAATTCGTCTCTGAAATCCAGAAACTCTGGAATGCCCCCCACGGCCATGTCATATATATTTAAACTTCACGGAATTTATTTCTGAAATAACAAAGGATAAGAGAAGAAATTGCGCTTCTTGCTTGAAATGCGATAAGTAACCGTCTTCATCTTAGGTTGGTGTTCAAACAAAACTTTGAAACAAATTCGTTACCGACATTATTCCAGCCTTCCAGGTGAGGTTCTGACAGATAGTCTACCTCATAGGCAAGTCACTCAGACTATAAAAGAGTAGAAACAGGGCAAACCCGAGATCTAGTTATTACGATGGGGAGGAACGGAGAAGTAATATCATATAGAGTATAGACGACGGCCCCTTGGCTAATCTAACTGAATCACAATATTATGTAGGCTCAGTATATATCTTGGGAGGAATATAAATGAATTGAACTGAGTCTTGCATAAATGAATCGAGCACGTCAAACTTTCAAATCGAACAAAAACTCATGTTCAAATTCTGCTCGATAATGAACAAGCTGAACACTGGTTTATTTGCAAACACGCACCGGAAACTTGGACTAATTGCTAACCAGATAGATTGTTGACACAGTAAAAAAGGAACTTTTTATCATTCTAAAAGCACCAGTTGATTTAAGGCTTGCAACTTGCAACAGTAAGCAGCACTACAACTTAGGTTGTAATGGCAGTGGCAAAGCAGGAAAGTACCAACGATAAAGCAGCAAGTATATGTGCCCTCGCATATATTTGGAAGAAATCTTGACAGAAGCAAGCATTATTATGTGTTTTTACAGTCTCACTTGATTATATAATATATTCCGTATGTTAATATCATTATCTGCTACAATATCTACAACATATGTTATATGCTCTTATATCTCGAATCTGACCAAATACCTGCTTGGTGGATACTGGAAAATACTAGATTTAAAAGAATATTGAGTATTTGCTGCGACAAAACAGAGACTGGTTTCACCTTGACATTTGGAGAAATTACGAAAAATAAACTAAGAAAAACATGTAGTAGAGAATGGGCTCGTTCTTTCCTTACTGAACATGAGCTCAGCTTTGAGTTTATCATAAAGTTGAAACAGTGATCACTGTAACTTCGGAATACGTTCCTCGCTGATCGAAGGAACATTCCGCATCAAATGAATGATTACTTATATAATAAAGGCAACTCAAGTAGAGCACAATACAGACAACTTATAAGATATGGACTATAATTCCACCCTTATTAATGTTTATGGATGTCTGTCTTCAAGAAACAAGATTCTATTAAAATCAAGCAACATTTTATGGTTGGCACAAATAGCAAGAGTTGTCTTACCTGTAATCCTTTCGTAAATCAAATCATCAAATAACTTGACCAGAAAACACCAAATACAAGTAAGATTATCTGCTTCGCTCTAGCACCTCTGTTACATCCTTTGCCCCATTAAGAAAAATTATCATGTAGCAATAGTGCTCTCAGGGACCCATATCCTAAGGCACCGATCATAAAACGAGCAAGTAGCTACTGCAGTACTCTTCTTTTCACCTTCATGAGATGTGCTTATCTTCTGCCAATCTGCTCCATATGCAAGGGATTCATGCTTACTGTATGTTTCAATTACTTCAGCTCCATCTCCTTTAAACTTGACAACTGCAAAGCCATTGTGCATGCAAGCTGCCAAGACTATGCCTGGTACGAAAGGATGCTGTTTGATTCTCCAAACTCCTCCTCCTAAACAGATTGACGTTTCATTTACAGGTTTTGAGATTGATCTAACATCCCATATTCTTAGATACTCATCGTAGCTACCAGTAAGTAACATATGAGGATCAGTGAGACTCTTTGATATACAACATACCCCCATCTTATGAGCTCTTGAATTTTGAAATACCAAGTCCGACGAACACCGTAAATCCCAGCCAATGAATTTGCAGTCATCTGAACCAGTGTACACAAGATTTGGCTGGTGATGATCAAAGCAAGTAGCCCAGACTTCAAATTCATGTGCTTTCCATTCATGTACTATCTCTAGTTGAGACTCCAGAAAGGAGACAATCGATATTGACCCGTTGGAGAGTCCCACTGAGATAGATGTTGCTAAGGGATTCCAGTCCAAGCATAAGCACATAGATGAACTGATTTCTTCATCATTTACCTCCGTCAGTAAATTACCTGCATCCAGCATATGTTGTGAATTATTTAACAGAATATCAACTTACAAATATCTTAATTTGTTTATTCTAGGTGGTAATGGCCACAACTACTTGTTTAAGACTTTAAGCTATTCACTAGCAGTTCACAAGATGGTGTGGATTGACGTATGGAACTGATCAAGCAGTTCCTCAAAACCAGAAATAATACCCGCGATAGTAAAGGACTAAAATTTGAAATCAATAACCAGAAATCAAGAAAATGACAACCGAACTCACCCTTGGCTATTGTTCCGTCTCCCGGATTTTCGATACGATGAAGCCTCAAGTGACCATCGGCATCAGCTTGTGCAAGCAAGGGACATACATTATCGCCAACAGGATTCCATTTCATATCAAAGATGCCTGCAGTTTCGACTTTATGAAGCAAGTTAAGACCAACACCACCTGCATCAGCATTAACATCAAATATGGAAATGCTACCAGAACGGCTGGGGTGATCACCCTCTTCAAGTGTGTAAGTTGCAGCAGCTAGCAAGTGTTGAAATGATCTGTGCGGACAGAACTCCACCACGTCCGCGTTGCCGTCTAGAAAGCAATCTGCCACGTCCATTTCTAACAAAAAAAAAGAAGTTAAAACTATGAGAAAAACTAGTTTTGTAGATTCAGCTGGGAATTTGGTCTAACTGCTTACAAACACATTTAACATATTATACAAATATAGATGACTTTGAAGACTAAATAAAAAAGCTGGCCAAGTTGATGGTTTGCATATATATAATTTACATTGCTGAAATATAAGAAACGAAACAAATGACTGATTTGCTTGATTGAAATTACTATGTGTAATGTTGACACATTGTGCATGGTGTGTACCCGTTGGATGAATAGATACAGTGTATGCTTGGATTGCTGATGGCAATAGAAACGATTTTACCAAAGTTGTTCGAATCGGCCAGGAGCGAGAACGAGTTTACCAAATTTAAGTCGTTTGGTTCAGTCAGGAATTATTTTAAATTATAAATAGAAATAAAAATTGAAAATTTAACTTTAACATTGAATACGGATAATTATTTTAAGACAAAATATGCATGGTTATCTTCGATTAATTATGGTAGACAAATGTATAGTCTGATTTAATAAGAATACATATGCATAGCAGCAGGTAGCCGTGATCAATAAATCAGGCTTTGAAAGGAGCTCAACATACATGGCAACTCAACATACATGGCAACTCAACTAGAATAGTCTGATATCTTAACAACAAAACAGTACTGAGACGGATTCAACTCAATCACAAGTACTAGTTCAGTATTTCAGTACAGCATATACATCTACAACAGCCACTGCAAGGCTCACAAACTCTGTAACTGTAACTGACAAGGTAACTGACAAAAAAATCACATAATATCTTTCATTAACCTAATAGGCTTGCTTTAATTGTTCAACATTAAAAAATGAGGGATACATTTTTAACTTGCCAACTATTGTTTACAATGTTAAAAGCCAAATATACCTTTACACTGTTTTAAAATGTAGTACAGACGGTGTTACAGTTTTCAATCTACCTCTAAGGTTATAGTACAAGTACCTCTAAGGTTATAGTACAAGTACCAGTATCCTTAATTTCAGAATTAGTGGTAAGATAGAATAGAACTCAGAAACAAAAACTCACAGATTATGTAATGAAGAACCATGTCTGTAACTTTACCACAATATCTAAAAAAGAGCTTAAAAAAAATAGTTAACGCAAACAATGATCACCGTTGTCCCATTTGTGATTCCCCAAAACACAAAGTTCCTAGAAAAATCAACAGTTACTGCTCACAACAGGCCTACAAAAAACTCCCAGGTGTTTCCATACCGATATGTAGTAAGTTTGGGCTTATAAACGTCAAGACAATGCTTGATGTTAAATACAACTTGAAAAGGCCAGTTAACTATGCAATTCGACAAGTACTAGTACTGTAGTACACAAGGAGTCACACGACAATATTGGTCCAACAATAACAGCTGCTGGCATTGGTAAAGGGCAGACGTGATTCCCCTCGACACACCTACTCAAGATATACGCTAAGCATTCGAAACACTTCGAAAATGATTCAACTCAAACAAAAACAGCGTATAATATAACTCATTCAACTTAACAACAATGAACGTCACTCAAACATTGTATCGAACAGTTACAGTGCATAATGTAAAAATTAACACACACAAAAACAGAGACACAGACATAGATACACATAACAGACACACATCTATTGAACTTTCTTCCAGTTGTTAAAATTCTTTAACTGCAAACACATCTATTGAACTTTCTTCCAGTTGTTAAAATTCTTTAACTGCAAGTTCTAAGTTACGGTAAGCCCGGACGATAACAGATAAACCCTTTATCACTTAAACTATCTCATCGCCCTAAAAAAACATTTATATATTGAGATATATACATATGGTGAAGCTTCTGCATGGAAAATTACCTTATTGAAGAATCTCTAAAGATAAGGAAGGATGAATATATGATCAACAAGCTTTATGTCTGCATTTATGATTATATAAGTAGCATAAATAAAAGAAGGGATGGAAAAAGAGAGGTTCTACCGAGAATTGAACTCGGGTTACTGGATTCAGAGTCCAATGTCCTAACCGCTAGACCATAGAACCATGTTGTGTTTATTTTGTTAGTTAAATTATATATAAACTGAATTTTCACAATAAGGATTATCCAAAAGGAGATGAATATTTCTTTTTATTTAATTTTGTGGGAAATCAAAACGTGGTTTGATTGTCAGGGTCAAAATATTATATTTTTTTAATGCTATTACCAAGTCAAATGATTAAAATTCAATCATCATGATTTAAGAATATAAAAGGTAAATAATATTATTGTAGGAAAAATTTCAGTTATATAAAATTTAATTAATGCAAATAATTAAAAAAATAGATATTATAAAGATCGTGTTTGAAAGTTAGCGATTTAGGAAAGAGCAGATTGAACAAAATGAGAGTTTTGATAAAATGAATCCTTAATATTGGTGTTTGGTAGTTATTGAATTAGAGATTAGTTTTGTGTCTAGTTAAAATATAAACAATTAATCAAACAAATATTTATAATAAAAAACAACTATATTCGTTAGTCAAAACAACTAAATCAATCCGTTATCATTAATCACTAACCGTTAATTAATGTCAAATAGAGCCAAAGTAAAATACATAACTAATATTCCTTCCGTCCCATCTATTTCTTTTCCTTTTTTTTTATCAAGGATACATAAATGTACAAAAATATATTTCATAAAAAAAATCATTCAAGAAAATTTATCATCTAATTGAATGATATGCAAAATATCCTCGGAATTTTAGACGATAAGACTTTAATATTTGAAAATAAAAATTTTTGAATTCCAAATCAATCTGAAAGAAAAGACAACATTAAAAGTTAAAACCCACAACACATATTTTTTTAACAAAAATTAAAAATCTTAAAATGAAACAAAATCAAAAAAAATTATAAAATTAATAATTAATATAAAATATAAATTTAATCAAAGGGAATCCCTTCGATTATAATAATCAGAATGTATAAAATCAAGTGAAAAAGAGAAGTCTAATCTCTAACATTAATAAAATTTAAAATATAGGCCCTGTTTGAGGTTCCATTTCTTAGCCAACTTATGGCTTATAAGGTCATAAGAATTTATGAGGGGTGTTTGCCTATTTAAATTTTAGCTTAACTTATGACTTATATGTTGATAAGTTAAATGTTAGAAATCCTAACATTCAATTTATGCTTATAACTTATTTCTCGATATATACAATATATAATATCCTTCAAATCTTCAAAATCATATATTTTTTGATCCGTTCATTAGAAAATTTATTTGTATATATCAAATTACTCTAATCATCGAGATCTATCCATTCATTGATATATATTAAAAAACAAATATTTTCAAAATAATAAAAAACGTTAACTTATAAATTCTGATTTACCAAACACTCTACTAATTTATAAGTTTTGATTTACCAAATACTTTACTGACTTATAAGTTCTGCTCTACTTATCACTTACTCCCTCCGTCCATTTCATTTCTTTATACTTTCTATTTTGGGCCGTCCATTCCATTTCTTTACATTACTAAAAATAGTAACTTTTAACAATAAAATACATTATTACATCCACTACCTCACTCCACCTTTTCAACCCTTTACACTATTACACCCACTACTTCACTTATTTTAACAATAAAATTACTATTACACCCACTACTACATTTATTTTAACAATATTACATCCACTATCTTGGTTTCCGTGCAAAAAGCAAACGTAAAGAAATCAAAAAAACGGAGGGAGTATATGACATTAATGCTTATAAATTACTCCGTATAAACTACTCGTTTTAAGATAATCCCAAACAAATTACTTTAAACAGATTTAACGGTAAAAAATTACAGATTGGCAAGTTGCACAAGCATTCATTATTATCTTAGAATATATAGCAACCTTGGGAGGAGGAGTTAGTTGAGAAATGTTATTTTAATGCAAGTTGGGCAGCTTAGCAACCAAGAAAATGTCTATAAAAAGCAAAACAAGGGAGAGGAACCCTAAACACTTTCATTACCAGATCCGCCTCCATTTCTATCCTTTCCTTCTATGTACACATCATCTCTAGCTTTTCCAGTGTAGTCACATTTTTTTCTTGCTATTTATGGTTTGTTAAGGTTCTTATATCAACCTCACTCTATTTTTGTTTATGTACGGTACATGTGTTGACATATAGACTTATGTCTTCACGATTGAATAAGGTAATTGCGAATATATTATCAATATGTATGCTACTCACGTATGATTTTCCATTCTTGTTCGTAGTATTTTTGGTCCCAGTGTGTGAAATTCAGATGTATATACATGTGAGAGTGCAAAATACTTCCATCCGCTTGCTACTAAAAATGAAGGGTGAGCAAAGCCGCCATCTTTTGCGCAGATTAATTAAACGATTTGAGCACTAAACTAATTGTGCTTTTATTTGCTTGGTTTTTAATCTTCAAGTTAGATTTGCCCATATGCACTAACTTGTTGGTTTCTTTAAGCAGACATTACGTACAACATTATTCCCTTACATTTTTCAATATCTTCTATTTTTAATTAGTTTGAAAAAATCAATCTGCTACATACATTTTCCTTGTATTTTTCTTGTATGCAATGTTATAAAAAGCCGGAATCTGATTTAATTGGTAGAGGCACTGTTCAGGGATTAATTGAATATTTAAGAATTAATCAGAATGTTTAATCGGATATTCGAATTATTAATCAGTATGGTAATCCATGAAACAGGAATTAATTGATGATAAACAGGAATTAATCAAAGATTAATCATGTTTAATTACCGATTTTTAGAACAGAACGATGTAAAAAAGTTTTAATCCTAGATATCTTCTGACTTTTGACCGTATTTTGCTCCCATGTGATTTGTGACAACTATTTTTAGCGATTCTTGGAAATAAAAAAATCTTTTGAAAATTTCTCCAAAATAATGTGATTCTTCTTACATGATCATAAGTTGGGGAATTTTGATTAGTGAGATTAATGTAAATGTACATAAGATCATTTCATTTATTACTATTATAATTAATCAGAATAATATATTGATATGGATTAAAAGTAAATCCTAAAGACACGTTTAATGTGGCATTAATTAGATCTTGTGTGGTCCAGATATGGGGCCCACCAGATGGCCAAAAACCCTAATTAAATATTAATTTCGTAACTAATATTGAGGGCTAATTAACAGCTGAAAAATATAAGTCAAATAAGGGCATTATCCCTATTAGGAGTAGCCTCCAAGACACATAGAGCCCGTTTGGCCCCCCCCCCCTTTTTTTTTTTCACTTAAAGTTTGGATGGAGGTGTTTGTCTCCCCTTAAAGTGGAGCCACTTAAAGTGGAAAGTAGGTTAAAAAAAAAAAAGTAGCTTGGAGGTACTTTTTTTCCACTTATTTTTTTTCGTATATCAATTTTTATGTATTTGAGTCACCATTTAACTTGTATTGTATTCTTTTCATATATTTGTATTTTATACTTTCAAAAAAATATAAATTTCTTTTTTTTTAATTAAATTTTTAAAAATAAATTTACTTTAAGTGGAATTAGCCAAACAGATACACCTAACTTTAAGTAAAAATTATCACTTTTCACTTAAAGTGCGTAAGTAGCACTTTAAGTGATAAGTAACATTTTTTAAGTTAAGCCAAACACGCTCATAGTCATACAAGGAAACAAACTCCTACAAGGCAGGAGTCTAGAACTTTCCTCAAGGCTGACTTACCCACCAAGTCACCTAATTCTACCATATTTCTGAGGTTTCTCAGCCTATATAAAGGGTCAGACCCCTCACCATAGAACTACGTTTTTTGGCTTGATCTTTGATATACATCAAAGTACGTAGGCATCTTGTGAAGGTAGAATCAGCCACGAGCACAAGAGCAGCCATATAAGCACGAAGCTCACGAACCCTAGCAATAAATACACACAAACCCTAGCCGCAATCTAATAACCTAGTTTTTATTCCATAACATTTGGCGCCGTTTGTGGGAAGAAGACATCAACCATGGTAAATACACGAAGAACACCACCAGCAACTACTGATCCTATTCCACTTAGCTCCGCTCCACCCGCAACAGATCCGGTGCCCCCAACGACCGGAACGATCGTTCCGCTCCAAGTTTCTCAACCCCTAGGGATGACCTCCCATGTTGAAAGTACGTTACCTCCAATCGTTCACACAAATCCAGGGACTAATCCCTTTCAGATGGTAGTTTCTCCTTTGATTGTAGATCCCAACAACCCTCCACGAGGGGTCCAGATCCACACTACGGATCTTCCCGTGAATACCCCTCCTACTCAAGGAGCTGGATCAAGTGGTCATGCCCTGCATATCCGAGATCGAGATTATCGCGATTTTTCTGGTCCTTATACGGATGATTCATCCTCTGACGACGATTACGATCGTGATGAAGCTCCAAGGAGGCGACGTGCAAGTAAAGAACCTCGAAGAAGAACTCGAACTACTCACGATGAACTCCCTTCGACAACTGCTGAGAGGATTAAGGCTTATGAAGCCGAGATCTTAAGATTAAAGGAAGATATGACAAGAGAACAAGTCAGGTCAAATCAGACTCAACCTCCTCCAACATCAGGACCGATTCCCTTTATAGACTTGGAGAGGCCGTCAAGAAGGCAAAGAAGGGCTGATGCCCCAACGGGAAAAACAACGAGGGTGGAAACCCCCAAGAGCAACCCCAAGGATCTGATGCCACTTGGGGATCCTGATGATCCCATACCCCCGTTTACTGAGGAGGTGATGAATGCTCGTATCTCAAAGAAGTTTAAGATGCCGACAATTAAAGCTTATGATGGAACGGGTGATCCCGCAAACCACGTTAGGACATTCTCAAACGCTCTGCTGTTGCAGCCTGCAAGTGACGCTTTGAAGTGTAGGGCATTCCCTCAAACTCTATCAGGTATGGCTCAAAGATGGTATAGTCGGCTGCCTACAAACTCAATTGGTTCCTTTAAGGAGTTGAGTGCTGCTTTCGTTAGTCAGTTTATCAGCGGAAGAGCGCATGAGAAAAGTTCTGCGTCTCTTATGTATGTGGTACAAGGGAAGAACGAAAGTCTGAGAGACTATCTTAAGAGGTTCACTAAGGAGACTTTAAACATTACCGATTTGGACAATAAGGTTGCAATGGTAGCCCTGGAGCATGGCACCACCGACCTATACTTTAAGAGATCATTGGAAAAATATCCTCCCGAGAATATGGCTGAACTCCAGCGAAGGGCTGATAAGTACATCAAGGCTGAGGACAACACGAAGAAGGAGGTCACAATAGGCAATGGTCGGGGTAACAATGATACTAAGAAGCGAAAGCAAGAGCAGGAGTACGATGCTAGGGACAAGTATCCCCGAACTAGCAAAGACTCTGACTCGCCACCAAAAAAGAGTCTGGGACCGAGGTTCTCTGATTATGCAAGGTTGAATGCCCCAAGGAGCCAAATCCTGTTGGATATCGAAAAGGATAAGGACTTTCGGTGGCCGAAACCACTTAGGGGAGACCCCGAGAAGAGAAACAAGGATCTATATTGTAGGTTTCACAAAGATGTGGGACATGATACAGATGATTGCAGACAGTTGAAGGATGAGATTGAGTTTTTAATCCGTAAGGGAAAGCTGAATAAATTCACTAAGGGTGAAGATCGTGGAGCCCAAAGAAGAGATTATGACAGAAGAGACGATGATAGAAGAGACAACAATCGCGATCGAAACACACAGCCCCGAGGGCTAGTTATCAACATGATTTGGGGAGGACCAACGGCCGCTGGCACAACTCGCAACTCACGAAAAGCCTATGCTCGAGAAGTGATGCACATTGTTGGAGAGGCCCCGAAGTGTGCTAAGATAGAAGTGACAATTGGCTTTGACGACTCAGACCTCGAAGGGGTGAAGTTCCCCCATGATGACCCATTGGTCATAACTCCAGTGATTGGAAACTCAGAAGTAAAGCGAGTCTTGATAGACAATGGAGCCTCTGTTGATATTTTGTTTTATGATGCTTTTATGAAAATGGGATACACTGATTCTCAGCTGACCCCGACTAACATGCCCATCTACGGATTCAATGGAGTTGAGTCCAAGGTTGAGGGTACTATTCAGTTGCCCATGACAATTGGACAAGAGCCTAGGGAGGCTACTCAGATGCTGAATTTTCTGGTAATCAAGGCAGCCTCAACCTATAATGCAATCCTTGGAAGGACAGGACTTCATGCGTTCAAGGCTGTAGCCTCAACCTACCACATGAAAATCAAGTTTCCAACCCGGAATGGGGTTGGAGAACAAAAGGGTGATTAGAAGATGGCAAGAAGTTATTATGTGTCCGCATTGAGAGCTGATGGAGTTGGGGGGCAGGTACTCCCAATTGAGGACATGGATGTCCGTGAAGATGATGAACATCGTGGGAAACCAGCAGAGGACTTGATCCCCATACCTTTGGAGTTAGGCGACCCGGAGAAAGTCACCTATATAGGAGCTTCTCTAAAAGAACCTCTAAAAGGAAAGTTGATAGCATTCTTACAGGAGAATAGTGATGTGTTTTCTTGGACTGCCGCTGATATGCCAGGGATTGATCCCCAACTCATAACCCATAAGTTAAATGTTGATCCTGATCGGAAGAAGATAAAGCAGAAGAAAAGGAATTTTGCTCCTGAAAGGCAAGAAGCCATTAAGCAAGAGGTTGATAAGCTTTTATAGGCTGGGTTCATTGAAGAGATACAATTCCCTGAATGGTTAGCTAACCCTGTGATGGTCAAAAAGGCGAATGGGAAATGGAGGATGTGTATAGATTTTACTGATCTGAACGACGCCTGTCCTAAGGATTGTTTTCCTTTGCCAAGGATAGATACGTTGATAGATGCCACAGTTGGGCATGAGATGTTGAGTTTCATGGACGGGTTCAGCGGCTACAATCAGATTAAGATGCACAAGGATGACATCCCAAAGGTATCTTTCATAACTGACTTTGGTGTTTTTTGCTATCTTGTTATGGATTTTGGTCTAAAGAATGCAGGCGCTACTTACCAACGACTGGTGAATAAGATATTCGCCCATCTGATTGGGAAAACCATGGAGGTCTATGTCGATGACATGTTAGTCAAGAGTCTGTGTAAGGCAGACCACATTAAGCACCTCAGAGAGGCATTCGAAGTGCTGAGGCACCACAAGATGATGTTGAATCCAGCCAAGTGTGCCTTTGGAGTTGGATCAGGAAAATTCTTGGGGCTGATGGTTTCAAAGAGAGGCAAAGAGGCCAACCCCGACAAGATCAAAGCAATTCTGGACATGGAACCACCTCGTTCTATAAGAGATGTGCAAAAGCTAACGGGCCGAGTTGCAGCCCTGGGGAGATTCATCTCCAAATATGGTGACAAATGCTTGCCTTTCTTTCAAGCATTGAAGAAGGTGAAAAATTTTGAGTGGACTTCTAAGAACCAGGAGGCTTTCGAACAGCTGAAGAAGTATATGGCTGAAGCCCCGCTATTGGCCAAGCCTATTCCCGGAGAAGTTCTTTACTTATACCTGGCGGTATCCGAACAAGCCTTAAGTGATGTTCTTATCAAGGAAGAAAAGAAAATTCAGAAACCTATCTACTATGTGAGTAAGGTGTTGCATGGGGCTGAGTTAAATTACTCACCCATCGAGAAGTTTGCTTTGGCATAAGTAACAGCCTCGAGGAAGTTGCGAACTTATTTTCAGGCACATAAGATTCAAGTCTTGACAAACCAGCAGTTAAGAAACATACTGCACAGCCCTAAGGCCAGTGGAAGGCTAATCAAGTGGGCAATTGAATTAGGAGAGTTTGATATCACGTACAAGCCTCGGACGGCCATTAAGGCTCAGGCATTGGCTGACTTCGTGGTTGAATGCACCATTAACAACCAAGAAGTCGGGGGGCAGGAGATGGTAACTACCCCTGAGAAAGAACATAAGGATGAGGAACATGTACCTGATCTGAAAGAGTATTGGGTGCTCTATTTTGATGGAGCATCAAAAACAAAGTCAAGTGGTGCAGGCATGGTCTTACAAAGCCCCGATGGGTTTATGGTTGAATATGCTTTGAAGTTAGACTTCCCAACGACCAACAATGAAGCTGAGTATGAAGCTCTGATAGCTGGTTTGGGTTTAGCTAAAATCATGAGGGTCAAGAACCTTAAAGTTTGTGGAGACTCAAGGCTTGTGGTATCACAAGTGAATGGTGAGTTTGAAGCTAAGGATGAAACTATGGCGAAATACCTGAGAGTCGTGAAAGCTGTTATGACTCAGTTTGAAGAATGCTATGTTGAGCATATCCCGAGAGAAGAGAACGTTAAGGCCGATGCCCTGTCTAAGTTCGCTTCTTATGAGATAGAAAATTATGCAGGGAGTGTTTACTTCCAGGTCTTGAAGGCCCCGACCGTCAACTCAAAGTTAGTGGCACCAATTGATATAGGAGGTTGTTGGATAGATCCTATCAAGGCTCACCTTGAAACCGGATGGCTCCCTGACAATGCCTTGGAAGCACGGAAACTATCAGTAAGAGCATTGAGATATGCCTTAATTGAAGGCATCCTTTACAAAAGGTCGTTTGTCATCCCATATTTGAAGTGTTTAAGGCCCCAGGAGGCAAAGGAAGCATTGGAGGAAGTTCATGGAGGGATCTGTGGGCAACACTTGGGGGGCAGAGCCCTAGCTCACAAGATTACTCGTTTGGGATTCTATTGGCCAGAGATGTTGGCTGACGATCAGGATTATGTTAAAAGGTGTGATAGGTGCCAAAAGCATGCTCCAATTGTAAGGCAACCACCTGAGAGGTTAACATCAGTTAACTCTCCTATTCCATTTGCCATGTGGGGAATGGACATACTCGGCCCTTTCCCTGTAGCTTCAGCACAAAGGAAATTCTTGATAGTGGCCATTGATTACTTTACTAAATGGATTGAGGCTAAACCTTTAGCCAAAATAACCACCAAACAGGTTGCCCATTTCTTTTGGGAAAACGTAATTTGCAGGTATGGAATTCCCCGAATCCTTGTGACGGATAATGGGACACAATTTAACAATGAAGAGTTTAAGAAGTACTATGAGGAAAATGCCATCGAGCTTCGTTTTACCTCAGTAGCACACCCCCAAGCTAATGGACAGGCTGAGGTAGCCAATCGAATTATCCTTGATGGACTAAAGAAGAGAGTTGAACGTTCAAGGAATACTTGGGTAGATGAGTTACTGCCTATACTTTGGGCGTATCGCACTACTTGCAAAGTAACAACTGGAGAAACCCCTTTCTTACTGGCTTATGGAGCTGAGGTAGTGGTGCCCTTAGAAATTATGCATGCCTCGCCTCGAGTTGAAGCATATGAACCAGAAAGTAATGAAGAAGGCATGAGGTTGGCTCTTGATCTGATTGACGAAGTCAGGGATGAAGCAAATGCTAGAAATGCAGAGCACCAGAAAAGGGCATCCTTCCACTACAACCAAAGGGTTAAAGAGAGGTTCTTTCGACAAGGCAACTTGGTCCTAAGGAAGATAGAAGCCTCAGGAGTTGGCCAAAAAGGGAAGCTAGCTCCAAACTGGGAAGGACCATATCGAGTCAGGAAGGTGTTAGGGCGAGGATCTTACAAGTTGGAAACCTTGGACGGGGTTGAGGTGCCCCGAACTTGGCATGCAGTGAACCTCAAGACTTATTATGTTTAAAGACTTGGTCTTTTACCTATTAAGAATAGAAATAAGGTTCGAATGAAACTATAGCCGAGCATGTTGCTCCCAATAGGAGATAGAGTATTTATGTAAGGGTTGAGCCCATTTTATCACTGTTCTTTGATAGCCTAATGAAGTTTGTTTTGCTTTCTCTCTGAGTTACTTCCTTTGTTTTGTTATTTTAAACACGTAAAACAAATGGTGAACTAATTTATAAGCTTGGTACAAGCCAAGGGGCCAAGTACCTAGAGAACTCTAAAGCTTAACAGACTACAAGCAAAGACAAGAAAGAAAAAGCTACAAAGAAAGCTAACTAAACGAACAGTCAAGTTAAAGAGATGCATAAATGAAAGCCCGAAGGCTAGTCGAGTTAAGTTACATAAATTAAGAGTTTAAACGAAAGATACATCAAATAAACTAAGTGGTCTTAGGGACCTCTTTGGTAGGAGAACCACTCTCATAGCTGGTGGCAGTGGTGGAAGCTTCTGCATCAGAGTCAGCATCTCCATCATGAACGGGAGACTGCTCAGGATCCAAAGACTTAGCAACAGTATGCTTCTTAACCAAAGCATTATCCTCCCCAAACAGCTCCTCACTGGAACCAGCCTCAGCCACAGTGGATAAGGTACTAGGGAGATGAGGGCTTGGAAAAGCTGATCGAGGGCTGAAATAGACCTGGATGGCTCCTTAACACTGCTGCAAGGGCTTTGTCCCATCCTTCTGAAAACTGACTAGGAAAGAACATCTCATCATGCTGGTCCATAAGCATCTTGTACTCATCTGAATCAAGATATTCGTCAATCAGCTTCTCCTTGGCATCCTTCAGTGAAACTATCTCAGAATGAGCAGCAATCAGTTCTTCATCCTTCTTCTTGAGTTGTTCCTCTAGCTGATGGATATGGAGGCCTTATTTCGACCAGAATTGTGGTCGAAAATCCTGGTCGAAAAACCCTTCGATCAGGAAATTATGGAGGCCTTATTTCGACCAGAATTGTGATCGAATTTCTGGTCGAAAATCCTGGTCGAAAAGTTTAAAATCCTGGTCGAAAAACCCTTCGATCAGGAAATTATGTAGGCCTTATTTCGACCAGAATTGTGGTCGAATTTCTGGTCGAAAATCCTGGTCGAAAAGTTTAAAATCCTGGTCGAAAAACTCTTCGATCAGGAAATTATGTAGGCCTTATTTCGACCAGAATTGTGGTCGAATTTCTGGTCAAAAATCCTGGTCGAAAAGTTTAAAATCCTGGTCGAAAATTGTCTTAAAAATGATAATTTTTGACAATAAAATACTTGTGAGCATACAAGTGTTGATAAAATGAAGGAAATACCCGTGGGTACTATAAAAATTCTAAATAGGATAAATGTGATGATACGAGGAATTTTGTAAATAAATCCTTAAAATTATTCTATAACTAAAGTTATTGAATAATTGCTTAGCCTCGAACAAGGCAAATCGTTGTAAATGTGTAGGTCGCTCCACACTTTACAAAAGACGATACGTGTGAAACACTAGTGTACATACCTAAACCCTGACCCAAGTCTCGGAAAAGACCGTTAAAACTTCAAGGATAACCTGATCAGTTTTCCTAGAAGTTGGGGGGCAAATGATATGGGTTAAAAGTAAACCCTAAAGACACATTTAATGTGGCATTAATTAGACCTTGTGTGGTCCAGACATGGGGCCCACCAGATGGCCCAAAAACCCTAATTAAATATTAATTTTGTAATTAATATTGAGGGCTAATTAACAGCTGGAAAATATAAGTCAAATAAGGGCATTATCCCTATTAGGAGTAGCCTCCAAGGCACATAGTCATACAAGGAAACAAACTCCTACAAGGCAGGAGTCTAGAACTTTCCTCAAGGCTGACTTACCCACTAAGTCACCAAATTCTTCCATATTTCTGAGGCTTCTCAGCCTATATAAAGGGTCAGACCCCTCACCCTAGAACTACGTTTTTTGGCTTGATCTTTGATATACATCAAAGTATGTAGGCATCTTGTGAAGGCAGAATCAGCCACGAGCACAAGAGCAGCCATATAAGCACGAAGCTCACGAACCCTAGCAATAAATACACACAAACCCTAGCCACAATTTAATAACCTAGTTTTTATTCCTAAACATATATATTGTATACGTGACATTTTATAACTTTTTTTGGGAATTTTTTTTTATTTTCTAATTTTTTTCTTTCATTGGATTATTTACCAGTATATATACCCACTGTTCTAAAAATCCCCGATTCAACCGATTAATCCCCGATTAATCTTCTGGAAGTGTTGATACGAGATATAAGTCCGATCCCTTATGGGTATCGGTCCATATTAAATAAGCCCAATTAGGTATATAATAAACGGGAAATATTATAACTAGGTGACTTGCTCCTAAAGAATAAGAGTATGGGCCTAAAAGAACTACGTGGGCTTGATTCCTTATAAAAGGATACGTAGGCACCTTGAGAAGGGGATCCGAAATTC
Source organism: Kitagawia praeruptora (assembly GCA_037693485.1). Taxonomy (NCBI): domain Eukaryota; kingdom Viridiplantae; phylum Streptophyta; class Magnoliopsida; order Apiales; family Apiaceae; genus Kitagawia; species Kitagawia praeruptora. The sequence goes on along the minus strand of CM075350.1, from coordinate 23,555,234 downwards.
TATTCTCTCTTAGAATTAACTCTTTCAAGCGCAGCCCTAAAAACACATAAACCCTAATTCTTCAAATCCCAAATTTTGTAGCTCTATACGAATACCCGTTATCATGATGCCCGTCCGAGACGAAAATTGGCATCAACAATAAACTTGCAATAGACATATTTGCTTAAGATGGACAGAAATAACGAAGTAATACTACAATAACACTGTACAATGACAATTAGCAGTGAAGTCAGTAGCTGAGAAATGAATGACAGATCTTTAGCTCCATTGTCGTGTCTTGGCCTTGGTAACTCCAGAAGCTTTTTTTGTAGAGAAGCTGAAAAGTGAATTATTGTTATGATATTGCGACGATTAATCTACTCACACATTATAATCACGCACATAAATATAAGGTTATCAAACACGCAACAAACTGAGCTTCGTTTTCTTGTAGTTTTTCAATCCAGTAGTTAGAGGCCAGCTGATGAAACTTATCTATATAAAGCAGTATTTTGCTTTACAGTACGTCAATAATTTATTGCAATTAGAAGATTTCCAAGGAAATCACTTTAGGAATCGCATGAAGAAGGCCAAAAATCTAAGATGTTCTTTGTTGACGGAGGAATTTGGTAACAACAAATTTCGAGGTACTTCGCCGGAAACAAGATCTACAACGGTGGTTCTTTGCCGAAAAGAACGGTGGCGTGTGGTGACTGTTTATGATTGGTGGCTGAGATTGATAGGGTTAGTGGCGGCTATTCAGAGCTCTCGACTTCCAACCCCCCAATTTGCCTACGTACCTCTATATTTATAGAGGATCAAGCCAGACGTAGTTCTTGGAGAGCAAGAAACCCAAATGGGCTTGGATAACGAACCAGCTTCCGGAATGTTCTACTATGAGGCCTAACCACAAAGGCCCAAGGCTCATCCAAGATCTCAAGACTTCACGGATAAGGAAACTTCCCCTGTCGAGGAATAGTCCCATCCGCTACCAGCTATTTCTTGATTTCAAGGATGCAGGTATAGCCATGATTTACCCCAAGTGCAGAACGCATCCCTGTCCCCCGAATGAGAAGCACCCACCAGATAGCAGGACAGGTGATCCAGAGCTTTTGGGTGCAAAGTGCAGGATTACTCCAAAGTTCCCCAATGAGGACGCGCCCATTGGCTACAGGAATAGAGCTCCCAAAGCACACACCAGAAAGTCCCCATCTTTCCACCTTAGGGCGCGCCCTTAGTGTCTAAGAAGGGTCCTTATATCCAGGCAAACCCCTGGAGGCCTTCAGCGACGGACATCCCCCTCCTGAGATACGACAGGAGGGAATTCTTCAACTTCTGGAATCCCATCTTGAGTGGAATCCAAGCTTGAGTGGAATCCTCTAAAAACTATAACAACTTGAAAGGAATTTCACCTTGAGTAGAATCCCAGCTTGAACAGAGATTTTTGATATAGAATCACCATATAGGGCGCGCCCTAACTATAAGGAAAGCTAGGGCGCGGCCTAATTCTTCAAACTTAAGTCAAAACCCTAATTTACTCTAGAATTCCCCAAATTGAACCCGTTCTTGACCCGAATCCATCTTGAAAATACCCGAACCGAATTTTGGCTATAACAACTACCCCCCAATTTCATACGAAATCAGAGATGATGTATGGAATTTCTTCTGAAAAGCCCAAAATTTTTCACAAAACTTCATCAGGGCGCGCCTTGGAAGAGGGCGCGTCCTCAGAATTCTAATCGATTTAACAGCTGTTATCCACTATCTTACCAAACCCCTATAAATACCCCCTTCTCACTTACTTTACTTTTTTTTTCATTCTCTCTCTACAGAAAACCCTACTCCGGCGATTCCAATTTTCCGAGCAAAATCCGGCCAAACGCAGCTTCTTTCTTCAATTCTTTTCCACAAGTCTCGTTCCAGAACTTGAAAGGTACACTTTTATGTCTTTAGCTCGCGATTTGACCACGCAAATCTTGTGTTATGCCGATTCAACTGTTCATATGCTTCGTGTTCTTCATTTTCCTGTTGTATGTATACTTGTATGTATTGCTATTTGATCTTATTTAGTTGTAAATTTTCTCCCACATTATGTTTCTGATAAATCGATATAGTTGATTAATCTTCAGGGCGCGCCTTTGACACAGGGCGCGTCTTGGATTCTTCTTATATCACAATGTAACTTTAAAAGTTTGACTCTTCATTAAATCTTTCTTGAGCGCGCCTTCTACCCAGGACGCGTCTTCAATAGAAATCAGGGTAAAATGTACAACATGCCTTAGATTTTCAGAATAACTTTTGCAAACGTCCTTCGATCTAGATTTATAAAAACTTCTTCCGTTTATTTAACTCTTGGACGCGCCCTAAGTCCCTTTTTTCATTTAATTTTGCAGCTGGAGGGCGCGTCTCCACCTTTTCACCCATTTAGGGAATTCAACGATCGTTTATGCATCTATTCTCCATTACCACCCCCCTTATCTCCTGAACCTTATAGGAGCCCTTTCTCGTTTATTTCTCCTGAGGACAAGGCGCGCCTTATCAAAGATTTTAACGAAGGCAGGATGAATTTTTCTAGTGAAGATTCTATTGATGATGTCCCCCTTAACTCCAGAAAAGGTAAACTCAAAATTCCCCCAAAATCTCCCACTATCTACAAACCCTACCTGGAGGATTGGTTAGATGATGACCTTACTGACATTGGGCCTTCCCAAAATATCGGGAAAAAAGTTGTTTCAGACGAAGACAGTGATCATGTCAATTCTCAGGACGCGCCCTCGCCTGATGCTATTTCTCCTCAGAATCCTCTCTCTCCACCACCTTCCCCTAATCCATACATTCATTCTCCAATTGATGGAGATGCCTTAGATTTGAACTGGAGCGATTTCTCTGAGGATTTCACCGAGGTAGAAAGAAATTGAAAACGAAAATTGGCAGGTAAATTTTCTTGTGTTGGCCTGTCCAGTACGGCCACTGCTGCAGAAGTCGAATGGTGCATGAGGTACTACAATATGAATGGGATATGGGGAATCCCTCCTGACATGATGAGGCCACATATCTTTAATTACGGGGGTAACTTCAGAATTCCAAGAATGGTGTTAACTCCCAAATTGATTGCCTTAGGACTGGGCGCGCCCTTACACCCCTATTACAGAGAAATCATTGAATGGTACAACATAGCGCCTGCACAACTATCTCCCAATAGTTTTAAGTTAGCTACTGCCCTGTATATTCTTTATCACGATAAAGGATATAATGCTCCAAGCATGCCCGAATTCAGCTACTTTTTTGGAATCAGGAAGAGTAACAAAGGTTACTTCTACTTTGTGGTGAATAAAAAACACAATAAGAAAGGCTTTTCTGAAGGCAAAATTTCTCATGTAAAGAAATGGAAGGAGCCATTCTTTTACCTCTGGGACGTTGAAAGGATCAGAGTTGTTTTCAACCCAAAACCTTGTAAGGATGCGCCTTCTTAAGTTTTACTTCCTTTTAATTGCTTTTCTTCAACTGCTAATTTTCTTTCTTCCATTTTTTGTTCTTAGTCAAAAGAATTCAAAATGATTTATTCGGTGAGCCTTTACTTCGTGCACAATCTATTCTGGAACTTTCTCCCGGCAGCTTTGATTTGAAGACCCTTGTAACTGAGGAAAACCTCAAAAGAGTGGGGATTCTTTCTGAAGAGGTTGGAACAATAGTTCCTTTCCAACACTTTAGGAATGGATTACCCATAAACAATCCTTTCAATGACGAAGATGAAGACCTTGAAGACACTGAAAATGATAATATAGTCGAAGAAGGCGCGTCCTTTGATCCTGGTATCCTGGGGACGCGTTCTCTTATTGTTACTTGATCTTTTCTTATCACATTCATGCTATACATGCCCCACACTTATGTGTCATATGTATTTAAGGATTTATATTTATCATTTCTGTATTTTTCATTTCAGACATGGCACCAAAAATTCCTCGTGGATTTGGAGCCAGCAAGAAAAAGGATGAGACCGCAGTTCCTTCTGATTCAAGAACACGCCCCGTGCAGAAGAGAGATCCTAAAGATAAGAAAGCTTCATCTATTCCTGCAGAAGCTTCAAAGAGGAATGTTGAAATTCCTCAAAACTTGATCAATGATCCTAACAAAAGGCAGAGGGTTGAGGACGCGTCCTCACATGTTGAAACACTCATTGGCCCAACAGCAGCCTCCTATGTTGGAAGTGACAAAGTCCAAACCTGGCAGAATCTAAAGGCTGAAGATGAGGTTCACTCCATGATTCAAGCCTCATCACAACTTTTAATTCAATCCTTAGGGCGCGCCCAAAGACTTCATAAAGAGAAACATCATCTCAACAAACTAGAATCTGATAACAGGAAGCTTGAAAAGATGGTGGTGGAGAGTGATAACAAATGGAAGAAAATTTGCGATGCTAAGGATGCTGATCTTGCTGCTGTGAGAGATGAGATTAAAGAATCATTCGATCACCGCCAGCTTCTTTGTGACAAGAATGACAAATTGGAAAAGGAATTTGAAGAGTTAAAAGCACAACGTGACGCTCTTGAAATCGAAAAACTTGACTGTTGGAAGGAGGAAAAACAAGCTGTTGAAGATCGCAACTTTCAAGCAGGTTTCGATTTCTATCTTCTTGGCTTCATATCCAATGATCCTAATTATGACTGGAGTAAGTTCGGACCTGGCTATGCTGAAGATATAGCAAAGTTCAAAATTGATAATGCTAATGCTATCAAAGCAAAAAGAGTTGAACTGGGATTAGAGGATCCCCCTGAGGACGCGCCTTCTAATGAAAATGCTCAAACCCCTCCTGCAGATGTATCTCCCCTTACTACGGTTTGCCCAGACGATGCTCAAGATACATTTCCTTCACCTTCCAAGGTCATTCCTTCTTCTCCCCCTAAGGACGCGCCTTAGGATTTCAATCTTTAAACCTATTTCATAAATACTTTAACTTTTAAGGTGCGGGTCCTTTGTAAAACCCTGCAAGTTGTAATTCCTAACTTTTAGCGTCTTTTGAACCTTGCTATGCTCATAACTTATCTTCATGCTTTTATTTGTTAATTTCTTCAAATGAGGGCGCGCCCTAACCAGGGGCGTGACCACTTAAAAATATCTTCAACTTAAACTTTAACTGTAACTTAATATCTTCAAAAATTCTTTAAATATAGGTTGAGGACGCGCCCTAGGACATTTCCAATACCCCTTTATCATATCTATATTACTTGTAATTATGCAGAATTTAATAGGGCGCGCCCTAAGATATGGGGCACGACTTCTGATTCTTCAAACAAATCTTCAAGAAACAGCTAAAAATATCTTGACATACTTCAATAATCTTCAAATGACTTCTTTATTAAATTTAAATCTCGACAGAACAAGGGAAGGTATACATGTATTACCCCCCGAGCTAAGGAGAATGATCTTCGAAATACCACAATATAAAAATAACAAATCTCAACTAGAACTAAGGAAGGCGTATATGCACTACCCCCCTAGACTAGGAGAAGATTTATTTATGCTAGTCTATAATTTAAATATAAGCCTTCATATAATAGGGGGCCAAAGCCGCACCCTACTGATAATATTTCTTCAAATGCTCTGCATTCCATGCTCTTGGGATTGTATTGCCATCCAAGTCTTCTAGATGATAAGTTCCTTCCCAAATGATAGACTTGATCTTGTACGGTCCTTCCCAGTTTGGGCCAAAAACTCCATGAGCTGCAATTCTTGTATTAGGCATGACTTTCCGCAGAACTAAATCACCCACCTTGAAAGGCTGAGTCTTCACCTTCTTGTTATAGTACCTTGCAATCCTCTGCTGATAAGTTGCCAACCTCAACTGCGAATTTGCCCTCATTTCTTCTAGGAAATCAAGATTTAACCTTTGATTTATCATATTTGATTCTTCATCATAGAAATCCCTTCGGAATGAACCTGCTCCACTTTCCACTGGCACCATTGCCTCACATCCATAAGACAGCATAAAAGGAGATTCCCCAGTTGTAGTCCTTGGGGTTGTGTTGTAAGACCATAGGACCATAGGAAGTTCCTCAGGCCAATTCCCTTTGCTTTCTTCTAACTTGGTTTTCAAGGTATGCTTGATTATCTTGTTGATAGCTTCAGTCTGCCCATTACTCTGAGGATGATACACAGCTGTGAATTCCTTTTTGATTCCCAAGTCCTCGCACAACTTTCGCAACTCCTTGCTGTCAAATTGTTTCCCATTATCTGAAACAAGCTTGTAAGGAATCCCAAATCTGCACACAATAGAGTTGAACACAAAATCCTTGATTTTCTTTGCTGTGATTGTGGCCAAGGGCATTGCTTCCGCCCATTTGGTGAAATAATCTACTGCAACAACAGCATACTTGACTCCTCCCTTAGATTTAGGGAGTTCTCCAATAAGATCGATTCCCCACATAGCAAATGGCCAAGGACTCATCATAGAAGTCAAGGTGGTTACGGGAATTGTTGAATAATTGGCAAACCTCTGGCATTTATCGCATGCCTTGACAAACTCATAGGCATCCTTCTTCACAGTAGGCCAATAATAACCTTGCCTTAACACCTTCATTGCCAACGAACCACCCCCCGAGTGATTACCACGAATTCCTTCATGTACCTCCCTTAAGATATACTTGCATTCATCTCCATCTATGCACTTCAGAAGCGGTTGATTGAAACCTCTCTTGTACAAAATCCCATCATACTCCACAAACCTTGTAGCATGATATCGAAGACGCCTTGCTTCAACTTTGTCGCTTGGGAGAATCCCCTTACGGAGATACTCTAGAATAGGAGTCACCCAGGTAACTGACGAAGCATTCTCTACTTCCATAACTTCCACTTCTGGAATACTTGGCACTTCTTGAATTTGTAGAGGTACTGTTCCTAACAACATAGCATCCTTCTGGGATCCTAGCTTGGCCAAAACATCTGCAGAGCAATTTTCATCTCGAGGAATGCATTCCAATCTTACTTCATGAAACTTCTGAATTAACCGTTGTGCACACTTCATGTAAAGCTCTGTTCTTGGACCTCTACACTGAAAACCTCCCTTAATCTGTCTGACTACCAATTCCAAATCACTTGATACGATCAAATTTGCTACCTTCATTTCCAAAGCCATCTTCAATCCGTTAATCAAAGCTTCATACTCTGCATCATTATTAGTTGCCTCGAATTTGAAGTGAATTGCACTCATGAATTGATTTCCTTCAGGTGTTATCAAAATTACTCCTGCACCAGCTCCCCCATTGTTCACAGCTCCATCTACATGCAACTTCCACCAAGGTTGGGGAACTTCCTCAAGAGGGCGCGCCCTCTTAGGAGGAATTCCAGGTTTCGCCAATACAATTGACTTCTCCTCGGTCTCTGAATCAAACTCCAAGATGAAATCTGCCAAAGCCTGACCTTTAATTGCTGTTCTTGGGGTATATTCCAAATCAAACTGCCCTAATTCGATAGCCCATTTCAACATTCTTCCAGAAGCTTCTGGTTTGTGAAGAATACTCCTCAATGGATAAGCAGTACGAACCTCGATCTTATGAGCTTGAAAGTAAGGACGAAGTTTTCTTGCCGCCAAGATCAAAGCATAAACCAACTTTTCCATACTGGTATATCGGGTCTCTGCATCATGCAAACGCTTGCTCACATAATAAACCGGGGACTGATGATCAATCTCTTCTCTTACCAACACTGCACTAATTGAGTATTCCGATACTGCCAAATATAATATCAAGGTTTCTCCTTCCACGGGCTTGGCTAAAAGCGGAGGATTCCCCAACTGCTCTTTGATTTTCTGAAAAGCCTCTTCACACTCAGGAGTCCACACAAAATCTTTGGATGCTCCTTTGATCGCCTTGAAGAATTCTCTGCATCTATCTGAAGATTTTGACACAAAGCGATTTAATGCAGCAATTCTCCCAGCCAAACTTTGAACTTGTTTCACACTAGATGGAGATTTCATGTCAATCAAGGCCTTGATCTTGGCTGGATTCGCTTCGATTCCACGATGGTTAACAATGAATCCCAAAAATTTTCCGGATTCCACTCCAAACACGCATTTTTGAGGATTCAACTTCATTCTGAACTTCCTCAATACTTCGAACATCTGTTCCAAATGCTTTACATGGTCCTCCGCCTTCAAAGATTTGACAAGCATGTCATCCACATACACTTCCATGGTTTTCCCTATCAGATCTTTAAACATCATGTTCACCAACCTCTGATAAGTAGCTCCAGCGTTGATCAAACCAAATGGCATTCCAATATAACAGTACAAACCTCTATCCGTAATGAAAGAGGTGTGCTCTTGATCAGGTTCGTACATGGGAATTTGATTATAACCCGAATAAGCATCCATGAAACTCAAAAGAGCGTGGCCAGCAGTAGCATCCACCAACTGATCAATTCGAGGGAGAGGAAAACTATCTTTAGGGCAAGCCTTGTTCAGGTCCGTGAAATCCACACAAGTTCTCCACTTTCCATTAGGCTTCTTGACAAGAACAGGATTAGCCAGCCAATCTGGATAATATGATTCCTTGATCAAACCAACATCTAGAAGTCTATCAACTTCCTCTTTCAATGCAATAGCTCTTTCTCCACTCACAGGTCGACGTTTCTGGCGAATTCCCTTCTTGGTGGGATCTATGTTCAGATGATGACACATAACCTTTGGATCAATTCCCACCATATCAGCATGACTCCAAGCAAATACATCCAGATTATTCAAGAGAAAATTAGTGAGCATTCCTCTCAACTTGGAATTCAATTGAGATCCAACTTTCAAAACCTTACTCAAATCCTTTTCATCCACCAAAATTGAAATAGTATCCTCTGCAGGACCAGTCTTTTCCACAGGTTGTGGTGTTCTTGGATCAAGATCAAAATCAAAGTTTCGTGGATCCTCGATTGGTACTGCTTTCTTGGAGGGCGCGTCCTCTTTAAGAGGGAAGTCTTCCTCAACAAGGGTATGCACCAAGCCTTCAAGTAACATTCGCCTCCCTTCAATCTGTTCACCTCTGATATTAACTGAAATCACCTCCTCTGAGTCTTCTTCAATTTCCTCCAGAATCCCATCCTGAAGATCATCCAACGCTGGAATATCCTCCTCAGGGCACGCCCTAAAGGGGGGCATGTCTTCTATTGGTTCTTGGACAAGATAGTGTACTTTTGCTTCTCCCGGGACAATACTCATAACCCCTGAACCACTTTCATTGAGGGCGCGCCCTCCATTTTGTAGTTTCCTAAATCCCTTGATTGCCTTGTGATAACAATCTCTCGAATCATGCTGGGATCCTCGGATCGTCCCCACACCGTTTGGTGTAGGAAACTTCATTGCAAGATGATATATGGAGGTCACAACCTTCATTTCTTTTAACAAAGGACGTCCTACTAAAGCGTTGTGTGACGATTCCACATTCAAAATCATGAAATCCATCATTTGAGTCACAGAAAGAGTTCCTTCCCCGAGAGTTACTGGTAACTTAATAGCTCCCATGACCTTTACAGATTCGCCCGAAAAACCATAGATCCATCCGTTATCTTGAATCATATCCTTATCTAGAAGTCCCAGCTTTTGGTAAGTGCTATAATACAGAATATTCACCGAACTTCCATTATCAACAAAAACTCGATGTACATTCTTGGACCCAATCTGAATTGCCACCACCAAAGCATCATTATGAGGATGGTGTACCCATCTTGCTTCTTCTTCAGTGAAAGTGATATCAGCAAATTCTCCTTTGAACAATTTAGGCGGCCTCAACTCCAAACTATTCACATTTGTAAGAGGTCGGTATCTTGCTTCCCTAGTATACCTCTCCATAGCATGATTGCTGTCACCTCCCAGGTGGTGTCCACCAAAGATAGTGTGAATACTTCCTTCTTTCACAAACTTCTTCTCTTCAGGCTTACCATCAACATGGAGGGCGCGCCCTCCATCTCTCGTATCAGGATTCTCCCTATGTTTCTTTACTTCTCTGACAATCCATTCTGTCAGGTACCCTTCCTTGATTAAATCCTCAATCTCATCCTTCAATTGACGGCACTCATGAGTATTGTGCCCAGAAGACTCATGGAATTCACAGTACTTTCTCTTATCTTTACTTTGCCAAGAAGAGAGGGGCTCTGGCTTTCTGAAGAATCCTTTATTTTTGTTCACTTCAAAAATATGTTCAATGGAGGTTGCAAGAGGTGTATAACTACCCGGCCTTTGATCATAAGTGTAAGTATCTGGGGGACCCCAATTTCTGCCAGATTCAGTTAAGTTCACCCGATTGGCACCTGTTGCTATCCGGCGAGTTGGACTGGGAGACCTATCCTTCCTCTTTCCGATCTTTACCCTAGAACTGTTTTGATTATCGGTCTTTCGATTATCAGCCAAAGACTGTTCCACAATCTTGAAAGATTCAGCTTGTGCAAACACATCAGCCAATGTCGGTGGATCTCGTCCTTGAAGATGTTTCCAGAAGTCAGTTCCCACTGATAATCCAGCTATTAGAAAACTCTTGAGCGTTTCATCAGTTGCTCCTCTCACTAAAGTTGATTCCGAGTTAAACCTCTTGAAGTAAGATTGCAGACTTTCTCCTTCCCTCTGCTTGATATTGGCCAAAATTGTGACGGGAGGAGCGTATTTCACTGCTGCCTGGAATTTCGTCAAAAACAAATTCCTCATCACCTGCCAAGATGTAATAACTCCCGGGCCAAGTTTCTGAAACCATTGCTGAGCACTTTCCCTGAAAGTTGCTGCCAACAATCGACACCTAGCCAGCTCTGTCACTTGATAGACATCCATCTCGATATCAAAGCGTCCAAGGAATTCAACAGGATCTGCATTTCCATGAAAGCGCAAATCATTTGTCATAGATCTATACCCAGTAGGAAGCTGCGCCTCCCTTACTTCAGTTGAGAATGGAGAGGAAGTTTGTGCAGTAGCAGATATTCTTCCTCCATCCAAGTGAGCAAGGAGCTTCTTCAAATCATCCACATTGAAAGTTCCAACCCCGGGAACATTCTGAATATTTGGTTGTGCCACAGTTTGAGTACCCCCTGGAGGTGGAGGTGGAGGTGGAGCCGCTGTCTCCACACCTCCTTGATTCCCTGCTTGTGGCTGAATCACAACATCCTCTTGAGTTTGAGTTTGCGTTTGCTGACCCTCTGGATTTCCATGAGGTTGCGGATTCCCCTGAGAATTTCTCTGATATTGTTCTCCAGAGTGAGGGCGCGTCCTCGATCTAGACTCATCAGAAGTACTTGGAATTTGATGAATACGGGGAGATCTCCTACTTGAGGGCGCGCCCTGATGATGGGGGCGCCCATCTCCTTGATTCCAATCCCTTCTTTTATCACCGTTATCACGGTTTCCTCTTGCTCCAGCGTTGTCGTGATGAAAAGTTTGTTTAGATCCAAGGGGCCGCGACCTGTTGTGAACAGGGGGCGCGCGCTGTGGATTACTATTGCGAGCAAGAGATCGCTCATGTCCAAGGGGCCTCGACCTGCTGTCAGGGGGCGCGCGCTGTGGCTCATGACTCCGTGTAAGGGCTCGCTCATGTCCAAGGGGCCTCGACCTGTTGTCAGGGGGCGCGCGCTGTGGATCATGGGGCCGTGATTCCATATATTTGCTTTTCTCCTGTTGCTCAAGGAGTACCATCCTTAAATCATCGTCATTAAGCCTTATTCCAAGGCGCTCCTTCAAGCTGGCATAGTCTTTCCTTTCTCTAGCTATCTACTCCTCATCTCTTTGAATCTCACCAAGAGTGCGTCCCGAACGATGAGGATGAGGGCGCGCCCTCTCTTGGGGATTTGACAACCTGCGCTCAGAATTATCTTCACTAGGATACTCAACAATAGGATCAGAATAATCTAACCTTCTAGGAGTGACCAGCTGAAATCTCCTTTCCTGATTTTCCTCCCTCCGGGAATCTTCTTCAATCTGAGGGGATTTGCCCGCTCGGCGATGATTTCGTGGGATACTCCGAGATTTTCTCCTAGATTCTTGCACTTCCTCCACAGAACTCAACCTGGCTCCGAAACTATTTATGGCATCTCCCATACGATACAACTGTTCCATTAATGCCGCGTTACTGATAAGAATGGGCGGCTGGCCACCTCCGGTGGCTGGAGTTCCATGGTGGTGTGGAGGAACAGGGATTTTCTCCGGAACATAAGCTTCGTGACGAGCTTGGTTACCCCCCAAGCTATCTTCAGAATCGTAATAATCCTCTTCGTGAGAACCTCCGCGTTGATTGTGAGACATCTTTTCCTCCTAAGATGAAGATCTTGATTGGTTCCCCTCCTTCTAGCGCCAATTTGTTGACGGAGGAATTTGGTAACAACAAATTTCGAGGTACTTCGCCGAAAACAAGATCTACAACGGTGGTTCTTTGCCGAAAAGAGCGGTGGCGTGTGGTGACTGTTTATGATTGGTGGCTGAGATTGATAGGGTTAGTGGCGGCTATTCAGAGCTCTCGACTTCCAACCCCCCAATTTGCCTACGTACCTCTATATTTATAGAGGATCAAGCCAGACGTAGTTCTTGGAGAGCAAGAAACCCAAATGGGCTTGGATAACGAACCAGCTTCCGGAATGTTCTACTATGAGGCCTAACCACAAAGGCCCAAGGCTCATCCAAGATCTCAAGACTTCACGGATAAGGAAACTTCCCCCGTCGAGGACTAGTCCCATCCGCTACCAGCTATTTCTTGATTTCAAGGATGCAGGTATAGCCGTGATTTACCCCAAGTGCAGAACGCATCCCTGTCCCCCGAATGAGAAGCACCCACCAGATAGCAGGACAGGTGATCCAGAGCTTTTGGGTGCAAAGTGCAGGATTACTCCAAAGTTCCCCAATGAGGACGCGCCCATTGGCTACAGGAACAGAGCTCCCAAAGCACACACCAGAAAGTCCCCATCTTTCCACCTTAGGGCACGCCCTTAGTGTCTAAGAAGGGTCCTTATATCCAGGCAAACCCCTGGAGGCCTTCAGCGACGGACATCCCCCTCCTGAGATACGACAGGAGGGAATTCTTCAACTTCTGGAATCCCATCTTGAGTGGAATCCAAGCTTGAGTGGAATCCTCTAAAAACTATAACAACTTGAAAGGAATTTCACCTTGAGTAGAATCCCAGCTTGAACAGAGATTTTTGATATAGAATCACCATATAGGGTGCGCCCTAACTATAAGGAAAGCTAGGGCGCGGCCTAATTCTTCCAACTTAAGTCAAAACCCTAATTTACTCTAGAATTCCCCAAATTGAACCCGTTCTTGACCCGAATCCATCTTGAAAATACCCGAACCGAATTTTGGCTATAACATTCTTCATCATCAGAAAGATGTAGGTCATGTGTGTTTTATGTTAGTCAGCTGCACGAGGCCTTCCACAACACCTGTGAATATTGCTTTACCTATGACATTTTAGCCATGTTCATTGAAACTAGTAATAGATTCTGAGCTTATGACTTCTTATAGGGAAAGAAATTTTGTAGGATTGACACTCAAAAGAAATAGTTGCACATATGTCAACAGACAACAGATTGACACACATACTGTATAAGAATACCAGCCTCTTATTCAGACCATAGCAATGCCATGTCCTACTAAAATCATGAGATTACAAATCCAACACAATAAGATTACAAATCCTTAAGAAACATTTATTTTATTGGTTACAAGGAGTTTTAAAGAGGTTCCGACTCTTTATTCAAATGCACATGCAAATAAAGAAATTTGAACTCTCAACCTCTCGGTCAAGGGAGATATTACTTTATTTTATTACAAACGGTTCTAATTCACAAGTCTCATAGAGTAGATTAAGCAGAAGAAGATATAAAATCTTTGATAGCCAAACATAGAGCCTTAGCATTGGATGGATCAAGCACTTCAATAGCATGACAACCAGCCTCATCGAACTTGCTCACAACTTCAATTCCTTTGTCTTGCATCAACTTAACCATCTCCATCTGACGGTCCATCAACGGGTCACCATCACACCCTTGCACCATAACTCTCCACCCAATCTTCTTTATCCAATCACGCGAACCTAACTCACTCTCAACAATCAGATTACAATACTCGTGATCGCGATCAGCGCCAACCGGCAATGACAGGTCCCACATTATATCATTCATATTCAATGGCAACACCTTATCATTGACAAGTCTTAATTCTGATTAAGTCCTCTTAGTCCCGCCAAAAAAGGGTTGAATCAATATCATCCCCTTGATTTTCAGCGGGCTAATATCAACGTCTCTCAAGAATGCAGGTGCATGATAAGCTATGTTTCCCCCTACACTAGCACCCATAATGTAACAGTTGGATAAGTCACCAAACTTTGCTAACCATTCATGTGGGAGAGTTTTGATCCACTGCAAGGTCTCTATACAGTCATGGTAAGCTGCAGGAAGGCGATGCTCGGGTCCAAGACGATAATCAACTGATACGATTAAAACAGGGACTTCAACGGCCATAAGTGAGCAAAAATCGTGATAGAGAGGTGAGGCCGGACTGCCTACGATAAACCCGCCACCATGGAAGTAAAAAAAGATAGGCAATAGCTCATTGGAGGCAGTGGATTCCAGGGCTTTGCGGTGTATGTATAAACGGACCCCTGTGTTGTTTGATGTGTTAAAAGTAATATCTTCTGCAAAGACCGGAGAGAGGCTGGGATCGAATGTGGTAGGGGTGTGTTATAGCCAAAATTCGGTTCGGGTATTTTTAAGATGAATTCGGGTCAAATATGGGTTCAATTTGGGGAATTCTAGAGTAAATTAGGGTTTTGACTTAAGTTGGAGGAATTAGGCCGCGCCCTGGATTTCCTTATAGCTAGGGCGCGCCCTAAATATGGTGATAAATCTATTCAAGTTGGTTTTCTAAGAAGACATTGAAGAAATCTCTCCTAGGATTCTATTCAAATTAGGATTCTATTCAGCTTGGGATTCCACTCAAGCTGGAATTCTAGAAGTTGAAGAATTCCCTCCTGTCGTATCTCAGGAGGGGGATGTCCGTCGCAGAAGGCCTCCAGGGGTTTGCCTGGATATAAGGACCCTTCTTAGACGCTAAGGGAAGCATCCGTGCGCCCTAAGGTGGAAAGATGGGGACTATTTGGTGTGTGCTTTGGGAGCTCTGTTCCTGTAGCCAATGGGCGCGCCCTCATTGGGGAACTTTGGAGTAATCCTGCACTTTGCACCCAAAAGCTCTGGATCACCTGTCCTGCTATCTGGTGGGTGCTTCTCATTCGGGGGACAGGGATGCGTTCTGCACTTGGGGTAAATCACGGCTATACCTGCATCCTTGAAATCAAGAAATAGCTGGTAGCGGATAGGACTAGTCCTCGACGGGGGAAGTTTCCTTATATGTGAAGTCTTGAGATCTTGGATGAGCCTTGGGCCTTTGTGGTTAGGCCTCATAGTAGAACATTCCGGAAGCTGGTTCGTTATCCAAGCCCATTTGGGTTTCTTGCTCTCCAAGAACTACGTATGGCTTGATCCCCTATAAATACCGGGGTACGTAGGCCGATTGAGGGGTCGAAAGTCGAGAGCTCACGGGCAACCCTTACGAACCCTAATCAATCTCAGCCACCACTTACTTACAGCCACCCACGCAACCACTTTTTCCGACGAAGAACCGCTGCTACAGATCTTGTTTCCGGTGACGTACCCGAAAATTTGTTGTTCCCAAATTCCTCCGTCAACAAATTGGCGCTAGAAGGAGGGGCGGGGCCAATCAAGATCTTCATCTTAGGAGGAAAAGATGTCTCATAATCAACGCGGAGGTTCTCACGAAGAGGATTATTACGATTCTGAAGATAGCTTGGGGGGTAACCAAGCTCGTCACGAAGCTTATGTTCCGGAGGAAATCCCTGTTCCTCCACACCACCATGGAACTCCAGCCACCGGTGGTGGCCAGCCGCCCGTTCTTATCAGTAACGCGGCATTAATGGAACAGTTGTATCGTATGAGAGATGCCATAAATAGTTTCGGGGCCAGGTTGAGTTCTGTGGAGGAAGTGCAAGAATCTAGGAGAAAATCTCGAAGTATCCCGCGAAATCATCGCCGATCAGACAAATCCCCTCAGATTGAGGAAGATTCCCGGTGGGAGGAAAATCAGGAAAGGAGATTTCAGCTGATCACTCCTAGAAGGTTAGATTATTCTGATCCGATTGTTGAATATCCTAGTGAAGATAATTCTGAGCGCAGGTTGTCAAATCCTCAAGATAGGGCGCGCCCTCATCCTCATCGTTCGGGACGCACTCCTGGCGAAATTCAAAGGGATGATGAGCAAATAGCTAGAGAAAGGAAAGATTATGCTAGCCTGAAGGAACGCCTTGGAATAAGGCTTAATGACGACGATTTAAGGATGGTACTCCTTGAGCAACAGAAGAAAAGCAAATACTTGGAATCACGGAGTCATGATCCACAGCGCGCGCCCCCTGACAATAGGTCGAGGCCCCTTGGACATGAGCAAGCCCTTACACGGAGTCATGAGCCACAGCGCGCGCCCCCTGACAATAGGTCGAGGCCCCTTGGACATGAGCGATCTCTTGCTCGCAATAGTAATCCACAGCGCGCGCCCCCTGTTCACAACAGGTCGCGGCCCCTTGGATCTAAACAAACTTTTCATCACGACAACGCTGGAGCAAGAGGAAACCGTGATAACGGTGATAAAAGAAGGGATTGGTATCAAGGAGATGGGCGTCCCCATCATCAGGGCGCGCCCTCAAGTAGAAGATCTCCCCATATCCATCAAATTCCAAGTACTTCTGATGAGTCTAGGTCGAGAACGCGCCCTCACTCTGGAGAACAATATCAGAGAAATTCTTTGGGGAATCCACAACCTCATGGAAATCCAGAGGGTCAACAAACGCAAACTCAAACTCAAGAGGATGTTGTGATTCAGCCACAAGCAGGGAATCAAGGAGGTGTGGAGACAGCGGCTCCACCTCCACCTCCAGGGGGTACTCAAACTGTGGCACAACCAAATATTCAGAATGTTCCCGGGGTTGGAACTTTCAATGTGGATGATTTGAAAAAGCTCCTTGCTCACTTGGATGGAGGAAGAATATCTGCTACTGCACAAACTTCCTCTCCATTCTCAACAGAAGTAAGAGAGGCGCAGCTTCCTACTGGGTATAGATCTATGACAAATGATTTGCGCTTTCATGGAAATGCAGATCCTGTTGAATTCCTTGGACGCTTTGATATCGAGATAGATGTCTATCAAGTGACAGAGCTGGCTAGGTGTCGATTGTTGGCAGCAACTTTCAGGGAGAGTGCTCAGCAATGGTTTCAGAAACTTGGCCCGGGAGTTATTACATCTTGGCAGGTGATGAGGAATTTGTTTTTGACGAAATTCCAGGCAGCAGTGAAATATGCTCCTCCCGTCACAACTTTGGCCAATATCAAGCAGAGGGAAGGAGAAAGTCTGCAATCTTACTTCAAGAGGTTTAACTCGGAATCAACTCTGGTGAGAGGAGCAACTGATGAAACACTCAAGAGTTTTCTAATAGCTGGATTATCAGTGGGAACTGATTTCTGGAAACATCTCCAAGGACGAGATCCACCGACATTAGCTGATGTGTTTGCACAAGCTGAATCTTTCAAGATTGTGGAACAATCTTTGGCAGATAATCGAAAGACCGATAATCAAAACAGTTCTAAGGTAAAGATCGGAAAAAGGAAGGATAGGTCTCCTAGTCCAACTCACCGGATAGCAACAGGTACTAATCGGGTGAACTTAACTGAATCTGGCAGAAATTGGGGTCCCCCAGATACTTACACTTATGATCAAAGGCCGGGTAATTATACACCCCTAGCAGCCTCCATTGAACATATTTTTGAAGTAAACAAAAATAAAGGATTCTTCAGAAAGCCAGAGCCCCTCTCTTCTTGGCAAAGTAAAGATAAGAGAAAGTACTGTGAATTCCATGAGTCTTCTGGGCACAATACTCATGAGTGCCGTCAATTGAAGGATGAGATTGAGGATTTAATCAAGGAAGGGTACCTGACAGAATGGATTGTCAGAGAAGTAAAGAAACATAGGGAGAATCCTGATAAGAGAGATGGAGGGCGCGCCCTCCATGTTGATGGTAAGCCTGAAGAGAAGAAGTTTGTGAAGGAAGGAAGTATTCACACTATCTTTGGTGGACACCACCTGGGAGGTGACAGCAATCATGCTATGGAGAGGTATACTAGGGAAACAAGATACCGACCTCTTACAAATGTGAATAGTTTGGAGTTGAGGCCGCCTAAATTGTTCAAAGGAGAATTTGCTGATATCACTTTCACTGAAGAAGAAGCAAGATGGGTACACCATCCTCATAATGATGCTTTGGTGGTGGCAATTCAGATTGGGTCCAAGAATGTACATCGAGTTTTTGTTGATAATGGAAGTTCGGTGAATATTCTGTATTACAGCACTTACCAAAAGCTGGGACTTCTAGATAAGGATATGATTCAAGATAACGGATGGATCTATGGTTTTTCGGGCGAATCTGTAAAGGTCATGGGAGCTATCAAGTTACCAGTAACTCTCGGGGAAGGAACTCTTTCTGTGACTCAAATGATGGATTTCATGATTTTGAATGTGGAATCGTCACATAACGCTTTAGTAGGACATCCTTTGTTAAAAGAAATGAAGGTTGTGACTTCCATATATCATCTTGCAATGAAGTTTCCTACACCAAACGGTGTGGGGACGATCCGAGGATCCCAGCATGATTCGAGAGATTGTTATCACAAGGCAATCAAGGGATTCAGGAAACTGCAAAATGGAGGGCGCGCCCTCAATGAAAGTAGTTCAGGGGTTATGAGTATTGTCCCGGGAGAGGTAAAAGTACACTATCTTGTCCAAGAACCAATAGAAGACACACCCCCATTTAGGGCGCGCCCTGAGGAGGATATTCCAGTGTTGGATGATCTTCAGGATGGGATTCTGGAGGAAATTGAAGAAGACTCAGAGGAGGTGATTTCGGTTAATATCAGAGGTGAACAGGTTGAAGGGAGGCGAATGTTACTTGAAGGCTTGGTGCATATCCTTGTTGAGGAAGACTTCCCTCTTAAGGAGGACGCGCCCTCCAAGGATGCAGCACCAATCGAGGATCCACGAAACTTTGATTTTGATCTTGATCCAAGAACACCACAACCTGTGGAAAAGACTGGTCCTGCAGAGGATACTATTTCAATTTTGGTGGATGAAAAGGATTCGAGTAAGATTTTGAAAGTTGGATCCCAACTGAATTCTAAGCTGAGAGGAATGCTTACTAATTTTCTCTTGAATAACTTGGATGTATTTGCTTGGAGTCATGCTGATATGGTGGGAATTGATCCAGAGGTTATGTGTCATCACCTGAACATAGATTCCACCAAGAAGGGAATTCGCCAGAAACGTCGACCTGTGAGTGGAGAAAGAGCTATAGCATTAAAAGAGGAAGTTGATAGACTTCTAGATGTTGGTTTGATCAAAGAATCATACTATCCCGATTGGCTGGCCAATCCTGTTCTTGTGAAGAAGCCTAATGGAAAGTGGAGAACTTGTGTGGATTTCACAGACTTAAATAAGGCTTGCCCTAAAGATAGTTTTCCTCTTCCTCGAATTGATCAGTTGGTGGACGCCACAGCTGGTCATGCTCTTTTGAGTTTCATGGATGCTTACTCGGGCTACAATCAGATTCCTATGTATGAGCCAGATCAGGAGCATACTTCCTTCATCACGGATAGAGGTTTGTACTGTTACATTGGAATGCCATTTGGTTTGATTAATGCCGGAGCCACCTATCAAAGGTTGGTAAACAAGATATTCAAAGATCTGATTGGGAAAACTATGGAAGTGTATGTGGATGATATGCTTGTCAAATCTTTGAAGGCAGAAGACCATGTGAAGCATTTAGAGCAGATGTTTGAGGTATTGAGGAAGTTCAGAATGAAGTTGAATCCTCAAAAATGTGTGTTTGGAGTGGAATCCGGAAAGTTTTTGGGATTTATTGTTAACCATCGCGGGATTGAGGCGAATCCAGCTAAGATTAAAGCTTTACTTGATATGAAATCTCCATCTACTGTGAAGCAAGTTCAGAGTTTGGCTGGGAGAATCGCAGCGCTAAATCGCTTTGTGTCAAAATCTTCAGATAGATGCAGAGAATTCTTCAAGGTGATCAAAAGAGCATCCAAAGATTTTGTGTGGACTCCTGAGTGTGAAGAGGCTTTTCAGAAGATCAAAGAGCAGTTGGGGAATCCTCCACTCTTAGCCAAGCCTGTGGAAGGAGAAACTTTGATATTATACTTGGCAGTTTCAGAATATTCCATTAGTGCAGTATTGGTAAAAGAAGAGATTGATCATCAGTCCCCGGTTTACTATGTGAGCAAGCGTTTGCATGATGCAGAGACCCGATATACCAGTATGGAAAAGTTGATTTATGCTTTGATCTTGGCGGCAAGAAAACTTCGTCCTTACTTTCAAGCTCATAAGATCGAGGTTCATACTGCTTATCCATTGAGGAGTATTCTTCACAAACCGGAAGCTTCTGGAAGAATGTTGAAATGGACCATCGAATTAGGGCAGTTTGATTTGGAATATACCCCAAGAACAGCAATTAAAGGTCAGGCTTTGGCAGATTTCATCTTGGAGTTTGATTCAGAGACCGAGGAGAAGTCAATTGTATTGGCAGAACCTGGAATTCCTCCTAAGAGGGCGCGCCCTCTTGAGGAAGTTCCCCAACCTTGGTGGAAGTTGCATGTAGATGGAGCTGTGAACAATGGGGGAGCTGGTGCAGGAGTAATTTTGATAACACCTGAAGGAAATCAATTCATGAGTGCAATTCACTTCAAATTCGAGGCAACTAATAATGATGCGGAATATGAAGCTTTGATTAACGGATTGAAGATGGCTTTGGAAATGAAGGTAGCAAATTTGATCGTATCAAGCGATTCGGAATTGGTAGTCAGAAGATTAAAGGAGGTTTTCAGTGTAGAGGTCCAAGAACAGAGCTTTACATGAAGTGTGCACAACGATTAATTCAGAAGTTTCATGAAGTAAGATTGGAATGCATTCCTCGAGATGAAAATTGCTCTGCAGATGTTTTGGCCAAGCTAGGATCCCAGAAGGATGCTATGTTGTTAGCAACAGTACCTCTACAAATTCAAGAAGTGCCAAGTATTCCAGAAGTGGAAGTTATGGAAGTAGAGAATGCTCCGTCAGTTACCTGGGTGACTCCTATTCTAGAGTATCTCCGTAAGGGGATTCTCCCAAGCGACAAAGTTGAAGCAAGGCGTCTTCGATATCATGCTGCAAGGTTTGTGGAGTATGATGGGATTTTGTACAAGAGAGGTTTCAATCAACCGCTTCTGAAGTGCATAGATGGAGATGAATGCAATTATATCCTAAGGGAGGTACATGAAGGAATTTGTGGCAATCACTCGGGGGGTGGTTCGTTGGCAATGAAGGTGTTAAGGCAAGGTTATTATTGGCCTACTGTGAAGAAGGATGCCTATGAGTTTGTCAAGGCATGCGATAAATGCCAGAGGTTTGCCAATTATTCAACAATTCCCGTAACCACCTTGACTTCTATGATGAGTCCTTGGCCATTTGCTATGTGGGGAATCGATCTTATTGGAGAACTCCCTAAATCTAAGGGAGGAGTCAAGTATGCTGTTGTTGCAGTAGATTATTTCACCAAATGGGCGGAAGCAATGCCCTTGGCCACAATCAAAGCGAAGAAAATCAAGGATTTTGTGTTCAACTCTATTGTGTGCAGATTTGGGATTCCTTACAAGCTTGTCTCAGATAATGGGAAACAATTTGACAGCAAAGAGTTGCAAAAGTTGTGCGAAGACTTGGGAATCAAGAAGGAATTCACAGCTGTGTATCATCCTCAGAGTAATGGGCAGACTGAAGCTATCAACAAGATAATTAAGCATACCTTGAAAACCAAGTTAGAAGAAAGTAAAGGGAATTGGCCTGAGGAACTTCCTATGGTCTTATGGTCTTACAACACAACGCCAAGGACCACGACTAGGGAATCTCCTTTCATGCTGTCTTATGGATGTGAGGCAATGGTGCCAGTGGAAATTGGAGCAGGGTCATTCCGAAGGGATTTCTATGATGAAGAATCAAATATGATAAATCAAAGGCTAAATCTTGATTTCCTAGAAGAAATGAGGGCAAATTCGCAGTTGAGGTTGGCAACTTATCAGCAGAGGGTTGCAAGGTACTATAACAAGAAGGTGAAGACTCAGCCTTTCAAGGTGGGTGATCTAGTTCTGCGGAAAGTCATGCCTAATACAAGAGTAGCAGCACATGGAGTTTTTGGTCCCAATTGGGAAGGACCTTACAAGATAAAGTCTATCATTTGGGAAGGAACTTATCATCTAGAAGACTTGGATGGCAACATAATCCCAAGAGCATGGAATGCAGAACATTTGAGAAAGTATTATCAGTAGGATGCGGCTTTGACCCCCTATTGTATGAAGGCTTATATTTAAGTTATAGACTAGTATAAATAAATCTTCTCCTAGTCTAGGGGGGTAGTACACATACGCCTTCTTTAGTTCTAGTCGAGACTTGCTGTTTTTATTCCACGTTTTTTGGAAGTTTATTCTCCTTAGCTCGGGGGGTAGAACATGTATACCTTCCCTTGTTCTGCTGAGATTTAAGAATATTTGAAGATTAATAGTATATCAAGACATTTTTTCAAGAATTTTGAAGACTTTTTGATTGAATTATAAGAGGTCCGTGCCCATTTCTTAGGGCGCGCCCTCAACATATATGAAGATTTGCTATGAAGTAATTGACAAGTTAAAGGAACCCTGAAAAGGGTAGTGCCTTAGGGCGCGCCCTCAACATGAATGAAGAATCTGTGTTGTATTTTAAAAAAACATTTGCTTAAACGAAATTATGAAGAAAAGGTCGCGCCCCCATCTAGGGCGCGCCCTCATTTGAAACATTTAACAAATAAAAGCATGAAGATAAGTTATAAGCATAGCAAGATTCAAAAGACACTAAAAGTTAGGAATTACAACTTGCAGGGTTTTACAAAGGACCCGCACCTTAAAAGTTAAAGTATGTACGAAACAGATTTAAAGATTAAAAACCTAAGGCACGTCCTTAGGGGGAGAAGAGGGGATGACCTTGGAAGGTGAAGGAAGCGCATCCTGAGCATCGTTTGGGCGAACCGTTTTAAGGGGAGATACATTTGCGGGAGGAGAGCTTTGAGTAGGGATAGCTGCAGGAGAGGGTTGAACATTGTCAGTAGAGGGCGCGCCTTCAGAAGCATCCTCTAACCCTAGTTCCACTCTTTTTGCCTTAATGACTAAGGCTTGGTCGACCTTAAACTTTGCTATATCCTCAGCAGCAGCAGGTCCAAATTTCTCCCAGTCATAGTCAGGATCGTTGGCCAGAAAGCCAATAAGATAGAAGTTAAAACCCTTTTCGAAGTTTTCATCTTCAATGGCTTCTCTCTGTTCTTTTAATTTAGCCTTTTCGATCTCTAGGGCACTTTGCTGAGCTTGGAATTCCTCCACTTGCTTTCTTAATTTCTCAACTTGGTCGCTGAAGAATAACCCATTATCAATAGATTTCTGAAGATCTGACTTGAGGGTGGCAATCTCGGCATCTTTGGCATCGCTTTCTTTTTTCCATTTATTATCATTGTCGACAATCATCTTCGAATACTTCCTATTCTCAGTTTCAAGTCTGTGGATGTGGAGTTTTTCCTTATGAACCCTCTGGGCGCGCCCTAGAGATTGAATAAGCAGTTGAGCAGATGCCCGGATCATGGACTGAGATTCCTCATCCGCATTCATATTTTGCCAAATGTCAACCTCCTTTTCTTCAACAAGGGAGGCAGCAGCAGGGCCAATTAAGGTTTCAACATATGAGGGCGCGCCCTCATATCTTGGCTTCTTGCCCCTGTCAGTGATAGGTTCTTGAATATCAGCACTCCTTTTCAGAGATTCTGTGGATGGAGTGACTATGTCACTGAAATTCTTGTCCTGCACAGGGCGCGCCCTGGAGTCAGATGTATCCGCTTGGTCGTGTTTCTTTTCATTGTCATTCTTCTTTTTGGCAGCGCCAAATCCGCGAGGAATCCTAGGAGCCATACCTGTACAAGATAAAAGAGAAGAAAGGTTAGGCCGCGCCCTGGGTAAAGAAGGCAAAGTATAAAACAAAACATAAGAAATGAAAAATAAACGGTTAGGGCGCGCCCTATCCTACATTATAATTATTACCTTCGTCAGAATCAGAATTTTCATTTTTGCTATCACTAGATGAAGAGGTAGGAACGGCGATGCCATTTCTAAATTTTTTAAATTTACAAATGGAACCAACCCTATCGGAAAGAATTCCAACCCTTTTTAGATTTTCTTCAGTGATTAGAGTTTGGAGATTAAATTTCTCCGCTGCAACTCTTAGGATGGCTTTGGCCCGGGATGAGGCCGCGCCCTGAAGTTCTTTTTGAACTCTTCTATCTGTTTTGGTTTAAAAGAGATCAGTTAAAGTTAAAAGAAAGTTGAAAAAAGGAGAAAAGAAGACTGTAGGGCGCGCCCTCACTTACATGGATCTGTATTGAATTGAAGACGAACTCGAGGAACGTCCCAGATGAAGAAATAGGGTTCCTTCCATCTTTTGGTGTGGCTAACTCTTCCCTCAGAAAAACCTTTATTATTGTGAGGTTTGTTGATTACCAGATAATAGTATCCAATGCTTGATTGACGGATGCTAAAGAAATAACTGATTTCTGGCATGGAGGGTGCCCCAAAACCCAGGTCATGGTAGAGAATGAATAAGCCTAAGACAAGTTTATAGCTATTGGGAGAGAGTTGGATTGGGGCTAGATCGTACCATTCAAGGATTTCTCTTAGGAAGGGGTGTAAGGGCGCGCCCACACCTAAAGCGATGAGTTTCGGGGTAAGAACCATCCTTGGAATTCTGAAATTTCCACCATAGTTGAAAATGTGAGGTCGATGGTGGGAGTGAGGAATTGCCCAGAGTCCTTCTTGGCCATAGTATTTCATAGCTGATAAGTGGATTTTATATCCACTTGGAACATTCTAAATCGGCTTAAATTGATTGTTTTGACCTCAAGATTGTGGTAGTTTTGATGTGTTTTGTTTAATTGTGCAGGGTTGGAATAATGTTGATTAAGATCGTTGTTCCGTTACTTTTGGAGTTGAATTCGGGCTTAATAATGTAGAATGGAGTCTTGTTGTGATTCACCATGAGGATTCCAAGCATAGAGGATTGAAAACGGAAGAGAACGCAAAAAGAACGGGAGCAAACGGAGCAAAAACGAAGGAGAAAAAGCTAAAAAACGAGGAAAGAAAAGCTTCACCAGAATATGGCTGGGCAGCCTGCGCCATTTCTTGAGCAGTCTGCGCCAGGTGGCAGAATATGGCTGGGCAGTCTGCGCCGTGCTTGAGCAGACTGCTCAGGGTCGTGCTGATTTTCCAGTTTTGCCCTTATTCGATCTGAAATTGTATTTTAAGTGGTTTTTGACACAAAAATCGAATTCTAGTTGTATTTAAGGTATTTTTCTTATTGGGCAAGAGAGGGGGAGAGCCTATATCAACATCCAACCCTTGTAATCATAATATACACACGTTACGTAATATAACCTAGTTTTTGGGAAGAGAGAAAAGGAGATAAGGAATTTCTCCAAGCTAGTGACAAGCAAGGATTATTCTTGGAACCTTTGTACTCTTCTATTTTGGGGATTTAATTCTAAACCTTATTTCTTCTTCTATATTTTTACTTGTTTATTTTAGAATTATGTTTTCCATAGAACCCATGATGGCAATTAGGTCAATTATGGGCTAATTCGTTATCATGGGGTTTTAATGGATTTTGCTATGGATTCTAGAAATTGAGTGTTATTTATGCCTTGGTGTGTGATTGATTGTATTGATTGCCTAGTATGTTTATGCTTATTCGTTATAAGTGCGTCGCGAACACTTGTAATTGTTTGTTTAATCCTAGTGAATGCGAAAGTGGATCTAGGGTTTAGAACAATTCATGCTAGCATAGGTTTTTGCATGTGAAAAACATGTATTAATTTGTGATGTAATTCTAACCGTCTTGCATCGACTATGTGGTTTAATGGGTGCTTGATTCTCAACCGGTATGTGTTCAATTGCTATAGACATATAGGGACTACACATATTTGGTGACTACTTGACTTCTATCAATTGTGGATGATCAGTAGGATGGTATATGCACAACGAAAGTTGGTATGTATCAGTTTAGTGCATCTAATCAGTAATCAACTCTGTCACATGCTAGGCTAAAGGGCATAAGATTCTAGATGAAGTAGTAAATGAAATTGAAATCCCATGTTTGTTTATTATAAAGTTAAAGTTAAGTTATTTCCTCGTAATTGGCTTAGTTGGTAATTAATCTTTAGTAAATCAAAACCAAAATTGTGATTGTCTTAGCAGTGAGTGTAAATCATAAGCTGGTGCATAAGTGAACATAACGAACAATTTGAGTCTCTGTGGGAACGAATCCTATTTACTCTATATTACTTGTTGACCACGTTCTATTGCGTGAATAAGTGCGAACAAGTTTTTGGCGCCGCTGCCGGGGACTCGGTTCATTGTTTGTTTAGTTTATGATCTTGTCATCAATTTGGATTAAATTTACTGACTCAGACGTTTTTCTCACTCATTTACTTTGGGGTTTCTCAGGTGCTATCTTGAGCGTGTATGCTTACTCGATCTCAAGCTCGTAAAGAAAATCTGGAAGAAGAGAAGCACGAAGAGGATTTAGTGGAGGACAGTGAAGAAGATTTGGAAGTTACTGGAGAAATGGCAGATAACAAGGCGCTGAAGGAATATTCTCAGCCCAAGATTAATGATATTCAGTCGAGTATTGTGCGGCCGGCTATTGCTGCAAATAATTTTGAGATCAAGCCGGGCACGATCCAAATGGTCCAGAACTCAGTCCAGTTTGGGGGTTCATCTGTTGAGGATCCCAACATGCATATCAGGGACTTCATTGAGATCTGTGACACGTTCAAAACCAACGGAGTTTCTGAGGACGCCATCAAGCTAAGGTTGTTTCCCTTTTCTTTGAGAGACAAAGCAAAAAGCTGGTTGCATTCACTTCCAGCAGGTTCCATCACTACATGGGAAGATCTGGCACAAAAGTTTTTGACTAAATTCTTTCCTATGGCAAAGACTGCTGCCATGAGGAATGCTCTTACACAATTTAGTCTGCATTCTGGTGAATCACTGTGTGAAGCTTGGGAAAGGTACAAGGAGATGCTTCGGAAATGTCCCCATCATGGGATGCCGAATTGGATGGTCATTAATAGCTTCTACAATGGGTTAAGTCATTCTCGAGCAATGCTTGATGCAGCATCTGGAGGAGCTCTGTGGGCCAAAAGCTATGAAGAGGCCTATGACTTGATTGAAATGATGGTTGCAAACGAGTATCAGAATCCGACACAGCGTATTCCACAAGGTAAGGTTGCAGGTGTACTTGAAATGGATGCCACAACAGCTATAGCAGCTCAGCTACAGGCTCTAACCATGAAAGTGGACTCATTGGCTAAGGTGGGGGTTCAACAAGTCGCCATGGTTTGTGAATTGTGTGCGGGGGCTCATGACACTAATCAATGTGCAATTTCTAGTGAGTCGGCACAGTTTGTCAGCAATTATCAGAGGCCTTCACAACCTGCTCCCAATACATATCATCCCAACAATAGGAATCATCCTAACTTCAGTTGGAGCAACAATCAGAATGCTGTGCAACAACCATCTCAGGGTCAGCAGTATAGTTCAAGGCAGTTCAACAATTCGGGTTATCAACAACCCTATGCCCAAAGGCCACCATACAATCCACCTGGATTTCATCAACAGCAACCAGGAAGTCATGTGCAATCTAATGAGAAGTCAGAAATGGAAGAATTGCGAATGATGTACAAGAGTCAAGCAGCATCTCTGAAAACTCTTGAAAATCAAATGGGCCAACTGGCCAATGCTCTTTTGAACAGACCTCAAGGGCAATTACCTAGTGACACGGAAGCTAATCCGGGTAAAAAGGAGGTCAAGGAACAGATTCATGCTGTTACGTTACGTTCTGGAAAGGTTACAGACGATCTGGGAACCAAAAAGCAGTTTAACGAGGAACTTGAAAATGCTGTGAACAGTGATTTGGACGCGTGCGCGTCTGAGGGGTCTATCCGGTCTTCTAATTCAGCTCTCCCGGTCATTCAGAAGGCATCAGGTGAGGAAGAAAAGGAGAAGTCAGATGGGAAAACAGGTTCCGAAATTACGGAAGCTAGCAAAGAAGTTTATCCGCCTCCGCCATTCCCTAAAAGGCTTCAGAAACAGAAGTTTGATAAGCAATTCGCAAAGTTCTTAGAAGTGTTCAAAAAAGTTGCACATAAATCTACCATTTGCTGAAGCACTTGAACAAATGCCAAGTTATGCCAAGTTCATGAAGGGCATACTTTCGAGGAAATTGAAGCTCGAGGAGTTAGAGACCGTCGCTTTGACGGAGGAGTGCAGTGCTGTCTTGCAACAAAAGTTGCCACCTAAGCTGAAGGATCCAGGGAGTTTTACCATACCGTGCATCATTGGAAATTTGTCTTTTAACAAGTGTTTGTGTGATTTAGGGGCAAGCATCAACCTCATGCCCTATTCGGTTTTCTTGCAACTTGGTCTTCCGGAGCCTAAGCCTACCAACATGTCACTCCAGTTAGCTGATCGCTCAGTTACCTACCCTCGAGGAATTGTAGAAGATGTTCTGGTAAAAGTGGACAAACTCATCTTTCCAGCAGATTTCGTCATACTTGATTTTGAAGAAGACAAGAAAATCCCAATCATTCTTGGGAGACCATTCTTGGCCACGGGGCAAACCTTGATTGACGTGCAAAAAGGGGAACTTACGATGAGGGTGCATGATCAAAATGTCACTTTCAATGTTTTCAAGGCTATGAAGTTTCCAACTGAAGAAGAGCAATGTTTGAAGATAGATTTGGTGGAGTCAGCAGTGCAATCAAAAATTGAGCATCTGCTCTTGAATGACACATTGGAAAAAGCACTGATTAGTGATACTTTATTGGAAGAAGATGAGATAGATGAGCAACTGCTACTTCTTGATGCTACTCCATGGCAAAGGAAATTCGAGAGACCAGTGGAATCGTTAGGTCTATCTGAATTGAAGGGGTCACATCAGCGGTTGAAACCATCCATTGAAGAAGCTCCAACTCTAGAGCTCAAACCATTACCTGATCACTTAAGGTATGCTTCTCTTGGTGAGTCATCTACTTTACCTGTGATTATTGCTGCTAACTTGTCAGATTCTGAGGAAGACAAGCTCTTGAGAGTTCTTAGAGAATTCAAATCAGCTATTGGATGGACCATAGCAGACATCAAGGGAATTAGTCCAGCTTACTGTTAACATAAAATTCCTTTAGAAGAAGGGAGTAAGCCAACAGTGGAAAATCAGAGACGTCTAAATCCGATCATGAAAGAAGTTGTGAAGAAAGAAATCATCAAATGGTTGGATGCAGGGATCATCTATCCCATTTCTGATAGTTCATGGGTAAGCCCAGTTCAATGTGTGCCGAAGAAAGGTGGCATGACGGTAATCACCAATGAGAAGAATGAACTTATCTCTACTCGCACAGTCACTGGTTGGAGAATCTGTATGGACTACCGGAAATTGAACAAGGCCACTAGGAAGGATCATTTTCCTTTGCCCTTTATTGATCAGATGCTGGACAGACTTGCAGGTCAGGAGTACTATTGCCTATTGGATGGATATTCTGGGTATAATCAAATCTGTATTGCTCCTGAAGATCAGGAGAAGACGACTTTCACATGTCCATTTGGTACATTTGCTTTTCGGCGAGTCTCTTTTGGTTTGTGTGGTGCACCTGCTACTTTTCAGAGGTGTATGATGGCTATCTTTTCAGACATGATTGGCAAGACCGTAGAAGTTTTCATGGATGACTTTTCTGTAATCGGTCTCTCTTTCGATGAATGTTTGAATAATCTGGGTGCGGTTCTGAAAAGATGTGTGGAGACTAATCTAGTGCTTAACTGGGAGAAATGCCACTTCATGGTTCAGGAGGGAACTATTCTTGGGCACAAGGTGTCACGGAGAGGTCTAGAGGTGGACAGGGCAAAAATAGAGACAATTGAAAATCTTCCACCACCTAATTCAGTGAGAGGGATTCGCAGTTTCCTCGGTCACGCAGGTTTCTACAGGCGTTTTATCAAAGATTTCTCAAAAATCTCCAAACCGTTGTGTAAGCTCTTGGAAAAGGATGTTCCTTTTAAATTTGATGAAGAATGTTTGACCGCTTTCGAAACTCTGAAAAAGAAATTGGTTTCAGCACCAGTGATCATTGCCCCCGATTGGAGTGAACCTTTCGCTATGATGTGCGATGCTAGCGATTATGCAGTGGGGGCTGTTCTCGGTCAAAAGAAAGACAAAGTGTTTCATGTGATCTATTATGCAAGCAAGACTCTTAATGATGCTCAGTTGAACTACACTACCACTGAAAAGGAGCTGTTGGCCATAGTCTATGGTTTTGAAAAATTTCGTTCTTACTTGCTAGGTACAAAGGTAATGGTGTACACGGATCACGCGGCTATTAGATATCTGCTCTCTAAAAAGGACTCCAAACCTCGTTTAATTCGTTGGGTACTTCTGTTACAAGAATTTGATGTGGAGATTAAGGACAGGAAAGGGACAGAGAATCAAGTAGCTGACCATCTTTCTCGTCTGGAGGACTTTGGTAAATCTTCTCGAGACAGTACCATCATTAATGAATTCTTCCCGGATGAGCAATTGTTTAGGGTGCAAGAAGAGGAGCCATGGTATGCAGACATTGTGAACTTTCTGGTTAGTCAAGTTATTCCATCCTAATTTTCTTATGCACAAAGGAAGAAGTTCTTGCATGAAGTTAAATGGTATCGTTGGGACGAACCATATCTGTTTAAACAGGGAGCTGATCAGATTCTTAGAAGATGTGTGCCGTATAGTGAAACAGAGGCTATTCTGAGGGATTATCACGCCACGACATATGGGGGCCACTATGGAGGTGAAAAGACTGCTACTCGGATTCTTCAAGCGGGGTTCTATTGGCCTTCTCTTTTTAAGGATGCTCATCAGTACATCTTAAGGTGTGATCGTTGTCAGCGTGTTGGTAACATTTCGAGGAGGGATGAGATGCCCCTTAATGTAATGTTGGAAGTGGAAATTTTCGATGTTTGGGGAATTGACTTCATGGGACCCTTTATCTCTTCATGCAACAATCAATATATCTTGCTAGCAGTTGATTACGTCTCTAAATGGGTTGAGGTCAAAGCACTTCCGACAAATGATGCCCAAGTCGTGCTTAATTTCCTTCAGAAGAACATCTTCACCAGATTTGGTACTCCTCGAGTCATTATCAGTGATGAAGGCACTCATTTTTGCAATCGCAAGTTCACTAATCTTATGGCCAAATACAATATCAATCATCGGGTAGCTACAACATATCATCCTCAGACCAATGGCCAAGCTGAAGTGTCTAATCGGGAAATCAAGCGTATTCTAGAAAAGGTGGTGAGTCCTTCAAGAAAGGATTGGTCTCTGAAACTCGATGAAGCCGCCTGGGCTTATCGAACGGCATATAAAACACCTTTGGGAATGTCACCGTATCAGCTTGTCTACGGGAAAGCTTGTCATTTGCCGGCGGAATTGGAGCACAAGGCCTACTGGGCTTTGAAAAAGCTAAATTTCGATCTTACAGCCGCGGGTGAGAAGAGAATGGTGCAACTTCATGAGATGGACGAGTTTCGCTTGCAAGCTTATGAGAACAATAAACTCTACAAAGAAAAAGTGAAGAGATGGCATGATCGTCGTTTAGTTAACAAGGTATTTGTTCCTGGACAACCCGTGTTATTATTTAATTCTCGCCTTCGTCTATTTCCAGGAAAGCTAAAATCGAGATGGTCAGGGCCCTTTGTTGTAAAAACCGTGTTTCCGCATGGAGCGGTTGAGATTTTTGAGAAATCACCTGATCAGTCGTTCAAAGTCAATGGTCAGAGATTGAAACCGTACTTTGGTGAGGTATCGAATCGTGGGGCTGAAACCGCGGTTCTTGCAATTATTGAATAAATCATGGAAGTCACGTCAAGCTACTGACGTAAAAGAAGCGCTT
Organism: Kitagawia praeruptora; assembly: GCA_037693485.1. Classification (NCBI taxonomy): domain Eukaryota; kingdom Viridiplantae; phylum Streptophyta; class Magnoliopsida; order Apiales; family Apiaceae; genus Kitagawia; species Kitagawia praeruptora. The sequence goes on along the minus strand of CM075350.1, from coordinate 23,523,101 downwards.
CTTGGGAGGCAACCCAAGCATTGTTGTAACCCTTATTTCTTCTTTTAAAAAAAAAAATAAAAAATAAAATAAAATAAAATAGATCAGAAACTGGCCGCGCACCCTGCGCCGCTTTTGGAGCAGACTGCTTCGTATTGCGCAGAACAGGACCGCGCAACCTGCGCCAGTTTTGCGCACTCTGCGCGCGTTTCCAGCATCTCTCCGCGCACACTGCGCCAGTTCCGCGCAGTCAGCCCCGGAACAATCTGCAAGGTCGAATCCTGTATAAAAAAAAAAAAAAAACCCCAAATCATATCTCTTCTTTTATTCCATATCCTACTATATTTCTAAATCAAAAACCCTAACACCTCCTACTCCAATTCTATATCTAATTCCTCTCCTAACCCAATTTCATCTCACCATATATATACATCTCTCTATATTTATACATCTTCATCCATTAACAATTCATCCATACACTTTTCTATATATACACTTCTCATTCACAAACTATATACATACATCAATTCCAAGCTCAAGGGGAGGATATATTCGGATTATTGGAGGCTTATTCTTGCAAGGACACCTCTTCAATTCGTAGGGTATTGTTCTAATCTCATCTTTGTAATTGCTACGAATTGTGTTCTTGCCAATTAGGGTTTGGTTGTGTTCTTGAATTGGGGATTTTTTTATTGAAATTCGAATTTTGTGGTGTGTGGATTGTTATTGTTGTTGTGATGGCTCCCAAAAGACAAAGATTGGTAGGTAGTAGTAGTAGTAGTAGCCATCCATCGGTGGATGAGGATGCTATTGTGGAAGAAGGAGTAGTGAAATTTGTGAATTCGGCGGCCGAGTCGGAGTACGGTCGATTAGTGCGTAAGGGAGTTATACGGGAGAGGAGGTTTGTGCCTCGTGATAACGAGGAGATGGTGGCTATAGTGAATGCGAGGGGTTGGAAGGTATTTTGCGAATTTGCTAATGATGTGCCATTGAATGTTGTTCGGGAGTTTTACGCTAATGCTTCAGTAGAGCAGAATAACTCCACGATTGTTAGGGGACAACAGGTTGATTATTCTCCTCGAGCAATTCGGAATTTGATTGGTCAGCTGCCTAAATCTAGGGGTGTTGAGGATTGGGGACGAAAGACGGTGGGAGATGTTGATCTTGATGTTGTCATCGGTGAGTTGTGTGTCCCAGGGGCGGTATGGAAGTGTAAGGCGGGTACTACCGAAAAGAGAAATTTTCCAGCTGCATCATTGACTAAGTTTGCCCGTGCATGGTTCTTATTCATATGTACTAGTATCCTTCCGTCGTCTCATGTGACGGAAGTTACTGTTGAAAGGGCTATCCTTTTATGTGGAATTTTAAAAGGTGAGTATGTCGATTTGGGTTACTTGATTAATCAAACTATTCTTCGGTTTTTGAAGGGTAATTCGACAGCTAGTATTCCCTATGCTTCCATTATTACGGGATTGTGTGATGTTGCAAAAGTGCCGCCGCGTGTGGATGAGCCGGTGCAAAAGCCTATGGCTCCTATTGCTGATTCGTCTATTGGGCGAATGAAGGAGGGCGAAGGTGGTGTTAGTGGTGCGAGTGGTCATGTAGCTGAGGGATCGGGAGTTGCTAGAGCCGGTTCACAGCAGAGTACGGGGAATATGTCCACTCTTGAGTCTTATTTGCGGCGAATGAATAGGCGGTTGGATGCTATGCATGTTAGCAGTCGCCAATATTCAGAAGACATGGGCATAGCTTTGGAGGCAAAGTTTCAGTCACCGAGTACTCCGGTTCAGTGGCCTATTTTTGGATCCCGGATTCCGTATCCTCCAACTGATTCTTCGGATGAGGATGATGAGGGTGACGACAGCGAGGATGAGTAGGTATGTTTCTACTATCCCTTGTATTTACTTCCATTCAATGATGGCATTGAATATGTTAAGTTTGGGGGTGGTTTGGGGGATAGTAGTTGTATGTATTGTTGTATTTTGTGGTCATATAGGATATCATGTTGCATAGTAGTGATAGTTCATGCATGATTGTTATGTTCGTATTATCTACGTGTGTTCATATAGGACATTTTGTTTTATTATCGTATACCATGTGAGTTTTCATTTAGTTGCATTTTCATGGCATGCATATTTCATGATCCCTTAGGACGAGCTGATTCTGATTGATAGGTGGATGTTGATTTGGGTGTGGTGATGATGAGTAGAGGGATGATTTATAGTTTCTATGAAATTGACTTGCATGTTACGGGAACAAAATTTATTACACAGTCTCATTGGGGTGCTGTTGGGCTAGGTTAGGGTTATGCCTGTGGGATGTTTTGAGATTTAATCACTTGTTTATATTTAGAATTTTCGTTATTCCCTTTATAGCGTAGGAACATTAAAGTCTAAGTTTGGGGGAAACCAGGAATTTTCATGCTAGTTGTTAATATTTGTCAATAAAGGCTAGGCGTCAAATGGCTAGTAGCCAGCTCATATTTATATGAGTAGTCTAGGGTTGGAAATGAGAAAGGCTCATTCCAGATTGCGGGAAAAAAAAAAGAAAAAAAATATAAAAGAAAAAAAAAAGAGTCAAGTGTTGTTTGTTAATGCAAAATTAACCAGAGTGAGCTCTTTAATACTCGAGTAATTAAGTCTGAGGGGACTTAGTCCTAGTGACCTAAGGCTTTATAGTCTGGGATCCACTGACCCAACACTCGCTACATGGGTATTATTGTATAAGCCTTTTGGGGTCTCATTCATTGCACGGTTAAATAAGCATGCGTATTGTATATGTAGTGTCGTAGTTAGTAATAAAGCATGAGTTTCTGTCTACCTTGGATAAGGGTGGAGGTGTTCCTAGGTTATGGAGTGTCTACAGTCTATTCTAGTTATAAACCTGTGATTGTCTTGACGGAAAGCATGTATGAGTTTTGACCTAGTTCTGGGGGTATTTCTGATGAGCATTGCACACACGCACGTTTCTGTTCATGTATTGTTAGTATACGGGGACTTAGTCGAGCTCTGCTTGGATTTGTTGCATTCGTCGAGATATTCGCTTGTTAGTTGGTTTTGGTGAGTTTGAAGGGGGTCTTTGCATTTTTTTTTCATATTAGTTGCATTCATGCATTTGCATTGCATTAGGATTAAATGGATTTTGTGGGTACATTCGCTATAGGCCCTCACGAGACCTTACTCGTCCACTAGGGCTGCCTAGGGGTTTAAAGGGCTTGTTGCATATGCCAAATGCAACCGTGATCACCTACGGAAGTGGTACTAATTAGTTAGTTAGTTGTAATTGTATATGCTTGAGGACAAGCATCAGTTTAAGTTTGGGGGTGTGATAAGTGGATTTTATATCCACTTGGAACATTCTAAATCGGCTTAAATTGATTGTTTTGACCTCAAGATTGTGGTAGTTTTGATGTGTTTTGTTTAATTGTGCAGGGTTGGAATAATGTTGATTAAGATCGTTGTTCCGTTACTTTTGGAGTTGAATTCGGGCTTAATAATGTAGAATGGAGTCTTGTTGTGATTCACCATGAGGATTCCAAGCATAGAGGATTGAAAACGGAAGAGAACGTAAAAAGAACGGGAGCAAACGGAGCAAAAACGAAGGAGAAAAAGCTAAAAAACGAGGAAAGAAAAGCTTCACCAGAATATGGCTGGGCAGCCTGCGCCATTTCTTGAGCAGTCTGCGCCAGGTGGCAGAATATGGCTGGGCAGTCTGCGCCGTGCTTGAGCAGACTGCTCAGGGTCGTGCTGATTTTCCAGTTTTGCCCTTATTCGATCTGAAATTGTATTTTAAGTGGTTTTTGACACAAAAATCGAATTCTAGTTGTATTTAAGGTATTTTTCTTATTGGGCAAGAGAGGGGGAGAGCCTATATCAACATCCAACCCTTGTAATCATAATATACACACGTTACGTAATATAACCTAGTTTTTGGGAAGAGAGAAAAGGAGATAAGGAATTTCTCCAAGCTAGTGACAAGCAAGGATTATTCTTGGAACCTTTGTACTCTTCTATTTTGGGGATTTAATTCTAAACCTTATTTCTTCTTCTATATTTTTACTTGTTTATTTTAGAATTATGTTTTCCATAGAACCCATGATGGCAATTAGGTCAATTATGGGCTAATTCGTTATCATGGGGTTTTAATGGATTTTGCTATGGATTCTAGAAATTGAGTGTTATTTATGCCTTGGTGTGTGATTGATTGTATTGATTGCCTAGTATGTTTATGCTTATTCGTTATAAGTGCATCGCGAACACTTGTAATTGTTTGTTTAATCCTAGTGAATGCGAAAGTGGATCTAGGGTTTAGAACAATTCATGCTAGCATAGGTTTTTGCATGTGAAAAACATGTATTAATTTGTGATGTAATTATAACCGTCTTGCATCGACTATGTGGTTTAATGGGTGCTTGATTCTCAACCGGTATGTGTTCAATTGCTATAGACATATAGGGACTACACATATTTGGTGACTACTTGACTTCTATCAATTGTGGATGATCAGTAGGATGGTATATGCACAACGAAAGTTGGTATGTATCAGTTTAGTGCATCTAATCAGTAATCAACTCTGTCACATGCTAGGCTAAAGGGCATAAGATTCTAGATGAAGTAGTAAATGAAATTGAAATCCCATGTTTGTTTATTATAAAGTTAAAGTTAAGTTATTTCCTCGTAATTGGCTTAGTTGGTAATTAATCTTTAGTAAATCAAAACCAAAATTGTGATTGTCTTAGCAGTGAGTGTAAATCATAAGCTGGTGCATAAGTGAACATAACGAACAATTTGAGTCTCTGTGGGAACGAATCCTATTTACTCTATATTACTTGTTGACCACGTTCTCTTACGTGAATAAGTGCGAACAATAGCCCATTCTACTTCATCATTGGTGGCTGTAGAAGACATGCTCACACAGGCTAACTTGCCCTGTTTCTTTCTGAGTTGGTTCTTTTCCTTTTCAGATATTTCATTATATCTGCCCCAATCAATGTCAATCTCTGCATCAAGGACTTCCCAATGTTCGAATGGGGTAGGTGATGAAGGTGGAGATGTCGGTTCAGAGTTGATTACTGGTGAGATAGACGAGGCGGAAGGCGCGCCCTCAGAGGAATATGTATCAGAAGAATGAGTGTCACTGGGAGAATTGGGGTCCGGAGCATAATCGTTGTCAGATGGGTCTGTGTATATGAGATTTGAAGTCTTTTCAGGTATTGGTGTTGGAATTTTTTCAAGTATTTGATTTTTGAGGGGAATACCATCAAAGGAGTCTTCATCAGAGAAATTCATCCTGCCTTCGTTAAAATCTTCAATAAGGCGCGCCTTGTCTTCAGGAGAAATAAACGAAAAAGGGCTCCTATAAGGTTCAGGAGATAAGGGGGGTGGCAATGGAGAATGGATCCCTAAACGTTCGTTGAATTCCCTAAATGGGTGAAAAGGCGGAGACGCGCCCTCCAGCTGCAAAATTAAATGAAAGAAGGGACTTAGGGCGCGTCCAAGAATTAAACAAATAGAAGAATTCTTTGCAAAAATTGAGATCTAGATGTCTAAGGCGTGTTCTGGGTAAAAGGCGCGCCCTAGAGTATAATGATTAACAGCATAAGGATGCACCTAAAAAGATTTTCTAAGGTATTCTAGAAGTGTCATGAAGAATCAAATTTATAAAATTACGTCGTGGTATCAGAGGAATCCAAGGCGCGCCCTGTATTAAAGGCGCGCCCTGAAAGTTGATTCACCGTGTTATTTTGACAAACATATTTATGAAGAAGTTATTGTGGCAAATGAAGATCAAGCATGCATACATACATATATATATATACAAGTAATATTGAAGAACATGAAGACAACCAAGAGTCAAATCGCAAAATCGGACAAAATGCATGGTGAAAGTACAAATTAAAGGCATCAAAACATACCTTGGAAGTTCCGGAACAAGATTTGTGGAAGAAAAACAAAGGAAACTGTCGAGATTGGCCGGATTATTGCTCGGAAGAAGAGATCGTCGGAGTAGAGTTTTTGGGAAAGAGAGAGTAGAAAAAGAGTAAAATAAAACAGAACAGGGGTATTTATAGAGATTTAGAAAAATAGTGGAAAACAGCTGTCAGCCACTTAAGTCGTTTAGGATTCTAAGGACGCGCCCTCTGCCAAGGCGCGCCCTGATGGAGATTTGTGAAAAATTTTGGGCTTTTCAGAAGAAATTCCATACATCATCTCTGATTTCGTATGGAATTGGGGGGTAGTTGTTATAGCCAAAATTTGGTTCGGGTATTTTCAAGATGAATTCGGGTCAAATATGGGTTCAATTTGGGGAATTCTAGAGTAAATTAGGGTTTTGACTTAAGTTGGAGGAATTAGGCCGCGCCCTGGATTTCCTTATAGCTAGGGCGCGCCCTAAATATGGTGATAAATCTATTCAAGTTGGTTTTCTAAGAAGACATTGAAGAAATCTCTCCTAGGATTCTATTCAAATTAGGATTCTATTTAGGTGGGATTGCACTCAAGCTGGAATTCTAGAAGTTGAAGAATTCCCTCCTGTCGTATCTCAGGAGGGGGATGTCCGTCGCAGAAGGCCTCCAGGGGTTTGCCTGGATATAAGGACCCTTCTTAGACGCTAAGGGAAGCATCCGTGCGCCCTAAGGTGGAAAGATGGGGACTATTTGGTGTGTGCTTTGGGAGCTCTGTTCCTGTAGCCAATGGGCGCGCCCTCATTGGGGAACTTTGGAGTAATCCTGCACTTTGCACCCAAAAGCTCTGGATCACCTGTCCTGCTATCTGGTGGGTGCTTCTAGTTCGGGGGACAGGGATGCGTTCTGCACTTGGGGTAAATCACGGCTATACCTGCATCCTTGAAATCAAGAAATAGCTGGTAGCGGATAGGACTAGTCCTCGACGGGGGAAGTTTCCTTATCTGTGAAGTCTTGAGATCTTGGATGAGCCTTGGGCCTTTGTGGTTAGGCCTCATAGTAGAACATTCCGGAAGCTGGTTCGTTATCCAAGCCCATTTGGGTTTCTTGCTCTCCAAGAACTACGTATGGCTTGATCCCCTATAAATACCGGGGTACGTAGGCCGATTGAGGGGTCGAAAGTCGAGAGCTCACGGGCAACCCTTACGAACCCTAATCAATCTCAGCCACCACTTACTTACAGCCACCCACGCAACCACTTTTTCCGACGAAGAACCGCTGCTATAGATCTTGTTTCCGGTGACGTACCCGAAAATTTGTTGTTCCCAAATTCCTCCGTCAACAGGGTGCTTAGCAGTCCATGTTCACGTGTAACAGAGCCATCCACATTAAAGACCATGCCAAGGTAGGAAAATGGATCGGTGGCCGGATTGATAGCTGCAACAGCCATTGTATTCTCTGCTATTGTAGTTGTTGCCATTTTGTTATGCAGAGTTAGCTAGGAGTAATTTTTTTATTTTTTTTTTGTGTAGAATTAGTTGTACAAATGTACATGATACATATAGACCAGTTGCTTGGGGCTGACCCACTGTCCAGTGGCTAGTCCAAATTATGCAGATACTGGTAACTTACCTGTAGACTGCAACTTACCTATTACAATAATTGAAAGAAATTTGTTGCTAGCTAGCCATAAGATATATGTTTAGGATAAGAGAAGGTTACATATTATCTTAGTAGCGTCATAAATAGATATTTTTTAAATACAGTCGGTACGAAAAGATGAGAGACGTGCAACGATATCTACTACTAAACTGAAAAAGAAAAATTGTCTAAGTTTGAGAGGCATGCAACAATATCTACTACTAAAATAAGAAGATAAAATATAGGCATCGGCTAGTGGTTAAGCATGGCCTTACAATTGCATTGCCTGAGATGTTAAATATTATGATGGGGACTTTAATGGTCAGTTACTTTCTAGAGGATAGTTTTGAAGGTTGCCCTTTAATTTCTAGCACGGCCGTACTGTTTAGTTCATGACCTCAAAAGCAATCAATCTTTGTGTATTATTTTGTGTGATTGAGAGCAACTCCAACCCATCACTAAATTACTATAATAGTGATAGATATAGTGACAAACTTACTCCAATGCAATACTAAAATGGTGATCCAAGATCACCAAATGAGTTTTGGGTCACCAAATTTAGTGACAAAAGTACATTTGGCGCCGTCTGTGGGAATCGTGTAGAAAGTATTACTATTTAAAGCAATATAAAAATATCATGGCTGAAACGGAAACGAAGAGGATTGAAGGACCAGAACGTTTTTAAAGAAGTAAAAGCTAAAAAACATGGCTCAAAGTTGATTACACACAACACGTGTTTGCGGATATATGGATGTGATTTATGTTAGGAATTCTCGTTTCCTGTCTTTGCGTAAATTAAATACGGAGATTATAATAGTCAATAATAATAACAGATATTGACAGATGAACACCAAGATTTATACGTGGAAAACCCCCTTAAGCCAAAGAGGAAAAAACCACGGGATCTGCTCCGAATGTTTCCACTATAATGATAATAATGGTTACAATATTCTCTCTCAAGTTTACGAAGTAACACTTGAGGCACAACTGAATAGAAATACAGCGATTCACTACTCCTTCGGTACTGGACCGGATAACCTGGACGAACTCCCTTTGTAGCAACTACAACAGCTGGACGAACTCCTAATGCTGCAGCGGGACAGATTCCGATGGCTGCAGCCTAACACTCACACAAACTCCCTCGAAACGAAAGAATAGAGTAGCACGAGGGCCCCCTATCCTGACCTGCTTAAAACTACCACAAGGTAAGTTTCCTACTAGACGGACTATCTAGCAGCTATATATACTAAGAAGTATGAGAGGAAGAAGAGATTTTGGTATGTTTTGGTAATGAAGGGAGATGAGGTATTTATAGGAGGTGATATGTGGTAGGTGGAGAGGGGGTTGGTGAAGGTGAGGGTTGGTGGTGAGTGTGAAAAGAAGAAAACTGAGGCCGGCTGACTAACAATCTCCCCCTCTTTCCAAACTCACAACTAATCACTTGCACTCCATACCTACGCCCCGCTTGCACAACTCCAACTTTTCCCGTGGAACGACCTTCGTCATCATATCAGCCGGATTCTTATCCGTGTGTATCTTCTCTATCTGTATCACCCCATCTTCAACTTGTTCCCGTAGCCAATGGTAACGTACATTAATATGCTTAGTACGACTGTGACAAGTAGCATTCTTGCTCAAGTCAATAGCACTCTGGCTATCACAATACAACTCAAAGTTGTCTTGCTTCTGACCCAATTCTTGGAGAAACCGCTTTAACCAAACCAGCTCCTTGCCTGCTTCACAAGCAGCAATATACTCTGATTCGGTTGTTGATAACGCAACACACTTTTGCAACTTGGACTGCCATGCTACAGCTCCCCCCGCAAAAGTGAAAAGCATCCCTGACGTGGACTTCATCCCATCTGGATGTCCTGCCATGTCAGCATCTGTAAAACCTTGCAAAACTGGTTCACCGTGTCCATACTTCAAGCATAACCCGGAAGTGCCCTTGAGATATCTGAGAATCCACTTAACTGCTTCCCAATGCTTTCTTCCTGGATTTGACAGATATCTACTCACAACTCCAACAGCATGAGCAATATCTGGTCTTGTACAAACCAATGCATACATAAGACTCCCCACTGCGGATGAGTAGGGAACTTCTTCCATATCCTTCTTCTCCTTGTTTGTTGACGGACACATTTTCTTGTCTAGTTTAAAATGTCCCGCCAGTGGTATGCTAACTGGTTTAGCATCATCCATATTGAACCTTTTCAATACCCGTTCAATATATCCCTGTTGTGAAAGCCACAACCTCCGAGTTGTTCTGTCACGAACAATCTTCATCCCTAGGATTTGTTTTGCTGGACCCAAATCTTTCATATCAAAGAACTTGGACAAATCTTCTTTCAGCTTGCGGATCATGTTAGCATCTTGACCGACCACTAACATATCATCAACATAAAGCAGCAAGATAATGAAGTTACCGTTAGGAAACCTTTGCACATAAGCACAGTGATCGGATGCAGTTCTCTTGAACTTATGATTCCTCATGAATGAATCAAACTTTTTGTACCACTGTCTTGGCTCTTGCTTAAGCCCGTATAAACTCTTCTTGAGTTTACAAACCATGTGTTCCTTCCCTTTCACTTCAAATCCTTCTGGCTGGTGCATGTAGATCTCTTCCTTCAAATCTCCATGAAGGAATGCAGTTTTTACATCTAACTGCTCAAGCTCAAGATCCATGCTAGTCGTTAATCCGAGAACTGTTCGGATTGATGTCATCTTTACAACCGGAGAAAAGATTTCATCGAAATCAATGCCTTCCTTCTGTGCAAAGCCTTTAACCACCAAGCGTGCTTTATACTTTACAAGCTTTTCATCATCCCTTTTTACTTTGAAGACCCATTTGTTCCTCAAAGCCTTCCGTCCTCTCGGAAGTGTAGTCAACTCATAAGTTTCATTCTTGTTTAAAGAATCCATCTCCTCTTGCATTGCTTTCAACCAGCAATTGCTTTCTTTATGAGTCTTGACTTCCTCAAAGGTCTCGGGCTCCCCCTCATCAGCAATTAAGATATACTCGGATGAAAGATATCTTCCTGATGGTCTCCGTTCTCTCGTAGAACGTCGTGGCTGAGTTTCTTCAGCTTCAGGCTGAGGCGGTAGCTCCCCCTGCTCAGCAGCCTCATCATCTGTCGTATCATCTCCATCATCTTCTAATGTATCTGGATTTCTAGCTTGCCTTAGGAATTCCCGTTTCCTGTCTTTGCGTAAATTAAATACGGAGATTATAATAGTCAATAATAATAACAGATATTGACAGATGAACACCAAGATTTATACGTGGAAAACCCCCTTAAGCCAAAGAGGTAAAAACCACGGGACCTGCTCCGAATGTTTCCACTATAATGATAATAATGGTTACAATATTCTCTCTCAAGTTTACGAAGTAACACTTGAGGCACAACTGAATAGAAATACAGCGATTCACTACTCCTTCGGTACTGGACCGGATAACCTGGACGAACTCCCTTTGTAGCAACTACAACAGCTGGACGAACTCCTAATGCTGCAGCGGGACAGATTCCGATGGCTGCAGCCTGACACTCACACAAACTCCCTCGAAACGAAAGAATAGAGTAGCACGAGGGCCCCCTATCCTGACCTGCTTAAAACTACCACAAGGTAAGTTTCCTACTAGACGGACTATCTAGCAGCTATATATACTAAGAAGTATGAGAGGAAGAAGAGATTTTGGTGTGTTTTGGTAATGAAGGGAGATGGGGTATTTATAGGAGGTGATATGTGGTAGGTGGGGAGGGGGTTGGTGAAGGTGAGGGTTGGTGGTGAGTTTGAAAAGAAGAAAATTGAGGCCGGCTGACTAACAATTTACAGTTAAAAGGAACAACCCACAAATACACGACTAAAAGTTGATTACAAGATCGATGAAATACTGCATACGGTCTCGGCAATTAATATATACAGACCTCTTGAAAAGATAAGTTTACATTTTCTCTACTTATATTCTCATGTTAGCTAGTCCATGCATCTTTTATTCGTGATAATTTTAATCTTATCACATGGGTGTATATAATAGTTTATGCAACTCTCTATTGTTTATTTTGAATGTTAAAAAATTTTGTTGTACGTGTATATTTATACTTGAACTTTAAAAAAAAACTTGAGGATAATCTTGATATTCTTTGCCTATAAGTTTTAAGTTTTAAATTTATGGATTTATTTTTACAAAAATACAATACTGTCCATCAGTTTTATATGATATACACAACACTTGGATTGATTAAAAAAATGTATATATGCAAGAGAAGCTGTTACAGAAGAACTGATTTTGTCAGGGAAAAGGAGAAGTTTTGCTGGTAATTTTCAACATAGCATCTGGAAAAGAAAAAAGCACCACACTTATGTGTTGGTTGCTGCAAAAATAATTATTTTGATTGTTAGGAGATTCATGTGCTGTCAAGGAAGCAGCTACTGAATTTATACTTCATGATGAAGAAGAAATCTTTCTGCCGAACAGTGGAGAAAGCAAAGGAAGAAAAGCAAGTAATGCTGGTGGGGTTCTCACAAGAAAAAAGGAAGAAGAAAATGGAGTCCTAAGATAACAATGTTGGCTCTGCATTACATGAGAATATCATGATAAAACTCAGTTGTTGCAAGAAACATAAAGGAGCTCCATGCTAAAAAAAAAGTAGTTTTGACCAATAGAAGAATAAAAATTGTGAACTGAAAAAGCTGGCACGTAATGCAAGCAAGAGATGATGATCCAATTAAAGGTGGTGCTAATGTACTACCTAAAATTGCTGGTGGTTATACGACCGCAAAAATTATGATCCGGCAAGAACTTTCTTCTCACTGACCAACATTTTACGAGCACAACTACATAGGTATATAAGCAAAAGTTGGTAGCAATTGAACACTACAGTGAGCATATATCAGAAAACTTGTCGCTTGACAAAGACACGAGTGGTCTCTGATGCATCCAGATGATATACGAAAAAGTTTTGACACATTTAAGGTAGCCGTTTACAGTTTGTAATGGCCAGAAATTCAAATAGAAGCTCGCAATGGAGGCCTTGGGAAGAATTTATGAAAAGACCAAGGGTCTAAAAATATTGTGCGATTGGAAGAAGGCTTTCATTCAACACCTTTAATCTAAAATGAATAGAAAAATGAGTTCCAGGATAAGTCATGGAGCTGCAGGTCAAAGAAAATTTGTAGCACTTAATTTCGGACAAAGAACACAGATCTGGTTCGTAAAAGAGTCACTTGGATTCCACATATCAATACGAGACAACACAGTTGTTTCACAAACTGGGCTGACTCTCCGAGTTATGCTTACCACAAGAGTCTATGACTCAATTCAATCAACCTCAAGCGTCTTATCTTAGTTCAGCAAAAAGAAAGAAATTCAAAATGAAATATATTGAAGAAATGCCAAGCATGACATTCCGAGGAATAAATATGCAGAAAACAGAAATCATGACTTCCTGTGAAAACTAAAAAAAATCAGCAGAAGATTGCCCAATATGAAGAACACGGAGAACAGAGATGAAGTGGGTGACTTGGAAAAATCAAGTTCAAGACGAGAAGGCTTAAAAAGAGACAACAACTGGTTTGGAAGTTAGAACCAAGAAGAAATGTTCCTGCAATGAGATTGAAAATAAAAAAGCACATAAGGCAGTGAAGATGCAAGGATAATTTTCTACAATCATTCACTAGAAAGGAAAAAGGAAGCTTGTGGAAAATCGACAAAAGTTCAAAAATCTTGTTGGAATCCATGATGTTCACCAGACTTTTACAAGAACTAGCCATCACAAATTTTGGAATGTGTTTAAAATACATAGCAACGGAAATAAGCACAAAATATAGAAGAAAACAATGATAAAAAGAAGTGGTTTGTCTGAGTACAAGAATTACAGAGAATGTGGATGAAGTCCAGACATCAAACTTAACTTCATGACCTATTTAAATTTTCCAATCTAAGTGGATGCATCAAGAAACATTTTTGCGAAGAAAGGTCGACAAACTTTGAGTTGCAGGAGATTTGAGAGCCTGCCCTTACCGATGTCATGACCCTGTTGTGAGAACTAAACGAATCACAAGGAATTGATGCTCCACAATTATCAATAAAAAAGGTTACAAAGGAATAAATATCCAGAAGAAGGAAATTAATGAAAGAGGAAAAACTCAACCTACAAGAAGGGATGCAGACTTATCCTGAACCAAGCTGTTAACTTGTGACGTGATTGTGCAAATGATTTAAAAGGCAACAGCAAGGAGATGAAAGTGCGGAACAATCACCTCTGCTTGCCAGAAAATTAAGATAAGTGTCATTTTTCGATACTTAAATATTATATGCCATGTGTAAAAGTTATTTTTTAAATTATGCTGACATATCCTCTAAGAATATTTTATATCTTCTGAGCTAAAATTCTTCAACTGGTAGCCAATGTAAATAATATTTCTTGTGAAGCTATCGTTTGAGAAAATGGAACAGCAACGACGATCACTCGGGGACAAAGAATTAAAATTGATCAATTGTAGCCCTAAGTACCCTAACTTCCTGATCAATTGATAAGGTACTTGGGTGACCAACTTGATCAAAAACGATCCGACTTAGACCAGTGATATATTCTTACGAACCGTATGAACAAATCACTGTGGGGCCAGGATAATACCAATATATATGAACCGAAAAATCGCTTTTTGAGCTGTGATGGTACATAAAAAGTCGGGTACTGGCAACCGAAAGATGAGTGATTGGTAAGCAAAGTCTTTGGACAATTTTTTTAGCTTGCGGACGACCTCTCATCCGTCCACGAGCAGAGTTAATATTTCACATTTATATTTAACATTTTTGTGGCTCAGAAGCATAGGCTTTGAACTTACTCATGCCATAAGGCGGTATGACTAGTAGAAAGCTCTCGATAACAATGTTAGCCCAAACTTGGTGCATGGGATTGACGAATCCAACTTCATCCAGGTTAACCTTAAGTTGATACAAATGACTCTTGTTATCAATGATTTATAAGGGAGAAACATGCTATGGATGGTAAAAAAATGTGACAAGATTAGAAATATTATCTAATAAACATATGCATGAATAGTCAAAATTTGAGAATTTCAAAAATGCACTTGTCGAAAAAAATACTCTAATTAAGTATTCATCGAAGGAAACCTCCAATAAATACTGGGGACATGTTGATACGAGATATAAGTCCGATCCCTTATGGGTATCGGTCCATATTAAATAAGCCCAATTGGGTATATAATAAACGGGAAATATTATAACTAGGTGACTTGCTCCTAAAGAATAGGAGTATGGGCCTAAAAGAACTACGTGGGCTTGATTCCTTATAAAAGGATACGTAGGCACCTTGAGAAGGGGATCCGAAATTCTATTCTCTCTTAGAATTAACTCTTTCAAGCGCAGCCCTAAAAACACATAAACCCTAATTCTTCAATTCCCAAATTTTGTAGCTCTATACGAATACCCGTTATCATGATGCCCGTCCGAGACGAAAATTGGCATCAACAGGATGGTAGCTAACTGATTCGATTTTTGAAATCCGATTAATCCTATTAATTTATTTAAAATGATATGTTTAATTGTAAATTAGACTAATGTATTAAATATTATTATAATATCCGATAATGCTCCGATTTATCACATGAGCCGGACACCATCACATGAGGATTTTCGATCTTAGAAATGGAAACCAATAATTTTATGAAATAAATTTTTAAAACCCGCAGTATATTATGCAAAGACATAATTCATATTTGGTATTTTTTTTTTGAATTAAGTATGTTTATCTATATTTAGTATATAGATATTGGGAAGTACATGAATCGAAATCAGATAAATTCAAACGAAATTTTAATAAATTCCAGCAAAATTTATAGAACGGAATAGCGTTTCCGCGATTCTACTACCCAACAAATTCTGTTCCACTTAATCCCCTCTTTCATGGTCACATAACTTTCCGGCTAAGGACATTCTCTTTCTGATATCCACCACCCAGCCACGAATTAATTAAAGAAATCACTATCTATTCCCTTATTCCGCAAATCCTTTAAGTTCTTCTCCCACGCGTTTTCATCCTCCCTACGTGCAGTATACTCCCAATATTTGGTTGGTAGATCTGTTGCCAATTTGTACATCCGCAAAATTTTTGCGTTTTTGCTTGATATGTTAGAGCATCTTTTACTTATCTTAGCTAATTCCTCTCCCATTTGTGGTTTAAGGACAGTATAGATTTTAGACTTTCTGTTTTTTCTTCTTCTAGTCTTTTTAGTGTATCTTCTTTTTCTTTACGTATTTTTTTCTTTACGTTTTCAAATTTATGTAATGACGATGTAATGCCAGTAGTGCCAAATGTTTTGATTTTTGAATACCGGGTAGCTTAGTAATTTTATCAGATAAATTTTCTTATTCAAGTTCGTTTTTGATAATATCGAAACGAGCATGAACGTATTTAACGAATTGACTTTGATAATTAACACACTATTGTAAATTAACATACACTAATTTTTTTCTAAACAAACTCGATCGGATTTAAAGAACAAGTTGAACTCGTGCCAAACATCTTAAAAAATTCAGTTCAATCTGTTACTGAACACAAAATATTACTGGAACGAATTTATTGAGTTCAAATTCGGACCAACTCATCGTACTTTCGATTCATTTACTGCTCTTTTTAGACACGACAGACTCGTGGACATGTTGAGTTGAAAAATCACTAATGTTTTATTTTAATTATTTCATTAAATTACATCTTTTTCGATTGCTTATGTCATAAAGTTTATTATGCTAGTGAGAAGGTAATCTATATCATGTAATATTATCAAAATATCAAATTTGAAAATATCATATTTGATTATCATGAAATTTAGGTTTCAATTTTTTGCAATTACATTATTATAAAAAAATCATGTTTTAAAGGAATGCAATAGTACCAAATTACCAAGTTTGGTTTTCGGTTCGATTCCTTGCAGTTACAATATTATACAAGATTTATTTACATTATTTTTTGGTTTTATTTCGAATTCGATTTATTACAATTATGTAATTATGCAAAATTTAATACTTTATTTCTTTAATTTCACATCAGATTCGATTCCACGTAACAACATAATTAAATATTACTTATTTATTTATATTATTAATAATATAATCTCGGCTCGTATTCAATATGTGCTCGTGTGCTTCACATGGATTATCAGTTAATATTAAATAATTTAAAAAATTAACAAGATATTACTTTAAACTCCTTCATGAGACTAGTTCAAAATATGAAAGTCCACAATATAATTGTTAATATTTATTTATTTATATTAATAATTGTTGTGGAACGAAAAGTAGGGTATAATTATTGCGTATTTAATACTAGGGTTTGTGGAAGCTTCGAGCTTTAATGGCTGATCTAGTGTTTCGTGACTTAACTCGGTCCTCACCAGATGCCTACGTATCTTGCAATTATCAAGAATCAAGCCAAAAACGTAGTTCTGAATGTGAAGGAGCAGGTCCTTATATAGGTGATGAAAACCCTAGAATTAGGGTTAAAATAGGAGACTTGATGGGCAAGACACAGCTTAGGCCCAATTCTAGATCCTTCCAGATGGAAGGTGGATTAACATTGAAGTTATATGCCTTGGAGGCTACTCCAAGGATGATTTAACTCCCTTTTGGAGTCAATAACGGAGTCCTTTATTTGGATGATTTAACAGCTACGAAATTTATATTAATATTAGGGTTTTGGGCCTCATTGCTGGGCTTTAACCTTGGACCAACCTAAGTTCATTAAATACGATATTAAATGTATTTTTAGGGCTTACTTTCAGCCCATATCATTTGCCCCCCAACTTCTAGGAAAACTGATCAGGTTTTCATCTAAGTTATAATTTGTCACTCTTGAGATTTGGGGTCTATCTCTTATCTGAGATTTTTAACCTACCCTAAATTCGGGATTTTTGGTACACTAGTGTTTCACAGATATCGTCTTGAATGTAAAGTGTGGAGCGACCTACACATTTACTACGACTTGCCTCACTCGAGGCTTATCAGCAATTTTTATGCCTCACAGAAAATTTATCATTTTCTTGTAAGTTTGGGATTTTTCCTGGTGCTCCCGAGCATTTTCCTTCTGATTGATTTTATCAAAAATATTTTTGGAGTATATGCCTTTTGGAAATAATTTTTCCAATTTATTCTGAAATTCACAATCATTTGAAATGATATTCCTGAAAAGAAACTTTCATCATAGAAAATTCTTCGACCAGGATTCCTGATCGAATTTCGACCAGGATCCTGGTCGACTTATCTCAAAAAAGTCATTCTGATCGAAGCACTTTCGACCAGGATTCCTGATCGAATTTCGACCAGGATCCTGGTCGACTTAAGCCGTTTTTGACGTTCTGCTCGAAGACCTTTCGACCAGGATTCCTGATCGAATTTCGACCAGGATCCTGGTCGACTTAAGTCGTTTTTGTCGTTCTGCTCGAAGACCTTTCGACCAGGATTCCTGATCGAATCTCGACCAGGATCCTGGTCGACTTTTTTCATGGACTTTTCTTGAAAGCCTTATTATTTCAATGGGCCTGTGAATTGGGCTCGAAAATTCTCCTGGGCCTTAGTTGTATTGTAATTTTTCACTGGGCCTTTTACTAGTGACTCTTAGTCGAAAATCGACCAGTATCCTGATCGACTTAAGTGCTTTTTTATCACTCTAGTCGAAGCCATTTCGAGCAGAATTCCTGATTGAATTTCGATCAAGATCCTGGTAGATTTAGGTTTTTTTTTTGTCAATGCTATATCAACTGAAACTTTAAATCAAATTTTCGATTAAAATCTTAATCGATATTATTAACATTATTATTTCAGGGTTATTCTAGAATATTTCTAGAAATTCTAGGATATTCTAGACCTTTCCTTCCCTTGGGCCTATGGGCCTTTTATGGGCTTTAACCGGCTGTTGCCGGTTTCTTAGGATTTCAACCGGCTATCAACCTGTTGAAATATTTCTATAAAAGAGTGAAGTGAGACTCATTTCTCACTTCATACTTAAATACTTTACTTTCCTCCCATATCCTTCTTAATTTGCTCTCCACATTTAGGCGATTTCCGGCGGCTTTTCCGACGAAATTCTTCGTTTTCTGGGCTTTTCTGCAGAATTTCTGGGTTTTTGTTTGAAGATTCATCTCTTTCAGTCATTTTCTGCATTTCAAGCATTCATCCGTTGAAGGTCAATGGCGGACAAGAACGCACAACGCCTCGCTAAGATGAATTCTGCCTCCAAAAAAGGTAACGACATCGAAATCCGTTCAACTTACATGAATTTAACCCAGATGATCAGTATTCGTGGCGATGAATACCCTTCTTTATCTGACTTAGATGCATACAATTGTTGTAACAAATTCCATGATGATGATACAATAGCAAATTATAATAAAACTTATAATGTTAGGCCCCCATTCAAGTTGGTTAAGGCTGGGCCTGGCGACAGGCCTTGCCATTGGAGGCCCAACGCCTTATGTATATTTAGAGATGCTTTTCTAGCTGGGCTTAGGTTTCCTTTTAATGAATTTGTACCCCGTTTACTTGCTGACGTGCAAATCAGCCCATGCCAACTACCACCGAACGCATGGCGCTCGATTTTATGTTTCATGGTATTGTGTCTTAGGAAAAAGTTTCCACTTTCCGTGCCTCTTTTTAGGAAAATTTTCCAATTTTACAATAGTACATTGAACCAACCGGGCTGGGTTTACATTAGACAACGGCCCAAGATTTCACATATCTTCAATGGCCACTCTGTTGTTGATAACAATCCCAAATGGAAGGAAGAGTTTATGTATTTGGTTTGGGAAGGGGGTGATTGGGGCACCCTTTTCCGCAAATCCTTTGGAAAAGCAGTCGATGGCAACCCTAATAAGATTGCTTTGAACGCGGAGGAGCAGGCTGCCTATAACTCCCTTACTGAGGATAATGGGCAGACTCTTTGCTGGGACCTCATCAATGAGGAATCTTTAAGGGCTGTTGGCCTTTCCACTGTATCAGACCAGGGTAATTTCTTATTTCTTTGTGATTCTTAATTTTTATACTATCTTATACCAATATCTTTGCTTGCGTTTGTGCAGCTGCTTTGAAGATAATGAAGGCTACTGAGCCTGATGATGAAGAAACCGCATGTATGAGAAGGGCCAAGAGGTCCCTTGATGTGAGGGGTAAAGCCACTGAGCCTAATTTCTTGCGACCACATAAGGTGCAGAAGCAAGATTTGATAGCTGTTGATCTGGAAGGTGGGCCTCAACAGGTGAATGTTCAATCCACTATTTTCAGGGCCCCTTGGAGTTTTAGGAAGCAGGATTCTGTTGTCGGATCCACGAAGCATTCTATGGACTGGTCCTTGAACTCCATTACTCCATGCGACTACAAAGATTTTGTATCAGGAGGTAACATGTTGGAGAATGAAAACCTGGGCGCTCAGGCCTTAGCCTCTGTAAGTTTTCCCTTTCTTTCTTTCTTTTAATTTAGCATTACTTGACGTTATGCTTCTCTTTGATTTAAAAATCCTTTTGCAGGCTAATGTCCATTTTCAGGGCATGGTTCACCAGGCTAAGTCCTGGAAAAACCAGTCCAAATCTTTCGAGATTAAGTACCAGAAGGAGAAAATTCGTAGCAAAGAATTTGAGGACAAGCTGAAGGGGAAAGAGGATGAATTGGCAGCTGCCCATGCCGAGTTAGTGGATCTGAGGTCAAAGAAGGAGGATCTCATTGATGCTTATATGGACTCCATAAACTTTCAGAACTTGATGGAGAAGCACGATGAGGTCCTTCTTCCAGTCCAATATACTAGCGGCTGGAATGAGGCCTTAGAGACGGTGCTCAAAAAGCATCCTGGACTATTTTCTGCTGACGACTTCCCGAGTCCACATCCACCTGTTACCCTTCCTGTTGGAGAAGGTGAGAGTGAGGAGGGAGATGAAGGTTTAGGTGATGGGGAGAGGATTCTTGACCCCGAGGCTACTCCCCTTCGAAGGGATTCCGACACCACCAAGACTTCACCTTCCCGTTCTGCCAGAGGTTCCAAGGCTCAGGAGGACGTAGAGGAGTCTGCTTCGTCCAGAGCTCCTGGGACTTAGATTTATTTTCCATTGGCCCTGCGTGGCATATGATCTCATGTTTTTTATTTTGGTTTCATAACTTATAACTCATTATAGCTTTCGGGCTTTTATTTATTTGTGCATTTCCAATCTTTCTTTTCCTACTTAATTGTTTTGTCATTTGTATTTGGCCCTAATCAGGCTTGCAATTTTATTTATGCATGGATACATATCAGACATAAAAAATATAAGCAAGGGAAATATTGGAAATCGAACTGCATAAGTGTATAAAAAAAATTCTGAAACGGGTTCCACCCTTACACAAATATTCTAGTTCCTACTCGGAGTTTAAAAACTCTGAAATGGTTTCGTCGACCTTATTGCTACTTTCCTAATAAATATAAGCAACGTCCTACCCAGGACAATCAGATGTAATAAACTTTGAGATTCGATGCGTGCCAGGTACGGGGCACCTCGTCTCCTTCCAAAGTTTCCAGCTTGTATGACCCACGGCCTAATGTTCCTTTGACACGATATGGGCCTTCCCAGTTTGGTGCCAACTTTCCCTTTTGTCCCACTCCTGATGCCTCGATCTTTCTGAGTACCAAGTCTCCTTGACGGAAGAACCTTTCTTTCACCCTCAAGTTGTAATAAAAAGAGGCTTTCTTCTGATGTTCAACATTTCTAGCATGGGCTTCATCCCTTACTTCATCGATCAAGTCAAGGGCTACACAAATGGTCGAACAGTTCAAAGAGCAAACCTCCACTGTCTACCAGTAAGGTCGGTATGCTTACTCAAGCGAAGGTTCAAGGAGCAAACCTCTACCTATCGTATGCTATATCTGATCGAAGAATATATCACCAAATCAAATTCTGTGTCTGTCTGGTGTGTGCTACTACGATATCAATCTCATCCATGTGGGGGATTGTTGGAATATGGATTCGATTATAAATTGAATTCATTGATTCGGTAAAATCAATTCCGTTTTTACTACGGATTTTTTACCACCGCCTTAACATAATTAATTAACACGATTAATTAATTAATGAAATTGCCACCGATTTAATTGATTAGCACGGCTAATTAATTAAGGCAATTGTGTTAAGGAAATTGCCACCGATTTAATTGATTAGCGCGACTAATTAATTAAGGCAATTGTGTAGCGCACAAGTCTTCTCATCCTATAAATACTCATCTAGAGCTTTAGGATTATGTACTCGAAAACACATATCCTCCTCTCATATACAGTCTCTCCTCTTCCTCTGGTGATAGTTCTTGCTCGTCTCAAGCTCGCTGAAAGTGACGCTTCCTGTAGCCTCACTACAATCCGTTTTATCTTGGGAGGCGTTTCGCTCGCACATACGGTGAGGGCAAATACGCTTTAAGGAAACAGTCACGCACTGGACTCGGATTTTTCGTTCCTTGTCTTCTCTTTTATCTATTTTAATTATACACATAACTGTTACTCACACACGCATAAATATTATACTATTTGTATTTATCGCAGATTGTCTAACAACTTTTTCCTGACTTATCATGAAATCAAAGAAGGATGTCTCCTCCCCACCACAGCTCTCTCCCTCCCTTTCAAAAACCCCACTCTCAAAACTCCAATTCAGCACCCCCATCCGCTTCTCCCGTCCTTTTCCCAGACGACCCCATTTCCGGCGACGACGATGAAGAGCCGGATAGAGCCCCACTCCATCTATCGTCGATGAATGGGGTGTGTCAAATGAGGACTATGTTGTTTCCGGTAATGGTAGTGCTTCGGGTGATGGTGATGATGGGAGGGGATGGTTTGGTTCGATGATGTCAATACGATAGACAGAACGACGACATAGATGTGATGTACTGGGCAGTGGTGGTGGTGTTGTTATAAGTTAAACACCCAAACACAAAAATATAAGTTATAAGTTATAATTACTTATTTCATATAAATTACTTATTACATTTAAGTGGTAAGTAACTTATTTTAAGATATCTCAAACGGCCTCGGTATAGATGGTATAGATTTAAGTGTACATATGGTTTTGTTACTTAAGTGTTACACTGCTGAAGTAATTTTCTTCGTTTTATCTCTACTGAAAATTTACTGGAGTTTAAATTTATCGAATTTCTCTACTGAATGTCTAGAGTAATTGAATAGATAAATATTCATTTTTAATTTATCCTTTCAAATTACTTTCATTGATAACAAGGAAATTGATAAAAGGGTTAATATCTCTCGGGACGAAGTACACTACGGTAACTTGCTTGCGAATTTACTGAATCAAGTCATCGTCAACAATAGAAATAAACTGAGGAAGAGTTTCCCCTCTGAACATACAATCAGTAAAAGAACATGAGGCGCAAGCTAACGCAAATTGTTAATATATTGCAAAGAGTCCCACTATATGGAGAACCATCTTACGTGTAGAACAACTTAAAATGCATTAAAATTGCCCTTTATATAAGGTTTTTGGCGGGGCCCTTTCACAAAAAAGTCTTATAACCTCTATCCGTTAATCAAAAAAAAAAAATTAAAAAAATTTAAAAAATTATTGCCATGTCATCATTTTTTGCAAATTTTTTAAAAAAAAAAATTTTTTGTAATTTTTTTTATAAATAGATAGAGAATAGAATTATAAGACTTTTTTGTGAAGGTGCCCCTGCAGGGCCCTTATATATAAAGCAATTTTAATCTATTTTAAATGGTTCTCCACGTAAGATGGTTTTTCATGGAACAATGGCCATCTTGCAAATGTAACAACTGCCCCGTGACATAATTTTTCCAACATTTTCGATTATTTAGACGATAGACGAGTTTATACAAAATTTAAAACAAATATTCGATGATGTGATATTTTTGTTGACAAAAACATCATTTTAGGGTTTACACAAAAAACATTTTGCATTGTTGTACTTTGAGTAAAATTACCATTTGTAAATAGAAAATGGTTTCATCTTTCACCCGGTACAAAGACTAGAACACTTCTTGCTAAAGAGCTCGAATAATCAAATGTTAGAGTTGTGATTTAGCGAGATAAAGAAAGAATGACATTTTTATTACAATTTTTTTTTTAACCAAAATAACGATTTGCGGGATGTGTGACCAAAAATACCAACCAGTTACGCAAATGCGTAATAAAAAAAAACAAAACCTGACAATAAATTAGAAAAAAAAAATCTTATTACCCCTAAACTGAATGCGTAATAGGCTCTGACCAGTAAGCACCGCATGAGCAATTATCTATGTTAATTATAAATCCTGAATACTTTTAGCCACAATCTTCCTGTTATGTCCTTCTTCCCACCTTCTTAAATTAACTTTGAAAAGGATATAAATGTAAAATCACTTTAACTCCACGTCAGTAATACACGTCAGAAATCAATCATACCTGATTGTCCGCTATACAGGCTAACCCTAAAACCTATCTTGCTTTTCAATTTTAATCCTGGACGATCATACATCTGCAGAAAACAGAAATACGAATTTGAAAATGAAATTGTTATCCTAAATTTTCAATGGACGATCAATCAAAGAAATTGAAATCTGCATCTGATGATACGAATCCAGATGATGAGTACAGAGTTTCGTCGAATCTTGATTTCAAAAGGAGGAAAACAGGTAGACGTAGCATTGTTGATTCATCAACAAAAGTTTCTATCCTCAGCAATCGAAATAAAGCAATGAGTTTCTTTTGTGAAAATACTACTGACGGTATGTTTAGATTACGATTTTTGCAAATGTATCGTTATTCTATGATTTTTGAATTACTTTTGTTAGTAATATATCAGGATTCTGTACAGAAACACCATTGTCTCCTTCTCGAAGTGATCGTATTCGGCTGCGTGAACATTGTACTCCTTTGTTCAAGGTTAAGAAGAATCCTGGAAACAACGGAAATAAAGAAAATCTTCATCCCATTCATGCTAATACATCTCAAAGTTAAGTAATGTTGTAAACTGAATAATGTTATTGACATTGATGCTTATTGTCCTGTTTTAAGATATTATATCACCATAATTGTGATTTGTTTATATATTGTGAAAATTTTTATTACTTCGGTTAGTAAGATATGTTTCTGTACAGAAACACCATTGTTTCCTTTTCGAAGTGATCATATTCAGGTGCGTGAATAGTGTACTCCTTTGTTGAAGGTTAAGAATAATCCGACGTCTGCTAATACATCTCAAAGTTAAGTAATGTTGTACACTTATTAATTCTATTGACATTGATGCTAATTGTATTGTTTTAAGATATTATCTTACCATAATTGTGATTTGTCTATAGGTTCTGAAAGTCATTTTAATAGCTCATATAATACATTCCCGAATGATCATACAAAGCATATAAATCATGCTTATGTGAACAAATGTGGAAAATCTAAGACATGTACACCATTGGATCCTGTTAGTATTAATACAGAAGGTCCTACTCGCAAAAAGCCAGGAAGGCCAATAAAGCTCACTCCAACGTTTACACCATTGGCTCCTGTTAGTATTAACACAGAAGGTTCAACTCCCAAAAAGCGAGGAAGGCCAATAAAGCTCATTCCAACTTCAACCTACAGCAATATATATAATGCTCAAAATAGTCCTCCGGAACCTTCTGCAGGTTTATATATATATGTATATATATATATATATATTCATCTAGCACATGCATTCTTTCTCTTGAATTTTTATCTATTACGGAGTATAAATTTAAATTTGTTTTACAATCAAGTGCAGGTACCTATGTATCAAAGAATATTAGCATTGATTCTGCAGTAAAAGGACATATTTCCTCAAGCCAGATTAATCGAAGTCCTCTATCAGATATAACGAACAAAGAATGTACGTTCATTTTTATTAATCCTAATTCTATATCTTTTAGAGAGTAATTCTTGAATATATATTGTCTAATCTATGTAAATTCTTTAAAATGTTATTACAGATGTATCCAGACAAACAAAATCAGTCAATGAACCTGTTAAACGGATATCATCTATTCACAATAACAGAACACAGGTTTATCCCACCCAAGGATTTAATTTTGCCTCAAGCCAAAATAATTTGAGTGTACTTACTGATATAAATCCTACTAAGTGTAAGTTTTAAGTTTTAAACAACATTTCTTTTGTGTTATCATAATTATGCCATTTATATCTTAACCACATGTTTCTTATAGTCAAAAAAATGTAACTTCTTTCAATGTATAATAGGTGATAAACAGGAATCAGAATTTCCGCAATTTTCAAGAAGACCTGGTAAAGAAATTTCTGTTGA
This sequence comes from Kitagawia praeruptora, assembly GCA_037693485.1. Classification (NCBI taxonomy): domain Eukaryota; kingdom Viridiplantae; phylum Streptophyta; class Magnoliopsida; order Apiales; family Apiaceae; genus Kitagawia; species Kitagawia praeruptora. The sequence continues at coordinate 23,497,266 of CM075350.1, read as the reverse complement.
TAGAAATGCAAATGATTTTAACTTGAATATGGATTTACAAGGTATGGAAAATCATTAATCAATTAAAATTTCAATTTTGCATCAATTACTACCTGTCATACAATATATGCTAGGAAATAATTTTATACGCAATAATTCAGGTACAAATAAACCACATCCGAGTGTAACTCATCATCATTCCAAAGATAGGATGGAATTGTTTTCTCGCGATCGAGCTCATTCATATTATTCAGCACAAGAAGATTTTGAAAATTATGGTAAATATGCATCTTTCCGTCCAGAATGTCAACTATGGTGATATCCATTATTTGAATGTTAGATTTGATTCAGTTTTTTCATATGCAGATGGAATTCCTCTTACTAACCCAAATGTTGATAGCGATTTTGATGATGATTTTCATTATTTGTTCCGTACGGATTCTGATATTGGATCTGATTCGGAGCCAGATATTCCAAATGAAAACTCTAAAAATAGAGAGAATGCTACAACATCCAGACAATTCTCTGAGTTCATTCCAAATCCACCAGTTTCATCTTATTTTGGTATGTACTAAAAGTGTATTATTGAATCTATGTCTAATACAATTATTATTAGTTAACTTAAAATTTCTTGCAGAAAAAGATCTTTATGATAATACAAAAAGTGAGTCTGATGGTGATGAGTTCAGTAGTGACGGTCATTCTGATGATATATTTTCTGGTGATTCTGAAAATGATAGCCATTCGGAAAATGAGTAGAAAGATGATGTCCATAATAATGCACGACAAACTCAGCAGCATTCTTCCAATGGTGCGACAACTTCATCTAATAAGGAATCATTCAGCAATAGAGATCCAGGTTTTGTGCTTAATGTTGGAAATAGACATTTACCTATTTGTTCTGAATACCGTAGCCTTGGAGGTCCAACATCAAAATGCTCTCATTGCAATGCTCAAATGTGGGAAAGGGAGCGCGTGAATAAAGGAAATAAGAATAAACCACCTGTTTTTCTTTGTGCTGTGGTAAAGGTCAGATTAGGCTTCCTAAGGTAAAACCTACTCCTAAATATCTGCTTGATTTATACATGGACAAGAAGAAATCTCCAAATTTCAGGCATAATATTAGGTCATACAACGCCATGTTCAATTTCTCTTCCATTGGTGGTAAAATAGATCATGGAGTAAATAAAGGTAGAGGACCTAAAGTTTTCCGAATGAGTGGTATTAATCATCATAAAATGGGAAGCCTGTTACCAAATAATGGTGAGCCGCCAAAATTTAGTCAATTGTATATTTATGATATAGAGAATGAGGTTGAGAATCGACTGAAATCAATAAATGTACAACATTCTAGCAAGATAGAACCTGAAATTGTTGAAGGTTTGATCAAAATGCTGGAAGAAAATAATCACTTGGTTCAAAAATTTAGAATGGCCAGAGATCGTTTTAAGAATGATAATGTTATTGATTTGAAGATAGTTATGAAAATCTCAAGGTCTACCAGTGGTCGTGAAAATCACATTCTGCCTTCTGATGAAATTGCTGTAATAATGGTTGGTGATGATGATCCAAAATGTGAAGACCGAGATATTGTTGTTTCAAGTAAGACTGATGGTTTAAAACGCATTACTACTCTGCATCCATTGATGATGGCACTCCAGTATCCGATACTATTTCCGCATGGTGAAGACGGTTTTAGAAAGGGTCTGAAATATTGTGTCAGTGAAGATGATCGCAAAAAGAAAAGAGAGAATGTTACCATGAGAGAGTATTATTCTCATACTTTTATGGTTAGATTGGACCAAGGTATTTTCTCATTCATTACAATATTATGTATTATCATTGATTTCAATGATTCTTTCTACTCATTAATATTTTTGCTTCTACCAGGTCATACTATTAGACTTGGTGGTAGACTATATCATCAGTTTATAGTGGATGCATTTTCTGCTGTTGAACAATCTAGGTTATGGTATATTCGGAAAAATCAGAAGAAACTGAGAGCAGAATTGTACCGAAACCTGTGTGATATAGTTTATAGCAGTGATAATGTTGAAGCAGAAAATGTAGGACAAGGATACATATTACCATCTAGCTTTGTCGGCTCTGCTCGATATATGCAGCAAAACTTCCAAGATTCCCTTGCCGTCTGTCGGAAAATTGGATATCCAGACCTCTTCTTAACTATGACATGCAATCCCTACTGGGATGAGATTCTCCAGATGATGTCATTGCTTCCTCATTGCAAACAGGAGGACTGTCCAGATATAATTGCTCGTGTGTTCAAGCTGAAATTAGACCAGTTGTATGATGATATAAAGAATAAAAATAGGTTTGGAAAGTGCCTCTCAGGTATTATTTGATTTTTTACATATTAATGTGATAATCATGTATAAGAATGAATTAGTATTTACACTGCTCACTAATAATTTTCAATCTAAAACTGTAGTGATGTATGTTGTGGAATACCAGAAGAGAGGTTTACCTCATGCTCATATGTTAATTTGGTTGGACCCTACTGCAAAATCTAAATTGAATAAAGATATTGACAGCTTTGTATCTGCTGAAATACCTGATGAAGTATCTGATCCTAATGGATATGCTGCTGTGAAACAATATATGATGCATGGTCCTTGCGGTATTCAACACAGTTATTCACCATGTATGAAAGATAATAAATGTACAAGAGGTTTTCCGAAACAGTAAGCTTAAATAACGCTCAACTATTTTGTTGCAATATGCCTTATGATTTTCTTTTTGACTACAAGAATTAAGATACATTTTAACTCATGTTTCTTTATAGGTATTGTGCAACTACAACGTTTGATCAATATGGATTCCCTGCTTATAGAAGGAGGAAAACAAACAACACTGTAGATGTCAGAAATGCTGTTTTGGATAACCAATGGGTAGTTCCTTACAATAGGGATTTGATAGTTCAGTATCAATGTCACATAAATCTTGAAGTTTGCAATCATGGTCGCTGTATTAAATACCTGTTCAAGTATTGTTTGAAAGGTCCCGATCGTGCTACTGTTATGGTCCAGGGTTCAAGCAATTCTACTACAGAAAATAACAAATCTAGGAATGAAATTAAAATGTATTTGGACGGCAGGTTAGGATCATTCCTAATTGTAATCTTTTAAAAACATTTATGCAATTTATTTGTCAAATCTTAAAGAGGTTTTTCATCTTTGCAGATATGTTTGTGGAGCTGAAGCTGCTCATAGGATATTTGGTTTTGATATACATCATCGTAGTATATCTGTTGAAAGGTTATCATTTCATTTGCCAGATGAAAAGTACGTTACTTTCAACAATAATGATAATCTAGCAAATGTTTGTACAAGAGCATCTTTTAAAAAGAGCAAGTTAGAAGCTTTTTTTCAGCTTTGTCGAGAAAATCCTCAAGCAAGACAATACACCTATCAAGAAATTCCAGAACATTTTGTTTGGGATGCAGGGCAGTCTGCATGGAAGTATAGAAAAAAAGGTCAGAAGGTTGGTAGGTTGAATTCTTCCCATTATTCTTCTGGAGAGTTGTGGTACTTGCGTATGCTATTATGTCGAGTTAAAGGACCTAGATGCTTTAGAGATTTGCGGTCTTTTGAAGGTAATACATACGATACATTCCAGGAGACATGTGCAGCAATGGGATTACTTAATGATGATAATGAATGGCATGATGCAATACGAGAAAATGTTGATACTGCTATGCCTTGCCAGCTACGATCCCTCTTTGTTCATATCATTGTTAACTGTCAGGTCAGCGACATACTAAGACTATGGACATCTCACTGGAGGCCAATGTCTGATGATATATTAATGAAACGACGGAAATTGACAGGGAAAGATAAGCTATCCTTAAGTGATCAGGAATTGGAATATTACACCCTTGGAGGTAAAAATTAATCCATCTATATATAATTTTTTATCAATGAGTGTAAAAACATTAATATATGTGTTGAATTATTTTTCTACATTTTGCAGAGATTGAGCATTTATTAAATTCTATTGGTAGATCCCTAAAGAATTATCCAACTTTGCCAATGCCTCCAGCTAAATACCTCGACAACTGCAAGAATAAACTGGTCTTAGAAGAGACAAGTTATTGTAAAAAAGAAATGTCGAAACAGCACCAACGCTTGGTTCAAAATTTAAATTTTGAACAGAAAAAGGTGTATGACGCTGTCCTTGGAAAAGTTGAGAAGAATAATGGAGGATTCTTTTTTGTCTACGGTAGTGGAGGTTGTGGAAAGACTTATCTCTGGAACACTATCATCACTAAACTCAGATCTGAAAATAAAATTGTTCTCCCAGTTGCATCTTCTGGAATTGCAGCTACTCTATTACCTGGAGGTCGAACAGCACATTCAAGATTTAAAATACCTTTGAAATTGGATGACGAATCATCATGTTCCATTCCGCATAATTCAGACATAGCAGAGCTTATCAAAAAAACAAGTCTTATTATCTGGGATGAGGCGCCAATGCAGAACAAACTTGCATTTGAATGTTTGGATCGCACTCTTCGTGATATAATGAAATCTGTTAGTGCTGAAAGATATGACAAACTTTTTGGTGGAATTACTGTATTACTTGGTGGGGATTTTAGACAAATCTTGCCAGTTATCAGTAAAGGTTCTCGAGCGGATATAGTATCTGCCTCCATTTCAAGGTCTCATTTATGGTCTCAATGTCATTTATTTGTTCTTAAAGATAACATGAGATTACGTCGAGGTAATTCAGAGGATGATATACGACGGATTAAAGATTTTAGTAAGTGGGTTCTTGATATTGGTGATGGAAAAATACCACATTTGGATAGTAGTTGTGTGGATGAAATTTCGAAATATATCTGTATACCCGGCCAATATTGCATACAATCTGATACATCTGACCTAAACCAGCTCATTGATGCTATATTTCCTCAGTTGCAACATAGATTCACTGAAGTCAGCTATTTACGTGAGCGAGCTATATTGACACCAACAAATAAAATTGTTGATCATGTTAACGATCTTATACTCCAAAGAATAAATGGTGAGTCATTTACATATAATTCTGCTGATTCAGTTCAATGCCCTGTTGGTTGTCATGAGAACTTAACTTTTGCATTCCCGGTTGAGTATCTTAATTCTATCAAGGTTCCTGGAATGCCTCCTCACAAATTAATTTTGAAAGAGGGTGTTGTTGTAATGCTGTTGAGGAATCTTAATCAGACTGTTGGACTTTGTAATGGAACCAGGATGATTGTCAGAAAGTGTATGAAACATACCGTGATATGTGAAATCATTGGTGGAAGTCATGCTGGAGCAAAACATCTCATTCCACGGATTGAGCTTTGTCCATCTGATACAAATCTTCCGTTTGATTTAGTTCGATTGCAATTCCCTCTTCAGGTATGTTTTGCCATGACAATCAATAAGGCACAAGGACAGTCTCTTGATCGTGTTGGAATCTATTTGCCAGAACCAGTTTTTTGTCACGGACAATTGTATGTTGCTGTGAGTCGTGTAACTTCTCCAGAAGGTCTTACTTTCTTTATAGAAAATCCAGAAGGAGCTACATGTAGTAGTACGAGTAACATTGTTTATGAAGAAATTTTTTATGATTTGTTATCCAAATTATGACAGTTAATGGCACATCTTTTATGTAACATTCCTATTAAATAAATGTTAATAGTCTTTTAAAAATTTAGTATTTAGTATTCTAGGTTTTATCATAACTTAATATAACTAATGAATCATGTACAGTGGTCTAATTTTTAAAAAAAGACAAAGAAGACAAAGAATGCCTAAGATTTGCGAGCTTTACATGTTGTCCTGCTTGCCATTTTCTATCTACTGGTGTTATGAAATTTGGTAATCATGGTTCATGCTATCTAAAAGACTTACAATTCTTCTGTCAGTTAATGAAACATAGCCATTAAATGATTTTCCAATCTTTGTCACAAATATCATTTCATTTGGAATAATAGAATAATACATGTTGGGAAAAAGTTTACCAGAATATCAAAAATATAACACAGTAATCTTAGTTAATTATAGCTAAACAGAATACGAGTAATTTAGAAGAATGTTAATATAGACAATATAGAAGATATTAAAGTGGAAATACTTACAACTTAGCCTTTGCAAAAAGAATATACCAATACCAAATATAAAATATCCACATTACAGTAGCAATGTCAAAAGTAACAAAATCAAAGTACTTCATCATACATTCCAAAAAGACAGCTGCAACATTAAATATGTCATAATCGTTAATTCATAATACTAGATATATTCATCCATTTCGGATGTCAAAGATTATCCCATCATCTCCCTCCTCAAATGTGAAAACCAATTTCTGGTATTTTCGTAATTTATTGTCACGAGTAAATTTGTTCCATCCTGCTGAAAACCTTGGCAAACCATTGTTGTTGACTACTATGCCAACCTGCCAGTTTCCAGTAGGAGTTCTAAGGGAAACCTCTTCACCAGCTAGCCAATCTCTGTTTTTTGGTCTGATGTGTCTTGGTATGTGCTGAAACAAATTAAATTATATCACGATTACAAACTGTCAATAATCAAAAAGGACATATTAACACCACATTTAGGTTTTAATACTATTCATACCACTCCATGAGATGTAAAATCCACATTTGATGGTGCCATGCATGAAGTGAATGTATTATTCATGGCATTAATTGGGTTTCCAATTACCAAATTCTCTTCTTCATTAACAGGATCTTGAGGTTGGTCTTGCACAAATAAACCAAAGTTAGATGTTTCTGCATTATCGTGCATCTCTTGGTCTAAATCCATACCTGTTTTTATAAATTGCATTAAAAATCAGTCCAACTATTTGCATACAATTTATATTAGACAGCAACAATTAATAGCCAAATGTATATAAGTAGAAATTACTACCTGCACTTGCTCCATCTTCAATCAAAATTCTCTCAATCTTTTTCTTATTAAATATGACAATATCAAATTTTCCAGCTCCACAATAGGTAAACAAAACCAAATCTTTTCTCTCAAGATGTTTTAATTGAATTAAAACTAGCAGGCCAGACATCATTTTCTCATTTGCCAAGTAACTTCCATGGAATGTATCACCATTCTTCAATGTCAATGAAATTGCATTAGGAATGAACTCTCCAAAGCGCTTATAAAATGATTCTGGAATGATCTAAACAAAAATATAAAACATGGTTAAATACTCAAACATTACGCACTTTTTGATTTTCATTTGGCACAAAATATTGTCATATAATAGTATTATATGACATTAAAAACTTACCAACTCTCCAGATTCATAAACACTACCAATAACAGAAACAAAAAATTTGAATCCAACACCACTGTGGTTTTCTGCATTTTCTTGTCAAAAAGTAATTAGAAGAATCTTAATCTTATAACCAGATTATTATTGGTTTCTAAGTGTATAAAATAACGTACCTTGGCGCAATGGTCGCTCTTTTGTAATGTTTCTTATTGGAGTGTACTCTATTTCTGAATAATCATCATTTAATATATGAACCAAGAACTTTCCTTCACCCTTAAAACAGAACACAAGTATCGAACCAGAATACTTTGTTATTTCTCTAAGAAATGTACAAATGTTATAGAAACATTGCTCAATCCTATTAAAACCAACGTGTAATTCACGGCCCGATGGCAATTGGATTGTAACATTCAGCAGAATGTTATCTCCATGTTCCAAACTGACTTCTTCGGGAATTTTCTATTCCAAAAATTTAAAGAGTAAATTAAATTTTAGTAGTAGATATCGCACAATTTTCAATCTAATCCATATGTAAAGCGTAAATTTCTTACCATCTTGCCTTTTTCCAAGTGTTCAGGCTTCAAAACTATGATAAAATCAGGAAAGATTGAGCTATTTACGAGCATCTACAAAATTTTGTAAAAAATAGTAAAACAAACAGATTGAAGTGCATCCAATAAAATCAAACAATTATATATATATAAACTCAAACCTTTTTGGAACTTTCCGCAACATCCAACTGTTGCATTTGTTCAGCATCACTGTTGCTTTCTTCTTCAGATTCTATAAAGAAAATCCAATCATTACAAATGTGGATGTTGTCAATGGATAAATTGTTCCTTAAATTTAACTCTACCTGTGTCTGAGTTCCAGTTAACATTCCAAAACCATTCAGTGTTGACTGTGCTTGAAATTCCCTTACAACGACTTGCATAATCTATCTCTTTCCCGTCAATATCATAAATCCTTCCGTTTATCACAGAGCTGTTATCAATAGTAAGGATAATGGTCTCTCTTCCCTTCAACTTGAAGCGCTTTAGCATTTGGTCAAGGTTTGAAATATAACCACCCTTACAATTATAAAATATGAAGCAAGCTTCACCAGCAATTTTAAACCTTCGAATATTACTCAATTTCACACCATAATAATCTTTTATCCTTTTTGGAACAACCTGATTAACATAACATTGTTAATATATGAAAGATTTCTGTCTTCGCAAACTGTGACTGCTTAGAATTCCACATATAGAAGTGGATACACAAATGGAAAAGGCAAAAATACTATAAAATGTTAATAAGTAACATTCAGGGAATATTACTCAATTTCTGACCATAATAATCTTTAATCATTAAACGAACAACCTGATTAACATAACATTGTTACAAAATTATAATTTTTGTCTTTACAATTTGTACAAATAGAAATCCACATATAGAAGTGGATACACACATGGAAAATCCATTATGCTATCAAATGTTAATAAGTAATCCAAAAAATACATACCAACAAGCCATCATTTATTAAGATCTCTGATACAACTTTGAAAAAAGATGTATTCCAATCTGCAGTTCCTAAATCTGAAGAAACACATTATAATATAATTAGAACTATGAAGTTAAACCAATTCCAATGCTATCTATTTAGAGTAAAATGTTTTCTACTACCTGCACTTTCATCAAATAATTTATCTTTTCCTTTAAAAATGCAGACATTGAAACTATTTGATGCATATGATGGATCCTTATAGAGCACGACAATATCACCAGGTTCGACCTCTGTTTCCTTAGCAAATTCATGCCATCCTTTAATAAAAAAACATCTTCCATCCATCCACTGAATACTTATTTCCCATGCCTTTTCAACAAGGTTGAGATATATATTTGTACCAACCTTCCACTGTTTGTACAAGTCTTCCATATCTGGACTTAAAATCTGTTTTCAATAATAAAAACAAGTTAGTCAAATATATTTGGAATAATACTTTAATAATATATGGCCACAACTCATAAAAATACAACTTTTATATTGTCTAATCATCCAAAAAACAAACCTAACCTGTTTATCAAAATCAACATTCTGGATCATTAACTCAAAATATTGAACATAATTCTGACATGCACTGAAATTCCATAGCGCGTGTGCTTTGTCGTATGCCAATGACCAGCCGTCAATTTCATACTCCTCATTTTTAAAATCAGATAGATTTACTACAGTAAGAAAGTCCTTTGGATTACATTTTAGATACTTTAACTCAATAGTTGATTCCTTGAAAATCTTAGTAACAAACAAATTATCTCCATAATAATCAAACTGTACAAGATTGTACAATTTAATTTCATGGAAATGCATAAACTTTGCTAATCCAATTAGTTTTTCTTTCTCTTCGTCGATTTCAGCTTTCCATGTAAAATTCATGCAGTTTATCTTCACTTTTGATGACAATTGTTTCCCAAAATCATTAAAAAATGATTTAGGAATCCTCTATAATAGAAAGCAGAAAGTAATTAGTACATAATATCAAAGCAACATTATGATCTTAAAATTTTATACCAACAGAATTCATACTTACTAATGAGACACAACAGTTTGCATAATGTATAAATTTATAAGTACAAAATCTTCCCAAAAACCTCAACTTACAAATGACCCAAAAGAGTTTATATTATTATTAGCCGAGAGAAAACTTGAGATCACCCGTCTGCTCCCTGTTACAATACGTGTTTATGATTAAAACAACATCAATATGCATAACATACTATGAAAGAGACAAAATTAGATACCTGCATACTCATCTTTACAAGATTTTGTTTTGGATTTGTCCTATATTTCACCAAAACATAGGAAATTTTAATGTTAAGTGTTGTAAAATATATAAGCTTATACAGTGTAAACCCATTATGTCTAGAATGCTGTTAACTACAATTGAACATTAGCACACATAAAGTAATCCGGATACACATGATGACTACAGTAACAGATGCATATTTGTTAGGTCATTATATTTTTTTTTGTTAATTCACCTATCTTACATACACTATAGTAATTAGCAATCAGATAATAAAAAAGAGTACATCTATATATGCATCTTAACAGAATCATGAACATTCCAGTATAAGGCATTATATGAACTTATCATATATCATCATATTTGAGCGATATATATATATATATATATATATATATATATGGGTAAGGTTCTAGGGAGAACCTCCTTATCAAGAGAACCAAGAGACTAAATCCTAGCCATCCAAAAATTGAATTTTAAATATATTTTATAATACTGTGAGTAATGGCATTTGTGTAATTATCTTGAAAGTTGTAGGCTGATTAGAATTCAGTTACATGTATTATACGCTTACAATATTTTCATATAAGGAAACGACGACAACCGGGGGATTTGATTGTTGAATAGAATTTTTGTAGTTTTGGAAACAAATATCTTACTGAATAAAATTCCATCGCCGTGATATATATGAATATGCAATATATAAAAATGCGATTCAGAACACACTTTTTTGACCTAGATGAAAATGGTGAGAAAGGCTGAGGCTTCAAGGTACTGGTTTATTACTTTGTACTGAGCTTACAACAGATCCATTCATAAAATTCCTAACAAGAATCTTTTTTCTTTTATGAAAAGTTATATGGATTCATCAAGGTATCAAGGATATCTGAAAAAATAAGATTTGGAGGAAAATATCAGATGGCAGGATTTCAACCAGAGCTTTTGACAGATGCGATTTCTTCTTTGACAGATGATCAGAAAAAGTGGATTAATGGAATGGCTTTGCTCGAATCTTGTTCTCCAGTACAAGTGAATATCCATTCAATATATGTTTGTTTGTTTTAAAATCTTATCAGCTAGATTCTTCATCAGTCCTTAATGAAATTTTGCGTTAAATTGCAGTTTAGGTAAGACTCATTAAGGTGTTCTTTTGGTGTAGGGTATATTGTTATTTAGATTAGCAGATTCCCTAAATTGTAAAGATTCATTAAGGTGTTCTGGGTTGTGTTCTCCAATGTGTTCCACGGGTGATCATGCAATATCCTAAGGTGTTCTCCAACGTGTTCCAGTACGGTGGTGATTTTGCTAAGATATTCTCTAATGTATTAATTGATTTATTGGGGTGTCATATTTTGAAGGTGAAGTAGCCTCACTAAACTTTGTTGATATTTTGTAGATGCTAGTATGGATGTTCAGTTTTGTATTTAAAGTTTTAGATAGTGCAAGAAAGTAGTAATTTAGATGGAGAAAGTTCGTGTTAATTGCAGATTCTTAAGTGTTATGAAGCAGTTTCTTCTTCAATTCACGTTAATGGGCAGATTCTTAAGATTGGTGAAGAAGATGTGAATAAATTGTGAGTTCTGAAAAGTTTTCTAACATGTTTTCTATGATGTGTTGTAGAATTTTTTCCAGATTTTTCAATTTATTAATTTATAAAATTTTACAATATGTTTAAGATTCTATTATGTGTTTTTGGAACTTCAATTGCGTTATGACATTTTGGAACAGATCTTTGCTCTCTGGATTCTTGTTGCAGAATTCACAAGATTTTCTCTTGGCGCTTGTTCAGCCTCCCATTGTAGCCAACCATGTAGTGTTCTTCATGCTGCAGTTACATGAACAAGATCAATCCCTGAAGTGCCGTGTTTGCCCATATTTTGATGTTATCTATTGATTCTCGGCCATTGTTTCTTACATTTTATTAAGTTGATTGTCATCTCTCTGTGTATAAAGTGGAAGATCAGTTCATTGCAAAGCTTCCTCTCCTGTTGTGTATATTGTTACTCCTCTGGCACAAGATGTTGTGTGCTCTGTGATAATGCTATTAAAACGAATTCACACATGTTTGGCTCATGTGTTTTTACCAGGGCTGTGCTTCAAAATTCTGGGCTATTTCTTACTTGCAACTGGGAAAGCTACGTGCTGCTTCTTTCATACCTATACATGGCAGTTACTGTGTATTCATTTTGGAAGGAAAGAAATAATCGTATACATAATTCTGGCCAAAGAAATTGCCCTGCTTCTGTTAGAGCTGCTATTAAGAAGATGGTGCGTGAGCGGGTGCACTCCATTTTGAAATGCTGCTGCAAGAGACATGAACCTAATATTGGCATTATATTAACTTTGTAAATTCTAAATTCTAGTTTTGTAGGATAGTATGCTTGACTGAGTCTCTGTTCTTAGTTTTGCTCGCCGCGGGTATGCCCCAGAAATTGTAATTTTTTTTGTGGGTTTCAATATATATTAACTTAGTAAAAAAAAAGATTTAAATAAATACTTGCTCCCAGGGGCGTAGCCAGGAAAATTAGCATATGGGGTCAATATTTTGGTCTGTTTTTTGAGCCCCATAGGGAAAATTTTTTTTGCATGCTTTTTGACCATTTCTATATAAAAGTGATAGAAATAACTACTCCGTATAAAAGAAGCTAAAATGAATAAAATAGCCTCATTTGCATAAAAAAAAATTGAAAATTGCCTAGTTTAATACATAGGAATATACATAGAAATTACCTATTCTTTGCTATTTTACTAATTATTTCAAGATATGGGGTCATTTTTTCTTTTTCTATGGGGTCAAATTACCAAAATTTACTACATTTATTACCAAATTTTTTTTTGATATGGGGTCACTTGACCCCACTACCTATAAGGTAGCTACGCCCCTGCTTGCTCCTGGATTCCTTATGAGGTTACGGTGCTATACTGAGTAGCAAATGATCATGTTGTATTATGAAAGTTTGTAAGTTTTAAAATATATTTTCAATAAATTCTAAAAACAAAGAACAAGCAAAATTTGTTAATATTTATCTCATCCAATAGATTAAGGATTTTTAACAATTAAAATTGTAATTATAAAATATATTTTGGCACTACCTCGAAGCACTTAAAGAATCTTAAAAAGAATAAATAGATAAAATTCAAAGAAAAGATAATATCAACTCGAAACACTTTAAAGAATCTTAAAAAACTATATAGATAAAATTCATAAAGGATCTAAAGACACTTTACATAAATTCAATAATTCAATGTTATATTCAAAATTTATTATAATAATAAACATTCGACAAACTCATTAAGGAATAGTTTAAGAGTAACATCTTACTTCAACATAATTTTAAAAATGTGCTTACCAAATTATTATTGGTAATGACATTTTGAAAAATAAATTGCAATATGGCCAAGTTATATCATAAACACCTTAAAGAATCTAAAATAATGTTAAAAATATTACCCAATAAGAATCAAGATTCCAAATTAGTGAGCAATATGTTTACGTAAAACAAAAATGTAATACAGTTTGGTAAAACATGTAAAAGATCTAGGAATTTGTTTTAAAACAAATCTTGATATCTTAATATGTAAATAAAAATAAAAACATATATTAATTATAGTTTAGGAACTTATTAAAGAATCTGAAGAAAATTGAAAATATTATTGCTGGATTTGGAAAAAGTAGTCCAAATTATTGGTTGATTAATTCATAAAAAATGAAGTACACCATGTTATTAATTACTTTGTATTATATAAACCTTGTTAATAATTGGTTTAGCTGTTAAGTGTTATTAAATTATTATTGAAGATTCCACTAAGTGTTTTCATAAGTATTTACTAGAACACATTTTATATCAAATTAATTACATCAATATTTTGGTAACTATTTAGTAGACCACATACTAGATCAATTTAATCAAATTAATTATATTAAAATTTAATAGAGTACTCAAATAGTAGAACATTTAAAAAAATCATTAAGATTTAAAGTACATGAGTCATGACTATACTTTAAAATAATCATGCAATATTTTAAAATAGTAAACTTTCATAAAGATTCTATTAAGTGTTTTTAAATTTATTGCAATTAAATTTTCATACGTATATAATTTTTATGAATATTTTATTCTTTAAAATCAAATTTTAAGTTTTCCGTCTAAGATTTCATTGAATGTTTTGTAAAAATATATTAAATTTTTTATTTATTCTCGTTGTATTTTACAAAGAAAGTTATAGATGGCAATATTCATTTACTTTAGTATCATTTTTTATGATCATAATATTTATTTATTTGTCATATTCTTTGATTTTTATTTACCTATTAGTATTTTTTAAAAATTAACTTTTATCTTTTTTAGTCCAAGATTCCATTAAGTGTTTGATAACAACATATTGATTATTTTACTTCATCCTCTAATTTTTTCTCAAAAATTTTATAAATTGTATTATTATGTGTGTCAATTGATATATAATTTGTTATTAGTTATATTAGTGTTAATATTAATTTACTTTTAGGAATTTATTAAATTTTCAGTCTAAGATTTCACTAAGTGTTTTGAATCCACAAATAATTTTTTTTTATTTTTATCGAGAACATTTTTTATCAAAAACTTTATGAGTAAGAATACCTTAGATGTTGCACATTGATATATTAGTTGTTACATTTTTTATATTGTTAACAATTATTTTTTCTTATGAATCATTTATTTCCTTTCTGTGAACATTTTTTATTGAAAATAAAATCAATTTGTTTTGTAAAAATATAAAATAAAATGAAAGATTGAAAATCCAAAAAAAGTAAAAATATTGCACTAAAACACTTATGAGAATCTCGTAATAAAATATATTTTTTTATATTTATAGAAAATAATTGAATTTAATTTTTCCAAATTGATTACTCAAAACACTTACGCTAATCTCTATTCAAAAAAATTAAATATTTTATTATGTGTTAGGAATTCTTTAAGTTTTTTGTCTGAGATTTCATTAAGTGTTTTGGATCCACACATAATATTTTTTATTTTTATGGCGAACTTTTATATCAAAAATTTATGAGTAGAATACCTTAGGTGTTACATTTTTTATAATGTTAACATTTATTTATTCTTACGAATCTTTTATTTCCTTTCTGTGAACATTTTTTATTTTTTATCTCAGTTCATAAAATAAAATTAAAGATTATTGAAAAATAAAATCTTAATTTTTTGTAAAAAATATAAAATAAAATGAAAGATTGAAAACCCCGAAATAGTAAAAATATTACACTAAAACACTTAAGAGAATCTCGTACAATTTTTTTTTTATATTTGTAAAAAATTATGAATTTAATTTTTCCAGATTGATTACTCAAAACACTTAAGCTAATCTTTAGAATACATTTAAAATACATGTACCAATCTTCTAATAAATATTAAGTAGACAAAAAATAAAATATTAGTCGAATCTCTAAATATTATATTAAAATGAATACTCCAATTTCTATTCAAAAAAATTAAATATTTTACTAAGTGTTAGGAATTCTTTAAGTTTTCTTTCTGAGATTTCATTAAGTGTTTTGGATCCACATATAATTTATTTATTTTTATGGCGAACGTTTTTTATCAAAAACATTATGAGTAGAATACCTTAGGTGTTACACTTTGATATATTAGTTTACATTTTGTATAATGTTAACATTTATTTATTCTTACGAATCTTTTATTTTATTTTTGTGAACATTTTTTATTTTTTATCTTAGTTTATAAAATAATATTAAAGATTATTGAAAAATAAAATCTAAATTTTTTGTAAAAAATATAAAATAAAATGAAAGATTGAAAACCCCGATATAGTAAAAATATTACACTAAAACAATTAAGAGCATCTCGTACAATTTTTTTTATATTTGTAAAAAATTATGAATTTAATTTTTCCAAATTGATTACTCAAAACACTTAAGCTAATCTTTAGAATACATTTAAAATACATGTACCAATCTTCTAATAAATATTAAGTAAACAAAAAAATAAAAAATTAGTCGAATCTCTAAATATTATATTAAAATGAATACTCCAATTTCTATTCAAAAAAATTAAATATTTTATTAAGTGTTAGGAATTCTTTAAGTTTTCTTTCTAAGATTTCATTAAGTGTTTTGGATACACATATAATTTATTTATTTTTATGGCGAACGTTTTTTATCAAAAACATTATGAGTAGAATACCTTAGGTGTTACACTTTGATATATTAGTTTACATTTTGTATGATGTTAAAATTCATTTATTCTTACGAATCTTTTATTTTATTTCTGTGAACATTTTTTATTTTTTATCTTAGTTTATTAAATAATATTAAAGATTATTGAAAAATCAAATCTATTTTTTTGTAAAAAATATAAAATAAAATGAAAGATTGAAAACCCCAAAACAGTAAAAATATTGCACTAAAACACTTAAGAGAATCTCGTACATTTTTTTTATATTTGTAAAACATTATGAATTTAATTTTTCCGGATTGATTACTCAAAACACTTAAGCGAATCTTTAGAATACATGTACCAATCTTCTAATAAATATTAAGTAAACAAAAAATCAAAAATTTGTCGAATCTCTAAATATTATATTAAAATGAATACTCCAATTTCTATTCAAACAAATTAAATATTTTATTAAGTGTTAGGAATTCTTTAAGTTTTCTGTCTGAGATTTCATTAAGTGTTTTGGATCCACACATAATAATTTTTATTTTTATGGCGAACGTTTTTTATCAAAAATTTATGAGTAGAATACCTTAGGTGTTGCACTTTGATATATTAGCTGTTACATTTTTTTATAATGTTAACATTTATTTATTCTTACGAATATTTTATTTCACTTCTGTGAACATTTTTTGTATTTTATCTTAGTTTATAAAATAATATTAAAGATTATTGAAAAATAAAATCTAAATTTTTTGTAAAAAAATGTAAAATAAAATGAAAATTTGAAAACCCCAAAACAGTAAAAATATTGCACTAAAACACTTAAGAGAATCTATTACAATTTTATTTTTTTTTGTAAAAAATTATGAATTTAATTTTTCCAGATTGATTACTCAAAACACTTAAGCGAATCTTTAGAATACATTTAAAATACATGTACCAATCTTCTAATAAATATTATGTAAACAAAAAATCAAAAATTAGTCGAATCTCTAAATATTATATTAAAATGAATACTCCAATTTCTATTCAAAAAAATTAAATATTTTATTAAGTGTTAGGAATTCTTTAAGTTTTCTTTCTGAGATTTCATTAAGTGTTTTGGATACACATATAATTTATTTATTTTTATGGCGAACGTTTTTTTATAAAAAACATTATGAGTAGAATACCTTAGGTGTTACACTTTGATATATTAGTTTACATTTTGTATGATGTTAACATTCATTTATTCTTACGAATCTTTTATTTTATTTCTGTGAACATTTTTTATTTTTTATCTTAGTTTATTAAATAATATTAAAGATTATTGAAAAATCAAATCTATTTTTTTGTAAAAAATATAAAATAAAATGAAAGATTGAAAACCCCAAAATAGTAAAAATATTGCACTAAAACACTTAAGAGAATCTCGTACATTTTTTTTATATTTGTAAAACATTATGAATTTAATTTTTCGGGATTGATTACTCAAAACACTTAAGCGAATCTTTAGAATACATGTACCAATCTTCTAATAAATATTAAGTAAACAAAAAATCAAAAATTTGTCGAATCTCTAAATATTATATTAAAATGAATACTCCAATTTCTATTCAAAAAATTAAATATTTTATTAAGTGTTAGGAATTCTTTAAGTTTTCTGTCTGAGATTTCATTAAGTGTTTTGGATCCACACATAATAATTTTTATTTTTATGGCGAACGTTTTTTATCAAAAATTTATGAGTAGAATACCTTAGGTGTTGCACTTTGATATATTAGCTGTTACATTTTTTTATAATGTTAACATTTATTTATTCTTACGAATCTTTTATTTCACTTCTGTGAACATTTTTTGTATTTTATCTCAGTTTATAAAATAATATTAAAGATTATTGAAAAATAAAATCTAAATTTTTTGTAAAAAATGTAAAATAAAATGAAAATTTGAAAACCCCAAAACAGTAAAAATATTGCACTAAAACACTTAAGAGAATCTATTACACTTTTATTTTCTTTTGTAAAAAATTATGAATTTAATTTTTCCAGATTGATTACTCAAAACACTTAAGCGAATCTTTAGAATACATTTAAAATACATGTACCAATCTTCTAATAAATATTATGTAAACAAAAAATCAAAAATTAGTCGAATCTCTAAATATTAGATTAAAATGAATCTTTATAAGAACACAAGTTTGATAATCTCTAATATTTTTATAGAACACACGTCTAGGGGAGGGTTTTTTTTGTTGCTAAGGGAGGGTTTCTTAAGCATCATTGTTTAATGTTAACTGTTGCACATTCTTGGAACACTCATTCTTAATTGTTCACCAACCTCCTCTTGCTGGGTGAATGATCAGGGGGCCTTAACTTGACAAAGACCAAACATATCGATTAGATCCGCTAATATAATAACAAGGTTCACCAGAGCCTCGGTCATTAGGAAGCACAACATCAACTGAGTCCGGTGATCAATTCCAAAACCCATAATTTGATGTTATGAATATAAGAAATAACTGAACTTTTTAGTCTGATACTACATAAACAACGCTAGGAAGTAATCAACAATATCAATTAAGCTAATCTAATTAAGCCTAATTCAAGGTCATTTTAATCTCCATCGAAAAGAAAAGCATGTATAACTGTATAAGTGTGATACGTTGAATATTATCAAACGATGATGACGCTGTTTAATGAAATCAAATGAAAGATATGGTATCAGATAAGATAAACGTAAATATGGCAAGTTGTATAACAATTTCATTCAATCTTTACAAAATCTTTGCAAATATGGTAACGAATCTTCAGAATACGTACGTTTTGTGTAGAAATCATATGTATTTTTCGTTTACAAATATTACCCTTCGAGTATAAAAGGAGTGTATTTATAAGTATTTATAATTGACATGTTTAAAATTTAAGCCATTGGATTAAAATGGAATTAATGGTGATGATGAGGGTCTTCTGGTTCTCTTGCTAAATAGGGTTCTCTTTTGAACCTCCTCCTATATATATATATATATATATATATATATATATATATATATATATATATATATATATATATATACATCTATGCATCAACAATCAACAATCAACTACATATATGCATACCTTTATTGCTGATGATTTAGTTAGTTGAAGCATTGTATTCATTCGGGTAGTGTCGAGAGCTCCAATATTGATTCGAGTATCATCCAAGAGAAGATTGTAGTTTCAATACCTATAATGACTCCTATCAAATTGGTTTACTATATTTACGTATGTATATATTGTCTGCTTTAGTACTATCCTAATTAATAGCTTTAAGTGTCGTAGTGTATAAAATAACTGTCATCCATTATCTGTAAAAGTCAAAGTCTATTTTTATTATTTAAATAAAAAATAATTTTTTTATTAATTAATAATTTTTTTATTAATCCATTATCTGTCATCCTATTTACACTTCTTCTAAATCGTATTGACAAAAAGATAGTATGCTCATCACTATTCGGAAAATAATATAATCATAATAAATTGTTTACCTCAATTCCTAAAGATACTATCATATTTTTAAGATTACCACTACTTCTGTATTGCAACGGAGAACCCATCATGCAAAAAATTGATTTGGTCTTTTCTAATCACTTCTTAGTTGTGTATAGCAATGAAATTACATAGTGGTTAAGTTTTTTAAATCTATTTTTTTATCGATATAATGTGTTTTTTCAATATGTAGTATTATAATTGTACATTTAATAATGTAAAAATAAAAGTGTTAATGTACTAATGAAGACGAAAACATAAATTATTGTTCAATATGAAACTCCTCTTGGTTATTGCATTGAATTTGTGTATGGTGCTTCTAATGGGAGATTATATTAGAATGATCTAAGCCTTAGATTAGTTTACATTCTTCAGTTACAATTTTAATTTCTCATTTTAAAATTTACGTATTATGCTTTACTTTATTGTAAATCCAACAATTATACATAACAAAAATATTAATTTTTTTTTAAATTAAATATAGCAGGAAAAACATTAAATTATTATGTTTTACTTTATTAAATTTTTTAAAACTTAATATTTCTTTACTCTCTCCGTCCCAAAATAAGTGTCGTTTTTACGTTATACAAATGTTTTAACATTTTAAAAGTAAATTTAAAAAAATTATACGTGGAAGTTACTTTTGATATATTGTCAAATACTTCCATAACATGAAGGCTACATTTATTTCAGATGAAGGGAATATTAAACCTTTTGATGTTTCTCTAAAAAAAAATTCTATTAATTTTCTAATTAAATCATTGTAATTTTTGGTCAATATTTTCATATTTTTTATAAATATATAATTCATTAGCTCATTATATACATGCAAGCTATCCATTTTTCTCATCACAAAGTAATATATATGTACACTATAAACAATTTAAATTACAATAATTTCCGTATATCTTTGGAGATTTGTTCCCTATGAGATATTTGTTACATAATGCTGACATCTCATGTAATCTTAGAAAAAAAAAATTATTTGCTTATTTAGTATTAAGGAGGTACAAAGATTTACATTTTTCATTCTTTCTTTGCTTACCAACTTTAATTGGTGTATTGACAATTATTTGCAAAAATACGTATGAGTATAGTATTCGTGACTTAGACTATATTATTTATTAACATTTAAAATTTTATCATAACTTTTTTCATATTTTGTTTCATATATAAATCACTAGCTCATTATAAACTTGCAAGATATGCATTTTTGCCTAATGCTGACTTCTAATGTAATTATTCTGTTTAAGTTTACAAGTTACGAGATATACACTATAGACTATAGACTATGTACACTATAACCAATTTAAATCACAATGATTCCGGTGTATCTCTCGATATTTCTTACATAATGCTGACATCTCATGTAATGATTTTGTTCAATTTTACAAGTTAAAAATATTTTCAGAATCTTTTATTAGATTCACGTATCCAATTTTAATCTAGATTTAAAACAAAAAACTAATTAAAAACATAGTAGCTGAACAGTCGATTCATATATGCATGCACGTGACGAATTGAGAACAAGATTGAATTAACTGCACCCTTTCCCATTCTCCAAAGCTCAGACATAAAGTTTCATCTAAATATTTTTCTGCGCCTCTGCTTAACTTATCACATTTGTATTCAATCTTCATCATGCCAAAAAATCAACAAACATACAAAAAATATTATGGATGCTAACAACTTTAGTGAAATACATTTACCTTTTGCGAGACTCCAATCAATAGCCCATATCCAATAACTACTTGCATTATTCGAAAACTGATAACGACGAACAGAGTAATCAATCTCTTTACCATCTTCTTGGTAAACACGTCCATACAAGCTATTATTGGACATTGTAAATATGATAGTTTCTCTTGATCTTATGTGAAATAGCTAAAAAATCTTCCCTACATTAGCCATATAACCTCCAATAATACTGTAGAAGAAAAATATCTTCGAACCGCCAACTACGACTTGGTCTATACAACTCAATAACTTCCCGTAATTCCTTTTAACACATCTGGGAACAACCTGAGGAACACTTATAATTTTTAATTATTTATATTTTTTTTCATGTATATGTATTTTATATCACTTTACACTACATTTGTGAAATTGTGAATATAGGAAGTTACAATGTTCCATACCAGCATTCCTTCTTGCAAGTAAGGCTCAGAAATTACTTTAAAAAAGGACCTATTCCAGCCTTCATTTTCTGTTAAGATGTTCATACCCAAATTAATGACAAAAACTTAAAAACTTGATAGATTCGATTTAAAATATGTTAGCTCAATGTAATACCTTTCTCATGATCAAAATTAGTTTCCTCAGGTTTAAATATACACACATTGATTGTGTTTTCTTCCAGAGCAGATGTTTTAAAAAAAACCAAAGTATCACCAGTCTGCAACCCTGTTTCCTGCGAAAAACACCTCCATCCATTTCCAAAAGTGCATTTTCCATGTTTCTTCTCTATGCAAATCTCCCAGCCTCTATCAATGAATCTCAAGACGACTTTATTCCCATCTTCCCAATTATTATAAAGTTTCTCCAAACCACAATCTATACCCTGTTTTATAAAATATCAAAGGTATACAGATTATAAGAATAGAGTACATTCCTATTCATATAGAATATAGATTGCTTTAGAGGAAAAATTTGCTTACCATATTATTCATTTCAAGATCAATATCCAAATTCTTAATTTGAATCTGAACATATTCAGCACAATTGTGATATGCATTAAATAGCCATAGTGCACATACTTTCTCATATTCCAAAGAAGAAGAATCAAGGATGTATTGATCTTTTTTCCAACTCTGTGACTCTGTATTCTGAAAGAATACTTCCACATTTTCTTTTGGATAAGTGCACTCGATTGCTGTGTCCTTAAATATCTTAATAACAAACACGGATTCTCCGTAATAGTCAAATTGAAGTAGATTGTAAATTTTAACATCAAAGCAATTCATGAATCTTTTCATGTCATATATTCTTTTGGTTCTTGCATCATATTTTCCTTCCCATACCAAAGAATTGCAATGTAAAATTAAGTCTGAAGGAAGATGATTTCCAAAGGTTTCATGGAACGATTTAGGTATCCTCTGCAAAAATGTTAAAATATTGATATATAGAAAATATTGATTCTGATTTGCATATGCGAATTGAATTTGTGAATATATGTGTTTACATTGGTAAAGTCACTTACAAATGATCCAAAAGTTTTTTCCTCATTGTTGGCAGAAAGAAAACTTGACAATATTTTTTTATCTCCTGTTTTACAAAAAAACTTAAATCAGAGAACAACTACTACATATTACGCTATAATTCAGATGAACAAAAATATTTGGTACCAAGATTTTGAATATAATGTTCCTGTGTTGTGAACATTCCTTCCTGTGTTCAAAAGCAATATGTAAGTTTTTATCTTATGATCAAAGGTAATACAAATTAGCATATATGCTTGAATAATATTATAGGGTAAAGCAATAAATATGATTCCTTATAGGGTTTACCAATATATGTGTGTTGATGGAGAAGACAACAAGTATTATTGCCAAATATGAAGCTCCTGTTTGTTATTTCATTGAAGATATTTTTCCTATAGACGGAATTAAAAAATTCATATTTATTGTTTACTTTCACGTAAAAAATTAATATTAATGTTTTAGTTATTATAATATGATAAATCTAATTGTAAGTTGTTTTATTCTTCTTTACAATTTTAAAACTATTTTTTTATCGATATAATGTGTTTTTTTAATATGTAGTATTATAATTGTCCGCGCAATAATGTTTTGATAAAATTGTTAATGTACTAATGAAGACGAAAGCATATATTATTGTTCAGTATGAAGCTCCTCTTTCTTATTGCATTGAATTTGTGTATGGTGCTTCTAATGGGAGATTATAATAGATTGATCTAAGGCTTAGATTAGTTAATAGTTTTCATTTAAATTTTAATTTCTCATTTTAAAATTAATTTGTTATGCTTTACTTTATTGTAAATCCAAAAATTAGAAATAACAAAAATAATAATTTTTTTCATATAATAAGAAACAATGATGGAAAAAATATTACATATAAAGCTAAGGAATATTGTTTAAATCATATTCTTTATAAAATTAATCATTATTTATGATTGCAACCTTAGAACCCGTGTGATGAGGATTTCGTTAATATGTGAATTTGATTGCAATTTTTTTTAAAATTATTAAATTTAATTCTATAATAATATAATATGTTTTGTCTTAATGGAGACGACAAAAAGTATTATTACCAAATATGAAGCTCCTTTTCGTTATTGCATCGAAGATATTTTTCTTACAGACGGAATTAAGAAAATCATATTTGCTGTTTACTTTCACAGAAAAAAAAATTACTTCTAATGGTTTAGTTATTATAATATGCTTTTTTTATATCTATGCCTCTTTAAAATGTATAATCAAAATAGCAATTATTATTTATTTATTATTATTCATTTAAATTTATTATAGTTTTAAGAATTTAAAAATTTTTATTGCACACCATATACTAAATCTAATTTATTGTGCATGTTTTGGATTAACCAAGTCATGATTAAGTTTAGATTTGTAAGTTAAAGATCTACATACGTCATCTAAAAGTATAGACTACATTATTACATGAAATTGAAAGGATAGAAAAGGTGTAAGAATATCAACAGTCACGCCTTACTCCTTACTCGGTTTGCATGCAAGAATAAATACAAGGAACACACACATTTACTCCATCTTCTCCCATTCTCCAATACAGAGTTTATCTTCCTTATTGCTCTTTCAGTTTTCACTTTTTTATCAAAAAATTAGACGATCAATCTGAATCACCTGTAAACAAAATGCTGCAGAATCTTGATACAAATGTTCTTGCCTTGCTGTTTTCATTCATCATAATAGATGTTGGAGACTTCAACATGTTTGTCATGTGTCTTATGGCATGGCTTATTAAGCAAAATACTCCAAAAATCAGAGATGTTCTTGAAAGACTGGACTGGGATTCTTTGTACCAGTTTCATAATCATCCTATGGAGGTTACACGGGACCAGTTCCATGGCTTTATCAGATTTGCTGTTAGGCATAATGTTGATCAAGCTAAGTACTACAATTCCATTCGGTGCTTATTCTTGAATCAGGATGTTCCATATCATCTTGATGTATTATCCTCTCTATCAGGTAATCATTTTCCTTCTTCTTTTTGCTTTATCTTTTTTAAAGCAATAAATAGAACTTTTCATAGAGATCAGAGTGTTCAAGAGATGTATGAAATGCTTAATCGGACACATTT
This sequence comes from Kitagawia praeruptora, assembly GCA_037693485.1. NCBI lineage: Eukaryota > Viridiplantae > Streptophyta > Magnoliopsida > Apiales > Apiaceae > Kitagawia > Kitagawia praeruptora. Next base: position 23,472,255 of record CM075350.1, on the reverse strand, counting down.
GAGATCTAGGATAATAGAACTTATTAAGTTTCTTGAGGAAATGTACTGTTATCTGTTCGAGATTGATCATCTTCTGCCCATTTACAAGTTTTGCCCAAATGCAAGAAATATAAAACCAATGTATCAACTCGAAGGTCATCCTCTTGAAGATGAATTGTGGAACGCACTCTGTGATAAAACGGTTGAAAGTAGCATTTGACATAAGAGTCAAGTACATGGAAGATGCTTGACAATGGCACACATGTGGAATACTGATTGTGCTTATTGCAAAGTTCAGATCCTGTTGTTCAAAATTTTACTGTCATCTGTTAGTGATTAAGCAGTTTGTTTCTATGTACGTTTAATATTTGTTGTTATGATGAATTTTTAAATTCCCTATTTTATGGATGCATGATGCATTGACTATGTTTTTTGTAAACACTGATTAATGTTTGCTTTACATATCTACATAACAATAAAGAAGACATCCAATACGTTTTACACTAGGACAAAACAAGACACTGCATGACCTTACACAATCTGGTTTGCATCATATGAAGAACAACCATTATCTCTAACATTTGATCTCAAAAATAGTGATACAGTGCGATATAACTAACATGAAATAATAAGGAAATTCAAGAAATATTCGACAAAATGAAGTAAAAGATGGTCATCAAACTGACAAATTCAAAAAGTTCCCTAATAAAAAACAAAACAGGAACCAAAGTACGTATTAAGCCAATTGGAAGCAACAAAGTTCATTACCAGAAACAAATGGCAACAATAGTTCAAATGGTAACAATACGCAAATGGTGAAATGAACAGTTGACGTGTGTCAAACATAGAACACAAATAAACAATATTACAGGAACATATTCCTGAGATTTAACTAAATAACTAAACAATAAGGTTCAGACAATATATAAATCCTTATTAGTAGCAATGCAAAGTGATAAGTCAAGAAGCTTCAGATAACTATATATTACGTGAGAAATCCACAAGTCCAGCACTCATTTTTGCCCTCTGTTCCTCCAATTCACCAGCTTTGGTTAACCAATCATTTAGTTTTTGTGTCCATTGTGCTTCAAATGTCTTGAATCCTCTTAACATCTCTTCCAAAAGCTCTCTAAAATGCTTCACATGCCCAACAAGAGATGTCTGAGTATCATCTACAAACCTGCGTTCTCTTCCTATATAGGAACTGTGAACTTGAACATCTTGATTTGAAGATTGACCAGCGGATGCATGTTCGTTTCCTGTCACCACCTCTGTAATATTCCTACATTTTAAAATCATATGCACAGTGTTATAATTTATAAAACAAAAGCATCACAATAAAATTCACACATAGGTATTTACATGTATTTTTCTTCGATTCCAATGGTTCGAGCAAATAGTTCTGTCTGTCTATCCTCCATGCTCTTGAAAAATAGACCGAAATCTTCATTTGCTGAACGAATATCTTCGTTTAGATCTGCAGAAGTTAGGTTGATGTTATTCAAGTCATTTACCAGCAATGACTTGATATTTGTGCACCTTCTCCTCTTTACTGATCTTGAACTCATTTGTTTAGATAATAAGTATAGAGCAAATCATATGCAAGAATGATGTGTATATCCATTTCAATTTATAGACATTTGATTAACTGGCAAAGTGATGTGTTGGTTTTTAAACTGCCACGTTCTATACCATGTTCTACACTAAATAATTGTGAAATCCTTTGATCTTGGCATATACATGATTTATGGTCATCTTTTAAAATATAAACCAATAGAGGCTTTGGTTGGTTTTATAACTGCCACGTCTTTGATTTTATATTATTTTTCAAATTGTTACTTTTATGTTAAATTTTCCATTTTCACCTTTTATTCATTCTTTAGTAAGTGAATTGTAGAATAAATTAAATATTTTTAATTTAGTTTCCCTGTCAAATGCCCTCATAAAAACAACAAGTTTGATACTGTTATGAGTTCAATATGTTGCAACAAAATTAGCAAGTCTATTCTTATTTTCCTGAAATTCAACCATTTCCAGGGTAAAGTTATACTAAATCTTTCTTTGTTCAAGCTGTTCAATGACATATGAATGTTTGGAATTGAAGAACAAACTGCAATCCATCCACTATCTCAGTTATAGTCATAGTCATATATTGATAGTCATAATGCTATCGTTTTATTTATTGCACGAAATAAAAAAAATGTTTAAAAGAAGATTTGGTTTTGATATTATACATAGATTTATAGGTACATTGCCAAAGCTTCAAAATCCAATCAATCATTATCGTATTGTAACAGCATGTAACAACAATAATATATCTGATTCCTTTTTTTCAGCAACAAATCTTCCTAGGTGATAAGTATTAATCTTTGTTTAAATATAAAGATCAGAACTAAAAAACTAATTGCATGCTTCTTCCTTTGCATCTTGAAGTAGTTGTCCCATGGGTTAATTCTAAAACTTATTTCATCATGCTGCAACTCATATTCTAATCACTACTAATTATACTATGCTTCCATCCTTATGTCCATCTTTCTTTCTTTTACAGATGGAGACATGTTTGATCACCTTGAATCGCTCAACATTTTCAACGACCATCAGAGGATTAAGGTCCGAGTAACACGAATATGGCCAACAAGGAATTTAGAGGGACAAGTACTTGGAATGAATATTATTCTTCTCGATACCCAAGTAAGATTATGCAGATTTCAATCCCTATAAATTATAAAGTAATATATATGCTTCTGACTTTATGAAATGATATTTACACATTACAGAAATACCATTTGCAAGCATTAGTGAGACTTGATATTTGGAATGCTTTTGCCAATAATATCATGGTTGGAAATGTTTACGAAATATCCGAGTTTAGTGTTAGACATGCATTTGGCCAATACAGAGCAGTTCATTCATCCATGTGTATCATTCTTACAAATAAAAGCAGAGTTCATATGGTTGTTCCTGAAGATCGTTCCATACCGGAAGAAAAATTTGAATTAATCCAAGTGAGCCAAATCATTGAGAATGCTGAAGATTACCATAAAGATCGTACCTATGCAATAGGTGATTTAGCTAACCTTATCTGTTATATGTATTGTAACTTCAAGCAATTGTAAGTTTTTAATCATATTTTTTGCATATGAACCAGATGCAATTGGAGTTGTTGAAAACATCCAACCTGTTCAGATGAAGTACACAACACGAGGACTAAGTCCATTGATTAGATTTAGGCTTGGTGATGGAAGGTATAAAAATCTAAGATTATTCTGTTTATATTGTTATGTGAATGTTCATTGTTATTAATAATCATGTGTCCTTATATGTCTTCGAAGCCAATCTTTACACGTTCACTTATGGGGAGAGATTACAGAGGAACTGAATCCAATTTTTGAAGAGGTTATTGAACGACCAGCAGTAGTAATTCTAGCAGCTGTCAAGGTCCAGATTTCCATGGGTTAGTTCTTTATGTGATTCATCGATGAGAAGTATAATCGTATTTTTAATACATATATTTATTAGGTCTTTTATAAATAGATTTTCCTTAACATTTACATTTGCAGGTAGAATCACTATTACTAATGTTGCACCATCAAAGGTTTATATTAACCCAAATGAACAAGCTGTTTTCAACTTGCGCCATAGGTATAATAATGTTTCCATTTAATTAGTTTTAAAATACAAGATACATATCATATCAATTCCAATATTGATTCTTTCCTATATTTGACAGGCTTGATACAGATGGTTATGAGGAGCCACCAAATCATCAATGATGTGATTCTACGAGTATATTGTTTAAGAAATAAAGTCAAGAGCATCTTGGAGAATAATATGTTTTTTTTCAAATAAATTTATGTCTTAATTCATGTAATAAGACATGTAATTAAATCTTCAAAATTTCGACTTCTATAAATATTGTTTTATGTTTATGCTTATTATTAATGCATTTCTCTTAAATTTAAAAATATTAATTTTAAGAACAAATAAACATATTTAACATTGCTTCACATATTCTACAAATTTAATACGGAAAATATAAAACAGTATTTAAAAAAATTCATGACAGATTTTTTTAAAAAAATAATTATTTATTTAGAGTATAACTTTCGTTCACATAAATTATATCACAAAATTCCCTGTAAAATAATTTACAGTTTAAGGAAACGTTGTGACAGTTTGATTTTTTATTTACAAAAATAATAATATTTTTCACTCAAAATTCTAGGTGTATACAAAATTATTGTAAACATGTTAAAATGATACATGTCTTGAGACATCGATATTTGGTTGAAGTAAAAAAATAATATTTCCTAAATTAAATTTTTAATTTTATATAAGAATGTAAAATGTTAACGATATATAACACATTATACTAAATAATATGGATTTACATTAAATTATAGATTGTTAAAAGATTGTTATAGATATGAATGAACATAATCTTTCTTAATCAAGTTTGTTAAAACTTTCCTTAAACATTGTTCAAAATTTTATTTATTTCAATTAAATTAAATTCAATAGATTGATAATCCTATCCTTTATAATTTGTTTGTTAAGATCAACAAAACTTGCACAATCGTTGTTAGACTGATTGAACAACTATAGCTCATTTTCTAATTTTATGTAATATGAAAGATAATATAATTATATATTGGATATGCATAATAATGTAGAAAATTCATATTAATAACCATTCCACAAATATAGGCTTAATTTAAGAGATTGTTCAAAATTTTATTTATTTTAATTAAATTAAATTTAATAGATTGATAATCCTATCCTTTAAAATTTGTTGAGTATTGAACACGGTAAAAGAATACAGAGGGGGGGGGGGGTGAATGGATTCTTGAACTTTTCTTGGATTGAGTCTGTGTAGCAGATAAGTGCCCGTGTGTGCAGAAATTAAGGTGCGGATAAATAAACAACACAAGACACAATATCACTTTAATCTAATGTATATTAGATAAAGGTTGCTACAATCTGTGAATACAAATGGTAGTATTCTCAGCTTCGTTTTTCTCAGAGAGATATAGCTTACAGTGTATGAAAAACTTGACTCACAAAAGTTACTAAGTTATGAAGTGAGGCCGTGTCCTTATAGAACATGGATACAGCCTGCTTACTACAAATAAGGTAGCTAAAACACATTACTTTCTAGTCTGTCTATCCTTTTTGAGTAAGTGTCCAAACGGTTACAGATTTGACTTTGCAAAGCCTGTTTGGATCCACTTCTTTAGCTCCTTGTCTCTTCTATATCTCTCCAAGCTTCCTTGTAGGCTTTCCAGAGCACGTTACAGGTTGTGGTCCATAAAGTGCATTGGCTTGTTGCAGGTTTCTGACTTGTACAATTTCTTCAGTATTTTGTCTCCAAGAATGTATTCGAGAAGTGACTAAGTAAGTGATTCGAGAACTGGAATTGACTTGATCGATAACTCTGAGTTCTCGAATACTGTTATAGTGACATATCGAACCACTTCTCGAATAGCTCTTTTCCATCAGGATTCCTTGAGTTGTCGAATAGAGCATTTGACTTATCGAATCCTCGAGTTGTCGAATAGCTTTCTGAGTCTTTGAGATATCGAATGGAACTTTGACTTGTTGACTCTTTGAGACCTCGAATACCATCTTGACTTGTTGACTTCTTGAGTTCTCGAATAGAGTAGTAGACATATCGAATCCCTGAGATATCGAATGAGATATCGAACAGTGTATTCAGAGATATCGAATAGTGTCTTGAGATATCGAATCTCTGACTTCTCGAATGCTGGACTTCTCGAATAGACAAATATACTTCTTGAATTGGTACTTAGGCAAATTCTTCATTTCTTCAAATCCCAACTGTGATTATTTGGCAGTCTTTAACTCCTTGCTTGAGGCATGAACCATGGAACTTCTTTCAAGCATTATTCTAGACTCTATTTGTACAGTTACACAACTAGGATTTGATGCCTATTACAAGTACAATACAAACAGAAACTCTACAACTAGAGGTTCCCTCAGTTAAGAGGTCATGTAAGTAATGCAAAGCATTACAAACAATTAGGCTTGTTATTAGATGTATACAGGCATGCCTCTGTAACTAACAATCTCCCCCAAATTGTGAGTGAGACCCTTAGTCACAATTTCATGTCTGATAACAAGCCTAACATACATTAAAGATAAAACTTTTAAAAGTACAGGTATGTGATTTGATTGAACACATAAATGAAATTACAAGATAAATACTTCTTACAGTATGATGAGGTACTAGCCGTTTTCTTTTGATTGCATCTCCATTGCCTTGGCTTGTAGATCATCATATGCTTTCTGTTTCCTTTCTTTCTCCTTTCTTGCAATCTCATCTACTGCTCTCATGATTTCTGTCATAGCATCCAATTCTTCAATCATAATAGAGTTTTTGAAATCTTCAAGCACTGGCTTCAGAATGTTGGCAGGATAGTGACTGAGTAGGTTCATTCTTATATTGACATTGTCTCCATTTCTCCTCCTATACTTCACCACATAGGGATCAAACTGAACTCTACACAATCCCTTTGCCCTTAGCTTTTCTGCTTCAATCTCCAGTCTATCAATTTCTTTCTCCCTTTCTAACCATTTCTCATAGCAGCCCTTCCTTATCTTCTCAGCATATTCTTTCTTCATTTTCACACAGTCAATCAATTCCAGCTTCCATACTTTCTCCACCTTGTCCTTAGAATCCAGCAATGCAATGATTCTTTCTATCTCATACAATTTACCCCAATGTTGACAACCCCCTTGTTTGAATTTCATTTCTTTCCCATCAGTGTACTTGATTACAAGGTGGTCATCCACAATTGCAGCATAGCATATCTTTTGAGCTCTTAGAAATAGCAGTTGCTCTTCATCAAAGTCTTCATCAAGTGGCTGGAGCTTTAATCCTGGAATGATTGTTAGGGCTCTAGATTTGGATAGCTTCACTCTCCTTGCAGCATGTTTAAATTTTATCCTCTTGACATGGTTGCTTGGCAGAAATCTTTGACCTTGGTTGGTAGACCATAGTAGTATTCCATTAGCAGATTGCTTTCTGAAACATACACATGGTTTCTTGACTTGAATCTTCTTCTTTTCTTGAGATGGTAAGACAGTTGCAGAAGCCATAGATGTAGATTTTGCTAGGTCACTACTAACAGTATTCACCCTAGACTTAGAGTCTTGTGTTGTGGTGAGATTACTGCTAGCATTGCCTAAGGCTTGCTGTCTTCCACTCTTTCTCACATATGTTTTACCCTGGTCATCATCATCCTTTTCATCCTTGTCCCCCTTTTTCTTCTTATCTTCATCACCCTTATCTCTCCTGTGATGTCTTCTCCTCCCATCACCTTTGTCTTCAGAATCATCATCCTTATTTCTCCTAGGTTGAGCCATCTCTGGAATTTCACCAGTTGCAATATAGGTTCTGAGGATATGCATTGTCTCAATTTCTTCAGCATTTCTGGCTCCAACCTTCTTCTGTAATTGATCAATGATAGCAATGATCAGTCTGTGATTTCTGGAGGTGAGATCATGAGGAATGACCAATTGCTTGATATCTTCAATTCTGGTACCAGACTGATAAATAATTGTCCATGGCTTCTTGATCACTTCTGGTAGCCTTGTAGGTTGACCATTCCTCAAATCATCAAACAGACTCTTGTTGTTCTCATTTTTCTTCTCAATGATCTCAAGTATGGCATCTATCTCTGAGTGCTTTAGGTCTTGTAGAGTCTGGTATGTTAGATGCCATATCTTTAGTTTGGAAACCATCACTATCTCCTTGACCCATATATTGTTGACTTTCTTGGGGATGACAGTGATGTAGTCTATCTGCTTCTTCACCTCCCTCAGATAAAACTGAGTGTCACCAACCTGTTCCCTTATGGCTTTCAGAAACTCCAAGAAGGCTTTATCATGATAGTCATTGGAGTTAGCAACTTCTTGTAGCTTGGCCTCAGTAACAACTTTGACTTCTACAGGCTTGGCACTCTCAGATATAGAGATTGGAGGTTTGTCAGATGGCATACTCCCTGCAACCACTGTGGTAGTTATGGATTGCTTTTGTCCTCCAGGAGTAGTGATGTGCACAGTTGGTAAGGTGACAACTGGCAAGATAGATGGAGGCTCATCTACTTTGGCTTTTCCCTTGCCAGGCACATTTGCTAGAGACTTAGAAGCCCTTTGATGACCACCCTCTTTGATTATTATGCCTTTCTCTCCCTTTGTCTCCCCCTTTGAATTTGAGTTCCTAGCCTTCTTCTCCCCCTTAGGCTTGTTGTCAGGCACAGAGGCTGTAGAAATGTCCTTTGGGAGTGAAGATTCATCAGGTAGAGGGAGACCCATATGCTTCATCATTGCAGCTAACATGGATTGTTGATGCAGAAGGACATCAGTTGTGGTGGATGCTTGAGTGTCCAACTGATCATTTAGCAATGCAACCTTTTCTGTGAGATGAGCATTGGTCTTGGTAAGAGTAGCTACCTCCTGCTCAAGAGTGTTGACCTTAGTGAATAACTCATTGGCCTTGAAGCCAGATAAAGATTGATCCTGCAGCCTCTTCACTTCATATTTAGACAATTCATGCACAGGGACATCAGTCACTAGTCTATCTCCATAAAGATTTTTGAACATTATCCTCAGCATGGCATTGGCATCTGTAGTCTGGTCAGATAGATTCTGAAATTGATGCCCCAGACCTGTGACAGCATCTTTTAGCACAGCCAGCCCATTGTCCACCTGAGTGCAGGTAGAGTTGCAGTGTTTGATGTCCTTGAACACACTGTCCAATTGAGAAAATTTAGCATCAAAGGCCCTCTTGACTTCTGCTACTGAAGTGGCTGTCTTATCACACACCCTGTTGACTTCAGTTTTGACTCCCTTGCCAAGATAGTGTGCAGCCTTGAGGAAACCCTTGTAGGAGTCATTTACAGCTTCATACACTTCACCAGGTGACAGGGATTTTGCATTGGAGCCCAGTGAAGTGATGTATTCCTCCCTGAGATACTGAAGTGCTTCATCGAGAGTAATATCATATTTTCCTTGCAACCAGGCATCTATGTTGCCATCTCTCTCAGCATCATCAATGATCTTTGACTTCTGCACTTCCACATCATCCCTATGGCATAACAGAATAGCCTCATAGTCTGGATTGGGCATGTCTGCAGTGAGAAGGTGCTGAGCAATCTTTGTGAACTCAGGAATCTGATCCACAATTAAGCTTTGAAGTGCTTCAACCGTCAATTGTTGTGGAACAGACCCTGATCCTGAAGCACTGTCATGTTGCACAGGCTTCAGCCATGTTGACATGAAGTCAGAGCTAGAGCTAGGCAAGCTAGTCTCCTCAGTTACAGATGCAACTTCTGTAACCGGATGGATTGACTCTACTACTGGTGTCACCACAGTAGTGGGATGAATTACACCAGCAGTTGACACAGGCACAGAGTCTCTAGTAAAAACTAGGGGAACCTCTGTGTTTGTGATGGTGTCATTAGGATATGCCTCAGCATGCATTCCCTCACCATCTAAATGTGGGTTCTGAGTGGTGAACAAAGTGTCATGCACTAAGTCACTTGAAATTATTGGCTCATCAAGCAAAAAGGATTCTTGATGATCAATACCTTGCATCTCAGTTGTCTGAGTTGCAGGTTCCAAAGAAATTTCAGAGTTAGATTCTGGAAGAGAAGTGTGTTTTAGAGTAGATTTTGGCAACTCCCCCTGAGAGATAGAGGAAGTTTCAAAAGTGATGTGCTCACCACTCAGTGTTGTGCCAGCCTTATCACTCCCATGTGCTGACTCTATACAAGAGGGTGCATTGGGGAGAATGCTTGATTCTATAGGTGCACCCTGTTGAGAGGATACACCTAGTGAGCTGTGTGCCCCTGATTTTACAACTTCAGCCATTTGTGTGACTGAAGAGGTGGTCTTAGTTTTCTTCTTCTTTGTTCTGTGTAAGGGTAACTCAGATTCCTCACTTCCTAGACCTAATTCAACAGCTAATGCTGCTTCAGACAAGATATTTAAAGGTGCAGACATTACTTCCTTTCTCTTCTTTTTACTAACATCACCCTTTTGAGAGGATGATGCAGTTGGCTCAGTAAGAGGTAGAGTGTTTGGTTGAGAGGGTTGGTTAGCAGGCCCTGGGTTAGCATTTTGTTCTACTTGCTTGGGCTGTGCTAACTTAGATTTTGCATCAAATGTTGGCATGTTGTGGGGGTAAGTCCTAAACAAACTCTCCATATGGGGAGTTATGTTCAGTCTTACATCCACATCATTCCTAGTTTCCAAGTTACCAAAAATGAGTTTGGTCATGGACTTAGGATAGCCTATTTTATTTTTATCAATCCCAGGCAATTCAATCAATGAAGCATTTTTATAATTAAGTACAGATTGAATGAAGCGAGGGAAGAAAATATCAGTACCTCTCTTGGTTGTGTTCTTACCAAGTCTCCCATATAATTCTTGAAGTATGATTTGGCCAACATCTATCTTCTTTCCATAGGCCAAAGCATATCCAATTTGCTGCACAGGTGCACTGATTTGATCAAAGCTTGATTTCCTGGCAGTGAAGACTTGGAGAAGAGTTGCAAACACATAGCTCCACTCCTTTCTCAGATTCTTTCTGTTTAGCTTTCCAAGGTTAATCCCATCTGAGTAGTTTATGAACTCAAAGAATTCCTCCAACTCTGCGTTAGTGGCCATTCTGTCAAATGACTCTTGTTGTAGTCCTAGTGCTTGGTTCATGTCTGCAGTAGTGATAGTGATTTCCTTATCTTGAACCTTGCAGTAGATGACATAGGAAGTGATTGCGTTTTCCAGGGCTACAACCTCCACAATAGCAGTACTCCAGAATTGTTCCAGAATATCGAGATACAGAGTTGGGTTGGCAGAGAGTGCATCCTTGATATATGACTCAGCCATCCATTTCACAAAGCACTTGAAATTTGCATTGGGTGCTTCAACATCACTGGTGAGAGCGATGAAGTTGGTGTTGAACTTTACTGTTGCCATTTGTGTAGAAGAGAGAAAAGAGATTGAAGGTTGAAGAAGAAATTTGGCTTTTCGTAGCTAGGGTTTCAGGGGTTTAGAGAGTGTAGATGCTTGAGAAATCGAATGAAATGAATCGAATAGATGTGAGATTGTATAAGTATGAAGTACTTGAATTGTCGATTAGCAGACTGTTTTGTATCGACAAGTCAGGCATTCGAGAAGTAGAAAACAACTATTCGAGAAGTCAAGAATGGCTTAATCGATAACTCAAGCAGATAGAAACTCACAGCTGGCAGTTATCTAACTTAGAAATAATTCTAAATTAAATAAAATGTGTTTTTATGAGTGAATTAAATTTTTAGATAAAAATCCAAAATCGGTTAAAATTCAGCGAGAATTCAGCCTTTTCAAATGATTCGAGAACTCAAATATAGTGTTCGAGAACTCAATCATTCGAGAACTCAGTTACTATATTCGAGAAGTCTAGAATTCCTCTATTCGATATCTCAGAAAGACTCTATTCGAGAACTCAAGAGTACTCTAATGAGACTTATTAGAGATGTCGAATAGTGAATCATTCGAGAAGTCTGACTTATCGAACTATACCCATCACTCATAAAAATTTGATTTTCACTATCTTGTAAAAATTTACCAGACATATTCATTGAAAAATATCCTAGCAAATCAAATAGTGATTTTCTCAAAATTTCATAGAAATTTTAAGTTAATAAAAAATATGATTTTCAACATATGCAACAGATTTGAAATATTTATAAATCATATTTCAGCCAACACTTACTTCAAAAATATTGAGGATTTAGATAAAGTAAGTGTTTACTGCTGCAACAATCTAGATGATGTATTCACTTAGCCAGAATCTGAAGAATTCAGCATTCCAATCTCACTTACCAACCTTGTGAAGGTGGTTTCATCTAATGGCTTAGTGAATATATCAGCTAGTTGTTTATCTGTAGAGATATAATGCAACTCAATGGTTCCATTAGTTGCATGTTCTCTTATGAAATGATATCTGATGTCAATGTGCTTTGTTCTAGAATGATTGACAGGATTGGCAACTATAGAGATTGCACTTGTGTTGTCACACATGATTGGAATTCTTTCCAACACAAGTCCATAATCTCTAAGTTGATTTCTAATCCAAAGCACTTGAGCACAGCAACTTCCAGCAGCTATGTATTCAGCCTCAGCTGTAGAAGTTGACACAGATTGTTGCTTCTTGCTATACCAAGAAACTAACCTTTGTCCAAGAAACTGGCAGCTTCCTGAGGTGCTTTTCCTATCCACTCTGCATCCAGCATAATCAGCATCAGAGTAGCCAACCAGATTGAACCCTGTGTCCTTAGGGTACCATAATCCCAAGTTAGGAGCGCCCTTCAGATATCTAAAGATCCTTTTATTGCAATCAAATGTGATTCCTTTGGATTTGATTGAAACCTTGCACACAAGCATGTAGCAAACATGATGTCTGGCCTACTTGCAGTGAGGTAGAGTAGAGAACCAACCATGCCTCTGTAGACTGAGATATCTACTCTCTTGCCTTTAGCATCTTCATCCAATTTAGTGGCAGTGGCCATGGGTGTCTTGGCAGGTGAACAATCTTCCAAGTCAAACTTCTTCAATAAATCCTTGATGTACTTGGTTTGACTGATAAAGATACCATCCTTCCTTTGACTGACTTGCAACCCTAGAAAGAATGTCAACTCTCCCATCATACTCATCTCATATCTGCTCTGCATGAGTTTAGAGAATTTCTCACACAGTTTCTCATTTGTAGAACCAAAAATGATATCATCCACATAGATTTGAACTAGGATCATATCATCACCATGCTTCTTGTAAAACAGTGTCTTGTCCAATGTGCCTCGAGTGAATTGATTTTCAAGAAGAAATTGTGATAGAGTATCATACCATGCTCTTGGAGCTTGCTTAAGTCCATACAGTGCCTTAAGCAATCTGTAGACAAATTCTGGGAAATGTGGATCCTCAAAGCCAGGTGGTTGTTGCACATAAACCTCTTCTTCCAACTCTCCATTTAGAAATGCACTCTTGACATCCATTTGATAAACTTTAAAGTTTGAATGAGCAGCAAATGCCAAGAATATTCTAATGGCTTCCAATCTAGCAACAGGGGCAAATGTCTCATCATAATCAATGCCTTCCTGTTGAGAGTATCCTTTTGCAACCAGCCTTGCTTTGTTTCTTATTATTACACCATCTTCATCCATCTTATTCTTCAGAACCCATTTTGTTCCAACAATGGTTCTATTCTTTGGTGCAGGCACAAGTTCCCATACTTTGTTCCTTTCAAATTGATTCAGCTCCTCTTGCATGGCAATAATCCAATCTGGATCCAACAATGCATCATCAAGTTTCTTAGGCTCAACTTGTGATAGAAAACATCCATAGAGGCACTCATTTTGAGTTGCTCTCCTAGTCCTTACTCCTGCATTAGGATCTCCAATGATTTGCTCTACAGTGTGTGATCTATCCCATTTCCTTGAGTGTTCAGCCTGATTTCTCATCCTTGATGTTGCTTCATCATCCCCATCATGATCATCCTCATTTCCTCCCCCTGTGAAGTTGCCATTACTCACAGGTGTGTCTTGGATGCTTGTTTCTTCACTATTGATTGGCACAAATTCTTCTCTTGTATCATTATTCACTTGAGTTTGTTGAACTTGAGTTTCAACTCCAGTTTCAGTCTCTTCATCAGAATCATCTAGATTATCAAACTTCAATGGATCTTTGTCTTCATCATTGGCTTCTTCTAGTCCAGGTAGTTTGCTGTCATCAAATGTTACATCTGTGCTTTCCATAACTTTCTTTTGACTGATGACATAAACCTTGTATGCAATTCTTTCCATAGAATAGCCAAGAAAAATTCCTTCAAATGCTTTTGCATCAAACTTTCCAACATATTCAGAATTGTCCTTAAGTACAAAGCATTTGCTTCCAAAAGTATGAATATACTTCAGTGTAGGCTTCTTTCCAGTCATCAAGTTGTAAGGAGACTTTCCAGTGTTTTTGTTGATGAGGGTTCTGTTCTGAATATAGCATGCAGTGCTCACAGCCTCAGCCCAAAAACATGTGGGCATTTTTGCATCAAGTAACATTGTTCTAGCAGCCTCAATTAGAGTTCTATTCTTTCTCTCAACAACTCCATTTTGTTGTGGAGTCCTTGGAGCTGAGAATTGCTGAGAAATGCCATTCTCTTTGCAGAATGCTTCAAGTGTGGCATTTCTGAACTCTGTTCCATTATCACTCCTCAATGCAATCACACTTGCATCGTTTGCCTTTGCTTCCTTGTCAACTTTCTTTATATGCTCAATGATTACTCGTGGAGCCTCATCTTTTGATGCCAGAAATTCTACCCATGTATACCTTGAAAAATCATCAACCATTACCAGGGCATACTTCTTTCTTCCAAGTGACATTATGTTAACAGGCCCAAACAAATCCATATGGATAAGTTGTAGTGGCTTGGTTACAGATGTCACTGTCTTTGACTTGTGGCTTGATCTCTTCATTTTTCCTTTCTGACAAGCCTCACACACTCCTTCTTGGCAGAATTCAAGTGTGGGCATGCCTCTCACTAACTCTCTTTTGACTAGAGAATTAATGGCCTTAAAGTTCAGGTGTGATAGTTTCTTGTGCCACAGCCAACAATATTCATTTGATGCTTTTGAGTAAAAGCAACAAATTTTGTCCTTGTTTGCAGAGTCCATATTGGCTACAAACAGGCTTCCCTTCCTTACTCCAGATAGAGCAAAATCACCAGTCTTCTTGTGGGTGATCAAACATTCATCTTTGTCAAAATTCACTTTGAATCCTCTATCAGTAAACTGACCAACACTTAACAGATTATGCTTGAGCCCCTTGACTAGTGCTACATCTTCAATGATGACATTTCCAACTTTCAGCTTGCCATATCCCAATGTGTTACCCATGCTGTCATCTCCAAAAGCAACCATTGGGCCAGCCTTTTCCTCATACTGTGATAGCAGGGCCATATCACCAGTCATATGATTTGAGCATCCACTGTCCAAAATCCACATGACCTTCTTCTCACTTTCTTTGCCCTGCAAACACAAAGGTATTACTTTTCCTTTGGTACCCAAACAAGTTTGGGTCCATGTGACTTAGAGACAGTTTTATCATAAACAACATGCTTGTTAACTTTCTTAGTGTCAGTCTTCTTGTCACTGTTGGAAGTCTTAGAACCTGAGGTTTCAGACTTAGGTGACAAAGGTACCTTCCTAGCTTTAGGAGGACTTGAAGACTTTGACCTTGTGTAGTGTGTGTGAGAATTGTGACTGATACAACCATCAATGAACTGTCTTCTTAAATTAAAACAACTAGTCATAACATTCATATTGCATGGCATACAGTCAAATTTATCACAGAAGGGTGCATCTCTATGTCTTAGAGGCACAGAACAATCATAGAAAGGTTTAGACACACTACCAACAGGTTTCTTGCATGCATGAGTTAGATGGTTGGTACTGAAACAGTTCTGACAAGTTTTCCTAGGGGCATTAGGCATATAAGCATAGTTGTTATCCTTGTTAATCCCTAACTTGCCATTTCTGTTCTGTTTCTTTTTAGTCACTTCCTTTTCTGATTCACTCTTCCCAGCTGATACAAACTTAACAAACTTCTTAGGTCTTGGCCTATCAACTACTGGCTTCTTGGTCTTTGACTTGGCACTCTCACCCTTAGAGGATGCTTGCTGTTCACTAGATTGTGCCTCATCCTCATCATTCAACATTTGCTTGATGAGTAAGGCATCCTCATCAATTTCAAATGTTGATTCCTTAAAAATTGGATTTTCAGTTTTTCTCAAAATGTGAGGCACTTTCTCATGAACAGCTGTGTCCTCTTCGATGACAGCATAGCCTTTCCTTTGTTTGAGAGAGTCATAGTCAAGTCCAATAGCTGCTTTAGGTTTAGCTTCAATTTTCTCACAGTAGGATTGCACTAAACCAGATGATTTCTTGAAAGTTTTAAGTTTGAATTCATTCTCAGCTAATTCATCCCTAAGAGCCTTCTCTACTTGACTAGCACATAGAACCTTGTTCTCCAAATATTCAACTTCTTTCTTAAGGTTTTCTACTTGCATAGCAGTTAGCTCAAGTTCCTCATTCTTTTTGGTTAATACTTCATTTCTAGTAGACAGTTTAGCAATCTCCTCATTAGCAGCAGTCATACTAGTATGAATATTAAACATTTCAACAGATAATTGTTCAATCATGGATTTGTATTCAGAAACAGACATGTCTATAGTAGTGAGAGATGGTACCTGAGAATCAGATGAAGATGAGTCATCCTTGGAGTTGGCCATCAAGGCATAATTGCAGAATTCTTGTTCCTCTTCATCACTCTCAGAATCATCCCAACACTTCCCTTCAGCTATGTAGGCCTTACCATGTGTCTGCTTTTTCAGAAGGGCCTCATACTTAGCTTCTAGCTCAAGATAATCTCTATCCTTCTTTTTAGGCTTCTTGCATTCACTGGCAAAATGCCCTAGGTCATTGCATCTATAACACCTTACAGATGACCTATCCACATAACTGGTTTTGAACTTATTTCTGTTTGGTTTCACAGGTGCCTTGTTCTTGTTGGCTGAATGGTTTTGAGTTTTGGGTTTGAAGGGTTGATTTCTTTTAAATCTGATGTTTGGAAATTTTCTGGCCATGAAAGCATATGAAGTATTTTCCATCCCATCAAGTTCTTCCAGAGTGTAAAACTCCTCTTCTTCTTCCTCCTTTTCCTCAACAGGTTCACTCACCCCAGCTTCAGTTTCTTCATCATCTGCCACCTCCTCTATCCTTAGTTGGCTTGTAGATGCTTCTAGGTCCAGGATGGATTTGTTGACAATCAAGGCACATGATGTGTTTATCATCCTACCTTGGTTTGCTTGGATAGCCCTCTTCTGAAGCAACTCAAGTTCATGAGTCTTTAGGACTCCATAGAGTACATCATAGGTGACTTTGTTCAAATCTCTCTCTCTTAGGGAAATGACTCTTTGCTCCAGATGATTTGGTGAAGACAACAGAAATTTCATATTTAACTCCTTGGTGCTGTAAACCTTTCCATTCATCTGCAACTCAGTAACTAGCTTGTGAAACCTTTCAAACATCTCAGTGATGCTTTCCTTGGGCTGTGCCATGAAAGCTTCATACTGTGTGACCAATATCTGTTTCCTGTTTTCTTTAACCTCATCAGTCCCTTCACACAACACCTCAATGTGATCCCACATCTCTTTAGCAGACGTGCATGATGCAATGTTTGCAAACATTGACATATCCATGGAATCAATGATGAGCAACATGAGGTGGCTGTCAAGAGCAACCTTCTCCCTTTCTGACTCTGTCCACTTTGATGGATCCTTGGCCTCATAAGCTCTAGGGATTGTTATGGTTCCAACAGTCTTCTCTGGTATCTCTTGTTGTGGAACAAAAGGACCATTCTTGAGAATCTCAGGATACAAGGGATGAGAGGCTTTGATGAACAACATCATCTTTATCTTCCAGAGGTTGAAGTTTTCTTTATCAAACTTAGGGACCTTCACCGTTCCTGTAGTCTTTGGTGTATTCGAACTCATGATCGTTTCTCTGTTTTTGAATAAACAGCCCGCTCTGATACCACTTGTTGAGTATTGAACACGGTAAAAGAATACAGAGGGGGGGTGAATGGATTCTTGAACTTTTCTTGGATTGAGTCTGTGTAGCAGATAAGTGCCTGTGTGTGAAGAAATTAAGGTGCGGATAAATAAACAACACAAGACACAATATCACTTTAATCTAATGTATATTAGATAAAGGTTGCTACAATCTGTGAATACAAATGGTAGTATTCTCAGCTTCGTTTTTCTCAGAGAGATATAGCTTACAGTGTATGAAAAACTTGACTCACAAAAGTTACTAAGTTATGAAGTGAGGCTGTGTCCTTATAGAACATGGATACAGCCTGCTTACTACAAATAAGGTAGCTAAAACACATTACTTTCTAGTCTGTCTATCCTTTTTGAGTAAGTGTCCAAACGGTTACAGATTTGACTTTGCAAAGCCTGTTTGGATCCACTTCTTTAGCTCCTTGTCTCTTCTATATCTCTCCAAGCTTCCTTGTAGGCTTTCCAGAGCACGTTACAGGTTGTGGTCCATAAAGTGCATTGGCTTGTTGCAGGTTTCTGACTTGTACAATTTCTTCAGTATTTTGTCTCCAAGAATGTATTCGAGAAGTGACTAAGTAAGTGATTCGAGAACTGGAATTGACTTGATCGATAACTCTGAGTTCTCGAATACTGTTATAGTGACATATCGAACCACTTCTCGAATAGCTCTTTTCCATCAGGATTCCTTGAGTTGTCGAATAGAGCATTTGACTTATCGAATCCTCGAGTTGTCGAATAGCTTTCTGAGTCTTTGAGATATCGAATGGAACTTTGACTTGTTGACTCTTTGAGACCTCGAATACCATCTTGACTTGTTGACTTCTTGAGTTCTCGAATAGAGTAGTAGACATATCGAATCCCTGAGATATCGAATGAGATATCGAACAGTGTATTCAGAGATATCGAATAGTGTCTTGAGATATCGAATCTCTGACTTCTCGAATGCTGGACTTCTCGAATAGACAAATATACTTCTTGAATTGGTACTTAGGCAAATTCTTCATTTCTTCAAATCCCAACTGTGATTATTTGGCAGTCTTTAACTCCTTGCTTGAGGCATGAACCATGGAACTTCTTTCAAGCATTATTCTAGACTCTATTTGTACAGTTACACAACTAGGATTTGATGCCTATTACAAGTACAATACAAACAGAAACTCTACAACTAGAGGTTCCCTCAGTTAAGAGGTCATGTAAGTAATGCAAAGCATTACAAACAATTAGGCTTGTTATTAGATGTATACAGGCATGCCTCTGTAACTAACAAAATTTGTTTGTTAAGATCAACAAAACTTGCACGATCATCATTATTAGACTGATTGAACAACTTTAGCTCATTATCTAATTTTATGTAATGTGAAAGATAATATAATTATATATTGGATATGCATAATAATGTAGAAAATTCATATCAATAACCATTCCACAAATGTAGGCTTAATTTAAGAGATTTGTATTGATATGGAACGATTAACATTAGTGGCAAAACTTCCTGCGTATTTGCCTCACACTAAACATACCAAGATCGTATATAAATGACCTATAAACCTAGACCTAATTACACACAAACTTCGCTGCTTTACATCATCGTGAGTTATATCGAAAACTTATCAAGTTTTACTCTGTTTTATGTTTTTTTTATTGTACATCTTAATTTTGCAGTTAAGAATTATGAGCAATGTCAAGTTTGATTGCTTGGATTCACTAAACGACAGTAAGTATGACTGGACAATTAAGGTGAGGGTCATTCGTATTTGGGATAGCTATAGTTCAAAAGGAGATAAAGAGTTCAAAGGCCGTAACATGCTTTTGCTGGATGATAAGGTAATTATACAAAACCTTGAATTATTTGCATTTTTTATGCAAAATGTTTTTATATTCTCTGATGTTCCATTCGTTTATCTCTATAATAACAGCATGTCAGAATGCATGCTTTTATATGGCCAAGCTATATTGATACCTTTGAAAAAACGTTTGAAGAAGGCAAGATATATTCTATAAGGAACTTCTCAGTCAAAACCTATCGCAAAGAAACTCTTCGATGCACAAGATATGACAAACAAATTTGGCTATCCAATTATACCAAAGTTATGGTATTTCAAGATTCCGAGAGGATGGACAGGTTGATACGTAACATGGAGTTTGATTTCTTTGACATTGGTGATATCCGCGATATGAGCAAGCAATCTGACAATAACTATCTGATTGGTATGGTAGAATAAATATGGTTATAATTTTGTATTCTTCCTGTATCTTTTAAGCATATACCAACTTGGTAATTTTATTATTTTTCGTAGATATCATTGGTGTGCTAAAAGATCAGGATATTCTTAGAAACAGAATACATCAAAAGGAGGCGGACCAGCGTTGCATCAGGTTTACTCTTACTGATGGAAGGTATTATCTATGACACATATTACTGTCAAGCTTTTAATTACAACTGAATTATTGTGCGAGTAATTACTTATTCGGTTGCCTTTACATTTTATTTTATAGTGCATCTATCAAAGCATGTTTCTGGGACAACTTGGGAGAATCCTTTTTATCAGAACTACTGAAAATTACTGATATCCCAATAGTTGTTATTGTGGCTAGCTGCAGAGTTAATGAGTTCAAGGGTATTTCAGTTTACTCTACTTTGTACTATGAATTGATGTTACAATTCTATCTTATTACCGTCTAATAATTCTGATAAAGTAGTATGCATTATTATTTGTGATTACAAAAATTAGACTCTAAGTTATTAGTGTTTATAGGAGAGCCATACGTGTCCAATGTTGGAGCTACAAGGTTCTTCATAAACTACAATCATCGTAGTGTAACAGAAATGAAAAGAAGGTATATTTATACGATTGCAGACAATTCAACACAGTACATTTAAAATATATCAACTTTTAATCATCAATTCATTCAACTCTTAGGTCCATTCTACCAGAATTCAACCTGGATCAACCAAATATTTTCGCAGAACCAGAAAAAGCAAGTATCTTCACCATTGCTGAACTGAGAGCACTTGATGAGTCTTACATTCTGGTATTGTTTGCGATCTCTTATGGCTGATTATGTTTGTCTCTTTTATGTGTACGCATTGGCTGAAATTTATTATTTTATAACTGAATGTAGAAATTAGTTATGTGCGAAGTGACTGTTAGCTCAGTGAAAGAAACGAAAGACTGGAACTATGATGCTTGCAGCAGTTGTCAAAAGGAAATTTATATGATTGAAGGAAAATTTAGATGTGAGGAATGTAAAAGAAATATTCCTTTCCCTGAAAAGAGGTAATCAAACAGGTCTCTGTTACACAAATGTATGAAAAAATGTGGAGTTTTATTATTAGTATGTTAGATTATTCATGTATATATATGCTTTGTTCTGTAAAAAAGGTTTAGGATATGTTTGATTGCTGGAGATTCTACTGGTGTAGCTGCATTTATCTTATATGATCGCGAGGTTGAAAATATAATTGGTAAAACTGTGTTCGATGTTCTGGCAGAGCAAGATAGGGTATGATCACTGCAAATACATATTCATTTTACATTAAAATTTACGTACACATTTGTTACTGTTTCACAAATACTTCTATATATTTGAAATCCTGATTTGATTTGATGCACCAGGAAGGGAAAGATGTAGAGTTTCCAAGTAGCCTAAAGGCTTTTGTAGGCAATGAATATACGTTAACAATTCGTATGAATGAGGAAAATGTCAAGAAGAATTCTTACACCTACACAGTTGTTGATATCTACAAGGGTTTTGAAATCGTTGAACACAATAAACAAGATGATAATGATTTCAGTCTTGGTTCTAAGATTTCCCAGGTATATGAAAAACAACCTACACATTCTTATCAGATCATACTTATTTGTCAATGCTGCAAGCATTTCATTTCATTTTTTTACTCACAAACATTTTGAATCACTTTGTACACAGTACTCATCAACATATTCCGTTCAGAATTCTGAAACAAAGACTCCAGATACTGAGAAATCTACATCAAATCGGCTGAAGAGATTGAATGACGAAACTGTCATTTCTATAACAGACCTGGATGCTGTTGATGACAATTCAGTTGAGAAAGAAAATAAACCATTACCTATTCCACTCAAGCAAATTAAATTGGAAAAGGTAAATCATGTTGTTAAACAGTTTTTTAACGTTCTTAAACATAAACATGTTATACAGATACATGACTTAAATCATACATGTTTAATGTAAATGTACAGGACTGAAAAGGATTGCAGTTTCAAGAGATGACTTCTTCATGCAGCATAATTTTCAATTTCCACTTGCTTAATAAAATTGTTTGTTTCGAACTTTTGTTTATTTTGGGTGAAATGATGCCCTGCTTTGATTTTCAGCATGTTTTCAGAATTTTAAACTTTTTACTTTGGCGAAGTATTTGAATCAATCAATAAGAATGTTCTTGCTTTAGACATGATCATTATTAGTGCTGCAAATTATTATTAAATTAATTATGTTTTACAGTGATACATGTGCTCAGTATGGAGAGTATATCATATCTTGCAATTGAAGATTTACGTTTTATAAATGTAATATTGTGTATCATAGAATAATTTATGAGGCAATATGTCTGCTTATGTTCTTTTTAAACCACATTTACGTTTATGTAATATAACATGGTCATGTTTACACTCATTGTTCCATCTGAATACACATTCAATCATGATTACAAAATAGATATTTTGTAATGAGATAGGAAGACAATGTTGGTTAATTTGTTGTCTGTCGTTTATGAATTGAGGTATGTTTTGGATTTTTAAACTAATTTTCCTTTAATTTTAAAAATACATGCGTTCGACCTGAATCATAGGCTTTGTTAATTACAAATAAAATATTTATATTATTCTATCATTCAAATTTTATTACAAACCAGATGAATCGACGCCCGCTCGCAGAGCGCGGGCAAAAATACTAGTTTAAAAGAAAAAATAAACATTACCCTTACGAGGAATGTGTAACATGTTTAAAAAATAAGTATTACTCCTATAGAAAATGTGTAATAAATTTACCCTTTTTGAAAATGTGTGATCCATTGGTATTTATGGCCACATTTCTAAAAAATGGTATTCGTGTCAGGTAATAATGAGATTTGTGGTATTTATGTCCTTTATCCTGAGATAAAGGAATATAATAGAGTTGTCAAGATATATCAATATGGATGCTGTTGAATCACCAATCAAATAAATGGGCATTCTACAGTCTGCAGTGAGAGTTGGATTCTATAACTGTTTGACATAACCATAACACACTACCATGCATGCACGCACGCACGTATATAATCATCGAAGAAGAAAAGTTGAAACAAATTAAGGAATCAATAACGAGAATCTACCAAAAACAAAAGTAGCTACTAATACCTTGCAAATAATGATTCATCCAAGATTAAAAATGCATGATGGTGTCAAAGAATGTCCCTTCTTTTCCATGGTGTTTACATTCCAATACTGATCAAGGC
This sequence comes from Kitagawia praeruptora, assembly GCA_037693485.1. Classification (NCBI taxonomy): domain Eukaryota; kingdom Viridiplantae; phylum Streptophyta; class Magnoliopsida; order Apiales; family Apiaceae; genus Kitagawia; species Kitagawia praeruptora. The sequence goes on along the minus strand of CM075350.1, from coordinate 23,449,126 downwards.
TCCTTATTGCATCACCGTTTCCATTACCCCATTTCTCCTCTTGTCTTTCTTTCTCTGTTCTACCATTTTCCGAACTTGAAATCGAGACTTTTCTCCAGTTGCACCATATTCTTAGCATTATGTAAAGCAATACTAAGCATATAACTGTAGCTGTAAACACAATGGCCACTATAATTCCAGCAACTTGACCATTTGATAGCCACTTTTTATCATTAGAAGAAGATGATTGTGAACAGGATACTAATGGTGGGCCGCATAAGTTGTCATTGAACAAGAATGTGCTTAGTGGGAATCTTGCAAAAGTTAAAGGGATTTGGCCTTGAAGATGGTTATTTGAAAGGTTGAGCATGTGAAGGCTGGTCAGTTTTCCAAGAGAATATGGAACTTGTCCGCGAAGCTGGTTGAAAGAGAGGTTTAGTCTCTCTAGTTTCACAAGGTTTCCGAGGGAAGATGGGATTTCTCCAGAGAGGGAATTTCTACCAAGGTCTAGAACCACTTGAAGCTCGGTAAGTGTGCCTAATTCTGGTGGTATTGGACCGGCCAAGAAGTTGTTAGAAAGTCTCAGTTCATAGAGCTTTCTACATTGCTGGATTGTTGGAGGAATGGATCCGGAAAGATTGTTTCTTTGAAGGTTTAGGACATTTAAAGAAGTAAGGTTTCCAATCTCTGGTGGGATGTTGCCTGAAAGTTTGTTGCTGTGAAGAGAAAGCTTGAGTAATTTTGAACACTTACCAAGTTCTGCTGGTATTGTTCCATTGAAATTATTAACCGACAGATCACACTCACCGAGCTCTTGCAACCCTCCTAACCATGTGGGAATCATGCCAGAGAATTGATTATTGTTGAGAAGAAGGTGAGCAAATTTCTCACATTTTGATAGCTGAGGTGGCAGTTCTCCGGAGATATTGTTGAATGACAAATCAAGAAAGTTGAGCATCCTGAACTGGCCAAATTCAGAAGGAATGTAGCCTGTAAGAAAATTATGTGCAAGGCGCAGCCGGATCAGATTTATTGACATGGCTAGTCTTGAAGGAATAGGACCTGAGAAGCTATTGTTTGTCAGGTCCAATATGGAGAGGGAAGTCGAGCCCGAAAGTGGAACTATGCTTCCAGTGAATCTGTTATGAGAAAAATTAATGATTTTTAGGTTTTTCAAAAGATAAAAAGATTCAGGAAGAGGACCTTCAAATGAGTTATTGTAAAGAGTGATTAGAGAAAGGTCAGAAAGGAATCTGAATGTTGGTGGCAGTGACCCCGAGAGCCTGTTATCAGCCAAAACTAAGCTTTGGAGCTTTTTGCAGTATCCTAAACTAGGAGGAAGGGTCCCTGACAAGTCGTTTTGCCTCAACAGAAGTAATTTCAGATTACCGAGTTTCCCAATTGTTGAAGGAATGGAACCTGAGAAATGATTCCCGAAAAAGTCAATCTCAGTTAAGCTTGAGCAGTTTGTTATCTCTACTGGTATACTTCCTGACATCTGGTTGTCATAGAGATATAAAATGCTCAAGTGTTGTAATTTTCCAACCTCGACTGGGATTTCACCTGTCATCTTGTTTCCAAAGAGAAAAAGTGTCACCAAGTTACTCAAGTTACCAACTTGAGGAGGTAGAGTTCCGGTGAAGCTGTTGTTGTTTAGTGCAAGATCTGTCAGGTTCTCTAGTTTGTCCAAACCAGCTGGTAGTTCACCTTCAAACTTGTTATCAGAAAGATCAACTTCTTGAAGTAAAGAGCAATTCAGTAGCTCTACTGGAAAGTTCCCAGATAAATTATTCTGAGACAGGAAAATGTAGCGCAAATTTGAATCTTGAACACAGAGGTCAGCAGGAATGCTACCTATTAAAGAATTTTCGGATAAAGCTAGAGCCTCAAGGTTCTTCATTTGGAAATTGAGCACAATAGATCCTTGCAGATTATTGCTTGACAAGTCTAGACTCACGAGCTGACTCAGTTGGTTGATTTCGGATGGGATCGAACCACTCAGTCTGTTTCCTAATAAGTTCAAGTATTTCAAATTGGAGAGATTGCCCAACTCAATAGGAATTGATCCAGAAAGACTGTTATTAGCTAAGTTCAATATTTGCAATAATTTAAGCTTTCCCAATGAAGCGGGAATATCTCCTTCAAGCCTATTGTTTGCTGCTGTAAATCTTTGAAGCCGTATGCAGCCACTTAACTCTTGTGGTATGAGACCACTGAGACTATTGTTCTGCAAGTCCAGAGAATTTAGATATTTCAAGTTACCAATTTCAATCGGAATGCTTCCATTGAGTTGGCAGTAAGCAAGTCCCAAATTTCTCAACTCACTCAAATTGCCAATGATAGGAAGAATCTGACCGGATAACATGTTATCTCCAATTCTTAAAACTTGCAGTTTCGTCAAAAGGCCTATCTCTGGAGGAATCATACCGGAGAGAAAATTAGAATACAGAAGTAGTTCCTTCAGATTCTGAAGCTGTCCAAGCTCTTGAGGAATTGAGCCAGTAAGATCATTCATTGACATATCAATTGTTTGAAGTGAAGAGAGACGAGACAGTTCGGGAGATATTGAACCAGATAACCCCGAACCAGTTAGATTCAGAACCAATATACGAGTAAGATTTTCTGAACATACCAATCCATTCCAGGAGCACAAATCATTACTTGTTGACCAGTTCTTTAGAACGCCTTCCGGATCAACAAGTTCTGATTTAATTCTCAGAAGCCAGTTTGAATCAGTAGTTGGATCACCAGCAAGAGTCACCACAGAAATGGCAACAAGTATGGAAAAAATGAGCATCAAATAACACATTTGGTTGCTCGCTTTGAAAGACTTGATCTTCTCTAGTTATTAGAATAAATAGAGAGAGGTACACTCTGACATAATCAGGAACTAAATATGATCAAGTTCGACAGACTTAGGATGACAAGAAGATTGGAAAGATACAACCTTAATCAAGAACTAATCCACATTGAGAAAAGAGGGTTTAATGAACTTTAAATAGCAGCAGAGTTATATAGGTTTGTATGTGGGGTTCCTAATCATCCTATTAAGAAAATCAAACAGTAACTATGCATGTAAGTAACTGCATGATTAACTGAATATAAAACCTCTTGCCTTGCTCCAGCTCTTCTATATTTATATTTCTTCTTAAAAAGGTTGGTGATATTTTTTTCCTCTTCTAAAGACAATCATGGAACTATGGAGCATGTTTCTATAGCTTTTGGAATGGGAAATGTACGAAGATAAGGTATTGTGATGGCCATGCAGAAAAAAATAAACAAAAAGTTATTGGGGACTCCAACTTGTGCCTGTTAAAAACACTCCTAAATGTGGGGCTCTCTCTAAGGATTATATTTGTGTTTGTCTATATAACAATATATACATAGAGATATAGACATCATTCTAGTTTCTATCAAGGAAAGAAATGCAAGATTCATCTGAATATACTCCAAAACTAACTAGATTGGGTTGGACTTGTAAGAGACGTAGACAAACAAACCACAAACTTTCAAATTACTAGGTATAAATCCACTATACTCGTTTTTGAGGTTGTATGCATCACAACAGCATCAAAATGATATCATCCTTTCACAAAAGATATATTGATTAGAAGTACTTGATGGTGCAATCAATTTAATCTTCAATAATTAACCCTTGTTCATCATTACACTTGAGAAGCTTTTGACTTCGATTTCTTGATAGTTTCATGACAATTAATTATGATCATAAATTGAGGAGACTTTTAAAGCCACATTCCTTCAAAGAGTGAAGTATGGAGGTTTGCTATAATTGTGATATTAACTCTCCCTAAATTACCAACTCTCACCTAATCTGTACTTAACAATAAGAAGAAAACACAGGAGAAAACCAACCACATGTATAGAATTCCATTATAGTGGAGACCAACATCAATTTGTCAATCTGAAATCCAGGATATAAGAAGTAAAATTTTGGTATCGTCTAACAAAAAATGTATGAGAATTGAACCAAATAGACATAATATTTTAATAAGCTCAGAGAGAATGGAATATACAGAGAAAAAGATTCTGCAACGAAAATACACACTTTATAAAGATAAAGAAGTTAACATCAATAATAATTTCCCTAGATAAGGAACATCTATGTTATTTGGTTTTCATGGCTACTAGCTCCATCTTGGCCCTTTTTTTTCAGGATTTAAGCATAGACAATCAATATGCATCAAGTCGACCAGTCGTATCTTTGCAAAAACAATCTCTTTACTCCTTGGAGTAGGATTGTTACCTTCCCAGACCTAACTTCCGAATGAGATATACGGGATATGTTTGGTTTGGATTACAATTTACAATCAATATGTAACTTATAGCCCACTGAAGACTGTCCCCCCAAGAGCCCCAGACAAAGAAGCAAAGTTTTTCATACAGCAAGATAAACATTACCCAAGTGCTTTAGTCACTTGTATATCTGACAATTACTTCCACTATGCATATAAGCATGCTCTAGAATTCAAGGTTGTCTGTAAAAATTACCTTCACACAAACAATCTAACCTTCTGCTTCATTTATACTCTCAACTACTTTTTTGATTGAATCATACACAAAGCACAGAGTTATCATTAAGCTTACAGACTGATTATTGTCCAACCAACTCAACACATATGGGACATTCAATTTAAGAGTTTTTGTCTTCTACATAATCTAGGCATTATGTATAATCATCCACTAGAAGTACAAACAGTTAGCACTCACCTAAACCTTACCAACTCTAAGAATTTGGAATAAGAAGTAATTATGCTACTACAAGAAAAGATTTAGTAATTATAAAGAAGACATAAATCCAAAGTAGAAGGTTAATAATTGGAGATTATAATAACAGTGATTAGGAAGTCATAATACTTTTTTGTTGTAAATCAACTACTACTAGAGAAGGGACAAGCACTATCAAAGAATTCTTTCTTATAGCTATAGTCCATACATATTTGTTTGTTGGAAATAGACTTAAAAGTTCAAACACAAATCAGAATACAGATCTCGCAGCTCCTTTAATCACATAAATATTACTCTATCTTTTAGAGTATTTAATTTGGATATAAGAAGTTGACTTTGGCTTGTTAAGACCTTAGTCATGTGGCTTTAGTGGCCTACTCTAGTTAACTGCCACTCTTATGCCTTTGACAACTTAACTGCAAAAATATCCCAAAATGTACTTTTGTGCCCAAAATAATATATTTGGAAAAAAATGGTCTAAAAATCACAAAAATTTCTTTCGTATCACAAGATCTGTTCTGCATGCATATTACCTCTTGTGCAACTTTATTAATGCTACAACATACTATAGAAAATAAAAAATATCCAACATCTTATTTAACATCTCAGCAATGCATGCAATGTTTTAAGCTTTCCTCCCAGATTGTAGATATATTGGTGTACAACTATTTATTTTATATTGCCATCTTCTGATATAAATCCTGCTCAAACAAATTTTGATAAAGATAACAGACTTTATTTTCCAACTATATAACTTCATTCATCAATAGCAAGGTAGGTGACAGAAAATTTTAGGCCGCCCATACCTCAGACGAGATTTTGAATTTCCATCGCATAATTTTCTTGAAACCCAGAGAGAGAGAGCTCTGCCATTTAAAACCAAAAAATGTGTGACGATTGTATGGACCAAATACTTGGATACATTGATACCCTTTCCTCATCATTACAACTTTGCTAAACCTGCAAGATTAAGAAATTATATGGTATCACCTTCTGCCAGTGAAACTGGACAAAAGGAACGAATTTCTATCTACATAGACTACTGCTGCCAAAAGATTGTTGGTTACAATATATTACGATGCAGTCTTTCCAAGGTTGAACCAATGATTTGTGCTATATAAAGATACTTGGAGAAAAACCAGTACTTTTTTCTAGAGTTGACAGACCAATGACTTCTCTCCATAATAGATCTTTTGAGTAAAATTAAATCAGTGCCATCATATATACAAGAAATTAATAAAATGGTTTCTTTTTGCAGCACATCAACAGTTCAAACCAGCTGCTGGGCTTCCATAGAAGAGCAACGTTCACCACAATTCTGCTATCAGCTTCATTATACACTAATTGATATCCTAATAACAATCAGTGATCCCTTTTCAGAACTCATCAGAGCTTTAAAGAACATTTTGAAGAACCAAGTTATTTTAACCGCCAACGTGTCTTTCTACCGGAGGAAGTAGAAGTCACACCTCACTGCTCAGTAATGATGGCAGAGGGCAAAAACCTCATAAGGAAGCTCGAAAGGGACCAAATACAAATAACCCCAAGGCACTGAAGTACATTCAGTAGTGTACCCAATGAACTATTGATTGCTATATTGTGTGTTGTCATCTCAGCTCCTCTCACTGTAAATGAAAGAGCTGTAACCAGTTGTGCTGCTCTATTTAACTGATGCAATCTATACACCTGCAAAGAGTTTTAAAGAGAAGACGTGTTCAGTTCAGAATATGTCCAACTCTCTCCACAAGAGTCTGGAAAATATTTAGTCAGAAAGAACTTTCTTTATAAAAATTACATAAAAAGTTTCCAGAACTCAGCTATTAATAATAATAAAAAAAGAATATAATGCAATCTGGGTCATTCCGATCATGTAAGAATATATTATGCCCAGGCATAAGATTTTAGCGGAACAAATACTGTTTGCCTAACTATCCATCTTCCAACCCTAGGTAGGTGGCTCTCCTTTGCAAATATCATCAACCTAGTCATACAATATCCTAATGACATTGGTGAGTCTCTTTCACAAGGATAATTCACCTAGTCCCACTTTATCTCGAGCTGTGACACAGAAGTGGGTATTTCGATCAAACACCCACGAAACCGGATCATTGGTGTTTAGGAAAAGCATAGTTTCTTAAAGAAATAACAATAGCTTAACTACCCTGATCGGAATTCACCTTTACTTAATTAAATAATCATGAAACGTGAATATTTAACTGTAATGACTTCAGCCTAAACTCTAAAGAGTAGAGACATTGGTGTCTAATTTTACCAAGTCTATCCTAAATCGCACAATATCAAAGTGTAGGCATAACATTACATTGATTGCTCCAGCAATTAAAAAACGTCCATAACTAAACTGTATGAGTTCTTATCGACTACCATTCACTAAACGACCCCACAAACTGCTTTACTTTAACAAGATGTACCCTTCAACACAGTGAGTGAATTGTTAGCATTGGTCGTTACCTGGAAGATCACAGGAACAACAGGCCATGATAGTGATTTCACATATCTTGCATACTGCTCAAATGCAAATTGCACAACAATACCAACAAGGTAAGGAGCAAGTGTAGCAGAAGCTGCAGGACCTGTCCACGGCCACACCAGACCCATAGTTACCATTGGAATTACAAGACTAAGTACCAGGACAGTGACAGAAGTGATCTGGTACTCCAGCTCAGGTGGGGGGTTTCTATTGTCTGCAGTCACTTTCTGCACCGCAGGCCTTCGTACATGGTCTACTATAAAAAGAAACATTGCAGCCCCACAGTAAAAGAGAGCTTCTGTAAAGAATAGTATGAGGAAATCTGCAGAGAGAGGTAGAAGAATATTCATCAAGACAAAGTACAGATACTGAACTTTAAATTATAATCCCAGAAAATACAAATAATAGGAATAATTTCCATATACCAACTATAATAGTTTGTTTACCGCTGACTTAGTTACTATGCCAGGAAGATCCTGATATAAATGATAATCATTCATAAATGATGACACTGGCTATGAATAGAAGTTGACCTAGCAAACCTACAAATCACTGAATAGCATTTGTATTCTTAGTGAACCTTCTTCTTATATGATGAACACTATTTGTATTATTTGTGAATCGTACACTCATGTATTGCTAGCTAAATTTTACGTGATTGGTATTTCATTATGAGTCTCATTTGCATTTTTGATGAACTTTGTAGGCTTTTATACTGAATCTTACAAATATGTTGAGTTGCAACTTGATATGGTTTGCATCCAAACACATAACAGTCTTTCCCTCCAAAACACCATTTTTCTGTGCTTCTTGACTCAATTACTTTGTGTGTGGTTTAAAAACTTGGCTAAGAAAAGTAGACAATTGTGTACAGAGAGAAATATTAGAAAGTAGCTTTAAAGCAAAAGATTTATAACCTGTTAACAAAGAGTCCTCGAAGACAGTAGAAAGTATCCTGCGGAGGTAAAGCGAAGGAAAAACAAAAGAGGCAACAAGAACAGCAGGGCCGACAAACCACAGCACTTTACTTTGATTGCTTCTTGCACTATCTTTAAGTACATTTGCTTCTTGTTTATACGGATAATTATAAAAGGAGATAAGACCCGGCTTTCCTCCAGCTCCTTCAGCATACACATAAGAACTTCTGGTAGAAGACACATCTTCAGTGAGATTATCATCTTCTTCTCGATCTGAAGCATCTGGTTCAACATCGGTATACTCTGCTACATCTTCTGAGGAAGTAGATAATATACATTGCCTCTTTGTAAACCTTTTCTCTGCTTTCAGCATTCTAGGTGTTATTCGGCATGAGTTCACTACTTAAAATAAGATTGTACCAATCAGAATAGAGTATAGACAAGAACAAATAATAGCAGTTTCCAAAACATGGACCTAACTAGATCAATGACTCATGTTTTAGCTGCAAAAACAACTTAATGGCAACAAGCAACAGGAGCCTAGAGGCCTTATTTGATACAACTTAATGACACTGTACTTTTCAAGAAGAGAAAAGGTAAAACTTGCATACAACAGTTAAAATAGAATTGAAATTGATTATCTCAGGCTACGGGCATCATATATAAATAATTCAACATAGATGTTTGCAATATGCATAAAGAATTACTACATTTTGGAGATTCACAGAGCTACCTTTAAAATTTCTCGGTGGCTCTGTAGTGTACAGCTGGCCTCCAAACAACTTCAGTGATAAATTCACCTGTCAGATGAAGAATTTGTACCATAAGCTAGAAAGACTGATCCTCAAAAAGATAACAAAGTAAAACTAGGTTCACTGACTGAATTCCTATGATACGAGAAGGACAATCATTGTTAAAAAAAAAACCAATTGCATTAACACATAGAGAAAAGGAAAGTAGTTACGAAAAAGTTCCACAGTAATTTTTGCTTATGAAAACAAAATGGAATGAGGTCAAAACTCCAAAGCACCCTTGTTCTAATATCGTAAAGACATGTGGGTAAACCAGACACAATGAACGAAACACAGTGCTCCCACATAAATGTAACAAATTGAGACATCTAGGTTCACTCAAGAAGTCGTGATTGTTATATAAATTTGTATTTGACTTAAAAAATATAATCCCACATTGGACTGGTATTTTAATTGATAGTCCCGGAATCCAGAAAATACTTTCAACATGCAATTAACATAACAAATTTCCAATTAAAGTTCTGATAAATCAAACCGTAAAAACTTGTAATAAAGCAAGAAACCTCAAAATGCAAGATTATTAAATGCAACATAGCATAACATAAATCAAAGAGAGTCTGCAACATAACGAGACATTACAATCTAAAAGTAAGTTCAGTCCATAACTACCAACATACATTAAATAGGAGAACAAGAATCAACTGTAACTGCAAACATAACTAAACAGATTGACCCACCACTTAAAATTAACAGATACATACAAATACATACAGCAGCTCAAACCTAAAAAGACAAACATTCACTGAACGAGAAACATTCTTGAAATAATTAAAAGTACGCAAAAACTTGGAATTGTAATAAAAATCATACCCTTGAATTTATTGATCTGGGTCGAGATTGAGAAGAAAAATAAGTGAAAACAGAGGAAAATTGAGAAGCACACTTAGTTGCCATACTTGAACTAAACTGACTGATGAGTGATTTTAAGAACAAGGGGTTACAGACTTACAGTATGAACTATGAAGAAACTGTGAAAAGGGTAATTTTATAGAGTTGTAAAAATGAGCACTTTGAAGATTGATGTTTGTGAGAATTTGGGGCTGGAAACAAAAACAAGAATGAAATGGAAATTACCCAAGAAGGCGGCTTCTTGTGTGAATATGTTGTGCAAGGTTTTGGGGATTTTTAATAAAGAATATGAATAAAATATACATTCAAAATTATTTTCAAGGTTTTGGTGAGTTGGATACCGAGATTAAAGAAATGTGAAAAAAGGTAAAAAAAGAAAAATGAAATAAAATAATGAAATAAATTAATATTTAATGTATAAACTGAAGATGGTGGAGAAAAATAGTTGAGAAAAAATATGTAGTTAATTTTTATATTATAAAGTTTTATTACTTCTGAAAAGTAAAAAATTGAATGTGACATCCAACCTAAAAAATGCAAAGAAATAGATAGGAATCAAATGTCTAACTTGTTTTGATAATTGTAAAACCTGTTTTGATTTTTGATCAGAAGTTAGACAACAGATTATTATCAAAATTCATTTTCATTCTGGCTAATTTTTATACAATCGGCTGGAAAAAAAAAAAAGATAATGTAGCAAAGAACCATGTGTAAGCACAGAACATCAAAATTTACTGCTCATTATTCCCACTCATCTTTTGGGGCATGCAAATGGCAGTACATTCTTATACATATATAACATATATGTATAAGATAATTTTCACTGGGTTTGTAGTTTTCTTGAAAACTTAGAGCCCCAATAATAATTCTGATGAGCACTTTCTTGCTTTGTTATAATCCTCTCTGATACCATGTCAAATATATAACATATAGAGAGTTTACAGAAGAAGCAAAGATTGTATATATTTGTGTATATTCTAGTGAGTATTACATTAGGAGAATAGGCTATTTATAGAAGAACTAAGACACTGCTAGGTGTTATAAGTCTATACTAGAGTAAACATTGTCAAGGACGGTGCCTAACTTATACAACATAGTCAAGGACGGTGCCAACTTATTTGACAGAATCAAATGTCTAACTTGTTTTGATAATTGTAAAACCTGTTTTGATTTTTGATCAGAAGTTAGACAACAGATTATTATCAAAATTCATTTTCATTATGGATAATTTTTATACAATCGGCTGGAGAAAAAAAAGATAATGTAGCACAGAACCATGTGTAAGCACAGAACATCAAAATTTACTGCTCATTATTCCCACTCATCTTTTGGGGCATGCAAATGGCAGTACATTGCAAACATTGAAAGCCTTAAAGGATATAAAATCATCCTAACTCTGACTAGCATTCAAATTCTTTCATGCGATCGCACTAGTTTGCCTCAATTAATCATAGGTTAAAATCATAAGAACTGGTCCGAAATTCAGATCAATGCGACCTGTCTGGTTGGATCAATTTAGTTTTCAACACTGTCAACCATCTACCTCCTACGAAAGGGCGCTTCTTAAATAAAATAACATAGATATAGGCCACTAAAATGAAGCATTATTTAGATACACGGTCAAATTTTCATCTTTCGGATTTGTTAAGATATGAATTAGTGGGGGAATCACTGTCTACTAGATTACTGCAAATACACCAATCAAGAATCAAAGTGTGTCAACATGTACACTCGAAGTGACAACATGAAATTCGTGGAATCTCAGGAAGAAGCTATAAGGTTTGATTGACAGCTACCCGACTCAGATCCACCGACTTCCACCCAGACTTCATTTACTCGCCCTATGAAACGCAGAGGAGAATTGTACTGTGCAATTGAGTAAGCATATTCACTTTCATAAGAAGTGTAGTTTGCCCAAGCAGACCTGCTCAAGCTGCTTGCCAGTTTTTCTGCTTCAGTGACAATGTTTTTATCCTTGGCAAATCCAGAAAACTTTCTCACAGCAATGCAACGGCTGTTCCAGTAATCCGGTTTAAGGTCCAACTCTGGGAGAGGAAGTGGAGGGGTTGCTTGAAATTTAACAGGCAAATAGAACTGCACAGAGTAAGCCGATGAATGAAGTGGTCCTGCTCCTTGGACTAAGCTTGTTAAGACGGGGATTGTCATTGGGACACGAGATGAGTTGAAGTTTGCACCTTCAATATACTGGAATAACCTGACATACAACCACAGCAGATTATTTTTTATGTGAAAATATTGATATCTGTTAATGCTCTCAACTCAATTAGAGATTTAATTCTACATATCAAAACTTCTTCGTTTCCTACATTGATAAAAGTAAGCACAGGAAACAAGGTGGTTATCTGACCAGCGCTTCACTTGGACCTGGAAAATTACACTGGATACATAAACTAGCCTTCTATACTATCTTCATTTATAAGTCACCCTAAAATACAAAATGTGATACGCAATTATCAGAATTTGATGTAACAGAAGCATGTAGAAGTTCTAGATTGTTGTTTGTCGACTGTTACCAGTTACCAGCAAAAGCATAACTAAACTAATTAAGACGTAGATAGAATCAAACAAGTAAGGATGTTATAATTTTAGCCTCCAGAATATCTAATAAACACGAAACAAATGAAAACAACACACATAAGACTCGACATTTACAGTGGTTGACCTATCAGTTCAGCAAACACGCCTCCCATCTCGCGAAGAACATTATTGATCTACCACAAACAACACCACAGAAAATAACAAATAACTACGATTCATTTCCCTTTTTATCCAACGATTACCACAGAAAATAACTCAAGCACATTATCTTGAAAAAAGTCATATCCCTAGTCTTCCTCCAATAGCATCACAATTCACAAGTACAAATGCCAAACATAGCAAACATTTTTAGGTGTAATTAAAAAAACAATCTCATCTACAGTAACCAGTAGAGATTATTCATTTTACGGAAATTAAATATACACCGTCTCCATTATGTCAGACCGAGAAAATATGTTAATTAGCGAGATTATTCAGTTATCGAGATTCCACTGTATGATACATATCAAAGGCTATAAGACAAATTTGTTTTGCAAAAACAATTATAAGCAAATAATCATTTCAATTACAAAAATAAAAATTGACACAAACAATTATGAATAAACGGAAACCTGTGGAAGCCGTTACGAGTGGCCTTTTCGAAGGAGATTTGAGAGTTAACAGGAGCGATCATCCAAGCGGCGTATTTGTAGAGTCTGATTTCATAATCAGACTCGGAGTGAATGAGTGTGTACTCGGGTGACTCGTAACGAGTTGACTCGTTGGCATCAGTTTTAATCATTCGAAGACTAATTAAAATACACGCCATCATAATCATCAGCGTCATAAACGCAGGTGCAGCTCTCGACTCCATTTCTTACTTCTAGGACTGATCGACTCGTGTTGTACATGTACCAGGACTGACCAACTGAATGAGGTGAGAATGTGAAATGCGTGCAGCCCAAAATTATTGATTTCTAACATTAAAAATTACAGTAAAACCTCTATAAATTAATATAGTTGGGACCGGAGAATTCTATTAATTTAGAGAGGTATTAATTAATCGATAAATTAATAATTATTAATTTATAGATAATTTTTGACATTGAAGAAAATTAATTTCCAATTATATACATTTAAATAGAATGAATTGTACAATTTATGTTTATATATATTGTTTACAAATTTAATGAGTATTTGGGAGATTCAAAGTAAATATTCATGTATATTTAGATGATATCAAGGATAAAATAACATATTTTGAACTTTTTTCATGTAAAGAAGCACCCAAGACATAAAAAACATTGATTAATAACTTTTTAATGCTCTACGAAAACACCACATTCGAACTTTTGGATGCAACAAAGATGGTTAAAGATGAGTTTCCTATAGATTCAAATTTTAAGAATCTTAGAATCATAATTTACAAAAAGTTAATACATATATTTTTATGGTTATAAAGGAATTATTAATTTATAATATTATTGGGACCATATATTTATATAGGGTTTTCAAAAAAATTATTATCTTATTATCTTATCGAAATTGATCATTTTTTGAACTGGCCCAAGTTGGGACCGGAACAAATTATTAACTTAGAGAGATTATTAATTTAACGAGTATTAATTTAAGGAGGTTTTACTGTAAAAACATTAAAAAAAAAGGAGAAATTATAAAAAATACGTGTTTTTTATTGTTCACGAGTAGGGCTGTAATTCGAGTTGAGCCAGGCGAGTTCGAGCCGGGCTTTAAATCGAGTCGGGTTTTTTAAAACGAGTCGAGCCGGGCTCGTTTATTAAACGAGCCAAAAATTTCCGCCGAACTCGACTCGTTTAATTTCACGAGTCGAGTCGAGCCGGCTCGTTTAGCTAAACGAGCCGGTTTTAACGAGTCGGGCGAGCCGCTCGTTTAATTTTACACTTAATCGAGCTTAAAACTCCACCCGAACTCGACTCGTTTAATTTCACGAGTCGAGCCGGCTCGTTTAATTAAACGAGCCGGAACCTCTACCCGAGCTCGACTCGTTTAACTAAACGAGCAGAGTCGAGCTCAATTAAACGAGTTCGAGCCGGGCGAACTCGCGAGCCGCCGGACTCGAATTACAGCTCTATTCACGAGAATATATATTGAGTTTGTATGCGTACTTATTCATGAACCATATTCACGAGTTTGTTCACGAACTATATTAACAAATTTGTTCAAGAGTTATACAATCAAATTTGTTCGCGAACTTTTAAGCCAAATTATGTTGTGCTCAAGTTCAGCTCATTTACGGGACGAACTTGAAAATTGTATTAATATTCGACTTTTTTACAAGTCAAACTTTTTTCGAGTCCGACGTCAAACTGTTGGTGAATGCATCTACTCATTTACGGTTCTAAGAATAATAATAGGAAACAAGGTATGATTCAGGTGAGAACATGTATATGTTGGAAAACAATGAGAACATCACATTTCAAGCTATTCTAAAGGACTCCGCCAGATGCACCCAATACGAAAAAGTCTTATAATTCTATCCTCTATCCATTCATTAAAAAAAAATAATTTTTTTTTAAAAAAAAAAGTTTTAAAAATAATGACGTGGCAACAATTTTTTTTAATTTTTTTTTTATGAATGGATAGAGGGTAGAATTAGGGGTGTACGCGGTTCGGATTGGATCGGTTTTGGACTAAAAGTTGAACCAAACCGCATATAGCGATTTTATAAAAACTTCAACCACCACTACACCACAAATGGTCTATGGCAACACCAAAAAAAAGTGTTAAAAATGCTGAAAAATGTTACCATAGGATTTAAGGCAACACTTTTGTCAATTTTGCAGGTGTTGGGAATTTGCATGTGGGCTTAGAGGTTAAACCAACATATTTTGTCAAAACTATGGCAACATCAACATGATGTTGCCTTAGGCACTTATGCCAACATTTCATGCAAACTAGCAACACTTTTTCCGGTGTTGGCATAAAGTCTATGGCAACACTTTATAGTCAACACCAACACCCCTGCGATGTTGCCATATAGTCTATTCCAACATTTTTGTCCCTCTACAGCAACACCAGTTGATATAACGGTTCACATTTTTGCCAACATCCTAACATGTTATAGTAACACTTTTTAGTTAACATTGTTCAAGTTTAGCAACATTTTTACAGGCTATGGCAACATCTTTAGTAATAATTTTGTAAGAGTTTGCTTCCTAAAATGAAACATCCTAATATAAAACATAATCCAACATATGAAGCCAATTAACAGATGTAAACTCAACATATATAAATTAACTTCCAAGTTCAACATATATTGTTCATATATTCAGGATGTGTCCCCCACTAATGTTTACTTGCTAATTTACAAAGAAAATACAAGAATAACTCCCATCTATGCTCCGATCTCTAATTTGCAAGTCAAATTTTATCATTTGTGCCATGGGCAAGCGCCACCATAGCCACGACCACCACAATCACCTTTTGTCCGGCCTCTTGCCTCCTCGAGGATAGTAATAAGTTTTTTTGGCAAATCTGTCATTTGTAGCTGTAAAGAAACTATACGTTGTTCCTTTCGCCCCAGCTATTCCGGTCTTCCCCTCTATCTTTTCAAACTGCTATCTCCTTTAGTTGATACATTTGTGCTCTGGGCATAATGAGAATATCACAGTTTCGGTCTACCCCTCTTTCCTTTCAAACCGTTTTCTCCTTTAGTTGATACATTAGTGCTCTGGGCATAAAGGGAAAGCATTAACACACTACAAGAAAAGGGTCAATAGACATCAGTTTCTGGCCGATGTCTATGTTATTTTGGATGTGATGTCTAGGTGGGAGATGTCTATTCTAGACATCAGTCAGAAACTGATGTCTATGCTAACATAGACATCAGTTTTTCATTCAATACACATCAGTTGTTCTACAAAATAGGTTAGATATAATTAATTTTATAAACAACTTGCATGCCTTATATTCTAGAAAACATATAATAAACTAAGTTATTTTTCACATACACATCACTTTCTTTCTTTGAAAAAGATGTCTATTCCGATATTAGACATCATAATTTTAGCAGATAAAGTGATGTCTATAGTTAGCTTAGACATCACTCTAGACTGATGTCTAATGCTCTTATAGACATCAGTTTCTTTTTAAAAAAACCGAAGTGTATAGTGACCTTAGACATCATCCTAGACCGATGTCTAATGTAGGTATAAACATCAGGTCTTTCTGTAAAAACTCATTTATATGTATCTCTTAGACATCAGATTTTACTTATAAAAGTGATTTTTAATTGTTTTTTAGACATCCGACACCGTAGAAACAAGTGATGTATATAATTGTTTTAGAAATCATTATTTTGTTAAACTTTTGATGTCTTTGTTACAATTAGACATTAGTTTCTGAGTGCAACTAAAAAAACCGTTGTCTTTCAATGCATACCAAAAAATAAAAAACTGGACCATTCACAATATATCCAACCATGCATTTAGATTAAACCAGTCACAAAATACACCAACAATGTATCTGTTCCATTAACAAGATACCAAACATCACTGGGCACTAGAATTAACTAAGTGCGCAACCAGTCAGAACTCGAAAAAAGACAATACACCAAAACCAAATATATCATAAACATCCATCACCTAGTTATTTTACCATATACCAACAAACACAAATTAGCTTTCCAGGTGGAATCCTCCTCATACATACAACAACTAGTTTAGTTGTTTAGTCTTCCTAATTTCCCCACATACATAAATATCATGCTGCATAATGCATCCATTTAGCTCGATTGTTATTCCACCATGAGCGATGAATTGCACAAGCACCTAGTCGGGTGAGGGAGGAACCTTAAGTTTAACATCACTATCTAAGCTTGGATTATGATCCTCACCAACAATCTTCTTATTCTGCAAGTTTTTTTCAGTTAGGTTATCAAAAAGGCTAAAAAGATATGCATAAATAACGAACATGCCACAAGAATACTTATTAATTTGATATTATACTATCTAGAACCAATATGCAGATAAGAGTATACGTATTGGTATCAAGAAATATCAATTGGTCTAAAAGTAAAATTAAACTGAAATGAGCAAAACAACATGAAGATTGAAGGTTGGCATATTTAGCAAAAAAAACATGTAGGTTGGCATCACATACTAGGCAGGTTGGTGATGTTCTAAGTTATAAACAGTCGAGTAGTTATTAGTTCATGTATAGGTGCTACAAGCATATGTACGTACTACGTAAGACTTAAACAGATCATCAGCAACATACGCTACTCCAAAAATTGCTTTGACATCTCTTTAAAAAAATTAAAATGGGTGCATAATAAATCAAGTTCACTTGGCTATGGAATGCAAAATAAACCCAACTTGGCAAACTATGAAAAAAATAAGCAAATGTAAACTTGCTAGTGCATAATAGGTGAAGTAATCATACCATGGTTTATCGTCATTTATCAATATCCTTGTTGAAAACAATGTTTGGCTCGAATCAAGAAGCAAACACTTCGCCAAGAGCCTGTCTCTCAGCATAACACAGTGTGCAGTGTGCATTGTACTTTTATCTAAGAAGGTAAATTCAGTATATTTAATGATGAAAGGATTAATATAGAGACCAATTAAGTGCATCAGCACTTACACTACTTAAGCAATTTGACTTGATAAAAGAACTTTCATGATTAAACCTCACTAAATAAGAGCCCAAGGAATTGACATGTACATACGATATAGGTTTAAATAGCTGGTAAGATTCTGGCACCACAATTTCGTCAAGCATTACAGCTCTATCAGTCTGCACAAGAAGAAGAAAAGAGTTTGTCTCGTAATTTATACGGAGATAAGCCAACAAGTTTTTTATAATGCAATTAAACATGTGGTTACTGAATACCACTAAATAAATTTATGTATGAATGCATAAAAAATGATAATCTCAATGTTCGAGTTGGGTAAGAAAACTACTATTTAGTATCTACTACAATTAGCAAAAAGTAATTTTAACGTATTCAATTGTTAAAGCACAAACTACAAATTGCATCTACACAATTATATATTCCAAAGCAAAAATACAAGTACGACAATCACAATTAAAACAAGTACATGACACTTGCAATTTAAATAAATCACCAGACTTTAATATCTGATTTGTACTTGTTGCTGGAATCACATATGCACATCTTGAATTTCATCTACATTGTCAAAAACAGAGGCCTAACTAAATGTACAACGAGATTAGATACAATAGTATCACTAGCATGAGAGTTATATACTTATATTATTGCTTACGAGAAGAAAAGAATGTGAAGAAGAGTCAACTCTCCACGAGGGCATGCACATTTAAACAACAATATGGCCAAGTAACGAACATGCATTCTTTATCATATATTGTCCACATCCACTAATTTAGATTAAGAAGAGTCAACTATAACCCCACACACAATTTGCAATATTACCTGCATTACAACACCTGCAACGCCCACTGCACACTGTGCAGCTTTGGCCCATGACTGCATCTCCTGATGTGCATCACAAAGATGCAATAACCACATTATGTGGAGATCTGGTACAGGAGCAAATGCCATTGCAAGTTTAAAGAAACTCTCTGCGGTTACATATCTATCCGTGTTCATAACAGGAGCCTGTAAAGAAATGTACTCCACAGGATAATATCAGTTCCCAGTAATTATTCTGAATATAAAGTCTAGTAAAAGCCAAAGAGAAGACATAACTTACCAAGAGTGCATGTTCCAAGCTAGCATCAAGAGCCAGGATCGAAAAAATTACCGGTAGTGTCCTGCTTGTTCTTGACCCTAACATGACCTTTGATCCCTTGCTTGTCTTTCCCAAGCCCTTCGCCTTCTTCCCACCCCTGCATAGACATACAGGGGTCAATTAATTGCTGTTATACTAAATAAAAAATAATATGACACAAGGAACACTTGGTGAACAACAAAATGTAAGGACGGGCAAAAAAATGCATTCAATGATAAGAGAGGAGATAGACTCGAGGAAGGTATATCAACAAGCAGAATATACATGTATATTAGGAAAAATAAACTAGATTTTTCTACTGCAGATTCAAAGAAACAAAAATATAGTTAACAGGTGTCGGTGCAAACTCCTAGACACATTATGTGCCAGTGTGCCAATAATTTCAGGCCCTGGTAAAGGATATATGAACAAATAGGTTACCATGATGCCTGCGGACATAGCCCTATCCTTCAGCACATGTGGCTCCACTGAGACCACAGCTGCTAAATTTGAGTTCAGACTGTCACCTAAATAGCATTAGAAAAATTAGCTAGGATGCATTTAGCAATTTACATAAATAAATTGTTTTGTGGCATTGTCATATATAAAACATTGGGCAACAAATCTGCACTTCGCATATACATTCTCAATCTATTATGGTCATATATATTCACCCTGCACCAACTTGAATATGTTCTTTTTTCTATCATAAATTAATACAAATAAATCTATAATACTTCTACCTCATAGGCACTTACATGCATACATGAT
Organism: Kitagawia praeruptora; assembly: GCA_037693485.1. Classification (NCBI taxonomy): domain Eukaryota; kingdom Viridiplantae; phylum Streptophyta; class Magnoliopsida; order Apiales; family Apiaceae; genus Kitagawia; species Kitagawia praeruptora. The sequence continues at coordinate 23,429,295 of CM075350.1, read as the reverse complement.
ATTGAAAATTTAACAATTGTACAATGAGTTCTGGAGCAGCTATAATTCAGTAATATAATAATGGACAATGGTAGCCTTGCCTATTGATAATCTTGAGCCGCCCTTCAGGTACCAACCATCAGCATCAAATACTTCTCTTAGTAGAACTGAAGAATGAGTTGTGATATAATGTATTATCTAATCAAAATTTTCCTGGATGGTATTATTCTCTAATTTTACTTTCAAAGAGCAACTCACGTCTGCACTTCATCTTTGAAGTAACCCTGAAAGATAGAATTATCAACTTTAGTAATACAGAACATGTTATACAAATGTCTAGGCCTATTAGGGAAATTTTCTAAATTCTAAACATTCTCTTACCATTCATTATTAAATAGAGGAAGATATTTTTGCAGGAATTATATTCCCGGATATATTTTTCAAAACCAATTTATTTTCCAGCATGTATTGGTCTACTATAGTATTTTATATGCGATCCTATGCAACTAACGAGATGCAGGGAGAAAATAAATAGTGACATAAATTAAATTCAATAAAATTACTCAAGAATCAAGATACGTGCCCACTCCTTTTTTCAAGCAAATTATTAGGGTACATATATATTTACTATGCTCAATCTCTACAATGTTTATTTACTAAAGTTTTTCTGACTATTACTAATGAAAGAGTACGTGCACCCGTATTTATCCGGTCAAGTCATACATAGCTTACCCCATGCAGGACTAGGAGAATCAACATGACCAGATAAGTTATCTCCTTCTTCCGAAGTGCTTATGGCACAGGAGGTCTCAATCACGCCATAGCCTTCAATAATTGGACAGCCAAAACATCTGTTACAAAGAATATTCGGTTTTAGAGAAGAACATCAGTTAGTATGAACTATCGGAAACAAGCTTTTAGTAGCTTATGACTGAGCAAACATAAAATTGCAACTGCTCAGAAAATCATCAACTTACATCCATGAAAAATCCATGACATCCAGGTGAAGTCCCCAAACATAGACATACATGGGTCAATTAATTGCACTATCTTAGCGGTCAATTAATGTAACACAAATAAATAATCCTCTCGAATTCTCGCAATAAACTAATCCTCGTTTAACCAAAACCAGAAAATCCTCTCGAGTTTTCGCGATAAAGTAATTACCATTAAAACAACACAATCCACACACATTTGCACATAAACATACAAATTAACTCACAAACAACGAAAATTGAGGTGTGATAATGATTAATACCATTTGTTTCACAAATTCAAAATAATTAGGGTATAACAAATGCATCCACGTAAATGACAACACCCAATTTAAGAAATTAGGGGTTTGATTTAAAAAACCCCAATTTAAGAAATTAGGGTTTTGATTTTAAAAAACCCCAAATTAAAGCTTATCAATTTCAATAATGAAAACCCTAGAAATAGCAGAGGAGACCCTATTCGTGCAGAGAAGACCCAAATTAAAGCTTACCAATTTGCACAAGAGCAAAGGAGAGATGAGAGCAGTGGTGAGTAGAGTAGGCCAGACGGAGGTAAGTAGAGCAGAGGTGAGTGGTGGTGGTGGCGAGTAGAGCAGAGGTGAGTGGTGGTGGAGATGAGTTGTGGTGCTGAGAGATGAGAGAGAGAGTTTCAGCGAGAGAAAGAGAGAGTTTAGACGAGAGAGTTTAGTCGAAAGAGAGATGAGTTCGTGTGTTAGTTTTTAATTTTTTGTTTTAGTTTAATTACTTTTGTCTGGAAAGGGGGCAAATAATTGTGTATAGGCGGGGAAATATTTGGTGAAGGGGGGAGTTTTGATTTAGAGGCGAAAATTTTAGCTAAGGGGGGAAACAAAAAGAAGGGCGCGCGTTTTATTTTTTAAAGACTGACTTTAGACATCAGTTTTAAAAAAAAGTGATGTTTACGAAAAGCAAAGACATCAGTTTAATTCGGGGTGATGTTATTACATCTTTTAACATCAGTGGCATTCACAACCGATGTCTAAAGTGTGATGTCTATTGAACTTTTTCTTGTAGTGACAGAAGCAAATAAACACATGCATAATGCAAGTCTACTACAACACAAGAGAGTTATACTTGGTTCATTGTTGTGATTAACTGCATCCTACAAACATAAATTCATTAAATTATAACAGGTGCAAGTGTGTGACTGTATGCTATGTGTGCTCTTATTCATCCCGTCTGTTGTCATAGTATGCAGACAATATGGGAGCCTACTTTTTTTATATCTTAGGTGCAATATAATTTATTTACATGATGATTAACTAACCTGAGTGACCTGTATTGTCTTTTGGTCCTGAAAGTTTAAAAACCATAATAAGCTTCGGTATAAACTAACATATTTTTAGATACCAAAGGAATTTACATGAAATAAACTAAGATATTTATATTTTTACGTACTGAGATTTTTAATTTTTTATCCAATAAGTTCCGAAGTTGACAGAAGAGAAGACTCATCTTCATTTTGGCCAGAAGGCTCTACACAATTATCTTTCGAATGAAACAAGGTAGTTTCATCTTTATTAACAGAATGACCAAAATCTTTAGGGGATGGAGGAAAATGAGCTTTATGCCTTGACAAGAGAAGTCCATTAAGGATTTCATTGAAAAAACCATCACCACCCTGGAGTCAAATCAGATATATAGTAAATAATCATAAGTATATGATCAGCATATTATATCAAGTGTAATGTAAAAAACTGGAGTATGGGAAGAGCAATCAATTAGTGTTTGTCGAGAACCAAAAACTGAATAATATCAACCAAAATCCTTTAGTCTTTCTAATATATTTACTAAAAATAAAATGTTCTCATGAAGGATATTTTTTACTTACAACAGCAAGAACACCATCATAAGAATTGAGCTCCCTGTTCGAAATAGAAGCCATCATATCAAAAGCTTGCCCGGCCCTACATGTCACAATAACCTGAAAAATAAAAATTAAATTCATGAACAAAAGGTATTGCAATATACTAAATAATATAATACAATAATACAATAATATACTCAGAGAAATATGAAGTACAGAAGCATTGATGCGAGATTTGTAATTAGGTAATAATTTAACAGGTGCAAGTTACAGATTTCGTCTATGTAACATACATACATAAGTTGTACCTCTGAACTAGATCTTTTTCCTCATCCTTCAATAGAAACCTGAATTCGACTACCGCGAATGATTGTGCCCTACTTGCCAGCAATATGCAGTATGAGGAAACAGATGGACTTAATAAGCACAGTTGAAAACCCTTATTTTGAAACATGGTGAGATTTTTCATAGCACATCTAATAATACAGAAGATGAACAGTCACTACCAATCCTGAGTAAGTCATAATTTTTTGCCAACCAATACTTAAGCATATGCAAATACTTACTGTAATAGTCGTGAATTTTCGAATAAATTTTTCCTACTAGATATTTAAATTTTATTTAAGAGTGATGCACTATTATATTTTTAATTAACGTATTCCTGTAAAATTTCGAAATATTAGATATTTGTATGCAAGTAAAATTTTATTATATTTATTTAATTATATTTATTTGGTTTTTGTTAAAATTAGGAAAAATAGAATTTTAGTTGTGGATCGAATTTATTTTAGGAAACGAAATTAGAGTATCGTTTTAATTAGCCGACATGGGGAAGCAAGCTGATTAAGGGGACATCAATTGTTTTACCGAATATCTGCACTAAACATGGTCATTAGAATGGTCATTATTAGGACATTTTTATTTGTCTCCCATGATTTTAATTCTTTTTATTTAATTACTAAGTTAGTGTTCTCAGCATTAGTAAGTGGTATCATCATTGTTAGAATCACGGGTGGTGGACATTATTTTTATAAGAGTTAATTGCACTTTGCATCCCCCAGCTTTATTCCAATTTCAATTATGTATATGTAGTTTCATAAATTGCATTTTGCATCCCCTAACTTTAAATCATAAGTCAATTCTCAACCCCTTATGGGTTTTCTATCAAAAATAATATTATTTTTAACGAATACATTAACAAATGCGATATAAAATGATTGCAATGATGATATAAACTATAGATTTTAAACATGTAACTAATTTTACACTTTAAAATTTTTTAAATTATAATTTAATATTATTTTTTGACCATTAATCAATTATAATATATTTGTAAAAAATTGAACTAATATGTTTCCATTAAATAAAGTTATGACTATTATGATATATGATACATATAAAATTATTAAAATATAAATTATATAATCATTACACAATTTTATGTCGCATTTGTCAATACAATCGTTAAAAGCAATATTATTTTTGATAGAAAACGTATAAGGGATTGTGATTCGACCTATAATTTAAAGTTGGGGGATGCAAAGTGCAATTTATGAAACTACATATACATTATTGAAATTGGAGTAAAGTTAGGGGATGCAAAGTGCATTTAACTCTTTTTATAAAACCGAACAAACCTTACTGTCTATTCAGTGTTAAGCAAAAACTGAGTCATTATTCTTCTAAACAAAAATACAGAGAACAAAACACTCCTGTCTCTTTCTTGTTAACCAAAAACCTCGACCAAAGCATACATACATACACACGAAAACCAGAGTAATCACAGGGTAGGATTTCAAGCTTATTTTTCTCTCTTTTCTTCTTAGCTTCGTTTTAATTTTGTGTTCGATTGTTACTTGTTGTTTCGTTGTTTGTTGTCGTTGTTGTATTGTGATTGTGTGTTGTTGGAGAAGAGGAATCGGAGAAAGGGGGAGGGAGGAGTTTGTGGTTGAATCGGTGTTAAGAAAAGGCTGTTAATGGGTGTTGCCGTGTGTGGTCGGAGTAGGGAGAGAGGTACGGGAGAGATGATAGAGAGAAAGGTTGACGGAGAGAGATTTCGACGGAAAGATAGAGAGAGGCGGAAGGAGGTTCGAGAGAGGTGGTGGTGAGGGAGAGACGTCGGAGAAGGAGAGATGTACGGGGTTGAGACAGAGAGGGGTTACGGGAGAGAGAGTAGAGGTAGTGGTGTTGGTTTTTGATTTTGTTTGATGAGGGTTGTGTGTGCGAACGAGGGAAATTGAGAGAGAGATTGAAGAACGAGAGAAGAGAGGGGAAAGAGAGTGAGGGTGAAAGAGGGAGTCGAGATGGGTCGGAGAGGAGAGATGAGGGAGAGATGTGGAGGGAGAGAGACGAACGAGAGATAGAGAACAGGGGAGGAAGAGAAATCGCAGGAGAGAGAGAGAGAGAAGGAGAGAGGCGGAGAGATTATTCAGAGAGAGAGAGGTACCGGGAGAGAGTTTTCCGGGAAGGTGAAGGTGGGTCCCACACAAATGTTGTAGTTAGATTTATAATAACGTACAAATAAAACGAACGGTTAACTATTTTAATCGGGAGTAATAAAAGATGTTCAAATGGGTTTTTGTTAAAATTGGAGTATTATTAAAAATTGAGAGAATTAAATAGTTTAATAAAAATGATTTAATTGATTAATTAATTAATCAGAAATATTTTGTGATTATCTGATCGTAATTTAGAGATTTAATGATTCATTAATGAAAAGCGAGATTAATTGTGAATAAATAGCATTAATTGTGGTTTTATTTTGGAAGATTTATATTTAGCATTTCCGGACTATTTTGATATACCGGATCGGATCAGATTGATTTTGAGGTTAAAATCGGAATAATATTAAATTATTTACAAATAGATAATTGTCGTTATATTCAGTAACCCTATTTTTGTTTTAAGTGGGATTTACGGATATTAAATATTATATATTTTCTAAATTGGATTCCTGAATTTGAAGAAGAGTTATTATTCAGGAATTATTTTCTGTTATTTATTGTGGAGATCTTCAAGAGATATTTGTTAGTGGACTTTATGTCCACTAAATACGCCCCATTTTGGCTTAAATTGACCGCTTGTACCCAAGTGTTAAGTGTCTTTTGATGTGTTTTCATCTAATTTGTGTAGGTTGTATGGTTGATAGCATCTTGGAGTTCAATCGAATAAATGGTGGTGTATATTTGTTGTTTGAATACGACAAGGTGTTGAAGGAATTTAGAGCAAGAAAGAGTAGCTAAGCAAAAGATGCTGTGGAGAGCAAATTCCAGGAGCTAGGAAGCGCAGCTGCGCTTGAGCAAGAGCAACAGCGCTTGAGAGAGAAAATTTTCCAGGAGGCGCAAGGCGCAGCGGCGCTAGGCAAGGCGCAGCGGCGCTAGGCAAGGCGCAGCAGCGCCCGTGCGCGTCAGAATATTTTCAGCATTGTTCCAGAAATTGTTTCGGTCATAACTTGAGTTCTAGACATCGGAATTGGGCGATTCAAAAGCCCACGCGAAGAGGAGAGAAAGCTCTACAATTCTAGATAGGGAGTTGGAGGCGCTCTTGCACGTTTTCAGGCGCTCTAGCGCTTGTTGGGGCGTTGTTGCCCGTGTGGTGCATGCCTGTTGGGTCGTTTTCTACCGGGTCAAAACTTGTTGGGCCTATTTATTTTTGGGCAGCTATATATATGTTGAAAACCCTAAAAACACATCTATCCAGCGAGTAGCAATCTCTAGTTTATTTTATCATCAACATTGTAGCCAAGAACAATTTCAAGATACATCTCCAAGCTAGTGACAAGCAAGGAGTAATCTTTGGAACTTTTGTATTCTTCTACTTTGGGGAGTTATTTCTGAACCTTATTTTCTCTCTTCTTTTAATTATTTGTTGTTCTAGAATTATGTTATCAATTGAACTCATGATGACAATTAGGTCAATTATGGGCTAATTCGTTATCATGGGGTTTTAATGGATTTTTCTATGGATTCTAGAAATTGAGTGTTATTTATGCCTTGGTGTGTGATTGAATGAATTGATTGCCTAGTATGTTTATGCTTATTCGTTATAAGTGAGTCGCGAACACTTGTAATTGTTTGTTTAATCCTAGTGAATGCGAAAGTGGATCTAGGGTTTAGAACAATTCATGCTAGCATAGGTTTATGCATGTGAAGAACATGTATTAATTTGTGATGTAATTCTAACCGTCTTGCATCGACTATGTGGTTTAATGGGTGCTTGATTTTCAACTGGTATGTGTTCAATTGCTATAGACATATAGGAACTACACATATTTGGTGACTACTTGGCTTCTATCAATTGTGGATGATCAGTAGGATGGTATATGCACAACGAAAGTTGGTGTGTATCAGTTTAGTGCATCTAATCAGTAATCAACTCTGTCACATGCTAGGCTAAAGGGCATAAGATTCTAGATGAAGTAGTTAATGAAATTGAAATCCCATGTTTGTTTCTTATAAATTAATCCTTAAGTTATTTTCTCGTAATTGGCTTAGTTGGTAATTAATCATTAGTTAAATCAAAACCAATATTGTGATTGTCTTAGCAGTGAGTGTAAATCATAAGCTGGTGCATAAGTGAACATAACGAACAATTTGAGTCTCTGTGGGAACGAATCCTATTTACTCTATATTACTTGTTGACCACGTTCTCTTGCGTGAATAAGTGCGAACAAGTTTTTGGCGCCGCTGCCGGGGACTCGGTTCATTGTTTGTTTAGTTTATGATCTTGTCATCAATTTGGATTAAATTCACTGACTCAGTCGTTTTTCTCACTCATTTACTTTGGGGTTTCTTAGGTACTATCTTGAGCGTGTATGCTTACTCGATCTCAAGCTCGTAAAGAAAATCTGGAAGAAGAGAAGCACGAAGAGGAATTAGTGGAGGACAGTGAAGAAGAGTTGGAAGTTACTGGAGAAATGGCAGATAACAAGGCGCTGAAGGAATATTCTCAGCCCAAGATTGATGATATTCAATCGAGTATTGTGCGGCCGGCTATTGCTGCAAATAATTTTGAGATCAAGCCGGGCACGATCCAAATGGTCCAGAACTCAGTCCAGTTTGGGGGTTCATCTGTTGAGGATCCTAACATGCATATCAGGGACTTCATTGAGATCTGTGACACGTTCAAAACCAACGGAGTTTCTGAGGACGCTATCAAGCTAAGGTTGTTTCCATTCTCTTTGAGAGACAAAGCAAAAAGCTGGTTGCATTCACTTCCAGCAGGTTCCATCACTACATGGGAAGATCTGGCACAAAAGTTCTTGACTAAATTCTTTCCTATGGCAAAGACTGCTGCCATGAGGAATGCTCTTACACAATTTAGTCAGCATTCTGGTGAATCACTGTGCGAAGCTTGGGAAAGGTACAAGGAGATGCTCCGGAAATGTCCTCATCATGGGATGCCAAATTGGATGGTCATCAATAGTTTCTACAATGGGTTAAGTCATTCTCGAGCAATGCTTGATGCAGCATCTGGAGGAGCTCTGTGGGCCAAAAGCTATGAAGAGGCCTATGACTTGATTGAAATAATGGCTGCAAACAAGTATCAGAATCCGACACAGCGTATTCTACAAGGTAAGGTTGCAGGTGTACTTGAAATGGATGCCACAACAGCTATAGCAGCTCAGCTACAGGCTCTAACCATGAAAGTGGACTCATTGGCTAAGGTGGGGGTTCATCAAGTCGCCATGGTTTGTGAATTGTGTGCGAGGGCTCATGACACTAATCAATGTGCAATTTCTAGTGAGTCGGCACATTTTGTCAGCAATTATCAGAGGCCTTCACAACCTGCTCCTAATACATATCATCCCAACAATAGGAATCATCCTAACTTCAGTTGGAGCAACAATCAGAATGCTATGCAACAACCATCTCAGGGTCAGCAGTATGGTTCAAGGCAGTTCAACAATTCGGGATATCAACAACCCTATGCCCAAAGGCCACCATACAATCCACCTGGATTTCATCAACAACAACCAGGAAGTCATGTGCAATCTAATGAGAAGTCGGAAATGGAAGAATTGCGAATGATGTACAAGAGTCAAGCAGCATCTCTGAAAACTCTTGAAAATCAAATGGGCCAACTGGCCAATGCTCTTTTGAACAGACCTCAAGGGCAATTACCTAGTGACACGGAAGCAAATCCGGGTAAAAAGGAGGTCAAGGAACAGATTCATGCTGTTACGTTACGTTCTGGAAAGGTTACAGACGATCTGGGAGTCAAAAAGCAGTTTAACGAAGAACTTGAAAATGCTGTGAACAGTGATTTGGGCGCGGGCGCGTCTGAGGGGTCTAACCGGTCTTCTAATTCAGCTCTTCCGGTCATTAAGAAGGCATCAGGTGAGGAAGAAAAGGAGAAGTCAGATGGGAAAACAGGTTCAAAAATTACGGAAGCTAGCAAAGAAGTTTATCCGCCTCCGCCATTCCCTAAAAGGCTTCAGAAGCAGAAGTTTGATAAGCAATTTGCAAAGTTCTTGGAAGTGTTCAAAAAGTTACACATAAATCTACCATTTGCTGAAGCCTTGGAACAAATGCCAAGTTATGCCAAGTTCATGAAGGGCATACTTTCGAGGAGATTGAAACTCGAGGATTTAGAGACCGTCGCTTTGACGGAGGAGTGTAGTGCTGTCTTGCAACAAAAGTTGCCACCTAAGCTGAAGGATCCGGGGAGCTTCACCATACCTTGCACTATTGGCAAACAACTTTTCAGCAAGTGCTTATGTGATTTGGGAGCTAGCATTAATCTGATGCCGATGTCTGTTTTTAAGCAACTTGGGTTACCTGATCCGAAACCTGTTAATATGACCTTGCAGTTGGCAGATAGGTCGATCACATATCCTAGGGGTATAGTGGAGGATGTATTGGTGAAGGTGGATAAGCTGATTTTTCCGGTTGATTTTGTTATACTGGACTTTGAGGAGGATAAGAGGATTCCTATCATCTTGGGACGGCCATTTCTAGCTACGGGCCGAACTCTGATTGATGTGCAAAAAGGAGAGCTTACCATGAGAGTGCATGATCAGGAAGTCACTTTCAATATGTTCAAGGCGACAAAATATCCGTCAGATTCAGAGGAGTGTTTCAAAGTGGACGTTGTTGATAAGAATGTGAAGAATGAGATTGAGCAGCTAAAAAAATCAGATCCAGTGGAAAAGGCTTCAAGTGGGATTTCTGGCATTGAGAACGAAGGAAGAAAGGGGCTATTTCAGTTGTTGGATGCAACTCCATGGGAAAGAAGAGTTGACATTCTACATAAGTCTCGTGGGCTAGCTGATTCTAATAATTTTCAGGTGCTTCGTAAGTTGTCAAGTGAGGAATTTTTTGCACTCGGGCTCAAGCCATTACCACCCGATGAGGGTGACCCTGCTGATGATTGAGGTATTCCTGTGCACTTTCTTTGTTTCTCGCCTTCAATGGGGACATTGAAGAATTGAAGTTTGGGGGTGGGAAGTGAAGATTGTGATTAATAGTTAGATGCATATAGGACATGTAGTGTAGTATTATCATGCATATTGTTTAAATTGTTCATCATGTATCATGCATATTGTTATATGTGAGTCATGTAGTGGCATTCTAGAGTGCATAACATAATTCATGCATTCATGCATTTTCCATGATCCCTTTGAACGAACTAACTCTGACTGGTAGGTAGGTGTCTGATTGAGTGCACTAATGATGAGTAGAGGGTTGCTTTATAGTTCTTATGAAACTAATTTGCTTGTTCAGAAACAAAATTTTTACACAATCACAGTCTCATTGAGTGCTTTTGAATTGGACCCGGCCATGTCTGTTTGATTGCTAGAATTTAACACCTAGTTTAAAACTAGAATGTTTGATAGATTCTTGAAAGCGAAGGAGCACTTAAGTATAAGTTTGGGGGAAACAAAGAAATTCATGCTAATTGTGAATAGTTGTTAATAATGGCTAGGCGTCAAATGGCTAGTAGCCGGCTCATATTTATATGAGTAGTCTAGGATTGGAAATGAGAAAGGCTCATTCCAGATTGCATATAAAAAAAAAAGAAAAAGAAAAAGAAAGAAAAAGAGAAAAAAAAAAGAGTCATGTAAATAAGTAAATGCAAAGTTAACCAGGGTGAGCTCTTTAATACTCGAGCAATTAAGTACGAGGGGACTTTGTGCCTAGTGACCTAAGGTTTTTATAGTCTGGGATCCACTGACCTAACGCTCGTTACATGGGTATTATTGTATAAGCCTTTAGGGGTCTCATCCATTGCACGGTTAAATAAGCATGTATTGTATATATATTGTTATGTGTCATATGTGTTAGTAATTAAGCATGATTTCTTGTCAACCCAAGTGGACTATGGCGGTGTATCTTGAGGGATCTTGTGTCTATCGTTCATTCTGTTTTTAAACCTGGTGGTTGTTTGGTTAAGGATAGGTATGGTCTTGGTTTGGTTTGGGGTATCTCTAATGAGCACAGCACGCATGCACGTTTCTGTCCATGTACTGTTAGTATACGGGGATTTAGGCGAGCTCTACTTGGATTTAGTTGCATTTCTTTGAGTATTTGCTTGCTTGTTGGTTTTGGTTGGTTTGAAGGGGATCACTTGCATTTTCATTTTAGTTGCATTCATGCATTGTATCGGATTTTGTGGGTACATTCACTATAGGCCCTCACGAGACCTTACTCGTCCACTAGGGCTGCCTAGGGGTTTAAAGGGCTTGTTGCATATGCTAAATGTAACCGTGATCACCTACGGAAGTGGTACTAGTTAGTTGTAAATATATGTGTTAGTATGTTTATGCTTGGGGACAAGCATCGGTTTAAGTTTGGGGGTGTGTTAGTGGACTTTATGTCCACTAAATACGCCCCATTTCGGCTTAAATTGACCGCTTGTACCCAAGTGTTAAGTGTCTTTTGATGTGTTTTCATCTAATTTGTGTAGGTTGTATGGTTGATAGCATCTTGGAGTTCAATCGAATAAATGGTGGTGTATATTTGTTGTTTGAATACGACAAGGTGTTGAAGGAATTTAGAGCAAGAAAGAGTAGCTAAGCAAAAGATGCTGTGGAGAGCAAATTCCAGGAGCTAGGAAGCGCAGCTGCGCTTGAGCAAGAGCAACAGCGCTTGAGAGAGAAAATTTTCCAGGAGGCGCAAGGCACAGCGGCGCTAGGCAAGGCGCAGCGGCGCTAGGCAAGGCGCAGCAGCGCCCGTGCGCGTCAGAATATTTTCAGCATTGTTCCAGAAATTGTTTCGGTCATAACTTGAGTTCTAGACATCGGAATTGGGCGATTCAAAAGCCCACGCGAAGAGGAGAGAAAGCTCTACAATTCTAGATAGGGAGTTGGAGGCGCTCTTGCACGTTTTCAGGCGCTCTAGCGCTTGTTGGGGCGTTGTTGCCCGTGTGGTGCATGCCTGTTGGGTCGTTTTCTACCGGGTCAAAACTTGTTGGGCCTATTTATTTTTGGGCAGCTATATATATGTTGAAAACCCTAAAAACACATCTATCCAGCGAGTAGCAATCTCTAGTTTATTTTATCATCAACATTGTAGCCAAGAACAATTTCAAGATACATCTCCAAGCTAGTGACAAGCAAGGAGTAATCTTTGGAACTTTTGTATTCTTCTACTTTGGGGAGTTATTTCTGAACCTTATTTTCTCTCTTCTTTTAATTATTTGTTGTTCTAGAATTATGTTATCAATTGAACCCATGATGGCAATTAGGTCAATTATGGGCTAATTCGTTATCATGGGGTTTTAATGGATTTTTCTATGGATTCTAGAAATTGAGTGTTATTTATGCCTTGGTGTGTGATTGAATGAATTGATTGCCTAGTATGTTTATGCTTATTCGTTATAAGTGAGTCGCGAACACTTGTAATTGTTTGTTTAATCCTAGTGAATGCGAAAGTGGATCTAGGGTTTAGAACAATTCATGCTAGCATAGGTTTATGCATGTGAAGAACATGTATTAATTTGTGATGTAATTCTAACCGTCTTGCATCGACTATGTGGTTTAATGGGTGCTTGATTTTCAACCGGTATGTGTTCAATTGCTATAGACATATAGGAACTACACATATTTGGTGACTACTTGGCTTCTATCAATTGTGGATGATCAGTAGGATGGTATATGCACAACGAAAGTTGGTGTGTATCAGTTTAGTGCATCTAATCAGTAATCAACTCTGTCACATGCTAGGCTAAAGGGCATAAGATTCTAGATGAAGTAGTTAATGAAATTGAAATCCCATGTTTGTTTCTTATAAATTAATCCTTAAGTTATTTTCTCGTAATTGGCTTAGTTGGTAATTAATCATTAGTTAAATCAAAACCAATATTGTGATTGTCTTAGCAGTGAGTGTAAATCATAAGCTGGTGCATAAGTGAACATAACGAACAATTTGAGTCTCTGTGGGAACGAATCCTATTTACTCTATATTACTTGTTGACCACGTTCTCTTGCGTGAATAAGTGCGAACAATATTTTATTATTATATTTAAATATTATATTATCAGTTCAGGAATATTTTTAGGTTGACGAATCGCTCACATTTTTGTGGTTGCCATTTTTAGAGAAAAATTCCCGAGCCGTAGAGCGACGCCAAGTTCACGGGTAGAGTATAAATTTTATCTGCATTTATTGCACTTCGAGATCGAGGCAAGTTCAATCCTACCCTAAATCTTGGAATTTTCATATTTCTATCCTTGTTAACTCATTAGTATTTATTTTCGAGCTATCAAATTATGAGATTTATTTTTGCTGCTTCTTATACTGCAATAGTTCTTTCGAACATTATTTTCTCGTTGCAATATGATTTTACTGTTAAGAGTACGTTACTTGCGAATTATATTCCCTATAAGCGTAGAAGAATTTCAATTGCTATCGGGTTGATCTCATTAATTCGAGACGACTATTTGATTGATTCAGTGGAACTAGTCTCATTTGTTCGAGCTAGTTAAATTCATTCTTTTCAGTCGAATTTATTGTACAAATTCGGCAATATTTATTGATTATCTTTTAGTTGGTTCATATCTCGAATCAACAAATGAGAGTTATAAAATTAGGATCATTAGAGTTTTACTCATTGATCAAGTGAAAAATATTATATTTAAACGTTCATCAATTTTGAGTATTATAAATATACGAGAAGTACTATTTGTTCAGTACAACTCCCAATTATTTCATTTTAAGACTATGCTCATAATTTCGAGATAGTTGCAATTATTATCAAGGTTTGGCATTTTGTTCGTGTCAACCCATGAAATATTACTATTGAGAGTTGACATCAGTCCATTGTTCGGATTGGTGGTACAATTGAGTAAGACTGGCAGTTCTCCAGATTAATAATTGTTTTCCTGAAAGAGTTATCTCAAGTTATCTGTTCATCAAATATTCGGGAATTCTGTATTCTACTGGTCAACATGGGAGATGGCCCATGGGAGTTCTTTCAGATCAACATGGGGAATAAACTCGTGGTATCGAAAGAGAAATATTAATATTTTGGCATTTGTTGCCTGGTTAATTTTGGGAAAGAGGCCCATTATAGAGAAAGAGAGACTTGTGTACCATTATACGGACACGAGAATATTTTGGCATTTGTTGCCAGGGTTGAATTAATAACCCATTATGATGCTAGCATTCATACATATATATTATATTGTTGATATCGTATTGTAGCCGTGATCGGGCGAAGTGCGGTGTCATTGGAGGCGGTATTCTCGATCGGATAGTTGATCGCCCCACCGAGATACCGTAAGGTGGAAGACCAGTTTATTCTTAAATCATGAGTCATCAGAGTTATATCAGTTGAGACTTTGAGTAGTCTATTTTCGAGATGAGTATTGAGACATCAGAGTTATATCAGTTGAGTCTTTCGAGTATTCTGTTTTCGAGATGAGTATTGAGTCAATGTCAAAATTGTGATATCCGATGTTTAAAAATGATGAGTATTCTTTTTCGATAAATATTATTATATTTATACCCCGAGCAATGAAAGAACTTGCTGAGCACTATAGTTGCTCATTCTTGCTTTAAAACATTTTGTTCAGCTGTCAAGATGAAAAGATGAGAGACGTCCAACCAGGAATCCAGAGGAAAAGGAAAAGCTCCAGACTATGCGGACCAGAATTAGAATATCGAGCTGGAACCTTTATTTTCTACTTTTGTGAACTTATGTAAGATAGTATCCTAAGATGTACTAAAATGTATTGTAATATTTTGTGAGATCGATCTTGGATCTGCGGAGTGGGACTTTTATGCCCATTGTATTAAATATTTCGCTTTATTGCACTAACGTGTGCTGCAGGATATTGAGACAATGTGACGACCCGGATTCCCAGGCAGGGCGAATTTGGGGGCGTTACACTTACTTTACGAGCGAAGATGTTACCAAAGGAAATATAATAGTAAGATGTACCTTTATTTTCAGAACAATTAGAATGCAAAACACAACACAAAAAAATGAAAGCAGGATTCCCACTTATACAATTAAGGGAATAATTGATCTGTTGGTGAACTTTAAAGAAATCGAGCCTCACCTCATGTTTTAACTAGTAGTCACTGATACATGGTAAAGGCGTACTGTACAACAAGTAAGAGTTGGAAAATAGAACCTGGTACTTTCATCAAATCTTCGCATACAACTCCAGATTTAAACTGAAAACACTTGGAGATGAGATAAATTCAGTGTAAATAATTTGGATTACGGACTATGAATCAAGCACTGTGACCATATAAGATGTGCTGCAACATCATGTATAGAAGTATTAAACAATTGAATACTCCATATGGTGGTTCATCAATTGAATACATATGGTGGTTCCCCGCATTTTCTTTCCAAGCTGGAAAGAGACAACACCATACCGTTCTGCACTCTTAAGCCTTCACTCCAACCTGGCAAATGTTTCCCTGTATTTTCTTTCCAAGCTTCTTCAAAGCCAACAAGTTCATCTAAGACAAAAAAAAAACACTACTTAGCAAATGATTTATCATGTTGGCGCATAGTAAGTCACAAACTAGAACATAATAGATACCTTCATTAATATTGTGCAAGATCTGATTTGTCTCCACTCTTCCATCTGACTGCAAGTCCCTTGAAACAGTATGACCCTGCACATTACCCAACATATAATATCGACTCTAAAATAGATACTAGTACAGATCACAAATAGGAATTTTAATTCACTAATTCTCCTCCTGGTAGAGTGTACTATTGATGTCTCTAAAATTACACTTGACACTGATAACTTATTAAAAACTGAAATCCAGACATAGGACGACAATGCAAAGCACCTTAATTAGCTTCATATATCATCTACCTTATGTTAATTAATTTGAAGCAAATATATATCATGTACCTTATCATAAATTCCTCTCGAGAGCCTATGAGATGCCCGGCCAGTAGCGGAATCAGCTTCCTTAGCTTCATCTATTGTCAACTGGAAAGCACCAAACAACAAAGAACCAGTTGTCACTAAATGTACAAACAAATGAACGCAAAGCAGGTACAAACTAAAATCCTGTAGCAAAAAGAAAAATGACTATAGATACATACTCCATCACTTCCTGTTCTCATACTTCTGGATTTAGTATAATATGATCCACCAGAACCACCATATGTGATGCTGCAGCACATACTCCATCAATTAAATACATCAAAAAAACTTAAACAATATTTGCAATCAAATACACAGATATAAAAAGATAAGTAGAATCAAGAAAAAAAAAAGAAAAAACAATGGTTGATTCCCAATTAGAAAAACCCCCAAAAACTAGGGTTTGTAAACCCCCAAAATTAACAAAATAAAAAACCCCCAAAGGGTTTGTAAAATATAAACTACGAATTAACTAATTAAACTAGAGTAATTAGATGAACTAATTAGACGGAGAAACAAACATACCACGAATTTCGAATCGGGGATGAGCTTCGACTGGAGATGAGCTTCGAACTGGAGTGAAAGAGTAAGAGCTTCAACGGGAGAGTTTTGAGAGAGAGAGACAGAGAGAGAGTGTTTGAGAAAGGGAGAGAGAGTTTGACATAGAGAGTTTTGAGAGAGAGAGTGTGTTTGAGAAAGAGCTCTGAGTGAGAGAGAGATTGTTTTGGTTTTAATTTTGCAGACAACATATTTTATTTTTGAGCGGCCTTTTATTTTTTTAGGAAGCGGGCTTTTTCCTCCCATTTTTTAAACATTTTTTCGGGTGTATAAGGCAACACCCATATAAGTGTTGGCATTGATGGAAAAATTGTATCTAAGGTAACATGAATGCCAACATCCGACTATGATGTTGGCTTACATCCGTTTTAGTTGATTTTAGACATCTAAGGCAACATTTCTTGTGGCAACATCGTTTTCGAGTGTTGGTATAGACCATTTGTGGTGTAATGCACAACCGCATTTGCGATTGCGATTAACCACATCAATTCCAACCGCGAAAATGCGGTTGTTGCGGTTCGGATTGCGGTTCTACCACCAAATAAAAATAAATAATAATTTGGAATATTAAATTCAAAATACAACAAACATTACACATAATAGGTCCTCATCATCATTTTTGAGGCAAAAGTAAATATATAGAAAGTCTGGTAATAGTTAAATACATAACAAGGAAACAAAATATTGAACCACATAATAAATAAACATATATGTATTTAAATTATTAATTTATATAATATAAAAAATATATATATTTTTTAATATAATTTATATTTTGCGGTTTGCGGTTGCGGTTCGGATTTTGCGATTTTTGAATATATAAAATCGCAACCAAACCGCAAATGAGCGATTATTAAAAATTACATCCGCAACCAATCCACATTTCGCGATTATCCGCAAAATGCGATTCGGTTGCGAGCGGTGCGAATGGTTTATGCGGTTGAGCGGATGGTCTGTACACCCCTGGGTAGAATTATAAGACTTTTTTATGAAGGTGCCCCTAGCAAGGTCTTTTAAAATAGGTTGAAATGTGATGAATATGTGTGAGCGTGATCCTAGTGAAGAAAATAGAGGTGTGTGTGAATATATGTATTGTGAAGAATCAAGAATAATGTAAGAGAAAAGAAACTCTTGTATTAATAACTTGAAGCTTGATAATTAAAATGAGGATGAATGTATATATAGAGAAAAACTAACTCTTAAAGCTATAATTAGTGCAGGAATCATGGAGGAAAACATGGAGCCGAAAGTGTTATATTGACTTTAACACCCCCCCTCAAACTGAAGATGGTTGAACCAGTTTAAGTTTGCAAACAAGATCACGATGTGAACTAGGAGGAAGAGCTTTCGTGAAAATATCTGCATTATTATCAGTACTAGAGACAACATGAAGATGAACCGTGCCTTTTGCAACCTGTTGACGGGTGAAATGATAATCGATCTCTATATGTTTAGTGCGTTCATGAAAGACATCATTGTGAGCAATGTCCCTGGCACTTTTGCTATCGCAGTAGATAATAGTGGCTGGAGAATGAGTTACATTCATTTCTTCAAGTAACCATCTTAGCCAAATTAATTCCTGTGTAGTGTCAGCTAGAGCTCGATATTCTGACTCGGCACTGGATTTTGATGCAAGTGACTGTTTCTTACTGCGCCAAGAGATAAGAGAATCACCCATAAAGAAGCAAAATCCTGTAGTGGAACATCTTGTAGTAGGATCACCACCCCAATCAGTATCGGAATAGGCATGTAACTCAAGTGATGAGTTGTATGCATAATGTAGTCCATGAAGAATGGAGCCTTTGACATAACGAAGTATGTGGAGGACAGCTGTATAATGAGGAGTGCGAGGAGCTGCCATAAATTGACTAACAATATGAATGGCATGAGCAATGTCAGGACGAGTGACAGTAAGATAAATCAGACTTCCTACCAACTAACGATACAACGTAGGGTTGGCAAGTAGATCGCCATCTTCGGAGTTAAGTTTTACCCCATATTCCAAAGGTGTTGATGTAATTTTAGTGTCGCTGATTCCAGATTTTAATAAAAGATCAGATGCATACTTAACTTGAGAAAGGGTGTACCCGGTAGGTATAGAAGAAACCTCAATACCCAAGAAGTAGCTTAATGAACCAAGATCTTTCATTTCAAATTGCTGATTTAGAAACTGTTTGAGTTCAAAAATGCATGTAGTATCATCTCCAGTGATAATCATATCATCCACATAGAGGAGGAGAAGGACAATTCCTCGATCTGTCCGTCGAATGAAGAGAGCATGATCATATGGACTAGAAGTAAATCCCAGCTCACTATTGACTTTGCTAAATTTTTCGAACCATGCTCGAGGTGCTTGTTTAAGACCATACAGTGCCTTGTTTAGCTTGAGCACTTGATCTGGAGAGTGATTAAAACCAGGTGGAGGTTTGAGATAAACTTCTTCATCTAAGTCACCATTAAGAAAGCATTTTTGACATCCATTTGCCACATATCCCATTGTTTTGATGCTCCAACAGCGAGTAAACTTCGAACTGATGTAAGACGAGCAACTGGTGCAAAAGTCTCTTCATAATCAATGCCATACTCCTGGGTAAAGCCTCTAGCAACTAGACGGGCTTTATATCTCTCAATGGATCCATCAGCTTTTGTCTTAATTTTGTAGATCCATCGACAACCCACGGTTGTTTTGCCAGGAGGCAAGGTAACCAGATCCCAAGTGTGATTTTTGTCTAATGCCTGAAGTTCTTCTGCCATAGCTTCCTGCCAAAGAGGGTGAACACTTGCCTCTCTATATGTTTGAGGCTCGTGTAAAGATTGTATAACAGAATAAACATGATAATCGTTAAGACGAACAGAAGGTTTTCTTACCCGAGTAGATCGATGAACATGTTCATCTGAAGTGGATGGTAAGATGGGAGGCTCGGTACTGGAATCCTCAGACTGACCTATTATTGAAGGGACAATAGTAGGTGGAGGTCGTTGTGTGAGCTCATCTAAAGGATCTGCTGAATGTATATAAGAAGAAGAGGTTGGAGATTCTATATATTCATCACTGGGATGTAGATCAACAAAAGGATCTGTAAAGTGAGAAATGCTAGTAGAAGTGTCAATGTGAAATTCTGACATAGATGAGAACATTTTATGTTCCCAAAAAGTAACATCACGAGAGACACGAAGGCGCTGTGAGATAGGATCCCAACAACGGTATCCTTTCTGACCATTACCATAGCCAATAAAACAACAAAGGCGAGCACGTGGTTCGAGTTTTGTTCTTTCATGTTGAGGAAGAAGAATGAAACATGCAGAACCAAAAACCTTAAGAGAATCATATGACGGTGGTTCTTCATATAATTTTTCATAAGGTGACAAGTTATCTGTAACAGGAGAAGGAATCATATTTATTGTATGAACAACAGTCAATGCGGCTTCCCCCCAAAAATATTCTGGACAAGAAGAAGAAATGAGAAGAGCTCGAATGGTATCTAGGATGTGTCTATGTTTACGTTCAGCACGACCATTTTGTTGTGATGTGTAAGGACAAGAACTTTGTGCAAGAGTACCATAAGATGCCAAAAATTTTGTAAGTTCAGATTCTTTGTATTCTTTGGCATTATCAACACGAAAAAGTTTGATTTTCTTTTTGAATTGAGTATCAATCATAGTGGCAAAGTTTTTATATGTTTCTCCTAATTCAGATCGATTTTTCAAAATATATATCCAAGTGTATCGAGAGAAATCATCAACAAATATCACATAGTACCTAGACCCCCCCATAGTTGGGGTTGGAGAGGGACCCCAAATATCAGAGTGTATAAGATCAAAAGTGGCTGATGATTTTTGATAATGAATAGGAAAAGGAAGTTTATGTTGTTTTGCCAGTTTGCATGATACACAATCAGTTATGTCTGTATTTACACTACCTAAATGACCGCTAGAAATTAGGTTACGTAAACGAGAAGAAGAAGGATGACCTAACCGGGAATGCCAGACACTGGTTGTTGATGAAACTGAGCCAACTATATGAGATGATGACAATTTTGGTATAGGAAGATGAAGGGATGTGAGCTCAAACAACTTCCCGCATCTACGTCCTGTTCCAATCATTTTGCCTGTTTGAGGATCCTGTATATGACAACCAGAAGGAGAAAAGATAATGTCAAGACCAAGATCACATAGTTGATTGATGGAAACAAGATTGCGTGTAAGATCAGGAACAAAATATGTGTTAGGAAGAGAAAAAGCTTCCGTGGATACAGTTCCAATCTGTGTTACATTCATTGTAGAGCCATCTGCAGTTTGGATGTTTGGAAGACATGGATTCTTTGTTGTTGTGGTAAATATTGATGGATCATTTGTCATATGATTGCAGCATCCAGAATCTAGATACCAAGATTTACCAGAGTTAAAGAAAAAGTCGTTAAAGATTTTAATTTAGCTAGAACTTGTATGATCAATGATTCAAGCTTGCTAGAAGGTGCAGTTGATGTCCTTTCGGAGGTGGCTTCAAAAGTTGAAGTTGCATAATGAGAGCCATTCAAGATTGTTTGAATCGGTGAACTATTTTCTCGTTCCATGCTTGCAAGTACAGGGTTGAAAGTGAAGACTTTAAAAACTTCAGGGACTGAACTGTAACTTTAAATAGTCCAGGGGCTGTTGTGTCAGTTTTCAAAACTTGAAGGTTCAATCTGCACGATTTGACAAAGATGGGGTACTGAAAAGTAATTTTGACAAAAATAGTTTTTTTTTTCACGTGATATTGGGGTGGAGAGTCTTCTCAAGATCTATAAATTCAACACAACAAAATCCCGTGTCGTTGATATACATACACACACCATGTATGTATAATTTCAAGCTCTCCGCACCTTCAATTCTTCTCCGAAACACTCAGACCATTGCCACCGTTCAAGATGCGGCAGATCTCATTGAGAAGCTTTGCGAGAAAAAGGAGTAAAAGATGGTGATCAATATATTTGTTGATTTGTGCGGGGGTGGAGAACTGGTGGTTGGTTGTTGGGCGAGTTAAGTGGCGGAGGGTCGAGAGTGGTAAGGAGAGATGAGTCTGAGATGGAGGTGAGGTCGGTTTGACACACAAAGTGTTTGTCTAAATGTCTTAAAGAACTGACTCGTCGGGAAAAAAAAAAGGCTATGACCGGAATTGATGGAGGTACTGGATGCAACAGAACAACGAGGAAAGAGACTAAAGCTCTGATACCATGAAGAAAATAGAGGTATGTGTGAATATATGTATTGTGAAGAATCAAGAATAATGTAAGAGAAAAGAAACTCTTGTATTAATAACTTGAAGCTTGATAATTACAATGAGGATGAATGTATATATAGAGAAAAACTAACTCTTAAAGCTATAATTAGTGCAGGAATCATGGAGGAAAACATGGAGTCGAAATGGAGGAAAACATGGAGCCGAAAGTGTTATATTGACTAGGAAACAAACATTTTTTTTTATTATATTTAAATTGGTAGAAAAAGAAAAACAAATAAAAAGGTGTATCAAAAAGATCTGAAATCACAAATAATCCGTAAATTGATAGGAAGTAGGAACGGTTTTCATTTCATTATAGTTTCCAATTTAACGCCCCCTTTTCACTCTTGAGTCTTGGCAGAGCCGGCGACGATCACATTATAATACTACTACTAGTCTGTACTCATAACCAAAGCAAAGCTGAATATTATTAACAAGCAATGGCGGATCCTACACACTCTGCTCCGTACGTATTTTCATTTCATTTTCTTATTTTTTATTTAAACTAATACTACTAACCCTAGCCACTATTATTCCCACTCTTCACACTTGTATCGTTAGTTCCTGTTTTTACAATCATAATCAAACCCTATTATTGTTGGTCACTCACTGTAAATTGTGTGAATATCAGATTATTATTATTATTATTATTTGGACTGCTTGTTTTTTTATTTATTTAAATTTGAATGTTATGTACTGTATATTTCCATGCATTTAACCTTGTTTTGATCATTGCTGAATCTTTTAGTACTGTTTTTTCATTGGTTATAACCTCGATTAAATTTATCACTAGATTATAACCACCTCTTTTCGAATTTTCGACATATAAGCAGGATCGTTTTTATGTAATCGTCTTTGTTTCGTTTATATGTCATTATGTTTGCTTTTAGAGCTTGATGTTTGGTGTTTTGCTATGATTAGTGATTTTAATTAGCATAAAAAAATGTTCATCCTAGTTATTGTTTTATAGTGCTCATTGCTGTAATGAGTTTGTAAATTGCGATAAGTATGGTTCCGTGCTCAAGGTTTTTGTGCCTTTGAAGGAATTTATTAAGCTTGGGTTGCATTTGAGCTTAATGTTTCTTTATTCTCGTGTTTAGGAAAAGTGGCAAGAAAGGCTATTCAACTGCGATTCTGGAGAGGAAGAAGTCTCCCAACCGTCTTCTTGTTGATGAAGCTATAAATAATGATAACTCTGTTCTCTCTATGCACCCTTCTAAAATGGATGAGCTCCAGCTATTTCGAGGAGACACAGTTTTAGTGAAGGTAATAGTGGTTTTATATATTCTGTGTAGAGTTTAGTTCACTTGTGGATCTTTATGTATTCTGTTTAATACAGGGGAAAAAGCGAAGGGACACGATTTGCATTGTTCTTGCCGATGAACAATGTGAAGTGCCTAAAATCAGGTTGAACAAAGTTGTTCGAGCCAATCTGAGGGTGCGGCTGGGGGATATTGTGTCAGTGCACCAATGTCCTGATGTAAAATATGGGAAGCGGGTCCACATCCTTCCCGTGGACGACACAATTGAAGGTCTCACGGGCAACCTTTTTGATGCGTACTTAAAGCGTGAGTTTTCTTCCACTTTGATAGGCCTTGTTTGTTCACCTTTTTTTTTTCTCCTGGCAATGCATATGCATGTACAAGTATCTAATGTACTTGGTTCGATTTTTTTTCCTTTTTAACAGCATACTTTATTGATGCCTACCGACCTATTAGGAAGGGTGACTTCTTCCAGGTTAGAGGAGGGATGCGAAGTGTTGAATTTAAAGTAGTTGATACGGATCCTGGTGAGTATTGTGTGGTTGCACCTGATACTGAGATATTCTGTGAGGGAGATCCTGTCAGGCGCGAGGATGAGGAGAGACTAAACGAAGTTGGATACGATGACGTTGGTGGTGTGAGGAAACAGATGTCCCAGATTCGTGAACTGGTTGAGCTTCCTCTGAGACATCCACAGCTTTTCAAGTCTATTGGTGTAAAGCCTCCAAAAGGTATATTATTGTACGGGCCTCCAGGATCTGGGAAAACCTTGATTGCCAGAGCTGTTGCTAATGAGACGGGTGCTTTTTTCTTCTTAATAAATGGGCCTGAAATAATGTCCAAGTTGGCTGGTGAGAGCGAGAGCAATTTGAGAAAGGCATTTGAGGAGGCTGAAAAGAATGCCCCATCTATTATCTTTATTGATGAGATAGATTCCATTGCTCCAAAGCGAGAAAAGACACAAGGAGAAGTTGAGAGGCGTATAGTGTCCCAACTTCTGACATTAATGGATGGCCTTAAGTCCCGAGCTCATGTGATAGTTATGGGGGCAACCAATAGGCCAAATAGCATTGACCCTGCTCTCAGAAGATTTGGCAGATTTGATCGGGAGATTGATATTGGTGTACCAGATGAGGTGGGGAGACTTGAAGTTCTTAGGATACATACCAAAAATATGAAACTTGCTGAAGATGTGAGATTCTGGACTTCTGTCTTATTTGCTACCTTCAACTACTTGCACTCTTTATACAGGATGACTCAGTGTTTGCTTTTTAATGTTTATCAGGTTGATTTGGAAAAAGTTTCAAAAAATACCCATGGATATGTTGGTGCCGATCTTGCTGCTCTGTGCACAGAGGCTGCTCTTCAGTGCATCAGGGAGAAAATGGATGTCATTGACTTGGAGGATGAGACTATTGATGCAGAAATACTGAATTCGATGGCTGTATCCAATGAGCACTTCCAGACTGCATTGGGAACTTCTAACCCTTCAGCTTTGCGTGAAACAGTATGTGTTAATGAATCTGTTATTTTCAGAACTTTAATTGTCATTACTTGGAGGAAAACTTTTCCATAAAGCCATCATACTTCCCGGTTGTTATATATCGTTATAGTTAGACATCTAGACAGAGTGTTCTGTAGATTTGTTCTAATTGTGATTAGTTGATTACAGTCAGGGATAGATCTAGACTTTCTAGTTACCGGGGGCAAAAAAATAAGGCAAAACTATTATATAACAAACCAGCGAATGTATGTGAAGAGCCAGTTGGTTTCATTTCCATGTTCGTACCTTTTATAGAGCCACAGGAATTTTTTAATATTATTTAAAGGTCAGACACATACATTACACAGCAAAATACATACAAACCTCTATTAATACACTGATATCATAGATTCAGGGGGCAGTTACCCATACTGCTCCCCTTGTAAATCCGTCCCTGATTACAGTGCTTACTACCAGCATAGGCGTATCTAGTTACAATAGCTATTTCAAGTTGCTTCTACAGTGTAACCTTTCTTTACTTGGTTGGCAGGTTGTGGAAGTTCCAGATGTTTCTTGGGATGATATTGGTGGACTGGAAAATGTTAAAAGGGAGCTTCAAGAGGTATGTACCATGTCTAAGTTTAACACTCATATCCTGATCAGTGCTATCATACTTGTATAATAAAAATATTGAATATGTCGTCTCGTTAGAATTGCAAAGGTTTAGATTGAATGGACATCTGTATTTACTTTTTGATGGATTTTTATATACTTTAATGTGAACCCTGCCTTTCTTTACCATGATTAGTATCCAACTTTCCATTGTTATTGCATTTACTAATTCTTCTTGCAATAAATAATTTCAAGACAAGTTTTGATGTATTCTTTGTGGCAGACTGTTCAATACCCAGTGGAGCATCCCGAGAAGTTTGAAAAATTTGGCATGTCACCTTCCAAAGGAGTCCTTTTTTATGGGCCTCCTGGCTGTGGTAAAACATTACTTGCCAAGGCTATTGCTAATGAATGTCAGGCCAACTTCATAAGTGTCAAAGGGCCTGAGTTGCTAACCATGTGGTTTGGAGAAAGTGAGGCTAATGTACGAGAAATATTTGACAAGGCCCGACAGTCTGCTCCATGTGTACTTTTCTTTGACGAACTAGATTCCATTGCAACTCAGGTACTGCTCTAACACTGCGTTATGTAGGTTGGATCTATCCATGGCAAACATTAACTGGAGTCTCCATTTTTTTCTTTTGGGCATATTAAGATATACCTCACCATTTCATCTCTCAATCCAGCGTGGCAGTTCACATGGAGATGCGGGTGGTGCTGTGCTATGACCCCACAGCTGAAGTACTCAAGAAGAAATAAAAACAGGGGCAAAACAGGGAGAACAGAAGAAACAGAGGGGCTGGCAAGTAAATGAACAAAAAAGGGCAGAAGGGTAATTTTACTGAAGGCATATATAAAGAAAGCGATTTGGGGAATTAGGGTTATCTGTCTATTGTGGTGTTTAGTTTGGGATAGGAGAGTTCCGCCTCTCGAATGCGGCTACCCATAGTTTGTTCTATTTGTATGATTTATCAGTGAAACAGTACTTATTATTATTATTGTAGTGAAACATTCCATCTTTATTACATAAATTTAGATCGACTTTAGTCTGTATTGTTCTTTAACTGTTGGTCTCCAGCAAAGTGGTATCAGAGCCGGTTCCGATTCAGGGCAAGTATGGTGAGTGAAAACGAGAGGTTGAGTAAGCTGGAGGACCAGTTAGGGGCCACCCATCGGGACATGAGGGAGATGATAACGTTGGAGGTGGGTGCCGCTGTTAAAGGAGCAGTGGCGGCGATGCAACAGGTGCTAGTCAATCGATTCAGTACCACTTTTGAAGAGATAGCCAAGCAGCAAGAAGAGAAGCTCGCAGCCGCTGTAACGCTACTGGATGGACGCATCACGCGTTCGCGGGATTTACAAGAGGGGTTGATATCTAAGATGAGGGATGAGCAACTCAAGTTCCAGGAGGATGTCCGATCGAATTTGTCTACTCTCCAGTCGGGCGAAACGACGAAGTTTGGGTCGGGTCCAAAAGTGGTGAATGTAGATCTAGGGTTTGGAGAGGGTAGTAGCAGTGGAATTGGGGGAAAAGGAGTAATTGGGGCAAATGGACCGGGTAAAAGAGTTGGTTGGGAGATGGGTGGAAACGGGTCGGGTTCAGGCGGTGGACCGGGTCACGGGTACGGGTCGGGTGTTGGATCCGGGGCAATGATTGGGTCAGAATTTCAGGGGGAAAACAACCGGAATCAGTGGAGGCACAAGAAGTTGGATCTTCCATTATTTGATGGGGAAAATCCGGATGGTTGGATCCTCCGTGCAGAGAGATTTTTTAGTTTTTATGGGCTGTCTGAGAGAGAAAAAGTGGAAGCAACGGTTGTGGCATTAGAAGACAAGGCCCTGTTGTGGTTTCAGTGGGAGCACCGTCGCAGGCCGATAGAGAGTTGGGAACAGCTGAAGGCATTACTTCGTAGACAGTTCCGTTCACAGTCAAACGGAACGTTGCAAGAGCAGTGGCTTGCCCACCGACAGGGAGGTACGGTTACGGATTACCGTTTAAAATTTATTGAACTCTTAGCACCTTTAGACAATGTGTCCGAAGAATTGTCACTTGGTCAGTTCTTAAATGGTTTAAGGGAGGATATACGGGCGGAGGTTAGACTGTTATGTCCACTCACAGTCGATCATGCTATGGAACTTGCCCACATGGTAGAGGACAAAATCAGAACCGCCAATTTTAAGGGGGACACAAAAGGGGGAGGTGGAATACTGAGTAAGGCTGTGTCTGCTCTGAGCAATTCTGCAACATTTTCGCCACGCTCATTTGCGAGCAGCTATACAACTAGTCCAAAGTCGTATAGCTCCAACCCTCTAGCCAACTATGCATCCTCTGTAGTATCATCTGGGAGCAGCCCAAAGCCTGGGGCCACTGTTCGTAGATTAAACGACAAGGAACTACAAGAGAAGAGGTCCAAAGGACTTTGTTTTCGCTGCGATGGAAAATGGAGTATAGGACATAAATGTCAAAGAAAAGAACTCAGTGTCCTCTTAACTCAAGAAGATAGTTCTAATGAAGATGAAGGGGGTATGGTAGAAGGAGCGACGGATGTCGAGGGAGTGCAGGAAGAAGAGGTCCATTCAGAAATATCATTGAATTCGGTGGTGGGCATCACAAGTCCGAAGACATTCAAACTGAGGGGGGAAGTCAATGGAATTCAGGTGATTATCATGGTGGATCCGGGGGCAACCCACAATTTTATATCCCTACGAGCCATGGATAAGTTAGGAGTGGAGTGCAGTCCATCAAAAAGGTTTGAAGTGGCTTTAGGGACTGGAGAAGTGGTCCATAGTAATGGTGAATGCAAGTCAGTAATTGTGCAGGTCCAAGGGTTAACGATTATTGAGAACTTTTTGCCGATCGACTTGGGTAATTCAGACCTTATCCTTGGATTGCAGTGGCTGGAAAAACTGGGAACGATGACTGCTAACTGGAAATCTCAGAAAATCTCGTTTAAAATGGGAGGAGAGACAGTCGTACTTAGTGGGGATGCATCCCTTGGACGCACGGGAATTACACTCAAGGCAATGCTAAAAACCTTGAGGAAGGAAGGCAGTGGATTTTTGGTTGAATTCAATCGACTGGAGGCTGTTACAGAAACCACAACTGACACGTCGGGGGAAATTGATACAGTGCCAGCATTTTTGAAACCCCTGATTCAGAAATTTAAAGGGATATTCAATCTCCCTGTTGGACTACCACCAGAGAGAAGCAGGGACCATAATATCGTTCTGAAAGAAGGTACCGATCCCGTTAATGTCCGACCTTTCAGATATCCTCAAGCTCAGAAAGACGAAATCGAAAGGCTGATTAGTGACATGCTTAAAGCAAGGATAATTCAAGTGTCTGATAGTCCGTTTTCGAGCCCGGTATTGTTGGTTAAAAAAAAAGACGGCTCATGGAGATTTTGCGTTGATTATAGGGCTCTTAACAAAGTGACAGTCGCCAACAAGTACCCAATCCCCGTAATAGATGAGCTGTTGGACGAGCTCTATGGGTCTACGGTATTTACGAAGCTTGATCTTAAGTCGGGATACCACCAAGTTAGGGTACGACGAGAGGACATACCTAAAACGGCGTTCCGAACTCACGAGGGGCATTACGAATTCTTGGTTATGCCGTTCGGTATGACTAACGCCCCTGCTACATTTCAGGCCATCATGAATGACGTGTTTCGCCCTCACCTCCGGAAATTTGTTTTGGTATTTTTCGACGATATACTCGTCTATAGCCCAACTGAAAAAGAGCACCTGAAGCACGTAGAGATAGTTCTGGGCATTCTGCGGCGTGAACAGTTGTATGCGAATTATAAAAAGTGTGATTTCGGAAAAAACGAGGTAGCATATTTGGGGCATCTCATTTCTAAACAGGGGGTCGCTGTGGATCCGGTAAAGATTCAATCTATGTTGGCATGGCCAGTCCCACATAACATTAAAAGTTTGCGAGGCTTCTTGGGATTATCCGGATACTACCGCAAATTTATTCGCAATTATGCTCACATTGCTGGGCCACTTACTGACCAGCTTAAAAAAGATTGCTTTGGGTGGACGGTTGAAGCAAATGCAGCGTTTGAAACTCTTAAGTTAGCACTGTCAACAGCCCCGGTGCTCAAGCTGCCTGACTTTAACTTACCGTTCGTAGTCGAAACGGATGCTTCGGGGTATGGTTTAGGGGCAGTCCTGTTGCAAAACGAGCACCCCATTGCTTATTTCAGTAAGGTGCTGGGATTAAGAGCTCGGGCTAAGTCAATTTACGAGAAAGAATTGATGGCCATCGTGTTGGCTGTTCAAAAGTGGAGGCATTACCTCCTTGGTCACCCCTTCGTGATACGGACAGATCAACAAAGCCTGAAATTTTTGTTGGAACAGCGGGAGATCGGTACTGATTACCAGCGTTGGGTGAGTAAGTTAATGGGTTACCAATTTGCCATTGTGTATAAACCGGGTAAGACTAATCAAGCAGCCGACGCACTCTCGAGGGCTTTCCCAGTGCCAGCAGAATTATGCAGTATGGTATCAGTTGGGGGGGTATCGTGGTCTGAAATCAGCACAGCTTTGGATAGTGACCCGTTCTTGCAACACCTGAAGAATGACTTGACTGAAAATCGGGGTCTTCCTAAAGGGTATGAACTAGTGCAAGGTATTGTCCGATACAACGGAAGAGTGGTCATACCTCCAAAATCTGACCTGGTGAGTAAACTGTTGAAAGAATATCATGATTCGCCATTGGGGGGCCACTCGGGTGAAGTTAAAACCTACAAAAGATTGGCTTTGGAGTGGTTTTGGCCGGGCATGCGCAAATCAATTGCTAAATATATTAAGGAATGTGAAACCTGCCAACAACAGAAGCATTCGTCCTTGAAACCGGCTGGGCTACTTCAACCTCTGCCTATACCCACGCGCATCTGGGAAGACATATCACTTGATTTTGTGGAGGGATTGCCCAGGTCAGGGGGCATTGATACTGTTCTCGTGGTTGTCGACCGTCTTTCGAAGTATGCACATTTCCTAGGGCTCTCTCACCCTTTCACAGCACCTAGTGTGGCCACAGTTTTTATCAAGGAGATTGTTCGCTTGCATGGATACCCAGCTACCATTGTCTCAGATAGGGACCGTGTATTCTTAAGTCTATTCTGGCAAGAATTGTTCCGCAGCCAAGGTACCACCCTCCTTCGTAGCACGGCTTACCACCCACAGACGGACGGCCAAACGGAGGTTGTCAATAAAACACTTGAGGGCTATCTGCGATGCTTTGTGCAGGGGAAACCAAAAAGCTGGTCGAAGTGGCTACCTTGGGCCGAGTTTTGGTACAATACGAGCTTTCATGCTTCGACTCAGTATACCCCCTTTGAGATTGTTTATGGCAGGTCTCCCCCACCGCTGGTCCGTTTCACAGAACATAACACCGTGGTTGCATCCTTAGAGGATCAGTTGGTGGAAAGAGACGCGGTGCTGGATGAATTAAAAGCGACCTTAGTGAAAATGCAGCAAAGAATGCGTGCCCAGGAGGACAGTCACCGTAGGGACCTACAACTGCAGCCGGGAGAATGGGCTTATGTCAAACTGCAGCCCTACCGTCAACAGTCTCTAGCCCGTCGTCCGAATGATAAGCTATCACCACGGTTTTATGGACCTTTTACTGTACTGGAGCGGGTTGGACAGGTGGCTTACCGTTTATTGCTTCCTCAAGCATCAAGAATACACAATGTCTTTCACATTTCTCAACTCAAAAAGGCCGAAGGGATAGGCAAAGGCGTGACGCCAATTCCACCACAAATTTCTGTAGATATGGTGATGGAATCCACACCTGAGAGGCTGTTAGACGTGAGGCGCCAAGAGTCAAAAGGAGAGGTGATTACAGAGGTATTGATTAAGTGGACAGAGTTGCCGGTTTGGGAAGCTACTTGGGAAGAGATGCAGAGTATTGAGTTACGCTTCCCTGAATTCCACCTTGCGGACAAGGTGGCTGTTTGGGCCCCCGGTAATGCTATGACCCCACAGCTGAAGTACTCAAGAAGAAATAAAAACAGGGGCAAAACAGGGAGAACAGAAGAAACAGAGGGGCTGGCAAGTAAATGAACAAAAAAGGGCAGAAGGGTAATTTTACTGAAGGCATATATAAAGAAAGCGATTTGGGGAATTAGGGTTATCTGTCTATTGTGGTGTTTAGTTTGGGATAGGAGAGTTCCGCCTCTCGAATGCGGCTACCCATAGTTTGTTCTATTTGTATGATTTATCAGTGAAACAGTACTTATTATTATTATTGTAGTGAAACATTCCATCTTTATTACATAAATTTAGATCGACTTTAGTCTGTATTGTTCTTTAACTGTTGGTCTCCAGCATGCTGCAGATAGAGTTTTGAACCAGCTTCTGACAGAGATGGATGGAATGACAGCAAAGAAAACTGTTTTCATCATAGGTGCAACAAACAGACCAGACATCATTGATCCAGCACTACTCAGGCCAGGACGACTGGACCAGTTAATATACATCCCGCTTCCAGACGATGCTTCTCGTCTTCAGATTTTCAAAGCATGCCTGCGGAAGTCCCCCGTCTCCAAAGATGTTGACCTTCTAGCACTTGCACGTTATACTGTGGGGTTTAGTGGTGCAGATATAACTGAAATTTGCCAGCGTTCCTGCAAGTATGCCATTCGAGAAAATATTGAGAAGGTAAGGTTCTAATATAGCCTTACTGAACTTTAGAGTGCTTAGCGAATATATGCATTGTAGGATTTTGGTCCACCTTAAATTTGTTTTTGATCTATTGGTCAACTGGTGCTTTTCTTTCATTCATGGTTTGAAGGGGTACAAGCTTCCGCAGGTATCTAGGAAAGCTTTTCTTATTATGTTGGTATGCAATACTGCATATCTAGTAAGGAGTTATTCTCCTTATTCACTTGCATTTTATCTGTACTAGGCCTGTATTGAGCCTGGTGCTTTTAGCACCATATAATCTCCCACTTGCTTTTAGAAAGTATTATGTAAGCAATTTTTTTTTCCTATCTAGATCAAAGTATACATCAAAATATGCAAAAAGTCCGAAGGACAAGTAGTGTGGGATGATAGTATTATTTTTGAGAAACCCTTCATTTCCATGTTTTTGGTGGTGAATAATGGTGCCCGCCAAGTTTTCGAATGCTTTCATTTCATGTTTATTATGTAGTCAAGTAAAACTTGTGCTAATTTGCTTGTAAATGTCTCTGTTTCTGACAACTTTAGGACATGGAGAAAGAGAGAAGGAAGGCTGAAAATCCTGAAGCAATGGAAGAAGATGAAGTGGATGAGGTCCCAGAAATTAAGCCAGCACACTTTGAGGAGTCCATGAAACATGCACGAAGGAGTGTAAGTGATGCAGACATAAGGAAATACCAAGCTTTTGCTCAGACATTACAGCAATCTCGTGGATTTGGATCTGAGTTTAGGTTTACTGATCGTCCTAGTAGTACAACAGCTGCAAATCCATTTGCATCCACAACTTCCGGCAGAGACGATGAAGATGATCTTTACAGTTGAAGCCAAATCGAGTAATTGCAATTTTTGGAAAGATATTTAAGGACCTGCTTTTTTCGATTTTGTTTCCTAAATTATTTTAATTTATGTTAATTTTTACTGGAACGTAAATAGAGTGTTGCAACAGATTCGGGCTTCCGATACTATTTCAAGCTAGTTGTGCAAGTCAGGACTATATTTTATGAGCTTAATGTTTTTTTTCCTTGTCTAGATGTTGTCATTGCTCCATATTAGATAGTAGGATCTGGTGCCAGAAATTGCAGCCTAACTTTCTTGCGTGCATGGTCGTTAGAAATATCTATATGTAGTTTCATTATTGCTATATAATCTAGTTTTCAATATTGCTATATAATTTAGTTTATTTCTTCTTTAGATCACATTGGCGGGTATGGGCATTTGTGCACCCTCGCGACTCCAACACATACCATGGAACATTAAAGCACCTGCGCGGACATTTAAGGGGTGATTTCTAATTGTATGTGGCTCAGGAACAAGAGAGAAAATTATCTAAATAACTCAATTTTATTACTCAAATTTAATTTCTTTACAATGCTCTAAACATGCCTATTTATACTAATGCTAGAGGGCCTTACATGCAAATAATGAGGTCCTTAAATGCAAATAAATGATGGTAGGTGGAGTAGGTAGTTAGGTGGAGTAGGTGGAGTAGGTATTGACTTGTAAAATGGCACATGGGGTTGAATATTGCTTCTTGCTTCTGAAATCATGCTTCTGGAATCATACTCCCCGGGTTGGAGAGAACTCGACCTCGAGTTTTAGTATTCTTCATTGTCGAAATAAGGTGAAAGATCAGCAACATTAAAAGTTGCAGAAACACCATATGTTCCAGGCAGTTCTACTTTGTAAGCATTGTCATTGATTTTCTGCACAACTTTGAATGGTCCATCAGCTCTAGGTGACAACTTGGTATTTGGTTGATTAGGAAATCTCTCTTTTCGTAGATGAATCCAGACCAAATCTCCAACTTTAAAAATCTGTTGCTTCCGATGTTTGTCTCGCTGATTTTTGTATCTGGAATTTTGTTTCCGTATCTGCTCTCGAACTTGTTCATGCAGTTTCTTGATTTCCTTCGCTCGACTATCTGCATCAGAACTGAATTGTTGTTTGTTGGTTGACGGAGTCAAATCAAGTGGGCTAAGTGGATGGGTGCCATATACAACTTCAAAAGGGCACTTTCCCGTGGACTGATTAGTCGAATTATTGTAAGCAAATTCAACTTGAGCCAGAATAAGATCCCACTGCTTCAAGTTTTTACCAACAAAACTTCGAAGTAGATTTCCCAATAGTCGGTTAACAACTTCGGTTTGTCCATCAGTCTGAGGATGGCTCGCACTACTGAACTGCAGCTTAGTTCCCATCTTCTTCCATAAAGTTCTCCAAAAATGGCTTAAAAACTTCACATCTCGATCAGAAGTGATCGTTTTTGGAATTCCATGAAGACGAACTATTTCTTTGAAATACAAATCAGCAACTTGAACAGCATCATTGGTCTTTTGACAAGGAATGAAATGGGCCATCTTTGAAAATCTATCCGCCACAACCATAATTGAATCTTTCTGACGTTGACTTCGTGGAAGTCCTAAAATAAAATCCATAGTAACATCTTCCCATGGTGATTCCGGTACGGGAAGTGGCATATATAAACCAGTGTTTTGGCGTTTGGATTTAGCCAAATGACAGATTCTGCATCTTTGAATATGCCGATTTATATCTCTTTCCATTCTTGGCCAATAAAAATTTTCCTTTACCAGGGCCATAGTTTTATCTCGGCCAAAGTAGCCTGCTAATCCTCCATCATGGGCTTCCCAGATAATGGATTCTCGTAGTGAACATCGAGGAATACACAAAGTCTTCTCTTTGAATAAAAATCCTTCATGCTTGTAGTAATCTTTGGAAGATGGCACTTCAGTAGTATTCCAAATTTTCTGTGTTAGTTACAGAGGCATGCCTGTACACATCTAATAACAAGCCTAATTGTTTGTAATGCTTTGCATTACTTACATGACCTCTTAACTGAGGGAACCTCTAGTTGTAGAGTTTCTGTTTGTATTGTACTTGTAGAAGGCATCAAATCCTAGTTGTGTAATTGTACAAATAGAGTCTAGAATAATGCTTGAAAGAAGTTCCAAGGTTCATGCCTCAAGCAAGGAGTTAAAGACTGTCAAATAATCACAGTTGGGATTTGAAGAAATGAAGAATTTGCCTAAGTACCAATTCGAGAAGTATATTTGTCTATTCGAGAAGTCCAGCATTCGAGAAGTCAGGGATTCGATATCTCAAGACACTATTCGATATCTCTGAATACACTGTTCGATATCTCATTCGATATCTCAGGGATTCGATATGTCTACTACTCTATTCGAGAACTCAAGAAGTCAACAAGTCAAGATGGTATTCGAGTTCTCAAAGAGTCAACAAGTCAAAGTTCCATTCGATATCTCAAGGACTCAGAAAGCTATTCGACAACTCGAGGATTCGATAAGTCAAATGTTCTATTCGACAACTCAAGGAATCCTGACGGAAAAGAGCTATTCGAGAAGTGGTTCGATATGTCATTATAACAGTATTCGAGAACTCAGAGTTATCGATCAAGTCAATTCTAGTTCTCGAATCAATTACTTAGTCACTTCTCGAATACATTCTTGGAGACAGAATACTGAAGAAATTGTACAAGTCAGAAACCTGCAACAAGCCAATGCACTTTATGGACCACAATCTGTAACGTGCTCTGGAAAGCCTACAAGGAAGCTTGGAGAGATATAGAAGAGACAAGGAGCTAAAGAAGTGGATCTAAACAGGCTTTGCAAAGTCAAATCTGTAACCGTTTGGACACTTACTCAAAAAGGATAGACAGACTAGAAAGTAATTTGTTTAGCTACCTTATTTGCAGTAAGTGGGCTGTATCCATGTTCTATAAGGACACAGCCTCACTTCATAACTTAGTAACTTTTGTGAGTCAAGTTTTTCATACACTGTAAGCTATATCTCTCTGAGAAAAACGAAGCTGAGAATACTACCATTTGTATTCACAGATTGTAGCAACCTTTATCTAATAATACATTAGATTAAAGTGATATTGCGTGTTGTGTTGTTTATTTATCCGCACCTTCACTTCTACACACACAGGCACTTATCTGCTACATAGACTCAATCAAGAAAAGTTCAAGAATCCATTCACCCCCCCCCCTCTGTATTCTTTTACCGTATTCAATACTCAACAAGTGGTATCAGAGCGGGCTGTTTATTCAAAAACAGAGAAACGATCATGAGTTCGAATACACCAAAGACTACAGGAACGGTGAAGGTCCCTAAGTTTGATAAAGAAAACTTCAACCTCTGGAAGATAAAGATGATGTTGTTCATTAAAGCCTCTCATCCCTTGTATCCTGAGATTCTCAAGAATGGTCCTTTTGTTCCACAACAAGAGATACCAGAGAAGACTGTTGGAACCATAACTATCCCAAGAACTTATGAGGCCAAGGATCCATCAAAGTGGACAGAGTCAGAAAGGGAGAAGGTTGCTCTTGACAGCCACCTCATGTTGCTCATCATTGATTCCATGGACATGTCAATGTTTGCAAACATTGCATCATGCACGTCTGCTAAAGAGATGTGGGATCACATTGAGGTGTTGTGTGAAGGGACTGATGAGGTTAAGGAAAACAGGAAATAGATACTGGTCACACAGTATGAAGCTTTCATGGCACAGCCCAAGGAAAGCATCACTGAAATGTTTGAAAGGTTTCACAAGCTAGTTACTGAGTTGCAGATGAATGGAAAGGTTTACAGCACCAAGGAGTTAAATATGAAATTTCTGTTGTCTTCACCAAATCATCTGGAGCAAAGAGTCATTTCTCTAAGAGAGAGAGATTTGAACAAAGTCACCTATGATGTGCTCTATGGAGTACTAAAGACTCATGAACTTGAGTTGCTTCAGAAAAGGGCTATCCAAGCCAACCAAGGTAGGATGATAAACACATCATGTGCCTTGATTGTCAACAAATCCATTCTGGACCTAGAAGCATCTACAAGCCAACTAAGGATAGAGGAGGTGGCAGATGATGAAGAAACTGAAGCTGGGGTGAGTGAACCTGTTGAGGAAAAGGAGGAAGAAGAAGAAGAGTTTTACACTCTGGAAGAACTTGATGGGATGGAAAATACCTCATATGCCTTCATGGCCAGAAAATTTCCAAACATCAGATTCAAAAGAAATCAACCCTTCAAACCCAAAACTCAAAACCATTCAACCAACAAGAACAAAGCACCTGTGAAGCCAAACAGAAATAAGTTCAAAACCGGTTATGTGGATAGGTCATCTGTAAGGTGTTATAGATGCAATGACCTAGGGCATTTTGCCAGTGAATGCAAGAAGCCTAAAAAGAAGGATAGAGATTATCTTGAGCTAGAAGCTAAGTATGAGGCCCTTCTGAAAAAGCAGACACATGGTAAGGCCTACATAGCTGAAGGGAAGTGTTGGGATGATTCTGAGAGTGATGAAGAGGAACAAGAATTCTGCAACTATGCCTTGATGGCCAACTCCAAGGATGACTCATCTTCATCTGATTCTCAGGTACCATCTCTCACTACTATAGACATGTCTGTTTCTGAATACAAATGCATGATTGAACAATTATCTGTTGAAATGTTTAATATTCATACTAGTATGACTGCTGCTAATGAGGAGATTGCTAAACTGTCTACTAGAAATGAAATATTAACCAAAAAGAATGAGGAACTTGAGCTAACTACTATGCAAGTAGAAAACCTTAAGAAAGAAGTTGAATATTTGAAGAACAAGGTTTTATGTGCTAGTCAAGTAGAGAAGGCTCTTAGGGATGAATTAGCTGAGAATGAATTCAAACTTAAAACTTTCAAGAAATCATCTGGTTTAGTGCAATCCTACTGTGAGAAAATTGAAGCTAAACCCAAAGCAGCTATTGGACTTGACTATGACTCTCTCAAACAAAGGAAAGGCTATGCTGTCATTGAAGAGGACACAGCTGTTCATGAGAAAGTGCCTCACATTTTGAGAAAAACTGAAAATCCAATTTTTAAGGAATCAACATTTGAAATTGATGAGGATGCCTTACTCATCAAGCAAATGTTGAATGATGAGGATGAGGCACAATCTAGTAAACAGCAAGCATCCTCTAAGGGTGAGAGTGTCAAGTCAAAGACCAAGAAGCCAGTAGTTGATAGGCCAAGACCTAAGAAGTTTGTTAAGTTTGTCTCAGCTGGGAAGAGTGAATCAGAAAAGGAAGTGACTAAAAGGAAAAAGAACAGAAATGGCAAGTTAGGGATTAACAAGGATAACAACTATGCTTATATGCCTAATGCCCCTAGGAAAACTTGTCAGAACTGTTTCAGTACCAATCATCTAACTCATGCATGCAAGAAACCTGTTGGTAGTGTGTCTAAACCTTTCTATGATTGTTCTGTGCCTCTAAGTCATAGAGATGCACCTTTCTGTGATAAATTTGACTATATGCCATGCAATATGAATGTTATGACTAGTTGTTTTAATTTAAGAAGGCAGTTCATTGATGGTTGTATCAGTCACAATTCTCACACACACTACACAAGGTCAAAGTCTTCAAGTCCTCCTAAAGCTAGGAAGGTACCTTTGTCACCTAAGTCTGAAACCTCAGGTTCTAAGACTTCCAACAGTGACAAGAAGACTAACACTAAGAAAGTTGACAAGCATGTTGTTTTTGATAAAACTGTCTCTAAGTCACATGGACCCAAACTTGTTTGGGTACCAAAGGAAAAGTAATACCTTTGTGGTTGCAGGGCAAAGAAAGTGAAAAGAAGGTCATGTGGATTTTGGACAGTGGATGCTCAAATCATATGACTGGTGATATGGCCCTGCTATCACAGTATGAGGAAAAGGCTGGCCCAATGGTTGCTTTTGGAGATGACAGCATGGGTAACACATTGGGATATGGCAAGCTGAAAGTTGGAAATGTCATCATTGAAGATGTAGCACTAGTCAAGGGGCTCAAGCATAATCTGTTAAGTGTTGGTCAGTTTACTGATAGAGGATTCAAAGTGAATTTTGACAAAGATGAATGTTTGATCACCCACAAGAAGACTGGTGATTTTGCTCTATCTGGAGTAAGGAAGGGAAGCCTGTTTGTAGCCAATATGGACTCTGCAAACAAGGACAAAATTTGTTGCTTTTACTCAAAAGCATCAAATGAAGATTGTTGGCTGTGGCACAAGAAACTATCACACCTGAACTTCAAGGCCATTAATTCTCTAGTCAAAAGAGAGTTAGTGAGAGGCATGCCCACACTTGAATTCTGCCAAGAAGGAGTGTGTGAGGCTTGTCAAAAAGGAAAAATGAAGAGATCAAGCCACAAGTCAAAGACAGTGACATCTGTAACCAAGCCACTACAACTCATCCATATGGATTTGTTTGGGCCTGTCAACATAATGTCACTTGGAAGAAAGAAGTATGCCCTGGTAATGGTTGATGATTTTTCAAGGTATACATGGGTGGAATTTCTGGCATCAAAAGATGAGGCTCCACAAGTAATTATTGAGCATATAAAGAAAGTTGACAAGGAAGCAAAGGCAAACGATGCAAGTGTGATTGCACTGAGGAGTGATAATGGAACAGAGTTCAGAAATGCCACACTTGAAGCATTCTGCAAAGAGAATGGCATTTCTCAGCAATTCTCAGCTCCAAGGACTCCACAACAAAATGGAGTTGTTGAGAGGAAGAATAGAACTCTAATTGAGGCTGCTAGAACAATGTTACTTGATGCAAAAATGCCTACATGTTTTTGGGCTGAGGCTGTGAACACTGCATGCTATATTCAGAACAGGACCCTCATAAACAAAAACACTGGAAAGACACCTTACAACTTGATGACTGGAAAGAAGCCTACACTAAAGTATGTTCATACTTTTGGAAGCAAATGCTTTGTACTCAAGGATAATTCTGAATATGTTGGAAAGTTTGATGCAAAAGCATTTGAAGGAATTTTTCTTGGCTATTCTATGGAAAGAATTGCATACAAGGTTTATGTCATCAGTCAAAAGAAAGTTATGGAAAGCACAGATGTAACATTTGATGACTGCAAACTACCTGGACTAGAAGAAGCCAATGATGAAGACAAAGATCCATTGAGGTTTGATAATCTAGATGATTCTGATGAAGAGATTGAAACTGGAGTTGAAACTCAAGTTCAACAAACTCAAGTGAATAATGATACAAGAGAAGAATTTGTGCCAATCGATAGTGGAGAAACAAGCATCCAAGACACACCTGTGAGTAATGGCAACTTCATAGAGGGAGGAAATGAGGATGACCATGATGTGGATGATGAAGCAACATCAAGAATGAGAAGTCAGGCTGAACACTCGAGGAAATGGGATAGATCACACACTACAGAGAAAATCATTGGAGATCCTAATGCAGGAGTAAGGACTAGGAGAGCAACTCAAAATGAGTGCCTCTATGGATGTTTTCTATCACAAGTTGAGCCTAAGAAACTTGATGATGCATTGTTGGATCCAGATTTGATTATTGCCATGCAAGAGGAGCTGAATCAATTTGAAAGGAACAAAGTATGGGAACTTGTGCCTGCACCAAAGAACAGAACCATTGTTGGAACAAAATGGGTTCTGAAGAATAAGATGGATGAAGATGGTGTAATAATAAGAAACAAAGCAAGGCTGGTTGCAAAAGGATACTCTCAACAGGAAGGCATTGATTATGATGAGACATTTGCCCCTGTTGCTAGATTGGAAGCCATTAGAATATTCTTGGCATTTGCTGCTCATTCAAACTTTAAAGTTTATCAAATGGATGTCAAGAGTGCATTTCTAAATGGAGAGTTGGAAGAAGAAGTTTATGTGCAACAACCACCTGGCTTTGAGGATCCACATTTCCCAGAATTTGTCTACAGATTGCTTAAGGCATTGTGTGGACTTAAGCAAGCTCCAAGAGCATGGTATGATACTTTATCACAATTCCTTCTTGAAAATCAATTCACTCGAGGCACATTGGACAAGACACTGTTTTACAAGAAGCATGGTGATGATATGATCCTAGTTCAAATCTATGTGGATGATATCATTTTTGGTTCTACAAATGAGAAATTGTGTGAGAAATTCTCTAAACTCATGCAGAGCAGATATGAGATGAGTATCATGGGAGAGTTGACATTCTTTCTAGGGTTGCAAGTCAGTCAAAGGAAGGATGGTATCTTTATCAGTCAAACCAAGTACATCAAGGATTTATTGAAGAAGTTTGACTTGGAAGATTGTTCACCTGCCAAGACACCCATGGCCACTGCCACTAAATTGGATGAAGATGCTAAAGGCAAGAGAGTAGATATCTCAGTCTACAGAGGCATGGTTGGTTCTCTACTCTACCTCACTGCAAGTAGGCCAGACATCATGTTTGCTACATGCTTGTGTGCAAGGTTTCAATCAAATCCAAAGGAATCACATTTGATTGCAATAAAAAGGATCTTTAGATATCTGAAGGGCACTCCTA
Source organism: Kitagawia praeruptora (assembly GCA_037693485.1). Taxonomy (NCBI): domain Eukaryota; kingdom Viridiplantae; phylum Streptophyta; class Magnoliopsida; order Apiales; family Apiaceae; genus Kitagawia; species Kitagawia praeruptora. The sequence continues at coordinate 23,387,938 of CM075350.1, read as the reverse complement.
ACTTGGGATTATGGTATCCTAAGGACACAGGGTTCAATCTGGTTGGTTATTCTGATGCTGATTATGCTGGATGCAGAGTGGATAGGAAAAGCACCTCAGGAAGCTGCCAGTTTCTTGGACAAAGGTTAGTTTCTTGGTATAGCAAGAAGCAACAATCTGTGTCAACTTCTACAGCTGAGGCTGAATACATAGCTGCTGGAAGTTGTTGTGCTCAAGTGCTTTGGATTAGAAATCAACTTAGAGATTATGGACTTGTGTTGGAAAGAATTCCAATCATGTGTGACAACACAAGTGCAATCTCTATAGTTGCCAATCCTGTCAATCATTCTAGAACAAAGCACATTGACATCAGATATCATTTCATAAGAGAACATGCAACTAATGGAACCATTGAGTTGCATTATGTCTCTACAGATAAACAACTAGCTGATATATTCACTAAGCCATTAGATGAAGCCACCTTCACAAGGTTGGTAAGTGAGATTGGAATGCTGAATTCTTCAGATTCTGGCTAAGTGAATACATCATCTAGATTGTTGGCTGAAATATGATTTATAAATATTTCAAATCTGTTGCATATGTTGAAAATCATATTTTTATTAACTTAAAATTTCTATGAAATTTTGAGAAAATCACTATTTGATTTGCTAGGATATTTTTCAATGAATATGTCTGGTAAATTTTAAAAAGATAGTGAAAATCAAATTTTTATGAGTGATGGGTATAGTTCGATAAGTCAGACTTCTCGAATGATTCACTATTCGACATCTCTAATAAGTCTCATTAGAGTACTCTTGAGTTCTCGAATAGAGTCTTTCTGAGATATCGAATAGAGGAATTCTTGACTTCTCGAATATAGCAACTGAGTTCTCAAATGACTGAGTTCTCGAACACTATATTTGAGTTCTCGAATCATTTGAAAAGGCTGAATTCTCGCTGAATTTTAACCGATTTTGGACTTTTTGTCTAAAAGTTTAATTCACTCATAAAAACACATATTATTTAATTTAGAATTATTTCTAAGTTAGATAACTGCCAGCTGTGAGTTTCTATCTGCTTGAGTTATCGATTAAGCCATTCTTGACTTCTCGAATAGTTGTTTTCTACTTCTCGAATGCCTGACCTGTCGATACAAAACCTTCTGCTAATCGACAATTCAAGTACTTCATACTTATACAATTTCACATCTATTCGATTCATTTCATTCGATTTCTCAAGCATCTACACTCTCTAAACCCCTGAAACCCTTGCTACGAAAAGCCAAATTTCTTCTTCAACCTTCAATTTCTTTCCTCTCTTCTACACAAATGGCAACAGTAAAGTTTAACACCAACTTCATCGCTCTCACTAGTGATGTTGAAGCACCCAATGCCAATTTCAAGTGCTTTGTGAAATGGATGGCTGAGTCGTATATCAAGGATGCACTCTCTGCCAACCCAACTCTATATCTAGATATTCTGGAACAATTCTGGAGTACTCCTATTGTGGAGGTTGTAGCCCTGGAAAACGCAATCACTTCATATGTCATCTACTGCAAGGTTCAAGATGAGGAAATCACTATCACTACTGCAGACATGAACCAAGCACTAGGCCTACAACAAGAGTCATTTGACAGACTGGCCACTAATGCAGAGTTGGAGGAATTCTTTGAGTTCATAAACTACTCAGATGGGATTAACCTTGGAAAGCTAAACAGAAAGAATCTGAGAAAGGAGTGGAGTTATGTGTTTGCAACTCTTCTCCAAGTCTTCACTGCCAGGAAATCAAGCTTTGATCAAATCAGTGCACCTGTGCAGCAAATTGGATATGCTTTGGCCTATGGAAAGAAAATTGATGTTGGCCAAATCATACTTCAAGAATTATATGGGAGACTTGGTAAGAACACAACCAAGAGAGGTACTGATATTTTCTTCCCTCGCTTTATTCAATCTGTACTTAATTATAAAAATGCTTCATTGATTGAATTGCCTGGGATTGATAAAAATAAAATAGGCTATCCTAAGTCCATGACCAAACTCATTTTTGGTAATTTGGAGACTAGGAATGATGTGGATGTAAGACTGAACATAGCTCCCCATATGGAGAGTTTGTTTAGGACTTATCCCCACAACATGCCAACATTTGATGCAAAATCTAAGTTAGCACAGCCCAAGCAAGTAGAACAAAATGCTAACCCAGGGCCTGCTAACCAACCCTATCAACCAAACACTCTACCACATACTGAGCCAACTGCATCATCCTCTCAAAAGGGTGATGTTAGTAAAAAGAAGAGAAAGGAAGTAATGTCTGCACCATTGAATATCTTGTCTGAAGCAGCATTAGCTGTTGAATTAGGTCTAGGAAGTGAGGAACCTGAGTTACCCTTACACAGGACAAAGAAGAAGAAAACTAAGACCACCTCTTCAGTCACACAAATGGCTGAAGTTGTAAAATCAGGGGCACACAGCTCACTAGGTGTATCCTCTCAACAGGGTGCACCTATAGAATCAAGCATCCTCCCCAATGCACCTTCTTGTATAGAGTCAGCACATGGGAGTGATAAGGCTAGCACAACACTGAGTGGAGAGCACATCATATTTGAAACTCCCTCTATTTCTCAGGGGGAGTTGCCAAAATCTACTCTTAAACACACTTCTCTTCCAGAATCTAACTCTGAAATTTCTTTGGAACCTGCAACTCAGGCAACTGAGATGCAAGGTATTGATCATCAAGAATTCTTTTCTCTTGATGAGCCAATAATTTCAAGTGACTTAGTGCATGACACTTTGTTCACCACTCAGAACCCACATTTAGATGGTGAGGGAATGCATGCTGAGGCATCTCCTAATGACACCATCACAAACACAGAGGCTTCACTAGTTTTTACTAGAGACTCTGTTCCTGTGTCAACTGCTGGTGTAATTCATCCCACTTCTGTGGTGACACCAGTAGTAGAGTCAATCCATCCGGTTACAGAAGTTGCATCTGTAACTGAGGAGTCTAGCCTGCCTAGCTCTAGCTCTGACTTCATGTCAAAATGGCTGAAGCCTGTGCAACATGACAGTGCTTCAGGATCAGGGTCTGTTCCACAACAATTGACGGTTGAAGCACTTCAAAGCTTAATTGTGGATCAGATTCCTGAGTTCACAAAGATTGCTCAGAACCTTCTCACTGCAGACATGCCTAATCCAGACTATGAGGCTATTCTGTTATGCCATAGGGATGATGTGGAAGTGCAGAAGTCAAAGATCATTGATGATGCTGAGAGAGATGGCAACATAGATGTCTGGTTGCAAGGAAAATATGATATTACTCTCGATGAAGCACTTCAGTATCTCAGGGAGGAATACATCACTTCACTGGGCTCCAATGCAAAATCCCTGTCACCTGGTGAAGTGTATGAAGCTGTAAATGATTCCTACAAGGGTTTCCTCAAGGCTGCACACTATCTTGGCAAGGGAGTCAAAACTGAAGTCAACAAGGTGTGTGACAAGACAGCCACTTCAGTAGCAGAAGTCAAGAGGGCCTTTGATGCTAAGTTTCCTCAACTAGACAGTGTGGTCAAGGATATCAAACACTGCAACTCTACCTGCACCAAGATGGACAATGGGCTAGCTCTGCTAAAGGATACTGTCACAGGTCTGGGGCATCAATTTCAAAATCTATCTGACCAGGCTACAGATACCAATGACATGCTGAGGATAATGTTCAAGAACCTTTATGGAGATAGGCTAGTGACTGATGTCCCTGTGCATGAACTGTCTAAATATGAAGTGAAGAGGCTGCAGGATCAATCTTTATCTGGTTTCAAGGCCAATGAGTTATTCACTAAGGTGGACACTCTTGAACAGGAGGTAGCTACTCTCACCAAAACCAATGCTCATCTTACAGAAAAGGTTGCACTGCTAAATGATCAGTTGGACACTCAAGCATCCACCATAGCTGATGTCCTTCTACATCAACAATCCATGTTAGCTGCAATGATGAAGCATATGGGTCTCCCTCTACCTGATGAATCTTCAATCCCAAAGGACATTTCTACAGCCTCTGTGCCTGACAACAAGCCTAAGGGGGAGAAGAAGACAAGGAACTCAAATGCAAAGGGGGAGAAAGGTATAATAATAAAAGAGGGTGGTCAACAAAGGGCTTCAAAGTCTCTACCAAATGTGCCTGGCAAAGGAAAATCCAAAGTGGATGAGCCTCCATCTATCTTGCCAGTTGTCACTCTACCAACTGTGCACATCACTACTCCAAGAGGACAGAAGCAATCCATAACCACCACAGTGGTTGCAGGAAGTATGCCATCTGACAAACCTCCAACCTCTATATCTGAGAGTGCCAAGCCTGTAGAAGTTAAAGTTGTTACTGAGGCCAAGCTACAAGAGGTTGCTAACTCCAATATTTATCATGATAAAGCCTTCTTGGAGTTTCTGAAAGCCACAAGGGAACGAGTTGGTGACACTCAGTTCTATCTGAGGGAGTTGAAGAAGCAGATTGATTGCATCACTGTCATTCCTAAGAAAGTCAATAATCTGTGGATCAAGGAGATAGTGATGATATCCAAATTGAAGATATGGCATCTAACATACAAGACTCTACAAGAACTGAAACACTCAGAGATAGATGCCATACTCGAGCTTATAGAAAAGAAGAATGAGAACAACAAAAGTCTGTTTGATGACTTGAGGAATGACCAACCTTCAAGGCTACCAGAAGTGATCAAGAAGCCATGGACAATCATTTATCAGTCTGGCACCAGAATTGAAGATATCAAGCAATTGGTCATTCCCCATGATCTCACCACCAGAAATCACAGACTGATCATTGCTATCATTGATCAATTACAGAAGAAGGTTGGAGCCAGAAATGCTGAAGAAACTGAGGCACTGCACATCCTCAGAACCTATATTGCAACTGGTGAAATTCCAGAGATGGCTCAACCTAGGAGAAATAAGGATGATGATTCTGAAGACAAAGGTGATGGGAGGAGAAGATATCACAGGAGAGATAAGGGTGATGAAGACAAGAAGAAAAAGGGAGACAAGGATAAAAAGGATGATGATGACCAAGGTAAAACCTATGAGAGGAAGAGTGGAAGACAGCAAGCCTTAGGCACTGCTAGCAGTAACCTCACCACATCTAGGGTGAATACTGTTAGTAGTGACCTAGCAAAATCTACATCTGTGGCTTCTGCAACTGTCTTACCACCTCAAGAAGAGAAGAAGATTCAAGTCAAGAAACCATGTGTATGTTTCAGAAAGCAATCTGCTAATGGAATACTACTATGGTCTACCAACAAAGGTCAAAGATTTCTGCCAAGCAATCATGTCAAGAGGATGAAATTTAAACATGCTGCAAGGAGAGTGAAGCTATCCAAATCTAGAGCCCTAACAATCATTCCAGGATTGAAACTCCAGCCACTTGATGAAGACTTTGATAAAGAGCAACTGCAATTTCTAAGAGCTCAAAAGATATGCTATGCTGCAATTGTTGATGACCACCTTGAAATCTAGTACACTGATGGGAAAGAAATGAAATTCAAACAAGGGGGTTGTCAACATTGGGGTAAATTATATGAGATAGAAAGAATCATTGCATTGCTGGATTCTAAAGACAAGGTGGAGAAAGTATGGAAGCTGGAATTGATTGACTTTGTGAAAATGAAGAAAGATTATGCTGAGAAGATAAGAAAGGGCTGCTATGAGAAATGGTTAGAAAGGGAGAAAGAAATTGATAGACTGGAGATTGAAGCAGAAAAGCTAAGGGCAAAGGGATTGTGTAGAGTTCAGTTTGATCCCTATGTGGTGAAGTATAGGAGAAGAAATGGAGCCAATGTCAATATAAGAATGGACCTACTCAGTCACTATCCTGCCAACATTCTGAAGCCAGTGCTTGAAGATTTCAAAAACTCTATTATGATTGAAGAATTGGATGCTATGACAGAAATCATGAGAGCAGTAGATGAGATTGCAAGAAAGGAGAAAGAAAGGAAACAGAAAGCATATGATGATCTACAAGCCAAAGCAATGGAGATGCAATCAAAAGAAAATGGCTAGTACCTCATCATACTGTAAGAGTATTTATCTTGTAATTTCATTTATGTGTTCAATCAAAATACATACCTGTACTTTTAAAGTTTTATCTTTATGTATGTTAGGCTTGTTATCAGACATGAAATTGTGACTAAGGGTCTCACTCACAATTTGGGGGAGATTGTTAGTTACAGAGGCATGCCTGTACACATCTAATAACAAGCCTAATTGTTTGTAATGCTTTGCATTACTTACATGACCTCTTAACTGAGGGAACCTCTAGTTGTAGAGTTTCTGTTTGTATTGTACTTGTAGAAGGCATCAAATCCTAGTTGTGTGTTCGCACTTATTCACGCAAGAGAACGTGGTCAATAAGTAATATAGAGTAAATAGGATTCGTTCCCGCAGAGACTCAAATTGTTCGTTATGTTCACTTATGCACCAGCTTATGATTTACACTCACTGCTAAGACAATCACAATATTGGTTTGATTTAACTAATGATTAATTACCAACTAAGCCAATTACGAGGAAATAACTTAACCTTAACTTTATAATAAACAAACATGGGATTTCAATTTCATTTACTACTTCATCTAGAATCTTATGCCCTTTAGCCTAGCATGTGACAGAATTGATTACTGATTAGATGCACTAAACTGATACACACCAACTTTCGTTGTGCATATACCATCCTACTGATCATCCACAATTGATAGAAGTCAAGTAGTCACCAAATATGTGTAGTCCCTATATGTCTATAGCAATTGAACACATACCGGTTGAAAATCAAGCACCCATTAAATCACATAGTCGATGCAAGACGGTTAGAATTACACCACAAATTAATACATGTTCTTCACATGCAAAAACCTATGCTAGCATGAATTGTTCTAAACCCTAGATCCACTTTCGCATTCACTAGGATCAAACAAACAATTACAAGTGTTCGCGACTCACTTATAACGAATAAGCATAAACATACTAGGCAATCAATATGTTCAATCACACACCAAGGCATAAATAACACTCAATTTCTAGAATCCATAGCAAAATCCATTAAAACCCCATGATAACGAATTAGCCCATAATTGACCTAATTGCCATCATGGGTTCTATGGAAAACATAGTTCTAAAATAAACACGTAAAAATAAAAGAAGAAATAAGGTTTAGAAATAAATCCCCAAAATAGAAGAGTACAAAGGTTCCAAAGAATAATCCTTGCTTGTCACTAGCTTGGAGAAATTCCTTGAAATTGTTCTTGAAAAACTAGATGAAAAAAAAGTGTGATAGATGCTAAGCAAATACTAAGAACAACGATAGATAATGTTTTTAGGTCCTAATAATACATATAAAGATGCCCTAATAATAGGCCCAAAATAATTGACCCGGTACAAAGCACAGAAATTTGCCCAAACAACGACCCAAGCGCCATAGCGCATGGCCAACGCGCAAGAGCGCTCCACACTGCGCCACAGCGCCTCGAACAGGACCAAGACCGCGCAGCTGCGCTCCAAATACGCGCAACAGCGCTCGCAGCCTCCTGGAATCACCCTCGCGCGCGCTATAGCGCCTCTTGCAGCGCCATGACGCCTTCCTTCCTAGCGCAACAGCGCCCCTAGCACGCGCAAGAGCGCCCAAAATCTCCTGGACAACATTTTTTTCCCCATCTGTGTGCGCAATGGCTCCCAACACTGTGCCATTGGCCCCAACTTCTCCTGGAATGCCTAAGCTGCATGCTGTCTTCCTTGCTCTTATTTTCTTGCACCATCTTAAAATTAAATTCACACCACCATAATATTGTTTTAGCCCAAAATATCTTCGACGACACAACCTACACAAATTCCATAAAAACATATTAAATGACAACGAAACTTGAGAACTTGCAAACGATTAAAGTCCAAACGGAAGGTAATTTAGTGGATATAAAATCCACTTATCATTGTGTAATTGTACAAATAGAGTCTAGAATAATGCTTGAAAGAAGTTCCAAGGTTCATGCCTCAAGCAAGGAGTTAAAGACTGTCAAATAATCACAGTTGAGATTTGAAGAAATGAAGAATTTGCCTAAGTACCAATTCGAGAAGTATATTTGTCTATTCGAGAAGTCCAGCATTCGAGAAGTCAGGGATTCGATATCTCAAGACACTATTCGATATCTCTGAATACACTGTTCGATATCTCATTCGATATCTCAGGGATTCGATATGTCTACTACTCTATTCGAGAACTCAAGAAGTCAACAAGTCAAGATGGTATTCGAGTTCTCAAAGAGTCAACAAGTCAAAGTTCCATTCGATATCTCAAGGACTCAGAAAGCTATTCGACAACTCGAGGATTCGATAAGTCAAATGTTCTATTCGACAACTCAAGGAATCCTGACGGAAAAGAGCTATTCGAGAAGTGGTTCGATATGTCATTATAACAGTATTCGAGAACTCAGAGTTATCGATCAAGTCAATTCTAGTTCTCGAATCACTTACTTAGTCACTTCTCGAATACATTCTTGGAGACAGAATACTGAAGAAATTGTACAAGTCAGAAACCTGCAACAAGCCAATGCACTTTATGGACCACAATCTGTAACGTGCTCTGGAAAGCCTACAAGGAAGCTTGGAGAGATATAGAAGAGACAAGGAGCTAAAGAAGTGGATCTAAACAGGCTTTGCAAAGTCAAATCTGTAACCGTTTGGACACTTACTCAAAAAGGATAGACAGACTAGAAAGTAATTTGTTTAGCTACCTTATTTGCAGTAAGTGGGCTGTATCCATGTTCTATAAGGACACAGCCTCACTTCATAACTTAGTAACTTTTGTGAGTCAAGTTTTTCATACACTGTAAGCTATATCTCTCTGAGAAAAACGAAGCTGAGAATACTACCATTTGTATTCACAGATTGTAGCAACCTTTATATAATAATACATTAGATTAAAGTGATATTGCGTGTTGTGTTGTTTATTTATCCGCACCTTCACTTCTACACACACAGGCACTTATCTGCTACATAGACTCAATCAAGAAAAGTTCAAGAATCCATTCACCCCCCCTGTATTCTTTTACCGTATTCAATACTCAACATTCTGGAAGTCAGGATCATCTGGGTACAACTCCTTGATCATTTCAAAACCAACTACTTTTGTTTGGAGTGTAGACAGTAGAGTATGGCGCCTACTGAGAGCATCTGCAACAACATTTTGAATTCCAGCTTTGTGCTTGATTAGAAATGGATAAGACTGTAAAAACTCACTCCAAGATGCATGTCGACGGCTAATCTTCTGTTGAGAGTTCAAATATTTTAAAGCTTCATGATCAGAATAAAGAATGAATTCTTTATTTAACAGGTAATGACTCCAATGGTGCAAGGCTCGAACAATTGCATAAAACTCCTTGTCGTATGTTGAATACCGAAGTTTTGCATTGTTAAGCTTTTCACTGAAGAAGGCTATAGGATGACCTTCTTGACTTAGAACAGCACCAATTCCAGTGTGGGAAGCATCACAGCTAACTTCAAATACTTGATCAAAATTGGGAAGGGCTAATACTGGTGCTTCAGTTAAATATTTCTTCAGCTTGTCAAAACTTTTCTGTGCAGCCTCGGTCCATTGAAACTTGTCTTCTTTGATACAATCTGTGAGGGGAGCGGCAAATGTGCTGAAGTTTTTGATGAATCTTCTGTAAAAGGAGGATAATCCATGGAAACTTCTGACCTCATGGATTGATTGCGGAACTGGCCAGCTATTGATTGCTTCTATCTTTTCCGGATCAACTCGTATGCCTTCGGATGTGATGATGTATCCAAGAAAAGTAACTTCATTTGTCAGGAAAGCACATTTCTTTAAATTGGCATAGAGTTTTTGTTCACGAAGAGTCTGTAACACTTGTCGGACATGTTCCAAGTGTTCCTCCTTGTCCTTATTAAAATCAGAATGTCATCAAAATAGATGACGAAAAATTTACCAATAAAGGGTCGAAGGACTTGATTCATAAGTCGCATGAATGTACTTGGCGCATTGGACAACCCAAAGGGCATAACTGTCCATTCATAAAGACCATCTCTTGTTTTAAAGGCAGTCTTCCATTCATCTCCTGGTCGAATTCTGATCTGATGGTATCCGCTTCGAAGATCAATCTTTGAAAAGATAGTGGAACCATGTATCTGATCTAGCAAATCATCAAGTCTAGGAATTGGAAATCTATACTTGATGGTAATTTTGTTGACAGCTTGGCTATCAACACACATTCTCCAGCTTCCATCTTTCTTAGGGACTAGAATGGCAGGAACCGCACAAGGACTAACACTTTCCTGTATTAATCCTTTTTTTAATAATCCTTCAACTTGACTTTGAATTTCAGCATGCTTCTGAGGACTCATTCTGTATGCGGGTCGGTCTGGAATCGTTGCTCCTGGACCGAAATCAATAGCGTGTTGGATGTCTCGCATGGGAGGTAGTCCAGATGGAATGTCTTCTGGAACCACATCGGGAAACTCTTCAAGTAGTGGTTTAATTTCGACTGGAACATGAGTCTCCTTATTTGATTCGAATAATAGAAATAAGCTCATGGTTTGAACTTCCTCTATAGCTTCCTCTAGTTGTTTCTTCGTGACTAGGGACACTAATGGTTTGGCTTCCTTCTTGTTTTTATCAAGCTCACTCGGTGGCAGAGTAGCTAACTTGATTTTTACTCCATCCTTAACAAAAGAGTAGGTGTTTGCATAACCGTCATAAAGTACTTGACGATCATACTGCCATGGCCTACCTAGGAGAAGATGACAGGCATCCATAGGCACAACATCACACCATACTTGATCCTGGTACTTCTGACCAATAGAGAATTTCACTAGGCAACGCTTGTCAACTTTGACCGTACTTCCTTTATTGAGCCAATGCAAACTGTAGGGGTGTGGATGAATCTGGGTTGGTAGATCCAATTTTTCTACCATGTAACTTGAAACGACATTTTCACAACTCCCATTGTCTATGATAACATCACAGACTTTTCCTGCAGAAGTGCAACGAGTGTGGAAAATATTGCGTCTCAACCAAGGTTCTTCCTTATTAGCCATTGTGTTTAGGCTTCGTCGGATTACTAAGGACTCACCCTGATCATCAGTAGTAATTTCTTCATCGTATATTGGATCTGCGTAATATTCTCCTTCAGTGTCTTCTCGAGTCTCTTCTTCCTCATAAACTTCATAGGCTTCTCCTTTGATAATTGTGATGGTTCTCCGGTTTGGACAGTTTGAAGCAATGTGACCAAAACCTTGGCATTTAAAGCATTTAATGGCCTTGTTTTTGTTTTATGTAGAAATGGTTTTAGGAGAGGGTTGGGTGGAAGAGCTGGCTTGGTTGGTAGGTGGCTTCTGATTGTAAGGTGGTTGGTTTGCTGGAGAGAAATTTCTCGTGGTAGATCTTTTGGGTAGCTGCTTCTCTACTCGCGTAGCAAGACGAATAACATCTTCTAACGACCAATATTGTTGAAGTTCAACACGATCAGCAATATCAGTATTTAATCCTCCGAGGTATCTGGCAATGGTCTGCTCCTCTTTTTCTTGTATATCACACTGCATCATCAACTTCTCAAATTCTCTTGTGTATTCTTCGACTGATAAATTCTTCTGACGAAGTTTTTGCAGTTGGATAAACTTGTCTTGGTAGTAGTGAGGAGGAAGAAACATTCGGGTTAATTCTTTTCGCATTTTTTCCCATGTCTTGATCTTGCTTTTTCCTTCTCGGTCTCGCCTTTTTTTAAGATTTTCCCACCAAATGGAAGCATGTTTCCTTAATTTCACAGCAATAATCTTCACCTTTTTTTCTTCGTGAATATCCTTATATTCAAACACCCTTTCTACTGTTTGAAGCCAATCGATGAAATCATCCGGTTGAAGTCTTCCTTCAAAGTTAGGAATGTCAACTTTAATGTCATCATGTCTGACTTGTGGCCTTTGAGGTCGACGATTTCTAGGTGTTGAAGAATCACTGGAAGATTCTTCATCTTCTGGTTGACGCTCGTTTAACAAGACTTGTTGGGCTTGCAAAGCATCTTGAAGTTCCTGAATTTGTCTCCGCATGTCCGCCATTTCAACATCTCGCAGAGGTTGTCTTCGTGGAGGCATGTTGAAAAAATAAATTTTTCAGTGAACAGTTCCGTATGAACAGTGCCGTATGAACAGGCCCGTATGAACAGTGTCGTGTGAACAGTGTCGTATGAACAGTACCGTATGAACAATGGCGTATGAACAGTGCCGTATGAACAATGGCGTATGAACAGTGAACAGTGAATAGTGAACAGTACTTCCGACCAAAATAGTGACCGGAATTTCTGTTTTTTTCACTCAACTCCGGGATCTAAAAACTTGCTCTGATACCAAAATATGGCTCAGGAACAAGAGAGAAAATTCTCTAAATAACTCAATTTTATTACTCAAATTCAATGTCTTTACAATGCTCTAAACATGCCTATTTATACTAATGCTAGAGGGTCTTACATACAAATAATGTGGTTCTTAAATGCAAATAAATGATGGTAGGTGGAGTAGGTAGTTAGGTGGAATAGGTGGAGTAGGTATTGACTTGTAAAATGGCACATGGGGTTGAATATTGCTTCTTGCTTCTAAAATCATGCTTCTGGAATCAGTATGACCTTTTTTTCTTCACAGACTATATTAATTATATCGATGTACTTGATGGTTAGCTGGGGAAGACATTTTTTCATGTTAAATTGCGTCCTTAGAAAAATCAGCCATTGGTGTATAATAACTAGTAACTTTATTCGGCTGACGGGCAAGTGCAGAGAAGTAAATCTGATTGTTTATTTTTAACTTATACCTGCCTTTAACATAATGTTGGTATGAGGGTATAACCAAGTAGCTCTATAGCTGTTTTCCTTGCTGTCGGACATGGAGTACTGGCTCTTCTAACTTGTTTGCATTCAGGGGCGGAACCAGGGGAGGGCTAGTAAAATTTTATTTTTAGCCGGGGGTCAAATTTAAAAATGGCTTATATATAATTTTTTAGCCTTGGTTGAAATATTAAATAGAGGTATAAGTTTGGTTTTTAATTGTGTGTATATCCATTTGTTGTATGATTTAGTGAAAAATATCCGATTTTTGTATGATTTAGTGAAAAATATCCAATTTTTGCATGATTTAATGAAAAAAAAATCCGTGCTTCGCGCGGCTTACCCTGAAATTTTCCCCACCCCGGAATATAGTCCAAAAACATCCTGGTTCCGCCAGTTTGCGTTACAAATTTTAGGTGCGTAAGCTAGCTTTGTGTTTTGAGAACTGTCATTTTCAAGTATTTTGGTATACATCTCTTTCATACATGCTTTTGCAACCATGACGTGAATAGAAAAATTTATGTTCTTCATCAGGGTAGGACATCTACAAATAATGGAGGGTATGGAAAGAAACAAATCTATCTCCATCTCTTTCTCTCTACAATTTAATTTAGGAAAGAGAAATCAATGTTGTTATAAATACATGAAGAACGCAGGGCTTGTACACATGTATGTCTAATTTTTGATTATCATACATATAATTATTGTGTTCCTTTTCCTTCATCAAGAAATGACATAATTGACTTGTCTAATCTGTTTTATAGAATTTCCCCCTATTCACTGGGGCACAAATATTCGAATCAATTGATAATGGCATTATTTTCTTGTACCGAAAGGCTTGGTCCACCAGAAGTCTTGATCGATGTCTTAGTCTATATACCGGCCTATATAAATTCGTGTTATGCATAGATATTTTTGTAAATTTTTAATTATATTTTATTGTTAAAATTTTAAGTTATATATATGTTTTGATTATTAAAATAATTTTTTAATTTTATAAATCTCATGACTATAAATACTGTTGTAATTAAATATTTTCATTGTTACTTTAAAATATATACGTATATATAAAAATATTACAAAAAAGTATAATTTTTTTAAACTTTTGTTTTGTAAAAAAAGTGAAATTTATTTAATCATGTAGATGTTTTTTCAATTTTATACAAAATTCTCTATATTAGTATTTTCCAGATTTATATAATTTATAACTATATATCTTATAACTCGTGTGATGCACACATATTTTTTTTAATATTTTTTGTCTTCTTATCCATATTTTCATATATAATTTTTAATTAGTAAGAAAATAAATTATAGAAGATAATAAAATGTTATAATACATGTTTGATAGTATTTAAACGATAGTGTTTTAATTTTTAACTATAATATGTTGTTGACGGGATTTTTGAGAGTAGTTTATAAGATAATATAAATGTATAACAATACTTTATTGAAAATAGATAATAATTTTTTTATTTTAATATGTTGTTGACATGAGGAATTGAACCTTAAACTATTGGGAGTAGTTTATATGATAACATAAATGTATAATAATATTTTATTGAAATTAGATAATAAATTTTTTTGACTCTGGCGAGAATTGAACCGTGGGAGTAATTTATAAAATAATATATATATATGTTTAATAAAGATATATTGTTGGTGAGATTCGAAGCTTGAATATATTAGAATATTTTAAATATTTGAAAAGGAATATTTTTTTGGTATTAAATCCAACTATTCTCGTCTTAAAATTTAACGGTTACTTTAATACCAAGACTAATTTGTTCATAATAGTATAGTATATAGACATAATAGTATAGTATAGACATGAGGTTCTTGGATCAGATACATCAAACATCAAAGCAATGTTATAAGTAACATTTGCTAAAGGTTTTATTGATGTGAAGAAATGGTTTGATGCACTAGCTAGGAACAACATTACTGTCAGGTGGTTATACGTTCGTTTTTCTTATACTTTGGCTCTGTAGTGCAAAACACTTTCCTAATGAAATCTTTTTACAAAGCCAATACATAAGCAACTCTACTAACTACATAATCCTAATAACAAATGCTAATGCTGATTAATTCCTGGAGGGATAGTTGGCCGAGGATGTAGAGTAAGCCAGAGAGGAATTTGACGACCCTTTAAATTGCATCAACTGAGCTGGCGTCACAGAGGTGGAAGAATATGATGCAACATCCGAGGTTTTTGACAATAACTTGCTGGCTGTAGGCTTGTTGGCTTCATTTCCAACAGGTGAATCCTGACGTATCTCTTTCAGTAATGTGGCAACATCGTTCATTGTGGGGCGATCCTCTGCGCGTTGGCTAGTGCAGAGCAGAGCTATCCCAAGGGCCTGGATAATTTCTTGTATTTGTGCATCTGGGTGGCCTTGAAGCTTTGCATCTATTATGTCAACTGGATCTTGTTTTTTCTTCAAGTGAGCGCGGACCCACTGGTTAACATGTTGGCTTTCTGGGAATGATGGTACAACTGGCTCCTTTCCCGTTATTATTTCAAGCAAAACCACACCATAGCTGTAGACATCACTCTTCTCCGTGATTTTGACAGTGGAACCATATTCTGCAGTTACCGACTAAACATTATCAGCAAACACCAAAGAAAAACTGTTTGATTATATGACTCTACCCGGGAAAATAGACGATACATCTCATTCGAACTATGGTAGGATAAGGCCATAAATGTAATTGACATTCTTATGCCAGAGAGATTGGGTTGTGGATTTAGCAACAGTGTTGATATTAGGTGTATGACCACACAAATGAACATGTTTAGTAATTTTCAAGTTATGGAGGTAGCAAAATGGCATTTTGCATTTAGCATAATACCATATATACCAAGACAAACATATAATTGAGACATTTCACATGCAGTTCTTCCTTTCTTAATCAACATTTCTCCCATCTTATCAGTAACGTAAGTTAAGAAACTCCCACACCATATGTCTTCATTAAAATCAGACACTTAACATGATCATATTCTTGCTTGTCTAAGTAACTAACTAAATCAGTAAGAAATGTATTCATATAGATTAAAAATTGTTACCTGGAGCCATGTAGCCGTAGGATCCTGCAATTTGTGGATTAGCAGAAAACGAACCATGATCATATTCCACGAGCCTAGCAAGGCCAAAGTCCGCTAAGCATGGCTCATACCGGTCCCCTAGAAGTATATTTTGCACCTTGACATCGCGGTGGAGAATTGGTGGCACGCAATCATGGTGCAAGTAAGCTAAGCCCTGAGCAACCCCTAATGCTATTTTAAACCGAATTTCCCAATCTACCACTCCTCCATTGTTATCATGTAAAAATGTACCCAATGTACCATTCCCCAAATAATCATAGAACAACAACTTTGTCTTTCTATTAGCTGCCCATCCCAATAACCTCACAATATTCCTGTGACGAATACGTGCCAGCGTGGCAATTTCGGACGAAAATGCCGACGCTGACACTTTCTCCGAAGCTCGGAATCTTTTAACTGCAATTACCAACCCTGACGATATCGTTGCACGGTAAACAACTCCAGTCCTGCCTCGACCAATCACATTGTTAACTAACAAACTCCTCGCCACATCAGCAATCGACAAGTCGAGTTTCTGATACAACATAACTTCCCAAGGGGGTCCCAATTCCACATCATCTTGGCTTTCGAGGTCGTTCTCAAGGGACTTGCGGTCCTGTTTTCTTCCAGCTAGGATGATATAGAGAGCAGCTAAGAGTAACGCGCACGCAGCGCACAATAGCACAATCATTGCCACCCTGGCACCGCCGTGCTTCGAAGATCCAAATTTATCATCCGCGCACTGATTACCGGAATAACACAATGCTTCATTGCCAGCTAGGACACTTAGTGGAAGTTTCGAGAAGAATGTAGTGTCCGGCACGTGACCTGAGAAATTGTTATGCGAGATATTGAGTACCACCAGATTTTGAAGGTCCGCGAGATATTTAAGATTGCCGGAGAGATAATTGTGAGAGAGATCCAACACTCCGAGCTTATCTAATCCTCCAAATTCCGGTGGAATCTCGCCGGAAAGTTTGTTCCAGCTGAGATTCAATGCGATCTCTAGACCTGGAATCTTAGCAATACTCGCCGGAATTTCACCGGAGAGCTGATTAGTACTTAAATCAACTAACTGAAGCTTTGAACAGGAACCGAGTTGATCAGGAATCGGACCGGATATTCGGTTTTTCGATAGAACGAGTTTCGTGAGTGAGTTCAATAGGCCGAGACTCGGATTCAGTGCTCCTGAGATAATGTTATCTGATACGTCTAAGAATTGAAGTGAAGCCAGCTGATTCAAATTCGCCGGCAATGTTCCGACAATTGAGTTTGAATGTAAGTCTAGAAATGTGAGATTCCGGCAACCAGAGATCTCCGGTGGAATCACTCCGGTGAGACGATTTGATCCGAGATCGAGGAAATTTAGATTCTTCAAGTTTCCTATTTCTCGCGGAATTGATCCTGTTAGCTTGTTGTTGTTTGCTCTTAATCGAATAAGCGATGAGCAGTTTCCGATCTCTGGAGGTATCACACCGGATAGATTGTTTGACAGGAGCAAGAACTTGTTGAGATTTTGTAAGTGGAAAATGCCTTTGGGAATTGGACCTGTTAATGCATTTTGCGATAAGTCGATAGCTTCAAGGTAATGGCAGTTTGATAAGGAGGCAGGAATTTCGCCTTCGAGATGATTTTGCCACAGGAATAATAAGGTGAGATTCTCGAGGTTTCCGAATTCCGAAGGTATTGAACCAATCATTTGGTTGTTGTCGAGCTCGATATGAGTGAGGCCTCGACAATTACCTAGCTGAGCTGGAATTGGACCGGAGATTTGATTGACACTCAATTGAAGTTCTTGTAACAAGCTCAAGTTTCCGAATGTTGTTGGAATGCTTCCTGTTAATGAATTCATGGAGATGTCGATGACAAGCAATTGTTTACAGTCTCCGAGCTCTGGTGGAATAGTGCCTACTAAGTTGTTCTGCCACAGCAAGAGGTTTTGAAGATTTTTCAGATTTCCGAGACCTTTTGGGATTGATCCGGATAATGAGTTTTCGTATAAGTAAATGTTTTGGAGCTCGGTGCAGTCACCGAGCTCTGGAGGGATTTGACCGGACAGAAGTGAAGTGTAGATTGCAAGAGTTTGGAGTTTCTTGAGGAGGCCTAGAGTGGGAGGTAAGAATCCTGATATGCTTGTTTCTGCAAGGCCTATCATAGACAAGTCAGTGCAGTTTCCGAGTTCTTGTGGTAATGGACCTTCAAGATTTTTGTTGCCACCAGCTCTGATCACTTGAAGCTTTTTCAAATTTCCTATAGTACTTGGAATTGCACCACTGATTTGATTATCATATAGAATCAACCATATCAAACTCGAAAGATTGCCAATATCATCCGGGATTGATCCTTCAAGATGGTTTGAATTGAGAAGAAGTTGTTCAAGCTTAGGCAAGTGACAAATCTCACTCGGGATTTCACCGGTCAATGCATTGTCACTCAAGTCCAAATGAACCAATTCTTGAAGACCACCTATCTCTTTCGGAATCAAACCGGTGAGGTTAGTCCCGGATAAAACCAACGTCTTCAATGAACCCAAAGAGTTAAAATTACTCGGAACATTTCCGAGTAAATCAACATACTTCAAATTCAACTCCACCACTAGATTGTTTGCGTTACAAGAGACACCAAACCATTTGCAGGGAGTGTCGTGGGATGAGTCCCAGTCGCGTAAAGTATCTTCCGCAGAACCCTTTAAGCTGTTTTTCCATGAAAGAAGAGCTTGGCCTTGTGGGTTGACAGCTAAAGAAGCATGCAACAATATGGAAAAGGAAAAGAAGAAGATGGTATAAAATAGATGAACAGGCATTACAAAAAACTAAGTTGATGCTACTGTTATTGATGTTGGTGTTAATACAAACCCCAAAAAAACTAGGCAGAGAAAGGAAAGGGATAAAATGAGCCTAGGAAGGAGTGACAATGAGAGAAAAACCAAATCATGTTTTGTGGGTTATCAATGGTTTGTTTTCTTTTTTCATTCTTATTTTAATAAAAGCAACTACTAGTAGTGTAGTAGTGTGTTTTGCAGATTAAAAATAAGTGATGAAAGAAAGACCCAGAAACTCCGGATCCAAGAACAGCTAGGCCATTATGTTTGTGCAGGGACACTGAGAAATATGGAATTTTAGATGGCTGTTTTTGGATTTGTTTAATAGTTTACTATATTAATGGAGGTAGAGGGTGTGGGACTTATGGGTGGTGTCACAGGGGAAGAGAGAGAAGATTTTTTTAAAATTTTGTTTTTTATGTTTACTTAAACATAGGGGTGAGCAATGGTTCCGAACCGGAACCGGTGGAACCGGGAACCGAATTTCAGAAATTTTGAGAACCGAACCGGAACCGGATCATAAATTACGGTTCGGTTCGAGTCAGAACCAAAGAACCGTCCAAACAACAATTTCCATACTAAAATTTAAATTTTGAAATTTGAAAAGAAAATAAACATACTATTTCATCCAAAGTCCAAGCAACAAATGTCTACTATAGCAAAACGTATAAACGTATAAAAGGAATACTTGATTCTCTGTTATATATAATATAAAATATATATTTTTTATTTGTGTGTATATATATACGGTTCGGTTCGGTTCTTAAATTTTTTTGGAAGAGAACTGGAACCGAACCGGGAACCAAAATTCTATAAAAATTAGAACCGAACCGGAACCAAATTACAAAATCATAGAACCAGAACCAGATTTTTTCCGTGGTTCGGTTCGGTTCCCGGTTCCGAACCGGGAAATGCTCACTCCTACTTAAACCGATTCACATCACAGTTTAATTACATTTTGCCCAATTCTAAATTGAGTAAATTCTAATTCTCTCTTTTTTTTACAGTCACTTATGAATTGAGAATCACCTAAGCATTTTTTTTTTGATAATTCGATGTCCGAGTCATCTTGCGCGCACCTCGACAAATTTGAAGTACCTCCACTAATTCGGAGTACATACTAGCACACTCATACATCCGAGCATGGTAACCCATTTAATCCCGGAACGTCCCAGGAATCGAACTCGTGATCTCTACATAGCAAGCTTTAAGTGTCACTGACATCGTGAGTAATCATCTCAACATTTCAATTACTCTATATTAAACTTACTAAAAACAAGAGTCGTTTAACATCAAAACTCTAACATGGACTAAGGGGTGGAGGACAACAAGATGCATATTCGAGCTAGATGCAAAAGTAGTGGTAGATGCAATTCATGGTCCTCGGAAAAACTCCATTTTTCATACTATTATAGATGAGTGTGTTGACTTACTTAAACACTTTGAGGAAGTGTCAGTGATTTTTGATCACAGATCTGCGAATAAGGTAGCCCATATGTTAGCGCAGGCTGCTTATTCTATGTCAGATTCTATGGAGTGGTGTAATGCCGTTCCGGATTTTATTTGTAACCTTATGGCTGAAGATGTTTAATGCAAGTGCGAATTTTTCAAAAAAAAAATGGTATTTTCTTCTCACTTCTCACTACATTTTTAAGATTACGATTACGAACGTCATAGTTATTTGTCGTTTGATTATTGATTTATACTTTACGTTACGATTGAAGTACGTTAAAAAGTTCATTTCATTGCAGCAAATCATAACCATGTCGAAAAACATTTTTAGAGATTATGGAGCTCATGCTTATCAACATGCACACTATATATATGTCAATCAACTACAACTATTTCAGATTAATTTTGTAAATATGTGATTTTGATCCAGTATTTTAAGCTTTACTTCAAGTTTTCCGGGCTTAGGAGAGAATGCAAACTGTAATCGCATCATTTGGCAAATGGCAACACAAAATTAACTCATGAAAAATATTAAACTGTTTGGTTGGACATAATGGAATAGAATGGAAGAAAATAAACGAAATCAAAATGAAACAATGGAGGTAGATTTGGGAAAATGGATGAGAATTGTGTTATTTCAAGTAAAAATTGCGTGGATAAAGGAAATGTCCAGAATCCAGATATGGACACTACTACATGGATTCATCCTTCGTACGCTCCTCTTTATAGTATGTATGTGAAGTTATGAACACTACTCAACAAGCTCCTAAACTTTTTTAATAAATAATATTATTATATAGGTTCTTAAGAAATTAAGATACACAATTTTTTATTATTTTCAACAATATTTTTATTACTACCTCCTAACTTATATTATACAATAAATATATGTGGCATCGGGCGAGCAAAAAATATATGTGATACCGAACGAGCAAAAAGTGGTGGCACATCGTAACTTGAAGTTACGTGTTGTGGCACCATAACTTCAAGTTATGGGATGGCACACCATAACTTATGGGTGATAACCGTAACTTCAAGTTACGAGTGGCATCCGGAACTTCGAGTGATCGACGCTGAACAACAATTGAAACAATTGATATTTGAGCTTTAACAATTTTGATATATCTCCATTGTAATGTATCGTGGGAAGCCAACACTACCATAACTTGAAGTTACAGTACCACTGCCATAACTTTAAGTTACGGTACCACTGCTTCTCTCCGTTTTTTCATTTCTCCCCCACCGCCTGTTTCTTCTTTACACACACAAACACACACAGGCATACATACACACGCACACACAATTGTCACCTGGGTTTTGTAGTTAAATCACGTAGCTAGTCAGCAAACTTGAGGCCCACTTTTATTTTAAAAAATAAAGTGAGGAGAGGAGAGAGAGTCTTAAATATTAAATATGAGGAAACAATTGAAGTTCCTAAATATTTAGAGAGGAATTAAGAGCCTGTTGTAATGTGTTTTTGCTTCAATTTCATTATAATATGAGAAGATAGATAGTGGACTCTTGGAGTTGCTCTTAAACCGATTAGTTTAACTACAGTATGTTCAATTCTAATTTCTATCTCTTTCTTCCTTCACAATCATTTATAACTACTCGTTATTTTTTGAATAAGCAGACTTATATGTCTTACAATAAATATCTATTTTCAATAATTTCAGAGTGAGTGAGAATTCAATCCAGAACAAGAAGTAAATAAGAGTAGTATTTGATTAATAATTTTGCACTCAGATAGCAAAATGCCAGAACAATAAGAAATGACATTATTTAGGCCAATCATGTTAAGTAACTGTGATTAAAATTCAAAATACTAGTTTCGGATCTAGATCTAAATCTAAAATCTCCTGGACATATACTGTATACAACTTCAGTAGTGTGTCATGACAAGATCTGCGTTCTCTTTTAAAACATAGTATGATTTATATATGAGGCTACTTAGCTACTTCATACTTGATTTTTTTCCTATTACAAATTTACAACTTAAGACTCCAATCATATCCTTCCATGACTAATCTATATATTTCACTTTATTGGTTATTGGTAGATTTCTTGTATACGTTGTACAATATCTTATCTCACATACATTATCCATCTACCTACATTCAGATCGATTTCATAATTTTAAGGGATGGTTATTGCAACATATTTTTTCCCTTCGTTCCATCTATTTTTTTTATATTTCTTTTTTATTATCTGGCACGTATTTTAAGACTTCTCTATAATATAGTTCCATAACTTATTTTTAAAATTTTTTTTTTCTGAATAAAAATTTAAATATTATATTTTTATTCGGAAAACAAATATTAAAAAATGTTATGGAACTATAGTTTATAAGAACCTTAAAATACGTGCGCACCCCTCCCGATGTAAACTATTGGAAGGGATAAAGGGAGTAATTTTTTTTTTGAAGCAAGGATAAAGGGAGTAATAAATTTGATAAGAGGAATGTTCTAAAGTATTATATCAAGTGCATAAATGAACATTCTGTATTTACGCAAATTATTTTTCATCTACGATAATTAAGATATATTTGAACAATTATTTGTCACAATTTGCAGATTTTGGAAATCGGAACTCTTCAGTTGAGATACCGATTTACGAATCGGTGATTTATCGACGATTTTTGCAAAATTGACTGAATCGATTTCAAAATTTTGATCGATTTTTGATCGGTTTATCGACAATTTTATTGAAATCAACCGATTTCAATACCAGATATCACAATCCGAACGCTTGCATGAATATCTATGTCCATATAAACACATTTGTGTATATAAAATGATCACTATGGCAAGATTTGTAATGGTGAACAAGGAGCGACAAAATGATGAGAAACTAGTAACCATTAACCAATGCATGCACATGGTGGACTATGAAGACTCCATAAGATCAGACACTCACCATTAATAATTAAACAAGCTACAATAAAACCAGATCCATTTGGTAATTTTTAATTAGTAAATGAAAAAAGCGATCACGTGATGTCGCGTGACAAGGGGCTATGTGAAGAGAATATACATGATTTGGATTTTTGATTGCTTCACGATATAGATATCGATTTAAATAAATATTTGTTTATGACTAACCCTCGTGACTTTTATTGATGGTGCAGGCTTATGACTACTAATATTATTTTCCACCATAGAATTCTCTTTAAAGTTTGTTTAGGAATCTAATCACGAGATGAGAGAAGAAATTAGTAATAAAAAGGGGAAGAAAAGGGAGGACTAAAAATGGTGCAGGAGACAGACTTTTAATATCTTTATTTTATTTGTTAGTAAATTATTTGATGCGAAAATGAAGCTGAAGACAAGAATCAAATCACCCGTTCCACACCCTATTGCTTGAAGAAGTTTCTTTCTAATTTGTGTAACTATACTTTTTAAAACAAGATTTTTGAATTTTACCCTGCTCATATTCAGTTCGAATTCGGTTCGATTTATGATTTTTCCTTCGGAAATTAAACGCTCCGAAACAGTGTAGTGAGTTAAATATGATGACTGGCACGGGGCACCATGTTACAATATGTAAGGGTCATTAGAACATGTTATTTCAAGTGTAAGAACAGTGAAAATAAAGCCCAAAATGCATTGAATCAAATGAATCAGACACACATACACAACTGGTTAAAGAAATGATTGTGACACTTTACAAGAAGTGTTGGTTAATTTGTTTGGGGAATGAAAGCTTCCAGCTGATGGAGTCACATCTTTTCTGGGTACCACAACATGTAAAGGATAAACTTTCTAGGGGTCCAGTACTTGTCTTCTTCTGATAATGATTTATATTTATTCTCGTAGTGTGTGTATTGATCAATTCACTGTCATTTGAATGTACACTTTTATCATCTCTTTTAGTTGGGTCTGGAAATGAAATCTTGTAGTAATATGTACTGTCAACTGAGTAGTAACAAAAGGAGAGGGCATGATATGCACAAGTACTAAAAAGTACAGGAGGTGATAAGAAGGGAAAAGTGAAAATGGTGGCTCAAAATTTGACAGTGATATTGGAATGAGAAGTTTGAAAGTATATATACTTAGCAAGAAAACTAATATGTCATAGACTAGAGACTAGCTAAGTGTATGATGATTTAAGATTTTGGACCACATACGAATCAAATATTTTTTTTTATTTTTATCGAACTTGGTCATTTCTTGTCGATCCGAGTCGTAAATCAAGTGAATATATTTTCTTAATAATTTGATCATTTCTTTTTCTTTTTTTTTTTGGATATATCTAAGGACTCCTCTTTAGATTGTTCAAAAAAAAAAAAAAAGGACTCCTCTTTAGTATCTGCTCAAGATACAATTTTTGATATAGGAGAGAGTTGAACCCAAGACCTTGGGGACAACTGGTATCTAGCTCTACCACTGAGCTAGTCTCAACCCATAATTTGATCATTTCTTATTAACTCGAGTTGAGTTCAATAAACTTAACACATTTTTCTGTTCGAACTTAAATTTAAAATAATCCATAAGTATGACATGGTCTACATCATAAACCTGAAGTACATTTTAGTTTGATTTAATGATCTTTTAGTGCTCGTTATATAACAGGTATTAATAGGTATTTTAGACTGTTTATTTTTAGCCAAGTGTTTGAACTTAACCCATGAGAATATTTTAAATATTAGAAAAAGAATATTATTCTAGAAATAAACGGTCTGCAAGAAAAAGGATCCAAATGATAATCGCAATTTAAAGCAGGGCACACGATTTGGGACATCCTGTCATCGAGTTTGGCATCAATGTATTTGGTTATACAATCTAGGCAATATGGGTGGGCACATTTATTTCGGTTCTTGAACAGTTTGTTTGAGGAAATGGGTTCTACACAAATTTCGCATGTAATAATTTCTTTCAGAGGACTTTCTTGACTTTCTTTGCATCTTTGCTTTGAAAGGGGATTTCTTGCAGGAAATTTTCTGATAAAATTTCTCATTATAAATTTACATCAGGATGTCCTGAAAATTTTGAGTATCAATAAGAAAATCAGGGGCGGAACCAGGAATCTAACATGGGGGGGACCAAAATAAATAAAAGTAGAAAACATACCGATTTATTTGAGATGTGCGCGCCTTTCTTTGATCAAATAAAAAGAATCAATGATCTCCTCGGTAGAAATGGTCTCCGCAATCTCCTTTTCAATATACACTATCAAATAATCCCTAAGAAATTCATCTTCCATTCGATTGCGAAGACTTGTTTTCACAATTTTCATAGCAGAAAAAGCTCGTTCAGATGTTGCAGTAGATGCCGGAAGAGTCAAGACAAGCCTTAATAGTCTATCAACTAATGGATACATGTCAGCTTTCCCTGTGGTTACCAATCCATGACATAAATCACCAAGAGTAGACAGATTCTTCAAATCTGGAAGAACCGGAACATCTAACCCATAATGTTGTAGTTCACACTGTAGATGGATTTTTTCATCTCCCAAAAAATCTTCTGGATAAAACTTTTCAGCTAACTTGCAAATGTTCTCTATATTGAAAGACCTGTAACCATCCCTAGGACTTAGTGATGCACTTAAAATGAGAAGCTCCGTCATTTGTTCACTGAATCTATTGTTTAGCTCATGTAATTGTTGATCTATGGCAGCTGTAAAGATTTCTACTCGGTAATGATGTTCCATTGTTACCATTTGCTTTTGTTTTCCTTGCCGACGAAGAGATTTAAGCACATCAAAGTAGGGAGCATTCATATCCGGAATCAAGATAGTATGTCGTTCACAAAATGATCTCACATTTTCTAAGAGACTCTCCCAACCATCACTTCTCAATTTTTGAATCAACATCTTTGTAGTAGAAACCAGATGCATGGCATTTAAAATATCTTGAGACTTTTGTTGTAATGCTCGACAAAGTAGATCAGTAATAGCCATTATCTCCTTAACCACATGTAAAATAAACACAAATTCATAAGACATTAACATTTTAATAGCACTTAAAGCATCACCTCGTTGAGAAAAAGTTGTCCCTTGAGCAGCAACGTCAATTAAAACCGAACGAGTAGCACCATACATTCTTATCAAACTACATATAGCAGTGAAATGTGAACTCCATCTAGTATCTCCGGGACGTTGTAATGTTCCAATTTGATTAAGACCTTTACCTGTTTGAATCTCTTCTATTTCCTTTAAATGTTCAATTTCAGCAATTTGATTAGCTTGCAACTCATCATGCCGCTTAGAAGAACTAGTAACCGCATTGATAATAAAGACCAGATTTTGAAAGAAAGTGTGAATTTGAGGTACTTCTCTTGTTGCAGCCACAAGTGCTAATTGTAATTGATGTGCTAGACAATGAATGTAATATGCATAAGGACAATCTTTAAGAAACAAGGCTTGCAGCCCATTCCACTCACCACGCATATTACTAGCACCATCATATCCTTGACCTCTTATGTTCTGGACATTAAGATTATGATGAGACAAAATAGCACATATTTCAGTCTTTAAAGTTAAAGAAGTTGTATCTTTAACATGGACTAAATCCAAGAAACGCTCCCTCACAAAGCCGCTTTTATCAACGAACCTAACCACAATAGCCATCTGCTCCCTTTTAGAAATATCTCTAGATTCATCCACAATCAAACAATATTTTGCATCATCAATCTCATCACGAATTAAATCTTGCACTTTCCTAGCAAAAACATGTAAAAGTTCTTTTTGGATTTTTGGTGAAGTGTATTTGGCATTTTTGGGGGCTTTATCTAAAATTATTTCTTCTACTTGAGGATTGTAAGAAGCCAAAAGTTTTAACATCTCAAGAAAATTACCCTGATTCTTCGAGTTGCATCTTTCATCATGTCCTCTGAATGCACAAGCTTGGAATGTCAACCATTTGATTGCATCTATCGATGTTTTAAGACGCATTCGATTTCGTTTGATCTCTTCTGCACTTTGTTTCTCAACTATCTTCTCCAAGTGACAAGGCTGATTTTTAAGATTATAATAACATTTAGCCGCAAAATTATGAGCTGAATTAGAACCATCTCCTTTCCCAACATGACATCTAAAAGCACAATCTTTTCCATTGTTTACTTTCCTCCAACTGTTAAACCCCTTGACAGTAAAAGTATTCGAGCCACACCTTCCTAATGGATTTTTAGCAAAAAGAAAACAATAAAAACAATATGCTGCATCTTTTTCTGGGGAGTACTCTAACCAAGGAAATTTATCAAACCACCTCTTTTGAAATCGACGGGGATGATGTTCTGGACCAGAGAAGGGATAAACTTGCACAGGTTGATATGGGCCAAGATCAATGTATGCTCTCCTAATTAAATCTTTTTTATTTGGATGATAAGTCTCAATTTGTTTCCGCAAACCAGGATCACGTATTAACGAATTGAAATCAATAATTTCATCAGTGTTCTCAGAATCAATACCTTCATTAACAATCTCTGGATTTTGAGGATGTTGCTCAGAGTTGCTGTTTATCCCACCAAAAATCAGAGGCTCAACTCCATCTCCAGTGACTTCAATTGAGGCGGAAGAAGGTTCTTCATCTTCACAAGTAGTTGTTTGCTTCTTCTTGGGTTGAAAATAGGATGTAATCTCTTTTCTCTTGCTCATATTTACGGATTATATGCAAAGGTAGAGTAGATAAAGAGAGATGATATTAGGGATTGTAATTTTGTAACTTGTATGTATAGTGTGTATTGGGGGTTTTGGGACCGGGGCAGAACAACTGAACAAGTATGTTCTGTTTTTAGAATTTAGTTTAAGCATCTTTTTTTTTTTGTTTCAAATTGTACTATCTTTATCTTATATGTTTATTTATTAATAATTAAGATTAATGAACAAATTCCATGATTTCCATCTAACCAATATTATTTTGGATGAAATAATTAACAAAATCAATAAAAATTTGTATAATCAATTCTCAATTTCAATTTTTTTTTTAAATCTAGGGGGACCAAAAAATTTTTTGATAGTAATTTTTAAAATTTTATATTAAAATTTTGGGATTATTCCGCAGTTGGCGGGGACCGGGGCTCCCTTCGGTCCCCCCTAGTTCCTCCCCTGAAGAAAATCATAATTTACGATATATCTAACTATATTTTCGATCAGAAAAGGGACCGCCTAAAAAACTATAGTATTTGCTATTGTAATGACTTGAAACAGGGGGAGTATACTATTAAGAATTTAACATCGAAGCTGGGACATAAAATTTGCAAACGGGAAATACTGGATAAACTTTCATGCCTGGTAATGATCACAATCGATAAACTAAATACTTAAATCATTCTACAAGTATTTACTATCTATCTGTATATCTCTATATACAATTAAAGAATAACAAAAGTGATTAGCAAAAAAAAAAAGAATAACAAAAGTAAAATCTAATGTAAAGATTTCGCAGTTCTGTACCTATATGTTGAGTATTGAATACAGTAAAAGAATACAGAGGGGGTGAATGGATTCTTGAACTTTTCTTGTTCGAGTCTATGTAGCAAGTAAGTGTTTGTGTGTGCAAGAGTGAAGGTGCGAATAAAGAACAACACAAGACACAATATCACTTTAATCTAATGTATTACTCCCTCCGTCCCTCCCAATTCTTTACAATTGGGTTGGGCACGGAGATTAAGAAATGAAAAAAAAGTAAGTGGGAAGAGAAAGAAAGTGAGTGGAAAGTGGGTAAAATTGTGGGACCTATCAATATTTAAGTAATAGATTAGAAAGATGGAGGAAAGTAGTGGAAAATGGTGGGCCCTTTTTATTTGTTTAAAGGTTAAAACTTTACTATTTTTGGAAAGTTTGGAAATGTAAAGAATTGGAAGGGACATCCCAAAATGGAAAATGTAAAGAATTGGGAGGGACAGAGGGAGTATTAGATAAAGGTTGCTACAATCTGTGAATACAAATGATAGTATTCTCAGCTTCATTTTTCTCAGAGAGATATTCTCAGAGAGATACAGCTTACAGTGTATGAAAAACTTGACTCACAAAGTTAATGACTAAGGAAGTGAGGCTGTATCCTTATAGAACATGGATACACCCTACTTACTACAAATAAGGTAGCTGAACAAATTACTTTCTAGTCTGTCTATCCTTTTTGAGTAAGTGTCCAAACGGTTACAGATTTGACTTTGCAAAGCCTATTCAGATCCACTTCTTTAGCCCCTTGTCTCTTCTATATCTCTCCAAGCTTCCTTGTAGGCTTTCCAGAGCACGTTACAGATTGTGGTCCATAAAGTGCATTGGCTTGTTGCAGGTTTCTGACTTGTACAATTTCTTCAGTATTTTGTCTCCAAGAATGTATTCGAGAAGTGACTAAGTAGGTGATTCGAGAACTTGAATTGACTTGATCGATAACTCTGAGTTCTCGAACACTGTTATATTGACATATCGAATCACTTCTCGAATAGCTCTTTTCTTCAGGATTCCTTGAGTTGTCGAATAGAACACTTGACTTGTCGAATCCTTGAGATATCGAATAGCTTTCTGAGTCCTTGAGATATCGAATGGAACTTTGACTTGTTGACTCCTTGAGAACTCGAATACTACTTTGACTTGTTGACTTCCTAAGTTCTCGAATAGAGTACATAGACATATCGAATCCCTGAGATATCGAATGAGATATCGTATAGTGTATTCAGAGATATCGAATAGTGTCTTGAGATATCGAATCCCTGACTTCTCGAATGCTGGACTTCTCGAATAGACAAATATACTTCTCGAATTGGTACTTAGGCAAATTCTTCATTTCTTCAAATCCCAACTGAGATTATTTGACAGTCTTTATCTTCTTGCTTGAGGCATGAACCTTGGAACTTCTTTCAAGCATTATTCTAGACTCTATAAGTACAGTTACACAACTAGGATTTGATGGCTACTACAAGTACAATACAAACAGAAACTCTACAACTAGAGGTTCCCTCAGTTAAGAGGTCATGTAAGTAATGCAAAGCATTACAAATAATTAGGCTTGTTATTAGATGTATACAGGCATGCCTCTGTAACTAACAATCTCCCCCAAATTGTGAGTGAGACCCTTAGTCACAATTTCATGTCTGATAACAAGCCTAACATACATAAAGATAAAACTTTAAAAGTACAGGTATGTAGATTGATTGAGCACATGAATGAAATTACAAGGTAAACAATCTTATAGTATGATGAAATACTAGCCATTCTCATTTGATTCCATCTCCATTGTCTTGGCTTGTAGATCATCATATGCTTTCTGTCTTCTTTCTTTCTCCTTTCTTGCATTCTCATCCATGGCCTTTATGATCTCAGCTAAGGCATCCAACTCTTCAAGCAGAATAGAATTCTTGAAATCTTCAAGTACTGGCTTCAGAATGTTGGCAGGATAGTGATTGAGTAGGTCCATTCTTATATTGACATGCTCCCCATTTCTTCTCCTATACTTCACCAAATAGGGATTGAACTGAACTCTACACAATCCTTTTGCCCTTAGCTTTTCTGCTTCAGCTTCCAGTCTATCAATTTCCTTCTCCCTTTCTATCCATCTCTCAAGGCATCCATTCCTTATCTCTTCATCATGATCTCTTTTCATCTTTACAAAAGCAGCTAGCTCCAGTTTCCAAACCCTTTCCACTTTGTCATTAGCATCCAACAGTGCAATCATCCTTTCTATGTCATCCAACTTGCCATACTTTTGACACTGCCCTTGTCTGAATTTCTCCTCTCTTCCATCAGTATATTTGACTTCTAGGCAATCATCAATAATGGCAACATGATAGATTCTCTGAGCTCTTAGGAATTGCAGTTGGTCTATATCAAAGTCTTCATCAAGTGGTTGAAGTTTCAATCCTGGATAAATTGTCAGAGTCCTTGATTTGGATAGCCTTGGTTTCCTTGCAGCTTGTTTGAATTTGATCCTTTTTACATGGTTGCTTGGCTAAAATCTTTGACCTTTGTTGGTAGACCATAGTAGTGTTCCATTAGCAGTTTGCTTTCTGAAACATACACATGGTTTCTTGGCTTGAATCTTCTTCTCTTCTTGAGGTGGCAAAACAGTTGCAGAAGCCATTGAATCAGATTTTGGTAGGTCATTACTAACAGTATTCACCCTAGACTCAGAGTCTTGTGTTATGGTGAGGTTACTGCTAGCAATGCCTAAGGCTTGCTGTTTTCCAATCTTCCTCTCATAGACTTTTCCTTGGTCATCATCATTCTTCTTATCCTTGTCACCCTTCTTCTTCTTCTTGTCTTCATCACCCTTATCTCTCCTGTGATGTCTCCTCCTCCCATCACTTTTGTCTTCAGAGTCATCATCCTTATTTCTCCTAGGTTGAGCCCTCTCTGGAGTTTCACCAGTTGCTATAAAAGATCTGAGAATGTGCAGTGCTTCAATGATAGCAATGACCAGTCTGTGATTTCGAGAAGTGAGATCATGGGGAATGACCAATTGCTTGATGTCTTCAATTTTGGTGCCAGACTGATAGATGATTGTCCATGGCTTCTTGATCACTTCTGGCAGCCTTGAAAGTTGGCCATTCCTCAAATCATCAAACAGACTTTTGTTGTTCTCATTTCTCTTCTCAATAAGCTCAAGTATGGCATCTATCTCTGAGTGTTTTAGGGCTTGTAGAGTCTTGTATGTTAGATGCCATATCTTTGATTTGGATATCATCATTATCTCCTTGAACCATAGATTATTGACTTTCTTGGGGATGACAGTGATGTAGTCAATCTGCTCCTTCAACTCCCTCAGATAGAACTGAGTGTCAGCAGCCTGTTCCCTTGTGGCTTTTAGAAACTCCAAGAAGGCTTTATCATGATAAACATTTGAGTTAGCAACTTCTTGTAGCTTGGCCTCAGTAATTACTTTGACTTATATAGGCTTGGCACTTTCAGATATGGAGGATGGAGGTTTGTCAGATGGCATACTCCCTGCAACCACTGTGGTTGTGATAGATTGCTTCTGACCACCAGGAGTAATGACATGCACAGTTGGTAGAGTAACAACTGGCAGTGAGGTAGGAGGCTCATTAACCTTTGTTTTTCCTTTGCCTGGCAGATTGGTTATAGATTTTGAAGCTCTTTGGTGACCACCCTCATTTATCTGTATGCCCTTCTCCATAGGTTTCTCCCCCTTTGGATTTGAGTTTCTTAACCTTTTCTCCCCCTTAGGCTTGTTGTCAGGCACAGAGGCTTTAGAATTGACCTTTGGGTTTGAAGATTCTTCAGGTAGAGGGAGACCCATATGTTTCATCATAGCAGCCAACATACATTGTTGATGCAGAAGAACATCAGCTGTGGTGGTTGCTTGAGTGTCCAACTGATCATTGAGAAGTGCAACCTTGTCTGTAAGATGAGCATTGGACTTAGTGAGAGTAGCCACCTCCTTTTCAAGAGTATCCACTTTAGTGAATAGCTCATGTGCCCTGAAGCCAGAGAGTGATTGATCCTTGAGTCTTTGGACTTCATACTTGGTCATGTCATGAACAGGGACCTCAGTTACCAGCTTATCCCCATATTGATTCTTGAACATTGTTCTCAGCATGGCATTTGAGTCTGTGGTTTGATCAGACAGAGATTGAAACTTATGCCCCAGCCCTGTGACAGTATCTTTGAGAAGGGCCAAGCCATTGTCCATTTTGATACAGCTAGACTTGCAGGCTAGAATTTCCTTGACCACAGTCTCCAGTTGAGGGAATTTGGAGTCAAAAGCCCTTTTTAACTCATGCACTTCCTTGGTTGTGGCTGTACACACTTCTGTGACTTCTGTCTTTAGACCCTTGCCAAGGTAGTGTGCAGCCTTGAGAATTCCCTTGTAACTGTCATTGACTGCTTCATACACAGCACTAGGGGTGAGAGATTTGGCATTGGACCCTAGTGAAGTGATGTACTCTTCTCTGAGGTATTATAGGCCTTCTAAGAGAGGAATGTCATATTTTCCTTGAAGCTAGGCATCTATATTGCCTTCTCTCTCAGACTCATCCACAATTTTGGCCTGTTGTTGCTCCACATCCTCTTTATGGCACAGGAGAATAGCTTCATAGTCAGGATTGGGCAGGTTGGCAGTGAGGAGGTGTTGTGCTATCTTTGTGAACTCAGGGATCTGATCCACAATTAAGCTTTGAAGTGCTTCAACCGTCAATTGTTGTGGAACAGACCCTGATCCTAAAGCACTATCATGGTGCACAGGCTTCAGCCATTGTGACATAAAGTCAGAGCTAGAGCTAGGCAAGTTAGACTCCTCAGTTACTGATGTAACTTCTGTAACCGGATGGATTGACTCTACTACTGGTGTTTCTACAGAAGTGGGATGAGTTACACCAGCAGTTGACACAGGCACAGAGTCTCTAGTGAAAACTAGTGGAACCTCTGTGTTTGTGATGGTGTCATTAGGAGATGCCCTAGCATGCATTCCCTCACCATCTAAATGTGGGTCCTGGGTGGTGAACAAGGTGTCATGCACCAAGTCACTTGAATCCATTGGCTCATCAAGAGAGACTCTTGATGATCAATGCCTTGCTCCTCAATTGCTTGAGTTGCAGGCTGCAAAGAAATTTGAGATGAAGATTCTGGAAGAGTAGTGTGTTGTAGAGTAGATTTTGGCAAGTCCCCCTGAGAGATAGAGGGAGTTTCAAGTGTGATGTGCTCTCCACTCAGTGTAGTGCCAGCCTTATCACTCCCATGTGCTGACTCAATACAAGAAGGTGCATTGGGGAGGATGCTTGATTCTATAGATGCACCCTGTTGAGAGGACACATCTAGTGAGCTGTTTGCCCCTGATTTTACAACTTTAGCCATTTGTGTGACTGAAGAGGTGGTCTTAGTTTTCTTCTTCTTCTTTGGCCTTAGTAAGGGTGACTCTGGTTCCTCACTTTCTAGACCTAGTTCAACAGCTAATGCTGCTTCAGATAGAATATTTAAGGGTGCAGACATTACTTCCTTTCTCTTCTTTTTACTAACATTACCCTTTTGAGAGGATGATGCAGTTGGCTCAGTGATTGGTAGAGTGTTTGGTTTAGAGGGTTGGTTAGCTAGCCCTGGGTTAGCATTTTATTCTACTTGCTTGGGCTTAGCTAACTCAGACTTAGAGGCAAATGTTGGCATGTTGTGGGGGTAAGTTCTAAACAAACTCTCCATATGGGAAGTTATGTTAAGTCTTACATCCACATCATTCCTAGTCTCCAAATTACCAAAAATGAGTTTGGTCATGGATTTAGGATAGCCTATTCTATTTTTATTCATCCCATCTAATTCAATCAATTTATCATCTAAAAAATTAAGGACAGATTGAATAAAATGAGGGAAGAAAATTTCATTACCTCTCTTGGCTGAATTCTTACCAAGTCTCCCATACAGCTCCTACAGAATGATGAGACCAACGTCTATCTTCTTTCCATAAGCTAAGGCATAGCCTATTTGCTGTGCAGGAGTACTGATTTGAACATAGCTGGATTTTCTTGTAGTGAAGACTTGAAGAAGTGTAGCAAACACATAACTCCATTCCTTCCTCAAATGCTTCCTGTTCAAGTGCCCAAGACTGATTCTGTCTGCATATTTGATGAAATCAAAGAAGTCTTCCAATTCAGCATTTGTAGCAAGTGGGTCATACACCTCTCCTTTGGTACCCATCCCAAGTGCCTCATTCATATCCTCTGTGGTGATAGTGATATTTTTGTCTTGAATCTTGCAGTAGATGATGTACGAGGATATTGCATAGTCAAGAGCCACCACCTCCACTGTAGCAGACTGCCAAAACTGTTCTAGAATGTCGAGATACAGAGTTGGGTTAACAGATAGAGTATTCTTGATGTACGATTCAGACATCCACTTCACAAAGCACTTGAAATTGGCGTTGGGTGCTTCAACATCACTAGTTAGAGCAATGAAATTGGTGTTAAACTTTACTGTTGCCATTTGTGTGTGTGAGAGAGAGAGAGAGAGAAGAAATCGAAGGTTGAAGAAGAAATTTAGCTTTTGCAGTTAGGGTTTCAGAGGTTTTGGGAGTTTGGATGCTTGAGAAATCGAATGAAATGAATCGAATAGATGTGAAATTGTATAAGTATGAAGTACTTGAATTGTCGATTAGATGAATGTTATGTATCGACAAGTCAGGCATTCGAGAAGTAGAAAACAACTATTAGATAAGTCAAGAAAGGCTTATTCGATAACTCAAGCAGGTTGTAACTCACAGCTGGCAGTTATCTAACTTAGAAGTAAATCTAAATTAGGTAAAATATGTTTTTATGAGTAATTCTGAATTCTGAATAAAAATCCAAAATCGGTTAAAATTCAGCGAGAAATCAGCCTTTTCAAATGATTCGAGAACTCAAATATAGTATTCGAGAACTCAGTCAATCGAGAACTAAAACACTATATTCTAGAAGTCAAGAAAACCTCTATTCGAGAACTCTAAAAGACTCTATTCGAGAACTCGAGAGTGCTCTAAAGAGACTTGTTAGAGATGTCGAATAGTGAATCACTTGAGAAGTCTGACTTGTCGAATTATACTCATAGAAACTCAATTTTCACTATCTTTTCAAAATTTACCAGCCATATTCATTCACGAATATTCTAGCAAATTAAACAGTGATTTTCTCAAAATTTCATAGAAATTTCAAGTTAACAAGAGAATACGATTTTCCAAATATGCAACAGATTTGAAATATTTATAAATCATATTTCATCCAACACTTACTCCAAAAACATTGAGAATTTAGATAAAGTAAGTGTTTACTGCTGCAACAATCTAGATTATATATTCACTTAGCCAGAATCTGAAGAATTCAGCATTCCAATCTCACTAACCAACCTTGTGAAGGTGGCTTCATCTAGTGGCTTAGTGAATATGTCAGCTAGTTATTTATCTGTAGAAACATAATGCAACTCAATAGTTCCATTAGTTGCATGTTCCCTTATGAAATGATATCTGATGTCAATGTGCTTTGTCCTAGAATGATTGATAGGATTGGCAACTATAGAGATTGCACTTGTGTTGTCACACATGATTGGAATTCTTTCCAACACAAGTCCATAATCTCTAAGTTGATTTCTAATCCAAAGCACTTGAGCACAGCAACTTCCAGCAGCTATGTATTCAGCCTCAGATGTAGAAGTTGACACAGATTGTTATTTCTTGCTATACCATGAGACTAACCTTTGTCCAAGAAACTGGTAGCTACCTGAGGTGCTTTTCCTATCCACTCTGCATCCAGCATAATCAGCATCAGAATAACCAACCAGATTGAACCCTGTGTCCTTAGGATACCATAGTCCCAAGTTTGGAGTGCCCTTCAGATATTTAAAGATCCTTTTTATAGCAATCAAATGTGATTCTTTTGGGTTTGATTGAAATCTAGCACATAAACATGTAGCAAACATGATGTCTGGCCTACTTGCAGTGAGGTAGAGTAGAGAACCAACCATGCCTCTGTAGACTGAGATGTCTACTTTCTTGCCTTTAGCATCTTCATCCAATTTAGTTGCAGTGGCCATGGGTGTCTTTGCAGGTGAGCAATCTTCCAAGTCAAACTTCTTCAATAGATCCTTGATGTACTTGGTCTGACTGATAAAGATACCATCCTTTCTCTGACTAACTTGCAACCCAAGAAAGAATGTCAACTCTCCCATCATACTCATCTCATATCTGCTCTGCATGAGTTTAGAGAATTTCTCACACAGCTTCTCATTTGTAGAGCCAAAAATGATATCATCCACATAAATTTGAACTAGGATAATATCATCACCATGCTTCTTGTAAAACAGTGTCTTGTCCAATGTGCCTCTAGTGAATTGATTTTCAAGAAGAAATTGTGATAAGGTATCATACTATGCCCTTGGAGCCTGCTTAAGTCCATACAGTGCCTTAAGTAGTCTGTAAACAAATTCTGGGAAGTGTGGATCCTCAAAGCCAGGTGGTTGTTGCACATAAACTTCTTCTTCCAATTCTCCATTCAGAAATGCACTCTTGACATCCATTTGATATACTTTAAAGTTTGAATGAGCAGCAAATGCCAAGAATATTCTGATGGCTTCTAATCTAGCAACAGGGGCAAATGTCTCATCATAATCAATGCCTTCCTGTTGAGAGTATCCTTTTACAACCAACCTTGCTTTGTTTCTTACTATTACACCATCTTCATCCATCTTATTCTTTAGAACCCATTTTGTTCCAACAATGCTTCTATTCTTTGGTGCAGGCACAAGTTCCCATACTTTGTTCCTTTCAAATTGATTCAGCTCCTCTTGCATAGCAATAATCCAATCTGGATCCAACAGTGCATCATCAAGTTTCTTAGGCTCAACTTGTGATAGAAAACAGCCGTAGAGGCACTCATTCTGAGTTGCTCTCCTAGTCCTTACTCCTGCATTAGGATCTCCAATGATTTGCTCTAAAGTGTGTGATCTATCCCATTTCCTTGAGTGCTCAGCCTGATTTCTCATTCTTGATGTTGCTTCATCATCCACATCATGGTCATTCTCATTTCCTCCCCCTGTGAAGTTGCCACTACTCACAGGTGTGTCTTGGATGCTTGTTTCTTCACTATTGATTGGCACAAATTCTTCACTTGTATCATCATTCACTTGAGTTTGTTGAACTCGAGTTTCAACTTCAGTTTCAGTCTCTTCATCAGAATCATCTAGATTATCAAACTTCAATGGATCTTTATCTTCATCATTGACTTCTTCTAGTCCAGGTAGTTTGCTGTCATCAAATGTCACATCTGTGCTTTCCATAATTTTCTTTTGACTGATGACATAACTTTGTATGCAATTCTTTCTATAGAGTAGCCAAGAAAAATTCCTTCAAATGCTTTTGCATCAAATTTTTCAACATATTCAGAATTATCCTTCAATACAAAGCATTTGCTTCCAAAAGTATGAACATACTTTAGAGTGGGCTTCTTTCCAGTCATCAAGTTGTAAGGTGTCTTTCCAGTGTTTTTGTTGATGAGGGTTCTGTTCTGGATATAGCATGCAGTGCTTACAGCCTCAGCCCAAAAACATGTAGGCATCTTTGCATCAAGTAACATTGTTCTAGCAGCTTCAATTAGAGTTCTATTCTTTCTCTCAACAACTCCATTTTGTTGTGGAGTCCTTGGAGCTGAGAATTGCTGAGAAATGTCATTCTCTTTACAGAATGCTTCAAGTATGGCATTTCTGAACTCTGTTCCATTGTCACTTCTCAATGCAGTCACACTTGCATTGTTGGCCTTTGCTTCCTTGTCAACTTTCTTTATATGCTCAATGATTACTTGTGGAGCCTCATCTTTTGATGCCAGAAATTCCACCCATGTATACCTTGTAAAGTCATCAACCATCACCAAGACATACTTCTTTCTTCCTAGTGACATAATATTGACAGGCCCAAACAAATCCATATGAATGAGCTGTAGGGGCTTGGTTATTGATGTCACTGTCTTTGACTTGTGGCTTGATCTTTTCATTTTTCCTTTTTGACAAGCCTCACACACTGCTTCTTGGCAGAATTCAAGTGTAGGAATGCCTCTCACTAACTCTCTTTTGAATAGAGAATTAATGGCTTTGAAGTTCAGGTGTGATAATTTCTTGTGCCACAGCCAACAATCTTCATTTGATGCTTTTGAATAAAAGCAACAATTTTTGTCCTTGTTTGCAGAGACCATATTGGCTACAAACAGGCTTTCCTTTCTTACTCCAGATAGAGCAAAATCACCAGTCTTCTTGTGGGTGATCAAACATTCATCTTTGTCAAAATCCACCTTGAATCCCCTATCAGTAAACTGACCAACACTTAGCAGATTATGCTTGAGCCCCTTGACTAGTGCTACATCTTCAATGATGACATTACCAACTTTCAACTTGCCATATCCCAATGTGTTACCCATGCTGTCATCTCCAAAAGCAACCATTGGGCCAGCCTTTTCCTCATACTGTGATAGCAGGGCCATATCACCAGTCATATGATTTGAGCATCCACTGTCCAAAATCCACATGACCTTCTTTTCATTTTCTTTGCCCTGCAAACACAAAGGTATTACTTCTCCTTTGGTACCCAA
The DNA here is from genome assembly GCA_037693485.1 of Kitagawia praeruptora. NCBI lineage: Eukaryota > Viridiplantae > Streptophyta > Magnoliopsida > Apiales > Apiaceae > Kitagawia > Kitagawia praeruptora. Next base: position 23,348,739 of record CM075350.1, on the reverse strand, counting down.
ACAAGTTTGGGTCCATGTGACTTAGAAACAGTTTTATCATAAACAACATGCTTGTCAACTTTCTTGGCATTAGTCTTCTTATCACTGTTAGAAGTCTTAGAACTTGAGGTTTCAGACTTAGGTGACAGAGGTACCTTCCTAGCTTTAGGAGGACTCGAATACTTTGACCTGGTGTAGTGTGTGTGAGAATTGTGACTGATACAACCATCAATGAATTGCCTTCTCAGATTGAAACAACTAGTCGTAACATTCATATTGCATGGCATACAGTAAAATTTATCACAAAATGGTGCATCTCTATGTCTTAGAGGCACAGAACAATCATAGAAAGGTTTAGATACACTACCAGCAGGTTTCTTGCATGCATGAGTTAAATGATTGGTACTGAAACAGTTCTGACAAGTTTTCCTAGGGGCATTAGGCATATAAGCAAAGTTGTTATCTTTGTTAATCCCTAACTTGCCATTTCTGTTCTGTTTCTTCTTAGTCACCTTCTCCTCTGATTCATTCTTTCCAGCTGAAACAAACTTAACAAACTTCTTGGGTCTTATCCTATCACCTACTGGCTCCTTGGTCTTTGACTTGACACTCTCACTCTTGGAGGATGCTTGTTGTTCACTGGATTGTGCCTCATCCTCATCATTCAACATTTGTTTGATGAGTAAGGCATCCTCATCAATTTCTAATGTTGATTCCTTAAAAATTGGATTTTCAGTCTTTTTCAAAATGTGAGGCACTTTCTCATGAACAACTGTGTCATCTTCAATGACAGCATAGCCTTTTCTCTGTTTGAGAGAGTCATAGTCAAGTCCAATAGCTGCTTTGGGTTTAGCCTGAATTTTCTCACAGTAGGATTGCACTAGACCAGATGAGTTCTTAAATGTTTTCAGTTTGAATTCATTTTCATCTAATTCATCCCTAAGAGCCTTTTTAACTTGACTAGCACATAAAACCTTGTTCTGCAAATATTCAACTTCTTTCTTAAGGTTTTCTACCTGCATAGCAGTTAGCTCAAGTTCCTCATTCTTTTTGGTTAACATTTCATTTCTAGTAGACAGTTTAGCAATCTCTTCATTAGCAGCAGTCATACTAGTATGAATGTTAAACATTTCAACAGATAGTTGTTCAATCATGCATTTATACTCTGAAACAGACATGTCTATAGTAGTGAGAGATGGTACCTGAGGGTCTGATGGAGATGTGTCATCCTTGGAATTGGCCATCAAGGCATAATTGCAGAATTCTTGTTCCTCTCCATCACTGTCAGAATCATCCCAACACTTCCCTTTAGCTACGTAGGCCTTACCTTGTGTCTGCTTTTTCAGAAGGGCCTCATACTTAGCTTCGAGCTCAAGATAATCTCTATCCTTCTTTTTAGTCTTCTTGCATTCACTGGCAAAATGCCCTAGGTCATTGCATCTATAGCACCTTACAGATGACCTATCCACATGGCTGGTTTTAAACTTATTCTTGTTTGGTTTCACAGGTGCCTTGCTATTGTTGAATGAACTCTTCTTCCTCCTTCTCCTCAACAGGTTCACTTACCTCAGGTTCAATTTCTTCCTCTTCTACTACCTCCTCTATCCTTAACTGGCTTGTAGATGCTTCTAGGTCTTGAATAGATTTGTTGACAATCAAGGCACATGATGTGTTTACCATTCTGCCTTGATTGGCTTGGATAGCCCTTTTCTGAAGCAACTCAAGCTCATGAGTTTTTAAAACCCCATAGAGCACATCATATGTAACTTTGTTCAAATCTCTTTCCCTTAGAGAAATGACCCTTTGCTCTAGATGGTTTGGTGAGGATAGCAGAAACTTCATGTTTAACTCCTTGGTACTGTAAACCTTGCCATTCATCTTCAACTCAGTAACTAGCTTGTGAAATCTCTCAAACATCTCAGTAATGCTTTCCTTGGGCTGTGCCATGAAAGCTTCATACTGTGTGACCAGTATCTGTTTCTTGTTTTCCTTAACCTCATCAGTTCCTTCACACAACACCTCAATGTGATCCCACATTTCTTTGGCAGATGTACATGATGCAATGTTTGCAAACATTGACATGTCCATGGAATCAATGATAAGCAACATGAGGTGGCTGTCAAGAGCAACCTTCTCCCTTTCTGATTCTGTCCATTTTGATGGATCCTTAGCCTCATAAGATCTTGGGATAGTTGTGGTTCCAACAGTCTTTTCTGGTATCTTTTGTTGTGGAACAAAAGGACCATTCTTGAGAATCTCAGGATACAAAGGATGAGAGGCTTTGATGAACAACATCATCTTTATCTTCCAGAGGTTGTAATTCTCTTTGTCAAACTTAGGGACCTTCACCATTCCTATAGTCTTTGGTGTAATCGAACTCATGATCGTTTTTCTATTTTTGAATAAATAGCCCTCTCTGATACCACTTGTTGAGTATTGAATACAGTAAAAGAATACAGAGGGGGGGTGAATGGATTCTTGAACTTTTCTTGTTCGAGTCTATGTAGCAAGTAAGTGTTTGTGTGTGCAAGAGTGAAGGTGCGGATAAAGAACAACACAAGACACAATATCACTTTAATCTAATGTATTATTAGATAAAGGTTGCTACAATCTGTGAATACAAATGATAGTATTCTCAGCTTCGTTTTTCTCAGAGAGATACAGCTTACAGTGTATGAAAAACTTGACTCACAAAGTTAATGACTAAGGAAGTGAGGCTGTATCCTTATAGAACATGGATGCACCCTACTTACTACAAATAAGGGAGCTGAACAAATTACTTTCTAGTCTGTCTATCCTTTTTGAGTAAGTGTCCAAACGGTTACAGATTTGACTTTGCAAAGCCTGTTCAGATCCACTTCTTTAGCCCCTTGTCTCTTCTATATCTCTCCAAGCTTCCTTGTAGGCTTTCCAGAGCACGTTACAGATTGTGGTCCATAAAGTGCATTGGCTTGTTGCAGGTTTCTGACTTGTACAATTTCTTCAGTATTTTGTCTCCAAGAATGTATTCGAGAAGTGACTAAGTAGATGATTCGAGAACTTGAATTGACTTGATCGATAACTCTGAGTTCTCGAACACTGTTATATTGACATATCGAATCACTTCTCGAATAGCTCTTTTCTTCAGGATTCCTTGAGTTGTCGAATAGAACACTTGACTTGTCGAATCCTTGAGATATCGAATAACTTTCTGAGTCCTTGAGATATCGAATGGAACTTTGACTTGTTGACTCCTTGAGAACTCGAATACTACTTTGACTTGTTGACTTCCTGAGTTCTCGAATAGAGTACATAGACATATCGAATCCCTGAGATATCGAATGAGATATCGAACAGTGTATTCAGAGATATCGAATAGTGTCTTGAGATATCGAATCCCTGACTTCTCGAATGCTGGACTTCTCGAATAGACAAATATACTTCTCGAATTGGTACTTAGGCAAATTCTTCATTTCTTCAAATCCTAACTGAGATTATTTGACAGTCTTTATCTTCTTGCTTGAGGCATGAACCTTGGAACTTCTTTCAAGCATTATTCTAGACTCTATAAGTACAGTTACACAACTAGGATTTGATGGCTACTACAAGTACAATACAAACAGAAACTCTACAACTAGAGGTTCCCTCAGTTAAGAGGTCATGTAAGTAATGCAAAGCATTACAAATAATTAGGCTTGTTATTAGATGTATACAGGCATGCCTCTGTAACTAACACTATATCAAACGAAGACACCGCAAGTTTGGCTCCGTAGCCTGACAGTCTTGACACAAAACTTTTGTGTCACTTTCGTGTTTTTTCAGGTTTAATAGGAGTAAAACAAGAAGTTGTTTGGTGGAATATTTTCTGGGAAGCTTTCCATACACACCAAGCACGAAGTTTCTTACGTCTAATAAAAAATTATAAAAAGTGGGTCATCTGACATGCATACATGCATGAAATACCTAGGAAGTGAGAAAAAATAGAGTTGTTTGGTTGCATGAACCATAGACACTAAAATTACTTGATAAGTATAAATATTTATAAAATGTGAGAAGTTACTTATCCACCTCCACCTAGGTTATCTACACTTCCCCTCCTAAAAAATAGCTATAGACACATATATGTACAGAGTTGCACTCCATAACAAACACCTTATATAACAAACAATAAAGAACACCTTAGATCTAATAGATCCAATGCCCCTGGCGGGGCCACCCAATACAAAAAGTTCTTATTTTTTTACCCTCTATCCATCCATCATCTCAAAAAAAAAAAATTAAAAAGTTACTGTTCATGATGATGACGTCATCAGTGACGTCATCATGAACAGTGAAATTTTTAATTTTTTTCCTGGCTTGATAGAGGGTAAAAAAATAACAATTTTTTGTATTGGGTGCCCCTGGCGGGGCCAAAGGATCTAATAGATATGAGGTGTTCTTTATTGTTTGTTATATAAGAGTGTTCTGTATGGAGCAAAGGCCTATTTGTACATTTGTATATATAGATGTGTTGTGTGTATATATACTACTTCCCTTACAGGTTCGTAACCAAACAAAAAAATTTATTTCTCAGAAACTTTAAATAGAAATGATTATGGGAAGTTAATACCTATTATATACCATACGAGCACTTAATCTTTAAAGTATGTAACGATATACCTGTGAACTCTTTAGGTATAAAGTCATCCCTTATCAATTCTAAATATTAAAAGTACTCCTTTTAATCCTTAGACTAGAATGTGTGCCAGCTGCGCGGGGCTTATCAAGCAAAATGGAATTTTTTTAATTTGATTAAGTATAATAAATTGATCCGTTCCGCATGACGAAAAGGTTTGGTTTATTCTCTCATTAATTTTATATATCATTTCTCTCATTAACTTTTTTTAATCTCAATTACCTACTGTCGACCATAAACATTAATTTACAATTGGTATAATTTAAATCATTAAGAATGAAATGAAAAATGTGAATAGTCATAAATGGTATGATTTACAAATACAAAGTCCAATTTTCAAATTGGGTATTTATATTTCTTTTTTTATACATCAAAATTAGTTCTTTTAAAATTATTAAAATTTTAATCTTTACAATTAATTTTCTGGCAGCCAAATTTCAGTTCTTTATGCACAGTGCTCCCAGTAAAAGCAGAGCATTTGGTAAGTGTCCAAATACATATAAAATTACACACTGTGGTGGTACTGAAAGAGTTTGTCCTAAAATCCAATCATGCATGATGATTTAGGAAGAACTTTCTTGTACTCTTATTTGATTTCATTAACATTAATAAAAGACTTATTTGTTTTTATTACGGGCTTTATCTATTTAAAGTGTCTTAAATTAGATATTCCATGGTTTAAAGTAAAGCTTCTAGAATTATAATGAGATTATAATAGTGAGATCTAGAAGATGATAACTCTAGACTTAAACAGTTCCTGATCATAGGATAACTAATCGGAAGTTAGTGAATCCGCAAAGATTGGTACATACTATGCTTGCTCCTTTTAGGAGGATGTCTGTTCTCATAGGCATTTGTGTGGTGACACTATAGCTAGTATGTAGGTGCTTATTAGGGAATAAGTTCACTGAACATGACTCGATAAGTTGAACAACTAATGGAGTTTACTCACGTGTCGATAGTTGTTCACTGAGTGATAGTTGTACAAGTGTCCTTAGACTTGAGATCGTTAGAGTAATCTTGTATATAATGAACTGTGCTTTGGTTTAGTCCTTAGTCTCAAGGACATCCATTAGGTCTATTCTGGGCATAGGGATTTGTGTATGGAGATAGTTAACGGTCAATAAAGGATCTACCCCTTCCAGTAAGGAAGTGAATATCCTATGTTATTCTTAGTATGCTAGTTCCGGAATCTCTGGCCAGAGTGTATGAAATTAGAAAGAAGTTTCTAATTTGCATTAATATGAACTTTGCATTATGAATAAGAAATCATATGATTAAATTTGATAGGCTTGACACGAGTTCCATGCCTTGTATTTAATCGGGATATTGTAGGGTAGAAGGAATTGATTGTACGGTAACTAGCACTAACAGGTTCTTGGTGTTCTAAGCAGTGAATTCATATTATCCGGATAGTCGCGATATGTTGAGAAGCATCACTCACGATGTAGAATAAATATAATTAATCAGTTAATTATATTTAATGGATTTTAGAATTCATATAAATAATAAATAAAAAGTTTATTATTATTTATTTCTACTACCGGCTTAATATTGAACCTACAGGGTCACACCATAAAAAGATTAATTTATTGATGAAGGTATTTTGAGAGAGCAAGTTGTTTTTAATAATGATTAAAATAATTTAATTATTATTTAAACAATTTGTGGGATTTATATATATTAATATATACATGATATATTAAATATACTAAACCTACATGAGCCCTATATAAAGAATGAGATGAGAGGTGTTTTAAAAAGACTTGTGATTTTGTGAAAACCCTAGTAGCCTCCACCTTCATCTCTCTCTCTCTCTCTCTCAAAAAGATCAAACCTCCATTTTTATAAAAGCTTAGTTTTATAAAAAGCTTCGTCGAAGAATTAATCTTGGTGGATACCGGTAGAGTGCTTCACACTCTGAGGAGCAACTGCTAGCAACCATCAAAACCATAGATTATAAAGCTTCGATTTTTCAAGGTATGGTTACGATTCCCTCGTTTATTCATTTTTATATGCTTTTCTATATGCACGATACACGGGTTTTACGGAAATAATTGTTATACCGCGCTTCCGCTCGTCCGTAAATTCCTTCAATGGCATCAGAGCGAGGTTCTACATGTAGAGATTCATATAAAAAATTTCAGATTTTTTAATGCATGTATGGATTTATTATGATTTTTGCAAGTTTATTTGGATTTAATTATGAATTAATTCAAAATAATATTTGCATGAAGTTTTGACCATTGATCTGGGTTCTATAATTGTTATGGATCATCAAGATATTTTTTTTTAATTTTGTGATGTGTAGATTATTTGTTATGAATTTTTTAAAATTGTTTTGATTAAAATTCATAAAATAATCATGCATGTGAATATTATGAAATTAAAATTTGCACAAGGACCCCATAGTTACCTGGTAATTTTTGCTGCTGTTGATTTTCAGAAATCATGTCCAAATAATTTTTTATTAATTTATTAATTAATTGTTAATTAATTTATTGATATTAAAATTATTAAGATAATAATAAAAGTTATTAAAGTGGCTGTTACCGTAATGTAATAAAGGTGTGGGCAGTTTTTGTTTTGGCAGTAATAAAGCACAAGCCAACAGTTACAAGCGTTGTACCATCTGAAAAAAAAAAATTCTGTTGTTACTACTCAGTGCCTCGCGCGTGAGCCGCAACCGGGGAGAAGGGGGTAACGCATTCCAGGAATGCGTTACGCTTCCTGTCGCGCATTTACACAATGCGTTACACAATTTAATAGCTTTAAATTGTTGTAACGCATTACCATAATGCGTTACATACTTCTGTCCACATTAAATTTGATTTTCTGGGAGTTTCGTAACTCCGTTTTGGGCGTGCAATATATCGTTGGATTCGTTTTTCCAAGACGGATCTAATGGAGTGGTCAAATATTTTTTATATAATATTTTTGAAATATTTATATTCCCAAAAGTGTTTTAAAGCACGTTTTAATTGTTTTAAATTGCTTTTAAATGCTACAATAAATCCATACATCATTATATCAATGTGTGACATGATATTGTTTGCATGCCTACTTGTTTATTTATGTTTATATATGAGATATATGCCTATGTTTACCATGAGATGATAGATTTAGGTGAACTTAAATCAAAATAAGGCGTGCGCTAGAAAATCTAGAAATAGGAATCGTTTCTTGCCTTAATAATAATATTATGAATACAATCATGAGATTTTTGTGTTTTTGAAACACGTAATTAAATATTAATTTTCAATTTTGAGAGAAAGGATGATTCTGTCAAAAACAGATTTTGATCTGTAAGAAAGGGGTATTAAGTGACGCCTCTTGACAATTCTCCCCCCGATCTGGGAATCATCTTATTATCGATTATTGATTTGAAATATTTAATTGAAGAAAAGAATCTCTTTATAATATGATTATGATTGTTAAATAATATTAGTTAATTAATAATAGCTGATAATTATTTATTTATGAAATAATAATTAGTTGGCAATTTTATTAATTGATTAAATGAGATTTAATTTATTATAAAATAATTAAGATGTGATCTTAATATTATTAATTATTTATTTAATTTATGAAATTAGATTAAGGGAGAGATTAATTTTCTAAAGAGTTTAGAAATAGAATTAATAATTAAAAGAGTTTTAATTATTGGTTAATAACAAAGAAAATGAGATCTATGTATTATATATGTCAAGTTGTAATCGGCCATAGGCACAAAAAGTTTTGTGTCAGTTATGGTCTTCCAACATGACAGAAAGTATTTCTTGTTTTCGGTGCATTGTCGTTTCGTGCTACAGCCGAGGACTTTGTTACCGATCAACATGAAAATACTTGTCTGTTACATTAGATGTGTACAAAATTAGATTTTAGTGGTCGTTACGTGCTACAGCCGTGGGCTATTGGAATTTAATTTAATTGTACAAAATGTTGGATTTGACTTGACTAATAATATTGAGATTTTTCGTGTTTTTGTTATAGATTTAGATTATCTATTCAACTTAAAACACGTTAGACTTATAGGTTTATACGAAAATGTTTCGTGACCTTAAAAAAAACCTCTTTTATAAATATCAAGTAGTAATTGGCCAATGACACAACGGGCTTGTGTCGGTCATAGCCTTCCAACATGGTAGAAAAGTAGTTCTTATTTTTAAATCATTGTCGTTTCGTGCTACAGCCGAGGGCTTTGATTTCGAAATTAGAAATACTTGTCTATTACATAGAGATGTGTACAATGAATTAGAATCTAATGGTCGTTACGTGCTACAGCCGTGGGCTGTTGGAGACTGATTCAATTGTACGAAATGTTGGGTTAGACTTGACTTAGAATATTGAGTTTGTCGTGCTACAGCCGTGACTCAATTATTCAAGAGGCTAAAGTTTTATTAGGGAATAACATGAGATGTAATTGACAAGAGTTGTCTGCCTATTGAACATCACATGGCGTTTCGTGCTACAGCCGAGGTTGTGTGATGGAATGTAGGATCCCTATTCCCACTAGCATTACAAATGCTTATTTATTCATTAGGGGGTTGTATAAATTAGATAAACTAGTGGGAGCCACTTATGAATAAAGACCCGATTCATATAGTGTTTTAATAATGAAATTGAATATTTGCTAAGTGTTGTTATGTGTATATCATTTGCAGACTTAATATATATAGATATATACACTAGGTCTTCTGCACAATCACTCCGTAGCATACTAGATGCTCACATATTGACTGGTCCCAACTATGCTGACTGGCTTCGAAGCTTGAGAAAAGTTCTCAAGGGCTAAAAAGCTGGGATATGCTGTTTGTTTTCACTGTAACAAGGTGAGGCACTGGAAGAGGAACTGTAAGGTTTATCTTGCAGAACTGAAGAAGGCTAGTAAGACTGCCACTTCTAATTCAGATATGTTTATGATTGAAGTAAACATGTCACTAAATCAAACTTCTACTTAGGTATTAGATACTACTTGTGGTTCTCACATTTGCAATTCGTTGCGAGGACTAAGGAGAAGTAGGGCTCTTGGGGAAGAGAAGGCGATTCTATGGATGGGCAATGGAGCAAGAGTTGCTGCCATAACTGTAGGGTCATTTGATTTACATATGCCTACGGGCAAGACTATTATTTTAAATAATTGTTATTTTGGTTCCCTCGATTGTGAGGAATATTATTTCTATTCCAATGTTAGACTTGGATGGATTTTCATTTATTATTCAGAATATTAAACATCAAATCCTCAGAGATAATGTTCTTTATGGTAGTGGAACTTTAAATAATGGTCTGTATGTATGTGACATAGAATATGTCTTACTTCATATTAAACAAAGAAAAAAAAAGGATGATGAAAATCCTACCTACTTACGGCACTATAGACTTGGTCATATTAGTGAAAATAGACTTCGGACATTGCATAAGGGAAGGTTACTGGAACCCTTTGATTTTGAATCATATCCTACATGCATGTCTTGTCTATTGGGTAAAATGACCAAATCTCCATTTAGTGGACATGGAGAGAGCGCTAGAGAGTTGCTGGTATTGGTACACATAGATGTATGTGGACAAATGTCTACGCAAGCCATGGCAGGATTTTAATACTTCGTGACTTTCATAGATAATTGATCTAGATTCAGATATATGTATTTGATGAAATACAAATCTGAAGCCTTTGAAAAGTTCAAAGAATACAGTTATGAAGTAGAGAAACAAACCAAACATAGTATTAGAGCTCTTCGATCAGAACGAGGAGATGAATACTTGAGTGGTGTGTTTCTAGATTATCTCAAAGAAATAGTATAGTCTCCCAGTGGACTCATCCGGACACTCCATAGTTGAGTGGAGTATCTGAAAGGAGAAATTGAACTTTGTTAGACATGGTTCGATCCACGATGAGCTATGCAGATCTTCTAGTATCACTTTAGAGTTATGAATTGGAAACCTCAGCATATTTACTGAATAAGGTGCTTTCCAAATCTGTTCCTCAAACTCCATATGAGATATGGAAAGAAAGGAAATCGAGTCTTAAACACGTTAAGATTTGGGGATGTCCAGCTTATGTCAAGAAAGTTGACCCTGATAAGCTGGAATCTCGATCCGTAAAATGTAGTTTTGTGGGATTTCCTAAAGAGACTTTAGGGTATCACTTTTACACCGATCATAGAGTGTTTGTCTCCAGACATGCTACCTTCTTAGAAAAATAGTTTATCCTTGAAGGAAACAGTGGGAGCAAAATAGAACTTAATGAAGTTCAAGAAGCACAAACTACTACGGTTCAAGAGGAAACACCTGTTCAAACTAAACAACCTTATGTGACATAGTGTTGACTCAGAGAAATGGCAGAGTGCCATGAAATCCGAAATGGATTCTATGTATGCCAACCAAGTATGGACCTTGGTTGAAGCACCTGAGGATGTTAGACTTATTAGGTGCTAAAGGGTATACAAAAGAAAGATTGGAGTAGATGGCCAGGTGGAGACCTATAAGGCCTGGCTCATGGCAAAAGGATTCAGACAAAGGCAAGGAATTGACTTTGATGAAACTTTTTTGCCTGTAGCCCTACTAAAATCAATTCGGATTTTGCTTGCGATCCATATATGGATTGAAGCAAGCTTCTCGTAGATGGAACATCCATTTTGATGAGACAATCAAAGAGTTTGATTTTATCAAAAACATAGATGAACCATGTGTTTACAAGAAGGATAGTGGGAGCGCGGTAACATTTCTTGTGTTGTATGTGGATGACATACTTCTTATAGGAAATGATATACCGATGCTGCAATCAGTCAAAGTGTGGCTATCGAAGAACTTCACTATGAAGGACTTGGGAAAGACATCCTAGATTCTCGGTATGAAGATCTATAGAGATAGATCGAGAAGAATGATAGGTCTTACCCAAGGTACATACATCGAGAAAGTGCTAAAAAGGTTTAGCATGGAAAACTCCAACAGAGGTCTCATACCGATGAGCCATGGAGTATCCCTTTCCGAGAAGATGTCTAAGACACTTGAGGAAAGAGAGCGTATGAGTAAGATTCCTTATGCTTCAGCAATAGGATCTATCATGTACGCGATGTTATGTACTAGGCATGATATTGCTCATTCAATTAATTTGACAAGCAAATATCAGTCGGATCCAGGTGAAGACCACTGGAAAAAAGTGAAGAACATCCTTAAGTACTTGCGAAGGACTAAGGATATTTTTCTTGTTTTTAGTGGATCTGAGTTGAAAAATAGAAGGGTTATACCTACTCTAGTTTTCAATCAGAAAGTGATGATAGCAAATCCATGTTAGGGTACGTGTTTACTCAGAAGGGTGGAGCGATTAATTGGAAGAGTTCCAAACAGCCTACAATGGCTGACTCAACAGCGGAAGCAGAGTTTATAGATGCAAGTGACGCTGCAAAACTGTTTTGTGGCGCTTTCTTTTGATAGGGAGATCATTGAAAGTAGAGATGTCAACATTGAGAGAGTTGACACACATAACAACATAGCAGACCCACTCACTAAGCCGCAATCTCAGATTCACTTCGATCGTCATAATGAGTGAATGGGTATTAGATACCAGAGTGATTGGCTTTAGTACAAGTGGGAGATTGAAAGAGTTTGTCCTAAAATCCAATCATGCATGATGATTTAGGAAGAACTTTCTTGTACTCTTATTTGATTTCATTAACATTAATAAAAGACTTATTTGTTTTTATTACGGGCTTTATCTATTTAAAGTGTCTTAAATTAGATATTCCATGGTTTAAAGTAAAGCTTCTAGAATTATAATGAGATTATAATAGTGAGATCTAGAAGATGATAACTCTAGACTTAAACAGTTCCTGATCATAGGATAACTAATCGGAAGTTAGTGAATCCGCAAAGATTGGTACATACTATGCTTGCTCCTTTTAGGAGGATGTCTGTTCTCATAGGCATTTGTGTGGTGACACTATAGCTAGTATGTAGGTGCTTATTAGGGAATAAGTTCACTGAACATGACTCGATAAGTTGAACAACTAATGGAGTTTACTCACGTGTCGATAGTTGTTCACTGAGTGATAGTTGTACAAGTGTCCTTAGACTTGAGATCGTTAGAGTAATCTTGTATATAATGAACTGTGCTTTGGTTTAGTCCTTAGTCTCAAGGACATCCATTAGGTCTATTCTGGGCATAGGGATTTGTGTATGGAGATAGTTAACGGTCAATAAAGGATCTACCCCTTCCAGTAAGGAAGTGAATATCCTATGTTATTCTTAGTATGCTAGTTCCGGAATCTCTGGCCAGAGTGTATGAAATTAGAAAGAAGTTTCTAATTTGCATTAATATGAACTTTGCATTATGAATAAGAAATCATATGATTAAATTTGATAGGCTTGACACGAGTTCCATGCCTTGTATTTAATCGGGATATTGTAGGGTAGAAGGAATTGATTGTACGGTAACTAGCACTAACAGGTTCTTGGTGTTCTAAGCAGTGAATTCATATTATCCGGATAGTCGCGATATGTTGAGAAGCATCACTCACGATGTAGAATAAATATAATTAATCAGTTAATTATATTTAATGGATTTTAGAATTCATATAAATAATAAATAAAAAGTTTATTATTATTTATTTCTACTACCGGCTTAATATTGAACCTACAGGGTCACACCATAAAAAGATTAATTTATTGATGAAGGTATTTTGAGAGAGCAAGTTGTTTTTAATAATGATTAAAATAGTTTAATTATTATTTAAACAATTTGTGGGATTTATATATATTAATATATACATGATATATTAAATATACTAAACCTACATGAGCCCTATATAAAGAATGAGATGAGAGGTGTTTTAAAAAGACTTATGGTTTTGTGAAAACCCTAGTAGCCTCCACCTTCATCTCTCTCTCTCTCTCTCAAAAAGATCAAACCTCCATTTTTATAAAAGCTTAGTTTTATAAAAAGCTTCGTCGAAGAATTAATCTTGGTGGATACCGGTAGAGTGCTTCACACTCTGAGGAGCAACTGCTAGCAACCATCAAAACCATAGATTATAAAGCTTCGATTTTTCAAGGTATGGTTACGATTCCCTCGTTTATTCATTTTTATATGCTTTTCTATATGCACGATACACGGGTTTTACGGAAATAATTGTTATACCGCGCTTCCGCTCGTCCGTAAATTCCTTCAGGTACTATATCTACGTAGACGTAGACCACATGACATACAAAATAATATGACATAACAATTCTAACTGTGTTAGATGTGTGTTTGACAAAACATTTTTTACCTTTTTCCTGGAACACAACAGATGCCGTTTCAAAAAAATCCCATTGTAACACCTGAGGAATGCACTCAATCATGTGGTTTCCAGCTTCATTCCAACCACGCTTCATATTCCCTCGATAGAAGCTCTATTATGTGTAAACTAAACCTGCTTATTTTTTGTATCAGATTTCTCTCTGTGGACTATTGTGTAAAAAGACCATAACAAAAGTTAGCAGCCTTTTGCCACCACTGCAAACACACTCCAATTGCATGCACTAAACATAAAAGTACGAACTTTTAACTTGAAAAATCAGCTTTTATATCTCGCAATAGTACATTGGATGTGAACATGTTTGTTCAAAGATACGTTTGGAAGCCATAGTGCAAAACAGAGACTTTTAACAAAAACTTTACCGAGTAACTTCAAGGCAAGAACTATTAACAAAAGCAAAAAACAGAGAACTACCACTATTGATAAAAACTATACAGATTTTGACACAAAATATTAGTGGTTATTAGTCAGACAATCCCATCCTTGTAATACTAACTACAAAGTTAAATAAAATCCTATAGTTTGCAACTCAGCCCTCATAGAGACAATAGACGATACATGGCTTTAGAATGTATACCACCAAGTGTAAGAACTATCAACAAAAAACTAAGTTAAGTTGCATCAAGTGAATTTTTCTTTTATCAGCCTAAACCAAGAATCTAAATACCCGAATTTCCATCACACAAACATTAGTTACACCATTAAATAACCATATATTGTAAATTTTTAAGTGCAGCAACTACCTTGGAACAATCATTCACAAATTATAGCCATTTATCATTCCTTCCTTCTTGACGCTTTTCTTCCAAGGACGTCGGTGATAACATCTCACCAGGAAGAATCTTTTAATCTTATATTAGAATCCACCCATCTCGCTCATGTTGTTAAAGCTTTCCTGAATGCCTCATTAGCATTTTGTTCATAACAATAGTCTCTCCCGGAACATGTATAAACTTGTTTAGCTTTCAATGTCAACACCTAAATTATGCCTATTAAGTTGCCTATTACATCGAATTTCCAACATATTATAAACATATAATGCTCTATAAATTTCATCCCACGTAAAGATATTATACCAATAGAGGACAATATATAATATATTGCGAAAAATTGAGAAAATTGTTTTCCAAAATAAGACAGTAATATATTTTCCCCTCTTTCCATAATTTCAAGCATCCTTCTATTCAAACCTTAAACATGTGGAAATTATGTAATTTACCCGACTTTGATCAACTAATAGTAAATTTAAACAACCACCAGAATTCATTTAAGCATTATATGTCAAACTTGGTGAAATCTACACTACCCTGAACATGTGTGTTCAAAAATGATATCAACAACTAATCAAAAGTCGGAAAAAGAATGAAGGGGATAACATATCAACATCAAAACTGAATATCTAGAGTTCATTGAAACACCTATAACTTAATACACAGCAAAACTTGAGAGTATACTTTTCTAACTAAACATAACATGTAAGGATATATAAGTAAGGAAATTACACTACAATGTACATAACATGTAAGGAAATCTAAGTATATACCACAATTATCATCTTCATCAATATCCCAGAATAGAGGTCATGTCAAAGTTGATCCATTTTCAACATGTTTCCCACTATGTCATTGCTTCACTCGATCGATTGGCAACGCTATTGTGCAACTGATATTCCCTCCAACAACCTTCCAATTTCATTAACCCAAAAAGAACGCAATAAGAAGACTACAATCATTGGAAAGACTGAGCAAGAAACGGATATAAAAAATACGATTTATTAGACATTTCAAACTTCTCTCCAAAATATAATCAAACAGTTGGTGTGCAACTAAACCATTGCTATATTCATCATTTATATAATCAAGAACACAACGTTTGTACTTTAAAATACCTGATTTTTATTATACTCATCAACGGATGCATATCCAAACTAACACGAATTACTTGAAGATTGACAAATACATCTGAAAAAAACACCTTCAAAAAACAAAATAGATATTACACAAAAAAATTAAATTCGTAAAAAAGAACCAACAATTAACAACAAAAGACCCATATCAAATCTGAAAAATGTAAAGTGTTCACCATGTTTGTATCGAAAATTATCTGCAAGAACAAAAATTAATATTAATACACACCATAAATTAAGATGAAAAGGGAGAGAAATTCAAAATTTGAATAGAGAGAAAGGGAAAGTGTATATGGTTTGATGTTTTTTAATTTGAATTTGAATGATTGTTTCATCTGTAATGGGGAAGATGCTTCTTCAGAAAGCTTGTTGTGTATCTGTGTACACGTGTAGTGGTGAATGGCTGTAATAGAATGATCGTATAGGTCAAGCAAGTCAAATGGTAAAATTATGTAAATACTTAATATACGGAAGGACGGATTGGTAAATTTATACGTAAAAGCACAACAGTCTTTATAATATAGATAGATTACAATAAAATCATAAAACGTTACATATTAGAGAGGTAAAAGAAACATGTATTATTGATAAAATATCGACAAATTTTGTCCTTTATGTTTGGAAAAATGTATCTATAAACTCTTAAATAACTATAAAAACGTATCATTTAAACCATTCACATATCGTTTTTTACAATGATTCATTATTTATCCCCATTCCCTTCCCACGGGATAAAATTAAGTTCCCATCCGGCCTTTTTTTTCCTTCCCCATTTAATAGTTATTTTTATTATATTTTATAACATTAAAACAAATGGATAGATAATCTAAAATACATTATTCAATATTTTAGGTACATTATATATAAAATTGTAACAAATAAATTACAACTTTTTATATATTACAAATATATTTTATTTTATGATATAAATGTTAGAAAATGGAAAGTTTGAGACATAATTATAATATGTTCTTGATGTAATTTCCAGAAACTAACAAGTGGAAGTTGTTCCTTGTAATGAGGACTTAAACTTTCATGTTTGGATCTAAGACATTTTCTTAGTGGAATCCATAAATAAATTGAGTTGAAAGAAAAATTGATTATTGGTTTATTTTAACATGTTTCAGATTTATTTGTTGCAACAGTACTGGAAATTTGGATAAGTATTTGAATTAAATCCTGATGGAAATTTGGATCAGTACTTGGAGAAAATCCTGATGGACTTGGTCAGACATCAAATACTGATGGGCTAAATCCTGATGGATATCAGTTCCTGATGAGTACTAAATCCTGATCCTGATGGACATTAAATTCTGATATTACTGATGACTAAATCCTGATGCTACTGTAACTGAAAAATAAATCCTGATGCAGTTAATGCAATTAAATCAGAATATTTACTTTCCTTTTATGGAGTATCAGTTACGTTTATTTTTGGTATTATATATACACTACAGAAAGAATGAACGTTGTGGTGAAGAGATACGTCCTAGGGATAGAAACGATCTTTTTTCTTCTTTCTTTGTTCTCTCACGATACATACAGAAGAAATACATAATTCTCAGGCAAACTGATGTGCTGGTCGCTGTTGATCACTGGTGTATTTGTGAACCCATTGATCGGTGCTGTTTTATCCTGGGAGTGATATTGCTGCAACCCAATCACAACGTAAGTGGGGCAATAATCTCTTCAAGAATAGCCAAGTCTTCTCGAAGGGCTTGGTGACTCAGCTAATTTGTTTCTCTCTTGTTGCCTTTGATAAAGCTACTGTGAGAGATAAGTTATCTTCTTTTCTTGTTATATGTCAATCTCTGATTATATTGTTTTACCTTCGTGATTTGTTTTGTTAATTGGTTAATTGCCTGTTCTTGTTTAATATATATCACTGCCTCATTGTTGCGTTGTTTAGTTAATTATACCCAACAATCTTGAAGAGATTATTTGTGTTATATATTATTAATTAACAAGATGGTTAACGAAACTGAAACTCCCGTTGTTGAGACTTGCTCTGGGTCTACTGTTACTGTACCCACCATTGATTGGACCACGTACCGTTTTCTACGGCCTATCGACTTGTAAGGTATGCCTGATAAATTCGTTGGGGGTGTTGGTTTTTCTCGTTGGCAGAAAAAGATGAAACTGTGGTTAACGGTAAAGGGTCTATGGCCAGTGGTGCAGTATGAGAAACCAGTTGTGGATAAGGAGAAAGCTGAAACTGTTAAGGCTTATACTATGTGGGAGGAAAAGGATGGGGTGGCTAGGGCTGCAATTCTGGCAGCTTTAGCGAACACTCTATTCGATGTTTATTCATCTGACTCATACACTGCTAAGCTCTTATGGGAGAAGCTGGATCAGACACATAATACTGACTTGCAAGGGTTGGAAAAGTATTCCGTGGCTAGGTTCCTTGACTTTAAACTGGTGGATACTAAATCCATGACTAAGCAAGTGCATGAGTTTGAGATGTTGGTTCATGCTTTGAAGGAGTCCGGTATGGACCTTCCTGAAAAGTTTCAGGTTATGTCTGTGATTGAAAAGCTCCCTAAGTCTTGGGAAGAGTTTGCACTCTCCCTGAAAAGACAGAAAGGAGATATCACTTGGACAAACCTGATGTTGGACATCTCTGTGCAGGAGCAACATAAGTCCAATCAAGGACATGTGATGCCTACTGAACATGCTGGGAGTTCGAAGGTAAATGTAGTGACTGTATGACAAAAAAGGAAGTATGTCACTAAGAAGGAAAACACTAAGTCTAAGGACAAGAACAAGGCTAAGAAACCAAAGGCAAACAAACCATGTTGGTCTTGTGGACAGGTTGGTCATTGGAGCAAGGACTGTCCTGTAAAGAAAACTAAAAACCTGTTGTGGGAGCACAAGCTAACACTGTGCTTGGTACCACTGGCGGGCCTACGGTTAACATGGTTGTTGGTGAGGCTATTGCTTCTGAAACTGACAACGGGTATGTAACCTACAACCCTGTACTTCTTTCTACTTATTCGTCTCATGAATGGTTGATTGATACTGGAGCTAATGTACATATTTGTACTGATATTACTCTATTTGTATCTTATCAACAGACTCATGGAATGACTGTGACGATGGGGAATGCGAGTGTAGCTCAATTACTTGGAATAGGAAACGTGGACCTGAAGTTCGCTTCTGGGCGTGTTCTATCCCTCACTAGAGTGCATCATGTTCCTGATATTCGTAGAAATATAATAAGTGGAAGTTATTTAGTTAAGAATGGTTTTGAAGTTCCTTTGAAATGTAATAAAGTAGTTATTACACATACTGGTGTATTTTTTGGCAAAGGTTACTTGTCGGATGGATTATTTTTAATAAATGTTGAGCCTGTTTTGGGCAGTTTTATTAATAATAATGTTGCTCCTTCTGTTAATTGTGTTGAATCATCTGATTTGTGGCACGCACGTCTTGGTCACTTGAATTTTGGTGCTCTAAAGAATATGATGAACATAGAGTTGATTCCAAAACATGCAATTGATAAGAAATCTAAATGTCACTACAACATAGATGGGCTATTGCAACACCCACTGAAAAAATTGCTTAAAAATCGTTGCAATTGATTGACAAGTTTTGACAAATTTAGAGGTATTGCAATGTTTTTTAAAATCGTTACAATTGAATAAATTTTAAGCAAAGTTCGGATTAAATTGCAACGAAAATAGATAAATGTTGCAATAAGTTTCGAAATTTTTGGGGGACAATTGGCGGGCTTCTTAAGCGGGCTTGCCAATTTGTTTTGCCGGCCTTTGTAAAAGAGTTTTGACTAAAAAAAATAATTGACTAAGCATACACAAACACACACAACACAGACACAAACTTTACAGAGAGAGAGCGACAAGGCGAGAGAGAGAGATTTCACGAGAGACAAGGGAGAGAGACACAAGGCGATAGAGAGAGAGAGAGATCAAAATCGACTCTACCTGGAAGATTTGAACTCAAAGAACACTCAAGCTCGAACACTCAATCTCGAAAAAGGTATCTTCTTTCCCTAAATCAATTTTAAAATTTGCTTTTAGATGAATTTTGCATCTATCAATTAGGGTTTATATGTTAATTTGTGCTTGTATTTAAATCGATTTATAGGATTTTTTCTGTTCGTTTATATTAAACAAGCTTTTACATTGATATTTTGTTAATTTAAAATTAGGGATTCTAATTTAATTTTGTTAATTAGGGGTTTTAAATTGTTATTTTGCTCTTAGTTTGTGTTTTGTATTAGCTTGTGTTTGTATTTTGCTGTAAATATATACTTCAAAAAAGAAGATTTCAAAGGACAATGGGCTTGAACCAACTGAGTTCGAGGAGTCTGTTGCCCAGGTGATGTGTTTATAGCACTGTCAATGTTTTTATTGTATTTTTTCTCAACAAGTGAATTGAATTATATGTCAACAGGGTCATTTCTCATTAATTACATATTTTCGACCATATTTCTTATACAGTGAATATGTTGTAATCCGGTTGAGGTTTTTGATAATGAAGTCGTCCTTGCCTCTCTGCAGTCGTCTATCGCTCCGATTCTTCGTGTTGCTGCTAAGATCGAAACCTCGCATCCTCGTGTTGCTTATCTCTGTAAGCATATACTTAACTACTCTGTTTATGCTTTAACGCACACTCAACACACACATTCCTTGTTTTTTTCAGTTTTGTTAATTCTATTTAAAGCACATTGTATGTACATTACAAGTTTTTATGCAACAATTTGGTGATACTAGTGAATATGTTGTGGTTGTGATCAACTCAGTGACAGCCTATTGATTAAATGTTATAAACTTATATGCAACAGAGCCCAACTAGGAAAAGCTTACCAGACTGCTAATGTATTGTTTGAAGTCCTTTGCGCTGTTAATATCTCTGAGGAAGTGGAAGAAGTTGCTCCTGAGGTTATCTACACAATCTGTTGATTCATATCCAACTATTGTAATGTGTGTAATACATTAGGAGCTAACAGATATAGACCCCGATAAACAGATTATTGCTGCAGCAAAAGATGTCCAAGCAAAGAAAAAACTTTATGCTCCCTAAAACATTCTCCCACTGGATTCCTCGGGAAAATCACAGGTCATCATGCAGTTGAAAGAGGTATACCACGAGCACACACATACTGACATTCATCAATGCATACCTGGTATGGTCTTATGATGCGATTAGGTTGCTAACTAGCTTTGTGTACCAGGTTATAGCAGCTGTGGATGCACTTCGAAACACAATTTCGAAGTAGGCGCCAACTCCTGGCATCAAACTTTGACATTTATATTTCTTAACGTAATTTTCTTTTCATTCTCTCGAGTCCTGATCATACATGCACAATGAATTACACTTGGAAAACAATTTACCATAGAAATTTATGAAAATGTTTGGTGGTCATGTGTTCCTCCACTGTGATAAGAATTGAGGATTAAATATTTTTTAAGCATTGCTATATTTCTCTCTGCATCTTTTTTAAGTTTACTTGAATTGTTGTGTATGAATGTATTATTCATTGCAGATGGCGTTGCTCCGCGTGCAAAAATGAATCAACAAAGAACCCGAAGGTTCAGAAATGCCAAGGATGCACAAGTAATGGTAATCTTCCTATATCCTGTGACCTAATTCTCATTTAATTATGTTGGTTTGTTCTTATAAGGGCGTACTTTACTTCGGTATGCTTGTTCAATGTATTTACTCTTTGTAAGTATCTGTCATCCACAAATGTTAGGAAGAAGAAGAAGAAAGGTTGAGAAGACAATTCTTACTGGAAGGCAAACCAGTTCTTCCAAGAGAGGAGTCTGAACTTTCTGATTCCAACATTATAACTCCAGGTACAGAATTTATGTACAAATTATCCAAAGAGCTTCAAAGCTGTATTCAGCTTCGGATGAAAAATAATCCCGGTTGAAAAAATATTAAGGTATATTCATGTTTGATCCCTCTATCCTACACCTATCACGTCTCTGTAGACCAAACATGTGTCTGTAGACGATACTACATTTTTTGTCATAATTTTCTTATTCAGGTGCTTCTATCTGATGCCAGTGTTCCTGGCGAGGGGGAACATAAGATCTTTTCCTTCATTAGGCTTCAACGCACATACCCAGAATACAATCCAAATACACGCCATTGTGTTTATGGCTTGGTATGAATGATGATTTTCCCATTTTTTTAAAAATGCTGGCAACTTAGAGTTCAGTGCTTCATTATGTCAACTATGCGTTTACTTGCTGTAATGTAGGATGCAGATCTAATAATGCTGGCCTTAGCCACACATGAGGTTCATTTTTCAATTTTGAGAGAGGTAATATTATTTATATGCTAGTTTATTATAGTAATATTTAAATTTTAATAAATATATGAGCCTGACTAAGATATGGTTCAAATTTTAATTAGGATATTTTGGCACAACTGCCAAGTTCCGGTGGTCATCTGACTCAAGGGTTTGGCATATCTGAAACAGACAAAACAAAATCGAGGGGATGGTTTAGAAAGGTATTCTACTGTGCATGAGCTTTTTTAATTTACCTTTTTTGTTATATATTGTTGATATGGAATTACATTTTTGTAATGTGTTTTTCGGTAATAAAGTCATTCTTTTGTAACTCGAAAAAATATATATTATTAAGAATGTAACCTGGAATTGCAATAAATTTGAATTTTTTTCTCAGAAGTTGTGAAGTTAAAATTATTGTGCTGATTTTTTTTGTTTAATCAGTGGGGGAGACAGGTTCTTTGGGAAAAAATAGTTCGGAGGCTTTTTTAAAGACAGCAAAATCTGCCAGAAGACCTTTTTAGGTTAGATAAATTTTTTTCACTAGTTTAAATTGACTTTAAAATTTTTACTTGAGAGGTGTTAGTTACAGAGGCATGCCTGTATACATCTAATAACAAGCCTAATTGTTTGTAATGCTTTGCATTACTTACATGACCTCTTAACTGAGGGAACCTCTAGTTGTAGAGTTTCTGTTTGTATTGTACTTGTAATAGGCATCAAATCCTAGTTGTGTAACTGTACAAATAGAGTCTAGAATAATGCTTGAAAGAAGTTCCATGGTTCATGCCTCAAGCAAGGAGTTAAAGACTGCCAAATAATCACAGTTGGGATTTGAAGAAATGAAGAATTTGCCTAAGTACCAATTCGAGAAGTATATTTGTCTATTCGAGAAGTCCAGCATTCGAGAAGTCAGAGTTTCGATATCTCTGAATACACTGTTCGATATCTCATTCGATATCTCAGGGATTCGATATGTCTACTACTCTATTCGAGAACTCAAGAAGTCAACAAGTCAAGATGGTATTCGAGTTCTCAAAGAGTCAACAAGTCAAAGTTCCATTCGATATCTCAAAGACTCAGAAAGCTATTCGACAACTCGAGGATTCGATAAGTCAAATGCTCTATTCGACAACTCAAGGAATCCTGATGGAAAAGAGCTATTCGAGAAGTGGTTCGATATGTCACTATAACAGTATTCGAGAACTCAGAGTTATCGATCAAGTCAATTCTAGTTCTCGAATCACTTACTTAGTCACTTCTCGAATACATTCTTGGAGACAAAATACTGAAGAAATTGTACAAGTCAGAAACCTGCAACAAGCCAATGCACTTTATGGACCACAACCTGTAACGTGCTCTGGAAAGCCTACAAGGAAGCTTGGAGAGATATAGAAGAGACAAGGAGCTAAAGAAGTGGATCTAAACAGGCTTTGCAAAGTCAAATCTGTAACCGTTTGGACACTTACTCAAAAAGGATAGACAGACTAGAAAGTAATGTGTTTTAGCTACCTTATTTGTAGTAAGCAGGCTGTATCCATGTTCTATAAGGACACAGCCTCACTTCATAACTTAGTAACTTTGTGAGTCAAGTTTTTCATACACTGTAAGCTATATCTCTCTGAGAAAAACGAAGCTGAGAATACTACCATTTGTATTCACAGATTGTAGCAACCTTTATCTAATATACATTAGATTAAAGTGATATTGTGTCTTGTGTTGTTTATTTATCCGCACCTTAATTTCTGCACACACAGGCACTTATCTGCTACACAGACTCAATCCAAGAAAAGTTCAAGAATCCATTCACCCCCCCCCTCTGTATTCTTTTACCGTGTTCAATACTCAACAAGTGGTATCAGAGCGGGCTGTTTATTCAAAAACAGAGAAACGATCATGAGTTCGAATACACCAAAGACTACAGGAACGGTGAAGGTCCCTAAGTTTGATAAAGAAAACTTCAACCTCTGGAAGATAAAGATGATGTTGTTCATCAAAGCCTCTCATCCCTTGTATCCTGAGATTCTCAAGAATGGTCCTTTTGTTCCACAACAAGAGATACCAGAGAAGACTGTTGGAACCATAACAATTCCTAGAGCTTATGAGGCCAAGGATCCATCAAAGTGGACAGAGTCAGAAAGGGAGAAGGTTGCTCTTGACAGCCACCTCATGTTGCTTATCATTGATTCCATGGATATGTCAATGTTTGCAAACATTGCATCATGCACGTCTGCTAAAGAGATGTGGGATCACATTGAGGTGTTGTGTGAAGGGACTGATGAGGTTAAAGAAAACAGGAAACAGATACTGGTCACACAGTATGAAGCTTTCATGGCACAGCCCAAGGAAAGCATCACTGAGATGTTTGAAAGGTTTCACAAGCTAGTTACTGAGTTGCAGATGAATGGAAAGGTTTACAGCACCAAGGAGTTAAATATGAAATTTCTGTTGTCTTCACCAAATCATCTGGAGCAAAGAGTCATTTCCCTAAGAGAGAGAGATTTGAACAAAGTCACCTATGATGTACTCTATGGAGTCCTAAAGACTCATGAACTTGAGTTGCTTCAGAAGAGGGCTATCCAAGCAAACCAAGGTAGGATGATAAACACATCATGTGCCTTGATTGTCAACAAATCCATCCTGGACCTAGAAGCATCTACAAGCCAACTAAGGATAGAGGAGGTGGCAGATGATGAAGAAACTGAAGCTGGGGTGAGTGAACCTGTTGAGGAAAAGGAGGAAGAAGAAGAGGAGTTTTACACTCTGGAAGAACTTGATGGGATGGAAAATACTTCATATGCTTTCATGGCAAGAAAATTTCCAAACATCAGATTTAAAAGAAATCAACCCTTCAAACCCAAAACTCAAAACCATTCAGCCAACAAGAACAAGGCACCTGTGAAACCAAACAGAAATAAGTTCAAAACCGGTTATGTGGATAGGTCATCTGTAAGGTGTTATAGATGCAATGACCTAGGGCATTTTGCCAGTGAATGCAAGAAGCCTAAAAAGAAGGATAGAGATTATCTTGAGCTAGAAGCTAAGTATGAGGCCCTTCTGAAAAAGCAGACACATGGTAAGGCCTACATAGCTGAAGGGAAGTGTTGGGATGATTCTGAGAGTGATGAAGAGGAACAAGAATTCTGCAATTATGCCTTGATGGCCAACTCCAAGGATGACTCATCTTCATCTGATTCTCAGGTACCATCTCTCACTACTATAGACATGTCTGTTTCTGAATACAAATCCATGATTGAACAATTATCTGTTGAAATGTTTAATATTCATACTAGTATGACTGCTGCTAATGAGGAGATTGCTAAACTGTCTACTAGAAATGAAGTATTAACCAAAAAGAATGAGGAACTTGAGCTAACTGCTATGCAAGTAGAAAACCTTAAGAAAGAAGTTGAATATTTGGAGAACAAGGTTCTATGTGCTAGTCAAGTAGAGAAGGCTCTTAGGGATGAATTAGCTGAGAATGAATTCAAACTTAAAACTTTCAAGAAATCATCTGGTTTAGTGCAATCCTACTGTGAGAAAATTGAAGCTAAACCTAAAGCAGCTATTGGACTTGACTATGACTCTCTCAAACAAAGGAAAGGCTATGCTGTCATAGAAGAGGACACAGCTGTTCATGAGAAAGTGCCTCACATTTTGAGAAAAACTGAAAATCCAATTTTTAAGGAATCAACATTTGAAATTGATGAGGATGCCTTACTCATCAAGCAAATGTTGAATGATGAGGATGAGGCACAATCTAGTGAACAGCAAGCATCCTCTAAGGGTGAGAGTGCCAAGTCAAAGACCAAGAAGCCAGTAGTTGATAGGCCAAGACCTAAGAAGTTTGTTAAGTTTGTATCAGCTGGGAAGAGTGAATCAGAAAAGGAAGTGACTAAAAAGAAACAGAACAGAAATGGCAAGTTAGGGATTAACAAGGATAACAACTATGCTTATATGCCTAATGCCCCTAGGAAAACTTGTCAGAACTGTTTCAGTACCAACCATCTAACTCATGCATGCAAGAAACCTGTTGGTAGTGTGTCTAAACCTTTCTATGATTGTTCTGTGCCTCTAAGACATAGAGATGCACCCTTCTGTGATAAATTTGACTGTATGCCATGCAATATGAATGTTATGACTAGTTGTTTTAATTTAAGAAGACAGTTCATTGATGGTTGTATCAGTCACAATTCTCACACACACTACACAAGGTCAAAGTCTTCAAGTCCTCCTAAAGCTAGGAAGGTACCTTTGTCACCTAAGTCTGAAACCTCAGGTTCTAAGACTTCCAACAGTGACAAGAAGACTGACACTAAGAAAGTTAACAAGCATGTTGTTTATGATAAAACTGTCTCTAAATCACATGGACCCAAACTTGTTTGGGTACCAAAGGAAAAGTAATACCTTTGTGTTTGCAGGGCAAAGAAAGTGAGAAGAAGGTCATGTGGATTTTGGACAGTGGATGCTCAAATCATATGACTGGTGATATGGCCCTGCTATCACAGTATGAGGAAAAGGCTGGCCCAATGGTTGCTTTTGGAGATGACAGCATGGGTAACACATTGGGATATGGCAAGCTGAAAGTTGGAAATGTCATCATTGAAGATGTAGCACTAGTCAAGGGGCTCAAGCATAATCTGTTAAGTGTTGGTCAGTTTACTGATAGAGGATTCAAAGTGAATTTTGACAAAGATGAATGTTTGATCACCCACAAGAAGACTGGTGATTTTGCTCTATCTGGAGTAAGGAAGGGAAGCCTGTTTGTAGCCAATATGGACTCTGCAAACAAGGACAAAATTTGTTGCTTTTACTCAAAAGCATCAAATGAAGATTGTTGGCTGTGGCACAAAAAACTATCACACCTGAACTTTAAGGCCATTAATTCTCTAGTCAAAAGAGAGTTAGTGAGAGGCATGCCCACACTTGAATTCTGCCAAGAAGGAGTGTGTGAGGCTTGTCAAAAAGGAAAAATGAAGAGATCAAGCCACAAGTCAAAGACAGTGACATCTGTAACCAAGCCACTACAACTTATCCATATGGATTTGTTTGGGCCTGTTAACATAATGTCACTTGGAAGAAAGAAGTATGCCCTGGTAATGGTTGATGATTTTTCAAGGTATACATGGGTAGAATTTCTGGCATCAAAAGATGAGGCTCCACAAGTAATCATTGAGCATATAAAGAAAGTTGACAAGGAAGCAAAGGCAAACGATGCAAGTGTGATTGCATTGAGGAGTGATAATGGAACAGAGTTCAGAAATGCCACACTTGAAGCATTCTGCAAAGAGAATGGCATTTCTCAGCAATTCTCAGCTCCAAGGACTCCACAACAAAATGGAGTTGTTGAGAGAAAGAATAGAACTCTAATTGAGGCTGCTAGAACAATGTTACTTGATGCAAAAATGCCCACATGTTTTTGGGCTGAGGCTGTGAGCACTGCATGCTATATTCAGAACAGAACCCTCATCAACAAAAACACTGGAAAGACTCCTTACAACTTGATGACTGGAAAGAAGCCTACACTGAAGTATATTCATACTTTTGGAAGCAAATGCTTTGTACTTAAGGACAATTCTAAATATGTTGGAAAGTTTGATGCAAAAGCATTTGAAGGAATTTTTCTTGGCTATTCTATGGAAAGAATTGCATACAAGGTTTATGTCATCAGTCAAAAGAAAGTTATGGAAAGCACAGATGTAACATTTGATGACAGCAAACTACCTGGACTAGAAGAAGCCAATGATGAAGACAAAGATCCATTGAAGTTTGATAATCTAGATGATTCTGATGAAGAGACTGAAACTGGAGTTGAAACTCAAGTTCAACAAACTCAAGTGAATAATGATACAAGAGAAGAATTTGTGCCAATCAATAGTGAAGAAACAAGCATCCAAGACACACCTGTGAGTAATGGCAACTTCACAGGGGGAGGAAATGAGGATGATCATGATGAGGATGATGAAGCAACATCAAGGATGAGAAATCAGGCTGAACACTCAAGGAAATGGGATAGATCACACACTGCAGAGCAAATCATTGGAGATCCTAATGCAGGAGTAAGGACTAGGAGAGCAACTCAAAATGAGTGCCTCTATGGATGTTTTCTATCACAAGTTGAGCCTAAGAAACTTGATGATGCATTGTTGGATCCAGATTGGATTATTGCCATGCAAGAGGAGCTGAATCAATTTGAAAGGAACAAAGTATGGGAACTTGTGCCTGCACCAAAGAATATAACCATTGTTGGAACAAAATGGGTTCTGAATAATAAGATGGATGAAGATGGTGTAATAATAAGAAACAAAGCAAGGCTGGTTGCAAAAGGATACTCTCAACAGGAAGGCATTGATTATGATGAGACATTTGCCCCTGTTGCTAGATTGGAAGCCATTAGAATATTCTTGGCATTTGCTGCTCATTCAAACTTTAAAGTTTATCAAATGGATGTCAAGAGTGCATTTCTAAATGGAGAGTTGGAAGAAGAGGTTTATGTGCAACAACCACCTGGCTTTGAGGATCCACATTTCCCAGAATTTGTCTACAGATTGCTTAAGGCACTGTATGGACTTAAGCAAGCTCCAAGAGCATGGTATGATACTCTATCACAATTTCTTCTTGAAAATCAATTTACTCGAGGCACATTGGACAAGACACTGTTTTACAAGAAGCATGGTGATGATATGATCCTAGTTCAAATCTATGTGGATGATATCATTTTTGGTTCTACAAATGAGAAACTGTGTGAGAAATTCTCTAAACTCATGCAGAGCAGATATGAGATGAGTATGATGGGAGAGTTGACATTCTTTCTAGGGTTGCAAGTCAGTCAAAGGAAGGATGGTATCTTTATCAGTCAAACCAAGTACATCAAGGATTTATTGAAGAAGTTTGACTTGGAAGATTGTTCACCTGCCAAGACACCCATGGCCACTGCCACTAAATTGGATGAAGATGCTAAAGGCAAGAGAGTAGATATCTCAGTCTACAGAGGCATGGTTGGTTCTCTACTCTACCTCACTGCAAGTAGGCCAGACATCATGTTTGCTACATGCATGTGTGCAAGGTTTCAATCAAATCCAAAGGAATCACATTTGATTGCAATAAAAAGGATCTTTAGATATCTGAAGGGCACTCCTAACTTGGGATTATGGTACCCTAAGGACACAGGGTTCAATCTGGTTGGCTACTCTGATGCTGATTATGCTGGATGCAGAGTGGATAGGAAAAGCACCTCAGGAAGCTGCCAGTTTCTTGGACAAAGGTTAGTTTCTTGGTATAGCAAGAAGCAACAATCTGTGTCAACTTCTACAGCTGAGGCTGAATACATAGCTGCTGGAAGTTGCTGTGCTCAAGTGCTTTGGATTAGAAATCAACTTAGAGATTATGGACTTGTGTTGGAAAGAATTCCAATCATGTGTGACAACACAAGTGCAATCTCTATAGTTGCCAATCCTGTCAATCATTCTAGAACAAAGCACATTGACATCAGATATCATTTCATAAGAGAACATGCAACTAATGGAACCATTGAGTTGCATTATGTCTCTACAGATAAACAACTAGCTGATATATTCACTAAGCCATTAGATGAAGCCACCTTCACAAGGTTGGTAAGTGAGATTGGAATGCTGAATTCTTCAGATTCTGGCTAAGTGAATACATCATCTAGATTGTTGCAGCAGTAAACACTTACTTTATCTAAATCCTCAATATTTTTGAAGTAAGTGTTGGCTGAAATATGATTTATAAATATTTCAAATCTGTTGCATATGTTGAAAATCATATTTTTATTAACTTAAAATTTCTATGAAATTTTGAGAAAATCACTATTTGATTTGCTAGGATATTTTTCAATGAATATGTCTGGTAAATTTTTACAAGATAGTGAAAATCAAATTTTTTATGAGTGATGGGTATAGTTCGATAAGTCAGACTTCTCGAATGATTCACTATTCGACATCTCTAATAAGTCTCATTAGAGTACTCTTGAGTTCTCGAATAGAGTCTTTCTGAGATATCGAATAGAGGAATTCTAGACTTCTCGAATATAGTAACTGAGTTCTCGAATGATTGAGTTCTCGAACACTATATTTGAGTTCTCGAATCATTTGAAAAGGCTGAATTCTCGCTGAATTTTAACCGATTTTGGATTTTTATCTAAAAATTTAATTCACTCATAAAAACACATTTTATTTAATTTAGAATTATTTCTAAGTTAGATAACTGCCAGCTGTGAGTTTCTATCTGCTTGAGTTATCGATTAAGCCATTCTTGACTTCTCGAATAGTTGTTTTCTACTTCTCGAATGCCTGACTTGTCGATACAAAACAGTCTGCTAATCGACAATTCAAGTACTTCATACTTATACAATCTCACATCTATTCGATTCATTTCATTCGATTTCTCAAGCATCTACACTCTCTAAACCCCTGAAACCCTAGCTACGAAAAGCCAAATTTCTTCTTCAACCTTCAATTTCTTTTCTCTCTTCTACACAAATGGCAACAGTAAAGTTCAACACCAACTTCATCGCTCTCACTAGTGATGTTGAAGCACCCAATGCAAATTTCAAGTGCTTTGTGAAATGGATGGCTGAGTCATATATCAAGGATGCACTCTCTGCCAACCCAACTCTGTATCTCGATATTCTGGAACAGTTCTGGAGTACTGCTATTGTGGAGGTTGTAGCCCTGGAAAACGCAATCACTTCCTATGTCATCTACTGCAAGGTTCAAGATAAGGAAATCACTATCACTACTGCAGACATGAACCAAGCACTAGGACTACAACAAGAGTCATTTGACAGAATGGCCACTAACGCAGAGTTGGAGGAATTCTTTGAGTTCATAAACTACTCAGATGGGATTAACCTTGGAAAGCTAAACAGAAAGAATCTGAGAAAGGAGTGGAGCTATGTGTTTGCAACTCTTCTCCAAGTCTTCACTGCCAGGAAATCAAGCTTTGATCAAATCAGTGCACCTGTGCAGCAAATTGGATATGCTTTGGCCTATGGAAAGAAGATAGATGTTGGCCAAATCATACTTCAAGAATTATATGGGAGACTTGGTAAGAACACAACCAAGAGAGGTACTGATATTTTCTTCCCTCGCTTTATTCAATCTGTACTTAATTATAAAAATGCTTCATTGATTGAATTGCCTGGGATTGATAAAAATAAAATAGGCTATCCTAAGTCCATGACCAAACTCATTTTTGGTAACTTGGAAACTAGGAATGATGTGGATGTAAGACTGAACATAACTCCCCATATGGAGAGTTTGTTTAGGACTTACCCCCACAACATGCCAACATTTGATGCAAAATCTAAGTTAGCACAGCCCAAGCAAGTAGAACAAAATGCTAACCCAGGGCCTGCTAACCAACCCTCTCAACCAAACACTCTACCTCTTACTGAGCCAACTGCATCATCCTCTCAAAAGGGTGATGTTAGTAAAAAGAAGAGAAAGGAAGTAATGTCTGCACCTTTAAATATCTTGTCTGAAGCAGCATTAGCTGTTGAATTAGGTCTAGGACGTGAGGAACCTGAGTCACCCTTACACAGAACAAAGAAGAAGAAAACTAAGACCACCTCTTCAGTCACACAAATGGCTGAAGTTGTAAAATCAGGGGCACACAGCTCACTAGGTGTATCCTCTCAACAGGGTGCACCTATAGAATCAAGCATTCTCCCCAATGCACCCTCTTGTATAGAGTCAGCACATGGGAGTGATAAGGCTGGCACAACACTGAGTGGAGAGCACATCACTTTTGAAACTCCCTCTATCTCTTAGGGGGAGTTGCCAAAATCTACTCTAAAACACACTTCTCTTCCAGAATCTAACTCTGAAATTTCTTTGGAACCTGCAACTCAGACAACTGAGATGCAAGGTATTGATCATCAAGAATCCTTTTCGCTTGATGAGCCAATAATTTCAAGTGACTTAGTGCATGACACTTTGTTCACCACTCAGAACCCACATTTAGATGGTGAGGGAATGCATGCTGAGGCATATCCTAATGACACCATCACAAACACAGAGGTTCCCCTAGTTTTTACTAGAGACTCTGTGCCTGTGTCAACTGCTGGTGTAATTCATCCCACTTCTGTGGTGACACCAGTAGTAGAGTCAATCCATCCGGTTACAGAAGTTGCATCTGTAACTGAGGAGACTAGCTTGCCTAGCTCTAGCTCTAACTTCATGTCAACATGGCTGAAGCCTGTGCAACATGACAGTGCTTCAGGATCAGGGTCTGTTCCACAACAATTGATGGTTGAAGCACTTCAAAGCTTAATTGTGGATCAGATTCCTGAGTTCACAAAGATTGCTCAGCACCTTCTCACTGCAGACATGCCCAATCCAGACTATGAGGCTATTCTGTTATGCCATAGGGATGATGTGGAAGTGCAGAAGTCAAAGATCATTGATGATGCTGAGAGAGATGGCAACATAGATGCCTGGTTGCAAGGAAAATATGATATTACTCTCGATGAAGCACTTCAGTATCTCAGGGAGGAATACATCACTTCACTGGGCTCCAATGCAAAATCCCTGTCACCTGGTGAAGTGTATGAAGCTGTAAATGACTCCTACAAGGGTTTCCTCAAGGCTGCACACTATCTTGGCAAGGGAGTCAAAACTGAAGTCAACAGGGTGTGTGATAAGACAGCCACTTCAGTAGCAGAAGTCAAGAGGGCCTTTGATGCTAAATTTCCTCAATTGGACAGTGTGTTCAAGGACATCAAACACTGCAACTCTACCTGCACTCAGGTGGACAATGGGCTGGCTGTGCTAAAAGATGCTGTCACAGGTCTGGGGCATCAATTTCAGAATCTATCTGACCAGACTACAGATGCCAATGCCATGCTGAGGATAATGTTCAAAAATCTTTATGGAGATAGACCAGTGACTGATGTCCCTGTGCATGAATTGTCTAAATATGAAGTGAAGAGGCTGCAGGATCAATCTTTATCTGGCTTCAAGGCCAATGAGTTATTCACTAAGGTCAACACTCTTGAGCAGGAGGTAGCTACTCTCACCAAGACCAATGCTCATCTCACAGAAAAGGTTGCATTGCTAAATGATCAGTTGGACACTCAAGCATCCACCACAGCTGATGTCCTTCTGCATCAACAATCCATGTTAGCTGCTATGATGAAGCATATGGGTCTCCCTCTCCCTGATGAATCTTCAATCCCAAAGGACATTTCTACAGCCTCTGTGCCTGACAACAAGCCTAAGGGGGAGAAGAAGGCTAGGAACTCAAATTCAAAGGGGGAGACAAAGGGAGAGAAAGGCATAATAATCAAAGAGGGTGGTCAACAAAGGGCTTCTAAGTCTCTAGCAAATGTGCCTGGCAAGGAAAAAGCCAAAGTAGATGAGCCTCCATCTATCTTGCCAGTTGTCACCTTACCAACTGTGCACATCACTACTCCTGGAGGACAAAAGCAATCCATAACTACCACAGTGGTTGCAGGGAGTATGCCATCTGACAAACCTCCAATCTCTATATCTGAGAGTGCCAAGCCTGTAGAAGTCAAAGTCGTTACTGAGGCCAAGCTACAAGAAGTTGCTAACTCCAATGACTATCATGATAAAGCCTTCTTGGAGTTTCTGAAAGCCATAAGGGAACAGGTTGGTGACACTCAGTTTTATCTGAGGGAGGTGAAGAAGCAGATAGACTACATCACTGTCATCCCCAAGAAAGTCAACAATATATGGGTCAAGGAGATAGTGATGGTTTCCAAACTAAAGATATGGCATCTAACATACTAGACTCTACAAGACCTAAAGCACTCAGAGATAGATGCCATACTTGAGATCATTGAGAAGAAAAATGAGAACAGCAAGAGTCTGTTTGATGATTTGAGGAATGGTCAACCTACAAGGCTACCAGAAGTGATCAAGAAGCCATGGACAATTATTTATCAGTCTGGTACCAGAATTGAAGATATCAAGCAATTGGTCATTCCTCATGATCTCACCTCCAGAAATCACAGACTAATCATTGCTATCATTGATCAATTACAGAAGAAGGTTGGAGCCAGAAATGCTGAAGAAATTGAGGCACTGCATATCCTCAGAACCTATATTGCAACTGGTGAAATTCCAGAGATGGCTCAACCTAGGAGAAATAAGGATGATGATTCTGAAGACAAAGGTGATGGGAGGAGAAGACATCACAGGAGAGATAAGGGTGATGAAGATAAGAAGAAAAAGGGGGACAAGGATGAAAAGGATGATGATGACCAGGGTAAAACATATGTGAGAAAGAGTGGAAGACAGCAAGCCTTAGGCAATGCTAGCAGTAATCTCACCACAACACAAGACTCTAAGTCTAGGGTGAATACTGTTAGTAGTGACCTAGCAAAATCTACATCTATGGCTTCTGCAACTGTCTTACCATCTCAAGAAAAGAAGAAGATTCAAGTCAAGAAACCATGTGTATGTTTCAGAAAGCAATCTGCTAATGGAATACTACTATGGTCTACCAACCAAGGTCAAAGATTTCTGCCAAGCAACCATGTCAAGAGGATAAAATTTAAACATGCTGCAAGGAGAGTGAAGCTATCCAAATCTAGAGCCCTAACAATCCTTCCAGGATTAAAGCTCCAGCCACTTGATGAAGACTTTGATGAAGAGCAACTGCTATTTCTAAGAGCTCAAAAGATATGCTATGCTACAATTGTGGATGACCACCTTGTAATCAAGTACACTGATGGGAAAGAAATGAAATTCAAACAAGGGGGTTGTCAACATGGGGGTAAATTGTATGAGATAGAAAGAATCATTGCATTGCTGGATTCTAAGGACAAGGTGGAGAAAGTATGGAAGCTGGAATTGATTGACTTTGTGAAAATGAAGAAAGAATATGCTGAGAAGATAAGGAAGGGCTGCTATGAGAAATGGTTAGAAAGGGAGAAAGAAATTGATAGACTGGAGATTGAAGCAGAAAAGCTAAGGGCAAATGGATTGTGTAGAGTTCAGTTTGATCCCTATGTGGTGAAGTATAGGAGGAGAAATGGAGACAATGTCAATATAAGAATGAACCTACTCAGTCACTATCCTGCCAACATTCTGAAGCCAGTGCTTGAAGATTTCAAAAACTCTATTATGATTGAAGAATTGGATGCTATGACAGAAATCATGAGAGCAGTAGATGAGATTGCAAGAAAGGAGAAAGAAAGGAAACAGAAAGCATATGATGATCTACAAGCCAAGGCAATGGAGATGCAATCAAAAGAAAACGGCTAGTACCTCATCATACTGTAAGAAGTATGTATCTTGTAATTTCATTTATGTGTTCAATCAAATCACATACCTGTACTTTTAAAAGTTTTATCTTTAATGTATGTTAGGCTTGTTATCAGACATGAAATTGTGACTAAGGGTCTCACTCACAATTTGGGGGAGATTGTTAGTTACAGAGGCATGCCTGTATACATCTAATAACAAGCCTAATTGTTTGTAATGCTTTGCATTACTTACATGACCTCTTAACTGAGGGAACCTCTAGTTGTAGAGTTTCTGTTTGTATTGTACTTGTAATAGGCATCAAATCCTAGTTGTGTAACTGTACAAATAGAGTCTAGAATAATGCTTGAAAGAAGTTCCATGGTTCATGCCTCAAGCAAGGAGTTAAAGACTGCCAAATAATCACAGTTGGGATTTGAAGAAATGAAGAATTTGCCTAAGTACCAATTCGAGAAGTATATTTGTCTATTCGAGAAGTCCAGCATTCGAGAAGTCAGAGTTTCGATATCTCTGAATACACTGTTCGATATCTCATTCGATATCTCAGGGATTCGATATGTCTACTACTCTATTCGAGAACTCAAGAAGTCAACAAGTCAAGATGGTATTCGAGTTCTCAAAGAGTCAACAAGTCAAAGTTCCATTCGATATCTCAAAGACTCAGAAAGCTATTCGACAACTCGAGGATTCGATAAGTCAAATGCTCTATTCGACAACTCAAGGAATCCTGATGGAAAAGAGCTATTCGAGAAGTGGTTCGATATGTCACTATAACAGTATTCGAGAACTCAGAGTTATCGATCAAGTCAATTCTAGTTCTCGAATCACTTACTTAGTCACTTCTCGAATACATTCTTGGAGACAAAATACTGAAGAAATTGTACAAGTCAGAAACCTGCAACAAGCCAATGCACTTTATGGACCACAACCTGTAACGTGCTCTGGAAAGCCTACAAGGAAGCTTGGAGAGATATAGAAGAGACAAGGAGCTAAAGAAGTGGATCTAAACAGGCTTTGCAAAGTCAAATCTGTAACCGTTTGGACACTTACTCAAAAAGGATAGACAGACTAGAAAGTAATGTGTTTTAGCTACCTTATTTGTAGTAAGCAGGCTGTATCCATGTTCTATAAGGACACAGCCTCACTTCATAACTTAGTAACTTTGTGAGTCAAGTTTTTCATACACTGTAAGCTATATCTCTTTGAGAAAAACGAAGCTGAGAATACTACCATTTGTATTCACAGATTGTAGCAACCTTTATCTAATATACATTAGATTAAAGTGATATTGTGTCTTGTGTTGTTTATTTATCCGCACCTTAATTTCTGCACACACAGGCACTTATCTGCTACACAGACTCAATCCAAGAAAAGTTCAAGAATCCATTCACCCCCCCTCTGTATTCTTTTACCGTGTTCAATACTCAACAAGAGGAAACATTTCTGTTTCTAACTATGTTCCTGCTTTCTTCATATGATCTAAACAGTTTCTTCATTCCTGGATTCTAATAGAGTACCTGAAACTAGATATTGAAATCAGTGATCCACCTGAGAAATTTGAACCTGATTTTGAAAGACTGGTTGATGATTTTATCTTCATTTGTTCTTCAGCTAGTTCTTTTTTATGATTGCAGGTGGGATACTCACGCATATGCATAGGCTTATGCATTCTCGGACACAAGATGCAATACTCTTTCTAGGCTCATGATGGATTTCTTGTTGTTGATTTGAAAAAGCCAAGCACAAATATATGAAAAAAAGCAATTAGCATATGTAATTTTTAACTTTAGTTTTCCGATGTAATAATTGTTGAGAACAATTTAATGTATAAGAAGTGTAACTTTTTGACATTGAATAAAACATGTGTACTTGGATTTTTGGCATAAAGTTGCCTTGGTTTATGAAATGATGATGCTTGGAATTTTGGCTATAGATTGCCTTGTTTATGGTATTTTCAGCATGAATCTACTATTTTTTTTAAAAAAAAAAATGTTACAATAGGGCCCAAATATGTTGCATTAATCTATAAAAAATCATTGCAATTGGTCTCATAAATGTTGCCTTAAAGTGATTTGTTTGCCAACCATTTGCTACTGCAATGATTTTTAAATGTTGCTAAAGACTATAAAATGTTGCTACATGCCTTTATTGCAATGATTTTTAAATGTTGCTATATGGTACTCAAATCGTTGCTAAATCGATCTATTGCAACGGGGTCAGATGCAACGTTGAATTTTTTCACATTCGTTGCAATAGAGTCTACTGCAACGAATATTGGCCTTAAGGCAATGTATTTGTGGTGTTGCAATATGTGATCTATGGTGTAGTGTGTCAAGTATGTGTGACTGCTAAACAAACTAGGAAACTCTTTCATAATGTGGTTAGGGATTCGAATGTGTTAGATTTAGTGCACACTGACATATGTGAATTTGGTGGTGTTTTGACCAAGGAACATAATAGGTATTTCATTACCTTTATAGATGATTGTAGTAGATATTGTTATGTCTATTTGCTTAAACATAAAGATGAAGCACTAGATAAATTCATTATGTTCAAAACTGAAGCTGAAACACAAACTGGTAAAGTACTTAAACGTTTGAGATCAGATAGAGGGGGTGAGTATACGAGTAACTCATTTAATGAATTTTGCAAGAGCAATGGTATAGTTCATGAGGTAACTCCACCATACACACCTGAGTCTAATGGGGTGGCAGAACGAAAGAACAGAACTTTTAAAGATATGATCAATAGTATGTTGATTAATTCAGGGTTGCCTAAGTACATGTGGGGAGAAGCTCTGAATACGGCTTGCCATATTCTGAATAGAGCTCCTCTGAAACATATGGACAAGACACCTTATGAATTATGGACAGAGAAAAGGACTAGTTTAAAATATCTTCGAGTGTGGGGGTGCCTTGCAAAGGTACTTGTCCTTGAACACAAGAGAAAGAAACTAGGACCGAAAACTTTTGATTGCATCTTTCTGGGCTATATTGAAACCACTACGGCTATGAGATTTTTAGTGTTAAAATCTGACATAGACGAAATAGTGGCTAACACTATAGTTGAATTTCGTGATACAACATTCTTTGAGGATGTGTTCCCTATGAAGACTGGTATACCTCAGGGTGTTCCTGATGATGATCTCACTCACACATCGAGTTCCATTCCTGATCATGTGGAAAGGATGACAAATGTGGGGGCAGATCCTGATAGTAGATCTACTCCTGATGAAGTAGAGGAACCTAGAAGGAGTAAGCGTGCTAAGGTAGTCAAGGATTTTGGAAGTGATTTTATCACTTACAATATCGAGGATGAACCTTTAACTTTTCGACAGGCCATGGATTCTTCTGAATCAAGGTACTAGAAAGGTGCTGTAAAAAGTGAAATTGACTCTATTGTTTCTAATGGAACATGGGAGTTGGTTGATCTACCTCCTTGGTGTTGTACTATAGGATGTAAATGGGTCTTCAAAAGGAAGATAAACCCGGATGGCTCAATAGATAAGTATAAGGCTAGGCTAGTAGCTAAGGGCTTTAAGCAAAAGGAGGGCATTGATTACTTTGACACATACTCTCCAGTTGCTAGAATGACAACAATCCGAATGCTTATAGCATTGGCTTCTGTACATGGTTTTATCATCCATCAAATGGATGTAAAGACAGCTTTTCTTCATGGTGAACTTGAAGAAGAGATTTATATGGATCAGCCTGAGGGATTTGTTACCTCTGGTAATGAAAGAAAAGTATGTAAGTTAATCAAGTCTATATATGGCTTAAAACAAGCTCCAAAGGACTGGCATAAAAAGTTTGATGAAACTGTTTTAGAATCAGAATTTGTAGTTAATGAAAGTGACAAGTGTGTCTATTACATGGTTAAAGGAAATAAATGTATTATTGTGTGCCTATATGTGGATGACATTTTGTTGTTTGGAACCAATATTGAGATTATTAACGAGACAAAAAGGTTCTTGAAAAGGCATTTTGAAATGAAGGATATGGGAGAGGCTAGTGTGATTCTTGGTATCAAGTTGACTCAGTCAACTGATGGAATAACCTTGCCACAATCTCATTATATAGAGAAATCTATACTTGAGAAGTATGGTTATTCAAATTGTAGAATCGCAAGTACTCCGTATGATCCTAAAATTGCCCTTGTCAAGAATAGTTCAGGAGTTCCTGTGTCTCAGTTAAGGTATTCTCAAATTATTGGGAGTTTGCAGTATCTTGCTAATGGTACTAGGCCAGATATTTCATATTCAGTGTCTAAGTTAGCAAGATATACAAGTTGTCCAAACAAGACTCATTGGGATGCTCTTGATAGAGTACTTAGATATCTAAAAGGCACCATATATCTTGGTTTGCATTACAGGAGGTTTCCTGGAGTGCTAGAGGGATATAGTGATGCAAGTTGGATAGCTAAGAAGTCTGGTTCCAATGGAGTGACTGGATATCTGTTTACCCTAGCGGGAGGAGCAGTGTCTTGGAAGTCTTCTAGACAGACTATTATAACTCGGTCTACTTTTGAGGCAGAGTTGTGTGCATTAGATGCCACGGGGACTGAGGCTGAATGGTTACATGGACTTATGTCAATGTTACCTGTAGTAAGTCGTCCACTTCCTGCTTTTGCTGTTTATTGTGATAGCCGTACAACTATCGACAAGATAAACATCAAGAAGTATAATGTGAAAACAAAGAGACATATCCAAGTTAGATTGAAGTCTATAAGGGGTTTAATGTCTTAAAGGATTATTGCTGTTGAGTTCATTGGAACTCAAGAAAACCTAGCTGATTCTTTGACTAAGGGACTTGAGCATGATGTTGTCCTTAAGTCTAGGTTGGGGATGGGACTGTTAGCCCATAATGATTCATCTACAGCGGGAATCCAATACACATGAGAGGAGATCCCTCGAAAGTGTATTCAATGTGGTAATAACAAGTTGTAAGGGTGAATTGGTTGTACCTTTAACTACATAGATTGATACTTACGTATCTGGAGTCTATCCCCTGTAAACCTAAAAGGTATTGTAACTGCCAGAATAGCAAGAGTTATTTGAACTCTGAATGGGGTCAAGTCATATGACGAGATGCTAGCAGTACATCTCTGGAGATGCCCAGCTAAGCGAATGTAATTGTGTGGTCGCAATTAGAGGAAAGGGTTATTCCTTGAAGCATTCGATGAACAGGATCGAGACATGACCATTAACGTCTCAAAGCCGTAGATTGACACCATAGCCTTTGACTTATCGTCGTCTATGGAGTGTGGTTACACCAAACGGATAAAGATTCAAGGTGAAACATTCCATCTGAATCCGGTAGCCATCGAAGTAGAGGACTTAGGAGGGTTCAAACCTGGAAGGGTACCTACTCTGAAAAACAAGTCATGATGAGAATCGATATGCATTTTTTGTATGGATTCGTGGGGTTCGTGGGGGATTGTTAGAAAATGGAAAGTTTGAGACATAATTATAATATGTTCTTGATGTAATTTCCGGAAACTAACAAGTGGAAGTTGTTCCTTGTAATGAGGACTTAAACTTTCATGTTTGGATCTAAGACATTTTCTTAGTGGAATCCATAAATAAATTGAGTTGAAAGAAAAATTGATTATTGGTTTATTTTAACAGGTTTCAGATTTATTTGTTGCAACAGTACTGGAAATTTGGATCAGTATTTGAATTAAATCCTGATGGAAATTTGGATCAGTACTTGGAGAAAATCCTGATGGACTTGGTCAGACATCAAATACTGATGGGCTAAATCCTGATGGATATCAGTTCCTGATGAGTATTAAATCCTGATCCTGATGGACATTAAATTCTGATATTACTGATGACTAAATCCTGATGCTACTGTAACTGAAAAATAAATCCTGATGCAGTTAATGCAATTAAATCAGAATATTTACTTTCCTTTTATGGAGTATCAGTTACATTTATTTTTGGTATTATATATACAATACAGAAAGAATGAACGTTGTGGTGAAGAGATACGTCCTAAGGATAGAAACGATCCGTTTTCTTCTTTCTCTGTTCTCTCACGAGACATACAAAAGAAATACATAATTCTCAGGCGAACTGAGGTGCTGGTCGCTGTTGATCACTGGTGTATTTGTGAACCCATTGATCGGTGCTGTTTTATCCTGGAAGTGATATTGCTGCAACCCAATCACAACGTAAGTGGGGCAATAATCTCTTCAAGAACATCCAAGTCTTCTCGAAGGGCTTGGTGACTCAGCTGATTTGTTTCTCTCTTGTTGCCTTTGATAAAGCTATTGTGAGAGATAAGTTCTCTTTTTTTTTTTTGAAAAAAATTTAATTCATTAATGATAAGTCATACGACATCTACAAACATAGTCGAGTCGAATCAAACGTAAAAAGAAACAATAGCTGATTAATCTATTTTTCGAGATATAATCATGCGATTTGTTGAAGATGATATATATGCGATTTGTTGAAGATGATATAATCATGCGATTTTCGAGATATATTCTTTTCTTGTTATATGTCAGTCTCTGATTATATTGTTTTACCTTCGTGATTTGTTTTGTTAATTGGTTAATTGTCTGTTCTTATTTAATATATATCACTGCCTCATTGTTGCGTTGTTTAGTTAATTATACCCAACAATAAATATATTATAAAAATTGTTATATTATATTATTTATAATCGAGATGGATCAGGTTTCCTTGCAAGAAGGATTTTCCATTTCTCCCGTAAAAAATCTACTAATTATCCCTGTAGATTTATAAGATTCCTCTTAAAGAAGATAGATCGAACATATATCAACTACTGCCTCTAAAACCTGAATAATAATACGAGGCTAAGGTTATGTTTGGTTCAAGGGAGGTGAACGGATGGGAGGGTATGAGGCTAAGGCTATGTTTGGTTCAAGGGAGGGGAGGGGTTTTAATGGAGAGGAGGGGATGGAGAGGGAAGGATTTTAATAATATTTATGTTTGGTTCAAGGGAGGGGAGGGGATTCATTTTTTGTTTGGTACAGGAGGGGAGGGTTTTATGAATAAATTACATTTAAAACCTTCATATATGTAAAGAGAATATAAATTAGAATTACATATGTAAGGGTATTTTTGTCCAATAAATGTTCCCCCTCCCCTCCCCTCCCCTCCCCTCCCCTCCAAAAAAAACTCTAAATTGGAGGATAATAAAATTAAACAAAAGCTCCCCTCCCCTCCCCTTCCCTTCCCTTCCCTTCCCAATTTTGAACCAAACATGATTTTCAACCCAACCCAAAACCAAACAGGGCTAAGGGATGTTAGTACATCAATTCACTTGTTTTGGTATAAAAATGTCTGTTCTAGGAATCAAATTATTAGAATTTCAATCATGATAGTAACTTGCTATTATAGTCCTACGTATATATAATGCATTAAGCTCCGGGTCCTGCTTCGAATAATTAATATAATCTGATATTTCTTTCAATAATTAATATGAGATTTCGTATAAAAATATATAAATAAACTTATCTAAAATAATGATAGGTGTCCATATCATTTGTTTTATAACCCCCACTTGCAGAGATGAAATACTACTCTTTCGATAGAAACATTACTCTCATTATAATTTTAAGAAATATCAGTATTATTTGCTGCATTTTTATGTAATAATCAATTTTTTTTAAAAAGTACAATATTTTTTTTTAATAATTAGACTTATATAGCTTACAAAATGAGTATCAATTCTAACAAATCTCGGAATACGAGTCGAACCTAAAAACTAGAACGACAAGAAATAAACTCTTTAACATTTGAATTATCTACTCGCGCTCAAAAAGTATAATAATGAACGATGAAATCCAAACAATTCAATTCGCACCTAATTAAGCAACACACAGAGAGAATATATAATTTTAATCAAGGCTGAAACACCAAACTCTTGTCATTGAATTATGGATCATCCAAGTTGCACAGATAATCTGATAGATAAGCCTACGTGACTAGAAATATTAAACTCAGGATGCAGATTGATGTGAGTGGCCAGGTGCAAGTGCAAATCGCAATCTGAACTTCATAATCATATAAAATTCCCGGTAAGATACTAGTCCGTGAACAATTAGTTAATTGCTTAGTGGATATTCGTATTCCACTATTCATCATGGTTCTAAAAATCCCCGATTTAGTCGATTAATTCCCGATTAATCCTTTGTAAGGTAACCCACCGATTCGATTTTTGAAATCCGATTAATCCTATGAATTTATTTAAAATGATATGTTTAATTGTAAATTAGACTAATATATTAAATATTATTATAATATCCGATTTATACTCCGATTAATCCTTCCGATTAATCCCCGATTACCCGATTAATCTTAAATCGGTACCTCAACCGATTTATACCGATTACTGATTTTTACAACCATGCTATTCATACAGAAAGATTTGGCAATAATTTCAATTCGGTTTATTAAATTCTAAACATTATTTTTAAAATTATTGAATAATTGACCGTTCAAACCTCTTTACACTTCTCTTTTTAGTAATTTTCCAGTCGTGTTAAATTTTTATATCTGGGTGGGTTAGGTGCATAATCTTTGCCACAGAAAGTATTTTTTTTCAATTTTTTATCAAGAAAACAAGTACTCTTATAAAACAGATTTAAACACTTTTGGCGTCCCTTCGATCAGTTGACAAGGAGTCTCCACCAACCTACATAAGGTTTAATCTTAAAAGTGATATTAAAAACTTATTTTTTCAACCAAATATTTAAAAATCTAAACGATTCTTCAAAAAAATAAACAAAAAC
This sequence comes from Kitagawia praeruptora, assembly GCA_037693485.1. Lineage (NCBI taxonomy): Eukaryota > Viridiplantae > Streptophyta > Magnoliopsida > Apiales > Apiaceae > Kitagawia > Kitagawia praeruptora. The sequence continues at coordinate 23,304,620 of CM075350.1, read as the reverse complement.
GATAGAAACAATTTAATGAACAAGGCATTTCGAAGCACAAACAAACACTACAAATACAAACAAAGAGATTTTTCAAGTGATCAGTTTGTCTCAATCAACATAAATAAATATGATTAGTACTAAGAGTAATATTTCCAAGCATGGTGCGCTAAAATAACCTTGATGCAGCCATTTGTGTTTCTCCTAATTGCGATCCAAAGTAATAATTTTCAAACTAGTCTCTATCGAATGTTCTTCACTGATTTCAAGGTTAATGGCCTATTTAGCTTTACTTCTTTCGGCTCTAAAGACGCCATTATTTATTAATCAATTGAAAATCCCACTCTTGATCACCCTTTTTACCCAGATGTTATGACTCTTTTCAGTTTGTTCCTTGCTTCTTCTAAACTTAATCACACAAAATATTAGATAATGAGTAATGAGTAATAGGTTTAAGCCACCTTGCCACGCAACACCAATAATTAGCAGTAGAGTTCGACCTGTAGCCCTATAAATATAATAAACAATCAAGACAACTTTGAATGCAAATAGAAGTTTAGTATATAGTCTTCAAATTATATATCAACATAATTTTATGTTTGCATTAACGCGTATTAGTCGCTTGTATGCGACAAATAAAAGATTAACTTGTAAGCATCACTGGCTCATGCAATGCATATAAAGATATTATGCATGCTACAGAGGAACAACTTATTTTGTAAGAATCTTTTACTTCATGAATAGTGAAATAAAAAAATTATTCGATCATACTGATCCCATTACCACATTAATAGTTGCGGTAAGACTAGAACTCAAACCTATGATGTTGTCATGGAGAGGGTAGGAGCGATGCTTCTGCCACTAGGCAACCCTAATCCCCTATAACTGCTTTAATCAAAGGGAACATGCTATCTTCTGCTGTGATCCCATCCTAAACCTGCATTTCCTTTGTTTCCCACTGCCTGCAATGGTTCCATCAAACCCTTTACACTGCTGCCAAGTGCCTCTCCCTGCACAATAAGATAAAGTTCGAGGTTATTCAATATGTGACTGTTATCAACTTCTAAAAATGCCCATTTCCAAGGTTTATGTTTCCTTTGCATGGCAAAGGTTGTATGCATGCCTATATACAAGATCATGAATCCATAGTAGGAAAAAAAACTCAGAACTACCTACAGATCATCCAAAAAAAGTCAGTTTGCACATGTAATTCAATTCCATTTTTTATAAATGATCATAAAAACCACATCCAATCAATCTAACTTGGTCGAACATAAATTTTTATGTCATCCAAGGAATACCAACGAAACACAGTACAGTAGAACCCCTCTAAATTAATACTCGTTAAAGTGATAACCTCTCTAAATTCATAAAAAGTTTCGGTTCCAAGTCGGGACCAGTATTTAAATTTAATAAACCTTTTTATCATGATATTTAATATTTTTAAGAAAATCGTAGTGTTAAATATCGGTCACAACTTTCGCATAAAATGATATTTTTGATAAAATACACATTTTTATACATTATATGAATATGAAAAATATTTATGGTAACATTTTGACAGAGTTTTTCTTGTCTAGGAACTTTTAAACCATTTATTATCATCTTTATTGTCTTTAATTGGTCACTGTGATTTTCGTATGATGGAAAATGTTCATAGAAATAAATAATGTTACTGAAGTTATAACTAATATTTTGACGTAAAAGTGCTAATGTACATACTTATAATATACATTCCCGAATTCAAAGATATCATATACATTATACAGTATATATTATTGTGTGTAAAATAAATATTAATTATTTTAAAATTGAAAAAGTTGAAACCTCTCTAAAGTGATAATTTTTTCCGGTTCCAACGGTATCAGTTTAGAGGGGTTCTACTGTACATATTAAGCACACAACGAAGTAGCAACGAATCAACGATGCCATCCTTAACTAAGTTTATTATAGTACAACTACAAAAACTGCATTTTATGTTGAAATTACCTCTTGCCAGCCCATGCTTTCTAGAATTTTTCTCGCGTAACTACCAGCTCCAAATGACATGTTCAAGGATTCAGCTGCGGCCACCTCGTGATTATCAGAAACAGGGGAAGATGGTGCCGCATCAACAGGAAAGCGCGAACTTTTTTGCCCTGGACCCACTCCAAAACCACCATGCAAGACTCTTCTCTCAGCAGCTCTATCTCTATATGCCTGCTTTGTATTCAAACGTTGCAAAGCCACAAGTGACATGAGCAAACTAGAATTTGGAATAGCGTATCAATATATGGGAATCGCAAGTGCAAGTATACAATAGCATCATACGTATAGTTTTTCAATTTTTGTCTATCTGTCTGTTTAATTGTCCATGAATATCCTCACATCAACTTACTCTGTTTTACCCAGCAGGCAGAACATTTCAGGTCTAGGTAAGTTGTATCTGATCTTTAATTTTAGTATCTGAATTTCAATATACAACACACTTAACATATCCATAAATGCTAAAAGCAACTCATGTTTCCAGCATATATAATTTACAAACTGATACATCCATCGAATATAATGTCATGAGTTTTATGGAAAACACTAGACTATTTCCAATTGAATAAGATACCTTTGGGGCTACAGAGAGCTTCCCAGGTACCAAAGAATCCATGCGAACAGGATTCCCTTGTATTATTGTTGATTCAGAATTTCCACCTAATTTACATGGTCTTTTAACTGGTCTATTTGTTGACAATTGAGGGTAACCCCAATCTTTCGTTGGGTTGGAAGAATCATAAGCTTGCATGGATGCCAAGTATTCGGCACTCGGAGTCTTCAACTTATATACCTCGCCTGTGTAGCGAAAACAAAGTATATCAGTATGCTTAGATATTCAAAAGCAAGTAATCACTATTTCTTATTTAAATGCAATTCAATTCTTCCGCGACCCCTCCACTAGCAAAAAAAAAACGTAAGCACTATTTTTATGAAGGGCCGGAATGTCAATTTATCATATCATACTACGATTTCATAAAGAATTATTTCCCCCAAATATATTATGAAGCATGTAGACCAAGCGAGTTGTAGATTTCCCTACGTATATGAAGCATGTAGAAAAATATTGAAATAAAAGAAAAGTCAATTATATCCCAAATTGATGAAAAATGCCAAATGTGAAATAAAAATGAGAAATATGGCAAACCTGATGTTACTCGTACCAGGTCAAGACGCACTTCGCATATGGGAGCAGTTTTCAGTAGACCACTTCCTGACGGCATTGAAGGATGGAGCTTTTTAGACCGTCTCACCAATCTCCCAACCAGCCTGGCAATCTCACCTTTTCCATTTCTTTTAGTTCCTCTCACCACTTTCCAATCCCACAAGTCCACTACAGGAAAAGCCATCACCTGTTCATCAGATTCAATCACTTGACCATACTGTGCTCGCCAGTTCTCTTCATCCTGCGAAGTACCTAAAAATGCAAACATGTATTACTCAGAGAAATATCATCTGCTTACCTGCTGGCTTACAGGTGCAGACACAGAAAGAGCTACATGTACAAGATAAGGAGATGGTCCACTATATCTTTTTGCTAATAAATCACCTCTATAAAACTGATTTTTGGATTTTTACAGAAAAAGGTCTTCGAAATACATATTTAACTGTCCCTATACGATACAAAAGAAATATCTTGCAAATGAATACATGACAAATATCTTATAAACGGAGAAGACATTAAGTAGATGTCTAAATTTTAGGTAGATAAAGAGATAGGAAGAGACTAAAACAAACACTTGTGATAAACTAAGTCTTGCACTTGCGACAATAACAAAATATGTGCAGTTCATTGTGATATTGAACTAATAAATACCAGATTATACGGTAAGTTCAATATGAAATTTAGAAAGAGAATTACTTATACCGGAACAATATATATAAATTTGCTAAATCAACCTTGTCTAATACAAACCTTCAACACTTAAATCATTTTCATCGGGGATCCATTCTCCTTCTTCTAGTGTGTAGGCATCATCAGTCCTTGCACCTGATAAAAATAGAGCTCTACGGTCTCATGAAAATATAACACCCTTTCCAAATTGGAATAAAAATATTTACACATACCTTCAACTGAACATTCGAAACTCTCAACGCCATTAATTTCTTGAAGCATCCTCTCATCAGAAGCCGTTTTTGTGCCACAAGGAGCATCGATTGCGTGATTGGAATAACCCGATAAATAAAGTTCAATAAGAGTATCTTCTAGCCTACAATAGACCAATTTTGTTTTAGGCAAAATTATTTATTAGAAAAAATACAAATATCAATTTGCGGGGAAAAACTAGAAACATACCATTCAGATGGCGGAGGTGGATTTTCCGGTAGTTCATTGTCCATGCTGTCCATGTTGCCTGACAATAATAAGAAGTAAAATTTTAAAAACAAATAAAGTGGAATGGCTAGGACATTCAGGTGTAATAACCAAAGAGAAACTGATAAGAGGAAAAGCAAAGGAAAAGAGTGGAAGAAAATAAGCAGACACACAGAAACACATTTGGGTATTATGGCTTTTATCCCTACAAGTGCATTCGAAATTTACAACTAAAACATGAAAAGTTTGAAGGAGACTTCTGACAAGTTCTGATTTCATTAATATAATTTACAGCCAGAATTGTAACGCTACTAGAGTTTTCCTGAATCTTTGTATTTTTCATATCATATATCACGTTTATGAACGGAAATGACTATTCTAAAGGTGACTATTCTATATAAAAGAGCTTATCTACAACAAAATTTTAGAAATACACTGTACACATGCTTACTGGTGTTAGATTTATCGGGATGTGTTTCCATAGTATTATCATAACCCTTAGAATCTCCATTTTGTAACAAAGTGTGATCAAGATCCTCACTAAATTGGGCACAGATTCCAGCTTCATCTTGAGTCTGAGATTTGAGCATGAGTTACACAGTAGCAAAAGACTTAGGGCAAAAAAAAAGAAAGAACAAAAGCCGAATAATACCTGGACAGATTCTAATAGCACATAATTTCCATTTTCGAATTTGTAGTAGAGTCCATCACTAGTACTATAGTACCAGCCAGCGTTTGGATCATGATAAAATCCACTACTGCAGTAAATCAGATGAAAACAGAAATCCACAAATTACTGTACATAAAAGACTCCTGCGAAGTACTATATATCATTTTCTTACAAAACTTCCCCCCACACCTCACAAACCACGGCATATTGACTAATGTACAGAAATTACATCGAATCGATAATAGCAGATTAGTGATCCCCTATAAATTCCGCACTAGTCATAAACCGGACGTGCTTAGTAATTATCCTAGTTGGATGTGCATACTCCTATAAGACTACATCAGTATAAATTAGTACTATCATTTCGTGATTAAAGAGGCGAAAAATCGAAAACCAAAATCGAAACTCAAAATCACAGCGATAACGATAAATGTAGAAATACAAATATGGACACATAGTCACTACTTACGAATGATTAATTTAGCTTAAATTTACGCGAATTGGAAGCAAATAACAATATCAATTAGGCAGGTAAAGTTTGGAAACCCTAATAATAACAAACAAGCAAAAGAAAGGAAATAACACACATTTGTGTGTGTGAAAAAGTACCTAGAATGGTAATAAAGGTGCGAATGGGGGTCCCACACGAAGGATGAAGCAGCAGCTTCATCTTCATTCACTTTCTGGTTGTCTTCCATTCCCGCCATCGAACACCTCTGTTTACAAACCCATTCGTTAATGTTATGCTATATGACCAATTTTCAAATTGCACATATCTTTATGTGCAGTGGAGAGCCCAACGAATTTTGGTAGATATAATGCGATGGGCTCCGGAGTCCGGCCCATGTATTTCTCTCGGACCGGACTCGTAACGGGAGATGGGAACTGTAGTACTGCACTGGGAGCTCGTTAATATTACTCATATCCACAAATAGAATTTTTGTGAATTATATTGATCACCTTTTATCCGCAACTAGGATGGGCATTCATCCCGATCCGTTCGATTCCGATCCAATCCCTGCATCCCGATCCAATCCCTGTATCGAATGAGGTGGGAAATTGGGAATTTTTTCGGGTACGGGTCGGGGAGCGAAGACAATTTAAAAAAAAAACGGGGAGCGGGCCGGGGCCGGAATTTTATGTCTCTCCGGCCCGATTTTCTTCACCCAACCTGATTCTCAATCCACGACTCGATTTCACCACATTATAGTATATATAATTATATATATTAATCATATATTAATATATACGAATTTCCAATACTTTATATTGGAAATAAAATTATATTTTAATCTTATATGTTTGTCTTTCTAGTAGTTAAATAACTTCATTTTCATGTTATTTATAATTGTTCATTATTTAACTAAAAGTTTTTTTATCTTAATTCAGTGCATATGAGCTACTGCTTTGTAATGTTTAGATTTTAAAAAGAAATTTTAAGAGATAACAAATATGCATGTGAATATGAAGATATACTTATTATGAGATTAATGGTGATGAAAAAACGTGGTAACTTAACATCTAATATAGTCATAATTGCTAATTTCGCTATATATCACAAGAAAAAACTATTTCAAACTATAGTTAGTTTTTAGAATTATTTAAAATATTATTTTTTTGTTTAAAATGAAATTCCCCACGGGGATTCTCGTTACCCGTTTAGGCCGGGGACGGGGAATAAACAATAATCCCCGACGAGGATCGGGCCGGGGACGGGATCGGGTTTGAATTCGGGAATGGGGTGGGGATCAGTGGCGTAGCCAGAAATTTCATTTAGTGAGGTCAAATTTTTTAAGGTCAATCACGGTAATAAGATTTTTTTGTGATTATAAACTGGGGATAGCACTCCCCGGCCCCGAATTGCCCCGATGCCCATCCCTATCCACAACTGGTATAGTGGTATTTATTTGGCCGGGTTTTGAGTATTATTATTTTGTAAAAATGAATTACAGTTATTGTTATATAATAAGATAATTTTTTTTTTATGGACTTTAATTATATATTTTAGTTAAGTACATTAACTCAAAAATATTGAATATTAGTATATTGTGTTAATAAAATATTAAATATATTGGATGAAAAGATTATGTAATTGATTTCAATTCTTGCCATAAATTAGAACAAAAATATAGTAATGCTAGAGAATTAAACAAAATCTCAAAAAAAAAAAAAAAACTTTTCAAAATGATGCGGCAGAGTTTAGTTAAAATGAGAGTTTTAATTGATGGGTTGATATGAATGCATGCGGGATTCATATTATTAAACATACCATCAACCAATAATAAGATGACACGCGACATTTGGAATAATTATTTGGAGATTTTGTTTGATTTTCTAACATTTTCCAAATTTTATAAAAAAAAAATTAGAATCATGTAAGGGATTCATGTGTCTGGGATGACCTCAGGAGAAGTTCTCCTGAGGTTAAAAGTTTTTCATTACAATTTTAAGGGTGTTTAGGTAAATTTACTGAGAAAAAAATTAATATTTACAAAAATGGTCCTGTGGGCCGTTTAATTTATAGGTTATTTGTGTTATAAATTCAGGAGAAATCCCTGAGTACAACCTCAAAAGCCCATTTTTCTCATCATGTAATTATTTCAAATATGGTATGATTATGTAATAGCATATATTTGGATAGTACAACAACATATGTATCTATATATATTATAATTCTTGCAGATCGGAAAGTTACCACTTACCAGAAGTGTTTAAGATATTTTTCTTGAATTTTTGATTTTTTGATTTTTTTTGTTACAATTATTTTATTGCATTAAATAGTTCTTAATAACATATTAATTAGTCATTAATTATACCTAATAAATATGTATTAATTTTTTTTATTTAAAAAATAATAAAACTTTATTTGAGCCTTATAATTATTATTTCAATATTAAATATTAATTACATATATAATTAAGTTTATTTTTGGTTAAAATGATGATTAAAAATTGTTTACATTGCGTTCTTTTTTATTCTCTATCGAATACCACTCCAATTTCTATTCAGATAATTGTAGTATAGACGACCCTTAACTTCTGAAGCAATTTTTTTTATTAGTGATTATGAAAATCGTAATAAATTGTAGAAGTATATAAATCTTCGCTTAACACCTGTGATAAAAATTATACAAATAGTTTTCTATTTTTACGCATTACTAAATTACACATGGGTTATGACCAAAATCGATAAAAAAGTTTTACACCAGTTGTTTATTATATTATGTCAAAATAAATTAATACTCTAATTAAATAGATTCTTACACTACTATAGAACTTGTATGTTATAAGATGGGTGTCCGCTTTAAAACGTGTTATTATATATAATATTTTTAACTTTTAATCGTAAAGATTATGTTTGTATTATAATTGCTAATTTTGATGTTTATGATAATTTTGAGATTATAAAAATATTATATATAAAAAGAGAGTATCTTCAAACTTATACTTTATGTAAATTGTTTTGAATAATTTTAAAAAAAAATCTTAAGAGGCCAATCAGTTTTTATAACGAAAAGTTACGAGAAGCGTTCAAGATATTTTTCTTGAATTTTCGCTTTTTGATTTTTTTATTACAATTATTTTCTTGCATTAAATAGTTCTTAATGACACATTAATTAGTCATTAATTATACCTAATAAATATGTATTAGATTTATTTAATTTTATTTAATTAAAAATTATAAAACTTTATTTGAGCATTATAATTATTATGCACTCAAAACATTGCAAAACATATATATTTTGAAAAAATGTTCAATTAACATTATTATTTTATTCAAGATCTTAAAAATCATATATGATTTGCAAGCAGAACATGTTTTGGAGAACAATACGTTCTGCAATATTTTGTTTGCTGAACATACCTGATTTTCAAGATTTTTAATGAAATTTGCATGTAAAACATATATGATGTTCAAAATTTTCAATGAAATAGATGGTATACTGATTTTCATAGAACATGATTTTCAATAAATAAGTTTTTGCAATGTTTTGATTGATATTGGTCTCCGGTCTCCACTAAAAATGTTGGTCTCCATAGAACTTAACCCTATATATATATATATAGGCAAGTGCTTAAATACAAACCATTCTTAAAATGAGAACCTACAAACCAACACTAAATTAATTATATTTCATTTATTCTAAGGTTCCCGCCAAGGGTACCTTCACAAAAGTTGCTTAAAATAATTGGCTCTATCCAACCAAAAAAAAAAAAAAAAAAACTTGCCGTGGAAATGCGAAGCATTTAAGACAGTAAACGGATGAGTTAGGTAGTCATGAGGGCCGAAGGCCCTCGACACACCCGTCAATCGTCTATTGCCTTTACCATTGATTGCCATTCCTAACAACTTTAGAATGATAAAGGTGCGAAGCGCCGTACAAGAAGGTGCGAAGCACCGTTAACCAGTGAAATCCACTGCCACGTCATCACGTGAACAGTGATTTTTTTTTTTTTTTTTTGTTGGATAGAGCCAATTATTTTAAACGTTTTTTGTATTGGGGTACCCCTAGTTTGGTCATTAGATTAGCTTGAAATATTAAATTTTGCTTGGTTTGTAGGTTTTGTATTTTAAGGAGATTTGTATTGGAGTAGCCCCCTATATATATATATATATATATATAAAATAAAATCGGGGATCGAGGATCGGGGCGGGGATCCCCTAATCCCTGAATTTTTATTAAAATATTCCCCACTCCCCGCCCCGTACCCGAAAAATTACCCGAACAATCCTTAGTGAGAATGCAGAGCAATCAAGTCCAGTCTTTCCTAAGCTTAATCTTGACGAACTTGATCCTGAATGGATTAAAGATTACAAAAAAATTGATTACATAGAGATTGGTGGTGAAAAATGGTATCTCAAAATGGCAATCTACTATGAAAACAACACAGTTGTAGGGTGTCATAATTGCCCTCAGGAGAATATAACAAAACTTGGATTTGAGTATGTATATCGGAACGCAATAAACTTAACCCTGGAGTTCATCACTAGTTCTGAGCACAAGGCTTACACAATCTTTAGAACCTCCACGCCTGATCACTTTGAGAATGAATTTCTTAAGGAAGTCAAAAGCATTACTCTTACAACTCAACAAATGTGTCCAAGTAGCACGAGTATAGTCATCAACGATTGTAAGAAAATGTCTATTTTTATTATAAGTCTGAACTGAATATGGACCCCAGATGTCCACATGTAACACCTGAAATGAATCTGTAAAATGAATAACACTTCGAGGAAAAGGAAGTCTATGTTGACGTGCCTTGGCACAAATTTCACAAGCAGAAATTAAAGACAGACTAGAATTATCAACATTACAAACAGTTTTGAGTTTAGACAAAGACCAATGGCCTAGTCAAGTTTGCCAAGTTTCAGCTGAAATGTTGCCACTACTGTGACTGAGAAAACTTGAAGATGCAGGTGGAGAATGTGTAATAGTTGAAGATGTAAGCAAGTACAGGCCCCTCTGAGAATCACCAAGTGCCAGTGGCTTCCTCAGAGAATGGTCCTGCAAAAAACAGGTGGTAGGAGTGAAATGAATTGTACAATCAAGATGAAGAGATAATTTACTTATTGAAAGTAAATTGTATTTGAAATGAGGAACATATAGTACATTAGATAAAATTATATCATGAATAATTGGAACTGTGCCAGCATGAGATATTTTTGTGATACTACCATTTGGTAATTAAAGATATGTTTAAAGGCTGTATTAAAGGATATAAAGTGGTGAACAAATGTTTCTGAGAACACATGTGATCATTGGCTCCAGTATCTAGGATCCAGCTATTATTATGTGTATTAGAAAAACATGCTAAAAGAGGAAATGTAGAAATATTACCAGCAAAATTAGCTGAGCTCATTGTAGAATCAGTAACAGATGGAGATTGTGCTGATTTTAGTAAATTCATGATCTGAGAACAAATGTCAGGTGAAAAACCAGCAACAGAAGAAGATGTATTAGCATAAGCACTAAAATCCACTGAATTCACAGAATTCCCAGAGTTCACAGTAGATGAATCATCAACTTCAACTTGAGCTTCCATTTTCCTAGGATTAGCAGATGATGATGTTCTGGTAAACTTAAAATAAGGTGAAAACCCATGTAACTTGAAGCACTTGTCAATTGTGTGACCTAGCTTCTTACAGTAGTTGCAATGAACCTTTTTTATATCCATGTTCTGTTTCTTAGAACCCCCACCATAGTTAACATAGCCAGTCTAGAGCTATTAACAACCAATGATGCAGCTTCAGGTAAAAAATGACTAGCAGAATGTATCTCTCCCTGTGTTTCTTCCTGAACTAAAAGACTATAGACTTGACCAATAGTAGACAAGGGTGAACTCATTAAGACTGAACCTCTCATGACATTGAAAGAGTCATTTAGTCCCATTAAAAACTAAATAACTCGCTGATCCTGCTGAAACTTAGACAATTTCTGAGATGCTCCACAAGTACAACCACATGAACACACAGGAATCAAGCTCAAAGCATCAATATCATCCCATAACATCTTGAGTTTAGTAAAATAGTCTGCAACACTGCAATTTCCTTGAGAAATGTCACTAAGCTCTTTGTGTAATCCAAACAACTGAGCACCATTAGAAACTCCATATCTCTCCTCTAATTCATTCCACGTTTCATGTGCAGATGTAGAGTAGATCACACTACGCCCAATTGACTTAGACAATGCACCAAGCAACCAAGATATGACCATATCATTACAACGAGACCAACTCTTATACGTAGGATCAGTACCAATTGGCTTGACAATGGATCCATCAACAAAACGTAGTTTATTCCTAGCTGATAAAGCAATAGTCATAGATCTTTTCCAATTACTGAAACCAGTTCCATCAAACGCATCACTCACCAATTTCATACCAATATTATCCGAAGATTGAAGATGATACAGATTATCTTGACTAAAATGTAAAATAGAACCAGTACCAGCATTGTCATCATGATTATCTTGATTATTATTCTGATTATCGCAAGTTGATGATCCAGCAATGACGATTACTCAATTACAACAGTTTTGAGGTAAAAACAGAGTTAATCGAAGAGAAATGGAAATGATCGTAAAAGAAAAAGATGAATAATATCGTATCTATATAACAATCATAGAAGGATTTTCAATCAAACACAGAACAACTAATCAATCAAGAAATCAAGCAAGATCAAGATATCAAAAGAGAGAGATAGAGATCAAGAGAGATCACAGATCGAAAAAGATGGAAAAAGATCAAGAAAAGATAAAATGAATTAAAGAAGTAACAACGATTCACGATTATAAATAAACAACAAAGAATCGCAGCTTACAACGAGAGAGATTAGAGCGAAAGAGATGAAAGGAATAACAGCGAAAATGCGGAAAATGTAGAGATCGCTATGTTAGTCACAGAGGCATGCCTGTTTACATTTAATAACAAGCCTAATTGTTTGTAATGCTTTGCATTACCTACATGACCTCTTGACTGAGGGAACCTCTAGTTGTAGAGTCTCTACTTGTTTTATACTTGTAATAGGCACCAAATCTTAGTTGTGTAACTGTACTTATAAAGTCAAGAATAATGCTTGAAAGAAGTTCCAAGGTTCATGCCTCAAGCAAGAAGATAAAGACTGTCAAATAATCATAGTTGGGATTTGAAGAAATGAAGAATTTGCCTAAGTACCAATTCGAGAAGTATATTTGTCTATTCGAGAAGTCTAGCATTCGAGAAGTCAGGGATTCGATATCTCAAGACACTATTTGATATCTCTGAATACACTGGTCGATATCTCAGAGATTCGATATGTCTACTACTCTATTCGAGAACTCAAGAAGTCAACAAGTTAAAGTGGTATTCGAGTTCTCAAAGAGTCAACAAGTCAAAGTTCCATTCGATATCTCAAGGACTCAGAAAGCTATTCGATATCTCGAGGATTCGATAAGTCAAATGTTCTATTCGACAACTCAAGGAATCCTGATGGAAAAGAGCTATTCGAGAAGTGGTTCGAAATGTCAATATAACAGTGTTCGAGAACTCAGAGTTATCGATCAAGTCAACTCTAGTTCTCGAATCATTTACTTAGTCACTTCTCGAATACATTCTTGGAGACAAAATACTGAAGAAATTGTACAAGTCAGAAACCTGCAACAAGCCAATGCACTTTATGGACCACAATCTGTAACGTACTCTGGAAAGCCTACAAGGAAGCTTGGAGAGATATAGAAGAGACAAAGGGCTAAAGAAGTGGATCTGAACAGGCTTTGCAAAGTCAAATCTGTAACCGTTTGGACACTTACTCAAAAAGGATAGACAGACTAGAAAGTAATTTGTTCAGCTACCTTATTTGTAGTAAGTAGGGTGTATCCATGTTCTATAAGGATACAGCCTCACTTCCTTAGTCATTAACTTTTGTGAGTCAAGTTTTTCATAAGCTGTAAGCTGTATCTCTCTGAGAAAAACGAAGCTGAGAATACTATCATTTGTATTCACAGATTGTAGCAACCTTTATCTAATAATTCATTAGATTAAAGTGATATTGTGTCTTGTGTTGTTCTTTATCCGCACCTACACCTTGCATACACAAACACTTATCTGCTACATAGACTCGAGAAAAGAAAAGTTCAAGAATCCATTCACCCCCCCTCTGTATTCTTTTACCGTATTCAGTACTCAACAAGTGGTATCAGAGCGGGCTGTTTATTCAAAAATAGAAAACGATCATGAGTTCGAATACACCAAAGACTACAGGAACGGTGAAGGTCCCTAAGTTTGACAAAGAGAATTATAACCTCTGGAAGATAAAGATGCAGTTGTTCATCAAAGCATCTCATCACTTGTATCCTGAGATTCTTAAGAATGGTCCATTTGTTCCCCAACAGGAGATTCCTGAAAAGACTGTTGGAACCACTACTATTCCAAGATCTTATGTGGCTAAGGATCCATCCAAATGGACAGAATCAGAAAAGGACATGGTTGCCCTTGACAGTCACCTCATGTTGCTGATTATAGATTCCATGGACATGTCAATGTTTGCAAACATTGCTTCATGTACCACTGCCAAAGAAATGTGGGATCACATTGAGGTGTTATGTGAAGGAACTGATGAGGTCAGAGAAAACAAGAAACAGATACTGGTCACACAGTCTGAGGCTTTCATGGCACAGCCCAAGGAAAGCATTACTGAGATGTTTGAGAGATTTCACAAGCTAGTTACAGAGTTGCAGATGAATGGCAAGGTTTACAGTACCAAGGAGTTAAACATGAAGTTTCTGTTATCCTCACCAAACCATCTAGAGCAAAGGGTCATTTCTCTAAGGGAAAGAGATTTGAACAAAGTTACATATGATGTGCTCTATGGGGTTTTAAAAACTCATGAGCTTGAGTTGCTTTAGAAAAGGGCTATCCAAGCCAATCAGGGCAGAATGATAAACACATCATGTGCCTTGATTGTCAACAAATCTATTCAAGACCTAGAAGCATCTACAAGACAATTAAGGATTGAGGAGGTAGTAGAAGAGGAAGAAACTGAACCTGAGGTAAGTGAACCTGTTGAGGAGAAGGAGGAAGATGAGTTCTATACTCTTAAAGAACTGGATGGGATGGAAAACACTTCATATGCTTTCATGGCCAGAAAATTTCCAAACATCAGATTTAAGAGGAACCAACCCTTCAAACCTAAAACCCAAAACCATTCATTCAACAAGAGCAAGGCACCTGTGAAACCAAACAAGAATAAGTTCAAAACCAGCCATGTGGATAGGTCATCTGTAAGGTGCTATAGATCCAATGACCTAGGGCATTTTGCCAGTGAATGCAAGAAGCCTAAAAAGAAGGATAGAGATTATCTTGAGCTCGAAGCTAAGTATGAGGCCCTTCTGAAAAAGCAGACACAAGGTAAGGCCTACATAGCTGAAGGGAAGTGTTGGGATGATTCTGACAGTGATAGAGAGGAACAAGAATTCTGCAATTATGCCTTGATGGCCAATTCCAAGGATGACACATCTCCATCAGACCCTCAGGTACCATCTCTCACTACTATAGACATGTCTGTTTCAGAGTATAAATGCATGATTGAACAACTATCTGTTGAGATATTTAACATTCATACTAGTATGACTATTGCTAATGAAGAGATTACTAAACTGTCTACTAGAAATGAAAGGTTAATAAAAAAGAATGAGGAACTTGAGCTAACTGCTATGCAAGTAGAAAACCATAAGAAAGAAGTTGAATATCTGCAGAATAAGGTTTTGTGTGCTAGTCAGGTTGAAAAGGCTCTTAGGGATGAATTAGCTGAAAATGAATTCAAACTGAAAACTTTCAATAAATCATCTGGTCTAGTGCAATCCTACTGTGAAAAAATTGAAGCAAAACCCAAGGCTGCTATTGGACTTGATTATGACACTCTTAAACAGAGAAGAGGCTATGCTATCATTAAAGATGACACAGTTGTTCATGAGGAAGTGCCTCACACTTTGAAAAAGGCTGAAAATCCAATTTTTAAGGAATCAACATTTGAAATTGATGAGGATGCCTTACTCATCAAACAAATGTTGAATGATGAGGATGAGGCACAATCCAATGAACAACAAGCATCTTCCAAGAGTGAGAGTGTCAAGTCAAAGACCAAGGAGCCAGTAGGTGATAAGATAAGACCCAAGAAGTTTGTTTCAGCTGGAAAGAGTGAATCAGAGAAGAAGGTGACTAAGAAGAAACAGAACAGAAATGGCAAGTTAGGGATTAACAAAGATAACAACTACACTTATATGCCTAATGCCCCTAGGAAAACTTGTCAGAACTGTTTCAGTACCAATCATTTAACTCATGCATGCAAGAAACCTGCTGGTAGTGTATCTAAACCTTTCTATGATTTTTCTGTGCCTCTAAGACATAGAGATGCATCATTTTGTGATAAATTTGACTGTATGCCATGCAATATGAATGTTATGACTAGTTGTTTCAATCTGAGAAGGCAATTCATTGATGGTTGTATCAGTCACAATTCTCACACACTACATCAGGTCAAAGTCTTCGAGTCCTCCTAAAGCTAGGAAGGTACCTCTGTCACCTAAGTCTGAAACCTCAGGTTTTAAGACTTCTAACAGTGACAAGAAGACTAATGCCAAGGAAGTTGACAAGCATGTTGTTTATGATAAAACTGTTTCTAAGTCACATGGACCCAAACTTGTTTGGGTACCAAAGGAGAAGTAATACCTTTGTGTTTGCAGGGCAAAGAAAATGAAAAGAAGGTCATGTGGATTTTGGACAGTGGATGCTCAAATCATATGACTAGTGATATGGCCCTATTATCACAGTATGAGGAAAAGGCTGGTCCAATGGTTGCTTTTGGAGATGACAGCATGAGTAACACATTGGGATATGCACTACGCCATAGATTGCCTATTGCAACCTTTTGGCATGGGTGTTACCATATTGGGTGTTACCATAGCTATGAAATTTTTGAGCTATCGCAACCTTGTGATTGTGGTGTTACCAAATCCACAAAAGTATGTTACCATAGCTATGAAAGGTGTTAAAGTGGGTAACACCATGAGCTGTGTTACTATAGAGTATTCATGAACAAAATTTTTATTTTATTTATAATTAATGATTTAATAATTATTGGACTTTAAAAATAATCAATTTTAGCAAAAGCGTGGAAGTTGTCATTGTAAAACATAATAGTCCATCAAATAATTGAATTAATCATATTTTGTAAATATAAAAATATTTTTAATAAATTTAGAATGAAAAGATTTCTAAAATAAAGTATTATTAAAAAATTATTAAATTTTGATTAAAATTATTAAAAACTTTAATAGAAAAGTAACGGTTTGTATAAACTTTGAATTATTACAAATAATTAAATTAATAAATTTAATAATTATATTCTAATATCAAGAAATTAAATAAATTAGTAATATTTTTAAAAAAATAAAAGAAAAGTACAGTGAATTATTAAGGAGAGATGAGCGGCAAACAAAACCGAGAGCGGCAAACAAAACCGAGAGCGACAAAATGCAAAATTAGAATTGGGAAAAATTAGCCAAATACAAATCAGGGAAAAACAAAGTCTCGCTACTCTCACCTTTCTCATTTCTCTCGCCTCTCATTTCTCATTCAATTAGGGTTTGAGCTGGGTTAATGGAAGCTCTATATCTCTCTGTATCTCTGTCTCTCTCTACATCTCTCCCTCCCTCTCTCTCCCCCTTTCTCTATATCTCTATGTATCGCTCCCCCCCTCTCTCTCCCAGTATCACTATCTCTCTCTACCCGTCTCTTTATGTATCTTTCTCCCTCTCTCTGTCTCTCTCTCTCTTTGTATCTCTTTCCCTCTCTGTCTCTTTGTAATTACTGTGTTTTGTGTTTCGTAAATTTGATTAATTAATACTTTAATTGCTTCTCAATCTTGATTTAAGTCCATATATGCTCAATTTTAATAGCTATGATGTTTAATTGTGTTTGATATTGATGGATCAATGGTTTTTTAGGTGTTGCTGTTTGTTTATAAATGGCGAATAGAGGTCAAATCCCGACTAACAATTCTGCGTTAATCGCGATGATTGCTGATGAGGTAATTCTCATTTTATCGGTTTATCGAGTCTGTATGAATGAATTTAATAAACTTTGTTTTTACTGTAAAATCAGCTTCACATCCGCTCTTTCTGATATTTGAAGCTCCACTGCTCTCTCCTTTATCTGAACTCTGTCTTTTCCGATTTAATTTTTAACAATTGTGTTTTGTGGGGAGTTATGGTCACATTGATTAGCTCAAACTGATTTTAGAAAAGCCAACAGTTTGGCTCACTTATTAGCATCTACATTGATTGCGCAAACTGATTTTAGATAGTTGGAGGACACTCGTATTACTATGCAAACATAGAGTTTATAATCATTGTCTATTAATTGTTAAACTTGAAAATTGCCATGTTGTCGGAAATCAAACTAGGTGTACATGTTATTATTGAGGTTTGTAGCACAGGGCTAAAAATTCCCCTTCTGGCTCTTAATGGAAAATTAAATCATAGCATAATATTGTGATATCAAGACTAGTCACTAGAAGTACTTCCTTGTTGTTACCATATGCATTGTTGGAAATTAAGACAGGAGACTTTACATTATGTACCTTAAGATCATAGTTAAGTGGTTTACTTCAGGTTGGACGAAATGGATAACCGTCTTGCAAGTAAGAAGCTCTATTAGGTTGCTGTAAAAAAAAAAGTAAAAAACACATATAAACAGACAGTCTGCTTTATCCGCAGTTCAGTTTTTTATTATGTTAAAAGTTAGAGCAATGTCTTTTTAGCATAGTCGAAAAAACTAAAAAGAATCTACACCTACCATAATATTAAAAGCCATAATATTTATTTTTAGGTCTATTTCTATACTTAATTTGTAGGACAAATCAATGAAGAGGATTATGCAAAAGGAGTAATCAATTTTATTTTAAAGTGGAAACAGTAAACAAATAAATTTCATGTATAAATTAAATACAAAAAAGTACTTGTCTGCATATGCAGCTCAACTGGTGGACAGGAAAGCCCCTTCTGTCCTCTGTCCTCTTTTTGATGCTTGATAGTTTAGTGATGATCAATCTGTGTTAAAAGCTTATTGTATAGCACTGAGCCATGAATTTGGAACAAATTCAACCTTTTTTTGTATTGTTAATCAATTGGTTTAAGATAGAAAAAGGTAACATGTTCTATTTGGTTTCACTGGTTGTAATTTAGTCTCAAGCAAATGAGCCTTCCTAACTTCCATTGTTGACTTCCACAATACTTTCTATAGAACGTTGGCTTTTCATTCTGATACCCCACTATAGAGTAACTAAATATCAGTTCCTCACTGCTAGCAATTTCTTTACAGGTAGATTTCGAGTACAAAGAATCAAACAGGAAGATGGTTCCCGTCTATTCTAATGGCAAAGAGCACTTTTCATCTAATTTGTCTGTTTTGTTGCAGTGGTCTCCCTACTCAAATGAAGAACTACTTCTTGAGCAGGTACGCTTCCAAGGTCTTCTATAAGATATTGATTTTCTTATACTATTATTTTGATAAATGTGAATATGTGATGATGCTGAATGAGAGAAATATAGATTAAAGAAGTTTATACAACAACATCACAGTAAAATATATAATTAGTCTTTATAATCTGATAGAGGATGCCAATATCAAAGTGTCATCGTTATAGAGATTGTAACAGTAATCTTTGAAATCATTTCACTAAGCAAGAATTGCAAAAAAAACAAATGTGCCCCACAAATTTTAGCAGAGGCATTGGAATCTATGTGGCGGGTGTATTACTTTATATGGTTGCATTACATAGACACACATACACCCACACCTAAACCCTATCGCACTTTTTAATCTATGTAATTCTAATCTAAATGGTGAAGATATTAATTTACGAAAATTCATAGAAATCAAATTCTACTTTAAGATGTCATACATTACTGCATTATCAATATATTGACTCATTTGGATGCTAACACATTACTTCAAATTCATTTTCAATATTTGCGTCTTATTAACTGAGTGAACAGTTTGATGACATAGGGCAGCATGGGACAAAAATTATAATTTACAATCTCTGGCTTAATGATAGAGAGGACATGGAACTGGATTTTGACTCTGATGTAGAGGTTCATTCTCTTACATGATTTTTTATCCTTATGCTTGCTGTTCAAGTTATATCTCATATCTAATAGGTTGGCTAATTACAATTTGGTTTCCATAGGATATCCGTATTACTGCTGATGCAAAACTCATTCAGACAGGCCTGAAACCAAAACCGATTCAAGACCAGCATATTACAAACCTTTACCGATATTCTCTCCGTGTAAGTTTCTATATTCTGTGTCAATATTGATTTTACAAGATAGCCGTGCTTGCCTTACAGTGTTCTAACAAAGTTCTTTTGTAATTTAGGTATATGCGTCGATCTTGTACCTCCGTTTACCACAGAGCTTCAAAATTGTTTTAAGAGGAAAAGAAATAGAGCATCATAATATTGCCAATGATCTCATATTTCCTGAATTCATACTGTATAAGCCTCAAATCGGTATCAATTCAGAGGTTTGTATTAACAAATGCAAGAGAAGGGTCATTGCCTCTGCTTCGGTTTCTTTTTTTGAAAGAGATCATGTAGCTTATCAGAATAATGATATTATCTTAGGTTCAGTGTCAGTGAAACATTCTTTCTGCTTGTGGATATTTATCAGGATGCTGCAAGTGAAATTTCTGCTGAGTTACAAGGCGTTCCAGATCTTATAATTGGCAATTACAGTGATGGTAATCTTGTCGCGACTTTGTTAGCTGCTAAATTAGGAGTTACGCAGGTAGTAATGATCTCAGAGTCTCCTCATCATACATATCCAATGTTCTAAACAAGTTAATGTGGGTGTTTCTTACTTTTGTTTCAACTTTGCAGTGTATAATTGCTCATGCCTTGGAGAAAACAAAATATTCGGAGTCAGACATATTTTGGAAAAAGTTTGATGAAAATATCATTTCTCATGCCAATTTACTGCTGACCTTCTAGCCATGAATGCTGCAGATTTTATTATCACTAGTACATATCAGGAAATTGCCGGAACGTAAGCCTCATAAGTCTCTTATGCTGTATTGATCTTTATGGAACATCCCATAATAATTGTTGATATAGATAACAGGATCTCGTTGTTGCAATTACTGACTTTGAAATTAATACTTGCATCTAATTATAAATTATGACTTGTTGAATTAGAACCACAAGGTGAAATAAGAAAAATGGTAGATGTTTGCACTAAATCACGCAAGCGTACGTGGTCACAAGTAATACATATATAAGTCAAGTTCGTTCCCACAGAGATCTGGTATGGTTTTAATTCAATAAACGCACCTATGCAACAGTGTATGGTTATTATGCACTGCTAAGACAAATAACAAATATGGTTTTTAACTATCTAAATTAACTAAAAAAGGAAATTAACAAAACTACAAATTAACTAACTAGCAAGAATTGAAATCTAATTACTTCTGCAAGAAAAACCATGGAATCCTAACTTCATTAAATACTTCGCTTAGATCTGACGCCTTTAATCACTATATGCAATGGTTATGATATCTGATCGGACAACACGAAACAAGTATACGCTACTTCTCAGTATACGAATACCAAACTAAACATACATCCACAAAAGAGATAGAAGATGAATATACACCAATTATGCTTAGACCCTATATGTCTATAGAATTTGAAAACATAACGGTTGAAGAACAAGTTATCCACATTGATCACATAGGGTAGCATATTATCTCTAATCATGCCACAAATCATGATGTTAAAACATCAACCTATCCTATGCTAGCATGGCAAGTTCTAAATCTCAAGATCCACTCTCGTTTAGCAAGAGATTAACAAATTAGATGTTCATGACGCATCTAAACACATGAATCACAACCATACGAGGATATCAGATATACATCACACACAGATCTGTAAAACATCAAGATACTAAAGCTCCATAAATAAATTCGTTAGAATCCCATGACAACGATTAGTTCGTAATCGAACCTCTCGTCATCATGGGATCAAGTGAAACCATGATAAAAACAAAGTATGAAAAAATACAAATAAATCTAAGTAATTGATATGTAATAGTTCTACTCCTAATGATCTATATCTATGTATATCTATTACAATGGTAGGATGTGTTTAAATAAGCTCTAAAAGTCTTGCCCAGCAAGAAAATACCAAAACAGAATTATAGTAGAATTTCTGCAAGATACGTTTCCTAAACTGATTCTGTTTTTTAAGGGAAATTCGTAGCTGACTTTTCTTCTGTTTTCCAGAGGCGTTCCATACGTAATTGGACCTCTAGACCACGTTAGAATGATAGATAATCTCGTTATCTTCGCGTGGACAGTAAGATCGCCCAAAACTGACTTCTAGAACTCAAGATATGGCCCAAACAGTGAATCTCACGCGTGCAGCCCAATAAATCCGAATTTTAATAAATTAAATCTCCAAAAACGACAAAAACAACCACCATAATCAACATCCTTGTAAATCTGCACAACTAAACAAAACACATCAAAACTACAAGAAACTTGAGCCCAACATAATCAATTTAAGCCGATTTAGAATGCTCCAAGTGGATATAAAATCCACTTATCACACCCCCAAACTTAAACCGATGCTTGTCCTCAAGCATAAACAATTACAACTAGCTAATTAACTAGTACCACTTCCGTAGGTGATCACGGTTGCATTTGGCATATGCAACAAGCCCTTTAAACCCTAGGCATCCCTAATGGACGAGTAAGGTCTCGTGAGGGTCTATAACGAATGTACCCACAAAATCCAATGCAATGCAATGCATGAATGCAACTAAATGAAAATGCAATTAATCTAGTACTAATATCCTACCATACCATCAAATCCTCTCATGCCATATCAACTTAAGAATCAAAGTAAATACACAATGTCTTGGTGTCGAAAGTGCAAGTATTCACATAGTCTACTCAATGAACATGCATAAGTTCTCACAAGCCCATGTCAAGTGTAAGAATAAGTTAGTAAACATGCTAAGCCTACAAGAGTACATCTTTGAGACAAAACTTGGGATCTCATACGCAAAAACAAGCAAACACTCACAATCCACTCACAAAAGAATTTTCACTCTAGAACAAGGGTAAGTGTATCACTCAACTCCAACAAAAATCATAAGCATGCTTGACATTTGGTATCAATCTAACTCTTAACACAACATACATCAATGACGATAATCAAAAGGTCTTTATTTGGGTTGTAACGGGGCTAGGGACAAGGTATGTCAAATAAGCCAAATCAGGTGAAGTGTCAAAAGCTAGTAAGTACCATAATAAATCATACACAACACCCTATTTTCCCCCCACAAAATTTATCTTTTTTTTTCCCAACAAACACTTGACTAGTCGACTAAAGTAGGATCACAACAAACACAAACATGCTCTCATAATATGCTTCCTTTTTTTCTTTTTTTTTTCTTTTTTTTCTTTTTTCGAGAGCTAAATATAACACAAACAATAATATAACAATAACAATGATCCCACAATTTTATTACATATGCCGACTATCAAGTACACAATCCCAATTTTCAATATTTCCCCCAAAAGTATGACCAACAATAATCCCCTCCTTGCACACCTTATTACTCCCTTAAGCACTCTACTAGCCTTTAACAATATGGGTTCAAATTAATGTAAGGCCAATACAAGAAAAAGGTCTAGGCAAGTAATGTGGTATGTCACTGAAAAAATAGGATTAAGCTCAACGGGTTAACTAATTGATCATGTAAACATGGTATGGTAATATGGGAAAATATGTGGTTATTCCTAAATGCCTTTATCATTTTAATCGTCAAATAATGTCATGCATTTCAAGAAAGACCTCAAACAACTGCTAGCAATGCAAACAATCTGTGGACACTCAAGCAAACGAATAAGATTTCAAATATGCAATAGGCTCAAAATCTCACTTGGTGGAAAAACATACTCAATCCCAAGAAAAAAATCTCTCTAATGCCCCAACTTGTATTCAAAGCATGCAAACTAAATCATTTTGCACATATTCATGTCCTTCTAATCACTTACAACATTCAATAAGTCTACTAGCTTCAACTTACTAGTGTATGTGTGTGCACAAGAACAAAGCATATCACTTCTCAATCAAAAGCGTCAACAACACAAAATTCCTATCCAGCATGGGTGCAAATGCAAACTATTATGAACTCACATGGTATACGATATAAAAACAGAATGTCCTATATAAAACCAACGTATATAACACGAACATATATGCATAATTTACTACTACTACTAATATGCAAAGCATGAAATCCTATATGAACACATAATACAACAACTACTAATCCCTCAAACAACCCTCAAACTTAAAATATTCAATGTCCTCATTGAATGGAAGTAAATACAAGGGATAGTAGAAACATACCTCATCATCTGAGTCCTCATCCTCCTCGGATGAATCTGGTGGAGGATATTGCGCACGAGCTCCATAAACTGACCACCGTGCCTGAATACTACAAAACCCACAATTTACAAGAACACAAATTCGTAATAAAAATAAGATTAGAGAAAAATATTTACCCAATACGAATCAAAGAGGTGAACTTGCAATTAATTCCTCTTTAGAATTGAATTTTTAGAGATATATAAAAAAATAGAAGAGGAATTGGATTTGTATGTATAGGTGGGTATATAGAAAAAAAATAATAATAATAATAATAATAAGAATAATAATAATAATAATAATAATAATAATAATAATAAATAATAATAATAATAAATAATATGAATTAGAATAGAAATAGGTTTAGAATTTTGGAGAAAAGATGGGAGGTTTTTGAAATAGAAATAGGAAAAGAATTAGAGAGAATGGGGGTATAAATAGAATGGGGTGGAAAGATTTTTTTATATATATATATATATACAACAGCAAAACACGGACACAACAGGAACAATGCTGAAAATCTGATCTCCAGGACGTCACACGCAGCTTGCGCGCGTGGGCGGCAAACTGCGGCTAAAGCAAATGCGCCAGCGCAAGTTGCGCAACAGGGGGGCAAACTGCCTCGAGGTCAGTAACGCAGGCGCAACCTGCGTTACACACTAAAAATTTCGATTTTTTTTTTCACACAACACTAAATTTTATTTTTTTTCCTACACTAATGCGGGTTGCCTCCCACGAAGCGCTTCTTTAACGTCAATAGCTTGACGTTACTTCCAAGCCTCCACTAAGGATGATAATAGTTCGCCTGGTCCTCTCTTCGCAATACTTCATCATCATCTCGGCGGCACACTTTTTGCTCCTTCTCCTTGTTTGGCATATTCATATAGCAACTATATCCTCTTCCAATGCCTTCATCTGTTGACCCAAAATCTGACAATTTGTAGAACAACACACATTCACGGGCTTCGCTTGAATATAATGGAGGAGGGTAAATGTAAATCGCTGAAGTCTTTGGTTCCTCAAAGAGAACTTCCTCCATTGGCTCTAATGCGCTACCTCCATCTTTAAACTCTAAGACAAGTAGAAGACCTGCATCTTTCCCATGGTCATCAGCCTCTTGGTTCACACATACCAATTCTTGAAATTTGCGTAGCTCATCAGTGTCCTCTTGGTACGCACATACCAATTCTTGAAATTTTCGTAGCTCATCAGTGTCTGTCTCAAATAGTGCCCCTTCCAAATCATCCACCTCACTAGCTTGATCAAATTCCTCACATGGCTTGTGAACACTCACCTCCTCTTGGAATTTGTCTTCTTCAATTATGCATGCAGTACCCTGCTCCAAGTCATCATTATTTCCTGGAATTGCCTCTAATATGCATTGTTGTTTCTCTTGTTCCAAGGCTCTCACAGCTTGAGCAACTAGAATCTCCAAAGATTTGAGAGACTCCTCATTACTCTTCACAAGCATCCTAATCTCCTCCCTAGTAGGAACCTCATCTGACTGAAAAGTAGGAGTAGGTTGCTGATGTTGAAAATCTTCACTACCAAAGAAATATGACATATCCGGAACATCTTGCTGGTACTGTTGAGGATGGTATGGAAATATGGTTGTTCCTCATAACTGACATATGGATCAACTCCTTCGTAGTAACAATATTGTGAGGGATCATGAACGCCCAAACACCGCTCACATTGATAAGGCATGGATGTACTCGAATATGCCCACCATGGAAACTCCTCGCATGCCATCTTCAAATACACAAGTACCTGAAACACACCGAACTAAACAAGATAGTCAAGAAAAAAAAATCTGAGTCAGTGAACTCTAACGACCACTATTGACAAGCACATAAACCAAAAATAAAACACCAATGATCCCCGGCAGCGGCGCCAAAAACTTGTTTGCACTAAATCACGCAAGCGTACGTGGTCACAAGTAATACAGATATAAGTCAAGTTCGTTCCCACAGAGATCTGGTATGGTTTTAATTCAGTAAACGAACCTATGCAACAGTGTATGGTTATTATGCACTGCTAAGACAAATAACAAATATGGTTTTTAACTATCTAAATTAACTAAAAAAGCAAATTAACAAAACTACAAATTAACTAACTAGCAAGAATTGAAATCTAATTACTTCTGCAAGAAAAACCATGGAATCCTAACTTCATTAAATACTTTACTTAGATCTGACGCCTTTAATCACTATATGCAATGGTTATGATATCTGATCGGACAACACGAAACAAGTATACGCTACTTCTCAGTATACGAATACCAAACTAAACATACATCCACAAAAGAGATAGAAGATGAATAGACACCAATTATGCTTAGACCCTATATGTCTATAGAATTTGAAAACATAACGGTTGAAGAACAAGTTATCCACATTGATCACATAGGGTAGCATATTATCTCTAATCATGCCACAAATCATGATGTTAAAACATCAACCTATCCTATGCTAGCATGGCAAGTTCTAAATCTCAAGATCCACTCTCGTTTAGCAAGAGATTAACAAATTAGATGTTCATGACGCATCTAAACACATGAATCACAACCATACGAGGATATCAGATATACATCACACACAGATCTGTAAAACATCAAGATACTAAAGCTCCATAAATAAATTCGTTAGAATCCCATGACAACGATTAGTTCGTAATCGAACCTCTCGTCATCATGGGATCAAGTGAAACCATGATAAAAACAAAGTATGAAAAAATACAAATAAATCTAAGTAATTGATATGTAATAGTTCTACTCCTAATGATCTATATCTATGTATATCTATTACAATGGTAGGATGTGTTTAAATAGGCTCTAAAAGTCTTGCCCAGCAAGAAAATACCAAAACAGAATTATAGTAGAATTTCTGCAAGATACATTTCCTAAACTGATTCTGTTTTTAAGGGAAATTCGTGGCTAACTTTTCTTCTGTTTTCCAGAGCCGTTCCAGACGTAATTGGACCTCTGGACCACCTTATAATGATAGAGAATCTCGTTATCTTCGCGTGGACAGTAAGATCGCCCAAAACTGACTTCTAGAACTCAAGATATGGCCCAAACAGTGAATCTCACGCGTGCAGCCCAATAAATCCGAATTTTAATAAATTAAATCTCCAAAAATGACAAAAACATCCACCATAATCAACATCCTTGTAAATCTGCACAACTAAACAAAACACATCAAAACTACAAGAAACTTGAGCCCAAGACAATCAATTTAAGCCGATTTAGAATGCTCCAAGTGGATATAAAATCCACTTATCAGTAGACAGAAACAATTGTGTGTCCGATCAGTATAGAATGCTTGGGAGGACTCCAAATCCTTGTTCTGAATGGTAAGAATAAATTTCAAAATTAATAAGCTAATAAAGCTATATCTGGAAATCCAGATTCATATTTATATACATTTAAATAAATCTTTTCAGGTGACTTTAATGTTACATTCGATTTGTGGTTACATATCACCACATCTTTTCAGGTGACTTTAATGTTACATTCGATTTGTGGTTGCTTCAACATCTCTTTTTCTAGTCTTGATTATTTATTTAAGGCTCATTTCCTTTCTAATAAATCTAACTGACTTCTCAAGATTTGTTTCAATAGCAATTGAAGTAGTCTTATATACAACTTCTTTTAAGCAGTTCGTTTTAAATGTACATAGAACAAACAATTGAAGTGAATTTCTACTGTTCAGATGCTGGAACAACTCAAACTTGCTGGAAAGACCAAGGGCTTACTTACTTCTTCAGATGTGCCACCTATCAAGGTTCTTTTACTTAATTTGTTGCAAGCTGATGATAAACAATAAATAATTTCATCTTATCTTGTAATCTAAATAATATTAATGAACACGCAATTCCTTCCTCATATATTGCATGGGAAATTTTAGTGATTTTTATCTTTCCTGTTTGGTTGCTGGTTGATATAGTACTGTGAGATATTTTCGGTATCTATCTAGTACTAGTTGATCATACCCTTAAGCAGAAAGACAAACCCTGATTGATCTATATCACCATTCACACACACAAGATAAAAGGTAACTTGGCCAGAAAGGGGTGGGGGTAAAGATTGGAAAGAACATAAGTAAAAGAAACTGCTAGAGCACCTCTTCTGCCGTTGAAATGTCAGTAAACAGACCCTTTGCAATTTTTGTTGCATTTCCCATGTAATATTATTTTCTCATTTACCTGGAACTATTGCCAAGTTCTTTAGATGAATCCTGGAGGCTGTTAGTGTGCTGCTTGATATATTTATTGTTAATTTTTGGTAGTTTGATGAAAACATTACTACATTAGGCATGTGATGGTGATCTGACATTGCTGTTGTGCAGTTCTTCTTTGCTTCTCAAGTGGGCAGCGGATCTTCAAGCAATGTTGTTATTTTTAAGCATCTCTTGTTATCTGCTTATGTTTTCTTTCTCTTTGCCTTATCTTAGATTATTAGTCGGAAGTTAGCTTTATTGTTAATGGAATGATTCTAGCACTTCCATTACTTACTTGCATGTGTCTGCAATTGGTTATATTGAACTTGGTAATTTCTTGCAGGCTTCACCAGTATTCACCTTTGCAAACCAGGTTGGTCTGGACATGCTCGAGACAACTCTTGCTGCTCTTCAGGATATTACTTTAGAAAAAATAGAAAAGAGATGTTTTATAGGCAGGCATGTGGTGATATGAGCTAGCTACATGTTATTAGCTCTAGTACTTGTACGTTTTAAGTTTTGTTCATTAGCTAGTGTTCGTAGATATTTTTGGATGATTGGTTGGTTTTGTACTAGATGATGTTATTGAAATGATGTTATTGAAATGTAATTAATTTGGTTCTTGATTTCTTTTACTTGAAAATGTGTTTCATTTATGGTGTTACAATAGGTAAAATATGTGTTGCAACAGGGGTGTTGCAGTAGGTGATATTAGGTGTTACAATAGGTAATATTGGGTGTTACAATAGGCCTTGCACAGTGAGCAGGTGGGCCCCACAGTAGGTCCAAAAAGTGGGCCCCACATGTGGACCCAAATGTACGTGGATCCCACGTGTGGGCCCCATAATATTATGCAAATTTGTATCATCTATTGTAACACACAAACTATGTTACTATAGAGTGTTTAAGATGTTGCTATAGAGGTTTTTGGTAACCACATTTGTTATGTTACCTTAGGTTGTGTTTTGATGTTACCTTAGATACCTGTAGTTACTGCTGAGAACCTAACACAGCTGAGGTGTTACCATAGCCCTATTTTGGCCTATGGTAACTTCAAAATGGGGTCTATGGTAACACAGTTTGGGGGTTGCTATAGGCCATCTATGGCGTAGTGATGGCAAGTTAAAAGTTGGAAATGTCATCATTGAAGATGTAGCACTTGTCAAAGGACTCAAGCATAATCTGCTAAGTGTTGGTCAGTTTACTGATAGAGGATTCAAGGTGGATTTTCACAAAGATGAATGTTTGATCACCCACAAGAAGACTGGTGATTTTGCTCTATCTGGAGTAAGGAAGGGAAGCCTGTTTGTAGCCAATATGGATTCTACAAACAACGACAAAATTTGTTGCTTTTACTCAAAAGCATCAAATGAAGATTGTTGGCTGTGGCACAAGAAACTATCACACCTGAACTTCAAAGCCATTAATTCTCTAGTCAAAAGAGAGTTAGTGAGAGGCATGCCCACACTTGAATTCTGTCAAGAAGGAGTATGTGAGGCTTGTCAAAAAGGAAAGATGAAAAGATCTAGCCACAAGACAAAGACAGTGACATCTATAACCAAGCCCCTACAACTCATTCATATGGATTTGTTTGGGCCCGTCAATATTATGTCACTAGGAAGAAATAAGTATGCCTTGGTGATGGTTGATGATTTTACAAGGTATACATGGGTGGAATTTCTGGCATCAAAAGATGAGGCTCCACAAGTAATCATTGAGCATATAAAGAAAGTTGACAAGGAAGCAAAGGCCAACAATGCAAGTGTGATTGCACTGAGAAGTGATAATGGAACAGAGTTCAGAAATGCCAAACTTGAAGCATTCTGTAAAGAGAATGGTATTTCTCAGCAATTCTCAGCTCCAAGGACTCCACAACAAAATGGAGTTGTTGAGAGGAAGAATAGAACTCTAATTGAAGCTGCTAGAACAATGTTACTTGATGCAAAGATGCCTACATGTTTTTGGGCTGAGGTTGTAAGCACTGCATGCTATATCCAGAACAGAACCCTCATCAACAAAAACACTGGAAAGACACCTTACAACTTGATGACTGGAAAGAAGCCCACTCTAAAGTATGTTCATACTTTTGGAAGCAAATGCTTTGTATTGAAGGATAATTCTGAATATGTTGGAAAATTTGATGCAAAAGCATTTGAAGGAATTTTTCTTGGCTACTCTATGAAAAGAATTGCATACAAAGTTTATGTCATCAGTCAAAAGAAAATTATGGAAAGCACAGATGTGACATTTGATGATAGCAAACTACCCGGACTAGAAGAAGCCAATGATGAAGATAAAGATCCATTGAAGTTTGATAATCTAGATGATTCTGATGAAGAGACTGAAACTGAAGTTGAAACTCGAGTTCAACAGACTCAAGTGAATGATAATACAAGAGAAGAATTTGTGCCAATCAACATTGGAGAAACTAGCATCCAAGACACACCTGTGAGTAGTGGCAACCTCACAGGGGAAGGAAATTAGGATGATGATTTGGATGATGAAGCAACTTCAAGAATGAGAAATCAGGCTGAGCACTCAATGAAATGGGATAGATCACACACTGTAGAGCAAATCATTGGAGATCCTAATGCAGGAGTAAGGACTAGGAGAGCAACTCAGAATGAGTGTCTCTATGGTTGTTTCCTATCTCAGGTGGAGCCTAAGAAACTTGATGATGCACTGCTAGATCCAGATTGGATTATAGCCATGCAAGAGGAGCTGAATCAATTTGAAAGGAACAAAGTTTGGGAACTTGTGCCTGCACCAAAGAATAGAACCATTGTTGGAACAAAATGGGTTCTGAAGAATAATATGGATGAAGATGGTGTAATTATAAGGAACAAAGCAAGGTTGGTTGCAAAAGGATACTCTCAACAGGAAGGCATTGATTATGATGAGACATTTGCCCCTGTTGCTAGATTGGAAGCCATCAGAATATTCCTGGCTTTTGCTGCTCATTCAAACTTTAAAGTGTATCAGATGGATGTCAAAAGTGCATTTCTGAATGGAGAATTGGAAGAAGAAGTCTATGTGCAACAACCACCTGGCTTTGAGGATCCACACTTCCCAGAATTTGTTTACAGACTGCTTAAGGCACTGTATGGACTTAAGCAGGCTCCAAGGGCATGGTATGATACTTTATCACAATTTCTTCTTTAGAATCAATTCACTAGAGGCACACTGGACAAGACACTGTTTTACAAGAAGCATGGTGATGATCTTATCCTAGTTCAGATCTATGTGGATGATATCATTTTTGGTTCTACAAATGAGAAGCTGTGTGAGAAATTTTCTAAACTCATGCAGAGCAGATATGAGATGAGTATGATGGGAGAGTTGACATTCTTTCTTGGGTTGCAAGTCAGTCAAAGGAAGGATGGTATCTTTATCAGTCAGACCAAGTACATCAAGGATTTATTGAAGAAGTTTGACTTGGAAGATTGCTCACCTGCAAAGACACCCATGGCCACTGCCACTAAATTGGATGAAGATGCTAAAGGCAAGAAAGTAGATATCTCAGTCTACAGAGGCATGGTTGGTTCTCTACTCTATCTCACTGCAAGTAGGCTAGACATCATGTTTGCTACATGCTTGTGTGCAAGGTTTCAATCAAATCCAAAAGAATCACATTTAATTGCTATAAAAAGGATCTTCAAATATCCGAAGGGCACTCCAAACTTGGGACTATGGTATCCTAAGGACACAGGGTTCAATCTGGTTGGTTATTCTGATGCTGATTATGCTGGATGCAGAGTGGATAGGAAAAGCACCTCAGGTAGCTGCCAGTTACTTGGACAAAGGTTAGTCTCTTGGTATAGCAAGAAACAACAATCTGTGTCAACTTCTATAGCTGAGGTTGAATACATAGCTGCTGGAAGTTGTTGTGCTCAAGTGCTTTGGATTAGAAATCAACTTATAGATTATGGACTTGTGTTAAAAAGAATTCCAATCATGTGTGACAACACAAGTGCAATCTCTATAGTTGCCAATCCTGTCAATCATTCTAGGACAAAGCACATTGACATCAGATATCATTTCATAAGGGAACATGCAACTAATGGAACCATTGAGTTGCATTATGTTTCTACAGATAAACAACTAGCTGATATATTCACTAAGCCATTAGATGAAGCCACCTTCACAAGGTTGGTTAGTGAGATTGGAATGCTGAATTCTTCAGATTCTGGCTAGGTGAATACAACATCTAGATTGTTGCAGCAGTAAACACTTACTTTATCTAAATTCTCAATATTTTTGGAGTAAGTGTTGGCTGAAATATGATTTATAAATATTTCAAATCTGTTGCATATTTGGAAAATCATATTTTCTTGTTAACTTGAAATTTCTATGAAATTTTGAGAAAATCACTGTTTAATTTGCTAGAATATTCGTGAATGAATATGGCTGGTAAATTTTAAAAAGATAGTGAAAATTGAGTTTCTATGAGTATAATTCGACAAGTCAGACTTCTCAAGTGATTCACTATTCGACATCTCTAACAAGTCTCATTAGAGCACTCTCGAGTTCTCGAATAGAGTCTTTTAGAGTTCTCGAATAGAGGTTTTCTTGACTTCTCGAATATAGTGTTTTAGTTCTCGATTGACTGAGTTCTCGAATACTATATTTGAGTTCTCGAATCATTTGAAAAGGCTGATTTCTCGCTGAATTTTAACCGATTTTGGATTTTTATTCAGAATTCAGAATTACTCATAAAAACATATTTTACCTAAATTAGATTTACTTCTAAGTTAGATAACTGCCAGCTGTGAGTTACAACCTGCTTGAGTTATCGAATAAGCCTTTATTGACTTATCGAACAGTTGTTTTCTACTTCTCGAATGCCTGACTTGTCGATACATAACATACATCTAATCGACAATTCAAGTACTTCATACTTTTACATTTTCACATCTATTCGATTCATTTCATTCGATTTCTCAAGCATCCAAACTCCCAAAACCTCTGAAACCCTAACTGCAAAAAGCTAAATTTCTTCTTCAACCTTCGATTTCTCCTCTCTCTCTTACACAAATGGCAACAGTAAAGTTCAACACCAATTTCATTGATCTAACTAGTGATGTTGAGGCACCCAACGCCAACTTCAAGTGCTTTGTGAAGTGGATGTCTGAATCATACATAAAAAATGCTCTATCTGTTAACCCTACTCTGTATCTAGACATTCTAGAACAGTTCTGGAAGTCTGCTACAGTGGAGGTGGTGGCTCTTGACTCTGCAATAACCTCGTACATCATTTACTGTAAGATTCAAGACAAGAATATCACTATCACCACAGAAGACATGAATGAAGCACTTGGGATGGGCACCAAACAAGAGGTGTATGACCCACCAGCTACAACTGCTGATTTGGAAGACTTCTTTGATTTCATCAAATATGCAGACAAAATTAGTCTTGGGCATCTGAATAGGAAGCATTTGAGGAAGGAATGGAGCTATGTGTTTGCCACACTTCTTCAAGTCTTCACCGCAAGAAAATCCAGCTATGACCAAATCAGTACACCTGCACAGCAGATAGGCTATGCTTTAGCATATGGAAAGAAGATAGATGTTGGCCTTATCATTCTGCAGGAGCTGTATGGGAGACTTGGTAAGAACTCATCCAAGAGAGGTAATGAAATTTTCTTCCCTCGTTTTATTCAATCTGTACTTAACTTCTTAGATAATAAATTGATTGAATTAGATGGGATGAATAAAAATAGAATAGGCTATCCTAAATCCATGACCAAACTCATTTTTGATAATTTGGAGACTAGGAATGATGTGGATGTAAGACTGAACATAACTCCCCATATGGAGAGTTTGTTTAGGACTTACCCCCACAACATGCCAACATTTGACTCAAAGTCACAGTTAGCACAGCCCAAGCAAGTAGGACAAAATGCTAACCCAGGGCCTGCTAACCAACCCTCTCAACCAAACACTCTACCAAACACTGAGCCAACTGCATCATCCTCTCAAAAGGGTGATGCTAGTAAAAAGGAGAAGAAGAGAAAACAGGTTGCTTCTGTACCTTTAACCATCTTGTTTGAAGCAGTATTGGATGTAGAGTTAGAAAGTGAGGCACCTGAGTCACCCCTTATCAGGCCAAAGAAGAAGAAAACTAAAACCACCTCTTCAGTCACACAAATGGCTAAAGTTGTAAAATTAGGGGCAAACAGTTCACTAGATGTACCTTCTCAACAGGGTGCATTTATAGAATCAAGCATCCTCCCCAATGCATCTATCTGTATAGAGTCAGCACATGGGAGTGATAAGGCTGGCACAACACTGAGTGGAGAGCACATCACAGTTGAAACTCCCTCTATCTCTTAGGGGGAGTTGCCAAAATCTATTCCACAAGACACTTCTCTTCCAGAATCTTCATCTCAAATTTCTTTGCAGCCTGCAACTCAAGCAATTGAGGAGCAAGGCATTGATCATCAAGAATTCTTTTCTCTTGATAAGCCAATGAACTCAAGTGACTTGGTGCATGACACCTTGTTCACCACCCAGGACCCACATTTAGATGGTGAGGGAATGCATGCTGGGGCATCTCCTAATGACACCATCACAAACACAGAGGTTCCACTAGTTTTCACTAGAGACTCTGTGCCTGTGTCAACTGCTGGTGTAACTCATCCCACTTATGTGGAGACACCGGTAGTAGAGTCAATCCATCCGGTTATAGAAGTTGCATATGTAACTGAGGAGTCTAGCTTGCCTAGCTCTAGCTTTGACTTTATGTCACAATGGCTGAAGCTTGTGCACCATGACAGTGCTTCAGGATCAGGGTCTGTTCCACAACAATTGACGGTTGAAGCACTTCAAAGCTTAATTATGGATCAGATCCCTGATTTCACAAAGATTGTACAGCACCTCCTCACTGCCAACCTGCCCAATCCTGACTATGAAGCTATTCTCCTGTGCCATAAAGAGGATGTGGAGCTACAACAGGCCAAAATTGTGGATGATTCTGAGAGAGAAGGCAATGTAGATGCCTGGCTTCAAGGAAAATATGACATTCCTCTCTCAGAAGGCCTACAGTACCTCAGAGAGGAGTACATCACTTCACTAGGGTCCAATGCCAAATCTCTCACCCCTAGTGATGTGTATGAAGCAATCAATGACAATTACAAGGGAATTCTCAAGGCTGCACACTACCTTGGCAAGGGTCTAAAGACAGAAGTCACAGAAGTGTGTACAACCACAACCAAGGAGGTGCATGAGTTAAAAAGGGCTTTTGATTCCAAATTCCCTCAACTGGAGACTGTGGTCAAGGAAATTCTAGCATGCAAGTCTAGCTGCACCAAAATGGACAATGGCTTGGCCCTTCTCAAAGATACTGTCACAGGGGTGGGGCATAATTTTCAATCTCTATCTGATCAAACCAAAGACTCAAATGCCATGCTGAGAACAATGTTCAAGAATCAATATGGGGATAAGCTGGTAACTGAGGTCCCTGTTCATGACATGACCAAGTATGAAGTCCAAAGACTCAAGGATCAATCTATCTCTGGTTTCAAGGCCACTGAGTTATTCACCAAGGTGGACACTCTAGAGAAGGAGGTGGTCAATCTAAAGGCATCCAATGCTCAGTTGACAGACACTGTTGCTGCCCTCAATGAAAAGTTGGACATTCAAGCCACTGCCAATACTGATGTTCTTCTTAATCAACAACAGATGCTTTCTGCCATAATGATGCATATGGGACTCCCTCTACCTGAAGCCTCTTCCAACCCAAAGGTCACTAATACAGCCTCTGTGCCTGACAACAAGCCTAAGGGGGAGAAGAGGACATCAAGGGACTCAAAATCTAAGGGGGAGAGTCAACCGAGAACTACTAAGTCAAATCAGTCTGAAAGAGTAAAGGCAGCATCCAAGGAGGAAAAACTGAAGAAAGTGGCTGTAGATGAAGAGGCCAAGATTCTATCTATCCCTCCATCTGAAACAGAATATGAATTTGACATTCCTAACATTGCTAAGCAATCTCTTCAAGGTGAACCTTCAGAATTCAGAAATGTTCTTACTCAAAGGGTATGTCAAGAAACTGCAAACTCTAAATTATACAATGACATAACCTTTCTGAAGCACCTACATGACCTGAGAAGAAGGGCAAACTTCCATTACTTTGACTATATCAAGCTTCTTGTGCAAGATGTGTTCCTAGTCACTGTAGTGAGAAGAGAAATTATACAGACTAATCCTTATGCCATCATCACTACCAATGATAGAGAAGTCTTAGTCCACACTGCCAAGAACCTCTTTCACATCCACATTGAAGCTTTGCAAATTCTATCCAGCTCTGAACTTGGAACAATTATCAGGAAGATAGAAAGGAATAACTCATCAGACAACAACATGCTCAAGGAGATTCTCACCAAGTGCATGAAATCTCAATTGCCTCAAGTAGTTCCTCAGCCTCACTGTATCTTATATGAAAAGAATCAAGACATTGTTGCCTTCAGATTTGGCCAACACCTCAAATCAAACAACATGTCTACAATAAAATTTTTGGTTGGAGTTCTACATTCAAGGAGAGGAAAATCTAAATCTGAAATAGAGGCTCTTGACATCCTGGTGAAGTTTATCAACTCTCAGTCAGACATCAAGCCTATTGCCAAAGAGGGAAAGTCAGACAAAGATAAGGATGATCAGGACGAGAGTGGGAGCAAAGGTGGATCTCAAGGAAGGAATAAGGGTGGTAATGACAAAGAGAAAAGGGATGGTAGAAGCAAGAAGAAAGATGATGACAGAGATAGTGGAAAGGTGTATGAGAGAAAGAGTGGAAAGCAGCAAGTCTTAGGCATTACTAACAGTAATCTCACCACAACACAAGACTCTGAGTCTAGGGTGAATGCTGTTAGTAATGACCTACCAAAATCTGAATTAATGGCTTCTGCAACTGCTTTGCCAACTCAAGGAAGGAAGATTCAAGTCAAGAAGCCATCTGTGTGTTTCAAAAAGCAAACTGCTAATGGAATACTACAATGGTCTACAAATAAAGGTCACATGCTACTGCCAGGCAATCATGTAAAAAGGATCAAATTCAAACAAGCTGCAAGGAAACCAAAGTTATCCAAATCAAGGACTCTGACAATCTATCCAGGCTTGAAACTCCAACCATTAGATGCAGACTTTGATGAGGACCAATTGCAATATCTAAGAGCTCAAAGAATCTACTATGCTGCCATTATGAACAACTACCTTGAGATTAGATATACTGATGGAAGGGAGAAGAAATTCAAACAAGGACAGTGTCAAAATTGGGGCAAGCTATATGAAATAGAAAGAATCATTGCATTATTGGATTCTGAAGACAAAGTGGAGAAAGTATGGAAGCTGGAGTTGATTGATTTTGTAAAAATGAAAAGAGATTATGCTGATAAGATAAGAAAGGGATGCTTTGAGAAATGACTAGAAAAGGAAAAGGAGATTGAAAGGCTGGAAGTTGAAGCAGAAAAGCTAAGGGCAAAAGGGTTGTGTAGAGTTCAATTCAATCCCTATGTGGTGAAGTATAGGAGGAGAAATGGAGATAATGTCAATATAAGAATGAACCTACTCAGTCACTATCCTGCCAACATTCTAAATCCAGTACTTGAAGATTTCAAAGACTCTATCATGCTTGAAGAATTGGATGCTTTAGCAGAGATCATAAAGGCCATGGATGAGAATGCAAGAAAGGAGAAAGAAAGAAAATAGAAAGCATATGATGATCTAC
The DNA here is from genome assembly GCA_037693485.1 of Kitagawia praeruptora. NCBI lineage: Eukaryota > Viridiplantae > Streptophyta > Magnoliopsida > Apiales > Apiaceae > Kitagawia > Kitagawia praeruptora. The sequence goes on along the minus strand of CM075350.1, from coordinate 23,266,713 downwards.
AAGCCAAAGCAATGAAGATGGAATCAAATGAGAATGGCTAGTATTTCATCATACTGTAAGATTATTCATTCATGTGCTCAATAAAATTTCATACCTGTACTTTTCAAGTTTTATCTTTATGTATGTTAGGCTTGTTATCAGACATGAAATTGTGACTAAGGGTCTCACTCACAATTTGGGGGAGAATGTTAGTCATAGAGGCATGCCTGTTTACATCTAATAACAAGCCTAATTCTTTGTAATGCTTTGCATTACCTGCATGACCTCTTGACTGAGGGAACCTCTAGTTGTAGAGTCTCTACTTGTTTTATACTTGTAATAGGCACCAAATCCTAGTTGTGTAACTGTACTTATAAAGTCAAGAATAATGCTTGAAAGAAGTTCCAAGGTTCATGCCTCAAGCAAGAAGATAAAGACTGTCAAATAATCACAGTTGGGATTTGAAGAAATGAAGAATTTGCCTAAGTACCAATTCGAGAAGTATATTTGTCTATTCGAGAAGTCATGGATTCGATATCTCAAGACACTATTCGATATCTCTGAATACACTATTCGATATCTCATTCGATATCTCAGAGATTCGATATGTCTACTACTCTATTCGAGAACTCAAGAAGTCAACAAGTCAAAGTGGTATTCGAGTTCTCAAAGAGTCAACAAGTCAAAGTTCCATTCGATATCTCAAGGACTCAGAAAGCTATTCGATATCTCGAGGATTCGATAAGTCAAATGTTCTATTCGACAACTCAAGGAATCCTGATGGAAAAGAGCTATTCGAGAAGTGGTTCGATATGTCAATATAACAGTGTTCGAGAACTCAGAGTTATCGATCAAGTCAACTCTAGTTCTCGAATCATTTACTTAGTCACTTCTCGAATACATTCTTGGAGACAAAATACTGAAGAAATTGTACAAGTCAGAAACCTGCAACAAGCCAATACACTTTATGGACCACAATCTGTAACGTGCTCTGGAAAGCCTACAAGGAAGCTTGGAGAGATATAGAAGAGACAAAGGGCTAAAGAAGTGGATCTGAACAGGCTTTGCAAAGTCAAATTTGTAACCATTTGGACACTTACTCAAAAAGGATAGACAGACTAGAAAGTAATTTGTTCAGCTACCTTATTTGTAGTAAGTAGGGTGTATCCATGTTCTATAAGGATACAACCTCACTTCCTTAGTCATTAACTTTTGTGAGTCAAGTTTTTCATACGCTGTAAGCTGTATCTCTCTGAGAAAAACAAACCTGAGAATACTATCATTTGTATTCACAGATTGTAGCAACCTTTATCTAATAATACATTAGATTAAAGTGATATTGTGTCTTGTGTTGTTCTTTATCCGCACCTACACCTTGCATAAACAAACACTTATCTGCTACATAGACTCGAGAAAAGAAAAGTTCAAGAATCCATTCACCCCCCCCCTCTGTATTCTTTTACCGTATTCAGTACTCAACACGCTATGTCACCATTGATGAATAACCTGCTATGATACCATGTGAGAAAACTTGATGGAAAATGTAACTGTATTTACATAATGTGTAAAACTGTTTTGTACATTGCTTTTTAACTGAACGAGAAATAACGAACTATTCTAACTTATATACAAGTTGAGCTGCTGAGCTGTTCTAACTAACTTTGACAGCTGGAAATACAGAAATAAGTATTTGTTATTTAGCTAACCAATCTTGCAAATTTGGTCTACTTATTAGCATTGCCATTGCTGAGAAACTCAAAACAAGAACAAAGATAAGTGAAGAAAATTGAGGACTTTAATTAGTGACCCATGTACATAAAATTTGTTTGGGCTTTTTTACAATGTAAGGCTTCAGTTAATTATTAGTAAGCCTTGTACACAAGGTTGGATGAGCCATCTTAAAAGTTGGGCTTCAATAGACTTGTAAGCCTAACTGCTAGCCAAAGAAGGAAGCCCTAATGTGTAATGTACTTTGTATTACATTTGACTAGGCAATTTAGTCGCGTTTCGCGTGATTAATAAAATTTTATTTTTAACTATTGAAAATAGATAAATTAATATAAAAATTAACAGGTATTTTAATAATTTCCTAAAAAAGTGATTTAAAGCAGATGAACATTCAAAAATTGAACAAATATTACACAAAAGAAATCAAGCACAATTATATCTAAAATTTTCAAAATCTCAAAAATATCATAAACATAAAAAGTAACAATTATAATACAAATGTAGTCTTTACGATCAACAGTTATAATATTATATATAATAACACTTTTTAAAGCCGACGCTACTATCATAACATACATGCAATTGTAGTGTAAGAATTTGTTTAATTAGAATATTAATTTATTTCAACACAATATAATGAACAGCCAGTGTAAAACTTTTTTAACGATTTAATCTACCGATAAAATTGAATTTTTTCAATTTAATTGATTTGGTCATAACCCATGTGTAATTTATTCATGTGTAAAAATAAAAAACTATTTGCATTATTTTTATCATATGTGTTTAGAGATGATTTACGTACTTTTATAATTTATTATGATTTTCATAATCACTGATGATAAAGATTTCTTGAGAACTTAAGGGTCGTCCGTACTACAATTATCCGAAAATAAATTGGAGTGGTATTCAATAGGGAATAAAAAGGATGCAAGGTAAATAATTTTTAGTCATCATTTTACCTAAAAATAAACTTAATTTTGTATGTAATTAATATTTAATACTGAAATAATAATTATAATGCTCAAATAAAGTTTTATAATTTTTTAAATAAATGAAATAAAATAAATTTGTTACATATTTATTAGGTATAATTAATGACTAATTAATATGTCATTAAAAGTTATTTAATGCAAGAAAATAATTTTAATAAAAAAAATCAAAAAACGAAAATTCTTAAAACTAAACTTAATTATATATGTAATTAATATATAATGTTGAAATAATAATCATGATGCTCAAATAAATTTTATAATTTTTAAAATAAAATAAAATAAAATAAATGTAATACATATTTATTAGGTACAATGAATGACTAATTAATATGTCATTAAAAGCTATTAAGGCAACAAAATAATTTTAATAAAAAATAATAAGATTTCACTTTTTCACTTTTTGAATAACTTCGTAGTGAGTGACCGTGAGAATCAACTTCAACTGTTTTCGGCAACAATAAGATTTTAACTTTTCGATAAATTCGTAGTGAGTGACCGTGAGAATTAAGATAGTTTTCTTGAATTTTCACTTTTTGAATGATTTTTATTAAAATTATTTTCTTACATTGAATAGCTCTTAATGACATCTTAATTAGTCATTAATTACACCTATTAATATGTATTAAATCTACTTTATTTATTTATTTAAAAAATTAGCAAAATTTATTTAAAAAGCATTTAATTATTATTTCAATATTAAATATTAATTATATATAATTAATTTTTTTAATGTAAAATAACAACTTAAAACTGTTTACATTGCGTCATTTTTATTCTCTTTTCAAGATCACTGCAATTTATTTTCGGACATTTGTATCAAGCAATCTTTATTATTAATTATTGTGAAAAGTGTAATAAATTATGGAAGTCTACATATTTTTGCTTAATACTGTATCTGGAATTTGTATGCAAATAATACATACAAATTTTTACTTATGCACATGAATAAATTACAGGGTGAAGGTCCAAAATGGATGGCCCTGAATGTCCCATAGATAAGTTTTTTCATGTAGAGAAACACCATGTGATGACATTTCGTGTGCAGAAATAGCTTATCATGGTGTTGCGTGTTCCTATTGTAGGTATTAATGTTTGGAAGACACGAAACACTGAGCACCATGAAAGCCACCAGACACGGTACACGAAACACCGTGTTCTTTTTGTAAAATTTTCAAGCTAATGCGATGCACGATCACCATGTCTATTGGGTAAGTGAGTGTCAAACTTTTGTGGATGGTCCATTTTGGTCATTATCTCTAAATTACACACATTTTATGACCAAACCGATTAAATTGAACAGACCCAACCATTTTATTGAAAGTTTAAATCTATTAAAAAGTTACACACCCGTTGTTTCATTGTATTATGCCGAAATAAATTAATCTTCCAATTAAATAATTTTTTACAATATTATTGAACATGTATGTTATGATAGGGATGTTGACTTTAAAAAACGTTATTAAGTTATATACTTTAATATTATAACTTTTGATCCTAAAGATTATAATCATAATGATTTTATTTTTATATTTTGTGATAGTTTAAGATTATCAAAACTGTAGATATATAATGAGAATATTTTTCCGGCTAATAATTCATATAAATTGTTTTAAATCAATTAAAAAGAGAATCAAAGAACTTGAGATATAAAAAAATTCCAATTTTTGTATTATTTTTACGAATTAAGCACATATTAATATTTTAATTGTTATTATACAATCTTTGAAATCAAAACTTGAATCATTGATTGGATATTAAAAAAGATTCATGCATAATTTCTGAACCTTTTTACTAAGATTCAAAACCAATTTTCTAAAATTTATGAGATTCTAAAACATATTCTTAAAATTCTTGAGATTCAAAATTAAGTTATTAACTTTTCTCATAAATTTTTTTATATTTACAAACAAATCATTGTTTATAATTTGGAAACATCGTAGAAATAGAAAAATATTAATATTTTATTTCTAGATCTCGAGATAAATATTAGAAATATCCAAAAAAATTTAAAATAGGTAAACATTTGTATTTATATTATTCTTGATAAATACGTCAAGCTAACTAGATCTAGAATAAACTTAGACCAAGAGGACAAAACCTGCACATCACACAACACAACAGGAAGGAAAGATTACTATGGGGCGATGTGAAAACTACTGTTACCACTATACGTAGGTGTTTGCAACTGAACAAGGCATCAAAAATCACAATTGGGATGTGCACAAGAAGGGAAATCCTGTTGATTGCAATATCTGCGGGACATGCTTCCCAAACACCAATTTTGTGAAAGAACACCAGAGTGCCAAACATCAAGTAAGGGTTATTTACTGTCATCTTGTTGAGCGCTGATTTACTTCTAAGGTTTTTATTGTTGTGCTCATTTACTTCTTTACTTCTTCATTTACATAATGTTTTTTAATTGCACACTACATGTTCGATAAATTGTATATGTGAACAATGTAATGTTTTTTATTGTTTCATATTAAAAGAAACATGAGGGATGACCTCTAATGGCAAGAAAGCATCGAACTATGGCATATGCTTTTGAACAACATCCATTTTGTGTTGGAGTATAAGAACTTTCCAAAATGTGACAATGAAAATGCGAGCCTTCATGTTGTATTATTTCTTGAATTATAACTACATTTCATATGGACACATGATCATGATTTATTTTAGCAATAAGTAATGTAATGCTAAGAATGAGAGTCGACTCCCATCATTAGATATAGGATTCTACCCGCCTCTTCCATTCTCCACTTTCTAGATATTCATCCCTTTCACCGATTAAATACCCTTTACTTTTCCATTCTCTCTTCTACTTACTAGTTTTTCTTCAATAAAATCAAATTTTTGATCCAAACGTTTCGAAAAAACATCATTTTTGGGTGAGATCGAATCCTTATTGGGGTGAGATCTTGTTGGATGCCTTGTTATCAAGCTTGTTAGTTGGGTTATCCATCTTTTTGAGATGTTAGTGTGGTATATTTTGATGTTTTGTGTGTCTTTTTATTGGTTTCGGTGGTTTCTCTGAGAATGATTTACATGGTATTTTGGAAGATTTGTAATGCTCGCATTGAAACTAGGACGGTAGTGGATATCGCAAGAGCTCACATTTCACAACAAAAGATTGTTCATATTTTGGGGGTATTTGTTCCTCCAATATCAGTTGATGTAACTGAAAATTCTGAATATTACATGTGACATTTATTTGAAGGTCAATTGTGATGATACTAGTTTCAGCGATGGTATAGGTTGGATTGCTTGAGATGTCATTACAATATTTTTTAATTCAAAGAATTTGGATATTCAATATGTTAAGCGATCTGAAAACAAAACGACTATTTTTTAGCTCATTTTTTGTTTCTCAATCAGATTCTATTGTTAGTTCGGGGGTTTGTCCGGTTGGGCTCTAATGTTTTAATGAATGCTCTTTAATTGATTGTAAAAAAAATTGTAATGCTAAGAGAATCTCCAATGTGAGAGAACTCTTAGCTAAAATTTTAAATTATCTACCATGAATAAAAATTATGAAGAATTAAGAAGATTGTTAAACTCATTATATTGACTATATTTGCTGCACCAATAGAGACCTGTAGTCGTGAAATTTCATATCATCCGTTGCCATATTAAAATAACATATTTTATTTTTAATAATATAAAATAATAATAACATATCATTTTTAAAATATAACAGATCATTATATCCAACTCCATTGAAACACAACATCTTTCAACAAATTTTACATAATCAATATTTTATATCAATTTAGCCAACTACTTTACCTAACACCATCGGAGATGCTTTAACATGGTTTTTTATTTGAATTTTTTTCATGTAAATTTACTTTTATGCTCCTTCAAAATCGTTCAGGAATTTTTATTTACATAGATATTTGCATGAATGAAATGTGGATTCAAATTTTTACTAAACCCATGTATTAAATTTTTGAAATAATAACGTAACTATGTGCTCTTATCGGTACACAAAGATGTTTGAAAAATTAATTCTTATGAAATAAGCACAATTAAATCTTATTAAAAAAATCTATAATATTTATTTCTAAAATATACTTAAGTAAAAACCCTCCACATATATGTAAAAGTGGCAAGATGAGGCTATATTTTATCAAGAAGTTAAACATTGCATGTACTAAATTTTATATGTAAAATGTTTTTTTAAAGGAAATATGCAACATGTTTTAGAAAATGCAATAATTATTGATTTATTATAAAAAAAATGTGCATTTGAATACCAGTAATTTAAGAGTTCATGCATTTACAATATGAGGTCAAATTTTATGCTTATAATGTTGTTCTATTATTAAATTTTCAAATTTTTGTGCTTCCATCAAATTTTTGCTCACGAGGACATTTTCAAATTGTGTGCACTTCCGTAAAATGTGTCACACATTTTATCATTAATTATATCATTTTCATAAAAAAAATAAGCTCGATTGTGTTATCTCATATCTACTTCTCTAAATCAATATATCCTAAAAATCGAGCATTTTATAGTTACTTGTATTAACATGAGAAGTGTTTTTTTGCAACATAACCTTCCTTTTTGCAATAGGAAGTTTTCCTTCACCTTTTTCTGAGAATTTAAATTAGAACTAGGTCTTTGAAATTTATTGAGATATCTTTTTGGTGTACTTATGTTTATAATTGTTGAGAATCCTAAGATATATTGGTTTGGAGAAGAAAAGATATAACTTTTGAAAAAATTAGAACGTGGATATTTTTTTTAAAATGATAAAATTTAATACTATTAAAATTTATTAGTTTGATGAGAAAATTATCCCAACACAAGAGTACACTTGTTGTTTCCCAACAATACAATCATAAGATTGTAGAAGCAGGTTTAATACAATCTTAACGATTTTTTAAAAATTCTTTTGTGATAATTTAAAAAATAACAAACGTAAAACTAAAAAGTAAAGTACTCAACCACTTTAAAATTTCAGGTGGTCTTATATGATCCATCTGAGATATATATTCAAAAAAGACTCTGTGGTAATTTTACAATTACACAAATACAATTTCAGTACTTTGCTTCTTAAGAAATCCTAGACAATTCTCAGCAAAATACTTGTGTTTATTACTTATCAAAATATTGCTACACTTGGTTATATAGCCCAAGTTTACAATACCTACTAAAAACAAAATAATGCTATCTTCTAGGTATAGTAAGCATGCTTCTTCATTTTTTGTCCCATGTGAATCGTCTAGATAGATTGTCTTTGACTGATGTGCCTTCAAATGACCATCCAATTTGCTTGTATGGAAATAGAATATTTCTTCTTCTTCGAGTTCTCTAAGTCTTGACTTACATGTTTTTTGAGATTCAATCAACCCTTGTGATATGTCAGAATTGTTAAATCACTTTCAACTGCTAAGTTTGATGTAATTGAAACCTCATCCGTTGAGTTACATCTTCACTTATCAGAATTACAAAGTATGGGATATTTACAATTCACTTACGTATTCTACACATTTGTTGATAGTCAACATGACTTGTTCAATTTACTATCAATTATACTCTCAACTACTAACTTAAATCTTTTAAAGAACATGTTAAAAAAAGAACTTATTCGTTGATCAATTTCCTATTCAACAGATATTGTAAAACATGTCATCCGTTAAATAGTTACAAACATTAATAACTTGTACAAAATATGTTAAATGCTAAGTTATCATGAAGAACGACATAAATTCTAACAACACTAACTTAAAGAAGTTTCATAAAATAATTGGAAGTGTAAAATTTTGAACTTCAATAATTTAAGTGCATGAACTTTTAAATTATAGCAACACAAAATGCACATTTTTACTTAATTAATTTATACCAATTTTTGATACCAACCTAGCTATGATAGGTTACAAATAGTGCGAGATATAATTAAAATCTATTTTGGATCCAAACTACGTTCCTGAATTCAGATTGAATATATTCAAACTACACTCCTAAATCATGGACCAATGGTCCACGCATAGGTCATTACAATTTTTGATAAAGTAGTCACAAATTCTCTTCTCATTCATAATTGGAGGCTATGTCTCAAGGTTATCTTTCTCATTCACAATTGGAGGCACTCACCTCAAGTTGATTACAATACACCACAATTGTTTCTCGCACGATCTCTTAATTCCGTAGAATTATTGTAGATTTTTTTCTTTCCCACGATCTCTTACTTATTTTTTTTCTCGCCCCACAAACTCTTGTAGGAGTTTTATTTTCTCTGATCCACGAACTCACGTAGATTTTTTTCTGCTCTCACCCACGAACTCTCGCGGGATCTTTTTTCTCTCACCCACAAACTCTCGCAGGATTTTCTCACACCCATGAACTCTCGTAGGTTTTTGTTTTCTCACTGACTCTTGACTTTTGATACCATGATAAAATAGTCTCATTGGAGGCACTCGCCTCAAGTTTATTACAATACATCACTATTGTTTATATAGCAAATTACTGATTCTCAATAATACAAATTAACATAATTATGGAACTCTCCGTTTTTAACTAATAATAATATTAAAGGCAAGTTTCTATTTTCCCCATAATAATATATTAACATATATGTCAACAATGTTTTATCACTTACGAACATGTGTAATTCATCTATTAGTCCCCGGTGTCCCTGGCCATTCTTAAATCTTACTCTTGATCAATAAACAATTTAAATTTCCTTAATATATATATATATATATATATATAATTATATAAAAGCCGAAACATTAAAAGTTTGGTTGGTCGGTCGGTCGGTACGGTACCTGTTGATTTTACTTATTTACCCTTAGTCAATTACTACTAACTAATCAATTTCATTTTTCAGAGTAAACATATTATCTTTTCTACTTTTCAAGAATTAAACAATTTCCTTTTTCAAGTAAAATACAATATCTTTTATATTTTATCTAACTAAAATTTCTCCTTTATGAATCAATTTCCCTTTTTAGGTTAAACATATTACTTTTTCTGTTTTTCAATAATTAAATAATTTCCTTTTTCAAGTAAATTAGAATATCTTTTGCATTTTATCTAACTAAAATTTCTCTTTTTTAAAAACACTACGAGCAGTTTTGTTGAATAAAATAACATAATTATATTATAATTACTATTAACTAATCAATTACCTTTTCACTCAAAACACGTTACCTTTTCTCTTTTTTCTAACTAAAATCTTTCTTTTTTCAATTATATCATGGACGGTTACCTTTTTCAGCCAAAACACGTTACCTTTTTTCTTTTCTCTTACTAAAACCCCCTCTTTTTCCAATTATATCACGGGCGTTTCTATTTAATAAAAATATAATAATAATAATAATTAACCGATTAGCTTTTCAACAAAAATATATCATCTTTTCTTTTCTAATTAAATTCCCTTTATTTTCTAGAAATATAACGAGCAACATTAATTTCTCATTTTCTAAAAACTATGAGCAATTTTATTTAGTAAAATAACATAATTAAATTATAATTACTATAAACTAATCAATTGCCATTTTCACATAAATCATGTCATCTTCATGTTACCTTTCTATTTTCTCTAACTAAAATCTCTCTTTTTCCAATTATATCACCGGCGGTTCTATTTAACACTATTAGCAATTCTGTTTAATAAAATAAAATATTATAATTACTAATAAATAATCAATTACCTTTTTCAGCTAAAATATGTTACCTTTTATATTTTTCTATTTTTTTCAATTAATTTTATTTATTTACCCTTATTTAATGGTACATGTTATTTTACGTAATTATCCTTACTTAATTATTTATAATTACTAATAACTAATAAATTTCATTCTTCAAGTAAAACATGTTACCTTTTATATTTTTCAATAACTAATCTTTTTTCAAATAAAATATGAGAAATTCTTTCCTTTTTCAAGTAAAATATGCTACCTTTTCTATTTTTCAATAGTCAATTTTTTTTTACGCAAAATACAGTTTATCTAGCTAAAATGTTTCCTTTTCTGAAAAAACTATGAGCAATTATGTTTAATAAAATAAAATATTATAATTACTAATAATTAACCAATTACCTTTTTCAGCTAAAATACATTTCCTTTTCTATTTTTAATTTTTTTCAGAAAAACCTATTTGGTTTGCTTTATTTAAGTACAATAAATTAATAACAATATAATAACCAATAACTAACCGATTACGTTTTTCAGCTAAAATATTTCATCTTTTCTATATCTTTTCAATATTTTCAAACTAAAATCCTTCATTTTCTAAAAATATCACGGACAACATATATATATATATATATATATAATTAGAGTCCAGCTCTATGGAGTACTCATTTAATTGAAGTACTTGGAGTACATATACATTTTGCATTCAAAATTTTGCAAAATTTATTAATTTGCAAATCTTATTACATGAACATCATTATTTCATCGAAAATCTTGAAAATTTTGTATGTTTTGCTAACAAAATATTGCAAAATGAATTGTTCTGCAAAACACATTTGGGTTGCAAAACATATATGTTCTGATTGCAAAACATAAAGGATTTTCAAGATGAACATATTTTAAAATATACATGATTTTCAAAATTATCAATGAAATTATGATATTCATATAACAAGGTTTGCAAAATAAAAAATTATTTTAAATGCAGAATGTAGATGTACTCCAACGTAGTCCAATTAAACAGTACTCCATAGAACTTTTCTCTTGTTGAGTATTGAACACAAAGAAAGAATACAGAGGGGGGGGTGAATGGATTCTTGAACTTTTCGTGCCTTGAGTCTGTGTAGCAAACAAGTATTGTGTGTGCAGTGATGTAGATGCGGATAAAGAACAACACACAACACAATATCACTTTAATCTAATGTATTATTAGATAAAGGTTGCTACAATCTATGAATACAAATGATAGTATTCTCAGCTTCGTTTTTCTCAGAGAGATATAGCTTACAGTGTATGAAAAACTCGACTCACAAAAGTTAATAAGTTATGAAGTGAGGCTGTGTCCTTATAGAACATGGATACAGCCTACTTACTGCAAATAAGGTAGCTAAACAAATTACTTTCTAGTCTGTCTATCCTTTTTGAGTAAGTGTCCAAACGGTTACAGATTTGGCTTTGCAAAGCCTGTTTAGATCCACTTCTTTAGCTCCTTGTCTCTTCTATATCTCTCCAAGCTTCCTTGTAGGCTTTCCAGAGCACGTTACAGATTGTGGTCCATAAAGTGCATTGGCTTGTTGCAGGTTTCTGACTTGTACAATTTCTTCAGTATTTTGTCTCCAAGAATGTATTCGAGAAGTGACTAAGTAAGTGATTCGAGAACTAGAATTGACTTGATCGATAACTCTGAGTTCTCGAACACTGTTTTATTGACATATCGAACCACTTCTCGAATAGCTCTTTTCCATCAGGATTCCTTGAGTTGTCGAATAGAACATTTGACTTATCGAATCCTCGAGATATCGAATAGCTTTCTGAGTCCTTGAGATATCGAATGGAACTTTGACTTATTGACTCTTTGAGAACTCGAATACCATCTTGACTTGTTGACTTCTTGAGTTCTCGAATAGAGTAGTAGACATATCGAATCTCTGAGATATCGAATGAGATATCGAACAGTGTATTCAGAGATATCGAATAGTGTCTTGAGATATCGAATCCCTGACTTCTCGAATAGACAAATATACTTCTCGAATTGGTACTTAGGCAAATTCTTCATTTCTTCAAATCCCAACTGTGATTATTTGACAGTCTTTAACTCCTTGCTTGAGGCATGAACCTTGGAACTTCTTTCAAGCATTATTCTAGACTCTATTTGTACAATTACACAACTAGGATTTGATGCCTACTACAAGTACAATACAAACAGAAACTCTACAACTAGAGGTTCCCTCAGTTAAGAGGTCATGTAAGTAATGCAAAGCATTACAAACAATTAGGCTTGTTATTAGATGTGTACAGGCATGCCTATGTAACTAACAATCTCCCCCAAATTGTGAGTGAGACCCTTAGTCACAATTTCATGTCTGATAACAAGCCTAACATACATAAGGATAATACTTTAAGAGTACAGGTATGTATACCGATTGAACACATAAATGGAATTACAAGATAAATGCTCTTACAGTATGATGAGGTACTAGCCATTTTCATTTGATTGCATCTCCATTGCTTTGGCTTGTAGATCATCATATGCTTTCTGTTTCCTTTCTTTCTCCTTTCTTGCATTCTCATCTATTGCTCTTATGATTTCTGCCATAGCATCAAATTCTTCAATCATGATAGAGTTTTTGAAATCTTCAAGCACTGGCTTCAGAATGTTGGCAGGATAGTGACTGAGTAGGTTCATTCTTATATTGACATTGTCTCCATTTCTTCTCCTATACTTCACCACATAGGGATCAAACTGAACTCTACACAATCCCTTTGCCCTTAGCTTTTCTGCTTCAATCTCCAGTCTGTCAATTTCTTTCTCCCTTTCTAACCACTTCTCATAGCATCCCTTTCTCATCTTTTCAGCATAATCTCTCTTCATTTTCACAAAGTCAATCAATTCCAGCTTCCATACTTTCTCCACCTTGTCTTTAGAGTCCAGCAATGCAATGATTCTTTCTATCTCATACAATTTACCCCAATGTTGACAACCCCCTTGATTGAATTTCATTTCTCTCCCATCAGTGTACTTGATCTCAAGGTGGTCATCCACAATTGCAGCATAGCATATCTTTTGAGCTCTTAGAAATTGCAATTGCTCTTCATCAAAGTCTTCATTAAGTGGCTGGAGTTTCAATCCTGGAATGATTGTTAGGGCTCTTGATTTGGAGAGCTTCACTCTTCTTGCAGCATGTTTGACTTTAATCTTCTTTACATGATTGCCAGGCAGTAACTTGTGACCCTTGCTAGAAGACCATTGTAGTACTCCACTAGCAGTTTGCTTATGGATACATACACCTGGTTTCTTGATTTGAATCTCCTTCTCTTCTTGAGGTAGTAAAACATTTGCAGAGGCCAGAGATGTAGATTTTGATGAATCATTACCAGTGACATCCACCCTAGACATTGAGCCTTGTGTTGTGGTAGGAGTGTCATTAGTAATGTTCATGGCTTGCTGTTTTCCAATCTTCCTCTCATAGATTTTGCCTTGGTCATCATCATTCTTCTTATCCTTGTCACCCTTCTTCTTCTTCTTGTCTTCATCACCCTTATCTCTCCTGTGATGTCTTCTCCTCCCATCACTTTTGTCTTCAGAATCATCATCCTTATTTCTCCTAGGTTGAGCACTCTCTGGAAGTTCACCAGTTGCTACAAAAGATCTGAGAATGTGCAGGGCTTCAATTTCTTCAGCATTTCTGGCTCCAACCTTCTTCTGTAGTTGATCAATGATAGCAATGATCAGTCTATGATTTCGAGAAGTGAGATCATGGGGAATGACCAATTGTTTGATGTCTTCAATTCTGGTACCAGACTGATAGATGATTGTCCATGGCTTCTTGATCACTTCTGGTAGCCTTGAAGGTTGGCCATTCCTCAAATCATCAAACAGACTTTTGTTGTTCTCATTCTTCTTCTCAATAAGCTCAAGTATGGCATCTATCTCTGAGTCTTTTAGATCTTGTAGAGTCTTGTATGTTAGATGCCATATCTTTAATTTGGATATCAACACTATCTCCTTGATCCATAGGTTATTGAATTTCTTGGGGATGACAGTGATGTAGTCAATCTGCTTCTTCAACCCCCTCAGATAGAATTGAGTGTCACCAACCTGTTCCCTTGTGGCTTTCAGAAACTCCAAGAAGGCTTTATCATGATAAACATTTGAGTTAGCAACTTCTTGTAGCTTGGCCTCAGTAATAACTTTAACTTCTACAGGCTTGGCACTCTCAGGTATGGAGGATGGAAGTTTGTCAGAAGGCATACTCCCTGCAACCACTGTGGTAGTTATGGATTGCTTTTGACCACCAGGAGTAGTAATGTGCACAGTTGGTAGAGTAACAACTGGCAGTAAGGTAGGAGGCTCATCAACTTTGGATTTGCCTTTGCCTGGCACATTGGTTGTAGATTGTGCTCTGTGATGACCTCCCTCATTTATCTCTATGCCCTTCTCCTTAGGTTTCTCCCCCTTTGGATTTGAGTTTCTAGACCTCTTCTCCCCCTTAGGCTTGTTGTCAGGCACAGAGGCTGTAGAAATCACCTGTGGGTTAAAAGATTCTTCAGGTAGAGGGAGACCCATGTGCTTCATCATTGCAGCCAACATGGATTGCTGATGCAGAAGGACATTAGCTGTGGTGGTTGCTTGAGTGTCCAACTGATCATGGAGAAGTGCAACCTTGTCTGTAAGGTGAGCATTTGACTTAGTGAGAGTAGCCACCTCCTTTTCAAGAGTGTT
The DNA here is from genome assembly GCA_037693485.1 of Kitagawia praeruptora. Taxonomy (NCBI): domain Eukaryota; kingdom Viridiplantae; phylum Streptophyta; class Magnoliopsida; order Apiales; family Apiaceae; genus Kitagawia; species Kitagawia praeruptora. The sequence continues at coordinate 23,251,647 of CM075350.1, read as the reverse complement.
CACCTTAGTGAATAGCTCATTGGCCTTGAAACCAGATAAAGATTGATCCTGCAGCCTCTTCACTTCATACTTAGACAGCTCATGCACAGGGACTTCAGTCACTAGCCTATCTCCATAAAGATTTTTGAACATTGTCCTCAGCATGGCATTGGCCTCTGTAGTCTGGTCAGATAGATTTTGAAATCTGCTTCTAGGCCTGTGACTGTATCTTTGAGGAGGGCTAGGCCATTGTCCATCTTTGTGTAGGTGGTGTTGCAGTGTTTGAGATCTTTGACCACACTGTCCAGTTGAGGAAATTTAGCATCAAAGGCCCTCTTGACTTCTGCTACTGAAGTGGCTGTCTTGTCACACACCCTGTTGACTTCAGTTTTGACTCCCTTGCCAAGATAGTGTTCAGCCTTGAGGAAACCCTTGTAGGAATCATTGACAGCTTCATACACTTCACCAGGAGACAGGGATTTTGCATTGGAGCCCAGTGAAGTAATGTATTCCTCTCTAAGATATTGAAGTGCTTCACTGAGAGTTATATCATTCTTTCCTTGCAGCCAGGCATCTACATTGCCATCTCTCTCAGCATCATCAATAATCTTGGCCTTCTGCATCTCCACATCATCCCTATGGCATAGTAGGATGGCCTCATAGTCTGGATTAGGGATATTGGAGGTGACAAGGTTCTGAGCTATCTTTACAAACTCAGGAATCTGATCCACAATTAAGCTTTGAAGTGCTTCAACCGTCAATGTTTTTGGAACAGACCCTGATCCTGAAGCACTGTCATGTTGCACAGGCTTCAGCCATTGTGACATAAAGTCAGAGCTAGAGCTAGGCAAGCTAGACTCCCCAGTTACAGATGCAACTTCTGTAACCGGATGGATTGACTCTACTACTGGTGTCTCCACAGGAGTGGGATGAGTTACACCAGTAGTTGACACAGGCACAGAGTCTCTAGTAAAAACTAGTGGAACCTCTGTGTTTGTGATGGTGTCATCAGGAGATGCCCCAGCATGCATTCCCTCACCATCTAAATGTGGGTCCTAGGTGGTGAGCAAAGTGTCATGCACTAAGTCACTTGAGTCCATTGGCTCACCAAGAGAAAAGGATTCTTGGTGATCAATGCCTTGCTCTTCAATTGCTTGAATTACAGGCTCCAAAGAAACTTGTGTGTTAGATTCTGGAAGAGAAGTGTGTTGTAGAGTAGATTTTGGCAACTCCCCCTGAGAGATAGAGGGAGTTTCAAGTGTGTTGTGCTCTCCACTCAGTGTAGTGCCAGCCTTATCACTCCCATGTGCTGACTCAATACAAGAAGGTGCATTGGGGAGGATGTTAGGTCCAAATGTGTTGTAGAGGGGGGGGGGGTGAATACAACTTTTCGAATATGAGAAGCAATAAATACGATGCAATAAATGAACACGCAGATTCAAGGAATATATTTCTTTATATATAACTTGAAAAGGTTGCTACAACATTCATTACAAAGTATAACAGAAGTTCAGAGAGAAGTGAATGATTCTAAGCTCTGTGAATGTACTCTCTCTCTTTTTTTCTTGTGTTTTCTCAATATTGCTCACTAACTAAAACATTACACAAGTGCTTCTATTTATACTACATGTAATCTATGTCCTGTAGTCTTCAAAGACTAAGATGTACGTGGCCCAATGATGTCCACATAAATCTTGCCTTATCTTGAAAGCTTGGAAATCTGCCAATCAGAAGATGCCATGTGTCATGTTGAAGCTGCACTCTAAGTAGAACTTCTACTTGAGAATTTCTACTTAGCCATCTCGAAATTTCTAAGTAGAACTTCTACTTAGAAATATTCTACTTGGCCATCCAGAATATTTAGTACTTAGAAAATATTCTGGTCTTCAACTTGAAACTTAAATGCACATCTTGAGCTTGTGATATCTTCATGTCTTCTTTATTCTTCAGCAAGCTCTTGAACATGGATCTTTATTACTGACATAAACTTGCTATCAATGTCCTGACACTTGATGCACTGGTCTGGTTCATAAGTGACTAGTCTTGATAGTGTTTCTGCTTCTTGAATAAATTACCATATTCACTTAGTAACTTGGCTTTCCAATATTTGCTTTCCTTCTTGTTCACTTGAAATCAATTGGTCTCGTTGATACTGATAGTTATGATCTTGATTCTCGATTTCTCAAATCACTGAGGCCTGAACAACTTTGACTTGAACTTCTCTCAATGATTTCTTCTTGGCTTGATCATAGTTAACATGTTCAATTGTATCAATTACCTTGTCTTCATTTAGTGTTGATTTCTTGTGACTTCTTGTTCTTGATTGTCTTCTGGTTAAGTATCTTTTCTTTTAATTGAGTTACATTAGTTATAGTGTTACAAGTTTATACACTCTGCCTTTCAATCTCCCCCAATTTGATTGTCTAACAATGACATTCAAATTAATGAAGGATAACTCAACTAAACAAGAGACGAGAAAAGATAATTAACATTACAGTCTTGAAAAATATACAATTGAAAAGTATTTGAAAACAATACAAAGAACTTAAACTAGAAACAGAATTCGAACCTCGAATTAAAGATCATTTGAATGATTCCTATCACCTGGATTATTTCATATCTTTTAGTCAAACTTATATCACCTTATTGGATTCACTCTAAGGTGAATTTTCCTCAAGTGAGTTAAAGCAACCGAAAGACATGAAGTTTTTCCAACTTCAAGTTCACACCACTCTGACCTTTAACCATAATTCCGTTTCCTCTTCCTAGCTTCAGCAGCTTGATCTTTCTCTTCTTTTTGCTTTCCGCGCTTCTCCTTCTGCTGCTTTTATTTCTTATATACTGGATCATGAAGCTGCGTCCACCTAGCATTCAACAAACTTACTGCTTCCATTTCTAGAGGGTTCCTGGGTTCTGGGTAAGGATGTTTGAAAAGCCTTCTGAGTTTGTCCACCTCCTGAGTAGTTCTGATCTTTGGAATGTCCTCAAATTTCTTCATTATAAGCTGAGGTTTCCAATGAGCTTTATCAGCTTTAAACTGACAATAGATCATTTTGGGATAGCCTTTGACACGGTTAGTATTGTGGACACTCGCCGCATCTTGCTCCATTCGCTTCTTTTCCACTACTACATCAGACAGGTAACTCACGAGTCTCTGCTTTTCTTTCACATACTTAACTTCCACATCTTCCCATTTGAACACATATAACACTTTCTCCAGAAATGCAGCATCTTGAGTCTGCAGCAGCCATTTTCTACTCATATGCAAGAGTGTTTTATGCTGGTCTGCATCTATGAATACTAAGGCATCAGCTGTATCATCAACAAAAGAGTGTATCCAGTATACACTATCCCTTCCTGGAACACCAACTGACTCCCTTATCTCTCCTTGTTCCAGTTCTCCAGAAGGAAGATTCAGAGCTTCATCTACATTCTTCATAGCTTGAAGAATATTCCATTTCTTTTCTATCAGCTCTGGTTCAACCTTCACATTATCAAGAGGGTTTGGAGCAATGATATCACACTTCCACACCTCATTGCTCTTCTTGAATATGGCACTTTCAATGATCTTCACTGATTTATCTTTAAGCTCAGACGCGAATCCCTTACTCATCATTTGTCTACAGACGGCCTTAAGAGATTCCACTGAAAGTTCCATTAAGTCCTTTTCCTCCATGCTCACCCTCTTCAATTTACTGTCAACCACCATCCGGACAACATTAGGATATGCTGAGAATTCTGGACCCTTGTCCTCTGCTAGCTGCATTAACTGATCCCTATACAGAATGCTTAGATTCTCAGAATGAGAGTATTGAATTTTTGTTGCTAGCAAGAACAACTCTGATGCAGATCTTCTCGTCATGAATTGGTCATCCACATATAGGAAAGACATTGGGACTCCTTCTGTCAAAGACAATATAACCTGCCACTCCTTAAGTGTTGCATTGTATCCAACCCTGACTTTAGAAATTAATCTCTTCAATGCACTTATGTAGTCCGCAGCCATTGGATTCTGCAAATTCAGGTTGTAGAACAGATCATCTGCCTCCTTGTTATGAACTCCTTTCGCACAGGGTCCCATCATTATCTTCCTTACTTCATCCCACTTCTGCCCTATCCTTCTATTGTCCAGATCAACTTGAGGATCAGCTAGCCTTGCAAGCTCATGATCGTACTGCTTCCCTTGTAGCTCCACTTTCTTTTCTAGAAACACATCACGTTCTTGCATTGCCTTCATTTTAAAGAACTCAGCTTGTTCCAAGGCTAACCGTTGAGACTTAATGGTTTCCTCATCAACAGAAATTTCTTCAGGCATTCCGGAAGACATCCCAGCACCTCCACCTTGATCCTTCAATGATCTCTTAATAGCATGTTCCAAAGGTGCGTCTTCCATATCGGAATCTGAGTCAAGTACCACCTGTACTTTTTCTTGATGACTCAGGTCAACGAATGGCTCATCTTGCTCAATCGCTATTGCCTTACCCTTTTTCCTTCTCAGAGCCTCTTCATCAGTAGACGGCTCAATTTCTTTTTCTTTGACAAGATCAGCTTGTTCTTGAATTTCTTCGATTTGAACTCCCTGCTGTCTCGTCTCCTTTCCACTCTCCCCCTTAGGTGAGTTATCCTGAACTCCACCCTGGTCTCCAGATCCACCAGCTGTATAAAAGTCTTCAAACCCAGAACCATAGGTTCCTGCTCCACTAGCACCACCTGTACCAGCATCGGGGGGAGGTTGTTGCGGCTCGAAACACTCCGGGGGCACAAAATTTCTGATTGCGAACATCATTCTACTGATCTCCACAGCCAGAGTATCCATTGTAATCTCCATTGCTCCCATCCTTTCATTCAGAGTGTTTCCCAAGACACCACCAGCATGGCCCAAGTCATTTACCTTGTTTGTCAAATCATTAAAAGCTGTAGCTTGACTTGCCATTCGTGCTGCGTAGTCATCAAGAGCCCTTTGATTGTTTCCAATGTTCATCCCTAACTGCCCCATTGTCTGCCCAAACTGCTTCATTTGATTTTCCATAGAAGTCATACGTGTATCAAGATTTTCAATATTAAGGGACGGTGTTTGGTTTAGGTGACCTCGCTCTAATACTCGTTCTGTTGGTATTTGGCGCTCGGTTTCGGGCCTTAAAAATGAAGGTCCCTCTCTCCCTAACCTCTCACACACACTCCCTGTCTCACGCTCGTGTATGTCTTCAATAATTGATCCAAAATATGAAGCAGTACCTGCAGAAACTGGATAAGCAATATAATTTGCAGTTATGGGATCAATTGCTGTTTGTTCCTGAGTTGGAATCTCAGGCTGAGAGGCTACAAAGTGTTCTTGTACAACATCAGAACCGATCCTCTTTGCAGCATCAGTACGTACCGGTGAAGGTACGGTGGAAGCTTTTAAAGCTTCATGTCCTTTTGAAGCAACAGTATCTTCAAGAGGTACATAATCATCATCAAAATCCCTATGTGCAGATTGTTCAAGGGGAGAACCACTCTCGTGAGGTGGAGTGGTTGCGTGTGACACGCTAGGGTTTGACTGAGGTTTAGAAGTAGCAGCATGAGAAATTTTGGCTTTCTTTCGAGTAAGAGGCTGCTCTTCGGGGTCACTCTCCTCATCATTTCCTACATCTATATGTGCTGGCTGTTTGGATTCCGGTGACAGGGGTGGCAGAGAATTAGAAATATAGCTCTCACCCTGGGATAGATCCTGCGGGCTAGCAGTCTCTTGGGTCTGGGAATCAGAAACATAGGAAGAGGAATGAGTAGAATGTAGAGAGAGATTACCTGATTCATTACCTTGTTCATCACCGCTTTGCTCATCAGGAATCTCTTCAAATGCCTCAGCATGAGCAGACCGATTCTGAGCATATGATGAAACTTGCGATGATTCCACCAAGGTGGTAACTCCTGCATCATAAATAAGCCACTGTTGAATGTTTTCAGGAATTGATATTGGTTTACCTTGATGTTTGTCCTGATTATCAATTGTCGAAAGTGACTTAGTGCCCATCCCTAGTGGTGCAGATGTTGGACTTCTGGCAAAACTCTGTCTAACTGCAAGAGCATCCTTCGGTATTAAATCATTAATCAGCATCTGTAGGAACCGAGGAAACCAGCAGACAACATCTTTTGTGTTGAGGTCTCTGCTTGCAAGAGATCCCATTACACCAACTATCTCCGAGAGAACTATGCGTCCATAATTTATATCCAGTTCTCTTGCTAGGGCAATTCCAAGGTTTTGCATGGGAATGGAAATTTGATGGAAATCGCTTTCTCGTGCCCGAAAACATCTTGTGATGGCCTCGAAAAAGTAATTCCATTCCACATGAAAGAATTGTTTTTGGATGTTTCCAGTGATCCGGCCAGACGGAGGATAACATCCTATTTCTTCAAAGAAACTGAGGCGTTCTGCAGCTGTAGGTTCTGGATCATAAGCATCTTTTATCGGGAATCCCAGAACCCTGTTGACAATTTGTTCATTCACCTCATATTCCTGACCCGCTAAGGTAAACCTGAAACCATAGGGGGTTGATTTGCTCCCAAAAGAAACCGCACTAGTCCATAATTGCTGTAAAGCATCATGTACTAGTGTAGGCTTAGCAGTAAAAGCATCGCTAGCTTTGGAATACAAATTGAGAAATCGTATCCAAGACTTAAAGCGCGGGAGTTGATCACCAATTTCCGTAGAAATATTATAAAAATTGTTTTTGGCAAGTGAAAATTGGTGAGCCATTTTAATTAAAAGTTTTTCTTTTAAAAGATGTGAATTTTAATATTAATTCTTTGAAAAACAATTAATTAAAGAATTAACCGTTATATCCCTTTTAATTTATCAAGAACAACAAAAGTCCCTTTTTGAGAAATTAAACTACGGGATCCAATTAACAGTCAATGGAAGGCAAATTTCAAACCAATAATTAAATCTCCACTAACAGTGAAATGCGTGTGTGTGAAATCGTGTATGAACAGATTTGTGAAATTTTGTGTGTATATACGTGTGTGTATATATCGATGAAGATGAACAGTTATACAAGACACAATCACAGAGATTAATGATGACACACAGGTAAGAGGAGTCTAAAATTGGGCATTAATTCGTGGTCTGTATGAGTTTAATCAGAGAAATCACGAATTAGGGATTGGAACTTTGAAATCGCCTATTTGTATATGAAGGCTGCTGTAAAAAATGAATTAGGTAAAAGTGAATGATGCATCGAGTTAGAGATGTTTATATAGACATGAATGTGAAATGACAAAAATGTCCCTGTTAAAAAGAGTGAAAAACACTAAGTACGTACAGGGAACACTCTATCTCGAACATCAAGTCGAACTTCGAGATGAAGTTCGAGATAGGTGTCAACTCGAACATTTAGCACTTAGCCATTTTACAGCAAAAACCAACAAGGAAATCTATCTCGAAATTCTAAGTCGAAATTCGAGATAAAGTTCGAGTTAGGAGTTAACTCGAAAAATCCCCTTGACTAATTGAGAATTCCATCTCAAAACTAATTGAGAATTCCATCTCAAACTCTAAGTCAAACTCTAAGTCGAACTTCGAGTTGAATTTCGAGATAGAGATTAACTCGAAGTTATTCTCAATTCTTTTCAAAATATCCCCAAAAATGGAAACCTCATCTCAATTTCGAGATGGAGTTCGAGATAGACTTTATCTCGAATATTTTGAAGATAACTAGGCACTGGTAACTCGAAATCGAATCCTAAGTCGAATTTCGAGATGAAGTTCGAGATAGACACTAACTCGAAATTCTTCCCGGACTTAGAATTTTCAAAACTTCACTCTGGAAGCTCAAATCGAAATCCAAGTCGAATTTCTAGATGAGTTTCGAGATAGAAACTAACTCGAAATTTTGAAGATACTTAGAATAATTTGACAATTTTTCAAGAAACTCAACAATTAAATTTTGTCAAATTAATATAAATATCAATTCAAGGATTTTTAATATATGACATAATTAAAACATTCCTTGATAATTCTAAGGCCTCTAATTACATGAAAAACATAGGTAAATTCATCTAAAAATCATGCAATATTTAGAATATTATGAATTTAACTCCCCCTATGATCATGCAATTTAACAAGCATAAATTCAAAGATTTGTGCTATAAAAGACACTTAAAACACACTGAATTCATGCAAAATCACACTATATGCAACCTATAACAATCATTAATTAGGCATTTTAAAGTCTAAGCACATAATGATTAAATAGCTTGCATATACAAACATAACCATGGATTTTACAGATAGAAGGCTTTACTAACTTGTGTTAAGCATTCCCAATTCACCAACCAACCTATTGAATGTTACTTCATCAAGAGGTTTGATGAATATATCTGCAATTTGTTGCATTGTGGGCACGAAATGTAGCTCCACAGTCCCCTCCTCGACATGTTCTCTTATGAAGTGATACCTGATGTCAATGTGCTTGGTTCTTGAGTGATCTACAGGATTGTTGGTTATGGCAATGGCACTTGTGTTGTCACACATAATTGGAATTTTCTTGTGCTCCATGCCATAATCCTTCAATTGGTTCCTCATCCACAGTATTTGAGCTACACAGCTTCCAGCAGCAATGTACTCAGCTTCAGCAGTAGAAGTAGATACTGTATGTTGCTTTTTACTTTGCCAGGATACCAATCTTCTGCCAAGAAATTGACAAGCACCAGATGTGCTTTTCCTATCAATCCTGCAACCTGCATAGTCTGAATCCGTATAGCCAATTAGATTAAAACCTGTATCTCTTGGGTACCAAATCCCTAGATTTGGTGTGCCCTTGAGATACCTACAAATTCTTTTGACGGCTATGAGATGTGATTCTCTAGGATCCGCTTGGAATCTTGCACATAAACAAGTCGCGAACATTATATCGGGTCTACTTGCAGTTAAATAGAGAAGTGAGCCAATCATACCTCGATAGCTTGTGATGTCAACTGATTTACCTGATTTGTCTTCATCAAGCTTCGTGGCTGTTGCCATGGGAGTCTTAGCTGCTGATGCATCTTCTAGATTATACTTCTTGAGTAAATCTCTGACATACTTGGATTGACAGATAAAGATACCATCTTTTCTCTGACTGATCTGTAATCCAAGGAAGAAAGACAGCTCTCCCATCATGCTCATCTCATATTTCTCTTGCATTAGCTTAGCAAATTTCTCGCACAAGCGCTCATTAGATGACCCGAAGATAATATCGTCCACATAGACTTGAACAAGTATTAAATCATTCTTCACATACTTATAGAACAATGTTTTGTCAATTACTCCCCTAGTAAAACCACTTTCAATTAAGAATACGGATAGGGTTTCATACCAACATCTTGGGGATTGCCTGAGGCCATAGACAGATTTGAAGAGAAGATACACAAAATCTACAAGTTCTGGATCAATGAAGCCAGGCGGCTGTTCCAGATACACCTCTTCTTCTAACTCTCCGTTCAGGAAGGCACTTTTCACATCCATCTGAAAAACCTTGAAGTTCTTATGTGCTGCAAATGCCAAGAACATCCTGACTGCCTCAAGTCTTGCAACCGGTGCATAGGTCTCATCATAATCAATTCCTTCTCGCTGAGAATAACCTTTTGCAACCAAACGAGCCTTGTTTCGGGTTACAAGTCCGTTTTCATCCATTTTATTTCTGAATACCCACCTTGCTCCAATTATTGATTTGTTCTTTGGTCGGGGTACCAGTTTCCAAACTTTCTGCCTTTCAAACTGATTGAGTTCCTCTTGCATTGCAATCACCCAATCAGCATCACCAAGTGCTTCTTCTATTTCTTTAGGTTCAAGCTTGGATAAGAACCCAGAATATAAGCAAATATTAGCCAGGTCAGCTCTTGCGGATCTTCTAGTAGACACACCAGCATCTGGATCACCAATAATTAATTCAAACGGATGGTCTCTATTCCATACCCGTTCTCTTGGAAATTGTCTTGATGATTCAGCGTGACTTTCTGAGTTGTGGTGCTGACTACTTTGATTACTTTCACTAACTCCCCCTGAGTTAGTGCCAGCTCCTACAGAACTAGAGTCAACTCGACTCGAGCCTTGAACAGTAGTCCTTGAGCTGCTATTTACTCCCCCTGAGTTGTTGCCGGTTCGTACTGAAGAAGTCTCTCCTGATCTTGTAGGATTAGCTTGTTCACTAGACTCAGGTTCTTCACGTACACTTGGAACATTTAATGGGACAACCAACTCAGGTTCATCTTCAAGTTCTTCTAAGTCCAGATTCTGAAATTTTAGGGACTCAGGTTCACTAGAATCTCTTGAAATTGATGAGAGTTTGGTATCGTCGAATCTGACGTTGTAGCTTTCAGTCACTTTTCGATCATTTACTAAGAACACCCTATAAGCTGCTACCACATCTGTGGAGTAACCAACAAAGATTCCTTCACGAGCTTTTGCTGCAAACTTGCCTAGATTTTCATCATCTATAAGTACATAGCATTTTGCTCCAAAGACATGAAAGTATTTGATTGTTGGTCTTCTGCCGTTCATTAGCTCACATGGTGTCTTTTCTTTATCTTTTATAATCAAGGATCGATTTTGAGTGTAACACACGGTACTCACTGCTTCTACCCAGAAATACAGAGGAAGTTTCGAATCATACAACAAAGTTCTTGCTGCTTCAACCAATGTTCTATTCTTCCTTTCAACTACTCCGTTTTGTTGTGGAGTTCTCGGGGCTGAATACTGACGACGTATTCCCTTAGATACACAGAAGTCATTTAGCACTGCGTTTTTGAATTCAGTGCCATTGTCTGATCTAATCGTCTTCACAGTAAGTGTTGAAACATTCTCAATTTGAGTGATGTGATCAATGATTAGGAAAGGTACTTCGTCTTTCGTCATTGCGAACAATACCCATGTATACTTGGAGAAGTCATCCACGATTACCAATGCATATCTTTTCCTAGACAAAGATAGGACATTCACTGGGCCAAAAAAATCCATATGAAGAAGTTGCAGAGGCTCAGTGATACTAGAAATTTCTTTGCTTTTATGCGATGCTCGTTTCGACTTTCCCATTTCACAAGCTTCACAGAGTCCTTTCGGAGCGAATTCCATTTGAGGTAGATCTCTCACCAATTCTCGCCTCGCGAGAGCATTCATCGTTTTGAAGTTTAAGTGAGATAACTTTTTGTGCCATAACCAGCTTTCATCATCCGAAGCTTTGCTGTAGAAACAGGTGACTTCATTCTGATTTGCTGAATCCATGTCTGCAACAAAAAGATCTGCCTTTCGAACTCCTCTCAAAGCCAGTGAACCTTCCTTGATGTGAGTGATTGATACACCTTTCTTGTTGAAGATAATTTCGTAACCTTTGTCACAGAATTGACTGATACTCAACAAATTATGCTTTAATCCCTCAACATAGGAAATATCTTCAATGATGACATTGCCAGTTTTCAGTTTGCCATATCCCTTTGTCACACCTATGCTGTCATCTCCAAAGGTAACATAAGGGCCAGCTTTCATAACCAACTCTGTAAGCAGGGACTTGTTTCCAGTCATATGCCTCGATGCTCCACTGTCCAGCACCCATATAACTTTATTTCTATTTTGCTTAATGCCCTCTGGTTCCTCTGATGTCTCAGCCATGAGCGCAAAGTTTGCTACATGAGTAACATCTTCCTCATCTGAATCATCCCAAGCTCTTCCTTCTGTTACTACTAAAGCTCTTTTACCATGTTTTTCTTTCACCAGCGATTCATACTTGCTTTTGAGGGCTTCAAATGTCTCTTTTGGATAAGTCTGTTTAGGCTTTTTGCAGTCCGAGGCAAAATGTCCAGGTTCACCACAATTATAGCAATTGAACTTCATTTTGAAATCCAACGGAGATTTGTAGCTGGTACTCTTGCCTTTGCTTTTGTAGCCTGACGAACTACCACCACCCTTAGCAGCCCGATAGTAAGATGAAGAATTTCTCTATGGTCGGTTGCTCTTTCTGAATCTCATGTTGCTGAACTTCCTTGCCATGTATGCCACGACACTATCGTCCATGTTGTCCAGTTCTTCTTGGGTGAAGTAGTCATCATCACTGTTAGATGCACACTCGTCATCATTATCAACTTGATGTGGTGCAGGTGATGATTTAGGCTTTGCTGCAACCATTGCCTTCTTAGACTCTTCCTCATCAGCAACTAATCCTGATGCAGTTTCTTTTCCTTTTGAATCATTGTCCCATGCTTGATCTTGAAGTGTCTCCAGCTCATAGGTCTTTAGAATTCCATAATATTCTTCCAGAGAAGTTGTATGCAAATCTCTGGTTTCTCTGATTGCGTAGACCCTATGTTCAATGCTCTTTGGCTGGTTCCTCAGATATCTCGTATTGGTCTCAACCATGGGGAGAGTTACACCTCTCAGATTCAAATCCAATACCAACTGACTGAATCTTAGATAGACGTCTGTTATGCCTTCTCCTTTTCTTATTCTGAAGGTGTCATACTCCATCTTGAGTATAAGTGTCTTGTTGCTTCTAACCTCTGCAGATCCTTCCATGACAACTTCTATCTTGTCCCAAATCTTCTTTGCTGTATTCAAACCTTTGACTATGTTGAACATTTCATGATCAAGGGATTCCATCAAGGTTTGTCTTACAGAAGTATCATAAGCTATTTGCTCCTTGTCAGCATCCGTAAAGTCCGCTGCCTTTTTAGGCTCAGACCGAGCAGGTATAACCTCCTCTCCTTCCGTACGCTCAGGAATAGCTTTCATTGGAACAAATTTACCCTTTTCAAGGACTTCCAGATACTCAGGGTTAATTGTCTCTAAGTAGAGTCTCATTCTGAAAACCCATTCTTCATAGTGATCTCGGTTGAACATTGGGATCTTGAAAGAATTTTTAGGAGCCATTTCAAATCTGGTCACTAAAAGTTTCTAAGTACCCAAGACTAGGCTATGTAGAAAATCTATGTAGAACTTTTGCCTAAGTCGAAATTTCTCTAAGTCGAAATTTTGCTCAAGTCGAAATTCACCAAGTAGAAATTGTCCAAGTCGAAATTCTATGTAGAAATTCTCAAGTAGAAATTCTATGTAGAACTTTTGTCCTTAGAATAATTTTCTGCAGATTACTTTAATATTGAATAAACAATATCACCTTTTTGACTTTTGATACTTTACACACCGAAAGCAACTAACCCACTTGCTAGGCACTGAGTATGTCTTGTTACACTTTCGGCCAAGGAATATTTATCAAATCAAAAGTACAAAAACACCTTTTTGACTATCTTATCTGTTTGAAAAAGGAGATCAAAAAGTTGTTGGGTTATCTTCTTTGATAAGAACAGATGATGAACACTCAAGAACACCAAATATCAATGAACCCAGATTAATTCACAAAAATTAATTAAAATACACCCAAGCTAAATAATCACACCTGGAGTATTTAAATAAATTTTTCGGATGAGTTTTCACTACCAACGAATTAAAGCACACTTTTCGAGAAAATGAAAAGTAGATCTAGAAAATGAAAACTCACGATTCTTCTACCAAACACAAGGATCTATGTTTTGTATGTTAAACATCCGCTCTGATACCAATTGTTAGGTCCAAAGGTGTTGTAGAGGGGGGGGTGAATACAACTTTTCGAATATGAGAAGCAATAAATACGATGCAATAAATGAACACGCAGATTCAAGGAATATATTTCTTTATATATAACTTGAAAAGGTTGCTACAACATTCATTACAAAGTATAACAGAAGTTCAGAGAGAAGTGAATGATTCTAAGCTCTGTGAATGTACTCTCTCTCTTTTTTTCTTGTGTTTTCTCAATATTGCTCACTAACTAAAACATTACACAAGTGCTTCTATTTATACTACATGTAATCTATGTCCTGTAGTCTTCAAAGACTAAGATGTACGTGGCCCAATGATGTCCACATAAATCTTGCCTTATCTTGAAAGCTTGGAAATCTGCCAATCAGAAGATGCCATGTGTCATGTTGAAGCTGCACTCTAAGTAGAACTTATACTTGAGAATTTCTACTTAGCCATCTCGAAATTTCTAAGTAGAACTTCTACTTAGAAATATTCTACTTGGCCATCCAGAATATTTAGTACTTAGAAAATATTCTGGTCTTCAACTTGAAACTTAAATGCACATCTTGAGCTTGTGATATCTTCATGTCTTCTTTATTCTTCAGCAAGCTCTTGAACATGGATCTTTATTACTGACATAAACTTGCTATCAATGTCCTGACACTTGATGCACTGGTCTGGTTCATAAGTGACTAGTCTTGATAGTGTTTCTGCTTCTTGAATAAATTACCATATTCACTTAGTAACTTGGCTTTCCAATATTCGCTTTCCTTCTTGTTCACTTGAAATCAATTGGTCTCGTTGATACTGATAGTTATGATCTTGATTCTCGATTTCTCAAATCACTGAGGCCTGAACAACTTTGACTTGAACTTCTCTCAATGATTTCTTCTTGGCTTGATCATAGTTAACATGTTCAATTGTATCAATTACCTTGTCTTCATTTAGTGTTGATTTCTTGTGACTTCTTGTTCTTGATTGTCTTCTGGTTAAGTATCTTTTCTTTTAATTGAGTTACATTAGTTATAGTGTTACAAGTTTATACACTCTGCCTTTCAGAGGATGCTTGATTCTATAGGTGCACCCTGTTGAGAGGGTACACCTAGTGAGCTGTGTGCCCCTGATTTTACAACTTCAGCCATTTGTGTGACTGAAGAGGTGGTCTTAGTTTTCTTCTTCTTTGGCTTTTGTAAGGGTGACTCAGGTTCCTCACTTTCTAGCCCTAGTTCCACAGCTAATGCTGCTTCAGATAATATATTCAGTGGTGCAGACATTACTTCCTTTCTCTTCTTTTTACTAACATCACCCTTTTGAGAGGATGATGCAGTTGGCTCAGTGTGTGGTAGAGTGTTTGGTTGAGAGGGTTGGTTAGCAGGCCTTGTGTTAGCATTTTGTTCTACTTGCTTGGGCTGTGCTAACTTAGATTTTGCATCAAATGTTGGCATGTTGTGGGGATAAGTTCTAAACAAACTCTCCATATGGGGAGTTATGTTTAGTCTTACATCCACATCATTCCTACTCTCCAAATTACCAAAAATGAGTTTGGTCATGGACTTAGGATAGCCTATTCTATTTTTATCAATCCCAGGCAATTCAATCAATGAAGCATTCTTAAAATTAAGTACAGATTGAATAAAGCGAGGGAAGAAAATATCAGTACCTCTCTTGGTTGTGTTCTTACCAAGTCTTTCATATAGTTCTTGGAGGATGATTTGACCAACATCTATCTTCTTCCCATAGGCCAATGCATAGCCAATTTGCTGCACAGGTGCACTGATTTTATCAAAGCTTGATTTCCTGGCAGTGAAGACTTGAAGAAGAGTTGCAAACACATAGCTCCACTCCTTTCTCAGATTGTTTCTGTTTAGCTTTCCAAGATTGATCCCATCTGAGTAGTTGATGAACTCAAAGAATTCCTCTAACTCTGCATTCGTGGCCAGTCTGTCAAATGACTCTTGTTGTAGACCCAGTACTTGGTTCATGTCTGCAGTGGTGATAGTGATTTCCTTATCTTGAATCTTGCAGTAGATGATATATGAGGTGATTGCATTTTCCAGGGCTACAACCTCCACAATAGCAGTACCCCAAAACTGTTCCAGGATATCTAGATACAGAGTTGGGTTGGCAGAGAGTGCATCCTTGATGTATGACTCAGCCATCCATTTCACAAAGCACTTGAAATTGGCATTGGGTGCTTCAACATCACTAGTGAGAGCGATGAAGTTGGTGTTGAACTTTACTGTTGCCATATTTGTGTAGAAGAGAGGAAAGAAATTGAAGGTTGAAGAAAAAATTTGGCTTTTTGTAGCTAGGGCTTCAGGGGTTTAGAGAGTGTAGATGCTTGAGAAATCGAATGAAATGAATCGAATAGATGTGGAATTGTATAAGTATGAAGTACTTGAATTGTCG
This sequence comes from Kitagawia praeruptora, assembly GCA_037693485.1. NCBI lineage: Eukaryota > Viridiplantae > Streptophyta > Magnoliopsida > Apiales > Apiaceae > Kitagawia > Kitagawia praeruptora. Next base: position 23,235,695 of record CM075350.1, on the reverse strand, counting down.
ATTAGATGAAAGTTTTGTATCGACAAGTCAGGCATTCGAGAAGTAGAAAACAACTATTCGAGAAGTCAAGAAAGGCTTAATCGATAACTCAAGCAGATAGAAACTCACAGCTGGCGGTTATCTAACTCAGAAATAATTCTAAATTAAATAAAATGTGTTTTTTTTATGAGTGAATTAAACTTTTAGACAAGAGTCCAAAATCGGTTGAAATTCAGCGAGAATTCAGCCTTTTCAAATGATTCGAGAACTCAAATATAGTGTTCGAGAACTCAATCATTCGAGAACTCAGTTACTATATTCGAGAAGTCAAGAATACCTCTATTCGATATCTCAGAAAGTCTCTATTCGAGAACTCAAGAGTACTCTAATGAGACTTGTTAGAGATGTCGAATAGTGAATCATTCGAGAAGTCTGACTTATCGAACTATACCCATCACTCATAAAAATTTGATTTTCACTATCTTTTAAAATTTACCAGACATATTCATTGAAGAATATCCTAGCAAATTAAATAGTGATTTTCTCAAAATTTCATAGAAATTTTAAGTTAATAAAAATATGATTTTCAACATATGCAACAGATTTGAAATATTTATAAATCATATTTCAGCCAACACTTACTCCAAAAATATTGAGAATTTAGATAAAGTAAGTGTTTACTGCTGCAACAATCTAGATGCTGTATTCACTTAGCCAGAATCTGAAGAATTCAGCATTCCAATCTCACTAACCAACCTTGTGAAGGTGGCTTCATCTAATGGCTTAGTGAATATATCAGCTAGTTGTTTATCTGTAGAGACATAATGCAACTCAATGGTTCCATTAGTTGCATGTTCTCTTATGAAATGATATCTGATGTCAATGTGCTTTGTTCTAGAATGATTGACAGGATTGGCAACTATAGAGATTGCACTTGTGTTGTCACACATGATTGGAATTCTTTCCAACACAAGTCCATAATCTCTAAGTTGATTTCTAATCCAAAGCACTTGAGCACAGCAACTTCCAGCAGCTATGTATTCAGCCTCAGCTGTAGAAGTTGACACAGATTGTTGCTTCTTGCTATACCAAGAAACTAACCTTTGTCCAAGAAACTGGCAGCTTTCTGAGGTGCTTTTCCTATCCACTCTGCATCCAGCATAATCAGCATCAGAATAACCAACCAGATTGAACCCTGTGTCCTTAGGATACCATAAGCCCAAGTTTGGAGTGCCCTTCAGATATCAGAAGATCCTTTTTATTGCAATCAAATGTGATTCCTTTGGATTTGATTGAAATCTAGCACATAGACATGTAGCAAACATGATGTCTGGCCTACTTGCAGTGAGGTAGAGTAGAGAACCAACCATGCCTCTGTAGACTGAGATTTCTACTTTCTTGCCTTTAGCATCTTCATCCAACTTAGTTGCAGTGGCCATGGGTGTCTTTGCAGGTGAGCAGTCTTCCAAGTCAAACTTCTTCAATAGATCTTTGATGTATTTGGTGTAATAACCCTGATTTTTGTACTATTGTAAAAGGACCCGTATGAATAGTAAGTTCGGTATGTAAGAAAAACAAATCCTACCCGCTTTTGAGTAATGATAATTTGAGGATTTTAAATCCATATTAATATTATATAAGTAAAATGAGTGTATGTAAAAGCCGTCGGAAATCAGAAAATCCTACTTCGTTAATAACTTGCGATTTTCGAGAAAGCGATAAATGCGAAAGCCATGACACGACCAAGGACTTCACAAACATGGAAATTATATGGAATGAGTATTAGGGTGAGAATTGGTGGAGTGAAGAACACTTGAAAAGATTTTATTCACAAAGAAATATTTCATGGATTTATAATTAGTATGCATGAAAATTATGGAATAAAAATTGGAAAATAAATAAGGTGACAAGTACCATGCAAATGCTAGTTAATTACATGCAAGGTGGTGACTACAAGAAGTAACCAAGCCAACTAGAAGCCAACTAAGTAGTTAGGACTTAGTTAGAAACAAACCGTATAGTTAGCAAACAAGTTAGCACAAAACATGGAGCACCAAATGCTATCCCTAGCCTTTTTAGGCTTTGATTTTCTTACCATTAGCTTGTAGGCTTTTTACATAACCAAGATATCAGCACCTTATTGCATTATTACAAGGCAAAAACACAAAACAACTCACTCCATTCCTCCCATTTTGCTCCCGGCCAAACTGCTTCACCAAGGGGGAAAAGAAAATTTTTTTCTCCCACTTTCTCTTACTCATAATTCACCAAATTTAATCCTAAGCTTCCTCAAGATATACTCAAGGTACGTTCTTAATTTCATAATTTTCCATGGAGTATAGATAGGGTAGAAAAATTCATGAAGTTGCTTGATGAATAGCGAACTCATGTAAAAACTTTGTTTGATCTTGAAGATTAAGCCATAGATTGATCAACCAAGGTGTTTGGAGAGTATTTCAAGCTTTGTTAAGTTACTAAGAGCTTCAAGGAAGGTATAAATTCTAACCCTTAGTAGCCATGGCAAGAACATTGCTTAGTATTAGTAGATCTAAAATATTGGTGCACAAAAGTGTTGATTATAGTTTGATTTATGAAAAATCATGGATGTTGATGGTTATTGTCATATTGAAAATTATTTTTATGTGGTATGAGGTCCCATAAGTGTATGAGAATTTTGTTGGGAATTTATGATGATTTTTGGAGTTGGTGGAATTTTGAGAAGAGACATGATTTGTGGTAAAGGAGTTGTTGGACAATCTGCACTGACCCCGTTTTGAAACTGTAATTCGGAACCCTTAAACTGATCCCCTGAACACCTACCTTATATTGTTGGAAAGGTATTGATCTTTAGTTTCTGAATATGTAAGGTTCATAATTTTGTGATGTATAGATTTTAAGTTATAGCCGGAAGAGTGAGTTGTGTTTCTGGACTATGGACTGCACTAAGTGACCCTCTTGTGGACCTTGTTTAAACCCCTAGAAATATGTGTAAAATCATGGAAAAATCTGAGAAGATAGGGAATGCAGTGGGGAAGACCACCCAAAAAGAATTTGATTAAAATATGAATTTTTGGATTTTATAAAAATGATAGAGTAAAATTCGCGCAAGGGAAAAAGTCGATTAGTGGACCAAAATTCTAAGTTAATGATTATGATTCGAGCGTGGTAATTAAATTAGGTCGAATAAGTGACGATCGTGATCGAGTGATGACATGAACCTATAGTGGGGCTAGAGAGTCATAAGACGGAGTCGTTAAGTTAATTTCGTGTCCCCTTAAAATCCCGTAATTAGAAAGAAATTGTTAAGGTACTAACGAACGATTATTGTTTATGTATAGATCGTTCGAATTCACACGCTCGACCACCCCAACCAAACCAAGGCAAGTTTACTTTTCAAAACTTATACATATACAAGGATTTTCACTGTTGTGTTTGTAGTTTTCAAATTATATCAAATGCCATGTTTATCGAAGCATTGATGCAATTGAGATTGAACAAGTACATGTATGCTTTTACCCCTTGAACTTAGATTGAAATGTTTTCTTCGGACAACGACTCTAGCAATAGAGGTCGTAGCGGTCCGTATATACTATTGACCGGGGAGCGGTATATTATTATATCGTATCTATATTGCGAAAACCCGAAGGGTCATTCGGGTGGTATCGTATATTCAAGTAACTATTATTATATCTTCGTAAATACTCGAAACCCTATCTTGGATTAAAAGTTTACTTATTAAATAATTATTAATTATTAATATTAAATCTTAAAATATCATTTAATGATTATTGTTCACTATTTTAAAAACAAAGTTAATCCAAGATACCTTTTAATACTTTCAAACTCGAACTTTTTCGAACTCAAAACCTTTTCGAAAACCCCCGGTCAGGATTCGCTTCTTGTATGATTTCAAGAATTATCGGTCGACTGATGTCGAACCACAACTACTCTGTTTTCAATCAAAATCTAGTTTTAAAAAGAAAAAGAAAAAGGGGACTCTGGCAGGTGTGGGAACCGTTGACGAACGATTCCCGGGATGTGTAAGCGGCCGTGAGCCAGGCGGTCCATCACTTATTATTCCGGCCCAGGTGTTGCCGAAGGATGATTACGGATGTAGTTTTCATCGAGGGTGATTACGGATGTAGTTTTCACTCAGGGATAGTTACGGATGTAGTTTCTATCCTTCTACCGGTAGAGAAGACCCGCGGATTATTGGACTCGGATGTGGCGACTTATCATCGTCAATCCCTGTCAGGTTTTATGTTTTCTTTAAGTCCCATTCCTCCACTTTGGAAAAATGCTTTGACACCGCATCTTAGGCCTACGTGCCAGTTGCAGATAGTGTCCTATTTTGATGAGAAAGATGTTGACTTTATGCAGTAGCTAGAACTGCAAGGTTATTTTGAAAACAAGGGCACGTACTGGTGCACCTTTGAAATTTACCAATAATGACAAGTGATTTTATAACTGATTGATACAACGAGTTTAACAACTGTTATACATATGAAATGTTATATTGCTTATCTTATACCTATATTCTTGCTGAGCTATAGTTGCTCACTCTTGCTTGTTTTCAAATTTTACAAACACAACAGCTAAGAGAAATGGCAAGAACCAGTCAGACTGTTCGAAAGCAGGTGACTAGACCCCAGGCTGCAGTCGAGATTCCACCGGTAGGCCCCATTAGCCGGATTGGTCGGCAACTTTTGTTAGTACGTTTTATTTATAAGAATGACCTGTGCAAGGCAGTGTACCGCAACAAACTTTCAAGCCGCCAACTTCGCTTCATATCGAAGTGTTGCTGGTAGCATAAATGCTATTTAATTCGGTCTGTAATAACTCTAAAACTTTTACTTTTGCTTAATCAAATGTATGACGTTTCTGAGACTCTAACCCGTGTGTGTGTGTGTGTGTGTGTGCGGTGTGAGTTATTGTGGGGTCGATGGTTGTTTATTTATATTATGTGCAAGAACAAGTATATTGTTAATGGAAAATGGACCGTGAGCGCCTAGATTCCCGACCCCGGATCTGGGGGCGTCACAGAAATGGTATCAGAGAGAAGGTTACAGTTCTTAGAAACGATAGTAATTTAGGAAAGCAACCATAATAATACGAATAATATAACACTAATAATAATCCCATTAATACCTGGAGCTCTCATCGAGTTCACAGTCGGGTTATCGGATATAGCCCTGACTTCTAAGGCCCGTGAGGGAACTACTTCTTAAACCCTTCTTTTTGGTTAGTAACCTAGCTTATTCCCCTTGTGTAGATGGAGGATATACCAGACCCTGAGGCCTATGAGAGGGAGCATGATGAGGCACTACTGAGAGAGACTGAGGACCCTGTTGAGGATACTGATGCTGACCCTGAGCTGGGCCCCTGGATTACGATATTAGGGGATACTGATGATGAGGACCCCGAGGAGGAGCCCTTTATGGAGCCTGAGCCTGTTACCCCCTCCCCTGTGGCCACTGATGAGGAGAGTGTGCGATCCGGTGAGGACCGTGTTGTGACACCCCCGCCCTCTCCACAGTTATTGAGCCTCACTTCTTCTGATGATGATGATCCCGAGGAGGACACTTCTAGCGAGGAGGAGCGTGACCCTACCCCTGCTCCTGCTCCTGCCCCTGTTATGCCACCCCCACCACTGGACCTACCCCCGGTGTCGGGCGCTGAGCACGCCTACGTCGTGCAGTTCATGACCCGAGACTTACTTTCTGCGGAGGCCCGACTTAACGAGGCGAGGAGGGTGATAGTGGAGGAGCGCGAGGCGCGCTTGAGGATCCAGGCTGAGATGAGGACTACTGTTGCTAGGAGGACTAGAGCTCGCCTCCACAGGATTGAGAGAAGGAGTCGCGAGAGGGTTCTCGGATTAGGGATCCGCGGGGGCGGAGTGATCCGGGCTAGGGATGTTAGACGTGTTGTGCGTCGTGCATTTGCCCGAGTGAGGGCCTTGCTCCGTCGCGGTGCGGCCCCGTGATGTGTTACTGATAGCTCAGTCCCCTAGGTTCAGATGACATTAGTGTGTCGATTTTGCGGGATAGTTGACTTGTGCAGTGGCGTCCTTTCTGACCAGTGGATGAGTAGACTGACCTACATATATTTAGATGTGACTACGGATAGGATGTACGGATGTAGCCCTACTTTTGTGTAGCCCTGACTATTCGGATTATGTACTTGTATTTGTTCCACTTTTGCTAGACTTTGACATCGGAACTATGTATTTGGCTCTAACATCCAAACTTTGTGACCACCTTTGTACCGTACTTATTTAGTTTCAGTTTCCTTGATATTGTCTCAACTGTTTTACTTCTCGATGCCATGCTCTACTGTTTTGATATACAACTGTGATTATACAACTGCTACAAGCCACAAATACAACCATACTATTTCAAATTTACGATATGCGATTTCAAATTGTTCTCCAAATTTTCCAAAATGTTCCTACAATTTTTCTAAAATAAACCTTTCAAAAAAAAAAAAAAAAAACGGTTTTAGTTATTTAAAATTTTGAAAATATTTCTATAAGTTCGAAGTTTTGAAATCTTGGAAATTCCTACAAATGTTTTCGAACCACGTAACGACTTTCCCTAAAAAGGTTTTACAATTTATCGCCATCATAAGGGCACTGCGAGTTTCGAAATTTTAACCCTGTATAAGGAGGAACAATACGTTCCTGACTTCTCTAAATACGATCAAATAAATTGAAAACCCTAACCCATTTTTGTCTTATTATCAGAATCATGCCACCCAGAAGAATGAACACTCGAGCTCACCCGGCCAGCTCTGAAGGCCAGGGTAGCCACCATGGGCCGGAAGGCCACCAAAACCGAGAGAGAGAGGATCAGAACCTGAGCGAGGATGAAGGTAGTGACTATAACTTGTTTGATAACTCTGAGTATGATGAAGAGGAAGCTGAAGATGATACCCTAGAGGTGGAAAACCCAAGGAGAGACCCTATGGAGCGATTCATGGACCTACTTAGGCAGAACTTGGACCGTCCCCCGGTTCAGCCACCACCCAACAATGCCAACGCCAATGCCTTTCGGAATTTCAAATCTCTGAAACCCCCGGAGTTTAAGGGAACTACGGACCCAGTCGAGGCAAGAGCCTGGCTGAAAGAAATGGAAAAATCTTTTGAGATACTAGGAGTCGCTGAAGAGCAGAAAACTGTTTTCGCCACCTATCTGCTGAAGGGTGAGGCAAACTACTGGTGGGAAGCCAAAAAGAATTTGGAGGGAAGAGGTGTGGTGACCTGGGAGAGGTTTAGCGAGTTGTTCTTGGAAAAGTATTTCCCTAGGTTCATGGAAACACAAATGGAGCTGAAATTTTTGGAACTCAAGCAAGGTAACATGACGGTGGCCGAGTATGAGGCAAGATTTACTGAGCTGTCAAGGTTTGTGCCGGAATATGTGAACTCTGAGGTGAAGAGGGCCCGAAGGTTTCAATTGGGGCTAAAGCAATGGATTCAGAATCGTGTGGCGGTTCTTGAGCTGACAGACTATGCCACCCTGGTAGAGAAAGCATCGATTGTTGAGGCTGGAGGCGAACAGATGCAGAAGGAGAGAGAGGGAAGGAAGAGGAAGTTTGATAGTCGAAAGGGGAACTCTGCGGGAGGTAGCTTTCCGAGCAAATTTAAGCGAGGAACAATGTCCCAACCCAGTGGGAACTTTGGAACCAAGAAAGCTGAAAGTTGGAGTGTGGGCCAGGGCGGCCGACCACAGGGATCATCGTACTCTACCCCACCCCGAGCCCCACTCCCGGAATGCAATAAATGTGGAAGGAAACATGCGGGCGTGTGTAATCTGCAAGATGTGAAGTGCTTCAAGTGTGGGCTGACGGGACATTATGCTAACACCTGTCGAGGGACCAGTAACAACACCAGTGCCGGAGGTAATTGCTTCAAGTGTGGGAAACCAGGGCACCGAATGAGGGAATGTATGTCCTCTGGGCCAGCTGCATCAAGAGTGAGTGGAACTGCTTCTAACAGGGCCCCTACTGCAAGAACTTTTAACATGACTGTGCAAGATGCCGTGAGGAACACGGATGTGATCGCAGGTACCCTACCACTCAACTAAGTTAATGCGAATGTTTTATTTGATTCGGGAGCCACCAAGTCTTTCATATCTCTAGATTTTGTAAGTCAGTTAGGCCTTAAGACTGAACCACTGCGAGACAGACTGCAAGTAGAGATAGCTAATCATGAAATTATTCCTGTTAACCAAGTTTGTCCAGGTTGCGACCTAGAAATAGAAGGGCGACACTTTCAGGTAGATTTAATACCTTTTCAATTAGGGGAGTTTGACGTAATAATAGGTATGGATTGGTTGACAACCCATGGAGCTCAGATTGATTGCGTGAAGAAGAAAGTGAGTTTAAGACTGCCAGGGGATAAGGAAGTAGTGTTTAGTGGAAAACGACAAACCCAAAAGTTCCTGACTATGATTCAAGCTAAAAGGCTGTTACGTAAAGGATGCGAGGCCTATTTAGCCTATGTAAAGGATACCAATAAGGAGGCGCCAAACCTACAGGAAATCCCAGTCGTTAATGAGTTCGCGGACGTATTTCCGGATGATCTTCCAGGACTACCACCTGATAGAGACATCGAGTTCGCTACAGATTTAGTTCCGGGCACGGCCCCAATTTCAAAGGCCCCGTATAGGCTAGCCCCAGTGGAGATGAAAGAGTTGGCCACCCAATTGCATGAGCTGTTGGATAAAGGAATGATAAGACCTAGTGTGTCACCGTGGGGAGCCCCGGTGCTATTCGTGAAAAAGAAGGATGGCAGTATGAGATTATGCATAGATTACAGGGAGTTGAATAAGGTGACCATCAAGAATAAGTATCCCTTGCCCAGGATAGATGACCTGTTTGACCAATTGAAAGATGCAGTTTATTTCTCTAAGATTGATTTGCGGACCGGGTATCACCAGTTAAAGATTAAACCAGAAGATATACCAAAGACGGCCTTTCGCACCCGGTACGGACACTATGAGTTTTTAGTAATGTCGTTTGGGTTAACGAATGCACCCGCAGCTTTCATGGATTTAATGAATCGAGTCTTCAAGAAGTACCTGGACAAGTGTGTTATAGTCTTCATCGACGACATCTTAATTTATTCCAAGACAAAAGAGGAACATGCAGAGCATTTGAGGATTGTATTGGGAGCATTAAGAGAAGAAAAGTTGTACGCTAAGTTCTCGAAGTGTGAATTTTGGTTGAAGGAAGTTCAGTTTTTGGGGCATGTGATTAGCGAACAAGGCATCCTAGTGGACCCAGCCAAAATAGAGGCTGTATCAAATTGGGAGAGACCAACCACTCCGACAGAGGTGAGAAGTTTCATAGGATTGGCCGGCTACTATAGGAGATTTGTCCAAGACTTTGCCAAAATAGCAGCCCCTTTGACCCGGCTAACTCGCAAGACCGAGAAGTTTGTGTGGACTGAGAAATGCGAAGAGGGCTTTCAAGAGTTGAAAAAGAGGTTGGTGACAGCACCAGTACTAGCCCTACCCGATGATAAGGGAGATTTTGTGATTTATAGCGACGCGTCCCATAAAGGTTTAGGGTGTGTGCTTATGCAGCACGGTAAGGTGATTGCGTATGCGTCCAGACAACTTAAGGAGTATGAGATAAGATACCCCACCCATGATTTGGAGTTAGCAGCAATAGTCTTTGCTTTGAAGATCTGGAGACATTATCTTTACGGAGAAAAGTGTGAAATTTACACGGATCACAAGAGCTAAAAGTACATATTCACTCAGAAAGAGTTAAACATGAGGCAGAGGAGATGGTTAGAGCTAATCAAGGATTATGATTGTGAGATTCATTATCACCCAGGAAAGGCCAACGTAGTGGCCGATGCACTTAGCCGAAAGGAGAAGCTTAAGATGATAACGTCAGTGGACGAAGTGATCAAGGACCTCGAGAGGCTGGAGATTGAGGTGAAGTTGCCAGGAATTGGCCAAGAGAGTCTAATGGAAATAAAAGTCCAACCACCGCTACTGGAAAAGATCAAGTTATGTCAGGAAAAGAAGATAGAAGAAGAAAAGAATTCCATGGAGAAAATTTTGACTGGTGAAGAAATTAGGTGTGAGAAGGACGGGAATGGAGTTATGAGGTACGCATCTAGGATATGGATCCCGAACGTTCAAGAATTGAAAGATGAGATTTTGCAAGAGGCTCATAGCTCAAGGTATTCGATTCATCCTGGAGGCACCAAGATGTATAGGGATTTGAAAGAATATTATTGGTGGCCAAACATGAAGAAGGACATAGCAGAGTGGGTAAGTAAATGCTTGACATGTCAGAGAGTGAAGGCCGAACACCAGAGGCCCAGTGGATTGTTGCAACCCTTAGAGATACCCGAGTGGAAGTGGGAACAGATTGCGATGGACTTTGTGGTCGGATTACCAAGGACCAAGACTAATCATGACGCCATTTGGGTAATTATTGATCGATTGACCAAGTCAGCACATTTTCTTCCAATCAACGAGAGATACACCGTCGACAAGCTGGTGGATATTTACTTAAAAGAGATTGTGGTTAGGCATGGGGTTCCTGTGAGCATCGTATCAGATAGAGACCCAAGATTCAACTCCAGGTTCTGGAGGAGTTTTCAGGATTGTGTGGGGACTAAGTTAAACATGAGTACTGCATACCATCCCCAAACAGACGGACAGAGCGAGAGAACCATCCAGACCATCGAGGACATGTTGAGAGTATGTGCCATAGATTTCAAGGGAAGTTGGGACGACCACTTGCCATTGATCGAATTTTCCTACAACAACAGTTACCATGCGAGTATAGGCATGCCCCCATATGAAGCTTTGTACGGGCGAAGATGTCGTTCCCCCTTATGTTGGGAAGAGGTCGGCGAACGGAAAATACTAGGACCTGACTTGGTACAGCAAACGAGGGATGTTATAGTATTGATTAGAGGAAGACTGGCAGCAGCTCAGGATAGACAGCGTAGGTACGCAGACCTGGCCCGAAAAGATAAGGAATATGAAGTAGGTGACATGGTGTTCTTAAAAGTATCCCCCTGGAAAGGATTGATGAGGTTCGGTAAGAAAGGAAAGTTGAGTCCAAGGTTTATTGGACCTTTTGAGATCTTACGGCGCATTGGACTAGTGGCTTATGAATTAGCCTTACCCCCAAACCTACGACAAGTGCACAACGTATTCCATGTGTCCATGCTAAGGAAGTACAACCCTGATGCCAAGCATATAGTGGAGTATGAGCAAGTAGACCTGCAGCCAGATCTGTCCTACATAGAGAAACCAGTGGAGATCATGGACCGCAAGGAACAAGTGCTGAGGAACAAGGTTGTTAAACTGGTTAGAGTTTTGTGGCAGAACCACAATGTCGAAGAATCAACTTGGGAGCTGGAAAGCGAGATGCAGGAGAAATACCCCCATCTATTCACAGACTGATTCCGGGACGGAATCCTTTTAAGGGAGGGAGACTGTAATAACCCTGATTTTTGTACTATTGTAAAAGGACCCGGATGAATAGTAAGTTCGGTATGTAAGAAAAACAAATCCTACCCGCTTTTGAGTAATGATAATTTGAGGATTTTAAATCCATATTAATATTATATAAGTAAAATGAGTGTATGTAAAAGCCGTCGGAAATCAGAAAATCCTACTTCGTTAATAACTTGCGATTTTCGAGAAAGCGATAAATGCGAAAGCCATGACACGACCAAGGACTTCACAAACATGGAAATTATATGGAATGAGTATTAGGGTGAGAATTGGTGGAGTGAAGAACACTTGAAAAGATTTTATTCACAAAGAAATATTTCATGGATTTATAATTAGTATGCATGAAAATTATGGAATAAAAATTGGAAAATAAATAAGGTGACAAGTACCATGCAAATGCTAGTTAATTACATGCAAGGTGGTGACTACAAGAAGTAACCAAGCCAACTAGAAGCCAACTAAGTAGTTAGGACTTAGTTAGAAACAAACCGTATAGTTGGCAAACAAGTTAGCACAAAACATGGAGCACCAAATGCTATCCCTAGCCTTTTTAGGCTTTGATTTTCTTACCATTAGCTTGTAGGCTTTTTACATAACCAAGATATCAGCACCTTATTGCATTATTACAAGGCAAAAACACAAAACAACTCACTCCATTCCTCCCATTTTGCTCCCGGCCAAACTGCTTCACCAAGGGGGAAAAGAAAATTTTTTTCTCCCACTTTCTCTTACTCATAATTCACCAAATTTAATCCTAAGCTTCCTCAAGATATACTCAAGGTACGTTCTTAATTTCATAATTTTCCATGGAGTATAGATAGGGTAGAAAAATTCATGAAGTTGCTTGATGAATAGCGAACTCATGTAAAAACTTTGTTTGATCTTGAAGATTAAGCCATAGATTGATCAACCAAGGTGTTTGGAGAGTATTTCAAGCTTTGTTAAGTTACTAAGAGCTTCAAGGAAGGTATAAATTCTAACCCTTAGTAGCCATGGCAAGAACATTGCTTAGTATTAGTAGATCTAAAATATTGGTGCACAAAAGTGTTGATTATAGTTTGATTTATGAAAAATCATGGATGTTGATGGTTATTGTCATATTGAAAATTATTTTTATGTGGTATGAGGTCCCATAAGTGTATGAGAATTTTGTTGGGAATTTATGATGATTTTTGGAGTTGGTGGAATTTTGAGAAGAGACATGACTTGTGGTAAAGGAGTTGTTGGACAATCTGCACTGACCCCGTTTTGAAACTGTAATTCGGAACCCTTAAACTGATCCCCTGAACACCTACCTTATATTGTTGGAAAGGTATTGATCTGTAGTTTCTGAATATGTAAGGTTCATAATTTTGTGATGTATAGATTTTAAGTTATAGCCGGAAGAGTGAGTTGTGTTTCTGGACTATGGACTGCACTAAGTGACCCTCTTGTGGACCTTGTTTAAACCCCTAGAAATATGTGTAAAATCATGGAAAAATCTGAGAAGATAGGGAATGCAGTGGGGAAGACCACCCAAAAAGAATTTGATTAAAATATGAATTTTTGGATTTTATAAAAATGATAGAGTAAAATTCGCGCAAGGGAAAAAGTCGATTAGTGGACCAAAATTCTAAGTTAATGATTATGATTCGAGCGTGGTAATTAAATTAGGTCGAATAAGTGACGATCGTGATCGAGTGATGACATGAACCTATAGTGGGGCTAGAGAGTCATAAGACGGAGTCGTTAAGTTAATTTCGTGTCCCCTTAAAATCCCGTAATTAGAAAGAAATTGTTAAGGTACTAACGAACGATTATTGTTTATGTATAGATCGTTCGAATTCACACGCTCGACCACCCCAACCAAACCAAGGCAAGTTTACTTTTCAAAACTTATACATATACAAGGATTTTCACTGTTGTGTTTGTAGTTTTCAAATTATATCAAATGCCATGTTTATCGAAGCATTGATGCAATTGAGATTGAACAAGTACATGTATGCTTTTACCCCTTGAACTTAGATTGAAATGTTTTCTTCGGACAACGACTCTAGCAATAGAGGTCGTAGCGGTCCGTATATACTATTGACCGGGGAGCGGTATATTATTATATCGTATCTATATTGCGAAAACCCGAAGGGTCATTCGGGTGGTATCGTATATTCAAGTAACTATTATTATATCTTCGTAAATACTCGAAACCCTATCTTGGATTAAAAGTTTACTTATTAAATAATTATTAATTATTAATATTAAATCTTAAAATATCATTTAATGATTATTGTTCACTATTTTAAAAACAAAGTTAATCCAAGATACCTTTTAATACTTTCAAACTCGAACTTTTTCGAACTCAAAACCTTTTCGAAAACCCCCGGTCAGGATTCGCTTCTTGTATGATTTCAAGAATTATCGGTCGACTGATGTCGAACCACAACTACTCTGTTTTCAATCAAAATCTAGTTTTAAAAAGAAAAAGAAAAAGGGGACTCTGGCAGGTGTGGGAACCGTTGACGAACGATTCCCGGGATGTGTAAGCGGCCGTGAGCCAGGCGGTCCATCACTTATTATTCCGGCCCAGGTGTTGCCGAAGGATGATTACGGATGTAGTTTTCATCGAGGGTGATTACGGATGTAGTTTTCACTCAGGGATAGTTACGGATGTAGTTTCTATCCTTCTACCGGTAGAGAAGACCCGCGGATTATTGGACTCGGATGTGGCGACTTATCATCGTCAATCCCTGTCAGGTTTTATGTTTTCTTTAAGTCCCATTCCTCCACTTTGGAAAAATGCTTTGACACCGCATCTTAGGCCTACGTGCCAGTTGCAGATAGTGTCCTATTTTGATGAGAAAGATGTTGACTTTATGCAGTAGCTAGAACTGCAAGGTTATTTTGAAAACAAGGGCACGTACTGGTGCACCTTTGAAATTTACCAATAATGACAAGTGATTTTATAACTGATTGATACAACGAGTTTAACAACTGTTATACATATGAAATGTTATATTGCTTATCTTATACCTATATTCTTGCTGAGCTATAGTTGCTCACTCTTGCTTGTTTTCAAATTTTACAAACACAACAGCTAAGAGAAATGGCAAGAACCAGTCAGACTGTTCGAAAGCAGGTGACTAGACCCCAGGCTGCAGTCGAGATTCCACCGGTAGGCCCCATTAGCCGGATTGGTCGGCAACTTTTGTTAGTACGTTTTATTTATAAGAATGACCTGTGCAAGGCAGTGTACCGCAACAAACTTTCAAGCCGCCAACTTCGCTTCATATCGAAGTGTTGCTGGTAGCATAAATGCTATTTAATTCGGTCTGTAATAACTCTAAAACTTTTACTTTTGCTTAATCAAATGTATGACGTTTCTGAGACTCTAACCCGTGTGTGTGTGTGTGTGTGTGCGGTGTGAGTTATTGTGGGGTCGATGGTTGTTTATTTATATTATGTGCAAGAACAAGTATATTGTTAATGGAAAATGGACCGTGAGCGCCTAGATTCCCGACCCCGGATCTGGGGGCGTCACATTTGGTCTGACTGATAAAGATACCATCCTTCATTTGACTGACTTGCAACCCAAGAAAGAATGTCAACTCTCCCATCATACTCATCTCATATCTGCTCTGCATGAGTTTGGAAAATTTCTCACACAGCTTCTCATTTGTATACCCAAAAATGATATCATCCACATAAATTTGGACTAGGATAATATCATCACCATGCTTCTTGTAAAACAGTGTCTTGTCCAATGTGCCTCTAGTGAATTGATTTTCAAGAAGAAATTGTGATAAAGAATCATACCATGCTCTTGGAGCTTGCTTAAGTCCATACAGTGCCTTAAGCAATCTGTAGACAAATTCTGGGAAATGTGGATCCTCAAAGCCAGGTGGTTGTTGCACATAAACCTCTTCTTCCAACTCTCCATTTAGAAATGCACTCTTGACATCCATTTGATAAACTTTAAAGTTTGAATGTGCAGCAAATGCCAAGAATATTCTGATGGCTTCCAATCTAGCAACAGGGGCAAATGTCTCATCATAATCAATGCCTTCCTGTTGAGAGTATCCTTTTGCAACCAGCCTTGCTTTGTTTCTTATTATTACACCATCTTCATCCATCTTATTCTTCAGAACCCATTTTGTTCCAACAATGGTTCTATTCTTTGGTGCAGGCACAAGTTCCCATACTTTGTACCTTTCAAATTGATTCAACTCCTCTTGCATAGCAATAATCCAATATGGATCCAACAGTGCATCATCAAGTTTCTTAGGCTCAACTTGTGATAGAAAACATCCATAGAGGCACTCATTTTGAGTTGCTCTCCTGGTCCTTACTCCTGCATTAGGATCTCCAATGATGTGCTCTGCAGTGTGTGATCTATCCCATTTCCTCGAGTGTTCAGCCTGATTTCTCATTCTTGATGTTGCTTCATCATCCACATCATGGTCATCCTCATTTCCTCCCCCTGTGAAGTTTCCATTACTCACAGGTGTGTCTTGGATGCTTGTTTCTCCACTATCGATTGGCACAAATTCTTCTCTTGTATCATTATTCACTTGAGTTTGTTGAACTTGAGTTTTAACTCCAGTTTCAATCTCTTCATCAGAATCATCTAGATTATCAAACCTCAATGGATCTTTGTCTTCATCATTGGCTTCTTCTGGTCCAGGTAGTTTGCTGTCATCAAATGTTACATCTGTGCTTTCCATAACTTTCTTTTGACTGATGACATAAACCTTGTATGCAATTCTTTCCATAGAATAGCCAAGAAAAATTCCTTCAAATGCTTTTGCATCAAATTTTCCAACATATTCAGAGTTATCCTTTAGTACAAAGCATTTGCTTCCAGAAGTATGAACATACTTTAGAGTAGGCTTCTTTCCAGTCATCAAGTTGTAAGGTGTCTTTCCAGTGTTTTTGTTGATGAGGGTTCTGTTCTGAATGTAGCATGCAGTACTCACAGCCTCAGCCCAAAAACATGTAGGCATTTTTGCATCAAGTAACATTGTTCTAGCAGCCTCAATTAGAGTTCTATTCTTTCTCTCAACAACTCCATTTTGTTGTGGAGTCCTTGGAGCTGAGAATTGCTGAGAAATACCATTCTCTTTACAGAATGCTTCGAGTATGGCATTTCTGAACTCTGTTCCATTATCACTTCTCAGTGCAATCACACTTGCATTGTTTGCCTTTGCTTCCTTGTCAATTTTCTTTATATGCTCAATAATTACTTGTGGAGCCTCATCTTTTGATGCCAGAAATTCCACCCATGTATACCTTGAAAAATCATCAACCATTACCAGGGCATACTTCTTTCTTCCAAGTGACATAATGTTGACAGGCCCAAACAAATCCATATGAATGAGTTGTAATGGCTTGGTTATTGATGTCACTGTCTTTGACTTGTGGCTTGATCTTTTCATTTTTCCTTTTTGACAAGCCTCACACACTCCTTCTTGGCAGAATTCAAGTGTTGGCATGCCTCTCACTAACTCTCTTTTGACTAGAGAATTAATGGCCTTGAAGTTCAGGTGTGATAGTTTCTTGTGCCACAGCCAATAATCTTCATTTGATGCTTTTGAGTAAAAGCAACAAATTTTGTCCTTGTTTGCAGAGTCCATATTGGCTACAAACAGGCTTCCCTTCCTCACTCCAGATAGAGCAAAATCACCAGTCTTCTTGTGGGTGATCAAACATTCATCTTTGTCAAAATTCACTTTGAATCCTCTATCAGTAAATTGACCAACACTTAGCAGATTATGCTTGAGCCCCTTGACTAGTGCTACATCTTCAATGATGACATTACCAACTTTCAGCTTGCCATATCCCAATGTGTTACCCATGCTGTCATCTACAAAAGCAACCATTGGGCCAGCCTTTTCCTCATACTGTGATAGCAGGGCCATATCACCAGTCATATGATTTGAGCATCCACTGTCCAAAATCCACATGACCTTCTTTTCACTTTCTTTGCCCTGCAACCACAAAGGTATTACTTATCCTTCGGTACCCAAACAAGTTTGGGTCCATGTGACTTAGAAACAGTTTTATCATAAACAACATGCTTATCAACTTTCTTAGTGTTAGTCTTCTTGTCACTGTTGGAAGTCTTAGAACCTGAAGTTTCAGACTTAGGTGACAGAGGTACCTTCCTAGCTTTAGGAGGACTTGAAGACTTTGACCTTGTGTAGTGTGTGTGAGAATTGTGACTGATACAACCATCAATGAATTGCCTTCTTAAATTAAAACAACTAGTCATAACATTCATATTGCATGGCATACAGTCAAATTTATCACAAAAAGGTGCATCTCTATGACTTAGAGACACAGAACAATCATAGAAAGGTTTAGGCACACTACCAACAGGTTTCTTGCATGCATGAGTTAAATGATTGGTACTGAAACAGTTCTGACAAGTTTTCCTAGGGGCATTAGGCATATAAGCATAGTTGTTATCCTTGTTAATCCCTAACTTGCCATTTCTGTTCTGTTTCTTCTTAGTCACTTTCTTTTCTGATTCACTCTTCCCAACTGAGACAAACTTAACAAACTTCTTAGGTCTTGGCCTATCAACTACTGGTTCCTTGGTCTTTGACTTGACACTCTCACTCTTAGAGGATGCTTGTTGTTCACTAGATTGTGCCTCATCCTCATCATTCAACATTTGTTTGATGAGTAAGGCATCCTCATCAATTTCAAATGTTGATTCCTTAAAAATTGGATTTTCAGTCTTTCTCAAAATGTGAGGCACTTTCTCATGAACAGTTGTGTCCTCTTCAATGACAGCATAGCCTTTCCTCTGTTTGAGAGAGTCATAGTCAAGTCCAATAGCTGCTTTGGGTTTAGCTTCAATTTTCTCACAGTAGAATTGCACTAGACCAGATGATTTCTTGAAAGTTTTCAGTTTGAATTCATTTTCAGCTAATTCATCCCTAAGAGCCTTCTCTACTTGGCTAGCACATAAAACCTTGTTCTGCAAATATTCAACTTCTTTCTTAAGGTTTTCTACTAGCATAGCAGTTAGCTCAAGTTCCTCATTCTTTTTGGTTAATATTTCATTTCTAGTTGACAGTTTAGCAATCTCCTCATTAGCAGCAGTCATACTAGTATGAATATTAAACATTTCAACAGATAGTTGTTCGATCATGCATTTATACTCAGAAACAGACATGTCTATATTAGTGAGAGATGGTACCTGATAATCAGATGGAGATGAGTCATCCTTGGAGTTGGCCATCAAGGTATAATTGCATAATTCTTGTTCCTCTCCATCACTCTCAGAATCATCCCAAAACTTCCCTTCAGCTATGTAGGCCTTACCTCGTGTCTGCTTATTCAGAAGGGCCTCATACTTAGCTTCGAGCTTAAGATAATCTCTATCCTTCTTTTTAGGCTTCTTGCATTCACTGGCAAAATGCCCTAGGTCATTGCATCTATAGCACCTTACAGATGACCTATCCACATAACTGGTTTTGAATTTATTTCTGTTTGGTTTCACAGGTGCCTTGTTCTTGTTGACAGAATGGTTTTGAGGTTTGGGTTTGAAGGGTTGATTTCTTTTAAATCTGATGTTTGGAAATTTTCTGGCCATGAAAGCATATGAAGTATTTTCCATCCCATCAAGTTCTTCCAGAGTGTAAAACTCTTCTTCTTCTTCCTCCTTTTCCTCAACAGGTTCACTCACCCCAGCTTCAGTTTCTTCATCATCTGCTACCTCCTCTATCCTTAGCTGGCTTGTAGATGCTTCTAGGTCCAGAATAGATTTGTTGACAATCAAGGCACATGATGTGTTTATCATTCTACCTTGGTTGGCTTGGATAGCCCTTTTCTGAAGCAACTCAAGTTCATGAGTCTTTAGGACTCCATAGAGCACATCATAGGTGACTTTGTTCAAATCTCTCTCCCTTAGAGAAATGACTCTTCTAGATGATTTGGTGAAGATAACAGAAATTTCATATTTAACTCCTTGGTGCTGTAAACCTTGCCATTCATCTGCAACTCAGTAACTAGCTTGTGAAACCTTTCAAACATTTCAGTGATGCTTTCCTTGGGCTGTTCCATGAAAGCTTCATACTGTGTGACCAGTATCTGTTTCTTGTTTTCCTTAACCTCATCAGTCCCTTCACACAACACCTCAATGTGATCCCACATCTCTTTAGCAGACGTACATGATGCAATGTTTGCAAACATTGACATGTCCATGGAATCAATGATAAGCAGCATGAGGTGGCTATCAAGAGCAACCTTCTCCCTTTCTGATTCTATCCATTTTGATGGATCCTTGGCCTCATAAGATCTTGGGATAGTTGTGGTTCCAACAGTCTTCTCTGGTATCTCTTGTTGTGGAACAAAAGGACCATTCTTGAGAATCTCAGGATACAGGGGATGAGAGGCTTTAATGAACAACATCATCTTTATCTTCCAGAGGTTGAAGTTTTCTTTGTCAAACTTAGGGACCTTCACCGTTCCTGTAGTCTTTGGTGTATTCGAACTCATGATCGTTTTTCTGTTTTTGAATAAACAGCCCGCTCTGATACCACTTGTTGAGTATTGAACACAAAGAAAGAATACAGAGGGGGGGTGAATGGATTCTTGAACTTTTCGTGCCTTGAGTCTGTGTAGCAAACAAGTATTGTGTGTGCAGTGATGTAGATGCGGATAAAGAACAACACACAACACAATATCACTTTAATCTAATGTATTATTAGATAAAGGTTGCTACAATCTGTGAATACAAATGATAGTATTCTCAGCTTCGTTTTTCTCAGAGAGATATAGCTTACAATGTATGAAAAACTAGACTCACAAAAGTTACAAAGTTATGAAGTGAGGTTGTGTCCTTATAGAACATGGATACAGCCTACTTACTGCAAATAAGGTAGCTAAACAAATTACTTTCTAGTCTGTCTATCCTTTTTGAGTAAGTGTCCAAACGGTTACAGATTTGACTTTGCAAAGCCTGTTTAGATCCACTTCTTTAGCTCCTTGTCTCTTCTATATCTCTCCAAGCTTCTTTGTAGGCTTTCCAGAGCACGTTACAGATTGTGGTCCATAAAGTGCATTGGCTTGTTGCAGGTTTCTGACTTGTACAATTTCTTCAGTATTTTGTCTCCAAGAATGTATTCGAGAAGTGACTAAGTAAGTGATTCGAGAACTAGAATTGACTTGATCGATAACTCTGAGTTCTCAAACGCAGTTATATTGACATATCGAACCACTTCTCGAATAGCTCTTTTCCATCAGGATTCCTTGAGTTGTCGAATAGAACATTTGACTTATCGAATCCTCGAGATATCGAATAGCTTTCTGAGTCCTTGAGATATCGAATGGAACTTTTACTTGTTGACTCTTTGAGAACTCGAATACCATCTTGACTTGTTGACTTCTTGAGTTCTCGAATAGAGTAGTGGACATATCGAATCTCTGAGATATCGAATGAGATATCGAACAGTGTATTCAGAGATATCGAATAGTGTCTTGAGATATCGAATCCCTGACTTCTCGAATGCTGGACTTCTCGAATAGACAAATATACTTCTCGAATTGGTACTTAGGCAAATTCTTCATTTCTTCAAATCCCAACTGTGATTATTTGACAGTCTTTAACTCCTTGCTTGAGGCATGAACCTTGGAACTTCTTTCAAGCATTATTCTAGACTCTATTTGTACAATTACACAACTAGGATTTGATGCCTACTACAAGTACAATACAAACAGAAACTCTACAACTAGAGGTTCCCATAGTTAAGAGGTCATGTAAGTAATGCAAAGCATTACAAACAATTAGGCTTGTTATTAGATGTGTACAGGCATGCCTCTGTAACTAACAATCTCCCCCAAATTGTGAGTGAGACCCTTAGTCACAATTTCATGTCTGATAACAAGCCTAACATACATAAGGATAAGACTTTAAGAGTACAGGTATGTATACTGATTGAACACATAAATGGAATTACAAGATAAATGCTCTTACAGTATGATGAGGTACTAGCCATTTCCATTTGATTGCATCTCCATTGCTTTGGCTTGTAGATCATCATATGCTTTCTGTTTCCTTTCTTTCTCCTTTCTTGCATTCTCATCTATTGCTCTTATGATTTCTGCCATAGCATCCAATTCTTCAATCATGATAGAGTTTTTGAAATCTTCAAGCACTGGCTTCAGAATGTTGGCAGGATAGTGACTGAGTAGGTTCATTCTTATATTGACATTGTCTCCATTTCTTCTCCTATACTTCACCACATAGGGATCAAACTGAACTCTACACAATCCCTTTGCCCTTAGCTTTTCTGCTTCACAAGTCTTTTTAAAATCATTAGACTTGTTATTAGATGTGTACAGGCATGCTGAAACTAATCTGTGATCACCTTTTTGAAAGGAAAAAGGCAAATCTGACCACCATTTTGCAAAATTGAAAATTTGACAACTTTTTTGAAATTTAATGTAAAATCTGGCCAACATTTTGAAGTTTACTCTTATTTCTTTTATTTTCAACTTTTAGTATATGCGGCGTTCTTTAATTAAAGAGATATACTACTAAAAGATTAGGTTAATCATTTTTCTTTTTCTTCTTGGCTGATCATGATTAATCAGCTCATGCAGATGTTCGTCTAAGTTTCTAACTTTTGACCATACATTTGTGTTCGTAGATCATATTTTGGATTACGGAGGTGGGATTAATCATGAGCTAATGATCATCGTATTACATTATTGAAGATATCACAATGTTACAATATACTGTGAATAATAATTAAAGGAAGTATAATAATTTTTAGAATTTTAAGAATTAAATGAAGGGGGAAACGGTGGGATTAATCATGAGCTAATGATCATCGTATTGTTTAAGATTTCACAAACTTCATCGTAATACTCCCTCCGTCCCATCCAATTCTTAACACTTTTTTATCACTTTCTAGCATGCATTTTAAGATGAATTTTAAGGATAGTTCCATAACTCATTTTTGAAATTTTCTTTTTTTGTATAAAAATAGGATTGTTCTATTTTTATACAAAAAAAGAAAATTTCAAAAATAAGTTATGCAACTATCCTTAAAATTTACCTTAAAATGCGTGTCGCACACCCTATTTTCAAATGTTAAGAAAAGGCTCGGACTGAGGGAATACTAATTTAATACTACTAATAATTTTTCTTTGGAAAAGAAAGTGGGTTTTGATTTGGTCCACAGAATGTAAAAGAAATGATGGGGAAGAGGGCTGGACAAAAAGTATAATATAAATTTAAATATGCTTATTTTTCTTTGTTATATGTCTACCTCAAAAATTATTATTTTATATTTTTGTTGGGATTATTATACTTTAAGTGAATTAATTTTTGAATGTCTTATATAGAAAATTTAGTATAAAGTTATAAAATTATTTTGATATTATGTAATGTTTTATTTCAGAATTTAATGGTTCATGAAAGTATAATTTTTAAACTTTTCAGAGTGTGCTCGATTTGGTACTTTAAAGAAAAATCAAATATTTTTTTGATTGTTTTTTGATCAACAAGATTGCTCGTCGGTTATGAACCGATCTTTATTACTAAAATCAACACAAATTGATTGGTTATGTTCAGTTCACCATATTCTGCTGAAAATGATAGATAATTCTTGACAGTTATTGGTTAGCTTAATTATAATTTCTTTTCTTGGGGGTGTGTTTTAGGATTATAACACTTTCAATCTCTTCAGAAAAGAAAGGATTATACTTTCGAAAATGTACGAGTCTATTCAACATTCCTGTGTTGAACGAGTCGGTTATGGTTTCGATAAAAAGATTAAACTTTCATGTAAAAAGACCAAAGTTTCACCTAAATAAATAAAAGTAGTTTGGTAGTATTAAAATCTGGCCCTTCAGCCTCTCTGCAGTTGCTGCTAGAATTTTACCAGCTTTTTGTGTTTTTTAACGTAAAGAAGAAGGCAAAGAATGAATGAAGCATTTGATTGATAGCGTTAAATTTTTGTTCGATTGGGTTGAAATTATACGAAGAATTTAAATTGCTTTATATTACTGTCAAAACAATTATTTGTTTTCATTTCGTTTTTATAATTTATATTACAATTTTAGCATTAAAATAATTATTGTTAGTTAAGTTTCCTTCTTTCACTTTTAATGTGTTGCACTTGTACCACACGAGTTGGATTTTGGAGTCTCAACTAAATGAAATCTTTTTAGTCAAAATGAAAATGTATGAATAAAACTTTGTTCAAATACAAATTCGAATGATCTTGTAAAATATATTTCTCCCTCTCATTTATATGAGTTACTTTTCTTTTCACTTTGACCAACTAAAAACGGTCAATTTTAGCTATCTTAGATCGTAGATGATTAAAATTAGCTAAAATAGTTGAAAAATGTTAAGTATCTCAAAAGTTGAAACATGTAACTCTCTCTAAACACACCTTTGTTGAGTGTTGAATACGGTAAAAGAATACAGAGGGGGTGAATGGATTCTTGAACTTTTCTTGGATTGAGTCTATGTAGCAGATAAGTGCCTGTGTGTGTAGAAGAGAAGGTGCGGATTAAGAAACAACACAAGACACAATATCACTTTAATCTAATATATTATTAGATAAAGGTTGCTACAATCTGTGAATACAAATGGTAGTATTCTCAGCTTCGTTTTTCTCAGAGAGATACAGCTTAGTGTATGAAAAACTTGACTCACAAAAGTTGCTAAGTTATGAAGTGAGGCTGTGTCCTTATAGAACATGGATACAGCCTACTTACTACAAATAAGGTAGCTAAACAAATTACTTTCTAGTCTGTCTATCCTTTTTGAGTAAGTGTCCAAACGGTTACAGATTTGACTTTGCAAAGCCTGTTTAGATCCACTTCTTTAGCTCCTTGTCCCTTCTATATCTCTCCAAGCTTCCTTGTAGGCTTTCCAGAGCACGTTACAGATTGTGGTCCATAAAGTGCATTGGCTTGTTGCAGGTTTCTGACTTGTACAATTTCTTCAGTATTTTGTCTCCAAGAATGTATTCGAGAAGTGACTAAGTAAGTGATTCGAGAACTAGAATTGACTTGATCGATAACTCTGAGTTCTCAAACGCAGTTATATTGACATATCGAACCACTTCTCGAATAGCTCTTTTCCATCAGGATTCCTTGAGTTGTCGAATAGAACATTTGACTTATCGAATCCTCGAGATATCGAATAGCTTTCTGAGTCCTTGAGATATCGAATAGAGCTTTGACTTGTTGACTCTTTGAGAACTCGAATACCATCTTGACTTGTTGACTTCTTGAGTTCTCGAATAGAGTAGTAGACATATCGAATCCCTGAGATATCGAATGAGATATCGAACAGTGTATTCAGAGATATCGAATAGTGTCTTGAGATATCGAATCTCTGACTTCTCGAATGCTGGACTTCTCGAATAGACAAATATACTTCTCGAATTGGTACTTAGGCAAATTCTTCATTTCTTCAAATCCCAACTGTGATTATTTGACAGTCTTTAACTCCTTGCTTGAGGCATGAACCTTGGAACTTCTTTCAAGCATTATTCTAGACTCTATTTGTACAATTACACAACTAGGATTTGATGCCTACTACAAGTACAATACAAACAGAAACTCTACAACTAGAGGTTCCCTCAGTTAAGAGGTCATGTAAGTAATGCAAAGCATTACAAACAATTAGGCTTGTTATTAGATGTGTACAGGCATGCCTCTGTAACTAACAACCTTTCTCCATCTGCCAAACTTCCCAAACCTCTTCCGTTGACTGCCAATTTCACCTCTATTTCCGGTTTCACTTGCTACACGAACCTTGTTTTTTTGTTCCTCTATCCATATATTATCAGATCTTGCTTTTTTCATCTTCGATCTGTGAACTTTGGATGGGATCTCATAATTCAGAGCACTCTGGGTCAATGAACTCTGACGAGTTTTCTGCGTTTATTGGTCACAATTATGCGGCTCATGCTCCGATTGTGCAACCTCCGCTACACTTTGAATCTCTTAGTGAATCGATTAACACCGTGGAAGAAATGGGTGAACCGTTATCTCCAAATGCTCAAGCAAGAATGAGAGAACAAGTGAATTTAATCTTGAATGAAGGATCTATTCAGCCTGCTACTGGTCCAGAACTGGAAAACTCTAGTCATGACTCACGACATTCGCCTCCCGAGGTAGACTCTTTGGCCACACTCAAAGGTAAGGGTGTTGCTGTTGATTCAGACCAAGGAAGAGGAATGACGGGAAAATACCAAGAACCGCAACAACATAATAGAGTAACCTGGAGCAACATAGTATCAAAAAATGTGGTCAATACTATGCCTGCTACTGGAAATGCCAAAATTAGGTATAATGAGGACGGAACAGCAACGGTACAATTCTCAGAAGAATTCTTTAACAAGGCACAAAAACAATGGAAATCAAGTTTAATTGGATATTTTATTGGAGGTTCTTTTGCATTCAAATATATTCGGGAGCAAGCACAAAGATTCTGGAAAAATAGGGGTTTAACAGGTGTGTACTATAATACTAAGGGCTACTATACATTCAGATTTGGAACAATTGAGGAAAAAAACAGAGCATTGAGCTTGAATACCATACAAATAGGAGGGAAAACCATGTTTCTCAAACCATGGATTGAAGGTACTAAATTTAAGCGTAATATTATTGAGAAGGTTCCATGTTGGATTAGAATTGTTGATGTCCCAGAAATCCTTTGGTGTAAGGAAGGGTTAAGCTCAATTGCTAGCAAAGTTGGAAGGCCACTGAAATTTGATGCAGTCACGGCTAAATTTGAGCCACTCAAATACGCTGGTGTTCAAGTCGAACTAGATTATTCTTCTCCACGCCCAGATTATGCTAGGGTGCCAATACCAAACACAAATGATGAAGTCAAATTGGAAATTCAATATGGGGAATTGCCTTATTCATGTAGCCTCTGTAAAGCTTTTGGACATTCTCTCTCTCGGTGCAATGATAATCCTGAAAGAGTGGCGAAAAAACCAAGGACCACACAAGAAAGACGAGCAAGGAATGAGCAATCATATTTCGTTCATGTGTTGTATAGAAACTAAAGTGAAAGAGCACAATGCTCGTTATGTCGCTACTAGGGTTAAAAGAGATTGGTTGTGGCTTCATAACTACGAGCATCACTTTAATGGCCGTTTATGGGTGGGATGGAATCCCTCAATGTGGGCAGTAAATTGTATCTCCAAATCTGCTCAACATGTAACGACCGGGAAAAATTTCGTGTATTTTATTATGTTAAAATATGTTTTTAATTGATTTTATTGTGTTGCAGTTTATTTTTAATGCATTTAAACGCGTTACAATTTTTATTAAATAGGGAAATGATCCCATACGTGTTATGTGACTTCTGTGTAGCTTAGATAATTTTATTCTATTTTTCTGTAATTTTTATATTTATATAATACAATTATTTCGCATTTTAATTTCCGGATCCAGCCCCTATACTGAATCTGAAGCCTTGTTTTTGATAAAGTTATTTTTATATAATGATAGGATATTTAAAGATGCATTATTTAGTAATTTTTGTAATATTCATAATTTTTGGGAAATTTTGACATATATTTTGTATTTGTTTAAAATTAAAATTTTTACATTTTTATCCCATAAAAATTATTTTTAGGGTTTAATAATTTTAATTAGGGGCTAAAAATATTTTTGGGGTATTGATTTGATTTAGGATAAATACTAACAGATTTTTATTTAATTAATCAAAATAATCAAAAAAATCAGATTTTTTGATTTTTATTTTCTGTAAAATCTGGAAAATAGTTCTTGGTGTTCTTGAGGATTAATCGGGTTTTTGACAGTGATTCCGGCATCCAAATCGTTCATGTGGGTAACCAAACTGAAGCTCTTGATCTCTACTACATGTTTATGTGTGTTTTAACATCCTAAATTGCTTGAATCGAAAAATTTATAATTTTAGTTTAATATTCGAAATTTCATGAATTTATTGTGAATCATACAGTGATTTGTTGTTGATGTGGTTAGTATCTATAGATTGTATATAATCTCAGGAGCATCATGATAATTTTTGTTTGGTTTTTAGTAGCCTAAAACTAAAAATCGAATTTTTGTGGGGGTGATTATAATTTTCGATTTTCCGGATTATATGATGATTGTTTGATGTTCTTGATGATTGTTATGAGTTGTTGAACTCATGGGCTTCGATTTGATATAGAGAACGTTTGATTTGGTGACCGATTTCGAGTTCACCGGTTTTAATTTTTGAAGGTCGCCGGATTGTTCGGTTTTTGGCCGGATATTTGATTTGGTCGATTCTGGGTTCGAATGGTTGGTATGGTTGAGTTTGGAATGTGATTTGGAGTGTATTTGGTACTTAAAAACGTAACAAATGGTACGTTTTGGTGAAGGCCGGAGTTGGCCGGATTTTTGTTCCGGTCGCCGGAATCTGGGGAACCTCCATTGTTGGAGGTGGTTGTTCTTCGAGCATTCATACGAAGAACAACGAAGATGGTGATGAACAGTACCCGTTTAATCCTAAAAATCTGTTAACCATTTTCTGAAAAGTGATTTTGGAATTTATTTTTACTTTTTACCAATTATTTTTACTTTTAATTACTTTTATTTACTTTTATTTAATTTTATTTACTTTTATTTACTTTAATTAATTTATAATTCTGAATTAAATTATTAATTTCAGAAATTTTATTTTCTGAAAATGTTTTATAAATCTAGAATTTATTTCCGAATTTTATTTTAATTATTTCTTTATTTCTTTATTTATTTGTTTTTAATTCGGAATAATTAAGAATTAAATTCTTTTAATTATATTAATTAATCTCAAATAATGATTTAATTAATTTAATTATCTGATAAATGTAATTAATTATTAGATAATTTTATTAATTAATTATTACTTGATTTTAATTAATTTATTTAGGATTATTAACCAATTTTCTGTTTAAAAGTGATTTAAAATGAAATAAAATTGTTTTAAATCCTAAAAATAACCCGGGAACGGTAAAAATAGTTTTAAAATTCTAAAATTATTTATAAACTCAGATTAGATAATTATAAAAATATTTTGGTGATCCAATAATTACTCAGAGGGTTTATTAATGATCCATTTTGATTCGGGAAGGGTTATTTAAATCTTTTAAAATTCTTTTAATTATTTTAAAAAATACTTTTAAACATGATAATAATAATTTGAGTGCTCCTTTGTCTGTAAGACGTATGTGCTATGTGATTATGTGTGTGAATGCTCCGTACATGTTATTAATTGTATTAAATATTCCTTCGATAGTGATACAACGTACGGGTAGACACTAAAACCGAGGTATGATTTGTATATGGTCTTATGCCTACCTAGCTAGATGTTTAAAATAGCATGTTTTAATGTAGAAGTGGGAGGAACCCTAGCTAGTGGGCAGAGTTTACCAGCTGTATACATAGAAGTGAGAGAATCCCTAGCCAGAGAGCTTAGCTTACCAGCCATATATTCAGGCAAGTATTTTCCCCTTGATCATCTTATACACTGTTTATTTTATGTTTGATTGATTCATATCATGATGAATAGCTATTGTTCAGAGCTATTTGTGATTCTTAAATATTTTTGTGTGAACTCAGTTGCTTGATATTGTTACCCTTGATGTGGGGAATTGTTTAAGATAAACTCTTCATATCCTTATTATAGTATTAAATAATAAGGATGTGAACTGTATGTGAAACTAAGCATTTCCTGTTGAATTCGGA
Source organism: Kitagawia praeruptora (assembly GCA_037693485.1). Classification (NCBI taxonomy): domain Eukaryota; kingdom Viridiplantae; phylum Streptophyta; class Magnoliopsida; order Apiales; family Apiaceae; genus Kitagawia; species Kitagawia praeruptora. The sequence continues at coordinate 23,206,527 of CM075350.1, read as the reverse complement.
AATTGCTCTATTGGATTGGAAAATGGTAAAGCGTAGGAGGCCACGTTGAGTAGTTGGTCCAGCTATATTTAAGGAGGATATGGTAACCATTCCATCTTCCTATAGGCTAACATTACTTGCCTATTTTGGTACCCTCAAGAAATCCGAATTATAACACGGGTGCCGTAACGTACCGGTGATTATAAAGGGTCCCATTGCTTATGAACCTGATCAGGGGGCAATGGTGTTTTGTGTTTCAGTTTTATATCCAATCCATATCGCCCGAATGGCTATTATATATTGTGAATTGGCAGATGATTCATTTTTATGACATGCCAAATGATTTCAGTTATGGTTTGAATTATATCACAGTGGTTGATTCAGTTTGCTCTATAAACTGTTTTACATTTCAATTCATATCATGCAGCATTTATCCTGTTTTATTATAAATTGTTTATATATACTTGCTGGGCATTTCTTTGGCTCACTCTTGTTTTCACAAAACCTTTCCAGAGGAGCAGTATGTTTCCGACCAGCCGTTCGGACCATATTAGAGAGGGGCAGAGTGGCTGTGTGTCTGCACCCCAGACCTTACAGGTATTTGCGGGTTTCTGTCGGCACTAGATAGAATTTTAAATAAAATGGGATGTAATAATAAAATAATACTAGACTGGATTTAGGTTGAGTTTATTTGATGGTTTGTAATAAGTGAGTATGTTACTTTTGGGCTGTAACTGCTTAGTTTCATACAATAACCTGTTTGCGATCTTTGGTTGGCGGGGTCAGTTGCGCATTCTGATTTATTTTATTAGTTGTGATTGGTTGGTGACCCCCGGATCTAGACCCCAGATTTGGAGGGTGTCACAGTTGGCATCAGAGCTGACAGGTTATAGTCACTGAAATAAGCAGAGATATAGCCCAGGAATAATTAGGGAGATCACATGAGATAGGATTACGTTCTTATGTTACACGTTGCGTTTGACTTTAGTTTAAGCCTAAGTCGTGAGAAGATTTGTGATATTATGTTACTGGGTTACGCAGGTTCCTGTTATGGTGACTACGCCGACTCCGGTGATTGCACCTCAGCCTATGCCAGGCCTAGAGCCAGTTACGCTACCACTATTTCCGCCAGTGGACTTGCCATATACCACCGTTCTTATGGATCCAGACCAACCAGTGATGGGGTTAGATTACTGGATGGGTTGGGAGTGTCCTATGGGGCTACTTGATCCTATACCACCAGTTTCCGTTCCGGAGTTGATTCCTGATCAGCAGCAGGGGATCGAGGCGCTACCTGCTGTGCCTGAGTTGCATCGATCTGGGGCACTGGCAGCTATGGTAGGATTCCTTATGCCAGCAGAGTTCACGGATCAGTCCGATCCTACTGTGCAGGGTCCTTATGTACCTCTTCCACCAGTCATACCTTGGCACCAGATGCCACCAGGAGAGGAGCGAGTGCAGGCATTGATAGAGGAGGTTACAGGTGGAGCAGAGGCCGAGTCTAGCGGCCATATCGGTGCCCCACGCACCGTTCCATTGAGTGAGTACCGTGAGCTTTGGGAGGCATTCGACTTTGTGAGAGGGCAGAATGTGGAGCTGCGTAGGATGGGAGATCATCGTATCACAGACTCCGAGCTTCGACATAACCTCCGAGAGATGATAGCAGCCGGTTCTTTTGAGGTGGAGGCGATGTTGCTGGGTGAGTCATCAGGTACTGTTGATTATCGTCAGGCATACCGCATCCTTCAGAGGATGTTGTCGGATCTTCAGGAGATGGTAGGGCCCAGCTGGGACTAGATACTATGGGACAGAGCCCTGGGAGAAGGATATGCTACCTGTGTTTGCTTGGTTTCGGTTTTCTGTAAGATATTATGTGTGTACTAATAGTAGTTTGTTGGTAGAATAAGTCGGGAATTTTGTTGTGTATAACCGACAGTGTAGTTGGTATGGTAGGGTAACCGTGATATGGTGTGAAATAACCCGACTAGTAGTCATGTATAATTATGAGTATGTAATTATATATCAGTAGTACTTTTGTAGTGATAAGAGTATCGATTCCCTCCATCATGCATCTAGTTATTTTTTCAGCATTCAAGTGAATTAGTGATTGGGTGACATGAGTTGATAAATATTCTTGATTCATGTTTCTTTTCAATGAGTATCTATCAAAAACATGTTTATTCAATTACTAAGGAACTTGTGTGTTTCCTCTACCAGATTATGGATAATCAGCCACCAAATGGTAATCACGCGGGAAACGCGAATAATGATCAGAACTTTGGGGAGCAGGGCAATATCAATATGATGCAGCAAATGTTGGAACTATTCCGGCAACAGACCGAGAATCTCACTCGCCAGCAGCAGCAGCCACCAGCACCCCAAGCAGTAACATTTAAAACTTTTCAGTCAGTTAAACCCCCAGAGTTCCAGGGGTCAGCGGACCCAGTCGAGGCCCGAGCATGGTTAAAAGAAATAGAGAAAGCTCTTGCACTTGTGAATGTAGAGGAGAATAAAAAGACCGAGTTCGTGAGTTACTTTCTGAAAGGGGAAGCGAACTACTGGTGGGAAGCAAGGAAGGCTTTAGAAGGGGTAGGGGTAACCTCATGGGAGAGATTCAAAGAGTTGTTTCTGGAAAAGTATTATCCCCGCTTTATGCAGAACCAGATGGAGATTAAATTTTTGGAATTAAAACAAGAAGGCAATGCCACTGAGTATGAGGCAAAGTTTACAGAGTTAGCCAGGTTTGTTCCAGACTTGGTGGATACCGAAGAGAAGCGGGCAAGGAGATTTCAACAGGGGTTGAAGCCGTGGCTCCGTAGCCGGGTAGCTGCTTTTGAGTTAACCACCTATTCGGCTGTGGTCCAGAAGGCACTGATTATTGAAGGAGAGAGTGAGAGCTCCAACAAAGAAAGGGAAGGCAAAAAGAGGAAATTTAATAATCAATCAGGGAGTTCATTCCAGGGCAGGGTGCAAAACAACTTTAGCTACAGACCAGCATTCCAGCCGAGAGGCAACGGGAGACCCGGAAACGGAATCCAGAATCTTGGTAATCAAGGGAATCGATTTCCGAATATCAATCAACAGCAAGGAAATCGGTTTCCGAGCAACAATCAACCGCAAGGAGGTCGATTTGCGAACAGCAATCAACAACGAGGGATGCGACCACCCCTACCAGCATGTGGAATTTGTGGAAGGAATCATGAAGGTCCATGCAATCTGCCTAACATAGTATGCTTTCGGTGTGGCAAGAAAGGGCATTACGCCAGTAAGTGCAATGCACCAATAGCTAGTTGGACTGGGTGTCAGAAATGTGGGAACAAAGGGCATCTCACTAAGGATTGCACGATCAACCTTAATCCGGGAAACCAGAATAAAGCTACAGGGACAAATAATGTGGGACAGCCAAGGGCCCGGGTTTTCAATATGACTATGACAGATGCAGAGCAGAACTCTGATGTTATTGCAGGTACACTTTCCATAAACTCTACTAATGCCAAAGTACTTATTGATTCGGGAGCTACTAAATCTTTTATTTCGGAAGAGTTTGCGAGTAAGCTAGAATGTGAATGTCAGTTATTAAGCGAAGCTTTAGTAATAGAAATAGCTAATCAGGATCGTATACCCGTTAAGCAAATATATCCAGCATGTGAGATCGAAATATCCGGGCAACGTTTTCATGCCGACTTGATTCCTTTCAAGTTGGGGGAATTTGAGGTTATACTGGGGATGGATTGGTTGACAAAGTATAATGCCCAGATTGATTGTAAAAAGAAGGAGTTAAAGTTGAAGCTAGATGGGGCTATAGATGTGGTGTTCCATGGGCAGAAACAAGCAAAGAAACTCTTGACCATGATGCGAGCTAAACGGTTGTTGCGACAGGGATGTGAAGCATACTTAGCTTATGTTATGGATACTGATAAGGAAGTACCACAGATAGAGCATATTCCGGTAGTGAATGAATTTTTGGACGTATTTCCTGAAGAATTACCAGGCCTACCTCCAGACAGAGAAATTGAGTTTGCTATTGATTTGGCACCAGGTACTGAGCCAATATCGAAAGCTCCGTACAGAATGGCACCAGTGGAGATGAAGGAATTGGCCAAGCAATTGCAGGAACTACTGGACAAAGGGGTGATTAGACCCAGCGTATCACCATGGGGCGCACCAGTATTGTTTGTGAAAAAGAAGGACGGAAGCATGCGACTTTGTATCGACTACCGGGAGCTAAACAAACTGACGATCAAGAACAAGTACCCATTACCGAGGATTGATGACTTGTTTGACCAATTAAAGGGCGCGGTATGGTTTTCCAAAATCGACTTACGATCGGGATATCACCAGTTAAAGATCAGGGCAGTCGATATTCCTAAGACAGCATTCCGCACGAGATATGGGCACTACGAGTTTTTAGTTATGCCCTTTGGGCTGACTAATGCACCAGCCGCTTTCATGGATATGATGAACAGAGTTTTCAAGAAATATCTGGATAAATTTGTGATTGTTTTCATAGATGATATCTTGATATACTCCAAGTCAGAGGAGGAACATGCAGAGCACTTGAGAACAGCTTTAGAGATTCTGCGGAAAGAGAAGCTATATGCCAAATTTTCGAAATGCGAGTTTTGGTTAAGGGAGGTACAATTTTTGGGGCACGTTGTCACCAACGAAGGAATTAAAGTGGATCCAGCCAAGATCGAAGCCATTATGAATTGGGAGCAACCGAGAACACCAACTGAAGTTCGAAGTTTTCTGGGATTAGCTGGTTATTACAGGAGGTTTGTTAAGGATTTTGCTAAAATAGCGGCATCTTTAACCAAACTCACCCGGAAGAATGAGAAATTTGAATGGAACGAGAAGTGCGAGCAAAGTTTCCAGGAATTAAAGAAGCGATTGATAACCGCACCAGTGTTAGTTCTACCCAACGAAAGTGGAAACTTTGTAATTTTCAGTGATGCATCTCAGAAAGGATTAGGGTGTGTGTTAATGCAGGACGGCAAGGTAATTGCTTACGCATCCAGGCAACTCAAGATTCACGAACGAAAGTATCCTACGCATGATCTGGAATTGGCAGCAATTGTTTTTGCATTAAAACTTTGGAGGCACTATTTATACGGAGAAAAGTGTGAAATCTTCACGGATCACAAAAGCTTGAAATATATTTTCACTCAGAAGGAGCTAAACATGAGACAACGACGATGGTTGGAGTTGATCAAGGACTACGATTGTACCATCAGCTATCATCCAGGCAAGGCCAACGTAGTGGCAGATGCACTAAGCCGGAAGGAAAGGTTAAATCTCTTAACCTCATCCGAGGAGTTACTCAAGGAATTCGAGAAATTGGAGATAGAGGTCCATACATCAGAAACAGCCAGTGAAGTATTGTACGCCATGACCTTTCAGCCAGTATTATTAGAAAAGATCCGTAGATGTCAAGAACAGGTAATGGAGCAAGACAAAGCAAAATTAACCGGAGAAGAAATCAGGAGTCAAAAGGATGATAAAGGAATTCTAAGATTCTCTTCACGTATATGGGTACCTAATGTTATGGAGCTGAAGGATGAAATCTTGCGTGATGCACACAACTCCAGGTATTCTATTCACCCTGGCAGTACAAAGATGTATATAGACTTGAAGCAACACTTTTGGTGGCCCGATATGAAGAAAGATATTGCAGAATACGTCAGCAAATGCTATACCTGTCAGAGAGTTAAAGCCGAACATCAAAGGCCAAGTGGATTGTTACAACCTTTGGAAATTCCGGAATGGAAGTGGGAACATCTTGCAATGGATTTTGTAGTAGGACTTCCGAAAACTCAAGCAAACCATGATGCAATCTGGGTGATCATTGATAGGTTGACCAAATCAGCACATTTTCTCCCCATCAACGAAAGATTTTCGCTAGAGAAACTGGTTCAACTATATTTGAAAGAGATCGTAGTACGACACGGAGTTCCTGTATCTATAGTATCTGATCGAGATCCTCGTTTCAATTCAAGATTCTGGAGGCAATTTCAAGAATGTTTAGGAACCAAACTAAATATGAGTACGGCATATCATCCTCAAACGGACGGACAAAGCGAGAGGACAATTCAGACCATAGAAGATATGTTAAGGGTATGTGTCCTGGATTTTAAGGGTAATTGGGATGAGCACTTACCGTTGGTGGAGTTCTCATATAACAATAGTTATCATGCCAGCATTGGAATGCCACCATATGAAGCTCTTTACGGGAGAAGATGTAGATCTCCGGTGTACTGGGAAGAAGTAGGAGAACGCACAATCTTGGGTCCAGAATTACTGCAACAGACGAAAGAAAAGATCGGATTAATACAGAAAAGATTAATCGCCGCTCAAGATCGACAGAAGAAATATGCAGATCAAAGCAGGAAGGACCAGAATTTTGAAGTCGGAGAATTGGTATTGCTGAAAGTATCGCCATGGAAAGCCGTAACCAGATTTGGGAAAAGAGGTAAACTCAAACCAAGATATGTGGGACCGTTCGAGATACTGAAGAAGATAGGGAGGCTTGCTTACGAATTAGCTTTGCCGCCACACATGCAGAACATCCATAACGTATTCCATATATCAATGCTGAGAAAGTACAATCCTGATCCAATGCACGCAATAGAATATGAGCCTGTAGATATTCAACCTGACTTATCTTTTGTTGAGCAACCAGTTGAGATATTAGACCATAAGGTTAAGGTATTAAGGAATAAGACAATACCTCTAGTTAGAGTGTTATGGAGGAATCCCTTGGTTGAAGAATCAACATGGGAAGTAGAAAGTGAAATGCGAGCTCAGTATCCGCACTTATTTTCTTAAGTGGGATTCTGGGGGCAGAATCCTTATAAGGGGGGAAGGATGTAACGACCGGGAAAAATTTCGTGTATTTTATTATGTTAAAATATGTTTTTAATTGATTTTATTGTGTTGCAGTTTATTTTTAATGCATTTAAACGCGTTACAATTTTTATTAAATAGGGAAATGATCCCATACGTGTTATGTGACTTCTGTGTAGCTTAGATAATTTTATTCTATTTTTCTGTAATTTTTATATTTATATAATACAATTATTTCGCATTTTAATTTCCGGATCCAGCCCCTATACTGAATCTGAAGCCTTGTTTTTGATAAAGTTATTTTTATATAATGATAGGATATTTAAAGATGCATTATTTAGTAATTTTTGTAATATTCATAATTTTTGGGAAATTTTGACATATATTTTGTATTTGTTTAAAATTAAAATTTTTACATTTTTATCCCATAAAAATTATTTTTAGGGTTTAATAATTTTAATTAGGGGCTAAAAATATTTTTGGGGTATTGATTTGATTTAGGATAAATACTAACAGATTTTTATTTAATTAATCAAAATAATCAAAAAAATCAGATTTTTTGATTTTTATTTTCTGTAAAATCTGGAAAATAGTTCTTGGTGTTCTTGAGGATTAATCGGGTTTTTGACAGTGATTCCGGCATCCAAATCGTTCATGTGGGTAACCAAACTGAAGCTCTTGATCTCTACTACATGTTTATGTGTGTTTTAACATCCTAAATTGCTTGAATCGAAAAATTTATAATTTTAGTTTAATATTCGAAATTTCATGAATTTATTGTGAATCATACAGTGATTTGTTGTTGATGTGGTTAGTATCTATAGATTGTATATAATCTCAGGAGCATCATGATAATTTTTGTTTGGTTTTTAGTAGCCTAAAACTAAAAATCGAATTTTTGTGGGGGTGATTATAATTTTCGATTTTCCGGATTATATGATGATTGTTTGATGTTCTTGATGATTGTTATGAGTTGTTGAACTCATGGGCTTCGATTTGATATAGAGAACGTTTGATTTGGTGACCGATTTCGAGTTCACCGGTTTTAATTTTTGAAGGTCGCCGGATTGTTCGGTTTTTGGCCGGATATTTGATTTGGTCGATTCTGGGTTCGAATGGTTGGTATGGTTGAGTTTGGAATGTGATTTGGAGTGTATTTGGTACTTAAAAACGTAACAAATGGTACGTTTTGGTGAAGGCCGGAGTTGGCCGGATTTTTGTTCCGGTCGCCGGAATCTGGGGAACCTCCATTGTTGGAGGTGGTTGTTCTTCGAGCATTCATACGAAGAACAACGAAGATGGTGATGAACAGTACCCGTTTAATCCTAAAAATCTGTTAACCATTTTCTGAAAAGTGATTTTGGAATTTATTTTTACTTTTTACCAATTATTTTTACTTTTAATTACTTTTATTTACTTTTATTTAATTTTATTTACTTTTATTTACTTTAATTAATTTATAATTCTGAATTAAATTATTAATTTCAGAAATTTTATTTTCTGAAAATGTTTTATAAATCTAGAATTTATTTCCGAATTTTATTTTAATTATTTCTTTATTTCTTTATTTATTTGTTTTTAATTCGGAATAATTAAGAATTAAATTCTTTTAATTATATTAATTAATCTCAAATAATGATTTAATTAATTTAATTATCTGATAAATGTAATTAATTATTAGATAATTTTATTAATTAATTATTACTTGATTTTAATTAATTTATTTAGGATTATTAACCAATTTTCTGTTTAAAAGTGATTTAAAATGAAATAAAATTGTTTTAAATCCTAAAAATAACCCGGGAACGGTAAAAATAGTTTTAAAATTCTAAAATTATTTATAAACTCAGATTAGATAATTATAAAAATATTTTGGTGATCCAATAATTACTCAGAGGGTTTATTAATGATCCATTTTGATTCGGGAAGGGTTATTTAAATCTTTTAAAATTCTTTTAATTATTTTAAAAAATACTTTTAAACATGATAATAATAATTTGAGTGCTCCTTTGTCTGTAAGACGTATGTGCTATGTGATTATGTGTGTGAATGCTCCGTACATGTTATTAATTGTATTAAATATTCCTTCGATAGTGATACAACGTACGGGTAGACACTAAAACCGAGGTATGATTTGTATATGGTCTTATGCCTACCTAGCTAGATGTTTAAAATAGCATGTTTTAATGTAGAAGTGGGAGGAACCCTAGCTAGTGGGCAGAGTTTACCAGCTGTATACATAGAAGTGAGAGAATCCCTAGCCAGAGAGCTTAGCTTACCAGCCATATATTCAGGCAAGTATTTTCCCCTTGATCATCTTATACACTGTTTATTTTATGTTCATTGATTCATATCATGATGAATAGCTATTGTTCAGAGCTATTTGTGATTCTTAAATATTTTTGTGTGAACTCAGTTGCTTGATATTGTTACCCTTGATGTGGGGAATTGTTTAAGATAAACTCTTCATATCCTTATTATAGTATTAAATAATAAGGATGTGAACTGTATGTGAAACTAAGCATTTCCTGTTGAATTCGGAAATTGCTCTATTGGATTGGAAAATGGTAAAGCGTAGGAGGCCACGTTGAGTAGTTGGTCCAGCTATATTTAAGGAGGATATGGTAACCATTCCATCTTCCTATAGGCTAACATTACTTGCCTATTTTGGTACCCTCAAGAAATCCGAATTATAACACGGGTGCCGTAACGTACCGGTGATTATAAAGGGTCCCATTGCTTATGAACCTGATCAGGGGGCAATGGTGTTTTGTGTTTCAGTTTTATATCCAATCCATATCGCCCGAATGGCTATTATATATTGTGAATTGGCAGATGATTCATTTTTATGACATGCCAAATGATTTCAGTTATGGTTTGAATTATATCACAGTGGTTGATTCAGTTTGCTCTATAAACTGTTTTACATTTCAATTCATATCATGCAGCATTTATCCTGTTTTATTATAAATTGTTTATATATACTTGCTGGGCATTTCTTTGGCTCACTCTTGTTTTCACAAAACCTTTCCAGAGGAGCAGTATGTTTCCGACCAGCCGTTCGGACCATATTAGAGAGGGGCAGAGTGGCTGTGTGTCTGCACCCCAGACCTTACAGGTATTTGCGGGTTTCTGTCGGCACTAGATAGAATTTTAAATAAAATGGGATGTAATAATAAAATAATACTAGACTGGATTTAGGTTGAGTTTATTTGATGGTTTGTAATAAGTGAGTATGTTACTTTTGGGCTGTAACTGCTTAGTTTCATACAATAACCTGTTTGCGATCTTTGGTTGGCGGGGTCAGTTGCGCATTCTGATTTATTTTATTAGTTGTGATTGGTTGGTGACCCCCGGATCTAGACCCCAGATTTGGAGGGTGTCACACAACAGATGACCTGCAAGGTTATTTTTTTAGAAAAGCAGTTGCAATTTTATGTTACTTTTGTATATGCCTTAAATACTCCTTTTGAAAGGCTTGCTTTATGGTCTGATATTCAAAGTCTGAGCTCGACTATGGTTCTTCCCTGGTGTGTTCTAGGGGACTTCAACTCTATTCTCCAAATTAACGAGGTTTCCGGAGGGCGAGAACATTGGACTCCTGACATGCAGGCTTTCAAGTCTTGTGTTAATGATGCGTCGATTGGCCATGTTCGAACTCAAGGGGACTTTTTTACTTGGACAAACAAAAGGAAAATTCCAGAAATTTTAATTCTAAAAAGACTGGATCGCATGTTGGCCAATGCGGCTTAGTTTTCTTCTTTTCTTGAAGGTCAAGTCTTTGTAAAAGAAAGGGGGCTGATGGATCATAATCCCTTACTTTTTGTCACCTCTATGCAGCGGGATAGAACCTCAAAAGCTTTCCAGTTTTTCAATTTTATGACTGAAATTCCTGGATTCATTGATGTGGTTAAAGAGGCTTGGTCGGAAATTTTTTCAGGGGATCCAATGTCAATTTTCTGCAAGAAAATGAAGAATGTAAAAAAAGCGTTGGTGGAGCTAAACAAGAATCATGGGAATGTTCATTCAAACGTTTCTACTGCTCGTGAATCCTTGCACAAAATTCAGATTCAACTTAGAGACAATCTAGTAGATCCATCTTTGCTTAGAGAAGAAGATGAGGCTATTAAGCATCTTGAAAAATGCATTCTTGAAGAAGAGGCTCTACTTCTTCAAAAATCTAGAGTGAAATGGCTTTCGCAAGGTGATGGAAATACAAGATTCTTTTTCAATCAGGTAAAGTCGAATTGAAACCATAACAAAATCCTTGCTCTCACCAACGATCAGGGAGAGATTGAATATGGATCCTCCATGGTTTCAAAACTTCCAGTTGACTATTTCAAGGAAACACTTGGGACTCCGGTTATGCATCATTTTCAACAAGATGTAATGCAAATTGCTACAGAACCTCTAGTCACTAACAAAGCTCAAGTTTTCATCAACCAGTTGGAGGACATTACTTGTCACACTGTAAATGAAACTCACTGGGATTCTCTTATAGCTCCAATTTCAGATGACTTAATTTTCAGAACGCTTAAGTCATTCAAATGCAATAAAGCCCTGGGTCCAGATGGTTTCACTCTTGAGTTCTATTTGGCTACGTGGGATGTTGTAGGTATGAATTTCTATGCAGCTATTAAGCATTTCTTCAATTCTTGTGATATGAATCCTGCTATAAATTCTACATCTATTGCTTTAATTCCAAAAGTGGGCTCTCCTACGCATATTAAAGACTTTCGACCAATCTCTTTGTGCACTATAATGTACAAATGTATATCAAAAATCATTGCGACCAGGCTTAAAAAGGTTCTTCCCACTGTGATCAATCCAGCACAGTCTGCTTTTGTTAAAGGGCGTAACATTTCGGACAACATTCTTATGGCCCAGGAGCTTTTCCGTGGTTATTCCAGAGACACAGGGGTGGCAAAGTGTGCTCTTAAAATTGACTTACATAAAGCCTTTGACTCCCTGGATTGGAACTTTCTGGTGGCAGTTTTGCATAAAATGAGATTACCTCTTAGATTCATAAAATGGGTGTTTGTTTGTATTTCCACACCTAGATATTCAGTCAAAATCAATGGATCTTTGCAAGGTTATTTTCGAGGTGCTAAAGGTGTCCGTCAAGGTGATCCTTTATCCCCTATCTCTTCACGATTGCCATGAATATGCTATCCTGCATTCTGGATGCCAAGCCTCAAAATTACAAACACCATTGGAAATGTAAAGACTTGGGTATTAATCACTTATTTTTTGCTGACGATGTGTTACTGTTTTCGAAAGGAGACAAAGATTCCATCAAGCATACCATGGACTCCTTGGAAAGGTTTTCATCTATAAGTGGCTTAAAGCCGAGTGTCTCTAAAAGTTCAGTGTTTTTTGGTAACTGTGACAATAATCTTATTAGCTGGTTTGATTCAACTTTTGGAATCCCTCATGGAACCATCCCAGTAAAATTCCTAGGAGTTCCTCTCATTTCTTCGCAACTTACTGTGAATGACTGCATGCCTCTTGTTGACAGAATTACTAGCCGAATCATGGCATGGACAAACATTTTCTTATCTCTTGCAGGTAGAGCTCAACTGGTAAAGTCTGTCCTGTTTTCCATGCAGTCTTTTTGGACAAATCACTTCATGCTCCCTGTGTCTGTGCATAATAATCTGCAGCAGCTTTTTACTCGTTTCATATGGAAAGGTTCTTCACTCTCAAAGGGAGGAAACAAAGTCAGCTGGGCGACGTTGTGTTTGCCAAAAGAAGAAGGTGGTCTTGGCCTTAAAATATGAAAGATTGGAACAAATCGCAGCTTTTATTTCATCTCTGCAAGATTATTCTTCAAGCTGACTCCTCATGGCCTCGTTGGATTAATGCAACTGCTCTTAAGCATAACAAATTTTGGACAATGGATATTCCTACGGACTGTTCGTGGATCTGGAGACGAGTGCTTCAATTAAGACCCTTGGCTCGACAATTTGTGTCATACAAAATTGGGGATGGTCGTAGTATCTCTCTGTGGTTTGATCCGTGGTGGAATTCTCAGTGTTTGGCTACTTCAAATCATGACCCTATCATCTACCAAGCGGCCTCTTTGCATTCGACAGTCTTGCATGATCTTATTGCAACGGGGACATGAAAGTTGCCATCTCCTAATGCCAGGCATCACCATTTAAGTCCAGTGCTTATGCAATGGTTACTTACATTCAACAATCCCTCATTTGATCTCAAAAAGGCTGATGTTTTGATCTGGGATGGTCGACCAGTTCGTAAATTAAAAATATGGCACATATGGGACAGTATTCGCCAAAAAATGCCAAATGTTTCTTGGTACAAAGGTGTTTGGCATAGACTTGCTATCCCCAGATATGCTCATCATCTTTGGTTGGTTTGCCATGGGAGAATTAACACTCTTCAGAGACTTGCTTCTTTTGGATTGGAGGTTATCGATCTTTGCTATCTTTGTGTTGGAGGCAGGGAATCAATTGATCATCTTCATATTTCTTGTACTTATAGTAGACGAATCCTAAATCTCATGGGGGACATGCTGGATATTCCTATTCAGGCCACCTCCTGGTCTCAGTTGTTGCACTCTTGGTTGCATATCCAAGATCCGGTTCTTAGACACTTGGCTCTGCTTTCTTTATAGATTTTTGCTTATCACGTATGGAGGGAACGGAATTGCAGGGCTCACAACAAAGGAACTAATTTCCCTGCAAGCCTGTTGAGTGGCATTATCCGAGATATCAAGGCCCGTTTGATTGCCTCTCCTTGGTTCATCAAAACAGCTTGTAGTCTTACTTACAATCGTTGGTTTAGTGTGTAGAGGTTGTAGCCCGTCTGTAGCCTGTGTTTCTGTTCTCTTCATTGTTAGACATCTCTATGATTTATCATAGAGCTCGGGTCAATCCCCTGTAATTTTGTTCCCCCTTTTTAATATATGCAGTTTAGCGAAAAGAAAAAAAAATTAGCTAAATTCGACCGAAAGTGCTTTTATCAATTATAACGGAGTTCATGAAAATATACAAAACGGTCGAAAATAGCTAATTTCGACCAATTAAATTCGATCATTTATATTCGACCAACTAAATTAATTAACTAAAAACAGTTATATTTACTAAGACCAAATTTTGCTTCGAAATTTCAAATTTTACCGTCCAAATCATTAAATTTGATTGGATGTGGTCGAAATTAGCCGTAGTGGGAAAAAGCCTAATTGTCTTCTAATATTTGTGAATGTCCTAAAAGAATGAACTTAATCTTTTTAGTACTGATTTAAGGTTAATGTGTGACTAGAAATGAATGATAATGTTTAACTTTCATAATAAACAATGATTGACTCACATAAAATGGAGACTGAAGAAGTAATGCAAGATTATATATGTGTATTAAATAATTGGTCGTTCAGGAATCCTATACCCTTACCTAAATGGAGCTCTTGTACCAAAATAACCCATCATTTTAAAAATCTTGAGATATCAGACAAAAATTTCAACATATATGTTATTCAACACTTTGAACGCCCCAACGGTTCAATCTTTACTTTTTGCTGATTAGTTCCATCTTCATCTTTTACTCAAGTATAATCTTTCCATTATACCCTAATCCCTCGCATCATCATTCCCCTTCCCCACAAGTTTAATGAGCATTGAAATTAGTAAAAAAAAAAAAGGGTTTAATGAGCATTGATGTGTTGTCGCGAGATTGACAAACTCGACTTTCAACTGTTAAGAAAATACTGTACTGTATAAGTTATTAGCAACAGAGTACAGTACACCACCGGTAGAATTATTTATCATAGGTAACAGCAGAGCTAGTCGTTTTTTGTCAGGATAAACCATGCTTTCCAGACCAACTTTCTGGTTTATTTTTGCATTGTATTCATTGCACATCAGTCACTATTTCTCCACAGATTAAACAAGATCTAGGTTACACGTTTCTTGTAATTACCCCTTTAAATTAAGATAGGTTACAATAGGTTCTTCTAAGAGAGAGAAAAGATTAATGGTTCCAATTGTTTAGTATGCCAATGAGTTCTTGTTGTGATTTTGGAAAATAATTTTGTGAATCAAACTTTAACAAAAATTCCTATATATGTACGTTTATTATTATTTTTCTTATAAAAAAAGACTAAAAAGGTGAAAGAAGAGTGAAATTAAAGAAGCGGAAAAGAAAACTAAATTTTTTTATTTATAAAATTGAGATAAGTAATGATTTAAAAATTGGTAATGAAATGAACATCTAATATTTAACTAGGGTAACACTGGTACATTAAAATATCATTTTTCACTAAGTAATTTCTATATTTGAACTAATTAAAACCTTGTTATTTAGGTATATGGCTAGGCTTAGCTCTAATATTCAGCGAAAACTTTTTCTTAAAAATAAATATATTACAAACACCTTGTAACTTTTTATTTTCAGACATTCAATTTTATTATCTAAATTTTTGAACACATTTCCGACTAAATTATATTTTTTTACGAGAATCTTAATCCTATAAAAAAAATTCAAAATTTAATAATGATCAGAAAAAATTTAGGTGAGTACATTCATTGGGTTTTAAGTTTTCATAGAGTATTATGTAATTATCCGTGTAATTGTACAAACTATAAACTGGCCATTATTATGTAGCTACATGTGCAGACCAGATGTACCAGTACCACAACCTACATGACGTCTAACTGGGAGTTCCAATTACACGCATATATGGGGTCGTAAACTAAATACTATAAAATGTTCATAATTGTCGGTACATTCTTCTTTACATATCGATTAGGTTCATACCTGTACATTTTTATGTAAAGTTAGGTTTCTAAACCCATCCAAATTCCTACTCCCTCAGTCCCAACCAATTGTTTACACTTTCCTTTTTGGGACGACCCTACCAATTCTTTACGTTTCCTAAAATAGTAAGTTTTAACACTATTACACCCACTACTTCACTTATTTTAACAATACTTTACACTATTACACCCACTACTTCACTTATTTTAACAATAAAATCACTATTACACCCACTACTTCACTTATTTTAACCATAAAATCACTATTACACCCACTACTTCACTTATTTTAATTGGATATTTTGGTCTCCGTGCTAAAAGCAAACGTAAACAAACACTTGGGACGGAGGGAGTAGCAATCACCATAAACATACATTGAATTTATTAGGCCATGCATGCATATTGCATCCCACCTATCAATGAATTATTTCTGATACCCTACACCCAAGTCCCAAACCAAGAAAGTACTAACATATAAATGCAACATAAATTATGTGTACTTACATATTTTTTGTTTAATAATTTGTCTACTTTTATTTAAATAATGTTATGGATATATAAATTTACATCCCAAATGGTTCTCAAATATTACATGTAATAATATTAAATGAAAGTGGATCTGAACACGATGATATAACTCAAGTAATAAAAATTTATTTCTTATCTTACCAATTTCTTATTCGATTCTCTCTCCGTCCGATATTTGTTAGAACAAATAATTATTTATAAAAATAATAATTAATTTAATTAATGAAACAACAAAAATTGATCCAAATGCAATTACAATAACAACACCAATTAAAGTCATTTATATTACCACATCTAACATCACCCATGTCATGTGATTTAAGAACATTTTCTTTACCCAGTTTTATAATTTTAACGCTATTCCTATTTTCAGCCTGTTTGGGAATCCGTACTTAAAGTAAAATGGAGCTTTAAGTTGTTTTGCGTGTGTTTGGCAATAGGAGCTTTAAGCTCGTTTTAAGTTAAAAAACTGCTTTAAGTCATAAGTTCCATTTAGGTACTTTTGACTTATGACTTATGACTTATCAAGTTTTTTTTTTTTTCAAGATTCTTGATTCTTGTAAAGTTTAAATATTAAGAATTTAAAATTTTTTTAAGTCAAATTTCATTTTAAGTCAAAATTATTAAATCCCCATTTAACTTTAAGTAAAATTACCCAAACACTTTCATTCAACTTAAAGTAAACAACATCACTTTCTCCTTTAAGTTAAAAACACCTCCATTAAGTCAGAAGTAACTTATTTTAAGTAATCCCAAACACCCTCTTTATCATGCTCATCACTAAATAGGTTGTAACAATGGGTTGTGGGGACATGAGCATGTATGATTAGGTGCGTTATGTACAATCACTTTATGGTATTCCATTTAACAAATCAAGAGTCATGATCCCACCTTGAGCGAGGCCGTTCTTGTACTCAACTACTCAAATAAGGGGTGATCATAAATCGCATCAAATCGCAGAAATTGTCTGTACTGTTCCAACCCGCATCACATTGCCCGATTTTTATTTTCTGTGGTGCGATTGCAATTTTAAATTTTGAAAAACTGTGCGGTGCGATGCGGGTTACGGTTTTTGTTTTTTGAAATGCGGTTCAAACCGCACCGCACCTCACCGCAATATTTAATATTATACTCCCTTCGTCCCATTGAATAATTAATATTTGCGGACCAGTTTTCAACACGGATAATTAGGTGCATTTTAAGGATAGTTTTATAACTTATTTTTGATATTTTCTTTTTTTTTTGTATAAAAATAGAACAATCCTATTTTTATACAAAAAAAAAAGAAAATATCAAAAATAAGTTATAAAACTATCCTTAAAATGCATCTTAAAATGCGTGTCAGATACGCAATTTTTTATGTAAAGAAACTGATGGGACAGAGTGAGTATATATATATATTACTATGTTAGTATTTTGTTAATGATTTAAGAGATAGTTTTGCAAGCTATTTGGTTCGTTAGTAACTATTGCCTAGTAATAGTTTATTTTAGAAGCTTATGAGATCAATTATAATGCGGTAGCCCATCTTTATCTATTTAGTATTACAATATTTCAATACTATAATGTTTGTATTTCGTTAAGTCTATAGACACGGTATTCATACGAATTAAGAATGTGGCTGAGTAAAAACTTTAAAAATTAATTCACATGCATGAAAATTAGTATTTTAGATTTATAATTATTTTTATCGAATGTGTAAATCGCAATAAATCGAACCACACCACACCGTATTTTCGTAGTGTGGTTTATGCGGTTTTAAAATTTCGCGGTGCGGTTTGAAAATTTGACCAAACCGCATGTACGGGTTGGTCCACGATTTAGGAAAAAATCTGTGCCGTCCGCACGGCGATCACCCCAACTCAAATATGTATTTAAAATTGTAGGATGCACTTCTTTTTCAACATCTTCGTAAATGGAAAAATAATCAGTAGTCAACAGAGGTTTCTTACAAACCAACGTTAAACTATGTGAACACGCACGCAATACCACCAGCGTGCCATTTTCAATCACAGATCAAGTTATGTGCTGGTTACTACCTCCTGATTAGTTCATTTAATTTACATTAAAATCTTAAGTTTATTTATACTTTCTCCTCCGTCCTTTTTAGTTGACACATTTGCAAAAAACACATACACTAAAAAAACTTTAATTATGTAATTTGTTTCCATATTTGCCCTTAATCTTAACGTGGGACAATTTTTTTCAAATGTACCAACTAAAAAGGGACGGAAAAAATATTAAGTAGGTGATAAGTAATGGTGTACACTTATATAAATGGAGGTACTCTCACTAGAGATTTCCCATAAATAATATACATAAGCATGCTTATTTATGTATAATTAAACAACAGCTATAATATCCCAGAAACCCTAAAAGGGTAAGCAGAGTCAAAGTCCTTGTCCCGCAGCTCCTCCTTGACCAGAGACATTTTTATCATTCCATGGTAACGAAATAGTGGAAGGTGTTAATGAAAACGTGGAAGGTGTTTGATAATGAATGATTCCTCCGCCTCTCGTATTAATTAGCTCAACCGGCCTTATCATTTGTGGCGGAACCTGAGCATAATTGGGATAAATAGGCACCACACAAGTTGCTGGCAATGCAGCAGTACAAATGACATTCTGATGATGAAAATTATAACAGTGGTTACTGGTGCAAGCATATTGGATCAATTCGGAATTAGCTGCTTCGAGTTCCCTTTGAAGCCGATCAACTTGCAATTGCAGAAATGAAATGACTCCAAGGCAACCAAAAACAGGATCCCTCACACGTGCCTCTGCTTCGTAGGCGAGAGAGCTCACGGTGTCTTCTCTCTGATGAGGGAGGACCTCTTTCAAGAGCTTTGATACATTGCTTGCGCCGAAGATTTTGTGTACATTTGAGAATTTTAGGGGTTCTTCAGGTGGGAAGTAAGGGGCAAAGATGCAATCTGGCATGCATTTTCTCCTCAAGAACTTGCAAGCAGCACATGGTGAATTGTATCGCACAACGGTGGATGAAGTCGCCATTAATCAGGTACAGTTTAATTAAATATGTAACTGTACAAAGTAATCAGTAAAATCAATTCTCGTAATTTCTTTGTTTACATATATATGTACGCCAACATTGATGCAACTTTTTTGCAGCCAACTAGCTAGCTATGGTGTAAGCCTAGCCAAGTCGTCGTCAAACTTGAGTTCAAATTCTACTAAGATGCCCTAACATTATTCGAGCTCGAACTCAACCAATTAATGTATAAATTTTTCGCTCGAAACTCTAGCTCAGCCAAAGATCAATAAGGCTCAAACTCAAGTCAAATTCAAATATTAACAAAAGTACGAATTTGATAAGCCCAGCTTGAACTTCCAACTCGTTTATATGCGTGGAGCTATTATTAATTTTGAATAATTACATAAGAGTACATTTATAATTTATATATCATAATAAAAAATAACATGCTCATCTAGATTGATGAGCCCTACAAGCTAAATTACAATCTAAAACTTGACCTCAAATCAACAATGTATTCAAATATTTCAAATTCATGTACTTCGAATCGAATTCAAGTAATTTACGAATCAAGTTCGGCTGATTCACGAATATATAGAATCGTTTATACCCCCAATAATAACACTGTGAATTTAAATTCACAGAACCCTTATACAGATGTTTATAAAACAGTATTGGTACTACATCATAGTTCATATTATACATATATACATCCCAAATCTTCGACCTCCTCAATCTTATATTCACAAATTTATCCTTTTTAATACAAATATTAGTTGAACACATATTTATTTTTTTGAATAATTAGGCTCTCTCTACAATATTAATTAAATTTTTTATTTATAGATAAATATATCGCCTTTCCTTGTATTGCCATTAATGCATGTTTTCTTGTATTGCCGTCAATTAATGCATGCTTTGTTGCATATAATTAATAATCTTAATTAATTAAGATCTTAACTAATTAACATAATTATAAAGATGTCTCTGTTGCCACTGATGTGCTGATTGCAGCTAGATTTCAGAAAGATGTATTTAGTTCATCAGCCGTCGGTTATCAATAAAGTAGTGATAAACATTTAAATACTAATAATTTATAAATCACATAATTAAGCAGGTGTATCTCTGAGAAGTGAGATCTGATCAGTAGAACAGAAAATCACCAACAATTGTGTACTCTCTAAAATTGCACCCATCAATTTTTTAAATGGCAAAAAATTAAAAGTTCTTGGGCAAAAAATTTAATAGAATAGAAGCAATATGTATCTAGTGTTCAAATATGTTAACAAAACCCTTGATCACAAAGTCTCCAACAGACTTTACCTTTTTAAAGGGGAGCAAACTTAAGAAAAGTAAAAGAATGAAAATTCACACACACACACACACACGGAGTAAGATCTAGGTTTGTTTGATAAAAAAGGGAACAAAATGAACTGAGAGGAGTAATTAAGAGGGATCAGGTTACCTTTCTGAAGAAATATAATCGTAGCTAGCTTGCAGCTTGAGTTGAGTGATCTATCAGTTTAACTGAGAGTGCTGTACTTCGTTTACTAATTTAAACAACTAGATAGATTATATATATATAGCTAGAGCTAGCAATTGCAGAAACCCTAGCTAGTTTTTAGTGAGAGGGAGAGAATGAAAAAAAAAAAAAAAAAAACCAACAAATTATGAATAAAGCAGAATAAAGGGACACGCTATATATTTCAAAGGTAAGTGGAGGGTAAGGGACCAATCAAGTGGGAAAGACAGAGGGTTTATTTATGAACGAGAGGTACAACTCAAGAGATGATGTCTCCCCGCTAATGACAATTTCGTAAGAATTGCTTACTATTGCTAACATTTTTTCATCTGAAATACTGTTCTTTTACATCTTTGGGTTGCAGCATATTAAAGAAAATGATATCATCCACCAATATTTTTTGTTCTTGTACCCTTTTTTGGTAAATCTTATCATAAAAAGTACTTTTTATTTTGTTTCAAATTTTCAATCATCTCCCTTGGCCTTTTCATTTTTATCTATTTCTTTTCATATTACATTTTATATATAATTAGTGTAAATGAGTTCGGTCATTACTAGGTCCCTTTGGTTGATGGACTAGGTGTAGTTCACAAAAAAAATAGTGATATTACACATATTATACATAATAAATAGGGTTTCATGTGTCTAGGATGACCTCAGGTTAGAACCCGAGAATAGAACAAATCAATACAAATTTTAAGGGCATTTGTGTAAATTACTGATAAAAAATTTAGATTTACAAAACTGCTCCTACGGGGCCCCTTATTTTATAAGCAATATTCTTATAACCTCAGGGGAGATCCCTGAGATTGTCCTCATGCCCAGTTTTCTCTAATAAATAATCTAATATCCTTAAAAAAAATTACAAGTATTTGAATAAAATTATAAATAACTAACTAAAACTTATATAATACAATAATATGTCCGCACATCATATAAAGAGAATTAAAAAAAGTGGGAGACATAATGATAAATAAATATTCAAATATTATAATAAAAGTAAAATTAATAGAAAATATTCAATAAAAATATTTTATAATTTTATAATATACATGTAAATAGAAAATAAATAAATAAATAATAGAATTAATATATAATAATGTATTCACTCACTTTGTTAGAATGACATAAAAATAATCGTATTTTACCCTGCTATATATTAAGTTAGTATTCATAATTCGAGTTTTCATTCTTTTTCGGACTAAAATAGAGCATAAATCATTGTGAACGAATATTCCAGGACACCGAAATGTATTCAAGCAAAAGAAATTTCGTAGTGGGCTATAAACAGTGTAAGAATCAATTCGATTTAAGGTTAAAATCAAATATTCTTGATTAAAAATCGAAATCGTAATTAAAATAATGCTTCAGTTTTAGTTTCAAAATTGGCAATTCAGTTACGTACAATCAATTCAATTTTATAACCATTAAATAAAAATAACGTAATAAATATGATTGCTACAAATTTTAAGCATATAAAATTTATTTGTTCTTCCAAACTAATTAAGTATACAAAATTTTTATGATAAGTTATTTTATGAAAATTATTAAAGTCTAAGATATTGCGTGAATATTGAAAAATTAACATAATCACAAGAACTTGAGAATCATGAGCTAAACTTCCAAACTAAATATACAAAATTTTTATAATAATAAATTATTAAAATCTAAGATATTGCGTGAACATAATCACAATAACATGAGAATCATAAGCTATATAAACTTGAGAATCATAAGAACAAATCTTTTGGTTCGAAGATTCGTTTGCCTATAGTTGAACCATGTCATTTGAAGTATATTCCGATTTCAAGCAAAAATATTCAACACATCATGATCAGTCCTGAACAGATGCATTAATCATTTATGCAAAAATAATATGAATAATTGCAAGACAAGTAAGTCTGCTCGGAAAATGATATCAAATCTCATAGATCAATTTGTTATCAGCCACAAGTAACTGGAAATAGGTGAGTTAAAAAATTCACTAATGCTGCATAAAGCGGATCACTAGGGAGACTCAAAAATTCAATATTCATTTATTTTAATTTTTCGAATCAGTTCAAATTTATTTGATTCGATTCCAACATATAATCAGAATTCAATAATTAATTTCCATTTCAATTTATAAATTTTCAATTTTGGATTCAATTCAATTTTATACGGGTCAATATTTAATAATTTCTAACAATTTTTAATTTACTTTCGATTTTATTCGGAATCTAACACTAACCCATAGACATAGCTGTTGTTTTTCTTAGTACTTTGGCTAATGACTGTAGCACATGTACTGGATTGATAGTAAATTGTACTGTGATAAATTTGTGGAGTTAAATGCATTTTGCATCCCCAGTTTTACTCCAATTTCAATAATGTATATGTAGTTTAATAAATTGCATTTTGCATCCCTCAACAATTTAAATTATAGGTCAAATCACAATCACTTATACGTTTTCTATCAAAAATAATATTTATTTTAACGATTGTATTGACAAATGCGATATAAAATTGTGTAGTGATTATATAATTTATATTTTAAGATTGTACAAATATATTTTAATGATTTTATACGTATCATATATCATAATAGTCACAACTTTATTTAATGGAAACATATTAGTTTAATTTTTTACAAATATAATATACTTGATTAATGGTAAAAAATAATATTAAATTATAATTTAAAGAATTTTATTGTGTAAAATTAGTTACATGTTTAAAATCTATAATTTATATCATCATTGCAATCATTTTATATCGCATTTGTTAATGTATTCGTTAAAAGCAATACTCCCTTCGTCCCAAAATACATGTCCCTTTTCTAAAACATATTTGTCCCAAATTACATGTCCCTTTTCTCCTTTCAATGCAAATTTAAGTGTAGTTTTACAAAACTATCCCTACATTTATTGTATAAAAAATTTGACTTTTTTAAACTTAACTCTATTCTCATTTTCCAATATATTAAATAAGAGTATTAGTTGGAAAAATTTATTCAACTAACTTTATCTTAATATTTGTGCTTCTTAGAAAAGGGACATGTAAATTGGGACGGGGGGAGTATTATTTTTGATAGAAAATATATAAGGGATTGTGATTTGATTTGTGATTTAAAGTTAAGGAATGCAAAGTACAATTTATAAAACTACATATACATAATTGAAATTGGACTAAAGCTGGGAATGCAAAATATAATTAACTCTAAATTTATGATGTGATGTGTTATTGAGTTATCAGGTACTCCTAAATTAAATATCATGCGTACGTACGTACCTTTCCTAGGTAAAGTAATTCAATAAACGAGTACCTGTGCTCTACTACTCATTTGACCTGAAATCAAGATTTATCTCTATCTTCTTTTCACAGAAAAAGGGAGTGCACGCGAAGTTGAGTAATCTTTAGTGGATTAATGTAATTAGCTTTGTAGCCGGTGCAAGGCACAAGTATGTTCTAGATTACAAATATTTATAAATTATTTGTGATCACTTAGGATTGATTTGTTGATATCTTCGATTATTCATATCTTCGCAGCAATTGTTCTGAGTAAATAGAATTTATGCAATACCCAATCGTGACATGCAAATTATAATTATGGTTAAATTAAATCTTATTATATTTTACGCTATGTTTTGTTTTGTTAAAATAAACTTGAACGATATGTAATAAATTGGTCAATGTTAAGATCAAAACCGTACTTCGAAATATAAATATATAGAGTTAACATGGATGGATACAGAGATACATTCAAGTATTAATTACATAATAATAAATGCATATTAGTTCATATAAGTTATTATTATATATGTAATAAATATGTTAGTGTTGCAATACCTAAATAGCCCCCGAAAATATAACATAGATATAATTAGTAGAGGTAAATATGACTTTTTATATGAATAAATTTGCTCATGGAACCCCCCCCCCATTTGCTCTATTATATATATATATATATAGTTGCACTCCATAACAAACACCTTATATAACAAACAATAAAGAACGCCTTAGATCTAATAGATCCATTGCCCCTGGCGGGGCCACCCAATACAAAAAGTTCTTATTTTTTTACCCTCTATCCATCCATCATCTCAAAAAATAAAAAAAATAAAAAGTTACTGTTCATGACGATGACGTCATCAGTGACGTCATCATGAACAGTAAAATTTTTAATTTTTTTTTTGCCGGCTTGATAGAGGGTAAAAAATAACAACTTTTTGTATTGGGTGCCCCTGGCGGGGCCATTGGAACTATTAGATCTAAGGTGTTCTTTATTGTTTGTTATATAAGAGTGTTCTGTATAGAGCAATGGCCTATATATATATATATATTTTATACATTATTACATATCCACAAAAATTTATATATGGATGTATTTATGTATGTACATGTGTATGTATGTACATGTGTATGTATGTATAAATATGCATATTAATTATACGATAATTAATATATTACAAATAATGAAATATTAATAGATTATGCAACATAAATGTATGTATGTATGTACGTATGTATGCGTGCTATATAGTATGTATGTATGTATATAATATTATAGTATATTATTATATATCCATAGAAATTTATATATGTATATATTTATGTTTGTACATGTGTATGTATGTATAAATATGCATAATAATTATACAACAATTAATATATTACAAATAATGAAGTATTAATAGATTACACAACATAAATGTATGTATATATTGTATGTACGTATGCATGTATTTTTGTATGTATGTACGTATGTACGTATGCATGTATAATTAATAATTATGTAAGTATGTATGGATGTATGTATGTATGTATGTATGTATGTATGTATGTATGTATGTGTGTATGTACGTATACATGTATAATTATTAATGTATGTATGTATGTATGTATGTATCTATGTGTATATGTATGTATAATTATTGGGATTATACATTATACAAATATTTATGTATGTTGCTAATGATTTTTAATATTAACTCAAATGCTCAAGCAGCTCAACTGGTTATGGTGTTGCATTTAGTTATCTAAAGTCATGGGTTCAAACCCTTTAAAAAACATTATTTTTTACAAATATTCATAGTTAGGTTTGGAGTTAGGTTCGGAGGGACCGAGCCTATGAATTAATTTGCTCAGGGAAATCCCCTGTTGGTGTATTATATAGATAATATTGTAAAGAGTAGTAATATCTACATTGTAACACCCCAGTCCCACATCGAGGAGATTTGGGACTTCTGTTCAGTTTATAAGGCAAAGTACTACTACTAATTGCACCAACAAATCATGATCTTTTGGGGGCCTGTGGTGGGCCTGTGGATTACCCAAGTTGGCGGCATTTGGGCCAGTTTGCTTTGGCTTATTTCGGATTCGTGATCGGGACTTGACCCGATTTTCGAAAAAAGACTCGGGATTTGACCCGGGTTGTCACATGTGGTATCAGAGACGATTCTCGAAAGCTTGATTCGTCAAGTTGCCGGGGGTGGGGACACGAAGACTGGTGGTATTATCCCACAATGGACAGAGGTCCGGAGGTGGGGACACGAAGCTAGTCGGTATTATCTCACAATGGCTAGAGAGGAACGATCTTGGACCTATGGAATATCCGTTTAGGCCTGACAAGGACGTCGGGAGTTTAAGTGGACATCGAGGAGATTTGGGAATTCTGTTCAGTTTAGAAGTTAAAGTACTACTACTAATTGCACCAACAAATCATGATCTTTTGGGGACATGTGGTGGGCTTGTGGATTACCAAGTTGGCGGCATTTGGGCCAGTTTGCTTTGGCTTATTTCGGATTCGTGATCGGGACTTGACCCGAT
Organism: Kitagawia praeruptora; assembly: GCA_037693485.1. Lineage (NCBI taxonomy): Eukaryota > Viridiplantae > Streptophyta > Magnoliopsida > Apiales > Apiaceae > Kitagawia > Kitagawia praeruptora. Next base: position 23,180,082 of record CM075350.1, on the reverse strand, counting down.
TTTTGAAAAAAGACTCGGGATTTGACCCGGATTGTCACATACATGACTTAAAATTTGGTGACAAAATATTTGTGATTAAATTTTCACCAGTAATTCGAGGTCAATAGTCAATACTAATTTTTAAGGATGAAAGATAAGATTTTTATTAGTTCCGCCATTTCTTCCGGCATAACGGAATTTGTCGGTATGCAATTTAAATAGATGTACAATCTAGTATTTTGGTGCTTATTTATTTCATTTTACGATCTCTAGCATTAATATTAAGATTTTTCTTACATTTTCGTCATCCGATAGATCTTGGACTTGCAAGCAAAATTCGAGATCCCGGAATGTCTATTTCACATCACTTGTTCGTACTTTGTGGCGATTAGTCAACAGGTTGCTTATTATTTTGATGCAGGTCATTTCCTAGAAATTAACTGACATCTTTGCGCTGGCCCTATCTAGCTACTCTTATAAAACCAAACCAAACCAAACATACCCAGTATATCCCGCAAGAAGCAGGGTCTGGGGAGGGTAGAATGTACGCAGACCATACCCCTACTTTACAATAGAGAGGCTGTTTCCGTGAAGACCCCCGGCTTAGTGCACCGTATAACAAAGTGAAATTTATACAAAGATGATAATGGTGGGTAAAGTAGTCGACCGAACCTGGGCCCATGGCCTGGATCTCATGGGGCTTACCTACTCGGGCAAGGGGCACTCCTCTCCTGATCTAGGAAGACCTCCGGCCAAGCTCCCTGCGCCTGCAAAAAAAGAAAACAGAAAACGAAAGACATTAAGAAGATGAAAAGCCAAAGCTTCTAAGCTAATGTTAGCCGAGAGAGCCCAACTCTGAGGCTCTCAACCACAGAACCACTCCCTAGAAGGTAATCAACAACTCTAATCTGGCGCCTCCAACAACTCCTATCAGCTGCCGAGTTCTCATCCAAGTTTAAGGCCTTCAAATCCATCCTGAGCTGTTCTTCCCACGACCTCCTCGGTCTGCCTCTTCTCCTCACCCCAACAACCGTAAGACTCTCGACCCTCCTCACCGGGGCTTCCGGAAGCCTCCTACGAACGTGGCCGAACCATCTCAACCTCCCTTCCCTAACTTTCGCAGAAAAAGGCGCCACCTCCAACTCGCTCCTGAAAACCACATTCGGGATTCTATCTAACATCGTGCGGCCACAGGACCACCGCAACATCCTCATTTCAGCTGCTTCCAACTTGCACTCGAGGGCCTTCTTCACCGCCCAACACTCCGAACCATATAACATCGCAGGACGGATAGCTGCTCTATAGAACTTCCCTTTCAGCTTTAACGGGACTTTCTTATCGCACATCACCCCTGAGGCAGCCCTCCACCTTAGCCACCCCGCGTTGATACGATGAGTGACATCATCTTCAATCTCACCTTCCTTCTGGATGATCGAACCATGCTTATGTGCCGGCCAGCCCAGGCCCGCCATCTACCCCCGCTTGACTCAGTCCCGGCGAAAATCATTACTCCCTCCGTCCCTTTTTGTTATTCTTGTTTCATATGTTGGGAATATTCATAACATGAGACAAATTACTAACTTACGTTTAATCTATAAGACCAAATATAATTATGAATATTCATGAGTGATCTTGTTGGATTCGTATTTATGAGTACTTTAATAAAGTTAAGTTTTTATACTTGATACTAATACGAAATTCAAGACATTAATTATCAAAAATGTTCGTTGGCAAACGTGTCCAGTCAAAACAGGAAAAACATTAAGGGATGGAGGGAGTACCAAATTAAATTCTAGGGCCCAAGTTTACGGAATTGAACTTTTTCTTAGTTAACCGAAAGAGAGTAGTACTGTATATTTTGGGAGTACTGCTTATTCTTACAATGTTGCAAAAAATCATTTGGTCCCCATAATTATGAAACAGAAAGTCAACCGATTCGGATTTAATCAAATACTCTTATGATAAATATCATAATGAGTACTCGGAAATTGAAATTTAATCGATTACTTAAATTTTAAAGACGCAACTGAGTATATCCGATTTCTGAGTTTTATAACCTTGTATTTTTCATTCAGTCACATACATTAATGCAATCAAGGTTGCATAACAAATGTTTCCTCTTATCTGCTTCTTGTTCTCGCCTGTTATTGAAATCGGCCGATTTCTGAAAAATCGCCGATAAATTGGCCAAAAATCGGTCAACATTTTGGAACCGATTCGGCCGATTTTGCAAAATCGTCGATTTTTCAACCGAATCACCCCAAAAAATCGTAAATCGGTACTCAACCCAATAGTTCCGATTTCCGAAATCTGCAACACTGATTCTCGCAGGTAAATATGTAAATCTACAAATATGAAATAATTAAATCTAAAATATATAAAATATTAACAATTTATATCTACGTACAAATACGAAAAAATTAAATGTGAAATATAGAAAACCCTAACCAGCAATGTTTGTCCATATAACTGAGACAACCTGGATGTCCGTTTGGAACCATTCATGAATCTGCAATTACCTGTTGATTTATATTAATTATTGGGAGCTGGTCTGGTGTCATAAATTTCTTTTATGTACGTATTTCACATGGTCCTATGTTGTAATGTTCTTCTACTTATAGTTTGTTTTTACGAGTTATAGTTCTTGTCATGTTAAATTTAGACACACATCAATCTACCATGCAGACAGGGAAGACTACTGAATACGATCAACAAATTAGTTGGCATGGCTCTCAAGTTTTATTTTGGTGGTTTGCTGGCTCGTCGGTTGATATAATTCGATAAATTGGTGTTCTACTAGGTTTGGCAACATGAACTGTCCCATAAACGTACGTACTTGCATTCGTTTGCCTGAGAAAATCTATAAATTTATAGATTACAAATGCTTGTTTAATACTTTTAATTTTTAAACAATTGGTCGGGATTTGATTAATTTGATATTTTAAAGTTAAAAAAAAAACACTAATTTGAATGAGAAGAAAGATTATGCATGCATATAGACCACTTACCATCAAGCATCAATTTGAGCGCGCTGCAATAAAATACTCGCTTAGCTGCAAAATATGAAATTTCAATAAACATACATATCCCAAGTTTGATATTTAAACGCAAATGTATTGACTTGTCAAATACTGGAATTTGTTATATTAATTCCAGAATGTACCGCAAAATTTGAAGATGATAAGTTTTCTTGCTTATGATGATGATATGTACAAGGTAGTATGCAACCACCATTTCTAAAGAACAACTCCTTCTGCAATTAGCACCATGTCAAGCTGAGCGCACCCCCAAAACGAGTTGATTGAACAAAAAATACACCTAAGAGAGAAAAGAGGGGGAAAAAATCGTTAATATGACAAGGGTAGGGACTTCAGTTGAAAGTGGCATCCAAGTTTATATATGCTTCAAGACAAGCAGAGCTCAAGACATAGACATCTTTATTCCATAGATACATATACGGGAACAGGAGTACGTCTGAAGTTCAGACAATCGCAAGTAGTCCAACCGTTATCAACACAGGTAGCTTAAGTATTTTTGAGAAAAAACTAGTAAAATGTTGATATAATAGAACTTTTGTCCCGACCCTTTCTAAAAATATTAAGACTTTCACAGACTTTCTTGATAGGACTTGCATCAGTATATGTGATTTTCTTAGCTCCACGAGTTCACAGAAATAGCACCACCACACAATGGGAAAACTTCCGCAATCATACAACAAGATTGAAATTGAGAGAAAGCTTGATGATTTTCTACCTATGTTAAACACAGGCTCTGACAAAGAAAGAAACCAATGCAAAAATTGAACCAGATGCAGAGTACATACCACATGTTGCAATCTCCTTCCGCACCTACAATGTCTTCTTCGAAGAACCATTCAGCAAATTTGCAATGGCACAGGACAGGAACGAGGAATAAAGATCCAACAATAATTACTAGGGAATTAGAACAAAACTGAAATTCTGCAACTCAAATTTGAAAATTAAGCTTTTTGCATCCTGTTTTATAAAAATGTCGGTAAATATTTGCTTAAAATAATCACCTGCAAATGACTTTCAGACCTCCAATTGCTATTTACTGATTATCGAACAATACCACAACTCCACAAGCACCTCAGCTTCTAGTGTCACGAATAAATGAAAGGTTTATCCAAGCAAACATGATATAGCGAGAACCTTTCATGCAGTTCATTAACAACAGTACTGATCATGAATGAGAGGAAAGCTACTGGGATAATTTTCTGAAACTATTAAATATTTCAACGGTTATACACCTAATGTTAAGGCCTTCTCAAGTCTCAACAGATTTAACAGTAGTATAATTATACTAACTCCATGTAATTTAACTATACTAAAGAATAATAATTATTGACAATGATAATTTATCTTGTACGTGGTGTCTTTCCGTATATTTATAGAAATTGCTACATGAACATCACTTTTTAGTTTTTTTTAACATTTACATATTTACTATCTTTTTATACCTATTTACTGATAAATGTGATGTCACAAGTTTAAAATTTAACTGTACATATAGAACAAAAAAAAAATTCAAACATTTCTAAAGCTAAAATAAGATCATTATAATATAGACCAAACAGGAGTTCTTATCCATCTACGTAAAACATATGTCATTCACATTAATATCAGTATCAACACTTGTGTCAAAATGAGGCACTAGAAACAGAGATAAACTTACTATCAGTTTCTGCTGTCAGACAGCAGATCTCTATGCTATTTGTTTAATTGAATTGTTATCATCCTCACAGTTTGATTTATTAGTAAGTCTCTCCACTACGTGACTTATGCTGGTGTTGTTCGGCAACCACTTCAAACTGATCATTTTCTCCAAAAGTCTTGTGGCTTCATCCTTTTTTCTTTCTAGATAGAATTTATGAATTAGAGTGCTGCAATTAGTAACATTTAGTGAAAGCTTTTGACCTTTCATTTCATCAAGCAATAGCAGAGCATCAGAAAAGTTGTCCATTCTGCAGAAAGTTCGTACTAGTGAAACATAAACATTTGCATTTATTCTCATACCATAACTTAACATCTTCTTGTGCAACTTAAAAGCCTCAACAAAGTTCTCCTCCTTGAAGTGTGCATCAAGTAGTACATTGTAAGTGACTTCATCTGGCTCTATTCCACATGCCACCATTTTCTTAAATAATGAAAATACCTCGGAAGTGTTTCCCAATTTGTTGTAACCATGCATAAGTGATGTGTATGCTACAATGTCTAGTTGCATCTTCTTTTTTTCCATTTGCAGGAAGAGCTGATATGCAACCTCTATCTTTCCAGCCTTACAGTGCCCATCAATCAAAGTTGTGTATGTCACATGATCAGGCGAAATCTGCATACTTAGCATTTCTTGCACTAATTTAATCGCTTCATCCAACTTGCCTATCTTGCTAAATGCATCTATTAAAATGTTGCAAGAAAAATTAGTGGCAAGACCCTTCTGCTTCATTTTGTCTAACAAGTCCATGGCCTTGTCAAATTCATCATACCTGCAACATCCACTAATAAGTGCATTGTACACAAAACTATGGGGTTGAATACCCTTTGATGGCATTTCATCAAATAACGAAAAAGCCTCGGTCAGATTCTGTGACTTGCAATACCCGTCTATCATAGTGGAATAGGTTACATTTTCTGGTGCTAAACCCTTCTCAGAGATGCTATCAAATAGTTCTCTGGCTCGGGAAACTTGACCAGACTTGCATAACCCATCGATTAATGAATTATAAATAAAATGGTTGGGTTCAACACCTTCAGAGTACATTTCATCAAGAAATTTAAAAGCTTTATCTACTTGACCTTGTCTGCAAAACCCTACCATAATAGAGCTGTAAGTGAACACATCAGGAGAGTACCCCATCCCTTTCAGTTCATTTAAGATACCAATGGCCTCTTTAAGTTTCCCATTTACTAAGAGACCATTGATGAAGGTAGTGCAAGTTTGAATATCAGGGAGCACCTGCAGTCCAATTATGGTTTTAAATGTGGAAAAGGCTTCCATCAAGTTTCCTGCTTTAAAGTGCCCTGTGATTAGAACAGTGCAGGTTGCATTGTTTGGCAATATGCCATGATCAAGCATATATTGAAAAAATCTGTCCGCCTCTGACATGTTCCCAGCCTTGCCATATCCACAGATAAATGCCCCAAAAGTTACAGCGTTCGGGGTTAGTCCCTTCTCTACCATTTCAAACACATATGGACTCGCTTCTTCCATCTTTCCAGCCTTGCAGAAACAGTTGATGACGTGATTGTAAGAAAAATTGTCAGGGAGAAATCCGTTCCTCATCATTTCCTTTAACGTCTTTCTTGACTCCGCCGTCCTACCTTCTGCTGAATATCCAGCAATTAGAGTTTTGTAGGTGACTGCATCAGGCTTTAACCCACTTGATATCATTTTTCCCACAAGGGCATGGGCTCCGTGATAATTCTTCCGCAGGCAAAGCTCTTTGATGACTGCGTTATAAGTCGCAAGGGAGGGAAGGAAGTTTCTCTCAGCCATATGATCAAGTAGCTCTAAGGCCCTGGCGACACTATGTTCCTCGCAGTACCCCTTGATCAGTAAACAGTAAGTTTCATGATTTAGGTTGCAGCCAATTGATATCATTTCTTTGTAAATCTCAGTTGCTTTCGTCAAATTACCAGCCTTGCATACACCAATAAGAAGCATCATATATGCACACTGCTTGTTAGTGTCATGCGTTCTTATCTCATCTTTATCTCCCCAAACCTCTTCTGGATAAGCACTGTGAGTAGATCCATCAGCTATACTAGGGCAGATGGAATCAGGTTTTAGACCCATTTCTAACATCTCTTCTGACATAAGCTTTGCCTCATCTAATCTATTCTCCGCGCACAACTGATTAATTAGCTTAACATAGGTAAAATCATTTAGAACTAGTCCTTTTTCACACATGACCATTTTCAGCTCAACAGCTTCATTCGTAGCTCCAAGCTGACACATACCTTCAATCACCGTATTATAAATAAAAGTATTAGGATCACACCCATTCTCGCCCATTCGTAAAAGTACTTCTCTAGCTCCTCTAAAATCTCCAACTTTACAAAGCGCACCTACCAAATTCGTGTACGTATAAACATCAAAACCTACATTCGCTTCCAACATTTCATTATATACCTTCCAAAACAATCTCATCTTATTCTTCTTCAACAAATTCTTCAAAAGATCATTACAACATCGTAAACTAGGCAAAAACCCCCTACGCCTAACTTCCATAAACACAACGCAAGCATCTCCCAACCTACCCATCTTCTTATAACTATCAATCAATATATCAAACACCATACCATCACACCCTCTACAACTAACAAACCACTTATAAACACACTCAAAAACCACATAAGCAGATAAAGTTTCAATTTTTATCATCTGATTCAAAACCCCGTAAGCCGGGCCGAAAAGACCAGCATTACACAAATTAACAGCTAAAAAAGCAAAAGAATCTAACAACTGAGGCTCATTAATTCTATTTCTTGACCAATGAAAAAAATCATTCAAACGTTTAAGATCATTAACCTGATTGTAGTGATGAAGAACTGTCCAAACAACTTGTGGGCTCAACTTGTTTCGAATATCGAAAGATTTGTCTAACACTGAAGACCAATTGGGCTGTGTTAAAATTCTTGAAATTTCTTGAGCAGAAACTTGGGTTTGTTGCTTGAGAAAGCTGGAGATTTCTCTAGCAATTGAAGTGTTCTTGTGAGTATCAACTTGGGTTGAAAAAAGATTGAATTTTGAAGAGGATATGTTTGTGTGTGTAGCCATCTTGGTGCCATTTTGATGAGCAAGTACAAGGTTTCTATGTGAGAGTCTCCGCATTAGTCTGCAGGCTTGTTGAGAAGGGGGTTTAGAAAATTTGTCAAATTGTTGTAAAATTAAAGGGTTTTAGAGTTTCATTATTTTTTGCTAAAGGTTTTTTTCTCTTTCTGATTAATGGTGGATTTGTACTTTTTTGGGCATTAACTTGTGTTTTATATTTTTTAGGAAATGTGTTAACGTATATTATTAAAAAATATTTATATATTATGTATTTTTGGATGTTAAGATATTGCTTTTATTTATATTATGGAGAACAAAAAAAAATTATAAATATCCGTAATTGCTTGGTATGTATTGTGTTTCAAATCAATCTTTATGTATTTAAGTAGTAATTTGATGAATAAATAAAATATAATCTTGAGAACATATTTATCAAAATGAGTAATAACTTCATATTTAGAAGATAATTGAATGATAGTTTAAAATCGATTTCTTAACATCTTATATATGCTAAAGTAATTGTATTGATTTTTGAATAAATTTTGGCCAAACGAAAATCGAATATAGGAGACTAATCGTTTAATATTTTATTTTTCTTTTTCTAAATACTAATCGTTTAATATTTTGGATCTAAGATTTTTTGATTAGATTCTGCCTGTTTGTTTATTTTTGTTTTGAAATCTACTAACTCAAAGCATTTCTCTTTTTATATATAATAGATCAACATAAGGGTAAAATGAGCCAATAAACCCCCCGTGAAAGTACAGTTTTGCCCTTAAATATTAAAAAATTACATTAAATTGCCATTGCTCTCTTATTCAAACAAAAAAAATTAGACAAATTCTGTTGTTGTGGGAAATTGAACTCATACTCAAAGAAACTCATCCTTATTACCATTGAGCTAAATAAGCTTTTGAGTTTAAATTAAAAATATATAATAGATCAACATAAGGGTAAAATGAGCCAATAAACCCCCCGTGAAAGTACAGTTTTGCCCTTAAATATTAAAAAATTACATTAAATTGCCATTGCTCTCTTATTCAAACAAAAAAAATTAGACAAATTCTGTTGTTGTGGGGAATTGAACTCATACTCAAAGAAACTCATCCTTATTACCATTGAGCTAAATAAGCTTTTGAGTTTAAATTAAAAAACATATTACTTAAACCTCTGATCTCGTCCTTTTCCTATATTTGCTATCAATTTAACTTTTGAGTAAATATATTAATGATGACTTATATTATTTATAAAATTTGTATTTTAATTATCAAAAATATCATATATGATTATGTATACAACCAATTTTTATAGATTTTTAATATCAAATTTTATTATGTTCTTTTATTTTTTTCTAAAAGAAATTGTATTATAACCTATATAATATATTTATATGCTACAAAACATCCTCTTTTTAGTGCTCTTATGATTTATACATAAATAAAATAATCCATAAATTAAAATAATGATATTATAATATGTATGAATAGAAAAGGTTCAATTGAATTCAAAAATATCCTTCAAATCATAAAAATACATAGAATTTATATCGATTGTTAGAAGATGACCCGTGCCTCGCACGGGTTATTATGCTAGTTATTTATTTTTTTTTTGACAGAAATTATGCTAGTTATTTAGTTAAATAGAAAAGGTATAATGCAGTTATGTCCACGGATTTTTTTTTTTTGCTAAATTATGTCCACGGATATTGAATAAGTGTTTGAGAGTGGCCTGAGTCTCCTTGTAAAAATTGAGCCCGATTCATTTTAATCTACTAATAGACAAGTGAGCCCAATCCAGTTCAAGCAAACTTACTTTTTTCCTCTTTTAGGAAAAAAAAAAATATAGCTGGGCCAGTCCTCACGAACAAGTAATTCAATTATTTGGCATATTCTTCCGGGACCAGCAACAATTTACGACAACTTGTTCAACCTACCAGAGTTTAATCCATCAAAAAATAAAATCAAACCAAACCAAACATACCCAGTATTTCCCGCTTAAAGCAGGGTCTGGGGAGGGTAAGATGTACGCAGACCATACCCTTACTTTTTACAGTAGGAAGGCTGTTTCCGTGAAGACCCCCGGCTTAGTGCACCACAAAACAATGTGAATTTTGTACAAGGATGGGTAAAGTAAACGACCGAACCTGGGCCCATGGCCTGGATCTCATGGGACTTACCTACGCACTCCTCTCCTGATCTAGGATTACCTCTGGCCAAGCTCCCTGCACCTGCGAAACCAGAAAACAGAAGACAATATGAAGACGAAAAACCAAGCTTCTAAGCCAACGTTAACCGAGAAAACCCAACTCTGAGGCTCTCAACCACAGAACCGCTCCCTAGAAGAGAATCCACAACTCTAATCTGGCGCCTCCAACAACTCCTATCAGCGGTCGAGTTCTCATTCAAGTTTAGGGCCTTCAAATCCATCCTAAGCTGTTCTTCCCACGACCTCCTCGGTCTGCCTCTCCTCCTCACCCCAGCAACCGAAAGACTCTCGACCCTCCTCACCGGGGATTCCGGAAGCCTCCTACGAATGTGGCCGAACCATCTCAACCTCCCTTCCCTAACTTTCGCAGAAAGAGGCGCCACCTCCAACTCACTCCTGAAAACCACATTCGGGATTCTATCTAACATCGTGCGGCCACAGGACCACCGCAACATCCTCATCTCAGCTGCTTCCAACTTGCTCTCAAGGGCCTTCTTCACCGCCCAACACTCCGAACCATATAACATCGCAGGACGGATTGCCGCTCTATAAAACTTCTCTTTCAACTTTAACGGGACTTTCTTATCGCACATCACCCCTGACGCTGCCCTCCACCTTAGCCACCCCGCCTTGATACGATGAGTGACATCATCTTCAATCTCACCTTCCTTCTGGATAATCGAACCCAAGTACTTGAACTTATCCGTACGGGGGACGGTCTGATCTTCAATCCTAACCTCCACCCCTTCCTCGTTGGCCTCACCACTGAAGTTACACCAGAGGTATTCGGTTTTAGACCTGCTCAGAAGCAATCCTTGGGGCTCCAAAGTGGATCTCCATAACTCCAACTTCTCATTCACCTCCAACCTCGATTCCGCCACTAGCACTATATCATCTGCGAAGAGCATACACCAAGGGATGACGTCTTGAATCCCTCGCGACATGACATCTAGGATCAGGGCGAAAAGAAGAGGGCTAAGGGCCGACCCCTGGTGTAGCCCGATCTCCACAGGGAAATAACGTGCATCACCAACCGGGGTCCGGACGCAGGAACTAGCTTGGGAGTACATGTCTTGAATCGCCCTGACGTACGTCGACGACACTCTCCTCTCCTCAAGGCTCTTCCAAATAACTTCATGGGGAATGCTATCATACGCCTTCTCAAGATCAATGAACACCATATGGAGGTCTTTGCGACGCTCTCTGAACTTCTCCATAAGGCGTCTGACGAGATGGATGGCCTCGGTCGTCGATCTCCCCGGCATAAAACCAAATTGGTTCTCTGAGATTTCAACTTCTCTTCTAATCCGAAATTCGACCACTATCTGCCAAAGTTTCATAGTATGACTGAGTAGTTTAATTCCCCGATAGTTACTACAGTTCTGAGCGTCACCTTTGTTCTTGAAAAAAGGGACGACAATACTGCGCCTCCATTCCTCTGGCATCTTATCACCCAAGAGAAGTACATTGAACAGATCTGCTAGCCATTGAACGCCAACCTCGCCAAGGCAAAGCCACACCTCGATGGGGATTTGATCCGGACCTACCGCCTTCCCTCTAGCCATCTTTTGAAGGGCACCCTTGACTTCCTCTTTGCTGATACGCTCACATGGGCCGAAGGAGCGAACGGACGGAAGAGGGACCTCTTGCGCCACACTGGCACCATTCCTCCTAGCCTCATTGAAAAGCATGTGAAAATACGAACTCCACCTCTCCTTAATAAACTTAACAGAATCCAGGTCGCGCCACCTTCTCTCCCTAGCTTTAGCTAGTTTAAAAATAGTGTTCGCTCCTTCCTTGGTATCTAGGTGCTTGTACAGCCCCACGTAGGCTTCACTCTTGGCTTTCGCCACGGCCTTTTTTGCCTCTCGCCTCGCCACCTTGTATGTTTCCATCTTCAGAGACCACTCCGCCCCTGAACAACTCGACAAAAGCTCATAGGTATTTCAGCTGAGAATAGAAGTCATCCGTCTCTAAAAATGTTGAATACTAATGGATCGTAAAAATTTAAATATTTACGCACACACATTTATTTGTCAGAGTTTCGAAACATGGACATCTTATTATCGAATGAGATTAAAACAATAGGATAGTATTTAATCACACAAATAAACGTGGTAAAAAATCGTTATAAGATAACAAATAAGCTTTTCGTTTAGAATATAACGATTACTAATATAACAAATACCTAATAGTAACAAAGGAATAATTACGATAACTTTATGTATTACATTTATTAAAAAAAAAACTTCATGTATTACATTATATTAGCTTATAACCCGTGCAAAGCATAAATTACTTTTAATTTTTTATAATTTATTTATAATATAATATGATATTATAATTATTAATTTTAATATGTTATTGGAAGAATTAGAACCTTAAATCTTTGTATATATAATTTATAGTATTAAATATAAATTAATATGTTGTTGGCGGGAATCGAACCTTTAATTTTTTATAATTTATTTATAGTGTAATATGATATGATATTATAAATATTAATTTTAATATGTTACTGGAAGAATTCGAACCTTAAATATTTGTATATTAGTATTAAATATAAATTAATATATTTTTTGTGGGAATCGAACTCTAGAACTCTGTATATAACAACTTTTAGTATTTTTGTATTTAACGGTCATGATCTATTTCAATTGAAAATCTAATGGCTGTGAATAGTTTGGTTAACCAAACTACAAACTACAAAAGATCTCTAGTTTGCTTATAATAATATAGTATAGATTTTATTATATAAGAGTAACATGGATAATATGTGAGTACTATCATAGATCTAGGGATCAAATCTCAATAATTACAAAATATTAAACTAAATTTACAATAGCATTATCCTAGATCTAAATATAAGTAGATCTAAATATAAGTTATTATACAATTAGATCTTCTAAATTGAATAGAATTAGAGATCTAATGTTATAAAGTAAGTTTATTTGATTGATAGTAGAATTATATTCAAATATGAAAAAATAAATTTAATAATCTAGACCAAATATAGATAAATTTTCTAAATTGAATAAAACTCTCAATATAAAAGTTCGTAACTTTTGTTTTTATTCAATATTCGAGTAGTTTCAATTGGATAATAATTGTTAAACCATCAATAAATTAAAGATAATTTATTGAATTTTGTGTGATCGGTAAAATCGCCTAAATCTGATTTTTGGAACACAAAATAAAGCAAAATAGTAAACTGACCATGTGAAGTCTAATCAATAATATTTTTTATATTTATACTTGGTATTTTTTTCCCGAAGTCTTCAAATGTAAGAATTTTTATTTTATTCAATAAAATATTAAAATTTTTTTGATCAAAATTAAATTCAATATATATAAATCTTAACAAATATAAATATTAAAGGAAAATTATCAGAAATACTCATTTTTCAAATTTTTGCAAAAATACGATAAAAGTTGCATACGTAGCTGTGCAGCCGTTGTAGTTGAGGTTGCAATAGTTGCAGTTGAGGTTACAAATGAGGTTGAATGGTGTTTTTGAAAAAAAATCTACAACTTGGGTAATTTTGAAAAAAACCAAATATTAAAAAAAAATATTTAATAATATAATTTATGTAAATATAAATATTAAAAAAAAAGGGTTATAAGCTAGTTACGGAGTATATATAATAAGGAAAATGCTAGGTAACCCAAATTGGTACACAAATTTTTTCCCAAAGTACACGTGTCATTATCTGAATGGTTATAATTACAATGGGCCGCCAGGACCATATAAATCCCACCAATTAAAATTCTCCATACATCCAACTCATCAATACCACATCATTTGGGAGCATTTTTTGGATACCAATTTGGGATACCTAACATTACTCATATAATAATATATGTCAATACACACATTTCCCCCACACTCAAAGCTTTTTGCAATAGGAGTCAAAGTAAAGTTTAGCTTATGCAAGCAAGAGGCATGATGATTATTGAAAGTTAGTAGAACTTGAACAAACTTCTTTCATCTTCTTCATTTTCCGGAGAAGGATTGAGTACTTGTTAGGAAGAACATTAGCATCATTAGCTGTTAATATCATTACTATTACGGAGTGTTCTCCTTTTTTTTCAACTTCTTGGTCCACTTATTTTTTTTAAGCACTGTGTCACTCGTCATCAAACTTGATAATTATAAGCACTTGAGTACTTGACTTCAAAAGTGGATTATCTAGTTTTACCTCCCAGTTTTATTCAAGTTTGAGACTTCTTGTCGTTTGCTCCCGTGGGTAGATTATAAGGCATTGCACATTTGCTCTCCCAGCCTGTTGCCCCTTCGGTTAAAGTTTTGCGTGGGTTATTATGGTCCTGTTTGGCAAAACTTATAACAAGTTTGGGATAAAAATTTCTTTGATAATTTTTTTTATAGAAGTATTTAATATATGTTTGAGATTCTATAAGTTGCAAAAAAAAAAATTCAGAAAAAAAGTTAGAAATCTCTAACCTTGTCTTAAAATAAGTTAACTTATCCTGGAAAAAAGTTCCCCAAAACACCCCCTATAATTCATTAACAGTTGAAAGTTCATATTTATAATAACTCTCTCTTGCAGAGTTGTAGGTATTAATAATTTCGTACAAATAGAAGAAATTTATCAATAACAACATCAAACTATGTGGGTGTTTGGGGTATCTTAAAAAAAGTAGGTTATGACTTATAAGCGCTTATGTCATATAAGTGATAAGTAGAGCATAACTTATAAGTCAGTAAAGTGTTTGGTAAATCAGAACTTATAATCAGTAGACTGTTTGGGTAAATCAGAACTTATAAGTTAACTTTTTTTATAATTTTCAAAATATTTGTTTTTTATATATAACAATGGATGTCAATAGATAGATCTCGATGAGTAGAAAAATTTGAGATATACATATCAATTTTCTAATGAATGGATCGAGAGATATATGGTTTTGAAGATTTGAAGGATATTATATATTGCGTATATCGAGAAATAAGTTATAAGCATAAGTTGAATGTTAGGATTTCCTAACATTCAACTTATGGGCTTATAAGTTATAAGTTGAGCCAAAACTTATTTAGGCAAACACCCCCCATAAGGACTTATCAACTTATAAGGCATAAGTTGGCCGAGATAAGTCAAGCCAAACAGCCCCTATGTATTAAATACAGTACAATTTAAAATATAATATATCAAAATTTAAAGTAGACAAATTTATTA
Source organism: Kitagawia praeruptora (assembly GCA_037693485.1). Taxonomy (NCBI): domain Eukaryota; kingdom Viridiplantae; phylum Streptophyta; class Magnoliopsida; order Apiales; family Apiaceae; genus Kitagawia; species Kitagawia praeruptora. The sequence continues at coordinate 23,164,912 of CM075350.1, read as the reverse complement.
ATTTATTTTAAGTAATCAGTACTTTTAAAATCTTAATTCTTGAATTGTTAGAGCATCTCTAACAATCTTTTTGTTGCCTCTTAAATATAATATAAATTTTATGAATTTTAGTAAGTTATTACATAAAATTCTATGTCAATTCCACCAATACTTTTTTTTTTTGTTACGCAAACATGTATTGATAGAAACGAGTTGAGCTCGTACCAGTTACACCAACAAATTGAAGGGAAAATGCTGAATTAAACAAATTACTTCCTACACCACCTTACTATTACAACCTAGCCGTCTATGACAATCTGCTTGAAAATATTATCATAGATTCATGCTTACAGAGCATGCTACCTAGCTTTACCAACTTTGATAAAACTATGCTGCTTCAACGGGGATCTCATCACCCGTAAAGAAGAACCCGTCCACTGCTGCTATTCCTCCTTGAAAGGCCTCCTCCATCATGATTTCCTCGATGTTGTTGTCGGCATCAACTTCTCTGTCAGGAACATTGTTACGCACTCCATTCACTTGCCCTAGACCAAGAGTCTCAGTTTGGTCTGTGTTGGGATTTATGGGTGATGGAATAGACAACTTAACTAGTTTTATTGGTATACTTAGTTTTTGCTAAGTAGAACATACTGTCATAGCCTGAAATGTGTTCTTGTAATTTAAATAAATACTGTCATGTAATAAGTGTAATTCTTGGAAGAAGTTCGATTATGTTCAAGCCTCAAGAAATACATGAGTTCGACAGAAGGAATAAAAGTTACTGTCAAGCCCTGACAGTAAGGTTACAAGGAAACATCATGTTGCCTAGGTCGACAGCAAGTTTCACGGAGTCGACAGCAAGTTTCAACTTGACAGCAACATTGGCGGAGATTCTAATGACAGCAACTTTGATATACAGTTTGCGACAGTAAGTTTGGAATTCTTGACAGCAATCTCTGCGGGAAAAACATGCTGTCAATCAAAGCACAATTCTTGACAGCAATCTCTGAGGGAATTCATACTGTCAACCAAAGCAAAATTCTTGACAGTAATATCTGCGGGAAATTCATACTGTCAAAACAAAGCGTAATCCATTGACAGCAAACTTTGTGGCAAACATACTGTCATACAGAATCAGCTTGATTTAGGAATTTTCTAAGTCAAAATTAAACGACAGAGTATATGTTCAAAAGAAGCAGGCGTGTTGTAATATTCAACCTTTACAGCAAGCTTGGAAAGTCTATAACTGAAGCTCGAGAGATCACATGGAACAACCTGTAAAGTCTAGAGCAGATAAAATTGAATACGACTAGATCTGGGTGGCTCAAATGTGGAAAGCATCTTTAAGTTACTTTGTGATGATCACATGGGAATAAATCATGGAATGAGCTGCAAAAGGAATATAACAGCAACTCAACAATCAATGATGATGATAGTACAGTAGATTATCACACTATAAATAGAGCACTCTGTTTATATATTAAGTGTGAGAAAAACTCAACAACTGTAATCTCTTGAGTATTTGTAGCTTGAGAATTAATTTGTTCTCAAGGTTGTAGCAAAACTTTGCAAAATAAATAAAACATTTATTTTGTGAAATCCTCGTATTTGATTTTACTTGTGTTTGCATTTCTTCTACTAGTAAATCACAAATTCTATTTAAGTTGTTGAAATAGTTTTTGAAATTTATTAGTATTGCATTCAACCCCCCTTCTGCAATACTTTCCTGGACCAACAACTGGTATCAGAGCAATCAGATTAATACACATATCTGAGATCCAAATGGCAAGTATTCAAAGGTCAAGTAATATCAAGATTCCAGCTTTTGATAAAGAAAACTACAACATATGGAAAAAGAAGATTATGTTATTTATCAAAGCTCAGAATCCACTATTCCTAGGTATTCTGGAAAATGGCCCCTTCATTCCTCAAAAGGAAATCCCAGCTGCTACAGTAAATGATGTAGTAATCCCAGCTCATTGGGTTGCTAAGAAGCCTTCTGAGTATAATGACTCAGAAAAAGAAAAGGTAGCACTGGATGATCATCTGCAACTCATTCTACTAGATGCACTTACCCTGGACAAAGCTATGAGTGGAAATATAATAGCATGCAACTCTGCCAGGGATATGTGGAAAAAGATAGAACTGTTATGTGAAGGAAGTGAAGAGGTCAGAGAGAATCAAAAACAAATACTGGTGTCACAATATGAAGCGTTTATGGGCAAGCATGGAGAAGAGCTAACCCACATGTTTGAAAGATTTAGCAAACTGATAGCTGAGCTTCAAATTCATGGAAAGTTTTATGAAAAGAAGGAAGTCAATATCAAGTTTCTGCTAACTCTTCCAGAACATCTTGAGCACAGAGTAACAGCCATAAGAGAAGGGAGAGACTTAAATTCTGTTTCTCTTGAAACATTGTATGGAGTTCTAAAATCTTATGAACTTGAATATTATCAAAAGAAAGCTATACAAAGTGGATCCAAAGGATTGATGGCAAACATGGCTGGTGCTCTAGTTGCTCAAGGACCATCATATTTTCAAGCAAGTGAGCAAATTCAAAATGATCAACAACCTCAATTTTCCTCTGTGAAAATTGAAGAAGTGATTGAAGATGAAGAAAAAGTTGTCCTTCAACTAGAAGATGTTGAAGATGAAGAATTCTTCACTCTAGAAGAAATGGAGAAAATGGATAATCCAACCATGGCTTTTATGGCAAGAAAATTCAAAAATATAAGGTTCAGGAGGAACAAGCCATATAAGCCTCAAGGTCAATTTCCAAAGTATAACCAAGGAAGCTCATCAAAACCTGCTACTGGCACCAAGGGAGGATACAAAACAGGAATGGTAGATAGGTCAAAGTTTAGATGCTACAATTGCAATGAACTTGGTCACTTTGCTACTGAATGCAAAAGACCAAAACAAATACAAAGAATGGAGAGAGGAACTGGGAGTCAATTTAAGAAAGGACAAGGAAAGGCCTATGTGGCTGAAGGAAAATGCTGGGATGAATCTGATAATGAAGAAGAAGAGGAATTTGTGAATTTAGCCTTGATGGCTAGAGAGGATGAAGAAGCATCAACCTCGTCAAGTCAGGTACCATCTCTAGTATTACTAGATATGTCTTTAAATGACTATAAGCAAACCATTGAGGAAATGAGTACTGAAATGTTTAATATTCATACTAGTTTATCTGCTGCAAATGAAGAAATTGCTAGATTAACTAAAGAAAATGAAGTACTCAGATCTAACAATGATGTGTTATTGCTTAAGACCAGTTCTATTGATTCTTTAGCTCAGGAAAACGAAAGACTAAAAAATGATTTAATCTGTGCTAAAGAGATAGAGGATTATCTAAGAAAAGAAATTTCTGAGAATGAATTTAAGCTAAAAGCATTTAGAAATTCCTCTAAGTTAGTTCAAGAGTATCATGAGAATCATACTAAAAGTAAGAAAATAGGCATAGGCTATGATTATAGCAGGAGACCTGGTAAAGAGGCTGTTATACAGAAAAATGATGATAATACTGTAAGACCTCACATCCTCAAAAATGTGAGTAACCCAATTTTCAAAAGTACAGAGTTTGAGGTTAATGAAAACTCCCTAATTATTAATCAAGAACTCTGTGATGAAGATGAGAGGATTGACAGTGAATCTAAGAAAGAAAAAGATTCTGTCAAAATGTCTATGACAGAAACAGTATTAAACAGTCCAACCAAGTGTTCAAAAGATACTGTCAAGAAGTCATCCAAGACAGTAACTTTCAAACCTACTGTCAAGACAGCAAGTACAAAAGATGCTGTCAAAAATAGCTCGACAGCATCTTCTGAACAGATTGTCAAGATAGTTGTCTCTAAGTCCAAAAACAGAAATGGGAAGCTAGGCATTGATAAAAAGAATAATTATGCATATGTTAAGCAGGCACCAAGGAAACTTTGCAATAATTGTGGCTCCTCACATCATTTAACTCATGTTTGTAAGAAATCAACTAGTAGCATATCTAATGCAACAGAGTTGAAAGGGAACTTACACAGAACCCCCATTATGCAAAGAGAATTGGTAGTTTGTAATAACATTGACTGTATGCCATGCAAAATTACTGCCATGAGTACATGTTTTAATTTGCAAATTTCATCAAATGAATTATGTGCTTATATGCAAACTGCAAAGACTTCTGAATCCACTAAAGAAAGTGAGAAGTCTGCTCTCACTAAGAAAAAGTCAAAGACAAAAACTAAGTGGATAATAAAAGAAGTCAAGGAACCATCTTCTGATAATGTTGTTTCAAATATTGATAAAGTTTCTGATGATACTGAGTATGCAGGACCCAACAAGACTTGGGTACCAAATGCAAATTAAACTCATCCTGTCTTGCAGGGAAAGAGAGGTAAACAGGTCATGTGGATAATCGACAGTGGATGTTCCAAACACATGACTGGTGATATATCCCTGCTATCACAATATGTTGAGAAGGCTGGCCCAACAATAACCTTTGGAGACAACAGCAAAGGTTACACTGTGGGATATGGCTGTTTAAAAGCTGGAAATGTTGTCATTGAAGAAATCTCTCTTGTGGAAGGTTTGAAGCATAATCTGCTCAGTGTCAGTCAATTCACTGACAAAGGATTCAAAGTAAACTTTGGCATGATGGAATGTTCAATTCACCACAAGAAGGATAGAAGCCTATCTCTGAAAGGAGTAAGGAAAGGAAGCCTATTTGTTGCAGACTTAAACTCAACAAATGAGGAAAGAATATTTTGCTTCTACAGCAAAGCAAGTGTTGGAGATAGCATGCTTTGGCACAAGAAATTTTCTCATCTCAATTTCAAAACAATGAACATGCTGATGAAGAAGGAATTGGTGAGAGGACTACCTCAACAGGAATTCTGTCAAGAAGGACTGTGTGAAGATTGTCAAATGGGAAAATTGAGGAAAGCAATGCATAAATCAAAGCAAGTCAACACTAACACTGAAGCACTCAAGTTGATTCACATGGATCTTTTTGGACCAGTGAATGTTCAATCACTATCCAGAAAAAGATATGCACTGGTCATGATAGATGACTATTCTAGGTACACTTGGGTGAAATTTTTAGAATCAAAGGATGAAGCTGCTCAAGAAATCATTGATCACATAAGGGTACTTGACAGGACCCCTGAAGCAAAAGTTCAATTTCTAAGAAGTGACAATGGAACTGAATTCAGAAATGCTACACTTGGAAACTTCTGCAAAGATCAAGGAATTGTTCAACAATTCTCTGCTGCAAGAACTCCACAGCAAAATGGAGTAGTAGAAAGGAAAAATAGGACTCTTATTGAAGCTGCAAGGACTATGTTGAGTAATGCTAAATTACCAACATATTTCTGGGCAGAAGCCATCAACACTGCTTGTTACACACAGAACAGAACACTAATCAACAAGGCTCATGGCAATACTCCTTACTATCTTTTGACAGGAAAGAAGCCTACTGTCAAGTACTTTCATATTTTTGGAAGCAAGTGCTTTTTGATGAAAGACAACCATGAAAGAAAAGGCAAGTTTGATACTAAAGCATATGAAGGCATTTTCATGGGATATGGGATAGAAAGGACTGCCTACAGAGTCTATATCATGGAGCACAAAACAATTGAAGAAAGTGTCAATGTCACGTTTGATGAAACCAAGTTTCCAGGGCTACATGAGGATGGTCAAATGCAACCCTTCAGATTTGAAAATCAAGGATACTTGGAAAAGGAAGAATATGTTGATGAAGAACCAAGTCTCATTCAATCAATGAGATATGAGAAAGAATCTGTCAATACTCATAATCTAAATCAAACTTCAGCTCAATCACAGACAATTTCAGGCATCAATCAACAAGAATGTGAGACTGGAGAATTTGAGTTAAATGAGCAGAATAATGAAAATGGTGGAGAATCAAATCCTCATATTGATGAAAGACAATCTCATCAAACAAGTAGCTTGCCTCAATCAACAAAGTGGAACAGAGATCATACCAGTAATCTAATTATTGGAGATCCCACTACTGGTGTAAGGACAAGGAGGAATATCTCTGCTGAAAGCATGTTTTCATGTTTCTTATCTCAAATGGAACCAAAAATAGTTGAAGAAGCATTGTTGGATTCTGATTGGGTGATGGCCATGCAGGAGGAGCTCAATCAATTTGAAAGAAACAATGTTTGGAAACTAGTTCCAAGACCAAAAGGAAAATCAGTCATTGAGACAAAATGGGTTTTCAGAAACAAGATAGATGAGAGTGGAAATGTGACAAGAAATAAGGCAAGGCTAGTAGCCAAAGGTTACTGTCAACAGGAAGGGATAGATTATGATGAAACATTTGCTCCTGTTGCCAGACTTGAAGCCATAAGAATTTTCTTAGCCTTTGCTGCACACTGCAAATTCAAGGTATTTCAAATGGATGTTAAAAGTGCCTTTCTAAATGGAGAATTAGAAGAAGAAGTGTATGTTGAACAGCCTCCTGGATTTGAAAATGACAAACTGCATAATTTTGTCTACAAGCTGTTCAAGGCTCTATATGGCTTAAAGCAAGCACCAAGAGCCTGGTATGACACTTTATCCACTTTTCTCCTGGAAAATCAATTTATAAGAGGTATGGTGGATAAAACTTTATTCTATAAATACCATGGCAAAGACATCATTCTTGTGCAGATATATGTTGATGACATAATCTTTGGCTCAACAAATGAAAAATTGTGTGAAAAGTTCTCATCACTAATGAGAAACAAGTATGAAATGAGCATGATGGGAGAATTAGCATTCTTTCTTGGTCTTCAAATCTATCAGAAGAAGGAAGGAATCTTCATCTGTCAATCTAAGTATGTCAAAGAGCTTCTCAAGAAGTTTAACTTAGAAGATTCATCACCTGCCAAGACACCTATCTCAACAGCCACCAAATTAGAGTTAGATCCTAAAGGCAAGAAAGTGGATTCTAGTACCTACAGAGGCATGGTAGGATCATTGCTGTACTTAACAGCAAGCAGGCCAGATATAATGTTTGCTACATGTCTCTGTGCAAGGTTTCAAGCTGATCCAAAAGAATCACACTTAGTTGCAATTAAAAGAATCTTTAGATATCTCAAAGGCACCCCAAATCTAGGTCTTTGGTACCCTAAGGAAACTGGATTTGATCTAATTGGATATTCTGACTCAGACTATGCTGGCTGCAAAATTGACAGAAAAAGTACTACAGGAAGCTGTCAATTTCTTGGGGGGAGATTGGTGTCATGGTTCAGTAAGAAGCAACACTCAGTTTCTACATCAACTGCAGAAGCTGAATATATTGCAGCTGGAAGTTGCTGTGCACAAATACTTTGGATGAAAAATCAATTAATGGATTATGGACTAAAGTTGTCAAATATTCCTATCTACTGTGACAACACTAGTGCCATAGCCATATCAGACAATCCAGTTCAACACTCCAGAACAAAGCACATTGATATAAGGCATCATTTCATCAGGGAGCATGTTGAAAAAGGAGATGTAAAATTGGTTTATGTTCCAACAGATAAGCAACTTGCAGATATATTCACCAAGCCACTGGATGAAGCAACATTTACCAGGTTGGTGAGTGAGTTAGGAATGCTAAATCAGGTATGATCATCTAACTGGTTTATCAATTATAAGAAGTCGAAGCTCATGACAGAAACTTTTAAAGGTACTGTCACAAGAAGGTACTGTCATGAGAAGTTAAGGTACATTGTGATACTTGTTCAGACAGCATGTTTGCTATGACTATGCTAAAAGGATTTTTTCTTTTATCATGTTTGCTATGACTATGCTAAAAGGATTTTTAGATATCATATTTGCTATGACTATGCTAAAAGGATTTTTAGATATCATGCTTGCTATGACTATGCTAAAATAGTTTTACATGTCTGTCTTAAAATGATCTTAAGAAATCATGTGTCCTTAACTTAAGTTATGTGTGAACAATGACAGCATGATCTTATGATAAGTTTACTGTCAGATAAAACTTACTGTCACTCATGAAGCTGATTGACAGAAATATTGTTAGCGCACAAGTTGCTGTCAATGAAAGTTGCTGTCACAAGAAATTGCTGTCAGAATTGGTAGAGAAAGAAAAGCGCACAGGTTACTGTCAATGAAAGTTGCTGTCACGAGAAGTTGCTGTCAAAGATAGTGGAAAGATATATATATATTAATTTTTATATATATACATACGTATATTTCTTTTCACCAATCCACGATCTAATAGCAACTGCCACGTAATATAGCAAGTGGAGTTAATGGGTAATATCATTATCACACGTTCAATTAAGAGAGGTTAAATCGATTCATATTAAAAACTGAATCTACCGTTTAATCTACTATCACTCTCATTTGCAAAAACCTCTCAACCTTCTGCATCCAAAAACCGCATTTTCTCTCTCATTTTTCAAAACATTCAACAATGGCACCTAAACAAAGTATTGCTCAAACCAACTTTGCTGGTATCTTTTCTCCTAGTGATGCTGGTGAAAACTTCAAAGGAATTATTTCGTTCTTGAATAAATCCTACCTAGGTCATGCAATAACTTCTTCCCCCAAAATTGATGCTGTTAGAATTGAAAAATTCTGGAAATCAGCAAGTGCTCAAGGAACTGGAGAGAATGAAACCATTAAGTTCAATATAGATGATGCAAGTCATTCTCTTTCAGTAAAGAATATCAATGAGGCTTTGGGTATTGTGTTGACCAGTGAAGAAAGCTTTAAGGAACTAGCAACTGATGATACTCTGAAGAAGTTCTTTCTGAAGATTGGGTATTCTGGTTCTAAACTTGAAGAAACTTCTGATAAGTGGTATCAAACAGGTGAAATGGATAGGAAATTTCTGAGAAAAGAGTGGAGTATGATTTTTGATGTAATGGTGAAAGTATTCTCTACCAAGACTACAGGATGGAATGGAATACCATCATATATCAAGAAGCTCACTCATTCATTAGTCCATGGATACAAGGTGAACATTGGAAAACTGATCATGGCACAGTTGAAAAGCGCAATAGGCAAGAAGGTATCCATCTATCCTCGCTTTTTAACTATGTGTATTAATAATATCTGTGGAAATGTTGAGGACAATTCTGATTTTGAAGAATGTCCTGTTTTAAAGAAAAATACACACACATCTCTTAACACACAAAATTTAAATGCACATATTCCACTATGTTTCACACAACACATGGTAAATCAAGTGCCCAACCTTGATTTTCCATTTCCAACAGGTTACACTGTTTTCACAATAGAGAATGAAGCTGAATTAGACCCAAATTCAGTTAATCCACATTCTACACCATACATTCCACCTAGGGACTCTAGACTACCAAAAGCCCTTAAAATGGCCAAACAGGAATCCAAGAAAAGGACCCTAGAGAGTGCAACTGGTGAACAAGTTGAGAGTCAAGAGGGAGTCACTGCACCTAGTGCAGCAAATAAGGTTGGTAGTGAAAAAGAACCCACAGTAGCCCCTTCTGAGCCTAAGAAGAAGAGAGCTAGAAGGGCCAAGGTTACTGTCAGCCACCCTACAGTTTCCCAAAAGACTGTAGAGGATGATAGGGAAATGAACTCACCTCTAGGTGTTTCTTCTCAACAAGGGACATCTATTGAAATTGGCATGTCTCCCAAGGCACCTTGTAAAGAGTCTGCACAAACTCAAGAACTCACTCTTGAGGAACCTGTATTTGAAGATACACACATTGAGATAGAGCACAGTGAGGAATTCACTCATACTATTGATGTTCCACAATCGTTTTCTGTGGAACAGCCAATTAATCAATCTGAAATTCAATCTTCTTCTTTCATTCCCACATCTGTTGTTTCTTCTAATCAACCTAGAGAGGGGGACAGTACCAACCCCTCAGGTGTTGATCATCCATCCCAAATCATGGATGAGCCCCCATCTAGTGGTCCACAAGAACCCATTTCTCAAAGTGAAATGGATACCACTCCATCAAACACTGGATTAGATCAAGATGCAAATTTGTCAGAAATTGAAACAGCCAGCATCTTGATCGATTCCCTCAAAGCATCTTACTCTAGGGAAGTTGCTGTCACAGCCAAAGATGCTGTCAAGGACAAAACAAAAGGTGCTGTCAAACAATCAAGTGACAGTACCATTCTGACAAAAGATACTGTTCAACCACAACTACAAGAAGGATTAGTGGAAGATATCTCTGATGATGATTTGCCCCTTTCAAAGGCCTTCAAGGTAAAATCTACTCTTTTGCATGTTAGTACTGCTCATACTACTGCATCTAGGATGAGTGAGGGAGTGAAAAATCAAAGAGAGATAAAAGAACAGAGAGGTGAGACTAAAAATGAGAGGCAGCCAAATGTGCTGGCAAAAGGAGAGGGACTTGAGCATGTCCAGAGTGAACTTGAGGGAGCCAATCAACAAAAGGCATTAGGCCTTGAGGGAATTTTTGTGAGAGATGATGAGATCATCTTTAAAAACACTGAGAGTGTGAGAACCCCAACAGCCTCCATGCCCCAGACTTATCCCTTACCTCCTAAAAGGTTTAGGTCTGGTGGTCCTTCTGCATCCTCAAATGACAGGCTCCAAGCACTGGAGAATCGATGTGCTACAATGGAAAGCAAACTGGACAACCTGTCATCTACTGTGAAGACTGGTTTTGCTGAAATTCAAGCCACACTACTGTCACTCTCTTCATTACTTCATGCTGCAAACTTAACTAAGGGGGAGAAAGGAAAAGATCAGAAAGAGGCTGAGCAACCAGGAAGAAAGGAGGAGTTACAAGGGGAAGCTAAAAGACAGGGGGAGCAAAGGAGTAAGGGGGAGCAAGAGAGAGTAGGAATAGCCTCTGGAACTGAGGAGCTTTTTGAAGCTGAAGTAGATGGGGAACAAATGCTAGTATCCAAGGAGGTATTAAGTCAAATACAAGGAAATAGAGCATCCTCAATCAAAATCAATGAACCAGTTCCTGAGAAGAAAGAATCCACATTGGAGAGGCTATGGAGAGAAAAAGAGGAATCAAATAGGATGGGTAAAGGCAAAGACAAGTTGCCTGAATATGTGTTTTCTTCAGAGCCTATCACTTGGACTGATGGAAGTACATATTCCCAAGAAGAAGCTGACTTAATAACAGTAAGCCATATGGAGAGCACCTTGAATAATAAGGATGAGGAATTCAACAATCTGGTGAATGAAGCAATCACAGTGTCTAAAGGAAAACCTGCTAAGTTGGCAGAAGCTTTGAGAGAAAAGATTGTAAATCTGTCAGTAAAGATTAGCTCAGAGAAGAGGTGGGCAGTTGAAGTGTACCTGAAAAGTGGGCATTCAATATTCATAACAACTCAACTGTTGGAAACTTTCTCTGCCAGAGTGCAATATATCCTTGGGATTCTAGTGAAGAAAAACTCTACCATCTTTGATGAAAGTCTCTATATGCAACTGGGCACAATGGTCAACAACAAACTTCCAGAAGTAAGTCTCCAGCCATATGGTGTAAGCTTTAAACAGACAACAGCCAAAGGAACTAAAGGTCTTGGATTCTTAACTCTTGAAGGCAAAACATCTCTACAAAGCAAAGTCATCATGGATGTACTTAAGGTATTACTGAATGCACCCATCACCAAGGAAAGGATTAAGGCAGTTAAAGATATTCACAAGATTTTGGCAAAGAGAAACATGGAGTACAGTGCCAGAATTAAAAAGCTCATTGCCAAAGCAAATTCAAGAAGAAATGCTCAAGGTGGAAACTGCACTTTTGATGACACCTTGGAAAAAGATGATGATGACAATCAGGATGGAGGTGAAGCTGGAGGACCTAAGAGAACAGAACTGAGAGACTTTTCAAAAGAGCAAACTCAAGTCAAAGAAGCAGAATCAAAGGAAATTTCTGAAAATTCTAGCTCAAGCAAGAAAGCTGGTGAAAAGAAAGAGGAAGAAGTACTTGAAGCATTGAAAGGAATTCAAGAAGAAATGGAAATTGACAGTATACATCTTGAAAAAGATACTGTCAACAAAGATGCTGTCAAGGATGTCAACAAAGATGTTGTCAGTCAGGATGAAGTAACAGTCATTGAAGATACTGTCAAAGAAGACATTGTCAGAAGCCCTATAAAAGAAACTGTCAACGATCCTACTGTCAAATCATTCAAGACAGTAAGAATCAAGAGAAAATCAAAAAGACCAACAAAGGGAAAGACTGTCTACAAAGGAGAAGGAAAAGCTACAGGATTGGGACTCAAGAAACCCATCATGAGGAGAAAAATGAATAGCTTTGAAATGATGCAGCTGAAAGCCAAAGAAACAATCACCTCTGTATCCATAGAATTTGATGGACCAAAAGAAGAAGTTGCAAGATACATTCTATGGCAAAACAATGAAAAGTTGATTACAGTGGAATCTGACTTCACTCAGATATCAAAATCAAAGGTGATCTCCAAGAAACTCATTCAAACTTCTGAAACAGTAAAACGAAGAATTGATTTCTTCAATCTGGAAAGGATGGTTGAGCTACTGCAAACCTATGATAATGTTTCAAAGAAGATCATGGATCAAGTTCTCAAGTACTATGAAGCCAGGCATGTTGAATTTATTGAGAAGTTTGGAGATTGGACACTTCACAATGATGATGATGTCTATCAAATCCTTGGTTTGGAGTATGAAGAAGACAATCCTATTCCTGAGTATAACTGGAAAGAAATGGAGAAACCTTATTCAGAACATGAAATGAAGATGTATGAAGCAGAGCAAAGGTTCAAAGAAGAATTAGCATCAAGAAAAAAATCTCGTCAACAGATAGAAGATGAGATTGAAGCTGAAATGAAGAAAAATTACAGTAAAATCAATAAGATCAACAGTGAAGAATCCAACTATCAGCCATGCGTACTGGACAATCCTTTGAGAATCAAGTATGGCAAAGAAGAAATTTATGTAGATAGTTTCTCTAAATTGAAGACCAGTGTGTTAAAAGAATTATACTGGCAAGTGGTTGGATCAACTAACAGTCTTGAAACACTGTGTTCTTGGGAGCTTGATATGATTCTTGATCAGAGGAGAGGAGAGGATCCCAGCCTGGACAAACAAAGAAGGGAAACTCTAAATCAGTTTCCTGGCAGGAGATTCAAAATGGAGGGAGATGTGCTAAAATTCAGATCAATTGTAAAGCAAAATGTTTACTGGATGGAACTCAGAGATACATTAAACACTGCTTCCTCAATGATCAGAAAATACATTGTGGAAAATGAAGATGATGCACAGTCCCCTGAAGAAAAAGAGTTAATTGAAAATCTCAGAAGAGCTCTAAGGGAAAAGGAGCAAAGTGAAAAGTTCAAATCAAGATAAGTAAAGTTTTTTTTTAACTTTTGTGATATATTGTTTGAAAACAATTCAGTTTAATCATTGGTCAGAAATGAAGAGTTTATTCTTTCTGATCTATGTTAGTTAAGTTGTCAGCATGATATTTGTAAATTTGTCCTTATTATCCATAAAAACAAATTGGGGGAGATTGTTGGGATTTATGGGTGATGGAATAGACAACTTAACTAGTTTTATTGGTATACTTAGTTTTTGCTAAGTAGAACATACTGTCATAGCCTGAAATGTGTTCTTGTAATTTAAATAAATACTGTCATGTAATAAGTGTAATTCTTGGAAGAAGTTCGATTATGTTCAAGCCTCAAGAAATACATGAGTTCGACAGAAGGAATAAAAGTTACTGTCAAGCCCTGACAGTAAGGTTACAAGGAAACATCATGTTGCCTAGGTCGACAGCAAGTTTCACGGAGTCGACAGCAAGTTTCAACTTGACAGCAACATTGGCGGAGATTCTAATGACAGCAACTTTGATATACAGTTTGCGACAGTAAGTTTGGAATTCTTGACAGCAATCTCTGCGGGAAAAACATGCTGTCAATCAAAGCACAATTCTTGACAGCAATCTCTGAGGGAATTCATACTGTCAACCAAAGCAAAATTCTTGACAGTAATATCTGCGGGAAATTCATACTGTCAAAACAAAGCGTAATCCATTGACAGCAAACTTTGTGGCAAACATACTGTCATACAGAATCAGCTTGATTTAGGAATTTTCTAAGTCAAAATTAAACGACAGAGTATATGTTCAAAAGAAGCAGGCGTGTTGTAATATTCAACCTTTACAGCAAGCTTGGAAAGTCTATAACTGAAGCTCGAGAGATCACATGGAACAACCTGTAAAGTCTAGAGCAGATAAAATTGAATACGACTAGATCTGGGTGGCTCAAATGTGGAAAGCATCTTTAAGTTACTTTGTGATGATCACATGGGAATAAATCATGGAATGAGCTGCAAAAGGAATATAACAGCAACTCAACAATCAATGATGATGATAGTACAGTAGATTATCACACTATAAATAGAGCACTCTGTTTGTATATTAAGTGTGAGAAAAACTCAACAACTGTAATCTCTTGAGTATTTGTAGCTTGAGAATTAATTTGTTCTCAAGGTTGTAGCAAAACTTTGCAAAATAAATAAAACATTTATTTTGTGAAATCCTCGTATTTGATTTTACTTGTGTTTGCATTTCTTCTACTAGTAAATCACAAATTCTATTTAAGTTGTTGAAATAGTTTTTGAAATTTATTAGTATTGCATTCAACCCCCCTTCTGCAATACTTTCCTGGACCAACAGTCTGAAAGAAGAATTCCTACATCAAAGTCTTCTGGGTCAGGTACCTCGTCCGGTATGAGTATGTCTTGATAGCTTGGGTCATCAAGCCCAAATCCAAGGTCCCAATCAATCAGTTCCTCTACACCACCCACAGCTCTATTCAGTGTGTACAGTTCAGAGCATACCTGCTTGCCCAACCTTGATACGTAGCGTGCTGGTTTGTTTCTTGCTGGATAGACGTATGAAACCATGCATCTCCATCTAGGGTCTTTGATACGTATTTTGATCTGAGAAGCAATGTCAAACACCCCAGCAGGAGCTCCAATGTGAAAGTTTTTCATTACAAGGAATGCCTCTAGGTTGTCAATTTCGAGAAAGACATGACAATAGCCTATTTTATAGGCTCTCTTGAGTGGGATGAACATTGCCCAGAGTTGGTTGCCCAAAGGAGTGAGCTCTGGGATCACACCAATGGTTACATGTTTGAGTACACCCTCCGAGTTGCGATATACAGCTCCGATTCCTGAGTAAAAACCATTGGCAGAAGGGTTGGAAGAGGATGTTCCATGCACGTTTATTTTAAGCACTCCCGGTGGTGGTGGGATCCAAAAGTAAGCCATCTGTGAACAAGATTAAGACTATATGTTTGGAGAAGTGTGTTGTGGTGAAATGAGTTTTTGAGGCTCATATTTATATAGCAGACTGGGCATCATTGAAGTCGTCCACAACCACCTTATAGAGAAGGTCGAGTATGATGAGTTAATGCGTACTAACACTTCATTAATAATATCCCTCTAGTTAACTCAAGTAAATCTGCATATATGCTCTGGAGAAATCTTCTTCCGGATTGATGTAGTAGACCTGCTGTACATGTTCCCTAGTAGCCCTAAATTGTAGTTACTTGTGAGTGTAACCACTTTTCCCTCTCATTGCCATACCATTTATGAACCTGATGCAAATGTTTACTCCTTCCTTTTGCCGCCTCTTCGTGATTAATGCATTTACAGCTGAGTTAAAGAGTACTAGGGGCTAGGATAGGCAAGGTGTCCTATGTTACTCAATATTTGCCCACTTTCCCACCATATTGAATTTGAATCTACCCTCTTTTGCTAGTCCATCAGCAATTTTATTTTGATTTCTTCTAATATGGACTAACCTGACATTGCGAAGTGTGATTATTGTTTGCTGACCCGAGTTGAATTCGCACGGTGAAATGAGACTTGCCCTGCATTTGTTTACGTATTCCAACAATTTGATCGAGTCTGTTGCTATGATAATAATCTCATCCTCCAGTCCTCTTCTACTTATTGCTTCCATTACAAATAATAAGGCATTTAATTCCACCTCCCAGCCCACATAGTTGTGACACGGCCCAGAGAAAATGAATTCTACATGGCCCAAGTTATTCCAAAGATATCCCCCTATACCAGAGGATACACTTCCATCATTGTTGGTTTTCCAGGCTCCGTCTATGAATCCCACATACTTGCTCATCGCCTTCCATCTTTCTATAAGTATCTTGAACTTCCAACTTTCATTGTGATTGTACGCGTGGATTGGGCTGATGTTCCACTGATTTTTGAAATCTGGGCTGATGATTCCTTTTGCCATGCTCCATTCCCATGCTCTTGTTTTAATCAGTAGTTCTAAAGAACTATGATTGATTTTTCTCCCCGTGAATATGCATTCATTTCTTGTTAACCATAGAGTCCATAACATTGCCAAGAGGCATGTGCCACCTCCATTGGATCTATCCAATTTGTTGAAAAATTTGAGTGCCAAATGAAGGTTTGAGATGCTGCTTTGTGATGGTTTTATGTCAAACCATGTAGTAAGAATGTTCCATCCTTTTTTAGCCAGTGTGCATTCCCAAAAGAGGTGGTTGCTGTCTTCAGAACTCTCCATACACCATTTGCATGTGTCTAATACGTTCATGCCTCTACGCTTAAGTAAACTGAGCGTTGGAAGTGCTCCGTGCATTGCGAACCACATGAAGTTGAGGACTTTGGGCGGTGCTTTTTGTTTCCATAGAAGTGTCCATGGACCTTGTATTCCACTCCTCTGATCCAGTACCTCGTAACCAAGTGATGACAGAGTGATGGTCTTTCCTTAACACCCACTTTACAATATCTTTCTTGTGTGATAGAGTGATGGATTGTACTATGCTTTCCAGTTCTTGCATTTCTTGGATTTCCCATCCCCTCAAGCTTCTTCGCCATAGGTTCGATGGTAGACTTTGTTGGCTGCTCCACAATTGAAACAATTTATTTAAATAAATGTTTTTGTCTGTGGCTAGATTGAATAGGCGCGAGAATCTCTGAAGCAATGGGGTGTTTTGGTGCCAGCAGTCTTTCCAGAATTTGATGAGGGAACCATCTCCCACTTTCCATTCAAAGTCATTTGGTCGAAACAGATTGAGGGACTCTTCTTTACTTACTTCTGATATGCTTTGCATTATCGGGGAGATTTTGGAATTATGTGCTTTTGGGTTTACCAGAAAATCTTCACCATATTTGCTTTGCAATGTTCTGAACCACATGCTCCCTTTTTCCGTCTGAGCCCTCCACCACCATTTTGCCAACAATGCCATATTCTTGTACTTCAATCTCTTAATTCCTAGGCCTCCTTGTTGTTTCTTGGTGCATAGCAGATCCCAGTTCACTGTATGCAATTTCCTGCTTATGTTGTTGCTATTATCTAGCTCTCCCCAGTAGAATCTCCGTTTAAATTGTTCCATCTCAAATTCTATACTTTTTGGAAGCTTGAACAAGGCTAGCCAGTAATTAGGCAATGCATCTAGAACTGCATTGATGAGAACCTTCCTTCCCGGCTTTGCCAAAGTATTGCATCTCCATGCGTCGAGTTTTGTTTTGAGTTTCCTTTTCATAGGTGCCCAGAAAGATTTTCTTTTCGGAGAGCTTCCTATTGTTGCTCCTAAGTAGGTGAATGGCAGGGTTCCTACTCCACATCCTAGCCACTTTGCCCATTCATTGGAGACCTCTGGAGATGAGCATGGTGCGAACAAATGTGATTTTGCGAAGTTAATTTTAAGACCAGAAAGGATTTCAAATATTGTCAGAACTATTTTAACTCCTTTGATTGCCTTCCACGAATCTTCTACAAACACAATTGTATCATCCGCAAATTGTAAATGTGATATGGACATGGAAGTTCCTATTTGTATTCCTTTGAATACTCCTATTTCTTTCGCCCTTTCCATCAACGCATGCAGAGTTTGAGTTACTAGGATGAATAGCATGGGGGAGATTGGATCCCCCTGTCTTACCCCTCACTTCATTGAGAATTCTCGAGATGGGCTTCCATTAACTAACACTGAGGGTTTAGCAGATGATAAAATTGCAAGCATCCAATTTCTCCATTTCACTCCAAATCCCATTTTTTCCAGTGTTTGAAGTAAGAAGTTCCAGTTGATTGTGTCAAATGCCTTTTCAAAGTCTAGTTTGAGTATTAGATCCCTGCTCTGGCCTCCTTGAATACTATGTACCACCTCATTCGTAAGAAGAATGGTGTCTGCTATTTGTCTACCTTGAATGAAAGCCGACTGTTCTTCCGCAACCAATCTTGGAAGTGTCATTTTGAGTCTGTTGGCCAACAGCTTGAGTAAGATCTTCATTGAGCAATTTATTAAGCTGATTGGCCTGTAGTCTTCAATGCATACAGGCTGATGTTTTTTCGGAATGAGAGCTATGAAAGAGGAATTAAGACCATTTGGAAGTGTAGACGAGTTGTAGAATTCTTGGAATGCTGCATATAGATCACTTTCGATTGCGCCCCACAAAAACTTGATATATTTCGCATTGAATCCATCTGGTCCCGGTGCTTTACTTGGATCTATCTGGTCTAAAGCCAATAAAATTTCATGCTTGTCAAATTCCTCTTCCAAGCGCTGTGCTTCAGCATTTGAGATGTCTGCTAGCGCAAGATTTCCAATGCCTAAGCAAGATTCAATCTTGCTTGCACAGAATCGATTTTTGAAGTGTTTTGCGAAGATTTCTTTAACCTCTGACGGCTCTGTTATCCAACTGCCTTCATGCCAAATGCCTTGGATATGATTTCTATTGTTTCTTCTCTGTATCTGGGCATGAAAGTATCTCGAGTTCGAATCTCCTTCTGCTATCCATCCTGCTCTCGATTTTTGTGCTAGAATGGATTCTCTTGCAATGTATTCTTTTCTGAGATTTGCCTCAATGATGCTCCTTTCAGTTGGGGTGTTCCTTTGATCACACTCATTTAGTTGTGTTTCCAGCTTAGTGATGTTTGAGTCAACATTCCCATTAACTCTTAAATTCCATTCCTGGATTTCCTTTCTTAATCCCTTTAGCTTACCATGTACTCCCATGATCTCACCACTACTTTTAGCCATTAAGCCCTGCAGATGTTTTATGAACTCTGGATCTGTAAGCCAAATATTGAACGGCTTTGTTGGTTTGGGACCCCAGTTGACTCGCTCTTTTTCATATAGGAGTAGGCCTACATGATCTGAGGATTTCCTTCCCACACCTTTTAGGTACCAACTGTGGTTCGATGCACTCCCTGTTTTGATCAATGCTCTGTCAAGCCTACTGCACTTTCCTTTTGGCCCATACCATGTAAAATTATAGTTGTTGATAGGTAAATCCCACAGGTTGTTGCCGTTTATTATGCTGTTGAGCCAGTTTGAGTCCCTATACCTATAGCTGCAATTTGAACATTCTGTTGCCTATCTAATGCTGTTAAAATCCCCCATTATGTAGAAAGCTTCATCTGGGAAAGTGTCCAATATGATCTGTATTTTGCTCCATATTTCTACTTTCAGCGCATATCTATGTGGTGCATAGATGTTGATGTAGTTCCTTGTCATGTTGACGATTCCTACTGTGATCCCTCTCACCCATATCCAATTTAGCTCAGATTTGCTATTGAGCAACTTGAACTTACTTGACTCCCATGAAACTAATAAGCCCCCTGATAATCCTAACGCCGGAGATCCCACCCAATCATGTGATAAGCTATCCCACACTGAATCTTTCTCTAATCCTCATAGAGCCTGACATTTGGATTCTTGTATGAAGATCATTGTCGGCTCTAGTTTTGAGATAAAACTCCTAAGATTTCTTTTTGCAGTCAAGTTGTTGAAGCCCCTAATATTCCAACTTAGAATGGAAAAATTATCTCTGTTATTTTGACAATTCATACTAAAATTTCTTTTTCCAAACCTAAATTGACCCTTATGGTTTTCCTGGCAACTTCTTTATCCACATTGATTGATATCCCCATCAAATCTGAAACTTCTAGAATTTCATCTACTAAATCTTGATTTTTGGGAATTTGCATTGAGTTTACCTGTTGCTTAGATGTTGTATCTTTGACTTTCAGAAGTCTTGAGTTAGCCTTCTTATGCTTGGCAATTTCCAATTTCCTCTTGCGTGTCGTATCTTTTTTCCTTGATTTGCAGACATAGTCAAAGTAGTTGCATGATCTTGCTATTTTTCTCGGGCGTCCTAATCTTTTACCCAAGGAAAGGCTTTTTAGAATGCTGGGGAATTCCTCATCAAAGATTTCTTCTTCTACTTGAGTGCTATTGATTTCTTCCTCAATTGTTTGTAATGGTCTTGGGAACGATTTATCCAAATCAGAATCCAGAGAGCTATGATCTGTGATGTCTGGTGATGATCTTTCCCCTGTTCTTGCCTTCCAGATGTTGCAAGTTGGGCTTAAGTTGTTTGTGAACTGACTATCTTGGACATTAATAGGTACGACAGTAGGTTCCATGGGTACTAGATGACCTTGCATTGGTGGGGCTTCCTCAAATGTTTCCTCTAGACCTTCCTCTTGGTTAGTCCTGGAGTTGTTGTGAATGTCTTCTTCCAAATGATGCTCTTTCTGTGGAGTGACTAGTTCCTGCTCTGCTCCTTCTTCTGAATCCATATTCGAGATTGATGAGTAGTCTTCTTGATCCTCTTTGTCCTCCGGACGTTCTTCTGAGTTTCTCATTGGTGATTCCATATCTCTTCCATCAAAGCAAGTTTTTGATTCCTTGATTTTTACCCAGAAGCTTTTTTGATTTATTATTACTTTTACGGTTTCTTCAATGTCCAGGACCTTGTGGGTAGAAATACAAATCTTTGGCTTCTGAATCATTCCACAAATAGATTTTATGAAGTTTGTTGAGATAATGTGACCCCAATCTCCAATAATTCTTTGCCAGTTCTTTAGATTCCATGTTGAGACAGGAAGTCCATCACAATAAATCCAACCTATTCGGGGGGAACCAGGTCAAGGTGGGTGACTTCACTTATCTGCCAAAACCATTTCTTGAGTAGGTGAATCAGCTGCTCATCCATGTCCTCCTTTGATGAGAATGTGATAAGGAATTTCCTGTGAGAAATTCCCTTTACTTGAATATGCGTTAGCCCTTGTAGCCATATCTTCTCTTGAAGTATGTCTGCCCATTCATTCTCGTGCGTCTTACCGATGACACTTCTTTGCAGTTCTTGAGCAATTTTGTCATCCACCTCTAAATTAATCGTTCGAAAAGCTGGTTGCGTTTCGATGTGATCCTCTCCATTCTTTTGATATGTTGAACCTTGCCTCTGCGGATCATTCCTTGAGTTGTTAGAGTAATGGCGATTTTCACGAACACTCAAGTTCAATCTTATTAATAGTCTTTTGCCCAAGAATTCATTGCCATTTAGGTTCTTGACCAGATCTCCTGCTTCTACTTTGTCCTTCATTTGAATGAACCCATATCTGTTGTCACGAACATCTCTTCTTTTTAGAAGAATTATGTCATGAATATTGTATCCCCTGAAGAAATCCCATACTTCACGCGCCCTAGCTTGTGGTGGGAGATTGAAGAGAAATAGAGTCGCAATCTTTGGAGTAGTGTGGTTTCTATAATCCGCACCATCTCTTGCTTGTCCTCTTGAGCTATTACCCTGAATGTTTGTTCTCAGTACTTCTGCATAGGTGCTCCCTTTATTGGCTGTGTATTCATGTGTATCTGCATAGGTGCTCCCTTTATTCGCTGTGTATTCATGTGTAGCTCCATACACTCCTGTTGCCGGAATTGATACTCTTTTCCCTCTAGTATCTCTACCTATTGTGAACCAACCCTCTTGACTATGGCCTCCATCTCTATCCTCCTGACAATGATCTCCATATCTGCTTCTCTATCTTGATTGGTTTCGAAAATTTGAATTTTGAAAATTTGAACTTCTCTCACCTCTCACCTCTCTCCTATCTCTCTCACCTCTCATCAGAGCAAAGTTTTCAATAACTTTTATCATTGACTTCTAACTTATATTTTATTAATATTTTAAATCATGTGAAAGTAAATATATTAATTTTTTTTTTGCTAAATAAATATATTATTAATAGAAAGTAGTTAAGAATGGTTCTTAAAATTGAGTAGAGAGAAGAGGTTCCAAAACTTTTTAAGAATCACTAAAAAAAATAAAATTCATTTTTTTTATATTCTTTATTTTTTGACGTAAAAACTCATTTAAGGGTCCTTTAAAGATGTTTGTAACACGTTTTCGATTTTGGATCGTGAAATGGGTTAAGGACAATCACTTTGAAGCAATAACTTATATTCGTGTTTATAATGAATTGGGAATTGAACTTTGACATTAAATTAAATACTGTAATTGATTTACCTAAAATTGTAAGATGTTGGAAAAAGAATTTATTAAATTTTTTTATTATATTCTACCAATGTCGTGTCACGATAAAAGGCAGCATTTTTAGATGTTTTCAGTCGAAAGTTACATTCACAATAGTGACCGTACGTTACCTTCCAATTCCAAGTCTAATCACTTTTTGAAAAAAAAAAAATTCCATGTCTAATCACCAACAACAATAATTAAATAAAATACTACTTGAACATGGCTTTTATTTACCAGATACTAAATATAGAATTGAGTTAAAATTTCATTAAGTACTCTAAAAGGGAAAAGCGAAAGACGATATATAGTGTTTAATCATTATTAACCTAGTGTTTAATCATTATTAACCATTTAGTTATATTTTGGGTTCAATGCAAATTTAAATGTGGTCACGTTCTACATATAACTAGCTTAAAACCAGTGCGATGCACAGAATTCTTTTTATATTATATTAAATTTTTTATTAATTTTTTTAAATACAAATTTTGGAGACCTAAATATTTAAATGAAATGTTGATCATAATTATATAAATGTTATGCGTTATATTTCTAGAAAAAGAAAATTTTAGTTAAAAAATATAGAAAATGTGATAGGTTTTAATTGAAAAGGTAATAAATTAGTATTTATCAGTAATTATAAAATTGTTATTTTGTTTTATTAAATAGAATGCCCGTGATATAATTGGAAAAAGAGAGGATTTAGTTAGAAAAAATTAAAAAGATAATATATTTTAGGTGAAAAGGGTAATTGATTAGTTTATAGTAATTATAATTTAATTATGTTATTTTACAAAATAAAATTGCTCGTAATGTTTTTAGAAAAGGAGAAATTAATGTTACCCGTGATATTTTTAAAGAAGAATTTTAGTTAGATAATATAGGAAAAAGATGATACGTTTTAGCTAAAAAATATAATCGATTAATATTAGTATTATATTATTATTATTTAATTTTATTAAATAAAACCGTCCGTGATATAATTGAAAAAAATAGAGATTTTAATTTGGAAAAATAGAAAAGGATAACGTGAAAATTAAAAGGTGGCATACTTTAGGTGAAAAAGGTAATTGATTAGTTTATAGTAATTATAATTTAATTAATATTTTACTAAAATAAAATTGCTCGTAATATTTTTAGAAAATGAGAAATTAATGTTACCCATGACATTTCCAAAAAAGAGAATTTATTTAGAAAAAATAAAAAAAATGATACGTTTTTAGCTGAAAAGGTAATCGGTTAATTAATAGCATTATAGTATTATGATTTTATTTTTATTAAATTGAATCGCCCGTGATATAATTTGAAAAAGAGAGGTTTTAGTTAGAGAAAATAAAAAAAGTAACTTGTTTTGGCTGAAAAAGGTAACCCGTGATATAGTTGAAAAAAAAATTATTTTAGTTAGAAAAAAGAAAAAAGATAAAAAATTAATTTATTAGTTAACAGTAATTATAATTTGATTTTTAATTAGATAAAATATAAACGATATTATATTTTACATGAAAAAGGAAACTGCTTAGTTACTTAAAAAAAGGTAACATGTTTAACCTGAAAAAGTAGATTGATTAATAAAGTAAACATTTTAGTTAAATGAAATATAAAAGAAGATTTTTAAAGGTAACTCGTGATATAATTGGGAAAAAAGATATTTTAGTTAGAGAAAAGATAAAAGATAATTTGAATGAAAAATTAATTAATTAGTTTATAGTAATTATAATATGCTTTTTAGTTAGATAAAATATAAAAGATATTATGTTTTACCTGAAAAAGGAAACTGCTTAGTTATTAAAAAAAAAAGAAAATGTAACATGTTTAACCTGAAAAAAGAAATTGATTAGTAAAACAAAAATTTTAGTTAGATAAAATATAAAAAAAAAAGATTTTATCTATAATTAAGTAAGGGTAAATAAGTAAAATCAACATGTACCAACCAACCAACCAAACTTTTAATGTTTCGACTTTTATATAATAGTATAGATTTGCATTAAAAAATTATATTACATAATATTTCTATAAATTATTTATTGGCACAAATATTTTTCTAAAATATATTTAAAATTGTGTTGACAACAATACCTTTAAACTAAGAAATGTTTTGAACTTTAAACAAGAACTTCATAGTACAGTTCCGAATTGTTTTACTTTACAATTACGGAGGACAACAGCAACTTTTATTTTTTAGAATTTCTTGGTTTTCGAGTTTATTAGAATAGAACTTATTTTTCGTGATCATCGAGGAACTTTTGTTAAGGGCAAGACAATTTGTTTTCGAATGGTTAGTACCGTTATGGAGGTTGAAGCTTTGGCCTTGCAGGAAGGTATTATTTGGATTCTTTCTCTACCTTATCAAAGAGGTATGCGTTAATTGTTTCTAGATTAGGTTTGTCAGTTTAATTTGTTAAAGCTAGATTGTCAAAACACATTATCGTCTCCTCGTTAGAGACTGTTTTGCAGGAAGGTATTACTTGGATTCTTTCTCTGCCTTATCAAGAGATATGCGTTAATTGTTTCTAGATCAGGTTTGTCAATTCAGTTTGTTAAAAGGCAAGCGAACAAAATAACCCATTTGATGGCTCGTTTACCTTGTTCGTTAGATTGTCAAAACACATTATCGTCTCCTCGTTGGAGACTGTTTTGCATGATATTGCTTAGTGAGAATAGTTCTTTTCTTCAAAAAAAAGAACTTGATCATAATTAAACTAATCACAATTAATAAGCTTCAACTAGATTAATCAAATGCATATCATATTTGGAAACATGTCATGTATCTCATTTTAAATGATAGATTTCAAATTAACATGATTTGAATCATCATTTTAAGTTCTCATATTTATGTTAGTATTTGAATATTTAGGTGAAATCCAAATCAAAATGTCATTTTACTAAATTCAGAATTTCAAACGGCTTACGACATACTTACGATATGAACAATTAAATCATGTGTCAAATATACTGAAATAAGGAAGAGGAGATCCTAAGCAAGAAACGTCCAAATTAATATCTTTATAAAGGGGTCCGTTTGGAAAATCTTATTATTCAAAAATAAATTATTTATTTTGAAAAAAAGTTAGAAAATATGTATTTTTTTCTGAAATAAATAACTCATTTTTGCAAGATAATGAATATTAAACTCCCCCTACACAATTTTCTCTAAAAAAAAGTATGTAAATACGAATTTTTTTTCCGAAATAAATAACTTATAAATTCATATTAAAATTTGTCAAACGGACAAAGACGTTGTCCTTTCAAATCACAAAGAGCAGTAGTTGTCTCGTTTTCTTACCGAGATGCCCACATAGCTTTGAATAATTGTCCAATACTGGACAAGATATCATGGGTGTTTGGCAAATCTGCCATACAACTTATAAGTTACTTATTTTGGGAAAAAATTCGTATTTACATAAATTTTTTTAGAGAAAAATGTGTATCGGGAATTTAATATTCGTTATCCTACAAAAATAAGTTACTTATTTCAGAAAAAAGTACATATTTCCTAACTTTTTTCCAGAATAAGTAACTTATTTCTGAAAAATAAGATTTCCCAAACGGGCCCATCATGTCATCCAAAAGCTGATAAATTCAAAAACGTTGCAAGCTAAGAAAGTACATTTAGAATCGGATCTGTCGCAAGGTAGAATACAAACATGATACTATGATCACATGGTTTTAACATATTCCATGAAATTTTAGTACTTTCAAATAGATTTTCGGGGAGTTGAAGAACATTGGTTTTCTTCTCAAATAATTAAATGTACATACTTTAAAAATGAGTACTATTTATTCCAACAAATATCCGGTGAATGAGAATGGAAACTAGGATTCGAAAAGATTTGTTAATGGAATACAAGTTGGTGAGTGAGAAAATTTATATAGATTAATTTGTCTTTAACTATTTGAACTTATATTTTAACTAGTCGATAAAGCCGCGCTTCGCGGCGGCGTTAAAATATTTTTTTAAAAATTCAATACATTTACGTTATATTATAATATTAATTTAATTATAAATTCTATAATTTATTTTACTTTTATTTTACTTATTTTACCAATAGAACTCTTAATCTATTTTTTCTAGTAGATAAAGCCGCGCTTCGCGGCGGCTTTACAATATTTTTTAAAAATTTAATAAATTTATGTTATATTAAAATATTAATATTAAATTTTAATAACTACATAATCTTTTCTAATGAATCAATTTTTTGTTGAACATGATTCTTTCGATTGAGCCGCTTTCTCGTTAAAACCGAAATCCAAACTTTAACATATAATATAAAGACTTATATAATAATTTTTATCCATAAAATCGAACAGTAAAAATTAAAAAAATTATGTCATCAGTATCAAATTCTAATAGCTAATATAATCTTATCTAGTGAGCCGTCATCCCGTTAAATACGTTTCGAGCCGCTCTTATTTGAAATCGAAATTTTAACTTCATCATATAAAGAGAGTAAATCCTAATTTTTATATTCTTTAAACTTACAGCTTCCGCATGGGAATGTCTTTCTGTTATGTTAACATATCAAAAAAAATTAAATACAAAGACTTTTCGTTACGGGAATAATATTAAATTTGTGTACATATTTTTCTAATGCAAGTATAACTATGTTGTATAAAAAAAATTAAAATAAAGGATTTCTAAGAAAAAAAATATTTAGTTTTAAAAAGTTGTATAAGATGTATCTACCGTACTCATATTCTATTTCAAATAAAACATTGTATTATATGTATTCCTTATATATTCAATCATTTTTTTACGGCCTTCTCTAATGAACCGTTTTCTCCTTAAATACGATCGTTACTATTGATCCGCTCTCTGGTTAAAATCAAAAACATAAGTTTTACATATATCACTTGTATGCATGATAGTGTTTATCCATAAAATCAAATTCTAAAAGTAAAATAAAATTTATCATACCAATGTGATATTTTAATAGCTAATACAATTTTTTATAGTAAGTCGTCTTCCCGTTCAACACGTTTCGAATCGCTCTCATTTGGGATTGAAATTCCAACATATTATTGATGATACTTATCTTACATAACTACTTACTCCTTAAAATCAAAACCTAAAAAATAGAGCGAATTCTAATTTATACTTATTCTAGACTTTCTAAAAATTAGGGAGTTTTAGAAAATGAAAACACATCTTATTTTTTTTTTATATTATAGATATTCATGTATTTATTTAAGATTCCTACATGACATTGTTTTTTTTATTAAGTTAATACATCAATTATTTTCTTTTTAAAAAACAATGACTTTTTATGACAATAGTATTGGATTTATGAATAAATTTTCCTAATAAAAGTATAATTAATTTTTATAAAAAATATAATTTTAGAAGATCGTACTTTTTATAAAATATTTAATTAAATGTCTGCTCTATATATTCAAACATCTATTTTACTTCTAATAGAACTTTTATTTATATATTTTTTCTATAAATTCGAACTCTTTTTCTCTATAAATTCGAACTCTTATTCTACTTCCAATAGAACTTTTAATCATATGCGTTATAAATACTTATTCTACTTCCAATAGAATTTCTAATCATATGTTTTCCCTATAAATTCAAACTTTTCTCTATAAATTCGAACACACATTCTACTTCTAATATGTTAAAAACACATATTCTACTTCTAACAGAACTTTTATTTATATGTTATTTTCTATAAATTCAAACTCTTGTTCTCTATAAATTCGAACTCTTATTCTACTTCCAATAGAAGTTTTAATCATATGTGTTATAAATATTTATTATACTTCCAATAGAACTTTTAATCATTTGTCTTTCATACTCTATAATTAATTCGAACATCTATTCTACTTCTAAAATGTTAAATGATATATCTCTACTTGTAATAGAATTTTTATTTATATGATTTTTTTATAAATTCAAACTCTTATTATCTATAAATACGAACTCCTATTCTACTTCCAATAGAACTTTTAATCATATGCATTATAAATACTTATTCTACTTGCAATAGAACTTCTAATCATATGTCTTACCTATAAATTTGAACTCTTCTCCTCTATAAATTTGAATACATATTCTACCTCTAATATGTTAAATGATATTTTTATATTTATAAGTATTTATAATTCTAAAATTCTAGAAAATTAGAAAAATAAATTGATACGATCTTAGAGCGCCACCTATGCGCCCGCGTATCCTCCTTTATATATATATATATTGATTGATTTTCTTAAATAATCATATCAAGACTTTTTAAAAAAAATCCAAATACACGGAACTACGGAAGCATCATAAATGTCTGTTTATACTAATATTTTTTTATTACATAGCAAATATGGGTAAATTCTTTATTCACGTGTAACCCAAGGTCATGTACCCTTTGGAAAAATGGTTACTTATTTACAGCATCTTACGTATTAAATTTTAAAACATGAATTTTGGAGGCTTACTTTTTTATATGAGATGATTTGATAATAATTATATAAATGTTATTCGTAATATTTCTAGAAAAGGAGGGATTTAGTTAGAAAATATAGAAAAGATGATAGGTTTTAGTTAAAAAGAATAATCAATTAATTATTAGTAATTATAAAATTATTACTTCATTTTATTAAATAGAATATCCGTGGTATGATTAGAAAAATAGAGAATTTAGTTAGTGAAAATTAAAAAGACTATATGTTCAAGGTGAAAAAGATAATTGATTAGTTTATACTAATTATAACTGAATTACGTTATTTTACTAAATACAATTGCTCGTAATGTTTTTAGAAAATGAGAAAATAATATTGTCCGTGGTATTTCTATTATAAAAGGGATTTTAGGTAGAAAATATAGAAAAGATAATATATTTTAGCTGAAAAAGGTAATCAGTTAATTAAAAATTTTATAATATTATTAGTTTATTTAATTAAATAGAACCGTCCATGATATAATTAAAAAAAAAATTAGTTAGAGAAAATAGAAAGGTAACGTGCATGATTTATGTGGAAAAAGTAATTGATTAGTTTATATTAATTATAATTTAATTATGTTATTTTACGAAATAAAATTGTTCATAGTTTTTAGAAAATGAGAAATTAACGCTACCCGTTATATTTCTAGAAAAAAAGGGAATGTAATTAGAAAAAATAGAAAAGATGATATATTTTAGCTGAAAAGGTAATCGGTTAATTATTAGTATTATAATATTATTATTTTATTTGTATTAAATAGAAATGCCTGTAATATAATTAGAAAAATGGAGGTTTTAGTATGAAAAAAGAAAAAAGGTAACGTGTTTTGCTGAAAAAAGGTAACCGTCCATGATATAATTGGAAAAAAATGAGATTTTAGTTAGAGAAAAGAGAAAAGGTAACGTGTTTTGACTGAAAAAGGTAATTGATTAGTTTATAATAATTATATATAATTATGTTATTTTTTAGCTGAAATGGTAATTGGTTAATTATTAGTATTGTAATATTATTATTTTTTTTATTAAATAGAAACGCCTGTAATATAATTATAAAAATGGAGGTTTTAGTAAGAAGAAAGAAAAAAGGTAACGTGTTTTGCTGAAAAAGGTAACCACCCATATTATATTATATAATATAATATGTTTTAGCTGAAAAAGGTAATCAGTTAATTAAAAATTTTATAATATTTTTAGTTTATTTTATTAAATAGAACCGTCCGTGATATATTTAAAAAAAAATAGTTAGAGAAAATAGAAAGGTAACGTGCATGATTTATGTGGAAAAAGTAATTGATTAGTTTATAGTAATTATAATTTAATTATGTTATTTTACGAAATAAAATTGTTCATAGTTTTTAGAAAATGAGAAACTAACGCTACCCGTTATATTTCTAGAAAAAAAGGGAATGTAATTAGAAAAAAAAAAAGAAAAGGTGATATATTTTAGCTGAAAAGGTAATCAGTTAATTATTAGTATTATAATAATATTATTTTATTTGTATTAAATAGAAACGCCTGTAATATAATTAGAAAAATGGAGGTTTTAGTATGAAAAAAGAAAAAAAA
Organism: Kitagawia praeruptora; assembly: GCA_037693485.1. Lineage (NCBI taxonomy): Eukaryota > Viridiplantae > Streptophyta > Magnoliopsida > Apiales > Apiaceae > Kitagawia > Kitagawia praeruptora. Next base: position 23,134,639 of record CM075350.1, on the reverse strand, counting down.
GGTAACGTGTTTTGCTGAAAAAACGTAACCGTCCATGATATAGTTGGAAAAAATGAGATTTTAGTTAGAGAAAAGAGAAAAGGTAACGTGTTTTGACTGAAAAAGGTAATTGATTAGTTTATAATAATTATATATAATTATGTTATTTTTTAGCTGAAATGGTAATTGGTTAATTATTAGTATTGTAATATTATTATTTTTTTTATTAAATAGAAACGCCTGTAATATAATTAGAAAAATTGAGGTTTTAGTAAGAAAAAGAAAAAAGGTAACGTGTTTTGCTGAAAAAGATAACCATCCATATTATATTATATAATATAATATGTTTTAATTGAAAAAGGTAATCAGTTAATTAAAAATTTTATAATATTATAAGTTTATTTTATTAAATAGAACCGTCCGTGATATAATTAAAAAAAATTTAGTTAGAGAAAATAGAAAGGTAACGTGCATGATTTATGTGGAAAAAGTAATTGATTAGTTTATAGTAATTATAATTTAATTATGTTATTTTACGAAATAAAATTGTTCATAGTTTTTAGAAAATGAGAAATTAACGCTACCCGTTATATTTCTAGAAAAAAAAAGGGAATGTAATTAGAAAAAATAGAAAAGATGATATATTTTAGCTGAAAAGCTAATCGGTTAATTATTAGTATTATAATATTATTATTTTATTTGTATTAAATAGAAACGCCTGTAATATAATTAGAAAAATGGAGGTTTTAGTATGAAAAAAGAAAAAAGGTAACGTGTTTTGCTGAAAAAAGGTAACCGTCCATGATATAATTGGAAAAAGAGAGATTTTAGTTAGAGAAAAGAGAAAAGGTAACGTGTTTTGACTGAAAAAGGTAATTGATTAGTTTATAATAATTATATATAATTATGTTTTTTTTAGCTGAAATGGTAATTGGTTAATTATTAGTATTTTAATATTATTATTATTTTTATTAAATAGAAACGCCTGTAATATAATTAGAAAAATGGAGGTTTTAGTAAGAAGAAAGAAAAAAGGTAACGTGTTTTGCTGAAAAAGGTAACCATCCATAACATAATTGGAAAAAGAGAGATTTTAGTTAGAGAAAAGAGAAAAGGTAACGTGTTTTGACTGAAAAAGGTAATTGATTAGTTAATAGCAATTTTATATAATTAATTAATTTTTTTTAAACAAAATTGCTCGTAGTATTTTTAAAAAATAGAAATTTTAGTTAGATAAAATGTAAAAAATATTCTATTTTAAATGAAAAAGGAAATTATTTAGTTATTGAAAAATAGAAAAGGTTATATGTTTAAACTGAAAAAGGAAATTGATTAATAAATGAGAAATTTTAGTTAGATAAAATATAAAAGATATTGTATTTTACTTAGAAAAGGAAATTATTTAGTTCTTGAAAATAGAAAAGATAATATGCGTAACCTAAAAAAGGAAATTGATTAGTTAATAGATTTGTAATTGAGTAAGGGTAGTTAGGTAAATTCAATAGGTACCGTTGAACCAAACTTTTAATGTTTCGGCTTTTATATAATAGTATAGATTTGCATGTTAATAAAAATTATTTTTTATTATAATAAAAGTAAAAAATATAATAAAAGAATATTACTTAGATATTACTAATTACATAATTAAACATAAAACATGCGTACTTTGAATTTTTAGAATTTTGTTTTCTAATTGTGAATGGAGTAGGTACATTAATAAAAGAAAAATACATAATGATTTATTATAATAAAAAATCAACCAAAATCAATTTAGTATCAATAATTTTCATTAACGGGCTTAACAAGCCAACCCACATGCTAAGTGTCCCACTAAACTATAAAGCCAACCTACATGCCCACATACTAACTGTTCCATTAAAGTATAAAATTGACATACATGAATAACATATATGGAAGAATAAATATATATTTATTTAGAAAGAATCATTTATATGTAGTCCAATGGAGAATCATAACAAAAAATATATATTTATATTTTTTTTTGAATGAAAAATAATTATAAATTTTAGTTGAAAAACTAAAAATGAAATTATACAACTTTGCTTTTAAGAAAATTATCAAAAAATTAATAAAATAATCCAAAGCAATTCTACCAATGAATCAAATTTATCAAAAATAATTTTAATGTAGAATCAAATTCAAATCACATTTTTTATTCAAATTTTATATGTTAAATTAATTATAAATTTTATATGTCGTTAATATTTTACATTAGAATCAAATTTTATGTTTTTAAAATTTTTATTTGTAACTTATTGATAAAATTTTATAGTGGAATCAATGATTCTCTCGAAGATTGTATATAAAAAGATTGTTTATAGAACAATAGCCAACGTATACAATGTTAATATATATTGGTAGATTCACAAAAATAGTATGTCAAATACAATATGAAAATATTAATATTAAATTTAATATTTAAGTGGGTTCTATTTTACATAATTGCCTTTTTTTGTGTTATTTCAAATTTCAATTAATTTACTTTTACATTTACAAAACTAAAGAAAAAAATGGTAAAAATTAAGATCAACAATAATGAAATGATTCATCATTTATTGATTCAATAAATTAGTATTTAAAATTAAATTTAAACTATGTATCGTACAAGATAATATAAAACTCATTACATATGTATATTTATATAGTAGCACATTATAAAAAAAATAAACACTCTTATATAAAAATCCTTTTTTATACCTAAAATACTACATCTTCTAAATTTATTAGCTAATTTACTATTTCTTGAAAATATATGTGAAAATTACAATTTGCAATCAAATGCAATTTTATTTTTTACAATTTGTAGCAAAAAATAATCAAATATAATTAATTTTTTTGTTTTTCTGAAAACTAACAAAAATTACTTTTGGTTACATCCGAGTTTCCATGATTGCAAAATCGTAATTTTTCAAAAAAAAAAAACCATAAATCATATTTTTTGCAAAATAATAAATAAAACGTATTTTGCAAATAAAAATATTGTATTCATAAAACAACCGTCCCAATTTACATGTACCTTTTGGAAAAAATACGAAAGGTTGATTGTATAAGGTTTTTAAATAAATAATCTTTATAAATGTATTGAAAAATGAGAATAGAGTTAAGTTTTAAAGAAGTCAAGTATTGAAAATATAAATATAGGGGTAATTTTGAAAAATTATTCTTAAATTTGTATAAAAAGAAGAGATATTTGTATGGAAAGAAGAGGGGACAATTTTTTTTTTTTTGGGAGGAGGGAGTACATTCGAACACTTCATATTTTTTAAAAAAGAAATGGATTGTTAAAATTTGAATTATAAAACTTAACAAATATAACATTTAATATCTTTAAAATTATAAAATCAAATGTAATACTGAATTCAACATATAATCCTACATTTTGTAAAAAATAGTTAAAAATAATGTATTTCAAAATACCTCTAGAAAAACAACTACATTAGAACACTTCATATATTTATTTTAAGAAATGCGTTGTTAAAAATAAAATTTACATGTACATCATATCATATTTAATACTAAGATTTTATCAATTTCATTTTAATTTTTGGTTTGTTCATGCAAAAGACTAACTATTGCGAAAATTATAAAAAGCATAGGAGGAATTTTATGACAATATTTGATCGTCAAGTTACTTGTACCATGCGGGTATTTTAATAATTTATTTCAAATATTATTAAATTTTTAAATTGAAGAGTGTGATGGGATTACTAGGTTATTTCTTCCTCATTTCCTAAATTTATTGAAAACTAAAATTACATATAATTCTATGAATTTGTAATTTTCTTATATATTTAGTTTTTGGTAATTATACATAATTGTTAAATTATTACTGAATTAAATCTTATTTTGTTCAAATCATATTTTTAAAATCCAAAGTAAAGTGAACATTTAAAGTCTAAGAAATATCATATTTATTTTAGCTCTAATAAATATTTTTCTTAAATTTTTTAAATACAAGAATTTTTTTATTTAATAAAATGTTATAATAGTATCTACTAAAATTTCAATTAATACAATATTAGTTAATATTAGAATATAATCATTTATAGATATGTATTCCTTCAATTATTTATGAAAACTATTAGCAAAATCATTATTTATTATTAAATTATAAAATATTTGTTAAATATAAATAAAATTAATTCAAGAAGAACTCAGCTATTACAATACATATAATTTTTTAAAAAGAAAAATAACAAAAAGTTAAACTAGATAAAATTTCCAAACTAACAAACATTTATAATTGGCATGTAGACTAAAAGTAAAAAGGTTAAATAAATTAATCATATTCTTTATCTAATAAAAAAAGGTATATTTTGTGTATACTAAAAGGATGAATAATATATGTGTACTGTTAAAGTTTTAGGATCCGATTCCAAGCAATTATTTACATTTATTATAGTATATTTTACTTTTAGTGAATCTTATTAAAATTATAAAATTTATATTATAAATAATATATGGAATGTTTAAATAAATGATAGAAAATGGATGGTGGGAATAGGTAATGATAACATGAATGAAGGATAGTTAAAGAGGTTAAATTAAAATGAGAATGATATTACTTCCCCAATAATAAAGATATGATTAACCAAATTAATGTTTCAGTTTCATATAATGAAATTACCAATCTAAGCACAAAATTTCGGATTAAATAATTAATTTCATTTAACTAAGTTTATTAATAATGAATTAAATGTCTTTTAAATTAAGTTAATAATAATTTTATAAATTAATAATGTTATTTCGTCAAACTAAATTCCTATAATTTAGATTTATTAATATTCAATTATGATTCTATTACAATTACAAGTTGTTAGTTAAAATAAAATCATCATAAAATTAATATATTTTTAATATCATGATCCTACAATTACATTCCATATGAATGTCTTAAACCGTTTTTATTATATAAAATAAGTAAAATTGGCTAACATCATAATAAAATTTGTATATATTAAGAAAAACAACTATTGAAAAATCAAAATACTTTATATAAAAATTAATTCAAAAAATCCGTGTATGCTAGTATATTAAATAAAGTAGATATCACTCCAACTACATTTAATTTAGATATTTTTTTTTTTTTTTGACAAAATGCAACTTCATTACTCCATCAAAATACAAAACTTCACATTGATCGGAACAGATCTCCAATCAAAACTACGATCAGGATACATATGAGACACACGAATATTCGAGCCGACATATTCGCAGATGGTTTAATAAAATACAACTTAATGTTGTTCATACTACTGACTAACTCCCTGCACTCTACAATCACCTTACCCAACCTAGATCGCAAAGGGGCTTTACTTCTTATCAACTGGACTACCACAAGACAATCAGACTCGACCGTGACTACATTCCATGCCATCTGTTTAGCCCAACTCAGTGCCTCTTTGACTGCTAAAGCTTAAATTTGAGCTCGAACTCTTGACATTTTGTTACTACAGGATGAAGGTTACAAACGAACTGTACACTTACTAAGTTTTCAGAACTCGTACTGAATTTGTTAAAGCTTCTCAACTCAGATGCTACTAAGTTTTGAAGTACTTCTAGTATTAGTAGAACATACAGTATGTATTTCTATTTATTGGTCTGGTTTTCAAAAAGACATGTTTAAGGAGTTGATCTTTTATGTAACACTACAGAAAATGACACTTTTTCGTCACTTTCAATTTCTCCTAATAGAGATGCAGGTATCTTAAAATCCAATTTATTCCAATGCAATAGCAGCACCAGATTTGCGTAAAATCCACTTGATTGCTTTACCTTCCATACCCTACTCTTTTTTCTATTTTCTTGCATCCGTTAACTTGAACTGTAAGTATCTGTGGTCCTCTATTGAACCAACAGAAACTATTTCTCTATATATATGTCAATTCTCACATTTCAACCACTAGAGGTATCATGACAGTACTGTGTAACAACTTTTGCAAACACATGAACCACTAGAGTTCTTTCCAAGTAACTCTTCACGAATGGGGAGACAATCTTGTTGTGTGAAGCAAAAGTTGAGGAAAGGCTTATGGTCACCAGAAGAGGATGAGAAATTGTTTAATCACATTGCTAGATATGGTGTCGGTTGCTGGAGTTCTGTCTCGAAATTAGCTGGTAAGTTGAGTTATATAGCTCCCTCGTCTAAGGTTTGTGTACATCTTACCCTCCTGAGACCCTGCTTCCGAGTGGGAAATGCTGGATATTTTTGGTTTGATTTTGTGCTGTGTTGCTAATGCATTATAATTGCAGGCTTGCAAAGGTGTGGAAAGAGTTGTAGACTGAGATGGATAAATTACTTAAGGCCTGACCTCAAGAGAGGAATGTTCTCACAGCAAGAGGAGGATCTTATACTTGGTCTCCATCAGGTTCTTGGAAACAGGTAAACTACCAACAAAATGCTGATGAATATAAATGAAAGTTAAAATCTTTGGTGGATTAATAGAAATGTGTATTTATTAGTAGCGTATTGAAACGGAAATGGCAGGTGGGCTCAAATTGCGGCACAACTACCTGGAAGAACAGACAATGAGATCAAGAACTTCTGGAACTCATGTTTGAAGAAAAAGCTGATGAAGCAAGGTATTGATCCTAATACGCACAAGCCATTAAGTGAGTCTGAATGTAAAGCAACGAATGAGAAGAATTATACAGAAGGAGCTTCTTTACCACAATCATTACAGATTCATCCTCATGAGATTGCACCAATTTCGACAGATAATGGTAATGTGAGATTTGCTGAAGCTTCAAAGGACCCTATGGACAGTAAACCAATCTATGATCCTCTTTTCTTGCTTGAATTCCAAGAAAGAGTTAATCTGCAGGGATACAGTTCCAGTCTCATGGGGCAATTTCAGAGAAACCAGACAATCTATGACCACAACCAGTTTGATGTCAAACCAAAATTTGGCTTTTCTTCCATGCCAAATTTAACAAATTACAATGTTCAAGGTATAGCAGAAACAGAATTTTCTGCAAATTCTGCTTCTACAATGAGTTCAATAATTTTCAATGAAGTGAAGGAAAGTTCAAGTAACAACTCAATTGTAAATAGTACTTCAAATGCTGCACTGGAGTTGGACAAAATGGTGGAGAATGGTAGAAGTGTTACATGGGATGCTGAAAACAGTTTCGAATCATTGTTCCAGTTTGGCGAAATAAAATCTGAAGAAAAAGCAAGTCACTGGCAAGGACAGCTTCAACCTCTTAGTACCGATGATTACATTAGTTATCCGTTATTGTCGGTATCACAAGATTTAGTCGGGGAGAATGCAGATATTTTTCACCCGATATAAATCTTAGATTGAATGGTATTCTCCACAGTATAAATCATCCATATAGATGTTATTAGCACATGATTTCAGCTAAAAAGGTTTGAGATATTAGCTTAGGTGAGTTGTTTCCACTTTTCACACACTATTTCATGTCATTGTTATTTGTAGATACTGTATTTTTACAAGTATTCAATAAGAATTCACAGTTGTGCTTACAGGGATGGGGTCGATGAGTGATCAAAGAAGGCTCGTTGGCTAAGCTAGCAACTCTAGAAATTGTTCATAGCCAGAGTGTACTAAACATAAATGACTGGAAAAATGCTAAATCGTGAAGAGTGAAAAAAAAAATCGCAACCAGGAAGAGGCCAAAAACCAGACCTGCTTGGGAAACAGAACTCTATTCATTGAACCACAAGTAATTTATTTGCTAATTCTCCCGAGTACCCGAATCACCAATAAACCAGCACCAAAAGTTAAACAGACCACAGATAAGTAAGTAGGTCAGATGAAATCTTTAAAACATCAGAAAGTTTTGGAGAAAGATATTGGAACCTTCAAGCAATACTGTTATGCTATACTTTAAGTTAGATATTATACAAAAAATAAACCGCTTTCAGATATGAGTTCATCAAAAGGGGAATGAAAGCTAAAATAAATTCCCCAGCAAAATCTTGTTAAGTGCAGGAAAAATTATGAGTGAATAACAAGTAGATATTTGGTTGAGACGGTAGCAGATCTTGAATGATAATTTTGAGGTAATTTACTAATATGAACAGCATCTCAAGCTGTGCTTCTCGAAAAGTACATCAATAGTTTAAGCTTGACCATAATTGATTACCAATCAACCTAAATGAATAAATTCTTTCACTCTGATTATCTGATGTGAACTATGGTGGTTTTCAGTATGCTACAAGCATCTTAGAAAAAATCTGGGTTTACCCAAGGTTCAGGAGAGAACTCCTGCTTTCAAGATAAATCACTTGTTAAATCGACAAAAAATTTGAGAGACACAAACATAATGAATAAGCGAATTGAAAGACATGGTAGGTTGCTTTGTAGCCACTAATTGTGCAGGCCTAGACGTGCTAGATCATCAGGGAAATTGCAAATCCTCCGCCAGTTGAAAATGTACCAAACACATCTTTTCTAGATTGAAAACTCTGGAATGCAGTATCAGTGTTTGGACAATTTCAACTAGCGGGAGATCTGCAATTTCGTTATCCAGGAGCCAGAAAATTATTTACGACGATAACAAGATCCTTGTTACAGAACATAGAACGCAATGCACGAAACAATGCATCAATCATAACGTCATATAAATGTTTTGTGGATTGCAGTATATGTTCTGTTACAAGGAAAGTAGAACCGTAGAACCAAGAAGCTGATAGCTGGTGAACAAAATCAGTGGGATTAGTGTAACATGTAAGATATATAGTAATCTTTGTATAACAGGCCAGTTGTAGTATAACATAGACTAAAAATAACTAATGCACTTGCCAATCGTCATGCATTGCGTGATCACTCGAGATATTTCTATTTCTTAATCTTAATCTCGCTTTTTTTTTTTTTTTTTTTTTTGCCAAAGTAAAATGCAGATTTCATTAATAACATGAAAGAGGCTCAGTCGAGACAACTCCACAACTGATCATACAACCAGGTTGACAAACAAATGAACGAGCTAAACAATTAGCCGTTTTGTTTCCGGATTGTTTAAACATTTGAATACAAAGATTCTTAAAATTAAAAATGACTTCCATGGCCGTCCGAGCAATCCAGCCTGCATCATTCCTGAAACCAGTAGCTTCACAATTGACCCTCACAATAATTCCGTTGATATAGCAGTGTTCGGATAGAGGTAGCAAATGCCTCATATTATGAACAAACTTTTGTTGTGAAAGGTGAGCACATGCGATTTTCACCACCGTCCCAACCGTACCCCAGCTATCTACATGCCGGAAACCAGCTATAGACATGCCGAAAGAACTAACGATGCGATAAATCCAGATCTCCCAATAAACCATATAATTCATTTTCAATGACGAAGTTGAGGGAGCACTCGCACAGAGCAATACAACTAATAATAAAACAAACATACGACGCATAATGCGTTACTTCGCCTCAAAGCGATACAAATTCAAAAAGTCAAAAATCTCGGATTCACACCAAATTTTGATATGATGTTATGCAAGAGATTTTGAGTCTAAGAATTGTGTTTATTTGTCAAAACGAGCTCTAATCCGAAGCAGATCTGAGAAAATTCAAAAGGAATTTTCAAGATTTAAAGCTCGATTTATTGGATGAAAAACAGTAAAACCAAGATAAGGCTGTAGAGGAGGGGGAGGAAGGGAGAGAGGGAGGAGATTAGAAGAGAGAAGGCCTCCGGCAGGTGGATAAACCACCGCCGGAGGGGAACTGTCTTTTCTTGACTTTTGTTTACAGAGAGTAGTAAGGAGAGAGAAAAAAACTAGTCTCGATATTTAGTTTTTATCTTAATCTCGCTTTTAATTTCAAAACACTGAGAATCTGGTTAAATATAAAACTTTTTCTGCAGATCTACATTTAGGGCTGTATATCAGAACTCTGGTCATACACTCTCCTCCAGCAACACACTTTGCTTCACGCATTCTCATGCGACAAGATCCGCATTATGCTGCTGTGTACTGGTAATCTAATTTAAAATATAATGGCTCTGACAAGATCAGCGACTTTTACTCTTAAGTATATATGCAGTATCAATCAGTCGAATTCTAGGAGGCTCCGGAAATAGGTATGAAGAAGTATATACAAAGGATCCCATCTATCAGCCCGTTTGGCAACCACTTATTTTAAGTCCATAGGGCTTTAAGTGCCAAATGCTCCGTTTGGCTACACCGGCTTTAAGCCGGCTTTAAGTTAAAAAATTGCTTTAAGTCAGAAGTTACATTTAGGTACTTTTGACTTATGACTTATGACTTATTGAGTTTTTTTTTTCCACAATTCTTGTAAAGCTTAAATATCATGAATTTAAAAAATTTTTAAGTCAAATTTCACTTTAAGTCAAAATTATTAAACCCCCATTTAATTTTAAGTAAAATTACCCAAACACTTTCATTCAACTTAAAGTAAACAACTTTACTTTCTCCTTTAAGTTAAAAATACCCCCATTAAGTCAAAAGTAACTTATTTTAAGCAATCCCAAACACCCTCTAAGTTACACCACTTTTCAAATACGTAAACATTTCACTGAACCAAGGTTGCTATAAATAGTGGCGGAGACACGATATCAAGGTGAGCCAAATCCCACTAAGATATCAGGTTGGTTTCACGAGCACTTTTAAGTCCAAAGAAAATGAGGGAGTGTTTGTTCTAGCTTCTCTACGAAGAAAATCTAAAACAGACACCCCCAGTAAAATTTATGCAAGCGAACTACTGGATACCAATGACCATATAACACTCATATGTCATATGGAGGAAGAAGATGGAACCATCTTTGCATTAACAAAACACGAAGACGGAACCATCTTTGGATGAACAACTCATGTGTCGTGTGTGAGAAAAAGGGCATTTCAACCTGTTTTAATTTAACAGAGGCCTTGATGGAGCCATTTCAACCCTTTCTATTTACACAGAGTGTAACATACTTGCATCTACTGGGTACGCATCCCACAAGTTCTTCTACTTATAGTTGTCCCCTACATTACATTGGCCAGTTTAGGAGTAATTCAGATCCACTGTGTCAAAAATTGACATCATCAGTTCTTTAGTTGCTACTGTGATCTTTGGTCAGCTGCTCTGCCTCTGAAATATGAGAATTTAAGAAGCATGCTATAGGTTTTTGCAACCCCAAAATTTCCATATGAAAAGATGTACAAATGCAGTAAACCGACTACTAGCACACATCTTTCATGCTCTACCAACTGGAAAAATCAAACCCCCTGCCCACATGCACTCCCCCAAAATATGAGGCATTTCTGTGCTACAGAATGCAGGGGTACACATAAGATATTAAAATCAAAGAGCTTCTGCGTACAACATCTATAAAGTTGTGCATCCATGATTTTTTTATGATACAATGTCACGGGAAGAAAGAAAAAAAAGTATATGGAACATAGGCAGCTATTTATTTATATATACACTAATCAGAAAAAATTACACCTCAGCACCTCAAAATTAGTACTACTGATTACCATCACTTCATTAATAAAAAACAAACAAAATAAACTAACTTGAGGTAAACAAGGTTCTACTTCAGGTTTGACTTCTAACATAATACCCCAAAAATAAAATGCTACGGAGTAGTTGCTAATACTTGTCATAAGTTACTTTTCACAACAGGCATTAGCACCCTTATTGAAAGAATTCTCACAACAAAGCATTTAAATTACCACATTACTTCTGCAAAAACGGAAGCCAGCACATCATGCATATCTATCTTGGCTAGCAACTTAAACCTGTTTCTCTTCACTTGGAAGAATGAAACAATATGAAACAGATATATGCTTATAAGAAATGACCACTCAGTTTAAAACCAGAAGGAACCATTTTTATCTAAAAAATAAATAAAGGATGACTGCTTCCTCACACCCACCCAAAAATTAGTCAAAATTTCATTCAATTCCATTCTGTTCTGGAAAGCACAACCTTAGCATACGAATACATACTAATACTATGGTAAATTGTACCTCTCGGAAATTCTATTCTTCAATTCAAGTTCTTTTTAAATAATTGACATGAGCACAATCCTTTGCACAAAATTTGAGTTACTAGTAACTCTTATTACTTCAATCTCAATACAAGACTCAAGAGTCAAGACTACAAATAAACATCAAGCAAACACTACTCACGATTACTAACATAAAACAAGCAAATCAGATTCATGAATGTATTAATCAAACAAAACATCCTTAGGAGTCACGGTAACTCCAAACCAATGCCCAATTACATCCCTAACAGTTAATCCACCTACACTGCATTAACAATACACAAACAAACACATACCAACAGCACAACAATTTACGAAAATCACACCAAAGCACCTCAAGTTCCCATCATTTCATCAATCATAAACAAACACGCAATGCCCAATGTTACCCCTAAAAGCCAACACCCCTAAATTGCATTAACAATGCACATATAAGCATCACATTACTCCACCAACATTTCATCAACAATTCACATCAATAGAAAACAAACACATAAAATAACTCAATAATACGTAAATCAAGTGTGCATTCTAAATTAAAACCATCCATAACGAAAAAAATCTGAAACAAAGCTAAATTCATAATCATCATTATGAATAACATCCATAATCAAATTTCAACAAAATTACGACAAAACGCTTAAGCAGTCAACACAACAGCACCGCCAGCCTCCTTAATCTTTTTCTCCGCAATCTTCGAAACAAGTTTGGCTTTCACAACAATCGGGTTCCCCAAACTACCCTTCCCAAGCACCTTAAAATAGCCTAACTGAGCAACATCAAGCACTGGAGTCTTATCATTACTAACATTTTCTTTCACATCTTGTGGGACCATTGACCAAAGCTTATCGATGTTAACAATTGGACAGTAAAATTTGTTACGGAGCTTGTGAAAGTAACGCATACCGACTTTTCCGAAATATCCGGGATGGTACTTGTCGAAGAGGATACGGTGGTGGTGCATTCCTCCGGCGTTTCCACGACCTCCGGGATGCTTGCGGTGTTTTCCGATACGACCGTGGCCGGCGCTGACGTGGCCGCGCTTCTTGCGGTTCTTCTTCAAGCGAGTTGTCATTGTGAGATTAGGGTTTGGAAATGGAGCGGCGAGGAGAGATAGTGTGGGTTTTAGGGTTTGGGGGGTTTATAAATGGGGCTTGAGAACATTTGGGCTTGATTTGATTGAGTTAGAGTTGGGCCTTTTACAAAAATCAAGCCCAATGTACTATAATAATGTAAGTCTTAAATCCCAAGGAGCAAAACAAAAACTTTGTGTTTTGAGTTTGCTAATAAATAAATACTACCATCTTTATAAATTTCGGGATGAGATTTTCGAAAGATTCGTGATAAACTTTATTCGATAGGCTACTTTTTTTTTTTACATTTGATTATAAATTTATCTATTTAAAATAATCATTTATGTATCTATTATATTTATTATATATATTAATATTTGTTTGTTCCTACGGATGTTGAGTATTGTTGTTTTGTAAAAATGAATTATAACTAATGTTTTGTAATATTATAACTATTGTTATATACATTTTTAAGGATTTCAAAATTACATTTTAACCGAGCACATTATAATTATTGCATCACGAATTAAGTAAATTATGAAGAAAAAAATTAAACGTGTCAATTAAGAATTTCAAAAATATCATACAAATTAAAAATAGCTTTCGAAACACTATTCAGTAATAGATGTAGACATTCAATTTTGAAAAGTTATACATTTTTCAATTAAACTCATTAATTTTTAATTTTAAACTTTCATCAGTTTCAATTCCCTGAAACGAGACGACAGTACTATTCATTATATTATATGAATAATTCTAGAACTCCAAATTGGTACCCAAAAATTGCTCTCGAATGATGTGACATAGATGATGTGCAGATTGAAAAATTTTGATTAGGAAGATTAGTGTGAATAGGGTCCATTTTATTATAACCAATTACAATCATACTTTGGTATTTGGGATACCTAGCATTTTCCATTTCAATATATCTATGTAATTTTATTTTTCTTCTCTCAATCATCCTATTTTTGAAAATAAAATTGTGGAAAGAAATTGACCCATATTTAACCTTCCTTTCTATTCTTTTCTTTCCTCAAAAAATCTTGGGAAGACGTTAAAGAAAATAAATAAGAACAAATCTTTCCCTTTCTCTCCAAATTTAAACTAGGTAACATAACGAAAATATTATGCATTGCAAGAAGATGATGATGAATCAAGTAATTAACTAAAGGTTGACATAAAAGATAATTCTATTCTTTGGAGATTCAAATATTCATTTTAACAAAAAACAAATTTATGAAGATTTTGGCTTTCTATATTCTATATGGGAAATATACTAAAAAGGAGCAAAATGGCGTCATTTTGTTATCGTATGCACGATTCCTCAATTGCAAATTGGCAAACATCACAAAGCTAAGTCACATCACTTGTTCTTGAGCTTTCATTCTTCTTCGGAAAGCCCTACATAAACATGATTAACATCACTATAATATATTTCAAAATATAACCACACAGTTAAAAAACCTAAAACATGAGATACAATATAAACAACAAGAAGAAAATACCCCGAGATGGGAAATGATACTCCGAAATTCCGAACGAAGAGGTTGGCCGACGAATGTGTGGAGCCTGATATATAGCTCACTCAAGTGTGGGTAGACTCGAGCTATGACTCTGAAACTAATGCACCTGATGACTCAACATATATGACTCAGATCCAGATATTTCGAAATGTCATTAATGACAAAGTAAGGAAGGAAGCTAAAGAAGCAAGCCCCCCTTAAAAAAAATGGAATGAAACTCTTACCAGGTAGTTCAAATCGACCATTGGACCGAGGCAAGGGTGCCCGTTGTCACCTAAGAATTCCCGGCAGGCTAAGGAAATACCTGAAAAGGGGTCGGGTCTCATAATCAAAAGCATGCAATCCGCCCTAATCAGTAAGGGTCCGGTGAAAGATCTTAATGAAAAAGAGCCAACCCTTCCCTTTCACTAACCCGATCCTGAAAGACTTTCCGGAGTCTTGGTAAACAATTCATGTAAAAATAAAGAAAGATTCATTCACTAGTACAAAAACTACCTTATGCGTCTCCCCATTTTCGTCTGTTGTAGGAGGAACAGACGCATAAAATAGTTTTATGCGTCTGTCAAGCACTAAACAAATGTATATATTAGAAAAAGACATGTTTATACGTCTGTTGTGCTTGAACAGTCGTATAAAGTAGTTTTATACGTCTGTTGGAAAATTATTTGCATCAGTTATTTTACAACAGACGTATATAGTTCAACTATATATGGCTTACCTTTTAAAACAGACGTATAAGGTAAATAAAAAAATTATAAATAAATGTAATAAAAAAATATGAGCGCCCAATTAATATATCCCCTTATATACGTCTGTTTATTTACACCAGTCACATAAACAATAATTAATCAAAACCAAAACCAGAAAACAAATCATATTATTTTACACTTAAAATAGATTACCCCCAATTTACATAACACGATCGACCGCACTTTTTCTCACTCCGAGCCCTAATTCACAAACTGTTACTTGCGTAGAGGTCCCGGAGAGGCAGTTCACAGAATCCCTACATCTACGATTGAGAAATCTAGTTTGATTCACGAAGAAGCCCTAATTCCTTCTTTTGGATTCAGGGTAACTTCCCTCTCACTCTCTTTATCTCTCTCACATATGTGCGTATATATGTGTGTTAATATATGTGTATAGTTGTCAAATGAAATTTAGTTTAGTGGTCAAATGAAATCAAGTTGGTGTTAATGGACTATTTGTGTTAGTTTAAATTAATAAAATTTTAATTTTGTGTCAATATGTGGCCTGGAAATAAATCTTTACATACAAATTACGAAGGTCTGTTTTGATTGATGTGATCAGTATGACTGAAAAAGAGAACATAAATTTATCGCTATATAACCGTATTGATTCTGTTATCATCTAAATTACGAAGAACGACCCTTCTGTTGTGGGTTTTGTTCTTTGGCAATGCATTTTCATTTTCATTTTCTTTAGTTTATGTTGCTCTCTTCTTTCCTCTTAGAGCTTCCTGGAATTATTTTATCAGCACTGATTGTGGACCGGATTGGCCGTAAACTTAATATGGTCTCCATGTTTGTACTCGTTTGCGGCCTCCTTATGCCACTGGTTGTACATCAAAATGGAATTCTAACTACTGGATTATTATTTGGAGCTCGAATGTTCATCATTGGGACTTTCACTATTGCCTACATATATGCCCCTGAGGTAAGTTTGAAAATATACCCATCAACTTAGGTTTTCTTTCACTTCTCTAGTTCTCTACATAATTTGACATAGAAGACACTGTGTGTATATTTCATGTGGTACACAAATCTAGTCATTGCTTTAATCTAGTCTGATGCTCCATATTCAAGCTCTTACTGCCATTATGCCACAACAGAAGGTCTGTTTTGATTGACGTGATCAGTATGATTGAAAAAGAGAACATAAATTTATGACCCTCTACAGCAGTAAGGGTCTCTCTATCTCTAGATTATATATAGCGATAAATTTATGATCCTCAATGAGAACTTCCAATTTTAACTGAAAAAGTGAAAATCAAAATAGTGCAGCATAAATAGTAACTTCTTAGTACATTACTAATTATCCACTAGTTTATACCAAAACGTTAATAGTCTGTGTTAAGAGATCTTTCACTTGGAAACTTTTACAATTCAATTAGGAGGTGAAAATGTTTTTCTGAGAATATTTTGGCCTCTGGTAGTTTTATGCAAGTATAATTAGAGATGTGTGCTACTGCTCTTTCTGCATTTATTTTCCTGTTGTATTTCTTTTTTGTTTTTAGGATGTTATTTTTCAATCAAGTGATTGTATTTTCTCTGTTTAATTGTGCAAAAACTAAAAACTGCCCTATTTTTTTATCAGCATCCTGCCTTGTTTTATTAGCATTCTACCCTGTTTTTATTAGCATACATTTGTACATATTTTAGGTCTGTAGCATACATTTAATCTTTCTGTTCTTGCTTTTTGTGAATACTCCTGATATGTTGCTTAATTATTGAACTTTCTCTCTTTTTTTTTCAGATTTATTAATGGATGAGAGTACAAAATTCTAGTCAAACTCGAGAACAATGCTGGATATCAAGGTATTGTGTATTTATAATTTTTCTGTTGACAATGCTGGAACTTGTTGTCAAAAAGTAAGCAGGTGGCTCTCTTTTTTGCTTCTGTATACCATTTCAAATTAAGGCTTCTTGTAGTGCATGTATACAGAAATAAATTCTTAGCATTCAGATGAGAACTGTCTCTTTTAATTTGAGATACTGGCATGTCAGTGGAATATTTGCACTTTGTGTTTTCTTTAAAAAAACTCCTCAGTATATCAACTTCTAAATTGACTTCATGTTCGTTGCATTTGTATTTTGCGGTTATGCTTTTGTTTAACTTAGATAAGAAAGTAAATGCGATAGCTAGCTCTAAATGGAGTTATCCACCTCTTTCTGTAGGGAAAAGGATATTGTCAATTCCTTTGTAGAAATAAAACACTGATGCATTTAGGATAGTAACGCAACTATATAAGTGTTGATTACCTGGAAGTGTTGAGGCAATCTGGAATGCTAGTGAATTTCCTCCCGTGTGTGCTGTCATTGGAGGAATTCTCCCGTGTGTGTTGTTGAAGTTCTGGTGATATTTGGATCATTCGATGTTCTGTTGAACAAACTTTAACAGAAGAAAGTAAGTCCATTGTATATATTATATGTTTATGTTTATACTTAAAGTTCAATCTCGGAGTTAAGTTTTTGATAACTTTGCATATTGGAAGATGGGAAAGTACCATCTTATTCTGTTTATAGCTGTAATGTTTCTTGTACCTCTTATCATAATGGAGCCATGCCTACCAGAACTGTAGAAGGATCAGAAAAGTGGGGATATGAAGAAATCAGACCTAGTAAGTAACACAAAAGCACACATTGTGCACATAGACTGTTCTTTTTGTGTGTAAATATTCGGTTATATTTTGATTATTACAGTGTTCGGAATTTGGATCCTAAGTTATTTAATATTGATAATGTTCTCAACTTCTGATTATGGGTTGTTGCTTACCTTGATTTTTAATATCCTTTTTTCCTTTTACATTTTCTGTATTATCTATTACTTCAGTGATATTATATTTATTATCAGATGTCTCTTACGTGTCAGTCATGAGTTGTGCTAAGGCTGGGCCTGGTTGGCGAAAGGGTGATGACTGAGAGTTGAAGCTTTGAAAGATGCTAAGTGGGTCAGCTGAAACTTTATGACAGTATAAATTAAATTGGTAAACATCATGGAGTATGGAGCTTATGTCACCTAGTGCCTTGTTTTTTGTCTGCTATTTTGTTCAAATAGTTTTTTCCTTGGAAAATCCTCAATGTTATTCAACCTTGCCAAGTTAATCTAGTTTTGGTAATGAGCTTACCTATTCAGAAAACAATTAAATTAATTGAAAGAGTGCAATGAGGTCTTACTTTCTTCCTTACATATTTATTCCAGCTAGTTAGATAATTGTAGATAAACATGCACTGCCAGATTTATTAACATATTTGCTCATGTCGTACACTCTTTCATGGCTTTCTATAGATTTAAGAGTATTTAGTAAGTTATGGCCTAACTACACTCTCTCCATCCCCATTCCCCCTCTCTGATTTTCAAAACTAATACTGCCCATCGTTTTAATCAATTAATAAATCTATTTAAATTATCATCTTCCTCTGGTATACCCTGCTTTTAATTTTATTTTCCTTTGCTTAAATGTACAGCTATGCGAGTTGCGGCTACCGCTGTTAAGTATGAGGCGTTAAGTGCTGAAGTTGAATCCTTAAAGGTAATTCTGGTTTTTAATCACTGTATTATTTCTGCATCTCTTACCATCTGTTCAGCATGTGTGCACTTACTGTGTACTTGGTATCATTATTGTGAAATAGTGTCTTACAACTTTCCCATTTACTGTACTTTGTCTTAATTTAATATCTAGTGCAACATCACGAGTGTCCTGAAGTAAATAACTGATGTGGCTCCCTTTCTTCTAAAAATCCATTGATACTAAAGGGTTTGCTCGCCAGCTGAGTTGATAATTTAAGGCAGGACAAGACAAACATTTTCCAAGGAGAAGGATAGCTCTTTACTAACAGCAAACCTGATATCCTTGGAGAAGGATAACTCTTTGTCGTAAATTTTTTCGACACAGTTCTATAATTTTGTGCAGAAAACTGTACTTGAAAAAGCAACTACAAGTTCAAATTATTCTAATATTATTACTTTTTCTTTACTTTGCTGGCTCTTATTTATACATATTAAGGATTCTTGGAATTAATGTTAGAGGATTGCTTCATTTCCCTTCTATTTTTACATAACAAGATCCTTTACCTTTCGTGGCACAGATGTGGTGTTGGATGATGATTTTCTTGTTGCAGAGGACGCGCCAGCTCATTCTGACCTTAAATCTACTGCTTCGATATCTGGGAGGGCCTCAATTAGAAATCTAGGTAGCTCTGTTTCTTCTGGTAGCTCTAGGTAAATATTGTTGTACATCTAGTTCTCGACTTCATTACATTTTCATATGAACATTTGCTTACTTCATATTTTATTTCTGTAATTAACTAGGTTACTTTTCGTATTTTAAGTTATGTGACTAGGTTATAAGGTATCTAAATATGATATGCACGTTATGCTGCACTGCTGCTTAGTTTCTGCAATCAAGACTGTTAAAATTTTTGAATGAACTCATAGTGCAGACATTTCATTTTCCCCTGATTAAAAGCTTGCAGCATCTGGAAGTAATAAACAGGCTAGAAAGCAAAGATAAATATGAAAACTCACAGGAAGAGGTCGTTCGAGAGAATTCTTCAGATTCGCCAACATATGCGGTGCAATGACCGTAATGGACAGGTGTGATTCGAGTTTGGCCAATTAGAGAAGTTGTGTTAACGCAAATAGGATGTTTGTATTTAGGTAGATTGTATGATAATAGTGGCATTGTACTTGGTATGGATTTGAGATTTTAAATCAATGGAAATTTGTTTTTTTTATTTTTAGTGTAATACTCAGTTTAATTTGTCATGCTTCTTATGTATTTATTTTTACAAGCTTGCATTTGTTGTTGAGTGCCAATTAGAGATGTACTTTTTCTACATTTGGTGTTTGAATAGACGCATATTCAAATTATCCTATGCTAAGTGAAAATATAGGATAATACATTCAAATTATTGGTATGGACAGGTACAGCTGAAAATTAATACAAAATAAATATTAAAAAAAAAACTTTTTGCGTCTGTCTAGAACAGACATATCATATATATTATATACTTCTGTTCTCGGATTTTATACGTCTGTTGTAGACAGATGTAAAAATATTTTATGCGTCTGTTAACAGAAAGCAGACGCAAAAGATAAAACTTTTTGCATCCGTTCTCATGTTTTATGCATCTGTTGTTAACTGTTGCATAAACACTTTATACGTCTGTTGTTACAAAAATCCGACGTAAAAGTTAAACTTTTTGCGTTAGTTTCCTGTTATATGCGTCAGTTATTGACAGACGCAATAGACTATATGCGTCTGTTTCCCAACAGATGCATATACTTTTAGCTGATACTACTCCTCCATACGCATCTGTTGTGAACAGCTGCATATAACCCTTTTTGACAGACGCGTAAAGCAGTTTTTGTACTAGTGATTTAAACCTTTCAATTTTCAAGAAATCTATCTATCTATTATATATATAATACACCAACACAAGATAAAATTGTGAGACTTTTTAATGCATTTGAAATGACTAATTTGTCCTTATATTTAGTATTTTTTAAAAAAAATGTTTCTTACCACAGCACCACATTATCACATGTGTTTCAAAACCATACACCTGATATGTGAATGTCGTTTTACAGTAGTACATTTGTCTAACTTCAAAATATATAAAAATAACTATGGAGCTAAATTAAACTTAGGTTATATCTTTTAAATTGCACATGTTCATAATAGTTGAGCATAATATCATGTGGCAGATATTTAAACGTGTAGGAATTTTAGTCAATTCATCATATATATATATATATATATATATATATACTAAGTTTAGTTTATTACCATATATACTAGCCAATTCATTTTATATACAATTTTTAATCTTCTGCACATAAATGTGCACCAACTATATTACTTGTACTTTGGGTTGTAAACGAACCGAGTCAAGTAGAATTTTAGTTTGTCCAGTTCGAGTTTTTTCTTAACAAGTCGAGCCAAACTCGATGACCTCATCGATCAATTTATGTTGTTTGAACTCGATTTCTTAAACAAACGAGTTGAACGAGTTGAGTTCGAGTTGTTCACGAACATTTCGACGAGTCGAGTTCGAGTTTGTCAATATTTTTTTTCATTTAACGCTTCTTTTTCACTATTCAGTGCATTTTCATGTTTAATTTTGTAGATGATGAGGGATTATATGATTAGTCGTGGATCTATGATCTACAAATTATTATATATTTGTATTATTGTATTTTAATATATTATTTATGTTAATAATATGATACATTTTTTTTTATGTATATAGCATTATCGAGTCGAGCTCGAGTCGCGTTTAACGATCTAAGTCGAGTTCGAGTCGAACACTCATAAACTCGGATCGTCTCGAACAATTTATCGAACATAATTTTTTGTTGGAACTCGAACTCAATTTCTTATCAAGTCGAGTCGAGCTTAACGAGTCGAGTCGAGCTTAACAAGTAGTTTGGTTCATTTACAGCTCTACTTGTACTTATTCAATAAGTACAAATCACAAGTATGCCACAAATTAAAAGATGTATTATTTACTCACCAAGTTAAATTAGAAACACACAAATTAGTAACGTATTACATAAAAATCAATCTAATTATATTTAATATACCTAAAACACCATACAATATTTATCATGAATAAATAATAAATAAATAATCAAGAATGTTATAACTACTTGTTGCATAAAAAATTTGTAGAAATTGACCCGTGCCTCGCTCAAGTTATTATGGTAGTTGCATTAAAAGCATAATCAACAACAATTAAGAATTTTAAAAAAACACTTCGGAGAAGTAAAAACCCTAATAAAAAAATTTAAGCAAAAAACAAGAAAAACCTTAATAAAAAAAATTAAGTAAAAAACAAGAATCATCCAAATTGATTAAAAATAAAGAATCTATCCATTATCTATTATATTATTAATAGCCTAATAAGGGTCTATTAATTCATGAGACATTAAATTCAATCTAAAATCATGAGACATATTATTCAGTTTTTAATGACTCATTTACCCTTATATTTAATATTCTTTTAAAAATATGTTGTTGGAAGGAGTTGAACTTGGATCTCCAAGTTAGTGTACACACATTTTTACCACTAGACCACTCACTCACATGTTCTCTAAATTATAAACATTTTATGTGTGTGTGAGGGTGTGCGTGCATGTATGTGAAAAAATATCTTGTGTTTCAGTTATTGCAACATGTTAACAATTTTTAGTCTTGAGTTTATTTTTATATATTTATTGATTCATACTAAAATACATTATATTTATATCAAAACATAAACTAATACTGCATAGTATATAGTTTAGTTAGACAATTTTAATTGTAATAATGATATTAATTAAAGTTTACTATGTAATGATAATTTCGTAATACAAGCAAATCATTCATTCATACGTGTTTTCAAATAAAAATATGATATCTTTTTGTGTGTCGCGTGAGCGGGATAATATACAAAGAAAAAAAAATATGAAATTCATAATATATTTTTAATGAATAATAATTAAATATAAGAGCAAGTCCATAACTAAAGTTTAGCAAAGTTGCTAACTCTTTTGGACTAAACATGCGATGAATTAGTATATTTGGGACTTGACATAATTTTTGAAAAATATTCAATTTTCTATCACAGTTGTCATAAGATTGATCATGGCTGTGTATTTGTAAATATTATTTTTGATATTCTACTCATTAAGAAAAAAATTGAAATAATATCACAGTTTAAAATAAAACCTTGCGACGATGATGAGTTCTCCATTAGATGATCACTTGGTCATAATTGTTATTTCATGCAAAAAAAATTTTTAAAAAAATTTTGTATTATAAATTAAAATGGCTTTTCGCCAACTAATGGAACTTGGTAAATGCATAGAAATCTAAAGATTTTAGACATTACCCTCATCGAAAATATTTAAGTTGTAAATCCTTATTTAATTAAAGCTACATTTTATTTAAACAGTTGTGAGCAAAATCTTGAACTCCACATAATTATTTACTTCAATATAGTTAGTTTTATGTTTTTGGGAATAAATTAATGTATTGCTTATTGAAATCAATTGCATAAAATTTAATTGAACTAAAAAATCTTAAATTTACGGAAGCAATATTTAACGCTAGCCATTATCATACAAATTTGATGATAATTACGTAATAGAAGAATATTTTTTACTTTAAGAAAGTTCCCATAATGAAAGTTTGGAATGCGAACGAGACAAACGAAATTACTAATCTCAACTCAAACTTAAATTAAAAGAATCCATAATCCTATTTTCAATAGAATTTCTCGATATTATCACATTTGAATACCTAAAATTATAGTTTAACAAATGTACACAGATCACAATGTTGTTGCAAATATTTACAATGGAAAAGATACACTATCATTTCAAAATAAAATTTACCCAATGTAAAAAAATCTACCAATTATACTTAGTATTAACAACTGTTACTTTTTTTACATATTTCTCCATTGCTTGTACTCAATAAATTAATAAATGACATGTCTTGCCTTATAAATAAAATAAAATAATAATTTAAAGCTTAACAAGATAAAATGAGGTTGATGAACTCCGTACCGTTGTCAATACTACTACATACAGTCAAAGGAAATCGACATGAAAGTTAAATTCAATAAATATCATAAAATCATATTTCACTGTCCATAAAACGAGGACCAACTTTAGCATCCACAAGTACCCCCAAAGCACCTATATTTAACATAAATTTACTCATTTTCATCCATACATGAATGCTCATAAATTCTTTCACTACACTCAACAAAAATTTAGACGACAAACTATTATCTACAGCTCAAAGATCGCGAGTAGCAACACTAACCTTCATATCACCAGCTCTCCTCCCAAATTTTTGAGTAAGTAAAACCAAAGAATCAATAGTTCCCTTGGGCTCAGGAGCAGGCCTATTAATCTCTTGAAAAACCTCTCTTAATCGAAGACAATCAAACCTATTTATATTATGACCCGCCCATATCCTCCCTACAAAAACACACAAAAAATAAAACAACACATACAAATCCACATACAAAATAAACCTCGATCATGTCATTAGTGTGTTTTATAAAATTTTCGAGGTTATGCATCTTACATTAGCTCAATGTGGACATTTGTTCATGCATGTACCATCCAAATCCACATCCACTACTAGTATTGTCCCCATTCCCGTTGTTAAACAACACTCTTTTGAATTGTGGGGTACTAGGAATGCCCATACTTGATCAGAGAGAAGAAATTAGTTTCGTCAAAATATTTACGACTAAATTAAAGGATTCCTTGGTTATGCTTGACTTGTCATTTATTTCTAAACGCTGCTCTGTATGGTTGCTGGATAAGTGTAGCCATCATATTATATCTTCCGTCAATAATCTCTATTTGGTTGACTTCATGGAGAGTGGTCACGAACTTATTGCTATTGAGATTAAGATTCGTGAGACTATGCAAGACAAAAATACTCACCGAGAGAGTCTCATATGACTCAAGTTCTTGTTTGGTGGTTTTGAGGTTGAATTCCCAAGGAAGAAAACAAGCCAACTCTTTCTGAAACCTCATATTGATGACTTGTGGACAGAGGTACTAAAATACCATTTCATGGAGAGGATGTCTGACATCCACGAATCTCGATTTATGGAGCTGAGTAAGTCTTTAGCTCTGAAGGATTCTATTCGTCGCATGGCTGAGGCAACACATTTTCTTCACAAGGTTAACCTGAACAAATTAATTTGGATGAAGTTGGAAGGATATTTGAATTGTTGGACACTTGTTGTGAGAGTGCACTAACATCAATACAGTATGTTCCAGAATACAATCATACATTTAAAAAAACTAAATCATAAAACATACGACAATTAAAATAACAAAAAAAAAAATTGTACTTCACTTGTGCTTGAGCTCTCATTATTATTTTGGAGTTGTGAGTTGCCAACTCTTTTTCGAGATCTTTGAACATTTTACTTGTGACTCACTTTACTTCGTTGTCTTCCATCGTCCCAGAGTTTATATCAATTTTGAGGGGTGTGTGCTTGTTTTGTGTGAAGGGAGAGATTTGTACGAGCGAGTTGTGTGTGTTATTGTGTTCGTGTGCTTCTGTGTTGTGTTTTGTTATGCTGGGGTGGGGTGAGTTTACTATTTATCTATTTATGTAGTAGTAGTAGTTACCGGTGTATTTTTTCTATTGATTATTATTTACCCTTATATTTCTTACTAATTACAAAATACAGCCACTCAAGTACTAGAAAATCGACATCACTCACATGTGATTTAAATGAGACAGCTTATTACCCATTAACCACATAACTTAACAAACTGAAAATTTATGAGTGAAATCAAATCAAATATGTGCGAGTAGTATGATCAAATTCAGCTTGAATTTATATTTATTTATTCATATGCAATTCAGATTTGGTTAATATATTTATAGGTTGCTTAAATTTGATTCGAATTCATATATGAATATTTATATTTGGTATGGTTCAACTCGATTGAGTATTGAACTACTCTTTTTTGTTAATTCGGATTTTAAATTCGATTCATTCAAAATAATCTTAAAAATGAAGAATATTCGAATAGTTATGTACAAAAACTAAAATATGCTAATTTGTAAATATTTACTTTAATATATATTATATAATATATACATATTTTACGAATTATAATCGAATACTTATAATAATAAATAATAAGGGGTTTATATCAAAGTAGTCACCCATTGCACTCAAATGTATCAAGTAGACCACCCATTCAAAAATGATATCATTTGAATCACAAAAATCATAATAAATTGTTAGAATCTTAAACAAATTAAAACAATTTGATTAATATTATGATATATTTAAATATTTAGAATCTATATTTTATAATTTAAGAAGTAAAGTAATATAAAAATAATTATATACACAAACTTGGGTCCAATTCCGATTTTTTCATGGTTTGGACCGGACATGACGGAAAATCGAATATTTATGATTTGAAGGACCGAAGACCGGGCCACTTATATACGATCCGGTTGGGTCAAAATTATTTTTCTACTTTGAATATGTTAAAGTATTTTTTAATCATAAGTCTTCATTATAAATTTGAATTCGCTTTTTGTTTAAATTCGTAAACTTTTTTTAAATCGAATACGTTAAAAAAGTTCTAATTATTATAGTTTTCTAAAAAAGGAAGTTTTAGTTTTGAATGTTTGAAATTGAGGAGTTTTAAGAAGAAAAAAAAATATTTTGTCAAAAAAAAAAAGAAAAAAAATATATGATTTGAGTAATTTGAAAACGCCCGGAGATTTTCCTCGCAAACGTACCCTGACATCTTCAACATAAGTTTCTTCCACAAAATTTAATCAAAGTAGGTGAATAATAAAAAAAATCATAATTACACTGTCTTGCATAATCACAACAAAAAGAGAAAACTTACAAAGACGGGTGACTTATTTTATTATGTGATCATGTCAAAAATCTTTTCTAACTACCAAGCATGTTGAGCATCCTTTGCCATAGCAAATTTCTGTTTATCTTCCTGCAAATCATTTCAAGTACACGATCATCAAAAAAATATGTGTAGTAAATAACTAAATTATTATACATATAATAAATAGCAAAAAGATTGTAAGCAAAAATACATTTGTTATCTATATATGGAGATTGTGAAAATAAAAAACCAAGAAACCCCATCTCTAATATGATAGGACGGAGGTTATGGGATTTTATAGTTTTTTGTAAATGAATTATGGTAACTAAATTTATTTTATTAGTTTGAATTCGATTTCGAATTGATTTCTTATCTAAAAGATACGGTTTAAAGAAGGAAGTTTTGATTTCAATTGTTATAGGGAGAATATTGTATAACAATATTTTGGAGGTTGCTGGATTTACGGAGCAAAATACGGATATTCTGTTAAGAACACAGAGGAGATTTGTAACTGTTTATGGCTGATCTTGTCTATTGATATTCAGGGGTGAACTGTTTCTCAAACTTTACAAGATGCCTACGTACCCTATTTATAGGGATCAAGCCATACGTAGTTCTTGGAGAAGAAGTTATCTAGACGGGCTAGGGTTTATATGGGCTCGGCTTGGCCCAAATCCACTAGACATCTCCTTGGGCTGATATATTTTATCCATTTATCCTGCTCATGACCCATGGCCCATTAAAGGTTGCCTATGGCTAACATGATGCTTTAATCAAGTGGCCTCATTAGCGAGGCTAGTGGAGAAACTAGAAGACCTCGCATGCGACCTTGCTGGGCTAGTCATGCGAGGTGATCCACGCTGTATGGAGATAATCGCACTCACGTGACCTCGGTGGGCCTAACCGTAAGTCTTCATAATAAATATACTCTAGGCCTCGCTGGACCTCTAGGCCTCGCTGGACCTCTAGCCTTCATAAGAGTATTCTAGGCCACGCTGGACCTCTAGGCCTTGCTGGACCTTGCAGAGACAGTATTCTAGGTCTCGCTGGACCTCTAGGCCTCGCTGGACCTTGCAGAGAGAGTATTCTAGGTCTCGCTGGACCTCTAGGCCTCGCTGGACCTCTAGGCCTCGCTGGACCTTATAGAGAGATGAGGCAGGTGCGATCCCGTACTAGGGACTTTGCTGGCGAACTCGACCCATAGCTAGGGGTCGCTTATACTTCCACTTTGTGCTTGATAGTATATTGGACTGACACCTGGTGGTGGGTTTTAGTGACCCAATCTTCATCTCTAGGCCCATAATGAGCTGTGTACGGCTATTCTAGCCAATTAGGCCTGCTTAGGGCTTGTGCCAAGATTTGGGCATAACATCAATTATTTAAAATATAGGAGCTTGAACAATATATATTATGAAAATCAATTTATAATGTATGATAATATGATTGTGATTAATTGATTTCAAATTATTGCGATTTTTTAGTAAATATTTTTTTATTGAAAAAATATGTATTTATGAATATATTAAATAAAATTATTATTGTATTTAAATTAGAAGTGTTAACTAACCATGATTAGTGAGGAAGAGTGAGAATGTAAATAAGGAAAACTCTTAATATAACATCATTGGTCTAAAATAGCTCTTATTGGTCCTAAAATAATTCATGTTTTTTGATTGGTTAATTGTATATTGGTAGACTCATGTATTATAATGAAGGAAGGATATGTAGCTTTTTAATTTTATATACACATACAAATGAATTTAAATATATTTTACGACATAATAAAAAACTAGCGAATGGGTTAGTGAAGCGAAGATTGTGCACTCGTAATTATTAGAGTGTAAGATTGTTAGGGAGCCTGACCCGTATTCATATTTAGTAATATTTAGTACAAAGAACCTTAGCTATCGAATAAGTAACTACTTTGCATCAAAAACGTGGGAGCAAGGATAATTGAGAGTTGTTCATATTGAGTAGTAAGGAACCTAGTGACCTATCATACAGAGGCCGGGTTTGAACCACGAGGGCAACATTGCCTCTGCGTTTTAATTTACAACAGGTTTGGTAGAGTTAGTTTTGTACTTAGGAGAACAAAGGGCTTAGTTTATAGATAAGTGGTGTGGCTCGAAAAGTGGTGGGCCTTTGATTTGTAGTGATTAGTTTGCCTGGGTATAGGGTATACAGTTTTGGTAGCAGTGTAAATTATCACAATGAGTGTATGTATACAAGTTTAAAATGTAAATTTCATGTTAAGTAATGTAAATTGAAATGGTAAACCCGGAACCCTTTTTTTTGTTCTTTAAAAATTCGAGTAGTTGGTGTTGTGTAGAGTTGGTTCTTTAAATTACATCATTCTATAAAACCTACGTATTGGTTTGTTCTATGTGTGTACCTAATTTAAATTTTTCCTATTACACCAATCATAGCCGTACATTTCAATTGATGTTATGACCAATTCAATACATATGCCTATACATCTACATTTAAATTATATTTAAATTGATATAATTTGTATCTGCAGCAGCACTACGCTGGGATTTTATTATGTAAACCAGGAAAATCAAAATGTTCAAACGAATGTCCTGACAAACCAATTGTCAAAGATCAGACATCTAGATTTTATTAATACCGTAAGAATCTAATCTTTACCCCATAATCAGAAACTTATTTTGCTTCACTCCACACTCTCTGGCCGGAAAATTGTATCAGGCTCTAACAACCACAACATTATGTTGAATGACCTCTAAAATGTCAAGAGGAAAGTTCGAATTTCCATGGGACCAAGCCTGACAATCAGAGTTGAGGAATCTACAGGGGCACCACCTTTCATAGGTTTGGGCTCATTTGTATTGTCCCCTTCAACTTTTCATGCCATCTTCATTTCGGACTTGTTTTGGTTCGCTGACAAGCTCATTTCAATAATGGTTTTATCTGCAGATATAAGTAAAGGTTATGAATGATCAGTTAATGTTATTACATATTAACCAACAGGATTTTAGTTTCGCTTTGCTCTGTGACTAAAAATTTTATATTTATTAGGACATCCTTTATCATTACAACCCTTTTATATAAGCCTCGGTATTCAAATCTACATATTGTGTGTCTTAAGTTCTACCTATATAAGCCTAGGTATAAAACTGCCTTAAGTTCTTTGTAACATTATCCAAATCTACATATTGTGTCTCCACCTTGTTGCCCATGGAATCTTGGACAATAAAATTAGCATCAGTATTATTTACACTAGTTATCTTAAACTGTGTGAGTAGGAGAAGAAACTAATTCGAAAGGATGCTAGAAATGAACAAGACAAAAAGAAAAAGAATTTTGGAATTTTGATTCTTTTAAAAACATAAAGAAGTTGGATCTTGTGTGTGGTATCCCAAAAAATACTAATATAAGGGCAAGAAAGATGCAAACAAGCTAAACGGAACAGACACACGATCTAAAGTTGTTAAGACAAACTTGTCAACATCAAGCTCATGAACTCTACTTCTCAAATTATTCATAGTAGAAATATGTTGCTATCAATACAACAAAGCCAGTACGAAGTGAACATGAATCCTACATTCTTCATAACCCCTGAAATAATACGAATATTGAAATCTAAAACCAACATTAAAAGGTAAAACAAGAAAAGCTAAAAAAAAATGAAGAAACCTCGGTCCATTAGGGTAAAGGATAGTCCAAAACTTGATAGGTAAAGACAGATCCGTCTGTAACTGTTGTGTATTATCATTAAATGTATATTCAATAGATACTTATAATGTGTGTGTGTGTGTGTGTGTGTCCCCTTACAAATTGTCTCCAGTTTACATGGAACATATGTCTCTTGAACAATGAATGAAACTATACTACGGTACGAATGCTAAAAGAAATATATAAAAACAAGTAGAGAAATAGCACAAACCAACCAGAATCCTGATTATCTTAGTGCGGTTCCATCCAAGAGGATTATATGCTACGACCACCTGGAAATAGCAAGTCAGCTGTAAACATTTTTCAGATGTTTATAACGTATGTACTTTACAGGGAGATGAAAGTTTACCAAACTCTTTCCTTTAGGAATATCTTCCTCAGTTACAGTGCAGTAACTTATATTAAGTAACTGGCACTGTTTTGCATGACAAAAAGAACTAAATGTTAGACAGTTTGCAGATAATGGCCATATAATAAAAAATGAACATGCAGCACTGAAAATAGGTACAAGACTTGTTAAAACCCTGGACCAAAATAGACACACTAATGCATCTATTTTTTTTTTATTGTTTTTGCCAAGTACATCATTCATTTTTAAGGCTTCTCTTGAAAATCTTTTATCATGAAGACTCCGATGACTTGTATTTCATTACATAGTGAGGCAGTCATATAAATCAAGCTCAGTATCTATCAAACAATTTATTCATCAGTGCTAAAAGAAATTATATGAACCAAGTACAGTATCAATTTAGTCCTTCATAGGTTTCTAAAAATTCTCAACTTAAAATATTGAAAATTACCTGGCTAAGCGTCATAGTAGGTGTTGTCGAACACATGTTGCTTGATCTGGAATCAGATAAACATGACAAAGCTGAACTAACAACAGCTTCAGCCTGAGAAAGTTGTTGCAGGTGAAATTTACCAATAAATATACTAAGAAATGAAGAGTCTGAAAACTTCAAATTGACCATAAACGGGGGTGCAGGAAAGGTGACATATCATGGCATTACATAAATCAGTAGCTATAAAATATGAAATTTACCTCGTTAGCTCCAATAGCCAAGCGTTTTCCATAGTCATTGGTTGTATTGAATTGGTCATATGCAATTTAGGTAGACAAAAGTGGGGAAGCACCCAAAAAGTTAATAACTTTTCATAGTGAGTAGTAATGACCTCAGTCGAATGAAACAGTCAAATGAAACATTGTTCCACTAAAATGTTTCCGTTTAATGCATATTGGAGAGTGAATAAGATGCCAATGACCAAGGATTGCTTGTTCTGTAGTCTGTAGTCTTTGTATGATGGTTGATATGTTTGCAAGTAGTTAATCGCCAGTGTTTAAGTTGTGCATAGAAGTACTCTAATGATATTTGTTCTCATGCTTTGTGTTTATCGTGGTTAAGATGTTTGTAAATATTTCTATTGGACTTTAGGTAGTAGTTTCTTATCTAAGTTGCATGTAATTGCAGTGTTTAGGTGTTAAGGGTTGTTTGAGAAAATCAAATGAATGATATTTTTTTTTGTCTTTTTGGTTCTTTTATTTTAGCCTTTCTTGTTATGTTATATTCCTTTCATATGTTAAGATAGATAAACCTTTGTGTTTTGGGGTACCTCGTTATTTATTTTAATTGTGTTGCAAATTTCTGCCTAATCCTTTGTACTTTAGCCCCATGGTTTTAAAAGCAATAACCGGTATATTTCCAGATAAACAAAGAGAAGTAGGAAGCTAGAGAGTTGGTTTTGGTACTCGCAACCAGTCCGGTTTTGTAATATTTTATAGTTTGTGGTCCTTATATGTTAGTAGCAGCTAAATGTATTATGGATGTGTGTAAATGTGTAAATTAAAGGTCCGTTTATGGAAGTGCCTACATTTGGAAAGTATTAATAGTTGGGCATATGTGTTGCGTAGAAAAGATTAGCAAATGTGTTGCATCATCTGATAATTCTGCTGTCAACATTCATGTATATACAGGATGAAATCTAAGTGACGAAGCATCAATATTGTTACAGTTTCTAATACATTGTTTTAGTCACTTGCAACCTGTTCTAAATCAACTACTATCTTGGTAAAACATGTACTCGATTATAATTTTCAGGTGTGTTAAGTTTTTTATTTTATAGCTATAACACTTCACACTTACATGTTTCAAATATCAAGCATTAGAAGTCGTTATCATGCAAATGTCCCTTGCAATTGTAATGATTTGATCTACATAAATAAGGTAGTCGCATTTCCTTAGGAAAAATCGCTTGTCCTGGTAATTGCTAAGTTGCGAGAAGAATGGCTTTTGTAGAGTTTGGTTAAAACCAAAGATATAAAAAAGGTTAAAGACACGATGCCTTAAACGATATTCTACTGGACAGGGATGGTCAGGAGTTGTAATAAAAGTGATGGAGTTTGGTAGATAAAAATTTTTATAATTAGTTCCTCAACCTATATTTATGTTGATCTCTATTAGATAGGTTTTTAAAAAACCTTGTCGTAAACCTAATCCAGATACCATGGGAATTACTGCCGAGTGGAAATCCAAAAAAATCCTGCTTCTGCTATGTATCTTCAATTTTATTCTATGTACTTTGTCTTTAACACGCTAGTCTGTTGCCCTTCTTGACGTAAACATCCTATACCAAATATCTTAAGTTTTCTTTTAAACCTCAAACAAACTCTACTCTAGTTCAACTAAAAACAAGTGGAAATAAATAGAAAAGAACATTAATAGTATCAGAATGCATAGATGAAGTCTGATGAAGAAAAGCATATACATCTTCCTGAGATGTAAATTATTCCTTCCTGGACACCAAAATTGTGGAGTTAAAAAATATGAGTCTTGTAATACTCAGCTTAAAACTCGTAATGAGGACAAGTTTGAGACAATATTGATTTCTCTTTCAGGATATATAAAGTCTGTTTAACATTGTAACCATTTCAGGAATCTACAAATCCTTTTTTGAGGGTGAGCAATCGAAACTTACCAGACTCTATTGCCTCAACTGAGTAATTTGGTGCACTATTTGCTTCTGCAATCATGTGTGCCTTCCTGCAACGGTGTTCCAAACCCAACCTCTTTTTACAAATAACTTCTTTCATTTTGCATGACCTTTTCTGTTGCAACCTTTGCACTTCAACCTCAGCCTGCAAAAAGTCCTTGGATAAGTTTGTTTTGAAACATAATCATCAGATATTATAAGCAAGTTTAGATGTTCCTTTTCAGATTGAAGTGGTAACATACAAAGCTGATGAAGTCTGGAGAAAGAATGTTGTGCTCATTAATTTCATCTATCGAGGCAGCTATAAGTCGTGTAAAATTGTGAAATCTTTCTTGTTCTTCGTTTGGGGTATCCATCAAACTCCACAAATGTATCGATTAAGTGCATCATATTTAGCAGATTTCGGACCTGACCATGTCAACTACACAATCAGGATGCTTAGGTTGTTTTAATTCAGTTTCCTCTGGATTTAAAGAATTATATATATTCTCTATCTGAAATCCCTCTTTAAGCTTAAGGTGAGAATATTATTAACAACTATACTGTTGATGTATTTGTGGGATGCCCTTAGAAAAAGGTACCTTCTCCAACATCAATCCTAAAACTACAAGGTGAGTCAAATCAGCTCTAGGTTATGACCAAACAACCTTAAAACTCCAAAGTTTCTTTAAAGGCTTAGGTGGCAATACCAGAATTATATCCGGACTTATCAATGAAGTCACCCCGCCATGGATGGTGCTTTCTCTTGGTGCAGTCATGAACTGTTCCGGTTACTTCATTATATGGCTTGTTGTTCCTGGTAAAATATCCAAACCTAAAGTATGGCAGATGTGTTTGTACATATGTGATCGACCTAATTCTCAGTCTTTTGCTAATACGGGTGCATTAGTTACATGAGCCAAAATTTTCCGGAGAGCAGAGGAGTTGTTTTAGGCCTTTTGAAAGGTTTTTGTAAGGTTAAGTGGAGCACTTATCACACAACTATATCATGTTCTCCACGGGAATAATTCCAACTTACATATATAACCGTCAAAAACAAAATATGAAAAAGGTATACAGACTTGTATTTCATTTGCTTAACAGTCGAAATATATTTCAAAATATCAAATATTCACATATAAAACGACAGGACGGTGTGATTGAACTTTAGAATTCTTCTAGGCACTAACAACAGCTTTGTGCCACTCCCGAATCTCGTCAAGACTTTAACTTTACCTCTCATATCCTAAACTAAACACAAATCCCCCCAATTTCATTAAAATGCAATAAAATCACTAACCCTAAACATAAAAACACAAAAACAAAATCAAATTGTTGATTTTCCAATCCCAACACACATTAAATTAACCACTACCCAAAGCTAAACCATATCAAACACTAACAAATTAACTAAAAATCAAATCTTTAAAGTAAACAATTAAAAAAAATTAAATTTAGCAACTGAGCACAACTAAAATATAAAGAATTGATCTTTAGTATCACAAAAATTAAACCGCAAATTACTTCAAATTCATAATTTAGTGGCCAGAAATTACTTTAACCTTCCTGAAAAAAGCGTAATCATCATAAAATGGTGGCCACATATATTGGTTCCCTACTTTTTTTGTAAGATGAAAGCAATGTATGGCCATCCGCCACCATACCACAAATCAAAAACAAATTCAGCCACCAATATGCTATATTAATTAATTTGGCCACCAATTCATAATCACCCATATATTAGTTAATCTAATGAAAATGTTCAAAAAAAAAACTTGCAAGTCCGCAGAAGATTTTATTGTGCGAATCTAGAAATAACAAATTGTAAGAGACTAATTTGTATTAATATTCTCAACACTCCCGCAATGTAGGTTAGACTAACTATACATTGGCTTGGTAGAATGTTTCCTCGTAAACTCAAATATCTATGTTATTTAAGTTAAGTGTTAGGAATATGTTGTAGTTGATGATAACTTAACATTCAAGCAAAATTGTATAAGTCAAGTTTTGTAACTGTCAACGGATAAGACTTTATAACTCTATTCGTTGACAAGTAGCTCATCAACGGATGAGGTTTTGTAGCATACTACAATATCTCTATTTATCAGTTGATAGTGTTTTTATTCAGAGTCATGTTGACCATCAATGGATAGGCAGAATAGGGTAGCCAATTGTAAATAAGCTATGCTATGTAATTCTGTCTAAGTGAAAGTGCATCAACGGATGAGAACAAGGCTCTATCAACGGATACAACTCAAATCTACTCTATCAACGGATACAGCTCAAACTACCATCAACGGATAACTGTGCACAACATCAACGGATAATCATTATCACTTTATCCTATGCTAGCTGGGAATTAGCAGTTGATAAGGACAGGTTTGACTGACAGATCACATGGGTTGATAGTAGGTATAAAAAGCAGTATGGCAGCCATACTTTGGAAACACAGAAGAAAGAAGCATTCCATTTACACAGTACATACAAGAAGGGTGCAGGGGACATATCTGTTCACAAGGACAACCTTTCGGCTACATGTGGATTTGGAGTGGAGTAGCAAGTCAACTTGAATTAGATTAATATTATCTTATTCCTGTAGTACTTGTAAACTTGGGATATATATAACCAAGTGTAGCAACTCTTTAGAAACTAAGAAAACAGACATATTTGCTTAGGGTTTCTTGAATATCCTTAGAAGCAAAGAGTTGTAAAAATAGAAGATGTGTACATTTGTATCACAGAGTTTTCTTCAAATAAAAGTCTCAGGTGGTACATTTAACCACCTGATTTTTTATGTGTTTGTGAACCATTTCTTATTCAGCAATTATTTCCTTATAGATTTCTGTGGTTTTTATCAGAAATTTATAACTATCAAGAATTGTATTCAACCCCCCCTTCTACAATTATACAAGTGTGTAATCTGGGAATAACAATTGGTATCAGAGCAAGCTTCTAATATATTTGAAGTTTAAAGATCAACACACTTCCAACATGTCTAAGAAGGATTATGGAGTGAAGATACCGGTTCTTGATAGAGAAAATTACTTTCACTGGAAAGTAAAAATGCGTCTACATCTCATGTCTATTGATGTAGGCTTTGTAGATTGCATTGAGAAGGGTCCTCATGTTCCAATGAAGGCTGCTTCAAGAGTTGGTCTTGCTGCAGATGTACCAGACACTTACATTCCAAAACCTGTTTCTGAGTGGAGTACTGAGGATGTTGCAGAAGTCCACAAAGATAAAAAGACCATGAATATTCTATTTAATGGTTTAGAAATAGACATGGTTGACAATGTTATCAACTGTACTACCGCCAAGGAAGTATGGGACATTGTTCAAACCCTTTGTGAAGGTACAGAACAGGTAAGGGAAAACAAGATGCAACTACTGATCCAACAGTATGAGCACTTCCATTTCAAGAATGGAGAGACATTGAATGACACATTTAGTAGATTTCAAAAGCTACTGCATGGCTTGAAACTGTATGGAAGAATCTACCAAGTGAAAGATTCTAATCTCAAATTTCTAAGATCACTGCCCAAAGAGTGGAAGCCTATGACAGTTTCTCTAAGAAACACTCAAGAGTACAAGTCATTTACTCTTGAAAGGCTCTATGGAACTTTAAAGACATATGAACTAGAAATGGAGCAGGATGAAGAAATTGAGAAGGCCCAAAAGAAAAGTGGGTCAGTTGCACTTGTTGCCAACTTGGAGCAGAAGGAGGAGAAGAGGACTGAAGCTGCTAAATCTACACCAAACAGGGAGGTTTGTGAAGGTAGAGCAGAATCAAGCAAAAGCAAGGAAAAGGTGTCTGAAGAAATGAGTGTCCTACAGTAGGATGAATTGGATGAGATAGATGAGCATTTAGCCTTTCTATCTAGGAGATTCTCTAAGCTAAATGTTATGCAAAATTTACGCAAGCGCACGTTGTCACAAGTAATATATGATTAAATCAAGTTCGTTCCCACAGAGATCTAGAATGGTGTTCAATTCAATTAATGTACCTATACACCGATGTATGGTTTTTATCCACTGCTAAGACAAATAACAAATTTAAGATTGATTATCTAAATTAAACTAAAGTGCAATTTATAAAACTAAGAATTAAACACTTAACGAGAATTAAAATCGAATTACTTATATGAGAATAAAACATGGAATCCTAGTTTCATCATCTACTTCACTTAGAGTTGCAGCCTTTAATTAAAACATGCGTTGGTTTTGATATCTGATCGGATAACACAAAAAGAGTAAAAGTTACCTCTCGGTATACTAGTACCAATCTACACATACATCCACAAAAGAGATAGAAGATGAATAGGCACCTATTATGTTTAGACCCTATATCTCTATAGAATTTGAAAACATAAAGGGTGAAGCACAAGTTATCCACTTAGATCACATAGGGTAGCATAATATCTCTATTCATGCCACAAATCATGATGCTTAACACCAACCTATCCTATGCTAGCATGGCAAGTTCTAAATCTCAAGATCCACTCTCGTTTAGCAAGAGATTAACATATTAGATGTTCGCGACGCACCTAAATACCATAAGCACAACCATACAAGGATATCAAGAATTCACCACACATAAATCTCTAAGGCATGCAAACTACTAAGCTACATAGATAAATCCACTAGGATCCCATGACAACGATTAGTTCATAACTAAACCTTTCGTCATCATGGGATTTGATGAAAACATGGTAAATAACAAGATATGAAGAAAAGAAGTAATTATATTAATAAACAAAAGTTGAGAAAACAAATCTATAATCCAAAGTAACACAAAGGATGAAGTAGATCTAGATCCGTTGCTTGTCACGAGCGTTGAATCCTTCTCTCCTTTTCTCCCTTGCAGCTCTAATCTAGGTTACAATAATAAAACTATGATAAATTACAATGCTAAGATGTGTTTTTATAGGCCTAGATATCTTGCCCAGCAAGAAAAACAACCTAGAATACAATTGGAAATAGGTTTGGGTACCAAAAATACAATTAGAATTCGTTTAGGGGCAAAACGGACATTTTTCAGCAATTTCCTCTCGAACCAGCGCTGCCTGCGCTTGAACCAGCGCTGCCTGCGCTGTGTTTTCTGTTTCTGAGCACTTTTCAAGCGCTGCCTGCGCTCCAATTGCTGTTTTGGGACTTTCTGGAGCGCTGCCTGCGCTTGGAGAGCGCAGCCTGCGCTGGTGCTCCTGTCCAGAATTTTTATTTTGCTTTATTGTTGTAGAAAATTTCCCAAGCTTCGCGTGGACAGTAAGATCGTCCAAAACGGACTTCTAGAACTCCAGATATGGCCAAAACAGTGTAGAGTGCGCAACATAACCAGAAATCTGAATTTTCCACAATTTGCTCATTTTTCATCCGTTTTCTCTTCCGATTCTTTCGCCACTTCCCGTTCTTCAATTCTAGACTTATAAATCCTCTTGATAGTTGATATTAAGTCGTCATTCTTCATTCCATATCATAAATCAACTCCAAAAATAACGGAAAGTTCACCCCTAATCGACATTTCTTCAAACCTGCACGTTTAAGCAAAACACATCAAACATACCACAAACTTGAGTCCAAGTACACCAATTTAAGCCGATATGGAACGTTCCAAGTGGATATAAATCCACTTATCACACCCCCAAACTTAAACCGATGCTTGTCCTCAAGCATAAACAATTACAACTAACTAACTAACTAGTACCACTTCCGTAGGTGATCACGGTTGCATTTGGCATATGCAACAAGCCCTTTAAACCCCTAGGCAGCCCTAGTGGACGAGTAAGGTCTCGTGAGGGCCTATAGCGAATGTACCCACAAAATCCATTTAACCTAATGCAATGCAATGCATGAATGCAACTAATATGAAAAATGCAACTAATATCCTACCATACCTTCAATTCCTCTCATGCCATATCAACTTAAGAATCAAAGTAAATACGCAATGTCTTGGTGTCAAAAGTGCAAGTATTCACATAGTCTACTCAATGACATGCATAAGTTCTCACAAGCCCATGTCAAGTGTAAAAATAAGTTAGTAAACATGCTAAGCCTACAAGAGTACATCTTTGAGATAACACTCGGGATCTCATACGCAAGAACAAGCAAACACTCACAATCCACTCACAAAAGAATATTCACTCAAGAACAAGGGTAAGTGTATCACTCAATTCCAACAAAATCATAAGCATGCTTGACATTTGGTATCAATCTAACTCTTAACACAACATACATAAATGACGATAATCAAAAGGTCTTTAATTGGGTTGTAATGGGGCTAGGGACAAGGTATGACAAATAAGCCAAAACAGGTGTAGTGTCAAAAGCTAGTAAGTACCATAATAAATCACACACAACACCCTATTTTCCCCCCACATAATTTTACTAAGACAAACACTCGACTAGTCGACTGAAATAGGATCGCAACAAACACAAACATGCTCTCATAATATAATTTTTTTTTTCTTTTTCTTTTTTTCTTTTTTTTTCTTTTTTTCTCGAGAGCTAAATATAACACAAACAATAATATAAACAATAACAATGATCCCATGAATTTATTACATATGCCGACTATCAAGTAAATAACCAAACCCAATTTTCAATATTTCCCCCAAAAGTAAGACCAACAATAAACCCCTCCTTGCACACCTTATTACTCCCTTAAGCACTCTACTAGCCTTTGACAATGTGGGTTCAAATTAATGTAAGGCCAATACAAGAAAAAGGTCTCGGCAAGTAATGTGGTATGTCACCGAAAAAATAGGATTAAGCTCAACGGGTTAACTAATTGATCATGTAAACATGGTATGGTAATATGGGAAAATACGCGGTTATTCCTAAATGCCTTTATCATTTTAAACGCCAAATAATGTCATGCGTTTCAAGAAAGACCTCAAACAACTGCTAGCAATGCAAACAATCCGTGGACACTCAAGCAAACGAATAAATTGCAAATAATATGCAATATGCAATAAGGCTCAAAAACTCACTTAATGGAAAAACATACTCAATCCCAAGCAACATCTCTCTAACGCACCGACTTGTATTCAAAGTATGCAAACTAAATCATCTTGCACATATTCATGTCCTTCTAATTACTTACAACATTCAAAAAGTCTACTAGCTTCAACTTACTAGTGTATGTGTGTGCACAAGAACAAAGCATATCACTTCTCAAACAAAAGCGTCAACAACACAAAATTCCTATCAAGCATGGGTGCAAATGCAAACTACTATGCACTCACATGATAAATGAAAATAAAAACAGAATGTCCTATATGAAACAACCGTAGATAATACAAACATAAATGCATAATTTACTACTACTAATATGCAAAGCATGAAATCCTACATGAACAAATAATACAACAACTACTAATCCCTCAAACCACCCCCAAACTTAAAATATTCAATGTCCTCATTGAATGGAAGTAAATACAAGGGATAGTAGAAAACATACCTGAAAACACCGAAACACATGGGTTGCCTCCCACGAAGCGCTGTCGTTAACGTCATTTAGCCGGACAAATATGATTCAAATCATGGTGGCTTGAAGATCGCATTTGACTTGTCTTTAGCAGAAGGACCATTCACCCATTGGTTGACAACCTTCTTGCTATCTTCCCACATCTTTTCTAAATCAAACTTCACCTTGACTCTTCCTCTAACCGACTTTTTCTTTTTCTTCTTCACACCTCTAAAGTGCTTCCCCGACTCAACCGGCTGAACAAAAATTTCTTCTTCCTTATCATAGGTCTTCCACCTTCGCAATACGTTATCATGTCCCTCCTCAAAAATCACTAGCTCATTATTCAAAAGGACATACCTCAAATGTGGTGGAAGTTTCCCAAGCTTTACTTTCGAAAGATCACGAACCGAAGAATCGTCAATGGAATCACTGATCGGATGCTTTAGCACATGCATGTCAGATTTTTCACTCAATAACTGATCAAACTTCTTTCTCTGACCCGTATCAACTATTTCCACACTGCAACACTCTTCATCCTCTGTTGGAAATTTCATGGCCTTGAACACATTAAAGGTAACACTCTGATCTTGCACCCTCATTGTAAGCTCTCCTTTTTGCACATCAATCAAAGTCTTTCCTGTAGCCAAGAACGGTCTTCCCAAGATTATGGGAATCTTCTTATCTTCTTCAAAATCCAAGATCACAAAATCAGCAGGAAATATGAGTTTATCAACTTTCACCAAAATGTCCTCCACTATGCCTCTAGGATATGTGATAGATCGATCAGCCAACTGTAAAGAGATGTTAGTCGGCTTCGGCTCCGGTAGACCAAGTTGCTTGAAAACAGACAAGGGCATAAGATTAATACTAGCTCCCAAATCACATAAACACTTGTTGAATGAAAGGTTGCCAATAGTGCATGGAATAGTGAAACTTCCTGGATCTTTCAGTTTAGGAGGCAACTTCTGTTGCAGAACAGCACTACACTCCTCCGTCAATGCCACTGTTTCAAAATCTTCCAACCTTCTCTTCCTTGACAAAATATCCTTCATGAACTTAGCATATCTTGGCATATGCTCCAATGCTTCAATAAAAGGAATGTTAATGGACAATTTCTTGAAGACATCCATAAATTTATGAAACTGTTTCTCTTGACTTTTCTTCAAACGTCCAGGATATGGCGGAGGTGGATAGACCTGATTATTCATTGAAGATTGCTCCGGAGTAAACTTTTCAA
The DNA here is from genome assembly GCA_037693485.1 of Kitagawia praeruptora. NCBI lineage: Eukaryota > Viridiplantae > Streptophyta > Magnoliopsida > Apiales > Apiaceae > Kitagawia > Kitagawia praeruptora. The sequence goes on along the minus strand of CM075350.1, from coordinate 23,092,585 downwards.
CAGGTTTCTTGCTCTTCTCACCATCTAGCTGATCAGCCACTAAATCAGATTTCTCAATTTCTGGCACTGCAGATTTTTCAACCTGCTGATTCTGAACATCTTCATCTTCTTCAGTTGCTGATTTAGGATCACTCGTGACTTTTCCTGATCTCAAAGTAACTGCATTAACCTGTTCTTTGTTATCCCTCCTGCCTGGATTAATCTCCGTATCACTAGGAAGAGATCCTTGTGGCCTACTACCTAAGGCACTTGCTATCTGTCCTATCTGAGTTTCTAAGAGCTTCTGACCAGCTTGTAAGTTCTTTAACGCTATCCACATCTCATCAGATTTTTCATTAGAAGATTGCCCCATATGAGCCTGAGGTTGTTGTTGTTGAAATCCAGGAGGTTGATATGGTACCTTTGGAGCATAAGTCTGTTGATAGCCTTGATTGAATGGCTTCGCTTGCTGATAAGGTTGTTGAGTATTTTGATTGTTGCTCCAGCTGAAATTGGGATGATTCCGATTATTAGGATGATAAGTGGCTGGAACTGGTGCAGCAGGTCTCTGGAAATTACTCATGAATTGTGCTGATTCAGAAGAGATAGCACACTGATTCGTCTCATGTGCGCCCGCACATAACTCACAAACACTCGCCACCTGCTGAACTCCATAATTAGCAAGAGAATCCACCTTCATAGCAAGAGCTTTCAACTGAGCCGTAATCATTAAAGCTGTATCTACTTCCAAAATTCCTGCTGCCTTGCCTTGAGATAGCCTTTGGGTTGGATTCTGATATTCATTAGCAGCCATCATCTCTATAAGATCATAAGCTTCATCATAGCTCTTTGCCCACAGAGCTCCACCTGATGCTGCGTCTAGCAAAGGCCTAGATTGTGCTCCCAACCCATTGTAGAATCCATTAATAACCATCCAATCAGGAATGCCATGATGAGGACACTTCCTTAGCATCTCCTTGTAGCGTTCCCAAGCCTCACACAAGGTCTCGCCAGATTGCTGTTGGAATTGAGTCAACTGGTTCCTTAATGCTGCAGTTTTCGCCATAGGGAAGAATTTAGTAAGGAACTTCTGAGCAAGATCTTCCCATGTAGTAATGGAACCAGGTGGTAAAGAGTGAAGCCAGCTCTTAGCCTTATCCCTCAGAGAGAAAGGGAAAAGCCTCAACCTGATAGCATCATCCGTCACACCATTACATTTGAAAGTGTCGCAGATTTCGATAAAGTCCCGAACATGCATGTTGGCATCCTCCGTAGAAGCACCCCCAAACTGAACTGAATTCTGCACCATCTGAATTGTGCCAGACTTAATCTCAAAATTGTTTGCTGCAATAGCTGGTCTAATAATGCTAGATTGGATATCATTGAGTTTCGACTGAGAATACTCCCTCAAAGCCTTAACTGCTGCTGCTGCATCTGCCATTGCTACTGTAGTTTCAGATTCCTCTTCCTTATTCTCTAAATTCTCTACAAGATCGTCTTTTGCCAGTTTTTGTAAACGAGCTTGCAAACGTGTTTGCATACAAACTTAAGTACCTGAAACACCACGAAACAAACAAACTAAGTAAAAATCCGAGTCAGTGAACGCTAACGACCACTGATGACAAGCACATAAACTTAAAACCATACATTATTGCATAGACATATTTTCTGAGTAAAACTTAACCAAGATCTCTGTGGAACGAACTTTAATTGTATTACTTGTGACTACGTGCGCTTGCGTGAACTTAGATCACATAGGGTAGCATAATATCTCTATTCATGCCACAAATCATGATGCTTAACACCAACCTATCCTATGCTAGCATGGCAAGTTCTAAATCTCAAGATCCACTCTCGTTTAGCAAGAGATTAACATATTAGATGTTCGCGACGCACCTAAATACCATAAGCACAACCATACAAGGATATCAAGAATTCACCACACATAAATCTCTAAGGCATGCAAACTACTAAGCTACATAGATAAATCCACTAGGATCCCATGACAACGATTAGTTCATAACTAAACCTTTCATCATCATGGGATTTGATGAAAACATGGTAAATAACAAGATATGAAGAAAAGAAGTAATTATATTAATAAACAAAAGTTGAGAAAACAAATCTATAATCCAAAGTAACACAAAGGATGAAGTAGATCTAGATCCGTTGCTTGTCACGAGCATTGAATCCTTCTCTCCTTTTCTCCCTTGCAGCTCTAATCTAGGTTACAATAATAAAACTATGATAAATTACAATGCTAAGATGTGTTTTTATAGGCCTAGATATCTTGCCCAGCAAGAAAAACAACCTAGAATACAATTGGAAATAGGTTTGGGTACCAAAAATACAATTAGAATTCGTTTAGGGGCAAAACGGACATTTTTCAGCAATTTCCTCTCGAACCAGCGCTGCCTGCGCTTGAACCAGCGCTGCCTGCGCTGTGTTTTCTGTTTCTGAGCACTTTTCAAGCGCTGCCTGCGCTCCAATTGCTGTTTTGGGACTTTCTGGAGCGCTGCCTGCGCTTGGAGAGCGCAGCCTGCGCTGGTGCTCCTGTCCAGAATTTTTATTTTGCTTTATTGTTGTAGAAAATTTCCCAAGCTTCGCGTGGACAGTAAGATCGTCCAAAACGGACTTCTAGAACTCCAGATATGGCCAAAACAGTGTAGAGTGCACAACATAACCTGAAATCTGAATTTTCCACAATTTGCTCATTTTTCATCCGTTTTCTCTTCCGATTCTTTCGCCACTTCCCGTTCTTCAATTCTAGACTTATAAATCCTCTTGATAGTTGATATTAAGTCATCATTCTTCATTCCATATCATAAATCAACTCCAAAAATAACGGAAAGTTCACCCCTAATCGACATTTCTTCAAACCTGCACGTTTAAGCAAAACACATCAAACATACCACAAACTTGAGTCCAAGTACACCAATTTAAGCCGATATGGAACGTTCCAAGTGGATATAAATCCACTTATCACTAAAATTCAGAAGAAACTCTGGGGTGGCCAAGCCATTTAACAAGGATTTTTCTACAAGCAACTATGTGGATAAATCCAAAATTAAATGCTACAATTGTGGAATTGCTGGTCACATGATAAGTGAATGCAGGAAGCCTAGATCAGAGAACAAGGGAAAGCCAACTGAAACTGTTGACTACAAGAAGAAATATTTTGATCTTCTCAGACAGAAAGGAAAGGCATTCATGACCCAAGAGTATGACTGGGCTGCTGATGGAAATCATTCTGATGATGATGCTGAGTTTGTCAACCTTGCATTAATGGCTGATTCTGAGCAGGAAGCAAGTTCAGCTAGCAATCAGGTATTTTCTACAAATCTCTCTGAGCTCACCAAAGAGGAATGCAATAGTGTTATAGATGAAATGTCTACTGAAATATATCAATTGAGTGTTACTCTTAAATCACTTACTAAAGAGAACAATAGGATTAAAGAAACTAATCAGTTCTTAAGTTATTGAAATGCAGTTCTAGAAGTTCAATTTCTAGAATTTGAGAAAATGAGAGTTGATTGCAATAATGCTAAAAGTGAACTTGAAGCTGTGTTAAAAAGAGAACTGATTTTAAGAAACCAACTTGAAAAAGAACAAGGGATAATTGCTAAATTTCAAAGTTGTAGGAATATTTCTCAAAACATAATTGAAGTCCTGGGAATAGAATCATTTGTGAGGGATACCTGGACTCAAAAGAAAAAGGAGCTAGAACCTTGTCTTGAGGATCTAGAGACTATTTGTGAATCAACGGATAGTGATCATCCGTTGACAGATGAACCATCAACGGATGAGAGGTATCCGTCGACTAGCAAAAAGTCTGTTAGTAAGAAGGAACTCAAGAAACTGAATAATCAGTATGGTCCAGTAGCCAAGAACTTTGTTTCTGGTGAAAGTAGCCAAGCCAAATCAAGTGAGAAGGCTAAGGCAGGTGATTTACTTAACAAAAAGGCTGTTGGTAAATCAGTTAATGAAAAGGTAGAGACTGAGGGTAAAAAGAAAAAGAACAGAAATGGTAAGATAGGCATTAACAAGAAAAACAATTATTCTCCTGACAAGTTTGCTCCTAGGAAAACTTATGGTAATTGCAATAGTGTCAATCACCTATCTTCTAATTGCAAGTCTGTTAAAAGGACTCCTGTTCATGTACCTCATTCTATGCCAAGTATGCCTGCAATGCCTGTTATGCCTGGTTTGTATCAGAATGCTAGTTTTTCAAATCCATATGTGAACATGCCATATGTGCCTAATCCTTATTTTCAATCTATGAATATGCCACAAATGTCATGGAGCATTCCTAGCATGGATAATATGTATGCCAATTTTCCACAAATGCATGCATCAAATATTTATGCAAATGAGCATCTGTCAAAACCTATCACTCAAGCATCTACACCCAAAGTGAAGATTGCTAAGAGTGTAAAACCAAAGGCTAACAAGAAAGGACCCAAGGAAACTTGGGTACCAAAATCAACTTGATTTGTATTTTGGAATGTGTGCAGGGAAATAAGAGGAATCTATGGTACCTAGACAGTGGATGTTCTAGGCATATGACAATAGATTCAACCCTGCTCACAGAGTTCAAGGAGGAAGCTGGCCCTAGAATTACCTTTGGAGATGACAACAAAGGATATACTAAGGGATATGGCTTGATTACAAAGGACAATGTCATCATTGAAGAAGTGGCTTTAGTTGAAGGTTTGAAGCACAATTTGCTGAGTGTCAGTCAGATTTGTGACAAAGACTATGAAGTAAAGTTCACTAAAGAAGCCTGTGTTGTTTCTACCAAGGAAAACAACAATGTGGTTCTGACAGGCTTTAGAAAAGGAAATGTTTACACAGCTGATTTCAACTCAGTATGCTCAGAATCCATTACTTGTCTCTTCAGCAAAGCAAGCAAGGATGAGAGTTGGCTATGGCATAAAAAGCTATCTCATTTGAATTTTAAAGTTATGAATGATTTGGTAAGAAAGGATCTTGCTAGAGGAATCCCTCAATTGGAGTTCATCAAGGATGGATTGTGTGATGCCTGCCAATTAGGGAAGCAAAAGAAATCATCCTTCAAGAGCAAGACAGAGTCATCCATTGTTAAGCCCCTTCAATTGCTGCATATGGACTTATTTGGTCCAGTAAATGTCATGTCCATTTCAAAGAAGAAATACTACCTGGTGATTGTGGATGATTTTTCTAAGTTTACATGGACCTTCTTTCTGCACTCCAAAGATTGTGCAAGTGAAATCATCATCAATCATCTTAGACTAGTAAACAATGGTTCTAAAGTAAAAGTACAAAGAATCAGGAGTGACAATGGCACTGAATTCAAAAATTCCATAATGAAGATTTTCTGTGAAGAGAATGGAATTGTCCATGAGTTTTCTGCTGCTAGAACACCTCAACAAAATGGGGTTGTTGAAAGGAAAAACAGAACTCTCATTGAAGCAGCTAGAACAATGTTAAGTGAATCAAGATTGCCAACATATTTCTGGGCTGAAGCTGTCAACACTGCCTGCTTCACTCAGAATATTTCCTTGATCAATCAAGCTAGAGGAATGACTCCTTATCAGTTATTCACCAACAAGAAACCAACGTTAGCTTTTCTTCATGTCTTTGGATGTAAGTGTTTTGTGCTAAGAAATCATGGAGATAACTTGGGAAAATTTGAAGCAAAGGTAGATGAAGCTATCTTTGTTGGATATGCAGCAGGGAAAGCCTATAGAGTCTACAATCTAAGAACCAACATTGTTATGGAATCTGTACATGTTGTGTTTGATGATCAAAAGATTCTAGGTCTAAATGATGAAGGCTTCCATGAAAAGTTGAGATTTGAAAATGAGGTAGAAGGAAGAATGTACATTGATGATGATGAGGAAAATGAAGATCATGGCCTTGGAAATTCACCTAGAGTTGTTGGTCCAACTAGAAGTGATGCTAACACTGGAAATGAAGCATCCGTTGACAGTCATACTAGATCATCAGATGCATCCGTTGACAGGCATTCTCATGTATCCGTCGACAGGCAAAATGGAGCATCCGTTGATAGACAAAATGATGCATCTGTTGACAGTCAACTTCATAACTCCTCAAGGACAACAAACTCAGGGGGAGTTTCTCAAAGTCAAAACTCAATGATCAATCAACAAGATCATGCTCACGTAGATGAAGCAACCTCATCTAGATCAAACCTTCCACCTTCAAGAAAATGGACCAGAGATCATCCTTTTGAGTTAATCATTGGTGACTCAAACTCAAGAGTCCAAACTAGGAGGGCCACACAAGAAGAATGCCTATACAGTAGTTTCCTGTCTCAAGAGGAACCTAAGAAAGTGGAAGATGCCCTTCTAGATCCAGATTGGGTCTTAGCAATGCAAGAAGAGCTAAACCAATTTGAGAGAAATAAAGTATGGAAGCTTGTGCCCAAACCTGATGATAGAGGTATCATAGGTACCAAATGGGTTCTCAAGAATAAGATTGATGAAAATGGCATAATTATGAGGAATAAAGCTAGATTAGTGGCAAAGGGCTATTCTCAAGAAGAAGGAATAGATTTTGATGAAACTTTTGCTCCAGTGGCAAGACTTGAGGCAATTAGAATTTTCCTAGCCTATGCAGCACATGCCAATTTCAAAGTCTATCAGATGGATGTCAAAAGTGCCTTTCTAAATGGGGAACTGGAAGAAGAGGTATATGTCCATCAACCTCCTGGCTTTGAAGATCCAGAATTTCCAGGATATGTATATCTTCTCTTGAAAGCACTTTATGGTTTGAAGCAAGCACCAAGAGCCTGGTATGACACTTTATCTCAATTTCTTTTGGAGAATCACTTCACTAGAGGTACAGTAGATAAAACCTTATTTCATAGAAATGTCAATGGTTCTTCAATACTTGTTCAAATCTATGTAGATGATATTATTTTTGGGTCTACAGATGAGAAGCTTTGCAAAAGGTTTGCCAAACTTATGCAAAGTAGGTATGAAATGAGCATGATGGGTGAATTAACTTACTTTCTTGGTTTACAAGTAAAGCAAGTTAATGAGGGAATTTTCATAAGTCAAACAAAATATATTTATGATCTCTTAAAGAAATTTGACTTAATGGATTGTGCCTCTGCAAAAACACCTATGGCCACTGCAACTAAGCTTGAGCTGAATACTAAGGAAAAATCTGTGGACATCTCAAGCTATAGAGGCATGGTAGGCTCACTTCTATATCTAACAGCTAGTAGACCTGATATAATGTTTTCCACATGTCTTTGTGCTAGATTTCAAGCTGACGCTAGAGAGTCTCACTTGATTGCTATTAAGAGAATTTTCAGGTATCTCAAGGGAACACCAAACCTTGGCATTTGGTACCCAAGAGATTCTGGCTTTGATCTAATTGGCTATTCAGATGTAGACTATGCAGGTTGCAGAATTGATAGGAAAAGTACTACAGGCTCCTGTCAATTTCTAGGGAACAGGCTTGTGTCATGGTTCAGTAAGAAACAGAACTCAGTCTCCACCTCTACAGCCGAAGCTGAGTACATTGCAGCTGGAAGTTGTTGTGCACAGATTCTTTGGATGAAAAATCAACTTATTGACTATGGTCTAAAAGTTGAGAAGATTCCAATTTTCTGTGACAACACTAGTGCTATTGCCATCACAGAGAATCCAGTGCAACATTCGAGAACCAAGCATATTGACATCAAATACCACTTCATTAGAGAGCATGTGATGAATGGTAAAGTAGAAATGCACTTTGTGCCAAGTGAAATGCAGCTTGCAGATATCTTCACCAAGCCTCTTGATGAATCTTCATTCACAAGGTTGGTAGGTGAACTAGGTATGCTTAATTTTTCATAATTCCTAGTGGTATCTAATCATACTGTATTGCAGCTAGAAATGTGTTTTAGTTTACTTGAGAATTAAAAACTCTCAGAAAAACTCTTAGCAGAAATTTTGTTTAAGGCAAAATTTGCTTATCAACGGATATCCTTTTATCCGTTGGTAGTATAAACACATTACTAGATTTTCGTATGTCAACGGATAACAGGTTGTCCACGTCATCGATGGATAAACTGTTTTCTCAACCGTCCAATCTTTATCCATTGATCTACATATTTCTTTTATAGCCGTTGGTAAACGTGTATAATTAGTCACGGCTGTACTTCTTTTCTTTTCATTTATTATCTGACAGTTACTTTTGTCCAATGGGGTAATTACTTTTAATTATTTCACTTTTAATTCTTGAAAAATATAAAAGGCTGTCTTGTGCTCTCACATCTCACCTTTATTCATTTTCAAGAATCTCATTAGTTAACTGCATCTTCTTCACTAAAACTCTCTCTGCAACAAAAGTTCAAACACTTCAATGGCGTCTATTGTTAAGATGATGTCTTCCACTGGGTTTACCTATGAGAAGAACAATTTCGCGGCCTTTGTTGATACAGTGAACGCTCCAGAAGCATATCACACCATGATGAATTTCGTGAAGAAATGCAAACTGTCATATGCTATGACTACCACCACACCCCTCATTCATGAAGTAATTGAGGAAATGTGGACATCGGCTGAATTTAATGGTACTGATGAAACTATCTCCTTTTCTCTTAAGGGTAAAAATTATGTGGCTAATTCTGATGTCTTTACTGCATGTTTAAAATTACCTGAAAATAATTGCACATCATTTCCAACCGATGCTGAAATAGTTACCATGCTAAACTCAAATGGATATGCATTTAGTACTGACAATTTAGGCAAAATTGTTAGGAAGGGTATGGTTAAAGAATGGAGTTATCTGTGTGATGCTTTCATTAAAACTTTTTCTGGTAAAATTAGTAATTTTGATGCTGTTACTAAAACCATGCTAGTGATGCTTTGTATGCTTTTAACTGATAAATACTTCAACTTTGGCACACTAGTAATGTATGAAATAGCAGCTAAATTGGGTAACAAAGAAACTAGGGGCAAAAATATCTATTTTGCTAGATTTTTGATGCTCTTAGGCCTGCATATGTCAGAGAATGAGCTATCCCTCTCTAACCCGGATAGCAAGTTCAGTTGTTTTGTACAGGAGAAGAGAGTCCTCAGTGACTTGATTCGAATGAATCTGAATGCAGGAGTGCAATTAGTTTATCCACCAATTGTTCAGGTAGCTTCTAATCTTATTACTCCTATCTCTACCCAAATTTCTTTGCTTTCCATTGTCACAATGGAGTCTGTAGTTGTGACCAAACAGGCTCCTACCCAAGTGACTAAATCCAAAGTCTCAAAACCATAATCTAAAAGACAAACCTCAGGTGTCTCTCAAAAGGCACCTGTTGCAAAAACTACCAAAACTCTTGAGGGGAGTGTGAAGGTGGTAGTGAGTGGTGAGGGACAGGGTGAACATCAAAGAAGCCCTAAGGATAAGGAAGGTGAGGCAGGTGCAACCAACATTTCAGTCTCTCAAAAGACTGTTAATGAACCTTCAAGCCAAATTCTAGTTACATCCTCTCAACAGGGTGTGACTACTGATTTAAGTTCCATTCCAGGAACACTGCACAAAAGGGCAAGAAACACAGATAGCTCTCACTCAAAAACCTATGGTAGAAGAGTAAAATCCAAAACCATTGGGGAATCACAGGGTGCACACACAGTACAGCAAACTGTACCTTCTCAAGTTCAGTTTGATGTGACTTCAATAAATGTGGAGTCACAGCCCCTTGATCTTAACCTTCAAATCGATACACATTTTAATCCACCATCACTAACTCCATCTCTGGATGTGGATAGGATATCTACATCAATTCCTGATTCTCCATCTTTAAAATTCTTGGAGAAGCCCCACTCAACAATTGGTGGTCATCATCTTTTAGATGATTTGTTGGGCCATCAATCTTCCATTCCTGAATTCACAACACTATCTGTGGCCTCTTCCTTAAAATCAATCACCACAGATTCAGTGTTGGTTTTCACTTCAACGGATACTCTTTTTCCTTCATCAACGGATATTCTTCATCCGTTGTGATAGAGTATATTTTTATATATATTTTAGATGATTTTATTCTCATATTTATTGTGTTTTGCATTGATTTGGATTTTTATTTAATAGATTTGATTGTTTTATTGTAGGAAATAAAGAATTCATGACTTGGAAGGATTTGGAGCAAAAAGAGCTATTTTGGAGATAAAATAGGAGAAAATTCGTATTATTGGGCTATACGGGCTGCCTGCACTGTTTGGGTCATATCTTGAGTTCCAGAAGTCAGAATTTGATGATCTTACTGTCCACGCGAAGCTTAGGGAATTATCTTTAATTCAGAGGTGGTCCAGTAAGCAAAATCCAACTGGAAGAGCCCAGAAACAGAGGAGAAAAAGAAGTGACGAATTTTACAAGAAAATCCTATTCAATTATGGATATCTTTTTGTAAATTGATTAGGATATTAAAAATACCTTTATTAGGAGACAGAAATCAGATTTTATGATTGGGTTTTTTATTTATTAGAACGTGGAGAGATAGAGACATACAGACGTGTTTTTTTTACAGAAGCTAGGGTTTTATTTTCTTCTCTCCATCTTTGCAAGTTCAATTTAATTCTTGGATTTAATTGTTCTTTGTTAATACAAAGTTTAAGGTATTCTTTATCTCATCTTGTTTATTAGTACATGTTTATTATGGCTTTCTTGATTATTATTGTTAGTTTTAATCCTAGAATGAGTGAGTAGTTTAATTCTAGGGTATAAAGGGGAGCCATGTTTGCACCATGATTTGGGCTTAATTTGATTAGTAAATTGATGGGTAGAGAGTAATTCTGATTGATATGTTATAATTCTTAATTTGTGTAATTGCGCAATATCATGGATTAACTGATTGCAATAGGAGTAATAGATCGAAAGATTTTACTACTAGAGGCTTACATACAATTAGCGGAATTGAAGGTGAGTGTGAAAACATCATTAGATATTCTGAGAGTGTTAATGCTTGAAAAAGATTAACCATTGCTTTAATTACTTTATCCCATTGAAAAACTATACTTTTGTGATTTGTTTGGTGTAAACATGGTGAACCTGAATTGCCCTAGATCCTTTTATTAATTGAATTAAAACTTTGTTAAATTTGCATTAGTAGTTAATAAAATTCCCAAATAATCGTTTGTGACTAGAAACAATTGATAATAGTTGAATTGAAATTGAAACTGTCTCCTTGAGGTAGGCATGAGCAAAACCAAACCGAAAACCGAAACCGAAACCGAAACCGCACGAAACCGCACGAAACCGAGCCTTTAAAAACCGCACCAATTAAAAACCGAACCAAATAAAAACCGAACCAATAATTTGGTTGCGGTTTGGTTTCTAAAATTTTAAAACCGAATAAAAACCGAACCGAACCATAAAAAAATAATATATATTATATTTATTTATATATATATATAATAGTTATAATTTTACAAAAACTTATATACGTTTATAGTGTATTAGCAACTGCTAAATCATAAATGAATTGATAAAATTAAATTAGTCTTGACCCAGTTCAATTATACAGCCCATCTCAATTAAGCCCAGCCCATGATGCAACATTGCAACTAGTCTAACACGTTTAATTAGGTCGAAGTCTTCTATCTGTTGGCTGTTGCAGGCTTGCAGCTGCTGTCTTCTATAAACATAAAACAGAGGAGCTGCAAATCGATTTCAAAGTTCAACTAATCAAATTGATTAATGGCGCATACTGGAGGTTCATCTGGGCTTACATCTGAGAAAAATGTGGAAGCTACAAAAGAGGTATGTACTATGTAGTAGGTACATATATAGTCATGTATTTTGCAATGATATTGGATTGTGCATTATTGTAACCTGGATAGAGTTATTATAATTTGCATCAGGGGCTTGTAGGAACTCCCTGGTTTGACAGTATATTCTGGTTTGATATAGAGTTTGATTATCAGCCTGTACTTTGTTTGACAGTATACTTTGTTTGACAGTATCCCGCTAATTGTAAAGCCTATCCAGCTTTGTCTGAAGAAAGGTGGATACAGTCTGATCAGGCTCCTGGAAGCTTGAAGGCAGAACTCAAGACCATTTATCCAGAACTAGAGGAGATGCAGAAGAGGAAAGTGGAGAGAAGAAACCAATTTTTTGAAGTTGTAGAGGAGATACAAAAGATAAGAAGTGAAATTTATGAGTCTGATAAACCAACTAATATTAGCAATGTTATCGATGATGCGGATTTGTCTTTAGGCAAACAATGCTCTTTAATCAAATTTTGGCTCTGAACATTACACATTAAAATGGCAGGTAGTGCAATACCTTGGTCTAGTTAAATATTGTGACCTTGTTTAAAAATTTGGTTTTAGGTGTGCCTGATACCCAGTGAGCATACAATTGCTTAATGAAATGGGTTAAACATTGGGCTGGTAGACGTGTTATCTAGTATGTTTCCAAGAAGTTAAATCTTTGATAATTATGTACATCTCCATTCACTTGCTGACAGGTTAACAATGGACTCGTGCTACCTGATAAAGCTGCTCTCTATTTGACAGCAATAGAGGATGCTGAGTACAAAGAAGACAAAATTGATTGTGAGCTTACCGCTGCTTGTTCTAATTTTCATATGCATTTCTGTTGATGTCTTATCATTATTTTGGTGCTTAATTCGTGATCATTACGCAACTGCAGTTTGGAACAATGTATATGGGTTTGACATGAGCTGCATCAGGAAGCAATCCATGATGGAACCTCTTGTTGACTCAGTTGACCAGAAGCAGATTGTTACAAATTGCCAGCTGCTCAAAGTCAGATTACATACTATTTTTGTTACACTGACCTCTACTGTTGCTGCTTCATTAATTGCTTTTCTTGTTATTGGTTGTGGGAGAATATGCGAGTATAATCTACTTCCACAAAATTGTGATGCAACTTTTATTTGTGCAGACCATGAACATATCAAAGATGACAATGGGCGATGCTTCCTTCACTGCTCCTTTTAAACTCACAGCTGAACGTGATGATTACATTCATGCTCTTGTAGCATACTTCGACGTGTCATTTACTCAGTGTCATAAATTGACAGGCTTCTCAACAGGTTTGTATTTTTTCTCCGATCATTTGAAAATGTTCCGAGTTGTTATCATATGCATTAACTGAGACCATGATGTGTATATGTGGTAGTAAAGCTTTAATTTAATCCTTTGCCTCTGGGAGTGGGATGTCCTTATGCTTGTGATAATATTGCAAATTGGAGGTGGTTCGGTGGACATTATTAATTATGACTTACATATGATGCAGAAGTTTTAGTCAACAGTTTTTTGTTTCCAAATTTCCCTGACATTTTTTAAATTTATTTAATTGCAGAATGATCGCCTAAAGCAGGTTGTGGATTACCTAAGTTCATTGAGTTTGCTCTGCCAAGTCCTTGGCATGGATTATGAACAAACAATTAATGACAATTAATGGATTTCTGAGTTAAAATATTTGGTTGTAAAACCGAAACCGTACCGCCTAAAACCGAAACCATAATTAAAAAACCGAACCGTACCAAAAATGTTTGGTTTGGTTTTGGTTTCTGATTTTCGAAACCGCAATATTTTGGTTACGGTTTGGTTTTAAGTGCAAACCGCACCAAACCGCACCACGCTCATCCCTACCTTGAGGAATCGACCCGTATTTGCTAGTATCTACTACAATTGATACCGTGCGCTTGCGGTTAGACATAATTTAACACATCAAGTTTTTGGCGCCGCTGCCGGGGAGACGCCTAGTTTCTATAATTTTAGTTTGATTGTTTTAGATTGTTTCTCTTGTCTCTTTGGAACTCTTGTTCCAACTGAGACCGATCTTACTGCTTTTCCTTGTTTAGTTGTTGATGCCCAAGACCAGGTCTCAAACGAAAGAAGATCAAGCGAAAGAGGATACAACTCCTCTAAGTCCAGATTCTGGAATTACTTGTCAACAATACATAGATCAACAAAGGGAAGAGAAGCAGCAAAGGATATCTGAACCAAAGATTAAAATGGCGGACCTCCCTCCCAAATCTTTGAAGAACTACTCACAGCCCTCTCCGAGTGGGGTACCTACTGGCCTTGCTATGCCAGCGATTCAAGCAGCAAATTTCGAGATCAAGCCTGCTTTGCTCACTATGATCCAACAGAATCAATTTGTTGGGCTTGCCTCTGAAGACCCTACAAATCATTTGCAACGGTTTCAACTGCTCTGTTCTACAATTAAACATCAGAGAGTCACTCCAGACCAGTTGAAAGTCATGTTGTTCGGTTTTTCTCTTCGTGATAAAGCTCAAAAATGGTTGAATGATATTGACTTGACCGAGTGGGATAAGATTGCTCAGGCTTTCTTAACTGAGTTCTTCCCTCCTAACAGAACCGACGATTTGATCGACAAGATGATGGGTTTTAAGCAAGATTATGGTGAATCTCTTCGGGATGCTTGGGACAGATTCAAGGATTATCAACGTGCATGCCCTCACCATGGTCTTGAGAAGTGGTTTCTGCTTAAACGCTTCTACAATGGTCTTGATCCTGAAACAAAAGGTATGGTTAATAACGCTGTAGGTGGTGTATTTCTGGATAAAGGAGTTGATGATGCACATGCTTTTCTTTCAAATTTGGCTGCTAATCACTTCAGTAACCCGAGAACAGCCAAGAAAGGGGGTAAACTTGAAGTGGATGCTTACTCTCTATTATCATCTCAACTAGCTGCATTAACTCAGGAGATCCACTCATTGAAGACATCTCAGCCCTCTACTCAACCTATGAGTATCAATGCATTGTCATCCATGGCTCCTATGAATAATCCTGTTTGTGAAGTCTGTGGCATCCAAGGCCACTATGGTAACGATTTCCAATACAATGCTCAAAATTCACAACATTTTCAGATGGAGCAAGCAAATGTTTTCCAATAGAGGCAGCCGTACAATCCGTACTCCAACACTTACAATCCTGGTTGGAAAGATCATCCGAACTTCTCGTATAGGAACAATAATACTCAGAATTCAAATGTTCCTAATCAGCAGCAACAATATCAGCAGTCGTACCAGCCCCCTCCACAAAAGCAATATAGGCCTCCTCAAGGACCTATGAATCCCCCTGGATTCCAAAGGCCTCAACAGAATTATGCTCCTCAAGCAAATCAAGCTGCACAGGCTGATAATCAAGGTGATATGATGAAGATATTGTTACAAATGCAAACAAAGATGAACCAGATGGAGATTCATAACAAGATGTTGGAAACTCAGATTGCTCAAATGGCTAGTTCTTCATCTACAAGGTAACAAGGCTCTCTACCAGCACAACCAACTCAGCCAAAGGAAAATATGAATGCCATTACTCTTAGGAGTGGTCGTACATATGATGCTCCTCCAATGCCTACTGACGATGTTCCTACTGAGAAAGAAAAAGAGGATTCTGAGGAAGACAAGGTAGAGAAAGTTGTTGAAGATACAACCGAAAGTGAAACTGAAGAAAGCAAGAAAAAGGACAAAGAGAAGATTGCAGTTACTCCTCCACCATTTGTGCCAAAGCTCCCATTCCCTAGCAGGATGAACAGAAATAAGGTGGACCAGCAGTTTGGTAAGTTCATGACACTTGTCAAGAATCTTGAGGTAACAGTTCCTTTCACTGATTTAATTTCTCAAGTTCCATCATATGCAAAGTTTCTTAAGGATATTCTCACTAAGAAAAGATCTTTTGGTGAGGTAGAGACAGTAGCTTTTACTGAAGAGTGTAGTGCTGTTTTACAGAATAAGTCTCCACCTAAGCTTAAAGATCCTGGTAGTTTTTCGATCCCGTGTCATTTAGGTGCATTATTTGTTGATAAAGCTTTATGTGATTTAGGTGCTAGCGTCTCAGTCATGCCTCTCTCGGTTTTTCAAAAACTAAATATGGGAGAATTAAAATGTACACAGATGACTTTGCAAATGGCAGACCGTTCGATAAAATATCCACTTGGAATTTTAGAGGATGTACCTGTTAGGGTTGGAAAATTCTATATTCCTGTAGACTTTGTAGTTCTAGACATGGAAGAGGACAGCCAAATACCTATTATTTTGGGTAGACCATTTCTCTGTACTGCAGGTGCTATTATTGATGTTAAAAGTGGGACTCTCACCTTGAGTGTTGGTGATGATAAAATTGCTTTTACTCTAACCTCTGCTCTTAAATCCCCTTTGCTTGAGAATAGTTGTTGCAGGATTGATGTTGTAGATGAAATTGTCCAAGATTATGCTCCTCAGATTCTATTGAATGATGCATTGGAAGCAGTGCTCATGCTTGAAGCTTCAGAAGGAGAAGGACATGCTGAAGTCGATTCATTGATTCTTGAGTTGGATGGTGCAGCTGATCCGAATTGTGAGGTAACCAACATTGTCACTTGTTGTGGTCAACCTCAGCCGATAGAGTCGGAGAAGCACTCTAGGGGTGTGAAGAAGAAAAAAAAAGAAGATTTGGCCGTTGGGTAGTAAAATCAAGTTGAAGTCTGAGGGGAGATTTTTGTGGAAAGCAAACAATCAAGATGTCAACGTTCGTAGGAATGGTCTTTCTGTTGAGAATGGTTCAGTAATTCTTTTGAGACCGCCTTGAGTTGAGGAAGTGACGTCGAGCCAACGACGTTAAACAAAAGCGCTTCTTGGGAGGCAACCCATGGATCATGCTTCTGCAAAAGGGGAGTTCTTCTTTCATTCTGTTTTATATATTGTAGACTTATTTGTTTAGTGAATGAGTCATTGAGGACATTGATTCGCTTAAGTGTGGGGAGGTGTTCTCAGTGTAGTGTATATATATTCGTTTAATTCTTTAATAAAAAAAAAACCGAAATTTAGTGTGTAACGCAGGTTGCGCCTGCGTTTCTGCAATTGGGGCAGGTTTGCGCCTGTGTAACGCAGGTTGCACCTGCGTTACTGGAGGAGGGGCAGTTTGCGGGGGAGTCACGCAGCTTGCATCTGCGCAACTGATCTTGGCGCAGATTGCTTACCACGCGCGTGTATGTTGCTGCTTGTGCTGTTAATATAAAAAAATGTTGCTGCACGGATTTGATCCCCTGACCTTGGGGTGATTAAATCTTTAAAGCCCAGTTCCAAACACCTGTGCTACGATGCTGTTGTGTAAATCTCTGAAGCTGCTAATTTAATAATTCATGAAGGACTGGAATTGTGCAAGCCAATTAATCACTTCTTATTTTCGGAGGGCCACTTCATGCTTATGCATTAGGGGAGTATTCTAACTTTCTTTTTATATTATTATTATTATTATTATTATTATTATTATTATTATTATTATTATTATTATTATTATTATTATTATTATATGTGTATGTATATTATTTTTCTTTTTCTTTATTTTTGTATTTTTCTTAGGGGTCCTTTTAGTATCATTTTTTTTCTTTCTTTCTCTTTCATATATTTGTTCATTGAGGACAATGAACCACTTAAGTGTGGGGATGAGTTCTCTATGATTAAAATTCAAAAAAAAAAATTAAAAAATTAAAAATACCAAAAATAATTCTAGCCATGCAATTTGATTAGTTGTTGTATTTTGCTTGATACACCCATGCATGTGTAGAATTCTTGTGTTTATGGACGCTTTTGTATGAGAAGTGACGTGCTTTGTTCTTGTGCACACATTTTCACTAGCAAGTTGAAGCTGGTAGACTTAATTAGATGTTGTAAGTGATTAGAATGACATGAATATGTGCAAGATGACTTGGTTTACATGCTTTGAATATAAGTAGGTGCGTTAGAGAGTCTTGTTACTTAGGATTGATTATGTTTTGTCACACCAAGTGAGTTTTGAGCCTATATGCATATCTTTTGCATGATTTTTCGTTTGCTTGAGTGTCCACATGTTGTTTACATTGCTAGCACTTACTTGAGATCTTTCTTGAAATGCATGACATTATTTGATGATGAGATGATAAAGGCACTTAGGTTTGACCTCGTATTTCACATATTTCCACACCTTTTAAACATGATCAATTAGTCAACCCGTTGAGCTTAATCCTATTCTTTCGGTGACACACTACATTACTTGCCATTATCCTTTTTATTCTATTGGCCTTACATTGAATTTGAACCTAAATTGTCAAAGGCTAGTATCGTGCTTAAGGGAGTAATAAGGTGTTCATAAAAGGGGGGGTTTTATTGTTGGTCATACATTGAGGAATATTGATTTTGGTCGATGCTTGTTAGTCGAAATTCATAAAATATCTATGGATCATTGCATTTATTCCTTAGCTCTCTAAAAAAACAGAAAAAAAAAATGGAAAAAAAAGGAAAAAAACAGAAAAAAATAAATATGAGAGCATACTTATCTTTTGTGATCCTACTTTGATTCGACTAGACAAGGTGTTTATTGGACTATGATAAAAGTTCAAGTGTGGGGAAGTATTTATTGGTTTTAATAAGTATGGGAGTTGTTTTAATTTCATTGTCGGGTACTAGATTTTGACTTAACCTGTTTTAGCTTTACTTGACATACCTGGTCCCTAGCCCATGCTACAACCCGAATAAAGACCTTTTGATTGTCATCAGTGATGTATGTTGTGTTGAGAGTGAGATTGATTGCGAGTGTCAAGTTGTGTTTATGATTTTGTTGGAAATGAGTGATACACTTAACCTTGTTCTTGAGTGAATATTCGTTTTTGAGTGAAAGGTGAGTTATTACTTGTTTTGGCATAGGAGATCCCGGGTTTAGACTTAAAGATGTGTTTCTTGTGGTCTTAGCATGATTACCAACGATTTTTACACTTGACATGAATTTTTATGACCTTCTGCATATTGGTTGAGTAGACTACGTGAATACTTGCACTTTCGACACCAAGACATCGTATGTTTACTTTGATTCTTAAGTTGATGTGGCATGAGAGGACTTGTGTGTGTGGTGTTGTGTTAGCATTGATCTTTTGCATGGTTAGATGAATTTTGTGGGTACATTCACTATAAACCCTCACGAGACAACACTCGTCCTACTAGGGCTGCCTAGGGGTTCAACGGCTTGTTGCATATGCTCAATGCAATCGTGTCATCTACGAAAGTGATGTTTGTTAGGACTTAGTTTTTATTTCACTTATTTGCCCGAGGACGTGCAAATGCTTAGTGTGGGGATGTTTGATAGAGTATATTTTTATATATATATTTTAGATGATTTTATTCTCATATTTATTGTGTTTTGCATTGATTTGGATTTTTATTTAATAGATTTGATTGTTTTATTGTGGAAAATAAAGAATTCATGACTTGGAAGGATTTGGAGCAAAAAGAGCTATTTTGGAGATAAAATAGGAGAAAATTCGTATTATTGGGCTATACGAGCTGCCTGCACTGTTTGGGCCATATCTTGAGTTCCAGAAGTCAGAATTTGACGATCTTACTGTCCACGCGAAGCTTAGGGAATTATCTTTAATTCAGAGGTGGTCCAGTAAGCAAAATCCAACTGGAAGAGCCCAGAAACAGAGGAGAAAAAGAAGTGACGAATTTTACAAGAAAATTCTATTCAATTATGGATATCCTTTTGTAAATTGATTAGGATATTAAAAATACCTTTATTAGGAGATAGAAATCGGATTTTATGATTGGGTTTTTTATTTATTAGAACGTGGAGAGATAGAGACATACAGACGTGTTTTTTTTTTACAGAAGCTAGGGTTTTATTTTCTTCTCTCCATCTTTGCAAGTTCAATTTAATTCTTGGATTTAATTGTTCTTTGTTAATACAAAGTTTAATGTATTCTTTATCTCATCTTGTTTATTAGGACATGTTTATTATGGCTTTCTTGATTATTATTGTTAGTTTTAATCCTAGAATGAGTGAGTAGTTTAATTCTAGGGTATAAAGGGGAGCCATGTTTGCACCATGATTTGGGCTTAATTTGATTAGTAAATTGATGGGTAGAGAGTAATTCTGATTGATATGTTATAATTCTTAATTTGTGTAATTGCGCAATATCATGGATTAACTGATTGCAATAGAAGTAATAGATCGAAAGATTTTACTACTAGAGGCTTACATACAATTAGTGGAATTGAAGGTGAGTGTGAAAACATCATTAGATATTCTGAGAGTGTTAATGCTTGAAAAAGATTAACCATTGCTTTAATTACTTTATCCCATTGAAAAACTATACTTTTGTGATTTGTTTGGTGTAAACATGGTGAACCTGAATTGCCCTAGATCCTTTTATTAATTGAATTAAAACTTTGTTAAATTTGCATTAGTAGTTAATAAAATTCTCAAATAATCGTTTGTGACTAGAAACAATTGATAATAGTTGAATTGAAATTGAAACTGTCTCCTTGAGGAATTGACCCGTATTTGCTAGTATCTACTACAATTGATACCGTGCGCTTGCGGTTAGACATAATTTAACATATCACGTTGACAAGTGTTTCTCCATCAACGGATGTGTCTACAACTAATCATCCGTTGACAGCAATAACTACTACATCAACGGATACACTTTATCCGTTGATAACTCTCTCTACCACTGCAAAATGTGACATTCCCATGTCAACTGTGGAGAAGTTTGTAGTAGTTGAAACACTTTTAGGAATGAGGGAATGGAGTGAGAGGTTGCCTTGTGAGCAGGCAAAAGGAGAGAAAAATAATGAGAGGCTGACCATTTCTTCCGGTCAGGCAAAATGAGAGCAAGAGAGTTCCACCTTAGTTGGTGAAGGTGAGGGTGTGAGAGGTGTGAGCCAGGGGGAGTCCCTGATGCAAGAAAGGAGAGATGAGAGGAGAGAAGAGACTACGGGAGAAATAAGGCAGGAAGATTCAGCCATTGCAAGTGAGTTAGTGGAGGTTAATGAAGCTTCCAAAGAGATGGAATTTCGACAAGAATATCAGTCAATTATTGACTCCATCTCTTTGGATCCTGAAACCTTTACTCATCCTGTTTCTGCCTATCAAGTCATGGCACAATAGGGCAATGTGGAGGCAGAGAAGGTAATGCACCTAGTGCACACCTCAGAATCTCTTCAAAGAGCAAAAGAAGCTTTACAAACCCTGTCTCCAAGTGCTGGAAGTGAAGAATTTGGCAGTGATGACAGTCAAAGTTCAGATGGTGAAGCAATCAATGAGGAAGAAACTCCAGAATGGATGTTTACCAATGCCACTGAACTTAGGGATCTCAATGTGGAAATCATGAAGCAATATCAATCTGCTAAGGCTGAGCACCAAACTGCATAACCACAGAGAAAGACTGTTCTTGAGCAGGTTATGGCCTCACTGAAATTGCAAAATATGCACTCAGTTATTCAAAGAACACAACAGGAGGAGGTCAAAACTGCAATTAGAGATATGAAGATAGAACTAGATGCCAGGATTGAGGCACTAGCTCCTACTACCACTCAGAAGGTGCTTACTAGCAAACTTCTCAAAGAAGATAGCCTGGCTAAGTCTGTTCAACTTCTTTACTCCAGAGTGGATAGTATGGAATCTCAAATGCAAACTATCATTGCCAATCAATCAAAACAAACTCAACTACTGGAAATGCTACTTGCAGCTTGAAGAGGCTGCAACATCATCTGGTCAAATTCAAGCTACCAGTAGTAAATAGCACAGATTGAGGGGGAGCAACAGCCAATTGTAGTGGTCAATCCAACAGAGTTTAAAATAAAGGCTTCCCCTGTGAAGAAACAAGTGGCTTTGCCTGAGATTCAAAGTTTAGAAGAAATCTCAGATGGTGAAAGGCAAGCCAGAATAGAAGCTTTGGAAAAGATCAACAAGGAGACTAATGAAAGAATTCTAAAGGCAGAGAGGATGATCAATGAATCAATTGCATCATCTCTGTTCCTTAATGCTCAATCTTCTGCTCCAACAATATCAACCACAATCAAGAAGGTGCTCACTCCAAAGATTGTGGCTCCTACATTCTATGATGCTGAGCCATCATATGTCAAAGAGTTTGAACCAGTCATCAAAACCAGAGCCTACTCACCTCCAAAGGAAAATGGGAAGAACAAGCTTCAATTAGACTACCCATTTCCCAAGAATGATGAAGAAAAGCTAATGGGAAAAACAATCATAGAGTTCAAAGAGCAGACAAATAAGAGTGTAAGAGATTGGATGGCTGTAATTATAAGGAATGGAAAAGTATTAAACATATCCAACAGCCATCCTAGATTTGTGGAAGCTAAAAGAGAAGAAGTCTCCAGAATCCAAAGGGAAGCTCATCCAAGTAAAGAAAATCAACATGAAAACTCAGATGAGAAGCAAGTCAGGCTGGCTCAAGAGTTAATGGATGAGGTAGAGGTTGAAATGAAGGAACCTGAGGAAGTTCCCAAAACCAAACCTAAAAGAAGGAAAGCTAAAACCAAAAGGGTTCTTTCTCCAGAACCCTCTCCAGAAAAAGAAACTACTGGCTCATCAGTATCTATATCTGCAGTAGTAATCGACCCAACTGTGAACTTTCATGGTGACCCTATAATGCCTAAAGAAGAACCAATGAATTTTGATTTAATTGAAGTTCCTTCATTCTTGCTGAATCCAAAACAGAAGAAAAGGGCTCCAAAGAAGCAACTTTCAAAGGGACCAGTTCAAGTTGCTAGGGTACCTGCTATTGTCAAACAAACAATCTTGGAAAACAAAGAAGACTTTATCTATCAGGCAGAAATTGAAGAATACTCTGGCATGAATCTATTTTTGGATGAATTGCCAGAAGTAAGAGGAATTGACAAGTACAAGAATCAGCCTGAGAGATTAGTGTTTGTCTACAAGGGAGGAAGTCGGAGGACATGGCCATTACAGAAGGTTCTTGGAGAGAATTATCATACATTGACCAAAGTGTTCTCAGCATTCAAGAGATACACAGGGTTCTCTGAGACAGCTAGAAGGGAGATAATTAGCAGAATAGAAGAAATAAGGAGAGAATGGAACTCACCCTCAAGTCTACCAAAGAAAATGAAGATCCCATATAATGGACAGAAAATCCACATTCAACCCTTTTGGATGATGAAGTTCAGGGATGAAGAGGGCACTAGGAGATTCTTCCGGTTAGAAGACCAACTGTCAAAGGCTAGTTCTGATTACCTAAGATGGTTACAACTAAAGTTAAATCCAAAAGTTGTTGAAGAAGATACCTTCTATAGGCAACTTCAAGTGCAAATTGAGTCCAACTCTGCCAAGGAAGGAAAGTCAAGGGTGCAGCCAACCAGAGAGAGGAAACATCATTAATCTGCTCAATCTAAAGGAGCACATCTCTGATAAGTGTCTTAAAGCTTTCTGTTTTTAATTTTTGCAGCCTAATACAATTTTTGCATACTGTAGTGTATAAATCTTTAGGAATGTTTTGTTATCATCAAGGTTCTGAATTTATGCTTTATTGCCATCAAGTATAAATTGGGGGAGATTGTTAGGAATATGTTGTAGTTGATGATAACTTAACATTCAAGCAAAATTGTATAAGTCAAGTTTTGTAACTGTCAACGGATAAGATTTATAACTCTATTCGTTGACAGGTAGCTCATCAACGGATGAGGTTTTGTAGCATACTGCAATATCTCTATTTATCAGTTGATAGTGTTTTTATTCAGAGTCATGTTGACCATCAATGGATAGGCAGAATAGGGTAGCCAATTGTCAATAAGCTATGCTATGTAATTCTGTCTAAGTGAAAGTGTATCAACGGATGAGAACAGGGCTCTATCAACGGATACAACTCAAATCTACTCTATCAACGGATACAGCTCAAACTACCATCAACGGATAACTGTGCACAACATCAACGGATAATCATTATCACTTTATCATATGCTAGCTGGGAATTAGCAGTTGATAAGGACAGGTTTAACTGACAGATCACATGGGTTGATAGTAGGTATAAAAAGCAGTATGGCAGCCATACTTTGGAAACACAGAAGAAAGAAGCATTCCATTTACACAGTACATACAAGAAGGGTGCAGGGGACATATCTGTTCACAAGGACAACCTTTCGGCTACATGTGGATTTGGAGTGGAGTAGCAAGTCAACTTGAATTAGATTAATATTATCTTATTCCTGTAGTACTTGTAAACTTGGGATATATAACCAAGTGTAGCAACTCTTTAGAAACTAAGAAAACAGACATATTTGCTTAGGGTTTCTTGAATATCCTTAGAAGCAAAGAGTTGTAAAAACAGAAGCTGTGTACATTTGTATCACAGAGTTTTCTTCGAATAAAAGTCTCAGGTGGTACATTTAGCCACCTGATTTTTTATGTGTTTGTGAACCATTTCTTATTCAGCAATTATTTCCTTATAGATTTCTGTGGTTTTTATCAGAAATTTATAACTATCAAGAATTGTATTCAACCCTCCCTTCTACAATTATACAAGTGTGTAATCTGGGAATAACATTAAGTGTAGTAACATGGCCTGTGAGGGCAGTGTTCAAGGTGAAGTTGCTTGTTGCTTTTACATGTTATTGTGTTGGTAATCTTAATGGTACTGAATCGGTACATATAATTCAGTAAACCTCTGACCCTTGGCCCTAACGCTAAACATAAAAACACAAAAACAAAATCAAATTGTTAGCTTTCCAATCACATTAAATTAACCACTACCCAAAGCTAAACCATCTCAAATACTAACAAATTAACTAATAAAATCAAATCTTTAAATTAAA
The DNA here is from genome assembly GCA_037693485.1 of Kitagawia praeruptora. Lineage (NCBI taxonomy): Eukaryota > Viridiplantae > Streptophyta > Magnoliopsida > Apiales > Apiaceae > Kitagawia > Kitagawia praeruptora. The sequence continues at coordinate 23,068,035 of CM075350.1, read as the reverse complement.
CAATTAAAAAAATATTAAATTTAGCAACTAAGCACAACTAAAATATAAAGAATTGATCTTTAGGATCACAAAAATTAAACCGCAAATACCAACTGTGCACATACTTGAAGCAATACAATATCATAATATAAATTGCACTGTTCTAAAAATACCTAGAGAGGTGATTTGTGAAGAGACCGATCACAATCCACAAAAAATCAAGAGATAGGAGATTAACATATATCAAATGTTGACCCACTTCCTCTTCAGTCTTCCTCCTAATCGAAGGACCACTATGAACCGATGAGCTTGTGAATCCAATTAATTTGTGCAAACAGACAGAAATTAGGTCGTGTTACAGAGATGAACGGAGAGGTAGAATAAAGCGTTGCCCGACACTTTTGTTATTTTAAGTCAGATAAGGTTATAAGAGTAATTTCACTAGCAATAAACTGGGAACTTTTACCATTATGTCAGCTTATTATATATAGTAATAGATAATAGATGTACTTACATTTTTTTCATCGCACATATGGCACTACTATTTGTTTCCTTAATATATTTTTTTATCAAATATTTGTTAAAGAAACTTTATTTATCTAACATTACAAAATAGTCTCTTGGAATCTAAATAACACTAAATAAATAAACAAATGAATACTTTTTTAGTAATGTTTTTATTGATCAAATAGGTATATAAATTATATAACAATGCTTTTTGATATTTTAGACTTTATTTATTCGAAGAGCTCAGCCTATTCAAAATCCTTTTAATGTATTCATTCTTTTAAAAGTATTTATATTTTTCAAAATAAAATAAAAATAAAAAAATAAATAATTGGAATGTTGATTTTTTTTATATAATAAAACTTGTAAAAAACCATTTATTTTAAATTTTAATACAACTACTTATACTTATTGAAAAAAAATTAAAAATACAACTACTTGTACAGAATTTACGCTTTTGTGTATGAAGCAGCTTTCCTGAGTAGACTAATACATACATCTGAACGAATGATAAATCTGAGCGCTGGATGAATAATGTTGTTTGATAGATACATTACATTTAAATTTTCTGAATGATTATTATTATTTCTTAATTTAAATTATTACTTATATTTAATTAATATTTATGAGAATTGGTTGAATAATATAAACAAAAAATGTATCTCTATAATGTTTTTATAAAAGGTTATTGTGTTTGAACCTAATAACTCAAAACTTGAAAAATAGATAAATAATTTAATAGTTTTGAAAGGTAAAAACTAATTTATGCATAATTTTTTTTATTTAACTTGTAAGACATAGCTATCGTTGTATGGTAATCCCTCTATCCCAATGAATTATTTACGTTTGGGACAGGGATTTCGGCACATATTGTACGGTTCTTGTAAAATATAGAATAATAAATTCTTTTTCTTCACAATAAAAATTTAATTTTCAGAAACATAATTTTGTAAAAATATGTTATATAACTATACTTTAAGTTCCTAAAAGATAAAAAATTAAATTACGTTGGCAAAGATCAAAGTACCTAAAAAATAATAAAATAATAAAAAAGGAAAGTGAATGCAGGTAATTTGTAGAGTGAATATAACAAGCATTTTGAACCTTCCAGCTAGAAATAAAAGCCGGAGTCATCCAGCAGTTTCTAGCAGTCGTTCAGCTAAATGGGCTTGGTCCGGATTTCAAAAACCACACTCAAACAATCTGAACGTAAAACACAGAATAGTCCACTTCAGATCCTCCTGGTCAGGGGTTAACAAATGAACCCTTAAATTGCTTTTTCTTTTGTACTAGTTTATTTCTTGAATTTCATGTGATTATTCCGACGTTTTCGATGTTTGGATTTCATTTATTCATGTTTAAAATTCAATGCTTCTATGTTAAGCGAACAACATATCCGTTTCGTATTAAGTGCGAGATGTCATAAGTTTATGAGAATAATTATCTTTCATACTAAACACATTTTTCGTATAATTGTTACACTTTGCCTTTTTAGCGACAGTTAATTAAATAAATTAATTTATCCATGTACGAAGCACAATAAAACAAAGACAAAACAGAGGTTGTGCATTTTTGTTTTCCGCGAGTTTCGCTTCAATTCGATTTTTTGGTTAATTTTGATTTTTCTCCTTAATTTGAAATGATAATAAAAAACACGCTGAGTTGTCCAATTTATAGACCGTTTGTAATTGGTAATTTTCAAATAAAACCAAACAGAGAGAGATCACTACTCTTTTCTTATGCAAGAGCGAACTAATCTCCTGTATTGTGTTGTAATTAATTTTGTAAATAATAGTAGAAATTTGTAACTTGCATTATTATGTTTTGTGCAACATGACAATCGAACAATAAATTTATTCCATGGAATAACTAATAAGCATTTCCGTCAGCCAACACTATAAAACTGCCGATGAAGATTTACATTACAATTATTCAATTTCCATTGAACATTGCACTAGTGACTTGTTATTCATGAATCCAGGTTAAAACATAATTTGTTCGCAAAATAATGCCAGCAAATAGGGGCCTCTTTAAATTTGTCTTCTATAATATGTATGATGATGATGATTGTGTTATACATGTTGGAATATGGATTCGATTATAAATTAAATTCATTGATTCGGTAAAATCAATTCCGTTTTTACTACGGATTTTTTGCCACCGCCTTAACATAATTAATTAACACTTAATTAATTAAGGAAATTGCCACTGATTTAATTGATTAGCACGGCTAATTAATTAAGGCAATTGTGTTAAGGAAATTGCCACCGTTATAATTGATTAGCGCGGCTAATTAATTAAGGCAATTGTGTAGCGCAAGTCTTCTCATCCTATAAATACTCATCTAGAGCATTAGGATTACTTACTCGAAAACACACATCCTCCTCTCATATAAAGCCTCTTATCTTTCTCTGGTGATAGTTCTTGCTCGTTTCAAACTCGCTGAGAGTGACGCTCTTTTGTAGCCTCACTGCAATCCGTTTTATCCTGGGAGGCGATTCGCTCACACATACGGTGAGGGCTAATACGCTTTAAGGAGACAGTCACGCACTGGACTCGGGTTTTTCGTTCCTTGTCTCCTCTTTTGTCTGTTTTAATTATACACATAACTGTTACTCACACACGCACATATATTATATTGTTTGTATTTATTGCAGATTGTCTAACAATCTTAAAGCATAATAATTTATATCTGTGATCTGTACTTACGTATTTGCTTGTTTGTCTGAGTGACAGATTTAATGGAGAATCAAACAATGAACAATACGAACATGGTGGTTGATCCCAACGCACAGATTATAACATCTGATGGGGATCACCAGCCTTCGTTAAACCCTAACGCACAGATTGTAACATCTGATGTGGGTGCGACGCCGGTTGGACATGTGCCTACGGGACATGTGCCTTTCGGACATACTGTCATTGGACAAATTAATGTTCCATTTGGATCGACTACGACAGGTTTCGTTCCTACGAATGGACATGCGGTGCCTACTGGTGTGCAAACATCGGTAGTACAGACGCCTGTAATACTTGTGGTGCCTAATGCACATATTGCACATGTTGTGCCTACGGTTCCTATAGTGCATGTTGCACATGCTGAGAAACCTGAGAAGTTCAATGGAACGAACTTTAAATGTTGGCAGCAAAAGATGCTGCCAACAGCTAAGGTCTTTTGGGAGTTACTTGACCATAAGTATAAAACCGAGGATGCTGGGACAAAGAAGTGGATTGTTGGCTGCTTTCTTGACTATAAGATGACGGATTCTAAGACTGTGGTCAGTCAGGTGTAGAACTACAAGTGATCATCCATGATATTCATGTTGAAGGGATGATCATAAGTGAGTCTTTCCAAGTTGCTGCTGTAATTGAAAAGCTGCCACCTGGATGGAAAGATTTCAAGAAAATTTCTTTTGAAATATCAATCTTGGTCGGATGTTTCGAGATGTTGAAAAACCTAACAGGCCTGTTACTTATTAAGTACAGGATGAGGGTCGATACGAGATTTATAATTTTCTAGTTGGATTCGTTCCTCTAGTTATTTTATATAATCTCTTGTTGGTGTCGGTTTGCTACGGCAATTACACACGAGCCTATTATGGTGATCCATGTGATACCTAATACGGCACTGCGATCAGCCCTGTATGCTGAAATTTGGAGAAATCCAGAACGATGGTGACCCTAACACATCAGTTGATCAAGGATCACTGAATATGGGTTTATTGGAAGTTTATGTTCTTCCTCGGACCTCTTTTAGTTATACTGGTTATACCAGTTGGTGAGCCAGAAAATTAGGTTCTTGTATGAATCAAATTGAAATTTAAGAGAAATTCAATGGTTGAATTTTTCAGTGAGAAGAACAAGAAAGTTTTTTGAACATGATATTAATACCTGAGAGGTTTTAATAAAAACAAGATAAAATCTGTAACGACTCGAGATTTTATAATTAAACAAAACGATTATGAGATTTCTGTGTTTATGAAACACGGAATTAAATACAAATTTTCAATGATTTCGATATGGGGAGATTTTGTCAACAACGGGCCATGCCTGTAAAGAAGTCGGGTATTAAGTGAGACCACTGTGTCTTCTCCGACAACCTTGAAATCAAACCATTGATGAATGTTGATTTAAAGTATTTAATTCAAGGAAAAATTGGGAATCTTTTTTATGATGGGATCATGGTCGTTTGAAACCTACTCTAGTGAGAGGTGATAACAAGTTGTGTAATTACTTTATAGTAATACATTGATTATGTGTACTCGTTAAAGAGTAAAAATGAAGCAAGATAGAGATAATTACGCTCTATAAGCTCGAGATAGAAAACCAACTTAATACGAAAGTTAAAATGGTAATGATTGACTTTGATATTGAATAACCACTAGTTGATTTTGTTCACAATGTGGATATATTCATGAGGTCAGTGCACATTACTCACATTAATTTAATGGAGTAGGTGCATGTTAAATTGCTCTCTAATGGAGATGCAAAAGCGATGTTCATCAATTCAGACTATCACTGAATATGAGGATGTTAGTCGTGTAGAGACTAATTATTTTTAAACATGTCAAGATACCATGATAGGAAATAATTGAATTTCCTGATATTACAGGAATGTAGTGAAACATTCATAGAAATATTAAAATGTGGGGGTATCTTGAAGGGAAAATAAGAGAATTTTTCTTTGGATGAACTCTAGAATGTAACGAAGCATTCCTAGAAATAATTGAATTGTGGGGGTATCTTGGAGATATCTTGATACTTATACCTATAAAGGCTAAAAGTGATCCAAAATAACCTAGGTATTTTGGATGGATATAGACAACGATTGTGTCTAATGATATCCTATACATGAATCTAAATAATGAGATTCTAATTTGTATGCAACTACGGAATCTGGGAATGCTTATTTATTTATTAAGCTAAGTAGTTCCACACAGATCCGTAAGTGATCTAAATGAACTCCTAAGTTATTGGATTAATGTGAGAATGAACTATTATTGGAAAAACTTAGTATTTTAGACTAAGTTGTAGATCATTTTGAGACTCAATTTGAGTGATAAACACTATGTGTTAGTGTTGTGTATTGGTTGGATTATATTTTACTCTGCGAGTGGATTCCAACGCATATTTACATGCTCAAAATGGATAAAAGGGTGAATGAGAACTAATGTTCCAAAGTACGACCCTTTAAAGTGGTATTTTAGAAGTGTACCACATCGAGATACACTTCATCGTAACGATTTGCTTAGTGGTGAACCTCAAAGCTTGAAAAAGCTAAGCGTTCCTCTAATAATTCTTGGTGAAAGAAGATATTAAGAGGGAAATTGGCCAAAGTTAAGAAGTAAACGAGTCAAGATTTTCTAACATGTGTGCTAGAAAATGGACTACAGTGTTATAAGAACTCTCCATATCCCTTGTGGGGGAAAAGATATTAAGGAATAGAGAGAGTGGTTCTATTAAGTAGAATCATGTTTGAAATTATATGGATCTTCTTGCGAGATAGATACCATTAGGACCTAAATGGATTTTTCAAATGGAAAAAAGAAAAAGTATAAGGTCAGACTGACAATTAGAAATTACAGTCAAAGTAAAGACCTGATATATTTTGAAATGGTATTTCTCGATTTACGAGAATGAGGTTCATTAAGATGATACTTAAAATTACCGTGTTGCGGAATTGAGAAGTATATCAAATGAACATTGAGATAGTCTTTCTAAATAGATATTTAAAAGAAATCTACGTAAGATAACCTGAGGGTTTGTTGCTAAGGCAAGCGTAGAAAGACTATAACCAGGTGAAACATTTTTTGAATCAAAATAGACATCAAAATAGTGGCATATAAAATTTGATATTGCTATGATAAGCAATGGCTTCAAAATTAATAACTCGGTTTTTCATTTTGAGAACGCTCAAACGTGGAAACTGTATAATGCGTATTGCCAGTTTTGGGACGCTTAAACTTGGTAATAAGTTGAATTGAAATTGTTAATTTTTGGGACGCTAAAATTGGTAATGTCAATATGACGAATTGAAGCCTTAGCTGATGACTGGTAAAGTTAATTACCAAAATGTGACATATGCCAATGTTGAGATGTCAAATTGATAGAAAATCAGTGAATTGACAAGTGTATATATGTTATTTACACATGAGATGATAAAATTATTGTAATTGCACATGAGTGATCTGATCATTACGAGAAGTAATGACAAGATGATCATCTCTAACAATTTTGATGAGACTTGAAGTTTTGATTTTTATAATTAAAATCTTAATAACTTTGAAAGTCTTAGAGGACACATGTCACACGTTGGTGATGTGAATCTTGAAGAGATCAACGTAACTTAATCTAGTATAGCTAGAATGAATTCGTATCTATCCAAGTGTAGATTAACAAGGATCTCTCAAGAATGATTGGAAGTTTGTTGTACATTTTAAAATGGTACAAAATCAAACATAGGTTACACAGTTGGTGAACTGAGTAGATGCACGAGTCAAATCAAAATTGGTCTCTTGAAAGTGATTGCAATGAGACTAAGGTGTTTGAGATATACTCGTGAACTTGGGCTGCATTGTAAACGATATCTAATTGTACTATGTGGTTATAGTATGGATGTTAGGTGTTTGACTTTAAGAATTTAAAAGTCATTAGTGAATTTATTTCACATTAACGTAATCAGCCATGTCATGGAAATCCTATATAGACGATTAAACATAGCTCGATTCATGATGGAATACGAGTCTTTTGCATAATGTATGTGCATGTGTAAGAGGGTGAAGTGGTAGTCACTTTGTAAAGGATATTCCTAAATGACAAGAAAATGCATGTGTCTTCAATATGCATATTTCAAGTGAATAATTTGCAAATTGGGAGATTACATTGTTGTGTGTGTAATGGTATGTCTCGCCTCTATGACGAAGACATAATATCATTAAACAACTACTCTCAATGAGAATTATCAGGATTGACTCTGTAAAGTCAAATGATAATGTTGTGGATCCACTAACCAGATGGTTAAACTTAGATAATCTGGTTAAACCAAGAGAATCTGGTTATACTGAGAGATAGTTGTAAAATCATCGAGAGGGATAGGCCTTAAGCCTATTGCTTAACGACATCATGGTGGACACCCAACCATTGCTGACTGGAGATCCCAAGAACTTGGTTCAATGGGCCAACTAAATCATGATGACCAAATCACTGTGGGGTAACCCCTGGCCTATTCCTATGATGAGGAAATAGTGAGACCCGTAAGGTACGAGGGTAAGCTATTAAGCTTTTAATGATCTTTCGGTGAGTACATGGAGTTCAAGGTTTGAACGCATGGAATTCAGTTGAGTAAACGTGGGTTACTCTATAAGATAAAGATCACTTATGTAGGAGAGAAGTGGGGCCGCTTCAAAGGAGAATTGCGAGGCACAATTCTTTAGAAACTCCTGCAGAACCAGAACGATGTTCCATGGCCAAAATGGACATAATCATGAGAGCTGAACGAGTCAGAAAGGATATAGTGATAAGTATATCATCGCTTACACAAACGGTCGAACAGTTCAAAGAGCAAACCTCCACTGTCTACCAGTAAGGTCGGTATGCTTACTCAAGCGAAGGTTCAAGGAGCAAACCTCTACCTATCGTATGCTATATCTGATCAAAGAATCTATCACCAAATCAAATTCAGTGTCTGTCTGGTGTGTGCGACTACGATATCAATCTCATCCATATGGGGGATTGTTGGAATATGGATTCGATTATAAATTGAATTCATTGATTCGGTAAAATCAATTCCGTTTTTACTACGGATTTTTTGCCACCGCCTTAACATAATTAATTAACACGGTTAATTAATTAAGAAAATTGCCACCGATTTAATTGATTAGCACGGCTAATTAATTAAGGCAATTATGTTAAGGAAATTGCCACCGTTATAATTGATTAGCGCGGCTAATTAATTAAGGCAATTGTGTAGCGCACAAGTCTTCTCATCCTATAAATACTCATCTAGAGCATTAGGATTATTTACTCGAAAACACACATACTCTTCTCATATACAACCTCTTATCTTCCTCTGGTGATAGTTCTTGCTCGTTTCAAGCTCGCTGAGAGTGATACTCTTTTGTAGCCTCACTGCAATCCGTTTTTATCCTGGGAGACGATTCGCTCACACATACGGTGAGGGCTAATACGCTTTAAGGAGACAGTCACGCACTGGCCTGACTCGGGTTTTTCGTTCCTTGTCTCCTCTTTTGTATGTTTTAATTATACACATAACTGTTATTCACACACGCACAAATATTATACTGTTTGTATTTATTGCAGATTGTCTAACAATACATTCTAAAAACACATGTACTAGGCGCAAAAAAATTATAGTTGCTTTTAGCTGAACTTTCCTGAGAAGCATATGCAGTCGAGGAACATCCGTGGAGGTGGTTGAGCACTTTTTAATTTTCCGCGATTGGATGCAACAACTGAAGAGACGACGTCCGATTGCTGTTGTTTGTCATCGACGACTTTCTTGCCATCTCCATCGATAACTTTTTTGCCATCATAAACAATGGTTACTTCACAATACTCTGGTGCGCTCTTCTGAACGTGTTGTGCTTTTCCTAGACTCTTCTTCATTAGCCTGGATAAAGCAATGACACTCATGAATACATGTCAACTGAAGTCAAGCTTCATAACAACTGCATAAAGAAGGCATTACTAGTTCACTCACAGTATTTTACATTATCAAAGAATCAACAATATATTCTAGAGTAGCGACATTACTAGTTCAGCATAGTCATGCTATGTTATGCAACATTGGGAAATTAATAGGAACCAGATAAATAAAATCATCACTGAATTATATCCGACTATAATATATATGTGATCCTGTATTGTAGAAATCTGAAAATGTTGTACCTAATAGGAGGCCGTTTAGTTCCTGTTGGACCTAAAGCCAAGCTACGAAGGAGCTCTCTAGTTTGAAATTCCAACCAAAAATGGATATCGACGATCCGCAAATAGAAGAAATTGGCACAAATCAGGAGATGCCGCCGGCCCCCAGAGCAGAGGACCAAATGGCACCTCCACTGAAACCAAGACAATTGTTTCCGCCAGAAGAAGATGAAATGTGTGGATCTCAACGACCCACTAAAATCATTCATACCCTTGATCCTGTATTGTAGAAATCTGAAAATGTTGTACCTAATAGGAGGCCGTTTAGTTCCACTGTTGATGTATCACCGGATTTCAAAAGCCAAGCTACGAGAAGACCTGAAGGTCTTCTGACTGGTTTGGGGGACTAATGTTGGACCTCAATATTCTTGGCTTACAAGGAAAGCCCATACTTAGAAAGGCCCATGAAGGATCCATTTATAATATTATAAAAGCATCAAACTGAGCAGAAGAAAGAAGAGGAAAAACACTGGTAAAAACACAAATATAGAAGAGGAAAATAGCTATTCCATCATTTGGCGCTAGAAGGAGGGGTAACCTCCGATCTAAAATCTCAATCAACCTCGATCTATGGCTCTTGAGAAGCTTCAAAGTGCGAATGAGTTCGATATTCACCAAATAAAGTCATTTTTCTTCAAATCTCCAGTGGTTCCACGTTTTTCAGAAATCTCCACTCTCTGTTACTCCCCATAAGATGAAGCTGCTGAAGGTCATCGATTATCTCTGATTTGTTTTCGAGAGTTATTTGTGATTGATATTGTTTGTTTGAATTCCTGATGCTTTGATGTGTTTTTTTTTTCTTTTTGCCTAATGTGCTTGGATCAATCAACATGCTCTATATATTAATATCTTTGAATTTGAGATGAGACTGTGAATCTTAGTTGCCTCGGATATTGTTCTGTTTGAATCGTTCATCAATTTTGAGAATTATTTTTCATAATTGATCTTGTTTGTTCAGATTTCCTATGGTTTGATATGTTTGCCTCAAGTTTTAGCTCATATTTTTGCCTGATTTGCTCGGATCTACGTACTCTGTAATCTGAATATTTTGTTTTCTGAATTTGAAATAAATCCATGTGTGAATCTGTGTTCTGTTTGGTTGATCATTCATCTCAACTTAATTTTGAGAGTCATCATAGTTGTCTATTTGTTTGATTTCCAGAAGATACGATATGATTTTATCAGTTTAGATGATTCATTTTGCATATATGCTTGGATCAACGTACTTCGCATATAAATTGAAACTGAGATAAAGCTGTGAATCTGGACTTTAATAATGTTTTGTTTTCTGAAATTGTTACTCAAGTTAGATTTTAGTCTAATAGTATCAGTGAATCGTCATGCCTACATGTACTTCACCTGAGATAAAAACATAGATACTCCAAAGGATTGTTGTGCCTTCTGTGAGCTCGACTGGGATTATCCTCACCTCAACATAAATACCTGCCATAGGTACGCACCTCGAGGTAGTACAGCCGACACGAGGTCGAGGTTGCACCTCGTTAAAAATTGCTAGCCCTATTCTCCTATTCGACTTCGTTCTTGACATGGACCCTCAACTACAAATCGAGGTCATTTAGAATTGTCTTTTCCCCTGTACAAAATCGATCGCCTCCCCCTATATGACATGGACCCTCATCACCTCTAAAACGATGTCGAAGACCTTCCTCCAGTCTAAATCGTAAAATTCTCCGAGGTATCACAAGGCCAAGTCGCCACATATAAAATCGCCGAGGTGTTTTAAGGCCAAGTCGCCATATCAAGGCCATGCGCCATTTCAAGGCCATGTCACCATTTCAAGGCAACAAAAAAGATGCATAGCTCCCATACGCCCTTCCTACTTAAAAGGATTGTACCATGGATATAAAAATTCCCATTACAAAATTGGTAAGTGCAAGCCACAAATCCCAACAAGTTTTGAACTCAAAAGCTCAACAAATGAGAGCTCAAATGGCTACGAAGCTTGACAATTATAAGCTCAAAAGCTCTTGAGGCTTTACAAATATTTGTCAAACAAAAGCAAATTGCCGATGAGCAAGTATTCACCAAGAAAACTGATCTCCAGAGACGTGTTAAAGCATTGTCTGTTGTTCAAATCCATATGTTTACATTCAGAGGACAAAATGGACATTTTAAATGTTGCGTCCAAGCTCTAAACCTTTCCAAATACGGGCTCAAAAACCACTTCTACACGAAGTGACCTGGCAGATCGAAACAAACGAGCTTCGAATCGCTAAAGAGTGCAGGAGAGATATTGAATCCTTCATCTCGATAAACCATCCATCTCGAAAAAATGAGTAGAATAAAGGCCAACAGGACGATCTCGTATGAATATCTCAAGGTCGATTACTCCTTCTCATATGACAAAAATGAGATAAAACCCATGGCCTCACGAGGTCTATTTGCCAAAATTAAGCAAAAACGAGCGATGAATCTCCAAAGGGTCCTTGCATGAGGCCTACTCTCCTGTCTTGACAAAACGGGCTGGGAAGCTTGACAAATTCTGGGAAGAAAAAAAAAACCCGTCCAAGGTCGCAAAGGCTGGCAAAAGCTACTTCCAAAACTCGATGGTTGTATACAAACGAACCTTGACACTCGACGAAAACAACTCAAATGCTCAACATATATTTGCCAGGAAGCTCAAAAAATAAATCTCCCTAAAAAATCCTCCAATTATGACAAATAGTGTTATTGCAGGAAGATATTATGTTACCGATTACATAGGTTCAACCACTTTCAGCGAAGTTGTTCAGGCACACGATCTTATAACAGGAGTGGATGTTTGTTTGAAGATCATAAAAAATAATAAGGATTTCTTTGATCAGAGCTTAGATGAAATCAAATTACTGAAATTTGTGAACAAGCATGATCTTGCTGATCAATGCCACATCCTACGTCTTTATGATTATTTCTATTATAAGGTGTGCAAAACAACCTCTGCTGTATGAACTAAAATTCTTACACTTGACTGTTGTTCTGTTTCTTTATCTATTAAGGTTTTCATTTTATATACAACCTCAACACTGTGGCGTTTCTCCCAACATATAGAGGTGTTGTAGCCAGCGAGCTTGTGTGTCTGTTGACTGCCATACTAATCCCACATTAACCCCTTATTTTAGGCCATGTAGATGTATGCATTGCATCTTGATAAATGATTAGTATAATGACTGAAATTTACAGTATGCTGTCTACCTAATTCAGTCTTATGCTCCGCATCAAATCACCTCCGGTGTTCCTAATAAACCTACTATTGTCAGCATGTATAAAACAATACAATGGATACATTAACTTCAAGCACACCCTCAATTTGTGTTATATACGCTCTTCAGCTGTGTTTATATCCACACTTAAAAGCTAAAACTCTCTATTTTCATCTAGGTAGATAATGGTCTGCTTCAAGTTCTAATTTGATAAATATATTAAAGCGGCATACCTAAAAGTCATTATCTTTTACTAGAAACGAAAAGCTGTAAGAAATAGCAAGGGCAAAAACTCCTTCGAAAGTTCCAGGTACATAATCAAGATAGAAATAACAGTATTTAGGAATGGGTCTGACTCTTTTGTTGATGGGCCAGGTTCAATTAGTGAACTAATGCAGAAATTTAAGTGCGTAACAATTATCAACATGAACGCAGAACCATGTAGACCTGGTTCGGCTCCTATCATCAAAATTCCTAACCCAACTAGTATAGAGAATTTTTATTTTAAGCAACTTAAATATACATGAAAGAAGTTCACCTTGTAGCACAATTGGTACTATGTCCACTTGCTTGTAAAACCATTCAACAACTCGGAAGAGGTTTACATAAAAGATAATGAATAATGAACAGTGAGGAGTTATGTGAATGTATAAGCTTGTAGGATTCTAGTTCTTAATCTGCCTTCGAAGGATGAGACTATCTATAAATAATTTAACTTTTTTGGGTAAATAATATATCGAAAACTTTTAGCTTGAAGAAGGCAATGACTTCAAAGGTACGCATCTCAGCTTGCCTGTGATTTCATTTATTAGTTATCTTTTAACACTTTTGGTTAATCTCTTAAATGATGTTGCTTTTCTTGCTTCTGCTGATCTTCAATATTCAGTCAAATACGAATGGTATTAGTTTAATCTTGATTTTACAAGCTTCAGTTTTGTATTCATTGTGAAGGCTTTGCCCGATTGTGGCAAAGGGTTGAGTACAAGTAATTGGCCAAGGTTGCAAGTGTTCTAGAGGTCAATGGATTCTTTCGAGAGACCATCATCAGCTTTGATTTTACACTTGTTTGCATGTTATTGGCAAAATTTTGTCCAATGAAATTTCATATTTCCATAAGTATGCAAATATAGAGCTGTACATAGTTCAGATGCGATACTTGATATAAACAACTTGTCTCTAGCTAAGTTAAGCTGTATAGTGCCATGCCTGCTCTCAATGTAAATGCTCATTATTGCTAACAACACATATTTTACTTGTGTGTTCATAGTAAACTTGAAGCAAACTGTTTAAACAGAAACAGAGCCACCCAAAGGATACAAATTCTAGAGAATCCTTTTATTATAATTCTTCACATATCATCTTTTGAATCATTTGTTATTTTATATTACTCCAGCAAACTTTGTTGATTTGTCAATGATTATACGGCATCTATTATGCTTTCCCGGTGATTTAATTTAAATGTTTTGAGTGATTGAATCCTATAATTTCTTGATCGAAACTGCAACACTCAATAATCCTATGAATATTATTCTTAAAGCAATCTGACTACTGTAAACTTCTCCAATATGCTCAGCTAATTTGTTAATGATTACATGACATATTCCATGCTTTTCTAAAAATTGTTTCGAGTGCTTTAAGTGACTAAACAGCTTTGTGCAAAGGAAAAATGGCCATATCAATTCTAGAGGCATTTTCGCCGATGACAAAGCTCCACTACAAAGTTTCTTTGGACATCAACAAATCATTATCAATTGTTCTTTCTAAGAACAATTTTGTCGCATAAACTTCTAAAGACGCCTCAAGCTACTGCTGCCTCATCTGATCTTTCTATGGTACGTGGTCAATAATCTGAGGTTTCCTTCTCGAATCTGAGGCAAGACATCATCTAAACTCCCAGTTCTCGAAATGGGGAAAGCTGTCTTCATGAAAATAGTACAGTCTATTGCAGAAATAACCTTCTTGCAGACTAGAGATCTGATCTTCCAACGTTTCTCAGTAGTCCTAAGAGCTCCTTGACAAGAACATGATGTGTCAGAATGTTTGTCGTTCCTGCCAATAATATCAACACAAAACCAGGTCATTCAAGTGATGTGCTTACAAGTACTGGTAGCTACTTTCACGGTGACCAGAGACAAAGTTTCAGTGGGATATTCATTTCTTAGCAACTTGACAAGTCCCCAAGTGCTTTCGATATCCTAACCCTATTATGAACAACACTATTACTCTGGGAATATAAACTACTTAGTTGATCATGGGGGACAGCTCAAAGTTCCTGAATGTGCACTTCATATTATAGAAGCTAGTCGCTCGTAAATATATAATCAGGTGAAATCTCAGATGAGATGGAGAACAAGCTTTTTGCTAAAACAGTACCATTTCAAAGGAAGTCCTAGCTCAACTATCTTCGACTGATGCAAATCTACCTAAGGGCTTAACTCAAGTGCAGAAGCTACAATGTCTATCTCAGCACCAACACCTGCTACATTACTAGTCTTCAATTATCCAAATATATATTGTTACAGAACAATCAATACCCATTATCGATTCCAGCTGTTGATGTATCACCGGATTTCAAAAGCCAAGCTACGAGAAGACCTGAAGGTCTTCTGACTGGTTTGGGGGACTAATGTTGGACCTCAATATTCTTGGCTTACAAGGAAAGCCCATACTTAGAAAGGCCCATGAAGGATCCATTTACAATATTATAAAAGCATCAAACTGAGCAGAAGAAAGAGGAGGAAAAACACTGGTAAAAACATGGTAAAAACACAAATATAGAAGAGGAAAATAGCTATTCCATCAGTTCCCATGACAAGGTTTGTAATGTTAAGGACTGGAATGAGATCTAGGATTGCTTTGGTTACTGCATTACTTTCAACAAGCATGGTGTCCACAGGCACCTGTATATGAAATTTGGAACACAAGTCAGTAATGTTCTATTCCGAAATTTACAAATGACAGGTCAACTAATTTAAGTCATTCTTGAACATGTAAACGCACTCTGGCATCAGTAAAGAGGTTAATGTATTTCTGCAAGAGATTCCTCCTTTTGTTATTCTCTTTCTTAATGTAGGTTTGCACCTTCCACTATTCTATGGCATCGATACTCGACTAGGACTTTTCAGTCACATGCATAGTTAGACAATCTAAATGATCATGCAATTAGATTCCATGATAAGCCTAAAATTATTGGATAGAAGTTCATCAGGCAGATAACACAAGGACGACACATCTAAAACTGATTGTTACGTTAATACAAATCATGATCCCCTCAAATTATATTTACAAGTATAGGTGTAGGAATGTAGGCGATGGGCAGATAAAACATGTACAAGAAAAACACGGGTTCCTGGAAGAATAGCATGATCAAGAACCCATTTGATCACATCCATATTTCTACAATATCGTAAAAGCAACATAAAAATATCGTTAAAAAATTTAAGAAACTAATATTTTTTTTTATAATTTTATATTTTTTAACCATTCTTATTTTTTTTTTAAATTATGTTTTCAATGCGTAGCAAAGATTAAATGCTAGTGATGATTAAAATTTAGATTAAACCTTCTAATTCCAATGAGATAACTCAAATGATTTGAACTTAACTCTTACTGTTCCACATTTTGAGGATTGTTGGAACAAATACTCATATATAAAACATATAAACCTAATTATTCAAAAAAAAAATATGCAATATAATTGGAAGACGTTTTAGATATCACACATGAATTATCGGGCATAAGAGTTTAATGTAACCCATTTGATATAGGGTTTCATGTGCATGAGTATGACCTCAGGTTAGAATCCTGAGAATAGAACAAATAAATACAAATTTTAAGGACATTTGTGTAAATTATTGATAAAAAATTTAGATTTACAAAATTGCCCCTACAGGATCCCTTATTTTATAAGCAATATTCTTATAACCTCATGTTCGTCTCCGAAAATCAATAAATTCGACCCTGCATTATTCACAAAATTTCCGATTTTTTTTTTCTGGCAGATTAGTTTGATAACTTCCTTGATAATTTCCACTTTTGATAGGGCCAAAAATTCTTTCACAAAATTAACTTTCTTTTTGGGTTTATTGCCTTATTGGTAAAGAAGTGTCCTAATTAGAGCGGGCAATCGGATCGTGTCGTGTACTTTCGTGTCATGTACTTTCGTGTTTCGTGTACTTGAAGGTAAAACCCGTATCCACCCGAAACAGGATTCGTGTACTTGAATATGAAACCCATATCCACCCGAAATGAATTCGTGTACTTTCGTGTCGTGTTTCGTGTATATATTATATAAAATTAAAAATAAAATTTAGTTAAAATTTATTAGTAAATATTATAATCATATGAAATATACATTAAATATTTTACATTTCCATATATAAATAAAAATACAACTCTATAAAAACTTGTAAATATGTATATTTTTGTGTAAAATATATATCCTTATAAAAAAATATTAATATATACATAAAATCTATAAGTAGTAAATTATTAACATCTTTATTTCGTGTACTTTCGTGTACCCAAAATGAAAACCCATATCCGACACTAAATCTATCGTGTAATTTCGTGTTCGTGTACTTTCGTGTTTCGTGTACTAAAAATAAAACCCATATCCGTATTTTTTCGTGTCGTTTCGCGTCGTGTTCACGTGTCGTGTACCAAATTGCCAGGTCTGGTCCTAATTGAAACTTTAAATAAATATATTCGTGGGGAGAGTTTCTTGGAAGAGAGTAATCTGCGAAAATGTTGAGAACAAGGTTGCTTTGGTTCACTTTAGGGTTCGGATCTGCGACAGCTGCCATGGGTCACTTCGTCTTCAGAGATTTATGGCTACATCGTCAGAATCTCTCTTCCACTGTAATCTCTCTCTCTCTCTCTCTCCCCCATATATTGTGTACTTATACATTGGGTGTATTGCAGTTAAAGCAGCAATTTGAAGCCCTGGACAGTAGGGTCTCCAACCTGGAACACCTCCTTCCTCATCCTTCAAATTCAACCAAGGTCGTTTTCTTTTTTTAATTATTTTAATTTGTTTGATTAAATGAGTTTGGGAATTGGTATATATTCATTCAGTTATTTATAATAGGATGCCAACGGACTGTTGCTCTGCTACCAAGATTATTGGCTCTTAATGAGATGCCTGACAAAATTGACAAAATTGTTATTTAGGCGTGATTCTTTGTGTTACTTTTATCTGAATTATGGAACAAGGGTCATGCATTTGATATACATAAGTATTATTCTCAGTTATGCCGAAAATTAGCTGCGTAATCTGTTTAGGATGATTATTTAAGTGCCCATGCCTTGTATATATGTAAGTTTAAGATATGATCGCTACTACTCCTTTAAATTATTATATTACTTGAGAGGACACATTATATTTGAAAAGACAGCACTTGGCATTGAGGACAATCATGTATATTCCTCATCTTAGTAGATTAGAGTGTCATATGCTTTTTAGAGTCATTCAGTTTGGTTCTGTATTTTATTAAGACATGATGTCAAGTAACAAAGCTATTTTATTCGTTTTATTTGTATATCCCGTTAGTATTTCTGGTTTGCTTAGTTATTTTGGGTTTAGTGCCTTCATTATAAATGATATCTAAAATTTATTTTCTTTGCCTTTGGATTTTTTCTAAAATGCATTCTTTTGCTTCCTGAAAGAAGGAAGAGCCAGGTTGTATGAGCTCCTTTCGCGGTTATTTGTTGTAACTGTTTGAGTGTTTTGACAAAGTCCTTAGGTTGAATGTCTTATTAAAAGCCTTAGCATAGGGATGTTTTGCTACAGCTCTGTGGATAAAATTCTATTGAGATATTCGGAAAGTGTTTACATAATAAATAAGCCACATATTAGATAATGGGGGTGTTTGGGAAAACTTTTTTCCAGAATAAGTCAACTTATTTTAAGACAAAGTTAGAGATTCCTAACTTTCCAACTTATTTTCCAACTTATTTTTGCAACTTATTGAATCTCAAACATACATTACATACTTGTATAAAAAAAATTTATCAAAATATAAAATTTTTATCCGAAAATAAGTCCATAAGTCATTAATATAAGTTTTGCCAAACAGCCACAATAAACTCTTAGACCCACATTTAGAATATATAAGTAAACTACTTCAAGTTTACTACACTATATATGTTCAAACTTATGAATAAAATGTATAAAATACCTCCATTATGTTTACATTCATTTTCCATCAGAGTAATTCATTGAAAACTATAAAAAGAGCTTTCTTTCTATGCATATTGTAGGGGAGGAAGGGAGGAAGGGGGGGGGGGGGAGTATTTGTTGTAATTTTATGATTTGAGGCAACGCTTTGACCTGCTGCTGGAGTTAGCTGAGATGCCAGAGAATGGTTAGGTTTTAAGTACTTGCATGTAGGGTCCTTAAACATTTAATTTAGTCTAAGGTCACGCTATCATTGCGATGGTTTTATGAGCACTCATTTTAAAATGCAGAATGAATATAATTTGGATTTTGTCAAAACACTTTTTAATATTGTGAAATATGTGTTATTTAGTTGTAAGCTTTCAAAGTATTGTGGAATTTTAAACTAATCACATTTATTTTGAATTTCAAAATTACGCTAGTTAAGTTTTGAAAGTGATAACAGGTCCTAGATACTCAGTACCATCGTAATTTATCTCAAGCTAAAAATTGAACTTGATGATATACTGGATGTTGATTTTTATTTGAAGTAAGATACTTCTTTTAAACTATGTTGCCCGGACTCTGTCGGGGATGCGGAATCTTGGTCCTAAAGAAATTAGGATGATTGGATATGGATCCAAAAGTACACACATGTACGGGGACTTGGCTTGTACTTATAAAAGAAGTGAAAATTTGTATTCATTTTTCATTTTTTTAAAAGAAGTGTCTACTTCCTTTATATGGACTTTATTACTCAAATTAAGAATGTGTACTTTTTATGGGGTCCTAGGAGTTCTCGTTTCTACCTGAACCTGATAGCTGATTAGCGGACCATGTATGGATTGACCCTGTGAATTTTGATTCCAGATTAGACTTATGCAACAAGGAAAATCACGTGAACTATTAAAATGAACTTGGCATACTATAGTTGTTGATTCGGTTGAGAAAGAACAGACATTTTGTTACTCTTTGCTAATTAAGGTATAATGCAACTCTTGGTTCTTGAGCATCCTCCTAACCAGGCACGTTTTTGCAAATCCTGGAGGAGTTATATACTGTGGTAATCAGTATATGGTTTTCTTTCAAAATATGGTTCAAATATGGTTTTCTTATTAGATGCAGCCATGGTTTCGGATTAATGTTTTCCCTATAATTTGCTATTTAACTTGTATATTGTTATCTAGCATTCTCTCCTCTTTCGTTCTTGTTGGATCTTACAGCTATAGTACCTTGTTTCAGGAGTAAGAGCTTTTAAGCTGCATCCTAGTGTTTTCTTCAAGGGAAGCATCCTAGTGTTTTCTTCAAGGGAAGGCATTACTTTTCCATTTCTTTTTTCATCTCAGCTCCTCGATTGTGCAGAATTTCTGCGGAAAATGAGGGGTTTCATACAGACTCTTCGCGTTTTTTAATTTAGTTGTAACCTGGTTTGTATTTTATGATTCCTACAGATTAATAATCCTTTACTAGTTTTTTTTGAGCTCTGGTATCTAATTGGTTTCAATATAATCTTGTGTTGTACCCTGTGGTCAATATGGTAGTGCAGGTTGGTCTTATTTTTTTCTGTGGGATGCCTATTTTGCAATTAGTGAAATTCTGATTTTGCCTACTACATATTATGCAAGTAGGGTCACGCAAGAACACCTTATCACTACATTGGATGTCTTGAATTTTAATTTTGCTTGGTTGTTGCGTGTGTATTGATAATTATTGCACTATTGGGGTATCAATTTTTAAGCGAGTGGAGCATGGAACGAAGGTAGTTTGATAGGCTGCTGGTTGGAGTGAAATTGAATCAATATGAAATAATATATAATATGTTATGGTTTCTCACTAATTCAATTGAAAGTTTATTCAACCTAAATAGTTTTACTTTTATGACGTTATCATTTAAACCAAAGTTTATTTTGGTGACTGAATTTGCGAGGTATCAAGTGGACAAACAAATTAATCAGATAAAGAATAATATGATGGTATATTTATTTAGTTTAGGGGGAGGGCAGGTGATCGATAAACTTTAGATCCACATTTGTTACTGCTTGTGCATTTCTGATCCCAATAAATATTCACTTTGATGTTGTATCCAATTTGAAATGAAGGCGCAAGTTCAACTGTTGTCCTCCACTCTAGGCGTCTACTAGTAATAGTAGAAATCTGAAAATGTTGTACTCCCTCTGTTTATTTGATTTCTTTACATTTGCTTTTTGCACGGAGACCAAGATAGTGGATGTAATATTGTTAAAATAAATGTAGTAGTGGGTGTAATAGTAATTTTATTGTTAAAATAAGTGAAGTAGTGGGTGTAATAGTGTAAAGGGTTGAAAAGGTGGAGTTAGGTAGTGGATGTAATAATGTATTTTATTGTTAAAAGTTACTATTTTTAGTAATGTAAAGAAATGGAATGGACGGCCCAAAATAGAAAGTGTAAAGAAATGAAATGGACGGAGGGAGTACCTAATAGGAGGCCGTTAGTTCCCATGACAAGGTTTGTAATGTTAAGGACTGGAATAAGATCTAGGATTGCTTTGGTTACTGCATTACTTTCAACAAGCATGGTGTCCACAGGCACCTGTGTATAAAATTTGAAACACAAGTCAGTCATGTTCTAGTGCGGAATTCACAGATGATATGTTCTAGTGCGGAATTCTTGAACATGTAAACGCACTCTGGCATCAGTACACGGGCTAATATATTTCTGCAAGAGATTCCTCCTTTTGTTATTCTCTTCCTTAATGTAGATTTGCACCTGTTCATTACTTAATTGACTGCTTGATAGCCTCCCGACTGTTGCAAAAATATGATTTCTAACTCAGATCATTCTAATAGAGTATCATTTCATATTTGCATTGGTCGAATTGATTAAGTTCTATTGTCTCATCTGCTGTTTCCCTGAACATTAATCAGGTGTACTCAAGTCATGTATATGTAGGAGGAACTAAGTGAGGGAATCACACAGGTTGACATGAAATATGAATCAAGTCTCACCAAAAAGGCGAAAGAAATTCATATATAAACTTTAGATGTTAGGCTACTGGCAATGCCATTTGCCTAGAAGCTAGAATGGGGATGGCTAGGAAAATCTACAATGCCAAAAGCATGGCATTTACTTGTTTCCTGTTGATCACATCCAAATCATATTTTCCCACAGCAACATAAACATCGGCAATTCCTTCATCTCTGCTACATATTCTACTCTTTATATCCTCTCCAATCTCCACGATTTTTGGTGACATCATCTGATGGTTATAGTATTGTATATCTTCTGAACTCCTTGTTTCCATCCTAGTCTTGGTCTTTCTCCGGCATGACACAGTTACCACACAAGAATACAACAAGAAAGTCCGGGCACCACCTGTGGCGCGGCTTTGGTTTAGCAGAAGAGGTTTGTTTAAGTTTTCTTCCGCATTTCCTCATATATTTAGTCCTGCAAAATTGACTTCGGTTATTAGGGAAGCGATAGGGGAATCTTGCATTTCCTCCTTACGATTGAAAGGAGTAGCACTTTGTGCACTTTATGTCTGGCATATGTCCATTTGCGCAATGGAAAAGTCAGTACTGGACCAACTCATTGGGGTCACCGGCCTAATTAGACAATTGGTAGGACTACTATAAAACCTTAGTCCTTTACCATCTTAGCAAGACTGTCAAAATGTGCCACCCATTGTGCTCTATAATAGTAAATTCGCGAAAAGACGGTATAGTCTACAACATTGTTACTTCGATTGAAGCTACAGAAATATCTACATGATCGAGAAAAACATGGTAAAGACCGACATATCACAAACAAGTGCTGATAAATTCTACACAACCACAAAAATTTAATCCTTGCTCCTACCATATCCAATGTGTAGTGCTCACAGAACTGGACAGCAGTTTATAATCCTAAAACAAAAACAAAAACTGAACAGAAATATTTAACGTGGTTCAGCAAATTGCTTACATCAACCAGAGGTTGTCGATATTATTAATCAGAGTGACTAACATACAGAGTTGCGGAACAGATTTAGATCACTAATAATACCTCCCAAGTGTTTCCCAAGTGTTTCCCAAAGTTGTAGAAAAACTTCTCTCAAGTATTTCTAAACTAATAAACTGATTTTGTGATTAATTATTTCAATTGTGAGAGAGCACATATTTATAGTACTCTCTCCAGAAAATATCTCATCAATCAAGCCTATACTATGACTAGCTAAGTAGCCAACCAATTATGTGTATGAACACATCATAAACAAATCTGCAGCCATAAGAATAGTGCAGCAGCCTCTAGATATTTCAGCAGCCTTTGGAACAGTTTCAGCAGCTGTTTAGGACTGAAAAATGCAAATTGTTGAGCCATAAAACAACAATCTCCATCTTGGCGAAACTTCCCTAAACAGAGCTGCCTCCAAAACGCTATTGGCGCTCTAATTTCCAGAGATGTTGATCAAGCTCATACAATGATGAAACTTGATCCCAGAAACAACTTTTGTAAGCATGTCTGCAGGATTATCTGCAGTGCTTACCTTCTGAAGTAGTACATTACCATCTTCGATAATTTCTCGAACAAAATGATAACGAACATCGATGTGCTTTGTGCGGGCATGATGGACCTGGTTCTTTGCCAAACAAATAGCACTCTGACTGTCACAGAAAACCTCCACCTTTTTCTGAACAATACCTAAATCCTTGGTCAATCCGAGAAGCCAGATAGCTTCTTTAAATGCTTCAGTTACAGCCATATATTCCACCTCCGTTGTAGACAGAGCTACAGTAGATTGTAGTATCGATCTCCAGCAAATTGGCCCTCCTGCCATAGTAAATACATAACCAGTTGTTGATCGACGTTTATCTAAATCTCCAGCGAAATCAGAATCTACATATCCGACCAAGTGATTTCCGCCCGTCTTATTTCTTTCAAATTTTAAGCCAACATCTACAGTACTATAGATGTATCAAATCCACTTTACTGCTTGCCAATGCATTCTTCCGGGATTGTGCATGTAACGACTTACCATACTAACGACATGTGAAATATCAGGCCTGGTGCATACCATTGCATACATCAGCGCGCCAATAGCATTTGCGTATGGAATGCACTCCATCTTCTTTTTCTCATCATTGGTGCTGGGTGACATCTTTCTGCTTAACTGAAAATGAGGAGCAAGCGGTGTACTAACTGATTTGGTATTTTCATCCATACCAAACCTTTTCAACACCTTCTTCAAATATTGAGTTTGTGATAAACTCACTGTGCTTGCTGCTCTATCTCTCGTGATCTCCATGCCCAGAATTTTCTTTGCTTCTCCAAGGTCTTTCATTTCAAATTCAGAATTCAACAAGGTCTTCAGTTTAGCGACCTCCACCTTTCTCTTAGATGCAATTAACATATCATCAACATATAAGAGTAGATAAATGAATGTACCATCTTGGAGTTTCCGAAAATATACACAATGATCAAATTGACTGCGGGTGTACTTGTGCTCTCGAATGAAGCTGTCAAAACGCTTATACCACTGCTGTGGTGATTGTTTTAAACCATATAATGACTTGCTCAGCTTGCAAGCCCATTTCTCACATCCAGGAACGTTGGAACCATCTGGTTGAGTCATGTAGATTTCTTCGTTCAAAGTACCATGTAGAAATGCGGTTTTGACATCCATTTGAGCTAATTCGAGATCATATTGTGCCACCAATGCTAGCAAAATTCGAATAGATGAATGCTTAACAACAGGTGAAAATACCTCATTGTAATCTATTCCCTCCTTTTGCGCATATCCTTTTGCTACTAGTCTTGCTTTGTATCTAATATTATCTTCACCGGGCAGTCCTTCCTTTTTAGCATAGACCCATTTGCAGCCGATTGTTTTCTTTCCTTTGGGAATCTTGACCAAATCCCAAGTCTTATTCTGGTGTAAAGATTTCATTTCTTCATCCATTGCCATTTTCCACTTTACACTATCAGCACTTTGTACAGCTTCTCTATACGTACATGGAACATCATCATCAATTATAGGAAGTGCAAATGCTACCAAATCTGAGTACCTGGCAGGTTTCCTGATCTCCCTTCTCGGTCGAGAAGTGGCAATGTTTTCAGGTTGAATAGGTGGTGATGGCGAATGAATCTCCGCCTCTTCTGAGATGTCATCTTGATCATCAATTTTATCTTTACCATGATCAACAACTGGTGCAATATTTTGCGAATCTACTGGTGCCTCAAGCACTACCTTGGAAATGATATTTGGACTTACATTTTCAATCTTCGAAGGTGTTATCAACATGACAGATTCGTCAAATGTGACATCCCGGCTTAACACGATTTTCTTTGATTCGTCACTCCAAAGACGAAATCCTTTAACTCCTCCGCTAAAACCCAAGAAAACAGATTTCTTTGCTCTAGGGTCTAGTTTAGATTCTTTGACTTGATAATATGCGGGACATCCAAAAATTCGTAAAGAATCATAATCTGAAACAAGTTCACCGGACCATACCTCCTTCGGAGTTTTTCCATATAACGCAGATGCAGGTAGTCTGTTGACAATATGAGTTGCATATGACAAAGCTTCTGCCCAGAATGATTTGCCCAATCCAGAATGAGATAGCATACATCGGACTTTTTCAATCAAAGTACGATTCATCCGTTTCGCCACTCCATTTTGTTGCGGCATACCAGGGACTGTAAAATTTCGGACTATGCCCTCATCTTGACAAACTTTGAGGAACGGATCAGATTTGTACTCTCCTCCATTATCGGATCTCAGTCTTTTGATTTTTCTACCGGTTTGAGTTTCAATCAGTATCTTCCATTTAAGAAAGATATCCAGAACTTCATCTTTCTGACTCATGGTGTATACCCAAACATATCTGGAAAAATCATCGATAAATGTTACAAAATATCGTTTACCTCCTAATGAAGCATTTCTGGAAGGTCCCCATACGTCCGTGTGGATGTAGTCCAAAGTTCCTTTCGTGCGATGAATAGCAGCGCCAAACTTGACTCTTGTTTGCTTTCCCAAAACACAATGCTCACAAAAATCAATCTTCCCGGTCTTGGCACCTTTTAGTAGACCTTGCTTTACTAGGCCCTGCAGAGCCTTCTCTCCAGCATGTCCTAAACGCATGTGCCATAGACGGGATGAATCAGATGTTTGATTGTCAGGGCTGCTTGATATAGACACTCTTCCTGTAACCGTACTTCCATCCAGGAAGTAGAGATTTGATTTTTGAGTACCTTTCATTGCAACCAGTGCACCTCGTATAACCTTCAAGACTCCATTTTCAATTTTAACCTTGTAACCATCAGTGTCAAGAACACCTAATGAAATAAGGTTCTTTTTCAAATCAGGTATGTACCTCACATTTGTAAGTCGTCGGATAGTACCATCATGCATCTTCAAACGAATTGTCCCGATTCCTTTTGTTTGACATGCATTATTGTTACCCATAAGCACGACACCTCCATCAATCTCTTCAAAACTTGAGAACCAATCTCTATTAGGACACATATGATATGAACATCCAGAATCAAGTATCCATTTGTCTGAATATGTGTCTGATAATGAGACCGTGAAGGCGGCATCTTCTTCTTCAGGATTTTGTGCAACATTAGCAGCTGGCTTGTTCTTGTTTGGACAATCTTTCTTCCAGTGCCCTTTCTGATGACAATATGCGCACTCATCTTTTGCAAGACGCCTTCTGGACGAATCTTCTCCTCTGGACTTTGATCTTGATCGCCCCCTATTATTGAGTCCACCGGATTTATTTGATTGCCTGCCTCTTGTTGCAACAAATGCTTCTGATGTCGAGTCTTTGTTCTCATGCTGATCCTTCATTCTGTATTCGTTATTAACCAAAGCATTTGATACATCTACGAACTTAACCTCATCTTTACCATATAACAGAGTTGTGGTTAAATGTTCATAGCTTTCCGGTAAAGAATTCAGCAACAACAAAGCTTTATCCTCATCAATAATTTCAACATCCAGATTTTGGAGATCTGCCAAAATTTTATTGAAATTATTCAAGTGCTCAATCATAGGCGTACCTTTCTTGAACTGGAAACGGAAAAGCTTCTTCTTCAGATAGAGTCTATTCTCTACGCTCTTTGTCATGAATTTATCCTCTAGCTTTTTCCATAGAATTGCAGCTATATTTTCTTTCATGACAAAATATTTCTGATCTTTTCTCAAGCATAGTCGAATCGTGCCACAAGCTTGACGATTGACATAATTCCAATCATCATCGGAATAATCTTTTGGCTTCGACTCCAGAGCAATATCAGACCCTTCTCGGAACAATAGGTCTGATACTTCACATTGCCACATACCAAAGTTATTGGTGCCGTCAAATTTCTCCACCTCAAACTTTGCGTTGGATAACATGGTTCTACGAACAGAATTTCCAGGACTTTTATGCTCTTGATTTTGATCATTAGAACCTTCTCCAACGGGTTGTGCAACATGCTCGGTCCCTGTATCCTCTGCCATAGCTGATATTGCAGAAGGATGGAAGTTTAAACAAAAATTTGCAGAAGTTTAACTTCCTGAAACTTACAGAATTTGAACTTCCTGATGGATGGAAGTTCCTGGCAGCAAACTTCAAACTGATGCTGACGGAGCTACAGAACTCGGATTGAAGTATTCTTTGCGGCGTTGGATTCGTCTCGTCGAGAGCTTCGATTTGATATATAAATCTGCTATGATTGGCTCTGATACCAATTTGTAGTGCTCACAGAACTGGACAGCAGTTTATAATCCTAAAACAGAAAAAAAAACTGAACACAAATATTTAACGTGGTTCAGCAAATTGCTTACATCCACCAGAGGTTGTCGATATTATTAATCAGAGTGACTAACATACAGAGTTGCAGAACAGATTTAGATCACTAATAATACCTCCCAAGTGTTTCCCAAGTGTTTCCCAAAGTTGTAGAAAAACTTCTCTCAAGTATTTCTAAACTAATAAACTGATTTTGTGATTAATTATTTCAGTGGTGAGAGAGCACAAATTTATAGTACTCTCTCCAGAAAATATCTCATCAATCAAGCCTATACTATGACTAGCTAAGTAGCCAACCAATTATGTGTATGAACACATCATAAACAAATCTGCAGCCATAAGAATAGTGCAGCAGCCTCTAGATATTTCAGCAGCCTTTGGAACAGTTTCAGCAGCTGTTTAGGACTGAAAAATGCAAATTGTTGAGCCATAAAACAACACAATGTACTTATATTAATAATTTGATCAACATGCATGATGAGAAGAATCGTACAAGCATTGCCTATATAATTCTCACCTGTATGAATCTCATTATGGCCAGAAGCATGTGCAGGACCATTAGATTGATGATCTTTTAAGGCAAAACCAAGACAGCCTCATACTTGAGTCTGAGCCAGGATTCTGGGTTATAGTAGCATTTCCTGCTTCATCAACATAATGTAGAACTAGTAATAAATCATTGTCGCAAAGAAAAATCACAGAATATGATTCTCTCTTGTGTACCCTTATATACAAATCAGGTTCAATGAGTTAACTGGTGGGCGTCTGATGCGTAGTAAAGCTAATTTTTCCGCTATCAAAACTTATTTAGTGTTAGTCTGATACAAGGCAGTTTTATTATGCAGATAACTTGGTTGATATATTGGACATAGAAATAGAACAAGTTTTTACTGAATAATAATTATTTTATTGGATACATCTGAATGAGTACATAGCTCTATTTATAGCTCAATCTGAGAACTGTAAAGACTCTCTAGAATGGTCTGATTCATGAAC
The DNA here is from genome assembly GCA_037693485.1 of Kitagawia praeruptora. Lineage (NCBI taxonomy): Eukaryota > Viridiplantae > Streptophyta > Magnoliopsida > Apiales > Apiaceae > Kitagawia > Kitagawia praeruptora. The sequence continues at coordinate 23,039,499 of CM075350.1, read as the reverse complement.
ACACATCCTTATCTAAATTAATCTTATTTATTACACAAGAAAATTCTGGATATTCTAGAAATGCATTAGTAGTTTTAACATTTAGCTTCAAATTCATCCATGCAAGCCAGGAAACTCAAGGCTGACAGTGTCAAGAACAGTCAATCTTTAGCTCTTATCATGGATGATAATGAAGAAGTTGCTGATGAATTTAATGGTGTTAAGGTCTGGTGGGTCTCGGGTAAAAAAATGTCAAAAGGTCAGTCTTTTTCATTTTATCCTGTTAGTGATGCCAAAAGATTATTAGCTGAAAAAGTGAAAGCAGCAGAGAAGAAACTGAAGGAAGTAGCTGCTGTTAAAGAAGAAACTGGAACAAAGGTTGAATCGAATGGAAAAAATGGCTCCTTAGATAAAGAAGATTAATGGGACATTTGCTCTGCATAAATATTGATTGTAGTCGAGGTTGCTGATTTTTCATGTCACTTGGACAAATAATCCAAGAAAAAAAAATGTAGTTCTGAGATGGATTTGATTACTGGACTGAATGGTCATGGTCAGTATTCACATATATCATCCTGAAACATTCATCTCCTTTTATAATTTGTTGCGAGTTATATTTTTTTCAAGTTTGTATCACGCATTTCCACGCATATAAAAAATATAATTCTAGGTAATATTTTTTGAGTTTTTTGTTTTGCATAAAAGTTTGAACATCTTATTTTTATACAAAACAAAAAAAATGATAAAATAATATCTACAGAAATGTGTTTTTTTTTACGCGTAGAAATGCGTGCCAGAGACTTAAAAAAAATTAGTACGTTTATAATGTAACGGAGGGAGTAAGATTTTTAGACTCTTGGAGACCTACTTGCAAGGAATTTGCATTAGATAAAAGAGAAAGTAGGAAAAAACTACAAAGTAAAACATACAAAGGTTGTAAATAGTTTCTACTGTTAGATTCACGTTTGGAGTAAGCTATGATAATTAAGGAAAATGGTGGAACAAAAGTACATAAAGAAAGAACACATAACTAGATAATTAACTGTTTCTGAAGTATAGTTTGAAAGAATACTAATATGTTCATTAATAGTCTAATTTGTGGAAATCTGACAGAGGTGAGCTTATACTGTAATGATCGAGACTAAGAATTCAGGAATAACTTATCGATTTCGATGCAGCGCCATAATTACTGGTGGACTGAGGTTGGGATCAGGGGTATTAATCTTTTTCAGTTCCCGGTCAAGTTCTAAATCTTACTTCAGCATTGAAGTTGAAGTGGAGATGCTGTGATGTTTCTACCTATGTTTTACATTCATCAGGTATTCAGGTTAAAGTATCAAATGCAAGCATAATAATATAATCTACAGCAAACGATTTTTGGACAAGCAAGAAACTCCTCTTGCTGTACTAGGATCTTTACATCTCACTATTGCAGATTCTTTGCATAGGTGGTGATACCTCACAGTTTCTGAGATCCACGGTCAAGAGCCATTGCAACCATCTGCTTGCATTCTTGAATGTTTACTGAAATGATTGAGATTGCTCTTAAATATTGTTCTGTTCTTTCTTTTTCGATCAATTTGCTTTTGATTTATACAAATTTGACAAATTTTAACACTGGCTCTTCATATTCGCTTCTAGCTCATCAAATTAATGTTATTATAAGCCTAAAATTGTAAAGAGACTATTACAAGATGGAGGGAGTACCATATATAGGGTTTGTTTCTATAATTGTAAAAATAACAAATAAGTTAAAAACTAGAATGCATAGCTTTGTCAACTATATTATTCGAATCACGGAATGACCTGAAGCGCCCCCTGCTCCAAAAACAAAATTTTCTGTTTTCCCCACAAGAAAAAGAAATTAATTTGATTGGGTGGGGGGGGGGGGTGTTTATGCCAGCAACTTAACAATGTCTGCTCTTTTTGGTGCCATCCCATCATTTTTTCCAAGTGCATGGATTGAATGATCTTCTTCTATCTACGGAGCTACTACTGGTGTCCCATATTTCTTGTCTACTTTGTTTAACGATTGATATGCTCACGGTCTCCATCAACATTCGACTCAACAACAAGATACAAAATCTGTTTTGAAGATTTGTTTCTTGTTTTTTAGTAATCTCATGATCCTTCAACTAATTTTATACTCACTCTCTCCTATTCATACAGTTAAATCGCTGGTTAAAATTTTTAGGATTGTTAGCAAAGCTATGCATTTGTTAGCTTGATTAGACCTCCAAGTGTCGTCAGGAAGCAATTCCTCACTGTATATCTTTCAAACACATCTCTCTCGCTTTTAATTTTAGCAACTTAAACACTTACTCCAACCATCATGCCAAGTTCACTGAGTGGATGGTTGGGATGTACAAGTGTGCAGGTGGTTGAACCGTAAAAAAAAAAAAAAAAAAAGGTAAGGTGGTGCAGGTGTGTGTCCGCCCTTGATAGAGCAGAAAGTAAATGAACGCAACTTTGAAATAATAACAGATAATCTTAGAAATAGAAATAGAGAGAGAATGGTAAATCATATGCCAAAAGTGCAAGGTACAATGGTTGTACCTGAGACATTGTTGCTCACTTCAACAACATCTATTCTATAAAACACTGGCGTCCATAACTGTTGTTGCATAAGCGAATGAGAGTAAACAATACTAGCATATAAACTTACCTTCATTTGCTCGCTTATTCACGTTCTTACTTCACATCAACACCATTCCCAAGATTTGCACCACATAGCTTCATTACTTTTGTGAATGTGGAAGGAACAAAGAACAACACAGTGATATATCTGCTCAAACTTTTTTTTTTTGAAAGGGAAATAAATTCATTAGAGGAATTTGGCAAACTTGGAACTCTAGCCATAAGGTGACCTACTTTGTTTGCTTGCCTTTTAACGTGATTAAAAATGTAACACCTAAAACAAATAATAATATTATGATTAATGATAATTAGTTGATTAACATAATAAAATTAATGCTAATTATTCGATTGCCTTTTTCATATTAACATAACAAAATTAATGATAATTAGTCGATTACCTTTTTCACATTTACTTTTAGTTGAATATATTACCTTTTATAAATACCTAAAAACATCAATTAATTATTAATATTTCCTTTCGAATTAAAACACGTTACCATTTCAATTTAAAACAAATCTTACAATCATTAATATATACCCGAAAATATCACACCATAATTTTCAAGAAAATATAACACCTAAAATAAATAATAACTTAAAATAATTAATGGTAATTAGTCGATTGTCGTTTTCACATTAACATAATATAATTAATGGTAATTAGTCGATTGACTATCACCTTTTATAAACACCTTAAAAGATCAATCGTATCATATCTTTCAATCATTAATATTTTCTTTCTAATTAAAACACGTTACCTTTTTAATTTACAACAAATCTTCCAATATATACCCGAAAATATCACACCATATTTTTCAATTATTAATAAATATATTAAAAATCGTATACATTATTTATAATAAGGAAACATTAGTATAATCTGTAAATATGAGTATATTAAATTATATCAAATTAAAATTTAAAAAAATTATTAAAAATAATGATTATATAAAAACATAATTATAATATTAAATAAAATTTATAACATAATACAAAAAATCTGTGCATTGCACGGGTTATAAGCTAATCTATACTATTATATAAAAGCCGAAACATTAAAAGTTTGGTTGGTTGGTCGGTCGGTCGGTACGGTACCTGTTGATTTTACTTATTTACCCTTAGTCAATTACTACTAACTAATCAATTTCTTTTTTGATACTTTTCAAGAATTAAATAATTTCCTTTTTCAAGTAAAATACAATATATTTTATATTTTATCTAACTAAAATTTTTCCTTTATGAATCAATTTTCCTTTTCAAGTTAAACATATTACCTTTTCTATTTTTCAATAATTAAATAATTTCCTTTTTCAAGTAAATTAGAATATTTTTTTGCATTTTATCTAACTAAAATTTCTCTATAAAAGCCGAAACATTAAAAGTTTGGTTGGTCGGTCGGTCGGTCGGTACGGTACCTATTGATTTTACTTATTTACCCTTAGTCAATTACTACTAACTAATTAATTTCTTTTTTCAGAGTAAACATATTATCTTTTCTACTTTTCAAGAATTAAACAATTTCCTTTTTCAAGTAAAATACAATATCTTTTATATTTTATCTAACTAAAATTTCTCCTTTATGAATCAATTTCCCTTTTCAGGTTAAACATATTACCTTTTCTACTTTTTAAAAAATTAAAAACACTACGAAAACACTACGAAAACACGTAAAATAACACTACCAATTAAAATTTCTCTAAAAACACTACTAAAATTAACTACTTTATCTAACTAAAATTTCTCTAAAATTACACTACAAGCATTTTATCTAACTAAAATTTCTCTTTTCTACTTTTCTACTTTTCATATTTTTTGCATTTTATCTAACTAAAATTTCTCTTTTTTAAAAACACTACGAGCAGTTTTGTTTAATAAAATAACGTAATTATATTATAATTACTATTAACTAATCAATTACCTTTTTTCACTCAAAACACGTTATCTTTTCTCTTTCCTTTTCTCTTTTCTCTAACTAAAATCTTTCCTTTTCCAATTATATCATGGACGGTTACCATTTTCAGCCAAAACACGTTACCTTTTTTCTTTTCTCTTACTAAAACCCCTCTTTTTCCAATTATATCACGGGCGTTTCTATTTAATAAAAATATTATAAAAATATTATATTACTAATAATTAACCGATTAGCTTTCAACTCAAATATATCATCTTTTGTTTTTCTAATTAAATTCCCTTTATTTTCTAGAAATATAACGAGCAACATTAATTTCTCATTTTCTAAAAACTATGAGCAATTTTATTTAGTAAAATAACATAATTAAATTATAATTACTATAAACTAATCAATTGCCATTTTCACATAAATCATGTCATCTTCATGTTATCTTTCTATTTTCTCTAACTAAAATCTCTCTTATAGGCCCACAGGGAAAGGAGAGTGTTCTATTTAACACTATTAGCAATTATGTTTAATAAAATAAAATATTATAATTACTAATAATTAATCAATTACCTTTTTCAGCTAAAATATGTTACCTTTTATATTTTTCTATTTTTTTCAATTAATTTTATTTATTTACCCCTATTTAATGGTACATGTTATTTTACGTAATTATCCTTACTTAATTATTTATAATTACTAATAACTAATAAATTTCCTTCTTCAGGTAAAACATGTTACCGTTTATATTTTTCAATAACTAATCTTTTTTCACATAAAATATGAGAAATTCTTTCCTTTTTCAAGTAAAATATGCTACCTTTTCTATTTTTCAATAGCCATTTTTTTTTACGTAAAATACAGTTTATCTAGCTAAAATGTTTCCTTTTCTGAAAAAACTATGAGCAATTATGTTTAATAAAATAAAATATTATAATTACTAATAATTAACCAATTACCCTTTTCAGCTAAAATACATTACCTTCTCTATTTTTATTTTTTTCAGAAAAACCTATTTGGTTTGCTTTATTTAAGTTCAATAAAATAATAACAATATAATAACCAATAACTAACCGATTACGTTTTTCAGCTAAAATATTTCATCTTTTCTATATCTTTTCAATATTTTCAAACTAAAATCCATTATTTTCTAAAAATATCACGGACAACATATATATCTATACTATTATATAAAAGCCGAAACATTAAAAGTTTGGTTGGTTGGTTGGTACCTGTTGATTTTACTTATTTACCCTTAACTAATAAAATTTGTTATTTTACTTAATTATCCTTACTTAATTATATTGATTTTACTTATTTACCCTTAACTAATAAAATATGTTATTTTACTTAATTATCCTTACTTAATTATTATTTATAATAATCTAATAAATAGTTATTAGCCGATTGCCTTTTTAACATTTATTTTAAATTGAAGAAATTACCTTTTATAAACACCTAAAATTGTATTTGTACCATATCTTACAAACGCTAATATTTGTTTTCTAACTAAAACATGTTACCTTTAAATTTAAAACTAATCTTGCAATAACAATTAAAATATGTTATTTTACTTAATTATTCTTACTTAATTATTATTTATAATAGTCTAATAAATAGTTATTAGCCGATTGCCTTTTTAACATTTACTTTAAATTGAAGAAATTACCTTTTATAAACACCTAAAATTGTACCATATCTTACAAACGCTAATATTTGTTTTCTAACTAAAACATGTTACCTTTAAATTTAAAACTAATCTTGCAATAACTAATATAAACCCAAAAATATCACACTGTACACGTAACCTTTTCTCTTTTTTTCTAACTAAAATCTTTCTTTAACCAATTATATCATGGACGATTACCTTTTTCATCCAAAAGACGTTACCTTTTTTCTTTTCTCTTACTAAAATCTCTTTTTTTCCAATTATATCACGGGTATTTCTATTTAATAAAAATAAAATAATAATGTTATAACACTAATAATTAATTTTCTTCAAAAAAAAACACTAATAATTAATCGATTACCTTTTCAACTAAAATATATCATCTTTTCTATTTTTTCTAATTAAATTACCTTTTCTTTTTTTTTTTAACTAAAATCTTTCTTTAACCAATTATATCATAGACGGTTACCTTTTTCAGCCAAAACACGTTACCTTTTTTCTTTTCTATTACTAAAACCTCCTTTTTTTCCAATTATATCACGGGCATTTCTATTTAAAAAAAATAATAATAATATAATACTAATAATTAATCGATTACCTTTTCAACTAAAATATATCATCTTTTCTATTTTTTCTAACTAAATTCCCTTTTTTCTAGAAATATAACGGCAACATTAATTTCTCATTTTCTAAAAACTATGAGCAATTTTATTTAGTAAAATGTCATAATGAAATTATAATTACTATAAATTAATCAATTACTTTTTTCACATAAATCATGTCATCTTCGCATTACGTTTTTATTTTCTCTAACTAAAATCTCTTTTTTTCCAATTATATCACAGGCGTATCTATTTAATAAAATAAACTAATAACATTATAATATTATTAATTAACCGATTACTTTTTTTCAGCTAAAACATATCATCTTTTCTATATTTTCTAACTAAAATTCCTCTTTTAATAAAAATATCATGGACAATATTAAATTCTCCTTTTCTAAAAACAATACGAGCAATTGTATTTAGTAAAATAACGTAATTAAATTATAATTACTATAAACTAATCAATTACCTTTTTCACCTAAAACATATTACCTTTTAAATTTTCTCTAACTAAATCATCTTTTTTTCTAATCATATCACGGGCATTCTATTTAATAAAATGAAGTAATATTTTTACAATTACTAATAATTAATCGATTACCCTTTTCAACTAAAACATATCATCTTTTCTATATTTTCAAACTAAAATCCCTCATTTTCTAGAAATATCATGGATAACATTTATATAATTATTATCAAATTAATTTAAATTAATGACATTTTGTTATACAATATTAAAAAAATTCGTGCATCGCACGGGTTTTAGGCTAGTATATAATTATATCAGATCATATTTTTTAAAATTTTAAGCCAAGAAAATGTATGTCTTAAAATTTTTAATTCTAATTAAAAAAAATTCTGTTATATTAAAGAACATCCGTGCATCGCACGGGTTTTAAGCTAGTATTTATAAATCATAACTTGTTGGTAAAATTGGTCAACCAAAAAATAGCAATAATCCCAGGTAAAAAAAAAATCAAACTTAACTGAAAATAAAATAAAACACTTTCTTAGAAATTGAGTTCTTGCCATACACAACATAATCAATTGGGCTAAACCACAAAGAGGCGGTAACATAAGGTCCAAGCATAAATTAAAAGCCAGTAACAGAAATACAATACTTGCCCAAGGAGATTGATGTTCCATTCAAAATAAGTAGCCTTCAGACCTTATATTTGAAAGAACTTCGACTATAACTTTGCGATTAGTCTTCATGTAAATTGGGTTTTCCATAAAACTTGTTAGGACTTTCCCTACCATCTCTGCTCCGGGACAATTAAGAGGCAGAACACTTGGAATAACCCCATCACCATCAAAATCCTTGTGGACATGATCAGTTGTGTCCTTCTCCCACCATTCAATGATGTTACACCAGACATTGTTCATTAGAAAACGCGGCTTCCCAAATGGGACATCCAAATTAACAGCAGAACCAGACCTATCACGCTCTAGTACATGTTCAAGGTTGGTACTAGTACAATTTCTCAACTCAACTAGCATGTCCTTCTCCAGGGTCAACGTCCCCCGACCATAGAAGTCAGTAATCACAAGCCTTTCTAGATATTCATGGTCTTTAATTGAGGAGACCAGCATGTGATGAAGATAAATCATGTCCAAGGTATGCTCCCTATTTAATTCAAGAAAATCTTTATCCTTGGCAGCAACATCTTTGAGCTTGAGAAATTGATGTTTCTCCGAGTCGTCAGAGTAATGGGAGATTTGTTTGCATGATGCAACTGCGAGACAATATCTATGAGGCCTAAAAGCGGCTCCCCAGTAGACAATAGGAAGAAGGTTAGATCGACGCATCATTTCAATTTCAGTGCAAGACCAGTGTGTGACTTGGAGTGAACGAATGTGCTTGAATTTCTTGAGGATTTTGGGGCAGAACGAGTACAAGGTCTTGATTTGGCCATGCTGTATGGAAAGGGTAGGAACAAGAAAAGTGAGGGCATTGAATCGCTTGGAGACAACGGAGCACCGACCTAATGATTGTATGTCATCGAGAAAGCTAAGTTTGTTGTTGGTGCTACTGAGTTTTGTGAAAATAAGTATGACAAGTTTGTCTGGTAGATTTTCAAAATAGCTGTAGCCACGACTTTCACTTTGCTCGTCTGATTTCAGTTTCTTATTCATGTTGTTATCGAAATCTATGTTTTGCTTATTGAGGTTCACCGCTATACAAGATATATATATACATATCAGTTTCGTATCCTACACCTGATCTGATTAAAATCCAAATCAGTCCAATCCGGAATTGAATTGAATACAGAAGTATTTTCCGAACAGGATTGGGATGCAGAAACTTATGCTCAAGAAATAATTATATGAGTTTTTTTTTTTTGACGAAAAATAATTATATGAGTTAATTCTATGAGGTCAGGTATCGGATCATAAATTCAAATCTGAATCCATTAAAAGAATATTTTGATCACAACAAATATGAATCCAATAAAAACTATTAAAAAACTATAACAAAAACTAGAATACACGTATCGAGATTAATGATCTACAAGCTAGAATACACGTAGTCTCTAACAAAAACTATAACAAAAGAAATTATCATCACAGTCTTTAGCATCTTCCTCTTGTAGTTCTCAATATCATCAACAAAATCGCGTCATCAAAATTTCCTTTTCTGGAATCTTACCATCAATTCACATCGTTCTTAATCTCTAAGCTAAATCATCTCGTCCTGACATAAAACATACTCATGATGCTATCTATCATATATCTCGATTCTTACTACTGGCTTCCAATATATCAAAATCTCTCGATGCATCAAAATTTTTGAACGGTGTCACAGTCACTATCTAAGGTAGAACCACAGTCTCTGCGAAACTGAAACTAGCGGACAAAACAACGTCAATAGCTATCTAACTAATTGATCGATACCAATGGTGAAAGGAGGTCTAAGTGACTCGAACTCACATACGCTATCACATCCTCAAATAACAAATACTAAATCCTCAATTACTTGAATTCTCAAGAATCCCAAAATTTCCTTAATTCTACTAATATCATCCTCGATCAACAACCTATATCCTCAAATTCTCGTATCAGTAACTAGTACAGTAAAACCTCGAACAACAATTTATTCTCTCTAGTTACTAACATCATCATCATTATAACATATCTAAATTTCATACTGTATATATTCCCAAAAATTAACAATCACTGTTATTCTCAATAAGTATCTTTAGAATCTAATCACAAGATTCTAAATTAAGCCACAAATTCTCAAATGTCATCATATTCCAAAATCATCATATACATCCTATCACTTCCTCTTTCCTTCTCTTTTCCTTCTTTCCAAACTATGTCACACTTGTGACGCCTCCGGTCTAAATTTAATAACCCTTCTCCTTCGTATACGCTGACAATAATTTCTTAACTTAATAATATATTCTCAATTTTTATTCATACCAAAATCCTTATATCAACCTCAATCCATGTCACAATATAATCTTAAAAGAAAACTATATATCGTCATCCGGACTACTTAATTTCGACTCCATCATACACACCTCAACGATTTTTCCCAAAAGTTCCTTGTATCAATGTAATCGATCAAATTCTTATTACTAATAACAATTAAAACCTCATATTCTGAAAATCTTAAATCCTAATATCGTCTAAATCTCAAAAGAAGGTTCTTAAAAATTAATAACCTCATAATCCTCAAATATTAAAATAAATATTAGTCTATGTCCACAATAATAAAGCGCGTTCTCAAATACAAATATCCATTCGTAGTTGCTAAAATCACGTCATCAACAATATTCTAGTTCCCAAATTCCTTACATTCAGGGTTACACGTCTTATCCCCGAACAAAAATTAAATCCCAAAAGACATCCTCAGAGTCGTGTCCAAAAATTCATAAAATAATTATTGCTCCCCAAAGCAATCACATCAAACTGTTATCATGCACTTTACATTAAAACTCTTCAAATTTCTACGCATTCGTTAATTCATCATATATATCCAATAGTATTCTATCTAATTCCTATTTGCACAAAATTCATGGTTTTCCTAACTACTAACCCTTAAAACAAATATCTCGAACAACAAGACCACATGTCAAGATCACACGTCAAGATCACATCTCCTAATAATAATCTAGCCGTCAAATCGTATGCTCAACCCAAAAAGTTTATCTTATCAAAACCATTAAATCCTCAAACAAGAAGTGAGCATTTTCACATAATTACATATCCTCAAACAATTTGCACATCCCAAAAATCACTGTATCGCTAAACGATCTCCCTCACTCCTCAAAGGTATTTCAGTAATCTATATCATAAAAATTCATTCATGCTCTAAAATCCTCAATTTCTTGACCAATATCCTTGATGACTGTACTTACTGTCTTACTCTTTGGTACCATATCTAGTAATCCACTATAAACTCTACATGTGCCCTCATGCTCTTCAACATTTACTAACTAAGGACCTTACCAATTTAAGACCCTAAATCATAACCTCTTTTTTTTTCATGCGAGAAACTTTTGCTCTGATAATCTCATTCCTTGAAAACATCAAATCTTACACATCCCTTCTTCAAATCCTTAGTTCCTTGACAATTTCAGTCATACAACACTTTATCTTTATACATATCTCACTCTTCTACTCCATAGCTCTGATACCACCTGTGACGCCCCCGACCCCGGTTCGATTTCCTCTGGAAAGAACCGGCCCGAGGGTCCGTCAAAACTACATCACATCCTGCTTAACCTGCTAATTTTTTTTTTAAACTTTATATCTCAACTACTATCTACAGTGTACTACCATTTGTACAACTACAAATCAACTATATCCTGACTTACCTCGAATCAATATACAATCAAGATCCACAAGAGCTCCGACCATAAGTCAACTACAAATCTCAGTACGTGAAGTACCATTGCTAAGTCAAGCGCCAGCTCTGCTGGTTCATCTCTTCTTTCTACCTTACCAAAAATCCTCTTCTAATCTTCAATATCTTCCTGTAATAATTTATAAAATAAAGGAATGAGCTATAAAGCTCAGCAAGTATATTTTGTAGTGATCCACTGAGGTTTTATAAAATAATTCAGTTTGAAAACCATTATCACTACACAGTTTATAATCAAGTATAACTCACACCGAGATTAGAGTCTTGCCAATATGTCAGCACAACATAGCTGATAATAAAATATAAACCCACACCAAAATCAGAGTTCTGCCAAAGTATTCATCTCATAAAAAGTTTTATTTCACGATAATCCAAGCTTAACACAATTTCACCAATAACTGAACCGTAAGGCATTTTCACAATATTTCACATAAGCAATCATCCTCATTTCATAATTCACAGTTTATAATAAAAATATAAGCTTCACAAATTTCGTTAAGAAAAACTGAGCATTCTACACACGACAAGTTCATCAAGTTCTACCAGTGGGGGTCCCCGGCCTTTACTTCCTATTTCGGGAAGTTCACAAAGTTTCCATTTCTGGAAGTTCTACCAATGGGGGTCCCCGGCCTTTACTTCCTATTTCGAGAAGTTCACAAAGTTTCCATTTCTGGAAGTTCTACCAAATCTCCATTTCTGGAGGTTCATACTGTCTCCATTTCCGGAGGTTCATATTGTCTCCATTTCTGGAGGTTCTACTGGTCTCCATTTCTGGAGGTTCATGCTGTCTCCATTTTTGGAGGTTCTACTGGTCTCCATTTCTGGAGGTTCTACTGTTCCCAATTAAGGGGGTGATTCACTGTCAATGCCAGTCTGCTCAGTTTTCCTCAAAATCACATATCAACATATACCAGTTAAAAACAGTTTAACAAGTATTCATATATAATAATATAAAAATCACACTTTAAACACCTCGATTTAAAAGATATATTTATTTTAAAATCCACAAATTCACATTTCTACCCGCATAACACAAAATACGCATAGGGTTTAAAACACAATAAATATGTTAATAGAAATATAACGCATTATCTTCAATTTATCACAACAAGATATACTTACAACCACCGCTATCCAAGCAGCCCTACGATTCTCCAATCCACCTCTTCAAAACCTTTTTTTCAAGCTTAAAACCAACAACCAAGTTTCAATTAAACAAAACTTCCACTTTTTCCACCAAAACTACTATTCATCATCTTCCTCTTTTCTTCCTCTTTCCACTCCACCACCAATACAAGTTAAAGTTCCAAGACAAGCTTTACCCACTATTAATATGTGTTTATACTTTGATTCCAAGCAATCACAAGAAAATTTCAAGCCGTTTCTTCTCTCTTTTCCTCTCTTCTCTCTTTTTCTTTTCTCTCTCTCTTTTTTCTTCTCCCAAATCCCTAATTTTTTTTTGCCTCTTTTGTTTCCCTCTCCCCGTATATATTTTCTGCTGTGTTTGTTTCTTTTTTTTTTTTTTTTTGTTATTGGGCTTGGCCCAATACATATTATAGCTACTAACAATTAATTCCGGGTCCAATTAAAACACCACTTATTCATTTATCTCTTTTTTTTATTCCACTTATAATTGTTTTATTAAAACAATTATTCTCCCAAATTTCTCAAAATAATTATAATCTTTAACTTAATAAAATGAAATCATCAAATCTCCAAAATCTCGTATTTTAAATAATTATGAGTCCACTTACAAATTTCCCGGAAATAAATCCTAAAAATCACTTTACGTCAAATAATTAATATTTGACAAATTAATTCCATTTTTAGCCAATAAAATAAATTATTCTTCAAAATTCACAATTTATCATCTCGATCCCTAATTTCTTTATTATCTCCAAAACGATTCGAATTTAATCACAATAAATCTAATTCCAAATAAAATAATCCAAATTAATATTTTCGAAAATCAGGATATTACATCCTTCCCCCCTTAGAAAAATTTCGTCCTCGAAATTTGAGTGCACCTGGTCTCATCAAAACAAAATGGGATACTTCCCCCTCATACTGTCTTCTGGTTTCCAAGTTCTTCTTTAACATCATAATTCTATCACGTAATATTCATCAAGGTATTACCTTCATTCTTATCATCTGCTCCTGTCAATCATAGTCTCTACGGGTTTTCTCAAATTTTAAACTGTCTTGATCCTCTATCGGTTCACATTCCAACTCCTGGTTGACTCTTCAACCTGAAAATTTCTCCACAGTATTCCTCATGATTTCTATCTCTTCACCTGATTCAGCTATATGCCTTAATCTTCTTCTTAAATAATTATAAGAATCCTCAAAAGAATATCATCACTAATTTATCACAGTCATCACACAAGGATTTAGCAAATGAGTATTCAGACATGATAGGTTCACAAGTTCCACTAGTGAGGGTCACAGCCAGCTAACCAACTGGTTTAGCTTTACTTTCCTCAAGGAAGCATCATCAATTCACCATATCAATGTAAGAATACTCAATTCCTATCCAAAAATCATCAATCGGAAATCAAAATATCCTTCACGGTCGGAAATCAACAGTAATTCAGTACACACATATACTTACTCATCATCATTTGTATGTATCTCCCATTTGAGAATACACACCCACTTTATCATCGTAATCATCATATTTCCTTACAATTCAAAATCATCTCAAGTACTTGTAATATGGTCTTTCACTAGTCATCAATACGTAAATCTACCGTCATCCCCATGTCGCGTTCTACATGATCTCTCTGTATGATACCAAAAGATAATGATCTACAAGCTAGAATACACGTAGTCTCTAACAAAAACTATAACAAAAGAAATTATCATCACAGTCTTTAGCATCTTCCTCTTGTAGTTCTCAATATCATCAACAAAATCGCGTCATCAAAATTTCCTTTTCTGGAATCTTACCATCAATTCACATCGTTCTTAATCTCTAAGCTAAATCATCTCGTCCTGACATAAAACATACTCATGATGCTATCTATCATATATCTCGATTCTTACTACTGGCTTCCAATATATCAAAATCTCTCGATGCATCAAAATTTTTGAACGGTGTCACAGTCACTATCTAAGGTAGAACCACAGTCTCTGCGAAACTGAAACTAGCGGACAAAACAACGTCAATAGCTATCTAACTAATTGATCGATACCAATGGTGAAAGGAGGTCTAAGTGACTCGAACTCACATACGCTATCACATCCTCAAATAACAAATACTAAATCCTCAATTACTTGAATTCTCAAGAATCCCAAAATTTCCTTAATTCTACTAATATCATCCTCGATCAACAACCTATATCCTCAAATTCTCGTATCAGTAACTAGTACAGTAAAACCTCGAACAACAATTTATTCTCTCTAGTTACTAACATCATCATCATTATAACATATCTAAATTTCATACTGTATATATTCCCAAAAATTAACAATCACTGTTATTCTCAATAAGTATCTTTAGAATCTAATCACAAGATTCTAAATTAAGCCACAAATTCTCAAATGTCATCATATTCCAAAATCATCATATACATCCTATCACTTCCTCTTTCCTTCTCTTTTCCTTCTTTCCAAACTATGTCACACTTGTGACGCCTCCGGTCTAAACTTAATAACCCTTCTCCTTCGTATACGCTGAAAATAATTTCTTAACTTAATAATATATTCTCAATTTTTATTCATACCAAAATCCTTATATCAACCTCAATCCATGTCACAATATAATCTTAAAAGAAAACTATATATCGTCATCCGGACTACTTAATTTCGACTCCATCATACACACCTCAACGATTTTTCCCAAAAGTTCCTTGTATCAATGTAATCGATCAAATTCTTATTACTAATAACAATTAAAACCTCATATTCTGAAAATCTTAAATCCTAATATCGTCTAAATCTCAAAAGAAGGTTCTTAAAAATTAATAACCTCATAATCCTCAAATATTAAAATAAATATTAGTCTATGTCCACAATAATAAAGCGCGTTCTCAAATACAAATATTCATTCGTAGTTGCTAAAATCACGTCATCAACAATATTCTAGTTCCCAAAATCCTTACATTCAGGGTTACACGTCTTATCCCCGAACAAAAATTAAATCCCAAAAGACATCCTCAGAGTCGTGTCCAAAAATTCATAAAATAATTATTGCTCCCCAAAGCAATCACATCAAACTGTTATCATGCACTTTACATTAAAACTCTTCAAATTTCTACGCATTCGTTAATTCATCATATATATCCAATAGTATTCTATCTAATTCCTATTTGCACAAAATTCATGGTTTTCCTAACTACTAACCCTTAAAACAAATATCTCGAACAACAAGACCACATGTCAAGATCACACGTCAAGATCACATCTCCTAATAATAATCTAGCCGTCAAATCGTATGCTCAACCCAAAAAGTTTATCTTATCAAAACCATTAAATCCTCAAACAAGAAGTGAGCATTTTCACATAATTACATATCCTCAAACAATTTGCACATCCCAAAAATCACTGTATCGCTAAACGATCTCCCTCACTCCTCAAAGGTATTTCAGTAATCTATATCCTCAAAATTCATTCATGCTCTAAAATCCTCAATTTCTTGACCAATATCCTTGATGACTGTACTTACTGTCTTACTCTTTGGTACCATATCTAGTAATCCACTATAAACTCTACATGTGCCCTCATGCTCTTCAACATTTACTAACTAAGGACCTTACCAATTTAAGACCCTAAATCATAACCTCTTTTTTTTTCATGCGAGAAACTTTTGCTCTGATAATCTCATTCCTTGAAAACATCAAATCTTACACATCCCTTCTTCAAATCCTTAGTTCCTTGACAATTTCAGTCATACAACACTTTATCTTTATACATATCTCACTCTTCTACTCCATAGCTCTGATACCACCTGTGACGCCCCCGACCCCGGTTCGATTTCCTCTGGAAAGAACCAGCCCGAGGGTCCGTCAAAACTACATCACATCCTGCTTAACCTGCTAATTTTTTTTTAAAAACTTTATATCTCAACTACTATCTACAGTGTACTACCATTTGTACAACTACAAATCAACTATATCCTGACTTACCTCGAATCAATATACAATCAAGATCCACAAGAGCTCCGACCATAAGTCAACTACAAATCTCAGTACGTGAAGTACCATTGCTAAGTCAAGCGCCAGCTCTGCTGGTTCATCTCTTCTTTCTACCTTACCAAAAATCCTCTTCTAATCTTCAATATCTTCCTGTAATAATTTATAAAATAAAGGAATGAGCTATAAAGCTCAGCAAGTATATTTTGTAGTGATCCACTGAGGTTTTATAAAATAATTCAGTTTGAAAACCATTATCACTACACAGTTTATAATCAAGTATAACTCACACCGAGATTAGAGTCTTGCCAATATGTCAGCACAACATAGCTGATAATAAAATATAAACCCACACCAAAATCAGAGTTCTGCCAAAGTATTCATCTCATAAAAAGTTTTATTTCACGATAATCCAAGCTTAACACAATTTCACCAATAACTGAACCGTAAGGCATTTTCACAATATTTCACATAAGCAATCATCCTCATTTCATAATTCACAGTTTATAATAAAAATATAAGCTTCACAAATTTCGTTAAGAAAAACTGAGCATTCTACACACGACAAGTTCATCAAGTTCTACCAGTGGGGGTCCCCGACCTTTACTTCCTATTTCGGGAAGTTCACAAAGTTTCCATTTCTGGAAGTTCTACCAATGGGGGTCCCCGGCCTTTACTTCCTATTTCGAGAAGTTCACAAAGTTTCCATTTCTGGAAGTTCTACCAAATCTCCATTTCTGGAGGTTCATACTGTCTCCATTTCCGGAGGTTCATACTGTCTCCATTTCTGGAGGTTCTACTGGTCTCCATTTCTGGAGGTTCATGCTGTCTCCATTTTTGGAGGTTCTACTGGTCTCCATTTCTGGAGGTTCTACTGTTCCCAATTAAGGGGGTGATTCACTGTCAATGCCAGTCTGCTCAGTTTTCCTCAAAATCACATATCAACATATACCAGTTAAAAACAGTTTAACAAGTATTCATATATAATAATATAAAAATCACACTTTAAACACCTCGATTTAAAAGATATATTTATTTTAAAATCCACAAATTCACATTTCTACCCGCATAACACAAAATACGCATAGGGTTTAAAACACAATAAATATGTTAACAGAAATATAACGCATTATCTTCAATTTATCACAACAAGATATACTTACAACCACCGCTATCCAAGCAGCCCTACGATTCTCCAATCCACCTCTTCAAAACCTTTTTTTCAAGCTTAAAACCAACAACCAAGTTTCAATTAAACAAAACTTCCACTTTTTCCACCAAAACTACTATTCATCATCTTCCTCTTTTCTTCCTCTTTCCACTCCACCACCAATACAAGTTAAAGTTCCAAGACAAGCTTTACCCACTATTAATATGTGTTTATACTTTGATTCCAAGCAATCACAAGAAAATTTCAAGCCGTTTCTTCTCTCTTTTCCTCTCTTCTCTCTTTTTCTTTTCTCTCTCTCTTTTTTCTTCTCCCAAATCCCTAATTTTTTTTTTGCCTCTTTTGTTTCCCTCTCCCCGTATATATTTTCTGCTGTGTTTGTTTTTTTTGTTTTTTTTTTTTTTTGTTATTGGGCTTGGCCCAATACATATTATAGCTACTAACAATTAATTCCGGGTCCAATTAAAACACCACTTATTCATTTATCTCTTTTTTTTATTCCACTTATAATTGTTTTATTAAAACAATTATTCTCCCAAATTTCCCAAAATAATTATAATCTTTAACTTAATAAAATGAAATCATCAAATCTCCAAAATCTCGTATTTTAAATAATTATGAGTCCACTTACAAATTTCCCGGAAATAAATCCTAAAAATCACCTTACGTCAAATAATTAATATTTGACAAATTAATTCCATTTTTAGCCAATAAAATAAATTATTCTTCAAAATTCACAATTTATCATCTCGATCCCTAATTTCTTTATTATCTCCAAAACGATTCGAATTTAATCACAATAAATCTAATTCCAAATAAAATAATCCAAATTAATATTTTCGAAAATCAGGATATTACAGTTATGGCGGTTAGGGCACACCAAGGATGTACGGAGTAGTAGTTTGTATGTCCTTATTCAAAAATTAAGCCTGAAACGTGACTCTGTCCAAAAACATTTTTTTTAGAATGAAGGTTGGTGGTTCTAGATTGTTCCAATCAAGTATAATGGATTTAAGTTGAGTGAGGTTTGAGATTCAAACCTCTCAATTGGACTTCATTTATTATTACACATAACTAATGCAATATTATTTATATTTTAGAATTTTAGTTTTAACCGTATCAACTAAATAAGGATATTTAAGTAAAGACATCACAATGATGCAGAGTTTAAACTTGAGTTAATAGCTACAGGTACCAAATTAGGTACCAAAATTGAGTACCAAATGACATGGCACTAGTTAGTTGTCATTTTGAAATATTCTTATTGGATGGCCCTGGCGGGCCCATTGCAACTATAACCAATTAAAATATAACACATCATTTAGTAACAATTTTTTGGTACCCCATTTTGGTACCTCTAGCATTTTCCGAGTTAATATTATAGAGGAATATCATAAAAACAAAATAGGTGTTGTGGTTTTTTATTCCCTGAAGTAGCTATTTAACAAATGAAATTATGCTATCCACACTGTGTTACAGGACCTGAGTGCTGGCATCTAGTAAGTTATTTTCATAGGTGTAGAATTAGTAAACCTCTAGATACCGATGAATTGTCTGAGCATCTTTCTACGAGATGGAGCAGTTTAATTTTTTCTACGTCTTCTGTAGTGAATTTGTAGTTTTATTTTCTGCTAGACGTACAGTATTTGTGTCATTAACTATCCTACTATCTCTCTATCAGTGCAGTAAAACGTTCAGTTCCAGAAGTACCATACCACAAACTGATGTCCCTAGTTAGAGTTGTCCGTCATCTATATATTTTACCAATATACGTGGCTCAGTGGGTATTGCATCAACCGTAAGAAGATGATGGGTACCATTATTAAAAATTTAAAAAGTTAATTTTATCAAATTTGCAGATGTAATTGTAATTTTAAGCATAATCTATTTGACACAATATTTCTTATAACAGCTTCCAGTTTTTCGAATTTTTCAATTGAAAATATAATTTAACCTCATTCACGATTTTGAAAATATCCTGCTACTGTGATTTTTCTACCTGAGAGGATCCTCTAAGAGATGGTAATTTCTAAGCTGCTTCTTTGGTATGCATGTGTTTCTTTTGACTCATTTTCTTCTCTCCCTTGTAGTTTGCATATGTGTTTCTCTTGACTTGTTTCCTTCTAGATCTCCCTTGTAGTACCAGAATAGTCCGACTTTTTTTGCCGCTTACTTTCCATGTTACTCATTTCATTTCAGGTATGAGCGGAGATTAAGACATTTCATGTCTTTTGAGCCTTAATGGGTGTATATATCTTTTGAGTCTTTACCTTAATTTTGCTACCAAAACTGTCTTCATGTAGTGGTGGAAGGAGGAGGAGGAGGTTAAGATGACATGATTAGTCTCTTATTTTTGTGTTATTAATCTTCATACTATGCCAAATTACTTTTTCCAAACGGATCAAGAGATTGTTTGCTTGTAATTTTTCGAAATATATTCAAGATGAGTTTGATGTTCCCCCTCAAATAATTTTTTGAAATTAGTATAATTTTTCATATTCATGCATGAGGGTATAATTGTAACTATTGTTTGTCGGTACTTGCATGAGGTCACCCGTTTTCTCTATTGAAATTCAAGTTTTGTAAATAGTAGTATTATGGAACTTGCATATGAGTCATGACAATAGAACAAAAAAATTATTCCCTGGAATGAGCAATTCAGCCAGGCAACGCTAACTGCTGATGAAGATTTACCTTATACATTCAATTTCCACTGAGCACTCATGACTTGTTTCCTCTGCCCATTGAGCTGCCGTGAGTCCAGGTTAAAACAGAATTTGTTCTCAAAAATACTGCCAGCCAACAGTAGCCTCTTTAAGTTTTGTCTTCTATAATGGAGTATGTATGATGATGATGCCTGTGTTACACATTCTAAAAACGCACATACTAGGCGCACAAAAAATATAGGTGCTTTCAGCTGAATTTTCCCGAGAAGCATATGCAGTCCAGGAAAGTCCGTGGAGGTTGTTGAGCACTTTTTAATTTTCCGCGATTGGATGCAACAATTGAAGAGACGTTTGATTGCTGTTTGTCATCGACAACGTTTTTGCCATCACCTTCGACAACTTTTTTGCCATCATAAACAATGGTGACCTCACAATACTCTGGTGCGCTCTTCTGAACATGTTGTGCTTTTCCTACACTCTTCTTCACCAGCCTGGATAAAGCAATGGCACTCATGATTACATGTCAAATTACCAACTTAAGTAAAGCTTCATAACAACTGCATAAGAACGCATTACTAGTTCACTCGCTGTTATTTTATAACATCCAACAATCAACAATATATTGACCAGTTCAGCTATAATCATATATGCTATGCAACATCAGGAAATTGAAGTGAACTAGATAACCAAATTATTGCTGAATTCTGTCCCACTTTTATGTGTGATCCTGTATTGTGGAAAACTGAAAAGTTGTACCTAATAGGAGGCCGCTTAGTTCCCATGACAAAGTTTGTAATGTTAAGGACTGGAATAAGATCTAGGATTGCTTTGGTTACTGCATTACTTTCAACAAGCATGGTGTCCACAGGCACCTGTGTATAAAATTTGAAACACAAGTCAGTCATGTTCTAGTGCGGAATTCACAGATGATATGTCAACTAATTTAAGTCATTTGTGAACATGTAAACGCACTCTGGCATCAGTACAGAGGTTAATATATTTCTGCAAGAGATTCCTCCTTTTGTTATTCTCTTCCTTAATGTAGATTTGCACCTGTTCATTACTTAACTGGTTGCTCGATAGCCTCCCAACTGTTGCAAAAATGTAACATTCGACTCAGATCATTTTAATATATATGCATTAGTCGAATTGAGGGCTTAATCTATTGTGTCATCAGCTGTTTTCCTAAACAGAGTAATCAGGTTTACTCCACTATTCCATGGCATCGATGCTCCACTACGACTTTTCAATCACATATATAGCTAGACAATCTAAATGATCATGCAATTAGATTCCATGATAAGTCTAAAATTATTGGATAGAAGTTCATCAAGCAGATAACACAAGGACAACACATCTAAAACTGATTATTACGTTAATACAAATCATGATCCCCTCAGATTATATTAACAAGTAGAGAATATGTCGTACCAGGTGTAGGAATGTAGGCGATGGGCGGATAAACATGTACAAGAAAAACGCGAGTTCCTGGAAGAATAGCATGATCAAGAACCCATTTGATCACATCCAAATCATTTTTTCCCACAGCAACATAAACATCAGCAGTTGCTTCATCTCTGCTACATATGCTACTCTTTACATCCTCTCCTATTTCCACGATTTCCGGTGACATCATCTGATGGTTATAGTATTGTATATCTTCTGAACTCCTTGTTTCCATCCTAGTCTTGGTCTTTCTCCGGCATAACACAGTAAACCACACAAGAATACAACAAGAAAGGATATTAGACAAGGGAGATGTAAACAAAGATAAACAAAAGTATGGGGGATTAAAATGAGTTAAATAATTATGTAAACGTTGCTTTCGAAGCCATATTTTTATAAAGAAAAAACGGTGGTTCTCTCTTTTGTCAATTTGCATGTCTTTTTAAATGTCACACTCTCCGGGCACCACCTGTGGCTTTGGTTTAGCAGAAGAGTTTTGTTTAATTTTTCTTCCGCATTTGCTCATATAATTAGTCCTGCAAAATTGACTTCGGTTATGAGGGAAGCGATAGGGGAATCTTGCATGTCCTCCTTACGATTAAAAGGAGTAGCACTTTATGTCTGGCATACGTCCATTTGCACAATGGAAAAGGCAGTACTGGACCAAGTCATTGGGGTCACCGGCCTAATTAGACAATTGGATACTGTCGAAATGCGCCAACCATTGTGCTAAGTTTTCTTTTCTATTCTTGTAAATTTGCGAAGAGGCAGTATAGTGTTCGACATTGTTATTATATGGATGGATGCTACGCAAATATCTAAAATGATCGAGAGAAAGGTAGTAAAGACCGGATAGATCACAAACAAGTGCTGATAAATTCTACACAATCGCAAAAAGTTAGTCCTTTCTCCCACCCATATCCAATGTACTTGGGTCAATAATTTGATCAACATGATTTGAAGAATCGTCCCACCCATATCCAATGTACTTGGGTCAATAATTTGATCAACATGATTTGAAGAATCGTTCAGGCATTTCCTACACAAATCTCACCTGTATAAATCTTATAATGGCGAGAAGCATGTGCATGGGTGCAAGACATTTGGAATGATGATCTTTGAGGCAAAATAAAAAAAAACGCAAACGCAACGTACTCAGTATATCCCGTGTAATACATACTCATGCGTAGAGAGGCTGTTTCCAGTGTTTGACCCCCGGCAGGAATCGAACCTCTCGGTCATGGATTGGGCACCTTAACCACTGTGCCAACTCAACCCCTTTTCTAATATAGCCAATAATAATAAAGGTAATTAATATACTAGTATTAGCTAACTAACACACGTCTTCACCAAAAAAATATAGTAGTAGTAATAGTTCACTGCCACAGAAAAATCACAGAATACGTGACAACTGAATATTCGGATGAATGAAGTTTCAAATGAAGTTCTCAAAGTTCTCACAGAAATGCAGTAAAATGTTTTTTCTCAATATATTGAAAAAAAAAATATCCTAGTTTTTTCCAACTAGATGTCTCAAAATCGGCTCCAACTCAACTGATTTGTCTTTCTCTTCTGCATTAGATTAGATTCTACAATTCTACACCAAAATTGTTATTCGGCCCTGATGTAAAAACTGTATGATTGAAGTCCAAACCCAATAAATTTGGTTTCTTAATGCTAACCAAGCCCAATTAATTGATGGTTGGTTCAACACCAATTAGCAACTTTTCCCGGGGTTAAAAGGAAAAAAGAAATACTCTGCCCCAGATTGATTATGACACTCCTACCCCTGTTTTGGTGCATCTTTGTTGAATGTTGTTAGACTAAATTGTAAAACGCACCCCTTTGGTTCGGACCAAAATCACCTTAGTACCAATACTTTCAACAATTGCACTTTGCATCCCTCAACATGTTTGGGTGCCGCACATTGCACCCCTTTCGTGTATTTTTACCAAATTGCCCCTGATAATTTGGTAAATTCAGAATATTTAATTACATTTTGATCCCTAAAGTATGAAATATTGCATACATGAACCCTTGAACAAAAACTTTTGAATTTTTATAAATATTTTCGAAATTTTCCTAATTTTTTTCGAAATTTTCCTATTTTTTTTCGAATTTTTCCGTGAATCGTTTGGAAAAATTCGAAAAAATTTAGGAAAAATTTGGAAATATTTATGAAAATTCGAAAAAAATTTGTTCAAGGGTTCATGTATGCAACATTTCATACTTTAGGAATCAAAATGTAATTAAGTATTTTGAATTTACCAAATTATCCCTGAATTTTTTGTAAAAATACACGAAAGGGGTGCAATGTGCAGCGCCCAAACATGTTGAGGGATGCAAAGTGCAATTATTGAAAGTATTGGTACTAAACTGACTTTGGTCCGAACCAAAGAGGTGTGTTTTGCAATTTAGTCCTGTTGTTATTGCTGAATTCTAAAAATGTGTACAAAATAGAGGGTAGCAAATTTGTGGTGAAAGATGGCTTTATATAAGAATTTGTAAGTTATATTGTTTTAAAGAATTAAGGAATTGTTAAGCTTCTAGAATTGAACAATCTAGAGGTCGTTGGTAACTCACAAGTCATAGTAGTAGTAACTGTTAAGCCATGAATTTGTAGATTAGAATAGTCTGAGCATAGAAGAGATTGTTGTTTGGCCCCATCAAAATCAAATGTGTAACCCCAAGGTTGTAAAAATCGGAACTCGATTTGACTTGGTTTTGTTTCGGAAAAATGAGTATTCGGAAATTCGAAGATTACTCGAAATGAGTACTCGGAAAACAGATCGGATATTTTTTTAAATTTTTTCTCATATATTAAATCCATGCATTCATATTTTAATGTACATGTGTTAAAATATAAAATTTAACGGTAATATATATTTTATATATATATTAATAATAATAATTTAATAATATTAAAATCAATTGATAAACATTAAAAATACAAATAAGTGTAATTTGATTTAACTTCAAAAATCGGAACTCGGATCGGACGAGAGGTTAATCCTGATTTTACCAATTTGTGATTGACTCTCACGTTTAAATTATGACCCACGTTTGGAATTCAAAGTCGCTAGTCACCAATCAGCATCACATTAGGCAAACCGGTTGCGGCAAATCACCAACGGTTTTGTTACTTACGGCATCTCTTAAATAAATTGAATTTCATGTGTCTGAACTTAGGTACAAATTAAAGGTTATTTATAAAAATTATTGATAAAAATTTAATATTTTCAAAACTGTCTCTGCGAAATACAGTTAAATCTCTTTAAAGTAATACTCTTGGGACCGGGAAAAAATATTACTTTACCGAATTTATTACTTTATCGATATAATAATATTTTATTACTTTATCGATAAAGTAATATTTTATTACTTTACCTAATTTTTATGTTTATGTATAACAATACTTTATGCTTAAAAACAAGAATCAATCACATGCAATGTATTTGATCTAAAATTACTTTTGTATGATTAATTATATCTAAAAACTAGATTCATGCATATAAAAAATTGTACTAGATACATGTAACATGTGTTGTGTACATCGTATAGAAACTCAATCATCTAAAGTTTATTGTAATTCTAAAATATAAATTCATGAACATACAACATAAAATTAAATGATAATATTAACATGATAGAATTTCATCAATACTTTGAACAATTACTTGTTATAACACGAGCAAAACATACCAGGAATTATATATGCTTTACATAAAGTCAAGGATGAGGTTAATTTTGACTTTGGTGGAAAGAAGAAACAAGCTACTATAGATTCATATTTTAAAAAGAATTAAATTTTGTAACTCATATACATTATATATATATAGGCCATTATATATATATATATATATATATATATATATATATATATATATATATATATATATATATATATATATATATAATTCTGGAATTATTACTTTAAATATTACTTGGGCCATTAATGGCTTTCTAATTTTTTATTATCTTATGCTTTTAGCGAGAATATTACTTTACAACACTGGCCCAAGTTGGGACCGACGAAATTTATTACTTAAGCGAGGTTATTACTTTATCGGATATTACTTAATTGAGGTTTAACTGTACCTTTCTTTATAAATACATATCCTTAAGGGAAATCCCTTAGAACAAGTTTTTAAAAAATTTAAGAGCCCTTCTTATTACATGGCTCTTAGAGCATAGCAAAAAATCCTACGTGACTTCCATTTATACTTAATATGTAAAAAATGGGCTTCTCCAACGCACTCGGTTGTTAGGAATAATTTTAGATAACAGGTTACATGTTTTCTATATTTTATTTTATTTTGACAGAAACATGTCTTCTATATTTGTTGATCCATTCATGGTCATCTATAATTTTCCACGTCATTGTCTTTCCTTCCTGCTAGTACATCTATACATTTATTCAATTAACTTCATCCTAAATTATTTTAATTATTAAAACTATTTTATTTAATCAAATAACATATATCCTTGTATAAAAATTTTATTTTATTGAATTTAAAAATAATAAAATAACATATTTTTAAATAATAAAGTTATTTAAATTAATTATTTAATATACGTATTTATACAAAAAATTTATTTTATTGAATTTAGAAAAAGTTTAGTTATGAGTTTTATCAACAATAAATAAATAATATCTAAAAATGTAATCG
The DNA here is from genome assembly GCA_037693485.1 of Kitagawia praeruptora. NCBI lineage: Eukaryota > Viridiplantae > Streptophyta > Magnoliopsida > Apiales > Apiaceae > Kitagawia > Kitagawia praeruptora. The sequence continues at coordinate 23,012,757 of CM075350.1, read as the reverse complement.
TTAGAATTTGAAAATTAATAAAATAACATATTTTTAAATATAACTAACCGTTATAGCTAATACCACTGGAGCACACAGGCTTACAGGTTCAACAAATTTTACATAATCATCTATTTTTATAATTTTAGCTAACAATTATGACTATCATCCTTGGAGATGCTCTTAACGTGGTTGAATTTAAATATTTGTCATACTTAGATTTCATTTTTTGATCATATATATATATATATAGAGTTTGCCTCTATAGAGTACTAATTATTTGGAGTATTAGAGTACTACTTCATCACCGTTGGATTAGAAAAGATCTTATGGGGGTTAATTGGCTAATACATAACTGAACTCGTGCCTAACTTGCAGTTGGGTAACTGAACTCAAAAAGCTTGCAGTCAACTCATCAAAGTAATTAAAACTTGCAATCGACTAACTACCGTTAACTCCTTCTAACGGTCCTGATGGAAATCTGACGTGGCATGCTTATGTGTAAAAATTTTACACGCTATCTGCTGAGTTGTTGAATCTGACCCAATTACACGATACTATGTATAAAATCACAAAATCAAAACGTAATTCATTACTTTGAATTGGGGTTAATAGATCAAAACATAATTTATCATCCCTTTAATAGATCTTAATCACATCAACCTCCATTACCCATAAATCCATAACATATGAATGCTCTCATATCTTTCTCGATCTCTTTGGTTCAGATATTAAACACCTCCCAACTTCTTTCCCTTTCTTTTGAAAATTCCATACATCATCACTCAGTGACAATCATTTTCACCCACCATTCCACCTTTACTCAATGACCCACCGGACTTTCTTGAAATTTCGGCCACCTCCGGCCAACCCCTCCAACTAAAAACACCAACCCAAAGTACTAAAGGTTCCAACTTTACCATAAAAACACCCCATTTCTGCAATTTTACCACGTACCCACAAATTATAACACCATTTCACCTCACCTTTTTTCAATGGCGGCTGAGGAAACAATAGCAAAAGGAGTGCAAAAACGTTATGAAGGACTAGTAATAGTGAGAACAAAGGCAATCAAAGGGAAAAGAGCTTGGTATTGGTCACATTTAGAGCCCATTTTAATACACAATTCATATACAAATTTACCAAAAGCTGTGAAACTTAAGTGTGGGTTGTGTGATTCTGTTTTTTCTGCTTCAAACCCATCAAGAACTGCTTCTGAGCATCTTAAGAGAGGGACTTATCCTAATTTTAGTTCATTTGTTTCCAAACCTGTTTCGCCTTCTGGGTCTACTCCTTCTCCGGTTGTTCAGTCTCCCGAAAATAAGAAACCACCCAAAAATTGAGTCAATTCAATTGGTTCTCTTTCAATTCCTCAACCCTCTCGATCGCAATCTTATTAACACTCCGGTTGTTAGGGGAGCCGGAGAGAGAGACGCCGGATTTGAGAGAGAGATAGGGGAGGGGCGGTGCCGGAAGGGATGAGTTCTTGGTTTAATATCAATCTTTATTTTTTTTTGATTTTATGAGGATTATTTGGATTATCTTAGAATAATTAACATTTAAGTTGGTAATTTAATTTAGATAGGATACTATTTTATTATCAATTTGAATCCATAATATCTAATTCAATAATTTAAAATGAATGAAAATGCTGAAAATGAAGAATTTAGGTAGGACATAGCCCCAGGGGCATTTTAGTAATTTCACACATGTTGAAAATGAGCTAAAAATCATTTTAAATCATTTTTAAATTGGAAATTAAACAAAAATTAGGTGAAAATTTAAATTGAAAATTTTAAAATAAAGATCATGAAATTACAAACACTTACCTATTTTTAAAATAATTTTAGGATTAAAAAAAAATTAATATGAATTTTACAAATGAATTATTTTAAAATACTTTAATACACAAGTTTATGTGGCAGCTGATTGTTATTTGTGAAGAGAGAGAAAAGTATACGTGGCGGCTCATGTGTAAAAAATTAACGGACTTCCGTTAAAAGTCAACGAGAGTTAACGGCACTGCAAGTTATAGTGTGTTTAGTGACTGGATCGCAATAAAATATTAGTGTACTAACCCAATTGCAAGTTTTTTTAGTTCAATTACCCAACTGCAAGTTGGGCACGAGTTCAGTTATGAAATAGCCAATTAACCCGATCTTATGGTCAGGATTATTTTTTTTTAATGGCAAATACGTAATTACTAAAACAATGAATGGCAAGTCCTGCAAATCATATTTTAATTAAAGTTTTTACCCCCCCCCCCCCCCCGCACGCCCGCACGCACGCACGCACGCTCCCTCATCTCTCTCTGCCTCCCGTGCTCTCTATTCCCTTTCCTCTTTTTTTTCTTAAATTCTTGAAATTCCAAGAATCAAAACCTTTGTTCCTGGTGATTCCATGGTCCAAATCGAGCGTATAAATAACCAAAATCTTTGTCTCTCCGTGTTCTATACATCCACACCATCAAATCGCGATTTGGTGAAGTTTAATTTTCAGTCGGATTATAAAGTCGATTTTTGTTGCTTGTTTCTTCATCTTGATTATATAAAAGTATAGATCGTTGTCCCGCAGCGGTGTCTCAGCTGGTTAGGCCAGGACTTTAGGAGCTTACCACTCCAAGGTCCCAGGTTCGACTCCCGCTGAGCGCATGCACATAAGCGGGACACCTCGAGGTGCGCGTAAGCTGACCCGGAGGTAAATATATATATCAACTAGCAAAAAAAAAGAAAAAAGTATAGATCGTTGTATGTAGAGGCTTCTAGAATTTTTTTCATAATTTTATGCGTAGTTTTGAGGTTCACCGGAAAATTTTAAGTGACCGGATTTTATTTTGTAAGCATCAGTTGTGATTTCTGATTGTATGTATGCATGTACTAGCGTATGTATTGTGTTATATATTTTTGTTGAATTTTTCTGGGCAAGTTTGTATGTTCGCCGGATTTTGATTTCTTCGTCAGATTTTCACGATTCCAGTTCATTTTCAATGGTGTTGGGATTGATTTTAGCTATAGTTGTGTTAATTGTTGAGGGGTTGTATGGGTCAAAAAGAAGATGATGTTTGGAATGTTTTTGCGTCGCCGAAATTTTTGGTTAGCTGCCGGAAAATTTTTCGATGACCGTGTTCATATTTTTCGACCATGTTCATATTATGGAATTTTGATTTGAAAGATCAACACCCAAATTATTCTAGGTGTGTTAGAATTTGCAGGACAAAAAACCAGAATTAATATTAATATCTGAACCCCCATTGTCAAGATTCATAATAGTGCAGAACACAAACTACAGAGCAAATGTTAAAAATAATCGGACAAAAACATGCAAAGAATGATTATAATAAATCGCAGTATTTTCCAATGCATGTGATCCGTTGATATCCATAAAACAACTGTAACCCTTTAAAAAAGGAACCACTAAACAAAACAGCAAAAAAAAAACTTGAACCGTTGGATAAAAAAAAAAGAACGGCTGATAAGCAGTACTCCAATACTCCAAAAAAATGGTACTCCATGGAACTTTTGTCTATATATGTTCTTTTAAAAAAAATATATTTCATTAAGAGTATTTACTATATTTTGCAAAAATTTTATAGTTTATTTGTAATTATACGATAAATTTAATATCTTTGCAATAATATGATCTTTGTATATTTTATTTGTTCTTTTAAATGATTCAATGTTCTTCATCTCCTTCTTTTAAATAATTCTTTTTAACATTTTCTAGTTTTCTTCATATATATATATATAGGCTTTTGCTCAAATACAAACCAATCCTTAAATACAAACTACAAACTAACACTAAATTAATTATATTTCATCTATTCTAAGTTTCCCGCCAAGGGCACCTTCACGAAAGATGCTTAAAATAATTGGCTCTATCCAACAAAAAAAAAATTCAAAAAAAAAAAAATCCCTGCCGTGGAAATGCGAAGCATTTAAGATAGTAAACGGATGAGTTAGGTAGTCATGAGGACCGAAGGTCCTCGACACACCCGTCAATCGTCTATTGCCTTTACCATTGATTGCCATTCCTTACAACTTTAGAATGATAAAGGCGCGAAGCGCCGTACAAGAAGGTGCGAAGCACCGTTAACCAGTGAAATCCACTGCCACGTCATCACGTGAACAGTGATTTTTTTTTATTTTTTTTTTTGTTGGATAGAGCCAATTATTTTAAGCATTTTTTGTATTGGGATACCCCTAGTTTGATCATTAGATTAGCTTGAAATATTAGATTAGTGTTTAGTTTTTAGTTTGTAGTTAATTTTAGTTTGTAGTGGAGTAGGACCCTATATATATATATATATATATATATATATATATATATATATATATATATATTATACTAGCCTAAAATTCGTGCGATGCACGGATTTTTTCAATATTATATAAAAAAGGGTTATTGACCTTTTGGCCCTTCAAGTTTACACACTTATACCCATAAAGCCCTAACGTTTAAACTCGTTCCTTTTTGCCACGCGAACTTCACAAATGTACCTTTTTGTCCTATACCGGGTCAGATGAACATATCGGGTTATATCGGTAGGGGCATAACAGACATTTCACTTAATATAATTGAATTAATTAATTATTAATCAAATTTACTTAACATTAATATTATTATATTAATAATAATATATAGGCTTCTGGGCTGTCTTTTTTCTTTCTAAATTCTCGACTCTCCTTTTTCCTCTCACCCCGTAAACTCTCTCTCTCTCGCCTCTCTCAATCTCTCCCACCCTATTCTTCTTTCTTATATCTTTTCTAAGTCTCTGTAATTGCAAGATGTGGTAATCAAAACCTCCATTTCTTCATCCTCTATTCGGTTTTGGATGTTAATTTCATTTTTTGCAAATAGTAAAAAGTTAGGGTTTGATTTTTAAGGATGATGAAGGGCTGTGGAGACTGGTGCCGGAGTGGTGGTGGCGGATAGGGTTGTTGACGGGGCGGAGAAAATGGCTACGAGGTGGGTTTGAATGAAAAGAGGAGGGGTTTGAATGATTATTGCGTGATTGGGGCTGTAGATGAATTGCAGGGGTGAATGGCATGAGTGGTGGGTTTGGGGGTGAAGGGAGGAAGAAGAGTTAGTCGGAGGATGAAGAAGAACGGAAGAGGGGCGGAACAGCGGAGGTGTTTAAAAGGGGAGGTATGGTGGAGAAAGAGAGTTGTTCGATGGCAAATGAAGAAACAGAGGAGTGGTGGAGATTCGACGGGAATGGCCAGCCAATTTGGTGGTGGCGCAGTGAAGCCAATCGTTGTTCTAATGACCGCTTTCTGAGTTGCTGCGGCTTGGTTTTGTTTGAGTTTTAGAATTCAGTTTGATTGTTTTGTTTGAGTTTTGCATTCTGGATTCTGAATTTGCAGTAGAGTTCTCGAGTTTGTAACTGAGTTCACAAGATGCTTCCAGTGCTATGTTCTATTTTTCTGAGTTTCTATATCGTTGTTTACATCACTGAGTTGCCGATTTTCTATGAGTTGTATGTTGCTCTTGTCAAATGTTCCGAGTCCTGTAAAGTGGCTGAGTTTGTGCAGTGTGTTCGAGTCCGCATTTCTGGTTACCGAGTCAGTTACGAGTTGTTGATTAGTTGTTTAGCAGTGATGTACTGATGTTGGTTTGTTTTTGAGTTCTGTTCTCACCAAGTCAGCTAGTGTCTAAGTTGCAGTTCGAGTTTTCGTTACTGTGTTTTGTCCGAGTCAATCGTTGAATTTTGTGTTGGATGGAGAGTAACAGGCGGTGGGTGTTTGTAGGTAACGAGATGGAGAGAGGGGGAAAGAAGATAGAGTGGAATGAAAGAGGAGAATGAGAGCTAGGATCGTAAAGATCAATCATAAAGATCTAATTTGTGGGAATATTAAATGTCTGTTTTACCCCTACCGATATAATCCGATATTTACTCTGACACGGTAAAGTGGCTGAGAGGTACATTTGTGAAGTTCGGGTGGCAAAAAGGAACGAGTTTAAACGTTAGGGCTTTATGGGTATAAGTGTGTAAACTTGAAGGGCCAAAAGGTCAATAACCCTATAAAAAAAGGTTTCATTAATTTAAATTAATTTGATAATAATTATACAAATATTATCCGTAATATTTCTAGAAAATGAGGGATTTTAGTTTGAAAATATAGAAAAGATGATAGGTTTTAGTTGAAAATATTTTTAGAAAAGGAGGTGTTAGTAATTATAAAATTATTACTTCATTTTATTAAATAGAATGCCCGTTATATGATTAGAAAAAGAGAGGATTTAGTTAGAGAAAATTAAAAAGGTAATATGTTCTAGGTGAAAAAGGTAATTGATTAGTTTATAGTAATTATAATTTAATTACGTTATTTTACTAAATAGAATTGCTCGTAATCTTTTTAGAAAAGGAGAAATTATCATTGTCCGTGATATTTCTATTAAAAGAGAGATTTTATTTAGAAAATATAAAAAATGATACTTTTTAACTGAAAAAAGGTAATCGGTTAATTAATAATATTATAATGTTATTAGTTTATTTTATTAAATAGAACGCCTATGATATAATTGGAAAAAGAGATACTTTGGTTAGAGAAAATAGAAAGGTAACGTGAAAATGACATGATTTATGTGAAAAAAGGTAATTAATTAGTTTATAGTAATTATCATTTAATTATGTTATTTTACTAAATAAAATTGCTCATAATTTTTAGAAAATGAGAAATTAATGTTGCCCGTTATATTTCTAGAAAAAAGGAATTTAATTAGAAAAAATAGAAAAGATAATATATTTTAGTTGAAAAGGTAATCGATTAATTATTAGTATTATAATACTATTATTTTATTTTTATTAAATAGAAATGCTCGTGATATAATTGGAAAAAAAAGGAGATTTTAATAAGAAGGTAACGTGTTTTGGCTGAAAAAAGGTAACTGTCCATGATATAATTGGTAAAAGAAAGATTTTAGTTAGAGAAAAGGTAATGTGTTTTGACTGAAAGAGATAATTGATTAGTTAATAGTAATTATAATATAATTATGTTATTTTATTAAACAAAATTGCTCGTAGTGTTTTTAAAAAGGAGAGAAATTTTAGTTAGGTAAAATGTAAAAGATATTCTAATTTACCTGAAAAACGAAATTATTTAATTATTGAAAAATAGAAAAGGTAATATGTTTAACCTGAAAAAGGAAATTGATTCATAAAGGAGAAATTTTAGTTAGATAAAATATAAAAGATATTGTATTTTACCTGAAAAAGGAAATTATTTAATTCTTGAAAAATAAAGGAAATTGATTAGTTAGTAGATATGTAATTGAGTAAGGGTAAATAAGTAAAATTAACATCTAACCAAATTTTAATGTTTCATTATAGAGTTAAATGCATTTTGTGTATCTCAACTATTAACATTATGCACTTTGTGTACTTGAAGTATCAATTGTACAATTTATGTACCTAAACTATACAAACTCAAACATTTTGTGTACTTCTATCAATTTTGATTAACGGTGTTTGTAAACAAAAACATTAAGGAAAACATCATGGGGACAACATTGTCATTTCACAGTAATACAAATTCTGTTTTTGACATAATACAAATACAATGACCAAGTTATAATTGGTCATGTTCCGATTTCTGGTCAAAGAAATTTAAATATGTTCAAGGCGTTTTTACATTTAAATACTAAATTAATATAGGGAATTTGACAAAAATACCAACTTTTTAAATGATTTTTGCAAAAATACCATCTTTCTAATTAAATTGCAATTATACCATCTTTTCAAAAAGAAAAAAGATTTATTGCAAAAATACCATCTTTCCAATTCCCCTCCACCCTTCCTCCCTCCTTCCTCCCTCCTGCTTCAGCCGCCTGTCACTTTTTTTTTTTTTTTTTAAAGGCGGGATGCTATTTGGGTTTCATGGCCCCGCCAGGGGCAATATGCAACTGAATGCAACTACATTCAACCACATTCAACTGAATGCAACCAATTTTTTTATATTTTTTTTTAAGGCGGGATGCTATTTGGGTTTCATGGCCCCGCCAGGGGCAATATGCAACTGAATGCAACTACATTCAACCACATTCAACTACATTCAACTGAATGCAACCACATTCAACTTTTTAAGATTTTGGTGGATTTGGGTTGCAAGGCCCCGCCAGGGGCAATATTCAACCAAATGCAACCACATTCAACTTTTTTTAAAGGTGGGTGATTTTGGTGGATTTGGGTTGCAAGGCCCCGCCAGGGGCAATATTCAACCAAATGCAACCACATTAAAATTTAGTTGAATATGCCCCTGCGGGGCCTTGGAACCCAAAAGCAGTCCACCTTAATTTTGGTGGTTTTGGGTTGCAAGGCCCAGCAGGAGCATATTCAACTGTTACTGATTTCAAGTTCCATTTTTCAGTTGTCATTTTCGACCTCTTTTTTGGACTCTAATATATTATACATATATATGTATAATATATTAGAGTCCAAAAAAGAGGTCGAAAATGACAACTGAAAAATGGAACTTGAAATCAGAAATTTAGTTGCATGTGGTTGCATTTAGTTGAATGTGGTTGAATGTGGTTGCATTCAATTGTATATGCCCCTGCGGGGCCATGCAATCCAAAATCATCCCACCTTAAAAAAAAAAAGAAGTTGAATGTGGTTGAATGTAGTTGCAAGAGTTGAATGTGGTTGCAACCAAATTAGCACCCCACCTTAAAAAAAAAAAGAAAGAAAAAAAAAGGACACAAGTCGCCGACTTACCTGGACAGGAGGGGAGAGAAAGTGAGGGAGGAGGGGGGACCTAGTATTTTTGCAATTTTGAAACTTAGGTTGGTAATATTGCAAATAGCTATTCTTAAAGATAGTAAATTTGCAAAAATTTACTTTTTCCTATTTATTTATGAAAAAAGCCCATTAATATAAGCTAAAGAAAAACTAAGGTACTAGTAGTAGATTAATTTTATAGTTAAAAAAATCTTTTATAGTAATCTTCGTAGAACTAACTTTGTTATTTTTTTAAATTGAATTTTGTACTATACCATATTATAATATCCGAAACATTAAAAGTTTTGATACTTAGTGTTTTTTAATTAATTACCCTTACTTATATATTAGTATAATTTTCCTTAAATATCCTTACTTATATCTATCTATACTATTATATTAAAGTCAAAATATTAAAAAATATGAAAAATAATATAATTATAAATAAATAATCAATTTCCTTACTTTTAATAAATGAGAATTATAAAATGTATTATCATTTTAATATTTTCTAATTAAAATTCCATTTTTTTAAAATATCGCGGGCACCGTATATATAATTATTATAATTAAATTATGTAATGCTAAACACAACCCTAAGGATTATGGTTAAGAATTAATGTAAGTGGATAAATGCATTTAAAATGTCAAATTTGTACTTAATACATTAAGTTTGCACGGATTTCAAGATAATTATTTAGCAATTTGGGATTTTTTTATTATTGGAAATTAATGTGAATGTAGGGGGTCCACCATTATTACTTGAAAAATTAAATTAATGTTGTAAAAGAGCATTGAAAAACTAAAAATCAATTAAATAACTAAAGTTAATGTTGAAAATATGAGAATATTAAATGTTTAACCATAGCCCTTATTCCCTTAAATTATATCATTTAAAAAATTTGAACTTACAAAATTCGTATCTTAAAATTGATGTGATTAATGGAAATATTTGTAACACTTCTAAATAATATGTTTCTCAAAATAAAGAAAAATAATAACAAATGGTGGACCAGAAAATAGAAAGGCGGAGAAAAGATCAAAGGAATTATCACCACATATATTATATACACAATATAAATACATTAGTTACATATAATACATTAGTTATGCCTATATAAATGGGCTTAATATATTTGCTTTATCCTGTAAAATCTGAAATGGCCTTTTTCTTTTTCTTCTTTTTACAAACGGGTTAGTCCTATTAAACCGAAGTACACCAATTGCATCAGAATTGAAAGTAGGAGTACACAAAATGTTTAATTGAAATTTTAAGTACACAAAATGCAGAATGTATATAGTTTAGGTATATAAAGTGCATTTAACTCTTCATTATATAATATAATAGTATAGATGTGTGTGTATATATATGTAAAACACAATCAAAATTTTCCAATGAGCAAGCAATAATCCACAATCACACTTAGTTTGCAGTAAATTGGTAAGAATCAATAAAAATCGAAGTAATCGGAACTGATTCAAAAAATACAAGTATTTTAAAATTCCTCAATTTACAATTATGATTGAATACGTACAAATTTGTGTTTGTGTGTGTTCCTTTTATTTTTTATCAGTCGGTCAGGATTAGACTTTTCAGTATTTCTGCATAACAAAGGTATGAGGTTAGTATCGTACACAAATTGATAATTAATCAAATAGTTACGTAGACGTCAATTTTTCGTAATTTTCTATTGATTGTGAGAAACATTTAACAGAATTTGATAGAAGATGCATAAGATTTTCAATATATATCTAGATGTTTTGATAACATGAATAAAACTTAATTTTATTTTAATAGAATTTTTATTATATACATTTTTTATAAATTTGAATATTTATTCTATCTTTAATATATGTGCATTTTCTATAAAATCAAAATTTCATCTTTTATAAATTCGAACATCTATCTACTTCTAATATGTTTAAAAAAATTATTTATTAATTTTTACAATTCTAAAATTATAAAAAAATTAGAAAAATAAAGTGACATGATCTTAGAGTTAGCATTGCAAAGGAGTTGCAAACTTTATTCAGTCTTCTCTACTAGAAACAGAGCACCTACATTCATGGCTCAATTTGCTCTAAGAAACTGTTCAGGGTTGGTAGAAGTTGACAAACCCTTTGGCAACCTAGTGGAAATTCTGGACTTAGATAACGGCCTTGGGCCTCATTTGCCACCGTTTAATATCCTTTCCACCTTTGGCAGTGGAGAGGTTGTGCAAACATCTCCAAGTGGTTTTAGCATGGCTAAAGGGAATCTTTCTCATTATTTGAGCCCTCCTACAGTTAATTGGGTTTCTGACTCATCTCATGATCATGTCGACTCTTCAGTTGGGTTGACTGATCCTATAACTTCCTGGGGCATCCCTCCTTATTGCGGATGTATACAGCCGCAGTTGTTGGTAGGTTGTCAAAGATATCAAGCTATGGTAGGCTGTCAAAGATATCAAGCTGATCTCCATTCTTATTTGGTAGGTTTGCAGTAAATAATAGGGATGTAATCAGTGATGTCAAGGCTCTTGGTTGAAGCCTATAAATAAGGCCTTTGTTGTAGTATGAAGAACAACACAATACAATGTAGTCCGTTTGTATTTCTAGTAGTGTAATGTAATAGCCAAGCTTGTGCCTAATATATTTCAGTTTATATAAAACTTATCATGGTATCAGAGCCTTAAGATCCTTACCAGTGTTATTCCGCTTTTTCTTTGTGACAATTACACAAACACCTTGCGTGTTGACTCCAACTCTTTGTGAGTATCTCAAACCCAACTCATATTTTCATCTACAAACCCATTTCCCAGTTTCCTTCTCATTCGTTTAGATTTACAAGTTCCTTCTGTTTCCTCCTTTCCATCTTCGATTGAACCCACCAAGCAAGTCACGAGTAATGAGGGCTGTTGATTTAAATTTGCCATGTTGTTGTTGTTCATTATATCCATTCATCATCCTCACAAGATAACCAACATCAGCAGCCATTTTTCTCAAAAATAAGGAGGAGAATATAGATGGTTTTGAAATGAAAAGGGGTTGTATACAGGATGTGCATAAATGTTGTTATGTGTTTATATAGAGGCTGAGAGAACAGGGGAGGCAGGCAGTTAATGGAGGAGTTGGGGGATATTAAGTATATATTTATTATGTGTATATCGATGGAAGAAATATAAGGTAGAGAGAGTTGAAGAGTGGGTATCTCTCATGATGTGGTGGTGATGATGATAAATGATGATGGGTTTGTTTTTTTTTCTTTTACTCTTACTTTTTTTTTACTTTCTTCTTTTATTTTTTTTACTTTTATTTTTTCTTTTTGTAATTTTGTCCCGCAGCTAGCTGGCTATTGAGTACATGGTGGTGGCCAGTGTAACAGTTTGCAGTAAATAATAGGGATGTAATCAGTGATGTCAAGGCTCTTGGTTGAAGCATATAAATAAGGCCTTTGTTGTAGTAGGAACAACAATACAATACAATGTAGTCCGTTTGTATTTCTAGTAGTGTAATGTAATAGCCAAGCTTGTGCCTAATATATTTCAGTTTATATAAAACTTATCACTCCTCCTCCGCAACCTAGTGCACATTGGATCTTCAACTATAACAAAGGCATTTTGATAAATGAACCAGTGTCACCTGTTGCATCTCCAGTGTTCAAAGCTCCTGGTGCTCCTACTGATAAAGGTAAAGGTAAAGGCATCGCAGTTGAGGGTGAAAAGTTACTTCACCACAGGTTGGCAGGTCATCAGTCAGCTACGGTAGGAGCATCTACGTCTGCTCGTTTTCAAGTGGCATCTCCCATCTCAGACAGAATAAGCTGCGAGAATGAGAGTGGTGATGTTATCTTTTTAGATTAAACTTGTTTGTTTAGTATTACATTATCTTCAGTGGTTCCTTTGTTTAGGATGTCTGAGTATTTATGTTGTGTTTGGTTGGGGCGAATGAATTTGGAAGGAATGGAATGAGATTTGAACTAAAATATGAGTAAATTTTCAAAAGTTTCATTCATTCATCATTCCATTCCTTACCACCTACACTATAGTTCAAACCCCCAAATTTGAGAAGGAATGGTCCATTCTCCCTCATACCTATTTTCTTGCCAAATCTCCTCATAGAAATTTTGTTCTTCCATATTTTATTTCCAAATGTTCCCTCATACCTCCATTGTTACCCTTTATTTTCAATCATTCCATTCTATTCCATTCTCTCTAACCAAACACAACATTAGGGTTTGTAGCTAAGTCCTAGTTGTTAGCTTTAGTTTCAATAGTTGGTCTTCTATGCTTTTCAGTGGTCATTTCATCTTGTAAGTGCCGTTAGGCAGTTGCTTTTAATATTACTTTATGCTTATCAAAAAAATAAAAAATCTTAGAGTTAGAGACGCCACATAACGTCTCGCATATTCTCATAAAAAAATATTTTTTTCTATGCTCTCACTATTTACAATTTATCGGGTGATTCAGTTGAAAAATCGGCGATTTATCGACAATTTTTGCAAAATCGGTTGAATCGATTTTAAAATTTTGACCGATTTTTGGCCAATTTCTCGGCGATTTTTCAGAAATCAACCGATTCCTATAACAATGGCTATAAGCAATTTGAGTATTGGTATAACTAGGTTGGTTATACCCGTGCCGTATACAGTTGGTTAAAATTTTATTTAATAATAATTATGATATTATAATAATTATGATATATAATAATAATTGATAAAATAAAAAAATAAAATAATTTTATATTTAAGACCAAATAATATGATTTTGAAAGAAATAATCTTAATACAATATTATTTATGTATATTTAAATACATTTAAAAATAAAATTAGTTAGAGATTCTATTACATATTATATGTGATAATTTGTATTAATAAGATTATCAAAATTAGAAGAGTAATTCAAATTTTTATTAATAAGCATATCATACATAGAAAAGATTATATTAATGATATTTAAATTTGCATACAATCTTATTTGGTCAAATAATAAATGTGGATCCTATGTGAAATTAAACCAAGAAATGGATAATCTAATGGATTAAAATCAATATAAAATTTTATAGGAATTTAAATATGGATACCGAAATCCACTAATTTATAATATATAGATAGATGTATAGATTGAGTATTGTGTTCTTGTTTAAGGTTATGTTTTCCTTTTCTTTTTCTAATGGCTCCCGGTCCCTGGCAAACGCATGCCAGGGACGGGTTATGGAGCATACGGCTTTTAAGCCGTTGGATCGTTGATCCAACGGCTGTGATTTAAAATAAAATAACAACGTACGGTACGGAGTAATTACCAAAATGTCCCCCTGTTTTCATATAAAAAATCTACTGTTCACCGTACCGCAGAAAGTTTCTGCGGTACGTGAACAGTAGGGACATTTTGGTAATTATTCCGTACCGCATAAAGTTTATCGGTATGATGTTTTTTTTTTTTTTTTAAAATCAGAGCCGTTGGATCGTTGATCCAACGGCTTAAAAACTGTATGCTCGATAACCCGTCCCTGGCATGCGTTTGCCAGGGACCGGGACCCTTTTCAAATATCAATGACAAAAGAAGTTGTGCCATCTTTCAAATTTGATTCCCATGGTAACTTCCGAACAAAGAAAATCTTGGGGGTGTTTGGAAGTTAGAGGTTTGGAATAAAATTAGAGGTTTGGGGGTAGATTAGAGGTTTGACCAAATGAAACCTCTAATGTGAGTGTTTGGTTGTTAGAGGTTTGAGTTAGAGGTTTGAGATCAAAAAGCTAATTTTGAAAAAGCTCATTTTAGGAGCTTTTTCAATTAGAGGTTTGCTATGTGTCTCAAAAAGCTATTTACCAAACACTTTTATTCAAAACAGCTAATTTCAATCCGCTAGTCAAAATAGCTAATTCAATCCGCTAGTCAAAACAACTAATTCAATCCACTATCAACTAACAGCTATCAGCTAATTGCCAAACAGGGCCCTTGTCTTTTAGAACCACCTGCACCAACTTGTTTCAAGTTACCTAATATATTTAACGAAAAATTGATAGATGCAGACATTAGATTGTGTGAGAGGAATTTGAAATTTCTTACTTCTAATTGAAATTTAAGTTTTTTATAAGGTCATTAAAATCATGACAGAATAAGAGAAAGATTAGTGTAAATTTTAATTTACTTTTGTTTTGATTGGTATGCAGTTTTTATAAAGAATAACAAATTTTCAAATAATTAGTAGGATAAAAAGCCGTGAATCTAAAAAAAATGGTTATTGTGAATTTAAGACAAGTATTTCTACTAATGTATGGACAACTCTTTTCCCAACAATAAATAGGATCATAAAAATTATTCCTTCCGTCCCTCTTTAGTTGGCACATTTGTAAAAAAAAAAATTGTCCCTAAATAGTTGTCACATTCTTTGTTCCAATACATATTTTTACTAATTTTTCCATATATATCCCTTTATTTCTAATACCAATGTTTGACTTTATATTTAATATACACACTCATAACTCTTCATTTAATGTTAAGATTAAGGGCAAACATGGAAACAAATTATATAATTAATTCTTTCTTAATATGTGTGTTTTTTGCAAATGTGCCAACTAAAAAGGGACGGAGAGAGTATTTAATAATGACAATTTTTTATGTTTACCAGCTATATCCAACCTTTTACAATTATTTTCATTGTGAACCTTGCTTAAAAAATTATACAATAAAATTTTTATAAATTAATATCGTTGGAATCGGTAAACTTTATTAATTTATTAAAATTATTAATCAATTAAGATAAAATTCATACAATCATTATTATACTAGAATCAAAAATCTGTATTTAAAATATTAATTTATTATAGTATCCAATATTAATTTAAGTAGATTTTGTCCATACCCAAAAAGGCATACAAATGTTAGCCCACAAAAGTAGTATTTCACTTAGCAAAAAAAAAAAGAAGAAGTAGTATTTCAATTCTGTTGGAAAAAGGTGATAATGACAATTACCAAATAGAAAATCAAAGTTGTAAAATCAAAAACAAAAGAATGGAACTATAAAAACCAAACATACTCAGTTATAATACCACTCAAAATGGTGTCTGAGGAGGGTAGATGTACGCAGACCATGCCCCTATACACTAGGGAGGCTGTTTCCCAAAGACCCTCGACCTATTACAAAATTACAAATAAAGAAAGAAAATTGGAAACAGACCCTCGACCTATTACAGAATTACAAATAAAGAAAGGAAATCTAATACAAACTAAGAAACTCACGCACACGCAGGAGTCGAACCCCTGACCTCCTTTAAAGGAGGCCAGCAACCACTGCACCAACATGTTATTGGCAAAAGAATAGAACTATAAACTCCTGAATAGAGGGAGCCATAAACAAGTTTGAAATGTCGACGACTACAAATTTGAGCCGTTTCTTGATTTTAATCTTCTTTGTTTAGTCAAGAACAAGAACCTTCGTTCTTCATCTTTCAACAATTTAAGAGTTAATCACACAAAAAACCAATAAACTATGTTATTGTTAGCACTTTAACCATTGATGAATATTTTTGGCACAAAAACACAACCAACTCCTTTTTATTATGAAAAATATAAAATGCTTAACCATGGTTAAGTAATAATATCAAACGTGGCACAAAAAAATAAAATAAAATACAGGTGGTTTATTCATGTATGCCAGGTGTGTAATATACTATTTACTTAACCCTAAATATATTATAGAGTTGACCCGACCCATTTTATACATAGTATTTAGTATTTACCCTACAATCAGTTGTAATGTACGTGCCTCTTCACTCTTGAGACTTCATTACATAACTTGATTCAAAACATTTTCTATTGATGAAACCAATGCAAATTTGACGCCATCTCTATCTCTGTTGCAGGACAATCTCATGAGGTATATTATTTGATTTAGCATGTCCAGTTATATAAGCTAGAGTTGTAGAATTTAAGATTTGATTTCAAAATGATTTGAAGCCAGTGTTATTCAACTACTGTTATGTTATAGTTCCAAATTTTGATATTTTATAATTATATTTTCTTTATTTTGATGTTATAAACAGGACAGATAGGGCAGATATTAAGATACATTTCGATGGAAAATTTACAAAAACTTCTGATTTGGAATATGTTGGAGGCCATGAAAAAATTTACAAAAATTATGATCTTGATCATTTCAGCTATTTTGAGTTACTGGGCATTGCTAAAGAAGATGCTGTAAAAAAAGTTGTTGGCTTGTATTACAAGCCTCGTAACAAGGTATCAGACATCACATGTATAAAAATAGACAATGATAATGATGTGATGCAAATGATCGAAAATGAAACTGAGGCTTCCAATGTGTTTGACATATATACTCAACATGAAGAAAATGATGACAAAATGTCAGAATTTGATAATATATCCGGAAATGATTATTTGGCAGAATTTGAAGATAGACAGGAAAGTATCTATGAGCCAATAAGTGATGATGAAGTAAGAAGCGAGGGAAGTGTATTGAGCGGGGATGCTGAAAATGTTTCTGATGATGATATGAGTGTATGCTTTGATGATGATAAATACAATTCTGAGGATGAAAATAGGATGTGTTGGGATGAAATTGAAGAGCTTGGTGAGCTACGTGAGATGTCTACAATTTCACATGCGAGAGACGGATATTATGCATCAGGGACACCCAGTGCTGAGATTGAATTTTATGTCGGCATGAAGTTCGCCAATCACAAAGAGTTAAGACATGCAATTAAGTCTCATGCAATCACCAACGGTTATGTCATTGTGTTTGAAAAGAGTGAGACAAATAGATTGTTAGTTGTTTGTAAACAAAAAGAGATTTGCAAATGGAGACTTTGGGCCACGCCAATGAAAACTGAGGATAGTTTTCAAATTAAATCTCTAGTCAACGAGCATACATGTGTGAGAAATTATGATGCTAGTATCATTGATAGTACATGGTTGTCTAAAGAATATGGTCAGAAAATTAGGGACACCCCTAATTTGAAGTTGAAAGATTTGCAGTTGGAAGTGAACCAGAAACTTGGATTAACACTAAGCACAAGTCAGTGTTGGAGAGCAAAGAAAAAAGCAATGGGAGAGATTGAAGTGGATTTGGCAAAACATTATAAGTTGCTCTACAACTATGCTGAAGAAATTGAGAAGACACATCCGGGTAGTAGTATAGCCATCGATTATACTGAAACTCAAACAGGTGAAAAACGTTTCAAAAGATTTTATGTATGCTTTTCTGGAATCAAGAGAGCTTGGAGAGAACATTGTAGGCATGTTATTGGTCTAGATGGGTGTTTCTTGAAGGGTAAATGTAAAGGAGAATTGCTTAGTGCTGTCGGAAGGGACGCTAATAATCAAATGTTTCCTATTTGTTGGGCGGTTGTGGAAGGTGAAAGTACAAATAGCTGGACATGGTTTATTGAACACATGACGAAGGATTTGGGACCTGATGGACTTTTCAGCACTGGAAAAGGTTGGACAATCATTTCCGACCAACAAAAGGTAACATAGTAAATGTATTGTTAAGTGAATCTTTACTCATTTGTGAATCTCTTTAGTTTAATAACTTGAAGTGACTGTAAATTCTATGTTATGCATTATAGGGATTATTACATGCAATTCGTAATCTCTTGCCCGATGCTGAAAATAGGAATTGTGCGAGACATATTTCTGCTAATTTCTGCAAAACATTTGGAGGGTCATTGTATAAGAAATATTTTTGGATAGCTGCAAAGAGTTCCACCAAAGAGGAATTTACAAGAACCATGAAAAAGGTGAAAAAATTGTCAAACGCAGCATACGACTGGTTAATAGCACATGATCCAAATGTTTGGTCCAGGGCATTTTTTGAGTGCACTACTAAATGTGTGAATGTGGACAATAACATGTCTGAAGTATTTAACGGTAGCATAACAATTGCTAGAGAAAAATTGATTATCGACATGTTAGAGGATATAAGACGTGCACTACTGAATCGGATGATGAAAAATGTGCCTCAAGTCTTGAAAAATCTAAATGATCCCTTGTGCCCCAACATTAGAAAAAAGCTTGAGGAGAACAAGGCACAATACAGGTACTGGTCCATCAAGCATAATTTGCAAAAAAAATATGAAGTTAGCCTCGGAAAGGATAGAGCTTTCACCGTGGACATGCAACAAAATACTTGTAGTTGCAGGATGTGGCAACTATCTGGGATTCCTTGTCCACACTCAAATCAGTGCAATTTATCATCTCAATGCTAATCCTGATGACTTTGTTGATAAAGTATTTTTTAAAGACACCTACAAAGCGACCTATGAGAATATGTTGGAACCTATGAGTGGTAGAAATATGTGGCCAAGCAGCACGGTTCCTCCATGTCTTCCACCAGCTGATAGAAGAATGCCAGGGAGGCCCAAAAAGGCTAGAAGGAAAGAATGGCACGAAGAAAAAATAGGCACTTCAACAGTTATTTCAAAGAAAGGAGTTCGAATAACGTGCAGTAATTGTGGATTAACAGGACACAACAAGATAGGTTGCAAGCAGCCACCTAAAGTAATGCCAGTAGAAGTTAAAGACAAGCCAAAAAATAAGGGCGACAGACCTCGAAAGGAAAAATCCGATGTTGTAACAAAACCAAAAACAGGACAGAAAAGAAAGAAGTCTGGAATGGGTGCAGGATATTACATGGATCCAACAACTGGGAAGGAATATTTAAATGTTTGTTTTTATGATTGCAAATTCATAATCTTATTATATTATGGTTGTACTAATTTTAACTATACATATAGGGTTATTTGATGGAAAAAAAAACAGCTGATCCAGTTAACATTGAGCCAGTGCAGACGAATGACTACCATGTTGTCAATAATGGTTCCGCAGACCCCCAACCAACAGAGCAGAGTACTCCCTCAGGAACAAGTTTAACATCACAGGTAAATTCAAGTATAATTTTCAAACCAACAGTGAACACATTATAAATATATTTTGTTTGCCTTACTACAGCTAATGGAGCTTTATCAAGAAATTCGAACCCCGGTTGAAAAGATGAAGGCTCCACGTTATTTTACAAATAATGACTCTGCAGCGAGAAAAAAGATATTTGGGTCTGATGAATTCCTTAATTTTGGTGGCTGAGTTCGTTTTCGTATATGTTTATCTCACTATTTAACATTCAAACATTTAGAATGGTTTTATGTCTATTGAAATTTAAGATCTTCTATTGACAATGCATCAGTTTTAAACTATTGGTTTTGATAAGGATGATTGTAATTTATTTTATCATTTTGAAATAAGAGTGTGGGATGTTATATTGATATAGATTATAGCTCTAAATAGGTGGAATTTGCAAAATCTGGCCAAACTAATTTAAGGCACAGAAGCACACACTTTGATTGTGCAGATGATTTCTAATAAGCTGGTGTTAGTATTGTGTGGTTTAAGTTCTAAACTTCACTGTAAAAGGATGGATAATTCATAGTATCATGCATTTAGTGAGAACCTGGTTTATAATGTTCAGGGACTGGGTTTTAATAGTTGGTGTTCAGTGTTCATAGTGAAGCAAGTGAAGCTGTGATCATTAACATTGAAGTTTATTATATAGCTTCACACAAAAATATAAAATATTTATTTGCATTAACAACAGCTGTCATATCTGTCATGACACATCAGCTCAAGTTAGCCATGTCAACTCCTTTTTATTATTTTCATAATAAAAAGGAGTTGGTTGTGTTTTCGTGCCAAAAATATTCATCAATGGTTAAAGTGCTAACAATAACATAGTTTATTGGTTTTTTGTGTGATTAACTCACAATTTAATTCAATTCTCTTCCTCTTAAATCTTAATCCTCCTTCACGTCACACACACAAAATACACAAAGTACAAAACAGTACAGCTGACACCAAGATAGATATGTACACACAATCTACATGTATGTATCTCCGTTCTTACAAGAACTCGCTTATATTCTTTCATCACTTTTAAAACCGCCTAAGTTTCTCCTTTATCTTAAAAATCATTTCATTAGTCTAGTCATCATAAGATTTATATTCGTGTCACTTTTTGCAGGCACCCACGTTAGCATATCTTCATCTCCACCCAACAAAAACTAATATTTAATATTTCTCAATTCCATTTATACCCATCTCAAGAATTTCTAGGTAGTATTATTATAGGCTCATAGCTACTGTAGTTTTTTTATTTTTTGTTGGTGGTGAAACAAAAAAGAAAAAATAGAAAAAAATGAGGCTTTTTGTGTATGTGTTGGAGGGCAGGGACTGGATAGTTGAGGAGTCATATGTTAAATTACAAGTGGGAAAATTTAAATCTAAGACAAGGGTTTTGAAGAATACTAGAAACCCTGTTTGGAATGAAGAGTTTGCTTTTAGAGTTCATGATTTGGAGGAAGTGCTTGTTGTGTCTGTGTATCATCCTAGAGATGATCCTGGTTTTTTTAATAGTTGTGGTGAGTTGGTGGGTCGGGTCAAGATTCCTGTTTCTTCTGTTACTGATGAGGATAACATGAATTTTCCACCTACTTGGTTTACTGTTCAAAAGCCCAAGAGTTCAAAATCTGGAAATAGAGATGCTGGTTAGTGCTTTTATGTTTTCTCATCTCTCTGTTTTGCTTTTGCTTTTATGTTATAGTACTATATGTTTTTGATTATGTTAGCTATTTTTCCATACATTAGATTTCGATGGATTCTCGAGTTTTGCCATATTGTTTGTCCTTGTCATTAGTATGTGTAACATTGTGTGAATGTGCAGGAAACTAATTTATAGGGTTGTGATTGTTAGGGTGACTAGGATATTTTCCTTTTACATCATGTATTCGTCTATTGGAAAATATAGTACTAATGAGAATTGATGATTATGCCTCAGAGATTCGAAACTCTAACTCATTTAATATGGATGTAATCATGTAAAAATGCCGAAGTCTTTCGTTTCATACACTTAAAACAATAATTTAATTCAAGAATGGGTTGGAGTTTGTATCTTTGCTGTAGTATTTACAAATATTGTGGAAATTGCATCAGTAATATGATTTAGGTTTCTTATTTTTGGTGAAAGATAAGAACTTTTTGAAATTTGTTGGGCCAATGAAGGAAAAATTCTGGTCACTCTTTCTCTGCATGAAAGAGATCTTGAGAATTCGAGTGAGCGTCCAGTATTTGCACAACCAAATATTAGTAATGGAAATGGTGAAAATTGGGAAGGTATGTACGCTTCGTCATCAGATACCAGCTCAAAGTCTCCATCTCGTCATAAGATCCTGGATGGAAAACATTTGATGAAGCCTTTTGCTGGACGTTTGAGGAAACTCTTTAATAAGAGTGAAGATAGCTCAACAGTTGATGATTCATCTGAACAATCTACTACAGTGTCTGATTATGAGGATTGCGTAGATGAGCCTGCCCCCAGTGTTAGTTTCAATGAATTAATGGAAAGGATGCAGTCAGCGACGATTGAGAGGGAAATGCCAGAAAACCTGCAGGGAGGCGTTCTTGTTGATCAGACATATGTTGTGTCTCCTAAAGATTTGAATGAGAACCTGTTTGCTCCAAATTCACAGTTTAAAAGAGACTTATCAGATTTGCAAGGAACAACAGATGTTCAGGAGGGGCCTTGGAACTGGAAATCACAAGACAAGTCATTTTTAACACGTGTTGTTACTTACACCAACCCACCATCAAAACTTGTAAAGGCTGTCAAGGCCACCGAAGAGCAGACCTATATTAAGGCAAATGGATCGGAATTTGCTGTTGCCGTACATGTCAGTACACCAGATGCACCATATGGCAACACATTCAAAATTGAAATTTTATACAAAATAATTCCGGGGCCAACATTATCTTCTGGAGAAGAAACCTCCCATCTTACTATATCATGGAGCATCAATTTTCATCAGAACACTATGATGAGAGGCATGATTGAAGGAGGAGCTCGCCAAGGATTAAGGGATAGTTTTGATCAGTTTGCTAGTTTGCTGTCTCAAAACTACAGAACAGCAGATCCTTCAGCTATATCAAATAAAGATCAAATGCTGGAAAATTTACAGACTGAGCATCAGTCAGATTGGGAGTTGGCAATTGAATACTTTTGGAATTTCACTGTAATTTCCACCCTTTTTACGGTGATGTATGTTTTTGTGCATATACTACTATCTGGGCCAACTAAGCTACAAGGATTAGAGTTTCATGGTCTTGATTTGCCAGACAGTTTTGGAGAACTTATCACCAGCGGAATTCTAGTTCTTCAGCTTGAGCGTGTTTATGTCATGGTATCTCATTTTATAGAGGCAAGGTTTAGAAAAGGTGAACAATCTCACCTTTTTTTTTTGAATTTTTTTAATTTTTTTTGGCAATTCTTGGTTCAAGTTTGTAACACAGATTTCCATTTGAAACCATAATAATTATTACAGGAAGCGATCATGGAGTCAAAGCACAAGGTGATGGATGGGTGCTTACAGTAGCACTAATTGAAGGGACAAATTTTGCTTCCTTAGACTCGGAAGAGCTGCTAGATCCGTATGTGGTGCTCACCTGCAATGGAAAGACACGAACAAGCTCAGTGAAGCTTCAAACTCTTGATCCTCAATGGAATGGTACACAAGCATTATATTTTTAAGTTGGGTATGTGTTCCTGCGTTCTCATATCTATGACTGATGATTATAATTAAACACTATGCAGAGATACTTGAGTTTGATGCTACAGAAGAACCACCATCAGTGGTGGATGTTGAAGTTTTTGACTTTGATGGTCCATTTGACCAAGCTGTTTCACTTGGGCATGCTGAAATTAATTTATTGAAACACACTTCTACAGAACTGGCAGACATGTGGGTTCCTCTTGAAGGAAAACTTGCTCAGGCTTCTCAGTCGATGTTGCACTTGAGAATATTTTTGGACAACAATAATGGAGTTGATACAATTAAAGAGTATTTAAATAAGATGGAGAAAGAAGTTGGAAAGAAGGTAAATGATTTCCTTTTGTATTTTCTTTTTCGAGTTTGAGCCTGTCAACTAATGTCTGTTCTTCTGCTTGACAGTTGAGCCTTCGGTCCCCTCACAGAAATTCCACATTCCAGAAACTTTTTGCCCTGCCCCCAGAAGAATTTCTCATTAGTGATTTTTCATGTTCCCTTAAAAGGAGGATGCCACTGCAGGTACCATGTTAGTGTGCTTTTCTATTATGTTGGTTCTTTTGATATCTGATCCCCTTCCTTTCTCGTTTAGAAAAAGGAAACACAGAAGAGAATTTATTGTGTAGCATAAAGTAAATAGAAACAAGAGTAATGGACAAGGTTTTATCATGGTTCGTTGGGGAACCCCTGGGAAGTAAACTTCAATTTAGCTTATTCATTATAACGAATCTTCATTTCTTAAGCATGAATATCTCCACATGATCTTCATTTCTTAAGCATGAATATCTCTACATTAAGTTAAATTGTACACAAGAAGTATGCTTTATAGTTTATATTGTTCTACACGACAGTATATTAAAAATTTTGTGGGGGAAGAGTCATTTATTCAATAACATAACATGGAATCGGTACAAAACTATAATAATAAGCTAACATAAGTTACCAATGAATAATGTGTGTAGTCCCAGTGGGAACAAAAAACAATTGTAGCACACATCTGTCTTGTATGAATCGAGTTGATTAGTTTCATGCATCTGCTACATGTTGATGCTACTTTTTCACAATGCTTTTATATCTTGCACCTATGTTGTTCATATCCCCAACACCCCTGCTTATTACTATATTGGAAACTTTGGTGCAGGGACGACTCTTTCTATCTTCGAGAATTGTTGGTTTTTATGCCAACTTGTTTGGACACAAGACCAAATTTTTCTTTCTTTGGGAAGACATTGATGATGTTCAAGTGCTTCCCCCATCTCTGGCATCTTTTGGAAGTCCCTTACTTGTTATAGTTTTGCGAAATGGTCGAGGTTTGGATGCTAAGCATGGTGCAAAGTCGCAAGATGACCAAGGCAGGCTGCGGTTCTATTTTCATTCTTTTGTATCATTCAGTGCAGCTAGCAGGTAGAGATAGGAATAGTTGCTTGTATTTAATGCGTTTGTAATATTTTCGAGAAGATGGTAATAATTTTGCAAAAAACAGGACGATTATGGCCTTGTGGAAAACCAGAACATTGAGTCCAGAGCAGAAAGCTGAGATCGCAGAGGAGCAACAAGCTGAAGCCACAGAGGAGAAACAAGAACAAGATGGCAAGTCCACTTTGCCTGATGAGGATTCTAGTTTGATCGTTGAAGATGTGAAAATGTCAAAGATCTACTCTGCAGAAATTCCTGTCAATGTAAGTTGCTAACTCTTTGATTAATCACTTCTCATCCCTACTCGAGAGTGATAATATTGAATACCGACTTGCCTATACTCCTATCAGTTTGAAAGAGAGAATTGCAAAGTGCAGATACGAGAAGAAGATTTGTTAAACTAAAAACTATTTCTTGACCTTCAGTGATCACAATTTTATAATACATGCACCATGGATTTCTATTTTTTTTCCCAATGGCGCAGGTCAAATCACTGATGGAGATATTTGATGGAGGATATATGGAGCACGCAGTGATGGAAAGATCTGGTTGTCTTAATTATGTGACTACTAGTTGGGAACAAGTTAATCCGGATGTATTTGAAAGGCGGATGTATTTCAAATTCAACCGTCGGGTGTCAATCTTTGGAGGAGACGTGACCTGCACACAACAAAAATCTCCTATGCCTAATGGGTGGGTTGTAAACGAGAGTATGGTCTTGCATGATGTTCCTTTTGGCGAATACTTCCGTGTAAGTGGCTCATATTTGTACTTTTAATAGGACATTTTGCATGTTGATCCTTCAATAGTGAATATGGATTGAAATTGTATGTAAAGGTTGTAAATGGCTGATTGTCCCTTACTCCATTTCCTCAGCAGATTAAAGTTGTTTCTGACATCCACTATATTAGTTGACATCAAAATATATTTTCTCGAGTGCAGGTTCAACTCAAGTACGAGATTGAGAATTTAAAGCATGCTGTTACATCATGCAAGTGTGATGTCTATATTGGCGTATTGTGGCTGAAGAGCACCAGGTTTCAAGATAGAGTAACAAGCAACATCTTCAAAAAATTTAAGCAGCGTTTGAAGGATATTTTTGAACAGGTCGAGAGGGAGATCTTATTAGCAAGTCAATAGTATGCAGCCACCGAGTCATAATTTAAGCATTGTCTTTTTTAACCTTTAGTGTGGACTAATTTATAAGTAGTAAGTTTGTCGCATGATAGTCAGTTTTTGTTAGGGGACTTATTCCAGTTCTTAGGACTATACATATAGGTGATCTGCAGAAATATACG
This sequence comes from Kitagawia praeruptora, assembly GCA_037693485.1. Classification (NCBI taxonomy): domain Eukaryota; kingdom Viridiplantae; phylum Streptophyta; class Magnoliopsida; order Apiales; family Apiaceae; genus Kitagawia; species Kitagawia praeruptora. The sequence goes on along the minus strand of CM075350.1, from coordinate 22,986,763 downwards.
TATTGTGGCGGATTTCAAGGGGCAGCAGATGTATTTTATAGAGGGTACTAAATGTTGTAAATTTGGATAGGAAATCAAGTAGCCAAGGATAATTTTTTGAATTATGTAAATTTTTTAATTTGTTTGTTGGCTCTCATTTCTCAGTGTTGCTATTTTGTTTAATTGTTTCCCAAGTTTGCCTTGGTTCTCTCCCTGACTTTGAACAGGCATGATCCTGACCTGGAAACCAAACTCTTAGGCCTCGTTTGTTTCGGTGTAACCCAACTATGTAACTTGAATTACCTTGGAACTTAACTGGATTACCTTGTTTGGTTGGTTGATTTTTAATTTTTACAATGTAACTTCTAGTTCCAAGTTATTTAAAGTTACACCAAAACATAGGAACCTAGTTACCTTGCTAACTCATGGTTTTTTCAAGTTACATAGTCATTACATTATAAATTGATTTAATTTACCAAAAATAAGTATGTAACTATTAGTTACATAGTGATGAACCTAACATTTATATTTTATCTTCCTTGGATTTATAGAATGTAACTTAGTTCCATGGAAGTTGAAAATACATATGTAACTACAAATTCGGTAAAACAAACGAGTAGTTAATGTTTCTACAAGGTTCGCGTACATCATACCCTTCTACACCTTATTCTCTGGGCAACCTATCTGATTAAGTTCGATTTGGTCCGCTTTTCTAGCACGATTGCATCTGAATTTTAGCTGAATTTATGAGTTTATCTACCTGAGCTTTCGATAAATATATACTTGAACTTGAATTTAAGCTCCTTGCTAGAATAATTATCCTATTCAGCCGGCCTTGGGCGGTTCTACCCATTTACAAGAACCACATAAGAAATTATATTTTCCATGAGGATAGCAACTTAAATAATTAAATAAGAAATGGTTAGCAACATGCCTGCTGCTGTCCTGAATCTCAGAAAATTTCCTTCTATACAACCAGACAACTATCACTAATCTATCTAGTATTTTACCATTTACTTGAGGTTAAACATCAATTAATTTTTTTTTTTTTGCTAAGTTGTATATATATTAGAAAGCTAAACAAAAAAACAGGGAAGAACCCTTGCTCTATGACATGCCATAGAGGAGGACTAACAAAAACCAATCTACAAGGAAGATTGGAAATAGTAAGCAAAACTAGCAAGTAAGCCAACTACTACCAGAGGCGATATTTACAAACCAAGTTGAACTAATAAGCCTAGATTTCACATCAGATACAATTTCATCGAATAATCTAAGAGGCCCTTTGCATCCCTTCTCATGCAATCTATCATTCCTTTCTCTCCACAAATGATGGCAAAATACTTGAGCAATAAGCAAGAGGATATGTTTATGCAAGGTATTAGGAGTATTACCCCAAGCACGTAATAGGTCAAGCCATGTTGGAAAGTTAATCAAGGTGTCTGATCCCACCAATGAGATTAGGTGTTTCAGAACATAAGAACTATGTAATAAAACTGAGAGAGAAAAGAGAGGGAGAAGAGCTAGTGCATGTCTCATATATTCATTGTGTATTTTTACAATACATATGGCAGCCTTATTTATAGGTTGGAGAAACTTACAATCACATCATTGTATACATCACTACAGATTTATTTAACCTACCCATATAAGACTAATACTAAGATTAGCTAACCTACCATATAAGACTAATACTAAGATTAGCTAGCCTACAACTATTGACCAGTCTACCATTCCAGAAGGTTTGAATCAGGTGACCAGATTTCCAACAGACATCATATTCATTAATAAACTTTTATATTCTAACACTCCCCCTCAATCTGGAGCATGGGTGATGAAACATCATAACTGCCCAGCTTGCATCGAATTCTCCTGAGATTTATGCCTGTTAATGACTTGGTGAAAATGTCAGCCAACTGATAATTAGTATTCACAAATTTGGTGACAATTGTTCCATATTGTATCTTCTCCCTAACAAAGTGACAATCAATCTCAATGTGTTTTGTTCGCTCATGAAATACCGGATTAGATGCAATATGCATAGCTGCAACATTGTCACAGAGAAGTTGCATCGGACCTTTCACATCTTGTTTTAATTCCATAAGAAGTTCTCTTAGCCAAACCAACTCACATGTAGTCTGTGCCATTGCTCGATACTCAGATTCAGCACTGGACCTAGAAACAGTATGTTGCTTTTTCCTATTCCAAGATACCAAATTTCCTCCTACAAAAACACAATATCCAGTAGTAGATCTTCTATCAAAAGGAGATCCCGCCCAATCAGCATCTGAATATCCTTCAACATTTGTGTGCCCATTCCTAGTGTAAATCAGGCCAACTCCCGGAGTTCCTTTTAAGTATCTCAGTATCCGAATGACAGCATCCATATGAGTAACTCTAGGAGCAGCCATAAATTGACTCACAACACTAACTGGAAATGCAATGTCGGGGCGAGTAATAGTTAGATAATTCAGTTTTCCCACAAGCCTTCTATATCTTCCAGCATCAATGTATAACGGTCCAGCATCTTCATCTTTCATCAATTTTGTGTTTGGATCCATAGGATTTTCAACTGGTTTACAACCAAGCATTCCTGCATCTTTTAAAAGATTTAATGTGTATTTTCTCTGCATTAAACACATCCCTCTAGCACTCCGTGCCACCTCAATGCCAAGAAAATATTTCAACTTTCCCAAATCCTTGGTTTGAAATTGATTATTCAAGTAGGCTTTCAAATCACAAATCCCTTTTTCATCATTGCCTGTGATGATTATATCACCAACATAAACCACCAGAAAAATACTCCCATGAATGGAATGCTTATAGAATACAGAATGATCAAACAAGCACCGAGTTAATCCAAACTGATACAAAGATGTTGAGAAACTTCTGGACCAATCTCTTGGTGATTGTTTTAACCCATATATTGATTTCTTCAATAGACATACTAATCCAGACTCCCCCTGAGCAACAAATCCTGGAGGTTGCTCCATGTAAATCTCTTCATCTAAATCGCCATGTAGAAAAGCATTAGGTACATCTAGCTGTGAAAGTGGCCAAGAGTGAGTAACAACCAAAGATATAAGAAGCCGGATAGATGACATTTTGGCAACTGGGGAAAAAGTTTCAGTATAATCCACGCCATAAGTTTGGCTAAACCCTTTAGCTACTAGTCTGGCTTTATACCTAGCAATGGAACCATTAGGATGCGTTTTGATTGCATAAACCCAGCGGCATCCAACCACAGATTTTCCTTTAGGTAAGGGAACAAGAGACCATGTGCCATTAGTTTCTAACGCTTGCAATTCATCCATCATTGCATCCTGCCACTCAGGGAGCAAAAGTGCCTCTTTATGGCATTTAGGAACAATATAAGAAGAAATAGAAGTGAGAAACGCTTGAAAAGAAGATGATAAAGAGTTGTAAGAAATATAATTAGCAAGGGGATATTTAGTACAAGCACGAGTACCTTTGCGAAGAGCAATGGGCAAATCGAGAGTAAGATCAGGACCATCCGTCAAAGTAGGTAATGGAGGGGAATATGAATCTGATAGTAAAGAGTCGGGTTCTGGATCAGGCAGGTTACGTTGACGCCTTTGATATGTATAAACAATTGGAGGATAATCTGTGGATTCAGAATTCAGAGGGACTGGTGTAGGGACACGTGGATGTTGAGAGTCAGTAGCTGAGATAGGTATCGAGGAAGGCTCATCATGATCACAAGGGTCAATCTCCAAATCATGAGAAAGTTTAGAAGAATAATAAGGAGTAGACTCAAAGAAGGTAACATCTTTGCACACAAAGTCACGCTTGAGAGTTGGACTATAACACTTGTACCCTTTTTGAGAACGAGAATAGCCTAGAAAGATACATTTGGTTGACCTTGGATCAAGTTTATCTCTGCCAGGTCCAAAATTATGAACGAAGCAAGTGCTACCAAAGATTTTAGGTGGTAGAGAAAATGGTGCTTTATCAGGATACAACATATAAAAAGGAGTGTTGTTGGCCAAAACAATCGAGGGCATCCGATTTATGAGAAAACATGCTGTAAGAACTGCATCGTCCCAAAAACATTTAGGAACATTCATATGAAATCTCATGGCACGGGAAACCTCAAGAAGATGACGATTTTTACGTTCAGCAACGCCATTCTGTTGAGGAGTATATGAACACGACGTGTGAGGAAGAATACCATGAGAAGCCATAAAGCTTTGAATCTGAGTGCATGTTTTATATTCAGGAGCATTATCACTTCGTAAAAACTTAATGGTTCGACCAAAATGTGTTTGAATTTCAGCAACAAATAAAGTAAACACACGAAATAAATCAGAATGACTTTTTAACAAAAACAACCAAGAACATCTTGAGAAATCATCAATGAAAGTTACAAAATATTTATAACCACGTCTGGAGATGATAGGAGAAGGTCCCCATATATCACTATGTACAAGGTCAAAAGGAGCCTTGACACGATTATTGACCCTAGGGGCATACGAGACACGCCTATGCTTACCCATCTCACAAGATTCACATTCTAAACGAGATTCATGACGAAACTGAGGATAAAGATGTTGTAACCGAGGCAACGATGGATGACCAAGCTGACAATGAAGTTGGTGCAAAGATGGTGTTGTAACAGTAAAAGTGGTAGATATTGGGGGGTTATCAAAATAGTACAAGCCGCCAGATTCAGTCCCCGAACCAAAAATCCTCCTCGTCTGGCGGTCCTGAAAAGTACATGATGAAGAAGAAAAGGTTATAGTGCAATCAAGTTTCTTAGTCAACTGACTAACGGATAATAGACTTAAAGGAAAACGAGGTACATGTAGCACAGAATCAAGAGATAATGTAGGCAAAAGGGAACTTTTTCCAATTCCTGTGATGGTTGATTGAGATCCATCTGCTAATTTAACAGTTGAAAATGTGTCTACAGGACATATAGAATTAAGTATACCTGCGTCTCCTGTCATGTGCGCAGAGGCACCCGAGTCAATGACCCAGTTTCGTGGAGTAGTGGTAGAGACAAAAGCAACAGGAGTACCTGTGGATGGAGATGTCATAGCAATAGCAGATGTATGAGTGCCTGTTGAAATAGAATGTTGTGATTGGATAAATTTGTCATAGTCATCCTTGGATATTATAATCCCCTGATCATCACTACTTGTAGGCAAACCCTCAACTCGATTAGCAACAGAAGCACGGATTTCCTACACTAGAGGCTTCCCATGAAGCTTCCAACATTTTGCCATAATATGTCCTTCAACTCCACAATGGTGACAAATAGGTCTAGGACGTCCAGATCGTCCTCCTGATCCCTGAAATCCACCTCTATTAGTTTGTATCCTTCCTCTACCACGACCTCCTCCACTGTGAACAAAGTTTTGAGTAAACATAGCAGAATTATCTGATCGAATGGTGTCTGGTGCAGAGCTACTTCGAGGTTCATCACTTGTCATCCTCAATAATCGAGCATAAGCATCTGATATAGAGACAACAGATGTATCACCTAAAATTTGCGACTTGACTGCATTAAACTCGGGCCTCAACGCCCCCAAGAAGGTCATCATGGATAAAAGTCTCTTTTGCTTCAACATGTCTTCCACTTTGTTGGTGATTGGCATAAGCGCATTTAGCTCTTCATCAAGTTTAGAGAAATCTGCAAAGAGTTCAGTAACAGATCTATTTCCCATAGTGAAACGACTCCACGCCTGAGAAACATCATAAATCCGACTCGCATTACTCTGACCAGAATAGAGCATGCTCAAATAATCCCACATTTGCTTAACTGAAGAGCAATGTGAGACTAAATCAGACACCTTAGTTTCCATGCTATCCCATAACAAATTCACTAAATTCGCATCGGACATATGCCATGCCTTCCCTTCTTGAGTTGTCTCAGATGGAGGTTCATCAGTTAGATGATCAGCTAGCGCTCGACCCTTTAGGGCCATTGTAATTGCATTTTTCCACAAAGAATAGTTATCCACCCCTTTCAATTTCCGAGAGGTAAGCTGATTGTGAACAACACTCACAACCTTTTCAAACCTAGCATGATCCTGAAATCCAGAATCTGCTGAAACATTCTCTTCAGATTCAGACCTTAAAGAAGTCATTTAATACTACAAGGAAATTACTTACAGCTACAGCTGCCTAGACAACAAATATATGCACAGCTACAGCTGTCTGGAAATTGTTTAAATTGGCTCTGATACCATGTAATAAAACTGAGAGAGAAAAGAGAGGGAGAAGAGCTAGTGTATGTCTCATTTATTCATTGTGTATTTTTACAATACATATGGCAGCCTTATTTATAGGTTGGAGAAACTTACAATCACATCATTGTATACATCACTACAGATTTATTTAACCTACCCATATAAGACTAATACTAAGATTAGCTAACCTACCATATAAGACTAATACTAAGATTAGCTAGCCTACAACTATTGACCAGTCTACCATTCCAGAAGGTTTGAATCAGGTGACCAGATTTCCAACAGACATCATATTCATTAATAAACTTTTATATTCTAACAAACTATATGGGCAATGCACAAGGAGATGGTCAAGATTCTCAAAACCACCTACACAGAAGAAGCAGTACTGAGTAATATTAATTCTGAATGATGCCAGCCTCTGAAGAGTGGGTAAGCGACCATGGCAAGCAACCCACTCTTGATGGGCAAACCTGTTAATCTTTAATCTGTGTGATATGGGCTAAAAGTAAGCCCTAAAGACACACTTAATGTGGCATTAATTAGACCCGGAATGGTCCAAACGTGGGGCCCACCAGATGGGCCCAATCCCTATTTATAATATTAATTTCGTAATTAATATTAGGGGTAATAAACAGCTCAGCAAATAAGAGTCAAACAAGGATATTACTCTTGCCTGACTTAGCCTCCAAGATACATATTCCAACATGGAAACTGACTCCTACAAGGAAGGGGTCTAGAACCTTCCTCAAGGCGGTGACTTGCCCACCAAGTCACCTAATTCTACTACGATTTTAGGGCTTCTCAGCCTATATAAAGGGTCTGACCCCTCACCTTAGAACTACGTTTTATTGGCTTGATTCTCTTAATACAGAGATACGTAGGCATTCTGTGAGGACCGATTAAGTCTCGAACGCAGAAGCAGCCATAAGAGCACGAAGCTCCCGAACCCTAGCCGTCATAATCATAACCTAGTTTTTATTCCACAACATTTGGCGCCGTCTGTGGGAAGAAGACATCAACCATGGTTCAAACACGAAGAACTGCACCAAGCACTACAGAGCCAATTGCTACTGAGGCTCTACCTCTTAGCTCTGCTCCACCCCTTACTGAACAAGTACTTCCGACATCTGAGCAAGTACCTCCGACATCCGGGACTATCGTTCCGTATCAAGTTTCTCAACCCCTAGGGACGACTACCCATGTTGAGAGTACACTACCTCCGATCGTCCACACAATACCAGGGACTAACCCTCCTCGGGTGGGGATTTCTTCCCTGGTTGTAGACCCTAACAACCCTACACGAGGGGTCCAGATCCACACTACGGATCTCCCCATAAGCACCAATCCAATGTATGGGATGCCCAATTACGGAGCTGGACCGAGTGGTCATGCCCTGTATATTCGAGATCGAGATTATCGCGATTTTTCTGGTCCTTATTCAGATGAATCATCTTCTGGCGATGATTACGAGCGTGATGAAGCTCCGAGGAGGCGACGCGCAAGTAAAGAACCTATGGGGAGAACTCGAACTATCCATGATGGACTCCCTTCAATAGCTGCTGAGAGGATTAAGGCTTATAAAGCCGAGATCTTAAAATTAAAGGAAGATATGGCCAGGGTGCAAGCCAGATCAAATCAGACTTTGCCACCTCCCACGTCAGGACCGATTCCCTTTATAGATCTGGAGAGGCCTCCAAGAAGGCAAAGAAGGGCTACCGTCCCAACTGGAAGAACTACAAGGGTGGAAACCCCTAAGAGCAACCCTAAGGATCTGATGCCACTTGGAGATCCTGATGATCCCACGCCCCCATTCACTGAAGAGGTGATGAATGCCCACATATCAAGGAAGTTCAAGATGCCGACAATTAAGGCTTACGATGGAACGGGTGATCCCGCAAATCATGTTAGGACGTTCTCGAACGCACTATTACTACAGCCTGCAAGTGACGCCTTGAAGTGTAGGGCGTTCCCTCAAACCTTGTCGGGCATGGCTCAAAGATGGTATAGCCGACTTCCTGCAAACTCAATTGGCTCCTTTAAGGAGTTAAGTGATGCTTTCGTTAGTCAATTTATCAGCGGGAGAGTTCATGAGAAAAGTTCTGCATCTCTCATGTATGTGGTACAAGGGAAGAATGAGAATCTGAGAGATTATCTTAAGAGGTTCACCAAGGAGACACTAAATATTACTGATTTAGAGAACAAGGTGGCCATGGTAGCCCTGGAGCACGGCACCACTGATCTTTACTTTAAAAGATCATTGGCAAAGCACCCACCCGAGAATATGGCTGAGCTCCAACGAAGAGCTAGTAAGTATATCAAGGCCGAGGACAGTACCATGAAGGATGTCGTGGTAAACAATGGCAAGGGTAATAATGAAACGAAGAAGCGAAAGCAAGACCAAGAGTATGATGCTAGGGACAAATATCCCCGTACTAGCAAAGATTCTGAGTCAACATCAAAGAAGAGTGTGGGACCAAGATTTTCTGACTATGCAAGGTTGAATGCTCCTAGGAGCCAAATCTTGTTAGAAATCGAGAAGGATAAAGACTTCCGATGGCCGAAGCCACTCAGGGGTGACCCCGCAAAGAGAAACAAAGATCAATACTGTAGGTTCCACCGAGACGTGGGACATGACACGGATGATTGCAGACAATTGAAGGACGAGATTGAATTCTTGATCCGTAAAGGAAAGCTGAGTAATTTTACAAAGGGTGGAGATCATGGAACCCAAAGAGGGGATTACAACAGGAGAAACAATGACAGAAGGGATAACGATCGTGACCGTAACACGCAGCCCCGAGGGCCAGTTATCAACATGATCTCAGGAGGCCCTACTACAGCCGGCACAACAAGGAATTCTCGGAAGGCTTATGCCAGAGAAGTGATACACATAGTGGGAGAGGCCCCGAAGCGGGCTAGGACTGAAATCACACTTGGTTTTGATGATTCTGATCTTGAAGGGGTGAAGTTCCCCCATGACGACCCGTTGGTCATAACTCCTGTAATTGGAAACTCAGAAGTGAAGCGAGTCTTGATAGATAATGGAGCTTCCGTTGACGTTCTATTTCATGATGCATTTGTGAAGATGGGTTACAATGATTCTCAGTTGACCCCCAATAACATGCCTATATATGGATTTAATGGAGTAGGATCTAAAGTTGAAGGGACTATTCAATTGCCTATGACTATTGGACAGGAGCCCAAGAAGGCCACTCAGATGTTGAACTTCCTGGTAATCAAGGCGGTTTCAACGTACAACGCTATCCTTGGAAGGGCTGGACTTCATGCATTCAAGGCTGTTGCCTCAACTTATCATATGAAGATCAAGTTCCCAACCCAGAATGGTGTTGGAGAACATAAAGGCAATCAAAAGATGGCACGAAGCTGTTATGTAGCCGCGTTAAGGCCTGACGGAGTCGGGGGGCAGGTCCTTCCGATTGAAGACATGGACATCCGCAGTGATAAGGAACACAAAGAAAGTCCAGAAGAGGACATCACACATAAGCCTCGAACAGCCATCAAGGCTAAGGCGTCAACTGACTTCGTGGTTGAAAGTAACATTGGCAACCAAGAAGTCGGGGGCAAGAGATAGTACCCCAAGAAGAAAGTGAACTTCAGAAGAAGAATGAGGAGACTAGAAGGAGTAGTCGGTGCTCTATTTTGATGGAGCATAAAAAACAAAATCAAGCCATGCAGGCCTAGTCTTGCAAAGTTGGACTTAGCTTCATATTTATCTAGTAGAAGTAGAAATAAGGTTCGATGAAACCATGCAGAGCATGTCGCTCTGAGTAGGACAGTAGTACTCTATATAAGGGTTGAACCCATTTATGTTATTAATGCAAGTTTGCTTTTCGTTCTATGATTCTATTTATGTACCAAGCACCTGATGTGTGTAAGTCAAAGATGACCAAGTACCGAAAATAAAAGAATATACAAATGAAAGCAAACAAACGCATAAATAAAACTCTGAAGGGTCGAGAGTTAGGTTACAGCACAACCAAATAAGTGTTTCAAGTCCTTGAAGGATCCGGGATAAAAGACATCTGGCAATCAAAGCCATGCAAGGCTGTGGAGGCTAAAGACTAGCCACTTTTTAATGTTTTCAAAAATGACTTGGATGGAGAATCTAAGGTAGAAGACCAATAGAGAACCTTAAACAATGATCAAGAAGTTCAAGCAAACTCTCGTTTTAAAGAGTTTAAAAGGCGAGAAGCCCACATGATTGTTTAATTGGAAATCTAAATCGAGGAATCAACCTTGAATCCTTGACCTAGAATCAAGAAAAACAAAAAATAAAAAAAAAATGATGGAACCAAGACAAACGTTGAAGTCCTGATGGACCACCCGTTGAAGAAACATATTGCATAGCCCGAAAGCCAATTGAAGGAACCCCTTGAAGGCAAGTTGACAGCATTCTTACAAGAGAACAGTGATGTGTTTGCTTGGACAGTAGCTGATATGCCAGGGATTGATCCCCAGCTCATAACTCACAAATTGAATGTCGATCCTAAACGAACGACATTAAAGCAGAAGAAGAGAAATTTCGCTCCAGAAAGGCAAGAGGCCATTAAACAAGAAGTTGGCATGCTCTTATAAGCTGGGTTTATTGAAGAGATTCAGTTCCTCAAGTGGTTGGCTAACCCTGTGATGGTCAAGAAGGCAAATGGGAAGTGGAGGATGTGTATAGACTTCACTGACTTGCATGATGCATGTCCTAAGGATTGTTTCCCTCTACCAAGGATAGATACGTTGATAGATGCCACAGTTGGGCACGAGATGCTGAGTTTCATGGATGGTTTCAGTGGATATAACCAGATCAATATGCATAAGGACGACATCCCTAAGGTATCTTTCATAACCGACTTTGGTGTTTTCTGTTATCTTCCTATGGCATTTGTGCTAAAGAATATAGGAGCTACTTACCAACGATTGGTGAATAAAATATTTGCCCATCTAATTGGAAAAACCATGGAGGTCTATATTGATGATATGTTAGTCAAGAGCCTATTCACGGCAGATCATATTAAGCACCTCGGAGATGCATTTAAAGTGCTGAGGCACCACAAGATGATGTTGAATCCAGCTAAGTGTGCCTTTGGCGTTGGATCTGGGAAGTTTTTAGGACTGATGGTTTCAAAAAGAGGCATTGAGGCCAACCCTGACAAGATCAAGGAGATCTTATACATGAAGCCACCACGCTCTATAAGAGATGTGTAGAAGTTGACAGGCCGAGTTGCGGCCTTGGGGAGATTCAACTCCAAATCTGGTGATAAATGTTTGCCGTTTTTTCAAGCATTGAAGAAAGTGAAAAATTTTGAGTGGACACCTTAGAGCCAGGAGGTCTTTGAACAATTGAAGAAGTACATGGCCGAAGCCCCGTTGTTGGATAAACTAGTCCCGGAGAGACTCTCTACCTATACTTGGCAGTATCTGAGCAAGCACTGAGTGCCGTTCTCATTCGAGAAGAAAGCAAGGTTCGGAAACTCATCTACTATGAAAGCAAGGTGTTGCATGGGGCTGAGTTAAATTACTCTACCATCGAGAAGTTTGCCTTGGCATTGATAACGGCCTCGAGGAAGCTACGGCCGTACTTCCAGGCGCACAAAATTGAAGTCCGGACGGACCAGCAGCTGAGGAACATATTGCATACCCTAAGGCCAGTGGAAGGCTAATCAAGTGGGCCATAGAACTTGGAGAGTTTGATATCAAGTATAAGCCTCGGACAGCCGTCAAGGCTCAGGCATTGGCTGACTTCGTGGTTGAATGCACCATTAACAACCAAGAAGTCGGGGGGCAGGAGATAGTAACCACCCCTGAAAGTGGAGATAAAGATGAAGAACTTGTAGCTGATCAGAAGGGATATTGGGTGTTCTATTTTGATGGAGCATCAAAAACAAAATCTAGTGGTGCAGGATTAGAAATCTAATGAGGGTCATAAACCTCAAGGTCTGCGGAGACTCAAGGCTTGTAGTATCACAAGTGAATGGCGAGTTTGAGGCCAAGGATGAAACCATGGCAAAGTATCTAAAGATTGTAAAGGGTGTTATAACCCAATTTGAGGAGTGCTATGTGGAGCACATTCCAAGAAATGAAAACGTTAAGGCTGATGCCCCAGGAGGTCTATGTTGTCATCCCGTACCTAAAATGTCTAAGGCCCCAAGAGGCAAAGGAAGCACTGGAGGAAGTTCATGGAGGGATCTGTGGGCAACACTTGGGGGGCAGAGCCCTAGCTCCCAAGATCACCCGCTTGGGATTCTATTGGCCAGAGATGCTGGCTGATGTACAGAGCTATGTCAAGAGATGCGGTAGATGCCAAGAGCACGCACCGGTTGTGAGGCAGGCACCTGAGATGTTAACATCGATTAACTCTCCTATCCCATTTGCAATGTGGGGAATGGACATGCTTGGTCCCTTTCCCGTAGCTTCAGCACAAAGGAAGTTTCTGATAGTGGCCATCGACTACTTCACTAAGTGGATTGAGGCTAAGCCCTTAGCCAAGATAACCACCAAACAAATTTCCCAGTTCTTTTGGGAGAGCATCATCTGCAGATAGGGAATCCCCCGAATCCTTGTGACGGATAATGGGACAAAATTCAACAATGAAGAGTTTAAGAAGTACTGCAAGGAGAATGTTATTGAACTTCGCTTTTCTTCAGTAGCTCACCCTGAGGCTAATGGACAAGCTGAGGTAGTAAATTGAATTATCCTTGATGGACTGAAGAAGAGGGTCGGACGCTCAAGAAACACTTAGGTGGATGAGTTGCTGCCTATACTTTGGGTATAACACACCACCTACAAAGTGATAACTGAAGCAACCCCATTTTTGCTGGCTTATAGAGCCGAGTCAGTTGTGCCCCCTAGAGATTACACATGCATCGCCAAGAGTGGAAGCATATGATCCCAAGACCAATGAAAAAGGCGTGAGGCTCGCCCCCGATCTGATTGACGAGGTTAGGGATGAAGCGAATGCTAGAAACGCAGAGCGTCTGAAGAGAGCATCTTTTCACTGCAACCAAAGGGTTAAGGAGAAGTTCTTTCGACAAGACAACTTGACTCTGAGGAAGATAGAGGCCTCCAGAGTTGGCCAGAAGGGAAGACTATCCCCCAATTGGGAAGGGTCGTATCGAGTCAGGAAGACACCAGGACGAGGATTCTACAGGTTGGAAATCTTGGATGATGAACACATTCCAAGATTAAGGATTGAATCCTTGAACTTCAAATCTCAACACAACATTAATTAAGCCTCGATGGCCAACAAGGCTGTCTGCCTCCAATCGAGCTTGTCGTTTGAGTTTAAGGACTCGAACCAAGAGTTGTCAATCAAGTTGAGACCTAAGAAAGGTTATATGAGCATAAGAAAATAAGGTTGGAAACCTAGAATCAAGCTAAAGGGTTGAAAACCAACAAAGGCATACCAGGCCTAAAGTCAAGTGCTAAGGAGCAAGTGAACTACCTGAATGATCAACCGAGAAGGAAGACCTCCTCCATGAGAAACAAAGATGAGGTAAGAACTAAAGAACTTCATCACAAGGATGAGAGTCAAGGGTTGATGATAACCAACAACCATGAATGAACTCAAGGTTCAAGACCAAGCTCCGAGGAGGGCGTCAGCCGACCAAGACTGATTTTCAGTCCTACACGGACTGTTGACGTTGTTTGGGCCATATCTTTAGCTCCGGGTATCAGATTTGGACGATCTTACTGTCCACGCAAAGATCTCTGAGTTTTCTATAGTCTTGGAGACCCCGGCCGACCAGGTCCCGGCCGACCAGCTCCTTTTAAAGGGGTCCAGCCGACCAAGACTGATTTTCAGTCCTACACGGACTGTTGACGTTGTTTGGGCCATATCTTGAGCTCCGGGTATCAGATTTGGACGATCTTACTGTCCACGCGAAGATCTCTGAGTTTTCTATAGTCTTGGAGACCCCGGCCGACCAGGTCCCGGCCGACCAGCTCCTTTTAAGGGGGTCCAGCCGACCAAGACTGATTTTCAGTCCTACACGGACTGTTGACGTTGTTTGGGCCATATCTTGAGCTCCGGGTATCAGATTTGGACGATCTTACTGTCCACGCGAAGATCTCTGAGTTTTCTATAGTCTTGGAGACCCCGGCCGACCAGGTCCCGGCCGACCAGCTCCTTTTAAGGAGGTCCAGCCGACCAGCTCCTGAACCTGGATCCGGCCGGTCTAGGTTCAGTACTTGGTCCTGGATCCCAACTTTTTCAGCAAGTGATTTCGAACATGGTTCTCGACTTTTCCAACAAATCTTGGATGATTGCCGATGCTAAAGATTAATCATGAAGGCCAGAGATAGCCATGAAGGCCAAGATTAATCATGAAGGCCAGAGATAGCCATGAAGCCACGAACGACTAAGCTGACGATTCGAAATCAGGATCAAGATTCTGGATCCATAGGACCATGGATGGTTTCTGATCCTAGATCCACACTCTCTTTTAAAATCAAGAAGGAGTCTAAGTTCAAGTTTTTTAGGCCAACTACTGACTAGTTAGCCCTGGAAGAGGAATTTCAGCCGACCAGGTCCCGGAGGACCAGGTCCCGGCCGACCAGCTCCCCTGGAGGAGGGCCAACCGACCAGCTTCTGGCCGACCAGGTCCCGGCCGACCAGGTCATTTTCAGGGGGTCCAGCCGACCAGCTTCTGAACCTGGATCCGGCCGGTCCAGGTTCAGTTCTTGGTCCTGGATCCCTACTTTTTCAGTGAACTTTTTAAACCTAAATCTCGACTTTTTCAGCGAATCTTGGATGATTGTTAATGCTAAAAAGAGGTCGAGATTAGCACAGATTAGTGCTGATTAAGCACAGATTAGTGCAGATTAGCACAGATTAGTGCTGATTAAGCACAGATTAGTGCAGATTAGCACAGATTAGTGCCGATTAAGCACAGATTAGTGCAGATTAGCACAGATTAGTGCAGATTAGCACAGATTAGTGCCGATTAAGCACAGATTAGTGTAGATTAGCACAGATTAGTGCCGATTAAGCACAGATTAGCACAGATTAGTGCCGATTAAGCACAGATTAGTGCAGATTAGCACAGATTAGTGCAGTTTAGCACAGATTAGTGCCGATTAAGCACAGATTAGTGCAGATTAGCACAGATTAGTGCCGATTAAGCACAGATTAGTGCCAATTTATGCCATTTAACATCGTCTAACATTGTTTAAACGTTGTTTGAGGCTAACTAGCGCTGTATAGTGCCGTTTAACACTGACTAGTGTCGTTCAACATCGTCGTAAATGCGTCGGTCGCTCCACGCTTTACATTAAGATGATATTGTTGAAAATACTCACGTAAGAGCAATAAACCCTGACCCAAGTCTCGAATAAGGCCGTTATAACTTCAAGGAAAACCTGATCAGTTTTCCTAGAAGTTGGGGGGCAAATGATATGGGCTAAAAGTAAGCCCTAAAGACACACTTAATGTGGCATTAATTAGACCCGGAATGGTCCAAACGTGGGGCCCACCAGATGGGCCCAATCTCTATTTATAATATTAATTTCGTAATTAATATTAGGGGTAATAAACAGCTCAGCAAATAAGAGTCAAACAAGGATATTACTCTTGCCTGACTTAGCCTCCAAGATACATATTCCAACATGGAAACTGACTCCTACAAGGAAGGGGTCTAGAACCTTCCTCAAGGCGGTGACTTGCCCACCAAGTCACCTAATTCTACTACGATTTTAGGGCTTCTCAGCCTATATAAAGGGTCTGACCCCTCACCTTAGAACTACGTTTTATTGGCTTGATTCTCTTAATACAGAGATACGTAGGCATTCTGTGAGGACCGATTAAGTCTCGAACGCAGAAGCAGCCATAAGAGCACGAAGCTCCCGAACCCTAGCCGTCATAATCATAACCTAGTTTTTATTCCACAATACTGTGCCAAACAAAAGAGTGCCAGGGAACCTCTGGGAGCTTGTTCCGAATAGAATCCCATATGTGTCTGATGCGAATCTTTCGAAGATTGGTACCATTCCAGAGAATTTCATCTCGCACATCTAAGTTGAATGCAGGGAAGTCGAAGTTCTGCAACCAGTGAATTAATTAAACATGAATTTAAAGGATTAAATAATCTTAACCTCTAATTTACCAAAATTTAATATAATATAATATAATATTATCCTATACTTAATACTTTTTTTTTTGAAAGTAATCCTATACTTAATACTTAATATTATTAAACAAACATGACCTTAGAGTCTAGATAATTAAATATTCGATAAATGATTAAATTAAATAGCAAATGTCTATAATCGTTTTGAGAAATGCTAAAGTCTCCAAAAAAAAAATTTCAAAACGGTTCCCAAAAGTTTAGTTGGCAAGTTTTGATTCGATAAGTATTTTATAAATAAAGAAACATATGAGTCCACTAATTAAAAATGTCATTTGTCATTTGGAAACAATTTTGGGAACCATTTTGGGACCCCTAGATTTCTCCGAGTTTTTTAACTTTTAACCTGTACATACAGTAAAAACTCCGCAAAACATCCCAGTAAAAACTTATTGTCCTGTAGTGCAATCTCTATCTCTACAAATTAACGATGGAACCAAGCTCTAGATCAATTCCAATTCTCTCTTACGCCATGAACAAACTCCCCAGTTTAACCCGACCCGCCGGCGCCGTCGCCGGCGCAGTTGCCGCTGCCTTCGACATCGAACAACCACCACCAATCTCTCCGGCGACTCCCCCGCCGGCCGAGCCTTTCTTCGATCCCGCCGAACGCATGCCGCCTCTCACCGATCCTAATCTCATCTCCGAGATGCGATCCACCGTCTCCGACGTGTCAAAAACGCGATCGATTCTCTCACAACTCGGTCCACGACCCGATCACGAGTCAGTCGACTCAGCCAAGGCGAAACTCGCGGAGATCGAGTTGAAACTCGCGAACGAGCTCGATGAGATCAATTTGAGTGAAACTGAGGGTGAGGATGTGAAGAAGAAAGAGATGGAGAGAGAGAAGGAGATTTATAAGGCGGTGATTGCGTTGGATGAGTTACATGACTCGTATGGGAAGATTTTAGCGGAAGCCGAGGCGAAATTGGAGAGGATTTATGAGGCGGCGGTTGCTGGAAATGGCGGTGGTGTTGATGTAGTGGAGGAAGGTGAGGAGGTTAACGATGAAGTTGTTAGGATTTTGCAAGAGGCGAATCGAAAGGCGGTGGAGAGGATTGATTTGGCTGATCGCTGTTTGAGGTTTGTTCCTGAGGCGTTTGGGAAGATTCGGAGTCTTGTGGCGCTTAATCTCTCGGTTAATCAGCTCCAGGTTAGCTTTTGAGTTTCTTAGAGTATTTGATTAAATTGTTGTTTTAGTTTAGCAGCTACTCCTCGGATGAATTTTTGTAGTTTAGCGTATTATAAGAATGAAATGAGTTGATTACGGAAACTAATTAAACTTAAGAGACTAGTACTGATTGTAACTAAAACTACTTAAACACTGCTTTTAATTACTACATGCTGATGAGTAAGTTTACATGATTTCAAGGTGGATATATATATGTATTATATTGAGATTAAGCAGTTTGCGCCTTGGTTGAAAGTATGAGCAAGATAGATACAGATTGGGGAAAAGAGGAAGTGACATATTATATTCGAATATTTGATGGTTTGATAATTACTTAGAGCAAGGCCAATGGTGTGCTATATCTTGTGCTATAGCTATATTATAGCACCAAATACAAAATATTGAAATCCAATGGTGTTCTATAGTTTGTGCTAAAATAGCACAATGCTATAATTTGTGCTATATATAGCACAAACTATAGCATTGTGCTATATTTTGAAACACCCCAAAAAGGTAAAAAGTGAGTGGGGAATATAAAAAGAAGGGAAATCATTTCTACATTTGCTTTGTTTCATGACCTTTTTAGCACAAATACCCCAAAAAGATTAAATATGAAACAAGATATAGCACAAACCATTGGAGGCATGTTGTTATTTTAGCACAAAAAACCACTTTTTAGTGCTATATTATAGCAATAGCTCCATCTATTTTAGCACAACCATTGACCATGCTCTAAATGTGTTGGAATTTAATTAAATAATCTATCGTCATACTTTTTAGTGAATGAGTTTATCTGACGTATCGTAATGTTAGTGTTCAACCATGGGAGCTAGCTAGTTTGGCTTTCAGGCCATATCTTAATACAAGAAACTGAATTACAATAACATGTGTTCGTCCTGGAAAGACTACTTATGAAAACTTAATAATTAACAGATGGTACTTTGAATTTTTGAAGTGTTAAAATCTTTAAGTAAACTGTATTTATATTTTCGAATGTATTTGACACTTGTATATAGATTTAGAGACAAATTCCCAACCAATCAGAAGTTCTTGTTCAACGGTTGGGACATTGTCTAAGTTGCAACAAATGTACAGCAGTCCAAGGTCAAGTATGCTCAAGTCGAATTGTCCAATGTTCATGCTTAAAAATTAGTTGAAAGTTCTATAGAAATGTCAATTGTTTCTAGTTTTTACATTTTACTTGCTATCAAAACTGAGAAACAAGAACGTGTATACTCTTTCTGAATTGGTCTGGTTTGTTGTTGAAGCTTGTCTAGCTTACTAACTTGAATGCTATATGAGTTATTGTCATTGATTATAATTTGTACACAACTTGGTTGACCTATACAGATTAGTGACCATTGATGTTTTATGAATTCTTCACTCTGTAATGGCAACACAAAATGGTTGTGTTAATTTTGTATTGAAATGTGAACAACTAGTTGTGGCTAAATATGTGAAATTTAAAGGATAAGTAACAATAAAACAAAGAAGAAACAGCAGATGTAGGGAAACCCCTTCCCAATAGAGTAATTGTGAGTATATGATATCAGTAGGTCATGGTAGCCTTGTTAGCTGATGTGTACATATACCAATGTGCACTGTACATTTTGAATTTTGGTTTATTTGCTTGTTTGGACAGTCAATTCCAGATTCAATTGCTGGTCTTGAAAATCTCGAGGAGCTAAATCTTTCGTCTAATATATTGGAGGCTTTGCCGGATTCCATTGGGTTGTTACTGAAATTAAAGACCCTAGATGTCTCTAGCAACAAGCTCACTGCTTTGCCTGACAGCATCTGCCACTGCAGGTAATCTTCAAGAGTTGCGGAACAGATGAAACTTCTCTAAATTCCCCATATTATTCTTTAGAATTACATATCTTATTATCTTGAATTTGCAGGTCATTAGTAGAACTAAATGCCAGCTTCAATAAATTGACTTACTTGCCAACGAACATTGGGTATGAACTAGTTAATCTACGTCGACTTTCAATCCAGCTGAATAAGATTCGTTCGCTTCCCACTTCTATTGGTGAGATGAATTCTCTGCAGTTTCTAGATGTTCACTTCAATGAGCTTCGAGGCCTTCCACATACTATAGGGAAGTTAACGAACCTTGAGCATCTTGATCTGAGCAGCAACTTTAGTGACCTAACTGAACTTCCAGAGACATTTGGTGATTTGATCAACCTTCAAGAACTTGATCTCAGCAATAATCAGATTCATGCACTACCTATTACATTTGGTCAACTGAAAAACCTCCAGAAACTTAACTTAGAGGAGAACCCTATTGCCATTCCTCCCAAGGAAATTGTGAATAGTGGGGTTGAAGCTGTGAAGGCATTCATGGCTCAGAGGTGGATCGACCTATTGGCAGAGGAAGAGGCAAAGAGTAAACTTCAAGCCAGTGAGGAGACACCGAAGGGTTGGTTAAGTCGAAGCACCTCCTGGTTAAAAGATTCTGTTTCGGTTGTTTCCCACAGTGTTTCAGGATATATGGGAGTACAAGAGAAATCTAAGCAAGACCCTTGTCTTAATGAGACGTATTGAATGTATTCCACGTATTGACTATCTTTAGTAGAAATTCAGCATCCAGAGGCATTTGAACTTAAGTAGATGTATAGAAATATATCTCTATGTCAAATCCTTGTATGCTTTCCATGTTTATTACGCACATCCCAGCATCTGGGAGACCAAGATAAGTGTGTTTTTTTGCTTCTTTTTGTGCGCTTCTCTTGGAACTTTTATACCGTTGTGCATTAGGAATTATAAGATACCTGATAGGAAGCTGAAGTTACTGTTCCGTTATGTGTAAATTATTCAGAGAATAAGTTTCTATTTTTATTACAGATATTGAAGTTTTATGTAGATGGGCTTTTATGAACCGTGTAATGATCTCAGAATTCAGAAGTTTACCTTCTACTTCTAGCATTATCGTAACAGAATTTTATAAGCTAGAATGGGGAGAAAAAAGAAGATAAACCAGACACCTGTTACGCACGGTCGCACGCACTTCTTCTCAATTTTAATTTTAAGACTAATTTGCACTTCGCATCCCCTTGGTTTAAGCTTATTGCACTTTGCATCCCTTAACTTTCTTACCAACTACAGTTTGCATCCCTTTTACATTTGCGCCGTTAAGTCTGACCATTACCGTTAGTCAAGAGGGATAAATCAGACTTTTCACATATAAACATATACATACGATCTTGACTAATTTGCACTTCGCATCCCCTTGGTTTGGGATTATTACACTTTGCATCCCTTAACTTTTTAACCCGCTACAATTTGCACTTTTTTATATTTGCATCCGATCAGTTTAATAAATTTTAAAAATATATATTTTTTATTTTTTAATTTAAAACTAATATTTTAAAATATTATGACGAAATAAAAATTAAATATATACATTGACAAATCCAAATTTATATAAAATTATATATTATATATGTTTTATATATATATTTAATATATATTATATATGGGCTTGCTTTTCCTGAGGTTAACTCAAGTGAGTTTCCCGAGGTTATTAAAAAAACAATACAAGAATAGGGTTATTTTTGTAAATACAATGGGCCATATTCAATTATTACAAAAATGTCATTAAAAATTTATACTAAAATCTTAGGTAAATTTCCTAAGATTACCTGAGGAACATTATTCTCATTATACATTACATAGATATATAAAATATATAATAAATATAACATATTTAGATCACGTTATCGGATCATACAAAATCCATATATAAAACATATATAATATATAAAATTTTATATATTATATATATTTTAATATTATATATATATATATATGTATATATTATATTAAAACATATATAATATATATTAAAACATATATAATATATATGTATAACTCTATTCTTGTATTGTTTTTTTAATAGTCTCAGGAAACTCACCTGAGATAACCTCAGGAAAAGCAAGCACATATATAATATATATTAAATCTATATATAAAACATGTATAATTCATAATTTTATGTAAATAGTATTATTTTGGAATATAAATTTGGATTTGTCAATGTATATATTTAATTTTTATTTCGTCATAATATTTTAAAATATTATTTTTTAAATTAAAAAATAAAAAATATTTATTTTTAAAATTTATTAAACTGATCGGATGCAAATATAAAAAAGTGCGAATTATAGCGGGTTAGAAAGTTAAGGGATGCAAAGTGCAATAAGCCCAAACCAAGGGGATGCGAAGTGCAAATTAGTCAAGATCGTATGTATATGTTTATATGTGAAAAGTCTTATTTACCCCTCTTGACTTACGGTAATGGTCAGACTTAACGGCGCAAATGTAAAAGGGATGCAAATTGTAGCTGGTTAGAAAGTTAAGGGATGCAAAGTGCATATATGAATACTACAGAGTGCAAAGTGCAATAAGCACAAACCAAGGGGATGCGAAGTGCAAATTAGTCTAATTTTAATTTAAGCCTATGTATTCTCAATTTAATTTTATATGTACTTTTATTATTTAGAGGGCTGTTTAAAGTAAATTAAACTACTAGAACTCCTTGACATACACGTCTTAACTTAAACAAATCGTACCATATCCTAAAACAGAGCAGATAAAGAATTACTCTAGTTTCAGAAAAGGTTAGGAGTCCTGATTAGTAGCAAAAAACCTCGTAGATATACATCACGTAGGGTTATAATCAATAAAAAAAATTAAATCGAGGAGATCACAACTCTTCCTAGTTCTTAAGTATCAATCATGATAGAAGTCTTCACTGCGCTTGTTCTTCTTTCTAACTTGCTACTGTTGTTTCTATTGTGTTCGCTTTTCTTTTCTGAGAGGGCAACGTCTGAATCTGATGATCGCGAGGCTTCTGATGCAGACGATGAAACTAATAATCATGTGAATGAGTCTGGTGAGGCAGAATCAAAGTCTAATGAACGTTTCTTGATTAAGGTTCGATAAACAACTCGCTCGCCTTACTTTTATATCTTTGTGCATGCTTTTTTCGAGTATGTGTGTGCGTGTTTTTCCTTCTGCAAGACATTATTTCCTTTAATTTGGTAAATGTTTCGTTGGAAACATTTTGCAGGTTCAGTATGAGGACAGAGAGACAGTTAAGCAGTGGTTTGTACCGGTAATTAGTGGAATTCTTGACATTGACATAGATGAATTCAGAGACAGGATTACCAAACTCTTTGGTTTACGACGATATTCAGAGCTTGATTTACGGTATTATGATGAAGATGGATTGTTGACAACCATTACCGACGACGACGATCTTCAGGAAATAATGGTGCAGAAGACGGATCACGTGATGATATACGCCAGAATTAGCAACAATGCAGGAACTAAACAAGTAGGAGGAGGAGGAGGAGCTGGATTTGAACCTATTTGTACTAGTTTAAAACCTATTAACACTTCAGAGGCCGATTTTGATGATTGGTTAATTACTTGAGGGCATAGCTAGCTAGCTTATGTTTTCATACTAACGTCCTTTAGTAATTTTTTGGTGCAACTTTTATTTGGCCTAGGAATTTAATTTCAAGTATGGATTGAATTTTTACATTATTTGATTTTTTGTAATGCTAAATATGTGATTGAAAGGTAGTAATTATGTCTTTTATATATTAAAAAATGAATGTATAAATATGGTGTGAAATCTATTAAGTAACCGGTCACTTAACACCTAGAGGGTCCCCATGGGAGTCGAAGAACACCAATTAAGGAAGAAATCGTGTTTGTATATTTTTAAAAAATTGTATATCAAGAAATGCAGGTTTTATAAAATGTTTACATGATTGGATGGTCCTTTATATATGTGTGTGAAATCGTGTTTTGCATATATAAAAAAAAGTGAAATCGTTCTTTGTATATTGTAAAAATTTGCACCTTATGATGTTGATTTATTATATAAAAAATATTTACATGAAACTTTTTTCTTTCTCATTCGTTCAAACTTCAAAGCAAGGAGCTGGTTATTGTTTTGGAGGTTTGATTCCTTTCTCGTCCACAAATTTCAATAAAGAGCATGTTTTTAGGATTAAATATTTAAAAGAGAACTATTCAAATACTAACGTATTTTGGATTTTGTAATGACACGCAAAAGAATTAAAGGAAGCCTGTAAAAAATTGAAAATCCTCTGCATAAGAATGGGTTTTAGAAACGGATTGGGAATTCTCAACGGCCTAGCATCGCAGTAAAAATTTAAATTTTGTACACACATAATTCACACATAAATTACTTGTTTACATGATGATGAGAAAAATCGAATTTCTACATATTTCTTTAATCTCCATCATGGTGATGGCCGTGATCACTATAGTAAGTCTTCTTGCTAAGTTCATACTCCTATGTTTACAGACGAGAATGATCTTATGGACATAATGACACAGAAGAAATTGCAGTATGCTTGAGGATGTATGTCAAACTCATCAACAACACAACAAGTACAAAAGTAGGAGTACAAGCAGGACTTGACCCTTTTCGCTCTCAGGAGGTAGGAGTACAAGCAGGACTTGACCCTTTTCGCAATTCGGACACCTCCGAATCTGGTTCTAGTTATGGTTCACTTGATGTTGATGATGATTTCTTAAACTATGAGCTTTTGTAGCCTGAGGTTTTATTACTGTAATGCTCAAATATATTGAATGGTTCTTATTTGCTGATAAAATTTGAATTTCTTTGTAATGGTTCTGAAGGAATTTTAATGATAGTGATTATAAAATGAGAATAATGTAAATCAGATTAACCTCATTTAAGATATACATTAGGTCAGGTTAAGCGATCAACAATTCAATAAAAAATGACAATCTGTTTCACACTTTCCTCCCAATCACATGTATTCTGGCCTACCTTTTTCAAAAGCCTAAAATCCTGGAACAGTATCTATCATTGCATTTCCTAAAATGAATTGCATTTCCTAATGAATCTTTTCCTTCTAAACTATATAACTGCTTGTTACACGTGTCCCATACTAGGGGTAATCACAGAGTTTAACCTGACCTAAACTAAATGCGGTTAATCTGATATTTTTTTTTTTTTTTAACCGGGAACTACCCCACACACTTGTATGTGGGATTTCAAACCCGGGGAGATATATCGCTGAGCCCTACCACCCAGTACTCCCACGTAAATCCGAAGCTTTCGCTCCGAGGTAGGTTCGAACCCCTGACCTTGGCTGAACCAGGGAAAGGGGGTGTCCACTCGACCAAAGCTTTGTAGACCGGTTAATCTGATATTCCATAAGCTCTTATAAAATTATTATTATTTTTGAATAAGTAAGTTTATACACCGTATTTGTTCTTTTTTATTTTTTGCCAAATAGAAAATTTATATTAAACTTTCAAATCATTCTGGATTACATGAAAACTCTTATCACTTGTAATGGTTTTTTTTATAGTGATTATAAAAATTTATGTACTTGGTTTTTAACTTATGAAAATTGTAACAGTATGACTTTGCTTCCCTGCCTGTACTTGCCTAAGGGGCCATTTGATAACCCCTGAATGGTACTCTTGCTGGACGATCCCGTCATTCAACTTGTTTGTTTAATAATTTTTTCATCTGAACGATCCCATTTTGATCCAGATTTCTCTGGACGACACAACCTAAATTTTCTGTCTGGACCATTCAAATTACTGTAACCTACTGACTTTGCATTTTTCATTATTCTTTTATATGTTACATTATTTATATTTATATTTTTTTCTTGTTTTGTTTTCATATTTATTTATTCATCTACGTTTCTCGTTTTATTTTATTATTTTATATTCTTGTTTTCTAAATACATGCTTTTTTAAACAAATATTAAAAAGTTATAAAATTATTATTTTTTACTTCTATTTAACTTATATTACTCTCTCCATCCCAACCATTTCCTAGCACTTTCCTGTTTGGGATGTTGTTTTCAATCATTTACATTTCTAAAATTTTCAAAAATAGTTAGATTTATAGTATAAAAATTTATCACATCCACTACTTTTTTCCGTTAGACTCATGTTATACATTAAATATACGTTAAAAATTTATCTATTTGTTAATAATTAACTTTTAAATTATATTTAAATCATTCAGGAAAATTAATTATCAAACGATTTCATTCATTCAGCGTTCAGATTTATCAATCATCCAGAAATTTGATCTGTTCAGAATTAATCATCCAGATTTAACAAATGACCCCTAAGGGTATAATTTTAATGTTCTAATGAATATTAAGGAATAATAAGATTTAAATAGGGCCAGAGAAAAACAATATTTGAATAGAGCCAGAGATAATTAGAAATAGAGCCAGAGATAAACAAGATTCACTACAATTACAAATTATTGCTGATTTGTACGATAAATTAGTAGAAAAGTTAGCGAAAATTTGGTAATGGATAATTATGAAAACAGAGCCCATGCAAATTAGGAGATTGCCTTAAGAACTTGTCTTGGAAAAGGGGTTAAAATACCTAGCAGAGGCATCGTTTGTGTATATAAACAACACACACATCGTAACAACACACACATTTTGTTTGCAGAGTCCTTATCATTTAAAGAATTCTGAGTTTTTACTTAAAGAAAAAATTCAAAGTTATAATAATGTCGACAGATAAAGCTTCTCCCAATAAAATTGTTTTGTTCACTATTGTTTTCTCGATTTCTGTATTGATGCTAGAGGTGTGCACCCCAACTTTACCACTTTTTTACGCTGTGTTGATTCGATTGTATACCTTTTTCTGGTATATACTTGCTGCCTCTTTACTGGTGGATGAATCGGATCTTGCTACGGAGCCCATGTCCAAGTCTGAGGCTGCTGCTGTTACGGAGGAGATTGTTCATGCATCTGATGAGTCTAAGGATGCTGTTTCAGAGACCAAGTATGATGAGTTCCATGATGAGCAATATTTTGACAAATGTTTCGTGCCGCGTTTCGTGTTTAAGGTTCGTTTCGATTAATTTATTCTACTCTAGTTACTTTTGTTGTTTTCATTGTTGTACGTACACTATTTATATATATTCTGCTACGATACACGATAGTTCAGCTGCTATTTCACTTAAAACCATCTTAACGAAACTCACAGTTTGTACATTAATGATACAAATGATCGATGTTATTGTAAGTAGTCAAAATATTGTGATGACCTTGATTTTTTAGTTTGTAAATTTGAAGAGAAGCCTACAAGTATCACTGCATTGATTTGCTAATCTTCAACATATGTTTTGCAGATACAATACGGGTATACATTAAAGCGGTTCGTTGCCCCTATAGTTAATGAAAGTTTTGTCTTTGACATGTCTGGCTTGAAAGAGAAAATTAAATATCTCTTCAATTTACCGATTGATTCAGAGCTTGAGCTATCGTATTTCGATGAAGATTGGGAGCTGATAACAATGACAGATGACAACGATCTCGAGGATATAATGACGCAGATGACATTGCCAGTCGTGAGGATGTATGTTAAAGTAATCAACAATGCACCGTCTGTACAAGTAGTAGGAGCAGGACTCAGACATACTTGTGCTTCAAAATCTACCAGTTCCTCGGAGTCTGGTTTTTGCAGCACTGCCGGTTCCTCCGACCATTTTTCGCCACCACCCAAGAAGCAGACTTTATCTGCAAAATCAGATAACGATGATTGGTTACTCTTTTGATTACTTTAATTCATAGGTAGCAAACCTTTTTTAATTTATGTCCCAGAACTTAAGGTTTGGTTGAAAATATCATTAGAATGTAACTGGTTTCTTTGTAGTAATATAGTAGTACTAAATTAATACTAAGTGTAATTTATTTATTTATCTTTTCACTTTTTATCACTCGTTATTCATTACTCATTTAAGTTTGTAATTTTGGGCGTCTTCTCGAACCCATATTTATGTAGTCTTCTTTGATATAGAGTTTTTAATAACTTACTCTCATACTTGAGGATCTGTGGCGCAATGGTAGCGCGTCTGACTCCAGATCAGAAGGTTGCGTGTTCGATTCACGTCAGGTTCATTTTGAATTTGGTACAATTTTTGAATGTCACAGACTCACAGTTTTGACTGAAGCTCCTGCACCCAAGAAACCTGAGTTCGTCAATGGCTCACAACTTATATTCAATGAATTGTATGAAAAACATGTAAAACCATGAAGCCCACAAATTTAGCATCCAAAGCAGCTACATTTAAGTTGGACAATTCTTGGCATTGTCTTTGAAAGTTATCAAGAAAAACTTGGGTCATTTACGTACTAGTAGACTAGTAGTACTAGTACTGATGTAGCCAGTATAGATGTCGAGAAGAAAGAAGATTCAAAAAAGTTTTGGTTTCTTTAGTTCATCTTGGTGTGCTTTTGCTTTACTAGGGCTGTATTGTTGGATTTCTCCCAAAATTTATAAACTAGTAAATCATAGTAACATATTTTTAAAATGAGAATAAAGTTCTTGAGGTTAATAATATACGCATGAATATATAAAATAAGGTAATGAAATTATATCCAATGATAAGATGACACCTGTCATATATAAAGGAAAGTGAATAATTTTTTAATTAAAAATATACAGGAAATTGAATAATTTTTTAATTAAAAATATACGCATGAATATATAAACCACCAATATTCTCAATATTTAATATGGACACGAAGGCAAGTTATGCTCCAAAGATGGGCGCCCGTGATCCACTCTCGACCCAAAAATGGGCTTTCGAGTGAGGGGGAGTGTTAGAATATAATATAAGATCCATATAAGGCCTCCCTCTAACACCTTAAGGTTTTGGGTGAAATGGTTTCTAACATGGTATCAGAGCTCAGGCACGCAGAGGTCCCAGGTTCGACTCTCTGCGACCCCCAATATTTTCACAATTTATTTCGGACACGAAGGCAAATTTATGCCCCAAAGATGGGCGCCCGTGATCCACTCTCGACCCAAAAATGGGCTTTCGAGTGAGGGGGAGTGTTAGAATATAATATAAGATCCACATAAGACCTCCCTCTAACACCTTAAGGTTTTAGATGGAAATTATATCCAATGATAAGATGACACCTGTTATATATAAAGGAAAGTGAATAATTTTTTAATTAAAAATATACGCATGAATATATAAAATAAGTAGGGCCGTCTCCAGCATTTTGGAGGCCCTAATTTTTCCAAATCATATACTTGAAAACTGCAAATTTTATAAATCAAAATTACTAAAAAACTATAATAAAACTTAATTCAGAAGTTTCAATTTGAACACAAAAAGTAACAATTTAAAGCTAAGAAGTAATTATTCTCCTCGCTTTTGAATGTGCAAAATCTCTAATTAAATCACTGTAATCTAGTTCGGCTAACATTTTCTTCTCAATAGACAACATAGCCAAGCCATTGAGTCTCTCTTGTGACATGGTTGATCGAAGATAATTCTTTATCAACTTCAGTTTGGAGAAACTTCTTTCTGCACTAGCTACTGTAACAAGTATAAGTCAACATAATCCTGTAAGCAACCCAAGCATTAGGAAAAGCAACATACATTTTCTTGATATAATCCAACACTTCAACCGGCTTAGTTAAGTTGTCTGGCAATGATTTTCTTAACAATTGTAATTCTGAGAATAATTCCTGCCCATCAATATCTGATTCATCTCCATCTTTCAAATAATTCTCAAGAGTAGCACAAGCAAGCTTCATGCCCTCATCCTACATCTGTTTCAACCTACTCAAGTTAAATAAGGATCCAAAAATATCATCATATTTTTTAAACTGCTCAAATCTTGATTTGAGAGAAGAAATGGCAGTAACAACAATGTGCAAAACATAATTGACTCGAAAAGAATCTTCAGCTACTTGAATGGATTCATCACTTGTATTCTCATCAAAGAACCTCTTTTTTAGGCGGACTCGAGTTTCACGAAAAATTGGCTCCACCCCCATTTCTAAAGCCATCTTTCCAACTTCACCGGCCTTTAGCATTTTCAAACCCTTTGTCCCTGTACTCTTCAAAAAAAAAGTATGAGACCTTGTAGTAAGTTAATACATGCTTCAATATCCATATCCTTACTTTGAAGAAATTTACTGACTGTATTCACTTTTTGTAGAATCTCAAACCAAATAACCATGCCAACAAGAAAATTAAAATTTTGAAGATCAAAATTAGCTAAAGAACTTGCATCACTTGTTGTGGTTGCATCAACAGTATGTTCCACTAAATGGAGCAATGCATCTCTTATTTATGGAGTTTGGAACTTTATTGCCTTCACACTAGAAACACGACTTTTCCAACGTGTATCAGACCATGACTTTAATGTAAGCCCTTTCCCATCCTTATCTTTCACATAAGATTTAAGAACCTCCCATCGTTTTGTTGAACCAGAAAATAATTTATAAATTCTCCGCGCCACTCCAAAAAATGATTTAGCTTGAACAGAACTCATAGCCATATCACAAATGCAAGATTAAGAGAATGACAACCGCATGGAGAATAAAAAGCTCTAAGATACTCTCTTAGTACCCTACTACTTACACCTTTGTATTGCCCTTTCATATTCGAATCATTATCGTAACCCTGCCCTCTCATGTCACTAATATCAAGTTTCAAATTTTTAAGAGAATCTTTAAGTTCAATGAAAAGTGCATCTCCTGTGGTTTCAATAACTTTGACAAACTCAATAAAAAGCTCTTCCACTATCACTGGAGTAGTGGAAACATTTACACATCTCAATATAAAACTCATTTGTTCTTCATGACTAATGTCGGGAGTACAATCAAGAATAACATAGTAGTACTTTGCCTCTTTAACAACAGAAGTAATCTTTTTCTTTAGTTCACTCGCCAACAAAAGTATTATCTTGTTTTGAATATTATGGCCAAGATAATGGACACGATGTATTTCCTTCTTTCGAATACACCTAAGGAGCTCTTCCATTATTGGATCAAACTCAACAATCATTTGAATTATACTTAAAAAATTATCACTGTTATCATCATCAAGTTTTTCACTAGTCCCACAAAATGCCAAGTTACTACTAGCAAGAATTTTAACAACACACATGATTCTCTTCAAGACTTCACCCCAATATTTTTTCTCTTCATTTATGACTTTTTGATTATAAGAATCAGTTGTCAATTTTTTTTTCAACCTAGTTTCTGCCTCCATCCAATCTATCAGACTATTCAAGTGATTATTGCTCTTTTCATGCTCATCAAGCCAGTAATAAATATTTTTTCAATCATTGTATCCAACGGTAGCTGTTGTTAAAGGGCTTGATACAACCTTTTCCCTTTTAAACAATACATAACAAAAACAAAACACCTTGTCTTTTCCTCGAGAGTATACTAACCATGACCTATCAATTTTTTCTCCATTTTGTAAAGATCGTGGTAGTGTTTATTACTAAAACTTTTATGTTGTTCATTAATGGGATACACTTTATCCATAACTCTTACCGGATCCTTTTCTTCCAAAAAATAAATTTTTTTTAAGCAT
Source organism: Kitagawia praeruptora (assembly GCA_037693485.1). Classification (NCBI taxonomy): domain Eukaryota; kingdom Viridiplantae; phylum Streptophyta; class Magnoliopsida; order Apiales; family Apiaceae; genus Kitagawia; species Kitagawia praeruptora. The sequence continues at coordinate 22,955,848 of CM075350.1, read as the reverse complement.
GTTTTTCTCCCAATTACCCGGATCAATTAAATCATTTAAATTTTCATCCACAAAATTCTCAAACAAAATATCCACATTCTCGTCATTCAGATTTTCATATACATAATTTTCAGCCAAATTTTCGTGATAATCTAGATTCTCATCCTCTGGATTCTCAGACAAATTATCATCAACATTCACATCATCCAAGTTTTCATCAACATTTATATCATCCAAATTTTCATCCACATAATTTTCTGACAAATTTTCAGCAATAGTAGCATTTTCTCTTAAAGTGTCTGTATTAACGGGTTTTACGTACCTATTCATGGATCCCGTTAAAGATAGTTGGAGTCTATCTTGCCTCTTTTTTTTTTCATTTTCGAACTTCCTGACTCGTGTTTTCTTTTACCCGTCATCTATAAAATATGAAATACAATTACTTTAATAATGAATTGTTAATACAAAAAAATACGACATAAGAATTACCAATAAAAGAACGAAAGAATAGAAATAGAAGATTAACCTTAATATTCTTTGTATTGTTGTCCTTCTGTGCTTTAGAGGGGAGCAATTAGGATTTAGGGTTTTTTATTGTGGTAGTCTAGTAGATATAAGATACGTGTCTAAAAGAGTAGCATAGAATATTAGTTTATTTTATTGGGGTTTTTTTAATTAACTACCACATGGGCTTTTAAGATTAATTTGGTAGTACAATATTTAGAGGCCTTATATGTTTTTTGTACTTCCCATTTTAAATGTATTTTATTAATATTTTATTTTAATAATAATAATAATTAATAATTACTCCATCTGTCCCATCCATTTCTTTACACTTTTTTTTCACTTCTTGACACACATTTTAAGGCTCCTAAAAAGTATAGTTCCATAACTTATTTTTTAAATTTTCTTTTTTTGTATAAAAAATTAGCATACCTATTTTTATACAAAAAAAGAAAATTTGAAAATAAGTTATAGATCTATCGTTAAAATGCACCTTAAAATGCGTGTAACGCCCCCGTCTCCAATGATAACAATTGGCCAGGACAGAGGGAGTACATATATTAATATATATATATATATATATATATATATAGGCTCATGCTCGAGGGAGAACCTTAGCTACTTGGAGAACTGAGAGACCACCTTCTTAGCCATTGATTACCTTTTGATCGGATGGTTGTCAAATAATGACAATATAAATTTAAATATAATTCAAATATACCTTATCAAAGTAGTAAGGGCAGATAAGGTAAACTAAAATGTGTAAACATATTCTATAGACAATTCGTATCAATCTAAATATGACAACCAATCAATCAATATTGATTGATTCAGTTTCTTTTTTCATTCATCATCACATTTACACAATGTTTTTCTGGATATATGAAGATATTTTTTTGTTTTGGAATTAATATATTGCTTAAATCAATATCACTAATAACTATAATCAATTATTGAATAAAAATCTTTCTGAATTCACACAACGTTGAACTTGTTTCATTTTGGTTGTCAATGGAGAAAAAATAAATCTATTCTTTCTTTACGTATGAAATTTTGAAAAATGAATATATTTAAAATCAAATTTATCTATATTCAGATTAGGAAACTCATGAACAAAGAAATAAATATACAACTGTGACATTCCTTATATTTAGTCAATAAGTTTCTTTCCATTTTTTTTCTTAACACCCGCATGATGAGCTATTCAATGATATAGAGAGTAATAGATATTAAGAATCAATCAAGAGATTTGAAATATTGAGAACACCAAAAATTTTACCAAAAATTTAAAAAAAACATGATTTTTATTGCAATATCAAAGATTTCTATTTCCATAAAATAAAGATTTTGTAAAAGATTTAATTTATAGTGAGTGAATTTTTTTAACTTATATACGATTAGATATAATTTGAAACTAATTCCAGGGCTCATGTACTCTACAATTGTTTTATATATGGAATAGTTTATAGAACCTTTAAAAGAATCTTAAGAACCAACAATAGATTTTTAATATTAAGATTTTTTTGGGAAAAAATTTTTATTTCAAGATTCTATTGCTATTTTATTATCATAATATTTTTTGCTAAAAAACCTTATTTTAGCATTTGATTAGTTTTTGTACAATTTTATCTAATCAATTAAAAAACTTATTTTTTAAGATTCTATTAAATATTTTAAGATTCTATCAAGTGTTTTATTATTTTGAGATTCTTAAGACAATCCATTTTAAGTGTAATACACCAAGATTCTCTTAGATGTTTTATTTAAAATTTTGAAATCCTAATACTACTTTATTAGATATTTATATTAAAATCCTACTAAATATTTATTGATCTAAAATAAGTTTCGAATATAGTTAAGCCCAAGTACAACACTACAAATGATTCATCGAACATCTGAGAAACTTTACAAAAAATATTAAAATTAGAATTTAATTTTTTATTGCATGTCTTTTAAAATAATTCTTGAAGGAATCTAAAAAGATAAGAAAAATAAATAAATTGATATAATAATTTGAAATACTTAATAAAATATTCGTGTATTAGATGAAATTTTTATATGTAATTTAATTTTAAAAGAAATCTATAGTTTTTTTATTTAAAAATGTATAAAAATATTAGATAATACACCAAGATTCTCTTGGGTAATACTAGAATAATACTAGAATAATTATTAAATCGATGTACAACACTTAAGAGATTCTTACAATATTATAGAATTTGCGATTTCACAACATGAGTAATCTTGGTGTGATATCGAAGGAATCTTAAGAAGATAACAAATAAATTGATATATTGTTTTGAAACACGTAAGAGAATCTTTTGTATATTAGATGATATTTTTATATGTAACTTATTTTCAAAAGAAATGTATAGATTTTTTTTTAAAAATGTATAAAAATATTATTTAACCCACCAATATTCTCTTAGGTGTTTTTTTAATTATTTTAAAATTATAGTAGTACTTTATTAGATATTTATATTAATTTTTTTAAACATTTGAGATTCTTCAAAGCATTATAATATTTCTATTTAAAATAATGTTTTTAAATTTTGAGATTTTTTGAAATTAGAATTTATTTATTTTTGAAATACGTAAGAAAATCTTGTTGTGTAACATAGTATTTCTAAATATAAATTAAATTTAGAAAAATGTATACTGTTTTTTTTTAAAAAAAAGAAATATATAGAAATATTATGTAATACACCAAAGTTCTCTTCGGTGTTTTGTTAATTACTTTGAAATCATAATAGTGCTTTATTAGAAATTTATATTACAATTCTACTAAATATTTTATTGATATAAAATAAGCTTGAATATAGTTAGGCACAAGTTCAACACTATAAATGATAATCGAAAATTTAAGAAATTCAATAGTATTTTATTTTAATTAGATTTCAATTTTTTATGGCATGTCTTTTAAAATAATTCTCAAAGGAATCTCAAAAAAATAATAAAAGGAAATAAATTGATATAATGATTTGAAACACATGAGAAAATCTTGGTGTATTAGATGATATTTTAATATGTAATTTAATAAAAGAAATATATAGTTTTTTTTTTTGAAAAATGTATAAATATATTAGGGTTTTTTGAAAAATAAATTCATAAAAGTAAATTTTTGCACATTTACTTTTATTAAGAATAACTACTTGCAAAAATACTATCTTATTTGCAACAATACTTTCTTATTTGCAAAAATACTCTATTTTGTTTTCAGATGTGTGGTTGCATATGCAACTTTTTCTTTTGTTATGTGTGGTTGCATATGCAACTTTTTTTTTAAGGTGGAGTGATTTTGGTGGATTTGGGTTGCAAGACCCCGCAAGGCTACCAAAATCATCCCACCTTAAAAAAAGTAAAAAAAGTTGCATATGCAAAACATATCACATATGCAACTGAATACAAAAGATAGTATTTTTGTAATTAAGAAAGTATAAGATAGTAAATATGCAAAGAATTAAAGGAGATTGTATTTTTGCAAACAGAAACTTTAAATCTAGTATTTTTTGTAAATTCTCAAAATATTATGTACCCCACCAAGATTCTTTTAGGTGTTTTATTAATTATTTTAAAATTGTGGTATTATTTTATTAGATATTTAAATTAATTGTTTAAAAACTTTTGAGATTCTTCAAAGTATTATAATATTTATGTTAGTTACAGAGGCATGCCTGTACACATCTAATAACAAGCCTAATTGTTTGTAATGCTTTGCATTACTTACATGACCTCTTAACTGAGGGAACCTCTAGTTGTAGAGTTTCTGTTTGTATTGTACTTGTAGTAGACATCAAATCCTAGTTGTGTAATTGTACAAATAGAGTCTAGAATAATGCTTGAAAGAAGTTCCAAGGTTCATGCCTCAAGCAAGGAGTTAAAGACTGTCAAATAATCACAGTTGGGATTTGAAGAAATGAAGAATTTGCCTAAGTACCAATTCGAGAAGTATATTTGTTTATTCGAGAAGTCCAGCATTCGAGAAGTCAGGGATTCGATATCTCAAGACACTATTCGATATCTCTGAATACACTGTTCGATATCTCATTCGATATCTCAGGGATTCGATATGTCTACTACTCTATTCGAGAACTCAAGAAGTCAACAAGTCAAGATGGTATTCGAGTTCTCAAAGAGTCAACAAGTCAAAGTTCCATTCGATATCTCAAGGACTCAGAAAGCTATTCGACAACTCGAGGATTCGATAAGTCAAATGTTCTATTCGACAACTCAAGGAATCCTGATGGAAAAGAGCTATTCGAGAAGTGGTTCGACATGTCATTATAACAGTATTCGAGAACTCAGAGTTATCGATCAAGTCAATTCTAGTTCTCGAATCACTTGCTTAGTCACTTCTCGAATACATTCTTGGAGACAAAATACTGAAGAAATTGTACAAGTCAGAAACCTGCAACAAGCCAATTCACTTTATGGACCACAATCTGTAACGTGCTCTGGAAAGCCTACAAGGAAGCTTGGAGAGATATAGAAGAGACAAGGAGCTAAAGAAGTGGATCTAAACAGGCTTTGCAAAGTCAAATCTGTAACCGTTTGGACACTTACTCAAAAAGGATAGACAGACTAGAAAGTAATTTGTTTAGCTACCTTATTTGCAGTAAGTAGGTTGTATCCATGTTCTATAAGGACACAGCCTCACTTCATAACTTAGCAACTTTTGTGAGTCAAGTTTTTCATACACTGTAAGCTATATCTCTCTGAGAAAAACGAAGCTGAGAATACTACCATTTGTATTCACAGATTGTAGCAACCTTTATCTAATAATACATTAGATTAAAGTGATATTGCGTGTTGTGTTGTTTATTTATCCGCACCTTCACTTCTACACACACAGGCACTTATCTGCTACATAGACTCAATCAAGAAAAGTTCAAGAATCCATTCACCCCCCCTCTGTATTCTTTTACCGTATTCAATACTCAACAATTTATATTTAAAATAATATTTTTAATTTTTGAGATTTTTTCAAATTATAATTTAATTTTTTTTAAACACGTAAGAGAATCTTGGTGTGTAACATAATTTATCTAAATGTAACATAATTTTAGAAGAAATGTTTTTTCTTTAAAAAAATAAAAAAATATATAAAAATATTATGTAATACACCAAGATTCTCTTAAGTATTTTGTTAATTATAGTAACACATGGAATCTAAACAATTTACATAAGAACACATACATGGAATCTTATGTAATTTTAATTTACATAAGATTCTCTTAGGAGATTTTTAAGGTGTTTTGAAGAATACAAGTTTTCATTTATTATATACCAATTTGAGATTCTCTAAACTTGTTTGAAATTATTTAAAGTGTTTTTGAAGATTTTTTAAAATGTTTTTAATAAATTTTATAACATTTATATATATCTAAAAAATGTTATAATTTTTACCAATTTTTTATTTGTTTTTAATTGTGTTATTTGTTTGAAATAAAAAATGTTAATTTTAGTTTTCTAAAATATTTAAAATTATTTAAAAGTTATCAAAAACATAGTAAAAAATTCACTAGTTTTATTAATTTTTTTAGTTAGTTTTATTTTATCTTTTAGAGATTATTTAAGGTATTTTGACAATTTGTTATAGACTATATTGAGATTCTCTAAAATATTTTTGAGATTCTTGAAGGTATTTTGAAGATTATCTAAAGTGTTTCGATTAAATTTAATATCAATTATATTTATTAAAAGATTTACAGTTTTACAATATTTTTTAATTATTTTTAAAATAATGATACCCTAAAGGTCCTAAAAGATAAAAAAATTCAAAAATTTATTAAATATTAATAATATAATAAATAGTAACAAAAATATATTATTGTGCAACACCTTAAATATAAATATTAATAAAAAAATAAATAATAAATATTAATAATCTCGAAATTTATAATTTTTTTGAAATAATATTCGCGAAGATAAATCTATACAATATACAATATTATAATAGCCGAAACATTAAAAGTTTGGTACGTAATTTGTTTTTTTTTTTTTTTGTAATTCATGTTTTTATTTAATTATTTTAACTTATACATTTTTACTAAATATATTATTATAAATAACTAATGAATTTATATTTTTAGGAACAAAACTTAGAGAAACTTGTCTTGTCATAGTTACACAACAAGACTTAGTTACAAGACTTAGAGCTAATTTCCTCAAAAAAAAAAAAAAAAAAAAGACTTAGAGCTAATAAAAAAATACTAAAAAATGAATTTATTAAAATTGTGTAAATCACTTGGGAGAATCTTTTAGTTTTATTATTTAAAATTAGAGGAAATTATTTTTAAAATTGTCAAAACTATTGTAAAAAAATTTATTTTTTCTATAATTTATTTTAGAATTTTTTATATTTGATTTCTTACGAATTCTTTAAGGTGTTTTAAGAGTCTTTAAAATGATTTGAATATTCCCTAAGGTGCTTCAAATAAATTTTACGAGATTTACATTTAGTATATATATAATTTTTTACTAATCTTTTTGAATTAATTTTCAATATGTTATTTGTTAGATGTAAAAAAAATGTTAGTTAAATTATTTAAAAATTAAGAAAAATTTAAAAAATTATCATAAATGTAGTAAAAAAGATTTGTATATTTTTATAATATTTTTTTAAAATTTCTAATTTTATCTCATAGAGATTCTTTAAGGTGTTTTGAAGAATATAAAATGTCAATTTGTTATAGATCATTTTAAGATTTTTTAAAGTGTTTTAAAATTCTTTAACGTGTTTTGAAGATGTTCTAAAGTGTTTCAAACAAATTTCATACCATTTTTATTTATTAAAAATTTTATTTTTTACTAATCTTTTCTTAATTGTTTTTTAATGTGTTAATTGTTAGAAGGGAAAGAATGTTAGTTTTTTTATTTAAAATTATAGGAAATTATCTTTCAAATTTTCAAAAATAGAAAATTATTTAAAGTGTTTTGAAGAATATAAAATGTCAATTTTTTATGGACCATATTGAGATTCTCTTAAGTATTTTTGAGATTCTTAGGTGTTTCAAATGAGTATCAGTTTTAAATTACTTATTGAGATTCTTTAAAGTATTTTGAGAAATTTTAAGATGATTTTTTATTCTATTTTTTAGAGATTCTTTAAAGTTTTTTTTTATAAGAAAGTAATTTTATTAATAAACTAAACGTTCAGACATTACAATTGAAAGCAAATCATCTGGAGCATCGTGCTCTTGAAAGTGACAATCTGGCTCTAGCAACACTATTTGATCGTTTAACGTAATACAATGGTCAAAGATGAAAAAAGATTGCAAAAGTCCTGTACCAGGAACCCAAAATTAGACAGCATCTTACTTGCAGTACTATTCAGTGCTTGAACAACAACTATGCAATCTGTTTCCATAGAAACATCAGTCCAACCTTTACGTTTAATCCAGCTCAACGCTACCTTCACACCCATGATTTCCACCATCTCAGATTGGATTCTTCCTGGTTTACTCATCGAGAGTGCTTCAATCAGATTACCTTCTCTGTCCCGAGCTACACATCCCATACCAAACCCTCTCTCAACTTCAAAAATAGCTCCATCGACATTTACCGTAACCTTTTGCATCACAGGTTTTAACCAATGCTGGCAGCCATTACTAATATCTGAGACTAATAATGGATCTGTCTTACGATTCTGAGCATTTCTCCACTGGTCAAGGGCTACTCTTGCCGATTGAACAACTCCTAAAGCAGTACACAATTTACTCTTCCAAACAACATCGTTCCGTGCTTTCCAAATACCCCAGCCTATCATTGTCGCTTCCTCAATGGCATCTGAATTTATTCTGTTTACCAATCCCTGAAACCAGGAAGCAAAATCATTCTGCAATATATCTGTCACATTAACAATTGACAAATTTCAACACGATCGTGCAAACTCACACCCAACTAGAATATGGAATATCGTTGCAAAACGGACACAGCAAAATCCACGTTTACATGCTTAGTACTCAATTATGCTTTCGTGGGAAGGCATCCAGAAATCGATTTCCATATCATGTTGGAACTTGGAAGGCACTTTAATCTTCCAGATGTTTCTCCACATAGCATCATTCATTGTAGAATTCCATTCCCCTTTTAATTCCTGTAAATACTTATAGGCGTTCTTCACCGTATATATTCATGAAGTTTCTTTTTTCCAGTACCAACCATCCTCCTCTGTCGAATCACTCAACGCCATTCCCAGAAACAAATCTCTATCTCTAGGCTCGAACATAACACATACCCGGTCCACATCCGACCTTTTATTTTTCACCTCCAATAAGCTATCCATTGTTCTTCCTTTCAAGCCCTGGATGACAGGAAATAATATATGGATTATCATGGTCAGGATCCAAGGATCTGATGTGATTCTTACCATTTTGTCGGCCACAACCAATCGATCGGCGGTTTCCTGCCTTAATAAGATCGTGCGCAGCCCACAAACTTCGCCATATAAAACTAAGATTCCAACAATATGTTCGTGCGACCTAGAACACTAATAGGAATCTTCAGTTTTTGTATGCAAGCTGATCCAGTTAATATTCTTTATGAAACACATATAGTCCTTTTAATCGTAACAATAAAAATAAGAGTAAATCGTAAGAACATACATGATTTTGCTAATTCCATCCGCCATTGTTTTTATGCTCTTCAGATTTTCTTCCTCTGATATGTATTGATGATTATTGCAATTTATTATATCTATCTCTATATAAGGAATGCTGGTTGTCTAATTCTTTCCATCATTAGGAGAATCGTGATAACAGTCGATCAATTACAAATTGAAGAAATTTCCATACATAATGTGATCTAAATATTATTTTCCTTTAAGCTGTTTGTATACATAACCTTAAACTTCAATATAATAACAAGATTGCCATTGATTTTATTTATAGTTTGTTAATAATTGAAGTTCAAATCCAACGGTGTTAGAGAGGATCTCCTGGTTTTCTTGATAGGGAGGTTCTCCCTCGAACTCTACTCTATATATATAATATACATAATGTTTAAAAAAAATGAGGCCCCTAAAAATTGGTGGCCCTAGGCAGGAGCATGTCTCAACTGCCCTTGAAGCCGGCTCTGAAAATAAGGTAAGTACTTCAGATAAATTTCCTGAGGTAATTCTCTTTTGAAAATTAAATGGTTGGTGTAACATCCCGACTTTTCGAGATATTAAATCTAATTACGAAACATAAATAAAATCGAAACTTTATTCAAATAAACCAAAATTCCATGAAAGTCAACGCATCGGTCAAACTTAATAATTCAAAATCATAGAAACGGAGACGCAGCTCCATAAATTCAATAACAATCTTTATTCTAATAATGATAAAGAGTCTAATCCAATAAAGGCATCTAACAGCTAGCACGAAAGTCCATAAAATTCACATCCTTATTCTCATTAAGCTTCCAAGATTGAAACCTGAAATATTAGAAACGAATTAGCTACACAGCTCAGCAAGTACAAATTGACTAACAAATACTTTCAAAAATCAATGGGCGTTTTAATGTAAAACATTTTTCAAAATCAAATATAAGTTTGCAAAACCTTTGCGAAAATAAATCCAACCCAAAGTTTATAATTTCAAAAATCCAGAATTTAAAACAGAAATAGAAGCAGAAAACAGAAACAAAACGAAACGAAAATCGAAAAATACCACAGTCTTGCTCTACGGCCACACTTTTCCAGTGACTGGCATCTTATTCTTATTCTTATTCTTTCGCCACACTTTGCCAGTGACCGACATCTAAAGTTCAATAATTACGCGCCCTTAATAGGTATCTAAAGTTGCACACTTGTGCGCCTACTAAGGGTATCTAAGGCTAGTTCCGGAACTATAGCGTAAATTACGAACGGGTTCGAAACGTAGGGATTGAGGATTCTAAAATCAACTACTTATATCTTAAAAATTTCAAAACAGAATTCTTATATCTTATACGAAAATCAAAAACAGAATCTTATATCTTATACGAAAATCGAAAGTTGCATAATCAAAGAATATTTTTCGAAATTAAAAGTAAGTCAAAAGATACTTACCTCAAAAGCGACTGAAACTAAAATTAAAAATCAACACACGAACTGATCCTATAATTAATTAACAGAATATGAAACATTTAATAATTATTCATTACCAACTTTAATACATGCAAAGCAAATTACCACTCATTTAAAATCAAAAACAACTGCCGAATACAATAAAACATGCTTGCTACATTAAACTTAAATAAATGAGCCATATAAAAAAATGGGCCAAAAGCTTTAAACACATAAAAGGAAAACAAATTGGCTAAAGCCCAATCATGGCTTACACTGGACTTGGCCGGTTAACATGTCAAATTACAGAAAGATACATGAACTTTTACAAATATTGCATGTAATCAAATCAGTCACTTTATAATCTAATGTTATTTAATACCATTTCCATTGGTGGCATAAAAATCATGTACATGAACTGAACATATGAACTTAACAACCTAATTAATTTAAAATCATGCAAATACATATCATGTATTAGTTTACAATAGCAGAAGAACAGTCGATAAAATTAAGAAATTTTGGTGGACAATTATTTTTTCTTTTTATGATTCAAACATAAATGATAATTAATTTAACTAAAAATTATAACATATATTTTACCTTCATTAATTATAAAACATGGAGAATACACTTAAACATGATTACAGTAATCGTTTATTAAATTTACATTAACATTAACATGCCTACATAGCAGGACTAAATTAACAATATTATGTTATTACAACATGCTTATAACCACAAATAGGAGCACTAAACTTCCTATTGGCATGCACGAAGACCAAAATTACAAAGTAAATACACAAGGTTGAAAAGCACATGTTAAGATCTTGTTCCAGTTTTCATTTTATTAACATGTCCACGCAAAAGCTATACAATAATACATGTGTAGCCTAACCTATTTAACATGGCATCAATCTTAAACAAATTAATGCAAACAGACAGTCAAGAATAAGGATGCATGAAAATAACAATAATTAGCACGCATGGATTATTATTATTGGTCACTATCGAACACACAAATAAACACAGGCATCAAGATCACTGAATTATCAGAACAAAAGTAGGGCAATGTATCGTACCTGTCGATGGCGAAAATCTGTACGAGTTTTACTTAAGTCTAATGGGTGTATTATATAGGCACAAAAACCCTAAATTAATTAAGGTAAATTCTAAAACTTTCGTACCTTCTATCCAACTAATACGTAAATTAAAAATATTCTGATTCACATAAATATCTTAAATTAAATGATTCTGATTTTCTAATATCTTTTCACACTTCTTTCCTCTAATAATAAATCTCATTCTTATTCAAAATATCTTGCACAAAAATAATTCTATAAATTACTAATTAAAATAATTATCTAAATAAATAAAAATGACTTAAAAATCTAATATCTAATCCCTTCGGGGACATCCGATAAAATTGGAACGATACAGAGAAGATTAGCATGGCCCCTGCGCAAGGATGACACGCACAAATCGAGAAATGGTCCAACTTTTTTATTTGTAACACCCCAGTCCCACATCAAGGAGATTTAGGACTTTTGTTCAGTTTATAAGGTAAAGTACTACTATTAAGTGCACCAACAAATCATGATCTTTTGGGGGCCTGTGGTGGGCTTGTGGACTACCCAAGTTGGTTGAATTTGGGCCAGTTTGCTTTGGCTTATTTAGGATTTGTGATCGGGACTCGTCCCGATTTTCAAAAAGGCTCGGGATTTGACCCGGGTTGTCACATATGGTATCAAAGCCTAATCTCGAAAGCTTGATTCGTCAAGTTGCCGGAGGTGGGGACACGAAGGCTGGTGGTATTATCCCACAATGGACAGAGGTCCGGAGGTGGGGACACGAAGCCAGCAGGTATTATCCCACAATGGATAGGGAGGAACGATCTTGGACCTATGGAATTTCCGTTCGGCCTGACGGGGACATCAGGAGTTTAAGTGGGGGAGTTTGTAACACCCCAGTCCCACATCGAGGAGATTTGGAAGTTCTGTTCAGTTTATAAGGTAAAGTACTACTACTAAGTGCACCAACAAATCATGATCTTTTGGGGGCCTGTGGTGGGCTTATGGACTACCCAAGTTGGTTGCATTTGGGCCAGTTTGCTTTGGCTTATTTCGGATTCGTGATCGGGACTCGACCCGATTTTCGAAAAGGCTCAGGATTTGACCCAGGTTGTCACGGTTGGAAACTTAGCTTGTGTTTGATTTATCTGTAACCAAGTGGCAACTGATAATATCAGTGTCTGGTTCATAAGGAGTCGAGTGGCAGCATAGAGGTTAGAAGCAAATAGAAATTGAAAATGATGGAAACGTCTTGCAACCAAGGTAGGTCTAAGTTGAATATTATATTCATGATCAGGGATGGACCTGGGGTCCAGGGGGTCCCACGCCCCTCCTAGGTTGGGGAAATTAAAAAAAAATTGGAAAAATTTATGTATGTCCTATCATTTACTTGTCCCTGACCCCTAGATGGTTTATTTTTCTTCTTTTATATCCATTTTAGTATGATTTAGTGGAAAATATCCATTTTTTCATGATTTAGAGAAAATTTTTCATTTTTTGCATGATTTTTTTTCATGATTTTTTTCACAAGTACGATGCAATTCCAACAGCCACCCGAAGCTGTGAGTTATTACTCCAAAATCCAATAATACTTCCCTATCATAAGCAAATATGATACCTGAAGGATGGATCGATACAACTCTAGAAATGAGTGATGTACTCTACATCGTAGCCCCATGTTAAAACTAATCATTTCCCACCGGCTAGAAATTGAGGAGTTTATTTGCTAATAAGCACTAGGTTCAACAATGGGTCAACTGCATGAAGGAAGAAAAATAATTTATGGTATGTACTTAAAAAGTATCCTCTTGTTATAGACCCTCTCTATACTGATAATTAATATTCTCTTTTATTAACTGCAACATTGAATAACCCATGCAAACAATAAGATCTTGGTGTCCTAGTAGCGTCTTTCAGTTGATGTGTGGTTGTTGCGGCATTATTGGTAGTTTGAGATTGGAACCTTTATTAATTTTGATGCATTGAGTAAAAAAGTTATCCGAGCAGGCATATTTCAGTACTCTATTTATTGTACAGATTTACATGAACGAAGGCCTGATGTGTATATTTTTTTGTTTTGATTTTTACAGTTGATGTTACTTATTCTCGTAGTGAGTTGATCAAGTCGGTGGAATTTTTTGGAAAGGGGAATTTTGTGACAAACAAGTATGATTTCTTTCTTAAAAATGCAGCAAGGATTCAAGGTCATATTGCAATTTTTCCTGATTGGAAAGCTTTTATGGGGGGTGTTGGTTATTTCGGGTAGACTAAACCCACCCGAGGATGGGGGATGTGTTGAAGAAATGGAATCCTATCTCAGCATTTGTTCTATCAGGTGGGGCCACTACTATGAATGGATCCGGTGTTCCAGCTTCTTTGAGGAATATTAGCGGTTACGTGACGGTGGTGAATGGTCGTGCTGTGATGAACAGTGGGGCTGGTGAGCCTCCAAAGGTATTTATATTTTTATTTTCAATTTGTCCACATGTTGAATTTGTTTTTTGTGTACTGACTTGTGAAATTTATAGGTCAACCCTTGGCTCGGGAAGCGTGTAAGCGAGAGGAAGAAGTTCTCAACTTTGGTTAAGTTCTCAACATTGGTGTCGATTCTAAGGAGGATAGTCCATTGATTGTTGTTTTTGTTCTGGTTTTTCGTTGTTTGTAAATAGGAGTATTTGTTTTAATATGTCTCCCCTCTATCTATAACTGCTATATTTATTATATGTACAAGTGTTTTTAATGATTTAATAGAAATACAAGAAAAGTCCTAAATAAAAATAATTTTAGATAGGAAATTCGAAGCTTGCTGTTCCTGGACTTTTTTGGGCAGTTGAGAGCATATTAAAATTATGTTCTTTTACGGTCTCATTTTTACTCTCAAAAAATTGCATGATCAACTACGTCACAAGAACGACTAAATTAATCGGTAATTTTATTAATTAAAAGAAATAACTTAATTATCAGTACTTTAGCCCAAAACTCATGTACTTGATGTTATCCTTGTCCACGTCATTCTTGGCCACGATCATATCAGCAAGTTCATCATACTCCTTGGACTGACCTCTGAGAAAAACAACATGATTCTTATTTTTCAGAGCAACCAAACTACAATCGAATTAATTTGCTAAACAAACCATAACTTTCAGAATCATCAGCAGTGAGTTTAATAGTAGTATCTCTGAGGGAGGGGGTAATTTTTGGTCATTGTTCTGAAAAAGTTATTAACGTGGAGAAAGGGGAATGAAGCTGTGACTTTGTCAATTTCAGTGACAACTACATTCCTCTTCTTAGCGAATGTTCACAACATATGGCTCATGTGGAAGAAGAACAAAATTAAACCCCAAAATCCCAGACCCCATTTTTTTACAAAGGCGTTTTAGGTTAAAAACGAGATTTCTGAGAAGAGGCGCACTAAATGTATGATATAAGTATTCATATAATGTGGAAAAGACCCTAGGGTCTGTACAATTTTCTTATCATTACATAGAAATTAAGAACAATATAAATTAAGAACAGGGAAGGGGGAAAAATTAGGTCCAATGTACACCAAGTTAATTTAATCAAATTAGCGGCCAATGTACATACATGCCCAAGTTAATTTAATCAAATTTCGGGCCCAAAATTTAGATAGGCCCAAGTGAAAAAAAAAACCTAATTCTATTAGACTATTAAATTACTTGAATTGTATTCTTGAAAAAATGATCTTCCTTTCTGATTTTCCGAACTTGATCAATTAGTTGCAAAATTTCGCCTCACGAATTGCCGTCACCATCTTCTATAATATTTATCAGCCAAGATTGATTTGTAAACCCAGTGAAATCTCCAAGAAAATGCCGTCACAAAGATTTGTTATTTATTCACAATAATCTTCGTGACCAAGCGCTTGCTCAGCATTCTCATTCGAAATGATATCTTACTTGATTCACAAAAAATTCTGCTAACTCATGACGATGCGTCTTGATAGCTTGACTTTAATGCAAGTATTATCCCATTAATAAGCAAATCACGAAAATTTTCATAAAATAAGCTAAGCCGAAATGTTTTTAACTTGCTAATTTTCTGCCGTTTTTAATACATTCTTTTAAGATTTGTCAAGTTCAATAAATTTAATTTATTGCTATTAATTTACATCTTTAATTTCTCTTTTATTGTTTTCTTGGCAGTTTTAAATTTCTATTGACTAAATTTGAATGCAATATTTACTTTGTCTTCAAGCATATTTAATTATCGATTATAATTTTTCTATGTTAAAACATTGTAGTTGACTTTGTTATACTTTGAGTAATTGATGACCATGAATTTGGCTATTTGTGTTTTGAGTATTTAAATGCTTTTATTATAATCGATTGATAATTATTTTTTTCAATTATATATAATTGATTGATAATTGATAGTGTTTTAATGTGCTTTAAGTGATAATTTTATTTGGCTTTAAATTAGCTAATTAGCATCCTTTATTTTCTTGCTATATTGGAATTTTTTCCTTAGAGGTCATTTGGTTGATAGTGATTTTCCTAGGAAGTAGGAAATTATAAACTTGTTTGGTTAACATTCATATAGGAAATAGAAGTTACTGGGTGATTGTAATTCCCATAAAATGTAGGAAGTTAGTTACCCACCCTCCCCTTGGTAACTTACACTTCCCCATGATTTATAAATTCCTACATATAACCAAACATAATTTTCAACTTCCCAGGAACCTGATACAAGGAAATAATTGCCAAGGTATTAAAACTTTCCCAGGAAGTGAATACCCATAAGCAACCAAACGAGCTCTTAGTTGTCTTTTAATTTCTTGCTTAGTTGAGCTAAAGTTGGATTGATAATTTTTAATTAATAATGTTAAGATCATTGACCTTTTATAACGGGTTGTGTGCCATATATGATGGTTTTTTATGCTTAGCTATAATGGAGTGCTGTATATGATTATGATGGCTTGTTGATCATATAAGGTGGTGTTTTGTGTCATTAATGATTTTTATGTGATTTAGTGTTAAGATTAATTATCTATGTAGTATTATGTATGAGTACAAGTTAGAAAATCTTAAGGTTTACACAAATTCTTTTCTTTAAAGGATCAAAATAATAGAATATATAGGATTGAGGGTAAAAAGTTTGGGGTAATTAGTAAATAACGATTTTTTGTACAATTTTAATAATAATAAATATGTTTGTAATCAATATTCGATCATGGTATGAGTTCAGAGGGGTAAGATGAATACATAATATTTATAGATGTAATTTGTATCCTAGAGTTAATTAAAGAAGCTATATACTCCTTTATTTCTTATTTTTAAAAGAATTTTGTTAACTAGTTGTCTGTATAACCAAAGGTATTCCCTTTGGTTGAGACTTTAAAATAGGGTTGAGTTATTTTTGGAACTCTAATTAAAGGTGCATGGATTGGCTTTTGAGTTTGTGTTTTGTTTTTAATTATTTTTTGGTATGCGTTTGTGTTAGGTGAATGGAGAATGGATAGAACCTCAGTTTTTGAAGGTTGTTGACATAGTGCGGATATGAAGAATTTGGTGGTCAGCAGTTCGGATTAAAAGGTTCTATTGTCTAAATATCCGGGGGTAACATGCGTGCCTTTCGGTTAGATAATAAATTTTTTTGAATAGTGAATAATTAAATAAAATGGTACATTATTTTTTCCATTTTATGCTTGGTTTGCATTTATCTCTTTTTTTTTGTCAGGGATATCTATTCCATAGATGAAATGTATCGAATACAATATTCGTAAAAAAGGGTTTCTTTCATTAAAAATGTACAATTAAAATGTGTTATCAACACTACACGAAGAGACTGTTTGGTTGAGGGCCTTTAGTTATTTATATGACAAAATACATAGGCAGTCGTGCTCTCTCTCCTATAAATTTTGATTCATGGATGTAATGCTGAAGACATTTGAGGTCCTTTGCTTGGACTGATTTTCCTCGTATACAGCTTGTTGGTTCTATAGGCCAGGGAGAGCAATCATCTGATACTGATACTGAAGTTCAAGCTGCAATGTAGGATGCTTGTCGTGATTCTGGAGCTTTGCAACTGCTCGCCGATCTTCTTTATATGATGTAACATTTAAAACTATCCATTTATTAATTATTATTCTCTTTATAAACCGCAACATTGAATTACTCATGCAAACAATAAGATCTTGGTGTCCTAGTAGCGTCTTTCAGTTGATGTGTGGTTGTTGCGGCATTATTGGTAGTTTGGGATTTGAGTCTTTCTTAATTTTGATGCATTGAGTCCATTTTTAAGAAAAAAGTTATCCAAGCATGCATATTTTAGTTTTTAGACGAATTTAAGAACCCTTAACAGTTAATAAGCTAGATTTGCAACTTTTCTTTTTGTCAGGATTAAGATTTGCAACTTGTTTTCTCATGTCTTCAAGAACTTGTATGACTGGATCATATAGACCTGTGTATATGATGCTATGCACATTCTTCATACATGCAATAACTGATTTAAAAGAGTTCAAGAAGTAGATTATCCTGATCTATATTGCATTTCTGAGAACTAGAAGGAATTGCTATGGGTGTACAAGTAAGCTGTTGGTTTAACTACAATAGCTTGCCTTCAGCTTTTCTGGCTCTGTTAGGTCCTAATGCATATCCTACATATTATGAGACAAACAAATCTTTTGTATCAAATTGTCGGACAAAGGTCAATGTACTGGTTATCTGGAACAAGTAACACCTGATGAGTATCAGAAAAGGCATACCAGAGGCGTAGTTCTGATTACTCTATCCCTCCCTAAGTCCCTAACGCAACCATAAGTAGCATCAAAGTTGCTAGTATATAAGTTCAATCAAAAAGCAGTTTGCAATAGAATTATACAAATATAAGAAATTAAGGTTCTTGTACTCGAACACAATACTGCACAAGAGCGCGCAATAGATTGAACGGTGGACATCAAAGTAGAACTACCTCTTCATGACTAATGACATCGAGCATATTTTTCCATATTGAATTTGAGATTTTTGTGCAATCCAGGCTAGTTTCCTTGCTTACAATCAGGGTTTATGCAATCCGAACATCCATATTGCAATTTTACTATCAGTACAATACAGGTACACCATAGTCTTGTTGAATGCCTTGTGTTTTTTTTTTATTTGCATCTGTCGGCATTGCTTGATGAGCACTTAATTTGTATCTTTTCTCATTACGTATTTTGTGAGCTTGTATTCAAAATTTATAGTATGCACTTGGTGTTTAGCATCCCAAATGAGCTACTTAGAAGGAGGTAAACTACGCCATTAAGGTGTGGCTCACGTACTTGTAAAGCCTAATTAACACGATCACTTGTCCACCCAAGTTACAATGTCCGGGATAGTTTTTAAGTCGTTGCATTGAAAAATCCAATCGGATTAACATGCTAGCGATTCTCTTACAAGTTCTTCAATTAGTAGGTGGGTCTGAAAAGTCCTTACATTGAGGCTGCTAGTCGGAAAAATTGGACTAATCCTCCTCATATAAGCATGGTTGTAAAAATCGGTAATACCGATTTAAGATTAATCGGGTAATCGGGGATTAATCGGAAGGATTAATCGGAGTACTAATCGGATATTATAATAATATTTAATATATTAGTCTAATTTACAATTAAACATATTATTTTAAATAAATTCACAGGATTAATCGGATTTCAAAAATCGAATCGGTTGGTTATCTTACAGAGGATTAATCGGGGATTAATCGGCTAAATCGGGCATTTTTAGAACCGTGCATATAAATTGAATAAAGTTTGATCATGAAAAAAATCAAATAAATCACTCGAAATGGGATGGAGGGAATATCTTTTATAACAAGTTGCACCATCAGAATCATTTATATTTTACTGAGAAATGAGAGAAAAAAATATATGTAAAATTCAAAATATATCTAAATGCAAACTTTTGAAGGATAAATAAAAGCTACTAGGGGCGTGAATATAATTAGGCCCCACGAGTCAGTTTATAATAACGGGTAATAAAAGTGGAAAGGCCAGAATTTATCCCGGGGTGACTCGTGTTTGTGGGGTAAAGTTTGTGTACCCCATTCGTAGCATGCACTTCACTACTTCTGACAAAATAGAGCCGTTGGATCTTTTTTATGGTCCTCATCAAGACTTTTCCCCCTAATGGTCCTCTTTCGTTTTTTCAGAACCAGAGTCCCAACTTAGGGTTAGGGTCTGTTTCGTAAATCTTAAAATAAGTAATTTTCGTTTTAAAACAAATAATTGGCATCTAAATGATAAATAGATTATAAATTTTTTTGAAGTTTGGATAATTTAATTTATAAGTTAGTAAAGTATTTAGTAAATTTTAATTCTAACTTATTTTTTTTAGAGTAAAGTACAAATTTGTGGTCGAACTTAATCCTATTTAGCATTTTAATAGCTAGAGTTTTAAATTTGTAATATGATGGTAAGAAATTGGTTTTATATTTTGAAAAGTAGGCTAAGAACTACTTTTTTCAGAAAAAAATCATTATTTTTCTTAAGAAAAAATCATTATTTTTAGAAAAAGTAATCTAAGAATAAAAAAACTTCCACCTTTTCAAAAAATAAAAGTAATATCATGCCATCATATTACAAATTTGAAATTTCGCCCATCAAAATGTTAAAGTGGGTAAAGTTTAACCATCACTTTGCAAGTTACTCTTTTTTAAAAAAATAAAAAAATAAGAAAATAATACATGCATGAATTTTAAATTTATCTTGAACGTATAATATTAAAAAAATTAAACACATCTTCAAAATAAAATATAGAAAGAAGGTTGATAATTAAAATTTTGAATACGAAATAATATAAAATAACAATTGTTTTTTAACAGTGTTGTAAAAAGTGGGAATCGGACTTAATCGGTAAAGACATTGATTAGAGATTAATCACCGATTAATCAATGATTTTTCCCGATTAATCCCGATTTTTCCCGATTAATCCCGTTCAGAGAGACACCAATTACCGATTAATCACCGATTAATCCCGATTTTTAGAACACTGCTTTTTAAACGATATAGAGGAAGGAAATTAAATAACAAAAAGAAGAAATAAAAAAATCTATTAACAAAAGAAATAAGGTTGCAACATATATGAGCATGTTTGGCTTAACTTATTTAAGTCCTTATAAACTTATTTTGAGGTAAAAATTTTATATTCTGATAAACTTTTTTATATAAGTATTTAATGTGAGTCGACAGTCTTTTGGAAAGATTGTAAGATCGTCTTTCACTTGTAGGTTTTGGTGATTTGTCAAGTTCGAAAGTGAAAATTAAATTAGATTTAGGAATTTACTAGATAACATAGTAAATCCTCCCTTGGGTTTATTTGACGTGACGTAATCAAGTGACGAGTCAAACTAACGACACGTTTTCATGAACCAATCACTAATTTGGATAAGTAATGTCAATGAAATGATGTTTCCTAGTCTAAGTTATTTGTGATATATTTAAAGGCAAAGTCTAGATGGCACAAATATCAAAATATCCCGAACACTGATTTTCTTGACCAAAATATATGTTTTATTCAAAACAATGTTCATTTCAAATGTTTTATTCTCAAATATATTCGATATATTTTTCAAAGACTTATTTTCAAATTGCCTTGCTCAAAGACTTGCTGAAAGAATTAAAATAGATTTTATCCCTGAACCCTTAACAGTTTTCATTTAAATCGGGTAAAAATCTAAAATATTCAAAATAAATATTCCGAGGACTTCATAGTCATTATTATTTGAGGAATATTATATTTGAATATATTTCAAGTCAAAACTTAGCCAAATTATCGACAAGTTACGGTAAACGGCTAATGTATTTTATTCCGTTATGTAAGGACATTTAATCAATATATTTTTGAATAAATACCTCCACATGTTATTTTGACTTGAAACTTTGGATATGTCACTAGAATAATTAAAAAGAATTTTAGGATTAATTTCATGATTTTTGAATGACATTTTTCCGGGACTACAAAAATCGATACGTAATTGATTTTTCGGTCGCCTAAATGTCATAGATGGTCAACTCATTTCAAGGTGAAATTTTGACCATAATCCTCCGGGAATATTTCAAGAGGATTCCCCAAGTTTCATAATTTTTAAGTGATTTTTCGATTTATTTCATATTTATGGGTTTATCGATTCGTTTCGGGTTTTTCGGTTAAACCGAGCCAAAAGAAGCTTCCTAGATATTTTCTATATATTATTCCACACATGCTGATTTCTGGAGCTTTCTAGGAAGGTGCCAAAAAGCTACTTTATGCCCATGATTAATTAATTAGTAGCTTGCCACTTGTTTAATACCCATTGGTCAATAAAACCCTAAATTTGCCTATAAATACCAAGCTAAACCCATTCATTTTCTCAAGCCTTCTTGTGCCAAAGAATTGCTGCTTTTTTCTCTCTAGAAACACAGCAATATCAAGTAGCCAAGAGCCTTCAAAAAGATTTGGATAACAAAGTTTTGCTCCTTCATCTTTTAAGCTTTGTTTTTGGTCCATTTCTTGCATTCGATACACCACTCGGCCAAGCCACTTTTGGAGCAGCCTCTTGCACGTTTAAGGCAGCCTCCAAGTGCTCTTCAATGTACATTTGAGTCACCAATTTATCCTCCTTGAATATATCTTTCTTTGGTGCTCATTTGGCCTAGTTTTAGTGGTATTTTTGGCTCTTGTTTTTACTTATATTGGCACTCTCGGTATACACACTTTAAGGCAGCCCCTTGGTCGATTTTTCACAGCCTTATAAGTGTTGTTGATTGAGCATTTGAGTCACCATTTTACTCATCTTTATTACATTTCTTTTGGTGCTCATTTCGGCTCATTTTGGTGTTGGTTTAGGCTTCGAAAACTAGCTCGTATCTCTTATAGTTCTCTCTTATTTTAAAGAGGAACTTGAGCCTTTATAAGGTCAAGAGTCATAAGCTAGTTAGTGGGTTTGTGCAAGCTGTATATTCGGTATACTAAGTGCTTGAATCTTTTGAATATATACTTGTGCTTAAGTAGTCTTACATTTGTCACATTTACACACTTATTCTTGAATTTATTCGTGTTAGTATTGGTGCCCTAGAGGCAATGTATACATTATATTTATGTTTGAGTGATATTATATATTCGATATATATATATATATATATATATATATATATATATATATATATATATATATATATATATGTTTATTGTTGGTTTTATTTACTGCGAAATAAATAAAGTATAATAAATGTCCTTAGAACCTTGATACAAATTATATAGTTGCAAGTATGTGACTTGAACATGAGATTATATAATGATTGTATCATATTCTTAAATGTCCCTAACCAAGTATTATTATTACTTAGGACAATAATAATACACTGAGGTTAGTATGATAATTGACAGATGACCACATCTCATTGGTCATAAGTATGAAGATACTTAAAAGCAATGCATAGGTAACTGTACGAGTACGGGGTACGAGTACGGGGTACTGGACAGACCCACCGTGAGATACATCATAGTAAATAATAAATGTGTCATATGTATTCTCACAGTGATAATGGTGTAATGATCCTAAGACCTGAAGTCGTTATAATTCTACATGAGAATTAATATATTTTGAATTCGTCAAAAGTTATCTTTAGCCGGATAATGATAAAGGTGAATATCGGATATATTATGAATCATGTGAGAAATATGAACGATCTAGATGAGATTTAAATCTCCTGATAAAGGAGTGATATTATCGGCCTCTTGTTTGAGTGAGACTATGAAATGCATGGCCATGCTCAAATGTTGATTTGATTAAATAGTCTACTCATCGATCAAGAAAATAAAGATTAAATTATGAAGAGGATGACACATTACATGCCTCGAGTTTAATCTATAATATTATGATTTAAAGGGATTATATTACATGAAACATTAGTCATAAAAGGTTGATTGAATCGTTGATTTAATTATTGTTTTATTGGGTAGCAATAATGTGTTACTAGACGCCGCTTATTGTTTACAATTTTATGAATAAAATTGTTGCCAATTAAATAATAACCTACAGGGTCACACACAAAGAATGTTTAAAAGGGATATTAATTTATTTCATGAATTTAAATTATTAATAATTTAAATTATGATTTTAAATTAATAATAAATAATAGTTCGAATTTTATGAAATTAATTAAGTGAGACTTAATTAGTTAAAGATAAAATTTGAAGATGTATTTTCTTGACTTATTTGATTAATTAAGTATGACTTAATTAATTTATTTAAATAAATAAGATTTGTTTAAATAAAAATGGCCTAATTGTTTAAGGCTTCATTTTACTTTATTTCTCTTTATAAGCCAAGAGTTGGCAAACCATTTGGTACACTAACACAACTGAAATCTCAGTTCATAAACACAAGAGAGAAATCAAGCACAAGTCAAGAACACATCCGGATTATTTATTTTGGCTAGTACCAATTTCCGTGGCAAAATCGTTCGACGATTCAAGCAAGCATTCAAGTGTGGATACCGGTGGAGGAGTTACATTTTAGCTCTCAAGATCAACACTTTTAGCTCTCAAGATCAACAAGCTTGGACCTCCATTTGTCATCCATTGGAAAGCTTTATAAAGGTACAATCTTGTTCTTGAGAATTTTTATACCATGATCATAATTTTATACATGGATCCGGGACTTGGAATTCGTTTTTAATTGTTATTTACGTCATTTCCGTTGCGTTATTATGCCCGAATCCCAACAATGGTATCAGAGCTACATGTATAAAAGGATGATTTGGTCTTGTGTTCTTGAAAATGAAACATACATGAATTTATGAATTATGCCATGCTTCATTTTAACATGCAAAAGATTATCTATAAATTGTTATAATTGTTTGTATGATGTTATAAATTGTTATAACATGTTTTGGATGATGTACTATATGTTAGTTATGTTAAACACATCATTAGAATGTTTATAGAACTGATCAGGACTGTTAAAATACATTCTGCAAAGTTTCTGGAGATTCTGCAATTTCTGGGAAAAACTGGTAGTACAGGTGTAACGCATTCACGAAATGCGTGTCGCCAGAAATCTACAGGTGTTGCGCATTACGGTAATGCATATCAATAGTTTGTAACAGGTGTTGCGCGTATTTGACATGCGTGACAGAGTTATGACAGAGTTATGACAGATACAGATCTCAGTGGATGACCCTTTAACAGATGGTTTTGTTTTAAAAATAACGTTCCTTTTTCTTTTTGCTTTTACTTTAGAAAAGAATATTTATTGGTTTTAATCATTAGATTCCTAATGTTTATAATGATTAAAGTTTTAATAATTGAATATTTAAATTATGAATTTATATATTATTATTAATTCAAAATTTTATTAATTAATTTAATTTCGAATTTTGGAATATATTTAAATTATGAATTTGAATATTATTATTAATTCAAATTTTATTTTAATTAATGCTTTTAATAATTGAATATTTAAATTTTGAATTTAATATTATTATTAAATGCGATTTTGATTAATTTTAATTTTTAAATTCGATTTTAATAATTAAAATTAATTTTTTTAAATTTCTTTTTTTTAAATAATTAGGTATTTAAATTAAGGAGTTAAATATTAATCGATATGATCATGATTAATGTGATTTCTATAATTGTTATATGAGCATGGTGCATTGGTTATGGCCTAAAGACCCGTAGAATAAATGTTTTAATTTTATTTATGGTCTGTAATAATTAAATACGACTTGCATGTCGTTATTCTTGTAATTATTATATCTCGAATGCAACTCGAGTTCTTTTGTAATATATTTCAAAAGGAAGCCGGAGGCAATAAATGGAGGCTTTGGAAGCAAAGAAGAATTTTGTAATAATTAGTTATTACAACCATAGATTGACCTTGATCTTTTCATTAGCTCGAAAAGATCGCATAGGATCGGGCCATAACCATCGCACGTTTAATTTTGCGTAACTGCACTTTACATATGATGCATGGATGTATGGAAATTTTAGAATGTATGTATTAGATACGACACATATGCCATGTTTGAACAAGATAAAATCTGTAACGATTTAAGATTTAAACAAACGATCAAGATCGTTAAATTTTTCTAAAATCCCTTATGAAATATTAAGTTAAACAGATGCTTTCCAATAAATAACACTCATTAAATCCTAGATCATTGAGGAGTGGATTTGCCAAAGCAAGGGCTTCTCTTTTATCGTGGTGAGATGCATGATTGAGTAAACAAGCTTACTTGAATTGTTATTATTGGGTCCAACTTAAAAAAGTCGTCATAATAGGATTATGAACTTAGAAGCATAGAGTTTAGTGAAATCTATTAGATAGATCGGAGCAATATGTTGTTCACTAAGCTATCCAAGAGTTATATACGATATAATTGACATAACGGTCTACCTAAATAATCATATTTAAGAGGAAAGCCAAAGCTGACTTAAAATATGACGAAATATGGATTTTGGCTCACTAAGAAAGGTTTTATGGGAACCATTTTCCGAATTGATAGTAAGGGCTATTAATTTGATTAAAATAGTGGGAGGTATATTATGAATATGCTATAAATCAACTTGAACATAATTTATTTTACAAACCTGCGAACTAATTATTTAATGCACTTTTTCAAATTGTAGATAATAAATGGCAAACAACACAAACAACTTTTCGATACGATCACTTATAGAAAAGGAGAAGCTGACAGGGATGAACTTCCTGGATTGGTTTAGGAACTTGAGGATTGTCCTCAGGCAGGAGCGAAAGCTCTATGTCATTGAAGTTCCTCATCCAAATCCTCTTCCTGCCGGGGCCACACGTGCTGAGCAAAATGCTTATCAGAAACATTTTGATGACTCAACTGATGTGTCATGCCTTATGCTAGCATGTATGGCTCCTGAGATTCAAAAGCAACATGAATTGATGAATGCTTCTGAAATAATCGGGCACCTCAAAGGCATGTTTGAGGGACAAGCTCGTCAGGAAAGATTTGATACGAGCAAGGCATTGTATGCTTGCAAACAGGGAGAGCGAGACCCGGTGGGACCACATGTTCTTAAGATGATTGGGTATATTGAGCAACTAGATACCTTGGGCTTCCCGATTGGTCCGGAGGCTCAAATAGATCTGATCTTACAATCACTCAATAAGAACTTTTCTCAATTTGTTATGAATTACAATATGAATGAGATTAATAAGACACCTACTGAATTATTGGGCATGTTAAGAACAGCTGAAACCAACATTTAGAAAGAATCCCCTGCTCCCATGCTGATGGTGAACAAAGGAGGTGCCAAAGGGAAAAGAAAATGGAAAGGCAATAAGAAGATGAATGTATCCAAATCTGCTGCCAATCCTAATTCTGCTCCCAAGAAGGCTACCAAACCTAAAGGTGGTGTCGAAAAGGGTGATTGTCACCACTGTGGTAAACCGGGACACTGGAGGAGAAACTGTCTTGCTTATTTGGAAGAGCTGAAGAAGAAGAAGGCTGCTGGCTAGACTTCTGCTTCAGGTATTTATGTTATAGAAGTCAATTTGTCTACTTCTACATCTTGGGTATTGGATACTGGATGTGGTTCTCACATTTGTATAAATGTGCAGGAACTGCAAAGGAGTAGGACATTGGCTAAGGGAGAGGTAGACCTACGAGTTGGCAACGGAGCAAAGGTTGCTGCTTTGGCTGTAGGGACTTACCATTTATCATTGCCCACTGGGCTTATATTAAAACTTGAAAACTGTTTGTATGTGCCTTCTATTTGTAGAAACATTATTTCTGTTTCTTGTTTGGACAAGAAAGGTTTTTCATTTACTTTTAAGAACAATGGTTGCTCTTTTGGTTTGAATGACATTACCTATGGTGTTGCACAATTATTTAACGGTTTGTATGTTCTTAATTTAGATACTCCTATCTTGAAAGTAAATAACAAACGACTTAAAACAAATGACTCAAATCAAACATACCTTTGGCACTGTCGTCTAGGCCATATAAACGAGAAACGCATTTCCAAGTTACATCAAGATGGTTTCTTGGATCAGTTTGATTTTGAATCATATGATGAATGCGAGGCTTGTTTACTAGGCAAGATGACTAAAGCTCCTTTTACCGGACAGGGTAAGAGGGCCACCGTACGACTAGAACTAATACATAGCGATGTATGTGGTCCTATGAGATCGATGGTAAGGGGTGGCTATTTCTACTTCATTACGTTTACTGATGATTTCAGTAGATACGGATATGTGTATCTTTTGAAGAACAAATCCGAAGCATTTGAAAAGTTCAAAGAGTATAAGGCAGAGACAGAAAAGCAAACTGGCGAAAGCATAAAAACTCTAAGATCTGATCGAGGAGGTGAATACTTAAGCCATGAGTTTAAGAACTATTTGAGGGAGTGTGGTATTGTATCACAACTAACTCCTCCTGGAACACCACAATGGAATGGAGTTTCTGAAAGGAGAAATCGTACCTTGTTGGACATGGTGCGATCAATGATGAGTCAAGCAGATCTTCCAATTAATTTCTGGGGTTATGCCCTGGAAACGGCTGCATATACACTAAACCGTGTTCCTACTAAAATGGTTCAACAAACTCCATATGAGATATGGACAGAAAAACGTCAAAGCATGTCCTTTATGAAAGTATGGGGATGTGAAGCGTTTGTGAAACGCCTAATGTCAGACAAGCATGGACCGAAATTTGAAAAATGTAATTTTGTGGGATACCCAAATGAAACAAAGGGTTATTATTTCTATAATCCTTCAGAGAACAAAGTAATTGTTGCTCGAACTGCTGTATTCTTAGAAAGAGAGCTAGTCTCTAGAAAAGACAGTGGGAGGAAAATAGATCTCGATGAAGATCGAGAACCACTTGATAACATTGAACCTGAGATGGAGCATGAGCAAGATATACAAGATAACACTGCTCAAGAAACACAGGTTGTTCGTAGATCTAGTAGGACTCGCTATGATTCAAGAAGAAATTATGGATTTCTCCTAATTGAAAATGGCGATGTGATGCTCATAGATCAAGATGAGCCTCTCACCTATCAAGATGCTATGAACGCACCAGACTCTAAGAGATAGCAAGAAGCCATGAATTCTGAAATGGATTCCATGTATGAAAACCAAGTATGGACTTTGGTTGATCCACCTGAAGGGGTAAAACCTATAGAGTGCAAGTGGATTTTCAAGAAGAAAATCGACATGGAAGGTAATATACAGACCTATAAAGCTCGACTGGTTGCAAAAGGTTTCAAACAAATTCATGGTATTGACTATGATGAAACCTTCTCACCAGTAGCAATGATAAAATCCATCAGAATTATGCTTGCAATAGCGGCTTACTATGATTACGAGATATGGCAGATGGATGTCAAAACAGCCTTCCTTAATGGAAGCCTTGAAGAGGATGTGTACATGACACAACCTGAAGGTTTTGGAAATCCAAAGGATGCTGGAAAAGTATGTAAGCTGCATAGATCCATTTATGGATTGAAGCAGGCCTCTCGGAGATGGAACATCCGGTTTGATGAAATAGTCAAAGGTTTTGGCTTTATTCAGAACATGCTGTAACAACATCAGAAGAGATGTGAGAATGATCACTCTATGTTTTATCAGGAGTATGGCAATTTCTTTGAAAACAACACCTAGAGGGGGGGTGAATAGGTGTTTATGGCTAACAATGCTTAAATATGATCTGTTTTAAAAAATAACCAGAAACAGCTTGCTGTTTGTAATAACACAGTTTACAAATGGCACGCTGTTTGAGAATAATATGCAATGCAGAATGAAATAAACAGTAAGTAAAGAGAGACACACAATCTTTTAGCCAGGTTCGACCCCTAAACCCCTATGGTCTACTTCCTGGTCCCTTACCAAACTTGGTAAGAGAATATATTATTGATCAACTATAAACCGATTACAAGATACAACAATATATCTCCCTTATACCCTGCTGCTTACAAATGGCTTGCTATTTCCTGTGCTGAACTAACTCTCTAAGTAACACTTCCCAAGCTTACTTCTCTAGTCTAGTTCGACTCACCCTAAACGTTAAGCCAACGTTTGTACAGCAACAAATAAATACAATCTGAACAATACAAGTTTGAATGATACAACTCAACCTATGACCCTCTGAATATATATATAGATATATGAAATGGGTTTGAAAGGTTTAAAGAATATTGCAATGAAAGCTTTGAGTTTTTGTAAGGCTCTTTAATTTTCTGCACTGTATCGTCGATAAGAACTGAATGATATCAGTCCTTTTATAGGCGAATGAAAGCAAGAGAAGAAATTAATTTCTTGAGCTCCAACGGACATAAATGTTACCGTTGTTTTGATCAGATTCTGTTTGAAGAAAATGAGATAGGAGCTTGAAGAAAAAGTGATGTTCACGTGTGTTGCAGGAGTTGTATGGACTGAGTATGGCAAAGAACATATGATGAAGGAATCACGTGAAAGAGACTTTGAAGAAGAAATGATGACAACGTGTATAGCAGGTGGTATATAGAATTTGTATGATAAGGAACATATGATAATGATATGTATCATATGAGTATTTGAGTGGAAGACAAGTGTATGTTTAAATTAATGAAAAGTAGAATCTTTACTTTTCTAAAATAGACATAATGAATATTGTTTTGTCTTCATGCATAATTGAGGTATGGGAGTTAATATATTCATATATAATCAGAGGACCCATACAATTAATCCTATCATGGATTCCACTTGATGTTCCTTGAAATCTTCATATTCGGCAAAACTGTCCAGACTGAAATCAGCATGCTGTTTGTGTAACTGGTACGCCATTTGCATGAATGGCTTGCTGTTTGATTTAAACTGATAATATAATTAGTAGGCTGTTTTTCCTGCAAAACCAAGCTAGCACATATACATATGGCATGCTGTTTTATATCTGAAATCAAGCCAAATGGCTTGTTGATTGTTATCAACAAAACTTAGGAGTTTCAATCTCCCCCTTTTTGATGATTACAACTAATTTAGGAGAATTATTAAAAACTCCCCCTAAATTCCTGCATCTCAAAGAGTTAGATATAAAACAGTTCGATTGATTATGGCAACCCATATAACACGTTAAGCATTTAAGCATAGAAATCATTAACCAGCAAATATTCAAATAGGACATAGCAGATGCCACCAAAATAAGTTCAACACAAACCCAAACATACTAGCAGGACAAGGTTTTAAAAGTCAAAGATATAAAAGTGATAAAAGCAAACAAGATCAGTAATTCTCCAAATTTTTCTCCCCCTTAATTCATCAAAAATTAAGAGTCTGATGGTGCAGTCCTGGGAGCAACATGAAAGTCTTCATCTCCTTCTTTGTCTGTGCCACCTTCATCTTCTTCTGGAGCATCTTTGGCAGCAGCTTGAGCCAATTTGTCAAGTCCCAAGTCAGTGTCGACTGCAGAATGAGAGGCAGAGGTGGTTCCAGCTGTCTTGAGCAACATGTCCCTCACGAATTTTAAATCCTTGTGAAACCCTTTCATAACTGTCTTGATTGTTTGACAGTCAGATGATATCACTTTAAGAACCTGCTTGACTGCTTGCATCTCCTTCTTAAGCTCAGAAACACTTTCAGTAGAGGTAAACTCAGAGGTAGCAGGAGTAGGGTTGGAAGGTTCACCAATTTCAGGAAAATCATCAGAAGGGGGTGGAGGTAAAATTCTTGTTACTAGGCCATCCACAAGCTGAATATTGTTCTGAGTTAAAGTCTTGTGATCAAAGACTTCCTTGACATTGATTTTAAGGGCTTTCTTGACATCTATCCTAAAGGTTGTAAACACCTTTGTAAGAAGCTGAGCATAGGGGATTCCAGTGGAGGTTTTATCGAGAGTACTAAGCATCTTTTGCATGATAAGAGATGAGATATCAAACTTCCTACCAGCTAAGATCATAGAAACCAACACCACATCTTGATTAGTGAAGTTAGACTTATTCCCCATTCTAGGACAGATGTGTGATCTAACAAGCTTAAAGATTAAGTGAGCCAGAGGTGTAACTTCAGTAGTACTGGGAGGTGCAGACTCCCCAACCAAGTCAGAACCAATTAAAATTGATAGTTGATCTTTGATAGAAAAATTAGGAAATTCCAAAGCAGTTTGAGCCGTATACACATCAAGTTCGGATTGATAATCAACATCTAGGATAGAGCTAAACAGAGATGTGTTGAATTGAATTTTCTTTCCATTCACAGTAGAACAAATATTACCAAATTTATCAGAGTGGAGATTAGCATAGTATTCTCGAACAAGGTCAGGATAAAAAACTTTAGGTAAGTTGAGAATAAATGAATCGATACCAACATCTTCAAACAACTTAATAACTCCAACATCAGTAAGGGGAGCAATAATCTTACTGTCGATAAGAGGAGCAGTGATGAGATTCCGAGTCTCCAACTCCATGGTAGATAAACGTGATTCGAACTCAGGGCTGGCAAAATGAGGAATACCCTTCAACCTCTTCGATTCAGGAGTCTGAGAAACCTCGTCGCCGCTGTTGTGAGCAACATTATCCAATTCAATCAAGACCTTTTCTTTCTTGGATGGAGTTGTGTTTGCAATGAGACCTGATTTCTTGGTTCGAGTCATGATAATTGACAGAGAGATGAAACCCTAAAAATCGCCGCTTGATGAAACCCTAATCGCCGCTTGAGAGTGTTTTTGGTTGAGAGAGATGAAACTGAACCGTCTTTGACTCTCTTTTTCTTTTTGATAATTTTAGGGGAGAATATTTAGAATTTAAAGATAAAACTAAATATCTTATTATAACATAATCGAACAGAATTATATGGGAAAAAATATTAAGATAGAAACAAACAAGAAAAACAAAAATCCAATAAATTCCTATTTCGAATAGATGAAAGAAATTTTCTAGAATTCAATCAATTTTAACACCATATAATCATGTAGCATATATTATCAATTTAGGACACATAAATTCATATGATATCTACTTTCTCACAAATGGTAAGCCAGAGATGGAATCACAAACAGTATGCCATGTATAATATGTAACTGGAACAAATGGTAAGCTAACCTGTCCAGTACTTATCTTCCAGCACGCTGTTTTACATAGAACACATACCAAGTTGCATTCGAATGACTGAAAATCTCTCTTTGGCAAGAGGCTTTGTGAAAATATCGGCTAGTTGGAATTCAGTTGGAACAAAAACCAACTCTATCTTGCCCTTAGCAACATTATCTCTCAAGAAATGATGTCGAACATCGATATGCTTCGTTCTTGAGTGATTTACCGGATTTTTAGAAATGCTAATGGTGCTAGTGTTGTCACAGTTGATTGGAACTTTTCTACACTTGATATCAAAGTCCCTTAGAGTTTGAATCATCCATAGAAGTTGAGAACAACAGCTCCCAGCTGCTAGATACTCCCCTTCTGCAGTGGATAAAGCAACCGAAGTTTGTTTCTTGCATTGCCAAGAAACTAAGCTTTGTCCAAGAAATGTACAAACACCACTAGT
Source organism: Kitagawia praeruptora (assembly GCA_037693485.1). NCBI lineage: Eukaryota > Viridiplantae > Streptophyta > Magnoliopsida > Apiales > Apiaceae > Kitagawia > Kitagawia praeruptora. The sequence continues at coordinate 22,922,797 of CM075350.1, read as the reverse complement.
ACTCTTTCTATCAATTAGGCACCCTGCATAATCTGCATCACTATACCCAACAAGATCAAAAGTATTTGTGATAGGATAAAACAAGCCAAGAGAAATGGTACCACTTAAGTATCGAAATATTCTTTTAATTGCATTTAAGTGAGACTCTTTAGGGTTTGATTGAAACCTTGCACAAACACATACACTATACATTATGTCAGGTCTAGAAGCAGTTAAATATAGTAGGCTTCCAATCATACCTCGATATCTTTTGATATCAACAGCTTTACCATTTTCATCTGCAAACAGCTTGCTGTTTTGCATCATAGGAGTTGATTTTGACTTAACATCTTCATAACCGAATCTTTTGAGTAGATTCTTTGTGTACTTGGATTGATGTATAAAAATTCCATCCTTAGATTGCTTGATTTGAAGACCCAAGAAATAATTGAGCTCACCACCCATCATGCTCATTTCGAACTCACTATGCATACACTTAGAAAACCACTTACACATAGATTCATTAGTAGCTCCAAAAATAATATCATCCACATATATTTGAACAATAAGAATATCTTTACCATCTTGCTTAATAAATAATGTGGGATCGATTTTACCTCGAATAAAACCATTTTTGATGAGAAACTTACTAAGCCTTTTGTACCAAGCCCTTGGAGCCTGCTTTAAACCATAAAGAGCCTTCTTTAGCTTGAACACATAGTCTGGATACTGTTCATGTTCGAATCCAGGAGGCTGTTTTACATAAACTTCCTCTTCCAGTAAGCCATTTAGGAAAGCACTCTTTACGTCCATTTGATATAGCTTGAATTTCTTGAAACATGCGTAGGCAAGAAGCATCCTTATTGATTCCAAACGTGCAACAGGAGCATATGTTTGATCAAAGTCAATGCCTTCTTGTTGATTATATCCTTGAGCCACAAGCCTTGCTTTATTTCGAGTAACGGTGCCAAATTCATCAACTTTGTTTTTAAACACCCATTTTGTTCCAATGATTGAAGCATCTTCTGGTGGTTTGACAAGTTCCCATACTTCACATCTTTCGAACTGATTTAATTCTTCTTGCATGGCCATGATCCAATTTTCATCTTCTAATGCTTCATTGATGTTTTTGGGTTCTTCTTGAGCTAGGAAGGCTGTATGAGCACAATAATTTGCTTTTCCTCTTCTTGTAGTAATTCCATCAGTAATGTCACCAATGACTAACTCTGGAGGGTGATTCTTGACTGTTCTTGTTGCTCTCGGTAAAGAATGTTGAGCTATTTCTTCATGATCTGATTTTCTTATCTTTGCTCTAGGTGACTGATCTTTTTCAACACTAATAGGAAGTTTCTCAATAGCCCTTGACCCTCTATGACTTTCCAACGTCATTTTTGTAATTTTGGAGATTGTATCTTCCATTTCAGCTTGCTGATTTGAACTTCCAGCGTGCTGATTGTTATTGTCTACATCATCCTTGACTTGCTGACTTTCTTCTTCATCTTCATCTTCAGTTTGCTGTTCTGAACTTTCATCTTGCTGATTTGCACTGCCAGTTTGCTGATTTGCACTTCCAGCTTACTGATTTTCACTTCCAGCTTGCTGTCCTGCAAATTCTTCCTCATCTCTTGGTAGATCACTGTTAGGTTCTTGAAAAGTAACATCAATAGATTCTTCAACAATATTTTTATTAACATTATAAACTCTATAGGCTCTACTTGTTAAAGAATAACCAAGAAAAATAGCCTCATAGGATTTAGCATCGAATTTACCATCTTTACCAATTGTCTTGAGCACAAAACACTTGGAGCCAAAAATCTTAAAGTAACTGATATGAGGCTTCTTGTTTCTTAACAATTGATATGGAGTTTTATCCAAAATTGGCCTGATTATAATTCTATTTAACAAATAGCATGCTGTATTCACAGCTTCGGCCCAAAAACTTCTAGGCAGCTTGCTTTCTTGCAGTAGAGTCCTTGCTGTTTCTTGAAGTGACCTATTCTTCCTTTCCACCACTCCATTTTGTTGTGGAGTCCTTGGAGCAGAAAATTCATGGGAGATTCCTCTTTGTTCACAATATGTAATGAATTTCTCATTGACAAATTCACCTCCTCTATCACTTCTTATACCTACAAGTCTTGTATCATGCTTGTTCTCAAGTAATTTAATTAGTTTCTCAAATTCATCAAAAGCACAATCTTTAGTACGAAGAAACAATACCCAAGTAAATCTAGAAAAATCATCTACAATTACAAAACCATATTGTTTACCTCCAATACTTTTATAAGCTTCAGGACCAAATAAGTCCAGGTGCAGAAGCTCTAAAGGTTTAGAAGTAGATACCATTTTCTTTGCTTTGTGAGTACTTCGAATTTGTTTCCCCAATTGGCATGCTGAACATACTTCAATCTTAGAATATTTCAGTTTTGGTAGACCTCTGACCAGATTCTTGCTTGATAGTTTATTAAGCAGGTCCATGTGTGCATGTCCCAACCTCCTATGCCATATATATGGATCATTGTCGATTGCAGCCAAACAGCATGCTGTTTCCTGCATTTCGAAATCTAATACATATATATTTCCTTCCCTTCTAGCAACTAGGGGGATTTTGTTAGCACCAATAGTAATAACAGTTTTATCTATGCCAAACTTAACAAAATGTCCATCATCAAATAATTGAGTGACACTAAGTAGATTATATGAAAGACCTTTGACATATTGAACATTTTTAATCTAAATATTACTATTGCCAATGGAACCAATACAAAGTATTTTAAGAGTCTTGCTATTGCCAATGGTAACTCTTCCTCCTTTCTTCATTTTGAGACTCATAAATTGAGATTTGTCTCCACACATATGTCTAGTGCATCCGCTATCCAAAATCCATTGATTTGACTTTACTTTAGCGGTAAGACATATCTACAAAACAAACAAATGCCAATTTAATGTTTTGGAACCCATATAGGTTTGGGTCCAGATTGATTAGTAGCAAGAATATATAACACATTTAAATCAGCTTTCTTGATCCACTTTTGGATCACTTTTGGTGACTGTTGGTAAGCTGTTTGTCTTCTGTCAGGAGCATTCTGGCGTGCTGTTTGTCTTCTGACTGGCCTCTTCTGGTAAGCTGTTTTCCCTTTAGAGTTTACTTGAACTACACAGTGTTTTTCCAGATGGCCTTTTCCTCCACACTTGTTGCATATCTTCCAAGGCATGGCATAATTGTATGGTATGCCATTTCTTCCATCGTATTTGAGTGCACCAAGTTTGTTGTTTGATTTCATGCCAACTCCTTCTCTGACCAAGGGAACATTTGCCTTTTTCATCATTGTCTTTAAACTGTCTTCACCTTGAACAAATGTTTCCATTCCTTTCTGAAGGTCTTTGACTTCTTTTTCTAGAAGAGAAATCAATTCAGCTTGCTGTTTGACAAGTTCAGCTTGCTGTTTTCTTTTTTCAGCAGTTTTTGAGGATTCAGCTTGGCTGGATTCTTTATGCTTGAATGATTTTATACATTCATTTTTGGCTTCAATATCTGCCTTCAAATTTCTGAGTTCTTTCATGAGAGCTTCATTTCTTTGTAGAATTACTTTGTTGACACCTTCGAATTGAACTAGTTTCTCCTTTAAATCAGTAATAAGATCATCATGATTTAACTCTGGAGCCTTCTCAGCCATTAACTCAGAAATAATATTCTTTAACTGATTGTTTTTCTTTTCCAGCTTGCCATTCTTATTTTTCAATTCCATGAACTCAATAATAGAGACATTATTTGGTACCTGCATGGTTAGTTCTTCTAGAATAAAAGGAGAGGAGGGTAGATCAGAATTAATTGAGTTTACCTCACTTGCATCATCTTCCGAATCTGAAAAATCACTCTCTACAAGACCTTCTTTTATGGATCCTTGTGAGCTTTCTTCATCATTTAGACCTATAAGTGCCAGATTCACCATGTCTTCACTTGAGTCATCACTGGAGTCTGAGTCGTCATCACTCCAAGTCAATAAAGCCTTTGCTTTTCTTCTGTCTTTGAAAACAGCAGGCTGTTTTGACTTCAGCTTGTAACAGTCTCTTTTAAAATGGCCTGGCTTGCCACATTCGAAGCAATTTTGCTCCTTAGCTTTCTTGTTGATGTTGAAACTTGCTCTTTCCTTTTTCATTCTATTTTTCTTCTCAATCAGTCTCTTGATCTTTTGTGAAATGAGTGCCATTTCTTCATCAGATTCCTCATCAGAATCTGTCAGCTTGCTGGATGCAGTGGCTGGCTTGCTGTTTATGGAATGAAGAGCCAAATTCTTCATTTTGGCTAGAGGAACCCTAGCACCTTCAACCTGACTTTTATTTATTTTACTTTCAAACTGTTCTAGCTCAGCAAAAATAGCTAGATGATCCATGGTGTCGATTGTTGAGGATGATTCCAAAGCCGTGACCTTAGCCTCATAAATAAATGGTACAGCACTTAACACTTTCATGTTAATTTCATCCTGTGGAATATCCTTTCCAAGTCTCTTTAAAGAGTTTATAGTAACCTGGAATCTTGCTTGACCTTCCTTGATAGTTTCATCATCCTTGAGCTTGAAGTTTCCAAAGTCGTTCATTAGTTTGCTAAGCTTCACCTTTCTCAAAGTTGTTGAACCTTCATGGTAGGTTTCCAAAGCATCCCACATTTCCTTTGCTGTCTTTAGAGAAGAAACTTTATCATACTCAGCTTGGTCTAATGCATTCATTATAGAATTTCTAGCTTCTCCATTGTAACCACATTTGATAATCTCATCGGGAGTAAGATCATCAACATCTTTTGGATTGTTCTTATCATCCAGAAATTCGAAGTCTCCTTTTTGCACCACTCTTAATACCCTGGACAAGAATGTTTCCATTCTACATTTCCACCAGTTGTAATTTTCTGATCCAGTGAGGAGAGGAGCTCTATAATCTGATTTAGCTTCGAGATATTGTTCACCCATGATCGATACCTTCCTGTTACAGAAATATTAGTATACCTCGCTCTGATACCAATTGAAAACAACACCTAGAGGGGGGTGAATAGGTGTTTATGGCTAACAATGCTTAAATATGATCTGTTTTAAAAAATAACCAGAAACAGCTTGCTGTTTGTAATAACACAGTTTACAAATGGCACGCTGTTTGAGAATAATATGCAATGCAGAATGAAATAAATAGTAAGTAAAGAGAGACACACAATCTTTTAGCCAGGTTCGACCCCTAAACCCCTATGGTCTACTTCCTGGTCCCTTACCAAACTTGGTAAGAGAATATATTATTGATCAACTATAAACCGATTACAAGATACAACAATATATCTCCCTTATACCCTGCTGCTTACAAATGGCTTGCTGTTTCCTGTGCTGAACTAACTCTCTAAGTAACACTTCCCAAGCTTACTTCTCTAGTCTAGTTCGACTCACCCTAAACGTTAAGCCAACGTTTGTACAGCAACAAATAAATACAATCTGAACAATACAAGTTTGAATGATACAACTCAACCTATGACCCTCTGAATATATATATAGATATATGAAATGGGTTTGAAAGGTTTAAAGAATATTGCAATGAAATCTTTGAGTTTTTGTAAGGCTCTTTAATTTTCTGCACTGTATCGTCGATAAGAACTGAATGATATCAGTCCTTTTATAGGCGAATGAAAGCAAGAGAAGAAATTAATTTCTTGAGCTCCAATGGACATAAATGTTACCGTTGTTTTGATCAGATTCTGTTTGAAGAAAATGAGAGAGGAGCTTGAAGAAAAAGTGATGTTCACGTGTGTTGCAGGAGTTGTATGGACTGAGTATGGCAAAGAACATATGATGAAGGAATCACGTGAAAGAGACTTTGAAGAAGAAATGATGACAACGTGTATAGCAGGTGGTATATAGAATTTGTATGATAAGGAACATATGATAATGATATGTATCATATGAGTATTTGAGTGGAAGACAAGTGTATGTTTAAATTAATGAAAAGTAGAATCTTTACTTTTCTAAAATAGACATAATGAATATTGTTTTGTCTTCATGCATAATTGAGGTATGGGAGTTAATATATTCATATATAATCAGAGGACCCATACAATTAATCCTATCATGGATTCCACTTGATGTTCCTTGAAATCTTCATATTCGGCAAAACTGTCCAGACTGAAATCAGCATGCTGTTTGTGTAACTGGTACGCCATTTGCATGAATGGCTTGCTGTTTGATTTAAACTGATAATATAATTAGTAGGCTGTTTTTCCTGCAAAACCAAGTTAGCACATATACATATGGCATGCTGTTTTATATCTGAAATCAAGCCAAATGGCTTGTTGATTGTTATCATCAAAACTTAGGAGTTTCATTCTTTTGGTAGTCTATCTGGATGGTACTATCATTACTGGCAATGATTAACAGCGAGATTGGAATCTTAAGTCCTATCTAGTGCAGCAATTTGAGGCCAAGTATTTAGTTAGATTAAAATATTCCCTGGGTACAGAGGTAGCTCAGAAAAGGAGTTTTTTTTTCTCAACGCAAGCATGTCTCCGACTTGCTACAAGAAACACTACCTTATGCGTCAAAAACAGATGAGTCACTTATGGATAGTAGTTATTAGAGAATCCTGACCAATAAAGAAGACGAGTAGGTAAGATAGCTTAGTATACATCTATTTGACCAGATATCCCCAATCCAATCACTGTTGTAAGCCAATTACTCTCTTCTCCTAGAAAACCTCATATAGATTTTTAAGTACCTAAAGCCCTGTATGTGATTTCTGATTTGGTGATCATGGATATATGAGAGTAGGACGTTTTTTCGATGTGGACTGATTTGAGAACTCCGCTGGACAAGAGCACGACTACAGGATAGAATTACTTAACTGGTAGTAATCTGGTGTCCTGGAAAAGTAACTAGTAACACCAGCATCTGAATATATGGTGATGATGTCATCATATGAGTTAATTTTGCTAATGAATTTGTTACCAGAGCTTCAGAAGCTGGTTCCCACAACACTTTGGTGCTTGCAGCAATCCATTTTAATTAATTAACTAGTGATATTGAACTAAACTATCATTTTGTTTGTGAAAAGATTGAAGGCGTAATTTCAACATGTCATGTGCAGGCAGGTGAACTTACTTATATACATTTTGGGACCATCACAAATCACTTATATTTATAACAAGTCGGGCATTCTTGATTCACATTAATTAGGAATAAAATAAATATCAAAGAAAGGTCTAACTATTTTGTGTTGGAATCTAATTTTTTAAATGCTCCAGCAGTCTAGCTTGACGAGGAGTTTTAGATAAATGGTTTTCAATAGTATCAAATCAGTCAACAAAACAAACACATCAAGTTTCTGAAGCATTTAATGACATGTAGAAGGCAGATGATCATAAACAGATACTTCTTAAATTCGAAATAGATCATGCTCACAACCATGTACCTGAGCGGCAAATAATTATAGAATGCCACTACCAGCGCGAACATCAACCATTACTCGGTCGACAAAATCAGCACGATTCTCAATCACTGCAGCATAATAAGAACCTGAAACGAACAAATGTGGTGCACTGTCAATGTGAAAGTACACCAATAGGTATTCGAGTTACAGAACCTCTCAATCCTCAACTAGGTACATCTATGCTCAAATTTAGAAAATAATTGACCTTCTTCTTATGGTCTGAGTTTGCTATTCTGTGTATAGTACTTCTAAATACCTTACAGTAAATGTGAACCGATACAAAAGATTTAGTTAATTAAAATTTTCCATCTCTTGGGACAGACTATTTTTTGCATAACTTAAAGAAAGGCTTGTATTTATCGTACCATCAACATCTCTTACCAATATATAAAAAAATTTATACAAGATATATGAGAAATAACAAAGAAGGCAGTTTAATTTTGGATGAAGCACAGATTATCTTCCTCACATAATTACAAATAAACATCAAATTAGCACCTTCGGTGATAACCTCCTTTTACGCTCCTTAATCGCATAATGGAAGTTTTTACATTCCTCCTCGTTTCTGAACTGAATGTTGATCCCTCTAGAATAAATTGTCTGCGTCAAAAGGAAAACGTTAACCGATAGACAACTAATATTGTAATATGGGTAAGCAACGATAGACAAATAGTAATGTAGAAGATCATTTGTAATGCCTTAAACGTCCATGAAATTATCAATTTGGTCACCTGAAACAAAAGCCCTAAATCAAAAAATTTGGGTCATCAATAAAATACAGAATAAAATGGAAGATTTAAACAGATATATAATATATATATATATATATATATATATATATATATATATATATATAAATTGTTGGTTTCGATATGTATCGATAATCTATAGAGAGATTATCGATATGAATTTGATCGACCTTACGATTTAACCAACCCCAACGAATTCAAACATCAATCGATCTAATATTGATATTATATAGATAGATATAATCGATTTATATGATATGCTAAGAGGAAGAGAAGGTGGGTGGAGGATGAAAGGTGAAACGTGCTGCAGGACGGTTGTGGACGGAGGATGTGAGGGTGGGGCGGCGGCTGTTGGTGAAGAAGGGAGGAGAGGTATACACGAGACTTATCTTCACGTTTTATGTCCTTAAAAAACATTTATATCCTTAAAAAAACAAATATATCTTATACGTCGGTTATATTAAAAGTAATGTAAAAGATAATATAATATACATCGCATTTTCTCAATCGACGTATAAAGTAGCATTATATACGTCCTCTTTTACTCAACCGACGTATAAAGTAGCATTATATATGTCGCCTTTTCTTTAACCGACGTATAATATGACCTTATACGTCGGCTTTTTCTTGAACCGACGTATATAACTACTTTATACGTCGGCTTTATGCGGAACCGACGTATATAACTACTTTATACGTCGCCTTTGTCCAGAACCGACGTATAAGAGGCGACGTAAAAGATCAATTTTGTACTAGTGATGGATGAACCATGTGTTTACAAAAAGTTTAGTGGGAGCCATGTGGCATTCCTAGTATTATATGTCGATGATATATTAATAGTAGGGAATGACATTCCTTCTCCACAGGCTATAAAGACTTGGTTAGGATAAAGTTTCTCTATGAAAGACTTGGGCGAGGCTACCTATATATTAGGGATCAGGATCTATAGAGATAGATCAAGAAGATTAATCGGCTTAAGCCAGAGTACATATATTGACAAAATTTTGCATCGTTTTGGAATGCAAGATGCAAAAAGGGGATATGTCCCTGTATCTCATGGGATAACGATCTCAAAAGAGAATGGTCCTAAATCATTAGATGATAAAGACCGCAAGAGTAAGATTCCATATGCTTCAACAATTGGATCTATCATGTATGCAATGATATGTACTCGTCCGGATGTTTCGTATGCTTTGAGCATGACGAGCAGATACCAGTCTAATCCAGGTGAAGGTCACTGGACGGCGATCAAGAATATTCTTAAGTACTTGAAAAGGACTAAAGATTCATTCTTGGTGTATGGAGGAGAAGAGAAGCTAACGGTAAAGGGTTACACGGATGCTAGTTTTCAGACTGACAGAGATGACTCTGTGTCTCAGTCTGGATTTGTGTTTTGCCTAAATGGAGGTGCTGTAAGCTGGAAAAGTTCGAAGCAAGAGACAGTAGCTGATTCTACAATGGAATCCGAGTATATTGCTGCATGTGAGGCAACCAAGGAAGCTGTATGGTTACGGAAGTTCATTACAGAGCTTGGTGTCGTTCCATCGATCGCAGATCCCATAGATCTTTACTGCGATAATAATTGAGCTATAGCACAAGCCAAGGAACCGAGAGCTCATAGCAGAACAAAGCATATACTTCGGAGATATCACCTTATTCGAGAGATAAATGATAGAGGGGATATTCACATATGTAAAGTGCATACTGATGATAATATTGCAGACCCGCTGACTAAGGGTCTGTCGCAGCAGAAGCATGAATGTCACACTAGTAGCATGGGTATTCGATACATGGGTGATTGGCTCTAGTGCAAGTTGGAGATTGTTAGTATTGGTGCCCTAGAGGCAATGCATACATTATATTTATGTTTGAGTGATATTATATATTCGATATATATATATATATGTTTATTGTTGGTTTTATTTACTGCGAAATAAATAAAGTATAATAAATGTCCTTAGAACCTTGATACAAATTATATAGTTGCAAGTATGTGACTTGAACATGAGATTATATAATGATTGTATCATATTCTTAAATGTCCCTAACCAAGTATTATTATTACTTAGGACAATAATAATACACTGAGGTTAGTATGATAATTGACAGATTACCACATCTCATTGGTCATAAGTATGAAGATACTTAAAAGCAATGCATATGTAACTGTACGAGTACGGGGTACTGGACAGACCCACCGTGAGATACATCATAGTAAATAATAAATGTGTCATATGTATTCTCACAGTGATAATGGTGTAATGATCCTAAGACCTGAAGTCGTTATAATTCTACATGAGAATTAATTTATTTTGAATTCGTCAAAAGTTATCTTTAGCCGGATAATGATAAAGGTGAATATCGGATATATTATGAATCATGTGAGAAATATGAACGGTCTAGATGGGATTTAAATCTCCTGATAAAGGAGTGATATTATCGGCCTCTTGTTTGAGTGAGACTATGAAATGCATGGCCATGCTCAAATGTTGATTTGATTAAATAGTCTACTCATCGATCAAGAAAATGAAGATTAAATTATGAAGAGGATGACACATTACATGCCTCGAGTTTAATCTATAATATCATGATTTAAAGGGATTATATTACATGGAACATTAGTCATAAAAGGTTGATTGAATCGTTGATTTAATTATTGTTTTATTGGGTAGCAATAATGTGTTACTAGACGCCGTTTATTGTTTACAATTTTATTAGAGAATAAAATTGTTGCCAATTAAATAATAACCTACAGGGTCACACACAAAGAATGTTTAAAAGGGATATTAATTTATTTCATGAATTTAAATTAATAATAATTTAAATTATGATTTTAAATTAATAATAAATAATAATTCGAATTTTATGAAATTAATTAAGTGAGACTTAATTAGTTAAAGATAAAATTTGAAGATGTATTTTCTTGACTTATTTGATTAATTAAGTATGACTTAATTAATTTATTTAAATAAATAAGATTTGTTTAAATAAAAATGGCCTAATTGTTTAAGCCTTCATTTTACTTTATTTCTCTTTATAAGCCAAGAGTTGGCAAACCATTTGGTACACTAACACAACTGAAATCTCAGTTCATAAACACAAGAGAGAAATCAAGCACAAGTCAAGAACACATCCGGATTATTTATTTTGGCTAGTATCAATTTCCGTGGCAAAATCGTTCGACGATTCAAGCAAGCATTCAAGTGTGGATACCGGTGGAGGAGTTACATTTTAGCTCTCAAGATCAACACTTTTAGCTCTCAAGATCAACAAGCTTGGACCTCCATTTGTCATCCATTGGAAAGCTTTAACAAGGTACAATCTTGTTCTTGAGAATTTTTATACCATGATCATAATTTTATACATGGATCCGGGACTTGGAATTTGTTTTTAATTGTTATTTACGTCATTTCCGTTGCGTTATTATGCCCGAATTCCAACAATTCGTGTAGTGCGTGTAGACGATTTGTAAGCTACCAAGAGGAGGTTCTTTTAAGAACTTGTTAAACCCTCTTGAAGACCTTAGTAACCACTTGATCTATACTTGGTTATAAGGCAAAGAACTATCTTTTAACTAGTGCTTAATTTGCATAAACTAAGTGGTTTAAACTTAGTACATCTTAAGTTAAAAGAAATCTTCTTTTAGTGTTGGTTATACAAGTCCCTTGAACCTTAATTGTGTTTATATCTTTAATGACTTAACCAAGACTACTTTAACTAGTCTCTTAACCGAAACTAAGTTCGAAAACCATTCGGCCCTTGCTTGATTTACATTCGGCCGAAGGTTCATTTCATAAGTATATATTGTTGCATCCACGTTTAATTTATTGTCTTGCATTAGTTGTGTGATAAGTTCCTTGTGTGACTTCTCCCGGCTAGTTACGTGTTTATTTTTCTTGCACTAGTTTAACGCATAATAGCGGCCCTCGTTTTATCCTATAGATAAGTGAGTTACTTTTCCGTACGTGTGAGTTGTGTTTATGTGCTTGTGTGTTTAATTTAACGCGTAATAGCGTCCCTCGCTTCGACGAGCTTTATATATCTATATTCCGCCCTTTCTCGGCCTAGGCTATATTAAAGCCATTTACAAGTGCTAAACACTTGTATTCTTCGAGTTTAGTTGCTTGTTTAATATTTTACGAAATATTTACAACTTGCTTTAACTCACTCTTGTGTTATATAACACATTTTTAATCGTCAATTAAAAAGGGATTTAAGTCGTAGGACTTGTATTATATCCTTTGACGTGAGGTGAGGTGATTCTCGCTCTAAGACCCAAGTCTTAGACACACCGACGGGGATTTGGGTGTCTTTGCACCGTGAGGAGGCCAAGATCTAAGACCTAAGATCCAAGATCGTTAAAGGGTGTAGATACGAAGTCTACGCAAAGGGTTACTTACGTGGTTGTGAGGAGGTGACGGGGAGTTGCGCTCCAAGATAAACTCGTAAGGGGTTTTCTTGCATTGCATTTGAGGAGGTAACGGGGAGTTACGTTGCAAGATAATCTTGCAAGGGGTAGCTATAGTATTTTGAAGAGGTAACGGGTAGTCAGGCTCTAAGATAAATACATAGTGGTTGTAAAGGTTTCTCCGCCTATTATAAGGAGTATTTTACTTATAGTGGAAGAAATCTCGAGTTCGGGAGGAGCTCGGGGACTGGAGTAGAGGTGTTCGAATCCGTTAGGGGATTGCGGCATCGCGAACCAGGATAAATCGATCGTGTCATACACTTTATCTTTCTCTCTTTTATTTTCCGCACTTTATATTGCTTATTTATAAGTAATTAATTTTAAAAGGAGAAAGAAATTTTTAAAATGCCAAGCTCTAATTTTTAAAAGGTAATAAGCTATTCAACCCCTCCCTTCTAGCTTATTTCACCCTAATTCGGGACCTATCATTTAATATATGTTTGAGATTTTTTAAATTGCAAAAAAAAAAAAATTAACTTTTTTCAGAAAAAAGTTAGGAATCACTAACTTTTAGTGTGTTTGGGAGAAATTTTTTTCAGAATAAGTCAACTTATTTTAAGACAAATTTAGAGATTCCTAACTTTTTTCTGAAAAAAAATTAACTTTTTTTTTTCAACTTATAAAATCTCAAACATACATTAAATACTTGTATTAAAAAATTTTATCAAAATATGAAATTTTTACCCGAAAATAAGTCCTTAAGAACTTAATTTAAGCTCAGCAAAACAGGTCATTTATCTTAAAATAAGTTACTTATTCTGAAAAAAATTCCCCAAACACCCCTATAAATAAGTTGCAAGTAAAAGAAAAAGTAGAGCATCGCGTACTTTTTACTTGATCTAAGAATCGTTTGTGTTTTCATAGTCGAATCCATAGCGTTAGGGTTCTAGAACCTGCCATTTTTCCATTTTTAAACCCTCATCTTTCTTCATTGATTAAATTCTTTTTGTTCTATCATTCTTTATTTTATTTATCAATTTTTCAATAAAATTAAGATTTATTCTTTTTTGAGTAAGATTTTATTGAGTATCTTATTATCAACAAGATTGTTAGTCGTGTCCATTTTTTGGAATATTAGTGTGTTATATTTTGATATTTTTATCTGTTTTGTTACGAGTTTCGATAGTTTTTATGAGAAGAATTTATATAGTATTTTGGAAGATTTATAAAGCTTGTATCGAATTTGGGATGATGGATACCGCAAGAGCTTACCTTTCATAATAAAAAATTATTTGTTCATATTTTGTGGGCATTTGTTGTTTCAATATATAGTTGTGAATATTGGGATGGTACTTATGTGAAGGTCAATTGTGATGTTATTAGTATTAAATTGTTCGAGATATCATTATAATACATTTTAATTTAAAGAATTTGGATATTATGTTAAGCGATTTGAAAAAAAAAATTATTTATTTAGCTTGTTTTTTGTTCATAAAGTGGAAATAGGATTTTTTTTTTTTTTTTTTTTTTTTCCATTCTAGTCCGAGCTGTGAAAGTGCTCCCGAACACCCACTTACTTTCATGGATTCAAGAAGTTTATCAAATTACTTTTTTTGTTTTAGATAATGTGCAAAACGTAGGATTTAATTTGTACATCATGCTGTATTATTTATGCAAACTATGTACAACGCGGCAGATACATTCATTCTTAAAATTCTCAAATCTTTTAAATTTATATATAAATATATAATATGATTTTTTATTATTGAATTAACGCCTTTGTTCTTCAAAAAAAAAATGATTGGCTAAATTACAAAAAAAAATAATTATGTAAAATTTGTTGAACTTGTAGGACATTTGTTCCGAGGGTATTGTCTATAATAATTAATTATATTTTAAAAATGATATGTTATTAATATTTCAAGTTATTATTAATGGAATGTATTATTTTAATATAAAAATAAGTGCACTACAGATCTCTAGAGGTTCGACAAATATAGTCAACATCAAGATATTATCTAAAATTATAAACAAGAGTTTTGTCCCATTGGAATGACTAATTTTTTACATATTATGTATAATTTTTATTTTCTAAAAATTACGTAAACTTTTAGCTAAGGGTTTAATATGAATGAAGATGCTCTTAAGACTTTTGTAAATTGATTATGACCCGGGTCCAGTAAACTTAGAGCATCTTCAATGGTGCTGGCTAAAATGGTTGGCTAAAATTATATAAAATATTGATTATGTAAAATTTGCTGAATCTATAATGAATTATATTTCAATGGAGTTGGCTATAATGATTGGCTATATTTTAAAAATAGTATGTTATAAATATTTTAGTTGTTAATTATAGAATATATTTTTTCAAATATGGTAATAGATGACGTGGAGTTTTCTTACAGGTCTCTAGCGATTCGACTAATATAGCCAATATGAAGTGGTTTTCTATAATTTTAAATAACAGGAATGTACCATTAGAGATGTAATTATTTTACATATTCTTTAAAATATTTAATTATGATATGTAATACACACTTTTTAATCAAAATTAATATAAAATGATTCTATGTGACGACAGTAAATCGAAACAAAAATGTATGTTTTTAAGTAAGTTCTAAAAAAAAATTCAATAAGAGTGAAAGTCGAACTCAAACCTAAAATAACAAAAGTAATATTTTTTTCATTTAAACTATTTCGTCGTGCTCAATAATAAGACATATTTGAACTAAAATGCTTATAACATAGGATGTATAATAGCCTAATAGGTAAGAAATCATTAAATCAATACTGCACATAATCACAATTCTAGGAGGTGTTTCCTTCTAGAGCTGTATGCAAAACTAAATACTCTATGTTTTTTATTATATGACACTTGATTTTTTACACATATTTCTAAGTGTTTTAACCGGGCACATATTATTATTTTTTATTAAAACACTTGGAAATGTGTGAAAAAAGTCAAACATCATATAATAAAAAACGGAACAAATACATTCATTCTCAAAATTCCGAACTTCTTACATGTGCGCACACAAGTTTAAGAGGTGTTTTCTTCTAGTGCAGCAAATACATTCATTCACAAAATTTTCAAACTTCTTATATGCAAATATGTGTGCTAAAACTGATTACAGACAAGGTTCCGTAAATTTAAAAGCTAATAATCTCGTAAATTGATAATGACCAAGGTTGTAAATTTAAACGCTAAATCAAACTAAAAGTGAATATGATTCGAAATAACGAGGCATATTTGAACCCAAATTCTGATAACATAGGACGTATAATAGGTAAGAAATTAATAAAATCATCCTAGTTATTTCGTTGTTTGGAAAAGAAGAAACTTTTCCTTCATGAATAGTTCTAGGTCCTTCAAAATTTTTATCGAATAATGCGATATAATGCATGATATATTTTAATTTGTAATTTATATGTATGTGCGTAAGATTCCATTTTATAATTAGAAAAATTATCAATTAATACTCAAATACATAAGCATTTGGAATTTTTTTTTTTTTTAAATTATCAAACATTTTCCTTTACGTAAATGTTGAAAATCTAATCACGAAGACATGATTAATATATTAAGGTTGACAAAAAAAAACTCCCTTTTTTTATGGGGGGTAGAAAAGGGACAATATATAGGAAGGCTTTTGAAGTTTGAAGCAACCGACTGAAAAAAGAAAACATTATGCAAACATTTTCAAACAAACAAAAGTTTGAAGGGGTCCGCTTAAATTTATACAAAGGACACCATGCTGGCTAGCTTTAATAAAGAAGCTCGACTTTCAGGCACACAAACAGGACAAATCTAGCAACATTACCCCATCCTAAGATATCAATCTCAGTCTAATTGTTCAATCTAAGCAGAAATTTATCAAATTTGTTTCTTGTCATATTTTTCGGATTCGGGAGCTCCGAAATTAAGAAGGTCATACATAATATTCTAAAATCTATAATTAATCGTTGGTAATTCATTAACAATTATGTTGATGTTTAAATCATATTTTGTAAAAATAAGTAAAGAATAGGTTAAAATCGTTGTAATTAGTCAAAAATTGGATTAGTCGGTCAAAAATCTGCCTTGATTAGTAAAAATTAATAACTTCCATGGAAAAAACTAGTGGAACACTAATTATTTTTACCCCTATTTATCATATTTTTATCCTCCGGGTATATATATAAAATCAAGGAAATTAAGGAGACCCTCTTATCCCTACTAGGATCCACCTCATGTTCCGCCTTTGATTGTACTTATGGTATTTAAATTTCTGTAATTGAACGATTTAATAACTTTGGTTCGCATACATATTCCGACTCCAGATTTGCTATTATAGTTTGTTTTTAAACATGTCAGTGATTAAAATTGATAGACCTCACCCATGGATACAAAGGATGATTAATTGTGAAAGTGCTCACCTATTCTTTAGCTGCTTCTTTCACTGTCATGTGGTAGTGGTGACACTGTACATTAAAGCGATATATTTGCATGCGGGAATATGCAAGATTAGGTCGCTTGACTCTTCTGTCTCTCTGTTACTCCGTATATATACTGACATTTCTGCACTAATGCACCTTTGTGCTTGTGCATTTTTGTAGCAACCCCGTCTCTTCCCACTTATATAAACACACATGCAACACCCTTCTGTATTCATCTAAGTCTTGAGAAATAAACACATATTCACAGAACCATATTGGTTTGCACTTTGCATATGGATTTGGTTCTAGGTCATCGAATGTATCGATTTTTAGTGTTCTTCTGCGACGAGTGCTACTGGTTTAGGCTCATTCTCAGTTTGAGTTTCATGCACATGATGATCAATAGAGATGGTCATGGATGAATCTCGAAGTGATTGCAGGGAGGTTCTTCCCAGACAAGAACGAAGAACCCTAATGCATGCATGATTTGTCGAATGAACAAGCAAGGGGAATCAAGAGCACCTGGTCCGAGTACTAAATTTAATCTTATCTAGTCTCTAATTTTAATCTTTGTTAGGAAGATTAACTAGTGTTTCTAATATAATTTGTATCTTTCTTTAATTCCTAGCTAGATTGTTGTCGTGTATAACATTGTTGAGCTATGATTTCTGATAAGATAGTACCTGCCACATTCATTTTTAGCCAAGAAATGATTATGTTCCAAAGGTTTTGATATGGAATTGTAGCTTTAGAGAAATTTAGTGTGTATGTTTGATGAGAATGTATTGTATAATATTGCTGGGTGTTTGCGTGATGACATCTTGTTTGATTTCATGGTGATATTAAACATGGTGTCAGCTATTTTAGGTATTCAATATAGATTCATGTATTTTCAACTAATGAACACAAGGGATTTGGTGAAGAGATACAGCTTATAATTATAAGACAGGGAAATGAGTCTCAAGTTTTTGCTTGTTACTCTCTTTTTTCCACTTTATGGTGGAAAGAGAGGTCCAGAGGTCACTATTAGGTGCAAAAAGATAGAGCTCAAAAGTTTGTGTGTGTGTGTGTGTGTGTGTGTAACTTCAGCCATCATAGATAGATCATCCGCTCATTGGGCATCGGGAACCGGAAAATCTTCTGAAAACAAATGAATCATGGAATAAGCACTGTTCAACTTGTTGCTAGTAAACATATAAATGTAAAGTTAACAAAGATGTTTATGATAACAGTTATCATAAGCATTGCTCATTGATTGATTCAGTTTATCTACTTGTGAAACATCCTCCAAGAGAGTTGATGGTTAACTCTCAGTTCTGCAAGTTCAAGGCTATAGGAGCAACTTTTGCATATCTGTCTCTTATACGAACCTTCCCATCACACACCCACTGGGACATGTTAAACTACAATTTTACAACAGCTCATTACCAGCAATAATACTGCTCAGAGTGTTGATGATAGGAAGACTAAGGAAGGATGCACATGATAAATGACAGTTTTAAATTGTTGCGGAAGTTCTATAAAAAATTCTGTCCACGATAAGCAAAGGAACTGTGCACAAAAATGCACAGCGATCATAATCTACAAATACAATCCTAAACTGAATATTAGATGCATCATTGACCAACACCGTGAATATTGCAATTCGACATTCAATATCTTATAAGATAGTCCTGATATCCATGATGGTAAAACAATTCACATAACAAACAAATGCACCAGATATTTTGGCTTGTGATACTCTAGCTGAACCTGAACCTCAGAGGACCTCAGGTCAAAAATCAGATAAAGAAAACTGTAATACACACTAGTTTTACACTGCATTGATCTAATGCTTGTATAATCTGAGATTTTGCATTGCATTTGTAATTTTCAACTAGATGTCATAAAATAAATATACGCAAAGGAAAAAGTATGTTAATTTAGCATAGATTGTAATCTAGATCAAGAGATATATATATATATGTGTGTGTGTGTGTGTCTCCCCAGAAAGTACGTGACGTCCCTATTTTCCAAAAAAAAAAAAAAAAAAACTATGTTCCCATGAATTATTCTCCCCACGGGAATCACGTATAAATTAAGTTTAATAAACTTTTAAGTTTTCTCAACGTAACTGCCAAAAAAAAATAATAATAACTCGGCCTAACATGTTGTATGTAACATATTTTACAAATGACAAGTATAGACTATAACACATTTATGATACTATAAGTTGTAACCAGGCACACAAGTAGTTCATTTGTGTGCCTGCGAGGTAATTAATTGTTTCCATAAATATAAAATTAATGTAGACGGTACCCATGAAATGCGGCTGGTACCTTGCCAGAGAAGCACCACGAAATCAGCATAGATCTTGGTACTCCAGTAGTAGGAAGAAAAAGCTGTACATAGACTGTTTCCTTTTGAGTTGTATCTAATTTCATAGTCTCACCAACCCAGTAACCAACATTGTCGGGCTACAGAAGCCTGCTTCCAACCTTTCAGAGAAATGCAAAAATTTTGTTCAAATATCTCCAAACGTTCAATGATCAGATTATACTAAAGATATCACTATTCACCACTGTGAAATATATAGTCAGAGATATCCACATTACAGGTACTTGCGGTTTTTTCACGAGTTTCTGGAGGAAGCTTTTTTAAAAGATCTGAAACAATCTGTTTGTGCTTCTTCTTAAGCTCATCCAACTCTTGTTGCTGCTCAAGTAAGAGGCACTCAAGTTTTTCTGCAATCAACTTATCATTGCCTAAATCAATGTCATCAAGTGATTTGTTTCCAGTAAGTGGATGAGCTCTATTGTCAGTGTGTGAATCAGGAGGACCATGTGAATGATCAGCTAAATTACATTCTTGATTTTCCATGACATTGTCTAGCACACTGACATCCTGCTTTTCTAGTAAAGCATCAACTTCTATATCAACCGCGGATTGATAGCTACCTGGTGATTGTTCATCATCATGGGTCGATCCATCTACAGAAGTTGCAGGATCCTCATGGGACAAGTCTGAAGGTCCCATTCTAATTGGAGAGCCTTCATCACCAGCTTTGGGTGAATCAGACCAATACTTCCTGCCTGAAGGCATCCGTTCCAGAACAAGACCGCCAGGACGAGCTGCTGACTCCTTTGTTGTGGGAGATGTATCATCCTGACCTTCGGAGACAATATTATCAGAGATATCCCCTTCAGTATGAACATGATCACTTAAAAGATCCCCGGGGGCCCATTCTGGATGATAGGAATGAATTTCTGTATCAATCATCTCAGCAATGGCTGTTACATCTTGGTCAGTCAGATCCAGCTCTTCAACCATTTCACTAGCAACAGCAATTGCCGTATCAGCATCAATATCAAATGGGAAGTGAATATTTCGTATATGACCTGAAATAAATACAAAGTTCTATTAAAGGCTTTACGAGTACAACTCTACATTTTTATGAAAATGAGAAGTATTGTAAAGATGTTATAAACAGCAGATAACCTGTGATATCTGTCATTCGTAATTTTAAAAATATGGTGTTTAGGTCTTTCCTTTGACCCTGCACTGTAAAATCTCGATTCCCCTCGTGTGCAAAATCTTCTAGATTTTTACCATTATCATTATGATCACTGTTATTATCTGCAAATAAAATGTGTTAGAAGAAAAACGACCATGAAATTGACCGAGTGTCCAGCAATATATACCTGCCCATTGGCGACTTGGCTGTAAAGATTGACCTACGGCTTCACTATCATCATCTGACAGGAGAAAGGGATCCATTAAGAGTTCCTTGGCAGACAACCGATCAGATACCTTTGCAATGCATTTTTCTATAAATGCTTTTACTCCAGGATCCTTCACTTTAATTAATGACGCAGGTTTGATTCCCTACAAGGGAAGAACGGGAAACAGCATAACACAAGGCAAAGAATTATATAAAATATAATATTAAAAATTTTTAGAGAGTTGAATCACATCTAATTCAAGACAGTTAACATCTGCTCAATTAAAATCCACCTGATGTTTGAAACTGCAAATTTGATCCTCAGCATCTTATACATACTGGCTAGGATGAATTAAAGAATAATTTAGATACTGCTGTTTGGCCTGCCATAAATTTTCTAAATTCATAATTAAGACTTAAGAGAAACTTGAGGACTTATCTAGAATGCAACCGCTTTCAGGCAAATGAAAAAAAAAACACATCATTAGTTGATTTAAAGACACATCTATCTCAAAGTACTAAACTACCCACTTTTTATATATTTCCTAGTCATTCAACACTTCATAGTCAATTGATAGCTGTGATAAATTGGCTACCGTTTCCTCTCTCTAATAAAACCATATTGCTGATGATCAAAGGTACACAAAAATTCCGGCTAGCAACATTGAACACGAGCCACATTAAGGATAAAACCAGAACAATAATTTTCCTCGCTCCTCCAAATGAGTCTCCTAATTATGCTTTGTGTTAATTCTTTTTTATTGAGTTCACTAGAGTATTACATGATAGCCCTAGCGTGTGTTGACTTTCTAATAGAGCAAACAGGACAAAAGGAACCTTATGCATATGCAAGAATTTTAGGGCTATGTCTACCTTTGTAACTGAAGACTAACATACTTACCATGTCAGCCAATACATTCATATAAAAAGATATTACGGATGATAAAGCAAAACAAGACCAAATATGAGCCTAAAGAGTTGTAAGTTGCTTACCGATGTCACTTTCTTATAGATTTGAGCAGCATTAGTGCACTCAACATAAGGGTATTCAAAAGTCACCAACTCCAGCAAGCACATACCAAAGGCATATATATCTACTAGCTCATTGTATTCCTCCTCATAAAGTTCTGGTGCCATGAATTCAGGAGTGCCTGATTTCAAGAATGTGGTTGGATTTTAATCTCTCACAAAAAGAATTAACATAACAGCAAACTATAACAAAAGGAACAGGGAAGCGGAAGAAGCAAAACAAGGCTTTACCAATGACACTGTGAGCTGCACGAGCTTGTTGAAGAATGGCAGCAAGCCCCAAGTCACCAATTTTCACCTCTCCTTGATTTCCATTAACGAAAATATTGTCGCACTTGAGATCACGGTGAATAACTGGAGGATCGTGACTATGGAGATAGGAAAGCCCCTCTAAAATCTGCCTAGACCATTTCTTCAATGCCCGTAAATCAACATGCTTATGTTTTTTGCGATACCTAAAAAAAAATAACACAATTACAATTTACTGCTAATTATTATCCAGCATAAAGAAAAGGAAAGGTGGGAGCAAATCAACTTACTGCCTGAGCGTCCCAGAAGTAAAAATCTCGGTGATAAAATTAATGTTCTCAGTTTTAGTATCAACCCATGAATTGTAAAACTTAATAATATTCTTATGCTTGAGAGTTTTGAGCAAATGAACTTCAGAATAAAGACGGTCCAAGTCGTCCGAATTTCTCAACAAGTCAGCAACTTTAACCTGATTCCAAGCTATTTCAATGCCTTCCAATTCATCAAAAGCTCTATATCTACACAAATTTTATCAAGGAACTCACACTAACAATGCTACAAACAATACTGTATAAAGTAATCGAATTGCAACAACAACAAAAAAAAACTAAATCGAAAAACCGACAAAGGATACACTTTCTTGAAAGCTCCCTTTCCTAAAACCTCTTTATACTGCAAATTACACAAAGATTCTAAGCATTATAAAAAAATATTAAAACTTTTTATCAAAAAAGATTAAAACTTTAGTACACTAAGCTGAAAAGCAATGCAAGTACATAACAGCAATAACAATATCAAGAATGAGCATCAATGGGGTTGACAAAAAACAGGGTATAAATCATAATTAATTATACCAAAATTAATTATAATAAAAAAATTAAAATTAAAAAATAGATATACTGACCCGACCATAACGACCAGAAGGATCAATCTCAACAAAGTCAGTTTCAGAATCATCAGGGTCATGATCAGACGTTGATTCATGAGGCATCTTTGTTAATTAGCTAGCTCTCGGGATAATCATATAAATTTTCAAAATTCTATCTTTATTAATTAATTGATAATTACGTATATAAGGGGGGATTTAGAATTAAGTAAGGATTGTAAATGGCAAATTCTATACGGAATGGAAGAGAGGCGTTTGTGTAGTTTGTATGTATAGATGTGAGAATGTGTATGTATAATTATTATAGGATAGATAGATAACAATGAATGAAGGATGTAATAAGAATGAATGTTTAAGGTTTGTTGGTCGGACTCCGGGATTCGTGACAACGGCGATTTGGAATTTTGCTGCTAACTCAGAAAGGGCCCTCCCCTCTCTACGTTTCTTTATTTTTATTAAATATAAAATTTAATAATTTGAGATTTTGTTTTTAATTCAAAAAAAGCTGTTTTGGAAAAACATGCTCAGTATGTCTGGATTTTAAAATTTTGTTCGACTAAAAAACATGTGAGAATTTTTTTTTTATTTGTTTGTCTTTAGAATTTGAAAAAGAAAGCAAGACCAAAATGGGAAAAAATGTTGTTGTATAAGTGGAACAGAAGTAGGACAACGAGTCGAGTTGTTGTACAAGTGGAATAGAAGTAGGACAATGAGGGAAAAAACTGTTGTACAAGTGGAACGAAGTAAAACAATGAGTAACAAATATCTATCATATATTAATCTTTGTTTGATAGAAGCCTTTGTTAATTTATTAAATCTCGATCATTAAACATTTTTTTATATATAAAAAAAAAAAAATCAAGTCACAGATGTATGAATGAGCATCTCTCTTTTGGGAGTGAGAAGTATTTCACACTACTTCTGTTTGCTTTGATCTTACTGCAAGAAATTCAGAAACAGGCCTTATACATCACAAAGATAAGTATAACACTAATTTAATAACTAAGGTATTAAATTTAATAACAAAGTACAATTTTTTAAAAAAAAAATTGTTAAAAAGGAGAGCCTATTTCTTACAATTGCCTTTCTAGGGTGTTTGGCGTCTCTACCTATTAACAGTCATCAAGTCCACCAAGAAGAATTACCGTAGCTTTGTTAGAGTGACATTTCAATCAACTACTAGTCACGTATAAAAACAAGGGTTTGATGTTCCTGAGCTAACCTCAGGAAAATTATCAGAGATAACACAAATTCTCCATATTAATGCACGAGGATATGATTGTAATTATAGGATTTTTTTAAAAAAAATTCAATATTTACAAAAATGCCAAAAATATTTACACTGCAACCTCAGGTAACTCTAACCTCAGGGCCTTTTTTCTCTAAAAACAAATATGCAAATTACAGAAGATAATATGGTTCCTTGATATTTGGGTCCAAATTCACAACCTGCCAAAAGGATTTATGGCTGAAGCTGTGGGTAAGCAGCTTGGTGACTTTTTTGGTAAGTTTGTTATGTATGACATAAAGAATAACTCTAGTATCTGGATGGAATATATGAGGATCAAGATTAAGCTGGACGTTCGCATACCTCTAAAAAGAAGGAAAAAGATCAAGAGGAAGGACGGTTCGGAATTTACAGTATCTTGCAAATATGAACGGTTAGGGGATTTTTGCTTTGCATGTGGTCTCCTCTCCCACACAGAACGTTTTTGTAGGAAGAACCTCGACAAAAGAGGGGAGGACACTGTTAAGGAGTGGGGGCTGTGGTTACGAGCACCGTCGAGAAGAATGGCAAACCAGGGTCGGAGTAAATGGCTGAGAGATGAGGATGACGCTGACTGGGAGGCGAAATCGGGCCAGAACAACAAAGAGCCAACTTCTACGGAAGCAAAATCTGGACAAAACAACAACTCTCCGCCCACGGGAGAGAATTCTGGTGATAAAGGAAAAAATATGGTGGTAGTGCATGGCTCTAGGAAAGTGAATAGAGTTCTGAAAGTTAGTGGAGGGGAGGGAAGTAAAGTTGGAGTGTCAGACGGGCAAGTCTCAATAAACTTGCTTCACAGTGAGGAGGATGCAGGGTTGGATGGGA
Organism: Kitagawia praeruptora; assembly: GCA_037693485.1. Classification (NCBI taxonomy): domain Eukaryota; kingdom Viridiplantae; phylum Streptophyta; class Magnoliopsida; order Apiales; family Apiaceae; genus Kitagawia; species Kitagawia praeruptora. Next base: position 22,897,834 of record CM075350.1, on the reverse strand, counting down.
CTGCTCTGGAAGAAAGGAAAAGGAAAAGGCGGGACATGGGAGAAATGAATAACACAAAATCAATGGACTCTATGCTTTCTGAAACTGATTGCATTGAGACCTCTTCAAACATTGTATTGGCTCCGCTTGCTCAGCAAGCGAGCCAACCCAAATGAGTTGTTTAAGTTGGAACTGTCGGGGGTTGGGGAACCCTCGGTCAGTTAGTGCTCTTCGCGATCTTGTTCGAGATCGTAACCCAGAGGTGTTATTTTTAAGTGAAACAATATCAGTTGCGAGTAAAATTGAGGTTCTCCGCATAAAGTTGGGCTTCGATAGCTGTTTTTCTGTGGATCGACTAGGAAGAGGTGGGGGGCTTGCTATTTTTTGGAAGAATTCGGTAGACTGTAGTATTTCTGGTTATTCCCAAAATCACATTGATCTTATCTATAGAGAGAATAATGTTGATTCTTGGCGCATGACTTGCTTTTATGGGTATCCAGAGCGTAATCGTAGGAGAGAGTCGTGGGACCTGATTCGTGTCTTGGCTCATCTGTCGTCCCTGCCCTGGTGCATCGTAGGGGATTTTAATGATATGGTGTATAGCACTGACAAGCAAGGGTTGCATCCTCATCCGAGGTCGCTCTTAGAAGGTTTTGGGGAAGCTTTGGAGGATAGTGAGTTGATTGAGATGGATCTTCAAGGGGGCAGTTTCACTTGGGAGAAAAGCCGAGGGAGTAGAAACTGGGTCCAAGAGAGACTAGATAGGGCCTTTGGGACGTTGGCTTGGTGGTCGAAATTCCCGCTTTGCAAGCTGAAGTTGCTTTCGGCGCCTGTGTCGGACCATAATCCAATCCAGCTGCTGTTAGCTGATATAGCTATCTCAAAGAAAGAGTTCAGGTTTAGATTCGAGAATATGTGGTTAAAGGAACCGGGGTTTTTTAAGGAAACAAAGGAGCATTGGAATAACCTTCCTGTTATGCATTTGATCCCGAAATTACATGCTATTTCGGTCTTTATGGGGAAATGGGGTCGCGTTTTCTTTAACAAGTTTAGGGAGAAGCTGAAAAAACAAAAGGAGATTGTCGATGGCTTAAAAGACAGATCAGATGAGGTGGGTGTGCAAAGTTTTTTTCAAGAAAAGGAAAGGTGGAACGGGTTATTACTTCAACAGGAAACTTACTGGAAGCAACGTGCGAAACTATTCTGGCTCCAAGAAGGGGATGAGAATACCCGCTTCTTTCATGCAAATGCTACTACAAGGAAGAAAATAAACCGGATAAACTTCATTGAGAAGGAGAATGGAGTGCGTGTAGAGGAGGCAGAGAGTATGGGAATAGTCGTGAAAGATTACTTCATGAAAGTGTTTGGAGAATCAGGAAGTGGGGGCATGAGCAATAGTGTTGTCAGTCCTCGTAGAGTGTCTGCGGAGCAGAATAGTGACCTGACTAAGGAGGTCACGATGGAGGAGTTTACAGAAGCTATTAAACAGATGCACCCGGACAAGGCGTCGGGGCCGGATGGTTTGAACCCGGCTTTTTACCAAAGTTTCTGGAAGATTATGGGAGGAGAGATCTTAGAGTGTTGCAAAGGGTGGCTTCAAGGAGACCAGTTCCCAGCGAATTTAAATGATACAAATATAGTTTTGATTCCAAAGAAAGAGAATGCTGCGCTTTTGAAAGACTTTAGACCCATAGCCTTGTGTAATGTGATATACAAGATTATGGCCAAGGTCCTTGCTAATAGGCTCAAAGTCATTCTCCCGGGTCTTATCTCTGAAAATCAATCAGCTTTCGTCCCGGGGAGGAACATTACAGACAATGTTTTGGTTGCATTCGAGGTGATTCATCATATGCGGAACAAGAATGGGGGTCAAGAAGGGGAGATTGCCTTGAAGTTGGATGTTAGTAAAGCTTACGATAGGGTCGATTGGGGCTATCTGAGAAGTCGGATGCAAGCTATGGGCTTTTGCAAGAAGTGGGTGGACTGGATAATGCGTTGTGTTACAACTGTTTCGTATGATATTTGTTTCAATGGGGTGACAGTTGGTCCAGTAGTTCCTAAGAGGGGTATTAGGCAAGGAGATCCCCTCTCACCATATCTCTTTCTCTTTTGTGTAGAAGGCTTATCAAATGTCCTGGATGATGCTGTGGAAAGGGGTCGAATTAGCGGGTGCCGAGTTGCCACAACAGCTCCCACGGTCTCTCACCTCCTATTCGCGGACGACAGTTTTCTGTTCTTTAAAGCGACAACAGAAGAGGTTCAAGAGGTCAAAACAATTCTAAATGAGTATGCTGCGATGTCGGGGCAAGAAATAAATTTCCAGAAATCAGGGATCTTCTTTAGCTCAAATGTTAGAAGGGATAAGCAAGCGGAATTTTCTGAGTTCCTAGGTGTTCACAATAATATTGCTAGCACCAACTATTTGGGGTTGCCTTCCCTTGTGGGTCGATCAAAAAAGAGGGTATTTAGTTATTTGAAGGAGAGAGTAAGGAAAAGAGTCCAAGCCTGGAATGCTAAGTCGATATCTCGAGCAGGGAAAACAGTGTTGTTGAGAAATGTCGCTCAAGCGATTCCATCATTTACTATGTCGTGCTTCCTGCTGCCTAAAACTCTATGCAAGGAGATTGAAAGGTGCTTTAACAACTACTGGTGGAAATCGGGCTCAACAAATCGCAAGGGGGTTAATTGGCATTCGTGGGAGAAGATGAGCATGAGCAAGAGTAAAGGGGGTCTGGGGTTTCGAAGTCTATGTGGGTTCAATATAGCGTTATTAGGGAAGCATGTGTGGAGGTGTGCTAATAACCCTCAGATTCTAGTTTCACGTATCCTTAAGGCTCGATACTTCCCTGATACGAATATTCTGAATGCTTCGAAGGGACGTAAGTCGAGCTTCATCTGGTTGGGCATCTGGCAAGCGAAGGAAACTCTTAAGGGAGGATTCAGATGGGTGATAGGGGATGGTAGAGATGTTGTAGCTACTCAGGATCCTTGGTTGCGTACTAAGGAGAATTTTCGAGTTGATGCCTCTCAGGGGTATGAGGGGCGAGCTGAGAAAGTGCACACGCTATTTCAACCTGGAACCAAGGTCTGGGATGTGGAGAAAGTGCAGAGTCTGTTTACAGAGAACGATGCCAAAGCTATTATGGCAACTAGAGTGCCCCAGTATGATACTGGTGACCGAATAGTTTGGTCCAGATCAAATGATGGTCTATATAACGCGAAATCTGGATATAAATTGTGGCATGATCTCAACAGTGAAAGCACTGTGGTGTCTCAGTCGAAGGGATGGGGCAGAATCTGGCGTATAGCAATTCCTCATAAGGTAAAAATCTTCATGTGGCGTATTTGCAGAAATAACCTCCCAGTTCGAGTTAAGCTTATTGAGAAAGGGGTGGCGATTCCCAGCAGTTGTCCTATGTGCAATGGTGAAGTCGAAAGTCTGATACACCTATTTTTTGAATGCTCTTTTACTCAAAGTTGCTGGCAACACGTGGGGGCTGCTTTAGATACGAGGGAGGTTCACTCAGTGTCAGATTGGTTTTTGCAAAAATTAGAGGAATCTCGAATGGAGGAAGCAACTCAGGTGTGCATAAGTCTGTTTGGCATCTGGTGGGCAAGAAATGAGAAAGTTTGGAATAGTAGAATGGTTTCTGCTGCCTTCGCTATGGACAAAAGTCGTGGTCAGATCAAGGAATGGAGAGAGGCCAGAAGAAAACTGCAGGAGGGCAATAGGCTTGTGCATGACCAGAATCCCCTGAGCACAGCTACGAAGTGGTCGCCACCAGAAGCTGGTCAACTCAAGATAAACGTGGATGCCTCATGGTACGCAGCAGCAGACACATTCTCTATAGGAATGGTGCTTAGAGACGATGCTGGGAAGTTTTTAGAAGGAAGAGTTATGGCCTTCCCTCAAGTTGATTCCGTGCTCGAGGCCGAGAGTGTAGGTGTCAAAGAAGCGCTGTCATGGGTGATGGCTCGAGAGGAAAGAGATGTAAGAGTGGAGTCGGACTCAAAGCTAGCAATTGATGCGATAAATGGCCAACGGGATTATGTTTTGGAAGTAGGTCATATTATTGATCAATGTAAAATGTTTCTCCACTTGTTACCAGGGGTTAGTGTAAATCACATTCGCAAGCAGGCCAACAAGGTAGCTCACGGTTTAGCTAGATTGCCTTGTATGATCAACTGCTGTAATGTCTTCATGTATCCTCCTACTCACCTAGTAGAGGATTGTATGTTTGATGCTTTGTTTTAATGAATTTGATCGTTATTTTCAAAAAAAAAAACTCGTGTTTTTAATCAATTTTGGGTAAAGCAGAAGCCAAATTATCCTCACTTTGTTATATTCCAATATTATCCTATATTTACCACTGGTAGCGTAGCATACATGAATGATATGACCAAGTATCCCTGTTTACCAGACCAATTATATTTTGTGTGGCCGAATAGACAAACATATCTCAAAATGATCTGTTACCCAAAAACTACAAAACAAATTCAAATCATGTGCCAATCTTGGCTACAGCAAACTATGAACTATCTTTCCAATTCTTTAGGGCAGGAGAGTCAGGAGTTTATCTTCCGCCACTTCAACTAAATTAAGAGGGCCCCGATTAGTTGGACAAGGAAGAATCCCCAAAAGTCTCAAAAATAAGTATGACAGTCACAAATCACAATAGGCTGTGCGCCACTCAGATGACAAAACGGAAATATTGTAAAGCAATAATACTATCCTTTCACATTACATGCAGATTTAACATTAGAGAATGACAGAGTGTCCGAGGGTGAGTCTTCACCAAATGAACATTAAACCCTACCATTACTTCAACCATTAGCCTATTACTTGTTCTTGAGTGGATTCAATCGATCCCTGAGATAATAAAGCTTAGCCCTCCTCACTTTCTTCTTGTCCAGCACTTTTATCTCCTTTATATTAGGTGAATACCTGTCATTAGCCACACAACTTGGTTAACATGTGCAGCACTATCTCGGTGAAGGTCATACTCAAAAAAGTTGGTACACAAATGTATCATAATTTCCATGTTATCATGAAATCAGAAAACTGGGCAGTAAGAAAATTTAGGTCGATATGGATCTGGTTTACATTTCATCACGTGAAAGACCAGCTGTCAGCTCACAGCTGAGACACTTGATGACACATTTGTAATTGTAATATATATAATGATCTTAGAAAGAAAGATTAACATAATTAACTTTGGAAAAATGACATAAATTTAAGCATACAATACATATATTGGTGATTGGTCTTCTGAGAAGATAATTTATTTCTAAAGAGATAGCACAACATTATCTTTGGACAAAGACCATGGATCAACTCATCAACCAGACTGAAAAAAAAAAGGTATAATGTAACTGATTACATCAGATGTCTGTAAGGGATCTGCTTATTAGTTATTTACCTCTATAAAAGTTGTCATCTCAAGTTAACAAAATATTAGGATGACAGATAATACTGTACATGCAGGAAGACAGTTCTTTAAATTTACTTACAATGGAAAGAGAGATTCAATGCCAATTCCTGTAATCAGCCTTCTTAATCTGATTGTGGTATTTAGACCAGCATTTCGCCTTGCTATAACAATGCCTTTAAGAGTTGAAATCCGTCTCTTGTTTTCAGGTGTTTCCTGTTACAGGATGTATCATAACAAAATTTATTCCATAGACCGCAAGGATGATGATGCTAATATTAATAACAAGAACTTTCCAAAATGGATTTGTTAATAAAACCAAAAATCCCTATTTAAGTACTTGGCATACCACTTTAAGCTGGATTATATAACCAGGCTTTATATCAGGTATCTCCCTTTGTGCTCTTACTTCCTCAACTGCTTCCTTGTCAAGAATCTGCAACATATAAATAAGCATCATTTGCAGATTACAAAAAGTAAACATCAACATTTCGAAAAGTACATATGTCGAACTAAAACCAAGTACAACAAAAATTCATGCCTGCATGATGTTCCTGGCTGTTTTATCTAGTCTCTTAAATTTGATGCGGGGAGAAATTTCAGTGTCAGGAGTAGAAGCATGTCGTGAAACTGAATCACTTGAACTGCTTGTTGTTATGCACCTACTAGCAATGTTTGGCGTCACTGCTGCCCACTGTAAACAACTTAAATTATAAATTTCACATAAGGCTATGACTGTATGAAGTATGATAATTAATGGTAATCATTCGATCAATCTATTTACGAGTTGCTTTTTCTATGGAACCAGGTTGGCAACTAATAACACTTTATCAAGTAAATCGGAAAGACGTACAGATGACAACTGCAAGAAGAAAACAAGTTATCAAGCATCAACTTTGTAATAGCCCAGTCCAAAATCTACTCTAACAATTAGCTTTTCCATAGTTGTTGGAAGTTAAATCATGTCATTAGTCTTGCGTTTACCTTGTAACAGTAATAACTATTGAAAAAGCATTACCAGTAAAACTTATGCATAAAGTAAATCTGGTGGTCCACTGGTCCAATACGTACAAATGGCATACACATACATTTTAGACGCGTGTGTTTTTGATTTCTATATAACACGAGACAACATTGTAAAAATCACTATTTCCCTTGCCACTTCTTCATAAAGAGAAAAACATAATAGTGTTATAAAGAGAAAAACATAATAGTGTTAATACAATACCGTAGCTTCTCTGAACAATGTTCTGGTACTAGTTGGTCAAATACACTAAACACTTCAAAAATTAGATTAACCAAGAGTGTGCAAATAGTCAAATACATATCTAATAATACTTCTATACTTGCTTAAGTCAATAATATCTATTGACCATAGACCATGTCGGCTGTACTAGCCCTTAAGCGAAATAGCGTTAATACAATACCGTAGCTTCTCTAAACAATGTCCTGGTACCAGTGGGTCAAATAAACTACGTACCTCAAATATTAAACTAAAAAGAGCGTACAAAGACATGTCTAATACTACTTCTCTGCTTGCCTAAACCAATAACTGTCTATTGACTCTTTACCAAGTTCTTTATACAAGCACATAAGTGGAACGCACAAGACATCTAACTAGTACGGTACCAGGACCGCAGCCTAACAAGTGGAATTCAAAAGGCATCTAAATCATGTGCCAACACTCGCTTGTCACCCTCAACTTTCCAATAAAGGATAAATCCATTATCAAGAACCAATATCGTATACTCATCGATAAAAAGCACATTGTCCAGCACAAGCTTCTCTGGGGGCTATATGCACATAAAAACACATTATGAGCAACTAAATCAGTTATCATCACTCTCCTCGCCAATGGCAGAGCAGACCCAATTAATACGGAGGGCTACACCCTCCTCTATATCTTAGCCTAATTATAAGTGTTTAAGTCCAGGCTCAAATGGCAATAAAAAAATTATAACACGAGTCTGATTAAGGTTCGATAATATTCTGAAGCTATATAATCGCAGTAAGAACTAATTATGCAAATTCGATAGTAGCGAAAGCTATATATGAAATCAGGGCTTACACGAGATAACAGTTGTGCAGGATAATTATTAGAAATGCTACCAGTGTTTCCAATACGAGATAACAGTTGTGCAGGATAATTATTAGAAATGCTACCAGTGTTTCCAATTGATAGAAAATCAACAAGTTTTGGATTGGTAACAGAAAGTCTCGTGACCGATCGAAGTTTCCCCAAAAGGGATTGCATTTCTAGGGTTCAACAACTCTGCAATTAAGAGAAACGATGGATATTAATAACATTAAGCAACCAATATAAGAAGCGAAATACACACACACACAGAGAGAGAGAGAGAGAGAGAGAGAGAGAGAGAGAGAGAGAGAGGAGCTAACCAGGCTTAGTATGCAATTTTTGTACGAATTAAGGGGGGGGGTTGAGATACGAAATGGAGAGGGTGATTGATGAAAAGCCCTAATTTGGGTTTATGATCTCAAGTTTCGTTGACGATAACGCCCCCGCTATTTACCTACTAGGCTACTACTTACGCTAGGATTTGCGAGTACAGCAAAAATGTGAAAATTTATTATTTTATGATATAATTTTCGAATAATTAATTTTTGATATAATGATCAGTGATTATATTTTGCAATACATTTGAACAAAAATGAAATATTCACATTTTATGAAATATTTTATCTTATTAGAATTGGATTCTACGAAAATTTTAATTTTGTACAAAAATAAAATATTCACATTTTATGAAATATTTTATCTTATTAGAATTAGATTCTACGAAAATTTTAATTTTTTTTGAGATCATACAGACCATTCTTGTAATCATTTATCATTCTATCAGTTTCCATCTTATGATTGAGACTCGAATTCAAATATTGGTAATTCTGTTTTTTTTTTTTCACAAAGATAAAATGTTTCATTAAATTGAACAAACACACAGCCAAGACAACCCCCAACTGGTGGTACAATCAGGTTGAAAAACAAAGGCAAGCTAAAACACTTAGCTGATTTATTTCCTGATCGTTTGAAAACACTACAGATCTAAAAAAATTTGTTAACTGAAAATGAAAACAAAGACAACCCAATAAATCCAAATTGTACCAACATCCCTGAATACAGTGTATACAGTAATATTACAATTGACCTTAACACATAAAAACCATTGGTAGCCCATTGTTCAGGTGGATCACCTCAGCTATCTACTTGCCGGGAACCAGCTATAGACTTGCCGTAAGTAAAAACTCCCCAAGGATGAACACAATCATGTTGTGAAAGGTGAGCTCTTGCAATAATCAACACTGCCCCAGCTTCGATGCGAACTTTCCAGATCTCTCGAGATATCAATTGAGACATTTTCGGAGTACGGAAATAACATAACCAAATACACCAAAACATATTAACATATACAAAACACTCCAAAGGGAGAGACCACTCCAAACGGAGAGACATACTACAATTCGAAAAATCAAAGATCTCGGATTGACACCAAATTTTGATATGATGTTAAGCAGGAGATTTTGAGTTTAAGAAATGTATTTATTTGATATTTCGAGTTCTAAATCGCAACAAATCTGAAAAAGAACTCGAATGGGATTTTTCGAAATTTTTGGAAAAATTCCGATTTGTGGAAGAAATGAAAGGGATTTGAGAAGGTGGAGGAATTCTTGGTTGGAGAAAGATGATGGAAGAGGAAGAAGAGCCTCCGGCCGGTGGATAAACCACAGCCGGAGGGAGACAACTGACTGGAAAAGACTAGCTTTTAGAAAAGTGGAAGGAGACGAGAGAGAGAAAAGATCTTCTGTGTATGCAAAAGCTTTTTTCCAACCACTATTGACTTGCACTAATTAGTAGATCTTTTGTTGATGAATCAAGGCAAGTCCTCCAAGTCCAATGAAAGTAAACATATCCGAGTATTATTCCAATAAAAATTTATATTAATGTGATATATGAAATCTAATTTTAACCATTTATTCACATATTTTATTTTCATTTATTCATCTCCTCTTCATTTTTATCTTCAATCACCACTTCTGACACGTTCGGTCATCATCTCCGGCCACCACCAATAATCACCAACAAACAACAGTACACAAAAATTATCACAATTAAACTATAATTACCAATGTTAAACAAAAATCGCCTAAATCAAATTAATAAATTCACCACACCCACCACTTCCTGCCACCATTTTTTTTAATAAGTAAGCGTATATGCCTTACAATAAGTACTTATTCTCAATAAATTTTAGGGTAAACGAGAATCGAACCCAAAACCTGGAACGACAACGACGAGAGATAAGCTCTAATCACTTCAGATATCTCATCGCACACTTCAGCCACCATATTTAATCCCCACATTTGATCACTGCTTATAAATCATGGTATTACATACAAAATTCACTCTGTTTGAGTAAAAATAATTGAACTAAATGAAAATCTTCACAAATACCACATCGTTACCACCAATCACCACCTTTACTGTCATCACCACCACCATCATCATTCTCAAACCACCTCTATTGTATAACCACTGAGTACATAAAATCAACACAAATCAGCAAAAAAATGTTGAAAATCACCACCTACATGATTTTAAAATCTAAATACGATATCTTGATTTTTAAAGATCTGATGCTCATTCGTTGTAGTGCGACTGTGAAATATTTTTGTGGATAATCCGAAAAAAAGAGATAAAATGTGTGAGAGAGAGAGAAAGCGAAAGAGAAAGAATGGTGGCGATCGGAGCTTCGTGGTGGTATTGATGGTGATGACCGGAGTTTCGTGGAGGTAGTGGCGACAGTGGCCGGAGTTTGACGGTGATGGTAGTGGTGATGACGGCCAAAGTTTAGCGATGATGGTGATGTCGATGACTTAAGGTTGGTGGTGGTAGGTAGAGGAGGATGAAGGAGGAGATAATGACAAAATATTAGATCTAAATGTATGGCTAAGATTAAAAGTAATTTTAAATATGTTTGATCAAGATTATATCTCATATCTCATCATAACAGAGGTTCTCATTTGAACAATTAACACCAAATATATCTTTAAAGTAAGTTTCCTGTGAGAACACCCTTAAAAATAGAACTATAGAACTTAAGACTCAAAAAAGGATTTTAAATTCTTTTTACTTATTTTTACGATATAATCACATATTTACATTTAATTGTCATTATATAATTTTAAAAATCAAAATTTGATACATTAATTAAAAATTGAAAAAGATTTATGGATATTTTCCAAACTTTTTAACTGAGATTCAAAAATCGATTCATGAAATTTATGAGATTATAAACAAATTCTTAAAATGTTTGAGATTCAAAAATAGATTTTCATTTTTTAATAATTTTTTTGATATTTACAAATAAATTATTATTATTTATAATTAACTTTTTGAAAGCATCGTAAAGATAGAAAAATATTTATATTTTTTTAAAATTTTAAAATTAATTTTTGAAAGTGGTTCTCTCATTTTATTTTTAAGAGGGTTCTTCTTGAACCCCTGCCTCTATATCTATATATTATAAATTAATAAATAATTCATTTTATGGTTTGATATCCATGTTTAGATTTGGATAAAATCCATATCCATTATTTGGCCCATAATTATCTATAAAAAATTTGATTACAAATTTAAATATCATTAATATTTTTTAGTATTTTTGATAAGTTAAATTTGAATAAATCTTTTAAATTAGATAATCTCATTAATATTATCTCATAAAATTATCACATCTTATTTGAATAAATCTTTTAATATTATCACGTAAAATTTATAATGAACAACTAATTATTTTTATTTTTAGATGTATTTATTATAATATTTAAAAAGTGCATTGTATTAATATTATTTATTTCAAAAATTACATTATTTGATCTTTAATACAAAAAAAATTATTTAGGTATTTTATTATAATTACATATCATAATTATATTAAATAAAATTTTAAATTATCATATGCGCAGCACGGGCTATAATCTATTTAAATAATTTGTTCTCAATAGTATTGTAATTTGAGAATTCGAAGATAATTTATTGGTGAAATTTATATGAATGTAAGTGATTCATTATTAATTGTATTGTAACTAATTACTCCCTCCGTCCTTTTCATTTGTTATCACTTTTTTTGTCACTTTCTGGCATGCATTTCAAGGTGGATTTTAAGGATAATTTCATAACTTGTTTTTAAAATTTTCTTTTTTTTGTATAAAAATAGGATTGTTCCATTTTTATGCAAAAAAGAAAATTTCAAAAATAAGTTATGAAACTATCCTTAAAATCCACCTTAAAATGCGTGCTAAACATCCTATTTTGAAATGATAACAAATCAAAAGGACAGAGGGAGTAGATGATTACATGTGACATTTAAAATTTGTTTAAAGAACAATTTAGGATCTTTAGCATTTTTCATATATTTATAGTTATTAATATTATTAAGTTAAAACAATCAAGTAATGGTAATTAAATAAAATAATTAAATAAGGCAATTACCGTACCAAAAAACAGGTACCAAAACTTTTAATGTTTCTGCTATTATGTAATAGTATAGATAGATATACTAGATTCTATCCCGTGCAAAGCACATGTTACTTTTATTGTTTTATTATTTAAATACTTACATTTTTTTAAAGTTTTTTAATTTGTATTTACTTTTATTATTTTACTAAAAAACTTATATATTTAATATCATGTGTGATATATTATTAAATCTTAATTTTATAAATTGGTTATTTGTAATTTCTGTACATGCATATTATAAAATAATTAAAATTTTATTATTGAATATTTTTATTAGTTTTTTTAGTTAGAATATTTTATTATTTACATTTTTATTTTTTGTTATTCTGATTCAATAATATTTATTTCAATTTTTATTAATTCTCTATAATATCATATATGGATGTATTATTAATATATCATAATTTCATTAATTGATTACTTATATTTTTATTTAAGATACTTGCATATTATAAAAAATATTAGAATATTATACTTGAATATTTGTTATTAGTTGTATTTTTATTTTTAATATTATTAAATAGAAGTATTGTATATTAGAATTGTTTTTACTTACCTTTTTTTAGCATCGTGGGAACCGGTGACGACCAAATCCGAGTAATTCGGGTTCGAATCCTGATTTGACTCGTTAATAACGAATATTGTTCGTATTCGTATAAAAAACGAGCGAATTTGAATGTATTGTGAATAATAAACATAATGTATTGTGAATGCTCGTTGTTGGAGTCTGTTGGGTCTATTTTTCAGTATCAGGTAGAAGAAATACAATATGTTGGCGACTCCCAAACTCGAAGAACTGTCAACTACAATGTTTGCTTCGTGAAAGAGATTGGTGAAGATTATGAGGTAAGATGTGGTTGTCGTATGTTTGAGTTTCGTGGGATAATATGCAGGCATATTGTCAAGGTACTTCTTATTAAGCAAAATATGTTTACAGTTTCAAGTAAGTATATTTTAGGGTTAAATATCAAATTGGTCACTGAATAACTTGACATATCTCATATTGCATACTGATAAATTCGGGGTCTCATTTAAAACACTTTTAAAGATATAAATATCAAATAGATACCTTCAAAATGTACTCGAAAAGTGAAAGTAATTTTTCATCAAGTTATACGTATTTTTCTTAAATGCTACTTTAACCAAATGAAATATTATGAATTCTTGTATTTTTAATAATATATTTAGATTTTAAGAAATTTATTTACTATTTAATTTTAATTAAATCAAAGAAAATAAACATAAAATTAAAAATAAATAGTAAATTAATTTCTTAAAATCTAAATATATTATCAAAAATGCTAGAATTATTAACCTTTCATTTGATTATGGTAGCATTCAAGAAAAATGTGTAGAACTCAATGAAAAATTATTTTTAGTCCCTGAATACATTTTAAAAGTATCCGTTTGATATTTATGTCTTTAAAAGTGTTTAAAATGAGACCCCGAATTTATCAATGTACAATCTAACATATTTCAAGTTATTCAGTGATTAATTTGATATTTAACCCGCTTTGAGATCGGGATTAAATTGTTTGCAATGATGATGTTGCGAAGCTTTGAAATCTTGAACTGCAAACATTTTAGAACGAAGTGCATGTTTGACTATGCATCTCAATATGGCTGTAACAGATTTTATATGAAAATTATTTTTCTAAAGTCATAATAAGTAAAATAAATGATCAGTACGTTTTAAATTATTCGAAATAATAATACTTGCGTTGCAATTATTTATTTAATTTAAAAATTTTAGGGATAATAAATTATTTCGTCCTTCAACTTTATGCTGTTTTTGGTTTAGGTCCCTGAACTATGAAAAATAATATACAGATACCTAAACTTTTAAAATTTCTGATTGACATCCTTCCTTTCGCGAAATGAAGTGAAAATTTAACATGTTAATCTTCGAGTGATTATAAGAACATGGGTGGTGAAAATTTTCGATTTCGAATTCACTAACATATAGAAATCTGTACTTTAATTTCAAGAACACGAAAAAAAACTTACTAAAATCTGCAGATTTGCATATGTTAGTGAACTCGAAATTGAAAACTTTCACCACCCATGTTCTTATAATCACTCGAAGATTAACATGTTAAATTTTCACTTAATTCCGCGAAAGGAAGGATGTCAATCAGAAATTTTAAAAGTTTAGGTATCCGTATATTATTTTTCATAGTTCAGGGACCTAAACCAAAAACAGCATAAAGTTGAAGGATGAAATAATTTATTTTCCCAAAATTTTAATATACAACCTTTGGTGCATATGCTACAACTTTGCATACATTCCCCTTGGCCCTTGCCCCTTGCCATGTTAAATTCAACTTGCATGCATGTGGTTCTTCCAAGGTCTTTTTGGCACTTCAAATCTGGTGAAAAGGACCCTCTGCTTTTTAACCAACTATCAAATGAGTCTTTTAACTGTAACAGAATCTAACCTACCTTGGATTCAAAAAATCTGTCCAAGTTAAAACAATCAAAAAAATAAATCACTAGTAGTTTGTTGGGATATTTTGTTTAATTCAAACATATATCCTGTTATTTTAGTTATGGAAATAAAGTGTTGATAGGTCAACATGATTTAGAGATAAGATAAGATAATATGTTTATCTTGAGCAGCAAGAATAAGATAAGAGATAAGATGATATCAAATCATCGTTCTTATCCATAGTTTGTAATGGTTAGTTTTTCCTATTTAAACAATGTAATCCTATTATTTTCATATCAATGAGAAGATGAGTTTTCCTCTCGGTTAAACACTCGGTATACGTATTCTTAGTTTGTTTCTTACATAGTTAAATAAAACAAAATCAGGTAAGGAGAGCCCACATAATGTTGCAAATAAATTAATATAAAGGAGGTGATTAACTGATTATACATTCATTCACACTCATTCATCTGCCAGTTATGTGCCAGTCCAGTTTCAAAAATATTCCTTTTTTTATATATCTCTTATCATATTAGTGCTGTAAAGAACACCTCTGTCAGCACTTGTGAATCATAGCATAAAGTGACTAAGATATCGCCAATCCAGTTGATTCATCATTCTCATCTAGTTTGATAAATATTTCGGTTTTTAGCATCGAAAAAAAAAAGAGATAATTTTCAGTATGATGCAAGACCAGATGGGAATTCCTGCTTGTTTTTCATCAGGGGAAAGGCTCGGTGATGATTCTCGTGCAGTAACTAGGTCGGGCCAGAGTGTGTTCATGTCTGCATACAGGACTAAAATCGCGGATCAGTGTCGTTTGATCACAATTACATGGTGCAAGAATTTGTTACTCCATGGCCTCTCTGTTTCAGTTGAAGGGCCAGATGGAGATAGCCACTATACATGTAAGGTTGAGGTGAAACCATGGTGCTTTTGGAAGAAACAAGGTTCGAAGCGGTTTTTAGTGGATGGTAAGCCAGTTGATATTTTCTGGGACCTTAAGGCTGCAAAATTTAATGGTGAAACAGAACCAAGCTCAGAGTATTATGTTGCTTTCATATGCGACGAAGAGGTTGTGTTACTTCTTGGAGATTTAAAGAAAGACGCATATAGGAAAACTGGATGCAGACCAGCTCTGATTGATCCCATATTGGTTTCGAGAAAGGAGCATATGTTTGGAAAGAAGAAGTTTCTTACGAGAATAAAATTCCATGAGAAAGGTAGATTTCATAATATATCAGTTGAGTGCAAGAACAAGAGACACAACAGTGGCAGCAATTCTTTAAATGGGATTGATGTAGAAATGGAAATAAAAATAGATGGGCATTTAGTCCTTCTTGTCAAGCATCTTCAATGGAAATTCAGAGGTAACGAATGGATTCATCTCAACAAAGTAAGAGTAGAATTATATTGGGATGTTCATGATTGGCTTTTTAGTCCTGGTTTAAGACATGCATTGTTTATCTTTAAGCCAAGTTTATTATCCTCCTCCTCATCATCATTAAAGGCCTCATCTCCACCATTTTCGTCGTCTTTGACATCAACACCGTTGTCGTCGAAAACGGGCAGTTGTGATTCGACCGAAGGTATAGATCATGGAAGTACCGGATCATCAGAGTTTTCCTTGTTTCTTTTTGCTTGGAAGGTTGAATAAGAGATGGAATATGCCAAAATGTTGTATTATCACCAGACAAAGAATGGTTGGAACAACAAATGAGATTAGTGATGGGCCATTATGGAGTGTGGTGAGGATGAATATTGGGTTGAGATTGGGAGAAAGCACATGGGAGGGAGTGGGACATGAGAATGAGGTCTGGAGTTAGTTACAGCTGGGCATAATATACAAGTTGGCAAGCATATATGGACAATGCACACTGTAGCACCTCACATGCATGCTTCATATTCTTTTATTTCCCCTGATTTATATCCTCTGCTTCTGTCTCCTGATCTTATCTTGATATATGAGCATTTTTTATTTTTTTTTGAAACTATCTTGATATATGAGCATTTGTCTAGTATACATAATTGTTAATACATATACATGTTATATTCTGCTTTTGTTTTGCTTTTTTCAGAAAAAAAAAAGTTCAAAAATATATACTTCTTTGAAAGACTGAAATTACTGCAAATGTACTTGCTGCAACTTGTAAGGGTTAAATGAGTGAGGAACTGAGGATGATGAAACAATTAACTAAAGAGCTTGCACTCAAGCATTAGTTCAAATTACTTTCTTTGTAGTTGTGCTATATCGGTGCTTCATATAATAGTCTTAGATTTCGCCTTCGATATCGATGATAGGCAGAAATTTTAAAACAAAATTGTTAAGTTGCAGAAATAAAAAATTTATATAAGAAGCTACTGCATGTTAAAATTTCAAGGCTTTGAAACTGTAAGCTGGTTCATTCACATATATATTGTTTTTTGTACAAGTAGGTTTATATGTCTTACAATGAGTATCCGGTCTCAATAAATCTCGGGATAAGCGAGAATCGAACGCAGAACTTAGAACGACAAGAGATAAGTTCATTGACATATATTAATTTTAATGAAATTTACCGTAAATCTGTAATATATTGTCACCTGCTGTGTCTTGCCTTTTTTTAGTACAAGGAAGAAAAAGGAGAAAATTACATAGCCAAATGTGAGACTGCTGAGCAGTGAAGACTATGTTGTCAATTTGTCATTATGATTCTTTTATCTTTCACTCTCCAGCGTTTGGCATCTATAAAATGGATTAATTATCTTCACTGAACTTGATCAACCTGGGAAGTATCAGATTGAATGGATGTTGTTATGTGTCATGCTCTTATAACATGTGAGTAACACAAAGTTAGGCTCAACTCTGCTCACAAATGAAACAACTTGCGGACATAGATCTATGTTTCGGTTCAAATGTTACGGACTCTAAAGAATCCAAATTATGAACTATGGAATTTTATTAATCACCCAGGATTAATTTCATTACACATAGGCGGATATACCTTGATGCATGGTGTGTCCTAGGACACACCATTATTTGTGAAAAAAACTTTTTTTTTTTTCGTATTATGCATATCAAGTTCTACTTCATCTCTCCAACTTGTTTATCTCCATCCTACATTCTCCACTCTCCATATTCAATTTTTTGTAATTTAATAAGAAAAATACTAGGGAACCCAAAATTTGTCCCAAATGTTTATGTGTTATGTGTTTAGTAGGTAACATTCTATTCTATTTATTTATTTGTTTCTCTACAATTCTATTAAAAACTCTTGTCTCTCTATTGTCTCATTGAATTTGCATGATTTAGTTGAAAAAAATCCGCGCGAGTTTTAGGTCCGTCACTGAGTGACACACCATGTTCGAAATCCTGTATCCGCCACTGGATTCGACTACTAGCAGAATAACACATGTTAACTCGGCACCAGTTCATTATGATATGTGAAAATAGATAGAATTTAATTATTTTTAATGGTTCCGATAGCAACTTCCAGGTCCGCCACAGCTTTTTGATTGATCCTTCTCTACCATTTCTGCAAGTCCTAAAGTTAAGGTCTACTGCTTTGCTACTAAGGAGACTCGTGGAGGTTAAGATGGAGCGATGAATTTGATCTTCCAGTCTCTAATCCAAAAACCAGCTCTTAAGCATAGCTTGAGCAACACAACATCCTCCTATCACTAATCAGTCTCAAACATATCCAGACTTTGAGTTCAAAGACAGTGTGTGGATAGATTTGAGACTTTTGAAAATATGGTTTGCCATTTAAGAATATTGATTTTCTTCACATTTGATCCGCTTCGATTTGTTTCACCTCTATTCGCTCCTTTAATATATTTCTCATGGGGGTAATACTTATTTTATATATTACGCATTTCTCATAGGGGTATTAAAGAGATATTTTTTATATTACGCATGTGTGAATTGCATAACAGGTTCCTTATTTTTGTGTTACGCATGTGGTAAATGCTTAACATGTAGAGAGATATTTTTTTTTTGTTACGCATTTAAAAAATGCGTAACTCGCTGGTAGTTCTGGCCTCTCGTTCCGCCAACTGTTATTTTGGTAAAAACTTAATAAAATTATGGTAAATATGTCATTCTTTCATAGAAAAACGCAACTGGGGTGATACTATTATACAACTGTCTTGTTAAATCTACCAAAGTTGCTGGTTTTGGTCCCTTGGGAACCTTTGTAGCCTTCCAAGCCATTTTGACAAAACAGAAGTAAACTTCTGACTTTTAAGATTTAGACTAGCTAGCCATTCTTCTTGTTATTTGATACAATAACATGCTGATGTGAGAGCTGTGGCACAAGCAGGATCACTCGGCAACATGGAGTCAATTTTTGAATTAATTTATCAAGAATACAGTGAAGGAGATCGACGATTCGACCCCATGACCTTTGTCGCTTAATATCTGTAGTCCTAGAAGAGGCAGAGCTTCCATATGTCTTGCAGGGCCATGAAAATTACAGTTAAATTTTAACTGTGAAATAGAGAATTGCTCTATTACTACTTGTAATCAAGTAGTAGTTTAATAGTTGCTTATAAATGTTGTTATTCTAATACTCCCTCCGTCCCTTAATGTTTTTCCTGTTTTGACTGGACACGTTTGCCAATGCACACTTTTAAACGTTTATATCTTGAATTTCGTATTAGTATTAAATATAAAAACTTCACTGTATTAAAGTACTCATAAATACGAATCCAACAAGATCACTCATGACTATATTATTTGGTCTTATAGATTATGAGTGAATTAGTAATTTATCTCATGTTATGAACAGTCCCGACATATGAAATAAGAAAAATAATACGGGACGGAGGGAGTATTTGATAGAGTTGTACTTGTAATTTTTGAATTACACAAGTGCTAATATCAAATTTAAGGATTAGTAAAGAAAGCTTAAAACATGATAGTGAGATGTACGGTATTAGTACGGTTTGTAGATATACATGTGAATTTGATTTAGCTCACATTCACGTAACAATTTGGTTCAAAATTTGTGCGAGAGGTTTAAAATCATTAATCTTGATTGTAGGGTTTACTTATTGCAATCAAAAATTTGTAAATTTTTGAAATCAACAAAATTTTCTACGTGAGTTTGAGTTTGTGCATAAATCATACAGTAACTCATATATTTCAAAGACATTGCACCTGAAAATCTGCAAGCGACAAGGATCGTTTTTGTTGATAGGGACAACAATATCCTTCAATCCAAGTTTGCTGACGAGGGAGGGTCTTACCAACATTTAAGGAAAATTTGTCGAAACGATATCCCTCGATCCAAGTTTGCTGACGAGGGAGTGTCGTAGAATAGTTATTTAAAGTCGATGTACTTTCGGTTCGGGATATTGACAAAGGAAAATGCTAGGTACTCCAAATTGGTACCCAAATTTTTTTCCAAAATACACATGTCATTATCTGAATGGTTATAATTACAATGGGCCCGCCAGGGTCATATAAATCCCACCAATTAAAATTTTCCATACATCCAACTCATCAATGCCACATCATTTGGGAGCATTTTTTGGGTACCAATTTGGGGTACCTAGCACTACCCATTGACAAATCAATGCAGCAGTTTAGCACTAATTTTTAAGGGAAATGCTATGTTCCCCAAATTTTTCTCCCAAATTCCTTTCCCAAATGACATGGCAAGTAATTATTGGTTATAATTATAATGGGTCCGTCAGGGCCATCCAATTAAAATATCCCAACATGCCACATCATTAGTGCCACATCATTTTGGAGCAATATTTGGGTACCATTTTTTGGTACCTAGCTGTTATAGGGAGAATATTGTATAACAATATTTATGGAGGTTGCTGGATTTGCGGGGCAAAATACGGATATTTTGCTATAAGAAGAATTGGGATTAGGATTTCTGTGTTTAGAGGTGGCTGATCTTGTCTATTGAAATTCAGTGGTGAACTGTTTCTCATGCTTTACAAGATGCCTACGTACCCTATTTATAGGGATCAAGCCATACGTAGTTCTCTTAGAGAAGAAGTTATCTAGATGGGCTAGGGTTTCTATGGGCTCGGCTTGGCCCAAATCCACTAGTCGTCTTCTTGGGTTGTTTTTCTACCCATTTATTCTGTCCATGGCCCATGAAGGGGAACCCGCAGCTTGTATAATGCTATAATTATCTTTACTGGTGATACTGACTAGATGGCCTCGCATGCGACCTCGCTGGGTCTGGCCATGCGAGGCGATCCTCAATGTATGGAGATAACCTACTTATGCGACCTCGCTGGGCCTGACCATAAGCCTTCGTAATAACATGCTAGGCCACGCTGGACCTCTAGGCCTCGCTAGACCTCGTGAACCGCGACCCAGCTACTAGGGCTCGCTGGCGATCCCAATGTATAAAAATAATATAATGAATCCTCTTATGATGGCGAACTTTAATGACCCATTCTTCATCCATAGGCCCATTATGTGTGATACACCGATATTTTAGCCCATTTGGCATGTTTAGGACTTATGCCAAATTCAGGCATAACAACTACCCCCGAGTCCATATTGCCATTAGAAATGCGATGTGGACTCAAAGAATGTCTTCTAGAAAATTGAATGCGAGGCCAAGGCCCATTATTAATTACTCCTTTATGGGCTCTCATCGTAGGCCCAATGAATTTGAATAGCTGCTAACAGCTGGCGCGTCTCTAGATCTGGTCACAGTTGCTGAGATGATGACACGTGTAGCACATCCACCTCTCTCCTTACTACTATATAAACCTCAAATTTCAAATCATTTGTCACTTTCCTTATTAACATCATACCGAAGTGCTGCCAATTTGCTCCCGGATCAAACAGAAACCCAGCTCGCTATCAATCAAGAACGAGGCCAATCTTTCTCAAGATCTTCAACCTTTCTTCATCAAAAAGTAAGTTTCTCTCTCTTGTTCTTCATTTGAATGCATGTGTAGCTCGTAAATTTGTAAATATTTGATGAAAATTACATGTTATGCGAGCCTGATTAATTGCGACCCCACACACTTAATTTCACGCTGCGATCCCTGCCTCGCTAGACTGAAGAGCGCGACCCCTTTAATAGGTAGACATACGATCAACAATATAATTAATGTGCGACACACTCTAACCTTCGTGAGTGGAGTGAGGACACTTAGAACTTTCTCTTTAGACATTTTTTCTTCTTTAAACTTCTTTGATATTCTGTAAGTGCACACACTAATATTCCACCATCTTTTCAGATGTCTAGCGATAGCTCAAGGACTCCTTCACCTCTCCCTCACATTTCCATTAGCGAGCAAGCGGCCGCGAACATTGCTAAGGCCACAAGTGCAAGCACTAACTCCTTCAGACTATACATGGATCCTCAATGGTCCCAGGAGGAATTTACCCGAGAGACCCCTCTAACAACATGGAGAACACGACGACCTTCCACCTCGCAGAGCCATTCTATTGATTTCCCTTCGAGCTCGATAAACCCAGCATCTATAACCGTTCCCCCCTCCTCAGTTCAAGGCGAGGTCGACAAGCTGTTGAAGAAAGGTCAGGAGTTCTTTGCTAACGTCCCCAAACTCCTTTCTCCTCTCAACAAGAATCTCCTCAACATAAGCCCCATAGTATTGACCAGCACTTCATCAATAGACTCTCTTGGTCATGCTTACTACGAGCTCGAGGGTGAAGGTGATAACGAGGCAAACTCTGATGACTCGGATTACGAAGAACCTAGCTCTGATGATGGCGGCCTAGATGAAGTGGCCAAGGTTGTTAATTTCGAAGATTACAACTACGTTCCTGAAGCTTCCCCACGACCTTACATACCGACCCCTCAACCGGAGCTAGAGGGTACCATTTATGTCGGAGGACCTCGCCCTGAGGACATCCCACTAGGCTAAAAAATAAGACCAGGCCAGCCTCGCATTCTAGCTTGCAAAGACCTGTCATCGACCCTGAATCTAGAGTCCTTGTCCAAGGCTGTTGATACATTCAGACCGGAGGGCAAAATCATCCTCCCCAAGCAAGCAATGCGATGCTATCATTTCAATTACGAGGAAAATGGCGGCAGGGTGCCTCGAATGGTTCTGACCTCTGCTATGATGAAAATAGGCATCTCCTCGCCTCTTCACCCTTTCATCAGGGATGTCTACGAGACGTATCATCTAGCCCCCATCCAGATCAATCCTAATGGCTATAGGGCCATGATTTCTTTGTATATTCTTTACCACAAGCTTGGATACCCTAAACTTGATGCAAGGACCATGGGCTACTTTTTGCAACTGAAGCGATGTGGAGCTTCAGACTTTGGCTACGTGTATTTCTCCGTGTGGCCGGAGTTTAACAAGAAAGACCTGTATCATAGTGCACCCAGCAATGCGGGCCCGTGGAAGGGACCTTACCTTTATATCCACGAGGTGCCCAGAGTAAAAACATCCTTTAACTATCTTCCTGTAGGCCAAGTTCGAACCGTCTTAAAGGGCGAAGAGAAACAACGTGCCGATGATGTGCTGAAAACACCTCGCGAAGATAAAAATATACGAACACTCCTTACTCTAGAGAATTTAATCGAAAGCGGATTCCTAAAGGAGGGGATCGAGCTTCCTTCTGAGGCGGGGCCTTCAAGTGCGAGGAAGGCCTCGCGAAAGAGAAAAGTGCGAGAGGAGGCCTCGTCCTCTAAAGTGGTAGTGGAAGAGAGTAAGAATACTTTATACTGCAGTTCAATAACTTCTTTATTGTTTTTGCATCTTTACTTTTTATAATGATTATCTCTAACTGCCTTCCTCTCCTCTTTTTTTTTTTAGGTATGTCAGGAAGAAGTCGCAGACCCCCTTTCTGCTCAAAAAACAAGGAGGCCCCTGTTGAAAATCCTACAGCCACTCCATCCAAGAAGAAAAACGATCTTCCTCCTCCTCCCCCTGCATCGACAACCGTCCAGGTCGCTCCTCAACCTCCTCAAACGACCCCTGAGCACGTTCCAAAAAAGCGTAAGACTGGTTCTCTGCCTCAGGTAACAAAACCTGCTGATACAACACTAGTACACCATCTATATGCTAAGCATGGATACACTCATGCTACTGAAGAGGAGTGCACTGAGTGGGTGGGGGCCGAGCTAATTGAAAACTCTAAGGCGGTTTCCAAATGCCTAGCTGAGGGCTTCATTCGTCAAGCCTCGCATCTGCGCGAGCTAAGATGCGTTGTCTCGGCTAATGAGAGGTTGGAGAAAGAGGTCAAGTCCCTGAAAGCCAAGGCTGAGGAAGAAAAGAAGCTTATGGCGGAGAATTACAAACGAATCCTGAAGACTGAGACAGCGACCCTCCAGTCCGAGCTCAAGAAAATTAATGATGAAAAAGCAGCCCTCCATAAGGGTTTGAACGAGGCGGAGCAACACGAGGAGGAACTGAAGAAGACTCACATGGAGGAGCTAGCGAAGCTGAAGGAGGAGATCACTGCTGCCCAAGTCAACCGGGAGGACATCGAGGAAGCCGCCCAAGCTGATTTTATGAAGAGCTTCATCAGGAAGGTTCCTGATTTTGACTGGTCGCAGCTTGGTCCTAGAAATGCTGAATTCGCTGCCGATCTCCGTAAGGAAATCGAAGAAGAAGATGCCAAGAAAGCGGCCATACTTGCTAGTGAAGCTGCTAAGGTTAACGCTGCCAACCAGGAGAAACCCAGCGAAGCTGCTACATAATTTGCTACACTATTCTGATAAATTTTGAACTAGGGACGCGGACACCCTTTGAATGTCTCGCAAGCTGTAATATTCTTTTGATACTTATCCTGATAACTTTATGAAGTATGCTGGGTTCGCATGGCGACCTGATAAATATTGATAACTTTGCTGATGGTAATCTCATGATAATTACTTGTCTTCATTCCTTCATAAAATGTCTTTGCTTTAGCTTTATAGATAGCTTGCCTTCTTTTTCTGAAATACTAACGAAGCTATTGGCCTCGCAGCTGCGAAGCTTTCCTTGTAGAATTTGTAGTAGTTTTTTTTTAATTTTGCTTAATCTTCAAAGTGGACCCTGTCTCTTTGGAACCAAGACTTGCGTTGCCTTCCTTGCGAGGTCGCAGATACGATCCGGAGATTGAGGTCGCACCTTGACTTCTTTTTCTTTGAGGAGATACTTCTAAACTTTGAAGACATTCCCTCAGGTCGCAATAAGTGCACGCTCGTGACCTCGTTAACCTGAGGGGTGTTCGGCCTCGCATACGCTGTGCTGGCCTAGTCCTGAAAATTTTTAACACTGACAAAAGAATAAAATTGCACAACTTTTTTGGAGAACAAACTTCATATATAAATACTAGGGACAAAGCCCAACTTTCATTACATCATAACGAGGAGGTGTCTATATGATTACTACCCCCGAGTACTTTGTATGAATTTATTCATGCTAAGTAGTAGTAGATGGAGACCACCAGGAGCGAAGCTTCTACTGGTAGTATTTTCTCAAATGTTCTGCATTCCAGGCTCGTGGCATGACCTTATCATCCATGTCAGTTAGATAATAAGTCCCTTCATTGATGACACCATAAACTTTATAGGGCCCTTCCCAATTGGCTCCAAAGACCCCATGGGACGAGACCTTAGTGTTAGGCATCACTCTCCTAAGCACCAAGTCCCCCACGCGAAGATGTGGCACGCGAACCTTTCCATTATAATACCTTGCGGCTCGCCTTTGATAAGCTGCGAGCCTAAGCTAAGCCTCTTCTCTTGACTCTTGAATCATATCTAAGTAGAGCCTGTGATTGACCTCGTTTGACTTGGGGTCGTAATGTTCCCTTCTGAACGAGCCTGACCCTACTTCCACGGGCACCATGGCCTCGCACCCATATGTCAAAGAAAATGGAGTCTCGCCTGTGGTAGACCTTGGGGTCGTGTTGTATGACCACAAGACCTTTGGTAGCTCCTCGGGCCAATTACCCTTACTTTCCTCCAACCTAGCTTTTAGGGTATGCTTGATGATCTTGTTGATGGCCTCGGTTTGTCCATTTGTCTGAGGGTGACTCACAGCAGAGAAACTTTTCTTGATTCCCAAACTCTCACAAAATTCTTTCATCTCCTTGCTATCAAATTGCTTCCCATTATCTGAAATGAGCTGATATGGAATCCCATAGCGACAAACAATTGCTCTGTACACGAAGTCCTTCAATTTTTTAGCTGTGATGGTAGCAAGAGGCTCGGCCTCGGCCCACTTAGTGAAATAGTCCACAGCCACGACTGCATATTTTACTCCTCCCTTAGCTTTAGGGAGCTCACCAATAAGATCTATTCCCCACATAGCAAAGGGCCAAGGGCTCATCAACGAGGTGAGGTGAGCAACTGGGGCATTACTGAAATTGGCATATCTTTGGCACTTGTCACATCGCCTAGCGAACTCAAAAGCATCCCTTTTCAATGTGGGCCAGAAATATCCTTGTCGTAAAATTTTCTGAGCTAGGGAACCACCCCCCGAGTGATTGCCACATATTCCTTCATGGACCTCTCTCAAAATATAGTTGCATTCTTCACCATCCACACACCTCAAAAGTGGAGTGTTGAACCCTCTTCGATACAAGACCTCGTCATAGATAACATAGCGAGCCGCCTGATATTTGACCCTCCTCGCTTCTTTTTTATCCTGAGGTAGCATCCCATTCTTCACATACTCCCATATAGGGGCCATCCATGTTGACTCCTGGCTCGCTATTTCCATAACAAATTCTTCTGGTACACTAGGTTTACTTTGAATTTCCAATGGGATAATCCCAAGTAAAGTAGCCTCGTGTCGCGAACCCATTTTTGCGAGGGCATCTGCTCCTTGATTTTTTGCCCTCCTGATAAACTCCACCTTTACTTGCTTGAATGACTTCATAAGCCTTTGCACACACCTTAAATATAACTCAATCTGGGGTCCCCTGGCTTGCCATCCATATCCAACATGACCCGTAACCAACATAGAATCGCTATATGCATTGAGATTCTCTACTTTCATTTCTATTGCGAGCTTGAGGCCAATTATGAGAGCCTCGTATTCTGCTGCATTATTAGAAGCCTCGAAGGCGAAGTGAACAACACTACTCAACTTGCGACCCTCAGGTGTAACAAGTTCGATCCCAGCTCCGGCTCCTTCTTTGTTAGATGCCCCATCAACATATAATTCCCACCACGAGGCTGAATTTTCATCTTTGAGTTTGGGGTCAACCACTTCTGGGATCGCTATGAGAGCCCAGGCATCTTCCTCAGATTGGGAAGGAAACTCCAATATAAAATCTGCTAAAGCTTGCCCCTTTATTGCACCTCGAGGCTTGTACTCAATGTTAAACTGACTCAGCTCTATGGTCCACTTTAAAAGTCTTCCCGAGGCCTCGGGTTTATGCATTACTTGCCTGAGTGGGTACGCAGTGCGAACTTGGATACTATGAGCCTGAAAATATGGCCTCAGTTTTCGCGAAGCCAAAACCATAGCATAGGCGAGCTTCTCCATGTTGGTGTAGCGAGTCTCGGCATCTAACAGTCTTTTACTGACATAATATACAGGGAGCTGAAGCTTTTCCTCCTCGCGAACGAGGACAGCACTGATGGCATATTCTGAAACTGCCAAGTAAACAATAAGAACTTCACCTTCATTGGGCTTAGAGAGTAATGGAGGCGAGCCCAGATGTTCTTTTATCCTCTGAAAAGCTTCCTCGCACTCAGGGGTCCATTCAAAATTCCTTCCCACCTTCTTAATCGCTTTAAAGAATTCGTGGCACTTATCTGATGATTTAGAAACAAATCGATTCAATGCTGCGATCCTCCCAGTTAGACTTTGTACCTCCTTGACACTTCTTGGCGACCTCATTTCCATCAATGCCTTTATTTTAGCTGGATTAGCCTCAATGCCTCTGTGGTTAACAATGAAACCCAAAAACTTTCCAGATTCGACCCCGAAAACACACTTCTGGGGGTTGAGCTTCATTCGGAATTTCCTCAATATATCGAACATTTCTGCGAGGTGGGTAATATGATCCCCAGCCTCCTTGGACTTCACAAGCATGTCATCTACATAGACCTCCATTGTCTTTCCAATCTGCTTCTCAAACATCATGTTAACGAGCCGCTGATAAGTAGCACCTGCATTGAGGAGACCAAAGGGCATCCCAATATAGCAGTAGAGACCTCTGTCTGTGATAAACGAAGTGTGCTCCTGGTCGGGGCCATACATGGGTATCTGATTGTACCCGGAATAGGCATCCATGAAACTTAAGAGTGCGTGGCCCGCTGTTGCATCTACCAATTGATCAATTCTTGGAAGAGGGAAACTATCCTTCGGGCAATGCTTATTCAGATCAGTAAAATCCACACATGTCCTTCACTTGCCATTTGGCTTCTTGACTAGGATAGGGTTTGCGAGCCAGTCAGGGTAAAATGATTCCCTAACGAGCCCGACCTCGAGTAGCCTGTCAACTTCTTCTTTTAGAGCCTCGGCTCGCTCTCCACTTATTGGTCTTCTTTTCTGCCTCACTCCCTTTTTGCATGGATCAAGATTAAGTCTATGACACATCACATTGGGATCGATCCCTACCATATCTTCATGAGACCATGCAAATACATCCAAATTAGCTTTAAGAAACTCCACGAGCCTTCCCCTAAGATCGGGATTCAACTGCGATCCGATCTTCAAAACCTTCGTAGAATCCTTGGGATCAACAAGAACAGATATGGTATCCTCTGCGACCCCAGCTCGCTCCACATGCTCAGGGATGCGAGGGTCCAGGTCAATTTCAACATCTCGAGCCCGGCTAGATTCTGCTTCATCTTGCCTCATGACACCCGCCCCCGAGTCAGGGGTCGCTCCAGCATGTCCATACTCATTCACAATTGTTGTTTCTCTTGTGATACCATTAGGCAGGTCTACCAATGTTGATGTTTCCTTGCGAACCCATTTCCCCTTTCGGGCTCGCATAGCAGCCTGCTCTGGACTTTCCTCTTCATCGCTAGCTTCTTCAACAATTCCTTCTTGTAGAACCAACACAGGTTGCGAGGCCTCCATCATAATTGCCCCTGGTACTGGTTCTACTTGTATGCCCAAGCTGTCAAAATAATCATCAGGCAACTCCTCGATAGAAATTATGTTGCAACCAACTGAGGGTCGTGATGCCGACTTGCGAGCCCTCTCATCGTCATCGCTTTCCATAAAATTTCTTCCCTTTTCTGCTGACTTAAGGGCCTGATTATAGCATTCTCGAGACTCATGTTGAATTCCTCTAACACATCCCACGCCTTGCGGGGTAGGGAACTTCATCGAGAGGTGATAGATAGAAGTCACCACCCTCATTTTTTTCAAGATGGGTCGCCCCACAATAGCATTGTACGCAGATGGTTGATCCACGACCATGAAATCAGCGACCTACGTAGTGATGTAGGGCTCGTCCCCCAAGGTGATGGGAAGCCTGATAAGTCCTTTTATACTAACAGATGCTCCAGTGAATCCATAGAGGTGGCCTACTGTAGGAATTAGATCCTTGTCTACATATCCCATTTTCTTGTAGACATCATACATCAAGACATTCACGGCACTTCCATTGTCTACCAACACTCTGTAAATATTCTGGGAACCAATGCGAACTCGAACCACTAGAGCATCAGAGTGAGGATGATGTACCCACTTCGCATCCTCTTCAGTGAACATTATATTCGTATCTTCCCCCTTGAAAAGCTTTGGGGGTCGTTCCTGCAAATGATGCACATTGGTGAGGGGTCGCTCCCTGGCCTCGCGAGCATATCTTTCCCTTACCTTGTTGCTATCTCCTCCAATATGTGGCCCACCAATGATCACATGGATGCTATTGCCTCGCTCTTCTCTCTCCTTGCGAGGCTCTGTGCTTTGGCCCTCATGAGGTACAGCGTGATATCCTATTCCTGATTTTCCCGAGCTCTCTTGATGCTTTTTCACTTCACGGACCGCCCACTCTGTTAACTTCCCTTCTCGAATCAAGCGATCAATTTGTTCTTTAAGTTGCCAACAGTCCGCTGTATCGTGCCCCTTCTGCTCATGAAAATCACAATACTTTGTAGTGTTCCACGTTCCTTGTGGACCCATAGCACGAGGTTTCGTGAACATCCCTTTATTAGCGTTGACAGCATAGATATGATCAACTGAGGCCACTAAGGGAACAAATTTGTCTTCATCTCTAGCAGGACGAGCACGAGGTGGGGATCTCTTGAGGAATCGCGATCCCTTCTTTTCGGGCTCGGGCTACGATCCTGTCTTCGCCTGGGGCTTCTAGAATCCCTTCTTTTTACCCCTTTGCCTTTACTTCCATTGCTACTAGTCCCAACATTCTTCTTGAGATCTGCCAATGATTTCTCAACACGCTTAAAGGGCTCAGCGACCCGATGCAACTCCGAAAGTGTAACAGGGGTTTGCTCCTGTAATTTCTCCCAAAATTTAGTTCATTCTCTTACCCCTGCGATAAGGAAATTTTTCACGGCCTCGTCATTTGCACCTCGAACACGAGGTACTTCAGCATTGAACCTTTTGAAATAATCATGCAGAGTCTCTCCTTCCTTCTGCTTTATGTTTGCCAGTGTGGACACAGGAGGTGCATAAAGCATTAAAGATTGGAACTGTTTAATGAAGATATCCACGAGTTGTTCCCAAGAATCTATGACAACTAGGGACCCTAGCTTTGAGAACCATTGTTGAGCACTCCCCCTTAGCGAAGCTGCGAACAGCCTACACCTCGCTAGTAATGATACTTGGTACACGTCCATCTCATTGTTGAATCGAATAACGAACTCGGCTGGATCAGTCTCCCCGTTATAGGTCATGTCAGAGTGATGACCTCGAAACACTACAGACAGTGGGGCAGTGCAAATTTCATGAGTGAAGGGCGAGAAGGAACCCATATTGCTGAAAATCCCCTTCTCGTTATTCATCGCATCCAGTGCCTTTTTTAAATCTTCTAATTTGTAATCCCCAATTCTCGCCTCTTTGTCTCCATCCTTCTTTCCTCCAGTGCTTGCATGATGAGATTGAGTCTTTTTTGGGGCACTAGACTCTTCCTGGTCATTCCTGCGATCCTTGTTTTTAGGGTCTTCCTCGCGATGTTGGGATCGCTCACGCTCTCGATTGAAAGGGGGTCTGTCCTCGCGATGATGGGACCGCTCACGCTCTCTGCGAGGAGAGGGGGGTCTGTCATTGCGACGATATGACCGCTCACGATCTTTTCGAGGAGATACGGGTTGATGAGAGCCCTTATTCTTATCTTTGGGACCTCCATCTTTGTTAGATTTGAGCTTTACCAACTTGAGACGAAGATCGTGCTCGCTGAGTTTCTTTCCAACTCGGTCAAAGACACTAACGGACCGTCCTTCTGATGAGGCGGGCTTCGCTTTCGATCCCTCTTTATCAATCGTAGCTACTTCCTCCTCCCAATCAGGGTTCGTCCGATCCGTCACCACATCATCAAAGTCCCTAATTAGCTTTTTGGTGGGACCCTTGCTACTTTCTGCTTGGTGAGTTCGATCCCCTGTCCTTGTATTTGAAAGGCAGAGTGTGTAAACTTGTAACACTATAACTAATGTAACTCAATTAAAGGAAAAGATACTTAACCAGAAGACAATCAAGAACAAGAAGTCACAAGGAATCAACACTAAATGAAGACAAGGTAATTGATATAGTTGAACATGTTAACTATGATCAAGCCAAGAAGAAATCATTGAGAGAAGTTCAAGTCAAAGTTGTTCATGCCTCAGTGATTTGAGAAATCGAGAATCAAGATCATAACTATCAGTATCAACAAGACCAATTGATTTCAAGTGAACAAGAAGGAAAGCAAACTTTGGAAAGCCACGTTACTAAGTGAATATGGTAATTTATTCAAGAAGCAGAAACACTATCAAGACTAGTCACTTATGAACCAGACCAGTGCATCAAGTGTCAGGACATTGATATCAAGTTTATGTCAGTAATAAAGACCCATGTTCAAGAGCTTGGTGAAGAATAAAGAAGACATGAAGATATCACAAGTTCAAGATGTGCATTGAAGTTTCAAGTTGAAGACCAGAATATTTTCTAAGTACTAAATGTTCTGGATGACCAAGTAGAATATTTCTAAGTAGAAGTTCTACTTAGAAATTCGAGATGGCTAAGTAGAAATTCTCAAATAGAAGTTCTACTTAGAAATTCGAGATGGCTAAGTAGAAATTCTCAAGTAGAAGTTCTACTTAGAAATTCGAGATGGCTAAGTAGAAATTCTCAAGTAGAAGTTCTACTTAGAGTGCAGCTTCAACATGACACATGGCATCTTCTGATTGGCAAATTTCCAAGCTTTCAAGATAAGGCAAGATTTATGTGGACATCATTGGGCCACGTATATCTTAGTCTTTGAAGACTACATGACATAGATTACATGTAGTATAAATAGAAGTACTTGTGTAATGTTTTATTTTGGGGAAGAGAGCAATAGTTGAGGAAAACACAAGAAAAAGAGAGAGAGTGCATTCACAGAGCTTAGTATCATTCACTTCTCTCTGAACTTCTGTTATACTTTGTAATGAATGTTGTAGCAACCATTTCAAGTTATATATAAGAAATATATTCCTTGAATCTGCGTGTTCATTTATTGCATCGTATTTATTGCTTCTCATATTCGAAAAGTTGTATTCACCCCCCCTACAACACATTTGGACCTAACAATTGGTATCAGAGACGATGTTTAACATACAAAACATGGATCCTTGTGTTTGGTAGAAGAATCGTGAGTTTTCATTTTCTAGATCTACTTTTCTAAAATTCTAGAAAAGTGAGCTTTAATTCGTTTGTAGTGAAAACTCATCCGGAAAAATTATTTAAATACTCCAGGTGTGATTATTTGGCTTGGGTGTATTTTAATTAATTTTTGTGAATTAATCTGGGTACTTTGATATTTGGTGTTCTTGAGTGTTCATCAATTGTTCTTATCAAAGAAGACAACCCAACAACTTTTTAATTTCCTTTTCAAAAGAAAAAATAGTCAAAAAGGTGTTTTTGGATTTTTGATGTGCGTTATTCATGGCCGAAAGCATAACAAAACATACTCAGTACCTAGCATGTGGGTTAGGCGAGTAAAGCATCAAAGTCAAAAAGGTGTTAAAGAGATAATATTGTTTATTCAATATTAAAGTAATCTGCAGAAAATTTATTCCAAGGACAAAAGTTCTACATAGAATTTCTACTTGAGAATTTCTACATTGAATTTCGACTTGGACAATTTCTACTTGGTGAAGTTCGACTTGAGCAAAATTTCTACTTAGAGAAATTTCGACTTAGGCAAAAGTTCTACATAGAATTTCTACTTGAGATTTTCTACATAGAATTTCGACTTGGACAATTTCTACTTGGTGAAGTTCGACTTGAGCAAAATTTCTACTTAGAGAAATTTCGACTTAGGCAAAAGTTCTACATAGAATTTCTACTTGAGATTTTCTACATAGAATTTCGACTTGGACAATTTCTACTTGGTGAAGTTCGACTTGAGCAAAATTTCTACTTAGAGAAATTTCGACTTAGGCAAAAGTTCTACATATATATACTACATAGCCTAGTCTTGGGTACTTAGAAACTTTTAGTGACCAGAATTGAAATGGCTCCTAAAAATGCTTTCAAGATCCCAATGTTCAACCGAGATCACTATGAAGAATGGGTTTTCAGAATGAGACTCTATTTAGAGACTGTTAACCCTGAATATCTGGAAGTCCTTGACAAGGGTAAATTTGTTCCAATGGTGGTTATTCCTGCACATACGGAAGGAGGGGTGGTTATAGCACCTCGGTCTGAGCCCAAAAAGGCAGCGGACTTTTCGGATGCTGACAAGGAACAAATAGCTTGTGATACTGCCGTACGACAAACCTTGATGGAATCTCTTGATCATGAAATGTTCAACATAGTCAAAGGTCTGACTACAACGAAGAAGATTTGGGACAAGATAGAAGTTGTCATGGAAGGATCTGCAGAGGTTAGAAGTAACAAGACACTCATACTCAAGATGGAGTATGACATCTTTAGAATACGAAAAGGAGAAGGCATAACGGAAGTCTATCTACGATTCAGTCAGTTGGTATTGGATTTGAATCTGAGAGGTGTAACTCTCCCCATGGTTGAGACCAATACGAGATATCTGAGGAACCAGCCAAAGAGCATTGAACATAGGGTCTACGCAATCAGAGAAACCAGATATTTGCATACAACTTCTCTGGAAGAATATTATGGAATATTAAAGACCTATGAGCTGGAAACGTTTCAAGATCAAGCATGGGAAAATGATTCAAAGGGAAAAGAAACTGCATCAGGATTAGTTGCTGATGAGGAAGAGTCTAAGAAGGCAATGGTTGCAGCAAAGCCTAAATCATCACTTGCACCACATCAAGTTGATAATGATGACGAGTGCACATCTAATAGTGATGATGACTACTACACCCAAGAAGAGACTGAATTGATAGCTAGATATGAGATTGAGATGGAAGATCGCCAGGAAGCACAACCAGGATTAAGAGCTAAGGCTATTAAACAACAAGGGAAGAAAGGCATAAAAGAGGTTAAGGCTGAACGGATAAAGAAAGCATGTTATCACTGCAAATCTACTGAACATCTTTCTTATGCATGTAAAGCTAACATAAATGTTCATGCTACACATGCCATGCCTACCACACATACAATGAATAATCTGCATCAGAATCATGCACAATGTGGTCAACCTAATTGTATGCCATGCACTTTTAACATCATGCAAACTTTTGTGAATTTAATGAATGCATCTAGCCAGTCATGCTCAAATACTGCTGCTAGTTCAAACATCAAAAAGAAGCATGTGAGAGCCAAGACTGTCAGTCCTCCTAAAGTTAGGAGTGACAAACCCTCTCCTAAGACTGACATATCTGTCAAGTCTGAGAAAGGAAAGGAGAGAGTCGAAAGCTCTAGTAATGTTACGAAAAGTGCATCTCATGTTGTTAAATCTGTTGATTCTCGATCTTATAGAAAAGCCAGGCCCAATCAAAGTTGGGTTCCGAAGAACGTCTAATCAATCTGTCATTGCAGGGCATTAAGCAGAATAGAAATAAAGTTATATGGGTGCTAGACAGTGGAGCATCGAGGCATATGACTGGAAACAAGTCCCTGCTTACAGAGTTGGTTATGAAAGCTGGCCCTTATGTTACCTTTGGAGATGACAGCATAGGTGTGACAAAGGGATATGGCAAACTGAAAACTGGCAATGTCATCATTGAAGATATTTCCTATGTTGAGGGATTAAAGCACAATTTGTTGAGTATCAGTCAATTCTGTGACAAAGGTTACGAAATTGTCTTCAACAAGAAAGGTGTATCAATCACTCACGTCAAGGAAGGCTCACTGGCTTTGAGAGGAGTTAGAAAGGCAGATATTTTTGTTGCAGACATGGATTCAGCAAATCAGAATGAGATTACCTGTTTCTACAGCAAAGCCTCGAATGATGAAAGCTGGTTATGGCACAAAAAGCTATCTCACTTAAACTTCAAAACGATGAATGCTCTCGCGAGGCGAGAATTGGTGAGAGATCTACCTCAAATGGAGTTCGCTCCGAAAGGACTCTGTGAAGCTTGTGAAATGGGAAAGTCGAAGCGAGCATCGCATAAAAGCAAAGAAATTTCTAGTATTACTGAGCCTCTGCAACTTCTTCATATGGATTTGTTTGGCCCAGTGAATGTCCTATCTTTGTCTAGGAAAAGATATGCATTGGTAATCGTGGATGACTTCTCCAAGTATACATGGGTATTGTTTGCAATGACGAAAGACGAAGTACCTTTCTTAATCATTGATCACATCAATCAAATTGAGAATGTTTCAACACTTACTGTGAAGACGATTAGATCAGATAATGGCACTGAATTCAAAAACGCAGTGCTGAATGACTTCTGTGTATCTAAGGGAATACGTCGTCAGTATTCAGCCCCGAGAACTCCACAGCAAAATGGAGTAGTTGAAAGGAAGAATAGAACATTGGTTGAAGCAGCAAGAACTTTGTTGTATGATTCGAAACTTCCTCTATACTTCTGGGCCGAAGCAGTGAGTACCGTGTGTTACACTCAAAATCGATCCTTGATCATAAAAGATAAAGAAAAGACACCATGTGAGCTAATGAACGGCAGAAGACCAACAATCAAATACTTTCATGTCTTTGGAGCAAAATGCTATGTTCTTATAGATGATGAAAATCTAGGCAAGTTTGCAGCAAAAGCTCGTGAAGGAATCTTTGTTGGTTACTCCACAGATGTGGTGGCAGCTTATAGGGTGTTCTTAGTGAATGATCGAAAAGTGACTGAAAGCTACAACGTCAGATTCGACGATACCAAACTCCCATCAATTTCAAGAGATTCTAGTGAACCTGAGTCCCTAAAATTTCAGAATCTGGACTTAGAAGAACTTGAAGATGAACCTGAGTTGGTTGTCCCATTAAATGTTCCAAGTGTATGTGAAGAATCTGAGTCTAGTGAACAATCTAATTCTACAAGATCAGGAGAGACTTCTTCAGTACGAACCGGCAACAACTCAAGGGGAGTAAATAGCAGCTCAAGGACTACTGTTCAAGGCTCGAGTCGGGTTGACACTAGTTCTGTAGGAGCTGGCACTAACTCAGGGGGAGTTAGTGAAAATAATCAAAGTAGTCAGCACCACAACTCAGAAAGTCAAGCTGAATCATCAAGACAATTTCCAAGAGAACGGGTATGGAATAGAGACCATCCGTTTGAATTAATTATTGGTGATCCAGATGCTGGTGTGTCTACTAGAAGAACTGCAAGAGCTGACCTGGCTAATATTTTCTTATATTCTGGGTTCTTATCCAAGCTTGAACCTAAAGAAATAGAAGAAGCTCTTGGTGATGCTGATTGGGTGATTGCAATGCAAGAGGAACTCAATTAGTTTGAAAGGCAGAAAGTTTAGAAACTGGTACCCCGACCAAAGAACATATCAGTAATTGGAGCTAGGTGGGTATTCAGAAATAAAATGGATGAAAACGGACTTGTAACACGAAACAAGGCTCGTTTGGTTGCAAAAGGTTATTCTCAGCGAGAAGGAATTGATTATGATGAGACCTATGCACCGGTTGCAAGACTTGAGGCAGTCAGGATGTTCTTGGCATTTGCAGCACATAAGAACTTCAAGGTTTTCCAGATGGATGTGAAAAGTGCCTTCCTGAATGGAGAGTTAGAGGAAGAAGTATATCTGGAACAGCCGCCTGGCTTCATTGATCCAGAACATGAAAATTTTGTGTATCTTCTCTTCAAATCTGTCTATGGCCTCAAGCAATCCCCAAGGCGATGGTATGAAACCCTATCCTTACTCTTAATTGAAAGTGGTTTTACTAGGGGAGTAATTGATAAAACATTGTTCTATAAAAATGTAAAGAATGATTTAATACTTGTTCAAGTCTATGTGGACGATATTATTTTTGGGTCATCTAATGAGCGCTTGTGCGAGAAATTTGCTAAGCTAATGCAGGAAAAATATGAGATGAGCATGATGGGAGAGCTGTCCTTCTTCCTTGGATTACAGATCAGTCAGAGAAAAGATGGTATCTTTATCTGTCAATCCAAGTACGTCAGAGATTTACTCAAGAAGTACAATCTAGAAGATGCATCAGCAGCTAAGACCCCCATGGCTACAGCCACGAAGCTTGATGAAGACAAATCAGGTAAACCAGTTGACATCACAAGCTATCGAGGTATGATTGGCTCACTCCTCTATTTAACTGCAAGTAGACCCGATATAATGTTCGCAACTTGTTTATGTGCAAGGTTCCAAGCGGATCCTAGAGAATCACATCTCGTAGCCGTCAAAAGAATTTTTAGGTATCTCAAGGGCACACCAAATCTAGGGATTTGGTACCCAAGAGATACAGGTTTTAATCTAATTGGCTATTCGGATTCAGACTATGCAGGTTGCAGGATTGATAGGAAAAGCACATCTGATGCTTGTCAATTTCTTGGCAGAAGATTGGTGTCCTGGCAAAGTAAAAAGCAACATACAGTATCTACTTCTACTGCTGAAGCTGAGTACATTGCTGCTGGAAGCTGTGTAGCTCAAATACTGTGGATGAGGAACCAATTGAAGGATTATGGCATGGAGCACAAGAAAATTCCAATTATGTGTGACAACACAAGTGCCATTGCCATAACCAACAATCCTGTAGATCACTCAAGAACCAAGCACATCGACATCAGGTATCACTTCATAAGAGAACATGTCGAGGAGGGGACTGTGGAGCTACATTTCGTGCCCACAATGCAACAAATTGCAGATATATTTATCAAACCTCTTGATGAAGTAACATTCAATAGATTGGTTGGTGAATTGGGAATGCTTAACACAAGTTAGTAAAGCCTTCTATCTGTAAAATCCATGTTTATGTTTGTATATGCAAGCTACTTAATCATTATGTGCTTAGACTTTAAAATGCCTAATTAATGATTGTTATAGGGTGCATATAGTGTCATTTTACATGAATTCATTGTGTTTTAAGTGTCTTTTATAGCACAAATCTTTGAATTTATGCTTGTTAGATTGCATGATCATAGGGGGAGTTAAATTCATAATATTCTAAATTTTTGCATGATTTTTAGATGAATTTACCTATGATTTTCATGTAATTAGAGGCCTTAGAATTTAATTTCTTCAAAATTTCGAGTTAGTTTCTATCTCGAAACTCATCTAGAAATTCGTCTTGAATTTCGACTTTGAGCTTCCAGAGTGAAGTTTTGAAAAATTCTAAGTCTGGGAAGAATTTCGAGTTAGTGTCTATCTCGAACTTCATCTCGAAATTCGACTTCGAGTTACCAGTGTGCCTAGTTCATCTTCAAAATATTCGAGATAAGGTCTATCTCGAACTTTATCTCAAAGGTTGAGATGAGGTTTACATTAAGGGGATATTTTGAAAAGAACTGAGAATAACTTCGAGTTAGTCTCTATCTCGAAACTCAACTCGAATTTCGACTTGATGTTCGAGATAGAGTTCTCAGTTGGTTAAGGGGATTTTTCGAGTTAACTCCCAACTCGAAACTTATCTCGAATTTCGACTTGAAATTTTGAGATAGGTTTCCCTGGTGGTTTTGCTGCTTAATTGGTTCAAAAAGTGTTTGTTCGAGTTAACCTCTATCTCGAAATTCATCTCGAAGTTCGACTTGATAATTTTCGAGATAGAGTTCGACTTAAGAAGTTCGAGATAGAGTTCGACTTAAGTGTTCCCTGTATGGACTTAGTAATTTTCACTCTTTTTAACAGGGACATTTTTGTCATTTCACAATCATCTATATATACATCTCTAACTCGATGCATCATTCACTTTACCTAATTTCATTTTTACAGCAGCCTCTTCACAAAAACAAGGCGATTTCACAATTTCTTACCATTAATCCGTGTTTTTGTGATTAAACTCATACATATCACAAATTACTGCCAATTTTTAGACTAGTATTATCTGTGTGTTATCATTAATCTTTATGTCTGTGTTTTGTAACCATTCATATTCACGCGCATATACATACACACGAACATCAATTGTTTGTGTAACTGTTCAAAACACGATTTCCATATTCTCTATCTATATCCACACATGATTTCACTGGTATACACACACGAATATACATCTTCATTGAATATTCAGATTTAGTAATTGGCCACTGTTCATATCCCATAGTTTAATTTCTCAGATTGCTTTTGGTATTCTCGATAAATTGAAAGGGATAAAACTGTGAATTTGTTAATTACTTGTTTATATCCCGTAGTTTGATTTCTCAAAGTGATTCTTGGTATTCACAAAAGAAATTAAAAGGGCTATAACTTTAGTTTCTTTAATTGATTGTTTTTCGACAATACATCACATCTCTTAAGGAAAAACATTTAATTAAAATGGCTCACCAATTTTCACTTGTTAAAAACAATTTTTATAATATTTCTACGAAAATTGGTGATCAACTCCCGCGCTTTAAGTTTTGGATACGATTTCTCAATTTGTACTCCAAAGCTAGCCATGCTTTTACTGCTAAACCTACATTAGTACATGATGCTTTACAGCAATTATGGACTAGTGCGGTTACTTTTGGGAGCAAAACAACCCCCTACGGTTTCAGGTTTACCTTAGCGGGTCAGGAATATGAGGTGACTGAAGAAATTGTCAACAGGGTTCTGCGATTCCCGATCAAAGATGCTTATGATCCAGAACCTACAGCTGCAGAACGCCTCAGATTCTTTGAAGAAATTGGATGTTATCCTCCGACTGGCCGGATCACAGGAAATGTTCAAAAACAATTCTTCCATGTGGAATGGAATTACTTTTTCGAAGCCATCATAAGATGTTTTCGGGCACGAGAAAGAGATTTCCATCAAATTCCCATTCCCATGCAAACCTTTGGAATTGCCCTAGCAAGAGAACTGGATATAAATTATGGACGCATAGTTCTCTCTGAGATAGTGGCTGTAATGGGATCTCATGCAAGAAAAGACCTCACCACAACTGATGTTGTCTGCTGGTTTCCTCGGTTTCTACAAATGCTGATTAATGATTTAATACCGAAGGATGCTCTTGCTGTTAGACAGGGATTTGCCAGAAGCCCAACATCTGCACCGCTAGGGATGGGCACTAAGTCACTTTCAACAATTGCTAATCAGGATAAACATCAAGGTAAACCGATGTCAATTCCTGAAAACATTCAACTGTGGCTTACATATGATGCAGGAGTTACCACTTTGGCGGAATCATCGCAAGTTTCATCATATGCTCAGAATCCGTCTACTCATGCTGAGGCATTTGAAGGGATTCCTGATGAGCAAAGCGATGACGAACAAGGTAATGAATCAGGTAATCTCTCCCTGCATACTACTCATTCCTCTTCCTATGTATCTGATTTCGAGACCCAAGAGACTGCTAGCCCGCAGGATCTATCCCAGGGTGAGAGCTATATTTCTGAGTCTGACAAACATTCTTATTCTCTTTCACCCCTGTCAACGGAAGTCAGAAAGCCAGCACATGTAGATGTAGGAAATGATGAGGAGAGTGACCCCGAAGAGCAGCCTCTTATTCGAAAGAAAGCCAAATTTTCTCATGCTGCTACTTCCAAACCCCAGTCAAACCCTAGTGTGTCACATGCAACCACTCCACCTCACGAGAGTGGTTCTCCCCTTGAACAATCTGCACATAGGGATTTTGGTGAGGATGATGTACCTTTTGAAGATACTGTTGCTTCAAAAGGACATGAAGTTTTAAAACCTTCAGCCGTACCTTCACCGGTACATACTGATGCTGCAAAGAGGATCGGTTCTGATGTTGTACAAGAAAACTTTGCAGCCTCTCAGCCTGAGATTCCAACTCAGGAACCAACAGAAATTGATCCCATAACTGCCAATTATATTGCTTATCCAGTTTCTGCAGGTACTGTTTCATACTTGGATCACTCATTGAAGACATACACGAGCGTGAGACAGGGAGTGTGTGTGAGAGGTTAGGGAGAGAGGGACCTTCATTTTTATGGCCCGAAACCGAGCGCCAAATACTAACAGAACGAGTATTAGAGCGAGGTCACCTAAACCAAACACCGTCCCTTAACATTGAAAATCTTGATACACGTATGACTTCTATGGAAAATCAGATGAAGCAGTTCGGGCAGACAATGGGGCAGTTAGGGATTAACATTGGAAACAATCAAAGGGCTCTTGATGACTACGCAGCAAGAATGGCAAGTCAAGCTACAGCGTTT
Organism: Kitagawia praeruptora; assembly: GCA_037693485.1. Classification (NCBI taxonomy): domain Eukaryota; kingdom Viridiplantae; phylum Streptophyta; class Magnoliopsida; order Apiales; family Apiaceae; genus Kitagawia; species Kitagawia praeruptora. The sequence continues at coordinate 22,856,776 of CM075350.1, read as the reverse complement.
GATGCTTTGACAAACAAGGTCAATGACTTGGGCCATGCTGGTGGTGTCTTGGGAAGCACTCTGAATGAGAGGATGGGACAAATGGAGACTACAATGCATACAATGGCTGTGGAGATCAGTAGAATGATGTTCGTAGTCAGGAGTTTTGTGCCCCCGAAGTGTTTCGAGCCGCAACAACCTCCCCCCGATGCTGGTGTAGGTGGTGCTAGTGGAGCGGGAGCCTCTGGTTCTGATTTTGGAGGTTCTTATGCAGCTGGTGAGTTCAGGATAACTCACCTAAGGGGGAGAGTGGAAAGGAGACGAGACAGCAGTCAGTTCATATCGAAGAAATTGAAGAACATGCTGATCTTGTCGAGGAAATAGAAATTGAGCCGTCTATTGATGAAGAGGCTCTGAGGAAGAGAAAGGGTAAGGCAATAATGGTTGAACAAGATGAACCATTCGTTGACCTGAGTCATCAGGAAACAGTACAGGAGGTACTTGACTCAGATGCTGATATGGAAGACGTACCTTTGGCACATGCTATAAAGAGATCTTTGAAGGAACAAGGAGGAGGTGCTGGGATGTCTTTCGGAATGCCTGAAGAAGTTTCTGTTGATGAGGAAACCCTTAAGTCTCAACAGTTAGCCTTGGAACAAGCTGAGTTCCTTAAAATGAAGATGATGCAAGAACGTGCTGCGTTTCTAGAAAAGAAAGTGGAGCTACAAGGGAAGCAGTACGATCATGAGCTTGCAAGGCTAGCTGATCCTCAAGTTGATCTGGACAAGAGAAGGATAGGGCAGAAGTGGGATGAAGCAAGGAAGATATTTATGGGACCCTGTGCAAAAGGAGTTCATAACAAGGAGGCAGATGATCTGTTCTACAACCTGAATTTGCAGAATCCAATGACTGCGGACTACATAAGTGCATTGAAGAGATTAATTTCTAAAGTCAGGGTTGGATACAATGCAACGCTTAAGGAGTGGCAGGTTATATTGTCTTTGGTAGAAGGAGTCCCAATGTCTTTCCTATATGTGGATGACCAATTCATAACGAGAAGATCTGCGTCAGAGTTGTTCTTGCTAGCAACAAAAATTCAATACTCTCAATATGAGGAGCTAAGCATTCTGTATAGGGATCAGTTAATGCAGCTAGCAGAGGACAAGGGTCCAGAATTCTCAGCATATCCTAATGTTGTCCGGATGGTAGTTGACAGGAAAATGAAGAGGGTTAGCATGGAGGAAAAGGATTTAATGGAACTTTCAGTGGAATCTCTTAAAGCTGTCTGTAGACAAATGATGAGTAAGGGGTTCGCTTCTGAGCTTAAAGAAAAATCAGTGAAGATCATTGAAAGAGTCATATTCAAGAAGAGCAATGAGGTGTGGAAGTGTGATATCATTGCTCCAAACCCTCTCGATAACGTGAAGATTGAGCCGGAGCTAATAGAAAAGAAGTGGAATATTCTTCAAGCAATGAAGAATGTAGATGAAGCTCTGACTCTTCCTTCTGGAGCACTGGAACAAGGAGAGATAAGGGAGACAGTTGGCGTTCCAGGAAGAGATAGTGTATACTGGATACACTCTTATGTTGATGATACAGCTGATGCCTTAGTATTCATAGATGCAGACTAGAATAAAACAATCTTGCATATGAGTAGAAATTGGATGCTACAGACTCAAGATGCTGCATTTCTGGAGAGAGTATTATATGTGTTCAAGTGGGACGAAGTGGAAGTTAAGTATGTGGAAGAAAAGCAGAGACTCGTGAGTTACCTGTCTGAAGTAGTAGTGGAAAAGAAGCGAATGGAGAAAGATGCGGCTAGTATCCACAATACTAACCGTGTCAAGGGCTATCCCAAAATGATCTATTGTCAGTTTAAAGCTGATAAAGCTCATTGGAAACCTCAGCTTATAATGAAGAACTTTGAGGACATTCCAAAGATCAGGACTACTCAGGAGGTGGACAAACTCAGAAGGCTTTTCAAACATCCTTACCCAGAGCCCAAGAATCCTCTAGAAATGGAAGCAGTAAGTTTGTTGAATGCTAGGTGGACGCAGCTTCGTGATCCAGTATATAAGAAACAACAGCAGCAGAAGGAGAAGCGCAGAAGGCAGAAAGAAGAGAAAGACCAAGCTGCTGAAGCTAGGAAGAGGAAACGGAATTAGGGTTAAAGGTCAGAGTGGTGTGAACTTGAAGTTGGAAAAACTTCATGTCTTTCGGTTGCTTTAACTCACTTGAGGAAAATTCACCTTAGAGTGAATCCAATAAGGTGATATAAGTTTGACTAAAAGGTATGAAATAATCCAGGTGATAGGAATCATTCAAATGATCTTTAATTCGAGGTTCGAATTCTGTTTCTAGTTTAAGTTCTTTGTATTGTTTTCAAGTACTTTTCAATTGTATATTATTCAAGACTGTAATGTTAATTATCTTTTCTCGTCTCATTGTTTAGTTGAGTTATCCTTCATTAATTTGAATGTCATTGTTAGACAATCAAATAGGGGGAGATTGAAAGGCAGAGTGTGTAAACTTGTAACACTATAACTAATGTAACTCAATTAAAGGAAAAGATACTTAACCAGAAGACAATCAAGAACAAGAAGTCACAAGGAATCAACACTAAATGAAGACAAGGTAATTGATACAGTTGAACATGTTAACTATGATCAAGCCAAGAAGAAATCATTGAGAGAAGTTCAAGTCAAAGTTGTTCATGCCTCAGTGATTTGAGAAATCGAGAATCAAGATCATAACTATCAGTATCAACAAGACCAATTGATTTCAAGTGAACAAGAAGGAAAGCAAACTTTGGAAAGCCACGTTACTAAGTGAATATGGTAATTTATTCAAGAAGCAGAAACACTATCAAGACTAGTCACTTATGAACCAGACCAGTGCATCAAGTGTCAGGACATTGATAGCAAGTTTATGTCAGTAATAAAGACCCATTTTCAAGAGCTTGGTGAAGAATAAAGAAGACATGAAGATATCACAAGTTCAAGATGTGCATTGAAGTTTCAAGTTGAAGACCAGAATATTTTCTAAGTACTAAATGTTCTGGATGACCAAGTAGAATATTTCTAAGTAGAAGTTCTACTTAGAAATTCGAGATGGCTAAGTAGAAATTCTCAAGTAGAAGTTCTACTTAGAAATTCGAGATGGCTAAGTAGAAATTCTCAAGTAGAAGTTCTACTTAGAAATTCGAGATGGCTAAGTAGAAATTCTCAAGTAGAAGTTCTACTTAGAAATTCGAGATGGCTAAGTAGAAATTCTCAAGTAGAAGTTCTACTTAGAGTGCAGCTTCAACATGACACATGGCATCTTCTGATTGGCAGATTTCCAAGCTTTCAAGATAAGGCAAGATTTATGTGGACATCATTGGGCCACGTATATCTTAGTCTTTGAAGACTACATGACATAGATTACATGTAGTATAAATAGAAGTACTTGTGTAATGTTTTATTTTGGGGAAGAGAGCAATAGTTGAGGAAAACACAAGAAAAAGAGAGAGAGTGCATTCACAGAGCTTAGTATCATTCACTTCTCTCTGAACTTCTGTTATACTTTGTAATGAATGTTGTAGCAACCATTTCAAGTTATATATAAGAAATATATTCCTTGAATCTGCGTGTTCATTTATTGCATCGTATTTATTGCTTCTCATATTCGAAAAGTTGTATTCACCCCCCCCCCTACAACACATTTGGACCTAACAGTATTCCTCTTGAAGCCTCTAGAATTATGTCGCTTCTCCATCTTGGCCACCGAGGCCCTTACCTCGATCATTTGATCACCAAGGCCTTTCAAGAACGACATGACTTCGCCAGGCAAGGCTGTCTGTTGGACAACAGGGGGGGTTTGCTCCTTCTCAGATTCGTCCTCGATCCCATCTATACGCGCCTCGCTCTCTGGTATATTATTCCTCCGAGGGTCGTTTATGTCCTTCTTATGCGACCCCGGGGTCTCCCGATCTCCGTTCTTCTTCTTGTGAGATTTAGTCATCGTTCTCCCAATCAATGACTTCCCCTCCTTCTAGCGTCAAATGTTATAGGGAGAATATTGTATAACAATATTTATGGAGGTTGCTGGATTTGCGGGGCAAAATACGGATATTTTGCTATAAGAAGAATTGGGATTAGGGTTTCTGTGTTTAGAGGTGGCTGATCTTGTCTATTGAAATTCAGTGGTGAACTGTTTTTCATGCTTTACAAGATGCCTACGTACCCTATTTATAGGGATCAAGCCATACATAGTTCTCTTAGAGAAGAAGTTATCTAGATGGGCTAGGGTTTCTATGGGCTCGGCTTGGCCCAAATCCACTAGTCGTCTTCTTGGGTTGTTTTTCTACCCATTTATTCTGTCCATGGCCCATGAAGGGGAACCCGCAGCTTGTATAATGCTATAATTATCTTTACTGGCGATACTGACTAGATGGCCTCGCATGCGACCTCGCTGGGTCTGGCCATGCGAGGCGATCCTCAATGTATGGAGATAACCTACTTATGCGACCTCGCTGGGCCTGACCATAAGCCTTCGTAATAACATGCTAGGCCACGCTGGACCTCTAGGCCTCGCTAGACCTCGTGAACCGCGACCCAGCTACTAGGGCTCGCTGGCGATCCCAATGTATAAAAATAATATAATGAATCCTCTTATGATGGCGAACTTTAATGACCCATTCTTCATCCATAGGCCCATTATGTGTGATACACCGATATTTTAGCCCATTTAGCCTGTTTAGAACTTATGCCAAATTCAGGCATAACACTAGCATTTCACCATAATCAAGTTCTCTCCTCTTTACTTTCTCCATAGCACAACATATTGGAACCTGGAAAATACGTAATGTAGATTTAGAGGATCATCATGGACGATGACTTTAAATTGTAAAAAACCTAAATGTCTGAGTTAAGAAATTTGCAAAAAAATTTAAATGTCCTAGTTAGGAATTGTAGTAGATTGTGAAATTATGGGTAGTAAGTTGTTCTAAGTTTAATCGGGTCTTTGCATATCCGAGGATTGCTACACGTACGTGTGGTATTTAAGAACAATTTTTATGTACTTAGGCCTTGCATGGAATAAGGTAAGGATTCAATCCTTTCGAACCCAACCCAACACAATCCCCCCCTTTTGAATGCCCAACCAAACAGGCCTTAAAGAAGAAGAAAAAAAATTAATTTTGGCGGATTTGGTCCCTTGGAAACCTTTGTGGCCTTTCAAGCCCTGTTGTGGAATACACTTCTGACAGTTGATAGTCTTAGAAGGGTACAATTTCACTTGATAGTTTAGTCGTTTACAGTTTAGACTAACCATTTCATTTTGTTATCTGATGAGCAGGGAGCGTAGCAAAAGCAGGAGCAGAGTCGGCAGCAACGAGTAAATTTTGATATGTTACATATTTTTTATCGAATTAATTTATCGGGAATGCGGTAAAGGAGATAGACGATTCGAACTCATGATCTATGTTGTTTAAATATCCTTACATCTGTCTTGCAGGGCTATGAAAATTACAGTCGATGCATGACTTTTGCCAGTGAAATTAAGAATTTGCAGGACCATTGTAAAACATCGAGATATCTCAGTACCTTACTACCTTAAACAATTTCCTGTCAACTGTGATAAATGTAATAAAATAGGACATTTGTGATCCAGCTCAAAGTCAAATACTATTAACTTAAACTCCAAAAACAGACCCTTTGTACTAGCATAACCCTACCCCTTGAACAATCTTGATGGCCACTGTTGTTTTAAAAATAGCTTGCTGCCACCTCTATATAAACCATCACCTGCAAGAAAAAAACCATACCAATCTCTTCATCTTCTCTCTCTTATCTGATACACAATCTTAAACCCTTCACTGAAATCGTCGGATCAATCATGGGGCTCCCTACCATTCTTTTTTTCTCTTTAATCTCGCTTTCCTTCTTCGCCTTGAGTTGCTATGCTACCACAACCTTATCTGCCCTACCAAAATCTCTTCTTGTAACATCATCACCAAAAGCCAGGCAAGGTATGTGTAGTTTCAAAGAGGCACGCATGTTGATATCGGTTTAATATTCCTTGGTATTCACTTATAGAAATATTTAACAAAATACTTAGTTATGTTTGCTAATATCTTTTCGCTTTCAAGAAAAAGTTCTATAATAGGACTAAAACTATTTGTGTGAGCTATTTTCACAATAGAATGTTCAATAATTTGTTGAAATGAATTGCAGTATTAAAAGCCGGGGAAGTAAACATCACAGTGACATGGTCTTTAAACAAAACCTTCCCAGCTGGAACAGATTCGGCATACAAGACTGTCAAGGTGAAGCTCTGCTATGCTCCGATCAGTCAAAAAGATCGTGGGTGGCGCAAAACAGAAGATGAGCTTAAAAAGGACAGAACTTGCCAACACAAGATTGTGACAAAACCATACAGTGCTTCAAGTAATTCCTTTACTTGGACTATAGCAAGAGATATCCCCTCGGCAACATACTTTGTCAGAGCTTATGTTTTCGATGCAAAGGATAAAGAAGTTGCCTACGGCCAAGCCACTGATGCTGCTAAGAAAACTAATTTGTTTTCACAGGGCGCCATGCGTCCCTCGACATTGCATCTGTGTGCTTCTCTATATTCGCCATCGTGTCTTTGGCTGGTTTCTTCTACTTGGAGAAGAGAAAGGCAAGAACTCCGCAGCAAAAGTGAGGGAATGGTGTTTCAAGAAATATCAACGTTGTATGTTCTTTTATGTACTTGTGTCTCCCAGTCCTTGGTTAAATAACCGATAAACAGATCTTTTATAACTGGACAGGGAATAGATGAGTGGCTTAGGGCACTTGAGAGTTCTACAGATTCTGTCTGGTTTTTAAGTGTGTTACCTATTGAAGATGTAGTGTTTAACTACCGGTATTGTGAGTTTTCTGTAATATATAATAAAAATATATATTCAATGTATGGAGCACGAAAAGATGGGAAACATAGGTTGAACTTGTCATTGACAAAACACATAACTAGTCCATCAAGGAAATTCTTGTTGGGATTATTATAGTAGTAAACCAAATCAAGGAATATTTCAAGGAAAAAGAGGAAAGAAGAAAAGAATTGCTAATGTGGTTTGATCCTCTACATATAGTAAATCTTTGTTGTAAATGATGTCATATTTTTCTAGTTGATGTCATATCCCTCATAGAATTAAAACAAGGCCTGAAGATTTTAAATAATATATATACAGTGTAGAAGATTAGATGATTTTAAATTGCAGGTTGAGTTAAATTAGATTCTAGATCATGAACGTCCAACATATGATAAAGTTATTATGAAATACCACAAAGTGATAACGGTATAAAATAAGTTGATGACAGTACGTGAAATTAACGGTACTAATTCAGAAATGATGACAAATGACGGTATAAGATAAGGTGATGACATCACGTGAAATTAACGGTACTAGTTCAGAAATGACGACATTTACTTTGTACCTACTCGGTAGGCTTTACCTATACGATCGATAGTAATTCACTCCCACGTGACAGAGGTTGTTAAGTCTACCATATTTCACATTTTACATCCTTTTAAAGTTTCAATTGATGTCAACGTACTCATTTAAAAATGACGGAACATACTACGTACCTTCCTCAGTAAGTAATACGAGTAGGCTTTTACCTCTACGATCGGATACTAATTTAGTAAACCTATACGATCGATACTAAATCACTCTCACGTGACAGAAGTTGTTAAGTCTAACATATTTCACATTTTACATCCTTTTAAAGTTTTAATTGATGTCAAGTGTACTAATTTAAAAATGACGGAACATACTACGTACCTTCCTCAGTAGGTAATACGGGTAGGCTTTTACCTCTACGATGGGATACGAATTTAGTAATTTACTCCCACGTACGTAACAGAGGCTGTTGATTAGTTCACCACACTTTCATGCTTTACATCAATTTAAAGTTTTAATTTATGTCTTCAAGTGTGCGACTTTCACTTTGAAACTTTGCTTTTGATCCAAACTCGCTGAAAATTCGAACAGTTGCAACTACCTTTTGATCACGTTCTTTGAAATTCACCAGTAGCGAGCAGCAACAACCTCTTCATCAAGGCAGTTTTATCTGAGAATGAAGCTAGTCAGGGATCTTCTTTCGCCCGTCCATACAGATCCCAACATATTTCTACCGTATAAGAAGGATAGAATTAATTTTCCAACCTGACTTCGAAACTAACATCTGTCTGGCATCCTCATCAATCGTAAACAATCGAAGTCAACTAGATTATGTAACTCCTATATATAATTAAAATTAGGTCACATAATTAATTCACGTCGTGAGCATGCTAAAACTTCTTTATCACAATTATTCAGAATAGAGGAAAATGAGGTCAACTCTCATAACCTGCTACACCACTCCCATTAGGTTATTGTAGTTTTTGGTGGCAGCTGTATCTGCGCCTTTATTTTAATTTTGCATTGTTAATAATTAAACACACTCACATCACACATAAACACCTTGTCTTGTCTTCGCCAACTTTTGACAAAATTCAAACACTCATTATCTCATACAAGGAACATGAAACGCTCCATACAGTCGTACAAGGAGCTAGGGAGGCCATCGCTGGAGCTGTGCCTTTAATAACAATGAGGAGTGCACTCTGCACAGAAAACACCCACAACTCATATCACCACCTATTCCAATCATCGCCACTGCTAGCAAAGTCTGAGCTGGGTTTGCAGTTTGCACAGCTAAAAAATAAGGGAAGAGCTATTTGTCACGGCCTTAGAATTTGTCCCCTTTCTAAGCCAACCGTGCCGGCGTCTAGCTCTTGTCGATCCCCCGAACGAACTACTAGACCAGCCTTTCCCCAAGTGTTCCCTAACACTTATGCAGCGTGCAGCGGATGTAAGAGAAATATAAGAGTAAAAGACAAGCACACTTACTAACAAAGACCCTTTCTTTATTAGTAACCCCAATATTACAAGAGCTGGATCCCCTTGATCCACACTAGCCCCTTGCTAATTACAAGACAACCTCTATCAGGGGCGTAGCCAGGATTTTGATTCACTAGGGTTAAAATCTCTTATCGTCTTCTCCGACGACTGGTCATCTTTTTCGATGGCCCCGCAGAGAAAATTTTTTTACCGAAAATTATCAATGTGTAGATTTTTCCTAATTTAATACATATAAATATGCATCAGTTATACATCTTGGGCGGCAATTACAGGGTTTCACTGTCAAAATTAAAAGTTAGTGGGGTCAAAAATGAAACTAGTTACAATAATTATTTTTTTCAGTGGGGTCAAAATTCAAATTTAATACTATAAATATTTTTTCTAAAAAAATATATACATAAAAATTTTGTTTTATAAAATTTCAGTGGGGTCAGATGACCCCGCTCGCCGTACACTGGCTACGCCCCTGACCTCTATATTCCTCTCTCACTTTCTATATCACCTTCTATACCTCTCCAAATGAGGGGTCTCACCCTTTTATAGGCTCCTCCACCACTTGGAGATGATTCTAGAACATGTACATCCCACATGCTTCTAGATTATTCCACTAATGTTGTGTTTGGTTGGGGTGAATGGAATGGAATGGAATGGAATGGGTGAAATTAAAGAAAAATAGTGAAGATTAGAGAGAAGATTTGGAAAAAATTGAAATAGTACAAATTTGGTACGATAAGAATTATGAAGAAAATGAGGGTGGTAAGGAATGGAGCATTCCTTCTCAAAATGAGATGCTTGAATTATAATATCAATTGTGAGGAATGGAATGGATGAAAGAATGAAAATTTTGAATATCTACTCATTTTATACTTGAAATCCCATTTCATTCCTTCCAATTTCATTCATCCCAACCAAACACAACATAAATATCTACACATAATTATTCTAGAACCCACCTATCTAGAATATACAATTATACATGGGAAGTCTCTAGAAAGCTCCCAAGCTCATGAAGGTTCCGAAAGATTCTACGAGGCTCCACCACGTTCCGCCATCTTCTAGATTCTTCTTGAACTCCCAAGCAGCTTCTAGAGAACTCCGCAATGTTCCACTATATTCTAGAGTCATCCGGACCCTTCCGGCCTTCTCTAGAATATTCCGCACTAAGAGATGTTGAATTTAGGCGGGGCGTGACATATTGGATTTTTAGCTACCGGTCACATTGCATATTGGACTACCCAAAAATGAAACCATGATCTCTCCATCGTACTGTACACTATCACTAAATTACCCCTAACAATTTAGGCATTCCAACCACTGGCAAGATTATGTATGCCTACATACAATTAGCAAGGAAAAAGAAAAGATTAAGAGTACATAAACTATTGGCAACCTCCCTCAGGCCATCAATAGTGTAAAAATATGAACAAAATTACAAGGCGCTAGCCGCTAGACATTCTGCAAATACAAAATTTTATTTTTATAGCATAACACTCAAAGAATTTATCAAACTACACAAATTTCATCCAACATAAAACTTCCAACCGAGAACTAACATGACTAACCTTTCCAACTACACTCAATATACCATCATCACCCTAAAACAAAGGCCTGGTATAAAATGACTTGCTGATTATCCAGGTTACATTTCTTGACCACGCATTGAACAAGTTGTCTTTAAAAAAGATTAAATCAACTCAACACAATCAGAGCAGCGACAAATCATCAACCTCTTTATATATATACAAGAGCCAATTCATGGAAAAACATTACAAAAAAGCTAACTACAACTTAATTGTTGAGAAAGCAATACAAATGGGTTTTCAACAAGTGGTTCAGGGAGTTCTATCTTCCACTCCCTTTTCTCTATCTCCTGAGATTATCACCAGTGAAAAATGGGTGTCTCAGGGCTTCCCGTGCTGTTAATCTCTCAGAAGGATCATATCTCAGCAAACCCTGAAGTAGATGTATAAAATCACCAGCAGAATGATCCACATGCTGCATGATTAAGTTCTGCAAGAGAATCAAATAGAGTCATTTAAGCACAAAGCAAAAACAAATGCCATATATGTTTTAATACAAAAACAATGACTGACCTGGAGCCGAGGCAGCTTCAGAACAGCTTTGATGCTATCTCTAGAGGCTGCACCATCTGGCCAGTCCAACCTTGACTTCCTAACATACTTCTCCCCGTGGCGGCTATGGAAAAAATACAAAAAATATGCAGTTAAATAACGAATTCCTAAATCATGCATCACAACAAAATAAAATCAGAGAAGCAACATTCAGTTGACATACTCTACTCTTTTTAACATGTGCTGAGGCATGGGACCAAGGACCCTCTCCATCATAGCAAGGTGCTCTAAGTTTTCATGTGTTTGAAACAATGCTTCACCCTGAAAATTATTGACTTCCATAAAAAATTCACTCTATTTGTGACCAACGGCTGATAAACAAATAGATAAATTTGTTGATAAAAATGAGCATACCGAGCAAAGCTCTACCAGAATGCACCCTACACTCCAAATATCGCAAGGGAAACTCCATCCAAGTCCTGTACAATGGACAAAAACAAATAAATCTCAACATAACATTCATTGTGTATAATCTACCATTTAAGATGTCACAAAACAAAAAAGCGAAAGTAAAAAAGCATACCGAGTATAACTTCCGGTGCCCGATAATGCCGCGTTGAAACAATGTAAGTCTGATTCTGGCGATCATAAGTAGTACTGCCAAAGTCAATTACTTTAATAGCACTGGACTTCGGGATCCTCTTACAATACGAACTGTCTATTGGCGATCTTGATGAACCCTGCAAAAGAGAACCAATCAGGTTCAACTTTTTTAACCAGTGAAGATATTCTATGCATTTAGGTTACTTCAATATTGTCATCACCATATGAAATTAGAAAATATAATAAAATGAGATAGCCCCTAAAATACCTTATAATCAGGAATTTTTACATATTCCGGAGACACAAGTAATATGTTCTCTGGCTTCAAATCAGTATGAATGAGACGCAAATCATGCATGACTGCAAATGATAATTAAGAACAAATGAACATCCGATGAATGCAGAAATAAGATCAAAAACTTAACAATAACTTCTAACATGAAAAAAAATATTTGTTTTTCAGGAAAATATCATTACTAGGTAGTCAGATGATAAAATTAACATGTGCAAGGGCTTAGATTAGCCAATTTAAATATAAACAAAGAAATAACTGTGCAAGTATATATTATTTACACACATGCTACACAGTCCAAGAGTTGTCTGCCAATCTCACGGACAAGATCAATGGGAAATGAGCGATAATTGTTTTTCCGTAGAAAATCGTATAAGCTTGGTCCTAGCTTCTCAAAAACCTGTTAAAACCATTTAAATTCATCCAAAGAACTCAACCCCCACATAAATTTTTCCAAATTGGGGAAACCAATCCACCAAATCATTATATATTTACTTACAATACAGATATGGTTACGATAGTCAAACCAGTTCCTTATTTGCACACAGCTGCAATGAACAAAATAATTTAACAAACGACCAGGCAAACTAATAGCAGTGCAAGAGCTTTTTAAACAAAAAGGTCAAACTTACCGATTTCCCCCTTTATCATTTTTACCAAGCTGTTGCAGGACATCTACTTCAATCATTGCTGCCTCACGATATTTCTTAATACCACGAACAATTTTTATTGCAACCATTTCCCTTCTCTCTTTGTCCCAACATTCCAAGACCTGTCCGAAGGTGCCTGAAATAAAGAAGCTGATGAGACATCATATATCAAAATCCAAACATAACCACGAGTAAAGAAGGCTATATATACCTTCACCCATCTTGCTCATAATTTTATCTGTGGAAAAAAAGAAGATAAAAACCATCAACAAATTTTTTTAGTAAAAACCATATTTTTTTCTAAATAAAATGTTCAGATAAATCCAACAAAAAAAGGCATGCACACTACACTAGAAAAATAATGTATTGTATACACGACAGTAACAATGTATTCAAGTTTCACTAATGGTGGAAAAGGTAGTTACAGCGAGATGTTAGATTATCTCCAACCGCAAACATAAAATGTCCATCTTTGTCATCTGGTCGCCACGGAGGAGAACCATTTCGTGCCACTCCCTTAACAAATAAAGAACTAGTATTGTCTGTGGGTGCCTTTGAAGTAAAGCCATTCAGATTCCCAATGTCTTGTCCATAAAACAATCCTACCTGAGCCTACACACATTCATCCATTCACACATCTCTCAATACAAAATTAATTTAGTTACCTCCTTTGTATCCTTGAAACGTATGTTTCCTTCGATGAGACACTTTCTTAACAATGATCAGTACACGTTAAAATGTATTAAACATAATTTTTCATTCACTCAACACAAGCAAAACATTAATTTACCTATATTTTTTCATAAATCACAATCACACAAAGCGATCTACTAAATTCAATCACTAAAATCCCAATCATAAAGTTGATGACCAAAGACTAATTAACTAGTTGCAGATCTATAATTTATCGATATATGATAACAAAACTTTTAACATAAGATATAACCTCCGCCATGAAATTCAGGATTGCAAGTATCTAACTGCTACAAAAAAATCTTTTAACATAATATTCCGAAAAAAATCTCAAATTTAATACCTTTTTTTTTCTAAAACACCTTTTAAATCTCAAATCAGATCTCTTAGAAGTAACAATCCTATCCAACAGAGATTCAATTATTATGCTCAAAAATAATTTTTAATAGATACATACATATATATAAAGGTTAAAATCTCAAATCAGATATCATAAATTCACAAAGCTCAAGTTCACAAACCGCAATAAATATACATACATACATATATAGATACAATTTTATAGAAATATAGACATGGACAACATAGATTGAATAAAATTTCATAGATCGGTTCAATTAACATCTAATCCATCACATAAACATCAATTAAAACAACAATTCAACAATTGATAATATAAAAATGAAAACTTTAATCAGATCTGGAAAAAACAATAAAAAAATACATACAAATCAGTGTATTCAAAGCATGAGTAAACAGATCTGATACCTTAGGGGCCTGAGGAACAACATCCCAGCCCAAACGCTGTCGTTTTCTCGGTCGGCGATCCATATTTGTATGAGGAAACTCGATCGCGCGTTCCATCTCCATACTCGATTGAAAGAAAGACGTGATTTTTACGGAGAGATCGAGAGAGATTTTTATGTTATCAAGAGGCGAGAGAGGAGAGAGATTTGTGTGAAAGTTGAAAACCTAATCGCGAAGCTATTATTGACGTACAGCTAGCGATTCGTTGGAGAGATGCAAATCTGGACGTACACGTGGCGAAAGATCGAAGCGTTGGTTGGTGTTGATTGAGTATATGTGTTTGTGCTCTTAACTGTAGTTAAAGGTATGGTTAATATTTTATTATGGTTGGGTTAGGCATATTCGGTAGGACATCTGAGATGCGCATTCTGCATTCATCTGTAAATTGTAGCAAAAAAAAAAAAAAAAAAACTTTTCAAATATTCTTCAACATCTATATTTATATTATTTAGAAAATATATATTTTATTTTTATTATTTAATAAATACTATAAATAAAAAAAAATTCATTTTATTTTTGTATAAGATGGAAAAATTGAAGGAACTTTGAATATTCTGTATTTTTCTTTTGAAAAAAGGAAAATGCATAATGGAAAAACATTTATAAATATCGATTATATTATATAATTTTTATGTAAGATGGAAAAATAAAGTAATTTTTCATGCTCAGAATTTTTCTCTGAAAAAAAAGGAAAAATATATAATGTATTTTTTGAAAAAAAACATTAAGAATTTTTTCTTCGATTTTTCATTATATTTGCGAAAAGAATTTAGAACAATTCTATCCTTTTTAATCTTTTCTTTTGAACATGTTCATTTAGTTGTAGTAGTTCGATAAAGATTAAAACTAAAATTTTCTGACTTTTGCCGAAATTAAACATTTCGAAATTCGACTGAAGCCTAACATCTTTCTGACTATTCGGACATATAAAAATTTGAGTTGTATCCGGGTATAAGTTTATGTTGAAATCTACCTAAAGATTTTGATTCCATCCGGAGATAGAAGGAATGAGTTGTTCCGGAATCACTATTAGAAAAGCGGCTAAATTCAACGGGCAAAATTCTGTTGAATTTAGTATAATTGCAACACGATCCCGTTAAGTTTACCATAAATTCAACCGAATCTTTCCTGTTGAATATAAGGAATTTAAGGTTAAATTCAACGACTTCCCGTTGATCTTGTTTTTATTTTCAACCCTTTTCCGTTGAAAATGATCTTGGACATTTTCGAAAAAAAATTAATTTTGAATTTTGAATTTCACCAAAATTTCATTTTCCCGCCAACGATATTATAATCAACCGAAAATTGATAAAATTAATTTCGCCATAATCAACCAATTTCCGTTGATTTTATTCACTTAAATTCAACCGAAATAAGTCGAATTTAATATGCTAAATTCAACCAAATCCGGTTGAATTTAAGGAACAATAGTTTAAAAAAAATTCGATGGCCCAAGAAGAACACACGTGAACACTGTCGGATTATTCCCAGATTTCGGTACCGGATCCAAAATTCGACGAATCCAAAACACGCCCAAAAAACTGAAAATAACATATACAAACCACAATACATCAATCTATATATACACCAACACGGAACTTCAAACAAAATTTATTCAACCATTTCCGGTCAACTAAACATTATCCAGCAACATAAAATGAAATCTAAAAAATGCCAAATAATTATACAAGCATCACCAAGCAACGAACTATATTATAGCTAAAACAAAATTTCGAAGAACATTTTACTACTCCAATTCCGGCCAACCCATGAATTTTCCTGCAAAATAAAATATTCTCAAAAAATTATGAAATTAATGTATATGTTGTAATTGGCTCTAAGCTACAACCTGCAAGAACAAAATCATCAAAAACACTATAATATTTGAAATCGAATTAAAATAAAAAAACTCACCAAGAAATTTATTTGGCCAAAATCTGAAGATATATATATCAATGGATAGAGTTTGATTTGTATAACACATAAATATATAAATCACTAATTTTGGATGAACGGATTGTAAGATATGATTTTTTGAAGATTAAATGTATATATGTGTGTACAATGAGAGAGAACGAAGAATTGAGAGAGAGAGATTGACGCTGAAGAAGCTGATGAAGTGGTGAATGATAATGGTGGGTGGGACCTTTTTTTGTGTTCTTAAATATGGATCGTTGGATGTGTGTTTCTTTGGTTTTAATCAAGGGCTATAAATAACTTAACAGATGACAATCCATGTGCTATGGTGTCAACCAATAACACCTTGCCACATGTTTTCAAGAGAATGTTTCAATTTTTTCTTCTAGCAACAAAAAAAAAGACTACTTAATATATTAAATAAATACCCATAAAATAAAAAATGCTCTAAATTTTATGAAATTTTGCCCAGCATTTTGGAATATTAAGAAAATTATTCCTTCAAAATTTGGTCAAAATTCGTTGAACTTTGTTTAACTGCTGGATTTTTCAATGTACGGGCTTTTCGGTTCAAAATTCGATTCTGAAAAAAAAGTTATCAATAAATTACGAAAATTTAATCATGCATGGAAAATGTCATTTAAAAGACCAATTCCAAGTTTCATATTTTTCTAGCATGTGAAAGTATTTATTTGAAATTGTTGAAATCAAATAAAGATACTTATCCAAATAAATACGATACACCTGATCAAAACCATTTCATCTTTTGGATTATGTTTTGGATGTCAATAGATATTTAATTTAATGATATTACCAAAATTTTAAAAAATAAAAAATTAATTTGGATAGTAAAATTAGTCGTCAACTATTGATTTTACTAGTACAACTAACTAGTACTTTGTCCCAGATTATTATTTTTTATTTTTTCAAGTATATTTATCGACGATCCAACCGTACGGACATCAATAAATATATAATTTAGTGATATTCCCAAAATTTTAAAAAATAAAAAATTAATTTGGATAGAGAAATTAGTAATCAACTATTGATTTGACTAGTACTACTAACTAACTAGTACTTTATCTATTTTTAAAAATATTTATCGACGATCCAACCGAACTGATGACAATATATATCTAATTTAGTGATATTCCCAAAATTTTTAAAAATAAAAAATTAATTTGGACAGTGAAATTATTAGTCAACTATTGATTTAACTAGTAGTACTAACTAGTACTTTGTCCCATATTGTTGTTTCTATTTTTTTAAAAATCAATAGGTATCAATCAACCAAACTTTTAATGTTTCGGCTTTAATATAATAGAATAGATAGAATAGATAGATGGGGATACGGATGTGAGGGAATATTTCATGTATGATTATAAATTTTTATGTATAATTCATGTTACACATGTAAAAAATAATTGATAGAACTAGAAATTTTATGTAAACCGATTGAAATGTATAATTTGCTCATCCAAAATACCAAATATAAATAAAATCTCTCCATTTTATGTAAAAATGAACATGATAATCAATACTTTTGTATTTTTTTATAGACATCTATAACCTTTATTAATAAGCGAAACCCTATTTTAAAGGTACCTAAAGTTTGGTTCCACTATATTTTGGTTTCACCCGTTTTTGGTTTGCACTATATTTTTTTTTTTGACGAAAAGCAAGTAGTATTATATATTAAAATATCGGAATCCAAACGGGACAAACCCCCGAATTGGCAACTACAATCTGATTGTGAAACAAAAAACGAGCTAAACAAATAGTCGTTTTGTTAACAGATTGCTTAACACATAGAATATTCAAATTCTTAAAACGAAAAAGTATTACAATGACACCTTGAACAATCCAACCAATATCAATTATGAAACCAGTAGCATCGCAATTGACCTTCACATAAGCCTCATCTGTAGCCCAATGTTCAAAATAATCAGCACCCATATACATGCCGAAAGAGGGATTCCCAATAAGAACAAATTTTGATTGTGAAAGGTGAGCTTTTGCAATTTCCACCACTGACCCAGCCTCGATGCGAGTTGAACCGATCTTCCAAGATACCAATTGAAACACTTTTGATGGACCAAAACACTCCAAAAGGAGAGACATAAATAAACTCTCAACAAGGAGAGACATAAACCACCCAAAAAGATGGAGATTATTGAATTTATTAACAAGGAAAAAAGAAAAGATTAGGATGAAGAGGGGGACGGATGAAGATGAAGGAGGGTGAGGAAGGAAAGAGGAAAGGTGAGGGGAGAAAGAGTGAAGGCGGAGAAAGGGAAAGAAGAAGGAGGGGGCGGCCGCGGCTGACTCTCCTATATTTTGGTTTCACCCCTAAACTCCTATTTTCCCTAGAATACTATGTTGTTGTTTTTTTTTTAAAAAATAGAATAAAAATAGAAATCTTATTATAATTATAATTCTTTTTGTAATTTTTATCTTATTATAATTATAATTCTTTTATTTGTAATTTTTTTTAAAAAAATCATATTTCCCTAGAATACTATGTTCCTTTAAAAATAGTTAAAAATAGAGTTCTTATGATGATTATAATTCTTTTGTTTATAATTTTTTTAACTTGAAAAAACCAACGATAAAAAATCACCAACAAATAGAGGGTAAAACACCAACGAATACGTAGTCAGATCGTATAACATTTGATAAAACACTAACGAATCTATAACCTTTATTAATAAATTTCTGTTTAATAATATTTTCGTAACAAATTTGGTTTCACCCTTATTTCATCACAGATTCCTACTCCCCTAAAATTCATATTATTTTCTAAAACAATTGTTTGGAATTTTGTTTTAATTATAATTATTTTACTATAATATTACTGAATTGTACAAATAACGTATATATTAGAACCAGAACCATGTATGTTATGTTTTCTTGATTGCTTAAAATATAATCTTAAATAAATAATAAATAAATCTATATCTATAACGTGTATTAATAACAAAACCCCTTTTTAATGTACTATTTTATACCAAATTTGGTTCGTACCATATTTTGGTTTCATCCCAATACTCCTATTTTCTCTAGAATTCTATGTTATTTTATAAAATAAATAAATAAATTATATTACAATTATAATTTTTTTTATTGCAACTTAATAAAAAAAAGACTACGAATACAAATGTTAATCTACGGTGACATGCTTATCTATAACAAACGAAATACATTTTTAATGGTAATTCGGTACCAGAAATTGGTTCCACCCGTAAGATTCCTATTTCTCCAAGGATTCTATATTATTTTTTATTAAAATAATAAATTGTTAATAATATTATAATTGTCATTTTTATTATAACTCTATTCAGTTCACAAATAATGTATTTATCATAATCATGTACATTTTAACGTATATATCGGAATCATTTAGTTTTTTTTCTCGATTTTCTTAAATAAACTTAAATAAATAATATATAAAATGACCTTTATTAATAAGCAATTTTTTTGTAAATAACGTAATTTTTTATAATAAATTAATGATCAATTTAATTAAATTTTCTTGGGCCCTTATCATCTAATATCTTATTTGTAAGTGAAATCATGTTTTAATGATACTTACTTCTAAATTTGTGTCTCTTAGAAATATTGGAATTTTGATGTAATTACAATTCTTTTTTTTATAAACTACTGAGTTTCATAAATATCGTAATTTTCTTTTGTACTTTTATCATTTTTATAGTATTTTTAATGATAAATAAAATTTTTCCTATAAAATTTAATAAAAAATGATCAATTTTAATAAATTATTTCGACCCGTGCTTCGCACGGGCTATCCTCTAGTTGATACTTAATTTTGTAAAAGCATTAAATAAATATAAATTTTGACTATAATTGGTGAAAATAAAAAATTGAAAGTAGGAATTTAGAAAAGGGTAAAGAGTTTCTACCTGACACTGTAGGAAATTTTTCTACAGTGTCACCTTAAAATCACGATTTTGTTGCATATATAATATGCAAACTGATCGTTGAGAGATGGAGAAAAATACAGTGAAGTCAGATTTCAAAAAAAAAATTACCAATTGACGGGAAAAATCAAATTAAAAATGGAGGAAATTAGGTGGGATTGTGTGTGTGAGTGTGTATTCGATTTGTATGTGGTGCACTGGTGCCCCTAGCGGGGCCATTGAATTAGATTAATCTATTGCCCAGATTTAATTTAAGATGATAATGTAGAAAAGTTTGCTACAGTGTCAGGTAGAAACTCTTTTTCCTTCAGAAAAATCCCCATATCCAACACGAAAAACGCATGTTCAAGAATCCGACGGAGATACGACAAGTCACCAAGTATCCCTGCTTCCTAGCTGCCAAATGAACATGATAAGATGAAAGCAACCCCATGACTTCGCCCAAGAGATAAGAAAGATGCAATTATGTGGCACAAACTTCAACCACAGAATTATAGTCTTCGTATTATATAATGAGTCTTTGGTCTTCAATGATTTGGTTGCGCTGTAAATACTTTTGTATAGTATAGATTTTGGTTGCATAATTTTGTAGCTGAAATTGTAATTAACTCAATGATTTGCATACATCTTACCTTGCTTAGACTGCTGTCTAGATGATTTGCCTAACATATTAGTATAATAAGATCACAAATCAGAGAAGTACTGAGCAAAATTAAAAGGAAGTACTTGGTTTGAGAGTAGATTTCTAAACCTGAGAAGTGAATTCAATGGCTCTCCTTCAATGGCTTAGTGGACACTTCCTTCCCTCCCTGCTTGTTGCACTGCTTGTTTTTATATCCTTAAGATACTTTCTTTCGAAGGAGAACAGAAAGAAAAGAAGTTTCAATCTCCCACCAAGCCCTCCTAAGCTACCTATAATAGGTAACCTCCATCAACTTGGGAAAATGCCTCACTTGTCTCTTCTCCAACTAGCCAACAAGTATGGTCCCATCATTCATTTGCAACTGGGGGAGGTTCCAACAGTGGTAGTATCATCAGCTAGAATGGCCAAAGAAGTGTTAAAAACCCATGATCTTGCACTTTCAAGCCGGCCTCAAATATACTCAGCCAAACACCTTTTCTACGATTGCACTAATGTTGTTTTCTCTCCCTATGGTGCCTACTGGAGGCATATAAGGAAAATCTGCATACTTGAGTTGCTAAGTGTAAAACGAGTTCAATCTTATAGTTTCGTACGACAAGAAGAGACTGCTCGACTTGTGAGTAGAATTGCGGAATCATATCCCAACACCACAAATTTAACCAAGATGCTTGGACTTTACGCAAATGATGTACTATGCAGGATTGTGTTAGGAAGGGACTACTCGAGAGGAGGTGATTATGATCGACTTGGGTTTCAAAAGATGTTGGAGGATTATCAAGTTTTGCTTGGAGGATTTAACTTGGGAGATTTCTTCCCTTCAATGGAATTTATTTACACTCTTAATGGCATGAAGTCAAAACTTCAAAATACCTTCAAGCGATTTGACCAATTTTTTGATGAGGTACTGAAGGAACATCTGAATCCTAATGAAGATAAAGGAGAGTTCAAAGACCTCATTGATATCTTGCTGGAAATACAGAAGAACCAGGACACCGAGTTGCCTCTCACCATGGATAATCTAAAAGCCATTATGTTGGTTAGTAGCACTTCCTCTTTCGCTGTTTTTGTGTAAATCTCATATTTTTAAATGCATTAGCTTTTTAGAATTTTAAGGGGATAATATTAAAGGATAAAATCGAACTCACATTTTCGGTTCTTATAATTTGCATCAATGGATCCTCAACCAGCACTTCGTTTTCGGTTCTTATAATTCTACATTGGAAAAAAAAAAAGAGTTTTTAAGCAAGAAGCATTTTTTCAAATATATCAGGTACAAAAAACTGCATTAGTTCTTCAGACAGCTTGTGTATCTATTGTCATTGCAGGATATGTTTGCAGCAGGAACCGATACAACATTCATAACCTTGGATTGGGGAATGACAGAGCTAATAATTAACCCCCAAATCATGGAGAAAGCACAAGCTGAAGTACGACAAGTTGTTGGAGAGAGAAGAGTTGTGTTAGAGAGCGATTTACCTGACTTGCACTACATGAGAGCTATTATTAAGGAGATATTTCGACTACATCCTCCAGCGCCTGTATTAGTCCCAAGAGAATCCATGGAAGACGTGACAATTGATGGATATAATATTCCTGCAAAAACACGTTTCTATGTTAATGCCTGGGCTATAGGAAGGGACCCAATATCTTGGGAAAATCCGGAAATCTTTGAGCCAGATAGATTCATGAATAGCAGTATTGATTTCAAGGGGCAAGATTTTGAGTTGCTGCCTTTCGGTGCTGGTAGAAGAGGTTGTCCAGCTATTGTTTTCGGAACAGCAGTTGTTGAACTTGCTCTGGCTCAACTTCTTCACAGCTTTGATTGGGAACTTCCCTCTGGGATCCAAGCAAGCGATCTTGATATGACAGAACTTTTTGGCATCTCAATGCACAGAATAGCTCATCTGATTGTGGTTGCCAAACCACATTTCTCATAAGTTCTTGCAGTATTACTAGTCCTTTTATTTTTATACCGGATTACTGGGTGACAACTCTGGTTTTCAGAGAACAAGTGAATTGCAAAATCAAGCAAATAAACTTGTAATAAAATGTTTTGTATTAAATTGTACCGCATGTAAATATTCTTAAGTTTGAATTAACAAAGCAGATTGAAAGCAAATAACCTGGTTGAATAAATTAAAGAAAAATGCAAATCTAGGAAGCAGGGATTCTCCAGTTTGTACAAGAATCACGTCTGGGATTCGGCGGGATTCGGGGATGGGGTGCGTACGGGATTCGCCACCTGGCGTGTCCGAGAATTTTGGGAAAGGGGTGCGGCGGGGTGCGGTAATGGGGTGCGGGAAGGGCATTGACCGTCATTTTTGGTCAAACTTTTAATACTAAAATCACTGCAGAAGTTCTAAGGCAGATTAAAAGAGAATTGGAAGAGGTAGAAGAGAGAAACAAATCAGTTGACATTCCACTACCTCCTGGTCAAACTCAATCAAGTGCTTGGGGAGGAGTTGAAAAGGTGCAAATACCGGGAACCAGAAAGAGGGCATCCGACTCGAATCCTATCAGCAAAGCATACAACATGGAAGTGAGAGCACAATTGGACAGTGAGATTGCTAGAGCATTTTATTCAGGTGGCTTACCTTTTCATTATGCTAGAAACCCTTATTATATATTATACATATATGATATTTTTAAATATTTTTATATATGCCGTATCCCCCCGCACCCGAATCCCCATATTTTCAAATTTGTCGAATTCTCGAATCCCCATACTACGCACCCGCACCCGTGTCCCCGCACTTGTGCTTCTTAGATGCAAATTGATAAAAGACCCTGAGTGCCATTTTGTATGATTTCACTAATTTATTAAGGACAATACATAAATGATATACATGCTGCTCACTTGATTGCAAATGCCTTCAGTGGTAATTTTCAAGCATATGGAAGTTTAAATGTCCCATCTGTACATTCTTATTGTTTTTTTCCTGGTAACAAGAAGCTGCATTGCCATTATATATACATAAGACACTTCAGCAAGCAATACATATGTACCAGGAAAAAGAAAAGAGAAGCAGAATTACTTTACTAAATATATCAGGCATCGTGTTAAGAACTAATCATCATTCAGACACACGTTCAGTCTTTACAACGGATAAGTAGTATTGAGTGAGGATCTTAAGTAAGAAACTTCATAGATCCAAAACAACATAAATAAAACAAGCAAATCTTAATAAACTGAATATTTGTACCAGTAACTCAAGTTACTTCTGCTTCGAATGCCATAAAAATATCAAGTGTACATGGGGGATTAGCCCCCCACTACTGTGAAGCACAAAGAGTCTAAACATTGATAATTGATGCTCGCTATGACAGATAATAACACTGGTGTTATCTAAACTAATGGTCTTCTCAGCGAGTAAGATGTCACTGACTCACCAGTATGCATTTTAAACATACTTTTGACAGACCATTATATGAAATAGTTTATCACTGTACGGTTCAATGATGGGGAAGAACAGGGCATCCAACAATGGGGAAATCGGCTACATCTGCATTGTGTTGTCCTCTTAATATCAGTCCGCCAACTTAAATCAATCAGCTTGCAATCTTGCATTTCATTATACCAGCCAATACCATTTCTCCCTATTAGCTCTGTTAGCTTCGTGCTATGCTCTTGGACCCAACTTAACAAACCTAATCCAATATCATGTCGAACTCTTTTTGTAGATTCTATTCTATTTGACTCACATTAGGACACATGAATAACTTATCAAATGTGCCACAAAGTTATTGACTAAATTAATACAAAAATGAACTAATACTGAATGTAGTACAAGAAAAACAAAATTAACATTAAATGTACTAGCCTATAACCCGTGCGATGCACGCTTGCTTGTAAATTTTTTAATTATATTTTATTATTAAAGTTTTAAGTTGTATATATATTTTTATTAATAAAATAATTTATAACTTTATAATCCCATGTATATAAATATTATTAAAATTATTTATTTTGAATTATTATAGTTGTATTTTGAATTATTATATTTGTGTATGTGATGCATATTAATATTAATACATATTATTTAGGCTATGTGTGTGTTTTTTTTTTAATTTTATTAATAATAGATATTTAACCAAACCAAAGAGTGACAAAAAAAATAGTACAAAAAAAGAGTGACCAAAAAAAGAGTATCAAACCAAATATACATTGTTTTGCTTATATTTTGAATTATTATAGTTGTATTTTGAATTATTATATTTGTGTATGTGGTGCATATTAATATTAATACATATTATTTAGGCTATGTGTGTTTTTTTTTAATTTTATTAATAATAGAGATTTAACCAAACCAAAGAGTGACAAAAAAAAGAGTACCAAACCAAATATACATTGTTTTGCTTATAAGAGTATAGTATAGATACATATTATTTAGGCTATGTGTGTTTTTTTTTAATTTTATTAATAATAGATATTTAACCAAACCAAAGAGTGACAAAAAAAAGAGTGACCAAAAAAAGAGTATCAAACCAAATATACACTATTTTGCTTATATTTTGAATTATTATAGTTGTATTTTGAATTATTATATTTGTGTATGTGGTTCATATTAAAATACATATTATTTAGGCTATGTGTGTGTTTTTTTTTGAATTTTATTAATAATAGAGATTTAACCAAACCAAAGAGTGACCAAAAAAAGAGTACCAAAAAGAGTGACAAAAAAAAGAGTACCAAACCAAATATACCCTGTAAATTTTTTTATTATATTTTATTATTAAAGTTTTAAGTTGTATATATATTTTTATTAATAAAATAATTTATAACTTTATAATACCATGTATATAAATATTATTAAAATTATTTATTTTGAATTATTATAGTTGTATTTTGAATTATTATATTTGTGTATGTGGTGCATATTAATATTAATACATATTATTTAGGCTATGTGTGTTTTTTTTTGAATTTTATTAATAATAGATATTTAACCAAACCAAAGAGTGACCAAAAAAAGAGTACAAAAAAATAATATCAAACCAAATATACACTGTTTTGCTTATATTTTGAATTATTATAGTTGTATTTTGAATTATTATATTTATGTATGTGATGCATATTAATATTAATACATATTATTTAGGCTATGTGTGTTTTTATTTTTGAATTTTATTAATAATAGAGATTTAACCAAACCAAAGAGTGACAAAAAAAGAGTACCAAAAAAGAGTGACCAAAAAAAGAGTACCAAACCAAATATACCCTGTTTTGCTTATAATAGTATAGTATAGATTACACAAGGGTTGGTCTTGACTATAGGCGAACGAGACTTACGTTTAGGGCCTCCATACTTAAGGGCCCCGAAAATTTCAGATCCTTCTATGTAAAATTTTCAAATATGTAACATATATCAAGGCCCCAAAATTTGATTTCGTCTAAGGTCCCGTAAAACTCTACAGAATTTCAAATCCTTTCTATGTAAAATTTTCAAATATGTAACATATATTTAGGCCCCAATATTTGATCACAATTTCAGGCCTTGGCTATAGGCGAATAAGACTTGCGACTTAAGGGTCTCGAAAATTTCAAATCCTTTCTATGTAAAATTTTCAAATATGTATTAAGGCCCAACATTTGATTTCGCCAAAGGTCCCATAACTCTGCCCTCACTACATATTCAACAACACAAAACGAGAGTAGGTTTTAACATGTCAATGCTAATATTCGTCATCTTTTTTTATACATATAAACATTGTATATGTTTTGTACACGGAGAGGAATCAACCAAAAACTGCAAAAGTGCATGAATCTTGACATGGTGATGTCAATATACAATTCAGTTGTGAAAAAACTCACATCCTCCGCGGCGATGTCAATGTACAAGTTGGATATGTTACCATACATGATAATCACTCCTCCTCCCGCATCAAGCTCGTATATCCCCCTCCCACATCAGGCTCGGATATCCCCTTCTCGCAACAAGCCCGTATATATACACATGTTTAGATGCTAATACTTGTACAGTCTTTTTAGAGCTTCTCTTTCAGGACTTGGAGGAAGTTTTACTATGTTCCCAGTTTTGCAAAGCCCTCACGAGCAACCCACATGTATATTTTGAAGTGTAGGAGTTAAATATTAGAATAAAAAGGGATATTCTTTATGGTATTGTAGTTATTCTTATAACCTTGTACCACAGATTGATGGACATAATTTTATTTTATTTTGACAGATGATGATCATAGACTTTGAACATACATGGCACATAAGTCGAGATATAGTGTTATGTTGCATTTTCAAGCCGGCCTCAGATATACTAAGCCAAACACTTTTTCAATAACTGCACTAATGTTGTTTTCTCTTCATATGGCACATAAGGAAAATCTGCATACTACTAAGCGTAAAACAAGTTCAATCCTATATATAGTTTCGTAAGACTTGTTCAGCTATTTATTGTTTAGGGTTACTGAATTGCTCTGGTTCACCTTCTCCACCGTTTTGATTCAGAGCTTCCCTCTGGGGTCCAAGGTAATGTTCTTGATATTTTTAAAGTATCATTTTCATATGTACTTGAGGCATTGTAGTGTCATGTTGAGCTGTGGATTCTGATGTGTTTTAAACATAATCTAACTGTTTTATACTCGAGTATATCTTTACTTATGTCTGCTTCTATTGTTTTTGCTTAAAGGCGGAGACTCGTAGAATGGTATACTAACTCAACATATGCAGTTGATTGTTTCCTGTTACAAGAAATTGATGAAACAATAGCTGGTGTTTAATACCTGCTTTCGCAGCTGCTTCATCAAACTTGGGACGGAATCTTTAGCTGAATGTCTAGGTTCTAAAGTAAACGGTAACAATTAGAAGCCATCTACCAGCCTCATCTACACTTTTGTGTCTGTTAAAGATATCCCTGCATGCCAACAATCTTATATGCTTTGAGGTATTTAAATTCAATTGTCAGTTTTATCCATGAGCCACTTCTTAGTGAAATCAACATGCACCTACAGGGAGTCTTCTTTTACAAACGAAAACACTTCTGCACTTCACTTTTTTAAGTGTTTCTTGATCAGCACCGGTATATGTTCTACACTAAATGCACGGCGCCCTCACAGCCTTGTGATCCAACCATAGCGCCAAAGCATGCCATAAGATACCACATTCCTACGAGAATTGACCGTAAAACCTAACATTTTAGCCTAGTGGATAACTTCTTAATACCTTTCTTCTCTTAGAAAGTCTCTGATATTGATTGATTGTAACCAGAAAATTGACATCAAGTTAAAACAAAATCATTGTCCTATATCTGGTTATAGTTTTAATTTCTGATTCAAAAACCGAACTAATTATTAGCTACGGTCGTGATTTTACCCTAAAATCGAGTCATTATACTTCTAATTTGCAAGAAATAAACAATTATCAAAATTGTTGTATCACGATCCTATTTATGATATGCACGCCAACGATACAAAAGGAGGAGTTCATATGATGTAAGCATGATCGACTAAAAAACTGGATATGATTCTGATAGGTACCCGCTGTAAGCGGGCACCCGCTGTGAGCAACCCGCCGACCGCTATTACGCATCCACCTGTAACAAGTACTCATTAATTACACATGTGTCATTTCATATTATCTTTACTAAAAGCAACCCACTTGACAAACAAATATCTTCACACAAATATATTTGCAAAATATCTTGCTACCTTGCTCACTAAGGCAGGGGACCATAAAGGCAACTAAGGGGACACAAAAGCATTCAAGCTATGACAAAAGCGGCTGTGCTAGAATCGAGGTATGTGGGAAAGGGACACTAATCACTGTTCCAATAGTGGCTCACTGTAGCTTTAACGGCATAACAAGTGGGCCACCAAGTGGGTGAACAGTTATTAGAAGACCTAGCCTATAAATACCCCCATTCTACACACAAGGTGATAGACACAATTTCAATAGCACAAAATTTACTACTCATTCTCTCCCCTTACACAGATACATTTTCACCCGTTTCGGTTATTATTATTTCGATTACTGATTCTCACACCGGAGGTGCTTGACGGCCACCACCCCCGGGCGAGCATTATTTTGTAGATACCCAAACTCAGGTGAAGTACCCCCGGAACAGTGATAGGAACAGTGATCGGAAGCCATTAATCGACCGTGAGGATTATCATTTGGCGCTAGAAGGAGGGGGTATTTTTCTTGAAGAAAAACCCACCACCTGCTCTACCTACACAGTAGCTATTCACACCCTCAAAACACAAATCAAAAACACCTCAAAAACATTAAATGGAAATCCCAATACCACACCCAGATGAACAAGAACGCGAGGGAAATACAACTGGGATCCCGCCAGTCAACCCGCCAGAGAACCCGCCCAAAGACGACGGGCGAGAGCAAATTCTTAGTCTTAATCTCACAGGCTGTAACCAACAACAAATTGACTTAATCATGCAAATAGCCGCAACCCTTCCTCAGGCCGTACCAAAATCCTTAACAAAACAAGCAAACCCACCCATCAACCCGCTTGACAACCATAATGAGGCAAACAGCCAACCCCGCGAGGCAAACTCTGCTTTCTCTCGCCTAGGCTCGTCTCAAAATACTAAGCACGACAGACACAACAAAAATCACCATCCCCCTGAAGTGTGGGAACAGAACAGAAGGCATAGAGACCTCAGAAAAATAATCATTGACAAAAAAGCCGCCTACGACAAGGTAGTGGCCGAATACGAAGCACAAAAGAACCAACAGCAACCTCCTGTCCGCTCAAAGCAACCCGAAATAACACAACCATCAAACGCGGAAATGTTACAGACCATATTGGAACTCAAGAATAAACTAGAAGGAAATAGCGAACAAGATATGGGCGGAACACCATTCACAGCAAGGCTAGAGGCTGAGCCACGGCAAAAAGACATCAAACATCACAGCTTCAACTCTTTTGACGGGCTGGGAGACCCAGAGGAGCACCTAAGCTATTTCGACCAGCTGGCTCTCCACTACGAGTATAATGACTTGACACGATGTCGATTCTTCGCCGCAACTCTTCGCGGTAACGCCCAAAGATGGTTTTGCAGGATATCCACCAGGTCCATAGATACTTGGTTGGAATTTAAGAAATTATTTCTCAACAAATTCAAAGCAAACCAACAACACGAAGTTCATACCGTATTTCTTGAAACCGTTGCACAACGTAATGGTGAAACCTTACAAAACTACATTGACCGTTTCAAGGAAGCTGTCAACAAAGTTGTCTGTGTCAATGAAACAGAGGCTTTGGTCCATTTGAGGAGAGGCCTCAACCCTTACGAATGCGAGAAGTACGTATGCCGTCTCATGGAAATTAAACCCACTACTCTGGCAAAGGCGTATGATTTGGCATCTCAATCCATCAACGAAATCGAGTCTCTCAACGTACTTAAACAATCTAGGGCACCACCCACTCCCACACCATATTTCCAAAGAGAAAGGTACACGCCTTACCAAAGGCAATCACCCGCCTTGCATCAAGTACAAACCACTCACGGGCCGCCGCCCGCCCAGAGACCTCAACCATCAGCACCAGTCAGGGACCGCCAAGGGCCCTTAAACCCTCAAAGATCAGATAGGCGTCCGGAGCCAAAATGGACCGAATTTACTCTCCCAAGAGCAACCATCTTACGAGAAATTAAAGGGAAACCTTTCTACTTTCCACCGGCCCCAATGCACTCTTCACCTGATGACAGGCCCAAAGACAAACACTGCGATTATCACGAAACACATGGGCATTTTACAGATAACTGTCTTTCCCTCAAGTACTTTCTGGAAAAACAAGTCAAGGCAGGCAACTTATCTCAATACTTGCCCAGGCAAATACTTGGCCCGTCCTCCTCTCAAGGACACAACAAAAACATAGTACATACCGTGTTTGGCGGACAGGTCTCACCACCTAGAGAGGAACAGACCGTCTATGCCATATCTGAGGGTCCGCCAAACGTCATTACTTTCACAGATGCAGACTATGAAGGCATCAATCCCAATCACACTGAGGCACTAGTCATATCTTTGGGCATTGCCCAGAATGAGGTTAAAAGGGTTCTGGTCGAAAACGGGTCCTCAGTGGACATTTGTTTCCAACACACCTGGGACAGGCTAAAGCTAAGTGATGAAAAGTTAGAAACATGTCCCGATGAAACTCCGCTTTACGGGTTCGGCCACAACGCCGTCTCGATAGCAGGCATTGCACGACTCCCTGTCTATTTTGGGGAATCTCCCAGACAAGTTTGCAGGATCATCAAATTCTATGTCATTAACACAGCTTCCTCCTACAACATGATCTTGGGGAGACCCACATTGAACTTGTTAAAGGCAATTACTTCTACCCCTCATCTCAAAATCAAGTTCCCTACTTCAAATGGGATAGGAGAAATCAAAGGGGATTTTGAAACCTCTAAAAGGTGTTACGGCATTGCACTTACCTTGGGAAAATCCGAGCCCAGCAATGTCAACAGAGAGAAAGCTCAAAGCAGGAGACAGGCAAAAAGACAGAGGCACGATGCCCACCAACGTGCCAACAACAAAAAGAGAAAAGAGGTACAGTTTATTGACGGGCATGATCCGTTGACAGAAGACCCGCCAAGAATTGATGCCAATCTAATGAAATGTCTTAAAAGAGAAGAGAACCCGCCAATAACCCCGGCAGTGCAGACAGAGAAAATAGAAATCATACCCGGAGACACAAACAAGACTGTCAGTATATGTGCGGGTTTGGATTCTATCTTTAAAAAGTGTCTCACCGACCTCTTAAGAAAGTACGCAGACGTTTTTGCATGGAGTCCGAAGGATATGCCGGGATTAGATGAGTCCGTGGCAATCCATAAGCTAAATGTGGATCCAGACAAAACACCAAAAATACAGAAACGAAGGAACTTTGCGCCAGAGCGACAGCGGGCCATTGATATTGAAATTGACAAACTCTTGGACGCAGACCTGATTTGTGAGGTCACCTACCCTAAGTGGGTTGCAAATGTGGTATTGGTAAAGAAAGCTAATGGGAAGTGGAGGATATGCGTCGATTACACCGATTTGAACGCAGCATGCCCAAAGGACCCATATCCTCTCCCTTCGATAGACCAACTCATTGATGCCACAGCGGGTCATCTAATGCTAAGTTTCATGGACGCCTACTCAGGCTACAACCAAATCAAAATGACTCCAGAAGACAGAGAGAAAACGGCTTTCGTTACACATAGGGGAGTATATTGTTACAAAGTGATGCCGTTTGGATTGATCAATGCCGGAGCCACCTTCCAAAAAACCATGAATAGAATCTTTAGCGGACAGTTGGGCCGAAATATGGAGGTATATGTGGATGATCTCATAGTAAAATCTCTCCTAACGAATTCCCACCTCCAGGACCTGGAAGAATGTTTTTCCACCCTCAGGAAACACAATATGAAACTCAACCCGGATAAGTGTGCATTCGCGCTTGATGCCGGCAAATTCCTGGGTTTCTTGGTTTCTCACAGAGGTATTGAGGCCAATCCTGAGAAAATAAAGGCCATAATCGACATGCAACCACCCAAAACCTTAAAGGAAATACAGAAACTAACGGGGAGGTTGGCCGCCCTCAGAAGGTTCATAGCAAAATTGGCCGACAGATGCCTTCCATTCTTCGACACCTTAAAAGGGGCCACAAAAACCAATAAAATATCTTGGACAGCGGAGTGTCAAAAAGCCTTTGAGGATCTCAAAACTTATCTTTCCTCTACTCCGTTACTGGCGGTTGCAGCCCCCTCAGAACCGCTATCACTCTACTTATCCGCAACAGACAAAGCCGTGGGGGCGGTACTTATCAAAGAAGAAAATGGTGAGCAAAAACCAGTCTACTATGTCAGCCAAGTGCTCAAAGACGCGGAAACCCGCTATCCCAACGTCCAAAAATTTGCTCTAGCTTTGGTCATGGCAAGCAGAAAATTGCGACACTATTTTCAAGGAAGACAAATCAGAATCATCACAGATCAACCGCTAAGAAAAATACTTCACAAACCAGATTTATCAGGTAGGTTGATTAACTAGGCGGTAGAACTTGGTCAATTCGATCTCAAATACATACCGAGAACCGCCATCAAGGCACAAGCGTTGGCTGATTTTATGGTTGAATGTTCATTCGCCACAAATGAAAAAGAGGCACCCGCAAAGACAAACACAGCCGCGGACACCCATTGGCAGTTGTATGTCGATGGTTCCTCTACAAACACCCGTTGTGGGGCAGGGCTCATCTTGACTAGCCCTGACGGTTTTCAAGTCAAACAAGCCATACAGCTAAATTTCAAAGCCACAAACAATCAAGCGGAATATGAGGCACTTTTGGCCGGTTTGGCATTGGCAAAAAATTTACAGGCAAAAAAGATAACCATCTATAGCGACTCGCAGCTGGTTGTTCGACAAACAACAGGAGACTATTCAACAAAAGATAGCAATCTCAGCAAATATCAGGAAATAATTCAGGCAATGCTAACTCAGTTTGAAGAATACTCTCTTGAACAAATAGACAGAATGGATAACACAGTTGCGGACATGTTATCTAAATTGACACAAGGCGAGAAATCGGAGGCGGACACGGTTTACTTTGAAGAGTTAACTGTCCCAAGTACAAACAAACTGGATATCATGGAAATAAGCCCGCCAAGGGATAGTTGGATGACCCCTTACATTTGTTACCTGGAAAATGGCACACTACCGGAGGACAGACTCAAAGCAAAAATAGTCAAATCACAAGCAACGAAATACTTTCTTCAGGAGGGTGTTTTATACAAGAGAAGTTTTGACTCCCCTATACTTAAATGTGTCGACGAAGAAGAAGCCCTATATTGCATAAGAGAGGTCCACGAAGGCATTTGTGGTGATCACATGGCGGGCAAAGCATTATCACACAAAATACTCAGACAAGGCTATTATTGGCCGAAAATGCACAAAGAATGCAAAAACTTCACTAAGAGATGCCGCCAATGTCAACTATTCAGCAATATGTCCAGAAAGTCACCAGCACTCCCAGCGGCCATATTATCCCCAATACCTTTTGCAATCTGGGGCATTGACATCATGGGACCATTCCCTAAAGCCAAAGGTGACTTGCAGTATGTTATGGTCGCCATTGATTACATGACAAAGTGGGCGGAAGCAAAGGCTCTTAAACACATTACACAAGATGACGCCATTCGTTTTGTTGAAGAGCAAGTCATCACAAGATTTGGAATCCCAGTAATACTCATCTCTGACAACGGAACGCAGTTTGTAGGCTCAAAATTTACTAAATTCCTGTCCGACCACGGGATCAAACATAAGAAAGCATCCGTTTGCCATCCTCAAAGCAACGGCCAGGTTGAGGTCACTAACCGCATCATCGTTCGAGGTCTAGAGAAAAGACTGACTACTTCAAAGAGAAAATGGCCTTATGAATTACCCAATGTTCTTTGGGCTTATCGCACATCACCCAGGACGAGTACGGGGGAATCTCCTTTCAAACTAGCCTTTGGCACAGAAGCACCGGCACCCGTCGAAATTGGTTCACCATCCTACCGTGCCCTTAACTTTGAAGAGGAGGCAAATACTCAAGGACTTAAAACGAATCTTGACCTTCTAGATGAAGTCAGAGAAACCGCTGTTGCGAAAATGACCGCTTACAAAGAAAAAACTAAAGAATTCTTCGGCAAAAAGGCAAGAATCAAAGCCTATATAGAAGGCGATTTGGTTAACAGAGCAACTGAGGCATCCGACCCCAGACACACTGGCAAACTTATGCCAAAATGGGAAGGACCCTACAAAATCATCAAAGTACTCAGGCCGGGTTTTTACAAACTAGCCTATCTAAATGGCACTGAAGTCAACAACACTTGGCACGGCGACAAGCTGCGGAAATATTATCAATAGAGGGTTAGACGATCTCTTCTCTCTGTTTTCTTTGTAATGAAGGGAACTATATTCTCAATGGAATACTTTTACAAAAAAAATTTGGTCTACTTTACACAAGTTACAAATTACACAGTCCCTCTGCGGACATTTACACAAGTTACAAATTGCAACCATTACAAAGTCCCTCTGCGGACATTTACACAAGTTACACATTGCAAATATTACACAGTCCCTCTGCGGACATTTACACATGTTACAAATGGCAACCATTACAAAGTCCCTCTGCGGACATTTACACAAGTTACAAATTGCAACCATTACAAAGTCCCTCTGCGGACATTTACACAAGTTACAAATCGCAACCATTACACAGTCCCTCTGCGGACATTTACACAAGTTACAAATTGCAACCATTACAAAGTCCCTCTGCGGACATTTACACAAGTTACACATTGCAAATATTACACAGTCCCTCTGCGGACATTTACACATGTTACAAATGGCAACCATTACAAAGTCCCTCTGCGGACATTTACACAAGTTACAAATTGCAACCATTACAAAGTCCCTCTGCGGACATTTACACAAGTTACAAATCGCAACCATTACACAGTCCCTCTGCGGACATTTACACAAGTTACAAATTGCAACCATTACAAAGTCCCTCTGCGGACATTTACACAAGTTACACATTGCAAATATTACACAGTCCCTCTGCGGACATTTACACATGTTACAAATTGCAACCATTACAAAGTCCCTCTGCGGACATTTACACAAGTTACAAATTGCAACCATTACACAGTCCATCTCCGGACATTTACACAAGTTACAAACTACAAATATTACACAGTCCCTCTGCGGACGCTTACACAAGTTGCATATGACAAATATTACAAAGTCCCTCTGCGGACCATTACACAATTACAAATCCCAAATATACACAATTCGTCTACGGACAGTTCCCACAAACAATGCTTACAGACGTTACTAAAGGCGTTGACGGACAACTACCAACTTACAGTGAGCAATTTTGTAAAGATATCAACATCTTACAAGTCTTGCAAACAAAAGACGGAATCTTACAACAGAAGTTACAAAAATTGTTTGTTCCGGCCAACTGACAAGAAAATATCAGGGCATAAGTACTCGATACTTCAAGAAAGAGTTAAGTCCCCTAAACGGGCATAAAGACAGCTGTGAATTTCAGTCTACAACTCTCGACAAGAAACAATAAAGCACCCTTGACGGGCACTTATTACGGTGAAAAACCCGCCAATAGACGGATGCTTCAAACAATCTACAATGGAATGCTTACATAAATATGAAGGCAATATGATTCAAAGCAGAACAAAAACGGAAAACAGTTGAATGCAAAGGAGGAATGAATATTTTATTCATAAAATAATTTTATTACAAGCATGTTATTACAAGGATTATAGACTCCTACATCTACAAATCCTTCATGCTTGGGGGGCTTCATCCTTAGCATCTGCACCTTTCTTGGAGCTTTCACCCTGAGGAGGAGCTCGGAAACGGAAGTCAATTACATCCGTCTCCGGCTTATCTTTTGCCTCTTTAGCAGCACGGGCAGCAGCAGCTTTCCGAGCAGCCTTACGGCATTCCTCGGCATTATAAGCATCCCCCTGCTCTTCCCAAATGTTGGCCCAAGCTCTCCAACTGGCTTCTGTATACTCTGACATAGCCAGTTCACGCCCCCATGGAAATGGGGTAAAGTCGTCATCCATATCAGAAATTGCCAACTTCTTCGACATAGGGAACAGGAGGTTTTCAAAGAAAATTTGGAGAAGGGATGATCTACATATACAAGCAACCAACCTATTTATAGGGAGGTAAAAAGAAGAAAGAGGAGGGTGAAAGCATCTTCAGTCAAAAAATTACAGTTCCCACGCAGACTGAAGTAAAAGCTCAGTCAAAATTCTTTTGACTCCAATGCAGTATTAAATGCTGAAAACAAACTCCCACAGTCAAATTTTCAAAGTCAAGGTAAACATTTTCCCACACATATTTACTACATACTTTGACACAAAAATACAAACACACATCCAGTTATAGTTCGCAACAAAAATACCGAATTCACAAACACAAAAATTATCAACGCGAAATGTTTCACAAATCGCACAGCGGACACACCCGCAGAGAGATTCCAAAACATGTCCAAACAAAAAATTCTTAGCTAGTTACACAAAATAAACTACGCCCAACGGGATACGCTCAAGGGACCCTCTATACCCCTTAGCGGTTCTGTATCCTCATCTTCACTGTCATACGCACTGGCTATGGCACTTAGGGGTTCTATCGCGACATCAGATTCTTCCGCCGTCCCAGTTCCACTAGCAATATCCACTTGCTCCTTTTCAGAATCAACAGGCTGCATAATACTATCCACTTCAGAATTAATCTCAGTATGCACGGCCGCTATTAGCGGCATTGAAGTTACACCTTCTATTGCTAAAGGGCTCTCAACGGGCTTAGCGCTATCCGTGACAACCATCTCCACATTGGCGGTCTCTGCACCCGGCCCAACAACGGCCACATCAGCCTGGCACCCAACACTCTTTCTTTCGGTTCTTCCTAAGCGGGCTTTCAGGCCTCTGGCTTTACGCTTTGATTTCTTCACTTTGGCCTTCAATCTTGCGATCTCGGTTCGTAATAGCCCAATCTCAAGCACATTCTCAGCGGGTTCCTGCCCTTCTATAACAGCCTTGGCAGCCTCAGCCTTCACAATTTCCGCAAACTCGACACTATTCCGAAACTTCAAAATAGCATTAGCCTCTGTTGGACGAGAATCAAGATGAGCCTCAGCCTCTTCAGCACGTTCTTTCTCAAATTTCAGTAAGGTGCTCAAATTCTTCACCTGTTCAGACAAGCTAGCGTTGGCGGCCTTAAGTTCTATCTTATCTTCCGCTAAAAACCGCCGCAGATCAGCACTATACTCATAGCTGGCTTTAAGATCATTTCTCTCAATCTCGATTTCATGTAAAGCCCTGGCAGCATTATTCTTCAAGTATTTCTCAGCGGACAGCTCTTCCTCCAACCTTTTGATCCTCTCTTTCAAGGCAAGATTGCTACCACGGTACATATTCCCACGAGCCATCAACCCAGTGTACATACATTGATTCTGCAAACACACAAAAAACAGCCAACTTACAAACGAATGGATTCATACCAATTCTACAGAAATGTCTAAAGAACAAACACAAAGGACTTACCCGTGCAGCATATTTTTGGGACAAACGGCACATTCGCTCCCAACTCAATTCATTCATCCTCACAAGATCATCATCGGTCATAGAATCAACGGAGAAGGTGTTGGGCCCAGATTTGAAAAGAAATCCATACCCTGGACGGGACCCAACTTCTACGTCGTTTACCTCGTCGTCACTACTTGTGTAGAAAACGATCTCTTCTTCACCGTTATCACCTTCACCCTCGGAACCATCCTCGGACTCATTCTCAGAAGCATCTTCACTATCATCTTCACAATAATCTTCATCTTCATCCTCGCTATCACCATCAACGGGTTCATTCTCAACAGGCTCCTCAATCACAACTTTCTCCGCAACAGCGGGCTCGACCACCTTACTAGGCTCAATACGCCTTCGTTTGGAAGTACTGCCCTCAACCACAATTTTCCTCTTTGACCGACGCAGGGGCATCTTAGGACTCTCAGTTGCGACCACTTCGGTTGCTTTCAATACTGGTTCCTCATCTCTAACAGCGGGCGTTTTCTCGCCGCGCTCAATACTCACACTTACTTGGCCTGAGCCGGAAACAACCGTGACAGGTTTCACAACTAAAGCAGGAATCTCTCTCTGATTAGCGGCCTCTTCAACTGGCAATTGAACACCAGAATCCTCACCAGTAACCCTACCGGTATGCGACACACTTACCCGCCTAGCAACCGCACCATCACTTTCACTATCAGAATCAACAGCAAAATCTTTATCAACAAATTGCTCATCTTCACGCCTTTCAGCGGACCCCTCCATTTCATCTTCAACATCATACCCATCACCTTGGGCATCTTGCAGATCTTCCTCAGAATATCTACCTTCTCCGGCTTCTTCTTGCTCAGACTCAGCATTACTACCACGCACCTCTTCTTCTGCAACAACGGGCTCCTCATGCTCGCCTTGCTCCATCCGCCCTGCACCAGCACCTTGCCCTGAAAGGTCAAAGGCATCTATGATGTTTTCTGCCGCAAACATCCCACGAAACCGCCTAGGTCTTGGCGGTTGAAGAAACATAAAATCGGCATACATCTTAGCCTCTTGCTCTATAGACAAAGTGGGATGAGGCTCCAAATCCACTTTACGGGGATCTAACACTACAAAGAAAACCACGACAAAACATCACATACAGAATATTACAAGAAACCAAAAGACAAAGACAAAACAAGGACTTACAACAATGTCTTCTTAAATCAACCGGGTCAATCAAATTACCCTCGTTCCATACCTCACCCAATGCCTTTACCAGTTTTACTAAAAAATCTATCTCAACCTGGCTAAGGCGGTTACGGTCTGTCTTGTAGGCACACTCCACTTTCTTCACAAAATTCTTGTGCCAAGCCAACTCCCCGCCACCAACTACCAGAAACTCTTCCTGCCAACCCGCCATGCCTTTGGGAAACACAAATGGGCGGAACCCATCCAAGGCTTTTCCAATACGAGTTTGCGACTTTACAAACTGTAGCTCATAAAAGGGTTTTGCACGGCTGGCTTTAACATCAAACAAACAGAAAAAAGCCCTAAATGGTGGCTGCTTGTTCAGCGCCTCGCAACTAGCTATAAACCAGTTAATAGCCCTTATTGAATTGGGAGACATCTGAGCTAACGGACAGCGGAAATACAATCGAAAGAGATCCATCAAGAACTTGTGAGGTGGAAACCTTAAACCCGCCCTGAAATGACTTACGGGAATGCAGACAGAATCATCATCAAAACGATGATATAATTTCTCACCGGGTGCCGCCCGTCTCCAGAAATACCCATCTTCAATTCGCAACATCCTTTCAACATAATCACCCCAGTCATCAGCTCTAAACGTACTGTCCTGTTGCAAATGAGCGAATTCGGCAAATTCCACATCCATCTCCGCCTTCGAGTAAGGGGTTGGCACCACATTGCTCGCCCGCCATAGACTCTCGCTACTTTCAAAGTATTGATAGCGGTTTCTTCGCAACACTGCTGTGTAACCCAACTGACCAATGTCCGCCCAACGCCCATACATGTTTACTAGGGGCCTTCTCTCACCAGTAGCGGGATCAACAAATTCATCACCCATCTGCAGGCAAAAGCACAATTTTCCGGTCAATACCGCTAATAATACAAATGGCCGTCACAGATGTCTGGTACACATTTCTATTTTTAAACAATTTTCCATTTCACAAATCGAAACAAACAGTTCATATTCCATTCCCTCTACAAACAACAAAACCCTAGAATCAAAAACCCATATACACAACACTTATGAATATATGCACATTTATATACAAAATACAAACACCTCATGAACAATACGAAATCATACACCTATTATTACACAATTCAGGAAACGGATTGAAACCACCAAAACACCAATAACAAATACACAACCAACAATAACATATTACAAACCTTTACAGATTACACAATCGACTTACCCTTACAAATATTCGAGACATGCAAACCAAGGATATATACACAAAACCAATCATATATGAAGAGACAAATTGCATGATGAAAAGAAACAGAAATCACAAAAGAAAATTATAAAGAAATCTTACCTCAAATCTGGAGGTTATATATGGCTTCAATGGCAGAAATACTTGACAAATCCAGTACAAGGAGAGCAACGTACTCGAAGAAGACAAAGAAAATGGAGAGAAAAAACCAAACAAAGACAGTAAAAAACCTTACCAAATGATACACAAACCCATCTTTTATACGCGTGCGGCGCGTGTAATAAGGGTGAAAAGGTTGCAAAAATTTCGTGGATGGATAGGATTGGTCCACGTCACTCTTACAGCCGGTAGTAACTGCCTCGTTTCCAGCAAAACTGTCCACTATGCATTAACTTCCCACTCACTCATAACACATTACATCACAAAGGTACATTCTCTTTCCTCCCAAAGGTCATTTCTCATTAATACGCACTACAACTTATCATTTCACTTATTATTAACATTTAATATTATTCCTTCATTTATTTCAAATTTCTCATTTATTACCAATTATTACATTTATTCACAAACATTACAAAAACGTTTCAAAAAACGCACCCGTCAAGCACATTAACCCGTTGTCAAAAATTCACAAATTTTCTCAAATTCTTTCCTCCTAAGTGTTGTCCGCCAACACTTGGGGGGCATATTTTCACAAATTTTTTCTAACTCCTAAGTGTTGTCCGCCAACACTTGGGGGGCATATTTTCACAAATTTTTTCTAACTCCTAAGTGTTGTCCGCCAACACTTGGGGGGCATATTTTCACAAATTTTTTCTAACTCCTAAGTGTTGTCCGCCAACACTTGGGGGGCATATTTTCACAAATTTTTTCTAACTCCTAAGTGTTGTCCGCCAACACTTGGGGGGCAGATTTTCACAAATATTTTTCTACTCTTAAGTGTTGACCGCCAACACTTGGGGGGCACACAGGGTATCATTTTCAAAAATTTTCTCAAAACAAAACGGCATCTTTACTTTCTCCTCCTCCTGTCCGCTAAACCGCACAGAAGGAGTGGGGGGCAATGATAGGTACCCGCTGTAAGCTTACAGCGGGCACCCGCTGTGAGCAACCCGCCGACCGCTATTACGCATCCACCTGTAACAAGTACTCATTAATTACACATGTGTCATTTCATATTATCTTTACTAAAAGCAACCCACTTGACAAACAAATATCTTCACACAAATATATTTGCAAAATATCTTGCTACCTTGCTCACTAAGGCAGGGGACCATAAAGGCAACTAAGGGGACACAAAAGCATTCAAGCTATGACAAAAGCGGCTGTGCTAGAATCGAGGTATGTGGGAAAGGGACACTAATCACTGTTCCAATAGTGGCTCACTGTAGCTTTAACGGCATAACAAGTGGGCCACCAAGTGGGTGAACAGTTATTAGAAGACCTAGCCTATAAATACCCCCATTCTACACACAAGGTGATAGACACATTTTCAATAGCACAAAATTTACTACTCATTCTCTCCCCTTACACAGATACATTTTCACCCGTTTCGGTTATTATTATTTCGATTACTGATTCTCACACCGGAGGTGCTTGACGGCCACCACCCCCGGGCGAGCATTATTTTGTAGATACCCAAACTCAGGTGAAGTACCCCCGGAACAGTGATCGGAAGCCATTAATCGACCGTGAGGATTATCAGATTCCAAGCTCAACTTGGACTCGATTTGAAACAAAAATTATTGTTAAATTCAACCGATTTGAGTAGCTTTGACAACTAGACTCGTTTTTGAATTTATTTCGGTTTGAGCTCGACTTGATCTGGTTAATATATGAAATAGAATATGGTGACAGATTGGAGCATGCATTTGAAAAGGTAAAAGCAGCTGAAGCAACGTTTAAAAAAATGGTTCCCCGGGCTGCTGAAAGAAATGTAGGCATGTGGCATGCATTTGAGGTAATAATACCCAAAATGATGGCAATTGGTACCACCATTGTCATTTCTATTGTTTTCTTCATCATCATAAAGGGAAAAGGAAGCTGTTAGTACTTGGTTGTCCATCACTCTTTCTTTACAAAGATAGACGGCTCAATAGAATCATGGCAACTCACAACATTCTAGTTCTTTATTCATCCATAACCCATTCTCTTTTGTTTAGAAAAAGCTACAGCAGCATGCTAGGATGTGTTCATATATATGGAAATACAAATCTTGACATCAAGGGGTGGTGGCGCAGTTGGCTAGCGCGTAGGTCTCATAGCATACGAGTAATCCTGAGGTCGAGAGTTCGAGCCTCTCTCACCCCATTCTTTTTTATGTTTTGTTTTCTTGGCAAAATAATTGCACTATAGTACATAATTAAGTGTGTGAGACATTCCGGATTATGGGAAGGGATTGTCGGCGGGTTAACCAACATAATCCCTTGTATTTCTTGGAGCTTCACGTGGGAGGGGTACGCCCACTTGTCATTAAAAATGCAAATCAATCTGATTTTGTTACTTGTAAATTGTAATTACCGACTATAACCTGTCATTAATACTATTGTTTCATTCTAATCTTCATTTTAACTTTACAAGGGACCAAGAGATGCAGAATGTTCTTGATATACTCTATATAACTCAGGATTAATATCAAGTTAAATAAGGAAAGAATGATCAAAATATCTCATCTGGAGAAGCAAATGCTCGATTTACTGACGGAATACGGTAAACCGTGCACCGTGATATGAGGTATAACATAGTACATTGTCTTCCGTAACATGCCATGATATGGTACACGGTGTATCGTGTTCTATATAACACGGTGTACTGTGTCTCGTGTTAGGTGGGTTCGTAACACTACTAACACGGTGGACCGTGTTCCGTATCATGCATAACACGGTTGATCGTGTAATGTATTCCTCTAATACGGAGGTCGAAATTCCATATCTCGTCGGTATTTCGGGTCATTTTTTTCAAAATCAGTATTTTGGGCCACTAAATCACAAAAATATTATTTTGGACCATCACCCATAAATAAGATTGTTCATTAAATAATTAACTCATGTAAAATTTTAAGAAAAGTAAAGTCATACATTTTTTTTAGTAACAATGTAACATAAATAGGGTAGGGATTAAGAAAATTAAGGCATACATTGACTTCTGAAAGTTATTCCAGAAAAAATTCACAAAGAGAAGAAAATGAGGGGAAATGATATCGTTCCAAAAATTGTTTCTAAATATTAAATTGTCAAAATATTATTTCTATCTACTCGTAAATGTGATAGATATTTCGAACATACATATGAATTTCATGTATAAAATTATATCATATATCATTCGGAAACATTTTGGGATCCATTTTAGGATATTTAGCACTACTAAATCAAATAAATTAAATATAACAAATAAATTTCATATAACAAAATCAAATATTTAAACTTCAGGGAATAATATCTTTATTAAAGGATCAGTTCAGTTCAGATTATATATAAATTTTTCAGATCATTTCCGAATTTGACATCTGTAATTCATATCCATTATTTTCGGCCAACTAAAAGTTAGTGACCGGCAACCAGGGCGATCGGTAAAACATAAAGTAAAGTAAGGTAACACACCACATTTATTAATCGTGTCCACACACATATCACAAAGTAGTGTGTGTTTCACTCTTCTCAAAACATTGCGGTGTCCACTGTCCACACGCACACACACGAGCACTTCTACCTCTCTCTCCTCTCTCTCTCTCTCTCTCTCTCTCTGCGGTGGGGGTGTGATTACAACAGCCAAAGTTATATCCACAATCAATACACACACATATATTTATAGAGCTAGAAGGGTGTGTGTGGGGGGGAGTGAAGAGAATGGGTGGGGTGACGTCATCAATGGCTGCAAAATTTGCGTTTTTTCCACCTAATCCACCTTCATACAAAGTGGTTAAAGATGAGTTTACTGGGTTGTTATTGTTGGACCCTTTTCCTCACCGTGAAAACGTCGACGTTTTGAAGCTTCCTACACGGAGAGGTAATGAGATTGTGGCAATGTATGTGAGGTATCCTATGGCTACTTCTACTTTGCTTTATTCTCATGGGAATGCTGCTGATATTGGTCAGATGTATGAACTTTTTATTGAATTGAGTATTCATTTGAGGGTTAATCTTATGGGGTAAATCTCTCTCTCTCTCTCTCTCTCTCTCTCTCTCTCTCTCCCCTTTTATGTCTGTATTGTATAAAAATAACTATAGTGTGTAATTATAGTGGATTG
Source organism: Kitagawia praeruptora (assembly GCA_037693485.1). Classification (NCBI taxonomy): domain Eukaryota; kingdom Viridiplantae; phylum Streptophyta; class Magnoliopsida; order Apiales; family Apiaceae; genus Kitagawia; species Kitagawia praeruptora. The sequence continues at coordinate 22,812,472 of CM075350.1, read as the reverse complement.
TTGGTTCTTGGTTTTTTAGATTAAAAAAGGAGGTAACTTTATTGCTGATTGCTTGATACATGTATATGTGAAGTTTGATGAAATGAGGTTTAATTGTTGTGAGTTTTGTGTTTAGTTTGTTTGATTGGTTAATTGGTAAATGTGTAGTGCACTAGTAGTAGTGACATTTTGTACAAGGGAGTTTGTGAATTCTATAACTAAATGATCCAGTTAAGCTCTTTTAAGTTAATGTTGACGTGATATGATAACTTGGGTTAAGGAGAAGTCTCCAGTTTGAGTCCTCATGCCTTCACTATCTTGAAGGAAAAAAAATGCTTCTTGTCCAAATAATGGGTTCCTAGTGATGTTTTTTTTAATGCCGAAGATTGGGTTTAGGATTGAGTAGGAGTGTTGAAGATATATGATCAAATTTACCTCTCCTCTTTTAGAAGCACTCCCTCCGGTCCATTATATAAGGCATTTGACTTTTCTGCACGTAACTTTAGGTGCTTTGACTACATAGCTAAAATAATTATTTTTTAATTTTTCTTTTTTTGAATAAAATTATAATATTTTAATTTTTATTTAGAAAAGGAAATTTTAAAAAATAATAATTTTAACTATGTATTCAAAGCACCTAAAGTTACGTGCAGAAAAGTCAAATGCCTTATATAATGGACCGGAGGGAGTATATCTGTAACTTAACTGTGAAACTCAAATTTGTATTTGTTTCTTTACATGAAGGTTAAAGACATGATATTACAGATGATATGGATGTTGGAGAGATTGTTTAAAATGTGTCTTGGCAGATTGCACCCCAATTTTTAAAACCAAAACCATGTGCCCAACCTAATAAAATCTCAGTGGAGAGCAATAAAATTACATTCAAGTTTCACTTGTTCGAGATGAATATGTAGAGAATAATAGGTGCACTGACCTGACACTTCTGCAGCGATATGCTTGAACGTTACCTTTATATGCGCCCCAGGATTAGGATCTGTTCGATCAATTGTTCTTGTTTACCTTGCAACAATATTTGGTTTCTCTATGTATTCTTCTAACCAGCATCTGAAGATGGGGTCTTAATTTTGTTGTAAATGATGCAGGTACGACTATTGTGGCTATGGGCGATCAACTGGGAAGGTAATGGATAATTATCGGTAATCATTATTCATTACTATTATTAGCAAGACGTGTTTCAGTTAACCCAATACCAGATCATAGAAATGTTAACATGTGTTGTTGCAGCCAAGCGAACAAAACACTTATGCAGACATTGAAGCTGCTTATAAGTGTCTTAAAGAGAACTATGGCGCTAAGCAGGAAGACATAATACTCTATGGCCAATCTGTTGGAAGTGGACCTACTTTGGATCTGGCGGCTCGCTTACCTCAGCTGAGAGCAGTCGTTCTGCACAGTGCTATACTATCAGGTTTACGGGTCATGTATCCTGTCAAACGAACATACTGGTTTGACATCTATAAGGTGATTAAAATTTTGACTGACTTGTATATCAACCTGTGTTCATTTCACGTCTGAATGTCATCTTTAATTTTGTTGCAGAACATCGACAAAATCCCTTTGGTGACTTGTCCTATTCTAGTCATTCATGTAAGTACAGATTATGTTTTCTTGCATCTGGCAACTGAACAAGGACTGTCAATTTGATTTTTAGTTTTTTTTTTTTTAAATTTTCTAGTAGTCTTAACAAAAATGGACTCTCTGATAGACCTGCCACAAATTCCTTTCCAGTTATTTTAAATTATTTGGATACTTTTATTAGATTGATTAAAAAGCATTTAATTTGTTTTTAACATACCGAGTAAAAGTATATATATTTAGTAAGGGAAGATGATTACACCAATGGAATGAAAGCCAGCGTTAAGTTGTGTTGCTAGACCTTTAGGGATGACAAAATGAATCCCCTCAAAGACCTCAATCATAGACCTAGGAGTCATTACATTACTATGCATGACTTTTGGACTCTTTTGAGAGGCTCCATAATCTGTGGTGCTATGAAATCAAAAGTTTCGAAGACAAACAGTTTAAAAATGTTTATTGTGTTCCATACTTACATACATGACCGATCTCGTCAAAAATTCAGTTTAGCTTCCTCGGGCATTCTTCTATGTTTGGGGGTGTATATGGAGTTTTGTGAATTTGTAAAGCTTACATGTTCAGTATCTAGCTGTAGATCTTGTATTGGTGAACTTTGTCATGTGTAGATATATATCACAAACAGCTTTTATCATTATTTCCTACCGGAGGTGTTAGCTTTACTGGTCATTTCTCTGAAGGAAGATTCTAATCTCCTTCAACTAATGTTGGATTTCTTAGGTTCCTGGTTCATTTCAGGAGTGGTCATGACTGGGGCTAGTCATCAAGTCCCACAAAAAATATATATATAATAATAATAATAATAATAATGATGATGATGATGATGATGATAATAATAGCAGATTGAATACTAATATGTATGACGAGGCATCAGCATGATATCAACATTACAACATAGGGAACTGCTTAGCTATGAACAGAAAAAAGTGAAGAGAAACATCATAGCATGTTACACACCAAATAAGCCGGTATCCATATGCTATATGGTCCCCATCTCTGTACATAATCTTTCAGACTAGTATGCTACATGGTTTTGTGGGCTAGGGTACGAAGTAGGTAGCATGTTACACACCAAATAAGCTGGCACCTGTACACTATATGGTCCACAACTCTGTACATAATCTTTCATACTAGTGTACTACAAGGCTTTGTGGTGTAGGGTAGGAACTAGGAAATTCAGAAGTTTACTGCCTGCAAAGGACTTGAAAATTTTCAACTAATTACAGTAAAATTTTTGGAATGGGAAGAATGATAGGATCGAAGAGAGTACCTACTCACGTGGTAGTGTTAAAAGTTTCCAGCTTTGGTAGAGACACCCATTGTGTAACCATTAGGTTCTTTATTTTCATGTAAAACCATAGGTGTGTTTGAGGTTGGCTTTCTGCCTTCCAAATTTCAATCAACATTCGATCTGTTTTTGCTGCTTTGTGGATGATTCAAATTTATTGCATTTCTGTATTTCATTAATTCTTTAAATAATCTGATCCGAGAGAGAAAACCACAGTAGAAAATGAATGGGAGAATAATTAACTTCTTTAAATTTGAATATATTTTATGCACTCTTTTGCAGGGGACTTCAGATGAAGTTGTTGATTGCTCTCATGGTAAACAACTTTGGGCACTGTGTCAAGAGAAATATGAACCATTATGGCTCAAAGGAGGGAGTCATTGCAACTTGGAATTATACCCAGAGTATCTCAAGCATTTAAAGAAGTTTATTTCTCATGTTGAAAAATCTCAGTCCAGGCGAAACAGTTCAAGGAGTAGTGTAGATGGGCGGCTTGAACACGCCAGGAGTACAGATTGTGTTGAAGCTCCAAGAAAGAGCACTGATAGAAGAGATAAACGTAGACAGAGCACTAGTAAAAATGAAAAACTGAAATTTTACGAATACAAGTTTGATAATAATGACAAGTTTGCTGCTAAGTTAAAGATACCTTCTGAACAAATGGAAAAATCTCGTAGGAGTGTTGAATACCATGAGAAATCCCGGAAAAGTATTGACAAACAGTTTGAAAGAGCACGGCGGAGTGTGGATTGGGTGGATAGAATTCAAGCAGCGTAAAGTGTTCGAAGTTCACACCGGTCCTTTGTTGAACTGAGGAAGTACCAAGAGAAGGTTCAAAAGATAGGCGAAAGCAATTGATAATTAACTTATATCGTGTTGGGGTGTGATTTTTACTCTTCTGATCTTTTTAGGGTTTTTTTTTTAAAATGTTATGTAATGTTTGAAACCTCTGTGCATTCTGAACTTCTCATACTACAAGGTGTGACAGAACTACCATTACTCACTAATTGAACAATCCTCCTGTTAACTGTATTGGAGATCAGCATTTAGCTTTATTGTCTGTACAGTTTCTCCCTTCTTTCTCCTAGGCGAGAGTTTTCTTATAATAATATGCATCATTTACTATACTTGTCTCTTTACCAATTTTATTTTCTCTATTCTCTGCTGTTCAGCAGCAGGTGACTAATCCAGGGTAACTAACTTGTACCTAACGGTGGCAATTTTGAGTTTTTAATGGTGACAACTTTGAGTTTCGGATTGTAGTGATTTTTGTAAATTTGTTAATCTAGTGTAGGGGGTGTAATCAAACCGAGCCAAGTTGAACACTGTCAGGCTCGAGTTTGAGCTCAACTAAAAAGTTCGGGCTCGAGCGCTGGCCACATTTTAACACCCCTACTTTACCAAGATACGGGACATGGATTAGTTACAGAGGATCTGAATACATCTTTTTATGCAACTAGTAGACATTTGACAAAGCTAATACTGTATGGTACAAGAATGAGGTACAGAGGATCTAAATTCGGCTCTTTATGCAACTGCCTACTTTTAGCAACTGTAAAGTTGGACTCTTGCCCATTTTAGCAGGTTTAAGTTTGTAAATAATAGTGGGGAGTTTTCTAACTGCCCCACCTCTCCCATTTCTTCCTCAAAAAACGTAAAACAAAATCTCATTTGAATCATTGGTGATGTATTACATGCCTGATTGCTCCACTTTAATAACGAACTTGAACCAAATATGCTTAAAGGAACAGAATGAAAAGAAGTTGTAGTCACCCACTAGCAGCAAAAGCCTTGACCCAAGGTCTAACAATATAACAAATGTTCGTCACTCAACTTTATGATCTCTTTATATCTTGCCCATAAGGCTCCTCAATTCCATTTCTGTTATATATGATCACTTGTACCATTGTACTACACAAAAATCTCAACTTTCTCATCTTGTTATTAACCAGAAACGAAAACGACATTGAAATGAAGCTTCTTATACTTTCTCTTGCTTTGGCACTGGTTCTTGGTCTTGCTCAAAGTTTCGATTATCACGAAAAGGAATTGGAGACGGAAGAAGGCTTGTGGGGTTTATACGAGAGATGGACGAGCCACCACTCTGTATCGAGGAGTCTGAACGAAAAGCACAAGCGATTTAATGTGTTTAAAGCAAATGCTAAACATGTTCACAACACTAACAAGTTGGATAAGCCTTATAAGCTCACGTTAAACAAGTTTGCAGATATGACTAACTACGAGTTCCGAAGCTTCTATGCCGGTTCCAAGATTAGTCATCACCGTATGTTCCGAGGGGAGCGACTTGGCAATGCAAACTTCATGTATGAGAATGTTGACGACATTCCTCCATCTGTTGATTGGAGGGCGAGAGGAGCTGTTACTGATGTCAAGGATCAAGGCCAATGTGGTAAGTAGACTTTTGTTTACCTGTATACTTACTAGTAATGCTCCCTGTTTCATTTTGTACACAAATTTACGAAAAACTGAACAAAATTATATTAAGTAACAGAATTAATAATCTAGCAGTTGATCCAATCGACACATTAGAAAGAAAAAAAAATACCGGACACAACAGAATAAACCAGGCTTTGCTTCTTTGATCATGCATCCTTAATATATTACTAAGTTTTTCATGTTACAGGAAGTTGCTGGGCATTTTCAGCAATTGTAGGAGTTGAAGGAATAAACTTTATTAGAACAAATAAATTAGTATCTTTGTCCGAGCAAGAACTTGTTGATTGTGACACTGAAGAAAATCAAGGGTGCAATGGAGGGATGATGGACGGTGCATTTGACTTTATAAAGAAGAAAGGAGGGATTATGACGGAGGATCAGTATCCTTACCAAGCTGTAGACAGACCATGTGATCTTTCAAAGGTAATAAATGAAGCAATCGTTGTAACGTGAGCTTCTACATTTTTTATTTTTCGATATTTAAGACACAAACTGTTTTCCAGGTGAATTCTCCAGCAGTTTCAATTGATGGACATGAGAATGTGCCTGCTAATGATGAAAATGCACTGATGAAGGCAGCAGCCAACCAACCTGTATCTGTAGCTATTGATGCTAGTGGCATTGATTTCCAATTATACTCGAAGGTCCTTTGCTGTAACGAAATAGTAAAAAGATTTATACTCAAGTTTGACATATAATAATGAGTTGATTGCAGGGAGTGTTTAACGGAGTGTGTGGAAATGATCTCGATCATGGAGTAGCTGTTGTAGGATACGGAACAGAGCCGGATGGAACCAACTATTGGATAGTGAAGAACTCATGGGGATCTGCATGGGGAGAGAACGGCTACTTAAGGATGAAACGTGGCGTATCTGCTAAAGAAGGAATCTGTGGCATAGCAATGGAGGCCTCTTATCCCATCAAGACCTCCTCGACGAATCCTAATGTTCATACATCCACTCATACAGATGAACTGTGAACGGAATACATCAGACTGTTTTACTAAGTTTTCTTATCTTTGCATTTGTTGTCTGTCAAAATGCACTCATTTCCCTATAATGAAGTCCAACTTTATAGGACAAACTTCATGGTGTGATCTAGTTTCTTTTATTGTCCATTTGGAGTGCAAGTGTGAAATAGAATTTGTCTACTCTGTTTGTATTAAAGTTAGCCAATTTTAATGATTGGATGTTACTCTAGTCTTGTAGTCACTGTTTTGCAAGAGGTTGAGATTCTAAATTAAGAGACATGAAAATTAAGAGGAACAACACCTTCCTATGTGGAACCAGTCCAAAGTCCAAAGTCCAAACCCCAAACCCTCCCTTTCCTGGTCTGAGCCTAGTTCTATTTCATTATTAATAACAGACACTTACTGGACAGGCCCAGGGTCATGATCATTGGATCATAAAGGATATCAAAAGGAAGCCCATTGAAAAATCCCACTAGTGTTTCAATTTTCAAACATTCATGAGTCCATAACTCATGAACACTCAGTTCTAAGATGTTACACCCATACATCTTTTTTCAAACTTATTTGCAATTATAGATACTAGATGATAACCCGTGTCAAGCACGGCTCGGAGATTTATGTTAAATAATTACTAATGTTTACTTAAAAAAATATTTATAAAATTTTATTACAAAAATTATAAAAAGAACTATGTTATTTGCATAAATTATGCGATTAACAAACTATAAAATTAGATTGTGTAATAGAAGTACATGAAAACACGTTTCGGTTGTTTTCATTGAAAAATATTTAGGATAACTAGCTTAAAACCCGTGTGATGCACGGATTTCTTTTAATATTATATGATTTTCTTATTAATTTGAATTAATTTTTTTGAAATATGAATTTTGGAGTCTTAAATTTTTAAATAAGATGATTTGATAATAATTATATAAATATAATCCGTGATATTTCTATGAAAGGAGGGATTTTACTTAGAAAATATTTAAAAGATGATAGATTTTAGTTGAAAAAGGTAATGAGTTAATCATAAGTAATTATAAAATTATTATCTAATTTTATTAAATAGAATGCCCGTGATTTAATTAAAAAAGAGAGGTCTTAGTTAGAAAAAATTAAAAAGGAAACATGTTTTATGTGAAAAAGGTAATTGATTAGTTTATAGTAATTATAATTCAATTATGTTATTTTACTAAATAAAATTGCTCTTAATGTTTTTACAAAAGGAGAAATTAATGTTGTCCGTGATATTTTTAGAAAAAGAGGGATTTTAGTTAGAAAATATAGAAAAGATGATACGTTTTAGTTGAAAAAGTTAATTGGTTAATGATTAATATTATAATATTGTTATTTTATTTTATTAAATATAACCGTCCGTGATCTAATTGGAAAAATAGAGATTTTAGTTAGAGAAAATATAAAAGGTAATGTGAAAATTAAAAAGGTGACATGTTTTAGGTGAAAAAGGTATTTGATTAATTTATATTAATTATAATTTAATTCATGTTATTTTATGATATATTTTAGCTGAAAAGTTAATCGGTTAATTATTATTATCATAATATTATTATTTTATTTTTATTAAATAGAAACGTCCGTGATATAATCGGAAAAAGAGAGGTTTTTGTTAGAGAAAAGAAAAAGATAACGTGTTTTAGTTGAAAAATGTAACAATCCATGATATAATTGGAAAACGAGAGATTTTAGTTAGAGAAAAGAGAAAAGGTTACGTGTTTTGATTGAAAAAGGTAATTGATTAGTTAACAGTAATTATAATATAATTACGTTATTTTATTAAATAAAATTGCTCGTTTTATTTTTGTAAAAGGAGAAATTTTAGTTAGAAAATGTAAACGATATTGTATTTTACCTAAAAAAGGAAATTATTTAGTTATTGAAAAATAGAAAAGGTAATATATATGTTTAACATGAAAAAGGAAATTGATTAATAAAGGAGAAATTTTAGTTAGATAAAATATAAAAGATATTGTATTTTACCTGAAAAAAGGAAATTATTTAGTTATTGAAAAATGGAAAAGATAATATGCTTAACCTGAAAAGGGAAATTGATTAGTTAGTAGGATGGATTTTATCTGTAATTGAGTAAGGGTAAATAAGTAAAATCAACAGGTACCGTACCGACCGACCGACCAAACTTTTAATGTTTCGGCTTTTATATAATAGTATAGATTTATCGTAATATTTTTTTATTATAAGTTATAATAAAAAAAATTGCTAATACAATGTAAGAATTATAATAATAATAAAATTTCAATTTTATTATATTTTTTTAAAAATAACAACATATAATCGCAGGGAAGAATGTTCTAGAGGAGTGCATAGAAACATGTTCTAGTTGTTCACCTTGAAAAATCTTGTGGAGAATTGATCGTATTATTTTTTTTAGATTAATTCGCACTTTGCATCCAATAACTTTTGACCAATCTCAGTTAAGGTTCTGTACTTTTAACTTTAACAGTTTGCACCCTAAACTTAGGAAACGCTTTCATTCAGCATCCCTTAAGGCTAAATCAGACCTTAACGTTAATTTTCAGAGGGGTATTTTTGGTAATGAATATAAATTTCAGTTTGCATCCCAGAATTTTGCTCGAATCTCACTTCAAATCTATAATTAATATTTTTTTTATTTTTATAATGATTACTATTAGATTTTCTTTGTAATTCACATTATCAAAAAATAATCTACTTATATTGTTCTTTATATTGACGTTAAAATTTTAAAACTGGACCATTAATTAATTTGAGCTAGGTTATATAAAGTTTTGACGCATAAACTTATTATTCTAGCTATATCTTGTGCTCTAAAAGTCCGATTTACAAACTTTTACAACTCACGCGAAACTCACAAAATAACATTTTATTTAGTGATGATTTCACAAGTCATAACTGCAACCTCAACTACTATTTTTTTGCACAAAAATGACTATTTTATAATCGGTGATCTTTTATGTACTAAATTATTATTTTTTGATAGATGATTTCATTTCGTAAAAATTTTTTAACAGACGTTAATGAATTCATTTTTTCTTTTTAATTATTGTACTTTGATGGCTCAACAATTATTTTTTACACAAAATAGCTCTTTTGTATAAAAATAACTATTATTTTTTGTGCAAACAACAAAAATTTTAGCCATCAAACTACAATAATAAAAAAATAAGAGGTGAATTCATTAACGTTTGTTAAAAGCTGTTAAAAAAATTGACACCAAAACTTTTAATTTTGTAAATCGAACTTTTAGAGCACAACATATAACTAGAATTATAAAGTTTATGTGTCAAAACTTTATATAACCTATCTCAAATTAATTAATGGTTCAATTTTAAAATTTTAAAGTCAACATAAAGAACAATATAAGTAGATTATTTTTTGATAATGTGAATTACAAAGAAAATATAATAGTAATCATTATAAAAATAAAAAAAAATATTAATTATAGATCTAAAATGAGATTCTAGCAAAATTCTGGGATGCAAACTGAAATTTATATTCATTACCGAAAATACCCCTTTGAAAATTAACGTTAACATCTGATTTAACGTTAAGGGATGCTGATTGATAGCGTTTCCTAAGTTTAGGGTAAAAACTGTTAAAATTAAAAGTACAGAACCTTAACTGAGATTGGACGAAAGTTATGGGATGCAAAGTGCGAATTAGTCTTTTTTTTATTCTAAATTATGATAAAAAAAATTGTATTATAATTATATAATAGGATTTCAATTTTATTATTTTATTTAAAAAATAATATAGAATTGTAAGGGAATATGATTCTAGGGATGAAACTATTTTTTTATTTAAAGTTGTAATAAAAGAATTATAATTACAATAGGATTTCTATTTTATTAAAAAACAACATAGAATTATAGTAGAAATAGGATTATATGGATGAAACCAAAAGAGGGGTGAAACCAAAATTGGGGTGAAACCAAAAGTGGTACCATTAAAAGGGTGTTTCGCTTATTAATAAAGGTTATAGATTTCTTAAAATTTTTACGGAAAACCAAATGCATACAAAATCAACTTTCTTATGTTTTATTAAAATTGAATTGCAGTTGCAGTTGATTTTGATGACTATAATTGCAAGGTTTTTATATAATCGTTGCATTTTTTGTTTAATGTATATAATAATAGTTTCATATTGAAAAAATGACACAATTAACCTATTTTTCATCAAATAATACAACAATAACTGCTTTCAGAAATATGGCCAATTTTAACCTTTTGAACCTGCCTTTGTCAAATACGTAACCACTATTAACCCGGCCCATAAACAAATTCAAAATTAACTTAGTTGTACCATTATTTCCCCCCAATTTAAGTCAACAAACTTCACTATCATCTCACAATATCTTCGAGTAGCTGTGTTCTTTCTGTATGCATATAAGGGCAGCGAACTTTACAACTTTAAACCCCTAAAAATTAAAATTGTATAACCCTAATTACGATTCCCTAGAGCAAGAACCCTAAATTTACCCAACTTGAGAACTAAAAAGTCAAATCAAGAAAAGAACCCCTAACTTCACTAATCACAGTAGCATAAATACATACAATTAAGTACATATATTTATGTATTAGCAGAGAGAGAGAGAGAGAGAGAGAGAGAGGGAGAGAGAGAGAGAGAGAGAGAGAGTACCGAGTGAAAATTCCGGAGAGAGGCAGCGAGAAGATCGATTAATGCAGGTATTGAGAAATTCGAACCAATTAAGTTGCAGGTAGTGAGTTGGGGTTTTTAGTTTAGAGAACGAAGAGGAGATGACTGATTTGGGGAAGAATGGATTTGACTGTCAATTCTTCTAATTAAGTACCGAATAATAATATATTTTTTAATTTATTTATAAGAATATACGTCGGATTTACGAAAGCCGTCGTATAAATAAAAGTTTTATATGTCGCACAACTAGAAAGCCGACGTATATGTGCTAAAACTTTATACGACGGTTACAAAGACCGACGTAAAATGTTATTTTATACGTCGGTTAAAACTAAACCGACGTATATGTGAACAATATACGACGCCTTTCTTCTAAACCGACGTATAAAGTCATCTCAAATGTATTATATACGTCGCTCTTTTGAAAATGCGACGTATAAAGTACAATATACGTCGCCTTTCTTTATGTGCGACGTAAAAGAGGCGACGTAATAGGTCATTTTTGTACTAGTGAGATTCGTTTGTAAGCTTTCTTAACTGTGCTAACATACTATTTATATTGCTTGTTATGTGTGTATTTCTGTATATGTATTGTTAGATTCGTAGATTAATTTGCAATTGTTTTTAATTAGGTTTAATTACCGTGTTTTAATTATATATATACTGTATATACTATTATGTGTGTTCATAGATTATACATTATGTGTGCTTCTCGTGATTTGGAGTTGTTCTTAAACTTTTATGTACTGTAGACAAACAAATTGATGGAAAGAGAAATAAACTAAATCATGAGAAATCTGTGTACATGTTAAAAAAGGATAAATTAAATATATGATACTTCCTTGTGTTGATTATATAATTCAGTAGGAAAGTTGTACTTCATTTCACGTTATACATTCATTTTACCTATTGTTTGTGTTTTTGTTTTCCATAGAGTATGAAGGATTCTGATGTTAGCGATATCGAGTTAATTCCTGGATCTAAAGATCCTTCAGTGTTACATCTACAAGCAGAGCATATGTCTACTAATATATGGAAAACTGGTGGTGGGGATAGCCAAAGATCACGTGTGCGTAATAAATTTACTTCAGTACACCCTAGGATGGTTCCATATCTTAGAGATATGCATTTTGATGGGGTTGCTAGGCTTACTGGCATACAAATTGATTGGAGTTTGGTTACTGCGTTTGTAGAACGGTGGAGGCCAGAAACACACAAATTTCATTTGTCAATAGGAGAGTGCACAATTACACTACAAGATGTGGGTATTCCTCTTGGTTTACGGGTCATTCGACATACAAAGTCATTTATGTTGCAGTTAATTGGTGGTGTACTATTTACCGATCATCAAGGCTCCCAAGTGCATTGTATGTTCATTTCGTTAATCCAGAATTTGGAACGTAGTTCAACATTATCTTGGGGTAGTGGTTAGGGATGGCAACGGGTCGGATCGGATCGGATTTTTCAATATCCAAATCCAAATCCAAAATTTTGGACAAGACACGGACCCGACCCGGACCCCAAAAAAACCCGAAAATTAAGACCCTGACCCGATCCAATGGATTTCGGATCTGTTAGGTCCGATAAGATTGTAGAAGGGGGGGTTGAATACAATCTATACCAATTTATCGAAATTTGTCTTTTAAATAAAATTTAGTTTAGACAAATTTATGCGGAATAAATTGAAACAAATTTTCAAGTTTAATATAACAATATATTAACTTGATGGGTGTTACAATTTCAGTACAGATTAATTATCAAGTTGATAAAAACTAAATAGAAAATTCGGCATGAACTTTTCTAATTTAGTTAATAAAAATCAAGATAAGAACTAGGAGTAAAAACTCGCTAGTAGTACAAGAGATACAAATCAACAAGTTCTATCGGATCAGATATTACAAATATGATGAACTTGATCTTCTATGAATTTTTCTAGCTCTTGTGTTCTTGAGAGAAAATGAGAGAGAAAGCTTTGTTCTTTGTTGAAAGATATTATGTTGAAGTGTTTTTTGTGTTGAGCCGCCTTGCTGTGTTTAGTTGCCTTAGTAGAATTTTTATTGAACAAGTCTTTGAAGTCCCTGCCAATTTTTAGTTCGGATTGTACATCAAAGACAATCTCCAAGACAATCTGTTCTTCCAAGACAATCAGCTTTGTACTGCCAAGACAATCGCCAAGACAATCTGTTCTTCCAAGACAATCAGCTTTGTACTACCAAGACAATCGCCAAGACAATCTGTTCTTCCAAGACAATCAGCTTTGTACTACCAAGACAATCGCCAAGACAATCCTGAACTACCAAGACAATCAGCTTTGTACTGCCAAGACAATCCATTTAACCTTGCCAAGACAATCTCTAGCCACCATTTGTAAACAATTCGTGAAGTTTGTGTTCACACACAAAAGTGCAACTAAGTCACCCAGCTTTGTACTAATTAACCTTTCTATTGGGCTTGAGCCCAAAGCCTTTTTTTCAATCCAGCCCAACAATTTAAACATGTAGCCCAACTGATTTAATTTCTAATTTAATTAATTAACTTAATAAACTAATCAACTAAAGATTAATTCATTAATTAATTAATTAAATCATTTTAGATTAATACATTAATTCAAAGTTAATTAACATGATAATTAATTTAATAAATAAATTAATTTAGAAAGAATTAATTTATTAATTAAATCAATTACATAATATATTAATTAAATAAGAATTAATATAAATCACATGACAACTCAATCTTTTCTCGAACCACTGAAATTAATAAAGAAATACCATTGAATTTTCTGTTGACGTTCGATGTACTGTCTGGTTCATGAACGACTAACTCCAATGATTATTCTTCATTTCTGACTTTAAACACGTGGCCCTTTTTCTTGTCTCATCTCTCTTTAATTTTCTGTACTGTCTCTGTCACCTTGAAATCTCTGTCACTTTAAACGAATCAACTTCTTGACGAAAACTCCACTGAGGCTTGATCAGATGTCTGAGCTTCTTTCAATGTAGCAATTCCTCAAGTCTGTAGATTGACCTTGATCTTTTTCTTCTGACAGATAATACAATCTGAGATTCCTTGTGACAGTCTATATACTATTTACTATTACAATCTTGTTTAAGTTGAGTTGTATCCTCGAAATACAAATAGGCTACATCACATGCCTTTCAATCTCCCCCTATTTGTTTGTTAGACAATAACAAGCAAATACCTAGAGGATAACTCAACTAACTCACTTAAACAAGAAAAAGATTAAGCATTTAAGAGCTTAGTAAATAGTACATTAAAAAATTTCTCTGGTTTAAATATAACAATTCCAGAATCTTCATTTGATGAAATGATAGATGATTGTTCCTCTAGCACTAAACTGATCTTCAATAGATAACTCATCTTCATTTCTGATTCTTCATATCTCTGCTTGATAATCCTTCACATCTTACATTTGTGATTATCAATAGTTCTTGATTTACAATCACTTCCCTTCTCTGACACAGCTTTTCTCACTTAAGAAAAACAACTGTTCCTACTATGTAGACAATGGTGAATCAATACCATTTCTGTAACTTCTGGAAAATCTACTACTCTTCCACTTAGCCTTTATACATAGTACATTGAAAGACTAATAGAATAGTATTGTGATGTAATCTTCTCCTTATATCTCCCATTTCTTCTCAACTGAATCTCCCCTTACTTTTCCATCTAAGGCTCCCCCTTAGTAATAGAATAGTATTGTGATGTAATCTTCTCCTTATATCTCCCCTTTCTTCTCAACTGAATCTCCCCTTACTTTTCCATCTAAGGCTCCCCCTTAGTAACTTGACTTGCTTCTCTTCCAAAGCACAGTCTGTAAATGCTCCCCCTTTCTAACCTGCTCTCCTTTTTCTTGTACCCCTTTACTTCTCCCCCTTAGTTGAGGAATCCTCCAATCAACTAGTTGACAAAGTAGTTGTACCAATTATAGAGTTCTTTGTTAGAAAGGAAGTTTCATTTTCTTCCTCACTGTGAGTGTGTGATAGTGTTTAGTGTACCTCACAAGTGTTTCACTCTTCTCTCCACTCATTTGTGTTAAGTGTCTCACATCTCTCTGTGTTTACACTCTTGCTCACTAGTGTATCACTCATATCACTCATAGCTCCAACATCCATTAGTGTACCTGCAAGGAAAAATCACCCTAGCCTCTTCAAGAGAGGTCAGTGGTGGTGCAATGGGAGTTCGCAAATCCCAAATCCTCGTTAGACTCGTCAGACGAATCTGAGTCATAATCTACAAGTTGCTAATTTCCCTTTTAAAGGTTTTCAGATTTGAATTCTGAGAAGGTAAACAATGATCTATAAATTTAGCATTGAGATCAAGATTCCCTTCTAATGTCTGTGAAGACACTTGGTTCATTAAAGAACCTTTAACTTATAATCCTAACCGTAAAATGGTTGAATTACAGATTTCCGTCAATTCATCCTCAGTGTGTGCAATCTCACTTTGTGCATATGAAATATTTTGGTTAGTGTATAAGATAGTGACTCTCCAACTGAATATCCCACACATCCTTATTTGCTGCATCATGTGCAGTTACTCCCTGGTGACCTTTAGTCTGATAGGTAACTTCCTTTTAGGGGGTAAGTCAGAATGTGTTTGAATTTAACTGTAGTCTGGGATAAAAGTTGTTGGGTTTACAACCTCATGACTAATCATGTGAGAAAACAAAACTCCATTTAGATGAACCTGCATCACAGAATATGAGCAATAGAGATAGAATGATATACAGTTGTGATTTCAAAAGATTTACAATGTAAGCAATCACAACTATAGAAAGAGATTTTGAGTCAGGAAAGATATAGATCTTGAGCCGGTTTTACTAAACAAAAACATAAACAAAAATCCAATTAACAAGTATTAATCGAATTAATGTAAGTTAATGTTCAAACCAATACAGACAAAACTATTTTATCATGTTTTAGATCCTGTATGTCTTTCAATTGTTAGAACCTGAAAATCAAATGTTAGTTCCTAAACAATTGAATTGACATATACCATTTTGATACCAACAATGGTCTTTAATAAGAAATTATGTTAATAACAACAACACAACAAAGATTCGAAGTTAAAACAGCATGATATGTGTGTGTTAAACAGAATAGGTACAAAAGAACCAAGTACAGGGACCTGTTTGTAAGTTTTGAAAGTATAGTGACTAAACTGAAAAACTATACAAACTATTTATATACACATGAAAAATAATATACAAAATAAGAAATAATATACATATATAAATAATTTTAAATAAAAACTAAAAACAAAAGAAAAATACTATTTTTTATATTTTTTTATATTTTTATTATTCAAAAATAACTGTATTAATAATATTTACAGAATATTAGAAATAAAAGAAAATAATTTACAAAAATACTTACAACAATATAACTATTTAACAATAGCTAAATAGAAAATAGAAAAAGCTAAAAACACCATAGGTTATCCTTTTTACGAAATCAAACATTAATAACAAAAGGACAAACACTACAAAATATTAAATAAACTATTAACTATTTACATAAATATTTATAGTAAATTAATAAATCTATATATTTTCTTAATAAAATAACTTTCTTATAGAAAATCATTTAAAGAGAAAATATGACTTATTAAATAAACACAAATATTCAAAAGTAATTTTCAACAAAAATAGATTTCTCAAAAATTTCAACTTGTAAAATTTGAGAAAAATATTTTTAGAGAAAATTAAAATATTCTAAAATTAAAAGAAGTAGGTAGGAATATATTAAGAAGATAATGACAATGATTTAAGAATTAACAAGCAAGATTTTAAGTTGATAAAATAATTACACAAGTGATTTTAATAACAAATATTTACAAAGATAATCACTTGAAAATTATTAAAGAGCAAACCTCAGATATTAACTAGTTTAATTACTAGGACTATTTAACATACCCAATTCACCAACAATTCTGGTGAATGTGGATTCATCAAGAGACTTAGTAAAAATATCTGCTGTTTGTTCTTCCGTGGGTACAAAATGTAACTCCACGGTACCATTCATGACATGCTCTCTAATGAAATGATACCTGATATCAATGTGCTTTGTCCTCGTATGCTGCACAGGATTGTTGGAGATTGCTATGGCACTTGTATTGTCACACAAGATAGGAATTTTGTCAAGTACAAAGCCATAGTCCCTTAGCTGATTCCTAATCCACAAAATCTGTGCACAACAGCTTCCAGCAGCTATGTATTCAGCTTCAGCTGTTGAGTTGGAAACTGTTTGCTGTTTCTTGCTGTACCAGGAAACCAACCTGCCACCTAGGAATTGACAACTCCCAGAGGTGCTTTTCCTATCTACAATACTTCCTGCATAATCTGAATCTGTATATCCAACAAGATTAAAACCAAAATCTTTAGGGTACCAGATGCCTAAGTTAGGCGTACCCTTAAGATATCTCAAGATTCGTTTTACAGCAATGAGATGAACATTTCTAGGATCCGATTGGAACCTTGCACACAAACATGTAGCATGCATAATATCTGGTCTACTTGCAGTAAGGTAAAGTAATGAGCCTATCATACCTCTGTAGCTTGTGATATCTACCTTAGCAGAATTTTCACATGCTCCAAATTTGACAGCTGTAGATGATGGTGTTCTTGCTAAAGATGAGTCCTCCATTTGATATTTCTTGAGGAGCTCTCTGACATACTTGGATTGACATATAACTATTCCATCTGTCCTTTGACTTACTTGCAATCCAAGAAAGAACTTCAGCTCACCCATCATGCTCATTTCAAACTTACCCTGCATTAACTTAGCAAATTTCTTGCAAAGAAGATCATTAGTAGACCCGAATATTATATCGTCCACATAGATTTGAACTAATATTGTATCATTTTTATGTTTCTTTATGAAGAGAGTTTTGTCTATGACACCTCTAACAAAACCATTTTCAATTAAAAATTCAGAGAGAGTGTCATACCATTTCCTTGGTGCTTGCTTAAGACCATAAATTGCCTTGAAGAGAAAGTAGACATAATCCATGAATTCTGGATCTTCAAAGCCAGGGGGCTGTTCTACATACACCTCTTCATCTAGCTTTCCATTCAGAAAAGCACTCTTGACATCCATTTGATAAACCTTAAAGTTTGAGAATGCTGCGAATGCCAAGAATATTCTGATAGCCTCAAGTCTTGCCACTGGAGCGTAGGTTTCATCATAATCTATTCCTTCAGCTTGTGAATAACCCTTTGCTACCAGTCTTGCTTTATTTCTCGTCACTATGCCATCTTCATCAAGTTTGTTTCTGAATACCCACCTAGTGCCAACCACAGTTCTGTTTGTAGGTCTGGGTACCAGCTTCCATACTTCTTGTTGTTTGAATTGATTGAGTTCATCTTGCATAGCAATCACCCAATCAGGATCAGAAAGAGCTTCCTCAGTTTTCTTAGGTTCCATTTCAGATAGAAACCCTGAATAGTTACATTGATTTTGAGTAGCACTTCTAGTTTTCACACCAACATCTGGATCACCAATGATTAGCTCAAAAGGATGAGCTCTATTCCAAACAGTCTGTCTGGGAAGATTAGATCTTGATGATTCGCCTTGTTCTTCATTGTGATGTTGTGTGTGACCAGTTGATCCTTCATTATCTCCCCCTGAGTTGTTGCCAGGTTGACTAGATGAATGTTCAGGAGTGTCAGGGATATCTTCATTATTCTCATTGTTTTCATCACCATTACCCTGATCATCATCATCACCATTTTCATTGTTGTCATTAGCATCAGCAAAAACATCAGGTGGATTATCATCATCTGAATCTGGATCTGTCATATCATCAAAAGATAGCTTTTCAGATGAATCCTCAGTTTGGATACTAGGGAGTTTAGTGTCATCAAATGTTACATTGACACTTTCCATCATCTTCTGTTCATCAATCACATATACCCTGTATGCCCTCATTAAATAACCAATAAAAATTGTTTCAAATGCTTTGGTATCGAATTTACCACCTTGATCATTACCTTCTTTAAGCACAAAGCATTTTGCCCCAAATACATGAAAGTATTTGAGTGATGGTTTCTTATCAGCCATAATTTCATAGGGTGTCTTCATATGGTCTTTATTGATTAAAGTTCGATTCTGGGTATAGCACGCAGTGTTGACAGCTTCAGCCCAAAAGTACAATGGAAGTCTTGATTCACTTAACATAGTACGTGCAGCTTCAATCAAGGTTCTATTCTTTCTTTCCACTACCCCATTTTGCTGAGGAGTTCTTGGAGCTGAATATTGTCTGGTTATACCCTTCTCAGTGCAGAAGTCATTTAGAACTGCATTCTTGAATTCAGTTCCATTGTCTAATCTTATAGCTCTCACTGGATACGTAGAATCTCGCTCAATTAATTTGATGTGATCAATCACCAGTTGTGGAGTCTCATCTTTAGAATTCAAAAATATGACCCATGTGTATTTTGAAAAATCATCAACGATCACTAGAGCATATCTCTTCCTTGACATAGACATCACATTAACTGGACCAAACAAATCCATATGAAGTAATTGTAATGGTTCAGTTATTGAAGATGTGTCAGTGCTCCTGTGACTTGCCCTTTTTAGCTTGCCTTTTTGACAAGCATCACACAGTCCTTCTTGAGTGAATTCCATTGAAGGCAAACCTCTCACCAATTCTCTTTTAACTAGAGAATTCATTGTTTTGAAATTGAGATGAGAAAGTTTCTTGTGCCATAGCCAACTCTCGTCATTAGATGCTTTAGTGTAGAAACAAGTAATTTCTGCAGTGCCTCCTGAGTTCATATTGGCTACGTACAAATTGCCTTTTCTAACTCCTATCAGTTGTGGCTTTTCATGTCTCTTGTGTGAAATTAGACAATTCTTCTTGTTGAAATAAACTTCATATCCTTTGTCACAGAATTGACTAACACTGAGCAAATTGTGCTCAAGTCCTTTCACAAAAGAGACTTCATCAATGATAACATTTCCAGCTTCAAGTCTGCCATATCCATCAGTTCTACCTTTGCTGTTATCTCCAAAGGTAACTACTGGGCCGGCCTTCTCCACCACATTTGTCAGCAGGGTTCTGTCACCAGTCATATGCCTTGAACATCCACTGTCCAAAATCCAGGTTACTCGTTTAACCTGTTCAACACCCTGCAATGACAAACGGATTAAACTTTCTTCGGAACCCAAGCTTGGTTGGGTCCAGAGTACTTAAAGAATTGACCTTTGTCAGGCAAAACAACATTTTTAACCTTGACACCATCAGTCAACAAACATTTTACCCTATAAACAGATTTGACAATCTTTTGTTTAATTTTGGGTATCCATGTTTGTTTAGCAGCAATAACATTTTTTTCATTGACTGGACATTTGACCTTGTAGACAGCCTTAGTAAAACTTTGTTTAGGCTTAAGTACAAATGTCTCTCTCCTAACATGAGGAGGACTAGCAGTCTTTGATCTAACATTATTATTCCTGTTCATATGTTGTCGAGGAGTAGTCTTATTATCACATGCATGATTACCATTAAAGTAAGCAGACATAACATTAAAAGCACAAGACATACAATTGACAACACCACATGCTTTATGAGAAGTATCAATAACAGGCATGGTATTCATGTTAGACATGTTATCATTCTGCTCCAACTTGTTATCACCTAACTCAATTTTAGATGAACTGGGAACAAACTTCACTGGTTTTATAGAAACAACCTTATTAGATTTAACATTTTTGGTTGTAGGTGCCTTAACAGATTTATCATTAACAAGGACTATGCCATTAGCACTGTCCTCATTTTTCATTTCTTCTTGAATCACAATAGAATACATGTTTGGTGGTGCAGAAACAGATTCTTTAAACATGGGTTTTTCAACATTCTTGAGAACGTGTGGTATACCTCTTTCTTTAGCAGGAATAGAATTAGCAGAATGATTGCTCAAAGAACCAACAGCTTCTTTGTAACCAAACCCTATTCCTACAGTTTGTTCTCTAGCTTGTTTGTTGAAGTGCTCTTTAGAAACTTTAACAGAATTATAACAAGCTCTAATCTGTGTTTCAAGTTCTCTAATCCTGATTTCTTGTTCAGCAATCCTATCAACTTGTTTTACCATGTATTCTCCTAGACCCTTTTCTTTGTAGTTAAGTCGAGCTATTTCTTCTATATGCTTATCTTGATTAACATGTACTTTTTTTAATTCGGACAGTTCGTTTTCAAGTTTAGTGTTAACAAGACTTATTCTCTCGTATCCCTTTTGTGCATTATTCAAGGAATTACGTAAGCTACGAATTAACTCATCATCAGTAAGAATTACCGGTGTGGTGTAATAAGTTGATGACTCAGCATTTGCCACCAGCGCAAAGTTTCCATATTCTTCATCTTCGCTGTCTGTGTCATCCCAGCTTTTACCGACAGCTACATAAGCTCTTCCAGTTTTCTTCTTTTCAGAAGCATAGTCCTTTTTCTGTGCTTGCTTGGGTTTTTGACACTCAGTAGCAAAGTGTCCCAACTCATTACAGTTGAAGCAACGGATCTTGCTTCTGTCAACTGTACCAGTTTTGTAACCTCCCCTGTTACTAGAGGATGAAGAACCTCCTCTCTGAAATCTGTTATTTGACTTAAACCTGAACTTTGGATTTCTTCTAAATCTGAAGTTACTGAATTGTCTCACCATCATTGCCATAGATTCATCTTCTAATTGATCCAGCTCTTCTAGTGAATAGAATTCACTACCATCCTGAGTAGCTGGAGTTTGGCCATGTTCAACTTCAGTTTGTTCCTTGGTGAAGCTTTTAGGTTGAACAACTTTAGCTTCCACTTCTTTAGGAACCTCAGCTACTAGAGCTGTAGAAGAACTTGCAACTCTGCCTTTGCCAGAGAACTCCTTCTGCTGTACTTGTTCTAATTCATATGTTTTCAGAACACCAAACAGCCTGTCAAGAGCAATCTTATTTAAATCTCTCGATTCTCTGATGGCAGCTATTCTATGCTCTAGGTGAGTAGGCATAGTCAGCAAAAACTTCATGTTGATCTCCTTCTGGGTATATTGTTTGCCATGAACTTGCAAGTTGTTGATTATTTTGTTATACCTTTCAAACACTTCCTGAATGCCTTCGTTAGGGCCAGCTCTAAAGTGTTCATATTCAGAGGTCAAAATTTGAAGTCTATTTTCCCTGACTTCATCAGTCCCTTCATTAATAGTCTCAATAGTTTCCCAAATGTGCTTAGCAGTTTTATAATTCATTACATGGCTATACATTACAGCATCTAGGGAATCTATTAGTATGAGTCTCAAATTTTTGTCCAGTCCAGCTTCCTCTTTTTCTTCAGCAGTAAAGTTCTTAGGATCCTTTGGATAATCTTTTGCAGGTATTGTTACAACTCCATTTGTAACCGTTTCAGCATCATGTTGCATAGGAATTATTGGTCCATTTTTCAAAACTGATAAATAATTTGGATTTGTAACATCAAGAAACAATTCCATTTTATTTTTCCACATGTCATAGTTATCTTTGTTAAAGATAGGAATTTTAACAATGCCTTTGGTTGACATGATGAATTTTTAAGAGAGTTAAAAATTCGAGCTTGATTTTTAATTGAGTAAAAATAGGATCCTGATTTGTGTATCAATCACTAGGCTCTGATGCCAATTGTTAGGTCCGATAAGATTGTAGAAGGGGGGGTTGAATACAATCTATACCAATTTATCGAAATTTGTCTTTTAAATAAAATTTAGTTTAGACAAATTTATGCGGAATAAATTGAAACAAATTTTCAAGTTTAATATAACAATATATTAACTTGATGGGTGTTACAATTTTAGTACAGATTAATTATCAAGTTGATAAAAACTAATTAGAAAATTCGGCATGAACTTTTCTAATTTAGTTAATAAAAATCAAGATAAGAACTAGGAGTAAAAACTCGCTAGTAGTACAAGAGATACAAATCAACAAGTTCTATCGGATCAGATATTACAAATATGATGAACTTGATTTTCTATGAATTTTTCTAGCTCTTGTGTTCTTGAGAGAAAATGAGAGAGAAAGCTTTGTTCTTTGTTGAAAGATATTATGTTGAAGTGTTTTTTGTGTTGAGCCGCCTTGCTGTGTTTAGTTGCCTTAGTAGAATTTTTATTGAACAAGTCTTTGAAGTCCCTGCCAATTTTTAGTTCGGATTGTACATCAAAGACAATCTCCAAGACAATCTGTTCTTCCAAGACAATCAGCTTTGTACTGCCAAGACAATCGCCAAGACAATCTGTTCTTCCAAGACAATCAGCTTTGTACTACCAAGACAATCGCCAAGACAATCTGTTCTTCCAAGACAATCAGCTTTGTACTACCAAGACAATCGCCAAGACAATCCTGAACTACCAAGACAATCAGCTTTGTACTGCCAAGACAATCCATTTAACCTTGCCAAGACAATCTCTAGCCACCATTTGTAAACAATTCGTGAAGTTTGTGTTCACACACAAAAGTGCAACTAAGTCACCCAGCTTTGTACTAATTAACCTTTCTATTGGGCTTGAGCCCAAAGCCTTTTTTTCAATCCAGCCCAACAATTTAAACATGTAGCCCAACTGATTTAATTTCTAATTTAATTAATTAACTTAATAAACTAATCAACTAAAGATTAATTCATTAATTAATTAATTAAATCATTTTAGATTAATACATTAATTCAAAGTTAATTAACATGATAATTAATTTAATAAATAAATTAATTTAGAAAGAATTAATTTATTAATTAAATCAATTACATAATATATTAATTAAATAAGAATTAATATAAATCACATGACAACTCAATCTTTTCTCGAACCACTGAAATTAATAAAGAAATACCATTGAATTTTCTGTTGACGTTCGATGTACTGTCTGGTTCATGAACGACTAACTCCAATGATTATTCTTCATTTCTGACTTTAAACACGTGGCCCTTTTTCTTGTCTCATCTCTCTTTAATTTTCTGTACTGTCTCTGTCACCTTGAAATCTCTGTCACTTTAAACGAATCAACTTCTTGACGAAAACTCCACTGAGGCTTGATCAGATGTCTGAGCTTCTTTCAATGTAGCATTTCCTCAAGTCTGTAGATTGACCTTGATCTTTTTCTTCTGACAGATAATACAATCTGAGATTCCTTGTGACAGTCTATATACTATTTACTATTACAATCTTGTTTAAGTTGAGTTGTATCCTCGAAATACAAATAGGCTACATCATATGCCTTTCAGGATCGAATCGGATTTTGCCCGAAACCCGAAAGTTTGGATTTGGATTTTACCCAAGACCCGAGACTCGAACCCGAATTACTAATAAAATAAAATTAAAAAAATAATAAAAGAATTGACTCTTTGACTATTAATAATAAAATGATATAATAAATAATAATTATCATTAAATGTATATAAATTATGTATCATAATTATAAAATTAAGTATATATATATATCACTTAATTTTATAATTTTATATATATATATATATATATATATATATCGGGTCCAAAAATCCAGATCCAAACTCTTTCAGGTCCAAAAATAAGATCCAAATCCAAATCCAAAAAATCGGGTTCGGTAGACCCAAACGGATCGGATCGGGTCGGGTATCCGTCGAGTCGGGTTTTTCTGTCATCCCTAGTAGTACGTGGTGTACTTGCATTCTTATACAGGGAGTTATGCAAGGCATTTAAGATAGGTGTAGAAGAGGTTGCTGGTTACCTACCTTGGCTCCGGTTCCTCATGGTCCATGTTTGGATAGTCAAGATATTTGGGTTGATCTTTGGAGGGCCATTTGGTTTGAGGTAACAATTATCATTCTTATTAATTTCCATGGTAGATTATTAAGTAGCTGAAAGATAATTGACATTCTTCTGACTACTCTTCGTATCTTATTTTTTTATTGATAATTTTTTTTCGACTAGCACTATCCAATGTTGCTTCAAACATAAAATCAACATCATACATTGGTGCTAGTTCAAACTGGTCTGTTACAGGATATAAAAATCTGCGATGTATATTCAACTTATACAAAGCTGAATCCAACCACAACATTGCATATAGTAAATTCAACAAATCTTGATATTTCAAACTAAAATCTAATTAATTTCACTAATCTGGTCATTTTTCTATCATATTTAACACCTTCTACAGTATCATTAATAATATTTCCATCAGAGTATATCCACCCATATATGAAGTTCGATTCGGAAGCCATTATCAGTAATTAAGCTATAGTGTAAAGTATAATACCTTATATAGAAGCAGTAACGTCACAGCAACCCTCCGATACACAAAGTCCCCCTTAGCAATCCTCCACAATGTAGGACAAGCATATCAGAACAAATAAGACTTTAGGGATATTAGATTTGATTTTATTTTTTATGCTGTAACATTATAGATACAATAGGCAGGATACACCACTTGAATTTGCATAATCCTTAACTATATTCCATTGGCGTATGCGTATACCATAACCCCAAATGCGTATAGAGATATTATGAATTTTGCAACTCTCATGATACCCCATACCCAGTTGCGTATACCCCCGTAATACCTCGCCGGCATTTGCGTATCCACCATATTCGATTTATTCAGCTTGATTGTTTGAACTATACCCCAACAAAATATGCGTTTCCACGATACTCTATCTTCAATTGCGTATTCCTTCATGATACCTTCTTACCAGTTGCGTATCCACCCTCACATAATGCAATTTACCTTTTTAGATTTATTCATATAACAATACCCTAATAGGAATTGCTATCCAGTGAATACCCTAACCCCAATTGCGTGTCCAGTACAACTTTTAAGAATTCTATATTCTCCTAGGATACCTTTCCATATTACAAACAATGCATAATGCGTAACTTTCCATATTACAGCAATGCATAATGCGTATTATGCAATACCCACATCTCACTTGCGTAATCCAAGTATAATTTTAAAAAAAAATCAGTGAAGGATACGCATTTGCGAAATGCGTATACCGGGATACACATTTGGCAAATGCTACGCATTTCGCAAATGCGTATTCAATCGACTATTTTTGCGTAACTTTTCAGAACAGGTTACTTTCGTTACTTTGGCTCTAAAAACAGGTCATTATTGTCCTTCACCCTTTCATATTGTTATAAAAACTTTTTTTTTTTGCAAAAAATTGGTATTTTGTAATAGTTTTCTTTAGAAAATGTACTTCTACAAATATTGTTTTCATAATTCGTTTATTAATGAGGAAATATTTAAAGCGAAATCAGAATTATAATTCGTTTATTTTGGACATTTTATGACAAGAGATCGAAATATGTAAAGCAAAATCAGAACTTCAAAAATTGTGAAGTTGAATCGTTTAACACTGAACTCAAGTAAGAAAAAAAAAAATAAGAGGCGCTACTAACTTATTAGCAACGCAGCTAAAACACACGCTTGCTCTCTCTCGCCGGTTTGAGAGTCAACCGACCGTCCCCCTCTTCTTCTCCATTCCAATTCCCCTTCCTCCCATCAATCCCACTATGTCCCTTCACCCGCCACTCTAAATCCCTTTTCTTTTTCCAATCTTTCTTCCTTTTGATTTTCAATAAAAATCGAGTCAAAGTCAAACTTCTTAAAATTTATTTCTCAGATCTATCTTGGTTTTGAGTCCGATTCCGAAAATAAAAAATACCTTGAGATTCAATTTCTCCTCCTTAACATCATTCCAAAATTTGGTGTTATTCCGAGGTCGTTGAATTTCGGTTGTCGTCTCATCTTTTGACGTGTGTCTTCCCTTTTGGGTTGTTAATGTATGTTTTGTTGCTTGTATGGGTTTTGTTCCTGGCTCCTTTGAAAAGGATTTATGTGGTTTTGGGTGAGATCTATAATGCGTGCATTAGATTTGAGTTGGTGTCGGATATTGCAAGAGCTTACTTTTCACAACTAAAATTTGTTCATTTCATGAGATTTTTCACTTTCGGCATGTCTATAGCTGTTTTCGGCATGTAGATAGCTGGGGTACTTTTGGCATGTCTATAGATGGTTTTCGGCATGTAGATAGCTGGGGTGTTTCTGAACATTGGGCTACAGGTGGTGCGTATGTGAAGCTCATTTGCAATATTACTGGTTTCAAGACTGGTGCAGGTTGGATTGATCGAGAAGCCACTATAATCTTTTTTATTTCGAAGAATTTTAAAATTCATGATGTAAAACAGTCTGCAAACATAAACGGCTATTTGGTTAGCTCGTTTATTTGTTTCTTTTCAGATTGTAGTATCAGTTCAGGGACTTGCCTGACTGTAATTTGGTTATTTGAAGTTAATACAATTGCTTTTGTCAAAAAAAAAAGTAAGAAAAAAAATTGTTAATATTTCAAGATTTAGATGATCTCAGAGAAAATTATCATTAACCTTTTTAAACCAAAGAAATCTGAGTGCTTTTTACTAATTCAGCTTAGATAAAAAAAAAAAAACAAGTAAACAACTTTAGCAAAGCTGAAATAGAAAGTTTTATGCAATAGAGGAGACCAAGATTAAACAAATAATTCCGTGCGATATTAAATTGTCGAGTTAATGGTAAACTTAATTGTGTTAGTGGCCTTAATAATTGTATTAGCCGGCGTGGCCACTTGGTTTGGTTTGAAGGGACTATCTTTTTAAGAGGCAACAAAGAGCACTGGGCCGGTTATGCTGCGATATGTTTTTTTGAAGATCAAAAAAGAAGATTCCCTCGTCAACTTTATTCAGGTACCGCATGTGTTGATTCCACTATTCGTAGCTCAGAATCCTCAGATCATGAAACCAGTTGCCTCTCGTACGAATTTAGCACTAGTTGAAGTTCTCGGTTGAAAATATGGTTGAACCGAAAATTTTAGTATTTGTTAACAGAGGAATTCGGTGATAACAAATTTCAAAGCTTGCTAAAATAACGAAATCATGAAAATAGGGAAATTTGGGATTTTGGATGTTTGAGGTAGATGGTTAAAAATTTGGCGATATAATTCATTTTAGTTTCGACTGTTTCGGAATTGCGATCTGCTGTGAACATCTGCCGGGCTTGGCAAAAAAGGGAAAAGAAAGAATCTACTATGCTCACCACAGTTGAAATGCAGGTGAACATCGGTGGATCAGAGAGAGCATCAGGCGTGAGGATGTTTTGTTAAGATATTGCTCAACACTATTATTTCATGTCACACTGTTGATCACATTTTGACTATTATAATTCAGACATAATGATATTCACATAATTCCGTCGTACAACCCGTGTGTTATCAATATTCAATATTCTGGCATGTGTAGCTACTAGCTACACCATGATCTCCATGATTCTGTGACATGATATCGCCATGGACTGTGGAGCACTGACTTTCCTTTTCTTATATGTATACAAAAATAATAATGCAAAAGTTAAAATATCTTGATTATTTCGTTTTTGGAAGACAAAAAATATGATTGTTTTCCGGTAACAATTTTTACCGCCTATTAGCACCGTCGACATATAAAGTAAATAAATTGACAAAACATAAGTATACTTTACACAACCATTAGAAACGCTTGTAATTAACTACTATTCCCTCCCTCCGTCTCATTTTATATCAAACAGTATTATACGTTGTTTAAAAAAAATTAAAGTTGATTTCAATCATACATTTTCATCCACACAAATCAAAGAAAAAATGAATATATGATTATAATAATCTTAAATTAATATCAAAAAAGATAGATTCATTCCTTTGGGACATTCGAAAATGAAAAATAACTCACATGAACTCGGACAAAGGAAGCATTTGTTATCTTTTTTTTTTTTTTGAGTCCAAGATTGTGGTCAGGCCGGCCGGACAAACGTAAGACCTTACAAATATTCGGTTTAAGCACCATCATCTTCAACTTGGAGGGGAATCGAATTTTTGATCATATGTAACACAAGCCAAGATCATGTCACATGAATTAGAGGTCATTTGCATTATCTTTAATACATTGTAAATTGCCGACCGGGCCAAACACCCCACTTCGAGGATCAATTTTATTTTTCAACAACAGAGTGCACCAGTTAAATAATATCCATTCATATATTTAACGATATATATATTTCAAATAACAGGGTGACATCTCAATTCTCAACACTACATAGATAGTTTAGAGGCAAACAACTCAAACTTTGTTAACTATCTACAAAGCACACATTTTTCCTACCAAGACTAAAGAGCTACACTCCATGTCTCTATGACCAACCAAAAAAATGACCACTTGGAGAAGTGGGGAAAAAGAACTTCACCCAAAAACCAGACTCAGAGCCAAAACAGAATCTAAAACTTTGATGACTGTCTGTAATAGTGTCATCCAATATATGAACACAACAAGTTACTTGTACTTCAAATTGTGAAGCCTGTAGTTGTAGAATGATCAAGCTTATGTATGTTCATCCCCTGAGTTCCTCTTCTCTTTTCTTCTTCGAAACTGACAATGAAGATATGACTTTCGCGGACATTACTTTCTTGGCCAATAGATTCCACCTTGTTACTTCCTTTCGCTTCTTCT
Source organism: Kitagawia praeruptora (assembly GCA_037693485.1). NCBI lineage: Eukaryota > Viridiplantae > Streptophyta > Magnoliopsida > Apiales > Apiaceae > Kitagawia > Kitagawia praeruptora. The sequence continues at coordinate 22,782,969 of CM075350.1, read as the reverse complement.
CCGATTGAGTTTTCGTTTTAAATTGTCTGTTTCACATAACACACATCATAAATATTAACACTGATAGTCCATAAAAAAGTTTTGTGCCTAAAAACACCAGAACTTATAACTTGACAACTGACACGCTGTTTCGAGATATTATTTAAATTCAATTTTTGATAACGGATGGATATTTCATTTGGTCGACTAATTCATGAACACTCTTATTACACTGTTAGGTTTTATTTTTATAAAAAATAATATCAGCATATGGTCACAATATTTACAAGACAAATCATGTGAACCTACATTCGAACAAGGTAACAAAATGTTTTGGCAAGGGAAAACTTGTAACTTGCTAACAAATTAAAGGGATATGAGCTTATCTTACCTGCACATAGGGACCTTGCAGATATCAGAGTGCTCACAGATGGAAGAGTGAAGTTTAAGAAGTTGCCAAAATCTCTTGCACCTCAAGCACCCTCCGTTCACCTTTTTCTTGCACGCAGCAAAATGTTTGATCGAATGCTGGAGTCCTTCACACGTAGAAAACTTGCTACATGGACCTTTCGTCTTTCTTGGCTCTAGGTCATGAGGTCCAACACTAGTACAACCTTCTGTACATATATGTTCCAAACATTCCATGGCTTCACTTAGTTGTAAATACAAGCTCTGATCTTCTTTAAGCTTCTTCGCATTCTTTTTCCTCTATATTATAATCAATGACAGAAATTAGCCACAAATCACCAAAATACTTTAATTTACTGAGATTACATTACGTTGTCAACAAGTATTGCATTTATTAGAATAATGAAAGCATGAACCTATATATGGTTTGATTAGGTGGCATACCAGTTCAGCTTCATCAATGAACTGTAGGATCTCAAGCTCGAGAAACGGATCGTTATTTTGCAGGAACTGCCATCCTTCTGTTTGTTCAACAACCTTGAAGTTTACATTGATCAGCTTCATGGATTTGAAGTAAAGATCAGGTGCATCACAAAGTCTAGCGAGTTGAAGAACATCCACCACATTATCAACTGTCAATCGTTGAGCCAATGCCTTAATGCACCTTTGCTTCAGCTTTGGTACCAAGTACACGTGAGACAGAGCTAGTAAATGGATCCCAAACTTCTCCATTTCTTCCTCAGAACACCTGAAATCCCAAATGCGTTCTGGTTATTTTTCATGCTTCTAAAATTAACTTATTACATAGAATCTAAATTCATGGACAAAAAACAACTACTAGAAACTAAAGTAACGCTTGAGGTTTCAAAACATTGATCAAATACAATATCGAATGTGATCTGTCTCGTGCCCGAATTGACAAATGTCATTGTTAGTCATACATCAGTTTGTGTCGCGTTATGGTCCGCTATACCATTTCATAACTTTCTCGAAACATCTAGCATCTTTTCATAAAATATTAGTACCTAGGTGCCTTTGTACAATAATATACAATGTACATAAATATCTACTAAAATACATGTACCAAGAAGCAGGAAGAACTAACATGGAAGAATAGAGGTAGTTAACAAACACAGAAACGGCATCGCAAGGCACGCCAAGAATCTGAATAGTGCCGTCAAAGCTCGGGTTCTTTCTCAGGTTACATATGATGCTCCCCAGCACTGGCGAAGCGGCCGCCTAAGGATCAAAATATATCAAAGTTACATTTTTACTTATACGATAAATCAATAACCTCGTTAATGTTCGCCTGTCTCATCATAATAGGTACGGTTTATGTTCAACCTCGATAAATGAGTAATCTTGATTAACGGAAAAAAATCATCTGATCCCGAAGATATCCATTTAACGAGGTTTAACTCTATGGTCTAAAACTATTATAATTTTAAAAAAATCGGCAAAATCAATATAAATAACTTTGTACCAATAAGCTAGCGTGAGCAGGAATGCGCTGTCCACCTGAGGTGAGGATTTGAATGTCGGGTTCGAGGTTTTCAGCAGAGTTCATGTCGGAATCAATAGCCGGAAATGCTGGATGAAGTTTCAAGTCATCTGAAAAGTTTGTTGGCGACATTTGTATCATATCTGGATGCATGTGAAAATTGTATTGACGCGTGACTTTATAATTTGGTTTATTAAGAGAGAAGGGAGAAGCAGAGTCTTTTTTGTTTGCTGACCGAGTTTTGTTTATGTGTTCCTATCGATATTTATAGACATCACACCTAGATTCTTGAGATTCAAGAAGTTAGAAAAAGGAAAATACAGTACTACTTTAGGTTTAATTTGAGTAGTCGCCTTTTCTAGAAGAATAAAGTTTGATTTGGCTTCAATTTTTCAACCAGCATTTCTCAATCAACATTTGAAATCTCAGATCAATTTGGTTAATTTTCTACTGTATTAAATATTTGAATATAAATATATATACTTTCCGCAAACAAAAATACAATATCACTCCTGGGAAAAAATTAAGGAAAATGTTAGGTGCACGTAGATACAGAATCCAAGTGGCAGTGTGAGATGTATACTGTCATTAATATGTTAGCCCGTCACTAAATCAATTATGTGAGCTGAGTACAGAAATTGCACTTGAGTTATGTAGTTAGATGGTTACCGTTAGAAACCATTTAAGATTGAGGTCTTTTTAAGTTGTGAAATGAGTAACTTTGATACTAAAAATGTTTGTGTGTGTAAGATAAATACTAAAACATTTTTATGTTTAAGTTGTTACACGTCAGTGTATGAGATTGTGTATGTTCATAAAAAGTGAAAATCGACTTTCCCATGATTTTCAGTCGCTGTTTGTGAATTTTCATTTACAAGTAATTAGATAAAAGAGTTAAACCCTAGACTACATGAATGAGTTAATCCAAGGCTAAAAATTTCCTATTTAACCACTTCTAAGTAGCAACGTTTTTATTTTTTAGCTAATATAGTTTCATCCTTACGTAGTCGTTCCATTATAAAATGTGCATTGGTACATGTTGCGGAGTACATATTAGTGAATTGTTGGATCATACTACAATTGGTTGTGTTCATATGGTTTTCTTTTTATGTACCTATATTGATGGTTGTACGATGTGCTTCACAATGAAATGTGACCTAGTAAATGATGGTTGTACATGACAATAATTTTACTCTTGGGAGCACCGAGTGCGTGTGATTAAAGATAATTATTGAGCATTTGTATGTTCTTCTAGATTCTCATCTGATATCTTAAAGTAATTGATATAATATTAAGAAAGTGACCTGATTGTGTATTTAAAATATTTTTTTTTGCTATTAGTAAAGGCTCGGGGATGGAGAAATGAAATTTGATGATACTGATGTCCTGCAACGAGTTTGAATGATGAGATGCAGGGTAACTGTGCAACTTCACTTGGTTGGGCGATTAGTTCTACAAATTTGGTTGTACGTAGTTATCAACATGTTACGTAAAAATGTTTCTCATTTTTATATAAGCTGCCTGGTGTCTATTCTGTAAGTAAGAGAACGCGTGGAAAAAAAGAGCCTACCGATCGGGGATGAAATAAGGGATGGGCATCGAGTCATTTCGGGACTTGGAAGTACTATCCCTGTTCTCGATCCCCTTTCCCGAACAAGTCTCGATCCTCGAGCGGAGATTTTTTTTACTCTCTAATTTCCGCCCTGAACGGGAAAAGTGGATCCATGTAGGAAACTAGGAATTCTTTCCTTTTAAAAAAAAATGATAAATGTTTTGTCAAATATTTTCCAAATAAGAAGTTAATAAATCATATTGTATAATATTTAGTTTTTTTTGTTTTATATCATACTTTAAACATTATTTTGAATATAAATTTATTTGTAATTTAAATAAAAGATAAAACTACTAATACATGTATTCTAAAATATTTTTTTTAATTAATAAAATGGTTAAAATATTTGAAACTTATAAAAATGTAAATTATAGCTATTTTTTATAATTTATTTTATTTAATATATTAATATGTAAAATATAAAATTTTTATTACATTCGTGGACCAGCTAATAGGGAGCGGGGCGGGGAATGAAGAATGGGGAATTTCGGGACGGGAAGAGACACTAACCCTCGTCCCCGTCCCCACCATGATCCCTGTAACGTTTATAAAATTTCCCCGTTCTCCGTCCCAAACCAAAGAAACCCATTAATCCATAACTGACTAAAAGATTAATCGTGTGTGCTGATATGACTGTACTCTAACCCAATATGTTGTCAAGGAGCTGATGAGAGATATTAAAGGTTTAAATCTGTTGAGTATACAACAACGAAAGCAAAACCCAAAGCGAATAAACAAGTACAAGAAAATAAACGACAATCACACAAGACAAAGATTTAGTGTGGTTCGGAAATTCCTACTCCACAAGCCGCACTAATTTTGTATTGATCTCTCACGTTGTGTTGTGTTGTTATGTTATGTTACAATTACATGAGTATTTATAAGAGAAGAAACTGGGTCTAAGAATCAGAGTCTAATTCTGAAATCCTAACTCTAATTAGAATCCAATTCATGATTCCTAACTCAAGTCAGAATCCAATTCCAATTCTGAAACCTGATAGACTCCACAAACCCAACAATCTCCCACTTGGAGTCTGACCACATCTTCGCTTCACTCTTGTAAATCTAGTAACAAATAATCCTTTGATCAATAACTCTAACTAGTGCAGCGCCTTCTCAACAATCAGTTCTGAAGGCCAGTTGAAGCTATGCAAAGCTTAAACTTTTCATTAGTAACCATCTTAGTCAACATATCTGCAGGATTCTTTGAACCAAGGATTTTCTTCAAGGACAAAGTACCATTGCTAATCAACTCTCTTGTAAAGTGATATCTTAGCTGAATATGCTTCGTCCTAGCATGAAATACAGGATTCTTCGCAAGATGAATAACACTATGACTGTCGCTATACAAAGCACTGTCCACCTGTTTCTTGCCCAACTCCTCAAGAAAATTCTTCAACCAAATCATCTCCTTGCTAGCTTCAGAGATAGCCATATATTCTGCTTCTGTGGTTGAAAGAGCAACACTCTTTTGAAGTCGAGACATCCAACTAACTGTTGTGCCACCCAAAGTGAAAATATATCCCCTAGTACTTTTTCTTGTATCCAAACATCCACCCAAATCTGCATCAGAGAACCCTTCCAAGATAACATCTTTCTTGCTGAAACATAACGCAACCTTGGATGTGCCTTTCAAGTAGCGCAACAACCACTTGACTGCTTCCCAATGCTCTCTTCCTGGATTAGACATGAACCTGCTAACAACTCCCACTGCATGAGCAATATCTGGCCTTGTACACACCATAACATACATCAAACTGCCAACTGCAGATGCATACGGAACTTTAGCCATATCTTTCTTGCCTTCATCCGTTTTAGGTGACTGCTTTTTCGTGAGATTAAAGTGAGTCGCCAACGGTGTACTTTTGGTCTTCGCATCCTGGACACTGAATTTCTGCAACAATTTCTCAATATACTTCTCTTGAGATAATTTCAAAGTACCTTCAGATCTATCCCTTATGATGCTCATACCAAATATCTGTTTTGCTGCACCCATATCTTTCATCTCAAACTCCTCAGACATCTGTCTCTTTAACCTGTTGATTTCCCTCATGTTTGATCCTGCTATCAACATGTCATCAACATACAACAACAATATGATATAGATGAATCAAATTGTTTAAAATAACAACAATGATCCATAGCACTCCTAGTGTACCCATTCTTCATCATAAAGCTATCAAACTTCAAGTACCATTGTCTTGGTGCTTGCTTTAAACCATACAAGCTTTTTATAAGCTTGCAAACAAGGTTTTCTTTCCCAGCTACCTGAAATCCCTCTGGCTGTACCATGTAGATGTCTTCCTCAAGATCACCATGTAAGAACGCGGTCTTAACATCTAGTTGCTCTAGATGTAACTCCTCTGCAGCCACAATACTTAGCACAATTCTAACTGTAGTCATCTTAACAACCGGAGAAAATATATCAGTATAGTCAATACCCTTTTTCTGTTGATAACCCTTGACTACTAACCTCGCCTTGTATCTCTTGCTGCCATCAGGTTCTTCTTTGATCCGGAACACCCACTTATTCTGTAAAGCCTTCTTTCCTGCTAGTAATCCTGTTAAAGACCAAGTTTCATTCTTCTCAAGAGAACTCATCTCTTTTTCCATGGCTGATTTCCACTGAACTGAATCATCCACCTGAACTGCCTCTGAATAACACTGAGGCTCTACATCCTCGGTCAATAACATATAATATGCTGAAGGAGAAAATCTTTATGGTGGCCTCACAATTCTGCTAGATCTTCTTACCTCAGCCTGTGGAGTAACTGGAACTGTGTCATCACCATTCCCCAAACTCCCACTATTTCCAGCACGATCTTCTTCTGTAATATCTTCAAGCATTGCTTTCTCTTTCTCAGGTTTTTCTTTTGCAAACTCAGAATTGACTGCAAGCTTATCCTTGTACACTGCACTTTCGTTAAAAGTAACATCTCTACTTCTAACAACCTTCTTCGTTAATTCATCCCAGAAACGGTAACCCATATCATCTGAGCCATAACCAATGAAGATACACTTCTTTGCTTTCGGATCAGGCTTGTCCCTGTCAGAATCTTTAACACGCACATAAGAAACACAACCAAAAACTCGCAAGTGTGAAAGATTTACCTCCTTTTTCTGCCACTCTTCTTCAGGAATCTTGAACCCCAAAGGAACTGAAGGTCCTCTATTTATGAGATACGCTGCTGTGCTAACTGCATCTACCCAAAAAATCTTTGGCAACCCTGCATGTAACCTCATACTCTTGGCCCTCTCATTCAAGGTTCTATTCATGCGCTCTGCAACACCATTCTGCTGCGGTGTCTCTGGAATTGTTTTGATCATTCTAATCCCATATTCTGCGCAATAGCTTTTAAACTCATCACTACTGTACTCACCACCATTATCTGACATCAAACTCTTAACCTTCAAATCGGTCTGATTTTCAACTTCGGTCTTCCACTTCTTGAAAGTAGCAAACACATCTGATTTATTCTTCAAGAAATAAACCCATACCTTTCTAGTGGAATCGTCAATGAAAGTGACATAGTAGCGAGATCCTCCCAACGACGCAACTGCTGTTGGACCATATACATCTGTATGAACTAGCTCTAACCTCTCAGCCTTGGGTGTCCTCCCTGATTTTGCAAAAGTAACTCGTTTCTGTTTTCCAAGAACACATGGTTCACAGAACCCAACTTCCACATTCTTCAGCTCTGGAATCTTTCCCTTCGAAGTTAACAGCTTCATACCCTTTTCACTCATAGGACCAAGTCTTTGGTGCCACAAAGTTGAAGACCCAATCTCATCAGCAACTGCATTTGCTTCATAGCTAGATTGTTCAACTATGTACAACGTCCCTTTTTTCTCTCCACGAGCAACAACTAGATTCCCCTTTATAACCTTCCACTGTCCGTCTCCGAAAGTAACTCGATACCCTTCCTTATCTAACTGGCCCACAGATATCAGCATCTTCTTCAGTCCAGGAATGTATCTCACATCTTTCAACGTCTAGCTAGTCCCCAAAGAGGTCTTGAGATTAATATCTCCCATGCCCGCAATATCCAAAGTCTCATCATCAACAAGACGAACTTTACCAAAATTTCTAAGTCTGAAATTTAACATCAAATCCTTGCAAGGGGTAGCATGGAATGATGCACCAGAATCCATAACCCATGATTGAACCGAACATTCAACACAACAAATCAAAGCATCGTCATCCGCCACTTCTTCAACTACATTAGCTGAATTATCCTCTTTCTTCTTTCCTTTAGGAGCTGCGGGAGCCGTACACTGATTTCTGAAGTGACCTTTCTTCTGACAATTCCAACAAACAATCTCCTTGCGATCTTTGGACTGTCCACTCTTCTGTGACTTCGATCTCCTACGCCCCTGATTCTGCCCCCTATCGGACTTTCTGCCTCTACTCTCAGTACTCAACAAGGAACCTAACGACTCTCCTGAGTTTCTCCTACGAATATCTTCTCCAAGAATCGCATCTCGAACTCCATCAAAAGTCATCTTACTGCTCCCAGATGAATTACAAATAGCAGTGACAAGTCCTGACCAACTATCAGGTAACGAGGATACCAACAATAAGGTTGTACTTCATCATCGAATTTAATATCCACTGATGTCAATCTTGATAGGATAGAGTTAAATTCATTCACATGATCAGCAACACAATCACCTTCATTCAATTTTATGACAAACAACAAGCGACACAAATATACCTTATTCGAAGCAGACAGCTTCTCATACATATTTGATAACGCCTTGATCAATCCATAAGTTGTCGTTTCCTTGACGATATTGTAAGCAACGTTCTTCGCCAAAGTCAATCTGACAACACCCAGAGCCTGCCTATCCAATAGATTCCAATCTTTGTCATCCATCTTTTCTGGCTTCTTCCCCTCCAGCAGTTCGTGTAGTTTTTTCTGATAAAAATAATCTTCAATTTGCATCTTCCAAAACCCAAAATCTTTGCCATCAAATTTGTCGATCTTTACTTTCCCTTCTTCTGCCATCGCTCCCACTCGCCTGAAAACCTAGGCTCTTGATACCAGTTGTTGAGTATACAACAACGAAAGCAAAACCCAAAGCGAATAAACAAGAACAAGAAAATAAACGACAATCACATAAGACAAAGATTTAGCGTGGTTCGGAAATTCCTACTCCACAAGCCGCACTAATTTTGTATTGATCTCTCACGTTGTGTTGTGTTGTTATGTTATGTTACAATTACATGAGTATTTATAAGAGAAGAAACTGGGTCTAAGAATTAGAGTCTAATTCTGAAATCCTAACTGTAATTAGAGTCCAATTCATGATTCCTAACTCAAGTCAGAATCCAATTCCAATTCTGAAACCTGATAGACACCACAAACCCAACAAAATCTTAGTCTATGAATGAGAGATATCATAGTTTATAAATGAGAGATATTAACGCAAGAATGATCTAGTTTGGTACTCTGCCTTACACAATCAGAATTTACATTTTATTCAAAAATAGTTGTTGTAAATTCACTTTCACGGGATAACAATGTCATGTCATCATGAAAAATTAAAATAAAGTTTAAGTCTAACAAAATATAAATTCATTCTTAACTTGTGTGAACCAAACAAAATATAGAAATGTTGGTAGAATATTTATGAAAGTTCAATGAAAGTCATGTAACCCCATGACGGGGGTGACTGTTACCTTCAGTTCTTTAATGTCCGACAATTTAAATGGAATGCTCAGACATGCCAAAGTTTTTCATAAAACTATGCACTATCAACTACAGGTTGTCTGTTGCATTTTTTGTGCTAAAATTTTTGTAATCCTTTACGCGAATGGTTGGTGTTAATACTTATAAACTACTCCCTCCATCCCTTTTGATTCTTAAAACTTTTTTTGGATTTTCTGGCACGCATTTAAAGGTGTATTTTAATGATACCTCCATAACTTTTTTTTTTAATTTTCTTTTTCTGTATTAAAATTTAATTGAACTAACATCTCTAAATGTTTGGTGTACAAATATATTAATTGTGTTCTTAATTTGAAAATTATATTTATATTGTCACTAAAATGTTGGGATAAAATTTTTTTTTATTGAAAATATTAATTTTATCAACTGTTATTAATTTATCGAGATTTTATTATAGATATATTTCATTCCACTTCAATATAGTTAATTTTTTTTACATCATGGGTACTTAACAGATATATCATATTAATTAAGAATGTTTTATGCATTTCGTTTATTTTTTCCATACAAATTTATACCTTAATTAGATATCCATTAACCATTTTACATAATAAATGAATTTAAGTATATTGAAAATTTATAAGTTTATAATAAATATATTACAATTATTAATATGTTTCACATACTAATAATTAATATCATTTCACTAAATTGAATGATTTAAAAATGTATGAGTTGACTACATATCATACATCACTAATTTATACTATAAAATAAGATAATATAAATAAGTAAAAGTTAAAAGAAAAGGATTGTTAAATAGTATTAATATGTCTCAATTATCAAAATATCAAAAAAAAATCATTTAACGATACACACGTACACATAGTATGTGTATGATTATTAACATATAAGATTGAGTGGCCTAGTGGTATGTTGGTGTACAAATGGATGCAAAGACCCGGGTTCAACTCCTTGCAACAACAATTTTTTCCAAAAATAGTATGCACAAGGGTAATGTAGACATTTCAAGTGCATTAAAATGTCTCAAAATTTTATCTTGTGTTGGTGTATTATATATATAACTAGCATAAAAGCCTTAAATATATTTATAAATCAAATTATGTTAATGTCGTTAGTTAAGTATGTGCAAGTTTATAATTTGAAATTTGATTTGTTGTAGATCATAAAATATGATTGGAGTATTCGGTGGGTGCTTTCTACTTAAGATGACTTTTCAGAACACTTACAATTCTAACCATTGGTTCTTCGAAATTAAATGGTTCATCCCTTTAGCTAATTTATAACCACTAACTTATAACCCGTGCGATGCACGAGTTTTTTTTGATATATAATAATTTTATTTTATGTTACGGATTTCTAATATATTTAATTAATATTTGGAAAATATAGTGTGATATTTTCGGCTATATATTGATAATTTTAAGATTAGTTTTAAATAAAAAAGGTAACGTTTTTTAATTAGAAAGAAAATATTAATGATTGGAAGATATGGCACGATCGATATTTTTAGGTGTTTATTAATGGTTGAGAGATATGGTATGATTAATATTTTTAATTTAATATAATTTGATATATTCATGTTTAATGATTATACTTATGTTTTTTTATTACAAACAATGTACATTGATTTTTAATATATTTTATTAGAAATTGAAAGATATGATATGATATTTTTGGATATATATTAATGATTGCAAGATTAATTTTAAATTAAAAAGTAACGTGTTTTAATTAAAAAAGAAATATTAATAATTGAAAGATATGGTATGATTCATATTTTTAGGTGTTTATTAATGGTCGAAAGATATAGTGCAATATTTTTTGATATACGTATAATGATTGCAATATTAGTTTTAAAATAAAAGGTAACGTGTTTTAATTAAATAGAAGGTAACATGTTTTAATTAGATAGAAATATTAATGAAGGAAAGATATTGTATGATTTATGTTTTTAGTTATTTATAAAGGGTAATATTTTAAAGTAAATGGGAATAGAATCTTAGACTACTAAATATTTTTTTTTTAATATTGTTGTATCTAACGGTCATGATTTAATTTGAGTTGAAGATCTAACAGTTATGAATAGGTTGGTTAACCAAACTACAAATTACAAAAGATCTCTATTTTGCTTATAATAATATAGTATAGAAGTATAGATTTTTAAGGTAAAATCTTAATATCCTTCAAACTATTCCATTCCGAAAGTGTAAGTTCTGGTCTTGATTTTAATAACAATCCTTTGAAACTCTGCTCATGCCTTGTTCTTTAAGTTCTTAAAACTCTTTTTCTAACTTTTCCCTCTCTTTTCTTCTAATCTCTTGATATTTAAGAATTTATTGTCTTTGTTTTTTTTCGACATCTATTTATCTTTCAAGATATCAAAAAATTCAATTATGAATAATTGACTTAACAGATCTAGCTTGTGTAACAAACTTATCATTCTTTTGACCTATGCGCTTGAAAATTGATGAATCACGTCTCGATAGATATTTTTCGAGCTTCCAACATCATGAGCTAAAATTGTTCATGTCTCATTTCCCTATACTTTGACATTGAATTGATCATTATACTTTGTCAAATGTTATATACAATTTATTCCAATATATTATTGTAAAATATCCTTATAATTCAACTATATATTTCATGCAAGTATTTAGCCAATAATTGATGATTCATAATTCCATCTTATAAATAAACCACATATTCTATGTAATTATTTATAAATAATGGTTATGTTATCCAATCTTATTTGTATACTATATATTTTGGATAATTTTCTTACTATTCATACTTTTATTAATATGTTCTATTCATATATATTAGTTGTTTCTAGTTTCACTAACAATAGTTAATATAGTTTAATTCATATAAAAATGGCATACCAAAATTAGTTACAAACAATTATGCGCTCCATTTTATGATATTTTAACAAAAATAAATAATTTATCACAAAAGAATAATTATAGGCCTACATCTATACTATACTATTAAACCGAAATATTAAAAGTTTTGTAGCCGGTCGGTACTCTGGTCAGGCTTAATTAACATATTCTTAAGTAAAAAAAATTAATAAATACTTGGATCGGACTTAGTTAACATATTCTTAAACCCAAAATAAATCTATACAATACTTGAGAGAATATAAAAATTTTGATACTTGGACTTATTAGGTCTAAGTTAGAATCCTATTTTAACCAGACTAATTATACTAAAAATCCATTATAACTAAACATCTTGACATATTGGGGCTAAAATTAAAATTCTATTTGAACATGACTAATTATTTTAATCACAACATATATAACTATTTTATTTAATTAAAACACAAATCTAAATCTAATATAATTAAAATAAAATATTACAACAGAAGTAGTATGATAACCAATATTAAAAATCACCCGTGCAATGCACGCGTTCTAATCTAGTATGATTATAAAGAGAATCAATGCACACAAGTTATCATGCAAATAATATGTGAGGCTTAATTGAAACACTTGTTTTATCTTAAATAAATTGTAAAATAAAATATTGAATAAAATATAAATAAATAAATATTTATGTATGTAGTTGATGAATTTTAGTATTAACTCAAATGATCACATAGCTCAATCGACTAGAAATTTAGTGAAACACTGATTAAAAGTTTCGTAGCCGGTCGGTACTCTGGTCAGGCTTAATTAACATATTCTTAAGTAAAAAAATTAATAAATACTTGGAACGGACTTAATTAACATATTCTTAAACCCAAAATAAATCTATACAATACTTGAGAGAATATGAAAAGTTTGATACTTGGACTTATTAGGTCTAAGTTAGAATCCTATTTTAATCAGACTAATTATACTAAAAATCCATTATAACTAAACATCTTGACATATTGGGGCTAAAATTAAAATTCTATTTGAACATGACTAATTATTTTAATCACAACATATATAACTATTTTATTTAATTAAAACACAAATCTAAATCTAATATAATTAAAATAAAATATTACAACAGAAGTAGTATGATAACCAATAATAAAAATCACCCGTGCAATGCACGCGTTCTAATCTAGTATGATTATAAAGAGAATCAATGCACACAAGTTATCATGCAAATAATATGTGAGGCTTAATTGAAACACTTGTTTTATCTTAAATAAATTGTAAAATAAAATATTGAATAAGATATAAATAAATAAATATTTATGTATGTAGTTGATGAATTTTAGTATTAACTCAAATGATCACATAGCTCAATCGACTAGAAATTTAGTGAAACACTGATTAAAAGTTTCGTAGCCGGTCGGTACTCTGGTCAGGCTTAATTAACATATTCTTAAGTAAAAAAATTAATAAATACTTGGAACGGACTTAATTAACATATTCTTAAACCCAAAATAAATCTATACAATACTTGAGAGAATATGAAAAGTTTGATACTTGGACTTATTAGGTCTAAGTTAGAATCCTATTTTAACCAGACTAATTATACTAAAAATCCATTATAACTAAACATCTTGACATATTGGGGCTAAAATTAAAATTCTATTTGAACATGACTAATTATTTTAATCACAACATATATAACTATTTTATTTAATTAAAACACAAATCTAAATCTAATATAATTAAAATAAAATATTACAACAGAAGTAGTATGATAACCAATATTAAAAATCACCCGTGCAATGCACGCGTTCTAATCTAGTATGATTATAAAGAGAATCAATGCACACAAGTTATCATGCAAATAATATGTGAGGCTTAATTGAAACACTTGTTTTATCTTAAATAAATTGTAAAATAAAATATTGAATAAAATATAAATAAATAAATATTTATGTATGTAGTTGATGAATTTTAGTATTAACTCAAATGATCACATAGCTCAATCGGCTAGAAATTTAGTGAAACACTGATTAAAAGTTTCGTAGCCGGTCGGTACTCTGGTCAGGCTTATTTAAAATATTCTTAAGTAAAAAATTAATAAATACTTGGATCAGACTTAATTAACATATTCTTAAACCCAAAATAAATCTATACAATACTTGAGAGAATATAAAAAGTTTGATACTTGGACTTATTAGGTCTAAGTTAGAATCCTATTTTAACCAGACTAATTATACTAAAAATCCATTCTAACTAAACATCTTGACATATTGGGGCTAAAATTAAAATTCTATTTGAACATGACTAATTATTTTAATCACAACATATATAACTATTTTATTTAATTAAAACACAAATCTAAATCTAATATAATTAAAATAAAATATTACAACATAAGTAGTATGATAACCAATATTAAAAATCACCCGTGCAATGCACGCGTTCTAATCTAGTATGATTATAAAGAGAATCAATGCACACAAGTTATCATGCAAATAATATGTGAGGATTAATTGAAACACTTGTTTTATCTTAAATAAATTGTAAAATAAAATATTGAATAAAATATAAATAAATAAATATTTATGTATGTAGTTGATGAATTTTAGTATTAACTCGAATGATCACATAGCTCAATCGGCTAGAAATTTAGTGAAACACTTGATCCATCTTAAATAAATAGTGAAATAGAACATAAAGAAAAAAAAACATTTATGTATGTAGTTAATGAATTTTCTTTTTATCTCAAATGCTCATGTAGCTCAAGTGGTTGGAGGGATGAATTGACATATATGAGGTCTTGGGTTCAAATCCTTGTAAACACATTATTTTTTCAAAGATTTCAGGTTAGGTTTGGAAGTAGGCTTGTAATGAATAAATTTGCTCAGGATAACCGAACGTGTTCTCCTATTATATATAGAAAGATAGATAGATAGATATTAGATAATAGATTGATTATTTCTCTAACATTATTTTGATTATATTTTTAGATTTTGTTTTTTTTTTGCCAACAAAATAAAGCAGGTTTCATTTAATAGAACAGATCACAGCCGGGATACAACCAGGTTGGAAAAACAAATAACACGCTAATAACAATTAGCTGATTTTGTTTCCTGATTTGTGAGCCTGTACTGATTTTGTTTGTTAATTATTATATTCTAAAATATTAAATTACAAAAATATAAACATATAATTATACCTATTAAATTATTAAATTGCTTGTAATTTTTAAAATAATATAATTTTAAAATTCACTTATTATCACAAATATATTTTATCAAACAAAATCAGTACAATTTATTTTAACTGAATACGTACTAATTTAAAAAAATCGTTGCAACTTTATAATAATAACTAGTCGATAAAGCCGTGCTTCGTGGCGGCATTACAATTTTATACTTTTTTAAAAAAAATTCAATGCACCGATTTCTTGTTAAACACGATTCTTTCAATTGAGCCACTCGCTCGTTAAAACCGAAATCCAAACTCTAACATATATTATAAAGACTTATATAATAATTTTTTATCCATAGAAATCGAACCCTAAAAAATAAATAAATTATGACATCAATAACAAATTTAATAGTTAATGCAATATTTTCTAGTGAGCCGTCTTTCGTTAAAACATGTTTCGAGCCGTTCTTATTTGGAACCGAAATTCTAACTTCAATACATATTATTGATGACACTTATCTTATGAAATAATTTTTTTTCTTAAAAATTTTACATTATTTAAATTTTCTAATATTTATGGAGAAAAAATTTATAACATTAATATCAAATTCTAATAGCTAATACAATCTTTTCTAGTGAGTCGTCTTCCCGTTAAGCACGTTTCGAACTGCTCTCGTTTGGGATCGAAATTCTAACTTCATTACATATTATTGATGACACTTATCTAATGAAATAAATTTTTTTCTCGCTCTTTCGTTAAGATCAAAACTCCAACTTTTACGTATATTACTTGTAAAACAATGTTTATTCATAAAAGATGAATGCTAAAAATGAAATAAAATTTATAACGTTAATATCAAATTCTAATAGTTGACAATCTTTTCTAGTGAGCCGTCTTCCCGTTAAACACGTTTCGAGTCGCTCTCATTTGGGATCGAAATTCCAACTTCAATACATATGGAGTTTTTTTTTTAAAAAAAACTTCTTTTCTCTTTATATTATAGATACTCCTTTATTTATTTAGGGTTCCCGCATGAGAATGTTCTTTTTATTATATTAACACATCAGTTATTTTTTTTATAAATACAAAGACTTTTTTATGAGATTAGTATTGGATTTATGAAAAATTTTCCTAATAAAAGTATAAATCACTTGTATAAAAATATATAATTTTAGAATAGTGTAAAAAATGTCACCACCGTCCTTGTATTCTATTTCGAATAAATTTTTTAAATATAGGTCTCCTTTATATGTTCAAACCCTATTCTACTTCCAATAGAACTTGTAATTATATATTTTTTCTATAAATTTGAACTCTTATTCTTTATAAATTCGAACTCCTATTCTACTTCCAATAGAATTTTAATCATATACCTTATAAATACTTATTATACTTCCATAGAACTTATAATTATATGTTTTTTTCTATAAATTCGAACACTTATTCTCTATAAATTAGAACTCCTATTCTACTTCCAATAAAACTTTCAATCATATGCCTTATAAATACTTATTATACTTCAAATAGAACTTCTAATTGTATGTCTTCCCACTATAAATTCGAACTCTTCTCATCTATAAATTTGAACACCTATTCTACTTCTAATCTGTTAAAAGATATTTGTATATTTATTAGTTTTTATTCGAACTCCTATTCTACTTCTAATAGAACTTTTAATCATATGCCTTATAACTAAATACCTATTCTACTTCCAATGGAACTTCTAATTAATGTCTTCCCTATAAATTCGAACTCTTATCATCTATAAATTCAAACACCTATTCTACTTCTAATATGTTAAAAGATATTTTTATATTTATTAGTGTTTAAAATTCTAAAATTATAAAAAATTAGAAAAATAGATTGAGACGATCTTAGAGCGCCACCTAAACTCTCACGTATCCTCCTTTATATATATATATATATATATATATATATATATATATATATATATATATATATATGTATATATATATATTGATATTGATTATTCATTTAACAAACTAGAAGTTTATTTTGTAAAATTTTAATTTGTATATTAATAAATTTCCTATTATATTATCTTTTAATGTACATATACCTGTAGCATTTGAATGAATATATGTTTTTTTTATTTTAATTTTTTTCGAGATTGAATGACTATGTTGAACACATATATATCAAAATATTTTAATCAGTACAGTTATTTGTAATAAATTTATATAACTTAATAGTTTTATATAATAATTATATAATAAGATAAATTATAAAAACCATATCTAAATTAACACAAAATAATAATTAACTAACTAGCAAATTATTCGCACTTCATCCTGTATTTTGCTCATGGAAATCACTTTAAGCAATTGAATTTTTTTTAAACCTTTGGGATTGCTATGAACATGATGGAGTTGTTTTTTGGTCTCGTTCGTTAAGAAGCTGGGAACTGGAACTTATCAAGGAGCTAGACCAAATAATTATGAGCCTATCCTTAAACCAGGCAGCAGATCAAATTCAATGGATTCCGGGAAATGGCCAATATTCAGTGAAAGCAGGTACTATGCTAGCTTCATCTTTTATTTCATCTCCAAATGTAGAGGCACAAGCAATATGGAATTCATCTGTTCTAGCAAAAGTCCAAATTTTTCTATGGAAACTGGCTTGCAACAATCTTCCATCTCGAGCTCTTCTTGCTCACAGAATTCCTCACTTGTAATCTAGCAGTTTCTGTTCTATTTGTCCAAACATTTCGAAAACAACAGGTCATATTTTCTGGAACTGTGTTACAACACTGAAAATATGGAGAAAATGCTTAGATTTGTGGGGTCTTTACTACAAATCTATTCCAACATCTTTCTCTGACACTTTGAAAATGATACATTGGTTTAAAGATGACTTCATCTCCAGGGCTTGGAAATTATCAATTTTTTTTACATTATGGACACTATGGCTTACCAGAAATGAAAGAGTTTTTAATGGAGTAATCGTCTCTAAAGACAGCATTTTGTTCCTGCTGCAAAAAAGATCTCAAGAATGGAATATAGCTTCTAATTTCATCTCTTTTGATTATTCAAAGTGGTGGGAAACAAATCCAGTGGGAGTGATCACTAGATCAAGGGATGAAAAAAAAAAGAACCTACTATCTAGTGATAGTGACTACATTTGTTTCATAGATGGTGCATGGTCTAAAGATGCAAATGGTATTGATCACTCAGGTGTAGGGGAGCTAGCAAAGAATTCCAAAGGATTCACCAAATTGATTTTTTCAGGACCATCTCATGCAGGAAATGCTTTCATGGCAGAAGTCAAGGCGCTTGAAACTCTGGTTTGTCTTATAATCAAATGTGGTAAGATCAACTCTAGTTTCTTGGTCTATATAGATAATGCTGAACTAGTGCAGAACTTAAAAAATCTCAAAGCTTCCAACTTCTCGTCATTATTTTTGGAAGAGGGTTGCATGTCCATATTACTCTCTCTAAAAATAGATTTTAAGAAAATAGATAGATCTTTAAATAAAGAGGCTGACTTGTGGGCAAAGAGAGGCAAAAATAGACAGGAATTATTCTATTTCTGGTCTTAATCAAAGCTCATAACAGGCTCTTAGGTAGGATAATTTAGTGGCTGTTATGTATAGAAGCCAAGATTTTAAGGCCCATGCAAGAGTAACCCAATTAGTAGCTGTACAATTTAGCTTAGTGATATTATTCAATATTTTGGAAAATACTTGGGAATTTGAATTGTTTTTTAAAAAAAAGCTAATGGAGTAGCATTGGGTGTTGTACTGGGAGAGTGTGCAGACAGCAGTAATCATTTATTGATATACACTCTATCAAGAAACCCCTATATATCTACGCATTGATCAGAGATTTTTTTCACATACTCTCCTCTTTTCACCAAAAACAAAAAAGAGTAAACATAAGAAATATTCAGAAAATGGTGGATGTCGAGCCCAGGTGGGAGCTTCCAAAAAGAGGGTTTGTCAAAATCAACGTGCACAGCTTCTTCACTGCTAACAGACTTCTTAATGGGAATGTTAGTGGCATCGGCGTTGTTGTTAGAGACTACAGAGGCAATATACTTTGCATGCTATCTGGTTCTCTTCGAAAAGAGAGGAGAAGAAACAACGAGTATTACACTTTTATGGAGGGGCTCAAGCTAGCATTTGCAAGAGACTATCAAAAAGTTATCTTAGAATCAGATCATGTCAATGCTTACTAGCAATGGAAAGATTCGTTGCAAGCAGGTGGGCACCCTGATGATGAGTTTATCTTGAGGCAGTTATGTTAGTCACAGAGGCATGCCTGTATACATCTAATAACAAGCCTAACTGTTTGTAATTCTCTGCATTACCTACATGACCTCTTAACTGAGGGAACCTCTAGTTGTAGAGTTTCTACTTGTTCTGTACTTATAATAGGCACCAAATCCTAGTTGTGTAACTGTACTTATAGAGTCAAGAATAATGCTTGAAAGAAGTTCCAAGGTTCATGCCTCAAGCAAGAAGATAAAGACTGTCAAATAATCACAGTTGGGATTTGAAGAAATGAAGAATTTTCCTAAGTACCAATTCGAGAAGTATACTTGTCTATTCGAGAAGTCCAGCATTCGAGAAGTCAGGGATTCGATATCTCAAGACACTATTCGATATCTCTGAATACACTATTCGATATCTTATTCGATATCTCAGAGATTCGATATGTCTACTACTCTATTCGAGAACTCAAGAAGTCAACAAGTCAAAGTGGTATTCGAGTTCACAAAGAGTCAACAAGTCAAAGTTCCATTCGATATCTCAAGGACTCAGAAAGCTATTCGATATCTCGAGGATTCGATAAGTCAAATGTTCTATTCGACAACTCAAGGAATCCTGATGGAAAAGAGCTATTCGAGAAGTGGTTCGATATGTCAATATAACAGTGTTCGAGAACTCAGAGTTATCGATCAAGTCAATTCTAGTTCTCGAATCACTTACTTAGTCACTTCTCGAATACATTCTTGGAGACAAAATACTGAAGAAATTGTACAAGTCAGAAACCTGCAACAAGCCAATGCACTTTATGGACCACAATTTGTAACGTTTTCTGGAAAGCCTACAAGGAAGCTTGGAGAGATATAGAAGAGACAAAGGGCTAAAGAAGTGGATCTGAACAGGCTTTGCAAAGTCAAATCTATAACCGTTTGGACACTTACTCAAATAGGATAGACAGACTAGAAAGTAAATTGTTTACCTACCTCATTTGTAGTAAGTAGGTTGTATCCATGTTCTATAAGGATATAGCCTCACTTCCTTAGCAATTAACTTTTGAAGAGTCAAGTTTTTCATACACTGTAAGCTATATCTCTCTGAGAAAAACGAAGCTGAGAATACTATCATTTGTATTCACAGATTGTAGCAACCTTTATCTAATAATACATTAGATTAAAGTGATATTGTGTCTTGTGTTGTTCTTTATCCGCACCTACACCTTGCACACACAAACACTTATCTGCTACATAGACTCGAGACAAGAAAAGTTCAAGAATCCATTCACCCCCTCCCTCTGTATTATTTTACTGTATTCAATACTCAACAAGTGGTATCAGAGCGGGCTGTTTATTCAAAAACAGAAAAACGATCATGAGTTCGAATACACCAAAGACTACAGGAACGGTGAAAGTCCCTAAGTTTGACAAAGAGAATTATAACCTCTGGAAGATAAAGATGCAGTTGTTCATAAAAGCATCTCATCATTTGTATCCTGAGATTCTTAAGAATGGTCCATTTGTTCCCCAAAAGGAGATTCCTGAAAAGACTGTTGGAACCACTACTATTCCAAGATCTTATGTGGCTAAGGATCCATCCAAATGGACAGAATCAGAAAAGGACATGGTTGCCCTTGACAGTCACCTCATGTTGCTGATTATAGATTCCATGGACATGTCAATGTTTGCAAACATTGCTTCATGTACCACTACCAAAGAAATGTGGGATCACATTGAGGTGTTATGTGAAGGAACTGATGAGGTCAGAGAAAACAAGAAACAGATACTGGTCACACAGTATGAGGCTTTCATGGCACAGCCCAAGGAAAGCAATACTGAGATGTTTGAGAGATTTCACAAGCTAGTTACTGAGTTGCAGATGAATGGCAAGGTTTACAGTACCAAGGAGTTAAACATAAAGTTTCTGCTATCTTCACCAAACCATCTAGAGCAAAGGGTCATTTCTCTAAGGGAAAGAGATTTGAACAAATTTACATATGATGTGCTCTATGGGTTTTAAAAACTCATGAGCTTGAGTTGCTTCAGAAAAGGGCTATCCAAGCCAACCAAGGCAGAATGATAAACACATCATGTGCCTTGATTGTCAACAAATCTATTCAAGACCTAGAAGCATCTACAAGCCAATTAAGGATAGAGGAGGTAGTGGAAGAGGAAGAAACTGAAGCTGAGGAAAGTGAACCTGTTGAGGAGAAGGAGGAAGATGAGTTCTATACTCTTGAAGAACTAGATGGAATGGAAAACACTTCATATGCTTTCATGGCCAGAAAATTTCCAAACATCAGATTTAAGAGGAACCAACCCTTCAAACCTAAAACCCAAAACCATTCATTCAACAAGAGCAAGGCACCTGTGAAACCAAACAAGAATAAGTTCAAAACCAGCCATGTGGATAGGTCATCTGTAAGGTGCTATAGATGCAATGACATAGGGCATTTTGCCAGTGAATGCAAGAAGCCTAAAAAGAAGGATAGAGATTATCTTGAGCTCGAAGCTAAGTATGAGGCCCTTCTGAAAAAGCAGACACAAGGTAAGGCCTACATAGCTGAAGGAAAGTGTTGGGATGATTCTGACAGTGATGGAGAGGAACAAGAATTTTGCAATTATGCCTTGATGGCCAATTCCAAGGATGACACATCTCCATCAGACCCTCAGGTACCATCTCTCACTACTATAGATATGTCTGTTTCAGAGTATAAATGCATGATTGAACAACTATCTGTTGAGATGTTTAACATTCATACTAGTATGACTGCTGCTAATGAAGAGATTACTAAACTATCTACTAGAAATGAAATGTTAATAAAAAAGAATGAGGAACTTGAGCTAACTGCTATGCAAGTAGAAAACCTTAAGAAAGAAGTTGAATATCTGCAGAATAAGGTTTTGTGTGCTAGCCAGGTTGAAAAGGCTCTTAGGGATGAATTAGCTGAAAATGAATTCAAACTGAAAACTTTCAAGAAATCATCTGGTCTAGTGCAATCCTACTGTGAGAAAATTGAAGCAAAACCCAAGACTGCTATTGGACTTGATTATGACACTCTTAAACAGAGAAAAGGCTATGCTATCATTAAAGATGACAAAGTTGTTCATGAGGAAGTGCCTCACATTTTGAAAAAGACTGAAAATCCAATTTTTAAGGAATCAACATTTGAAATTGATGAGGATGCCTTACTCATCAAACAAATGTTGAATGATGAGGATGAGACACAATCCAATAAACAACAAGCATCTTCCAAGAGTGAGAGTGTCAAGTCAAAGACCAAGGAGCTAGTAGGTGATAGGATAAGACCCAAGAAGTTTGTTAAGTTTGTTTCAGCTGGAAAGAGTGAATCAGAGAAGAAAGTGACTAAGAAGAAACAGAACAGAAATGACAAGTTAGGGATTAACAAAGATAACAACTATGCTTATATGCCTAATGCCCCTAGGAAAACTTGTCAGAACTGTTTCAGTACCAATCATTTAACTCATGCATGCAAGAAACCTGCTGGTAGTGTGTCTAAACCTTTCTATGATTGTTTTGTGCCTCTAAGACATAGAGATGCACCATTTTGTGATAAATTTGACTGTATGCCATACAATATGAATGTTATGACTAGTTGTTTCAATCTAAGAAGGTAATTTATTGATGGTTGTATCAGTCACAATTCTCACACACACTACACCAGGTCAAAGTCTTCGAGTCCTCCTAAAGCTAGGAAGGTACCTCTATCACCTAAGTCTGAAATCTCAGGTTCTAAGACTTCTAATAGTGACAAGAAGACTAACACCAAGAAAGTTGAAAAACATGTTGTTTATGATAAAACTGTTTCTAAGTCACATGGACCCAAACTTGTTTGGGTACCAAAGGAGAAGTAATACCTTTGTGTTTGCAGGGCAAAGAAAGTGAAAAGAAGGTCATGTGGATTTTGGACAGTGGATGCTCAAATCATATGACTGGTGATATGGCCCTGCTATCACAGTATGAGGAAAAGGCTGGCCCAATGGTTGCTTTTGGAGATGACAGCATGGGTAACACATTGGGATATGGCAAGTTAAAAGTTGGAAATGTCATTATTGAAGATGTAGCACTGGTCAAGGGACTCAAGCATAATCTGCTAAGTGTTGGTCAGTTTACTGATAGAGGATTCAAGATGGATTTTGACAAAGATGAATGTTTGATCACCCACAAGAAGACTGGTGATTTTGCTCTATCTAGAGTAAGGAAAGGAAGCTTGTTTGTAGCCAATATGGATTCTGCAAACAAGGACAAAATTTGTTGCTTTTACTCAAAAGCATCAAATGAAGATTGTTGGCTGTGGCACAAGAAACTATCACACCTGAACTTCAAAGCCATTAATTCTCTAGTCAAAAGAGAGCTAGTGAGAGGCATGCCCACACTTGAATTCTGTCAAGAAGGAGTGTGTGAGGCTTGTCAAAAAGGAAAGATGAAAAGATCAAGCCACAAGTCAAAGATAGTGACATCAATAACCAAGCCCCTACAACTCATTCATATGGATTTGTTTGGGCCTGTCAATATTATGTCACTAGGAAGAAAGAAGTATGCCTTGGTGATGGTTGATGACTTTACAAGGTATACATGGGTGGAATTTCTGGCATCAAAAGATGAGGCTCCAAGTAATCATTGAGCATATAAAGAAAGTTGACAAGGAAGCAAAGGCCAACAATGCAAGTGTGATTGCACTGAGAAGTGATAATGGAACAGAGTTCAGAAATGCCATACTTGAAGCATTCTGTAAAGAGAATGGTATTTCTCAGCTCCAAGGACTCCATAACAAAATGGAATTGTTGAGAGGAAGAATAGAACTCTAATTGATGCAAAGATGCCTACATGTTTTTGGGCTGAGGCTATAAGCACTGCATGCTATATCCAGAACAGAACCCTCATCAACAAAAACACTGGACAGACACCTTACAACTTGATGACTGGAAAGAAGCCCACTCTAAAGTATGATCATACTTTTGGAAGCAAATGCTTTGTATTGAAGGATAATTCTGAATATGTTGGTAAGTTTGATGCAAAGGCATTTGAAGGAATTTTTCTTGGCTATTCTATGAAGAGAATTGCATATAAAGTTTATGTCATCAGTCAAAAGAAAATTATGGAAAGCACATATGTGACATTTGATGACAGAAAACTACCTGGACTAGAAGAAGCCAATGATGAAGATAAAGATCCATTGAAGTTTGATAATCTAGATGATTCTGATGAAGAGACTGAAACTGAAGTTGAAACTCAAGTTCAACAGACTCAAGTGAATGATAATACAAGAGAAGAATTTGTTCCAATCAACAGTGGAGAAACTAGCATCCAAGACACACCTGTGAGTAGTGGCAACCTCACAGGGGGAGGAAATTAGGATGATGATTTGGATGATGAAGCAACTTCAAGAATGAGAAATCAGGCTGAGCACTCAAGGAAATGGGATAGATCACACACTGCAGAGCAAATCATTGGAGATCCTAATGCAGGAGTAAGGACTAGGAGAGTAACTCAGAATGAGTGTCTCTATGGTTGTTTCCTATCTCAGGTGGAGCCTAAGAAACTTGATGATGCACTGCTAGATCTAGATTGGATTATTGCCATGCAAGAGGAGCTGAATCAATTTGAAAGGAACAAAGTATGAGAACTTGTGCATGCACCAAAGAATAGAACCATTGTTGGAACAAAATGGGTTCTGAAGAATAAGATGGATGAAGATGGTGTAATAGTAAGAAACAAAGCAAGGTTGGTTGCAAAAGGATACTCTCAATAGGAAGGCATTGATTATGATGAGACATTTGCCCCTGTTGCTAGATTGGAAGCCATCAGAATATTCTTGGCATTTGCTGCTCATTCAAACTTTAAAGTGTATCAAATGGATGTCAAGAGTGCATTTCTGAATGGAGAGTTGGAAGAAGAAGTTTATGTGCAACAACCACCTGGCTTTGAGGATCCACACTTTCCAGAATTTGTTTACAGACTGCTTAAAGCTCTGTATGGACTTAAGCAGGCTCCAAGGGCATGGTATGATACTTTATCACAATTTCTTCTTAAAAATCAATTCACTAGAGGTACACTGGACAAGACACTGTTTTACAAGAAGCATGGTGATGATCTTATCCTAGTTCAGATCTATGTGGATGATATCATTTTTGGTTCTACAAATGAGAAGCTGTGTGAGAAATTTTCTAAACTCATGCAGAGCAGATATGAGATGAGTATGATGGGAGAGTTGACATTCTTTCTTGGGTTGCAATTCAGTCAAAGGAAGGATGGTATCTTTATCAGTCAGACCAAGTACATCAAGGATTTATTGAAGAAGTTTGACTTGGAAGATTGCTCACCTGCAAAGACACCCATGTCCACTGCAACTAAGTTGGATGAAGATGCTAAAGGCAAGAAAGTAGATATCTCAGTCTACAGAGGCATGGTTGGTTCTCTACTCTATCTCACTGCAAGTAGGCCAGACATCATGTTTGCTACATGCTTGTGTGCAAGGTTTTAATCAAATCCAAAAGAATCACATTTGATTGCTATAAAAAGGATCTTTAAATATCTGAAGGGCACTCCAAACTTGGGTCTATGGTATCCTAAGGACACAGGGTTCAATCTGGTTGGTTATTCTGATGCTGATTATGCTGGATGTAGAGTGGATAGAAAAAGCACCTCAGGTAGCTGCCAGTTTCTTGGACAAAGGTTAGTCTCTTGGTATAGCAAGAAACAACAATCTGTGTCAACTTCTATAGCTGAGGCTGAATACATAGCTGCTGGAAGTTGCTGTGCTCAAGTGCTTTGGATTAGAAATTAACTTAGAGATTATGGACTTGTGTTGGAAAGAATTCCAATCATGTGTGACAACACAAGTGCAATCTCTATAGTTGTCAATCCTGTCAATCATTCTAGGACAAAGCACATTGACATCAGATATCATTTCATAAGAGAACATGCAACTAATGGAACCATTGAGTTGCATTATGTTTCTACAGATAAACAACTAGCTGATATATTCACTAAGCCATTAGATGAAGCCACCTTCACAAGGTTGGTTAGTGAGATTGGAATGCTGAATTCTTCAGATTCTGGCTAGGTGAATACAGCATCTAGATTGTTGCAGTAGTAAACACTTACTTTATCTAAATTCTTAATATTTTTGGAGTAAGTGTTGGCTGAAATATAATTTATAAATATTTCAAATCTGTTGCATATTTGGAAAATCATATTTTCTTGTTAACTTGAAATTTCTATGAAATTTTGAGAAAATCACTGTTTAATTTGCTAGAATATTCTTGAATGAATATGGCTGGTAAATTTTAAAAAGATAGGAAAATTGATGTTGGAAAGCTCATAATGCAGGAACTCTATGGAAAACTTGGTAAGAACACAACCAAGAGAGGTAATGATATCTTCTTTCCTAGGTTTATTCAGTCTGTACTTAATTATCTAGATAAAAATGTGACTGATTTACCTGGTTTAGATAAAAGTAGATTAGACTACCCTAGATCCATGACCAAACTCATTTTTGGTAATTTGGATACTAGGAATGATGTGGATGTAAGGCTTGTAATAACTTCCCATATGCAGAAGTTATTTGAGTCTTACCCCCACAACTTGCCAACATTTGCCTCCAAATCTGAGTTAGCCAGACCCAAGCAAGTAGAACACAGTGCTAACCCAGGGTCTGCTAGCCAACCACCTCAACCAAACACTGAGCCAACTGCATCATCCTCTCAAAAGGGTGATGTTAGTAAAAAGGAGAAGAAGAGAAAACAAGTTGCTTCTGCACCTTTAACCATTTTATCTGAGGTAGCATTGGCTGTAGAATTAGGAAGTGAGGCACCTGAGTCACCCCTAATCAGGCCAAAGAAGAAGAAAGCTAAAACCACCTCTTGAGTCACACAAATGGCTAAAGTTGTAAAATCAGGGGCAAACAGTTCACTAGATGTATCCTCTTAACAGGGTGCATCTATAGAATCAAGCATCCTCCCCAATGCAACTACCTGTATAGAGTCAGCACATGGGAGTGATAAGGCTGGCACTACACTGAGTGGAGAGCACATCACAATTGAAACTCCCTCTATCTCTCAGGGGGAGTTGCCAAACTCTAATCTCAAAGACACTTCTCTTCCAGAATCTTCATCTCAAATTTCTTTGCAGCCTGCAACTCAAGCAATTGAGGAGCAAGGCATTGATCATCAAGAATTCTTTTCTCTTGATGAGCCAATGATTTCAAGTGACTTAGTGCATGACACTTTGCTCACCACCCAGGACCCACATTTAGATGGTGAGGGAATGCATGTTGGGGCATCTCCTAATGACACCATCACAAACACAGAGGTTCCACTAGTTTTTACTAGAGACTCTGTGCCTATGTCAACTGCTAGTGTAACTCATCCCACTTCTGTGAAGACACCATTTGTAGAGTCAATCCATCCGGTTACAGAAGTTGCATCTGTAACTGAGGAGTCTAGCTTGCCTAGCTCTAGCTCTGACTTCCTGTCACAATGGCTGAAGCCTATGCAACATGACAGTGCTTCAGGATCAGGGTCTGTTCCACTACAATTGACAGTTGAAGCACTTCAAAGCTTAGTTGTGGATCAGATTCCTGAGTTTGTCAAGATTTCTCAACATTTAGTCACCTCCAACATCCCTAACCCAGACTATGAGGCCATTCTGCTATGCCATAGGGATGATGTGGAGATTAGGCCCGGTAATTTGACACGTGACACGTGAACACGACACGACACGAAAATTATGGTTTTGGGTTTTGATTTTTGGTACACGAAAGTACACGAACACGAAATTACACGAAATATTTAGTGTCGGATATGGGTTTTCATTTTGGGTACACGAAAGTACACGAAAGTACACGAAATATTATATATATAATTTTTATTTTTATATTTTCATTTCGTACTTTCATTTTGGGTACACGAAAGTACACGAAATTACACGAAAAGTACACGAAAGTACACGAAATATTATACTATATTTTTATTTCGTGTACTTTCGTTTCGTTTCATGTAAACACGAAACATTTCGTTTCGGGTTCGGTTAGGGTGATCAGTACACGAAATGATTTAGTGTCGGTTTCGGTTTTAGTTCGGAGTACACGAAAACACGAAAGTACACGACACGACACGATTGCCAGCCCTAGTGGAGATGCAGAAGACAAAGATAGTTGATGATGCTGAGAGAGATGGCAATGTAGATGCCTGGTTCCAAGGAAAATATGAAATTACTCTTGATGAAACACTTCAATATCTCAGGGAGGAATACATCACTTCACTAGGATATAATGCCAAATCTCTGACACCTGGTGAAGTGTATGAAGCCATGAATGATTCTCACAAGGGATTTCTCAAGGCTGCCCACTATCTTGGCAAAGGAGTCAAATTTGAAGTCAGCAAGGTGTGTGATGAGACAGTTACTAAAGTGGAAGAAATCAAGAGGACCTTTACTGCCAAATTCCCTCAGTTGGACAGTGTGTTTAAAGACCTCAAATACTGTAACACCACCTGCACCAAGATGGATCATGGGCTAGCACTGCTAAAGGATGCTATCACAAGTCTGGGGCATAAATTTCAATCTCTATCTGATCAAACCACAGACTCCAATGCCATGCTGAAAACAATGTTCAAGAATCAATATGGGGATAAGCTGGTAACTGAGGTCCCTGTGCATGACATGACCAAATATGAAGTTCAAAGACTCAAGGATCAATCTATCTCTGGTTTCAAGGCCACTGAGTTATTCACCAAGGTGGATACTCTGGAAAAGGAGGTGGTCAATCTAAAGACATCCAATGCTTAGTTAACAGACATTGTTGCTGCCCTCAATGAAAAGTTAGACATTCAAGTCACTGCCAATGCTGATGTTCTTCTTAATCAACAACAGATGCTTTCTACCATAATGAAGCATATGGGACTCCCTCTACTTAAAGCCTCTTCCAACCCAAAGGTCACTACTACAGCCTCTGTGCCTGACAACAAGCCTAAGGGGGAGAAGAGGACATTAAAGGACTCAAAATCTAAGGGGGAGAAACCTAAGGAGAAAGGCATTACAATGAATGAGGGTGGTCAACCAAGAACTGCTAAGTCAAATCAGTCTGAGAAATTAAAGGCAGCATCCAAGGGGGAAAAACTGAAGAAAGTGGCTGTAGATGAAGAGGCCAAGATTCCATCTATCCCTCCATCATCTATCCCTCCATCTGAAACTGAATATGAATTCGACATTCTTGACATTGCTAAGCTATCTCTTCAAGGTGAACCTTCAGAATTCAGAAATGTTCTTACTCAAAGGGTATGTCAAGAAACTGCAAATTCTAAACTATATCATGACATAGCCTTTCTGAAGCACCTACATGAGCTGAGAAGAAGGGCAAACTTCCACTACTTTGACTACATCAAGCTTCTTGTGCAAGATGTGTTTCTAGTCACTGTAGTGAGAAGAGAAATTGTTCAAACTAATCCTTATGCCATCATCACTACCAATGATAGAGAAGTCTTAGTCCACACTGCCAAGAACCTCTTTCACATCCACATTGAAGCTTTGCAAATTCTATCCAGCTCTGAACTTGGAACAATTATCAGGAAGATAGAAAGGAATAACTCATCTGACAACAATATGCTCAAAGAGATTCTCACCAAGTGCATGAAATCTCAATTGCCTCAAGTAGTTCCTCAGCCTCACTGTATTTTATATGAAAAGAATCAAGACATTGTTGCCTTCAGATTTGGCCAACACCTCAAATAAAACAACATGTCTACAATAAAATTTTTGGCTGGAGTTCTACATTCAAGGAGTGGAAAATCTAAATCTGAAATAGAGGCTCTTGACATTCTGGTGAAGTTTATCAATTCTCAGTCAGACATCAAGCCTATTGCTAAAGAGGGAAAGTCAGACAAAGATAAGGATGATCAAGACAAGAGTGGGAGCAAAGGTGGATCTCAAGGAAGGAATAAGGGTGGTGATGACAAGGAGAAAAGGGATGGTAGAAGCAAGAAGAAAGATGATGACAGAGATGGTGGAAAGGTGTATGAGAGAAAGAGTGGAAAGCAGCAAGTCTTAGGCATTACTAACAGTAATCTCACCACAACACAAGACTCTGAGTCTAGGATGAATGCTGTTAGCAATGACCTACCAAAATCTGAATCAATGGCTTCTGCAACTGCTTTGCCAACTCAAGAAAAGGAGATGCTATTCAAGAAACCACTTGTGTATATCAAAAAGCATACTGCTAATGGTATACTACAATGGTCCAAAGACAAAGGTCTTAAATTTTTCTCAAGCAACAAAGGAAAGAAGCTGAAATGGAAGATGTCAGCCAGAAGGGCAAGAAAGGTGAAAACATCTACATCTCAGGCACTCACAATCATTCCTGGACTAGACTTGCCCTGTCTCAACATAGACTATGATGAAGATGAGATAGCATATCAACTGGCTAAGAGAATCTATCATGTAGCTATAGTTGATGACTGTCTGGAGTTCAAATACACTGATGGGAGACTCAAGAGATTCAAGCAAGGCATGTGTGAACACTGGGGGAAGTTACATGATCTACAAAGAATAATGGTGCTACTCAACCTTGAGAATGAAGAGGAGAGAAGGTGGAAAATTGAGATAGCTCATTTTATCAAGATGAAAAGAGATCATGAGAAAGAGTTGAGAAAGAAGTATGAAGTTTTGAAGATAAAGAGAGAAGAAGAGTTAGCTGCTCTAGAAGCCAAAGCTGAAGAATTGAGAGCTAAAGGGTTATGCAGAGTCAAGTATACTCCTTACATTGTGGAATACATGAAATATGGCAGAAATGTGAAGATTAGAATGGATTACATTAGCTCTTACTCTGAAGCCAAACTGAATGAAGTCAACAGAGACCTATCTGGCTCACCTCTCATTGAAGAACTCACTGCCATGGAAGACATCATCCAGGCAATGAGTGATGCAAAGAAAGCCAAGGAAGAAAAAGAAAAGGAGGATCTACAAGCCAAATCTCAAAAAGGAGAATCAAAGGAAAATGGCTAGTATCTCTTCATAACCGTGAGAATGCTTTCTTTGTAATAATATTCAATCAATTTCATACATGTACTTGTCAAGATTTATCTTATGTATGATAGGCTTGTTATCAGACATGAAATTGTGACTAAGGGTCTTACTCACAATTTGGGGGAGATTGTTAGTCACAGAGGCATGCCTGTATACATCTAATAACAAGCCTAACTGTTTGTAATGCTCTGCATTACCTACATGACCTCTTAACTGAGGGAACCTCTAGTTGTAGAGTTTCTACTTGTTTTGTACTTATAATAGGCACCAAATCCTAGTTGTGTAATTGTACTTATAGAGTCAAGAATAATGCTTGAAAGAAGTTCCAAGGTTCATGCCTCAAGCAAGAAGATAAAGACTGTCAAATAATCACAGTTGGGATTTGAAGAAATGAAGAATTTTCCTAAGTACCAATTCGAGAAGTATACTTGTCTATTCGAGAAGTCCAGCATTCGAGAAGTCAGGGATTCGATATCTCAAGACACTATTCGATATCTCTGAATACACTGTTCGATATCTCATTCGATATCTCAGAGATTCGATATGTCTACTACTCTATTCGAGAACTCAAGAAGTCAACAAGTCAAAGTGGTATTCGAGTTCTCAAAGAGTCAACAAGTCAAAGTTCCATTCGATATCTCAAGGACTCAGAAAGATATTCGATATCTCGAGGATTCGATAAGTCAAATGTTCTATTCGACAACTCAAGGAATCCTGATGGAAAAGAGCTATTCGAGAAGTGGTTCGATATGTCAATATAACAGTGTTCGAGAACTCAGAGTTATCGATCAAGTCAATTCTAGTTCTCGAATCACTTACTTAGTCACTTCTCGAATACATTCTTGGAGACAAAATACTGAAGAAATTGTACAAGTTAGAAACCTGCAACAAGCCAATGCACTTTATGGACCACAATCTGTAACGTGCTCTGGAAAGTCTACAAGGAAGCTTGGAGAGATATAGAAGAGACAAAGGGCTAAAGAAGTGGATCTGAACAGGCTTTGCAAAGTCAAATCTGTAACCGTTTGGACACTTACTCAAATAGGATAGACAGACTAGAAAGTAAATTTTTTAGCTACCTCATTTGTAGTAAGTAGGTTGTATCCATGTTCTATAAGGATACAGCCTCACTTCCTTAGCAATTAACTTTTGAAGAGTCAAGTTTTTCATACACTGTAAGCTATATCTCTCTGAGAAAAATGAAGCTGAGAATATTATCATTTGTATTCACAGATTGTAGCAACCTTTATCTAATAATACATTAGATTAAAGTGATATTGTGTCTTGTGTTGTTCTTTATCCGCACCTACACCTTGCACACACAAACACTTATCTGCTACATAGACTCGAGACAAAAAAAGTTCAAGAATCCATTCACCCCCCCTCTGTATTCTTTTACTGTATTCAATACTCAACAAGTAAAACACAAGGCGTAGAGACAAGAACTTCTTCTTGGAAATACGATTATCAGACACAGTGGACAATGAACTTGCGGCTTATCTAGCACAACATGGTGCTAACAACTGGAATCAGATGGTAATAATCAAGCATCCTTTTGGAAGGGTCATGGAAATATGGAATCAAGACATGGGTCTGGGTATGTATGGTCCGCAGTATGGTTGGGTTCTGGAAGAGGAAGTTAATGTGGAAGCAATGGAGGATGAGGTGGATAATCCAGAGTTGGGAATCATGGAAGTTCAAGAAGATTTTCAAGTATTACATGCAGGGAATGTTTTTGTGGGAATGGAGGATTGGTAGACCAACAGTTGCTTCCTGTTCTTGGGCCGGTGGGTTTCTTTTCTGTTTTGGGCTTTGGCTGTCAAATGGTTGCATGCTAGAAGTTAAATTACTTGGTCTCTAGCATATCTGTTTTAGTTTCTTTATTCTGCATTTTTAGCATCGTTCCCTACAATCCGAGCATGTTTGGTTGTAGTTCTATTTTTGTTGGATCTTGGCCTTGGGCCTTTTAATATATTCCTTTGCTTTCCAAAAAAAGAAAGAAAGAAAATATGAATACGTCAAAATAGGGCTGAGCATTCGGTCGGTTCGGTCCAAAAATCGGACTGAACCGAAATAACCAAAAACCGAATTGTTAATATTTTGTGGATCGAATCGGACCGAATTACATCTGTGGATCGAACAAGAACCAAACCAAAATATTTCGGTTGGTTCAATCCTGTCCAATAAAACCAAAATTTTTAAACTCTGCATTATTATTTTTAAAAATCATGTGTGGTATTGTGGTGGCAAGTCTGGTGTGCAGAGAGAATGCAGAAGTGTGCATTCAGTGATACAAAACAATTAAACAACTAGCCCAGAGCAAAAGAACTTAAGAATTAGTTATAGGGCAGTCCTGAAATTGCCAAAGGGGGGCGATACCCTTTAGCGAGATCTCCAGTTCCAGCTGAATCCTAGCCCTTTCCTTAATTGATTATTATTTTAGGATCAATCAGAGGCCATGACTATATATTAGACCGATCATATTATATTAAAAGTTTTCCTTATTTAGAGCATCTCCAATGGCAATATGTATAATGGTTGGCTAAAAAATTTTAAATTAGGAAATAATTAAATTTTTACATAAGGGTGGCAAGTAAAACTCCAATGGGCATAGCTATAATGAAATTGTGTATATTTTTGCTAAGGACTTATGTTGGTTCAACAAATATAGCCAACCAAGTAGGATTGTATATAATTTTTGCTAAGGGTAATTATGCATTGGAGTGCATTTTTTTACATATAATATTGCTAAAAGTTTTCCCCCATTGGAGATGCTCTTACCATTCTCATCCTATTATACTAATCATGGTTAGTTGACAATTCAAATTTAAATATAGTACTATAGTAGTTACTAGATTTAAAATATCCATTTATTAAATATTTTTTAATGTCAAAAAATATTTATAACAAATTAATATCTTTTAAAATCAATTAGGATTATAAAAATATATAATACTAAGTGATTTTCGCAATACTAATTTTTCATTCTTTTGATTTACAATTAATCATAATTACATTATTATATATTAAATTTCCATATATATATATATAGGCTAGCGTTCAAATAGAAACCACCTTAGAATAGAAACTAGAAACCTACACTAAATAAATTATATTTCATTTATTCTAATGGCCCTGCTAGGGGCACCTTCACAAAAAACTTATAAAATTCTTGACTCTATTCAACAAAAATATAAAAAAATAAAAAAAAGTTACTGTTCATGTGCCACGCCATCACGTGAACAGTAACTTTTTTTAAAAAATTTTTATTTTTATTTTTTTGTTGAATAGAGCAAATAATTTTAAACGTTTTTTGTACTGGTGTACCCCTAATTTGGTCATTAGAATAGCTTGAAATATTTAATTTAGGTTTAGTTTCTAGTTTCTATTCTAAGTTAGTTTCTATTAGAACAAGACCCTATATATATATATATAGGGTCTTACTCAAATAGAAACCCAATTAAAATAGAAACTAGAAACTAAACCCTAATCTAATATTTAAAGCTAATCTAATGACCAAACTAGGGGGACCCCAATACAAAAAGTTCATAATATTCTAGGCTCCATCCAGCAAAAAAAAATACTGTTCACTGCTGACGTGGCAGTGACGTCAGCGTGAACAATAATTTTTTTTTTTTTTTGCTGGATGGAGCCAATAATTTTAAACACTTTTTGTGATGGTGCCCCTGGCGGGGCCATTAGAATGAATGAAATAGAATTTATTTAATGTTAGTTTCTATTTAAGAGTTGGTTTCTATTTGATACTTTGCCTATATATATATATATATATATATATATATATATATATATATATATATATATAATATATATATATATATATATATATATATATATATATATATATATATATGCCTTTGCTCCATACAGAACACTCTTATATAACAAACAATAAAGAACACTATAAAATCATTTATTCCAATAGATCCATTGGCCCCGCCAGGGGCACCCAAAACTAAAAAAGTTCTTATTTTTTTAGGCTCTATCCATCCAGCAAAAAAATAATTGAAAATTTACTGTTCATCGATGACGTCACTGATGACGTCATCATGACGTCATCGATGAACGGTAAATTTTCATTTTTTTTGCTGGATGGATAGAGCCTAAAAAAATAAGAACTTTTTGTATTGGGTGGCCCCGCCAGGGGCATTGGATCTATTAGATCTAAGGTGTTCTTTATTGTTTGTTATATAAGGTGCTTGTTACGGAGTCCAACCCTATATATATATATATATATATATATATATATATATATATATATATATATATATATATATATCTATTTATATTATAAAAGCTGTTGCCTTTTTTAAGCTGATTTTACCATTATGCCCTTATACTATTTCTCTATTTACTGTATTTTGCCACTTGATTACTTTGACTTCTACGTTTAATCTTTAATATACGTATTACAGCATTATTACATACGGATATTCTACAAAAGCTTCCTCCAAAAGCTTTTCCCCAAATGTACAGAATCCAGTTTGAAATTCAATTCTCTCATATCATTTTTGTATTCTTTTCTCTTTGTACGCTTGCATCTCTCTCTCTCTCTCTGATGTATCAGATTGTATTTCAAATTCTCTACAGTTTCTTCTTTTCTATGTTTCTTATACTCATGTGTTCTTCTTTTTAATTTTTTGCAGGTTCAGTTTTACAGATTCGATTTGTGTTTGTGTTCTTTGATTTTTTCTTTAATTGATGTTGGTGTAATTTAGGTATGCTTTAAGAAGTTGATTGCTTCATTTATCTTTGCATCTCGGTACAAATTTTCAGCCACCTGTAATCTTAAACTCCTTCTCTTTTTCTTTTATTGTCAAACTCGATTTGTATCTATATTGATGAATTTTTGCTATTTTTGGTGTTTCAGACCGATTTGGTTAAAAGGTTTGTTGGAATTAAACTAGGTATAACAATAATGTTTAAGAGTTGTTCTTCATATATCGATTATATTTGTGAAAACTATTTGGCATGATTTTGTTAATACAAATGTTTTTGTTTTGCAGTCTTAGTGTTAATCGATGACTGCAATTTCGTCAATGAAAATGGATGCATATTCAGGTATTTATTTCTTCTTTTTCTTATGATTTGTTATTGAAAGGCATATGACACAGCCTATTTGTAGTACGAGGAATAAACTCAACTTAAATTAGATTGTAATAAGTAAATAATTTAATCTGTCACAGGAATCTCAGAAGATGCTATCTGTCAGAAGAAAAACTTCAAGTCAATCTATAGTTTTGATATTTTACACTGGAAGAAGTTCAGTCTCCTGATCAAGCCTCAGTATAAAATCAAAGAAGTGGATTTATTTTACAGTGACAGAGTTTTCTACAGTGACAGGTGATTATCAGACAGAGTACAAGAGATTTCAAGAGATGTGAGACAAGAAAAAGGACCACGTATTTAAAGTCAAAATTGAAGAACAATCATTGGAGTTAGTCGTTCATGAACCAGACAGTACATCGAACGTCAACAGAAAATTCAATGGTATTTCTTTATTAATTTCAGTGGTTTAAGAAAAGATTTGGCTACTTAAAGGATTCATATTTATTCTTCTTTTAATTGATTAAATTATGTGGTTAATTTATTTAATAAATTAATTCTATAAGAATTAATTTATTCTTTAAATTAATTATTTAATTAATTAAATCAGAATTTTATGTAAAAGAAAATTAATTAAATGATTATCAGAAAATCATTTAATTGATTTAAGCTGAAAATTATACTGATACTACCTTTTCAGAAAGGTAGTACCGAAGGTAGTACCGAAGGTAGTACAAGCTTATTCAGAAGGTAGTACCGAAGGTAGTACCGAAGGTAGTACAAGTTCATTTCAGCAAAGGTAGTTTCAAAGGTAGTACCGCCAACTGAAAGGTAGTTCCAAAGGTAGTACCGCCAACTGAAAGGTAGTAGCCTTCTTGAAAAGGTAGTACCGGCCATTTAAAAGGTAGTACCGGCCATTTAAAAGGTAGTAGCCTTCTTGAAAAGGTAGTACAGACCTTTGTCAAAGGTAGTTCGAGGCAAAACTGATGCTAGAATTGACAGAAGGTTCAAGGAGAAGTTTGTTTAAATATCAACAAAGGCTGCTGAGTTCAACAGACGAAAATATCATATCAAAAACAAACCAACCCAGCTGAACTCTCTCTCTCTCATCTTTAAAGCTACTGCAAGAACATTAAATTCGTAGAAAAATCATAAGCTTTGTATTTGTAATATTCTATCCGTTCAAGCTTGATTACTTGTGACTCTTGTACTATTAGCGAGTTTTTACTCCTAATCTATATCTCGATTTTTATTAACAAATTAAGAAAAGTTCATGTCGAATTTTCTAATTTGTTTTTATTAACTTGATATTACTCTGTACTGATTTTGTAACAACCCTCAAGTTTAATATATTGTTATATTTAACTTGAACTTTGTTTCATTTAATTCCGCACAAAATTTGTCTAAAGTGAATTTAAATCTTAACGGACAAATTTCGATAAAAGGGTAAAGATTGTATTCAACCCCCCCTTCTACAATCTTATTGGACCTAACAATTGGTATCCGAGCCGTTTGATTGATATACAAATCAAGATCCTATTTTTATTCAATTAAAGATCAAGCTCGAATTTTTAACTCTCTTAAAAATTCATCATGACTTCTAAAGCCATTGTTAAGATACCTATTTTTGACAAAGATAATTATGATATGTGGAAGAATAAGATGGAGTTGTTTCTGGAATGTACAAATGTTAAATATTTGGTTGTTTTGAAAACCGGACCTAAAACTCCTATGGTCTATGAAGATGAAGTTGAAGCTGAGGGAAAAATTGTGATTCCTGCTAAGTCTTATGAAAAAGACCCTGCTACCTATACACCTGAGGAAAAGGAGGATGCAGGGCTTGATAAAAACCTCAGACTCATTCTAATAGATTCCCTGGATGCTGTGATGTACAGCCATGTGATGAATTGTAAAACTGCCAAACACATGTGGGAAACTATTGAAACCATTAATGAAGGAACTGATGAAGTCAGGGAGAACAGACTTCAAATCTTAACCTCTGAGTATGAACACTTCAGAGCTGGCCCTAATGAAGGCATTCAAGAAGTGTTTGAAAGGTATAATAAAATAATCAACAACTTGCAAATCCATGGCAAGAACTATACACAGAAGGAGATTAATCTGAAGTTCTTACTGACTATGCCGA
The DNA here is from genome assembly GCA_037693485.1 of Kitagawia praeruptora. NCBI lineage: Eukaryota > Viridiplantae > Streptophyta > Magnoliopsida > Apiales > Apiaceae > Kitagawia > Kitagawia praeruptora. Next base: position 22,744,248 of record CM075350.1, on the reverse strand, counting down.
CTCACCTGGAACACAGGATAACAGCCATAAGAGAATCTCGTGACTTGAATAAAGTTAGTCTTGAAAAACTCTTCGGTGTTTTAAAAACCTATGAGTTGGAACAAGTCCAACAGAAAGAGATTCATGGTAAAGGTAGAGTTGCAAGTTCATCTACAGCATTAGTGGTTGAGGCTCCTAAGGAAGTGGAAGCTAAGGTTGTTCGACCTTACAGCTCAGACAAGGAGCAGACTGAAGTGGAACATGGTCAGACACCAGCTACTCAGGATGGAAGTGAGTTTTACTCATTAGAAGAATTGGATCAGTTGGAGGATGAATCCATGGCACTCATGGTTAGACAATTTGGCAACTTTAGATTCAGGAGAAATCCTAAGTTCAAGTTCAAGTCTAATAACAGATTCCAGAGAGGAGGTTCCTCATCCTCCAGTAGCAGAGGTGGCTACAAAACTGGAACTGTTGATAGAAGCAAAATTCGTTGTTATAATTGCAATGAACTTGGACACTTTGCCACTGAGTGTCAGAAACCTAAACAAGCCCAGAAGAGAGATTATGTTCCTGAAAAGAAGAAACCTGGAAAAGCCTATGTGGCTGCTGGTAAAAGCTGGGATGACACAGATAGTGAAGATGAAGAATTTGGAAATCTTGCACTAATGGCAAATGGTGACATGCTCACTGATCCTAAACCACAGGTAAAACTTACTGACTCTGAGTTGGTTCGTCAGTTAGGTGGTTCCTTGGCTAATGCACAAAAACACATTGCTAGATTAAATCTGTTAAACACTGAACTTGAAAATGAAGTGTTAGAACTGAAAAAGGTGCATGTTAATCAAGATCAACAAAAAGAGGAAATAGCACGACTTAATAGAAGAGAGAAATCCATTCTAGAAGTAGTGACTAAACAACTTTCTAAAATTGCTGAACTTGAAACCAAGGTTAGTGCTTGCTTTAATTCTGTTAAACTTTCTAAAGAGCATTTCAATAAACAAGCTATAGAACGAACTGTAGGAATAGGGTTTGGTTATAACGAAGCTGTTGGTTTGTTAGGCATAAATACCCCTAACCTTGTTAGTGCTAAAGAGAGGGGTATACCACATGTGCTTAAGAAAGTTGAAGATCCGCTCTTTAAGAAGTCGATTGCAGAACCTCCAAACTTCACTTCTATCATTATTCAAGAAGAGATGCGTAATGAGGACAGTGCAAATGGCATAGTCCTTGATAATGTTAAATCTGTTAAGAAACCAGTTAAGGTTGTTTATCCAACGAGTTCATCTAAAACTGGGTTAAGTGGTGATAAGCTGAAAAAGAACAATAACATGTCTAACATGCATACCATGCCTATCATTGATGTTTATCATAAAGCATGTGGTGTTGTCAATTGTATGTCTTGTGCTTTCAATGTAATGTCTGCTTACTTTAATGGTAATCAAGCATGTGCTAGTAAGACTGCTCCTCGACAACACATGAATAAGAATAAAAATGTTAGATCAAAGACTGCTAGTCCTCCTCAAGATAGGAGAGAGACATTTGTATCAAAGCCTAAACAGACTTCTGGTAAGGCTGTTTACAAGGTCAAATGTCCAGTCAGTGAAACAAATGTCATTGCTGCTAAAGAAACATGGATACCCAAGATAAAACAGAAGATTGTCAAATCTGTTTATAGAGTTAAATGTTTGTTGGTTAGTGGTGTAAATGGTATCAATGTTAAAAATGTTGTTTTGCCTGACAAAGGCCAATTCTTTAAGTATTCTGGACCCAATCAGGTTTGGGTTCCGAAGAAGGTTTAATCTATTTGTCATTGCAGGGTGTGAAACAGGTTGATCGAGTGACCTGGATCTTGGACAGTGGATGTTCAAGGCATATGACTGGAGACAGAACCCTGCTGACAAATGTGGTTGAGAAAGCCGGCCCAGTGGTTACCTTTGGAGATAACAGCATAGGTACAACTGATGGATATGGCAGATTGGAAGCTGGAAATGTTATCATTGATGAAGTGTCTTTTGTGAAAGGACTTGAGCACAATTTGTTAAGTGTCAGTCAATTTTGTGACAAGGGATTCGAGGCTTACTTCAACAAGAAGAATTGTCTAATCTCACACAAGAGACATGAACAACCATCTCTTACAGGAGTCAGAAAAGGCAATCTGTACGTGGCCAATATGAACACTGGAAGCACTGAAGAAATCAACTGCTTTTATTCTAAAGCATCTACAGATGAAAGTTGGCTATGGCACAAGAAACTCTCCCACCTTAATTTCAAGACAATGAATTCTCTAGTTAAAAGAGAACTGGTGAGAGGGTTGCCTTCAATGGAATTCACTCAAGAAGGACTCTGTGATGCCTGTCAAAAAGGCAAATTGAAAACAGCAACTCACAGGAGCACTGACACATCATCAATAACTGAACCTCTACAACTGTTGCACATGGATCTGTTCGGTCCAGTTAATGTGATGTCTATGTCAAAGAAAAGATATGCTCTCGTAATTGTTGATGACTACTCAAAGTACACATGGGTTTTATTTCTGAATTCCAAAGATGAAACTCCACAGTTAGTGATTGATCACATCAAGTTGATTGAAATGGAGTACAAGAAACCAGTTAGAGCAATAAGGTCAGACAATGGAACTGAATTTAAGAATGCAGTTCTAAATGATTTCTGTACTGAAAAGGGAATAACAAGGCAGTACTCAGCCCCAAGAACTCCTCAGCAAAATGGGGTAGTAGAAAGAAAGAATAGAACTTTGATTGAAGCTGCACGTACTATGTTAAGTGAATCAAAGCTTCCCTTGTACTTTTGGGCTGAAGCTGTTAACACTGCATGTTATACCCAGAATCGAACTTTAATCAACAAAGACTTGATGAAGACCCCCTATGAAATTATGTATGAAAAGAGACCAACACTCAAGTACTTTCATGTATTTGGAGCAAAATGCTTTGTGCTTAAAGATGGAGATGATCGTGGTGGTAAATTTGAGGCCAAAGCACATGAAGCAATTTTCATTGGTTATTCAAGAAGAGCTTACAAGGTGTATGTGATTGATCATCAGACAATGCTTGAAAGTGTCAATGTATCATTTGATGACACTAAACTTCCTAGTATCCAAACGGAGGATTCATCTGAAAAGTTATCTTTCGATGATATGACAGACTCCGATTCAGATGGTGACAACCTACCTGATGTTGCTGCTAATGATAACAGTAATAATGATGATAATGATCAGGGTGGTGGTGGTGGAAACAATGATCAGACTGGAGATACCACTGACACTCCTGAACATTCATCTAGTCAAACTGGCAACAACTCAGGGGGAGGTGATGAAGGATCAACTGGTCATACTCAACATCATAATGAAGATCAAGGCGAATCATCAAGGTCAAATCTTCCCAGACAGACTGTGTGGAATAGAGCTCATCCTTTTGAGTTAATCGTTGGTGATCCAGATGTTGGTGTAAAAACTAGAAGGAGCTATCAAAATCAATGCAATTATTCTGGGTTTCTGTCTGCAATAGAACCTAAGAAAACAGAAGAAGCTCTCTCTGATCCTGATTGGGTGATTGCTATGCAAGATGAACTCAATCAATTCAAACAACAAGAAGTATGGAAGCTGGTACCCAGACCTAAAGACAGGAAAGTAGTTGATACCAGGTGGGTATTCAGAAACAAACTTGATGAAGATGGCATTGTAACTAGAAACAAAGCAAGACTGGTTGCTAAAGGTTATTCCCAAGCTGAAGGAATAGATTATGATGAAACCTATGCACCAGTGGCTAGACTTGAGGCTATAAGGATATTCTTGGCATTCGCAGCACATTCAAACTTCAAAGTTTATCAAATGGATGTCAAGAGTGCCTTCCTGAATGGCAAGCTGGATGAAGAGGTATATGTAGAACAACCCCCTGGCTTTGAAGATCCAGAATTCTTGGATTTTGTCTACTTTCTCTTCAAGGCAATTTATGGTCTTAAGCAAGCTCCAAGGAAATGGTATGACACTCTTTCTGAATTTTTACTTGAAAATGGATTTGTTAGAGGTGTCATAGACAAAACTCTCTTTACTAAGAAACATAAGAATGATACTATATTAGTCCAAGTCTATGTGGACGATATAATATTTGGGTCTACTAATGATCTTCTGTGCAAGAAATTTGCTAAGTTAATGCAGGGTAAATTTGAGATGAGCCTGATGGGTGAGCTGAAGTTCTTTCTTGGATTACAAGTAAGTCAAAGGACAGATGGAATTTTTATTTGTCAATCCAAGTATGTCAGAGAGCTCCTCAAGAAATATCAAATGGAGGACTCATCTTCAGCAAGAACACCATCATCAACAGCTGTGAAATTTGGAGCTTGTGAAAATTCTGCTAAGGTAGATATCACAAGCTACAGAGGTATGATAGGTTCATTACTTTACCTTACTGCAAGTAGACCTGATATTATGTATGCTACATGCTTGTGTGCAAGGTTCCAAGCGGATCCTAGAGATGTGCATCTCATTGCTGTTAAACGAATCTTGAGATATCTTAAGGGTACACCTAACTTAGGTATTTGGTACCCTAAAGAATCTGGTTTTAACCTTGTTGGATATACAGATTCAGATTATGCAGGAAGTGTTGTAGATAGAAAAAGCACCTCTGGGAGTTGTCAATTCCTAGGTGGTAGGTTGGTCTCCTGGTACAGCAAGAAACAACAAACAGTTTCCAACTCAACAGCTGAAGCAGAATATATAGCTGCTGGAAGCTGTTGTGCTCAAATCTTGTGGATTAGGAATCAGCTACGTGACTATGGCTTTGTACTTGACAATATTCCAATTCTGTGTGACAATACAAGTGCCATAGCAATCTCCAACAATCCTGTGCAGCATACGAGGACCAAGCACATCGACATCAGGTATCATTTTATCCGAGAGCATGTCATGAATGGTACCGTGGAGTTACATTTTGTACCCACGGAAGAACAAACAGCAGATATTTTTACTAAGTCTCTTGACGAATCCACATTCACCAGAATTGTTGGTGAATTGGGTATGTTAAATAGTCCTAGTAATTAAACTAGTTAATATCTGAGGTTTGATCTTTAATAATTTACAAGTGATTATCTTGTTAATATTTGTTGATTAAAATCACTTGTATAATTATTTTATCAACTTACCTTGTTACTTGTTAATGTTCAAATCATTACCATTATCATCTTAATATATTCCTACTTACTTCTTTTCAATGTTAAAATAATTCTTTTTCCTTAAAAATAATTTTCTCAAATTTTACAAGTTGTAATTTATGAGAAACTTATTTTTCTTGAAAATTATATTTATGATGGTTTAATAAGTCATATTTTCTTTTTAAATAATTTTCTATTAGAAAGTTATTTTATTAGAAAATATATAGATTTATTAATTTACCATGAATATTTATGTAAATTATTAATATTTTATTTTAATATTTTGTAGTGTTTGTCTTTCTGATTATTAATGATTTGTTTCCATTAAAAGGACAACCTATTGTCTTTTTAGTATCGTTTAGATAATATTATTTTTATTTTTATTTTTATTTTTATTTTTATTTTTAAAAATAGGCATGTAAAGTACTTTCTGTAAATTTTTGTAAATTCTGTAAATATTCTTTAATATGGCTTTTTCTGTAAAGGTCATAATAAATGTAGTATTAAATTAATAGGTAGTATCGTATGTAAATATTTATTTAATACGAGTAATCCTGTATAATTACTACCTTCAGAACTACTTTTGTAAAAAGGTAGTACTGATCTATTTTTTATTTTTAATTCTATTTTGATTTTGTTTTCTTTTTAAATCGTTTTATTCAGTTTTTGCCTTGTACTACCTTCGGAACTACCTTTTTAATCAAAGGTAGTACCGAGTTTTTCAATAGGTGGTACTAGTTATATAGAAAAGGTAGTACTGAGTCTTATTACCTTTCGTTTTGCCTTGTACTACCTTCGGTACTACCTTTTTAATCAAAGGTAGTACCGAGTTTTAAAAGGGAGTATTAGTTAAATAGCAAAGGTAGTACAGAAGAATAGCAAAGGTAGTACATCACTGTTCCTTCTCTCTCGCGTGTCTTTACACCGAGCACTCGATATATATACATACAGATACACACGCTCCTTAGTCGAACCTCTGCCCATTTTTCTTCAACCAAATTCGATTCTGAGAACTAGGTTAATTAGATCGTTCGATTTCCTACTCTTTGAACCGAGTATTGTTGTGTTTGGTGAAGATTTTGAGTTTTCGATTTTTCGAAAAACCATTCGGATTCTTGACTGGTTCCGGTGTTAGGATTTTAATCTCACAATTCTAAAAATATATTGTTGTTCGTGGTTGTGTGGAGAACATCATACTAAAATCTGAGAATTTTCTGATAACCTTGAATTAATTTGAATTTTTAATTAATTTTAATTAATTGTTAATTCGGATCAATTCAAACTCGATTGATTCTCTTGTTTTTGTGGTTGTTAAAAATCTGTGTGTTCAGTAACCAAGATGGCTGATAATTTTGAGATTTTCAAACACAATTTAGTCGGATATTTTAATCCGGATAATTGTCCATACGAAAGATTTAAGCCGTGGATAAGGTTTTTAAACGAGCATTCCTTGATTCGTACTGCAATTGCTGTTGATGCTCCTTTAAAAGTCACTCCACTAAGGTTGATGTGTTCCACTGCTGTGGTGTCTAATGACTCGAGTTCTTTTACTTTTGTTGTTAATGACACACAATACACAGTGAATGAATCAACTATTAATACTGTCTTAGATCTTCCGTTGGATAATTTTGTAGCTTCACCTTCTGATAATGAGTTGATTAATTTCTTTACAAGTATCAATTATCAAGGTAAGGTAGAGCTTGCGAGATTGACTAAAAAGAACCTTGTTCAAGAATGGGATGCTTTCTTTGACACTGTTTGTAAAGTGTTTTCCAACACTGGTAAAGGTAATTATAATGTGTTATCCTCCTTAATCCAGACTATTGGTTTTGCGGTTGCTCATAATCGTAGGATTAATTTTGGTAGCATAATTTTGAGAGCCATTATTACTCGGATGATTAATGCAAGAAGGAATCATAATAATGGTGAAAAGGTTGTTTGTTATTATCCTCGCTTCTTGACCTTGATATTCAATCACCTTGTTCCTTCTGAAATTCAAGCACAGTACCAGAATGATAGAGCACAAGTGTCAAGTAAACAAGCCAAAAATGTATACACTTCACTGGACACTCATAACAAGTTTCCAAACATACCAGTGCTCATAACACCATACTTGGCTGAGTTTATAAATCGATCTATCATACCTGCTCCTGTGCAACCTGCACCTCTTCCTGAGCAACCGGAACAAGAAGCAGCTCCTGCTTCTGAACAGGTATTCTCATCTTTCCCTGAAACTACTTCTATATCTCAAACTACTTCTGGAGCCCAAGTGGCTGATAGGTTAGACCAAGAGGTTGTAGAACCACAACTTCTATCCCAGGTCTTAGAGCCAAACACAGTGTCATCTCAAATCTCAAAACCTAAATCCAGAAGTAAATTACCAGTGAAAAGACCTGATGTAAGAAGTAGTGATATGAGTGATCCCACAGCTCTGCCTCCACTAAAGAAGAGAAGAAACTTACTAATTGAGGCAACTGTCAGCCCATCCATATCCTCCCAACAGGATATGGACATTGAAATGGCACATGAACAGTTACTGGAACCATTCTCTCAACAGGATGAGTCCATTGAAATTCGCCAGTCGGCCATGGCACCCTGTACAGAGTCAAGCACACCCCTATTACTCACAATGGGGGAAAACATAACCTTAGATTTTGATGTTGCTAGGGACACTGAGCAAGGAGTGCACAATAGGATTACTACTGAAACAGTGCCTACCATTGTCACGGTAGAAGAGTCTTCACAGGCTTCAGAGGGAAATCTTGACTCTTTGCCACTTATAACAGAGTCATCATCTCCCCTCCCAGGAGAAACATTCCTGGCTCCCTTAAGGGATTTTCCACTCGCAGTTTCAACTGGAGAAAGTGGAAGGCAACTTAATCAATCTACCACTGAAGCAATTCAGATTTCAATACCTAATGAACAGGTAGATTTGATTAAGGATAGGGATTTGCGAACTCCCATTGCACCACCACTGACCTCTCTAGAAGAGGCTAGGGTGATTTCTTCTGCAGGTACATCTAAGGAAAAGGAGCTAGTGTTGAGTGATGTGAGGACCACCATAAAATTGAGTGAAACACATGCACGAAAGGAGAGTGAAACATCCTTGAGTGAACCTCAGGTGAGTGCACACACTGACACAAACAGTTCATTAATTATGGCTCAACTTCAAGCACTACAGGAACAACTTGAGAAAACTGTAGCTGAGAAACAATTACTTCAGGCTGCCATTACCAACATAAAGACTACATTCACTAACAAGATCAAGACTCTTGAACTATCTCATGAAAAGGCACTTGATGATTCTGGAGATATTACTATTGCTCAAGATAAGCTTATTTCTGAAATCTCCGACAAAGTTGAAATTCTCCAAACAGAACTGCATGAGAATCAATTGTCTACTGAACGTCGTCTTGAATTGATTGAAAGGCAGAATTCACAACAAGGTAAAGGGCTGAAACTTTTGTTTAACATGCTTAGCAGAACTCACGCACCCACAGCTGAAGAAAAGGAATTCTTTGAAAGAAAAAGTGGTGATGCTGTTGTGACCGCTCCATTTGAGAAATCTGTAGAGGATAATCCAACTAAGGGGGAGAAATCCAGGGCAAGTGGAAGTGAATCGGTGGATAAGTATCAACAGCAGCAGTCAGAAAAGGGAAAAGGAGTTGAACCAGCTGAGAGCATATTTGAACAAGACAACACTGTTTACTACGCTGGTGAGACTGATGATTTTGATCCGTTTGCTGGGCCAGATGAAATTATTGGTGTACCTGAATTTGAACAAGAACCAGATCTCAGTGAATGGATAGAGCAACCAGCTGACCCACACTTTGACAAGAAAATGCTAGAGCATGAAGCTAGTATGAAGAAAAGAAAAGAGGAACTAGCTAAGTTATCTCAGATGTTGGATGAAAAGGAAGAGCTTCTAAGACAAGAAAAAGTGGAAAGGCAACGGCAACATCACATACTTGTTGAAAAGAGAAAGCTTGATATTAAACTCAAAGTTGGTGAGAAGTGGGATGAAGCCAGAAAGATAATCAGTCTTCCACAACTTACAACAAATAATGACAAGCAATTTCTTGGAATCATTTACAAGTATAAAGATGCCAATCCAAATCATTCAGTGTACTTGGAGGCCTTGAAGTGTGAAGTCTCTCGAATAAATGCTGGCTTTAATTCTCACAAAAAGGAAATGGTAATTGTTGTTAATTGTCGCTCTGAAGGTTCGTTCCATGTATCTTTAAATTGTTTAGAAAGAAGAACCTTGTCTGAGCTTTGGATTTTGAGACAAAAGGTATCACTTTGTTCTGAACTGAATATCTTATTGTATGAACATCTCTTTGAGTTTGCTCGAAATGCCAGTCCTGAAATAACTCATATACCATTTCAAGTAATATTTCTGAAGAAAGATGTATATCAAACCATCATTTGTGATAATGTGAAGCTGCCAGAGTACAATGCTAAGCATTTGGTATGGGTTGAAAAAATGCTGAGAAACACTGGTCTTTATACAACAGAAAAGAAGGATGCTGCAGATTTCATTCAAAACTACTGTATCAGAAACATGACAAGGTATGAACAGGAGGTGAACAGGTTAAAAGGATATCCAAATCAACCAGTCAGACCTCAACCAGTCAGACCTCAAGGTATACCAAATGAACGTGAACGTACTTTTGATGCTGAGTTGATTGCAAATCTTCAGCCTATCATTGAAGAACCAGAAGAAGGAGAAGTTCAAAGTAAAGACCATCCTAACTGAAGAGTAGCTCTACTTGTTATATTTTTAGAGCCTAGATAGATCAAGATAGGATAAGTTAAATATGATCAGGCTAGAGGATCATCTATCTTGTATTTATCTTTCATGTTTGAATCTGGAAAATGTTAATATAAACCAGAACTGTTCTTTTATTTACTTGCATTTAAAAGTTCTATCTTTTACTAAGTTAAGTTGAGTTAGTTGAATTATCCTCTAGGTATTTGCTTGTTATTTTCTAACAAACAAATAGGGGGAGATTGAAAGGCATATGACACAGCCTATTTGTAGTACGAGGAATAAACTCAACTTAAATTAGATTGTAATAAGTAAATAATTTAATCTGTCACAGGAATCTCAGAAGATGCTATCTGTCAGAAGAAAAACTTCAAGTCAATCTATAGTTTTGATATTTTACACTGGAAGAAGTTCAGTCTCCTGATCAAGCCTCAGTATAAAATCAAAGAAGTGGATTTATTTTACAGTGACAGAGTTTTCTACAGTGACAGGTGATTATCAGACAGAGTACAAGAGATTTCAAGAGATGTGAGACAAGAAAAAGGACCACGTATTTAAAGTCAAAATTGAAGAACAATCATTGGAGTTAGTCGTTCATGAACCAGACAGTACATCGAACGTCAACAGAAAATTCAATGGTATTTCTTTATTAATTTCAGTGGTTTAAGAAAAGATTTGGCTACTTAAAGGATTCATATTTATTCTTCTTTTAATTGATTAAATTATGTGGTTAATTTATTTAATAAATTAATTCTATAAGAATTAATTTATTCTTTAAATTAATTATTTAATTAATTAAATCAGAATTTTATGTAAAAGAAAATTAATTAAATGATTATCAGAAAATCATTTAATTGATTTAAGCTGAAAATTATACTGATACTACCTTTTCAGAAAGGTAGTACCGAAGGTAGTACCGAAGGTAGTACAAGCTTATTCAGAAGGTAGTACCGAAGGTAGTACCGAAGGTAGTACAAGTTCATTTCAGCAAAGGTAGTTTCAAAGGTAGTACCGCCAACTGAAAGGTAGTTCCAAAGGTAGTACCGCCAACTGAAAGGTAGTAGCCTTCTTGAAAAGGTAGTACCGGCCATTTAAAAGGTAGTACCGGCCATTTAAAAGGTAGTAGCCTTCTTGAAAAGGTAGTACAGACCTTTGTCAAAGGTAGTTCGAGGCAAAACTGATGCTAGAATTGACAGAAGGTTCAAGGAGAAGTTTGTTTAAATATCAACAAAGGCTGCTGAGTTCAACAGACGAAAATATCATATCAAAAACAAACCAACCCAGCTGAACTCTCTCTCTCTCATCTTTAAAGCTACTGCAAGAACATTAAATTCGTAGAAAAATCATAAGCTTTGTATTTGTAATATTCTATCCGTTCAAGCTTGATTACTTGTGACTCTTGTACTATTAGCGAGTTTTTACTCCTAATCTATATCTCGATTTTTATTAACAAATTAAGAAAAGTTCATGTCGAATTTTCTAATTTGTTTTTATTAACTTGATATTACTCTGTACTGATTTTGTAACAACCCTCAAGTTTAATATATTGTTATATTTAACTTGAACTTTGTTTCATTTAATTCCGCACAAAATTTGTCTAAAGTGAATTTAAATCTTAACGGACAAATTTCGATAAAAGGGTAAAGATTGTATTCAACCCCCCCTTCTACAATCTTATTGGACCTAACAGTTATTGATCATTCCAATGGATATAGTTTTAAATGTTGTTGTGATTTCGATTTATGCAATCAAACTGTTTGTTTAAAGTCTTAAAAGAATTTTTCATTATATTTTTATGTTCCAAGATGACAATTGTTATGTCCAAAAAGTGGCTTTGGTTTGTGCTGATTGTGATTTGTCCAACAAATTAACAATTAAGTACAATATTTGTATTTAGAACTTGCTTTTTATCAATGTTAATTTGTTAGTATTTGATCAATGTTAGAAAGATTACATAATTTATCAAAAATGGGGGCTTATAGTTCCCTACTTGCTCTTAACTTTGTCTGCCAAAACTTTTAAAGCTTTCTTTATCAAAATTTTTAATTGAAATTTGGTCAGGGATAATTGTTTTTTAATTGTTACAATTTTGTATTATTATGATCAAATTTCTTATCAAGCAGGACTATAATTGGTATGTTGAGCAAGTTTCTTTTCCTTTTCATTCATTTTCTTTGAGTTTCCCCTTTATATTATTTGAAAGAGTTTTAAAGAATTTTGAATCTTGCAATTTAGAGTTTGTAATAGGTTAAGTTACATTTGTGTTATTTCAAGATTTATATGCTTTATAATCGCTTTAAGGTCATATCCGTTGGAGATTACTAAGAATCGCAATTCATAGTTTTTTGTTATTTTTTGGGATTTATTTTGATATACATTTCACGAGTTTTTTTTTCTGTATATTCATTGTTATGGTATGATACGATTGTTTCGATTTTTGGGATCCAAATTAGTTTCAATATTTCATTATCACTTAGATAAGTTAATCTTTCATACTCATTTATGAAAATGAGTTAATCATTTATGATAAGTTAATCTTTCATTATCTTTGGTTTTAGGATTTTCATGAAGATCATTTTGCGGAGCTGGACAATTATGACAAAATTGATAGCTTCAATGCTACTTTTGCGCTATTGTAGCTGGGTAATGTACTAATGTTTTTGTCCAATTTAGAGGAGAAGAACATGCTTCTGATGCTTTCAGAATCTGACAAGAATATATAAATTATATATTGTTATCTGCTGATGATGACCTATTAATATTGTTGTGCCATGTATTTAGTCGAGTGTAACTGTGAGTGTAACTATCGGGGAGGATTATTACAAATCATCTTTTGGTAGATAATCTATAAGTCGAATCTTGGACACGACGAGTATAAATTTATATTTGCACTGAGTTGTGATTTTCCTAGATAGTGTTTCTCATATACCATATTTCTTTTAGTTTCATGATTAAGCTTCTTTGTGTTAGACCAGTCAAGCTAACAACAACATTAAGGAATCCTATCACCAACTGTCTTCATCTCTGAGACAACTACCTCTACCAGCTTGATTCCTCTCCCATGTGCAAAGATCTGTGTTAAAATTTCTCTGCTCTCTGTTATATCTTTTATACTTAACCTTCTGACTTTTATCTGATTATGTAGTCGCGGTTAATTTAATTGATTTACTCAATTACTTACATTGTCATTTGGTCAAAAAACTAATATAATAAATAGTGAGTAATAACTCAGATTGCTTTTGTGAGATGTTATTAATTTCTTTACTTGCAAAAGGACAGAACGATGTATTGCGTTGTAGTGGTTTGCTCAATGGTCTGTCTGGTTTTTTATTGTTAAGAGCTTCCTATTTTAGAATCTTGAAATGTGCACATCTTAAATCAATACACAGTAACTCTTTGAGAATAGTTAGTTTTCAAAGTACTTTCCAGTTTGAATTGAAACATTAAGTGGTGAAAATATGTATGGTATAACTATGCTGCATAATATTTTTTTTTCTTTTCATTATACTGAACCCTATCCCTTGACTTTTTTCATTGATCTCTTGTTCAGAATGTGGTTTATGATATTTTTACCTTTTGTGATTCTATGCCAGGCAGAAGAAAGGAAGTCGGCCCTAAAAAAGATACCTGAGCAGATCATATTATCAGAGGTGTTAATGTTAATGCTATTGTGGACAATGTGTCTGGTTCTACTGGTAAGTTTCAAAGGAAAAGTAAAGTACTCCATAGCTATTCGTTTAATAATGATGGTTTATTGAGTCAGGAAGCAATCAAGATTTTGGATAGTGAAGTCTCACAGCGGTCTCAAAGTCATTTGGATCTTCAAAAGCATCTCCACAAAAGATGTTCTTGAAAGCGTCGTGAATGTGAAGCTTGGTGATCTCCTGGAAAAAGTTAAAGAGTAAAAAGGTAAAGGTGTAGCAATCAGACCCCAAGAGCAGTTGGTTGATGAAGGTGGGGATGTAATACTTCAAGTTTGAGGAGTGGTTAGCAGGAAATGCATTTTAGATCCGAATTGTATCCAGTGTTGGTATCCTTCACTGGTTCAAGAAATTCCTCTGCTTCTTTCTCTTTGTATTCTTTGTACTTTCCCCATAGAACAGAGTATAGTCCAATCACAATTAGTACGGCACCAAGGATTCTGTTGTTAGAGTAGACAATTAGTTAGTATTATTATTCAATGCACAAAATTACACGACACAAATACAGCAAAATTTCTTAACAAATATTGTTAGTAGTAGAACACAGAAGAATGTAAAAGAGTGAATGATAGTATTACCCTCCGAGGAAAATCTTTTCGGCAAGAATGAAAGAACCCATGATAGCAACAATGATCATCATCAAAGGGCTGAAAGCAGTTACAAAGACTGGCCCTCTTTTCTCCATTACTAAGCCTTGGACATAGTATGCAATGCTAAATGATACAATACCCTGCATGTCATAACTAATTATATTAATACTTTCTCTTAAATTAATTTTCTAAGAATACTAAACAGCCTGGGGAAAGGAAGAGGACAGAATGGGAAATCACATACAGCATAGGCAGCAGCAAGAAGGTTCATGTCAAAGCCAATTTGCCAAACATTAGGTTTGTGCTGCATGGCAAAAGTTACAGCAATAGATTGCAGAGTACCCATGAAGCACACAAGCGATGTGAGTGACAGGGAGCTGTTTTGATTAAGTTAGTTCATGTGGTTTCACAGTTTTTTTCTCTTTTTAATTTTATGCTCTGTTAACAAAAAGAAAAAGATAACTAATATACTATTTAGATTATTAATTAACATTGTGCTCCCGAATCAATAAAAGAATTGAAAATGGCTTATTTTCTTTTCCAAAAGTCTAAATAATATTTTCCAAAAGTGGGAAGAAGATTTTGTAGACAAATATAACATGATTTAATAATATATTTATTAAAAAATAATACTTTAAATAAATGAATATTATATTTAACAGAATTATATATATCAAAACAATAAATTTTAAATTATTAAAACTTCTAATTATGAAAATGATATTGCAAAATAAAATTTATAATGAAATATATCTTGAATTCAAATCTGTATAATAATTTATTTAGACTCTTATATTTATGACAATGTTTAATTTTTTTTACTAAAAATATTTATAATGAAATCCTATATTTTTATTTTTCGATCTAATTTATTTAAAAAAGTAAAGGGAATTGTTTTTAAACTACATTTTTTTAAAAAAAAAATTATCTTAAGAAATATATAAATATCGATTTTTATAAATTATAAAAAAGTTCCAGCTAAAATGACAACCAGGCACATGTTCCATTCTGTCAAATAAAATAATGTAAAAAATGAGAAAAAAAGGGATGACTCTTCTTCTATTTCCGGTATATATCTTCATTTTAAAATTTGATTTTTCATTAGTTAATGAACTTCTTTTTTTTTTTTTTTGAGAAGATTAGCCAATGAACTTAGTGAAAAAATGTATATTATATGCGCTCAAGTGAAAGAAAAACTAAACTGGGAGGTCAATCAATATACTGAAACAAAAACTTTAATCCATAAAAAGTAGGGATTAGAAAAAAAAATCAAACAATATATGAACAAGATTCAAGATAAACAAATTTCTTTTTTAAAACAAATTTAAATAATTATTTTCAATAATTATTTGATAAAATCATTTTTTTAACCCTTGCTCAAGCGGATAAATTAAGTGTTAATTATGTTAATTTATCTGAAAAATAGTACAATTTTTTGGCAATTATCAATTTATTTAACTTGATTGAATAAAATGTGTATTTGTGATTGGTGACAAAATAAGTGGAACAGATGGAGTATAAGTTTTCAGAAAATAAATTATAAAAAAAAAGTTAATAAAAAATATTTTTAACATTAATTATCTACCTACAGTTAACATAGATAGTATCATTATTATAATAATTAGCTTATAACCCGTGCAAATCACTGTTCTTTATTAATTTTTATAATTATACAATTTATAATTTTTTAGAATTTTTACGTTATTAGTTTATATGATCAAATTGTTATTAAAAAATTGATCTAGGTTTTACACGTTCAGTGTACTATTTATGTTATTTCTTGAGTTCTTTGGACAATTTTACAACTCACGTGGAATTCACAAAAAATCTTTAGTTCAAAAACTAATGAGAAAAGAAATTTATGAATTTTTCTTTTGAGAATATTATTCAATTTTAGAAATCTACTTATATTTGGTTAATATTATCAAAATACTCTTTTAATATTTGAATATAATTCTACTAACAATCAAATAGATTTTTAATATTACATCCAACGATTCTCTTCTTCCTATTTTTCTACAATATCTTAAAATAATATTACATCCAACGATTCTATTCTTCCTATTTGGAAATTGATGTTTTTAGGTGTTTATAAAAGTTAATATCTTCAACTAAAATTAAATGTGACAAATGACAAAGATAATCGACAAATTACCATTAATTATATTATGTTATATTTTATTTTAGGTTTTTTAAAAGCATAGATATCGTATATATTTTTCTTTGTAAATAAGTTATCAAAAAAAGTAAATTTAAGACGTACCAAAAAACAGGTACCACAAAGCGTAATTAATGCGATGTATCAAAAACAGATACCAAAACTTTTAATGTTTTGGCTCTTATATAATAGAATAAATACGTACAAGTTATAATATATTAGTTTAACATAAAAAGTTCTAATATATTAGATGAATAAAGGATTTATTTTGAACAAGTATAAACAAAAAAATTGGTTTCAATTAAAAGGAAGAATAAAACTTTGATAAATGATCATCAATATAAAATTTTCATTTTATATACAAGAGCGGGCAAAATTTCTTAAGACTAACGCAAAGCCCAACTTAATATCGAGAGTAAGATAGCTTGACTGAAACTTTAAGTGCAACACAAAGCCCTTTTAATCAATATCTAAATAAAAAATAAATCAACAAAAACTTTATAAATATAAGTATTTTATTTTGATATAAAATAGAAAACAGATTTATAATTATTTATTTTAAAAAAATACTTTTTTTTCGCCCATGCGTAGCGGGCAAACATTCTAGTATATATATAGGCTACGTCTCAATAAGGAACTCTTTTAATCGAGTAACTGAGGAACTCAATATAAGCCCATGAATTAAAAACAATTGTAGGGTTGGATGTAAACCCATAAACCCACGTCCTGCATTCAACGTAGATGTTGTACTCATTTTTCAAGTTTAAACTGTAATTTTACCGAACATCATATTTTATTTTATTTAAAAATTTACTTTTCATAATTTTATTATTTTTACAGAATGGAATAATGAATTTGTAGGACACCGTTCTAAGTTTACAGAACATTGCAGAAGAGAGTTTTTACTTAATTTATTATAAAACTTCATTTTATTTACAGAACACAATTTTTCTAATTTTTTTATATATTGTATGTTCTGTATTTTAGTGCATGTTTTGTATTTTTTTATTATTATTTATGGTTTGTTCTGTATTGTTATTCAGTGTTCTATATTTGAAAAAAAAATTGTTCTGTATTTGAAAAACATATGTTCTTATATTTGAAAAACATGTACTTTAAAATTTTAATTCCAATTTTTTTATGTTTAAGTGATACATGCTTTAAATTTAATTCTCTATTTTATAATATAAATTAAATAATATGCAGTATATTAAAAAAAATTATAGAGAATATAAACATTTTATTTTAAAAAAACTACAAACAAAGAAAATAAAAAATTACAAACACATATATATTATATATAAATTATTACAACATAGAAAACTTACACGTGATATGAAAAAACTATGTAGTAGGCAGTTATAGGAGGTATTTATGCTATGCCCACGTAGTGTCTGTTTAGTTTGCTTCAATCTCGACTGTCTATTTAAATTAATCTAACAACTGTAAATAAAGTTACTTATTTACTCAAATAGGCAAGTTACCCATTGAGAATCACCCTATATATATATATATATATATATATATATATATATATATATATATATATATATATATATATGCCATTATTTTAGAGAGTACCGAGTTATATAGAGTACAGAGGAGAATCCTCTCCATAAATCTCAGCCCTAGAATTAAAAACACATCCAACGGTCAATATTTTTCAACAATTAAAACTAAAATAATTAGACAAAATGGCTAACAGTTATAGATTAGTTTTTCTATACACACAATCAATTATCTCTCCGATGAACTCTTTCCGACTATCTTGTTCCGACGATCTCTCTCTGTATCGCGATTTCAACGAAAATTATCTCTTCTCAACGATCTCTCTCTCCCTCTCTCTTATTGTATCTCTCTCGTGCTCCACGCGGAATGTGTGGCCTCTTCGAATCAAGCTCAAATTCGTGATTCTATTGTTAATATTCAATATTCATCACGTTTCTACCTTCACCTTTCTTTCTTTTTCGTAATGATTGTTGAATTCATGTTCGTTTCAACAAATTAAACTTTTAATTTATCTATTAACATAATATTCTTGAGATTAGTTTCATACTGATTTGTATGCTTACTTGCGATAGACACTTCTTATTTGTTAATTTAGCATTTTTTTTGTTTTTATTAGAATCATTACAGTTGATTTATTATAAATAGTTTATTTTTCAATTTTAATATTGTCTCGATGTCAATTTGTTGTTAACATTTTGATTGTACAATGACAAAGAACTAACTTTTAAGGAGATCTTTTTTGATTCTATAATAGAATCAAAACAATATGTTTATTATATAATTATTTGCATTATATGTAATATTTTACAGTTTCTGATTCTACTATAGAATCTTGATATAACCGTCAATAATTTTATAATCTACATTTCTGATTCTAAAATAGAATAAAAAAATATATTTATTCTATAATTAGTTGTGTTAATAAATAATGCCCTACAATTTGATTATACTATAGAATGTTCTTCAGATGCTAATATGCAACTTGCTAGATCTTAGTTAATGTATGTTATTATTAAGGCAATTAGAATCTTTGTAAGAGGTTAATTTAATTTCCTTTTTGGGAGTGCAGAGCGTAGACATGAGATTATAAACTTATGTATTTTCCTTCGTGTATAATCTTATGTATTTAATTTGTGCTTCATTACTAGGTTTCATGTGTGGGATTAATTGTACAGACGAAGAAAGGTGTTTTTTTGAGTCTAATCTTGGAGATAATGTTTTGGTGGGAGGGCCTTTTTAGCTGGATTTTGAGGTTTGTAAGAAATGATGGCAATGTCCTACAAGGATGGGAAGGGAGTTATGGACAATGACAAGTATGTCCGATACACATCGGAGCAAGTTGAAGCCCTTGAGCGTGTTTATCATGAATGCCCAAAGCCCATTTCTATTCTTCGCCAACAGCTCATTAGGGATTGCCCAATACTGTCTAACATCGAGACCAAGCAGATCAAAGTGTGGTTTCAGAATCTAAGGTATAATTGATCCCCTTTTTTCATATCATCAGGGCATCTAATGTTTCCCTTTTTGTCAACAATGTTAAATTATTCAATTAATCAGTATATCATAATCATAAAGAGCAGTGTGTGATTAGAATATGGCTCTATGCTTTTACAAGAATGAAATCTTGTTGGTTAATAAGTTGTAATTTACATTATTGTTGATATTCAGATGCAGAGAGAGAAAAACAGAGGAAAGAGGCGTCACGACTTCAATCAGTTAACGGAAAGCTGAATGCTATGAACAAGCTCTTGATGGAAGAGAGTATTCAATTAAAAAACACACTTCTTGTTTAAACTATATAACCAAAGAAGTATTTAGTTAATTTTCTTAATTGTGATGGAGCATAATTTTTCTTTCTATAGTACATGTAAGATACATATAATGTTTTTTAAAGTTCGATTCTACTCTAGAACCATGTCAGTTTTTAGTTTATTTCCTTATTATAATGCAACTTACTTTTTGATTATACAGTAATACATGTAGTATTTTTTTTTAGTTTTGAGCAAAACTGGGAATAGATTTGTTATTTTAGGAGTATTGGTTTGTTTATCTCTGAATATTAGTCTGATATGTTTTTAAAAAAAAACACATCGATCAAGTGTCTAATTTCCTTATTATAAAGGTGAAAATTACGAGTAATATTTGGTGTTTTACCCATATTTCTTAAAATTTAAAATCCATTTTTTTAACTATATACATGATGCAAGATTACCATTGAATTTTATGAAGGTGATATTGGAAAAGAGACATAAGTTGACAATGATATTAAATGAGATAACTGTATCTTGTACAAAATCTGGGTTCAAATTTCAAGGAAATGGATTTGCCTTTGTGTGTAAATTTTCTTAATTGAATTTCATTAAATAAAAAAGATAAAATTCAATAAAATTAAGTTGGAAAGGGACAAAGATAATTTAAAGATATTTTTATACAAGCAACACAATCTATTTTCTTAGCAATGGGTACAAAATTGCCTAAATTTTATACTATGCTTTGTAGCAGCTTTCCAAAATTGTAACAAACAATAGCCAAGTTTAGCAAAAAGAACTAAGCTTTACGGTAAGCTCTAAATTCACAAAGTTATATTTTTGATTACTAAAGAAATCGGATAACTAATGAAATCTCAATGCTTTTGAACAAGACACTTGGCATGCGATCCTTGAGGTATTGTAATTGGTCTTTGAGACGAATAATATTTTCTGTACACCTCGCCAAACCGTGAAAGTTCCATTACCAGACATATTGTTCATCATCGTTGTACTCAGTTGTGACAACGACTTTCTCAGCAACCAAATACGCAGAGTAGGTCATCAAGCAGGGCTGAAACATGGCAACAACTTTGTGACTTGATACAATAAAATAGCCATCAGATAATCTAGACACAAATTTAAGCAACATTTTTTATCCATATGAAAAAACAGGCCATTAGCATAATTGATTTCAATGTAGAATTTCATAAAAACTAACACTTCCCGGGTATCACAAACTTAACGGGCATAAATTTTAATGCCAATTCACAAAGATTAACTAATACAAATTTGGTTTAGTTCTGTTTCAGCACATTAAATATGAAAAAGCATCGATTCCAAGTAGATTTAGCTAGTACACACATAAAATTCAAATATGCCTTTATAGTGGAATAAAAAATTAGACACCACTACAAATATTCTTCTACACTGAATCAAAAACTACACACAACTACAAATACAAATATGCTTCCAGAGTAGAATCAAAATACACAAGACTAAAAATACAAAAATATACGCATGACTACAAATATGCTTCTATAATAGAATCAAAAAATTCACATGACTACAACTTCAAATATGCTTCTTGAGTAGAATCAAAAACAACACCCGATAATAAATAAAAATAAAAATATGCTTCTACAATAGAATCAAAAACTGCACACAACTACAAATACAATATGCTTCTACAATAGAATAAAAAAATATACATGACTACAAGTACAAATATGTGGATATGACTGTCATATGCTTCAACAGTCGTAGATACAAAAACTACACACAACTAAAAATACATATAAATCATGCTTCTATTGTATCACACATATATCAAATTTCAGACCTCCAAATATATATAGATGAATTTATCAACAAGAGTTAACTGTCAAACCTAGTAAACTTTGGTTCTATTACATAACTACAAGTCTAGTATGCAATAATTAGCGAATAAATTTCAATTAGCTATTAAATTAACATTCTACTACAGAATCAAAATTGAAGCAAGAAAAGTTGTATAACAAACTATAAATTCATAACACACAAACACATAAAGTTGTATAAGTAGAGAAGGACAAGCTAGCTTGGTATACAGAATCAAAAACTATAAATGGGCATATATATAGTTAAAAAATTTGGTTCTATTACAGAACCTTAGTTTTACAACCAAATTTTGCAAAAATAAAATTATACATGCCTGTACTTTAGAAACACAGTTTTATCTAATTTTGTTTCTATTATAGAACCATAATTTATACCTTATGATTTAAACACAAAATTCTTTAACGTCAATTAGCTAATAAAGACCTAAATTAGTTCTGTTGCTCAATTTCAACTTCAAATTTTTTGGTTCTATTACGGAACCTTAATTTCGAAACAAAATTTTGGGAAAAAAATAAATTCATACATGAATCTACTCTAGAACCAGAATTTTACAAAACTGATTATATTACATAACCTTAATTTAAAAACAAAATTTTGGCAAAAAATAAACTCATACATGAATCCAGTCTAGAACTAGAATTTTATAGAACTGGTTCTATTACAGAACCACTTTTTATAACAGATGTAGTTACATATAAAATTAACTATAAACTCGTATTCTACTACAGAATCAAAGTTATAAGCAAGAAAAATTGACTAACATCAACAAATACCTACAGAATCAGATCTAGTTTAACATGAATATACATTTTTAAAAACAAAATCACCTAATAATACCTATTCTCCTCGGAAACATCTTAATCTCTACTTTTCTCTATTCGATTGAGATTAACTTTAATAAATAACAAAAAGAAAACTAGTTCAATTATGAATTCAAGTAAAAAAATGTAAAATCATTACCTTTTGGTTTTGTAATTGACGAGCAAAACTCAATTTGAAGATGAACGTGAATTTGAAGATGTTTCTGGTTGTTTATTGACTATTTTTTCGTTGAATGTGTGTGTATAGTGTGTGTATTGTTGTTTAGAGTGCGGCATGGTCGACGTGTGTTTGTTTTAACGATTTTTTATTTAGTTTATAAAATACCCTGACTTATAAAGTAAATTACAATTTCGCCATTAAATAATTGGATGGTTAAGATTGATTCTCTCCAATTCTCTATATAATGTGGTTCTCTCTAGAATATGACTCTATATATCATTCTCATCTTAATTTACTTATCATGGTTATTTAATTTGTTTGAAATACAAGATTTATTTTATTTAATACATACATAAATTACAGATTTTTTAAAACGATAAAATATTTACTAAAATTTCAGTCTTTTAATTTAGTGTCAATCAAAATTATACTAATATATATAACGAGCTATATTTCATATATATCAACTACAATCATAATATAATATATAGCTATGTATTACGTATTAATTTTCATATATATTTTTTAACTAATTAATGATAATTTTTAATTTAAAATCAATCACAATTATATTTTTATATATTGTTACATCTGTTCTTTGCACACCTATATAGAGCCATTTTCCAAAATTGCGTATTCATTATTGCTTTTTATACAAATATATTATTTTAATACACGAGTCTATTTTATCTATATTATATAGTATAATATTTTAATATCTCAAACTTCTGATCTACCATCATAATATGTAATCAATTTGAATAAATCTACAATTATTGAATTAAAAATTTTAAAATTACAAAAATATTTACCACACTATTCTAAATACACTTTCAAAATTCAAGTTATATAAACTTTAAAATTAATCAATTATAAAAAAAACTAGATTCAACCAATTTAAATATTAAAATGAATTTTAAACATATCTATACTATCTATATTATTATATAAAAATGAAACATTAAAAGTTTTGGTACCTGTGTTTTGGTACTTCGTGAATTTACTTATTTACCCTTCATTATAAAAAAAATACACCTAAAATAAAGAATAACATAATATAATTTATGGTTATCAATCGAGATATTATCTTTTATAAATACCTAAAAACATCAATCGTATTTCGTCAAAAAAAAACATCAATCGTATCATATCTTTCCATCATTAATATTTCCTTTTGAATTAAAACACGTTACCTTTTTAATTTAAAACAAATCTTACAATCATTAATATATACCCGAAAATATCACAACATAATTTTCAAGAAAAATATAACACCTAAAATAAATAATAACATAATATAATTAATGGTAATTAGTCGATTGCCTTTTTCATATTAATATAATAAAATTAATGGTAATCAGTCAATTATTTCATTATTAATAAAATATATTAAAAAACTATATACGTTGTTTATAATAAGGAAACATTAGTATAATCCGTAAATATGAGTACATTAAATTATATTAAATTAAAATTAATTAATTATATAATAACCAAAACATTAAAAATTTTGGTTCCTATATGTTTTTTGGTATATCGTGATTTTACTTATTTACCCTTCATTATAAAGAAATATATATATGATATCTATACTATTAAAACACCTAAAATAAATAATAAAGTAATATAATTAGTTGTAATTAGT
Organism: Kitagawia praeruptora; assembly: GCA_037693485.1. Taxonomy (NCBI): domain Eukaryota; kingdom Viridiplantae; phylum Streptophyta; class Magnoliopsida; order Apiales; family Apiaceae; genus Kitagawia; species Kitagawia praeruptora. The sequence continues at coordinate 22,720,122 of CM075350.1, read as the reverse complement.
CGATTGTCTTTTTCACATTTACTTTTAGTTAAAGATATTACCTTTTATAAACACCTAAAAACATCAATCATATCATATCTAGCAATATTTGATATATACCCAAAAATATAAAACCATATCATATAATCACTAACAAAATATAATAGAAATCCGTATATTACGAATAATAACCATTAGATTTTTAGTAGAAAATCAGAAGCGTTAGATCTAATGATTAAATTAATTTAATAAAATTTCAATGTTCGAATTCAATCAACGACATATTTATTTTAAAATATTATAATATAAGTTTTAAACCATGCATATTATTAATTGAATTTGTATAAAATTATTAATATTAATATTAAAATTAAATAAATATTATAAATAATGATTTTATAAAAATATATTTGTAACATAAAATAAAATTTATTACATATCAAAATAAATCCGTGCGTCGCACGGGTTATAAGCTAGTTATCTTTAAAATTTTACTTATCAATATCTTTCAGCAATAATTATTGGGATAAACAAATTGACCTGACAATATATTTAAATTACTCAAAATATTGAATGTGCTATCAAGTAGTATTAGACAATATTTTGCGTATAATTTATCAATCAAAAAATTAAAATTTATTTTAGAGTCAATGAAAATATTGTTAGTGAATATTTTCATGGTCAACTCAACACAAAATTTATTTTAAATAACTATTTTTTTGATAGATAATTAATTTACAACATCTAGAAATATAATCAAAATCTCAAATTTTACTTATAAATCACTATCCTTTATTATCATACCTGAGTCTACCATAGTACAGTTAATATGCAGTTAACCAATCAAAAAACTATGAATTATTTTATGAATCATAACATCAAATCTAATAATCTAGGTCGTCAGTTAATTGGGCTACTCCGACATGATCAACTATTAGGGGTACGAATTTAACGGCCTATATTGAAGGACGAATGAATTAATTATCACAATTAAGAAAAAGTGTCCGTCTCAATTGGGAGACCTCCGGCCAATCTCTTTATGCAATGTTCTAATCAAATTTATAACTAAGGTAATGGTGAATAGAATGAAGGGTATGCTTGATAATGTGGTTTCTGAATGTCAAAGTGCGTTTATTCCAGGAAGGCTTATCACAGATAATTTTATGGTTTCATACGAGATGATTCATTATTTGAAGAGGAAAAGACGAGGGAAGGATGGGTTTATGGCTCTAAAGATTGATATGAGCAAGGCTTATGACAGAATCGAGTGAGAGTATCTTCGTGAAATTCTCTGCAAGATGGGGTTTAATGGATGGTGGGTTCAGCTGATTATAAACTGCGTAAGTTCTGTTTCCTATCGAATTTTTCATGGCATACGAGAAATGGGTCCAATCATTCCAAGTAGAGGGCTGAGACAGGGGGATCCGTTGTCCCCTTACTTGTTTATTTTGTGTGCGGAGGGTTTGTCTGCCTTACTTCGGCATTATGAATCTCAGAAATGGATCCATGGGTTGAAAATCTGTCGTCAAGCTCCAAGTATTAGTCATATTTTCTTTGCTGATGATAGTTATCTGTTCTGTAAAGCTAATGAGGATGAAGCATGTAGAATGATGGAATTATTGCAGATTTTTGAGGAAGCTGCTGGTCAAAAGGTGAATCTTTCGAAATCCTCTGTTGTATTCAGTACAAATGTGTCAAATGAAAATAAGGGAAATATTTGTGAAACATTGCAAATGCACGAAGCTGAAGGAAATTGTACATATCTAGGATTACCTAATATGTTGGGGAGGAACAAGGTGAGTGTGCTAGGATTTCTAAAGGACAGGGTCAGGCAGAGGGTGCAAAGTTGGAAAGATAACTGGGTTTCGCAGGCAGGTCGTGAAGTTTTGATAAAATCTGTAGCTCAAGGCCTTCCTAGTTATGCAATGAGTGTTTTTCTTCTTCCCTTGGAAATTACGAAGGATATAGAAAGGAGTTTGTCAAGGTTCTGGTGGGGGGAGAAGTCGATCAATAAATCGGGTATACATTGGATGAATTGGCAGCGTATGAGTAGGCATAAATCTGCAGGGGGTTAGGGTTCAGAGATTTTAGGGATTTTAATCTAGCCCTATTAGGAAAACAAGGGTGGAGGTTTGTAACTAGACCTGGTGGGCTAGCTAGTAGAGTGTATAAGGCGCGTTACTTCCCGAAAGATAGTTTTTTTGACTCAAAACTGGGAGATAACCCTAGCTTCGTGTGGAAGAGTATCTGGGAAGCCAAGAAAGTAGTGATGGATGGTGCTAGGTGGAGACTGGGGGATGGAAAGGATATCAAAATCTGGGGTCAACCTTGGTTGAAAGATGAAGAAAATCCATATATTAGTTCAGAATGCCAGGGTTTTGAGTATGCTACTGTTTCGTCTTTAATGTGCACAGACAGTCGCCAATGGGATGTCGAGATTGTTAGAGATCTGTTTAATGATAGAGATCGGCAATGTATTCTGAATGTGACAATTGCAGAGGAGGGCGAGGTTGATTGTTTGTTCTGGGGAAAGGAAAGTTCGGGATTGTATACTGTGAAGAGTGCTTATCGAATGTTGCAAGCTCAAAAAGGTTTATAGAATATTTCTGATAATCAAAGCTTGTGGAGAACAGTGTGGCGTATTAAGGCTCCTCCTAAGCTTTTGAATATGATTTGGCGGGCTCTTTCGCAATGTCTGCCTACTAAAACTGTGCTATGGTCGAAGTATGTGCCAGTGGATGTTATGTGTCCTATTTGTAGTGGTGGAAATGAGACTGTCATGCATGCTCTTGTCGAGTGCCCTTTTGCAGCAAGCTGTTGGAGAAGTAGAGGGAGAGTGTGTAGGATTTCAGGTGATGATGGGTTTGCAGATTGGTTAGAAGAAATACTGGAGCGTAAAAAACCAGAAGAAAAAGCAGAGATTGTAACGCTGTGTTGGAATATTTGGAAGGCTAGAAACAACTTGGTTTGGAATAAGATCAAGAGTTCTGTGACTGGTGTAGTTGCGTCGACAAAGCAGTACCTTGCAGAGTGGTCGAATGCCTAGAAGAATACAACAAAGGCTCTATTTCAAGATATGGTGGAAGGAGATGGAGCAGTTAGCTGGGTTAAACCTCAACAGAATATAGTCAAGGTATCGGTAGATGTAGTGACATTCTCAGAATTCTCGTCGTTTGGAATTGGGTTAATAGCCAGGGATCACGCAGGTGGAGTGTTGGAGGGTCGATCGAAGTTGTTTCAGGGAGATAAAAGACCAGAATGGGCCGAAGCTGTGGCGATTAAAGAAGCGCTAAGCTGGGTAAAAGAGAAAGGATGGAAGAAGGTGGTTATTGAATCTGATTGCTTGGCTGTTATTCAAGCTATTAGGAGTAAGGTTGCTATGGTCTCCCCGTTTGGTCAGATTATATTGGAGTGTCGCAGGATGCTTCGTGAGTTAAACACTGAGTTGTTTTTTGTTAAACGAACTGCTAATATGGTAGCCCACTTGTTAGCTAGGGCATCATATTCTTTTCCAGTTCGAGTTTTCGATAGGAAGTCTGTTCCTATTGAGTTAAATTCTGTTTTGTTGGCAGATTTGGTTAATTAATAAATTCATTCCTTTGTCAAAAAAAAAGGTAATCGATTATTTATCATTAATTACATTATTTCATTATTTATTTTAATAATTAGGATAACCATATCGAAAATTAAATTGACAAATTTTGAATCTTTCGACTTTAGTATAATAGTATATATTTTAATAATAAGGATAACCAAATATGTAGTTAACTAATAAAAAAACTATGAATTATTTTAGTACCACTCAGAGTCCACTCCTATATTTTAGACCAATCATATCATATTAAGAATTTTCCTTATTTAACATTCTCATTCTACTTTACCAACCATGATTATTTTACAATTATAATTTAAAGTCAATAAAAATTTATTAACATATATCTATATAATACATTATTTTAATTAAATATATGCACATCCTAAATTTATTATTGCATACCCTATATCTTATTTTCCCTAAATTACCCTCACATCTGCACCACGGCGAGACTTCGTTTGCTTAACTAGAATAATTTGCCTGCATCACTCTTTGCTAGGGATGGCAGAAAAATCCGACCCGACGGATACCCGATCCGATTGGATCCGATCCGTTTGGGTCTACCCGAACCCGATTTTTTGCATTTGGATTTGGATCTTATTTTTGGATCCGAAAGAGTTTGGATCTGGATTTGGATCTTAGGGGATCCGATCCGAGACCGACTCGAAACCCGAAACCCGATAAAAACCTGATATATATATATATATATATATATATATATATATATATATATATATATATAATTTTTACAATCATAAAAATATATGTATTACCCATCCAAGTATTCATGCTAACTATTTTTTTGGTGATATTACCTAATTTTTTAACAATTTGATTTTTCTATCTTTTTTAAGTAGTTTGTAGAATTAGGGAAAAATATCAAAGTCCTCATTTTCTACTTAAAAATGTATCAATATCATCATCAAAGAAATTTTTGACTCACTTAACTCACTAATTAATTAAAATTGTACACGCCGTTAAAGTCAAAGCTCTATTTAACAGTCAAGATCGTGACGTGGCTATCTTACACACCTGGACTGTGACCTGGCTATGTAAAAGACCTGTTTATGCTATGTGAAAGACCTGTTTGAATCTCTATCTCAATCTCCTTATTACGCATAAATATAGATGGAACAAGAAAACATCATAGCAAAAGATCAGTCATTTTCTTGAGTTAACCAGTTTCCAACAAAATAAGTTTAGGTGGCATATCTCTACAAAAGGTTGCCACAAATTACATAAGTTAAACAAGCACCTTCATGACTGACAAGTTCATGCTAAAAATTACATAAGCAGATTAGTAAAACAAGTTGACATTGAAAATTAGATAAGCAGATTAGGCTTCATCATCATCCAAAGAAATAGCCGTGTCTGGAGTGGTTTTGAACTTGAACTTAGTTTTCCTCCAAAGCCTGTCACTCCTCCTTGGTTGTACCTCCTCATCACTTTCACTTTCTGCAGTTTCCAAACTCTCATCTGCTTCATCTTCAGTTTCAACATCATCAATTTCTTTTGATTCATCATCAACATTTGCATCAGCTGTAATATTTTCAGGTTCTTTACTAAGAGGTGTTGCAGTTGCTGGAGGTCGTGGTGGTGTATCTGCAGTAGGAGTAAAACCTGGAATGGCATTATCGGGATGGAGTGCAAAGCCAGGTGTTGGCATGAACAACATTCTTTCTCTGCAACTCTCATTTACTTGAGCTGATTCTCTAATAACAATTCCAGGTTGTGCCTTTCTAATTGGTAGCTTGGCTTTGTTAGCCTTAGTTGCAGGCCTCCTGGGTTGTTGTGCACCCTCACCAGTACCCTCAGTGCCACCCTCAATAGTACCCTCATTGCCACCTTCATGTCCTCCCTCGTTAGTACCCTCATTGCCACCTTCATGTCCTCCCTCGTTAGTACCCTCATTTCCAGCTTGAGCACCATTTTTAGCAGCTGTTTCCTCTGCAACTCTCTTGGAACATGTAGGCCTCTTGTGTCCAGCAACCCCACAGTAACTACAATGTATGATCCTTCCAGCACTGTACCTCTGTACTCCAGGCACCTCAGGTTCTTTATGCACTTGTGTCTTGTTTTGATTACCTCCTTCCCATGCCTCTCTCCTCCTAAGTCTTTTCGGCCTCCTTCTCAAGGTCTTCGGCATATCTGGAGGCAACAATAACTCATAATCATGCATTTCCCAAAATTCCATGCCCCTTAAAGCTGGAATTGATGTGTTGTAAGCTTTCAGATAAGTCTCCTTCGAATAAAAGTGACTGACATAGTCTAGTGGTTGATCTCTTCTATCATGTATTGCAGCCACTGCATGTGAACAAGGTATTCCTACTAGATCCCACACCCTACAGTCACATATTCTTCTTTCAAGGTCAACAGTGACAGATTTTGTGCCATGCCTCACCTACAAGTAGTGTGAAAACAATTACATTTTAGGGACATAAACAAATACAAGTAACAATACTTTTTATCACATAAAGAAGTACAAGTACCATGTAATTTTTGTCACCATCCCAAGTGGCCTGCCATTTTCTGCTCCACTTCACAGACAAATCCAACCTTTCCCTTGCTTTAGGAGTTATCTGACTATGTCTTGCAGCCATTTTTTCTCTCCTCCTTCTTACCATTCTCATAAGCTTAAAGTGAATCTCTTGAAACATTGTCAACATTGGCATGAATCTAGGAAAAACAAAATACATAAATATATTATAACAAAATACCTAAATATATTATAACAAAATACATAAATTAATATCATGTATTACCTCTCATTTACAATCCAAGCATTGAATGCCTCTGACATGTTATTATCTGTGTTGTCACATTTGGATTCAGTAGGGAAAAAAGCTTTTGACCAGCAGTTGGGCTCCAACTTTGATAACCTTTTATAAACTGGCTTTGACAACCTAGATAAAGCTTTCATATGTCTCTGATGAGCTGGTTTATGGGTTGCACAAGCAGCAGCCCAAAAAGTTGTCTTCACTGGGCCTTGAGGATATCTGTAGGTTAAGAAAACTTGGTAAGAAAGATTTATAACACACTGACATAAATACATTTAAGGGAATATACCTAGACTTGATGTTGGCATAGAGATGTCTTGTGCACAGTCTATGCTCCACGTTTGGTAAGAAGCATTTAAGGGCATTATCTAACCCCTGACATAAATTAAAAAAAACAGAGATCAGCTCATATAATAAATGCATATATGATAAATGCACAAATATATTATAGTACATGTAGCTTTTCTGTAGAACCCCTTCCAAAGCAGCTTTTCTAACCCTTGAGCACTTAATCCTTGGCACCTCAACCTCAAGTTCTTGTCTAATAACTTCTTGCATTTCCTTCACTTTCCACTGAGGGTTTTGCCTGATCCTTTCACCGTATTTCTCTGTCAAGTATTTCACACTTACAAGATTATTCTGATAGGGTTTGGTACAGAGGTGATCATCAAGCATGACTTTGATTTGAGCTTCGTCTGAGCCCTTTATCTTGCTACACCATATATAGAACCTACAACCTGGTTCACAACCAACCTGAATTCTATCATTATCATTTGTAATAAAATGAACCTTTCTTCGCTCCTTGATTCCATATTCTTTAACTGCAGATCTAAACTCCTCCATTGAAGAAAACTTCTCTCCAATCTCAAACTTAATACTATCATTTCTATTAGGATTAAACACTTTAAGTTTCTTCTTTCTTTTGTTACCAGGGGGCATTGGCAAATATCCTTGTTGTAAGAATTCATCCCCACTTGATTCATCCTCACTCCTAAGTTCATCACTATCAAATTTATACTCATCATCTGAGTCCCCTTCTTCTTCAATCCTTTGACTCTTAAAAAGCTGAGATTTATCAATTTCACTATCAGTTTCATGCTCACTGATTTCCATCTCACTCTCTAACTCATAATCAGGGTCCTCATCAATCTCATCGCTCCCAAACATCTCATCAATCTCCCTATCAATATCACTCTCAGTAACAGCCGCTTTCTCATTAACAACATCACCACTAGCACAATCAGATTTCTTTACATGATCAACAAACAACTTAATTTCTTTATATGGCAAGCAAGCATTTATCATACTCCTAATAGAGTCATCATCATAACATATCCTTACACCCTTTTTAAATGTATGACCATCAGTTTGATAGTACAAAACATCCGTTTTAGCATAATTAAACTCATCAGCATATTCTTGCAATTCAAGGGTAGACAACTTATCAGTATCAACATCTCTAATAATGTCAACCCTACCATGTTTGTACAGAGATTTACCTCTGTCAACAGCAAACTCACCATGGTGATGCAATCGAATTGACACAATAGTCGACATTCTGCACATAAATTAGGGTTCCTAATTAGGTTCCTAATCAAAAAGACATAAAACACACATGTATATACGATTATGCACCTATATATGCATAAAAAATATAGATTTCATACCTCATACGATTAGCAGAGTGTTAACTTCAATACAAAACTTCCATTCTTGCAAGCAAACTCCCTTTCAATACCTCATCGATCGTGTTAGTGCGGCTCGTAATTAGGGTTCGTGTTTTCCCCCTTTCTCAAGCTGCGCCTCACTCTTACTCTTATCTTATCGTTGTGTTTATTTCTTTAATCGTTTTGTTATTAATAACCCTAATTGTCATGCCCTGTCAACAACCAACGTGGATCAACGTAGGAAATCAACGTGGATTCTAGTCAGCAATTAACGGACTTATGGACAGAAAACGTTTGATTTGACTACAGATGGCTTTGACTTTAACGGCGTGTACAATTTTAATTAATTAGTGACTTAAGTGAGTCAAAGATTTCTTTGATGATGATATTGATACATTTTTAAGTAGAAAATGAGGACTTTGATATTTTTCGCTGTAGAATTACTTGATAAATTAAATAAAATTAGAAAAAAAGTCAAAATTTGATTTAAATATTCATACACAACCAAGTAGTCATACTAACTAATTTTGTAACAAATTTTACCTTACTTCCACTAATTTTCTTATAATTTGATTTTCTCAGCCCTTACTATTGATAATTGTACAACTAATGACGCGATGGTTGAAGCTTTATTGGGCAAGCTAGACGGTCCTGAACTTTTGGCAGGTGGGAGTTTATTTAACATGCGATGTGCTGCGCATACTCTAAATCTTATTGTTAAGGATGGAATGGAAGTGATTAAAGTTGGAGTTGAAAAAATCTGAGAGTTTGTATCTTATTGGACAGCTACATCAAAAAGGGAGGAAAAATTTGAAGAAACAGCCTGGCAATTGCGTTGTACAAGTACCAAAAAATTGGGACTTGATTGTGCAACTAGGTGGAATTCGACTTATTTGATGATTGAAACAACATTATTGTATAAAGATGTATTCGGTTGATTAGGCACTAGGGAGTGTCAGTATCAGAAATTTATGCCTTCCAGAGAAGATTGGGAATTTGCTCAAGATATGTGTGGGAGATTGAAATTTTTTTACAAGGCCACGGAGATTTTTTCTGGTACGAGATATCCTACAACTAATACTTGTTTTATCAATATTTGTGAAATTCGACTAGCAATTGAAGACTGGCGTAAGAGTTCAACTTTTGTAATCCAAACAATGGTTGAAAAAATGTTGATAAAGTTTGAGAAATATTGGGATGTGATGCATGGTGTTGTGGGTGTAGCTGCTGTATTGGATCCAAGATACAAGTTGGAGGTACTAGAGTTCTATTTTGACATGATTTTTGGTGAATACTCGTAAGTCAAAATTGAAGATGTTCGCACTCTTTGTTATGATTTACTTAAAGAGTACCATCAAAAACTTGTACATGATAGCGAGGGAATCAGTGAATCTCATTCAACAGGCCCTGTTTCTAATTTTGAAGGTGTATTGCTATAACATCCAAGCCCATAACCGAATGCATACCAGACCTAACAACCCACCACAGGTCAGTCCAAAAATGCTAGCAAATTGGTACACATTAGTTATTGACTTGTATCTATAAAGGTCCCAAATACTCTTATTCTAATCGATGTGGGATGTTACAAACACTCCCTCTTATAGGGTCGACGTCCTCGTCGAGCCCACACACAAACTTACTAAACCCGGGCAGTGCCTCTGCATTTTCGGCCGGGCAAAGCTCTGATACCATATGTGACAACCCGGGTCAAATCCCGAGCCTTTTTCGAAAATCGGGTCAAGTCCCGATTCCGAATCCGAAATAAGCCAAAGTAAACTGGCCCAAATGCAGCCAACTTGGGTAATCCACAAGCCCACCACAGGCCCCCAAAAGATCATGATTTGTTGGTGCACTTAGTAGTATTACTTTTGCTTATATACTGAACTAAAGTCTCATATTTTCTCGATGTGGGACTGGGCCCGGGTCAAATCCCGAGTCTTTTTTGGAAAATCGGGTCGAGTCCCGATCACGAATCCGAAATAAGCCAAAGTAAACTGGCCCAAATGCCGCCAACTTGGGTAATCCACAAGCCCACCACAGGCCCCCAAAAGATCATGATTTGTTGGTGCAATTAGTAGTAGTACTTTGCCTTATAAACTGAACATAAGTCCCAAATCTCCTCGATGTGGGACTTCTGTTCAGTTTATAAGGCAAAGTACTACTACTAATTGCACCAACAAATCATGATCTTTTGGGGGCCTGTGGTGGGCTTGTGGATTACCCAAGTTGGTGGCATTTGGGCCAGTTTACTTTGGCTTATTTCGGATTCGTGATCGGGTCAAATCCCGAGTTTTTTTTCGAAAATCGGGTCGAGTCCCGATCACGAATCCGAAATAAGCCAAAGTAGATTGGCCCAAATGCCGCCAACTTGGGTAATCCACAAAACTGTAACATCCCAGATTTTCGGGATATTAATTCTAAATACAAAACTTAAATAAAATGAATTCTTTATTCAAATAAACCAAATATTTCACAAATTCAAAGCAGTGGTCAAATTCGATAATTCAAAATCATAAAAACGGAGACGCAACTCCATAAATCCAATCATTAATTGTCTAATAGATAATCAAATATCCAAATTTATTCTAATAATTCGACAAGTCTTTTCAATAAATGCATCCAAATCAGCAAGCAATAAATCCACAAGGTTCACATCCTTATTCTTATTAAGCTCCCAAAATCAGAACCTGAAATATTAGAAACGAATGAGCTACACAGCTCAGCAAGTACAAATTGACCAACTAATACTTTCAAAAATCAATGGGCGTTTTTAATAAAAAAAATTCAAAATCCAATATAAGTTTGCAAAACATATTCGAAAACAATTCCAACCCAAAGTTTTATATTTTCAGAATACAGAATTTAAAACAGAAACAGAAGTAGAAAATAGAAATAAAACGAAACGAAAATCGAAAATACCACAGTCTTGCTCTACGGCCACACTTTGCCAGTGACCGACATCTTATTCTTATTCTTATTCTTTTGTCACACTTTGCCAGTGACCGGCATCTAAAGTTCAATAATTACGCGCCCTTAATAGGTATCTAAAGTTGCACACTTGTGCGCCTACTAAGGGTATCTAAGGCTAGTTCCGGAACTATAGCGTAAATTACGAACGAGTTCGAAACGTAGAGACTGAGGATTCTAAAATCAAATACTTATATCTTATAAAGTTCGAAACAGAATTCTTATATCTTATACAAAAATCGAAAACGAAATCTTATATCTTATACAAAAATCAAAAATTTCATAATCAAAGAGTACTTTTTAAAATAAAAGTAAGTCAAAAGTACTTACCTCAAACTCAAAGTCGACACAAAATATCTAAATAACTGCACGAACAAATCCTAAAATAAATCATAAACGATAAAACAATCAATTATCAATTAGACAAGTTCAAAACATGTATTGTAATTAAATACTCGTTTAAATCATGTAACATGTAAATGCATACTACAATCATGCTTACTGTATTGATCTAATTTAAACAAATTATCACATAAAACAAACGATCAGACAATAATTTAATAGCCCGACTTTTCGGACTATTAATTCTAAATTCGAAACTAACATAAAATAGATTCTTTATTCAAATAAATCAAAATTAACGAAAGTCAAAGCAGCGGTCAAACTTGATCAAAAGGATTAAATTAGAGACGCAGCTCCACAAGTTAAATATTCAATAACAAGAATTAATCTAATAATGCGATAACTCCAATTCAACAATTGCAATAAATCACGTAGCACAAAATCCATAAGTTCACATCCCTTTTTCTCAATAAGCTTCCACAATATACGAACCTGAAATATCAGAAAAGAGTGAGCTACACAGCTCAGCAAGTAACAGATTGACTTACAAATATCCTCAAAATCAGTAGGCGTTTTAATAAAACATATTTTCTCAAAATAATAATAAGTTTGTAAAACATTTGCAAAAATAAATCCAACCCAAAGTATATATTTTCAAAAACCCAGAACTTAAAACAGAAACGAAAACAGAAAAACAGAAACAAAACGAAAATATAAATACCACAGTCTTGCTCTATGGCCACACTTTGCCAGTGACCGACATCTTATTCTTATTCTTATTCTTTCGCCACACTTTGCCAGTGACCGGCATCTAAAGTTCAATAATTACGCGCCCTTAATAGGTATCTAAAGTTGCACACTTGTGCGCCTACTAAGGGTATCTAAGGCTAGTTCCGGAACTATAGCGTAAATAACGAACGGGTTCGAAACGTAGAGACTCGGTCTAAAATCAAATACTTATATCTTATAAAGTTCGAAACAGAATTCTTATATCTTATACGAAAATCGAAATTCATAATATCAATATCTTTTCGAAGAATAAAAGTAAGTCAAAAGTACTTACCTCAAAACTAATTAAATCTGAAATAAAATCGACACACGAACTGATCCTAAATTTTAAGTAATACGGAGTAGTAAACAAGAGACAGTTAATAAATATTGTGACATGCAACAAACACTCACTTACAATCATATAGAAACTAGAGAAATTATACTCTAAATAAACTATACCAAACTTAGGAATTAGACGCACATTGTACAAACTGACCGTAACAAAACCATGCAAATCAAACAGGCAACCACTTAGTCATATAAAAAACAAACAAACGATCAGATGCTTAATCCAACAAATGTGGTCAAAATAAATAAACAAATGGGATTTAAATCTAGTACATGACTTAATTTAATTAGCATGTGTAAAAGAAAAGCTTCCTGACCATTTATACCATTAGCATGACATACATAATAATTAACTAATTGATTAAATAGAATCGACCATCTTTTTTTAATACATCAAATAGTCTTAAAACCTTGCATGCCTAACACAATCTTTAGCTTGTTAATTCACCGAAATCAGAATAATGTTAACAAAACCATGATAACAATAATATTAACAAATTCTAAATTAATATTATAACATTTAAACCTATAATTAATTATAAGCAAACTAACATATTAATCTTATATAAAAAAAACAGGTACCACAAAGCGTAATTAATGCGATGTATCAAAAACAGATACCAAAACTTTTAATGTTTTGGCTCTTATATAATAGAATAAATACGTACAAGTTATAATATATTAGTTTAACATAAAAAGTTCTAATATATTAGATGAATAAAGGATTTATTTTGAACAAGTATAAACAAAAAAATTGGTTTCAATTAAAAGGAAGAATAAAACTTTGATAAATGATCATCAATATAAAATTTTCATTTTATATACAAGAGCGGGCAAAATTTCTTAAGACTAACGCAAAGCCCAACTTAATATCGAGAGTAAGATAGCTTGACTGAAACTTTAAGTGCAACACAAAGCCCTTTTAATCAATATCTAAATAAAAAATAAATCAACAAAAACTTTATAAATATAAGTATTTTATTTTGATATAAAATAGAAAACAGATTTATAATTATTTATTTTAAAAAAATACTTTTTTTTCGCCCATGCGTAGCGGGCAAACATTCTAGTATATATATAGGCTACGTCTCAATAAGGAACTCTTTTAATCGAGTAACTGAGGAACTCAATATAAGCCCATGAATTAAAAACAATTGTAGGGTTGGATGTAAACCCATAAACCCACGTCCTGCATTCAACGTAGATGTTGTACTCATTTTTCAAGTTTAAACTGTAATTTTACCGAACATCATATTTTATTTTATTTAAAAATTTACTTTTCATAATTTTATTATTTTTACAGAATGGAATAATGAATTTGTAGGACACCGTTCTAAGTTTACAGAACATTGCAGAAGAGAGTTTTTACTTAATTTATTATAAAACTTCATTTTATTTACAGAACACAATTTTTCTAATTTTTTTATATATTGTATGTTCTGTATTTTAGTGCATGTTTTGTATTTTTTTATTATTATTTATGGTTTGTTCTGTATTGTTATTCAGTGTTCTATATTTGAAAAAAAAATTGTTCTGTATTTGAAAAACATATGTTCTTATATTTGAAAAACATGTACTTTAAAATTTTAATTCCAATTTTTTTATGTTTAAGTGATACATGCTTTAAATTTAATTCTCTATTTTATAATATAAATTAAATAATATGCAGTATATTAAAAAAAATTATAGAGAATATAAACATTTTATTTTAAAAAAACTACAAACAAAGAAAATAAAAAATTACAAACACATATATATTATATATAAATTATTACAACATAGAAAACTTACACGTGATATGAAAAAACTATGTAGTAGGCAGTTATAGGAGGTATTTATGCTATGCCCACGTAGTGTCTGTTTAGTTTGCTTCAATCTCGACTGTCTATTTAAATTAATCTAACAACTGTAAATAAAGTTACTTATTTACTCAAATAGGCAAGTTACCCATTGAGAATCACCCTATATATATATATATATATATATATATATATATATATATATATATATATATATATGCCATTATTTTAGAGAGTACCGAGTTATATAGAGTACAGAGGAGAATCCTCTCCATAAATCTCAGTCCTAGAATTAAAAACACATCCAACGGTCAATATTTTTCAACAATTAAAACTAAAATAATTAGACAAAATGGCTAACAGTTATAGATTAGTTTTTCTATACACACAATCAATTATCTCTCCGATGAACTCTTTCCGACTATCTTGTTCCGACGATCTCTCTCTGTATCGCGATTTCAACGAAAATTATCTCTTCTCAACGATCTCTCTCTCCCTCTCTCTTATTGTATCTCTCTCGTGCTCCACGCGGAATGTGTGGCCTCTTCGAATCAAGCTCAAATTCGTGATTCTATTGTTAATATTCAATATTCATCACGTTTCTACCTTCACCTTTCTTTCTTTTTCGTAATGATTGTTGAATTCATGTTCGTTTCAACAAATTAAACTTTTAATTTATCTATTAACATAATATTCTTGAGATTAGTTTCATACTGATTTGTATGCTTACTTGCGATAGACACTTCTTATTTGTTAATTTAGCATTTTTTTTGTTTTTATTAGAATCATTACAGTTGATTTATTATAAATAGTTTATTTTTCAATTTTAATATTGTCTCGATGTCAATTTGTTGTTAACATTTTGATTGTACAATGACAAAGAACTAACTTTTAAGGAGATCTTTTTTGATTCTATAATAGAATCAAAACAATATGTTTATTATATAATTATTTGCATTATATGTAATATTTTACAGTTTCTGATTCTACTATAGAATCTTGATATAACCGTCAATAATTTTATAATCTACATTTCTGATTCTAAAATAGAATAAAAAAATATATTTATTCTATAATTAGTTGTGTTAATAAATAATGCCCTACAATTTGATTATACTATAGAATGTTCTTCAGATGCTAATATGCAACTTGCTAGATCTTAGTTAATGTATGTTATTATTAAGGCAATTAGAATCTTTGTAAGAGGTTAATTTAATTTCCTTTTTGGGAGTGCAGAGCGTAGACATGAGATTATAAACTTATGTATTTTCCTTCGTGTATAATCTTATGTATTTAATTTGTGCTTCATTACTAGGTTTCATGTGTGGGATTAATTGTACAGACGAAGAAAGGTGTTTTTTTGAGTCTAATCTTGGAGATAATGTTTTGGTGGGAGGGCCTTTTTAGCTGGATTTTGAGGTTTGTAAGAAATGATGGCAATGTCCTACAAGGATGGGAAGGGAGTTATGGACAATGACAAGTATGTCCGATACACATCGGAGCAAGTTGAAGCCCTTGAGCGTGTTTATCATGAATGCCCAAAGCCCATTTCTATTCTTCGCCAACAGCTCATTAGGGATTGCCCAATACTGTCTAACATCGAGACCAAGCAGATCAAAGTGTGGTTTCAGAATCTAAGGTATAATTGATCCCCTTTTTTCATATCATCAGGGCATCTAATGTTTCCCTTTTTGTCAACAATGTTAAATTATTCAATTAATCAGTATATCATAATCATAAAGAGCAGTGTGTGATTAGAATATGGCTCTATGCTTTTACAAGAATGAAATCTTGTTGGTTAATAAGTTGTAATTTACATTATTGTTGATATTCAGATGCAGAGAGAGAAAAACAGAGGAAAGAGGCGTCACGACTTCAATCAGTTAACGGAAAGCTGAATGCTATGAACAAGCTCTTGATGGAAGAGAGTATTCAATTAAAAAACACACTTCTTGTTTAAACTATATAACCAAAGAAGTATTTAGTTAATTTTCTTAATTGTGATGGAGCATAATTTTTCTTTCTATAGTACATGTAAGATACATATAATGTTTTTTAAAGTTCGATTCTACTCTAGAACCATGTCAGTTTTTAGTTTATTTCCTTATTATAATGCAACTTACTTTTTGATTATACAGTAATACATGTAGTATTTTTTTTTAGTTTTGAGCAAAACTGGGAATAGATTTGTTATTTTAGGAGTATTGGTTTGTTTATCTCTGAATATTAGTCTGATATGTTTTTAAAAAAAAACACATCGATCAAGTGTCTAATTTCCTTATTATAAAGGTGAAAATTACGAGTAATATTTGGTGTTTTACCCATATTTCTTAAAATTTAAAATCCATTTTTTTAACTATATACATGATGCAAGATTACCATTGAATTTTATGAAGGTGATATTGGAAAAGAGACATAAGTTGACAATGATATTAAATGAGATAACTGTATCTTGTACAAAATCTGGGTTCAAATTTCAAGGAAATGGATTTGCCTTTGTGTGTAAATTTTCTTAATTGAATTTCATTAAATAAAAAAGATAAAATTCAATAAAATTAAGTTGGAAAGGGACAAAGATAATTTAAAGATATTTTTATACAAGCAACACAATCTATTTTCTTAGCAATGGGTACAAAATTGCCTAAATTTTATACTATGCTTTGTAGCAGCTTTCCAAAATTGTAACAAACAATAGCCAAGTTTAGCAAAAAGAACTAAGCTTTACGGTAAGCTCTAAATTCACAAAGTTATATTTTTGATTACTAAAGAAATCGGATAACTAATGAAATCTCAATGCTTTTGAACAAGACACTTGGCATGCGATCCTTGAGGTATTGTAATTGGTCTTTGAGACGAATAATATTTTCTGTACACCTCGCCAAACCGTGAAAGTTCCATTACCAGACATATTGTTCATCATCGTTGTACTCAGTTGTGACAACGACTTTCTCAACAACCAAATACGCAGAGTAGGTCATCAAGCAGGGCTGAAACATGGCAACAACTTTGTGACTTGATACAATAAAATAGCCATCAGATAATCTAGACACAAATTTAAGCAACATTTTTGATCCATATGAAAAAACAGGCCATTAGCATAATTGATTTCAATGTAGAATTTCATAAAAACTAACACTTCCTGGGTATCACAAACTTAACGGGCATAAATTTTAATGCCAATTCACAAAGATTAACTAATACAAATTTGGTTTAGTTCTGTTTCAGCACATTAAATATGAAAAAGCATCGATTCCAAGTAGATTTAGCTAGTACACACATAAAATTCAAATATGCCTTTATAGTGGAATAAAAAATTAGACACCACTACAAATATGCTTCTACACTGAATCAAAAACTACACACAACTACAAATACAAATATGCTTCCAGAGTAGAATCAAAATACACACGACTAAAAATACAAAAATATACGCATGACTACAAATATGCTTCTATAATAGAATCAAAAAATTCACATGACTACAACTTCAAATATGCTTCTTGAGTAGAATCAAAAACAACACCCGATAATAAATAAAAATAAAAATATGCTTCTACAATAGAATCAAAAACTGCACACAACTACAAATACAATATGCTTCTACAATAGAATAAAAAAATATACATGACTACAAGTACAAATATGTGGATATGACTGTCATATGCTTCAACAGTCGTAGATACAAAAACTACACACAACTAAAAATACATATAAATCATGCTTCTATTGTATCACACATATATCAAATTTCAGACCTCCAAATATATATAGATGAATTTATCAACAAGAGTTAACTGTCAAACCTAGTAAACTTTGGTTCTATTACATAACTACAAGTCTAGTATGCAATAATTAGCGAATAAATTTCAATTAGCTATTAAATTAACATTCTACTACAGAATCAAAATTGAAGCAAGAAAAGTTGTATAACAAACTATAAATTCATAACACACAAACACATAAAGTTGTATAAGTAGAGAAGGACAAGCTAGCTTGGTATACAGAATCAAAAACTATAAATGGGCATATATATAGTTAAAAAATTTGGTTCTATTACAGAACCTTAGTTTTACAACCAAATTTTGCAAAAATAAAATTATACATGCCTGTACTTTAGAAACACAGTTTTATCTAATTTTGTTTCTATTATAGAACCATAATTTATACCTTATGATTTAAACACAAAATTCTTTAACGTCAATTAGCTAATAAAGACCTAAATTAGTTCTGTTGCTCAATTTCAACTTCAAATTTTTTGGTTCTATTACGGAACCTTAATTTCGAAACAAAATTTTGGGAAAAAAATAAATTCATACATGAATCTACTCTAGAACCAGAATTTTACAAAACTGATTATATTACATAACCTTAATTTAAAAACAAAATTTTGGCAAAAAATAAACTCATACATGAATCCAGTCTAGAACTAGAATTTTATAGAACTGGTTCTATTACAGAACCACTTTTTATAACAGATGTAGTTACATATAAAATTAACTATAAACTCGTATTCTACTACAGAATCAAAGTTATAAGCAAGAAAAATTGACTAACATCAACAAATACCTACAGAATCAGATCTAGTTTAACATGAATATACATTTTTAAAAACAAAATCACCTAATAATACCTATTCTCCTCGGAAACATCTTAATCTCTACTTTTCTCTATTCGATTGAGATTAACTTTAATAAATAACAAAAAGAAAACTAGTTCAATTATGAATTCAAGTAAAAAAATGTAAAATCATTACCTTTTGGTTTTGTAATTGACGAGCAAAACTCAATTTGAAGATGAACGTGAATTTGAAGATGTTTCTGGTTGTTTATTGACTATTTTTTCGTTGAATGTGTGTGTATAGTGTGTGTATTGTTGTTTAGAGTGCGGCATGGTCGACGTGTGTTTGTTTTAACGATTTTTTATTTAGTTTATAAAATACCCTGACTTATAAAGTAAATTACAATTTCGCCATTAAATAATTGGATGGTTAAGATTGATTCTCTCCAATTCTCTATATAATGTGGTTCTCTCTAGAATATGACTCTATATATCATTCTCATCTTAATTTACTTATCATGGTTATTTAATTTGTTTGAAATACAAGATTTATTTTATTTAATACATACATAAATTACAGATTTTTTAAAACGATAAAATATTTACTAAAATTTCAGTCTTTTAATTTAGTGTCAATCAAAATTATACTAATATATATAACGAGCTATATTTCATATATATCAACTACAATCATAATATAATATATAGCTATGTATTACGTATTAATTTTCATATATATTTTTTAACTAATTAATGATAATTTTTAATTTAAAATCAATCACAATTATATTTTTATATATTGTTACATCTGTTCTTTGCACACCTATATAGAGCCATTTTCCAAAATTGCGTATTCATTATTGCTTTTTATACAAATATATTATTTTAATACACGAGTCTATTTTATCTATATTATATAGTATAATATTTTAATATCTCAAACTTCTGATCTACCATCATAATATGTAATCAATTTGAATAAATCTACAATTATTGAATTAAAAATTTTAAAATTACAAAAATATTTACCACACTATTCTAAATACACTTTCAAAATTCAAGTTATATAAACTTTAAAATTAATCAATTATAAAAAAAACTAGATTCAACCAATTTAAATATTAAAATGAATTTTAAACATATCTATACTATCTATATTATTATATAAAAATGAAACATTAAAAGTTTTGGTACCTGTGTTTTGGTACTTCGTGAATTTACTTATTTACCCTTCATTATAAAAAAAATACACCTAAAATAAAGAATAACATAATATAATTTATGGTTATCAATCGAGATATTATCTTTTATAAATACCTAAAAACATCAATCGTATTTCGTCAAAAAAAAACATCAATCGTATCATATCTTTCCATCATTAATATTTCCTTTTGAATTAAAACACGTTACCTTTTTAATTTAAAACAAATCTTACAATCATTAATATATACCCGAAAATATCACAACATAATTTTCAAGAAAAATATAACACCTAAAATAAATAATAACATAATATAATTAATGGTAATTAGTCGATTGCCTTTTTCATATTAATATAATAAAATTAATGGTAATCAGTCAATTATTTCATTATTAATAAAATATATTAAAAAACTATATACGTTGTTTATAATAAGGAAACATTAGTATAATCCGTAAATATGAGTACATTAAATTATATTAAATTAAAATTAATTAATTATATAATAACCAAAACATTAAAAATTTTGGTTCCTATATGTTTTTTGGTATATCGTGATTTTACTTATTTACCCTTCATTATAAAGAAATATATATATGATATCTATACTATTAAAACACCTAAAATAAATAATAAAGTAATATAATTAGTTGTAATTAGTCGATTGTCTTTTTCACATTTACTTTTAGTTAAAGATATTACCTTTTATAAACACCTAAAAACATCAATCATATCATATCTAGCAATATTTGATATATACCCAAAAATATAAAACCATATCATATAATCACTAACAAAATATAATAGAAATCCGTATATTACGAATAATAACCATTAGATTTTTAGTAGAAAATCAGAAGCGTTAGATCTAATGATTAAATTAATTTAATAAAATTTCAATGTTCGAATTCAATCAACGACATATTTATTTTAAAATATTATAATATAAGTTTTAAACCATGCATATTATTAATTGAATTTGTATAAAATTATTAATATTAATATTAAAATTAAATAAATATTATAAATAATGATTTTATAAAAATATATTTGTAACATAAAATAAAATTTATTACATATCAAAATAAATCCGTGCGTCGCACGGGTTATAAGCTAGTTATCTTTAAAATTTTACTTATCAATATCTTTCAGCAATAATTATTGGGATAAACAAATTGACCTGACAATATATTTAAATTACTCAAAATATTGAATGTGCTATCAAGTAGTATTAGACAATATTTTGCGTATAATTTATCAATCAAAAAATTAAAATTTATTTTAGAGTCAATGAAAATATTGTTAGTGAATATTTTCATGGTCAACTCAACACAAAATTTATTTTAAATAACTATTTTTTTGATAGATAATTAATTTACAACATCTAGAAATATAATCAAAATCTCAAATTTTACTTATAAATCACTATCCTTTATTATCATACCTGAGTCTACCATAGTACAGTTAATATGCAGTTAACCAATCAAAAAACTATGAATTATTTTATGAATCATAACATCAAATCTAATAATCTAGGTCGTCAGTTAATTGGGCTACTCCGACATGATCAACTATTAGGGGTACGAATTTAACGGCCTATATTGAAGGACGAATGAATTAATTATCACAATTAAGAAAAAGTGTCCGTCTCAATTGGGAGACCTCCGGCCAATCTCTTTATGCAATGTTCTAATCAAATTTATAACTAAGGTAATGGTGAATAGAATGAAGGGTATGCTTGATAATGTGGTTTCTGAATGTCAAAGTGCGTTTATTCCAGGAAGGCTTATCACAGATAATTTTATGGTTTCATACGAGATGATTCATTATTTGAAGAGGAAAAGACGAGGGAAGGATGGGTTTATGGCTCTAAAGATTGATATGAGCAAGGCTTATGACAGAATCGAGTGAGAGTATCTTCGTGAAATTCTCTGCAAGATGGGGTTTAATGGATGGTGGGTTCAGCTGATTATAAACTGCGTAAGTTCTGTTTCCTATCGAATTTTTCATGGCATACGAGAAATGGGTCCAATCATTCCAAGTAGAGGGCTGAGACAGGGGGATCCGTTGTCCCCTTACTTGTTTATTTTGTGTGCGGAGGGTTTGTCTGCCTTACTTCGGCATTATGAATCTCAGAAATGGATCCATGGGTTGAAAATCTGTCGTCAAGCTCCAAGTATTAGTCATATTTTCTTTGCTGATGATAGTTATCTGTTCTGTAAAGCTAATGAGGATGAAGCATGTAGAATGATGGAATTATTGCAGATTTTTGAGGAAGCTGCTGGTCAAAAGGTGAATCTTTCGAAATCCTCTGTTGTATTCAGTACAAATGTGTCAAATGAAAATAAGGGAAATATTTGTGAAACATTGCAAATGCACGAAGCTGAAGGAAATTGTACATATCTAGGATTACCTAATATGTTGGGGAGGAACAAGGTGAGTGTGCTAGGATTTCTAAAGGACAGGGTCAGGCAGAGGGTGCAAAGTTGGAAAGATAACTGGGTTTCGCAGGCAGGTCGTGAAGTTTTGATAAAATCTGTAGCTCAAGGCCTTCCTAGTTATGCAATGAGTGTTTTTCTTCTTCCCTTGGAAATTACGAAGGATATAGAAAGGAGTTTGTCAAGGTTCTGGTGGGGGGAGAAGTCGATCAATAAATCGGGTATACATTGGATGAATTGGCAGCGTATGAGTAGGCATAAATCTGCAGGGGGTTAGGGTTCAGAGATTTTAGGGATTTTAATCTAGCCCTATTAGGAAAACAAGGGTGGAGGTTTGTAACTAGACCTGGTGGGCTAGCTAGTAGAGTGTATAAGGCGCGTTACTTCCCGAAAGATAGTTTTTTTGACTCAAAACTGGGAGATAACCCTAGCTTCGTGTGGAAGAGTATCTGGGAAGCCAAGAAAGTAGTGATGGATGGTGCTAGGTGGAGACTGGGGGATGGAAAGGATATCAAAATCTGGGGTCAACCTTGGTTGAAAGATGAAGAAAATCCATATATTAGTTCAGAATGCCAGGGTTTTGAGTATGCTACTGTTTCGTCTTTAATGTGCACAGACAGTCGCCAATGGGATGTCGAGATTGTTAGAGATCTGTTTAATGATAGAGATCGGCAATGTATTCTGAATGTGACAATTGCAGAGGAGGGCGAGGTTGATTGTTTGTTCTGGGGAAAGGAAAGTTCGGGATTGTATACTGTGAAGAGTGCTTATCGAATGTTGCAAGCTCAAAAAGGTTTATAGAATATTTCTGATAATCAAAGCTTGTGGAGAACAGTGTGGCGTATTAAGGCTCCTCCTAAGCTTTTGAATATGATTTGGCGGGCTCTTTCGCAATGTCTGCCTACTAAAACTGTGCTATGGTCGAAGTATGTGCCAGTGGATGTTATGTGTCCTATTTGTAGTGGTGGAAATGAGACTGTCATGCATGCTCTTGTCGAGTGCCCTTTTGCAGCAAGCTGTTGGAGAAGTAGAGGGAGAGTGTGTAGGATTTCAGGTGATGATGGGTTTGCAGATTGGTTAGAAGAAATACTGGAGCGTAAAAAACCAGAAGAAAAAGCAGAGATTGTAACGCTGTGTTGGAATATTTGGAAGGCTAGAAACAACTTGGTTTGGAATAAGATCAAGAGTTCTGTGACTGGTGTAGTTGCGTCGACAAAGCAGTACCTTGCAGAGTGGTCGAATGCCTAGAAGAATACAACAAAGGCTCTATTTCAAGATATGGTGGAAGGAGATGGAGCAGTTAGCTGGGTTAAACCTCAACAGAATATAGTCAAGGTATCGGTAGATGTAGTGACATTCTCAGAATTCTCGTCGTTTGGAATTGGGTTAATAGCCAGGGATCACGCAGGTGGAGTGTTGGAGGGTCGATCGAAGTTGTTTCAGGGAGATAAAAGACCAGAATGGGCCGAAGCTGTGGCGATTAAAGAAGCGCTAAGCTGGGTAAAAGAGAAAGGATGGAAGAAGGTGGTTATTGAATCTGATTGCTTGGCTGTTATTCAAGCTATTAGGAGTAAGGTTGCTATGGTCTCCCCGTTTGGTCAGATTATATTGGAGTGTCGCAGGATGCTTCGTGAGTTAAACACTGAGTTGTTTTTTGTTAAACGAACTGCTAATATGGTAGCCCACTTGTTAGCTAGGGCATCATATTCTTTTCCAGTTCGAGTTTTCGATAGGAAGTCTGTTCCTATTGAGTTAAATTCTGTTTTGTTGGCAGATTTGGTTAATTAATAAATTCATTCCTTTGTCAAAAAAAAAGGTAATCGATTATTTATCATTAATTACATTATTTCATTATTTATTTTAATAATTAGGATAACCATATCGAAAATTAAATTGACAAATTTTGAATCTTTCGACTTTAGTATAATAGTATATATTTTAATAATAAGGATAACCAAATATGTAGTTAACTAATAAAAAAACTATGAATTATTTTAGTACCACTCAGAGTCCACTCCTATATTTTAGACCAATCATATCATATTAAGAATTTTCCTTATTTAACATTCTCATTCTACTTTACCAACCATGATTATTTTACAATTATAATTTAAAGTCAATAAAAATTTATTAACATATATCTATATAATACATTATTTTAATTAAATATATGCACATCCTAAATTTATTATTGCATACCCTATATCTTATTTTCCCTAAATTACCCTCACATCTGCACCACGGCGAGACTTCGTTTGCTTAACTAGAATAATTTGCCTGCATCACTCTTTGCTAGGGATGGCAGAAAAATCCGACCCGACGGATACCCGATCCGATTGGATCCGATCCGTTTGGGTCTACCCGAACCCGATTTTTTGCATTTGGATTTGGATCTTATTTTTGGATCCGAAAGAGTTTGGATCTGGATTTGGATCTTAGGGGATCCGATCCGAGACCGACTCGAAACCCGAAACCCGATAAAAACCTGATATATATATATATATATATATATATATATATATATATATATATATATATATATATAATTTTTACAATCATAAAAATATATGTATTACCCATCCAAGTATTCATGCTAACTATTTTTTTGGTGATATTACCTAATTTTTTAACAATTTGATTTTTCTATCTTTTTTAAGTAGTTTGTAGAATTAGGGAAAAATATCAAAGTCCTCATTTTCTACTTAAAAATGTATCAATATCATCATCAAAGAAATTTTTGACTCACTTAACTCACTAATTAATTAAAATTGTACACGCCGTTAAAGTCAAAGCTCTATTTAACAGTCAAGATCGTGACGTGGCTATCTTACACACCTGGACTGTGACCTGGCTATGTAAAAGACCTGTTTATGCTATGTGAAAGACCTGTTTGAATCTCTATCTCAATCTCCTTATTACGCATAAATATAGATGGAACAAGAAAACATCATAGCAAAAGATCAGTCATTTTCTTGAGTTAACCAGTTTCCAACAAAATAAGTTTAGGTGGCATATCTCTACAAAAGGTTGCCACAAATTACATAAGTTAAACAAGCACCTTCATGACTGACAAGTTCATGCTAAAAATTACATAAGCAGATTAGTAAAACAAGTTGACATTGAAAATTAGATAAGCAGATTAGGCTTCATCATCATCCAAAGAAATAGCCGTGTCTGGAGTGGTTTTGAACTTGAACTTAGTTTTCCTCCAAAGCCTGTCACTCCTCCTTGGTTGTACCTCCTCATCACTTTCACTTTCTGCAGTTTCCAAACTCTCATCTGCTTCATCTTCAGTTTCAACATCATCAATTTCTTTTGATTCATCATCAACATTTGCATCAGCTGTAATATTTTCAGGTTCTTTACTAAGAGGTGTTGCAGTTGCTGGAGGTCGTGGTGGTGTATCTGCAGTAGGAGTAAAACCTGGAATGGCATTATCGGGATGGAGTGCAAAGCCAGGTGTTGGCATGAACAACATTCTTTCTCTGCAACTCTCATTTACTTGAGCTGATTCTCTAATAACAATTCCAGGTTGTGCCTTTCTAATTGGTAGCTTGGCTTTGTTAGCCTTAGTTGCAGGCCTCCTGGGTTGTTGTGCACCCTCACCAGTACCCTCAGTGCCACCCTCAATAGTACCCTCATTGCCACCTTCATGTCCTCCCTCGTTAGTACCCTCATTGCCACCTTCATGTCCTCCCTCGTTAGTACCCTCATTTCCAGCTTGAGCACCATTTTTAGCAGCTGTTTCCTCTGCAACTCTCTTGGAACATGTAGGCCTCTTGTGTCCAGCAACCCCACAGTAACTACAATGTATGATCCTTCCAGCACTGTACCTCTGTACTCCAGGCACCTCAGGTTCTTTATGCACTTGTGTCTTGTTTTGATTACCTCCTTCCCATGCCTCTCTCCTCCTAAGTCTTTTCGGCCTCCCTCTCAAGGTCTTCGGCATATCTGGAGGCAACAATAACTCATAATCATGCATTTCCCAAAATTCCATGCCCCTTAAAGCTGGAATTGATGTGTTGTAAGCTTTCAGATAAGTCTCCTTCGAATAAAAGTGACTGACATAGTCTAGTGGTTGATCTCTTCTATCATGTATTGCAGCCACTGCATGTGAACAAGGTATTCCTACTAGATCCCACACCCTACAGTCACATATTCTTCTTTCAAGGTCAACAGTGACAGATTTTGTGCCATGCCTCACCTACAAGTAGTGTGAAAACAATTACATTTTAGGGACATAAACAAATACAAGTAACAATACTTTTTATCACATAAAGAAGTACAAGTACCATGTAATTTTTGTCACCATCCCAAGTGGCCTGCCATTTTCTGCTCCACTTCACAGACAAATCCAACCTTTCCCTTGCTTTAGGAGTTATCTGACTATGTCTTGCAGCCATTTTTTCTCTCCTCCTTCTTACCATTCTCATAAGCTTAAAGTGAATCTCTTGAAACATTGTCAACATTGGCATGAATCTAGGAAAAACAAAATACATAAATATATTATAACAAAATACCTAAATATATTATAACAAAATACATAAATTAATATCATGTATTACCTCTCATTTACAATCCAAGCATTGAATGCCTCTGACATGTTATTATCTGTGTTGTCACATTTGGATTCAGTAGGGAAAAAAGCTTTTGACCAGCAGTTGGGCTCCAACTTTGATAACCTTTTATAAACTGGCTTTGACAACCTAGATAAAGCTTTCATATGTCTCTGATGAGCTGGTTTATGGGTTGCACAAGCAGCAGCCCAAAAAGTTGTCTTCACTGGGCCTTGAGGATATCTGTAGGTTAAGAAAACTTGGTAAGAAAGATTTATAACACACTGACATAAATACATTTAAGGGAATATACCTAGACTTGATGTTGGCATAGAGATGTCTTGTGCACAGTCTATGCTCCACGTTTGGTAAGAAGCATTTAAGGGCATTATCTAACCCCTGACATAAATTAAAAAAAACAGAGATCAGCTCATATAATAAATGCATATATGATAAATGCACAAATATATTATAGTACATGTAGCTTTTCTGTAGAACCCCTTCCAAAGCAGCTTTTCTAACCCTTGAGCACTTAATCCTTGGCACCTCAACCTCAAGTTCTTGTCTAATAACTTCTTGCATTTCCTTCACTTTCCACTGAGGGTTTTGCCTGATCCTTTCACCGTATTTCTCTGTCAAGTATTTCACACTTACAAGATTATTCTGATAGGGTTTGGTACAGAGGTGATCATCAAGCATGACTTTGATTTGAGCTTCGTCTGAGCCCTTTATCTTGCTACACCATATATAGAACCTACAACCTGGTTCACAACCAACCTGAATTCTATCATTATCATTTGTAATAAAATGAACCTTTCTTCGCTCCTTGATTCCATATTCTTTAACTGCAGATCTAAACTCCTCCATTGAAGAAAACTTCTCTCCAATCTCAAACTTAATACTATCATTTCTATTAGGATTAAACACTTTAAGTTTCTTCTTTCTTTTGTTACCAGGGGGCATTGGCAAATATCCTTGTTGTAAGAATTCATCCCCACTTGATTCATCCTCACTCCTAAGTTCATCACTATCAAATTTATACTCATCATCTGAGTCCCCTTCTTCTTCAATCCTTTGACTCTTAAAAAGCTGAGATTTATCAATTTCACTATCAGTTTCATGCTCACTGATTTCCATCTCACTCTCTAACTCATAATCAGGGTCCTCATCAATCTCATCGCTCCCAAACATCTCATCAATCTCCCTATCAATATCACTCTCAGTAACAGCCGCTTTCTCATTAACAACATCACCACTAGCACAATCAGATTTCTTTACATGATCAACAAACAACTTAATTTCTTTATATGGCAAGCAAGCATTTATCATACTCCTAATAGAGTCATCATCATAACATATCCTTACACCCTTTTTAAATGTATGACCATCAGTTTGATAGTACAAAACATCCGTTTTAGCATAATTAAACTCATCAGCATATTCTTGCAATTCAAGGGTAGACAACTTATCAGTATCAACATCTCTAATAATGTCAACCCTACCATGTTTGTACAGAGATTTACCTCTGTCAACAGCAAACTCACCATGGTGATGCAATCGAATTGACACAATAGTCGACATTCTGCACATAAATTAGGGTTCCTAATTAGGTTCCTAATCAAAAAGACATAAAACACACATGTATATACGATTATGCACCTATATATGCATAAAAAATATAGATTTCATACCTCATACGATTAGCAGAGTGTTAACTTCAATACAAAACTTCCATTCTTGCAAGCAAACTCCCTTTCAATACCTCATCGATCGTGTTAGTGCGGCTCGTAATTAGGGTTCGTGTTTTCCCCCTTTCTCAAGCTGCGCCTCACTCTTACTCTTATCTTATCGTTGTGTTTATTTCTTTAATCGTTTTGTTATTAATAACCCTAATTGTCATGCCCTGTCAACAACCAACGTGGATCAACGTAGGAAATCAACGTGGATTCTAGTCAGCAATTAACGGACTTATGGACAGAAAACGTTTGATTTGACTACAGATGGCTTTGACTTTAACGGCGTGTACAATTTTAATTAATTAGTGACTTAAGTGAGTCAAAGATTTCTTTGATGATGATATTGATACATTTTTAAGTAGAAAATGAGGACTTTGATATTTTTCGCTGTAGAATTACTTGATAAATTAAATAAAATTAGAAAAAAAGTCAAAATTTGATTTAAATATTCATACACAACCAAGTAGTCATACTAACTAATTTTGTAACAAATTTTACCTTACTTCCACTAATTTTCTTATAATTTGATTTTCTCAGCCCTTACTATTGATAATTGTACAACTAATGACGCGATGGTTGAAGCTTTATTGGGCAAGCTAGACGGTCCTGAACTTTTGGCAGGTGGGAGTTTATTTAACATGCGATGTGCTGCGCATACTCTAAATCTTATTGTTAAGGATGGAATGGAAGTGATTAAAGTTGGAGTTGAAAAAATCTGAGAGTTTGTATCTTATTGGACAGCTACATCAAAAAGGGAGGAAAAATTTGAAGAAACAGCCTGGCAATTGCGTTGTACAAGTACCAAAAAATTGGGACTTGATTGTGCAACTAGGTGGAATTCGACTTATTTGATGATTGAAACAACATTATTGTATAAAGATGTATTCGGTTGATTAGGCACTAGGGAGTGTCAGTATCAGAAATTTATGCCTTCCAGAGAAGATTGGGAATTTGCTCAAGATATGTGTGGGAGATTGAAATTTTTTTACAAGGCCACGGAGATTTTTTCTGGTACGAGATATCCTACAACTAATACTTGTTTTATCAATATTTGTGAAATTCGACTAGCAATTGAAGACTGGCGTAAGAGTTCAACTTTTGTAATCCAAACAATGGTTGAAAAAATGTTGATAAAGTTTGAGAAATATTGGGATGTGATGCATGGTGTTGTGGGTGTAGCTGCTGTATTGGATCCAAGATACAAGTTGGAGGTACTAGAGTTCTATTTTGACATGATTTTTGGTGAATACTCGTAAGTCAAAATTGAAGATGTTCGCACTCTTTGTTATGATTTACTTAAAGAGTACCATCAAAAACTTGTACATGATAGCGAGGGAATCAGTGAATCTCATTCAACAGGCCCTGTTTCTAATTTTGAAGGTGTATTGCTATAACATCCAAGCCCATAACCGAATGCATACCAGACCTAACAACCCACCACAGGTCAGTCCAAAAATGCTAGCAAATTGGTACACATTAGTTATTGACTTGTATCTATAAAGGTCCCAAATACTCTTATTCTAATCGATGTGGGATGTTACAAACACTCCCTCTTATAGGGTCGACGTCCTCGTCGAGCCCACACACAAACTTACTAAACCCGGGCAGTGCCTCTGCATTTTCGGCCGGGCAAAGCTCTGATACCATATGTGACAACCCGGGTCAAATCCCGAGCCTTTTTCGAAAATCGGGTCAAGTCCCGATTCCGAATCCGAAATAAGCCAAAGTAAACTGGCCCAAATGCAGCCAACTTGGGTAATCCACAAGCCCACCACAGGCCCCCAAAAGATCATGATTTGTTGGTGCACTTAGTAGTATTACTTTTGCTTATATACTGAACTAAAGTCTCATATTTTCTCGATGTGGGACTGGGCCCGGGTCAAATCCCGAGTCTTTTTTGGAAAATCGGGTCGAGTCCCGATCACGAATCCGAAATAAGCCAAAGTAAACTGGCCCAAATGCCGCCAACTTGGGTAATCCACAAGCCCACCACAGGCCCCCAAAAGATCATGATTTGTTGGTGCAATTAGTAGTAGTACTTTGCCTTATAAACTGAACATAAGTCCCAAATCTCCTCGATGTGGGACTTCTGTTCAGTTTATAAGGCAAAGTACTACTACTAATTGCACCAACAAATCATGATCTTTTGGGGGCCTGTGGTGGGCTTGTGGATTACCCAAGTTGGTGGCATTTGGGCCAGTTTACTTTGGCTTATTTCGGATTCGTGATCGGGTCAAATCCCGAGTTTTTTTTCGAAAATCGGGTCGAGTCCCGATCACGAATCCGAAATAAGCCAAAGTAGATTGGCCCAAATGCCGCCAACTTGGGTAATCCACAAAACTGTAACATCCCAGATTTTCGGGATATTAATTCTAAATACAAAACTTAAATAAAATGAATTCTTTATTCAAATAAACCAAATATTTCACAAATTCAAAGCAGTGGTCAAATTCGATAATTCAAAATCATAAAAACGGAGACGCAACTCCATAAATCCAATCATTAATTGTCTAATAGATAATCAAATATCCAAATTTATTCTAATAATTCGACAAGTCTTTTCAATAAATGCATCCAAATCAGCAAGCAATAAATCCACAAGGTTCACATCCTTATTCTTATTAAGCTCCCAAAATCAGAACCTGAAATATTAGAAACGAATGAGCTACACAGCTCAGCAAGTACAAATTGACCAACTAATACTTTCAAAAATCAATGGGCGTTTTTAATAAAAAAAATTCAAAATCCAATATAAGTTTGCAAAACATATTCGAAAACAATTCCAACCCAAAGTTTTATATTTTCAGAATACAGAATTTAAAACAGAAACAGAAGTAGAAAATAGAAATAAAACGAAACGAAAATCGAAAATACCACAGTCTTGCTCTACGGCCACACTTTGCCAGTGACCGACATCTTATTCTTATTCTTATTCTTTCGCCACACTTTGCCAGTGACCGGCATCTAAAGTTCAATAATTACGCGCCCTTAATAGGTATCTAAAGTTGCACACTTGTGCGCCTACTAAGGGTATCTAAGGCTAGTTCCGGAACTATAGCGTAAATTACGAACGAGTTCGAAACGTAGAGACTGGGGATTCTAAAATCAAATACTTATATCTTATAAAGTTCGAAACAGAATTCTTATATCTTATACAAAAATCGAAAACGAAATCTTATATCTTATACAAAAATCAAAAATTTCATAATCAAAGAGTACTTTTTAAAATAAAAGTAAGTCAAAAGTACTTACCTCAAACTCAAAGTCGACACAAAATATCTAAATAACTGCACGAACAAATCCTAAAATAAATCATAAACGATAAAACAATCAATTATCAATTAGACAAGTTCAAAACATGTATTGTAATTAAATACTCGTTTAAATCATGTAACAGGTAAATGCATACTACAATCATGCTTACTGTATTGATCTAATTTAAACAAATTATCACATAAAACAAACGGTCAGACAATAATTTAATAGCCCGACTTTTCGGACTATTAATTCTAAATTCGAAACTAACATAAAATAGATTCTTTATTCAAATAAATCAAAATTAACGAAAGTCAAAGCAGCGGTCAAACTTGATCAAAAGGATTAAATTAGAGACGCAGCTCCACAAGTTAAATATTCAATAACAAGAATTAATCTAATAATGCGATAACTCCAATTCAACAATTGCAATAAATCACGTAGCACAAAATCCATAAGTTCACATCCCTTTTTCTCAATAAGCTTCCACAATATACGAACCTGAAATATCAGAAAAGAGTGAGCTACACAGCTCAGCAAGTAACAGATTGACTTACAAATATCCTCAAAATCAGTAGGCGTTTTAATAAAACATATTTTCTCAAAATAATAATAAGTTTGTAAAACATTTGCAAAAATAAATCCAACCCAAAGTATATATTTTCAAAAACCCAGAACTTAAAACAGAAACGAAAACAGAAAAACAGAAACAAAACGAAAATATAAATACCACAGTCTTGCTCTATGGCCACACTTTGCCAGTGACCGACATCTTATTCTTATTCTTATTCTTTCGCCACACTTTGCCAGTGACCGGCATCTAAAGTTCAATAATTACGCGCCCTTAATAGGTATCTAAAGTTGCACACTTGTGCGCCTACTAAGGGTATCTAAGGCTAGTTCCGGAACTATAGCGTAAATAACGAACGGGTTCGAAACGTAGAGACTCGGTCTAAAATCAAATACTTATATCTTATAAAGTTCGAAACAGAATTCTTATATCTTATACGAAAATCGAAATTCATAATATCAATATCTTTTCGAAGAATAAAAGTAAGTCAAAAGTACTTACCTCAAAACTAATTAAATCTGAAATAAAATCGACACACGAACTGATCCTAAATTTTAAGTAATACGGAGTAGTAAACAAGAGACAGTTAATAAATATTGTGACATGCAACAAACACTCACTTACAATCATATAGAAACTAGAGAAATTATACTCTAAATAAACTATACCAAACTTAGGAATTAGACGCACATTGTACAAACTGACCGTAACAAAACCATGCAAATCAAACAGGCAACCACTTAGTCATATAAAAAACAAACAAACGATCAGATGCTTAATCCAACAAATGTGGTCAAAATAAATAAACAAATGGGATTTAAATCTAGTACATGACTTAATTTAATTAGCATGTGTAAAAGAAAAGCTTCCTGACCATTTATACCATTAGCATGACATACATAATAATTAACTAATTGATTAAATAGAATCGACCATCTTTTTTTAATACATCAAATAGTCTTAAAACCTTGCATGCCTAACACAATCTTTAGCTTGTTAATTCACCGAAATCAGAATAATGTTAACAAAACCATGATAACAATAATATTAACAAATTCTAAATTAATATTATAACATTTAAACCTATAATTAATTATAAGCAAACTAACATATTAATCTTGTATGATAACTAACAAAATTCTTAAACTTCAAACTTCAGCAATAATCTGATTACGAACAAACAATTAAAATCATATAACAAACATAATTAATAGACCTAAATGTGTGGGAAATATTATTAAAATGATATATCATGCTAGAAGTCATGTCTAGCACAA
This sequence comes from Kitagawia praeruptora, assembly GCA_037693485.1. Classification (NCBI taxonomy): domain Eukaryota; kingdom Viridiplantae; phylum Streptophyta; class Magnoliopsida; order Apiales; family Apiaceae; genus Kitagawia; species Kitagawia praeruptora. Next base: position 22,686,286 of record CM075350.1, on the reverse strand, counting down.
AAAGTAGACATACAGTTATTTCACTTTTCTTCTTGTAAAAATAATTACAATAGATTACATTCACATGTACGCAACAACCACACATGGATATTCATATAAAATTTTAGCAGCTAGCATATAAATCAATTAATAAACAAAGCATGAGTTCGTAAGAGTATAAAACATGGCGTACCTTTGGCGAATGAAAATCTGTACAACTTATTTCAATGTCTAAATGGGTTCTTATATAGATGCACAAAACCTAATTTTAAAATAGGAAATTCTAAAACTTGCCTCTAAAACTTTTACAACCTCTGCAAGTAATTCCAAAAATATAAATATTCTATCACACACAATTAACATAAATAAAAAGATATTGATTTTCAAAAATATTTTAACGCTTCTTTCCATAAATAATTATTCTTATCTTAAATCAGATAACTTGCACGAAAATAATTCTAGAATGTTCTAATTAATAAAATAAATAAAAACTCATCTAATAACTAATTAAAAATTAAATAAAAATTTACGGGATTTTACATACTACCCTCCTTAAAAAGAATTTGGTCCCCAAATTCTCAAACTCCTATACTCCAAAAATTCGTGACACATCTAATCTAAACCTCTACTCCTAAACGATAGTCTATAGGATCACATCCTAGGGAATGTACTAGTCCCATACTTAATACACTCCGAAGGACAGCCGGCTCTGATACCATTTATAACATCCAAGCCCATAACCGAATGCATACCGGACCCAACAACCCACCACAGGTCAGTCCATAAATGCTAGCAAATTGGTACACATTAGTTATTGACTTGTATCTATAAAGGTCCCAAATACTCTTATTCTAATCGATGTGGGATGTTACAATCGCGGTATGAGTTGTTCATAAACAACAAGAAGCGTAAAAAAGTTGACTTTATTAAATCTGAGTTGGATCATTATTTGGAGGAGGATGTGTTGCCAAAAACTGATGGATTTGATGTATTAACTTGGTGAAGGTCAACGCGACAAAGTACCCAACTTTGCAGCACATGGCTCGAGACTTTTTGGCAATCCCAGCATCTACAGTTGCGTCGGAGTCAGCCTTTAGCACTGGTGGAAGGGTGGTGAGTCCACATCGCAACCGACTTCATCCTAACACAATAGAAGCACTGATGTGTGCCCAGAACTGGTTGTGGGCTACTGAATTAAATGGTAACATATTTTATCACCAGAGATAAACACACACACACACACACTCTATACTTGTAAATTGCTTGTCCTGCTATACTTGTAAATTGCTTGTCCTTAACATTATGTTTTGCATATTTTATTTTAGGAGGGGCATCATCAGGATATGCCACCATATACAAAGATCTAGAGTTAGAGGACTCGTGTATCACTCGTGAGGTAATTATATCAAATAAAAGTTAGTAATTAGTCTTTTGTTTATGATGCACATGGAACTATTTTTTTTATCTATTTTGTATGATCTGTTCAGTTATAAAAAGGATATTAAGGTTCGGTGAAGAATCTTCCTTCATGTTGGAAAGTTTAAGGTATTTGTTTTTTACTTAGCTTTGTGTCAACAAGTAAAAAAATTGTAATTATATTGCCTATTAGTTCATTGCATGATGACTTGTACTGTTGTACATTTTTTGTCAAATTTTTGCAGTTGGTAGCAAACTTCATCATCAAATGTTCTCATTATCCAAGGGATCAAGTGAGATATGGCTGGGAATTCAGGAATGTTTGTAATTTAGTTAATGGACTGAATTTGCACTAGAAGAGCTTTTTAATCAATTGTATCCTGGACCTTTTTAATGTTTGTGATGTTTGTGGACCTTTTTAATGTTTGTAATTGCTCATGGTGAAGTTTGTCATTGTACCAAGCCCTTTAAAATCTTATTTTAATTGCTGGATTTTTAGTTTTTGACAATTTCTAGCAAGACATTATGAGTAAATTGTAAAAATCACATGTTTATTACTTAATAATATCGGGATTATGTCTTGTACAGGAGTCTCAGTCTAAGGGTACTCCTATCGATTGGTTGGATGTGTATATGGAAACTCGTGATGGTTTGCCCGATGCTGTCAATATAGCGGTAATAAATTTTAATGGTTTATGTTTTACATTAATGTACAGATGCGTGTGCGTGTGTTACACACAAAAGCACCAATTTTTCTACTTCAAGCAGAACAGAATAACCTGACAAATCAACAAATTTGGCATCAATTTCTTCTTTCATGTTATATTTCTTACTTTCAATTTATTCCTTACCCTAGCATACTATATATTGTTGTCAGGGGAGTGCAAATAAAAAAGAAGCATATTAACAGCCCAACTTGTTTTTCCGATAAAGCAGCCCAAATTTTTATATACCACCTCCTCTAATCATAAGTATAACTTATGATTGCTTTAGATTAATATCAGTATCACTTTATTAATGCATACTTTATGTTATATTTTTAGCAATTTGTATCTAACTATTTAATTATTAATGTAATGACAGAATACTTATCGTAGTTTACTTGACGAGAAATATCCTGAGGGCACTGATCGTCCACAGATTGATCAGGAGTTGTGGGAGAGAGCGTCTATTGTCAAGAAGAATTATGTGAAAGGGCAAAGACAAAAACGTCGCTCATCCATCTATGGCTCCACATGCAGCACACAATCTTCACAATCATCGACCCAGCCATCTGTTCAAACTCCGGCTGACTGTGTGAAATCTATATGTCAGAATCGCGAGCTTCTTCTTCAACTGGCAGGCCATTTGGGGGCTATGGATCCCGAGGAGCTGGCTCGTGCAGTAGCGGCGGCATCACAGCAGCATCAGGGTGACGATGAGGTATTGTATTTAGTAAAGCTACCTGAATTTATGTTCTTTATTTTCTTGAATGGAGTAGTTAATTTGTTACACATAGTCATATAAATACCATGTATAAGTAATATTCTTTTTTTCTTTTGTTACTTTTAGGGATCACATGATGATCGTGATGACGAGTTTGGCGGATCTTCATAGAATGTCTTGTCAGTTATCACAGTAATTTTCCGTTGTATTAGTACTTGGTTGCATTTATGATTTCGTACTACTGTACTTTAGTACTTGGAAGATACTCAAATTATGGTTGACTTGTTCGTTTTTAAGATTATGTAAAATATTTGAACTTTTATATTAATCATATTTGCTAATTTGGATTCGAGCAAATGTTTTATAATGTTTATAATAGGTGTTGCCAAATTAGATGGTTGTATTGTTGCTATTGTTTTGGAAACAGGTATAAAACAAAAAAATCAAAATTTTGAAAAATCGTTACCACCGACCGATTTCAGTATCTAAAATTTGTCGCACAAAATAATACTTTTAGTGACCGAAAACTGGTAGTTAAAGACCGTCGCAACAATTAGCGACCGAATTTTGTAGCTACAATTAGTCGCAAGAAATATTAATTTTAGTGACAGAATTTTTGTAGCTAAATTTAGTAGCAAACATTAGCGACGGATAACAGTAGCAAATGTTTGTCGCAATAAATACTACCTTTAGCGACCGAAACGCCGTAGCAAAATATAGTAGCAATCTATAGCGACTGCGGCTGGTAGCTAATGTAGTCGCTATAGTTAGTTACAATAATCTGTAGCAAAATATAGTCACAAATAATAGCGACCGCATTCCGTCGCTGATTTAGTCGCGGACACGTGGATTTTGACCCTACTGATGCTGACTCATCTTTGCGACCGGTCGGTCGCCAACGGCCGTCGCTAAGTAAGCGGTCGCGAAAAGCCGTCGCAGAGTGCCTTCTTGCGACCAATTTTTCTACTACTACTGTTAGCGACCGTCTGCGGTCGCTGATGCCTATCAGCTACAGAGTGTGGTCGCTGATACGCGGTCGCTGAAAGCAATTTTTCTTGTAGTGGCATAAGTGTTCTGATGGATATTGTCATAGAAGTAATTCGGGTTTCGGGTCTAGGATCTCGGGTAAAAATCCAATATAATCCAAATTTTCGGGTTTCGGGTAAAATCCGATCCGATCCGAAATCCATCTGATCGGATTCGGGTCTCAAGTTTCAGATTTTTTCCGGGTCCGGGTCGGGTTCGGGTATTGTTAAAAAAATCGGGTTTGGATTTGGATATTGAAAAACCCGGTCCGATCCGACCCGTTGCCATCCCTACTCTTTGCTACTCTATGCTGTAATATAATTATTCGAAAGCCAAATTAATATATTATTTATGTTTTTTACGTCTCTTTCCTACTAACATAGTAGTAGATATTATTAATTTTATAATATATTAAGAAAAATAAATAATTTACATGTTCGTTTTCTTAATTTAAGAATATTAATAATTTTAAGTTATCTATGATCTATATTAATAAATAAAACCACGTTTTAATGTTTTTTGCAAAAAAAAAAAACCACGTTTTAATGTAACGTCATAATACCAAGTGCTAAAGTACCAAATTTGGTTATCATTAAACTTGAGTTAGATTCTCTATAAATACATAATTATATATGACCTATTTATTTAATTTATTTATTTGGTTTCATCCCGAATTCGTTTTCCCCGCTATAACTACATGATTAAATTATATATTTACTTATTATACATTTTCATTATAATTTTAGGTACAATTATCTACAAGTACGTACATATTCAAATAATACTTAAAAATCAAAAAATATTCTCAGTAATATGATGTTTAATATTTTAATGTTGAGCTTCGCAATAATGTTAATAATAGTATTTTTGGGTTGTAATTTTATTTCAATTAAAGAAAATAAGAATTGATTCAAAATGTATTTTTGTACTAAAATTCTATTAAAAATAACGGCACAACCAAATCTAATGGTATAAATGATATATGTATGCAAATTATTGTAAAAGAAAAGTTTAAAAAGTTTGTTATTTAAATATATACAATTATAAATTCAAAATCTGAAAAGTTTAGAAGTTACACAAATTGATAGAATAATTAGGCCCTAACTCACCCTCCGTGGACGAACCTTGCGGAGGAACCCTTAGGTTTTCGGGGCATTGGACTCTCACCAATGTTTGCGTTACTCCCCTATCAAGCAAGAAAGAAGCGGCCCTTCCCACGGCGGAGTCAACATTGACTCGGCACCTAAAGCGCACTATACTCCGCTTCAATAAATGAGAGTTTTTGGTGAAATCGGTGAACCGCGCGAGCTGGTTAGATGCGTGGGACAGAGGGCTCGTAGTACTGCAATATTCGCCTATTTAGATCAAAAATTTCACTTCGAATTTCGAACCTCAACAATTTTTCCGATTCGACGGTTCGATCTATGATTTATCATTCATGGACATTGACAAGATCGTTATCTTCTCCTTTCATTCTCAAAAGAAGAGTTTGATCCTGGCTCAGAAGGGTTGTCACTGCGAAGCTATAGTTAAGGTGCACGGGGTGTAAAAGAAAGAAAGAAGACAGAACAGAACTATGTAATCATCATTTTCTTAAGATATAAATTAGACCAAGAGGATGCACCAACAATCAACCAGGGGTAATTTAGAGAAAATATAATATAGGTGTGTAACAATAATTTTTAGATGTACATATATTATTATCTATTTTAAATCAAAAATTATTTACTAAAATATAACCAAATTTATTTGAAATCAATCTTGATATACTATTACATATTAAAAATTAGTTTTCATAATTAAACATTCATAAATCAATCATTCTTTTAATATAAATTCAATCACAATTATATTACTATACATTACAATTTTTTTTCGTAATATGTATTAATACTGTTTTAAAAGCACAAAAAATATATTCATAAATTGTAGTAATATGTATTTAGTATTATAAACAAGCTAATACTACATTTATTTTAATTATTTAAAATATTATATATAAGTTATAAGATTGGTATCATTGTTTGGAGAATAAATTTACAATTAAAAATTAAAACTTTTTGTGGAAAAATGATTTTGACAAAAAATATAGAAAACGAATTAGGTTTTCTTCATCCTTACTTCCCGTAGCCAGCTCCAACAATTCTACGACTAACAGAAAATGTCATCATCTATCCTTTCGACATTATATCGATTTGTCCACATTATTAGATGTACTTATAAATAAATACTATTGTTTATATTTTAATTTGTCTATTTCATCATCCAAAACTTACCTAAATGATAACTAAAATATGTATTGTACCGTTGTCCATATTTCTAGAGGTGTCAATGCCTCTAAAAGATTAATTTCTTAGTTCATCCAAAGGAGAATTTCCGTCGACACCTGGAAGTTGATTCTTGAGGAAAATACAGAAGTCACATTCAGCGAATACATTAGTAATTTCTTTTCTTCAATACCTCAATCAAAAAATTCTGTCCATTATCAACTTAGTTGCCAATTAATTGAGTTAATGTTATATATATTACTACCTTGGTAATTAAAAGGTACATCATGGATGACTAGAACCATACAGAAGGCATCTTGGCTCCACATAAATCAGTCACCAATGGTTGGGAAATAATCTTAAAATCATTAATTATAATTTATTTTGAACCATTTTTTTTCATATAATTATCATTTAAAATCAAACACATTCATTTTTCTAAAATATTATTTTAAATTTGATCTTCAATTTTTTTCGTGGTTTCCTATTAATTAAAAAATAATTGATTAGTAAGTCTATATTAAAATAAATATTAATTAGATGTTTAAATAGTTCAATATATAATTTATAATTATCTTTTAAAATCAGAACTATCCATATTTTTTTCATTATTCGCATTTTAAATATTTGTCCTTTAAATTTTATTTGTGGTTTACCATTAATTGAAAAAATCCTAAAATGTAAATACAATTATTTAGTAAGTCAATGTTAAATTTAATATATAATAATATGTAAAATTAGTTAATTATATGTTAATTTGATGTGATATATGTACATAAAATATTGATTTCATTGGCATAAATTATTTTAATATTTCAATGTTTATATATTTTATTTTCATGTCTCATATTCTTCTACACTTCTAACCTTTTTCACCTTCATATTTTACAAACTACTGAATAATTGAAGGACGAGTATTATAAAATAACCTTAAAAACAAACTCGGCAAAAAAATCACAAACGTCGTGAAATTAGTGTTGACGTCGAAGAAGATGAATGGAAAGGCTACAATGTTGAAGAAGCGTGCTTCGGTGGAGAGTCAATAAAATCATGTCAACATAAATAGATCGGGAAAAATGGGTGAAGTGACAATAAAATTAATTTTCCATGAGTTTGTCGAAAAAGATGAAGTTAAGCGGAAAAAATGTTACTTCTAAAAGTGCAATCTTTAAAAATTTATTAATAAATATCTATCTAACAAATAGACCAACAATGCACAATTATATTATAAAATGGTTAACTATAACTAACTTAATTTTTAAACTTAAAATTTTATATAACTTTTATATTTAAATGACTATTTTTTTATAATTTATTTGACCTAAATTTAGGTATTAATACAATTCGTATTAACTAGGTATATTTACTTTTGTGTTTAAAATTTTATAGTTCTAACACTATTTTTATTTTTAGCACTAGCAACGAGCTGTTTCAATACAGTAAAATTTCGATTTTACTATACTTGACTTATATGAGAATATTCATTTGTCATGAGTTCAAAAATTTCGAGACTTATGCCTTGAGATTCACTATATCAATCATTCGATCAATATCCTATTTCTTATTATTGTCCTTAATATAATATCTACATTGCACAAGGAAATAAAAAAAATACAACGATGCCTTTAATATTTTTGAGACTTTTCTTGAATTCAAACGAAGATTTTTATGAAATTAAAAAAGAAAAGGCTGAATAAAAAACTGGAGGTAATCTATGTGCAGCATAGCGTGACCATTCACCAGCCTCCAAAGGCATTAAACTCATTCAACATGGTAAGATGTCTAATTAGAAAGAAGTATAGCATGATCATTCAGCAGCCTCCAAAATATTGCTCACTTCCTGTTTTATTTGCGTTTATAAAAGTAATAATATGGATTTGATTAATTTTCTATTATTAATTATATCTTTATTGTTATGGATGATACATAAGTGATTATATTGAACCGAACTTTCTGTGAAAATGGCATAAAATGTCGTAAAACTATTTGGAAAAAACAGAAGAGAATAAGGAAATCGATATGTATCTCAGGTGAGATGTATCTCCTGTAACTTTTCTCATATATCAAATGAATGTATTTTTATACTAATCTTTTCTTATATACACAATTTTTCAAATTTTATAATACACGTTCATACAGTTACACGTAATTTAAGGAAATTAGTTCGTTGAGATACATATTAAGTTCTTTTTTCTCAAAATAAAATATAACAAAATAATTTATATTTGTATATATATATATATATATATATATGTTTTTGTTACTATTTTAAAATTTTGAAATTGTGTTTTCGGTGCGTAGCACGGGTAAAATGCTATACTTTATAATATCTTTTATTCAATTATTTTGGAGAAATTCCCATATCATTATCGGAGAGGGCGAGAGTCCATGAAAGGGCGAGTTATAAGAGTATTGGGTCCAGTGATGGCCTAGGCCAAAGTTCGTCTAAGGTGATTATTTCAGAGGACGAGATCTCCATAATTAGTCCATGGGCGAGATCCGGTGAGACCCAAAAATATATAAGGCTATTTTTGAGTATAACAGACCCTAGGATGAGCATCGGGTGGTTTGGGCGGTTTAGGACCGCCAAACCAACCAAACCATAAATTTCGGGTTTTTAATTTTTCAAACCATAACCAAACCAAAAACCATAACATTTTAAAAAAACCAACCTAATTATTACTACACCAAATATGGCCTATTGCAACACCAATATATATTTGTGTTACAAAAAATTGTACAATAGACAAAAACTTGGTAGTCTATTGCAATATTTTTAAAAATGTTACAAGAAATACGAAAAGTGTTGCAAACAAAAGGATCGTTTTGAAATTCTAGAACAATTGCAACACTTTAAGAAGAGCGTTACAACAGCTTACCGAAATTGTAGGCGGGAATTTGATTTTTTCATTGGGCTGGATAAAAAAGATACTAAAATGTTACTCCCTCTGTCTCTAAAAACATTTCCCATTTACTAAATCGGGACTATCAAAATACTTTTCCTCTTTCTATTTTAAGCCATAAACAATAATATTCAATACCCAATACTCCACCCACTACTCCTTAAAAATAATATTCAATACCCACTACTCCACCCACTAATCATTACAAATAATATTCAACACCCACTATTCCACCCACTACTCCAAAAAAACAATATTCAATACCTACTATTCCACCCACTACTTCTTAACAATAATATTCAATACCCACTACTCCACCCACTACTCCAAAAAAACAATATTCAATACTCACTACTCCTTAAAAACAATATTCAATACCCACTATTTCTTACAAATAATATTCAATACCCAATTTTTCTTAAAATCCGTATTTTTAGTCAAACAGGCAAAGTAAAAAGAGACCGAGGGAGTAGTACAAAGATATTTCTTACGCAACATTAAAACAAAAAACAAACTCTCTGTGACTCTGTCTCTCGCTCACACCACTCTCTCTCAACACCTCTCTCTCTCTCTCTCGACACCACTCTCTCTACCTCCTCTCTCTCTCTCTCTCGACCTCGCCACTCTCTGCCTCTCTCCTCTCTTTCTCTCACAAATACACATCTCTCATCTCAAATATAATCTATTGAGCAAATGCCCAACATCCCAAACCTAATTGAGCAACCTCTCCCACTCATCTCATCTCATCTCTCTCGCTCTTCTCTCTAATTCACCCATCTCCCACTCATCTCTCTCACTCATATCTAACACCTCTCTTCAATTCCTAAATTTATCTTACTCATCACTCACACCTCTCTTAAATCCCTAAATTGATTCGAACAAAACCCCAAAACTGATTAGAGCAAAGATTAAATTAGAGGTAAAGTATCAAACTTTTATCGATTATGTTCGATTATATATGTATGTGTATGTATCTATGTATTTCGATTATACTTGTTCTGTGATATTTTATGCTCTTAATTTCCTCTTATTAATTTTGTGCAGATAAAGCTAGTATTTGAAGATTTAAAGGTATTTTTTTTGTTCTTTTGTGTTATTAATTAATAATTTTTGCTAAATTATTGGTAATTTGGTGTTAGTAATTAGTAGGTTTTGTGTTAATTAATTGGATTTTTAGCTAAATTTGTAATAATTTTCTTTATCTAACTTCAGCTGGTGTTAATTGCCCAAAAATGATATTTTTGTGCTAACTTTTTTTTAAAGATTATGTTAATTCTCATACTTATATTTATGTTAATTTTGTATTATGTTTATATTATGTTGTCATACTAATTGTGAATCAATCTTAGTTGTTGCGCCTGATGAGGAGTGTGCCTAGGCTTTGAAATTTCTGATAAATGGTACTTTCTGTTTCTGTGTTCAGTATCTAAACCAAAATTCAAGCCAATAAATTTCAGGGTTTTGAGTTTTCACGAAGCTTGGTTTCGAAACAATGTGGAACAGGGGAAGATATTAAGCGATAACTTGACGGAAGATGGAGAAGTGTACAAGAGGACACTGAGATTAGTGGAGTGTTCTATGTTTGCTGCACTTGGTGGATTGGCTTATATACTAAGTAGTTCACTTGCAATTGAGGTATATCAAGGGAATGTAATGTTTTTAATTTGCTTCGTTGCGGCATTTTGTCGAATATATAGTGTGCTACAAGTTCAGTGACTGCCATTTTATGTTGTTTAATAATTTGTCTTAGTATACATGTACATTTATAAGTGTGTGATAAAACTTAAAAAATATGTAACAACAATTCGCTGATTTTACTGTAACTCGGGATTTGTTTTAATGTGGCAAATGTGATCTTGATACGTAGTGATGTGACCATCGATTTGTAGTACTATAATCAGTAATTTGTAGAGTTCACTTGGTTAAAGCGCTTGCAGTTGATTTGTTTTAAGTTACCTTTTAGCGTTAACCGAATAATCGAGGATTAATCGAAGCATTAAAAGGATTATTTTACACTTGTGTGAAATCTAGAAATGGCAAGTTTATGAGGCACAACAGTTATCTATGTATTAAATAATATCTATTATCTAACATAGCTGAGTTTCAGGAGAATTTTGGTAGCTAGCGTGGTTCATTATTTAAGCCTGTAAATTCTTGTATAATTCTACCTTCTAGCAACTTTAGATTGTACAAAGTCACAATTAGTCAAGCATATAATTAGGATGACCAGCAGCTTCTGAGTAACATGTTCTACAAAATAGCTTAATCATATTGTGAATTGATAATGATCTATGCTGTAGTGGTAGTGGAAGTTGTATACGTTGGCTCTTCAGTTAGTAATAATGCTCATCTACTCTTGAATTTAGTAACTAAAAACCATCTGTAAACAAATTAGTCCTCTGATACTTTCATTGTATAGGTTTGGTCACTTGCCTTGCTTTGCTTCCGATGTTGAGACGTTTTTTGAAGTTTTAACTCGTGATAAAAAGAACGAGCTTTTGGATAAGTTAGTTGAAAGCTGTGGAGCTCCTGGCACAACACCAAAAAAACTTCTTGGACAATCAATTACAATTTTTAAAGTTCGAGAATTAATTGGAGACATGTGCACTATTTCTGCAACTGGTATGGAACACTGTCCACAAATTATCAGTCATTCTATTGATTTTATTGATTTTGTTCAAGCATATCTTAACCTAACTGTTTTAAAAATACCCAATGGTGGTGCCGTGGTGGAAAAATACTGGAAGCTATAAGAAGCTGATCTGCAGACGAAGTAAATATGGGACGACACAAGCAATGTTATATCTAAGTACTTTCGACATTAATACATGTAATTTACTTTTTAATTACATTGTATGTACTACAGAATTCGTATCAGTTTCAGAAAAGATAGAATAAACAATATGAGAGTGATTATCTTTTGTAAAGAGTTAAACGTCATTGTATTACAATAGTAATTAAATTGTTGCAGATAAAATTTAAAAATATTACTATAACAATTAAAATGTTGTAGATAAATGTTGCTAAAAAACCAAAAAGTATTGCAAAAGGTATCAAAATGTTACAGATTATTGTTGCAAAAATATCAAAAAGTATTGTAAAAGGTACCAAAATGTTGCAGATAATTGTTGCAAAAAAACCAAAAGTATTGCAAAATGCATCAAAATGTTGCAATAAACTCACTTTGTAACATTTTAAGTCAATTAATGTTGCAAAAAAGTGTTGCATTAGTCTGTTGTAACACATTAAAAATGTTGCTAAAACATGTAAAAGTGTTACAACAAACTACAAAAACTCTTATTGTAACATTTTTACCAAGTGTTGCAATACGTCCGAAAAGCGTTGCTATAGAAGGCATAGGCAACGCCGGCAAATGCAACGCCGAGTTTTAGCAAAAGCGTTGCATAAACATCTACTGTAACACTTTTGGGGCCTAATATTACACTTTTTTGGTATTGCAACAGCCCATATTTGCTGTAGTGTATAACGGTTTGGTTTGGTCGGTTTCGGTTAAAAACCATTATTAAATAATAAAAAATAGACAACAACATGTGTGAACCAATAGTAGCATAAAGTTTCATCAAACCAGTTATAAAATAAATTACAAAATCTTCAAAACTATATATAATCAAGTGTTTGAGAGGCAGAAGAATGAAAGCGAGCGGCTGCATCTAATTTTAGGGTTGAGCAAGATAATAAAATTTTAATTAGGCTACGACATCATTTCAACATAAATAATTTTTATTTTATATAAGCATAAAATTAATATTTAAACTATATATAATGTATATATACATATATATAATATTAATATATTATTTGATCTTAATGGTCGGGTTGGTTAAATCGGGTAGAAAAATTAGTAAAACCAAATCCAACCCAAAATTTTCGGTTTTTGAAATTTTAAAACCATAACCAACCCAAATCCAAAAAAACCTAAACTTTCGGTTTGTTCGGATTGATTTGGACGTTTTAACCGGTTTTCAGAAAACCGTGCTCACCCCTAACAGACCCTATTCAACTCTTGTATCTGACATTTTAAGACCATTGCCCAAAATCCACGTCCCTTTTTCTTATTTAAAGATTTTTTTACAGTTGAAAAGTAAGAAAAATACTTTTCTATAATTTAATAAGATATCTATACTAATATATTAAATCCGAAATATTGAAAGTTTGGTCAGTTTGGTTTTTAGTTTTATTATCCTAATTATTAAAATAAATAATGACGTAATATAATTAATGGTAAATAGTTATTGTCATTTTCACATTTACTTTTAATTCAAGATATTACCTTTTATAAAAACTTCAATCGTACCATATTTTCAAATCAATAATATTTCCTTTCTAATTAAAATATGTTACCTTTTTTATTTAAAACTAATCTTACAATCATTAATATATACTCAAAAATATCACACCATATTTTCAATTATTAATAAAATATATTAAAAATCCATGTACATTGTTTATAATAAGAAAATATTAGTATAATACATAAATATGAGTATATTAAATTTTGTTAAATAAAAGTTTGGTTTTGGGTTTGGTCATCCTAATTATTAAAATAAATAATGACATAATATAATTAATGTAATTAGTTATTGTCATTTTCACATTTACTTTTAATTCAAGATATTAGTTTTTATAAAAATATCAATCGTGCCATATTTTCAAATCATTAATATTTCCTTTCTAATTAAAATATGTTACCTTTTTTATTTAAAACTAATCTTACAATCATTAATATATACTCAAAAATATCACACCATATTTTATATTATTAATAAAATATATTAAAAATCCCTGTACATTGTTTATAATAAAAAAATATTAGTATAATACTCCCCCCGTCCCGCCCATTTGTTATCGTTTTAAAATAGGGTGTCGACACGTATTTTAAGGTGAATTTTAAGGATAGTTCCATAACTTATTTTTGAAAGTTTCTTTTTTTTGTATAAAAATAGAACAATCCTATTTTTATACAAAAAAAAGAAAATTTGAAAAATAAGTTATGGAACTATCCTTAAAATTCACATTAAAATGCGTGTCAGAAAGTGACAAAAAAAGTGTAAACAAATGGATGGGACAGAGGGAGTATGTAATTATGAGTATATTAAATTTTGTTAAATTAAAATTTAAAAAATTATTAAATTGATAATTATATAAAAACATAATTGTACTATTAACTAAAATTTAATAAATATCTAAAATATCTTATCTTTCAATCAATTTAAAATACGTTTACTTTTAATTGAACATATTACCCTTTATGTGTACCTAAAATATCGTAATTTCCAATCATTACTATTTCTTTTCTAATTAAAACACGTTACCTTTTAATTTAAAACATAATTTTGCAATCATAATCTTCCAATTATTAATATTTCTTTTCTAATTAAACACACTACCTTTTAATTTAAAACATAAATTTACAATCATTAATGTATACCCAAAAATATGATACCATATTACTGTTAGATTTTTAGTAATTATTAAGAACCATTAGATGTAATTATAAGGTATATTTAATGATTAAATTAATTTACTAAATATTCAAGGTTTGAATTATGTTAACGATATATTTAATTTAAAATTTTATTTTATAAATTTTAAATCATGCAAATCATTTATTAAATTTACTTCAAATTTTATTAACTTAATATTAAAATAATTTTAAAAATTAATAGTTATAAACATAATTATAAAATAAAATAAAATTTATAACATATAAAAAGAAATCTGTGTATAACATGATTAAGCTAGTTATAAATTTATACTGCGAGAGCTACAAAATCCTTTTGTCACACACTAACATATCCTATCCTAATTTTTTTACGAGAGAAACAGTTGCCCTTACACCATATTGATCTGCACCAAATTAAATACATGGATATTACGATACTATTCAGCATATTCACGTGCCTACTGCTAACAGTTGCCCTCTTTTTTACTAGAAACGGAGGAGGTAAAACTGCATGTAAGTTGACGCTTTGATTGGACTTATTTTTTAAAAAAAAATTCATTATTTTGTATAATTAAGGGGATGTTTGGTGGAACTTTTTTTCAGAATAAGTCTACTTATTTTAAGACAAAGTTAGAGATTCCTAATTTTTCAACTTATTTTTCCTAGTTGAGCCAAACATGCACTAAGAGCATGTTTGGCTCACTTTATTTTAAGTCCTTATGGACTTATTTTCGGGTAAAAATTTCATATTTTGATAATTTTTTTTTATACAAGTATTTAACGTATGTTTGAGATTCAATAAGTTGCAAAAATAAGTTGGAAAGTTAGGAATATCTAACTTTGTCTTAAAATTAAGTTGACTTATTTAAGAAAAAAGCTCCCCCAAACACCCCCTAAATCTCTCTTTCTTTCC
The DNA here is from genome assembly GCA_037693485.1 of Kitagawia praeruptora. Lineage (NCBI taxonomy): Eukaryota > Viridiplantae > Streptophyta > Magnoliopsida > Apiales > Apiaceae > Kitagawia > Kitagawia praeruptora. Next base: position 22,670,893 of record CM075350.1, on the reverse strand, counting down.
GTACCCATACGTGTTGTGTGTTTTTTCTTTATCCTTGAATGATTGTCGCTTATCATATTTGAGATAAAGGTTTTACACACCTGATGTCAGATTTTCAATTATTGATTATCGTAGGGTTTAGTATATTTTACACAACTGACAAAGGGTTTCGATTGTGATATTGGCATGTTCATATGTATGCTTGTCATTATAAACAAATTTACGCATATATATCCTGCTGCAAGTTCTCTGAAACCCTTTTTTAAAGATTCTATGTCATCTGATATGCCTTCTCTATATTAATATTGTAGTAATTTGCAATTGTATTGACCAAGAAGCATATTCTGTTGTTGCTTTCGCGGTTTTTTAACATCTGATAACTGATGATCATAAATACATGAGCTAGAATGATTCCTAGCAGCTAGCTAGCTAGTTTTTAATATTTTTTTTCATTCTTCTTGGCGTTTGTAGGTCTGCATCAGTGCATTGGCATGTCATCCATTATGGATTTACCACCAGAGATTGTGGCTGACATTCTATCGCGAATTTCGATCAAGACAATAGCCCATGCCAGCTGCGTATGCAAATTATGGCATACTATACTGTCAGATGATTATTTTGTTAATTTGCATCTATTAAGGTCACCTGCATGGCTAATAATTCATCAACAAAGTGATCAAGGTAAAGATGATGTCTTAATTAACGTGGATGAACTAGATCAAAGGTCTGACCAGCATGATATTCACCTCCACGTTGTGACAAGATTTGCTGTAGGACTTGACTTGGAACACATTATGTACTCCTTAGAAGGTTCAGTTAATGGGCTAATATGTATATGGCAGTTTTTTGAAATTTATATATGCAATCCAATCACACGAGAGAACATCATCCTTCCCAAGCACAAGTACAACATGCCCGAATATGATGCATTGCGAACTCTTGGCTTTGGACTTGTCAAAGGCACCAACCAGTACAAGGTTGTATTTTTTTATCAATGTAAGTGGTGGTTCCACCCACCTGAAGGCTTGAACAAGGCAGGCTGCCTGGTTCATACACTGGGAACAGGCATCTGGAGAAACTTAGCGCATGTCCCTTTTTTACCCAACGATTATTGGAGGGGTATATTTTTGGATGGCAAACTTCACTGGTTGGCTCATTATGCAGAGGACAGTACCGCTAATAATGAGATTGAGATAGTGTGTGCTTTTGATTTGGAGAAGGAGTCGTTTCAACAGATTGCTTCAGCTCCTCAAGTTGACAGAAATGTACATTATAGAAGGTTGGGACTGCTAAGAGGGTGTTTGTGTGTATGTGATAGCACGAAAGATTCTGAACTCGTCATTTGGGTGATGAATGATTATGGAAGGAAAGAAAGTTGGATAAAAGAAATTGTCATTCAAAATATACCTGATGAACTGGGGTATGAGATGGTTCATCCTCTAAAGGTTTTGAGAGATGGAACTATCTTGATGGAATGCCATGGTCGTTTTCTGTTCACTTATCATCCGGTACAAAAAACTTTGCAAATTTACGACGACAATGGCGCTACATTGGGATATGATGCAATGGTTTATTCCCCAAGCTTTATCAGGCTCAAGAATTATAAGTTGGCCGACAAGGTTTCAGTATCATAAAATTGTACTAGTTCATAAGTCAAGTTGCTTTCTAACTAATGTATACCAAATTGTGTTCATAAGTTAAGTTGCCTTGTTGCTTCTCAGTTTTATAGGCCTGGTTGTGATGCTGGTGGTGTCATATTTTTACCAGCTGGTCCTTGAATAATATCTTGAGTACTTCTACTGCTTAGTTTATATTTTCGTCGAATGTGAATCGTGCTGATTCGATTATTGTATTTGTTGTTGAATGTTATATAATCGTTAATTTAATTCAGTTTGTGCATGCATTTGTTTGATTTGATTTGTTTGTATAAATAATTAAAAGATTTTAATTCTGCTGTAAGTTGAGAGTGTACAAAGGGTCCGAGAAGCATTGAAGAAATGGAATTTGTGTCCCAAATTCCTTGAGAAAATTGATTTTTGTTATGGCCGGTCACAGACTCGCAGCTGTATCCGAAACCTATATGATTTTTCATTGGTATCTTATTAATTTGTACGTTTAGACACAGGCGCCATAGCTACACAGTGGAAGTTAGTGGAAGCTAGCACTTTCAAAAAAGAATCATTAAATCTACACGGTATCTTCTCGTTAGTATACTCAAGCGAGCCCAATATTGTAAGCTGGTTTAAATCCAGAATCATTTCCGGGCTGTTTATTTTTCCCTTCAGCCCATAAGTCTGTGGACCGTACTCAGTAGTACAGTACAATAGTACATAGGGTGTCAATTTCAGGTTCTGGGTCGGGTTCGTGTCGGGTCAGATTGTACTTGATTATTTCGGGTCCTGGGTCGGGTTCATGTCGGGTCATTAATTTTCGGGTAATTTTCGGGTTTCGGGTTCGTGTCTGTTTGTACCTGATAGTTTCGGGTTGAATATTTAATGATCCAAATTCGTATTTTCTCGGGTTAGGTTCGTGTCGAGTATCGGGTTGGGTCAAAAATTGACACCCCTGACAGTACACTTTCTTTAGAATCAATTTTGACGACAAGCACAATTACTTGCCATTTTGTTCAAGTAATGCAGGAATAGATTTCGTCTGTGCATCTACCAAATCACACATGGATGGAAGAATTGTTAAATGAGGACTAATCGCGCTAGTAAAAATTGCAAACCCACAAAAATACCCGTCAATCTTTTTCCCCCGTTCTTCGTAAACAAGTCAAAAGTACGGTACAAATTATTATAAAAGGGAGAGAAAATCGAAAAATACAAATTATTATAAAGGGAAAGGAAATCGAATTCGATACGAGACATGATGGACAATCTATAAATTTGTTGAAGTTATTATCATTTTATTTAGCTAAAGAATTTGTTGAATAATAAACAATGAGTATTATTATAAATTGAAGTAGTTTAGACTTGAGGGCAATCCTCACCTAGCAAGGCACAAGTCAGACTTCACATGTAAAAGAATATTTAGATACAAAATTAAGTAACAGTTGAGTGATCTGTGACTGAGGTTTAAGGTTAGTTACTCTAGTTCAATTTTATCACGTATTCAACATTTCAACTGTTGCTTTCTTTTTGACTGGTCAATGTTTATGAATCAATTAAGAATATTGTTTGTGGCAGGTAGGTTGACCCATACTCTTCGCTTCACGAGGGTTAACTTGCATGGCATCAAGAATATTGTTTATGTCAGATAGTTCGAGCCATCACATTGGTCATTTGTTAGCTTAGTAATCCATTTCATATTTCAAAATTATTTCTGCGATCCATATCTTACCAGATTTATTATCATACCGGGAGAAACGTTCAATTGAATCGTGTGCACAAATAAATTTAGCGGTGTTTATTATGTATTGATTCGTGTGATCGCATATAAATAAATAGGGAGTATAAAAGAGTTTCTGAAGCTGATGGGAAATGAACAAAAATCAAGGTGACAAAGTCATGTACAAGTAAGGTGAAATACATGTCTTATGTCTGGTTATTGACAAAGCTGAATGAGCTACCATGCATTTGCCTCTCACGAAAGCAATTGACAGGCGCCGGTACTGATTGCTACATCCACATGTCTGTGCCATCCTAATTACCCAGCTTTCGTTTATCCATATCTATTTATTATGCATAAGATAAGCTCATGCATTGCCTTAGCTACTTGTAATCGAAATTACTACTTAATTGGATTTAAAAAGCTTATCCAATTATCTCACTGTGATTGTTCATTAATCGGATGTACGCCAAAGCTGCAACTATTCATTTTCGTTTTATATATCATGTAATGGTTGGTGCATTGAAGTTAATTTCCACACTGATTGCTTATTTTCTCAATTAGCGTGATGATTATGTTCATTAATAGGGTAATGGGTGATGCTTGTGGAAGTGAATCTGGAATAAAGTTGTTTGCTCAAAATTTCTTTGTCGGAATTCCTTTTTGCTGCATTATTTTTTTTTTGAAACGCAAGGAAATTGTATTGATGATCAGCACAAGTACAAGACTCATAGAAGGTATAAAACCTTCAGCGCACAGCATTACATGCCACAAAAGCCACTACAGAACTGGACATCAGTTTACTTAATCTCCTGGACACATAGCTTAAACAAAACAGAACTATTTTCAAGGATTATATCCAGCCATGGATCATGCTCCTTGGCATCCCTTGCTTTGATAAATCATCTGCATTATAGTAACTAGATAACTCTTCTTTAATTTCTTTTTATCCATATGACATTCAATTTGATTTTGAATCAACTCCAACTCGATTTGATAAAGTGTTAATAACTCGAACAGTCGAACTCAGTTTAAATATCATTGAATCTTTTTCCAAAACCAAACTCGGACGGATTATGAATAATTTGACTCGTTTACACCGACAATCTGAAGTAATGCTGAACTGATGCAGCTATAGAACCATGAAAACAAAAACAAAGAAGGGTAAACAAAATCTACTTCTATTTATGAATATAGTAGCTAAATGGAAGCCACAAACCACACAAAAAAAGGTGAAATTTTCACACTATGTAATTGTATACACAGGCTGATTGGAAGTTTGTACATACAACAATACTTATACTGACATATATACATGAACTTGTGAACTTGTGTTTGAATTTTGTGAAGTTACAACTTTGACAAAGAAATGCAGTTGGTGTAATTTGTGAAACTTTGTTTAGCACAAAACAATACTACGAGTAATAATTAGAAGTTGGTAACCGAATTGTTAGTCCACTAAACAGATAACCAGATCATTGAAAAGAACCTTAATTCATGTGCTTGTCAACTTTTTTGTCCCTCCATACCCAAGATTAATTTAATCTACCGCCCCAGTAACATGTTTTTTTCACTTTTCTTGTCCTTAATTTACTCCTCTGCGCACACACAGAGACCGCCTTGATTCGAAGCTTGGGAACCTCAATAACTTTTTGTATGTTGATTTTTCAAATGCCAATTCAAACACATAGAGCCCAATGACATTCAGTCATAAACTTACACACAGTCAGGAATAACTTTGAATGGGCGTGTCTCCCAATTTAACTGTTTCGGTTGTCGGTTACTTGAGCCACCCATAACGTTGAATAAGTTAAGAACACTCCCTTCCTTTCGCACGCAGGCAGAGTTACAAAGCTTAACTGTTAATTTCGGTTGCTCAGTTTGTTTCGAAATCATACAATGTTTTATGCATTTACAATTTAAACGAGAAGGGATGAATTTGTTTTCGAAAATATGGACTTGCGTATTTTTTTTCATTAAAAAGTGACCTATTGTTATCGAGAGAAGAAATGCATTACTCCCTCCGTCTCATTAAACCTTTCCTGTTTGACTAAAAACACGAATTATATAGGGTAGCAAGTATCGAGAGAAGAAATGTATTAATTAGGTCGAAGTCGGGAATGAATTAAGGTGCATGTTTCTTGACCGATGTAACATTATCAATAACAGGTATACAGTCGAAATATATGATCACTAGTTTTAAAAATGCGAAGTTAACTACTAGTGTAGTTAAAAACATATTTCGTATTTATAAATCTTCAAGAATAGATATAACAACACTTCTACACTTGCTACCTCTGGACCTTTAAGAGTCAGGCAAAACTCTTGGAACAGAGTAACAGGCCGAGGTTGTAAAAAAGGACTAATGATACAAACAACGAATCTAGAAAAGTAGTGAAAATCTCCACCGGCCCTGATCAACAACACATAGCTAGACTTCCTTCTTTTTCTACTACTCCTCTTTCCAGCATATTCAACTCCAACTCGAATTGCTTCAATGATATTAATTTCAATACCAAATTATATATAATCAGTATATATATATATAGCTAGAGCTGCTTCGATGATAACGTCGGGGCAACGGAATTTTTGTACTAGCAGCGAGAGCCTTTTCTGCAGTTAAGTGTCCCGGAACTGCTTGTTAGCGGACCAACAAGCGTGGAGGGTCTGGCTCCGAGGCTCGATGCTCTTGCATAACTGGATGAAGCTCCTGCACCGGATGGCGTAAAATATGCACCGTTTAACAATAAATCACCTTCTGACCTCCAATTCCAGTGCTTCCATTGGCTTTGTGGTGCATCCTCGTGTTTTGTCACCTGCCAAATTTCAACATTTTTTATTTACTTTTCTTTAACTAGCTCCTAGTAAATTAAAGTATCGAATAAGGTAGAACAAAATTTAACCTTTATCTTCCTTTTAGTTTTACGTATCTACTTTAATGGAATCTTGTCTTTTGACTCGATTTATCAATAGTATCAAAACCTTTATTTCCCCTACATTTTATTTCAACTTAGGTATTGATACTCCTACACCCTAAGAAATTGATATGTGGAAAGTTGATACTTCATTTTCGAAAAAAAAATAAAATAGTATGTGACTTTTGAATTTATTATCGAATTTGATTCTCGAACATAATCCATATTGAACACTTTTAGCGGAAGTAAACGTAGACCGACAGATGTATGCATTGCTATCTCACCTCTTTGCTGAATCTAATATTGGGAGCAACAAATCTGTTGCCTTGGCTGTTAATAGTAGGTGATGCACTCCCTCCAATAGCATACATTTCCCAGTGGGTGTAGTCATTGTTCACCACATGGAAGTATCCATGTCTACATCTGCACCGCTCATCACATTAATAAAAGAAAGATAGAAAGCACTGTAATTTACTCTGTTTTGCTTTAATTTGTAATCTTGAAATTACCTTGGTATTCTTTGAACAAGACCTTCACCAAAGTGATTGAAGGCAATTGTGACCTGCATGTTCTTGTCTTTTTCATATGTATCACTATGTCCCAGCAGCATCACCTTATCATGGTGTGTCATGTAATTGTTTGAGATTGTGATAGCCGTAGACCCCATTATAGCATCAATTAGCCCATCTTGGCAATTAGACAATGAACAATGATCAATCCACACATGGCTTCCCCCGAAAATAGACACTCCGTCACCGTCCGATACTGTTCTCCAACCAAAGTGCCGTGGGGAGCTCCGCACCATTGCATTGCCACCTTGCTTACAGTCATGAATATTAATACCATGAATAATAATATTTGTAACATATTGTATAGTAATGCATGGACCACCAGCTATGTGTACACTAGCTCCCCTGCCATCAATTGTTTTGAACGAGTTCATTATTAGCTCTTCCTTCAATTTGATCACCATGTCACGTTGAAAAATAATCCACAAAGGCTCGTTCTGAATCACCGCGTGTCGGAGAGTTCCTGGCTTAGGAGTCACCGGATTGTCATCTCCGGAATCTGTCACCACATATAGTTTTCCATCTTTTCCTCCAATGGCATTCTTTCCGAACCCAATGGCACAGTCTGCTAGCCTGTGTCGATTTTTTTCCCAGTTTGGGTCACACCTCCAGCAGTCGTCAATAGGATTGCCTGTTCCACATGAGAAATATCCCAAGTTTCTCCTAGATGCATTAATGTTCCTACATTAAATCATATCAAAAAGATTATCACAACGTTAGTAAAAAATAGTCGTAAAATAGTGCATCAGGCTCCCGCATCAGACAACAAAAATAAAATGTACGTATTTAAACTGGAACAAATGTACCATTTGGTACTTACTTTTGTACTTCATGAACCACTAATTCAGGGTCTTGTTTGGATGACAAAATGAGTGATGGAAGTAGAAGCAAAGAGAAGAGAAAGAGTAGAGAAAGTGATAAAGAAGAAGCTGCCATTGCCTTGAGCTCTTGTTTCTTTCTCTTTCTTTGAAGTAGAAAGAGAGTGAGTATAGCTAGTGGAGATAAAAACAGAGATAGATAGCTAAAGCAGATGTGTTGGGGTAAAGGGAGGTTTGAGTCCTATATATAAAGGAAAATATATGGGAGAAAATTAAGTGTGCTGATTAAACTACTTAGTAAGTGGGGTCCCTTGCTTCTTCTTGATTGCTTGTATTACGGAGATGGAGTATTTTTCATTATTTAATTGTTTTATTTACTATCACTAGGTAGTTTTGGACGTTAATTATGGGAATGCAAAAACTCTTGCGATAGCGCTTACGATCGAGTGTACTAGCAATCCTTCGAATTAGTTGAGATGCGCGAAAATTGATTCGAATATCGAATTATAAAAAAAGTTCTTGCATCTTCTCCAAGTTTTTTGATATTACTACGTACACGAATGACACTACTTACGGAAAACTGCTTGAAAATCAAAAAAATGTTTTCAAAATTTTTTCTAATCTATGTTATGATAATTAATAAGATGAGCTTCGTGTGCATTCGTATAAATTCATTCGTAAAATTTTCAATTTTGCACGTCATTTTGGAAATTTTTTCGAATTGTTTTGTAAAACCTTATCCGATGTTGATCTCAGGCAATTCAGTTACCTTTTACTCTGAGAATTATGTTAAAATCAATCAATGCTGTTGGCTTGTTTACTTACCCAGACAAAAAAAGAACACTAGTCAGTTAAATTTGAACTCTAGCTAGCATTCTTAGGGCCCAAATTGTCGGCAATATCACATGCGCAAACCTGTTACAATTAAATCACGGGGAGAGTCAATATAACTACATTCAAGATGATGGCACACGGTCCCTGGCAAACATTTGCCAGGGAACTGTTACACAACATATGGTTCCTACACCGTTGGATCGTTGATCCAACGGCTGGGGTTTAAAAAAAAAATTATACCGTACCGCAGAAACTTTCCGCGGTACGGGGTAATTACAAAACTGCCCCCTGTTTTCACATCAAAAATCTACTGTTCACCGTACCGCAGAAACTTTCTGCGGTACGTGAACAGTGAGGACATTTTTGTAATTACTCCGTACCGCGGAAAGTTTCTGCGGTACGGTGTAAATTTTTTTTTAAATCAGGACCGTTGGATCAACGATCCAACGGTCCTGGAGCCATATGTTGGGAAACAGTTCTATGGCAAATGTTTGCCATAGAACAGACCCCCAAGATGATTAGGCTTGTTTGTAAATTTGATCGAGTTTGGTGTACAGAGCCTATAAATCATAGACACTAGATATGTATTTTTAATTTGGCAGATGGTCAGTAACAAGATTGATAATAATATATTATATTACAAAAAGTTGATTTTTCTTATGATACGTATAAAGAATCCTCCATATAAGATTATGTTGATGCAGCATGTAGGAAGGGTGAAAATTTTGTAAGGGTTAGATGTGTAGCTAGAGATGATAGAGGCCATTTCGTTCGAGCCAGAAGTAATATTCTACGGGGAAGATTGCAGGCCAGAGAGGCAGAAGCTTTAAGACTTCGAGAGGCATTGTCTTGGTCTAAGCAATGGAGAAGTAGTAAGGTTGTGTTTGAATCAGATGCTAAACTGTTGGTCGAGGTTGAGGTTGTCAATGGAACTAGAGGGAATTCTTATTTCGATACAATTGCCGAAGATTGTAATGATTTACTCAAATACTTTGATGAAGATCTGCGAATTATTTATTAGCAAAGACAACATGTTCTATGTCAGTTGTTCAGGATTGAAATCATACCGCTCCGAATTATATTGTTTGTAATCTTGCGTTTGAGGAGATTTCATATGCAAGTGCTTTATTTCAAAAAAAAAAAAATCTATAATATACATATTGTGAAAAATTTCTTTAATACGACATGTTATAACAATTGCTAGTACCTACGCTATCTATTTTAATTTTTGATACTCCTTTCAAAATGTCTAGGCATCGTATAGGGGTTACATTTTGTATTTTTGTATAACATTTTCCGGTAATTTATGAATTTCGTTGTTTACGATACTTTGTGGTAGTAAAATTTAATGTTACAGTTTTTTGTTCCGACAGAGAGAAGAATCCGTTAGTTTTTCCCAAAAGCTTCAAACTATTCATCATATGTACGTACTTGTGATAATCTTTTCAGAAAAAAGTTTAGTACTATTAGTTCTCGTACAAATAAGCAGTACGTTTAAGGAAATGATGGTATATTTGTAAGCAACAGAATAATTCCGGTTTGACAAAAACTTAAAGTTACTTATTTCGAGAAAAATTTTGTATCTATTTATTTTTTTTTAAAAAAAAAATGTGTATTAGAAGTTTAATATTCGTTATCTTGCAAAAAATAAGTTACTTATTTCAGAAAAAAATACAAATTTATGTACTTTTTTCCAAAATAAGTAACTTATTTTTTAAAAATAAGATTTACCAAACCGGACACATTTTTCTAACACAAGCTGACATTCGACATGTCAATTGCAAAATGCCCGTGATTGTCTATCTGTTGCTTCAAATTTCAGAATGCATTCTCGTCTCATTCACGTTAGCTAGAGCAGGACAACAAAAAATCACTTGATACTTTTGTTTTACGTAATACTAAATCTATACAAATTACTATTAAATTCCAAATGTTTTAGTGGTGCTTACTTTGCTTTAACTTTTAACTGCTGCTCATTATGCAAATTAAAATCTAATCACCGACACTAGGAACTATTTCTTAAGCACTTACTGATCTGTTGTGATCAAATTTCATTTCCAAATAGATGTCACTTTGTATTGCAGTGTTGTTAGGGCCGTTCAGCTTGCTTTTAGCTTCTATTTTTTGTCAAGATTAATAGCTGTTAAAGCTAGAGAACAAATTACCGTCACGTGTAATTAAGCTAATCCTTGCATGTATAGCAAGCTGGTGATTCGTTTAGGATCTTTGTTAATGTATGTAATTAAGAAATGGAATACAACTAACCCTATCCTAGCTACATTACTTATAATTCATTAATATATGTTTAACAGTTCGTATATACTGGTAGATTTCGTGGGGTCTTAGTTTTTTGTTTTGATTCTCCGATGTGATCAATAATCGTAAATCGACCGGTATAATATTAGTACTACTACATTGTTTCGATTATAAAAGAGTGGAACTCGATGAAAAGGGTCGTTTTTTCTTTCACAATTCGATTCTCATTCATCTAAAAATAAAATAAACATATATAACACGAATTTATGAGTTTGTACCCACGAAATCATAATTTTTAGAGTTTGTAGTATGTTCCAACATATATTATGAGCACTAACTTGTCCAAGAAAGAAAACTTGCATGCATGACTTTAAGTACTCGTACGGGTGTGCGTATATATTTTGTGTTTTACAAACAAGAACTGAACACACAAGTGCACCAGTGTTATCTGCGTTCGACTCTTGATCGGTGTAACTCTTCTCTAAGGTCTAAAAATTCGATGTATCTGCATCGTTATTAGTTGGTGATAATGATTATATCCAATATCCTATAAGTCTATAATTTGTGATTTGTTATAATGATAAAGTCCCTTTTATTCTTTTGTCTAATCAAGTCATACTCGATGCTCAGACAGACTTTAGTTAGTTAATGTTTTAATGCGGTGAATTGTTTCGTCTCTAAATTATATGAATCACTTTCACTTTCATAGAGATTAAGAAAATATAGTAAAAATAGAATAAAGTTAGTTGAAAGGTGGGTAAAGTGGTGAAATTTATCAATATTTAATTAAAATTTGAGATATTGAAAGAAAGTAGTGGATGTAATAGTATGTATTTAATATAAAAAGAGTATAAAATGAAGGAACAGTGGGTGTAATAATGAAAAATAATGTTCAAAAAAAAAATATAATAGATTCATTCTTTTAAAACATCCTAAAAGAGAATAAGATCACATAAAATGAGACCGATGGAGTACTTAACTTTTATTTAGCTAGTCGTGGTCCTCATGCACTACCAAAGAATGAAGGGAATTTGGAGCAAGCTGGAAATATAACATTTCATTATCAGTTGAAGGAGAAGAGGATCTTGCTTTACGTCTTTGCACACATGAGCCGGAAATTCTAGTATGATAATTTTTTCTCAAATTTTCATAAGAGCAATGTTAGGGATCCTAAAATAATTTCCAAAATTGTTCCCAAATACAAAATGACATCTTTAAATTAATGGGTTCATATGAATACATGGAGGATTTCTTATTTATAAAATACTTATCCAATCAAAATTTGTCAACTATGCTTTTGGGAATCGTTTTGACAATTTTTTTTTGAGATTCTAGGATTTCTCTTTGCATAATCATGTGTTAATGCATTTACACAACATTCAAACCTTTGGTTAGTGGGTAGACTTATACTACAACATATATTATAGACTGGCAAAATAAATTATAGATAACAAATAATGAATTAAATAACTAACGAACCTAAAATCCCTCATAACTCGAGTTGTGATATCAAGTAAATAATTATTCTAAAATTTTAAAATGTCATAAAGTTCCCAACAAAATCTTATACATGTATTATTTAACAATTGCAAGATTGTTATTTGATGTTCCAATATTACTCGATTAATTAATCTCACTATGTATATCAGATGGTGTTGATAACTAGAATAATGTGGGTGAACTATTTAGCAGATTTCTTCGTATCTCTTCGAATCTCATCCTAGCTGGGACTTAGAAATTCTTGAATGTAATTGGTCACAAAATATTAATCAATAACGTTCCTGTTTAAGCAGATTCGAAGGCAAGATTAGCAGCAAAGTATTTGATAATTTGCGTGAATCCACTAATGTAAGTGATCGACAATGATATATTATCCTCGAGACACCAAATCACATGCTTAGGCTAACCAAATCAAATTTTAGGGTCCACTGTCCCCAACTCTAATTCTATTTGCTCTTTTGTGCACTTTATATTTCACTAAATATTTCAAAAAATTATTTAAGAAAAATTTAGACCGCAAAAAACGGCACAATTACGTAAAGCATAATAGCCAATGGAGTGCAGCTATTTTGCTTAGCTGACATGGCATTGCAAACACTGTTTTTTAAAAGTTAAGATGACACATGTCAACATCACTTAAACAACACCTGGCCCGTGATACAAGCGCCACATGCACAACCCGTCAAATTACTGATTTGGACATTCGAAAGCTACATTATCACATGGAGAAATTTGTTTTATCTTCCAAAATCCCTTGCGACTTGAAGTCATGGTTTTAAAAATTTCCGATATAATCGATTAATTTTCAATTAATTCTTTGTAAAATGATAAAATGATTCGATTTTTGAAATTCGATTAATCCTGTAAATTTATTTTAAATGATATGTTTAATTGTAAATACAATTAGTTCGATTTATTGTAAATTTTTTATTAATCCATGATTATTCGATTAATCTTAAATCATTAACTCAACCAGTTTATACCGATTACCGATTTTTAGAAATCATGCTTGAAGTTAGCTTTCGCTTCCTGTAAAAGCCAGTACTCGATCCACAAAATCATCCTATCTATATGTGATTCAAAAACATCAAACATTTTGTACATGAATATATTCCACCCATATCCTATACGCAAGAAGACTCGATCTGTTGCATTGTAACACTGAGTGAAATACACTGGATATGTTTAATTTCGGAATGTTCGTACTTAACTTTGAGAAGTTAATATGATGTATAGACAGATATGGAAACGAAGGCGCTTTCATTTTGGGTTAAAACAAAGAAGCAACAAGCTAGCTAGCCATGTTAGCATAATTAAGCGTAGTGTTCAAAGAGAATTGAAGGGGAAGCTTTAGGTTTAGATAGTGATGGATGAGAGTCGAGGAGATGAGATTACTACTCTTCATCCACTGAAATAGGGACATGCATGTAATGTACTCTCATGTGCACACATGCATGAATCATGGTAATGTTATTTACTTTTTTTTTTTTGGGTATCAAATCCTACTTTCTTGTCCACTTATTATTAGCTTGCATGTGAGCTTTGAAATTCATTTTAGAATATTCTGACCCCAATTATTTCGACAATCTAAAGGTATTTATATTATCTTACTGTACTGTAACTAATTTTCTTCTAAAAATCTGACTTTTGCGTACATGTACTGTGTGAGAACTGTTTCAAGATACCTTCAATATATATTTTTTCTATTTACTCCTATTATTTATTTATGTCTGTGTGATCACATACAATTTATTTTATTTCAGTTTAAATTTATATTATTTTGGAATTGATAATGATAATAATTTAAGTTAGATACATATATATAGTAGAATATAATATGAAATTCTGATAAAATCTTTCTCTAATTTTTGAAATTTTAAAAAATTTAAGATAGAATTCAAAAGATTTAACTCCCTGTCATTTCAATATTATTATAATTTATTATGTACACGAAAGTAAAATATTATTCTAAAGATGAACATCGATTCATTATTATATTCAAATATAATTTCTAAATAAAATAATATTAAAATATAATTTAAAATCATGCTAACACTTCCATACAATTAAAAAATTTCGGTAAGTTGGGGTTTTTACTTTTGAACACTCAGTCGACCTTATCCTATTTTTTCCAATTTTATTTTCTTTATGCTTAAAATTCGAGAACGCTTTGCAAAAGGACACATGGTTAGCTAAGTTTATGTACGAAAGTGATGGCTGAGAATAAGATACACAAACACACGAGCATGTGATTCGTCATTCATTGGTTCTGTGTATATGTGGAGAACCTTGTCTGAATAATAAACTCCATAAAATGGGTACAAAGTTTTTTTACAAAATGATATATATTTTATTTGATAATAGTTTAATTAATCTATATATTATAAATTAGTGGATAGTCCTTAACAGTTAAGGTTTGATATCCATATTAAGGTTTGGACAAGATTTTGTATTGTTTTTGATCCACTGGATAATCTATTTTTAGGTTTGATATCCATATTATATTTGAGAAAGATCCAATTCATTATTTGACCCGTTGTTAATTAAAGAAAGTTTGTATACAAATTTAAATCTTATAAATTAGTGGATAGCTCTTACCTAAGGTTTGGTAATTTTGTATTTATTTTGATCCACTGGATAATCCATTTTTAGGTTTGAAACCTATATTATGTTTGGGAAAGATACATATTCATTATTTGACCCGTTGTTGATTAAAGAAAGTTTATATACAAATTTAAATATTATTAATATATTCTCTTAATATTTATGGTAAGATTATTAATGAAAATTTGAATAAATCTTTCAATTTTGGTAAGCTTATTAATACATATTATCACATATATAGTGTAAAGCATAATGTAATGTAATATGTAATAGATGACATATATAACTCAACTACGATAAAAGATAAATAATATTAACTCTATACAGGGATCGTGAAAGTTGAAGAACATGCATCAACAAGGATCAAGTCGCTGAAAGAAGTTCATTAACATGATCAAGCCTCAGTGACAAAATAAGATGTACAGATGATTCAGTTGAAGGGCCAAAAGATTCCAGTGATAAAGTTTTATGGTTGCACAATTCTTAGCAGTGTTCTTAAAGACATGATACGAAGACCACGAATGAATGTTAGTCGTCTGTGAACCAGACAAGTTGCACTAGGCGTCAACACTTCACAAAAGGAATCGAAGTATCTAACTCAGAAAAACTGTTAAGAGGGATGATTGAGTTTAGAGCGGTGTTGATATCCTCTAGTTAGTTGGAAGCTGAATATTTAAGGATGTCAAATTAAGAGGAAAATGAATAGTATCCGAAATGACTATTCATATGAATAGTAACCAAAATTACTATTCATATGAATAGTAACCAAAATTACTATTCATGCAGGTGGGGCCCACATCCAAAATATTTTCAACAGACACGTTTTTGTGGTTGTTGGAATAGTGCTATTATGCAGGTGGGGCCCACGGGGGTTGTTGAAATAGTACAGCATAATGACTTCCTAAAACCAATAAATAGGCATGTTGTATTTCATTTCAAAACACACCTCAACACACAACTTTCTATTCTCTCTCTTATATCTTCTCTGTGTAAGCTGCTAGACAGTCCATCTAGTAGGAAAGCCGGCTTAGCCCGCTTTCAGGAAGTGTCGGGTAGAAGGTCCTCGTGCCTAAACTATCATTAGGAGTATTTGATTTTGTAGCTGATCCATAGGATTAGATTGTGTAACAAACCTCCGGGTTTTATCTATTCAAAGATATTTCCCACACAGTTGTGTTATTTCGATTTAGTATTTTTGATTTCATATCCACATCAAAAATCGAAAAAAATTTAAATAACGTATTCAACCCCCCCTTCTACGTTATTCCGGACCTAACAATTGGCATCAGAGCCACTCTGTTATTATACAACAGTTAAGATCCAAAAAGCTATACAATCATGACAGAAAAAACACAAACTCCAATAACTAGCAGATATGAATCAATCAGAGTTCCAATACTCAGGGCATCAGAATATCCCATATGGAAGGTGAAGATGGAAATGTTTCTGGAGGCTACAGATCCAGAGTACTTAGACAAAATCCATGATGGTCCACATAAGCCTACCAAATTGTCTGTTGCAGTTGATGAATAGGAACAGAAAACGATTCCAAAGGAGAAGAAAGACTACACCCCTGAAGATATCTCCTCTATTAGCAAAGATGCCAAGGTAAGGCATTTATTACATAATGCCCTTGACAATGTTATGTCTAACAGGGTCATTGGATGCAAAACTGCTAAGGAGATTTGGGATGCTTTGGAAGTCAGATGTCAAGGAACCAAAACCATCAAAAAGAACAGGAGAACAATACTCACACAGGAGTACGAGCACTTTGACTCAAATACTGATGAGTCATTAACAGATATATATGACAGATTCCTGAAATTGCTGAATCATGATCTGTCACTGGTAGATAAAGAGTATGATCTTGAAGTCTCTAATCTAAAATTCTTGTAGGCTCTTCCTAAGAAGTGGGATTTAAAGGCCACTACCATCAGAGACAATTATGATCTGCAAAACATGTCTCTTGATGAAATCTATGGAATGCTCAAAACTCATGAGCTTGAGATGGAACAAAGAAGCAAGAGGCATAGAGGCAAGTCTAAGTCAATTGCTCTTAAAGCTGAGGAGAAAGCTTCTAAAGAAGTTGCTGTGAAAAAGAGTCAATCCAATAGAAAGGTTCTTATTACAAAGTCTGATACTGATCAGTCATCAAACTCTGATGATGACTCAAACTCTAACAATCTCACAGACTATGATGATGATGGCAGTGATGCTGAGATGAAACAACTTGCATCCCTGATGGTAAGAAGCTTCAAGAAGATGGCTTACAAGAACTTCGGGAAAAGAAATAAGTTCTAACGAAGAGATTCAAATTTCGAAAAGAAGAATTTCAGAAAAGCTGAGGGAAAGGAAGGCAGGTCTGGGAAAGTGGACAAGTCCAAGATCAAATGCTATAATTGTGGTGAGAAAGGACATTTTGCACCTGAATGCAAGAAAGCCAAAGCTGATAAAGGTCAAGCTTACATCACAAAGAAGAATGACTGGGCTGACACTTCAGACTCAGAAGATGAGGTGAACTATGCCTTGATGGCAAATGCTGATAGTATCTCTGAAGCTACTAAGACCAAGGTACCTCACTGTACTCTAGCTTTTGATACTACTGATATACCTGAGTTAAGACTCTTTCTTAAAAACTTGCATGTTAGCTACAGAGATCAGACTTTAGAAAATGAAAGAATAAAATCTGAAAGTCTAGACCTTAGAAAGAGAAATGACTATCTAGAATTAGAATTAGTCCAGATGTTAAAAATTCAGAAAGAGATAGATGATGTTATTTTTGTTAAAGCTGAATTATTGAAAAAGCATGCGTATCTTGAATCTGAACTTGCTAAAGAAAGAAACATTATTAAAACTTGGACTAACTCTGGGAAAATTACTCAGATTATCATAGAGAATGATTGTTGGAAAGAAGGTCTAGGTTACACTGATAAAAAGAAAATTGCCAACCTAGAAGCTGAGACCTCTAAACCTGTATTTACTGAAAAGGCTGCAAAACCCAAACTTAATCATATGAGGTTTGTACAAAAATCTGACAAACCAAAACAGGATGAAGTCAAATCAGTAAATATTAGTTTAATGTCTCAGGAACAGCTTAAACACAAGCTAAAGGAGTTAAAAAAAGTGAACAAAGTAAATGAACCTAGGAAAAACAGAAATGGAAAGGTAGGCATCAATAAAAGCAACAACTATATGTCCATTCTCAATGCTCCTAGGAAGAAATGTTACAACTGTGGAAATCCTAACCATCTTGCTACTTTTTGCAGGAAGAATAAAAATATAAACTCTATACCTCCTAAGTCAGGAGTTAAGAGTGGTTCAGTTAGGTTTAAGCCACAGAATCCTTGTTTTCACTATGGCAATATTTGGCATTCTATTTATACATGCAAAGAGTATCATAATTTGTATTATGATTATTATGAAATTAAACCCTCTTTGAATAAATTCAAGATTGATTCTACATGTATAAATTCTGATAAAAAAAATGTTAGCACAAACTCTGATAAGACTTCTGCTGCAAAAGCTAGCAAACTTAATAAGGCCAAAGGATCCAAGCAAGTCTGGGTCCTTAAAACTAATCATTTGTGGTTTTTGTGATTGCAGGGTAACAGGAAAAATATCCTTGTTCTAGACAGTGGATGCTCAGGACACATGACTGGAAATAAAGCCCTGCTATCAGAATTTGTGGAGAAAACTGGCCCAAGTGTTTATTATGGAGTTGGCAACATAGGAAGGACTCTGGGATATGGCAATATCAATCTTGGGAATGTCATCATTGAATCTGTAGCTCTAGTCTCAGGACTCAAACATAATCTGCTAAGTATGAGTCAAATCCGTGACAGAGGTTATCATGTGGATTTCTTTGAAGAACACGGTGAAGTTGTAAGCAAATCTACAGGAAAAGTTGTTCTGAAGGGATACAGGCATGGTAACATTTATGAAGCCAAGCTTTCAACAAACACTGATGGCTCTGCAATCTGTCTACTGAGTAGAGCATCAATTGAAGAAAGCTGGGATTGGCACAAGAGACTTTCTCATCTGAATTTCAACAGCATTAATGAGCTAGTGAAGAAAGATCTTGTGAGAGGATTGCCCAAATCAGTTTTTACTCCAGATGGCCTATGTGACTCATGTCAGAAGGCAAAACAAAGGAAAACTTCATTCAAAAGTAAGACTGATGTAATAATCCGGATTTTTCAAGAAATGATTTTATTATTATTTCTATAATAATAATGATTTTCCTAAAATGAGGAGGATTTTTTTTTTTTTTTTTTTTTTTATTTATTCATTATTCCAGTTCAAGGAATTTCAAAAATGGATATTTAATTATTTTTCGATTCAGTAGAATCGGGTCAGTTTTAAAGATTCAGTATGAAATTATTCAGTAAAGATTTTATTTAAATTACTGAATATCTGGAGATTTTAAAATCCTTGAAAAATGATTATTTTAATTATTTTAGGATTTAAAGAAATTACTCGATTAATATATAAAATCGAGAATTTGAGATTTTATTGAAGCAATAATGTTTGTGGTATTTTATAAAGCCCCGTAATTATTATTTTTAGAGTTGCATTTACAAATTAATAATAATTTGTAAAATGCATATCAATTTAGAAAAATTAGATTTAATTCTAATTCTTTCTCCAAAAATCTTTAAAAATATTCTAGTATCTGGTTATGCTGGAATTATTATTATTTTACGGATTGAGATTTTTAACTCAAAGCTATTATTTTACCCAAATAATATTTTGCGGGTTTAAATTAGAAGTGGATTATGAGTGTTAGTAGTTAGTTTATATAATTGGGCCAAGCCAATTAGTCAACAAAATACAACCACACTTATACTATACACAGCAGCCATATATTCAAAACACACACAACCGACAGATCTGGGAGAAAGAGGGAGAGAGAGAGAGAGAGAGAGAGAGAGAGAGAGAGAGAGAGAGAAGCAGTGCAACTACAGCTCCTGGACAGCTTCTGGACCTTTTTGCACAGGTAAAATCATGATCTTAAACTTCGATTTTGCTTGTGATTTATACATGAAAGTTGTTGCTTATAGTTTGTAGAAGTTCCCTGAAAAGTTTTATGAATTATAGATATGTAAGTTGGGAGTTATGGATTTATTAGTAAAGGGGTGCAGAAATACACGAATTGCAGTGTTATCACGACTTTGTGAAATTGTTTTTGTATGATAAAGAGTGAGTTAAGCTTTAAAATTTTTATGAGAGATGTATATAACAACTAACAGGAGGATGTAAAAATTTCATTGGAAAAGATGAATTTTTCGATTTATGAAAAATGTTTGAACCAAGACTGCGCAGAGGTGACTTTGATTCCCAGATTTTCTGCCTTGTTTTGACAAGTGTTTTTGAGGAGGTTATGGCCTTTATTGTTGGTTGGCCAAAGAACGAAAGTTGTAGAGAAGGGTCTAATTATGGTCCCTATAAATTTTGGTAATTTTATAACATGTGGATAAGGAGTTAAGGTAAAAGAAAACGTAGTTCAGTGACAATGAAGAGTATGTAGTAACTGTCTTGTTTTAGACAGAAAAATTGAGGCATTTACACCTGTGTTTTGATGATTGTTCCTTAAGACAAACTGTTCTATATTGTTTCTAGTTTACGTACGCGAAAACCTTGCATTATTTAAGGTTACGGTCATTGAGTTATGAAAGTTTTAGCGGAGAACATTAAAACTGAAATTTCATATAAATGTCAATGTTTGGAAAATTGTTTGAAGGCATTTGTTCTTGACTTGTGTTGGCAAGATAACATGATGTATGAGTTATTTTCAAATGGTTTTGATTATAATTGAGGGGCTCTGACCCCGGGATAGTCTATTTTACAAAAAAAAAAGGTTATTTCAAAAAGTTTCCTTATAATAGGAATTTATTTCCTAATTGTATGGTTTTTAAATGTTGTATAGCAAGGATAAACTGTTAGTTTATTTTCCTTAATTGTTTATGTGCCGCATGCTTGGGCGTATACTTTTCCTTACCTGTTTAATTTATGTTGCTGCAAGTTGAGGCAGCTTTATTTTTATTAAAACAGGTTGAATTGTTTTTGATTGGCATTGAGGGGCTGTGCCCATAGTCCGATAAACGAATACCTCATGCCGAAATTTTCTGAAAATCCCCTGCAATTAAATTTATTTAACTTATTTAATTACAATGGTCTAGAGGCATGAAGTGGATGTTAACTGTTATGTGAATATGTGCCATGTGAATTATTTTGAGGGTTAATTGTTTCCTCGAGGATTTATGTGCTAAGTCAAGTATTAAATGTGTCTTGAGGATTAAGGATGTATTACATGACTTTATTGAGGATCAATGGTGCTTTGAGGATTATTTATTTATTAAATTGGTTAAGGCTATTAAATGGTGGTGAGGTGTTTAAGCACCAGGAAGTGTCCACTTTATAAAGGGGGCCATGTCCTTTTCATTTTATTTTATTAAATGTGTTATGTGCAATAAGTGGTATTAGAGTAGTCAACTATAGGAAGGACACCTATAGTTTGACTTTATGTGATTTAGTGGTAAATCCGAGTTGTGTCTACTCGAGATACGAGGTAGGACTGACACGTACTCGTAACCATTTCAGTACCATTAGGGTGTAATCAAATTGGAGCGACGTGCATCCAAAAAGAAAGATCAAGACGTCAGGTAAGGTTCATGGAATTGCTTGGACGAGGTGCGAAGGATTTGATTCACGGTTTCTGCTTTCTGCTAAGGATCAGAGGCAAGTTTAATTATGCATACTCTATCGTTCAGAGTATATATATATATGTTTTGAAATATATGAAGTATGAGGATTAAATTTAAGTCCGTGATTGTAAGCTTTCCAATCTCATGCTTCTTCTTTAAAATCAGTATATTCTTGGCTTGCCGAGAAAAGTAAATTCTGCTTATGCAAATGATCAAAACCCCATGACTTATAATACTATCAATGGGTGTCGATGTTTTATGATTCTACCTCTCGAATTATATTGTGAATATATATATATATATAAATCTTTCGTATTAGAGGTATGGACTCTATGTTATGAGGGTGTTAATATGAACCAGTTATGATAAAGGCTCTGGAGGTAGAGCAAGTATTATGTTCAAAGATGGTATAATGCCAGTATACGTTAGGTCATAGAGTTTTAAGATAATAAAAGTATTATGCTTTCGAACCTAGCCCGCGAGTCGGGAATATTTTATATTAAATATTTTATGAAAACCCGGAAGAGTACCGGAGGCGCAGTATCTGAATGTTGATTAAAATACTTCAAATATTATACTTTGGATATTTCGAGGTTTAAGTGATATTATTAAATATCATATGGATATGTATTTGATTTAAATGAATATAATTTTCAAAACGTTTTCTTATAATCGCTTTGTTCCGGAGAAACAACAAAGGTATACCAATGGTTATAAATTGGGTATTTCGGTTAAAAATATCTTTAATGATATGGTATAAATGTTATTTGAACGTTATTTAATTCAATGAATATTAATTATAATATTCATTTAAAAAGGATTTAGTAATTGTTTATTTCTTATTGACCAGGAGTCAATATTAGTTATATTGATAAAGTGATTAAGGTCCGGAGACTGCCGGAGATGTAAGGAATTGTTTATGATTAAAATATCCCATGAGTCATATGTTGGGTATTTAGAGGTTATGATTTATTTAAATAATATTAATAAATATTATTTGGATATTTACCTAAGAAAATGAATATTATTTTGAATATTCGTTTAAAAAGGTATTAGTGAATGTTTATTATTTAATAAATATTATTTAAATATTTATTAAATACTCTAGATGATTCAAAGGTTATGAAATGCTATTTAAAGTATTTAAGGACTATCATAGTCATTAAAAATATCTTCTGATCCTCAGAAAGTTTATTCAAAAACATCAGGAGTTCCCAAATATCATTTTGGATTCAAATAAGTTCTTTTAGCTGAGAGCAAACATTCTTTGACTCCTCAAAAATTTGGAACTCAGTTCAGAAAGTGAATAAATGATTTTACCTCCTCGTTTACCAAAAACGGTTATGTTTCTGGATCACTGCCCGATCTCAGTACATGTTTCAACTTATCAAATCAATAAGATTATCGACTAATTCCCAAGTCATGTTTTGTAATGAGCTTCCTGTGTCAATGAAATCTGTTGACTAAGGTCAACCCACATATCAAGGTTACTTCCTTAAATATTCCTGGAAGTAAAGTTATGTAACTATATCAGACCTATCAACAAGCTTTGTGCTTGGGGAACTGGATTAAGTTATGTTCCAATGATGGATAGGATTCTTCAGGGGACTGGAGGAAGAGGGGACTTCGGTCCATGCACGCGTAGAGGACTACATTCACGTGTAGCCACTACAGCGGGATGAGGGGACTACGGTCCATATGAAGGCCCATATGCGGTCAGGGTGGCAGCCCGATTAGGGACCATCCATCTACTAGTAGAAAAATGCGATACAAACGGCTGATCACCGGGTATCGTGGTAAAGGCTCCAGAATTATCCCTATTCTTCCAATTGGAATTGTACTGCAACACTGTAATGCAAGCCTAGGTGCTGAATTACCTATAGTGTTGACAGGGTGATGAACTTTTCAAAGTACCTCGGAAATCTTTTATTATATTTCTGGATAAAGAATGAGAAATGTTTATTGATAATTCGATTCAAGAATCAAGTCTTCCAGGGTGTTTTCTATTCCTTGGAAGGTATGAAATGTTCTGACGAACGTACCAAGTTTTCAAATTCTAGTTGTTATACTGAGAAGTGTTATTATACTCGAACTCTGCAAACTATCGAATTATAAATCGTCGGTCTTGCACTCGAAACGAATAAGTATTCTAATTATATGTTCCCTATACAGTATCTCGAACTGTATGGTATCGAATCGAGAGTCTACTTTTCAAAGATCTCGATTGTCATGTTAGCAATTGCTGTTGAGTCTCAAATGTTTACTTCACAAATATTGACTCTCTTACTATCAGTTAATTCTAAGTTTTAAACTTATCAAGTGCCCAAAGAACTTATACCCTGTACAGAATAATGAACTGTAGGGTGTCTTGAAGAGAATGATGTACATGTATGCATATGTTTTCAGACTTGAGAAATACTGGAAGGGAACCTTATAACGGGTCGGTATATGTATGATAAAAATGGATGGTCATGGCAGTATAGTGAACTGCGTATTTTGAAAGCTTTCTAAAGGATTAGCAATACTATATATAGTGTATGCTATTTTGCTAAGGTATGGAGGTTACTATGGTTATTTTGAGAAGCTTTCTAAAAGATTATCAAACCTATAGTGTAACACTATTTTACTAAGGTATGAATATTGTTATGGTTATTATGAGCTTAATTAGCTCATTTGATGTTATTTCAAAGGTCATACTTTCCCCTCTATTGAAAGTTTCATGTTTATAAATGTTCAAAATGACTTTAAGTATCAGTTGAATGTTGAAAACCCCATGTGTATGATGGGAGATATTTTAAGCTTTTGTAATAATTTGCTGAGCAATTCTTTCGCTCATACTTGCTTGTTTTCAAACTTTAACCTTTCAGAAAAAGGTAGACAGATGAGGCATAACGGCATAGCTCGGAAGAAGCAGGCAGTGTGCCCGTGTGAAGATGACATGATCCAGAAAGTCGACGACTGGAGAAGTTATATGTATGTATATTGATGTGTAATAAATATTACATTGTACAGAGTAGTACTAGTTACTGGTGTACTTCCCAACGAAGCTATACTAGTAGTATAAGATTTGTAAGATAGTGTAAGGTAATTGAATGGATGTAATGAATTGAGTAATGAAAGGACTTTAGTTCTTGTTTCTAGCCCTATAACCTAAAAGATTCTTGTTAGTTGGGGTTGCAGAGGATGTAATACAGTTGTTAAATGATTATAGGTGATTCTATGTTGTTAAACAGGTGATGTGGTATTGAGGATTTCCGCGTGACGACCAAATCCTAGACCCCGGATTTGGGGGCGTTACAGAAATGGTATCAGAGATGAGGTTATAGTAAACTAGAAACGAGAGTGAGTAGGAGTGTGTATAGTTATGTGAGAACGCCAGAACTCATGTAGAGTTCCTGTTGGACTACTGGACGTAGTGCCAATGAGTAAGATAAGATTGAAATGTTATGTTGAAGAATATGATGATATAGACCTCACTTATTGTGGTGATGGATGTCTGCTAAAGAATCCTCAGAGACAAGTATTGGCCGGTCAGGGCATTGATCGCCAAAGGCACGAAGTTAAGCTGATTTTAGGGGATTCATGAAAACAGTTATGTATTCCCCGAATTATAGGAAATTTCAATATGATGATGAAGAATAGAAAGTTGGCATCAAGTATTATGGTAGCAATGTGTTGAGGTTGTGCTCATACTGTTAAAATTCCGAAAAGGGAAACAAAACAAGATCACTATGAAAGATCATTCATTGAAGTGGCAGTTATTAAATTTCCTCGAGCTAAAGAGAGTTTGAGGTAATTATATGAATAGATTGGTGGACAGACACTGATCGTTTCAAATGGTTACATAGATGAAATGATGAAGTTGAGATTGGTCAATGAAGACGAGATATGTTTTAAGAATCAAGACGGACTGAGAAAGTCCAAGGATGATTTAAATAAGAAGGTTGTTATGCCAAAGGTGTTAAGCTTAAGTAGCACACGGGATGAATACGAGAAAACAAGGTATCTGGTATTAGGACAGTTACCAGGGTGATTGGATTAAGTATGTATTTCCTAACGATGTCCCGGAATATCGCCTAGTCGAAAAGTAGAATTCGTCAATTCTAAGGGCGACACCAGTATCGAAGTCTACTCAAAGAATAGAACACTTGCTGGTGATGCTTGCGTCGAGTCGAATAGAACTCATTGCGAATATAAACGCCAATGGCTGAATTCGTAGCAACTATTGCGAATCAACGATGACGTAAGTTGTCAAGCACCTTAGGGTGTGCATGGAAAAGAAAAGCTTTGGAATCGAACGATTATCCATCAGAGGAGCCGACGTAAAAGGCATACGTGGAGACCTTGGCAATATACCCTCCCCATTCGTGAAATCATTTTGATTACCTCCCCAAATGGTGAATTATTTGATATCTCTCCATTTGCAAAATTATTTTGATTAACTCCCGAGTCGATGATCTATCTCGATATCTCTCCAAGAGAGAATTTCGATAAAAGATATACTCCCTCTTCGAAGTTATTTGATAATGCTCATGTTAAACCATAATGGTTTCAATTGTGTCAGAGGCTGTCATGATACCTACTTTCAGGTTTTCGAAGCCCTGTTAGATGATGTTATTCAAGATTCCACTTTTCTTCAATAGTGGATAATCCTATGGTGGTATAGCACCACTTGCTTGTTAAATACCAGTATCCTTCTGGTTATCATTTCTTTTGAAATCTCACCTTGGAATCTGATCAATTTTGACTCAAGGTGTCCCTTTATGAATTAATTGTCAAAAGATGATAATCATTAACTTGATTTTGAATTGCTTTCATACTTCACAACTTCCACTGAGACGAACAACCCTATATTTATAGGGGCCACAAGGACCATCTGTCTGTGTGATAGAAGTCTGATGGGACGCCATCACTTGTGAGTTGTGAAATACAAGAAGGCTAATTACCTTCAGTAATGTCTCAACTGAGACACGCAACGTGAGTTCTTATGATCATATTGATCTCTCGGTAAATTCTCTTATCTTAATTAAGGTTTACTTTAAAACTCATAGCCTTATGATCACCAGCGTGTGACAATTGCCTTGATATGGCAGCTATATTTTCAAAGCTCCATGATTCTTGCTATCTATAATGAATTTCAAGGGGATGCCAACCAGGTCGAACAAGTTGTAAGTTCGCTGATAGAAATTAGATTCGAGCGGAATCGTTAAGATCAAGAGCGAATCCCAAAGCGAATAGAATATCAGTGACGTATCAAGGGAATTAGTTCATTCTCTCTCAATGGTATTATGTTAATGGAATTAGTGCATTCTCTCTCTCAAGGATGTTATGTTAATGAAATCAGTGAATTCTCTCTCAAAGACATGATGTTAATGACAAGTTGGTCAAGCTATATTTGAAAGGAGTAACGATGTGTCGTGAAACTCCAGCGATGACGGTATTAGACAGAAACTCCGTAGAGATTACGGAGAAGTTGATTATGAATGGACACTATCTCTGGTTTTGCAGAATAAGTGTTGATGATGAAAGAGTTAAGGAATCCCAGTAGTGGTCTTAGTTGATTCCGAGGACGGAATCCTTTTAAGGAGGGTAGATTGTAATAATCCGGATTTTTCAAGAAATGATTTTATTATTATTTCTATAATAATAATGATTTTCCTAAAATGAGGAGGATTTTTTTTTTTTTTTATTTATTTATTTATTCATTATTCCAGTTCAAGGAATTTCAAAAATGGATATTTAATTATTTTTCGATTCAGTAGAATCGGGTCAGTTTTAAAGATTCAGTATGAAATTATTCAGTAAAGATTTTATTTAAATTACTGAATATCTGGAGATTTTAAAATCCTTGAAAAATGATTATTTTAATTATTTTAGGATTTAAAGAAATTACTCGATTAATATATAAAATCGAGAATTTGAGATTTTATTGAAGCAATAATGTTTGTGGTATTTTATAAAGCCCCGTAATTATTATTTTTAGAGTTGCATTTACAAATTAATAATAATTTGTAAAATGCATATCAATTTAGAAAAATTAGATTTAATTCTAATTCTTTCTCCAAAAATCTTTAAAAATATTCTAGTATCTGGTTATGCTGGAATTATTATTATTTTACGGATTGAGATTTTTAACTCAAAGCTATTATTTTACCCAAATAATATTTTGCGGGTTTAAATTAGAAGTGGATTATGAGTGTTAGTAGTTAGTTTATATAATTGGGCCAAGCCAATTAGTCAACAAAATACAACCACACTTATACTATACACAGCAGCCATATATTCAAAACACACACAACCGACAGATCTGGGAGAAAGAGGGAGAGAGAGAGAGAGAGAGAGAGAGAGAGAGAGAAGCAGTGCAACTACAGCTCCTGGACAGCTTCTGGACCTTTTTGCACAGGTAAAATCATGATCTTAAACTTCGATTTTGCTTGTGATTTATACATGAAAGTTGTTGCTTATAGTTTGTAGAAGTTCCCTGAAAAGTTTTATGAATTATAGATATGTAAGTTGGGAGTTATGGATTTATTAGTAAAGGGGTGCAGAAATACACGAATTGCAGTGTTATCACGACTTTGTGAAATTGTTTTTGTATGATAAAGAGTGAGTTAAGCTTTAAAATTTTTATGAGAGATGTATATAACAACTAACAGGAGGATGTAAAAATTTCATTGGAAAAGATGAATTTTTCGATTTATGAAAAATGTTTGAACCAAGACTGCGCAGAGGTGACTTTGATTCCCAGATTTTCTGCCTTGTTTTGACAAGTGTTTTTGAGGAGGTTATGGCCTTTATTGTTGGTTGGCCAAAGAACGAAAGTTGTAGAGAAGGGTCTAATTATGGTCCCTATAAATTTTGGTAATTTTATAACATGTGGATAAGGAGTTAAGGTAAAAGAAAACGTAGTTCAGTGACAATGAAGAGTATGTAGTAACTGTCTTGTTTTAGACAGAAAAATTGAGGCATTTACACCTGTGTTTTGATGATTGTTCCTTAAGACAAACTGTTCTATATTGTTTCTAGTTTACGTACGCGAAAACCTTGCATTATTTAAGGTTACGGTCATTGAGTTATGAAAGTTTTAGCGGAGAACATTAAAACTGAAATTTCATATAAATGTCAATGTTTGGAAAATTGTTTGAAGGCATTTGTTCTTGACTTGTGTTGGCAAGATAACATGATGTATGAGTTATTTTCAAATGGTTTTGATTATAATTGAGGGGCTCTGACCCCGGGATAGTCTATTTTACAAAAAAAAAAGGTTATTTCAAAAAGTTTCCTTATAATAGGAATTTATTTCCTAATTGTATGGTTTTTAAATGTTGTATAGCAAGGATAAACTGTTAGTTTATTTTCCTTAATTGTTTATGTGCCGCATGCTTGGGCGTATACTTTTCCTTACCTGTTTAATTTATGTTGCTGCAAGTTGAGGCAGCTTTATTTTTATTAAAACAGGTTGAATTGTTTTTGATTGGCATTGAGGGGCTGTGCCCATAGTCCGATAAACGAATACCTCATGCCGAAATTTTCTGAAAATCCCCTGCAATTAAATTTATTTAACTTATTTAATTACAATGGTCTAGAGGCATGAAGTGGATGTTAACTGTTATGTGAATATGTGCCATGTGAATTATTTTGAGGGTTAATTGTTTCCTCGAGGATTTATGTGCTAAGTCAAGTATTAAATGTGTCTTGAGGATTAAGGATGTATTACATGACTTTATTGAGGATCAATGGTGCTTTGAGGATTATTTATTTATTAAATTGGTTAAGGCTATTAAATGGTGGTGAGGTGTTTAAGCACCAGGAAGTGTCCACTTTATAAAGGGGGCCATGTCCTTTTCATTTTATTTTATTAAATGTGTTATGTGCAATAAGTGGTATTAGAGTAGTCAACTATAGGAAGGACACCTATAGTTTGACTTTATGTGATTTAGTGGTAAATCCGAGTTGTGTCTACTCGAGATACGAGGTAGGACTGACACGTACTCGTAACCATTTCAGTACCATTAGGGTGTAATCAAATTGGAGCGACGTGCATCCAAAAAGAAAGATCAAGACGTCAGGTAAGGTTCATGGAATTGCTTGGACGAGGTGCGAAGGATTTGATTCACGGTTTCTGCTTTCTGCTAAGGATCAGAGGCAAGTTTAATTATGCATACTCTATCGTTCAGAGTATATATATATATGTTTTGAAATATATGAAGTATGAGGATTAAATTTAAGTCCGTGATTGTAAGCTTTCCAATCTCATGCTTCTTCTTTAAAATCAGTATATTCTTGGCTTGCCGAGAAAAGTAAATTCTGCTTATGCAAATGATCAAAACCCCATGACTTATAATACTATCAATGGGTGTCGATGTTTTATGATTCTACCTCTCGAATTATATTGTGAATATATATATATATATAAATCTTTCGTATTAGAGGTATGGACTCTATGTTATGAGGGTGTTAATATGAACCAGTTATGATAAAGGCTCTGGAGGTAGAGCAAGTATTATGTTCAAAGATGGTATAATGCCAGTATACGTTAGGTCATAGAGTTTTAAGATAATAAAAGTATTATGCTTTCGAACCTAGCCCGCGAGTCGGGAATATTTTATATTAAATATTTTATGAAAACCCGGAAGAGTACCGGAGGCGCAGTATCTGAATGTTGATTAAAATACTTCAAATATTATACTTTGGATATTTCGAGGTTTAAGTGATATTATTAAATATCATATGGATATGTATTTGATTTAAATGAATATAATTTTCAAAACGTTTTCTTATAATCGCTTTGTTCCGGAGAAACAACAAAGGTATACCAATGGTTATAAATTGGGTATTTCGGTTAAAAATATCTTTAATGATATGGTATAAATGTTATTTGAACGTTATTTAATTCAATGAATATTAATTATAATATTCATTTAAAAAGGATTTAGTAATTGTTTATTTCTTATTGACCAGGAGTCAATATTAGTTATATTGATAAAGTGATTAAGGTCCGGAGACTGCCGGAGATGTAAGGAATTGTTTATGATTAAAATATCCCATGAGTCATATGTTGGGTATTTAGAGGTTATGATTTATTTAAATAATATTAATAAATATTATTTGGATATTTACCTAAGAAAATGAATATTATTTTGAATATTCGTTTAAAAAGGTATTAGTGAATGTTTATTATTTAATAAATATTATTTAAATATTTATTAAATACTCTAGATGATTCAAAGGTTATGAAATGCTATTTAAAGTATTTAAGGACTATCATAGTCATTAAAAATATCTTCTGATCCTCAGAAAGTTTATTCAAAAACATCAGGAGTTCCCAAATATCATTTTGGATTCAAATAAGTTCTTTTAGCTGAGAGCAAACATTCTTTGACTCCTCAAAAATTTGGAACTCAGTTCAGAAAGTGAATAAATGATTTTACCTCCTCGTTTACCAAAAACGGTTATGTTTCTGGATCACTGCCCGATCTCAGTACATGTTTCAACTTATCAAATCAATAAGATTATCGACTAATTCCCAAGTCATGTTTTGTAATGAGCTTCCTGTGTCAATGAAATCTGTTGACTAAGGTCAACCCACATATCAAGGTTACTTCCTTAAATATTCCTGGAAGTAAAGTTATGTAACTATATCAGACCTATCAACAAGCTTTGTGCTTGGGGAACTGGATTAAGTTATGTTCCAATGATGGATAGGATTCTTCAGGGGACTGGAGGAAGAGGGGACTTCGGTCCATGCACGCGTAGAGGACTACATTCACGTGTAGCCACTACAGCGGGATGAGGGGACTACGGTCCATATGAAGGCCCATATGCGGTCAGGGTGGCAGCCCGATTAGGGACCATCCATCTACTAGTAGAAAAATGCGATACAAACGGCTGATCACCGGGTATCGTGGTAAAGGCTCCAGAATTATCCCTATTCTTCCAATTGGAATTGTACTGCAACACTGTAATGCAAGCCTAGGTGCTGAATTACCTATAGTGTTGACAGGGTGATGAACTTTTCAAAGTACCTCGGAAATCTTTTATTATATTTCTGGATAAAGAATGAGAAATGTTTATTGATAATTCGATTCAAGAATCAAGTCTTCCAGGGTGTTTTCTATTCCTTGGAAGGTATGAAATGTTCTGACGAACGTACCAAGTTTTCAAATTCTAGTTGTTATACTGAGAAGTGTTATTATACTCGAACTCTGCAAACTATCGAATTATAAATCGTCGGTCTTGCACTCGAAACGAATAAGTATTCTAATTATATGTTCCCTATACAGTATCTCGAACTGTATGGTATCGAATCGAGAGTCTACTTTTCAAAGATCTCGATTGTCATGTTAGCAATTGCTGTTGAGTCTCAAATGTTTACTTCACAAATATTGACTCTCTTACTATCAGTTAATTCTAAGTTTTAAACTTATCAAGTGCCCAAAGAACTTATACCCTGTACAGAATAATGAACTGTAGGGTGTCTTGAAGAGAATGATGTACATGTATGCATATGTTTTCAGACTTGAGAAATACTGGAAGGGAACCTTATAACGGGTCGGTATATGTATGATAAAAATGGATGGTCATGGCAGTATAGTGAACTGCGTATTTTGAAAGCTTTCTAAAGGATTAGCAATACTATATATAGTGTATGCTATTTTGCTAAGGTATGGAGGTTACTATGGTTATTTTGAGAAGCTTTCTAAAAGATTATCAAACCTATAGTGTAACACTATTTTACTAAGGTATGAATATTGTTATGGTTATTATGAGCTTAATTAGCTCATTTGATGTTATTTCAAAGGTCATACTTTCCCCTCTATTGAAAGTTTCATGTTTATAAATGTTCAAAATGACTTTAAGTATCAGTTGAATGTTGAAAACCCCATGTGTATGATGGGAGATATTTTAAGCTTTTGTAATAATTTGCTGAGCAATTCTTTCGCTCATACTTGCTTGTTTTCAAACTTTAACCTTTCAGAAAAAGGTAGACAGATGAGGCATAACGGCATAGCTCGGAAGAAGCAGGCAGTGTGCCCGTGTGAAGATGACATGATCCAGAAAGTCGACGACTGGAGAAGTTATATGTATGTATATTGATGTGTAATAAATATTACATTGTACAGAGTAGTACTAGTTACTGGTGTACTTCCCAACGAAGCTATACTAGTAGTATAAGATTTGTAAGATAGTGTAAGGTAATTGAATGGATGTAATGAATTGAGTAATGAAAGGACTTTAGTTCTTGTTTCTAGCCCTATAACCTAAAAGATTCTTGTTAGTTGGGGTTGCAGAGGATGTAATACAGTTGTTAAATGATTATAGGTGATTCTATGTTGTTAAACAGGTGATGTGGTATTGAGGATTTCCGCGTGACGACCAAATCCTAGACCCCGGATTTGGGGGCGTTACAACTGATTCCTCAATTCTTGAGCCATATCACTTATTGCATGTTGATTTATTTGGTCCAATAAATAGAATGTCTATTGAAAAGAAAAGATATGCTTTGGTTATTGTTGATGAATACACCAGATATACATGGGTATATTTCATGCACAAGAAAGAAGAAACTACATCAATCTTAACAGAGCATGTCAGACAACTGGACAAAGGATCTAAGCATACAGTGAAAATCATAAGGAGTGATAATGGCACTGAGTTCAAGAATGTAGCCATGGAAGAGTTTTGTAAAGAAAATGGAATAAAGCAAGAATTCTCTGCACCTGGAACTCCACAACAAAATGGAGTAGTAGAGAGAAAGAACAGGACTCTCATAGAAGCTGCAAGGACCATGCTTGATGAAGCAAAGCTGCCAAATTACTTCTCGGCTGAAGCTGTGCAAGCTACTTGTTTCACACAGAATGCTACACTCATAAACAAGCATGGTAAAACACCATATGAGATGGTGAAAAATTAGAAGCCGAACCTGAAGTACTTTCATGTGTTTGGATGTAAATGTTTTGTTCTTAAGACTCATCCAGAACAGCTTTCCAAATTTGATTTAAAAGCTGATGAAGGAATCTTTGTTGGATACCCACTATCGACAAAAGCATTCAGAGTCTACACTCTGAGAACAAAAGTGGTCATGGAATCTATCCATGTGTCTTTTGATGATAAGAAGATAACAGGACTTGAAGATTTTGATGAACATGACCAGCTGAGATTTGAGAATGAAGAAATAAATGTTGATCTACAAGATTTTGATACTCTTTCATACTCTATTGTTCAATCTATACCAGTAGATCAGACAACATCACATGTTGAGGGGGAGCAAGTGAACGATGAAAATGAACCCCAATCAAGTGAAGAAACATCAAAGAATGCATCTACTACTAATGATTCATTAAACTCTGATTCATCAAACTTTGAAAGCAACAGCTCAGGGGGAGGAAACAATGATTTTGGATCTACTAGTCATCACTCTCAACATAATTATGAACTTGGGAAATCATCAAGATCAAATCTGCCGAGACAAAGGGTATGGAGTAGAGCGCATCCCTTTGAACAGATCATTGGTGAACCGGACACGGGTGTACAGACTAGAAGACCAACACAGAATGAATGCAATTTCGCAGGATTTTTATCTCAAATTGAACCTAAAAAGGTTGATGAAGCTCTTGATGATCCAGATTGGGTAACTGCAATGCAGGAAGAACTCAATCAGTTCGAAAGGCAGAAAGTATGGAAGGTGGTGCCAAGACCAAAAGATAAATCTGTAATTAGCACTAGATGGGTGTTTAGAAATAAATTGGATGAAAATGGTATTGTTACGAGGAACAAGGCTCGATTGGTAGCAAAGGGTTACTCTCAAGAAGAGGGAATTGATTATGATGAAACCTATGCTCCAGTCGCAAGGCTTGAAGCAATCAGGATGTTCTTTGCATTTGCTGCACACTCCAACTTTAAGGTTTTTCAGATGGATATGAAGAGTGCATTTTTTAACGGAGATCTAGAAGAAGAAGTCTATGTTGAACAACCCCCTAGGTTCGAAGACAAGGAATTTGAAGGTTTTGTGTACTTTCTCTTCAAAGCTCTCTATGGTCTCAAGCAAGCCCCTCGAACATGGTATGATACTCTATCCAAGTTCTTACTTGAAATTATTTTTACAAGAGGTATCATCGACAAAACTCTCTTTCATAAAAAGAATAAAAATGATATAATTCTGGTGCAAGTATATGTGGATGATATAATATTTGGTTCTACTAATGATTTGTTATGCAAGAGATTTTCTAAGCTAATGTAGAGTAGGTACGAGATGAACATGATGGGTGAGTTGTCCTTCTTCCTTGGACTTCAAGTTGTTCAGAAGCCTGATGGTATTTTCGTCTTCCAGTTAAAATACATAAAGGATCTTCTGAAGAAATATGGGATGGAAGAAGCAGCTACTGCAAAGACCCCGATGCCAACTGCAATCAAGCTTGATGAAGATAAATCTGGTAAGTCAGTTGACATCATGAAGTATCGAGGTATGATCGGCTCTCTCTTGTACTTAACTGCTAGTAGACCAAATATTATGTTCGTAACTTGTCTATGTGCTAGATACCAGGCTAACCCTAAAGAGTCATATCTTATAGCTGATAAACTTATTTTCAGATACCTTAAGGGAACCCCCAATCTTGGGATTTGGTACCCTAAAGGAACAGGTTTTGACCTAATTGGCTATACAGATTCTGACTTCGCAGGTTGTAAGATTGATCGGAAAAGTACTTCTGGAAGCTGTCAGTTTCTAGGAAGAAGGTTGGTATCTTGGTACAATAAGAAGCAATACTCAGTATCTACCTCGATAGCCGAAGCAGAATACATTACGGCAGGTAGTTGTTGTGCTTAGATCCTGTGGATGAGAAATCAACTTCAGGACTATGGACTCACGTTGGACAAAATTCCAATTCTATGTGACAACACGAGTGCCATTGCCAACAATCCAGTTCAACACACCAGGACTAAGCACATTGATATCAGGTATCATTTCTTACGAGAGCATGTCATGAATGGAACTGTGGTATTATATTTTGTTCCCACAGATAAACAAATTGTTGACATCTTTACTAAACCACTGGATGAATCCACTTTCTCCAGGTTAGTTGGTGAACTTGGGATGTTAAATCTGTCTAATTAATTTTGGATAATCAATAACTGCAATTTGTTATCAGTTCACATGTATTTTAAATGTCCATATGTTTAGGACTTGTGAAATTGTTTTGCATCCAGTCCTCTTTTTATAATTATCTCTATATTAATTACCATGCTTATAAATGCTATATTTTATGGTAATTAGTTAGTAAATAATTGTGTTAATTTTAGCATAATTTAATAAATATTTTATTGACATATATTAATTAATGATATTTTGTTAATTTTATGTCTATTTAATTGTGAGTTTATCTGATTATTGTGGATTAATTCTTGATTTATTGTCTGATTATTTTTAAATCCATAATAATTAGAAGTATTTAATATGTGTACGTGTATAGGTTGATAGGTTTCGGTGATAAGATGTTTTTTCGGCCGACAGGTTTCGATGATAAGATGTTTTTTCGGCTAATTAGGCAGTTAGGTGAGAAATTATTGAGCGGTGTTATTTTTCAAAAATAACCTGTCACTATTACACCTAACCCACTAATACTTGAAACCTTATAAATGATGAGTTTTTGTTTGTGTCTAACATCATCATTTTTCAGATATATAGAGCATATACACACAATTGCTGAATATTTCAAGCTTTGACCGGAAAGATCTCACAATCTAGCTGGTGGTTTTTAGAGCGGATTTCATATTCTTGTTATACGCACTAACCCTTGTTTTTGAATTTCCTCAAAGTTTTGAAAATGGCATTGCATGGAAACTTTTTAATTGATAAAGTTAATCCTATTTCCATTCAGCAAATCGAAACCATTCAGGATGAGCAGTTTCGGGCTTGGACACAATTTATGAATGAACATTCATTAATTCGCTATGCTTTAGTTACACAGGTGCAGCTTAACCATGATACATTGCGTGAACTATATTGCAGTGCGGTTAACACTTCTGGACAGGACGGGTGTGCATTCACATATCGACTATTTGGTAGGTCGATTAGGGTCACTGAACGAGATGTTAATCGAATTCTTCATTTTTCTATGGAAAATCTCATTTCTGATCCTACACCCGAACATATTGAAATGTTCTTTCGCTTTATAAGGTACCAAGATGGCAATTTCAATACTGGTAATCTATCTAGAACGTTTCTAACCCAGTATTAGAATTTCTTCTTTCACACTCTTAACCATGTTTTTTCCTCAGATAGAACAAATCAAGATCGAATACCTGAATTTATTCAAACAATAGGGTATGCGGTCGCCAATAATTTGAGGATTAATTTTGGAAAAATAGTGCTTGGTCAAATCATTTTAAAAATGAAACGCTTAGGAACAAGAGATGTTCGGACTCAAAATGTCAAATGTCTATATCCAAGATTTCTACAGTTAATATTAAATGATTTTTTGAATGATGAAGACAGGGTACGCTTGGAAAATGGTCAAAAGGTCGAATGTTCTTCCATGAAGACGAATGTAATTAATTACATAAGCAAAAAGAAATATACGGATGTGCCTACAGTCCTAACTGAATATCTAAAGACTATCCCACTTCCGTTGTTACCACGACCAGTGAGAGCAGGCAGCCGACAAGGTAATCTTTCAATCCTTGCTATTCCAACCTTTGTATTCCTTATTGTGTCACAGGAAATACAGTTTCTACAGCCCCCAATGGCCATCTTACCCGACCAAGAGCAGGAAATCCCACCGACTCTAACACAGGTCGAAGAGCCCATTCTACAAATGCAAACACAAACACAACAAACTCCTACACCTCAATTGTCACTTAAACGACCAGCCATCAACACTTTTGAGGGAGATAGTGCCTCAGCAGCACCACATAAGGAGTTAGTTACATCAGCCGCTCTACCTCATTCTAAACGGAGTAAACCCAATAAACCTGAGGAAACGGCAACTGTTAGTGAAACAATTCTTTCTTATCCAATGAGTGAAAATGTAAATAAGGTTGAATTGACTGGAGCAACTGGTGAATCTTCCATTTTACGGAAAGATCAATTAGTAGGAGGTTCTTTTATGAACCAAGTATCTTTACAGACATACGAGGGAAACTTGGGTTTTGTGCCATTTAATCGATTCAAGTTTAACCTCCCAGAGGAAAAATCTCTGGATCTCTTTCAAGATTTAACACTCTTTACCAGTGGTCAGCAACTCACTTCACGTGAGGACGAAAGCTCACGAACTTTCATTGCACCATCCGTGACCTCTGAAAAAGGGGCTAGGATGATTTCATTTGCAGGTACACATATTGGTGGAAGCTCTAGAGGAGAGTTGAGGGAAACACAAACAGAACATGTAAGTGTAACCCAAACCACTAAACCGAGTGAATATAGAGTGTTGAGTGAAACACCTGCAGAACGTACAAGTGAGAAACCTACTAAACCACATGCACCTATAACTAGAAAGGAATACAGCAGACTCCTTACACGGGTCCAAACAATGGAGAAAGAGTTGTCAAATATTTGTAAGCCTATTGGAGAAATCAAAAATTTGCAACTTATTCAATATGATGCATTCCAGGTTCAATTAAGTTCCATGGCATCCCAGTTTAGTCATGCAATTCATTCCTTGGGGAAGACAGCTTCGTCTAATTTACCAACTCCATATCCTACTACTCTGAAGGATAACCCAACTGAGGGGGAGAAGGTGGATGACCAAGAAAAATCTACTAGGCGTAAGGGCAAGGAAAAGGTTGTTGACATAGAATTAACTTTATTTTGGGAAAGAAAAAGCTAATGGGAGTATTAGTGCTATGTGGAAAGAGAGCCAAGGCAAACTTGAAGATATGTTCAGTCTAGAGGAACAATTTGTCTTGTACTTGTTCAAATTATAGAAATCTGGAAAATGTATATATGATCCAGAATGCGCTTTAATATTATTTATCTTTGTATTTCATTTTTGTTTTTGTATCAGTTGAGTTATTGTTAGTAGTATTTTTATGTGTTCGTTCGCAGGGAAGGACTGAATGTAATATCAAGTTCAAGTATCTTATCTCTCACAATTTAGAAGTGTAGAAGAATGTTTGGTTTGTTTATAAACTAAATAAGACTAATTATAAATCGAGAATAAAATATATGAGGAAAACAATCCAAGAACTGGGGTTCTTCACTTGGTTTCAATGCACATTCAATATCTATGTGACATCTACGTTCTTACCCTGCTGAAAACAATTCTTCTAAGGTTATAATGTTCCCTTCCAAGATACAATATAATGTCTACAACTACACCTTAATTGTCACTTCCGTGATACAATCAAAGACAATCATAAACTATTAAGCACCAAGAATTATAAGTCTCACAACTCTCCTATTAATCTTCCAATCAAATATTCGAGTTATGTCTGTTAAATCTTGTACTAAAATTGCAACTCCTCTTCCAAGTTATTACAATCCCTAAAATCCAATCAAAGGTTCATGACTCTCCTAATTGTGTTAAGCTCTCAATAACAGATCAGCTAAGCAAGAAAATCACAGATAATTAAACACACATGAATACCAAGGAATACTACCCAATCCTCAGATTAGAGATTTAGTTACACATAATTACTGAAGAAAACAAAACAATAATATTGAATGAAAACATGATATTAAAAATATGAAGTTTAGATATTACACGTTTTGAAAATTGAATACAGCTTGGATAGAACACCTTCAATCCTTGCTCCTTCCCTTCTCTCCAATAGGTTATGAATACCCCCTAAAATAATACCCTAGATGTGTTTATATAGGCTCTAAAAGTCTTGCCCAGCAAGAAAATACCAAAACAGAATTATAATAGAATTTCTGCAAAATACGTTTCCTAAACTGAGTCTGTTTTTAAGGAAAATTCGTGGCTGACTTTTCTTCAGATATCTGGAACGTTCCAATCGTATTTGGACCTCTGGACTACTTTAGAATGATAGAGAATCTCGTTATCTTCGCGTGGACTGTAAGATCATCCAAAACAGACTTGTAGAACTCAAGATATGGCCAAAACAATAAATCAGAATTTTTCCAGCGGTCGCTCGCGTGCAACCTGCGCCCAACAGTCAGTTTGTCGCGCAACCTGCACCCACCACGCGCAACCTGCTCATGCAACACCTGTCCCATATTGTAAAAAATCTCCCAAGCTTCGCGTGAACAGTATGATCGCTGAAAACGGACTTCTAGAACTCCAGATATGGCCAAAACAGTGTAGACTGCGCAACCTTGCCTGAAAATCCGAATTTTAATCAATTAATCCTCCAAAAACGTTAGAAGCATTGATATTCTTGCAAACCTGCACAACTAAGCAAAACACATCAAAACTACAACAACTTGAGTCCAAAACAATCAATTTAAGCCGAACGGAGGCATTCCAAGTGGATATAAAATCCACTTATCAAACGCCCAAACTTAAACTGATGCTTGTCCTCAAGCATAAACAATTACAACTAACTAACTAACTAGTACCACTTCCGTAGGTGATCACGGTTGCATTTGGCATATGCAACAAGCCCTTTAAACCCCTAGGCAGCCCTAGTGGACGAGTAAGGTCTCGTGAGGGCCTATAACGAATGTACCCACAAAATCCATTTAACCTAATACAATGCAATGCATGAATGCAACTACTATGAAAATGCAAGATCCCCTTCAAACTCACTAAAACCAACTAACAAGCAAATATCTCAAGGAATGCAACAAATCCAAGCAGAGCTCGACTAAGTCCCCGTATACTAACAAATACATGAACAGAAACGTGCGTGTGTGCAATGCTCATCAGGAATACTCCCAAAACTAGGTCAAAAATCATACATGCTTTTCGTCAAGACAATCACAGGTTTATAATCAGAATAGACTGTAGACACTTCATAACTTAAGAACACCTCCACCCTTATCCAAGGTAGACAGAAACTCATGCTTTATTACTAAACTACGACACTATATACAATACGCATGCTTATTTAACCGTGCAATGAATGAGACCCCAAAAGGCTTATACAATAATACCCATGTAGCGAGTGTTAGGTCAACAATCCCAAACCACAAGGGCTTTAGATTACTAGGACTAAGTCCCCTCAGACTTAATTACTCGAGTATTAAAGAGCTCACTCTGGTTAATTTTGCATATAAACAAATAACTTATTGACTTTTTTTTCTTTTTTTTTCTTTTCTTTTTTTTTTTTTGCAATCTGGAATGAGCCTTTCTCATTTCCAACCCTAGACTACTCATATAAATATGAGCTGGCTACTAGCCATTTGACACCTAGCCATTATTGACAATTATGAACAACTAGCATGAAATTCCTGTTTTCCCCCAAACTTATATTTTAATGTTCCTACGCTATAAAGGGAATAACGAAAATTCTAAATATAAACAAATTAATTAAATCTCAAAACATCCCACAAGCATGACCCTAACCTAGCCCAAAAGCACCCAATGAGTTTGTGTAAAAATTTTGTTCCCGTAACATGCAAGTCAATTTCCTAGAAACTATAAATCAGCCCTCTACTCATCATCACCACACTCAATTAAACATCTACCAATCAATCAGAATCAGCTCGTCCTAAGGGATCATGAAATATGCATGCCATGAAAATGCAACTAAATGAAAACTCACATGGTATACGAAAATAAAAACAGAATGTCCTATATGAGACAAACGTAAATAACACAAACATATATGCATGATTTACTACTAATAATATGCAAAGCATGAAATCCTACATGAACACATAATACAACAACAACTACTAATCCCTCAAACCACCCTCAAACTTAAAATATTCAATGTCCGCATTGAATGGAAGTAAATACAAGGGATAGTAGAAA
The DNA here is from genome assembly GCA_037693485.1 of Kitagawia praeruptora. NCBI lineage: Eukaryota > Viridiplantae > Streptophyta > Magnoliopsida > Apiales > Apiaceae > Kitagawia > Kitagawia praeruptora. The sequence goes on along the minus strand of CM075350.1, from coordinate 22,629,507 downwards.
ACATACCTAATCGTCCTACTCCTCGGAGGAATCAGAATCTGGCGGTGGATACTGCGTACGAGCTCCATAGACTGGCCACCTTGCCTGAAAATCCGAATTTTAATCAATTAATCCTCCAAAAACGATAGAAGCATTGATATTTTTGCAAACCTGCACAACTAAGCAAAACACATCAAAACTACAACAACTTGAGTCCAAAACAATCAATTTAAGCCGAACGGAGGCATTCCAAGTGGATATAAAATCCACTTATCAGTTATCTTCTAGGAATTTGCTTGTCAAATCCTAACAATCAAATAGGGGGAGATTGTAAAGCATAATGTATTGTAATATGTAATAGAGGACATAAATAACTCAACTAGGATAAAAGATAAATAATATTAACTCTATACAGGGATCGTGAAAGTTGAAGAACAGGCATCAACAAGGATCAAGTCGCTGAAAGAAGTTCATTAACATGATCAAGCCTCAGTGATAAAATAAGATGTACAGATGATTCAGTTGAAGGGCCAAAAGATTCCAGTGATAAGTTTTTATGGTTGCACAATTCTTAGCAGTGTTCTTAAAAACATGATACGAAGACCACGAATGAATGTTAGTCGTCTGTGAACCAGACCAGTTGCACTAAGCGTCAACACTTCACAAAAGGAATCGAAGTATCTAACTCAGAAAAACTGTTAAGAGGGATGATTGAGTTTAGAGCGGTGTTGATATCCTCTAGTTAGTTGGAAGCTGGATATTTAAGGATGTCAAATGAAGAGGAAAATGAATAGTATCCGAAATTACTATTCATATGAATAGTATCCGAAATTACTATTCATATGAATAGTAACCGAAATTACTATTCATATGAATAGTAACCAAAATTACTATTCATGCAGGTGGGGCCCACATCCAAAATATTTTCAACAGACACGTTTTTGTGGTTGTTGGAATAGTGCTACTATGCAGGTGGGCCCACGGGGTTGTTGAAATAGTACAACATAGTGATTTTCTAAAACCTATAAATAGGCCTGTTGTATTTCATTTCAAAACACACCTCAACACACAGCTTTCTATTCTCTCTCTTATATCTTCTCTGTATAAGCTACTAGACTGTCCATCTAGTAGGAAAGCCGTTTTAGCCCGCTTTCAGGAAGTGTCGGGTAGAAGGTCCTCGTGCCTAAACTATCCTTAGGAGTGTTTGATTTTGTAGCTGATCCATAGGATTAGATTGTGTAACAAACCTCCGGGTTTTATTTATTTAAAGATATTTTCCACACAGTTGTGTTATTTCGATTTAGTATTTTTGATTTCATATCCACATCAAAAATCGAAAAGTTTTTAAATAACGTATTCAACCCCCCTTCTACGTTATTCCGGACCTAACATATAGATATAGAAAATGTTTTTATCTTTGATTGCATTTGTTATATATATATAGAAAATTAATATTTTTCTAAAATTATTTCTTTCAAAGTTAATTTAATTGATTTTAAATATAAAGTTATTTTCTTTATTTAATAGTTATTATTATATATCATAATTATTATGAAATTTAAATTTAAATTACCGTGTGCGTAACACGGGCTATAATCTAGTACTATAAATTTCTGCATAGTATCAATATCGATTAATTCACATTAATACCAACCAATGAAAATTTTCCACATCATTTTATAACTACTTTTTGTACTATTACATTTCTCAAATTCTATTCGCGCATGCACAAAAATGAAGTTACAAAGACATGATATGACTATATAAATGATATCAACGTCCGATAAACTAATTTTAAATTAATGTCGTTAAAATCGATAAATTTTATTAATTTATGGATATTATTAGTTAATTAAAATTAAATTTATATTATTATTGTTATTATATTGAAACCAAAATTTTAAATTAAAATATTAATTTATCGTGATAATCATATTAATGTAATGAAATTTTATTGTCGGTTGGGAATATACAGTATACTTAAATATATTTACCGGGGCGGCTTGGTACATTTATCTATGTATATAATAGTGTCTGTTGCCCCTTTTGTACAGTAATTTGTAATTTTAGCTTTTTGCCCTTCATGTTCGCTTTATTTTCAAAATTACCAATGCCTTGATTCTGCCCATGTGTTGCAGTCTGAAGGCCATAAGAGTAATTAAAAAACCTTAAGCTTCTTGCGGAAGCTGGCTCCTCCCTCCTGTTTCACCAAATCAGACCTCAACTAATACCTTTTGTACTTGATTGTGTTCATTTCAAATTTCAAATTATAATCTTATCTCATATCTCTCATCTAAGCTGTTCGAAGCTTCTCTCTTTCCATCCATAGATTACTATTTACTGCGCCCATTCCTTATTACTACTCTTTTTGATTCTATTTTGAATTTCAAACCTAATTGTCCATTACCAGACTATCATATTCTATCCTCTTCGAAAACCTATTGATTTTTATCCATTTTTATTAGCCTTTCGGATCAGTCTGAAGGTAATATATTTGGATTCATGTTAATGTATAATCTCCTCCTTAATCTCCAATCTAATATCTAATATCTGATTTTTTTTTTCTCTGGAACTAGGATGATGGCTTTGAATGATTGCATATAAGGTGTTTGATAAAAACTCTCTTCAATTTATCATATTCTTTTAGAACTTATACGACATTTTATAGTAACATATGTACATATCAATGACTTTTGGGTTTTTTTTGTCAAACTATGCAGGACCTTACGGACATGGATGTGTATTTCAAGAAGACTATAATGAGGCTTGACAATGAACAAACAAAGTAATATGTTTACAGGATGTTTTTGTGTAAGTTTGGTTTTTTGTGTTAAGATGTTTTTGGTCCTGTGATTAGTATCTTTGGCTTTTAGTTTAGTCTTAGATGATTACAGATCGTTTTGTTTTCTGTTTTTTTTCCAAGATTTCTGATTTGTATGTTTGTGCTAATTATATGAACATGGATTGACTTTACTTAGAGATTGTGTTTATATTTAAAATATTGAAATGTTGCTTTTTTTGGCCTAATTATATGAATGTGGGTTAATTTTGGTTATTTGTAGATGATTTTCTAATTGTAGTTTAAACTTCGTCGATGAAGTATTCCATCAAATTTGTCCAAGAGACAAGGATGCACACATTACTCATCTTTAGGTATTTTTGGTTCTATAACGTCGATGGAAGTTTGATTACCCATAACGTCGATGTTTGAGGCTTAGGTTGCATCTTTGCATAGTTATAAGCAAAGAATGGTGACTCTCTGAAACATATTGCTTTTTACCGAATGTTTATTCAATTTTTTTGTTATTAAGCCTATGGATATTCACTAACGAGGGCATGAAAAGGCATCAATTTTTGTTCTTTGATTGGAGTTTAGATATGTTTTGGTTCTATAATTTGTAGCTTTCTTGCTGATGGTTTTATTACTATATTAGTTCTCTTCTTTTTTCTTGCCTTCTGAACAGAATCCAAAATAGCAGGCCTTTTTGCACATCTAAGCTCATACAATGATTTGGAGGAACTCATGTGGTTCATTTAATAGTTGTGTTTGTTTCACAGAACTGCAGTTTTATTGGTGTGCATGCTTAATACTTCTCGGATAGCTGTGATGAAACATATAATTCAGCAAGATACTTTTTTTTGATTTTTTTGTTCTATGCAAACAAAAATAGCTCATGTCAAAGTTATAAACTTATATTTTATTTGCGGTGTTAAAAAATGTGAGAATCGTACAAACATTTGTAGGGGAGGAGAATCAAGTGAAATTATGTACATCAACATTATAAACATTATAGGACACATACAATTATGGGAGGAGAGAAACTACGCGACACAACTTCTATTCGGTCCCAGTTATTATAGGTAATCCTTTTCTCATCCTCTTCTTCTTTTTAGCGATCATAACATACATTCTCTCATTTATGTTGTTCAATATTTGTACGGTAAAATTAAGAGTCTTATTTTTTTATTTTTGTTGCAGAATGAAATTTGTTGTTGAATTGGCTGAATAGCAGAAATAGTTTACTAAGTTTTAGTGGATTCAACCACGAGGTATGCCTATTTTCTTATTAGTTTTATTCTCAAGTATAATTGATGTTTGTTAGATTAATTTTTTTAATCTTTTTGAGATTATTATTTTATACAAACTGTTTGATTGATCATGTAGGAGAAATTGATTACAACGTCATCTTAAAATGACATGAGTTTAAAATTAAAATGTGCATGAACTGAGTAGGAAATTAAAATGTCGAAAGGTCCAAGAATTCAATAGTATATAAAATATGTAGCAAAATTATGTACTATATCCAAGAATTTAAAATTATGCAGCAAAGGTATGATTTTTCTCAAGTAATAAGAACATTACTAGGCTAATAGTAACAGTATGTAAAGTTTATAGTATGTGAAGTTTGTTAGTTTGGTATGACTTCTACTTATATGTCTTTTACTGTTTTTAAGAATACAAATGTTCTACCAAAGAGTTATTTAACAGTTTTGATCTGATTTTTGGAGTAGTGCAGGCTCCAATATTCATCCACTCATTTGCATCAGATGATGGCCCATGAATGATGGAGAAATGAAAAGGTATGTACAACAAAATTTTATTATCTTTTATAGTTTTGTTTAGATCAGAGAATTCATATATAGCTAAGCGCATAGAGACTCATATTCAATTCAATTGATTTGTATATACCCATTATTGGTCATAATGTTGTGTCATTACTTTATTAGGGATCATACATTAGACTTGGATGATCCTAATTGCTTTAATTAGGATAATCGCCGGAGATGATGATTTTTCATTCATTGCTTCTAAGATCATATCTAATAGTGTCTATGTATATATATAATAGTGTCTGCTTCCCCTTTTGTATAGTGTTTTTTGCTTTGTAAGACTTTGCCACTACTTTTCCAAGTTATTAAAAAAAATACTTACTAATACAAGCTATGAAGAGGTCACATTTTTAAACCTGCTGAAAAAGTACGCTTTACTTTCAGTTTAATATATTTGATACAAACTTTTGTGAGTAGTCAAGTACCATTGTTTTGGTACTTTAATTCAAATTCAAATCCCTAAACTATTCAGGTCTCTCCATCTCTCTCTATTTGTGTATCTCCATCTCTCTCTCAATTAGTTCCATAGTATGCACTACTACTTTTTTGTAATATTTGCTGATTTGTAGCTCGTGCGTGAGATATGTTTACGTCGATTGATTTAAATTTAGAGCATTTTCCAACTAACTAAGGTCAAAAATCTATATCTATATATCGTATTGTTGTCTGTGATATTAATTCTCTAATGATTTCTTTGTATTCTAATTGCAGTTTAAACATCATCGATGAAGTTTTTGATGGTTTGTTACAAACAAAAGGATTGATAAACGAGTTATCTTTATAAGTTTCTTTTTTATATTTGTTACAGTTTGATGTGTTATCTGCAGGCTCAACAAGAAGACAAGATTCTTAGATGGAGGAAAGAGAAATTACCATGTCAGTAGAAGAACAAGCTATCTTTGTTGCCGAAGAAACAACACGTGCAGCAGCAAATTGCTGCTGCCAAGGTTGGTTTCTCATGATTGAAACATTCATATAATATCTTTTATTATTTTTTTTATTGTAATACTCTAGGAAAAGTTAAATTTCCAACATTGGTTTAGTTTTTTTTTATAGAACTTTAGATTTTTTATATTTCAAGGAACTACTTTCATACATAACTGTTTTTATTTTATCACTTATATTCTGAATGTACCTTTAGGTTGTGGGTGAGAGAGGTTATTATCATATTGACTCAGTACAACATTGTCTCCGGAATATTTTTATTCTAAGCAAATAGAGTTTATATCAGTCAATTTATTAGAAAGATGATGGTTATCGATGATGAGTATTGTGTATCCAGAAACCAAAATTATTTTGATAGTTATTATCTGGGTGGAGTTGTAGATGATACCTCCTTTGTGTTTACTTGCGTAATTTTCTCATGTATTTTGATAGTTCTCTAACTTGATCACAGCAAAAATGGAAAAGAAAAAAGCTGAATTGCTAACAATTTCAGCTATTCAAAACTTAGAAAAAGACGACATTGAGGTAAAAAAATAATAAACACTTGCACACACACATGCGCTGACATACAAATATCAGAGTTACTATAATTAACTTTACATATAATGCAGACCGAAATTCTCACACATGTACACATACAAGCTGTGACAGAGACCGGAAATTGGTATGTCAACACCTGCACAAGTTGCAACCAAACAACTGAGCTCCAGGATCATTACTTCTTCTGCTCAAACTGCAATAAAATTGTCCCATACCCAGACCAGAAGTAAGCATTTTTTATCCTGCCATCATACAAGTTTTTTCAGTAAATAGTTATTTTTGTTATAGGTTTAATATTTCTGTGCTTGCTTCAGATAACACCGGTCAAATTGAAATTAAATTGGAAGATCTAGAAGTCCGCATGCTTATTGGAATGCGAGATCGAGAAATTGCAAAAGAGGTTTACTTATTTCTTCAAGGAAATCAACTAAGGGATCATAACTCAACCACTGCTTATTTCTCTAAACTATGCTTCTATGTGACGAATTTTTTTTTCTCATATCTATGTTTTTAACATTATCGACCGTTGCCATAATATCTTTTGGTTTGTGTGAATGTTAACTCATCAGAACTTTGTGTAACCATAAATTTAGTAAGAATGCAATATGGTTTCGCATGCTTCATCTCAGCACAATGCATTGTACTTCAATGTTTACTATTATTATGTAACTACAAGCCTAATTATCAGTTTTATCCAATTATATCTTTATTTGTATTTTTAAGTACTCACTGTGAGTATGTTTACTAACAAACATATCCTTAATTATCGTACTAATAGTTTCTCAATGCAGAAATCAAACTTACTTTATGCGCCTTGCTAACTGGGAAGGTATCAAGAAGGTTGGCATCTTCTGTAGAACTGATTAAACTTGACTTCATGTCAGTTTTAAATCAAGATACTAGGTGTTTTTAACTAGGTGAATCATAAACTGAAATTGGTGTTTTAAATCTCCCTAATATTTTTGATTTTTTAGCTATCCTAATTTAATCGATCTACACTCTTCTAATTGTTTCAGGTAGACATAGAATGGGTGATTTTTTATTATAGTGATTTGTTCTACATTTATATGCCTACTCAACGGAATGGGTAAATTCATTTTCGATGTTTTATATAGCTTATTATTTTATATATCTGCACTTGAAGTGTTTGATTAAAGATCTAAGTGAGTTTTTGGTTGAATAGGGATTCGAGGCCTCGCCGGAGGCGGGACCGAGGAATCCTTACAAATATAAAATTTATAATTTATATAAAAGCTGATGTTAATTTGGCATATAAAATTTATAATTTATATAAAAGCTGATGTTAATTTGGCATATAAAATATAAAATTGGTTTGTTTTCTCATATGAATTACAGAAAAGATATTAGTATTGAGAACTATCATGAAACACAGTAATGATAAACTTTGTCTTGATTTGGCAGAACAAAGTAATATCCTAGGTTCATATTTTTTTTTTGCTAAATAATATTAAAATTTGATTTTCATGCTAATTTCTCTGTTCCACCTTCTTCTGCTTTTAATTATCCTGTTCAAACCCTAACAGTGTGTTCCAGAACTTTGTAGAGAAAAGAAAAGAATGGAAAATGATTAATTTTCTCTTCTTCTCAAATCTTTCCAAAAGTGGGAAGAAGATTTTGGAGAAAAAAATAAAGAGAATTTCTTCCCTAATCTTTAGCTTTCTTTTCTCTTCTTTCCAAAAAAATCATTCTGGAACAAGGTGTGGAAATTACTCATTAATTTTCTTTTCTTTTCTTTCCAAAATATTTTTCTGGAACACAGTGTAAAGGACTCTTCACTTCATGTCAGGTTTAGGATAAAACAAATATTCAACATATCCGGGGAGAAGTATGTTACATTTGATGGAGATTAGCAAGAGCATGTGCCAAGGTATGTTGTTCAGTATACATATTTTGTGCCAAGTGAAATTTCAAGTTAGTGATTATGTAAATCTGCCACAGGCTGGTGGATTCCCTGAGCTCGAAAACGTATGTTTGCTTAAAATTATACCAAAAATTATACCCATGTTTGCTTATTATATATAGTTTAGTATGGATTTCAAATATTGATTGTTTGATTAACTCACTTCGTTTTCCTCTTAAAATGCAGCATTTCTTTACCTCCATTGAGAAAGTGAAGAGTATGCTTGGGTTGATACCAGAATATGGTATGGTAGAAGGTTTGACACGGTCCTATGAGCAAGATTTCGGCAGGGGAAGGGTTCAGAAAAGACGCTGCTTTCACCACAAATGACATGATTCTTAGATTCTTATTAGAAAATATTTCTGGACTACTCGGATAGTTTAAGTAAGCTACATGCAAGCATAGGGATATGGTCTTCAAATGAGGAGAAATTAAGATAATTAAACTGTCATTCTGCAAGCCCACATAACAAAATATACTAACTTATGTCTTTTCTAATATTAGTTCAAGTGTACACTGTTAATATTGTAGAACATTTAAATTTATTTTTTCCGTTATTTAATTTGTCGTGCTTTTCATACCACTTTGTAATATTAGTTGCATAGATTCAAGCACTAAAATGCATATGTATGCTTTGTTTTTTGTGTAAAGAAATGATAAATTACTGCATTCTTATCCTATTACTTTGGGGTCTTTAGTCTATTTGGAGAAAGATATTACAACATGTAAATTAGTTCTTTAATCATTTAGTGTATTCAAAGTAATTCAGGTAATCATTTAGTGTAAATTAAATAAATATTTTAATTCAGGTAAGGAGCCATTTACAATTTTATTTTTATATTAAACTTACATGTGATTTTCTTCAATTCTTTTATCATATATAGGATTCGAGGCGCCGTCGGAGACGGTGCCGAGGAGTATCTTACTAAATATTAAAATTTTAAATATAAATGTTAGGATTTAGAGTGCGGAAGCGATATAATTCAACCAAAGATTTAAAGAGAAATGATATAAAGACTGTAAAAATAACACCTGGATTTTTAGGTGGAAAAACCCTCTTTGAATAGAGGTAAAAAACCACCGGCGAGAGAGTCAAAAATATCCACTATAATAAAATGGGAGTACAAGAATATTTCCTTCTAAGGCTGACAGAGAATAGCCCAAATTAATAACTCTCTACGGGTTAAATAATTATACCCGAAATGTAGAAAGAGAGAATGGATGAGAGGAAATATAAGAGAGAATTTGTGGTGTGTTGTATGTTGTTGTTGTGGTTTTTGTTGTGTGTTTTGCAAATACATGCAGTGGCTATTTATAGGCTTTTAAAGAACAAAGATACATCATCCCTTACATCATTTGGAGACATGATTTATTTGACTAGCATGATTTCTTTGATAAATAAGTCATTGTTTGCTGCTGCCTTCTAGATTTTCAACACCAACCTTTGAACCGTTGAATGTGAGTCATCCAACAAATCTCCACCTTGACTCACCATTCAGCAAAACGCTCTTCTCGCCATGAACACCTTGATTAGGTGTGGATGATACCGGCTAAGTTAAGACAATGATCAAACTTAGCTGATGGTAGTGGCTTAGTTAACATGTCTGCAGGATTATCGGCTGTATGAACCTTTTCGACAGTAAGATTTCCTGCAGCAACAGTATCTTGGATAAAGTGGTGCCTTATATTAATATGCTTGGTCTTGGAATGATATTTGTTGTTCTTGGTTAAATGGACAGCACTCTGACTATCACTGAATACCACCAGAATATCTTGTTGTATACCAAGTTCGCTTACCAAGCCTCGGAGCCATATAGCCTCTTTCATACCTTCAGTAGCAGCAATGTATTCTGCTTCAGTGGTTGACAATGCCGCAATGGCTTGTAATGAAGAATACCAACTGATTGCAGAACCACACAAGGTAAATATATAAGCAGAAAGAGATCTTCTCCGATCTAAGTCACCACCATAGTCAGCATCAACATATCCAACTACGCCTCCGGGATCAGCTCTGTGTCTATCAAATACCAAACCAATATCAGATGAACCCTTCAAATAACGAAGAATCCATTTCACTGCTTCCCAATGTTGTTTTCCTGGATTGTGCATGAATCTGCTAACCATACTAACAGCATAGGCTAAATCAGGCCGGGTACACACCATGGCATACATTAAACTTCCAACGGCATTAGAATAAGGAACGTGTGACATGCGCCTTTTACCTTCTTCGGATTGTGGACACTGTTCTGATGATAGTTTGAAATGAGCAGCAAGTGGAGTATTAACAGGTTTACAATCTTTCATGTTGAACCTGTCGATCATCTTCAAAACATAATTCTTCTGTGACAACATAAGCTTACTTGCCTGACGATCTCTACTAATCTCCATTCCAAGAATCTTCTTGGCGGGACCTAAGTCCTTCATATCAAATTCACTACTAAACTGGGCTTTTAGCTTGTTAACGAGAGATTTATCTCGAGCAGCAATTAACATGTCATCGACATAAAGCAACAAGTACACGAAAGACCCATCTGATGTCTTCTAAAAATAAACACAATTATCATAACTACTTCTAGAGTAGCCGTGTTCAATCATGAAGGAATCAAACCTTTTATACCATTGTCTAGGAGACTGCTTCATACCATAAAGAGATTTCTTCAACCGGCATACACAGTCTTCTTTTCCCGGAACTATAAACCCCTCAGGTTGATGAATATAAATTTCTTCTTCGAGATTTCCATGAAGAAATGCAGTTTTCACATCTAACTGTTCCAACTCCAAATCATTGCAACCAGAGCAAGTAATGTACGAATAGAGGTATGTCGGACAACAGGAGAGAATACTTCATTGAAGTCAATGCCTTCATGTTGATCAAATCCTCGGGCAACAAACCTTGCTTTGTGTCTTGCACTTTCAATGCCAGGGATGCCTTCTTTCTTCTTGAAGATCCACTTACAACTGATGGCTCTCTTACCCTCAGGTAACTTCACCAGATCCCAAGTATCATTTTTATGAAGACTCTCAATCTCTTCTTGCATAGATGTAACCCATCTTGCTGAGTCGGTACTAGAGATAGCCTCAGAGTAACTTCTGGGCTCATTAGAATCATCAATCTCTTGCGCAACAGCTAAAGCAAAAGCAATGTTGGCACTTTGGTCAACATATCTTTGAGTCGTCCTTTTTGGTCTCTGTTCAGGAAGATTTTGAGCCATAGACCATGGTTGTGGTAAACCTCACCTTTGTGGTTGACGTTGTGGACTTCTGTGGTCAGCAACAATAGTTTGATCGTTGGAATTTTGTGGAGTGGAGGAAGTTGGGACATTTTGCTCTTCATCTGAAGTTTTGACTTCGAACTCCACCTTCTCTCCGGTACTATCTATATCAATTGTACCTGTAGGGGAAACAACAACATCTTTTCCAGAAGATAGCAGAATATTTTCATTAAATGTAACATTTCGGCTATGAAAAACCTTTTTAGACTCAGGGTCATACAACCGATAACCTTTGACCCCTAAACCATAACCCAAGAAAATGCATTTTTTCGCACGTGGTTCCAATTTTCCCTCGTTCAGATGGGAATAAACAAGACAACCAAATATTCTAAGGTTAGAATAATCAACATGTTTACCTGACCAAACTTCTTCTGGAATATTGCAGTCAAGTGAACTGTTTAGGGAGCGGTTTATCAAATAACATGCCGTGGATGCCGCTTCTGCCCAAAACTCTTTCCCCAAGCCAGAATGAGAGAGTAAACAACGAACTTTCTCCAATATAGTTCTGTTCATACGTTCTGCAACTCCATTTTATTGTGGGGTCCCTGGAATGGTGTGGTGTCTGGAAATACCTTCCTTTTTGCAGAAAACATTAAATTCAGTATAACAGAATTCAAGACCATTGTCAGTTCTCAATCTTTTCACCTTCCTACTAGTCTGGTTTTCAATCAAGGTTTTCCAATCCCTGAAATTTGAAAATGCATCATTTTTGTGTTTTAGAAAATAAACCCAGAGCTTTCTTGAGAAATCATCAATAATGGTCAGCATATAATGACATCTTCCTTTAGAAGGAACTCGTGAAGGACCCCAAAGATCCGAATGGATATAATCCAATGTACCTTTAGTTCTATGAACGCCTTTTGAAAAACTAACCTTTTTCTGCTTACCAAAAATATAGTTTTCGCAGAAATCAACCTTACCGGTACAATGGCTTCCGAGTTTTCCTTTCTTGTTGAGGACCTGCATTCCTTTTTCACTCATGTGGCCCAAACGCATATGCCACAAATTTGTATCATCAGTGGATGAGATAACATCTATAGAACCTGAAATAGTTGAACCATGCAGCGTATACAAACTACCACCAGATCTATTTGCCTTTAGTAATACAAGAGCACATTTGGACACTTTTAGAACTCCACCTTCAGCTGAATACTTACACCCTAGTGATTCAAGGGTGCCTAAGGAGATGAGATTCCTTTTTAAGCTGGGGACATGTCTGACACCGGTCAAAGTTCTAGTAATACCATCATGAGTTTTAATTTGGACTGTACCTAAACCGACAACTTTGCATTGAGCATCGTTGCCCATTAAAATAAGACCACCATCAATTTTCTCATATGTAGTAAACCAATCTCGATTAGGTGACATGTGAAATGTACAGCCAGAATCAAGTATCCACTCATTTCTAGACCTTTGTTCTACGTCAGCCGCTATTAATAACTCCCCATCAGAACCGGACTCCACGACACTAGCTTCAGCATGTTGATCAGGTTGTTTAGCTTTACCCTTATCTTCTTTATCTTGCTTATTTTTTAATTTAAAGCATTCAGAGACTTCATGTCCTTTTTTCTTGCAATAACGACAAAAATTAGAGTTTCTACCTCTTGATTTTGATCTGGACCTATTCTTACTGTTACTACCAATTTCAGCATTTCTCCCTCTAATAACCAAGCCTTCACCCGAATTTTCAGAATGAATTTCGGTATCAAATTTTTCCTTTGACAATAAATGTGACTTGACATCTTCAAAAGACAAGCTAACACGATTTCCATATAGCATAATTTCTTTGAAGTGTTTATATGAGGGTGGTAGTGAGACAATAAGTAAAACGGCTTTATCTTCATCATCAATATCGACATCTAGGTTTTCTAAATCAACAGTAATTGAATTAAACTCATTTAAGTGAGTTTGAATAGGAGTACCTTCTGACATACGGAGTGTGAAGCGACGCTCCTTAAGCCGCAATTTGTTAGCAAGACTCTTGGTCATGTAGAGAGACTCCAATTTAGTCCACATGCTTTCGGCGGACTTTTCTTTAATGACCTCACGCAATACTTCTCGTGATAAACAAAGCTGGATCACGGATAACGCCTTCTCATCAATTTTAACCCACTGATCATCTGTCATAGTGGCCGGCTTCTTTGATTTACCATCCAGAGCTTTCTTTAAACCATTTTGGATTAAAACGGCTTGCATTTGGACGCGCCATATAGCGAAACTAATTTTACCGTCAAATTTCTGAATATCGAATTTTGCCGACATAGTAAAAATCTTAGTTGAAAAATATAATGGCTTTGATGCCAATTTGTTAGGATTTAGAGTGCGGAAGCGATATAATTCAACCAAAGATTTAAAGAGAAATGATATAAAGACTGTAAAAATAACACCTGGATTTTTAGGTGGAAAAACCCTCTTTGAATAGAGGTAAAAAACCACCGGCGAGAGAGCCAAAAATATCCACTATAATAAAATGGGAGTACAAGAATATTTCCTTCTAAGGCTGACAGAGAATAGCTCAAATTAATAACTCTCTACGGGTTAAATAATTATACCCGAAATGTAGAAAGAGAGAATGGATGAGAGGAAATATAAGAGAGAATTTGTGGTGTATTGTATGTTGTTGTTGTGGTTTTTGTTGTGTGTTTTGCAAATACATGCAGTGGCTATTTATAGGCTTTTAAAGAACAAAGATACATCATCCCTTACATCATTTGGAGACATGATTTATTTGACTAACATGATTTCTTTGATAAATAAGTCATTGTTTGCTGCTGCCTTCTAGATTTTCAACACCAACCTTTGAACCGTTGAATGTGAGTCATCCAACAATAAAAATACATTTCTATTTATATTAATATCAACATAAATATTTTTAATTTATTTATATAATAATTATGATTATATGTTAAAGTTTACACGGAGGAGTTATGTTATATAGAAATATAAATTTATTACTATATATTATAAAGATTTATCAGTTTTTTAAGTTTAATTTAAATTTGTTATATATAGGATTCGAGGCGCCGTCGGAGACGGGGTCGAGAAGGATGCTTATTAAATATTGAAATTTTCAATTATAAAAATATTTTTTGTTATATGAATATCAACATAAATATTTTAAACTTATTTAATAACAATAATTGTGATGATATGTTAGAAATATAAATTTTGATTTTGGAATATACTCCCTCCGGTCCATTATATAAGGCATTTGACTTTTCTGCACGTAACTTTAGGTGCTTTGACTACATAGCTAAAATAATTATTTTTTAATTTTTCTTTTTTTGAATAAAAATATAATATTTTAATTTTTATTTAGAAAAAGAAATTTTAAAAAATAATAATTTTAACTATGTATTCAAAGCACCTAAAGTTACGTGCAGAAAAGTCAAATGCCTTATATAATGGACCGGAGGGAGTATGAAATTTGACATTTAAGAAAGAAAATAGGGTAACCATTCGTATTACATAAACAATTAGCAAATTTAAATATTTCAAACAATAAAAAAATTCAAAGTTCATCTTAATAACAAAAATCATGTTAATATAAACTATCATTATTAAAATTAAAAACCCAGCATGGCGGGCATAAATACTAATTTGACATAATGAACTGTGCCTTCACTGGTTAGTTTAATTATTTCTCCATCAAGATTCAGGAGGTATCTTAATTAAGTACTCCCTCGGTATCAAAAAACATTTTCTGTTTTGATTTGGACACTATTCGTTATAAACGGTTGACTACTAATTTATGCATAATCTATAAGGTAAAATATAGTCATGAGTGATCTTGTTTGATTCGTATTTATGAGTATTTTAATACAGTGAAATTTTATATTTAAAACTAATACGAAATTAAAGATATTAACGATTAAAAGTATGCGTTGGCAAACGTGTCTAAAGTAAATAGGAAAAGTTTTTTGAGACAGAGGGAGTAATTAAGAAATTGGGTGTATAAATAATTACAGTATATTTCAGTATCTACAGTGCAGGATGCTACTCACAAGTAATTCAACTTTTTAGTAGCCTCTGCTTCTGTTTTTTTTTTTTACGAAAGCAATTGTATTAACTTCAAACAACCAAATTACAGCCAGGACAAGTCCCTGAATTGATACTACAATCTGAAAAGAAACAAATAAACGAGCTAACCAAATAGCCGTTTATGTTTGCAGACTGTTTTACATCATGAATTTTAAAATTCTTCGAAACAAAAAAGATTAGAGTGACTTCTCAATCAATCCAACCTGCACCAGTCTTGAAACCAGTAATATTGCAAATGACCTTCACATACGCACCACCTGTAGCCCAATGTTCAGAAACACTCCAGCTATCTACATGCCGAAAACCATCTATAAACATGCCGAAATTACCCCAGCTATCTACATGCCGAAAACCAGCTATAGACATGCCGAAAGTGAAAATAAAATGAACAAATTTTAGTTGTGAAAAGTAAGCTCTTGCAATATTCGACACCAGCTCAAATCTAATGCACGCATTATAGATCTCACCCAAAACCACATAAATTATTTTCAAAGGAGCCAGGAACAAAACCCATACAAACAACAAAACATACATTAACAACCCAAAAGGGAAGACACACGTCAAAAGACGAGACGAAAACCGAAATTCAACGACCTCGGAATAATACCAAATTTTGGAATGATGTTAAGGTGGAGAATTTGAATCTCAAGGTATTTTTTATTTTTGGAATCGGTCTCAAAACCAAGATAGATCTGAGAAATAAATTCTAAGATTTTTGGATTTGGTTCGATTTTTATTGAAAGAAAAGGAACAAAAGCAAAGGGATTAAATGATTGGGGAAGGAATGGATAATGGATGGATGGATGGATGGGGAAAGAGACGACGATGGAGAAAGGGGCGATGGTAATGGTGTTTAAAGGAAGTCGACGCTCATATATTTGAGAGAGAAGAACTGCGGAGATTTAAAAAGAAAAAAAAATGCCTCTGCTTCTGCTTTTAAAATCAAACAAGCAACAGATTCAAAAATAATATTCAAAATTAGGTAATTTCTTTACAAAATAACTTCATTTTCCATAAAAAAAAAAATAATGCATCAGTAAATAACTAAATATCATATAAAAGCTTTTAAATATTTAAATTAAATTATTTTAAATTAATAATTGTTTAAGCAACCAACATTAGGTTGTAGCGGATAGTACGTTTGGTACCTTTGGATTTTGTTTCACTGATTTATCAAAATCAACTATGCATCATGAATTCATGATTATATATAAAACCTCTTTCCCTCGTAATCATAGACATATTTGAAAACTTTAAACTATTTATTTTATATTATGGTGCGCTAAATTATTTGAAACTTGGTACTCCCTCCGTCCCAATTTATATGTCCCTTTTCTAAAAAGCACACATATCAATATCAATATCAATATCAAGATATTCTTAATGTCTGCTAGTATTGCATTTTAAAAATTACTGCTTTTACCCTTCATTTTTTTAATCTTCTTTATTTATTTGATGCCCTTTTTTGTCATTACACAGGAAAATTACAGCTTTGATCCTTTATGTTTTTAATCTTCTTTATTTCTTTGATGTCTCTTTTTGTCATTACACAATATTTGGAGCGACCCAATTTAGATTGGATCGACCCAAATCTCCTTTATTAATAAATTTTCTTTTTCAGGTTAAACATATTACCTTTTCTATTTTTCAATAACTAAATAATTTACTTCTTAGATAAAATACAATATCTTTTACATTTTATCTAACTAAAATTTTCCTATTTTTAAAAACTACGATAAATTTTGTATAATAAAATGACATAATTATATTATAATTAGTATTAAATAATTAATTACCTTTTTGAGCCAAAATACGTTACCTTTTCTCTTTTCTCTAACTAAAATCTCTATTTTTCCAATTGTATCATGGACGGTTACCTTTTTCAAACACGTTACCTTTTTTCCCTTTTTCCAATTATATCACGGGCGATTCTATTTAAAAAAAATAAAATAATAATATTATAGTACTAATAATTAACTGATTACCTTTTCAACTAAAACGTATCATCTTTTATATTTTTTCTAATTAAATTCCTTTTTTTTTCTAGAAATTTCAGGGGCAACATTAATTTCTCATTTTCTAAAAACTATGAGCAATTTTATTTAGTAAAATAACATAATTAAATTATAATTACTATAAAATAATCAATTACCTTTTTCACATAAATTATGTCATCTTTTTAATTTTCACATTACCTTTCTATTTTTTAAAACTAAAATCTATCTTTTTCTGATTTTATCACGGGCAGTTCTGTTTAATACAATAAACTAATAATATTATAATATTCATAATTAACCGATTGCATTTTTTATCTAAAACGTATCAATTTCTATTTAATGAAATAAAATAATAATTATATAAAAACTAATAATTAGCCGATTACCCTTTTCAAGTAAAACCTATAATTTTTTCTATATTTTCTAACTAAAATCCCTCATTTTCTAGAAATATCACGGATAACATTTATATAATTATTATTAAATATCATATAAAAATTTAAGCCTCCCAACTTTATATTTTAAAAAAATTAACTTAAATTAATGAAAAATTCATATAATATTAAAAAAAATTCGTGCATCGCACTGGTTTTAAGTTGTATAATAAAAATTCGTATACAACGAATAATATCCGTTAGATTTTTAGTTAAAAATTAGAACTGCTATATACTTATATAAAGGAGAAACGAGGGGAGGTAAAGTGGCGCCGGTCAAATAGCTCGGTTCTACTTTGTTAAATTTCTCAAATTTTTGAATTAATAATTCAAATGATTTAAAAAAATCTCAATTCCATTTTAAAACTTTACTAATAGAGAAAACTAAATATATAGTTTCATTATTTTTTACCTATAAAATCTTTACTAATGAAGTAAAGTAATATCTAAATTGCATTTTAAATTTTTACTAATCGAGGAAACTAAATATACAATTTCAATATCCTTACCTTTAAAATTGCATTTTAAAACATTGAAAGTTTGGTCGGTCGGTTAGTTGGTTGGTCGGTCGGTCGGTACCTATTGTTTTTACTTAATTACCCTTACTTAATTATAAATAAAATTTCTCCTAATAACTAATCGATTTATGTTTTCAAGTAAAACATATTAAAATAATCAATTTCCTTCTAAAATATGTTACATTTTCTATTTTCTTTAGCTAAAATCTCTTTTTTCCAATTAAATGACGCCCTTACTTAATTATAAATAAACAATTTCCCAATAACTAATCAATTTTCTTTTTCAAGTAAAACATATTAAAATAATCAATTTTTTTTTTAAAAAAATGTTACCTTTTCTATTTCCTTTAGCTAAAATCTATAGTTTTCCAATTATATGGCGTCGGTCGGTTGGTTGGTTGGTCGGTACCTATTGTTTTTACTTAATTACCCTTACTTAAATATAAATAAAATTTCTCCTAATAACTAATCAATTTCTGTTTTCAAGTAAAACATATTAAAATAATCAATTTCTCTAAATTGCATTTTAAATTTTTACTAATCGAGAAAACTAAATATACAACTCAATTGCATTTTAAATTTTATTAATGGTGGAAATTAAATATCACTAACAAAATATAATAAAAATTCGTATACAACGAATAATATCCGTTAGATTTTTAGTTAAAAATTAGAACTATTTTATAAATATATAAAGGAGATCCGAGGGGATCTAAACCTCTACTATTATCCTTCATTTTTTTATTAATAATATAATTAATGATAATTAGCCGATTGCCTTTTTCAATTAAAAGATGTTTACTTATAATTGATATGATATTACCTTTTATAAATACCTAAAATATCATATCTTCCAATCAATAATTTTTTTCTCTCTAATCAGCATTTGGAGCGATCCAATTGGATCAACCCAATCTAAACCTCTACTATCATCCTTCATTTTTTTATGACTTTATTGCACTTTGCACCCCTGTACTTAGGCGAAATTGCACTTTGCATCTTACTGTTTCAACAATTGCAATTTGCACCCCTACTGTTTCAATCCCGTTACATTTAGCACCCTTTTCACTCAATTCCGTCAAATACGACCGTTACCGTCTATTTTTCTGAGGGTATTTCAGTCATTAACTAATATATTAAACTAAATTATTTTGAAAAAATTAAGAAACACAATTTAAAAGTTGATTTTTTTCCAAAAAAAATGAAAAAAAAACACGAAATCTTGAATTTATATTCGTTTGTACTTTAAAAATTATAACAAATATAGTTGATATTTTAAATAATATTTTACAAGAATTTAGTAATGTAAATATTTTTAAAAAATTTGAAATACAAATTATATTTTAAAAAATCTGTAAATTATAAATAAAATTTTGGTAAATCTTAAAATCTAAAAATTATAATATTAATTGAAATTATTTAAGCTTAATAATTATTATTGAGTATAATGACCTAAATACCCTCATTTTGACTGACGGTAACAGTCAAAGTTAACTTAAAATCGTTAAAGGGGTGCTAAATGTAGCGAGGGGATCTAAACCTCTACTATTATCCTTCATTTTTTTTATTAATAATATAATTAATGATAATTAGCTGATTGTCTTTTTCAATTAAAAGATGTTTACTTATAATTGATGATATTACATTTTATAAATACCTAAAATATCATATTTTCCAATCAATAATTTTTTTTCTATTAATTAAAACACGTTGACTTTTAATTTAAAATATAATATTACAATAATTAATACATACCCAAAAATATGACTTCATATCTTCTAACCACTAACAAAATATAACAAAAATTCGTATACAAAGGATAATATCCGTTAGATTTTTAGTTAAAAATTAGAACTGTTAGATTCAATGATTAAATATATTACATGATTAAATTTATTTACTAATTGCATACCCAAAAATATGACATCATATCTTCTAACCACTAACAAAATATAATAAAAATTCGTATACAACGAATAATATTCGTTAGAATTTTATTTAAAATTAGAACTGTTAGATCTAATGATTAAATATGTTACATGATCAAATTTATTTACTAAAATTTCAAGGTTCGAATTCTGTCAACGATACTATTATCCTTCATTTTCTTAATCTTCTTTATTTCTTTGATGCCCCTTTTTACCATTACACAGCATTTGGAGCGACCAAAATTAGATTGGATCGACCCCAATCTAAACATATACTATTTTTTGTCATTACACAACATTTGGAGTAACCCAATTGGATCGACCCAAATCTAAACCTCCACTATAGTATTATCCTTTATTTTTTTATCTTTCTTTATTTATTTGATTCTCCGTTTTGTCATTACTCAAATCTATCTCTGTCATTTTTCACCTTCAAGTCCAAGCCGCTCAAATCTTCACACTGCTGGATTTTGATGCATGTTTGCACTTTTCAGATTTGAAAGCTGGGTTTTTCACCAAATTAACATCTCAACCCCCTGAAGTAGGGTTAAGGTATGTGTACTAGACCTCCGTATGGGTCATATATGTTTGGTTCCAGTTTTCAGTTTGGCCATAAGAGTTAAGTTTTTATTGATTTCACAATATTAAAAATTAGACAGGATAATATTTGTTTGGTTTTGATTTTCGTTTGGAATTTAAGAATTAAAGTTTTAATGAATTACCCGATGTTATAATAATATACAGGACACCAGAAAGATACCTTTAAAATATTTGCTTGGCCTTTCAATTTTTTAATTTTCATGTCGTAATAACAAAGATAGTTGGAAAGATTACCAATTAATAACATTGACACAGTACGGACCATGTTATTTGTAAATAATCTTGGGACTCAGTTTGATACTTATAGACATTATTTTGTTTTCAAGCAAGTTTATGTTCTTTATGGATTTGTTCAACTTAATGTTCATGGGGTAGACATGCTACGTACTAGAAGGTCTTATGGAATAGCATACTTTTTATCGGATGTCTCTGAAGGGAATATGGAATAGCATACTTAGAAGCTCAGACCCACGTCACAAGCCTCACCCTCTGGGTCAGGTAACATTGCTCTTATTTATGCTCTAAATATCTTCTTTACTCGCGTTCAATTTCACTTCATATATGATCTCATATGTAGCACTTTCACTTGAGCTCCATATTAAAATATAAAAGCACTAACTTTTCCCTTTTTCAGTTTAGTTGGCTTTTTGAGAGAGAATAGGTAATGAAAAATGTGATTGTTATAATTCGTAATCATACATTATTTGAAGATAAAAGTGAATAAGTGAGTTTCTTGCGGAGACCTGTGTTTTTGGTAAACAGTATTATCGTTCATTTTTTTAATCTTCTTTATTTATTTAATGCCCCTTTTTGTCA
This sequence comes from Kitagawia praeruptora, assembly GCA_037693485.1. Taxonomy (NCBI): domain Eukaryota; kingdom Viridiplantae; phylum Streptophyta; class Magnoliopsida; order Apiales; family Apiaceae; genus Kitagawia; species Kitagawia praeruptora. Next base: position 22,607,905 of record CM075350.1, on the reverse strand, counting down.
TTACACAGCATTTGGAGCAACCCAATTTAGATTGGAACAAAAACTTCTAATATGATATTATACTTATTTTCAGTAATGTTGTAGTACTACGATTGTACCTCCAGCCTTTCTCTTCTCCTCCAGCTACATAATTTTAAATATTGAAAACAAAATACAATACAAGAAGAAGTTTGCATTTATAAATATAGATTACAAGCAGAGAGAGATGTTTAGTTACAGATAGACTACATAGCAACAACATAAGTGATAAAAAGAAAAATGTTAGTTATAGATAGACTACATAGCAGCAACATAAGTGATAAAAAGAAAGATGGTCCACATGATGATCAAGCTAATGAAGTATTGAAGTAATTAACAAGCCTGAACCACATAAGCAACTTCCATTTTATAGGTATTGTTTATCATAACGTGGGTAATGGGTTTATGTATTCCAATTAATTTTATTTTTGGTTACCCCTCTAAGTTGATCACAAAAAAATTAACAACCCATCAAAATAAGTAGTTTAAAAATATATTCAAATTATTATATTCATTTCAATAAGAACATATTTTTAATATAATAAAGTCACCCATGGTGAAAGACCTTAATTTGAACATAAACAATAAATCTACTAGAATATTTATCTGATATTTTGGCTTGCTTATTTAATTGTATAATTTACTTATTTTTAATAAAAGGATCTATATTAATAATATATATACACTGTTTTTTCATACATGAATTTACTAATACAGTTTAATGGTCACGCTCTGGTGAGAATGAGAACAGTGAGAACACACATATTCACTACATTTCAAGCTATTTTAAAGGCCCCGCTAGGGGCATCTTCACCAAAAAAAAGTCATATAATTCTACCCTCTATCCATTCATAAAAAAAATTAACAAAAAAATTTAAAATGAGAACAGTGAGAACACACATATTCGCTACATTTCAAACTATTTTAAAGGGCCCCGCTAGGGGCATCTTCACACAAAAGTCTTATAATTCTACCCTCTATCCATTCATAAAAAAATTTAACAAAAAAATTAAAAATTGCTTGAAATGTGATCTCATTGTTCTCCAACATTTACACATTATATTAACTATGAGGTCTCATAGTTAATATAACATGTTCTTGATATTATATGAGGTTTAATGTTTTGGAGCCATTTAATGTTTTGGAGTCATTGGGGGTGAAGGAATTATTATTTCCGCATTTGAATAATGAAGACAATTTATTATTGTTTTCAATTAGAGAACAATATTTGTAAAAATATTTATTATTTTTATTGCAAATTTTGATGGATTAAATAAATTTTCAACATTGTTAAAATAGAATTGTATGCTACTTTTTTATATAAATTTTAGCATATCATTATTTTATTAAATACTTATATAATTGTATATATTATCTTGCTAAGAATTGATTATTTATATAATTGCATACAATATCTTTTTAAGAAATCAATCAAATTTGTTAAATTTTTGGTATTGTCAATTTAAATTAAATAAGATGTTTTAAGAAATCAATCAAATTTGTTAAATTTTTGGTATTATCATTTTAAATTAAATAAGAAGCCGTGTACGAAGTACGGGCAAAATTCTAGTATTCTTAATGTCTGCTAGTATTGCATTTTAAAAATTACTGCTTTTACCCTTCATTTTTTTAATTTTCTTTATTTCTTTGATGCCCTTTTTTGTCATTACACAGGAAAATTACAGCTTTTATCCTTTATGGTTTTAATCTTCTTTATTTCTTTGATGTCTCTTTTTGTCATTACACAATATTTGGAGTGACCCAATTTAGATTGGATCGACCCAAATCTCCTTTATTAATCAATTTCCTTTTTCAGGTTAAACATATTACCTTTTCTATTTTTCAATAACTAAATAATTTACTTCTTAGGTAAAATACAATATCTTTTACATTTTATCTAACTAAAATTTCTCTATTTTTAAAAACTACGATCAATTTTGTATAATAAAATAACATAATTATATTATAATTAGTATTAAATAATTAATTATCTTTTTGAGCCAAAATACGTTACCTTTTCTCTTTTCTCTAACTAAAATCTCTCTTTTTCCAATTGTATCATGGACGGTTACCTTTTTCAAACACGTTACCTTTTTTCCCTTCTCTTACGAAAATCTCTCTTTTTCCAATTATATCACGAGCGATTCTATTTAATAAAAATAAAATAATAATATTATAGTACTAATAATTAAATAATTAACTGATTACCTTTTCAACTAAAACGTATCATCTTTTATATTTTTTCTAATTAAATTCCCTTTTTTTCTAGAAATTTCAGGGGCAACATTAATTTCTCATTTTCTAAAAACTATGAGCAATTTTATTTAGTAAAATAACATAATTAAATTATAATTACTATAAACTAATCAATTACCTTTTTCACATAAATTATGTCATCTTTTTAATTTTCACGTTACCTTTCTATTTTTTAAAACTAAAATCTATCTTTTTTTTTATTTTATCACGGGCGGTTCTGTTTAATACAATAAACTAATAATATTATAATATTCATAATTAACCGATTGCATTTTTTATCTAAAACGTATTAATTTCTATTTAATGAAATAAAATAATAATTATATAAAAACTAATAATTAGCCGATTACCCTTTTCAAGTAAAACCTATAATTTTTTCTATATTTTCTAACTAAAATCCCTCATTTTCTAGAAATATCACGGATAACATTTATATAATTATTATCAAATCTCATATAAAAAGTTAAGTCTCCCAACTTTATATTTTAAAAAAATTAACTTAAATTAATGAAAATATCATATAATATTAAAAAAAATTCGTGCATCGCACGGGTTTTAAGCTTGTATAATAAAAATTCGTAAACAACGAATAATATCCGTTAGATTTTTAGTTAAAAATTAGAACTGCTATATACTTATATAAAGGAGAAACGAGGGGAGGTAAAGTGGCGCCGGTCAAATAGCTCGGTTCTATTTTGTTAAATTTCTCAAATTTTTGAATTAATAATTCAAATGATTTAAAAAAAATCTCAATTCCAATTTAAAACTTTACTAATAGAGGAAACTAAATATATAATTTCATTATTTTTTACCTATAAAATCTTTACTAATGAAGTAAAGTAAATATCTAAATTGCATTTTAAATTTTTACTAATCGAGGAAACTAAATATACAATTTCAATATCCTTACCTTTAAAATTTCATTTTAAAACGTTGAAAGTTTGGTCGGTCGGTTAGTTGGTTAGTCGGTCGGTCGGTATCTATTGTTTTTACTTAATTACCCTTACATAATTATAAATAAAATTTCTCCTAATAACTAATCAATTTATGTTTTCAAGTAAAACATATTAAAATAATCAATTTTCTTCTAAAATATGTTACATTTTCTATTTTCTTTAGCTAAAATCTCTTTTTTCCAATTAAATGACGCCCTTACTTAATTATAAATAAACAATTTCCCAATAACTAATCAATTTTCTTTTTCAAGTAAAACATATTAAAATAATCAAATTTTTTTTAAAAAAATATTACCTTTTCTATTTCCTTTAGCTAAAATCTATAGTTTTCCAATTATATGGCGCCGGTCCGTTGGTTGGTTGGTTGGTCGGTAACTATTGTTTTTACTTAATTACCCTTACTTAAATATAAATAAAATTTATCCTAATAACTAATCAATTTCTGTTTTCAAGTAAAACATATTAAAATAATCAATTTCTCTAAATTGCATTTTAAATTTTTACTAATCGAGAAAACTAAACATACAACTCAATTGCATTTTAAAATTTATTAATGGTGGAAATTAAATATCACTAACAAAATATAATAAAAATTCGTATACAACGAATAATATCCGTTAGATTTTTAGTAATGTGATTGTTATAATTCGTAATCATACATTATTTGAAGATAAAAGTGAATAAGTGAGCTTCTTGCGGAGACCTGTGTTTTTGGTAAACAGTATTATCCTTCATTTTTTTAATCTTCTTTATTTATTTAATGCCCCTTTTTGTCATTACACATTATTTGGAGCCACCCAATTTAGATTGGAACAAAAAATTCTAATATGATATTGTACTTATTTTCAGTAATGTTGTAGTACTACGATTGTACCTCCAGCCTTTCTCTTCTCCTCCAGCTACATAATTTTAAATATTGAAAACAAAATACAATACAAGAAGAAGTTTGCATTTATAAATATAGATTACAAGCAGAGAGAGATGTTTAGTTACAGATAGACTACATAGCAACAACATAAGTGATAAAAAGAAAGATGTTAGTTATAGATAGACTACATAGTAGCAACATAAGTGATAAAAAGAAAGATGGTCCACATGATGATCAAGCTAATGAAGTATTGAAGTAATTAACAAGCCTGAACCACATAAGCAACTTCCATTTTATAGGCATTGTTTATCATAACTTGGGTAATGGGTTTATGTATTCCAATTAATTTTATTTTTGGTTACCCCTCTAAGTTGATCACAAAATAATTAAAAACCCATCAAAATAAGTAGTTTAAAAATATATTCAAATTCAAATTATTATATTCATTTCAATAAGAACATACTTTTAATATAATAAAGTCACCCATGGTGAAAGACCTTAATTTGAACATAAACAATAAATCTACTAGAATATTTATCTGATATTTTGGCTTGCTTATTTAATTGTATAAATTACTTATTTTTAATTAAAGAATCTATATTAATAATATATATACACTGTTTTTTCATACATGAATTTACTAATACAGTTTAATGGTCACGCTCTGGTGAGAATGAGAACAGTGAGAACACACATATTCACTACATTTCAAGCTATTTTAAAGGGCCCCGCTAGGGGCATCTTCACCAAAAAAAGTCATATAATTCTACCCTCTATCCATTCATAAAAAAGTTAACAAAAAAAAATTAAAATGAGAACAGTGAGAACACACATATTCGCTACATTTCAAACTATTTTAAAGGGCCCCGCTAGGGGCATCTTCACACAAAAGTCTTATAATTCTACCCTCTATCCATTCATAAAAAAATTTAACAAAAAAAATTAAAAATTGCTTGAAATGTGATCTCATTGTTCTCCAACATTTACACATTATATTAACTATGAGGTCTCATAGTTAATATAACATGTTCTTGATATTATATGAGGTTTAATGTTTTGGAGCCATTTAATGTTTTGGAGTCATTGAGGGTGAAGGAATTATTATTTCCGCATTTGAATAATGAAGACAATTTATTATTGTTTTTAATTAGAGAACAATATTTGTAAAAATATTTATTATTTTTATTGTTTGATGGATTAAATAAATTTTCAACATTGTTAAAATAGAATTGTATGCTACTTTTTTATATAAATTTTAGCATATCATTATTTTATTAAATACTTATATAATTGTATATAATATCTTGCTAAGAATTGATTATTTATATAATTGCATACAATATCTTTTTAAGAAATCAATCAAATTTGTTAAATTTTTGGTATTGTCAATTTAAATTAAATAAGATGTTTTAAGAAATCAATCAAATTTGTTAAATTTTTGGTATTATCATTTTAAATTAAATAAGAAGCCGTGTACGAAGTACGGGCAAAATGCTAGTTAAGATAAAGTTAGTTGAATAAAATTTTCCAACTAATACCCTTATTTAATACTCCCTCCGTCCCAATTTACATGTCCCTTTTCTAAAAAGCACACATATTAAGATAAAGTTAGTTGTATAAATTTTTCCAACTAATACCCTTATTTAATACATTGGAAAATGAGAATAGAGTTAAGTTTAAAAAAGTCAAAATTTTGATACAATAAATGTAGGGATAGTTTTGTAAAACTATACTTAAATTTGCATTGAAAGGAGAAAAGAGACATGTAATTTGGGACAAATTTGTTTTAGAAAAGGGACATGTATTTTGGGACGGAGGGAGTACATTGGTAAATGAGAATAGAGTTAAGTTTAAAAAAGTCAAAATTTTGATACAATAAATGTAGGGATAGTTTTGTAAAACTACACTTAAATTTGCATTGAAAAGAGAAAAGGGACAAGTAATTTGGGACAAATTTGTTTTAGAAAAGGGGCATGTATTTTGGAACGGAGGGAGTAACGATTTAGCAAGTTAATGGAGTTCGATATAAGAAAGTCGCGAAAGCTAGTAGTAAAAAAACAAAACTAATACAATTAAACCTCGATAAATAAATCGCTTGGGACTGGAAAATTGGGATCATTAATCAAGATTTTTAATTTATCGAGATCAAAAATACACTATCTCTATTATGTTAGGATCGAAAAAATTATTCATTTAATGAGATTGTTTGTTTATCGAATATTCATTTATCGAGATTTTACTATGTTGAGAGCCTTGAAATGAATTTAACGTCCACTTTTATCAAAATGTTTTTTTTAATGTTTTACCATTGGAATCAGACAAGTATTTAGAGGGGTGTATTCAACTGAGATTTTAATGGATTTTTGATAATCCATGGATTTTAACGAATTTTTTAAATCCAAAGATTGTTTAAATTCTACAAAGAATCTAGTAAAATTGGTGTAGAGTCATTGAGATTTGAAAAGTTTTTTTAGAAATCCATCAAAATCTCATTGATTTTTGCAAGATTTCAAAACTTATAAAAACAACTAGCAAATCCACCAAAATCCACCATTTTAATAAATCTAAAAAATCCGTGGATTTTTGAATACCCCTAGATTTAAATGAATTGTTTTAAATCCAGATTGAATACACCCAGATTTTAAAAGACTTTTTGAAATCCTAATTGAATACCCTCAGATTTTAAATGACATTTTGAAATCCGAATTGAATACCTCAATATTTTAGTGGATTTAAAAAAATCCAAATTGAATACCCCTAGATTTCTAAAATCCCTCAAAATTCTTCAAAATCCCAGTTGAATACACCCCTCTTAAAGTATTTCAACAAATCTCCACAAAAATTTTCAAAGTCAAACCTCAAAAGGTGTTGAGGGTAATGATTTTTTTTTTTTTTTGAATAAAACGTACTTGCATTCAATTAATCAAATCAAATTCTAGTACATGAGAAAGGAAATTAGGAGGAGTGACAAACCACTCTCCTTTATCTGACAAAATAAAGAATTTTATCGCCAATCAATCAAATTTACATTTTTATTCAATTATATTAAATAAATAAAAAAATTATCAAAAAATTATATTACTTTTAAAGTAAAGTAAATTAATATAATTAAAATTTGATTTATCATTTAATAGAATGAATATAATAATTTTGGAACGGACAAATAGAAAACTAGCACCACAGATCAAATCATGAGGCCCTTAATATTTTGTCGGCCAATTCCTAATAACTTAGTAATAGTTAATAAACAAATTATTTTATCTTGTACTCGTGGCCTGAACATATAATTATCCGGGCTACTAGGCCCATTTTATGTGGTCTATAGTCAAGTTTTGGGTCTCAGGGTCAAGATGGACCTTCTGCATTGGACCAAATAGTTGGGCTCTTAAGTTCTATTACAAAAAAACTGCCTGTTACGCCTCCTGTGTGTGCGTGAGATCGTAGAGTTTTTTTTTTTTTTTTTTTTAAATTTATCCAATTAATTATTCATTCGTCGCAAAACCCTGTTGAGCTCAAATCTTTGTAATCAGAGTTAAATGGACGACGAAATGGAGACAGAAACAATACGAATACGATTACTCTGCAAGAAATTAGTGATTATTCAGAATGAAGCAGGTGGCATTCAGTGGCTGATCGGTTCTCCATTTTTTCCCCAATTCACAATCGCATCAACGTTCAGATGTATTCACACCATCAACTCTGATCCTCTTTCTCCTCATTACTCCAAAGAATCAGGTACTCTTCCTCTCCCTTTCTTAATACTTACATTTATCTGTGCGTATATTTCAGAATGAATAAGCACTTTCGCAATTTGGAGATCGTGCGCTTGTATCGCCCTTCGGTTTACTTAATTCTGCAAATATATAATTCAGTTACTGTGAAATCATGTATTTGTATCTAATAATTTATTTATTTATTTCGTCAACGGATCAATGTATGTGTTTGTTGATGTTGATGATATATGTAGATTAACTGATTCGAGGCTCGTAACTAACTCTGATAGATATTTATCTTGTTTGTTACAACAAAAAATTAGACAAGTTAGATAGATTGATGACATTTGTATAGGAAGATAAGTTTATCTTTATTTCGAGTCTTGTAATCAAGTATTGTAATATATACTTTAATTACTGTGAATGTGTTGTTTTTGTTTTTGAACAGCTTACACATTTTGAAACCGTGTATTGATTTTGAGCAATTTGTCTTATGGACGTTTCACATTTGTGTGTACACAGTTTGTTTATTTGTTCAAGTATATGTTAGTTGATGTGAATATATGTTAGTCAATGAATACATTTACACACGGATGACAGATCACATGTATGGAAAGCATGTATTTCTCTCGAGTAATTTCTTTTATCAACAGATGAGCATTTGTAGGTGCGCACACACATAATTCATTGCACTTATTTGTCCAAACACACTTCAAATACTGTGAATATTGTATATCTATCGATGAATGATGCATTCACAAACAACTCACAATTGGACCCTATGAATTTATGTTGAGTGATTGTCTTATGGACAGATGATTTGCGGACACTGTTACTAAAAGGTTTTGAGGTCATTGGGGCTCTGATTGTTGGTAACAACTCTAATTTTGAGCGAGTTGCAAGTGAGGCAATTGACGCCTCGCGTAAGTTGAGGAAGTTGCTATATAATAATGTTGACAAAGAAAGTTTAGAAAAGAGAAACTTGGTGGGAGCTGTGACGGACTCAGCCAATGGAGATGTTCGTTTCTTTGTATCAAGGTCAGGATCAAATAGCGTCGAGTCTGTTGCTTCAGTTGTGTATGATGATCACCCTGAGAAGTATGTTTGGGAGAGAGGTTGTTTACTTCGCTGTCAACTTCCCATTAAGTTGCCACTATATTATCCTGTCAACAGGCCTCAGGGTGAGATGTACATTCTTTACCTAATGCTAGATTGTTTATACACATGTTATCTGATTATCTTACTCTTTACAAAGTTTATTGCATGGTAATTTCTGATAATCAAGAATGGTTTTGTCTACATGTCGGAACTAGGCTAATGTTCATTATTGCTGATAGTTTATGGTGCCTTGTCATGACACGAGCTTAAATGATGGATATAACCAAAGTTCTACTGAAAAGGTTCCAACTAGAATGTGTCATGACAGTCGAACTCTTTCGAATATGATATAAGCAATTAGAAAGATCTAGTTTTTGAAGTTTGAAGTCTGAGTTGTACATTCGTTACACGCATGATTGATGGCCTAAATTTTGATTGCTGACTGTTATTTCTCTCGTAGATGTCAAGAATATATTTATGCAAGCAACTGAAGCTGTATCTGCTACTTTTAGAGATCCCAAAGCGGCTTACATTGTAGAAACACTGAATGAAACTTCAACTGTAGAGCCAGAACATGTCATTTTTCGTGGGGCGGATTTAAATCTGAACACGAAACTCACAGATGCCGGGTTTTCTAATGTCATTTCTGAAGAATCAAATCCGACGGCGTTATTATGTTCATACTTATGTTTGAAGGATAGGGACATCAGAACATTTACTTCTATAGAGGAGGTAATTACTTTACATTGAGAATCAGACCTGCAACGTGTTAATAGTGGCTTTAGTGCTAATTGCTAAATTATATGTTTAATACTATTTATATATTTCCTTTCTTATATCAGCTTCTTTAAAGGTTTCAGTTCTTAGAATGCAGATATAATTCAAGTACAACTCCTGCTGAGTAGATCGGTTAACAAACAAAAGTCTACTTCACCATCTGCTGAATTTTTTCCAGGTATGAAAAATTTATAGGAGAAGGCGGTTGCATGACTTTTTTGGCCTAAATTTGATTTCCACTCATGAATTGCCATGCTTTGTTTGAGTTCCACGGAGTTACTGTAACCTATTTTCCAGATAAAGTAAAGATCCACAAAGAACATAACTTTGTTTAACGTTATATTACTATTGCCTATCCAACTTACAGCCTTTTCTTTAAGATATTTATATTCTTACATCATCCACCTATTTAAGTCGGCTATCACAATCACCACTAAAATGGAAGATCCCTACTCATTAGAGGTGCGAGATTCATGGTATGTGTTGTATTCTAAAATTGAAACTTATTACATTTTATGGTCACTATTATATTTGCTTCTAATATTTTCCCCAAATGTAATGCTTATAGCTTAGATCCCTGAATGTTCATTAAATATCTTTGTCTTGAACAGTTTTTGAAGAGCTACAGATACAAGTGCTTATAATCTATCAGATTACAGAAGTTAGGATGCTTACTTTGGTAGACATGATATTAGAGATTAATAAATCTTTTTTGTTAGTAACAACAGTATTTTATTCTGTCTATATGTCTTTGTAACATTGTACTGTCAAATTATTGATACCTACTGTATACATGAATTATAAGTATATGCTTCAAGAATTAAATCCCATGTTCTCTTCCATATAACTAGATTTAAAATATTAACAATGGTAATTTATGTTTCTCTTACAGCTCCTGAAGAAACTAAACTTTTGGTTGTGGATTACAAACTAGAAGTGCTTTGTTATGCTGCAAAGGAGCTTTCCATTGCTTCTGCAATTTCGAACCTACTCATCCCTGCACTAACTGACCAGTTACATGCAGTTAAAACAACAATTTTTCCTGATCTCTTTACACAAAAATCAAATGTAAGATGCAAATTCATATTCTGTATTTTACTAATTAGAAAGAATATGACGCGCCAGCTGTGGGCTGATAGACACCTCAGAGAAATTCTGACCCGAAAAAGCCTTCCGCTGAATGAATTTGGATGTTTATTAAGTATCTTTTCCGTTGCAGATATATCCATATCACTTCAGTCCTCCTGGGGTTTCACATCCAATAACTGTTATATATGAATTAACTTATGGGGAAACGGAAATGAAGCAAGGTGCAGCTTTCTCTGACTTTCTCTTTGAAATGTATTGCGTATATTTTGGAAGAAAAATACTACTATCTGTCATGTTTAAAACGTGTTGGCAAGTTGTTGGTTCCTGAAATTTGTGGTGTTGAAGTGTTTGCTCCCCTAAGTATTTTGTTATGGATGGAAGATAAACGGTTGAATTTTATACAGAGTAGTATTTTGTTTATTAACCTTTGTCATGGTGCCATGATGTTTTGAGTATGCTTGCAGTCACGGTACTATGACTCTATGAGCATTCTAACATTTTTTTAAAGCTTGCTCTCTGCAGTGGAAGTTCGAAGGCTTCTTCACATGAGGCTAGGGCTACCTTTCGATCGTCCTCTTCTAAGAATTGCAAATGCCATTAATGTATCTCAACCAAATGGTAAGGCAAGGAGCAGCACTAAACAAAAAGGTATGGATATCTCTTAACTTGTATAATTAATGACTTGGTGCCTGCATGTGGTGAAAAATTCAGTAATTGGCACAATCTTTGATATAATCAGGGTCTTTATTACCCAAAGATGTACATATGGGGATTTCAAGTAGTGGGGGTAAGTGGTTCCCTATGTTCTGTCACCCTCGTTTATTGATGGAAATTGTTGGATTTGCACCAACAGTTTGATGTTTTGTGCAGTTTCTGGTGGTGGAGTCTCACTAATTCAAGGCTCTTATGAATACTTTCATTATCTTCAAGATGGATTTGATGATTCGGTAATTTTCTTTTATATATTATGCAGACTAGCTCAGTTTTTTAGGGGATTTATTAGAGATGCTATTTTTTGATAAGCATTGTATTGTACAAGATTATAATAAGTATGTTGTAAAGAGTGCGTGGCTATTGATGCTCCAATGAGTCTTGTCGTTTTATAATCAGTGCAGCTTTTGTCCTTGGTTTAATGAAAACAACATTGGCTTTCAAAAAAAATATCACAGAATATAACTGCGTATGCTTGTTTATAAAGTTTTATACCATTAGTGATTGTACCCGTGATTTGTCACGTTTATGTGTTATTCTGTTCTACAGTTCATTTCAAATAAATGTAGCATGTGATAAGTTCACTATATCACTTATTAAATTTTATCAATATATCCATTTCCGCTTCTTGTCAGGGTTGGGGTTGTGCTTACCGATCCCTACAGACTATCATATCTTGGTTTAAGCTACAGCATTACACTTCCATTGATGTTCCTTCACACAGGTAATCCAGAGTCCTTTAAGCTTTGCTAACGTTTACTTCTTTAGAACATATATTCTGGTTGTATTATGCGGTTATGCCTTAATCCTGACTATAATTTTCCTGTACTTTATAGAAGAGCAGTTCAGTAGTGATATGCTGTGTTTTTTAGTTATTCTATAAATCCTAGCTTTTAAAGGCTTTATGCCACTCCGACCGTCAAAAGTATGGTGAAATATACATCTGACATTAACCACATTTGTGGCAAAACTTGCCGGAATCTAAGAGAGTGTGCAGCACTTGCTAAAGAAAGTGTGGGCAGCAAAACAAATTAGTGACTTTATAACTGACATGCAATTCCAAATGGCAAAAACTTATTTAATGAACTGAGAATATATATAAGAAAGATTGAGCCTATGTCTAGATTATAGCTTATTAATTTTAATATATGTATTCATGTATGATTATTTGTATTGTTTTTAAAGCTTTTATAAATTAAATTTGAGCATTGATTTTAATTTTGTCATACCTATTTCCTTGTATATTTTTTTATTTGTACTAGGATTAAGTTTTAAATGAATTATGCAAGGATCAGGTTGATGCAGGACAACGGGTCAAAAAGCCCAAAGAATGTATTTGGGAACAGTATAGGAGGCTTTGGAAGCCCATTTGATTAGTTTGTTGGTTATTATTTTATTTTAAGACTATATTCTCGTATTGCTTATTATCTATTAGAGTATTAGGACAGTACTTCAGGTTTATTATATATAGGACTATTGGCTTGTAATCCATTCAGAGTTTTATAATTGGATTAAAATTATCTTTGTTTTTCCACTTTCTCTTGTGAGAGAAAAATTACCAAACCCTAATCAGCTCCCATTCCCCATCACATGCCTTGCCAAAGAAACAACGATGACAGAGGTGCAAATATGATTAATCAATTGGTGGAAACTTTAGCGACATTAGTTGGGAACCAACAAATCATAAACTTTTTGGGGCCTGTGGTGGTTTGTGGACTACCCAAGTTGTATTTTGGCTAGCTTACTTCGGCTTAATTTGGTTTCTGACTCGATAGTCGATACTTGACCCTTTTTTTGAAAAAGGCTCGGAATTTGACTCGGGTTGTCACATGTTTCACTCCTCTTTTTTGTTTTTTTCATAGGCCAAGCATATGATTCAAGGACCGCTCGATTGACTGACCTATTCACAAGATTAACCTCTTCGAAATCTCTGCCATTTTAAGACCCCACAACACATTCTTCTCGAGATTTAGGCCCATTATTTTAAAATTACCTTCCTATAATCTTTTGTCTACTATTACTGTCATGAATAGTATATCTAGGAGACACTGAATTTGGCTCTTCTAGATTGAGGTGAGGGAGATATCAAAACCCCACCATTCAAAATCTAAATCATTGGCAAAATCTTGTATTTAGATGAAACACAAACTCTAAATTTAATGGGGTTGTGGAGATTTAAAAACTGGGATTGTCTTCAGTTTTAGTTGTATAATGCTTCATCATTGCTCTCTCTTTTCTTGAATCGAAAGAGAAGATAGAAGAGATGGGTTGTGTTTAGTTATTCATTTGACAAAGTACTACAAATGTGTTTATTCCATCTGTTCAGTTCATATCCACTCTCTTCCGAAGCAAGTGATACACAATAAAATAATTTCAAACCAGTTGTGGTTAGGATGTACAAATGTGCATGCTTGGGTGGTTGAACCGGCCAAAAAAAAAAAAGGTTTAACCGAACAGGTGTATCTTCAACCTATCTTTTATGGTTGGAATGTTATAAAGCTTTTTCTAAAACAATCATAATATTTGTATTGATCTTGCATTGAGATTCAAAAGTGAAATTATTCACAATTTCAGGGAAATACAACAAGCCCTTGTGGAAATTGGTGACAAAGATCGTTCATTTGTAGGATCACGGGAGTGGATTGGAGCCATTGAGCTTAGCTTTGTTTTGGACAAACTCCTTGGTGTAAGTTTGCTACTTTATGATACATATGTTATTTAAAGTCTGGTAAAAAGGTTGAAACTTATTTAGCCAAAAAAAAAAAGGTTGAAACTTGATGTTGACTGCAACAATTAGCCAAGTAGTCTCATTTCTGGTTTACCGCTTCTAAGTAAAATAATAATTGATTGCCCTGTTTTGTGACATGAGATATTAAATATTATATATATGTGTGTATCTGTCTTGGTATTGTGAAGGTCTGTGACTATACAAATCCATCACTTGTGGGATTGATGTTGTATTTATTGTCTCAAACAGGTGAGTTGTAAAGTTATAAATGTGGGATCTGGAGATGAAATTCCAGAAAAATGTCGCGAGCTGGCCTTGCATTTTGAAACCCAGGGAACTCCCATAATGATTGGTAAGTCACGATTCAACCTGGTCTACTCATTATTTTGTGTCCCTGTATTTTTGCTTAAAAGCAATTTCCATTGATAATGCTGGGTAAGTGGGCTTGGTTCCATGTAAAAACACTATTACCAAAACATTCTTGGTATGCTGTAAAGAATTTGACATGATTTTGATTTCCTTATGCAGGTGGTGGTGTGCTTGCATACACTCTTTTGGGAGTTGATTACAATGAGACAAGCGGAGATTGTGCCTTTCTTATACTTGATCCTCACTATACTGGAAACGACGAGCTCAAGAAAATAGTAAATGGTGGATGGTGTGGCTGGAAAAAGGCTGTTGATAGCAAGGGAAAACATTTCTTCTTGCAGAATAAGTTCTATAATCTTCTATTACCGCAGAGGCCCAATATGGTCTGATCACAGATTACTTGGATAAGCTACTCAAGCACCTCCATATCATACATATCATCTGAAATAGATAGAATCCTTACATATGAGTTCCAGCCGAAAACCTCGACTCAAATCGTCAAATGTATCAGCTATACAGCTTCTCACACAGTGCACAAGTTGCATGTCGTACCGCCAGCTACAGTTGTTGCAGACAGTGCACAATTTGTGATTTGTTGTACTATCAGCTTTAGTTTTATACACTATACACAAGTTGTAAGTTGTCATGAGTCATGACACAAGGCTCTTTGCGCTACCTTGGTAATTTAAAATTTAATGGTGCTAGGCGCTGAGCAAATAATGTGTAATATTCGCATGCCTTGTTGATATAGAGGTTGGACTTATTTATTTTACAACCCGTGTTTACTCTTTATCTTCTTTTCTTCGTCTTAGCTAGTTTCACATAAAATCTATTTATTGAAAAAAGTCAAAAATATTCAAATTACTTTGTTAGTAATAAATAATGATGATCATATTTAACAAAATCTGGAATTTCTTCCCCTAAAATCAAATTCCTGAAAATCACGAGAATATTTTGAAAAAAATTGTTTTCACGAGAATATTTTAAAAATTGTTTTCTTGAAATTACAGAGCCTACCTATTCACACTTATAACATCCACCGTCTACCAATTTACACTTGTCTAACATCCACCGTTCCGTTGGCTTCATTACACAATTACCCTTGTACCCCCGTCAACCCCTACAGACAATAATAATCAACCCCTATTACTACAAAGTTCTTTGGAGTCGGTCTCATCCATATCCAGTTTTTGACACTTCTGGAAATAACAAACACCTAGATCTAGGGTTACCTTACTTAACACCAAATTTGCACCTTATATATCCTCCTCTCTCTCTCTCTCTCTCTCTCTTTCTCTCTCTCTCTCTCTGTCTTGGCTCGACATCCCCTGCCCGAGCCAAGCACAGAGTTAACTCGTTCCAGGTCAGTTACAACTCAATCAACTCGGTCCAATCATATATATGTGTGTGTGTGTTTGTTAATGTTGTTGTGGAATTGTGTTTATGATTGATCATATTCTGTATGTATATGTATTGTTTTGATTGTGATTTTGATTGATAATTGATGATTGGAATTTAATTTGATTGGTGGATTGAATTGGACAATTTGTGAGTGTTTTTGAGTAATTTGATGTTGTTATCGTAGATTATTAGTGTGATCGATGGCGTCGAGTGAGGGGTTTTTGACGGAGGAGCAGAGGGAGATGTTGAAAGTTGCGTCGCAGAGTGTGGATATTTTGTCGAGTTCCCCTAAATCGCCTTCTGCTTTCATGTCGGAGCATCATGCTAAATCTCCCAGAGGGGGGATGCCTGGGATTAATGTGAGACATGTTCGGAGAACTCACTCCGGGAAGCTAGGTCGTGCCAAGAAGGGTAATTTTTTTTACTCTAATTATTTGTTTTTTAAGTTTGATGTTTGTTTTTATATGTATTCGGATCGCTAGTTTGTGTGTGTTACAATTATTGTAGTATCATGTTTGCTTTGTATTGTTGTAAAGCCTGTGTAAGGATTATTTAGTTTAGCGTTTACCATGTTGTTTTTGCATTTGGACCATTTGCTCAAGGCAAGTGAACGGGGTTTGACGGAGCCACTACTAGTTGTTTGCTACTCAAAATGATGAAGTATTAAGTATGATTTTATGTGTAATGGCATAAAGTATCAACTATAATTAAAAATACTTGATTATAAGATGACATAACAATTTTGTCTCAAAAGTTAAACATATTACATGCAGCAGAATTAGAATCCATCATAAATATGTAAACTTTTCGGGGGGAATGTGTTAAGTTGTCGTGTTTTTTTAATTATATTTTAAAGTCTATATTATCACATATATAGATATTTATTACATATATTTATCATTTGCCTTGTCGACTACCAGACGACTAATCAGTGATTACTAAACTAGTCCTCCGTCAGGAACCCAATGGAGGACTTGCCGATGAAACAACTAGGAGCTGTATACTTTTCCTAGTGTTTTGTAAACAGATTGACATTGTGAATGTGAAAGTGTTAGTATTTTCTTTTTGTTGTCCTAAAATTAGGATGTACACTTTGACCTTCTTGCACCCCCTTTCTGTTTAGTTCCAATAAAATTATGTATTTTGTAGGTTTCGGACTTTCTTACCGTACTTTGAACCTCATTCATGCTGACCTTCTGACCAGCATCCATCACCTTTTTTCCCCTTGAGCATTAAATGATACTAACCTCAAGCTCCAGATTTGAAGTTTGCTTGTAAATTTGTGATACAAGTACTTGCTATTTTGAACTTAAAAAAAACCTGCTCTTTTGAGCTTTAAAAAAAATATTTTATAGGCTGGAGTTTAAAGTTTGCTATTACATTTGCATTATGAGGATTGTAATAAATTTACAATGCTGGCTCAGGTATATTTTGCATACTGCCAGTCTTGTTATTATTATCAACCGTAGTTGGAACAGCGCCTCTGGATCCTGGATCCAATTTTGGGGCTCGGAATTAGTGATTTTTATGCTTCTGTATTGTCTAACATGATTAGTGATTACACTACATGAAGTGCTTGTTTCTGTTTGATTTTTTTCCTTTAGGCTTTAACTATTCCATCTCTTAACTAAATTTATTAACAGATGGTGGCGGCGGCAAGGGAACCTGGGGTAAACTACTTGACACTGGCTGCGAATCCCGGATTGATCGTAATGATCCAAACTATGACAGTGGCGAGGTAATTGCTTGATTAAGTTCTTTTTTCCACTCTTGTCTAATACCTCAAGGAGTTTAACGTATGGGCATTTCATTTTTTGGGGGGGGGGGGTTATGCTAGTATATGTTCTTTCGGATGTTTTCTCTTAAGGTGTTTGGGACCAATGTTGTTCAAAATTTTAAGTAAACAGATTATATATTCTTATTTGTCTTTGAATAACAGGAACCATATCAACTGGTTGAGTCAACTGTAAGAGATCCATTGGATGAATACAAAAAAGCTGTAGTTTCCCTTATTGAAGAATACTTCAGCACTGGTGATGTTGATGCGGCGTCTTCTGATTTGAGAGAACTTGGATCAAATGAATATCATCCTTACTTCATCAAGAGGCTGATTTCCATTGCTATGGACAGACATGACAAGGAGAAAGAGATGGCATCTGTTCTGCTTTCAGCTCTCTATGCTGATGTCATCACCCCAACGTCGATTAGCCAAGGTTTTCTGATGCTTCTTGACTGTGCTGATGATCTTGCAGTGGACATATTAGATGCTGTTGATATTCTTGCTCTATTCGTTGCTCGTGCTGTAGTTGATGACATTCTTCCCCCAGCCTTTGTCACTAAGGCAAGAAAGGGATTCCCCGAGTTGACCAAAGGTCTTCTTGTTCTCGAAACTGCCCAGAAAAGCTATCTTTCAGCTCCGCACCATGCAGAATTGGTTGAACGAAGGTGGGGAGGCAGCACTCACGTTACTGTTGAGGAAGTGAAGAAAAAAATTTCAGATCTTTTAAGAGAATATGTTGAAAGTGGTGACACTGCTGAGGCCTGTCGCTGCATCCGGCAGTTGGGGGTTGCATTTTTCCATCACGAGGTTGTCAAGAGGGCGTTGATACTAGCCATGGAGACTCGTACGGCAGAACCAGCTATTTTAAAGCTTTTGGAACAAGCTGCAGATGAGGGTCTTATAAGTTCAAGTCAGATGCTGAAGGGTTTCGCTCGTTTGGCTGAGAGCCTTGACGACCTTGCTCTTGATATTCCAGGTGCAAAAACTTTGTTCCAGTCAATGGTTCCTCACGCAGTCACCGGAGGATGGCTCGATGCCTCTTTCCTGAAGTCCTTGGAGGATAATGGAGAAACACATCAAAAAGATTCTGAAAAACTAGAGCTGTACAAAAAAGAGGCTGTTGCAATCATCCATGAATATTTTCTTTCAGATGACATTCCTGAGCTCATCCGTAGTCTTGAAGATCTCAGGGCACCAGAGTTTAACCCAATTTTCCTGAAGAAGTTAATAACGCTCGCCATGGACAGAAAGAACAGGGAGAGAGAAATGGCATCCATATTGCTATCTGCACTTCATATTGAACTCTTTTCCACCGAAGATATTGTTGATGGGTTTGTCATGCTTTTGGAATCTGCTGAAGATACAGCACTTGATGTTCTAGATGCATCAAATGAACTGGCTCTTTTCCTCGCAAGGGCCGTCATTGATGATGTTCTGGTGCCGCTGAACTTGGAAGAAATTGGCAGCAGGCTTCCGCCAAATTGCAGCGGAAGTGAGACTTTGCACGAGGCTAGGTCACTTTTAGCTGCACGCCATGCTGGTGAGAGAATTTTGAGGTGTTGGGGAGGAGGGACAGGCTGGGCTGTGGAGGATGCGAAAGATAAGATAGTAAAGCTTCTGGAGGAATATGAAAGTGGTGGTGTTGTGGATGAAGCCTGCCAGTGCATACGAGATCTTGATATGCCCTTTTTCAATCACGAGGTCGTAAAGAAGGCTTTGGTTATGGCAATGGAGAAAAAGAATGATAAGTTACTGGATCTGTTGCAAGAATGTTACAGTGAGGGGTTGATTACAACTAATCAAATGACCAAGGGGTTTACCAGAATCAGTGATGGACTTGATGATCTCGCTCTAGACATTCCGAATGCAAAGGACAAGTTCAAATTCTATGTTGAATTTGCCCAGGAGAAAGGGTGGCTCCTTCCATCTTTCGGTTCCCCCTAGTGCAGATGGTCCTTTCATCCGAGCTGCAACTTCTTGAAAACGCATGTCATTTTCGTATAACTTTTTTCTGTGTTAGAAATATGGTGGAAGCTGCTTCTTTTTATACAATGCTTACTTCTTCTCCACTTTTTTTTTTTCCTTAAGATTACTCTATGTGTAAAGTAGATATTTGGGTTTGGTTTTTTAATCAGGTTTAGTCTGGTGCCCTTTGCTTAGGAAATATAAACTCTTACATTCCTGTCATCTACTTTGCTTATCTGCCTGCCCAGTCTTTGGTCATGCTATGTACATGATACATTTTAATGCTAGTTTACCTACATATTAAGATTTGCATATACGTCCCAGTAATTGTCTTTACTTGACTGTAGTGCATATCAAGCTTTGGTGCACTCTGATACTGTCTCCCGAACCCGAAGAGAACAGAAAGTTCTTGAGTTGTGCTCCCCATATTTTTTCATGTGCGAAGAAATAGGTGCGAAAAGTTTTTTTTTTTTTTTTTTTTTCATGTTAGTTCTCCCCAAGAATGGGATGATTGGAATATCTGGTATACCTTTTTAAACAATCCTCCATGTCATGCTTGTCTCCCACTTCGACCAAAATATGCAGAACACTGTCTGAGAATTCCACTAGAGCATTAACTCGTTTAGAAAGTGAGCTATTTTCAAGCCAAAACCTTTTGAAAATGTTTTCACTTGTTGAGATTACACCTTCATAGAATTATTCTATATTAGATTATAGAACCCGTGACCCGAGCTATTTTCAAGCCAAAACCTTTTGAAAATGTTTTCACTTGTTGAGATTACACCTTCATAGAATTATTCTATATTAGATTATAGAACCCGTGACCTGTTGGTTTACTAATCTATTAGTATCATCGTTTTTTTAACGGAATGTTGAGGGTTGGAATCATGTCAAAGATTTTTTTTTTTTTTTATGAAAAAAATTATAAAAGCTAAAGAAAGAGAGACTTTCTTTTTCCCGAGGGAGATACTTTAACGGCTAAATAAGTTTTAAATCGGAGTATCTTCATTTCCTCAATTTTGAACGTGTAATTTAATCCCTCTCTTTCTGTCAGCGAGTGTTACAGAAGAGTAGGTTGCAATTTCTATTACTTTACTCTGTCCTCCATGGCTCCATATGAGCTTTCTTCTACGAGGGGAATAAAATAATGTTGGAATGGAATAAATATTTCATTCATTTATCTATTTAAAATAAAGTTCAACTAAAAAGAAATGAAAATAAAGTACTAATATTTTATCATATTTTTTCTTTTTTTTTTTTTACAAAATATAGCCTTTTATTATGATCAATTTCTCTTAAAATTTCACAATGGGGAAAAAAGTTATATTTTTTATCAAAATTTTTGAATTCGGAGAATTTCGAATGAAAAGAGGTGCAATAATATTTACATGCGTGTTAGAAAGCGGGAGGGGCGAGAGAAATGCTTGATTTGATATTTAAAATTTAAATTTAGAGAGAGTTTCGTGCTAAGAAAACCAATTCTTAGAAATATGTAGTGTGATGTTTTCAAGAAATTGAGTTTATCAGTTTGTTTCTGATAAAAATAAAACTCAACCGTTTTTATGGAATGAAATCATGGTTCTAAAAATCCCCGATTTAACCGATTAATCCCCGATTAATTCTCTATAAGGTAATGAACCGATTCTATTTTTAAAATCCGATTAATCCTGTAAATTTATTTAAAATGATATGTTTAATTGTAAATTAGACTAATTTATTAAATATTATTATAATATCCGATTAATACTCCGATTAATCCTTCCGATTAATCCCCGATTACCCGATTAATCTTAAATCGATACCTCAACCGATTCATACCGATTACCGATTTTTATAACCATGAATGAAATAGGTATAAAAATGGTTGCTTTCATTCAAATAATTTTTATTTTTATTTCGATCGAAATTATCATTCTATTTATATTAAAATTCATTTCATTCAATTCAAGTAAAAATTCATCATCCATGTGATGAAATCGTGGGTTAGTATTATTTCTATTTTTCGACAACTTTATTAGTATTATTTCTTAAATTTCCCAATCACAGTCCATTGTCCTGAACAAATAAAAGATAAATTTGTTCAAATAAAATTTCCATTGAACAATTTTTCTGCAATTATCTTTCAATACAACCAAATAAAAAATCATGTTTTAGTTTCAAAATACGCATATGCAATCTAAAAGAAAGATGTTCACATTATAAACAAATTTAAGAATTTTTTTCAAAAAATATTCTATAAAATATTTTTTTAATCTCATTTTCAATCCCAAATATAACTATTGCAATCATATATGCAATTTCTTGTCATGTGTTAGGCAATCATATATGCAATTTTTATCACATTTTTGCAAAAAAAAATTGAAAATATAAATATTTTTGATAATGTTCCTATATTTATATTTATATGAAAATCAGATAATCTTTCTCAAATACTGTAAGTATCTTGAACTACTCCAATAATTTTTCTGATAATTAGACACGTCCACGCACATATTTTTTCCTTTGTTATGAAAAGCGCATTAAGCAGCCGCTTAAGCGGTCGATTAAGCTGAATCGGGGATAAAATGCCTAGCTTTTAGCAAAATCGGGATTTTAAGCGTTTTTTGGGTTTAAGCAGGTCAAAGACGGATTAAGCGGGTCAAAGACGGATTAAGCGGGTCAAAAACGGATTAAGCGGATGAATTAAAAAAAATTATAAAATTATAAAAAAATATAAAAAATTATAAAAAATTATAAAGGATGGGGAAAGAATGCATATGTTTCCGTTTTCCTGAAAGAATGCTACAATCTATCTTTCTATCTTTCGGATCTCGTATTATGATAATATTATATTTATTTCTATAAATATATAATTATTTATAATCCGATTAATGATCCGCTCTTAAAATCGTTTAAGCGTCCACTTAATCGCTTAAGCACTAGACGGTCATCCCACCGCTTAGGTTCAATTTGCGCTTTCCCAACGCTATTTTTTTTTTCGATGAAGTTTGAACAAGTTCATATGAAAAGGGCGATAAAAAAATAAAAAAATAAAAGAGTTCATGTGAAAAGTTAATAATCTTCCTCAAACAAATCATCCTGCACTTTGAATACATTCACATATACACACAAATTTGTGTGCAAAATCCGAATTTCGACATTTTATAAAAATACCGAGGTTGATAAAATTAAACCAAGAAGCCATTCAAGGATAATGGAACTGAAGCTCATGGACCCAGTAAGCTTGTGTTGGTCATCATCTTTTGTAACGCCCACCACCTGTTCGATGAAATGTCTGAGAGAACATATACAACAAACAAGCCCACAAATTATAGTACCCAAAGCGGCAAAAAAAAGGGTGGAGAATTCTTGGCATGGGCTACAAAAGTCATCAAAGAAAAACTTAGCTCATATTCTAAGAACTGAGGCAGCCATTGTAGGTGTTGAGAAGAAAGCAGATTCTAGAAAGTACACTCGTTTGTGGCCTAAAGCTGTTTTAGAAGCTTTGGATAATGCTATTAGACAGAAAAGATGGCAGTCTGCTCTTAAGGTAAGTCGAAATTCCTGTTTTTAGTTTGCTTAGTATTTTCGAAAAAATTGAACTTTGAATAGTGGTGACAGTTGTACTCTGGTTTGAATTTTCTCTGTTGTGGTCGTGTGTCAATTTAGTTTGGTTCGGAAGTTTATTGAGAATTTTACTCGGTTCAAATTAACTATGTTATGGTCGTAAGTGTGTCCATCTAGTGTGGTTGGGAAGTTTATTGAGGATTTTATAAAAATAAACTTGTAAGTTTGAGGGAATAAAATAAAATTTAATAACGAGTCGTTTTCATGCTTTTACGGGTTTGGTGTCTTTAGATGGTGTCAACAGTAGGGGTGGTGTTTGAGTCATGGCTGGGGTTGTATCTGATCTTATTAGTTGGACACCCCTAACTTCAACTTTAAACCCTGTGCTGTAAAATAAATTTGGATAGCTCTTGTAATTATAGAAGATTACATGAAGAGTATTGGAGTAGAAAAATCACCAGGTTTCTGCTTGTTTAATTACCGTTCCCTGTGGTCTTTCCTAAACTAGTTTGCTCTTAGTGTGGTTCGTCATGATATCTATTGTTAATGTTCATTAAGCACAGAACATCCAAAGTTGTTGATGTTGATTGTTATTTATAGATGATTGATGTTGATTGTTATTTATAGATGATTTATGATTTTTTTTAAGTTATCTGACTAAAATATGTTCTATCCTTTAGATATTTGATCTACTCCGTAAACAACATTGGTATGAACCAAAAGGCCAAACGTACACAAAGCTATTGGTGATGCTTGGCAAGTGCAGGCAACCTAACCAAGCTAGTTTGCTTTTCGAGATTATGTTATCAGAAGGCTTGCAGCCAACAATTGATGTTTATACTGCGCTTTTGAGTGCATATGGGTTCAGTGGTCTCATTGATAAAGCGTTTCAGATTATTGATGATATAAAGTCATTCTCTGAATGCAAACTTGATGTGCATACATACTCTATCCTGATCAATTGTTGCTTTAAATACCGTCGATTTGATAGGATAGAGCACATCTTACAAGAAATGTCGTACTTGGGAATCCAGTGTAGCATTGTCACATACAATACTATAATTGACGGATATGGAAAGTCTCGGCTGTTTGAACAGATGGAGAGTTCATTGACCAACATGATTGAAAGTTGCACATGCCTCCCAGATGTTTTCACTTTTAATTCTGTAGTTGGAACTTATGGTAACTGTGGACAAATTGAGAAGATGGAGAAGTGGTTTGATGAATTTCAACATATGGGGGTCATCCCAGACATAGTAACATTCAATATATTGATTCAATCATATGGGAAGGCGGGCATGTACGATAAAATGAGTTCAGTTATGGATTTTATGGAGAAAAGATTCATCTCCCCAACTATTGTTACGTTTAACATAGTTATCAATGTGTTTAGGAGAGTAAGAAATATTGATCGAATGGAAGATTTATTCCTCAAGATGAAGCATCAAGGACTGAAGCCTAATTCAATCACTTATTGCACTCTCATCAGCGCTTATTCTGAAGCTGGTCTTGTGCATAAAGTTGATTCGATCATGAGGCAAGTGGAAAATTCAGATGTAGTTTTAGATACTCCATTCTTTAATTCTGCTATCACTGCCTATGGAAGGGCGGGTAATGTAGAAAAAATGAGGGAGTTATTCTTGGAAATGAAGGAGACTAAATGTTTACCAGATAATATCACTTTCAGTACAATGATAGAAGTCTACAATGCTCAGGGTATGGTTGAGGCTGCTCAAGAGTTGGAGAGGAAGATGATTACTGCCACACCAAACTCGGGTATATTATCTTTTTTGCCAAATTTATTTGTCCAGTTCGTTCAGAAGTAAGTTACTTAAAAATCTATTCAGTTTTACTCTTACCTGACTTTGAGTGCACTTTTATGTCGTGTGTTGTTTCAGCAAAGAAGTTGATCAGATGCTAATTTGAAGGAGTACAAGATATAAGTTCTACTCTATATGACGTTTCTGAGAACAAGAAGAAGGAATTGACTTGGGCGTGCAAGTAAGCCTTGGGGTAAGTACAATAGCTGGCCTCTAGCTTTTCTGGCTCTGTTAGGTTTTAAATTAATATTCTACATATTATGAAGCAAACTAACTCGTTTTGTATCAAATCGTTGAACATAGTCAGTGTATTGAACCTTATCTTTAACAAGTATCACCCGAGTGTCGGAAGAGGCCCAGAGACTTATTTCTGAATACTCTATCTCTCCATAATATTATAGATATATATTTCTTTCCATCAAACTACCCTCGGCGTGATTAAGATGGGAAGTCTGCTATTTTCGTTTATATTATTTAAAGGTTCCTCATTTGCTTCCTATTGTGTTTAATGCAATTTTACTTGTTGTTCCTATTGAGACACGTCCTTTTTAAGGTCCTTCCCGTTCACTCCTTGGTTCGGTTTTACGAACCTTCAAGTGAGTGCCACACATGACACAATGTTGTGCACAGGGTATGCTATGAGATCGTTGTTCTTCTTAATTGACAATGTACGCAAAGCAAATAAATATGTTGAATTAGGTTTTTCAGTGCCTTTTATATATATTTGCAATCAGTGTACCCTTTACAGTCTTGAGAAAAATATCAGTTGTCTTATATTGCTTCTTCCTATCCTCTTCTACAGCTTCTCTATAAGTTCATATCCTCATTTGTATAGGTAAAACAGTATGCCTTATTTTTGTTTTTCTTAAAAAAACATTATTTAATCATCATTCTTATCCACTTAGAGCAACTCCAACCCAAAGACCCCTTACCTATAATTGTCCTAGGTGGACACATTTTAGGGGTTTAGTTTTAAAAATAACACTCCAACGCAACTCCCTATTTATGAATAAAAATAGAATCTAAAAACAATTCGTATAAAATAATATGATTACACATAATTTTATTGTTACAAAAATATATATAAGGTTCTATAGTTCCCCTATAATTTTTAGATGAGAGAAAATCAAACCCCTTATTTAGGAGAGGGAAAAGCAAACCCTTGTAATGCCACATCATCATTGTTTCCTTATAATATTAACATAAAACTCTCCAACACTCCCATCTCTTTTCTATATTACCTAAAATATTGAATAAATAGTATTTTTTTAATAAATGATAAGGAATATAGGTAATAGCGTTGGAGTAAAACAACTTTTTGATTCCCTATCTTTTAGGTAATTATTATTTTATTATATTTAGGGAAACAAAATAGGGGTTTCCCTTGGAGATGCTCGACTCCTCTCATCCTAGTGGATAGTTCACAGGCACCTGGTGTTATTATTCTCTTTATATATACTAGCTTTATACCCGTGCGATGCACGGGTAGCTTTATTAATATTTTGTAATACATTTTTTTTTATTTTTTATTAATATTTTGTAGTATATTTTTTATTATAATTTTTTTCTTGTAAAATTAGTTTTAGAATATTTTGAATAGTTTGTTTTTACTTTTAATGATAATAATACATAGTTATATGGTTTGTAGTATACATTTGTTTTTTTTATTGTAAATGATTTTTTTATAATTTATATTTCAAAATTTAGGCTAATATTTTTTAGTATTTCATAATTATTTTTAATTTTTTTGATTTTATTAGATTACAAATGATATACTTGAAACATATAGGTACTATATTCGTGTAACAATTTATTATTCTTTTTTTGATCTTTTTGATTATGTAATTTAATGGTTATTTTAATTTTTTTAGATATTTTGTTATAGTGTTTTTATAATTTTTAAAGGTATTTTTTAACTATTTTAGAAATATGTGTGGTATTAAACGTTTTTATTTGTTTGAATATTGAATAATTTTTTCATGTTAATTTTATATTTTTGCCATGTGTGGTGTTTATTATGTGTTTTTGTTTAGAGTAATCTTAAGGGTTTTTATATTGTATTATAGTAGATATCAATATCAATTTATTTTGTGGAGCTTGGATTGTTTTTTAATTTAAAATATGTTCATTTATTGACTTGTGTTCATTATTTTTAATTCAATTTTTTTCGTTGTTTGCCAATTAAGAATTTGTTTATTTGTTGATTTGTGCTCACATTTTTTTAATTTAAATTTTAGAAACATATTTGTTGTCAAACCTAAAAATAGAATTTTTAATGATTTTTATTAAAATTATATTTTTATTAAAGCATTTTTATTAGGTAAACGATTTTTTGTAAATTATATTTTAAGGTTTAGCCTAACATATATTTTAATGTTTCATATTTTTTGGCGTGTTTTCTTTTATTTATTAGAATATATATAATATACTTTAGACATGTGGAACTTATTGTGATTTAACATACATGTGAACATACATACATTTGTACTTATTTTTTAAATAAAGTTTGTACTATCTTTTATATTTTTGTGTTGGTTTATATTTATTTTAAGTGCATTTTATTAAAGTTTATTGTTGATTCTAGTTTTCTAAATTTAGATTTTTTTTTTTGAATTAGCGTTTGTTTTGTAGATTATATTTTGGTGTCATTTCTAATTATGACATATTTTTTTATTACTTTTTTAATATCTTATTTTACCATATATTTTCTTTAAAAATTTTTTTTTGTAATTAAATGTAAATTCTTGTTTAAAAAAAAAATATTTTTTGAATTGTAATTTTGATGGCATAATTTGTTCACTTGTTTATTATATATAAAGAATGAATTTGTGACTTATTTTTAATTATGATTTTTTGTTATTTTATCCTTGTTTGTTTTTTTTGAAAGGATTCTTGTTTGTTAATTGTGTGTAAGTTTTGTGCTAGTACAACTCTTTTTCATATAACTTGAATTTGTTGAATTATGATTTTTTGTTATTTTATCTTTGTTTGTTTATTTTTGAAAGGATCCTTATTTATTAATTGTGTGTAAGTTTTGTGCTAGTATTGTATTACCCATGACGACCAGGCGACGACCATGACCACGTGAACCTTCTTATGCCAACTATATATAGGATATAATTACAAAAGAGAAAAAGGACCCTGAGATATATCTCAGGGAACTTTTCCTAAGATACATGCTAAATATCCTTTAAATTTTGTTGGGTCCGCAGGACTAATTAAAAATTTTTGAATTTACTAAAATACCCATCCCATTTTTATATATAAAAATTAACTATCTCAGAGAATTTACCTGAGATATATCTCAGGCTCCCTACTCTCATTACAAAATTGTATGACAGTATTTCACCTTTCTATTCCTCCGGATGCTACTGGAAGAATCTTATATCGATGACAACTCACCAGACTGATATTGGTAGCAACTCATCTCATGTGTGAACTTTGATTAATCTAAGCCATATTTCATACTCTACTTACACCAAAGGAATCCATCACCTTCTGTTTTGTTATGGGATATTCAAAATTCCATCATTCTTCCAGAAGAAGGCTACTGTTACATATGAAATGCAGTTAGCTAGAATTCTGCATGCATAAGAACCAGAACAAATGCAAGAATAAGTTGCATCAAAGTTTGCTAGTAATTTTTTTTTTAAAATGAACAACGGATTGCAATAGAAAATAAAAAAAAAGAAAAAAGAAAATTCAAGTTCTTGTATTGAAACACAATACTGTATAAGAGCAATAGATTGAACATTGATATATCTATTTAACTTATAATCCATATTTCATTATGGCAGAAATTGGGTGTTGTCTTTCGTTAATCGTTATGATTGACAGTATTTCTTTTGCCATAGTATCTGTTGAAACCTGGATACATATTATTGATTTTTGCCTATTTCGGAGATGGTACATATTGTGAATAATTTTGCTTCATATTTATATTTATGAATATCTATTTTTTATTTTGATTAGATGGCTGAATATCTATTTTTATGAATATTTATTTTTGCAATGAAATCGCTGATTCTGAATTAAGAATTATGCCACAATTGTGTGGTTCACGTACTTCTGAAGCTTGATTAACGTGACCCCACCCAAGTTACAATGGTAAAAATAGTTTTATAAGTCAGTTACATTCAAAAATGTAGTCGGATTAACATGCTAGGAATTATCTTACGAGTCCTTGCACTCTGAGTAGCAGGTTGGTTGGAATAATTTAAGCTGCTCCAACTAGCAACCATCACATTTCTTCTATTATCTATTATTTATAAAATACTGCAACATGTAGGTTTCCTGATTTATTTAATTCCACGTCATATTGCCACGTCAGGTGGCTAATAAAACCCATGCCCCTCTAATATATATACAAATAGAAATATTCTTTGTATCTCTCCCGCACCTCTTCTAATCCCTCAACCGCTGATTGCTGTTGATTTGAACCTCTGCCAGGTAAGATTTTGCTACTTTCAATGGCTGATTAGAGTCATTTAATTGTAAAATATTTTGTTCTTTCACTAATTTGTACTGTAATAGTGATACTTGATTGTTGGGCTGACATGTTTTGATGTTTGATCAGGCACCCAAATTATCATTCCTACATGTGAAGAAAATTACATGAAATGGTGAGATTGATTATTCATCCCAGTTATTTTGTATTGTTCGGAGTGACGATGATTTCAATCAGGTATTTGAATTCAAAACCGGAATGAATTAAAGCTTCATGTATCACTCTGAAGTTTGGCTCTATGTATGTTCTTGTTATTTTCCCCCTCTTATTTATGATTTTTGTGGGATTAACCAAGGCCAACTATTTTGACATTATTGGGTTTGTGATTGACCTCAGTGGCATTCGAGTGTCTACTTTTAATGGTCATTGCTTTTATAGTTAGTACTGTGATGCTTTTTTATCTGACCTCAGCTAAAGAGTTTTTTGCGATTATTGTACTGCAGCTGCATAAGGCATGACTCATATGTGTCTGCCTCGAAATTAGATGGCAGCTTACACTTCCAATTTACATATCACCAGTACATAATTTTGTTTTAAATATTTGGACACCTAATAGAAAATACGTGGGTTGATCGTTTGAATTAGCATATGGTGAAGTTTTTTTTTTCCTTTTGTTGAGTAGCATATGGTGAAGTTTTTTTTTTTTTTTTTTCCTTTTGTTGAGTAGCATATGGTGAAGTTCCACCATGTAATTCTGGTTTTTATGTGGTGATCCCCTCAAGTTTATCTAAGCATTTCTTTGCCTGTACTCGAATAAATAAATAAGTATTTGTCTGTTTGACCTGTTTATGGGTTTCTGTTTTTCTGTACGAATTGGGGTATACCCTCTTAAACTTGTAGCTGGTTTTCTCTGCTATACATTTTTTTTTAATTAGCAAAAAAAGAAAAGTATTTGTCTCTACAAATTTGTGATGCTGGGGAGGAGGGACAGGCTGAGCCTTGGAAGATGCAAAAGATAAGAGAGTAGAGCTTCTGGACGAATATGAAAGTGGTTGTGTTGTGGATGAAGCCTGCCAATGCATACGTGATCTATGTTGAATATGTTAACTACTCAAATGACCAAGGGGTTTACCAGAATCAGTGACTTTATGTTGAATATGCCCAGGAGAAAGGACGGCTCCTTCCATCATTCTGTTCCCTCGGTGCAGATGGTCCTTTCATCCCAGATGTGTTTTCTTGAAAACTCACGTCATTCCCTAACATCTTTTTTAATTGTGTTAGAAATATTGTGGAAGGTACTTCAATTCTCTTCATACAATGCTTACTTTTTCTCAACTTGTTTTTTTCTTTTTTGGTTGCTTTACTTGAGAATACTGAATGTGTGAAGTAGATATTCGTTTTTTCTCAAACAGATTTAGTTGGGGTATGCCGTTTGTTTAGAAAATATAAAGCCTTGCATTCCCAGTATTTATGCCTTCCGCATATCCTCCCAGTGTTTGGTCGTGCAATGCACATGGTACGGGCTAATGCTAGTTCTTCTTCGTGTTCAGATTTACATATACGTCCCAGAAAGTGTTGTCTTCACTAATCTGTAGACTGTAGTGCATATCAAGCTTTGGCGCTGGTTGATACCATGCTCCTGAGTTCGAAAATGAAGAGAAGAGATGAGAGTTTTTAAGTTTTTATAGAGGAGAATAAAAATGAGTGCAAAGCGAATTTATTAGGGTGAAGACCAGATTATAAAATTAACGCACTAAAGTTAATAATCAGAAGGGCAAATGGCAATGCAATAATGAAACTACGTAGAATTTAGATAAAACGAAAAGCAAATATAGTTGACCCTCGATGAAGTAATAATCAATAAGATTTAAAGTAATAATCTTATTTCAAAAAAAAAAATAAAGTAATAATCTCGTTATAGTAATATTTTTTTTCGGTCCCAACATAATGGAAATAGTTTGATAAAGTAATATTTTTTTTCCGATCCCAAACATATTATTTTAAATAGGTTTAACTATAGTACAAAGGGAGTAAAGCTGTAAATGTAGGCAGAACAGAAATCGAGGCAATAATAATATTACTAATGGGAAAATTAATTCTTTCGGCCGTTTTTGGTCTAGGTCCCTAAATTAAAAAAGTCAATCTTTCGATCCCTTAACTTTCAATTTTTCTGATTAAGGTCCCTCCATCCAAATAAGGCTAACGCCGTTAGTGGATAAAATTAAAAAATCAGAAATATTTCATAAAATTCAGAAAAATTCCATTTTTTTTAAAAAAATTCAGAAATATTTCATAAAATTTCAGAAAAATTATATGAATTAAAGTAAAGAATTTTGAAAAATTATAAAATTAAAATTATATGAAATTTTCAGAAAAATTTTGTAAAAAAAATGAATATTTTCGAATGATTAAAATTTAATTAAATTTAAAAATGAACATACCCATTCAATTTATATGCGTATAAATCGATACATGCGAACAAATATGTTAAGATATTACATTTTTTGAATCAAAAGTGAATTTTTAAATTTTTTTCGAATTTTTACTTAAATTCTGAAATTTTTCTGAATTCACTTTTTGTTCGCATATAAATTTAAAGTGAATTTTTAATTTTTTCAAAAGTGAATTTTTACAAATATGTTAAGTAAAAATGTGATATCTTAACATATTTGTTCGCATGTATCGATTTATACGCATATAAATTGAATGGATATGTTCATTTTTAAATTTAATTAGGTGTTAATCATTCGAAAATACTCATTTTTTTTACAAAAATTTTCTGAAAATTTCATATAATTTTAATTTTATAATTTTTCAGAATTCTTTACTTTAATTCATATAATTTTTCTGAAATTTTATGAAATATTTCTGAATTTTTAATTTTTTTTCGAATTTTTCTGAATTTTATTAAATATTTCTGAATTTTTAATTTTTTTTCGAATTTTATCCACTAACGGCATTAGCCTTATTTGGACGGAGGGACCTTAATCAGAAAAATTGAAAGTTAAGGAATCAAAAGATTGACTTTTTTAGTTTAGAGACCTAGATCAAAAATGACCCAAAGTTTAGGGACTAAGGAATTAATTTTCCCTATTACTAATAAACAGAAGCACGAGATGGTTAACAATTTAGTTTAACTTTTGATGTTCTGTGAACAATTCTAATTCAACTTCAGTACAAAAGTATACCTCCAACTCCATTTTTTCACCGTGAAGTGCCAAATGCATGAGGGTTATAATAATGGTTTCCATTTTCTGAGGAGGACAAGGACCTGCTTTTAAAACCTCTGCTGCCTTAACAAGTCTCTCCTTGGAGGATACTAACTTTGCCCCAAAATTCGAACTGACACACAAACAAAAAAAAGCTCATGTGAAAAGCCAGGTGGTCATTGTATCAACAATTAACAGATAGACATCGAGCATCACTACCATCCCATTTATTATCTATAAAACAATACAAATTCTTTTAGGTATGTGGATGCCCATAAAACTATTATACAACAGATTTGGTTATCAAGTAAAGAAATAAATACAAGTTAAATAATGACATCTTACCATATATCACGGAAGAGCTCATCATGGCCATCCCATGTTTGAAAAAGATCGAACACCAATTCGTCTAGCCAAATTCAACCTAGCTAACTCGATAATCCGGATCCTGCAGCATCACAAGCAGCTTCTCTACCATGGTCTAACCATAATTGTAACACAGAAACCATGCAACACAATAAACAAAAGAAGAAGAATAATCTAGCATTAGTGCGCGCAGTGAAACAAATGCCAAAAGACCAAGTAGATATTTCATTATTTCGAGTTCCTCGTCATATTTTGAGAAACCTAACTGTACAAATACATAATTTATATCCTATATATAATAAGCGGGATATTTGGTTATCACTACTACCGCGAAGCAAATATGGATCGTTAGATCTAAATTCTATGACCTAGATTTTATCTTATTAATTTTAATACTTAAATACTAATTATTCAAGCAAACTTATATAAAAAAATAAGATAAATTAAAAAATAATATCACATATACTAAATGGCCGACTGAATCTTTTCTGACAAAAAAAGGGATTAAACCTTTTTTCTAATAAAAAAGAAAAAAGAAAAAGCGGATTAAACCCGTAGACGATAGATGTTCTAAGTTATATAGAATACGTAGATATATAAGCCACTTACACCTAAATTGTTACCATTAAAATTTTTTTGGGACCAATCAAGAACGACATGCTCTGAAGATTCGTAAGCAACCGAACTAAAGTGCCAATAATCTAACTTTTATAAAATGAGTTGTATACTTAAATTTACAGAAATTAATATAAATTTATTCACAAATTTTATAAATATTAGAGCAATATTATTTAAATAATATGATCTTCAAAAATTTTTATGTTTATATAAGGGAATATCATTCAAATAAAATAATCTTCAAAAATATTGATTCTCAAATCGGTCAAACTTGGATTTTTATTAATATTATATATAAAAATAAAATTTATAGATGTTAGAGGAATAAAATTCAAAAGTATAACTTGGTTGATAAAAAATAAAATTATAACCAATTTAACATAATAATTTTAAAAAACTATTCACAAATATAAAATTAAAATATTAAATTTATTTAACATATGTATAATATATATTATGATCATGTGACATGTATAAAAATTTTGTATTAAGATCTTAATATAAAATTTCATATTTTTTCTATTTAATCCAAGTTTAAAAAAATAACTTATTTGTATTACTATGTACTATCTTAAATGGGTAATTTTAATTTTTTTTACATATTTTACTTAAATTTATTTTTGTCAATTTTTTTTTAATATTAGAAATTTTATAATAATTAAACATGTTAAAATAGGTTTAAAAAATATGAAAAATAGTTAGGTCCATTTACATAAAATTTTAATAAATAGATCCTTAAAATAAGTAGACCGACCCAATACATGTCTTTATGTTAGTATAGTGGTCGAAGTTTGGTCCGATATGGAGGAAGAAAGACGTGGACTAGAAAGGAAGAAGAGATAGATGAGGATTAATAATATAATCTTCATAAATTTTAATATTTATGTGAATAATCATGATTCTTAGATAATTTAAATTGGATTTTTATTAATATCATATAAAAGAGTAAATTTAATAAATAGTAGAGGAATATAATTCAAATATATAAGTTGGTCGACAAAATATAGAACTGAAACTAAAACTGATTTATCATAATAATTTCAAAAAAACATTCAACAAAGATGAAATTAAAATCCAAATTTTAAATTTATAATATTATATTATGATCATGTGACATGTAAAAAATATTGTATTAAGATCTTGATATAAAATTTCATAATTTTTTCTATTTAATCCAAGTCTAAAAGAATAACTTACCTATATTATTACGATACTATCTTAAATTCTGTGTTAATACATGAATTTTATTAAACGAATTTGACGAAAAGACTAAATTATACATAATATCATTATTATTTTTAGAAATTCGGCCCACATCAATCAAAGTATTTGATACATTTATTTTAATAAATAATTATAATTATATGAATATGAATTGGGGATTAAAATATTGTGAATATGTATATAGGTGGGATTAATTAATTAGAATCATGCTCTAATGTGATATAATCCTAACAGTTTATTTTTTATTCAATGATCCATTTAATTAAATCAATTTTTATTTTATAACACTCACTAATCAATCCATGTCCACATCCTCAATGTACAATCACCGCATTCAACACAGTAATCAATATAATCAAATCAAATCATTACAATTAAGCAATAATCACGCAAATCAATACAACCACCACACAACCACCACATTCGGTCACGACCTCCCTATCACCACATCATCAGGCCATCACCTGATATATATCACTAATATCATACCAATATCACTTGCTTTAAATAATAATTATAAAAAAATTGATTCAAAATTACAGCTAAATTCATGTTAGAGTTGCCCGAATCTGTTATCGTACAAAAATCACTTGCTTTAAATAATTATTATCAAAATATTGAATCAAAATCACAACTAAGTTCATGTTAAAGTTGGCCTAATCTGAAGTTGCTATTCGTTAAAGTTAATAGCATCACCGTCATAATCGAATTTAGATTTCCAATAGATATTTACAGTTATATGTACATCGACCTATATGTGTATGTATCAAGAAAGAAAGAGATTAAAATTTAAAAAGAAGATTAGAGAGTGTAATTATAGGAAAATGAAACGGGTGATTGGAAATTGATGGTGATAGCAATCGGAATTGATGGTGGTTGTCGAAGTTTGGTCCGATATGGAGGAAGAAAGACGTGGACTAGAAAGGAAGAAGTGACAAGTGAGGGATAGGTGGAAAAGTGGGTGAAGTACTCATTAAGATGAACAATTAAGATTAAAGGTAATTTAAAAATTGTGTGGAAAAACTTTGATTTCATATCTCATATTAGTAGTGAAGGTTCTCATGTAAGAATTTGGCTAATTATATATGGACATGATTATGTATATCGGGTTTGTATAGATTATATATGCGATTATCACTATTTTTTATAGGATTTAGGTAAAATTTATTATATACATTATTATAGAGGAGAAAATATGTTTAAATATGATATGTTTATGTATAATATTGTATACAGTTATATTGCACTTGACTACAAGATTAAGGTAGCCAAGAAATGCAAAGATTTTTACTGAGATTAAAAAATGAGTTAGAGAAGCCAATAAAATGATTCTTTCGAGAAGAAATTTTAGAGTAAGGATAAATTGTATTAATGTAAAAACGTTGAATAAAAGAATAATAATTTGGTAATATATTATATCAATTTAATATGAGTCAGTAACACAAAATATATTTAATTGAAAATGTTCAGTCGAAATATATTTAATCATTTGGATTATTTTAAAAAAACACAAAATTAATCAATATAATATTAAAATAAAATAAAGTTTTATTAAAAAAACAATAAATATAAAAAATAAAATATTAAAAATAAAATATTAAAAATAACCGCACGGGTCATAGGCTATAATAAATAAAACAACCACCATGTTTAAATTAAAATTCCAACAGTTGCATGCATGGGAATCCAAATACCCAAAGTACTTAACTAATTATCAAATTATTACACCAAATTCTACCAAAACACACAATCTATTTGCGGCGATTATAGATAGGATAACATTCATCAGCAATAGTCCATACGCTAGCTCCTTCAGCCTTCCTTTTCTTGGTATATTCAATCCACACATCTTTGTCAGCATCACTCATGTTGGCCCATTCTAAGTGTCCACCTAGTGCGTCCTCATATGATATTTTTTATGGAAAAAAACGAATTAAGACTGATTTAGTAAAGGAATTCATACTCAAAAAATAGTAATAAAATCTTACTGGTTCGGTGATTGGGAAGGGATGTTTCTGAGAATAGCGTAACGCATAGTCCTTTAACCTGTAAATCTGTAATTAAACAATACAATTAAACAAATTAAACAAGATCAAAACCAACAAAAATTGGAAAAAAATTGAGGTATAGAGGTTACATGAAAACGTCAAACGCTTCACTTTCTATTGTTCGAACCCCCGATTTTAGCTTCAGCTTCGGCTTCGATTTTTGATGCTTAAATCCATCAGGAACAATTTTCTTTGTTGCACCGGACATTGATCTAGTGATTGCCATCAATTCCTGCAACATAATTTTTTTTAAAAAAACAACCGAGTTCGAGAGAGAGAGAGAGAGAGAAATGGCGAGAGCCTCACCAATCCAGAATTCAGAGACGCGGAGAGAGAGAACTATGAATCGGGTGCTTTAATATGTAGATTCTCTAAAGTTGTTCTCTGGGGTTGAATTTCGGATTGAAAAAAAGAAACTGGGATAAAAAATTTTCAAAATTTTCTTTAGATTTTTTGAGAAGAGAAGATAAAAAAATGATTGAAAGACAAAATTTTTAAAAACTTCTTTCCAAAAATTTCTTTCCCAAAATGGGATGAAACAGCTCTTACATACCTTTTTAAAATATTTCCCTCTATATCACATTTTCAAAATTTTCTTTTATGTTATAAAAAAAAAGGGAAATTACCCCATATACAATCTTTTTAAAATTATTTTTAAAAATACTACCACTTTAAAAGTTATTTACAAAAATACTATCTTTTAAGTTTTATTTTCAAAAATACTATCTTTTAAGTTTTATTTTCAAAAATATGATTTGCAACATATGCAACCTTTTGTATATATGGGCGCAGCCAGCCGCAACTTTTAATTTTTGATTGCAAAGGTTGCAAAGGTTGCAAATGAATTTTCGATTGCAAGTTCTAGTTTTCAGTTGTCATTTTCGACCAGTTTTTTGAAAATGACAACTGAAAACTGGAACATGAACTTCCTGTTTTCAGTTTTCGGTTGCATATAAGGTTGCATATGAGGTTGCAGGTTGCACATGCAATCTTATATGCTATATAGGGAGCAGACGAATTTCCAACCTCCAGTTTTCAATTGCAACCTTTGCAACCTCCAATTTTCAATTGCAACTTTTGCAACCTTTACAACATTTGCAACCTTTGCAACCTCATTTGCAACTCACACGGCTTCGCGAATCAAACAGGGAAGAAGATTAAGAGGCTGCGAACTGATAATGGCCTGGACTTTTGCTCGTCCGAGTTTGTAGATTTCTGCAAGAATGAGGGGATTTCTAGGCATCATACAGTCAGGGATACACCATAACAGAATGGTATAGCGGAACGTATGAATCAGACACTTCTGGAGAGAGCTAGGTGTATGCTTTCTAATGCTGGACTAACTAGAAGATTCTGGGCAGAGACGGTTAGTACAGCGTGTTATTTGATTAATCGTGGACCTCACACAGGTATTCATCTCAAAACTCCTATTGAGAAATGGTCTGGTAAGCATGCTGATTACTCCAATTTAAGGGTTTTTGGTTATACAGTTTATTATCATGTAAATGAGGGGAAAATTGGAGCCACGAGCTAAAAATGGAGTATTTGTAGGCTATGGGGATGGGGTTAAAGGTTATAGAATCTGGTCTCCATCTGAAAATAGGGTTATACTAAGTAGAAATGTAGTCTTTGATGAAAATTCTATGTTTAACTCTACTGTGAAGTCTACTATTGTTTCATAAAGTGGTGGGGTGTTGAGAAACAGGTGGAGCAGGAAGTCACTCAAGATGAGAGTGAACCACAACAAGAAGTTCAACAACCACAGTCAGAATCATTAGTACTAGTAATAAATCGGCACAGTTTAGCTCTTGATCGATCAAGGAAAGATAAATATGGGGTGCCTCCAAAGAAATATGATTTTGAAGATATGGTGGCATATGCACTACAGGTAGCTGAAGAGGTGGATCCAAGCTCTAATGAGCCATCCACTTACAAAGAAGCAGTGACATGTACTGAGTCTACAAAATGGTTTGCTGTAATTGGGAGATGAAATGGAGTCACTTCAGAAGAATAAGACTTGGGAATTAGTCAAGCGGCCTCGAGATAGAAAGATTGTTACTTGTAAATGGGTCTACAAGAAGAAGGAAGGAGAAACGTCGGTTGAGGGTATTAAGTATAAAGCTCGGTTAGTAGCTCGAGGGTTCACTCAGAAAGAAGGAGTAGATTACAATGAGATTTTTCACCAGTGATCAGACACACTTCCATCAAGGTGCTACTAGCATTAATAGTTGCACATCAGAATATGGAGCTTGAACAACTCGATGTGAAGACAACTTTTCTGCATGGAAAGCTGGAAGAGGAGATATACATGACTCAGCCAGATGGTTTTCAGGTTCCTGGTAAAGAAGACTATGTGTGCAAGTTATTGAAGTCCTTGTATGGGCTAAAGTAGTCTCCGAGGTATTGGTACAAGAAATTCGACAGCTATATGATAGGTATTGGCTACACCAGGAGTCCGTATGATTGATGTGTTTATTATAGTAAGACGGCAAATGGTTCTTTCATTTATCTAATCCTGTATGTAGATGATATGTTGATAGCTACACAGAACAAATCTGATATTCAGAAGTTGAAGGGTCTCCTCAATGTTGAGTTTGAAATGAAAGATTTGGGTGCGGCTCGGAAATTCTGGGAATGGAGATTTATAGGGATAGAAGCAAAAGAAAGCTCTTCTTGTCATAGAAGGGATACATTGAGAAGATTTTGTCAAGGTTTGGCATGTCTATAGCAAAACCCATAGATACTCCTAGTACAGCAAATGCATATCTGTCCGTCATTTTTGCACCTAAGTCTGTTGAGGAAAAGGAGTACATGTCTCGAGTTCCCTATGCTAGTGCAGTAGGAAGCTTGATGTATGCAATGGTTTGCACTAGACCTGATCTTGCATAGTCTGTCAGTGTTGTTAGTAGGTTCTTGGGTGATCCAGGCAAGGAGCATTAGCAAGCTGCGAAGAGGGTTTTTCGGTACTTAAAAGGTACGTCTGATGTTGGTCTCATTTATGGAGGTGATACTGAGTGTTTGGTGACAGGATTTTCAGACTCTGATTATGCTGAAGATGTTGACAATAGAAGATCTATGACTGGTTATGCTTTCACTCTGGGTGGTTCGATTGTCAGTTGGAAACCTACTCTGCAACCTACAGTGACTTTGTCTACTACAGAAGCAGAGTACATGGCATTGACAGAAGCCGCAAAAGAACGAATCTGGTTGAAAGGATTAGTCAGTGATTTAGGTTTACATCATGATCAGGCTACAATATTTTGTGACAGTCTCAGTGCAATCTGTTTAGCCAATGATCAAGTCCATCATGAGCGGACTAAGCACATAGATGTAAGATATCATTTTCTAAGAAGTGAGAAGAGAATCAAGGTGAGCAAAGCGGGTATTGCAGATAACCTAGCTGATATGCTTACCAAGTCGGTTCCACATAGCAAGTTTCAACATTGTTTGAACTTGCTAAATGTTCGGAGTTGTTGATTGCCCTTTTAGGGCAAAATCTGAGGTAGAAGAGTTTTTTCTGGTACATCTGGCATTATTATGGTGCATCTGGTACATCTGTTTTTTTTTTGTGTGAGAGGATGCAAGTCAAGGTGGAGATTTGTTAAAAATATGCCTTGAATCAGTACTTGCCCTTAACTGAAGTTATGATATATAAAAACCCCTAACTTCAAGTTAGGGGTTTCGAGACAAACACCCGTAACTTGAAGTTATGGGTTTCAGGACAACGTCCCGACCTAATTTACGGTATCTTCTATGGTACATTAGGGTTTTCTGTTTTGGGCCTAATTTCTGGGCTTTTCTGTAACCGCCTAGAGAGTATTATATAAACTCTCTAGGGCATAACCTAAACGTATTTCTGTATTATGTAATCTGTATCCTCAAGATCAATAAAAGATTTTCTCTTTTGCCTAATTCTTGTTCTTCCTTTACGTTTATTATTTGTTCCGTTATAACAAATAGATTTTAATGTCTAGTGTAAATGTTTTTTTTTAAAAACGGATTTATTGGGTTATACAACTCTCTACTATTTGGACCTTATCTTGAGTTCTAAAAGTCATATTTGAACGATTATAGCTCACACGAAGTTCACAAAATAATCTTTAATTTAGTTATGATTTAACAATTATATTCCAACTAAAATTGCTTAGAAACGGGAGAGAAAAGACAGTTTCGAATTTGAATTGACAATTCTATTCAAGTTAGGAGTCCTATTTATATGTAATTCAAATTATTGGTAGGAATCGATCTCGAGACCTATGGTAGTACTTTAAATGAAACCCCCTTACGCTTATTATATACTAGTTTAAAACCCGTGCGATGCACGGAATTTTTTTAAAATTATATTAATTTTTTTTTATTAATTTGAATTAATTATTTAAAATATGAATTTTGGAGGCTTAAATTTGTAAATGAGATGATGATCATAATTATATAAATGTTGTACGTGATATTTCTAGAAAAGAAGTTATTTTAGTTAGAAAATATAGAAAATGTGATAGGTTTTAGTTGAAAAGGTAATTATTTAATTATTAGTAATTATAAATTATAGTTTTATTTTATTAAATAGAATGCCCGTGATATAATTGGAAAAAGAGAGGACTAAGTTAGAGAAAATTAAAAAGATAACATGTTTTAGGTGAAAAGGTTAATTAATTAGTTTATAATAATTATAATTTAGTTATCTTATTTTACAAAATAAAATTGGTCGTACTATTTTTAGAAAATGAGAAATTAATGTTGTCCGTGATATTTCTATAGAGAGATTTTAGTTAGAAAATATAGAAAAGATGATACGTTTTAGCTGAAAAGGGTAATCGGTTAATTATTAGTATTATAATATTATTA
Organism: Kitagawia praeruptora; assembly: GCA_037693485.1. Classification (NCBI taxonomy): domain Eukaryota; kingdom Viridiplantae; phylum Streptophyta; class Magnoliopsida; order Apiales; family Apiaceae; genus Kitagawia; species Kitagawia praeruptora. The sequence goes on along the minus strand of CM075350.1, from coordinate 22,566,053 downwards.
TTTTATTTTATTAAATAGAACCGTCCGTGATATAATTGAAAAAAGAGAGATTTTAGTTTGAGAAAATAGAAAAAGATTACCTGAAAATTAAAAAGATGACATACTTTAGGTAAAAAAGATAATTGATTAGTTTATAGTAATTATAGTTATTTATTAAATAAAATTGTTTGTAGTGTTTTTATAAAATGAGAAATTAATGTTAGCCGTGATATTTCTAGAAAAAAAGAAATTTAATTAGAAAAAATTAAAAAATGATACGTTTTTAGCTGAAATAGTAATCGGTTAATTAATAGATTATACTATTTTTATTTTATTTTTATTAATTAGAAACGTCCGTGATATAATTGGAAAAAGAGAGGTTTTAGTAAGATAAAATAAAAAATAACATAAAAATAATCAGTTATAACATAATTAAATTAAAAATAATTGTATCATATCTTTTTTATTTTATAATTATTATGTTATAATAATTTAATTATGACATAATTAAATTAATATTATAATTGAAAAAGGTAACCGTGATATAATTGGAAAAAGAGATATTTTACTTAGAGAAAAGAGAAAAGGTAACGTGTTTTGACTGAAAAAGTTAATTGATTAGTTAATAGTAATTATAGTATGCTTTTTAATTAGATAAAATGTAAAAGATATTATATTTTACCTGAAAAAGGAAACTACTTAGTTATTAAAAAAAAGGTAATATGTTTAGCCTTTTTTTAAGGAAATTGACTAGTAAAGTAATACATTTTTTAATTAGATAAAATGTAAAATATATTATATTTTACCTGAAAAAGGAAACTGCATAGTTATTAAAAACGGTAATATATTTAACCTTTTTAAGGAAATTGATTAGTAAAGTAAAAATTTAGTTAGATAAAATATAAATGCAGATTTTTATCTGTAATTAAGTAAGGGTAAATAAGTAAAATCAACATGTACCGTACCGACCAACCAAACTTTTAATGTTTCGGCTTTTACATAATAGTATAGATTTGCTTATAACCCGTGCAAGGCACGAGGTAGCTTATTTATTTTTATAAAAATATTTATAAAATGTTATATTTCTATTAAATTACTAATTATATTTACTAATATTAAAAATATCAATTAAATCTTATAAAAGAGATAATTGGTTAATTATTATAAATTATATTATTATTATATTATTTTAATAAATAGAATTGCCCGTGTTTTAGTTGAAAAGGTAATTGGTTAGAGGGTTTTAGTGAGGAAAAATAGAAAAGGTAACGTGTTTTAGTTGAAAAAGATAATTGGTCAGTTATTAGTTATTATAATATTATTATTTTATTTTATTAAATAGAATTATCGGTGATATTTATGGGAAAAAAATGGCTTTTTAGTTAGGAAAAATAGAAAAAGTAACATATTTTAGTTGAAAAGGGTAATTGTCCGTGATATTTTTGGAAAAGGAGAGATTTTTGTTAGAAAAATAGAAAAAGGTAAATAGGCCCGTGAAATTTTTGGAAAATTAGCAATTTTTGTTATAAAAAATATAAAAAGGTAATTATCCGTGATATTTTTAATTTATTAAATAAAATTACTACCAAAAACCAAAAAATTTCAATGTTTTGGCTTTAATATAATAGTATAGATACGATATAATTAATATTTATTCTTCAATTTTATTTATTTTTTATGAACTACTAGATTGATAAGTCCGATTTAAATTTTTTACTGAATCTTACCCGATTTTCGTGGAAATTGATTTTTAATCCAATTTTAGCGTAATCGAATGGCTTCTCATTCGTTTAAAGAATATTTGCGACTATTCATACCGATTAACAATGGGATTTGAGAACACTGCTTAATAGTAATGATTGGTTGGAAAGGAGATAAGGAAAAGAATTTAGAGAAGATGAAGATCAACAATGTATTTACACTTCAATGAAGAACAAAACATAGATTGTATTTCACACCAACCAACACACATTAAGCTAAAGAGAGTCTACATTTACAGAGATGAAAATTGAATACTGAAAACTCTAACTCTTAGCTCGTTCTTTGTAGCCTTATATAGTACATTGACTTGATTGACAAACTTAACAGAAATGTAACAAACTCCAGCTGTCATTTCAGCCGTTAACCACTAACAGTCAATTCTGAATCTTTTCTAACTCTGTTTGTATTGTCTTTTCCTTTAGCTGCTGACTCTGCTGACTCAGCTTCAACATTTGTATTGGATAATATTCCCCCCTCAGATGGAATGTGAGAAGGCTGGAGAACATTCAATCTGGCAAGAAGAAACCAATGAGCACGACGATTGAGACCTTTGGTCAAGATATCGGCTAGTTGATGTGCACTAGAAATATGAATTGGACGAATCTGTTGTTGCTGGACCTGTTCACGAACAAAATGACAATCAATAGCAAAATGTTTAGTTTTAGGATGAAAAACAGGATCATCACTAATATCCAAGGCAGCTTGATTGTCACAATGTATGATAATAGGTCGTTTCTGAGGAACATTAAGTTCAGATAAAAGCAACAACATCCAACTAAGTTCACAAGAAGTATCAGCTAAAGAACGAAGCTCAGATTCTGCAGTTGAACGAGAAACCATTCTTTGTTTCTTTGACTGCCAACTGATAAGAGAAGAACCAAGCAATAAACAATATCCAGAAACTGATCTAGCAGTATCAACACAAGTACCCCAGTCACTATCACAATAGGCCCTGAGAGTAAGGTCTGATTTAGAGGAATAGAATAAGCCCTGAGAAGGAGTGCCTTTGAGATATCTCAAAACACATTGAACAGCCAACAAATGTGGGACTCTAGGAGCCTGAAGAAATTGACTTAAATGATGAACAGTAAAAGCAATGTCTGGTCTAGAAACTGTTAGATAAAGCAATTTACCAACAAATTTCCGATACAAAGAAGGATTGTCAATTAGTTGACCTTCATGCTGTGATAAACGAACAGTACTATCAACAGGCAGAGAAAGAGGTTTAGAATTTTCAAGTCCTGCTTCGACAAGCATATCATGGACAAACTTATGTTGATGAATAAAAATACCAGCAGCAGATCGATTTACTTCTAACCCCAAATAATATTTGAGGTGACCTAAATCTTCAATGGTAAATTTAGCATCCAAAACTGCTTTCACATGAGAGATTGTGGGTAGATGATTGCCAGTCAAAAGTATGTCATCAACATAGACTAAGGCAACAGTAAAATGATCACCAGAAGTCAATGTAAACAAGGAATAATCTGCATTAGTTTGAACAAAACCAAGATCAAACAAAACAGACCCAAGTTTTTCAAACCACTGCCTAGAGGACTGATGCAAGCCATATATGCTCTTAATAAGTTTGCAAACCAGATTGGGAACACCATGTAAAGGGTGACCCTTAGGAATTTCCATGTAAACATCTTCATAAAGATCCCCATGTAAAAATGCGTTGTTAACATCTAATTGATGTATTTCCCATCCTTTGACAGCAGCAACAGCTAAAACAGTTCTCACAGTAGCCATCTTAGCTACTGGAGCAAACGTGTTATGATAATCCTCCCCTTCTGTTTGAGTGTATCCTTTGGCCACTAAACGTGCCTTGAACTTATCTAGAGTACCATCAGCATTAAATTTCACTCTATACACCCACTTACATCCAACAACTGTTTTATCATCAGGTAGAGGTAAGATGGACCAAGTCTGATTATCTTCTAGGGCTTGCAATTCTTTATGCATAGCATCTATCCAACGTTGATCAGTAATGGCTTGATTATATGTAGAAGGCTCTTTATACTGTGTAGTAGGAGAAACAGCACAAGAGTAGATAGAAGTAGGCATGGAATAGTGACTAAAGTTAAACTTAGAGTCATCCACTGGGCAATCAAGAAGTACTGCACTACTGACTGCAGCTGGAATACTTATGGTAGATAAAGAAGTTGGAAATTGTGGAGAAGCAAAATTAGAAATGTGATAATCTTTCATCCAAGTCGGTTGGATTTTCTGTCTGGTAGAGACTCGAATAGGTACAGGAGACTGAGAAAGTTGTTCCTCAGGGGAAGTTGTATAAGGATGTGGTTCAATAATAGACTCAAAAACATCATCTACTGTATCAGTATCAGTAGAAGATAGTGTTGGAGAAGTATGAGAAGTAGAATGAATGACATTATCATTGTCATCATGTGGAAAAGAATCAAAAGGACTTAAAAATTCATCATCAAAAAAATCAGAAATATGAGGATAATAAGGCAAAGGCTGTGTGTTAAGTTTAACAGAAGGAAACTCATTTTCATGAAAGATAACATGTCTGGAAACAAGGAAGGTATGTGATGTGAAATCATACAACTTATATCCTTTCTGATTAGTGGGATAGCCAACAAAAATAGTAGGAAAGGCACGAGAATCAAACTTGTCAGAATGATGTTGTGACACATAGGCCAAACAACCAAAAGTACGAAGATGATCATAAGATGGTGGACTTTTGAACAGTTTTTCATATGGACTAACATACCCTAGAACAGAAGTAGGAATTCTGTTAATAAGATATGTCGAAGTTAAAATGCACTCACCCCAGAAAGAGATTGGTAGTTGTGATTGAAAACGTAAAGCACGAGCCATTTCCAACAAGTTTCTATGTCTTCTTTCTACTCTCCCATTATGTTGGGGAGTATAAGGACATGTAGTCTGGTGAATGATACCCTTAGTAGAAAGGAAACTAGTCAAATCATGTCCAAGGAATTCCCCCCCATTATCTGTTCTGATGCACTTAATGAGGACTTTGAATTGAGTGAAAACATAAGCATGAAAATCTTTCAGAGTTTGAGTGACATGCTGTTTGGTAGGAAGCAAAATTATCCATATGGCTCGAGTACAATCATCTAGGATAGTCAAAAAATATTTACAACCACTATGTGTAGCAGACCTATAAGGTCCCCATACATCACAATGGATAAGGTCAAATGCAGTATGAGCTTGAGAATCACTTGTGGGAAAAGGTAGTTTACACTGTTTGGCTTGAGGACAGATTTGACAATGTGGAACAATTTCTTGTTTAGGAATACTTAATTTAGAAATATGAGAAATAACAGCTGAAGGTATGTGTCCCAAATGCTGATGCCACATAGATGTAGTAACATTATGGACAGATAAAGAACAGAATGAATTTGACACAAGTTGGTATAAACCATTAATAAGAGTGCCTAAAACCAAATCTTTATTATGAAGTGGATCATGTAAGATGCACTTATCTGGAGTAAAGAAAACATGAGAATTGAATTGAGATGATAATTTGCTAATAGAGAGCAAATTAAATTTGAAAGATGGAACTAAAAGAACTTCATGAACAACAAGAGACACTGAGGTCAGTTTGACTGATCCTATATGTGTAACAGAAGCTGTTTCTCCATTTGGGAATTTAACAGTCAAAGGGCAAGATAAAACATTAATATCATGCATCAACGTTGGGTTACAACACATATGGTTTGTTGCCCCTGTATCCAGAACCCAAATAGCATGAGAAAAATCAGAAATAGCATTGCAAGACAGAACAGTACCTGCAATGTTGGAGTTCCCAGTAATAAACTGATTCCGATGAGCTGGTGTGGCAGAACCTTTGTTCAAACATTGCATTAGAGTATTCATCTGAAGTTGTAAAGCCTCCATTTGTTGTGTAAAACCAGTTGGATTAGAATCACTTGCTGGATTACAAGAACCACCTCCAGTAGGGATGCTAGTAGCTTGAAAAGCATTGCCAGATTTTGGAGTAGTAGGAGGATAAGTTGACTGTTGGAATGAATTGTTGGAAGGCTTGACAAATGGTTTTCGTTTGCCTTTATTGTTTGGGTGATATGGATGATCCAAAGGATATCCAACCAGTTTGTAACACTTATCCTTAGCGTGGTTCTTGCCATGACAATAAGAGCACTCTTGAGTTGGCCTGTCAGAAACCTTTGATGGCTGACTAAATTGTGAACCAGGTCTTGGCAAATTCACCATCATTGCAATAGGACTAGTAGTATTGGTATGAACCTGTCTCTGTCTTTATTCTTGCTTAAGCAACATGAAAGCTTGATTAACTGTAGGCCATGGATTCATCATCAATAACTGCCCTCTAGCAGCAGTATAACTAGTGTGAAGCCCCATAAGAAACTGAATCAACTTAGTCTTCTCTAGTTGAAGATCCCATTCTTTGTCAGCACCACATGTACATTTGATTATTGGCTGTAAAGCCTTAATCTCATCCCAGTTACCTTTCAACTTGTGAAAATACATTTCAATGGAATCATTTCCTTGTTCTAGCTTAAAAAGTTCTTTCTGAGTTTCATAAAACTTGTGTCCAGTAACAGCAGAAAAACGCTCACTTAATTCCTCCCAGACATCTCGAGCATTATCCAAATAGTTCATACTATTACTGATTTCTTCAGAAACAGTATTCAAAATCCAGGTGATTATCATATCATTTACACGTTTCCATTGAGCATACAAAGGAGACTTCTCATCATGTGCAGAAAATTCACCAGTAATTACACCTAACTTGTTCTTAGCAGACAAAGCTATTTGCATAGAACGTTTCCAGGACACATAGTTTTCAGAACCGATTAATTTCTTAGAAATCAATATCATGCCTGGTTGATCGTTATTATGAAGATACAACGGATGTAGATTGCTATCTATACTCATAGAAGATGTATGCAAACTATCATCATGAGTATCATTATTAATAGGCGGTGTTGAGTGAACATTACCAGACATATTCTCCATTAGACTTGATTGTGCAGCTAGAACATGAGCATAAGTAGGACGCTGAATTGCAGACATTCAATCAACAGATTCACCACAAAACCTAGCTCTTTTTGATCGATTTGAAGAAATTAACCAGAAAAAGGAATCGAAAAAGATCGATCTAATCGCAAAATAAGAAAATAGATCTACAGAAAACGTAAATCTTACGAAGTCGAAGAAAAACAACGATGAGACGAAGCTTAATCGCCATTAGAGCTCTGATACCATTTAGAGAAGATGAAGATCAACAATGTATTTACACTTCAATGAAGAACAAAACATAGATTGTATTTCACACCAACCAACACACATTAAGCTAAAGAGATTCTACATTTACAGAGATGAAAAATGAATACTGAAAACTCTAACTCTTAGCTCGTTCTTTGTAGCCTTATATAGTACATTGACTTGATTGACAAACTTAACAGAAATGTAACAAACTCCAGCTGTCATTTCAGCCGTTAACCACTAACAGTCAATTCTGAATCTTTTCTAACTCTGTTTGTATTGTCTTTTCCTTTAGCTGCTGACTCTGCTGACTCAGCTTCAACATTTGTATTGGATAATAAAGAAGAAGAAGAATATAAATTTACAAGGTTAGAGGAGTGATGTGTTAAAAATAAGCATTTAAAATTGCAAGTACACAATTCATTATTTTAATATTTATGATTCGTTTTATGGGGATTAAAGAATTTTCACTAACTCCTTACTTTTTAATTTAGACGAAATAGACAATTGAAATTTGAAGCAAGTTTTTATTTTCCAAACTAAACTTTTTCTAATTAGTATTAATGCCTGTGCAAAAGCACGGGTTACTTTTAATTTTTTATAATTTACTTATAGTGTAATGTAATATTATAAATATTAATTTTAATATGCTGTTGGGAGGATTCAAACTTTACATAATTGTATATAGTAATTTTTAGTATCAAATATAAATTAATGTGTTGTTGGTGGGAATCGAACCTTAGACCTCTCTGTATATAATATTTTTTAGTATTATTGTATCCAATGGTCATGTTCTATTTGAGTTGAAGATCTAACGGTTGTGAACGAGGGATAACCAAAACCAACCTTAGACCTCTGTATATAATAATTTTTAGTATTGTTGTATCCAACAGACATGGTCTATTTGAGTTGAAGATCTACCGGTTGTGAATGAGGGATAACCAAAACCAAAAATAGGGGATAACCAAACTACAAATTATACCCCATTTCGACCATGACCTTGAGGAACTAAATTCAACACCATAACCAGTTGAGCTGTGTAAGCATTTGATATTATATTAAAAATCATTAACTACATACATAAATATATATATATATATATATATATATATATATATATATATATATATATATATATATATATTAATTTGTAGATAAATCTCAGTTAGATTTCCCTGTACTTACTTTCTCACTAAGTAGAACATACTGTCACAGCCAGAGTGTGTTCTTGTAATCAAATAAATTGCTATCATGTAATAATTGTATGTCTTGGAAGAAGTTCATGCATTTGTTCAAGCCTCAAGGGATACATCAAGAAGACAACAAGAATAAATGTTACTGTAAGTAAGGTTACAAGAAGACAACATGTTGTAAGTCACGACAGAAAGCTACATCTGACAGCAACATTGGCTGAAGCATGGGACGGCAACATTCTCACACTTGACAGCAAGTCTGGAGTTCCGACAGCAACATTGGCGGGAGCTCGTACTGTCAAATATCTGAATATTCTCTCGATAGCAGACTTGGCGATTAAGGTTACTGTCTAAATGAATTATTTTATTTGGGGATTTTTCTCAGTCAAACCCGTGACAGTTTAGATGTTCAAGAAACAGATTTGCTGCAACACTCCATCGATTGTAGCAGACCTGCAAAGACTACGATAGAAGCTTGAGAGTTCACAAGACAAAGCTCGTCAATTCAAAGAGTATGACAAATCTACATCTACTAGAATTGTATTAGCTGAAATAAGAAAGAATGTAGGTTGCTTTACATATAATGTTAACTCTGTTTGTATAGCAATTTAGGAAAGTCACATGGGTGTGCAAGTTGTAAGGAGCTGCCACTTGAAAACGACAGCAGCTCCACAACCCATGTGATAGAGACAATAGAGTATCTTAGTCTATTTAGAGATATGTCTCTAATTCTTTCTATGTACACAACACACGCAGAAATCTTGTATCTCTCAAGAAACCAAAGCTGGAGAAAAACACCATTTTTCTGTAGGTTGTAGCAACACTTCACAAGATAAATAAAACATTTATTTTGTGAGAAATCTTGATCTACTTGTGTTTGCATATTATTACTGATAACTTGAAATCTTTATTATCGTTGTTGTTTTAAAGATTGTGATTTATCAGTATTACATTCACCCCCTCCCCCCTTCTACAATACTCCGGGACCAACACATACATACATACATAAATACATACATACATACATATATACATACATACATAAGAGCTGTTTTGCAATGGAAATAAATACATTCATTTATGTTGTATAATCTATTGATATTTCATTATTTGTAATATATTAATTGTTATACATACATTTATGTTGTATAATCTATTAATATTTCATTATTTATAATCTATTAATTGTTATACATACATACATACATACATACATATATGATGTATAATCTATTAATATTTCATTATTTGTAAATCTATTAATTATTTTATAATTAGTATGCATATTTATACATACATACACATGTACAAACATAAATACATACATATATAAATTTCTGTGGATATATCATAATATACTATAATATTATATACATAGATACAAACATACTATATATTTTTGTTTATATATACTAGCTTAAAACTCGTTCGATGCACGGATGTTCTTTAATATAACAGAATATTTATTTGAATTTAAAATTTTAAAACATAAACTTTCTTGGCTTAAAATTTTAGAAAAATATGTTCTGATATAATTATATATATGTCGTCCGTGATATTTTTAGAAAATGATGGATTTTAGTTTGAAAATATTGAAAAGATGAAATATTTTAGCTGAAAAACGTAATCGGTTAGTTATTAGTTATTATATTGTTATTATTTTATTGTACTTAAATAAAGCAAACCAAATAGGTTTTTCTGAAAAAAAAATAAAAAAAATAGAAAAGATAATGTATTTTAGCTGAAAATGGTAATTGGTTAATTATTAGTAATTATAATATGTTATTTTATTAAAAATAACTGCTCATAGTTTTTTTAGAAAAGGAAAAATTTTATCTAGATAAACTGTATTTTAAGTAAAAAGAAAAATTGGCTATTGAAAAATAGAAAATATAGCATATTTTACTTGAAAAAGGAAAAAATTTCTCATATTTTATGTGATAAAAGATTAGTTATTGAAAAATAGAAAAGGTAACATGTTTTACCCGAAGAAGGAAATTTATTAGTTATTAGCAATTATAAATAATTAAGTAAGGATAACATGAAGATGACATGATTTATGTGAAAATGGTAATTGATTATTTTATAGTAATTATAATTTAATTATGTTATTTTACTAAATAAAATTGCTCATAGTTTTTAGAAAATAAGAAATTAATGTTACCCATTATATTTCTAGAAAAAAGGGAATTTTATTAGAAAAAATTGATTAGTTTATAGTAATTATAATTTAATTATGTTATTTTACTAAATAAAATTGCTCATAGTTTTTAGAAATTGAGAAATTTAATGTTGCCCGTTATATTTCTAGAAAAAAAGGGAATTTAATTAGAAAAAATAGAAAAGATTATACATTTTAGTTGAATTGGTTAATTATTAGTATTATAATATTATTATTATTATTTTATTTTTATTAAATAGAAACGCCCGTGATATTATTAGAAAAAAGGAGGTTTTAGTAAGAGAAAAGAAAAAAGGTAACGTGTTTTGGCTGAAAAAGGTAACCGTCCATGATATAATTGAAAAAAGAAAGATTTTAGTTAGAGAAAAGAGAAAAGGTAACGTGTTTTGAATGAAAAAGGTAATTGATTAGTTAATAGTAATTATAATATAATTATGTTATTTTATTAAACAAAATTGTTCATAGTGTTTTTAAAAAATAGAAATTTTAGTTAGATAAAATGTAAAAGATAATATGACCTGAAAAAGAAAATTATTTAATTATTGAAAAATAGAAAAGGTAATATGACCTGAAAAAGAAATTGATTCATAAAGGAGAAATTTTAGTTAGATAAAATATAAAATATATTGTATTTTACTTGAAAAAGGAAATTATTTAATTCTTGAAAAGTAGAAAAGATAATATGTTTAATTTGGAAAAGGAAATTGATTAGTTAGTAGTAATTGAGTAAGGGTAAATACGTAAAATCAACAGGTACCGTACCGACCGACCAACCGACTAACCAAACTTTTAATGTTTCGGCTTTTATATAATAGTATAGATTAATTTGTAGATAAATCTCAGTTGGCTTACCTCAGATAATGTATAATTATTAATTATATGGTATATTTGTAGATAATTATATATTATAATTATTAATTATACATGCATACGTACATACATACATACATACATACATACATACATACATACATACGTACATACATACATACATAATTAATTATATATGCATACGTACATACATACATACATACATACATACATACATACATACATACAATATATACATACGTTCATTTATGTTGTATAATCTATTAATATTTCGTTATTTGTAATCTATTAATCGTTGTATAATTAATATGCATATATATACATATATACACATGTACAAACATAAATACATACATATATAAATTTTTATGGATATATAATAATATACTATAATATTACATACATACATACATACATACATACATACATACATACTTACATTTAGGGCTGAGCAAAAATCCGAAAAAATCCGAATCCGAATCCGCTAAAAACCGCTAAAAACCGATCCGTATAAATCCGATCCGAAACCGAAACCGAAAAATTAAAAACCGAATCCGAATCCGATTATGCGGTTTCGGTTTCTTGTCAAATCCGATCCGACAAAACCCGAATCCGATCCGATTAAAATAAATAAATAAATTATATATATATATATATAATTAATATAATTAAGAAGTTCTGAGACTGTTTAAGAGTTGCAAGAACAGTTGAGGTTCTGACTCTGAGTGTTATTAATACTAAGTTCTGAGGGTGCTTGATTAACACTAAATAATTACATCACAATCTACACTTAGTTCTGATTATTTAAACAACCAAACTTCAAAACTGAAAGTCAAAACCAGCAAGTTATCTTATTACCAGAAACACATAATCTATCAAGTCATGCACCAGTGAAATGCAAACCTTAATACATTTGGCCAATACTTGAAGTCTAAACAAATTAAATTTATGTTTCTAGCTTCTTACAGTACTCTTTTTGTACTAATTTTTCTTTTTATATTTATGGTATGTCGGTTTTATTATTTTTATTTGAGTCGGGTTTAAAACCGAAACCGAACCGATTGCATCCGATCCGGTATTTTTGAATCCGAATCCGAACCGCCGGTTTCGGTTGCGGTTTCGGTTTTAGATTTTAAAACCCGAAGAATTTCGGTTTCGGTTTTACCATAAATCCGATCCGATCCGTGCTCTCCCCTACTTACATTTATGTTGTATAATCTATTAATATGTCATTATTTGTAATCTATTAATCGTTGTATAATTAATATGCATATTTATACATACATACACATGTACAAACATAAAATACATACATATATATATTTCTATATATGGATATATAATATATACTGTAATATTATATACATACATACAAACATACCATATATTTTTGTTTATATATATTAATTTGTAGATAAATCTCAATTGGCTTACCTCAGATAATGTATAATTATTAATTATATTATATATTTGTAGATAATTATATATTAATGTATAATTATTAATTATACAGGCTTATGTACGTACATACATACATACATACATAATATTAATTATGCATGCATACGTACATACATACATACATACATACATACATACATACAATATATACATACGTGCACTGTTGTAGTTACCCAACTTTTTTAGACTCTTTCAATTACTTAGAAATCAAATATTTTCAAAAACAATTTAAATAATTTTAATATCATATATTTATTAACAAATTTACAACAAATTATAAATATATCTATACTATACTATTATAACCAAAATAGGGTAACCTTCTAAAAGGTTTGTCGATACCTTCCAAAAATGAAAAAATAAATTAAAATGGATGTAAAATTTTATTTTACTTAATAACAAGTTTTTTTAATTACACTCCAATTAATATTTAATTACATACTGTTTCAGTTACCCATCTTTTGTAGACTCTTTCAATCTATACTATACTATTATAATCGAAACAGGGTATAATTGGTTGGTTGGTTAACACCTTCTAAAAAAGTTTGTCAATACCTTCCAAAACTGAAAAAATAAACAAAAATGCATTAAAAAAATGATTTTATTTAATAATAAACTTTTTAAATTACACTCCAAGTAATATTTAATTCTATAATCTATACTATATTATTATAAGCAAACTAAAGATCTTTTGTAGTTTGTAGATTGGTTAATCAAGCTATTCATAACCGTTAGATATTCAACTCAAATAGATCATGACCGTTAGATATAACAATACTAAAAGTTGTTATATTGAGAAGTCTAAGATTCGATTCCTTTTTAGTTTAAAATATTACCCTTTATAAACATCTAAAAACATAAATCATACAATATCTTTCGATCATTAATAATACTAAAAGTTGTTATATTGAGAAGTCTAAAATTCGATTCCTTTTAGTTTAAAATATTACCCTTTATAAACAACTAAAAACATAAATCATACCATATCTTTCGATCATTAATATTTCTATCTAATTAAAACATGTTACCTTCTATTTAATTGAAACATGTGACCTTTTATTTTAAAACTAATTGTATTATATTATAAATTTTATTTAATATTATAATTATGTTTTTTATAATCACTATTTTTAATAATTTTTTTAATTTTTATTTAATATAATTTAATATACTCATTTTTAAAGATTATATTAATGTTTCCTCATTATAAACAATGGATACGATTTTTAATATATTTTATTAATAATTGAGAAATATGATGTGATATTTTCGGGTGTATATTAATGATTGTAAGATTTGTTGTAAATTAAAAAGGTAACGTGTTTTAATTATAAATGAAATATTAATGATGGAAATATATGATACACTTGATGTTTTTATGTGTTTATAAAAGGTAATAAGTTCAACTAAAAGTAAATGTGAAAAAGGTAATCGATTAATTATCATTAATTTAGATTTGTTTTAAATTAAAAAGGTAATGTGTTTCAATTTGAAAGAAAATATTAATGATCGAAAGATATGATACGATTGATGTTTTTAGGTGTTTATAAAAGTTAATATGTTCAACTAAAAATAAATGTGAAAAAGGCAATCTACTAATTACCATTAATTTTAATATATTAATGTGAAAAAGGCAATCGACTAATTACCATTAATTTTATTATCTTAATCGACTAATTATCATTAATTATAACGTGTTTTAATTGGAAAGAAAATATTATTTACGGAAAGATATGATACGATTAATGTTTTTAGGTGTTTATAAAAGGTACTCCCTCCGTCCCATTTTGTATGACACTCTTCTTTTTGCACGCATTTCAATGTGTTTGGACGGGGTATTTATAGATAATATTTTTAATTTTTAATTTTTTGTATAAAAATATAGATTGTATATTTTTATACAAATCGAAAAAAATTAAAAAATATAATTCACAAGTACCCGGTCCGAGCACATTGAAATGCGTGAAAAAGTCAGAGGGTCTTACATTTTGGGACGGTGGGAGTATTATCTCGACTAATTACCATTAAATCATTAATTATATTATGTGGTTATTTATTTTAGGTGTATTTATGTTTCTTTATAATGAAGGGTAAATAAGTAAATTCACTTAGTACCAAAAAACAGGTACCAAAACTTTCAATGTTTCGAAATTTATTTAATAGTATAGATATCAAAAAAATATTGCATCATATATTTCAACCTTTAATAAACACCTTAAAACATGAATCATACCATAATTTTTAATCATTAATATTTCTTTTCTAATTAAAACACGTTACCTTTTAATTTAAAATTAATCTTACAATCATTAATATATATCCAAAAATATCACACCATATCTTTCAATTACTAATAAAATATATTAAAAATCAATATACATTGTTTATAATAAAAAAACATAAGTACAATCATTATAATATAACATAAGTATAATCATTAAACATATATCTTCAAACATAAGTATCAAACATATATTATAATATTTTATTATCTTCTATAATTTATTTTCCTCCTAATTAAAAAATATATATCTGAACATGAGATATAAAAAGTTAAAAAAATATTTTAATAATAAAAAAATATATACAACTTCAAATTTTAATAATTAAATATAATTTAAAAAATTTACAAGCAACCGTGCATCGCACGGGTTATAGGCTAGTATATACTATTATAAGCGAAACAGGGTATAATTGGTTGGTTGGTTAACACCTTCTAAAAAGGTTTGTCAATACCTTCCAAAAATGAAAAAAAAAATTTAAAATGCATATAAAATTTTATTTTACTTAATAACAAACTTTTTTAATTACACTGCAATTAATATTTAATTACATACTATTTCAGTTACCCAACTTTTTTAGACTCTTTCAATCTATACTATTACTATTATAAGCGAAACATGGTATAATTGATTGGTTAACACCTTCTAAAAAGGTTTGTCAATACCTTCCAAAAATGAAAAAATAAATTAAAATACATAATTTTTTTATTTTATTTAATAATAAACTTTTTAAATTACATTCCAATTAATATTTAATTACATACTGTTTCAATTACCCAACTTTTTTAGCCTCTTTCAATTACTTAGAAATCAAATATTTTTAAAATCAATTTAAAGAGTTTTAATATCATATATTTATTAACAAATTTACAACAAATTATAAATAACAAAAGTGAAAACAAACTAAAACTATGTAATAAATAATAAAAATTTTACACAATTACAAATTAATATTAAATTCTATTTTAGACAAATAGTACATTAGCGATTATTATGGAATCATAATTTGAATATGATAATATAAAAAAAATTGAATGTAAATATATACGTCCATTTATATTTAAATTATTATGATAAAATATAGTCATAATTCGAACAATATATCATATAATTATACAATTGTTATTTAATACTATATATATTATGCCAATATTATATAAGTAATATATATGAGATATATAATTATTAAAATATAAATAAAATATTATATAAATATAAGAAACTCGTGCATCGCACGGGTATATTTGGTTAGTTGGTTGGTTAACGTATTTCAAAAAAATTGTTAACACCTTTATAAAAATAATAAGTTAAAAAAATTATTTTAAAAATATAATTGAAAGAGTATGTAATTGAATTTCAGTTAAAGTATGACTGATAGAGTATGTATTGTATTTCGAAAAAATTGTTAAAACTTTTCTAAAAATAACAAGTTAAAAAAACTATATTAAAAATATAATTGAAAGAGTATGTAGTTGTATTTCAATTGAAATATAACTGATGGAGTATGTATCTATGTAAAATATTGATGTAAATGGAAATATAATCGAAATAGTATGTAAAATATGCGGTTTATTTTTTAAATAAAATTAAATACATTTTGATTTGTGTTTTGTATTTTGGATGGTGTTAACAAAAATTTTGGGAAGGTATTAACCAACTAACGAAAGAACCAAGGTACAAAAAATATTTAAAAAAAAATAAAAAAATATGTTAAAATTTTCAAATTCATTTAAATTATATATAATTTATTAAAAATAAAAAACCACCATGTTTTATAGAATTATATATGTTTTCAATTATATCCAGATTAGAATTACAGCCTGCACACATGTTTTGCTACAATTCCTTCTTCAACGATATTAGGTTACACTAAATAAATTTTTAAAAATAAATGTTAAATTATTATGATATTTAACAATAAATTTAAAAAATAACGTTAAATTAATTATATTTATTTATGTCATGAAATTTAGTATAGAACATATGTAAATTTAAAATAAAAAATAAAATTTATTGAAATAAATTAAAATTTTATATTAAATCAAATAATTAATATATTAATTAATAATAATATATGATTCCGTGCGTGGGGTTATATGCTAGTATGAAATAGAAGTAGAGTCTAATTGTTAAGTGGTGGTGAATACAGTGAACAGTTCACTTCAGATGGCTTCTCCGTTTGGTATGCTAATTGGTGATTGTAGTAAAATTATTTCTACTTTAAACAATGTTTCTCTTGTTCATGTTAAGCTATCTGTGAACAAAGTTAAACCATCTGTGAACAAGGCTGCCAATTGTTTGGGGTTATATTACTTTGGGTTGAGCAAGTTGGATTCTAGGCAAATGTTTTGAATTCAATTTAACCACATTTCATTTAAGTCACCAGAACAGAACTCTAAGCTGCTCTAAATCTCTAATGTGCCAAACTTATATTTTATAGCGAATGGGCTTGCCATAAGTCGATGTATTTTCAAGTTTCAACCATTTCTTCAAGGCGTTCTACAAACTAACGCATGATAATTAGCAAAAAAAAATAAAAAACTAAACCTTGATACAACTCACATTTTCAGCAACCTTGTTACTCATCTCATGGACACATATCCTGATATATATATTAATGGTACCTATGAAAAAAATAGTGAAAAAATAAAAAAGAAGCAACCGAGCTATTACAAACATCTGGAATGCATAGCTGACACTAGAAGACCCAACTTTTCATAGGTGTGTTATTTCCTCTCAAATTGTGCTAAAAGAACAATACCCTGATTCGATACAACACGAAATTCTTAAAAATTCCCTTGTGCCGACATTTCTGTCTTACCATTTTCTTTGTTTGATTGAGATAAATGGGCCCAATGAAGGCCTAGAGGAAAACAGAATAAATTCTACTCTGAAAATAAAATAAAAAAACAAAGGGGATTTTAAAATTAGCAGCTAAGTCAACTAAACATCTCTTTTAAAATTACTTGTTTGCCTTCTTTGTTGAGTGTCCAGTCTTTCGCTTATGACGACTGAAATCTGACACAAACCGGAATGTCTGACCGCAGCCATCCTCGTTGCAGATATATGGCCGAACACCGGTATGAACTCTGATGTGTTCTGTTCGTGCCCAAGCCCATTTGAATGTCATTTTGCAGCCTTTCCAGGGACATTTCAGAGGGCGGTCATCTACGTGGACTCGCCTATGCTGCACTAGATACTTATGTGAAAAGAACTTCTTCCCGCATCCTTTTACTGGGCAGATATTTCGTTTGTGCTGCATTAATTCTTGCTTGGAGCTAAAACTCATGGTGCACCCATCAATCTCACATGCATACTCTGCTTCCTCGTCACTTGTGCTCTTGTTACTATTGCCTCTGTTCTTGTTGCTATTGGCAGCTGAAGCTTTAACTTTTGGTACCTTCTTTCCTTCCGTATTGCTCTTTTGCTTTTTTGTGACAGATTTTAATTCTACTAGCTTCACTCTGTCCTCTGGAGGTGGCTTTGAGGTTCCTTCCGCATTGCTGGTTTGCTTCTTTGTGACAGATTTTGCTCCAACTAGTTTGGCTCTCTTCTCTGTAGGTGGCTGTGAGGTTCCTTCCGTATTGCTCGTTCGCTTCTTTGTGACAGATTTTGCTTCAACTAGTTTGGCTCTGTTCTCTGTAGGTGGCTTTGAGGTTCCTTCCATATTGCTTGTTCGCTTCTTTGTGACGGATTTTGCTTCAACTAGTTTGGCTCTGTTCTCTGTAGGTGGCTTTGAGGTTCCTTCCATATTGCTCGTTCGCTTCTTTGTGACAGATTTTGCTTCAACTAGTTTGCCTCTCTTCTCTTTAGGTGTCTGTGAGGCCCCTTCCGCAGAGCTGGTTTGCTTCTTTGTGACGGATTTTATTCCAACTAGTTTTGCTCTGTTCTCTGTAGGTGGCTGTGAGGTCCTTTTCCTCAATCTTGTGCTAGGTCCCCCTTCCAGAACGTCTTCAATATGAAAGGCGGATTGTTTGGTTTCCTGCTCACAGCTGTCCATGGGATGAGGACTCTCTTTCATTTCCTTCTTGTTTTTATTTCTAAAATTTCTCTTATATTGTCGAATGACTTTCTCGTCTGCTGCATCATCGAGAACTTGGGCAGATTCTTCTATTTTAAGGGGCTTGGCTCTTGAGGCTGACCTAATTTCAGTATTACGCTTTCTCTTTCTCTCAACCCTGCTACTTACAGAGGCTACATCCAATTTGTGGGTTTTTGATGGTTTCTCAAGCTTCACACTAGGCTTTGGATGCTCAGGTGCTTGTAAAGCCAAAAAGCTTCTCTCCTTTTCTCGTTCATCATCTCTTCCAGCTAGCAACGCATGAACTTGATTTGACATCCATACTTTCCCACACCACTTCCCAGCAACAATAATCTTTTTCTGTTTGCCTGACCCTTTCCCATATACCTTCGCCTCTGCTGGATCATTATCTGATGAACTGCACCCAAATGCACTATATATAACTGAATTGTATGGCATCTGCTGACTGTAAAGAGGAGAACGGCTCAGGTTGGCACTGTAATAGAGATTCATATCCAATTTCACAGCCCAGTCTCCATTCCCATGAATAGACTCTTCACTATGCAGAGCTGACTTTACCTTTTCCTTGTCATCTTCAGTGGCCGCTCTGAATGTTATGTCACTCCAAATATGATTTGATCCCAGTTCATCTGCCATCAGTTTTGCTTCAGCCTGGAACTTGGGATAGTCTGCACATGTTTTATCCAGTGCATTGCTAAATAAATTAAGAAGAAAACGAAATAGCAGTAGTAGCACCACTGTAATCTATTTTGCAAAACAAGTTAAATTAGTGAAATACATCTCTCACGAGTGAATTAGTTCTTAATGATTTCCTAATATAAAAAACTGGCAAGTCATTCTACAATAACATATTTATCTTTCATCTTTAACTTAAACATCATCTACCTTCACCAAGTCTTATCTCCTGCACTGTATTTCGCATTAAGTTCCAAAGCTTAGTAATTAAAAGGAAACAACAGGAGGTAGGTGGGATGACTAGAAAAAAATGAGTGGCTGCAAATTTTTATGATGAGATTTGGGTAGAAATTGGGTAATGAAGGATGAAAGAGAATGGGAGGAATGAAAGTTTTAAAAATTAAGCTATCTTATAATTCAAATTGCATTCCATTCCCTCCATTTTCCTTCACCCCAACCAAACACAACATTAGTTTATGACTTGAAGGAATGGTCCATATTGACTCATTATTCTACTGTTAGCTGTCAGAGTCAAATCCAAGATCTTAAAGTTACAATTAGAGGATATCACAACCTATGACATGAGAGTCTGAGACATTAAGATGCAATTTGATGTGCTTGTGTAAGGGCTTAACATGTATACTACGGAATGGTGGTCAGTGGTTTGAACTTCAGTCAAAAGATTAATATGTGTGTCCGATTCAATAATTTAAAAATATAGTAATTAATTGCTGCCAAGAGCAAATTACTAACTAAAAGACTGAAATTTTACTTCTGCAAATGATTATGCCCTGAACTGAACAGTAATGCTTCTCTGGTTTCTTCCCTTAAAAAACAGCTACTTCTATACAGATGCTAGGAGACTAAGCATAAGGCAAGTTTCATTTTATTATAATGTAATGGGGTGGAGCGAGAATGGGACAACCATTGGACAAGTTATACATGTATACAGTATGATAGTTGTTGCTGACAGGCTTCTTAGTCACGCACCTGGATGACAAAGGAGCAACAAATGCACTCCACCAACTGAACGCAGTTGCTGCTCGACTTCCAAAGCATGCTGAAGACAGAAGACATGCAATCTAGAGGAGTCCTCATCAGCTCTTGAAGCAAATGACATTGCTCTGTCGTCAATTGGCCTTGAGGCACTACCAATTGATCGTTCAGTAGTACCATGCTCCTCGTAAGGATCAAGAATTTGAAGGGGATCTCCATCCTCACAAGAACGCAATGGGAAAGAAATAATATGACCACTTGGTCCACTATAATGATTACGAGATGGTGATCCACTATCATCACTATCGCATCTATCTACAGCAGAAAAGTTCCTGGATTCAGTTATTTTGGCATTCAGAGAAGCTTCACTCTGATCTTCTTCAGAATCAGAAGAATCGCCATATGCTAAAGCTAAAAGACCCAAGGAAGAATTGTCAATGTGTGTTTCAGCATAGGAATTCATAACTCTTTTTGCATCAGTTGCTTCTGTATAACCTTGTTCAACAGATTCTCTAGGTACATCAACCAAACTGTTACGAGTTTTCTTTGTCATCCATCCTGTTAATAAAATGATTGAAGACAAGTTAAATCCATTAACTGTAAGTAGACAAACTACTAATTGCCTAAGTTGAATTAAGGAACCTATCTCACGTATCCATATTGCCAAGTCAAAAGTATCCGTTTTCTTCTATTCATTGAAATTATCCTGATAGTAATGTATCTGCTGAAAATTAAATGTAAGTCCACATAAAGGTGGTCATAAAAATATACACAAGTTTGATTGCATGTAGAAAACCAACATGGCCTGTTTGGGAATTTGGATTTCATTTGAGATTCTGAATTTGGTCAAATGACATGCTTGGATAACCAAAATAATTTGGTTTTCATTTTAAATCCAACATATTCAAATATTAGTATGAATATGAGAATTTGAAATCACAACTCAATTCATGTCATTTAAAATAAATAACATGTTCCCAAGAACAATGTCAAGGTGCTGTGAAATAAAAATCAAAGTGTCAATGGTATATTCGTATTGGTGGGTGGATTGTACTGGATGCGAACAGAATATTACAACCCAATAAACTTGTAAAAGTGTTTGATAAAAAAACTGCATCGAAGAAAATACATACTACGAGTGTAAGATCTCAATATATATACAAGTTGGAATAAATTGTAAGAAGTTATTACCTAAACCAGTACTCAGTTCGGCAGTTTCTGCATTACCACCGGAAAGCGTTAAGCACTCACTGTTTACTTTAGAGCCATTCCCCCACTCAGTAAAATTGCTACAATTAGCTGACATGAGATAACGAGCAGCCACTTCTGTAGGTTTTACAATTGCAACACAAGCAAAGCATAAAATTCCACAAGTGACACAAGAGAAAAGACCTTTGTTTGGCATTCGGTCACACTGAACATGTCTTTCTCCTTCAGTGTCTGTTTTCGCATTCTCATATGGTGACGCGCAGGGATCCCCGTTGCTTCCACCAAACAAAGGAAGCCTACTGGCACCACTCGATCTAGGGAACTTGCCTTTCATTAAATAAGGCCCCTTGGACCGCTTCTTTCTGTCTAGCTTTATGTCGTTAAGAATTTTCATCTTACCATCTGTACTACTACTACATAACCCCAAGGACAGTTCTGAATTGGCTTTAGTCAGATATCCAGCACGTAATTTAGTTTGAATGGAATTGTTAATGGAATCTCGGGGAAGAAGTACGATTGGAGATCCTTTGCCAAGAGTATTTAGCAGCTCAATGTTCTGTATTACGTCCTGAAAAAATAGCTCCTTTATCAAGGTTTCCCCTTCACCCTTCTTCTTGTCCTTTAATCTAGAACTTCGTGGCTCAGGAACCATGGTCATGGGTACTCTGGGAAGAAGAAATATCAAAGTAAACTTAGCAGCTGGTATGACATTTTTTGCAAAAACAAAATGCTGGCAAGACATAAAAAGATACTTATGCAGACTTGACTTTAGCTCGCATGTTACGTGGCTAAACATTTCATTTGCTCATTTTATAAAAGGGTCAATACTAAAATCCTTATCCGTGTTAGGTAATGTCCATATAATTAGACAAAATCTTTGCAAGAAAAAGATGGCTTATCTACCACCATCTCAATTTGTTATTTATTACTTTGTGTAGATAATAGCCTCAATTATTATAACTCATGCTCAAACTTAAACCCCAAGTGGCTTATAAAGAATAATGGCAATGTAAAAATAAAAATTAATAAATAACACCTTCACAAGGAGATGAATTCATATTCCATAATATTATCTTCAAATTTAAGTTGGAACTAGACAAATTTGACAAAGCAAAAAAAATTACAAAGCATACTACAATTAAATCCCAAGAAAATAATATAACTACCACCTTGAAGACAATGACAGTGCAAGTTCATATAGCAACTGGAAGTGGGAGACCATTGGAGGAGAATTTATTGAAGCCCGACGAATTGCAGCATCTCTCGCAAGTCTAACCCATTCGGGAGTAGCAATATTAGCAGCCTCCCCACAATTGAACCCTGTGGAGAAAAATCAACTGTAAATAGATATTCATAACATACTAAGGCAAATTCAAGTGTAAAGAAATCTTACCATGACTAAATCCCGAGTGATAAGCTCTTGGAAAAGTTACTACAAATTCTCCAGCATTCTGTACCAATCTAATTTTAAAGAGGTTCACAGGTAAAACAAAGATGTGCTTAAGTCAAAAGAATACGCTATCAAAAATAT
This sequence comes from Kitagawia praeruptora, assembly GCA_037693485.1. NCBI lineage: Eukaryota > Viridiplantae > Streptophyta > Magnoliopsida > Apiales > Apiaceae > Kitagawia > Kitagawia praeruptora. The sequence continues at coordinate 22,542,676 of CM075350.1, read as the reverse complement.
GAAGTACGCTCCTACAAAGAACATATTCTACATATAACGAGATGCATTCTAGAAATAAAATGTTGGGTAAGAAACTATCTTGCAATTCATTTGTATCATTTTTCCTTTACCCTTCACATTTTTATCAAAAGCATATTTTACCTGCTCTGTTCTGAGAAAAAAATCAGTTTGCAAAAAGCTAGAAAAGAACAAACAAAAGCAGTTTGTTAGGGCAATCGATATATCACCTGCAACATGGAACCCCGGCATTCACAAGTACTTCTGGAGACATGACAGTGGTCTTCTCACCAAGAGTGGCAAAAGTTACTGAAATGATGTATCTTATATCATAAATAATTATCATGTGTTTCACCAGGAATACAAATTTAGTGGTAATGTAAAACATATATCTAAGTTAACAACAAGACTCAGCCTGTGAAGGATTTAAGGCTAATCAATCGTCCTGAAAGATTAGCCCTAGCCCCTAAAGCCCAGGCCTACATTAAAATCAATTTTTAACTACAAACGAAGACTCCCAAAAATTTTAAGATAATTGATACATGTCAGTGCTACATGCCCGAAGTCCATTATAGACCATTAACACTTTTCCCAATGCATATCATATGAACCCCTGCATCCAATTATAAAGTGTTTATTGTATATATAAAAGTCTTTTAATTTTAACAAGTCTGAAATGCGGTGACTCTAATGACAGCAGTAGTAGCTATACAAATTCAAACACGAAAACATCTTATCATACACAAAGCATAGACAACAAACTATGGCAATTCACACATTACGATGAATAAGAGGATTATGGCTCAAAACAGAGGAATGTAACAGCAGTTCTACTTTACTTCAGAGTCGATTAACTTACCGATCGGATTAATCTCTCCTCCATACCCATGGACCTTAATCACATCCTCAAAAGCAACAGCAGCTTCCCTTGGCACCCCGTACCACGTCTTTCCAGCTCCCATATGCATATAATTCAAGCTATGCAAATCATGATCTTCCACATGCCAAGCAAACCAACTAAACAACATAGCCAAATAAATCATAGGCGACGTAACACCAGGTATCTCCTCCTTCATAAACTTCAACAACGAACCATCCGACCTCGAAACCCCCCTCATATTCCACGCAGTTTCCCCCACAGTCAAACCCTCCCCCGACCCTGACCCCGAACCCCTACCCTTCTTCCCACTCAACGGCACAAATGCCGATCCAGGCATATCATTAGCATACTCAACCGAAAAGGGCTTATCCAAAGTAGCCTTCCAATACAATGTCTCAACTTCTAAAGGCGATAAGGCCTTTTTCGAAACCTTTTTCAAATACCCTTTTTCGAAATTCTTGGCTTTCGCCTCGAATTCTTGAACAGTATAAGTCTCACCACTCTGCCACACAGGCTTCTTAACAGGCCTATGTTTCCTAGGACAAAACCCAACTTGCTGTTGTCTAGTAGTAAATGTAGCATTTGAATTACAAGACCTAGCTAAAAGTGAATTATTTAGATTGAAAAATGTATCTTTTTTGTTGGGTTGTGAAACAGGGGGTATGATTTTACAAATACCATATTTAGAAGCTTCTTTTTCAATCTTATGAATATAAGCAATTGGATCTTGAAACTCAATTAGGGTTGGATGATATTCAGGAGCTAAAGGTAGGGTTTTTAACCAAGAAAATACCTCTATTGAATTCTTGTGTGTCTTTGCCTCTGCTTTTCTCACTCTTGCTGATGATGCCATTGATAAAAAGATCACATATACACACAGCAAGGTGTATGTATATGTGAGATCTGTTTGAGAGGTGAATTAGAGTGACATTGTTTGTGGGTTTAGAGACAGAGAGAGAGAGAGAGAGAGAGAGAGAGAGAGAGAGAGAGAGAGAGATTGGGATTATGGATATAAAATATTTGTTTATAAACAGGGTGCTAGGATATATAACAGAGAGAGAGCGAGAGAGAGAGAGAGAGAGATGGCCCTGTTTTTGTTATTTTTATAGCAGAGGAGAGTGAGGGGGGTTTGTTTCACTGGGTTTGGAGAAAATGTTGGCAAGGCATGAGTATCGTATCGTGGGTTTACATATTTTGGTTCCTTTGTTGCCCTTGTGAACTTTTGGGTAAATTTTTTATGTTTTGGATGAGGATAGTACTCCAATGAGTAGTGTGCACTGACAGTTGGGAAGTTGTAGGTGTTTTTACAGTTATGGTACTGTGGTTTGGAAATTTTGCATTGTTCTACACTAAATAATAAATATTGACTATTGTAAACGGTTTTCGTGTTTTTGTTGGGTTTTTACAAAATTAATTTTTATTGTTCGTTTTATTTGACAGAATTTTCGATTCATTTTATGAGTTTCTTGGAAATCTAAAATTCACTTATTTTTTGAGGGAATCTAAAATTTACTTTGTATTATGAATTTGGTATAAATAACATGTTTAGGTAATTAAAAAAATATTAATTTATATTAGTCTAAAATATTTAAATAAAAAATGACAATTGAATAATGTCATTTGAAATGCATCGCTTGAAATTTTTATTATTAATTTTATTTTTTATTTTCAAAGACTCAAACACAATTAATTAATTTATTTGTTATGAATGTTGAAAGTTGTCCCACGTCGTTGAAAGTTGTCCCACGTCGTTCATGTGAGGGACAAATTGCTAATTCATATACAATCAATTCATTCCACTTGAATGAAATCTTTTGGAATATGCTATATATAAAAAATTTGTGGGAATGGCCAATACTAGCACAAATACCGATCCCTTATGATAGAAATATCATTTTTCAGAAAAGTGGCCAAAAATAACATTCTATTACGCATTTGAGATAGGGGTAATAGGTTTTATATTAATTACACATTTGAAAAAAGGATAATAGGCTCTCCCGGCGGCGCCTATTACGCATTTGAAGAATGGGTAATGCTATTACGCATTTTCCAAATGCGTAATAGGTAGAAAATTTTATGCTAGTTACCCACTTATCAAATGCATAATAGGCTTAGGTTTTTTTTTGTTAAGCTCATACCAAATGCGTAACATTAGTTTTTTTTTCGTTAAGCTCCTACCAAATGCGTAATTGGTGGCTACTTTTGGCCACTAATTCCGAAAAACGCTATTTTGGTACAAGTTGTTCTTGTGTGATCAATTCAAAATTGACAATAACATATTATTATAAAATTAAAATTCAATATAAATCTATTATCTATTATATATATAATGCCACAACATGTACCATTTTAATCCAACTTAAATTACTATTTTGATCCTCTATGGATTAAATTTTTTTCAAAAAATTGTTGCTCATGAGAATCGAACCTAGGTCTTTAGGTTCATTTGCATATCACCTTACCACTAGGCTAACACATCACACGTGTTATAAGTCATAAAATATGCTATGTATGTTGGGTGATGAATGAAGAATCTTTGGTATTTTGATTTCTAAGATATTTTAATCATTTTTCTTCGTTTTACATTTACATATTTATATTTTATTATGTTATAGTTTAGTAGTACCATTTTAATCCAACTTAAATTACTATTTTGACCCTCTATGGATTAAATTTTTTTCAAAAAATTGTTGCTCATGAGTATCGAACCTAGGTCTTTAGGTTCATTTGCACATCACCTTACCACTAGGCTAACACATCACACGTGTTATAAGTCATAAAATATGCTATGTATGTTGGGTGATGAATGAAGAATCTTTGGTATTTTGATTTCTAAGATATTTTAATCATTTTTCTTCGTTTTACATTTACATATTTATATTTTATTATGTTATAGTTTAGTATAAATGAGTGATATATGGTATTTAGTGAAACTAGATATTTTGAAATTATTCGATTTAATAAAATAATATTAATGACCCTCTATTATATATATAATGCCACAACATGTACCATTTTAATCCAACTTAAATTACTATTTTGACCCTCTGCATTCATTAGTACACATCAATTAAAATTCGTATTTAATATGTATATTCATTATTATACATCATTTAATACTATCTACTTAATTATAACACTTTTGTTTTGTTGCAATTAACTAACCATTCGAAGAAATTTGTGTGTCGCACGAGTAAAGAGCCTTACAACTCATTATAAGTGATCTAACATTATTGAAGAAATAATATTGGAACATTAACTTCAGATTGCTAACAGCATATATATTTTTGCTATACAATTTACAGAATAAATTAAGAATAAATTAATTTTGTGTACTGTAATTTAGTATTTTTACTTTATAGAAATGTGTCTAATACAATATTTTTTTTATGCTTTCTTGGCTTTGGTGCATTACTTGACAATCTGTAATATCAAATACAACATATACATTATTTAAGCACTTTGTTGGTTAAAAAAAAAATGCGATAAACGGAAAAAAATTTTAGACATCACAATATCAATTGCTAATATTAATATCAAAACATAACGAAAAAAATAACAATTACAGTATAAAATAGAGCAATCACGTGCCTTGCACGGGAATTGAAGCTAGTTTAATAAATAATATTAGAAACTCATATTCCAATGATTAATAACAATTTCGATGGACTCTACGATGAGATAGATGAACTACCCCTATGATAGGCTTAAGAGAGAGACGGGTATATAGAGAAAGTCAGATAGTTAAGTGGGCTTCTAGTTAGATGAAATAGGTATCAAAGCATTTCCAATCCTCTAAAATCTTTAGTTAAAATTGAATAAATTATAAAGAATATATAAAAACTTTTCTATTCCAACCATGCGTTTCCCTTTCTAAAATTTTAGCCAACCTCCTAATATTGGTTATATTTATCAAACCTCTACAGACTTGTAGTAAAATTACACATCATCTATTATCATATTAAAAGAATATATTTTATTTATAACAACTTCAAATAATGATGACATACTATTTTAAAATAAATTCAATCATTATAGTCAATTCCATCGGAATACAATGCTTTACATGTTAAGTAAATTTTACATAATTAATATTTATATCATTTTAGTCAACATCGTTGGAGATGCTCTCATAGGTACCATATCATACAATGTGGAAGCAAGTTGGACATATGTTAAGTCTAATACGGGAAAGAATGGAATTATTCCACATTGTTCGTGAACGGGGCACAATCCTAGTTCATAGACGGCTAATTCATTGACATTCTATTTGAAAGAGGTATTTTAGAAATGTTATGAAGGACACAATTGTAAGAAGTATAGATCAAGAGTATACCTGAAATCAAGATTACAAGAATAAAAGTACCGAAAATATGTTCGAGACACGTGAAAACCACGATATCCTTAAAATAAATAAGCCCCTTCCGTGTGGTGCTTGAAGGTGTGTTGGCTTCCGTCTCCTAGGATACAACGAACAAAGGTGATTTTCAAGCACTTAGAAAATCCACCTTCTACGAACCGAACAAACACCGCAGTTATCTCACAGAAACCAAACCTTAAACTTTAAGAGGAATGCAAGAAAGTATGGAAAAGTTTTGGGATTTTTGGTGTATCAAAAATAAGGCAAAATGGCTCCTTATATAGGAGTACAAAATATGTAACTTACAAATTAATTAATATTGTAACCTCCATACAATAATGATCATTATTGAGGAGTTACAAAATTAATTTCATAAGTTACAAATTAAATAATATAATGCAATTTAACAATCCCCCACATGAATAAAAATGACATTGCAAAACAACACTTTGACACGAAGATAGAGCGCGTAGTAGAAACCAGCATAGGATAGGTAGGCGTACACCCTTGAACCTTCCCTTGTAAGAACATATTTACATTTCTAAAATTTCAGTAGTCGCGTTGACCTTGAACTGCCCTTCTGTTTTGTGAAATGATGATACATCCCCCACTGGAGTCTTTCCCTATATTTGTTCAGTTCTCACTGTTAAGTCCATTTTGGTCTTGAGCTTTAGCCTGGTTCTGTGAGTTTTACCCAGAATTAGCCCCCAGAATTTCTTCTTGAAGCGACCCCACTTAACTCACATAGGTGATCTCTTGAACAATACAAAAGTATTATTTGTTCGACATATCGACATATAAGGATCATTAAAAGCAAAGCTTAGCCTTACCCAAACTTTATCACTGTTTTTCATCGTAGGAATGGACCCGGGAGTAAAACCCCCACAGTGATCTTGGGATCTCCAGTCAACAAGGTTGGGTTTCCTTTGTATCGACTTTTATTATGGGCTTTAGTCCCATTCCTTTCGATGATTTCTCAACTAACTCTCTTGTTAACCCTTTGGTTAGCGGATTCGTAGTGTTATCTTTTGACCTAATATGATCAATAGTGATAACTCCAGTTGAGAGTAGTCGTCTAACGAAATTGTGTCGATGACAAAGATTTTTTGACATTCATTACAATCATTTTCACTATACTTGTGCATCTTCATTTTGGCATATGTCACATTTCGGTAATCATTTTACCAATCATCAGCTAAGGCTTCAATTCGTCATTGACATTACCAATTTTTAGCGTCCCAAAAATTAGCTATATCAATTTATCTCATTACCAAGTTTAAGCGTCCCTAAACTGACAACACTCATTCACTCAGTTACCAAATTTGAGCGTCCTCAAAAATGGCAACTATATCGTTTATTATGAAGCCATAACATATCGCAACAATATCAAATTTTATATGCCAATTTTCGTATCTATGTTGTTCCAATCAACATAAATACCAAAATACAGACTTTCTACTCTTGCCTTAGCTAGAGAAACCAAGAAAGACTACTTCTAAATTTCATAATGCTGACAATTTAAGTATCATCTTGATGAACCATATTCTTATAACTCAAGAGTATATCATAAAGTAAGTTAGGTCTTCACTTTTATCTATAATCTTTTAATTATCAGTCTGACCTTTTACTTTTCTTTTGACCCATATTTTTCCAAAATTGAAAATTCGTTTGGGCCAAAATAGCATCTATCTCGCAAGAAGATCCATACATTATTGAACACGATTCTGTCACATAGAATCATTCCTCTCTATTTCTTAGCATCCTTTTTCTCGTTGGATCATTAGAGAATTTTCATAGCTTCTCCCAAACTTTGGGTTCGACCTTAAAGAGAATTTTGCTCTTTTTAGGTTTAACCTCATTTCATCCAATAACTCATAAATTTATTCGGATAAATATTCCACATTTTTCGTGAACGGGGCACAATCCTAGTTCATAGACGGCTAATTCATTGACATTCTATTTGAATGAGGTATTTAGAAATGTTATGAAGGACACAATTGTAAGAAGTATAGATCAAGAGTATACCTGAAATCAAGATTACAAGAATAAAAGTACCGAAAATATGTTCGAGGCACGTGAAAACCACGCTATCCTTAAAATAGATAAGCCCCTTCCGTGTGGTGCTTGAAGGTGTGTTGGCTTCCGTCTCCCAGGATACAACGAACAAAGGTGATTTTCAAGCACTTAGAAAATCCACCTTCTACGAACCGAACAAACACCGCGGCTATCTCACAGAAACCAAACCTCAAACTTTAAGAGGAATGCAAGAAGGTATGGAAAAGTTTTGGAATTTTTGGTGTATCAAAAATGAGGCAAAATGGCTCCTTATATAGGAGTACAAAATATGTAACTTACAAATTAATTAATATTGTAACCTCCATACAATAATGATCATTATTGAGGAGTTACAAAATTAATTTCATAAGTTACAAATTAAATAATATAATGCAATTTATTTTTATTCAAAAAATCCAACAACAATTAACAGATTTTTAATATCGTGCGACAGGAATAGCGGATTGGGAGAAACCGGCCAAAAGTACCATTGCATTACGCAACTGGGAAAGGGGTAAATGCTATTACGCATTCCTTTGAATTCGTAATACTATTTTTTTAAAAATAAATAATAACTTATTACGCATTTGACAGGAAGTTATTACGCATGTAGGGGAATGGGTGAAAACTACTACACATTCAAGAAATGCGTAATATATATATATATATATACACACACATATATATTATAAATAATAACATATTTTTATAATTATTATTTTTAAACCCCAAAATGGAAAAGTTGAACACCAAAAGTTAACCGTGGGAATACAGATAAATTTAAAAATTATAATAAAAAATTAAATATTTTAACGAGTCCGGCCTGATTTTTAAGAAATCAGGACGCAACCCCGATTTTTTTTATAAATAATAACATATTTTTATAATTAATATTTCTAAACCCCAAAATGGAAAAGTTGAACCCGAAAGGTTAACCGTTGAACCCCTAATGGAATACAAATAAATTTTAAAATTATAAAATTGAATCCGACGGTCTGATTTTTAAACGCGTTATTTTAAATGCTAACGCATTTAAAAATCAGGATAAGTTAGGATTTAGGGTTTAGTTTACAACCCTAAACTCTAAACCCTAAGTCCGTATACGGTTTATTCGTCATTCCGAATATTTCTAAAATCCGAAATGAAAAAAAGTTGGACCCCAAAGGTTAACCGTTGAACCCCTAATGGATTAAAGATAAATTTTAAAATTATAAAATTAAATTCGATGGCCTGATTTTTAAATGCTAACGCGTATAAAAATCAGGATAAGTTAGGGTCTAGGGTTTAGGATTGTTTCCCTAAACCCTAAGTCCGTATACGGTTTATTTGTCATTCCGAATATTTCTAAAACCCGAAATGAAAAAGCTGAACCCCAAAAGTTAATTGTTGAACCCGTAATGGAACAGTATAAATTTAAAAATTTTATTTAAAAATTTTAATATTTTTAAGCCCCAAATATTGGAACCCGTTAGAACCCCGAATGGAAATTATTTAACCATAAATATTAAGCTATTATGCATTTCATATTTGGGTATTAAGGTGTTACACATTTGACATACAGGTAATTTTTTATTTTTTTTGTTGCCCACCTAAAGCATGCGTAATAGCGGGGGAGATTTGAAATTTATTTTTGTTAGGCATTTTGCAGATGAGTAACAAGTATTAAGTAGTTACCAAATGCGTAATAAAATGGTATTATTGGCCAGAAATACGGGATGTGTTATTTTGGTAACGGGAATAGTGATTTGTCGGTAGAATTGTAATTTTTTCATAAAAATTTATACAAATATGTTTTTAAACGAATAATATCATATTATTATGTCGATAATAAATAGATATAATATTTGTTTAATAATTTTAGAAAAGGAAAATTGTTTGCACAAAATCACGCAAGCGTACGTGGTCACAAGTAATATAGATATAAGTCAAGTTCGTTCCCACAGAGATCTTGGTTTTTAATTCAGTTTAGTGCCGATGCAACAATGTATGGTTTTAATTCACTGCTAAGACAAATAACAAATTGGGATTTTTTATTATTTAAATTAAACTAAGAAGCAAATTATAAAGCTAAGACTTAAATTATCTAATGAGAATAGAAATCGAATTACTTATATGAGAATAAACATGGGACTCTAACTTCATTAAATACTTCCTTTAGAGATCATGCCTTAATCAATATATGTGATGGTTTTGATATATGATCAGACAACACGAAACAAGTAAAAGTTACCTCTCAGAATACTAGTACCGAACTACGCATGCATCCACAAAAGAGATAGAAGATGGATAGACACCAATTATGTTTAGACCCTATATCTCTATAGAATTTGAAAACATAAAGGTTGAAGAACAAGTTATCCACATAGATCACATAGGGTAGCATAATATCTCTATTTACGCCACAAATCATGATGTTAAAACATCAACCTATCCTATGCTAGCATGGCAAGTTCTAAATCTCAAGATCCACTCTCGTTTCGCAAGAGATTAACAAATTAGATGTTCATGACGCATCTAAACACATGAAACACAACCATACAAGGATATCAATAATTCATCACACACATATCAAATAAGCAATCAACTACTAAATTCCATAAATAAATCCGTTAGGACCCCATGACAACGATTAGTTCATGATCAAACTTCTCATCATCACGGGGTCTAATGAAAACATGATGTAAGACAAATACAATGATATAAATCTCTGGTGTGTGTTGTGTTCGTCGTCGTCTCCTTTTTGTGTCCCCAAGATGTGTATTTATAGCCCCAAGTGCCTCCTCAACCAAGTAATTACCGTCTTTGAATTAGGATAGAATTCCGGAAATTTCCTTTCTTGAATGAAATAGAATTGCAATTGCCATGTTTGAATTGAATTCCAGAAGTTTATAACCATCCAAACATCTTCTATAATGATTAGGAGAAGAAATCGTATCAGTTTCATAGTTTAAATGGAATTCCAGGAAGTTTCTGCCGGTGGCCCGCGCGCCCGCGCGGCTTTTGTATGTATGTCCCGCGCGCCCGCGCTCCCCTTAGAAATTGTTGTCCCTCTCGCGCGCCCGCGCTCCCCTGCAGTACTTTTTAGGCGCGCTCGCGCTCTAGGAATCCTGACTGCAGACTGTTTTCTTCACTTTGCTGATTTGTGATCCGATTCCTTTGCAACTTCATATGCTTATTCTTCTGAACTTCAAACAAGTCCACACCTGTATAAAATGATTTCCTACACAAATCTCACGGAAACACATCAAAACACACCAATACTTGAGAACAAAGTGATCAATTTAAGCCGATCTGGACGTTCCAAGTGGATATAAAATCCACTTATCACACCCCCAAACTTAAACCGATGCTTGTCCTCAAGCATAAACATATATAACTATATACACTAACTATTACCACTTCTGTAGGTGATCACGGTTGCATTTGGCATATGCAACAAGCCCTTTAAACCCCTAGGCAGCCCTAGTGGACGAGTAAGGTCTCGTGAGGGCCTATAGTGAATGTACCCACAAAATCCATTTAACCTAATGCAATGCAATGCATGAATGCAACTAAATGAAAATGCAATTAATCTAGTACTAACATCCTACCATACCTTCAAATCCTCTCATGCCATATCAACTTAAGAATCAAAGTAAATACGCAATATCTTGGTGTCGAAAGTGCAAGTATTCACATAGTCTACTCAATGAAGATGCATAAGTTCTCACAAGTCCATGTCAAATGTAAGAATAAGTTAGTAAACATGCTAAGCCTACAAGAGTACATCTTTGAGACAAAACTCGGGATCTCATACGCAAAAACAAGCAAACACTCACAATCCACTCACAAAAGAATATTCACTCAAGAACAAGGTTAAGTGTATCACTCAATTCCAACAAAATCATAAACATGCTTGACATTTGGTATCAATCTAACTCTTAACACAACATACATCAATAACGATAATCAAAAGGTCTTTATTTGGGTTGTAACGGGGCTAGGGACAAGGTAAGTCAAATAAGCCAAAACATGTGAAGTGTCAAAAACTAGTAAGTACCATAATAAATCATACACAACACCCTATTTCCCCCCCACATAATTTTTACTATTCCTCTGCCAACAAAAACGCTCGACTAGTCGACTAGAGTAGGATCACAACAAACACAAATATGCTCTCATAATATATATTTTTTTTCTCTTTTTTTTTCTTTTTCTTTTTCTTTTTTTTTTTTGATTTTTTCGAGAGCTAAATATAACAAAAACAATAATATAAACAATAACAATGATCCCATGAATTTATTACATATGCCGACTATCAAATAAACAAACCCAATTTTCAATATTTCCCCCAAAAGTAAGACCAACAATAACCCCTCCTTGCACACCTTATTACTCCCTTAAGCACTCTACTAGCCTTTGACAATGTGGGTTCAAATTAATATAAGGCCAATACAAGAAAAGGTCTAGGCAAGTAATGTGGTATGTCACCGAAAAAATAGGATTAAGCTCAACGGGTTAACTAATTGATCATGTAAATATGGTGTGGTAATATGGGAAAATATGCGGTAATTCCTAATTGCCTTTATCATTTTAATCGTCAAATAATGTCATGCATTTCAAGAAAGACCTCAAACAACTGCTAGCAATGCAAACAATCCGTGGACACTTAAGCAAACGAATAAATTGCAATATGCAATAAGGCTCAAAAACTCACTTGGTGGAAAAACATACTCAATCCCAAGCAAAAATCTCTCTAATGCACCGACTTGTATTCAAAGCATGCAAACTAAATCATCTTGCACATATTCATGTCCTTCTAATCACTTACAACATTCAATAAGTCTACTAGCTTCAACTTACTAGTGTATGTGTGTGCACAAGAACAAAGCACATCACTTCTCAATCAAAAGCGTCAACAACACAAAATTCCTATCAAGCATGGGTGGAAATGCAATCTATTATGAACTCACATGATATACGAACATAAAAACAGAATGTCCTATATGAAACAAACGTAGATAACACGAACATAAATGCATAATTTACTATTACTAATATGCAAAGCATGAAATCCTACATGAACACATAATACAACAACAACTACTAATCCCCCAAATCACCCCCAAACTTAAAATATTCAATATCCGCATTGAATGGAAGTAAATACGAGGGATAGTAGAAAACATACCTAAATAAAAATGCCGAAAAGCATGGGTTGCCTCCCACGAAGCGCTTCTTTAACGTCAATAGCTTGACGTTACTTCCAAGCCTCCATTAAGGATGATAATAGTTTGCATGATCATCTCTTCGCGATACTTCATCGTCATCACGGTGGCACACTTTCTGCCCCTTCTCCTCACTTAGCCTATTCGTGTAACAACCATGTCCTATTCCAATGCCTTCATCTGTTGACCCAATATCTATCAATTTGTAGAACAACACACACTCGCGGGCTTTGCTTGAATATAATGGAAGAGGGTAAATGTAAGTTGCTGAAGCCTTTGGTTCCTCAAAGAGAACTTCCTCCATTGGCTCTAATGCGCTACCTCCATCTTTAAACTCTGAGACAAGTAGAAGACCTGCATCTTTCCCATGGTCATCAGCCTCTTGGTTCGCACATACCAATTCTTGAAATTTCTGTAGCTCAACAGTGTCTGTCCTAAATAGTGCCCTTTCCAAATCTTCCACTATCCTAACATGATCAAATTCCTCACATGGCTTGTGAACACTCACCTCACCTTGGAATTTGTCTTCCTCAAGAAAAGACTCAATTGCACTATCCTCAAGATTTGACCATGAAACAACCTCATCAATCAGCACCTTAGAATCCCAGAGATCAGCCAAGCCGAGCGACTCACACTCTTCCTCCTCATCACTAACCACCACAGGCTCTGACAAAACAGAATGTTCTTCTTTTTCTGTAGGATCATGATCATGAATTCCTTCTTTATCCTCAATTACTGAATTCTGATCGTTCGTGACTTTTCCAGATCTGAGTGTTATGGCATTAACCTGCTCCATGCCATCTTGTTTTCCTGGATTCACCTCTGTGTCACTAGGAAGAACTCCTTGCTGTCCGTTGATAAAGGCACTTGCAATTTGCCCAATCTGATTCTCCAATGTCTTGAGAGATACCGCCTGACTTTTAACCATCAACCTCAATTCATCCAATTCAGATTTTTCATTTGAAAATTGACCATCATCCCCATGAAACTGTTGCTGCTGAAAATCTTGATTGTTGCTCCAGTCGAAATTTGGATGATAGGTGGTTGGAGCTGGTTGCGAAGGTTGCTGGAAGTTGCTCACAAACTGTGTCATTCAGAAGATATGTCACATTGACTCGTCTCATGTGCGCCCTCACATAGCTCACAAACACTAGCAACTTGAGGCCCCCCATGCTCTGACATAAAATCCAATTTCTTATTAAGTGCCTCTAGCTGAGCTGCTAGAGCTGTGACTGTATTAACTTCCAGAATTCCTGCTAATTTGCCTTGTGATAATCTCTGAATTTGATTATGGTATTCATTCGTAGCCATCATCTCAATTAGCTCATAAGCTTCCGCATAGCTCTTAGCCCATAAAGCTCCACCTGATGCTGCATCTAGCATGGGTCTTGACTGTGCACCCAAGCCATTATAAAAACAGTTAATCACCATCCACTCAGGCATCCCATGATGTGGACACTTCCTTAGCATCTCCTTATATCGCTCCCAAGCCTCGCACAAAGATTCTTCAGACTGCTGTGAAAACTGAGTTAGAGCGTTCCTGATTGCTGCGGTCTTTGCCATGGGGAAAAATTTAGTGAGAAATTTCTGAGCAAGATCCTCCCATGTCAAAATAGAACTTGCTGGTAGAGAGTACAACCAGCCCTTAGCTTTATCCCTCAAAGAGAATGGGAAAAGTCACAATTTGATAGCATCTTCCGACACCCCGTTGATCTTGAAAGTGTCGCAAATCTCAATAAAGTCCCGGATGTGCATGTTAGGATCCTCCGTAGGAGCACCCCCAAATTGAAACGAATTCTGCACCATCTGAATTATGCTAGGCTTGATTTCGAAGGTATTAGCTGCAATAGCTGGCCTGACAATGCTAAATTGGATGTCCTTGATCTTTGGTTGAGAATAATACATCAATGCTTTCGATGCTGCTGCTGGTTCTCCCATTGCTACCTGCAACACATAAAACTAAACAACTATATATAAGAAATAATCCGAGTCAGTGAACTCTAACGACCATTATTGACAAGCACATAAACCAAAAATAAAACACCGATGATCCTCGGCAGCGGCGCCAAAAACTTGTTTGCACAAAATCACGCAAGCGTACGTGGTCACAAGTAATATAGATATAAGTCAAGTTCGTTCCCACAGAGATCTTGGTTTTTAATTCAGTTTAGTGCCGATGCAACAATGTATGGTTTTAATTCACTGCTCATGACGCATCTAAACACATGAAACACAACCATACAAGGATATCAATAATTCATCACACACATATCAAATAAGCAATCAACTACTAAATTCCATAAATAAATCCGTTAGGACCCCATGACAACGATTAGTTCATGATCGAACTTCTCATCATCACGGGGTCTAATGAAAACATGATGTAAAACAAATACAATGATATAAATCTCTGGTGTGTGTTGTGTTCGTCGTCGTCTCCTTTTTGTGTCCCCAAGATGTGTATTTATAGCCCCAAGTGCCTCCTCAACCAAGTAATTACCGTCTTTGAATTAGGATAGAATTCCGGCAATTTCCTTTCTTGAATGAAATAGAATTGCAATTGCCATGTTTGAATTGAATTCCAGAAGTTTATAACCGTCCAAACATCTTCCATAATGATTAGGAGAAGAAATCGTATCAGTTTCATAGTTTAAATGGAATTCCAGGAAGTTTCTGCCGGTGGCCCGCGCGCCCGCGCGGCTTTTGTATGTATGTCCCGTGCGCCCGCGCTCCCCTTAGAAATTGTTGTCCCTCTCGCGCGCCCGCGCTCCCCTGCAGTACTTTTTAGGCGCGCCCGCGCTCTAGGAATCTTGACTGCAGACTGTTTTCTTCACTTTGCTGTTTTGTGATCCGATTCCTTTGCAACTTCATATGCTTATTCTTCTGAACTTCAAACAAGTCCACACCTGTATAAAATGATTTCCTACACAAATCTCACGGAAACACATCAAAACACACCAATACTTGAGAACAAAGTGATCAATTTAAGCCGATCTGGACGTTCCAAGTGAATATAAAATCCACTTATCAAAAATTACAAGTCTTTCCACTTTCAATTTCAAACAACACCAAAATTGCAAATTTTACATGCTCGCCTTAATTGAAAATATGTATTTAACAATGAGAAAAAGGACCCTGAGATTGATCTTAGGGAACTTTTCATGAGATACTTAAAAAAGTACTTTAAATTTTATTGGGTCCACAGGGCTAATTAAAAAAAATCTGCTTTTACAAAAATGCCCATCCCATAAAAATTATGTTTTACTTATAAATTTCATGTATCTCAGGGAATTTACCTGAGATACATCTCAGGCTCCCTAACCTCTTTAACAATTTGTGTTTATAGTTAGAAATTTTACATGCTCACCTTGATGGGAGATATGTATTTGAGAACGTGTGATTATATAGCTATGAGAGTAGGGAGCCTGAAATATATCTCAGGTAAGTTCCCTAAAATACTTAATTTTTATATATAAAAATGGAGTGGACATTTTAGTAAATTCAAATATTTTTAATTAGCCCTGCGGGCCCAGCAAGATTTAAAAGTTATTATACATGTATCTTAGGAAAAGTTCCTTGAGATATATCTCAGGGTCCTTTTTCTCTATAGTTATTTCTTTGTTTGTGTATTTATGTCTTCTTCTTGTTTTTTTTGTATATTTATATATGAAAATATTTGTTTGTTTGTTTCGATAAAATATGAAAGGTTCATATATTTGATAAATAATCATTACAAATTATTATTTAACAAGAAAAATCCTAAAATAAAATTTTGTATAATAATTATATACACCAACCCCGATCAACATAAAATCAACTATTTTCTCATTTTTTTAAAGAGAAAGTTAGAATCCTAAAAATTGACACAATTTTTTTTAAATGGACCTTGTACTGAAAAATTATTGATCACTTTCTAACAAAATATGACATTTGGCATATATATATTAATATATATATATATATATATATATATACTAGCTTATAACCCGTGTGATGCATGGATTTTTTTTGATATGTAATATATTTTATTTTATGTTACAATTATATTTTATATAATCATTATTTACAATATTTTATTTTAATTTTAATTTTAATAATTTAATATAAATTTAATTAAATGCATGGTTTAAAACTTATATTATAAAATTTTAAAATATGTGTATAGTTGATAGAATTCGAATATTGAAATTTTAGTAAATTAATTTAATTATATAATATATTTAATCATTACATCTAACCATTCTGATTTTTTTACTAAAAATCTAATGGTCATTATTGGTAATATCTTCAATTAAAAGTAAATGTGAAAAAGGAAATCGACTAATTACCATTAATTATATTATGTTATTATTTATTTTAGGTGTTTTAATAATATAGATATCATTTATTTTTTTCTTTATAATAAAGGAGAATTCGAATCTTAAAATTTTAGTAAATTAATTTAATTATATAATATATTTAATCATTACATCTAATGATTATGATTTTTTACTAAAAATCTAATTATCATTATTCGTAGTATATGATTTTTTATTATATTTTGTTAGTAATTAGAAGATATGATGTGATATTATTGGGTATATATTAATTATTGTTAGATATGATATGATTGGAAGATATGATAAATATGATATGATTGATGTTTTTAGGTGTTTATAAAATGTAATATCTTCAATTAAAAGTAAATGTGAAAAAAGACAATCGACTACTTACCATTTATTATATTATGTTATTATTTATGTTAGGAGTTTTAATAGTATAGAAATCATATTTTTTTTTATAATGAAGGTTAAATAAGTAAATTCACGATGTACCAAAAAATAGGTACCAAAAAACAGGTATCAAAACTTTCAATATTTCGGTTTTTATATAATAGTATAGATATATAATATAGATGCGTGTGTCCATTATCATGTGTCATTTGAATACAGAAGTTAGCACAAGTGCACAACTATTTTTTCAATAATGTTACATATAGTCAGATACTAAAAAATCATAAAATAATTAACAAAATGAAAACATGATATTTCTTTTTTAGATAAATGATAAATAAATTTTCAAGTATTGATATTTAAACTACATTATCATAAATGAATTAAATAACTGTCCGTTATGATGATGGAGTTAAAATAGTAAACTTATGTGTACTTAAGTAATAAAAATATCAAATCGTTTAGGTCTTGTCTCTGTGACATGGTAATTCGTTTTGCTCTCTGCAAAATCCTTTTGTCATCGTAATTCGGTCATTTTCTTTACAATTTTCTTATCATTGTCATCAATATGGCATCAACGAGTCATATAGTCGAAGCAATGCAACACATAACTCTAGAGGAAGAGGAAGAAGGTGGATTGGCTCTGGAAGGTTTAGAGGAAGTGGAACAAGGTGAAAACTTCTGTGACTACAACGCAAAACTATGTCTGGTCGTCAGTTTCCTAAGTGAAGGAGTAATGGATTTTCAGGCTATGCAACAGACATTAGCTGCTCTCTGGAAGCCAGGAAGAGGGGTTTACATAAAAGAGGTGGATGTGAATCTGTATCTGTTTCAATTTTACCATGAGATAGACATCAAAAGGGTTGTGGATGGGAGCCCATGGTCTTTTAATAGGAAAACTCTGATTATAGCGAGAATGAAAGAAGGATATATACCAAGAAGTGTTAGTCTTAATACTTTGGATTTATGGGTGCATATATATGATCTCCGTGCAGGTTTCATGTCTGAAAGAGTCATCAAAGAAGTGGGGAATTATATAGGGAATTTCATTGAGTCGTGGTCGGGCAATTTTGAAGTAGGATGGAAAGAATATTTTCGCGTTCGTGTTAAGATGAATTTATCAATTCCACTAAAACGGAGGATGAAGCTGAGGAAATCTGGGGAAGAATGGGTATGGATTAGCTTCAAGTATGAGAATGTACCCACATTCTGCTTCATATGTGGAATACTTGGTCATTCAGATAAGTTCTGTTCACGTTTGTTCGATACGCCAGAAGCTGAGATTGTGAAACCTTATGGTGCTTGGATGCGTGCACCTTTCAGAAAGCCAGTAAAACAGATCGGAGCACGGTGGTTGCGTGAAGGTGGAGCACAGGCGGAAACAAAATTTGAAAATCAGGAAACAGGAGGAAATCACGGACGAAAGGTTGCAACAGAAAATCCCGGAGATAGTGATAAGGGAGGAAAAATAGGAGCGGAAAAAATGCAAAGTATTGTTAAGGGCGCGAATCAGGGCCTTTTGAATTTATCCAGCTCAACGGCAGGAGTGGATAAAAATAATAATAGGAGTGGTATTAATGTGATAGAGTCAAAAAAGAGGAGGACTGATGATGGGCTAAGGCAGGATAAAATAATGGGCTTGGATACAGAAATAGGAATGGGCTCAGATACTGAAGATATGATGACCATGGATCAAGATTTAGGTTCAAAAAACGGAAAAGAGGCGGGTTTCCAGGGGGAGACTCGCCTAGCATTATGAGTTGTATTAGTTGGAATTACCGCGGGCTTGGGACCCCGTGGGCCGTTCAATTCCTAACGAAGTTAGTTCTCCAAAAGAAGCCCAACTTAATATTTTTAAGTGAAGTTCTCTATAAGAAAGGTAGAGTAGAAAGAGTGAAGGATATTTTAGGTTTTGAAGGTGCTGTTACAGTAGAAAGTCAAGGTCATAGTGGTGGCTTAGCTTTGATCTGGAGAAACAAAGAAGAGGTTAATCTGAGGTCTTTTAGTAAGCATTATATTGACGTTGAAGTTTCAGTGCAGGGGTGGGATAAATTTCGTCTTACTGGCCTCTATGGTGAGCCTAATAGAGCCAATAGAAGATATACGTGGGATTTGATTCGTTATCTGTATCAGAACTCGTAGCTTCCCTGGTGCATAATTGGTGACATGAACAACACCCTTAATCATGAAGATAAAAAGGGTGGTCGTCAATATTCGAACTGGTTACTTCAAGGGTTTAGACAGGCTATTGAGGATTGTGAGTTAGTCGACTTGGAGCTCAAAGGATACCAGTTTACATGGGAGAAAAGCTATGGCACGAATGATTGGATCGAAGTCAGATTAGACAGAGCCCTGGTTTCCCACAGTTTTATGAATTGTTTTAAAAATGCTCAGCTCACGAATTTGGAAATCACGACCTCTGATCATAGCCCTATAATGATTGAGCCAGTGATTATTTCCAATGTGGTTCCTTCAAAGAGGTTTAGGTTTGAGAACGCGTGGCTTCGAGAACCTATGTGTCAGCAAATAGTAGAAGAAACGTGGAGGTTGTATGAAGGTTTTTCTCTGCAGCAAAAGTTAGCTAAATGTGCTGAGTCGCTACAGATCTGGGGTCAGGAGATTACTGGTAGCTTCAAGAGTAGAATAAAACGGAGTAAGCATATTCTAAAAAACCTGAAGGGTCGTCGTGATGCAGCATCTATAGAGAATTATCAAGAAGCAGCTAAGCAACTGCATGAAACCTATACGCAACAGGAAGTTTTCTGGAAGCAACGAAGTAAACAATTGTGGCTCAGAGAAGGTGATAGTAACAACAGATTTTTTCATGCAGCAACAAAAATTCGGAGGAAAACTAATACCATCCATTCTCGTCTGAACAACAATGGACAATCTGTAAGTTGGAATTCAGGTTTGCAGGAGCTGATGATTGTTTATTTCTCAACACTTTTTAAGTCCGCAGAAACGGAGTGGGAAACAGTGGTTGAATGTGTAGATCGACAGATTACAGAAGAGCAAAATCTGGAGCTCTTAATGCCAGTTGAAGAAGAGGTGGTTAAGCGAGCTTTATTTTCAATGCATCCGGAAAAATCTCCGGGCCCGGATGGCATGAGTCCTGGGTTTTACCAGAAATATTGGAACACGGTGGGCAAAGATCTCATATCCCTGGTGAAGCGGTTTTTTGACACTGCCTCTTTTGATAGTCACCTTACGGATACAAATATAGTGTTGATTCCAAAAAAGAAATGTCCAGTTCAAATGACTGATCTACGTCCGATCTCCTTGTGCAATGTTGCATATAAAGTTATTTTTAAGGTGCTGGCAAACAGGCTTAAGCGTGTAATTAACGGGATAATCTCTGAAACGCAAAGTGCGTTTATCCCCGGTCATTTATTTACAGATAATATCATGTTGTCCTATGAAGTCATGCATTTTATGAAAAGGAAGACTAAATGGAAGAAAGGTTGGATGGCACTGAATTTAGACATGAGCAAGGCGTATGACCGAGTCGAATGGGGTTTTTTGAAAGCAATGCTCACAAAAATTGGTTTTAGTAGCAATCTGGTAGCACTTTTCATGTCTTGTGTTACTTCAGCTCATTATCAAATATGTCATGCTGGTAGGGAATTTGGATCTATACAGCCGGAAAGGGGTATTCGCCAAGGTGATCCGCTTTCATCATACCTCTTTCTAATATGCATGGAGGGTTTTACAGCGCTGATTAAAGATTATGAAAGAAGGAAGTTTATTCAAGGCATACGTGTTGCAAGAGGTGCACCTACATTGTCTCACATGTTTTTTGCCGACGATAGTCACATATATTGTAAGGCAAGTGAGGTGGAAGCAGGCCATGTAATCGATATGCTGAGTATTTTCGAGAAAGCTTCGGGTCAGCAAATAAATATTGATAAGTCTTCTGTATTTTACAGTCGTAATACAGGGATATCAACTAAACAAGCTCTCTGTCAAAAGCTTCGTTTCCAGGAGGCTGATGCCGGTAGTAAATATTTGGGACTGCCAAACACAATGGGACGAAATAAATCAATTATTTTGGGATATATAAAAGACAGGCTTCAGGATCGGGTTAAGGGTTGGGACAAGAAAATTGTATCGAAAGGAGGAAAAGAAATCTTGCTAAAAACAGTTGCCCAATCTCTTCCTAATTATGCTATGAATGTTTTACTTCTACCAGTGGAGCTTTGCAAAGACCTGGAAAGAATAATGTGTAGATTTTGGTGGAAGAATGATTCGAACAAGGAGAAAGGGATTCACTGGATGTCTTGGGAACGAATGTGTAGAAGAAAGGCTGAAGGAGGTCTCGGTTTCCGTAACTTGAGAGATTTTAACGTAGCCCTCTTGGGAAAGCAGGGGTGGAGACTCATTCAACATCCTAACAGTTTGGTTAGTAAGGTCTTTCAAGCTCGGTATTATCCTAGTAGTTCGTTTTTAATGGCAAAGATAGGAAGCAATCCGAGCTACATCTGGCGGAGTATCATAGAGGCCCAGACATTATTGAAAAGAGGTGCTGTTCGTCGAGTTGGTTCAGGAAGGGATATTGATACTCTGAATGATTCGTGGTTACCATGTGATGAAGACCCTTTTGTTCACACGAGGCATGAAGCTTTAAAGAATAGTAAGGTTCAGTCACTAATGGTTACTGGGGAAAGAGTATGGGACAATGAGTTAATAGCAGACATATTTGAGGAACGGGATGCAAACTTAATTCTCGCTATTCCGCTTCGAAGTGATATGAGAGATTCGTGGTATTGGAAAGGAGAGAAGTTGGGTCATTACTCAGTAAAAAGTGCTTATGGGATGTTACAGAAGGAGAAGAATGCTAATAACAATGCTCCTGATAATTCTGGTTTTTGGCATAAATTATGGAATTTGAAAGTCCCAGCCAAGGTGAAGAATCTGGTATGGCGTGCTGCTACTGGATGTCTTCCAACAAAGGTACAGTTGAGAACTAAACATGTTGATGTTAACGATACTTGTCCTGTCTGCAATAATGCTTCAGAATCCATTTTTCATAGTCTAATCTCTTGTCAATTTGCAAGAGCTTGTCTGGACTATGTGTCCAATTGTAGCAAAGATCAAGTACAGCAGTGCTTTTTGTCATGGCTTGCTGAAATCTTCAACACGAAACAGAATAAGGAGATCACTACTATAGTCATGGTCTTATGGTCATTATGGAGCAGTAGGAACGACCTGGTGTGGAATCAAAGGGGAATGAGTGTTACGGAAGTTGTGGAATCTGCAAAATCACTACTTTACCAATGGCAAAGTGCTCAGGATAAAACTTTTGACAGTTTTCTTGGTCTCATGACTCGAGAAGACGGAGCTGATCACTGGAGGTTACTAACGGAAGGAACGGTTAAAGTAAACACAGATGCTGCAATATTTAGTAGCTCAGGCCACTTCAGTTTTTCAATGGTTACTCGCTCCCACAGTGGTGAGTTGATAGAGGCTAAATCTGTTTGTAGGCAAGGAGTTATTCAGCCAGAGCTAGAGAAGCAATGGGTGTAAGGGAAGCACTTAGTTGGGTGAAGGTGAGTAAATGGCCGAAAGTCGAAGTTGAAACAGATTGTTTGGTGGTCGTACAAG
The DNA here is from genome assembly GCA_037693485.1 of Kitagawia praeruptora. NCBI lineage: Eukaryota > Viridiplantae > Streptophyta > Magnoliopsida > Apiales > Apiaceae > Kitagawia > Kitagawia praeruptora. The sequence goes on along the minus strand of CM075350.1, from coordinate 22,519,864 downwards.
CAGTTAGAAGCAATGCAATCAAACTCTCTTATCTCGGTAGCATTGTAGAAGAGTGCAAACAATTATTGGCGGGTTTCAGAGATCAACAAGTGACGTTGAAGTTTATCAAACGGTCTGCGAACAAATTAGCTCATCAAGTAGCTAGACACAATTGTTCAGTAGCTGATCGTAGTTGGAGGATGAATAATATTCATCCGGATTTTTTACATGTATTGTCTGATGATTTGAAAGTTTAATATAATTTTCCTTTCCGTGGCAAAAAAAAAAGTAATAAAAATATCAACATGAAGTTTAAATGGAAAATTTTGGAATTTATTTATCAATTTCTTTTTTATAAATAAAATTCATATTTACACACTAATAATATAAAATCTTAAGGGTTTTTTTCAAAAATACCCATGTTGCAGAATTGTTTTTCAAAAATACGGTACAACCTTTACAACCTGGTTTGCAACCCAAATGCAACATTTGCAACCTGGTCTGCAACTTTAGGTAGCATTTTTTTTTTTGATAAAAGGGGATAATTCAATAAATAAAAGCCATACGGCATCTACAAGAATGATCAAATCGATCAAACATAGAACAGGATGACACGCCTGTCTTCATAAAATGAGACAAATAAGCAGTGTGAAAAAAAGTGATATTACATTCAAAAAGTTAGGTATTTTTGTAAATATCCTAAATCTTAATGCAATTTGTTATTGATGGGGTTCGAACCTTGATTATTTAAAAAAGAGATTTTAATATAAAAAATTTCTTATTATTAGATCGAACGATTATCATCTATTTACTAAATATCTAACTGTCACAATGTTTTTAACGGTTCAGTATTGAATCCCAATTGAAAAATAGCAACTAATCTTTTTGATTCTTTTTTTGAAAACTCTAAAATTATATAACGACCGATTCTAATGCTTCCCAATCTAATGGGCTTTCTAGTCCAATAAGAGACTGTTAAGCACAAGTTGATCCAAATAACTAACACTGTTCTAAACAAGCCCATACTTACCACATCTATGGATCTTCCAAACGGGCCTCTTTAATAATAAAACTCTAACAACCCGACCCGAAAAATATCATAAATCCTTACAAGTCCTCTGTTGTGGCTGTCTTTGTGTATTGATAAGTTTCTCTATCTCATCATACAAAAGGCCATTAATTTTTCACAACATAAAATCACACACACACACATACACACATTCTTACTTAAAATGGTAGCTCAAATTAATTTCTAAACCTCAAAAAAAAAAAAAAAACTCAATGGCTTCAATTATCATAGCTCCTTGTTCTTCATCACTCACTGTGATTTCCCGCGCAAAAAATGGTGATATTTTAACCAATTTCAATGCCCACACCAAGATTTTATCTTCTTGTTTTGTAAAGGGTACTCGAAAAATAAGCATAAAAAGTAGTGAAAGAAGCAAACTGTACAAGAGTAGTGGGAGAAATGGAGTAATGTGCTCAGCTGCAGCTGCTTCTGTGCTTCCTGCAGCTCTTTTATTTGATTGTGATGGTGTTCTTGTCGATACCGAGAAAGACGGGCATCGCATTTCTTTTAATGATACTTTTGCTGAGGTGATCATTCTTTTGCTAGCTGTGTATATGTTTGTTTGTTTGTTTATTTTGTTTTATGAGTCAAAATTTGATATGAGTTGAGGTTTTTGCATGATTGTTATGTTTTCTAATAAGTTTCGACATAATTTTGCTTGTAGTAGTGTTTGCCTTGAAACTTGGTGTTAGATGTTTGTGGCTGCTATTCTTTTGTTTATGAATTCCAAGTAGATTAGGAGGGCTAATGTTAGAATTTTGTTTTGATTATACAGATGGAATTAGGTGTTACATGGGATGTTGATTTGTATGGAGAGTTGCTCAAAATTGGTGGTGGTAAAGAAAGGTATAATGTCTCTTCTTTTGTTTAATCGTCATTTTTCGTAATATGGTTGATGTTGTTTAGAAAGACATTACAGGTTGGAGCTTTAGTTCCATGGATTTTGAGTTGCTGAATGTTTGTAATATCGGATCTTTAGTGTACTGAGAGATTGTTGAATTAGATTTGTTAGTGGTTGTTTTACAATTTAGGATGACTGCGTATTTTAACAAGACAAAGTGGCCAGAAAAGGCTCCAAAGAGTGAAGAAGAACGGAAGGATTTCATTGCTTCACTTCACAAGCGAAAGACAGAGCTATTTATGGTCCTCATTGAGAAGAAGTTGCTGCCTCTTCGGCCTGGTGTTGCAAAGTAAGCTACTGGATTATCTGCAATTTGATGTTATGTTAGCTGCACTTGAGCATACTCAGCATAGTGATGGTTGCATCTGATAACATTAATTATTCCGTTTGTTAATGGATGTTAAATCAAACAAAAACATGAGCATGGGGAAGAGCTTTATTTGGCCGTAATGTACATTGTGCAGATTAATTGATCAGGCTTTTGCAAAAGGAGTAAAAGTTGCTGTTTGCAGTACTTCTAATGAGAAGGCGGTATGCTTCAGCAGGTTCCTAACTTTTGATGTGTAATAGGTTAAGTATATGTGTTATTGCCTGTACACTGATAAAATATTTGTACACAAAAATAACAATTGGCGTGAATTCGTTATCAGAGTCCATCCTCGAAACTGTGCACAAGTAACAGTTAATTGTTCTTTCTGGTACCTTACTAATATAATTATTGACTCCACTGGCCACGACAAAATTTTTAAAAAGTTCTTTGTATTCCATGTTCATTGCCTATAAAGACGTTATGAATGTAATGTACATATTTCTGCTTGAATGGCCAAAGTTATTTTAAATCAAAATAATATAATCTATCTACATTCGGTTGCAGTATGACTTATATAATCATCTGGTATCTACAGGTGTCTGCTATAGTTTCATTTCTCTTGGGGCCCGAGAGAGCGGAAAAAATCCAGATATTTGCAGGGGATGTGGTTCCTCGTAAAAAGCCTGATCCAGTATACTCCTTACCTTTGTATATTGTTTATATGAATAGAATAGGCATTTCTTTTACAGTTACTTGCATCATCTCATTATTTGCAATAACATTCAATGTGTAGTCATCCTTAATATAAATGTTTTGGAACATGATAATTAAATTAATCCCCTATCTTCTGTTAAGGGCCTTAAGGCTAAAATTTTTGTATTAAAAAAATGACTAGACTCATCCTTAATTCTGTAAGCTAAATATGAGTCATCTCCGCTCATCTAAAAGTCTAAAACTGTAAATATATAAACATAATATATACTGTCTTAACCTGTTTGTTTTTCCTGGCAGGCTATTTATATCTTAGCAGCCAGTACTCTTGAGGTTGAACCATCAAGGTATTCACTAATGCACAAAATGTTATACACTGAACTTAACATTAGTGATAGATTTATCTGCATATGCAGTTTGGATACTGCCGTGGGTTGGATACTCGATGTTAAATTTAGAAGCCAAAAGTGGTTTTCGTATAATTTAATAAGCCACATGTTGCTTTCGTAATAATAATATAAAATCTATATTCTTTCTGATACATACAGTTCTTGAATCCTTTTCTTGAGTGAATATATGTCAGATATATATCTACTGATATTGTTTTTTACAACTTTTCAGCTGTGTTGTTGTTGAAGATAGTGCCATAGGTCTTGCAGCTGCCAAAGCCGCTGGAATGAAGTGTATTGTAACAAAGAGTGGGTGAGTGTTTATTTTTAAATCTTCTGGAATGATTGTAACTAAAAGTGGGTGAGTCTAAACCTGAGTTACAAGGTAAACCAGAGCTTAACCTACTAGGTTTAATTTAATTTCTACATCGCAGAGATTTGGCCTATGTTCCAGGGATCTTGGAAATGCATTTTCTTGTAGGAGTACCTTAAATCATGTCACGGTCTTGCATCTTTTAATAAAAAGAATCGTGCTTGATTGTACTGCCACCAATCCAGCGAAACAAGTCATGACTGCTTGCCTGTGAAGTGTACATAAATGTCGTTATTTAGCCTAGATATTGGGTCACTTCATTTTCAAAGTAACGCAATCCATTGTAAAAATCAGTTTTCTGAAATAATTGTCGTTACATAAATCAGTTTATTGGTGCAGAAATATGTTTTCTGAAACTTTTCAGTTTCACAATCCATTGTAAAAATATGCATTATAGGTTGAACTGCTCTGCAACGAAATTATTGTTACAATAAACCATATTTGCACTGGCGTATAAATTTTTGGTTAGTGTTCAGAGGGCCCTGTCTTCTTGAGACATATCAATGATCCTTACTTTTGGGCTTGGAAACTTGTACGTGAACATTTTGTTGATAAGTGTTCATGTTTGGTTGCAGTTACACAGCAGATGAGGACTTTTTAAATGCAGATGCAGTTTTCGATTGCATTGGGGATCCTCCGGAAGAAAGGTTTGACCTGGCATTCTGTGAGAGCCTTCTTGAGAAGCAGTATGTCAATTAGCTTGTTAATTATTGTATCATTTACCCAAGTCGTTTCACTTGAATCATTTACAATACTCAGTGTAAGTAAATTTAGCTGTTTCTGACTGTAACGTCCAACATGTATCGAAGAAAGAGACAGGTTAAACAATTTTATACCATCTAATAATTCCTGTATAGCTGACAAAGTCCTGTTGTATGCATGGTTTGAAAGTTTTTGGTATTACTCCACAACAATAATGTTGCATATTACACCGTTTATATGAGACTACTTGATTTCTTCATATGGACCTGGTATGTGAGAACAATGAAAACAATAAGGGAACACTGAGTGCATACAAGATTCAGGTTTTTAAATTAACCACTAATAAATTAGGATTACATAAAGCGCCAAACATATTTCTAATTTGTGGCTTGTACTATGTACAAAAGATCACTGGAGTAACTAATACAGTAAATATTGAAATCCTTGTCCCTAATTTGTGGTGTGTACTATGTACAATCTGTAAAACCTATACCGGATCACCTAACTAATGTAAAAGTCAATCCCAGAGCAGATATATTAAGAGCCTTTGGACATTGCTGTTACTTTAATAATGTTAGACCTGGCGGCATCCAACAGTGGATCCCCCTGTAGAGCCTTGTTGAAGCAGTATTTTGCCTCTTCCCACCGACCCTCAGCAACAAAAACAAGACCTAGATTGTTATATGCAGGAGCGTAACCAGGTTGCAGTTTAAGTGACTTTGTGAACATTGCCTTCGCAGAATCAAATTGTTTTTGCTGCCTGTACAAATTCCCAAGGTTAGAAAATATGACGTGTGCTTGTTGACTCGTCAATGACAAGGCTCTCTTGTATACTTCTTCAGCTTTTGAAGCTGTCTCCTCAGACAGTTGCAGAGCTATACCTAGCTCACAAAAAAATACGAAACAAACTCAGAAACTTGCAGCTCGGAAACAACAGAAACAAGTATTTTTCCCAGTCCCATTTTAAGTACTAGCATAATATATTAAAAATATGAATATATAGTATAACTTTCAGCGCAATATGACTGGTTCATAAAGAAGTTTGAGATACCAAGATTGGACCATGCATAGCTGCATTCTCTGAAACGGGCAACTGCAGCCTTGAGGTATTTTTGTGAAGCTTGAAATTGTTGGGTACAGAGATTATGAAGACCCAGTTGGAGCCATTGTACAGCATCATCTGGTTCCTCTGCTATTGCCTGAAGCATATAAAATTATTAAAAGGGAACCATCAGTTACTCCCGCAATAAGCTCTATTTCTAATATTTTGTTATATATCTTACCTTTCACTTGAAATTCTTAATGAGATCTAATCAAGTGATATACAAGTGAAGGATACTGCTATATACACGAATGTACTATTAAATAAACATATTCTTTAAGTATTAACGAAAAAAGATTGCTGAGCGAGTCTTGAAAGAAAATAAGGTTGTCTATCTGTACATCCGAGTAAATTTAAAAACACCCAAGTAACTGGAAGTCTGGAACACTCTATATAGGGACCACGAAATTAACCCACTAGATCGCAAAGTCCCTTGCATAAACCTCACAGCTAACATCTTGGTCAAGTCCATGCACACTCACCTGTCTTAATGAGGCACAGAGAATTTTTAAGTGTTATACGTATACCTTGTATGTGCTCACATGGTTTAGTGAATGTCTACCTTAAGTATGTGACAATAGTCTAAACTACAGATCACTTTACTGCAGAAGCAATATCCTCATATAGACCATCTTCTTATATGTGAGATCAATCCAAGCCATAAGCTCACTATACAGTATTTAAGTTGCACAAAGCAGTGTAATGCCTTGCCTTTGATTACAATGCAGAAAGGGTAAGATCTTCAAAATATACCTGTTTCAGACTGTATAGAGCACGCTCTTCAACCTCAACCAGTTCATGTTGTTCAATATCAAATCCTGCTGCAATCTCATGCTGGGCCTTGTGAACCATGGCAAGCCCTGCCCATGCCATGGGAGGCTCGATGGAAAGTGAATCTCCTTCTCTAAGTATTGAAGCCATTTCATTCCCAGCCCAGGAGAGCTGTTCACTGGGATTTTGAGACCTTTCCGCGTCCCTGATACGGTGAACTGCCACAGCATAACGTGTAGCCAAACAATTGGACTCCAGTTTCCCAGCCTAGAAAGTCAAATATAGAGTTGCTTAAGCTTTATAATAAGCCAATGTGAAAAAGGAACTTTGAACTGTGTTCATGCAGAATGGGCAAATGCAGCTAAGAAGATGGAACACAAAGTTATCAAATAAAACAACTGCAGGAATCTTTATTTTTTTGTCAGATTCAATGTTTTCCAAGTATGATAAATTCTCGTAAAGTTCAGCAAATGATCCAAGTATAAAGTACACACACCTTCTCCAAGCACTTGCTGGAACTTCTATAATCACCAGTTATATAGTATGCATTAGCAAGATTTGTCCATATATGCGCTGCTTTAGGATCTGCTTTAACAGCTGCTAGCAGACATTCCTTTGCAACATTAACTGCTGTGACTTGATCTTTAGAAGCCCCATCATCGGCACTTGCACCGGCACCTGATGATTGGAGGAATTGGGTTTTCTAATGCATTAAGTGATTTATAAATTGCTATAATAAGCACATGTCCAACAAACTTTAAAAAAAATGAAACAACTTGGCCCATTGACGTTCATCACAGTATGTGCGCACAAACACAGCAAAAGTTTGAATATTTTACCACCTCTTATAATTTTTGCAGCAAAAGTTGAAGTGTGTTATGAACAGTAACCTACATAACACATTACCAGAATAATTAAATCATACCTGCAATAACTGCACCATATTTACATAAAATGAAGGCAGCATAGTTGATTAAAGAGGCCGGATGGTTTTGGTCTTTTAAAATCACCTCCTGGAAACATTTTCCAGCCAGCTCCAGATCCCCACTGGAAAATAGAATGTTAAAATAAGATATATTATTGTAAAAAACCCAATAAGCAGTGCAATCTATCTTATTGGATGAGGGGACATGAAGCAATTATCATTTGCTGAAGGCTAAAATTAAAGTTCAATACTTAATCCCTGCACATCATGAAAGTAGTATTTTTGGTCAAGGTCATTTTTTGAAAAGTAAAAAACATTAAGAGTTGTTTCTTTTTGTCAAATCTTAAAGATCATGTTAATACAATGAAGGCTTAATCTTTTATTCAAAGTTTGGACTCTAAACCATATCAAGTGGGTGCTTCAAAAGTAGCCAAGAATGTCACCTCACAAAGAAAAGATAGACACATCTAGCTGCATGCAACAAGCCAAATAGCCAATAACTAGTAAAAGCGAAATAAAGGGAGGGAATGATAGCTAAATGCAACACTGCTTTCAAACTATGTTACCCAGAGTCCCAGACAACCAGAGTAACGTACATCAGAAAGCTCATGCAAGAGTACGTAAGAAAGTATTGACCATAGTTCCGTCGAGAGAACATGTAAAAAATTGTTAAGGGGTATGCCACATAATTTTTTGGCATGCTTATCATATCTGCTATAAGGACACTTCACAACAATAACAGAAGCAGCAGCAGGCACAACAATAATAGGCTTACCTTTGAAGATAAGCAATTCCAAGGTTTCCTAGGCAATCCAAGTTATCAGGTGCAACATCCAACAATGACGACAAAACTGATATAGCATTCTATACAAAATCACATGAGTTGTGTAAGGACACAAAAAGTTAAGTAAATCACGAGGAAAAAAAATTTGCATAATAAGATTATAATTTCCATTTCACCTTCAACCGTCCAGATTTAAGAAGAATCATGCCTAGAGTATTCCAAACAGATGCTTGTTTAATATCCAATTTCATCGATTCTTTTAAATTGTTAATCACTTCATCCAACTCTTTCGCTCCCAGTTCTTTCCCTAAACTATAGTCCTCCGAACTTTTGAGCAGAAGACACTGCATAACTGGTAACAAGTAAGGGACCCATCCAAATATAGCATAGATAATAAGATAGATTTTTAACATATAAGGGATATTCTATTAATAAAAGCACTTACAATACCTGGGCATGGTGAACCTGAACCAGAGAAAGCAGTTCGGGCCGGTCGATTTCTTCTTCAGATCGAAGTAAGATCTCCTCTGCCTTCTCATAAGCCAAAACTGACTACAAATATCACTGGAATGAACGCAAGAATATGCATATTTTATGACATTTAACAACTGATAAAGGTACGATAGCAAATATACCTTTTCTGGTTGACCCATTCTTTGATACATTAAGCCCATGATAAAATGTGCATGAGCATTTTTGGGCATCTTCCGTGCAACAAGCACTAGGCCCTAAAAGCATTCAAGATATTAGTCATACCAATATCAAAAAATGGAGATCTTTTCACCTACTATATGTCTGTTCTCAAAATCAAGAAAAGGGGGGGGGGGGGGGGGTGTTCCTACTTCAGACACAAATTAATTGATAATGTGAAATTGCAGATTTTATGTAGCGACTTTGCATATTCGCAAAATTTCTCCTATACAATATGTTTCACAACAAAGAGTCACCGAACTTACAAGTTGATGTTGACCAATAAACATTTCCCCGCATCATCTATCCATATATTGGTAACATTGTTCCACTAAGAAAGTAATAAAAGATTCACTTTTAAGGTCAAAATTTTCAGTTTATAAAACCTACTTTACTTTAAAATATAAACGAAGAATCCATAATGAAACTGATCTACCACGTGTTTCTACTAAAACCAGGGATTTAAGATAGGAGCTAAGCCGATATTCTTGATAAGTAGTTCTAAAATAGTTGAATATCAAATTCATAGCAACACTACACTCTAGACAAGTAACTTAAAATTCTGCTAGAATTCAAACAAAATAACTTAAAAATCTCAGACATTTCAAGTGTACACGAGGACACCGAGTAAATAAAATTTGTCTGGATAAAAAATCCAAAGAATAGTGGTAACAAATTCAAGAACATCAAGAAACCACAAACGACAACCCGGAAATCATTACACAACCTCAAAACAAAACCTAAAAATAGTCAAGAATCACACATAATAATAAAATAACATTTAATTTAATTTCAGCAAGTATCCAGACAGCCGAAATAAACTTACAGTTCTAAGGCTACTAACTTTCTCCTCACGAGACGAAGGTGTGCCTTGCCCGTTCTGATCACCATCTACTTCCATACCACAATCGAGCGAAAAATCAACCTTGTTAAGTCTAGACCGACATTTCCCCAACTTCTTGAATTGTTTCCCTTCAACTTCAGGCATATCCATCATATCTTTACTCAATCCAATACTTCTATTTTCACAAATCTCATCACTACCAAACCTAAACAAACACATATAAACCAAAATCAACATAATTAAAAGTTATTCCACAATTATACAAAATCACAATGCCACATCACACACACAGGGGGGAGAGAGAGAGGGGGGGGAAGAGAGAGAGAGAGAGACGAGAGAGGGAGAGAAAGAGACAGAGAGAGAGGGAGGGAGAGAGAGGGAGAGGGAGAGGGAGAGAGAGAGAGGGAGGGAGAGAGAGAGAGAGAGAGAGAGAGAGAGGGAGGGATAGAGAGAGAGAGAGGGAGGGATAGAGAGAGAGATTAAAAGTTAAAAATTGCGGGAAATGAAGAGAAATTAAGGTAATTGGAGACCTGGAAAGAGAATCAGGCAAGGCATCGTCAGTTTCGGAGGGGTCAACGTTGAGATCAGCTATAACGACTACTTTCGAAGGCCTAGTTCTTGAACTCTCGCCGGCGGACATGCCGGAAATAGTGGATTCAGATTTCACGGCGCCGACGAGTGAGGTTGTGAGTGACATCTTGTTGCTTTTTTTTGACTTCGTGGAGAAGAAGACGACTGCGCTCAATTTAACTCACCTATATATACACATCTATACACACACACACCCTGTGGTTTGTTGCCAGCATGGCACTTGTTTAGATATTTTTTACATTATTTCTAAACTTTAATATTTTATAATTTATTTATAGTATGTGTTATTGGAATAATTTGATTTTAAATTTTTTTATATATAATAGTTTTTAATATTACCTATAAATTAATATGTTGTTGGTAACCTATATATATAACAATTTTTAGTATAATTGTATCTAACAATCATAATCTATTTAAATTGAATATCTAACGGTTGTGAATGAAAGATAAAAAAATGATAACAAAAAATAGGGATTAACTAAACTACAAATTATATCCATTTCCTTATTATAGTATATTATAGATACAGGAAAACCATTCTTTTCCTTTTTTAAATAAGAAAAAAATATTGGATATACTTGTTTTAAGTTAAATATAAAATATATTTAAGAAAAAGTTTTTAAACAAAATCAATATGTTAGACATAGGTTCTGGTTTTAAATTTATTTGGCTGTTCAAAAGTTTTTGAAGTTTTTCGGTAATGAGATAAGAGAAATTTTCAAAAATATCCATATTTTTTATTTTTTAAAGAATATGATCAAAATTGTATGTGGTTGCAAGCAATTGCATTTCATATTATAATCGTTGCAATTGAGTTTGCAAATGAAATTGTACTATATTTTTTTTAAAAAAAAATATCACTTCGATATTTTTGGAAAAAATCTAATAAATAAGTTTCACTACATTTTTAACTCACTTTCTCGAACTGTGCTCTAAAATTTTAGTTGAAATAAAGGAGAGGCATCATGAGAAAAGAGGAGCAAAAAGGACATGAAGACTTGCTTAAAAAGGTATATGAGAGTTTTCGATCATCCGATTATTATCTCATGCTTTCAAATTGTTGGTCTTCTTCTAAATATGAACTAGCTTCGTGGCCCGCACGGGCATCTTCTAGATTATAAATATTAATGAATTACTCGATAAAGGAACCTAGGGGGGCATTTTCGGGGAGTAGCCGGCTTCCCGTGATCATGTAAAATTGGTTTGTTGATACCTTCGATTGTTCATATATTCGCAGCAATTGTTGTGAGAAAACAGAATTTATGCAATACCCGATCGTGACATGCAAATTACAATTCTGGTTAAATTAAATCTATTTTATATTTTACATTATGCTTTGTTTTGTTATAATAAATTGGGAAATTCTCGTTGGTACCCTACTGGAATTGGCTTTTTCAGATGGTGTCATTTCGTGTTTTGGACTTACGACTAGCACCCCTAAAGTAACTGATTACCCTAATTATGCCATTCTGTTAATCAAAACTTTAAGAAACTTTAAAAAAACTATAAAAATAAATGATGATCTATAAGTTTTTAATGTATTACTAGTTAAAAAAAATTAAATACTAATTTATAATTATTAATGTACCACAAATTGAAAAATATTAAACATTAATCTGTAATAAGTTAACATACCGTTAATACAAAATATGTGTTCAGTCATTTTCTGACCATAAAATAACAAAATTCCACATTTAACTTTTTTTAATTTGTGATTTATATGACATAAAATTTTATTATGGAATAAATGTTGAAATTTGTTAACGTTTCGATTAACAGAAGGGCATAATTAGGGTAATCAGTTACTTTAAGGGTGCCAGTCGTAAGTCCAAAACACGAAATGGCACCATCTGGAAAAGCCAATTCCAGAAGGGCACCAACGAGAATTTCCCTAATAAATTGGTTAATGTTAAAATCAAAACCGTACTTCAAAATATAAATATATAGAGTTAACATGGATGGATATCCGTCCCTCTAGGTAATTTACATAGGGAATGAGCACGAATACCAAGAAAATGTATAAAAAATGAGTAAAGTTAAATGAAAAGTGGATAAAGTGGTGGGACCTATCAATATTTAATAATAGATTTGAGATAGTGGAGGAAAGTAGTGGGTGTAATAGTGTTTTTTATTATTAAATATGAGATAGTGGGGGAAAGTAGTGGGTGTAATAGTGGAAGAAACTTACTATTTATGGTATGTAAAGAAATGAGAGGGACACCCCAAAATAGTAACCGTAAAGAAATGAGAGGGACGGAGGGAGTATTAGTTATTATTATGTAATAAATATGTTAGTGTTGCAATACCTAAATAGCCCCCGGAAATATGACATAGATATAATTAGTAAGGATAAATATGACTTTTTATATAAATGAATTTGCTCATGGAACCCCCCATTTGCTCTATTATATATATATATATATATATATATATATATATATATATATATATATATATATATTTGTTATATTTTTTGTGCGTTTACGTATTAAAGATGTGACTGATGAGTTTTACGATATTAATGTTAATACAAGTTTGTATTTTACTTATATACGCATGAAGGTTCTTTTTTTGTATTGTAATTTTTTATAGTATTTAATTCGTAAATATTTACAGTAGATCTAAAATGATTAATGAGATATGGTATATGTTAGTGAATATTATAGTACATTATTATATATTCACAGAAATTTATATATGTATTTATGTATTTATGTTTGTACATGTATGTATAAATATGCATAATACAATACAAATAATGAAATATTAATAGATTGTACAACATAAATGTATGTATGTATGTATATTATTATATAGTATGTATGTATGTATATAATATTATAGTATATTATTATATATATCCACAAAAATTTATATATGTATGTATTTATGTTTGTACATGTGTATGTATGTATAAATATGCATATTAATTATACAACAATTAATAAATTACAAATAATGAAATATTACTCCCTCTGTCCCAACCATTTCTTTACATCTCGGAGAGGGTGTCTGTCACACATTTTAAGGATGATTTCATAACTTATTTTTCAAAATTTCTTTTTATGTATAAAAATAGAACAATTCTATTTTTATACAAAAAATGAAAATTTGAAAAATAAGTTATGGAATCATCCTTAAAATGCACCTTAAAATGCGTGCCAGACATCCTCTCCGAGATGTAAAGAACCGGACGGGACGGAGGGAGTAATAGATTATACAACATAAATGTATGTATGTATGTATGTATGTATGTATGGATGTATGTATGTATGTATGTATGTATGTATGCATGTATGTTGTATAGTATGTATGTATGTAATATTATAGTATATTATTATATATCCACAAAAATTTCTATAATGTATTTATGTTTGTACATGTGTACGTATTATAAATATGCATATTAATTATACAACAGTTAATAGAGAATAAATAATGATATATTAATAGATTATACAACATAAATTAGTCTAAATCTTGGCCTTGGGAATTTTTCTAAGTATTGCTTTTCATTCTGGTTTGTTATTTTTGGGATATCATGTCGAATAGCTACTTGATGAATCTTTGTGTGCGTTTCACAGGTAAGAATTACTCTACCTGGGAATTTCAATTTCGATTATTTGTCACGGAAAAGGAACTTTGGGGCCATGTTGATGGCAACGATGCAGCTCCTACTGAAGCTGCTAGTTTGGCGAAGTGGAAGGTAAAAGATGCTAGAGTCATGGCTTGGATTTTGGGATTTGGTTTTAATAATATTGAATATATAATGGCGATATAGGTATAAATATGTATAATTTAATAATATAGCATAGAAGATAGTATAGTAATGTAAGTGTAATTAAGTAAAAACAATCAAGTAATGGTAATTAAGTAAAATAATTAAATAAGGCAATTACCGTACCAAAAAAAAGTACCAAAACTTCTAATGTTTCAGCTATTATATAATAGTATAGATAGATATAATAGATTCTATCCCGTTCGGGTCACTTTTATTATTTTATTATTTAAATACTAACATTTATTTTTATTTTTAGTTTTCTAATTTGTATTCATTTTTATTATTACTAAAAAAAGTATATATTTAATATCATGTGTGATATATTATTATATCTTAATTTTATAAATTGGTTATTTGTAATTTCTGTACATTCATATTATAAAATAATTAAAATGTTATTATTGAATATTTTTTTATTTTGTTTAGTTAGAATATTTTATTATTTACAATTTTATTTTTGTTATTCTGATTTAAAAATATTTATTTCAATTTTTATTAGTTCTCTATAATATCGTATGTGGACGTATTATTATTATTATATCTTAATTTCATTAATTGGTTACTTAAATTTTTATTTAAGATACTTGCATATTATAAAAAATATTAGAATATTATACTTGAATATTTGTTATTAGTTGTATTTTTATTTTTAATATTATTAAATAGAAGTATTGTATATTAGAATTGTTTTTTTTTACTTAACAAAAAAGAATATATTAGAATTGTTTTTACTTAACTATTTTTTAATATCGTGGGACCCGGTGACGACCAAACCATGTTCAGTAGGGCTGAAAATCCGAGTTATCCGGGTTCGAATCCGGATTCGACTAGTTAATAATGAATATTGTTCGTTTTCGTATAAAAAACGAGGGAATTCAAATCCTATTTTATAATTCGAACGAATATCGAGTCACATCTCACCACTTCAGTATTCGATCATATTTATTTAGAGTAGTTCGAATAAATTCAGAGTACTCGAATATGTGTTTATCTTACGTATTCGATTATAATTCGTAAGTTATGTATATATTTTATATTATATATAAAATATATGTTAAAGTAATATTCAACAAAGTAACATATTTTAGTTATTTGTAAATAATTATACGAATATTCTTACAATTTTAAGATTATTTTGAACGAATTCAAATTTGAATATACAAAAACGAATAGTTCGGTATTCAATCAAAATGAATGAGTGT
This sequence comes from Kitagawia praeruptora, assembly GCA_037693485.1. Taxonomy (NCBI): domain Eukaryota; kingdom Viridiplantae; phylum Streptophyta; class Magnoliopsida; order Apiales; family Apiaceae; genus Kitagawia; species Kitagawia praeruptora. The sequence continues at coordinate 22,504,737 of CM075350.1, read as the reverse complement.
GTCGTTTTTGGAATGAATCGGTAATTGAGTCAAGACTAAAATAGCAAAGACTAAAATAACAGCAGAAATAAATAGCTATCTTATGCAAGAATAAATTGAAAAAGGACAAATAAATATCAAGGGAGGGAACTTATCATTTATAGAAAAGTCTTATGTAGCATGAAAGAGAAAACAGTCTCTCAACCACATCTTATATGTAGCATAAAAGATAAAATAGTCTCTCAACCACGATTGGGATATACTATCCACATACCCATACTTGAATCATGTGAAATTGTTTAGTTGTTTATCCTTTGTATTTGAGTATGTTGGATTAGTCATTTGCTAGGCATCTAACTCACTCATAGAATATTGCTCGTAATAAACTAGTTACTGTACTTGTGTAGCTTAAAAAAATTCAAGTAAGAACACTTTCTTATCTATAATACTACTTCCTTTCCAGACTATTAGACCAAATGATGATTACCTATTTTCATCATAAGTTGTATGATTATATGTTAGCTAAGAACTTACATCGTGTAGAACTTCAGAAGAAACTTTCTGAAAATCTTGAACGACTCTACTTCAAGGCCACCTTCGGGGCCACTTTCAACTATTTTGTCCACGGACCGGCATAAGTCATTTTATCGCTTCTCTAAATCCACCCGGAATTCTTTATAGTTATCAAATTTTGATGCCACAAGTGGTGCTCATAATAACTTTGGAAGAGTGTCGAAAAAGACCAAATTGTCCGGACTCAAATCAGCATTGAGGACCACACCCCGCTCCAGTTCAATTGCATTGTTGATAAAATGCTTATATAAAAAAACACAATTAGTTTTCAAAACTATAACAAACAGGCCATAGAGAAAGTAGAGTCAAATTAAAAAAAAATACATGATGGCATCTTGAACTTGACCCACTGAAGAGTAAGAGATGTTTCTTATATGTTGTTCAACAACAATGTGGGATACTCCGTCGACGGTGCAAGGAAATGAATATGTCATAAAATGTTTTTTCGACATTTTAGACATGTTTTCAATCATTTCCATTCCATCATCATATGATTTGCACCCGAGCACAGTGAGCTTCACTTTCGCTAACGTTCCATTCGATATCGCTGGAAAGAGTTTATCTTCAGATGGAGGAGAAAGGCTTTGATCGCTCCTTGGACCTTGTTGCGAGCAACAACAGAACTCTTACAACCTTCAAAATATGTCGAGTACAGGAAGTACCTACTACATAATACTTTCCATCCTACAATATAAGAAAAAATTATCAGTTCTAGAAAATGATGCATTATTACTATAGATCTACAAGTAATGGATATCACAAAGCAAAAGGTGTTGGATAATGGGAATACAAAACTGTGTTATGAATGTTGAAATCTAACTCAAACATTTAACAAACAGATAATTAGATAGGGGTAATGCTAAAGGTCCAACATTAAATCCCAAATGAGCACCCAGTTCCAGATGTGTGTCACCAATATAATTGAATGCTCATTTGCTTTACAAATTAAGACCTCTAGCATTATGATAAGTAGTTATTTATTATTAGTTTATCCCTATATTTTTAGTTATTTTTGCATGAAATTGGATTTTATTTAATGTGTTTTAATGTTTTATATATTGTAGGAATCAAGAAAATAATGGATTTGAGCTGAAATTGGATTTTTTGGAGTTAAATCATTGAAAATTCTGATTTTTGGATAGCTTTCACAATTTTCGCCATTTTAGCTCTATCGGGAGTTCTACAAATTCGTTTGAGGCCCATAAATAGTCGTTGGAAAGCTCGGAAGAAGGCCAATATTTCTATCATGGGCTTAGAATTTTAATCTGCTCTAAACAGTCCAGAAAAGTCCAGATCCTGCAGTCAAAAAATTTCCTATTTAGAATTTTATTCTATTTAGGGATTTTTCTTTTAATCCTATTATTCAAAAAAAAAACACTTGTAAATATATTAATATATCAGTGATAGACAGAGCGGTTAGAATAATAGACCACGTAGAATAGTTTTGTAAGATAGAGAAAAATAGCCAGAAAGAAGAATGGAGACTCTCGAAGAAGACACAAACACCTTGGATGCGAGAAGATTGAATCCATAAACAAGTTTTATCTTTCCTTCTTCTTCTTTACTCCTTTGTTGTGTTGTTCTTTTAGAATGTTGAACTAATTTGTTATTCTAAGGCTTTAATAGATTTTTGAGTTTATATACAAGTCTCATCTACATCACACAACATGAGAGGAGCATCAACTAAAACATCAAATTCATTATTGACACAAGGATCTTCAATTATTAAAATATTCTCTTCAAGAACATGAGGATCAATGCAAGCTAGAATTTCACTCTCATCCCTTTTTGTATAAGAGTTTAATTCTTTTAATCCTTCTTCATATGACACACCATATTTTAACTCATGAAGAATATGATGATTCATGTTGTATTACATAATCAAGCATACGAGAATTACAATTTTTAACTTGATGCAAGTAGGGGTAACGTTCTAATAAATCAGATGAATCAAGATAAGAGTTAGAATACATATCTGCTCAAAATCCCAAGTTGTCTTTGTGTCTCAATCCTAAAAAATTAAACACTATACAAATTAGTAACTTGATCTCAAAATACTAAATAGTGTATTGATATTAACAAAAAAATACTTAAAATTAATCCCCGGCAGCGGTGCCAAAAACTTGTTATCGATTTTACAACCACTAACGCAAGTGCACGTATCGAACAAGTAGTTTAAAGAATATCGTTCCCACGAGGACTAAAATAAGCTGTTAAATACCAAACACTATCGTTCTCTCAATTCAAGTTAAATAAAATATGAACAAAATAATATTATAAACTACTCCTAAAATATAAAAATATACAAATCGACTAAAGAATAGAACAAGAGTAAAAACATCTAGGCCTTTAACTTCCTCTTGAGTTTAAACAAATATCTTTTGTAATCTCCAATTTCATGTTCTAATTGCTAGTCTAGGGTGCAAATATATTCACAAGGACCTTTCGATTCTCAAGTGAATCTAACTCACAAGATTAACTCCCATATTCCTATGCAGAATTAAAATTTGTGAGCAGCATTAACACATAGCCCTAATTCGACTACTCGAGGTGATTATGTATATTCTTATCCTAAACACAAATTAACAAATATGTCAATCTCAAGTTATATTGATTGGCTCTAAATTCAGGCTATCTCTTCCAAACATCACCCAAATTAATAAATCAATCTCAAAATTAATTACTATTTGAGAAGCATTACAGCTAAATCAATATAATCAGCCATAATGAACATAAAATAGAGATAAGAAAGAACACTTATATATAAACTCAAGACATTACTTGTTTGGAAAAAGATGGGCGTGGCAACAGTGACTTACTAGATGCAACTGCTTGATCATCTGAAATTGTTCCTAGAAATTTGTGCACTGCTACGCAGTCTTTGAGCTTCCATTCGTAAGATCTACTACTGATACAGAACAGATGAATGGCACCATTTATAACTAAAGTTTGATTTGGTTCAAATAGGAATACAACAAAACTTGTAACGGTAGATGTAGATTAGATGGATTTAAATTTGAGGCATACTTTGATACCGACTTGTTGGTTGAATCTTCAATTAATTCGATGGCCTCGGCTTTCTTGTTTGGGTCTATAAAACAAATCATTTTTGCTGCTGGTGCTCTATGCATCAAGGAATCTGCCAAAAAATACAAGCATATTGATGTCAAAGTGAGGTGAGAGTGAGGTGTGCAGTGTTCACGAAAATTATATTCAAAGAAACATTGAATTGACCTTTGTGTTTCTCAAGGAAAAAAATGTTTGCCTCTACGAGAGATTTGTCATGCAATTGACTGAAAACGCATAAAAAATAGAGTATTTAGTCATTTCCTATGCTTGTTGTATCTAAACTAAACATTAACAACGTATGAGAAAACAAACATCGAAATGAACCTGAAACTGGATTTCTCTGCACCTAAGACACTCTTTATAAGTTGTTGGGCGTTAGTGACAGTGTTAGTGCCCTAGAGACAATGTAGTTGTGTTTCTATGAAAGACTATTTTGTTACTCATTGATTATGTTCCATCGATTATTTCTATGAGAATTTATTATGTCTTTATTTACTGCGAAATAAATATTAGAATAATAAATGTCCTTGGAATATGTAACATGTATTCTATATCTTTAAGTATGTGACTTAAAAATGAGATTATATGAATAGTGTTAATATTCCTAAATATCCCTAATCGAGCATTAATAATATGGGACAATTATAATGAATAAAGATTAGTAAGTTTGTTGAAAAGATGACCACATCTCATTGGTCATAGGTATAGTGATACTAAAGTCAAGAACATAGGTCCATGTAATATTATACATGACACTGGATAAACCCACAGTGAGATTCTACATGTTAATAATGTCATTAGAAAGACTCACAGTGAAAATGATGTAATGATCCTTAGACTTGAGATCATTATATTTCTGTACGAGGATTAATATACTTTGACTACATTAAAAGTTACCTTTGACCGGGTGATGATAAAGTGGACATCAGGTATATTATGAGACGTATGAGAAATATGAATGATAGATATAGGATTTAACCCTCCTATTACTAGGAGAGATATTATTGGCCTCTTGATTGAGTGAGACTATGAAAATGCATGGCCATGCTCAAATATTGATTTGTTTTAATAGTCTACTCATTGATCAAGGAAACCCGGATTGAATGTTGAAGAGGATGACTGAATACATGCCTCGAGTTTAATCTATAATATTTGGTTAAAGGGATTATATTACATGGAAACATTAATCACGAAAGGTTTAACTGGATCACCAATTATTATTATTACTTGGGTAACAATGATGTATTACTAGATACCGCTCATTGTTTATAATTTTATTATTAGATATTAAAATTATTGCCAACGTAATAATAACCTAAAGGGTTACACACTTAGAACGTTTTAAAAGGAGTTTTAATTTAAATACCAGATTTAAATTAAATAATCAAAATTCGAAATTGATTTTGGAATAAGATTTCGGTTTTAAATTAAATGATTATAAATTCGAAATTGGTTATTTAATTAATTGAGTTGGACTTAGTTAATTAAATTATATTTCGAATTTAATTCATTAAAAAACCCAAATCAGTTTGGTTTAGTTGAAGCCCAAGCTGATAGGGGTTAGGCCCAATCTCTCTGCCCTATATATACATAATTATGTATAGTTTTAGGGTGTGGCTCTCATAATTCGTTTTTAAGAAAAACCCTAGCTGCTCGAATTTCATAGAGAGGCTAGAGAGAGAGAGAGAAGGAAATTTTATTTGGCTAGTACCTGCTCCTTGGATCGTTGGACGATCAGGACGTTCGTGTGGACGATTTAGAGACGCGGATCTTGACGCAAGGGCTGTGTGGTGATTGCAATCTAGGACCTCCATCTTTCATACGTTTCAAATCTTAAAAAAGGTATTGATTCTATTCTCCATAATCAGTCACATCGATCTTATATACGGATCCTAGGTTTGGGTTTCGTTTTTTTATGTTTTACGCTTTATATCCGCTGCATTTTTTGCCCAAAAACCCAACAGTTAGTAGCTGGAGCAGGCATAGAAGCCATCGTGTGGAAGAATCTTATCTAAGGATGGCAATTTTTACCGACCCGATGGATACCCGATCCATACCGATCCGATTGGATCTTACTGAACCCGAATATTTGGGTTTGAGTTTATTTTTTAAACCCGAACTATTTCCGGGCCGGGTTTGGATTTTGGCCTTACCGTACCAAACCCGACCCGAAAACCCGAAACTCGTTTCAAACCCGATCGAACCCGAACCCGACCCGAAAACCCGTATATAATATAAATAATATAATATATTTATATATGTAAAATATATTAATATGTTTATTTTAAATAATACTCCGTATATAGTATATACAATATTACGGTAGATAAAGTCACTCGACTCACTTCGATAAATATATAGTATAGATAAAGTCACTCAGTTTGGGTTTGGGATTGGGATCTTCTTCGATTCATCATTTCAAAGTTTGGGTTTGAGTCACTCAGTTTGTTGGCAGGGTTAATTACTTTTCTATTAATTCCCTCAATGTTCTAGTGAAGATAGTCTTGAGCCTGTTGCCGGAGAATTTCTGCAAAGCCTTCTTAGCTCCAGCAACTTGTTGATGTAATTTACGAAGTTCGTTCTCAGGGAAGGACTATTATTCAAGTTTAAGTCTTAATCTCTTAATATCTAGAAATGTGAGAAATAATTGGTGTGTTTGTTATTAACTAAAGTAAACTAATTATAAGCAAGTAAAACGAAGATTTATCGATGAAGAAAAACAACCCGAGAACTAGGGTTCTTCAATTGGTTTAATGCTGTTGATGTAATGCGATATATATATATATATATATATATATATATATATATATTTCTCGTACTTTGCTAAAAACAATTCTTCTAAACTTTATAATGTTCTCTTCCAAGATACAATATAATGCCTACAACTATAGCTCAAAAGTTACTCCCATGATCAATTTAAATACAATTATAAGCTATTAAGACCCAAGAATTATAAGTTTCATAGTCCTCTTATTAATCTCCCGATTCAATAATCAAACTATGGCTACCAAATCATGAACAAGAATTGTAAATCCTCTCTCAATTCATCACAATTCCTGTAGATACAATCAAAGGTTCGCGACTCCCTTAATTGGGTTAAGCACTCAATGATAGATTAGAAAAGTAGAGATTTCGCACACAATCAGACAAACATATATCACCAACGAATACTACCTAATCCTTGGATTAGAGAATTAGTTACCCATGCTAGATAAAGAAAACAAACATATATTAATGGGTAAAATCATTGTTACAAGAGAATAGAGTTAAGAAAATACAACTTGAAGAATCACTTAAAGCTTGGATGGAATCCCTTCAATCCTTGCTCTCTAATCCTCTCTCCAAAGTTGTTTTTCCTCTCTCTTTACGTACAATCCTATAAAAAAACCCTAATAAATTGTATATATACTTGGATGGGCATTTTAAAAGCTTTACAATACGTAAAAAGGATAATTTTAACTAAATATGAAAGACATATTATTAGAATTTTCGTCCCACTACAAGGCCTTGAAAATCAGCTTCAAGCCCTTAAACACCAAAATATAGGGCCTTGAATATCAGCTTCAAGCCCTTGAAAAATTCTGCTCATGTCTTTCACTCTTGCTCTTCTTTCACTCCTTTTCCTTCCAATATTATCTTACAATCATCAAAAATCATCTTAGCATCCAATCCAAGTTAAAATGCTACTAATAATGCAAATCAAGGATAAAATAATTACAAACCAAGGATAAATGAAGGATAACATGCTACAAAATATATGCAAACTTAGCATGTATCAAATACCCCCCGAACTTGACCTTTGCTCGTCCTCGAGTAAACTAATATAAAATAACAATTAACTACTTACTAATACCACTTCCGTAGGTGATCACGGTTGCATTTGGCATATGCAACAAGCCCTTTAAACCCCTAGGTAGCCCTAGTGGACGAGTGAGGTCTCGTGAGGGCCTATAGTGAATGTACCCACAAAATCCATCTAGCTCATGTAAAAGATTGAATGCCAATACAACACCACACATACAAGTCTTCTCATGCCACATCAACTTAAAAATCAAAGTGAATATGCAATGCCTTGGTGTCGAATGTGCAAGTATTCACATAGTCTACTCGATGAATATGCATAAGCTCTCAAAAGTCCATGTCAAATGTAAGAATAAGTTGGTAAACATGTTAAGCCCCACAAGCGTACATCTTTGAGTCAAAACTTGGAATCTCATATGCAAAAACAAGTAATTACTCACCTTTCACTCACAAAAGAATATTCACTCAAGAACAAGGGTAAGTATATCACTCAATTCCAACAAAATCATAAGCATGCTTGACATTTGGTATCAATCTAACTTTAACACAACACACACCACTGATGATAATCAAAAGGTCTTTATTCGGGTTGTAACGGGGCTAGGGACAAGGTATGTCAAGTAAAGCCAAAGAAAGTGAAGTGTCAAAAGCTAGTACCCAACAAGATAAATCATTCAACTCCCTATCTATCATCCCCACACTTGAATTTTTTATTCTCTTTCACCAAATAACTTGATTAGTTGAACAAAGAGGGATCCACAAACATAAGTATGCTCTCATATAAATAATATTTTCTCTCTTTTTCTTTTTTTTCACTTTTTTTTTTGGTTTTTCTTTTGTTTTTTTCCTGAGAGGTAAGAAACTAATATAAACAAGTACAATGATCCTCCATATTCTTATAAATTTTGACTAACAAGCAAACAACCAGAGCCAATATTTTCCCAAATTTATGACCATCAATAAACCCCCCATTGCACACCCTCTACTCCCTCAAACACTCTACTAGCCTTTGACAATTTGGGTTCAAGTTATTAAGTAAGGCCAATATAAGAAAAAGGTCTAGGCAAGTATTGTGGTGTGTCACCGAAATATAGGATTAAGCTCAACGGGGTAACTAATTGATCATGTATACATGGTATGGTAATATAGGAAATATGAGGTTATCCCTAAATGCCTTTATCATGTTATCATCAAATAATGTCATACGTTTCAAGAAAGGTCTCAAACAAGTGCTAGCAATGCAAACAACATGTGGACACTCAAGCAAACGAATAAAAAATGCAAAAAATATGCATATAGGCTCAAAAGCTCACTTGGTGGCAAAACATAATCAATCCCAAGGAAAATTCTCTCTAACGCACATACTTGTACTCAAAGCATGCAAACCAAATCATCTTGCATATTCATGTCCTTCTAATTACTTACAACATTCAATAAGTCTACTAGCTTCAACTTGCTAGTGTATGTGTGTGCACAAGAACAAAGCATATCACTTCTCAATCAAAAGCGTCAATAACATAAGATTTCTATAGCATGCATGGGTGCATCAAGCTAACTTACAACAAGTAATCTTCACAATGCTAGAATTATTTTTGTCTTTTAAAATTTGTATTTTTTTTTGTATTTTTTTTACTACTACTACACCACCACATAACCCAAACAAATACTATCTAACATAAACATACCCCCAACTTAGCATGTTCCTTGTCCTCAAAGAACAACATTCATAATCCATATCAAACTACAAAAACAATTAGTTATGTAGTGGACTAATAAGACATGAAGGAGAAGAAGAAGAAAAACTCCCCTAAACACTTGCTTCAAAAAGACCATTGAAACTTTGTTTAAATTCTTCAAACTGGAATTCAGGCCCTTGAATATGTGATTCAAGGCCTTGAAATTTTCTGCAATCCCCATATTTTGCACTTGTCAAAGTGTCTTCTCCCCAGCCTGTAGAGTCCATGCACACAAAAATATTATACATATAGTTAAACCTAACATAATACAAATAATAGTGAAATTTCTTGGGTTGCCTCCCAAGCAGCGCTTGTTTAACGTCATTAGCTCGACGCCTTGAATTCTTTTGATCATTATGGTGGAAATTTTGAAGCCATCTCGAATGGTCCGAGTGCAACATCTACCTCAATCATACTTTTTCTTGAAATTTATGTAATGGAGAAAATCGTTCATCAATTTCATTTAGCTCATCACAAGTATTTTCATCCACTTCTTTCACATGTTCCTCGACAATATCCACTCCATAACATGCAGGTTCAACTGATGGAACTTCCATAGCGTGATTAAGTTCAAAGTGAACTTGTTCTTCTCCTACGTTCAATGTAGGCGTACCAGCTTTCACATCTATGTTTGCTCCCGCAGTAGCTAAGAATGATCTTCCCAAGATAATTGGAATATCAACATCCTCATTCATCTCCAAAATAACAAAATCACAAGGGATGATAAATTTATCAACTTTTACCAAAACATCTTCAAGTATACCCGATGGATACTTTATTGTTCTATCCGCAAATTGAAGTGAAATCCTTGTCTTCTTAATCCTAGGAAGCCAAGTTTTTTGTAAATTGAGTGCGGCATTAAACTCACACTAGCTCCAAGATCACACAAAGCTCGTTTCACTCCCACTTTTCCAATGGTGCATGGCAAAGAAAAACTCGCAGGATCCTTGAGTTTAGGAAGAATACTGCGTTGAATAACAGCACTACACTCTTCATTAAGAGTGATTGTTTCTACCTCCTCTAACTTCTTCCTATTAGACAACACCTCCTTCATAAATTTCATGTAAAGAGGCATCTGAGCCAAAGCATCAGCGAAAGGAATGCTAATATGTATTTCCCGAAACATCTTCAAAAACTTTTCGTATTGCTTCTCTAACTTCGAATTTTTCAACCTTTGTAGAAAAGGATTCGGAGGCACGTATGGTTTTATGGGAGCTTTAGATGTAGGCTTCTCTTCTTTTGGCTCATCCTGACGCTTCTTAGAAATCTTCACATTAGCTTGATGTGTTTTCCTCTTCTTAGGAGGAAGAATTTCAGCTTTAAGTTTCGGAGCTTCAATTTCTGGTAGTTCTCTTCCACTCCTCAAAGTAATAGCCTTGCATTGCTCTTTTGCAGTCATATCAGGTTGACTAGGTAGTGCTCCTTATTCACGCACACCAATTTTATTAGCAATTTGGCCAATTTGCGTTTCCAACATCTTTAGAGATGAAGCCATCTGATCAAGTCTCGACTCGACCTTTTCAAATTTGGTCTCCATGTTAGAAAACGCCCCAGTAGTTCCTTGTATCATTTTATTGAGTGCAACCTCCCAATCAGCAGGTTCTTTCTTCTCCTTTGATGGTGGTTGATATTGTTTCTATGCCTGATACTGCCGACGGCTTAAAGCCAGGAGGTTGATTTTGCTTAGGAACTGCATATGATGGATTAGCCGCATGATTGCTGCTATAGGAAAGATTTTTATTGGGCCTCAATTTGGATTGTAGTAGGAGTTATTTTGAACAGGCCATGATTGTCTTCCCTGAATAAAAGATGCTTCCTCTGGGAATTGTTGTGCATAAGAATACTGATTAACGCCATAATCATTGTACCCTTCCATTGGAGAAGAGAAAGCACTGACATTCACCCTTTGTCCATGTACCTCTTGAGTAAGAGCATCCAATATAAGAGTCAGCAAGTTCATCATCTCAGTATCTTGTGCTGATTTAGCTGAGCCCGTCCCACTCGGTGCCCAAGAATAGTTATTTGTTGCCAATTGCTCAAGAAGTGTTTTTTCCATATGTAATGGTGTTTTCTTAAAATCTCCACCAGCTGCCACATCCAAACTCAAACGAACATCTGCATTCAAAGATCTGTAAAAGGTACTCAAAATCATCCACTCCGTACAACCGTGATGTGGACATTTTCTCAACAATGCTGTTTGCACTAAATCACGCAAGCATACGTGGTCACAAGTAATATATGAATAAGTCGAGTTCGTTCCCACAGAGATCTGGTTATGGTTTTAATTCAGTAAACGCACCTATGCAACAGTGTATGGTTATTATGCACTGCTAATAGTATAGATATCATATATATTTTTTATAATGAAGGGTAAATAAGTAAATTCACTTAGTAACAAAAAACAGGTACCAAAACTTTCAATGTTTCGGAATTTATATAATAGTATAGATAGCTAATAACTTGTTAATGTGTTTCTATCTATACTACATTATTGTGTACTAAATTATAATAAGCTAATTGTGGAATAATTATTTGTAATCACTCATCAAAAAAATAAGGACGATTGGATGTTTAATAAATGAATGAAATTTTTTACATCTAATACTAAAAGATATTCTATATTTTATATTTTAACTAATTTACTAAAAAAATTGAAATTTGAATCCCGTGAATACATATCAAAATTAAGAATTTATACTTTAGTTTAATGCATCTTATAACTACTTAGCAAAAAAAAATTGCATCTTATAACTAAACTTATATTAACTTAAAATAAAATTAACTGCTAAAAAAAAGAAGTCCATTATTTAAAAAATATTAATAAAATAAAAAATTATTATATATATTAAGAAAAACCCTAATTAGCTAATCTATACTATTATATAAAAGCCTAAACATTAAAAGTTTGGTTGGTCGGTATGTACCCGTTGATTTTACTTATTTACCCTTATTTAATTACGGATAAAATCCATTCTACAAACTAATCAATTTATATCTTTCATATTTTATCTAACAAAATTTATCCCTTACTAATCAATTTCCTTTTTCATGTTAAATATATTACCTTTTTAATTTTTCAGTAACTATATGATTTTCTTTATTTATATCTTTTATATTTTATCCGACTAAAATTTCTCCTTTACGAATCAATTTTCTTTTTCAGGTTAAACATATTACCTTTTCTATTTTTCAATAGCTAAGTAATTTTCTTTTCAGGTAAATTATATAAAAGCCGAAACATTAAAAATTTGGTTAGTCAGTACGATACCTGTTGATTTTACTTATTACCTTTACTTAATTACAGATAAAATCCATTTTATTAACTAATCAATTTATATCTTTTATATTTTATCTAATTAAAATTTCTCTTTTATTAATCAATTTCTCTTTTCACGTTAAACACATTACCATTTCTATTTTTCAATAATTAAGTAATTTCATTTTCAGGTAAAATATAATATCTTTTATATTTTATCTAATTAGAAAATATATTATAATTACTATTACCTAATCAATTAATTTTTTCAGTCAAAACACGTTACCTTTTCTCTTTTCTATAACTAAAAACACATTACCTTTTTTGTTTTCCCTAACTAAAACCTCTATTCTTCCAATTATATCACGGGCGATTCTATTTAATAAAAATAAAATAATAATATTATAATACTAATAAATAACCGATTACATTTTCAGCTAAAATGTTTCATTTTTATGATTTTTTAATTAATTTTTTTTTCTAGAAATATCACAGGTAACATTAATTTCTCATTTTATAAACACAATACGAACAATTTTATTTAGTAAAATAACAATTAAATTATAATTACTATAAACTAATCAATTACCTTTTTCACCTAAAGCATGTCACCTTTTTAATTTTCACATTACATTTTCTATTTTCTTAAACTAAAATCTCTTTTTTTTTTCAATTATATCACGAACAATTCTATTTAATAAAATAAAATAATAATATTATAATATTAATAATTAATCGATTACCTTTTTCAGCTAAAACATATCATCTTTTCTATATTTTCTAACTAAAATTCCTCTTTTTCTAAAAATTTCACGGGCAACATTTATTTTTCCTTTACTAAAAATATTATGAGCAATTTGATTTAATAAAATAACATAATTAAATTATAATTACTATAGACTAATCTATTGCCTTTTTTGCCTAACCTTTTTAATTTTCTCTAATAAGTTCTCTTTTTTCCAATTATATCATGGACATTCTATTTAATAAAATAAAATAATAATTTGTAATTACTAATAATTAACTAATTACCTTTTTCAACTGAAACCTATCACCTTTTCTATATTTTCTAACTAAAATCCCTCATTTTTTAGAAATATCACGGATAACATTTATATAATTATGATCATCATTTCATTTAAAAGTTTAAGTTTCCAAAATTCATGTTTTAAAAAAATTAATTCAAATTAATGAAAAAATTCATATAATATTTTTTTTAAAAAAAACCGTGCATCGCACGAGTTTTAAGCTAGCCATTGAAACTTTCGTCGATAATCTAGTTTGTACAAAAGAACAACGTTGGTTAGATTTTAAGTGAACTAATGAGAATTGTTAGATATAATATTAAAAAAGTTTAACATATATATTTTGTATAAAATTTGAAAATTATTAACAACACATCATAATTAAATATTTATATTATTAATTTTAAGAATGCAAAGAAAGAGATTGGGTTGATTTCCTTAAAATAAATATTATTATATGCTACTTTAATATTGATATTATGGAAAATTGCATACTAAAATATAAATAATAAAATATTAAAAAATTATCCGTGCACTCCAAAATATATTAAATAATAAAATCTAAATTGTTTAACCGCTAAAATTTACTAATCAATAAAATTTTAATTACAGAGTAAGAACAAAAACTCTCTCCCTCTCCTAAATCCTAGCCTCTTTCAAAGATTTTTTAGGGGGCTTCCATCGGATCCCTTTATAATTCCTTTATTCATCTTTTTCTTGTTAAAATCTTTTTTCGCTTTAATAAGTTCCCAATTTAATTGGGTTTTGTTAGTCTCTCATTGTGAGAGTTTGATTTTGTTTTGGAGTGTTTTGGTGTTCTCCATGGCCGAGGTTATAGATCGGCATGATTTTTATGGGTTTGATTCAGGAATGAAGATCATTATGGAATCGCATTTATGATCGATAGCTCAAATGATAGCTCCTTCGGGGCATAATGAAGTGGGTACGAATAATCCAACGAGAATGCATGAAAGCGTGTACTTGTATTTGTATATACATTATCTTCAAAATATCATTTATCTGTCTCTTCATGAGATGAGATCAGACGATTTTGACTCGACTCGATCATTGGTGTAGATGTGCCGTATGCCTTTTTATTATTGAATTAACACCTTTTTTTTTTTAAAAAATAATAAAATAAAATTTTAATTATTCATAGACTTAATGGTTTATGAACAAGTGAACTAAATTAAAGGAGTTTGTATATACGTATAACATAACAGGAGCCTTCAAATTGATGAAAAAAAAATGTAAGAGCGCCAAGTGTCGCATAACTCACTACCTAAATTCCTCCGTCAGATACATTTGTAGATTACGATCGCATTAAAAATCTTTGTAGATATGATGATGATCTTGCAGCTGTTGGTTGCAAGATCTAAATTTCAATCTCTAGAAATTAATGCTATCATCTACACTCTTCTTTCTTTTTTCTTTAAATTGGACTCATTCTTCATATATTTCTCACTCGATCGAGCCTGTGTTTGCTTATACATTCAGAGGGTTGTAAGTGAGTGAGCTGAGCTAACTAGGGTTTCATATCTAGACACTAGAGGTACAATGGAGGGAGTTAAAAGTACTAGTCAGTATCTTCAGAATCAACACAAGGGCTTGGCGTTTGGATCACTAAATTTTAGTGATCATCTTGGTCTTGATGTGTCTAGTAACAAGAATATTGCTGATGTCTTGAGCCAGGAGGTTCCTCCGAAAGATTCGATCAAGGCAAATGATGGGAATGTCGAGGGAAACCGGAGACACTTCTACCCATTGAGGCCCGAGGCTGAGAATTGCCTCTTTTATGTGGATAATGGCTGGTGCAAGTTTGGGAGGAATTGCAGATACAACCATCCTTTCAATAGGAGAAGCCTGCAGGTATAACTAATATTTAACTTAATTGGTTGTCTTTAAAGAGGTTTATGTTATTCTTTTTTTAATTAATTAATGTGAAATGACCAGGTTGTGAATTTATACAAACTCTGACAGTGTAGAGTTGGGCAGAAATCATATTTGCATGAATTTATCCTTTTTCTTGGTACATTAAGAATATTCGTGTAGATTCATTAAACCCTAGGATTCTTATTGGTTTTCTTGGTAGAAAGTAAAATATCTTGGTAGGATTGGATGACGCCCTTTTTAGGGAGACTGTGGATCTGTTTGTTTTGGTGTCATAAATGTAGGCGGTGGGGTATAGAAGAATCAATGTAAAATAAGGAAGATTGGTATCTGATTCTTTCGTGTAGGTTACGTGAAAAACCTTGTCGTGACTAGACTTGTCGCTACTTGTCGTGACAAAGACTTGTCGCTACTTGTCGTGAAAAGTCTACTTGTTATGTCTAATTAATAGAGGTGAATGGGGTTATGGTTGTCCTCTATACGTGCATCAGAGGGCACAAGCATATTCTTGACACGTCCTGAAAGTCACGTACGTGAATTCACAAGAATCAGCCAGATCTGCCAAGTTCTTGTCTGTACCGAAGAAACTATTATTGAGAGATGAGCTTCAGAATTAATGCTATCTTAGAAGATAAGAAAATTTTAATAATGCCATTTTCTATGACTTAACCATATAAGCTTTCTTGAATTTTCATGACAGTTCCCCTAAGTAATGTCACAGAAGAAGTGTACTAGATCAGAGTAACGAAAAGCCTTTTAATGGTTTTTTATATGTACATTAAGCTAAATAAGTTACTTTAACACCTAAAGAAGTAATTAATCAGAATTAAAGAGTCATGTTACATGTTTTATATTATATGTTTTTATATATATCTGGAGCTTTGGAATCATGTTGTTTTCATGTATGCTGTTTTGATTTCACCTTTTTGCAGGCTGAGTATAAGGAGATAGCAAAGCTGAATGAAGAGAACTTAAATAGGATGGTGCAAGTCGAGTGCAAGGTTATCAGTATTTCAGTATCTATATATGAATATTTGCTTCCATATTTAATAATCTGTGTATCTGATCTTTGTTGGTTTCATATATACAATCTTGTTTTTGTCATGTCAGACAATCATTAGTCACCTATAAGTTCAATCTGTGACCAACCTTTGATCTCACATCTCTAAGTTCGGTTCATAAACACCGCTTCAGGACATTATGCACCTTGTTGGACTTTTAGTCCATATACTGCATTCATATCTTTTTACTTTCTGTGCATTGATTTATTCTCCGAATAAGTTAGTTGCACCTATAATTTTAGAACATACATTTCCGATCCCTTTGTCTTTACATGCATACAATATACTTATTCTGATTGCTGGTGATCACAAAGAGAGCACAAGTTTAATATCTATTTGGCTGTAAGATAGTTTTGTGCGTTAACCTTCAAGCATTTTAAACAAGTTAGAACCTTAAATGATATTCAATTTTTCTTCATTCTCTCCGAGGTGTTTAATTACCTTTGAAAGCCACTTCATTGCTCTTCTGAACAATGATAATGGATTATGTTTGTATGAGGTTAAAATCCAGTAAGTTAAGAAAATGTGATCTAGTTAGTATCTGCTAAAAGGTAAGTCTTTCTCTAATATTTGCTAAATGTGATATGTAATAGATATAGTGTGTATATATATCATAACTTGTTTACTTTCTCTTTACAGTCTTCATATTTTTGCTTGCTTTGTCGTGTAGTACTATTTAACACCTGAAGGCTGCAAGCATGGAAAAGCTTGTAGATACAATCACAGTGGGCGGAAAACTGAGGAGGCTCCAGTTTTACAGTTTAATTTCCTTGGGCTGCCAATTCGACCGGTACTATCCCGTCATTTCCTTTACCTTTTAGAATTCAGATGTTACTTACACCTTGAAGGACATGATAGTTATCTTTATCCGTCTTTCTTCACAACTCGAGTCTGATATTTTAGAATTAGATATGAAACTAGAATTGAAACTTCTCAAGTTATCCAAATCAACCCTAACATATTTTATATGTTGTACGGATTTTATACAAATTTGTTAATGTATGTTCCTTACAACACAGTCATAACTCAAACCTGGTTTGAAAGAGAGAAATGTATCTACAGTTTTGAAAGAAAAGACTTGACATCTTCAATTTGCAGTACTTTTGATTTAAGTAATTAATCTTACTGTGAAATTCTCTGACATTGTTTACAATTCATCTTATCAGGGAGAGAAAGAATGCCCACAATACAACAGAAATGGTTCATGCAAATATGGTTTAAACTGTAGGTTTGATCATCCAGATCCTTCATTAATGGGAGAAGGATATACTGGCTGGGAAGATGCTATGCCGTTCTGGCCATCGGCAGTAAACGGATTTGGTCCGTTTGAGACAAATATATATCAGCCAGCACAATATGCTCTATACTCTGATTGGAATGGATATCAGGTATTTAGTAGTACATGGAAAACATTACATTGCATAATACAAGTAATAGTTGTGGATTCAGACAGACAAAGTTTAATTCTGATGTTATCTTAATTTGAGTTTCTATGCTATTTCTCCTTTATTGAAGGTTCCTTTAGAGAACCATGGGGCCCCTACTTACACAGCATCAGGAGGGATCCCGTTTACGCCTCCACCAGTATTCAGTAAGCCTGAAACATCTGATGTTAATTCCTCTCAGCAGCAGCAGCAGAATCCTAAACCAAAAAAGCAGCTTGCACGCAATTTTAAATCTGGCTTTGGGGTACACCACCCCAAAACTTCCTCCTGTCCTGTTAATGACAAAGGCCTGCCTTTAAGGCCTGTAAGTTTTCTTCCCCTAATAATTTACTGAAACATTAATAAATGTCTTTCTATATTTTCCTAAATGACTTGTACATGTACATATTTGCATACAAATAACTTCTAATATTACCATTTTTTTCATTCTTAATAAATTTAGGACACGGAGGTCTGCGCATTTTATAATCGTCTTAGGATGTGCAAGCGTGGAGCAGGATGCAAATTTGACCATCCTGTACCTCAAGCCAAGTCGGTCCCTGCTGCTGAATCAGCAGAAGCTCAGCTTCCCGCAGCTTCCCAACCCCACGACTGAAGATAATAAGTAATGAAGCCATGCAAGAAGGGAGTACTGTTGGGACTCATAAAATTTGGAGATGCACTAAAAAATATATAAAGTTGTTATTTAGCTGAAAGGGATAACAGTGTAAGCAGAAAGTCTTTGGTCAAGATAGAAAAGTTGTTATTTTGGACAGAGGATTCTAGTGCCTAGGTTGATAATTCCTTTTGGTGTATCTTCTGTTTCTCATCTGTAATTGCTATGTTTGTTTGTCAACAAGCAGTAGTCGGCCTCTTATTGATGGTAGTTCATAAAATATGAAATTTAGTCAGAGTTGGGTCAGCATTCACAAAAATATGTTGCCATGTGCTGAAAGTTGAAAAATATGGTAACATTGTGATTCCATGATTGCGAAACTAGAAGAATTTATAACATGAGCTTACTGTATTTCTTCATATATAAATATGCAGTCGTGAGTTCACACACCGTGTGAAGTGTCTGTGTGGAAGTTTACTTCCAAGGAAGTTGAAGCTCTTCAAAAAGGAGTCAATCAGGTAAATGCATCCATACTTTTGTTATCTGATAAGAAGGTTTGCTTCTTCAGCGTGCAAGGGAGACATTTTTGGTCCCGCACCGGTGTCTCAGTTGGTTAAGGTCAGGACCTTTAGGACTTAACACCCCGAGGTCACAGATTCGGAAAAAAAGGGAAACATTTTTGAATGATTGGGACCCACTGAGGCACAGATCTCCTAATGGCAGGTGGAAGATGCTAAAATGTGTTCTAATTTGTACAAAAGATGCTAAAATTATTTGCACTGAATATGGCATTTTAGTAATGTGTTTTTTTTCTGTATAACAAACTCCATTAAAATACATTACTTTACCAGTATAACAAATTTACATAATTTTTATCTTACATTATTTTAACCAACACCTTTCAACATATTCTAAAAGGTAAATATTTGCTGATATCATTTGGCAACGACCGTTACAGATTTACAAGCTGTGATTTTGAATTTCGAATAGCATTGTACACAATTCAGTCAGTTGTTCTTGCTTCGAATTCATTACATAGAAATATAGAATCAATAAAGTCATAATCAAATCAAGTTACTCCCTCCGTCCCGTTGAATTGTTAACATTTCAAAAAGGGGTGTTTGACATGCATTTTAAGGTGGATTTTAAGGATAGTTCCGTAACTTATTTTTGAAATTTTCTTTTTTTATAAAAATAGAACAATCCTATTTTTATACAAAAAAGAAAATTTTAAAAATATGTTATGGAACTATCCTTAAAATTCACCTTAAAATACGTGTCCGCGCATTGTGTTTTGGTAGTGTCAAACATCTGCCACCACTGAATTTCTTTTAGTGGAACATATCTGAAATTTTCACTAAAGTTTGTTTGGATTTTATTTTATCAAATTGTTCAAATGACACATGCATAGACTTGCAAAATATAATACGATTTTGGTTCCAATTATAGAATTCAAATATTATACAGAGGGAGCGAATTTTTTGCCAAACCCGAACCCGAATTTTTTGATCGAACCCGAACCCGAACCCTAAAAAACCCAAAATTATAAACCCAAACCCGAATCCGTTGGATACTAAACGGGTTTAAAAATAAATAAATAATGAATATTTTTTATATTAAAAATAATATAAAACATAAATATATAAAATATTTTAATTTTTATTACATATTAAATATTAAATATATATAATAATAGATAATATATATTAAATGTTAAATATTATGTATAAAATAATAGAAATAATAATATATATTAATTCGGGAAACAAAAGAAAAACAATTATTCTCCTGACAAGTTTGCTTCTAGGAAAACTTGTGGTAATTGCAATAGTGTCAATCACCTATCTTCTAATTGCAAGTCTGTTAAAAGGACTCCTATTCATGTACCTCAATCTATGCCAAGTATGCCTGCAATGCCTGGTTTGTATCAGAATGCTAGTTTTTCAAATCCATATGTGAACATGCCATATGTGTCTAATCCTTATTTTCAATATGTGAATATGCCACAAATGTCATGGAGCATTCCTAGCATGGATAATATGTATGCCAATTTTCCACAAATGCATGTATCAAATATTTATGCAAATGAACATCTGTCAAAACCTGTCACTCAAGCATCCACACCTAAAGTGAAGATTGCTAAGAGTGCTAAACCAAAGGCTAACAAGAAAGGACCCAAGGAAGCTTGGGCACCAAAATCAACTTGATTTGTATTTTGGAATGTGTGCAGGGAAATAAAAGGAATCTATGGTACCTAGACAGTGGATGTTCTAGGCATATGACAGGAGATTCAACCCTGCTCACAGAGTTCAAGGAGGCAGCTGGCCCTAGAATTACCTTTGGAGATGACAGCAAAGGATATACTAAGGGATATGGCTTGATTTCAAAGGACAATGTCATCATTGAAGAAGTGGCTTTAGTTGAAGGTTTGAAGCATAATCTGCTGAGTGTCAGTCAGATTTGTGACAAAGACTATGAAGTAAAGTTCACTAAAGAAGCCTGTGTTGTTTCTAACAAGGAAAACAACAATGTGGTATTGACAGGCTTTAGAAAAGGAAATGTTTACATAGCTGACTTCAACTCAGTCTGCTCAGAATCCATTACTTGTCTCTTCAGCAAAGCAAGCAAGGATGAGAGTTGGCTATGGCATAAAAAGCTGTCACATTTGAATTTTAAAGTTATGAATGATTTGGTAAGAAAGGATCTTGCTAGAGGAATCCCTCAATTGGAGTTCATCAAGGATGGATTGTGTGATGCCTGCCAATTAGGGAAACAAAAGAAATCATCTTTCAAGAGCAAGACAGAGTCATCCATTGTTAAGCCCCTTCAACTGCTGCATATGGACTTATTTTGTCCAGTAAATGTCATGTCCATTTCAAAGAAGAAATACTGTCTGGTGATTGTAGATGATTTTTTTAAGTTTACATGGACCTTCTTTCTGCACTCCAAAGATTGTGCAAGTGAAATCATCATCAATCATCTCAGACTAGTAAACAATGGTTCTGAAGTAAAAGTGCAAAGAATCAGGAGTGATAATGGTACTGAATTCAAAAATTCCACAATGAAGATTTTCTGTGAAGAGATGGAATTGTCCATGAGTTTTCTGCTGCTAGAACACCTCAACAAAATGGGGTTGTTGAAAGGAAAAATAGAACTCTCATTGAAGCAGCTAGAACAATGCTAAGTGAATCAAGATTGCCAACATATTTCTGGGCTGAAGCTGTCAACACTACTTGTTTCACTCAGAATATTTCCTTGGTCAATCAAGCTAGAGGAATGACTCCTTATCAGTTATTCACCAATAAGAAACCAACGTTAGCTTTTCTTCATGTCTTTGGATGTAAGTGTTTTGTGCTAAGAAATCATGGAGATAACTTGGGCAAATTTGAAGCAAAGGCAGATGAAGCTATCTTTGTTGGATATGCAGCAGGGAAAGCCTATAGAGTCTACAATCTAAGAATCAACATTGTTATGGAATCTGTACATGTTGTGTTTGATGATCAAAAGATTCTAGGTCTAAATGATGAAGGCTTCCATGAAGAATTGAGATTTGAGAATGAGGTAGAAGGTAGAATGTACATTGATGATGATGAGGAAAATGAAGATCATGGCCATGGAAATTCACCTAGAGTTGTTGGTCCAACTAGAAGTGATGCTAACACTAGAAATAAAGCATCCGTTGACAGTCATACTGGAGCATCAGATGCATCCGTTGACAGGCATTCTCATGCATCCGTTGACAGGCATTCTCATACATCCGTCGACAGGCAAAATGGAGCATCCGTTGATAGACAAAATGATGCATCTGTTAACAGTCAAATTCATAATTCCGCAAGGACAACAAACTCAGGGGGAGTTTCTCAAAGTCAAAACTCAATAACCAATCAACAAGATCATGCTCCCTTAGATGAAGCAACCTCATCTAGATCAAACCTTCCACCTTCAAGAAAATGGACCAGAGATCACCTTTTTGAGTTAATCATTGGTGACTCAAACTCAAGAGTTCAAACTAGGAAGGCCACACAAGAAGAATGTCTATACAGTAGTTTCCTGTCTCAAGAGGAACCTAAGAAAGTGGAAGATGCCCTTTTAGATCCAGATTGGGTATTAGCAATGCAAGAAGAGTGATGTGCTAAAAACATGATAATTAAAATCGCAAGCGCACGATCATCGTTTTAATATTTTAAGATTCGATCCACAGAGACTATATATTTTTCGCAAACCTTAACTTCTAATTTAGGCGAATTAGAACAATATTTTTGAGAAGATATTTTAATTTAGCTAAATTAATGAAATAGCGAAAAGAAATTTACGAGAACATTAAAACATTAAAGTAGAAACATTGTACTCCATACGAACTATGTATAAACAGGACAGTAAGATGAGAATTTAACTATCGACATAATCAATAATGCTAAAACGAAACAGGTGAAATTAGAGGAATGGAATATGAATTACGTATATATATATATATTGGATAATAAGACAAAAGATATATTGATACTTTCAATCCCGTGTGGTTAGCGTCGCTACTTTATCCACCCGAGAATTTACGAAAATAACGAAATAAAGAACAAGGAAAATAAAATGAAAGAGAGATGCAAGAATTAAAATGAAGCTTGAAATTGCATAAAAATAAAGAGTGTTTATAAGAGGAAAAATATTACAACTAAAATTTGGGAGTGAACTAGAACTAACCTAATTCTAAGATGATTTTAACAAGTGAAGAATGAGGCTATTTATAGAAAATTTTTAGGGTTTAGGGTTGGTGTGGGTTAATCCTAGCCCTCCATTTTGGTTGGTGTGGGTTAATCCTAGCCTTCCATTTTGGTTGGTGTGGGTTAATCCTAGCCCTCCATTTTGGTTGGCTACAAAAATGCACCACCACCCCTTGCTTTTCCTTTTCTTCTTGTTTTGGTCCTTCTTTTTCTTCTTTTGTCATTTATTTCTTTATTTTGCCATTTCTTCAGTTTTCTCGAATTTTCCTGAAATGCAACAAAATAATTTATTAAAATACGAATTCAAACAATAAATAAGCAATAAAAATATGCAAAATTATGCACTTATCAAATGCCCCCATACCTATCTTTCGCTCGTCCTCGAGTAAAAGAAAAAGAAAAAATGCAGAATAAAAACCTATACTCACTGTCGTGGGAATCACGGGTAATTTTAGGTTTACCAACCTGTTAAACCCATAGACGATCTCTACAGGAGGAGTGCTGTCTCATAAGGGTTTATAGAAGATATACCCATAAAATCTTTGAGATAAATTAGCAAGTATCCAACTTTCCTCTTTCAATCTACCTTTCATTGGTGTCAACAAAAACAATTTTGTAGGAAAATACATGCCTTATAGATTATTCTAATAATAGTCAGGTTATAGGTTCCCACAATCCACTTGAATAGACTCAAAAATTTTACAAAAAATCCCAAGGTGTGTAGTGAATTTAAGGCCTATGATGGATAAAGTGCATACGAACATTTTCTCTTTTTCAACCAATATTGAACTGACCCAATCTCTATCAAAACAAGTATCTAGCCAAACTTCACGTTCTTAGTAGTTAGATCGACTGTGCAATGGTTGAGGTCCCAAAAGACTTTTGCATCAATACCCATTTAGCAGTTTTAGGTCAACAATCCCAACCTAGCCGATTTCCCTACTAAGAATTTATTATTATAAAATTACACTAGCACTCTATAATTACAAATATTTATTGACTCTATTTTTTTAATTTTTTTTTTCTTTTTCTGTTTTTTTTTAATTTATTTTTTACAAGACAATATTAAAACAATTTTCGCAAAGATTTGATTCGACATTGTTTTAACATGTGGGTTCTCTCTCAGGTATCGAATAACATTCCTATGCAATCTTTCCATCAAAGGTCTTGTGCAAATGTGTCGTCTTGGACTTTTAAGCAAAAATTTGTTCGACACAAGTTTCATGAGTAAAACCTTACCTGACTACGTTCAAATCATCTAAAGGCATTATACATATAATTTTTGAAAAAAAACAGTTTAACACCAACTAGTTCTATAGTTAAAGAGTGGGAAGGACAACTATGCTAAAATATCTCTATTTTTGGATTTTTAAAATTTTTCAATTTTTTTGGATTTTTAATTTTTTTTTTAACACTAAAAGCCCTCCCCCATACCTAAATCATGCCTTGTCCTCAATGTATGCAAATTCAAGAGAAAATGAGAAGAATGAGGAAATAATACCTGATAAGGGATGACGGGGACTGAAAACTTCTAAAAAATACGAAAGAAAAATAACTCACGCACACAACAAATACAAAAGAAACACACACACACACACTGGCACTCCCTCATACCTAAATTCTACTATGGGAGGTAAAAAAAAAATATTTACTAACCAATACCTACTCTCGGAAAAACTATTTTTGTTATACAACCAACATATTTCAGAAACTCACCCACAAAAATAGCATAAACCACTCGAACGATCCGATTAGGCGCAAGAATAAAACTCATATTCCTAATTTCATCCATAGACCACGAAGATGCTTCTTTTTGTTGTTTAAGCAAATTAATTACGATAAGATGTTGGTCATGAGTTTCGATGAAAGATGGAGCACGAGTGGAAAATGAAGAAATAGAAACGGGTGGGGGTGGCTCTTCGAAAAACATTTTACCAACAGAATTAGGATCACAAGAACTATCCTTATGTTGGGTTTCCCATTTAGAACAAATATTCTTCATCTCTCCAAACATCTCTTCCGAGGTCAAATCCTTAAAAGATTCGTGAAGCTCTCGATTGGTCTCGTAATGAAATTGAAAATCTTGTTTAAAAAAGACTCAATCTCATGATCGTCTAAATTTGACATTAAAACAACCTCCTTAACTAGATTAGCTCTTATTGGTTGAGTATAAAGTTCTTTGGGTTTTTCGGGAAGAGGCTTGGAAGATGAAAGGAAAAGTTCACTAGAAGAAGATGATGGTTGTCTAGGTGAAGCCACAATCTCAGAATCATCGGGATTCTTCGTTTGACCTAGAGAAAGAATGATGTCAGCATTAGAATCTTCTTCGTGTGAATCACCACCGAAAGGAGTGTCAACTTGAACATTAGACCTAGGAGAAATGATATCATCGAAATTATCGATAGGTCTTTGAGTAATAAGAAATTCAGGGTTGACCTCGGGTGGATTTGGGGTGGTTATCGTCTCACGCTCGCACATGGTGGATAATTGATTCACTTGAAATTCTAACTTAGATAAGGCTTGAGCATTAGAGTTCGAAATTTGCCTATCTTGAGTCATGGTTTGCATGAAGGCTTGTTGAGATTGAGCCAAATTAGTTGTTGTTTTTACAAGCGCATCAAGGCTCTTTTCCAAGGTGTCAAGTTTCCTACTCGAATCATGAAATCCGAGTAGGTGGGCGGTTGTTTGAATTGAACTCGAATAAGGAACTTGACTCGGAATTGGATAAGAGTTCGGTTCTTGAAAATGTGGAGGCGGAGTTTGATAGCTATGACCTTGGTTCCATGAGAGATCGGGAAAATCTCTCCAACCGGAATTAGAAGACGATGTAAAATGGTCATTTCGAGAAGTTGGTTGAAACATGGCGTTGACTTATTGAGAGTCGGGGCCATGTTGAAAGTCGAGACTCGAAGAGTTGAAATTTTGGTGCCAAGACGTGTGTGAAGGGCGACTAAGGGTTTCTAAAGCTTCGAGTCATCTAGTAAGAGCATGTAATTCAGAGTCGATTGCAATAGCGTTTTCACTATAATGCAAATCACTAAAAGTACTAGACGAATCGTTATATACACTAGGTTCCTAAGTTGACTCACACCACATCGTATTATCCGCTAACTCATCGTCAAAATTCTAACCTTGGTAATAATGCTCCCTAAATGCTACGGACATGGTAAAGATTGATCAAGGATAAAACCACGTAGCAAGTAAGTGCGAAAATGAAACACACAAAATAAATGGTGAAAAATCAAAAGAAAACTCTAACCTAGGTTCCCTAAATAAAATAACTAGACATTTCTCATAATGTTAAGACATACTAAAAATTTCGTAAATTAAGAATTAATCAGACCGATTCGGCCAGATTAGAGCAGGCATTGCCAAGAGGCCAAACTCGTCACTTAGACACCGAATCTTAACAGCCAGGCGAACCTTAGACACTGAAGGTCGTGAATAAGTCTTAATTACGTTTATTTTTATGCACATTTCTAAATGGGGAACTGGAAGAAGAGGTATATGTCCATCAACCTCCTGGCTTTGAAGATCCAGAATTTCCAGAATATGTATATCTTCTCTTGAAAGCACTTTATGGTTTGAAGCAAGCACCAAGAGCCTGGTATGACACTTTATCTCAATTTCTTTTGGAGAATCACTTCACTAGAGGTACAGTAGATAAAACCTTATTTCATAGAAATGTCAATGGTTCTTCAATACTTGTCCAAATCTATATAGATGATATTATTTTTGGGTCTACAGATGAGAAGCTTTGTAAAAGGTTTACCAAACTTATGCAAAGTAGGTATGAAATGTGCATGATGGGTGAATTAACATACTTTCTTGGTTTACAAGTAAAGCAAGTTAATGAGGGAATTTTCATAAGTCAAACAAAATATATTTATGATCTCTTAAAGAAATTTGACTTAATGGATTGTGCCTCTGCAAAAACACGTATGGCCACTGCAACTAAGCTTGAGCTGAATACTAAAGAAAAATCTGTGGACATCTCAAGCTATAGAGGCATGGTAGGCTCACTTCTATATCTAACAGCTAGTATACCTGATATAATGTTTTCCACTTGTCTTTGTGCTAGATTTCAAGCTGACCCTAGAGAGTCCCACTTGATTGCTATTAAGAGAATTTTCAGGTATCTCAAGGGAACACCAAACCTTGGCATTTGGTACCCAAGAGATTTTGGCTTTGATCTAATTGGCTATTCAGATGCAGACTATGCAGGTTGCGGAATTGATAGGAAAAGTACTACAGGCTCCTGTCAATTTCTAGGGAACAGGCTTGTGTCATGGTTTAGTAAGAAACAGAACTCAGTCTCCACTTCTACAAAAGAAGCTGAGTACATTGCAGCTGGAAGTTGTTGTGCACAGATTCTTTGGATGAAAAATCAACTTATTGACTATGGTCTAAAAGTTGAGAAGATTCCAATTTTCTGTGACAACACTAGTGCTATTGCCATCACAGAGAATCCAGTGCAACATTCGAGAACCAAGCATATTGACATCAAATACCACTTCATTAGAGAGCATGTGATGAATGGTACAGTAGAAATGCACTTTGTGCCAAGTGAAATGCTGCTTGCAGATATCTTCACCAAGCCTCTTGATGAATCTTCATTAACAAGGTTGGTAGGTGAACTAGGTATGCTCAATTTTTCATAATTCCTAGTGATATCTAATCATACTGTATTGCAGCTAGAAATGTGTTTTGATTTCCTTGAGAATTAAAAATTCTCAGAAATTTTTAGCAGAAATTTTGTTTAATGCAAAATTTGCTTATCAACCGATATCCTTTTATCCGTTGGTAGTATAAACACACTACTAGATTTTCGTATGTCAACGGATAACAGGTTGTCCAGGTCATCGATGGATAAACTGTTTTCTCAACCGTCCATTCTTTATCCGTTGATATACACATTTTTTTTATTATATAGCCGTTGGTAAACGTGTATATTTAGTCACGGCTGTACGTCTTTTCTTTTCATTTAGTATCTGACAGTTACTTTTGTCCAATGGAGTAATTACTTTTAATTATTTCATTTTTAATTCTTGGAAAATATAAAAGGCTGTTTTGTGCTCTCACATCTCACTTTTATTCATTTTCAAGAATCTCATAAGTTAACTGCATCCTCTTCACTAAAACTCTCTGCAACAAAAGTTCAAATACTTCAACGGCACCTATTGTTAAGATGATGTCTTCCACTGGGTTTACCTATGAGAAGAACAATTTCGCGGCCTTTGTTGATATAGTGAACGCTCCAGAAGTATATCACACCATGATGAATTTCGTGAAGAAATGCAAACTGTCATATGCTATGACTGCCACCACTCCTCTAATCCATGAGGTAATTGAAGAGGTGTGGGCATCTGCTGAGTACAATGGCACAGACGGTACACTTGCTTTTTCTTTGAAGGGTAAAAACTATGTAGTTAATTCTGATGTGATAACTGCTTGTTTAAAATTGCCTGAGAATAACTGTCTGGAAGTACCCAGTAATGCTGAAATTGTTACCATGCTTAATTCCATAAATTATACCCTTAGTACTGAGAACTTAAGGAAAATTGTTAGGAAATGTATGGTTAAAGAATGGAGTTATTTTTGTGATGCCTTCATTAAAACTTTTTCTGGCAAGATTAGTAACTTTGATGCTGTTACCAATTCCATGCTAGTTATGCTATGTATGCTTTTGACTGATAAATTCTATAATTTTGGCACACTAGTCATGTATGAGATAGCAGCTAAATTAGGTAAAAAGGAAACTAGGAGCAAGAATATTTATTTTGCTAGATTTTTGATGCTCCTAGCACTGCATGTATCTGAGAATGAGCTATCCATTGCTTATAACCCGGATAGCAAGTTCAATTGTTTTGTTCAGGAGAAGAGAGTCTTAAGTGATTTGATTCGAATGAACCTAAATGCAGAAGTACAATTGGTATATCTACTAATTGTTCAGGTAATTGTTTTCAACCCTAAAACCCCTATCTCCAACCCCCAAATTTCTTTGCCTTCTAGTGTCACAATGGAGTCTGTGGCTGTGACCAAACAGGCTCCTACCAAAGTGACCAAATCCAGAGTTCCAAAACCACAATCTAAAAGACAAACCTCAGGTGTCTCTCAAAAGGCACCTATTGCAAAAACTACCAAAACTCTTGAGGGGAGTGTGAAGGTGGTAGTGAGTGGTGAGGGACAGGGTGAACATCAAAGAAGCCCTAAGGATAAGGAAGGTGAGGCAGGTGCAACCAACATTTCAGTATCTCAAAAGACTGTTAATGAACCTTCAAGCCAAATTCTAGTTACATCCTCTCAACAGGGTGTGACTACTGATTTAAGTTCCACTCCAGGAACACTGCACAAAAGGGCAAGAGACACAGATAGCTCTCACTCAAAAACCTATGGTAGAAGAGTAAAATCCAAAACCATTGGGGAATCACAGGGTACACACACAGTACGGCAAACTATACCTTCTCAAATTCAGTTTGATGTGACTTCAATAAATGTGGAGTCACAACCCCATGATCTTAACCTTCAAATCGATACACATTTTAATCCACCATCACCACCTCCATCTCTGGATGTGGATATGATATCTACATCAATTCCTGATTCTCCATCTTTAAAATTCTTGGAGAAGCCCCTCTCAACAATTGGTGGTCATCATCTTTTAGATGATTTGTTGGGCCATCAATCTTCCATTCCTGAATTCACAACACTATCTGTGGCCTCTTCCTTAAAATCAATCACCACAGATTCAGTGTTGGTCTTCACTTCAATGGATACTCTTTTTCCTTCATCAACGGATATCCTTCATCCGTTGACAAGTGTTTCTCCATCAACGGATGTGTCTACAACTAATCATCCATTGATAGCAATAACTACTACATCAACGGATACACTTTATCCGTTGACAACTCTCTCTACCACTGCAAAATGTGACATTCCCATGTCAACTGTGGAGGAGTTTGTAGTAGTTGAAACACTTTTAGGAATGAGGGAAGGGAGTGAGAGGCTGCCTTGTGAGCAGGCAAAAGGAGAGAAAAATAATGAGAGGCTAACCATTTCTTCCGGTCAGGCAAAAGGAGAGCAAGAGAGTTCCACCTTAGTAGGTGAAGGTGAGGGTGTGAGAGGTGTGAGCCAGGGGGAGCCCCTGATGCAAGAAAAGAGAGATGATAAGTGGGTATTTTATCTACTTAGAACGTTTCCATTTAGCTTAAAACGATGGTTTGTACTTGAGTTGTGGTATTTTTGATCTCTTTTAAGGGTATTGTGCAGGGATATCAATCACAGGTGTTAGAGGAACGAAGCGTAGCAATCGAAGTGCAAAACGGAGTCAAATTCAAGAAAAGGAAAAATGATGTTGCTGGACAGTAGGTACGGCGCCGCGTCGCCGTGTTTGTACTGGGGGACGGCGCCGCATCGCCGTAGGGAAGGTCCTGGCGCCGCATCGCCGAGTTTGTGCTTGAGGACGGCGCCGCGTCGCCGTCTCGTCTGACCCGATTCCTGATTTGTTTTGGGGGATTTAAAAATAAAAAAAAACATTCTTCTATTTACTAGCACCTGGAGGCCCATATAAGGGAAGAAAAGAAAACCCTAGAGGGGGGTGACAGCTTGTTTTTTGTACGTAGTTTTTTTAGCACAACAAAGAAGGAAGAAGATAGTTCCCCATTTTATTCTTGTATTCTTCCTAGTTGTGGATGCTTAACCTTGGTGTATTCTTTAAAAACCTTTGATATTTATCTCAGTCTTTATTCGTTTCTTTCTATCATGTTTCCATTGGAACCCATGATGATGATTAGTTCGATCATGAACTAATTCGTTGTCATGGGGGTTTAGTGGACTTAATCATGAATTCTATGTGTTGAATCTTCTCGATGCCTATAGTGTGATTGATGTGATATCCTATCATGGTTGATTTAATTCGTTATAGGAGAGTAGCTAACTCCTGTAATTGTGTGTTAATTCTTGTTGAAGCGAAAGTGGAAATAAGAGTTTAGAACTTGCCATGTTAGCGTAGGTTTATGCGTGATAATATCATTCGTAATTAGTGTCATAACTCTAATCGTTTTATGACGACTATGTGATCAATTGAATGCTTGCACCTCAACCATTATGTTTTATTCTTTATAGACATATGAAGACTTGGCATAATCGGAAGACTAAATGATTTCTATCTTTATTGTGGATATTGTTTAGGATGGTATTTGTGTAACGGAAGTTGGCTTATATCAGTTTTGTGTGTTCGATCAGGTGTTAATAAATCACATGAACAAGGCTAGGGATTTGGAGACCATAGATGGATTGTTTAAAGAAACTAAATTCCCATGTTTTATTTGCATAAGTAATTCGACATAATTCTCAGTTCAAGTAGTTGATAATTAGTTATAATTCTTAGATAAATTTTAGTGATAACAACAATCCACTTTATTATTTGTTTTAGCATCGGATAATAATCATACATTGGTGAGTGAATTAACTAGACAATACAACAAGTCCCTGTAGGAACGAACCTTATTTGCTATCTGTATTACTTGAGATCACGTGCACTTGCGTGTTGAGTTGGTCGTAACAAGTTTTTGGCACCGCTGCCGGGGACGCGGTTTTATTTTGTTTAGTTTCAATATTTGCCATCAGTGGTCATTGAATTTCGGTGACTAGGACGTTTTCATAAAATTTCTTGTTGGTGAATTTCAGGTACTTGTTGAGAGTTTATGCGTACACGAGCTCGTGCACGTAGAGACGAACTAGCACGTACAGAAGAACTAGCTAGGAGAAGACTTGATTTCGGGTTAGAAGACAATCTTGAAGCAAAGGAAGTTATGGCAAATCAAGAACAAGCAGCGAAGGCTTTGAGTGAATTCTCTCAGCCGAAAGTGGAGGACATCCATACTAGTATTGTTCGCCCAGCTATAGGGTCTAACAATTTCGAGCTAAGGCCAAACATCATTCAGATGATTCAGAACACAGTCCAGTTTGGGGGTAGTCCTGCTGAAGATCCCAATGCTCATATTAGGGACTTCCTTGAGATCTGTGACACCTTCAAATTCAACGGAGTTACAGATGACGCAATCAGATTGAGGCTATTTCCCTTCTCTCTTAAGGATAAAGCCAAGAGTTGGTTACATTCTATGCCATCAGGCTCTATTACAACATGGGCAGACTGTGCTCAAAAGTTCTTGACCAAGTATTTCTCCATGGCGAAGACAGCAGCTTACAGGAATGCCATTTCTCAGTTTGCTCAGCATTCCCAGGAATCTTTGGGAGAAGCTTGGGAGAGGTACAAGGAGATATTGGCACGTTGTCCTCATCATGGAATGCCGGATTGGATGATAATCAGCAATTTCTATAACGGGTTGGGAGCTCAGTCCCGGCCTATGTTAGATGCAGCTTCTGGAGGTGCGCTATGGGCAAAAAGCTATGAGGATGCTTACAATCTGATTGAAATGATGTCAGCCAATGAGTTTCAGAATCCTACTCAACGCTTGCCACCAGCGAAAGTGGCCGGAGTTCTTGACTTGGATGCAGCTACTGCTATTGCTGCTCAACTCAAAGCGTTGACAATGAAGGTAGATTCCCTTTCTAATCTTGGTACTAACCAGGTTGCTATGGTGTGTGAATTGTGTGCAGGGGCACATGACACAAATATGTGTGCTATCTCAGCTGAATCCGCACAATTTGTTGGTAATTTTCAAAGATCTCAGCAACCAGTGCCAATTTTTTATCATCCCAACAATCGGAATCATCCTAACTTCAGTTGGAGCAACAATCAGGGAGGTGCTCAGCAACCACAAAATCAGCAGTTCAATGTAAGGCCAAGTAATCAGAACTATCAACCACCACCTTATGCTCCAAGGCAACCATTCAATCCACCGGGGTTTCAACCATCTCAAGGAACTTCATTGAATCAGTCTGAGAAGTCGGAATTGGAAGAGCTTCGGATGATGTATAAGAGTCAGGCAGTGTCATTGAAAACTTTAGAGAATCAAATTGGCCAGCTAGCCAATGCTTTGTTGAACCGTCAACCAGGAACGCTTCCGAGTGGCACAGAGGTGAATCCAGGCAAGAAAGATCAAAAGGAACAGGTTCAGGCAATAACATTACGATCAGGAAGGAGTCTACAAGGTCAGAACGAAGAAAAAGCAACCGAGGAAAAAAATGAAAATTCTGAGCAGACCATACGGCGCCGCGGCGCCGCCCCACAGTACAAAATCGGCGACGCGTCGCCGTGCTCTCTGGAGGAAAAACCTGAATTTTCAGTTGAGGTCGAATCTGGTTCTGATTTGCTTCCTAATGCTACTCCTTCAACTCCTATCATTCACAAGAGTGTTAATTCCCAAAAAGAAGTAGAAGATAAGGTGTTTCCACCTCCTCCATTCCCAAAACGAATTCAAAGGCAAAAGTTAGACAAGCAATTCGCTAAGTTCTTGGATGTATTCAAGAAGCTGCAGATTAACATACCATTTGCTGAAGCACTTGAACAAATGCCAAGTTATGCCAGGTTCATGAAGGGCATACTTTCGAGGAAATTGAAACTCGAGGATTTAGAGACCGTCGCTTTGACGGAGGAGTGTAGTGCTGTCTTGCAACAAAAGTTGCCACCTAAGCTGAAGGATCCGGGGAGCTTCACCATACCTTGCACTATTGGCAAACAACTTTTCAGCAAGTGCTTATGTGATTTGGGAGCTAGCATTAATCTGATGCCGATGTCTGTTTTTAAGCAACTTGGGTTACCTGATCCGAAACCTGTTAATATGACCTTGCAGTTGGCAGATAGGTCGATCACATATCCTAGGGGTATAGTGGAGGATGTATTGGTGAAGGTGGATAAGCTGATTTTTCCGGTTGATTTTGTTATACTGGACTTTGAGGAGGATAAGAGGATTCCTATCATCTTGGGAAGGCCATTTCTAGCTACGGGCCGAACTCTGATTGATGTGCAAAAAGGAGAGCTTACCATGAGAGTGCATGATCAGAAAGTCACTTTCAATGTGTTCAAGGCAACAAAATATCCGTCAGATTCAGAGGAGTGTTTCAAAGTGGACGTTGTTGATAAGAATGTGAAGAAGGAGATCGAGCAGCTAAAAAAATCAGATCCAGTGGAAAAAGCTTCAAGTGGGATTTCTGGCATTGAGAACGAAGGAAGAAAGGGGCTATTTCAGTTGTTGGATGCAACTCCATGGGAAAGAAGAGTTGACATTCTACATAAGTCTCGTGGGCTAGCTGATTCTAATAATTTTCAGGTGCTTCGTAAGTTGTCAAATGAGGAAGTTTTTGCACTCGGGCTCAAGCCATTACCACCCGAGGAGGGTGACCCTGCTGATGATTGAGGTATTCCTGTGCACTTTCTTTGTTTCTCGCCTTCAATGGGGACATTGAAGAATTTAAGTTTGGGGGTGGGGATTAAAGGTGCATTTGTATTAGTTGTATAATAGATGTGTTGCATGTCATGTTAGGAGCATAATGGAGCATAATGGCATGTTAGTGTAGAGCGTTTTTGTTTTGTTTTTATGTATGCCATATAGGACATTCTGTTTATTGTGATATTTATGTTCATATAGTTGCATTTGCATTGCATAGCATGCATTTTTCATGATCCCTTAGAACGAGCTAATTCTGATTGGTAGATAGATGTCTAATTGGGTGTGGTAATGATGAATAGAGGGTTGATTTATAGTTTCCATGGAATTGACTTGCATGTTACGGAAACAGAATCTTTTCACTAGTCTCATTAGGTGCTTTTGGGCTAGGTTAGGGTCATGCCTGATTGGATGTTTGAGACTTAATCACTTGATTATAATTAGAATTTTCGTTATTCCCTTGATGGCGTAGGAGCAATAAAGTCTAAGTTTGGGGGACACCAAGGATTTCATGCTAGTGTTAATTTTGTTCAATAATGGCTAGGCGTCAAACGGCTAGTAGCCGGCTCATTTTTATATGAGTAGTCTAGGGTTGGAATTGAGAATTCTCGTTCCAGATTGCATACATTAAAAAAAAAAAATGAAAAAAAAGAAAAAAAAATGAAAAAAAAATGAAAAAAGAAAAAAAAGGAAAAAAAGAGTCATGTAAATAAGTTAAATGCAAAATTAACCAGAGTGAGCTCTTTAATACTCGAGTTATTAAGTCTGAGGGGACTTAGTCCTAGTGACCTAAGGCTTTTATAGTCTGGGATCCTGCTGACCTAACACTCGCTACATGGGTATTATTGTATAAGCCTTTTGGGGTCTCACTCATTGCACGGTTAAATAAGCATGCGTAGTATTTATAGTATTTAGTGTCGTAGTAATAAAGCATGAATTCTTGGTTAACTTGAATAAGGATGGTGGTGTTCCTAGGTTATGAAGTGTCTACAGTCTATTCTGTTTATAAACCTGTGATTGTCTTGGCGAAGGATAGGTATGATTTTTGACCTAGTGTTGGGAGCATTTCTGATGAGCATTGCACACACACACGTTTCTGTTCATGTATTGTTAGTATACGGGGGCTTAGTCGAGCTCTATTCGGATTTAGTTGCATTCTATGAGGCAGCTGGTTGCTAGTTGGTTTTGGTCAGTTTAAAGGGGATTGTTGCATTTTCATATAGTTGCATTCATGTAGTTAGTTGCATTGTTAGTTGCATTATTAGATGGATTTTGTGGGTACATTCACTATAGGCCCTCACGAGACCTTACTCGTCCACTAGGGCTGCCTAGGGGTTTAAAGGGCTTGTTGCATATGCCAAATGCAACCGTGATCACCTACGGAAGTGGTACTAGGTAGTTGTAAATATTTTGTTTGTTATGCTTGAGGACAAGCATCGGTTTAAGTTTGGGGGTGTGATAAGTGGGTATTTTATCTACTTAGAACGTTTCCATTTAGCTTAAAACGATGGTTTGTACTTGAGTTGTGGTATTTTTGATCTCTTTTAAGGGTATTGTGCAGGGATATCAATCACAGGTGTTAGAGGAACGAAGCGTAGCAATCGAAGTGCAAAACGGAGTCAAATTCAAGAAAAGGAAAAATGATGTTGCTGGACAGTAGGTACGGCGCCGCGTCGCCGTGTTTGTACTGGGGGACGGCGCCGCATCGCCGTAGGGAAGGTCCTGGCGCCGCATCGCCGAGTTTGTGCTTGAGGACGGCGCCGCGTCGCCGTCTCGTCTGACCCGATTCCTGATTTGTTTTGGGGGATTTAAAAATAAAAAAAAACATTCTTCTATTTACTAGCACCTGGAGGCCCATATAAGGGAAGAAAAGAAAACCCTAGAGGGGGGTGACAGCTTGTTTTTTGTACGTAGTTTTTTTAGCACAACAAAGAAGGAAGAAGATAGTTCCCCATTTTATTCTTGTATTCTTCCTAGTTGTGGATGCTTAACCTTGGTGTATTCTTTAAAAACCTTTGATATTTATCTCAGTCTTTATTCGTTTCTTTCTATCATGTTTCCATTGGAACCCATGATGATGATTAGTTCGATCATGAACTAATTCGTTGTCATGGGGGTTTAGTGGACTTAATCATGAATTCTATGTGTTGAATCTTCTCGATGCCTATAGTGTGATTGATGTGATATCCTATCATGGTTGATTTAATTCGTTATAGGAGAGTAGCTAACTCCTGTAATTGTGTGTTAATTCTTGTTGAAGCGAAAGTGGAAATAAGAGTTTAGAACTTGCCATGTTAGCGTAGGTTTATGCGTGATAATATCATTCGTAATTAGTGTCATAACTCTAATCGTTTTATGACGACTATGTGATCAATTGAATGCTTGCACCTCAACCATTATGTTTTATTCTTTATAGACATATGAAGACTTGGCATAATCGGAAGACTAAATGATTTCTATCTTTATTGTGGATATTGTTTAGGATGGTATTTGTGTAACGGAAGTTGGCTTATATCAGTTTTGTGTGTTCGATCAGGTGTTAATAAATCACATGAACAAGGCTAGGGATTTGGAGACCATAGATGGATTGTTTAAAGAAACTAAATTCCCATGTTTTATTTGCATAAGTAATTCGACATAATTCTCAGTTCAAGTAGTTGATAATTAGTTATAATTCTTAGATAAATTTTAGTGATAACAACAATCCACTTTATTATTTGTTTTAGCATCGGATAATAATCATACATTGGTGAGTGAATTAACTAGACAATACAACAAGTCCCTGTAGGAACGAACCTTATTTGCTATCTGTATTACTTGAGATCACGTGCACTTGCGTGTTGAGTTGGTCGTAACAAGTTTTTTGGCGCCGCTGCCGGGGACGCGGTTTTATTTTGTTTAGTTTCAATATTTGCCATCAGTGGTCATTGAATTTCGGTGACTAGGACGTTTTCATAAAATTTCTTGTTGGTGAATTTCAGGTACTTGTTGAGAGTTTATGCGTACACGAGCTCGTGCACGTAGAGACGAACTAGCACGTACAGAAGAACTAGCTAGGAGAAGACTTGATTTCGGGTTAGAAGACAATCTTGAAGCAAAGGAAGTTATGGCAAATCAAGAACAAGCAGCGAAGGCTTTGAGTGAATTCTCTCAGCCGAAAGTGGAGGACATCCATACTAGTATTGTTCGCCCAGCTATAGGGTCTAACAATTTCGAGCTAAGGCCAAACATCATTCAGATGATTCAGAACACAGTCCAGTTTGGGGGTAGTCCTGCTGAAGATCCCAATGCTCATATTAGGGACTTCCTTGAGATCTGTGACACCTTCAAATTCAACGGAGTTACAGATGACGCAATCAGATTGAGGCTATTTCCCTTCTCTCTTAAGGATAAAGCCAAGAGTTGGTTACATTCTATGCCATCAGGCTCTATTACAACATGGGCAGACTGTGCTCAAAAGTTCTTGACCAAGTATTTCTCCATGGCGAAGACAGCAGCTTACAGGAATGCCATTTCTCAGTTTGCTCAGCATTCCCAGGAATCTTTGGGAGAAGCTTGGGAGAGGTACAAGGAGATATTGGCACGTTGTCCTCATCATGGAATGCGGATTGGATGATAATCAGCAATTTCTATAACGGGTTGGGAGCTCAGTCCCGGCCTATGTTAGATGCAGCTTCTGGAGGTGCGCTATGGGCAAAAAGCTATGAGGATGCTTACAATCTGATTGAAATGATGTCAGCCAATGAGTTTCAGAATCCTACTCAACGCTTGCCACCAGCGAAAGTGGCCGGAGTTCTTGACTTGGATGCAGCTACTGCTATTGCTGCTCAACTCAAAGCGTTGACAATGAAGGTAGATTCCCTTTCTAATCTTGGTACTAACCAGGTTGCTATGGTGTGTGAATTGTGTGCAGGGGCACATGACACAAATATGTGTGCTATCTCAGCTGAATCCGCACAATTTGTTGGTAATTTTCAAAGATCTCAGCAACCAGTGCCAATTTTTTATCATCCCAACAATCGGAATCATCCTAACTTCAGTTGGAGCAACAATCAGGGAGGTGCTCAGCAACCACAAAATCAGCAGTTCAATGTAAGGCCAAGTAATCAGAACTATCAACCACCACCTTATGCTCCAAGGCAACCATTCAATCCACCGGGGTTTCAACCATCTCAAGGAACTTCATTGAATCAGTCTGAGAAGTCGGAATT
The DNA here is from genome assembly GCA_037693485.1 of Kitagawia praeruptora. Lineage (NCBI taxonomy): Eukaryota > Viridiplantae > Streptophyta > Magnoliopsida > Apiales > Apiaceae > Kitagawia > Kitagawia praeruptora. Next base: position 22,466,027 of record CM075350.1, on the reverse strand, counting down.
GGAAGAGCTTCGGATGATGTATAAGAGTCAGGCAGTGTCATTGAAAACTTTAGAGAATCAAATTGGCCAGCTAGCCAATGCTTTGTTGAACCGTCAACCAGGAACGCTTCCGAGTGGCACAGAGGTGAATCCAGGCAAGAAAGATCAAAAGGAACAGGTTCAGGCAATAACATTACGATCAGGAAGAAGTCTACAAGGTCAGAACGAAGAAAAAGCAACCGAGGAAAAAAATGAAAATTCTGAGCAGACCATACGGCGCCGCGGCGCCGCCCCACAGTACAAAATCGGCGACGCGTCGCCGTGCTCTCTGGAGGAAAAACCTGAATTTTCAGTTGAGGTCGAATCTGGTTCTGATTTGCTTCCTAATGCTACTCCTTCAACTCCTATCATTCACAAGAGTGTTAATTCCCAAAAAGAAGTAGAAGATAAGGTGTTTCCACCTCCTCCATTCCCAAAACGAATTCAAAGGCAAAAGTTAGACAAGCAATTCGCTAAGTTCTTGGATGTATTCAAGAAGCTGCAGATTAACATACCATTTGCTGAAGCACTTGAACAAATGCCAAGTTATGCCAGGTTCATGAAGGGCATACTTTCGAGGAAATTGAAACTCGAGGATTTAGAGACCGTCGCTTTGACGGAGGAGTGTAGTGCTGTCTTGCAACAAAAGTTGCCACCTAAGCTGAAGGATCCGGGGAGCTTCACCATACCTTGCACTATTGGCAAACAACTTTTCAGCAAGTGCTTATGTGATTTGGGAGCTAGCATTAATCTGATGCCGATGTCTGTTTTTAAGCAACTTGGGTTACCTGATCCGAAACCTGTTAATATGACCTTGCAGTTGGCAGATAGGTCGATCACATATCCTAGGGGTATAGTGGAGGATGTATTGGTGAAGGTGGATAAGCTGATTTTTCCGGTTGATTTTGTTATACTGGACTTTGAGGAGGATAAGAGGATTCCTATCATCTTGGAAGGCCATTTCTAGCTACGGGCCGAACTCTGATTGATGTGCAAAAAGGAGAGCTTACCATGAGAGTGCATGATCAGAAAGTCACTTTCAATGTGTTCAAGGCAACAAAATATCCGTCAGATTCAGAGGAGTGTTTCAAAGTGGACGTTGTTGATAAGAATGTGAAGAAGGAGATCGAGCAGCTAAAAAAATCAGATCCAGTGGAAAAAGCTTCAAGTGGGATTTCTGGCATTGAGAACGAAGGAAGAAAGGGGCTATTTCAGTTGTTGGATGCAACTCCATGGGAAAGAAGAGTTGACATTCTACATAAGTCTCGTGGGCTAGCTGATTCTAATAATTTTCAGGTGCTTCGTAAGTTGTCAAATGAGGAAGTTTTTGCACTCGGGCTCAAGCCATTACCACCCGAGGAGGGTGACCCTGCTGATGATTGAGGTATTCCTGTGCACTTTCTTTGTTTCTCGCCTTCAATGGGGACATTGAAGAATTTAAGTTTGGGGGTGGGGATTAAAGGTGCATTTGTATTAGTTGTATAATAGATGTGTTGCATGTCATGTTAGGAGCATAATGGAGCATAATGGCATGTTAGTGTAGAGCGTTTTTGTTTTGTTTTTATGTATGCCATATAGGACATTCTGTTTATTGTGATATTTATGTTCATATAGTTGCATTTGCATTGCATAGCATGCATTTTTCATGATCCCTTAGAACGAGCTAATTCTGATTGGTAGATAGATGTCTAATTGGGTGTGGTAATGATGAATAGAGGGTTGATTTATAGTTTCCATGGAATTGACTTGCATGTTACGGAAACAGAATCTTTTCACTAGTCTCATTAGGTGCTTTTGGGCTAGGTTAGGGTCATGCCTGATTGGATGTTTGAGACTTAATCACTTGATTATAATTAGAATTTTCGTTATTCCCTTGATGGCGTAGGAGCAATAAAGTCTAAGTTTGGGGGACACCAAGGATTTCATGCTAGTGTTAATTTTGTTCAATAATGGCTAGGCGTCAAACGGCTAGTAGCCGGCTCATTTTTATATGAGTAGTCTAGGGTTGGAATTGAGAATTCTCGTTCCAGATTGCATACATTAAAAAAAAAAATGAAAAAAAAGAAAAAAAAATGAAAAAAAATGAAAAAAGAAAAAAAAGGAAAAAAAGAGTCATGTAAATAAGTTAAATGCAAAATTAACCAGAGTGAGCTCTTTAATACTCGAGTTATTAAGTCTGAGGGGACTTAGTCCTAGTGACCTAAGGCTTTTATAGTCTGGGATCCTGCTGACCTAACACTCGCTACATGGGTATTATTGTATAAGCCTTTTGGGGTCTCACTCATTGCACGGTTAAATAAGCATGCGTAGTATTTATAGTATTTAGTGTCGTAGTAATAAAGCATGAATTCTTGGTTAACTTGAATAAGGATGGTGGTGTTCCTAGGTTATGAAGTGTCTACAGTCTATTCTGTTTATAAACCTGTGATTGTCTTGGCGAAGGATAGGTATGATTTTTGACCTAGTGTTGGGAGCATTTCTGATGAGCATTGCACACACACACGTTTCTGTTCATGTATTGTTAGTATACGGGGGCTTAGTCGAGCTCTATTCGGATTTAGTTGCATTCTATGAGGCAGCTGGTTGCTAGTTGGTTTTGGTCAGTTTAAAGGGGATTGTTGCATTTTCATATAGTTGCATTCATGTAGTTAGTTGCATTGTTAGTTGCATTATTAGATGGATTTTGTGGGTACATTCACTATAGGCCCTCACGAGACCTTACTCGTCCACTAGGGCTGCCTAGGGGTTTAAAGGGCTTGTTGCATATGCCAAATGCAACCGTGATCACCTACGGAAGTGGTACTAGGTAGTTGTAAATATTTTGTTTGTTATGCTTGAGGACAAGCATCGGTTTAAGTTTGGGGGTGTGATAAGTGGGTATTTTATCTACTTAGAACGTTTCCATTTAGCTTAAAACGATGGTTTGTACTTGAGTTGTGGTATTTTTGATCTCTTTTAAGGGTATTGTGCAGGGATATCAATCACAGGTGTTAGAGGAACGAAGCGTAGCAATCGAAGTGCAAAACGGAGTCAAATTCAAGAAAAGGAAAAATGATGTTGCTGGACAGTAGGTACGGCGCCGCGTCGCCGTGTTTGTACTGGGGGACGGCGCCGCATCGCCGTAGGGAAGGTCCTGGCGCCACATCGCCGAGTTTGTGCTTGAGGACGGCGCCGCGTCGCCGTCTCGTCTGACCCGATTCCTGATTTGTTTTGGGGGATTTAAAAATAAAAAAAAACATTCTTCTATTTACTAGCACCTGGAGGCCCATATAAGGGAAGAAAAGAAAACCCTAGAGGGGGGTGACAGCTTGTTTTTTGTACGTAGTTTTTTTAGCACAACAAAGAAGGAAGAAGATAGTTCCCCATTTTATTCTTGTATTCTTCCTAGTTGTGGATGCTTAACCTTGGTGTATTCTTTAAAAACCTTTGATATTTATCTCAGTCTTTATTCGTTTCTTTCTATCATGTTTCCATTGGAACCCATGATGATGATTAGTTCGATCATGAACTAATTCGTTGTCATGGGGGTTTAGTGGACTTAATCATGAATTCTATGTGTTGAATCTTCTCGATGCCTATAGTGTGATTGATGTGATATCCTATCATGGTTGATTTAATTCGTTATAGGAGAGTAGCTAACTCCTGTAATTGTGTGTTAATTCTTGTTGAAGCGAAAGTGGAAATAAGAGTTTAGAACTTGCCATGTTAGCGTAGGTTTATGCGTGATAATATCATTCGTAATTAGTGTCATAACTCTAATCGTTTTATGACGACTATGTGATCAATTGAATGCTTGCACCTCAACCATTATGTTTTATTCTTTATAGACATATGAAGACTTGGCATAATCGGAAGACTAAATGATTTCTATCTTTATTGTGGATATTGTTTAGGATGGTATTTGTGTAACGGAAGTTGGCTTATATCAGTTTTGTGTGTTCGATCAGGTGTTAATAAATCACATGAACAAGGCTAGGGATTTGGAGACCATAGATGGATTGTTTAAAGAAACTAAATTCCCATGTTTTATTTGCATAAGTAATTCGACATAATTCTCAGTTCAAGTAGTTGATAATTAGTTATAATTCTTAGATAAATTTTAGTGATAACAACAATCCACTTTATTATTTGTTTTAGCATCGGATAATAATCATACATTGGTGAGTGAATTAACTAGACAATACAACAAGTCCCTGTAGGAACGAACCTTATTTGCTATCTGTATTACTTGAGATCACGTGCACTTGCGTGTTGAGTTGGTCGTAACAAGCCATAAAAAACTTATGCAAGTCGGGGATCAACGATAGGGTATAAGGGGTTAGACTTATAGCAACCTGGTTAGTACCAAGATTAGAAAGGGAATCTACCTTCATTGTCAACGCTTTGAGTTGAGCAGCAATAGCAGTAGCTGCATCCAAGTCAAGAACTCCGGCCACTTTCGCTGGTGGCAAGCGTTGAGTAGGATTCTGAAACTCATTGGCTGACATCATTTCAATCAGATTGTAAGCATCCTCATAGCTTTTTGCCCATAGCGCACCTCCAGAAGCTGCATCTAACATAGGCCGGGACTGAGCTCCCAACCCGTTATAGAAATTGCTGATTATCATCCAATCCGGCATTCCATGATGAGGACAACGTGCCAATATCTCCTTGTACCTCTCCCAAGCTTCTCCCAAAGATTCCTGGGAATGCTGAGCAAACTGAGAAATGGCATTCCTGTAAGCTGCTGTCTTCGCCATGGAGAAATACTTGGTCAAGAACTTTTGAGCACAGTCTGCCCATGTTGTAATAGAGCCTGATGGCATAGAATGTAACCAACTCTTGGCTTTATCCTTAAGAGAGAAGGGAAATAGCCTCAATCTGATTGCGTCATCTGTAACTCCGTTGAATTTGAAGGTGTCACAGATCTCAAGGAAGTCCCTAATATGAGCATTGGGATCTTCAGCAGGACTACCCCCAAACTGGACTGTGTTCTGAATCATCTGAATGATGTTTGGCCTTAGCTCGAAATTGTTAGACCCTATAGCTGGGCGAACAATACTAGTATGGATGTCCTCCACTTTCGGCTGAGAGAATTCACTCAAAGCCTTCGCTGCTTGTTCTTGATTTGCCATAACTTCCTTTGCTTCAAGATTGTCTTCTAACCCGAAATCAAGTCTTCTCCTAGCTAGTTCTTCTGTACGTGCTAGTTCGTCTCTACGTGCACGAGCTCGTGTACGCATAAACTCTCAACAAGTACTTGAAATTCACCAACAAGAAATTTTATGAAAACGTCCTAGTCACCGAAATTCAATGACCACTGATGGCAAATATTGAAACTAAACAAAATAAAACCGCGTCCCCGGCAGCGGCGCCAAAAACTTGTTACGACCAACTCAACACGCAAGTGCACGTGATCTCAAGTAATACAGATAGCAAATAAGGTTCGTTCCTACAGGGACTTGTTGTATTGTCTAGTTAATTCACTCACCAATGTATGATTATTATCCGATGCTAAAACAAATAATAAAGTGGATTGTTGTTATCACTAAAATTTATCTAAGAATTATAACTAATTATCAACTACTTGAACTGAGAATTATGTCGAATTACTTATGCAAATAAAACATGGGAATTTAGTTTCTTTAAACAATCCATCTATGGTCTCCAAATCCCTAGCCTTGTTCATGTGATTTATTAACACCTGATCGAACACACAAAACTGATATAAGCCAACTTCCGTTACACAAATACCATCCTAAACAATATCCACAATAAAGATAGAAATCATTTAGTCTTCCGATTATGCCAAGTCTTCATATGTCTATAAAGAATACAACATAATGGTTGAGGTGCAAGCATTCAATTGATCACATAGTCGTCATAAAACGATTAGAGTTATGACACTAATTACGAATGATATTATCACGCATAAACCTACGCTAACATGGCAAGTTCTAAACTCTTATTTCCACTTTCGCTTCAACAAGAATTAACACACAATTACAGGAGTTAGCTACTCTCCTATAACGAATTAAATCAACCATGATAGGATATCACATCAATCACACTATAGGCATCGAGAAGATTCAACACATAGAATTCATGATTAAGTCCACTAAACCCCCATGACAACGAATTAGTTCATGATCGAACTAATCATCATCATGGGTTCCAATGGAAACATGATAGAAAGAAACGAATAAAGACTGAGATAAATATCAAAGGTTTTTAAAGAATACACCAAGGTTAAGCATCCACAACTAGGAAGAATACAAGAATAAAATGGGGAACTATCTTCTTCCTTCTTTGTTGTGCTAAAAAAACTACGTACAAAAAACAAGCTGTCACCCCCCTCTAGGGTTTTCTTTTCTTCCCTTATATGGGCCTCCAGGTGCTAGTAAATAGAAGAATGTTTTTTTTTATTTTTAAATCCCCCAAAACAAATCAGGAATCGGGTCAGACGAGACGGCGACGCGGCGCCGTCCTCAAGCACAAACTCGGCGATGCGGCGCCAGGACCTTCCCTACGGCGATGCGGCGCCGTCCCCCAGTACAAACACGGCGACGCGGCGCCGTACCTACTGTCCAGCAACATCATTTTTCCTTTTCTTGAATTTGACTCCGTTTTGCACTTCGATTGCTACGCTTCGTTCCTCTAACACCTGTGATTGATATCCCTGCACAATACCCTTAAAAGAGATCAAAAATACCACAACTCAAGTACAAACCATCGTTTTAAGCTAAATGGAAACGTTCTAAGTAGATAAAATACCCACTTATCACACCCCCAAACTTAAACCGATGCTTGTCCTCAAGCATAACAAACAAAATATTTACAACTACCTAGTACCACTTCCGTAGGTGATCACGGTTGCATTTGGCATATGCAACAAGCCCTTTAAACCCCTAGGCAGCCCTAGTGGACGAGTAAGGTCTCGTGAGGGCCTATAGTGAATGTACCCACAAAATCCATCTAATAATGCAACTAACAATGCAACTAACTACATGAATGCAACTATATGAAAATGCAACAATCCCCTTTAAACTGACCAAAACCAACTAGCAACCAGCTGCCTCATAGAATGCAACTAAATCCGAATAGAGCTCGACTAAGCCCCCGTATACTAACAATACATGAACAGAAACGTGTGTGTGTGCAATGCTCATCAGAAATGCTCCCAACACTAGGTCAAAAATCATACCTATCCTTCGCCAAGACAATCACAGGTTTATAAACAGAATAGACTGTAGACACTTCATAACCTAGGAACACCACCATCCTTATTCAAGTTAACCAAGAATTCATGCTTTATTACTACGACACTAAATACTATAAATACTACGCATGCTTATTTAACCGTGCAATGAGTGAGACCCCAAAAGGCTTATACAATAATACCCATGTAGCGAGTGTTAGGTCAGCAGGATCCCAGACTATAAAAGCCTTAGGTCACTAGGACTAAGTCCCCTCAGACTTAATAACTCGAGTATTAAAGAGCTCACTCTGGTTAATTTTGCATTTAACTTATTTACATGACTCTTTTTTTCCTTTTTTTTCTTTTTTCATTTTTTTTTCATTTTTTTTTCTTTTTTTTCATTTTTTTTTTAATGTATGCAATCTGGAACGAGAATTCTCAATTCCAACCCTAGACTACTCATATAAAAATGAGCCGGCTACTAGCCGTTTGACGCCTAGCCATTATTGAACAAAATTAACACTAGCATGAAATCCTTGGTGTCCCCCAAACTTAGACTTTATTGCTCCTACGCCATCAAGGGAATAACGAAAATTCTAATTATAATCAAGTGATTAAGTCTCAAAATCCAATCAGGCATGACCCTAACCTAGCCCAAAAGCACCTAATGAGACTAGTGAAAAGATTCTGTTTCCGTAACATGCAAGTCAATTCCATGGAAACTATAAATCAACCCTCTATTCATCATTACCACACCCAATTAGACATCTATCTACCAATCAGAATTAGCTCGTTCTAAGGGATCATGAAAAATGCATGCTATGCAATGCAAATGCAACTATATGAACATAAATATCACAATAAACAGAATGTCCTATATGGCATACATAAAAACAAAACAAAAACGCTCTACACTAACATGCCATTATGCTCCTAACATGACATGCAACACATCTATTATACAACTAATACAAATGCACCTTTAATCCCCACCCCCAAACTTAAATTCTTCAATGTCCCCATTGAAGGCGAGAAACAAAGAAAGTGCACAGGAATACCTCAATCATCAGCAGGGTCACCCTCCTCGGGTGGTAATGGCTTGAGCCCGAGTGCAAAAACTTCCTCATTTGACAACATACGAAGCACCTGAAAATTATTAGAATCAGCTAGCCCACGAGACTTATGTAGAATGTCAACTCTTCTTTCCCATGGAGTTGCATCCAACAACTGAAATAGCCCCTTTCTTCCTTCGTTCTCAATGCCAGAAATCCCACTTGAATCTTTTTCCACTGGATCTGATTTTTTTAGCTGCTCGATCTCCTTCTTCACATTCTTATCAACAACGTCCACTTTGAAACACTCCTCTGAATCTGACGGATATTTTGTTGCCTTGAACACATTGAAAGTGACTTTCTGATCATGCACTCTCATGGTAAGCTCTCCTTTTTGCACATCAATCAGAGTTCGGCCCGTAGCTAGAAATGGCCTTCCCAAGATGATAGGAATCCTCTTATCCTCCTCAAAGTCCAGTATAACAAAATCAACCGGAAAAATCAGCTTATCCACCTTCACCAATACATCCTCCACTATACCCCTAGGATATGTGATCGACCTATCTGCCAACTGCAAGGTCATATTAACAGGTTTCGGATCAGGTAACCCAAGTTGCTTAAAAACAGACATCGGCATCAGATTAATGCTAGCTCCCAAATCACATAAGCACTTGCTGAAAAGTTGTTTGCCAATAGTGCAAGGTATGGTGAAGCTCCCCGGATCCTTCAGCTTAGGTGGCAACTTTTGTTGCAAGACAGCACTACACTCCTCCGTCAAAGCGACGGTCTCTAAATCCTCGAGTTTCAATTTCCTCGAAAGTATGCCCTTCATGAACCTGGCATAACTTGGCATTTGTTCAAGTGCTTCAGCAAATGGTATGTTAATCTGCAGCTTCTTGAATACATCCAAGAACTTAGCGAATTGCTTGTCTAACTTTTGCCTTTGAATTCGTTTTGGGAATGGAGGAGGTGGAAACACCTTATCTTCTACTTCTTTTTGGGAATTAACACTCTTGTGAATGATAGGAGTTGAAGGAGTAGCATTAGGAAGCAAATCAGAACCAGATTCGACCTCAACTGAAAATTCAGGTTTTTCCTCCAGAGAGCACGGCGACGCGTCGCCGATTTTGTACTGTGGGGCGGCGCCGCGGCGCCGTATGGTCTGCTCAGAATTTTCATTTTTTTCCTCGGTTGCTTTTTCTTCGTTCTGACCTTGTAGACTTCTTCCTGATCGTAATGTTATTGCCTGAACCTGTTCCTTTTGATCTTTCTTGCCTGGATTCACCTCTGTGCCACTCGGAAGCGTTCCTGGTTGACGGTTCAACAAAGCATTGGCTAGCTGGCCAATTTGATTCTCTAAAGTTTTCAATGACACTGCCTGACTCTTATACATCATCCGAAGCTCTTCCAATTCCGACTTCTCAGACTGATTCAATGAAGTTCCTTGAGATGGTTGAAACCCCGGTGGATTGAATGGTTGCCTTGGAGCATAAGGTGGTGGTTGATAGTTCTGATTACTTGGCCTTACATTGAACTGCTGATTTTGTGGTTGCTGAGCACCTCCCTGATTGTTGCTCCAACTGAAGTTAGGATGATTCCGATTGTTGGGATGATAAAAAATTGGCACTGGTTGCTGAGATCTTTGAAAATTACCAACAAATTGTGCGGATTCAGCTGAGATAGCACACATATTTGTGTCATGTGCCCCTGCACACAATTCACACACCATAGCAACCTGGTTAGTACCAAGATTAGAAAGGGAATCTACCTTCATTGTCAACGCTTTGAGTTGAGCAGCAATAGCAGTAGCTGCATCCAAGTCAAGAACTCCGGCCACTTTCGCTGGTGGCAAGCGTTGAGTAGGATTCTGAAACTCATTGGCTGACATCATTTCAATCAGATTGTAAGCATCCTCATAGCTTTTTGCCCATAGCGCACCTCCAGAAGCTGCATCTAACATAGGCCGGGACTGAGCTCCCAACCCGTTATAGAAATTGGTTATTCGTATAGGGTTATTTTCAGGTTATCGTCTTGGGTTATTTGATAAGTGGGACGTGTTTATACTTGACCAACCTGTTTAGTGCTTATACCCTATTTACACTACGCATGTTTATTTACGGCCGCCGCCGATTTAATAACCCACTTGATAGGTATTTGTTGTATTCAGACTCAGGAGGTATTTAAAAAAAAAAAAAAAAAAAAAAAAAAAATGCAAAAATTTTTTAACAGAGAACAGGGCGCCGCGTCGCCGTTCCTCAGTACAAACCTGGCGCCGCGTCGCCGAGGTCTCTGCCCAGAAAAAAAAAAGGGGCCGGTTGAAAAAAAAAAAAGAGTATTGATGTTGTAATTGTTTGTATATATATTTATACCCATTCCCAACCCCATTTACCTTAACCCATCTATTATCCAAATCCCTAACCCTAAAATTCTCCTATCTATACACTTATACACCTCCACCTATACATACAAATTCCTTACAAATCTCAAACCCTATAAACACTCTAAATACATCCTCCATTCAATTTAATGGCATCCAAGCGACAAAGAGTGGTAATTGGTGGCGGTGAGGGTGCTAGTGGAAGTGCGGGTGGTGGTAGAAATCCACCTTCTTCTTCTCCATCTTTTGGGGGTGGCAATGGTGGGCCTCAATTTATCTCGGATGAGGCTAGTGAGAGGTATATTGAATTATTGGAGTGTCCTATTGCCCGTGAGAGGGGTCTTTTGCCTACTATGAATGATGGGAGGATGTTGGATAATATTCAAGAGAGAGGGTGGGAGCGCGTTTGCGAGATTCCGGAACCTGTTCCGATGTCTGTGGTTCGCGAGTTTTATGCGAATGCTAGTGTGGACAAGAATGGTATTAGCCGGGTTCGTGGAGTTCGGGTGGATTATCGGCCGAGGGCTATTCGTCGTGTTCTCGAGCTTCCGGGTATTGATAAGACTCGAGAGGATTGGTCGGGGAAGACTCGTGATGGTGTGGATCTTCAGATGATTATTCAGCAGTTATGTGTTCCTGGTACTGAATGGAAGTTGAGTAGGGGCACTACTGAGCCCACTACGTTTGTATCGAAGGCCTTGAATCAATATGGGCGTACTTGGCACTCGTTCATCTGTGCCAACCTCATTCCTACTAGGCATTCGAGTGAGGTGACGGTTGAGCGGGCTATTTTGTTGTATGCTATATGCAGTAAAGAGTTCGTGGATGTGGCTAGTTTGATCCATCAGGGTATTCTACGGTTTATGCAAGGGAGTTCTACTGCGGCGATGCCTTATGGTTCGGTCATTGCTAGGTTGGCTAGTTTTCATGGTGCTGTTTGGTCAGAGGCGGAGGCGGTGCAGCAGCCACAGGCAGTGCTAGATCATCAGAGTATAGAGCGGCTGGCTGTGTGGGATGGTGGTTATGCCGATGATTGGGGCCTTGGGTATGTAGCGCTGCAGCAGCAGCCGGAGCAGCAGCACGAGGAGCCTAGAGATTTTATTGATCAGAGGCAGTATAGGCGTATGATGAGGCGTATTGACGCAGTGCACGATGTGCAGGTGGGTTTTGCAGCAGATTTTAGTCAGTTTGCACAGGCTTTGAGCACAGCTTTTCGTGCTAGTGGAGTGGACGTGACTTTTCCGCCGTTTGGAGCAGGAGCTGGCGCTGTCTATCCGCCACCGGATACTCCCGATGGGAGTGCTTCGGACGACGAGTAGGTATGCCTTGCACTCTTTTGATTCTTACCTTCAATGTGGACATTGCAATTTTTAAGTTTGGGGGTGGGGATTAAAGGTGCATTTGTATTAGTTGTATAATAGATGTGTTGCATATCATGTTAGGAGCATAATTGCATGTTAGTGTAGAGCATTTTTGTTCTGTTTTTATGTATGTCATATAGGACATTTTGTTTATTGTGATATTTATGTTCATATAGTTGCATTTGCATTGCATAGCATGCATTTTTCATGATCCCTTAGAACGAGCTAATTCTGATTGGTAGATAGATGTCTAATTGGGTGTGGTAATGATGAATAGAGGGTTGATTTATAGTTCCCATGGAATTGACTTGCATGTTACGGAAACAGAATCTTTTCACTAGTCTCATTAGGTGCTTTTGGGCTAGGTTAGGGTCATGCCTGTTTGGATGTTTGAGACTTAATCACTTGATTATAATTAGAATTTTCGTTATTCCCTTGATGGTGTAGGAGCAATAAAGTCTAAGTTTGGGGGACACCAAGGATTTCATGCTAGTTGTTAATATTTGTCAATAATGGCTAGGCGTCAAACGGCTAGTAGCCGGCTCATTTTTATATGAGTAGTCTAGGGTTGGAATTGAGAATTCTCGTTCCAGATTGCATACATTAAAAAAAAAAAATGAAAAAAACAAGAAAAAAAAGTGAAAAAAAAAAAATGAAAGAAAAAGAAAAAAAAAAGAGTCATGTAAATAAGTTAAATGCAAAATTAACCAGAGTGAGCTCTTTAATACTCGAGTTATTAAGTCTGAGGGGACTTAGTCCTAGTGACCTAAGGCTTTTATAGTCTGGGATCCTGCTGACCTAACACTCGCTACATGGGTATTATTGTATAAGCCTTTTGGGGTCTCACTCATTGCACGGTTAAATAAGCATGCGTAGTATTTATAGTATTTAGTGTCGTAGTAATAAAGCATGAATTCTTGGTTAACTTGAATAAGGATGGTGGTGTTCCTAGGTTATGAAGTGTCTACAGTCTATTCTGTTTATAAACCTGTGATTGTCTTGGCGAAGGATAGGTATGATTTTTGACCTAGTGTTGGGAGCATTTCTGATGAGCATTGCACACACACACGTTTCTGTTCATGTATTGTTAGTGTACGGGGGCTTAGTCGAGCTCTATTCGGATTTAGTTGCATTCTATGAGGCAGCTGGTTGCTAGTTGGTTTTGGTCAGTTTAAAGGGGATTGTTGCATTTTCATATAGTTGCATTCATGTAGTTAGTTGCATTGTTAGTTGCATTATTAGATGGATTTTGTGGGTACATTCACTATAGGCCCTCACGAGACCTTACTCGTCCACTAGGGCTGCCTAGGGGTTTAAAGGGCTTGTTGCATATGCTAAATGCAACCGTGATCACCTACGGAAGTGGTACTAGGTAGTTGTAAATATTTTGTTTGTTATGCTTGAGGACAAGCATCGGTTTAAGTTTGGGGGTGTGATAAGTGGGTATTTTATCTACTTAGAACGTTTCCATTTGGCTTAAAACGATGGTTTGTACTTGAGTTGTGGTATTTTTGATCTCTTTTAAGGGTATTGTGCAGGGAAATCAATCACAGGTGTTAGAGGAACGAAGCGTAGCAATCGAAGTGCAAAACGGAGTCAAATTCAAGAAAAGGAAAAATGATGTTGCTGGACAGTAGGTACGGCGCCGCGTCGCCGTGTTTGTACTGGGGGACGGCGCCGCATCGCCGTAGGGAAGGTCCTGGCGCCGCATCGCCGAGTTTGTGCTTGAGGACGGCGCCGCGTCGCCGTCTCGTCTGACCCGATTCCTGATTTGTTTTGGGGGATTTAAAAATAAAAAAAAAACATTCTTCTATTTTACTAGCACCTGGAGGCCCATATAAGGGAAGAAAAGAAAACCCTAGAGGGGGGTGACAGCTTGTTTTTTGTACGTAGTTTTTTTAGCACAACAAAGAAGGAAGAAGATAGTTCCCAATTTTATTCTTGTATTCTTCCTAGTTGTGGATGCTTAACCTTGGTGTATTCTTTAAAAACCTTTGATATTTATCTCAGTCTTTATTCGTTTCTTTCTATCATGTTTCCATTGGAACCCATGATGATGATTAGTTCGATCATGAACTAATTCGTTGTCATGGGGGTTTAGTGGACTTAATCATGAATTCTATGTGTTGAATCTACTCGATGCCTATAGTGTGATTGATGTGATATCCTATCATGGTTGATTTAATTCGTTATAGGAGAGTAGCTAACTCCTGTAATTGTGTGTTAATTCTTGTTGAAGCGAAAGTGGAAATAAGAGTTTAGAACTTGCCATGTTAGCGTAGGTTTATGCGTGATAATATCATTCGTAATTAGTGTCATAACTCTAATCGTTTTATGACGACTATGTGATCAATTGAATGCTTGCACCTCAACCATTATGTTTTATTCTTTATAGACATATGAAGACTTGGCATAATCGGAAGACTAAATGATTTCTATCTTTATTGTGGATATTGTTTAGGATGGTATTTGTGTAACGGAAGTTGGCTTATATCAGTTTTGTGTGTTCGATCAGGTGTTAATAAATCACATGAACAAGGCTAGGGATTTGGAGACCATAGATGGATTGTTTAAAGAAACTAAATTCCCATGTTTTATTTGCATAAGTAATTCAACATAAATTTCAGTTCAAGCAGTTGATAATTAGTTATAATTCTTAGATAAATTTTAGTGATAATAACAATCCACTTATTTATTTGTTTTAGCATCGGAAACAATCATACATTGGTGAGTGAGTTAGCTAGACAATACAACGAGTCCGTGTAGGAACGAACCTTATTTGCTATCTGTATTACTTGAGATCACGTGCACTTGCGTGTTGAGTTGGTCATAACAAGTTTTTGAGACCCTAAATAACAAGTTACTAATTTATTCTCGAAATTCTGAGAATGACCCTATATGTCTTCGGTTGCATTTGGCATATGCAACAAGCCCTTTAAACCCCTAGGCAGCCCTAGTGGACGAGTAAGGTCTCGTGAGGGCCTATAGTGAATGTACCCACAAAATCCATCTAATAATGCAACTAACAATGCAACTAACTACATGAATGCAACTATATGAAAATGCAACAATCCCCTTTAAACTGACCAAAACCAACTAGCAACCAGCTGCCTCATAGAATGCAACTAAATCCGAATAGAGCTCGACTAAGCCCCCGTATACTAACAATACATGAACAGAAACGTGTGTGTGTGCAATGCTCATCAGAAATGCTCCCAACACTAGGTCAAAAATCATACCTATCCTTCGCCAAGACAATCACAGGTTTATAAACAGAATAGACTGTAGACACTTCATAACCTAGGAACACCACCATCCTTATTCAAGTTAACCAAGAATTCATGCTTTATTACTACGACACTAAATACTATAAATACTACGCATGCTTATTTAACCGTGCAATGAGTGAGACCCCAAAAGGCTTATACAATAATACCCATGTAGCGAGTGTTAGGTCAGCAGGATCCCAGACTATAAAAGCCTTAGGTCACTAGGACTAAGTCCCCTCAGACTTAATAACTCGAGTATTAAAGAGCTCACTCTGGTTAATTTTGCATTTAACTTATTTACATGACTCTTTTTTTCCTTTTTTTTCTTTTTTCATTTTTTTTCATTTTTTTTTCTTTTTTTTCATTTTTTTTTTAATGTATGCAATCTGGAACGAGAATTCTCAATTCCAACCCTAGACTACTCATATAAAAATGAGCCGGCTACTAGCCGTTTGACGCCTAGCCATTATTGAACAAAATTAACACTAGCATGAAATCCTTGGTGTCCCCCAAACTTAGACTTTATTGCTCCTACGCCATCAAGGGAATAACGAAAATTCTAATTATAATCAAGTGATTAAGTCTCAAACATCCAATCAGGCATGACCCTAACCTAGCCCAAAAGCACCTAATGAGACTAGTGAAAAGATTCTGTTTCCGTAACATGCAAGTCAATTCCATGGAAACTATAAATCAACCCTCTATTCATCATTACCACACCCAATTAGACATCTATCTACCAATCAGAATTAGCTCGTTCTAAGGGATCATGAAAAATGCATGCTATGCAATGCAAATGCAACTATATGAACATAAATATCACAATAAACAGAATGTCCTATATGGCATACATAAAAACAAAACAAAAACGCTCTACACTAACATGCCATTATGCTCCATTATGCTCCTAACATGACATGCAACACATCTATTATACAACTAATACAAATGCACCTTTAATCCCCACCCCCAAACTTAAATTCTTCAATGTCCCCATTGAAGGCGAGAAACAAAGAAAGTGCACAGGAATACCTCAATCATCAGCAGGGTCACCCTCCTCGGGTGGTAATGGCTTGAGCCCGAGTGCAAAAACTTCCTCATTTGACAACTTACGAAGCACCTGAAAATTATTAGAATCAGCTAGCCCACGAGACTTATGTAGAATGTCAACTCTTCTTTCCCATGGAGTTGCATCCAACAACTGAAATAGCCCCTTTCTTCCTTCGTTCTCAATGCCAGAAATCCCACTTGAAGCTTTTTCCACTGGATCTGATTTTTTTAGCTGCTCGATCTCCTTCTTCACATTCTTATCAACAACGTCCACTTTGAAACACTCCTCTGAATCTGACGGATATTTTGTTGCCTTGAACACATTGAAAGTGACTTTCTGATCATGCACTCTCATGGTAAGCTCTCCTTTTTGCACATCAATCAGAGTTCGGCCCGTAGCTAGAAATGGCCTTCCCAAGATGATAGGAATCCTCTTATCCTCCTCAAAGTCCAGTATAACAAAATCAACCGGAAAAATCAGCTTATCCACCTTCACCAATACATCCTCCACTATACCCCTAGGATATGTGATCGACCTATCTGCCAACTGCAAGGTCATATTAACAGGTTTCGGATCAGGTAACCCAAGTTGCTTAAAAACAGACATCGGCATCAGATTAATGCTAGCTCCCAAATCACATAAGCACTTGCTGAAAAGTTGTTTGCCAATAGTGCAAGGTATGGTGAAGCTCCCCGGATCCTTCAGCTTAGGTGGCAACTTTTGTTGCAAGACAGCACTACACTCCTCCGTCAAAGCGACGGTCTCTAAATCCTCGAGTTTCAATTTCCTCGAAAGTATGCCCTTCATGAACCTGGCATAACTTGGCATTTGTTCAAGTGCTTCAGCAAATGGTATGTTAATCTGCAGCTTCTTGAATACATCCAAGAACTTAGCGAACTGCTTGTCTAACTTTTGCCTTTGAATTCGTTTTGGGAATGGAGGAGGTGGAAACACCTTATCTTCTACTTCTTTTTGGGAATTAACACTCTTGTGAATGATAGGAGTTGAAGGAGTAGCATTAGGAAGCAAATCAGAACCAGATTCGACCTCAACTGAAAATTCAGGTTTTTTCTCCAGAGAGCACGGCGACGCGTCGCCGATTTTGTACTGTGGGGCGGCGCCGCGGCGCCGTATGGTCTGCCCAGAATTTTCATTTTTTTCCTCGGTTGCTTTTTCTTCGTTCTGACCTTGTAGACTTCTTCCTGATCGTAATGTTATTGCCTGAACCTGTTCCTTTTGATCTTTCTTGCCTGGATTTACCTCTGTGTCACTCGGAAGCGTTCCTGGTTGACGGTTCAACAAAGCATTGGCTAGCTGGCCAATTTGATTCTCTAGAGTTTTCAATGACACTGCCTGACTCTTATAAATCATTCGAAGCTCTTCCAATTCCGACTTCTCAGACTGATTCAATGAAGTTCCTTGAGATGGTTGAAACCCCGGTGGATTGAATGGTTGCCTTGGAGCATAAGGTGGTGGTTGATAGTTCTGATTACTTGGCCTTGCATTGAACTGCTGATTATGTGGTTGCTGAGCACCTCCCTGATTGTTGCTCCAACTGAAGTTAGGATGATTCCGATTGTTGGGATGATAAAATTGTGGCACTGGTTGCTGAGATCTTTGATAATTTCCAACAAATTGTGCGGATTCAGCTGAGATAGCACACATATTTGTGTCATGTGCCCCTGCACACAATTCACACACCATAGCAACCTGGTTAGTACCAAGATTAGAAAGGGAATCTACCTTCATTGTCAACGCTTTGAGTTGAGCAGCAATAGCAGTAGCTGCATCCAAGTCAAGAACTCCGGCCACTTTCGCTGGTGGCAAGCGTTGAGTAGGATTCTGAAACTCATTGGCTGACATCATTTCAATCAGATTGTAAGCATCCTCATAGCTTTTTGCCCATAGCGCACCTCCAGAAGCTGCATCTAACATAGGCCGGGACTGAGCTCCCAACCCGTTATAGAAATTGCTGATTATCATCCAATCCGGCATTCCATGATGAGGACAACGTGCCAATATCTCCTTGTACCTCTCCCAAGCTTCTCCCAAAGATTCCTGGGAATGCTGAGCAAACTGAGAAATGGCATTCCTGTAAGCTGCTGTCTTCGCCATGGAGAAATACTTGGTCAAGAACTTTTGAGCACAGTCTGCCCATGTTGTAATAGAGCCTGATGGCATAGAATGTAACCAACTCTTGGCTTTATCCTTAAGAGAGAAGGGAAATAGCCTCAATCTGATTGCGTCATCTGTAACTCCGTTGAATTTGAAGGTGTCACAGATCTCAAGGAAGTCCCTAATATGAGCATTGGGATCTTCAGCAGGACTACCCCCAAACTGGACTGTGTTCTGAATCATCTGAATGATGTTTGGCCTTAGCTCGAAATTGTTAGACCCTATAGCTGGGCGAACAATACTAGTATGGATGTCCTCCACTTTCGGCTGAGAGAATTCACTCAAAGCCTTCGCTGCTTGTTCTTGATTTGCCATAACTTCCTTTGCTTCAAGATTGTCTTCTAACCCGAAATCAAGTCTTCTCCTAGCTAGTTCTTCTGTACGTGCTAGTTCGTCTCTACGTGCACGAGCTCGTGTACGCATAAACTCTCAACAAGTACCTGAAATTCACCAACAAGAAATTTTATGAAAACGTCCTAGTCACCGAAATTCAATGACCACTGATGGCAAATATTGAAACTAAACAAAATAAAACCGCGTCCCCGGCAGCGGCGCCAAAAACTTGTTACGACCAACTCAACACGCAAGTGCACGTGATCTCAAGTAATACAGATAGCAAATAAGGTTCGTTCCTACAGGGACTCGTTGTATTGTCTAGCTAATTCACTCACCAATGTATGATTGTTTTCCGATGCTAAAACAAATAATAAAGTGGATTGTTGTTATCACTAAAATTTATCAAAGAATTATAATTAATTATCAACTACTTGAACTGAGATTTATGTCAAATTACTTAGGCAAATAAAGCATGGGAGTTTAGTTTCTTTAAACAATCCATCTATAGTCTCCAAATCTCTAGCCTTGTTCATGTGAATTATTAACACCTGATCGAACACACAAAACTGATATAAGCTAACTTCCGTTACACAAATACCATCCTAAACAATATCCACAATAAAGATAGAAATCATTTAGTCTCCCGATTATGCCAAGTCTTCATATGTCTATAAAGAATAAAACATAATGGTTGAGGTGCAAGCATTCAATTGATCACATAGTTGTCATAAAACGATTAGAGTTACGGCACTAATTACGAATGATATTATCACGCATAAACCTACGCTAACATGGCAAGTTCTAAACTCTTATTTCCACTTTCGCTTCAACAAGAATTAACACACAATTACAGGAGTTAGCTACTCTCCTATAACGAATTAAATCAACCATGATAGGATATCACATCAATCACACTAAAGGCATCGAGAAGATTCAACACATAGAATTCATGAATAAGTCCACTAAACCCCCATGACAACGAATTAGTTCATGATCGAACTAATCATCATCATGGGTTCCAATGGAAACATGATAGAAAGAAACGAATAAAGACTGAGATAAATATCAAAGGTTTTTAAAGAATACACCAAGGTTAAGCATCCACAACTAGAAAGAATACAAGAATAAAATGGGGAACTATCTTCTTCCTTCTTTGTTGTGCTAAAAAAACTACGTACAAAAAACAAGCTGTCCCCCCTCTCTAGGGTTTTCTTTTCTTCCCTTATATGGGCCTCCAGGTGCTAGTAAATAGAAGAATGTTTTTTTTTATTTTTAAATCCCCCAAAACAAATCAGGAATCGGGTCAGACGAGACGGCGACGCGGCGCCGTCCTCAAGCACAAACTCGGCGATGCGGCGCCAGGACCTTCCCTACGGCGATGCGGCGCCGTCCCCCAGTACAAACACGGCGACGCGGCGCCGTACCTACTGTCCAGCAACATCATTTTTCCTTTTCTTGAATTTGACTCCGTTTTGCACTTCGATTGCTACGCTTCGTTCCTCTAACACCTGTGATTGATTTCCCTGCACAATACCCTTAAAAGAGATCAAAAATACCACAACTCAAGTACAAACCATCGTTTTAAGCCAAATGGAAACGTTCTAAGTAGATAAAATACCCACTTATCACACCCCCAAACTTAAACCGATGCTTGTCCTCAAGCATAACAAACAAAATATTTACAACTACCTAGTACCACTTCCGTAGGTGATCACGGTTGCATTTGGCATATGCAACAAGCCCTTTAAACCCCTAGGCAGCCCTAGTGGACGAGTAAGGTCTCGTGAGGGCCTATAGTGAATGTACCCACAAAATCCATCTAATAATGCAACTAACAATGCAACTAACTACATGAATGCAACTATATGAAAATGCAACAATCCCCTTTAAACTGACCAAAACCAACTAGCAACCAGCTGCCTCATAGAATGCAACTAAATCCGAATAGAGCTCGACTAAGCCCCCGTATACTAACAATACATGAACAGAAACGTGTGTGTGTGCAATGCTCATCAGAAATGCTCCCAACACTAGGTCAAAAACCATACCTATCCTTTGCCAAGACAATCACAGGTTTATAAACAGAATAGACTGTAGACACTTCATAACCTAGGAACACCACCATCCTTATTCAAGTTAACCAAGAATTCATGCTTTATTACTACGACACTAAATACTATATATACTACGCATGCTTATTTAACCGTGCAATGAGTGAGACCCCAAAAGGCTTATACAATAATACCCATGTAGCGAGTGTTAGGTCAGCAGGATCCCAGACTATAAAGCCTTAGGTCACTAGGACTAAGTCCCCTCAGACTTAATAACTCGAGTATTAAAGAGCTCACTCTGGTTAATTTTGCATTTAAATTATTTACATGACTCTTTTTTTTCTTTTCTTTCATTTTTTCATTTTTTTTTTTTTTCATTTTTTTTTAATGTATGCAATCTGGAACGAGAATTCTCAATTCCAACCCTAGACTACTCATATAAAAATGAGCCGGCTACTAGCCGTTTGACGCCTAGCCATTATTGAACAAAATTAACACTAGCATGAAATCCTTGGTGTCCCCCAAACTTAGACTTTATTGCTCCTACGCCATCAAGGGAATAACGAAAATTCTAATTATAATCAAGTGATTAAGTCTCAAACATCCAATCAGGCATGACCCTAACCTAGCCCAAAAGCACCTAATGAGACTAGTGAAAAGATTCTGTTTCCGTAACATGCAAGTCAATTCCATGGAAACTATAAATCAACCCTCTATTCATCATTACCACACCCAATTAGACATCTATCTACCAATCAGAATTAGCTCGTTCTAAGGGATCATGAAAAATGCATGCTATGCAATGCAAATGCAACTATATGAACATAAATATCACAATAAACAGAATGTCCTATATGGCATACATAAAAACAAAACAAAAACGCTCTACACTAACATGCCATCAACAAGCACAAACAAGGGTATGTAGGGTGAACAAATAAGGTATTTGTTTGGATTTAAAAGGAATAATCGTTAGAACGTTTTTGACTAATAAGGGAAGACAAGCAATAATCGGATGAAAAGCAATAGTTAGGACCCTCCGTGTTTACCAACTTGTTAGAAATTGGTTATTCCCTTAAATAGAATTTATCTATTTGTTGCTTAAGGCTCATCAGTACAAACCTTATTTATAACTGTTTCTGGTAACTCATTGGGTTATTTAACAAGTTTTTGTAAAAGACTGTTTTCCCCGGCAGCGGCGCCAAAAACTTGTTACGACCAACTCAACACGCAAGTGCACGTGATCTCAAGTAATACAGATAGCAAATAAGGTTCGTTCCTACAGGGACTTGTTGTATTGTCTAGTTAATTCACTCACCAATGTATGATTATTATCCGATGCTAAAACAAATAATAAAGTGGATTGTTGTTATCACTAAAATTTATCTAAGAATTATAACTAATTATCAACTACTTGAACTGAGAATTATGTCGAATTACTTATGCAAATAAAACATGGGAATTTAGTTTCTTTAAACAATCCATCTATGGTCTCCAAATCCCTAGCCTTGTTCATGTGATTTATTAACACCTGATCGAACACACAAAACTGATATAAGCCAACTTCCGTTACACAAATACCATCCTAAACAATATCCACAATAAAGATAGAAATCATTTAGTCTTCCGATTATGCCAAGTCTTCATATGTCTATAAAGAATAAAACATAATGGTTGAGGTGCAAGCATTCAATTGATCACATAGTCGTCATAAAACGATTAGAGTTATGACACTAATTACGAATGATATTATCACGCATAAACCTACGCTAACATGGCAAGTTCTAAACTCTTATTTCCACTTTCGCTTCAACAAGAATTAACACACAATTACAGGAGTTAGCTACTCTCCTATAACGAATTAAATCAACCATGATAGGATATCACATCAATCACACTATAGGCATCGAGAAGATTCAACACATAGAATTCATGATTAAGTCCACTAAACCCCCATGACAACGAATTAGTTCATGATCGAACTAATCATCATCATGGGTTCCAATGGAAACATGATAGAAAGAAACGAATAAAGACTGAGATAAATATCAAAGGTTTTTAAAGAATACACCAAGGTTAAGCATCCACAACTAGGAAGAATACAAGAATAAAATGGGGAACTATCTTCTTCCTTCTTTGTTGTGCTAAAAAAACTACGTACAAAAAACAAGCTGTCACCCCCCTCTAGGGTTTTCTTTTCTTCCCTTATATGGGCCTCCAGGTGCTAGTAAATAGAAGAATGTTTTTTTTTATTTTTAAATCCCCCAAAACAAATCAGGAATCGGGTCAGACGAGACGGCGACGCGGCGCCGTCCTCAAGCACAAACTCGGCGATGCGGCGCCAGGACCTTCCCTACGGCGATGCGGCGCCGTCCCCCAGTACAAACACGGCGACGCGGCGCCGTACCTACTGTCCAGCAACATCATTTTTCCTTTTCTTGAATTTGACTCCGTTTTGCACTTCGATTGCTACGCTTCGTTCCTCTAACACCTGTGATTGATATCCCTGCACAATACCCTTAAAAGAGATCAAAAATACCACAACTCAAGTACAAACCATCGTTTTAAGCTAAATGGAAACGTTCTAAGTAGATAAAATACCCACTTATCACACCCCCAAACTTAAACCGATGCTTGTCCTCAAGCATAACAAACAAAATATTTACAACTACCTAGTACCACTTCCGTAGGTGATCACGGTTGCATTTGGCATATGCAACAAGCCCTTTAAACCCCTAGGCAGCCCTAGTGGACGAGTAAGGTCTCGTGAGGGCCTATAGTGAATGTACCCACAAAATCCATCTAATAATGCAACTAACAATGCAACTAACTACATGAATGCAACTATATGAAAATGCAACAATCCCCTTTAAACTGACCAAAACCAACTAGCAACCAGCTGCCTCATAGAATGCAACTAAATCCGAATAGAGCTCGACTAAGCCCCCGTATACTAACAATACATGAACAGAAATGTGTGTGTGTGCAATGCTCATCAGAAATGCTCCCAACACTAGGTCAAAAATCATACCTATCCTTCGCCAAGACAATCACAGGTTTATAAACAGAATAGACTGTAGACACTTCATAACCTAGGAACACCACCATCCTTATTCAAGTTAACCAAGAATTCATGCTTTATTACTACGACACTAAATACTATAAATACTACGCATGCTTATTTAACCGTGCAATGAGTGAGACCCCAAAAGGCTTATACAATAATACCCATGTAGCGAGTGTTAGGTCAGCAGGATCCCAGACTATAAAAGCCTTAGGTCACTAGGACTAAGTCCCCTCAGACTTAATAACTCGAGTATTAAAGAGCTCACTCTGGTTAATTTTGCATTTAACTTATTTACATGACTCTTTTTTTCCTTTTTTTTCTTTTTTCATTTTTTTTTTCTTTTTTTTCATTTTTTTTTAATGTATGCAATCTGGAACGAGAATTCTCAATTCCAACCCTAGACTACTCATATAAAAATGAGCCGGCTACTAGCCGTTTGACGCCTAGCCATTATTGAACAAAATTAACACTAGCATGAAATCCTTGGTGTCCCCCAAACTTAGACTTTATTGCTCCTACGCCATCAAGGGAATAACGAAAATTCTAATTATAATCAAGTGATTAAGTCTCAAACATCCAATCAGGCATGACCCTAACCTAGCCCAAAAGCACCTAATGAGACTAGTGAAAAGATTCTGTTTCCGTAACATGCAAGTCAATTCCATGGAAACTATAAATCAACCCTCTATTCATCATTACCACACCCAATTAGACATCTATCTACCAATCAGAATTAGCTCGTTCTAAGGGATCATGAAAAATGCATGCTATGCAATGCAAATGCAACTATATGAACATAAATATCACAATAAACAGAATGTCCTATATGGCATACATAAAAACAAAACAAAAACGCTCTACACTAACATGCCATTATGCTCCATTATGCTCCTAACATGACATGCAACACATCTATTATACAACTAATACAAATGCACCTTTAATCCCCACCCCCAAACTTAAATTCTTCAATGTCCCCATTGAAGGCGAGAAACAAAGAAAGTGCACAGGAATACCTCAATCATCAGCAGGGTCACCCTCCTCGGGTGGTAATGGCTTGAGCCCGAGTGCAAAAACTTCCTCATTTGACAACTTACGAAGCACCTGAAAATTATTAGAATCAGCTAGCCCACGAGACTTATGTAGAATGTCAACTCTTCTTTCCCATGGAGTTGCATCCAACAACTGAAATAGCCCCTTTCTTCCTTCGTTCTCAATGCCAGAAATCCCACTTGAAGCTTTTTCCACTGGATCTGATTTTTTTAGCTGCTCGATCTCCTTCTTCACATTCTTATCAACAACGTCCACTTTGAAACACTCCTCTGAATCTGACGGATATTTTGTTGCCTTGAACACATTGAAAGTGACTTTCTGATCATGCACTCTCATGGTAAGCTCTCCTTTTTGCACATCAATCAGAGTTCGGCCCGTAGCTAGAAATGGCCTTCCCAAGATGATAGGAATCCTCTTATCCTCCTCAAAGTCCAGTATAACAAAATCAACCGGAAAAATCAGCTTATCCACCTTCACCAATACATCCTCCACTATACCCCTAGGATATGTGATCGACCTATCTGCCAACTGCAAGGTCATATTAACAGGTTTCGGATCAGGTAACCCAAGTTGCTTAAAAACAGACATCGGCATCAGATTAATGCTAGCTCCCAAATCACATAAGCACTTGCTGAAAAGTTGTTTGCCAATAGTGCAAGGTATGGTGAAGCTCCCCGGATCCTTCAGCTTAGGTGGCAACTTTTGTTGCAAGACAGCACTACACTCCTCCGTCAAAGCGACGGTCTCTAAATCCTCGAGTTTCAATTTCCTCGAAAGTATGCCCTTCATGAACCTGGCATAACTTGGCATTTGTTCAAGTGCTTCAGCAAATGGTATGTTAATCTGCAGCTTCTTGAATACATCCAAGAACTTAGCGAATTGCTTGTCTAACTTTTGCCTTTGAATTCGTTTTGGGAATGGAGGAGGTGGAAACACCTTATCTTCTACTTCTTTTTGGGAATTAACACTCTTGTGAATGATAGGAGTTGAAGGAGTAGCATTAGGAAGCAAATCAGAACCAGATTCGACCTCAACTGAAAATTCAGGTTTTTCCTCCAGAGAGCACGGCGACGCGTCGCCGATTTTGTACTGTGGGGCGGCGCCGCGGCGCCGTATGGTCTGCTCAGAATTTTCATTTTTTTCCTCGGTTGCTTTTTCTTCGTTCTGACCTTGTAGACTTCTTCCTGATCGTAATGTTATTGCCTGAACCTGTTCCTTTTGATCTTTCTTGCCTGGATTCACCTCTGTGCCACTCGGAAGCGTTCCTGGTTGACGGTTCAACAAAGCATTGGCTAGCTGGCCAATTTGATTCTCTAAAGTTTTCAATGACACTGCCTGACTCTTATACATCATCCGAAGCTCTTCCAATTCCGACTTCTCAGACTGATTCAATGAAGTTCCTTGAGATGGTTGAAACCCCGGTGGATTGAATGGTTGCCTTGGAGCATAAGGTGGTGGTTGATAGTTCTGATTACTTGGCCTTACATTGAACTGCTGATTTTGTGGTTGCTGAGCACCTCCCTGATTGTTGCTCCAACTGAAGTTAGGATGATTCCGATTGTTGGGATGATAAAAAATTGGCACTGGTTGCTGAGATCTTTGAAAATTACCAACAAATTGTGCGGATTCAGCTGAGATAGCACACATATTTGTGTCATGTGCCCCTGCACACAATTCACACACCATAGCAACCTGCTTAGTACCAAGATTAGAAAGGGAATCTACCTTCATTGTCAACGCTTTGAGTTGAGCAGCAATAGCAGTAGCTGCATCCAAGTCAAGAACTCCGGCCACTTTCGCTGGTGGCAAGCGTTGAGTAGGATTCTGAAACTCATTGGCTGACATCATTTCAATCAGATTGTAAGCATCCTCATAGCTTTTTGCCCATAGCGCACCTCCAGAAGCTGCATCTAACATAGGCCGGGACTGAGCTCCCAACCCGTTATAGAAATTGCTGATTATCATCCAATCCGGCATTCCATGATGAGGACAACGTGCCAATATCTCCTTGTACCTCTCCCAAGCTTCTCCCAAAGATTCCTGGGAATGCTGAGCAAACTGAGAAATGGCATTCCTGTAAGCTGCTGTCTTCGCCATGGAGAAATACTTGGTCAAGAACTTTTGAGCACAGTCTGCCCATGTTGTAATAGAGCCTGATGGCATAGAATGTAACCAACTCTTGGCTTTATCCTTAAGAGAGAAGGGAAATAGCCTCAATCTGATTGCGTCATCTGTAACTCCGTTGAATTTGAAGGTGTCACAGATCTCAAGGAAGTCCCTAATATGAGCATTGGGATCTTCAGCAGGACTACCCCCAAACTGGACTGTGTTCTGAATCATCTGAATGATGTTTGGCCTTAGCTCGAAATTGTTAGACCCTATAGCTGGGCGAACAATACTAGTATGGATGTCCTCCACTTTCGGCTGAGAGAATTCACTCAAAGCCTTCGCTGCTTGTTCTTGATTTGCCATAACTTCCTTTGCTTCAAGATTGTCTTCTAACCCGAAATCAAGTCTTCTCCTAGCTAGTTCTTCTGTACGTGCTAGTTCGTCTCTACGTGCACGAGCTCGTGTACGCATAAACTCTCAACAAGTACCTGAAATTCACCAACAAGAAATTTTATGAAAACGTCCTAGTCACCGAAATTCAATGACCACTGATGGCAAATATTGAAACTAAACAAAATAAAACCGCGTCCCCGGCAGCGGCGCCAAAAACTTGTTACGACCAACTCAACACGCAAGTGCACGTGATCTCAAGTAATACAGATAGCAAATAAGGTTCGTTCCTACAGGGACTTGTTGTATTGTCTAGTTAATTCACTCACCAATGTATGATTATTATCCGATGCTAAAACAAATAATAAAGTGGATTGTTGTTATCACTAAAATTTATCTAAGAATTATAACTAATTATCAACTACTTGAACTGAGAATTATGTCGAATTACTTATGCAAATAAAACATGGGAATTTAGTTTCTTTAAACAATCCATCTATGGTCTCCAAATCCCTAGCCTTGTTCATGTGATTTATTAACACCTGATCGAACACACAAAACTGATATAAGCCAACTTCCGTTACACAAATACCATCCTAAACAATATCCACAATAAAGATAGAAATCATTTAGTCTTCCGATTATGCCAAGTCTTCATATGTCTATAAAGAATAAAACATAATGGTTGAGGTGCAAGCATTCAATTGATCACATAGTCGTCATAAAACGATTAGAGTTATGACACTAATTACGAATGATATTATCACGCATAAACCTACGCTAACATGGCAAGTTCTAAACTCTTATTTCCACTTTCGCTTCAACAAGAATTAACACACAATTACAGGAGTTAGCTACTCTCCTATAACGAATTAAATCAACCATGATAGGATATCACATCAATCACACTATAGGCATCGAGAAGATTCAACACATAGAATTCATGATTAAGTCCACTAAACCCCCATGACAACGAATTAGTTCATGATCGAACTAATCATCATCATGGGTTCCAATGGAAACATGATAGAAAGAAACGAATAAAGACTGAGATAAATATCAAAGGTTTTTAAAGAATACACCAAGGTTAAGCATCCACAACTAGGAAGAATACAAGAATAAAATGGGGAACTATCTTCTTCCTTCTTTGTTGTGCTAAAAAAACTACGTACAAAAAACAAGCTGTCACCCCCCTCTAGGGTTTTCTTTTCTTCCCTTATATGGGCCTCCAGGTGCTAGTAAATAGAAGAATGTTTTTTTTTATTTTTAAATCCCCCAAAACAAATCAGGAATCGGGTCAGACGAGACGGCGACGCGGCGCCGTCCTCAAGCACAAACTCGGCGATGCGGCGCCAGGACCTTCCCTACGGCGATGCGGCGCCGTCCCCCAGTACAAACACGGCGACGCGGCGCCGTACCTACTGTCCAGCAACATCATTTTTCCTTTTCTTGAATTTGACTCCGTTTTGCACTTCGATTGCTACGCTTCGTTCCTCTAACACCTGTGATTGATATCCCTGCACAATACCCTTAAAAGAGATCAAAAATACCACAACTCAAGTACAAACCATCGTTTTAAGCTAAATGGAAACGTTCTAAGTAGATAAAATACCCACTTATCACACCCCCAAACTTAAACCGATGCTTGTCCTCAAGCATAACAAACAAAATATTTACAACTACCTAGTACCACTTCCGTAGGTGATCACGGTTGCATTTGGCATATGCAACAAGCCCTTTAAACCCCTAGGCAGCCCTAGTGGACGAGTAAGGTCTCGTGAGGGCCTATAGTGAATGTACCCACAAAATCCATCTAATAATGCAACTAACAATGCAACTAACTACATGAATGCAACTATATGAAAATGCAACAATCCCCTTTAAACTGACCAAAACCAACTAGCAACCAGCTGCCTCATAGAATGCAACTAAATCCGAATAGAGCTCGACTAAGCCCCCGTATACTAACAATACATGAACAGAAACGTGTGTGTGTGCAATGCTCATCAGAAATGCTCCCAACACTAGGTCAAAAATCATACCTATCCTTCGCCAAGACAATCACAGGTTTATAAACAGAATAGACTGTAGACACTTCATACCCTAGGAACACCACCATCCTTATTCAAGTTAACCAAGAATTCATGCTTTATTACTACGACACTAAATACTATAAATACTACGCATGCTTATTTAACCGTGCAATGAGTGAGACCCCAAAAGGCTTATACAATAATACCCATGTAGCGAGTGTTAGGTCAGCAGGATCCCAGACTATAAAAGCCTTAGGTCACTAGGACTAAGTCCCCTCAGACTTAATAACTCGAGTATTAAAGAGCTCACTCTGGTTAATTTTGCATTTAACTTATTTACATGACTCTTTTTTTCCTTTTTTTTTCTTTTTTCATTTTTTTTTCATTTTTTTCATTTTTTTTTTAATGTATGCAATCTGGAACGAGAATTCTCAATTCCAACCCTAGACTACTCATATAAAAATGAGCCGGCTACTAGCCGTTTGACGCCTAGCCATTATTGAACAAAATTAACACTAGCATGAAATCCTTGGTGTCCCCCAAACTTAGACTTTATTGCTCCTACGCCATCAAGGGAATAACGAAAATTCTAATTATAATCAAGTGATTAAGTCTCAAAATCCAATCAGGCATGACCCTAACCTAGCCCAAAAGCACCTAATGAGACTAGTGAAAAGATTCTGTTTCCGTAACATGCAAGTCAATTCCATGGAAACTATAAATCAACCCTCTATTCATCATTACCACACCCAATTAGACATCTATCTACCAATCAGAATTAGCTCGTTCTAAGGGATCATGAAAAATGCATGCTATGCAATGCAAATGCAACTATATGAACATAAATATCACAATAAACAGAATGTCCTATATGGCATACATAAAAACAAAACAAAAACGCTTAGCCATATTTATTCACCCTATATGTATGACAAATATAGTGACAAAATTCCCATTAGAACGATATGCATAACTACTTGCTTAGAACGAGCAAGTAGTTATTTATAAGAAGTAAACTTCCCTTATTAATAAGAAGGGGATTATTAATAAGACTAATATGGTAGTTATTAATAAGACTAATATGGTAGTTATTAGTTTCCCAGGAATCTTTGGGAGAAGCTTGGGAGAGGTACAAGGAGATATTGGCACGTTGTCCTCATCATGGAATGCCGGATTGGATGATAATCAGCAATTTCTATAACGGGTTGGGAGCTCAGTCCCGGCCTATGTTAGATGCAGCTTCTGGAGGTGCGCTATGGGCAAAAAGCTATGAGGATGCTTATAATCTGATTGAAATGATGTCGGCCAACGAGTTTCAGAATCCTACTCAACGCTTGCCACCTGCCAAAGTGGCCGGAGTTCTTGACTTGGATGCAGCTACTGCTATTGCTGCTCAACTCAAAGCGTTGACAATGAAGGTAGATTCCCTTTCTAATCTTGGTACTAACCAGGTTGCTATGGTGTGTGAATTGTGTGCAGGGGCACATGACACAAATATGTGTGCTATCTCAGCTGAATCCGCACAATTTGTTGGTAATTTTCAAAGATCTCAGCAACCAGTGCCACAATTTTATCATCCCAACAATCGGAATCATCCCAACTTCAGTTGGAGCAACAATCAGGGAGGTGCTCAGCAACCACAATACACCAACATATGAATAACTAATAAGGACATATGAATAACTTCCCTTATTAATATGGGATTATTAATGTATGAGCATTGTTTTTATAAGATCTTATTTACTAAACTAGTAATAAGGGAACTAATAAGGGAACTAATGATAACACATTTATTTGCTTATATATGTATGACCTTACCCCTATATTTGTCCACTAGGGCTGCCTAGGGGTTTAAAGGGCTTGTTGCCTAGAAATGGCTTGTTTAAGTGGCTAATTTAAACCCCTGGTTAGTCCTGTTTAGTAATACGCAAGTAGTTCTACGGGGACGCGGTTTTATTTTGTTTAGTTTCAATATTTGCCATCAGTGGTCATTGAATTTCGGTGACTAGGACGTTTTCATAAAATTTCTTGTTGGTGAATTTCAGGTACTTGTTGAGAGTTTATGCGTACACGAGCTCGTGCACGTAGAGACGAACTAGCACGTACAGAAGAACTAGCTAGGAGAAGACTTGATTTCGGGTTAGAAGACAATCTTGAAGCAAAGGAAGTTATGGCAAATCAAGAACAAGCAGCGAAGGCTTTGAGTGAATTCTCTCAGCCGAAAGTGGAGGACATCCATACTAGTATTGTTCGCCCAGCTATAGGGTCTAACAATTTCGAGCTAAGGCCAAACATCATTCAGATGATTCAGAACACAGTCCAGTTTGGGGGTAGTCCTGCTGAAGATCCCAATGCTCATATTAGGGACTTCCTTGAGATCTGTGACACCTTCAAATTCAACGGAGTTACAGATGACGCAATCAGATTGAAGCTATTTCCCTTCTCTCTTAAGGATAAAGCCAAGAGTTGGTTACATTCTATGCCATCAGGCTCTATTACAACATGGGCAGACTGTGCTCAAAAGTTCTTGACCAAGTATTTCTCCATGGCGAAGACAGCAGCTTACAGGAATGCCATTTCTCAGTTTGCTCAGCATTCCCAGGAATCTTTGGGAGAAGCTTGGGAGAGGTACAAGGAGATATTGGCACGTTGTCCTCATCATGGAATGCCGGATTGGATGATAATCAGCAATTTCTATAACGGGTTGGGAGCTCAGTCCCGGCCTATGTTAGATGCAGCTTCTGGAGGTGCGCTATGGGCAAAAAGCTATGAGGATGCTTACAATCTGATTGAAATGATGTCAGCCAATGAGTTTCAGAATCCTACTCAACGCTTGCCACCAGCGAAAGTGGCCGGAGTTCTTGACTTGGATGCAGCTACTGCTATTGCTGCTCAACTCAAAGCGTTGACAATGAAGGTAGATTCCCTTTCTAATCTTGGTACTAACCAGGTTGCTATGGTAACCTAATTATAAAACTAATATGGTACAAAAGCATATTAGTATAGGGAATAAACAATCCTTCATATTGGGATTGTAATTTCGGTGACTAGGACGTTTTCATAAAATTTCTTGTTGGTGAATTTCAGGTACTTGTTGAGAGTTTATGCGTACACGAGCTCGTGCACGTAGAGACGAACTAGCACGTACAGAAGAACTAGCTAGGAGAAGACTTGATTTCGGGTTAGAAGACAATCTTGAAGCAAAGGAAGTTATGGCAAATCAAGAACAAGCAGCGAAGGCTTTGAGTGAATTCTCTCAGCCGAAAGTGGAGGACATCCATACTAGTATTGTTCGCCCAGCTATAGGGTCTAACAATTTCGAGCTAAGGCCAAACATCATTCAGATGATTCAGAACACAGTCCAGTTTGGGGGTAGTCCTTTTGGGATTATTAATAAGAAGGGGATTACCATATTAGGGGGTTACTTATTACAAAATTCCTTCTTATGTTGAGGCTATTGGGGGCTCAGGCCGGGACTGAGCTCCCAACCCGTTATAGAAATTGCTGATTATCATCCAATCCGGCATTCCATGATGAGGACAACGTGCCAATATCTCCTTGTACCTCTCCCAAGCTTCTCCCAAAGATTCCTGGGAATGCTGAGCAAACTGAGAAATGGCATTCCTGTAAGCTGCTGTCTTCGCCATGGAAAAATACTTGGTCAAGAACTTTTGAGCACAGTCTGCCCATGTTGTAATAGAGCCTGATGGCATAGAATGTAACCAACTCTTGGCTTTATCCTTAAGAGAGAAGGGAAATAGCCTCAATCTGATTGCGTCATCTGTAACTCCGTTGAATTTGAAGGTGTCACAGATCTCAAGGAAGTCCCTAATATGAGCATTGGGATCTTCAGCAGGACTACCCCCAAACTGGACTGTGTTCTGAATCATCTGAATGATGTTTGGCCTTAGCTCGAAATTGTTAGACCCTATAGCTGGGCGAACAAATACCTATCAACACATATGTAACCTAGGAAGGATAAGTTAGTTCCCTTAATATTGGTTATTTATTCACTAAACAGGCTCTGATGCCTGTTTGGATGTTTTATATGATTACAACGAGTGCCGGGGACGCGGTTTTATTTTGTTTAGTTTCAATATTTGCCATCAGTGGTCATTGAATTTCGGTGACTAGGACGTTTTCATAAAATTTCTTGTTGGTGAATTTCAGGTACTTGTTGAGAGTTTATGCGTACACGAGCTCGTGCACGTAGAGACGAACTAGCACGTACAGAAGAACTAGCTAGGAGAAGACTTGATTTCGGGTTAGAAGACAATCTTGAAGCAAAGGAAGTTATGGCAAATCAAGAACAAGCAGCGAAGGCTTTGAGTGAATTCTCTCAGCCGAAAGTGGAGGACATCCATACTAGTATTGTTCGCCCAGCTATAGGGTCTAACAATTTCGAGCTAAGGCCAAACATCATTCAGATGATTCAGAACACAGTCCAGTTTGGGGGTAGTCCTGCTGAAGATCCCAATGCTCATATTAGGGACTTCCTTGAGATCTGTGACACCTTCAAATTCAACGGAGTTACAGATGACGCAATCAGATTGAGGTTATTTCCCTTCTCTCTTAAGGATAAAGCCAAGAGTTGGTTACATTCTATGCCATCAGGCTCTATTACAACATGGGCAGACTGTGCTCAAAAGTTCTTGACCAAGTATTTCTCCATGGCGAAGACAGCAGCTTACAGGAATGCCATTTCTCAGTTTGCTCAGCATTCCCAGGAATCTTTGGGAGAAGCTTGGGAGAGGTACAAGGAGATATTGGCACGTTGTCCTCATCATGGAATGCCGGATTGGATGATAATCAGCAATTTCTATAACGGGTTGGGAGCTCAGTCCCGGCCTATGTTAGATGCAGCTTCTGGAGGTGCGCTATGGGCAAAAAGCTATGAGGATGCTTACAATCTGATTGAAATGATGTCAGCCAATGAGTTTCAGAATCCTACTCAACGCTTGCCACCAGCGAAAGTGGCCGGAGTTCTTGACTTGGATGCAGCTACTGCTATTGCTGCTCAACTCAAAGCGTTGACAATGAAGGTAGATTCCCTTTCTAATCTTGGTACTAACCAGGTTGCTATGGTGTGTGAATTGTGTGCAGGGGCACATGACACAAATATGTGTGCTATCTCAGCTGAATCCGCACAATTTGTTGGTAATTTTCAAAGATCTCAGCAACCAGTGCCAATTTTTTATCATCCCAACAATCGGAATCATCCTAACTTCAGTTGGAGCAACAATCAGGGAGGTGCTCAGCAACCACAAAATCAGCAGTTCAATGTAAGGCCAAGTAATCAGAACTATCAACCACCACCTTATGCTCCAAGGCAACCATTCAATCCACCGGGGTTTCAACCATCTCAAGGAACTTCATTGAATCAGTCTGAGAAGTCGGAATTGGAAGAGCTTCGGATGATGTATAAGAGTCAGGCAGTGTCATTGAAAACTTTAGAGAATCAAATTGGCCAGCTAGCCAATGCTTTGTTGAACCGTCAACCAGGAACGCTTCCGAGTGGCACAGAGGTGAATCCAGGCAAGAAAGATCAAAAGGAACAGGTTCAGGCAATAACATTACGATCAGGAAGAAGTCTACAAGGTCAGAACGAAGAAAAAGCAACCGAGGAAAAAAAATGAAAATTCTGAGCAGACCATACGGCGCCGCGGCGCCGCCCCACAGTACAAAATCGGCGACGCGTCGCCGTGCTCTCTGGAGGAAAAACCTGAATTTTCAGTTGAGGTCGAATCTGGTTCTGATTTGCTTCCTAATGCTACTCCTTCAACTCCTATCATTCACAAGAGTGTTAATTCCCAAAAAGAAGTAGAAGATAAGGTGTTTCCACCTCCTCCATTCCCAAAACGAATTCAAAGGCAAAAGTTAGACAAGCAATTCGCTAAGTTCTTGGATGTATTCAAGAAGCTGCAGATTAACATACCATTTGCTGAAGCACTTGAACAAATGCCAAGTTATGCCAGGTTCATGAAGGGCATACTTTCGAGGAAATTGAAACTCGAGGATTTAGAGACCGTCGCTTTGACGGAGGAGTGTAGTGCTGTCTTGCAACAAAAGTTGCCACCTAAGCTGAAGGATCCGGGGAGCTTCACCATACCTTGCACTATTGGCAAACAACTTTTCAGCAAGTGCTTATGTGATTTGGGAGCTAGCATTAATCTGATGCCGATGTCTGTTTTTAAGCAACTTGGGTTACCTGATCCGAAACCTGTTAATATGACCTTGCAGTTGGCAGATAGGTCGATCACATATCCTAGGGGTATAGTGGAGGATGTATTGGTGAAGGTGGATAAGCTGATTTTTCCGGTTGATTTTGTTATACTGGACTTTGAGGAGGATAAGAGGATTCCTATCATCTTGGGAAGGCCATTTCTAGCTACGGGCCGAACTCTGATTGATGTGCAAAAAGGAGAGCTTACCATGAGAGTGCATGATCAGAAAGTCACTTTCAATGTGTTCAAGGCAACAAAATATCCGTCAGATTCAGAGGAGTGTTTCAAAGTGGACGTTGTTGATAAGAATGTGAAGAAGGAGATCGAGCAGCTAAAAAAATCAGATCCAGTGGAAAAAGCTTCAAGTGGGATTTCTGGCATTGAGAACGAAGGAAGAAAGGGGCTATTTCAGTTGTTGGATGCAACTCCATGGGAAAGAAGAGTTGACATTCTACATAAGTCTCGTGGGCTAGCTGATTCTAATAATTTTCAGGTGCTTCGTAAGTTGTCAAATGAGGAAGTTTTTGCACTCGGGCTCAAGCCATTACCACCCGAGGAGGGTGACCCTGCTGATGATTGAGGTATTCCTGTGCACTTTCTTTGTTTCTCGCCTTCAATGGGGACATTGAAGAATTTAAGTTTGGGGGTGGGGATTAAAGGTGCATTTGTATTAGTTGTATAATAGATGTGTTGCATGTCATGTTAGGAGCATAATGGAGCATAATGGCATGTTAGTGTAGAGCGTTTTTGTTTTGTTTTTATGTATGCCATATAGGACATTCTGTTTATTGTGATATTTATGTTCATATAGTTGCATTTGCATTGCATAGCATGCATTTTTCATGATCCCTTAGAACGAGCTAATTCTGATTGGTAGATAGATGTCTAATTGGGTGTGGTAATGATGAATAGAGGGTTGATTTATAGTTTCCATGGAATTGACTTGCATGTTACGGAAACAGAATCTTTTCACTAGTCTCATTAGGTGCTTTTGGGCTAGGTTAGGGTCATGCCTGATTGGATGTTTGAGACTTAATCACTTGATTATAATTAGAATTTTCGTTATTCCCTTGATGGCGTAGGAGCAATAAAGTCTAAGTTTGGGGGACACCAAGGATTTCATGCTAGTGTTAATTTTGTTCAATAATGGCTAGGCGTCAAACGGCTAGTAGCCGGCTCATTTTTATATGAGTAGTCTAGGGTTGGAATTGAGAATTCTCGTTCCAGATTGCATACATTAAAAAAAAAATGAAAAAAAAGAAAAAAAAATGAAAAAAAAATGAAAAAAGAAAAAAAAGGAAAAAAAGAGTCATGTAAATAAGTTAAATGCAAAATTAACCAGAGTGAGCTCTTTAATACTCGAGTTATTAAGTCTGAGGGGACTTAGTCCTAGTGACCTAAGGCTTTTATAGTCTGGGATCCTGCTGACCTAACACTCGCTACATGGGTATTATTGTATAAGCCTTTTGGGGTCTCACTCATTGCACGGTTAAATAAGCATGCGTAGTATTTATAGTATTTAGTGTCGTAGTAATAAAGCATGAATTCTTGGTTAACTTGAATAAGGATGGTGGTGTTCCTAGGTTATGAAGTGTCTACAGTCTATTCTGTTTATAAACCTGTGATTGTCTTGGCGAAGGATAGGTATGATTTTTGACCTAGTGTTGGGAGCATTTCTGATGAGCATTGCACACACACACGTTTCTGTTCATGTATTGTTAGTATACGGGGGCTTAGTCGAGCTCTATTCGGATTTAGTTGCATTCTATGAGGCAGCTGGTTGCTAGTTGGTTTTGGTCAGTTTAAAGGGGATTGTTGCATTTTCATATAGTTGCATTCATGTAGTTAGTTGCATTGTTAGTTGCATTATTAGATGGATTTTGTGGGTACATTCACTATAGGCCCTCACGAGACCTTACTCGTCCACTAGGGCTGCCTAGGGGTTTAAAGGGCTTGTTGCATATGCCAAATGCAACCGTGATCACCTACGGAAGTGGTACTAGGTAGTTGTAAATATTTTGTTTGTTATGCTTGAGGACAAGCATCGGTTTAAGTTTGGGGGTGTGATAAGTGGGTATTTTATCTACTTAGAACGTTTCCATTTAGCTTAAAACGATGGTTTGTACTTGAGTTGTGGTATTTTTGATCTCTTTTAAGGGTATTGTGCAGGGATATCAATCACAGGTGTTAGAGGAACGAAGCGTAGCAATCGAAGTGCAAAACGGAGTCAAATTCAAGAAAAGGAAAAATGATGTTGCTGGACAGTAGGTACGGCGCCGCGTCGCCGTGTTTGTACTGGGGGACGGCGCCGCATCGCCGTAGGGAAGGTCCTGGCGCCGCATCGCCGAGTTTGTGCTTGAGGACGGCGCCGCGTCGCCGTCTCGTCTGACCCGATTCCTGATTTGTTTTGGGGGATTTAAAAATAAAAAAAAACATTCTTCTATTTACTAGCACCTGGAGGCCCATATAAGGGAAGAAAAGAAAACCCTAGAGGGGGGGACAGCTTGTTTTTTGTACGTAGTTTTTTTAGCACAACAAAGAAGGAAGAAGATAGTTCCCCATTTTATTCTTGTATTCTTCCTAGTTGTGGATGCTTAACCTTGGTGTATTCTTTAAAAACCTTTGATATTTATCTCAGTCTTTATTCGTTTCTTTCTATCATGTTTCCATTGGAACCCATGATGATGATTAGTTCGATCATGAACTAATTCGTTGTCATGGGGGTTTAGTGGACTTAATCATGAATTCTATGTGTTGAATCTTCTCGATGCCTATAGTGTGATTGATGTGATATCCTATCATGGTTGATTTAATTCGTTATAGGAGAGTAGCTAACTCCTGTAATTGTGTGTTAATTCTTGTTGAAGCGAAAGTGGAAATAAGAGTTTAGAACTTGCCATGTTAGCGTAGGTTTATGCGTGATAATATCATTCGTAATTAGTGTCATAACTCTAATCGTTTTATGACGACTATGTGATCAATTGAATGCTTGCACCTCAACCATTATGTTTTATTCTTTATAGACATATGAAGACTTGGCATAATCGGAAGACTAAATGATTTCTATCTTTATTGTGGATATTGTTTAGGATGGTATTTGTGTAACGGAAGTTGGCTTATATCAGTTTTGTGTGTTCGATCAGGTGTTAATAAATCACATGAACAAGGCTAGGGATTTGGAGACCATAGATGGATTGTTTAAAGAAACTAAATTCCCATGTTTTATTTGCATAAGTAATTCGACATAATTCTCAGTTCAAGTAGTTGATAATTAGTTATAATTCTTAGATAAATTTTAGTGATAACAACAATCCACTTTATTATTTGTTTTAGCATCGGATAATAATCATACATTGGTGAGTGAATTAACTAGACAATACAACAAGTCCCTGTAGGAACGAACCTTATTTGCTATCTGTATTACTTGAGATCACGTGCACTTGCGTGTTGAGTTGGTCGTAACAAGTTTTTGGCGCCGCTGCCGGGGAAATTCTAATATAAGGGGTAAATATTGTTTATACTTGTTTCGTGTTATCCGATCAGGTCCTTAATTAAATTTTAGTTTGGTTATTTGCATTGCTCCTTATTTGCTATCTGAAAACTTGTTACATAGGCATAACAAGTTACCCTAGATGAAATCCTTGGTGTCCCCCAAACTTAGACTTTATTGCACTTGATTATAATTAGAATTTCTGATGAGCATTGCACACACACACGTTTCTGTTCATGTATTGTTAGTATACGGGGGCTTAGTCGAGCTCTATTCGGATTTAGTTGCATTCTATGAGGCAGCTGGTTGCTAGTTGGTTTTGGTCAGTTTAAAGGGGATTGTTGCATTTTCATATAGTTGCATTCATGTAGTTAGTTGCATTATTAGATGGATTTTGTGGGTACATTCACTATAGGCCCTCACGAGACCTTACTCGTCCACTAGGGCTGCCTAGGGGTTTAAAGGGCTTGTTGCATATGCCAAATGCAACCGTGATCACCTACGGAAGTGGTACTAGGTAGTTGTAAATATTTTGTTTGTTATGCTTGAGGACAAGCATCGGTTTAAGTTTGGGGGTGTGATAAGTGGGTATTTTATCTACTTAGAACGTTTCCATTTGGCTTAAAACGATGGTTTGTACTTGAGTTGTGGTATTTTTGATCTCTTTTAAGGGTATTGTGCAGGGAAATCAATCACAGGTGTTAGAGGAACGAAGCGTAGCAATCGAAGTGCAAAACGGAGTCAAATTCAAGAAAAGGAAAAATGATGTTGCTGGACAATAGGTACGGCGCCGCGTCGCCGTGTTTGTACTGGGGGACGGCGCCGCATCGCCGTAGGGAAGGTCCTGGCGCCGCATCGCCGAGTTTGTGCTTGAGGACGGCGCCGCGTCGCCGTCTCGTCTGACCCGATTCCTGATTTGTTTTGGGGGATTTAAAAATAAAAAAAAACATTCTTCTATTTACTAGCACCTGGAGGCCCATATAAGGGAAGAAAAGAAAACCCTAGAGAGGGGGGACAGCTTGTTTTTTGTACGTAGTTTTTTTAGCACAACAAAGAAGGAAGAAGATAGTTCCCCATTTTATTCTTGTATTCTTCCTAGTTGTGGATGCTTAACCTTGGTGTATTCTTTAAAAACCTTTGATATTTATCTCAGTCTTTATTCGTTTCTTTCTATCATGTTTCCATTGGAACCCATGATGATGATTAGTTCGATCATGAACTAATTCGTTGTCATGGGGGTTTAGTGGACTTATTCATGAATTCTATGTGTTGAATCTTCTCGATGCCTTTAGTGTGATTGATGTGATATCCTATCATGGTTGATTTAATTCGTTATAGGAGAGTAGCTAACTCCTGTAATTGTGTGTTAATTCTTGTTGAAGCGAAAGTGGAAATAAGAGTTTAGAACTTGCCATGTTAGCGTAGGTTTATGCGTGATAATATCATTTGTAATTAGTGTCGTAACTCTAATCGTTTTATGACAACTATGTGATCAATTGAATGCTTGCACCTCAACCATTATGTTTTATTCTTTATAGACATATGAAGACTTGGCATAATCGGGAGACTAAATGATTTCTATCTTTATTGTGGATATTGTTTAGGATGGTATTTGTGTAACGGAAGTTAGCTTATATCAGTTTTGTGTGTTCGATCAGGTGTTAATAATTCACATGAACAAGGCTAGAGATTTGGATACTATAGATGGATTGTTTAAAGAAACTAAACTCCCATGCTTTATTTGCCTAAGTAATTTGACATAAATCTCAGTTCAAGTAGTTGATAATTAATTATAATTCTTAGATAAATTTTAGTGATAACAACAATCCACTTTATTATTTGTTTTAGCATCGGAAAACAATCATACATTGGTGAGTGAATTAGCTAGACAATACAACGAGTCCCTGTAGGAACGAACCTTATTTGCTATCTGTATTACTTGAGATCACGTGCACTTGCGTGTTGAGTTGGTCGTAACAAGTTTTTGATGAGCATTTCTGATTTAATCACTTGGCGCCGCAATCAAAAACTAATCGTTTATCTACTTAGGCATAGGTAGATAAAACAATTACCCCTTAGTTATTTGATTCATATAGGGTGAATAAATAAGGTATTTATTCACCCTATATATGCATTATTAGATGGATTTTGTGGGTACATTCACTATAGGCCCTCACGAGACCTTACTCGTCCACTAGGGCTGCCTAGGGGTTTAAAGGGCTTGTTGCATATGCCAAATGCAACCGTGATCACCTACGGAAGTGGTACTAGGTAGTTGTAAATATTTTGTTTGTTATGCTTGAGGACAAGCATCGGTTTAAGTTTGGGGGTGTGATAAGTGGGTATTTTATCTACTTAGAACGTTTCCATTTAGCTTAAAACGATGGTTTGTACTTGAGTTGTGGTATTTTTGATCTCTTTTAAGGGTATTGTGCAGGGATATCAATCACAGGTGTTAGAGGAACGAAGCGTAGCAATCGAAGTGCAAAACGGAGTCAAATTCAAGAAAAGGAAAAATGATGTTGCTGGACAGTAGGTACGGCGCCGCGTCGCCGTGTTTGTACTGGGGGACGGCGCCGCATCGCCGTAGGGACTCGTCCCACAATTACCCCTGTTTAATTAGAATACATTTATTCTAATTAAGGACCTTGCCGTAGGGAAGGTCCTGGCGCCGCATCGCCGAGTTTGTAAGGCAACAAACCCAATTATTAACTTATTATTAGTCGGGGCTACCCCCAACATATTAGCTAAACTGGAGGACGAACTAGATAATAAGTGGGCAAACTTATTTAATAACTTCTTATTAACTTATTATTAGCGGGTTTACTAATATTGTTAAAAGCATATTAATAACTACCATTAGTTCCCTAATGAGCATTAGGATAACTACCATATTAGTTTTATAATCCCCTATTTGTAGTGAAGATAACTAATATTTAGGTCATATGTATACCGTATAGGGGATTATATTCGGCAAGGTCCTTAATTAGTCCTAACTTATTTGTATATCACTTCCGTAAATAACACATTTTTTTTTTGTTTCTTATTTTTTTTTTGTTTTTTTTATTCTCAGGTGTGTTTAGTGCACAGGTTTGTACTATTACCCCTTAATATTTATTAGTTATTCCTGTTTTATTAGTTATCTAAGAAAAAGGCTCTTTCACTTGGCCAACAAATTCCTTCTTCTTTGTGTGTTTACTTTGATTATTGTCTTGTTATAGCTTATAACTTGTGATCGTAGTCTTCTCTTTGGGGTGTTATTCCGCTGAGTCAAGGGTTGTCCCTTGTTTGGGACACTACAATTGGCATCAGAGCTAGAATCAGATTTGGGTGGTAAAGCTCCGATTTGAGGTGTTTCTGGGTTGAGTCTTGTGTGGTGCACACAAGGTGTTTGGTGAAATTCCTGAGAGAGACTGGTTGTGTAACAAGTTAGGTATGGCTTCTACAGGCGGTGTAGTCAAAGTTGGGAAGTACGAGATAGAGAAATTCAGTGGGAAGAATGATTTTTCCTATTGGAGGATGCAGATGAAGAATTTGCTTATCTCGCAAAAGTTACACAAAGCTTTGTCGGGTAAGGCAAAGGAGGGCAAGGATATGTCGGATGAAGACTGGGAAGAATTAGATCTCGAAGCACGGGCTTCAATCATGTTATGCCTCGAGAGAGATGTTGCATTCTTGGTTGATGGCGAGAAAACGGCTGCGGCTGTTTGGATAAAGTTGGAGTCCAACTTCATGACGAAGACTCTAACTAATCGGATCTATTTGAAGTCAAGACTATATACTTGCAAGATGGAGGAAGGGTCATCTATCCGGGACTACATCAACAAGTTTGATAGGTGCATATCAGATTTGAAGGATATTGATGTGGAGGTAGGTGATGAAGATCAAGCACTTTTGTTACTTCTTTCGTTGCCGAAGTCATATGAGAACCTTGTACAAACATTGATGCTTGTGGGTGACACTCTTACGATGGATGATACTAGAACTTCACTTTTAACGGATGATCTTCGGAAGATTGCAACTAGCAGTATGGATACTAGTGGTAATAATGAGCAGGCACAAGGGTTGTTTGTAAGGGGTAGAGGCAATGATCGAGGAAAAGGTAGGAGAGGTACGTCTAAGTCAAATTCTAGACCTCCTGCGGAGAGAAAGTGCTACAAGTGTGGTGAGCCTGGGCATTATAAAGCAAATTGTCCTAATAAAAGGGTTGCTTGGAAGAAGAACAAGAACAACGAGGATACCAGAAAAGTTCAAGAGAAAGACGAGGTTGGTTATGCTTCAGAGGAAGGGGTCAGTGATGATTGTTATTCTGTCACATGTGAAGGAGAAATCACAAACAGGTGGATTCTCGATTCTGGTTGCTCTTACCATATGTGTCCGAATCGTAATTGGTTTACAACTTATAGAGGCGTCGAAGGTGGAACCGTAGTGATGGGGAACAACCATGCTTGTAAAACGGTAGGACTTGGTTCTATAAGGATTAGGATGCATGATGGAGTGGTAAGAACGTTGACGGATGTGAGACATGTCCCTGAATTGAAGAAAAACCTTATTTCTATTGGTGCTTTGGATTCTGGTGGGTGCAAAATTGTTACACAAGACGGTGAGATGAAAGTTGTTCGTGGTTCTTTGGTAGTGATGAAAGGTATTTCTCGAGGAAATCTTTATGCGCTTTTGGGCACAACGGTGACTGATAGTGTGGCAGTTGCAGCTACTGGCAGTGGTGGAGACCCATGTGAATGCACTAGGTTATGGCATAGGCGGCTTGGGCATATGTCGGAGAAAGGTCTAAATTATCTTGGTGAAGAGGGTTTGCTGAAGAACTTGAAAAAGGCTTGCATGGATTTTTGTGAGCATTGCGTGTATGGCAAAGCACACCGGGTTCAGTTCAAGGCAAGTAAACATAGAAGCAGAGGTATATTAGACTATGTGCATACAGATGTTTGGGGTCCAGCTTCAGTCACTTCCAAGGGAGGCTCGAGGTATTTTGTCACTTTTGTTGATGATTATTCTAGGTATGTTTGGGTGTATTTCATGAAACATAAGAATGAGGTATTCAACATATTCAAGAAG
Organism: Kitagawia praeruptora; assembly: GCA_037693485.1. Classification (NCBI taxonomy): domain Eukaryota; kingdom Viridiplantae; phylum Streptophyta; class Magnoliopsida; order Apiales; family Apiaceae; genus Kitagawia; species Kitagawia praeruptora. Next base: position 22,421,721 of record CM075350.1, on the reverse strand, counting down.
TGGAAAACAATGGTTGAGAACAGAACTGGTAAAAAGTTGAAGACACTGCGATCTGATAACGGTACAGAGTATACAGATGGTGCTTTCAAGGAGTTTTGTGATCAGGAAGGCATTGTTAGACACTGGACAGTCAGAAAAACACCACAGCAGAATGGGGTTGCGGAAAGGCTCAATCGCACATTGCGGGAAAAATCAATGTGTATGCGATCCTATGCTGGTTTGGGTAAAGAATGGTGGGCGGAGTCAATTAATACAGCTCGCTATATTGTCAACCGGTCACCTCATGCATCTCTAAATGGAGATGTACCTTATAACGTATGGTCTGGAAAACATGCAGATTATGGGAGACTTAGAATTTTTGGGTGCACAGCCTACTACCATGTTGACGAGGGAAAACTTGATGCGAAGGCCAAGAAGGCTATATTCTTGGGGTATGCAACAGGTACAAAAGGTTATCGTCTTTGGTCTATTGATGATTCTAAGTTTATAATCAGCAGGGATGTTACGTTTGATGAGGACACTATGGTAGCTTCTCCGAAAGCTAAGGTGACTAGTGGTGGTGACATTGAGACTTCTAAGTCTCAAGTGGTTGAGATAGAATCTGTAAGTCATCCAGGTTCTAGTCATGTTCAACAGGAAGATCATGGAGACACTCATGATGATGAGGATGATGAGTTTGAATATGAGACTATTGAGCAAGAAAATGTGCAGGCACGCGAACGGCAACAGTTCGAGAAAAGTTTGGCTTCTGCTAGGCCAAAACGGGCATACAAACAAGTTCAAAAGCTTGGGTCAGATAAGCCTTTGAAACACTACGGGCAGGTTAATGCAGTAGAGTATGCACTCTCGGTGGAGGATGGTGAGCCTATTTCCTTCAAAGAAGCTATTCGGAATTGTAATAGTGAGAGTTGGTTGGCAGCGAAGGAAGAAGAGACGGAGATTCTGGAAAAGAAACAAACTTGGGATTTAGTCTCATTGCCTGCAGGGAGCAAGGTTCAACATTGCTTGGACTTGCTAAATATCATCCGATATTGATTGCCCTTCGGGGCAGTGTTGGGGTGAGGTGGAGATTTCATCCCATGGTGTGAACTACGGTGGCTTGATCCCGGTTAAGGGTACGTAGGCAGTCATGGTAATATGGCGCAGTCGGTTGGGGTTTACATATCAAGGCTTTCATGGTATTCTCAGTGTTCGTCCATAATTTGAGGTTGATCAAATGATGTACGAGGTGGAGAATTGTGAGATTGAAAGGTTGGGCTAGTTTTTGGTGCTAATGTGAAAAATTCGTAGAAATTTTTCTGGTTGCATTAGCTGTTTTGTTTTTGCGTTTCCCGGAGTTCCAACGGTCGGATCGTCCTGAATTTTGGACAGCGTCTTCCTTACTCATGTATCTAAATTCTGAACGGTGGAGATCGGATTTGGAGGTGCAGAAGGCCTGTTTATTGAGGTAGGGGCAGGAACTTTTGCACCACGGTGTGGATTAAGCTCCCCGTGGTGAGGCGACTTGGAGCGGGTATTTTTGGCCCAAAAGTGTTTTTGGGTTAATTCTTAAACTAGGCCCATAGTTAATATGATATGTAAACGGTAGTGAATTAGCTAGGTTTTAAGGCTTGAAATATTGTATACAGAAAACAGAAACGTATCAATATATACAAGAAAAAGGCTCTTTCACTTGGCCAACAAATTCCTTCTTCTTTGTGTGTTTACTTTGATTATTGTCTTGTTATAGCTTATAACTTGTGATCGTAGTCTTCTCTTTGGGGTGTTATTCCGCTGAGTCAAGGGTTGTCCCTTGTTTGGGACACATAAACAGGTTATTTGCAAACTCAACAGGTTACCCTAGAATAAAATAAATATGGGTTATACGACCAATAAGGAGAAGATAAGAAACAAGCAAGTAGTTGAGGATATTAATCCTAAAGGGAACTAATGGTAATAAGTTTTGTTACTCCCATATGAAGTAGTTATTACATTAATAATCCCCTATACGAAATTGCAATAAGAAGCTTGGGATTATTAGCATATTAGGGATAAGAATAAATAAGTGGGTACCTAATATGTTGGGGGTAGCTTTGCCCAATATTAGTCGGGGATTATAAAACTAATATGGTAGTTATTTATAAGAAGTAATGAGTAAACAAGTTTTATTTACTCATATAAATAACTTATTCCCTTATTACTCGTTTTTAACGGATATGTGTTTAAGTTTGGGAATAACTAATGATTCCAATATATTAGTCCTTATATTGGGTGAATAAATAAGGTCCTTAATAAGATCACAATACCCTGAGAATCCACCTGACTAATCAAATAAAAAGTTTTTTATTTTTATAAATACCCACTTGATAAGTGGGTATTTTATCTACTTAGAACGTTTCCATTTAGCTTAAAACGATGGTTTGTACTTGAGTTGTGGTATTTTTGATCTCTTTTAAGGGTATTGTGCAGGGATATCAATCAAAGGTGTTAGAGGAACGAAGCGTAGCAATCGAAGTGCAAAACGGAGTCAAATTCAAGAAAAGGAAAAATGATGTTGCTGGACAGTAGGTACGGCGCCGCGTCGCCGTGTTTGTACTGGGGGACGGCGCCGCATCGCCGTAGGGAAGGTCCTGGCGCCGCATCGCCGAGTTTGTGCTTGAGGACGGCGCCGCGTCGCCGTCTCGTCTGACCCGATTCCTGATTTGTTTTGGGGGATTTAAAAATAAAAAAAAACATTCTTCTATTTACTAGCACCTGGAGGCCCATATAAGGGAAGAAAAGAAAACCCTAGAGGGGGGTGACAGCTTGTTTTTTGTACGTAGTTTTTTTAGCACAACAAAGAAGGAAGAAGATAGTTCCCAATTTTATTCTTGTATTCTTCCTAGTTGTGGATGCTTAACCTTGGTGTATTCTTTAAAAACCTTTGATATTTATCTCAGTCTTTATTCGTTTCTTTCTATCATGTTTCCATTGGAACCCATGATGATGATTAGTTCGATCATGAACTAATTCGTTGTCATGGGGGTTTAGTGGACTTAATCATGAATTCTATGTGTTGAATCTACTCGATGCCTATAGTGTGATTGATGTGATATCCTATCATGGTTGATTTAATTCGTTATAGGAGAGTAGCTAACTCCTGTAATTGTGTGTTAATTCTTGTTGAAGCGAAAGTGGAAATAAGAGTTTAGAACTTGCCATGTTAGCGTAGGTTTATGCGTGATAATATCATTCGTAATTAGTGTCATAACTCTAATCGTTTTATGACGACTATGTGATCAATTGAATGCTTGCACCTCAACCATTATGTTTTATTCTTTATAGACATATGAAGACTTGGCATAATCGGAAGACTAAATGATTTCTATCTTTATTGTGGATATTGTTTAGGATGGTATTTGTGTAACGGAAGTTGGCTTATATCAGTTTTGTGTGTTCGATCAGGTGTTAATAAATCACATGAACAAGGCTAGGGATTTGGAGACCATAGATGGATTGTTTAAAGAAACTAAATTCCCATGTTTTATTTGCATAAGTAATTCAACATAAATTTCAGTTCAAGCAGTTGATAATTAGTTATAATTCTTAGATAAATTTTAGTGATAATAACAATCCACTTATTTATTTGTTTTAGCATCGGAAAACAATCATACATTGGTGAGTGAGTTAGCTAGACAATACAACGAGTCCCTGTAGGAACGAACCTTATTTGCTATCTGTATTACTTGAGATCACGTGCACTTGCGTGTTGAGTTGGTCATAACAAGTTTTTGGCGCCGCTGCCGGGGACGCGGTTTTATTTTGTTTAGTTTCAATATTTGCCATCAGTGGTCATTGAATTTCGGTGACTAGGACGTTTTCATAAAATTTCTTGTTGGTGAATTTCAGGTACTTGTTGAGAGTTTATGCGTACACGAGCTCGTGCACGTAGAGACGAACTAGCACGTACAGAAGAACTAGCTAGGAGAAGACTTGATTTCGGGTTAGAAGACAATCTTGAAGCAAAGGAAGTTATGGCAAATCAAGAACAAGCAGCGAAGGCTTTGAGTGAATTCTCTCAGCCGAAAGTGGAGGACATCCATACTAGCATTGTTCGCCCAGCTATAGGGTCTAACAATTTCGAGCTAAGGCCAAACATCATTCAGATGATTCAGAACACAGTCCAGTTTGGGGGTAGTCCTGCTGAAGATCCCAATGCTCATATTAGGGACTTCCTTGAGATCTGTGACACCTTCAAATTCAACGGAGTTACAGATGACGCAATCAGATTGAGGCTATTTCCCTTCTCTCTTAAGGATAAAGCCAAGAGTTGGTTACATTCTATGCCATCAGGCTCTATTACAACATGGGCAGACTGTGCTCAAAAGTTCTTGACCAAGTATTTCTCCATGGCGAAGACAGCAGCTTACAGGAATGCCATTTCTCAGTTTGCTCAGCATTCCCAGGAATCTTTGGGAGAAGCTTGGGAGAGGTACAAGGAGATATTGGCACGTTGTCCTCATCATGGAATGCCGGATTGGATGATAATCAGCAATTTCTATAACGGGTTGGGAGCTCAGTCCCGGCCTATGTTAGATGCAGCTTCTGGAGGTGCGCTATGGGCAAAAAGCTATGAGGATGCTTACAATCTGATTGAAATGATGTCAGCCAATGAGTTTCAGAATCCTACTCAACCCTTGCCACCAGCGAAAGTGGCCGGAGTTCTTGACTTGGATGCAGCTACTGCTATTGCTGCTCAACTCAAAGCGTTGACAATGAAGGTAGATTCCCTTTCTAATCTTGGTACTAACCAGGTTGCTATGGTGTGTGAATTGTGTGCAGGGGCACATGACACAAATATGTGTGCTATCTCAGCTGAATCCGCACAATTTGTTGGTAATTTTCAAAGATCTCAGCAACCAGTGCCAATTTTTTATCATCCCAACAATCGGAATCATCCTAACTTCAGTTGGAGCAACAATCAGGGAGGTGCTCAGCAACCACAAAATCAGCAGTTCAATGTAAGGCCAAGTAATCAGAACTATCAACCACCACCTTATGCTCCAAGGCAACCATTCAATCCACCGGGGTTTCAACCATCTCAAGGAACTTCATTGAATCAGTCTGAGAAGTCGGAATTGGAAGAGCTTCGGATGATGTATAAGAGTCAGGCAGTGTCATTGAAAACTTTAGAGAATCAAATTGGCCAGCTAGCCAATGCTTTGTTGAACCGTCAACCAGGAACGCTTCCGAGTGGCACAGAGGTGAATCCAGGCAAGAAAGATCAAAAGGAACAGGTTCAGGCAATAACATTACGAGCAGGAAGAAGTCTACAAGGTCAGAACGAAGAAAAAGCAATCGAGGAAAAAAATGAAAATTCTGAGCAGACCATACGGCGCCGCGGCGCCGCCCCACAATACAAAATCGGCGACGCGTCGCCGTGCTCTCTGGAGGAAAAACCTGAATTTTCAGTTGAGGTCGAATCTGGTTCTGATTTGCTTCCTAATGCTACTCCTTCAACTCCTATCATTCACAAGAGTGTTAATTCTCAAAAAGAAGTAGAAGATAAGGTGTTTCCACCTCCTCCATTCCCAAAACGAATTCAAAGGCAAAAGTTAGACAAGCAATTCGCTAAGTTCTTGGATGTATTCAAGAAGCTGCAGATTAACATACCATTTGCTGAAGCACTTGAACAAATGCCAAGTTATGCCAGGTTCATGAAGGGCATACTTTCGAGGAAATTGAAACTCGAGGATTTAGAGACCGTCGCTTTGACGGAGGAGTGTAGTGCTGTCTTGCAACAAAAGTTGCCACCTAAGCTGAAGGATCCGGGGAGCTTCACCATACCTTGCACTATTGGCAAACAACTTTTCAGCAAGTGCTTATGTGATTTGGGAGCTAGCATTAATCTGATGCCGATGTCTGTTTTTAAGCAACTTGGGTTACCTGATCCGAAACCTGTTAATATGACCTTGCAGTTGGCAGATAGGTCGATCACATATCCTAGGGGTATAGTGGAGGATGTATTGGTGAAGGTGGATAAGCTGATTTTTCCGGTTGATTTTGTTATACTGGACTTTGAGGAGGATAAGAGGATTCCTATCATCTTGGGAAGGCCATTTCTAGCTACGGGCCGAACTCTGATTGATGTGCAAAAAGGAGAGCTTACCATGAGAGTGCATGATCAGAAAGTCACTTTCAATGTGTTCAAGGCAACAAAATATCCGTCAGATTCAGAGGAGTGTTTCAAAGTGGACGTTGTTGATAAGAATGTGAAGAAGGAGATCGAGCAGCTAAAAAAATCAGATCCAGTGGAAAAAGCTTCAAGTGGGATTTCTGGCATTGAGAACGAAGGAAGAAAGGGGCTATTTCAGTTGTTGGATGCAACTCCATGGGAAAGAAGAGTTGACATTCTACATAAGTCTCGTGGGCTAGCTGATTCTAATAATTTTCAGGTGCTTCGTAAGTTGTCAAATGAGGAAGTTTTTGCACTCGGGCTCAAGCCATTACCACCCGAGGAGGGTGACCCTGCTGATGATTGAGGTATTCCTGTGCACTTTCTTTGTTTCTCGCCTTCAATGGGGACATTGAAGAATTTAAGTTTGGGGGTGGGGATTAAAGGTGCATTTGTATTAGTTGTATAATAGATGTGTTGCATGTCATGTTAGGAGCATAATGGAGCATAATGGCATGTTAGTGTAGAGCGTTTTTGTTTTGTTTTTATGTATGCCATATAGGACATTCTGTTTATTGTGATATTTATGTTCATATAGTTGCATTTGCATTGCATAGCATGCATTTTTCATGATCCCTTAGAACGAGCTAATTCTGATTGGTAGATAGATGTCTAATTGGGTGTGGTAATGATGAATAGAGGGTTGATTTATAGTTTCCATGGAATTGACTTGCATGTTACGGAAACAGAATCTTTTCACTAGTCTCATTAGGTGCTTTTGGGCTAGGTTAGGGTCATGCCTGATTGGATGTTTGAGACTTAATCACTTGATTATAATTAGAATTTTCGTTATTCCCTTGATGGCGTAGGAGCAATAAAGTCTAAGTTTGGGGGACACCAAGGATTTCATGCTAGTGTTAATTTTGTTCAATAATGGCTAGGCGTCAAACGGCTAGTAGCCGGCTCATTTTTATATGAGTAGTCTAGGGTTGGAATTGAGAATTCTCGTTCCAGATTGCATACATTAAAAAAAAAATGAAAAAAAAGAAAAAAAAATGAAAAAAAAATGAAAAAAGAAAAAAAAGGAAAAAAAGAGTCATGTAAATAAGTTAAATGCAAAATTAACCAGAGTGAGCTCTTTAATACTCGAGTTATTAAGTCTGAGGGGACTTAGTCCTAGTGACCTAAGGCTTTTATAGTCTGGGATCCTGCTGACCTAACACTCGCTACATGGGTATTATTGTATAAGCCTTTTGGGGTCTCACTCATTGCACGGTTAAATAAGCATGCGTAGTATTTATAGTATTTAGTGTCGTAGTAATAAAGCATGAATTCTTGGTTAACTTGAATAAGGATGGTGGTGTTCCTAGGTTATGAAGTGTCTACAGTCTATTCTGTTTATAAACCTGTGATTGTCTTGGCGAAGGATAGGTATGATTTTTGACCTAGTGTTGGGAGCATTTCTGATGAGCATTGCACACACACACGTTTCTGTTCATGTATTGTTAGTATACGGGGGCTTAGTCGAGCTCTATTCGGATTTAGTTGCATTCTATGAGGCAGCTGGTTGCTAGTTGGTTTTGGTCAGTTTAAAGGGGATTGTTGCATTTTCATATAGTTGCATTCATGTAGTTAGTTGCATTGTTAGTTGCATTATTAGATGGATTTTGTGGGTACATTCACTATAGGCCCTCACGAGACCTTACTCGTCCACTAGGGCTGCCTAGGGGTTTAAAGGGCTTGTTGCATATGCCAAATGCAACCGTGATCACCTACGGAAGTGGTACTAGGTAGTTGTAAATATTTTGTTTGTTATGCTTGAGGACAAGCATCGGTTTAAGTTTGGGGGTGTGATAAGTGGGTATTTTATCTACTTAGAACGTTTCCATTTAGCTTAAAACGATGGTTTGTACTTGAGTTGTGGTATTTTTGATCTCTTTTAAGGGTATTGTGCAAGGATATCAATCACAGGTGTTAGAGGAACGAAGCGTAGCAATCGAAGTGCAAAACGGAGTCAAATTCAAGAAAAGGAAAAATGATGTTGCTGGACAGTAGGTACGGCGCCGCGTCGCCGTGTTTGTACTGGGGGACGGCGCCGCATCGCCGTAGGGAAGGTCCTGGCGCCGCATCGCCGAGTTTGTGCTTGAGGACGGCGCCGCGTCGCCGTCTCGTCTGACCCGATTCCTGATTTGTTTTGGGGGATTTAAAAATAAAAAAAAACATTCTTCTATTTACTAGCACCTGGAGGCCCATATAAGGGAAGAAAAGAAAACCCTAGAGGGGGGTGACAGCTTGTTTTTTGTACGTAGTTTTTTTAGCACAACAAAGAAGGAAGAAGATAGTTCCCAATTTTATTCTTGTATTCTTCCTAGTTGTGGATGCTTAACCTTGGTGTATTCTTTAAAAACCTTTGATATTTATCTCAGTCTTTATTCGTTTCTTTCTATCATGTTTCCATTGGAACCCATGATGATGATTAGTTCGATCATGAACTAATTCGTTGTCATGGGGGTTTAGTGGACTTAATCATGAATTCTATGTGTTGAATCTACTCGATGCCTATAGTGTGATTGATGTGATATCCTATCATGGTTGATTTAATTCGTTATAGGAGAGTAGCTAACTCCTGTAATTGTGTGTTAATTCTTGTTGAAGCGAAAGTGGAAATAAGAGTTTAGAACTTGCCATGTTAGCGTAGGTTTATGCGTGATAATATCATTCGTAATTAGTGTCATAACTCTAATCGTTTTATGACGACTATGTGATCAATTGAATGCTTGCACCTCAACCATTATGTTTTATTCTTTATAGACATATGAAGACTTGGCATAATCGGAAGACTAAATGATTTCTATCTTTATTGTGGATATTTTTTAGGATGGTATTTGTGTAACGGAAGTTGGCTTATATCAGTTTTGTGTGTTCGATCAGGTGTTAATAAATCACATGAACAAGGCTAGGGATTTGGAGACCATAGATGGATTGTTTAAAGAAACTAAATTCCCATGTTTTATTTGCATAAGTAATTCAACATAAATTTCAGTTCAAGCAGTTGATAATTAGTTATAATTCTTAGATAAATTTTAGTGATAATAACAATCCACTTATTTATTTGTTTTAGCATCGGAAAACAATCATACATTGGTGAGTGAGTTAGCTAGACAATACAACGAGTCCCTGTAGGAACGAACCTTATTTGCTATCTGTATTACTTGAGATCACATGCACTTGCGTGTTGAGTTGGTCATAACAAGTTTTTGATGGCGCCGTTGCCGGGGAATTACTTGCTAAAGTTAAATAACTTAGTTTATTCGTGAATAAAAAAACCCTTGATAAGTAACCTGAACTAACAAACCTTATTCACTATATTTATGCAAAAATATAAGGTATTTGTGTTATTAAGGGAACTAATAATCCTATAGAAATTGCTTAATTAACTAACATAAGAATAAGTTTATACGAAGCGGGTTTATTAATGAGTAGTTATTAATTTTTGTGCTTGAGGACGGCGCCGCGTCGCCGTCTCGTCTGACCCGATTCCTGATTTGTTTTGGGGGATTTAAAAATAAAAAAAAACATTCTTCTATTTACTAGCACCTGGAGGCCCATATAAGGGAAGAAAAGAAAACCCTAGAGGGGGGTGACAGCTTGTTTTTTGTACGTAGTTTTTTTAGCACAACAAAGAAGGAAGAAGATAGTTCCCCATTTTATTCTTGTATTCTTCCTAGTTGTGGATGCTTAACCTTGGTGTATTCTTTAAAAACCTTTGATATTTATCTCAGTCTTTATTCGTTTCTTTCTATCATGTTTCCATTGGAACCCATGATGATGATTAGTTCGATCATGAACTAATTCGTTGTCATGGGGGTTTAGTGGACTTAATCATGAATTCTATGTGTTGAATCTTCTCGATGCCTATAGTGTGATTGATGTGATATCCTATCATGGTTGATTTAATTCGTTATAGGAGAGTAGCTAACTCCTGTAATTGTGTGTTAATTCTTGTTGAAGCGAAAGTGGAAATAAGAGTTTAGAACTTGCCATGTTAGCGTAGGTTTATGCGTGATAATATCATTCGTAATTAGTGTCATAACTCTAATCGTTTTATGACGACTATGTGATCAATTGAATGCTTGCACCTCAACCATTATGTTTTATTCTTTATAGACATATGAAGACTTGGCATAATCGGAAGACTAAATGATTTCTATCTTTATTGTGGATATTGTTTAGGATGGTATTTGTGTAACGGAAGTTGGCTTATATCAGTTTTGTGTGTTCGATCAGGTGTTAATAAATCACATGAACAAGGCTAGGGATTTGGAGACCATAGATGGATTGTTTAAAGAAACTAAATTCCCATGTTTTATTTGCATAAGTAATTCGACATAATTCTCAGTTCAAGTAGTTGATAATTAGTTATAATTCTTAGATAAATTTTAGTGATAACAACAATCCACTTTATTATTTGTTTTAGCATCGGATAATAATCATACATTGGTGAGTGAATTAACTAGACAATACAACAAGTCCCTGTAGGAACGAACCTTATTTGCTATCTGTATTACTTGAGATCACGTGCACTTGCGTGTTGAGTTGGTCGTAACAAGTTTTTGGCGCCGCTGCCGGGGAAAAGATCTGTTGCTCCAACTTATTAATTTGTTTAGTTTCAATATTTGCCATCAGTGGTCATTGAATTTCGGTGACTAGGACGTTTTCATAAAATTTCTTGTTGGTGAATTTCAGGTACTTGTTGAGAGTTTATGCGTACACGAGCTCGTGCACGTAGAGACGAACTAGCACGTACAGAAGAACTAGCTAGGAGAAGACTTGATTTCGGGTTAGAAGACAATCTTGAAGCAAAGGAAGTTATGGCAAATCAAGAACAAGCAGCGAAGGCTTTGAGTGAATTCTCTCAGCCGAAAGTGGAGGACATCCATACTAGCATTGTTCGCCCAGCTATAGGGTCTAACAATTTCGAGCTAAGGCCAAACATCATTCAGATGATTCAGAACACAGTCCAGTTTGGGGGTAGTCCTGCTGAAGATCCCAATGCTCATATTAGGGACTTCCTTGAGATCTGTGACACCTTCAAATTCAACGGAGTTACAGATGACGCAATCAGATTGAGGCTATTTCCCTTCTCTCTTAAGGATAAAGCCAAGAGTTGGTTACATTCTATGCCATCAGGCTCTATTACAACATGGGCAGACTGTGCTCAAAAGTTCTTGACCAAGTATTTCTCCATGGCGAAGACAGCAGCTTACAGGAATGCCATTTCTCAGTTTGCTCAGCATTCCCAGGAATCTTTGGGAGAAGCTTGGGAGAGGTACAAGGAGATATTGGCACGTTGTCCTCATCATGGAATGCCGGATTGGATGATAATCAGCAATTTCTATAACGGGTTGGGAGCTCAGTCCCGGCCTATGTTAGATGCAGCTTCTGGAGGTGCGCTATGGGAAAAAAGCTATGAGGATGCTTACAATCTGATTGAAATGATGTCAGCCAATGAGTTTCAGAATCCTACTCAACCCTTGCCACCAGCGAAAGTGGCCGGAGTTCTTGACTTGGATGCAGCTACTGCTATTGCTGCTCAACTCAAAGCGTTGACAATGAAGGTAGATTCCCTTTCTAATCTTGGTACTAACCAGGTTGCTATGGTGTGTGAATTGTGTGCAGGGGCACATGACACAAATATGTGTGCTATCTCAGCTGAATCCGCACAATTTGTTGGTAATTTTCAAAGATCTCAGCAACCAGTGCCAATTTTTTATCATCCCAACAATCGGAATCATCCTAACTTCAGTTGGAGCAACAATCAGGGAGGTGCTCAGCAACCACAAAATCAGCAGTTCAATGTAAGGCCAAGTAATCAGAACTATCAACCACCACCTTATGCTCCAAGGCAACCATTCAATCCACCGGGGTTTCAACCATCTCAAGGAACTTCATTGAATCAGTCTGAGAAGTCGGAATTGGAAGAGCTTCGGATGATGTATAAGAGTCAGGCAGTGTCATTGAAAACTTTAGAGAATCAAATTGGCCAGCTAGCCAATGCTTTGTTGAACCGTCAACCAGGAACGCTTCCGAGTGGCACAGAGGTGAATCCAGGCAAGAAAGATCAAAAGGAACAGGTTCAGGCAATAACATTACGAGCAGGAAGAAGTCTACAAGGTCAGAACGAAGAAAAAGCAACCGAGGAAAAAAATGAAAATTCTGAGCAGACCATACGGCGCCGCGGCGCCGCCCCACAGTACAAAATCGGCGACGCGTCGCCGTGCTCTCTGGAGGAAAAACCTGAATTTTCAGTTGAGGTCGAATCTGGTTCTGATTTGCTTCCTAATGCTACTCCTTCAACTCCTATCATTCACAAGAGTGTTAATTCTCAAAAAGAAGTAGAAGATAAGGTGTTTCCACCTCCTCCATTCCCAAAACGAATTCAAAGGCAAAAGTTAGACAAGCAATTCGCTAAGTTCTTGGATGTATTCAAGAAGCTGCAGATTAACATACCATTTGCTGAAGCACTTGAACAAATGCCAAGTTATGCCAGGTTCATGAAGGGCATACTTTCGAGGAAATTGAAACTCGAGGATTTAGAGACCGTCGCTTTGACGGAGGAGTGTAGTGCTGTCTTGCAACAAAAGTTGCCACCTAAGCTGAAGGATCCGGGGAGCTTCACCATACCTTGCACTATTGGCAAACAACTTTTCAGCAAGTGCTTATGTGATTTGGGAGCTAGCATTAATCTGATGCCGATGTCTGTTTTTAAGCAACTTGGGTTACCTGATCCGAAACCTGTTAATATGACCTTGCAGTTGGCAGATAGGTCGATCACATATCCTAGGGGTATAGTGGAGGATGTATTGGTGAAGGTGGATAAGCTGATTTTTCCGGTTGATTTTGTTATACTGGACTTTGAGGAGGATAAGAGGATTCCTATCATCTTGGGAAGGCCATTTCTAGCTACGGGCCGAACTCTGATTGATGTGCAAAAAGGAGAGCTTACCATGAGAGTGCATGATCAGAAAGTCACTTTCAATGTGTTCAAGGCAACAAAATATCCGTCAGATTCAGAGGAGTGTTTCAAAGTGGACGTTGTTGATAAGAATGTGAAGAAGGAGATCGAGCAGCTAAAAAAATCAGATCCAGTGGAAAAAGCTTCAAGTGGGATTTCTGGCATTGAGAACGAAGGAAGAAAGGGGCTATTTCAGTTGTTGGATGCAACTCCATGGGAAAGAAGAGTTGACATTCTACATAAGTCTCGTGGGCTAGCTGATTCTAATAATTTTCAGGTGCTTCGTAAGTTGTCAAATGAGGAAGTTTTTGCACTCGGGCTCAAGCCATTACCACCCGAGGAGGGTGACCCTGCTGATGATTGAGGTATTCCTGTGCACTTTCTTTGTTTCTCGCCTTCAATGGGGACATTGAAGAATTTAAGTTTGGGGGTGGGGATTAAAGGTGCATTTGTATTAGTTGTATAATAGATGTGTTGCATGTCATGTTAGGAGCATAATGGAGCATAATGGCATGTTAGTGTAGAGCGTTTTTGTTTTGTTTTTATGTATGCCATATAGGACATTCTGTTTATTGTGATATTTATGTTCATATAGTTGCATTTGCATTGCATAGCATGCATTTTTCATGATCCCTTAGAACGAGCTAATTCTGATTGGTAGATAGATGTCTAATTGGGTGTGGTAATGATGAATAGAGGGTTGATTTATAGTTTCCATGGAATTGACTTGCATGTTACGGAAACAGAATCTTTTCACTAGTCTCATTAGGTGCTTTTGGGCTAGGTTAGGGTCATGCCTGATTGGATGTTTGAGACTTAATCACTTGATTATAATTAGAATTTTCGTTATTCCCTTGATGGCGTAGGAGCAATAAAGTCTAAGTTTGGGGGACACCAAGGATTTCATGCTAGTGTTAATTTTGTTCAATAATGGCTAGGCGTCAAACGGCTAGTAGCCGGCTCATTTTTATATGAGTAGTCTAGGGTTGGAATTGAGAATTCTCGTTCCAGATTGCATACATTAAAAAAAAAAAATGAAAAAAAAGAAAAAAAAATGAAAAAAAAATGAAAAAAGAAAAAAAAGGAAAAAAAGAGTCATGTAAATAAGTTAAATGCAAAATTAACCAGAGTGAGCTCTTTAATACTCGAGTTATTAAGTCTGAGGGGACTTAGTCCTAGTGACCTAAGGCTTTTATAGTCTGGGATCCTGCTGACCTAACACTCGCTACATGGGTATTATTGTATAAGCCTTTTGGGGTCTCACTCATTGCACGGTTAAATAAGCATGCGTAGTATTTATAGTATTTAGTGTCGTAGTAATAAAGCATGAATTCTTGGTTAACTTGAATAAGGATGGTGGTGTTCCTAGGTTATGAAGTGTCTACAGTCTATTCTGTTTATAAACCTGTGATTGTCTTGGCGAAGGATAGGTATGATTTTTGACCTAGTGTTGGGAGCATTTCTGATGAGCATTGCACACACACACGTTTCTGTTCATGTATTGTTAGTATACGGGGGCTTAGTCGAGCTCTATTCGGATTTAGTTGCATTCTATGAGGCAGCTGGTTGCTAGTTGGTTTTGGTCAGTTTAAAGGGGATTGTTGCATTTTCATATAGTTGCATTCATGTAGTTAGTTGCATTGTTAGTTGCATTATTAGATGGATTTTGTGGGTACATTCACTATAGGCCCTCACGAGACCTTACTCGTCCACTAGGGCTGCCTAGGGGTTTAAAGGGCTTGTTGCATATGCCAAATGCAACCGTGATCACCTACGGAAGTGGTACTAGGTAGTTGTAAATATTTTGTTTGTTATGCTTGAGGACAAGCATCGGTTTAAGTTTGGGGGTGTGATAAGTGGGTATTTTATCTACTTAGAACGTTTCCATTTAGCTTAAAACGATGGTTTGTACTTGAGTTGTGGTATTTTTGATCTCTTTTAAGGGTATTGTGCAGGGATATCAATCACAGGTGTTAGAGGAACGAAGCGTAGCAATCGAAGTGCAAAACGGAGTCAAATTCAAGAAAAGGAAAAATGATGTTGCTGGACAGTAGGTACGGCGCCGCGTCGCCGTGTTTGTACTGGGGGACGGCGCCGCATCGCCGTAGGGAAGGTCCTGGCGCCGCATCGCCGAGTTTGTGCTTGAGGACGGCGCCGCGTCGCCGTCTCGTCTGACCCGATTCCTGATTTGTTTTGGGGGATTTAAAAATAAAAAAAAACATTCTTCTATTTACTAGCACCTGGAGGCCCATATAAGGGAAGAAAAGAAAACCCTAGAGGGGGGTGACAGCTTGTTTTTTGTACGTAGTTTTTTTAGCACAACAAAGAAGGAAGAAGATAGTTCCCAATTTTATTCTTGTATTCTTCCTAGTTGTGGATGCTTAACCTTGGTGTATTCTTTAAAAACCTTTGATATTTATCTCAGTCTTTATTCGTTTCTTTCTATCATGTTTCCATTGGAACCCATGATGATGATTAGTTCGATCATGAACTAATTCGTTGTCATGGGGGTTTAGTGGACTTAATCATGAATTCTATGTGTTGAATCTACTCGATGCCTATAGTGTGATTGATGTGATATCCTATCATGGTTGATTTAATTCGTTATAGGAGAGTAGCTAACTCCTGTAATTGTGTGTTAATTCTTGTTGAAGCGAAAGTGGAAATAAGAGTTTAGAACTTGCCATGTTAGCGTAGGTTTATGCGTGATAATATCATTCGTAATTAGTGTCATAACTCTAATCGTTTTATGACGACTATGTGATCAATTGAATGCTTGCACCTCAACCATTATGTTTTATTCTTTATAGACATATGAAGACTTGGCATAATCGGAAGACTAAATGATTTCTATCTTTATTGTGGATATTGTTTAGGATGGTATTTGTGTAACGGAAGTTGGCTTATATCAGTTTTGTGTGTTCGATCAGGTGTTAATAAATCACATGAACAAGGCTAGGGATTTGGAGACCATAGATGGATTGTTTAAAGAAACTAAATTCCCATGTTTTATTTGCATAAGTAATTCAACATAAATTTCAGTTCAAGCAGTTGATAATTAGTTATAATTCTTAGATAAATTTTAGTGATAATAACAATCCACTTATTTATTTGTTTTAGCATCGGAAAACAATCATACATTGGTGAGTGAGTTAGCTAGACAATACAACGAGTCCCTGTAGGAACGAACCTTATTTGCTATCTGTATTACTTGAGATCACGTGCACTTGCGTGTTGAGTTGGTCATAACAAGTTTTTGATGGCGCCGTTGCCGGGGAATTACTTGCTAAAGTTAAATAACTTAGTTTATTCGTGAATAAAAAAACCCTTGATAAGTAACCTGAACTAACAAACCTTATTCACTATATTTATGCAAAAATATAAGGTATTTGTGTTATTAAGGGAACTAATAATCCTATAGAAATTGCTTAATTAACTAACATAAGAATAAGTTTATACGAAGCGGGTTTATTAATGAGTAGTTATTAATTTTTGTGCTTGAGGACGGCGCCGCGTCGCCGTCTCGTCTGACCCGATTCCTGATTTGTTTTGGGGGATTTAAAAATAAAAAAAAACATTCTTCTATTTACTAGCACCTGGAGGCCCATATAAGGGAAGAAAAGAAAACCCTAGAGGGGGGTGACAGCTTGTTTTTTGTACGTAGTTTTTTTAGCACAACAAAGAAGGAAGAAGATAGTTCCCCATTTTATTCTTGTATTCTTCCTAGTTGTGGATGCTTAACCTTGGTGTATTCTTTAAAAACCTTTGATATTTATCTCAGTCTTTATTCGTTTCTTTCTATCATGTTTCCATTGGAACCCATGATGATGATTAGTTCGATCATGAACTAATTCGTTGTCATGGGGGTTTAGTGGACTTAATCATGAATTCTATGTGTTGAATCTACTCGATGCCTATAGTGTGATTGATGTGATATCCTATCATGGTTGATTTAATTCGTTATAGGAGAGTAGCTAACTCCTGTAATTGTGTGTTAATTCTTGTTGAAGCGAAAGTGGAAATAAGAGTTTAGAACTTGCCATGTTAGCGTAGGTTTATGCGTGATAATATCATTCGTAATTAGTGTCATAACTCTAATCGTTTTATGACGACTATGTGATCAATTGAATGCTTGCACCTCAACCATTATGTTTTATTCTTTATAGACATATGAAGACTTGGCATAATCGGAAGACTAAATGATTTCTATCTTTATTGTGGATATTGTTTAGGATGGTATTTGTGTAACGGAAGTTGGCTTATATCAGTTTTGTGTGTTCGATCAGGTGTTAATAAATCACATGAACAAGGCTAGGGATTTGGAGACCATAGATGGATTGTTTAAAGAAACTAAATTCCCATGTTTTATTTGCATAAGTAATTCAACATAAATTTCAGTTCAAGCAGTTGATAATTAGTTATAATTCTTAGATAAATTTTAGTGATAATAACAATCCACTTATTTATTTGTTTTAGCATCGGAAAACAATCATACATTGGTGAGTGAGTTAGCTAGACAATACAACGAGTCCCTGTAGGAACGAACCTTATTTGCTATCTGTATTACTTGAGATCACGTGCACTTGCGTGTTGAGTTGGTCATAACAAGTTTTTGATGGCGCCGTTGCCGGGGAATTACTTGCTAAAGTTAAATAACTTAGTTTATTCGTGAATAAAAAAACCCTTGATAAGTAACCTGAACTAACAAACCTTATTCACTATATTTATGCAAAAATATAAGGTATTTGTGTTATTAAGGGAACTAATAATCCTATAGAAATTGCTTAATTAACTAACATAAGAATAAGTTTATACGAAGCGGGTTTATTAATGAGTAGTTATTAATTTTTGTGCTTGAGGACGGCGCCGCGTCGCCGTCTCGTCTGACCCGATTCCTGATTTGTTTTGGGGGATTTAAAAATAAAAAAAAACATTCTTCTATTTACTAGCACCTGGAGGCCCATATAAGGGAAGAAAAGAAAACCCTAGAGGGGGGTGACAGCTTGTTTTTTGTACGTAGTTTTTTTAGCACAACAAAGAAGGAAGAAGATAGTTCCCCATTTTATTCTTGTATTCTTCCTAGTTGTGGATGCTTAACCTTGGTGTATTCTTTAAAAACCTTTGATATTTATCTCAGTCTTTATTCGTTTCTTTCTATCATGTTTCCATTGGAACCCATGATGATGATTAGTTCGATCATGAACTAATTCGTTGTCATGGGGGTTTAGTGGACTTAATCATGAATTCTATGTGTTGAATCTTCTCGATGCCTATAGTGTGATTGATGTGATATCCTATCATGGTTGATTTAATTCGTTATAGGAGAGTAGCTAACTCCTGTAATTGTGTGTTAATTCTTGTTGAAGCGAAAGTGGAAATAAGAGTTTAGAACTTGCCATGTTAGCGTAGGTTTATGCGTGATAATATCATTCGTAATTAGTGTCATAACTCTAATCGTTTTATGACGACTATGTGATCAATTGAATGCTTGCACCTCAACCATTATGTTTTATTCTTTATAGACATATGAAGACTTGGCATAATCGGAAGACTAAATGATTTCTATCTTTATTGTGGATATTGTTTAGGATGGTATTTGTGTAACGGAAGTTGGCTTATATCAGTTTTGTGTGTTCGATCAGGTGTTAATAAATCACATGAACAAGGCTAGGGATTTGGAGACCATAGATGGATTGTTTAAAGAAACTAAATTCCCATGTTTTATTTGCATAAGTAATTCGACATAATTCTCAGTTCAAGTAGTTGATAATTAGTTATAATTCTTAGATAAATTTTAGTGATAACAACAATCCACTTTATTATTTGTTTTAGCATCGGATAATAATCATACATTGGTGAGTGAATTAACTAGACAATACAACAAGTCCCTGTAGGAACGAACCTTATTTGCTATCTGTATTACTTGAGATCACGTGCACTTGCGTGTTGAGTTGGTCGTAACAAGTTTTTGGCGCCGCTGCCGGGGAAAAGATCTGTTGCTCCAACTTATTAATTTGTTTAGTTTCAATATTTGCCATCAGTGGTCATTGAATTTCGGTGACTAGGACGTTTTCATAAAATTTCTTGTTGGTGAATTTCAGGTACTTGTTGAGAGTTTATGCGTACACGAGCTCGTGCACGTAGAGACGAACTAGCACGTACAGAAGAACTAGCTAGGAGAAGACTTGATTTCGGGTTAGAAGACAATCTTGAAGCAAAGGAAGTTATGGCAAATCAAGAACAAGCAGCGAAGGCTTTGAGTGAATTCTCTCAGCCGAAAGTGGAGGACATCCATACTAGTATTGTTCGCCCAGCTATAGGGTCTAACAATTTCGAGCTAAGGCCAAACATCATTCAGATGATTCAGAACACAGTCCAGTTTGGGGGTAGTCCTGCTGAAGATCCCAATGCTCATATTAGGGACTTCCTTGAGATCTGTGACACCTTCAAATTCAACGAAGTTACAGATGACGCAATCAGATTGAGGCTATTTCCCTTCTCTCTTAAGGATAAAGCCAAGAGTTGGTTACATTCTATGCCATCAGGCTCTATTACAACATGGGCAGACTGTGCTCAAAAGTTCTTGACCAAGTATTTCTCCATGGCGAAGACAGCAGCTTACAGGAATGCCATTTCTCAGTTTGCTCAGCATTCCCAGGAATCTTTGGGAGAAGCTTGGGAGAGGTACAAGGAGATATTGGCACGTTGTCCTCATCATGGAATGCCGGATTGGATGATAATCAGCAATTTCTATAACGGGTTGGGAGCTCAGTCCCGGCCTATGTTAGATGCAGCTTCTGGAGGTGCGCTATGGGCAAAAAGCTATGAGGATGCTTACAATCTGATTGAAATGATGTCAGCCAATGAGTTTCAGAATCCTACTCAACGCTTGCCACCAGCGAAAGTGGCCGGAGTTCTTGACTTGGATGCAGCTACTGCTATTGCTGCTCAACTCAAAGCGTTGACAATGAAGGTAGATTCCCTTTCTAATCTTGGTACTAACCAGGTTGCTATGGTGTGTGAATTGTGTGCAGGGGCACATGACACAAATATGTGTGCTATCTCAGCTGAATCCGCACAATTTGTTGGTAATTTTCAAAGATCTCAGCAACCAGTGCCAATTTTTTATCATCCCAACAATCGGAATCATCCTAACTTCAGTTGGAGCAACAATCAGGGAGGTGCTCAGCAACCACAAAATCAGCAGTTCAATGTAAGGCCAAGTAATCAGAACTATCAACCACCACCTTATGCTCCAAGGCAACCATTCAATCCACCGGGGTTTCAACCATCTCAAGGAACTTCATTGAATCAGTCTGAGAAGTCGGAATTGGAAGAGCTTCGGATGATGTATAAGAGTCAGGCAGTGTCATTGAAAACTTTAGAGAATCAAATTGGCCAGCTAGCCAATGCTTTGTTGAACCGTCAACCAGGAACGCTTCCGAGTGGCACAGAGGTGAATCCAGGCAAGAAAGATCAAAAGGAACAGGTTCAGGCAATAACATTACGATCAGGAAGAAGTCTACAAGGTCAGAACGAAGAAAAAGCAACCGAGGAAAAAAATGAAAATTCTGAGCAGACCATACGGCGCCGCGGCGCCGCCCCACAGTACAAAATCGGCGACGCGTCGCCGTGCTCTCTGGAGGAAAAACCTGAATTTTCAGTTGAGGTCGAATCTGGTTCTGATTTGCTTCCTAATGCTACTCCTTCAACTCCTATCATTCACAAGAGTGTTAATTCCCAAAAAGAAGTAGAAGATAAGGTGTTTCCACCTCCTCCATTCCCAAAACGAATTCAAAGGCAAAAGTTAGACAAGCAATTCGCTAAGTTCTTGGATGTATTCAAGAAGCTGCAGATTAACATACCATTTGCTGAAGCACTTGAACAAATGCCAAGTTATGCCAGGTTCATGAAGGGCATACTTTCGAGGAAATTGAAACTCGAGGATTTAGAGACCGTCGCTTTGACGGAGGAGTGTAGTGCTGTCTTGCAACAAAAGTTGCCACCTAAGCTGAAGGATCCGGGGAGCTTCACCATACCTTGCACTATTGGCAAACAACTTTTCAGCAAGTGCTTATGTGATTTGGGAGCTAGCATTAATCTGATGCCGATGTCTGTTTTTAAGCAACTTGGGTTACCTGATCCGAAACCTGTTAATATGACCTTGCAGTTGGCAGATAGGTCGATCACATATCCTAGGGGTATAGTGGAGGATGTATTGGTGAAGGTGGATAAGCTGATTTTTCCGGTTGATTTTGTTATACTGGACTTTGAGGAGGATAAGAGGATTCCTATCATCTTGGGAAGGCCATTTCTAGCTACGGGCCGAACTCTGATTGATGTGCAAAAAGGAGAGCTTACCATGAGAGTGCATGATCAGAAAGTCACTTTCAATGTGTTCAAGGCAACAAAATATCCGTCAGATTCAGAGGAGTGTTTCAAAGTGGACGTTGTTGATAAGAATGTGAAGAAGGAGATCGAGCAGCTAAAAAAATCAGATCCAGTGGAAAAAGCTTCAAGTGGGATTTCTGGCATTGAGAACGAAGGAAGAAAGGGGCTATTTCAGTTGTTGGATGCAACTCCATGGGAAAGAAGAGTTGACATTCTACATAAGTCTCGTGGGCTAGCTGATTCTAATAATTTTCAGGTGCTTCGTAAGTTGTCAAATGAGGAAGTTTTTGCACTCGGGCTCAAGCCATTACCACCCGAGGAGGGTGACCCTGCTGATGATTGAGGTATTCCTGTGCACTTTCTTTGTTTCTCGCCTTCAATGGGGACATTGAAGAATTTAAGTTTGGGGGTGGGGATTAAAGGTGCATTTGTATTAGTTGTATAATAGATGTGTTGCATGTCATGTTAGGAGCATAATGGAGCATAATGGCATGTTAGTGTAGAGCGTTTTTGTTTTGTTTTTATGTATGCCATATAGGACATTCTGTTTATTGTGATATTTATGTTCATATAGTTGCATTTGCATTGCATAGCATGCATTTTTCATGATCCCTTAGAACGAGCTAATTCTGATTGGTAGATAGATGTCTAATTGGGTGTGGTAATGATGAATAGAGGGTTGATTTATAGTTTCCATGGAATTGACTTGCATGTTACGGAAACAGAATCTTTTCACTAGTCTCATTAGGTGCTTTTGGGCTAGGTTAGGGTCATGCCTGATTGGATGTTTGAGACTTAATCACTTGATTATAATTAGAATTTTCGTTATTCCCTTGATGGCGTAGGAGCAATAAAGTCTAAGTTTGGGGGACACCAAGGATTTCATGCTAGTGTTAATTTTGTTCAATAATGGCTAGGCGTCAAACGGCTAGTAGCCGGCTCATTTTTATATGAGTAGTCTAGGGTTGGAATTGAGAATTCTCGTTCCAGATTGCATACATTAAAAAAAAAAAATGAAAAAAAAGAAAAAAAAATGAAAAAAAAATGAAAAAAGAAAAAAAAGGAAAAAAAGAGTCATGTAAATAAGTTAAATGCAAAATTAACCAGAGTGAGCTCTTTAATACTCGAGTTATTAAGTCTGAGGGGACTTAGTCCTAGTGACCTAAGGCTTTTATAGTCTGGGATCCTGCTGACCTAACACTCGCTACATGGGTATTATTGTATAAGCCTTTTGGGGTCTCACTCATTGCACGGTTAAATAAGCATGCGTAGTATTTATAGTATTTAGTGTCGTAGTAATAAAGCATGAATTCTTGGTTAACTTGAATAAGGATGGTGGTGTTCCTAGGTTATGAAGTGTCTACAGTCTATTCTGTTTATAAACCTGTGATTGTCTTGGCGAAGGATAGGTATGATTTTTGACCTAGTGTTGGGAGCATTTCTGATGAGCATTGCACACACACACGTTTCTGTTCATGTATTGTTAGTATACGGGGGCTTAGTCGAGCTCTATTCGGATTTAGTTGCATTCTATGAGGCAGCTGGTTGCTAGTTGGTTTTGGTCAGTTTAAAGGGGATTGTTGCATTTTCATATAGTTGCATTCATGTAGTTAGTTGCATTGTTAGTTGCATTATTAGATGGATTTTGTGGGTACATTCACTATAGGCCCTCACGAGACCTTACTCGTCCACTAGGGCTGCCTAGGGGTTTAAAGGGCTTGTTGCATATGCCAAATGCAACCGTGATCACCTACGGAAGTGGTACTAGGTAGTTGTAAATATTTTGTTTGTTATGCTTGAGGACAAGCATCGGTTTAAGTTTGGGGGTGTGATAAGTGGGTATTTTATCTACTTAGAACGTTTCCATTTAGCTTAAAACGATGGTTTGTACTTGAGTTGTGGTATTTTTGATCTCTTTTAAGGGTATTGTGCAGGGATATCAATCACAGGTGTTAGAGGAACGAAGCGTAGCAATCGAAGTGCAAAACGGAGTCAAATTCAAGAAAAGGAAAAATGATGTTGCTGGACAGTAGGTACGGCGCCGCGTCGCCGTGTTTGTACTGGGGGACGGCGCCGCATCGCCGTAGGGAAGGTCCTGGCGCCGCATCGCCGAGTTTGTGCTTGAGGACGGCGCCGCGTCGCCGTCTCGTCTGACCCGATTCCTGATTTGTTTTGGGGGATTTAAAAATAAAAAAAAACATTCTTCTATTTACTAGCACCTGGAGGCCCATATAAGGGAAGAAAAGAAAACCCTAGAGGGGGGTGACAGCTTGTTTTTTGTACGTAGTTTTTTTAGCACAACAAAGAAGGAAGAAGATAGTTCCCCATTTTATTCTTGTATTCTTCCTAGTTGTGGATGCTTAACCTTGGTGTATTCTTTAAAAACCTTTGATATTTATCTCAGTCTTTATTCGTTTCTTTCTATCATGTTTCCATTGGAACCCATGATGATGATTAGTTCGATCATGAACTAATTCGTTGTCATGGGGGTTTAGTGGACTTAATCATGAATTCTATGTGTTGAATCTTCTCGATGCCTATAGTGTGATTGATGTGATATCCTATCATGGTTGATTTAATTCGTTATAGGAGAGTAGCTAACTCCTGTAATTGTGTGTTAATTCTTGTTGAAGCGAAAGTGGAAATAAGAGTTTAGAACTTGCCATGTTAGCGTAGGTTTATGCGTGATAATATCATTCGTAATTAGTGTCATAACTCTAATCGTTTTATGACGACTATGTGATCAATTGAATGCTTGCACCTCAACCATTATGTTTTATTCTTTATAGACATATGAAGACTTGGCATAATCGGAAGACTAAATGATTTCTATCTTTATTGTGGATATTGTTTAGGATGGTATTTGTGTAACGGAAGTTGGCTTATATCAGTTTTGTGTGTTCGATCAGGTGTTAATAAATCACATGAACAAGGCTAGGGATTTGGAGACCATAGATGGATTGTTTAAAGAAACTAAATTCCCATGTTTTATTTGCATAAGTAATTCGACATAATTCTCAGTTCAAGTAGTTGATAATTAGTTATAATTCTTAGATAAATTTTAGTGATAACAACAATCCACTTTATTATTTGTTTTAGCATCGGATAATAATCATACATTGGTGAGTGAATTAACTAGACAATACAACAAGTCCCTGTAGGAACGAACCTTATTTGCTATCTGTATTACTTGAGATCACGTGCACTTGCGTGTTGAGTTGGTCGTAACAAGTTTTTATCAAAAAAACTTATCTAAAAGAAAACCCTATCAGGAACGAAGCCTGATAACCACTCCGTGAATAAAACTAATATAAGGGATTGTTTATTTAGGGTCAAAAACGAATTTATTCTCATTAGGTGATATGAGCTAATGAGTAATTAGTTCCGTATAGGGGATTATTAATGTAATAATCCCCTATTAATAAACTAATATGTCCACAACTAATAAGTTTTCTCCTTATTGGCGCCAGGACCTTCCCTACGGCGATGCGGCGCCGTCCCCCAGTACAAACACGGCGACGCGGCGCCGTACCTACTGTCCAGCAACATCATTTTTCCTTTTCTTGAATTTGACTCCGTTTTGCACTTCGATTGCTACGCTTCGTTCCTCTAACACCTGTGATTGATATCCCTGCACAATACCCTTAAAAGAGATCAAAAATACCACAACTCAAGTACAAACCATCGTTTTAAGCTAAATGGAAACGTTCTAAGTAGATAAAATACCCACTTATCACACCCCCAAACTTAAACCGATGCTTGTCCTCAAGCATAACAAACAAAATATTTACAACTACCTAGTACCACTTCCGTAGGTGATCACGGTTGCATTTGGCATATGCAACAAGCCCTTTAAACCCCTAGGCAGCCCTAGTGGACGAGTAAGGTCTCGTGAGGGCCTATAGTGAATGTACCCACAAAATCCATCTAATAATGCAACTAACAATGCAACTAACTACATGAATGCAACTATATGAAAATGCAACAATCCCCTTTAAACTGACCAAAACCAACTAGCAACCAGCTGCCTCATAGAATGCAACTAAATCCGAATAGAGCTCGACTAAGCCCCCGTATACTAACAATACATGAACAGAAACGTGTGTGTGTGCAATGCTCATCAGAAATGCTCCCAACACTAGGTCAAAAATCATACCTATCCTTCGCCAAGACAATCACAGGTTTATAAACAGAATAGACTGTAGACACTTCATAACCTAGGAACACCACCATCCTTATTCAAGTTAACCAAGAATTCATGCTTTATTACTACGACACTAAATACTATAAATACTACGCATGCTTATTTAACCGTGCAATGAGTGAGACCCCAAAAGGCTTATACAATAATACCCATGTAGCGAGTGTTAGGTCAGCAGGATCCCAGACTATAAAAGCCTTAGGTCACTAGGACTAAGTCCCCTCAGACTTAATAACTCGAGTATTAAAGAGCTCACTCTGGTTAATTTTGCATTTAACTTATTTACATGACTCTTTTTTTCCTTTTTTTTCTTTTTTCATTTTTTTTTCATTTTTTTTTCTTTTTTTTCATTTTTTTTTAATGTATGCAATCTGGAACGAGAATTCTCAATTCCAACCCTAGACTACTCATATAAAAATGAGCCGGCTACTAGCCGTTTGACGCCTAGCCATTATTGAACAAAATTAACACTAGCATGAAATCCTTGGTGTCCCCCAAACTTAGACTTTATTGCTCCTACGCCATCAAGGGAATAACGAAAATTCTAATTATAATCAAGTGATTAAGTCTCAAACATCCAATCAGGCATGACCCTAACCTAGCCCAAAAGCACCTAATGAGACTAGTGAAAAGATTCTGTTTCCGTAACATGCAAGTCAATTCCATGGAAACTATAAATCAACCCTCTATTCATCATTACCACACCCAATTAGACATCTATCTACCAATCAGAATTAGCTCGTTCTAAGGGATCATGAAAAATGCATGCTATGCAATGCAAATGCAACTATATGAACATAAATATCACAATAAACAGAATGTCCTATATGGCATACATAAAAACAAAACAAAAACGCTCTACACTAACATGCCATTATGCTCCATTATGCTCCTAACATGACATGCAACACATCTATTATACAACTAATACAAATGCACCTTTAATCCCCACCCCCAAACTTAAATTCTTCAATGTCCCCATTGAAGGCGAGAAACAAAGAAAGTGCACAGGAATACCTCAATCATCAGCAGGGTCACCCTCCTCGGGTGGTAATGGCTTGAGCCCGAGTGCAAAAACTTCCTCATTTGACAACTTACGAAGCACCTGAAAATTATTAGAATCAGCTAGCCCACGAGACTTATGTAGAATGTCAACTCTTCTTTCCCATGGAGTTGCATCCAACAACTGAAATAGCCCCTTTCTTCCTTCGTTCTCAATGCCAGAAATCCCACTTGAAGCTTTTTCCACTGGATCTGATTTTTTTAGCTGCTCGATCTCCTTCTTCACATTCTTATCAACAACGTCCACTTTGAAACACTCCTCTGAATCTGACGGATATTTTGTTGCCTTGAACACATTGAAAGTGACTTTCTGATCATGCACTCTCATGGTAAGCTCTCCTTTTTGCACATCAATCAGAGTTCGGCCCGTAGCTAGAAATGGCCTTCCCAAGATGATAGGAATCCTCTTATCCTCCTCATAGTCCAGTATAACAAAATCAACCGGAAAAATCAGCTTATCCACCTTCACCAATACATCCTCCACTATACCCCTAGGATATGTGATCGACCTATCTGCCAACTGCAAGGTCATATTAACAGGTTTCGGATCAGGTAACCCAAGTTGCTTAAAAACAGACATCGGCATCAGATTAATGCTAGCTCCCAAATCACATAAGCACTTGCTGAAAAGTTGTTTGCCAATAGTGCAAGGTATGGTGAAGCTCCCCGGATCCTTCAGCTTAGGTGGCAACTTTTGTTGCAAGACAGCACTACACTCCTCCGTCAAAGCGACGGTCTCTAAATCCTCGAGTTTCAATTTCCTCGAAAGTATGCCCTTCATGAACCTGGCATAACTTGGCATTTGTTCAAGTGCTTCAGCAAATGGTATGTTAATCTGCAGCTTCTTGAATACATCCAAGAACTTAGCGAATTGCTTGTCTAACTTTTGCCTTTGAATTCGTTTTGGGAATGGAGGAGGTGGAAACACCTTATCTTCTACTTCTTTTTGGGAATTAACACTCTTGTGAATGATAGGAGTTGAAGGAGTAGCATTAGGAAGCAAATCAGAACCAGATTCGACCTCAACTGAAAATTCAGGTTTTTCCTCCAGAGAGCACGGCGACGCGTCGCCGATTTTGTACTGTGGGGCGGCGCCGCGGCGCCGTATGGTCTGCTCAGAATTTTCATTTTTTTCCTCGGTTGCTTTTTCTTCGTTCTGACCTTGTAGACTTCTTCCTGATCGTAATGTTATTGCCTGAACCTGTTCCTTTTGATCTTTCTTGCCTGGATTCACCTCTGTGCCACTCGGAAGCGTTCCTGGTTGACGGTTCAACAAAGCATTGGCTAGCTGGCCAATTTGATTCTCTAAAGTTTTCAATGACACTGCCTGACTCTTATACATCATCCGAAGCTCTTCCAATTCCGACTTCTCAGACTGATTCAATGAAGTTCCTTGAGATGGTTGAAACCCCGGTGGATTGAATGGTTGCCTTGGAGCATAAGGTGGTGGTTGATAGTTCTGATTACTTGGCCTTACATTGAACTGCTGATTTTGTGGTTGCTGAGCACCTCCCTGATTGTTGCTCCAACTGAAGTTAGGATGATTCCGATTGTTGGGATGATAAAAAATTGGCACTGGTTGCTGAGATCTTTGAAAATTACCAACAAATTGTGCGGATTCAGCTGAGATAGCACACATATTTGTGTCATGTGCCCCTGCACACAATTCACACACCATAGCAACCTGGTTAGTACCAAGATTAGAAAGGGAATCTACCTTCATTGTCAACGCTTTGAGTTGAGCAGCAATAGCAGTAGCTGCATCCAAGTCAAGAACTCCGGCCACTTTCGCTGGTGGCAAGCGTTGAGTAGGATTCTGAAACTCATTGGCTGACATCATTTCAATCAGATTGTAAGCATCCTCATAGCTTTTTGCCCATAGCGCACCTCCAGAAGCTGCATCTAACATAGGCCGGGACTGAGCTCCCAACCCGTTATAGAAATTGCTGATTATCATCCAATCCGGCATTCCATGATGAGGACAACGTGCCAATATCTCCTTGTACCTCTCCCAAGCTTCTCCCAAAGATTCCTGGGAATGCTGAGCAAACTGAGAAATGGCATTCCTGTAAGCTGCTGTCTTCGCCATGGAGAAATACTTGGTCAAGAACTTTTGAGCACAGTCTGCCCATGTTGTAATAGAGCCTGATGGCATAGAATGTAACCAACTCTTGGCTTTATCCTTAAGAGAGAAGGGAAATAGCCTCAATCTGATTGCGTCATCTGTAACTCCGTTGAATTTGAAGGTGTCACAGATCTCAAGGAAGTCCCTAATATGAGCATTGGGATCTTCAGCAGGACTACCCCCAAACTGGACTGTGTTCTGAATCATCTGAATGATGTTTGGCCTTAGCTCGAAATTGTTAGACCCTATAGCTGGGCGAACAATACTAGTATGGATGTCCTCCACTTTCGGCTGAGAGAATTCACTCAAAGCCTTCGCTGCTTGTTCTTGATTTGCCATAACTTCCTTTGCTTCAAGATTGTCTTCTAACCCGAAATCAAGTCTTCTCCTAGCTAGTTCTTCTGTACGTGCTAGTTCGTCTCTACGTGCACGAGCTCGTGTACGCATAAACTCTCAACAAGTACCTGAAATTCACCAACAAGAAATTTTATGAAAACGTCCTAGTCACCGAAATTCAATGACCACTGATGGCAAATATTGAAACTAAACAAAATAAAACCGCGTCCCCGGCAGCGGCGCCAAAAACTTGTTATGACCAACTCAACACGCAAGTGCACGTGATCTCAAGTAATACAGATAGCAAATAAGGTTCGTTCCTACAGGGACTCGTTGTATTGTCTAGCTAACTCACTCACCAATGTATGATTGTTTCCGATGCTAAAACAAATAAATAAGTGGATTGTTATTATCACTAAAATTTATCTAAGAATTATAACTAATTATCAACTGCTTGAACTGAAATTTATGTTGAATTACTTATGCAAATAAAACATGGGAATTTAGTTTCTTTAAACAATCCATCTATGGTCTCCAAATCCCTAGCCTTGTTCATGTGATTTATTAACACCTGATCGAACACACAAAACTGATATAAGCCAACTTCCGTTACACAAATACCATCCTAAACAATATCCACAATAAAGATAGAAATCATTTAGTCTTCCGATTATGCCAAGTCTTCATATGTCTATAAAGAATAAAACATAATGGTTGAGGTGCAAGCATTCAATTGATCACATAGTCGTCATAAAACGATTAGAGTTATGACACTAATTACGAATGATATTATCACGCATAAACCTACGCTAACATGGCAAGTTCTAAACTCTTATTTCCACTTTCGCTTCAACAAGAATTAACACACAATTACAGGAGTTAGCTACTCTCCTATAACGAATTAAATCAACCATGATAGGATATCACATCAATCACACTATAGGCATCGAGTAGATTCAACACATAGAATTCATGATTAAGTCCACTAAACCCCCATGACAACGAATTAGTTCATGATCGAACTAATCATCATCATGGGTTCCAATGGAAACATGATAGAAAGAAACGAATAAAGACTGAGATAAATATCAAAGGTTTTTAAAGAATACACCAAGGTTAAGCATCCACAACTAGGAAGAATACAAGAATAAAATTGGGAACTATCTTCTTCCTTCTTTGTTGTGCTAAAAAAACTACGTACAAAAAACAAGCTGTCACCCCCCTCTAGGGTTTTCTTTTCTTCCCTTATATGGGCCTCCAGGTGCTAGTAAAATAGAAGAATGTTTTTTTTTTTATTTTTAAATCCCCCAAAACAAATCAGGAATCGGGTCAGACGAGACGGCGACGCGGCGCCGTCCTCAAGCACAAACTCGGCGATGCGGCGCCAGGACCTTCCCTACGGCGATGCGGCGCCGTCCCCCAGTACAAACACGGCGACGCGTGATAACTATCACTTGATTCTTATCAAAGGCAACAAACCCTTATCCTATAAGATCAATACCCTGGCGCCAAACTTATATGTGTGTTATTTAGGTTAATAAATAATCATATGATTATATGTGTGTTACCTTATTTGTATGTGATCTCATATTAGGTGATATGAGCTAATGAGTACATATAGGATTGTTGCTCCAACTGAAGTTAGGATGATTCCGATTGTTGGGTAATAACCTTATGATTGTTGCCGGGGAATTACTTGCTAAAGTTAAATAACTTAGTTTATTCGTGAATAAAAAAACCCTTGATAAGTAACCTGAACTAACAAACCTTATTCACTATAACCCGTCCCACTTATCTGATGTCGGCCAATGAGTTTCAGAATCCTACTCAACGCTTGCCACCTGCTAAAGTGGCCGGAGTTCTTGACTTGGATGCAGCTACTGCTATTGCTGCCCAACTCAAAGCGTTGACAATGAAGGTAGATTCCCTTTCTAATCTTGGTACTAACCAGGTTGCTATGGTGTGTGAATTGTGTGCAGGGGCACATGACACAAATATGTGTGCTATCTCAGCTGAATCCGCACAATTTGTTGGAAATTATCAAAGATCTCAGCAACCAGTGCCACAATTTTATCATCCCAACAATCGGAATCATCCTAACTTCAGTTGGAGCAACAATCAGGGAGGTGCTCAGCAACCACATAATCAGCAGTTCAATGCAAGGCCAAGTAATCAGAACTATCAACCACCACCTTATGCTCCAAGGCAACCATTCAATCCACCGGGGTTTCAACCATCTCAAGGAACTTCATTGAATCAGTCTGAGAAGTCGGAATTGGAAGAGCTTCGAATGATGTATAAGAGTCAGGCAGTGTCATTGAAAACTCTAGAGAATCAAATTGGCCAGCTAGCCAATGCTTTGTTGAACCGTCAACCAGGAACGCTTCCGAGTGACACAGAGGTAAATCCAGGCAAGAAAGATCAAAAGGAACAGGTTCAGGCAATAACATTACGATCAGGAAGAAGTCTACAAGGTCAGAACGAAGAAAAAGCAACCGAGGAAAAAAATGAAAATTCTGAGCAGACCATACGGCGCCGCGACGCCGCCCCACAATACAAAATCGGCGACGCGTCGCCGTGCTCTCTGGAGAAAAAAACTGAATTTTCAGTTGAGGTCGAATCTGGTTCTGATTTGCTTCCTAATGCTACTCCTTCAACTCCTATCATTCACAAGAGTGTTAATTCTCAAAAAGAAGTAGAAGATAAGGTGTTTCCACCTCCTCCATTCCCAAAACGAATTCAAAGGCAAAAGTTAGACAAGCAGTTCGCTAAGTTCTTGGATGTATTCAAGAAGCTGCAGATTAACATACCATTTGCTGAAGCACTTGAACAAATGCCAAGTTATGCCAGGTTCATGAAGGGCATACTTTCGAGGAAATTGAAACTCGAGGATTTAGAGACCGTCGCTTTGACGGAGGAGTGTAGTGCTGTCTTGCAACAAAAGTTGCCACCTAAGCTGAAGGATCCGGGGAGCTTCACCATACCTTGCACTATTGGCAAACAACTTTTCAGCAAGTGCTTATGTGATTTGGGAGCTAGCATTAATCTGATGCCGATGTCTGTTTTTAAGCAACTTGGGTTACCTGATCCGAAACCTGTTAATATGACCTTGCAGTTAGCAGATAGGTCGATCACATATCCTAGGGGTATAGTGGAGGATGTATTGGTGAAGGTGGATAAGCTGATTTTTCCGGTTGATTTTGTTATACTGGACTTTGAGGAGGATAAGAGGATTCCTATCATCTTGGGAAGGCCATTTCTAGCTACGGGCCGAACTCTGATTGATGTGCAAAAAGGAGAGCTTACCATGAGAGTGCATGATCAGAAAGTCACTTTCAATGTGTTCAAGGCAACAAAATATCCGTCAGATTCAGAGGAGTGTTTCAAAGTGGACGTTGTTGATAAGAATGTGAAGAAGGAGATCGAGCAGCTAAAAAAATCAGATCCAGTGGAAAAAGCTTCAAGTGGGATTTCTGGCATTGAGAACGAAGGAAGAAAGGGGCTAATTCAGTTGTTGGATGCAACTCCATGGGAAAGAAGAGTTGACATTCTACATAAGTCTCGTGGGCTAGCTGATTCTAATAATTTTCAGGTGCTTCGTAAGTTGTCAAATGAGGAAGTTTTTGCACTCGGGCTCAAGCCATTACCACCCGAGGAGGGTGACCCTGCTGATGATTGAGGTATTCCTGTGCACTTTCTTTGTTTCTCGCCTTCAATGGGGACATTGAAGAATTTAAGTTTGGGGGTGGGGATTAAAGGTGCATTTGTATTAGTTGTATAATAGATGTGTTGCATATCATGTTAGGAGCATAATTGCATGTTAGTGTAGAGCATTTTTGTTCTGTTTTTATGTATGTCATATAGGACATTCTGTTTATTGTGATATTTATGTTCATATAGTTGCATTTGCATTGCATAGCATGCATTTTTCATGATCCCTTAGAACGAGCTAATTCTGATTGGTAGATAGATGTCTAATTGGGTGTGGTAATGATGAATAGAGGGTTGATTTATAGTTTCCATGGAATTGACTTGCATGTTACGGAAACAGAATCTTTTCACTAGTCTCATTAGGTGCTTTTGGGCTAGGTTAGGGTCATGCCTGTTTGGATGTTTGAGACTTAATCACTTGATTATAATTAGAATTTTCGTTATTCCCTTGATGGCGTAGGAGCAATAAAGTCTAAGTTTGAGGGACACCAAGGATTTCATGCTAGTGTTAATTTTTGTCAATAATGGCTAGGCGTCAAACGGCTAGTAGCCGGCTCATTTTTATATGAGTAGTCTAGGGTTGGAATTGAGAATTCTCGTTCCAGATTGCATACATTAAAAAAAAAAAATGAAAAAAAAAAAAAAAAAAATGAAAAAATGAAAGAAAAGAAAAAAAAGAGTCATGTAAATAATTTAAATGCAAAATTAACCAGAGTGAGCTCTTTAATACTCGAGTTATTAAGTCTGAGGGGACTTAGTCCTAGTGACCTAAGGCTTTATAGTCTGGGATCCTGCTGACCTAACACTCGCTACATGGGTATTATTGTATAAGCCTTTTGGGGTCTCACTCATTGCACGGTTAAATAAGCATGCGTAGTATATATAGTATTTAGTGTCGTAGTAATAAAGCATGAATTCTTGGTTAACTTGAATAAGGATGGTGGTGTTCCTAGGTTATGAAGTGTCTACAGTCTATTCTGTTTATAAACCTGTGATTGTCTTGGCAAAGGATAGGTATGGTTTTTGACCTAGTGTTGGGAGCATTTCTGATGAGCATTGCACACACACACGTTTCTGTTCATGTATTGTTAGTGTACGGGGGCTTAGTCGAGCTCTATTCGGATTTAGTTGCATTCTATGAGGCAGCTGGTTGCTAGTTGGTTTTGGTCAGTTTAAAGGGGATTGTTGCATTTTCATATAGTTGCATTCATGTAGTTAGTTGCATTGTTAGTTGCATTATTAGATGGATTTTGTGGGTACATTCACTATAGGCCCTCACGAGACCTTACTCGTCCACTAGGGCTGCCTAGGGGTTTAAAGGGCTTGTTGCATATGCTAAATGCAACCGTGATCACCTACGGAAGTGGTACTAGGTAGTTGTAAATATTTTGTTTGTTATGCTTGAGGACAAGCATCGGTTTAAGTTTGGGGGTGTGATAAGTGGGTATTTTATCTACTTAGAACGTTTCCATTTGGCTTAAAACGATGGTTTGTACTTGAGTTGTGGTATTTTTGATCTCTTTTAAGGGTATTGTGCAGGGAAATCAATCACAGGTGTTAGAGGAACGAAGCGTAGCAATCGAAGTGCAAAACGGAGTCAAATTCAAGAAAAGGAAAAATGATGTTGCTGGACAGTAGGTACGGCGCCGCGTCGCCGTGTTTGTACTGGGGGACGGCGCCGCATCGCCGTAGGGAAGGTCCTGGCGCCGCATCGCCGAGTTTGTGCTTGAGGACGGCGCCGCGTCGCCGTCTCGTCTGACCCGATTCCTGATTTGTTTTGGGGGATTTAAAAATAAAAAAAAAAACATTCTTCTATTTTACTAGCACCTGGAGGCCCATATAAGGGAAGAAAAGAAAACCCTAGAGGGGGGTGACAGCTTGTTTTTTGTACGTAGTTTTTTTAGCACAACAAAGAAGGAAGAAGATAGTTCCCAATTTTATTCTTGTATTCTTCCTAGTTGTGGATGCTTAACCTTGGTGTATTCTTTAAAAACCTTTGATATTTATCTCAGTCTTTATTCGTTTCTTTCTATCATGTTTCCATTGGAACCCATGATGATGATTAGTTCGATCATGAACTAATTCGTTGTCATGGGGGTTTAGTGGACTTAATCATGAATTCTATGTGTTGAATCTACTCGATGCCTATAGTGTGATTGATGTGATATCCTATCATGGTTGATTTAATTCGTTATAGGAGAGTAGCTAACTCCTGTAATTGTGTGTTAATTCTTGTTGAAGCGAAAGTGGAAATAAGAGTTTAGAACTTGCCATGTTAGCGTAGGTTTATGCGTGATAATATCATTCGTAATTAGTGTCATAACTCTAATCGTTTTATGACGACTATGTGATCAATTGAATGCTTGCACCTCAACCATTATGTTTTATTCTTTATAGACATATGAAGACTTGGCATAATCGGAAGACTAAATGATTTCTATCTTTATTGTGGATATTGTTTAGGATGGTATTTGTGTAACGGAAGTTGGCTTATATCAGTTTTGTGTGTTCGATCAGGTGTTAATAAATCACATGAACAAGGCTAGGGATTTGGAGACCATAGATGGATTGTTTAAAGAAACTAAATTCCCATGTTTTATTTGCATAAGTAATTCAACATAAATTTCAGTTCAAGCAGTTGATAATTAGTTATAATTCTTAGATAAATTTTAGTGATAATAACAATCCACTTATTTATTTGTTTTAGCATCGGAAAACAATCATACATTGGTGAGTGAGTTAGCTAGACAATACAACGAGTCCCTGTAGGAACGAACCTTATTTGCTATCTGTATTACTTGAGATCACGTGCACTTGCGTGTTGAGTTGGTCATAACAAGTTTTTGGCGCCGCTGCCGGGGGCTCAGAATACGGAACTAAATAACAAAACTAATAAGTACCAAGATATTGTAATTTCCCAAGCTAATAAGTTATTAATATGCTTTTATTGTTTCTTATTGGGTACCTAATAAGTAGTTATCCTAATGCTCATTAGGGAACTAATGGGAAAAAGTTTTGTTACTCCCATATGAATCAATTGAACTAAGGTCCATTAATATCCACATATGTTTAGTGATATACAAATAAGTTATTTGTTGGGTTTGTTTCGACTTAGTCCTAAGTTTTTGGCGTCGCTGCCGGGGACGCGGTTTTATTTTGTTTAGTTTCAATATTTGCCATCAGTGGTCATTGAATTTCGGTGACTAGGACGTTTTCATAAAATTTCTTGTTGGTGAATTTCAGGTACTTGTTGAGAGTTTATGCGTACACGAGCTCGTGCACGTAGAGACGAACTAGCACGTACAGAAGAACTAGCTAGGAGAAGACTTGATTTCGGGTTAGAAGACAATCTTGAAGCAAAGGAAGTTATGGCAAATCAAGAACAAGCAGCGAAGGCTTTGAGTGAATTCTCTCAGCCGAAAGTGGAGGACATCCATACTAGTATTGTTCGCCCAGCTATAGGGTCTAACAATTTCGAGCTAAGGCCAAACATCATTCAGATGATTCAGAACACAGTCCAGTTTGGGGGTAGTCCTGCTGAAGATCCCAATGCTCATATTAGGGACTTCCTTGAGATCTGTGACACCTTCAAATTCAACGGAGTTACAGATGACGCAATCAGATTGAGGCTATTTCCCTCCTCTCTTAAGGATAAAGCCAAGAGTTGGTTACATTCTATGCCATCAGGCTCTATTACAACATGGGCAGACTGTGCTCAAAAGTTCTTGACCAAGTATTTCTCCATGGCGAAGACAGCAGCTTACAGGAATGCCATTTCTCAGTTTGCTCAGCATTCCCAGGAATCTTTGGGAGAAGCTTGGGAGAGGTACAAGGAGATATTGGCACGTTGTCCTCATCATGGAATGCCGGATTGGATGATAATCAGCAATTTCTATAACGGGTTGGGAGCTCAGTCCCGGCCTATGTTAGATGCAGCTTCTGGAGGTGCGCTATGGGCAAAAAGCTATGAGGATGCTTACAATCTGATTGAAATGATGTCAGCCAATGAGTTTCAGAATCCTACTCAACGCTTGCCACCAGCGAAAGTGGCCGGAGTTCTTGACTTGGATGCAGCTACTGCTATTGCTGCTCAACTCAAAGCGTTGACAATGAAGGTAGATTCCCTTTCTAATCTTGGTACTAACCAGGTTGCTATGGTGTGTGAATTGTGTGCAGGGGCACATGACACAAATATGTGTGCTATCTCAGCTGAATCCGCACAATTTGTTGGTAATTTTCAAAGATCTCAGCAACCAGTGCCAATTTTTTATCATCCCAACAATCGGAATCATCCTAACTTCAGTTGGAGCAACAATCAGGGAGGTGCTCAGCAACCACAAAATCAGCAGTTCAATGTAAGGCCAAGTAATCAGAACTATCAACCACCACCTTATGCTCCAAGGCAACCATTCAATCCACCGGGGTTTCAACCATCTCAAGGAACTTCATTGAATCAGTCTGAGAAGTCGGAATTGGAAGAGCTTCGGATGATGTATAAGAGTCAGGCAGTGTCATTGAAAACTTTAGAGAATCAAATTGGCCAGCTAGCCAATGCTTTGTTGAACCGTCAACCAGGAACGCTTCCGAGTGGCACAGAGGTGAATCCAGGCAAGAAAGATCAAAAGGAACAGGTTCAGGCAATAACATTACGATCAGGAAGAAGTCTACAAGGTCAGAACGAAGAAAAAGCAACCGAGGAAAAAAATGAAAATTCTGAGCAGACCATACGGCGCCGCGGCGCCGCCCCACAGTACAAAATCGGCGACGCGTCGCCGTGCTCTCTGGAGGAAAAACCTGAATTTTCAGTTGAGGTCGAATCTGGTTCTGATTTGCTTCCTAATGCTACTCCTTCAACTCCTATCATTCACAAGAGTGTTAATTCCCAAAAAGAAGTAGAAGATAAGGTGTTTCCACCTCCTCCATTCCCAAAACGAATTCAAAGGCAAAAGTTAGACAAGCAATTCGCTAAGTTCTTGGATGTATTCAAGAAGCTGCAGATTAACATACCATTTGCTGAAGCACTTGAACAAATGCCAAGTTATGCCAGGTTCATGAAGGGCATACTTTCGAGGAAATTGAAACTCGAGGATTTAGAGACCGTCGCTTTGACGGAGGAGTGTAGTGCTGTCTTGCAACAAAAGTTGCCACCTAAGCTGAAGGATCCGGGGAGCTTCACCATACCTTGCACTATTGGCAAACAACTTTTCAGCAAGTGCTTATGTGATTTGGGAGCTAGCATTAATCTGATGCCGATGTCTGTTTTTAAGCAACTTGGGTTACCTGATCCGAAACCTGTTAATATGACCTTGCAGTTGGCAGATAGGTCGATCACATATCCTAGGGGTATAGTGGAGGATGTATTGGTGAAGGTGGATAAGCTGATTTTTCCGGTTGATTTTGTTATACTGGACTTTGAGGAGGATAAGAGGATTCCTATCATCTTGGGAAGGCCATTTCTAGCTACGGGCCGAACTCTGATTGATGTGCAAAAAGGAGAGCTTACCATGAGAGTGCATGATCAGAAAGTCACTTTCAATGTGTTCAAGGCAACAAAATATCCGTCAGATTCAGAGGAGTGTTTCAAAGTGGACGTTGTTGATAAGAATGTGAAGAAGGAGATCGAGCAGCTAAAAAAATCAG
This sequence comes from Kitagawia praeruptora, assembly GCA_037693485.1. Classification (NCBI taxonomy): domain Eukaryota; kingdom Viridiplantae; phylum Streptophyta; class Magnoliopsida; order Apiales; family Apiaceae; genus Kitagawia; species Kitagawia praeruptora. Next base: position 22,383,107 of record CM075350.1, on the reverse strand, counting down.
ATCCAGTGGAAAAAGCTTCAAGTGGGATTTCTGGCATTGAGAACGAAGGAAGAAAGGGGCTATTTCAGTTGTTGGATGCAACTCCATGGGAAAGAAGAGTTGACATTCTACATAAGTCTCGTGGGCTAGCTGATTCTAATAATTTTCAGGTGCTTCGTAAGTTGTCAAATGAGGAAGTTTTTGCACTCGGGCTCAAGCCATTACCACCCGAGGAGGGTGACCCTGCTGATGATTGAGGTATTCCTGTGCACTTTCTTTGTTTCTCGCCTTCAATGGGGACATTGAAGAATTTAAGTTTGGGGGTGGGGATTAAAGGTGCATTTGTATTAGTTGTATAATAGATGTGTTGCATGTCATGTTAGGAGCATAATGGAGCATAATGGCATGTTAGTGTAGAGCGTTTTTGTTTTGTTTTTATGTATGCCATATAGGACATTCTGTTTATTGTGATATTTATGTTCATATAGTTGCATTTGCATTGCATAGCATGCATAGTTAATTTCCATCGTATTAAATATTTTGTTCATCCCCGACTTAAACGACCAACTCAACACGCAAAAAGGAATATAACTACATTTATTCTAATTAAGGACCTTGCCGTATAACCCTACAAGTAAGGGGAAAACAAGTAATATGAATCAAATAACTTTAGGATAATTATCATTGTGTGTTTACTTAGAATATATTACCTTATTCAAATTCAAAGGGTGATATGAGCCTTTTTATTTGCTTATTTAATACCTAAATATTTATTTATATTTAGTAATAACTTTTTGAGTTGGGGTAATTGATTAGGATAATTTATCTAAGAATTATAATTAATTATCAACTACTTGAACTGAGATTTATGTCAAATTACTTAGGCAAATAAAGCATGGGAGTTTAGTTTCTTTAAACAATCCATCTATAGTCTCCAAATCTCTAGCCTTGTTCATGTGAATTATTAACACCTGATCGAACACACAAAACTGATATAAGCTAACTTCCGTTACACAAATACCATCCTAAACAATATCCACAATAAAGATAGAAATCATTTAGTCTTCCGATTATGCCAAGTCTTCATATGTCTATAAAGAATAAAACATAATGGTTGAGGTGCAAGCATTCAATTGATCACATAGTCGTCATAAAACGATTAGAGTTATGACACTAATTACGAATGATATTATCACGCATAAACCTACGCTAACATGGCAAGTTCTAAACTCTTATTTCCACTTTCGCTTCAACAAGAATTAACACACAATTACAGGAGTTAGCTACTCTCCTATAACGAATTAAATCAACCATGATAGGATATCACATCAATCACACTAAAGGCATCGAGAAGATTCAACACATAGAATTCATGAATAAGTCCACTAAACCCCCATGACAACGAATTAGTTCATGATCGAACTAATCATCATCATGGGTTCCAATGAAAACATGATAGAAAGAAACGAATAATGACTGAGATAAATATCAAAGGTTTTAAAGAATACACCAAGGTTAAGTATCCACAACTAGGAAGAATACAAGAATCCAATTGGGAACTATCTTCTTCCTTCCTTCTTTGTGCTAAAAAAACTACGTACAAAAAACAAGCTGTCCCCCCTCCTCTAGGGTTTTCTTTTCTTCCCTTATATGGGCCTCCAGGTGCTAGTACATAAAAGAAATGTTTTTTTTTTATTTTATTTAATTCACCCAAAACAAATCAGGAACCGGGTCAGACGAGACGGCGATGCGGCGCCGGCTTCAAGCACAATTACGGCGATGCGGCGCCAGGACATTCTCAACAGCGATGCGGCGCCGTCCTCCAGTACAAACACGGCGACGCGGCGCCGTACCTACTGTTCAGCAACATAATTTTTCCTTCTCTTGAATTTGACTCCGTTTTGCACTTCGATTGCTATGCTTCGTTCCTCTAACACCTGTGATTGATATCCCTGCACAATACCCTTAAAAGAGATCAAAAATACCACAACTCGAGTACAAACCATCGTTTTAAGCTAAATGGAAACGTTCTAAGTAGATAAAATACCCACTTATCACACCCCCAAACTTAAACCGATGCTTGTCCTCAAGCATAACAAACAAAATATTTACAACTACCTAGTACCACTTCCGTAGGTGATCACGGTTGCATTTAGCATATGCAACAAGCCCTTTAAACCCCTAGGCAGCCCTAGTGGACGAGTAAGGTCTCGTGAGGGCCTATAGTGAATGTACCCACAAAATCCATCTAATAATGCAACTAACAATGCAACTAACTACATGAATGCAACTATATGAAAATGCAACAATCCCCTTTAAACTGACCAAAACCAACTAGCAACCAGCTGCCTCAAAGAATGCAACTAAATCCGAATAGAGCTCGACTAAGCCCCCGTATACTAACAATACATGAACAGAAACGTGTGTGTGTGCAATGCTCATCAGAAATGCTCTCAACACTAGGTCAAAAATCATACCTATCCTTCACCAAGACAATCACAGGTTTATAAACAGAATAGACTGTAGACACTTCATAATCTAGGAACACCACCATCCTTATTCAAGTTAACCAAGAATTCATGCTTTATTACTACGACACTAAATACTATAAATATTATATACACTACGCATGCTTATTTAACCGTGCAATGAGTGAGACCCCAAAAGGCTTATACAATAATACCCATGTAGCGAGTGTTAGGTCAGCAGGATCCCAGACTATAAAAGCCTTAGGTCACTAGGACTAAGTCCCCTCAGACTTAATAACTCGAGTATTAAAGAGCTCACTCTGGTTAATTTTGCATTTAAATTATTTACATGACTCTTTTTTTTTCTTTTCTTTCATTTTTTCATTTTTTTTTCTTTTTTTTCATTTTTTTTTTAATGTATGCAATCTGGAACGAGAATTCTCAATTCCAACCCTAGACTACTCATATAAAAATGAGCCGGCTACTAGCCGTTTGACGCCTAGCCATTATTGACCAAAATTAACACTAGCATGAAATCTTTGGTGTCCCCCAAACTTAGACTTTATTGCTCCTACACCATCAAGGGAATAACGAAAATTCTAATTATAATCAAGTGATTAAGTCTCAAACATCCAAACAGGCATGACCCTAACCTAGCCCAAAAGCACCTAATGAGACTAGTGAAAAGATTCTGTTTCCGTAACATGCAAGTCAATTCCATGGAAACTATAAATCAACCCTCTATTCATCATTACCACACCCAATTAGACATCTATCTACCAATCAGAATTAGCTCGTTCTAAGGGATTATGAAAAATGCATGCTATGCAATGCAAATGCAACTATATGAACATAAATATCACAACAAACAGAATGTCCTATATGGCATACATAAAAACAAAACAAAAACACTCTACACTAACATGCAATTATGCTCCTAACATGACATGCAACACATCTTTTATACAACTAATACAATTGCACCTTTAATCCCCACCCCCAAACTTAAAAATTGCAATGTCCACATTGAAGGTAAGAATCAAAAGAGTGCAAGGCATACCTACTCGTCGTCAGCAGGGTCACCCTCCTCGGGTGGTAATGGCTTGAGCCCGAGTGCAAAAACTTCCTCATTTGACAACTTACGAAGCACCTGAAAATTATTAGAATCAGCTAGCCCACGAGACTTATGTAGAATATCAACTCTTCTTTCCCATAGAGTTGCATCCAACAACTGAAATAGCCCCTTTCTTCCTTCGTTCTCAATGCCAGAAATCCCACTTGAAGCTTTTTCCACTGGATCTGATTTTTTTAGCTGCTCAATCTCCTTCTTCACATTCTTATCAACAACGTCCACTTTGAAACACTCCTCTGAATCTGACGGATATTTTGTTGCCTTGAACACATTGAAAGTGACTTTCTGATCATGCACTCTCATGGTAAGCTCTCCTTTTTGCACATCAATCAGAGTTCGGCCCGTAGCTAGAAATGGCCTTCCCAAGATGATAGGAATCCTCTTATCCTCCTCAAAGTCCAGTATAACAAAATCAACCGGAAAAATCAGCTTATCCACCTTCACCAATACATCCTCCACTATACCCCTAGGATATGTGATCGACCTATCTGCCAACTGCAAGGTCATATTAACAGGTTTCGGATCAGGTAACCCAAGTTGCTTAAAAACAGACATCGGCATCAGATTAATGCTAGCTCCCAAATCACATAAGCACTTGCTGAAAAGTTGTTTGCCAATAGTGCAAGGTATGGTGAAGCTCCCCGGATCCTTCAGCTTAGGTGGCAACTTTTGTTGCAAGACAGCACTACACTCCTCCGTCAAAGCGACGGTCTCTAAATCCTCGAGTTTCAATTTCCTCGAAAGTATGCCCTTCATGAACTTGGCATAACTTGGCATTTGTTCAAGTGCTTCAGCAAATGGTAGATTTATGTGCAACTTTTTGAACACTTCCAAGAACTTTGCAAATTGCTTATCAAACTTCTGCTTCTGAAGCCTTTTAGGGAATGGAGGAGGTGGAAACACCTTATCTTCTACTTCTTTTTGGGAATTAACACTCTTGTGAATGATAGGAGTTGAAGGAGTAGCATCAGGAAGCAAATCAGAACCAGAATCGACCTCAACTGAAAATTCACATTTTTCCTCCAGAGGGCTCGGCGACGCGTCGCCGTTTTTGTACTGTGAGGCGGCGCCGCGGCGCCGTAGGGCCTGCTCAGGATTTTCATTTTTTTCCTCGGTTGCTTTTTCTTCGTTCTGACCTTGTAGACTTCTTCCTGATCGTAATGTTATTGCCTGAACCTGTTCCTTTTGATCTTTCTTGCCTGGATTCACCTCTGTGTCACTCGGAAGCGTTCCTGGTTGACGGTTCAACAAAGCATTGGCTAGCTGACCAATTTGATTCTCTAAAGTTTTCAATGACACTGCCTGTCTCTTATACATCATCCGAAGCTCTTCCAATTCCGACTTCTCAGACTGATTCAATGAAGTTCCTTGAGATGGTTGAAACCCCGGTGGATTGAATGGTTGCCTTGGAGCATAAGGTGGCGGTTGATAGTTCTGATTACTTGGCCTTGCATTGAACTGCTGATTATGTGGTTGCTGAGCACCTCCCTGATTGTTGCTCCAACTGAAGTTGGGATGATTCCGATTGTTGGGATGATAAAATTGTGGCACTGGTTGCTGAGATCTTTGAAAATTACCAACAAATTGTGCGGATTCAGCTGAGATAGCACACATATTTGTGTCATGTGCCCCTGCACACAATTCACACACCATAGCAACCTGGTTAGTACCAAGATTAGAAAGGGAATCTACCTTCATTGTCAACGCTTTGAGTTGAGCAGCAATAGCAGTAGCTGCATCCAAGTCAAGAACTCCGGCCACTTTGGCAGGTGGCAAGCGTTGAGTAGGATTCTGAAACTCGTTGGCCGACATCATTTCAATCAGATTATAAGCATCCTCATAGCTTTTTGCCCATAGCGCACCTCCAGAAGCTGCATCTAACATAGGCCGGGACTGAGCTCCCAACCCGTTATAGAAATTGCTGATTATCATCCAATCCGGCATTCCATGATGAGGACAACGTGCCAATATCTCCTTGTACCTCTCCCAAGCTTCTCCCAAAGATTCCTGGGAATGCTGAGCAAACTGAGAAATGGCATTCCTGTAAGCTGCTGTCTTCGCCATGGAGAAATACTTGGTCAAGAACTTTTGAGCACAGTCTGCCCATGTTGTAATAGAGCCTGATGGCATAGAATGTAACCAACTCTTGGCTTTATCCTTAAGAGAGAAGGGAAATAGCCTCAATCTGATTGCGTCATCTGTAACTCCGTTGAATTTGAAGGTGTCACAGATCTCAAGGAAGTCCCTAATATGAGCATTGGGATCTTCAGCAGGACTACCCCCAAACTGGACTATGTTCTGAATCATCTGAATGATGTTTGGCCTTAGCTCGAAATTGTTAGACCCTATAGCTGGGCGAACAATACTAGTATGGATGTCCTCCACTTTCGGCTGAGAGAATTCACTCAAAGCCTTCGCTGCTTGTTCTTGATTTGCCATAACTTCCCTTGCTTCAAGATTGTCTTCTAACCCGAAATCAAGTCTTCTCCTAGCTAGTTCTTCTGTACGTGCTAGTTCGTCTCTACGTGCACGAGCTCGTGTACGCATAAACTCTCAACAAGTACCTGAAATTCACAAACAAGAAATTTTATGAAAACGTCCTAGTCACCGAAATTCAATGACCACTGATGGCAAATATTGAAACTAAACAAATTAAAACCGCGTCCCCGGCAGCGGCGCCAAAAACTTGTTACGACCAACTCAACACGCAAGTGCACGTGATCTCAAGTAATACAGATAGCAAATAAGGTTCGTTCCTACAGGGACTTGTTGTATTGTCTAGTTAATTCACTCACCAATGTATGATTATTATCCGATGCTAAAACAAATAATAAAGTGGATTGTTGTTATCACTAAAATTTATCTAAGAATTATAACTAATTATCAACTACTTGAACTGAGAATTATGTCGAATTACTTATGCAAATAAAACATGGGAATTTAGTTTCTTTAAACAATCCATCTATGGTCTCCAAATCCCTAGCCTTGTTCATGTGATTTATTAACACCTGATCGAACACACAAAACTGATATAAGCCAACTTCCGTTACACAAATACCATCCTAAACAATATCCACAATAAAGATAGAAATCATTTAGTCTTCCGATTATGCCAAGTCTTCATATGTCTATAAAGAATAAAACATAATGGTTGAGGTGCAAGCATTCAATTGATCACATAGTCGTCATAAAACGATTAGAGTTATGACACTAATTACGAATGATATTATCACGCATAAACCTACGCTAACATGGCAAGTTCTAAACTCTTATTTCCACTTTCGCTTCAACAAGAATTAACACACAATTACAGGAGTTAGCTACTCTCCTATAACGAATTAAATCAACCATGATAGGATATCACATCAATCACACTATAGGCATCGAGAAGATTCAACACATAGAATTCATGATTAAGTCCACTAAACCCCCATGACAACGAATTAGTTCATGATCGAACTAATCATCATCATGGGTTCCAATGGAAACATGATAGAAAGAAACGAATAAAGACTGAGATAAATATCAAAGGTTTTTAAAGAATACACCAAGGTTAAGCATCCACAACTAGGAAGAATACAAGAATAAAATGGGGAACTATCTTCTTCCTTCTTTGTTGTGCTAAAAAAACTACGTACAAAAAACAAGCTGTCACCCCTCTTCTAGGGTTTTCTTTTCTTCCCTTATATGGGCCTCCAGGTGCTAGTACATAAAAGAAATGTTTTTTTTTTATTTTATTTAATTCACCCAAAACAAATCAGGAACCGGGTCAGACGAGACGGCGATGCGGCGCCGGCTTCAAGCACAATTACGGCGATGCGGCGCCAGGACATTCTCAACAGCGATGCGGCGCCGCTGCATCAAGTGATAGTTATCACTGATTCTAGAATAATCATATTATTCTAACTTAAAAGGAAATACCTTATAAATAACCATTAATACCTAAGTTATAAGGGACTAATTACTTATAAGTTACCTAATAACTTATTGTAGTTGATAATCTTATATGTGTTATTAAAATGCTTAATTCTATTTAATATGGGTATTATTGTATAAGCCTTTTGGGGTCTCACTCATTGCACGGTTAAATAAGCATGCGTAGTATTTATAGTATTTAGTGTCGTAGTAATAAAGCATGAATTCTTGGTTAACTTGAATAAGGATGGTGGTGTTCCTAGGTTATGAAGTGTCTACAGTCTATTCTGTTTATAAACCTGTGATTGTCTTGGCGAAGGATAGGTATGATTTTTGACCTAGTGTTGGGAGCATTTCTGATGAGCATTGCACACACACACGTTTCTGTTCATGTATTGTTAGTATACGGGGGCTTAGTCGAGCTCTATTCGGATTTAGTTGCATTCTATGAGGCAGCTGGTTGCTAGTTGGTTTTGGTCAGTTTAAAGGGGATTGTTGCATTTTCATATAGTTGCATTCATGTAGTTAGTTGCATTGTTAGTTGCATTATTAGATGGATTTTGTGGGTACATTCACTATAGGCCCTCACGAGACCTTACTCGTCCACTAGGGCTGCCTAGGGGTTTAAAGGGCTTGTTGCATATGCCAAATGCAACCGTGATCACCTACGGAAGTGGTACTAGGTAGTTGTAAATATTTTGTTTGTTATGCTTGAGGACAAGCATCGGTTTAAGTTTGGGGGTGTGATAAGTGGGTATTTTATCTACTTAGAACGTTTCCATTTAGCTTAAAACGATGGTTTGTACTTGAGTTGTGGTATTTTTGATCTCTTTTAAGGGTATTGTGCAGGGATATCAATCACAGGTGTTAGAGGAACGAAGCGTAGCAATCGAAGTGTAAAACGGAGTCAAATTCAAGAAAAGGAAAAATGATGTTGCTGGACAGTAGGTACGGCGCCGCGTCGCCGTGTTTGTACTGGGGGACGGCGCCGCATCGCCGTAGGGAAGGTCCTGGCGCCGCATCGCCGAGTTTGTGCTTGAGGACGGCGCCGCGTCGCCGTCTCGTCTGACCCGATTCCTGATTTGTTTTGGGGGATTTAAAAATAAAAAAAAACATTCTTCTATTTACTAGCACCTGGAGGCCCATATAAGGGAAGAAAAGAAAACCCTAGAGGGGGGTGACAGCTTGTTTTTTGTACGTAGTTTTTTTAGCACAACAAAGAAGGAAGAAGATAGTTCCCCATTTTATTCTTGTATTCTTCCTAGTTGTGGATGCTTAACCTTGGTGTATTCTTTAAAAACCTTTGATATTTATCTCAGTCTTTATTCGTTTCTTTCTATCATGTTTCCATTGGAACCCATGATGATGATTAGTTCGATCATGAACTAATTCGTTGTCATGGGGGTTTAGTGGACTTAATCATGAATTCTATGTGTTGAATCTTCTCGATGCCTATAGTGTGATTGATGTGATATCCTATCATGGTTGATTTAATTCGTTATAGGAGAGTAGCTAACTCCTGTAATTGTGTGTTAATTCTTGTTGAAGCGAAAGTGGAAATAAGAGTTTAGAACTTGCCATGTTAGCGTAGGTTTATGCGTGATAATATCATTCGTAATTAGTGTCATAACTCTAATCGTTTTATGACGACTATGTGATCAATTGAATGCTTGCACCTCAACCATTATGTTTTATTCTTTATAGACATATGAAGACTTGGCATAATCGGAAGACTAAATGATTTCTATCTTTATTGTGGATATTGTTTAGGATGGTATTTGTGTAACGGAAGTTGGCTTATATCAGTTTTGTGTGTTCGATCAGGTGTTAATAAATCACATGAACAAGGCTAGGGATTTGGAGACCATAGATGGATTGTTTAAAGAAACTAAATTCCCATGTTTTATTTGCATAAGTAATTCGACATAATTCTCAGTTCAAGTAGTTGATAATTAGTTATAATTCTTAGATAAATTTTAGTGATAACAACAATCCACTTTATTATTTGTTTTAGAATCGGATAATAATCATACATTGGTGAGTGAATTAACTAGACAATACAACAAGTCCCTGTAGGAACGAACCTTATTTGCTATCTGTATTACTTGAGATCACGTGCACTTGCGTGTTGAGTTGGTCGTAACAAGAGATGAGAGGAGAGAAGGGACTACAGGAGAAATAAGGCAGGATGATTCAGCCATTGCAAATGAGTTAATGGAGGTTAATGAAGCTTCCAAAGAGATGGAATTTCGACAAGAATATCAGTCAATTATTGACTCCATCTCTTTGGACCCTGAAACCTTTACTCATCCTGTTTTTGCCTATCAAGTCATGGCACAACAGGGCAATGTGGAGGCAGAGGAGGCAATGCACCTAGTGCACACCTCTCAATCTCTACAAAGAGCAAATGAAGCTTTAACAGCTCTGCCTTCAGAAGCTGACAGTGAAGAGTTTGGCAGTGATGACAGTCAAAGTTCAAATAATGAAGAAATCAATGAGGAGGAGACTCCAGAATGGATGTTTTCCAATTCCACTGAACTTGGGGATCTCAATGTGGAAATCATAAAGCAATATCAATCTGCTAAGGCTGAGCACCAAACTGCAGAACCACAGAGAAAGACTGTTCTTGAGCAAGTTATGGCCTCATTGAAATTACAAAAAATGCAATCTGTTATTCAAAGAACACAACAGGAGGAGGTCAAATCTGCAATTAGAGATATGAAGATAGCACTAGATGCCAGGATTGAGGCACTAGCTCCTACTACCACTCAGAAGGTGCTTACTAGCAAACTTCTCAAAGAAGATAGCCTGGCTAAGTCTGTTCAGCTTCTTTCCTCAAGAGTGGATAGTATGGAATCTCAAATGAAAACTATCATTGCCAACCAATCAAAACAAACTCAACTACTGGAAATGCTACTTGCAGCTTCACCACCAACCCTTGATGCTAACAAAAAGGGGGAGAAAATGGGAACAAGCAAAGAAGAGGCTGCAACATCTTCTGGTCAGATTCAAGTAACCACTAGTAAGATAGCACAGATTGAGGGGGAGCAACAGCCAATTGTAGTGGTCAATCCAACAGATTTTGAAATAAAGGCTTCCCCTGTGAAGAAACAAGTGGCTTTGCCTGAGATTCAAAGTTTAGAAGAAATCTCAGATGGTAAAAGGCAAGCCAGAATAGAAGCTTTGGAAAAGATCAACAAGGAGACTAATGAAAGAATTCTGGTCAGATTCAAGCAACCACTAGTAAGATAGCACAGATTGAGGGGGAGCAACAGCCAATTGTAGTGGTCAATCCAATAGATTTTGAAATAAAGGCTTCCCCTGTGAAGAAATAAGTGGCTTTGCCTGAGATTCAAAGTTTAGAAAAAATCTCAGATGGTGAAAGGCAAGCCAGAATAGAAGCTTTGGAAAAGATCAACAAGGATACTAATGAAAGAATTCTAAGGACAGACAGGATGATCAATGAATCAATTGCATCATCTCTGTTTCTTAATGCTCAATCTTCTGCTCCAACAATATCAACCACAATCATGAAGGTGCTCACTCCAGAGATTGTGGCTCCTACATTCTATGATGCTGAGCCATCATATGTCAAAGAATTTGAACCAGTCATCAAAACCAGAGCCTACTCACCACCAAAGGAAAATGGGAAGAACAAGCTTCAATTGGACTACCCATTTCCCAAGAATGATGAAGAAAAGCTAATGGGAAAAACAATCATAGAGTTCAAAGAGCAGACAAATAAGAGTGTAAGAGATTGGATGGCTGTAATTCTAAGGAATGGAAAAGTATTAAATATATCCAACAGCCATCCTAGATTTTTGGAAGCTAAAAGAGAAGAAGTCTCCAGAATCCAAAGGGAAGCTCATCCAAGTACAGAAAATCAACATGAAAACTCAGATGAAAAGAGGGCCAGGCTGGCTCAGGAGTTAATGGATGAGGTAGAGGATGAGATGAGGGAACCTGAGGAAGTCCCCAAATCCAAGCCTAAAAGAAAGAAAGCTAAAACCAAAAGGGTTCTTTCTCTAGAACCCTCTCCAGAAAAAGAAACCACTGGCTCATCAGTATCTATTTCTGCAACAGTAATCAACCCTTATGTGAACTTTCATGGTGACCCCATAATGCCTAAAGAAGAACCAATGAATTTTGATTCAATTGAAGTTCCTTCATTCTTGCTGAATCCAAAACAGAAGAAAAGGGCTCCAAAGAAGCAACTTTCAAAGGGACCAGTTCAAGTTGCTAGGGTACCTGCTATTGTCAAACAACCAATCTTGGAAAACGAAGAAGACTTTATCTATCAGGCAGAAATTGAAGAATACTCTGGCATGAATCTATATTTGGATGAATTGTCAGAAGTAAGAGGAATTGACAAGTACAAGGATCTGCCTGAGAGATTAGTGTTTGTCTACAAGGGAGGAAATCAGAGGACATGGCCATTAAAGAAGGTTCTTGGAGAGAATTATCACACATTGACCAAAGTGTTCTCAGCATTCAAGAGACACACAGGGTTCTCTGATACAGCTAGAAGGGAGATAATTAGCAGAATAGAAGAAATAAGGAGAGAATGGAACTCACTCTCAAGTCTACCAAAGAAAATGAAGATCCCATACAATGGACAAAAAATCCACATTCAACCCTTTTGGATGATGGAGTTCAGGGATGAAGAGGGCACTAGGAGATTCTTCAGGTTAGAAGACCAACTGTCAAAGGCTAGTTCTGAATACCTAAGATGGTTACAACTAAAGCTAAATCCAAAAGTTGTTGAAGAAGATGCCTTCTATATGCAACTCCAAGTGCAAATTAAGTCCAACTCTGCCAAGGAAGGAAAGTCAAGGGTGCAGCCAACCAGAGAAAGAGGAAACATCATTAATTTGCTCAATCTAAAGGAGCACCTCTCTGATAAGTTTCTTAAAGCTTTCTGTATTTTAATTTTTATAGCTTAATACAATTTTTGCACAGTTCTATATATATTCTTAGGAATGTTTTGTTATCATCAAGGTCCTAAATTTATGCTTTATTGCCATCAAGTATAAATTGGGGGAGATTGTTAGGAATATGTTGTACTTGATGATAACTTCACAATCAATCAAAATTGTATAAGTCAAGTTTTGTAACTGTCAACGGATGAGACATTATAACTCTATCCGTTGACAGGTAGCTCATCAACGGATGAGGCTTTGTAGCATACTGCAATATCTCTATTTATCAGTTGATAGTGTTTTTATTCAGAGTCATGTTGACCATCAATGGATAGGCAGAATAGGGTAGCCAATTGTAAATAAGCTATGCTACGTAATTCTGTCTAAGTGAAAGTGTATCAATGGATGAGAACATGACTCTATCAACGGATACAACTCAAATCTACTCTATCAACGGATACAGCTCAAACTACCATCAACAGATGACTGTGCACAACATCAAAGGATAATCATTAAAACTTTCTCCTATGCTAGCTGGGAATTAGCAGTTGATAAGGACAGGATTGACTGACAGATCACATGGGTTGATAGTGGGTATAAAAAGCAGTATGGCAGCCATACTTTGGAAACACAGAAGAAAGAAGCATTCCATTTACACAGTACATACAAGAAAGGTGCAGGGGACATATCTGTTCACAAGGACAACCTTTCGGCTACATGTGGATTTGGAGTGGAGTAGCAAGTCAACTTGAATTAGATTAATATTATCTTATTCCTGTAGTACTTGTAAACTTGGGATATATAACCAAGTGTAGCAACTCTTTAGAAACTAAGAAAACAGACATATTTGCTTAGGGTTTCTTGAATATCCTTAGAAGCAAAGAGTTGTAAAAACATAAGCTGTGTACATTTGTATCACAGAGTTTTCTTCGAATAAAAGTCTCAGGTGGTACATTCAACCACCTGATTTTTTATGTGTTTGTGAATCATTTCTCATTCAGCAATTATCTCCTTATAGATTTCTGTGGTTTTTATCAGAAATTTATAACTATCAAGAATTGTATTCAACCCCCCCTTCTACAATTATACAAGTGTGTAATCTGGGAATAACATTGCACACCCGTCCTGTCCAGAAGTGTTAACCGCACTGCAATATAGTTCACACAATGCATCATGGTTAAGCTGCACCTGTGTAACTAAAGCATAACGAATTAATGAATGTTCATTCAGAAATTGTGTCCAAGCCCGAAATTGCTCATCCTGAATGGTTTCGATTTGCTGAATGGAAATAGGATTAACTTTAGCAATTAAAAAGCTTCCCTGCAATGCCATTTTCAAAACTTTGAGGAAATTCAAAAACAAGGGTTGGTGCGTATAACAAGAATATGAAATCCGCTCTAAAAACCACCAGCTAGATTGTGAGATCTTTCCGGTCAAAGCTTAAAATATTCAGCAATTGTGTGTATATGCTCTGTATATCTGAAAAATGATGATGTTAAACACAAACAAAAACTCATCATTTATAAGGTTTCAAGTATTAGTGGGTTAGGTGTAATAGTGACAGGTTATGTTTGAAAAATAACACCGCTCAATAATTTCTCACCTAACTACCTAATTAGCCGAAAAAACATCTTATCACCGAAACCTGTCGGCCGAAAAAACATCTTATCGCCGAAACCTATCAGCCTATACACATACACATATTTAATACTTCTAATTATTATGGATTTAAAAATAATCACACAGTAAATCAAGAATTAATCCACAATAATCAAATAAACTCACAATTAAATAGACATAAAATTAACAAAATATCATTAATTGATATATGTCAATAAAATATTTATTTAATTATGCTACAATTTATTTTCATAATCACATATCAGAACAGGTGAGATCCAATCTTGAATTGCTTCAGTCATGATATCAATTATTAAATATCGAGTACACGAGTATTACACAAAGATATAACATGCAAACCTGTTAATACTCAAGTATCGCTTCAGTAGTACCAAATAATTACCACAAATTTCTAACATTTAAACACATGGCAACTAATTAGCAGATAAAATCATGAAAATGTACAACAACTTGCATTTGTCTACTTCCTGTTAAGAGGACAAGTTTAACATGCCAAGTTCACTAACCAACCTGTTGAATGTAGATTCATCAAGTGGTTTCGTGAAAATGTCTGCAAGTTGTTGCTCAGTGGGAATGGAGTGAAGTTCCACAGTACCACGCATAACATGTTCACGAATGAAATGATACCTTATATCGATGTGCTTGGTCCGAGAATGCTGTGCTGGATTATTCGAGATTGCTATGGCACTTGTGTTGTTGCAGAATATAGGTATTTTGTTCAGCAACAGACCATAATCCATGAGTTGATTCCTCATCCACAAGATTTGTGAGCAATAGCTACCAGCTGCAATGTATTCTGCCTCTACTGTAGATGTGGCTACTGAATGCTGCTTCTTGCTAAACCAGGAAACCAATCTCCTTCCAAGGAATTGACAGCTTCCAGAAGTACTCTTGCGATCAATCTTGCAGCCAGCATAATCAGAGTCTGTATAACCAACCAGGTTGAAACCCGTATCCTTAGGATACCAAATACCAAGATTCGGAGTACCCTTAAGATATCTGAAGATACGCTTCACGGCTATCAGATGTGATTCTTTAGGATCATCTTGGAACCTCGCACATAAGCATGTTGCAAACATTATATCTGGTCTGCTTGCAGTGAGGTAGAGTAGAGAACCTATCATGCCCCTATAGCTTGTTATGTCAACTCGTTTTCCAGATTTATCTTGATCAAGATTAGTGGCAGTGGCCATGGGAGTCTTTGCAGGTGCTGAATCTTCAAGATGATATTTTTTAAGAAGATCCTTGATATACTTGGATTGACAAATAAAGATACCATTTTTCTTTGGCTTACTTGCAATCCAAGAAAGTAGTTCAGCTCTCCCATCATGCTCATCTCGTACCTACTCTACATCAACTTAGCAAACCTTGCACAAAGTGCATCATTCGTAGAGCCAAATATAATGTCATCAACATAAACTTGCACAAGTAGAATATCATTTTTATGCTTTTTATAGAACAGAGTTTTATCTATGACACCTCTAGTAAAACCACTTTCAAGTAAGAATTCAGCAAGAGTGTCATACCATGTTTTAGGCGACTGCTTAAGACCATAGAGACCTTTGAATAGAAGGTAGACGAAGTCCTCACATTCAGGATCAATAAAACCAGGAGGCTGTTCAACATTGACCTCTTCTTCAAGCTCACCATTCAAGAAAGCACTTTTCACATCCATCTGATATACTCTGAAGTTTGAATGCGCAGCAAATGCCAGAAACATCCTGATGGCTTCTAGTCTAGCAACTGGTGCGAAGGTCTCATCATAATCAATACCTTCTTCTTGAGTGTAGCCTTTGGCAACCAGTCTCGCCTTGTTCCTTGTAACTATTCCATTCTTATCAAGTATATTTCTGAATACCCATCTTACATCAATTACAGATTTGTCCTTTGGTCTGGGTACCGGCTTCCAAACTTTCTGTCTTTCAAACTGATTGAGTTCCTCTTCCATTGCAATCACCCAATTTGGATCTTCCAGAGCTTCTCCAACCTTCTTAGGTTCAATTTCTGATAGAAAACCAGAATACAAGCATTCGTTCTGAGTAGCTCTTCTACTCTGAACTCTTGAGTCAAGATCACCAATGATCAGATCAAAAGTATGATCTCGATTCCAAACAGTCTGCCTTGGTAGATAAGATCTGGATGATTCCCCATTATTAGCATTCTGACTAGTGGATCCTTCTTTTGCTCCCCCTGAGTTGTTGCTTGTCTGATCTGTAGATTCTTCAACTTGAGGACTAGAACCAGAAATAGTCTGACTTTGAGATCCCGTGTTTCCACTGCCATTACCAGAATCTGGATCATCATTATCATCATTACCATTATTATTTACATTATCAACAGTAACCTCAGGTTCAGTTTCATCATCCTCATCATCAGAAAGATTCTCAAAAGCTAGAGATTTATCATCATCTTCTTTCTGAATACTAGGAGATCTTGCATCATCAAATCTCACATTAAGGCTTTCCACAACCTTCTGACTATCGATCACATACACCCTGTACGCCTTAGACTCCAATGAATACCCTAGGAAAATGCCTTCATCTGCTTTAGCATCAAACTTACCAAGATGCTCATAGCCATCTTTAAGAGCATAGCATTTTCCTCCGAACACATGAAAGTACTTCACGGATGGTTTAGTGAGGGCCATAAGTTCATATGGTGTCTTCTCATACATTTTGTTGATCAGGGTTCTATTCTGAGTATAGCAAGTTGCATTGACTGCCTCAGCCCAGAAATAAGTAGGAAGTTTAGCTTCATTCAGCATTGTTCTGGCAGCTTCAATCAGTGTTCGATTCTTCCTATCAACCACTCCATTCTGCTGCGGAGTCCTGGGTGCTGAAACCTGTCTTGAGATACCCTTCTCAGTACACCATGTTGTGGGAGGATTTTAGCACAACAAATTATGAGGCCTCGTGCTGGAATAGCGCCAATAATCAAGGAATCGTCCAACCACCCGGAAAGGCTCGTGGTTGAAGATCAATGGCTAGCCGCCCGGGAAGGCACACGACTAGGGTTACCGAAGAACACGGGATGTGGTTCCTCGGAAGGATCGGACTGAATCTACGGGATGAGAGCTCAAGGACCAAATGTTGGCCAGCCAAGAACCCTAATTTGACTGTGTCACACAAGAGTGCACGTGCTCTAGCTACTCAAGGAGTGTAAAGTGTCGAAGAAGATCCCGTAAACTGCCTACATACCACTATTTATAGTGGATCAAGCCCGAATGTAGTTCTTGAATGATATGATTGTTTGTTCATGATGAGTTATCCTCTCTCCAGTGGGATAATGACTGTTATTTCTAATAATAATCGAGTGTGATGTATAAAATCAGGTTACCAAGCAGTTTAGGTAACATAGAATGATTATCTCTTGTATTTATCTTGATTTTTGTATCATTTATCAAGTATATATGACATATATCCTCAAATAACTGAATGTTTATCTGTTTGAGAGTGTTTTTAGATGATATAGACGTATTCCTAAAAAATAGGAGGCGTGCCTTATCTGTATTGGCAGCCTAATCAGGCTTCCGGCGGAAGCTAGGGGTACCGCCCGGTAGCCTGGCTCCGGTACCCCCTCCGGTAACCCCTATCACGGGAGCTACTCTGGAAGCTCTACTGGATGACTGGTAATAGCTATAGGTTATCCTCAAGGGGATGCCTTGAGACCCTTAGTCATGTGTCCCCGTGCTACAGTGTACATGGTAACCCCTAGGGCTACCGTAGGCCTCCGGAAACCTGACAGATTACTCATCCTCTTCGTGGATCTGGACCCTAATCCTCTAGTGGGCCTAAATTTAACCCATGCCAGATTTTGGTCACAACAACTACCCCCCGGTTCCCTGAAGTACTGTGTGCAAGGGGAACCTAATATTCACAGGGTGCCGCTTTCTTGTATCCTCTGCAAAAATCTATATCTTTACACTCTCGTTAGCTCAATATGACAGGGTGTGTAGACATTAAGAATTCAGGATTTTAGGCGCTAGGAATAATGTGAGTATTTATCTGGAAATCTCTTGTATCTGGGCTACGGAAGCCTGAATTATGAATCCATAAAAATGAAAGCCTCATAGCTAATTCGTTTAAATTTCAAATAAGCTCGTTTATCCTTAGTAAGTAAAGAGATAATTATCAAGAGAGGGTAATTTAAATTGGAACTCCACTTTTCTTTCTTGATAATATAAAAGCGGTTCATTTCCCGTGTCAACACGCTTCCCCCCCCAGGCCTCATTTTCTGTGCCACATTCACTCAGCAGGGGTTGTGCCTATTTTCTCTTTGTTTTAATATATTAACACTCTTAGGCTTTTTATTTTTCTTTTCATCTTCACAAGACGTTTTCTCAAGTGTGCAAAGGTTGGTCAAAAGGTTCCGACGAGATCTCTCCGGCGAAGGCTTAATCATCTACACTTCCGTCGATTCGACTCTCCCGGATATTCAAGTAAGTGTCCAATGACCACAATTTACCTTCTTTATTTGATAAAAATCTCAAGTAAGCCTCTGATTGTATCTTTCATATGTTTGCTTTTGTATCTCTTCAATCTTAGCCATGCTAGATCTGTGTATTTACATCTCAACTGATAGATGCATGTTTAAGTTTTTATCTTGTGATGTGGGTCGGAGTGGTCGGCACTCCGGCTATCCCCTTTACTATTTCTAGGCATGTACCTCACCTGTTTGATGCTTGTTTTCAATGAATATCGTTGTTTTAAATATGCTTGGTCGTGTAACCCATTTGTTTGGGCATGTCTGTAATGCCTTTTTCTCCGTATTCCTCTTCTTGTTCTGTTTAGTAATTACCGGAGTCACTAGGTTAGGATGCCACACTAATAGCCACCCCCCGAGTCCTAATTTTTCGTCTTTGGACTGGTAACCCTATTATACCCTGGGTTTCTCTAGGTCAGCCATCAAGAACCGTTATCTTCTTCGGTCCACAATTTTCGTTTAGACTTCAATCCTCTTCACTAATCTGCTCCCTCCTTTTGTGGTTGCAGATGTCTTTCTCATCGGCATCGAGGGAGTCTTCCCAATGTTTAGGTTACTTGTCACCTGTGTCTGGGGAACCGTCTGATTCAGGGTCCACCCATCTCAATGATCTTTTGCTCTCTCAACCTTTGCTCCAATCCAGGCCATCAGTTAGCTCCCGAACACGTTCTCGGGTGGAGGTAGTCAATCCTCTATCTGCTGAGATCGTCAACCGGTACCCTGGCTTCCTCACAGAGGCTGGTTCCTCCAACTCTGGTGGTGAAGAAGTAGAGAGGGTTGATATCAGTTCTAACACCGATGAGGGGGAAAGAATGATAGATGAATTACAGTTAAGAGGTAATCGACTATCCTTCAGTAATGATGATGCGATAGAGGGGGAGGGTGATATTGAGTTACCATCAGAAGTCGAACGCAAGCCACATGTCCCGGCTTCCAATGTTCCTGCTTGTGAGGGCCAGGACTCTACCATGAATGCTGATAGACTGGCCAGGTTGCTGGAAATTTGCAATCCAGGTTGCCACCTTATACTACCCTGTGCTGGCGAATGGTGTCACAGGTTCGACAATTTCGAAGCAGATCAATCCATCCCCAATGCTGTTGTATCGGCTTCTTATTTCAAACTAGGGTTTTCTTTTCCAATGCATCCATTTTTTATAGATTTGTTGAACTTTTATGAGATAGCTCCCATGCAATTGACACCCAATTCTTTCCGGGTTGCCGCGTGTATGTATATTTTGTATGACCAAGCTTTCTCCGTTGCCCTTACTGCTAGGGAGTTAGGTTATTTTTATCAATTAAAGGATGTCGGAAGGAAGGTTGGTGTTTTTTACCTTACTGCTTGGAATAATAGGCAAGGAAAGTGTATAAAGGGAAATAAGAAAGGTATGTATGACTGGCTAGAGCAGTTCCTGTACTGCTACGATTGTGAAGGAGTTAACACGGAGTTTAACTTGACCCCTGGTAAGCCTTTTGTTGCCTAAATCCTTTCGTGATTCCCTTTACTATACCATAGGTTTAAATCTTCATCTTCTGTACTATGTCCCCTAGGGATCCCGGTGCAAACTTCTTTAGATGGAATTGAAGAGAAAAGGGCCAAGAAAGTCATGAAACTTGCTGCTTCATTGGGTGATGGTGAAGGCTTGTTAACATCGGAAACCCTTGAGAGATTAGGGTTTTCTAGGCCTGCGGCTCCCTTACTCCCCATCCCGGGAGACGAGGTAGAGGGAGGACAGCTGGGGGAACTGGAAACCCAGGGTGCCGAGCGGCAATCCGAGTCTCCTACGACTCTGGTGACCCAAGCTTCCGCTTCCCATGTTCATAGCTGTTTACACACGCGTGGTTCACTTTTACCTATCATTGTTTACTCCTTTACGATCCTTTATGTTATTTGATCTTATAGTATCTGCTGTTTTACCTTGCGATTGCATATAGATACATATACTGCGGTCTCTTAACCTATAAATGTCTCATCTTTTCAGGTATGTCAGGATCAGTGCCATCGTTCATCAAGCCGTCTGAAAAATATGAAGACTTATTTCCTGAGGATGAGTTAATGATGTTGGAGACCCCTATTGCCGCCACTCCAGTCTCTCGATTCCCTGCCTCCATGTCTGTTAAGACTGAGCTGTCTGCAGCCGAGAAGCGAAGACTTTCTCAGGTTGCCGGAGGTTCAAAATCCACTCCCGAGACTAGATCCTCGAAGAAGGCTAAGGTATCACAGCAGGGTACCCCCGCGGGTGATGTTGAGCAGTTCTTTCAAATGTCTGGGGGCCAGATTCCCATGGAGATTATCACTGGATGGGCCAGGCAGAGATCCTCTAATGCTGCAAAATCTATGTTGTTCTCATCAGGTGAGAGTTTCTTCCATCAACTCAGGCTCTCCAACCAATTAGCATTGGCTACCCGTGGGGATATGAGGCTTCGGGATGAGATTAAGCAGTTAAAGTTGGATAGGCAAGCCATGGAGGAAGAAAAGAAGAAACTGCTTGATGCTGGTAAAAAGTTGAAGGTGGATTTGTCCGAGTTAACTAGGGAGAAGGACAGGTTGGCTAAGCTGGTTGCTAGTCAAAACACGGAGAAAGAGGAAAGGACGGTAGCCCATGCTACCACAGTGAAGGAGCTGACCTTGCAGGTAGACATGTTGCAGGCTTCAGTAAAGAAGTTGAAGGAAGCCCTCCCAGAAAGGTACAACACTGGTTTTTCAAAGGGAGTTAATGATTATTTGAAGGCCACCTGGGAGGTGATGCCAGATTTAGATTGGTCGCTCCTAGGTGGGGATGCAGTGAACCAAGTAGAGAAATTCAAAGCTGAAGCAACGAAGGTTGGGGCTACCGGGCGCCATATTGCGACTACACCTCCGGTTACACAGAAGGGTACTGCCGAATTCATCCCCACTCCTGAGACTATGGTTGAGGCTCCCGCACTCATGGTTGAGGTTGCTCCAGGGAATTCTTCAAAAAAGAATGACCCTGTCGAGGACTCCCCTAGCTCAGACGCTGTCAAAGACGCTCCTTCTGCCTAAGCAATCTCCCTAAATCATCCTTATCATCTTGAACTCATATTTTGTTGGTTTACAAACTCTATAGTTTTAACTAAGGGGGTGGGCTCCTATAACGCTCCACAGATGTAAGGATTTAATCTTTCAACTCTGTTTGTCTTATGGCCTCGGGCCTGGTACTTTTGAATTTGCTTTCGTAATGCGTGTTTATCTTATTATCTGGTTTTTTATGTAGTAGGTATGATTGTCGCATCATTCCTGATTATGCAACGAGAACCAACTTGGACTTAATAATCCTTACCCGTCGAACCCCCATAGTACTCATTCTCTAGGGTACCAATATGCTAAGTAAGAAAGGTACTACGATAACTCAAAACAGTGCATAACTAAACACCACCATCGAATTCTATCCGGTAAAATGACTCTCCTCTCTAATTCTAAAATAAGTTTGTACAAATTCTCAGAGGATATACGTCATATATATGTTGATTAAATAGATATTAGATCATGGATTAAGATAAGAACGATAGAATGGTATCGCAGTGTAGAAGAGTACAAGAGTAAATATGGCAACACATACCCGGATAGGTGGCCACAGAACTGATAGACTACTTGTACCTTTGTCTGCTTGGTTGTCATTGTGGGTGTGGGGGTACCATCCGGTATCCCAATTCCATTTGGAAGCCCGAAGGCAGGAACCTGACTCCGGGAGCCCCGTGGCCGGTAGCCCCTTATCCGGTAGCCTGGGTACCGGAGGCTCAGCCTGGAAACCTTTGTTACGGGAGTCCCAGTCATTTAATAAATCATGTGTGGCGATGCCATGTAGGCCAATCCTGCAAAGATGTCTTGTAATGAAGGGATCCAAGTGGGTAGACCAGGGTACCACACAGGCCCAAATAATGAAGGGAACCATGTATGCCGAGCAGGGTTCCATACATGCCCTGATAACCAAGTAAGCCATGTGAACCACTCAAGGTTCCGTACATGTCTGGTATTGAAGGGATCCAAGTGTGCCAATCAGGTTACCACACAAGCCCAAGTAATGAAGGGAACCATGTATGCCGAACAGGGTTCCATACATGCCCTGATAACCAAGTAAGCCATGTGAACCACTCAAGGTTCCGTACATGTCTGGTATTGAAGGGATCCAAGTGTGCCAATCAGGTTACCACACAAGCCCAAGTAATGAAGGGAACCATGTATGCCGAACAGGGTTCCATACATGCCCTGATAACCAAGTAAGCCATGTGAACCACTCAAGGTTCCGTACATGTCTGGTATTGAAGGGATCCAAGTGTGCCAATCAGGTTACCACACAAGCCCAAGTAATGAAGGGAACCATGTATGCCGAACAGGGTTCCATACATGCCCTGATAACCAAGTAAGCCATGTGAACCACTCAAGGTTCCGTACATGTCTGGAAATGGCAAAAATTTGAAATTCTGATAATTTCAACCTGTTAAGCTGAGAGGTGTATCCACTACTACCCCCCTAGTTCTGGATGGTAGCCTAGCTGCCATGTAGAACTATGCTTGTAGGTCTTACATATATTTCTGAAAATATTTATAAGTGGTAAATGTAAAAGAAAACAATCAACTTCTACTTTTACTGAAAATCAAATAGTACGAATACATCAAATTTCATCCAGACGGGGTGTGCATCCACTACCCCCCGGGCATCTACTGAAAATCATGAAATCCTAAGAACCGAAAGGGAAATGGTGCAACCACAACTAGTAGGTTGCCTTTATTCATCCTAAGCCTGAAAGAGGCCTACGTTTGCTCTGAAAAGAGTCTTACTGATAGTACTTTTTTAGGTGCTCGGCATTCCAAGCACGGGGAATAGTGTTCCCATCCATGTCTTCAAGGTGGTAAGTGCCTTCCCAAAAGATAGACTTTATTTTGTAAGGCCCTTCCCAGTTTGCTCCAAAGGCTCCGTGCCCGGGAACCCGCATATTGGGCATCATTCTTCTCAGTACTAGGTCGCCAACCTTGAGGGGTCGAGGGCGTACCTTGTTGTTATAGTATTTGCGGGTCCTCTGTTGGTAAGCCGCAAGTTTCAGCTGGGCGGTAGCCCGGTTTTCCTCTACCATGTCTAGGGCCAGCCTCTGATGTATTTCATTTGATTCTTGACTGAAATTGTCCCTCCGGTAGGACCCTGTCCCGACTTCCACTGGGACCATAGCTTCACAGCCATAGGTTAGAACAAAGGGAGACTCTCCGGTTGTGGACCTGGGAGTGGTGTTGTAAGACCACAAGACCATTGGAAGCTCCTCTGGCCAATTTCCCTTTTTATCTTCCAACTTGGCTTTCAGAGTGTGCTTGATGATTTTATTCACAGCTTCCGTCTGCCCATTGCTTTGGGGGTGGCAAACGGCTGAAAAATCTTTCTTTATTTCCAAGTCCTCACATAGACTTCTCATTTCTCTACTATCAAATTGCTTGCCATTGTCTGAGATCAGCTTGTACGGTACCCCGTATCTACATATAATGGCTCGCTTAACAAATTCCTTCAGCTTACCAGCAGTGATGGTAGCTAGGGGTTCCGCCTCTGCCCACTTGGTAAAGTAGTCAACGGCTACCACGGCATATTTCACACCACCTCTGCCTTTGGGAAGCTCCCCAATCAGGTCAATCCCCCATATTGTAAAGGGCCAGGGGCTTCCAATGGGTCTTAGTTCCACAGCTGGGTTGCTATTGAAGTTAGTAAACCTTTGGCATTGATCACAAGCTTTAGCAAAGTCATAAGCATCAGTTTTCATGGTAGGCCAGTAATAGCCCTGTCGGAGAATTTTGTGGGCCAGGGAGGTACCCCCCGAGTGGTTGCCACAAATGCCTTCATGAATTTCCCTTAGGATGTATTCACATTCATTTCCAGATATGCACTTAAGTAGAGGTTGATTAAATCCCCTCTTGTATAGGATGCCATCATAGATCACATAACGGGCAGCCTTATATTTGAGTTTCCGAGCTTCATCTTTGTCCTCCGGAAGTGTCCCCTTGGTGATATACTCACGTATTGGGGTTGTCCATTGGCTTTCCATTGAAGAATCTATTTCCATGGTCTCCTCTCGATGGATACTTGGTTGGAGTTGCACTTCAAGGGGTATTACCCCTAACAGGACAGCTTCTTTTTGGGATCCCAACTTGGCAAGGGCATCAGCATTGGCATTTTCCACCCTTGGGATTTGATTTAGATTTAGCAATTTGAACCTACTGATAAGTTCTTGGGCATACCTCATGTAGAGTTCAGTGTGGGGGCCTCGACTCTGGAAGCTTCCTTTAATTTGCCACACAATCAGTATGGAGTCACTAAACACATTTAGGTATTCTACCTTCATTTCCAGAGCCAGTTTCAAGCCAGCAATCAGGGCCTCATACTCCGCATCATTGTTGGTAGCCCTGAAGCCAAAGTGTATGGCACTCTGAATTCGGTGCCCCTCTGGGCTTACCAACTCTATTCCTGCACCTCCCCCATTATTATTTACTGCACCATCAACATACAGATTCCACCATAATTGGGGGCTTTCGGCATCCCCTTCGGTAACTGGGGATACCGGGGTACAATCTTCTCCGGTAACCTCAAAATCAGGAGGAAACTCCAGTAAGAAATCGGCCAGTGCTTGGCCTTTGATAGCAGTTCGGGGTTTGTAATCTATTTCAAACTGTCCTAGCTCGACAGCCCATTTCATCATTCTACCGGAGGCTTCCGGCTTGTGCATCACTTGTCTTAGCGGGAAGGATGTTCTAACTTCAATTTTATGGGCCTGAAAGTAAGGCCTTAGCTTCCTGGAAGCCAATATTAGAGCATATGCTAGCTTTTCCATGCTGGGATACCGGGTTTCCGCATCCAGCAACCTTTTGCTCACATAGTATACCGGGTATTGTACTTGTTCTTCCTCCCGGATCAACACAGCACTTATAGAGTATTCAGAAACAGCTAAATATAAAATGAGTACCTCACCTTCCAAGGGTTTGGAGAGCAATGGTGGGCTTCCTAGCTGTTCTTTTAGTTTCTTGAAGGCTTCCTCACATTCCAGGGTCCATTCAAAGTTTTGACCCTTCTTGATAGCCTTGAAAAACTCCTTGCATTTGTCGGAAGACCGAGATACGAATCTATTTAGGGCTGCTACTCTTCCGGTAAGCCCTTGGACTTCTTTTACATTCCTTGGGGACCTCAGTTCCAGCAATGCTTTGATTTTGGCAGGGTTTGCCTCAATCCCTCTGTGGTTCACAATGAATCCAAGAAATTTTCCAGACTCCACCCCAAAAACACACTTTTGGGGGTTCAGTTTCATCCGGTACTTCCTTAGGATATCAAACATCTCAGATAGGTGCATCACATGGTCGGCTGCCACCTTTGATTTGACCAACATATCATCAACATAGACTTCCATAGTCTTACCAATCTGTTCCTTAAACATCATGTTTACCAGCCTCTGATAGGTAGCCCCGGCATTCAATAGCCCAAACGGCATCCCCACATAACAGTACAGTCCCCTATCAGTTATGAAGCTGGTATGCTCCTGGTCCGGTTCAAACATCGGTATCTGGTTATATCCGGAGTAGGCATCCATGAAACTTAGCAAAGCATGGCCTGCCGTGGCATCCACCAGTTGATCAATTCTGGGTAGCGGGAAGCTATCCTTAGGGCATGCCTTATTTAGATCAGTAAAGTCAACACATGTCCTCCATTTCCCATTAGGCTTCCGGACCAGTACTGGGTTTGCTAGCCATGTTGGATAGAAGGATTCTTTGATCAAACCAGCCTTCAATAACCGGTCTACTTCTTCCTGGAGGGCGGTAGCCCTTTCACCACTGACAGGCCTTCTCTTCTGCCGGATACCCCTTCTCTCAGGGTCGATGTTCAAATGATGGCACATGACTTTCGGGTCAATCCCCACCATGTCAGAATGACACCATGCAAACACATCAAGGTTGCTTTTAAGGAAAGTAGTCAACCTTTCTCTTGTATTTTTATCTAGCTGTTGCCCGATTTTCAAGATTTTACTAGGATCTTCAGCATCCACTAGTATAGGGATAGTATCCTCGGCAGCCCCTGCCTTTTCCAGGGTACCGGGCATCCTGGGATCAATGTCAATCTCAACCGGGAGTCCTCTCTCCGCTCCCTGGCTCTCATTCTCTAGCATTTCTCCATCTAGATCATCATCTGAGGCACTTTTTACTATGCCTTCCAGTGAAATGTTATGAATTTCATCATTTTTTTCGGCAGCTTCCAACAACAAGCTTTGTGGTGGTACTACCCCCCGAAAATTAGGAACCTCTTCAGTAGGTTCATCTGGCAATTCCACTATCATGATGGCATTACAAGACGCTCTTTCAAACTTCTGTGGCTCATGCCCATGGCTTCTCAATAAGGCTTCTCCATCAGCCTTTTCTTCAACTTGAATAGGTTTGTCTGCTTTCTCGGCAGCCTGAATAGCTCTGTTATAGCATTCCCTTGACTCATGTTGACATCCCTTCACGCACCCAATGCCATTTGGTGTAGGAAACTTCATTGAGAAGTGGTATATTGAGGTTACCACCCTCATATCTTTCAATATTGGTCTACCAAGAATTGCATTGTGGGATATGTCTTCATCTACCACCATGAATTCTGCCATTTGTGTGGCCTTGCAGGGATCCACACCCAATGTCAAGGGTAATTTGACCTTGCCCATGATTTGGACTGGGTTACCGGTAAACCCATATAGCTCATTATTGGTAGGCAGTAACTCTTTGTCCAAAAGTCCTAATTTCTGGAATGTGGTGTATGCCAAGATGTTTACTGAGCTTCCATTATCAACCAGCACTCTGTGCACATTCATTCCACCAATACTCACGGTCACCACCAAAGCATCATTATGAGGGTGGTGAACCCACTTGGCATCCTCCTCGGTAAAGGAAATATCAGCGGTTTCCCCTTTGAACAGCTTGGGGGGCCTTTCTGCAAGGTGGAACACATTAGTTAGGGGTTTGCCCCTGGCTTCCCGGGCATACCTATCTCTGGCATTCCGACTGGCACCCCCCAAGTAAGGGCCGCCAAAGATGGTATGGATGCTATTAGCTCGGGTAGTCCTTTCTTGGTTTCCAGGAACTTTGTCCTTGCTATCTCTTCCTTCTTTATATTTCTTAGCCTCTTGGGCCACAAATTCAGTCAGGTATCCACCTCTAATCAACTCTTCAATTTGATCTTTCAAATGCCTGCAATCAGCAGTCTCGTGTCCATTTACTTCGTGGAATGCACAGTACTTTCCTTGATCTTTCACTCCTGGGGGCCCTGCCCGGTAGGGCCTCCGAAATAGCCCATTCTTCTCATTCACTTCGAGAATATGACTGATTGGGACAGTCAAAGGAGTATACTCTAAGTATTTCTGAAAATTCGCCTTTGGAGTGAGTCTGTCCTTGGCAGAAACTCTATCCTTAGTTGCATTAACAGCAATAGGGGCAGTCTTGTCATCATACCGGGGGGCTCCTAAGCCGGCAGTACCACTCCCGGAAGCCCTCTTGTTCGAATCCTTTTTAGGGCTGTAAGAACGATTTCTTTTGTTCCTGCTCCAACCTCGGGAACTGGAGTCTTTGGACAATTTTGCCATGGATTCCTCAATTACTTTGTGGCGTTTTGCTTGTTGGTAAAATTCCGCCAGGGTTCCGGGCTCCTCAGTTTGCAATTCCTTCCAAAACTCGGTTCCAGGCCTTACCCCGGCTATCAGGAAGTTCTTCAGAGTTTCATCAGAGGCCTTCTTCACTTTTGGCACTTGCTCATTAAATCTTTTGAAATACTGTCTTAAAGACTCGTGAGTTTCTTGCTTGATATTAGCCAGAGTATTCACCGGTGGGGCGTAGGCCACAGTAGCCCTAAATTGAGAGATAAACTGATCTCCCATCCTCCTCCAGGATTTGATAGACCCTTCGGCTAGCCTTTTGAACCATTGGTGGGCATTTCCAGTCAGTGTAGATGCCAAAAGCCTACACCTTGCTAAGTCCTCCACCTGGTAGACATCCATTTCCGTATTAAAACGGCTCAAGTATTCAACTGGATCTGAGTTTCCATTGAATTTCAAGTCAGTATTCATCTTAAAGAACCTTGGCAAGGCTGCCTTTTTCACTTTCACAGAAAAGGGGGAACCGGCAGTGATACCGAACTTAAACTTTTTCTCCTCCTTGATCTTTTCCAAGGCCTTTTTCCAGTCAGACATCCTGAACTGTCCATTTTCACCATCTGAAAGCGTATCACTTTCAGAATCATCATCTTCATTGGCTGTCTTGCTTCTTCTAGGGACTGAACTTTGATGGGAGCCAGAATCCTGATCGGTACCCCCACCGGTAGGGACTCCGGTAGAGCGGGATCTCCTGTTTCTATGCCAAGAAGAGTGACTGCTTTGCCTATAATTCCTTCTGCCATCAGATATGGATCTCCTGGAAATGCTTTTTGGGGGTACCGTTTGGGACCTCTCTCGGCGTTCTCGGGAACCCTGAGTTGTGGAACCCCCATTGCCATCTCTCCGATCTTTGCTTCCAGTGTGAATCAGTTTGTGACGAAGGTCTTTGTTAGTCAGTTTTTTGCCAACTCGATCAAAAACACTTAGACTTCTGGTGGGTGAACCTTCGGCACCCTGAGTTTCCGGGACATCAGATTGGTCACCCTCATATTCTTCTTCCATAGGCTCTTCTGCGTCTTCTTCAGATGGGACATGATCAGTGTTGTCCTCCATATTGTCCTCAGACTCGAAGTTCAGCCTTGTCGGAGTCACATTCTTCTTTTTTGACTTCGACTTGCACTTCCTTTGCCATTTTTTCATTTTCTCGGAACCTTTTTCCAAGTTGTTGACTCTTTCATTCATCGTCTTCAGATAGTCCATGATGTCCTTGTTACTAACATCATCACCACCTTTGTTTCGCCCATTACCATCCTGAGACGGTGTTTTATCACTTTCAGAATTGTCACTCGCCATATCTCCTCCAAATGACGATTTTTGAGGCCCCTCCTTCTAGCGCCAATTGTTGTGGGAGGATTTTAGCACAACAAATTATGAGGCCTCGTGCTGGAATAGCGCCAATAATCAAGGAATCGTCCAACCACCCAGAAAGGCTCGTGGTTGAAGATCAATGGCTAGCCGC
The DNA here is from genome assembly GCA_037693485.1 of Kitagawia praeruptora. Lineage (NCBI taxonomy): Eukaryota > Viridiplantae > Streptophyta > Magnoliopsida > Apiales > Apiaceae > Kitagawia > Kitagawia praeruptora. The sequence goes on along the minus strand of CM075350.1, from coordinate 22,353,453 downwards.
CCGGGAAGGCACACGACTAGGGTTACCGAAGAACACGGGATGTGGTTCCTCGGAAGGATCGGACTGAATCTACGGGATGAGAGCTCAAGGACCAAATGTTGGCCAGCCAAGAACCCTAATTTGACTGTGTCACACAAGAGTGCACGTGCTCTAGCTACTCAAGGAGTGTAAAGTGTCGAAGAAGATCCCGTAAACTGCCTACATACCACTATTTATAGTGGATCAAGCCCGAATGTAGTTCTTGAATGATATGATTGTTTGTTCATGATGAGTTATCCTCTCTCCAGTGGGATAATGACTGTTATTTCTGATAATAATCGAGTGTGATGTATAAAATAAGGTTACCAAGCAGTTTAGGTAACATAGAATGATTATCTCTTGTATTTATCTTGATTTTTGTATCATTTATCAAGTATATATGACATATATCCTCAAATAACTGAATGTTTATCTGTTTGAGAGTGTTTTTAGATGATATAGACGTATTCCTAAAAAATAGGAGGCGTGCCTTATCTGTATTGGCAGCCTAATCAGGCTTCCGGCGGAAGCTAGGGGTACCGCCCGGTAGCCTGGCTCCGGTACCCCCTCCGGTAACCCCTATCACGGGAGCTACTCTGGAAGCTCTACTGGATGACTGGTAATAGCTATAGGTTATCCTCAAGGGGATGCCTTGAGACCCTTAGTCATGTGTCCCCGTGCTACAGTGTACATGGTAACCCCTAGGGCTACCGTAGGCCTCCGGAAACCTGACAGATTACTCATCCTCTTCGTGGATCTGGACCCTAATCCTCTAGTGGGCCTAAATTTAACCCATGCCAGATTTTGGTCACAACACACCAGCTATTGAGAACTGAGTTTCTGAATTCAGTCCCATTATCTGATATGATTTTACGCACGGGTACTCCAGCTTCTATCTCAATCTTCTTGATATGATCGATAATCATCTGCGCTGCTTCATCCTTAGAATTCAAGAATAACACCCATGTGTATTTGGAATAGTCATCCACAATTACTAAACAGTATCGCTTCTTGGACATAGACATGACATTAACTGGACCAAACAAATCCATATGCAGAAGTTGCAGTGGTTCAGTGATGTATGATATTGTCTTCCTTTTGTGTGATGCTCTCTTGGACTTTCCCTTTTCACATGCTGCACATAGTCCGTCAGGACAGAACTCCATCTCGGGTAATCCTCTCACAAGTTCCCTCTTGACTAGAGAATTCATATTCTTGAAGTTAAGATGTGAAAGCTTCTTATGCCATAACCAACTGTCTTCTGAAGATGCTTTACCATAGAAGCACTTGACTTCACCATTGCTCGAGTTCCAGTCAACTACGAACAAATCACCCTTTCTCACTCCTTGCAAAGCGAGCTTCTCATCCCTCTTGTTACTGATCAGACACTTCTCCTTCTTGAACAAGACTTCATATCCTTTATCACAAAATTGACTTATGCTCAGAAGATTATGCTTTAGACCATCAACAAGAGAGACTTCTTCAACGATGACATTCCCAAATTCCAAACAGCCATATCCCATAGTGAATCCTTTGCTGTCATCTCCAAAGGTAACCACTGGGCCAGCTTTCTCCACCACCTTTGATAGCAGGGCTCTATCACCGGTCATATGTCTCGAACATCCACTGTCCAGAATCCACATGACTCGCTTTTTCTTCATGCCCTGTATTCAAAGGAGATTAAGTTTTCTTTGGTACCTAAACTTGTTTGGGTCCAGAGGGCTTAGACATATTTGCATATTTAACAGATTTCTATGCAGATTTAGCATTTGCCTTGACTGTCTCCTTTTCTCTTACAGAGGCCTCAGCAGAATTGCTTCTAGGCATGGGAGAAAATGATTCTTTCCTAGATTTAGGTGGACTAGCAGTCTTAGGTCTGTTATTTCTATCCTGTTTTGTTTTCTTACTTTTATCATCATGTGAAAAATTATTAACAGCAGGAGATGCATGTGTCACATTTAGAAAAGCAGTCATAAGATTAACAGTGCATGATATGCAAGCAGTTGAAGCACACTTAGAAGGAACAGGCATGGCAAACATGTTATGAACATGAGCATTAATATTATGATTATTTTCTACTTTAACATTCTTACATGCATGAGTAAGATGAGCAGCAGAGTTGCAGTTGTTACATAACTTCCTAGGACCATTTTTGCCTATCGTTCCATTTCTGTTCTTCTTAGCCTTAGACTCATTTTGATCACCTAGTTCAGTTTTAGGTTTTACAAATTTGACAAACTTACTAGGTGACATTGCCTTTTCATTTCTTTGCTTTTTAATGTCCTCGACAAGTATTTCATTTCTAATTAATAAAGCATCAACATCAAAGGGCTCAGAGGTAACTTCTTTATATAGGGGACTATCTGCATTCTTAAGAACAGGTGGTGCATTACTGGATGTAGCCTTAGCTGATTCAGGATCCACCACTTGTTTCTTACAATTCTTAACATTATAGTCAAATCCAATAGCAACTCTTGGACCAGATATTTGACTATCAAACAATTCCCTAGCAAGGTTAGCTGAATTCTGAAAAGCATATAGCTTACCATCTATGTCAGCTATTTTCTCTTTAAGTTCATTCTCTATCTCGACACTAACCTGGAATTTGTTTTCTAGATACTCATTTCTTTCCTTTAGATTTTCTATATGCATATTACTGAGTTCTAGTTCCTCATTCCTGGCTTGTATCTTACTAAGTTCAGCCCTAGCATTTTCAGTCTTAGATTTAGCAGTTGTTATATCTTTTAAATCATATTCTAAATCCCATCTAAGATAACTTATAGATTTGCTAGAGTCTATCACATGCTTGACACAATCACGATTACGACATTTAAATCTATCAGCCATAGAAGCAAGCATGTTTTTTTACCTCATATCCGTAAGTAGGATCATAGTCTGCCATCAGCGCAAGATTTCCATACTCCTCTTCATCGTCAGTGTCATCCCAGCTTTTCCCTTCGGCAATGTATGACTTGACAGGATACTTTCTCTGAGAGCTAGAGTCCCTTTTCTGAAAAACGTTCTTCCTTTCATTTGCTTGCCTGGATTCTCTGCATTCGCTGGCAAAGTGCCCCATCTTATCACAGTTGTAGCACCGAAACTTGCTACGGTCTACCATCCCTGTCTTGTTACTCTTTCCTGATTCAGACCCAGAAGATGAACCAGTTCTCTGCGATCTGCTGCTACTTCCAGAAGATCTGTACTTGGCATTTTTCCTGAATCTGATTCGGCTAAAGTTAGCTGCTAATGTAGCCATAGTAGGATCCTCCAGTTGCTGCAACTCCTCAAGAGTATAATACTCACTTTCGTCACCAAGTAGATCATTATTGTCCATTTCAGCTTCAAAGAACACATCCTTCTTGCTCTGCGGTTTCATAACCTTTGTTTCAGGTTCTTTGTGGCTAGATGCAGTAAGAGCAGTTGTCTTCAATAATTCAGCATTCTTGCTATCTACTATTCCAGCTCCATATATAATTTTCCTTTGCTCTTGCTCCATCTCATGAGTTCTTAACTTTCCATACAACTTCTCAAGAGTCATTGTAGCAAAGTCATCTCTCTCTCTGATGGATGACGCTTTATGTTCTACATGGTGTGGTAGAGTCAGCATGAATTTCCTGTTTGTCTCTCTTAGAGGATACTTCTTCCCGTGAATGCTCAACTCATTCAGTAGCTTATTGTATCTCGAAAACTTGAGTGATACTTTCACCAGGAAGAGATTTAAAAGCTTCGTAGTGAGACGTCAGAATATCCAGTCAATTTTCATGAACTTCATCAGTTCCCTCCATTATCATTCCAATCGTATCCCACATGTGTTTCGCACTAGTACAGTTCATAATTTGATGATTCATTTCATCATCCATGGAATAAACTATGATTAGTCTAAGATTGGTATCCAATCCATCTTTTTCAGTTTCAGTAGCGGTATACTCCGATGGACGTTTTGGAATCATTCCTCCAACAGCTGCACTACTTTCACCATCCTCAGTAGTTTCAGGAGCAACTTTCATTGGTTTAGACCAACCCTCAGTCAACGTCTCCATGTATCTGGGATTTGACGATTGTATGAACAGTAACATCTTCATTTTCCACATGCTGTAATTATCACGCTTAAATGAAGGAACCTTAATACTGCTACCTTTTTGAGTACTCATGATTCTGGATGAAGAACGCGGATCTGATCTGTATGTCGATCAACAAGCTCTGATGCCAATTGTTAGGTCCAGAATAACGTAGAAGGGGGGTTGAATACGTTATTTCGAAATATTTGGATTTTTTAGATGTGCAAAATAAGGTCAACAACTGAATCGAAATAACACAATCAATTTGGGAAAATATCTTTGAATTGATAAAAACCGAGGGGTGTTACAACTTCTAATCCAGTGGATTAGCTTCAAAAACCAGAACACTCCTAAGGATAGTTTAGGCACGAGGACTTCTACCCGACACTTCCTGAAAGCGGGCTAAACCGACTTTCCTACTAGATGGACTGTCTAGCAGCTTACACAGATAAGATATAAGAGAGAGAAGAGAGAGTTGTGTGTTGAGGTGTGTTTTGAAATGAAATACAACATGCCTATTTATAGATTTTAGAAAGTCACTATTTGGCACTATTCCAACAACCCCCAAATAGTAACCGAGCACTATTCCAACAACCCCAGCTACTATTCCAACAACCGCAGTTACTATTCCAACAACCGCAGTTACTATTCATATGAATAGTACTATTCATATGAATAGTTATTTCGATTACTATTTATATGAATAGTGATTTCGGTTACTATTCATATTATCTTCTGTTTATTTTGCTGTTTTAATTCTTCTCAGAAAATAGTTCAAGTACCAGATTAATTTAATTATTTATTATAAATAATTAATTAATCTGTTACTTAGTTGATTTTCAGAGTAAATTAATTTTTGACAATACCTTGAGATATTATGTCTGTCCTTGATTGTCAATAGGCTTTGCCAATTCTTTCTGTGAATTAATATGTTGATCCTTCTCGTAGGTGCTGACACTTAGTGCACTGGTCTGGTTCACAAGTGACTAGCACTGATCTTGATCTTCACACCTTCGTTGCATTCCAATTGATTAGCCTGCAGTAGTATCTTCAATAAATTTGAATACATGGAATCTTTTGGCCCTTCAACTGAATCATCCGTACATCTTATTCTGTCACTGAGGCCTGATCATGTTAATGAACTTCTTTCAGCGACTTGATCCTTGTTGATGCATGTTCTTCAAATTTCACGATCCCTGTATATAGTTAATATTATTTATCTTTTATCCTAGTTGAGTTATATATGTCCTCTATTACATATTACATTACATTATGCTTTACAAAATCCAATTATAAATATAATTCTTTTATTTGGATTTTTTTATAGATAAAGGTTATGATAAAAAAACGCTAACAAATACAATGTAAAACACAACCAATACGAGATACAATCGAGGATTACATATGCTATAACTTTTTACAAAACACTCGTATAACTTACTATTAAACACAACTATTCTATAACTTTTACTAATAAGCGAAATCCCTTGTAACGTACATTGCTACCAAATTTTATGAATTGTACAGTATGTTGTATTTTGTTGATTTTCTTAAAAAAATCTTCAATAAATAACAAATAAAATATCTTATTAATCAGTATATATATGGTACTTCTCCTATATTCCAATCTCTGATACTTATTATTCTAATGTAATTACAATTCTATTATTATGAACTACTACAAAATTTCCTTTTACACCTTTATAATTTTATAAAGTAAATTTTATAATTAATTAAAATAGCCTTTATAAGAAAATAATAAATGAATTATCTACACCTTTTTTTTTTTGAGGGTCAATGAATTATCTACACCAGTTATCATTTTGTATGTACTAATTAATAAAATTTAAGTCATTATCCAATAAACATAAATCTCGACTCAGCTGGCTCCCTAACCCTCCATGTTCATCACTAAAATTCGATTTAGAACATGTGTTTGGAAAATGTACATAATTTTCAAATTTATATATGTTGTATTTATAAAATATATATAATTTTAAGATTTAAAATAATAAATTTTATAATATAAGGATGATATTATAAATTTAATTAATCTCGATAATTAATAATTTCTATAAATTAATAGAATTCGTCGATCCCAACAATATTTAATTTAGAGAGGTTTTAGTGTAAGATGAAAACAATGTAAGAGTCCCAAGTGTTGTACAACTAGCAACTTAAATTTCTCCGTCAGATACATTTGTAGATTAGGATTACATTAAATATATCTTTGTAGATATGATACTCATAGGATACTCTTTGTCAAATCTGAATTCAATCTTTAAAAATTAATGCTATCTTCTAGACTCTTCTTTTTTTTTTCCCTTTAAATTAGGTTCATTCTAGATTTATTTCTCACTCAAGCATGTTTGCTTTAATATTTACAGAGATGTAGGGTTGTTAGTGAAGAAGCTTAGGGTTCGAATGCTAGAGTACAGGGACAATTATTGGAGGGAGTTAGAGGTCAGCACATCTAGAATCAACACATGGTATTCGGGTTTGGATAATTGAATTATAGTGATCATTTAGGTCTTGACTCTTGATCTATCAATTAAGAAAAATGCAACCTCAAAGATTCAGAATTTAGCCCTCAAAGATTCGATAAAAGGAAATGGGAATTTCCAAGGAGGTCTTAAGGAGTGGGAACATGTGGAGCAGAGGAGACACTACTACCTATTGAGACCCGGAACTGAGAATTGCCTTTTTTTTATGAGATATGGTGGGGCAACAAATCCATTCAAGAGGAGAAGGAGAAGTCAGGTATAACCAATCAATTTGACTTGGTACTTCTTTTTTATGATTTATGTTTGAGATATGTTGTTTTCATGTATATGTGCTGTTTTAATTCAAAACATATAGCATGTGAATTAAGAAAGGTAAAAAAAAATCACCATTGACAAAGTTAAACCAGTGCCATATGTGACAAGACAAAATGAGGAAGAACAAAAATATTTAGAATAGCACTATAACTTGGTTAAATACATCTTAACCTCATTAATTAAGTAAGTTAAAAAAATGTTTGTCTATTTTTTAATGTTGTTTTAATCTTAAGGAGTTAAGATATGGAAAAATGTTTCACGACGTTTCTTGTCATGATAAGCAAATCCAAAGACAACATATAATAAGATGAAGCATTAGGTAAACGTAATGAACATAAAATCCCCTTAAATGTAAAAATAAAATGCACCCCCTTGTACAATTTGTGCAAGAACTTCTTCTCCGCTTGCACCTTTTTCCGAGCTTTCATACACCCTGAAGTGATCAAGAACTTCGGAATTTACAACACCACAATGAGAAAACAATCTAGTTTAACAAGAGTTAATTGTAAACTTCTCAATTTATTTCAGAATATATATATATACCTTCTCTAACGTAGAATTTCTCTTAACATCAGTGTTGCTTGGCCCAACAAGCGGTATTGATTTTGTCCGGCCAAACTGGATTGTTGGAACCTTCCAAAGGGAGAGTGATGAATCCCCAATTGTATGGAGAATCTAAGTCAACAATTGGGGATTCACCACTCTCCCTTTTGAATGCTCCAACAATCTAGTTTGGCATAACTGAACCAATATCTCTTGCTAGGATAAGAAAAGCTGATGTTCGGAGGAATGTCATGTCGGAGAAGGTATAAATACATAGGTTAATTGAGAAGTTTTTACTTATCTATTGTTTAAATAGTTTGTTTTCATTTAGTGGTGTTGTAAATTTTGAAAGTTTCGATATTTTCAGTGATTCCCATTATGTTTGAAATACTCTAGGGGATGTTATTGATTCAGATCTATCTCAAAGGAAATGTTTTAATTCGATGGTATCTAGTGCGGAAAATTCTCAAAGGATATGGTCACCATTTATAGAGATCAGGTGTGAGTACATGAAGACCTCCAGAATGGTTACTCACTGAATTTTAAGCCTATCAATTCCTATGCTCAATGATCAAAAATTCCCGATGTGATTAATGATGAAGGCTCAAGGCTTCATAATCCATTGGGAACTAACATATATATTGTTTCTGATCACGAGAATGAATTATCAAGCATAGTAGCTTGTGTTATAGCCTTATTGAGGGATCCACCAGTTTGGTAGATCTTAATGAAGATTCAACTAGAGATAATGGTATGGATGCTAAATCATATGAGAGATCGCGTTGTGTTTCCTGACCCTCTTCCTTGACTATTACTTATTGATCATCATTTGGTTCCTTACTTTAAATGACCTTAATTAATCCATCAACTGATGTTGCTTCAGATGACTCAAGCTAATCGAGTACTAAAGGACTATATCTATCAATTTCCTTAATTTACTTTCATGATATGCACCCAAAGGTTTCTATGGGATTGAGCAGATCAATTGGGAAAGGTAAATATTATGTTGTATCTCTATATGCCACCAAATTTTGAGATTTACGAAGGTCGTATTGTTCATATGAAGTTGATTATATTGCATAACACCACCTTCGCAGGTCCCGAAATTTGTTGGCATACAGAGATACTACAGAATATTTACCCTTCCCAATTGATCTGCCCAATCCCATGGAAATCTTTGGGTGCATATCATGAAAGTAAATTAAGGAATTTGACAGATAGAGTCCTTTAATACTCAATAAGCTTGAGTCATCTGAAGCAACATCAGTTGATGGATTAAGGTCATCTGAAGCAAGGGAACCAAATGATGATCAATAAGTAATAGTCAAGGAAGAGGGTCAGGAAACACTAAGTGATCTCTCATATGATTTAGCATCCACTCAATTATCTCTGGTTGAATCTTCATTAAGATCTACCAAAACTTGTGGATCAATCAACAAGGCAAGAGCACAATCTACTGTGCTTGATAATTCATCCTCGTGATTAGAAACAATATATTTGTCAGTTCTCATTGGAATATGAAGCTTTGAGTCTTCATCATTAATCATATTAGGAATTCTTGATCCTTGAGCATAGGAATTGATAGGCTTAAAATTCAGTGAGTAACCTTTCTAGAGGTCCTTCATGTACTCACACTTGCTTTCAGTAGATGGTGACCAGTTTCATTCAGAATTTTACGCACTAGATACCATCAAAACAGACCATTTCCTTTGAGATAGAGCTGAAACTATAGATATACCTGAAATAAAATTATAACATGGATACTTTCCTTTCATAACTAACCGCTCGTTTGGTCAGTTATGTGTGTTAAACCTGACCAATTGACATAACCTACCAGTCTTTATGGTCGATTAATTTGTTAAACCGACCGATTGCCATTATAACCGACCAAACTGGACGGTCGGTTTTAAACTATTTTCTTGTAGTGACTATGACCAAGTTGATTATATCTATTGAACTTATAGGGGCCACTCCACATTATTTATTATCACATTAAAGTAATTTATTCTATATATTACAATTTGTTATTTTTAAAATACAACTAATCATTATAACCAGCTTCACAAAGTACATCACTTTACGGGTTTAACAAGATTTACATAATTTTTATTTTTCATTATTTTAACCAACATAATTTTTATATGCTCCACAAGTTCCGACTCCTTAAGCCATCACACCAGATATAAGACCAGCTACTACTATACCCAATCAGACCAGATGCTGAAAATTGGCTTTTTTATGGGACATGGGTGGTGCAAGTTTAGGGGTAATTGCAGATATAAGCCATCCATTCAATGGCAGAAGCCATGTATAACTAATCAATTTAAATTAGTAATAATTTCTTATGGTTTATTTTTCATGTATATATGCTATTTGATTCAAAATATGTAGCAATGTGAATTAAGAAATGTAAAAAAACAACACCATTAATTGACAAAGTTAAACAAGTGCCATTGTGACCATACAAAATGAGGAAGAACAAGAGCATTTATAATACCACTATAACCTCGTTAAATACATTACTAAAACTTTTATTATTAAGTGAGTTTAAAATAATGTTTTCAATTATTGATGTTGTTTTAAATCTTGCGGAGTTAAGATTTGTCAAATGTTTAATTCTTGTTATGAAAAATAAATCGAGAGATAACATGCCATAAGATAAAGCTACAGGTAAACGTAATGAAAACATAATATCATCTTAGATGTGAAACTAATTAGAGGTACCAACATTGAGAAAATTACATGTCCAATTTGTGCAAGAACTTCTTCTCTCCTTGCACTTTCGTTCAAGCTCTCACACACCCCAAAAATGAACAAGATCAACTTCGAAATTTACAACACCACAATTAGAAAACAAACTATTGTACAATAATAAATTGTAAACTTCTCAATTAATTTGATTATACATACCTTTTCCAACATGGCATTCTTCTGATTATCAACTTTGTGGGGCCCAGCAAGCGATATTGGTTTTGTCCAGTCAATTTGGATTGTTGGAGTCTTCCATATGGACATAGGGAGAGTGATGAATCCCCAATTGTAGGGAGAATCTAAGTCTACAATTGGGGACTTACCACTCTCCCTATGGAAGGCTCCAACAATCCAATTTAGCCGGACGGAACCAATCTCGTTTGGTAGGGCAAGCAAACCTGATATTCAGAGGAATGCCATGTTGGAGAAGGTACAAATATTCATGTTAATTGAGAAGTTTTCACTCAAATATTGTTAAAATAGTTTGTTTTATAACAGTGGTGTTGTAAATTTTTGAAAGTTCTTGATTACTTCTGGGGTGTATGAGAGCTTGAAAGAAAGTGCAAGTAGAGAAGAAGTTCTTGCACATATTGTACAATTAATTTTGGCAATAAGGGTGCATTTAATTTTTACATCTAAGTGGATATTATGTTTTCATTACGTTTACCTAAAGCTTTGTCTTATGATATGTTGTGTCAAGATTTACTTATCATAACAAGAAACATTATGTCATATCTAACTCTGCAAGATTAAAATCATATTAGGAAAAAGACAAGCATTTATTTCGAACTCACTTAATGAGGTTATATAAGTGATATATTTTGCGAGGTTATATTACTCTGAAGGTTCTTGTTCTTCCTCATTTTATATTTTCATATATGGCACTTGTTAAATTTTGTCAATGGTGATGTTTTTTTACCTTTCTTAATTCACATGATATATATGTGCACTACTTCATCAAGTTACCGTGCAGTTTGACCTAATTTCTGTGTTGGATCTTTATTAGTTCAATTATGAGATATATGTGTTGTTTTCAAGTATATATGCTGTTTTGATTTTACATTTTTGCTTCCAAGCTAACTAATCTGTGTATATGATCTTGTTGGTTTCATATGTAAGTACAGTCTTGTATTTTTCGGATCAGTCAGTCATTAGTCTCACCTACAAGTTCAATCCGTGACCAATCTTTGATCTATTACATCAATAAGTTGAGTACATAAACAGTATTGCTTTAGGACAATATGCACCTTGTTGAATTATTAGTCCATACTGCATTCATATCTTTGTATGGTAATGGCCTGAGGTAATGCACTCTCGGTGCATTGATTTTTTCTCCAAAAAGATTAGTTGTACCCGTACTTTGAGAATATATATTTTCCCTTGTCTTTGCTTGCACGATATATACTTATTCTCAAGGCACGTGACAAATAGAGCACAAGTTTACTGTCTATTTGGCTGTAAGATCTTTTTCTATGTTAGTCTTGAATCATTTTAAACAAGTCAATATAAGAATCTTATTTGGTACTGTGTGAATATCATAACTTGTTCACATTTCTCCTTTACAGATATAAGTGCATGCTCTCCGGTTTATTGTACTTTTGTTATCTCCAGGAATGGCCTTCTTCTCTTAACAGTTTCTTTTTATTTTGCTTGCTTGTCTTGTAGTACTATTTAACACCCGAAGGATGCAAGCATGGAAAAGCTTGTAGATATAATAATAGTAAAAAGAAAACTGAGAAGGCTTCAGGAAGATTATTGCATAAGCCAAATTAGTTGCTTTATGCCAGACCAATTTTCATTCTGATGTTATCTCAATTTGAGTCACTTTGTTTTGTTTTTTTCTCATTTACCGAAGGTTACCTTAGAAAACCATGAGGCCCCTACAACATCAGGATGGAACCCGTATACGCCTCCACCAGTTGCAGTAAGGCTTCAGAATCTTACAAGAAGTCCTCTCAGAAACAACAACATCCTAAACCAAATAAACGAAACTTCAAGTCTGGCCTTGGGTTTTCCCACCCCAAAACCTACTCCTATCCTCTTAAATGACAAAGGCCTGCCTTTAAGGCAATGTCTTGAAACATTAATTAATCAATGTCTTTTAAGATTTCTTAAACTACTTATGGAGATTAATTATTCCCTGCCTGGTTGCTAAGGGTGGCTGTGATGTGTCTATCAAGATCACCCATATACATATCTATTTACAAATTAACTTTTAATTTTACCTTGTTTTTATTCTTGATGATTTAGAACACAGAGGTCTATGCATTGTATAATTGCTAATGGGTGTGCAAGAGTGGAGCATGATGCAAGTTTAAGTTTGACCATCCTGTACCTCGATCCAGCCAGTTTCAGTTGCTGAATCAAAAGAACCTCAGCATCCCGATGCCCTGACAACCAGAGACAGATCTAGGGGGAGTCAGAGGGGTCAATGCCCCCCCTAAAGTTGGAATATATACCATATAGTATGCATGCATTACACAATGTGTTTTTAGGTCAGCTGGCAAAAAGTATGTGTTTTCTTCCTAGAAGACCAGGGATCAGGACTTTCTGCAATAAAAAAAAGTATCTAAACTCATCTTTTCAATTAAGAATCATGACGACATGTTTAAATAATGTAACCTGTTTTGGCAAGGTTTGTGCATCATGCATAGGATGCATACATTGAGAGTCCCATCATAAGAACATAGAAGTATACACCTAATAGATATGTCTGAGATGAATGATATCATGGAGGCAGTTTTGAGAACTAGTTATATAACAATTTTGGAATTATTTGCATTGGTTGTCCTGCCGTGTTGTGTTTATTTAGCTAAATTATCCATCGTTTATATCATGAATTATGGGTTTATTTTAGTTTGTGCGCTCGAATATAACTTCGTTTGTCATGTACTTTTTAGATTATCTATATTTAGTAGAATGTATGAGAATGTTGTTAACAAGAATTTAATGAAAATTTATTGTTTTGATTTTCAGTTTTTTTTTTGAATATTTTGGCTTATTGTCTTTTACAAATCTCGTGATAAAGCGAGTATCGAACCCAGAACCTTTGGGTCGATTAGAGGTAAGCTCAATCAACTCAGTTACCTCAACTTGCTTGATTTTCAGCTTTTTAAGTCGTATACATCGAGTTTCACAAAATATCACGTTTCACAAAATATCATCAGGCGAACGGTTGGAAAAAAATGGTAATGAAAATTATCCAAAAAAAAAATACTTTAAAAAAGATTATCACATATTTTTTCTCTACCTAGATTCTAAATACTTATAGTGTGTTCCCAAATTTAAATTTGGATCGAAAGAAAAAGATTTGTACTTATTTATTTTCTCTAACGTGTTCCCAAAGTTTTTTTGAGAAAAAAGAAGAGAATCAAATTGGAGGAAAAGAAGAGAATCAAATGGGAGGATAAATATCGGTCAATTTCTCTCCAAATTTTCCAAGATTTTTTGAGGAAAAGAAAAAAAATCAAAAGGGAGGATAAATATCAGTCAATTTCTTTTCAAAATGAGATGATTGAGAGAGAGAAAGATAAATTGCACGAATAAATATATTGAATATTTTAAAATATCTCTGATTTCTCTTATTTCCTTAAAAAATTTAAGAACCTGAGAAAGCGTATCAAATCTTTTCTTTTCTTTTCTCATAAATTTACTTCCTTTCTATTCTTTTTTTTCATGTTAAAAAATCGGGAACATAGAGTTTATAATGAAAAATTGCCCAAAATACCCACTTTTTTACTACTCACTTACCAAAATACCCGTTTTTCAAAATGCCGCCCAAAATATCCACGGGATACGCCGTTTTCAGGGGCTATTCATGTAACACCCCCAGATCCAGGGTCAGGGATCTAGTTGTTACGGTCTCAATATCCATCCATAAAACCAACATAATTTAAATTACAACCTTGTGACCCAAAACAACAACATAAAACACACCCGTTATAGTCCCAGAGATGAAATCAGAGTAACCATTAATATTATTAATCAAAAGTTTGAGTTCTTACAACCCAAAGAATTACAATTTTACAATTACATGCTCTTTGCCATCCATTGATATATGCCATATATATAAATACATTAGAGGATCAAATGCTAACACTAGCCTACCAGAAGCTGCATCCTCAGCAATGGTAGCTATGACCTCATCAGTTAATCCTCTGACGGCTGACACCTGCTGATGTTGGGTACGCCTTGCGCGGCCATCTGATCTAGCTGTTGTTGTGATATAAATAAATAAAGCAAGGGTGAGCAATAGCCCACCAAAAATATAATTGAACGGCAATAATATATGACAGTTCAAAATATCTTTGAAATCATATGCCATGCATTAACGATGTAGTACCAATATAAGGTATGAGATGAAGTTACAAGGTAACTCAAAAATATATTTGTTTTGAATAAATATCTGCTATGCAAAAGATAAGCAAGATATTCTCAATTATCATAAAAGAGGAACTTGCAGGAAAAATATTGCAATTCCGGTTTCAACACTTTTTCACCTTGCCAACACCAACAGTGTTGCAAAAATTTCTCACTTTTAGAAGATGAACTAATACGGGAGCATTGCCGCGCCAGATGCCCTGACGTTTACGATGATCAGTCGTATGTCATGCATCTCATCAGTCGTTCTCTACATGTAGAAGGTAGCTCCGACGGAATTACTTATCTACCGCCCTCTGGAACTCCTCAGCCAACGGTGGGGCTATTGCTGGACCGGCGCCACTCGGCCACTTACGCGTCTCCTAGTTCGAATATCATCCATGACTCTGAAACGTAAAGTTCGTTCCCCTTTTTCCCCAAGTGTAACACTTGTTGATAGGACTCCACAAAGTAGTCGTATCTAATTGGAAAGGAAAATTCACCAATATTTCCCAAGCTGATGCTTGTTAATGGATATAAACTTGTTACATCAATCATACCCCTCGAGCGTTGAGGAGGTAACCAAAAGACTCATATCGATGCTTGAAAGAATCAAGATGTGAGTGACAAGATAGTTTTAACAAGTATAGGACCGGGCAGTCCAATAAATAACATCGCCAAGTGAGGTCCCCTTATATAATTTTTGGAAGTTGAGCGAGTATTTAAATCTTCTTATAAGATAGATTTAAACGAAAATAAAGTTTTGGGAACCTCCCCTTGATAAAATAGTCATAAAAGACTTCGAAATATTTTATATAATATCTGAAGGTGAAGGATAACCTTCGAATAATATAAATCATTATAAAAAGAATTCAAAAGAATTTTATTAAACATTCCAAGAATGTTTATTAAATCAATAATAATTAAGGAATATGAATAAATCATAATATTGCTCGTAAGTAATCCTCGAATGAATATATAGAATTATTTATTAAATAAGTCTCTTCTTAAATGAATATTCAAAATAATATTCATTAAATAAATAAAACTTCCAATGAATATTCAAGATGATATTCGATAAATAGATAAACTCAAATAAATATTTAAAATAATGATTATTAAGTAAATCAAACCTTAAATGAATATTTGAAAATAATATTCATTAAATAAATAGTATTCTAAATGAATATCCAATTAATATTCATTTAGTAATCAAAACTTTAAAGAAATATTCAAAACAATATTCCATAAGTAATTAGAACTTCAACTGAATATTTTAAAATAATATTCATTAAGTAAATAAAACCTTAAATGAATATCCAAATAATATTCATTTAATAAATACTATTCTAAATGAATATCCAATTAATATTCATTTAGTAATCAATACTCTCAAGGAATATTTGAAATAATGTTCCTTAAGTAATTAGAATTTCAAAGAAATATCTTAAAGTAATATTCATTGAATAAATAAAACCTTAAATGAATATTCGAAAGTAATATTCACTTAATAAACAACATTCTAAATGAACCTTGAAATAATATTCATGAAATAATCAAACTCTAAATGAATATTCGAAATAATATTCATTTAATATTTCTCGACTGAGATAATACTCCAATAACATTTCTCGAAAGATTTCCAAGTAAATAATACTCTATGGAAATATAATTAATGTTTAATAATAACATTCCTCAAAAGGAATACTAATCTGTCGTTGGAATCCCTTCGGGTTTCCAAGACTACATCTATATCTCAAAATACCGACTCTAGGTCTACATTTAAAGAATGAATATCACATGCCCTTCACTAAGGGTCTTAACCAAAAATCCGGCTTATACTGATATATCGTATCTAGTCTATAAGCCAATATCAATTCAGGGAACAAGTATTGCAATATAACTTGAAAGTAGACATGCATGCTATGGCATATGTATACAACAATCATCATATATATATTATCACAACAACAGTTCCAAGTATTGGAAACTTGCCTGAGAATCGAGCGCGGGTAGGGGTAATGTGTCCCGGGTCAGCTCGACAATCTATAAACAATCAGAATATTTAAGATTAACCACTTAACGCTTATTAAAAGGCTAAGTATAAACTCCACTTAAATCGATACATGTTTTCGAGTTATCTCGTTACGTCTCTTTTAGTGTAACCCTTTTTATCACCGATACGATCCGACATTCGTTCGTTATCAAGACATGTCATCATGCTTATACTTGGTATATACTTAAGTCGTATAAGTTCTAAGGTTGGTCGTTTACGAATCAAGATTATACCTCGAGTGTTATCGCCCGTTTTCTAAGTTATAACCAAGTCATACCTTTAAGGGTTTCGTTCGCGTTTAATCTCGATTCAAACATTTTTATAAAATCGGAAAACGATCCATTCGACATGTGGTTTTCTCCCACACCTTCCTTTTTACCTCTAATATTTAATTAATAAGATTCGCCACTGATTAAACGACATTTAAGGGAGTCAATTTCAATTACGAACTTTCGTTTACGATTTCGAACCACTTTTACGAATTTAATCATAACTCCTAAACCGTAAGTCCGTTTCATGCGATCTTTATATCAAAACGAAGCTCATAACATAATCTAGCTAATCATGGCATAAGTCGAAGCTATGCAGTGAGTTATACCTACTGTCAAGTTCGAATTTCAAGGTTAAACGAAAATCGGCATTACGACGGCTACGAATCGAGCGTTCTAAAATTCATTACGCAACAACCAAGCCACACCGGGCATCCAATCAATTACTACAGTTAATAATCATCTCTTAAAAGCTCAAGAACATCATGCTTCATCAATATCATCATAAAGCTAATCTAACCACAAAATCATGCTAACATGGTGGTAAAATACTACTAATATCACTTAATCCAAAATCACCATGAATCATGCATAAACTCAAAGTAAAGCTTAGGGTTTGAAATGATTTATACCTTCCTGAGAGAGTAGTATAACCTTCCTAAGCCTTGATCTATCCTTGGATGATCCTAAGCTAGCTAAATCCACCATGAAAAACAAGAAAAAACAAGATTAGTTCTAAAACCACTATTCATCCTCCTCTTTGATGAATTATTTGAAAATGGAAACAAGAGAGTTTGGCTTTGAAATTTTTAGGGGATTACTTTTATGAAATATAGGACTCACAATAAAATTTACAAGATCAAGTGATGGTTGGAAGTATGATTTTGATCTTGGAATTAAAGGTGTTGCCGAATGGATGCTTTCTTTGGGGAAAGAGTTTGTTGTTTGGTTTATTTGATTTTCTATGACTTAATTCTCATCCACTCTCATCCACTTACACATAATATCTTTGTATAAAGCTACTTTAATAAAGTTGTGAAGTGTTGGATGAGGAAACACCATGACAAGTGTTGATCTTTGGTGGTGTTTAGGCTAACCAAGTGGTTTGATTTGCTAAGTACTAGTTTGATTCCTAGATATGTTGGTTACTTATATAACTAATTGGTTTGTAGATATTTTGGTGTTGTATAGCAGCTATGTCACTCTCTAATACATGTGTTAATCACTTGTGGTTTGTAGGAAATAAGATGACAAAGAGCCTTGTTGTTTACTTCTTAATCACACACCTCATTCTTTCCTTTTTCTTTTCTTTTCTCATTTCTTTTCCACCAATCTAATATTAGTAAACCCTAGATGATCATGTGGTGTTTCTCATCTCATTATATATTTAATCCGTAATTCGTTTCACGTTCGCTTTATCGCTTAATCTCGTTATAAAGTTCTAGCGATTTCTAAAACGCTTATCATTCTAACTCGAGGATTTTCATTCTAATTTCTCAAATCATAATTAAATAAAATCCTTAATTCCTTGACATAATAAATCTCTTATCTACTAGCACCTGGTTGCCCCTTGGCCCTCTGCTTGATTCTGTTGTCCGGTTAGTGCTCAATTCGTTGATCGTTCGAGGGAATAACTCATTCGTTTCTAGTTAGGGTTTTACCGAAAACCTTCTTAATAATTCTAATACTATTCTTCATATTTCTTAATACTTCCCGAATTTAAATTCCTTAATTCCCTTTTATAAATCCTTAAGTCTTGCAGTGTCTAGGGAAATCTCGGAGAAAATAAAAGTGCTCTTTTTCTGAATCCGACAGCTTTTACATACACTTATTTTCCTCCTGGATCACTAATACGAACTCAGAAATCCGTTCCGGATACCGGGTATAACATTATTATAATAATATTCCAAATTCCACCAAAATCACTATTCATCACTTATTTTTATTTAATTCCTATAATTAGAAAAATGAACCTGGTTCACCCTCGAGTGTTCCTTAACCTTTTTACGGAACCGCTGGACTTATAATAGATATTGATTTGGATGACATGAGGGTATCTATTTCTCTCTAGGGAATCTTATCTTAACCTTCTAGGAGATAGATTATTCTAATCTGAGTTATCACCCAATAGCATCCTTCAGGCCATATAACCTTGGAATATATATCCTTTCATTATTCATTCTTTAAAGCCAGTATTACACTGTAGTTGTAACCACTGATCACTCTTACATCAATACATGATAAAAGTTTTAATTCTACCCAAAAATCAGGGTTCTTACAGTCTCCCCTCCTTAAAAGGATTCCGTCCCGGAATCAGGTAGAAGACAATTGGGTACTTGTTGGTTATTTCGCTTTCCAATTCTCTGGTCGATCCTTACACATTCCAATCTTTCTAAAGCACATCGTACTGGTGTTACAATACACCCTTTATCCGTTCTACCAATTCTTTGATACTTTCGCATAACACATTATCCGGTATACGCTCTTGTCCGGTCTTACACTATTAATCTTATTGGTACGTGCAGTGACTTCGGTATCACTAACGTGCTACGAATTTGGAGATAATCTTACTCGTACTACGTTCTTGATCGCTTTTAATCTTCGCAATCTCGATCAATATATAGAATTAGAGGAATTTGTTGAGAGATCACTATGATCAATGAACATTTGTTATATTGCATAGTTAGTGCAAAAGGGGGCCAGCCTTTAGTAATTGACAAGCAATTAAACAATTAATGGCATTCCACTTAGACTCCTATCACACAGACAGAGAGTCACGTAGTATTACCTCCCCTCCTTAAAGGGTTGTTCTTCTCAATCTAGAAGAAGATAAATAAGGGAGAAGAAAAGAACGAATTTCAAAGAATCATATATGAAAGTTTTCATGATTGTCAAAATATCATACTTAGAATTTACCTCTGAACTATAGAGGTTTATTAGAGAAGAGAAATAATCATATTCGTATCAAATTCCACTTTTTCGTAATCTCACATATCACATGTCCCTGCTATTCTGTCCATCATTCTATGGACCTATACTCTTGCTTGATATTAGCACCACTTACTTTTTGGAAAATCCTTCAACCTCTCAGGTTAAATCTTGGATTTCCCGCTTGACATTATTATTACTCACATTTCACGCCCCGACACTGGCTCTTTCATACTTATAATTCTAACACTATCAGGTTGTCAATCCGAGTGCTCGTTAGGAAGAACCCATTTATCAATCCATTCGTAACATTTCTTGCTTCACATTCCATAATTATTTCCCATTCTTTTCTTTATCAATCACATCTACCTTATCATCTAGTTCTAATTCACTTCTGTTATTGTACTCCACCGTCACCTTATTAGGGGAACGCGTGTTACCTTTATTCAATATACGTGGCACGTTTGTGGTCAAACTTTCCTTTGTTCAACCATCTAGATTTCACTTTCTCATTCCATGAGTCTCTTTTATCACTCAATCAAACTATTCCATATTTCCTCGGATTTTCCAAACAAAAAAAAAAGCCAATTTGTATGTCATTCATGCTTCTAATTCCATCTTTCCGTTTTGGCCAATACCCTTACCTTGCCAATTCCATACTCTTCTCGCTTCATTACTGGAGCTTCTCATGAGTCTGCCTATCTGACTCTCTTATTGATTCCCAATTCTATTTCCGTCTCTTATCAGTCTCTTGTCTTTATTTCTACTATAATCATCTTATGAACCATCATAACCTAATTCTTCATTTCAAATATCCCGTCGTTCCAGAAATTACACCATCCGAAATAAACCTGGATGATTCCTCTAACTTAGATTCAATTCGACATTTCCACAGTCGTTACCACCTAATTTCTCAGAAGGTTCACCATCGCTTATCGTTTACGCAGTGATTAAATAACTAAACATACGGGTTTCATAATTGTCAATTCAAGATCCTCTAGGAAAACAAAATAATCACTATTCCCTATTCATAGGGAATGCTTCCTGAACTTGACGTAGATATTACATGAAGCAGATAAAATTGCAGAGAAGCTTCAAGCCTCGCAGCTATGATAGGTTGAGGAGATGTTTTAATCGTACATCTCTAATTGAAGACTGGAAGCTCAGCGTCTTACTTAATCACTTTCGAATCTTGATAATCCTTAATACAGGGATACCCTTTAGCATCACGAATCTTTAACTTCATGTACTCTATCTTGTTTACGCAGGAATACACCAACATAAACTTGCTTGTCATTCATCATCGTGCCATTTGGCTTATCAGTATTTGTACCATCTCTGTTTTTTGGTCATCTACTACCAATTCCTTGTTACTTAACTTTCCCCCACTCATTCCAAAGGAAAGGCGAGTCTCTTGGGGAATTTGGTCTGGTCTGTCGTAGAGCCTCCTAATGTCAGTAATGTGCTACTGGCAACATCAGGAATCGAATCTTTACTTAAACTATTCTTATAGTTGATCCTGGCAAAATCATTAGACGGAATGTAACTTCCTCTAACACATTATGACCATCAAGGTCCTTACATCATCATTCTATTTCTTTGGTCTGAGCATTTATACTTACTCCCCTATACTTAAAGTGTCGGCCACCTCGTTGGCCTTTCCTGATTATAATAATTTCTTGAGATCAATGTTTTCTAGATCTATTCAAACTCAGGGTGGAAGCATTCTCCCTTAAATTCTGCTGAATGAGAGAAAGCATCTATCAGTCTTTTCCAAAAGTCATTGCTTCCACCTTTCTAGTGCGATCTTGACTACAGGTACTCCAAATCATACCTAGGATATTTCCTTACTTAACTCCCTTCTTGTTTTTAGGATAATCTCAACCTTATTGGTTCAATCCATACTTTTACATGGTTTCACACATGCTTCCTCTGGCCTTATGGTTACTATGTCATACATTCCTTACCAAACTTCCCTTTTGAAGTTCAGAATATTACCTCTTCCCTTGTAAGGTTTCTTAGGCCATCCTCATCATTCCTCCTGTATCTCCTGGTTACAGGGTATATCAAACATCATTAATCAATTCGATAACAATTCTGTCTATGTACTTTTAGAGACTCCTTTCCATAAATCCTTACAGGTTATTTTATACCTTGGTCGATTCCACTTATATCGTCTGATTTCACAATATCTATATTAGGGGTAATGCTATCCTTTGTGCATCCCCCAGGGTTCGTATTAATCTATGGACATTCTATCCTCAATTCCATTTTCAAGGAATACTTACATCCTGTACTTGGCAATCATATATCCATAATAAGGGTCTCTTTTCAATCTTGATAATCTATAGGTAGCTTAATGTTACCTCTCCTTCCAAACGAATGTCAGTCTATATGACTTTCCCAAAAGACAACATATGTCTATCTGTCTTTCTTACAGAACTTGGTAATGGTAGCAAGGATGTTCTGGAAGATATTGGTCATGTTCAACGTGAATCTCTTAATGCCTAATGCTCCTCTTGAGGACACCAAGTTTCAGATAACATTTATGCATCATACTGCACCATCTCTGACAATCCTCATAACCTTTACTGGTCACCATCCTCATTCCTAACACATCCATGGTATTTATAAAATCCATTATCATGTATCTCAATTCATTCTTCATCAAAAGTTCTTGCGGTTGGCACTTTGTTAGAAGCACCCCGCTTTGTCCTTACATTGCTGGATTAGTCACTTGACAATCCTTAGTGACTTGGCCCCAACTGGCCACACTAAAATATGTGAATTTAGGGGTCGGCTAATAGCATTAGTTTTCTAGCAATTGCTGGCATAGTGCCTTCTACTTTGATACCTTTTGATCTTTTCAAAATTTTACTCCATATAAGTCTCACTTGACTTCTCGGTACCGCCTCCGGTCACCTTTCCTTTTATTTTTATCATTTCAACTTCTCTTATCAGTTTCACGCACCACAAAAGCTTAACACTTCTGGCATAACAACCTTTTCATTTAAGTCAATCCCAGAATTTCTCAGTCCGGCTTGTTTCTTAATTACATTCAACTTCATAATTTTGTCTCTATAATCATTCGTAGTAATCAGGGTCTGTCCATCAATCCCTACGGTGGCTACCTTACCCAATCACAAGGTTCGCTCTAGTTCTCACTCTTTTCAGTGACGTCTTTTGATAATCAGAAAGACAAGGTTTGCCAAAATTCGTTGAATTCCTTTCCAGAATTTGGGGAAATTTCAGTTAATCTATTCACCCACTAGTAACATGCCACATCTTCCCGATACATATTCGTCCTATTAGTCGATCATGTGTCCTATTGCTGGACTTCATTTTGCCAAAACTCTTATTTCGAGAACATGTCCTACACCTGTTCTTTCAGGTTGCATCTAAAAGCATTCTCCATTACATCTCAACCATTGATCGCCTTGCCTAATCCATTTATGATTCAGTGTCAGCATAAACTTAAGGTAACTACCATAATCCATTCAAGGAAAAGAAAGAATTTAATATTCTTCTGAATCACATGCATCTAATGTTTCTGGTTCATCATTTCACTGAATTGCACTAAACTTATAATTGGTTCCTGATGATAGCCTTATTACTAATTTATCACAGACTCACTGGTCTTCTCCTCTTGTAGGTTCTGAGATCATTGTCTCGCTTACTATTTCCTTATATACTTTATCCGTTCAGGCCATCACTTCCCAATGTCTTTTCTTTCTAAGTTGATCCATTCATAAGATGGGCATTTCCCTGAATAAAATCACCTTAACAATCTCAATTTGGTTTCATAATTTAAAACCTATAAAATCTGTCTTCTCACGGCGAATTATCATTAATAAGATTCACACCAATTCATTTATCTGAAGATATGGCACTTGCCACCTATGTCTTAACTGTTCCTAGGGACTCTTCTCCCCGTCCTATATCAATGTCTTTGATAATCATGCATCATTCTAATTCCTTTCTCATTAATCTGAAAGTCTCCAAGGATTCTTATCTATCCTTACATAAGATCTTGAGTAATTCCTCAAATCCATCTAACTTGCTGGCACTTTATCCGGCAGTCCAGCTATAGATCCGATATACCTCTTTAATTCTCTTCATAATACATCAGTTCTTTACGCTCACATCTCTGAGCACTAAATCTAGATTCCTACAGTCTCTCTGGCTGCAGCCCTCATCTCCTCAAGGTAAACTTCCCTGTCTCTAACAGGATTCTCCCTCTCCGCTGGAACCTCTTCCGGGTCCTCAGTAGGGTACTCTATCGAATCCACCATCCGATCTTCAACATCAAAACAAGCATCATTATGTTACTGCTCGTAATCCCCAAGGTCTGTCGCCTTACTAGTCGATACAAGAACGAGCTAAGTTACTATCATGATACTTTAGGGTTCCCATAAGGGTTTTATATGTCAATACTACATTATGTAGTCTGACTATGAACTTGGCAAGAGTTCTTATTATCTTAATCAATTTATTGTTTTAACGTCGCATCATCTCTGGGATATATAACGCTCTCTCTGATACCATTTCTGTAACACCCCCAGATCCAGGGTCAGGGATCTGGTTGTTACGGTCTCAATATCCATCCATAAAACCAACATAATTTAAATTACAACCTTGTGACCCAAAACAACAACATAAAACACACCCGTTATAGTCCCAGAGATGAAATCAGAGTAACCATTAATATTATTAATCAAAAGTTTGAGTTCTTACAACCCAAAGAATTACAATTTTACAATTACATGCTCTTTGCCATCCATTGATATATGCCATATATATAAATACATTAGAGGATCAAATGCTAACACTAGCCTACCAGAAGCTGCATCCTCAGCAATGGTAGCTATGACCTCATCAGTTAATCCTCTGACGGCTGACACCTGCTGATGTTGGGTACGCCTTGCGCGGCCATCTGATCTAGCTGTTGTTGTGATATAAATAAATAAAGCAAGGGTGAGCAATAGCCCACCAAAAATATAATTGAACGGCAATAATATATGACAGTTCAAAATATCTTTGAAATCATATGCCATGCATTAACGATGTAGTACCAATATAAGGTATGAGATGAAGTTACAAGGTAACTCAAAAATATATTTGTTTTGAATAAATATCTGCTATGCAAAAGATAAGCAAGATATTCTCAATTATCATAAAAGAGGAACTTGCAGGAAAAATATTGCAATTCCGGTTTCAACACTTTTTCACCTTGCCAACACCAACAGTGTTGCAAAAATTTCTCACTTTTAGAAGATGAACTAATACGGGAGCATTGCCGCGCCAGATGCCCTGACGTTTACGATGATCAGTCGTATGTCATGCATCTCATCAGTCGTTCTCTACATGTAGAAGGTAGCTCCGACGGAATTACTTATCTACCGCCCTCTGGAACTCCTCAGCCAACGGTGGGGCTATTGCTGGACCGGCGCCACTCGGCCACTTACGCGTCTCCTAGTTCGAATATCATCCATGACTCTGAAACGTAAAGTTCGTTCCCCTTTTTCCCCAAGTGTAACACTTGTTGATAGGACTCCACAAAGTAGTCGTATCTAATTGGAAAGGAAAATTCACCAATATTTCCCAAGCTGATGCTTGTTAATGGATATAAACTTGTTACATCAATCATACCCCTCGAGCGTTGAGGAGGTAACCAAAAGACTCATATCGATGCTTGAAAGAATCAAGATGTGAGTGACAAGATAGTTTTAACAAGTATAGGACCGGGCAGTCCAATAAATAACATCGCCAAGTGAGGTCCCCTTATATAATTTTTGGAAGTTGAGCGAGTATTTAAATCTTCTTATAAGATAGATTTAAACGAAAATAAAGTTTTGGGAACCTCCCCTTGATAAAATAGTCATAAAAGACTTCGAAATATTTTATATAATATCTGAAGGTGAAGGATAACCTTCGAATAATATAAATCATTATAAAAAGAATTCAAAAGAATTTTATTAAACATTCCAAGAATGTTTATTAAATCAATAATAATTAAGGAATATGAATAAATCATAATATTGCTCGTAAGTAATCCTCGAATGAATATATAGAATTATTTATTAAATAAGTCTCTTCTTAAATGAATATTCAAAATAATATTCATTAAATAAATAAAACTTCCAATGAATATTCAAGATGATATTCGATAAATAGATAAACTCAAATAAATATTTAAAATAATGATTATTAAGTAAATCAAACCTTAAATGAATATTTGAAAATAATATTCATTAAATAAATAGTATTCTAAATGAATATCCAATTAATATTCATTTAGTAATCAAAACTTTAAAGAAATATTCAAAACAATATTCCATAAGTAATTAGAACTTCAACTGAATATTTTAAAATAATATTCATTAAGTAAATAAAACCTTAAATGAACTAGCATTTTGCCCGTACTTCGTACACGGCTTCTTATTTAATTTAAAATGATAATACCAAAAATTTAACAAATTTGATTGATTTTTTAAAACATCTTATTTAATTTAAATTGACAATACCAAAAATTTAACAAATTTGATTGATTTCTTAAAAAGATATTGTATGCAATTATATAAATAATCAATTCTTAGCAAGATATTATATACAATTATATAAGTATTTAATAAAATAATGATAAGCTAAAATTTATATTAAAAAGTAGCATACAATTCTATTTTAACAATGTTGAAAATTTATTTAATCCATCAAAATCTGCAATAAAAATAATAAATATTTTTACAAATATTGTTCTCTAATTGAAAACAATAATAAATTGTCTTCTATATTCAAATGCGGAAATAATAATTCCTTCACCCCCAATGACTCCAAAACATTAAATGGCTCCAAAACATTAAACCTCATATAATATCAAGAACATGTTATATTAACTATGAGACCTCATAGTTAATATAATGTGTAAATGTTGGAGAACAATGATATCACATTTCAAGCAATTTTTAATTTTTTTTGTTAAATTTTTTTATGAATGGATAAAGGGTAGAATTATAAGACTTTTGTGTGAAGATGCCCCTAGCGGGGCCCTTTAAAATAGTTTGAAATGTAGCGAATATGTGTATTCTCACTGTTCTCATTTTAAATTTTTTTTTGTTAATTTTTTTATGAATGGATAGAGGGTAGAATTATATGACTTTTTTTGGTGAAGATGCCCCTAGCGGGGCCCTTTAAAATAGCTTGAAATGTAGTGAATATGTGTGTTCTCACTGTTCTCATTCTCACCGGAGCGTGACCATTAAACTGTATTAGTAAATTCATGTATGAAAAAATAGTGTATATATATTATTAATATAGATTCTTTTATTAAAAATAAGTCAATTATACAATTAAATAAGCAAGCCAAAATATCAGATAAATATTCTAGTAGATTTTTTGTTTATGTTCAAATTAAGGTCTTTCACCATGGGTGACTTTATTATATTAAAAGTATGTTCTTATTGAAATGAATATAATAATTTGAATTTGAATATATTTTTAAACTACTTATTTTGATGAGTGGTTAATTTTTTTGTGATCAACTTAGAGGGGTAACCAAAAATAAAATTAATTGGAATACATAAACCCATTACCCACGTTATGATAAACAATACCTATAAAATGGAAGTTGCTTATGTGGTTCAGGCTTGTTAATTACTTCAATGCTTCATTAGCTTGATCATCATGTGGACCATCTTTCTTTTTATCTCTTATGTTGCTGCTATGTAGTCTATCTATAACTAACATCTTTCTTTTTATCACTTATGTTGTTGCTATGTAGTCTATCTGTAACTAAACATCTCTCTCTGCTTGTAATCTATATTTATAAATGCAAACTTCTTCTTGTATTGTATTTTGTTTTCAATATTTAAAATTATGTAGCTGGAGGAGAAGAGAAAGGCCGGAGGTACAATCGTAGTACTACAACATTACTGAAAATAAGTACAATATCATATTAGAATTTTTTGTTCCAATCTAAATTGGGTTGCTCCAAATGCTGTGTAATGACAAAAAGGGGCATTAAATAAATAAAGAAGATTAAAAAAATGAAGGATAATACTGTTTACCAAAAACACAGGTCTCCGCAAAAAGCTCACTTATTCACTTTTATCTTCAAATAATGTATGATTACGAATTATAACAATCACATTTTCCATTACCTATTCTCTCTCAAAAAGCCAACTAAACTGAAAAAGGGAAAAGTTAGTGCTTTTATATTTTAATATGGAGCTCAAGTGAAAGTGCTACATATGAGATCATATATGAAGTGAAATTGAACGCGAGTAAAGAAGATATTTAGAGCATAAATAAGAGCAATGTTACCTGACCCAGAGGGTGAGGCTTGTGACGTGGGTCTGAGCTTCTAAGTATGCTATTCCATATTCCCTTCGGAGACATCCGATAAAAAGTATGCTATTCCATAAGACCTTCTGGTACGTAGTATGTCTACCCCATGAACATTAAGTTGAACAAATCCATAAAGAACATAAACTTGCTTGAAAACAAAATAATGTCTATAAGTATCAAACTGAGTCCCAAGATTATTTACAAATAACATGGTCCGTACTATGTAAATGTTATTAACTGGTAATCTTTCCAACTACCTTTGTTATTACGACATGAAAAATAAAAAATTGAAAGGCCAAGCAAATATTTTAAAGGTACCTTTCTGGTGTCCTGTATATTATTATAACATCGGGTAATTCATTAAAACTTTAATTCTTAAATTCCAAACCAAAATCAAAACCAAACAAATATTATCCTGTCTAATTTTTAATATTGTGAAATCAATAAAAACTTAACTCTTATGGCCAAACTGAAAACTGGAACCAAACATATATGACCCATACGGAGGTCTAGTACACATACCTTAACCCTACTTCAGGGGGTTGAGATGTTAATTTGGTGAAAAACCCAGCTTTCAAATCTGAAAAGTGCAATTTGAGCGGCTTGGACTTGAAGGTGAAAAATGATAGAGATAGATTTGAGTAATGACAAAACGGAGAATCAAATAAATAAAGAAAGATAAAAAAAGGATAATACTATAGTAGAGGTTTAGATTTGGGTCGATCCAATTGGGTTACTCCAAATGTTGTGTAATGACAAAAAATAGTATATGTTTAGATTTGGGTCGATCCAATCTAATTTGGGTCGCTCCAAATGCTGTGTAATGGTAAAAAGGGGCATCAAAGAAATAAAGAAGATTAAGAAAATGAAGGATAATAGTATCGTTGACAGAATTCGAACCTTGAAATTTTAGTAAATAAATTTAATCATGTAACATATTTAATAATTAGATCTAACAGTTCTAATTTTAAATAAAATTCTAACGGATATTATTCGTTGTATACGAATTTTTATTTTATTTTGTTAGTGGTTAGAAGATATGATGTCATATTTTTGGGTATGCAATTAGTAAATAAATTTAATCATGTAATATATTTAATCTTTGAATCTAACAGTTCTAATTTTTAACTAAAAATCTAACGGATATTATCCGTTGTATACGAATTTTTGTTATATTTTGTTAGTGGTTAGAAGATATGAAGTCATATTTTTGGATATGTATTAATTATTGCAATATTATGTTTTAAATTAAAATTCAACGTGTTTTAATTAATAGAAAAAAAATTATTGATTGAAAAATATGATATTTTAGGTATTTATAAAATGTAATATCATCAATTATAAATAAACATCTTTTAATTGAAAAAGACAATCAGCTAATTATCATTAATTATATTATTAATAAAAAAAATGAAGGATAATAGTAGAGGTTTAGATTTGGGTTGATCCAATTGGATCGCTCCAAATGCTGATTAGAGAGAAAAAAATTATTGATTGGAAGATATGATATTTTAGGTATTTATAAAAGGTAATATCATATCAATTATAAGTAAACATCTTTTAATTGAAAAAGGCAATCGGCTAATTATCATTAATTATATTATTAATAAAAAATGAAGGATAATAGTAGAGGTTTAGATCCCCTCGGATCTCCTTTATATATTTATATAATAGTTCTAATTTTTAACTAAAAATCTAACGGATATTATTCGTTGTGTACGAATTTTTATTATATTTTGTTAGTGATATTTAATTTCCACCATTAATAAAATTTAAAATGCAAATGAGTTGTATATTTAGTTTTCTCGATTAGTAAAAATTTAAAATGCAATTTAGATAAATTGATTATTTTAATATGTTTTACTTGAAAACAGAAATTGATTAGTTATTAGGAGAAATTTTATTTATATTTAAGTAAGGGTAATTAAGTAAAAACAATAGGTACCGACCAACCAACCGACCGGCGCCATATAATTGGAAAACTATAGATTTTAGCTAAAGGAAATAGAAAAGGTAACATTTTTTTTAAAAAAAATTGATTATTTTAATATGTTTTACTTGAAAAAGAAAATTGATTAGTTATTGGGAAATTGTTTATTTATAATTAAGTAAGGGCGTCAATTAATTGGAAAAAAAATATTTTAGCTAAAGAAAATAGAAAATGTAACATATTTTAGAAGGAAATTGATTATTTTAATATGTTTTACTTGAAAACATAAATTGATTAGTTATTAGGAGAAATTTTATTTATAATTAAGTAAGGGTAATTAAGTAAAAACAATAGGTACCGACCGACCAACCAACTAACCGACCGACCAAACTTTCAATGTTTTAAAATGCAATTTTAAAGGTAAGGATATTGAAATTGTATATTTAGTTTCCTCGATTAGTAAAAATTTAAAATGCAATTTAGATATTTACTTTACTTCATTAGTAAAGATTTTATAGGTAAAAAATAATGAAACTATATATTTAGTTTCATCTATTAGTAAAGTTTTAAAATGGAATTGAGATTTTTTTAAATCATTTGAATTATTAATTCAAAAGTTTGAGAAATTTAACAAAATAGAACCGAGCTATTTGACCGGCGCCACTTTACCTCCCCTCGTTTCTCCTTTATATAAGTATATAGCAGTTCTAATTTTTAACTAAAAATCTAACGGATATTATTCGTTGTATACGAATTTTTATTATACAAGCTTAAAACCCGTGCGATGCACGAATTTTTTTTAATATTATATGAATTTTTCATTAATTTAAGTTAATTTTTTTTAAATATAAAGTTGGGAGGCTTAAATTTTTATATGAGATTTGATAATAATTATATAAATGTTATCCGTGATATTTCTAGAAAATGAGGGATTTTAGTTAGAAAATATAGAAAAAATTATAGGTTTTACTTGAAAGGGTGAAGGCCCTAACTACCTCATTTTCCCATTCCAATTACCAAAATACCCAGATTCAAAAACGCGGCCCTAAATACCCACGGGACGCGCTACTGACAGCGGAGTGTCTTGGTGATACGCTACTGGCAGTGGAGTTACAGGGTAATACGCTACTGGGAATGGCGGAACAGGGAGATACGCTACTGGGACACGCGTGATGACGTCAGCGCACGCTGTTGGAAATTGCTACAGTAACTGCTGATACGCATTCTGGAGAAGCGTATCTTGAGATGCGACAACACAACAGTTTAACATGATGAGCAAGCGCTGGCAATCATTTTTATGTGCTCATCTTGCTCGAACATAACCAAAACGAAGGTAGGGGAGGGGGGTGCAGTCGCCGGTCGCGGGGGGGGGGGGGGGGGGGGAGGGGGAGCAGCGGGGGACTTAGCAAAAATTGGGCAAAAAATGAACTTGGGACACGCCGTTGCCAGTGGCGTGTCCCCTGGGTACTCAGGGCCATGCAATTTGGAAACGGGTATTTCGGGCCAAGGGAGTTCAAAACTGGTGTAGTTTGGTCATTTTCTCAAACTAATAATATTATAATATTCATAATTAACCGATTGCATTTTTTATCTAAAACGTATCAATTTCTATTTAATGAAATAAAATAATAATTATATAAAAACTAATAATTAGCCGATTACCCTTTTCAAGTAGAGAAAATGACCAAACTACACCAGTTTTGAACTCCCTTGGCCCGAAATACCCGTTTCCAAATTGCATGGCCCTGAGTACCCACGGGACACGCCACTGGCAACGGCGTGTCCCAAGTTCATTTTTTGCCCAATTTTTGCTAAGTCCCCCGCTGCTCCCCCTCCCCCCCCGACCGGCGACTGCACCCCCCTCCCCTACCTTCGTTTTGGTTATGTTCGAGCAAGATGAGCACATAAAAATGATTGCCAGCGCTTGCTCATCATGTTAAACTGTTGTGTTGTTGATTTTATAACCGTCATTTGTGTGTATGATGAGATCTGAAAACGAAATCGAAGAATAGCTTCGATTTGAGGCTTTCAAATCGGAGATTGGAATCGATTAATAAATGGTATAGGATTGTAGAGCACGATGAGACGTTTCTGTTGGTATATAGAACTCAACGGGAAATTGACTGAGGTGGGAGAACGAAGAAATCGAAATAATGGCGAAAATTCGCCCGGCGAGTCGTCCGGCCAGAACTCTGAGGAAGACGATGGTGACGTGTGATACGCATCTGGAGAATGCACATCTCAAGATACGCTTCTCCAGAATGCGTATCAGCAGTTACTGTAGCAATTTCCAACAACGTGCGCTGACGTCATCACGCGTGTCCCAGTAGCCAAACTGAAAACTGGAACCAAACATATATGACCCATACGGAGGTCTAGTACACATACCTTAACCCTACTTCAGGGGGTTGAGATGTTAATTTGGTGAAAAACCCAGCTTTCAAATCTGAAAAGTGCAAACATGCATCAAAATCCAGCAGTGTGAAGATTTGAGCGGCTTGGACTTGAAGGTGAAAAATGATAGAGATAGATTTGAGTAATGACAAAACGGAGAATCAAATAAATAAAGAAAGATAAAAAAAGGATAATACTATAGTAGAGGTTTAGATTTGGGTCGATCCAATTGGGTTACTCCAAATGTTGTGTAATGACAAAAAATAGTATATGTTTAGATTTGGGTCGATCCAATCTAATTTGGGTCGCTCCAAATGCTGTGTAATGGTAAAAAGGGGCATCAAAGAAATAAAGAAGATTAAGAAAATGAAGGATAATAGTATCGTTGACAGAATTCGAACCTTGAAATTTTAGTAAATAAATTTAATCATGTAACATATTTAATAATTAGATCTAACAGTTCTAATTTTAAATAAAATTCTAACGGATATTATTCGTTGTATACGAATTTTTATTTTATTTTGTTAGTGGTTAGAAGATATGATGTCATATTTTTGGGTATGCAATTAGTAAATAAATTTAATCATGTAATATATTTAATCTTTGAATCTAACAGTTCTAATTTTTAACTAAAAATCTAACGGATATTATCCGTTGTATACGAATTTTTGTTATATTTTGTTAGTGGTTAGAAGATATGAAGTCATATTTTTGGATATGTATTAATTATTGCAATATTATGTTTTAAATTAAAATTCAACGTGTTTTAATTAATAGAAAAAAAATTATTGATTGAAAAATATGATATTTTAGGTATTTATAAAATGTAATATCATCAATTATAAATAAACATCTTTTAATTGAAAAAGACAATCAGCTAATTATCATTAATTATATTATTAATAAAAAAATGAAGGATAATAGTAGAGGTTTAGATTTGGGTTGATCCAATTGGATCGCTCCAAATGCTGATTAGAGAGAAAAAAATTATTGATTGGAAGATATGATATTTTAGGTATTTATAAAAGGTAATATCATATCAATTATAAGTAAACATCTTTTAATTGAAAAAGGCAATCGGCTAATTATCATTAATTATATTATTAATAAAAAAATGAAGGATAATAGTAGAGGTTTAGATCCCCTCGGATCTCCTTTATATATTTATATAATAGTTCTAATTTTTAACTAAAAATCTAACGGATATTATTCGTTGTGTACGAATTTTTATTATATTTTGTTAGTGATATTTAATTTCCACCATTAATAAAATTTAAAATGCAAATGAGTTGTATATTTAGTTTTCTCGATTAGTAAAAATTTAAAATGCAATTTAGATAAATTGATTATTTTAATATGTTTTACTTGAAAACAGAAATTGATTAGTTATTAGGAGAAATTTTATTTATATTTAAGTAAGGGTAATTAAGTAAAAACAATAGGTACCGACCAACCAACCGACCGGCGCCATATAATTGGAAAACTATAGATTTTAGCTAAAGGAAATAGAAAAGGTAACATTTTTTTTTAAAAAAAATTGATTATTTTAATATGTTTTACTTGAAAAAGAAAATTGATTAGTTATTGGGAAATTGTTTATTTATAATTAAGTAAGGGCGTCAATTAATTGGAAAAAAAATATTTTAGCTAAAGAAAATAGAAAATGTAACATATTTTAGAAGGAAATTGATTATTTTAATATGTTTTACTTGAAAACATAAATTGATTAGTTATTAGGAGAAATTTTATTTATAATTAAGTAAGGGTAATTAAGTAAAAACAATAGGTACCGACCGACCAACCAACTAACCGACCGACCAAACTTTCAATGTTTTAAAATGCAATTTTAAAGGTAAGGATATTGAAATTGTATATTTAGTTTCCTCGATTAGTAAAAATTTAAAATGCAATTTAGATATTTACTTTACTTCATTAGTAAAGATTTTATAGGTAAAAAATAATGAAACTATATATTTAGTTTCCTCTATTAGTAAAGTTTTAAAATGGAATTGAGATTTTTTTAAATCATTTGAATTATTAATTCAAAAGTTTGAGAAATTTAACAAAATAGAACCGAGCTATTTGACCGGCGCCACTTTACCTCCCCTCGTTTCTCCTTTATATAAGTA
Source organism: Kitagawia praeruptora (assembly GCA_037693485.1). Lineage (NCBI taxonomy): Eukaryota > Viridiplantae > Streptophyta > Magnoliopsida > Apiales > Apiaceae > Kitagawia > Kitagawia praeruptora. The sequence continues at coordinate 22,318,856 of CM075350.1, read as the reverse complement.
TATAGCAGTTCTAATTTTTAACTAAAAATCTAACGGATATTATTCGTTGTATACGAATTTTTATTATACAAGCTTAAAACCCGTGCGATGCACGAATTTTTTTTAATATTATATGAATTTTTCATTAATTTAAGTTAATTTTTTTTAAATATAAAGTTGGGAGGCTTAAATTTTTATATGAGATTTGATAATAATTATATAAATGTTATCCGTGATATTTCTAGAAAATGAGGGATTTTAGTTAGAAAATATAGAAAAAATTATAGGTTTTACTTGAAAGGGTGAAGGCCCTAACTACCTCATTTTCCCATTCCAATTACCAAAATACCCAGATTCAAAAACGCGGCCCTAAATACCCACGGGACGCGCTACTGACAGCGGAGTGTCTTGGTGATACGCTACTGGCAGTGGAGTTACAGGGTAATACGCTACTGGGAATGGCGGAACAGGGAGATACGCTACTGGGACACGCGTGATGACGTCAGCGCACGCTGTTGGAAATTGCTACAGTAACTGCTGATACGCATTCTGGAGAAGCGTATCTTGAACTCACGCAGCGCACGCTGTTGGTCATTTTCTCAAACTAATAATATTATAATATTCATAATTAACCGATTGCATTTTTTATCTAAAACGTATCAATTTCTATTTAATGAAATAAAATAATAATTATATAAAAACTAATAATTAGCCGATTACCCTTTTCAAGTAGAGAAAATGACCAAACTACACCAGTTTTGAACTCCCTTGGCCCGAAATACCCGTTTCCAAATTGCATGGCCCTGAGTACCCACGGGACACGCCACTGGCAACGGCGTGTCCCAAGTTCATTTTTTGCCCAATTTTTGCTAAGTCCCCCGCTGCTCCCCCTCCCCCCCCGACCGGCGACTGCACCCCCCTCCCCTACCTTCGTTTTGGTTATGTTCGAGCAAGATGAGCACATAAAAATGATTGCCAGCGCTTGCTCATCATGTTAAACTGTTGTGTTGTTGATTTTATAACCGTCATTTGTGTGTATGATGAGATCTGAAAACGAAATCGAAGAATAGCTTCGATTTGGGGCTTTCAAATCGGAGATTGGAATCGATTAATAAATGGTATAGGATTGTAGAGCACGATGAGACGTTTCTGTTGGTATATAGAACTCAACGGGAAATTGACTGAGGTGGGAGAACGAAGAAATCGAAATAATGGCGAAAATTCGCCCGGCGAGTCGTCCGGCCAGAACTCTGAGGAAGACGATGGTGACGTGTGATACGCATCTGGAGAATGCACATCTCAAGATACGCTTCTCCAGAATGCATATCAGCAGTTACTGTAGCAATTTCCAACAACGTGCGCTGACGTCATCACGCGTGTCCCAGTAGCGTATCTCCCTGTTCCGCCATTCCCAGTAGCGTATTACCCTGTAACTCCACTGCCAGTAGCGTATCACCAAGACACTCCGCTGTCAGTAGCGCGTCCCGTGGGTATTTAGGGCCGCGTTTTTGAATCTGGGTATTTTGGTAATGGGAATGGGAAAATGAGGTATTTAGGGCCTTCACCCTATTAGTTTATTGTATTAAACAGAACCGCCCGTGATAAAATCAGAAAAAGATAGATTTTAGTTTTAAAAAATAGAAAGGTAACGTGAAAATTAAAAAGATGACATAATTTATGTGAAAAAGGTAATTGATTAGTTTATTGTAACTATAATTTAATTATGTTATTTTACTAAATAAAATTGCTCATAGTTTTTAGAAAATGAGAAATTAATGTTGCCCCTGAAATTTCTAGAAAAAAAGGAAATTTAATTAGAAAAAATATAAAAGATGATACGTTTTAGTTGAAAAGGTAATCAGTTAATTATTAGTACTATAATATTATTATTTTATTTTTATTAAATAGAATCGCCCGTGATATAATTGGAAAAAGAGAGATTTTCGTAAGAGAAGGGAAAAAAGGTAACGTGTTTGAAAAAGGTAACCGTCCATGATACAATTGGAAAAAGAGAGATTTTAGTTAGAGAAAAGAGAAAAGAGAAAAGGTAACGTATTTTGGCTCAAAAAGGTAATTAATTATTTAATACTAATTATAATATAATTATGTTATTTTATTATACAAAATTGATTGTAGTTTTTAAAAATAGAGAAATTTTAGTTAGATAAAATGTAAAAGATATTGTATTTTACCTAAGAAGTAAATTATTTAGTTATTGAAAAATAGAAAAGGTAATATGTTTAACCTGAAAAAGGAAATTGATTAATAAAGGAGATTTGGGTCGATCCAATCTAAATTGGGTCGCTCCAAATATTGTGTAATGACAAAAAGAGACATCAAAGAAATAAAGAAGATTAAAAACATAAAGGATAAAAGCTGTAATTTTCCTGTGTAATGACAAAAAAGGGCATCAAAGAAATAAAGAAGATTAAAAAAATGAAGGGTAAAAGCAATAATTTTTTATAAAATGAGAAATTAATGTTGCCCCTGAAATTTCTAGAAAAAAAAGGGAATTTAATTAGAAAAAATATAAAAGATGATACGTTTTAGTTGAAAAGGTAATCAGTTAATTATTAGTACTATAATATTATTATTTTATTTTTATTAAATAGAATCGCCCGTGATATAATTGGAAAAAGAGAGATTTTCGTAAGAGAAGGGAAAAAAGGTAACCGTCCATGATACAATTGGAAAAAGAGAGATTTTAGTTAGAGAAAGGAGAAAAGGTAACGTATTTTGGCTCAAAAAAGTAATTAATTATTTAATACTAATTATAATATAATTATGTTATTTTATTATACAAAATTGATCATAGTTTTTAAAAATAGAGAAATTTTAGTTAGATAAAATGTTAAAGATATTGTATTTTACCTAAGAAGTAAATTATTTAGTTATTGAAAAATAGAAAAGGTAATATGTTTAACCTGAAAAAGGAAATTGATTAATAAAGGAGATTTGGGTCGATCCAATCTAAATTGGGTCGCTCCAAATATTGTGTAATGACAAAAAGAGACATCAAAGAAATAAAGAAGATTAAAAACATAAAGGATAAAAGCTGTAATTTTCCTGTGTAATGACAAAAAAGGGCATCAAAGAAATAAAGAAGATTAAAAAAATGAAGGGTAAAAGCAGTAATTTTTAAAATGCAATACTAGCAGACATTAAGAATATATTGATATCCAAATAATATTCATTTAATAAATACTATTCTAAATGAATATCCAATTAATATTCATTTAGTAATCAATACTCTCAAGGAATATTTGAAATAATGTTCCTTAAGTAATTAGAATTTCAAAGAAATATCTTAAAGTAATATTCATTGAATAAATAAAACCTTAAATGAATATTCGAAAGTAATATTCACTTAATAAACAACATTCTAAATGAACCTTGAAATAAAATTCATGAAATAATCAAACTCTAAATGAATATTCGAAATAATATTCATTTAATATTTCTCGACTGAGATAATACTCCAATAACATTTCTCGAAAGATTTCCAAGTAAATAATACTCTATGGAAATATAATTAATGTTTAATAATAACATTCCTCAAAAGGAATACTAATCTGTCGTTGGAATCCCTTCGGGTTTCCAAGACTACATCTATATCTCAAAATACCGACTCCCGGTCTACATTTAAAGAATGAATATCACATGCCCTTCACTAAGGGTCTTAACCAAAAATCCGGCTTATACTGATATATCGTATCTAGTCTATAAGCCAATATCAATTCAGGGAACAAGTATTGCAATATAACTTGAAAGTAGACATGCATGCTATGGCATATGTATACAACAATCATCATATATATATTATCACAACAACAGTTCCAAGTATTGGAAACTTGCCTGAGAATCGAGCGCGGGTAGGGGTAATGTGTCCCGGGTCAGCTCGACAATCTATAAACAATCAGAATATTTAAGATTAACCACTTAACGCTTATTAAAAGGCTAAGTATAAACTCCACTTAAATCGATACATGTTTTCGAGTTATCTCGTTACGTCTCTTTTAGTGTAACCCTTTTTATCACCGATACGATCCGACATTCGTTCGTTATGAAGACATGTCATCATGCTTATACTTGGTATATACTTAAGTCGTATAAGTTCTAAGGTTGGTCGTTTACGAATCAAGATTATACCTCGAGTGTTATCGCCCGTTTTCTAAGTTATAACCAAGTCATACCTTTAAGGGTTTCGTTCGCGTTTAATCTCGATTCAAACATTTTTATAAAATCGGAAAACGATCCATTCGACATGTGGTTTTCTCCCACACCTTCCTTTTTACCTCTAATATTTAATTAATAAGATTCGCCACTGATTAAACGACATTTAAGGGAGTCAATTTCAATTACGAACTTTCGTTTACGATTTCGAACCACTTTTACGAATTTAATCATAACTCCTAAACCGTAAGTCCGTTTCATGCGATCTTTATATCAAAACGAAGCTCATAACATAATCTAGCTAATCATGGCATAAGTCGAAGCTATGCAGTGAGTTATACCTACTGTCAAGTTCGAATTTCAAGGTTAAACGAAAATCGGCATTACGACGGCTACGAATCGAGCGTTCTAAAATTCATTACGCAACAACCAAGCCACACCGGGCATCCAATCAATTACTACAGTTAATAATCATCTCTTAAAAGCTCAAGAACATCATGCTTCATCAATATCATCATAAAGCTAATCTAACCACAAAATCATGCTAACATGGTGGTAAAATACTACTAATATCACTTAATCCAAAATCACCATGAATCATGCATAAACTCAAAGTAAAGCTTAGGGTTTGAAATGATTTATACCTTCCTGAGAGAGTAGTATAACCTTCCTAAGCCTTGATCTATCCTTGGATGATCCTAAGCTAGCTAAATCCACCATGAAAAACAAGAAAAAACAAGATTAGTTCTAAAACCACTATTCATCCTCCTCTTTGATGAATTATTTGAAAATGGAAACAAGAGAGTTTGGCTTTGAAATTTTTAGGGGATTACTTTTATGAAATATAGGACTCACAATAAAATTTACAAGATCAAGTGATGGTTGGAAGTATGATTTTGATCTTGGAATTAAAGGTGTTGCCGAATGGATGCTTTCTTTGGGGAAAGAGTTTGTTGTTTGGTTTATTTGATTTTCTATGACTTAATTCTCATCCACTCTCATCCACTTACACATAATATCTTTGTATAAAGCTACTTTAATAAAGTTGTGAAGTGTTGGATGAGGAAACACCATGACAAGTGTTGATCTTTGGTGGTGTTTAGGCTAACCAAGTGGTTTGATTTGCTAAGTACTAGTTTGATTCCTAGATATGTTGGTTACTTATATAACTAATTGGTTTGTAGATATTTTGGTGTTGTATAGCAGCTATGTCACTCTCTAATACATGTGTTAATCACTTGTGGTTTGTAGGAAATAAGATGACAAAGAGCCTTGTTGTTTACTTCTTAATCACACACCTCATTCTTTCCTTTTTCTTTTCTTTTCTCATTTCTTTTCCACCAATCTAATATTAGTAAACCCTAGATGATCATGTGGTGTTTCTCATCTCATTATATATTTAATCCGTAATTCGTTTCACGTTCGCTTTATCGCTTAATCTCGTTATAAAGTTCTAGCGATTTCTAAAACGCTTATCATTCTAACTCGAGGATTTTCATTCTAATTTCTCAAATCATAATTAAATAAAATCCTTAATTCCTTGACATAATAAATCTCTTATCTACTAGCACCTGGTTTCCCCTTGGCCCTCTGCTTGATTCTGTTGTCCGGTTAGTGCTCAATTCGTTGATCGTTCGAGGGAATAACTCATTCGTTTCTAGTTAGGGTTTTACCGAAAACCTTCTTAATAATTCTAATACTATTCTTCATCTTTCTTAATACTTCCCGAATTTAAATTCCTTAATTCCCTTTTATAAATCCTTAAGTCTTGCAGTGTCTAGGGAAATCTCGGAGAAAATAAAAGTGCTCTTTTTCTGAATCCGACAGCTTTTACATACACTTATTTTCCTCCTGGATCACTAATACGAACTCAGAAATCCGTTCCGGATACCGGGTATAACATTATTATAATAATATTCCAAATTCCACCAAAATCACTATTCATCACTTATTTTTATTTAATTCCTATAATTAGAAAAATGAACCTGGTTCACCCTCGAGTGTTCCTTAACCTTTTTACGGAACCGCTGGACTTATAATAGATATTGATTTGGATGACATGAGGGTATCTATTTCTCTCTAGGGAATCTTATCTTAACCTTCTAGGAGATAGATTATTCTAATCTGAGTTATCACCCAATAGCATCCTTCAGGCCATATAACCTTGGAATATATATCCTTTCATTATTCATTCTTTAAAGCCAGTATTACACTGTAGTTGTAACCACTGATCACTCTTACATCAATACATGATAAAAGTTTTAATTCTACCCAAAAATCAGGGTTCTTACAATTCATCTCCCTCATTCATCTGTGAACTCTCTCGACTTCGACGAACTCTCTCTCTCCTCTCTCCTCTCTCAGTCCTCTCGTCCCCTCTCTTCGTCTCTCTCTCGTCTCCCTTCCTCCACTTTCCCATTTGTATCTCTCTTCCCTATCTCTCTTCTATTTCCTGGCCCCGCAGGGGCAGTTTCAAGCTCCATCGAAAATTAAATTTGAAATTGGGGATTTGAAATCTAGCATTAGAAATAAAATAAAGCTGGTATAGTGTTGTAGAGGATGAAAAATGGAGTCGATTGGTATGTTAAACAGGAGGGGAAAATGAAGGGATGGTGGTGAACGGAGAGAGATTGACTTGTTGGAAAAAATGACGACGGGAGAGGCTTTATTTAAACGTCGTTGATGTTCAATTCGGCATTACAAATGGTATAAGTTTGGTATAGAACTGTAGATCGTCGAATGACGAATCTAATGATATACATAACGTTATGGGAAAATGTCGAGAGAGGTTCGAACTGTAGATCGTCATAAATTTTTGAGAAATCGTCGACCAATCAACTGGGTTGCGATTTCTGGAACCGGAGAGTATGACAGATACGCCTCTCAGTGATGCGTGTATTCTCTTGAAGACGTTTTCTCAATGTCGTAACGTGTGGAGTGGAGATACGTTTTTGAGTACGGCACATCTGCTAGGTACGCTTTCAAATAAGGCGTGTCATGATAATACGCGTGTGAGGTGGATAGTTAGGACATCGTTTAGTGAATGTTGGTGTTTTAAAAAGTGGTGTTAGAAATTTAGGTATATAGGACCATCACCCCATTTATAATTATGAGAGATTTTTTTTTTTTTGCTAAGAAATTAGGAGAGATTTTAGAAAGCATGGTCCTTATATTTTTTGCAAATTATTTATTTCTTCACATCTTAATTCTATAAAGCATTCCGTGATGAGTAGTTTAATTCATTTTGTTTTGTACATGTCATTTGACGATGATTTTTTTTATTATTCTCAATTTATGTTCAGTTAGCTTTTACGTTAATTCATTCCATTTATTGTTTCTAAAACTCCTCTAATTTATAAATAAAAATCAAATTTCATATTTTAAGATCCAAAAGTTTAACCAAGGACATATTTAAAAAGACAAGAATTTATATATAAATAAGTTAAATAATATCCAAATCTAGCTAGATTCAAATCAAATCCACATCATTTCGAGTTTAAAAAATAAATTTAAAATTAAAATTCACTCTCTTTCGAGTTCAAAGAATAAATTCAAACTTAAATCCAAATCAAAAATTTTGAATACATAACATTGAAACTTTCATCTATAATCTAATTTGTACAAAAGAACAATGATTGTTAGATTTTAAGTGAACTAATGAGAATCATTAGATATAATATTTAAAAAATTAATATATGCATTTTGTATAAAATTCGAATATTATTAACAACATATCATAGCTAAATATTTATATTATTAATTTAAAGAATGCAAAGAAAGAGATAGGGTTTCTTTCCTTAAAATAAATATTATTATATGCTACTTTAATATTGATATTATGGAAAATTGCATACTAAAATATAAATAATAAAATATTAAAAAATTATTCGCGCACTCCAAAATATATTAAATAATAAAATATAAATTATTTAATATAGACTTAATGGTTTATGAGAAAGATGAACTAAATTAAAGGAATTTTTTGTATATATAAGTTGAACGAGTACGGCTCGTTTGCTAAGCGAAATGAGGCTCAGGCCTCAGCATCGTCCATTTTTGCACATGCAGAAAACCCACTCTTGGCCTTGTGTTTCGCTTTCTGGCCCAAAACAAAAACATAACAGGAGTCTTTAAATTGATGAAAAAAAATGTAAGAGCGCCAAGTGTCGCATTACTCGCTACCTAAATTCCTCCGTCAGATACATTTGTAGATTAGGATCGCATTTGTAGATATGATGAATTTAAATTGATCATCTTGGTCTTGATGTGTCTAGTAACAAGAATGCTGATGTCTTGAGCCAGGAGGTTCAGAATTTAGCTCCCAAAGATTCGATCAAGGCAAATGATGGGAATGTCGAGAGGAACCGTAGACACTTCTACCCATTGAGGCCCGAGGCTGAGAATTGCCTATTTTATGTGGAAAATGGCTGGTGCAAGTTTGGGAGGAATTGCAGATATAACCATCCTTTCAATAGGAGAAGCCAGGTATAACTAATTCAACTTAATTGGTTGTCTTTAAAGTGGTTTACATTATTCTTTGTTTAATTAATTAATGTGAAATGACCAGGTTGTGAATCAGTGTACACATATTTATACAAACTCTGACAGTGTAGAGTTGGGCAGAAATCATATTTGCATGAATTTATCCTTTTTCTTGGTACATTAAGAATATTCGTGTAGATTCATTAAACCCTAGGATTCTTATTGGTTTTCTTGGTAGAAAGTAAAATATCTTGGTAGGATTGGATGACGCCCTTTTTAGTGCGACTGTGGATCTGTTTGTTTTGGTGTCATAAATGTAGGCGGCGGGTATAGAAGAATCAATGTAAAATAAGGAAGATTGGTATCCGATCCTTTCGTCTAGGTTACGTGAAAAACCTTGTTGTGACTAGACTTGTCGCTACTTGTCGTGACAAAGACTTGTCACTTCTTGTCGTGATAAGTCTACTTGTTATGTCTTATTAATAGAGGTGAATGGGGTTATGCTTGTCCTCTATACGTGCATCAGAGGGCACAAGCATATTCTTGACACGTCCTGAAAGTCACATACGTGAATTCACAAGAATCAGCCAGATCTGCCAAGTTCTTGTCTGTACCGAAGAAACTATTATTGAGAGATGAGCTTCAGAATTAATGCTATCTTAGAAGATAAGAAAATTTTAATAATGCCATTTTCTACGACATAACCATATAAGCTTTCTTGAATTTTCGTGACAGTTCCCCTAAGTATTGTCACAGAAGAAGTGTACTAGATCAGAGTAAGGAAAAGCCTTTTAATGGTTTTTTATATGTACATTAAGCTAAATAAGTTACTTTAACACCTAAAGAAGTAATTAATCAGAATTAAAGAGTCATTTTACATGTTTTATATTATATGTTTTTATAGATATCTGGAGCTTTGGAATCATGTTGTTTTCATGTATGCTGTTTTGATTTCACCTTTTTGCAGGCTGAGTATAAGGAGATAGCAAAGCTGAATGAAGAGAACTTAAATAGGATGGCGCAAGTCGAGTGCAAGGTTATCAGTATTTCAGTATCTATATATGAATATTTGCTTCCATATTTAATAATCTGTGTATCTGATCTTTGTTGGTTGCATATATACAATCTTGTTTTTGTCATGTCAGACAATCATTAATCACCTGTAAGTTCAATCTGTGACCAACCTTTGATCTATCACATCTCTAAGTTCGGTTCATAAACACCGCTTCAGGACAATATGCACGTTGTTGGACTTTTAGTCCATATACTGCATTCTTATCTTTGTACTCTCTGTGCATTGATTTATTCTCCGAATAAGTTAGTTGCACCTATAATTTTAGAACATACATTTCCGATCCCGTTGTCTTTACATGCATACAATATACTTATTCTGATTGCAGGTGATCACAAAGAGAGCACAAGTTTAATATCTATTTGGCTGTAAGATATTTTTGTGCGTTAACCTTCAAGCATTATAAACAAGTTAGAACCTTAAATGATATTCAATTTTTCTTCATTCTCTCCGAGGTGTTTAATTACCTTTGGAAGCCACTTCATTGCTCTTCTGAACAATGATAATGGATTATGTTTGTATGAGGTTAAAATCCAGTAAGTTAAGAAAATGTGATCTAGTTAGTATCTGCTAAAAGATAAGTCTTTCTCTAATATTTGCTAAATGTGATATGTAATAGATATAGTGTGTATATATATATAACTTGTTTACTTTCTCTTTACAGTCTTCATATTTTTGCTTGCTTTGTCATGTAGTACTATTTAACACCTGAAGGCTGCAAGCATGGAAAAGCTTGTAGATACAATCACAGTGGACGGAAAACTGAGGAGGCTCCAGTTTTACAGTTTAATTTCCTTGGGCTTCCAATTCGACCGGTACTATCCTGTCATTTCTTTTACCTTTTAGAATTCAGATGTTACTTACACCTTGAAGGACATGATAGTTATCTTCATCCATCTTTCTTCACAACTCGAGTATGATATTTTAGAATTAGATATGAAACTAGAATTGAAACTTCTCAAGTTATCCAAATCAACCCTAACATATTTTATACGTTGTACGGGTATTTATTGTCAACCTAAAGGATTTTATACAAATTTGTTAATGTATGTTCCTTACAACACAATCATAACTCAAACCTGGTTTGAAAGAGAGAAATGTATCTACAGTTTTGAAAGAAAAGACTTGGCATCTTCAATTTGCAGTACTTTTGATTTAAGTAATTAATCTTACTGTGAAATTCTCTGACATTGTTTACAATTCATCATATCAGGGAGAGAAAGAATGCCCACAATACAACATTTATGGTTCATGCAGTTATGGTTTAAACTGTATGTTTGATCATCCAGATCCTTCATTAATGGGAGAAGGATATACTGGCTGGGAAGATGCTATGCCGTTCTGGCCATCAGCAGTAAACGGATTTGGTCCGTTTGAGACAAATATATATCAGCCAGCACAATATGCTCTATACTCTTATTGGAATGGATATCAGGTATTTAGTAGTACATGGAAAACATTTCATTGCATAATACAAGTAATAGTTGTGGATTCAGACAAAGTTTTATTATGATGTTATCTTAATTTGAGTTTCTATGCTATTTCTCCTTTATTGAAGTTTCCTTTAGAGAACCATGGGGCCCCTACTTACACAGCATCAGGAGGGATCCCGTTTACGCCTCCACCAGTATCCAGTAAGCCTGAAACATCTGATGTTAATTCCTCTCAGCAGCAGCAGCAGAATCCTAAACCAAAAAAGCAGCTTGCACGCAATTTTAAAGCTGGCTTTGGGGTTCACCACCCCAAAACTTCCTCCTGTCCTGTTAATGACAAAGGCCTGCCTTTAAGGCCTGTAAGTTTTCTTCCCCTAATAATGTACTGAAACATTCATAAATGTCTTTCTATGCACTACGCCATAAGTGAGCATACGCAACCCTTTTTACAAAGCGTTGCACAGAAAGCGTTTCGTTATATAGAAGTTTTGAGTCTTTTGCAACTGAGCTGAATTGGTGTTGCGTTAGATATAGATTAGCGTTGCGTATTACCCACAGTGTTTCACATTATGCAACACTAACTGATGGCGTAGCGTTAGATAATTTTTTATTTTTATAAATGGTGACGTGGCAGGAGTGGGACCCACATGTGATGACGTGGCATTTGCTGACGTGGCACATGTGGGACCCACATTTGCTGACTTGGCAGAAGTGGGGCCCACTTTTGCTGACGTGGCATTTGCTGACGTGGCAAAAAACGTTGCATTAGATACCAGTAGTGTTGCGTTTGCTCTTTGAAGTGTTGCATTAGATATATTCATATTTTTTTAAAAAAATATGACGTGGCAGATGTGGGCCCCACAACTGCTGACGTGGCAGTGTGGGACCCACAAGGGTGACGTGGCAGGAGGCCCATGACACAATGAAAATTTGGGCGGAAAAATTTGGAAGGATTCCCCCCTTCACAAATTTGGGTGCCCTACACTTTCCCCTAAAAAACTCTAACTTCCCCCCAAAACACTCCCAAAACCCTGCTCCCAGCCTCCTTCTCTACTCATTCTCTCTCTCTCTCTCTCTCTCATCTCCACAATTACCCCTCTCTCTCTGTCTCTCAATCCGCTATCTCTCTCGACGATCACTCTACTCGATTCATCCGGGTCAATAATTTTAGGTCATATCTCTCAGCCTCTCACTTTCGCCCTCGCCGCACAGCGTCGCCGCCTCTCACCCTCGCCCTCGCCCTCGTTGCACAGCGACGCCGCTCACCCTCGCCACTCTCAACACTCTCAACACTCTCTCAACCTCTGTTCTCTACCTCTGTTCGATTTGGGATTAAAGATTAATTTGACTGAGGTTTCATCTCTTAACACTCTCTCTCTCTCTCTCTCTCTCTACAAAATATAACAGAACACGGGCTTAGCCGTGAAATTTTAGGGTTCAATTGTTATATTAATAGGATCTTCAGGGTTTAATTTTAGGGGTTCAATAAACTATGATTATAGGTGTGTATATATGATTCGATTTGGTGTAATTGAGGCATGAGGTAATATTACTCGTTGTCATCACTTGTTTTTGTTTTTTAGTATTTTTAGTACTAGATTTGTTTTCGGAAAATCAGTGGATTTTGTTGTGTTTGCAGTTAAATTACCTTCAAAATGACAATGAGTTGCTTGATAACAAGCAAAAGGAGTTGCAAGGAACTATTAATAGATTGCTTCAATCAAAGGAAAGTTTTGTTAAAGCTTACGAGGTTTGTATACTGATTGTTAAAGTTTTCTTGTTAATTGTTTGAACTTCGGAAGTTTTTATCTTGTTTGTGATTATGTACACATCAGACATGTATACTACTTTACTATATTCTGCCATTACAAACAGCTACTTAAGGTGTACATACTTTATGTGACCAGGAACTTTATTTCTGAATGATCGAGTACTATGCACACAGCGCTTGTTTTGGTGGGCTTGACATAAATACAGTTTGTGTAATCTGTAACTTTTTCATAACTCTGTCCATTGCCTGTCAGGCATCTAATCTCACCTAACTAGCCCTGCTAACAAAGTTTTGTTTTTAAACTTCTAAGTGAAAGTATAGCTCAAATTTCCAAATGTTAGCAAAATAAAAGCTAGCTTGAACACATGATTATACATATTGATGTTTTTCTCTACTGTATTTATTGTTCATACAGTTCTGTAAAGCATGTTCGGTAAAGTATTGTGTTTAAAATTTTCAGGACTTCTTAAAGACCTGAACTTAATTTATCTGATTGTTGGTTCATTTTTGAACGCAGGACTCTACCTTTGAAATGAAACAATCTATCACATATAAAGATAAAAGATAATATGATTTCAGGTCTTACGGAGAAGATAAGATTACGTACATCATTATTTTTGTCAATAGAAAAGGAGGCTTTGTCTGTCAAGCAAATTGTGGAAGATGCGCAACTGGTTCTCAGTGAAAAGGAGGTAGTAGGCATGTGTTTTGGTCGATGCGTATATTCAGTTAGTAATTCATGGATATGCAGTGAAACATTTATTATCTTTTCTTTTCTAAACTTTGTTTACTTTTTTCAGTTACCGAGTATATACTATAATATACAGTATAAACTTTTAAGTATAAATTTTCTATGATAAACATTGTGATGGGTATGAGTGGGATAATGGTTTAAGTATTTATTTGTAAATTAGAAGGAATGAACCTTAATATATAATTTTGGAGTGAATGGAGGAATGCATAAATTTGTATATATGTCTACAAATAGCCCAAATAGCATGTCATTCCATTCAAGTGAATGCAACCCAAGTTGTTTACATTCAGTTAAAGGAAAACAGCATATGGACTATAGAGTGTGACTGTGTGAGCAGTATATATCTTCATAAATTGATTTGTATATACTAGCTGATAACCCGTGCGAAGCACGGGTATAGATTGAACACGAGTCGAGATTAAAATATTAGTATTAATACACTATTTAATTATGTAGTTATAAAGAATCGAATTCGAGATAAAGTTAAAAAAATTAAATTAAATAAATATTTATAATTATTTTAGGAATTGAACCCCTTATAGGAAATCGAACACGCGATGAAATTAAAGAAATTAAATTAAATAATAAATCTTGTATAATTATGTAGTTGGAAAGAATCGAACCCCGAGTTAAGTAATAACCGTCAAATCCCTTAATCGAACCCCTTATAGGAAATCGAACATGGGGTGAAATTAAATTAAATAATAAATCTTGTATAATTATGTAGTTGGAAGGGATCGAACCCCGAGTTAAGTGATAACCAAATTTGGTACTTTTGGTACTTTGGTACTATTGTGTACCATTAAAACATGATTTTGCACATTAATATAGAGTATAGATTTGAATTCTTCTTGCGCTTTGACTCAAGGTGCTTCTTATTTAAACAATATTTGTTAAGAAGATGTTTTAAGTTTTCAATGTTTTTTGCTTACAGGATTCACATCCAGAATGCCATCTTAGAGTTCCTTCAATTGTGACCGCTCTTGATAACATGAATCTCACTCCAAAGGTAAAGAAAGACATCTTTATTTGCTCTCCATAGGTGCTATACGGGACAGTCTGATAACGAAACCTGCTTACCTTATGTCCAAGTATGCTCACGCTTCTCGTGGAGTAATTTTAACACTATCTTGTTTTTCTTCTTACTGTGCAGGCTCCTAAATCAGATTTAGCCTACTTCCATTTTTACAGGACTAATTATCATTTGATTTTGCATTCCTCAGTTTCGTGGCTCGGAGATTTTTGAACTTCAGAATTTCAGACCTGCAACAGTAGATGATATTGCAAGTGTCCATGCCAAAGCTTATGTTTCTGGCCTTGAGAAGGTAACATCTGGTTGTCATTGCATTTTTCTACTGCTACGTTAGAATTTCTTTAGTGAGTGCAGGAAATTGTATTATGCAGGAAAATGCAATTTCTTTAGAAAAATGCAATTTCTAACGTACCAGGTTGTCATCTGGTTACATACGTTATCTTGAATGCTTTTCGGAATGCCAACTGATATTCTGTAATTAGTAGCCATTTCTTTATGATAAATTTGGCAGTTTAATGAATAATTCCCTGTGTTATTACATTTATGTATTATAATGTTTGATTGTATTCCTTGTTTTATTAGATTTATGTATGGTAATGTTTTATCTTGAGTGCTTTGTGCAGAAGGCAGCTACAAATAGCATCGTGGATACCACAACTTGATTGCAAAAATTTATACAGCTACAGCAAATGAATGTATCAGTGTCTGGACACTAATTCAAGTCTTTGTATACTACCATATTGTACTATTTTCAGTGGTTTTCTGAATAAATGCAGAACTGATATAAATTGTTGGGTTTTATATATGAATATATGTCCTGTGTGTACCTTGTATGACTGAGAATGGTGCCAGATAACTAATATTAACTGATGTGTTGGATTTAAGAATTAAAGACTGTTTGTGGAGAAATCCTAACAATGCTTTATTGGTTTATCAACTTCAGAATGTAGTGACTCAAATTAACCATGCCATAGGAGCGGAAGGAATAGTGAGCATGGAATGTAAACAAGTTGTTTCTGAATATGGGGAGATGATCTGGGATCTTCTAGTATCAGGGTTTTTTTTTTGTACACCTCTTAAATATATTATATATGTATTCCTTGTTAAATTAAACTTTAGCATTCTAATTTAATTGTTATGTTACTTATAGTTGGGACCTGAGGTAGTATGTTCGCAAATCGGTTTGTGTTTCTCAAATGGAAAAAATCAGCATGTGAGGTATTCAAGTAAGCACAAGTTTAAAATTCCCTTGGAACCAATTACTAATATGATTTGTAAATGTGCATGTGGATTTAATCAACATGACCAGATGTTATTTGTGCTCCTATAGTCTTATTTATATTGATAAATGAGTAATAATAAATGAGTCGGTGCTCAGCTATTTGCCTATTTGAATCAGGTGATAATAATTTTTATTGTGCACTATCATAATTTCAGGTTGTTCAAAGAAAATGCTTCCATGACTGTGAAGACAAATGATGTTGGTTTAACTTTTGCTAGTATGACAATGACCACAGCAGTTGATGGCCCTGCTGATGGGACTAATTTGAGCGGAGTGGGTGAAATAAGATTGGTACCTAATCATCAACAGTGGCACTCCATTGACTTAAAATTGGTGAAATTAGATTGGACGACAATGGTACTCCCACGACTCAAGCTGGCACAACTTCTTAGGGCTTTTATTCTGTAGCTTTTAGCTAGTAGTAACATAACTTGGTTGTAAAGCTGTTAAGTAGTTTTGTTGGTTGCATTATTTAGGACTTTTGAAGTTGTTGGCTTGGTTTGGACAGGATTTTTTATGTATAAACAAAGCAGCAATTTCAATTTTTTTGTAAAAAAGTGTTGCATTTGACTATATATGATGTTGCAATAAAAATAAATGGTGTTGCATTTAAAAAGAATGGTGTTGCTTAAAGAAAAAAAATTAGTGTTGCATTAGACTCAAATAGTGTTGCATTAGATAGTGGGCCACTGATGACGTGGCATGTGGGTCCTACTGTTGAAGTGGCATGTGGGCCTTATTGTTGACGTGGCATGTGGGCCCCACTGCTGACGTGTCATGTGGGCCCCAGTGTTGATGTGGCACCTTGGTGGGCCCCATTGATGACGTGGCATGCCCCATGTGTGACGTGGCACTTGTGGGCCCCACTAATGACGTGGCAGCATGTTGACGTGGCACCTTGCTTACATGTCAGCATGCTGACGTGGCACCTTACTTCCATGTCAGCATGACATGGCTGAAACATCTTATGCAACCCCTTGTAGCGTTGCGTTTGCATGCTTTTGATGTTGCATAAGGCCTCTTATGCAATGCTTTTCGAAGTGTTGCAATAGCTTGGAAAAACGTTGCGTTAGGGGTCTTACGCAACGCCAGTATTGGTAACGCCCCAAAAGCGTTGCGTAAGACCTTACGCAACGCTTTTCAGGCCTTACGCAACTGAAAATGGGGGTTGCGTATGTGCGTTTATGGCGTAGTGATGTTTTCCTAAATGACTTGTACATATACATATTTGCATACAAATAACTTCTAATATTATTTAGCAAAAAAAAAAAACTTCTAATATTACCATTTTTTTCATTCTTAATAAATTTAGGACAAGGAGGTCTGCGCATTTTATAATCGTCTTGGAATGTGCAAGCGTGGAGCAGGATGCAAATTTGACCATCCTGTACCTCAAGCCAAGTCGGTCCCTGCTGCTGAATCAGCAGAAGCTCAGCGTCCCGTAGCTTCCCAACCCCACAACTGAAGATAAAAAGTAACGAAGACATGCATGAAGGGAGTACTGTCGGGACTCATAAAAATTGCAGATGCACTAAAAAATATATGAAGTTGTTATTTAGCTGAAAGGGATAACAGTGTAAGCAGAAAGTCTTTGGTCAAGATAAAAAAGTTGTTATTTTGCACAGAGGATTCTAGTGCCTAGGTTGATAATTCCTTTTGGTGTATCTTCTGTTTCTCATCTGTAATTGCTATGTTTGTTTGTCAACAAGCAATAGTCGGCCTCTTTTTGATAGTAGTTTATAAAATATGAAATTTAGTCAGAGTTGGGTCAGCATTCACAAAATTGTATGTTGCCATGTGCTGAAAGTTGAAAGTAGAAGAATTCTAAATATGCAGTCGCGAGTTATCTGAAGCTCTTCAAAAAGGAGGCATTCGTACGTACTTTTATTACTCCCTCTGTCCCTTAATGTTTTCCTGTTTTGACTGGACACGTTTGCCAACGCACACTTTTGATCGTTAATATCTTGAATTTCGTATTAGTATTAAATATAAAAACTTCACTGTATTAAAGTACTCATAAATACGAATCCAACAAGATCACTCATGACTATATTTGATCTTATAGATTAGACGTAAATTAGTAATTTGTCTCATGTCCCGACATATGAAACAAGAAAAACAATATGGGACGGAGGGAGTATCTGATAAGAAGGTTTGCTTCTTCAGCGGAAACATTTTTGAATGATTGGGACCCACTGAGGCACAGATTTCTAATGGCAGGTGGAAGATGCTAAAATGTATTCTAATTTGTACAAAAGATGCTAAAATTATTTGCACTGAATATGGCATTTTAGTAATGTTTTTTTTTTTTCTGTTGTTTTGCAGCAACAACAGAAAACTTAGTTTAGAACATACATACATGATTCATAACCCATTAAATGGCAATGTATAAATAAAGTTTAAATTGAAAATGGCAATGTATAAAATAAAAATTATAAAAAAATGTAAAAATTCCACTCTAATGAAACATTCCTCTTAAATAAAACTTTGACTAACCTCATTAAGTTGATTATATTATTGAACTTATAGCGACCACTCCACATTATTTATTACTATCATATTAAAGTAATTAATTTTATATATTACAATTTATTATTTTTAAATTATAACCAACTTCATTAAAATACAATACTTTACCGCTTTAACAAAATTTACATAATTTTTATTTTACATTATTTTAACCAACACCTTTCAACATATTCTAAAAGGTAAATATTTGCTTATATCATTTGGCAACGACCGTTATAGATTTATAGGCTGTGATTTTGAATTTCGACTAGCATTGTATACAACTTGGTCAGTTTTTCTTACTTCGAATTCATTACATAGAATTCAAAATGATCAAGTTAACCATGTCATTTGATGCTAACCAAACCTTTTTTCCACAATGATAGTTTGTCAAGTGAAATGATGAAATCTAACATATCATTCAACAAAAAATAAGTAAAAATTGAAATGGTGAAATCCACTAGTACTACCTGCTCGTTTGGGGGATAAGAGCTGGCAATTCGTTTGATTCGTATATTTTTGTGTCGTGTACTTTCGTGTTTCGTGTATGTAAAGCCAAATCCAAAATCGATCCGTTAAGGATTCGTTTCGTTTTGTGTTCGTGTACCTTCATTTCGTGTACGTTTCGTGTCGTGTTTCGTGTAATTTTTGAATAAAAATAAAATTATTTAAATATTAATTTTTTATTAGTTGAGTCTTAAGTCAATATGTCATAAGGAATGAAGTGGGCTTAAGTCTTGTGAAACTAAAATTTGAAACTATTTTGTATTTATCTTATGTAAAAAATTCTATATATAAAATATCATTTTAAAATATGTATTCATCAAATTTTAATAAAATTATTTACATATTTATTTATTTCGTGTATTTTCGTTCGTGTCGTGTACCCAAGGGTAAACCCAAAACCGACAATAAATTCATTCATGTAATTTCGTGTTCGTGTATCGCAAAGGTCAATCCAAACCCGTAATTTTCGTGTCGTTTTCATATCGTATTTTTGTGTCGTGTACGAAATTACCGGCTCCTAGGAATAACAGTGTCAAAAATGACTCATCCTTTATGAAATGTCCCCTAGAAGTAAAGCAAAAATGTTCTCTGAACAGTTTTTGTATTACATATCCTACTGGGTCCACATTGTGATTCTGGTAGTGTCAAACATCTGCCACCACTAAATTTCTTTTAGTGGAACATATCTGTATTTTTCACTAAAGTTTGTTTGGATTTTATTTTATCAAATTGTTCAAATGACACATGCATATTTAGACTTGCAAAATAATACGGATTTGGTTCCAATTATGGAATTCAAATATAAGGTCCACTTGAAAGGCCCAGAAGAAGGATGCAACTCCAAATGGAAACCAAAAATATTAAACGCAATAACTTCCGCTACATCTACCATTCATTTACACCAATTATGTACATACAAGTGTACATTTAGCTCAAAAAGTATCATTACAAGCACAAATATGAAGCAGCAGCGACACTAATAAATTGCGACAGAAGTTGGCTATTTCTAGTGGAGGGAAGACTACTAAACTCCCTGCAACCCGAAGAAAAAATGAATGTAATTAGGGTTCAACATTTGCTTTGTTCCCAGCAAGGATGATGGAAATTTCGAGACCACGGCTAAATGCTTGATTAAAGAGCAGACGCGACTGAAACGTAGAAACAAACGGAAACCAAGATAACACGGCTATATATGGGTGCAAAGATTATCAATCCCATCCCAGCATCATACATTCTGGCAAATTCACGCACACAGTCCCATAAACCCAAGCTCCACACTATTCTTCTCCAAGTGATTCTACGATGAGAAAGGGCATGGAAAGTGAAACAGAGGAATTCTACGATGTCTAAGATATGGATATCTAAAATCTTACAAACGAACATCATTAAATTCCTATTAACGTGCCTTAACAAGTCCAAACACACGTACACATTCATTTGGAAATGTGAAGTAAAAACAAGTTTTTGGGAGAAATTCACATTAACTGTGACCAAAATATACCCATCATTCACAATGGATAAATCTTTTTTGAAGCAAATAAAGAGAACATTCACAGCATAGCTAGAGTTCTTGAGAAAATCATTGACTTGAAGAGTATATAAAGCATAAAGATAAAACCTGTTTCTCCATTACCACAATCCATGGTAAATAGTCACCATTACCACAATCCATGGCCATTGAGTGCAAACCCAAAACAATCGAGCGATGGATAAGAAACCCATTAAAGTGGTCACCATCGGGAATCAAGGAAGAAACCAACAAACGGTATGTAGAAGTAGGACAAGGTTTAAAAGATAAAGAAGAAAGAGGGTGTCTAGGGTTTGAGGAAGAGGAGAAAGGAGAAGAAAGATGAGGAGAGAAAAAGGGCAAAATCGGTAGACTCTCATTTCTAACTTAAATTTGTCTATTTTTGGTAGTATTGATAGTGATTGTTGAACTTATTTCAAGACACTTCCCAATGTCAATATTAGTTTTGTAATTTTGTTAGAGCACACGATGCAAATTTCCTATAACCATTCTTATATAATCTATCACAAAAAAGTATTTTTTGTTGCTAAAATAGAACTTCAATACTTGCATTTTGCATCCAAATTTTTTTAATTTTAATTAAGTTTTGTCTATCTTTTCTAAATTTTATTTTAAGCATATCATCATACATTATTTATTTATAGTTATTTGATGATATGATTAAATGCATAAATGCATCATTCATTTCAAATTTAGATCCAAATATGTATTTATGCATACTTGCATCTAATTATAGGATCTTTTGGAGTCCTTTTGATTTCTTAGCATTTGCTTCATAATTATAGAATTAGAACTAACTTTAGCCCTTTGAAGTAAAGTTTTTAACATTTGTTTCCAAATTATAGAATTAGAACAAATTTTAGCATTGCAATGACTCTTAAATCCATTAGCTAAGCTTACATGCAGCTATTTACTTAATTGGTAGAAAATAACATATCTTGCTACTTAAATTCATCATAAATTTCAAATATTTATTCCACAAAAAAATTTATATTCACAAACAAGAGAATTCTTGTTTTGTTCGTATAAATATTTCTATTTATATACGTACAGATTTAGAGCGTAAAGTTTTTTAAATGATTAAATCAGAGGATTATTTGTAAATGTGTAAAAGTTTATACAAAATTTATAATTTTTTCTAAAATAATAAAATTTTTGTATAATATATTTATTTACTATATAAATATATAATTTTGTGATATGATTTTCTTAATTTACAAAAGTGAAATATGATATGATTAAATTTTTCTACGCGTTATTCATTAATTCATTTGGTCTTATATATTGATATTTCATGAAAAGTTATTAATTAAATAAAAACTATATCATAGCACTATAAATGTATACTCTTTTTTAATAAATAAAATCCCTTTTTAATGGTACTACATTGTACCAAATTTTGTTCGCACCATATTTTGGTTTCACCCCGTAATACTATTTCTCCTAGAATTCTATGTTATTTTTTAAAATCCTATGCCCTTACCCTTTATTAATAAGCAAAATCCTTTTTTAATGGTACTATTTAGACCAAATTTGATTCACACCATATTTTGATTTCACCCATATATTTCTATTTATCTAGAATTCTCTATTGTTTTTTAAAAATTAAAATAACAAAATTCTATTATAATTATAATTCTTTTATTTATAATTTTCATAATAGAATTCTATTTACCCTAATTCTATGTTGTTTGAAATAAAAATCTAATTATAAATATAATTCTTTTATTTGGATTTTTTTATAGAAAAAGGTTATGATAAAAAAACGCAAACAAATACAATGTAAAACACAACCAATATGAGATACAATCGAGGATCTGGATTACATATGCTATAACTTTTTACAAAACACTCATATAATTTATTATTAAACACCAACTATTATATACTCCTTCTGTCTCGTATTATCATTCTCGTTTCATATGTCGGGATTGTTCATAACATTAGACAAATTACTAGTTTACGTCTAATCTATAAGACCAAATATAGTCACGGGTGATATATCTTGTTGAATTCGTATTTATAAGTACTTTAATACAATGAAGTTTTTATATTTAATACTAATACAAAATTAAAAATATTAACGATCAAAAGTGTGCGTTGACAAACGTGTCCAGTCAAAATAGGAAAAGTATTTAGAGACGGGGAGTAACTTTTACTAATAAGCGAAATCCTTTGTAACGTACATTGCCACCAAATTTTTTGAAGTTGTATAATATGTTGTATTTTGTTGATTTTTTAAAATAATCTTCAAATAAATAACAAATAAAATATCTTATTAATCAGTGTATATTAGTATATATGGTACTTCCACTATATTCCTATCTCCGATACTTATTATTCTAATGTAGTTACAATTCTATTATTATGAATTACTAAGCTGCATAAATAACAAAATTTCCTTTTGCACTTTTATAATTTTATTAAGTAAATTTTATAATTAATTAAAATAGCCTTTATAAGAAAATAATAAATGAATTATCTACACCTGTTATCACTACGCTCCTTAATATTTATTTCTTTAAATATTTCATCAAGATATATAAATCATATAAAATTATAATCCGAAATTACGAGAGGGCTGATTCCCAACACCAACATATTTCATATATTGTTTGCATAAATATTAAAGGTATGGTGCTTTTGTAATTTTTAAACATATAGAAATATTATCGTAAGTTCACAACCATTACAATGACACTTTTTGCACTTATATTGTGGTTTAATTTATAGTAATAGATAGATTGTGTACCATATTGTGAAACCTAAAATATAATATTTTTAAAATAATATGAGTCACCATTATTTTTACTAAAAAAATTAAAATAATAGTAAAAATAAGATAATGGAGAGGTCGGGTTTGTGTAAAAGGTTTATTAACTCAAAATAATAAAGTCCATGCAGCACAAAGGTTAGTAGGATAAATTGTGTAGAGCAGGTTCTAGGTACGATTCACCATAAAAATAAAATTTACTCATTTTTTCCATTTAAATAAGAGAGTGAAATTTCATGTAATTTATAACTTGTAAGGATATAACTGTAATTTCATAGAGGATTTATTGGCTCAAAATCCCCTTGTTCTCTTATTATATGTAAAAAGAATGGATGGATGTGTACCATATTGTGAAAGCTAAAATATAATATTTTTAAAATAATAGTAAAAAATAAGATAATGGAGAGGTCGGGTTTATGTAAAAGATTTTTTAACTCAAAACAAAAAAGTTCATGTAGCACAGTGGTTGGTAGGATAACTTGTGTAGAGGAGGTTCTAGGTTCGATTCACCACAAAACTCATTTTTTCCATTTAAATAAAAGAGTGGCATTTCATGTAATTTTATAAATTGTAAAGGCATAACTGTAATTTCACATGGAGTTTATTGGCTCACAATTATCCCTTGTTGCTCTATCATATATAGAAAGAGATTAATAAAATTTTAGTCATTATCCAATAAGCATAAATCTGGACTCACCTGGCTCCCTAGCTCTCCATGTTCATCACTAAAATACGTCGATTTACATGTGCTTGGAAAATGTACATAATTTTCAAATTTATATATGTTGTATTTATAAAATATATATAATTTTAAGATTTAAAATAATAAATTTTATAATATAAGGATGATATGATAAATTTAAATTCGATAATTAATAACTTCTATAAATTAATAGAAATCTTCGGATATTAATTTAGAGAGGTTTTAGTGTAAGATGAAAACAATGTTAAGAGTCCCAAGTGTTGTACAAGTAGCTACCTAAATTTCTCCGTCAGATACATTTGTAGATTAGGATTACATTAAATATATCTTTAATTGTAGATATGATACTCATAGGATACTCTTTGCGAAATCTGAATTTCAATCTTTAAAAATTAATGCTATCTTCTAGACTCTTCATTTTTTCCTTTAAATTAGATTCATTCTAGATTTATTTCTCACTCGAGCATGTTTGCTTTAATATTTACAGAGATAGAGGGTTGTTAGTGAAGAAGCTTACAGGGATAATTATTGGAGGAAGTTAGAGGTCAGCACATCTAGAATCAACACATGGTATTCGGGTTTGGATCATTAAATTATAGTGATCATTTATTGAGATCCGAAACGGAGAATTGCCTCTTTTTTATGAGATATGGTGGGGCAACAAATCCATTCAAGAAGAGAAGGAGAAGTCAGGTATAACCAATCAATTTGACTTGGTATTTCTTTTTTATGATTTATGTTTGAGATATGTTGTTTTCATGTATATGTGCTGTTTTAATTCAAAACATATAGCATGTGAATTAAGAAAGGTAAAAAAAATAAATCACTATTGACAAAGTTAAATCAGTGCCATATGTGACAAGACAAAATGAGGAAGAACAAAAATATTTAGAATAGCACTAAAACTTGGTTAAATACATCTTAACCTCATTAATTAAGTTAAAAAAAAATGTTTGTCTATTTTTTAATGTTGTTTTAATCTTAAGGAATTAAGATATGGAAAAATGTTTCACGGCGTTTTTTGTCATGATAAGCAAATCCAAAGACAACATATAATAAGATGAAGCATTGGGTAAACGTAATGAATATAAAATCCCCTTAAATGTAAAAATAAAATGCACCCCCTTGTACAATTTGTGCAAGAACTTCTTCTCCGCTTGCACTTTTTTCCGAGCTTTCATATACCCTGAAGTGATCAAGAACTTCGAAATTTACAACATCACAATGAGAAAACAATCTAGTTTAACAAGAGTTAATTGTAAACTTCTCAATTTATTTCAGAATATATATACCTTCTCTAACGTAGAATTTCTCTTAACATCAGTGTTGCTTGGCCCAACAAGCGGTATTGATTTTGTCCGGCCAAACTGGATTGTTGGAACCTTCCAAAGGGAGAGTGATGAATCCCCAATTGTATGGAGAATCTAAGTCAACAATTGGGGATTCACCAC
Source organism: Kitagawia praeruptora (assembly GCA_037693485.1). Taxonomy (NCBI): domain Eukaryota; kingdom Viridiplantae; phylum Streptophyta; class Magnoliopsida; order Apiales; family Apiaceae; genus Kitagawia; species Kitagawia praeruptora. The sequence goes on along the minus strand of CM075350.1, from coordinate 22,293,407 downwards.
TCTCCCTTTCGAATGCTCCAACAATCTAGTTTGGCATAACTGAACCAATATCTCTTGTTAGGACAAGAAAAGCTGATGTTCGGAGGAATGTCATGTCGGAGAAGGTATAAATACATAGGATAATTGAGAATTTTTTACTTATCTATTGTTTAAATAGTTTGTTTTCATTTATTGGTGTTGTAAATTTTGAAAGTTTCGATATTTTCAGTGATTCCCATTATGTTTGAAATACTCTAGGGGATGTTATTAATTCAGATCTATCTCAAAGGAGATGTTTTAATTCGATGGTATCTATTGCGGAAAATTCTCAAAGGATATGGTCACCATTTATAGAGATCAGGTGTGAGTACGTGAAGGCCTCCAAAAAGGTTACTCACTGAATTTTAAGCCTATCAATTCCTATGCTCAATGATCAAGAATTCCCGATATGATTAATGATGAAGGCTCAAGGCTTCATAATCCATTGGGAACTAACATATATATTTTTCTGATCACGAGAATGAATTATCAAGCATAGTAGCTTGTGCTATAGCCTTATTGAGGGATACAACAGTTTGGTAGATCTTAATGAAGATTCAACCAGAAATAATGGTATGGATGCTAAATCATACGAGAGATCGCATTGTGTTTCCTGACCCTCTTCCTTGACTATTACTTATTGATCATCATTTGGTTCCCTTACTTCAGATGACCTTAATCCATCAACTGATGTTGCTTCAGATGACTCGAGCTAATAGAGTACTAAAGGACTATATCTATCAATTTCCTTAATTTACTTTCATGATATGCACCCAAAGGTTTCTATGGGATTGAGCAGATCAATTGGGAGAGACAAATATTATGTAGTATCTCTATATGCCACCAAATTTCGAGATTTACGGAGGTCGTATTGTTCATACGATGTTGATTATATTGCATAACACCACCTTCGCAGGTCCCGAAATTTGGTGGCATACAGAGATACTACAGAATATTTACCCTTCCCAATTGATCTACTCAATCCCATGGAAATCTTTGGGTGCATATCATGAAAGTAAATTAAGGAATTTGACATATAGAGTCCTTTAGTACTCAATAAGCTTGAGTCATTGGAAGCAACATTAGTTGATGAATATAGGTCATTTGAAGTAAGGGAATCAATTGATGACCAATAATTAAGAGTTAAGGAAGAGGGTCAAGAAACACTAAGTGATCTCTCATATGATTTAGCATCCACTCAATTATCTCTGGTTGAATCTTCATTAAGATCTACCAAAACTTGTGAATCAATCAACAAGGCAAGAGCACAATCTACTGTGCTTGATAATTCATCCTCGTGATCAGAAACAATATATTTGTCAGTTCTCATTGGAATATGAAGTTTTGAGTCTTCATCATTAATCATATTAGGAATTCTTGATCCTTGAGCATATGAATTGATAGGCTTAAAATTCAGTGAGTAACCTTTCTAAAGGTCCTTCATGTACTCACACCTGCTTTCAGTAGATGGTGACCAGATTCATTCAGAATCTTACGCACTAGATACCATCAAAATAGACCATTTCCTTTGAGATAGATCTGAAAATATAGATATACCTGAAAAAAATTATAACATGGATACTTTCTTTTCATAACCGACCGCTCGTTTGGTCGGTTATGTGTGTTAAACCCGACCAATTGACATAATCGACCAGCCTTTATGGTTGATTTTATTTGTTAAACCGACCGATTGCCATTATAACCGACCAAATTGGACGGTCGATTTTAAACTGTTTTCTTGTAGTGACTATGACCAAGTTGATTATATCTATTGAACTTATAGGGACCACTGCACATTATTTATTATCATATTAAAGTAATTTATTCTATATATTACAATTTGTTATTTTTAAAATATAACCAATCATTATAACCAGCTCCACTAAAGTACATCACTTTACGGGTTTAACAAAATTTACATAATTTTTATTTTACATTATTTTAACCAACACCTTTCAACATATTCTAAAAGGTCAATATTTGCTGATATCATTTAGTAACAACCGTTTTAGATTTATAGCCTGTGATTTTGAATTTCTTATTTCGAATGGGATGGCTATTCTGTTCTGCATTAAATACATAGAATCAATAAAGTCATAATCAAGTTATTCAAGTTAACCAGGTCATTTGATGCTACCAAACCTTTTTTCCGCAATGATCGTTTGTCAAGTGAAATGATGATAACATGTCATTCAACAAAAAAAAAGTGAAATGGTGAAATCCACTAGTACTACATGCTCGTTTGGGGAATAACATCGTCAAATGACTGTCCTTTGTGAAATGTCCCACAATGCATATATTTGTTTTGTTAAATCATTTACCTAAACTTCTAGCTCATTTACTTACTAAAAAAATACTCTTATTTATACTCGAATTTACAGTAAATTTCAAATATTTATTCCTCGGTAACATTTGTATTGGAAAACAAGAACATTCTTATTTTGATCGTATAATATTGTTTTTTACAGATTTAAAACATAATTTTTTCTAAGAATTAAATCAGAGGATCATTTGGAAATGCGTAGTCTATACAAAATTTAGAAACTTTCAATAAAACAATAAATCTTTCTTATCATATATATTTAAGCAAATATTTAGTTTAGACCACTTCAATTTAGGATTAATTGTAGACCAGGTGGTTCTTATATATGTACTACAGTATGCAAGTTGCGTAGATAATATGTGCAATACACACATTGTAGTACACTATAATACATATATGTAAGTACCTGGTCAACAATATATTAGTCCTAACTAAAAGGTGATACATACACATACATAATTTTGTGATAATAATAATATCAATGAACTCGTGAAATAATTTTATTAATTTAAAAAAGTGAAATACGATATGAATAAAAAAATTGTGTGTTATTAATTTCATGAAAAGTTATTAATGAAATATAAAATCATACCATTGTAATATGATATCACTTTATATTAAATAATAATAATAAAGTCATTAGTTTCTATCCCATGAATAAAACGAATTTAGTTTTAGTCGAATAAGAGTAACTCGAGATGGTCAATATGGGTTTAGTCCTTGCGATACCCATTATTTGTCAAGAGACCCAATCAATATTTTCTATCTGGCCCAAACAAAAACAAACCCCCTTCATGCTAGGAGCATTCAAATTTTAGCCCTATTTTCATACATTGGGGAACCCATTATTTGTTTTGCGCGCTTAAGTTTCACTCTCGACCAATATTTGCTTTCTGTCCCAAAAAAAACATCCAAATTGATCTTCATAGTAGGAGCATCCAAATTGATGAGAAGAATGTAAGAGTGCCAAGTGTCATTTGACTCGTTACCTAAATTTCTCTGTTAGATACATTTTTAGATTAGGATCACATTAAATATATTTTGTAGATATGATAGTCTTGTTGCAAAATCTAAATTTTAATCTTTAAAAATTAATGCTATCTTCTAGAATCTTCTTTATTGTTTCTTTAAATTGGGCCCATTCTAATTTATTTTCTCACTCGAGCCTGTTTAATTTGCTCATATATTCAGAGATAGTGGGGTTGTAAGTGAGTGGGTGAGCTTATATAGGGTTCTAATTCTAGAGTGGAGGAACAAAGGAGGGAGTTAGAGGTCAGCACATCCACAATCAACACATTGTCTTACCGTTTGGATCATTAAAATTTAGTGATCATCTAGGACTTGATGTGTCAAGAGAAAATTTAATTATAAGCTCTTAAAGATTCGATGAAGGGAAATAGGAATTTTAAGGGATGTCTTAAGGAGTCAGAACTTATGGAGCATATAAGCCATTAGACCAGATATAAGACCAGCTACTACTATACCCAATCAGACCAGATGCTGAAAATTGGCTTTTTTTTATGGGACATGGGTGGTGCAAGTTTAGGAGTAATTGCAGATATAAGTCATCCATTCAATGGTAGAAGCCAGGTATAACTAATCAATTTAAATTAGTAATAATTTCGTATGGTTTATTTTTCATGTATATATGCTATTTGATTCAAAATATGTAGCAATGTGAATTAAGAAATGTAAAAAAACAACACCATTAATTGACAAAGTTAAACAAGTGCCATTGTGACCATACAAAATGAGGAAGAACAAGAGCATTTATAATACGACTATAACCTCGTTAAATACATTACTAAAACTTTATTATTAAGTGAGTTTAAAATAATGTTTTCAATTATTGATGTTGTTTTAAATCTTGCGGAGTTAAGATTTGTCAAATGTTTAATTCTTGATATGAAAAATAAATCGAGAGATAACATACCATAAGATAAAGCTATAGGTAAACGTAATGAAAACATAATATCATCTTAGATGTGAAACTAATTAGAGGTACCAACATTGAGAAAATTACATGTCCAATTTGTGCAAGAACTTCTTCTGTCCTTGCACTTTTCGTTCAAGCTCTCACACCCCCAAAAAATGAACAAGATCAACTTTGAAATTTACAACACCACAATTAGAAAACAAACTATTGTACAATAATAAATTGTAAACTTCTCATTTAATTTGATTATACATACCTTTTCCAACATGGCATTCTTCTGATTATCAACTTTGTTGGGCCCAATAAGTGATATTGGTTTTGTCCGGTCAAACTGGATTGTTGGAGTCTTCCATAGGGAGAGTGGTAAATCCCCAATTGTAAGGAGAATCTAAGTCTACAATTGGGGATTTACCACTCTCCCTATGGAAGGCAATCTAAGTCTACAATTGAGGATTTACCACTCTCCCTATGGAAGGCTCCAACAATCCAATTTGGCCGAACAGAATCAATCTCGTTTGGTGGGCCAAGCAAACCTGATATTTAAAGGAATTCCATGTTGAAGAAGGTACAAATATTCATGTTAATTAAGAAGTTTTCACACAAATATTGTTAAAATAGTTTGTTTTATAACAGTGGTGTTGTAAATTTTGAAAGTTCTTGATTACTTCTGGGGTGTATGAGAGCTTGGAAGAAAGTGCAAGCAGAGAAGAAGTTCTTGCACAAATTGTACAATTAATTTTGGCAATAAGGGTGCATTTAATTTTTACATCTAAGTGGATATTATGTTTTCATTACGTTTACCTAAAGCTTTGTCTTACGGTATGTTGTGTCAAGATTTACTTATCATAACAAGAAACATTATGTCATATCTAACTCTGCAAGATTAAAATGATATTAGGAAATAGACAAACATTTATTTCGAACGAACTCAATGAGGTTATATAAGTGATATATTTTACGAGGTTATGCTACTCTGAAGGTTCTTGTTCTTCCTCATTTTATATTATCATATATGGAACTTGTTTAATTTTGTCAATGGTGATGTTTTTTTACCTTTCTTAATTCACATGATATATATGTGCACTACTTCATCAAGTTACCGTGCAGTTTGACCTAATTTCTGTGTTGGATCTTTATTAGTTAAATTACTAGATATATATGTTGTTTTCAAGTATATATGCTGTTTTGATTTTACATTTTTGCTTCCAAGCTAACTAATCTGTGTATATGATCTTGTTGGTTTCATATGTAAGTACAGTCTTGTATTTGTCGGATCAATCAGTCATTAGTCTCACCTACAAGTTCAATCCGTGACCAATCTTTGATCTATTACATCAATAAGTTGAGTACATAAACAGTATTGCTTTAGGACAATATGCACCTTGTTGAATTGTTAGTCCATACTGCATTCATATCTTTGTATGGTAATGGCCTGAGGTAATGCACTCCCGGTGCATTGATTTTTTCTCCAAAACGATTAGTTGTACCCGTACTTTGAGAATATATATTTGTAGGAAGTATAGTAAAAGATGGTACCTAAAAACAAGATTATAACAAGAAAAATACCGAAAGAATGTTCGAGTCACGTGAAAACCACGCTCTCCTTAAAACAGATTAGCCCCTTCCGTGTGGTGCTTGAAGGATGAATGGCTTCCGTCTCCCAGGATACAACGAACAAAGGTGATTTACAAGCACTTAGAAAACCCGCCTTCTACGAACCAAACAAATACCACTCTATCACACAGAAATGAACCTAAAGCTCTAAAGAGTATGCAAGGAAAGACAAATGAACTACTTGGGGATTTTTTGGTGTATCAAACAATCAAGTAAGGGACTCTATTTATAGGAGTAAAAGAAATGTAACTCCCCTAAGCCATAAGTTTTTAACCCCCAAAGCCATTACTTTGTAACCCCCAAAATAACATTATTACATGAGTTACAAAACCAAAGAGGGAGTTACAAAATTAAAAGTGGAGTTACAAATTAAATAATAAAATGTAACAATTTTTATTCAAAAATATTCTAACAATCCCCCACATGAATAAAAATTGACACTACAAAAAGACTCTTTGACACGGAGATAGAGTGCACGGTAGAAACCAGCATAGGATAGGTAGGCGTACACCCTTGAACCTTCCCTTGTAAGAACATATTTACATTTCTAGAATTTCAGTAGTCACGTTGACCTTGAACTGCCCTTCTGTTTTGTGAAATGATGATACATCCCCCACTGGAGTCTGTCCCTATATTTGTTCAGTTCTCACTGTTAAGCCCATTTTGGTCATGAGCTTTAGCCTGGTTCTGTGAGTTTTTCCCAGAATTAGCCCCCACATTCCTTCTTGAAGCGACCCCACTTCACTCACATAGGTGATCTCTTGAACAATACAAAAGTATTATTGTTCGACATATCGACACATAAGGATCATTAAAAGCATAGCTTAGCCTTACCCAAATTTTATCACTGTTTTTCATCATAGGAATGGACCCGGGAGTAAAACCCCCACAGTGATCTCACTAAGTCTTTACAGTTAGGTTGTCCCATTGAACCAAGATCTTGGGATCTCCAGTCAACAAGGTTGGGTTTCCTTTGTATCGACTTTTATTATGGGCTTTAGTCCCATTCCTTCCATGATTTCTCAACTAACTCTCTTGTTAACCCTTTGGTTAGCGGATCCGCAGTGTTATCTTTTGACCTAATATGATCAATAGTGATAACTCCAGTTGAGAGTAGTTGTCTAACGGAATTGTGTCGCCGACGAATATGTCTCGACATTCCATTATATAGTACACGCTCGGCTGTACCAATCGCTGCAGTACTATCACAATGTATACAAAGTGGTGGCACTGGCATTTCCCATCTTGGAATATCCTCTAAAAATTGGCGTAACCATTCAGCTTGTTCTCCTGCTTTATCCAAAGCAACAAACTCAGCCTCCATGGTAGACTTGGTTACCACCGTTTGTTTTGAAGATTTCCACGCGATCGCTCCACCTGCTAGCGTAAATACATATCCACTAGTGGACTTCGATCCTTTTACACCATTAATCCAGTTTGAATCACTATAACCTTCTAGGACAGCAGGATATCTCGAGTAATGCAATCCATAATCACGCGTATACCTTAAGTACCTAAGCACTTTAGTTATCGCTTTCCAGTGATCCACACCCGGATTACTCGTGTATCGGCTTAGCTTACAAACAGTAAAGGAAATGTCTGGTCGTGTACAGTTCATTAAGTACATCAGACTTCCTATCACTTTAGCATACTCTCCTTGAGAAACACCCTCACCTTTATTTTTCGATAGATGTAAAGTCGTATCAAAAGGGGTTCTTGACACACTAGAATCATCTTTATTATATTTCTCAAGGATCTTATCAACGTAATGTGACTGATTTAGCATAAGTCCACTTGGCGTTCTCAGGATCTTTATCCCCAGAATCACATCAGCTAAGCCCATATCTTTCATGTGGAATCTTGAATGTAATATGTCTTTGGTAGATTTAACCATTTTGTCATTACTACCAACGATGAGCATATCATCAACATAAAGACACAGGATCACATATCCCTCTATTGTATCTTTGACATATACACACTTGTCACATTCGTTGATTTTAAATCCATTCGACAATATAACACTGTCAAATTTTTGATGCCAATCTCGTGGCGCTTGTTTTAAGCCATATATTGACTTGACTAATTTACACACTTTGTGTTCCAATCCAGGAACCACAAAACCCTCAGGTTGCTTAATGTAGATTTCTTCATGTAAATCTCCATTTAGAAAGGCAGTTTTTACATCCATCTGATGCACTTCAAGATTTCGCAATGCTGCAATAGCAATTATCATCCTTATAGATGCCATTCTCGTTACCGGAGAATATGTGTCAAAATAATCAATGCCTTTCTTTTGGCGAAAACCTTAAATCACAAGTCGGGCTTTGTACTTATCAATGGATCCATCTGCTTTCATTTTCTTAGTGAAAATCCATCTAGATCCTAGTGGTTTACATCCCGGAGGAAGATCCACCAATTCCCATGTATGATTCTGCATAATAGAATCAACCTCACTTTTAATGGCCTCTTTCCAAAATGGACCATCCGGACAATGCACAGCTTCTGAATAAGTCTGTGGTTCATTTTCGAGCAAGTAAGTTAAAAAATCCGGCCCGAAGGATTTTTCTACTCGAGCTCTTTTGCTTCGACGAGGTGCATCCTCTGTTTCAAGTTCATCCATGCTTTCTTGTTCCTCGTCACCGCTATATTCATTTTCAAAATTAGTTTCACGTGTCCGTTTCGATGAACTTGAACTTTCTTTGGATTTTCGAGGAAATGTATGTTCAAAAAATGAAGCATTTCTCGATTCCATTATAGTGTTCTTGTGTATGTCAGGGATTTTTGACTCGTGCACAAGAAATCTATATGCCGTAGTGTTAGGCACATACCCAATAAAAATACAATCCACAGTTTTTGGACCGATTTTCACCCTCTTTGGTTCTGGTACAAGAACCTTTGCAAGGCACCCCCACACACGTAAGAATTTATAGGAAGGCTTCTTTCCTTTCCATAATTCATAAGGAGTTAGCTCTTGATTTTTTCGGGGTATCCTATTCAAAAGATAATTTGCTGACGTGACAGCATCTCCCCACATATTTGTAGGCAACCCTGAATTGAGCAACATTGCATTGCACATTTCATTCAAGGTCTTATTTTTACGCTCAGCAATTCCATTTGATTGAGGCGAATACGGTGTAGTGACTTCGTGAATAATTCCATGTTTCGCACAGAATTCACCAAAAGGTGATACATATTCACCACCTCGGTCACTTCTTATTACTTTAATTTTTCGTTTAAGTTGAGTTTCAACTTCATTTTTATAGAGCTCAAACTTCTCTATAGCTTCATCTTTGCTCTTAAGCAAATAGACATAACAAAATCTTGTACTATCATCCACAAATGTGACAAAGTACTTATAACCATCCCTTGTTTGATTTGATTTTAAATCACACACATCACTGTGAATCAAATCCAAGGGTTTTGTATGTCGTTCAATCGTTTGAAACGATGATCTTGTTAATTTTGCCTCTACACAAATTTCACATTTGTGCTTCGAACTAATTTGGAATGTTGGGATATGGTTCAAGTTAATTAATCTACGCATTGTTTCATAATTAACATGACCTAGTCTACCATGCCATAAATTGGAAGACTCAAGCAAGTAAGCAGAAGAATTATTATTATTATTAATACTCTTCACAGTCATTACATTAAGCTTAAATAACCCCTCGGTTACATAGCCTTTTCCCACAAACATTCCTTTCTTGGACAAAATAACCTTATCAGATTCTATGACAATGCGGAATCCATGCTTGTTCAGCAACGAGCCAGAAACCAAGTTCCTACGGATCTCCGGCACATAAAGGACATCATTGAGGGTCAGCTCCTTGCCAGATGTCATCTTCAACACAACCTTGCCCTTTCCAAGGACTTCAGATGTAGCAGAGTTTCCCATAAACAGCTTCTCTCCAATCGTAGTTGGTGTGAAGGTGTGGAACAACTCCTTGCTAGAGCATATGTGCCTTGTAGCACCAGTGTCAATCCACCATTCTTTCGGGTTGGAGCCGATCAGGTTCACTTCGGACACCATAGCAGAGAGACTGATTTCAGACATATCTTGAGCCACATCATCCACCATGTGCGCCTCGTGCTTCTTCCGCTTCGGTAGTCTGCACTCAGTTGACTTGTGACCCATCTTGTCACAGTTGAAACACTTTCCTTGAAATTTCTTCTTAGAAACTCCACCCTTAGGTCCCAAGTTGGACCTCTTGTCTGGTTTCCCCTTCTTGAACTTGGAGTTCTTCTTGACCTCCACAACATTAGCACTAGAGGAAGAGACAGACCGATTCTTATTGTCCTCCTCAATTCGAAGTCTCAAGACAAGGTCTTGCACTGTCATCTCCTTTCGCTTGTGCTTCAAATAATTCTTGAAGTCCTTCCAACCGGGGGGCAATTTCTCAATAATAACGGCTACTTGGAAGGCTTCATTCATGGGCATACCCTCAGCCTCCATGTCATGCATGATCATCTGAAGGTCTTGAACTTGACTAACCACCTTCTTGGAATCCACCATCATAAACTCAAGAAGTCGGGACACTATAAACTTCTTAGTACCCGCATCCTCGGTTCTATACTTTCTGTCAAGTGAGTCCCACAAAGCTTTGGACGTTTTTAGCACACTATACACATTGTACAGTGAATCACTCAAACAGTTCATAATATAATTTCTACACAAGAAATCCGAGTGGTTCCAAGCTTGGACCGCACTAACAAGCTGAACATCGGTTTCACCTTCTTTCAGCTTAGGTGCATCCTCAGTCAAGAACCTCACAAGGTTCAAGGTGGTCAGGTAGAACAGCATCTTTTGTTGCCACCTCTTGAAATTCAGCCCACTGAATTTCTCCGGTTTTTCCGCTTGAGCGGTAACCGGTACAGCCGTATTCAGCACCACAAGGGTCGCCGCGTTAGGCACTGCCTCAGCAGTTACACGCCTATCACCATCACCAGACAAGCTAGTTTCGTCAACTCCCGACATTTCTGAAATCAAGAAATCAATTTAATTATTATTTTCATTACTCAAAATCAAATTGCAATTTTTATAAAAAAATTTGAGGAGACCAAATAAACCATGCATCGTTAATACATTATAAATAAGAGACCCGAGGCAACTTGCAATTTATTATTCTATTGTCAGCAAGTACATAATTAAACACATAATGCATGCATTATTTCTACCAGGAAAAAGGTGTAAACAGGCTTTAGACATTACCAAGTAATATCATTTATATATCACTCGAAGAAATATAAACCAAACACCACCTACCGGCTCTTTTAGATTAAAACTGAATTAGAGAATAATCAACGGCAAATTGCAAGTCTCGTGTAAAAGCTAACTATGCAATTAAATTTACACAGTAAGTTGTAGCCAAGGAAATAAGCACAACAGTGATAGAATATCAATTAAGGTCACTATCAATACGTTATAGCATTAACATATTATCTACTAGCTAGCACACAACACAAATGCTAACTGATCTACGTTAAACCAAAACTTTTTTTTTTCTAAACCAGGCGCATATTAACTCATGGTAGAAGTAGCAGTAACAGCATAAATCCATTCACATACAATCATGATGCTATAATATAAACAGGGTCTAAAGAGTAACACAAAGAACAATATATACTGATCATATTATTCCAAATACATATGAAATTAACCAACTAGTGAGACAAATGAGATAAAATTATTGGAGACGTTACATAACAAATACTATGTATAACTACATCGCAATAAATCACATAAATAAATATCTAACTTATTCAAGATAAACATGTTTTTTTCCCTCGCTTAGATATAACATGCGAAATTAATATAAAAACTATGACCAAAAGTATATTTATATAAACAACTCTCTGACATATAGAAACATGATAAGAGTATTGACAGAAAAAAAAATAAAAAAAAATAAAAATAAGCATTTTTATCAAATAAATGCCACAAAATTGCATGCAAGGATTAACCTACTCATATTCATACGAAAACACGTGTCAATAAAACATATTAAAGAACATGAACAGAAGATCACGTACACCTTAATTACAAAAGTAATACAGGATGACAAACTAGATCCAGTATAAACTAATTTAATGCATGAATGTGACCTCAACAATATAGAACCAGTAGAAAGTTTAATACCAAAATATTGACATACTAAATCATATCAACAAATCCATGCTGATAAGAAAACACCATTTATATAAACAAGATTCTAACAAAATGATCATGCAATTTATATAACACCTGCACCATCACATACACGGGTATAACAAAATCTATCAAACAAAACCACATAAGACATGCTAATTGAGAACTAAACGAATAAAATCTGAACATGCAAAGATGATATAACAATCACAAAGTTAGTGGCATCAAAATATTATACTCCCGAACACAAAAAATTCACAAAATCAGTTTATGATCTAAATCAATTCATACGAATGAAAATAATCTGTTTTAAGCTTGTAGGAAGTATAGTAAAAGATGGTACCTAAAATCAAGATTATAACAAGAAAAATACCGAAAGAATGTTCGAGTCACGTGAAAACCACGCTCTCCTTAAAACAGATTAGCCCCTTCCGTGTGGTGCTTGAAGGATGAATGGCTTCCGTCTCCCAGGATACAACGAACAAAGGTGGTTTACAAGCACTTAGAAAACCCGCCTTCTACGAACCAAACAAATACCACTCTATCACACAGAAATGAACCTAAAGCTCTAAAGAGTATGCAAGGAAAGACAAATGAACTACTTGGGGATTTTTTGGTGTATCAAACAATCAAGTAAGGGACTCTATTTATAGGAGTAAAAGAAATGTAACTCCCCTAAGCCATAAGTTTGTAACCCCCAAAGCCATTACTTTGTAACCCCCAAAATAACATTATTACATGAGTTACAAAACCAAAGAGGGAGTTACAAAATTAAAAGTGGAGTTACAAATTAAATAATAAAATGTAACAATTTTTATTCAAAAATATTCTAACAATATTTTCCCTTGTCTTTGCATGCATGAGATATACTTATTCTCAAGGCACGTGACAAATAGAGCACAAGTTTACTGTCTATTTGGCTATAAGATCTTTTCTATGTTAGTCTTGAATCATTTTAAATTTTAAACAAGTCAATATAAGAATCTTATTTGATATTCATTTTAGTTTGTATGAGGTAATATTCAAGTAAGTTAAGAAAATGAGATCTAGTTAGTATATTGTGTGTATATCATAACTTGTTCACATTTCTCCTTTACAGATATAAGTGCATGATGTTTGGTTTATTGTACTTTTGTTATCTCCAGGAATGACCTTCTTCTCTTAACAGTTTCTTTTTATTTTGCTTGCTTGTCTTGTAGTACTATTTAACACCCGAAGGATGCAAGCATGGAAAAGCTTGTAGATATAATCACAGTAAAAAGAAAACTGAGAAGGCTTCAGGAATATTATTGCATAAGCCAAATTAGTTGCTTTAAGCCAGATCAATTTTCATTCTGATGTTATCTCAATTTGAGTCACTTTGTTTTGTTTTTTCTCATTTATCGAAGGTTACCTTAGAAAACCATGAGGCCCCTACAACATCAGGATGAAACCCGTATACGCCTCCACCAGTTCCAGTAAGGCTCTAGAATCTGACAAGAAGTCCTCTCAGAAGCAACAACAACATCCTAAACCAAATAAGCAAAACTTCAAGTCTGGCCTTGGGTTTTCCCACCCCAAAACCTCCTCATATCCTCTTAAATGACAAAGGCCTGCCTTTAAGGCAATGTCTTGAAACATTAATTAATCGATGTCTTTTAAGATTTCTTAAACTACTTATAGAGATTAATTATTCCCTGCCTGGTTGCTAAGGGTGGCTGTGATGTGTCTATCAAGATCACCCATATACATATCTATTTACAAATAACTTTTAATTTTACCTTCTTTTTATTCTTGATGATTTAGGACACAGAGGTCTGTGCATTGTATAATTGCTACTGGGTGTGCAAGAGTGGAGCATGATGCAAGTTTGACCATCCTGTACCTCGATCCAGCCAGTTTCAGTTGCTGAATCAAAAGAACCTCAGCATCCCGATGCCCAGACAACCAGAGGCAGATCTAGGGGAGTCAGAGGGGTTCATGGCCCCCCTAAAATTGGAATATATACCATATAGTATGCATGCATTACACAATGTGTTTTTAGGTCAGCTGGCAAAAAGTATGTGTTTTCTTCTTGGAAGACCAGGGATCAGGACTTTCTGCATTAAAAAAAGTATCTAAACTCATCTTTTCAATTAAGAATCATGACGACGTGTTTAAATAATGTAATGCCTGTTTTGGCAAGGTTTGTGCATCATGCATAGGATGCATACATTGAGTCCCATCACAAGAACATAGAAGTATACACCTAAATAGATATGTCTGAGATGAAATGATATCATGGAGGCAGTTTTGAGAACTAGTTATGTTAGGCCGAATACACAATATATAATCAAGTACTATATGAGAGAATAACAAGAACACACGTTTTAGTACTTAAAAACTGTTTGGAATTATTAATTCCTCTCTCAGTGATGTAAAATATCACAGAGAGCTGCTTAGGTTACAATGAATGATATTCGTTCACAATGATTACCCTTCTAGGGTCAACCTAACTGTATTTATAAGATATACAGCTTCGTACAATCGTTAATTGATTCTCCTATAATTAAGCTATACAATTGATATCAATTATGATTGCTACACGTCTTCTAAGTCAACTCAATCTCTTTGACAGCTATCCAATCTTCAAAGATATTGCTTCCATGTTTATCTTGAGTTAATCTTTAATCTCTATTGACCTGTAGACGCTTCCGCTAGACAAAGTTTAACAAACTCTGTTGCGCTTCCGGTCAGCAGTGTTTGCGCTCCCATCTGTCAGCATTTGCGCTTCCATCTGTCAGCGTATACTCAAACTCTGCTGCGACTGCTTTCATTAACAAGTTAAACTCTGTTTCCCTGTAACACTTAAACACTGATATTAAATCACATCAATTATATCTAACAATCTCCCCCAACTTGTTCATTAGTAAAAATGTACAAGTTCACAGTAATTGATGATGTCAAAACAATCTAATATAATCACAGTGTTTAACATTTAAGCAGAGTTTAATCTTGACTTAACAAAATCTACAGAAAATCAGAATTACTTACAAACTCTTTCTACCTAACCTCCTCAAGATCTGGTGTTGTTCTAAGATAGTCAATAAGTAATCTTCTTTCTGCATTTTCCAGCTCTCTCTGCATAACTTGCTTGATTTCTCTCAACTGAGGATCATCATCTCCAGTCTGATAAATTGCAGCTCTTAGAGAGTAGATTTTGTTCTTCCTCATATCATTTCCCAACTTGATGAAATATACCTTTTTAGATTCTAAATTGAAATCCAGAACTGTTACACCAAGATCAGTCTTCAATCTAGCACTATTCTTCTGCATTTCAATCAGTTTTCCTTAATAATTTCTGTACTTAGGCACATAATCTTCAGCAGTCTTCGATCCAGTAAAAACTTTGGCTTTATGCATATATTCTCTTATGGAATTAGCAATGAGTGCTGTTCGTTGATTTCTGACCCTGAATATATACAAAACATACTAAAGTTCTTCAAACAGTTTGAGCTTGATAGCATTTTCATTCACCCTATATACTGTTCCATCTTCCATGAAGTACAACAAGAAGTGAATATCTAAACTCTTCTGATGAACTAGTTGAACTGACTCCAGTTTATCCAGATTCTCTTGAATAATACCAGAACCAGGAGAAATGAGTGATGAGGAATCTCTTGGACTGTTACTGATTCTTAAATCTCTTTTTGAACCCAAACCAGAAGTATTCTTGCCAGGAGGCTTTCCTGAACAAGCTATGCTATGTTGTAAACTACCAATCCCTTCTGTTTGTGCTGAAATTGGAATCTTTGGCCTAGAGAACCCAGGTAAGAGTTTGCTTTGTACTGGTAGAGATTCACTCACAACTTGTATAGCAACAGAGGTTGTGTCTACCTGTTTGCCTTTGTCTTCTTCACCCATTATTCCTTTCAGCTTTAACTTAGCATCAAGAGAAGATTTTCTTATCAATTTTCCTTCTTCTTCTTCTTCTTCTTCTTGAATGCCAACTACATTTTCTTTGATCACAATTCCTTTCTCTACAGGCCTTGAAGCTTTAACAGTTTTCTTTCCTTTCCCAGACTTCAATGCCTTCAAATGTTCTTCTTGTAAGAGCTTCTCTTCAGCATGAACATCTTCAAGTTAGCACCCTCAGCATTTTCTTCACGAAAAATCTTAGCAGCCAGCTCTTCATCTGTTTGTGGATTGTCAGAGAATAACAAATTCTTTTGTCTTGAAGTACTCTGAATATTTGTATTTGCTGCTGAACTTGACCTTGTTGATCTTGTAGACCTTCCAAATTTAGCATCAGACTTTCTTAACCTCTTCTCTGGATTTGTACCTTCATCATCCAGATGATCCCTCTTTGACAGAGTTTGAGACTGCTTGCACTTAGTTCTAGCAATTCTCTCCCCCTTTTTGACATCATCACCATCTGGAACCAGAATAGATGTTATTAACTCGAGAAAGTTGGCGATAGAGTCAACCTTTTTAGTTAGTAGAGTCTGATTTTGTTCAACTTTACTCAATCTCTCAGTGAGAGTCTCCTGTGCCTTAGAAAATTGTTGAAACAGCTTTGACTTTTCTCTATGAGATTTCTCCTCATGAGTAGCAACTTCAGTTCTGAGATCAAGAAGTGCTTTCTGATTCTCATCAAATCTGTTATTTAAAGCCTTAACCTAAATCACTGTTCCTTGTAGACAAGTTAGGATATCAGGATTTGAAATCTTCTGAGAGTTTTCCTTGAGAAAAGTAGCTGCTCTTCCAGTAGGAAAGATGCAGTCTGCTTTGTACCAATCTGCAGTTTGCTTTGCCAGATAATCATTGTCAATTTCTCGTACAGAAGGTCCAGCAAAGTCTGGTTTCTCCCCTATTTTCTGTCCATCAGTTTGAACTTGATCATTGGCAGCTTCAGCACTCACTGATTCAGAAGAATCATTATCAGTTTCTTCATTGAATTCAGCAATAAATTCTTCTTGAACAACTTGATTTTCTTGAGCAACTTGTTCTTGTTGAACCACTTGGTCTTCTAGAGTAATTTGTTCATGATCTGAAGAGACAACTTTTGCAGGTTGATCAATTTCCTCACCATGATCAGAGACTTGATGTGCATCAGAGATTAACTCTGTATGAGATGCAACCTCTGTGTCTTCTAGCACTACAGTAGGCTGATCTGCAACACCAGTATCAGCAGAATTTGTTGCAGCCATGGGTGTTGGAGTAGGTACTTCAACTTTAAAAGAGAATGACATGAAATTTTTATCAAACTCCTCCATTGCAGGTAAATCAGTTCTGTCATCCTTTTCAGTCTGAACCTCAGCAAATACAGGTTCATCAATTCTGAATTCAATTTCTGCTACAGTAGGTTCAGTGATAATCTCTGTCTCAACAGCAGGAATCTCTTTAGAGATATCCTCTGGAGCTTCAACAACTTGCTCTTCATCAGATTCTGCAAGTATCAACTTCCTCCTTTTGGCTTGAAACACTTCAACTACCTCTTCTTCTTTAGTAGATTTGTCATCAACTGATGGTGATGAAGGCCTATTTGCCCTTTTGATGATTCTTCTGGTATAAACAGCTCCAGTAGATGTCTGTTTAGCCTTGGAATGCCTTGTATTATGTGCAGTATGCTTTTGCCTTTTTGGTTTAGATTGTGGTTGAGGTTGAGTAGTAGTGACTCGAGGTTCAGAGATTGTTGAAGGTGATATGATTTCAGGTTGAGTGTGAGTGTGTAATGAATGTTGCGGTTCAGAGTTTAGAGGTGACTGATGAGAAAAGAGTGGTGGTAGAGTATCAGTGTTTGGAGGTGTTGGCTCAGGTTGATGTTCATCTGGATGGTGTGGATCTTGAGGTTGGTTGAGAAAGTTCTGCAGAGCAAGTGGCAGAACAAGAGCAGGTAGGTTCTCTTTACCAGCATCCTTATTAGTCATATCAGAGAAAATTCTCTTATTGACTTTAAAAGGCTGAATCACATCAGCTTCATCAATATCTAACCTAGATACACAAGCAGTGAATGGTAGTTGACAAAATCTAGCAAAGTATACTATAGTAGACTCTGACAGTTTATCACCTAAATTCAATAAGACATAACGACCAAAATCTAAATTACTACCATAGAGTAGAGAATACCCAATTTGCAGACTGTCGATAGGAATGGCATCCCAGTTGGTGACCTTCTTCTGGAATGTTCTTGTGATGCAGTCAAAGAAAAAATTCCATTCCTTTCTGAGATTTGGCCATCTGACACTGCCTAGCTTTGCAAGAGAGTCCATGTAACCAATCTTTGTTAGCATTTCCCGTAGATTTTTTTCAGAAACAACAGCATATGAGGTGTGAGTATCGAAATCCATAGTCTCTCTGATAGTTTGTGGAGTAATTACAAACTCTTGTTCATCATGAGTGAAAATTATGGACGGAGTCCCATTCTCTCCTCCATCCACATACTTTGAGTTCTGCCAGAAAGTGGCAATCTGAGATGCAGATAGAATAGAGGGTTCAGTCAAAGCTTGCCCAATCTCGGAGTCGCGGAGAAAGTTCTGCATAAGATGAAACGCTTCTGGTACTCGTTCATTGTGGAGTGGGGCTGCAAAGTTGTTAGGAACAAATCGAAGACCAAGAGATGTAAAAGGTTTAGTCGCCATTAAATCAAGACAAGAGTAAGAAATGACAGTGAAATTGGTATGTTCAAAAGGTGTTTGTGAAAATGCCCAAGTGAATAACACGAAGTAACTGTGTGATTTAGTAAAGTGAATATGAGTGGATGTGTAGATAAGAGTAAAAATGAATCGTGATACACAAAAGTGATTAGAGTTGTAATTAAAAAAAAAAAACAAAACCCAATCGTTTGTGCATTAAAACACTCAACAGTTCCTTGATTAATGTGTGAGTGGGACACAATAATGGGTGAGTGGGACATGTGTCACGTATTCAGCGGATTAATTAATCACGCGCAGTAAAATAACAATTATCACCACTGTATTCTCTTTCCTATTACCAAGACACTTTAACACAATTACACTCATTAATAGTTGTCAAACACTCTATTTACTCCAAAATTTTCAAATTATCTCAATGAAAATTTACCTTAGAGTACTGAACACCATTCAACAGCGTTTGTCAATTTTCCAACTTTATCACTGAAACCCTTTCAAAAATTGCATAGTTGTGAATATATGTGTGTGTGTATCAGAGGTTACCAAATCAATTTTTAGAGCATCTAATATTTCATAAAATCCATTAAGTAAATCAATAAACACTGAATGCACAATCTCTCATATTAAACACTGATTATTCGATGAAAGCTAAACTCTGTAGTAACTTAAATACAGAAATCTGAATACACCTATTCCCTTTGATGTCCATGATTATCCAAGTAAGCACACAGTCTTTATAGACAAAAAGATCAAGAGATAGATATCAAAGCATCATTCAGTGAGTAACATGCCAGGGATTTGATAAACTCACAAGCTCTCAAGGCACACAAGTGTTTAGGTGAAGTGTTTACACTCAAGTTCAATCAGTGAAAGCAGATGCTACCATATGCTTGATTGTCCACCAAATCTACACTACTTTGAGTACATATATGCACAAATCAAAAAGACTTTATTCAAGGTTGTAATTTGGTAAAATCAAACAGGTGAGAAGTGAGAAAATAATTGAATAAATGGCTAACTGAACAAGTTAATAAAGCAAAGTGTTCAGTTGCACTGTTAGTACATATTTGTACAAGATGATCAGCATATTTTTTTTTATGTATATATATCCACTAAATAAACTTTTCTTTGTAGAGAAACTCTCACATGTTTGCTCTTCAATTTCCAAATGAATATAACTGCTCTTGATATAGCAGAATTTAAAAGAAGCAGTTATTATGGCTCAAAGGGGTTCACTAAGGGTGGATTTTATGACACGTGTCACGTATTCAGCGGATTAATTAATCACGCGCAGTAAAATAACAATTATCACCACTGTATTCTCTTTCCTATTACCAAGACACTTTAACACAATTACACTCATTAATAGTTGTCAAACACTCTATTTACTCCAAAATTTTCAAATTATCTCAATGAAAATTTACCTTAGAGTACTGAACACCATTCAACAGCGTTTGTCAATTTTCCAACTTTATCACTGAAACCCTTTCAAAAATTGCATAGTTGTGAATATATGTGTGTGTGTGTATCAGAGGTTACCAAATCAATTTTTAGAGCATCTAATATTTCATAAAATCCATTAAGTAAATCAATAAACACTGAATGCACAATCTCTCATATTAAACACTGATTATTCGATGAAAGCTAAACTCTGTAGTAACTTAAATACAGAAATCTGAATACACCTATTCCCTTTGATGTCCATGATTATCCAAGTAAGCACACAGTCTTTATAGACAAAAAGATCAAGAGATAGATATCAAAGCATCATTCAGTGAGTAACATGCCAGGGATTTGATAAACTCACAAGCTCTCAAGGCACACAAGTGTTTAGGTGAAGTGTTTACACTCAAGTTCAATCAGTGAAAGCAGATGCTACCATATGCTTGATTGTCCATCAAATCTACACTACTTTGAGTACATATATGCACAAATCAAAAAGACTTTATTCAAGGTTGTAATTTGGTAAAATCAAACAGGTGAGAAGTGAGAAAATAATTGAATAAATGGCTAACTGAACAAGTTAATAAAGCAAAGTGTTCAGTTGCACTGTTAGTACATATTTGTACAAGATGATCAGCATATTTTTTTTTTATGTATATATATCCACTAAATAAACTTTTCTTTGTAGAGAAACTCTCACATGTTTGCTCTTCAATTTCCAAATGAATATAACTGCTCTTGATATAGCAGAATTTAAAAGAAGCAGTTATTATGGCTCAAAGGGGTTCACTAAGGGTGGATTTTATGACACGTGTCACGTATTCAGCGGATTAATTAATCACGCGCAGTAAAATAACAATTATCACCACTGTATTCTCTTTCCTATTACCAAGACACTTTAACACAATTACACTCATTAATAGTTGTCAAACACTCTATTTACTCCAAAATTTTCAAATTATCTCAATGAAAATTTACCTTAGAGTACTGAACACCATTCAACAGCGTTTGTCAATTTTCCAACTTTATCACTGAAACCCTTTCAAAAATTTCATAGTTGTGAATATATGTGTGTGTGTATCAGAGGTTACCAAATCAATTTTTAGAGCATCTAATATTTCATAAAATCCATTAAGTAAATCAATAAACACTGAATGCACAATCTCTCATATTAAACACTGATTATTCGATGAAAGCTAAACTCTGTAGTAACTTAAATACAGAAATCTGAATACACCTATTCCCTTTGATGTCCATGATTATCCAAGTAAGCACACAGTCTTTATAGACAAAAAGATCAAGAGATAGATATCAAAGCATCATTCAGTGAGTAACATGCCAGGGATTTGATAAACTCACAAGCTCTCAAGGCACACAAGTGTTTAGGTGAAGTGTTTACACTCAAGTTCAATCAGTGAAAGCAGATGCTACCATATGCTTGATTGTCCACCAAATCTACACTACTTTGAGTACATATATGCACAAATCAAAAAGACTTTATTCAAGGTTGTAATTTGGTAAAATCAAACAGGTGAGAAGTGAGAAAATAATTGAATAAATGGCTAACTGAACAAGTTAATAAAGCAAAGTGTTCAGTTGCACTGTTAGTACATATTTGTACAAGATGATCAGCATATTTTTTTTTATGTATATATATCCACTAAATAAGCTTTTCTTTGTAGAGAAACTCTCACATGTTTGCTCTTCAATTTCCAAATGAATATAACTGCTCTTGATATAGCAGAATTTAAAAGAAGCAGTTATTATGGCTCAAAGGGGTTCACTAAGGGTGGATTTTATGAACAGTGTTTGGAGAAATATGGTAAATCCTAGTGCCTTTATCATTTTCATGCACACACATATCATGCAGTCTCAAAATGGTTTAAAACAAGTTCTAGAGCAACATACTCACTGATGAACATCACACAACAATAAAATTTGATTGATATAAAATGTATCAATCAATTATTTGGCTCAAATTCTCACAGGGTGCAGACATGAATTGGTACTCACCAAAATAAACAATGACACATCTCAAGTTTTATAATTTTCACAAGTACAAACAAGGAATCATCAAGAACCATGTATTTGTCTTGGGAACAGAGTGTCACTGATCAGAGTTTAGAGTTCATCAATATCCGAAGTTATTTATGATAGGCAATGCACATAGTATTTACAGACTCAGAGTTTAGGACCAAATAAACTAAGAGATGTTATAAATATGAAACAGTATCATGTTGTGTTAACTTACTGCACAAGTTCTGATTAGATCACAGTGACTCAGAAAGAGTCATGATGTAATTACTGAGAATAATGCTTCATACATATTTCTTCATTGGTGTTTTCATCCAGACAATAATCAATTCAGAATTCATAGAGTTTATCAAACATATTAACAGTGTATGACATACAGACATGCTGACTGAGTTTAACAGTGTTTAAACAGAAACATGTTAACAGAATATGCATACCAGAGTTTAATCAACAAAGTTCACATAGCACTTAACAATTCACATAAATATGAGCAACACATTACACAAGTAAAATTGTAAGTCTAACCAACATCTCTTAGTCAAAACCAGATATCATTCCTAGTTCATTGACCAGTCTTGTAAATGTAACTTCATTCAATGGCTTGGTGAAGACATCTGCAAGTTGCTGTTCAGTAGATACAAAGTGAAGCTCAATGTTACCTTCCTCTACATGCTCTCTGATAAAGTGATATCTTATGTTGATGTGCTTGGTCATTGAGTGTTGTACTGGATTACCTGTCATAGCAATAGCACTTTGATTATCACAAAAAATAGGTATTTTGCTATACCTCAATCCATAATCCAGCAGTTGATTCTTCATCCATAGAATCTGCGCACAACAGCTACCAGCAGCAATATACTCTGCTTCAGCTGTAGATGTGGATATTGATTTCTGTTTCTTGCTGTACCAAGAAACAAGTCTGTCACCAAGAAATTGACAACTTCCACTGGTGCTTTTTCTGTCAATCTTACAGCCTGCAAAGTCTGCATCAGAGTAGCCAAGTAGGTTGAAATTTGATTCTCTTGGATACCACAGCCCTAAAGTTATAGTGCCCTTGAGATACTTAAAAATCCTCTTTACAGCTGTTAGATGTGGTTCTCTTGGATCTGCCTGAAATCTTGCACACAGACATGTTGCATACATGATATCAGGTCTACTTGCTGTTAAATAGAGAAGAGAGCCAATCATTCCTCTGTAGCTTGTCATATCTACTGGTGACCCTGTATCTTTGTCCAATTTAGTTGCAGTTGCCATGGGAGTTGTTGCAGATGAGCAGTCAAGCATGCCAAATTTCTTGAGAAGATTTCTGGTATATTTTGCTTGATTGATAAAGATACCATCATCTGTTTGCTTCACCTGTAAGCCTAGAAAATAACTAAGCTCTCCCATCATGCTCATTTGATACCTGGACTACATGAGCTTGGCAAACTTCTTACAGAGTTTATCATTAGTAGATCCAAAAATAATGTCATCAACATATATTTGAACTAAAAGCAAGTCACATCCTGATTTGAAATAAAACAGAGTTTTATCAATTGTACCTCTGTTGAACCCACTTTCTAAGAGAAATTGAGCCAGAGTTTCATACCATGCTCTTGGTGCCTGCTTAAGTCCATAGAGTGCCTTGTCTAACCTGTAGACATGGTCTGGATATTTTGGATCTACAAAACCAGGTGGTTGTTCAACAAACACTTCTTCTTCAAGTTTTCCATTCAGAAAAGCACTTTTCACATCCATCTGAAAAACCTTGAATTTCTTGTGAGAAGCATAAGCAAGAAACATCCTTATTGCCTCCAACCTTGCAACTGGAGCAAAAGTTTCATCATAATCTATCCCCTCTTGCTATGTGTTATGGGAGGATTTTAGCACAACTACGTGGAGGCCGTTGCTGGAATAGCGCCGTAAAATATGGAATCGTCCAACTGCCCAGAAAGGCTCACAGTCGGAGATTTATGGCTAGCCGCCCGGGAAGGCTCACGGCTAGGAGTTACCGAAGAACACGGGAAGGTGTTTTGGTGATGATTGGGGCTGAATCTACGGGAATTAGAGCTCAAGGACCGAATGTTGGCCTGCCAAGAACCCTAATTATGAGAGTGAACGTGCACCGGAGTATACATGCTCTTAGTATCAACGTGCGTTTCGAGAAGAGACCCCGTAAACTGCCTACATACCACTATTTATAGTGGATCAAGCCCGTATGTAGTTCTTGATTGATATGTTCGGTTGTTTGTGATGAGTTATCTCGTATCTGATGAGATAATGATTGATATTTTTGTTTATTAACTGATTGTGATGTGTTTATCAGGTTTCCAAGCCGTACTAGGACTGTTGGAAGCCTATCTCATGATGTTTATCTCAAGAATGAAGGATTTATCATGTATATATGATGTATATCCTTGAATAACTGAATAATTATCCGTTTAGAGGTGTATTTCAGCTGTAGAGACGTGCTCCTAAAAAGTAGGAAGTGTGCCTTATCTGAATTGGCAGCCTAATCAGGCTTCCGGCGGAAGCTGGGGGTACCGCCCGGTAGCCTGGCTCCGGTACCCCCCCGGTAACCTGAATCCGATAGCCCAAGTATGAAAGCCATACTGGAAGCCTTATCTGATGGCTGTCCTAGTCTGAATATGTGTTTCTGCCAGGCTTCCGGGGAAGCTGGGGGTTCCGGCGGTAGCCCCTCCGGTAACCCCTCCGGCAGCCCCTCTGGTAGGCTATTTTGGGAAGCCTGCTTTCCAGGAGCCTTGTCATCTGGGAGCTCTATTATCCGGGATCCCTCTCACCAGTTTTCATGGGTTACCACGGGTACCCTGGAAGCCCTCTGAGACATCCTCTTTCCTTGTGGATTGGACCCAAAACTCATCATGGGCCTAAATCTGATCCATGCAAGATTTTGGTCACAACAATTACCCCCCGGTTCCTTGAAGCATAAGTGCAAGAGGAACCAGAACAAGGTAAGGTCCAATCCTTTCTTATTATTCTCTCAGAGAAGTACACATTTTCCACATCGTGTTCCCAAGCTTACATGAGCTAACTCGGCGTAAGAAACAGGAAACACTCTGCTTATGCATACGTATTTCAATGTGAGTTCTCAAATCAAAGATATCTTCTTTTCACTTCATATCATTCGTGGTACTCCGGTTGGCACATATCATGGGGCTACCGGCTTCTGGAATTTCTTTTTTAGAATCATGACTTTATGCTCTGATATGCTTCCTTTATCTACCAAATTGGCCTCCATGTAAGAATCTCTTGATGTCCTGAAGCTCTTTCGGTTGTAAGATGCCTCAAGCGTCCGAAACCTGGGCTACCAAGACAACTAGAAAAAGAGATAAGTAACGAGGGCTAAGTAGCCCTTAAAGATAATACACAAGATCACACATATTTGATGCATAAAGGAAAGTATGAATATGTTAGTGCAAATGATTTTGTAAAAAAGGTATGTTGCCGCTTCCCCAATCAAGTAGGACCTTGGCGAACACACTTTTCCAGGCATTGTGCAACAATTTTCAGATGTTTCCATTATTCCAACGCATTGGATCCCCAAAGAAATTGTTGAGTATTTTGAGGACTTCTCCTATAATGAGTATTTTGAGGACTTCTCCTATAAGTTGTAAGTGATTTGTACTCGCATGAATTTTCAGGAGGCAACACATAATCTCATATGCGCGCTTATGTCATTAATAATCTTGTATGCGTGTCTCAAGGGGAACTAATGGAAGGTCGTGGAGACACCTTCAATTGCTGCCATGTCTTTCCAAGTGGTAACATGTGGGGCATATAGCGTGCCTAGGTACCTACTCGACAGTTTCAGCTAGCAATTTCGAAAAAATGTTTATAAAAACACATGCATTTTGTAAATCATGATGATTTTCATGTATTGGTTCAGGTATAATTCAGATCATGTAGGCATATTCATATGTTTATGAATTTATGCAAGGCAAAACAATGGTCTTTTCGACAGAACATGCATCTCAGCAAAGTTTTCAGATGAATGTTGAAAAATCTTCTTTATAAGTGTGTAAACATGCATGATAGTGAATATGCAAAGGCAGTAGAGTAGAACTTATCTTTGTTCTTATCGTGTCAATCCGGGTTTGGGTTTCCGTTGTTGAACGTAGTGGGTGGAAGCCCCTTGTTTCATGTGAACTTCCGATGGGAACCCCTTTTCCTCTCTGTGGTAGGGTGCTGGGGAACCGAGTTACCCCCCGAGCCCTTAGATCTCTTTCTCATGTAATATGTCAGCCTATTCCAGCTTTAATCTTATTTTTGTGAAGTCAAGAAGTTGTTGGCTGTAGCTGATCATCAATGAACCTGCAAGCTGTTTGACAGAAGATGCAGAATGGAAGCAACAAGCTGGAAGCTATTAGTTAGAAGCTGTTAGCTATAAGCTTCAAGTAAGTATCAAAGAACCTGTATACCATTAGTTGTAGATTAAAATCAAAGAAATAACAAGGAAACTTGTTAGCCATAGGTAAACATCATGGAACCCGGAAGCCATTTGCTTCAGGTGAATAGCAATCATCCTGCAAACTATTAATTGCATATAAATAATATGTAAACAATCAGCAATAGGTATATAGCATGAAACCTATTAGTAGTAGCAGTAGCTAGGTAAACAGTAAGGAACCTGCAAGCTGTTAGGTGAATAATATTAACCTTGCATGATATCCATTGCAGGTGAGCAATAAAGATATAGGCTAGCCATTAGCTACATGTAAACATTCAAGGAATCTATTAACCTCAAACATTACTTATCTCACAATATATTTTCTAGTGCATGCCTGATGTTCATCTCATGTATCCTAAATGAGTGACGACATATGTATTGCTTAGGCAGTATCTAGACATGTTAATAACATATTTGAATTTTAGTAGGCAAGAGTCATTTAGCATCATGCAGATATTCATGTGGTAGAGTCACATAGGATGAATATTGAAAGATATCTCGTAGGTCTTGCTAATCATCTTGACTTAATACCCTTAGCATATCGAATTCTCCTATTCATGCAAGGATTTCAATGAATTCGGCATATCAAAAAGTTATAATCTTAAGCCTAAGGGATAATCATTTCACGTACTTATCATAGAGTGCAATTTCATGCAATTAAAGAGGGTTTAGTTTCTCACATACCTTTGTAATTTGGTTATGACGTGTGTATTTAGACGCATCATAAATATTACCTTGTCTCCCTCATAGGAGTAGCGAAGGAGCTTCCAACTTTGAAACCTTCAATTGTTTCAATGGTAACCCGTAATGACTGTTCATATGCAATGTGGGTGACTGGAACCCTGACCTTCGAGATTGCAGTATTCATCTAAGAGCTTCCACCGTGACATCTCGTCTTGGTAGCCCCGCCTTGGGATACCCATCCTGGATGCTTCATCTTGGAAACCCCATCCTGGGATCCTCACTCTAAATGTTTTATTCTGGAAGCCCCATCCTAGGGTCCCCATCTTGGATGTTTCGTTCTTGAAGCTCCATCATGAATGCCCTAGGTTCAGCAGAACCTTCATCCTGGAAGCGCTTTTGGTTCAGGAACCTTGTCTGGTGTAGAAAGTGTTAGATCTTCCATCTTGGAACCCCAATATTCAGGAACCATTTTTGGAGTAGGAATCTGCTCATCTTCTAAAATCTGCTCAGCTTTGAAAGCTGATCCTGCAAAACTTTGTAAACTCTACCAACAGGAACATTAAAATTTAATCATTAGGTTGGTTGGTTTATAAACTAATTGTTATCTAGTTTTATGAATGTATGCATATTGCATTTGATAGGGTCATCTTATTATTAGCCTTAGACATATGTTAATAGCATCTATATCCATTACTAGGTAACCTCTTTCTATCACTTAACGTTTAAAGTGCATGGGTTACTATCTAGCGCATAAGCAACTTAGTAAAATCTGTTTAGGCATTAGGCCTACCATTCAAATTCTAGTATGTTTAAGCAGTTATATTCAGGCTAAGGCATTCTAGCTAAGCCTAAATCTGATTATTAGGGGCTAACCATTTACTTAGTGTCGTAGTGAATGCTTTCCTAAGTAAGCGAGGTGTTCGAAGTTTGATAGGATTGTGTACTATGAAGAGAATACTGCTCTACAAGTAAAAATGATAATCAAGTTAAGCTTCCATACAGGAGGTAACCTTTGCAAGTCAATAAAGGGGATCATAGATCTACATATAAATGCTTAATCACTTTTCTTTTATAGCCATAAGGTATGCATATGAATTCTTTAACTAAACATTAGTGGATAAGCTAATTCTTTTAATAGCAAGCTTGGAAGAGTAATAGAGTGTATGAGCATTACCATAATTCAAAGGAGTAAGTTTAGTCTTCACATACCCGTATAGGTTGCTCAAAAGCGTATGGGGTTGCATGTACCTTATCCCTTGAGGTTGCAACTTCCGTCTTAGGGGCTTCCGTTGCGGGAGCTTGTCACCCGGAAGCCTGACTTTGGGAGCCCCATCTGGGAGCCCTGCTTGTGGAAGCCTAGCACCGGCAGCCCAACCTGGAAACGTTTGTTCTGGGGCCCTATCCTCAGTCCGCGTGGTTGCCACCCTGGGTGTGGGGGTACCGTCCGGTAACCCTATAGGTCCTGGAAGCCCGCAGTATGGAAACCTGGCTCTGGGAGCCTTACTGGCGGTAACCCATTACTCATAGCCTGGGTGCCGGAAGCTCGACCTGGGAGCCTTCATTCCGGGAGCCCCAATTATTTTATGAAATCGAGTGTGATAATGCCATGTAAGCCATTCCTGCAAGGCTACATTAGTAAAATCTTTGATAATCCATACGAGTTAACTCTTGTAACCACGTAGGTTAGTGATTGAAAGATCGATGTATGCCAATCACGATTCCATACATGATTAATAACAAAGGAAGCCATGTATGGTAATCAGGGTTCCATACATGACTAAAAAGGAAGGGATCCAGGTGTGCCGATCAGGGTACCACACAAGCCCGAAAAATTAAGGGATCCATGTATGCCGATCAGGGTTCCATACATGCCCAAATAACCAAGTTGAAGGAAAATACGGATGAGCGGAAGCGTGAAATAACATTTTATTTCATAAAATCCATATATCGCACATATAGAAAATTGTAAAAATGATATGGAATCGAAATCATACCTTGAAAAATCGAAGCTTCGAATCGAGATGATCGTTAGCAGTAGCTTCTCAGAGTGTGAAGCTCTCTACCGGTATCCACCAAGATTAATTTCTTCGATGAAGCTTTTTATAAAGCTTGAAGCTTTATAAAAATGGAGGTTTCTTTTCTTTTTGAGAGAGAGAGAGAGAGAGATGAAGAAGAAAAAGAGGCAACTAGGTTTTTCACAAAAACCAAAAGTGTGTCAAACTCTTCTCATCTCATTCTATTTATAGGGCTCAAGTAGGGTTTTTCATAATTAATATATCATTATATATTAATATATAAATCCTACACTTTGTCTTATAAAATGTTAAATAATAATTAAAACAATTTTAATCATTTATTAAAACAACTTGCTCTCTCAAAATACCTTCATCAATAAATTAATCTTTTTATGGTGTGACCCTGTAGGTTCAATATTAAGCCGGTAGTAGAAATAAATAATAATAAACTTTTTATTTATTATTTATATGAATTCTAAAATTCATTAAATATAATTAACTGATTAATTATATTTATTCTACATCGTGAGTGATGCTTCTCAACATATCGCGACTATCCGGATAATATGAATTCACTGCTTAGAATACGAAGAACCTGTCAGTGACTAGTTACAGTACAATCAATTCCTTCTACCCTACAATATCCCGATTAAATACAAGGCACGGAACTCGTGTCAAGCCTATCAGATTTAATCATATGATTTCTTATTCATAATGCAAAGTTCATATTAATGTAAATTAGAAACTCCTTTCTAATTTCATTCACTCTGGCCAG
Source organism: Kitagawia praeruptora (assembly GCA_037693485.1). Classification (NCBI taxonomy): domain Eukaryota; kingdom Viridiplantae; phylum Streptophyta; class Magnoliopsida; order Apiales; family Apiaceae; genus Kitagawia; species Kitagawia praeruptora. The sequence continues at coordinate 22,263,359 of CM075350.1, read as the reverse complement.
AGATTCCAGAACTCGCATACTAAGAATAACATAGGATATTCACTCCCTATACTGGAAGGGGTAGATCCTCTATTGACGTTAACTATCTCCATACACAAATCCCTATGCCCAGAATAGACCTAATGTATGTCCTTGAGACTAAGGACTAAACCAAAGCACAGTTCATTATATACAAGATAACTTTAACGATCTCAAGTCTAAGGACACTTGTACAACTATCACTCAGTGAACAACTATCGACACGTGAGTAAACTCCATTAGTTGTTCAACTTATCGAGTCATGTTCAGTGAACTTATTCCCTAATAAGCACCTACATACTAGCTATAGCGTCACCACACAAATGCCTATGAGAACAGACATCCTCCTCAAAGGAGCAAGCATAGTATGTACCAATCTTTGCGGATTCACTAACTTCCGATTAGTTATCCTATGATCAGGAACTGTTTAAGTCTAGAGTTATCATCTTCTAGATCTCACTATTATAATCTCATTATAATTCTAGAAGCTTTACTTTAAACCATGGAATATCTTATTTAAAACAGTTTAAATAGATAAAGCCCGTAATAAAACCAAAACAAGTATTTTATTAATATTAATGAAATCAAATAAGAATACAAGAAAGTTCTTCCTAACTCATCATACATGATTGGATTTAGGACAAACACTTTCAATCTCCCACTTGTACTAAAGCCAATTACCCTGGTATCTAATACCCATCTTCTCTTTATGACGATCAAAGTGAATCTGAGACAATGACTTTGTGAGTGGGTCTGCTACGTTGTTATGTGTGTCAACTCTCTCAACCTTGACATCTCCTCTTTCAATGATTTCCCTAATCAAATGAAAGCGCCGCAAAACATGTTTGGAATTTTTATGAGACCTAGGTTCCTTGGCTTGTGCTATTGCTGCGTTGTTATCACAATACAACACAATAGGCTCTTCAATGCTAGGAACAACTCCCAACTCAGAAACAAATTTCCTCATCCAAACGGCTTCTTTTGCAGCCTCACTTGCAGCTATATACTCTGCTTCCGCTGTGGAGTCAGCCGTTGTAGACTGTTTGGAACTCTTCCAACTAATCGCACCACCATTAAGAGTAAACACGTACCCTGACATGGATTTGCTATCATCACTTTCTGATTGAAAACTAGAGTCAGTATAACCCTCTATTTTCAACTCAGATCCACCAAAAACAAGAAAAATATCCTTAGTCCTTCGCAAGTACTTAAGGATGTTCTTCACTGCTTTCCAGTGGTCTTCACCTGGATCAGACTGATATCTGCTCGTCACACTAATTGAATAAGCAACATCAGGCCTAGTACATAACATTGCGTACATGATAGATCCTATTGCTGAAGCATAAGGAATCTTACTCATACGCTCTCTTTCCTCAGGTGTCTTAGGACACATCTTCTCGGAAAGGGATACTCCATGGCTCATCGGTATGAGACCTCTCTTGGAGTTTTCCATGCTAAACCTTTTAAGCACTTTCTCGATGTATGTACTCTGGGTAAGACCTATCATTCTTCTAGATCTATCTCTATAGATCTTCATACCGAGAATGTAGGATGCTTCACCCAAGTCCTTCATAGTGAAGTTCTTCGATAGCCAAACTTTGACTGATTGCAGCATCGGTATATCATTTCCTATAAGAAGTATGTCATCCACATACAATACAAGAAATGTTACCGCGCTCCCACTAACCTTCTTGTAGACACATGGTTCATCTATGTTTTTGATAAAACCAAACTCTTTGATTGTCTCATCAAAACGGATGTTCCATCTACGAGAAGCTTGCCTTAACCCATATATGGTTCGTAGCAACTTACACACTAGGTGTTCATTCCCTTTGGAAACAAAACCCTCTGGCTGTGTCATATACACTTCCTCTTCAAGTTTCCCATTGAGGAAGGCCGTTTTCACGTCCATTTGCCAGATCTCATAGTCGTAGTAAGCAGCAATCGCAAGCAAAATCCGAATTGATTTAAACAGGGCTACAGGCGAAAAAGTTTCATCAAAGTCAATCCCTTGCCTTTGTCTGAATCCTTTTGCCACGAGCCTGGCCTTATAGGTCTCCACCTGGCCATCTGCTCCAATCTTTCTTTTGTATACCCATTTGCACTCAATAGGCTTCACATCCTCTGGTGCTTCAACCAAAGTCCATACTTCGTTGGTATACATAGAATCCATTTCGGATTTCATGGCACTCTGCCATTTCTCTGAGTCAACACTACTCATAGCCTCATTATAGGTCATAGGGTCATCATCATCAATGATTGACAACTCATTGTCATTCTCAATGACAAGGCCATAATACCTCTCAGGTTGGCGAGACACTCTCTCTGACCTACGAATGGGTTGTACCACAGAAGGTTGTTCAGTCTGAATAGGTGTTTCCTCTTGAACCGTAGTAGTTTGTGTTTCTTGAACTTCATTAAGTTCTATTTTGCTCCCACTGTTTCCTTCAAGGATAAACTGTTTTTCCAAGAAGGTAGCATGTCTGGAGACAAAAACCCTATGATCGGTGTAGAAGTAATACCCTAAAGTCTCTTTAGGATATCCCACAAAACTACATTTTACGGATCGAGATTCCAGCTTATCAGGGTCAACTTTCTTGACATAAGCCGGACATCCCCAAATCTTAACGTGTTTAAGACTCGGTTTCCTTTCTTTCCATATCTCATATGGGGTTTGAGGAACAGATTTGGAAGGCACCTTATTCAGTAAATATGCTGAGGTTTCCAATGCATAACCCCAAAGGAATACTGGAAGATTTGCATAGCTCATCATGGACCGAACCATGTCTAACAAAGTTCGATTTCTCCTTTCCGATACTCCATTCAACTGTGGAGTATATGGAGGAGTCCACTGAGAGACTATACCATTTTCTTTGAGATAATCTAGAAACTCTCCATTCAAGTATTCACCACCTCGATCTGATCGAAGGGTTTTAATACTATGTTTGGTTTGTTTCTCCACTTCATTCTTATATTCTTTGAACTTTTCAAAGGCTTCAGACTTGTGTTTCATCAAATACACATATCCGAATCTAGATCGATCATCTGTGAAAGTAATGAAGTACGAAAATCCACCCATGGCTTGCGTAGACATCGGTCCACATACATCTGTGTGTACCAATCCTAGCAAATCTGCAGCCCTCTCTCCATGTCCACTAAATGGAGATTTGGTCATTTTACCCAATAGACAAGACTCGCATGTAGGATATGATTCAAAATCAAAGGGGTCAAGTAACCCTTCCTTATGCAATGTCCGTAGTCTATTTTCACTTATATGACCAAGTCTGCAGTGCCACAAATAGGTAAGATTTTCATCATCCCTTTTCCTTTTATTAGTGTGTTCAATTTGTAGTAAATTATGCTCTACGTCACATACATACAGACCATTATTTAAAGTACCACTACCATAAAGAACGTTATCTCTACGAATTGAACATTTATTATTCTGAATAACAAACGAAAATCCAGCCAAGTCTAACATGGGAATAGAAATAATATTCCTCACAATCGAGGGAACAAAATAACAATTATTTAAAACGATAGTCTTGCCCGTAGGCATATGTAAATCAAATGATCCTACAGCTTCAGCAGCAACTCTTGCTCCATTTCCCATCCGTAGAATCACCTCCTCTTCCTCAAGAGTCCTACTTCTCCTTAGTCCCTGCAACGAATTGCAAATGTGAGAACCACAGGCGGTATCTAATACCCAAGTAGAAATTTGATTTAGTGACATATTCACTTCAATCATGAACATACCTGAACCAGAAGCGGCAGTCTCACTACCCTTCTTCTTCTTCAATTCTGCAAGGTAAACCTTGCAGTTCCTCTTCCAGTGTCCCACCTTGTTACAGTGGAAGCAAACAGCTTTGCTCTTGGGGTCTTCAGCTTTTGGTGGAACCGGCTTTTTCTCACCTACTTTCTTCTTCTTGGGAGGGTTCTTCTTCCTTTTCTTAGGATTGGAACCTTCACCAATTAGAAGAACAGAACTCTTCTTAGAGGGAAAATTCGATTCCGCAGTCTTCAACATGTTGTGGAGTTCAGCCAGGCTGACGTCCAGCTTATTCATGTGAAAGTTCACAACAAACTGCGAAAACGAATCTGGGAGCGATTGCAAGACCAAGTCTTGGTTTAGCTCACCATCCATGACAAAACCAAGTTGTCCAAGACGTTCAATCAAATTGATCATCTTAAGAACATGGTCATTCACAGATGTTCCCTCAGACATCCTACAGCGGAACAGCTCCTTCGATATCTCATATCGAGCTGTCCTCCCTGCCACATCATACAACTCTTGTAGATGCGTTAGGATAGTGTGAGCATCCATAAGCTCATGCTGCTTCTGTAGCTCAACGTTCATGGAAGCTAGCATGATACATTGAGCAACATTAGCATCATCTATCCACTTACGATACACAACATGTTCATCATTATGTGCATCGTCAGCAGGTTCAGCAGGCTTAGGTGAGTCAAGCACATATTCCAGCTTCTCAACCCTGAGAACAATTCTCAAGTTTCGAAGCCAGTCAGCAAAATTCGGACCAGTCAATTTGTGAGCATCTAGTATGCTCCGGAGTGATAGTGCAGAAGACATAATGTATATAGTAAATCTGTAAATGATAAACACATAACAACACTTAGCAAATATTCAATTTCATTCAAAACACTATATGAATCGGGTCTTTATTCATAAGTGGCTCCCACTAGTTTATCTAATTTATACAACCCCCTAAGTGAAAAATTAAGCATTCATAATGCTAGTGGGAATAGGGATCCTACATTCCATCACACAACCTCGGCTGTAGCACGAAACGCCATGTAATGTTCAGTAGGCAGACAACTCTTGTCAATTACATCTCATGTTATTCCCTAATAAAACTTTAGCCTCTTGAATAATTGAGTCACGGCTGTAGCACGACAAACTCAATATTCTAAGTCAAGTCTAACCCAACATTCCGTACAATTAAATCAGTCTCCAACGGCCCACGGCTGTAGCACGTAACGACCATTAGATTCTAATTTATTATACACATCTCTATGTAATAGACAAGTATTTCTTATTCCGAAATCAAAGCCCTCGGCTGTAGCACGAAACGACAACGATTTAAAAATAAGAACTACTTTCTACCATGTTGGAAGGCTATGACCGACACAAGCCCGTTGTGTCATTGGCCAATTACTACTTGATATTATTTAATTTTAGAGGGATTATATTATGTTACAATCATAATCATATTATAAAGAGATTCTTCCTTTTAAATTAAATATTTCAAATCAATAATCGATAATTGGATGATTCCCAGATCGGGGGGAGCATTGTCAAGAGGCGTCACTTAATACCCCTTTCTTACAGATCGAAATCCGCTTTTGACAGAATCATCCTTTCTCTCAATATTGAAAATTCATATTTAATTACGTGTTTCACAAACACAAGAATCTCATGATTGTAATCATAATATTATTATTAAGGCAAGAAACGATTCCTATTCTAGATTTTCTAGAGCACGCCTTATATTGATTTAAGTTCACCTAAATCTATCATCGCATGGTAAACATAGGCATATATCTCATATATAAAAATAAATAAACAAGTAAGCATGCAAGAAATATCATGTCACACAATGATATATTGATGTATGGATTTATTATAGCATTTAAAAGCAATTAAAACAATTAATACATGCTTTAAAACACTTCCGGGAATATAAAAAATTCAAAACTTTTATATAAAAAATATTTGACCACTCCATTAGATCCGTCTCGGAAAAACGAATCCAACGATATATTGCACACCCAAAACGGAGTTACGAAACTCCCAGAAAATCAAATTTAATGTGGACAGAAGATTGTAACGCATTTCATCAATGCGTCACAGACTGTAACGCATTTCTTAAATGCGCTACAGCCTGTAACGCATGTCTTAAATGCGCCACAAGCCCTGTCACGCAATTCTGAAATGCGTGACACCCCTTCCGCCGGTTGCACACCACGCGCCTGCAGCAGCTTCAACAGTTTTTTTTTTTTTTTTTTTTTTTTATTATTAAATCAGACTGACAGCCGACCGTTACTTGTCAGGAGGATGGCAACAAAACAAAACTGATGCATTCAACTCCTTTTACTAATAATAACTTTTATTATTAATATCCTAATTTTAATATTAATAAATTAATTAACAATTAATTAATTAATTAATTAAAAATTACAGGAATATCATTTCTCAAATCAGGCAGTAGCAAAAATTACCAGGAAGCTATGGGGTCCTTGTGCAGAATTTTAATTCATATATTTCACATGCATGATTATTATATGAATTTTAATCAAAACAATTTTTAAAAATTCATAACAAATAATCTACACATCACAAAATTATGAAAAAAAATACCTAGATGATCTACAACACTTGTAGAACCCAGATCAATGGTCAAAATCTCATGCAAATAATATTTTGAATTAATTCATAATTAAATCTAAATAATCTTGCATAAATCATAATAAATCCATACATGCATCAAAAAATCTAAAATTTTTACATGATTCTCTATATGCAACAACCTAGCTCTGATACCATTGAAGGAAAATACGGATGAGCGGAAGCGTGAAATAACATTTTATTTCATAAAATCCATATATCGCACATATAGAAAATTGTAAAAATGATATGGAATCGAAATCATACCTTGAAAAATCGAAGCTTCGAATCGAGATGATCGTTAGCAGTAGCTTCTCAGAGTGTGAAGCTCTCTACCGGTATCCACCAAGATTAATTTCTTCGATGAAGCTTTTTATAAAGCTTGAAGCTTTATAAAAATGGAGGTTTCTTTTCTTTTTGAGAGAGAGAGAGAGAGAGATGAAGAAGAAAAAGAGGCAACTAGGTTTTTCACAAAAACCAAAAGTGTGTCAAACTCTTCTCATCTCATTCTATTTATAGGGCTCAAGTAGGGTTTTTCATAATTAATATATCATTATATATTAATATATAAATCCTACACTTTGTCTTATAAAATGTTAAATAATAATTAAAACAATTTTAATCATTTATTAAAACAACTTGCTCTCTCAAAATACCTTCATCAATAAATTAATCTTTTTATGGTGTGACCCTGTAGGTTCAATATTAAGCCGGTAGTAGAAATAAATAATAATAAACTTTTTATTTATTATTTATATGAATTCTAAAATTCATTAAATATAATTAACTGATTAATTATATTTATTCTACATCGTGAGTGATGCTTCTCAACATATCGCGACTATCCGGATAATATGAATTCACTGCTTAGAATACGAAGAACCTGTCAGTGACTAGTTACAGTACAATCAATTCCTTCTACCCTACAATATCCCGATTAAATACAAGGCACGGAACTCGTGTCAAGCCTATCAGATTTAATCATATGATTTCTTATTCATAATGCAAAGTTCATATTAATGTAAATTAGAAACTCCTTTCTAATTTCATTCACTCTGGCCAGAGATTCCAGAACTCGCATACTAAGAATAACATAGGATATTCACTCCCTATACTGGAAGGGGTAGATCCTCTATTGACGTTAACTATCTCCATACACAAATCCCTATGCCCAGAATAGACCTAATGTATGTCCTTGAGACTAAGGACTAAACCAAAGCACAGTTCATTATATACAAGATAACTTTAACGATCTCAAGTCTAAGGACACTTGTACAACTATCACTCAGTGAACAACTATCGACACGTGAGTAAACTCCATTAGTTGTTCAACTTATCGAGTCATGTTCAGTGAACTTATTCCCTAATAAGCACCTACATACTAGCTATAGCGTCACCACACAAATGCCTATGAGAACAGACATCCTCCTCAAAGGAGCAAGCATAGTATGTACCAATCTTTGCGGATTCACTAACTTCCGATTAGTTATCCTATGATCAGGAACTGTTTAAGTCTAGAGTTATCATCTTCTAGATCTCACTATTATAATCTCATTATAATTCTAGAAGCTTTACTTTAAACCATGGAATATCTTATTTAAAACAGTTTAAATAGATAAAGCCCGTAATAAAACCAAAACAAGTATTTTATTAATATTAATGAAATCAAATAAGAATACAAGAAAGTTCTTCCTAACTCATCATACATGATTGGATTTAGGACAAACACTTTCACAAGTATGCCATGTGAACCAGTCAAGGTTCCACACATGTCTGCTAATTAATAGAGGGATCCATGTGTGCCAATCAGGGTTCCACACAAGCCCAAATAATGAAGGGGAACCATGTATGCCGAACAGGGTTCCATACAAGCCCTGGTAACCAAGTAAGACATGTGAACCACTCAAGGTTCCGTACATGTCTGGTATTGAAGGGATCCAGGTGTGCCGATCAGGGTACCACACCATCCCAGGTAATGAGGGGAACCATGTATGCCGAACAAGGTTCCATACATGCCTTAGTAACCAAGTAAGCCATGTGAACCACTCAAGGTTCCGTACATGTCTGGTATTGAAGGGATCCAGGTATGCCGATCAGGGTACCACACCAGCCCAAGTAATGAGGGGAACCATGTATGCCGAACAGGGTTCCATACATGCCCTGGTAACCAAGTAAGCCATGTGAACCACTCAAGGTTCCGTACATGTCTGGTATTGAAGGGATCCAGGTGTGCCGATCAGGGTACCACACCATCCCAGGTAATGAGGGGAACCATGTATGCCGAACAAGGTTCCATACATGCCCTAGTAACCAAGTAAGCCATGTAAACCACTCAAGGTTCCATACATGTCTGGTATTGAAGGGATCCAGGTGTGCCGATCAGGGTACCACACCAGCCCAAGTAATGAGGGGAACCATGTATGCCGAACAGGGTTCCATACATGCCCTGGTAACCAAGTAAGCCATGTGAACCACTCAAGGTTCCGTACATGTCTGGTATTGAAGGGATCCAGGTATGCCGATCAGGGTACCACACCAGCCCAAGTAATGAGGGGAACCATGTATGCCGAACAGGGTTCCACAAAAGCCCAAAATAATGAAGGGGAACCATGTATGCCGAACAGGGTTCCATACAAGCCCTAGTAACCAAGTAAGACATGTGAACCACTCAAGGTTCCGTACATGTCTGGTATTGAAGGGATCCAGGTGTGCCGATCAGGGTACCACACCATCCCAGGTAATGAGGGGAACCATGTATGCCGAACAAGGTTCCATACATGCCCTAGTAACCAAGTAAGCCATGTGAACCACTCAAGGTTCCGTACATGTCTGGTATTGAAGGGATCCAGGTATGCCGATCAGGGTACCACACCAGCCCAAGTAATGAGGGGAACCATGTATGCCGAACAGGGTTCCATACATGCCCTGGTAACCAAGTAAGCCATGTGAACCACTCAAGGTTCCGTACATGTCTGGTATTGAAGGGATCCAGGTGTGCCGATCAGGGTACCACACCATCCCAGGTAATGAGGGGAACCATGTATGCCGAACAAGGTTCCATACATGTCCTAGTAACCAAGTAAGCCATGTAAACCACTCAAGGTTCCATACATGTCTGGTATTGAAGGGATCCAGGTATGCCGATCAGGGTACCACACCAGCCCAAGTAATGAGGGGAACCATGTATGCCGAACAGGGTTCCATACATGCCCTGGTAACCAAGTAAGCCATGTGAACCACTCAAGGTTCCGTACATGTCTGGTAATGAAGGGATCCCTGTGTGCCGATCAGGGTTCCACACAAGCCCAAAAAATGAAGGGAGTCATGTATGCCGATCAGGGTTCCATACATGCCCTAGTGACCAAGTAAGCCATGTGAACCACTCAAGGTTCCGTACATGTCTGGTATTGAAGGGATCCAGGTATGCCGATCAGGGTACCACACCAGCCCAAGTAATTAGGGGAACCATGTATGCCGAACATGGTTCCATACATGCCCTGGTAACCAAGTAAGCCATGTGAACCACTCAAGGTTCCATACATGTCTGGTAACAATCATGAAAAGTTTAAAATTCTGATAATTTCAGCATGCTGTAGAGGGATGTACATCCACTACCCCCCTAGTTCTGGATGGTAGCCTGGCTGCCATGTGGAACTATGTTTGTGGGGCTTCCATGCCCTTTTTTTCCAATTAATCATAAGTCAACAAATGTATAAGGAAATAGTCAACTTCTCCTTTCACTGAAAATCAAGGAGTACGATTACGTCAAACTGCATCCAGGGGATATGTGCATCCATTACCCCCCGGGCATCTGGTTCAGCTCTATTTTTGATATTTTTACTTCTTTCCTTAGAAGGTTTGAATCTATACCCGGGACAAAGCAGGGTATTGTATCATAACTTGTTGCAGCTCTTGTCAGGTTCACGAACCTTAGTTGGGAAGCCACATTTATTTTCATCGTTAGGAGGCCTATGCCCATTTTCTTCTTGATAGGAAGCCTCCTTTCATTAATTTTTGATTGGTTGTTCTTGTGAGCATCTTCATGTAGACCCTTTATTAGGCATTTTAGATTTTTTTTCCATTCCTCATTTGGGAGGCTGCCAGCCGTATTTTTCAGGGGGAAGCTATCACTTTCCTATAACAACCTCTTTGAAAGGTTCTTTTTTGATTAGGAGGCCTTTTTAGATGCCTCCGGTTTCCTTGCATACTTTCAGGATAACCTTCCATTCTACACTTGCTAGAGAGTTGGTAGCCCTAATATTTGGCAACCCAAGTGGCATGCCATACGTGGGTCTCATATCGCTTCCTTTTTGGTAGAGAGATCATTGGTATCCCTTTAATATTCTGGTGGTAGCTTTCCAGAACTTTGTTTGCTTCCATAATTCTTTCCCAAAGATATCTCTTGATTTGAGCTTCAACTGTTGGAGAGGCTTCCCATAGGAGCATCTTGTGAGGGAAACTTTTGGTTCGTAAATCTTTTAGGAGCCTGAGGTGGCCATGATATATAGGCCTTCTTTATTTGGTAGCCTCTAGCCCTTAGCCGTCCTCGTCATTCTCATGAGGCTTCTGTCAGGCTACCGTCATGACTGTGCTGCCTACAGCTGTTGGGAACTTGGTTGCCCCTTTTCCAAGAGCTTCCTTTGTTTTCTTGGTATTGGCACCTCCATTAGCTTGCTCATCTTAAGGGCTTACATGCCTTTTCTTTTTTGTGAGAGACTAGGTAGTGCTCTTTAAGATTGTGTTGACGGACCTTTTAGGCAACCCTTCTTGTTTTGGATGGGAAGCCTTGTGATCAAATGACAATTGAGGCTACCATTCACTTTTCTTTTACAGCCGGTAACCCTTTCACAGAATTATAGGATATGCCTGATTTCAGCTTTCCTAAAATCATATTCGAAGACCTTCTCATCGTCTGAGTTATTCCCGTTTAGCAACGTGGCTGGTAGGTCACTCATTTTCTACATGGCATTTGTGTTCCGGGATGCTGATCAGTTACACCGGAAGCCCTGTCTTTGCTTCCACAATATCAAACTGCTCATCAGGAAGAGTTTTTTAATTCCATGATTTTCCTTACCAGCTTCCAACATCAATATTATTGGTGGTGCTACCCCCCGAACGAATTGGAAACCTTGGCATGAGGTTTCCATGATGGAAGCCCCACACTAGTGCACATCTTCTTTTTACTGACTTTTTTGTCCACATGTTTAGAACATCGTCATCATTTCTCTTTTTTTGACTACTGATCTCATTTGTCAATTGTATTAGACATTTTGCTTATAAAGACAACGAATAGGAATCTGCTTCCAGCTTTATAGATATTCAATTGGTACAGCATTTTGCTATTACCACAGGTGGTGCATATGCGCTACCCCCCGAGTGTCTACGAATGACAAAATTCATGATAACTGAGTTCAAAGTTACACAGCTACAACTAATAAGTTGTATATCATTGAGCCTTTGCCCAAAAGAGGCCTTCCGCTGGGGCTTCCTGATGGGTGGCAATTTAGGTGTCTTCCTTGGGACCCCAATCCAATCATGTGACTGGCCAGTCTGGCTCCTTGGTGTTTTGTCTTCGGGGCTACCGGATCCAGGGCTTCCGAATTTTAGGGCTTCCGAATTCAGGGCTACCGGATCAAGGGCTACCATCATATTCGGGGCTGCCACTTATTGCACAGAACCTGGGGAGTGGTGGCCCATCTGCCTCCCAGGCTTTGCTCAGCCTTTCAACAATAAATGGGTCTGGTTGCCCGTTGGAGGGTATATATTCTTCATCCATATTGTCTGGATTCATTTCCCGGTTGCCTCCAAGCCCGCAAGTATGCCGGAAGCCTGAGTTATGCTTTATCCATCCAGCTACTAGGCTTCCAAAGGGTAAGAACTTTCCTTCACTGACATGGCTATACGCTTGATATTCATTCTGGCCTTGGTATTGATGGGTTTCCAGCGGGAGTCCTTCATGCTGATGCCTTGGTACCCCTAGGCGGGATCATTGGTGGAAGCCCCCTTGGCATCCTGATTGCATTCGTCGTCGAAGGCCCTTTTGATCCCCCATCTGAGATCTCTTCAGATTACTTCTTTCAGGGGAAATTTCGCGCACCTTTCATGATGATGCCATGGTACCCCTCGGCGGGATCCCTGGTGGAAGCTCTCTTGGCATCCTGATTGCATTCGTCCTCGGAGGCCCTTTTGATTCCCCATCTGAGATCTCTTCAGATTACTTCTTTCAAGGGAAGTTTCGCCCACCTTTCATGATGATGCCATGGTAACCCTAGGCGGGATCCCAGGTGGAAGCCCCCTTGGCACCCTGATTGCAGTGGTCTTCGAAGGTCATTTTGAGTCCCCATCTGAGATCTCTTCAGATTACTTCTTTCAGGGGAAATTTCGCTGTTCGCACTTATTCACGCAAGAGAACGTGGTCAACAAGTAATATAGAGTAAATAGGATTCGTTCCCACAGAGACTCAAATTGTTTGTTATGTTCACTTATGCACCAGCTTATGATTTACACTCACTGCTAAGACAATCACAATATTGGTTTGATTTAACTAATGATTAATTACCAACTAAGCCAATTACGAGGAAATAACTTAACTTAAACTTTATAATAAACAAACATGGGATTTCAATTTCAATTACTACTTCATCTAGAATCTTATGCCCTTTAGCCTAGCATGTGACCGAGTTGATTACTGATTAGATGCACTAAACTGATACATACCAACTTTCGTTGTGCATATACCATCCTACTGATCATCCACAATTGATAGAAGTCAAGTAGTCACCAAATATGTGTAGTCCCTATATGTCTATAGCAATTGAACACATACCGGTTGAGAATCAAGCACCCATAAAACCACATAGTCAGTGCAAGACGGTTAGAATTACACCACAAATTAATACATGTTCTTCACATGCAAAAACCTATGCTAGCATGAATTGTTCTAAACCCTAGATCCACTTTCGCATTCACTAGGATTAAACAAACAATTACAAGTGTTCGCGACGCACTTATAACGAATAAGCATAAACATACTAGGCAATCAATGCATTCAATCACACACCAAGGCATAAAAACACTCAATTACTAGAATCCATAGCAAAATCCATTAAAACCCCATGATAACGAATTAGCCCATAATTGACCTAATTGTCATCATGGGTTCTATTGAAAACATAATTCTAAAATAAACAAGTAAAAATAGAGAAGAAGAAATAAGGTTTAGAATTAAATCCCCACAATAGAAGAATACAAAAGGTTCAAGAATAATCCTTGCTTGTCACTAGCTTGGAGGAATTCCTTCTTCTTTTCTCTCTTCTAAAAAACTAGGTTATATTACGTAACGTGTGTATATTCTGATTACAAGGGTTGGATGATGATATAGGCTTTTTCCTACTCTTGCCCAATAAGAAAAATACCTAAAATACAACTAGACATCGATTTTTATGTCAAAAACCACTTAAAATACAATTTCAGATCGAATAAGGGCAAAACTGGAAAATCAGCACGACCCCGAGCACTTTGCTCAAGAACTGGCGCAGTTTGCCCAAGCAAAATCTGCTCCCTGGCGCACTTTGCTCAAGAACTGGCGCAGTTTGCCCAGCCCTCTTCTGGAAACGTTTTTTTCTCCTTCGTTTTTGCTCCGTTTGCTCCCGTTCTTTTTGCATTCTCTTCCGTTTTCAATCCTCTATGCTTGGAATCCTCATGGTGAACCATAACAAGACTCCATTCTATATTATTAAGCCCGAATCCAACTCCAAAAGTAACGGAAACAACGATCTTAATCAACATTATTCCAACCCTGCACAATTAAACAAAACACATCAAAACTACCACAATCTTGAGGTCAAAACAATCAATTTAAGCCGATTTAGAATGTTCCAAGTGGATATAAAATCCACTTATCACACCCCCAAACTTAAACTGATGCTTGTCCTCAAGCATAAACAATTACACTATCTAACTAACTAGTACCACTTCCGTAGGTGATCACGGTTGCATTTGGCATATGCAACAAGCCCTTTAAACCCCTAGGCAGCCCTAGTGGACGAGTAAGGTCTCGTGAGGGCCTATAGCGAATGTACCCACAAAATCCAATGCAATGCAATGCATGAATGCAACTACTATGAAAATGCAAGATCCCCTTCAAACTCACCAAAACCAACTAACAAGCAAATATCTCAATGAACGTAACAAATCCAAGCAGAGCTCGACTAAGTCCCCGTATACTAACAATACATGAACAGAAACGTGCGTGTGTGCAATGCTCATCAGAAATACCCCCAGAACTAGGTCAAAAATCATACATGCTTTCCGTCAAGACAATCACAAGTTTATAACTAGAATAGACTGTAGACACTCCATAGCCTAGGAACACCTCCACCCTCATCCAAGGTAGACATAAACTCATGCTTTATTACTATACTACGACACTACATATACAATAAGCATGCTTATTTAACCGTGCAATGAATGAGACCCCAAAAGGCTTATACAATAATACCCATGTAGCGAGTGTTGGGTCAGTGGATCCCAGACTAAAAAGCCTTAGGTCACTAGGACTAAGTCCCCTCAGACTTAATTACTCGAGTATTAAAGAGCTCACTCTGGTTAATTTTGCATTTAAATTATTTATATGACTCTTTTTTTTCTTTTTTTTTTTTTATTTTTTTTATTTTTTCCGCAATCTGGAATGAGCCTTTCTCATTTCCAACCCTAGACTACTCATATAAATATGAGCTGGCTACTAGCCATTTGACGCCTAGCCTTTATTGACAAATATTAACAACTAGCATGAAAATTCCTGGTTTCCCCCAAACTTAGACTTAAATGTTCCTACGCTATAAAGGGAATAACGAAAATTCTAAATATAAACAAGTGATTAAATCTCAAAACATCCCACAGGCATGACCCTAACCTAGCCCAACAGTACCCCAATGAGACTGTGTAATAAATTTTGTTCCCGTAACATGCAAGTCAATTTCATAGAGACTATAAATCAGCCCTCTACTCATCATCATCACACCCAAATCAACATCCACCTATCAATCAGAATCGGCTCGTCCTAAGGGATCATGAAATATGCATGCCATGAAAATGCAACTAAATGAAAAACTCACATGGTATACGAAAATAAAACAAAATGTCCTAAATGAACAAACGTAGATAATACGAACATAACAATCAAGCATGAACTATCACTACTATGCAACATGATATCCTATATGACCACAAAATACAACATTACATACAACTACTATCCCCCAAATCAGTGATAAGTGGATTTTATATCCACTTGGAACATTCTAAATCGGCTTAAATTGATTGTTTTGACCTCAAGATTGTGGTAGTTTTGATGTGTTTTGTTTAATTGTGCAGGGTTGGAATAATGTTGATTAAGATCGTTGTTTCCGTTACTTTTGGAGTTGGATTCGGGCTTAATAATATAGAATGGAGTCTTGTTATGGTTCACCATGAGGATTCCAAGCATAGAGGATTGAAAACGGAAGAGAATGCAAAAAGAACGGGAGCAAACGGAGCAAAAACGAAGGAGAAAAAAACGTTTCCAGAAGAGGGCTGGGCAAACTGCGCCAGTTCTTGAGCAAAGTGCGCCAGGGAGCAGATTTTGCTTGGGCAAACTGCGCCAGTTCTTGAGCAAAGTGCTCGGGGTCGTGCTGATTTTCCAGTTTTGCCCTTATTCGATCTGAAATTGTATTTTAAGTGGTTTTTGACATAAAAATCGATGTCTAGTTGTATTTTAGGTATTTTTCTTATTGGGCAAGAGTAGGAAAAAGCCTATATCATCATCCAACCCTTGTAATCAGAATATACACACGTTACGTAATATAACCTAGTTTTTTAGAAGAGAGAAAAGAAGAAGGAATTCCTCCAAGCTAGTGACAAGCAAGGATTATTCTTGAACCTTTTGTATTCTTCTATTGTGGGGATTTAATTCTAAACCTTATTTCTTCTTCTCTATTTTTACTTGTTTATTTTAGAATTATGTTTTCAATAGAACCCATGATGACAATTAGGTCAATTATGGGCTAATTCGTTATCATGGGGTTTTAATGGATTTTGCTATGGATTCTAGTAATTGAGTGTTTTTATGCCTTGGTGTGTGATTGAATGCATTGATTGCCTAGTATGTTTATGCTTATTCGTTATAAGTGCGTCGCGAACACTTGTAATTGTTTGTTTAATCCTAGTGAATGCGAAAGTGGATCTAGGGTTTAGAACAATTCATGCTAGCATAGGTTTTTGCATGTGAAGAACATGTATTAATTTGTGGTGTAATTCTAACCGTCTTGCACTGACTATGTGGTTTTATGGGTGCTTGATTCTCAACCGGTATGTGTTCAATTGCTATAGACATATAGGGACTACACATATTTGGTGACTACTTGACTTCTATCAATTGTGGATGATCAGTAGGATGGTATATGCACAACGAAAGTTGGTATGTATCAGTTTAGTGCATCTAATCAGTAATCAACTCGGTCACATGCTAGGCTAAAGGGCATAAGATTCTAGATGAAGTAGTAATTGAAATTGAAATCCCATGTTTGTTTATTATAAAGTTTAAGTTAAGTTATTTCCTCGTAATTGGCTTAGTTGGTAATTAATCATTAGTTAAATCAAACCAATATTGTGATTGTCTTAGCAGTGAGTGTAAATCATAAGCTGGTGCATAAGTGAACATAACAAACAATTTGAGTCTCTGTGGGAACGAATCCTATTTACTCTATATTACTTGTTGACCACGTTCTCTTGCGTGAATAAGTGCGAACAAGTTTTTGGCGCCGCTGCCGGGGACTCGGTTCATTGTTTGTTTAGTTTATGATCTTGTCATCAATTTGGGTTAAATTCACTGACTCGGACGTTTTTTTTTTCTTTTTATTAGATGGATTATTGGGAGCAGGAATTCGTAATTGTTTGTGAGCTGTGTGCAGGTGGACATTACACTCATCAATGTGAGTATAACAAAAACCGGCCAAATTTCAGCTGGGACTACAATCAGAGTGGTATGGAGCAATTCCAATATCCATCCTACCCGCTCCAAAATCAGCAGTTTGAAGATGAGCCATACAATCCAGGGGGAATTCAGCAGCAACAGGGGCAACAATTTCAGCATCAGTATGCCCCAGTGCATCAACACTTTCAACCTCCTGAATTTCAGCAGCAACAATTTCAGACTTGGTCTATCCAACAGTCGACCAAAGAAGCTGAATTAGAAGAATTGAGGTTGATGGCTAAAAGCAATGCATTGTCTCTCCAGACAATAGGAGATCAGATTGGTCAAATTGCAAATGCATTACAAACATTGAATCAAATTGCAAGTGACACAGAAGGCCTAGCTATAGAGGAGGAAGACAAGAACCTTCATATCAGTCTTGACTGGCCTTTCTTAGCCACGGGTGTGACCATGATCAAAGTTCAGGAAGGAGAGTCTGAGGGCAAAGATGGGGAAGAAGCAGAACATGAACCTGATAAGGAAGCAGAGTCGGAGGCAAACCAATCAGAAAATTCAGAATGTCCAGAAAATTCGATTCTGAATAATCAGCCGCGACCACTTCCTTTGCAATCTCAAAATTTTGAAGAATCAGCCCAAGATCAAGAAAATTCCAAGGCTCAAGCGGCTATGTTATTTCCTTCGAAGGATGAAGAGTGTCTCAGTGTGGAAGATGATGAATTAGAAGAGCATGTTCAGTTGTTGAATGTCGCTCCGTTGCAATCTGACTTCGACCAGCTGGAGGCCGAAGAGGAAAAGAGCATCACTCCTGTTGACAAATCTACTCCGGAGAAGACTACAGAGATCGTCCAAATCGATTTTCCTCCTCCATATCCACAAAGGCTTCAGAAGCAAACTCTAGCCATGAATTTGCAGGCGGAGGATGAGGAGTGTTTTAGCTTGAAATTGGTTGATGCAGGGCAGAGTAAAAAGTATGACACGAAGAAGGAGAAGGCAAAGCATGGCCAACTGAGGATTACAGTGCCTTGGTTAATGGGGCTACGTATTCCACATAAGTTGCTTGGAGTGGAAGATCTCTGGAATTCTCAGGTGCGCCTTAAGCCATCATTTGAAGGAGCTCCCGAACTTGAGCTAAAAACATTGCTAGTTCACCTGGGGTATGTTTCTTGTAATTCAAATCCTTTGCTTGCTATTGTTATTGCTGCTAACTTTTCAGGTAGGCGGGAGAATGTTGTTAAGAGATCTTGTGAGGAGCGAATCCGGGTAAAGCTTGTCGTTGAAGATGTCGCTCCAGAAAAGATCATTAAATGGCCTTATAGAGATACGGTGCAGAAATTTTTCAAGAGGAAAATCGTGGCCAAGTCTAGCTAAAGACGTTAAAGAAAGGCGCTTCGTGGGAGGCAACCCATGATTTCTTGCTTTTGAATAAAACAACAGTTGTGTTGGAGCCTCCACGTCTATCCACCACCAGACACACCACCCGAGGAGGGTGACGATGCCGACGACTAGGGGAGTATCTCTTGTACCCTTTAATTTTACCTTCAATGAGGACATTGAAATTTTTAAGTTTGGGGGTGATTTGGGGGATAGTAGTTGTATGTAATGTTGTATTTTGTGGTCATATAGGATATCATGTTGCATAGTAGTGATAGTTCATGCTTGATTGTTATGTTCGTATTATCTACGTTTGTTCATTTAGGACATTTTGTTTTATTTTCGTATACCATGTGAGTTTTTCATTTAGTTGCATTTTCATGGCATGCATATTTCATGATCCCTTAGGACGAGCCGATTCTGATTGATAGGTGGATGTTGATTTGGGTGTGATGATGATGAGTAGAGGGCTGATTTATAGTCTCTATGAAATTGACTTGCATGTTACGGGAACAAAATTTATTACACAGTCTCATTGGGGTGCTGTTGGGCTAGGTTAGGGTCATGCCTGTGGGATGTTTTGAGATTTAATCACTTGTTTATATTTAGAATTTTCGTTATTCCCTTTATAGCGTAGGAACATTTAAGTCTAAGTTTGGGGGAAACCAGGAATTTTCATGCTAGTTGTTAATATTTGTCAATAAAGGCTAGGCGTCAAATGGCTAGTAGCCAGCTCATATTTATATGAGTAGTCTAGGGTTGGAAATGAGAAAGGCTCATTCCAGATTGCGGAAAAAAGAAAAAAAAAAAAAAAGAAAAAAGAAAAAAAAGAGTCATATAAATAATTTAAATGCAAAATTAACCAGAGTGAGCTCTTTAATACTCGAGTAATTAAGTCTGAGGGGACTTAGTCCTAGTGACCTAAGGCTTTTTAGTCTGGGATCCACTGACCCAACACTCGCTACATGGGTATTATTGTATAAGCCTTTTGGGGTCTCATTCATTGCACGGTTAAATAAGCATGCTTATTGTATATGTAGTGTCGTAGTATAGTAATAAAGCATGAGTTTATGTCTACCTTGGATGAGGGTGGAGGTGTTCCTAGGCTATGGAGTGTCTACAGTCTATTCTAGTTATAAACTTGTGATTGTCTTGACGGAAAGCATGTATGATTTTTGACCTAGTTCTGGGGGTATTTCTGATGAGCATTGCACACACGCACGTTTCTGTTCATGTATTGTTAGTATACGGGGACTTAGTCGAGCTCTGCTTGGATTTGTTACGTTCATTGAGATATTTGCTTGTTAGTTGGTTTTGGTGAGTTTGAAGGGGATCTTGCATTTTCATAGTAGTTGCATTCATGCATTGCATTGCATTGGATTTTGTGGGTACATTCGCTATAGGCCCTCACGAGACCTTACTCGTCCACTAGGGCTGCCTAGGGGTTTAAAGGGCTTGTTGCATATGCCAAATGCAACCGTGATCACCTACGGAAGTGGTACTAGTTAGTTAGATAGTGTAATTGTTTATGCTTGAGGACAAGCATCAGTTTAAGTTTGGGGGTGTGATAAGTGGATTTTATATCCACTTGGAACATTCTAAATCGGCTTAAATTGATTGTTTTGACCTCAAGATTGTGGTAGTTTTGATGTGTTTTGTTTAATTGTGCAGGGTTGGAATAATGTTGATTAAGATCGTTGTTTCCGTTACTTTTGGAGTTGGATTCGGGCTTAATAATATAGAATGGAGTCTTGTTATGGTTCACCATGAGGATTCCAAGCATAGAGGATTGAAAACGGAAGAGAATGCAAAAAGAACGGGAGCAAACGGAGCAAAAACGAAGGAGAAAAAAACGTTTCCAGAAGAGGGCTGGGCAAACTGCGCCAGTTCTTGAGCAAAGTGCGCCAGGGAGCAGATTTTGCTTGGGCAAACTGCGCCAGTTCTTGAGCAAAGTGCTCGGGGTCGTGCTGATTTTCCAGTTTTGCCCTTATTCGATCTGAAATTGTATTTTAAGTGGTTTTTGACATAAAAATCGATGTCTAGTTGTATTTTAGGTATTTTTCTTATTGGGCAAGAGTAGGAAAAAGCCTATATCATCATCCAACCCTTGTAATCAGAATATACACACGTTACGTAATATAACCTAGTTTTTTAGAAGAGAGAAAAGAAGAAGGAATTCCTCCAAGCTAGTGACAAGCAAGGATTATTCTTGAACCTTTTGTATTCTTCTATTGTGGGGATTTAATTCTAAACCTTATTTCTTCTTCTCTATTTTTACTTGTTTATTTTAGAATTATGTTTTCAATAGAACCCATGATGACAATTAGGTCAATTATGGGCTAATTCGTTATCATGGGGTTTTAATGGATTTTGCTATGGATTCTAGTAATTGAGTGTTTTTATGCCTTGGTGTGTGATTGAATGCATTGATTGCCTAGTATGTTTATGCTTATTCGTTATAAGTGCGTCGCGAACACTTGTAATTGTTTGTTTAATCCTAGTGAATGCGAAAGTGGATCTAGGGTTTAGAACAATTCATGCTAGCATAGGTTTTTGCATGTGAAGAACATGTATTAATTTGTGGTGTAATTCTAACCGTCTTGCACTGACTATGTGGTTTTATGGGTGCTTGATTCTCAACCGGTATGTGTTCAATTGCTATAGACATATAGGGACTACACATATTTGGTGACTACTTGACTTCTATCAATTGTGGATGATCAGTAGGATGGTATATGCACAACGAAAGTTGGTATGTATCAGTTTAGTGCATCTAATCAGTAATCAACTCGGTCACATGCTAGGCTAAAGGGCATAAGATTCTAGATGAAGTAGTAATTGAAATTGAAATCCCATGTTTGTTTATTATAAAGTTTAAGTTAAGTTATTTCCTCGTAATTGGCTTAGTTGGTAATTAATCATTAGTTAAATCAAACCAATATTGTGATTGTCTTAGCAGTGAGTGTAAATCATAAGCTGGTGCATAAGTGAACATAGCGAACAATTTGAGTCTCTGTGGGAACGAATCCTATTTACTCTATATTACTTGTTGACCACGTTCTCTTGCGTGAATAAGTGCGAACAAGTTTTTGGCCACCTTTCATGATGATGCCATGGTAACCCTAGGCGGGATCCCAGGTGGAAGCCCCCTTGGCACCCTGATTGCACTGGTCCTCGAAGGTCCTTTTGAGCCCCCATCTGAGATCTCTTCAGATTACTTCTTTTAAGGGAAATTTCGCCCATTCTGCTCGATTTCCGGCCAACAATTAGGCCATCCAATCTCGTATTTGGCTCATTTTGTGCACCAACAAGGCCACTATTGATCATCTCATATTTTAACGGATTTTCATACCCCTGCATATCATCTCGAAAAATATCTCCAGGCCCTTCTTCATGCGAGTTCCGTCCCGGAATCGTTTCTTGTTCATCTCATTTTGGCAATGGATTAAGCTCCATTTCACACTTCTTCTTCAATTCTGAAGCTCTTTCAAGGGAGTCCAATTTTTCTCCCATTCGTTTGATGTACTGATACATGTCATGGATGGTAGCAGTATGCTTTTTATCACCATTTTTTTGTCAATACCGTTAGACGGCGTTTCATCATTGCCGGAGCGGTCAAACATCTTTTCCTCCAAAAGACGATAATTAATAGCCCCTCCTTCTAGCGCCAATTGTTGTGGGAGGATTTTAGCACAACTACGTGGAGGCCGTTGCTGGAATAGCGCCGTAAAATATGGAATCGTCCAACTGCCCAGAAAGGCTCACAGTCGGAGATTTATGGCTAGCCGCCCGGGAAGGCTCACGGCTAGGGGTTACCGAAGAACACGGGAAGGTGTTTTGGTGATGATTGGGGCTGAATCTACGGGAATTAGAGCTCAAGGACCGAATGTTGGCCTGCCAAGAACCCTAATTATGAGAGTGAACGTGCACCGGAGTATACATGCTCTTAGTATCAACGTGCGTTTCGAGAAGAGACCCCGTAAACTGCCTACATACCACTATTTATAGTGGATCAAGCCCGTATGTAGTTCTTGATTGATATGTTCGGTTGTTTGTGATGAGTTATCTCGTATCTGATGAGATAATGATTGATATTTTTGTGTATTAACTGATTGTGATGTGTTTATCAGGTTTCCAAGCCGTACTAGGACTGTTGGAAGCCTATCTCATGATGTTTATCTCAAGAATGAAGGATTTATCATGTATATATGATGTATATCCTTGAATAACTGAATAATTATCCGTTTAGAGGTGTATTTCAGCTGTAGAGACGTGCTCCTAAAAAGTAGGAAGTGTGCCTTATCTGAATTGGTAGCCTAATCAGGCTTCCGGCGGAAGCTGGGGGTACCGCCCGGTAGCCTGGCTCCGGTACCCCCCCGGTAACCTGAATCCGATAGCCCAAGTATGAAAGCCATACTGGAAGCCTTATCTGATGGCTGTCCTAGTCTGAATATGTGTTTCTGCCAGGCTTCCGGGGAAGCTGGGGGTTCCGGCGGTAGCCCCTCCGGCAGCCCCTCTGGTAGGCTATTTTGGGAAGCCTGCTTTCCAGGAGCCTTGTCATCTGGGAGCTCTATTATCCGGGATCCCTCTCACCGGTTTTCATGGGTTACCACGGGTACCCTGGAAGCCCTCTGAGACATCCTCTTTCCTTGTGGATTGGAACCCAAAACTCATCATGGGCCTAAATCTGATCCATGCAAGATTTTGGTCACAACACTATGAATAGCCTTTTGCCACAAGTCTGGCTTTGTTTCTTGTAACAACCCCTTCATTATCAGTTTTGTTTCTGAACACCCACTTAGTACCAACAATAGATCTATTCTTGGGTCTTGGTACAAGTGTCCAAACTTCATTTCTCTCAAATTCATTTAACTCTTCTTGCATTGCTATTATCCAGTCAGCATCTTTAAGAGCTTCTTCAACCTTCTTTGGCTCAGTTTGTGACAAGAATGCATGAAACAGACATTCATTTATTGTTGCACTTCTTGTCCTAACTCTTGCATCTGGATCACCAATAATCAGATCAGGTGTGTGAGATTTGGTCCATTTCCTAGCTGAAGGCAAATGACTTCTCTCAGAGTTTGATCCTCCCCCTCAATCCATGTTCTCCTGATTTCCTTGGTGTCTTTCTTCATTCTCTGAGGCTCCCCCTGAATGTGACTGCTCAGAGTTTGAGTCGTCAAAGTTTGATTCAGATTTTTCAGCTGAGTCACTATCAGATTTTGAGTTATCAATATGATGTGATTCCTAATGCTCCCCCTCAACTGGTTCTTCTCTTGTTTCTGGCTGGAAAGTCTCTTCAGTATTTACCAGTAGAGGTTCAGAGTTTAGCTCCACAGAGTTTATCAAATCAGCCTCATCAGTGTTTACTTCATCAGAGAATAAATCTTCATTTTCAAAGTGCAGTTGATCATGTTCATTTACATCTTCAAGTCCAGTTATTTTATTGTCATCAAATGACACATGAATTGATTCCATGATCACTTTGGTTCTCAGATTATAAACTCTGAATGCCTTTGTTGACAGTGGATAGCCAACAAAAATTCCTTCATCAGCTTTTAAATCAAATTTTGTCAACTGTTCAGGATGAGTTTTCAGCACAAAGCATTTGCACCCAAAAATATGAAAATATTTCAGGTCTGGCTTCTTTTCTCTCACCATTTCATATGGTGTTTTTCCATGCTTATTGATCAGAGTGACATTCTGAGTAAAACAGGCAGTTTGAACAGCTTCTGCCCATAAATAGGTTGGTAATTTTGCTTCATCAAGCATAGTTCTGGCAGCTTCTATCAAAGTTCTGTTCTTCCTTTCAACTACACCATTCTGTTGTGGAGTGCCAGGTGTAAAAAACTCTTATTTAATTCCTTTGTTCTTGCAAAATTCTTCCATTGTTAAATTCCTGAATTCAGTTCCATTGTCACTTCTGATAATCTTCACTTGATTCTTTGACCCTTTGTCCAGCTGCATTATATGTTCTGTCAGAGTTAATGCAGTTTCATCCTTCTTTGCTAGAAAGTACACCCAAGTGTATCTGGTGTATTCATCAACAATGACTAGAGCATATTTCTTCTTTCCAAGAGACATAATATTCACTGGTCCAAAAAGATCAACATGTAGAAGATGATAAGGATCAACAATTGAAGACTCAGACTTGCTTTTGAAGGAAGCCTTTCTCTATTTGGCCTTTTGACATGAATCACACAGGCCATCTGCATTTAACAAGGACTTTGGAAGTCCTCTCACAAGATCATTCTTTATCAGCTCATTGATGTTGTTTAGATTTAAATGAGAGAGTTTCTTATGCCACTTCCAACTCTCTTCACTAGACATCCTTGTTGACAGACACACTGCTTTGCCATCAGAGTTTGTTGACAATTTTATTTCATAGATGTTATTGTGTCTGTTTCCAACTAGAGTAACTTTCCCTGTAGACTTACTGATGACTTGACAGTATTTAGGCTGAAAATCTACATGATATCCTCTGTCACGGATTTGACTCACAGATAGAAGATCATGCTTGAGTCCTGGAACCAGAGCTACATTTGTGATGATGACACTTCCAAGATTAATATTGACATATCCCAGAGTATGTCCTATGTTGCCATCTCCATAGGAAACTTTTGGGTCAGCCTTCTCCAAATACTCTGATAGCAGGGCTTTATTTCCAGTCATGTGTCCTGAACATCCACTGTCCACGACTAGGGTACTTTCCCTGGTGCCCTGCAATCACAAACAATCACTGATTGTTAGTTTTAATGATCCAGACTTGCTTGGATCCTTTTGCTTTATTGAATCTGTTAGCTTTTGCAGCGGATTTGTCATTATCAGAGTTTAAACTAACATTTTCAGTCTTAGCACCTACAGAATTAACTTTAACCCATTTCAAATTAGGTTTCAATTCATAGTAATTATGATAAATAGCATGATAATTCTTGTAAGTATAAATTGAGTGCCAAGTACTTTCACAATGTTTGCACAGAGTTTGTGGTCTAGGTTTGACATTATTCTTTTTCACTCCAGATTTGGAGGGTAAGGAAATAATGTCTTTGTTCTTCCTGCAAAAACTAGCAAGATGATTAGTACTACCACAGTTATGACAAGTTTTTATAGGTGCAAATGTAGCAAGCATTGGCCTATTTCCTGATGTAATGCCTACCTTTCCATTTCTATTTTTCCTAGGCATTTTCTGTTTGTTGACAGATTTTATCTCTTTAAGCTTTTGCTTAAGTTGTTTATCTGTCATTGAACCAATGTTAACCTGTTTTGCACAGGTTTTTACTGGTTCACTTTTAATAGCTCCATGTTCAGTTTTAACTGTACCATGAACAAATTTTATAGTTGGAAGAGTTTGCCTAACTTTCACATGATTTAGAAATCTAAGCTCATCTTCCTCACAGTACCCTAAACCAACAGTGTCAGCTTGAAAAACCTCATGAGTGTCTTTTCCAGAATCAGTCCAAGTTTTAATAATGTGATTTGGATCCTCCAATTCAGATCTAGTTGCTTATACTTACCTAGCAACTCCTGTTCTAGAAACACAGCATCATCTCTTTCTTTCTGAATTTTTTTCATGTTTTCAAGTTTTTCTTCAACAAGTTTGTTTCTCTCTTTAAGTTGAGAACACTCATTCTTGATTCTCTCATTCTCTAAAGTCTGATCCCTATAACTGATATGTAAAGCTTTAAGATAAATCCTCAATTCAGTTATATTATCAGTATTATAAGCATAGGTAGTTGGGGGTACCTTGAGTTCAGAATCTTCATTCTAAGTAGAAGCCATGAGTGCATAGTTAACTTCCTCATCTGAGTTTGAAGTGTCTGCCCAGTCTCTGCCTTTTGTATAGAGTGCCTTTTCAGTGTTACCCTTCTTGCACTCAGGAGCATAGTGACCCATCTCCTTACACTTGTAGCATTGAATCTCAGACTTGTCTTTCTTCCCAGATTTGATATTTCTTCTCTCAGAGTTTCTGAAACTCTTTCGGTCATTTGAATCTTTAGAAAACCTTTTTCCCTTCTTGAAGTTCTTGAAACCAATCTTCTTGAAGGTTTTTACCATCAAAACAGCCATTTTTCTCATTTCTTCTTCATCATCCTCAGAGTCAGATAAATCAGAAGTGTTTGAATCATCATCAGAATTTGATGATTCACTTTCAGAATGAATGACTTAAGCCTTTCCCTTTGATTTCTTCAAGGGTTTCTCTTCAACCTTGAGAGCAACAGACTTTAACTTCTTGCTTGATCTTCTGTTTCTCTGCTCCATTTCCAACTCATGAGTCTTGAGCAGTCCATAGATTTCATCAATCTCAGTATCAGCAAGATCATAGTTATCTCTTATAGTGGTTGTTTTCACATCCCACTTTTCAGGTAGAGAAAGAAGAAACTTGAGATTTGAGTCTTCTAGATCATACTCTTTGTTAACCAATGACAGATCATTGAGCAGTTTACAGAATCTATCAAATGTTTCTGTCATGGTTTCTTCAGACTTTGCCTCAAAATGCTCATACTCCTGAGTGAGTATGTTCCTTCTATTCTTCTTGATAGCAACAGTTCCTTGACACCTAACCTCAAGTGCATCCCAAATTTCTTTTGCAGTTGTGCAGTTAATCACCTTATTAGATATAACATTGTCTAAAGCACTGTGAAGTAAATGCCTTACTTGTGCATCCTTAGCAATGGATGAAAGATCCTCAGCAGTTAGATCTTTCTTTTCCTTTGGAATTACTTTTGATTACTCACCAGCAACAACAGCAGATAACTTTGTAGGTTTATGAGGACCTTCATAAATTCTGTCAAGATATTCTGGATCTGTAGCCTCCAGAAACATTGTCATCTTCACCTTCCAGATTGCATACTCTGCTGGCCTAAGTATAGGAACCATAATTGTCTCATACCTACTAACAGTAGTAGGAGCTTTCTCAGAACCTGATGAAGGAGGAATCTCTGCCATTGATTATTATTGTGTTTGGATCTTAAACTGTAATAAAGTAACAGATTGGCTCTGATACCACTTGTTAGGCCGAATACACAATATATAATCAAGTACTATATGAGAGAATAACAAGAACACACGTTTTAGTACTTAAAAACTGTTTGGAATTATTAATTCCTCTCTCAGTGATGTAAAATATCACAGAGAGCTGCTTAGGTTACAATGAATGATATTCGTTCACAATGATTACCCTTCTAGGGTTAACCTAACTGTATTTATAAGATATACAGCTTCGTACAATCGTTAATTGATTCTCCTATAATTAAGCTATACAATTAATATCAATTACGATTGCTACACGTCTTCTAAGTCAACTCAATCTCTTTGACAGCTATCCAATCTTCAAAGATATTGCTTCCATGTTTATCTTGAGTTAATTTAATATAATTTAATATACTCATGTTTACGAATTATACTAATGTTTCCTTATTATAAACACTATCCAATCTTCAAAGATATTGCTTCCTTATTTACGAATTACGCCATAGATGGCTTTCTACAACACTTAGGGAGGGGTGTTACCTTAGCTATGAAATTTTGGACCTACTACAACACTCTAGTTTTGGTGTTACCATATCCTTAAAGGTGTGTTACCTTAACTGTGTAAGGTGTTAAACTTAGTAACACCATCGGCTGTGTTACCTTAGAGTATAATTAACATGAATTTATTTATAATTAATGATTTAATAATTATTAAAATTTAAAATTCAATAATTTTAATCAAGTCATTGAATTTATTACTATAAAAATAATATTCTATAATTATTGAGTAGAATATGTTTAAATTATTATTCTATAATTGAAATATTACACTTTATTTTCATACAATTTTTACAAGAAAAATAATTATGTTTTTAATATTAGAAAGAAAAAGTAACAAAAATTGGGAAAAAAACAAGGCCTGTGGCTGGCGGGCTTTCATCAAAATGTTACAAAGGAAAGCGGGCTTTCATCAAAAAATTAAAAAGGAAAGTGGGCTTTAATTTTGGTTAAGCCGGGAGAATTGGGGAAAACAGTCAATTAGGTCACATTATCATCTCTCTCTCTCACTCACCGCTCTCTCTCGAACCTCACTCTCCCACCTCTCTGCCTCTCTCGCTGTCAAATTTCACACTCAAGCTCGCTCACGCTCACTGAAGCTCACTCTCAATCTCGCTAACGCTCACTCAAGCTCTGCCTCACTTGCGGATTAGGGTTAGGGTTGGATTACGGGTTAATTGGACTCAATCAGCATCTCTCACTTGCAATTAAGGTATAAATCTTTGTTTTTATCCTTCGATCTGTAAATATAAATCTGTTAATGCTTCGATTTGTATATATATGTGTTGCATGCTTCGATTTTGACCCCTCTCTCTCTCTCTCACCCTTCTCTCTCGGACTCTCTCCATCTCTCTCTCTCTCTCTCTCTCTCCCTCTCTCTCTCTCTCTCCCTCTCTCTCTCCCTCTCTCCCTCTCCCTCTCCCCATCTCTCTCCCTCTCTCTCTCTCTCTCTCTTTCCCTCTCCCTCTCTCTCTCTCTCCTTCTCCCTCTCCCTCTCCCTCTCTGTCCATCTCTCCATCTCTCTGTCTATCTCCCATGAGAGGAGAAGGGGTCATTTTTCTGATAAATTGAATCTGTAATAATCTGAATTATATGCCTAAAGTCAATTTGTTTCTCGAATTTATGATATATTATTAAAATCTGCGATAATTTGAATTTATGCGTTAGATTGTGTGATAATATCTGTATTGTATGGTATGCATAAAATCTGCGATAATTTGGATTTATGTGTGTTTGCTGATGTGCTCTGTTTGCTACTGCCATGTTATGCCTCAGACTTCAATTTCATCTTTGAATAAACACTAAAGCTTCCCCAACTGACTTAGAACTAAGTGGATATATATATATATATATTACAATTATTGCTTGGGTGTTTTAACTCATGTATATATATTCCACTTATTTGTATAGTTAGTTTAGGTCTTGAAAGGTAGCTGTTTGCTTAGGTTAGTGTAGTTAATATAAGTGTGCTTGATATTAATGTAGTGATGGACGACAAAGGAAACTCATGGATAACGCTTCCAAAGTTTAGTGATGGTTACCTTAGCGGAATAAAAGATTTTATTCGGAATGCAGTTTCGAGATTTTCCGTAGGTGATGAAATAACATGTCCCTGCAAGAAATGTAAAAACGACAAGTGGTTTCGTCAAGATACAATATACGACCATCTCATATACAATGGTCCATCTCCATTGTATATGGAATGGATGTGTGAGGTTTCTCGACTAAACTGTGAGGTAGATATGGATTGTGATGCTAATATAGGTTTTGGAGATAATCTAGACAACATGTTTCATCGTACTCATGGTATGCAAAATGGTGAAGATGAGGACACGATAGATGCCCAGGACGATAAATTTCATCGCCATGTTGAAGATGGAAAGCAACCGCTATATCCAGGCTGTTCAAAATATTCGCGATTAAGTTTTATCCTTAGGCTCTATTCTTTAAAATGCGAACATGGAATTACGGAGGCTGCATTCGGGGATTTACTAGAGTTGATGAGAGATGCTTTTCCACAGGCCCACATTCCTTTATCTTTCAATGCCGCGAAGAATATCATTAAAGATTTAGGTCTTAGTTACGAAAAAATACACGCATGTCCAAACGATTGCATGTTGTACTGGGCAGAAAATAAAGATAAAGATGTTTGTGAAACTTGTGGTTTTTCAAGATGGGCAGTAGTGGAAAGGGAAGGCAGGAGTGACAATGATCCAAAGAAGGTGATTCGCAAAGTCCCTGCGAAAGTTATGCGCTATTTTCCGTTGAAACCAAGGCTGCAAAGGTTGTATATGTCAAAGGAGTATGCTAAACTTATGTTATGGCATGACATCGGACGAATAAAAGACGGGAAACTTAGACATCCAGCTGATGCCAAGGCTTGGCAGGCGATGGATGCAAGGTATCCTGATTTTGCAGTAGAAAATAGAAATATCCGACTTGGTGCAGCCGCTGATGGATTCAGTCCTTACCGTACAATGAGTTCAGTTCACTCA
Source organism: Kitagawia praeruptora (assembly GCA_037693485.1). Classification (NCBI taxonomy): domain Eukaryota; kingdom Viridiplantae; phylum Streptophyta; class Magnoliopsida; order Apiales; family Apiaceae; genus Kitagawia; species Kitagawia praeruptora. The sequence continues at coordinate 22,232,569 of CM075350.1, read as the reverse complement.
ACATGGCCAATTGTTTTGGTAAATTACAACCTCCCACCTTGGCTATGCATGAAGCCTGAAAATTTGATTCTGTCAACAATCATCTCCGGTCCAGATTCTCCGAAGAATAGTATTGATGTATATATGCAGCCTCTAATTCAAGAGTTGAAAGAATTATGGGATATAGGCATAAAAACCTTTGATGCGTTGACTGAAGAAACTTTTACGCTACGTGCAAGTGTTTTATGGACCATTAGCGATTTTCCAGGATATGCGATGTTATCCGGTTGGAGTACAAAGGGTAAATTGGCATGTCCCATATGCCATTATGAAACATCTTCACAATACTTGAAACATAGTAAAAAAATGTGCTACATGAATCATAGAAAATTTCTAGATCCGGAGCACAAGTGGAGGTTTGACAAAAGAAGATTCAATGGTGAAGTTGAAATGGGACAGGCTCCACCAGTTTTAACCGGAGTAGATATACTCGAATTATTGTCGGGCTTTGAAAATGAATTTGGAAATGTCGACAGCAAGACAAAGGGCAAAAGAGGTACAAAGCGTAAAAGGGATTCCCCTTTCAAAAAGAAGTCGATATTTTTCAATTTACCGTATTGGAGTCACAATTTGTTGCGGCATAACCTTGATGTTATGCATATCGAAAAAAACATATGTGACAATATACTTGGTACTTTGTTGAATATTAGCGGCAAGTCAAAAGACCATTTGAATGCTCGTTTTGATTTACAAGATCTGGGAATCAGGAAGGTCCTTCATCCAGTTAAATCAAGTGATGGAAAGTATCATGTGATTAAGGCTGCTATCTTTGACATGACGAAAGAAGAGAAAGAAATATTTTGCTCAGTTTTGGAGAATGCCAAACTGCCATACGGCTGTGCAGCTAATATCAGTCGATATGTTCACACGAAGGAAAGGACAATCTCAGGGTATAAGAGCCACGATGCCCATTTTATTCTTCACTACTTGTTACAATTTGCAGTGAAAAAAACATTGAAAGCTGAGGTTGCTGTTCCTTTGATCAGACTTGGTGCATTTCTAAGAGCTCTTTGGAGCAAAGAAGTCGATTTACGTGATATGAAGAGACTACAAGAAGAAATTGTTGAAATTGTTTGCAGTTTTGAGACAATTTTTCCACAAGCTTTCTTTGACATAATGTTTCACTTGTTGGTTCATTTGGTCAAGGAAGTTGAAGACGGGGGACCTGCACACTTGAGAAGCATGTGGCCAATTGAGCGTTATCTAGGTAAGCTGAAATCTTATGCACGTAACAAGTCTAAACCAGAGGGTTCTATCGCTGAAGGATACCTTGCAGAAGAGTGCTTGACATTCTGCTCTCGATTTTTAAGTGGTGACACAGTACCAAAATTCGAGAGTTGTCCAGAAAAGATGGAATATCCAGTTGGCACAAGAAGAAGTAAAGATGGAAAACCTGTACATCTTGAAGAATCTGAATTGATGGCATGTCATCGGTATATTTTATTCAACTGTGGTAACAAGGACATCCAGAGTTTAATCGAGTAAGTTTTAAGGTCTAATTTATTTTAATAAGAATTAGAATGGTTTTTTCTTGGTAATATTAACTAGGTGATTATTGTAGGGAACATCGATCTTTAATGGATGGTTATGCAATATCAAAAAGATATAAAAAGGAGAGGGCACATATGGAAGATTTTTGGAAGTGGTTGAAGCTAGAGGTTGGGAAAAAAGAGTTCATTTCGAAGGAACTAGAACTTCTCGCATTGGGCCCTAATCCATCAGCTAAGAGGTTCACTGGGTATGTTATTAATGGATTCCGATTTTGTACAAAAGAAAGAGATGCTAAGTGTACAACACAGAATAGTGGTGTTTTTCAGTCTTCCTTGACCACTAGCTTTGCAAGCTCGAAAGATCAGAATCCACAGGTTGGTGATGTCGATTACTACGGATCAATTGAAGAAATCCTAGAAATTGACTACTGGGGAGATTTCACTGTGGTTTTATTCAAGTGTTGCTGGTACCATGCAGAAAAAGATTTGTATGGCCTGACTCGAGTGAATTTTAATAGAATAATTCAAAAATCTGATCGGTATGTTATCGCTTCCCAAGTAAAACAGGTGTTTTACATAGAAGATCCAACTGAGAAGACATTTCATAACGTTATCAAAAGATTACCAAGGGGCTGGTGTGATGTCGAAACTGAAAATGGGAATGAGGATGATGGGACTGATCCGGTTTTACATGATATTCACCATGGTTATGGAATAGGAGGTCATGTTAGAGATGTAATGAATTGGGCTAGAGAAGACATGCCACCAACAAAAGTTATAATTAAGCAAAAGTAGTCGGGAAAATTGTCTAGCGTTTTCACATAAATTCCGAATTATTGTATTATGCAGAAGTACTTATTTATGTATTATTGCCTTTTAGTAGTCAAAGTTTGTCAATAAATTGCCTTTTAATGTATTACTTATCGAATATATTTTATCAACTGCCTTTATGTATCATTACCTTTAATTACCTTTTTTGTGTATGTATAAGCTTGTGATTTAACTGGGCACCTTTTACTTATTTTTTCTTACTGGACTGCTTCTTTGTGTATTTACTTTGCAATCTTTGAGCTCAGTTTTTTTTTTGTATCTTATCTAATGTAATTTTCTTCTATTCTTATAGGATGAGAGAAAAGGTATTCAATCTCAGATTTCACCACATGGGGAAATTTCAGAATGGACAGTATGTTGGTGGAAAAGAGACTTTGATCATGAACATAGATCCTGACTTGTTTTCCTACTCAGTGTTAATGGAACATATTAAGGATGATCTCAACTACACTGAAGTTGGGGGAATTTATAAAAGAAGTGACAATGAGGAAGGGGAGTGGAAATTGGTGGTAAATGATGGGGACGTAGTTAAAGATACTGCTGACAACTTGGATTTTTATATTGACAATGTCATCGATACTAAATGTGAGCCACTACAGCACATGCAGCCGCATGTAGTCATCCGGCCAAGGCCTAATGTATTTGAAGGTATAAACTTTTTTACATAGTCACTTGTTAATACATACTGGGGTCCTTTGTGTATTATTTCTTGATAAATAATTTTATCAAGATCATGCATGTATTGCTTTGATTTTGTAATTGTACTGATGATTTAAATGTATTGCTGCAGCTACAAAAGTATTGAAACGTCAATTCGTGACCACTCATCAATTGCAACAGCAGCAAAGAAATAAGAAGTGTACTGAAGTATGCAGTCCTAGGAAGTCTGCACGGCTAAATAATGCACAAGTGACGATTCCAACTGAAGTCAAGAGTCATCGAAAGTCAAATGAAACTGCTGAGGTTACTAGTGCAAGGAAGTCAGCACGGCTGACAAGTGCTAGACCAGAAATCAATGATTTGATAAGCAAGCAAAAGCCTAAGTCAACTGAAAAGAAGGGTGCTCGGAAGTCGACACCGATCAATAATCAACAAGCCTGTGATGAAGATGTGAATGTTAAGTCTGCAACTGTTCGGAGGAAACTGGATTTACATAATCCTAGAGATGAAGCTGAAAAAATGGATGAGAATGACATTCAGGTTAGAAGACTTGAATCATATTTTGATTACATGATCTTATCAATGTTCCAACTGTTTTGCTAGTTCACTCGTTTCTTTCGATTATGTGCAGTTTGAAAACCTACCACCTCCACCTCCACTAAAACCTTCGGATACACCGTTAAAGTTAACGGCGTATGAACTGATTAAATATAGAAATGTCCAGAGGAACAATAAAAAGCTTGAGTCTTTAAATTTGCCTACATTAGCAACTGGGTTGGTTGATGAAATGAAGAACAAAGGGAAAAAAAAGATGCGAAATGATAAACAAAATGAAGACGATACTTCAGAACTTGTGCCTAAGGTGTATCGTAATTACAAAAATACATATTTTTGTAATTAATCACAATAACTAAAAAAATGAAGATAGTACTAATTCTATATATTTTTCAGGAAACCAAAAAATTGAAGAAAAATGAGCTTCATACAGGACCAACTACTCGCTTGCGAGCTAGTGCTGTGACTTCAACTGAAAAGGGTTCAACTCAGAATGATACGAGTGAGGAGGCAGCAAATCCAGTGCTTGTACAGCCTGCTGCACAAATTCAGTTACCATGTGCAGAAGGAGTTGGTACAATGGCCAATTACCTTGCTATGCAGGAACGCAAACGAACACAAGCTGCTAATGATGTTGCTGCAAGTGGAAGTGGAACTAAAACTAACAGAGTTCCGGAAACCGACATGCCATTTATCGAAAATGAAGAAGCTGAACCTGCAGGTTCGGGCATTTTTACTTTATTTTATGTTTGTAGTAATTACAGTCGACTATATGCATGTTTGTATAGTGTACTGGTTTAACTAACTCTTTATTCACATATATGTTATAAACTCGGTGCTTAAAGTCGAAGTTCCTAAACGACCACGAGGGAAAACGAGGATGGATAAAGTACATACAAGGCCGTTTGAGAAAAGGGTTGTTATCTCAGTAAACGAGAAGTTCCAGCCTGTGTCAGATGATGACAAAAGAGTTACTGAACTGAGTAACTTTTTGGGGACACTAAAGAGGTGTGTGCCACTGACTTATGCTTCCTGGGAACATGTTCCGGAAAGCCTAAAGGACACCTTTTGGAATTATACCAAGGTAATCAATTTTTTTATTTTTTGCTATAATTTTAATTTATCCCTACGTAAATAATGTTGGTCAACTGGCATTAAAGATTTATTTATTCCTTTTTATGTTTCATTTCCATGTAAGCAACGTTTTATCATCCCCGAGGAATGTCGAAAATGGGCGTTGAAGACAGTACAACAGGCTTGGAAGGGGTACAAGAGTCGAACTAAGAGGGATCATTATACGCCTTTTGCAACTGATGAGGAGAGAATACAAAATAAACCTGAGGAAATTCCACTTGAGGAATTCAAGTTGCTCTTACAGTATTGGGGAGATCCTGAAGTTCAGGTATACGTAAAATTTAAAATTGGTACTGTTTTCTACAAGTTTGATTTTTGATCAATTTCCAGTGACATAAACTGATGCTAATTTTTTCATGTTTTTTTGTAGGGGAAGGCCGAGAAAAATACTAAAAGTCGTCGTGAGTACAAGGACACACACACTAGAGGTCCAAAACTGTTTTCCCAAGTTAAACACAAGATGGTACGTTTCTAAAACTATTCATATGTATAGCACAAACAAGCAAGTGCCTGACCACCATTTCCACCCAGTTAGTAATTTAGGTCTGAATGTCTTTTAACTGGGCCCTTGCATCCCAGATGCTAAACCTGTTTGGAAGTACTTTATAGATAACTCTGAATATAATCATGATATGCGTAGACATAGTTCATATATTTACATCACTCCACAGTCCTCACTATTTAGATAAGTGAGTTGAAAATAGACTTATTCTTGAGAAACTATAGGTTTAAGTTGATCAATTTAATTTAATTCAATTTTTTCCACTGGATACAATTAGCAAACATTGCTTTCAATTTGAATTATTTGTTTAATTGCTTTCACATTGTTAGATAATCTGTGTGCAAGAACCCAAATCCATATTGTTAAATAATTTTGAAATATGTTATGTTGATCTGCATATTGTTTTGTTGATTTTTTTCTAGAAAAAAAAGAACCCAGCACTTGAGCTAACTGATGCCGTAGTTTTTTCTAAAACTCGAAAGCGCAAGCCTGGACGTAAATACCAGGCTAATCCTGAAGTAATGAACTTCAGAATTGTAAGTAACTGTATTTTTTTGTCAATCCCTTAAATCCATATTTTACTTTATTCTGTCAATTAATTATTTCCATGTACAATGTTGTTTTGTTTTGTAGGAAACGATTCAGAACAGACTTGAGTCATCCGAAGGAGTTGATGGTATTGAGGAGCTAATTTCTGGTGGAAAATCTCATGGTCCTAGTTGGCTTATTGGCAGACATGACTCGAGGGTCATCAAAACTTCTTCCGAGACTCCAGCTCCAACAGATCCGTACATAGAAGAGTTGACCAATAAGATACGACGGAACCTTGTTGATGACATGGAAGTGAAACTACAAAGAAAGGTCAATGAAGAAGTGGATGCCAAGTTAAATCAGAAGGTCCAGGACAACTTGGCATTTGCCCTCAAAAAATTGGCTGAAGCAAACCCAGGACTGCAGATTAATTTGGGTGAACTTTGTGGCACAGTTTCTAGTGACACAGTGGGATATGGTACTCCCGTGACCGACGTTCCTAGCTCATAGAAATCCACGTAATATAACCTTTTGAACTAGTGTCTTGGCATTTCCCTTGTGTTTAAATTTTATTCTACTGCACTTTAATGTTGTAATCTTGGTGTTGGCGGATTTGATCGGATTATGTAGTTTGGTGTTGGAGGATTTGATCGGATTATGTAGTTTGGTTATTTTGTGATGGGATATTGGGATTATGTAGTTGGTTTGTTTGTTTTTCTAATGGGAAATGCAATATTTATGCTTTACATTTTTATTATGTTGAATTTAGGGTGTTACCTTAGGTATTGTTATATGTTACCATAGACTAAAAGCTGCTGCACAGTTTGTGGGCCCCACCAAAACGGTCCCCGCATGTGGGCCCCACCAAAACGGTCCCCGCATGTGGGCCCCACCAAAACGGTCCCGCATGTGGGCCCCACCAAAGTGGACCCCAATGTGGGGTGGTGGGCCCCACATTGGGGTCCACTTTGGTGGGGCCCACATGTGGGACCCACATAATTAATTAATAATTTTGCAAAATTATAACATCTAAGGTAACACAGATTTGGTGTTGCTATAGAATGCTTAGTGTGTTACCTTATAGGTCTAAGGTAACTAATTTTGCTATGTTAGCTTATGTGTGTCGAGGTGTTACCTTAGACCCCAAAGGTTACATAGAACAAAACTATCCCAGCTAAGGTGTTACCTTAGCCTTTTTTTGGCCTTTGGTAACGTTTTTTTGGGTCTAAGGTAACACAGTCGTGGTGTTACCGTAGGCTGTTTATGGCGTAGTAGTACTACCACAGTTATGACAAGTTTTTATAGGTGCAAATGTAGCAAGCATTGGCCTATTTCCTGATGTAATGCCTACCTTTCCATTTCTATTTTTCCTAGGCATTTTCTGTTTGTTGACAGATTTTATCTCTTTAAGCTTTTGCTTAAGTTGTTTATCTGTCATTGAACCAATGTTAACCTGTTTTGCACAGGTTTTTACTGGTTCACTTTTAATAGCTCCATGTTCAGTTTTAACTGTACCATGAACAAATTTTATAGTTGGAAGAGTTTGCCTAACTTTCACATGATTTAGAAATCTAAGCTCATCTTCCTCACAGTACCCTAAACCAACAGTGTCAGCTTGAAAAACCTCATGAGTGTCTTTTCCAGAATCAGTCCAAGTTTTAATAATGTGATTTGGATCCTCCAATTCAGATTCTAGTTGCTTATACTTACCTAGCAACTCCTGTTCTAGAAACACAGCATCATCTCTTTCTTTCTGAATTTTTTTCATGTTTTCAAGTTTTTCTTCAACAAGTTTGTTTCTCTCTTTAAGTTGAGAACACTCATTCTTGATTCTCTCATTCTCTAAAGTCTGATCCCTATAACTGATATGTAAAGCTTTAAGATAAATCCTCAATTCAGTTATATTATCAGTATTATAAGCATAGGTAGTTGGGGGTACCTTGAGTTCAGAATCTTCATTCTAAGTAGAAGCCATGAGTGCATAGTTAACTTCCTCATCTGAGTTTGAAGTGTCTGCCCAGTCTCTGCCTTTTGTATAGAGTGCCTTTTCAGTGTTACCCTTCTTGCACTCAGGAGCATAGTGACCCATCTCCTTACACTTGTAGCATTGAATCTCAGACTTGTCTTTCTTCCCAGATTTGATATTTCTTCTCTCAGAGTTTCTGAAACTCTTTCGGTCATTTGAATCTTTAGAAAACCTTTTTCCCTTCTTGAAGTTCTTGAAACCCATCTTCTTGAAGGTTTTTACCATCAAAACAGCCATTTTTCTCATTTCTTCTTCATCATCCTCAGAGTCAGATAAATCAGAAGTGTTTGAATCATCATCAGAATTTGATGATTCACTTTCAGAATGAATGACTAAAGCCTTTCCCTTTGATTTCTTCAAGGGTTTCTCTTCAACCTTGAGAGCAACAGACTTTAACTTCTTGCTTGATCTTCTATTTCTCTGCTCCATTTCCAACTCATGAGTCTTGAGCAGTCCATAGATTTCATCAATCTCAGTATCAGCAAGATCATAGTTATCTCTTATAGTGGTTGTTTTCACATCCCACTTTTCAGGTAGAGAAAGAAGAAACTTGAGATTTGAGTCTTCTAGATCATACTCTTTGTTAACCAATGACAGATCATTGAGCAGTTTACAGAATCTATCAAATGTTTCTGTCATGGTTTCTTCAGACTTTGCCTCAAAATGCTCATACTCCTGAGTGAGTATGTTCTTTCTATTCTTCTTGATAGCAACAGTTCCTTGACACCTAACCTCAAGTGCATCCCAAATTTCTTTTGCAGTTGTGCAGTTAATCACCTTATTAGATATAACATTGTCTAAAGCACTGTGAAGTAAATGCCTTACTTGTGCATCCTTAGCAATGGATGAAAGATCCTCAGCAGTTAGATCTTTCTTTTCCTTTGGAATTACTTTTGATTCCTCACCAGCAACAACAGCAGATAACTTTGTAGGTTTGTGAGGACCTTCATAAATTCTGTCAAGATATTCTGGATCTGTAGCCTCCAGAAACATTGTCATATTCACCTTCCAGATTGCATACTCTGCTGGCCTAAGTATAGGAACCATAATTGTCTCATACCTACTAACAGTAGTAGGAGCTTTCTCAGAACCTGATGAAGGAGGAATCTCTGCCATTGATTACTATTGTGTTTGGATCTTAAACTGTAATAAAGTAACAGATTGGCTCTGATACCACTTGTTAGGCCGAATACACAATATATAATCAAGTACTATATGAGAGAATAACAAGAACACACGTTTTAGTACTTAAAAACTGTTTGGAATTATTAATTCCTCTCTCAGTGATGTAAAATATCACAGAGAGCTGCTTAGGTTACAATGAATGATATTCGTTCACAATGATTACCCTTCTAGGGTTAACCTAACTGTAGTTATAAGATATACAGCTTCGTACAATCGTTAATTGATTTTCCTATAATTAAGCTATACAATTGATATCAATTACGATTGCTACACGTCTTCTAAGTCAACTCAATCTCTTTGACAGCTATCCAATCTTCAAAGATATTGCTTCCATGTTTATCTTGAGTTAATCTTTAATCTCTGTTGACCTGCAGACGCTTCCGCTAGACAGAGTTTAACAAACTCTGCTGCGCTTCCGGTCAACAGTGTTTGCACTCCCATCTGTCAGCGTTTGCGCTCCCATCTGTCAACGTATACTCAAACTCTACTGCGACTGCTTTCATTAACAAGTTAAACTCTGTTTCCCTGTAACACTTAAACACTGATATTAAATCACATCAATTATATCTAACAAGTTAAATAACAATTTTGGAATAATTTGCATTGCTTGTCCTGCCGTGTTGTGTTTATTAATTAGCTAAATTATCCATCGTTTATATCATGAATTATGGGTTTATTTTAGTTTTTGTGCTCGAATATAACTTAGAGCATCTCTAACGATGTTTGTTATAATGGTTGGCTAAAATGATATAAAATACTGATTATGTAAAATTTGTTGAACCTACCTCTGGGTCGACTAGAGGTAAGCTCAACCAACTGAGCTACTTCAACTTGCTTGATTTTTCAGCCTTTTAAGTCGTATACATGTAGTTTTACAATGATCACGCGAACGGTTGGAAAAAGTGGTAATGAAAATTATCCTAAAAAAAATACTTTAAATAAGATTATCACATACTTTTCCTCTACCTAGATTCTAAATACTTATAGTGTGTTCCCAAATTTAAATTTGGATCGAAAGAAAAAAGATTTGTATTTATTTATTTTCTCTAACGTGTTCCCAAGATTTTTTGAGGAAAAGAAGAGAATCAAATGGGAGGAAAATAAGAGAATCAAATGAATATCGGTCAATTTTTCTCCAAAATTTCCAAGATTTTTTTAGGAAAAGAAAAAAAATCAAAAGGGAGGATAAATATCGGTCAATTTCTTTTCAAAATGAGATGATTGAGAGACAAAGATAAATTGCAGGGATAAATATATTGAATATTTTAAAATATCTCTGTTTTCTCTTATTTCCTTAAAAAATTCAAGAACATGAGAAAGAAAATTGCGTATCAAATCTTTTCTTTTCTTTTCTTCAAAATTTAATTCTTTTCTATTCTTTTTTTTCATGTTAAAAAATCGGGAACATAGAGTTTATAATGAAAAATTGCCCAAAATACCCACTTTTTTACTACCACTTATCAAAATACCCATTTTTCAAAACGTCGCCCAGAATATCCACGGGATACGCCGTTCCCAGTGGCGTATCCCAATTACTATTCCTTTCCATCATTCCTCTGTGAACTCTCTCTCCTCTCTCAGCCGTCTCGTCCCCTCTCTCCGTCTCTCTCTCGTCTCCCTTTCTCCACTCTCCCGTTTGTATCTCTCTCCCCTATCTCTCTTCTATTTTCTAGCCCCGCAGGGGCAGTTTCAAGCTCCATCAAAAATTAGTTTCGAAATTAGGTTCAAAATTGGGGGTTTTAAATCTAGCATTAGAGATGAAATAAAACTGGTATAGTGTTGTAGAGGATGAAAAATGTAGTCGATTGGTATGTTAAACAGGAGGGGAAAATGAAGGGATGGTGGTGAACGGAGAGAGATTGACTCGTCGGAAAAAATGACGACGGGAGAGGTTTTATTTCAACGTCGTTGATGTTCATTCAGGCATTACAAATGCTATAAGTTTGGTATAGAACTGTAGATCGTCGAATGACGAATCTAATGATATACATAACGTTATGGGAAAATGTCGGGAGAGGTTTGAATTGTAGATCGTCGGAAATTTTTTAGAAATCGCCGGCCAATCTCCTGAGTTGTGATTTCTGGAGCTGGAGAGTATGGCAGATACGCTTTTCAGTGATGCGTGTTTCGTACACATGCCTATATGACAGGCATATTCCCTTGAGACGTTTTCTCATTGGTCGTAACCTGTGGAGATACGTTTTCGGGTATGGCGCATCTGCTAGGTAGGCTTTCAAATAAGGCATGTCATGGTAATACGCCTGCATATAAAACATGTCAGGTGGGTAGTTAGGCAGTACTCTTTAGTGAATATTGGTATTTTGGAAAGTATTATTAGAAATTTAGGTATATAGGGCAATCATCCGTTTATAATTATGAGAGATTTTAGAGTGCATGGTCCTTATATTTTTTGCAAATTATTTATTTCTTCACATCTTAATTCTATAAAGCATTCAGTGATGAATAGTTTAATTCATTTTGTTTTCTACATGTCATTTGACGATGATTTGTTCTATTATTCTCAATTTATATTCAGTTAGCGTTTACGTTAATTCATTCAATTTATTGTTTCTAAAACTCCTCTAATTTATAAATTAAAAATCAAATTTCATATTTTAAGATCCAAAAGTTTAACCAAGGACATATTTAAAAAAGACAAGAATTTAAATATAAATAAATTAAATAATATCCAAATCTAGATTCAAATCAAATTCACATCATTTCGAGTTAAAAAATTAAATTTAAAATTAAAATTCACTCTCTTCCGAGTTCAAAGAATAAATTCAAACTTAAATCCATATCAAAAATTTTGAATACATAACATTGAAACTTTCATCTATAATCTAATTTGTGCAAAAGAACAACGATTGTTAGATTTTAGTGAACTAATGAGAATGAGAATTATTAGATATAATATTTAAAAAATTAATGTATGCATTTTGTATAAAATTCAAATATTATTAACAACATATCATAATTAAATATTTATATTATTAATTTAAAGAATGCAAAGAAAGAGATAGGGTTTCTTTCCTTAAAATAAATATTATTATATGCTACTTTAATATTGATATTATGGAAAATTGCATACTAAAAAATAAATATTAAAATATTAAAAAATTATTCGTGCACTCCAAAATATATTAAATAATAATATATAAATTATTTAATCAATAAAATTTTAATTATTTATAGACTTAATGGTTTATGAGAAAGGTGAACTAAATTAAAGGAGTTTTTTGTATATATAAGTTGAACGAGTACGGCTCGTTTGCTAAGCGAAATGAGGCTCAGCATCGTCCATTTTTCCACATGCGGAAAACCCACTCTTGGCCTTGTGTTTCACTTTCTGGCCCAAAACAAAAGAATAAATCTTGGCATACACACTAATTCACTACACAAACTCACTATCATTAATTTAGGAATGATTTATCACTACAATTACCTTATATATTTTTTATAAAAATAATTAAAATATTAAAGTGTGAATAATATTAAAGGATTGGGTCCACAATTCATCCCAATTCAAAACATAACATAACAGGAGTCTTCAAATTGATGAAAAAAATGTAAGAGCGCCAAGTGTCGCATTACTCGCTACCTAAATTCCTCGGCCGTCAGATACATTTGTAGATTAGGATCGCATGCATTTTTTTATCTTTGTAGATATGATGATGATCTTGCAGCTGCTCGTTGCGAAATCTAAATTTCAATCTCTAGAAATTAATGCTATCATCTACACTCTTCTTTCTTTTTTCTTTAAATTCGACTCTTTCTTGATTTATTTCTCACTCGATCGAGCCTGTGTTTGCTTATACATTCAGAGGGTTGTGAGTGAGTGAGCTGAGCTAATTAGGGTTTCAAATCTAGACACTAGAGGTACAATGGAGGGAGTTAAAAGTAGTCAGTATCTTCAGAATCAACACAAGGGCTTGGCGTTTGGATCACTAAATTTTAGTGATCATCTTGGTCTTGATGTGTCTAGTAACAAGAATGCTGATGTCTTGAGCCAGGAGGTTCAGAATTTAGCTCCCAAAGATTCGATCAAGGCAAATGATGGGAATGTCGAGAGGAACCGTAGACACTTCTACCCATTGAGGCCCGAGGCTGAGAATTGCCTCTTTTATGTGGAAAATGGCTGGTGCAAGTTTGGGAGGAATTGCAGATATAACCATCCTTTCAATAGGAGTAGCCAGGTATAACTAATTCAACTTAATTGGTTGTCTTTAAAGTGGTTTACATTATTCTTTGTTTAATTAATTAATGTGAAATGACCAGGTTGTGAATCAGTGTACACATATTTATACAAACCCTGACAGTGTAGAGTTGGGCAGAAATCATATTTGCATGAATTTATCCTTTTTCTTGGTACATTAAGAATATTCGTGTAGATTCATTAAACCCTAGGATTCTTATTGGTTTTCTTGGTAGAAAGTAAAATATCTTGGTAGGATTGGATGACGCCCTTTTTAGTGCAACTGTGGATCTGTTTGTTTTGGTGTCATAAATGTAGGTGGTGGGGTATAGAAGAATCAATGTAAAATAAGGAAGATTGGTATCCGATCCTTACGTGTAGGTTACGTGAAAAACCTTGTTGTGACTAGACTTGTCGCTACTTGTCGTGACAAAGACTTGTCACTTCTTGTCGTGATAAGTCTACTTGTTATGTCTTATTAATAGAGGTGAATGGGGTTATGCTTGTCCTCTATACGTGCATCAGAGGGCACACATATTCTTGACACGTCCTGAAAGTCACATACGTGAATTCACAAGAATCAGCCAGATCTGCCAAGTTCTTGTCTGTACCGAAGAAATTATTATTGAGAGATGAGCTTCAGAATTAATGCTATCTTAGAAGATAAGAAAATTTTAATAATGCCATTTTCTACGACATAACCATATAAGCTTTCTTGAATTTTCATGACAGTTCCCCTAAGTATTGTCACAGAAGAAGTGTACTAGATCAGAGTAACGAAAAGCCTTTTAATGGTTTTTTATATGTACATTAAGCTAAATAAGTTACTTTAACACCTAAAGAAGTAATTAATCATAATTAAAGAGTAATTTTACATGTTTTATATTATTAGTTTTTATATATATATCTGGAGCTTTGGAATCATGTTGTTTTCATGTATGCTGTTTTGATTTCACCTTTTTGCAGGCTGAGTATAAGGAGATAGCAAAGCTGAATGAAGAGAACTTAAATAGGATGGCGCAAGTCGAGTGCAAGGTTATCAGTATTTCAGTATCTATATATGAATATTTGCTTCCATATTTAATAATCTGTGTATCTGATCTTTGTTGATTTCATATATACAATCTTGTTTTTGCCATGTCAGACAATCATTAATCACCTGTAAGTTCAATCTGTGACCAACCTTTGATCTATCACATCTCTAAGTTCGGTTCATAAACACCGCTTCAGGACAATATGCACGTTGTTGGACTTTTAGTCCATATACTGCATTCTTATCTTTGTACTCTCTGTGCATTGATTTATTCTCCGAATAAGTTAGTTGCACCCATAATTTTAGAACATACATTTCCGATCCCGTTGTCTTTACATGCATACAATATACTTATTCTGATTGCAGGTGATCACAAAGAGAGCACAAGTTTAATATCTATTTGGCTGTAAGATATTTTTGTGCGTTAACCTTCAAGCATTATAAACAAGTTAGAACCTTAAATGATATTCAATTTTTCTTCATTCTCTCCGAGGTGTTTAATTACCTTTGGAAGCCACTTCATTGCTCTTCTGAACAATGATAATGGATTATGTTTGTATGAGGTTAAAATCCAGTAAGTTAAGAAAATGTGATCTAGTTAGTATCTGCTAGAAGATAAGTCTTTCTCTAATATTTGCTAAATGTGATATGTAATAGATATAGTGTGTATATATATATATAACTTGTTTACTTTCTCTTTACAGTCTTCATATATATTTTTGCTTGCTTTGTCATGTAGTACTATTTAACACCTGAAGGCTGCAAGCATGGAAAAGCTTGTAGATACAATCACAGTGGACGGAAAACTGAGGAGGCTCCAGTTTTACAGTTTAATTTCCTTGGGCTTCCAATTCGACCGGTACTATCCTGTCATTTCTTTTACCTTTTAGAATTCAGATGTTACTTACACCTTGAAGGACATGATAGTTATCTTCATCCATCTTTCTTCACAATTTCGAGTATGATATTTTAGAATTAGATATGAAACTAGAATTGAAACTTCTCAAGTTATCCAAATCAACCCTAACATATTTTATACGTTACTTGTACGGGTATTTAATGTCAACCTAAAGGATTTTATACAAATTTGTTAATGTATGTTCCTTACAACACAATCATAACTCAAACCTGGTTTGAAAGAGAGAAATGTATCTACAGTTTTGAAAGAAAAGACTTGACATCTTCAATTTGCAGTACTTTTGATTTAAGTAATTAATCTTACTGTGAAATTCTCTGACATTGTTTACAATTCATCATATCAGGGAGAGAAAGAATGCCCACAATACAACATTTATGGTTCATGCAGTTATGGTTTAAACTGTATGTTTGATCATCCAGATCCTTCATTAATGGGAGAAGGATATACTGGCTGGGAAGATGCTATGCCGTTCTGGCCATCAGCAGTTGTAGTCAGTATCATTAGATATGATCGTATGAAAGTAAGAAAAGAACACATAAATTCTATGGCTGAACAAATCCAACCTAGAAGGCACAGGTGGGAGTGGAAGGATGAGCAAAAAACGTTTCACGAACAGAACCTGACACACCGCAATAGCCGCACCAATTAAGCTATGCAGGGTTGCGAATTAGAAATGGTTGTAGCTCTATAGTTAAAAAGGCACCAAAAACCAATTGTGTAAGGTAATTTATGCATCGCATTTGAATTGTGTATAATACTAAAACTCCATCTGTGAGAATTACGTAATATCTGTATGTGCGAATTAATTTACCAGTTTTCAGGTTTGTTTCTATCAATTTGCAATCATATACGTAAAACATGTAACATCTAGGACCATTTGATTCACTATCATAGTATCATTGATGTTTCCTACCTAACATTGCAACTAAATGCTTTTTCTTCATGTATATATCTCAATAAGATATTGCAGATCTAATCAGTCCCATTGTTTTAGTTAAAAAAAAATTACTTGGAGATTAAAATTCAAGCTGCAGAGCAAAAACTGCATCTGTCAAAACCGAAGCACATTAAAGTTACTGTTGCAGTAGTGGCTCATGACAATTTATAACACACCTGACTGGTTATAATAGAATATAATTGTATAGTTGTATATAATACAGATAATAACTATACTAGACTAAAGAGAGATAACACAATAGTCTACATTGTATTAATGTTGGATAATCTTCCATGTCATTACAATGGCACAATACATGTTTATATAGCAATCTAAATAGGATAGATTGTGGAGTGAGCAAGGTATGGAAACATTCTTGGTTTTGGCAAGGTATTGCCCTTTCTTCAATCATCATCAAATACATTCTTGGCAATGTATTATTCTTGTCTTCATGTACACCTACTCTAACATTCCCCCTCAAGTTGAACGTGGGAGAGAAACGGTAACGTGCAACTTGAAGATACACAGAACGGACATAACAGTCAAAATAGCCATATGGGAGAAGCAATATAGCAAGAGGAAGAGAGAAGAAATATAGCAACTTTTCAAATGTTGCTTGAGCGAAGACGATGAAGACGCCATTAATATCGCTCCCGGATCAACCGGATGCTTGAAAGTAACATGGACGCAGTAGTAACAAGAAGAAATGACCCTCTCTAGCATTAACTTTTGCGGACTTGAATTTGATTGCTCTTGACTCGTGCTCTTTGGCTCTTGGCTCTGGCTCTTTTGGCTCTGGCTCTGGGCTTCCGGCATCGGTTTCTAAGCTAAACAAGAACAGCCGCTTGAATTGTAGCTTTCGATGTGGTCGAGAATTGATGTTGCTTGCGCATTTCAAGAAATGCAGAATTTTCAGAAGATGTAGAAAACTGCAGAAATTTTCAGAAATTTGTAGAAGATGCAGATTTTGCTTCATTAGTCTCTCTAAGAATGGAGACTTGATTGATGTTGGGCTATTGTATGGGGCTGTTATTGTTGAAAAGATGATGAATATGATGTCGGTGATTTCCGAAATGATGCGTTTGTCCTTTGCTCCATGTAGTGCCTTGTGCGGAAGCGAAAAAAAAAAATAATAATAATAAAAAACTGAGCAAGATCGAAGGGAGGGCTGTGAGGCCCTTGATGCTCCTTCCTAGCTCTGATACCATAATAGAATATAATTGTATAGTTGTATATAATACAGATAATAACTATACTAGACTAAAGAGAGATAACACAATAGTCTACATTGTATTAATGTTGGATAATCTTCCATGTCATTACAATGGCACAATACATGTTTACATAGCAATCTAAATAGGATAGATTGTGGAGTGAGCAAGGTATGGAAACATTCTTGGTTTTGGCAAGGTATTGCCCTTTCTTCAATCATCATC
The DNA here is from genome assembly GCA_037693485.1 of Kitagawia praeruptora. Classification (NCBI taxonomy): domain Eukaryota; kingdom Viridiplantae; phylum Streptophyta; class Magnoliopsida; order Apiales; family Apiaceae; genus Kitagawia; species Kitagawia praeruptora. The sequence goes on along the minus strand of CM075350.1, from coordinate 22,215,096 downwards.
AAATACATTCTTGGCAATGTATTATTCTTGTCTTCATGTACACCTACTCTAACAGGTTACAGCTGAGATTTAGGGTTAAAAGATCAAACCGCACCATCACTTCTCTTGGAACAAAGAAACGAGCCATTCATAAGGGATTTTTCAGTATTTGTATGTTCAAATGAACAATTATTTCCATTGTGCGACTACCATCAATGAAACTTTATAATACCTTTCCCTCTTGCTCTACTATTACCATTAGTGATTCCCAACCAAATTTACAAATAATTGATAATCCCACTGAGAACTGAATTAGAAAATTCAATACTACTCATTACTATAAGTCATTTTTCATGTTCCAATTATGGATACAAGTTACAACTGTGCACAGCTACACAATACATATGGGATATAAATACACAATTACGAGTTCAACAACACACCACCAAATCTTCATAAAATTTGAGTTTATTAAAATTAATCCATTACCATTCAAGTTTATTATATTGAATTCATCAAACAAATATGTTGTAGAGACATACTCTCCCAGGTTGGCACTGAAAGTTCCTGATTCACGATATCTTTGTTCCTCTCTTTGAATATCATCCACCCGGTGTCGTCTCTTGTATTTTTGATAAAAATCCCATAAGCGCTCAGCATCACGATTTCGATCAATTCGAGCCCCATCTTTTTTAGCAAGTTTTTGCTGCAATTATGAATTTCAGATAAAACATAAGGAAACAGTACAGATAGAAAAAACATCTGTGCCACTAAGTAAGAATATATGAGGCCAAAATTTCTTGTACTTTAAATGACAGGTATTACAGTACCTTGATTACAGACATTAGGCCAGTCTTAAATTGTAAAACACCTCTGCCATCACTGCTAGGGTCTAAATTTTGCGCCATGGAGTATGCCTGCTCACACACTGAATTCAAAGCACCATCGGCAAAAAAGAAAAAAAAATTAATCTGCAAATAAACAAAGCATATATCCTCTACCACTTATCTGATGCCACCTCTATCAATTGTATAACATTTTGATTTTTAAAAAAAAAAAAAACTGTGCATCCAGTGCAAATAATGTTATACTATTGGCAACTCTTTTACTTTAATGTCTTAACAACTCTTCAAGTTTTACACTTATATGGATGCTATACCGCTAGCAGCTACTAATTGGATCTGTTTAACTTATACAAACCAAAATTTGTAACAAATTTAAGTAATCACCATGTGATTTCACTGTTTGTGATCACATACAGCGTATAGATAGCTGATTCATACTATGCAAACACACAGTCAGAAAGAAACACATACGCACATATAATCAATGATCAATACGAAACTTTAGCAAATTTGGGTGAATTTAGTCCTTAAAACAATCCAAGTGAAACGAATAACAAGCTAAATAACATTACGCTAAAACACATAGTCAAACAGAAAAACATAACAAATTAATTACAAATAAATAGCTAATTAAGATAATGCTAACACAAATAGTCAAACAGAAACACATAACGAATCAATTACAATATTATTAAGTAACGCCTTCCAACTTGCTGCATAATTACACTTTATACAATGAACTACATCAAATAACTAGCTAACTAACATTATGCTGAACACAGTCGAAAAGAATGTCAGAAACACAAATACCATAAATCTAACCTACAATAATGTAGTGAGTAAACAACTTAGGACTCGCCGCATAATTATACTTTTTACAATCAACTACGTCAAATAACTAGGTAATTAACATAACGCTAACACGCAGAGTCAAACAGAAAAACATAACAATCAATTACAATATTATAGAATAGCGCCTTACAACTTGCCACATGATCTTACTTTCTACAATAAACTACAGCAAATGACTAGCTAACTAACATTACGCATAGTCAAGCAGAAACTCACAACAAATTAATTACGATATTATAGAGTATCGCCTTACAACTTGCCACATAATTTCACTTTCTACAATCAACTACATCACGTAAGTAGCTAATTAACATTAAGCTAACACGCAGAATCAAACAAAAATACATAACGAGTTAATTACAATATCATAGAGTAATGCCTTACGACATGCCGCATAATTTCACTTCCTACAATCAACTACATCAAGTAACAAACTAACTAACACTACGCTAACACGCATAGTCAAACAGAATGTCAAAAACACACACACACTTACACCGAAAAACTAATCAATTACGATATCGTAACGACTTACGAATTCTCGCAACATTAGGATCCTCATTCTGAATTTCATCAGCAGCTTGTAAAATAGCATTGATATTCGTAGTTTTCTGAAGCGAATCAGGGACAGCACCAGCGATTCCACTAGAAACTCGCCCAGGACCTTGTCCAGTAGGCCTGAGTTGCTCTTGCCGTAACGTAGCTCGTACTAATCTCTCCCAGTTATCATAAACCCTAGACATCTCTCTCTAAAACCCTAACTAACAATTTTCACTGATTTGTTGATTTTTCAAAACCCTAGATGTCACAGTTAGGGTTTTGGGGTTAGAGGTGTAAGGTAAAAGACAAAAACAGAAAAAGATAAAAACAGGAGAAAAGGTTTTTCATTTCATGAGTTTCCACAGATTACATTCTTCAGTTATATAAAGGCTACATACTGGACACGTGTAGGGCTGATATTGCTCCCACTAACAACCAATCACACATCCTAGTACAGATACTATTATTTATTCTAATGCTTAATTAATATCCATACGACTACTAATGCTCACTACGACACCGTATTGGTCAAGAGTATCCCGCCAGCTATGATCATGACATACCCCTTTCCTTCAACAAATCCTTGACCTCAAGGATTAAAATTTGGAAACAGTTTCGTAAATTTCTCCCATTTCTCCCAGGTAGCCTCCTGTGGTGTGCCATTTTCCCATTGGACAAGAACCATGACAGCCGGTTTGTTACCACGTTTGACTAGTTTTCGCTCCAGGATGGCAATTGGTTGTGGGTCTATAATTCCTGTGTCTGCAACAGAGGGAAGTGTGACCTGGACATCATGTCGAGAACCAATCACCTTCTTTAGCTGGGAAACGTGAAAGACCTTATGTATCTTGGCTGCAGATGGAAGATCGAGTTTATAAGCTACCTGCCCGATTTTTTCCAAAACTCGATAAGGGCCATAGAACTTGGCATAGAGTTTGTGATTCTTGCGTTCATTAACTGATTGCTGACGGTATGGCTGGAGTTTCAAGAAGACTTCATCATTGATTGCAAAGGATCTATCAGTTCGCTTTTTGTCGGAGTACCATTTCATACGTTCTTGAGCCTTCACGAGATTATCTTTTATCAATTGCTGAGTTGCTCTCCTGTCTTTCAGGTACTCATTGACTTCAGTGTCTGAAGTTCGAGCAAAAGAGAAATTGATGGAGGGAGGCTGTGCAGAGTACAGGGCCTGAAAGGGGGACATATTCAGGGCAGAGTGGTGGGAAGTATTATACCACCACTCGGCTAAAGACAACCACGAAGACCAAGTGCAGGGCTTGTGACCAGCAATACATCGTAAAAACATCTCAATACATTGATTAACACGTTCGGTTTGGCCATCCGTTTGTGGATGGTAAGCCGTGCTGAGCTTGATCTTGGTGCCAAGAGAAGTGAAGAGTTCCTTCCAGAAGGTGCTAATGAAAATAGGATCACGATCAGAGATGATTGCTTGTGGAAGGCCATGTAATTTGACTACACCATCGAGAAATTCTTGGGCAATTTTACTGGCTGTGAAAGGATGGGTCAAGGGAATGAGGTGACAATATTTTGTCAACCTGTCAACCACGACCAGTATTGTGTCCTTGCCTTTTGATTTAGGTAAGCCCTCAACAAAGTCGAGTGAAATGACCTCCCAAGCAGAATTAGGGAGTGGAATGGGTTGTAGTAAGCCTGGTGGGTGTATGTGTTCGACTTTATTTCTTTGACAAATCTGGCATTCCTTGACGAACTGAATAATGCTTGCACGAAGACCAGGCCAATAGAACAATCTTTCAACCCTCTTTAGAGTAGCTGCAGCACCTGAGTGACCTCCCTCTGGGCTGTCATGTAACGTAGAGATAATCTTACTTCGAAGATCGGTGCCATTCCCAACATAGAACTTGCCGTTATGCTTTAGTTCACCATGAGTAAGTGTGTAGCCATCACTGTTCGTGGGGGATATAGATAATTCGGCAATTAATTTCTGGGCACAATCATCTTGAGTCAAGCTATCAAGCAGGTCGAGCTTCCACTGAGGTTTAACAGTATGAATTATTGAACAGAGTTCAGCATCACTGTGCAAACGGGAGAGAGCGTCTGCAACCACATTCTCTTTACCCTTTTTGTACAACACTGTGTAATCAAATCCCAATAATTTGGATAACCACTTCTGTTGTAAGCTTGTGGTTATTTTTTGTTCCATTATGTGCTTAAGAGCTTCTTGATCGGTCTTGATAATGAAGGGATGGCCCAACAAATAAGCACGCCATTTCTGAGTTACAATTATGACAGCCAAGAGTTCCTTTTCATGTGTGGATAAGCCCAAGTGTTTGGGTCCTAATGCCTTGCTCATGTAGGCGATAGGCTGCCCGTCTTGCATCATGACAGCCCCTACTCCTGACTTACAAGCATCTGTCTCGATAATCAAAGGTTTGGAGAAGTCAGGGAGTGCAAGAACAGGGGTTCGAGTCATTACCTCCTTGAGTGTAGAAAAGGCTGTTTCAGCTTCCTTGTCCCAAGTAAATTTGCCTTTCTTTAAGAGTTGTGTAAGTGGTTTACTAAGAACACCATAGCTTTGAATGAAACGGCGATAATAGCCGGTGAGACCAAGGAACCCTCTCAAGGATTTAACGTTTCGAGGAGTTGGCCAGTCTCTCATTGCTGCAATTTTCTTCTCATCAGCTGAGACACCTTGACCAGAGATTATATGACCAAGGTATTCCACACTTGGTTGTGCAAATTCGCACTTACTTAGCTTGACAAAGAGCTGATGTGCCTTGAGTTTTTCAAAGACCAATTGAAGGTGTGTCAAATGTTCCTTATGATTAGTGCTGTAGATTAGAATATCGTCAAAGAAGACCAATATGAATTTTCCAATATAATCAGTAAAGACATCGTTCATCAGGTCTTGGAAGGAGGCAGGGGCGTTCGTTAAGCCAAAAGGCATAACGACGAACTCAAATAAGCCTTGATGTGTACGAAAAGCAGTCTTGAAGATATCATCAGGGCTTATACGTATTTGATGATAACCACTACGAAGGTCGAGTTTAGTAAAGACCTGACTTCCTTTTAGAGCTGTGAGAAGTTCCTCGATAACTGGGATAGGGTATTTATTCTTTATAGTCAGCTCATTTAACGCCCTATAATCCACAACAAGGCGCCAGGTATTGTCTTTTTTCTTGACAAGCAATACTGGGGAGGCAAAGGGGGAGGTACTGGTGCGAATGACACCTGCTGTGAGCATCTCCTTTGTGATTTTTTCTATTTCAGCACGATGAGCAATAGGACAACGGTATGGGTGTGAGTTCACAGGTGAACTGTTGGGTTTTAAGGGAATGTTATGATCTTGTTTACGCGTGGGGGGTAAAGTGGTTGGTGTAGAAAATATAGGCTGGTACTGAGAAACAAGAGCATAAATATCAGGTGGTAAGGGTTGAGTTGTACCTTTAGTGCCTAGTTCATCAACAGCAGCGATTTGAACTAAGTAACAAGCTTCTTCATGATGAACTTTAGGGGTGGAAGCCTTGAGCTGTAGATGTACCGTCGAGTCTGTGAGGGAATGGGATAGAGAAATCCTTTGGTTTTCAGAGTTAATGGTGACATTTTCTTGAGAATAATCGAAGGTGACAGGACTGACAGATGACAACCATTCAACACCAAGAATGAGATCGTAGCCACCCAGTGGGATAACATTGACATGAGCAGAGAAATTCCTACCAGCCATAAACCAAGTTAATTTGTCAATTGAGCTGCTACAATGCACAGATTCTCCATTAGCTACTGTGATGTTGAAGGGAGTACATGGAGACAATCTGAGTTGCAGATGCTTGGCCAAACTCTGAGAGATAAAATTGTTGGACGACCCACTGTCCAACAATATATTAATAGGTCTGTTACCTATTTTCCCTGCAATTCGTAGCGTGCCCGTGCCCATTGAACCATTTAGAGCATTTAAAGAAACCTGAGGCTCAGTGTCAATGTCTTTGGCTTGAACTAGTTGATCTTCTCCTTCCCAAACAATAGCCAAATCATCCCCAGTCGAAGGGTTATTTTCACAATCTTCATTTAATATAATGAATAACTGCTTTTTTCTGCAATTATGGCCTGGTTCAAATTTTTGGTCGCAGTAATAACACAAGCCCTTTTGTTTCTTGTCTGAGATTTCAGCTAAAGTAAGCTTTTTAAAACTGGCAGGAGCTGAGACAGTAGAGTTATTAACAGAAACAGGATCATTGAGATTTTTTGAGGAGTAAGTGATAGACCTGTTCGAGCTGGCAAAGGTGGATGCAGTCTTTGGAGTAGTTGTGGCAGCCTTGTACCTCTTGTCCAGGACATTCAAATAATACTCCTGACCTCTTGCCAATTCCCTAGCTTCTTGGAGTGTTTGTGGCTTGAGATTATAGAGATGCTGGGCAATTTCATCTTTAAGACCACTGATGAAGTTATCCACATAATAAGATTCACGATGATAACCCTCCTCCATCATAACGTAGTTTCGAAGTTCGTCGAATTGACAAATGTAGTCATCCACTTTCCCACGTTGGGTCAATTTGTTGAACTGTCCCACAAGATTTTCATAGCCTGTTTTAGCAAATCTATGGCAAACTAGTGTAACAAATTCAGGCCACAGAAGATTGTGTTTCTCCCTTTCGACACATCTGTACCATATGTCAGCCTCACCTTCCATGTGAAGAGCAGCACATAACACTTTTGATCTTAAATCTGTAGTGGGGTGTAACTGAAAAAAATTTTCACACTTGCCTATCCAGCCACGGGGATCTTTTCCCTCAAATTTAGGAAAATCCAGTTTGGGGACCTTATAAATGGGTTGGTTTCCAGGCCTGCATTGGCCTGTATCATCATTAACTCTGGTGTGAGTAATGGGATTAGTGGGGATGGGTGTATGGCCTTGTTGAACAGGCACAGGTGGTGTTTGATACAGAGTATGGGAAGGGAGATGGGTGTAAGTAGTGGGTGGGAGCTGTGTAGGGTTGGGATAAAAGGATGGGTACAGAGGTAGTGCAAAAGCATTGAGGGACGAAGAGCCAGAGTAAGGGTTTGTGACTGTCACGTTTCGAAACTCAGGGAGAGAATAAGGATCAATGTAACGAGCAGGGAGTTCAAACGGTTGGGTGGTGTGGGTTTGTGCCAGGCCTTCCCAATTAACACTTCTAGATTTAGATTGTAGATTACTCGTAGAATCATTGAAGGTAGCGAAATGAGTGGGGGTTTGAGGAGAAGGACTTACAGTGGTGGCGACAGGGGGAGGCTGTGTAAACATAGCTTCATGACCAGGGCGTCTCTGCAATAGCTCTGTTTTCACCAACTCCGTGAGTTCGGCGATTCCCTTCTTTACTTCCTTATTATCTTGAGCGAGATTGTCAAAATCAGCCCTGAGATTTACGATCTGTTCTTGAGTAAATGATTGACCCTCCTCAAACATGGTGAGTTTTTCAGCCATGGATGTGATTGAGCTTTCACACTTTTCCAAGCTAGTCTTGTTAGCCATTGTTTGTTTTGTTTTTCTGAGTTTTTGTAAATGTTAAAAACTGGGGTTAGGGGTGGCCAAGGAGCGGCTGCTCTGATACCAAATGTCACAGTTAGGGTTTTGGGGTTAGAGGTGTAAGGTAAAAGACAAAAACAGAAAAAGATAAAAACAGGAGAAAAGGTTTTTCATTTCATGAGTTTCCACAGATTACATTCTTCAGTTATATAAAGGCTACATACTGGACACGTGTAGGGCTGATATTGCTCCCACTAACAACCAATCACACATCCTAGTACAGATACTATTATTTATTCTAATGCTTAATTAATATCCATACGACTGCTAATGCTCACTACGACACCGTATTGGTCAAGAGTATCCTGCCAGCTATGATCATGACACTAGATTTGGCTCCGCTCCATTATAAATTAACAGATCTCGAAATTCGAATTAGTTGAAATGAATTTGAATTTGCTTCGCTGTTAATTTAGATCAAATTGAATTTAAACCCAATCTGAAGTTTGTGTGTGTGTGACTGTGTGTGTTTTTCAAAAGGCTTTAAAAGTGAACAGAGATTATAGACTCTGCAGATGGGAATTAGAAAATTACTGTGTGTGTTTTAGTGTGTGTTTTGGGTAAAGATTGGGTGTGATGAAGGCTAGGATTAATAATTACTTTGATTTGTGATCGTTGGATGAGATTTGAGATGGTTTTCTTGTAGTTTAAGGGGTTAATATGGACCGTCTGATGGTTGTTGAACGCGTGATGGGGATGAGAAGTGCACATGTGCCCGAATTTTCCTTTTTTAAATACTTGCGCGGTTTTCTTGTTGTTCGAGAATTTAATTTTTATTCAAATTTAATTACATACTCATTGTAATTATAAAAGATTATAAGCTAAAATTTTCAAAAAAAAATACTACAATTTGCTTGACTTTGAGAGTACATTGCTATACTGTGTTCTTGAAACAATTTCAAAAAGAAAAAACAAAAGAATAGAAAATGGATAATATTCTTTTCTCTCTAAATCTTTTCAAAAGTGAAAAATTTTGGAAATAAATATACATGAAATTTCTTTCCTCCAAATTTTTATAAATCAATTTTTTTCTTTCCTAAAAATCATTCTAGAACAAGTTGAAAAAATTAAGAGTCTGTTTACTTCAACATTTTCCAGAAAATTTTTCTAAGAAAATAGAAAATTTTGAAAACATGTTCAACATCAAAAATTTCTAAACTGAAAAAATGGAAAACACGGTTTTCTGGAATTTTCCAAATTACAACTATGAAAACTGTGGAAAACAACTATTTGATGTTTTCTAAATCTGGGAAATAGAAAACACGCTAAAAAAGACCAAACACCATGTTGACACGTTTCGAACCCCTGTACATACAAGATATTTTCCATTCAACACACAGACACATTCTTGAAAAGAAAAAAAGCCTTACAAAATTCTAAAATGTAAACTGCATAATATTGCTATGGTGTACTATGTTGAAAATACAATGAATTTATAAATGATATTTAGTGAAATTATTGTTTTTCTAAGATAATTCGCTCGACATTTTTATTTATAATAACTGGTTAATTAATGAATCAACGATTAGGTATATAAATTTTTATCAACAAAATCATACAAAAAAGACATTTTTTTTTCACTTCTCTATTTAATTTGGTATATAAGTTTTGGAACACATTTTCTCAATTTTCAACAGTTTTCTAAGAAATAGGAAAATCAGAAAATTTTAGAAAACTTGAAAATGGAAAATTGTAAAAAATTTCACCAAGTAAACAGCCCCTAAATTTCTCACTTTTTTTCTTTTCTTCCTATAAAAATTTTTGGAACACAATATAAGGCCTAAGATTAGAAAATTGGATTAAAAAATTTAAAATTCAAATGATGTGGTATGGGTAATATGATAATATTAATTATTTTAATTAATATTATTAGTGTGAGTGCAGAAGGAGTTCATTTTATTTAATATTATTACAATAATTTAGAGCATCTGGCAATATGTATAATGATTGGTTAAAAAAATTTAAATTAGAAAATAATTAAATTTTTACATAAGGGTGCCAAGTAGAACTTCAATGAATATAGTTATGAGAATAGGGAGCCTGAGATATATCTCAGGTAAATTCCCTGAGATAGTTAGTTTTCATATATAAAAATGGGTGGGTATTTTAGTAAATTCAAAAAAATTTAATTAGCCTTGCGGGCCCAACAAAATTTAAAGAATATTTAGCATGTATCTTAGGAAAAGTTCCCTGGGTCCATTTTCTCTATAGTTATAATGAAAGTTTTGTATATTTTTGCTAAGAGATTAAGCTGATTCAACAAATATAACCAACTAAGAGCATCTTCCAATGATGTTAGCTAAAAATAATTGGCTAAATTACATAAAATATTGATTATGTAAAATTTGTCGAACCTGTAAGACATTGAGTTCCGAGGGTATTAGCTATAATGATTGGCTATATTTTAAAAATGGTATGTTATTAATATTTCAAGTTGTTATTAATGGAATATATAATTTTAATATAGAAATAAGTGATGTGGCAATTCACTACAGGTCTGTAGAGGTTCGACAAATATAGCCAACATCAAGAGATTATCTATAATTATAGATAACAATTTTGTCCCATTGAAGTGTAATTTTTTTTACACATTCTTTATAATTTTTATTTATGGTAATTAAATTTAAAATTTACCTAAGGGGTCTCTCCCATTGGAGATGCTCTAAGTATGATTATCTATAATTTTTACTAAGACCAGTTATGTTGAAATGTATTTTTTTTACATAATTTCCATTTCCATTTCGTATCACCTAAATTAATATTGCTAAAAACTCTTTACCATTGAAGATGTGTTATTATCATATGGCATTTGAAAATTATTTTAGGTACAAATTTTGTACCCTTAATATTATTCACTAATCACGAATTGTTGATTCCAGATTCCACTTGTCATGGTTTTTGGACATGCCATTTTGACAAAGGTAGTTGGAAGTTGTGTATCTACTATCTAGGGATACGAAAATGGATTATCCTAAAAAAAAAAATTTGATAACAAGATTATCCTAATTTTTGATTTGGTATTTAATTTTATAATTTTGATTATTTGGATATTTGATCTAAAAAAATCGGGATCAGATTATTGAACCAAATTTTTTAATCCACAAAAATCGAATATCCAGATCTTTTTACAAAAAGTTTAAATCAATCTTGGAAACATTTTTCTCTAAATTAATCATTTTATCTAAAATGATTTATCAAGAAGTTACAATATTACAAAAATAAAAACAAAGCGAAGGAAGGAATATTCTCTTTTGATATTATTTTTCACTTAAATTTGTAAATTCGAGAGTTAGTTTGTTATTAATATATGGGTTGTGACAAATCTATACTATTATATAAATTCCAAAACATTGAAATTTTTGGTACATGTTTTTTGGTACCTGTTTTTTTGTACTTCGTGAATTTACTTATTAACTCTTCATTATAAATAAAAATAAATACTCTAAAATAATATGATTAATGGTAATTACCTTTTTCGCATTTACTTTTAGTTAAAGATATTACATTTTATAAACACATAAAAACATCAATCGTATCATATCTTTCGATCATTAATAAAAAATATAATACCTAAAATAAATAATAACATTATATAATTAATGGTAATAATTATTATTAGTCGATTTTCTTTTTCACATTTAATTTTAGTTGAAGATATTAACATTTATAAATATCTAAAAACATTAATCGTATCATATATTTCGATTATTAATATTTCCTTTTAGATTAAAACATGTTACATTTTGAATCAAAAAATGTTGGGAATTATGGGTGATAGATCAGATAGTTTAACTAAGTAGAACATACTGTCGTAGCCAGAAATGTTTTCCTTGTAATTAAATATGTACTGTCATGTGATAATTGTAATTCTTGGAAGAAGTTCGATTATGTTCAAACCTCAAGAAATACATAAGTTCGACAGCAGGAATAAAAGTTATTGTCAAGCATTGACAGTAAGGTTACAAGGAAACAGCATGTTGCCTAGGTCGACAGCAAGTTTCATTGAGTCGACAGCAAGTTTTAACTTGACAGCAACATTGGCGGAGATTCTGATGACAACAACTTTCATATATAGTTTGCGACAGCAAGTTTGGAATTCTTGACAGCAATCTTTGCGGGGAATTCATACTGTCAACCAAAACACAATCCTTTGACAGCAAACTTTGAGGCAAACATACTGTCATATAGAATCAACTTGATTTAGGAATTTTCTAAGTCAAATTAAGCGACAGAGCACATGTTCAAAAGAAGCAGGCGTGCTGAAACATTCAAACTTTACAGCAAGCTTGAAAGTCTATAACAGAAGCTCGAGAGTTCACATGGAGCAACCTGTAAAGTCTAGAGCAAGATAAATTTGATAACTGCTAGATCTGGGTGGCTCAAATGTGGAAAGTATCTAAAGTTACTTTGTATGTAATTATTAGATAATCACATGGGAATAAAACGTGTAATGAGCTGCAAAAGGGAATATGACAGCAACTCAACAACCCATGTTGATAGTGATAGTATAGTAGAAAAAGATCCAACTATCACTCTATAAAAGGGAACACTCTATCACACAATCAAGTGTATCTCTATTACTGTAATCTCTAGAGAAACCGAAGCTTGAGAATTACTTTGTTCTCAAGGTTGTAGCAAAACTTTGCAAAATAAATAAAACATTTATTTTGTGAAACATCTGTGCAAGATATAACTTGTAAATGCATTTCTTCTACTAGTAAATTACAATTTCTATTTATGTTGTTGAAATAGTTTTTGAAATTTATTAGTATTGCATTCGACCCCCCTTCTGCAATACATTCCGGGACCAACAACTGGTATTAGAGCCTTCAGATTAATACACATATCTGAGATCCAAATGGCAAGTATTCAAAGGTCAATTAATATCAAGATTCCAACTTTGGATAAAGAAAACTACAACATATGGAAAAAGAAGATCATGTTATTTATCAAATCTCAGAATCCACTATTCCCAGCTATCCTGGAAAATGGCCCCTTCGTTCCTCAAAAGGAAGTTCCAGCTGCTACAGTTAATGATGTAGTAATCCCATCACATTGGGTTGCTAAGAAGCCTACTGAGTACAATGACTCAGAAAGGGAGAAGGTAGCCCTGGATGATCACCTACAACTCATTCTGCTAGATGCACTTACCCTGGACAAAGCTATGAGTGGAAATATAATAGTATGCAATTCTGCCAGGGATATGTGGAACAAGATAGAGCTGCTGTGTGAAGGAAGTGAAGAAGTTAGAGAAAATCAAAAGCAAATACTGGTGTTACAGTATGAAGCGTTTATGGCCAAACATGGAAAAGTGCTAACTCACATGTTTGAAAGGTTTATCAAACTGATAGCTGAGCTCCAGATTCATGGAAAGTTTTATGAAAGGAAGGAGGTCAATATCAAGTTTCTACTAACTCTTCCAGAACACCTCGAGCATAGAGTTACAGCCATTAGAGAAGGAAGAGATCTAAACACTGTCTCCCTTGAAACATTGTATGGAGTTCTAAAATCATATGAACTAGAATACTATCAAAAGAGAGCCATACAAAGTGGATCCAAGGGATTGATGGCAAACATGGCTGGTGCTCTAGTTGCTCAAGGGCCATCATACTTTCAAGCAAGTGAGCAAATATAAAGTGCTCAATAGCCTCAATTTTCATCTGTGAAAATTGAAGAGTTGGTTGAGGATGAAGAAAAGGTTGTTCTTTAACTAGAAGATGTTGAAGATGAAGAATTTTACACTCTAGAAGAAATGGAGAAAATGGATAATCCAACGATGGCTTTTATGGCAAGGAAATTCAAGAATATAAGGTTCAGGAGGAACAAGTCATATAATCCTCAAGGTCAATTTCCAAAATATAACCAAGGAAGCTCATCAAAACCTGCTACTGGCACCAAGGGTGGATACAAAACAGGAATGGTGGATAGATCAAAGTTTAGATGCTACAACTGCAATGAACTTGGTCACTTTCCTCCAGTTGCTGCAACTCCTCAAGAGTATAATACTCACTTTCGTCACCAAGTAGATCATTATTGTCCATTTCAGCTTCAAAGAACACATCCTTCTTGCTCTGCGGTTTCATAACCTTTGTTTCAGGTTCTTTGTGGCTAGATGCAGTAAGAGCAGTTGTCTTCAATAATTCAGCATTCTTGCTATCTACTGTCCCAGCTCCATATATAATTTTCCTTTGCTCTTGCTCCATCTCATGAGTTCTTAACTTTCCATACAACTTCTCAAGAGTCATTGTAGCAAAGTCATCTCTCTCTCTGATGGATGACGCTTTATGTTCTACATGGTGTGGTAGAGTCAGCATGAATTTCCTGTTTGTCTCTCTTAGAGGATACTTCTTCCCGTGAATGCTCAACTCATTCAGTAGCTTATTGTATCTCGAAAACTTGAGTGATACTTTCACCAGGAAGAGATTTAAAAGCTTCGTAGTGAGACGTCAGAATATCCAGTCAATTTTCACGAACTTCATCAGTTCCCTCCATTATCATTCCAATCGTATCCCACATGTGTTTCGCACTAGTACAGTTCATAATTTGATGATTCATTTCATCATCCATGGAATCAACTATGATTAGTCTAAGATTGGTATCCAATCCATCTTTTTCAGTTTCAGTAGCGGTATACTCCGATGGACATTTTGGAATCATTCCTCCAACAGCTGCACTACTTTCACCATCCTCAGTAGTTTCAGGAGCAACTTTCATTGGTTTAGACCAACCCTCAGTCAACGTCTCCATGTATCTGGGATTTGACGATTGTATGAACAGTAACATCTTCATTTTCCACATGCTGTAATTATCACGCTTAAATGAAGGAACCTTAATACTGCTACCTTTTTGAGTACTCATGATTCTGGATGAAGAACGCGGATCTGATCTGTATGTCGATCAACAAGCTCTGATGCCAATTGTTAGGTCCAGAATAACGTAGAAGGGGGGTTGAATACGTTATTTCGAAATATTTGGATTTTTTAGATGTGCAAAATAAGGTCAACAACTGAATCGAAATAACACAATCAATTTGGGAAAATATCTTTGAATTGATAAAAACCGAGGGGTGTTACAACTTCTAATCCAGTGGATTAGCTTCAAAAACCAGAACACTCCTAAGGATAGTTTAGGCACGAGGACTTCTACCCGACACTTCCTGAAAGCGGGCTAAGCCGACTTTCCTACTAGATGGACTGTCTAGCAGCTTACACAGAGAAGATATAAGAGAGAGAAGAGAGAGTTGTGTGTTGAGGTGTGTTTTGAAATGAAATACAACATGCCTATTTATAGATTTTAGAAAGTCACTATTTGGCACTATTCCAACAACCCCCAAATAGTAACCGAGCACTATTCCAACAACCCCAGCTACTATTCCAACAACCGCAGTTACTATTCCAACAACCGCAGTTACTATTCATATGAATAGTACTATTCATATGAATAGTGATTTCGATTACTATTCTTATGAATAGTGATTTCTGTTACTATTCATATTCTCTTCTGTTTATTTTGCTGTTTTAATTCTTCTCAGAAAATAGTTCAAGTACCAGATTAATTTAATTATTTATTATAAATTTTTTAATTAATTAATCTGTTACTTAGTTGATTTTCAGAGTAAATTAATTTTTGACAATACCTTGAGATATTATGTCTGTCCTTGATTGTCAATAGGCTTTGCCAATTCTTTCTGTGAATTAATATGTTGATCCTTCTCGTAAGTGCTGACACTTAGTGCACTGGTCTGGTTCACAAGTGACTAGCACTGATCTTGATCTTCACACCTTCGTTGCATTCCAATTGATTAGCCTGCAGCAGTATCTTCAATAAATTTGAATACATGGAATCTTTTGGCCCTTCAACTGAATCATCCGTACATCTTATTCTGTCACTGAGGCTTGATCATGTTAATGAACTTCTTTCAGCGACTTGATCCTTGTTGATGCATGTTCTTCAAATTTCACGATCCCTGTATATAGTTAATATTATTTATCTTTTATCCTAGTTGAGTTATATATGTCATCTATTACATATTACATTACATTATGCTTTACAAAATCCAATTATAAATATAATTCTTTTATTTGGATTTTTTTTATAGAAAAAGGTTATGATAAAAAAACGCCAACAAATACAATGTAAAACACAACCAATACGAGATACAATCGAGGATTACATATGCTATAACTTTTTACAAAACACTCGTATAACTTATTATTAAACACAATTATTCTATAACTTTTACTATTAAGCGAAATCCCTTGTAACGTACATTGCTACCAAATTTTATGAATTGTACAGTATGTTGTATTTTGTTGATTTTCTTAAAAAAATCTTCAATAAATAACAAATAAAATATCTTATTAATCAGTATATATATGGTACTTCTCCTATATTCCAATCTCTGATACTTATTATTCTAATGTAATTACAATTCTATTATTATGAACTACTACAAAATTTCCTTTTACACCTTTATAATTTTATAAAGTAAATTTTATAATTAATTAAAATAGCCTTTATAAGAAAATAATAAATGAATTATCTACACCTTCTTTTTTTTTTGAGGGTCAATGAATTATCTACACCTGTTATCATTTTGTATGTACTAATTAATAAAATTTAAGTCATTATCCAATAAACATAAATCTCGACTCAGCTGGCTCCCTAACCCTCCATGTTCATCACTAAAATACGTCGATTTAGAACATGTGTTTGGAAAATGTACATAATTTTCAAATTTATATATGTTGTATTTATAAAATATATATAATTTTAAGATTTAAAATAATAAATTTTATAATATAAGGATGATATTATAAATTTAATTAATCTCGATAATTAATAATTTCTATAAATTAATAGAATTCGTCGATCCCAACAATATTTAATTTAGAGAGGTTTTAGTGTAAGATGAAAACAATGTAAGAGTCCCAAGTGTTGTACAACTAGCAACTTAAATTTCTCCGTCAGATACATTTGTAGATTAGGATTACATTAAATATATCTTTGTAGATATGATACTCATAGGATACTCTTTGTCAAATCTGAATTCAATCTTTAAAAATTAATGCTATCTTCTAGACTCTTCTTTTTTTTCCTTTAAATTAGGTTCATTCTAGATTTATTTCTCACTCGAGCATGTTTGCTTTAATATTTGCAGAGATAGAGGGTTGTTAGTGAAGAAGCTTAGGGTTCGAATGCTAGAGTACAGGGACAATTATTGGAGGGAGTTAGAGGTCAGCACATCTAGAATCAACACATGGTAATCGGGTTTGGATCATTGAATTATAGTGATCATTTAGATCTTGACACTTGATCTATCAATTAAGAAAAATGCAACCTCAAAGATTCAGAATTTAGCCCTCAAAGATTCGATAAAAGGAAATGGGAATTTCCAAGGAGGTCTTAAGGAGTGGGAACATGTGGAGCAGAGGAGACACTACTACCTATTGAGACCCGGAACTGAGAATTGCATTTTTTTTATGAGATATGGTGGGGCAACAAATCCATTCAAGAGGAGAAGGAGAAGTCAGGTATAACCAATCAATTTGACTTGGTACTTCTTTTTTATGATTTATGTTTGAGATATGTTGTTTTCATGTATATGTGCTGTTTTAATTCAAAACATATAGCATGTGAATTAAGAAAGGTAAAAAAAATCACCATTGACAAAGTTAAACCAGTGCCATATGTGACAAGACAAAATGAGGAAGAACAAAAATATTTAGAATAGCACTATAACTTGGTTAAATACAACTTAACCTCATTAATTAAGTAAGTTAAACAAATGTTTGTCTATTTTTTAATGTTGTTTTAATCTTAAGGAGTTAAGATATGGAAAAATGTTTCACGACGTTTCTTGTCATGATAAGCAAATCCAAAGACAACAGATAATAAGATGAAGCATTAGGTAAACGTAATGAACATAAAATCCCCTTAAATGTAAAAATAAAATGCACCCCCTTGTACAATTTGTGCAAGAACTTCTTCTCCGCTTGCACTTTTTTCCGAGCTTTCATACACCCTGAAGTGATCAAGAACTTCGGAATTTACAACACCACAATGAGAAAACAATCTAGTTTAACAAAAGTTAATTATAAACTTCTCAATTTATTTCAGAATATATATATATATACCTTCTCTAACGTAGAATTTCTCTTAACATCAGTGTTGCTTGGCCCAACAAGCGGTATTGATTTTGTCCGGCCAAACTGGATTGTTGGAACCTTCCAAAGGGAGAGTGATGAATCCCCAATTGTATGGAGAATCTAAGTCAACAATTGGGGATTCACCACTCTCCCTTTTGAATGCTCCAACAATCTAGTTTGGCATAACTGAACCAATATCTCTTGCTAAGATAAGAAAAGCTGATGTTCGGAGGAATGTCATGTCGGAGAAGGTATAAATACATAGGTTAATTGAGAAGTTTTTACTTATCTATTGTTTAAATAGTTTGTTTTCATTTAGTGGTGTTGTAAATTTTGAAAGTTTCGATATTTTCAGTGATTCCCATTATGTTTGAAATACTCTAGGGGATGTTATTGATTCAGATCTATCTCAAAGGAAATGTTTTAATTCGATGGTATCTAGTGCGGAAAATTCTCAAAGGATATGGTCACCATTTATAGAGATCAGGTGTGAGTACATGAAGACCTCCAGAATGGTTACTCACTGAATTTTAAGCCTATCAATTCCTATGCTCAATGATCAAAAATTCCCGATGTGATTAATGATGAAGGCTCAAGGCTTCATAATCCATTGGGAACTAACATATATATTGTTTCTGATCACGAGAATGAATTATCAAGCATAGTAGCTTGTGTTATAGCCTTATTGAGGGATCCACCAGTTTGGTAAATCTTAATGAAGATTCAACTAGAGATAATGGTATGGATGCTAAATCATATGAGAGATCGCGTTGTGTTTCCTGACCCTCTTCCTTGACTATTACTTATTGATCATCATTTGGTTCCCTTACTTTAAATGACCTTAATTAATCCATCAACTGATGTTGCTTCAGATGACTCAAGCTAATCGAGTACTAAAGGACTATATCTATCAATTTCCTTAATTTACTTTCATGATATGCACCCAAAGGTTTCTATGGGATTGAGCAGATCAATTGGGAAAGGTAAATATTATGTTGTATCTCTATATGCCACCAAATTTTGAGATTTACGAAGGTCGTATTGTTCATATGAAGTTGATTATATTGCATAACACCACCTTCGCAGGTCCCGAAATTTGTTGGCATACAGAGATACTACAGAATATTTACCCTTCCCAATTGATCTGCCCAATCCCATGGAAATCTTTGGGTGCATATCATGAAAGTAAATTAAGGAATTTGACAGATAGAGTCCTTTAGTTCTCAATAAGCTTGAGTCATCTGAAGCAACATCAGTTGATGGATTAAGGTCATCTGAAGTAAGGGAACCAAATGATGATCAATAAGTAATAGTCAAGGAAGAGGGTCAGGAAACACTAAGTGATCTCTCATATGATTTAGCATCCACTCAATTATCTCTGGTTGAATCTTCATTAAGATCTACCAAAACTTGTGGATCAATCAACAAGGCAAGAGCACAATCTACTGTGCTTGATAATTCATCCTCGTGATCAGAAACAATATATTTGTCAGTTCTCATTGGAATATGAAGCTTTGAGTCTTCATCATTAATCATATTAGGAATTCTTGATCCTTGAGCATAGGAATTGATAGGCTTAAAATTCAGTGAGTAACCTTTCTAGAGGTCCTTCATGTACTCACACTTGCTTTCAGTAGATGGTGACCAGTTTCATTCAGAATTTTACGCACTAGATACCATCAAAACAGACCATTTCCTTTGAGATAGAGCTGAAACTATAGATATACCTGAAATAAAATTATAACATGGATACTTTCTTTTCATAACTAACCGCTCGTTTGGTCGGTTATGTGTGTTAAACCCGACCAATTGACATAACCTACCAGTCTTTATGGTCGATTAATTTGTTAAACCGACCGATTGCCATTATAACCGACCAAACTGGACGGTCGGTTTTAAACTGTTTTCTTGTAGTGACTATGACCAAGTTGATTATATCTATTGAACTTATAGGGGCCACTCCACATTATTTATTATCACATTAAAGTAATTTATTCTATATATTACAATTTGTTATTTTTAAAATAAAACTAATCATTATAACCAGCTTTACAAAGTACATCACTTTACGGGTTTAACAAGATTTACATAATTTTTATTTTTCATTATTTTAACCAACATAATTTTTATATGCTCCACAAGTTCTGACTCCTTAAGCCATCACACCAGATATAAGACCAGCTACTACTATACCCAATCAGACCAGATGCTGAAAATTGGCTTTTTTATGGGACATGGGTGGTGCAAGTTTAGGGGTAATTGCAGATATAAGCCATCCATTCAATGGCAGAAGCCATGTATAACTAATCAATTTAAATTAGTAATAATTTCTTATGGTTTATTTTTCATGTATATATGCTATTTGATTCAAAATGTTGAGTATTGAACACGGTAAAATAATACAGAGGGGGGGGTGAATGGATTCTTGAACTTTTCTTGATTGAGTCTATGTAGCAGATAAGTGCCTGTGTGTGGAGAAGTGAAGGTGCGGATAAATAAACAACACAACACGCAATATCACTTTAATCTAATGTATATTAGATAAAGGTTGCTACAATCTGTGAATACAAATGGTAGTATTCTCAGCTTCGTTTTTCTCAGAGAGATATAGCTTACAGTGTATGAAAAACTAGACTCACAAAAGTTACTAAGTTATGAAGTGAGGCTGTGTCCTTATAGAACATGGATACAGCCTGCTTACTACAAATAAGGTAGCTAAACAAATTACTTTCTAGTCTGTCTATCCTTTTTGAGTAAGCGTCCAAACGGTTACAGATTTGACTTTGCAAAGCCTGTTTAGATCCACTTCTTTAGCTCCTTGTCTCTTCTATATCTCTCCAAGCTTCCTTGTAGGCTTTCCAGAGCACGTTACAGATTGTGGTCCATAAAGTGCATTGGCTTGTTGCAGGTTTCTGACTTGTACAATCTCTTCAGTATTTTGTCTCCAAGAATGTATTCGAGAAGTGACTAAGTAAGTGATTCGAGAACTAGAATTGACTTGATCGATAACTCTGAGTTCTCGAATACTGTTATAGTGACATATCGAACCACTTCTCGAATAGCTCTTTTCCATCAGGATTCCTTGAGTTGTCGAATAGCTTTCTGAGTCTTTGAGATATCGAATGGAACTTTGACTTGTTGACTCTTTGAGAACTCTAATACCATCTTGACTTGTTGACTTCTTGAGTTCTCGAATAGAGTAGTAGACATATCGAATCCCTGAGATATCGAATGAGATATCGAACAGTGTATTCAGAGATATCGAATAGTGTCTTGAGATATCGAATCCCTGACTTCTCGAATGCTGGACTTCTCGAATAGACAAATATACTTCTCGAATTGGTACTTAGGCAAATTCTTCATTTCTTCAAATCCCAACTGTGATTATTTGGCAGTCTTTAACTCCTTGCTTGAGGCATGAACCATGGAACTTCTTTCAAGCATTATTCTAGACTCAATTTGTACAGTTACACAACTAGGATTTGATGCCTATTACAAGTACAATACAAACAGAAACTCTACAACTAGAGATTTCCTCAGTTAAGAGGTCATGTAAGTAATGCAAAGCATTACAAACAATTAGGCTTGTTATCATGCCTCTGTAACTAACAATCTCCCCCAAATTGTGAGTGAGACCCTTAGTCACAATTTCATGTCTGATAACAAGCCTAACATACATAAAGATGAAACTTTAAAAGTACAGGTATGTATTTTGATTGAACACATAAATGAAGTTACAAGATAAATACTCTTACAGTATGATGAGGTACTAGCCATTTTCTTTTGATTGCATCTCCATTGCCTTGGCTTGTAGATCATCATATGCTTTCTGTTTCCTTTCTTTCTCCTTTCTTGCAATCTCATCTACTGCTCTCATGATTTCTGTCATAGCATCCAATTCTTCAATCATAATAGAGTTTTTGAAATCTTCAAGCACTGGCTTCAGAATGTTGGCAGGATAGTGACTGAGTAGGTTCATTCTTATATTGACATTGTCTCCATTTCTCCTCCTATACTTCACCACATAGGGATCAAACTGAACTCTACACAATCCCTTTGCCCTTAGCTTTTCTGCTTCAATCTCCAGTCTATCAATTTCTTTCTCCCTTTCTAACCATTTCTCATAGCAGCCCTTTCTTATCTTCTCAGCATAATCTTTCTTCATTTTCACAAAGTCAATCAATTCCAGCTTCCATACTTTCTCCACCTTGTCCTTAGAATCCAGCAATGCAATGATTCTTTCTATCTCATACAATTTACCCCAATGTTGACAACCCCCTTGTTTGAATTTCATTTCTTTCCCATCAGTGTACTTGATTACAAGGTGATCATCCACAATTGCAGCATAGCATATCTTTTGAGCTCTTAGAAATAGCAGTTGCTCTTCATCAAAGTCTTCATCAAGTGGCTGGAGCTTTAATCCTGGAATGATTGTTAGGGCTCTAGATTTGGATAGCTTCACTCTCCTTGCAGCATGTTTAAATTTTATCCTCTTGACATGGTTGCTTGGCAGAAATCTTTGACCTTGGTTGGTAGACCATAGTAGTATTCCATTAGCAGATTGCTTTCTGAAACATACACCTGGTTTCTTGACTTGAATCTTCTTCTCTTCTTGAGATGGTAAGACAGTTGCAGAAGCCATAGATGTAGATTTTGCTAGGTCACTACTAACAGTATTCACCCTAGACTTAGAGTCTTGTGTTGTGGTGAGATTACTGCTAGCATTGCCTAAGGCTTGCTGTCTTCCACTCTTTCTCACATATGTTTTACCTTGGTCATCATCATCCTTTTTATCCTTGTCTCCCTTTTTCTTCTTATCTTCATCACCCTTATCTCTCCTGTGATGTCTTCTCCTCCCATCACCTTTGTCTTCAGAATCATCATCCTTATTTCTCCTAGGTTGAGCCATCTCTGGAATTTCACCAGTTGCAATATAGGTTCTGAGGATATGCAGTGCCTCAATTTCTTCAGCATTTCTGGCTCCAACCTTCTTCTGTAATTGATCAATGATAGCAATGATCAGTCTGTGATTTCTGGTGGTGAGATCATGGGGAATGACCAATTGCTTGATATCTTCAATTCTGGTGCCAGACTGATAAATGATTGTCCATGGCTTCTTGATCACTTCTGGTAGCCTTGTAGGTTGACCATTCCTCAAATCATCAAACAGACTCTTGCTGTTCTCATTTTTCTTCTCAATGATCTCAAGTATGGCATCTATCTCTGAGTGCTTTAGGTCTTGTAGAGTCTGGTATGTTAGATGCCATATCTTTAGTTTGGAAACCATCACTATCTCCTTGACCCATATATTGTTGACTTTCTTGGGGATGACAGTGATGTAGTCTATCTGCTTCTTCACCTCCCTCAGATAAAACTGAGTGTCACCAACCTGTTCCCTTATGGCTTTCAGAAACTCCAAGAAGGCTTTATCATGATAGACATTGGAGTTAGCAACTTCTTGTAGCTTGGCCTCAGTAACAACTTTGACTTCTACAGGCTTGGCACTCTCAGATATAGAGATTGGAGGTTTGTCAGATGGCATACTCCCTGCAACCACTGTGGTAGTTATGGATTGCTTTTGTCCTCCAGGAGTAGTGATGTGCACAGTTGGTAGGGTGACAACTGGCAGGATAGATGGAGGCTCATCTACTTTGGCTTTTCCTTTGCCAGGCACATTTGCTAGAGACTTAGAAGCCCTTTGTTGACCACCCTCTTTGATTATTATGCCTTTCTCTCCCTTTGTCTCCCCCTTAGAATTTGAGTTCCTAGCCTTCTTCTCCCCCTTAGGCTTGTTGTCAGGCACAGAGGCTGTAGAAATGTCCTTTGGGAGTGAAGATTCATCAGGCAGAGAGAGACCCATATGCTTCATCATTGCAGCTAACATAGATTGTTGATGCAGAAGGACATCAGTTGTGGTGGATGCTTGAGTGTCCAACTGATCATTTAGCAATGCAACCTTTTCTGTGAGATGAGCATTGGTCTTGGTGAGAGTAGCTACCTCCTGCTCAAGAGTGTTGACCTTAGTGAATAACTCATTGGCCTTGAAGCCAGATAAAGATTGATCCTGCAGTCTCTTCACTTCATATTTAGACAATTCATGCACAGGGACATCAGTCACTAGTCTATCTCCATAAAGATTTTTGAACATTATCCTCAGCATGGCATTGGCATCTGTAGTCTGGTCAGATAGATTCTGAAATTTATGCCCCAGACCTGTGACAGCATCTTTTAGCACAGCCAGCCCATTGTCCACCTGAGTGCAGGTAGAGTTGCAGTGTTTGATGTCCTTGAACACACTGTCCAATTGAGGAAATTTAGCATCAAAGGCCCTCTTGACTTCTGCTACTGAAGTGGCTGTCTTATCACACACCCTGTTGACTTCAGTTTTGACTCCTTTGCCAAGATAGTGTGCAGCCTTGAGGAAACCCTTGTAGGAATCATTTACAGCTTCATACACTTCACCAGGTGACAGGGATTTTGCATTGGAGCCCAGTGAAGTGATGTATTCCTCCCTGAGATACTGAAGTGCTTCATCGAGAGTAATATCATATTTTCCTTGCAACCAGGCATCTATGTTGCCATCTCTCTCAGCATCATCAATGATCTTTGACTTCTGCACTTCCACATCATCCCTATGGCATAACAGAATAGCCTCATAGTCTGGATTGGGCATGTCTGCAGTGAGAAGGTGCTGAGCAATCTTTGTGAACTCAGGAATCTGATCCACAATTAAGCTTTGAAGTGCTTCAACCGTCAATTGTTGTGGAACAGACCCTGATCCTGAAGCACTGTCATGTTGCACAGGCTTCAGCCATGTTGACATGAAGTCAGAGCTAGAGCTAGGCAAGCTAGTCTCCTCAGTTACAGATGCAACTTCTGTAACCGGATGGATTGACTCTACTACTGGTGTCACCACAGAAGTGGGATGAATTACACCAGCAGTTGACACAGGCACAGAGTCTCTAGTAAAAACTAGGGGAACCTCTGTGTTTGTGATGATGTCATCAGGATATGCCTCAGCATGCATTCCCTCACCATCTAAATGTGGGTTCTGAGTGGTGAACAAAGTGTCATGCACTAAGTCACTTGAAATTATTGGCTCATCAAGAGAAAAGAATTCTTGATGATCAATACCTTGCATCTCAGTTGTCTGAGTTGCAGGTTCCAAAGAAATTTCAGAGATAGATTCTGGAAGAGAAGTGTGTTTTAGAGTAGATTTTGGCAACTCCCCCTGAGAGATAGAGGAAGTTTCAAAAGTGATGTGCTCTCCACTCAGTGTTGTGCCAGCCTTATCACTCCCATGTGCTGACTCTATACAAGAAGGTGCATTGGGGAGGATGCTTGATTCTATAGGTGCACCCTGTTGAGAGGATACACCTAGTGAGCTGTGTGCCCCTGATTTTACAACTTCAGCCATTTGTGTGACTGAAGAGGTGGTCTTAGTTTTCTTCTTCTTTGTTCTGTGTAAGGGTGACTCAGGTTCCTCACTTCCTAGACCTAATTCAACAGCTAATGCTGCTTCAGACAAGATATTTAAAGGTGCAGACATTACTTCCTTTCTCTTCTTTTTACTAACATCACCCTTTTGAGAGGATGATGCAGTTGGCTCAGTAAGAGGTAGAGTGTTTGGTTGAGAGGGTTGGTTAGCAGGCCCTGGGTTAGCACTTTGTTCTACTTGCTTGGGCTGTGCTAACTTAGATTTTGCATCAAATGTTGGCATGTTGTGGGGGTAAGTCTTAAACAAACTCTCCATATGGGGAGTTATGTTCAGTCTTACATCCACATCATTCCTAGTTTCCAAGTTACCAAAAATGAGTTTGGTCATGGACTTAGGATAGCCTATTTTATTTTTATCAATCCCAGGCAATTCAATCAATGAAGCATTTTTATAATTAAGTACAGATTGAATAAAGCGAGGGAAGAAAATATCAGTACCTCCCTTGGTTGTGTTCTTACCAAGTCTCCCATATAATTCTTGAAGTATGATTTGGCCAACATCTATCTTCTTTCCATAGGCCAAAGCATATCCAATTTGCTGCACAGGTGCACTGATTTGGTCAAAGCTTGATTTCCTGGCAGTGAAGACTTGGAGAAGAGTTGCAAACACATAGCTCCACTCCTTTCTCAGATTCTTTCTGTTTAGCTTTCCAAGGTTAATCCCATCTGAGTAGTTTATGAACTCAAAGAATTCCTCCAACTCTGCGTTAGTGGCCATTCTGTCAAATGACTCTTGTTGTAGTCCTAGTGCTTGGTTCATGTCTGCAGTAGTGATAGTGATTTCCTTATCTTGAACCTTGCAGTAGATGACATAGGAAGTGATTGCGTTTTCCAGGGCTACAACCTCCACAATAGCAGTACTCCAGAATTGTTCCAGAATATCTAGATATAGAGTTGGGTTGGCAGAGAGTGCATCCTTGATATATGACTCAGCCATCCATTTCACAAAGCACTTAAAATTGGCATTGGGTGCTTCAACATCACTAGTGAGTGCGATGAAGTTGGTGTTAAACTTTACTGTTGCCATTTGTGTAGAAGAGAGAAAAGAAATTGAAGGTTGAAGAAGAAATTTGGCTTTTCGTAGCTAGGGTTTCAGGGGTTTAGAGAGTGTAGATGCTTGAGAAATCGAATGAAATGAATCGAATAGATGTGAAATTGTATAAGTATGAAGTACTTGAATTGTCGATTAGCAGAAGGTTTTGTATCGACAAGTCAGGCATTCGAGAAGTAGAAAACAACTATTCGAGAAGTCAAGAATGGCTTAATCGATATCTCAAGCAGATAGAAACTCACAGCTGGCAGTTATCTAACTTAGAAATAATTCTAAATTAAATAAAATGTGTTTTTATGAGTGAATTAAATTTTTAGATAAAAATCCAAAATCGGTTAAAATTCAGCGAGAATTCAGCCTTTTCAAATGATTCGAGAACTCAAATATAGTGTTCGAGAACTCAATCATTCGAGAACTCAGTTACTATATTCGAGAAGTCAATAATTCCTCTATTCGATATCTCAGAAAGACTCTATTCGAGAACTCAAGAGTACTCTAATGAGACTTATTAGAGATGTCGAATAGTGAATCATTCGAGAAGTCTGACTTATCGAACTATACCCATCACTCATAAAAATTTGATTTTCACTATCTTTTTAAAATCTACCAGACATATTCATTGAAAAATATTCTAGCAAATCAAATAGTGATTTTCTCAAAATTTCATAGAAATTTTAAGTTAATAAAAATATGATTTTCAACATATGCAACAGATTTGAAATATTTATAAATCATATTTCAGCCAACACTTACTCCAAAAATATTGAGAATTTAGATAAAGTAAGTGTTTACTGCTGCAACAATCTAGATGATGTATTCACTTAGCCAGAATCTGAAGAATTCAGCATTCCAATCTCACTTACCAACCTTGTGAAGGTGGCTTCATCTAATGGCTTAGTGAATATATCAGCTAGTTGTTTATCTGTAGAGACATAATGCAACTCAATGGTTCCATTAGTTGCATGTTCTCTTATGAAATGATATCTGATGTCAATGTGCTTTGTTCTAGAATGATTGACAGGATTGGCAACTATAGAGATTGCACTTGTGTTGTCACACATGATTGGAATTCTTTCCAACACAAGTCCATAATCTCTAAGTTGATTTCTAATCCAAAGCACTTGAGCACAGCAACTTCCAGCAGCTATGTATTCAGCCTCAGCTGTAGAAGTTGACACAGATTGTTGCTTCTTGCTATACCAAGAAACTAACCTTTGTCCAAGAAACTGGCAGCTTCCTGAGGTGCTTTTCCTATCCACTCTGCATCCAGCATAATCAGCATCAGAGTAGCCAACCAGATTGAACCCTGTGTCCTTAGGGTACCATAATCCCAAGTTAGGAGTGCCCTTCAGATATCTAAAGATCCTTTTTATTGCAATCAAATGTGATTCCTTTGGATTTGATTGAAACCTTGCACACAAGCATGTAGCAAACATGATGTCTGGCCTACTTGCAGTGAGGTAGAGTAGAGAACCAACCATGCCTCTGTAGACTGAGATATCTACTCTCTTGCCTTTAGCATCTTCATCCAATTTAGTGGCAGTGGCCATGGGTGTCTTGGCAGGTGAACAATCTTCCAAGTCAAACTTTTTCAATAAATCCTTGATGTACTTGGTTTGACTGATAAAGATACCATCCTTCCTTTGACTGACTTGCAACCCTAGAAAGAATGTCAACTCTCCCATCATACTCATCTCATATCTGCTCTGCATGAGTTTAGAGAATTTCTCACACAGTTTCTCATTTGTAGAACCAAAAATGATATCATCCACATAGATTTGAAATAGGATCATATCATCACCATGCTTCTTGTAAAACAGTGTCTTGTCCAATGTGCCTCGAGTGAATTGATTTTCAAGAAGAAATTGTGATAGAGTATCATACCATGCTCTTGGAGCTTGCTTAAGTCCATACAGTGCCTTAAGCAATCTGTAGACAAATTCTGGGAATTGTGGATCCTCAAAGCCAGGTGGTTGTTGCACATAAACCTCTTCTTCCAACTCTCCATTTAGAAATGCACTCTTGACATCCATTTGATAAACTTTAAAGTTTGAATGAGCAGCAAATGCCAAGAATATTCTAATGGCTTCCAATCTAGCAACAGGGGCAAATGTCTCATCATAATCAATGCCTTCCTGTTGAGAGTATCCTTTTGCAACCAGCCTTGCTTTGTTTCTTATTATTACACCATCTTCATCCATCTTATTCTTCAGAACCCATTTTGTTCCAACAATGGTTCTATTCTTTGGTGCAGGCACAAGTTCCCATACTTTGTTCCTTTCAAATTGATTCAGCTCCTCTTGCATGGCAATAATCCAATCTGGATCCAACAATGCATCATCAAGTTTCTTAGGCTCAACTTGTGATAGAAAACATCCATAGAGGCACTCATTTTGAGTTGCTCTCCTAGTCCTTACTCCTGCATTAGGATCTCCAATGATTTGCTCTGCAGTGTGTGATCTATCCCATTTCCTTGAGTGTTCAGCCTGATTTCTCATCCTTGATGTTGCTTCATCATCCTCATCATGATCATCCTCATTTCCTCCCCCTGTGAAGTTGCCATTACTCACAGGTGTGTCTTGGATGCTTGTTTCTTCACTATTGATTGGCACAGATTCTTCTCTTGTATCATTATTCACTTGAGTTTGTTGAACTTGAGTTTCAACTCTAGTTTCAGTCTCTTCATCAGAATCATCTAGATTATCAAACTTCAATGGATCTTTGTCTTCATCATTGGCTTCTTCTAGTCCAGGTAGTTTGCTGTCATCAAATGTTACATCTGTGCTTTCCATAACTTTCTTTTGACTGATGACATAAACCTTGTATGCAATTCTTTCCATAGAATAGCCAAGAAAAATTCCTTCAAATGCTTTTGCATTAAACTTTCCAACATATTCAGAATTGTCCTTAAGTACAAAGCATTTGCTTCCAAAAGTATGAACATACTTCAGTGTAGGCTTCTTTCCAGTCATCAAGTTGTAAGGAGTCTTTCCAGTGTTTTTGTTGATGAGGGTTCTGTTCTGAATATAGCATGCAGTGCTCACAGCCTCAGCCCAAAAACATGTGGGCATTTTTGCATCAAGTAACATTGTTCTAGCAGCCTCAATTAGAGTTCTATTCTTTCTCTCAACAACTCCATTTTGTTGTGGAGTCCTTGGAGCTGAGAATTGCTGAGAAATGCCATTCTCTTTGCAGAATGCTTCAAGTGTGGCATTTCTGAACTCTGTTCCATTATCACTCCTCAATGCAATCACACTTGCATCGTTTGCCTTTGCTTCCTTGTCAACTTTCTTTATATGCTCAATGATTACTTGTGGAGCCTCATCTTTTGATGCCAGAAATTCTACCCATGTATACCTTGAAAAATCATCAACCATTACCAGGGCATACTTCTTTCTTCCAAGTGACATTATGTTAACAGGCCCAAACAAATCCATATGGATAAGTTGTAGTGGCTTGGTTACAGATGTCACTGTCTTTGACTTGTGGCTTGATCTCTTCATTTTTCCTTTTTGACAAGCCTCACACACTCCTTCTTGGCAGAATTCAAGTGTGGGCATGCCTCTCACTAACTCTCTTTTGACTAGAGAATTAATGGCCTTAAAGTTCAGGTGTGATAGTTTCTTGTGCCACAGCCAACAATCTTCATTTGATGCTTTTGAGTAAAAGCAACAAATTTTGTCCTTGTTTGCAGAGTCCATATTGGCTACAAACTGGCTTCCCTTCCTTACTCCAGATAGAGCAAAATCACCAGTCTTCTTGTGGGTGATCAAACATTCATCTTTGTCAAAATTCACTTTGAATCCTCTATCAGTAAACTGACCAACACTTAACAGATTATGCTTGAGCCCCTTGACTAGTGCTACATCTTCAATGATGACATTTCCAACTTTCAGCTTGCCATATCCCAATGTGTTACCCATGCTGTCATCTCCAAAAGCAACCATTGGGCCAGCCTTTTCCTCATACTGTGATAGCAGGGCCATATCACCAGTCATATGATTTGAGCATCCACTGTCCAAAATCCACATGACCTTCTTTTCACTTTCTTTGCCCTGCAACCACAAAGGTATTACTTTTCCTTTGGTACCCAAACAAGTTTGGGTCCATGTGACTTAGAGACAGTTTTATCATAAACAACATGCTTGTTAACTTTCTTAGTGTCAGTCTTCTTGTCACTGTTGGAAGTCTTAGAACCTGAGGTTTCAGACTTAGGTGACAGAGGTACCTTCCTAGCTTTAGGAGGACTTGAAGACTTTGACCTTGTGTAGTGTGTGTGAGAATTGTGACTGATACAACCATCAATGAACTGTCTTCTTAAATTAAAACAACTAGTCATAACATTCATATTGCATGGCATACAGTCAAATTTATCACAGAAAGGTGCATCTCTATGACTTAGAGGCAAAGAACAATCATAGAAAGGTTTAGACACACTACCAACAGGTTTCTTGCATGCATGAGTTAGATGATTGGTACTGAAACAGTTCTGACAAGTTTTCCTAGGGGCATTAGGCATATAAGCATAGTTGTTATCCTTGTTAATCCCTAACTTGCCATTTCTGTTCTGTTTCTTTTTAGTCACTTCCTTTCCTGATTCACTCTTCCCAGCTGATACAAACTTAACAAACTTCTTAGGTCTTGGCCTATCAACTACTGGCTTCTTGGTCTTTGACTTGACACTCTCACCCTTAGAGGATGCTTGCTGTTCACTAGATTGTGCCTCATCCTCATCATTCAACATTTGCTTGATGAGTAAGGCATCCTCATCAATTTCAAATGTTGATTCCTTAAAAATTGGATTTACAGTTTTTCTCAAAATGTGGGGCACTTTCTCATGAACAGCTGTGTCCTCTTCGATGACAGCATAGCCTTTCCTTTGTGTGAGAGAGTCATAGTCAAGTCCAATAGCTGCTTTGGGTTTAGCTTCAATTTTCTCACAGTAGGATTGCACTAAACCAGATGATTTCTTGAAAGTTTTAAGTTTGAATTCATTCTCAGCTAATTCATCCCTAAGAGCCTTCTCTACTTGACTAGCACATAGAACCTTGTTCTCCAAATATTCAACTTCTTTCTTAAGGTTTTCTACTTGCATAGCAGTTAGCTCAAGTTCCTCATTCTTTTTGGTTAATACTTCATTTCTAGTAGACAGTTTAGCAATCTCCTCATTAGCAGCAGTCATACTAGTATGAATATTAAACATTTCAACAGATAATTGTTCAATCATGGATTTGTATTCAGAAACAGACATGTCTATAGTAGTGAGAGATGGTACCTGAGAATCAGATGAAGATGAGTCATCCTTGGAGTTGGCCATCAAGGCATAATTGCAGAATTCTTGTTCCTCTTCATCACTCTCAGAATCATCCCAACACTTCCCTTCAGCTATGTAGGCCTTACCATGTGTCTGCTTTTTCAGAAGGGCCTCATACTTAGCTTCTAGCTCAAGATAATCTCTATCCTTCTTTTTAGGCTTCTTGCATTCACTGGCAAAATGCCCTAGGTCATTGCATCTATAACACCTTACAGATGACCTATCCACATAACCGGTTTTGAACTTATTTCTGTTTGGTTTCACAGGTGCCTTGTTCTTGTTGGCTGAATGGTTTTGAGTTTTGGGTTTGAAGGGTTGATTTCTTTTAAATCTGATGTTTGGAAATTTTCTGGCCATGAAAGCATATGAAGTATTTTCCATCCCATCAAGTTCTTCCAGAGTGTAAAACTCCTCTTCTTCTTCCTCCTTTTCCTCAACAGGTTCACTCACCCCAGCTTGAGTTTCTTCATCATCTGCCACCTCCTCTATCCTTAGTTGGCTTGTAGATGCTTCTAGGTCCAGAATGGATTTGTTGACAATCAAGGCACATGATGTGTTTATCATCCTACCTTGGTTGGCTTGGATAGCCCTTTTCTGAAGCAACTCAAGTTCATGAGTCTTTAGGACTCCATAGAGTACATCATAGGTGACTTTGTTCAAATCTCTCTCTCTTAGAGAAATGACTCTTTGCTCCAGATGATTTGGTGAAGACAACAGAAATTTCATATTTAACTCCTTGGTGCTGTAAACCTTTCCATTCATCTGCAACTCAGTAACTAGCTTGTGAAACCTTTCAAACATCTCAGTGATGCTTTCCTTGGGCTGTGCCATGAAAGCTTCATACTGTGTGACCAATATCTGTTTCCTGTTTTCTTTAACCTCATCAGTCCCTTCACATAACACCTCAATGTGATCCCACATCTCTTTAGCAGACGTGCATGATGCAATGTTTGCAAACATTGACATATCCATGGAATCAATGATGAGCAACATGAGGTGGCTGTCAAGAGCAACCTTCTCCCTTTCTGACTCTGTCCACTTTGATGGATCCTTGGCCTCATAAGCTCTAGGGATTGTTATGGTTCCAACAGTCTTCTCTGGTATCTCTTGTTGTGGAACAAAAGGACCATTCTTGAGAATCTCAGGATATAAGGGATGAGAGGCTTTGATGAACAACATCATCTTTATCTTCCAGAGGTTGAAGTTTTCTTTATCAAACTTAGGGACCTTCACCGTTCCTGTAGTCTTTGGTGTATTCGAACTCATGATCGTTTCTCTGTTTTTGAATAAACAGCCCGCTCTGATACCACTTGTTGAGTATTGAACACGGTAAAAGAATACAGAGGGGGGGGGTGAATGGATTCTTGAACTTTTCTTGATTGAGTCTATGTAGCAGATAAGTGCCTGTGTGTGGAGAAGTGAAGGTGCGGATAAATAAACAACACAACACGCAATATCACTTTAATCTAATGTATATTAGATAAAGGTTGCTACAATCTGTGAATACAAATGGTAGTATTCTCAGCTTCGTTTTTCTCAGAGAGATATAGCTTACAGTGTATGAAAAACTAGACTCACAAAAGTTACTAAGTTATGAAGTGAGGCTGTGTCCTTATAGAACATGGATACAGCCTGCTTACTACAAATAAGGTAGCTAAACAAATTACTTTCTAGTCTGTCTATCCTTTTTGAGTAAGCGTCCAAACGGTTACAGATTTGACTTTGCAAAGCCTGTTTAGATCCACTTCTTTAGCTCCTTGTCTCTTCTATATCTCTCCAAGCTTCCTTGTAGGCTTTCCAGAGCACGTTACAGATTGTGGTCCATAAAGTGCATTGGCTTGTTGCAGGTTTCTGACTTGTACAATCTCTTCAGTATTTTGTCTCCAAGAATGTATTCGAGAAGTGACTAAGTAAGTGATTCGAGAACTAGAATTGACTTGATCGATAACTCTGAGTTCTCGAATACTGTTATAGTGACATATCGAACCACTTCTCGAATAGCTCTTTTCCATCAGGATTCCTTGAGTTGTCGAATAGCTTTCTGAGTCTTTGAGATATCGAATGGAACTTTGACTTGTTGACTCTTTGAGAACTCGAATACCATCTTGACTTGTTGACTTCTTGAGTTCTCGAATAGAGTAGTAGACATATCGAATCCCTGAGATATCGAATGAGATATCGAACAGTGTATTCAGAGATATCGAATAGTGTCTTGAGATATCGAATCCCTGACTTCTCGAATGCTGGACTTCTCGAATAGACAAATATACTTCTCGAATTGGTACTTAGGCAAATTCTTCATTTCTTCAAATCCCAACTGTGATTATTTGGCAGTCTTTAACTCCTTGCTTGAGGCATGAACCATGGAACTTCTTTCAAGCATTATTCTAGACTCAATTTGTACAGTTACACAACTAGGATTTGATGCCTATTACAAGTACAATACAAACAGAAACTCTACAACTAGAGGTTCCCTCAGTTAAGAGGTCATGTAAGTAATGCAAAGCATTACAAACAATTAGGCTTGTTATTAGATGTATACAGGCATGCCTCTGTAACTAACACAAAATATGTAGCAATGTGAATTAAGAAATGTAAAAAAACAACACCATTAATTGACAAAGTT
The DNA here is from genome assembly GCA_037693485.1 of Kitagawia praeruptora. Lineage (NCBI taxonomy): Eukaryota > Viridiplantae > Streptophyta > Magnoliopsida > Apiales > Apiaceae > Kitagawia > Kitagawia praeruptora. Next base: position 22,180,702 of record CM075350.1, on the reverse strand, counting down.
AAACAAGTGCCATTGTGACCATACAAAATGAGGAAGAACAAGAGCATTTATAATACCACTATAACCTCGTTAAATACATTACTAAAACTTTTATTATTAAGTGAGTTTAAAATAATGTTTTCAATTATTGATGTTGTTTTAAATCTTGCGGAGTTAAGATTTGTCAAATGTTTAATTCTTGTTATGAAAAATAAATCGAGAGATAACATGCCATAAGATAAAGCTATAGGTAAACGTAATAAAAACATAATATCATCTTAGATGTGAAACTAATTAGAGGTACCAACATTGAGAAAATTACATGTCCAATTTGTGCAAGAACTTCTTCTCTCCTTGCACTTTCGTTCAAGCTCTCACACACCCCAAAAATGAACAAGATCAACTTCGAAATTTACAACACCACAATTAGAAAACAAACTATTGTACAATAATAAATTGTAAACTTCTCAATTAATTTGATTATACATACCTTTTCCAACATGGCATTCTTCTGATTATCAACTTTGTGGGGCCCAGCAAGCGATATTGGTTTTGTCCAGTCAATTTGGATTGTTGGAGTCTTCCATATGGACATAGGGAGAGTGATGAATCCCCAATTGTAGGGAGAATCTAAGTCTACAATTGGGGATTTACCACTCTCCCTATGGAAGGCTCCAACAATCCAATTTAGCCGGACGGAACCAATCTCGTTTGGTAGGGCAAGCAAACCTGATATTCAGAGGAATGCCATGTTGGAGAAGGTACAAATATTCATGTTAATTGAGAAGTTTTCACTCAAATATTGTTAAAATAGTTTGTTTTATAACAGTGGTGTTGTAAATTTTTGAAAGTTCTTGATTACTTCTGGGGTGTATGAGAGCTTGAAAGAAAGTGCAAGTAGAGAAGAAGTTCTTGCACATATTGTACAATTAATTTTGGCAATAAGGGTGCATTTAATTTTTACATCTAAGTGGATATTATGTTTTCATTACGTTTACCTAAAGCTTTGTCTTATGATATGTTGTGTCAAGATTTACTTATCATAACAAGAAACATTATGTCATATCTAACTCTGCAAGATTAAAATCATATTAGGAAAAAGACAAGCATTTATTTCGAACTCACTTAATGAGGTTATATAAGTGATATATTTTGCGAGGTTATGTTACTCTGAAGGTTCTTGTTCTTCCTCATTTTATATTATCATATATGGCACTTGTTAAATTTTGTCAATGGTGATGTTTTTTTACCTTTCTTAATTCACATGATATATAAGTGCACTACTTCATCAAGTTACCGTGCAGTTTGACCTAATTTCTGTGTTGGATCTTTATTAGTTCAATTATGAGATATATGTGTTGTTTTCAAGTATATATGCTATTTTGATTTTACATTTTTGCTTCCAAGCTAACTAATCTGTGTATATGATCTTGTTGGTTTTATATGTAAGTACAGTCTTGTATTTTTCGGATCAGTCAGTCATTAGTCTCACCTACAAGTTCAATCCGTGACCAATCTTTGATCTATCACATCAATAAGTTGAGTACATAAACAGTATTGCTTTAGGACAATATGCACCTTGTTGAATTGTTAGTCCATACTGCATTCATATCTTTGTATGGTAATGGCCTGAGGTAATGCACTCTCGGTGCATTGATTTTTTCTCCAAAAAGATTAGTTGTACCCGTACTTTGAGAATATATATTTTCCCTTGTCTTTGCATGCACGATATATACTTATTCTCAAGGCACGTGACAAATAGAGCACAAGTTTACTGTCTATTTGGCTGTAAGATCTTTTTCTATGTTAGTCTTGAATCATTTTAAACAAGTCAATATAAGAATCTTATTTGATACTGTGTGAATATCATAACTTGTTCACATTTCTCCTTTACAGATATAAGTGCATGCTCTCCGGTTTATTGTACTTTTGTTATCTCCAGGAATGGCCTTCTTCTCTTAACAGTTTCTTTTTATTTTGCTTGCTTGTCTTGTAGTACTATTTAACACCCGAAGGATGCAAGCATGGAAAAGCTTGTAGATATAATAATAGTAAAAAGAAAACTGAGAAGGCTTCAAGAAGATTATTGCATAAGCCAAATTAGTTGCTTTATGCCAGACCAATTTTCATTCTGATGTTATCTCAATTTGAGTCACTTTGTTTTGTTTTTTTCTCATTTACCGAAGGTTACCTTAGAAAACCATGAGGCCCCTACAACATCAGGATGGAACCCGTATACGCCTCCACCAGTTGCAGTAAGGCTCCAGAATCTTACAAGAAGTCCTCTCAGAAACAACAACATCCTAAACCAAATAAACGAAACTTCAAGTCTGGCCTTGGGTTTTCCCACCCCAAAACCTACTCCTATCCTCTTAAATGACAAAGGCCTGCCTTTAAGGCAATGTCTTGAAACATTAATTAATCAATGTCTTTTAAGATTTCTTAAACTACTTATGGAGATTAATTATTCCCTGCTTGGTTGCTAAGGGTGGCTGTGATGTGTCTATCAAGATCACCCATATACATATCTATTTACAAATTAACTTTTAATTTTACCTTGTTTTTATTCTTGATGATTTAGAACACAGAGGTCTATGCATTGTATAATTGCTAATGGGTGTGCAAGAGTGGAACATGATGCAAGTTTGACCATCCTGTACCTCGATCCAGCCAGTTTCAGTTGCTGAATCAAAAGAACCTCAGCATCCCGATGCCCTGACAACCAGAGACAGATCTAGGGGGAGTCAGAGGGGTCAATGCCCCCCCTAAAATTGGAATATATACCATATAGTATGCATGCATTACACAATGTGTTTTTAGGTCAGCTGGCAAAAAGTATGTGTTTTCTTCCTGGAAGATCAGGGATCAGGACTTTCTGCAATAAAAAAAAGTATCTAAACTCATCTTTTCAATTAAGAATCATGACGACATGTTTAAATAATGTAACCTGTTTTGGCAAGGTTTGTGCATTATGCATAGGATGCATACATTGAGAGTCCCATCATAAGAACATAGAAGTATACACCTAATAGATATGTCTGAGATGAATGATATCATGGAGGCAGTTTTGAGAACTAGTTATATAACAATTTTGGAATTATTTGCATTGGTTGTCCTGCCGTGTTGTGTTTATTTAGCTAAATTATCCATCGTTTATATCATGAATTATGGGTTTATTTTAGTTTGTGCGCTCGAATATAACTTCATTTTTCATGTACTTTTTAGATTATCTATATTTAGTAGAATGTATGAGAATGTTGTTAACAAGAATTTAATGAAAATTTATTGTTTTGATTTTCAGTTTTTTTTTGAATATTTTGGCTTATTGCCTTTTACAAATCTCGTGATAAAGCGAGTATCGAACCCAGAACCTTTGGGTCGACTAGAGGTAAGCTCAATCAACTCAGTTACCTCAACTTGCTTGATTTTCAGCTTTTTAAGTCGTATACATAGAGTTTCACAAAATATCATGTTTCACAAAATATCATCAGGCGAACGGTTGGAAAAAAATGGTAATGAAAATTATCCAAAAAAAAATACTTTAAAAAAGATTATCACATATTTTTTCTCTACCTAGATTCTAAATACTTATAGTGTGTCCCCAAATTTAAATTTGGATCGAAAGAAAAAGATTTGTACTTATTTATTTTCTCTAACGTGTTCCCAAGTTTTTTTGAGAAAAAAGAAGAGAATCAAATTGGAGGAAAAGAAGATAATCAAATGGGAGGATAAATATCGGTCAATTTCTCTCCAAATTTTCCAAGATTTTTTGAGGAAAAGAAAAAAAATCAAAAGGGAGGATAAATATCAGTCAATTTCTTTTCAAAATGAGATGATTGAGAGAGAGAAAGATAAATTGCAGGGATAAATATATTGAATATTTTAAAATATCTCTGATTTCTCTTATTTCCTTAAAAAAATTAAGAACCTGAGAAAGCGTATCAAATCTTTTCTTTTCTTTTCTCATAAATTTACTTCCTTTCTATTCTTTTTTTTTATGTTAAAAAATCGGGAACATAGAGTTTATAATGAAAAATTGTCCAAAATACCCACTTTTTTACTACCCACTTACCAAAATACCCGTTTTTCAAAATGTCGCCCAGAATATCCACGGGATACGCCGTTTCCAGGGGCGTATCCCAATTACTATTCATCTCCCTCATTCATCTGTGAACTCTCTCGACTTCGACGAACTCTCTCTCGACTCTCTCCTCTCTCAGTCCTCTCATCCCCTCTCTTCGTCTCTCTCTCGTCTCCCTTCCTCCACTCTCCCATTTGTATCTCTCTTCCCTATCTCTCTTCTATTTCCTGGCCCCGCAGGGGCAGTTTCAAGCTCCATCGAAAATTAAATTCGAAATTGGGGGTTTGAAATCTAGCATTAGAAATGAAATAAAGCTGGTATAGTGTTGTAGAGGATGAAAAATGGAGTCGATTGGTATGTTAAACAGAAGGGGAAAATGAAGGGATGGTGGTGAACGGAGAGAGATTGACTTGTTGGAAAAAATGACGACAGGAGAGGTTTTATTTAAACGTCGTTGATGTTCAATTCGGCATTACAAATGGTATAAGTTTGGTATAGAACTGTAGATCGTCGAATGACGAATCTAATGATATACATAACGTTATGGGAAAATGTCGAGAGAGGTTCGAACTGTAGATCGTCAAAAAATTTTTAGAAATCGTTGACCAATCAACTGGGTTGCGATTTCTGGAACCGGAGAGTATGGCAGATACGCCTCTCAGTGATGCGTGTATTCTCTTGGAGACGTTTTCTCAATGTCGTAACGTGTGGAGTGGAGATACGTTTTTGAGTACGGCACATCTGCTAGGTACGCTTTCAAATAAGGCGTGTCATGATAATACGCGTGTGAGGTGGATAGTTAGGACATCGTTTAGTGAATGTTGGTGTTTTAGAAAGTGGTGTTAGAAATTTAGGTATATAGGACCATTACCCCGTTTATAATTATGAGAGATTTTTTTTTTTGCTAAGAAATTAGGAGAGATTTTAGAAAGCATGGTCCTTATATTTTTTGCAAATTATTTATGAAAAATGCTAGAGGTACCAAAATTAGGTACCAAAAATTGTCACCAAATGATGTGGCTTTGTTTTAATTGGTTATAGTTATACTGGGCCCGCTAGGGCCATCCAATCAAAATATATGAAAATGACAAGTGTTTATTGCCATGTCATTTGGTACCCAATTTTGGTACCTAATTTGGTACCTGTAGCACTACTCATTATTTATTTCTTCACATCTTAATTCTATAAAGCATTCCGTGATGAGTAGTTTAATTCATTTTGTTTTGTACATGTCATTTGACGATGATTTTTTTTATTATTCTCAATTTATGTTCAGTTAGCTTTTACGTTAATTCATTCCATTTATTGTTTCTAAAACTCCTCTAATTTATAAATAAAAATCAAATTTCATATTTTAAGATCCAAAAGTTTAACCAAGGACATATTTAAAAAGACAAGAATTTATATATAAATAAGTTAAATAATATCCAAATCTAGATTCAAATCAAATCCACATCATTTCGAGTTTAAAAAATAAATTTAAAATTAAAATTCACTCTCTTTCGAGTTCAAAGAATAAATTCAAACTTAAATCCAAATCAAAAATTTTGAATACATAACATTGAAACTTTCATCTATAATCTAATTTGTACAAAAGAACAACGATTGTTAGATTTTAAGTGAACTAATGAGAATCATTAGATATAATATTTAAAAAATTAATATATGAATTTTGTATAAAATTCGAATATTATTAACAACATATCATAGCTAAATATTTATATTATTAATTTAAAGAATGCAAAGAAAGAGATAGGATTTCTTTCCTTAAAATAAATATTATTATATGCTACTTTAATATTGATATTATGGAAAATTGCATACTAAAATATAAATAATAAAATATTAAAAAAAAATTCGCGCACTCCAAAATATATTAAATAATAAAATATAAATTATTTAATATAGACTTAATGGTTTATGAGAAAGATGAACTAAATTAAAGGAATTTTGCTATTTTTAAAAATTTGTTTCCTAAGTATATTCATTATCTCTCCATGAAGTGAGAGTTTGATTTTTCTCTCTCCTTTCCTAACCCAATAGGATTGTGTGAGCTTTTTCTTTATGTCAGTTATGGAGAATATTGATGTCTTGATGACTGATCTGGATATTTCAAATGAGGAGAATGAAGAGCTTGTTTTTGAGGAGGACTTGGTAGAGGAAAGTAACAGATTTGAGTTGTGCGTCGTGGGCAGGTTTTTAACTGAGAAGAATATCAATGTGAGGGCGATGAAATCTAAAATGGCAGACTTGTGGAAACCAGCGATGGGGGTAAGTACAAAGCCTTTAAGGTCTGGCATTTTTTTGTTTCAGTTTTTTCACAAAGACGATATGAAATGGATGGTTAGTAATGGTCCTTGGTCTTTTGATGGCGCGCTGTTGGTGGTTAATTTCATTGGAACAGGGGAGGAGCCTCTAAACGTTCCTTTGAATGAGGCTGAATTCTGGATTCAGATATATGATCTTCCAAGTGGTTTTATGACAGAATCAGTGGGAACGCAGTTGGGAAACTTTTTTGGTCAATATGTTTCGTATGATCCTAGTAACAATTCTAGCATTTGGAGAGAATATATGCGTGTTCGTATTAAGGTGGATGTTAGATTGCCGCTGAAGAGAAAAAAGAAGATAAGCAGGAAAAACAAATCAGATTGTGTAGTGAATGTTAAGTATGAAAAGTTGAGTGATTTCTGCTTTGTCTGTGGTTTGTTATCTCATACTGAGAGATTTTGTAAGAAGAAATTGGAAGGAGCATCAGATTTACTGGTTAAAGAATGGGGAGGGTGGCTCCGAGCACCGCCGAGGAGAGGATCAAACCAGGAACGTAGCAAATGGCTCCGTGAAGAGAAGGACGAAAATTGGGGCGTGAAAGGTGGAGCTGAGCATAATCAGGATTTTCAAAATCATAATTTTCAGCGAGATAATAGCTTGAGGCGCAGTAACAGGAATGAGAGTAATCAGTTAGCTGTAATTTCGGGAGGATCGAGTAAGGGCGGAAATTTTGATAACTCATGGGCGGGACATTCAAATTTGAAACGGATGGATGGGCCAAAGGAGACTGAGAATGTACAATTAATTGGGCTTGATTTAGAAGAGAGGAAAAGGAAAAGATTAGGCCCAGATGGTAAAGAAAATGCAATTTTGAGTAATATAACATACATGGACTCTATGCTTTCTAGTTCTGATTGTACAGAGACCAACAACACTTTTTTGGCTCAGCTTGCTAAGCAAGCGAGCCAGGGTCAATGAATTGTGTAAGTTGGAACTGTCGAGGTCTTGGGAAGCCTCGTACAGTTCGTGCTTTGTGCGATCTTGTTAAAGATCGTAATCCCGGTGTTCTATTTTTAAGTGAAACAATTTCTGTAGGTAGAAGAATAGAAGATTTACGAGTTAAGTTGGGTTTTGATAATAGTTTTGCTGTTGACAAGGTGGGAAGAAGTGGAGGGTTAGCAATTTTCTGGAAACATTCAATGAATTGTAACATTTTTGGTTACTCTCAGAATCACATTGATCTGGTATTTGTAGAGAATAATGTTGATATATGGCGTCTGTCATGTTTCTATGGTTTTCCTGAACGGGCAAGAAGAAGGGAGTCTTGGAATTTAATTAGAGCTTTATCAAAATTATCACCGCTTCCTTGGTGTATAATGGGGGATTTCAATGACTTATTGTATAGCTCAGATAAGAGAGGGTTACATCCTCATCCTAATGCTCTTATGGAAGGTTTTAGAAAGGCTGTGGAGGATAGTGAGTTATGTGAGTTAGATTTATCTGGGGGATCATTTACTTGGGAAAAGAGTCGAGGGAAGGCTGATTTTGTGCAAGAGAAGTTGGATCGTGCATTTGCTAATGCAAGTTGGTGGGCAATGTTTCCGTTATGTAAGTTGAAGGTCTTTGTTTCTCCTGTTTCTGATCACAATCCTATTCAATTGGTGTTCTTTGATGTTGTAATCTCGAAGAAGTCTTTCAGGTTTAGATTTGAGAATATGTGGTTAAAGGAGCCTTCTTTTTTGAAAGAAACTACTGAATTCTGGAAGAAGATTCCTCTATCTCATTCTGGAAGAAACTACTGAATTCAGTCAGTGTCCAATTTTATGGAGAAGTGGGGACGTAAGTTTTTTAACAAATTCAAGGAGAAATTAAAGAAACAGAAGGAGGTTTTAGATTTGTTGAAAGATAAGACAGATGTTGCCAGTATGGAAAAATTTCTTGAAGAAAAAGAGAAGATGAATGATATCTTGCTACAGGAGGAAGTATATTGGAAGCAAAGGGCGAAATTGTTCTGGTTACAGGAAGGGGATGAAAACACGCGTTTCTTCCATGCTAGTGCTTCAGCTAGAAGGAAGGCAAATCAAGTCACTTTCTTAGAGAATGATGAAGGGATTCGAGTGGAGGATTCTGATGGGATGTGTAACATTGTTAAAAATTATTTTATGAAGGTCTTTGAAGAAACGGATCAACTTGTTCAAGGAGGGGATGTCAGCAGTCCTAGAATGGTGACAGAGGAGCAGAATAGTATGTTGACAGCAGAGGTGTCGTTTGATGAGTTTACAGTGGCAATAAAACAAATGCATCCGGACAAAGCATCGGGTCCGGATGGTTTGAACCCTGCTTTTTATCAGAGTTTTTGGTCGATTATGGGAGGGGAGATTTTCAGATGCTGTAAGGATTGGCTTCAGGGGAATCCTTTTCCAGAATGTTTGAATAATACAAATGTGGTTTTAATTCCTAAGAAATCAGATGCAGCCTCAATGAAAGATTATAGACCGATTGCCTTGTGCAATGTACTTTATAAAATCTTGGCTAAAGTTCTTGCTAATCGACTCAAGGTTGTTCTACCAGAGCTTATTTCAGAAAACCAGTCAGGGTTTGTAGCTGGAAGGAATATCACAGATAATGTGGTGGTTGCATTCGAAGTTATACACCATATGCGAAATAAAACTGGTGGACAAGAGGGGGAAATAGCTCTGAAGTTAGATGTTAGCAAAGCTTATGACAGGGTCAGCTGGAAGTATCTACAAAGGAGAATGGTTTCGTTGGGTTTCAGTAGTCCGTGGATTGGTTGGGTCATGAGATGTGTTACAACAGTTTCTTATGATTTCTGTTTCAACGGAATGAATATAGGACCAATTATCCCTCGTAGGGGGCTGAGGCAGGGAGATCCCCTCTCACCTTATTTGTTCCTTTTTTGTGTTGAGGGGCTTTCTAATGCCCTGGATGTAGCTGCAGCTAATGGTCAGATTAGAGGATGTCAAATCAGTCCTTCTGCTCCGGTGATTACTCATCTCCTTTTTGCAGATGACAGTTTTCTCTTCTTTAGAGCGAATAAGGATGAGGTTCAACAAGTTAAATCACTGTTGTCTGATTATGCAAATCATTCCGGGCAGGCTATTAATTTTCAAAAATCAGGCATTTTTTTCAGTTCGAATGTAAGGAGGGATAAGCAGTTGGAGTTCTCGAATATTCTAGGGGTTCATAATGATATTAGTACGAGCAACTATTTGGGTTTACCTTCGTTGGTTGGACGTTCTAAGAAGAGAGTTTTTGGCTTTTTGAAGGAGAGAATTAGGAAAAGAATTCAAGCTTGGAGTGCTAAACCTATTTCAAGGGCTGGTAAGACTATTTTGTTGAAGAATGTAGCTCAGTCAATCCCTTCATTCTGTATGTCTTGTTTCTTGTTGCCTAAATCAATGTGTCAGGAGATTGAGAAGATGTTTAATAGCTACTGGTGGAAGTCTGGGACGAATCAGCAAAAAGGTATCATTTGGCACTCTTGGGCAGCTATGAGTATGTCTAAAGCTAGAGGGGGGTTGGGTTTTCGTAGTTTGTATGGATTTAATATTGCATTATTGGGGAAACATGTTTGGAAATGCATTAGTAATCCACAATTGCTAGTCTCTCGAGTTTTGAAGGCTCGGTATTTCCCAGATGCGTGTTCCAAGTTTTATATGGTCTGGAGTCTGGCAAGCTAAAGAGTATTTGAAGAATGATTTCAGATGGGTGGTTGGGGATGGAAATGAAATAGTAGCCACGAAGGATCAATGGTTAAGAGATAAACATAATTATCGAGTTGAGGATTTGCCGATGTATGAGGGAAGAAATGATAAGGTTTCTACTTTGTTTCTTCCTGGGACTAAAGATTGGGATGTGGGAAAGGTGCAGCATCTGTTTAGTGTTAATGATGCCTCTGCTATTCTGGCAACCAGGGCGCCAAGTCATGACGTAGGTGATCGAATAGCATGGTCCAGGACTAAAGATGGGCAATATGATGTTAAGACGGGCTATAGAGTTTGGCATGACCGTACTACAGAAGCACTTCCTTTTTCTCAGTCGTCAGGTTGGAGTAGAGTTTGGAGGTTAGTTCTCCCCCATAAGATGAAAATCTTTATTTGGCGATTTTGTCGAAATAATTTACCAGTAAAGTACAGGTTAAGATCAAAGGGGGTGGCTTGTTCGATTATATGCCCGATGTGCAATGTTGATATTGAACATCTTATGCATTTATTTCTGGACTGCAAATATGCTAGAGACTGTTGGCAAAGTGTGGGTCTGCATTATAATTGGAGTGAGATTTTTTCAGCAAATGAGTGGTTGCTTGATAAGTTAACTACGTCTTCTGTTGATGAGGTGGTTTAAAGTGTGTACGACTCTCTATGGGATTTGGATGGCTCGAAATAGGAAGGTCTGGGAGAATTTAGAGTTGCCAGGGATGGTAGCTATGAGTTTAACTTTCAGAAGTGTGCAAGAGTGGAAGGTTGCTCGAGAATCTAAACAGAAAAGTTTCATACCTCATTCTACAGGTGGTAATAGTGGTGAGAAGAAATGGACTCCTCCAGAACCTGGTTTTCTTAAAGTCAATGTTGATGCATCATGGTATCCAGAAGCTGAATCTTTTTCAGTTGGTATGGTCCTGCGAGACTCAACTGGAACTTTCATAGAAGGAAGAACAATGGCTTTGCAGAAGGTGGCGAATGTGCTGGAAGCTGAAAGTATTGGTGTAAGGGAGGCCTTGTCGTGGGTGAAAAGCATGGAAGACAGGAGAGTAGTGGTGGAGTCGGACTCGAAATTGACGATTGATGCGATTACAGGTGATCATGATTTTGTCCTTGAAGTTGGTCATGTAATCGATCATTGCAAAATGTTACTTCATTCACTACCAGAAGTTAGTGTCATTCATATTCGCAAGCAGGCTAACAAGGTGGCTCATGGTCTAGCTAGATTACCTTGTGGTGTTAACTGCTGTAATATTTTCACGTCTCCTCCTACACATTTGATGGAGATTGTATTGTTTGATGCTTCTATTTAATGAATTTCCTTTGGTTGTCAAAAAAAAAAAAATTAAAGGAATTTTTTGTATATATAAGTTGAACGAGTACGGCTCGTTTGCTAAGCGAAATGAGGCTCAGCATCGTCCATTTTTGCGCCAAGTGTCGCATTACCCGCTACCTAAATTCCTCCGTCAGATACATTTGTAGATTACGATCGCATTTGTAGATATGATGATGATCTTGCAGCTGCTCGTTGCGAAATCTAAATTTCAATCTCTAGAAATTAATGCTATCATCTACACTCTTCTTTCTTTTTTCTTTAAATTCGACTCTTTCTTGATTTATTTCTCACTCGATCGAGCCTGTGTTTGCTTATACATTCAGAGGGTTGTGAGTGAGTGAGCTGAGCTAATTAGGGTTTCAAATCTAGACACTAGAGGTACAATGGAGGGAGTTAAAAGTAGTCAGTATCTTCAGAATCAACACAAGGGCTTGGCGTTTGGATCACTAAATTTTAGTGATCATCTTGGTCTTGATGTGTCTAGTAACAAGAATGCTGATGTCTTGAGCCAGGAGGTTCAGAATTTAGCTCCCAAAGATTCGATCAAGGCAAATGATGGGAATGTCGAGAGGAACCGTAGACACTTCTACCCATTGAGGCCCGAGGCTGAGAATTGCCTATTTTATGTGGAAAATGGCTGGTGCAAGTTTGGGAGGAATTGCAGATATAACCATCCTTTCAATAGGAGAAGCCAGGTATAACTAATTCAACTTAATTGGTTGTCTTTAAAGTGGTTTACATTATTCTTTGTTTAATTAATTAATGTCAAATGACCAGGTTGTGAATCAGTGTACACATATTTATACAAACTCTGACAGTGTAGAGTTGGGCAGAAATCATATTTGCATGAATTTATCCTTTTTCTTGGTACATTAAGAATATTCGTGTAGATTCATTAAACCCTAGGATTCTTTTTGGTTTTCTTGGTAGAAAGTAAAATATCTTGGTAGGATTGGATGACGCCCTTTTTAGTGCAACTGTGGATCTGTTTGTTTTGGTGTCATAAATGTAGGCAGCGGGTATAGAAGAATCAATGTAAAATAAGGAAGATTGGTATCCGATCCTTTCGTGTAGGTTACGTGAAAAAGCTTGTTGTGACTAGACTTGTCCCTACTTGTCGTGACAAAGACTTGTCGCTACTTGTCGTGATAAGTCTACTTGTTATGTCTAATTAATAGAGGTGAATGGGGTTATGCTTGTCCTCTATACGTGCATCAGAGGGCACAAGCATATTCTTGACACGTCCTGAAAGTCACATACGTGAATTCACAAGAATCAGCCAGATCTGCCAAGTTCTTGTCTGTACCGAAGAAACTATTATTGAGAGATGAGCTTCAGAATTAATGCTATCTTAGAAGATAAGAAAATTTTAATAATGCCATTTTCTACGACATAACCATATAAGCTTTCTTGAATTTTCATGACAGTTCCCCTAAGTATTGTCACAGAAGAAGTGTACTAGATCAGAGTAAGGAAAAGCATTTTAATGGTTTTTTATATGTACATTAAGCTAAATAAGTTACTTTAACACCTAAAGAAGTAATTAATCAGAATTAAAGAGTCATTTTACATGTTTTGTATTATATGTTTTTATATATATCTGGAGCTTTGGAATCATGTTGTTTTCATGTATGCTGTTTTGATTTCACCTTTTTGCAGGCTGAGTATAAGGAGATAGCAAAGCTGAATGAAGAGAACTTAAATACACTACAAGGAAAACAGGCTCAGACAACGGTTTTTGCCCGTTGTCTGATGCCCTGTTTTCCTGTTGTCTATTGAGGCGCCGTCTGATGCCTATATCAGACAACGGTACCAAAACTGTTGTGTGAGCCTTCTTCGACAACAGTCCGTATTTACTGAAACGTTGTGTGAATACCAGAAACAACAACAGTATGCTTTTAAAAAGTATTGTACAAACTACATTACAACAATGGTCCTTAACTCAGAAACCGTTGTTCTAGGCATGTTTAGACAAGGGTTTTTTGTTTTGGTTGTGTTGTCTATTTCGTTTGCATCCAACACAACATTAATTGGTTGGGTTGCAGTATAGTTTTATAGACAATGGTCTCCTATATCTGTGATGTTGTGTTAAATACTCTCACAATGGTTTTATAGAAAGAAACCATTGTTGTTTCGTTTGTTAGACGATGGAATTGTTTTAAAAAGTGTTGTCTGAATATTTGTTACACAACGGTTTACTTGAACAGAAACCATTGTAGTTTTTGTTGTTAGACAATTTCTTGAAAGATAACCATTGTTAGAGACCTTAGCACACAATGGTATTAATTATCCAAAGCATCATTTTTATTTGATTCACACTATGATTTAATTTATACTATTTTCCCATTTTTATTCATAAACAATGATTTACCAAAACAAAAATACAATATCAGAACATTTACGAAAAATCCAAATATTAAGAAAATTATAAATACACAACTTGTCCACAAAACTAAAATAAAAAGGACAAAATAAAAGCCGCAGTTCTTAGAATCATAGTTCCCAAATTTACAACAATCTTTTGATATGCTTCTGCTGCACTCTCCCCGCTAAGCATTACACAATCAGTACCATCTAGGAGTGCATTGGCAACATCAGTAGCTCAGCACAGGTTGAACGTGGAGACTTAATCATTGATTATTTGAGTGGCAGTCATCACAGGCTTGCCAGTAAGATTGCACTTGTATATCATCATTTTCTGTGCCAAGAAGAAAGCTGATGACATTCAAACATATGCTCCCTGAGATATCATGTTCCATATCTCCGAAGACTGAAAACAAAAACGGACAACAATATGTACAATCAATATGTATGGGGCTGCACACGGAATGCAAAGGGCATCTGCTGTTGGTAATCTATCACATCACTGTCCATTGATGCAACCTCCATTTCCATCTCTTGTTCTCGCTGAAGAACCAAACTACTTAAATTTCGAAACTAAACTCTTTATTGACATTAACATGTTAAGAGGGTAATTTGTGCATATGTTCAGTATGCATGTATTCTTACCAGCCTGTAACTGAGGCGCTTATTTTCATCCTCCAACTCTTGTGGTAACTGACACACTCAGTGAAACTGGGACACCTATAATAACTATATCTTCAGCCTTTACTAAACCTGGATACATCTAATTGTTATATACAGTGCTATACTGCTCATTAATTTGCTTCTTTTAATTATGTGCCACTCTAAATTGACTATTTAAATGTTTTAAAGATAAAATACATATATATACATATGTCACATACGCATATTGATCAAAGTAAACAGCTCATATCCACACAATTAAATCTATTCCTTTCTGAGACAAGTCATCATAATAAAATGGCAACATCGAATTGTTGTACCCATCTGTTCTTAAATAAGAGCATCAATTAATAACATAAACAACTCACAACAGCTAGCAAAACTAAAAACCATGATACAAGACTCTCACACCAGGCCATATGTACCACTTATAAATCGTTCTGACTTCATCATTTACGTATCGGAAAAATGATCTCTATGTAATGTGCACAGCAAAATACAGCATGTCAAAACCACAAACAAGAACAACCAAAGATCTTTGGACAATCCCAAAATTTTGTTTTACTCTATGCGCATTACTGAGGTTTTTTAGAGGACAAGGGGGAATGTTGACAAGACAGCAGAAATAGAACTTACTCCAATAGTAGATGTTGGCTTGAAGGCTATTCTCATCGTGATGATTTCTCCATTTGATATGCCACCCTGCAGATGATCATACAATATAATGAACCAAATATAACGATATGGCAGATAACAATTCCTCCCAGACAAACCCAAAAACGTGAACACAATCAACTACCTGTATCCCACCAGACCGATTTGTTCTAGTCCTGATACGACCATGTTCATCTCTAAAAAATTCATCGTTGTGCTCACTTCCGTCAAAAATGTACCTAACAAATGGTCTCATTTAGAGGCATAAATATACGGAATCCAGAAAATGTTAATCATCTAAGACAGTTACTGTCAGCGTTAACATGATTTTCCACTGATGATTACAATAGCCGTCTAGATTAAAATCACAAAGAACACATACTACTGACCTGAACACCCGCTGCCAATCTCAAAACCTTTGGTTGCAGGCAACGACATTGCAGCTTTAGCCAGCTCAGCTTCAAGTTTATCAAATACTGGTGTCCCAAGACCCTATAAACAAATTGGTAATGACTAATGAATAGATGCTAAGATGAAAAATACTAAATTTCGCTTTCCGTAATTGAAACCCTTTTTTTGTTGCTAAATTCGTATTTGAAACCTAAAGACACAAAATCTGTAAGCTGACTTATATAATAACACAAGTCAGTATCTGCTCCACAATGTGTGCACATCTAAAAAAAGAATTAAGTGTAAGATGGTTTGCTTGACTTTTTATAAATCGATTAGATCCTCTCATCCCCCCCCCCCAAAAAAATAAATTGATATAACTATATAGTGCAGAGATGTAACAGAGTACCGCTAAATTTAACCGAGATTTGAGCAGGTGAATCAGACACTGCCTGCAAAATAAAACAATTAAGTGAATCTTAACAATCAATTTAACTAATAACAATTGAAACACGACAGATTTAGAGAGGGAGAGATATATACATACAGGTACAGATCCGGATACAAAAGAAGCCTTCTCGGGACTTAATCCACCGGTTTAGTCCTATCAATCTGATGAACCCCAGTAATCTCCGTACAAATCTCCTTAATCGAGTCAAATCGATTTAGGTTTGTATCTAGCATTTTAATTTGTAAAGAGAGATCAGAGAGAGAGAGAGAGAGAGAGAGAGAGAGAGAGATGGTGAGAAGGAGGGAGAGAGTGTGTACCGAGAGAGAGAGGGATAGAAATTTGGGTTTTGGGAGAGAAGGGTTCATGTCTGTGAGAGAGGTGAGTAATTGAGAGAAGGGGAGTGAGATAGAGACAAGAGTAATGTAATGGAGAGTAGAAGAGGTCTCTGGAAAAAAAGAGGGGGATTGAAATTTGGCTAAGGGGGAAATCTAGGTTTAGCGAAATTTCAAGAACCGAAGGAGGGAAAAAAGATGAGGGAAATGTAAAAAAAAAATTATAAAATAATTTGCAATTGTGAGATATTAAATTAACTATCTTTCTATTAAAAAAATTTAATAAATCTAAAAATTTTAGAATTTTCTAAAATTCCTAAAATTAATTTGGTTTGGGATCTTAGTACAAGACTACTAAATTGATTCGTAGTCGTAACTAGTGCTTATCACAAATTACTGTTTCTATTTTAAAAAAAATATTTCTCGACGATTCAACTGTATGAATGTCAAAACACATCACTAAAATCAGTATATAATATCATCCGTACGGTTGGATCGTCCATAAAAAAATTTAAAAAAATAAATGGGCCATCTTTGAAAATCTATCCACCACGACCATGTTCCAAGTGCTCCTCCTTGTCATTACTAAAGATCAGAATGTCATCAAAATAGACGACGACAAATTTACCAATAAAGGGTCGAAGGACTTGATTCATAAGTCGCATGAATGTACTTGGCGCATTGGACAACCCAAAGGGCATAACTGTCCATTCATAAAGACCATCTCTTGTTTTAAAGGCAGTCTTCCATTCATCTCCTGGTCGAATTCTGATCTGATGGTATCCGCTTCGAAGATCGATCTTTGAAAAGATAGTGGAACCATGTATCTGATCTAGCAAATCATCAAGTCTAGGAATTGGAAATCTATACTTGATGGTAATTTTGTTGACAGCTCGACTATCAACACACATTCTCCAGCTTCCATCTTTCTTAGGGACTAGAATGGCAGGAACCGCACAAGGACTAACACTTTCCTGTATTAATCCTTTTTTTAATTTGTTCAATATTGTGAGTGTGATTATATCGTGGTTTATAAATCGATCGATAACAAGAACTATATTATATATAACACTATGTTAATATGTGGTACTATATATTTATGTGCAAAGGAAAATATCGTTCATATCGAGTAAATTTGTTATTCGAATAAGTGAGTAAATACGGTCAAAAATGTCTTACGTTATTATGTTTCAACTTAGTAACACATTTGAAGCCGTATAAACGGTGCAAATTGATTTAAATAGCTGGAAAATAAAGACAACGGTTTTGTCACCAAAACTGTTGTGCAAAAGCAACTTAGACAAGCCTTTTTTTCAAAATACCGTTGTGTGATTCAAACAACGGAAATATTTGAAAATCTATTGTGCAATATGCTTTCCAACAACACGTTGCATATTTAAAAAACCGTTGTATGAATCAGACAACAGTTTTTTAAAAATTTCTGTTGTGTGATTGCAGTTTGCACAAGCCTTTTTGTGAAAGAAACAGTTGTCTTAATGATATTTAGTTTTCGCCCAAAATTTTGCTTTAAATTTATAAATTTTTCACTCCCGTTCCTTTCCTTTGAATCTTAACATATGAATTAGTAATTAATATGTTAATTTGTTCAATATTGTGAGTGTGATTATATCGTGGTTTATAAATCGATCGATAACAAGAACTATATTATATATAACACTATGTTAATACGTGGTACTATATATTTATGTGCAAAGGAAAATATCGTTCATATCGAGTAAATTTGTTATTCGAATAAGTGAGTAAATACGGTCAAAAATGTCTTACGTTATTATGTTTCAACTTAGTAACACATTTGAAGCCGTATAAACGGTGCAAATTGATTTAAATAGCTGGAAAATAAAGACAACGGTTTTGTCACCAAAACTGTTGTGCAAAAGCAACTTAGACAAGCCTTTTTTTCAAAATACCGTTGTGTGATTCAAACAACGGAAATATTTGAAAATCTATTGTGCAATATGCTTTCCAACAACACGTTGCATATTTAAAAAACCGTTGTATGAATCAGACAACAGTTTTTTAAAAATTTCTGTTGTGTGATTGCAGTTTGCACAAGCCTTTTTGTGAAAGAAACAGTTGTCTTAATGATATTTAGTTTTCGCCCAAAATTTTGCTTTAAATTTATAAATTTTTCACTCCCGTTCCTTTCCTTTGAATCTTAACATATGAATTAGTAATTAATATGTTAATTTGTTCAATATTGTGAGTGTGATTATATCGTGGTTTATAAATCGATCGATAACAAGAACTATATTATATATAACACTATGTTAATACGTGGTACTATATATTTATGTGCAAAGGAAAATATCGTTCATATCGAGTAAATTTGTTATTCGAATAAGTGAGTAAATACGGTCAAAAATGTCTTACGTTATTATGTTTCAACTTAGTAACACATTTGAAGCCGTATAAACGGTGCAAATTGATTTAAATAGCTGGAAAATAAAGACAACGGTTTTGTCACCAAAACTGTTGTGCAAAAGCAACTTAGACAAGCCTTTTTTTCAAAATACCGTTGTGTGATTCAAACAACGGAAATATTTGAAAATCTATTGTGCAATATGCTTTCCAACAACACGTTGCATATTTAAAAAACCGTTGTATGAATCAGACAACAGTTTTTTAAAAATTTCTGTTGTGTGATTGCAGTTTGCACAAGCCTTTTTGTGAAAGAAACAGTTGTCTTAATGATATTTAGTTTTCGCCCAAAATTTTGCTTTAAATTTATAAATTTTTCACTCCCGTTCCTTTCCTTTGAATCTTAACATATGAATTAGTAATTAATATGTTAATTTGTTCAATATTGTGAGTGTGATTATATCGTGGTTTATAAATCGATCGATAACAAGAACTATATTATATATAACACTATGTTAATACGTGGTACTATATATTTATGTGCAAAGGAAAATATCGTTCATATCGAGTAAATTTGTTATTCGAATAAGTGAGTAAATACGGTCAAAAATGTCTTACGTTATTATGTTTCAACTTAGTAACACATTTGAAGCCGTATAAACGGTGCAAATTGATTTAAATAGCTGGAAAATAAAGACAACGGTTTTGTCACCAAAACTGTTGTGCAAAAGCAACTTAGACAAGCCTTTTTTTCAAAATACCGTTGTGTGATTCAAACAACGGAAATATTTGAAAATCTATTGTGCAATATGCTTTCCAACAACACGTTGCATATTTAAAAAACCGTTGTATGAATCAGACAACAGTTTTTTAAAAATTTCTGTTGTGTGATTGCAGTTTGCACAAGCCTTTTTGTGAAAGAAACAGTTGTCTTAATGATATTTAGTTTTCGCCCAAAATTTTGCTTTAAATTTATAAATTTTTCACTCCCGTTCCTTTCCTTTGAATCTTAACATATGAATTAGTAATTAATATGTTAATTTGTTCAATATTGTGAGTGTGATTATATCGTGGTTTATAAATCGATCGATAACAAGAACTATATTATATATAACACTATGTTAATACGTGGTACTATATATTTATGTGCAAAGGAAAATATCGTTCATATCGAGTAAATTTGTTATTCGAATAAGTGAGTAAATACGGTCAAAAATGTCTTACGTTATTATGTTTCAACTTAGTAACACATTTGAAGCCGTATAAACGGTGCAAATTGATTTAAATAGCTGGAAAATAAAGACAACGGTTTTGTCACCAAAACTGTTGTGCAAAAGCAACTTAGACAAGCCTTTTTTTCAAAATACCGTTGTGTGATTCAAACAACGGAAATATTTGAAAATCTATTGTGCAATATGCTTTCCAACAACACGTTGCATATTTAAAAAACCGTTGTATGAATCAGACAACAGTTTTTTAAAAATTTCTGTTGTGTGATTGCAGTTTGCACAAGCCTTTTTGTGAAAGAAACAGTTGTCTTAATGATATTTAGTTTTCGCCCAAAATTTTGCTTTAAATTTATAAATTTTTCACTCCCGTTCCTTTCCTTTGAATCTTAACATATGAATTAGTAATTAATATGTTAATTTGTTCAATATTGTGAGTGTGATTATATCGTGGTTTATAAATCGATCGATAACAAGAACTATATTATATATAACACTATGTTAATACGTGGTACTATATATTTATGTGCAAAGGAAAATATCGTTCATATCGAGTAAATTTGTTATTCGAATAAGTGAGTAAATACGGTCAAAAATGTCTTACGTTATTATGTTTCAACTTAGTAACACATTTGAAGCCGTATAAACGGTGCAAATTGATTTAAATAGCTGGAAAATAAAGACAACGGTTTTGTCACCAAAACTGTTGTGCAAAAGCAACTTAGACAAGCCTTTTTTTCAAAATACCGTTGTGTGATTCAAACAACGGAAATATTTGAAAATCTATTGTGCAATATGCTTTCCAACAACACGTTGCATATTTAAAAAACCGTTGTATGAATCAGACAACAGTTTTTTAAAAATTTCTGTTGTGTGATTGCAGTTTGCACAAGCCTTTTTGTGAAAGAAACAGTTGTCTTAATGATATTTAGTTTTCGCCCAAAATTTTGCTTTAAATTTATAAATTTTTCACTCCCGTTCCTTTCCTTTGAATCTTAACATATGAATTAGTAATTAATATGTTAATTTGTTCAATATTGTGAGTGTGATTATATCGTGGTTTATAAATCGATCGATAACAAGAACTATATTATATATAACACTATGTTAATACGTGGTACTATATATTTATGTGCAAAGGAAAATATCGTTCATATCGACTAAATTTGTTATTCGAATAAGTGAGTAAATACGGTCAAAATTGCCTTACGTTATTATGTTTCAACTTAGTAACACATTCGAAGCCGTATAAACGGTGCAAATTGATTTAAATAGCTGGAAAATAAAGACAACGGTTTTGTCACCAAAACTGTTGTGCAAAAGCAACTTAGACAAGCCTTTTTTTCAAAATACCGTTGTGTGATTCAAACAACGGAAATATTTGAAAATCTATTGTGCAATATGCTTTCCAACAACACGTTGCGTATTTAAAAAACCGTTGTATGAATCAGACAACAGTTTTTTAAAAATTTCTGTTGTGTGATTGCAGTTTGCACAAGCCTTTTTGTGACAGAAACAGTTGTCTTAATGATATTTTGTTTTTGCCCAAAATTTTGCTTTAAATTTATAAATTTTTCACTCCCGTTCCTTTCCTTTGAATCTTAACATATGAATTAGTAATTAATATGTTAATTTGTTCAATATTGTGAGTGTGATTATATCGTGGTTTATAAATCGATCGATAACAAGAACTATATTATATATAACACTATGTTAATACGTGGTACTATATATTTATGTGCAAAGGAAAATATCGTTCATATCGACTAAATTTGTTTTTCGAATAAGTGAGTAAATACGGTCAAAAATGCCTTACGTTATTATGTTTCAACTTAGTAACACATTCGAAGCCGTATAAACGGTGCAAATTGATTTAAATAGCTGGAAAATAAAGACAACGGTTTTGTTACCAAAACTGTTGTGCAAAAGCAACTTAGACAAGCCTTTTTTTCAAAATACCGTTGTGTGATTCAAACAACGGAAATATTTGAAAATCTATTGTGCAATATGCTTTCCAACAACACGTTGAGTATTTAAAAACCCGTTGTATGAATCAGACAACAGGTTTTTAAAAATTTCTGTCGTGTGATTGCAGTTTGCACAAGCCTTTTTGTGACAGAAACAGTTGTCTTAATGATATTTTGTTTTCGCCCAAAATTTTGCTTTAAATTTATAAATTTTTCACTCCCGTTCCTTTCCTTTGAATCTTAACATATGAATTAGTAATTAATATGTTAATTTGTTCAATATTGTGAGCGTGATTATATCGTGGTTTATAAATCGATCGATAACAAGAACTATATTATATATAACACTATGTTAATACGTGATACTATATATTTATGTGCAAAGGAAAATATCGTTCATATCGACTAAATTTGTTATTCGAATAAGTGAGTAAATACGGTCAAAAATGCCTTATGTTATTATGTTTCAACTTAGTAACACATTCGAAGCCGTATAAACGGTGCAAATTGATTTAAATAGCTGGAAAATCAGACAACAGTATTTCATGTATGTTGTTTGAATTGAACTTAAACAACGGAGCAGAAAAACTATTGTCTCATTTTAACAACAGTTTTATGCACCCTTGTCTCATATACTGTCAGACAATGGTTCCGGAAAACCGTTGTCTAAATATGAAATCTGTGCAACACTACATTTTAAATACCGTTGTCTGACTTCATCTAATAGACAATGGTTTTTTGCTCGTTGTAAAAACTGGGATCAGACAATACTTTTTTTTCTTGAACACGGGAACCGTTGTCTGATCTTTTCGGGCAACACTTTTTTTGCAGAGTGTTGTCTGATCAGTGTTGTCTGATAGCAGATTTGGTGTAGTGATAGGATGGCGCAAGTCGAGTGCAAGGTTATCAGTATTTCAGTATCTATATATGAATATTTGCTTCCATATTTAATAATCTGTGTATCTGATCTTTGTTGGTTTCGTATATACAATCTTGTTTTTGTCATGTCAGACAATCATTAATCACCTATAAGTTCAATCTGTGACCAACCTTTGATCTATCACATCTCATAGTTCGGTTCATAAACACTGCTTCAGGACAATATGCACGTTGTTGGACTTTTAGTCCATATACTGCATTCATATCTTTGTACTCTCTGTGCATTGATTTATTCTCCGAATAAGTTAGTTGCACCTATAATTTTAGAACATACATTTCCGATCCCGTTGTCTTTACATGCATACAATATACTTATTCTGATTGCAGGTGATCACAAAGAGAGCACAAGTTTAATATCTATTTGGCTGTGAGATATTTTTGTGCGTTAACCTTCAAGCATTTTAAACAAGTTAGATCCTTAAATGATATTCATTTTTTCTTCATTCTCTCCGAGGTGTTTAATTACCTTTGAAAGCCACTTCATTGCTCTTCTGAACAATGATAATGGATTATGTTTGTATGAGGTTAAAATCCAGTAAGTTAAGAAAATGTGATCTAGTTAGTATCTGCTAAAAGGTAAGTCTTTCTCTAATATTTGCTAAATGTGATATGTAATAGATATAGTGTGTATATATATCATAACTTGTTTACTTTCTCTTTACAGTCTTCATATTTTTGCTTGCTTTGTCGTGTAGTACTATTTAACACCTGAAGGCTGCAAGCATGGAAAAGCTTGTAGATACAATCACAGTGGGTGGAAAACTGAGGAGGCTCCAGTTTTACAGTTTAATTTCCTTGGGCTGCCAATTCGACCGGTACTATCCTGTCATTTCTTTTACCTTTTAGAATTCAGATGTTACTTACACCTTGAAGGACATGATAGTTATCTTTATCCGTCTTTCTTCACAACTCGAGTATGGTATTTTAGAATTAGATATGAAACTAGAATTGAAACTTCTCAAGTTATCCAAATCAACCCTAACATATTTTATACGTTGTACGGGTATTTAATGTCAACCTAAAGGATTTTATACAAATTTGTTAATGTATGTTCCTTACAACACAATCATAACTCAAACCTGGTTTGAAAGAGAGAAATGTACGTATCTACAGTTTTGAAAGAAAAGACTTGACATCTTCAATTTGCAGTACTTTTGATTTAAGTAATTAATCTTACTGTGAAATTCTCTGACATTGTTTACAATTCATCATATCAGGGAGAGAAAGAATGCCCACAATACAACAGAAATGGTTCATGCTATTATGGTTTGAACTGTATGTTTGATCATCCAGATTCTTCATTAATGGGAGAAGGATATACTGGCTGGGAAGATGCTATGCCGTTCTGGCCATCAGCAGTAAACGGATTTGGTCCGTTTGAGACAAATATATATCAGCCAGCACAATATGCTCTATACTCTGATTGGAATGGATATCAGGTATTTAGGAGTACATGAAAAACATTTCATTGCATAATACAAGTAATGGTTGTGGATTCAGACAAAGTTTTATTATGATGTTATCTTAATTTGAGTTTCTATGCTATTTCTCCTTTATTGAAGGTTCCTTTAGAGAACCATGGGGCCCCTACTTACACAGCATCAGGAGGGATCCCGTTTACGCCTCCACCAGTATCCAGTAAGCCTGAAACATCTGATGTTAATTCCTCTCAGCAGCAGCAGCAGCAGCAGCAGCAGAATCCTAAACCAAAAAAGCAGCTTGCATGCAATTTTAAATCTGGCTTTGGGGTTCGCCACCCCAAAACTTCCTCCTGTCCTGTTAATGACAAAGGCCTGCCTTTAAGGCCTGTAAGTTTTCTTCCCCTAATAATGTACTGAAACATTAATAAATGTCTTTCTATATTTTCCTAAATGACTTGTACATATACATATTTGCATAAAAATAACTTCAAATATTACCATTTTTTTCATTCTTAATAAATTTAGGACACGGAGGTCTGCACATCTTATTATCGTCATGGAATGTGCAAGCGTGGAGCAGGTTGCAAGTTTGACCATCCTGTACCTCAAGCCAAGTCGGTCCCTGCTGCTGAATCAGCAGAAGCTCAGCTTCCCGCAGCTTCCCAACCCCACGACTGAAGATAATAAGTAATGAATCCATGGAAGAAGGGAGTACTGTTGGGACTCATAAAATTTGGAGATGCACTAAAAAATATATAAAGTTGTTATTAACAGTGTAAGCAGAAAGTCTTTGGTCAAGATAGAAAAGTTGTTATTTTGGACAGAGGATTCTAGTGCCTAGGTTGATAATTCCTTTTGGTGTATCTTCTGTTTCTCATATGTTATTGCAATGTTTGTTTGTCAACAAGCAGTAGTCGGCCTCTTATTGATAGTTTATAAAATATGAAATTTAGTCAGAGTTGGGTCACTAGGTCAGCATTCACAAAATTGTATGTTGCCATTTGCTGAAAGTTGAAAAATATGGCAACATTGTGATTCCATGATTGCGAAAGTAGAAGAATTCTAACATGAGCTTACTGTATTTCTTCATATATAAATATGCAGTCGTGAGTTCACACACCGTGTGAAGTCTGTGTCTATGTGGAAGCCAACTTCCCAGGAAGTTGAAGTCTGCAATTAGGTAAATGCATCCATACTTTTGTCATTGGCCACTGACTTGTTATCTGATAAGAAGGTTTGCTTCTTCAGCGTGCAAGGGAAACATTTTTGAATGATTGGGACTCACTGAGGCACAGATTTCCTAATGGCAGGTGGAAGATGCTAAAATGTGTTCTAATTTGTACAAAAGATGCTAAAATTATTTGCACCGGATATGGCATTTCAGTAATGTTTTTTCTGTTGTTTTGCAGCAACAACAGAAAACTTTTACATACATGATTCATAACTCATTAAAATCATATCCAACCCTCAAAACCATTTAGTACGTTTAAAGTGAACATGGCATGGTATAAATAAAAATTGTTAAATGTAAAAAAATTCCACTCTTATGAAACATTCCTCTTAGATAAAATTTTATCATATTAAAGTAATTTATTCAATATATGATAATTTGCTATTTTTAAAATATAACTAATTATTATAATCCAGTTCAACAAAATTTTTACATTATTTTAACCAACACCTTTCAACATTTTCTAAAAGGTAAATATTTGTTGATATCATTTGACAACGGTTACAAATTTATAGGCTGTGATTTTGAATTTCGAATAGCATTGTACATAATTCGGTCAGTTTTCCTTACTCTAAATTTATTAAATACATAGAATCAATAAAGTCATAATCAAGTTGTTCAAAGTTAACCAGGTCATTTGATGCTACCAAACCTTTTTTCCACAATAATCGTTTGTCAAGTTTGAAATGGTGAATAACATTGTCAAATGACTCATCCTTTATGAAATGTCCCCTAGAAGTAAAGCAAAAATTTATCTGAACAGTTTTTATATTAAAAATCTTAGGTCCACATTGTGTTTTGGGTAGTGTCAAACATCTGCCACCACTGAATTTCTTTTAGTGGAACATATCTTAATTTTTCACTAAAGTTTGTTTGGATTTTATTTTATCAAATTATTCATATTGATGTCATATCACGAGGGATTCAGGATGGCATCCCTTGGTGCATGCTCTTCGCTGATGATATCGTGTTAGTGGCAGAGTCGAGGGGGGAGGTGAACGAGAAGTTGGAGTTATGGAGATCTACTTTGGAATCCCAAAGCTTGCGCTTGAGCCGGTCTAAAACCGAATACCTCTGGTGTAACTTCAGTGGTGAGGACAAAAAGGAAGGGGTGGAGGTTAGGATTGAAGATGAGATCGTCCCCCATACGGATAAGTTCAAGTATTTGGGTTTGATCATCCAGAAGGAAGGTGAGATTGAAGACGATGTCACCCATCGTATTAAGGCTGGGTGGGTAAGGTGGAGGGCAGCGTCAGGGGTGATGTGCGACATGAAAGTACCTTTAAAGTTGAAAGGGAAATTCTATAGAGCGGCAATTCGTCCTGCGATGTTGTATGGTTCTGAGTGTTGGGCGGCGAAGAAGGCCCTCGAGAGCAAGTTGGAAGCAGCTGAGATGAGGATGTTGCGGTGGTCTTGTGGGCGCACGATGTTGGACAGAATTCCGAATGTAGTTTTTAGGAGCGAGCTGAAAGTGGCGCCGTTTTCTGCGAAAATGAGGGAAGGGAGGTTGAGATGGTTCGGTCACATTCGTAGGAGGCTGACTGAAGCCCCTGTGAGGAGAGTCGAGAGTCTTTCGGTTGCAGGGGTGAGGAGGAGAGGTAGACCGAGGAGGTCGTGGGAAGAGCAGCTTGGGTTGGATCTGAAGGCCTTAAACTTAGATGAGACCATGACCGCGGATAGAGGTGCTTGGAGACGCTAGATCAGAGTGGTGGATTCTCTTTTAGGGAGCGGCTCTGTTGTCGAGAGCCTTAGAGTGGGATTATCTCGGTTAGCGTTATCTTAGTTTTTTCGGCTCTTTCGTGCTCATTTCTCTTTTTTCATTGGCTTTTGTTTTCTGGTTGTTCAATTGCAGGGAAAATACCGCGGTGGCATCGTGGATCAAAGGGTCTTGCAGAGTGAAGCAGTCAATCCCCAGGGATCGATGCGAGGAGTCATCCTAGTTCAGAATGGATAATCCCCGCGTTAGGTAAGTCCCATGTGATCAAAATCATGGGCTCAGGTATGGCTGTGACC
The DNA here is from genome assembly GCA_037693485.1 of Kitagawia praeruptora. Taxonomy (NCBI): domain Eukaryota; kingdom Viridiplantae; phylum Streptophyta; class Magnoliopsida; order Apiales; family Apiaceae; genus Kitagawia; species Kitagawia praeruptora. Next base: position 22,153,286 of record CM075350.1, on the reverse strand, counting down.
TTTTCCAAAATTTATGTAGTCGTTGTAAATATCACACACCATTTTTTTGTTGTACACTAAGCTGGGGGTCTTCACGGAAACAGCCTCCTTGTCGTAAAGGGTAGGGGCATGGTCTGCGTACATTTCACCCTCCCCAGACCCTGCTCTGTGCGGGATATACTGGGTATGTTTGGTTTGGTTTGGTTTACACATATTTAGGCTTGCAAAATAATACGAATTTGGTTCAAATTCTGGTATTCAAATATAAGGTCGACTTGAAAGGCCCAGAAGAAGGATGCGACTCCAAATGGAAACCAAAAATATTAAACATAATAACTTCCGCTACATCTACCATTCATTTACACAAATTCTGTACATACAAGTATACATTTAGCTCAAAAAGGATCATTACAAGCACACATCTGAAGCAGCAGCAACAATAATAAATTGCGACTGAAGTTGGCTATCTCTAGTGGATGGGAAGACTACCAAACTCCCTGCAACTCGAAGAAAAAATGATTGTGATTAGGGTTCAACATTTGCTTTGTTCCCAGCAAGGATGATGGAAATTTCGAGACCACGGCTAAATGCTTGATTAAAAAGCAGACGCGACTGAAACGTAGAAACAAACGGAAACCAAGATAACACGGCTATATATGGGTGCAAAGATTATCAATCTCATCCCAGCATCATACATTCTGGCAAATTCACGCACAGAGTCCCATAAACCCAAGCTCCACACTATTCTTCTCCAAGTTATTTGGCTTTATGTAGGAAGGATGCTAGGAGAAGAATCAGTACCGGGATTCTTAATTAGGATACATATGAGATGGAAGCTTCAAGTGCGACCTTTTCAACTAGGTTGCATTTACATCTCATAACATTTCCAACTAGGCTGCGGTTGCTATCTCGTGTCATTTACAGCCTAGGTTGCATTCGCTTCTTATATCACAAGATGATAATCTATGTATACGAAGTGAAGATTGATCATATATTTGAAAGCCCAATTATGTATCCCAATCAATATGTTATCCTTATTGGGAAAAATCATGGGTAGTTAAGCTTGTCAATACACTTTTGGATTATAGATTCTCCATTACAAGTTGGAGCGTTAACTCCTCTCTAAGCGCAACCTCAGTTATCCCATAATGCGTTCCAATCAAGTTGGCATGCAAATGTTACTAAATTAATTATCTTCTACGAGTTATCACGACAACATGGTCAAGTCCTTTCGGGGGGCATACCCATCAGGAAGAGATGGAAGCAATGACCACAAGTCTCCAATGCCAACTCCTCTCTCCGGGTGAGCCCGTAGGTAATTTTCTAATCTTATCGTCATCTCTTATTTTTGTTATTCAAAGGTTTGAAAGGAAGTGGAGGATATGAAGGCCATGCTCCAAAGAATTGTTAGAAGTTATTTAAGGAGACATTCGTAAAGTTGGGAAGCCTTGTCATCTCCAACTTGTTCACCTCCAACGTAGTCCTCTCCAACTTAGTTGGAGATGCTTCAAGTTGTTACAACCTATTCAGGTCCAATCCAGCTGAAGTGTTTGTATATGATATTCTAGTCAAGTCCAAGGATGCGTTTTTACAGAGAGGTTGAAGTTGCAATCGTAACCCTCCAATACAAGTTTGAACGCCAACACCTCATTAAGCACATCTACAGGTAAAAACTAATATTTTTACAATTTCTTGTCATGGTTTAGACTTTTGCAGGTAATGGAGTGAAGTAAGTTATTCATGGGATTATAAGAAATTATATAAGGAAGTGCTCCAGACAAGTTGGCTTTGTAACATCACCAAGTCCCCTTGACGGAGCTTGAAGCTGCGATCGTAACTTGTCACTACAAGTTGGTGCGCCAAGTCCTCTCCAATAGTTGGAGTACCAGATTCTCCTATTAGTTGGAGAGCCAGATTCTTCTACAACAAGGTTGGAGATGCCAAAAATTCTTCTACTTATCACTACAAGTAGGTACACCAACAAGAAGTCATACGCAAGGGAAAACCTAGAAAATGTGGAGTCTTACATCTAAAATCAGTTTGGATGTACCTATTTCTCAAGGCATCTCTCTCGACAAAGGCTCTCTTAAACTAATCCTTCTCCACCATTTAGTCTTTCAATCATAATCTCACCCTAGCGGCTTTAACTATACCAAATCTCCAACTAGCTATCATAACTCAGGCATTAGAAGACCAACCCGTCCTTTTGTGAGTGGGTTGCAAGTGGAAATTTAGCCGACCAATATCCAGAATATTACATTTGTCAGGAATGTCAATGTGATAACCTCAAGAAGTTGTTTGTTCATTTGGAATGAGCAACTGTGTTGGCTATTCAAGTTTCTTTACATTTCATTGTTGAGGTGAGAGATGCTCTTAAACAAGATGGGTTTCGACCAACCTTTGTTAAAAATGTATAGATGAGGGCGAATGTGACTATATCATGAGAGAAGTGCATGAAGGAATCTGTGACAATCACTCGGGGGTAGTACTTTCACAACCTCAAACTTAGAATTTCACATCAATTTTGATCCAAGAAGGTTCCATAAGGCAAGAGTTGATTGTGGATGAAGTCAACTAGGGTACCGAGTGTGCTAAGTCACCTACATGCTGATTCATCTTTATCATTGAGTCACCTTTGTCATTGGGTTACCTAATTTATGCTATGTATGATATGGAACATTTGCAACCTGAGTTGGGTTTGTACCTGGTGATGTTTGCAACCTGATTTGGGTTTGTGCCTAATGACGTTTGCTACTTAGAGTTGCGTTTGCACTGGATGACGTTTCCAACTTAGAGTTGCGTTTGTGCCTAATGACATTTGCAACTTAGAGATGCGTGTGCATTGGATGACATTTCCAAATTAGAGTTGTGTTTGCATCTAATGATGTATGTAACTTAGAGTTGCGTTTGCATCTGATGATGTTTCCAACTTAGAGTTACGTTTGTACCTGATGACGTTTTTAACTTAGGGTTGCGTTTGCATCCGATGACGTTTCCAACTTTGAGTTGGGTTTGTACATGATGACGATTGCAACCTGATTTGGTTTTTCACCTGATAACGTTTGCAACATAAGTTGGGCCTGCACTTGATAACATTTCCAACTAAGTTATGTATGTTCAAGATGTTTTCAACTAGGTTGACTTTGCTCAGGTAGTTTTCAACTAAGCTGGGGGTGCTCGGGGTAATTTCCAGCTAGGTCAAGTTTGACTCTTATTCTACAAGTTGATGTTTCATGGGTGCAAAGATGACTGCAATTTCCTACAAGTTGAGGCACCAATATTGCCAAGAATCCTCTTGGCATATTCTAACTGAGTTGGCGCACCAACTACACTTGAGGCGCACCTACAGGTAGAACCTAATGTGTTAATCTTTTCTTGTTGTGATTTAGTTTTTTGTAGGAAATGTAGTGAAAGAAGTTTTGAAAAAAATTGCTAGAAGTTTTCTCATGATCCGTTCTAACTGAGTTATCAAGCTAACATTATCAAATCAACCCACTTCTTATCAGATAAAGCATTAATGTTGCCAAATCCTCTTAGAACGCAAGGTTCAGATTAACTATCGATATTCTTATTACTTGTTATTGTTTTTGATACTTTGATGAGAAGGAAGTTCTATGGAAAAAGACCCAAGAATTCTCTTAGAGCGTTCTAACTAAGTTAGCGTGCCAACTTCTCTCCAAGGACATTCGCAGCTAAAACAGTAATGTAATATCTTTTCTAGTGGTGAATTATCTTTCACAGGTGGTGAAGGTGTCCAACGATTTGCTTAGACAGAAGGTCTCCAAGGGTTTTCTTAGTCGAAGGCCTCCTAAGGTTTGCTTGGACAGAAGGCCTCCAAGGATTTGCTTAGATGAAGGCCTCCAAGGGTTTACTTGATCGAAGACCTCCAAGCGTTTACTTGGATGAAGGCTTCCAAGTGTTTGCTTGTATGAAGGCTTCTAAGCGTTTGCTTCGACAGAAGGCCTCCAAGGGTTTGCTTGGATGAAAGCCACCAAAGGTTTATTTGGATGAAGGCTTCCAAGCGTTTGCTTGTATGTAGGCTTCCAAGCATTTGCTTTGACAAAAGGCCTCCAAGAGTTTGCTTGGATGGAAGCCTCCAAGGTTTATTTGCATGAAGGCTTACAAGCGTTTGCTTGTATGAAGGCTTCCAAGCAATTGCTTTTATGAAGGCTTCCAAGCATTTGCTTCGATAGAAGACCTCCAAGGGTTGTTTTGGTCGAAGGCCACCAAGGGTTTGCTTGGATGAAGGCTCCAAGGGTTTGCAACGCTAAAAAACGATATTTTGTCATACCAAAAAATTGAGTTTGGTTAATTTCGCAAAAAACATAAATTGTTCAAGAATTGAATATTTAAATTTGCAAGTTCAAGAATTATCTTTGAACAAGATTTTGAGATGACATTTATAATGCTTGCCGTGCCAAGTACATAATTTGAAGTCCAAGTATACGAGCGTCAACATGGTTGAACACCCAAACAAGAAAAGGTGAAGGTGAAATCTTTATTAAATTTTGTAAACTTAAAAAGTCTCTTTTCATTTTTGAAATAAAATAGAGGCTGGTATTTGTTCAAGAATTGAATATTTAAATTTACAAGTTGAAGAATTATCTTTGAACAAGATTTTGAGATGACATTTATAATGCTTGCCGTGCCAAGTACATAATTTGAAGTCCAAGTATACGAGCGTCTACATGGTTGAACGCTCAAACAAGAAAATTTGAAGGTGAGATCTTTATTAAATTTTGTAAACTTAAAAGGTCTCTTTTCATTTTTGAAATAAAATAGAGGCTGGAATAGTTGTTAAGCCCAAAATTTATACAAGAAAAGTGTTGACTCGGTCAAAGGAATCTATAAAATTTGTCTTCTCCAACTAGGTTGCGCGGGCTGTTTACCAACATTAGCAAGCAGAAATTCGTAGCTAGATTAGGACTAATAACCTTTCAAAAGTTAAAGTTAAAATTAACCTTCATCCTGCATCGTACTCCAAATTTGTCTATTTTTCTTTTTGATAACCATTACAATTTTATATAGATACCCTAATCTCCCAAGGGAGGTAGTTCCAGCTTACATCCAAAAAAATAGTGCAAGCAAATTCATAAGATCAAATTTTAAAACTAATAAGATAACAAGGTAGTTAGTTATCAAAACAAATGTATAAGCTAGGCCAGCATCCTCATGAACCATCCACACCAATAGCTTCATTATCCCCCCATTGGCTTCAACTCCATTGGCATCATTATTCCCATTGGCTTCTCTATCAACACCATCTTCCTGTTCAAGAACCCACCATCAACACTGTCTAGTACTACAAGATTTTTTGTTTGGTGCTTTAAATCAGCTTGCATCACATTGCATTCTAATCCTTCAACCTTCCCATGATTATTCACAATTAGACTAAACGTCCCTCCTGTCAACATAGGGACGATATCATCATCACCCTGCAAAATAGATAATAAGGCCCACATTATCCCTTTCCAATGGTGTGGAAACTAGGGAGTCAACAAATGCAGTGAGAAAGGATTCGTGTAAAAATAAGTTGATAAATAGCAGTAGGCAAATCTATTGCTGCATTAACTCCTCGCTCCCAACGGTGGTTGCATTCGACCGACTCAGGTATGATGGCAAAGCCCACGACCATATTCATTAAAAGCTGATCATTAATAGCACACCAAAACATGTTTTGGTTTCAGAGTAAATCATAGAATAACTCACATTATTCAATTTCCTCTGTTTCACTAAGTTTAATTAAAATTTTCGTAGAAAGGTCAAGACCAGTGATAATAAAACCACAATCAAAGGGACTATATCTTATGTATTGCTCCATAAAAACCACATAAACCTATCCTTCCAAGGAAGTATATCCACAATCCACTAGTTTGAGAATTCTACGATGTCTAAGATAAGGATATCTAAAATCTTACAAACGAACATCATTAAATTCCTATTAACGTGCCTTAACAAGTCCAAACACACACATTCATTTGGAAATGTGAAGTAGAAACAAGTTTTTGGGAGAAATTCACATTAACTTTGACCAAAATATACCCATCATTCATAATGGATAAATCTTTTTTTGAAGCAAATAAAGAGAACATTCACAGCATAGCTAGAGTTCTTGAGAAAATCATTGACTTGAAGAGTATATAAAGCATAAATATAAAACCTATTTCTCCATTACTTTATAGATACTCACATCTCTCTCTGCCTTTGCAAAGCCCAAGTTGATTGCCCAATTCATCAATAGTTCTTTTCACAAGTTTTCGTAATCTGTCAAAGAGAGTTTCCAAAAGCAGATTCATCTCTAGAATGATAGTCACCATTACCACAATCCATGGCCATTGAGTGCAAACCCAAAACAATCGAGCGATGGATAAGATGGATAAGAAACCCATTAAAATGGTCACCATCGGGAATCAAGGAAGAAACCATTGTTATAATCTATTATCAAAAAATATTTTTTGGTGCTAAAATATAACTTCAACACCTATTTTAGTTGCATTTTGCATCCAAATTTTTTTAATTTTAATTAAGTTTTGTCTATCTCTTCTAAATTTTACTTTAAGCACATCGTCATACATTATTCATTGAGTATAATTATTTGATGATATGGTTAGATGCATAAATGCATGGTTAGATGCATGAATGCATCATTCATTTCAAATTTAGATTGAAGTATGCATTTGTGCATACTTGCATCCAAGTATAGGATCTTTTGGAGTCCTTTGGAGTTGTGTTCTTAGCATGATAGAGTATATTTTTATATATATTTTAGATGATTTTATTCTCATATTTATTGTGTTTTGCATTGATTTGGATTTTTATTTAATAGATTTTATTGTTTTATTGTAGGAAATAAAGAATTCATGACTTGGAAGGATTTGGAGCAAAAAGAGCTATTTTGGAGATAAAATAGGAGAAAATTCGTAATATTGGGCTATACGGGCTGCCTGCACTGTTTGGGTCATATCTTGAGTTCCAGGAGTCAGAATTTGACGATCTTACTGTCCACGCGAAGCTTGTGGAATTATCCTTAATTCAGAGGTGGTCCAGTAAGCAAAATCCAAATGGAAGAGCCCAGAAACAGAGGAGAAAAAGAAGTGACGAATTTTACAAGAAAATCCTATTCAATTATGGATATCTTTTTGTAAATTGATTAGGATATTAAAAATACTTTTATTAGGAGATAGATATCAGATTTTATTAAGGAGTTTTATTATAAAAAGAAGGGGAGAACGTGGGAAGAGGGGGATAGACATATACAGACGTTTTTACATAAGCTAAGGTTTTGGTTTTTCTCTCTTCATCTCTTCTTTTGTAAGCACTTGGTTTAATTTGGATCTTCATTGTTCTTTGTTAATACAAAGTTTGAGGTATTCTTTATTCTCTTGTTTTATTATTATATGTTTTATATGGCTTCTTTCATTATTATTATTGCTTTTACTTCTAGAATGAGTGAGTAGTTTAATTCTAGGGTATTAAGGGGAGCCATGTTTGCACCATGATTTGGGCTTAATTTGATTAGTAAATTGATGGGTAAAGAGTAATTCTGATTGATATGTTATAATTTTTAATTTGTGTAATTGCGCAATATCATGGATTAATTGATTGTAATAGGAGTAATAGATCGAAAGATTTTACTACTAGAGGCTTACATACAATTAGCGGAATTGAAGGTGAGTGTGAAAACATCATTAGATATTCTGAGAGTGTTAATGCTTGAAAAATATTAACCATTGCTTTAATTACTTAATCCCATTGAAAAGCTATACTTTTGTGATTTGTTTGGTGTAAGCATGGTGAACCTGAATTGCCCTAGATCCTTTTATTAATTAAATTAAAACTTTGTTAAATTTGCATTAGTAGTTAATAAAATTCCCAAATAATCGTTTGTGACTAGAAACAATTGACAATAGTTGAATTGAAATTGAAACTGTCTCCTTGAGGAATCGACCCGTATTTGCTAATATCTACTACAATAGATACCGTGCGCTTGCGGTTAGACGTAATTTAACATATCAAGTTTTTGGCGCCGCTGCAGGGGAGACGCCTAGTTTCTCTAATTTTAGTTTGATTGTTTTAAATTGTTTCTCTTATCTCTTTGGAACACTTGTTCCAACTGAGACCGATCTTACTGCTTTTCCTTGTTTAGTTGTTGATGCCCAAGACCAGGTCTCAAACGAAAGAAGATCAAGCGAAAGAGGATACAACTCCTCTTAGTCCAGATTCTGGAATTACTTGTCAACAATACATAGATCAATAAAGGAAAGAGAAGCAGAAAAGGATATCTGAACCAAAGATTAAAATGGCGGACCTTCCCCCCAAATCTTTGAAGAATTACTCACAGCCCTCTCCGAGTGGGGTACCTACTGGCCTTGCTATGCCAGCGATTCAAGCAGCAAATTTCGAGATCAAGCCTGCTTTGCTCACTATGATCCAACAGAATCAATTTGCTGGGCTTGCCTCTGAAGACCCTACAAATCATCTGCAACGCTTTCAACAGCTCTGTTCTACAATTAAACATCAGGGAGTCACTCCAGACCAGTTGAAAGTCATGTTGTTCGGTTTCTCTCTTCGTGATAAAGCTCAAAAGTGGTTGAACGATATTGAATTGACCAAGTGGGATGAGATTGATCAAGCCTTCTTAACTGAGTTCTTCCCTCCTAACAGAACCGACGATTTGATCGACAAGATGATGGGTTTTAAGCAAGATTATGGTGAATCTCTTCGGGATGCTTGGGACAGATTCAAGGATTATCAACGTGCATGCCCTCATCATGGTCTTGAGAAGTGGTTTCTTCTTAAACGCTTCTACAATGGTCTTGATCCTGAGACAAAAGGTATGGTTGATAACGCTACAGGTGGTGTATTTCTGGATAAAGGAGTTGATGATGCATATGCTTTTCTTTCAAATTTGGCTGCCAATCACTTCAGTAATCCGAGAGCAACCAAGAAAGGGGGTAAACTTGAAGTGGATGCTTATTCTTTATTATCATCTCAACTAGCTGCATTAACTCAGGAGATCCACTCATTGAAGACATCTCAGCCCTCTACTCAACCTATGAGCATCAATGCATTGTCATCCATGGCTCCTATGAATAATCCTGTTTGTGAAGTCTGTGGCATCCAAGGCCACTACGGTAACGATCGCCAATACAATGCTCAAAATTCACAAAATTTTCAGATGGAGCAAGCAAATGTTTTCCAACAGAGGCAGCAGTACAATCCATACTCCAACACTTACAATCCTGGTTGGAAAGATCATCCTAACTTCTCATATAGGAACAATAATGCTCAGAATTCAAATGTTCCTAATCAGCAGCAATATCAGCAGTCGTACCAGCCTCCTCCACAGCAGCAGTATAGGCCTCCGCAAGGACCTATGAATCCCCCTGGATTTCAAAGGCTTCCTCAGAATTATGCTCCTCAAGCAAATCATGCTGCACAGGCTGATAATCAAGGTGATATGATGAAGATATTGCTACAAATGCAAACAAAGGTGAACCAGATGGAGATACATAATAAGATGTTGGAAACTCAGATTGCTCAAATGGCTAGTTCTTCATCTACAAGGCAGCAAGGCTCTCTACCAGCATAATCAACTCAGCCAAAGGAAAATGTGAATGTCATTGTTCTTAGGAGTGGTCGTACATATGATGCTCCTCCAATGCCTATTGACGATGTTCCTACTGAGAAAGAAAAAGAAGATTCTAAGAAAGACAAGGTAGAGAAAGTTGTTGAAGATACAAACGAATATGGAACTGAGGAAAGCAAGAAAAAGGACAAAGAGAAGACTGCAGTTACTCCTCTACCATTTGTGCCAAAGCTCCCATTCCCTAGCAGGATGAACAGAACTAAGGTGGACCAGCAGTTTGGTAAGTTCATGACACTTGTAAAGAATATTGAGGTAACAGTTCCTTTCACTGATTTAATTTCTCAAGTTCCATCATATGCAAAGTTTCTTAAGGATATTCTCACTAAGAAAAGGTCTTTTGGTGAGGTAGAGACAGTAGCTTTTACTGAAGAGTGTAGTGCTGTTTTACAGAATAAGTCTCCACCTAAGCTTAAAGATCCTGGTAGTTTTTCGATCCCGTGTCATTTAGGTGCATTGTTCATTGATAAAGCTTTATGTGATTTAGGCGCTAGTGTCTCAGTCATGCCTCTCTCGGTTTTTCAAAAACTAAATATGGGAGAATTAAAATGTACACAGATGACTTTGCAAATGGCAGACCGTTCGATAAAATATCCCCTTGGAATTTTAGAGGATGTGCCTGTTAGGGTTGGAAAATTCTATATTCCTGTAGACTTTGTAGTTCTAGATATGGAAGAGGATAGTCAGATACCTATTATTTTAGGTAGACCATTTCTTTGTACTGCAGGTGCTATTATTGATGTTAAAAGTGGGACTCTCACCTTGAGTGTTGGTGATGATAAAATTGCTTTTACTCTAACTTCTGCTCTTAAATCCCCTTTGCTTGAGAATACTTGTTGCAGTATTGATGTTGTAGATGAAATTGTCGAAGATTATACTCCTCAGATTTTATTGAATGATACATTGGAAGCAGTGCTCATGCTTGAAGCTTCAGAAGGAGAAGGACATGCTGAAGTCGATTCATTGATTCTTGAGTTGAACGATCCCAACATTGATTCCATTGACAGTTCTTCAGTTCGAGATCTCTCGAGTATTAAGCTTGGGAAACTTCCACCACATTTGAGGTATGTCCTTTTCAATAATGAGCTAGTGATTTTTGAAGAGGGGCATGATAACGTGTTGCGAAGGTGGAAAACCAATGATAAGGAAGAAGAAAGTTTTGTTCAGCCGGTTGAGTCGGAGAAGCACTCTAGGGGTGTGAAGAAGAAACAGAAGAAGATTTGGCCGTTGGGTAGTAAAATCAAGTTGAAGTCTGATGGAAGAGCTTTGTGGAAAGCAAACAATCAAGATGTCAACGTTCGTAGGAATGGTCTTTCTGTTGAGGATGGTTCAGTAATTCTTTTGAGACCGCCTTGAGTTGAGGAAGTAACGTCAAGCCAACGACGTTAAACAAAAGCGCTTGGTGGGAGGCAACCCATGCATTAGTGTAGGAAAAAAAAAAATTTGAGTGTTGTATGAAGGAAAAAATGAGAGTAGAAAAAAAAAAAAAAAAAAGAGGGAGTGTAGTAGTATTGAAAAAATCTGTGAAAAAAAAAATCTGTGCAAAAAAAAAAAAAAAAAAAGAAAAAGAAGGCAGAATAGCAGAGACTGTCCGCGCATCAGGCGCCATCCGCGCGCAAAAGCGCGGTAGTAATGCAGACTGGAGCTGCGCATCAGGCGCCATCCGGGCGCAGGAGGGGGTAGTCACGCAGGAGCTGGCTGTGCATCAGGCGGCCAACTGGCGCAAAAGCGCTAACGCGTTTCAGAACGGCGCAACAGCCTTGTTTTTCAGCGCTTCAGGCGCTGGGAGCTACTGTTTATCCCGAATTTTTTTTGTTCTACACACCTATTCTCCATCTCTTTTCCCCTTTTATTCTATATTCAACCTCAATTCAACCTCAAATCAAATTCCTAACACCTCTAAACTCTATCCTATATAGAATACAAATCCCAATTCTTTTCCATCTCTAAATTCCATGCACCATTACCTATATATATACACCCACTACACCTATACATACACAAACACTTCTATATAACCCAAAATTTCTCAACTTTCATCCATTCAAAGTGCAAAAGGGGAATTAAAATCGAAGTTTTGGGGATTATTCAAGCAAGTTCACCTCTTTGATTCAATTGGGTAATCTTTTATCTCATCTTTTATTTGAATTTGTGAATTTTGCAAGCTAGGGTTCTTGGTGTGTAATTTGGGGGTTCTTTGTTTGGTGAATTGTTTGGAGATTGTTGATATTTGCTTGATAATTGTTGATTATGGCTCCTAAGAGGCCACGCTTAGCGGGTAGTGGTAGTAGTGCTCCTCCCTCTTTGGATGAGAATGATGTTGTGGGAGATGGAGTGGAAAAATTTGTGAATGAGAATGCCAAGGCGGAGTATGGTAGGTTAGTTGAAAAGGGAGTTATTCCGGAAAGAAGGCTTGTGCCCCATAAGTATGAGGAGATGGTGGCGATGATTAGGAAGCGGGGTTGGACGTTATTTTGTGAATTTGCTAATGATGCCGCGTTGGATGTGGTTAGGGAGTTTTATGCGAATGCTTCAATAGCAAGGAATAATTCCACGATTGTTAGAGGTCGGAAGGTGGATTATTTGCCTTGTGCTATTCGTAATTTGATTAGGCAACCGCCTAAACCTAGAGATGCTACGGATTGGGGTCAAAAGTCTAGGAATGATGTTGATCTTGATGCACTCGTTGGTGAGCTATGTGTTCCGGGAACGGTGTGGAAACGTAGAGTAGGTACGAAGATAAAGTGTACTTTCCCGGCTTCATCATTGTCTAGTTTTGCAAAGGCATGGTTCTTTTTCATAAGTTCTAATATCATTCCATCAAACCATGTTTCCGATGTTACTGTTGATAGGCTATTTTGCTATGGGGTATTCTCAAAGGTGAGTATGTTGACCTTGGGTACCTTATTAATCAAAACATTCTTCGATTTTTGGGAAGCAATTCATCGGCAAGTATTCCTTGTGTGATGCATCGAAAGTCAAATATTATCAAGGTGAACCAGTGCATAAGCCTATGGCTTTTATTCGAGATGCTACTATTGATCGGTTAAGATTGAAGGAGTGGCCGGGCGGCACTCCTCATCCTCAGGGTTTAGGTTTTATTGTTAATGGTGATAGTGGTCAGGGAGCGGGCGCTCCGCCACAGGTTTCAAGGGCACAGGGAGAGGCTATGGTAGGTACTTCGCAGAGTAAAGTGGATATGTCCGTTTTTTAATCTTATTTTTGTCGAATGACTAGACGGTTGGATGCTATGCATGTTAGCTGTCGCCAGTATTCTGAGGACATGGGCATAGCCTTGGAGGCAAAGTTTCAGTCGCCTAGTACTCCTGTTCAGTGGCCTATTTTTGGAGCTCGGACTCCGTACCCTCCGCCTGATTCATCTGATGAGGATGACGAGGGTGACGACAGCGAGGATGAGTAGGATATTTCTTGATTCCAGGGGAGTTTTCTTTCTTTTCTTTTTAGTGTAGTTTTATTTTGTTTTTAGTTGTAGTTTTGTATCTTGTTCATTAGTTCATTGGGGACAATGAACCGCTTAAGTGTGGGGAGGTGTTCTCAACGTAGTGTATTACTTGTTTAAAAAAAAATCCAAAAAAATTAAAAAATTAAAAATACCAAAAATAATTCTAGCCATGCAATTTGATTAGTTGTTGTATTTTGCTGGATACACCCATGCATGCTTAGGAATCTTGTGTTTATTGACGCTTTTGTATGAGAAGTGACGTGCTTTGTTCTTGTGCACACACTTACACTAGCAAGTTGAAGCTGGTAGACTTAATTGGATGTTGTAAGTGATTGGAATGACATGAATATGTGCAAGATGACTTGATTTACATGCTTTGAGTACAAGTAGGTGCGTTAGAGAGTCTTGTTACTTGGGATTGATTATGTTTTGTCACACCAAGTGAGTTTTGAGCCTATATGCATATCTTTTGCATGATTTTTCGTTTGCTTGAGTGTCCACATGTTGTTTACATTGCTAGCACTTACTTGAGATCTTTCTTGAAATGCATGATATTACTTGATGATGAGATGATAAAGGCACTTAGGTTTAACCTCATATTTCCTATATATCCAAACCTTTTATACATGATCAATTAGTTAACCCGTTGAGCTTAATCCTATTCTTTCGGTGACACACTACATTACTTGCCATTATCTTTTTTTTTTACTTGGGATTGATTATGTTTTGTCACACCAAGTGAGTTTTGAGCCTATATGCATATCTTTTGCATGATTTTTCGTTTGCTTGATTGTCCACATGTTGTTTACATTGCTAGCACTGACTTGAGATCTTTCTTGAAATGCATGATATTACTTGATGATGAGATGATAAAGGCACTTAGGTTTAACCTCATATTTCCTATATATCCAAACCTTTTATACATGATCAATTAGTTAACCCGTTGAGCTTAATCCTATTCTTTCGGTGACACACTACATTACTTGCCATTATCTTTTTTTTATTCTATTGGCCTTACATTAAATTTGAACCTAAATTGTCAAAGGCTAGTATTGTGCTTAAGGGAGTAATAAGGTGTTCATAAAAGGGGGGGTTATTGTTGGTCATACTTTTGGGGGAATTATTGATTTTGGTTGATGCTTGTTAGTCGAAATTCATAAAAATATCTATGGATCATTGTGCTTATTCCTTGGCTCTCACAGAAAAAAAAAGAAAGAAAAGAAAAAAAAAACAGAAAATAATAAATATGAGAGCATACTTATCTTTTGTGATCCTACTTTGATTCGACTAGACAAGGTGTTTATTGGACTATGATAAAAGTTCAAGTGTGGGGAAGTATTTGTTTAATAGAAAGGGAATGGAATGAATTATATTGTTGGGTACTAGCTTTTGACATTTAACCTGTTTTAGCTTTACTTGACATACCTGGTCCCTAGCCCACGCTACAACCCGAATAAAGACCTTTTGATTGTCATCAGTGATGTATGTTGTGTTGAGAGTGAGATTGATTGCGAGTGTCAAGTTGTGTTTATGATTTTGTTGGAATTGAGTGATACACTTAACCTTGTTCTTGAGTGAATATTCGTTTTTGAGTGAAAGGTGAGTTATTACTTGTTTTGGCATAGGAGATCCCAGGTTTAGACTTAAAGATGTGTTTCTTGTGGGCTTAGCATAATTACCAACGATTTTTACACTTGACATGAATTTTTATGACCTTCTGCATGTTGGTTGAGTAGACTACGTGAATACTTGCACTTTCGACACCAAGACATCGTATGTTTGCTTTGATTCTTAAGTTGATGTGGCATGAGAGGACTTGTGTGTGAGGTGTTGTGTTAGCATTGATCTTTTGCATGGTTAGATGAATTTTGTGGGTACATTCACTATAAACCCTCACGAGACAACACTCGTCCTACTAGGGCTGCCTAGGGGTTTAACGGCTTGTTGCATATGCTCAATGCAATCGTGTCATCTACGAAAGTGATGTTTGTTAGGACTTAGTTTTTATTTCACTTATTTGCCCGAGGACGTGCAAATGCTTAGTGTGGGGATGTTTGATAGAGTATATTTTTATATATATTTTAGATGATTTTATTCTCATATTTATTGTGTTTTGCATTGATTTGGATTTTTATTTAATAGATTTTATTGTAGAAAATAAAGAATTCATGACTTGGAAGGATTTGGAGCAAAAAGAGCTATTTTGGAGATAAAATAGGAGAAAATTCGTATTATTGGCTATACGGGCTGCCTGCACTGTTTGGGCCATATCTTGAGTTTCAGAAGTCAGAATTTGACGATCTTACTGTCCACGCGAAGCTTGTGGAATTATCTTTAATTCAGAGGTGGTCCAGTAAGCAAAATCCAACTGGAAGAGCCCAGAAATAGAGGAGAAAAAGAAGTGACGAATTTTACAAGAAAATCCTATTCAATTATGGATATCTTTTTGTAAATTGATTAGGATATTAAAAATACTTTTATTAGGAGATAGATATCAGATTTTATTAAGGAGTTTTATTATAAAAAGAAGGAGAGAACGTGGGAAGTGGGGGATAGACATATACAGACGTTTTTACATAAGCTAAGGTTTTGGTTTTTCTCTCTTCATCTCTTCTTTTGTAAGCACTTGGTTTAATTTGGATCTTCATTGTTCTTCGTTAATACAAAGTTTGAGGTATTCTTTATTCTCTTGTTTTATTATTATATATTTTATATGGCTTCTTTCATTATTATTATTGCTTTTACTTCTAGAATGAGTGAGTAGTTTAATTCTAGGGTATTAAGGGGAGCCATGTTTGCACCATGATTTGGGCTTAATTTGATTAGTAAATTGATGGGTAAAGAGTAATTCTGATTGATATGTTATAATTCTTAATTTGTGTAATTGCGCAATATCATGGATTAATTGATTGCAATAGGAGTAATAGATCGAAAGATTTTACTACTAGAGGCTTACATACAATTAGCGGAATTGAAGGTGAGTGTGAAAACATCATTAGATATTCTGAGAGTGTTAATGCTTGAAAAAGATTAACCATTGCTTTAATTACTTAATCCCATTGAAAAGCTATACTTTTGTGATTTGTTTGGTGTAAGCATGGTGAACCTGAATTGCCCTAGATCCTTTTATTAATTGAATTAAAACTTTGTTAAATTTGCATTAGTAGTTAATAAAATTCCCAAATAATCGTTTGTGACTAGAAACAATTGACAATAGTTGAATTGAAATTGAAACTGTCTCCTTGAGGAATCGACCCGTATTTGCTAATATCTACTACAATAGATACCGTGCGCTTGCGGTTAGACGTAATTTAACATATCATAGCATTTACTCCATCAATAACTCTCTCTCTCTCTGTGCTAACGGTCATAATCCAGATTTGAGCTCTACTGACCAGCGGTTCGCCGGAATAATCGATGCAAATTTCAGTCAAATCATATTCTCATATGCATTCACATACACACACTCTTTCTTATTCACACAACATTATTTTGTTTATTCATTCATCATCCATCTGCATCTCATTGTTCTTTCTAGATTGGTATAGTTGCTTACTTTCTTTTTGCCTCAAACTCAAACCCCTTGCCCTTTCCTTACTTTCTTCTTCTTTTTTGGCCAAACCAAACTGTGTTGTTTGGTCGCCCGAACCCCTGTAAACTCACCCAGATTATCCCCTCGTATTGTATCCGATCCTTATTATTTCGATTATTATTATTATTATTATTATTATTATTATTATTATTATTATTATTATTATTATTATTATTATTATTTATTATTATTATTACTATTAATTAATTTAAATACTTTAATACTATCATTATTAGTAGTAAAAGTAATAATTATTACTATTACTATTCGATTTTTATTTTATTATTATTTTATTTCATCTTCTCGTGTGTTTTATCGATGTCGCGTTTTTTATGTGTTGGCAGTCTGAATTTAGGTACCTTAACGGGCAAATTTTTGGAGCTCGTGAATGTGTTGAAGAAGCGGAGAGTGGATGTGGCATGTATTCAAGAGACTAGGTGGAAGGGGGCTCAGTCTAGAGAAGCGAACGGGTATAAATTGTGGTACTCAGGTCTTGCCAACTCGAGAAACGAAGTGGGTATTCTTCTGGCGAAGGATCTTTTAGACAACGTCGTGGATGTGAAGAGGTGTAACGACAGGATCATGTCCGTTAGAGCGGTGGTTGGGGAGAAGGTGGTGAACGTGGTGTGCGCGTATGCCCCTCAAGTCGGTTTGGGCGACTCGGAGAAGGAGGCTTTCTGGGTCTGTTTAGATGAGTTAGTCGAAAGTATCCCTGAGGATCAACTTTTAGTGTTGGGCGGCGATTTTAATGGCCAAATTGGTGAGAGGTCGGATGGCTATCCCAGCGCACATGGGGGTTTCGGCTTTGGGGCCAGGAACGTCGGTGGGTCAGCGTTGTTGGAGTTTGCTACTGCCAAGGAGTTGGTAATTGTGAATTCTATTTTTCAGAAGAGGGCCGAGCACCTCATTACCTTTAGTAGTGGGGGTCTCAACACCCAAATAGATTACCTTCTTATGCGCAGGCGGGATGCTAGGGCGTGCATAGATTGCAAGGTGTTCCGGAGTGAGGCGTGTGCTTCCCAACACCGTCTGTTGGCCATGGATCTATCCATGGGGGGGCGAGTTGTTAGTAGATCGAGAGAGTCCAGACCAAGAATTCTTTGGAAAGACTTGAAGGGCGAGAAGGTGGCCGATTTCAGGGAGTCTCTGCTAAAAGAAGGTTGTTTTGATCTTAGTGGAGATGCTAACTGTAGGTGGTCCAACATGGCGAAGGCTATTCGATGCGTGGGCGAGAAGGTGGTGGGGGTCTCTTCAGGAAAGTTCAGTGGTCATAAGGAGTCGTGGTGGTGGAACGAGGAGGTTCAAAAGAAAGTAAAGGCAAAACTTGTGCTCTTTAAAGAGCTTATGTCGAGTTGTTCAGGGGAGGAGAGGACTCTGAAGATGGAAGCCTATAAGGTGGCGAGACGAGAGGCAAAAAAGGCTGTGGCGAAACCCAAGAGTGAAGCCTTCGAGGGGCTGTACAAGCGCCTAGATACCAAGGAAGGAGCGAATGCTATTTTTAAACTAGCTAAAGCTAGGGAGAGAAGGCGACGCGACCTGGGTTCTGTTAAGTTTATGAAGGATGATTCAGGCCAAGTGTTAATAAATGAAGATGCCATTAAGGAGAGGTGGAGTTCATATTTTCACAATCTTTTCAATGAGGCTAGGAGGAGTGGTGCCAGTATGGCGCAAGAGGTCCCTCTTTCGTCTGTTCGCTCTTTCAGCACATGTGAGCGTATCAACAAAAAGGAAGTTAAGGGTGCCCTTCAAAAGATGGCTAGAGGGAAGGCGGTTGGTCCGGATCAGATCCCTATCGAGGTGTGGCTTTGTCTTGGTGAGGTTGGCGTAGAATGGCTAGCAGATCTGTTCAATGATCTCCTCTTGGGCACTAAGATGCCAGATGAATGGAGGCGTAGTATTGTCGTCCCATTTTTCAAGAATAAAGGCGATGCTCAGAACTGTAGTAACTATCGGGGAATTAAATTACTCAGTCATACTATAAAACTTTGGGAGAGAGTGGTTGAATTTCGGATTAGATGAGAGGTTGAAATCTCAGAGAACCAATTTGGTTTTATGCCTGGGAGGTCGACGACCGAGGCCATTCATCTCGTCAGAAGCCTTATGGAGAAGTTCAGAGAGCGTCGCAAAGACCTCCATATGGTGTTCATCGATCTTGAGAAGGCGTATGATAGCATCCCCCGTGAAGCTATTTGGAAGAGCCTTCAGGAGAGGAGAGTGTCGTTGGCCTACGTCAGGGCGATTCAAGACATGTACGCTCAAGCTAGTTCCTGCGTCCGGAAACCAGTTGGTGACGCACGTTACTTCCCTGTGGAGATTGGGCTACACCAGGGGTCGGTCCTTAGTCCTCTTCTTTTCGCCCTTATGCTAGATGTCATGTCGAGAGGGATTCAAGATGCCGTCCCTTGGTGCATGCTCTTTGCCGATGATATCGTGCTAGTGGCGGAATCGAGGGGGGAGGTGAACGAGAAGTTGGAGTTATGGAGATCCACTTTGGAGCCCCAAGGCTTGCGTGTTAGCAGGTCTAAAACAGAATATCTCTGGTGTAACTTCAGTGGTGAGGCCAACAAGGAAGGGGTGGAGGTCAGGATGGAAGATCAGATCGTCCCCCGTACGGATAAGTTCAAGTATTTGGGTTCGATCATCCAGAAGGAAGGTGAGATTGAAGATGATGTCACACATCGTATCAAGGCGGGGTGGCTAAGGTGGAGGGCAGCGTTAGGGGTGATGTGCGATAAGAAAGTCCCGTTAAAGTTGAAAGGGAAGTTCTATAGAGCGGCAATCCGTCCTGCGATGTTATATGGTTCGGAGTGTTGGGCGGCGAAGAAGGCCCTCGAGAACAAGTTGGATGCAGCTGAAATGAGGATGTTACGGTGGTCTTGTGGCCGCACGATGTTAGAAAAAATCCCGAATGTGGTTTTCAGGAGCGAGTTGGAGGTGGCGCCTCTTTCTGAGAAAGTTAGGGAAGGGAGGTTAAGATGGTTCGGCCACGTCCATAGGAGGCTGCCGGAAGCCCCGCTGAAGAGGGTCGAGAGTCTTTCGGTTGATGGGGTGAGGAGGAGAGGCAGACCGAGGAGGTCATGGGAAGAGCATCTTAGGTTGGATTTGAAGGCCTTAAACTTAAATGAGACCATGACCGCTGATAGGTGCGCTTGGAGACGCAAGATCAGAGTGGTGGATTCTCTTTTAGGGAGCGGTTCTGTTGTTGAGAGCCTCAGAGTTGGGTTATCTCGGTTAGCTTTATCTTAGAAGTTTGTCTTTTCGTTCTCTTTTCTCTGTTTTTTGTCGTGGTTCTATTGTTTTTTTGTCTTTTGTTTTCGGGTTTTGCAGTGTAGGGAGCTTGTCCAGGTGTCATCGTAGTGTGTCCAAAGCCATGGGCGCAGGGATCTGTGCGAGGAGACATCCTAGATCAGAGTGTTTCGAGAACGGAGTGGACAACCCCCCAAAGCCATGGGCGCAGGGATCTGTAGGTAAGTCCCATGTGATCAAAGCCATGGGCTCAGGTATGACTGCGATCTTTACCAAAATTTATTAAGCCTTTGTAAATATCACACACTATTTTTCTGTTGTGCACTAAGCTGGGCGTCTTCACGGAAACAGCTTCCCTACCGTAAGAAGTAGGGGCATGGTCTGCGTACATCTCACCCTCCCGAGACCCTGCTCTGTGCGGGATATACTGAGTATGTTTGGTTTGGTATTTTGAAATATAGGTCGTTTGATTTTTTGGCACACATTTTCAAGTCTTTTGAACCTATAATTAAAATCATTATTTTTTTAATTTTTTTTTTAAAATTATAATATAAACCACATGCTTTTATTTAGAAAAAGAAAATTTTAAAAATAATGATTTTAGCTATGCTATCAAAAGATTTAGAAATGTGTGCCAAAAAATTAAATGACCTATATTTCAAAACGGAGGAAGTACTTCATAATTATAGAATTAGAACTAACTTTAGCCCTTTGGAGTAAAGTTTTTAGCATTTACTTCCAAATTATAGAATTAGAACAAATTTTAGCATTGCATAGCTTACATGCAGCTATTTACTTGGTAGAAAACAACATATCTTGCTACTTAAATTCATCATAAATTTCAAATATTTATTCCACAAAAAAATTTCTATTCACAAACAAGAGAATTCTTGTTTTGATCGTATAAATATTTCTATTTATATACAGATTTAGAGCATAAAATTTTTTAAATGATTAAATCAGAGGATCATTTGTAAATGTGTAAAAGTTTATACAAAATTTATAATTTTTTCTAAAATAATAAATTTTTTGTATAATATATTTATTTACCATATAAATAAATAATTTTGTGATATGATTTTCTTAATTTACAAAAGTGAAATATGATATGATTAAATTTTTCTGCGTGTTATTCATTTGGTCTTATATATTGATATTTCATGAAAAGTTATTAGTTAAATAAAAACTATATCATAGCACTATAAATGTATACTCTTTTTTAATAAATAAAAACCCTTTTTAATGGTACTACTTTGTACCAAATTTTATTCGTACCATATTTTAGTTTCATCCGGTAATACTATTTCTCCTAGAATTCTATGTTATTTTTGAAAATCCTATGCCCTTACCCTTTATTAATAAGCAAAATCCCTTTTTAATGGTACTATTTAGACCAAATTTGGTTCACACCATATTTTGGTTTCACCCATATATTTCTATTTATCTAGAATTCTCTATTGTTTTGTAAAAATTAAAAAAAATTCTATTATAATTATAATTCTTTTATTTATAAGTTTCATAATAGAATTCTATTTACCCTAATTCTATGTTGTTTGAAATAAAAATCCAATTATAAATATAATTCTTTTATTTGGATTTTTTTATAGAAAATGGTTATGATAAAAAAATGCCAAGAAATCTATACTAATATATAATAAGCAAACTAGGGGATAATTGGTAGTTTGGTTGTTTGGTTCAACCAAGCCTTAAAAGAATAGTCCGTTAGATATTTAGTAAACAAATGATAACCGTTAGATCTAATAATAAGAAATATTCTACATAAAAAATATTATATATTTAAATCTCTGATCCAAGATTCGAATCCCGTCAACAACAAATTTATATTAAGATTTTATATTATTATTTTAAACAATACATGTCATTTATTAAATAACTATTATTATTATTACTTATAATTTTATTAATTAATGTTACAAAAAATATACTATATTCTAATAAGTGAAAAAGGGATTAATTTATATTTAATATTATAAATTAATGTAAAGTTCAAATTTTTCTAATAACGTATTAAAATTAATATTTATAATATTATATTACACTATATAAAATTTATAAAAAATTAAAAGTAACTCGTGCTTTGCACGGGCTATAATCTAGAACAATGTAAAACACAACCAATACGTGATACAATCGAGGATTACATATGCTATAACTTTTTACAAAACACTCGTATAACTTATTATTAAACACCAAGTATTCTATAACTTTTACTAATAAGCGAAATCCCTTATAACGTATATTGCTACCAAATTTTCTGAAGTTGTACAATATGTTGTATTTTATTGATTTTCTTAAAATAATCTTAATAAATAACAACTAAAATATCTTATTAATCAGTGTATATATGGTACTTCCCCTATATTTCTATCTCCGATACTTATTATTCTAATGTTATTACAATTCTATTATTATGAACTACTAAGCTGCATAAATAACAAAATTTCCTTTTGCATTTTTATAGTTTTATAAAGTAAATTTTATAATTAATTAAAATAGCATTTATAAGAAAATAATA
The DNA here is from genome assembly GCA_037693485.1 of Kitagawia praeruptora. Lineage (NCBI taxonomy): Eukaryota > Viridiplantae > Streptophyta > Magnoliopsida > Apiales > Apiaceae > Kitagawia > Kitagawia praeruptora. Next base: position 22,130,824 of record CM075350.1, on the reverse strand, counting down.
AATGAATTATCTACACCTGTTATCATTTTGAATGTACTAATTAATAAAATTTAAGTCATTATTCAATAAGCATAAATCTCGACTCAGCTGGCTCCCTAACCCTCCATGTTCATCACTAAAATACGTCGATTTAGAACATGTGCTTGGAAAATGTACATAATTTTCTAATTTATATATGTTGTATTTATAAAATATATATAATTTTAAGATTTAAAATAATAAATTTTATAATATAAGTATGATATTATAAATTTAACCTCGATAATTATTAATTCCTATAAATTAATAGAAATCGTCGGTTTCAACAATATTAATTTAGAGAGGTTTTAATGTAAGATGAAAACAAGTGTTGTACAACTAGCTACCTAAATTTTTCCGTCAGATACATTTGTAGATTAGGATTACATTAAATATATCTTTGTAGATATGATACTCATAGGATACTCTTTGCGAAATCTAATTTCAATCTTTAAAAATTAATGCTATCTTCTAGACTCTTCTTTTTTTCCTTTAAATTAGATTCATTCTAGATTTATTTCTCACTCGAGCATGTTTGCTTTAATATTTACAGAGATAGAGGGTTGTTAGTGAAGAAGCTTACAGGGATAATTATTGGAGGGAGTTAGAGTTCAGCACATCTAGAATCAACACATGGTATTCGGGTTTGGATCATTAAATTATAGTGATCATTTATTGAGACCCGAAACTGAGAATTGCCTCTTTTTTATGTGATATGGTGGAGCAACAAATCCATTCAAGAGGAGAAGGAGAAGTCAGGTATAACCAATCAATTTGACTTGGTACTTCTTTTTTATGATTTATGTTTGAGATATGTTGTTTTCATGTACATGTGCTGTTTTAATTCAAAACATATAGCATGTGAATTAAGAAAGGTAAAAAAAAAAAATCATTATTGACAAAGTTAAACCAGTGCCATATGTGACAAGACAAAATAAGGAAGAACAAAAATATTTAGAATAGCACTAAAACTTGGTTAAATACATCTTAACCTCATTAATTAAGTTAAAAAAATGTTTGTCTATTTTTTAATGTTGTTTTAATCTTAAGGAGTTAAGATATGGAAAAATGTTTCACGACGTCCAAAGACAACATATAATAAGATGAAGCATTAGGTAAACGTAATGAATATAAAATCCCCTTAAATGTAAAAATAAAATGCACCCCCTTGTACAATTTGTGCAAGAACTTCTTCTCCGCTTGCACTTTTTTCCGAGCTTTCATACACCCTGAAGTGATCAAGAACTTCGAAATTTACAACACCACAATGAGAAAACAATCTAGTTTAACAAGAGTTAATTGTAAACTTCTCAATTTATTTCAGAATATATATACCTTCTCTAACGTAGAAATTCTCTTAACATCAGTGTTTCTTGGCCCAACAAGCGGTATTGATTTTGTCCGGCCAAACTGGATTGTTGGAACCTTCCAAAGGGAGAGTGATGAATCCCCAATTGTATGGAGAATCTAAGTCAACAATTGGGGATTCACCACTCTCCCTTTCGAATGCTCCAACAATCTAGTTTGGCATAACTGAACCAATATCTCTTGTTAGGACAAGAAAAGCTGATGTTCGGAGGAATGTCATGTCGGAGAAGGTATAAATACATAGGATAATTGAGAATTTTTTACTTATCTATTGTTTAAATAGTTTGTTTTCATTTAGTGGTGTTGTAAATTTTGAAAGTTCCGATATTTTCAGTGATTCCCATTATGTTTGAAATACTCTAGGGGATGTTATTAATTCAGATCTATCTCAAAGGAGATGTTTTAATTCGATGGTATCTAGTGCGAAAAATTCTCAAAGGATATGGTCACCATTTATAGAGATCAGGTGTGAGTACGTGAAGGCCTCCAAAAAGGTTACTCACTGGATTTTAAGCCTATCAATTCATATGCTCAATAATCAAGAATTCCCGATGTGATTAATGATGAAGGCTTAAGGCTTCCTAATCCATTGGGAACTAACATATATATTGTTTCTGATCACGATAATGAATTATCAAGCATAGTAGCTTGTGCTATAGCCTTATTGAGGGATACACCAGTTTGGTAGATCTTAATGAAGATTCAACCAGAGATAATGGTATGGATGCTAAATCATATGAGAGATCGCATTGTGTTTCCTGACCCTCTTCCTTGACTATTACTTATTGATCATCATTTGGTTCCCTTACTTCAGATGACCTTAATCCATCAACTGATGTTGCTTCAGATGACTCGAGCTAATCGAGTACTAAAGGACTATATCTATCAATTTCCTTAATTTACTTTCATGATATGCACCTAAAGGTTTCTATGGGATTGAACAGATCAATTGGGAAAGACAAATATTATGTAGTATCTCTATATGCCACCAAATTTTGAGATTTACGGAGGTCGTATTGTTCATACGAAGTTGATTATATTGCATAACACCACCTTCGCAGGTCCCGAAATTTGGTGGCATACAGAGATACTACAGAATATTTACCCTTCCCAATTGATCTGCTCAATCCCATGGAAATCTTTGGGTGCATATCATGAAAGTAAATTAAGGAATTTGACAGATAGAGTCCTTTAGTACTCAATAAGCTTGAGTCATTGGAAGAAACATTAGTTGATGAATATAGGTCATTTGAAGTAAGGGAACCAATTGATGACCAATAATTAAGAGTTAAGGAAGAGGGTCAAGAAACACTAAGTGATCTCTCATATGATTTAGCATCCACTCAATTATCTCTGGTTGAATCTTCATTAAGATCTACCAAAACTTGTGGATCAATCAACAAGGCAAGATCACAATCTACTGTGCTTGATAATTCATCCTCGTGATCAGAAACAATATATTTGTTAGTTCTCATTGGAATATGAAGCTTTGAGTCTTCGTCATTAATCATATTAGGAATTCTTGATCCTTGAGCATAGGAATTGATAGGCTTAAAATTCAGTGAGTAACCTTTCTAGAGGTCCTTCATGTACTCACACCTGCTTTCAGTAGATGGTGACCAGATTCATTCAGAATTTTACGCACTAGATACCATCAAAACAGACCATTTCCTTTGAGATAGATCTGAAAATATAGATATACCTGAAATAAAATTATAACATGGATACTTTATTTTCATAACTGACCGCTCGTTTGGTCGGTTATGTGTGTTAAACCCGACCAATTGACATAACCTTCCAGCCTTTATGGTCGATTTTATTTGTTAAACCGACCGATTGCCATTATAACCGACCAAACTGGACGGTCGGTTTTAAACTGTTTTCTTGTAGTGACTATGACCAAGTTGATTATATCTATTGAACTTATAGGGACCACTCCACATTATTTATTATAATATTAAAGTAATTTATTCTATATATTACAATTTGTTATTTTTAAAATACAACCAATCACTATAACCAGCTCCACAAAGTACATCACTTTACGGGTTTAACAAAATTTACATAATTTTTATTTTACATTATTTTAACCAACACCTTTCAATATATTCTAGAAGGTAAATATTTGCTGATATCATTTGGCAACAACCGTTATAGATTTATAGGCTGTGATTTTGAATTTCTTATTTCGAATGGGATGGCTATTTTGTTTAGCATTAAATACATAGAATCAATAAAGTCATAATCAAGTTATTCAAGTTAACCAGGTCATTTGATGCTACCAAACCTTTTTTCCGCAATGATCGTTTGTCAAGTGAAATGGTGAAATCCACTAGTACTACATGCTCGTTTGGGGAATAACATCATCAAATGACTGTCCTTTGTGAAATGTCCCACAATGCATATATTTGTTTTGTTAAATCGTTTACCTAAACTTCTAGCTCATTTACTTACTAAAAAAAATACTCTTATTTATACTCGAATTTATAGTAAATTTCAAATGTTTATTCCTCAGTAACATTTGTATTGGAAAACAAGAACATTCTTATTTTGATCGTATAACATTGTTTTTTTTACAGATTTAAAACATAAATTTTTCTAAGAATTAAATCAGAGGATCATTTGGAAATGCGTAGTCTATACAAAATTTAGAAACTTTCAATAAAACAATAAATCTTTTTTATCATATATATATATGTAGACAAATATTTAGTTTAGACCACTTAAATTTAGGATTAATTATAGACCAGGTGGTTCTTATATATGTACTACAGTATGCAAGTTGCGTAAATAATATGTCCAATACACACATTGTAGTACACTATAATACATATATATAAGTACCTGGTCTACAATATATTAGTCCTAACTAGAAGGTGATAACATACAAAATTTTGTGATAATAATAATATCAATGAACTTGTGATATAATTTTATTAATTTAAAAAAGTGAAATACGATATGAATAAAAAAAATTGTTTGTTATTAATTTCATGAAAAGTTATTAAGGAAATATAAAATCCTATCCTTGTAATATGATAGCACTTTAAATATATATTAAATATTAATAATAAAGTCATTATTTTCTATCCCATGAATAAAACAAATTGAGTTTAAGTCAAATAAGAGTAACTCGAGATGGTCAATATGGGTTTAGTCCTTGCGATACCCACTATTTGTCAAGAGACCCAATCAATATTTGCTATCTGGTCCAAACAAAAAATACCCCCTTCATGCTAGGAGCATTCAAATTTTAACCCTATATTCGTACATTGGGGAACCCACTATTTGTTAAGCGCGCTTAAGTTTCACTCCCGACCAATATTTGCTTTCTGGCCCAAAAAAAACATCCAAATTGATCTTCATAGTAAGAGCATCCAAATTGATGAGAAGAATGTAAGAATGCCAAGTGTCATTTGACTCGTTACCTAAATTTCTCTGTTAGATACATTTGTAGATTAGGATCACATTAAATATATTTTGTAGATATGATAGTCTTGTTGCAAAATCCAAATTTTAATCTTTAAACATTAATGCTATCTTCTAGAATCTTCTTTATTTTTTCTTTAAATTGGGCTCATTCTGATTTATTTTCTCACTCGAGCCTGTTTAATTTGCTCATATATTAAGAGATAGTGGGGTTGTAAGTGAGTGAGTGAGCTTATATAGGGTTCTAGTTCTAGAGTAGAGGAACAAAGGAGGGAGTTAGAGGTCAGCACATCCACAATCAACACATGGTCTTACCGTTTTGATCATTAAAATTTAGTGATCATCCATCTAGGACTTGATGTGTCAAGAGAAAATTTGATTATAAGCTCTTAAAGATTCGATGAAGGGAAATAGGAATTTTGAGGGATGTCTTAAGGATTCAGAACTTGTGGAGCATATAAGCCATCAGACCAGATATAAGATCAGCTACCACTATACCCAATCAGACCAGATGTTGAAAATTGGCTTTTTTTATGGGACATGGGTGGTGCAAGTTTAGGGGTAATTGCAGATATAAGCCATCCATTCAATGGCAGAAGCCAGGTATAACTAATCAATTTAAATTAGTGATAATTTCTTATGATTTATTTTTCATGTATATATGCTATTTGATTCAAAATATGTAGCAAAGTAAATTAAGAAATGTAAAAAAACAACATTATCAATTGACAAAGTTAAACAAGTGCCATTGTGACCATACAAAATGAGGAAGAACAAGAGCATTTATAATACCACTATAACCTCGTTAAATACATTACTAAAACTTTATTATTAAGTGAGTTTAAAATAATGTTTTCAATTATTGATGTTGTTTTAAATCTTGCGGAGTTAAGATTTGTCAAATGTTTAATTCTTGTTATGAAAAATAAATCAAGAGATAACATGCCGTAAGATAAAGCTATAGGTTAACGTAATGAAAACATAATATCATCTTAAATGTGAAACTAATTAGAGGTACCAACATTGAGAAAATTACATGTCCAATTTGTGCAAGAACTTCTTCTCTCCTTGCACTTTCGTTCAAGCTCTCACACACCCCAAAAATGAACAAGATCAACTTCGAAATTTACAACACCACAATTAGAAAACAAACTATTGTACAATAATAATTTGTAAACTTCTCAATTAATTTGATTATACATGCCTTTTCCAAAATGGCATTCTTTTATTTATCAACTTTGTTGGGGCCAGCAAGCGATATTGGTTTTGTTCGGTCAAATTGGATTGTTGGAGTCTTCCATAGGGACATAGGGAGAGTGATGAATCCCCAATTGTAGGAAGAATCTAAGTCTACAATTGGGGATTTACCACTCTCCCTATGGAAGGCTCCAACAATCCAATTTGGCCGGACAAAACCAATCTCGTTTGGTGGGGCAAGCAAACCTGATATTCAGAGGAATGCCATGTTGGAGAAGGTACAAATATTCATGTTAATTGAGAAGTTTTCACTCAAATATTGTTAAAATAGTTTGTTTTATAACAGTGGTGTTGTAAATTTTGAAAGTTCTTGATTACTTCTGGGGTGTATGAGAGCTTGGAAGAAAGTGCAAGCAGAGAAGAAGTTCTTGCACATATTGTACAATTAATTTTGGCAATAAGGGTGCATTTAATTTTTACATCTAAGTGGATATTATGTTTTTATTACGTTTACCTAAAGCTTTGTCTTATGATATGTTGTGTCAAGATTTACTTATCATAACAAGAAACATTATGTCATATCTAACTCTGCAAGATTAAAATGATATTAGGAAATAGACAAGCATTTATTTCGAACTCACTTAATGAAGTTATATAAGTGATATATTTTACGAGGTTATGCTACTCTAAAGGTTCTTGTTCTTCCTCATTTTATATTATCATATATGGCACTTGTTTAATTTTGTCAATGGTGATGTTTTTTTACCTTTCTTAATTCACATGATATATATGTGCACTACTTCATCAAGTTACCGTGCAGTTTGACCTAATTTCTGTGTTGGATCTTTATTAGTTCAATTATGAGATATATATGTTGTTTTCAAGTATATATGCTGTTTTGATTTTACATTTTTGCTTCCAAGCTAACTAATCTGTGTATATGATCTTGTTGGTTTCATATGTAAGTACAGTCTTGTATTTGTCGGATCAGTTAGTCATTAGTCTAACCTACAAGTTTAATCCGTGACCAATCTTTGATCTATCACATCAATAAGTTGAGTACATAAACAGTATTGCTCTAGGACAATATGCACCTTGTTGAATTGTTAGTCCATACTGCATTCATATCTTTGTATGGTAATGGCCTGAGTTAATGCACTCTCGGAGCATTAATTTTTTCTCCAAAAAGATTAGTTGTACCCGTACTTTGAGAATATATATTTTCCCTTGTCTTTGCATGCATGAGATATACTTAGTCTCAAGGCACGTGACAAATAGAGCACAAGTTTACTGTCTATTTGGCTGTAAGATCTTTTTTTATGTTAGTCTTGAATTATTTTAAACAAGTCAATATAAGAATCTTATTTGATGTTAATTTTTAGTTTGTATAAGGTAATATTCAAGTAAGTTAAGAAAATGAGATCTAGTTAGTATCTGCTAAAAGTAGAGCTCTTTCCTGTAATATGTAATATACATTGTGTGTGTATCATAACTTGTTCACATTTCTCCTTTACAGATATAAGTGCATGCTGTTCGGTTTATTGTACTTTTGTTATCTCGAGGAATGGCCTTCTTCTCTTAACAGTTTCTTTTTATTTTGCTTGCTTGTCTTATAGTACTATTTAACACCCGAAGGATGCAAACATGGAAAAGCTTGTAGATATAATCACAGTAAAAAGAAAACTGAGAAGGCTTCAGGGAGATTATTGCATAAGCCAAATTAGTTACTTTATGCCAGACCAATTTTCATTCTGATGTTATCTCAATTTGAGTCACTTTGTTTTTGTTTTTTCTCATTTATCGATGGTTACCTTAGAAAACCATGAGGCCCCTACAGCATCAGGATGGAACCCGTATACGCCTCCACCAGTTGCAGTAAGGCTCCAGAATCTGACAAGAAGTCCTCTCAGAAGCAACAACATCCTAAACCAAATAAGCGAAACTTCAAGTCTAGGCTTGGGTTTTCCCACCCCAAAACCTCCTCCTGTCCTCTTAAATGACAAAGGCCTGCCTTTAAGGCAATGTCTTGAAACATTAATTAATCAATGTCTTTTAAGATTTCTTAAACTAATTATGGAGATTAATTATTCCCTGCCTGGTTGCTAAGGGTGGCTGTGATGTGTCTATCAAGATCACCCATATACATATCTATTTACAAATAACTTTTAATTTTACCTTATTTTTATTCTTGATGATTTAGGACACAGAGGTCTGTGCATTGTATAATTGCTACTTGGTGTGCAAGAGTGGAGCATGATGCAAGTTTGACCATCCTGTACCTCGATCCAGCCAATTTCAGTTGCTGAATCAAAAGAACCTCAGCATCCCGATGCCCAGACAACCAGAGGCAGATCTAGGGGGAGTCAGAGGGGTCCATGGCCCCCCCTAAAATTGGAATATATACCATATAGTATGCATGCATTACACAATGTGTTTTTAGGTCAGCTGGCAAAAAGTATGTGTTTTCTTCCTGGAAGACCAGGGATCAGGACTTTCTGCATTAAAAAAAAGTATATAAACTCATCTTTTCAATTAAGAATCATGACCACATGTTTAAATAATGTAATGCCTGTTTTGGCAAGGTTTGTGCATCATGCATAGGATGCATACATTGAGTCCCATCATAAGAACATATATAGAAGTATACACCTAATAGATATGTCTAAGATGCAATGATATCATGGAGGCAGTTTTGAGAACTAGTTAAATAACAATTTTTGAATTATTTACATTGCTTGTCTTGTCTTGCCGTGTTGTGTTTATTTAGCTAAATTATCCATCGTTTATATCATGAATTATGGGTTTATTTTAGTTTGTGCGCTCGAATATAACTTCGTTTGTCATGTACTTTTTAGATTATCTATATTTAGTAGAATGTATGAGAATGTTGTTAACAAGAATTTAATGAAAATTAATTAGCAAAAAAAAAAAGAATTTAATGAAAATTTATTGTTTTGATTTTCAATTTTTTTTTGAATATTTTGGTTTATTGCCTTTTACAAATCTCGTGATAAGCGAGTATCGAACCGAGAACTTTTGAGTCGGCTAGAGGTAAGCTCAACCAACTCAGTTACCTCAACTTGCTTCATTTTCAGCTTTTTAGGTCGTATACATGGAGTTTCACAAAATATCATCAGGCGAACCATTGGAAAAAGTGGTAATGAAAATTATCCTAAAAAAATAATTTAAAAAAGATTATCACATATTTTTCCTCTACCTAGATTCTAAATACTTATAGTGTGTTCCCAAATTTAAATTTGGATAGAAAGAAAAAGATTTGTATTTATTTATTTTCTCTAACGTGTTCCCAAGATTTTTTGAGAAAAAGAAGAGAATCAAATGGGAGGATAAATATCGGTAAATTTCTCTCAAATTTTCCAAGATTTTTTTAGGAAAAGAAAAAAATCAAAAGGGAGGATAAATATCGGTCAATTTCTTTTCAAAATGAGATGATTGAGAGAGAAAGATAAATTGCAGGGATAAATATATTGAATATTTTAAAATATCTCTGCTTTCTCTTATTTCCTTAAAAAAATTCAAGAAATTGCGTATCAAATCTTTTCTTTTCTTTTCTCCCAAATTTAATTCCTTTTTATTCTTTTTTTTATGTTAAAAAATCGGGAACATAGAGTTTATAATGAAAAATTGCCCAAAATACCCACTTTTTTACTACCCACTTACCAAAATACCCGTTTTTCAAAACGTCGCCCAAATTATCCACGGGATACGCCGTTCCCAGGGGCGTATCCCAATTACTGTTCATCTCCCTCATTCATCTGTGAACTCTCTCGACTCCGACAAACTCTCTCTCGACTCTCTCCTCTCTCAGTCCTCTCGTCCCCTCTCTTCATCTCTCTCTCGTCTCCCTTCCTCCACTCTCCCATTTGTATCTCTCTCCCCTATTTCTCTTCTATTTTCTGGCCCCGCAGGGGCAGTTTCAAGCTCCATCGGAAATTCGATTCAAAATTCGGGGTTTGAAATCTAGCATTAGAGATGAATAAAGCTGGTATAGTGTTGTAGAGGATGAAAAATGGAATCGATTGATATGTTAAACAGGAGGGGAAAATGAAGGGATGGTGGTGAACGGAGAGAGATTGACTTGTCGGAAAAAATGACAACGGGAGAGGTTTTATTTCAACGTCGTTGATGTTCAATCCGGCATTACAAATGGTATAAGTTTGGTATAGAACTGTAGATCATCGAATGATGAATCTAATGATATACATAACATTATGGGAAAATGTCGAGGGAGGTTTGAATTGTAGATCATCAGAAATTTTTTAGAAATCGCCGGCCAATCACCTGGATTGCCATTTCTGGAACCGGAGAGTATGGCAGATACGCCTCTCAGTGATGCGTGTATTCCCTTGGAGACGTTTTCTCATTGTCGTAACGTGTGGAGATACATTTTTAGGTACGGCGTATCTGCTAGGTACGCTTTCAAATAAGGCGTGTCATGATAATACGCGTGTGAGGTGGATAGTAAGGACAGCGTTTAGTGAATGTTGGTATTTTAGAAAGTGTTGTTAGAAATTTAGGTATATACAGTCATCACCCGTTTATAATTATGAGAAATTTTTGAACATAATTGAACTTGATATCGATATCGGATTGTGGAGTTCTAGTAGCCGAATCAAAGCTCTCAACCTCCTCTTTCATAATCTGCAATCAGTTTATATGGATGGTAAGAATTTCGATTACATATGATTTTCTTTTAAAATTTCGAAAATTAAAAATTGGGGCATTTCAATCCAGTGATTGTTCATGTGTTTTGATGATATGTATAGCTTCGTGTGGTTGTAAGGAGTCCAAATATGTGTTTAATTTCAATGTTTGACTTCAAATTTGTCCAATTCAAAAATTAGGGTTCTTGAACTATAATTTGGGGGGTTTTGATTTCAACTATGTTCAATGATTTTGATGCTTCCAATAGCTTTATCTGGTCTTAAAAAGTCAATTTATGTAATCAATTCCATTGTTTGTGTTCAGATATGTGTAAGTCAAGCTAACTATTTTTTTTCAATTTTCAAACCATTCGTTTGCATTATTGAGAGATTGTTTGTATGATTTGAAGCCATGGTCAGTCTTCTTGTGATCTGAGCTTCGTTTTGGGACCAAGAACACCTGATTTCGTTCCCGATTTTGTGCAAACCGAGTTTGGCCGGAATATGGTTCGAATTCGCCGGAAATGGCGAGGTTTTGGTTGTTTCCAGCAGATTTCGTAATGATTATGAATGTCTAGTGTTGCCCAGAAGTTTGGGCAAAGAAAATCGACATGTAATAGATGATTTTAGCCGTAATGAATGTTAAGCTCGCCGGAAGATTCAACAATGGTGGAAATGGGTTTGAGGAAGAAGATGATGAGAAAAAGACGAAAATGCCCCCACCTAAACTAATGGAGTTGGACAGAATTGACGGCAGTACACACTTTGCAAAAAGTTTGAAAGTGTCGTATTACAAGTAGGGGTTTTTGAACTATAGTATCCCAAGTGCAGATTTCGTATAAGTTCAAGTACACGAAATGCTTTTTACTCTTAATTCATTCAATTTATTGTTTCTAAAACTCCTCTAATTTATAAATAAAAATCAAATTTCATATTTTAAGATCCAAAAGTTTAACCAAGGACATATTTAAAAAAGACAAGAATTTATATATAAATAAGTTAAATAATATCCAAATCTAGATTCAAATCAAATCCACATCATTTCAAGTTTAAAAAATAAATTTAAAATTAAAATTCACTCTCTTTCGAGTTCAAAGAATAAATTCAAACTTAAATCCAAATAAAAAAATTTGAATACATAACATTGAAACTTTCATCTATAATCTAATTAGTACAAAAGAACAACGATTGTTAGATTTTAAGTGAAGTAATGAGAAACTTTCAAAAAAAAAAGTGAAGTAATGAGAATCATTAGATATAATATTTAAAAAATTAATATATGCATTTTGTATAAAATTCGAATACTATTACCAACATATCATAATTAAATATTTATATTATTAATTTAAAGAATGCAAAGAAAGAGATAGGGTTTCTTTCCTTAAAATAAATATTGTTATATGCTACTTTAATATTGAAATTATGGAAAATTGCATACTAAAATATAAATAATAAAATATTAAAAAATTATCCGTGCACTCCAAAATATATTAAATAATAAAATATAAATTATTTAATCACTAAAATGTACTAATCAATAAAATTTTAATTATTTATAGACTTAATGGTTTATGAGAAAGGTGAACTAAATTAAAGGATTTCTTATCAAACACCTTCTAGTACTTCTAATACAACTAAAGTTGTACCTGCAATTTACATGCTCACAACAAACGATGCACATGTTAAAAAACTTCTTGGTTTTAGAAATTCCGAGTTTTGTTTTGTTTGCCGAGATGTGGTCTAAGTCTATTTACATTGTTCTTGAATCCATGAGTTAGGTTTGTAGATGTACGTATTGCTGAGTTGTCGTTGGTTTGAATCAAGAGAAGATGAACACACATTCACACTCTCCGACGTCTCCAACTCTGGTGTCTTTCGTGAAATCTAAAATCGAACCCTTGAACTCTGCAAGTTATACACTCCTTTTCTTATTTTTAAACCCTCTTCCCCAATTTTGTGGTTTAATCGATTATTTTCAGTTTTGTTGCTGTTTTTTTTGTTTAATGTCGACCAATCCTGTTTTTTCAAACCAATTCTGCGTGTTGCTTGTTTGTTTTCAGTTTTGTTTTGTGTTATCAAATATGCTCGTAGCTGAGTTCGTGAGTCGAATCGGTTAGTGGTTGAGTTCTGTCAAACTGTTTGTTTCTTCTGAATTTCTTGTTTCAGCGAATGGTTCGAATGTTGAGTTTCTTGTTTTACTGTTGAAGTATTGTTGTTTGAATGGTTCCTGGTAGTATTGTTGAAGTATTGTTGTTCTTGAAGTCTGAGTTTCAGCGAGTTTGCGTTGTTTGTTTTGCTGAGTCTAACAGAGTCAATCGCTGAGTTGTTTTCGAGTTTAGTTTTTGCGTGGTTTTGTTTAGTTTTTATGCCGAGTTGACTAGAAGGTTTTGATGTGTTGATTTCAAATTCTTGTTTGAGAACTGAGTAATGTTACTGTGTTGTTGTGTTGTGTTGATTGAGATCGCTGAGTGTATTGGTTCCGATTCTAATTCATGTCTGGGTTTGTTTTTGCTGTCCAGTTTTGTTGTATAGGAGTTTTTTATTGTAATTGCTGTTGAATTATAGCTTGTTCTGTTTTGTTATTTTTTCTAGTCGATTGATTACTGAGTTTGCTGCGTGTTGAGTTTACTGAATTATTGTTTTCTATGTTTTGAATTTCGTTTGTTTGCTGTGTTTGTATATGGAAATTATTTTGTGATTAGGAGATCTAAATGCATTTATATTTGATTTAATTATGCATGTTTATATGACTAATTTTAGGCATGATTTATGCTTTAAATGATAGGGCTAATTTTAGGATTCATTTATGTTTAAAATGTATAACTGATAGTCTAATTAGTTTTTTAATGTCATTTAGTACGTTTTAAGCTTGGCCGTTTTAATTTCTATCCATTGAATTTGAATGAAATATTTACTTTGTCTTCAAATTTTATTTAATTATCGGTTACAAGGTTTCCATTTTAAAACATTGTAGTTGACTTTTGTTGTTCTTTGAGAAATTGATGGCAAGACATTGGCTTAGTGTTTAGAGTAATTAATTGAATTTGTTATGATTGATTGATAATTAAGTATTGTTGCTTAATTTAAGCTACCGTTTGAAAGTTCTTGTAAATTATTTTAATCTTTATAAACATTAATGGTTTAATAATTATAAATGCTGATTTGCTTAATCAATATCAATATAATCTTAAAGTCTGCTAGTATTACATTTCGGAAAATTACAATTATTGTCCTTCATTTTTTTAATCTTCTTTATTTCTTTGATGTCCTTTTATGTCATTACACAGGAAAATTACTACTATTGTCCTTCATTTTTTTAATCTCCTTTATTTCTTTGATGTCCTTTTTTGTCATTACACAGCATTTGGAGCGACCCAATTTAGATTGGATCGACCCAAATCAAAACCTCTCCTATATTTTGTCATTACACAGCATTTGGAGCAACCCAATTTAGATTGGATCGATCCAAATCTAAACCTCTACTATTATCCTTCATTTTTTTTATCTTCTTTATTTCTTTGATCAAATAAATTATATATTATATAATTTATATTATATATTATATATTATATTTTTATATTATTTGAATTAATTAATATTATATACTTATGTTTGCGTAATCAATAATTTTTGTATTCATTAAATCTAAATTGGTGCTTTCGTCGATTAACTATATTGATGATTTTTTGTATAAGTATCATAGGTGGTTAATTTTGTTTTTAAATATTTTTTCTTTATTTCTTTGATCTTATTTTTAAAATATAAAAAAAGAGTTTTTTAATTATGGAGCCAAAACATGAACAAAATAACTAAATAATATCTTTATTCATAATTTTCAATATACACGGCATAATATATTATCATGTTTTGAAAATTTAAGATTTAGTCGACAAAAACACCGTCTGGTTACTAATAAAAAATTAATCGATATAATAATGAAAGATAACTTAATATTATTAATTATTTAAATTTAACACACTTATTTATTTCTTTGATTTTTTTGATGTCCTTTTTTGTCATTACACAGCATTTGGAGCGACCCAATTTAGATTGGATCGACCCAAAATCAAAACATCTACTATTTTTTGTCATTACATAGCATTTGGAACGATCTTCCAATCAATAATTTTTTCCCCTCTAATTAAAACACGTTGACTTTTAATTTAAAACATAATATTACAATAATTAATACATACCCAAAAATATGACATCATATCTTCTAACCACTAACAAAATATAATAAAAATTCGTATACAACCAATAATATCCGTTAGATTTTTAGTTAAAAATTAGAACTGTTAGATCTAATGATTAAATATATTACATGATTAAATTTATTTACAAAATACATACCCAAAAATATGACTTCATATCTTCTAATCACTAACAAAATATAATAAAAATTCGTATACAACGAATAATATCCGTTAGATTTTTAGTTAAAAATTATAACTGTTTGATCTAATGATTAAATATATTACATGATTAAATTTATTTACTAAAATTTTAAGGTTCGAATTTTTGTAAATACCTAAAATATCATATCTTCCAATCAATAATTTTTTTTTCTCTCTAATTAAAACACGTTGACTTTTAATTTAAAACATAATATTGCAATAATTAATACATACACAAAAATATGACATCGTATCTTCTAACCACTAACAAAATATAATAAAAATTCGTATACAACGAATAATATCCGTTAGATTTTTAGTTAAAAATTAGAACTGTTATATCTAATGATTAAATATATTACATGATTAAATTTATTTACAAAATATATACCGAAAAATATGACATCATATATTCTAACCACTAACAAAATATAATAAAAATTTGTATACAACGAATAATATCCGTTAGATTTTTAGTTAAAAATTAGAACTGTTAGATCTAATGATTAATATATTACATGATTAAATTTATTTACTAAAATTTTAAGGTTCGAATTTTTATAAATACCTAAAATATCATATATTTCAATCAGTAATTTTTTTCTCTCTAATTAAAACACTTTGACTTTTAATTTAAAACATAATATTGCAGTAATTAATACATACCCAAAAATATGACATCATATCTTCTAACCCCTAACCAAATATAATAAAATTCGTATACAACGAATAATATCCGTTAAATTTTTAGTTAAAAATTAGAACCGTTAGATCTAATGATTAAATATATTACATGATTAAATTTATTAGTAAATACATACCCAAAAATATGACATCATATCTTCTAACCACTAACAAAATATAATAAAATTCGTATACAACGAATAATATCCGTTAGATTTTTAGTTAAAAATTAGGACTGTTAGATCTAATGATTAAATATATTACATGATTAAATTTATTTACTAAAATTTCAATGTTCGAATTCCGTCAGCGATACTATTATCCTTCATTTTCTTAATCTTCTTTATTTCTTTGATGCCCCTTTTTACCATTACACAGCATTTGGATCGACCCAATTTAGATTGGATCGACCCAAATCTAAACATATACTAATTTTTGTCATTACACAACATTTGGAGTAACCCGATTGGATCAACCCAAATCTAAATCTCTACTATTATCCTTTATTTATTTTTTTTATCTTTCTTTGTTTCTTTGATGCTCCTTTTTGTCATTACCCAAATCTATCTCTATCATTTTTCACCTTCAAGTCCAAGCAACTCAAATCTTCACACTGCTGGATTTTGACGCATGTTTGCACTTTTCAGATTTGAAAGCTGGGTTTTTCACCAAATTAACATGTCAACCCCCTGAAGTAGGGACGGGTCATATATGCTTTGTTCCGGTTTTTAATAGTTAAGTTTTTATTGATTTCACAATATTAAAAATTAGACAGGATAATATTTGTTTGGTTTTGATTTTGATTTGGCATTTAAGAA
Organism: Kitagawia praeruptora; assembly: GCA_037693485.1. Taxonomy (NCBI): domain Eukaryota; kingdom Viridiplantae; phylum Streptophyta; class Magnoliopsida; order Apiales; family Apiaceae; genus Kitagawia; species Kitagawia praeruptora. The sequence goes on along the minus strand of CM075350.1, from coordinate 22,114,249 downwards.
TTAAAGGTTTAATGAATTACCCGATGTTATAATAATATACAGGACACCAGAAAGGTACCTTTAAAATATTCACTTTATATTTAAATTTAAATAAAAATATGTGGACAATCAGTTACAACCAATCATGATGTCACGTTACTTGCACCATGTTATTTGTAAATAATCTTGAGACTCAATTTGAAACATCTAGCATTATAGACATTATTTTGTTTTCAAGCAAGTTTATGTTCTTTATGGATTTGTTCAACTTAAGGTTTATGGGGTAGACATGCTACGTACCAGAAGGTCTTATGGAGTAGCATACTTTTTATCGGATGTCTCCGAAGGGACTATGGAATAGCATACTTAAAAGCTCAGACCCACGGCACAAGCCTCGCCCTTTGAGTCAGGCAACATTGCTCTTATTTATGCTCTAAATATCTTCTTTACTCGCGTTCAATTTCACTTCATATATGATCTCATATTTAGCACTTTCATTTGAGCTCCACATTAAAATATAAAAACACTAACTTTTCCCTTTTTCAGTTTAGTTGGTTTTTTGAGAGAGAATAGGTAGTGGAAAATGTGATTGTTATAATTTGTAAGCATACATTATTTGAAGATAAAAGTGAATAAGTGAGCTTCTTGCGGAGACCTGTGTTTTTGGTAAACAGTATTATCCTTCATTTTTTTAATCTTCTTTATTTATTTAATGCCCCTTTTTGTCATTACACGGCATTTGGAGCGACCCAAATTACATTGAAACAAAAAATTCTATTATGATATTGTACTTATTTTCAGTAATGCTGTAGTATTACGATTGTACCTCCAGCCTTTCTCTTCTCCTCCAGCTACATAATTTTAAATATTGAAAACAAAATACAATACAAGAAGAAGTTTGTATTTATAAATATAGATTACAAGCAGAGAGAGATGTTTAGCTATAGATAGACTATATAGCCACAACATAAGTGATAAAAAGAAAGATGTTAGTTACAGATAGACTACATAGCAGTAACATAAGTGATAAAAAGAAAGATGGTCTACATGATGATCAAGCTAATAAAGTATTGAAGTAATTAACAAGCCTGAACCACAGAAGCAACTTCTATTTTATAGGTACTGTTTATCATAACATGGGTAATAGGTTCATGTATTCCCATTAATTTTATTTTTGGTCACCCTTCTAGGTTGATCTAGAAAAAATTAACAACCCATCAAAATAAGTAGTTTAAAAATATATTCAAATTCAAATTATTATATTCGTTTCAATAAGAACATACTTTTAATATAATAAAGTCAATAAAATAAAAATTCAACAATTTCATAAAGCGAGAGCCATGGTGAAAGACCTTAATTTGAATATAAACTATAAATCTACTAGAATATTTATCTGATATTTTGACTTGCTTATTTAATTGTATAATTTACTTATTTTTAATAAAAGAATCTATATTAATAATATATATACACTGTATTTTCATACATGAATTTACTAATACAGTTTAATGGTCACGCTCTGGTGAGAATGAGAACAGTGAGAACACACATATTCACTACATTTCAAGCTATTTTAAAGGGCTCCGCTAGGGGTATCTTTACAAAAAAAATCTTATAATTCTACCCTCTATCTATTCATAAAAAAAATTAACAAAAAAAAAAAATTAAAATGAGAACAGTGAGAACACACATATTTATAGAGCTGGAAAAAAAATCCAAAAAATCCGATATCCGTCCGAAATATCTGTATTCGTATCCGGAAAAAAGCGGATATTATCTGTATCCGAAGTGAACCGGATATTATCCGTATCTGAATCCGAGAGTTTAGGATACGAATATGGATATAGGTACATCCGTATTCGAAAATATCCGTATCCGAATGTAATTATATATAATATATTTTTAATATATATTTTTCGGATTATATTTTTAATATATATTTTTCAGAATGTTTTTACTATTTTTATTATATATATTTTATATATTTTTCAGAATGTCGAAATGTTATATTTAAAAAAAATATCTCAATATAAAATTGATACCACCAAAAATATATTAGCAAAAGTATATGGTGGACCCAAAAGTTGTACATAATCATAGTTTCACTCGAAGTGAATTACACTTTAAATATGTTGTAATATTTAATTTTTCATAATTATGGTGGTTCATGATCAGTTCAATCTTTAGTTTGCTTTACTACATTTTTAATTAAAAGCTTCCTAATACCAGTAGATTAATCAAAGATTAGTAAGTCAACTTTTTTGTATATGATCTCGTGACCACATCCGTCTCCTTCACCACAATCAATTCACCCCTCCTGCTTCACTGTCATCCTTCGTCGTCTTCAACACAGGTGCAAACCATCACCAACTACCTCCGTTCACCCCTTTCTTCTCACCTTCACTCCGACTACCAAACTGCAACACCTCCTGCACACCACACCTTCTCGCCCGCGCCACCACACCTCCTCCATTCACCACCTCCGTTCTTCAACAGCAGCCGTCCCCTCTCCCTTCACATCTCCGATTTCTTTTGGGTTATTTTTTAAAGGGTTTTGTAAAACGGATTCGGATCCGGATATTATCCGTATCCGGATAATATATGCCGGATTCGGATACAGATAAGATTTTTTCGAATATTCCCGGATTCGAATACGGATACGGATATGGTTTTAAAAAACGGATCTGAATTCGGAAATAGTTGTATCCGTATCCGTATTATCCGTTTTTCATCCCTACATATTTACTACATTTCAAGCTTTTTTAAAGGGCCCTGCTAGGGGCATCTTCACAAAAAAGTCTTATAATTCTACCATCTATCCATTCATAAAAAAAATTAACAAAAAAATTAAAAAATTGCTTGAAATGTGGTCTCATTATTCTCCAACATTTACATATTATATTAACTATGAGGTCTCATAGTTAATATAATATGTTCTTGATGTTATATGATGAGGTTTAATGTTTTGGAGTCCTTGGGGGTGAAGGGATTATCATTTTCGCATTTGAATAATGAAGACAATTTATTATTGTTTTCCATTAGAGAAAAATATTTGTAAAAATATTTATTACTCTGTTATTGCAAATTTTGATGGATTAAATAAATTTTCAACATTATTAAAATACAATTGTATGCTACTTTTTTATATAAATTTTATCATATCATTATTTTATTAAATACTTATATAACTATATAGAATATCTTTATAAGAATTGATTATTTATATAATTGCATACAATATCTTTTTAAGAAATCAATCAAATTTGTTAAATTTTTGGTATTGTCGATTTAAATTAAATAAGATGTTTTAAGAAATCAATCAAATTTGTTAAATTTTTGTTATTATCATTTTAAATTAAATGAATGCCGTGTACGAAGTACGGGCAAAATGCTAGTTTAAGCTAGTGTTCCAAAATTTTGTAACTCCTAATTCTTTATGTGCATTAATGATTTTTAGAAGTATAAATGTTGATTTGACTGAATTGTTGTTGTATTTGGATGTAATTTAGCTTTGACTATATTTATTATTTTTTAAATGTAGTATTTATTTTTCAGTTTCATAAAATTGAATTTTAAATTTATTGCTTTAATGACATCTTTTATTTCTTTCATTTATTAGTTTTAACTGAATCTATTTTTATAATCTTAAATTAGTTATTAATTCCCCTAATTGTTGTTTTAATTTTTGAAATTTGAATTTTCCTAGAATAAGTGTTATAAATTTCTAATAAATGCTAATTGATACTTAATTAATTTTATTTGATGATAAATCTTGGATCTTAAGTGATGTTTAAGTTTTTGTACCATTTTTTGGTGGCCATGGTTGATGGCGTATATTATGGGCCTAAAAAGGTTATTATATGTTTTGTACCATTTATGAGCGATCATGATTGATGGCTTATATTTGGGCGTTTTAAATATTAATCAGTTTTGACGTTTCTAATCAAGGAAAATTGATATTTTATATGTCTAACCATAGGGGACCCTTTGGTTAGATATATAAAATTGTTCAACTTTATTATGTATACTGAGTATAATAATTATTTAAGGTATATTCAATAAATGGTTTTTAACATAGGTTTATCTGTTGTGTTGATATTTTCAGTTTTCGTGGGTGGAAAGAAATGTAAACAGAAGATGGATGATGTCAGAATTTTGGATTTTAGGGGAATCAACAAGATACCTATTCTGGTGGGAAGAAGTGTGAGAAGATGGATGAAGGCGGGTTTATGAATTTTCATAGTGGAAGAATCAAGCTGAAGAATTAAGAAGTTTCCAATCTTTTGTTTTTAGATTTTTGTAAAATGGTGTACTCATTTATTTAAGTAGGGCACTCTTTTTCCCCCCTGAGTTTTTGTCCCATAGGGTTTTACTCTTGCGGGGTTTTAACGAGGCCTTATTTGGTGGGTTTTCTATTCAGACATTAAAGTTATATTGTCTAAGCGTCCGGAAGCAACTTGCGTGCTTTTCGGTTAGATGATAAACTTTCTTGAATGAAAGAAACTCTTTCTCCGGTTATACGGATATTGTACTTTGATACAATTCATTAATTAAAAAGTTATTTCTGACAAAAAAAAAAAAAAAAGTTGAACGAGTACGGCTCCTTTGCTAAGCGAAATGAGGCTCAGCATCGTCCATTTTTGCACATGCAGAAAACCCACTCTTGGCCTTGTGTTTCGCTTTCTGGCCCAAAACAAAAACATAACAGGAGTCTTTAAATTGATGAAAAAAAATGTAAGAGCGCCAAGTGTCGCATTACTCGCTACCTAAATTCCTCCGTCAGATACATTTGTAGATTAGGATCGCATTTGTAGATATGATGATGATCTTGCAGCTGCTCGTTGCGAAATCTAAATTTCAATCTCTAGAAATTAATGCTATCATCTACACTCTTCTTTCTTTTTTCTTTAAATTCGACTCTTTCTTGATTTATTTCTCACTCGATCGAGCCTGTGTTTGCTTATACATTCAGAGGGTTGTGAGTGAGTGAGCTGAGCTAATTAGGGTTTCAAATCTAGACACTAGAGGTACAATGGAGGGAGTTAAAAGTAGTCAGTATCTTCAGAATCAACACAAGGGCTTGGCGTTTGGATCACTAAATTTTAGTGATCATCTTGGTCTTGATGTGTCTAGTAACAAGAATGCTGATGTCTTGAGCCAGGAGGTTCAGAATTTAGCTCCCAAAGATTCGATCAAGGCAAATGATGGGAATGTCGAGAGGAACCGTAGACACTTCTACCCATTGAGGCCCGAGGCTGAGAATTGCCTATTTTATGTGGAAAATGGCTGGTGCAAGTTTGGGAGGAATTGCAGATATAACCATCCTTTCAATAGGAGAAGCCAGGTATAACTAATTCAACTTAATTGGTTGTCTTTAAAGTGGTTTACATTATTCTTTGTTTAATTAATTAATGTCAAATGACCAGGTTGTGAATCAGTGTACACATATTTATACAAACTCTGACAGTGTAGAGTTGGGCAGAAATCATATTTGCATGAATTTATCCTTTTTCTTGGTACATTAAGAATATTCGTGTAGATTCATTAAACCATAGGATTCTTATTGGTTTTCTTGGTAGAAAGTAAAATATCTTGGTAGGATTGGATGACGCCCTTTTTAGTGCGACTGTGGATCTGGTTGTTTTGGTGTCATAAATGTAGGCGGCGGGAGAATCAATGTTAAATAAGGAAGATTGGTATCCGATCCTTTCGTGTAGGTTACGTGAAAAACCTTGTTGTGACTAGACTTGTCGCTACTTGTCGTGACAAAGACTTGTCGCTACTTGTCGTGACAAAGACTTGTCACTTCTTGTCGTGATAAGTCTACTTGTTATGTCTAATTAATAGAGGTGAATGGGGTTATGCTTGTCCTCTATACGTGCATCAGAGGGCACAAGCATATTCTTGACACGTCCTGAAAGTCACATACATGAATTCACAAGAATCAGCCAGATCTGCCAAGTTCTTGTCTGTACCGAAGAAACTATTATTGAGAGTGTTACGACCGGATTTCTGCCAAGCCTTTATTCGATGTGACCTGCAAAATGAGAAGAATGCGAGGGTTTGGACCCCCGATTCACCTCCGGTGTGAGAATCAATTAATAGGTTTTTGGGAGTAAGTTGAACGTACAAGAGCTAGTTTAGAAAATGATACCTGCTCTCAATGATATCTCTTGTGTTTATATAGACATTAGCTTGCTTTTTCGCTGTCATCATGGAGGTGGTAGTGGCTATAATCATATTGATTTTAGTGGATGTAATCATATTGGTCTTAGTGGAGAACATTACATGCCCCACATGGCCATAATGAAGGTGGGCCTCTAACATGTCCCCGGGCTTTGTTCGGAGATCCATCCGGACGAAGACCAATACTTCGGCACACCTTCTTAAAAATTCCGTCCATATTTAAACTCTATTCCTGCTTTTTATTTGCATGTTGTTTTCTTTTGGCTAGTTCTTTTGTTCAGCCTGAGCGTAATTTCTATAAATTATGCCTCTTCGACTCTTAGGCATCTTCGGTAGTTCGTATCTTAGCGTATTTCAATAACAATTCCGCCTTGTCGTAATCCTTTCAGATTAAGTTTCTTTGGCATTTACGCATCTTTGTCCGTCCATCTTGGTGAACAGCCTAGCATGATTATCCTTCGTTTGTCCATGCTCATTTATGTGTCTTCGACCGTAACCTAGCATATTCATGCGTCTTCGGTCGTTCATCTTTGTGAGTAGCCTATCACGATATCTTCGGTCGTTCATCGACCTCACATGACTATGTGTCTTCGGTCGTTCATCTTTGGCCCAGAATGACTATGTGTCTTCGGTCGTTCATCTTCGTGAACGGCCTAACATGTCTTCGGCCATCGGCCTAGAATGACTATGTGTCTTCGGTCGTTCAACTTCGTGAACGGCCTAACATGTCTTCGGCCATCGGCCTAGAATGACTATGTGTCTTCGGTCGTTCAACTTCGTGAACGGCCTAACATGTCTTCGGCCATCGGCCTAGAATGACTATGTGTCTTCGGTCGTTCATCTTCGTGAGCGGCCTAACATGTCTTCGGCCATCGGCCTAGAATGACTATGTGTCTTCGGTCGTTCATCTTCGTGAACGGCCTAACATGTCTTCGGCCATCGGCCAAAAATGACTATGTGTCTTCGGTCGTTCATCTTCGTGAACGGCCTAACATGTCTTCGGCCATCGGCCTAGAATGACTATGTGTCTTTGGTCGTTCATCTTTGTGAACGGCCTAACATGTCTTCGGCCATCGGCCTAGAATGACTATGTGTCTTCGGTCGTTCCACTTCGTGAACGGCCTAACATGTCTTCGGCCATCGGCCTCGCATAATTTTTCTTATTTATGCTTTTTCCGACAATTTTATTGGCCTTGGCATAATTTTTACATTTATGCATCTTCGGACAATTAAATTGGCCTTTAGCATAATTTTTATTTATTCATGCATCTTCGGACAATTAAATTGGCCTTAGCATAATTTTTATTTATTTATGCTTCTTCGGACAATTTTATTGGCCTTGGCATAATTTTTACATTTATGCATCTTCGGACAATTAAATTGGCCTTGGCATAATTTTTACATTTATGCATCTTCGGACAATTAAATTGGCCTTTAGCATAATTTTTATTTATTCATGCATCTTCGGACAATTAAATTGGCCTTAGCATAATTTTTATTTATTTATGCTTCTTCGGACAATTTTATTGGCCTTGGCATAATTTTTACATTTATGCATCTTCGGACAATTAAATTGGCCTTTAGCATAATTTTTATTTATTCATGCATCTTCGGACAATTAAATTGACCTTTAGCATAATTTTTATTTATTTATGCTTCTTCGGACAATTTTATTGGCCTTAGCATAATTTTTACATTTATGCATCTTCGGACAATTAAATTGGCCTTTAGCATAATTTTTATTTATTTATGCTTATTCGGACAATTTATTGGCCTTAGCATAATTTTTATTTATTTATGCTTCTTCGGACAATTTTATTGGCCTTGGCATAATTTTTACATTTATGCATCTTCGGACAATTAAATTGGCCTTTAGCATAATTTTTATTTATTTATGCTTATTCGGACAATTTATTGGCCTTAGCATAATTTTTATTTATTTATGCTTCTTCGGACAATTTTATTGGCCTTGGCATAATTTTTACATTTATGCATCTTGGGACAATTAAATTGGCCTTTAGCATAATTTTTAGCGTATTAGGTTGTAACCTAGTTGCCCCCAGTTTTTAAGGGACTTGAGAGTAATTAAGGTCCCATTCGGTCAGTGAACAAGTGTTTCCTCCCGGCCTTAATTACGTCATAGTAGCTTAAATACTAAAATAATTATAAGGACTCATGTTTTTTATTGGTCGGCCCCCAAACATGGGTCCGTTCATACGAATAACTGTCCCTAACCGATTAATCGTTTAGTGGGCATTTTCGGTCGTAACCTAGTCGCTCCCGGTGGGGATTGTAAATAACTAAGTTCTTGTTTGGTAGGCGAAAAATATTTTCCCCCTGGACTTAATTATATCAAAATTGCTATAGTATTTGTAAGGACGCATATTTTGTTCGGTCGACCCGTAATGTGGGTCTGTTTAAGCCTCATTGTACTAAGCTACGTAATGAATATATTGGATCATGTAGTGCGTATTAAATTGTACTTGGAAGAACCGAAACGTATAAAACAAAAATATAGAATTTGGGGCGATTGGTAAGCTTACTTGTGGGATTGCCGATGCCGAGTGACGTGTCGTGTTAGTAGAGTTTAAGCTTTAGTCCGACCAGTTTGTCTATCCCCGAATGGCTTGATCCGCCTTCAACTCTCTTTACGTTTCCTCTTTTTCGCCTAGCATAATTCTTTAGATTTTATGCATCTTCGGCGTCGTTTTTCAACCAATAGGTCCCGGGCCCACCAATTTTCTTAACAAACTTTGTACCAAAGAATGCATTACCTCCTTCCTTTCCATTAAATACCTCCCTAATGTATTCTTTTGGCAAGCCCAGATTTTCGTCCATCAATTCCTTAACTTTAACTGCCAGTTTTTCAAAATTTGTGCTGTTCCGAAATCCAGTCGCGGGAGAAAGAAGTGAACGACTGGCGCGGCTTGGTTTGGTTTCTCTCGAGCGCGTGTGCTTTACGCGCTGGGTAGGAGAGTGAAGAGATCCAGCCGACAGCATACATGTGCGTTGACAGTCTTCCTGTTTTCATGGTCCTTTTTCACTTTATCTTTTTTTTTTTTTTTTTTTTTTTTCTTTTTTTTTTTTTTTTTTTATCATTTTTGTCATCTCTACTACGTCTCTTTCCACATTTCCCCCAAAGAATCCAATTTCCTTAATCTATACATACAATCTCCCTGTGTCTATACTTTCCAGGAGAATATTTTCGACAACCTTTCCTTTTAGATCTAACGACTTTTCCAGGCCTTTCACACCAATCCTGCTCTAACAAATTATTATAACCGACGCACACCAGGTCGCCGGCGATCACCAACGTCCAGCGCCGCCACAGCAACGTTCCGGCTGTTGTAATCCGGTGAAGAAACCAGGACCCGTGTCGATGGAACACGTGTTAGCAGCATCTATCTTTGCAAAAACAATCACTCAACTTGTCTTGTTTCTTCTACATTAAAGGTGATTATGAAATTAAAGAAGGGAGAGAATGAGAAACTCCCTTCCTGTGATTCAACTTGACAGCTCCGGAAGCTTCTCTTCAGATTCCTAGAGTAGGATTACAAGATTGGTGGACGATGGGCTTGGCATCGAGATGCTGATCTTGCATATTGGATCTCATTTTTGTATTTATCTTCTTACCTTAGTTTCGATTTTTGGCTTGTTCAAGAGAACGAGCATGGCCAAAGTGAAAGAAATCGTAGATACCATCTGCATATACACAAACTGGTTTGAATGAATCAGCGTGTGTTTTTCAAGATTTGGGCGACTTGGGTGAGGCTTCAGTTCTTTTTTTTTTTTTTCTTTGCCTTGTCCTCTTCTTTTTCAACGTTGAGGACCCTTGGTGAATACCTAATGGTTTTGCCCGAATTTCGAAATGCTTAACAGCTTCTGATTCTAACAAAACAAAGTCTGGATAGTTTTTGGTTACTTCTCCGGCTTGAATTGGAGTTTTTAACTTGATTGTTTCTCCGCTAATCTTCATTATCTTCGTCGTTTTCTTGCCTCCTAAGCTGTTACCCATGGCTTTGTTTCTTTGTTTACCAGTTGTTTAATTCTTCTGATACTCATCTGCGACTGCCTCTTCAAGTTGGTCTGGCTTGTCTTCAACCAGCTTTGCATGAGCTTGCTTCTTCTGGGCATCTCTTGCTTTTATATCTGCGTCTGGTGCTATGTAATTCTGATACACTCAAGTGACCCTTGCTGGAGATCGAAGCATCTGGTTTTGGGGTTCCAGAGCCTTGGATTCAAAATATTCAAGCCACGCAGCTGCATCTTGTGTTCGTAGATCACCTTCGGGTGTTGCCCTTGTTCTGATTTCCGACTGAGCTTACTTGTACGTTTCCCACAGACGGCGCCAAATGTTACGACCGGATTTCTGCCAAGCCTTTATTCGATGTGACCTGCAAAATGAGAAGAATGCGAGGGTTTGGACCCCCGATTCACCTCCGGTGTGAGAATCAATTAATAGGTTTTTGGGAGTAAGTTGAACGTACAAGAGCTAGTTTAGAAAATGATACCTGCTCTCAATGATATCTCTTGTGTTTATATAGACATTAGCTTGCTTTTTCGCTGTCATCATGGAGGTGGTAGTGGCTATAATCATATTGATTTTAGTGGATGTAATCATATTGGTCTTAGTGGAGAACATTACATGCCCCACATGGCCATAATGAAGGTGGGCCTCTAACAGAGAGATGAGCTTCAGAATTAATGCTATCTTAGAAGACAAGAAAATTTTAATAATGCCATTTTCTACGACATAACCATATAAGCTTTCTTGAATTTTCATGACAGTTCCCCTAAGTATTGTCACAGAAGAAGTGTACTAGATCAGAGTAACGAAAAGCCTTTTAATGGTTTTTTATATGTACATTAAGCTAAATAAGTTACTTTAACACCTAAAGAAGTAATTAATCAGAATTAAAGAGTCATTTAACATGTTTTATATTATATGTTTTTATATATATCTGGAGCTTTGGAATCATGTTGTTTTCATGTATGCTGTTTTGATTTCACCTTTTTGCAGGCTGAGTATAAGGATATTGCAGCTGAATGAAGAGAACTTAAATAGGATGGCGCAAGTCGAGTGCAAGGTTATCAGTATTTCAGTATCTATATATGAATATTTGCTTCCATATTTAATAATCTGTGTATCTGATCTTTGTTGGTTTCATATATACAATCTTGTTTTTGTTCATGTCAGACAATCATTAATCACCTGTAAGTTCAATCTGTTACCAACCTTTGATGTATCACATCTCTAAGTTCGGTTCATAAACACCGCTTCAGGACAATATGCACGTTGTTGGACTTTTAGTCCATATACTGCATTCTTATCTTTGTACTCTCTGTGCATTGATTTTTTCTCCAAATAAGTTAGTTGCACCTATAATTTTAGAACATACATTTCCGATCCCGTTGTCTTTACATGCATACAATATACTTATTCTGATTGCAGGTGATCACAAAGAGAGCACAAGTTTAATATCTATTTGGCTGTAAGATATTTTTGTGCATTAACCTTCAAGCATTTTAAACAAGTTAGAACCTTAAATGATATTCAATTTTTCTTCATTCTCTCCGAGGTGTTTAATTACCTTTGGAAGCCACTTCATTGCTCTTCTGAACAATGATAATGGATTATGTTTGTATGAGGTTAAAATCCAGTAAGTTAAGAAAATGTGATCTAGTTGGTATCTGCTAAAAGATAAGTCTTTCTCTAATATTTGCTAAATCTGATATGTAATAGATATAGTGTGTGTATATATATATAACTTGTTTGCTTTCTCTTTACAGTCTTCATATTTTTGCTTGCTTTGTCATGTAGTACTATTTAACACCTGAAGGCTGCAAGCATGGAAAAGCTTGTAGATACAATCACAGTGGGCGGAAAACTGAGGAGGCTCCAGTTTTACAGTTTAATTTCCTTGGGCTGCCAATTCGACCGGTACTATCCTGTCATTTCTTTTACCTTTTAGAATTCAGATGTTACTTACACCTTGAAGGACATGATAGTTATCTTCATCCATCTTTCTTCACAACTCGAGTATGATATTTTAGAATTAGATATGAAACTAGAATTGAAACTTCTCAAGTTATCCAAATCAACCCTTACGTTGTACGGGTATTTAATGTCAACCTAAAGGATTTTATACAAATTTGTTAATGTATGTTCCTTACAACACAATCATAACTCAAACCTGGTTTGAAAGAGAGAAATGTATCTACAGTTTTGAAAGAAAAGACTTGACATCTTCAATTTGTAGTACTTTTGATTTAAGTAATTAATCTTACTGTGAAATTCTCTGACATTGTTTACAATTCATCATATCAGGGAGAGAAAGAATGCCCACAATACAACATTAATGGTTCATGCAGTTACGGTTTAAACTGTATGTTTGATCATCCAGATCCTTCATTAATGGGAGAAGGATATACTGGCTGGGAAGATGCTATGCCGTTCTGGCCATCAGCAGTAAAATGGCCTATTACGTCGCAGTTTTTGGTCTTCTACATCGCACTTTTGGCGACGTATACAGAGGCGTCGTATAAAGTCACCATCTTTTACGTCGGTTAAAAAGGCGACGTATAAGATCAAAAAGGGCGTCGTATAATGTCATAAAAAGAGCGACGTATAACATCAAAAAGTGCGACGTATAAAATCAAAAGGCGACGTATAATGTCAAAGAAAGACGACATATAAGATCAAAAAGTGCGACGTATATGTTTATTGAAAAATGACAATTTTCCTCTGTTTATATTTATATATACATCAAAATTCCTGTTATTACAAACTAAAAAATAATAATAAAACTTGCAACCCAAATTTCTCAACAAAGTGACTAAATTAAAATAATAATTACATACTTGAAAATACATTTCCATGTTTAATTACATAAATTTCTCAAATTTAGAATTAGCACTAAACTTGCTTTAAATAGCCTACTCTATTGGTCTTTGTAGTTCATTCATAGCTTTAGCAAACATTTTCTTAGCATCTTTCTCCTTCTCTTTAGCTTCTATGTACTCGGCCTTCTTCATATCATACTTCAGCCAGGGCAATTTCTTCTTCATTGAATCAACCTACAAATGATTAGGATGGAAGAAGCTTTGAGGTGACACTAATATAAACACTGACTTGGACACATCAATAAAAGACGAGTTTGCTATCTTATATGGACTTCCAAAGAATGTAAGAAATAAAGTAAGGAAACCTAGTCCCCTGCGCATAGTCGCATACAACCTGGTATTTAACTTTTATATGATTTAATAGCAGTAATAGCAAGGAGAAATTACCTCCAATTTTGTTAACCGAGACTGCAATGAGCCAACAAACTGATTATGTGGTTCCTGTTGAGTATTGAATACGATAAGAGAATACAGAGGGGGGGTGAATATGGATTCTCGAACTTTTCTTTTCCGAGTCTATGTAGCAAGAGTGTTTGTGTGTGCAGGATTGAAGGTGCGGATAAAGAATAACACAAAACACAATATCACTTTAATCTAATGTATTATTAGATAAAGGTTGCTACAATCTGTGAATACAAATGATAGTATTCTCAGCTTCGTTTTTCTCAGAGAGATACAGCTTAGTGTATGAAAAACTTGACTCTCAAAGTTACTAAGTTATGAAGTGAGGCTGTGTCTTTATAGAACATGGATACAGCCTACTTACTGCAAATAAGGTAGCTAAACAAATTACTTTCTAGTCTGTCTATCCTTTTTGAGTAAGTGTCCAAACGGTTACAGATTTGACTTTGCAAAGCCTGTTTAGATCCACTTCTTTAGCTCCTTGTCTCTTCTATATCTCTCCAAGCTTCCTTGTAGGCTTTACAGAGCACGTTACAGATTGTGGTCCATAAAGTGCATTGGCTTGTTGCAGGTTTCTGACTTGTACAATTTCTTCAGTATTTTGTCTCCAAGAATGTATTCGAGAAGTGACTAAGTAAGTGATTCGAGAACTGAAATTGACTTGATCGATAACTCTGAGTTCTCGAACACTGTTATATTGACATATCGAACCACTTCTCGAATAGCCCTTTTCCATCAGGATTCCTTGAGTTATCGAATAGAACATTTGACTTATCGAATCCTCGAGATATCGAATAGCTTTCTGAGTCCTTGAGATATCGAATGGAACTTTGACTTGTTGGCTCCTTGAGAACTCGAATACCACTCTGACTTGTTGACTTCCTGAGTTCTCGAATAGAGTACATAGACATATCGAATCTCTGAGATATCGAACAGTATATACAGAGATATCGAATAGTGTCTTGAGATATCGAATCCCTGACTTCTCGAATGCTGAACTTCTCGAATAGACAAATGTACTTCTCGAATTGGTACTTAGGCAAATTCTTCTTTTCTTCAAATCCCAACTGTGATTATTTGACAGTCTTTAACTCCTTGCTTGAGGCATGAACCTTGGAACTTCTTTCAAGCATTATTCTAGACTCTATAAGTACAGTTACACAACTAGGATTTGATGCCTACTACAAGTACAATACAAATAGAAACTCTACAACTAGAGGTTCCCTCAGTTAAGAGGTCATGTAAGTAATGCAAAGCATTACAAACAATTTGGCTTGTTATTAGATGTATACAGGCATGCCTCTGTGACTAACAATCTCCCCCAAATTGTGAGTGAGACCCTTAGTCACAATTTCATGTCTGATAACAAGCCTAACATACATAAAGATAAAACTTTAAAAGTACAGGTATGTAGATTGATTGAGCACATGAATGAAGTTACAAGATGAATAATCTTACAGTATGATGAATACTAGCCATTCTCATTTGATTCCATCTCCATTGCTTTGGCTTGTAGATCATCATATGCTTTCTGTTTTCTTTCTTTCTCGTTTCTTGCATTATCATCCATGGCCTTTATGATCTCTGCCAGAGCATCCAATTCTTCAAGCATGATGGAGTCTTTGAAATCTTCAAGTACTGGTTTCAGAATGTTGGCAGGATAGTGACTGAGTAGATTCATTCTGATATTGACATTGTCTCCATTTCTCCTCCTGTACTTCACCACATAGGGATCAAACTGAACTCTACACAATCCCTTGGCCCTTAGCTTATTTGCTTCAACTTCCAGCCTATCAATCTCCTTCTCCCTTTCTAGCCATTTCTCAAAGCACCCATTTCTTATCTTCTCAGCATAATCTCTCTTCATTTTTACAAAATCAATCAACTCCAGCTTCCATATTTTCTCCACTTTGTCTTCAGAATCCAATAGTGCAGTGATTCTTTCTATTTCATATAGCTTGCCCCAATTTTGACATTGTCCTTGTTTGAATATCTTCTCCCTTCCATCAGTATATTTAATCTCAAGGCAGTTATCCATAATGGCAGCATAGTAGATTCTTTGAGCTCTTAGATATTGCAATTGGTCTTCATCAAAGTCTTCATCTAATGGTTGGAGTTTTAAGCCTGGATAAATTATTAGGGCCCTTGACCTGGATGGCTTTACTCTCCTAGCAGCATGCTTGAGTTTAAACTTTTTCACTTGATTGTTTGGCAGAAACTTCTGACCTTTGTTGGCTGACCATAGTAGTGTTCCATTAGCAGTTTGCTTTTTGAAACATACATATGGTTTCTTGACTTGAATCCCTTTCTCTTCTTGAGGTAGTAAAACACTTGCAGAGGCCAGAGATGTAGATTTTGATGAATCATTACTAGTGACATCCACCCTAGACATTGAGCCTTGTGTTGTGGTAGGAGTATCATTAGTAATGTTCATGGCTTGCTGTTTTCCAATTTTCCTCTCATAGACTCTTCCTTGGTCATCACCATCTTTCTTATTCTTGTCATCCTTCTTCTTCTTTTCATCTTCATTACCCTTATCTCTCCTGTGATGTCTCTTTCTCCCATCACTTTTGTCTTCAGAATCATCATCCTTATTTCTCCTAGGTTGAGCCCTCTCTAGAGTTTCACCAGTTGCTATAAAAGATCTGAGAATGTGCAGTGCTTCAATTTCTTCAGCATTTCTGGTTCCAACCTTTTTCTGTAGTTGATCAATGATAGCAATGACCAGTCTGTGATTTCGAGAAGTGAGATCATGGGAAATGACCAATTGCTTGATGTCTTCAATTTTGGTGCCAGATTGATAGATGATTGTACATGGCTTCTTGATCACTTCTGGCAGCCTTGAAGGTTGGCCATTCCTCAAATCATCAAACAGACTTTTGTTGTTCTCATTTCTCTTCTCAATAAGCTCAAGTATGGCATCTATCTCTGAGTGTTTTAGGGCTTGTAGAGTCTTGTATGTTAGATGCCATATCTTTGATTTTGATATCATCACTATCTCCTTGAACCATAGATTATTGACTTTCTTGGGGATGACAGTGATGTAGTCAATCTGCTCCTTCAACTCCCTCAGATAGAACTGAGTGTCACCAGCCTGTTCCCTTGTGGCTTTCAGAAACTCCAAGAAGGCTTTATCATGATAAACATTTGAGTTAGCCACTTCTTGTAGCTTAGCCTCAGTAATTACTTTGACTTCTATAGGCTTGGCACTTTCAGATATGGAGGATGGAGGTTTGTCAGTTGGCATACTTCCTGCGACCACTGTGGTTGTGATAGACTGCTTCTGGCCACCAGGAGTAATGACATGCACAGTTGGTAGAGTAACAACTGGCAGTGAGGTAGGAGGTTCATCAACCTTTGTTTTTCCTTTGCCTGGCACGTAAGTTGGAGATTTATTTGCCCTTTGGTGATCACCCTCTCTGAACTTTATCCCTTTTTCCTTGGGTTTCTCCCCCTTAGTATTTGAATTCCTTGTCCTCTTCTCCCCCTTAGGCTTGTTGTCAGGCACAGAGGCTTTAGAAGTGACCTTTGGGGTGGAAGATTCTTCAGGGAGGGGAAGACCCATATGCTTCATCATAGCAGCCAACATAGATTGTTGATGCAGAAGAACATCAGCTGTGGTGGTTGCTTGAGTGTTCAACTGATCATTGAGAAGTGCAACCTTGTCTGTAAGATGAGCATTGGACTTAGTGAGAGTAGCCACCTCCTTTTCAAGAGTATCCACTTTAGTGAATAGCTCATGTGCCCTGAAACCAGAGAGTGATTGATCCTTTAGTCTCTGGACTTCATATTTGGTCATGTCATGAACAGGGACCTCAGTTACCAGCTTATCCCCATATTGATTCTTGAACAGTGTTCTCAGCATGGCATTTGAGTCTGTGGTTTGATCAGACAGAGATTGAAACTTATGCCCCAGCCCTGTGACAGCATCCTTGAGAAGGGCCAAGCCATTGTCCATTTTGATACAGCTAGACTTGCAGGCTAGAATTTCCTTAACCACAGTTTCCAGTTGAAGGAATTTGGAATCAAAAGCCCTTTTTAGCTCATGCACCTCCTTGGTTGTGGCTGTACACACTTCTGTGACTTCTGTCTTTAGACCCTTGCCAAGGTAGTGTGCAGCCTTGAGAATTCCCTTGTAACTGTCATTGACTGCTTCATACACAGCACTAGGGGTGAGAGAATTGGCATTGGACCCTAGTGAAGTGATGTACTCTTCTCTGAGGTACTGTAGGCCTTCTGAGAGAGGAATGTCATACTTTCCTTGAAGCCAGGCATCTATATTTCCTTCTCTCTCAGATTCATCCACAATTTTGGTTTGTTGTTGCTCCACATCCTCTTTATGGCACAGGAGAATAGCCTCATAGTCAGGATTTGGCAGGTTGGCAGTGAGGAGGTGCTGGGCAATCTTTGCGAACTCAGGAATCTGATCCACAATTAAGCTTTGAAGTGCTTCAACCGTCAATTGTTGTGGAACAGACCCTGATCCTGAAGCACTGTCATGGTGCACGGGCTTCAGCCATTGTGACATAAAGTCAGAGCTAGAGCTAGGTAAACTAGACTTCTCAGTTACAAATGCAACTTCTGTAACCGGATGGATTGACTCTACTACTGGTGTCTCCACAGAAGTGGGATGAGTTACACCAGCAGTTGACACAGGCACAGAGTCTCTAGTGAAAACTAGTGGAACCTCTGTGTTTGTGATGGTGTCATTAGGATATGCCCCAGCTTGCATTCCCTCACCATCTAAATGTGGGTCCTGGGTGGTGAGCAAAGTGTCATGCACTAAGTCACTTGAGTCCATTGGCTCATCAATAGAAAAGAATTCTTGATGATCAATGCCTTGCTCCTCAATTGCTTGAGTTGCAAGCTGCAAAGAAATTTGAGATGAAGATTCTGGAAGAGAAGTGTGTTGTAGAGAAGATTTTGGCAACTCCCCCTGAGAGATAGAGGGAGTTTCAAGTGTGATGTGCTCTCCACTCAGTGTAGTGCCATCCTTATCACTCCCATGTGCTGACTCAATACAAGAAGGTGCATTGGGGAGGATGCTTGATTCTATAGATGCACCCTGTTGAGAGGATACATCTAGTGAGCTGTGTGCCCCTGATTTTACAACTTCAGCCATTTGTGTGACTGAAGAGGTGGTCTTAGTTTTCTTCTTCTTCTTTGGCCTTAGTAAGGGTGACTCTAGTTCCTCACTTTCTAGACCTAGTTCAACAGCTAATGCTGCTTCAGATAAGATATTCAAGGGTGCAGACATTACTTCCTTTCTCTTCTTTTTACCAACATCACCTTTTTGAGAGGATGATGCAGTTGGTTCAGTAATTGGTAGAGTGTTTGGTTGAGAGGGTTGGTTAGCTAGCCTTGGGTTAGCATTTTGTTCTACTTGCTTGGGCTTGGCTAACTGAGATTTTGCATCAAATGTTGGCATGTTGTGGGGGTAAGTTCTAAACAAACTCTCCATATGGGGAGTTATGTTAAGTCTTACATCCACATCATTCCTAGTCTCCAAATTACCAAAAATGAGTTTGGTCATGGATTTAGGATAGCCTATTTTATTTTTATCTATCCCAGACAATTCAATCAATTGAGCATTTTTAAAGTTAAGTACAGATTGAATAAAGCGAGGGAAGAAAATATCAGTACCTCTCTTGGTTGTGTTCTTACCAAGTCTCCCATATAGTTCTTGTAGGATGATTTGGCCAACATCTATCTTCTTTCCATAGGCCAATGCATAGCCAATTTGCTGCACAGGTGCACTGATTTGATCAAAGCTTGATTTCCTGGCAGTGAAGACTTAAAGAAGAGTTGCAAACACATAGCTCCACTCCTTTCTCAGATTCTTTCTGTTCAGCTTGCCAAGATTGATCCCATCTGAGTAGTTGATGAACTCAAAGAATTCCTTTAACTCTGCATTCATGGCCAGTCTGTCAAACGACTCTTGTTGTAGGCCCAGTGCTTGATTCACGTCTGCAGTAGTGATAGTGATTTCCTGATTCTGAATCTTGCAGTAGATGATATATGAAGTGATTGCGTTTTCCAGGGCTACAACCTCCACAATAGCAGTGCCCCAAAACTGTTCCAGGATATCCAGATATAGAGTTGGGTTGGCAGAGAGTG
Source organism: Kitagawia praeruptora (assembly GCA_037693485.1). Classification (NCBI taxonomy): domain Eukaryota; kingdom Viridiplantae; phylum Streptophyta; class Magnoliopsida; order Apiales; family Apiaceae; genus Kitagawia; species Kitagawia praeruptora. The sequence continues at coordinate 22,094,662 of CM075350.1, read as the reverse complement.
CATCCTTGATGTATGACTCCGCCATCCATTTCATAAAGCACTTGAAATTGGCGTTGGGTGCTTCCACATCACTAGTTAGAGCAATGAAATTGGTGTTGAACTTTACTGTTGCCATTTGTATGGAGAAGAAGAAAAGAATTGAAGGTTGAAGAAGAAATTTGGCTTTTGGTAGTTAGGGTTCCAGAGGTTTAGAGAGTGTAGATGCTTGAGAAATCGAATGAAATGAATCAAATAGGTGTAGAATTGTATAAGTATGTAGTACTTGAATTGTCGATTAGAAGTTTGTTTTGTATCGACAAGTCAGGCATTCGAGAAGTAGAAAACAACTATTCGAGAAGTCAAGAAAGGCTTAATCGATAACTCAAGCAGATAGTAACTCACAGCTGGCAGTTATCTAACTCAGAAATATTTCTAAATTAAATAAAATGTGTTTTTATGAGTGAATTAAACCTTTTAGACAAAAGTCCAAAATCGGTTAAAATTCAGCGAGAATTCAGCCTTTTCAAATGATTCGAGAACTCAAATATAGTATTCGAGAACTCAGTCAATCGAGAACTGAAACACTATATTCGAGAAGTCAAGGAAATCTCTATTCGAGAACTCTAAAAGACTCTATTCGAGAACTCAAGAGTACTCTAATGAGACTTGTTAGAGATGTCGAATAGTGAATCATTCAAGAAGTTTGACTTATCGAACTATACCTATTAAAATTGATTTTCACTATCTTTTAAAATTGACCAGCCATATTCATTGAAGAATATTCTTAGCAAATTAAATAGTGATTTTCTCAAAATTTCATAGAAATTTCAAGTTAGCAAAAATATGATTTTCTTTTGACAAAAAAAATGTGATTTTCCAACATATGCAACAGATTTGAAATATTTATAAATCATATTTCAGCCAACACTTACTCCAAAAATATTGAAAATTTAGATAAAGTAAGTGTTTACTGCTGCAACAATCTAGATGCTATATTTACTTAGCCAGAATCTGAAGAATTCAGCATACCAATCTCACTAACCAACCTTGTGAAGGTGGCTTCATCTAATGGCTTAGTGAATATGTCAGCTAGTTGTTTATCTGTAGAGACATAATGCAATTCAATGGTTCCATTAGTTGCATGTTCTCTAATGAAATGATATCTGATGTCAATGTGCTTTGTTCTAGAATGATTGACAGGATTGGCAACTATAGAGATTGCACTTGTGTTGTCACACATGATTGGAATTCTTTCCAACACAAGTCCATAATCTCTAAGTTGATTTTTAATCCAAAGCACTTGAGCACAGTAACTTCCAGCAGCTATGTATTCAGCCTCAGCTGTAGAAGTTGACAAAGATTGTTGTTTCTTGATATACCAAGAGACTAACCTTTGTCCAAGAAATTGGCAGTTACCTGAGGTGCTTTTCCTATCCACTCTGCATCCAACATAATCAGCATTAGAATAACCAACCAGATTGAACCCTGTGTCCTTAGGATACCATAATCCCAAGTTTTAAGTGCCCTTCAGATATCTAAAGATCCTTTTTATAGCAATCAAATGTGATTCTTTTGGATTTGATTGAAACCTTGCACACAAGCATGTAGCGAACATGATGTCTGGCCTACTTGCAGTGAGATAGAGCAGAGAACCAACTATGCCTCTGTAGACTGAGATGTCTACCTTCTTGCCTTTAGCATCTTCATCCAATTTAGTGGGAGTGGCCATGGGTGTCTTTGCAGGTGAGCAATCTTCCAAGTCAAAATTCTTCAATAAATCCTTGATATACTTGGTCTGACTGATAAAGATACCATCCTTCCTTTGACTGACTTGAAACCCAAGAAAGAATGTCAACTCTCCCATCATACTCATCTCATATCTGCTCTGCATGAGTTTAGAAAATTTCTCACACAGCTTCTCATTTGTAGAACCAAAAATGATATCATCCACATAGATCTGAACTAAGATAAGATCATCACCATGCTTCTTGTAAAACAGTGTCTCGTCCAGTGTGCCTCTAGTGAATTGATTCTCAAGAAGAAATTGTGATAAAGTATCATACCATGCTCTTGGAGCCTGCTTAAGTCCATACAATACCTTAAGCAATCTGTAGACAAATTCTGGGAAGTGTGGATCCTCAAAACCAGGTGGTTGTTGCACATAAACTTCTTCTTCCAACTCTCCATTCAGAAATGCACTCTTGACATCCATTTGATATACTTTAAAGTTTGAATGAGCAGCAAATGCCAAGAATATTCTGATGGCTTCAAATCTAGCAACAGGAGCAAATGTCTCATCATAATCAATGTCTTTCTGTTGAGAGTATCCTTTTGCAACCAACCTTGCTTTGTTCCTTATAATTACACCATCTTCATCCATCTTATTCTTTAGAACCCATTTTGTTCCAACAATGGTTCTGTTCTTTGGTGCTGGCACAAGTTCCCATACTTTGTTCCTTTCAAATTGATTCAGCTCCTCTTGCATGGCAATAATCCAATCTGGATCCAACAGTGCATCATCAAGTTTCTTAGGCTCAACTTGTGATAGAAAATAGCCATAGAGGCACTCATTCTGAGTTGCTCTCCTAGTCCTTACTCCTGCATTAGGATCTCCAATGATTTGCTCTGCAGTGTGTGATCTATCCCATTTCCTTGAGTGCTCAGCCTGATTTCTCATTCTTGATGTTGCTTCATCATCCACATCATGGTCATTCTCATTTCCTCCCCCTGTGAAGTTGCCACTACTCACAGGTGTGTCTTGGATGCTTGTTCCTTCACTATTGATTGGCACAAATTCTTCTCTTGTACCATCATTCACTTGAGTTTGTTGAACTCGAGTTTCAACTTCAGTTTCAGTCTCTTCATCAAAAACATCTAGATTATCAAACTTCAATGGATCTTTATCTTCATCATTGGCTTCTTCTAGTCCTGGTAGTTTGCTGTCATCAAATGTCACATCTGTGCTTTCCATAACTTTCTTTTGACTGATGACATAAACCTTGTATGCAATTCTTTCCATAAAGTAGCCAAGAAAAATTCTTTCAAATGCTTTTGCATCAAATTTTCTAACATATTCAGAATTATCCTTCAATACAAAGCATTTGCTTCCAAAAGTATGAACATACTTTAGAGTAGGCTTCTTTCCAGTCATCAAGTTATAAGGTGTCTTTCCAGTGTTTTTGTTGATGAGGGTTCTGTTCTGGATATAGCATGCAGTGCTCACAGCCTCAGCCCAAAAACATGTAGGCATTTTTGCATCAAGTAACATTGTTCTAGCAGCCTCAATTAGAGTTCTATTCTTCCTCTCAACAACTCCATTTTGTTGTGGAGTTCTTGGAGCTGAGAATTGCTGAGAAATGCCATTCTCTTTACAGAATGCTTCAAGTTTGACATTTCTGAACTCTGTTCCATTATCACTTCTCAGTGCAATCACACTTGCATTGTTGGCCCTTGCTTCCTTGTCAACTTTCTTTATATGCTCAATGATTACTTGTGGAGCCTCATCTTTTGATGCTAGAAATTCCACCCATGTATACCTTGAAAAATCATCAACCATCACCAAGGCATACTTCTTTCTTCCTAGAGACATAATATTGACAGGCCCAAACAAATCCATATGAATGAGTTGTAGGGGCTTGGTTATAGATGTCACTGTCTTTGTCTTGTGGCTTGATCTTTTCATCTTTCCTTTTTGACAAGCCTCACACACTCCTTCTTGACAGAATTCAAGTGTGGGGATGCCTCTCACTAACTCTCTTTTGACTAGAGAGTTAATGGCTTTGAAGTTCAGGTGTGATAGTTTCTTGTGCCACAGCCAACAATCTTCATTTGATGCTTTTGAGTAAAAGCAACAAATTTTGTCCTTGTTTGTAGAATCCATATTGGCTACAAACAGGCTTCCCTTCCTTACTCCAGATAGAGCAAAATCACCAGTCTTCTTGTGGGTGATCAAACATTCATCTTTGTCAAAATCCACCTTGAATCCCTTATCAGTAAACTGACCAACACTTAGCAGATTATGCTTGAGCCCCTTGACTAGTGCTACATCTTCAATGATGACATTACCAACTTTCAACTTGCCATATCCCAATGTGTTACCCATGTTGTCATCTCCAAAAGCAACCATTGGGCCAGCCTTTTCCTCATACTGTGATAGCAGGGCCATATCACCAGTCATATGATTTGAGCATCCACTGTCCAAAATCCACATGACCTTCTTTTCACTTTCTTTGCCCTGAGAATCAGATGGAGATGGGTCATCCTTGGAATTGGCCATCAAGGCATAATTGCAGAATTCTTGCTCCTCTCCATCACTGTCAGAATCATCCCAGCACTTCCCTTCAGCTATGTAGGCCTTACCTTGTGTCTGCTTTTTGAGAAGGGCCTCATACTTAGCTTCAAGCTCAAGATAGTCTCTATCCTTCTTTTTAGGCTTTTTGCATTCACTGGCAAAATGCCCTAGGTCATTGCATCTATAGCACCTTACAGATGACCTATCCACATGGCTGGTTTTAAACTTATTCTTGTTTGGTTTCACAATTGCCTTGCTTTTGTTGAATGAATGGTTTTGGGTTTGAAGGGTTGATTCCTTTTGAATCTGATGTTTGGAAATTTTCTGGCCATGAAAGCATATGAAGTGTTTTCCATCCCATATAGTTCTTCAAGAGTGTAAAATTCTTCTTCCTTCTTCTCCTCAACAGGTTCACTTACCTCAGGTTCAGTTTCTTCCTCTTCTACTACCTCCTCTATCCTTAACTGACTTGTAGATGCTTCTAGGTCTTGAATAGATTTGTTGACAATCAAGGCACATGATGTGTTTACCATTCTCCCTTGATTGGCTTGGATAGCCCTTTTCTGAAGCAACTCAAGCTCATGAGTTTTTAAAACTCCATAGAGCACATCATATGTAAATTTGTTCAAATCTCTTTCCCTTAGAGAAATGACCCTTTGCTCTAGATGGTTTGGTGAGGATAGCAGAAACTTCATGTTAAACTCCTTGGTACTGTAAACCTTGCCATTCATCTGCAACTCTGTAACTAGCTTGTGAAATCTCTCAAACATCTCAGTAATGCTTTCCTTGGGCTGTGCCATGAAAGCTTCATACTGTGTGACCAGTATCTGTTTCTTGTTTTCCTTAACCTCATCAGTTCCTTCACACAATACCTCAATGTGATCCCACATTTCTTTGGCAGATGTACATGATGCAATGTTTGCAAACATTGACATGTCCATGGAATCAATGATAAGCAACATGAGGTGGCTGTCAAGAGCAACCTTCTCCCTTTCTGATTCTGTCCATTTTGATGGATCCTTGGCCTCATAAGATCTTGGGATAGTTGTGGTTACAACAGTCTTCTCTGGTATCTCTTGTTGTGGAACAAAAGGACCATTCTTGAGAATCTCAGGATACAAAGGATGAGAGGCTTTGATGACAACATCATCTTTATCTTCCAGAGGTTGAAATTCTCTTTGTCAAACTTAGGGACCTTCACCGTTCCTGTAGTCTTTGGTGTATTCGAACTCATGATCATTTTTCTATTTTTTTTGAATAAACAGCCTGCTCTAATACCACTTGTTGAGTATCGAATACGATAAGAGAATACAGAGGGGGGGTGAATGGATTCTCAAACTTTTCTTTTCCGAGTCTATGTAGCAAGAGTGTTTGTGTGTGCAGGATTGAAGGTGCGGATAAAGAATAACAAAAAACACAATATCACTTTAATCTAATGTATTATTAGATAAAGGTTGCTACAATCTGTGAATACAAATGATAGTATTCTCAGCTTCATTTTTCTCAGAGAGATACAACTTAGTGTATGAAAAACTTGACTCTCAAAGTTACTAAGTTATGAAGTGAGGCTGTGTCCTTATAGAACATGGATACAGCCTACTTACTGCAAATAAGGTAGCTAAACAAATTACTTTCTAGTCTATCTATCCTTTTTGAGTAAGTGTCCAAACGGTTACAGATTTGACTTTGCAAAGCCTGTTTAGATCCACTTCTTTAGCTCCTTGTCTCTTCTATATCTCTCCAAGCTTCCTTGTAGGCTTTCCAGAGCACGTTACAGATTGTGGTCCATAAAGTGCATTGGCTTGTTGCAGGTTTCTGACTTGTACAATTTCTTCAGTATTTTGTCTCCAAGAATGTATTCGAGAAGTGACTAAGTAAGTGATTCGAGAACTGGAATTGACTTGATCGATAACTCTGAGTTCTCGAACACTGTTATATTGACACATCGAACCACTTCTCGAATAGCCCTTTTCCATCAGGATTCCTTGAGTTATCGAATAGAACATTTGACTTATCAAATCCTCGAGATATCGAATAGCTTTCTGAGTCCTTGAGATATCGAATGGAACTTTGACTTTTTGACTCCTTGAGAACTCGAATACCACTCTGACTTGTTGACTTCCTGAGTTCTCGAATAGAGTACATAGACATATCGAATCTCTGAGATATCGAATGAGATATCGAACAGTATATACAGAGATATCGAATAGTGTCTTGAGATATCGAATCCCTGACTTCTCGAATGCTGGACTTCTCGAATAGACAAATATACTTCTCGAATTGGTACTTAGGCAAATTCTTCTTTTCTTCAAATCCCAACTATGATTATCTGACAGTCTTTAACTCCTTGCTTGAGGCATGAACCTTGGAACTTCTTTCAAGCATTATTCTAGACTCTATAAGTACAGTTACACAACTAGGATTTGATGCCTACTACAAGTACAATACAAATAGAAACTCTACAACTAGAGGTTCCCTCAGTTAAGAGGTCATGTAAGTAATGCAAAGCATTACAAATAATTAGGCTTGTTATTAGATGTATACAGGCATGCCTCTGTGACTAACAGTTCCATCAAAGCTGAAATAGTTTCTTCCTCATTGGTAGGCTCCATTTCCTTTTTAGCACATAAAGATGTTCCTCTTAAATTAAAACATAATTATAACGAAAAAGACAAGAAAACTAACGCCAACAATAAAATGCAACCAGAAAAACTTTTATCATCATGAAAAATATCCAATCTGTATTCTAAATAGACATCTCAATGGGTTCAAAATTATCAGTACTAACTAGCATTGTACTTAAATAACTATCTGAAGTGCAAGCAGATACGGTAGAATCTCTATAAATTACTCTTATATCAGACATAGTTTATTCTTAACCTCGACAAATTAATAAAATGATGTTTTACTTTGAACTCTCTTGTATGTACTTCTTTTTCTGTGATGTTCTGTGTCTGGTTTTCTGAGGACTGTGCATCAAAATAAATGAAAGACAAAGGCAATAGTGTCTACATTCAGATAAGGTATTAAACTATAATCGGTAAGCAACTTGTGTCAAAAATTAAAGGGTACAGGAGGTAAAGACAATTAGCATGTCCTTACAAGTTCTGTAATGTATACATGTGCCATGTCTTCTTCCAAGTAGCTAAGATTTCTAAGCAGGGAGTAAAGATCTCCTCCATTTAGGTACTCCATGACCAAATAGAGATTATCCCGACCTGTGAAAGAATTAAAGAACCGGACCTGTTCATCACAATAGTATGGCTGCATCAAAACATATGTGCAAAAAAAGAACATATGTCCTATATCTTAATAGCAAACAAATCACCCGTGGCTCTTTTCCTGGCCAAAAAAACGTGTCCGAAAGCACCTCTACTGATTGGCTTTAAAATTTCAAAATCTTCGATAGATGTTCGATCCTTATTATATGGATTAATAAGACTTGCATGCAACCCCAAATAAGCATTCGCTCTGTATACCCAAACCGACTCACGAAGTGTAAGACAATATATTGGAACTTTAAAAGGACAAAACATAATTAAAATTAATGTATGAATACTTACAACAGAAGCGGATGCCTCCTTGCTACCTCCATATAACATCCCAGCAAAAACTTCGATTACAGTTGTTGTGCCCCAGTTGACAGTTCCAGCCAACTTTGGAGTTCTCTAATTGCAAAAATAACACCAACTTATTTAGAATCGAAAAGTCACTTAAGTTTGCATCATACAGACTAATAACTAACCCGATAAGAACATAAATGGTGTGTTAAGAGAAGATACAGCACCAGAAATAAAGCGCCATACTAAGGGTCCCAGATAATACACAAGACGATAAATGGAACCTACCTCCTCTTTGGTTTTCCGTAGAAGCATCTTTTACCATTAATTATAATGAATTTTCCATTATAAATATTTGCATCAACATTATAAATGCTTGTATATCATTAAAACTTAAAAGTAAATTAATTTGAAGACAAAGTACCCTGACTGATTTAGTTACAGTTAACAGAAGACAAATTTGTCAATTGTTTCAAAACTAGATGATTCAAAACTACAAATTGTTTCTGGTATGAATATAGAGACCCATATTTACACATATCACTAATTAAATTTCAAATTCACAATAACACCATAAAATTCACAATGACAAAGGTGTTCCATAAACATCGTTACAAACCACATCCGCCTAAATACAGTAAACTTGAGTAAAAACACATAATTCAATCGATACATACAACTGAATGTATAGATACAAGATGTAATTGAATGAATTAGATGAGTTACCATGGTTATTGCTGCTTGAAGAGTGAGGGATACAAAGAAGCTTCAGAGAGAACGGCTAGTGAGGACAGATGATGTTAAAACTGCTTTGAGCATCCTCTTTTGAAGATTTTTTTAACTCCTCCTGTGTTGAATAATCGATGGCAAGAACAGGGAAGATGGAGGATATCAAATTCGTAACGCTACCAGCCACATCTAAGGCTTACCAGACTGAGTGGGAGTGTGGGACTCCGGATTAGGGAGAGAAGTCGAAGTGATGAGAGGTAGAGGGAGAGAACTCAGAGATTTTTGGGAGGAAGGGGAGCGAGTTATAGGGATTTTGCAAGAGACCCGATGAAATTATTTTGGGATGAACTGCTATCTAATTTAGGGATTTGGGGTGAAAATGGGGGAGAGTTAAATGGGGAAAAAACTGATATTATACGTCGTCTTAAACAAAGCTGACGTAAAAAGTACATTTTAAATATATCTTATATGTCGCCTTACATAAAACCGACGTAAAAAGTACACATCTTATACGTCGCCTTAAAAATGTCGATGTAAAAAGTATGTCTCATACGTCGCCCTTTTAAAAATGCGACGTATAAAGTAGTATATACGTCGCCTTTCTTTAGGTGCGACGTAAAAAGTCATCTTAAAAGGGGTTTATACGTCGCTCTTTTAAAAATGTGACGTATAAAGTAGTATATACGTCGCCTTTCTTTATGTGCGACGTAAAAAGGGCGACGTAATAGGCCAGTTTTGGATCCGTTTGAGACAAATATATATCAGCCAGCACAATATGCTCTATACTCTGATTGGAATGGATATCAGGTATTTAGTAGTACATGGAAAACATTTCATTGCATAATACAAGTAATAGTTGTGGATTCAGACAGACAAAGTTTTATTCTGATGTTATCTTAATTTGAGTTTCTATGCTATTTCTCCTTTATTGAAGGTTCCTTTAGAGAACCATGGGGCCCCTACTTACACAGCATCAGGAGGGATCCCGTTTACGCCTCCACCAGTATCCAGTAAGCCTGAAACATCTGATGTTAATTCCTCTCAGCAGCAGCAGCAGCAGCAGAATCCTAAACCAAAAAGGCAGCTTGCACGCAATTTTAAAGCTGGCTTTGGGGTTCACCACCCCAAAACTTCCTCATGTCCTGTTAATGACAAAGGCCTGCCTTTAAGGCCTGTAAGTTTTCTTCCCCTAATAATGTACTGAAACATTCATAAATGTCTTTCTATGTTTTCCTAAATGACTTGTACATATACATATTTGCATACAAATAACTTCAAGTATTATTTAGCAAAAAAAAAAAACTTCTAATATTACCATTTTTTTCATTCTTAATAAATTTAGGACACGGAGGTCTGCGCATTTTATAATCGTCTTGGAATGTGCAAGCGTGGAGCAGGATGCAAATTTGACCATCCTGTACCTCAAGCCAAGTCGGTCCCTGCTGCTGAATCAGCAGAAGCTCAGCGTCCCGTAGCTTCCCAACCCCACAACTGAAGATAAAAAGTAACGAAGACATGCATGAAGGGAGTACTGTCGGGACTCATAAAAATTGCAGATGCACTAAAAAATATATGAAGTTGTTATTTAGCTGAAAGGGATAACAGTGTAATCAGAAAGTCTTTGGTCAAGATAAAAAAGTTGTTATTTTGGACAGAGGATTCTGGTGCCTAGGTTGATAATTCCTTTTGGTGTATCTTCTGTTTCTCATCTGTAATTGCTATGTTTATTTGTCAACAAGCAATAGTCGGCCTTTTATTGATAGTTTATAAAATATGAAATTTAGTCAGAGTTGGGTCAGCATTCACAAAATTGTATGTTGCCATGTGCTGAAAGTTAAAAGTAGAAGAATTCTAAATATGCAGTCGCGAATTATCTGAAGCTCTTCAAAAAGGAGGCATTCGTACGTACTTTTGTTACTATCTGATAAGAAGGTTTGCTTCTTCAGCGGAAACATTTTTGAATGATTGGGACCCACTGAGGCACAGATTTCTAGGGGTGAGCAAAAAACCGAATTAAAACCGAAACCGAACCGAAACCGGCCAAAACCGAACCGAAAAAACCGAAACCGAAATCGAACCGGCGGTTGCAGTTTTTTATTTTTAAAAACTGAGATTTTCGGTTCCGGTTCCGGTTATAGGTTAAAACCGAACCGACTAAAACCGAACCGAACCAATTATTAAAATAAAAATATACTTTACATAAATTTATATTTCGGCCTATAGAATTTGAATGACCCGGTGTATGTCTTTCTACATTAAAAAGATCTATGAAGTTTGGATTTCCATTCATTCAGCACATTTAACATACAAGAACTTGGCTTAAAAGGACAGATGAACTCGTCGTTTTAAGAATGCACTTGTGTGCAGCTTCATCTTCTCACAGTTACTTTGAACATACTAGTGATACTGCGTACTTAGCAAACTTACAGAAATTCAAATAACGAATAATTAACAGAAAACTTCCAACCTAAGGCAGTTCATCAACAAGCCTTTGCCTAAGAATTCTAATAGTAGCCACATAGGTTAGAATATTAATATTCAAACATGTTTACAAAATCTCAATTCCAGAACTAAAATCTGTAGACACTTGCAAAGAGCTTATACTTTGTTTAAAAGTAACCCTGCTTAGTCACTTTGTTTGTTTAAAAGTCGAGAAGGTTATGATTTATAAATTTAAAGTCTTATAATATATTTATAATTTTTTTGTTCGGTTTCATAACCGAAACCGAACCGTTAAAAACCGAACCGAGCTTTTTAAAACCGAAACCAAAACCGACGGTTCGATTGCGGTTGCGGTTTTCAATTTTTAAAACCGAAGACATGCGGTTCCGGGTTCGGTTTCGGGACAAAACCGCCCCGAACCGAACTGTGCTCTCCCCTACAGATTTCTAATGGCAGGTGGAAGATGCTAAAATGTATTCTAATTTGTACAAAAGATGCTAAAATTATTTGCACTGAATATGGCATTTTAGTAATGTTTTTTTTTCTGTTGTTTTGCAGCAACAACAGAAAACTTAGTTTAGAACATACATACATGATTCATAACCCATTAAATGGCAATGTATAAATAAAGTTTAAATTGAAAATGGCAATGTATAAAATAAAAATTATAAAAAAATGTAAAAATTCCACTCTAATGAAACATTCCTCTTAGATAAAACTTTGACTAACCTCATTAAGTTGATTATATTATTGAACTTATAGCGACCACTCCACATTATTTATTATCATATTAAAGTAATTAATTCTATATATTACAATTTATTATTTTTAAATTATAACCAATCATTATAACCAACTTCATTAAAATACAATACTTTACCGCTTTAACAAAATTTACATAATTTTTATTTTACATTATTTTAACCAACACCTTTCAACATATTCTAAAAGGTAAATATTTGCTTATATCATTTGGCAACGATCGTTATAGATTTATAGGCTGTGATTTTGAATTTCGAATAGCATTGTATACAATTTGGTCAGTTTTTCTTACTTCGAATTCATTACATAGAATTCAAAATGATCAAGTTAACCATGTCATTTGATGCTAACCAAACCTTTTTTCCACGATGATAGTTTGTCAAGTGAAATGATGAAATCTAACATATCATTCAACAAAAAATAAGTAAAAATTGAAATGGTGAAATCCACTAGTACTACCTGCTCGTTTGGGGATAAGACCTGGCAATTCGTTCGTTTCGTATACTTTTGTGTCGTGTACTTTCGTGTTTCGTGTATGTAAAACTAAATCCAAAACCGATCCGTTAAGGATTCGTTTCGTTTTGTGTTCGTGTACCTTCATTTCGTGTACGTTTCGTGTCGTGTTTCGTGTAATTTTTGAATAAAAATAAAATTATTTAAATATTAATTTTTTATTAGTTGAGTCTTAAGTCAATATGTCATAAGGAATGAAGTGGGCTTAAGTCTTGTGAAACTAAAATTTGAAACTATTTTGTATTTATCTTATGTAAAAAATTGTATATAAAATATCATTTTAAAATATGTATTCATCAAATTTTAATAAAATTATTTAAATATTTATTTATTTCATGTATTTTCGTTCGTGTCGTGTACCCAAAGGGTAAACCCAAAACCGACAATAAATTCATTCATGTAATTTCGTGTTCGTGTATCGCAAAGGTCAATCCAAACCCATAATTTTCATGTCGTTTTTGTATCGTATTTTCGTGTCGTGTACGAAATTACTGGCTCCTAAGAATAACAATGTCAAAAATGACTCATCCTTTATGAAATGTCCCCTAGAAGTAAAGCAAAAATGTTCTCTGAACAGTTTTTGTATTACAAATCCTACTGGGTCCACATTGTGATTCTGGTAGTGTCAAACATCTGCCACCACTAAATTTCTTTTAGTGGAACATATCTGTATTTTTCACTAATGTTTGTTTGGATTTTATTTTATCAAATTGTTCAAATGACACATGCATATTTAGACTTGCAAAATAATACGGATTTGGTTCCAATTATGGAATTCAAATATAAGGTCCACTTGAAAGGCCCAGAAGAAGGATGCAACTCCAAATGGAAACCAAAAATATTAAACGCAATAACTTCCGCTACATCTACCATTCATTTACACCAATTATGTACATACAAGTGTACATTTAGCTCAAAAAGTATCATTACAAGCACAAATTTGAAGCAGCAGCGACACTAATAAATTGCGACAGAAGTTGGCTATTTCTAGTGGATGGGAAGACTACTAAACTCCCTGCAACCCGAAGAAAAAATGAATGTAATTAGGGTTCAACATTTGCTTTGTTCCCAGCAAGGATGATGGAAATTTCGAGACCACGGCTAAATGCTTGATTAAAGAGCAGACGCGACTGAAACGTAGAAACAAACGGAAACCAAGATAACACGGCTATATATGGGTGCAAAGATTATCAATCCCATCCCAGCATCATACATTCTGGCAAATTCACGCACACAGTCCCATAAACCCAAGCTCCACACTATTCTTCTCCAAGTGATTCTACGATGAGAAAGGGCATGGAAAGTGAAACAGAGGAATTCTACGATGTCTAAGATAAGGATATCTAAAATCTTACAAACGAACATCATTAAATTCCTATTAACGTGCCTTAACAAGTCCAAACACACGTACACATTCATTTGGAAATGTGAAGTAAAAACAAGTTTTTGGGAGAAATTCACATTAACTGTGACCAAAATATACCCATCATTCACAATGGATAAATCTTTTTTGAAGCAAATAAAGAGAACATTCACAGCATAGCTAGAGTTCTTGAGAAAATCATTGACTTGAAGAGTATATAAAGCATAAAGATAAAACCTGTTTCTCCATTACCACAATCCATGGTAAATAGTCACCATTACCACAATCCATGGCCATTGAGTGCAAACCCAAAACAATCGAGCGATGGATAAGAAACCCATTAAAGTGCTCACCATCGGGAATCAAGGAAGAAACCAACAAACGGTATGTAGAAGTAGGACAAGGTTTAAAAGATAAAGAAGAAAGAGGGTGTCTAGGGTTTGAGGAAGAGGAGAAAGGAGAAGAAAGATGAGGAGAGAAAAAGGGCAAAATCGGTAGACTCTCATTTCTAACTTAAATTTGTCTATTTTTGGTAGTATTGATAGTGATTGTTGAACTTATTTCAAGACACTTCCCAATGTCAATACTCCCTCTGTCCCATCCATTTCTTTACAATTTCTTTTTTGGGCCGTCCCACCATTTCTTTACATTACCCAAAATAGTAAGTTTTAACACTATTACACCTACTATTTCACTTATTTTAACAATACTTTACACTATTTCACCCACTACTTAACTTATTTTAACAATAAAATCACTATTACACCCACTACTTCACTTATTTTAACAATAAAATCACTATTACACCCACTATCTTATTTATTTTAACAATATTACACCCACTTTACACCCACTATCCTTAACCTCCGTGCCCAGCCGCCATGTAAAGAACTGGCTGGGACGGAGGGAGTATTAGTTTTGTAATTTTGTTAGAGCACACGATGCAAATTTCCTATAACCATTCTTATATAATCTATCACAAAAAAGTATTTTTTGTTGCTAAAATAGAACTTCAATACTTGCATTTTGCATCCAAATTTTTTTAATTTTAATTAAGTTTTGTCTATCTTTTCTAAATTTTATTTTAAACATATCATCATACATTATTTATTTATAGTTATTTGATGATATGATTAAATGCATAAATGCATCATTCATTTCAAATTTAGATCCAAGTATGTATTTATGCATATTTGCATCTAAGTATAGGATCTTTTGGAGTCCTTTTGATTTCTTAGCATTTACTTCATAATTATAGAATTAGAACTAACTTTAGCCCTTTGAAGTAAAGTTTTTAGCATGTGTTTCCAAATTATAGAATTAGAACAAATTTTAGCATTGCAATGACTCTTAAATCCATTAGCTAAGCTTACATGCAGCTATTTACTTGGTAGAAAATAACACATCTTGCTACTTAAATTCATCATAAATTTCAAATATTTATTCCACAAAAAAAATTCTATTCACAAACAAGAGAATTCTTGTTTTGTTCGTATAAATATTTCTATTTATATACGTACAGATTTAGAACGTAAAGTTTTTTAAATGATTAAATCAGAGGATTATTTGTAAATGTGTAAAAGTTTATACAAAATTTATAATTTTTTCTAAAATAATAAAATTTTTGTATAATATATTTATTTACTATATAAATATATAATTTTGTGATATGATTTTCTTAATTTACAAAAGTGAAATATGATATGATTAAATTTTTGTGCGTGTTATTCATTAATTCATTTGGTCTTATATATTGATATTTCATGAAAAGTTATTAATTAAATAAAAACTATATCATAGCACTATAAATGTATACTCTTTTTTAATAAATAAAATCCCTTTTTAATGGTACTACATTGTACCCCGTAATACTATTTCTCCTAGAATTCTATGTTATTTTTTAAAATCCTATGCCCTTACCCTTTATTAATAAGCAAAATCCTTTTTTAATGGTACTATTTAGACCAAATTTGATTCACACCATATTTTGATTTCACCCATATATTTCTATTTATCTAGAATTCTCTATTGTTTTTTAAAAATTAAAATAACAAAATTCTATTATAATTATAATTCTTTTATTTATAATTTTCATAATAGAATTCTATTTACCCTAATTCTATGTTGTTTGAAATAAAAATCTAATTATAAATATTATTCTTTTATTTGGATTTTTTTTATAGAAAAAGGTTATGATAAAAAAAAAGCCAACAAATACAATGTAAAACACAACCAATACGAGATACAATCGAGGATTACATATGCTATAATTAACTTTTTACAAAACACTCGTATAATTTATTATTAAACACCAACTATTCTATATTCCCTCCGTCTCGTATTATCATTCTCGTTTCATATGTCGGGATTGTTCATAACATTAGACAAATTACTAGTTTACGTCTAATCTATAAGACCAAATATAGTCACGGTGATCTTGTTGAATTCGTATTTATGAGTACTTTAATACAATGAAGTTTTTATATTTAATACTAATACAAAATTAAAAATATTAACGATCAAAAGTGTGCGTTGACAAACGTGTCCAGTCAAAATAACACTACAAGAAATCTGCAATTAGACGACACCCCTCAGACAACACCCATGGAAAAAATTGTTGCCCGAAATGATCAGACAACTAGTATTTTCGTGCTCGAAAAAGTATTGTCTAATCCTACATTCACACAATAGGCCAAAATCAGGGGTGTTGTGTAAATGCATAAGTATTTTTAGATTAGACAAGTGTTTTTAGATCTGTTGTCTAAGTAGCAGTCATACAATATGTTATCCATAGTGTTGTGTGACAGTTAACCAACACACAACATTTTTTAGAAATATTATGTGAATGAAGCATAGACAATACTTCGTAAAAAGTATTGTTAGAATGAGACAAGTTATTTCCAATGTGGTATTGTGTAATGATATTTAACACAAGTGTTTTACATAGTGTTGTATGAACCTAATCCAACACACAACAGGTTCTGGCCTATTGTGTGTTTCAACTCATACAAGTGTCTTTTGTTTAAAACTGTTGTCTAATAAACTGTACATAAAAAAAAAGGATACATCCACATTTGCTGAACTCGGGAAGTATCCAAATGCCAATGAAGCCCATGAAACACTACTGGAAAATCGGCTAAAAATGACCGAAACGATCCGTACCAAAAAGGTACTTCTGATATCACAGTACTGCTTAGCATACTTATGAACGAATTGTTACATATAGCATCTGACAACTAAGGGTAAAGACTACTTGTAGCATAATTCCACCAATAGATAGATAAACTACTCCAGAGCCTGAAGCCAAACCACTTTCCGCAATTACCTGGAATGCCTGAACCAAAAGACAAGTCACAAATGTAAATCAAATTTGTACTACAAATTGGTTGTTCAGATTAAGATACCTCTAGTTGATAGATATCAATGATAAACAATTAATGAATTAAACATTTGAAATATAATAGCCAGCGAGATTTCTCCACAACTACCATGCTGATGTTTATGCAGTTTAGTATGTCTAGTACGCTTGAGCATTATAGATAGTTCTTTACAATACCAATGGATCACCAAATTAAGAAATTCTATCTTAAAGACGCATATTAACCACACAAACTATTTGATTTTTGATACTATGATTCTGTAGAGTGGTGACCTTTAGGTTAATGTCCTTTGACATATTAGGTGTTGCAAAAGCTTGCCGCTGACCAACTCCATAAATTGAAAGATACACATCTAAATTGAGGAGAGAGACATAGTAATTGAACAAAATGGGAGAGATCGAGAGAGACAGAGAGTTGCTTATCTTGGGTTTGTTATTGGTCTTCTTGGGGTTCTGGGGTTTGTAATTTTGAAGCCATTTTTGTGGAGATTGGTGGGTGAAGAATGAAGAAGATAAGCTAAATGTATAGTATCATATATGAATGGATGCTATACGTTTGTTTGGTTTGGTCTGTGTATCAGTTTAGATAAGTAAAGTTTAGAATATGTGGAGGACAGGAAAGATTGGGGGAAATAAGGGGGAGGAGCTGGAGGGCGGCAACCAAACAATGAAAATTTTGGGTTAGGGGGAAAATTTTGCGCCTTTAACATTTTTCAACGCCTTTAAGTCTTTAACACTTTTCATTTTTCAAGGTAATGTTCTACTTCAATTTTTTAATTTTTAAAATATGTTAGTAAAAATCATAATTTTATTTTAATTCTATTATTTTTATTTAAATTTTACATATATGTACATATTTATATATAATATTTATGATGTAAAAAATAAATTTATGTTGTATAACTTTTTAATAAATTTATCTTTTTAATAACTTTTTAACACTCATTTTAGTGTTGGGAAAAAATAATCGAAAAATAAAAAGGTCGGGTTGTATGAAAAATAAAATACCGAATTTAGTGACGTGTACAAAAAATTAGAAAAAAACAAATCATCCTTGTACGTGTTTATAATATAAATCAACCAAAAGTACCACTCCTTCTAATTAGTGTTGTATCGATTGAACATGATCTATTTTTAAAAAAAATATTTTTCGACGATCCAACCGTACGGATGATGTTATATACTGATTTTAGTGATATGTACAAAAAATTAGAAAAAAAAACAAATCATCATTGTACGTGTTTATAATATAAATCAGCCAAAAGTACCACTCCTTCTAACTAGTGTCGTATTGATTGAACATGATTTATTTTTTAAAAAATATTTTTCGACGATCCAACCGTACGGATGATATTATATACCGATTTTAGTGATATGTACAAAAAATTAAAAAAAAAACAAATCATCCTTGTACGTGTTTATAATATAAATCAGCCAAAAGTACCACTCCTTCTAACTAGTGTCGTATTGATTGAACATGATCTATTTTTAAAAAAATATTTTTCGACGATCCAACCGTACGGATGATGTTATATACCGAATTTAGTGACGTGTACAAAAAATTAGAAAAAAACAAATCATCCTTGTACGTGTTTATAATATAAATCAACCAAAAGTACCACTCCTTCTAATTAGTGTTGTATCGATTTAACATGATCTATTTTAAAAAAAATATTTTTCGACGATCCAACCGTACGGATGATGTTATATACTGATTTTAGTGATATGTAAAAAAAATTAGAAAAAAAAAACAAATCATCCTTGTACGTGTTTATAATATAAATCAGCCAAAAGTACCACTCCTTCTAACTAGTGTCGTATTGATTGAACATGATTTATTTTTTAAAAAATATTTTTCGACGAGCCAACCGTATGGATGATATTATATACCGATTTTAGTGATATGTACAAAAAATTAGAAAAAAAACAAATCATCCTTGTACGTGTTTATAATATAAATCAGCCAAAAGTACCACTTCTTCTAACTAGTGTCGTATTGATTGAACATGATCTATTTTTAAAAAAATATTTTTCGACGATCCAACCGTACGGATGATGTTATATACCGAATTTAGTGACGTGTACAAAAAATTAGAAAAAAACAAATCATCCTTGTACGTGTTTATAATATAAATCAACCAAAAATACCACTCCTTCTAATTAGTGTTGTATCGATTGAACATGATCTATTTTTAAAAAAATATTTTTCGACGATCCAACCGTACGGATGATGTTATATACTGATTTTAGTGATATGTGCAAAAAATTAGAAAAAAAAACAAATCATCCTTGTACGTGTTTATAATATAAATCAGCCAAAAGTACCACTCCTTCTAACTAGTGTCGTATTGATTGAACATGATCTATTTTTTAGAAAATATTTTTCGACGATCCAACCGTACGGATGATATTATATACCGATTTTAGTGATATGTACAAAAAATTAGAAAAAAAACAAATCATCCTTGTACGTGTTTATAATATAAATCAGCCAAAAGTACCACTACTTCTAACTAGTGTCGTATTGATTGAACATGATCTATTTTTAAAAAAATATTTTTCGACGATCCAACCGTACGGATGATGTTATATACTGATTTTAGTGATATGTACAAAAAACTAGAAAAAAACAAAGCATCCTTGTACGTGTTTATAATATAAATTAGCCAAAAGTACCACTCCTTCTAACTAGTGTCGTATTGATTGAACATGATCTATTTTTTAAAAAATATTTTTCGACGATCCAACCGTACGGATGATGTTATATTCTGATTTTAGTGATGTGTACAAAAAATTAGAAAAAAATAAATCATTCTTGAATGATATTTTAATGGTCAACTATCAAAGTACTACTTGGTCAAACTAGTATAATTTTTGAATAATTTTTTAAATTTTTTTTTCGACGATCCAGCTGTACGAATGATGTTATATACTGATTTTAGTAATGTGTACAAAAAATTAGAAAAATTAATATTAATCTTATATGATTTTGTAATTTATATGATTTAATATTAATCTTACATGATTTAATAATATTCTTATGTGACAAAGCACTAGTTACGACTACGAGTTAATTTTGTAGTTTTGTACTAAGATCTCAAACCAAATTAATTTTATAAATTTTATAAAATTATAAAACTTTAAATTTATTTTATATACTTTTTAATTGAAAGCTAGTTAATTTAATATCTCACAAATAAAAATTATTTTCATTCCCCTCTTCTTTATTTTCGTTTCCCTCTTCTTCTTTCCCTCCTTCGACCAAACCCAAAATTTCTTGAAATTTCACTAAACTTGAATTCCCCGCTTAACCAAATTTCACTTCCCCGATTCCCCCTCTCTTTTTCTCAGAGGCCTCTCTATGACTCTATCTTTCACACACACAAACACAAACTCACGCCTCTCACCCCCTTCTCTCAATTACTCACCTCTCTCACAAACATGAACCCTAATTGTTCAAAAATGAGCTCATATTTAGGTTGATTCATTCAAACCCTAACTCATATTTAACTCGATTTGGACTCGCACACAAATACGAATCTATATATCACACATAAACCCTAATTGCTCGATTTGTTCTAAAGCTCGAAACCAAATTGATTCAGGTAATTCATCAATTTAATTGATTTGGATTTTAATTAGATTCAATTTAGAGATTTTGATTGACTTCTCTGCTTTGGGTTTTTATTTACATGGATGTATCTATATTTAGGGGTTTTATTTTATTTCGAGGCTTATTTGATTTTGTGTTGTGTTGGGTTTGTAGAAAATGCTTCTTTGACAGGTTGGACAAGCAATGTATTTCTCAACCCACAAAAGTTCTTGATGAGGGATGAGAGTAGGCTCTCTTTGATGAGAAGAACAAATGGATTCAGCAAGTATGTGAGATATACACCAGAGCAAGTAGAGGCATTGGAGAGTGTATACAGAATGTCCAAAACCAGAACAAATGGATACAGGGACATTTACCTTGTCCTATTGTTATAACTTTGTGTGTTTGGTATGTTTGGAGTTGACAGGTTTGAACACACACAAAATTGGGTTTATTATGTCCACTTATAAATTACATTGTTTATCTGCACGAAATGAATTCATTCAAGCTCTATTTTCTACAACAATGTCTGCTTGGTTTGAAGGTCGGGATTGGTTCAACTCATCTGTATTAAAATGTCTATTTTAATACAGCCCAACATTTGAGCAGCCAAAGATGACACTTGAACAACTAACCTTTTTAAGACCCATTAGCAAAGAGGTTTTCATATTAGGTAAGCTCCCATCTCTAAGGTAATCTACAATCTTCCATGATTTTTTATTTACCAGCACACACATCAAGTTCCAACTTTGTGTGGGGTTATATAATGGAAACATTGAAAGCAGTGGGTTGTGGTGGTTATGAGGTTGATGTCTGCACATACTTGAATCAGAAAAAAAAAATGGAGAACTTAAGCTTTTAGGGTGGTTTTTGTTTTCACACGCGGATGTGTTTTAGTCGCAGTGTGTATCTAAGAGCTGGGGTTAACTCGGAGATGATTTTACTGGTGAGTAATATTATTTTTCTGTTACTACTATATGTAATAATCAGCTTGCTTTTATGTTGTTCTCTCTACATGTTCTATAATTAAGTAGACTACTATATTTTACTAATTCTTGTTAACTCAGTTTTTTTGTCTATGCACTACTATGTCAGCAAATGATGCTTATGAAACCATTATTCACATACCTGACTTGGAAAGTTCATCTGTTGCAAAATGATCCCCAACTATCTTTTCAAAACTGAGCAAATCGGGAAAAGGTAGTTGAAATGTATTAATAAATTGAAAGTATACTCCCCCAAAAAAGGTAAGAAATGCCATTTATATGTTGTATCCCAGTTCCATGTATCAAATTAGTAGTTGCTACAAAAGCTTTATTAATTCATTCTCTAATGTAAAATGTCCAATCTACTGCAGGTGTTCGAGGTAAAGCTAAGCCTAAGTTATCTTTCCATTTGCAGTCACATAAGAATGCCAACGCAGAACAATCTATTTCAATTCCCATTTCCAGTGCTTGAAGCATCAGAATCAATTAAACCAGTAACTGCAGAACAATCCATGTCTGACTTGCTAGAGTTTTTCAAGGGAGGGAGAATAGAGCAGTCAAATATTCATGTTGTGCAAGATGATGTGTCAGTTGGAGAGAATTGTACCAAACACTCAATGTGTGATCCATTTAGTTGTGGACAAGTTCTGTATTTGTAATTTTGGTAATATTTGGATTTTTTTTAGTATGTAGTCAATTAGTGCATTGTTTGGAATACATGTTATTCTATGTAACAGACAATGCTTTTCAATACCCAAGATTTATAAAAAAAACTGATAAGTGGATTTTACATCCACTTGGAACATTCTAAATCGGCTTAAATTGATGGTCTTGGACTCAAGTTTCTTGTAGTTTTGATGTGTTTTGCTTAGTTGTGCAGGTTTAAGAGAATGTTGATTAAGGTGGATGCTTCTATAATTTTTTGGGAATTAATTGATTAAAATTCGGATTTTCTGGGAAGGCTGCGCAGCTTACACTGTTTTGGCCATATCTGGAGTTCTGTAAGTCTGTTTTCAGCGATCTTACTGCCCACGCGAAGCTTGAGAGATTTTCTACAACCTGGGATAGGAATCACGTGCAAGTAAAGTGATGAATTAAATCGCGCGTGCAGTCTTTGTGAAGCATGGCTGGGAAATTCCTGTTTTGCCCTTTTCAAGTTCTAATTATATTCCGGGCAGGTTTTAGCACCTTAATTAAATTCTAATTGTAATAGAAGATTAATTATTTGCTGGGCAAGAAATCTAGAGCCTATAAAAACACATCTAAGCATTGTAATAGATATACAGATTATCATCGCATTATTATTGTAACCAGCTGAGATCTGCAAGAGAGAAAAGGAGAGAAGGGTTCAACGCTCGTGACAAGCAAGGATCTAGATCTACTTCATCTTTTGTATACGTTGGATTATAGATTTGTTTTCTCAACTCTTTATTTTTATAAAATTATTACGTCTTTCTTCCATATCTTGTTTTATATCATGTTTTCATCAATTCCCATGACGATGAACGGTTCAATTATGGGCTAATCGTTGTCGTGGGATCCTAGTGGATTTATCTATGTAGCTTATTAGTTTGCATGCCTTAAAGATTTATGTGTGGTGAATTCTTGATATCCTTGTATGGTTGTGCTTATTGAATTTAGGTGCGTCGCGAACATCTAATTTGTTAATCTCTTGCTAAACGAGAGTAGATCTTGAGATTTAGAACTTGCCATGCTAGCATAGGATAGGTTGATGTTAATCATCATGATTTGTGGCATGAATAGAGATATTATGCTACCCTATGTGATCTAAGTGGATAACTTGTGCTTCAACCTCTATGTTTTCAAATTCTATAGAGATATAGGGTCTAAACATCATAGGTGCCTATTCATCTTCTATCTCTTTTGTGGATGTATGTGTAGTTTGGTACTAGTATACCGAGAGGTAACTTTTACTCTTTTCGTGTTATCCGATCAGATATCAAGACCATTGCATGTTTTAATTAAAGGCTGCAACTCTAAGTGAAGTAGATGATGAAACTAGGATTCCATGCTTATTCTCATATAAGTAATTCGATTTTTATTCTCGTTAATTGTTTAATTCTTAGTTTATAATTTGCACTTAGTTTAATTTAGATAATAAATCTCAAATTTGTTATTTTTCTTAGCAGTGAATTAAAACCATACATTGTTGCATAGGCATATTTACTGAATAGAACCATAACCAGATCTCTGTGGAACGAACTTTAATTGTATTACTTGTGACAACGTGCGCTTGCGTGATTTTGCATAACAAGTTTTTGGCGCCGCTGCCGGGGATCATCGGTGTTTTTATTTTAGTTTATGTGCTTGTCATCAGTGGTCGTTAGCGTTCACTGACTTGGATTCTTACTTAGTTTGTTTGTTTCGTGGTGTTTCAGGCACTTGAGTTTGTATGCAAACACGTTCGCAAGCTCGTTTGCAAAGACTGGCGGAAGACGATCTTGTAGAGAATAAAGAGAATAAGGAAGAGGAATCTGAAACTACAGTAGCAATGGCAGATGCAGCAGCAGCTAAGGCTTTGAAGGACTATTCTCAGCCGAAACTCAATGACATTCAGTCTAGCATTGTTAGGCCAGCTATTGCAGCGAACAACTTTGAGATCAAGCCGGGCACAATTCAGATGGTGCAGAATTCAGTCCAGTTTGGGGGAGCTTCTACGGAGGATCCTAACATGCATGTTCGGGACTTTATCGAAATCTGCGACACTTTCAAGTGTAATGGTGTGACGGATGATGCTATTAGGTTGAGGCTTTTCCCATTCTCTCTTAGGGATAAGGCTAAGAGCTGGCTACACTCTTTGCCACCTGGTTCCATTACTACATGGGAAGATCTTGCTCAGAAGTTCCTTACTAAATTCTTCCCTATGGCGAAAACTGCAGCAATAAGGAACCAGTTGACTCAATTTCAACAGCAATCTGGTGAGTCATTATGTGAGGCTTGGGAACGCTACAAGGAGATGCTAAGGAAGTGTCCTCATCATGGCATGCCTGATTGGATGGTTATTAATGGATTCTACAATGGGTTGGGAGCACAGTCTAGACCTTTACTAGATGCAGCATCAGGTGGAGCTCTTTGGGCGAAGAGTTATGATGAAGCTTATGATCTTATAGAGATGATGGCTGCCAATGAATATCAGAATCCAACCCAGAGGCTTTCTCAAGGCAAGGTAGCAGGAGTTTTGGAAGTAGATACAGCTTCAATGATTACGGCTCAGTTGAAGGCTCTTGCTATGAAAGTGGATTCTCTTGCTAATTATGGAGTTCAGCAGGTGGCTAGTGTTTGTGAGTTATGTGCGGGCGCACATGAGACGAATCAGTGTGCTATCTCTTCTGAATCAGCACAGTTCGTGAGTAATTTCAAGAGACCTGCTGCACCGGTTCCAGCCACTTATCATCCTAATAATAGGAATCATCCTAACTTCAGCTGGAGCAACAATCAGAATACTCAACAATCTTATCAGCAAGCGAAGCCGTACAATCAAGGCTATCAACAACCTTATAGGGCACCATATCAACCTCCGGGATTTCAACAGCAACAACCTCAGACTCATGTGGGGCAATCATCTAATGATAAATCTGATGAGATGTGGATAGCATTAAAGAACCTACAAGCTGGTCAGAAGCTCTTGGAAACTCAGATAGGACAGATTGCAAGTGCTTTAGGAAGTAGGCCACAAGGAACTCTTCCTAGTGATACGGAAGCAAATCCAGGTAGGAGGGATTTCAAGGAGCAGGTGAAGGCCGTAACTTTGAGATCGGGAAAGGTTACATCAGATCCTAAAGCAACTGCTAAAGAAGATGAAGAAGTGCAGAATCAGCAAGTGGAAAAATCTGCAATGCCTGAATTTGAAAAATCTGACTTAGTAGTTGATGAGCTAGATGGTGACAAAGAGAAGAGCAAGGAACCTGTTCAAGCTTCAGTGGATCAGTCTACTCAGATCTATCCTCCTCCTCCATATCCTAGAAGACTCCAGAAGCAGAATTTGGATAAAAAGTTTGCTAAGTTCCTCGAGGTGTTCAAGAAGTTGCATATTAACATTCCTTTTGTGGAAGCTCTTGAACAGATGCCAAGCTATGCCAAGTTCATGAAGGGAATTCTCTCTCGTAAGTTGAAGCTTGATGCATTAGAGACCGTTGCCTTAACTGAAGAGTGTAGTGCCGTTCTGCAACAGAAGTTGCCTCCAAAGCTAAAGGATCCGGGTAGTTTTACTATTCCATGCACTATTGGTAATCTATTCTTTGAGAAGTGCTTGTGTGACTTGGGAGCTAGCATCAATCTCATGCCCTTGTCAGTTTTCTTGCAACTTGGTCTACCGGATCCAAAGCCAACCAACATCTCGTTACAGTTGGCCGATCGTTCAATTACTTATCCTAGAGGCATAGTGGAGGATGTCTTGGTGAAAGTTGATAAACTCATCTTCCCTGCTGATTTTGTTATCTTGGATTTCGAGGAAGATAAGAAGATTCCCATAATCTTGGGAAGGCCATTCTTAGCTACGGGTAGTACTTTGATCGATGTGCAGAAAGGAGAGCTCACCATGAGGGTACAAAATCAGAATGTCACCTTTAATGTGTTCAATGCTATGAAGCTTCCATCTGATGAAGAAGAATGTTTCAATGTTGATTTGGTTGATTCCGTGGTAGCCAAGGATCTTGATCATTTGTTGCTAACAGATTCTTTGGAAAAAGCATTGAGTGGGAACTCTGAGGTGAAAGATGAAGATGAAGTGATGCAAATTCAGATGTTGAATGCCAATATGTGGAATAGAAAATTTGACATGCCTTTCGAGTCGCTTGGTTTAAAGGAGCTGGAAAAGTCACAAGTCCGACTTAAACCATCTATTGAGGAAGCTCCTACTCTTGAACTCAAACCTTTGCCGAATCACTTGAGGTATGCTTTTCTTGGTGATACCTCTACGCTACCTGTTATTATTTCTTCTAATCTGTCAGATATCGAGGAAGAAAAGCTCTTGCGTATTTTGAGGGAGTTCAAGTCAGCAATTGGTTGGACTATAGCAGATATCAAGGGAATCAGCCCTTCTTATTGCATGCATAAAATTCTGCTAGAGGAAGGAGCTAAGCCTACTGTTGAACATCAGCGATGACTTAATCCTATTATGAAAGAGGTGGTGAAGAAGGAAATTCTAAAGTGGTTAGATGCTGGTATTATCTATCCTATCTCAGACAGTTCTTGGGTGAGTCCGGTTCAATGTGTGCCAAAGAAAGGAGGCATGACAGTTGTTGCTAATGAGAAGAATGAGCTCATCCCTACTCGGACAGTCACAGGGTGGAGAGTTTGCATGGACTATCGGAAGCTCAACAAAGCTACGAGAAAAGACCACTTTCCTCTTCCATTCATTGATCAGATGTTAGACAGGTTGGCTGGACACGAGTATTATTGTTTGCTTGATGGCTATTCTGGTTATAATCAGATTTGCATTGCTCCGGAAGATCAAGAGAAGACCACATTCACATGTCCTTTTGGCACTTTTGCTTTTCGTCGAGTTTCTTTTGGACTTTGTGGTGCTCCAGCCACTTTTCAAAGGTGTATGATGGCTATTTTCTCAGATATGATTGGAATTAATGTGGAGGTTTTCATGGATGACTTCTCGGTTTTTGGTACTTCATATGACGAGTGCTTGCATAATCTTGGCTTGGTATTGAAACGTTGTGTGGAGACTAATTTGGTTCTTAATTGGGAGAAGTGTCACTTTATGGTGCAAGAAGGAATTATTCTTGGGCACAAGGTATCTAGCAAGGGGCTTGAAGTGGATAGGGCCAAGGTGGAGACAATCGAAAATCTTCCTCCACCTATCTCTGTTAAAGGAATTCGCAGTTTTCTTGGTCATGCGGGATTCTATCGGCGATTCATTCAAGACTTCTCAAAAATCTCTAAACCTTTGTGCAACCTATTAGAGAAGGATGTTCCTTTCAAGTTTGATGATGAGTGCCTTGCGGCTTTTGAGCTCTTGAAGAAGAAGCTGACCACTACACCTGTTATTACTGCACCCAATTGGGAGGAACCGTTTGAGCTAATGTGTGATGCTAGTGATTATGCTGTTGGAGCTGTGCTTGGGCAAAGGAAGGATAAAATTTTTCATGTGGTTTACTATTCTAGTAAAACCCTCAATGATGCACAGCTTAACTACACCACTACGGAGAAGGAGTTGCTAGCAGTTGTTTATGCTTTTGAGAAATTCAGATCTTACTTGCTTGGTACGAAGGTGATTGTGTACACGGATCATGCTGCTATTCGATATCTCATGTCGAAGAAGGATTCTAAGCCTAGATTGATTCGTTGGGTACTTCTTTTGCAAGAATTTGATGTGGAGATCAAGGATAGAAAGGGCACAGAAAATCAAGTAGCTGATCATCTTTCACGGTTGGAGGACCAAGGTAAGGATTCACATGCTAAATCTCTTATTAATGAATCTTTTCCAGATGAGCAACTTTTTGGGGTGCAAGGTGAAGAGCCATGGTTTGCAGATTATGTGAACTATCTTGTTAGTAATGCCATCCCTCCGGAATTCTCGTATGCTCAAAGGAAGAAGTTCTTACATGATGTGAAGTGGTACCGTTGGGACGAGCCATTCTTGTTCAAGCTTGGTGTGGATCAGATTTTGAGGAGGTGCATTCCTTATAGTGAGACGGAAATTATTTTGCATGATTGTCATTCTACCACATATGGAGGCCATTATGGTGGTGATAAAACAGCTCAGAAAGTACTTCAAGCGGGATTCTATTGGCCGACTCTGTTTAAAGATTCTCATAGGTTCGTCATGAGTTGTGATCGATGTCAAAGGGTTGGTAATATCTCTAGGAGGAATGAGATGCCTCTGAATACTATTCTTGAAGTTGAGATCTTTGATGTGTGGGGAATTGATTTCATGGGGCCGTTTGTTTCTTCTTGCAACAATCAGTACATCTTGCTAGCTGTGGATTACGTGTCTAAATGGGTTGAGGTGAAAGCCTTACCAACCAATGATGCTAAGGTAGTGCTGAATTTTCTTCACAAGCAGATTTTCACACATTTTGGAACTCCACGAGCTATAATCAGTGATGAGGGGACACACTTCTGTAATCGTCAATTTACTGCATTGATGGCAAAGTATAATGTGACGCATCGTGTTGCCACTGCTTATCATCCTCAAACTAATGGTCAAGCGGAGGTTTCGAATCGTGAAATCAAAAGAATTCTTGAGAAAGTGGTGAATCCATCTCGTAAGGATTGGTCATTGAAGTTAGATGAAGCTGTGTGGGCGTACAGAACTGCTTACAAGACACCCCTAGGTATGTCTCCTTATCAGTTGGTGTTTGGTAAGGCATGTCATTTGCCTGCTGAGCTAGAGCACAAAGCCTATTGGGCGTTGAAGAAATTGAATTTGGATATTTCGGCTGCGGGTGAGAAACGTCTACTTCAGTTAAATGCGCTTGAAGAATTTCGTGAACAGGCTTATGAGAATGCGAAAATGTACAAGGAGAAGGTTAAGAGGTGGCATGATAAGAAGTTGGTGCATAAGTCATTTGTGTCGGGTCAACAAGTGTTGCTTTATAATTCTCGTCTCAAACTTTTTCCGGGTAAGCTCAAATCAAAGTGGTCAGGTCCGTTTACAGTCAAGGAAGTATTTCCTAGTGGAGCAGTGGAGATATTTAGAGGTTCTATTGATGATTCTTTCAAGGTGAATGGACATAGACTTAAGCCTTATTTTGGTGGTATGGTAAACCGTGAGAAGGTTGCCGTTGTTTTATCTCGTTCGTGATTTTTCGGAAGAATGTCAAGCTAATGACATTAAACGAGCGCTTCGTGGGAGGCAACCCATGCATTAGTATAGGAAAAAAAGAAAAAAAAAATTTGAGTGTTGTGTGAAAAAAAAAAAAAATCGAATTTTTGGGCAAATTGCGGGGCTGTAACGCAGCTAGCCCCTGCGTTTCTGGAAGGAAGGCAATTTGCGGCGCTGTAACGCAACTTGCAGTTGCGTTTCTGGAAGGGAAGCAACTTGCGGCCATGTAGCGCAAGTAGCGCATGCGTGTCTGGAAGCAGGGCAGGTTGCCCCTCACTCATGCAACTCGCGCGTGGGTCAGAATTTTCAGAATAGTTCCCAGCCTTGTACGCTTCTGTCCAGGTTTGTTGTGTGCATATAATAAATAAATTCATCTCCCCAAAATCTTTTTATATCCCCATCTCTTCCCTAAATCTTTTCCTATTTTAATTCCAAAACCCCTCATCTCTCCTAAAAAAATTTCAAATTCCTATTTCTTTTCTAAATCTTTTTCTTTTATTCATTAAATATTTTTTCTATCCTATATCAAATTCCAAATTCCACCCAAATTTTTTCCTTTTCACATTAAAATTCTTATATTCATCCTATCACTCCATGGCCTATATATACCCATACATACACACCCAATTCATTATCTTCCTCCTCTACATCTCTTTAAAATTCAAGTTTGGGGGAAAATTATTACAAGTTCACCTCTTTGATTCGTAGTGGGAATTCTTTTCTCTATTTTATTTTATTACGAATTTGTGTTCTTGTAAATTGGGGTTTTTGTATTATTCTTGTTACGTGGGTATTTTTGGTGTGATTTGATTTGGTGGTTTTTGGTGGGATATTTCTTGGTGGTTGGTGGTGGTGCTATTGTTGAGTGGGGTTTTGATTATTATGGCGCCTAAGCGAATGAGGGGTGGTGCTATTAGGGTGGAGAGATTTTCTTCTCCGGATGCGGAGGTTGAGTATAATCGGTTGTTGTCAAAGTCGGGGGCGAAAGAAAGGGGGTTTTACCAACTCGTCATTATGGGTTGGTTGATGTTATTTGTGAGTTACGTTGGGGAGAGATTTGTAAGGCACCTGCTCCAGTTCCGGTGAATGTTGTTAGGGAGTTTTATGCTAATGCTAAGGGTGAGCCGGATGAGGTGTGTGTGGTTCGAGGTAAACAGGTGGGGTACAGTGTTGATGCTATTCGTGCAATTTTGGGACAACCACCGAAGCTTGTGGGGGATGAAGATTGGGCAAGGAAGACTAGTAAGGATGTGGATTTGGAGGCAATTGTTCATGAGTTATGTGTTCCTGGTACGGTTTGGAAGTATAAAGTGGGAACCAATGCGCCGGTTAATTTTCTGTCTTCTGCTATGAATAAATTTGCACGTGCATGGTATGCATTCCTTTGTGCGAATATTATGCCTACTTCTCATATAGGTGAGGTCACAGTTGATAGATTGATTCTTCTTTGGGGCATTCTAAATGGGAAGTACATTGATGTAGCCTATATTGTTCATCAGAATATTCTACGGTTTTTAAAGTCTCATGCGCTATCATCGATGCCCCATGCTTCTGTTATAGCTGGTTTATATAAGGAAAGTGGTGTTATCTGGGGTGCGGATGAGGAGTTGCAGTCACCTTTGCCTTCCATTACTGATGTGTCTATTGATCGAATGCCTGACTGGCAAAGGTGGGGTTTCACATCCGAGGGGGTTTGGTTATATTATTGATGATGATGGTGCTAGTGGTAATGGAGCGGGCGCTCAGCCACAGGGTTCGGAAGTACCAAGAGTTTTGGAGGCTCACTTTAGGCGTTTGTATAGGCGGATGGATGCTATACATGCTTGTAACAGGGAGTATGCTCAAGATATGGCTACAGCTTTGAGAGATGCAGGTATTCAGGCGAGGTGGCCAGTCTATGGAGCTCGTACGCAATATCCACCGCCAGATTCTGATTCCTCCGAAGAGGAGGACAAGTAGGTATGTTTTCTGCTATCCCTTGTATTTACTTCCATTCAATGCGGACATTGAATATGTTAAGTTTGGGGGTGGTTTGAGGGATTAGTAGTTGTATATATATTGTTGTATTTTGTGTTCATATAGGATATCATGTTTGCATAGTAGTGATAGTTCATGCATGATTGTTATGTTCGTATTATCTACGTGTGTTCATATAGGACATTTTGTTTTATTTTCATATACCATGTGAGTTTTCATTTAGTTGCATTTTCATGCCATGCATATTTCATGATCCCTTAGGACGAGCTGATTCTGATTGATAGGTGGATGTTGATTTGGGTGTGATGATGATGAGTAGAGGGCTGATTTATAGTTTCTATGAAATTGACTTGTATGTTACGGGAACAAAATTTATTACACAGTCTCATTGGGGTGCTTTTGGGCTAGGTTAGGGTCATGCCTGTGGGATGTTTTGAGATTTAATCACTTGTTTATATTTAGAATTTTCGTTATTCCCTTTATAGCGTAGGAACATTAAAGTCTAAGTTTGGGGGAAACCAGGAATTTTCATGCTAGTTGTTCATAATTGTTAATAATGGCTAGGCGTCAAATGGCTAGTAGCCGGCTCATATTTATATGAGTAGTCTAGGGTTGGAAATGAGAAAGGCTCATTCCAGATTGCAGAGAAAAAAAAAATAAAAAAAAAGAGAGAAAAAAAAAGAGTCAATAAGTTATTTGTTCATATGCAAAATTAACCAGAGTGAGCTCTTTAATACTCGAGTAATTAAGTCTGAGGGGACTTAGTCCTAGTAACCTAAAGCCCTTGTGGTTTGGGATTGCTGACCTAACACTCGCTACATGGGTATTATTGTATAAGCCTTTTGGGGTCTCATTCATTGCACGGTTAAATAAGCATGCGTATTGTATATTCTATTATGTCTCATAGTAATAAAGCATGAGTTTCTGTCTACCTTGGATAAGGGTGGAGGTGTTCCTAGGTTATGGAGTGTCTACAGTCTATTATGATTATAAACCTGTGATTGTCTTGACGGAAAGCATGTATGATTTTTGACCTAGTTTTGGGAGTATTTCTGATGAGCATCGCACACACGCACGTTTCTGTTCATGTATTTGTTAGTATACAGGGATTTAGTCGAGCTCTGCTTGGATTTGTTACATTCTTTGAGATATTTGCTTGTTAGTTGGTTTTGGTGAGTTTGAAGGGGATCTTGCATTTTCATAGTAGTTGCATTCATGCATTGCATTGCATTAGGTTAAATGGATTTTGTGGGTACATTCGCTATAGGCCCTCACGAGACCTTACTCGTCCACTAGGGCTGCCTAGGGGTTTAAAGGGCTTGTTGCATATGCCAAATGCAACCGTGATCACCTACGGAAGTGGTACTAGTTAGTTAGTTGTAATTGTTAATGCTTGAGGACAAGCATCGGTTTAAGTTTGGGGGTGTGATAAGTGGATTTTATATCCACTTGGAACATTCTAAATCGGCTTAAATTGATGGTCTTGGACTCAAGTTTCTTGTAGTTTTGATGTGTTTTGCTTAGTTGTGCAGGTTTAAGAGAATGTTGATTAAGGTGGATGCTTCTATAATTTTTTGGGAATTAATTGATTAAAATTCGGATTTTCTGGGAAGGCTGCGCAGCTTACACTGTTTTGGCCATATCTGGAGTTCTGTAAGTCTGTTTTCAGCGATCTTACTGCCCACGCGAAGCTTGAGAGATTTTCTACAACCTGGGATAGGAATCACGTGCAAGTAAAGTGATGAATTAAATCGCGCGTGCAATCTTTGTGAAGCATGGCTGGGAAATTCCTGTTTTGCCCTTTTCAAGTTCTAATTATATTCCGGGCAGGTTTTAGCACCTTAATTAAATTCTAATTGTAATAGAAGATTAATTATTTGCTGGGCAAGAAATCTAGAGCCTATAAAAACACATCTAAGCATTGTAATAGATATACAGATTATCATCGCATTATTATTGTAACCAGCTGAGATCTGCAAGAGAGAAAAGGAGAGAAGGGTTCAACGCTCGTGACAAGCAAGGATCTAGATCTACTTCATCTTTTGTATACGTTGG
This sequence comes from Kitagawia praeruptora, assembly GCA_037693485.1. Classification (NCBI taxonomy): domain Eukaryota; kingdom Viridiplantae; phylum Streptophyta; class Magnoliopsida; order Apiales; family Apiaceae; genus Kitagawia; species Kitagawia praeruptora. Next base: position 22,061,233 of record CM075350.1, on the reverse strand, counting down.
ATTATAGATTTGTTTTCTCAACTCTTATTTTTATAAAATTATTACGTCTTTCTTCCATATCTTGTTTTATATCATGTTTTCATCAATTCCCATGACGATGAACGGTTCAATTATGGGCTAATCGTTGTCGTGGGATCCTAGTGGATTTATCTATGTAGCTTATTAGTTTGCATGCCTTAAAGATTTATGTGTGGTGAATTCTTGATATCCTTGTATGGTTGTGCTTATTGAATTTAGGTGCGTCGCGAACATCTAATTTGTTAATCTCTTGCTAAACGAGAGTGGATCTTGAGATTAAGAACTTGCCATGCTAGCATAGGATAGGTTGATGTTAATCATCATGATCTGTGGCATGAATATAGATATTATGCTACCCTATGTGATCTAAGTGGATAACTTGTGCTTCAACCTCTATGTTTTCAAATTCTATAGAGATATGGGGTCTAAACATAATAGGTGCCTATTCATCTTCTATCTCTTTTGTGGATGTATGTGTAGATTGGTACTAGTATACCGAGAGGTAACTTTTACTCTTTTCGTGTTATCCGATCAGATATCAAGACCATTGCATGTTTTAATTAAAGGCTGCAACTCTAAGTGAAGTAGATGATGAAACTAGGATTCCATGTTTATTCTCATATAAGTAATTCGATTTTTATTCTCGTTAATTGTTTAATTCTTAGTTTATAATTTGCACTTAGTTTAATTTAGATAATAAATCTCAAATTTGTTATTTTTCTTAGCAGTGAATTAAAACCATACATTGTTGCATAGGCATATTTACTGAATAGAACCATAACCAGATCTCTGTGGAACGAACTTTAATTGTATTACTTGTGACAACGTGCGCTTGCGTGATTTTGCATAACAAAAACCATCATGTGTTTTATAACCAGGCCATGCTTTTAACAACACAATAACGAAATGAAAACGTTGTAGGTTAAACACTTACACAATGCTTTTGCAAAACTAAAAACGTAGTGTCTTATACATTCAGACAACATGTAGTAACAAATAACATGTTATACTCTGCAAAACCATTGTTTGAAATAATTTCAAACAAGATTTATATACTAAGAAAGTGTTATCCTTCCTACTGTACAACAACATGCCATATAAGATAACATGTTGTACATCTAACCATAAAACAATTGGTTTTTGCTAAGAAACCATTGTCTGTAGTGACATACAACAACAGCCCTGATCAAGTAAAGGATTGTATCTTTTGCACTTCAACAATAGGCTTTCTTTTAAAAACCATTGTCTTTACTGCTTAAAACAACAATATATTCGTTAAAACGTGTTGCATTATTGGAGCTTTGACAATAGGTTTCCAAAGAAGTGTTGTTGTTTCTGGGTATTAGACAACTCTTTTCAGGTGGCTTTTACTTGTCTTTCAGCTCTCACACGACAGTTTGCTGTGTGTTGTCTGAGGTGTGTATCAGACGACTTTCCGATAGTCAACAGTTTTCGATGCCTTCAGACAACACGTTTTGCCTGTTGTCTGAAGCAAAAATCCTTGTAGTGTAAGAAAAGTATTTAGAGACGGGGGAATAACTTTTACTAATAAGCGAAATCCTTTGTAACGTACATTGCCACCAAATTTTTTGAAGTTGTATAATATGTTGTATTTTGTTGATTTTCTTAAAATAATCTTCAAATAAATAACAAATAAAATATCTTATTAATCAGTGTATATTAGTATATATGGTACTTCCACTATATTCCTATCTCCGATACTATTATTCTAATGTAGTTACAATTCTATTATTATGAATTACTAAGCTGCATAAATAACAAAATTTCCTTTTGCACTTTTAAAATTTATTAAGTAAATTTTATAATTAATTAAAATAGCCTTTATAAGAAAATAATAAATGAATTATCTACACCTGTTATCAGTACGCTCCTTAATATTTATTTCTTTAAATATCTCATCAAGATATATAAATCACATAAAATTATAATCCAAAATTACGAGAGGGCTGATTCTCAACACCAACATATTTCATATATTGTTTGCATAAATATTAAAGGGATGGTGCTTTTGTAATTTTTAAACATATAGAAATATTATCGTAAGTTCACAACCATTAAAATGACATTTTTTGCACTTGTGTTGTGGTTTAATTTATAGTAATAGATAGATTGTGTACCATATTGTGAAATCTAAAATATAATATTTTTAAAATAATATGAGTCACCATTATTTTTACTAAAAAATTAAAATAATAGTAAAAATAAGATAATGGAGAGGTCGGGTTTGTGTAAAAGGTTTATTAACTCAAAATAATAAAGTCCATGCAGCACAAAGGTTAGTAGGATAAATTGTGTAGAGCAGGTTCTAGGTACGATTCACCATAAAAATAAAATTTACTCATTTTTTCCATTTAAATAAGAGAGTAAAATTTCATGTAATTTATAACTTGTAAGGATATAACTGTAATTTCATAGAGGATTTATTGGCTCAAAATCCCCTTGTTCTCTTATTATATGTAGAAAGAATGGATGGATGTGTACCATATTGTGAAATCTAAAATATAATATTTTTAAAATAATAGTAAAAAATAAGATAATGGAGAGGTCTTATGTAAAAGATTTTTAACTCAAAACAAAAAAGTTCATGTAGCACAGTGATTGGTAGGATAACTTGTGTAGAGGAGGTTCTAGGTTCGATTTACCACAAAAACTCTTTTTTTTTCCATTTAAATAAAAGAGTGGCATTTCATGTAATTTTATAAATTGTAAGGGCATAACTGTAATTTCACAGGGGGTTTATTGGCTCACAATTATCCCCTTGTTGCTCTATTATATATAGAATAAAAAGACATATCATCGATGTGAATAATACTCATCATACAATACTTTCCAGATAAAATTAGTACGCTCCTTAATATTTATTTCTTTAAATATCTCATCAAGATATATAAGTCACATAGAATTATAATCCGAAATTACGAGAGGGCTGATTCCCAACACCAACATATTTCATATATTGTTTGCATAAATATTAAAGGGATGGTGCTTTTGTAATTTTTAAACATATAGAAATATTATCGTAAGTTCACAACCATTAAAATGACACTTTTTGCACTTGTGTTGTAGTTTAATTTATAGTAATAGATAGATTGTGTACCATATTGTGAAACCTAAAATATAATATTTTTAAAATAATATGAATCACCATTATTTTTACTAAAAAATTAAAATAATAGTAAAAATAAGATAATGGAGAGGTCGGGTTTGTGTAAAAGGTTTATCAACTCAAAATAATAAAGTCCATGCAGCACAAAGGTTAGTAGGATAAATTGTGTAGAGGAGGTTCTAGGTACGATTCACCATAAAAATAAAATTTACTAATTTTTTCCATTTAAATAAGTGAGTGAAATTTCATGTAATTTTATAACTTGTAAGGGTATAACTGTAATTTCATAGAGGATTTATTGGCTCAAAAACCCCCTAAAAATTCCCTTGTTCTCTTATTATATGTAGAAATAATGGATGGATGTGTACCATATTGTGAAAGCTAAAATATAATATTTTTAAAATAATAGTAAAAAATAAGATAATGGAGAGGTCGGGTTTATGTAAAAGAATTTTTAACTCGAAACAAAAAAGTTCATGTAGCACAGTGGTTGGTAGGATAATTTGTGTAGAGGAGGTTCTAGGTTCGATTCACCACAAAAACTCATTTTTTTTCCATTTAAATAAAAGAGTGGCATTTCATGTAATTTTATAAATTGTAAAGGCATAACTGTAATTTCACATGGAGTTTATTGGCTCACAATTATCCCTTGTTGCTCTATCATATATAGAAAGAGATTAATAAAATTTAAGTCATTATCCAATAAGCATAAATCTGGACTCAGCTGGCTCCCTAACTCTCCATGTTCATCACTAAAATACGTCGATTTACATGTTCTTGGAAAATGTACATAATTTTCAAATTTATATATGTTGTATTTATAAAATATATATAATTTTAAGTAAATTTTATAATATAAGGATGATATGATAAATTTAAATTCGATAATTAATAACTTTTATAAATTAATAGAAATCGTCGGATATTAATTTAGAGAGGTTTTAGTGTAAGATGAAAACAATGTTAAGAGTCCCGAGTGTTGTACAAGTAGCTACCTAAATTTCTCCGTCAGATACATTTGTAGATTAGGATTACATTAAATATATCTTTAATTGTAGATATGATACTCATAGGATACTCCTTGCGAAATCTGAATTTCAATCTTTAAAAATTAATGCTATCTTCTAGACTCTTCTTTTTTTCCTTTAAATTAGATTCATTCTAAATTTATTTCTCACTCGAGCATGTTTGCTTTAATATTTACAGAGATAGAGGGTTGTTAATGAAGAAGCTTACAGGGATAATTATTGGAGGGAGTTAGAGGTCAGCACATCTAGAATCAACACATGGTATTCGGGTTTGGATCATTAAATTATAGTGATCATTTATTGAGACCCGAAACTGAGAATTCCCTCTTTTTTATGAGATATGGTGGGGCAACCAATCCATTCAAGAGGAGAAGGAGAAGTCAGGTATAACCAATCAATTTGACTTTGTACTTCTTTTTTATGATTTATGTTTGAGATATGTTGTTTTCATGTATATGTGCTGTTTTAATTCAAAACATATAGCATGTGAATTAAGAAAGGTAAAAAAAATCACCATTGACAAAGTTAAACCAGTGCCATATGTGACAAGACAAAATGAGGAAGAACAAAAATATTTAGAATAGCACTAAAACTTGGTTAAATACATCTTAACCTCATTAATTAAGTTAAAAAAAATGTTTGTCTATTTTTTAATGTTGTTTTAATCTTAAGGAGTTAAGATATGGAAAAATGTTTCACGGCGTTTTTTGTCATGATAAGCAAATCCAAAGACAACATATAATAAGATGAAGCATTAGGTAAACGTAATGAATATAAAATCCCCTTAAATGTAAAAATAAAATGCACCCCCTTGTACAATTTGTGCAAGAACTTCTTCTCCGCTTGCACTTTTTTCCGAGCTTTCATACATCCTGAAGTGATCAAGAATTTCGGAATTTAAAACATCAAAATGAGAAAATAATCTAGTTTAACAAGAGTTAATTGTAAACTTCTCAATTTATTTCAGAATATATATACCTTCTCTAACGTAGAATTTCTCTTAACATCAGTATTGCTTGGCCCAACAAGCGGTATTGATTTTGTCCGGCCAAACTGGATTGTTGGAACCTTCCAAAGGGAAAGTGATGAATCCCCAATTGTATGGAGAATCTAAGTCAACAATTGGGGATTCACCACTCTCCCTTTCGAATGCTCCAACAATCTAGTTTGGCATAACTGAACCAATATCTCTTGTTAGGACAAGAAAAGCTGATGTTCGGAGGAATGTCATGTCGGAGAAGGTATAAATACATAGGATAATTGAGAATTTTTTACTTATCTATTGTTTAAATAGTTTTTTTTTCATTTAGTGGTGTTGTAAATTTTGAAAGTTCCGATATTTTCAGTGATTCCCATTATGTTTGAAATACTGTAGGGGATGTTATTAATTCAGATCTATCTCAAAGGAGATGTTTTAATTCGATGGAATCTAGTGCGGAAAATTCTCAAAGGATATGGTTACCATTTATAGAGATCAGGTGTGAGTACGTGAAGGCCTCCAAAAAGGTTACTCACTGAATTTTAAGCCTATCAATTCCTATGCTCAATGATCAAGAATTCCCGATGTGATTAATGATGAAGGCTCAAGGCTTCATAATCCATTGGGAACTAACATATATATTTTTCTGATCACGAGAATGAATTATCAAGCATAGTAGCTTGTGCTATAGCCTTATTGAGGGATACACCAGTTTGGTAGATCTTAATGAAGATTCAACCAGAGATAATGGTATGGATGCTAAATCATACGAGAGATCGCATTGTGTTTCCTGACCCTCTTCCTTGACTATTACTTATTGATCATCATTTGGTTCCCTTACTTCAGATGACCTTAATCCATCAACTGATTTGCTTCAGATGACTCGAGCTAATCGAGTACTAAAAGACTATATCTATCAATTTCCTTAATTTACTTTTATGATATGCACCCAAAGGTTTCTATGGGATTGAGCAGATCAATTGGGAAAGACAAATATTATGTAGTATCTCTATATGCCACCAAATTTTGAAATTTACGGAGGTCGTATTGTTCATACGAAGTTGATTATATTGCATAACACCACCTTCGCAGGTCCCGAAATTTGGTGGCATACAGAGATACTACAGAATATTTACCCTTCCCAATTGATCTGTTCAATCCCATGGAAATCTTTGGGTGCATATCATGAAAGTAAATTAAGGAATTTGACAGATAGAGTCCTTTAGTACTCAATAATCTTGAGTCATTGGAAGCAACATTAGTTGATGAATATAGGTCATTTGAAGTAAGGGAATCAATTGATGACCAATAATTAAGAGTTAAGGAAGAGGGTCAAGAAACACTAAGTGATCTCTCATATGATTTAGCATCCACTCAATTATCTCTGGTTGAATCTTCATTAAGATCTACCAAAACTTGTATATCAATCAACAAGGTAAGAGCACAATCTACTGTGCTTGATAATTCATCCTCGTGATCAGAAACAATATATTTGTCAGTTCTCATTGGAATATGAAGCTTTGAGTCTTCATCATTAATCATATTAGGAATTCTTGATCCTTGAGCATAGGAATTGATAGGCTTAAAATTCAGTGAGTAACCTTTCTAAAGGTCCTTCATGTACTCACACCTACTTTCAGTAGATGGTGACCAGTTTCATTCAGAATCTTACGCACTAGATACCATCAAAATAGACCATTTCCTTTAAGATAGATCTGAAAATATAGATATACCTGAAAAATATTATAACATGGATACTTTCTTTTCATAACCGACCGCTCGTTTAGTCGGTTATGTGTGTTAAACCCGACCAATTGACACAATCGACCAGCCTTTATGGTTGATTTTATTTGTTAAACCGACCAATTGCCATTATAACCGACCAAATTGGACGGTCGATTTTAAACTGTTTTCTTGTAGTGACTATGACCAAGTTGATTATATCTATTGAACTTATAGGGACCACTCCACATTATTTATTATCATATTAAAGTAATTTATTCTATATATTACAATTTGTTATTTTTAAAATACAACCAATCATTATAACCAGCTCCACTAAAGTACATCACTTTACAGGTTTAACAAAATTTACATAATTTTTATTTTACATTATTTTAACCAACACCTTTCAACATATTCTAAAAGGTCAATATTTGCTGATATCATTTGGCAACAACCGTTATAGATTTATAGCCTGTGATTTTGAATTTCTTATTTCGAATGGGATGGCTATTCTGTTCTGCATTAAATACATAGAATCAATAAAGTCATAATCAAGTTATTCAAGTTAACCAGGTCATTTGATGCTACCAAACCTTTTTTCCGCAATGATCGTTTGTCAAGTGAAATGATGATAACATATCATTCAACAAAAAAAAAGTGAAATGGTGAAATCCACTAGTACTACATGCTCGTTTGGGGAATTACATCGTCAAATGACTGTCCTTTGTGAAATGTCCCACAATGCATATATTTGTTTTGTTAAATCGTTTACCTAAACTTCTAGCTCATTTACTTACTAAAAAAATACTCTTATTTATACTCGAATTTACAGTAAATTTCAAATATTTATTCCTCGGTAACATTTGTATTGGAAAACAAGAACATTCTTATTTTGATCGTATAATATTATTTTTTACAGATTTAAAACATAATTTTTTTCTAAGAATTAAATCAGAGGATCATTTGGAAATGCGTAGTCTATACAAAATTTAGAAACTTTCAATAAAACAATAAATCTTTCTTATCATATATATTTAATCAAATATTTAGTTTAGACCACTTAAATTTAGGATTAATTGTAGACCAGGTGGTTCTTATATATGTACTACAGTATGCAAGTTGCGTAGATAATATGTGCAATACACACATTGTAGTACACTATAATACATATATGTAAGTACCTGGTCTACAATATATTAGTCCTAACTAAAAGGTGATACATACACATACATAATTTTGTGATAATAATAATATCAATGAACTCGTGATATAATTTTATTAATTTAAAAAAGTAAAATACGATATGAATAAAAAAAATTGTGTGTTATTAATTTCATGAAAAGTTATTAATGAAATATAAAATCATACCATTGTAATATGATATCACTTTATATTAAATAATAATAATAAAGTCATTAGTTTCTATCCCATAAATAAAACGAATTGAGTTTTAGTCGAATAAGAGTAACTCGAGATGGTCAATATGGGTTTAGTCCTTGCGATACCCATTATTTGTCAAGAGACCCAATCAATATTTTCTATCTGGCCCAAACAAAAACATACCCCCTTCATGCTAGGAGCATTCAAATTTTAGCCCTATATTCATACATTGGGGAACCCATTATTTGTTTTGCGCGCTTAAGTTTCACTCCCGACCAATATTTGCTTTCTGGCCCAAAAAAAACATCCAAATTGATCTTCATAGTAGGAGCATCCAAATTGATGAGAAGAATGTAAGAGTGCCAAGTGTCATTTGACTCGTTACCTAAATTTCTCTGTTAGATACATTTTTAGATTAGGATCACATTAAATATATTTTGTAGATATGATAGTCTTGTTGCAAAATCTAAATTTTAATCTTTAAAAATTAATGCTATCTTCTAGAATCTTCTTTATTATTTCTTTAAATTGGGCCCATTCTAATTTATTTTCTCACTCGAGCCTGTTTAATTTGCTCATATATTCAGAGATAGTGGGGTTGTAAGTGAGTGGGTGAGCTTATATAGGGTTCTAATTCTAGAGTGGAGGAACAAAGGAGGGAGTTAGAGGTCAACACATCCACAATCAACACATGGTCTTACCGTTTGGATCATTAAAATTTAGTGATCATCTAGGACTTGATGTGTCAAGAGAAAATTTAATTATAAGCTCTTAAAGATTCGATGAAGGGAAATAGGAATTTTAAGGGATGTCTTAAGGAGTCAGAACTTATGGAGCATATAAGCCATCAGACCAGATATAAGACCAGCTACTACTATACCCAATCAGACCAGATGCTGAAAATTGGCTTTTTTTTTATGGGACATGGGTGGTGCAAGTTTAGGGGTAATTGCAGATATAAGTCATCCATTCAATGGTAGAAGCCAGGTATAACTAATCAATTTAAATTAGTAATAATTTCGTATGGTTTATTTTTCATGTATATATGCTATTTGATTCAAAATATGTAGCAATGTGAATTAAGAAATGTAAAAAAACAACACCATTAATTGACAAAGTTAAACAAGTGCCATTGTGACCATACAAAATGAGGAAGAACAAGAGCATTTATAATACGACTATAACCTCGTTAAATACATTACTAAAACTTTATTATTAAGTGAGTTTAAAATAATGTTTTCAATTATTGATGTTGTTTTAAATCTTGCGGAGTTAAGATTTGTCAAATGTTTAATTCTTGTTATGAAAAATAAATCGAGAGATAACATACCATAAGATAAAGCTATAGGTAAACGTAATGAAAACATAATATCATCTTAGATGTGAAACTAATTAGAGGTACCAACATTGAGAAAATTACATGTCCAATTTGTGCAAGAACTTCTTCTCTCCTTGCACTTTTCGTTCAAGCTCTCACACCCCCAAAAAATGAACAAGATCAACTTCGAAATTTACAACACCAAAATTAGAAAACAAACTATTGTACAATAATAAATTGTAAACTTCTCATTTAATTTGATTATACATACCTTTTCCAACATGGCATTCTTCTGATTATCAACTTTGTTGGGCCCAACAAGTGATATTGGTTTTGTCCGGTCAAACTGGATTGTTGGAGTCTTCCATAGGGAGAGTGGTAAATCCCCAATTGTAGGGAGAATCTAAGTCTATAATTGGGGATTTACCACTCTCCCTATGGAAGGCAATCTAAGTCTACAATTGGGGATTTACCACTCTCCCTATGGAAGGCTCCAACAATCCAATTTGGCCGAACAGAATCAATCTCGTTTGGTGGGGCAAGCAAACCTGATATTTAGAGGAATTCCATGTTGGAGAAGGTACAAATATTCATGTTAATTAAGAAGTTTTCACACAAATATTGTTAAAATAGTTTGTTTTATAACAGTGGTGTTGTAAATTTTGAAAGTTCTTGATTACTTCTGGGGTGTATGAGAGCTTGGAAGAAAGTGCAAGCAGAGAAGAAGTTCTTGCACATATTGTACAATTAATTTTGGCAATAAGGGTGCATTTTATTTTTACATCTAAGTGGATATTATGTTTTCATTACGTTTACCTAAAGCTTTATCTTATGGTATGTTGTGTCAAGATTTACTTATCATTACAAGAAACATTATGTCATATCTAACAATGCAAGATTAAAATGATATTAGGAAATAGACAAACATTTATTTCGAACGAACTCAATGAGGTTATATAAGTGATATATTTTACGAGGTTATGCTACTCTGAAGGTTCTTGTTCTTCCTCATTTTATATTATCATATATGGAACTTGTTTAACTTTGTCAATGGTGATGTTTTTTTACCTTTCTTAATTCACATGATATATATGTGCACTACTTCATCAAGTTACCGTGCAGTTTGACCTAATTTCTGTGTTGGATCTTTATTAGTTAAATTACTAGATATATATATGTTGTTTTCAAGTATATATGCTGTTTTGATTTTACATTTTTGCTTCCAAGCTAACTAGTCTGTGTATATGATCTTGTTGGTTTCATATGTAAGTACAGTCTTGTATTTATCGGATCAATCAGTCATTAGTCTCACCTACAAGTTCAATCCGTGACCAATCTTTGATCTATCACATCAATAAGTTGAGTACATAAACAGTATTGCTTTAGGACAATATGCACCTTGTTGAATTGTTAGTCCATACTGCATTCATATCTTTGTATGGTAATGGCCTGAGGTAATACACTCCCGGTGCATTGATTTTTTCTCCAAAATGATTAGTTGTACCCGTACTTTGAGAATATATATTTTCCCTTGTCTTTGCATGCATGAGATATACTTATTCTCAAGGCACGTGACAAATAGAGCACAAGTTTACTGTCTATTTGGCTATAAGATCTTTTCTATGTTAGTCTTGAATCATTTTAAATTTTAAACAAGTCAATATAAGAATCTTATTTGATATTCATTTTAGTTTGTATGAGGTAATATTCAAGTAAGTTAAGAAAATGAGATCTAGTTAGTATCTGCTAAAAGTAGAGCTCTTTCCTGTAATATGTAATATATATTATGTGTATATCATAACTTGTTCACATTTCTCCTTTACAGATATAAGTGCATGATGTTTGGTTTATTGTACTTTTGTTATCTCCAGGAATGACCTTCTTCTCTTAACAGTTTCTTTTTATTTTGTTTGCTTGTCTTGTAGTACTATTTAACACCCGAAGGATGCAAGCATGGAAAAGCTTGTAGATATAATCACAGTAAAAAGAAAACTGAGAAGGCTTCAGGAATATTATTGCATAAGCCAAATTAGTTGCTTTATGCCAGACCAATTTTCATTCTGATGTTATCTCAATTTGAGTCACTTTGTTTTGTTTTTTCTCATTTATCGAAGGTTACCTTAGAAAACCATGAGGCCCCTACAACATCAGGATGAAACCCGTATACGCCTTCACCAGTTCCAGTAAGGCTCCAAAATCTTACAAGAAGTCCTCTCAGAAGCAACAACAACATCCTAAACCAAATAAGCAAAACTTCAAGTCTGGCCTTGGGTTTTCCCACCCCAAAACCTCCTCATATCCTCTTAAATGACAAAGGCCTGCCTTTAAGGCAATGTCTTGAAACATTAATTAATCGATGTCTTTTAAGATTTCTTAAACTACTTATAGAGATTAATTATTCCTTGCCTGGTTGCTAAGGGTGGCTGTGATGTGTCTATCAAGATCACCCATATACATATCTATTTACAAATAACTTTTAATTTTACCTTCTTTTTATTCTTGATGATTTAGGACACAGAGGTCTGTGCATTGTATAATTGCTATTGGGTGTGCAAGAGTGGAGCATGATGCAAGTTTGACCATCCTGTACCTTGATCCAGCCAGTTTCAGCTGCTGAATCAAAAGAACCTCAGCATCCCGATGCCCAGACAACCAGAGGCAGATCTAGGGGAGTCAGAGGGGTTCATGGCCCCCCTAAAATTGGAATATATACCATATAGTATGCATGCATTACACAATGTGTTTTTAGGTCAGCTGGCAAAAAGTATGTGTTTTCTTCCTGGAAGACCAGGGATCAGGACTTTCTGCATTAAAAAAAGTATCTAAACTCATCTTTTCAATTAAGAATCATGACGACATGTTTAAATAATGTAATGCCTGTTTTGGAAAGGTTTATGCATCATGCATAGGATGCATACATTGAGTCCCATCACAAGAACATAGAAGTATACACCTAAATAGATATGTCTGAGTTGAAATGATATCATGGAGGCAGTTTTGAGAACTAGTTATGTTAGGCCGAATACACAATATATAATCAAGCACTGTATGAGAGAATAACAAGAACACACGTTTTAGTACTTAAAAACTGTTTGGAATTATTAATTCCTCTCTCAGTGATGTAAAATATCACAGAGAGCTGCTTAGATTACAATGAATGATATTCGTTCACAATGATTACCCTTCTAGGGTTAACCTAACTGTATTTATAAAATATACAGCTTCGTACAATCGTTAATTGATTCTCCTATAATTAAGCTATACAATTTATATCAATTACGATTGCTACACGTCTTCTAAGTCAACTCAATCTCTTTGACAGCTATCCAATCTTCAAAGATATTGCTTCCATGTTTATCTTGAGTTAATCTTTAATCTCTGTTGACCTGCAGACGCTTCCGCTAGACAGAGTTTAACAAACTCTGTTGCGCTTCCGGTCAGCAGTGTTTGCGCTCCCATCTGTCAGCGTTTGCGCTTCCATCTGTCAGCGTATACTCAAACTCTGCTGCGATTGCTTTCATTAACAAGTTAAACTCTGTTTCCCTGTAACACTTAAACACTGATATTAAATCACATCAATTATATTTAACAATCTCCTCCAACTTGTTCATTAGTAAAAATGTACAAGTTCACAGTAATTGATGATGTCAAAACAATCTAATATAATCACAGTGTTTAACATTTAAGCAGAGTTTAATCTTGACTTAACAAAATCTACAGAAAATCAAAATTACTTACAAACTCTTTCTACCTAACCTCCTCAAGATCTGGTGTTGTTCTAAGGTAGTCAATGAGTAATCTTCTTTCTGCATTTTCCAGCTCTCTCTGCATAACTTGCTTGATTTCTCTCAACTGAGGATCATCATCTCCAGTCTGATAAATTGCATCTCTTAGAGAGTAGATTTTGTTCTTCCTCATATCATTTCCCAACTTGATGAAATATGCCTTTTTAGATTCTAAATTGAAATCCAGAACTGTTACACCAAGATCAGTCTTCAATCTAGCACTATTCTTCTGCATTTCAATCAGTTTTCCTTGATAATTTCTGTACTTAGGCACATACTCTTCAGCAGTCTTCGATCCAGTAAAACCTTTGGCTTTATGCATATATTCTCTTATGGAATTAGCAATGAGTGCTGTTCGTTGATTTCTGACCCTGAATATATACAAAACATACTGAAGTTCTTCAAATAGTTTGAGCTTGATAGCATTTTCATTCACCCTATATACTGTTCCATCTTCCATGAAGTACAACAAGAAGTGAATATCTAAACTCTTCTGATGAACTAGTTGAACTGACTCCAGTTTATCCAGATTCTCTTGAATAATACCAGAACCAGGAGAAATGAGTGATGAGGAATCTCTTGGACTGTTACTGATTCTTAAATCTCTTTTTGAACCCAAACCAGAAGTATTCTTGCCAGGAGGCTTTCCTGAACAAGCTATGCTATGTTGTAAACTACCAATCCCTTCTGTTTGTGCTGAAACTGGAATCTTTGGCCTAGAGAACCCAGGTAAGAGTTTGCTTTGTACTGGTAGAGATTCACTCACAACTTGTATAGCAACAGAGGTTGTGTCTCCCTGTTTGCCTTTGTCTTCTTCACCCATTATTCCTTTCAGCTTTAACTTAGCATCAAGAAAAGATTTTCTTATCAATTTTCCTTCTTCTTCTTCTTCTTCTTCTTGAATGCCAACTACATTTTCTTTGATCACAATTCCTTTTTCTACAGGCCTTGAATCTTTAATAGTTTTCTTTCCTTTCCCAGACTTCAATGCCTTCAAATGTTCTTCTTGTAAGAGCTTCTCTTTAGCATGAACATCTTCAAGTGTAGCACCATCAGCATTTTCTTCACGAAAAATCTTAGCAGCCAGCTCTTCATCTGTTTGTGGATTGTCAGAGAATAACAAATTCTTTTGTCTTGAAGTACTCTGAATATTTGTATTTGCTGTATTTGCTGCTGAACTTGACCTTGTTGATCTTGTAGACCTTCAAAATTTAGCATCAGACTTTCTTAACCTCTTCTCTGGATTTGTACCTTCATCATCCTGATGATCCCTCTTTGACAGAGTTTGAGATTGCTTGCACTTAGTTCTAGCAATTTTCTCCCCCTTTTTGACATCATCACCATCTGGAACCAGAATAGATGTTATTAACTCGAGAGAGTTGGCGATAGAGTCAACCTTTTCAGTTAGTAGAGTCTAATTTTGTTCAACTTTACTCAATCTCTCAGTGAGAGTCTCCTGTGCCTTAGAAAATTGTTGAAACAACTTTGACTTTTCTCTGTGAGATTTCTCCTCATAAGTAGCAACTTCAGTTCTGAGATCAAGAAGTGCTTTCTGATTCTCATCAAATCTGTGATTTAAAGCCTTAACCTAAATCACTGTTCCTTGTAGACAAGTTAGGATATCAGGATTTGAAATCTTCTGAGAGTTTTCCTTGAGAAAAGTAGCTGCTCTTCCAGTAGGAAAGATGCAGTCTGCTTTGTACCAATCTGCAGTTTGCTTTGCCAGATAATCATCGTCATTTTCTCGTACAGAAGGTCCAGCAAAGTCTGGTTTCTCCCCTGTTTTCTGTCCATCAGTTTGAACTTGATCATTGGCAGCTTCAGCACTCACTGATTCAGAAGAATCATTATCAGTTTCTTCATTGAATTCAGCAATAAATTCTTCTTGAACAACTTGATTTTTCTTGAGCAACTTGTTCTTGTTGAACCACTTGGTCTTCTTGAGTAATTTGTTCATGCTCTGAAGAGACAACTTTTGCAGGTTGATCAATTTCCTCACCATGATCAGAGACTTGATGTGCATCATAGATTAACTCTGTATGAGATGCAACCTCTGTGTCTTCTAGCACTACAGTAGGCTGATCTGCAACACCAGTATCAACAGAATTTGTTGCAGCCATGGGTGTTGGAGTAGGTACTTCAACTTCAAAAGAGAATGACATGAAATTTTCATCAAACTCCTTCATTGCAGGTAAATCAGTTCTGTCATCCTTTTCAGTCTGAACCTCAGCAAATACAGGTTCATCAATTCTGAATTCAGTTTCTGCTACAGTAGGTTCAGTGATAATCTCTGTCTCAACAGCAGGAATCTCTTTTGAGATATCCTCTGGAGCTTCAACAACTTGCTCTTCATCAGATTCTGCAAGTATCAACTTCCTCCTTTTGGCTTGAAACACTTCAACTACCTCTTCTTCTTCAGTAGATTTGTCATCAACTGATGGTGATGAAGGCCTATTTGCCCTTTTGATGATTCTTCTGGTATAAACAGCTCCAGTAGATGTCTGTTTAGCCTTGGAATGCCTTGTATTATGTGCAGTATGCTTTTGCCTTTTTGGTTTAGATTGTGGTTGAGGTTGAGTAGTAGTGACTCGAGGTTCAGAGATTGTTGAAGGTGATATGATTTCAGGTTGAGTGTGAGTGTGTAATGAATGTTGTGGTTCAGAGTTTAGAGGTGACTGATGAGAAAAGAGTGGTGGTAGAGTATCAGTGTTTGGAGGTGTTGGCTCAGGTTGATGTTCATCTGGTTGGTGTGGATCTTGAGGTTGGTTGAGAAAGTTCTGCAGAGCAAGTGGCAGAACAAGAGCAGGTAGGTTCTCTTTACCAGCATCCTTATTAGTCATATCAGAGAAAATTCTCTTATTGACTTTAAAAGGTTGAATCACATCAGCTTCATCAATATCTAACCCAGATACACAAGCAGTGAATAGTAGTTGACAAAATCTAGCAAAGTATACTATAGTAGACTCTGACAATTTATCACCTAAATTCAATAAGACATAACGACCAAAATCAAAATTACTACCATGGAGTAGAGAATACCCAATTTGCAGACTGTCGATAGGAATGGCATCCCAGTTGGTGACCTTCTTCTAGAATGTTCTTGTGATGCAGTCAAAGAAAAAATTCCATTCATTTCTGAGATTTGGCCATCTGACACTGCCTAGCTTTGCAAGAGAGTCCATGTAACCAATCTCTGTTAGCATTTCCGGCAGATTTTGTTCAGAAACAACAGCATATGAGGTGTGAGTATCGAAATCCATAGTCTCTCTGATAGTTTGTGGAGTAATTACAAACTCTTGTTCATCATGAGTGAAAATTATGGACGGAGTCCCATTCTCTCCTCCATCCACATACTTTGAGTTCTGCCAGAAAGTGGCAATCTGAGATGCAGATAGAATAGAGGGTTCAATCAAAGCTTGCCCAATCTCGGAGTCGCGGAGAAAGTTCTGCATAAGATGAAACGCTTCTGGTACTCGTTCATTGTGGAGTGGGGCTGCAAAGTTATTAGGAACAAATCGAAGACCAAGAGATGTAAAAGGTTTAGTCGCCATTAAATCAAGACAAGAGTAAGAAATGACAGTGAAATTGGTATGTTCAAAAGGTGTTTGTGAAAATGCCCAAGTGAATAACACGAAGTAACTGTGTGATTTAGTAAAGTGAATATGAGTGGATGTGTAGATAAGAGTAAAAATGAATCGTGATACATAAAAGTGATTAGAGTTGTAGTTAATAAAAAACAAACCCAATCGTTTGTGCATTAAAACACTCAACAGTTCCTTGATTAATGTGTGAGTGGGACACAATAATGGGTGAGTGGGACACGTGTCACACATTCAGCGGATCAATTAATCACGCGCAGTAAAATAACAATTATCACCGCTGTATTCTCTTTCCTATTACCAAGACACTTTAACACAATTACACTCATTAACAGTTGTCAAACACTCTATTTACTCCAAAATTTTCAAATTATCTCAATGAAAATTTACCTTAGAGTACTGAACACCATTCAACAGCATTTGTCAATTTTCCAACTTTATCACTAAAACCCTTTCAAAAATTGCACAGTTGTGAATATATGTGTGTGTGTGTGTAGCAGAGGTTACCAAATCAATTTTTAGAGCATCTAATATTTCATAAAATCCATTAAGTAAATCAATAAACACTGAATGCACAATCTCTCCTATTAAACACTGATTATTCGATGAAAGCTAAACTCTGTAGTAACTTAAATACAGAAATCTGAATACACCTATTCCCTTTGATGTCCATGATTATCCAAGTAAGCACACAGTCTTTATAGACAAAAAGATCAAGAGATAGATATCAAAGCATCATTTAGTGAGTAACATGCCAGGGATTTGATAAACTCACAAACTCTCAATGCACACAAGTGTTTAGGTGAAGTGTTTACACTCAAGTTCAATCAGTGAAAGCAGATGCTACCATATGCTTGATTGTCCACCAAATCTACACTACTTTGAGTACATATATGCACAAATCAAAAGGACTTTATTCAAGGTTGTAATTTGGTAAAATCAAACAGGTGAGAAGTGAGAAAATAATTGAATAAATGGCTAACTGAACAAGTTAATAAAGCAAAGTGTTCAGTTGCACTGTTAGTACATATTTGTACAAGATGATCAACATATTTTTTTATTTTTTTTTATGTATATATATCCACTAAATAAACTTTCCTTTGTAGAGAAACTCTCACCTGTTTGCTCTTCAATTTCCAAATGAATATAACTGCTCTTGATATAGCAGAATTTAAAAGAAGTAGTTATTATGGCTCAAAGGGGTTCACTAAGGGTGGATTTTATGAACAGTGTTTGGAGAAATATGGTAAATCCCAGTGCCTTTATCATTTTCATGCACACACATATCATGCAGTCTCAAAATGGTTTAAAACAAGTTCTAGAGCAACATACTCACTGATGAACATCACACAACAATAAAATTTGATTGATATAAAATGTATCAATCAATTGTTTGGCTCAAATTCTCACAGGGTGCAGACATGAATTGGTACTCACCAAAATAAACAATGACACATCTCAAGTTTTATAATTTTCACAAGTACAAACAAGGAATCATCAAGAACCATGTATTTGTCTTGGGAACAGAGTGTCACTGATCAGAGTTTAGAGTTCATCAATATCCGAAGTTATTTATGATAGGCAATGCACACAGTATTTATAGACTCAGAGTTTAGGACCAAATAAACTAAGAGATGCTATAAATATGAAACAGTATCATGTTGTGTTAACTTACTGCACAAGTTCTGATTAGATCACAGTGACTCAGAAAGAGTCATGATGTAATTACTGAGAATAATGCTTCATACATATTTCTTCATTGGTGTTTTCATCCAAACAATAATCAATTCAGAATTCATAGAGTTTATCAAACATATTAACAGTGTATGACATACAGACATGTTGACTGAGTTTAACAGTGTTTAAACAAAAACATGTTAACAGAGTATGCATACCAAAGTTTAATCAACAAAGTTCACATAGCACTTAACAATTCACATAAATATGAGCAACACATTACACAAGTAAAATTGTAAGTCTAACCAACATCTCTTAGTCAAAACCAGAGATCATTCCTAGTTCATTGACCAGTCTTGTAAATGTAGCTTCATTCAATGGTTTGGTGAAAACATCTGCAAGTTGCTGTTCAGTAGATACAAAGTGAAGCTCAATGTTACCTTCCTCTACATGCTCTCTGATAAAGTGATATCTTATGCTGATGTGCTTGGTCATTGAGTGTTGTACTGGATTACCTGTCATAGCAATAGCACTTTGATTATCACAAAAAATAGGTATTTTGCTATACCTCAATCCATAATCCAGCAGTTGATTCTTCATCCATAGAATCTGTGCACAACAGCTACCAGCAGCAATATACTCTGCTTCAGCTGTAGATGTGGATATTGATTTCTGTTTCTTGCTATACCAAGAAACAAGTCTGTCACCAAGAAATTGACAACTTCCACTGGTGCTTTTTCTGTCAATCTTACAGCCTGCAAAGTCTGCATCAGAGTAACCAAGTAGGTTGAAATCTGATTCTCTTGGATACCACAGCCCTAAAGTTATAGTGCCCTTGAGATACTTAAAAATCCTCTTTACAGCTGTTAGATGTGGTTCTCTTGGATCTGCCTGAAATCTTGCACACAGACATGTTGCATACATGATATCAGGTCTACTTGTTGTTAAATAGAGAAGAGAGCCAATCATTCCTCTGTAGCTTGTCATATCTACTAGTGACCCTGTATCTTTGTCCAATTTAGTTGAAGTTGTCATGGGAGTTGTTGCAGATGAGCAGTCAAACATGCCAAATTTTTTGAGAAAATTTCTGGTATATTTTGCTTGATTGATAAAGATACCATCATCTGTTTGCTTCACCTGTAAGCCTAGAAAATAACTAAGCTCTCCCATCATGCTCATTTGATACCTGGACTGCATGAGCTTGGCAAACTTCTTACAGAGTTTATCATTAGTAGATCCAAAAATAATGTCATCAACATATATTTGAACTAAAAGCAAGTCACATCTTGATTTGAAATAAAACAGAGTTTTATCAATTGTACCTCTGTTGAACCCACTTTCTAAGAGAAATTGAGCCAGAGTTTCATACCATGCTCTTGGTGCCTGCTTAAGTCCATAGAGTGCCTTGTCTAACCTGTAGACATGGTCGGGATATTTTGGATCTACAAAACCAGGTGGTTGTTCAACAAACACTTCTTCTTCAAGTTTTCCATTCAGAAAAGCACTTTTCACATCCATCTGAAAAACCTTGAATTTCTTGTGAGAAGCATAAGCAAGAAACATCCTTATTGCCTCCAACCTTGCAACTGGAGCAAAAGTTTCATCATAATCTATCCCCTCTTGCTGTGAATAGCCTTTTGCCACAAGTCTGGCTTTGTTTCTTGTAAAACCCCTTCACTATCAGTTTTGTTTCTGAACACCCACTTAGTACCAACAATAGATCTATTCTTGGGTCTTGGTACAAGTGTCCAAACTTCATTTCTCTCAAATTCATTTAACTCTTCTTGCATTGCTGTTATCCAGTCAGCATCTTTAAGAGCTTCTTCAACCTTCTTTGGCTCAGTTTGTGACAAGAATGCATGAAACAGACATTCATTTGTTGTTGCACTTCTTGTCCTAACTCTTGCATCTGGATCACCAATAATCAGATCAGGTGTGTGAGATTTGGTCTATTTCCTAGCTGAAGGCAAATGACTTCTCTCAGAGTTTGATCCTCCCCCTCGATCCATGTTCTCCTAAATTCCTTGGTGTCTTTCTTCATTCTCTGAGGCTCCCCCTGAATGTGACTGCTCAGAGTTTGAGTCGTCAAAGTTTGATTCAGATTTTTCAATTGAGTCACTATCAGATTTTGAGTTATCACTATGTTGTGATTCCTCATGCTCCCCCTCAACTGGTTCTTCTCTTGTTTCTGGCTGGAAAGTCTCTTCAGTATTTACCAGTAGAGGTTCAGAGTTTAGCTCCACAGAGTTTATCAAATCAGCCTCATCAGAGTTTACTTCATCAGAGAATAAATCTTCATTTTCAAAGTGCAGTTGATCATGTTCATTTACATCTTCAAGTCCAGTTATTTTCTTGTCATCAAATGACACATGAATTGATTCCATGATCACTTTGGTTCTCAGATTATAAACTCTGAATGCCTTTGTTGACAGTGGATAGCCAACAAAAATTCCTTCATCAGCTTTTAAATCAAATTTTGTCAACTGTTCAGGATGAGTTTTCAGCACAAAGCATTTGCACCCAAAAATATGAAAATATTTCAGGTTTGGCTTCTTTTCTCTCACCATTTTATATGGTGTTTTTCCATGCTTATTGATCAGAATGACATTCTGAGTAAACATGCAGTTTGAACAGCTTCTGCCCAGAAATAGGTTGGTAATTTTGCTTCATCAAGCATAGTTCTGGCAGCTTCTATCAAAGTTCTGTTCTTCCTTTTAACTACACCATTCTGTTGTGGAGTGCCAGGTGCAGAAAACTCTTGTTTAATTCCTTTGTTCTTGCAAAATTCTTCCATTGTTGAATTCCTGAATTCAGTTCCATTGTCACTTCTGATAATCTTCACTTGATTCTTTGACCCTTTATCCAGCTACATTATATGTTCTGTCAGAGTTAATGCAGTTTCATCCTTCTTTGCTAGAAAGTACACCCAAGTGTATCTGGTGTATTCATCAACAATGACTAGAGCATATTTCTTCTTTCCAAGAGACATAATATTCACTGGTCCAAAAAGATCAACATGTAGAAGATGATAAGGATCAACAATTGAAGACTCAGACTTGCTTTTGAAGGAAGCCTTTCTCTGTTTGGCCTTTTGACATGAATCACACAGGCCATCTGCATTTAACAATGACTTTGGAAGTCCTCTCACAAGATCATTCTTTATCAGCTCATTGATGTTGTTTAGATTTAAATGAGAGAGTTTCTTATGCCACTTCCAACTCTCTTCACTGGACATCCTTGTTGACAGACACACTGCTTTGCCATCAGAGTTTGTTGACAATTTTATTTCATAGATGTTATTGTGTCTGTTTCCAACTAGAGTAACTTTCCCTATAGACTTATTGATGACTTGACAGTATTTAAGCTGAAAATCTACATGATATCCTCTGTCACGGATAGAAGATCATGCTTGAGTCCTGGAACCAGAGCTACATTTGTGATGATGACACTTCCAAGATTAATATTGACATATCCCAGAGTATGTCCTATGTTGCCATCTCCATAGGAAACTTTTGGGTCAGCCTTCTCCAAATACTCTGATAGCAGGGCTTTATTTCCAGTCATGTGTCCTGAACATCCACTGTCCACGACTAGGGTACTTTCCCTGGTGCCCTGCAATCACAAACAATCACTGATTGTTAGTTTTAAGGATCCAGACTTGCTTGGATCCTTTTGCTTTATTGAATCTGTTAGCTTTTGCAGCGGATTTGTCATTATCAGAGTTTAAACTAACATTTTCAGTCTTAGCACCTGCAGAATTAACTTTAACCCATTTTAAATTAGGTTTCAGTTCATAGTAATTATGATAAATAGCATGATAATTCTTGCAAGTATAAATTGAGTGCCAAGTACTTCCACAATGTTTGCACAGAGTTTGTGGTCTAGGTTTGACATTATTCTTTTTCACTCCAGATTTGGAGGGTAAGGAATTAATGTCTTTGTTCTTCCTGCAAAAACTAGTAAGATGATTAGTACTACCACAGTTATGACAAGTTTTTCTAGGTGCAAATGTAGCAAGCATTGGCCTATTTCCTGATGTAATGCCTACCTTTCCATTTCTGTTTTTCCTAGGCATTTTCTGTTTGTTGACAGATTTTATCTCTTTAAGCTTTTGCTTAAGTTTTTTATCTGTCATTGAACCAATGTTAACCTGTTTTGCACAGGTTTTTACTGGTTCACTTTTAATAGCTCCATGTTCAGTTTTAACTGTACCATGAACAAATTTTCTAGTTGGAAGAATTTGCCTAACTTTCACATGATTTAGAAATCTAAGCTCATCTTCCTCACAGTACCCTAAACCAACAGTGTCAGCTTGAAAAACCTCATGAGTGTCTTTTCCAGAATCAGTCCAAGTTTTAATAATGTGATTTGTATCCTCCAATTCAGATTCTAGTTGCTTATACTTACCTAGCAACTCCTGTTCTAGAAACACAGCATCATCTCTTTCTTTCTGAATTTTTTTCATGTTTTCAATTTTTTCTTCAACAAGTTTGTTTCTCTCTTTAAGTTGAGAACACTCATTCTTGATTCTCTCATTCTCTAAAGTTTGATCCCTATAACTGATATGTAAAGCTTTAAGATAAATCCTCAATTCAGTTATATTATCAGTATTATAAGCATAGGTAGTT
This sequence comes from Kitagawia praeruptora, assembly GCA_037693485.1. Lineage (NCBI taxonomy): Eukaryota > Viridiplantae > Streptophyta > Magnoliopsida > Apiales > Apiaceae > Kitagawia > Kitagawia praeruptora. The sequence goes on along the minus strand of CM075350.1, from coordinate 22,037,969 downwards.
GGGGGTACCTTGAGTTCAGAATCTTCATTCTGAGTAGAAGCCATGAGTGCATAGTTAATTTCCTCATCTGAGTTTGAAGTGTCTGCCCAGTCTCTGCCTTTTGTATAGAGTGCCTTTTCAGTGTTACCCTTCTTGCACTCAGGAGCATAGTGACCCATCTCCTTACACTCGTAGCATTGAATCTCAGACTTGTCTTTCTTCCCAGATTTGATATTTCTTCTCTCAGAGTTTCTGAAACTCTTTCTGTCATTTGAATCTTTAGAAAACCTTTTTCCCTTCTTGAAGTTCTTGAAACCCATCTTCTTGAAGGTTTTTACCATCAAAACAGCCATTTTTCTCATTTCTTCTTCATCATCCTCAGACTCAGATAAATCAGAAGTGTTTGAATCATCATCATAATTTGATGATTCACTTTCAGAATGAATGACTAAAGCCTTTCCCTTTGATTTCTTCAAGGGTTTCTCTTCAACCTTGAGAGCAACAGACTTTAACTTCTTGCTTGATCTTCTGTTTCTCTTCTCCATTTCCAACTCATGAGTCTTGAGCAGTCCATAGATTTCATCAATCTCAGTATCAGCAAGATCATAGTTATCTCTTATAGTGGTTGTTTTCACATCCCACTTTTCAGGTAGAGAAAGAAGAAACTTGAGATTTGAGTCTTCTAGATCATACTCTTTGTTAACCAATGATAGATCATTGAGCAGTTTACAGAATCTGTCAAATGTTTCTGTCATGGTTTCTTCAGACTTTGCCTCAAAATGCTCATACTCCTGAGTGAGTATGTTCCTTCTATTCTTCTTGATAGCAGCAGTTCCTTGACACCTAACCTCAAGTGCATCCCAAATTTCTTTTGCAGTTGTGCAGTTAATCACCTTATTAGACATAACATTGTCTAAAGCACTGTGAAGTAAATGCCTTACTTTTGCATCCTTAGCAATGAATGAAAGATCCTCAGTAGTTAGATCTTTCTTTTCCTTTGGAATTACTTTTGATTCCTCACCAGCAATAGCAGCAGATAACTTTGTAGGTTTGTGAGGACCTTCATAAATTCTGTCAAGATATTCTGGATCTGTAGCCTCCAGAAACATTGTCATCTTCACCTTCCAGATTGCATACTCTGCTGGCCTAAGTATAGGAACCCTAATTGTCTCATACCTACTAACAGTAGTAGGAGCTTTCTCAGAACCTGATGGAGGAGGAATCTCTCCCATTGATTACTATTGTGTTTGGATCTTAAACTGTAATAAAGTAACAGATTGGCTCTGATACCACTTGTTAGGCCGAATACACAATATATAATCAAGTACTGTATGAGAGAATAACAAGAACACACGTTTTAGTACTTAAAAACTGTTTGGAATTATTAATTCCTCTCTCAGTGATGTAAAATATCACAGAGAGCTGCTTAGGTTACAATGAATGATATTCGTTTACAATGATTACCCTTCTAGGGTTAACTTAACTGTATTTATAAGATATACAGCTTCGTACAATCGTTAATTGATTCTCCTATAATTAAGCTATACAATTGATATCAATTACGATTGCTACACGTCTTCTAAGTCAACTCAATCTCTTTGACAGCTATCCAATCTTCAAAGATATTGCTTCCATGTTTATCTTGAGTTAATCTTTAATCTTCATTGACCTGCAGACGCTTCCGCTAGACAGAGTTTAACAAACTCTGTTGCGCTTCCGGTCAGCAGTGTTTGCGCTCCCATCTGTCAGCGTTTGCGCTTCCATCTGTCAACGTATACTCAAACTCTGGTGCGACTGCTTTCATTAACAAGTTAAACTCTGTTTCCCTGTAACACTTAAACACTGATATTAAATCACATCAATTATATCTAACAAGTTAAATAACAATTTTGGAATAATTTGCATTGCTTGTCCTGCCGTGTTGTGTTTATTAATTAGCTAAATTATCCATCGTTTATATCATGAATTATGGGTTTATTTAAGTTTGTGTGCTCGAATATAACTTAGAGCATCTCTAACGATGTTTGTTATAATGGTTGGCTAAAATGATATAAAATACTTATTATGTAAAATTTGTTGAACCTACCTCTGGGTCGACTAGAGGTAAGCTCAACCAACTGAGCTACTTCAACTTGCTTGATTTTTCAGCCTTTTAAGTCGTATACATGTAGTTTTACAAAATATGATCACGCGAACGGTTGGAAAAAGTGGTAATGAAAATTATCCTTAAAAAAATACTTTAAATAAGATTATCACATACTTTTCCACTACCTAGATTCTAAATACTTATAGTGTGTTCCCAAATTTAAATTTGGATCGAAAGAAAAAAGATTTGTAATTATTTATTTTCTCTAACGTGTTCCCAAGATTTTTTGAGGAAAAGAAGAGAATTGTTAGTTACAGAGGCATGCCTGTATACATCTAATAACAAGCCTAATTGTTTGTAATGCTTTGCATTACTTACATGACCTCTTTTTTTTTGTTAAATTACTTACATGACCTCTTAACTGAGGGAACCTCTAGTTGTAGAGTTTCTGTTTGTATTGTACTTGTAGTAGGCATCAAATCCTAGTTGTGTAACTGTACTTATAGAGTCTAGAATAATGCTTGAAAGAAGTTCCAAGGATCATGCCTCAAACAAGAAGATAAAGACTATCAAATAATCACAGTTGGGATTTGAAGAAATGAAGAATTTTCCTAAGTACCAATTCGAGAAGTATATTTGTCTATTCGATAAGTCCAGCATTCGAGAAGTCAGGGATTCGATATCTCAAGACACTATTCGATATCTCTGAATACACTGTTCGATATCTCATTCGATACCTCAGAGATTCGATATGTCTATGTACTCTATTCGAGAACTCAGGAAGTCAACAAGTCAAAGTAGTATTCGAGTTCTCAAGGAGTCAACAAGTCAAGTGTTCTATTCGACAACTCAAGGAATCCTGAAGAAAAGAGCTATTCGAGAAGTAATTCGATATGTCAATATAACAGTGTTCGAGAACTCAGAGTTATCGATCAAGTCAATTCTAGTTCTCGAATCAACTACTTAGTCACTTCTCGAATACATTCTTGGAGACAAAGTACTGAAGAAATTGTACAAGTCAGAAACCTGCAACAAGCCAATGCACTTTATGGACCACAATCTGTAACGTGCTCTGGAAAGCCTACAAGGAAGCTTGGAGAGATATAGAAGAGACAAGGGGCTAAAGAAGTGGATCTGAACAGGCTTTGCAAAGTCAAATCTGTAACCGTTTGGACACTTACTCAAAAAGGATAGACAGACTAGAAAGTAATTTGTTCAGCTACCTTATTTGTAGTAAGTAGGGTGTTTCCATGTTCTATAAGGATACAGCCTCACTTCCTTAGTCATAAACTTTGTAACTTTGGGAGTCAAGTTTTTCATACACTACAAGCTGTATCTCTCTGGGAAAAATGAAGCTGAGAATACTATCATTTGTATTCACAGATTGTAGCAACCTTTATCTAATAATACATTAGATTAAAGTGATACTGTGTCTTGTGTTGTTCTTTATCCGCACCTTCACTTCTGCACACACAAACACTTATCTGCTACATAAACTCTAGCCAAAGAAAAGTTCAAGAATCCATTCACCCCCCCTCTATATTCTTTTATCATATTCAATACTCAACAAGTGGTATCAGAGCGGGCTGTTTATTCAAAAACAGAAAAACGATCATGAGTTCGAATACACCAAAGACTACAGGAACGGTGAAAGTCCCTAAGTTTGACAAAGATAACTTCAACCTCTGGAAGATAAAGATGATGTTGTTCATCAAAGCCTCTCATCCTTTGTATCCTGAGATTCTTAAGAATGGTCCTTTTGTTCCACAACAAGAGATACCAGAGAAGACTGTTGGAACCACAACTATCCCAAGATCTTATGAGGCCAAGGATCCATCAAAATGGATAGAATCAGAAAGGGAGAAGGTTGCTCTTGACAGCCACCTCATGTTGCTTATCATTGATTCCATGGACATGTCAATGTTTGCAAACATTGCATCATGTACATCTGCCAAAGAAATGTGGGATCACATTGAGGTGTTGTGTGAAGGAACTGATGAGGTTAAGGAAAACAAGAAACAGATACTGGTCACACAGTATGAGGCTTTCATGGCACAGCCCAAGGAAAGCATTACTGAGATGTTTGAGAGATTTCACAAGCTAGTTACTGAGTTGCAGATGAATGGCAAGGTTTACAGTACCAAGAAGTTAAACATGAAGTTTCTGCTATCCTCACCAAACCATCTAGAGCAAAGGGTCATTTCTCTAAGGGAAAGAGATTTGAACAAAGTTACATATGATGTGCTCTATGGAGTTTTAAAAACTCATGAGCTTGAGTTGCTTCAGAAAAGGGCTATCCAAGCCAATCAAGGCAGAATGGTAAACACATCATGTGCCTTGATTGTCAACAAATCTATTCAAGACCTAGAAGTATCCACAAGCCAGTTAAGGATAGAGGAGGTAGTAGAAGAAGAAGAAATTGAACCTGAGGTAAGTGAACCTGTTGAGGAGAAGGAGGAAGAAGAGTTTTACACTCTTGAAGAACTAGATGGGATGGAAAACACTTCATATGCTTTCATGGCCAGAAAATTTCTAAACATCAGATTCAAAAGGAATCAACCCTTCAAACCCAAAACCCAAAACCATTCATTCAACAAAAGCAAGGCACCTGTGAAACCAAACAAGAATAAGTTTAAAACCAGCCATGTGGATAGGTCATCTGTAAGGTGCTATAGATGCAATGACCTAGGGCATTTTGCCAGTGAATGCAAGAAGCCTAAAAAGAAGGATAGAGATTATCTTGAGCTTGAAGCTAAGTATGAGGCCCTTCTAAAAAAAGCAGACACAAGGTAAGGCCTACATAGCTGAAGGGAAGTGTTGGGATGATTCTGACAGTGATGGAGAGGAGCAAGAATTCTGCAATTATGCCTTGATGGCCAATTCCAAGGATGACACATCTCCATCAGACCCTCAGGTACCATCTCTCACTACTATAGACATGTCTGTTTCAGAGTATAAATGCATGATTGAACAACTATCTGTTGAAATGTTTAACATTCATACTAGTATGACTGCTGCTAATGAAGAGATTGCTAAACTGTCTACTAGAAATGAAATGTTAACCAAAAAGAATGAGGAACTTGAGCTAACTGCTATGCAAGTGGAAAACCTTAAGAAAGAAGTTGAATATCTGCAGAATAAGGTTTTGTGTGCTAGTCAGGTTGAAAAGTCTCTTAGGGATGAATTAGCTGAAAATGAATTCAAACTAAAAACTTTCAAGAAATCATCTGGTCTAGTGAAATCCTACTGTGAGAAAATTGAAGCAAAACCCAAGGCTGCTATTGGACTTGATTATGACACTCTTAAACAGAGAAAAGGCTATGCTGCCATTGAAGATGACACAGTTGTTCATGAGGAAGTGCCTCACATTTTGAAAAAGACTGAAAATCCAATTTTTAAGGAACCAACATTTGAAATTGATGAGGATGCCTTACTCATCAAACAAATGTTGAATGATGAGGATGAGGCACAATCAAATGAACAACAAGCATCTTCCAAGAGTGAGAGTGTCAAGTCAAAAGCCAAGGAGCCAGTAGTTGATAGGCCAAGACCTAAGAAGTTTGTTAAGTTTGTTTCAGCTGGGAAGAGTGAATCAGAAAAGAAAGTGACTAAGAAGAAACAGAACAGAAATGGCAAGTTAGGGATTAACAAGGATAACAACTATGCTTATATGCCTAATGCCCCTAGGAAAACTTGTCAGAACTGTTTCAGTACCAATCATTTAACTCATGCATGCAAGAAACATGCAACTAATGGAACCATTGAGTTGCATTATGTTTCTACAGACAAACAACTAGCTGATATATTCACTAAGCCATTAGATGAAGCCACCTTCACAAGGTTGGTTAGTGAGATTGGAATGCTGAATTCTTTAGATTCTGGCTAAGTGAATACAGCATCTAGATTGTTGCAGCAGTAAACACTTACTTTATCTAAATTCTTAATATTTTTGGAGTAAGTGTTGGCTGAAATATGATTTATAAATACTTCAAATATGTTGCATATTTGGAAAATCATATTCTCTTGTTAACTTGAAATTTCTATGAAATTTTGAGAAAATCACTGTTTAATTTGCTAGAATATTCGTGAATGAATATGGCTGGTAAATTTTGAAAAGATAGTGAAAATTGAGTTTTTATGAGTATAATTCGACAAGTCAGACTTCTCAAGTGATTCACTATTCGACATCTCTAACAAGTCTCTTTAGAGCACGCTCGAGTTCTCGAATAGAGTCTTTTAGATTTCTCGAATAGAGGTTTCCTTGACTTCTCGAATATAGTGTTTTAGTTCTCGAATACTATATTTGAGTTCTCGAATCATTTGAAAAGGCCAATTTCTCGCTGAATTTTAACCGATTTTGGATTTTTATTCAGAATTCAGAATTACTCATAAAAATATATTTTACCTAATTTAGATTTATTTCTAAGTTAGATAACTGCCAGCTGTGAGCTACAACCTGCTTGAGTTATCGAATAAGCCTTTCTTGACTTCTCAAATAGTTGTTTTCTACTTCTCGAATGCCTGACTTGTCGATACAGAACATACATCTAATCGATAATTCAAGTACTTCATACTTTTACAACTTCACATCTATTCGATTCATTTCATTCGATTTCTCAAGCATCCAAACTCCCAAAACCTCTGAAACCCTAACTGCAAAAGCTAAATTTCTTCTTCAACCTTCGATTTCTTCTCTCTCTCACACAAAAATGGCAACAGTAAAGTTCAACACCAATTTCATTGCTCTAACTAGTGATGTTGAAGCACCCAACGCCAATTTCAAGTGCTTTATGAAGTGGATGTCTGAATCGTACACCAAGAATGCTCTATCTGTTAACCCAACTCTGTATCTCGACATTCTAGAACAATTTTGGCAGTCTGCTACAGTGGAGGTGGTGGCTCTTGACTCTGCAATATCCTCGTACATCATCTACTGCAAGATTCAAGACAAAAATCTCACTATCACCACAAAGGATATGAATGAGGCACTTGGGATGGGTACCAAAGGAGAGGTGTATGACCCACTTGCTACAAATGCTGAATTGGAAGACTTCTTTGATTTCATCAAATATGCAGATAGAATCAGTCTTGGGCACTTGAACATGAAGCATTTGAGGAAGGAATGGAGTTATGTGTTTGCTACACTTCTTCAAGTCTTCACTGCAAGAAAATCTAGCTATGACCAAATCAGTACTCCTGCACAGCAAATAGGCTATGCCTTAGCTTATGGAAAGAAGATAGATATTGGTCTCATCATTCTGCAGGAGCTGTATGGGATACTTGGTAAGAATTCAGCCAAGAGAGGTAATAAAATTTTCTTCCCTCGTTTTATTCAATCTGTCCTTAATTTCTTAGATGATAAATTGATTGAATTAGATGGGATGAATAAAAATAGAATAGGCTATCCTAAATCCATGACCAAACTCATTTTTGGTAATTTGGAGACTAGGAATGATGTGGATGTAAGACTTAACATAACTCCTCATATGGAGAGTTTGTTTAGAACTTACCCTCACAACATGCCAACATTTGCCTCTAAGTCTGAGTTAGCTAAGCCCAAGCAAGTAGAACAAAATGTTAACCCAGGGCTAGCTAACCAACCCTCCCAACCAAACACTTTACCAATTACTGAACCAACTGCATCATCCTCTCAAAAGGGTGATGTTAGTAAAAAGAAGAGAAAGGAAGTAATGTCTGCACCCTTAAATATTTTATCTGAAGCAGCATTAGCTGTTGAACTAGGTCTAGAAAGTGAGGAACCAGAGTCAACCTTACTAAGGCCAAAGAAGAAGAAGAAAACTAAGACCACCTCTTCAGTCACACAAATGGCTGAAGTTGTAAAATCAGGGGCAAACAGCTCACTAGATGTGTCCTCTCAATAGGGTGCATCTATAGAATCAAGCATCCTCCCCAATGCACCTTCTTGTATTGAGTCAGCACATGGGAGTGATAAGGCTGACACTACACTGAGTGGAGAGCACATCATACTTGAAACTCCCTCTATCTCTCAGGGGGAGTTGCCAAAATCTACTCTACAACACACTACTCTTCCAGAATCTTCATCTCATATTTCTTTGCAGCCTGCAACTCAAGCAATTGAGGAGCAAGGCATTGATCATCAAGAATTCTTTTCTCTTGATGAGCCAATGAACTCAAGTGACTTGGTGCATGACACCCTGTTCACCACCCAGGACCCACATTTAGATGGTGAGGGAATGCATGCTGGGGCATCTCCTAATGACACCATCACAAACACAAAGGTTCCACTAATTTTCACTAGAGACTATGTGCCTGTGTCAACTGCTGGTGTAACTCATCCCACTTCTGTGGAGACACCAGTAGTAGAGTCAATCCATCCGGTTACAGAAGTTGCATCTGTAACTAAGGAGTCTAGCTTGCCTAGCTCTAGCTCTGACTTTATGTCACAATGGCTGAAGCCTGTGCACCATGACAGTGCTTCAGGATCAGGGTCTGTTCCACAACAATTGACGATTGAAGCACTTCAAAGCTTAATTGTGGATCAGAATCCTGAGTTCACAAAGATTGCACAGCACCTCCTCACTGCCAACCTGCCAAATCCTGACTATGAAGCTATTCTCCTGTGCCATAAAGAGGATGTGGAGCAACAACAGGCCAAAATTATGGATGAGTCTGAGAGAGAAGGCAATATAGATGTCTGGCTTCAAGGAAAGTATGACATTCCTCTCTCAGAAGGCCTACAGTACCTCAGAGAAGAGTACATCACTTCACTAGGGTCCAATGCCAATTCTCTCACCCCTAGTGCTGTGTATGAAGCAGTCAATGACAGTTACAAGGGAATTCTCAAGGCTGCACACTACCTTGGCAAGGGTCTAAAGACAGAAGTCACAGAAGTGTGTATAGCCACAACCAAGGAGGTGCATGAGCTAAAAAGGGTTTTTGATTCCAAATTCCCTCAACTGGAAACTGTGGTCAAGGAAATTCTATCCTGCAAGTCTAGCTGTATCAAAATGGACAATGGCTTGGCCCTTCTCAAGGATACTGTCACAGGGCTGGGGCATAAGTTTCAATCTCTGTCTGATCAAACCACAGACTCAAATGCCATGCTGAGAACACTGTTCAAGAATCAATATGGGGATAAGCTTGTAACTGAGGTCCCTGTTCATGACATGACCAAGTATGAAGTCCAGAGACTCAAGGATCAATCACTCTCTGGTTTCAGGGCACATGAGCTATTCACTAAAGTGGATACTCTTGAAAAGGAGGTGGCTACTCTCACTAAGTCCAATGCTCATCTTACAGACAAGGTTGCACTTCTCAATGATCAGTTGGACACTCAAGCAACCACCACAGCTGATGTTCTTCTGCATCAACAATCTATGTTGGCTGCTATGATGAAGCATATGGGTCTTCCTCTCCCTGAAGAATCTTCCACCCCAAAGGTCACTTCTAAAGCCTTTGTGCCTGACAACAAGCCTAAGGGGGAGCAGAGGACAAGGAATTCAAATACTAAGGGGGAGAAACCCAAGGAAAAAGGGATAAAGTTAAGAGAGGGTGATCACCAAAGGGCAAATAAATCTCCAACTCATGTGCCAGGCAAAGGAAAAACAAAGATTGATGAGCCTCCTACCTCACTGCCAGTTGTTACTCTACCAACTGTGCATGTCATTACTCCTGGTGGCCAGAAGCAATCTATCACAACTACAGTGGTTGCAGTGAGTATGCCATCTGACAAACCTTCATCCTCCATATCTGAAAGTGCCAAGCCTATAGAAGTCAAAGTAATTACTGAGGCCAAGCTACAAGAAGTTGCTAACTCAAATGTTTATCATGATAAAGCCTTCTTGGAGTTTCTGAAAGCCACAAGGGAACAGGCTGGTGACACTCAGTTCTATCTGAGGGAGTTGAAGGAGCAGATTGACTACATCACTGTCATCCCCAAGAAAGTCAATAATCTATTGTTCAAGGAGATAGTGATGATATCTAAATCAAAGATATGGCATCTAACATACAAGACTCTACAAGCCCTAAAACACTCAAAGATAGATGCCATACTTGAGCTTATTGAGAAGAGAAATGAGAACAACAAAAGTCTGTTTGATGATTTGAGGAATGGCCAACCTTCAAGGCTGCCAGAAGTGATCAAGAAGCCATGGACAATCATCTATCAGTCTGGCACCAAAATTGAAGACATCAAGCAATTGGTCATTCCCCATGATCTCACTTCTCGAAATCACAGACTGGTCATTGCTATCATTGATCAACTACAGAAGAAGGTTGGAACCAGAAATGCTAAAGAAATTGAAGCACTGCACATTCTCAGATCTTTTATAGCAACTGGTGAAACTCCATAGAGGGCTCAACCTAGGAGAAATAAGGATGATGACTCTGAAGACAAAAGTGATGGGAGGAGGAGACATCACAGGAGTGGAAAGGGTATGGAAGCTGGAGTTAATTGACTTTGTCAAAATGAAGAGAGATCACCAGGCAGAAATGAGAAAGAACAGTGAGGAGCTACTAAAGAAAAGGGAGGAGGAGTTTGCTGCAATGGAAACTAAGGCTGATGAATTGAGAGCTATGGGTATGTGTAGAGTCAAGTTTAATCCTTACATCATTGAGTACAAGAAATATGGTAGAAATATAAAGATTAGAATGGACTACATCAGTTCCTATTCTGAGAAACAGCTGAATGAAGTACTTAAGGATTTATCAGGCTCCCCTCTAATTGAAGAACTCACTGCAATGGAAGACATTATTCTTGCCATGGAGGAAAATGCAAAGAAGAAAGCCAAAGAAGCTGAGGAGAAAATGAAAAATGAGAATCTGCAAGCCAAAGCTCAAGAGATGAATCCAAAAGGATATGGCTAGTAGTTTCTCATAACCTGTAAGAACACTTCTATGTACTTTCCTCAATCAATCTACATACCTGTACTGTTAAAGTTTTATCTTTATGTGTGTTAGGCTTGTTATCAGACATGAAATTGTGACTAAGGGTCTCACTCACAATTTGGGGGAGATTGCTAGTTACAGAGGCATGCCTGTATACATCTAATAACAAGCCTAATTGTTTGTAATGCTTTGCATTACTTACATGACCTCTTAACTGAGGGAACCTCTAGTTGTAGAGTTTCTGTTTGTATTGTACTTGTAGTAGGCATCAAATCCTAGTTGTGTAACTGTACTTATAGAGTCTAGAATAATGCTTGAAAGAAGTTCCAAGGTTCATGCCTCAAGCAAGAAGATAAAGACTGTCAAATAATCACAGTTGGGATTTGAAGAAATGAAGAATTTGCCTAAGTACCAATTCGAGAAGTATATTTGTCTATTCGATAAGTCCAGCATTCGAGAAGTCAGGGATTCGATATCTCAAGACAATATTCGATATCTCTGAATACACTGTTCGATATCTCATTCGATACCTCAGAGATTCGATATGTCTATGTACTCTATTCGAGAACTCAGGAAGTCAACAAGTCAAAGTAGTATTCGAGTTCTCAAGGAGTCAACAAGTCAAGTGTTCTATTCGACAACTCAAGGAATCCTGAAGAAAAGAGCTATTCGAGAAGTAATTCGATATGTCAATATAACAGTGTTCGAGAACTCAGAGTTATCGATCAAGTCAATTCTAGTTCTCGAATCAACTACTTAGTCACTTCTCGAATACATTCTAGGAGACAAAGTACTGAAGAAATTGTTCAAGTCAGAAACCTGCAACAAGCCAATGCACTTTATGGACCACAATCTGTAACGTGCTCTGGAAAGCCTACAAGGAAACTTGGAGAGATATAGAAGAGACAAGGGGCTAAAGAAGTGGATCTGAACAGGCTTTGCAAAGTCAAATCTGTAACCGTTTGGACACTTACTCAAAAAGGATAGACAGACTAGAAAGTAATTTGTTCAGCTACCTTATTTGTAGTAAGTAGGGTGTATCCATGTTCTATAAGGATACAGCCTCACTTCCTTAATCATAAACTTTGTAACTTTGGGAGTCAAGTTTTTCATACACCACAAGTTGTATCTCTCTGAGAAAAACGAAGCTGAGAATACTATCATTTGTATTCACAGATTGTAGCAACCTTTATCTAATAATACATTAGATTAAAGTGATACTGTGTCTTGTGTTGTTCTTTATCCGCACCTTCACTTCTGCACACACAAACACTTATCTGCTACATAAACTCTAGCCAAAGAAAAGTTCAAGAATCCATTCACCCCCCCCCCTCTGTATTCTTTTATCATATTCAATACTCAACAAGAATCAAATGGGAGGAAAAGAAGAGAATCAAATGAATATCGGTCAATTTTTCTCCAAAATTTCCAAGATTTTTTGAGGAAAAGAAAAAAAATCAAAAGGGAGGATAAATATCGGTCAATTTCTTTTCAAAATGAGATGATTGAGAGACAAAGATAAATTGCAGGGATAAATATATTGAATATTTTAAAATATCTCTGTTTTCTCTTATTTCCTTAAAAAATTCAAGAACATGAGAAAGAAAATTGCGTATCAAATCTTTTCTTTTCTTTTCTCCAAAATTTAATTCCTTTCTATTCTTTTTTTTCAAGTTAAAAAATCGGGAACATAGAGTTTATAATGAAAAATTGCCCAAAATACCCACTTTTTTACTACCACTTACCAAAATACCCATTTTTCAAAACGTCACCCAGAATATCCACGGGATACGCCGTTCCCAGTGGCGTATCCCAATTACTATTCATTTCCATCATTCCTCTGTGAACTCTCTCTCCTCTCTCAGCCGTCTCGTCCCCTCTCTCCGTCTCTCCCTCGTCTCCCTTTCTCCACTCTCCCGTTTGTATCTCTCTCCCCTATCTCTCTTCTATTTTCTAGCCCCGCAGGGGCAGTTTCAAGCTCCATCAAAAATTAGTTTCGAAATTAGGTTCAAAATTGGGGGTTTTAAATCTAGCATTAGAGATGAAATAAAGCTGGTATAGTGTTGTAGAGGATGAAAAATGGAGTCGATTGGTATGTTAAACATGAGGGGAAAATGAAGGGATGGTGGTGAACGGAGAGAGATTGACTCGTCGGAAAAAATGACGACGGGAGAGGTTTTATTTCAACGTCGTTGATGTTCATTCTGGCATTACAAATGCTATAAGTTTGGTATAGAACTGTAGATCATCGAATGACGGAATCTAATGATATACATAACGTTATGGGAAAATGTCGGGAGAGGTTTGAACTGTAGATCGTCGGAAATTTTTTAGAAATCGCCGGCCAATCTCCTGGGTTGTGATTTCTGGAGCTGGAGAGTATGGCAGATACGCTTTTCAGTGATGCGTGTTTCGTACACATGCCTATATGACAGGCATATTCCCTTGGGACGTCTTCTCATTGGTCGTAACCTGTGGAGATACGTTTTCGGGTATGGCGCATCTGCTAGGTACGTTTTCAAATAAGGCATGTCATATTGGTAATACGCCTGCATATAAAACATGTCAGGTGGGTAGTTAGGCAGTGTTTAGTGAATATTGGTATTTTGAAAAGTGTTGTTAGAAATTTAGATATATAGGGCAATCATCTGTTTATAATTATGAGAGATTTTAGAATGCATGGTCCTTATATTTTTTGCAAATTATTTATTTCTTCACATCTTAATTCTATAAAGCATTCAGTGATGAATAGTTTAATTCATTTTGTTTTCTACATGTCATTTGACGATGATTTGTTTTATTATTCTCAATTTATATTCAGTTAGCGTTTACGTTAATTCATTCAATTTATTGTTTCTAAAACTCCTCTAATTTATAAATTAAAAATCAAATTTCATATTTTAAGATCCAAAAGTTTAACCAAGGACATATTTAAAAAAGACAAGAATTTATATATAAATAAGTTAACACTACAAAAAAAACAGCATCAGACAACACTTATCAGACAACGTAAAATGGGAAAAGTGTTGTTCAAAATCAACAGACAAGAGTTTTTTTTTTTTTTTTTTAAAAACATCGTCTGATCCAGCCTACAGACAACGGGGTTTTGACAATTTAAATCTGTTGTCTAACAAACTGAATCAGACAAGTGTTTTTTTTATGGCGTTGTTTAAGCTGTTGTATGAAAAAACTTCAGACAATGTTTTAATTACCGTTGTTTGTCTGATTTAAATAGACAAGTGTTTTTTCAGTTCTGTTGTGCAAACGAGTTGGCTCAGACAACGGTTTACAAAATAATATTGTTTGAAGAGACTTCAGACAATGTTCCAGTTACCGTTGTTTGTCTGATTTGCATAGACAAGTGGTTTTTTAATTGTGTTGTGCAAACGAGTTGTCTGAAGAGACTTCAGACAACGGTATTTTGCTAGTGTTGTGTTAATTTTACCATGTATCAGACAATTGTTTTGGGCTAAAAATCGTTGTCTGAATCACTGTACAAATTAAAAAAAAATGCACATAAGTAGTCAATCCTGGACATAAATCCAACATACCAAATCCTGGACATAAATCCAACATACCAAACACAAATCATAGAATAGGCAAAAGCCTTTACAAGAAACACAAATCAAATTACATTATGAGAGTTCAATTAGTTCCTCTAGATCATCTCGCATGTAGCTAGTCGTGTCCTCATCAAGTAAATCAACATCTGGTAAATTGGGCACAAAGAACTCATTCTCAAGCTCTACTTCAACAGATCCCTCATTCTCATCTTCGCTATCTTCGTAGTATTTTTTTTCGGGAAATTTCAACACCACGGACAATAATTTTTCAAGAGGGTCGTCGATGTAACAAACTTGTTTAACATGTTTCGCCAAAATAAATGGATCATTCAAAAACCCCAACCTATTCAAATTAACCAATGTATATCCCAACTCATCAACCTTAGTCCCTTTGTTCATATCTACCCACTTGCAACGAAAAACAGGGACCCTAAAGCTATTATAGTCCAACTCCCATATACTTAAAATAACCCCATAAAATGTCTGTGAAGTATGTTCAATGTTGTTATCCTTACCTTGCACAACCATTGTATCGGCATCTACACACACACCACTGCATTGAACTTGACGAGTATCATCCCGATCCTTGGTACTGAATGTAGACCCATCTATTCTGTAGCCGCTGAATGTAGGCACCTCCTTGTTGGGCCCATCTGCAATCCACCTTATCTCTTCGGGTACCTTCTTTTCATTTAGTAAATCTGAAGCAATCTTCAAAATACAAAAAAAAAACAAATTGCAAACTCATTAAGTTAAAGGTATTAATTGTATTTTTAAAGACTTATATTTTACCACTACATACAAGTATTACCACTACTACTTTTACTACTGGCCAGGGGGATATTTCAATTTATACCACAGACTTCCGAGAAGTTTAAGGACACAGGCATATCAAAAAATATCAAAAAATGTGCCCATGAGAGGCCTATAAAAGAAATAAGTACTATTGTGCATCTCACCTGTTATACATTTATAAAATCATAAAATCTAGTTTCCTATGAGATCAATTTATATTTAAAACATTCCATATTTTAACAAGTACAGTCTTGTTAACTTGAAATTATAGAAAACAACTAACTTGAAATATATGACATCACAAGCATAGGATAAACAAACTTAAATCGGACATGTTTTTGGGGTACAATGGATCACTAAAACTAAAGACTTCAAGAAGGACCATTACATAAATATGGACCTAGTAAGTTTTAACACTTAATTGTTTTACAAAGTTCACACACATTGAACCTTAATGTTTCATAATTATAAAAATAGCAAACGAACCGACAAAGTCATGATCATAAATCCTCACTCCCCCTCATCATAATTATAAAAATAGCAAACGAACCGACAAAGTCAGCAATGAAAATAAGAAGAGTGAGTACCTTTTCTTGGAACCATCTTGGGAAAATTTCATTTTGCTTTTTCTTTAGCCACACCTCATCATTTTCATGTTCCGGATATTTTGTCATCAAAAATGACATATGTTCACTGAATGCAATTAAAAGACACTATAAATAATGAATATTCAACCAATTTTCTTAAATGTTCAAAACTCGAAGAGATGGTAATTGATCACACTTGGAAACAATTCAGAAATGATGACTTAATGAAAACAATATTATAAAGTAACTTACTCAAAGTAGGGCCTAACAGCAGTAGTATTTTGTAGAAGACACAAATGCGCTACGTGCAAATCAGTGTTGCTCAGGGTTATAATCGTTGCACCAGATAATGGCCTGCATATTGCGTCTTTCGTATGTCTACCATTTTTCGGTACCCCAACAGTCCGTTCTTCAAAATTCACCAAACATTCTACGGCCTCTTCTGCAATATAGGCCTCAGCAATGCAACCTTCTGCACGAGCCCGGTTCCTTACATATCCCTTGAATGTCTTCATATATCTCTCAAAAGGATACATCCATCTAAGGAAAATTGGCCCGCAAAGCTTCACTTCTCGCACAAGATGAATCGAGAGATGAATCATTACATCGAACAAGGAAGGTGGGAAGTATTTTTCAAGGTTGCATAAAGTTTCCACCAACTGAGATTGCAATTTCTCCAACTTAGCGACCTCAATAACTTTACTGCAAATTGCCTTGAAGAAGAGACAAAACCTAATAATAGTGTTCCTGACCTGTTTTTGCAGTGATGACCGAATTGCAATTGGGAGCAAGTGATGCAAAATCATATGGCAGTCATGAGATTTCATTCCCGTGAGTCGAAGAGTTTCCATCGATACTAGACTCTTAATGTTAGAACAAAAACCATCAGGCAACTTCATTCCAAGAAAGGATAAACAAACAACTTTTTTTTCAGCATGACTTAAATTCCAAGATGCTAATGGTAACTTCTCTTTTTTTCTAGGTGTTTTAGGCCTTAGCTCTGTTCTTATTCCCATTGCATCCATGTCAAGACGGACAGATTCCCGGTCTTTTGTCTTCTTTGGTATATTAAGCAATGTTCCAAGTAAAGCTTCACATACATTTTTCTCGATGTGCATCACATCGAGAATATGCCTAACTGGTAAAAACTTCCAATATTCGAGCTCAAAGAATATAGATATCTTCTTCCAAACAGGTCTGACATCACCTTTCTTGAATCGAGGTTAAGGTTGTGTCTTACCAAAGACATGGCCCTTGAGATGTTGTACTCTTTGAAGCACCTCCTCTCCAATTAACGGAACAGGGGACAGATTCCTTCTCCTTGGTGTTATCAAAATCTAATTTCTTTCGATAAGGATGATTGCGGGGTAACCACCTACGATGCCTCATGACGACTATCTTACGGTAATTAACCAGCCTGGTAGCATTTGTTTTATCAACAAAGATAGCACACCCGTTATACCCTTTGATAATGTTGCCCGACAAGTTACCATAGGCAGGATAATCGCTAATTGTCCAAAATAAAATGCCTCTTAACAAGAAGGACTCCTGCTTATATGCATCATACACTTGTTTCCCATGCCACAACTTTTGTAGATCTTCTATAAGTGGCTGAAGGAACACGTCAATATCATTGCCAGGTTGAGTTGGTCCAGATATAATCAAACATAGCATAATATATTTCCTCTTCATACAAAGCCACGGTGGAAGATTGTAAATTGACATCAAAACTGGCCAACATGAGTATTCAATACTTGTACCGTGGAAAGGATTGAATCCATCGGAGGATAGAGCAAACCGAAGGTTTCTAGGATCTGAAGAAAACTCAGGCCACTTCGCGTCGACATCCTTCCATGTTTGTGAATCTGCCGGATGTCTCATTTTACCATCTTTTATTCTTTCTGTGTCATGCCAAGTCAAGTCCTTGGCTGTTTGAGGCGAATTGAATAAATTCCTCAAACGTGGTATTAACGGAAAATACCATAGAACCTTGGCGGGAACCCCTTCCAATTCATCTCCTTTTTTGTTCAACTTCCATCTAGAGGCCTGACAAATGCGGCAATGTGTCTCATCTTCATCTCTCTCGCCACGGTATATGAGACAATCATTCGGACACACGTGTATTTTTTCATATTCCATTCCTAAAGCGCACAAGGTTTTCTTGGCTTCACTGAAAGAAGAAGGAATAGTGTTGCCTTCCGGAAGCATACTCCCAAAAAATTGTAGAATTTCAGAAAAACAGCAATCAGACATTTCATGTTTTGCTTTCAAGTTATATAACTTTACTAAAGCATCCATTTTAGTATGTTCTTCACATCTCGGATAAAGGGGTTCAGTTTCACATCGGACATGTTTAAATAAATCTGAGTCTAGGGAAACATCATCCTCACCATAAGAATTCTCTGTTTTTATGGGGATTTGATCCACGGACTGTGAACTGCCGGATTCTGTAACATTCTCTCCATGCCAAATCCAACATGTGTAGGTCTCGTCAATACCATTAAGGAACAGATGGTCCCTCACCATTCGAGCAGTCCATGATTTACTGTGTGCGCATTTTACACATGGACAACTGATTTTGTTTTCATCACCCCCGTGCTCAAATGCATACATCAACAATTCTTCGACTCCTCTTTGATATTCTTTTGTTCTTCTGTCAGCGCTCATCCAAGACCTGTCCATTGAGGAACCTGATCCAACGAAACATAAATCCTTATAAGATTTAAGAACCAGAAGAAATTTTTACCTTTATCACTAGAAGGGTGAAATATCATGCTGTCAGTACTTGGTAGTTCCTAGCAAGCTTTTGTGCTTGGGGGAAGCTGAGCTTTACTGGAACAAACAAGTACCCTTATATAATTTTATTACAGCTAATATGTATCAGTCATATACAGTCGTACTTATGTGTTTGTTTTCCTATGTAAAATGCAGGCAATGCAAAGCAGAAGCACAGTACATCCTGCACTAGCTAATCCAGAAGAGCAAAAGCCTTGTGACATCTTAAAAAATTTCTAGATGACTCGTGAATGTATGTCAAACTATTCTTCAACAACAATATGCAGATGATCTGTCAATATACGGCTAAATGCAGATCCATTATCATATATAATGTTCAATATTTTGGTATCCTCTATATGCCACTTCTACAAAGCAACTTCTTATATTTGGTCAAGTCAATGACAAGTAAAATGGTTTCTGTAACCAGGATAGAAGAAATCAAGTAAGATGCAGTACTACTCGTACGTTTCTACAAATATATAATCTAATTTCTAAATGGCATATGGTCATCAACATCCCTCAAGTCTAATCAGTTAAATTTTATACATTCAAATATGAACACACAGTAAGGGTCAAAAAACTAAACTAACAGAACTTGGATCCTAAAGCACAATTATTATATATCATTATAAAATTCAATTCACTATCAACAAACAAGATAGCTCATCTACAATCCAAGATTACAATCTACAATCCAATTCGTTGGATGAGGTCTTATAAGAAATCTCCAACGAACACAAGAAATCCAATTGGACATACAATCTCCAACGAACACAAGAAATCCAATTAGCCAATAGCCATTACCAAAACAAGAAATCAAGATTCAAACTCAAGTATTCAAACCAACATTCAATTAGCCATTGCAAATCATTCACATGGTTAAAACTCCATTTCTTTCGAAATCAAAGATCTACCAACAACACAAGCTTCAAACACATAAATCACATTTTGTCGATTTGAACTAACAACTAATATATATCAGTTATTACTTATTGCAGGACTTGCTTATAGAAATTAGAGGAAAAAACTTAATTACCTGTTCTTGAAATCGAATGTCTTAGGTTTGGTGAGCTCGATTTGGACTGAGTTAACCTCGATTTGGACCTCTTTAACCTCGATTTGGACCTCGATTTGGATTGAGTTAACCTCGATTTGGACCTCTTTAACCTCGATTTGGACTGTGTATATGTGTATGTGTTCGACTGTGGTTACGTGTATATGTTCGAGCGGCGGCTTGGTACGAGCGGCATGTGTCTAAAAAGTATTCAATGTTCAGACAAAGATATGAATAATAGGTATAGAAATAATTTTATGTAATATTTCCAAATATAATTGTTTTTTTTTAATAATAAAGATATGAATATTTTATGTGATTACCTCGATTTTAAGAATTTTATTAATAATCAAAGTCTAAAATATAATTGTTCAAAAAAAAACCTAGTGTGAGACAACGGTTTCAAAATACAAAAAAAAAGTGTCAGACAACGATATTATATGAGAAACCGTTGTCGAAAGTTTAATATTACAACGGTATTTCTTTAAAAATTGTTGTCCGCTATCAGACAACGTTTATTTGTCCAAAACCGTTATCTGACATCACTTGAGACAACGGTATTTTATAAAAATCCACTTCGATGGAAAAACCAATTAATTTAATAACTATTAAATTTTACTGACCAAATTAATTTATTTTTTTGTGAACATTTTTGAATATCAATATATTAGATATATATATATATATTGATATCCGTACGGTTGGATTGCCGAGAAATGTTTTTATAAAAATAGAACCAGAAATCCATGACAAAGCGCTAGTTACTAGTACAAATCATAATAGTAGTGATCTACTTAGATCTCCGACCAAATTATTGTTTTTTTTTTTTTGAAAATTTGGGAATATCAATATATTATATATATTGACATCCGTACGATTGGATTGTCGAGAAATGTTTGTAAAAAAATAGAAACAAAAATCCATGACAAAGCGCTAGTTACTAGTACAAATTAGAATAGTAGTGATCTACTTAGATCTTCGACCAAATTATTGTTATTTTTTTTGAAAATTTAGGAATATCAATATATTAGATATATATTGACATCCGTACGGTTGGATTGTCGAGAAATGTTTTTTAAAAAATAGAAACAAAAATCCGTGACAAAGCGCTAGTTACTAGTATAAACCAGAATAGTTGTGATGTACTTAGATCTCCGACCAATTTTTTTGTTTTTTGAAACTTTGGGAATATCAATATATTAGATATGTATCGACATTCGTACACTTGAATCGCCAAGAAATACCTTTTTAAAAAATAGAACACAAATTCGGGACAAAACACTAGTTACTGAAACCCGTCAATATACTAGTGACCTACAAGATCTCCACCGCCATTTTTACACCCCCAATCAAACCCTAGTGTTTTAGTAAATATATGCGGGGAATATGTATGTGTTGGGATTTATTTAATTTTAACTTTTATTTATATATATTCAATATTCAATTCAAATCAATTCATTTTCTGGGATTTGATTTTGATTTTAGATATGTGGGCCGGTACGTCTTAGAACACAACATATCATTGGGCCGTTGATGATCCATGGCCTGGTCAAATTGGTCGAACCCTAAATTATACAACTCTCTCGCCGTCCTTTTCAGTCAATATCATTTCCCCCCTTTCACTCTCTCACTCTAATCTCATTTCCCCCCTAAATTATACAACTCTCTCGCCCCCTCTTTACTCAATATCATTTCCCCCCTCTTCACTCAATATCATTTCCCCCCTCTTCACTCTCTCACTCTATCTCATTTCCCCCCTTTTCTCTCGCCCTAAATTCTCTCTCCATAACTGCGATACTCTCATGAGGTATTACTCAATCTCTATTGCTCTCAATTTATACTCAATCTATATGTGCTCAATCTATATTGCTCAATCTATATGTGCTTGTATAAATCTCTATGTGATTTATATGTGATTGAGTATAAATCGGTAATAATCTCTGTTGTGATTTATATGTGATTTGTATAAATTTATATGAGTTCCAATCTATATTTCATTGGTAATCTGTATGTGATTGAGTATAGATCTATAGAGATTTGGTTTCTATATGTGCATGTGATTTTTTTATATATTTTTTTAGATGTGATTGAGTATAAATCACAATCTATATGTGATTGAGTATAAATCGGTAATAATCTCTATTGTGATTTATATGTGATTGAGTATATCTGTGCATGTGATTTTTTTATATATTTTTGTGTACTATGTTTGAAAATTCCGATTCACATATATATTTAGTATATCTAATTCACATATATTTAGTAATTCTGATTCACATATATGTTTTATATATGTGCATGTGATTTTTTTATATATTTTTGTGTACTATGTTTAAATCTTCTGATTTGGGTAGTATGAAGAACTGGTTACCTAATCTAATCTTCGTGTTGTGCAGAATACCTAAGAAGTATTCAAGAAAGCCAAATTCTGAATCCACAACCTTGCACATTATGAAGGCTTTAAAAAAGACCAAAGCACACTATGCAAATTCTTGCCCTCAACCTGTAAAGAGGGATGCTATAAAGACCCTGTCAGAGGCCAAACCACACTCTGAAAATTCTTCCCCTCATTCTGTAAAGAGGAAGGCTATTTCTACCAACCTAAAAAAGAAATTGTCAAAAAAGAGGAAACAAGTGGATGAACCGCTGCCAAAAGATGGAACAAAAGCTGCCAGTGGATTTCAATGCAAAGGGTGAAGCGTATGGTGAAGCAGCAACGGAGATGCAATCATATATTGGGGTTCTTGCAAGAACTAAATCCCCAATCTGGTATGATACATGGAAAAAAGTTCCAAAAGAAAGGAAAACTAAGATTTGGGATTGTGTGCAGGTAACTAATACTTTTTATTTGTATTAATAATGACTACCTACTAAGTTAATACACATATGCTTCCTACAACCTAAGTTAATACTTTTTATGTATGTAGATGGCATTTGATGTTCCAACGTCAGCTAGAAAGATGGTGTTGCAATCAGCGAACCAGAAGTGGAGGGAGTTTAAGTCCAAACTAACAAACAAATATGTGCTTCCACATCGTGAACAGCTTAATTTGCTAGAGTCTCCTCCAGCTGACTACTCCTTTATCCAGAAGGCACACTGGGACATGTTCGTTGCTTCCCGTTTAACACCTGAATTCCTTGTGAGTTTTTCACCTTGGTTGTTTACAAAATTTTCAGATAGCAAAGATTCATTTTTGTTGCTAAGCTTTTGGTGTTTTTTATATAAAGGAAATCCATGCCGAACAGAAAAGGAGAAGGCTGGAAAATGAATATCCTCACCGAATATCTCGCAAGGGCTATGCTAACCTTGAAGAAGAGCTGATTGCTGATGCTATTAGTAAATCTTTACTGTCGAAGTCTAAAGAGGAACCTGATTTGGAGATAGATCGATCAACTACATGGTTGGAGGCATGGAAGGATAAAGATGGGGAACTTACGACAGAACTAAAAATTATTGCTTCGAATATTGTAAGTTATTCATTTGTGTTATAATTAAAATTCTTGACCAAAAAAATCTGAGTTACTGTTGAACTACTTCCTTTTTTTATGGTAATTTAGGTGACGATGAAACAGAGAGTTGCTAATGGAGAAGTAACAGTGGAAGGCACTGATGATGTTTTGACCATGGTGCTCGGTAAACCTGAACACCCAGGACGAGTACGCGGCCAGGGGACTCGTGTTAAACCATCCGTTTACTTTGATCTTCCGAGGAAGAAGAAGGCCAAGACAATCAACGATAAGATCCAAGAGGGTATTCAACAGTTTATGTCAGAAGAGACTTCTCGGATTATTAATGAGCGAGATGCTTATTGGACTCAAGAGATAGAGAAGTTGAAAGCAACTTTTTGTGTAAAGAAAACAGGGACAGATTCTAGTCCAAATTTGGGTTCACAGCAAGCAAGTTGTTCCAAGGATGGACTTTCTAATGAGGAGTTGGATTTGCTAAAAGGTGTAAAGAAGAAACTGGATCTGGATGATAAAGATTTGTTGGAAGAAGAGAAACAAGATGAGACGAAAACTGAGGTGGAGAATGTGTGTAAGGAAGCTGATCAAGTGCAAGCGGAAGCTGATCAAGTGATAACAACTCCGGTATTACCAGTTGGTGGTTGTTTGGAGTGGGGATTGGCAATTGGGTCCCGGACAAATGTTGTTGCTTATGCAACAATTGATACAGTTAGTGATGTTCTTCATGGAAAACCACTGTTGAAAGAGAATGCGCGAGTTTCAATTACTCGTGTAATCCAAGGAGCCATTGAGATTCCTTTCCCAATCGGTGATGAAATCGTGACTGTGGAACAAGCTCTTGGAACATATATTGCATGGCCAAGAGATCTAATACTGGAAGTGAATACAAGCAGTGTCAAAGTGAATCCCACTCCCACTCCGAAGGTTAAATTCTGTTTAATCCCTTATATTCAGAATATATTACAATATTGTTAATAAAATTTGTACAACTTAGATATTGTATTTTAGATGTAAAGGATAAAACCATGCTTTCTATTCTCCTTTATTTAATGGATCATTCTATTTTGGATGTAAAGAATAAAACTTAGATATTGTATTTTAGATCTTTCTTTTCCTTTTTCTTAAATTTTTCCTTTTCAGGAGGCCAAGAAAATTCCTGCAAAGAAGAACAAGGTCAAGTTGGTTACCGATTGTTTATGTAATCCAAATGTAGAGTATGCGGTTAACATGGGTGCAGATTACCCCTAGCTTGAAGCGTTTGTGGGTCTGGGCAAATGAATCGTTGAGGGATGGTGTTTCATACTCTTTTAAGCTAAGCGAAGAAGCTTTTGGATCAACCCCAAAACAGGTTCTGTTTTTATCAGATGTGCATGCTTTGTGCTTTGGAGGTGAAATATCAGGCTCCACTATTTGCATTTATATTCAGTAAGTGTCCAACTTCTAAAGTTCTGTAACTTTATCAATAGTTTCTTGAATGAAATTAAGAATTTGTGTTGATGAGTGTTTATTTTTGTATACAGTTTATTAGAGAAATATTTGAAAAAGCACAAGATGAACGACATGGTAGCGTTCGTTGATCCAGGCACAATAGGCTCCATCGGTTGTGGTAATTCAGCACACAGGTCTCGTGCGCTTTCTATCAGATTCAGAAATGCTAAGCCAGGCCAAATTTTTTTGTTGCCTTATAACCATGTGTGAGTACTTTATTTTTTATATGTTCTTCCTCTACATCAACAAAATCCTATAATTTTTATTATCTTTCTTTTGGATGTAAGTGTAACATGAAATTACATTGGAGATATAATTTACGTGTTTATAAGTGCTAATTATAATTCACTTCTGCCAATTATACCCTTGGAAACTAATTTATAGTATATCTATGACGTGTTAATGCATGATTTTCTAGGAACCATTGGGCGTTGACTGTTGTGAATCCAGAAGCTCAGGTAGTTTACCACATGGACCCGTTGAAGCGCCGACTTGGTAGTGAGGAATGGTTAGAAGTGGTTGACAAGTTAGTATCACCAGAAATTTATTTTGATTTTGAATCGATTTAACAATTGATAAGAAAAAATGTCTGACTTGATTTATATTGTTTTGTTGTAGTGGCATCAAACTCTACAAGGATAAAGCGAAAAAGATTTCCAAGAAGAGAATTCCATGGGAGAATATGGCGGTATAATAATTTTCATTAATGTATTTAATAATTTATCTGTTTTCTCTAAGTGTAGACATGTAATATTTTTTTCAAAATATTTTTCAGGGTGTTCCTATCCAGCATGGGGCCACAGACTGTGGTTTGCTTGTGATGCGCTTTATGAAAGAAATATGTGAAGATAAGGAATTAAATTTTGCGAATAAGGTCCAAATTGCAATTTCCTGGTTCATTTGTTTTTTGTTTTCTGTATTGTAATGTGACATTCATCGGAAAACTTACACTAGCGTTGTTTCTTTTTCCAGTGGGCACGGAGGGGCAACCTGGCTTATAGCACCAGTGATATCGCTGAAATCAAGACTGATTGGGCAAAGTTCTTCATGAAGCACCACGCTACTTAGGTGCTTGCTCAGAAAATATAAGCCAATGTTTGTGGATGTTTTTATGAATATTAGTTGGTTTATGGGTTAATTGGCTATTTCATAACTGAACTCGTGCTCAACTTGCAGTTGGGTAATCGAACTCAAAAATCTTGCATTAACGTCATTAAACTAATTAAACCTTGCAATCTCATAATTAAACTATTAAAAACTTGCACGACCGTTAACTTTCGTTGACTTTTAACGGAGGTCCGTTAATTTTGTACAGGTAAGGGATAAAATGGTTAATTCATAACTGAACTGACCCTCAACTTGCAAATAGGTAATTGAACTCAAAAGGTTTGCAACTAGATAACTGAAATTACACATTAAAACACGCACATATCTCATTATTTAATAGTATTTCAATATTTTCATATTACAATTTGTACTTGAACAAACATGTTCATATGACTTATATGTCTACTTGTGTCTTAGACAAAAAAAAGTTTAATTTGCGATTAACCGAATTAATTACAAGCACAAAAGGTGATTACAAAATTAGATTTTAGGTGGGTTAATTGGCTATTTCATAACTAAACTCGTGCTCAACTTGCAGTTGGGTAATCGAATTCAAAAAATTTGCATTATTGTCATTAAACTAATTAAACCTTGTAATATCATAATTAAACTATTAAAAACTTGCACGACCGTTAACTTTCGTTGACTTTTAACGGAGGTCCGTTAATTTTTTACAGGTAAGGGATAAAATGGCTAATTCATAACTGAACTGACCCTCAACTTGCAAATAGGTAATTGAACTCAAAAGGTTTGCAACTAGATAACCGAAATTACACATTAAAACACACACATATCTCATTATTTAATAGTATTTCAATATTTTTATATTACAATTTGTACTTGAACAAACATGTTCATATGACTTATATGTCTACTTGTGTCTTAGACAATAAAAGTTTAATTTGCGATTAACCGAATTAATTACAAGCACAAAAGGTGATTACAAAATTAGATTTTAGGTGGTATTAAATTGTGAGAAATTCATCCCTCTCTCTCTCTCTCTCTCTCTCTCTCTCTCTCTCTCTCTCTCTCTCTCTCTCTCTCTCTCTCTCTCTCTCTCTCTCTCTCTCTCAGACACACAGATATATATAATATGTACATCTCTTGCACGCCATATTATCTAAACTCACATATATTGGAAATTTTTTTATACATTATATTTAATAAGTAAAAAATTTATAAAATTTATATATTACAAATATTAACTATCTCGTACAACATACTGATATATTAGATATATTTTTGAAAATCAATAAATAATTAAAATTTGGAGGGTGCACGTTTACGTTCTTTACACAGGCTAAAGAGCTAGTTTAATATGTTAGTTGTTTAGAATATTTTTATAACACTAAATATAAGTAAAAAATATTTCCATCATATATTTTTATATATTATTGTTTAGGATATTTTTGTAACACTAATTGATGAGTTGATTGCAACCTTTTTGAGTTCAATTACCCATCTGCAAGTTGATGATCAGTTCAGTTATGAATTAGCCATTTTACCCATTAAAATTCTTGTCACGTCAGCTTGCCACGTCATTTTTCCATCAGTCCCGTTAAATGAGTTAACGGCAGTTATGAGATTGCAAGTTTTAATTAGTATGATGAGTTGACTGCAAACTTTTTGAGTTCAATTACCCACTTGCAAGTTGAGTTCAGTTCAATGATGAATAAGCCAATTAACCCGATTTTAGGTGGTATAAAATTGTGAGAAATTCATCCCTCTCTCTCTCTCAGACACACGGATATATATAATATGTACATCTCTTGCACGCCATATTATCTAAACTCAAATATTGGGGAAAAAATTATACATTATATTTAATAAGTAAAAAATATATAAAATTTATATATGACCAATGATTAGCTTCACAAGATGAATATTACAAATATTAACTATCTCGTACAACATACTGATATATTAGATATATTTTTGAAAATCAATAAATAATTAAAATTTGGAGGGTGCACGTTTACGTTCTTTGCACAGACTAAAGAGTTAGTTTAATAAGTTAGTTGTTTAGAATATTTTTATAACACTAAATATAAGTAAAAAATATCGTTCCATCATATATTTTTATATATTATTGTTTAGAATATTTTTATAACACTAATTGATGAGTTGATTGCAACCTTTTTGAGTTCAATTACCCATCTGCAAGTTGATGATCAGTTCAGTTATGAATTAGCCATTTTACCCATTAAAATTCTTGCCACGTCAGCTTGCCACGTCATTTTTCCGCCAGTCCCGTTAAATGAGTTAACGGCAGTTATGAGATTGCAAGTTTTAATTAATATGATGAGTTGACTGCAAACTTTTTGAGTTCAATTACCCACTTGCAAGTTGAGGTTCAGTTCAATGATGAAAAAGCCAATTAACCCGTTGGTTTATTTGGTGAATTTTGTTTTGAACCTGGTGGTCATGTTAGAAATGGTGGCCAATGTTTGTGGATGTTTTTATGAATATTAGTTGGTTTATTTGGTGAATTTTGTTTTGAACCTTGTTGTAATGGTGAAATATTAACCTGGTGGTAATGGTCAAATATTGGTTGGTTTGTTCATTTTTTGCTTGTCGATTGAATTGTTTATTGTTTGCGTTAATAAACCATTGTCTAAAATGTGATTAGCCAACGAGGGCATCTTTAATGTTTTACTTGTTAAAACACCATATCAGACAATGGTCTTAACAAAATCATATTATAATGTTGTTTATCATCCAAACAAACAATGCTTGTTAAACGTAAACCATTGTGCTCTGTATTTCGTACAACGGTTTAAATTAAAGAAACCATTGTGTAGAGTCCCAAACAACAATGGATTGATTATACAAGAATGTTGTGTGTTTTCCTTTCAGACAAGACTGTATTGGATTAAAACTATTGTGTAGCATCCTAAAACAACAATGGAAAAATTCTATAATAATGTTGTGTGCTTTCCTTTCAGACATTTGTGAATTCAATTAAAACTATTGTATGATTTCCTTTCAGACAAGTGTGCATTCAATTAAAACCATTGTGGAGAATCCTAAACAACAATGGAACAATTCAATAATGATGTTGTGTGATTCAATTTTAGACAAGTGTATTGAAATAAAACTATTGTGTGATTTCCTTTCAGACATGTGGGCATTAAATTAAAACATATGTGTGATTTCCTTTCAGACAAGTGTGTATTAAATTAAAACTATTGTATAGAATTACAAACAACAACAGTTTCTAAATCGACTGTTGTTGTTTCTGGATATCAGACAACACGTTTAGAGATGAAGTCGTTGTCCCTCGCTCTAACACACAACATTTCGAACCGTTGTCTGTGGCGTGTAACAGACGACACTCCGATAGACAACGGGGATTGTCAGTATCAGACTACGGATAAAATCCGTTGTCTGAATCGAAATTCCTTGTAGTGTAAATAATATCCAAATCTAGATTCAAATCAAATTCACATCATTTCGAGTTAAAAAAATAAATTTAAAATTAAAATTCACTCTCTTCCGAGTTCAAAGAATAAATTCAAACTTAAATCCATATCAAAAATTTTGAATACATAACATGGTCATTGTTCCATAGAGAACCATCTTACGTGAAGAACCGTGAATAACCACTTAAAATGCATTAAAATTGCTTTATATATAAGGGCCCCGCAGGGGCACCTTCACAAAAAAGTCTTATAATTCTATCCTCTATCTATTTATAAAAAAAAGTTCTTTAAAAATTTTCAAAAAATGATGCCGTGGCAACGGTTTTTAAAATTTTTTTAAATTTTTTTTTAAAATTTGTTTTTTTTTTATGAATGGATAGAGGGGAGAATTATAATACTTTTTTGTAAAGGGGCTCCGCCAGGGACCTTATATAAAGGACAATTTTAATGCATTTTAAGTGATTCTCCACGGTTCTCCACGTAAGATTATTCTCCATAGAGTGGGACTCAACACACTAATTCACTACACAAACTCACTACCATTAATTTAGGGATGATTTATCACTACAATTACCTTATATATTTTTTATAAAAAAGTAATTAAAATATTAAAGTGTGAATAATATTAAAGGATTGGGTCCACAATTCATCCCGATTCAAAACATAACATAACAGGAGTATTCAAATTGATGAAAAAAATGTAAGAGCGCCAAGTGTCGCATTACTCGCTACCTAAATTCCTCCGTCAGATACGACATTTGTAGATTAGGATCGCATGCATTTTTTTATCTTTGTAGATATGATGATGATCTTGCAGCTGCTCGTTGCGAAATCTAAATTTCAATCTCTAGAAATTAATGCTATCATCTACACTCTTCTTTCTTTTTTCTTTAAATTGGACTCATTCTTGATTTATTTCTCACTCGGGCCTGTGTTTGCTTATACATTCAGAGGGTTGTAAGTGAGTGAGCTGAGCTAATTAGGGTTTCAAATCTAGACACTAGAGGTACAATGGAGGGAGTTAAAAGTAGTCAGTATCTTCAGAATCAACACAAGGGCTTGGCGTTTGGATCACTAAATTTTAGTGATCATCTTGGTCTTGATGTGTCTAGTAACAAGAATGCTGATGTCTTGAGCCAGGAGGTTAAGAATTTAGCTCCCAAAGATTCGATCAAGGCAAATGATGGGAATGTCGAGAGGAACCGTAGACACTTCTACCCATTGAGGCCCGAGGCTGAGAATTGCCTATTTTATGTGGAAAATGGCTGGTGCAAGTTTGGGAGGAATTGCAGATATAACCATCCTTTCAATAGGAGAAGCCAGGTATAACTAATTCAACTTAATTGGTTGTCTTTAAAGTGGTTTACATTATTCTTTGTTTAATTAATTAATGTCAAATGACCAGGTTGTGAATCAGTGTACACATATTTATACAAACTCTGACAGTGTAGAGTTGGGCAGAAATCATATTTGCATGAATTTATCCTTTTTCTTGGTACATTAAGAATATTCGTGTAGATTCATTAAACCCTAGGATTCTTTTTGGTTTTCTTGGTAGAAAGTAAAATATCTTGGTAGGATTGGATGACGCCCTTTTTAGTGCAACTGTGGATCTGTTTGTTTTGGTGTCATAAATGTAGGCAGCGGGTATAGAAGAATCAATGTAAAATAAGGAAGATTGGTATCCGATCCTTTCGTGTAGGTTACGTGAAAAAGCTTGTTGTGACTAGACTTGTCCCTACTTGTCGTGACAAAGACTTGTCGCTACTTGTCGTGACAAAGACTTGTCGCTACTTGTCGTGATAAGTCTACTTGTTATGTCTAATTAATAGAGGTGAATGGGGTTATGCTTGTCCTCTATACGTGCATCAGAGGGCACAAGCATATTCTTGACACGTCCTGAAAGTCACATACGTGAATTCACAAGAATCAGCCAGATCTGCCAAGTTCTTGTCTGTACCGAAGAAACTATTATTGAGAGATGAGCTTCAGAATTAATGCTATTTAGAAGATAAGAAAATTTTAATAATGCCATTTTCTACGACATAACCATATAAGCTTTCTTGAATTTTCATGACAGTTCCCCTAAGTATTGTCACAGAAGAAGTGTACTAGATCAGAGTAAGGAAAAGCCTTTTAATGGTTTTTTATATGTATATTAAGCTAAATAAGTTACTTTAACACCTAAAGAAGTAATTAATCAGAATTAAAGAGTCATTTTACATGTTTTGTATTATATGTTTTTATATATATCTGGAGCTTTGGAATCATGTTGTTTTCATGTATGCTGTTTTGATTTCACCTTTTTGCAGGCTGAGTATAAGGAGATAGCAAAGCTGAATGAAGAGAACTTAAATAGGATGGCGCAAGTCGAGTGCAAGGTTATCAGTATTTCAGTATCTATATATGAATATTTGCTTCCATATTTAATAATCTGTGTATCTGATCTTTGTTGGTTTCATATATACAATCTTGTTTTTGTCATGTCAGACAATCATTAATCACCTGTAAGTTCAATCTGTGACCAACCTTTGATCTATCACATCTCTAAGTTCGGTTCATAAACACCGCTTCAGGACAATATGCACGTTGTTGGACTTTTAGTCCATATACTGCATTCTTATCTTTGTACTCTCTGTGCATTGATTTATTCTCCGAATAAGTTAGTTGCACCTATAATTTTAGAACATACATTTCCGATCCCGTTGTCTTTACATGCATACAATATACTTATTCTGATTGCAGGTGATCACAAAGAGAGCACAAGTTTAATATCTATTTGGCTGTAAGATATTTTTGTGCGTTAACCTTCAAGCATTTTAAACAAGTTAGAACCTTAAATGATATTCAATTTTTCTTCATTCTCTCCGAGGTGTTTAATTACCTTTGGAAGCCACTTCATTGCTCTTCTGAACAATGATAATGGATTATGTTTGTATGAGGTTAAAATCCAGTAAGTTAAGAAAATGTGATCTAGTTAGTATGTGCTAAAAGATAAGTCTTTCTCTAATATTTGCTAAATGTGATATGTAATAGATATAGTGTGTACATATATATAACTTGTTTACTTTCTCTTTACAGTCTTCATATTTTTGCTTGCTTTGTCATGTAGTACTATTTAACACCTGAAGGCTGCAAGCATGGAAAAGCTTGTAGATACAATCACAGTGGACGGAAAACTGAGGCGGCTCCAGTTTTACAGTTTAATTTCCTTGGGCTTCCAATTCGACCGGTACTATCCTGTCATTTCTTTTACCTTTTAGAATTCAGATGTTACTTACACCTTGAAGGACATGATAGTTATCTTCATCCATCTTTCTTCACAACTCGAGTATGATATTTTAGAATTAGATATGAAACTAGAATTGAAACTTCTCAAGTTATCCAAATCAACCCTAACATATTTTATACGTTGTACAGGTATTTATTGTCAACCTAAAGGATTTTATACAAATTTGTTAATGTATGTTCCTTACAACACAATCATAACTCAAACCTGGTTTGAAAGAGAGAAATGTATCTACAGTTTTGAAAGAAAAGACTTGACATCTTCAATTTGCAGTACTTTTGATTTAAGTAATTAATCTTACTGTGAAATTCTCTGACATTGTTTACAATTCTGATATCAGGGAGAGAAAGAATGCCCACAATACAACATTTATGGTTCATGCAGTTATGGTTTAAACTGTATGTTTGATCATCCAGATCCTTCATTAATGGGAGAAGGATATACTGGCTGGGAAGATGCTATGCCGTTCTGGCCATCAGCAGTAAACAGATTTGGTCCGTTTGAGACAAATATATATCAGCCAGCACAATATGCTCTATACTCTGATTGGAATGGATATCAGGTATTTAGTAGTACATGGAAAACATTTCATTGCATAATACAAGTAATAGTTGTGGATTCAGACAGACAAAGTTTTATTCTGATGTTATCTTAATTTGAGTTTCTATGCTATTTCTCCTTTATTGAAGGTTCCTTTAGAGAACCATGGGGCCCCTACTTACACAGCATCAGGAGGGATCCCGTTTACGCCTCCACCTGTATTCAGTAAGCCTGAAACATCTGATGTTAATTCCTCTCAGCAGCAGCAGCAGAATCCTAAACCAAAAAAGCAGCTTGCACGCAATTTTAAATCTGGCTTTGGGGTACACCACCCCAAAACTTCCTCCTGTCCTGTTAATGACAAAGGCCTGCCTTTAAGGCCTGTAAGTTTTCTTCCCCTAATAATTTACTGAAACATTAATAAATGTCTTTCTATATTTTCCTAAATGACTTGTACATATACATTATTGCATACAAATAACTTCTAATATTACCATTTTTTTCATTCTTAATAAATTTAGGACACAGAGGTCTGCGCATTTTATAATCGTCTTGGAATGTGCAAGCGTGGAGCAGGATGCAAATTTGACCATCCTGTACCTCAAGCCAAGTCGGTCCCTGCTGCTGAATCAGCAGAAGCTCAGCGTCCTGTAGCTTCCCAACCCCACAACTGAAGATAAAAAGTAACGAAGACATGCATGAAGGGAGTACTGTCGGGACTCATAAAAAATGCAGATGCACTAAAAAATATATGAAGTTGTTATTTAGCTGAAAGGGATAACAGTGTAATCAGAAAGTCTTTGGTCAAGATAGAAAAGTTGTTATTTTGCACAGAGGATTCTAGTGCCTAGTTGATAATTCCTTTTGGTGTATCTTCTGTTTCTCATCTGTAATTGCTATGTTTATTGATAGTTCATAAAATATGAAATTTAGTCAGAGTTGGGTCACTAGGTCACATTGTGATTGCGGAAGTAGAAGAATTCTAACATGAGCTTACTGTATTTTTTCATATATAAATATGCAGTCGCGAGTTCACACACCGTGTGTGGTGTGAAGTCTGTGTCTATGTGGAAGTTTACTTCCCAGGAGGTTGAAGCTCTTCAAAAAGGAGGCAATCAGGTAAATGCATCCATACTTTTGTTATCTGATAAGAAGGTTTGCTTCTTCAGCGTGCAAGGGAAACATTTTTGAATGATTGGGACCCACTGAGGCACAGATTTCCTAATGGCAGGTGGAAGATGCTAAATTATTTGCACTGAATATGGCATTTTAGTAATGTTTTTTTTCTGTTGTTTTGCAGCAACAGAAAACTTAGTTTAGAACATACATACATGATTCATAACCCAATCATATCCAAGTATCCAACCCTCAAAAACATTTAGTTTAAAGTGAACATGGCATGGTATAAATAAAAACTTTCAAAAAAAATGTAACAAAATTCCACTCTTATGAAACATTCCTCTTAGATAAAATTTTAACCAACTCCATTAAGTTGATTACATCTATTAAACTCAAAACAACCATTCCACATTATTTATTATCATATTAAAGTAATTTATTCAATATGATAATTTGCTATTTTTAAAATATAACTAAATATTATAGCCAACTACACTGAAATACATTACTTTACCGATTCAACAAAATTTACATAATTTTTATTTTACATTATTTTAACCGACACCTTTCAACATTTTCTAAAAGATAAATATTTGTTGGAG
Organism: Kitagawia praeruptora; assembly: GCA_037693485.1. Taxonomy (NCBI): domain Eukaryota; kingdom Viridiplantae; phylum Streptophyta; class Magnoliopsida; order Apiales; family Apiaceae; genus Kitagawia; species Kitagawia praeruptora. The sequence goes on along the minus strand of CM075350.1, from coordinate 22,003,227 downwards.
AATCATGTACCTGAGGTTGTCCTCAGGTAGTAGCCTGAGGTTATATGAAGTTCCCATATAAATACACAAGGGCAAATTTGTAAATTCAGGAATAAGTTTTTGTATTTACCAAATTACCACTAAAATTGTATATGAATATATTAGAATCTCAGGAGAGTTACCTGAGGTCATCCTCAGGTCCATTTTACTCATATTTGTTGATATCATTTGGCAACGGTTACAAATTTATAGGCTGTGACTCTGAATTTTGAATAGCATTGTGCACAATTCGGTCAGTTTTTCTTACTTCGATTTCATTAAATACATAGAATCAATAGTCATAATCAAGTTACTCAAGTTAACCAGGTCATTTGATGCTACCAAACCTTTTTTCCGCAATGATCGTTTGTCAAGTGAAATGATGAAATCTAACATATCATTCAACAAAAAATAAGTGAAAATTGAAATGGTGAAATCCACTAGTACTACCTGCTCGTTTGGGGAATAACATTGTCAAATGACTCTCATCCTTTCTGAAATGTCCCCTAGAAGTAAAGCAAAAAAATTCTCTGAACAGTTTCGTATTACAAATCCTATGTCCACATTGTGTTTGGGTAGTGTCAAACATCTGCCACCACTGAATTTCTTTTAGTGGAACATATCTGTATTTTTCACTAATGTTTGTTTGGATTTTATTTTATCAAATTGTTCAAATGACACATGCATACTTAGACTTGCAAAATAATACGACTTTGGTTCCAATTATGGAATTCAAATATAAGGTCCACTTGAAAGGCCCAGAAGAAGGATGCAACTCCAAATGGAAACCAAAAATATTAAACACAATAACTTCCGCTACATCTACCATTCATTTACACCAATTATGTACATACAAGTGTACATTTAGCTCAAAAAGTATCATTACAAGCACAAATTTAAGCAGCAGCGACACTAATAAATTGCGACAGAAGTTGGCTATTTCTAGTGGATGGGAAGACTACTAAACTCCCTGCAACTCGAAGAAAAAATGAATGTAATTAGGGTTCAACATTTGCTTTGTTCCCAGCAAGGATGATGGAAATTTCGAGACCACGGCTAAATGCTTGATTAAAGAGCAGACGCGACTGAAACGTAGAAACAAACGGAAACCAAGATAATACGGCTATGGGTGTAAAGATTATCAATCCCATCCCAGCATCATACATTCTGGCAAATTCACGCACAGAGTCCCATAAACCCAAGCTCCACACTATTCTTTTCCAAGTGATTGCCAGCTGCAACAAAAAAGACGTGAGAGGATGAGAAAGGGCATGGAAAGTAAAACAGAGGAAAGCAAACGTTACTTAAAAGTAGACCCATTGTTATCTTTTTTTTCTTTCAATCCATAAGCTTGCCTCTTCACGAGACAAGGTTTAACTTTAAAGAAACTCTATCGTTCTTTAGGCTTCCCTTTTTCAAGGCTTCGTATTCGGTAAACAAAGCAACAAACACAATCATGCATCAAATAATCCATCTCAAAATCATGATTATTTCCATATCCCTCTCCTCCTAGGGTCTTCTCCTCGTGTGGTACACCATAATCAGCTTCCACCTCATCATCGAAAGGGAATCTCCCTCTCCTCCTTCAGTATTGCTGTTGCAGCAATGTCTGCAGTGTGTGCAGCAGTGGAGGAGTGAAGTGTGTGCAGAAGTGAAGTGCAGTTAAGCAGTGCAGGGAAGAGGAACAGATTTTAAAACAGCAGTGAAGACTACAGAGTTGCAGACTGCAAGAACACAGTCACAGATTGTATAAACAAAATTTTGTAACATGATTGCTCAACTGGGTTTCCTGTGCCAGAGGATGACATCAGGGAGGATAAAACAAATCAATACAAAATTTAAGGGTATTTGTGTAAATTACTGATAAAAAAATTATATTTACAAAACTGCCCATGCGGGGCCCCTTACTTTATAGGTAATATTTCTTATAACCTCAGGGGAGATCCCTGAGGACTGAGATTGTCCTCAGGCCCAGTTTTCTCTTACTCAATTTGTATACATTTGTAAATTTTAATAAAATTGTTAACTGGGATTCAAAAAAAAATTGAAAAAATATAAGGAACAAAAAGAAATTTACAGTTTAGAAATTAATAAATTATTAACTTGGATTTTAATAAAAACAATTAATAAAATAAAAGGAACGAAAATAGAATTTGCAGTTTAGAATTTATGAAATTAAGTTGAAGTTGGAAAGAAAAAAATCAGTTTCTGTGCAAAAAGAATAATTTAAAAACTTTAAAAATAAAAATTAGTAGAAAAAGAGTGAAAAAGAAGTTTTGTTACATATATAAAAAGAGAAACAGAAAAGAAATAAAATAAAAGTATAATTTTTTGAATAAAAAATATAAAAAAATGTGTATATATATAATATATACATACAGACCATGTATATATATATGCGGTCATGTGAATTGAGAAACGACGGGTCATGTGAAGAATAAGATGAAAGAAAAGAAGAAAACGAAGATGAGATGAAAGGAAAGAAAAAGAAGAGATGAGATGAAGAAGAAGATTAGATATGAGAAAAGGGAAGAGACTTACCGGAGACGAGTTGCCAGAGCTGATCGGAGGAGAGGATTGGGAAGATGGTTGGCACAGCAGCAGCTCTTAGCCTTTTACTTTTCAGTTTCAATAAAAAATGAGTAAGTTTCACTAAAGAAAACCCTATTTTTTCAGTTTGGATCGGGTTTCGGGCCAGGTTCCGTGTCAGGTCTGGGTAAAACCCATGGATGCCAAACTCAAAAAGTCATGCTTCGACTTGTTCTTCTTTGTCGAATAGTCGGCGACTAGTCGTCAACGTGACAACCATGGTTAACTTCATAGTTTTAATTCATCTTCCCACTTATATTCACTTGTATAGTTAAAAAATTTAACTGCATATTCTACCTTTAAATATTTTATCAGACACTCTTTTTTCAGGTCTGGCATTTCTCCTTTAAGAGGCAATCATGATAAACAAAAAACAACCCCCCATCTATAAAATAAATATCCCATGTGAACTCGCTTTTAAGACTTCAGACTAAATAGTTCTGCTTCATGCACAAATAAGATATATTTCAGAAGGTAGAAAAGGCTTCAGTTTGATGAACTTACAGATAATATGGCCCATCCAGTAGGTATAAATGCAAGGATGCTAGCAAATAAATCAGCAACTGATAGATCGGTAAAAGCAACAACTAGGCAAAGCGCTAGAACCAGAGATATAGCTGTAACTCCTTGCACAAATCTGAACAAAAGCTGAAAATTTGTGGACTTTTTCGAGCTGACAGTGAAGATCTGCAGCAATAAACAAATATATCATAAAAATGAATTTGAGTGTGACAACAAACTGGATTGAGTTGGATAACAACTGATAGAATACAGCAGAAGGAAAGGAGCTTTGTAACTGCTTAGATCTACCTTAGATATCATGACAATTCCGACCAGTACGACCCAGGAAAAGCCATAGATCTGGAGAGAGAATAGTAATATTTATAAACACATATAGCAAAAGTAACCCATACTTCATCCTGTAAGTAGAGAAGCAAATAGACAACAGTTGACACTACAGTTTACCCCTGGCAATATATAACTAGAGTCCCACTCTATGGAGAACCATCTTACGTGGAGAACCGTGGAGAACCACTTAAAATGCATTAAAATTGTCCTTTATATAAGGCCCATGGCGGGGCCCCTTTACAAAAAAGTCTTATAATTCTACCCTCTATCCATTTGTCAAAGAAAAAAAAAGAAAAAAAAAATTCACTGTTCACGTGATGACGTGGCAGTGGATTTCACTGGTTAACGGTGCTTCGCACCTTCTTGTACGGCGCTTCGCGCCTTTATCATTCTAAAGTTGTAAGGAATGGCAATCAATGGTAAAGGCAATAGACGATTGACGGGTGTGTCGAGAGCCTTCGGCCCTCATGACTAACTAACTCATCCGTTTACTGTCTTAAATGCTTCGCATTTCCACGACAAGTTTTTTTTTTTTTTTTTTTTTTTTTATGGATAGAGCCAATTATTTTAAGCATTTTTTGTGAAGGTACCCTTGGCGGGGTCCTTATATATAAAGCAATTTTAATGCATTTTAAGTGGTTCTCCACGGTTCTCCACGTAACATGGTTCTCCATGGAACAATGGCCTATATAACTATTATGGATCACTTTATTTGTCACTCCTAGGGTTTAATTAGCACTTAACAGTCCTGCATCATAATCAATCAAGACGTGCTGCCAAACACTACCTATTTAAATTGTACCCAAATAAGCTCAATGTTAGGTGTTTGGCTATTGCAGGGACATATAAACAGTAAACTCAAGATAGCCGAATGCAAAAAAATATAAACATGTAACACTTCTGTAATTTAACATTCAATCATTCATAACTAGTCTGAAATGGACGTTAAAGTGCAAAAGACTGAGCCCAAACATTCATAATAAGTCATATAGAAGACAAATAATTGGTAAAAAGAAAATGCCCTCTATACATTCATTTGAAATTGCACACATATTCCACATAAAAGGGAGATTAAGCACGCTTTTTGTGATCAAAGCACAAAAGGGAGATTAAGCACGCTTTTTGTGATCAAAGCACGCTTTTTGCCAATTTAAAACTCGTTTCGAAGTGCAAGTTGTTGACTTACAAATTCTCACACTTCGAGGTGTACCTTTCACAACACTGATCCTAATAATCTAAAATGTAACAATAAAATAAATAGAGAGCATCAGTCAATTTGAAGTTTGAAATGAGCAAAGACTCGTGCATTCACTGTGTAAATTACAAACGCGACTTAGATTCATATATCGTTCACACAAAAAGATGCATTAAATTTTTAAATTCCAAAAATGGAACTCTTGCACTATTGTATGGCTAAGGGAGTATTCCATGTGCAGAGTACAGAGGACAGGTGTTCATGATTAATATTTTTCCCCCCCGGAGGAAATTTTCACTATGTGAGAAGATCTACAGTACATGACTACTTCTAGAGTACCAAACATTGCAACACTTGATAAAAACTTGGGTGGGCATGAAAGTAATCAAAACAAAACAGACAAAAAACATACTGCAAAAGACGTATCCTTTCCGGTAAGATGGAGCTTGTACACAATCCCATATTGAAAAATAAAAAACCGCAAGCTTAAAATTGTTTCAAGTACACGACCCCTTAAGGTTTGAATATGTGCCTGCAAATCAAAGAGCATAGGCAAACATTAATGGAGAAGAAAATAAAGATATATGCACACACACATATATCCAGTAGCATACAGATAATGATACTCTGTACAACACCAAGTCAAACTGGCCAGGCTTTGAGAGAAATAACACAAAGGTGATAATAGCATGAATTTAAAAAAAAAACACAAATACGAAAGAATATTCACCAGAAAACGATTTCAATAACATTTATAATAAGCAAAAGAAGCCTTGAATTTGAAGCTCTAGAGCTCAGGAAGCAGAATGGTGCCAAATGCAAACCAATTAAAAACAAACTAAACAGTTCAGGAAAGCAATAATTAGAAACCTGCTCTTCATCCCACCACGATTCCCAGCTATTATCTCCCTTGACTCCAACTCCACCTTTATATAGAAGCCAATTAATCCAATCATCAAAATCTTCTACAGTCCTGTTCATAAAAAGTAGATATATGAAACCTACAAGACTGGCATTCCTTTTTCTTTTTGCAAAGTAAAAAGCCAAACAACAGTCTCTTGTTTGAAACATCAAATATTAACTTACTTCTGCCACTCAAACCCAGATGGGTTGAAGATATAAGGAGCAAATAACCACGAGATAACAAGAAACCAACTGCTAACTGTTAGCAGAACAAAGGAGAGAGCACCCCCATCAGTGTACCCATATGCGATGTAAACTATGAGGAGCAAAGCAACTTCCAGCCTGCAGAAAAATAATAGAAATTTTTACGGAGGCAATTCATCACACATACATCAAAAAAGTCCATTTGAATTACTTACGCCTTGATAAAATGACTTCTCGAGTATAGCCTGTAATTCTCAGCAAACTTGATATGACGAACAACAAAGCCTCTACCAGTTGCTCGGTACTGCAGTTTGTATGTTACAGTAAATATACAATTCAATCCCAAGTTATAATGATCATAGATCAAACATTCTTGATAAATATATGACAGAAACAGATACATACTTTTGCACCTCCATGCAGAATGGTACGTCCAAAATAATGGGTTTTAGTACCCAAGGAGAAAGTGAAAAAGACCGAACAGAGTTGAAGCTGCATTGTTATAAAGCTAAATACAGCCTGCAAAAAAAATAAGTGAGCATACTTGAAGCTACATTGTGACTACATATCTTACGATCGCAGGAATCATGCTTGTTTAATTTATATTGTTGAATATAATATGATCCAATCAAGGCCTCCTACCAGCACCTTAAGGTTTTGGGAAGAGTTGGTCACTTAGCATGGTATCAGAACTCTGTGTGGGGAGAGGTCTCGAGTTTTGAACCCTCCCGCGTCCGTTTGGTGTTTTCTGTTGTCTATGTGTTCACTCGTTCGACTGAGGGGACGGGGAGTTTGAACATACCATTATCCAATTAAGGCCTCAGCTTAACAATTAAAGGTTTTGAAAGAGTTGAAAGAGTTGGTTACTTAACACACACTAAACAAAAAGCATGGACAACCCATGTTAGATACTAGAGCCATGCATAAATCAAACAAAATTTGACTATGAGAACAAAAGCAATTGATAACACAATACAGAAGAAATATACAAATTCTTCCAATATTAATTTACATAAGCTCCAAGTGCCCTAAAAAAATGCACATATAGAGACACTACAACGTGGAATTAAAGAAAACTGTGCTTTATAATATGTAATAGTTAAGAATACAAAAAGCCCGTTCATATCATATACAACATTTCCGTAAATTTTTCTCTCAATTGTTTTTCAATCAACCTTTTGAGTTCTCAAATGAAGGATAAACAATTAAATGGAATTAGATTCCCAGTGGCACGGACATCTCTAAACCAGCAAACCATTAGAAATGAGTACTAATGTTGTGCTTGGTTGGGGTGATTGGAATGGAATGGAATGGAATGAGATTTGTAGTATAAAATGAATAGAAATTCAAAATTTTCATTCATTGATCCATTCCATTCCAAGCCACCTACATTATAATTTAAAGATCTCAATTTGAGAGGGAATGCTTCATTCCTTAACTCTTCCATTTTCTTCACAATTCTTATCATAGCAATTTTACATTATATCATTTTTTTTTTCAAATCTTACCGCCAACTTCCATTATTTTCCTTTCATTTTATCCATTCCATTCCATTCACCCCAACCAAACACAACATAAGTACTAGATCTATGACGAAAGAGTCTCTAAATCTTCCTACGTGCTTAATCTATGTGGGAAAGAATCAAAAGTACTGTATGACTTGACATTAATCAAACCAAAAAAGTAGAATAACGGTATTTCCATTGAATCACATCTTACCTTCAACAATCCTAATTCTAGAATAAACCCCATTATCATGGGAACAGCAGTGAAAACTCCAATCTGAACCAAGAATTGTGCATTTAAAGCTGCATCTAGTGCAGTGTTTCCCAGCAATTTGGCTCGCCGGGAAATACCTCTATCAAGCCCTGAAAAAGCCTGGAAATAAATGGTTAGCATATTTAAAAGCTTTCTATATCGCACTTTACAACAAGCCACTGCAACATTGTAACCATTACTAAAAAATTACGACCATGTCCTACATAAAAGAGCAGAGAAAGAAGCCTCTAAATGATAATATTATAGAAAAAGACTCGCAAGTTATTATCTAGTACTGGCAGACTGATAGACAACAAAGACAGATAGGGGAAGTTCTCTTACACTACCATATCCAAGTGGCTAATATTTAAACGGAATAAAGTTCAAAAACTCACAGAAAGTGTCAAAACATGATAAAATAATAAACTACGAAGACAGCTTTAGTATATAGTCTCATCATAACATAATTGTATAAATGATTCAGAAAAAATGATAAAGATAATAAGTGGAAGCAGAGCAAACCACTTTACTTATCCAGAAGAAACAGAGCCCTTCATTTAAACCTCTACGACCATAGAAATAATACCACAAGGTTCAACTTAGTTGTCAAGATTAAAGCAGAGTACCCAAACCACAAGCACCAACTGATCCAAACCAGAACTTTTAATATAGAAAACACCCATCTAAAGCAGTCTGTTAGTATAGCTTTCTAATACCTAAGAAGACACCAATGTCAAGAAAAGTATAAACTAGTGAAACATACCAGGTAGACCCTTCCATATAAGAATATATACACAGTAAGAACCGTCATCTGCACCCAAAAAAATACATAATTATTCAGAAATAAGAATGCATGAAAACTTTGAACAATGAAGTGATAAATTTTTCTATACTTAAATAAAAAGAACTATTGTATGGATAACATACCATCGTGCATACATAGAAACCAACGGTTGTGTAGTAAAAAGAAAGCATCCTGAAAAAGTCGAAAAGCTGTCCAATTCTATATACATCCCTGCTAAGAACTTGCTCCCCATTTCCGCCAGCAACTTTTCCTTCGAAAAGGGCAATTTGGTTCAACCCGACATCTCTTCCCTTTCCAACCTGCACAAGGAAAAACACAATTAAGGCTTTAGGAAAAGAATGTGTGAAATCAAGAGCAACAAAATTCAAACCATAACTAACCTGGAAGTATTCATGGTGTGTAATATTACCCTGGCGCAAAGTGGAATTAAATCCTGAAAAAATATGATACGTCAACAGAAACTCAAATTAATCTTATAAATCAATAGCTATCCTGAGGAATCAAGAATCAAAAGTTTTAATTAACAACACAGGCAAAAAAGATTCCGTTCAAATTGTCAATTGGCCACTGTATCTTCACTCAAATTTAGTGTATCACTTTAACTTGTACATTCTACCACATTTCTTGCCAGGCCCACACAGAAAGTAATCATGTTTCTCTTGAAGCATAGAGACACAACTTTGCAGCCAGTGTTCTACCAACGGAAAACCATCATACTAAAGTTGAGAGAATACTATCTGTCATTTGAACTATTTAATACTGTAGCTATATTTAGGCTACCACCAAGTATTTCATAGTGATCATGACTATTCCAAAAAATATCTGGAAAAAATATCTACTGTCAACATCAGATATATCCGATCAGCTAATAATATAAATTATTTCAAGCTTACCTGCATAGATGTCTTCGCTAATATTTATGACACGGGATGCCTTACTTATGCCACCACGAGTGATATGAAATATACGGTCAAAAACATCTGGATGGCCATAATGCATACGGACTCTGCAAAAATGCAAAATGTTTTACATCAATTTTTTAAGGATAAAGAGAAATGACCACCTAAAGAGCAAACAATGGTTGAAGCATAATGAGTATTATTGAAATGAGTGCATAATAATAGAACAGACATGAATGCACGAATTAAATACATATAAAAGATTTGATACAAAATGAGCATAACTTACTTCAGAGGATAGGCCAGAACACGTTGTCCCAATGTCACGAAACTGGTCTCTTGGTTGGACATAAACCAGGCCAAGGAGGAAACACTGCATTCAGATAAAATACACATATATACCAAAACAGTAAAGATAAAAGACATGTCACTACAAGGAGTCAAAGGACCCTTGGCAAGAGGAAAAATATACAAGGAAGCCAGACCTTCCTGTAAAAACATGCTCTCTCACGCCAAGAATGGTTGGAGGGCGAATGCCATGCTTTCCTCGAAATTCTTCAAGAAGATTTCTTAATTTCATAGCCTCTTCAAGGTAATTGTCCTGTGTATAGCAGGGGCAAAAGGTGATGGATACAAAAAGACCAGCAGAACATATTTAAAAAACTAAATCACAGATCAAAAATCAATTTCAAATACAGCCAATTTCTCAAATAATCTTTACACATGATCCGCAGAAAATTAAATATGCTCAAACATCAGCTTAAAAATTAAACAGGGAAGCTTTTAAATTTTTTATTATAAAACCACTGAATCATAAACCTTGTGAAGTCAATTTCATCTACTGACAGACCCTTGTATCATAGTGACATAAATAGAATAGCTATAGCCATATAAGCCGTAGCAGTAGCAATGTCCCTACTCTCACCACGACTTAAGTCTGTGTATATAATACACATCCTAAAGTCAATTATTGCTCACCTAGCCACAACATATTATCATACTGACCACCATATCTGTCACACTGCAGTTGAGACAAAAATGAAGACAACAAAGCTTCTTCTTTGTTGTATAGACGTAGGCAGGTCTAGAGAATATAAAATAATGTAAAATACACTGTTAACCGGACTCTTCAACTTTCTACGAGTACCAGATACCAAACACATGACACTTGAACATGGGTATGAACACTTGGGCACTTATTTCAGGCCAAAAAATATGTAAACTTTTCAATATGTTGCTGAGCCCGACTCTTGGACATGTATCCATGTTGGAAAGTTTCAGCCAAGCCCAAGTAACAAAGGTAAAATAAGCGGGATTTCAGAGTAACGAATAAATATCATATGATTCATATAGCTACTAGTTAATAATTTATGAACTTTCTTTAGCATACTGGTACTTTTTTTTATTGGAAAAGAAAACAGGTACCTGATTCATGTCAATGGTTTGAACAGCTTCCCCACGAGTAAAAACTATAGCATGATTTTGGTTTTCCGGCTTCCCCTCTCCAAGTTTTGGATCTCCCGGAAGTTTAATGGAATATATTTCCTGCATATGGATCAAAATTTGAAACCAGAACAGCAAAAACCAGATACAGTACATTACAAAAGTTATAAAGGTACCAAAAGGTTTTTAAAAAAGATAGAAAAAATGAAGAAACGAGTCAATTACAGCAGCTTTAATATTCTTTCAAAAGATAACTCTCACAGAGCGCAATTTACAACTAACGACCAAAGGTTTTTCTAAAAGGATACTATGAATCCCATTATTTCAAAGCTGTTACTTTTAAACATGAAATAACATAACATCCATATGTCCTTACAAAAGCGATGGTGCACAGGTCTAAGATTTTACATAGCAGTACTCTCACACCCAAGTCCTAAAGAACATTCAATAGGCACACCAGTAGAGCTTTCGAAAGCGATAGTGCAGAGGTCTAAGATAATTTCAATCGATCATTTGTAAGGCATACAAGCCTAATTATCCAAAAAAATAATAATTTATATCGATAGTTCACGCAGCAGTACTATTAGACCCAAGTCCTGGAGAAAATTTAATGAGCACATCAGTAGAGCTTTATTAGCTCCTTCCTACCAATAGCAGAGAATCACATAAGCAAAAACTCAACCAAAAGGACAAACTACAGACTTCAGATGCCCAAAAAACAAAGAACAAACAGTTCTGCAGCACAAAATTCAGCGTCGCACAGTTCTTCTGACAACATGTCACAAGACGACAAATCAAATGCAAGTAGCATTCATCCAATCAGAAAAGCAACTCAGTCTCCAAATACAAGGTTGTCAAGAAAAAAAAAACTAAACGGAAGGAATGGAGTACCAAATTTGAATCCATGTCAAATTCCTAACATTGAAGTGGGTATTGAGATTTTAACAAGTGCAAATACTAGGAATCCACAAATAAATTGAAAACAAAATAAGAGAAGAGAAGGTAGAAGATCTAGACAAGAACACTAGGCTTTTGAAGGGCTAGAAGACCATCACCAGTATAGTTAATAGATATAATAATAACGAATTACATAATAAAGCGAATAAGTTTAGGATACTTGTAAAATCAAGAAATCAATAAGTTAAGCTAAATTAAACTAAAATACAAAATACAAAATTTTCAAATAGTACTAAACTCGTAAAAAAACGTAGACAAATTTTCAACTATGTAACTGAATTCCCAAATCCGGATGGAGCCGAGATTTTGTCAAGTAATATGAAATAAATAGCCACCAATCTCATGCTTTTTCAAGAATATGCACTTATATAAGAAAAACAATGGCTCCATCGACACAGAAACAAGAAGTACAACGCCTTGAATACCTGATCCTTTCCGTGCACATCAGCTTTGACTAGCTTTGAATAAAATTCCTTCACAACACTCCCACCAGTTGACCCACTCTCTTCCGCATGTATAAAAGCAACTCGCAATGCTTCATTCCTGATACCAACATTATTAATTGTACTATCACTTACATTGCATTGAGAAATAATTCATAGATTTACAATATTGCTTTCAATTCTACAATAAACTGGATTTCTTCATTATAACATATAATCTTAACGTGGAAAAAAGAAGATAGATTTTAAGGTGTTAGTTTATCAACAGGAACTTTTACTGATCCGCGAGTCACCTTGATGGGCAATCCTTAGCTCAGACTTTGGAAGACTGATTGTTAGTTAAAAATATATGGCTTAAATCTTGGCTACATATATTCTGGCTAAATATATTGGCTACATGTTTGTATCTACTAAACGAGTTTGGCTGGCCACCATACTACGATGAAAAAATATACTGATTGATCATATCATACAATAGACATTGCAGACTTCACTTTTGCCTATGTTATATGAAGCTTAATTTATTAATCTGCTAAATTGTAAGTAAACAGGCAACATGTAGCTACCAGTCTGGACTTCACCAGATGTATGTATAAAAGACACGTCTAGTCAATAAGTTGCTAATGTAAAATTTTAGGGTATTCCACGAGAAGAGGTACACCTTCTGACACGTAAAAAGAATGAGATAATATGCACATACCACTGACCACACAATAATCTCATTCACACCCCCTCCCTCTTACTTAAAAAGATATGCTGCCAGAAAGGGCACTTTATCACAGTTCACAAAAACATCAAAGACAGCCTATTACATAAAAGAAAATTAAAATAGGGTTGCCACCATTTCAAAATTAGCACTTCTATAAAGTTTCTAAGATGAACCTTTGAAGCAAAAGAGAAATATCAGCAGCCTCTGGAGCCTTCCTTTGTTTCTGTTGCCCATATATTTGGCAAGATACAACATAAGTAAATTTCAAATCAGCCTGTGCACGAGCCTCACGTGACAGTTCAAAGCCTTCAGTTGTTGGGAAGGTGCTTTGAGAATACTCTCCCTCTGACATAGGGATAGGACAGATTTTATCTCTCACAAGTTTAGTGTTCAATAAGAATAAATATCAGAAGAACCACGAAAATACCTCCAAATGATCTCCTTTCCAAAAAACTCTGTAGCATTAGTGCTCGTCTATAGTACATCATACCACGTACTGAAGATATAGCCATGACCAAAGAACATAAACAAAAGTTAAACATGGACATTGTTTACCACAGCATTAAGAAATCACTGTCTTCACAGCATATAGCTAGTGGCAACTATGCGCAGAGGTATTAATCTATTTGAATAACCATAGACATGAGAAGGTATTAATCCCTTTACATAACCATAACGACATAGACATAAGAAGGTAAGGCACTCAATGCAAGACTAGTCAACCTGTCCTGGCTAAAGTCTGGCCTCGATAAGATGCCCAAAAACGAAGCTCCAACGCATCGCTAGTGCTATCCTGTAGTTCCGTATCTCCAGTATCACCGCGTCCGATGCGTTCCAGGAAGTTCTCCCATTCATCTACACGCAAAAGAAATATGTCCTCAGTAACATTGTTTGCAAGGCAACTTTAAAAAATTCATCAACATATGGACATTATATCCTGATATAATAAGCATAAGAGGGATCTTATCCATAATTTTGGTCCACATACCGTCAAAACGATAAGGACCGTTAGAATTTAACATAAATAGAGAACCATTGGATCCATATTAGTATTGTATTTTAAAATTTTAAACAAAATATAAGTAGATTTCCCAAATTGAAAATAATTCTTAATGTGAAATTTCCTACCTACCTTTTTTCTTCAGTTTCAGGATAATCATAGTTGGAAAATAATTGTTAAACCACCACTAAATTAAAGATTATTTTTTAAGTTTTGTGTGGACTATAAAATTGTTCAAATCTAATTTTTAGAGCTCAAGATAGAGCCCAAAGAGTAAAGTCAGCATCTAAAACCTAATTAACATCATTTTTTTATTTATTTTAACTCCAACTTTGGTTTTTAATTTAAAAAGAATACTATATTTTTTTAAGAGGTAAATTAATTTTTGAAAGTTTAAAACCCTATGCCCAACATATAAAAAATAAAATTTACATTATTAGAATAAAAAATTAATTATATTTAAAAATTAATAATATTGGGAATATTAAGAAAAAATCGGTAAATTAATATAAATAAAAATACTAAAAAGAATCCGTGCATTGCATGGGTTATAAGCTAGTATATATAAATTATGTGAGGATACACGATAAATTACTACAGTTTCAAAGCTACTAAACAACATGGCCAACACAATAAAGAAACAATGGCAAAAGTTATAGGTCCATATCATCCTAACTATTGTATAGTACAAACAAAACACATGTGCGGCCATAAATGCACTTTGCACCTCCTTTGAAAAATAGTATTGGCTGTAACATACACAAGCAATTGTAACTAGTTTTGAAATGATCATCAAACAACGGGAAAAATTAAATTGAGTTACAGTCTCACCTACCATCGCAATACTGATACGATAAATGAATAAATTTATCCCACTTCTTTTTTTTGCAGGAAACTAGTGTTTTAATTTGAAGTAATTCACTGTTTTATTGAAGGAAACAAAAAATTCCAATAATGGAAGGAGTAAGGACTGGAGTGTAAAAACAGGAGTTAAATTTAACTGACTACAAAATTCAGATTTTTGGCAGCTTGCCAAGTGTCCACTGTTTGTGCCACAACATAATATCTATAACTCTAATTCACGTGTGCACAGATCGGAAAATGGAAAACTTATGAAAGCTTATGAAAAAGACCTTCTATTTTATTACAGGCTCAGCATTAAAATATTTTTCTCAAGTACCAAGAAACAGACCAGCATTGAGTCCATCTATCCAGTTTAGGAATCTTTCTTGTTGCACTAGAATACTAACACATGTTAAAAAAGAAATTTCGACCTAGTAATAAGTGCGTAATTTTACATACATTACTACCTATTTGTTGTTTGTTGCTGCTCTTATTTTATTTTTTTTGGAGAAAAAAAAAACGAGGAAATATGGAGAGAGAAAACCCTTAACCTCACCTGTAAATAGACACCACCCTCATCCCCTTGTAAAACTAATTTTTCATTTCATTAGCCAGCTAGAGCTAGTAGCTGGTAGGATAGATAGAGAGTAAATTAATAAACTCTCCAATTGTAATAATTTAATTTGTAGATTGGTTTTTAGAGAGAAAAAACTTTTATATAGTCTTTATTATTCTTATTATTCAAGCATTAACTACTATCGTTTCCAGTATCAACTCTTTATTTTCCGCCAACTACTTACTTCTCCAGCGATAACTTACTTTGGCACCAACTTGTTTTCTAGAACAGGTTCTCCTTCGGCCTCTTGATTAATTAAATAAGTAATTAGTTCTATAAGAAATTCTGGCAATAATTCTGATTCCTAAAAATTTCTGTCCATTTCTCTTTTTCCTGGACCCAGGGCAGTTGGCACTCGGCAGCGGATCAATTTCCTTTTTTTTAGTTCTTAGTCTTGTTAGTATACTACAGCATTTGTCTCATTCATTACATTAACTCGAACCCCTATTTCATTTCATCTTTATAATAGCAACCTTCTAATTAGTGAGCCTAGTTATTAATTAATTATTCAAAACTACCAATTGAGTTTTATTTTATATTAAAGATTAATTCATGCATTTAAATTTATAATTGTTTAATATTAATGTGTGGCATAATTACATGCCTAGGAAGAAGATGAAATTAATCTAATTAAAAATATTATTTTTTCGTTCCGTTCAACGGTTAAAATAATTATTCTTGTGCCTTTCTTTTGTGCTTAAAAGCTAGATAGATATTTTTAACAATGTCATTTTAATATATTATTCTGTAAAATTATTTTTAAAAGCCTATGTTTGCAGCTTGCTCTTGAGCATGAGGTTTTCATAAGTTAATGTTAAATAAGGTTTCATATATATTCTTGTCTCGTCAAAAATACATATATATAACTTTTACAAAGTATATTTTCAAATAATGGCTTTCATGGTATATGCCTGTCTCATCAAAATATATTCATAAAATTTTATAACAGAAAGAGAGGAAAAGGGTAGATTAGTAAATTCCAAAAACAACATAATATTGCTTATGATATATCAATGGATTCAGATTCCTAGGTCTTTTGTGTTGTTAGTTAATTAGTAAAAACAAACTGATCTCCAAAATTATTATCTAGTTCCCTTATACTCCCTCCTTCCCTCTCATTTCTTTACACTTTCCTTTTTGGGATGTTCCTCTAAATTCTTTACATTCCAAAACTTACCCAAAATAGTAAAGTTTTATAATATAAAAAGTAACTACACCCACTACTTTCCAACACTAAACTCACTTTCTTACGTAAAATATTGATAGGTCCCGCCACTTTACCCTTTTCTTACTTTTTTCACTACTTTACAATTTTTCTTAACCTCCGTGCCCAACTCATTTGTAAACAAATGAGAGGGACGAAGGGAGTATTATTTATTGAGGAATTCCGGAAAATTATTGTCATTGTGGTTCGACAACTCAAAACTGTGAGCTTGAAATCCTGTACTACTACTTACTTCTATCACATCACCTAGATATTGAGACGCACAAATTAAAGGAAAGCAATTAGCAAAAAAAAAAAGTGAAGAAAAGTCTGAGTAGCATTGTCGTCATTGACAACTGACAAGGACTAGAAAGGATAAAAATTATAATGAAAACAAAACGTACAATAAACGATTACCTGGGAAAATTTTTTGGAGATAGAAAAGAATAGATATTCCATCCTCATTTTCAGTCCGCAACTCAGAGGAACTATATAGAACTGTCTCACTATAGTAAGGAGTAAAGACACTGTTCGAATGGTACAAGATAGTCATTCGCCATGTATTTCAAGGATAAAAAGTATGTAAATCTCCTCAATCAATTAAAGGTAAATTTTACCAAAAAGGCATCATCTCTGAAACTGGTTTCGCTGAAGGCATGTCCATAAATAATGAATTAGTAAAGAACTCTAATCTTCTTCTTGCTTCAAGATTCTTGGGAATGTTCGCGGCTGAATCCTTTACTGTGAGAAGTAAGTGCAACCTCTTCACTAGCTCCTTCTACACCACTCAACACAAAATAATTCAAGAATAAGAATAACTTCATAGTGTAAAGGGGTTGAAACCAAATATCAAATGAAGGAAAAGGTGAAAGGAAAATGTATAAAGAACTCAACAATTTCAGGGTCTTTAGGCCACTCTATCCGAGAAAATAGTCTGCCTTCACTCCGTGCCTTCTGCAATATGTTCCAGGTATCAACCTGTTCCCTGAGGACAGATCAGAGTACATATTATATTCTGCAGCTAACTTACGACTAGTCATAATTAAAAACCAAGAGAAAAGAGTAACTAGTTACCTTAAATCACGAGATAACAAATCATGTGTAACAACCTCATATACATCATAAACAGCTTTGGCGGCCCCTTTGGCTAGTTCTGGGGTCTCATTCCGTATCTAATACAAAATTTAAAGTGTATTTAATGCAGGTAAACAGCAAAACAAAAAGGAAACAAGAAAACAGAAATTTAAACACAAAAAATAAAAAAAATAGAAGCAGATGCAATTAGAAACACACAGAGAATATCATGTTATCGAAATAATAACTATCTAGTACAATGCATAATGCATTAGGCTAAAACACTCTATTAGTCTATGTTCCGACAGATTTAGTCTGGAAGTTTACTTAGACTAAAGGGTGGTCCAGTTCGGTTGCTTTAGAGAAGTATGAATGATAGTAACATGATCATAAATGCATGTAAACTGAATGTAAGTTACGGATGCCATTCGAATGTGATATAGTGTTGCATCAAATATATCCTGCAATCAAAGACACTTCCATGATCGCCTAAAAAACAGGGAGAAATAATCTTACATCCAAGAAACACATTATACTAGTTGTTCCGTTAATGAGTTAAAGTAAGCCATCTACTAGAATAATTTAACGCAACTTGACTGTCAGTCATTTATTTATGAAGAATAAGTTACACTTAGAATCCCTTAACTTTGGCCTCATACCACTTAAGTACCAGAAGTTTTAAGAAATGCACTACACATCCCCCAACTTTTAAACTACATCTATTTTATCTCAGACATATTTCTATCTATTTCAACCACTCACAACCATTTAAAATAGGGTAAAGTTCAAATTATTAATTTTCAATAGCTAGGTGTGTGTGGGTGTGGGTGTCCGTGTCACATTTCTCTCTATGGTTGCGATAAATTAATCTCTAGATTTCATTTTGCCTTAAAAAAGAAAGCATCAAACTTTGTTAAACCTATTGTAAGTTTCAAGGGCTTCAGGCCTTCAGCTAACATCGGTGGTTTTCTACAGAAACTAATGGTTGGTTCTTGAAAATACAGGAAAAAGAAAAAAAAAGTCAAGAAACCAATTGGGTGTCTTGAGAAATGAAATTTAGTGCTGCAAAATAATGAAGCGGGAAATTTGAGGAAGAACAGAAAACACTCACCAGAAGCCCGGTCAATGCTGTAAATCTAGATAGAACCACTGGAAGCTTTTTAAATAGTAAAGTAATTACAAGAGCATTCCCTGATATACTTGTGTTAATCTCGCGAAAGATTCTCTCAACCCTGCCACGAAGTACCACGTGCATGAAGCCAATGGTTAGCACAGATACGTTTTAATTTGTAAGATAATGTTCACAGTGGATATGACTGCAGAGACTCATACCATAGTCTTCCTTCTCCATCAACCAGAGAATACAAAATCTTTTCAATACTGTAGTAGCACTCTTGTACAGCATATGCCATGTATTCATCCCTGCATATTCTATACCAAAGATCTGCTTGAGTATCCTTGCAGTCCAATGCTAAATCAATTGCCAACAAGATCTGTATAGAAAATGAATACTTAAAAAAGAGGAACCCAACAGTAGAAGTTACTAAAAAGAAAACTGAAGGCAACATATAGAAAGTTTTACCTTACTGCTTAGAAGAAACAAAGGCCACTGAACTAATCTTAAGCTACCAGCATTACTAGGCATAGACAGTAAGTCCATCTCTCTGAATAAAAGCAATTGCTTGCAGAAATCAATACCTTTGATATAACAAATGCACAAAAGGGTAGACCAAAGGCTACCCCAAAATATGAAGGTCTAGGATCTATCACACAAAGAACTGCTATCTTCTTCAGCGAGTACTAAAATTAATATTAAACATGCATCATTGATTTACCTATTACTTATATAATCTTCTTCGCGCAGACTTTTGATTATCTCATTCCAAAATGGAGAAAATAGTGCTGCATGAGACTTGTTGGTATCTTCAGAAGCCTAAATAACCATAAAATGATAAACCAGTAAGAAAAAAATTTCAAATGTGTTAGAAAAGAAAAAATTGGACCCCGACTAATCAAAAATAGCATGAACTTATAAAGTAAGAAACATCCGCAGATAACTAATGGTAGATCTTTAGATACCACAATTAATTATGATAAACTTGTTTACACCACAAGACCTAAGAAGGCATTAGATAACCAAAAAAAAAAAGCAGGAACAGGCAACGGAGATACACCATTATCCAAAAATTTCCGTACCAGACCGATAATTAAATGAACTGCCACGTTCTAATATTACTTCATACTATAGCCATGATTTTTGGCAGATCATTTAACAATGAACATCAGGACTGTAGCACCAGTTGATTGTTAGAAAATTAAAAAGGTTATCATGACAATAGTATCCTATTGACATCCGAAGTAGCACCAGTATATTCAAATATTTAGTAACATGTACAACTGAATGTAAAGAGATTGTCAGGTCACTACAGAAACTCTTAAAAGTGTCACTACAGAAACTCTTAAAAGTGGAACCACCATGCCAAAGATCTAAAATTAACATTCCGTAGGTCTTGTGACAGTATTATTGCATAGTTCCTCATTGTATTTAATTTCTTCTTCGAAAGATACCATAATAGCCCCTTTACTAGCCGGTAGGTATAGCTATATAATACACTCTTGTATTGCAATTCAGTATACACAAATTTATTATATTTCTTTCACTAATCTACTAGAAAAAAAAAAACAGATAGTAACGTTACTAACCTGGGATGTTTGTCTGCTGAAAGGCATCCTGTTAAGATCACATTACAAAAATGTCCTCAGTAAAGTAAAGTAGAAACTCAATGTTATCTTACTACATATATGTGGTGTGTGTATAATTACAGGGCATTTTTAAATAAGCTCCACATTTTACCAATTAAGCTCCAATGTACACACAAAAAGGGGCTTTGTATTTTCTCTCTTAATTTTGTAAGTATAAAATAAAATAGCATTTCAGCATGAAATAAAATAGTATGAATAACATTAGGTTTTTGAAGAGTGAAGATACCTTGGGAGCTTATCTAGAACCTTCATAAACTAACCAGGCATTATAAAAATACTAAAAAACAAAAAAAAAAAATTGTGACATTTAAAAGAACATTGACTTCCATTTTAAAGTAGGTAATCAGTTAAGTGGGCTTCCTAGTTTTTAACTAACTTGCAAAGCTTCTGATAACAAAAAGAGGTTGGATACTATCAGCATGTCAACAAAATTCAACAGGTAAGGGCATCTTGTAAGCTACAGTGATGTAGCAACAACTCGTGAACTACTGATAAAGGCAAAGATATACGAAAGAGTAGCCTAATGCCCTAAGGTACTGATTACGGTCACTACGTATGAAGAGTACACCCTGCACCTTCTTGAAGAAATCGTTCAACCGAGGTTATCATACCACTTGTTAGGTGTTATTGGGCTTATTCAACCCACACAAACTGAGCTACAAGGTCTACCCAGCCCCCTTCCACAACCCAAAGGGGACTACTCAATAAAATATAACAGATATAGTAAAGGAAAAGAAACAAAATTGGTCCTGAGAAATTAATGCTCACCCACATGTGAAAGAAGATAAGAAAAATAATATTACATCAAGCATATGCTCACCTCTTTGTGTTTGATGACACAAGGTTCTTGACAAAGGCTTCTGGAAAGCTCTCAAAGCGTTTATGAACCATTTCAATCGAACGAATCTGCGAAACCCATCTTGGAGTTAAATAAACTGATAAACTAGGTCTATAAAAATTACATGTGAAGTATTATAATGTGAGGTTGATAATAATCACAAACAAATATTGCTTACCTCGCCTAGCCGAGCCCGTGCACCCATTACACCACCGACAATTGCAGACAGAAGAGTGTACCATATATATATATCCATGAGATAAATCTGGAAATTGAAGATAAATGCCAGCACAAGTTACTCTGTGCAAATCTCTTAGCTTTATCGGTTCAGATAGATTTAGGTGTGTATTCAAGCACATTTTCTACTACGTAAAAACCAATGGCTTTAGTGATTTCCGGTATAACGAGGTGATTTTTACGGTAATGTGTACCAATATGGCTGGTACTTTGCAATGGTGTGTAGAGTCAGTAGGCTATAATAGTTTCATATATAGATCAAAAGAAGAAAAAGAAGACTAGTAAACTAAAGTTTTGAGAAGGAATATGGTAGGTGCAAATTAATTAAATAGAAAGCACTAGTTACAGTTGTTTGAACCTTATATTGTTATTTGTTATTAAAAACTCTCCTCTAAGGCTCTACTTAACTTTGGGAATATATTACCAAATCAGAATTACAAGTGATGAGGTTCTGGAACTGAATAACTCAAAAATCAACAGCTTGTTTGGGTAATAGACTAAAGGCAGCAATGACAACCTCTATCTAGCTTCTCTTTCTCCATGAACTACATCAGTATATCACACTCTTTTTATCCTATACAATTTTAAAGAATGGATAAGAATACTCACTGCTAAAACAGGAGCCCACAGGCATATGACTGTTAGCACGTTATTATTATCTGCCAGAGAAACAAAAAATTGCAAGTTAGAAGTTGAGCTATAATCTTACTGCAATGAAAATATGGAATACCATAACAATGAATTATCTTCTTCTTACATTAGATCTTCCCAAGTGATATAAAACTCAACTCCCTCAATCCCCTCAATCAACACTCAACTGCCTACCAACAATAACCGTGTACAACCAACCAATGTCCGATTTAGGATCACAGCATGATACAATTTAGGCACAACTAATAGTCCCCACAGGAAAAGAAAAATGTCCAACGACTACATTGGTTTAGGAAAAATCTGACACTAAGGCGCAGCATCACAATCAATAATCTATAAGCATGCAACAAAGTATAGGATCATATCCTCTGATAGTAAAATCATTAACAAATAGTTTCCGCTTCCTAATAAGAAATCTTCCATCCCTTCTAATTTATTGTGTACCTAAATCTAAATCCTTATCCTTCACAACCCAGAGTACTACCAATGTTCTTTACATATCACATAAAAAAAAACTTGCTCTTGGTGAAATAAATTCAAATCCCAGTCACTACAAGAAACATCTTATTACTTATTTGGTAAAAACATTTCAATACTCAATGTTACTAAATAATAAATGCATAAACACAAGTGACCAACATACAACTTACTTTTGGAGATTAAATCGTGCCATGAGTACTCCAACGAGGGAAGGTGCACG
Organism: Kitagawia praeruptora; assembly: GCA_037693485.1. NCBI lineage: Eukaryota > Viridiplantae > Streptophyta > Magnoliopsida > Apiales > Apiaceae > Kitagawia > Kitagawia praeruptora. The sequence continues at coordinate 21,980,529 of CM075350.1, read as the reverse complement.
ATAATATTGGTAGGGTTGACTAGTGGTCTAATCTGCAAAAGTAAATACAAATACATAATATGTCATGCAGTGGCTTCCACTTCAACAAATTGTTGAATTTGCTGATACGGAATGCATTGCCAGGATTAGGACTTGTAACTTACCTGAAGAAAGTAAGCAAAGGTGAACTTGCAACCGAAGATCACCAACCAAAAACTCACATACCTACAACAAATTAAAACACCTAGAACTTCTTACATATCGATGCCTGTGACAACATGAAGGCGCATCCTTAAAAAACACTGCTACTGTAATATAATTCTTCAATAGTTATACAGAGGCAAGTCATATCTTACTAATTATCCAACTCGACATTAAACAAAAATAAGCAATGGCACCATGCTCCATGTAATATTTGTATTCTAGCCCGCTTGGCGCTTGTACTACACCTATTCAGTTGAGGTTTAAATCATCCATTTTTAAGTGTTTAGAGAAAATTCCTTGAGGCACAAAAGAATTACGTAAACCCCCTTCGTTCCTGATATAGTATACTAACTTGTTTACAAACCCCGTCATATAAAAATGTACCACGTAAATTCAGACATACGATAGATAAATGTCATAAATACCAAATACCTCCAGAGCAGACAATTCAAATAATCACACCACAATCATCAAACAAACAAAAAAATCACACCAACTGTACTGTTTGATACAATCATAGAATTTGTGCCACGATTTTAGTTGATCGGCTTACTTTGACAAAAAAAAAATAACAAAAAATAGAGAATTTAAATTTTTATAAATAACAAAAAAACACGAAAAAATAATGTCTACATGTTTCTTATACACTTGAAAATGCATGAAAGAAGCTCCAAAAAAATCAGGACATTAAATATCGGATGGAGGGAGTACACCATTTTCAGTAAACTAGTTAACTCTCAACAGCTACTAATAATAAAAAATTCAACCACCATCATTCTACAAACATGTTTTCAACAAATTAAGTATTTCCATTAATATAGATAACTACAAACAAGTAGTGAAAGAAAATTATAGCTCAAGTACCACATACAAATAAATTAGTATTATGGTAGTTAAAATGCAAGTACAAGTACCAGAAGCAAAAACATGAGTAACTGCAGACCAGAAAACAAACAGTACAGATAATATTAGAAGGTCATCAAAGTGGAAAAGGATTGACCTAATATAGTCACTAGTCCTTTCATAAAGACCACGACCAACAAAATATCGCTCCTGAAAATGTCAAAAGATGTGTTAATTATAAAATGTCAAAAGATTTGTTAATCATTATGGAATTTACATACAAGCAATTGAGCTGACATTTCCCTCAAAGTACAAAAAACAGTAACTACCTGATACATCCACTTGAAAAACTGAAAGAACGATTGATCAGACATCGCAGACAGAGCATGGCAGCAAGGAAGTTTGAGCAGCATTGCAAATACCACGCGGACACCTGCGTAAACACCCAATACTAGTAAATAGATTCGGAACCAGTACGAGTCTGAGCCCGTCCTATTCCTCTCATTCAAAACTTTCCTGAAATGACAATAAGAATAATCAAATCAATATCTTCAGCCAGAAAAAATAATACAGAATAAAAGGAATGATAGATAGACACAACACCACAAAAATTGACAGCAAAAATAAGGATAATAACAAACAATCCAACAGATTATATAGCAGATCATACACTTACACATATATGTATGTCACAACTCCAGAGCTCAAGGCACCCCAACAAAATCTAAAAAACAGCCTTGAAATAGCCATTAATCTTGCAGTACTGTAGGCCCCAAACATAAGGATGACATCTAAACAACCTACAATCGACAAAAAAACATTAGCCTATAGTGAATAGATTAAACAAATAGAAGGCAAAACAAAAGATGAACTTACTTTCAGCAAAGTTCATGATGGAAAAAGTTGGACCAATGCTAAGCAAGGTTATAAATGTATTCCGGTTTATCGTTCCTTTATGAAAGGCTATTATTGTCAACGCCTGAAGTAAGAGAAAACAGCAAAACCAGAATTATATCAAGCATCAAACAGTTTAAAAGGATAGATACTAGACATCTATTACTGGAAACATAAGATATTACCTGGAACATCACAGCCAAAAATATCCACAAACGATGGAAACTACGATATAAATGTAAGAACGTTCGATGCTCAACGAATGAGCTTTTTCCAGTCTGCCAAATTGGATGATATTTTGTAAGAATCAAAAAAAAAAAGTCAGAATTGCTTCATCTTCAGCAGTAAGTGCTAAAGGAGCTTGGACTAAATTTATGTACTTGCCAATTTAGGATGAATTTACAATTTATTACCAATCTCGTGATAATTTTACTCAACTGTTCAAGAAAGTGTATATGCATGCAAAAGTAAGCAACATATATGCATACATCATCAATTACATAATAATTAAGAACTAACCCTTTTCCTCTTTTTAGGCTCAGAAAGAAAAGCTGAATCCTTCTTCATAGGCCAACCTAGCTTAAAGCAAGAAGGTGACCTGCAGACACACATAGCTACAATAACAAATAGAACTGTACATACAATTAAAAAAATCATTAAAATGAGACAAGGAATTAACACAAATACCAGAAGTATTCGTTGAAGTCGTCATAATTTCTCCATTCTGAATGTGCAGCTTTTCCATTATTGTTTCTTTCAGCTTCCTGTTCATTTTATTAATAATACAATTAGATACATTAGAAAGATTTAATAGCCTACCCAACAATATAATACTTGTCAACATGCACAAACAGTCTAGAGAAAAACACAAAGAAGTTCCTTTTAACATCATAACTGTAAACTCGATGCAACTAACCTTAATCCTACACCAGTTCAGCAAACTAAAAACACAAAGGAACTTTTTTAACATCATAACTGTAAACATAATGCAACTAAACCTTAATCCTACACCAGTTCAGCAAACTGTACCAGAAAGTTAGACACAACCACCAAATTCAGCTATCAATTACTCTTTACTGACAGCCGAAAGGGCCTTGGATGGTACATCTTGAAGCAAGTTAAGTTACTATCAGCCCGTTTGGGCAACGGAGCTTTAAGTAGAAGCCGGCTTTAAGGAGTTTTTGCACCGTTTGGCAAGGGGGGGCTTAAAGCCCGTTTTAAGTTAAAAAACTACTTTAAGTCATAAGTTCCATTTAGGTACTTTTGACTTATGACTTATAACTTATGGAGTTTTTTTTTTTTCTTTTTTCACAATTCTTGTAAACTTTAAATGTTATGAATTTAAAAAATTTTTAAGTCAAATTTCACTTTAAGCCAAAATTATTAAACTCCCATTTAACTTTAAGTAAAATTACCCAAACACTTTCATTCAACTTAAAGTAAACAACTTCACTTTCTCCTTTAAGTTAAAAATACCCCCATTAAGAGCCCGTTTGGGCAACCCGGCTTTTGGCTTTTGTAGGTTTTAAGTTGATTTTGAACTGTTTGGCAACATGGGCTTTAAGCCCGTTTTAAGTTAAAAAACTGCTTTAAGTCATAAGTTCCATTTAGGTACTTTTGACTTATGACTTATGACTTATGAAGTTTTTTTTTTCTTTTTTCACAATTCTTGTAAAGTTTAAATATTATGAATTTAAAATTTTTTTAAGTCAAAATTATTAAACCCCCATTTAACTTTAAGTAAAATTACCCAAACACTTTCATTCAACTTAAAGTAAACAACTTTACTTTTTCCTTTAAGTTAAAAACACCCCCATTAAGTCAAAAGTAACTTATTTTAAGCAATCCCAAACACCCTCTAAGTCAAAAGTAACTTATTTTAAGCAATCCCAAACACCCTTTATATCTTCATTGTTTAAATCAGAAGTATAATAATTTATTTTATTATATTAACTTTGTTGTTCATAGAAAACATTTCGTCGCTGTTGTCTACCAATCCATCTTTAGGCTGGGCGCTTAAAATAAACACTCTACGATTTACTAAAACTAGGCTGATAGCTTAGCAATAATATTCTATAATTAGACTAAAAATATTAATTTAACTAGATCACATTCACAATCTCATAACTATTATCTCCTTATTTTATGTTGCTCTGGTTATTTCTAGTATTTAATGACTCGTAAAGTTTAATCAATTTCACATAAAACTCCCAAGTATTTCAAATGTCAGGTAAATATCATGTAAAAGTGACATCCTAATTTTATTACCATTTTCTACATGTAATTTCTTCCTGATGAGTATGTGCCTGTAAGTATCAGTCAGTAGTAAATCTTGAAGCAAACGGATAAAAGTGGGGGGACATGGCTACTTGAAGGAGAACAACATACATAGGACAATAATACTTTGTGGAATTTGTGGTGTACGGTGAGAAATCGAAAAAAGTAAACTGTTCTGAGTAATACATGACAATGTCCTATCCTAAAGTTAGAAATATATATATATATATATATATATATATATATATATATATTTGTGGTGTACGGTGAGAAATCGAAAAAAGTAAACTGTTCTGAGTAATACATGACAATGTCCTATCCTAAAGTTAGAAATATATATATATATATATATATATATATATATATAGTAGACTGAGTAGAATAATGGGAAGGCGAGCAATCAAGAATATATATGAAAGAGCCTAGGCTAGTAACACAAGCCTTTATAATATAATTGGGCAGTCAGCCATGTGAATGGCTTCCGGTTTATGTGACTGCAAGAAAATGATCAACAGCTAATGATGCCCTCAAAAGTAGGCTAAATTACCAGAATCAGAATCATTGCACTCTAAATTATCACAAAAAATCATATCAATCACCAACGAAACCTAGTCTACTTCCCAGTGCAGAATCTACAAAAACTGACAGAGCAATATCATTATCACTATAATATTATGAATCTTGGGATTTAAATTTTTCTGGGTAAACAAATTTTAATGCATTAATCCATTAGATTCGAAAAATGTGAAAGAGAAGTAAAGAAACTACAGTAACAAGGGCAATATAGCTATGAAGAGATCCCTTACCTTTGATATTGTTTTGTATATTGGAGAGATAACATGCTGAAGATAGGAGACTGAATTGTCTTCACCAATACAGCTGGAAGCAGGATTAGCTTCTCCATGATCTAAGATTGCATCCAGCTCCTTTGCCATCTGTACAAGCCAATATTGCAAGCATATTTAAATCAGATGTTGTGTTTTACAAACAGTTTGATCAGAAGCCACATGTAAATATCCTTGACACGTCTTCTATGTAAGCAGCAACGCACATGCTCTTTGTTCGAATCCCATAATTCAATTTTAAGGATGCATCGTCGAAAGAAGTTCTAATATAGACATCTTCTAATTTAAATATATTCATAAGAATAAGAAAAGGGTCTGAGACTTTAAAGTGGCTGAGGTCACAGAAGCTACATAGCTCATGACCAAGAACTTCAAGGGTAGTAGCTTCATGTAATAGAACTTATTAGCATAACCAATTGCAGCAATACTTTGTTCCCAATACAGTATACTACAGGAGAAAAAATTCCTTGGCCATGGATCCCTTCCCCAAACATACAACTGTTGTGTCAACATAATTTATATGATATTGAGTAAAGAATCTGCACTCGCATATTCAAAGCATATTAGAAGTTAAAATCGTAAAAGAGGACATACACGTGATTCTACACTAAGCACATGCATTCCGTTTCTTCAAACTAAGAAGAGGAAGGCAGGTAATAAACTTATTTTAATAACTCGAGTTCGCACTGACGTATCATACTCAAATAATCACCATAAGGATGTTATCATCGGTGTAATGGAACATAAAATTTGAAATCGGCAATGATAGCAAACAAATTGAGTAAGTATACAAAAATCTCAGAGGAAAAAACATGAGGAAAAAAAAACAGCCCTTAGTTAGAAGGGCTTACATGGTGGAATATATAGCAAATGCATTCAGGCAGAAAACGAACATTGGCAGCCTCCCCCCATATGAGAAAGTAAAGGGAGACAAGAAAAAGCTTTCTGTCCCTGTTGATTGCTTCCAAACTGTTGGAAACAATATATGTTAGTAAGGGATCCGTGTGTTTGTCGAGCAACAGAATGCAGAGACTACCTATTCCATACAATCCGGATCCGCAAATATTTGCACCATTTAATGTAGTTATCCAGGACTTTCAAGAAAACCTCTGTAACCGCATTTTCATCTATTTTCTGCCAGTGAAAAAGATTGTCAGGCAAAAACCAGAACCTACATAGACTAAAACTCTAAAAGTACAACACTCATATAATTACAAAACAAGTCAAGACAGAAATGGCAGACTCATCATTAAATTTAAAGTCTGAACAAACATATCACTTACAGGATCAGATTCAGTGGGTATGCCAAGTCTTGATTGTGCATTTGCAATCATCAGTATAACATTCTCACGTTGATTCCTTATGTTGTCTTTCTGCAAATAAATATGATTTACACGAAGTAGACAAACAAAGTAAGTAGAATGTTAATTCGCATTAAACTTTTTTCCGACTCATAGCAGCTACATTAACGGATAATCATACAATAGATGTGAAGTAACCAAGTCCGTATATAATAAGTTGACATAATAGATGAGAATATTAAATTTTATGACTTGTAAGAGCATATTCAATAAGAGTATTAGGGGTGAGGGAAAAATGGGAGGAGTCAGAAATGATTTTAGATATAGTGTTAAATTATATAAAGAGGATGCCCATAGGATCCCATGTGTGTAATTATGTCCAGCACCCACTAGTACCCACACACTAGTTCTTGTCTAGGAATAAGAATAATTATGTTGTTTCTTTCTCTATTAAAGAGGTATTCTCCTCTATTGTAAAACTAACCCTAAACATCCAAATATCAATACAATTGTTCTTGTTTTTCTCTCCTTCTATATTCTAACATATAGATATAGATGGCAGTGATCGGTCCCTCTCTAAATGCACTGAAGATATACATATGAGAGTATGCAACTTGAATACGAATGTGAAGAAAATGGCATACTAGAGAATAAATGAGATGTATCTAGAGAGTTTCTTTGCAGACCATCAATCTAAAGTAATAGCAATTAAAAGCACGAGAACAGATGAAAATGTTTTGGAAACCCCAACCTGAAAACCAAACACATATTCCAAGAGATCGAACATGTCTAATTCCCGTCGTCCAGAACTCTGAACATCTTTTGGAAGCCGAGGGAATTGATTGGTGTATCTGATTGCAGATATTGCACCCTTAACCTGCAATAACAACAGAGGAGGGGGTAAAAGGAAAAGAAATTGTAGATGCATAGATAAGCATCAAAAAATCTATCAAACAAATAAACGGTCATAGAGCTACAAGAAGAAAGCAAGTGAGACTAAGCCCATAAGTCATAACCTCAGAATTTAATGACAGCCAGAGAAACACAACTAAAGAAAAAATAAAAAACTTAAATACTTTTAACTAAATCAAATACGTACTTCTGGAAAAAATCCAATGGCATTCGTTATTAATGATGTTCCCAGAGGAACAATATTGTAAGGTATCAACTCCGCCGATAATGTTGCATCTGTTTTTTTCAGCCTTCTTAACTGTATAGAACAAACAAAGTTAGTGGTAGAGAGGGCATGGAGAAGCACACAGATTGAAGAATCAGGTTACCGGAGATATATTCTGAATCGTTGAGCATGCCAGATTAACAACCCAAGCTATATACACATTGGCATAAAATCGGTAGTTTAAATTGTTTTCTCAAGCATGGGGATGGAAAACTAACTACAAGAATTCTGAGCCCTAAAACTAGAAATTGAAAAACTATTAACTTCCTACAGGTTGATATGGAATGTACAAGCACACACAAAGGAAACACCAGATACTAGAAAGAAAAACAGATACCTCTTCTGTTATAAGCTGTCCCACTCCATCAGGACCTGTATCTGTGCTAAGTGACTCCATAACCTCCACAAGGGCCCGCAAGGTGGAAAACGCCTTTTTAGTTTCATTAGATCTTAATCCCAAGCTGAAGCAAGAATCATTGACATGATCAAATGAGAATGGAAGAAATATATGTGTGTGTGTGTATAAATATATGGGATATTCTATATGGTACCATTGTGGTTTTGGCTTTTCTACATGGTACCATCACATTATTTACTCATATCCATGGTACCCTCGTACATTTGGTTTTACATATATAATATCCTTCTGTCAAGTAAAAAGTAATAGAATTGATTTCACACCGTAAAACAAATTGTATATTTGAAATCTTTACGAAAAGTTATATAAAATAGACCCTTAAATCATGTAAAACAGAGTCAAAATGAGTGAGATATTTATTGTCAAAGTTTGGTTATGGAGTTTGAATATATCTCACTCATTTTAATTCCGTTTTACATGATTCAATAGTCTATTTCATGTATTTTTTCGCAACGATTTCAAATCTACAATTTGTTTTACAATTTGAAATCAATTCTATTACTTTGTACTTAACAGAAGGGTATTATATATGAAAAACCAAATGTACGAGGGTACCATGGATAGGAGTAAATAATGTGATGGTACCATGTAGAAAAGCCAAAACCACAATGGTACCATATAGAATTTCCCAAAATATATATAGAAAATGAATCTTCTTTTCGCCTAGGCCATCACCACTCCCTATTATATCACAAGACATGCAACAAAAAGATGTATTTGCAATGGTCTAACACAAAATATGAAGACTTACTAAGCATAGGAGGAACCTAGAGGCTAGAGCTAAGCCACCTTGTTTAGGGAAGAGAACGGGAACTAATAAACAAGTAAATCTATTAGTTGTGCATATGATATCCTAGTAGCCAGTATCATTAGATATGATCGTATGAAAGTAAGAAAAGAACACATAGGATTCAATGGCTGAACAAATCCAACCTAGAAGGCACAGGTGGGAGTGGAAGGATGAGCAAAAAACGTTTCACGAACAGAACCTGACCGCAATAGCCGCACCAATTAAGCTATGCAGGGTTGCGAATTAGAAATGGTTGTAGCTCTATAGTTAAAAAGGCACCAAAAACCAATTGTGTAAGGTAATTTATGCATCGCATTTGAATTGTGTATAATACTAAAACTCCATCTGTGAGAATTACGTAATATCTGTATGTGCGAATTAATTTACCAGTTTTCAGGTTTGTTTCTATCAATTTGCAATCATATACGTAAAACATGTAACATCTAGGACCATTTGATTCACTATCATTGATGTTTCCTACCTTACATTGCAACTAAATGCTTTTTCTTCATGTATATATCTCAATAAGATATTGCAGATCTAATCAGTCCCATTGTTTTAGTTAAAAAAAATTACTTGGAGATTAAAATTCAAGCTGCAGAGCAAAAACTGCATCTGTCAAAACCGAAGCACATTAAAGTTACTGTTGCAGTAGTGGCTCATGACAATTTATAACACACCTGACTGGTTACAGCTGAGATTTACGGTTAAAAGATCAAACCGCACCATCACTTCTCTCGGAACAAAGAAACGAGCCATTCATAAGGGATTTTTCAGTATTTGTACGTTCAAATGAACAATTATTTCCATTGTGCGACTACCATCAATGAAACTTTATAATACCTTTCCCACTTGCTCTACTATTACCATTAGTGATTCCCAACCAAATTTACAAATAATTGATAATCCAACTGAGAACTGAATTAGAAAATTCAATACTACTCATTACTAGAAGTCATTTTTCATGTTCCAATTATGGATACAACTGTGCACAGCTACACAATACATATGGGATATAAATACACAATTACGAGTTCAACAACACACCACCAAATCTTCATAAAATTTGAGTTTATTAAAATTAATCCATTAACATTCAAGTTTATTATATTGAATTCATCAAACAAATATGTTGTAGAGACATACTCTCCCAGGTTGGCACTGAAAGTTCCTGATTCACGATATCTTTGTTCCTCTCTTTGAATATCATCCACCCGGTGTCGTCTCTTGTATTTTTGATAAAAATCCCATAAGCGCTCAGCATCACGATTTCGATCAATTCGAGCCCCATCTTTTTTAGCAAGTTTTTGCTGCAATTATGAATTTCAGATAAAACATAAGGAAACAGTACAGATAGAAAAAACATCTGTGCCACTAAGTAAGAATATATGAGGCCAAAATTTCTTGTACTTTAAATGACAGGTATTACAGTACCTTGATTACAGACATTAGGCCAGTCTTAAATTGTAAAACACCTCTGCCATCACTGCTAGGGTCTAAATTTTGCGCCATGGAGTATGCCTGCTCACACACTGAATTCAAGCACCATCGGCAAAAAAGAAAAAAAATTAATCTGCAAATAAACAAAGCATATATCCTCTACCACTTATCTGATGCCACCTCTATCAATTGTATAACATTATGATTTAAAAAAAAAAAAAAAACTGTGCATCCAGTGCAAATAATGTTATACTATTGGCAACTCTTTTACTTTTATGTCTTAACAACTCTTCAAATTTTACACTTATATGGATGCTATACTGCTAGCAGCTACTAATTGGATCTGTTTAACTTATACAAACCAAAATTTGTAACAAATTTAAGTAATCACCATGTGATTTCACTGTTTGTGATCACATACAGCGTATAGATAGCTGATTCATACTATGCAAACACACAGTCAGAAAGAAACACATACGCACATATAATCAATGATCAATACGAAACTTTAGCAAATTTGGGTGAATTTAGTCCTTAAAACAATCCAAGTGAAACGAATAACAAGCTAAATAACATTACGCTAAAACACATAGTCAAACAGAAAAACATAACAAATTAATTACAAATAAATAGCTAATTAAGATAACGCTAACACAAATAGTCAAACAGAAACACATAACAAATCAATTACAATATTATTAAGTAACGCCTTACAACTTGCTGCATAATTACACTTTATACAATGAACTACATCAAATAACTAGCTAACTAACATTATGCTGAACACAGTCGAAAAGAATGTCAGAAACACATATACCATAAATCTAACCTACAATAATGTAGTGAGTAAACAACTTAGGACTCGCCGCATAATTATACTTTTTACAATCAACTACGTCAAATAACTAGGTAATTAACATAACGCTAACACGCAGAGTCAAACAGAAAAACATAACAATCAATTACAATATTATAGAATAGCGCCTTACAACTTGCCACATGATCTTACTTTCTACAATAAACTACAGCAAATGACTAGCTAACTAACATTATGCTAACACGCATAGTCAAGCAGAAACACACAACAAATTAATTACGATATTATAGAGTATCGCCTTACAACTTGCCGCATAATTTCACTTTCTACAATCAACTACATCACGTAAGTAGCTAATTAACATTAAGCTAACACGCAGAATCAAACAAAAAAACATAACGAGTTAATTACAATATCGTAGAGTAATGCCTTACGACATGCCGCATAATTTCACTTCCTACAATCAACTACATCAAGTAACAAACTAACTAACACTACGCTAACACGCATAGTCAAACAGAATGTCAAAAACACACACACTTACACCGAAAAACTAATCAATTACGATATCGTAACGACTTACGAATTCTCGCAACATTAGGATCCTCATTCTGAATTTCATCAGCAGCTTGTAAAATAGCATTGATATTCGTAGTTTTCTGAAGCGAATCAGGGACAGCACCAGCGATTCCACTAGAAACTCGCCCAGGACCTTGTCCAGTAGGCCTGAGTTGCTCTTGCCGTAACGTAGCTCGTACTAATCTCTCCCAGTTATCATAAACCCTAGACATCTCTCTCTAAAACCCTAACTAACAATTTTCACTGATTTGTTGATTTTTCAAAACCCTAGATTTGGCTCCGCTCCATAATAAATTAACAGATCTCGAAATTCGAATTAGTTGAAATGAATTTGAATTTGCTTCGCTGTTAATTTAGATCAAATTGAATTTAAACCCAATCTGAAGTTTGTGTGTGTGTGTGTGTGTGACTGTGTGTGTTTTTCAAAAGGCTTTAAAAGTGAACAGAGATTATAGACTCTGCAGATGGGAATTAGAAAATTACTGTGTGTGTTTTAGTGTGTGTTTTGGGTAAAGATTGGGTGTGATGAAGGCTTGGATTAATAATTACTTTGATTTGTGATCGTTGGATGAGATTTGAGATTGTTTTCTTGTAGTTTAAGGGGTTAATCTGGACCGTCTGATGGTTGTTGAACGCGTGATGGGGGTGAGAAGTGCACATGTGCCCGCATTTTCCTTTCTTAAATACTTGCGCGGTTTTCTTGTTGTTCGAGAATTTAATTTTTATTCAAATTTAATTACATACTCATTGTAATTGTAAAAGATTATAAGCTAAAGTTTTCAAAAAAAAAATAAACTTTGAGAGTACATTGCTATACTGTGTTTTTGAAACAAAAAAAAAAAGAAAAAACAAAAGAATAGAAAATGGATAATCTTCTTTTCTCTCTAAATCTTTTCAAAAATGAAAAATTTTTAAAACAAATATACATGAAATTTATTTCTTCCAAATTTTTATAAATCAATTCTTTTCTTTCCTAAAAATCATTCTAGAACAAGTTGAAAAAATTAATTTCTCACTTTTTTTCTTTTCATCCTATAAAAATTTCTGGAACACAATATAAGGCCTAAGATTAGAAAATTGGATTAAAAAATTTAAAATTCAAATGATGTGGTATGGGTAATATGATAATATTAATTGTTTTAATTAATACTCCCTCTGTCCCGTCCATTTGTTATCGTTTCAAAATGGGGTGTCGCACGCATTTTAAGGTGAATTTTAAGGATACTTCCATAACTTATTTTTGAAAGTTTTTTTTTTGTATAAAAATAGAACAATCCTATTTTTATACAAAAAAAAAAATAAAAATAAGTTATGGAACTATCCTTAAAATCCACCTTAAAATGCGTGCCAAAAAGTTGCAAAAAAGTGTAACCAAATGGATGGGACAGATGGAGTATTATTAGTGTGAGTGCAAAATAGAGATGTTCAAAAAGCCTGAAGCCCGACCCGTTCCGGCCCGGAAAAAAGCCCGAAAAGCCCGGCCCGAAAAAAGCCCGGCCCGGTTCGGATAAAGCCCGATTAAAGCCCGGATAAAGCCCGGTTAAAGGTCGGATAAAGCCCGGTTAAAGCCCGGATAATTTTTATTTTATTAATGTAACTATTAAGATCTTCAACCAAATTAATTTTTTATTTTTTGAAAATTTGGGAATATCATTTAATAAGATATATCTTGACATCCGTACGGTTGGATCGTCGAGAAATATTTTTAAAAATATTGAAACAATAATCTGGGATGAAGCACTAGTTACGAGTACTAGACAATATACCAGTGTTTTATTAAGATCTTCAACCAAATTAATTTTTTATTTTTTGAAAATTTGAGAATATCATTTAATAAGATATATCTTGACATCCGTACGGTTGGATCGTCGAGAAATATTTTTAAAAATATTGAAACAATAATCTGGGATGAAGCACTAGTTACGAGTACTAGACAATATAGTAGTGTTCTATTAAGATCTTCAACCAAATTAATTTTTTATTTTTTGAAAATTTGGGAATATCATTTAATAAGATATATCTTGACATCCGTACGGTTGGATCGTCGAGAAATATTTTTAAAAATATTGAAACAATAATCTGGGATGAAGCACTAGTTACGAGTACTAGACAATATAGCAGTGTTTTATTAAGATCTTCAACCAAATTAATTTTTTATTTTTTGAAAATTTGGGAATATCATTTAATAAGATATATCTTGACATCCGTACGGTTAGATCGTCGAGAAATATTTTTAAAAATATTGAAACAATAATCTGGGATGAAGCACTAGTTACGAGTACTAGACAATATAGTAGTGTTCTATTAAGATCTTCAACCAAATAAATTTTTTATTTTTTGAAAATTTGGGAATATCATTTAATAAGATATATCTTGACATCCGTACGGTTGGATCGTCGAGAAATATTTTTAAAAATATTGAAACAATAATCTGGGATGAAGCACTAGTTACGAGTACTAGACAATATAGCAGTGTTTTATTAAGATCTTCAACCAAATAAATTTTTTATTTTTTGAAAATTTGGGAATATCATTTAATAAGATATATCTTGACATCCGTACGGTTGGATCGTCGAGAAATATTTTTAAAAATATTGAAACAATAATCTCTGATGAAGCACTAGTTACGAGTACTAGACAATATAGTAGTGTTCTATTAAGATCTTCAACCAAATTAATTTTTTATTTTTTGAAAATTTGGTAATATCATTTAATTAGATATATCTTGTCATCCGTACGGTTGGATCGTCGAGAAATATTTGTAAAAATATAGAAACAATAATCTGCGATGAAGCACTAGTTATGGGTACTAGACAATATAGTAGTGTTCTATTAAGATCTTCAACCAAATTAATTTTTTATTTTTTGAAAATTTGGTAATATCATTTAATTAGATATATCTTGTCATCTGTACGGTTGGATCGTCGAGAAATATTTGTAAAAATATAGAAACAATAATCTGCGATGAAGCACTAGTTACGAGTACTAGACAATATAGTAGTGTTCTATTAAGATCTTCAACCAAATTAATTTTTTATTTTTTGAAAATTTGGTAATATCATTTAATTAGATATATCTTGTCATCCTTACGGTTGGATCGTCGAGAAATATTTGTAAAAATATAGAAATTACACATATATAATTTTTTTTTAAAAAGCCCGAAAAAAACCCGGCCCGGCCCGAAGGCCTAAAACGGGCCTCATATTTTTGCGAAAGCCCGGCCCGGCCCGATTTTTGAAAAAGCCCGGCCCGGCCCGGTTGTTAAAAAGCCCGGGCTTTTTAAAGCCCGGCCCGAAGGGCTTTTTGTGCATCTCTAGTGCAGAAGGAGTTCATTTTATTTAATATTATTACAATAATTTAGAGCATCTGTAATGGCAATATGTATAATGATTGGTTAAAAAAATTTAAATTAGAAAATAATTAAATTTTTACATAAGGGTGCCAAGTAGAACTTCAATGAATATAGTTATGAGAATAGGGAGCCTGAGATATATCTCAGGTAAATTCCCTGAGATAGTTAGTTTTCATATATAAAAATGGGGTGGGTATTTTAGTAAATTCAAAAAAAATTAGTTAGCCCTGCGGGCCCAACAAAATTTAAAGAATATTTAGCATGTATCTTAGGAAAAGTTCCCTGCAGGGTCCTTTTTCTCTATAGTTATAATGAAAGTTTTGTATATTTTTGCTAAGAGATTAAGCTGGTTTAACAAATATAACCAACTAAGTATGATTGTCTATAATTTTTATTAAGACCAGTTATGCATTGGAATGTATTTTTTTTACATAATTTCCATTTCCATTTCGTATCACCTAAATTAATATTGCTAAAAACTCTTTACCATTGAAGATGTGTTATTATTAGGGGTGAGCAAAATAAAACCGAAAAACCGAAACCGAGCCGAAAAACCGAAAAACCGCACCGAAAAAAACCGTAACCGACAAAAACCGAAAAAAACCGTAACCGAACCGAACCGACGGAACGGTTTGGTAACGGTTACGGTTTTATCCCAATAACCGAACCGAAAAACCGAACCGAAAATATATTATTTTAATAATTTATATTATTATATTATATACTTATATAAATATAGAATTTTATATAAGAAGTAAGACAAAAGCTAGTAGAACTTGAATTGCAAAAGTTTCCCATCTTATTTTTTACACTAATTATTACTAATAATCTATCAAAAAATAATTATGTACTTAAAAAGATTTAAAATGTCAAAAAATTTGATTTTACAGTTTTATATTTTAAAAATGAATTGATTGATCTTATGACCACCTTTAAGCTAAAACATGCGCCACCTTCGTAGGAATAGTTGGTTTAAGAAAATTAGAAACTTATAATTTTTACTAGCACGATATTAAGTATTAAAAATAAAAAACCGAAAAAAACCGAAATCGACAAACGGTTAACCGAACCGAAAAAAACCGTTCCGAGCGGTTCGGTTACGGTTAATAGGTAAAAACCGAACCGAACCGACATGTACGGTTTGGTAACGGTTTTCGGTAAAAACCGAGCCGAACCGACCCGTGCACACCCCTAGTTATTATCATGTGGCATTTGAAAATTATTTTAGGTACAAATTTTGTACCCTTAATATTATTCACTAATCACGAATTAGTTGATTCCAGATTCCACTTGTCATAGTTTTTGGACATGCCATTTTGATAAAGGTAGTTGGAAGTTGTGTATCTACTGTCTAGGGATACGAAAATGGATTATCCTTAAAAAAAATTGATAACAAGATTATCCTAATTTTTTATTTGGTATTTAATTTTATAATTTTGATTATTTGGATATTTGATCTAAAAAATCGGGATCAGATTATTGAACCAAATTTTTTAATCCACAAAAATCGAATATCCAGATCTTTTTACAAAAAGTTTAAATCAATATTGGAAACATTTTTCTCTAAATTAATCATTTTATCTAAAATGATTTATCAAGAAGTTACAATATTACAAAAATAAAAACAAAGCGAAGGAAGGAATATTCTCTTTTGATATTATTTTTCACTTAAATTTGTAAATTCGAGAGTTAGTTTGTTATTAATATATGGGTTGTGACAAATCTATACTATTATATAAATTTCAAAACATTGAAAGTTTTGGTACATGTTTTTTGGTACCTGTTTTTTTGTACTTCGTGAATTTACTTATTAACCCTTCATTATAAAGAAAAATAAATACTCTAAAATAATATGATTAATGGTAATTGCCTTTTTCGCATTTACTTTTAGTTAAAGATATTACATTTTATAAACACATGAAAACATCAATCGTATCATATCTTTCGATCATTAATAAAAAATATAATACCTAAAATAAATAATAACATAATATAATTAATGGTAATATTTATTATTAGTCGATTTTCTTTTTCACATTTAATTTTAGTTGAAGATATTAACATTTATAAATATCTAAAAACATTAATTGTATCATATATTTCGATTATTAATATTTTCTTTCAGATTAAAACATGTTACAATTTGAATCAAAACATGTTGGGATTTATGGGTGATAGATCAGATAGCTTAACTAAGTAGAACATACTGTCGTAGCCAGAAATGTTTTCCTTGTAATTAAATATGTACTGTCATGTGATAATTGTAATTCTTGGAAGAAGTTCGATTATGTTCAAGCCTCAAGAAATACATAAGTTCGACAACAAGAATAAAAGTTATTGTCAAGTATTGACAGTAAGGTTACAAGGAAACAACATGTTGCCTAGGTCGACAACAAGTTTCATTGAGTCGACAGCAAGTTTTAACTTGACAGCAACATTGGCGGAGATTCTGATGACAACTTTCATATATAGTTTGCGACAGCAAGTTTGGAATTCTTGACAGCAATCTTTGCGGGGAATTCATACTGTCAACCAAAACACAATCCTTTGACAGCAAACTTTGAGGCAAACATACTGTCATATATAATCAACTTGATTTAGGAATTTTCTAAGTCAAATTAAGCGACAGAGTACATGTTCAAAAGAAGCAGGCGTGCTGCAACATTCAAACTTTACAGCAAGCTTGAAAGTCTATAACAGAAGCTCGAGAGATCACATGGAGCAACCTGTAAAGTCTAGAGCAAGATAAATTTGATAACTGCTAGATCTGGGTGGCTCAAATGTGGAAAGTATCTAAAGTTACTTTGTATGTAATTATTAAATAATCACATGGGAATAAAACGTGTAATGAGCTGCAAAAGGGAATATGACAGCAACTCAACAACCCATGTTGATAGTGATAGTATAGTAGAAAAAGATCCAACTATCACTCTTTAAAAGGGAACACTCTATCACACAATCAAGTGTATCTCTATTACTGTAATCTCTAGAGAAACCGAAGCTTGAGAATTACTTTGTTCTCAAGGTTGTAGCAAAACTTTGCAAAATAAATAAAACATTTATTTTGTGAAACATTTGTGCAAGATATAACTTGTAAATGCATTTCTTCTACTAGTAAATTACAATTTCTATTTATGTTGTTGAAATAGTTTTTGAAATTTATTAGTATTGCATTCAACCCCCCTTATGCAATACATTCCGGGACCAACAACTGGTATCAGAGCCTTCAGATTAATACACATATCTGAGATCCAAATGGCAAGTATTCAAAGGTCAATTAATATCAAGATTCCAGCTTTTGATAAAGAAAACTACAACATATGGAAAAAGAAGATCATGTTATTTATCAAAGCTCAGAATCCACTATTCCCATCTATCCTGGAAAATGGCCCCTTCGTTCCTCAAAAGGAAGTTCCAGCTGCTACAGTTAATGATGTAGTAATCCCATCACATTGGGTTGCTAAGAAGCCTACTGAGTACAATGACTCAGAAAGGGAGAAGGTAGCCCTGGATGATCACCTACAGCTCATTCTGCTAGATGCACTTACCCTGGACAAAGCTATGAGTGGAAATATAATAGTATGCAATTCTGCCAGGGATATGTGGAACAAGATAGAGCTGCTGTGTGAAGGAAGTGAAGAAGTTAGAGAAAATCAAAAGCAAATACTGGTGTCACAGTATGAAGCGTTTATGGCCAAACATGGAGAAGTGCTAACTCACATGTTTGAAAGGTTTAGCAAACTGATAGCTGAGCTCCAGATTCATGGAAAATTTTATGAAAGGAAGGAGGTCAATATCAAGTTTCTGCTAACTCTTCCAGAACACCTCGAGCATAGAGTTACAGCCATTAGAGAAGGAACAGATATAAACACTGTCTCCCTTGAAACATTGTATGGAGTTCTAAAATCAAATGAACTAGAATACTATCAAAAGAGAGCCATACAAAGTGGATCCAAGGTATTGATGGCAAACATGGTTGGTGCTCTAGTTGCTCAAGGACCATCATACTTTCAAGCAAGTGGTCAAATATAAAGTGTTCAACATCCTCAATTTTCATCTGTGAAAATTGAAGAGTTGGTTGAGGATGAAGAAAAAGTTGTTCTTCAACTAGAAGATGTTGAAGATGAAGAATTTTACACACTAGAAGAAATGGAGAAAATGGATAATCCAACGATGGCTTTTATGGCAAGGAAATTCAAGAATATAAGGTTCAGGAGGAACAAGTCATATAAACCTCAAGGTCAATTTCCAAAATATAACCAAGGAAGCTCATCAAAACCTGCTACTGGCACCAAGGGTGGATATAAAACAGGAATGGTGGATAGATCAAAGTTTAGATGCTACAACTGCAATGAACTTGGTCACTTTGCTACTGAATGCAAGAGACCAAAACAAATACAAAGAATGGAGAGAGGAACTGGAAGTCAATTTAAGAAAGGACAAGGAAAAGCCTATGTGGCTGAAGGAAAATGCTGGGATGAATCTGATGATGAAGAATAAGAGGAATTTGTGAATCTAGCCTTGATGGCTAGAAAGGATGAAGAAGCATCAACCTCGTCAAGTCAGGTACCATCTCTAGTTTTACTAGATATGTCTTTAAATGACTATAAGCAAACTATTGAGGAAATGAGTACTGAGATGTTTAATATTCACACTAGTTTATCTGCTGCAAATGAAGAAATTGCTAGATTAACTAAAGAAAATGAAGTACTCAGATCCAACAATGATGTGTTGTTGCTTAAGACCAGTTCTATTGATTCTTTAGCTCAGGAAAACGGAAGATTAAAAAATGATTTAATCTGTGCTAAAGAGATAGAGGAATATCTAAGAAAAGAAATTTCTGAAAATGAATTTAAGCTTAAGGCATTTAGAAATTCCTCTAAAATAATTCAAGAGTATCATGAGAAACATACTAAAAGCAAGAAGACAGGCATAGGCTATGATTATAGTAGGAGACCTGGTAAAGAGGTTGTTTTACAGAACAGTAATGAAGATAGTACTGTCAGACCTCACATCCTCAATAATGTGAGCAATCCAATTTTCAAAAGTACAGAGTTTGAGTTTGATGAAACTTCCTAAATTATTAATCAAGAACTCTGTGATGAAGATGAGAGGGATGATAGTATATCTAAGAAAGAAAAAGATTCTGTCAAATTTCCCATGACAGTAACTTTACCAAGCAGCCCGACCAGATGTTCAAAAGATACTGTCACAAAGAATGAGACAGTAACTTTAAAAGATACTGTCAAGAAGGCACCCAAGACAGTAACTTTCAAACCTATTGTCAAGACAATAAGTACAAAAGGTGCTGTCAAAGGTAGCTCGACAGTACCTTCTGAACATACTGTCAAGACAATCGTCTTCAAGCCTAATAACAGAAATGGCAAGCAAGGCATTGATAAAAAGAATAATTATGCATATGTTAAGCAAGCACCCAGGAAACTTTGCAATAAATGTGGCTCCTCACAACATTTAACTTATGTTTGTAAGAAATCAACTAGTAACATACCTAATGCAACAGAGTTGAAAGGGAACTTACATAGAATCCCTGTTATGCAAAGAACAATGGTTGTCTGTAACAACATTGACTGTATGTCATGCAAAGTTACTACCATGAGTACATGATTTAATCTACAAATTTCATCTACTGAGAAATGTTCTTATATGCAAACTGCAAAGACTTCTGAATCCACTAAAGATAGTAAGAAGGCTTTTCTAACTAAGAAAAAGTCTAAGCCTTTTTCTAAACCAAAGTGGGTAATGAAAGAAGTCAAGCAACTATCTTCTGATGATATTGTCTCAAATTCTGATAAAATTTCTATTGATACTGAGTCTGCAGGACCCAACAAGGCTTGGGTACCAAATGCAAATTAAACTCCATCTGTTTTGCATGGAAAGAAAGACAAACGGGTCATGTGGATAATCGATAGTGGATGTTCCAAACACATGACTGGTGATATATCCCTGCTATCACAATATGTTGAGAAGGCTGGCCCAACAATTACCTTTGGAGACAACAGCAAAGGTTACACTGTGGGATATCGCTGTTTAAAAACTGGAAATGTTGTCATTGAAGAAATATCTCTTGTGGAAGGTTTGAAGCATAACCTGCTTAGTGTCAGTCAATTCACCGACAAGGGATTCAAAGTCAACTTTGGCATGATGGAATGCACAATCTACCACAAGAAGGATAGAAGCCTATCTCTGAAAGGAGTTAGGAAAGGAAGCCTATTTGTTACAGATTTAAACTCAACAAATGAGGAAAGAATATTTTGCTTCTACAGCAAAGCAAGTGTTGGAGATAGCATGTTTTGGCACAAGAAGCTTTCCCATCTCAACTTCAAAACAATGAACATGCTAATGAAGAAGGAATTGGTGAGAGGACTGCCTCAACAGGAATTCTGTCAAGAAGGACTGTGTGAAGACTGTCAAATGGGAAAACTAAGAAAAACAATGCATAAATCAAAACAAATCAACACCAACACAGAAGCACTTAAGTTGATTCACATGGATCTGTTTGGACCAGTGAATGTTCAATCACTATCCAGAAAAAGATATGCACTGGTAATGATAGATGACTATTCTAGGTACACTTGGGTGAAATTCTTAGAATCAAAAGATGAAGCTGCTCGGGAAATCATTGATCACATAAGGGTACTTGACAGAACCCCAGGAGCAAAAGTTCAATTTCTAAGAAGTGACAATGGAACTGAGTTCAGAAATGCTACACTAGGAAACTTCTGCAAAGATCAAGGAATTGTTCAACAATTCTAAGTTGCAAGGACTCCACAGCAAAATGGAGTTGTGGAAAGGAAGAACAGGACACTCATTGAAGCTGTTAGGACTATGTTGAGCAATGCTAAACTACCAACATATTTCTGGGCAAAAGCCATCAATACTGCTTGTTACACACAGAACAGAACACTAATCAACAAGGCTCAAGGTAATACTCCTTACTATCTTTTGACAGAAAAGAAAGCAACTGTCAAGTACTTTCATGTTTTTGGAAGCAAGTGTTTCTTAATGAAGGACAACCATGAAAGAAAAGGCAAATTTGATGCTAAAGCATATGAAGGCATTTTCATGGGATATGGGATAGAAAGAACTGCCTACAGAGTCTATATCATGGAGCACAAGACAATTGAAGAAAGTGTGAATGTCACATTTGATGAAACCAAGTTTCCAGGATTACATGAGGATGGTCAAATGCAACCCTTCAGATTTGAGAATCAAGGATACTTGGAAATAGAAGAATTTGTTGATGAAGAACCCAGTCTCACTCAATCAATGAGATATGAGAAAGAATCTATCAATGATCATAATCCAAATCAAACTTCAGCTCAATCACAGACAATATCAAGCATTAATCTACAAGACTGTGAAACTGGAGAAATTGAGTTAAATGAGCAGATCAATGAAAATGGTGGAGAGTCAAATCCTCATACTAACGAAGGTCAATCTAATCAAACAAGAAGCTTGCCTCAATCAACCAAGTGGAACAGAGATCATAACAGTAATCTAATTATTGGAGATCCCACTACTGGTGTAAAGACAAGGAGGAATATCTCTGTTGATAGCATATTTTCATGCCTCTTATCTCAAATGGAACCTAAGATAATTGAAGAAGCTTTGTTGGATTCTGATTGGGTGATAGCCATGCAGGAAGAGCTCAATCAGTTTGAAAGAAACAATGTCTGGAAACTGGTTCCAAGGCCAAAAGGAAAATCAGTCATTGAGACAAAATGGGTCTTCAGAAACAAGATAGATGAAAGTGGAAATGTGACAAGAAATAAAGCAAGGCTAGTGGCCAAAGGTTACTGTCAACAGGAAGGGATAGATTATGATGAAACATTTGCTCCTGTTGCCAGACTTGAAGCCATAAGAATTTTCTTAGCTTTTGCTGCACACTGCAACTTCAAGGTATTTCAAATGGATGTCAAAAGTGCCTTTCTAAATGGAGAATAAGAAGAAGAAGTGTATGTTGAACAGCCTCCTGGCTTTGAGAATGACAAATTGCATAACTTTATCTACAAGCTATTCAAGGCTCTATATGGCTTAAAGCAAGCACCAAGAGCCTGGTATGACACACTCTCCACTTTTCTCCTGGAAAATCAATTTGTAAGGGGTATGGTGGATAAAACCTTATTCTTTAAATACCATGGCAAAGACATCATACTTGTGCAGATATATGTTGATGACATAATTTTTGGTTCCACAAATGAAAAATTATGTGAAAAGTTCTCATCTCTAATGAGAAACAAGTATGAAATGAGCATGATGGGAGAATTGGCATTCTTTCTTGGTCTCCAAATCTATCAGAAGAATGATGGAATCTTTATCTGTCAAACTAAGTATGTCAAAGAACTTCTCAAGAAGTTTAACTTAGAAGATTCATCACCTGCCAAGACACCTATCTCAACAACCACCAAATTAGAGTTAGATCCTAAAGGCAATAAAGTGGATTCTAGTACATACAGAGGCATGGTTGGATCACTACTTTATTTAACAGCTAGCAGACCAGAAATAATGTTTTCTACATGTCTCTGTGCAAGATTTCAGGCAGATCCAAAAGAATCATAATTAGTTGCAATCAAAAGAATCTTTAGGTATCTCAAAGGCACTCCAAATCTAGGCCTTTGGTACCCTAAGGAAACGGGATTTGATTTAATTGGATACTCTGATTCAGACTATGCTGGCTGCAAGATTGACATAAAAAGTACTACAGGAAGCTGTTAATTTCTTGGGGGGAGATTGGTGTCATGGTTTAGTAAAAAGCAACATTCAGTTTCTACATCAACAGCAGAAGCTGAATATATTGCGACTGGAAGTTGCTGTGCACAAATACTTTGGATGAAGAATCAGTTAATGGATTATGGACTAGAGCTGTCAAACATTCCTATCTATTGTGACAACATTAGTGCCATAGCCATATCAGACAATCCAGTTCAACACTCCAGAACAAAGCACATTGATATAAGGCATCATTTTATCATGGAGCATGTTGAAAAGGGAAATGTGAAACTGGTTTATGTTCCAACAGAAAAGCAGCTTGCAGACATATTCACCAAGCCACTGGATGAAGCAACTTTTACCAGGTTGGTGAGTGAACTAGGAATGCTAAATCAGGTATGATTCACTTACTGATTTATCATTTCGCAGCGCATGACAGAAACTTTCAAAGTTACTGTCATGAGAAGGTACTATCATAAGAGGTTACTGTATTAAGTGCTACTTGTTCAGACAGCATGTTTGCTATGACTATGCTAAAATGGTTTTACATGTCTGTCCTAATGTGGTAATAAGTAGTCAAGTATCTTTAACTTAATTTGTGTGTAGGCAGTGACAACATGTTTTTGCGCCTAGTTTACTGTCAAATAAACTTGCTGTCACTCATTCACCTTATTGACAGAAATGTTATTAGCGCACAGGTTGCTGTCAACGAAAGTTGATGTCAATAAAAGTTGTTGTCACGAGAATTTGCTGTCAACGATAGTGGAGAGAAGAAAAGCGCACATGTTACTATCAATGAAAGTTGCTGTCACGAGAATTTGCTGTCAACGATAGTGGAGAGAAGAAAAGCGCACAAGTTACTGTCAATGAAAGTTGCTGTTACGAGAAGTTGCTGTCAAAGATAGTGGAGAGATATATATTTATTTACAGTAATATATATATATATATATATATATATATATATATATAATTTTAATCCACCAATCCACGATCTAATGGCAACTGCCACGTGATATAGCAAGTGGGGTTAATGGGTAAAATCATTACCACACGTTCAATTAAGACAAGTAAACACGATTCATCTTATAAACCGAATCTACCGTTTAATCTACTATCACTTTCATCTGCAAAACCTTTCAACCTTCTACATCCAAAAACCACATTTTCTCTCTCACTTTTCAGAACACTCATCAATGGCACCTAAACAATCTATTGCTCAAACTAACTTTGCCGGTATCCATTCTCCTGGTGATGCCGGTGAAAA
Source organism: Kitagawia praeruptora (assembly GCA_037693485.1). Classification (NCBI taxonomy): domain Eukaryota; kingdom Viridiplantae; phylum Streptophyta; class Magnoliopsida; order Apiales; family Apiaceae; genus Kitagawia; species Kitagawia praeruptora. The sequence goes on along the minus strand of CM075350.1, from coordinate 21,955,619 downwards.
CTTCAAAGGACTTATTTCATTCATAAATAAATCCTACTTAGGTCTTGCAATAACCTCAACCCCTAAGCTTGATATTGATAGAATTGAAAAATTCTGGAAATCTGCCAGTATTCAAGGAACTGGAGAGAATGAAGCAATTAACTTCAAGATAGATGATGCAAGCCATTCTCTCTCAGTAAAGGACATTAATAACGCTTTGGGTATTGTTTTGGCCAGTGGAGAAAGTTTTCAGGGCTTAGCAAACGATGACACTCTGAAGAGGTTCTTTCCGAAGATATGGTATTCTGGTTCTAAACTTGAAGAAACCTCTGATAAATGGTATCAAACGGGAGAAATGGACAGGAAGTATCTAAGAAAGGAGTGGAGCATGATCTTTGACATCATGGTGAAGGTGTTCTCTACTAAGTCTACAGGCTGGAATGGAATACCCTCATATATCAAGAAACTCACTCATTCTTTAGTCCATGGATACAAGGTGAACGTTGGAAAGCTAGTCATGGCACAATTGAAAAGCGCCATAGGCAAAAAGGTATACATATACCCTCGCTTTTTAACAATGTGTATTAATCATATTTGTGGAAATGTTGTAGATGCTCCTCATTCTGAGGAATGTCCTGTTTTAAAGAAAAACACACACACATCTCTCAACACACAAAATTTAAATGCACATATTCCACTATGTCTCACACAACACATGGTTAATCAAGTGCCCAACCTTGATTTTCCATTACCTACAGGGTATACTGTTTTCACAATTGAGAATGAGACTGAATTAGACCTAAATTCAGTTAACCCACATTCTACACCATACACTCCACCTAGGGACTCTAGACTGCCCAAAGCCCTTAAAATAGCCAAACAAGAATCAAAGAAAAGATCCCTAGAGAATGTAACTGGTGAAAATGTTGTGAGTCAAGAGGGAGTTACTACACCTAGTGCAGCAAATAAGGATGGTAGTGAAATAGAACCCACAGTAGCCCCTTCTGAGCCTAAGAAGAAGAGAGCTAGAAGGGCCAAGGTTATTGTCAGCCACCCTACAGTTTCCCAAAAGACTGTAGAGGATGATAGGGAAATAAACTCACCTCTAGGTGCCTCTTCTCAACAAGAGGCATCTATTGAAATTGGCATGTCTCCCAAGGCATCTTGTAAAGAGTCTGCACAACCTCAAGAACTCACTCTTGAGGAGCCTATACTTGAGATACACACATAGAGATAGAGCACAGTGAGAAATTCATCCCTACTTTTGATGTTCCACAATTTTCCTCTATGGAGCAGCCAAATAATCCATCTGAAATTCATACTTCTACCTTCATTCCTACATCTATTGTTTCTTCTGTACAACCTAGAGAGGGGGACAGTACCAACCCCTCAGGTTTTGATCATCCATCTCAAACCATGGATGAGCCCCCATTAAGTGGTCCACAAGAACCCATTTTTCAAAGTGAAATGGATACCACTCCATCAAACACTGGATTAGATCAAGGTGGATTTCTGTCAAATATTGAAACAGCCAGCATCTTGATCGATTCCCTCAAAGCATCTTACCATAGGGAAGCTGTTGTCACAACCAATGTTGCTGTCAAGGACAACCCAGAAGGTTCTGTCAAACAATCAAGTGACAGTAACATTCTGGTAAAAGATGCTGTCAAGAGCATTCCCAAAGATGCTGTCAATCCTGCTCAACCTCAAATCCAGGAAGGATTAATTGAGGACATCTCTGATGATGACATGCCACTCTCTAAGGCCTTTAAGGTAAAATCTAAATCTTCTCTTTCTTCCTGCATGATAGTACTACTCATACTCATGCATCTAGGATGAGTGAGGGAGTGAAAAAGAAAAGAGAGATAAAAGAAAAGAGATGTGAGCTTAAAAATGAGAGGCAGCCAAATGAGCTGGCAAAATGTGAGGGACTTGAGCAAGTCCAGAGTGACAATGAGGGAGCCACTTATCAAAAGGCATTAGGCCTTGAGGGACTTAATGTGAGAGGTGATGAGATCACCTGTAAAAACAATGAGAATGTGAGAACCCCCGCAGCCTTCTTACCACAGACTTATTCCTTACCTTCAAAAAGGTTTAGGTCTGGTGGTTCCTCTACTGAATCAAATACAAGGCTCAAGGCTCTAGAAGACAGGTGTGCATCCATGGAAAGCAAGTTAGACAACCTGTCTTCTACTGTGAAAACTGGATTTGCTGAAATTCAAGCATCTTTGCTGTCTCTTTCCTTTATCCTTAATGCTGTCAACTTAACTAAAGTGGAGAAAGTGAAAGATCAGAAAGAAGCTGAGCAACCATAAATAAAAAGGAAGACACAAGGGGAAGCTGAAAGATAAGGGGAGCAAAGGAGTCAGGAGGAGGAAAAAGAAACTGCAATAGCCTCTGGAACTGGTGAATTTTTTGAAACTGAAATAGATGGGGAGACAATGCTAGTATCTAAGGAAGTATTGGAACAAATACAAAGAAATCAAGCATCTTCCATCAAAATTTGTGAACCAGTTCCTGAAAAGAAAGAATCCACTTTGGAGAGGCTTTGGAGAAAAAAAGAGGAGTCAAACAGGATGGGAAAAGGCAAGGGCAAGTTGCCTGAATATATGAATCCTTATGAGTTTGTTACTTGGACTGATGGAAGCACATACTCTCCAGAAGAAGCTGAATCTATGATGATAAGTCATATGGAGAGCACTCTAAACAATAAGGATGAGGAATTCAACAATCTGGTAAATGGAGCAATCACAGAATCTGGAGGAAGACCTGCTAAAGTGGCAGAGGCACTGAAAGAAAAAATTATCAATTTGTCTGTAAAGATTAGCTCAGAGAAAAGATGGGCAGTTGAGGTATTTCTAAAGAGCAGACACTCTATATTCATCACAATGCAACTGCTAGAATCTTTCTTTGCCAGAATTCAGTACATTCTTGGGCAACTAGTTAAAACCAGATCAACCATCTTCAATGAAAGACTTCTTGCACAACTGAACTCAATGATCAACAGCAAACTCCCAAAAGTGAGTTTTCAGCCATATGGTGTTAGCTTCAGACAAGTAACAGCCAAAGGAACTAAGGGACTTGGTTTCTTAACTCTTGAAGGCAAAACATATCTACAAAGCAAAATCATCATGGAAGCACTGAAATTATTGCTGAAAGCTCCTATAACCAAGGAAAGGGTTCAAGCAGTTAAAGATATCCACAAGCTTATGGCAAAAAGATATGAGGAATATAGTGCAAAAATTAAGAAGCTCATTGTCAAAGCAAATGAAAGCAGAAATGCCAAAGGTGGAAGCTGCTCCTTTGATGACACCTTGGATAAAGATGGTGATGATAATGAAAGTGGAGGTGAAGCTGGAGGAGCTAAAAGGTTAGAAATGGGAGACTCTTCAAAAGAGCAATCCCAAACTAAAGAAGCTGAGCCAAAGAAAACTTCAGAAACTCCTGGATCAAGCAAGAAAAATGAAGTTACTGTCAAAGATGCTGTCAGGGAAGATGATAACATTCTGGTAAAAGATGCTGTCAGGGAAGATGATGATACTGTCATGAAAGATGTTGTCAAAGAGGACACTGTCAAAAGCTCTATCAAGGATGCTGTCAAAGAAACTACTGTCAAAACATCCAAGACAGGAAGAATAAAAAGAAGGGCAAACAAGAAGATAAAGGGAAAAACTGTCTATTCTGGACAAAGAAAAGCCACTGGTCTAGGGCTTAAGAAACCAATCATGACAAGAAAAATGAATAGCCTGGAACGATTACAAGAGATAGCCAAAAAGACAATCACTTCTGTATCCATAGATTTAGATGAGTCAAAGGAAAAAGCTACAAGATTCATTCTATGGGAAAATAAGGAAAGATTGATTATGGTGGAACCAGACTTCACTCAGGTAACAAAATCAAGGGTGGTTTCCAGCAAACTCAATTCATTCTTTGAAACTGTAAAACGTAGAATTGATTATTTCAATTTGGAAAGAATGGTTGAACTCTTGAAAAGCTATGGTAATATCTCTGAAAAGATTATGGACCAAGTCCGTAAATACTATGCTGTCAGACATGCTGAATTCATTGAGAAGCATGGTGACTGGACACTTAAAACTGATGGAGATGTCTATGAAGCTCTAGGCTTAGAATTTGAGGAGGACAATCCCATTCCTGAGTACAACTGGAAAGAAATGGAGAAACCTTACACAAAGCCAGAAATGGATAGATATGAGGCAGAGCAGAAATTCAAAGAAGAATTAGCCTCAAGGCACAAATCTCGTAAACAGATAGAAGATGAGATTGAAGCTCAACTGAAGGAAAGCTACAGTAAACTCAACAATCTCAATAGCAATGAATCTAACTATCAGCCATGTGTACTAGACAATCCTTTGAGAATCAAGTATGGAAAAGAAGAAATCTATGCAAACAGCTTTTCTAAGTTGAGAACCATTGTGCTAAAAGAATTGTACTGGCAAGTGGTAGGATCATCAAACAAACTTGAAATGCTGTGCTCTTGGGAGCTAGATATGATTTTTGATCAAAGGAAAGGAGAAGATCCTAGCTTGGACAGACTAAGAAGGGAAACCTTAAATCAGTTGCCTGGCAGGAGATTCAAGATGGAGGGAGATGTGTTGAAATTCAGATCAATTGTCAAGAAAAATGTTTATTGGATGGAACTTATAGATGTATTAAACACTACTTCCTCAATGATCAGAAAATACATCTTAGAAAATGAAGATGATGCAGAGTCCCCTGAAGAAAAGGAGCTAATTGAAAGACTCAGAAAGGCTCTGCAAGAAAAGGAGGGAAAAAGAGCTAGATGAAATCTCAAATCAAGTTAAGTAAAACAATTTCTATCTACTCAGTCTAGAGGAGTACTTGATTTTTAACTATGAACTTTTATGATCATTGTTTGAAAACAATCTAGATTAATCACATTTTTCAGAAATGAAGGGTTTATTCATTCTGATCTATGTTAGTTAAGTTGTCAGTCTGATATATTTGTAAATTTGTCCTTATTGTCCATAAAAACAAATTGGGGGAGATTGTTGGGATTTATGGGTGATAGATCAGATAGCTTAACTAGATTTATTGGTATACTTAGTTTAACTAAGTAGAACATACTGTCGTAGCCAGAAATGTTTTCCTTGTAATTAAATATGTACTGTCATGTGATAATTGTAATTCTTGGAAGAAGTTCGATTATGTTCAAGCCTCAAGAAATACATAAGTTCGACAGCAGGAATAAAAGTTACTGTCAAGCATTGACAGTAAGGTTACAAGGAAACAGCATGTTGCCTAGGTCGACAACAAGTTTCATTGAGTCGACAGCAAGTTTTAACTTGACAGCAACATTGGCGGAGATTCTGATGACAGCAACTTTCATATATAGTTTGCGACGGCAAGTTTGGAATTCTTGACAGCAATCTTTGCGGGGAATTCATACTGTCAACCAAAACACAATCCTTTGACAGCAAACTTTGAGGCAAACATACTGTCATATAGAATCAACTTGATTTAGGAATTTTCTAAGTCAAATTAAGCGACATAGTACATGTTCAAAAGAAGCAGGCGTGCTGCAACATTCAAACTTTATAGCAAGCTTGAAAGTCTATAACAGAAGCTCGAGAGATCACATGGAGCAACCTGTAAAGTCTAGAGCAAGATAAATTTGATAACTGCTAGATCTGGGTGGCTCAAATGTGGAAAGTATCTAAAGTTACTTTGTATGTAATTATTAGATAATCACATAGGAATAAAACGTGTAATGAGCTGCAAAAGGGAATATGACAGCAACTCAACAACCCATGTTGATAGTGATAGTATAGTAGAAAAAGATCCAACTATCACTCTATAAAAGGGAACACTCTATCACACAATCAAGTGTATCTCTATTACTGTAATCTCTAGAGAAACCGAAGCTTGAGAATTACTTTGGTCTCAAGGTTGTAGCAAAACTTTGCAAAATAAATAAAACATTTATTTTGTGAAACATCTGTGCAAGATATAACTTGTAAATGCATTTCTTCTACTAGTAAATTACAATTTCTATTTATGTTGTTGAAATAGTTTTTGAAATTTATTAGTATTGCATTCAACCCCCCTTCTGCAATACATTCCGGGACCAACAAAACACGTTACTTTTATATTTAAAAACAAATCTTACAATCATTAATGTATACCCAAAAATATCACATCATAATTTTCAAGAACAATATAACATCTTACATAAATAATAACACCTAAAAACATCTATCATATCTTTCCATTATTAATATTTCCTTTCAAACTAAAACACGTTACCTTTTTAATTTAAAACAAATCTTCCAATCATTAATATATACCCAAAAATATCGCAACATAATTTTCAAATAAAATATAACACCGAAAATAAATAACAATATAATGTAATTAATGGTAATTAGTCGATTGCCTTTTTTACTTTCAGTTGAAGATATTACCTTTTATAAACACCTAAAAAGATCAATCGTATCATATCTTTCAATCATTAATATTTACTTTCTAATTAAAAAAAGTTACCTTTTTAATTTATAACAAATCTTACAATCATTAATATATACCCGAAAATACCACACCAAAATTTTTAATTATTAATAAAATATATTAAAAATCATATACGTTGTTTATAATAAGAAAACATTGTTATAATCTGTAAAAATGAGTATATTAAATTATATCAAATTAAAATTAAAATATTTATTAAAAAATAATGATTATATAAAAATATAATTATAATATTAAATAAATTTATAACATAATACAAGAAACCCGTGCATTGCAATATTAATAATTAAATGATTATCTTTTCAGCTAAAACATATCATCTTTCTATTTTTTCTAATTAAATTTCCTTTTTTCTAGAAATATCACGAGCAACGTTAATTTCTCATTTTCTAAAAAATACTAGGAGCAATTTTAATTAGTAAAAGAACATAATTAAATTATAATTACTATAAACTAATCAATTACCTTTTTTACCTAAAGCATGTCACCTTTTTAATTTTCACATTATCTTTTCTATTTTTTTAACTAAAATAGTTCATTTTTCAATTATATTAAGGGCGGTTCTATTTAATAAAATAAAATAGTAATACGATAATACTAATAATTAATCGATTAACTTTTTCATCTAAAACATATCATTTTTTCTATATTTTCTAACTAAAATCCCTATTTTCCTAAAAATATCACGGGCAACAATAATTTCTCTTTTTCTAAAAACATTACGAGCAATTTATTTAGTAAAATAACATAATTAACTTATTATTACTATAAACTAATCAATTACCATTTTCATTTAAAACATGTTACCTTTTTAATTTTCTCTAACCAAATCCTCTATTTTTCCAATTATATCATGGGCATTCTATTAAATAAAATAAAAAATTAATTTTATAATTACTAATAATTGAACGATTACATTTTTTAACTAAAATCCATCATCTTTTCTAAATTTTTAATTAAAATCCCTCATTTTCTAGAATTATCACGAATAACATTTATATAATTATCATGGAATAATCTCATTTAAAAATTTAAACCTCCAAAAATCATGATTTAAAAAAATTAATTCAAATAATAAAAAAATTTCATATTATATTAAAAAAAACCGTGAATCGCACGTGCATAAAATATTAAAATATCACACCATATATTTCAATTAATAATAAAATATATTAAAAATCGTATACGCTGTTTATAATAAGGAAATATTAGTATAATCCGTAAATATGAGTATATTAAATTATGTAAAATTTAAATTTATTTTTTTTTTAAAAACAATGATTATATAAAAATAAAATTATAATATTAAATAAAATTTATAACATAATACTAGAAACCCGTGCATTGCACGGGTTATAGGCTAGTATATATATATAGATAATATGTTCCTATAGTTAACTTTAGGAAATTCTCCTAAAGTTAACCACTAAGATTGTGACATATATGCACAATCAGTAATGCCCTGTGAGGCCCTTTTAAATAAAAGAAAATTCATCAAAAGTCTACATAATTTTGATGGGTTAACTTTAGGACATTCCCTACAGTTAATTGTAGAACCATTTTTCTCTTAATAATATATTATATCTTAACAAATATTAGAAAACTAATTAAGAAAATGAAGGCTATTTATGGTGGCTCAAATAAAAGAAAGAGATGAATTTATAATTGTTAAGATATGAAATGTTGATGTCTAACAATGATAATTACCTTACAATTGGTAAAGTTAACTATAAATTATCAAATATAAAATAAAATATGTTTTTTACAAAATCAAATAGATTTTACTTAGTCAATTTGGATATGGTGTCCGATTTAATTGAATATCTGAATTTTGAATATTCGGTTAAATCTGAACCGAAATAGATTTTTCACAATCAAAAAAATCTGATACTCAATCTGAATTTTACAAACCAGAATAAATATCCTGTTTTACTCCCCCCATTTTGTACCTAGTATGATAAAATAAAAATCGGAATGGATAACATGTGCCCTAAGGGCACATGTTAAGAAGTATTTATTATCTTGACTATTTACTTCCTTTGTTGGTGCCTTGTTTTTGGTGCACTTTATTGTTATATTACTTATTTACTAATCTTTTTACTTTTTTCATTATTTATATTAATCATAATAAATTTTACATGTATAAATTATTTTATATATAATGGTCCTCGTGCATTCACATCAATATCAATTAATAAAAAGATATCTTTTTGTCACGTCATTTTGTAATTATTTTATAAAAGACATTAAAATAAATTCTATTTTGTAATTATTTTTGTAGTTAAATAGATTTTTTTTAAATGCTTGTTTTTTTATTTCAAAATAATATATTTATTTTGTATGATATGTTTTTAAAAAAAAAAAACATACTTAGTTGGGTGAAATAAACAAGAGTGAAAATGAAAAAGAGAAGAGTAAATACCAAACTTGGTTAAATGTGAAAAAGTAATAAAGAATGTACACATTAACCTGTGCCCTGGGGCACAGGTTAGCCAACCCGAATAAAAATATACTAGTTTAAAACATGTGATGCATAAATTTTCTAATATTATATGATTTTTTCTTTAATTTGAATCGAATTTTTTAAGACATGAATTTTGTTGGCTTAAATTTTTAAATGATCTGATTTGATAATAATTATAGACATGTTGCCCGTGATTTTCTTAGAAAATGATGGATTTTAGTTTGAAAATATAGAAAAGATATTACCGATAATTTTCTAGGTATTAGTAATTACAAGATTATTATTTAATTTTATTAAATAAAATTATCTATAATGTTTTTAAAAAAGATGAAATTATAGTTAGATAAAATATAAAAGACAACGTGTTTTACCTGAAAAAAAAGGAAATTTGTAAGTTATTAAAAAAATAGAAAAGATAACATATTTTACATAAAAATGATTAGTTATTGATAACCATAATATTATCTTTATTTAATTTTAATAATTAGGATAACCGTACCGAAACCAAACCGACAAACTTTCAATGTTTCGGTTTTAATATAATAGTATAGATAGATGGGATTATATTGAATACATGTTCGCAAGTTTCTAGAAGCTCATCTCTAATTAGACTTTCAAGATTTTGTCACGATATCTTCGCAAATTTGTAAGAACAAAAGATCGACTTTTTACGGAAGCAAATGTTCATCCTCCCCACACTTATCATAAGGTGCTTCTGCAATTTACAAGGCCCCAACCAATAATTTTTCAAGGTTAATATAACGCCCTAGAAAATTTCAAATTTCGAATTATTTATTTAATATAAATTATGAATTTTATTATGTGAGTATTGTTGTAAAGGTGAAACGTATGTGAAAATTTTGCTTATGTGCTTATATGATGATTTGGATAAGTGGTGAAGGTCAGTATATTTTTATTTGTATTTTTGAGGATTTCAGTATATTTAAATCATGTATTTTTTATCCTCTGTAAATTTTATAAAATTATCAAAGGGCTTAAAAATCATGAAATCTTTTGTAAAATTATCTTTATATATTTATTGAGTTTTTTTTAAAATTGTTGGGTGGATTAATTTCGGTGTTTAAGTATTTAAAAATGATTTTAAGATTTATGTGGTATTTAAAGGATAAAAACTTGTAAAATTCATACTTAATTCATTTTTTTGATCCTAAAAATATTTTAAAAATATGGGGATGTTTATAATTTTATGAATTTTATTTTAGAATTTTAGAATTTATTTTTTCTACCAATTTTCTGTTTAATTTAATTTTAGAAATGATTTAATTTGTTTTTTAGCTTGGGTAAGGTTTTGTCCTCTTTAAAATCCCTAAATTGATATTGTTTTCCCCAAATTTCAGCTGGGCTCTGTTTTTGTTCGGGATTTCTCTCGAGCTCTAGAACTCTCTCGAGTTATCTACCATCTCTCTCATTTTTTCCTTTTATCCGCACAATCTCCCTCCCTCTCTCTAATCTTTCAACATCTCTCTCTATCTCTCTCGGCCAGTCTCTCTCGATTCACTCTTCCCTCTCCGGTAAAGCTCTGTTCTACTCGGTTCTTGCTCGAAAAACAACCTCTCTCTCTCTCCTATGTTGTTTCGTGTATGTGTGTGGTCGCGTCTGTGCTTGCAGCGGTGTCGTTGGTAGCTGTGTGTGTGTGTGTATAGATGTTTTGGCGATGTGGGTTCTTCACGATTCTGTTGGGAAACTAGCTGCAAATCCTATCTTGCTCCTCTGCTTAACTTCGATTTCGAAGCTGGTGTTTTGTCAGTCCATGTGTCATCGCAGGTGTATGTAATCGTGTGTGTGTATTCAGCTATGGGTCGAGCTTTTAGTGTAAGTGTATGTGTGTATATGTCCGAAGTTTATGTGTGTGCTGGGTGGAAGGAGGGTGTCATGTGGAATGTTGTTGTGCCTTCTTATGCTGCGATTGTGCTTGTGTTCTGTTTACAGTGAAATTCGAAAGAGGTTACTAAGATCCTTGTAGGAAAAATCTGAGTTTAACCGATTTATTTGACGAAGATTAACTATTGGGTGTTGATTTTGATTTGAATTATTACAGTGTTGTAAGAGTGGTGGGTATGTGCAGCCGGGTGCTTCGCTGTGTGCTTCACTGTGAGTGTGGCCGGATGAATTGGTCGATTTGAGTGTCAATGGGGCTGGGTTACACGAGTAGGTGGTGTTGAAGGCTGGACAGCCGAGAGAAAGGAGAAGAGGGAAATGTCGAGAGATGGGTAAAGATTGGAGGTGAAGAAAACAGGGTAAGGACTGAGAAAGGTTAGGAGTGGTGAAAAGAAATTCGATGGGGGTATTACATTGTGTGTTAGGAAGGTGGTGTCTGTTGTGTGTGCTCGTGCCTGTAAGATGGTGTGTGTAAGTGTACTGAGGTGCTACATATATTAGTGCTGGGTTGTCGAATTTGAAGGAAAGTATATGCGTGTTTGTATATTCGTAAGTGTATGAAGATTAGTGTACTTACTAACTATTTGCATATGTGTTGATTGTGTAACTAAGGGGTTTGGCCTTGTTAAGCGATTAAGAAGATTAATTCGTAGTAATAATAATTGTAAATAGTAAGGTATAAGTATAAGTCGTGAATGGAAGTTGATTGTTGGATTGTTGATGATTGCTTAAGTGCTTTCGGGTCGGTTGATTTCCGACGGGTTAGGCGATATTATAAAGGAGGTGATGTCCGATTTTCATTAGAATTAATTTATAATTCTTATTGTATTTCAATAAGAATTACTTGTATATCAATGTGATAAGTTGTAAGTGTAAGCTAATAAAGCATGCTACGTGTTTATGTGGTTGGTCTGGTTATGCTAAATTATTTATGTGTATAACCAAAATGTGATATATGTGTTAAGTTAGTACATCGTTATAGGACGCGTATGGGTAGATTAGATTGACAGTAAGGTTTTGGTTGAGTTGTAATGAAGTAGCGCGTTACCATATGTAGGTATGAGTAGGAGGCCTGGCTAAGAGCAGTGCACGTGCTGATGGAAGCGCAAGAAGGATATGGTTATTGGAAAGGACAGATGTATAAGCGAGTAAAGGACGGCGTGCAGAGAAGTAAAGATTGATGTGAAGCTGCGTCACAGATCGATGTTGTAGGATCGAGAACTTCGTGTATCGAGGCAAGTGTTATTGCTATTCACTTATTGTTCAAGTGATGCAATTTAGTTCATTTATCGTATGAAATAAGTTGGTCAAGTATAGTTGAAAGATGATTTACATACTTCTTCAAATTAGTATGATGCTGTTGACTTTCCCCCCACCCATAATTCATATGTCGGTTTTACCAAGAATCTTGTAAACAACCTTTTTACATTTTGTCAGCGGAATGCCATTTCTTTTAGTTTTGTCAAATACTCTTAAGAAATTTTTTAAACAAGGACATCTAAGTTTTTCTTAACTTTTATAAAAACCGCTGGCACAATGCTTGATCTAGTATATTTTTATCAATGAACTTCCACTCGGACAATGTTCCTTGAGCTGATCTAAACCTTTCCATATTGAAACTATTTTTACAATTATTGTTCTAATATGTTTTCTCCACTTATGGAAGCTCAAATTCTCCAGTATGTATAAATTTTATTAAATGTCGGTACTTGACCATGTCGTTGCTTTAGTCTAGAATTTCATTGTTGGAATCTTATTGCAAATTATATCCCCATTCTTGCTCAAATGAAATTTCTCTTTGTATAATCTGCAGTGGTTATAATTCGAAGTATTCGTATCAATCTTGTTGTTACCTTTTTAAAATTGACATTCTTTATAAATTCCCAAATGTGGTATCGAACTTGTCGATACCAGACGATGATGTCGTTTCTTATTAATTCCTAATTATAATTTGCTATTCTGGACGTGAGTTCTAGTTGTTGGAAATCAAGGGTGGTCGATTGTTCCGACACCTGACCTAAGTCTTAAAGATAGAATTGGAAATGTTTTTATTAAATGAAAATGTTTTCAGGACTGAGGACGCCAGTCAGAGTATGAGTATTATGTTATAGGCCAAAAGGGGCCTTGGATCCAGTTGAGTATTTGGATATACCAAGAGAGTATATCCGGAGTTTTAGTGTGACTGATCATCCACTTTAACTCGTTGCGTCAAAATTAAAATCCAATTTTAATCTATAAATTGAGTATCCAGTTGGACATTGATTCTTATTGCTTGACCATGAAATTCCAAGTATTATTATCGATAGTTATCATTTGACCTTGAGATTTCGAGTATCAGTATTGAATTGTTAAAGCCTGATTTTTTTTGAAGCTTACAATGCTTATTCTAGTTCAACGAAACTTTATTCTGTTCTAGTTCCTGTTGCACCTCATTAATGGTGAATTATTGGCCCTCGTGGCAACTTAAAAGTAATATCACAGATTCTTTCACAGTATGAGTTGAAATTATTTTGTTATCAGATTTGTTTCGATATTGAAATTGTTATCACTTTATGCACTTGCTGAGCATTGTTGGCTCACTCTTGCTTTTGTTTGTTTTCTCCAGTTAATAGAGAAGTTTAGTAAACCTAGTAAGTGGACAATTGGTATTAATCTCCGGGCAGCGAAAAGAGACGTTCGAGTTGTGGACTTCGTCAAATAGTGGTTTGGAAATTGCTAAGGTTGGATACGTAGTTAGATAGTGGTTTTGTATATTCATAGAATTGTATAGTATTTTATCCTGAGATTGAGTTGTAATAAAGTAATTCGATAGTTTGTTTCACACCATAACCTGTATGCGATCTTGGTTAAGGGGTTTTATTATTAAATGTTGTTTATATTCAGAGATGTACAATATTGTTTTTGGTTAGTGGCCCCATATCTGTACCCCGGATTTTGGGACCGTTACAGTTAACACTAACGCATTTGATGCAGTTTTGATTCTTGAGTTTATAGTAGTTGGTCTGGGTGTAATATGTCGTACTCATAAATGAACTATCTCAGGATTGTTAGTGTGATTGGGTTGAGGCTTCGAAGTCGATGTTGTATTAGTACATTTAATGACTTTTTTTAGATTAATAACTTTCAAGGATTTTACGTACGTTTAACAACTTTCATGAAGTTAATTAAATTCAAGATGATTTCTTTCATGGAGTTACTCAGGGGATGGTATTGTATTAAGACTTTTAATGATTTTAAAAGTCACGAGGTATTCAATTCTAACATTTAAAGAGTCTTTAAAAGTATGGTGTTATTCAATTAGGACTTTTAAGAAGTATTTAAAAGTATGGTGTTATTCATTTAAGACTTTTAAGAAATATTTAAAAGTAGGGCGGTGTTGAATTTAGACATTTATAGACTCTTTATAAGTATCGTGTTATTCAAAAAGTCAATGACTTTAATGAGAATGACTTTTAACAAAATTATAACTATATCCCTTGGAAAAAAGTCATGAGTTTTTTCATAAGATTTGACATGACTTCTAATAACTCTACTAAAATCATCTTGAATTTGATAATCAAATGCTTAGATCTCAGTGTTAAACGTGTAATTCTTAGATCTGATAATCAAATGCTGATTAATGTAGCCAATGAAAAGTTACGGAACAACATTCGATTTTAGTAATATTTTGAATGATATTTTCAGGGTTGGTTCAGATATGAAAAATAATTAATATATTAGTTCGTGTTCCGCACGGGTCTATTTAATGTTTATATATATAATGGAGACTTCCATGTATCTATACTATTATATAATAAGAAAAAATGACATATTTTGTAGTTTGGTTAACCCCATTTTTGGTTATCCCCTATTTTTGTATACCTTTCATTTACAACCGTTAGATTTACAACACAAATGAATGATGATCATTGGATACAATACTAAAAGTTGTTATATATAAAGGTCTAAGGTTCGAATCCCGTTAACAACATTTTAATTTAAAATTAATACTAAAAGATGTTATATAAAAATGTTGAAAGTTTGATTGCCACCAACAACATATTAATTTGGATTTAGTACTAAAAGTTGTTATATACAAAGGTCTAAGGTTGAATCCTTCTAACAACGTGTTAAAAATAATATTTAAATATTATATATATACAACAATATAAAAAAATAAAAAATGGCTATAAACTATAATTTGTATCTAGATCAGGTTTCATCTTGTCAACCATTTGTTGTAGGCATGAACAAAAAATTATATGCATATTTCTGTCAACTAATCTCCATATCCTTATTTTTATGAAACTACAATACAACACATGATAGTGAATATTGGCGTGAGAAGGCCATAGAATGGACAATTGCCCATGATTCTTTGGATAAGAGTTCCGATGTGTTAGTCACTTCATCCGATGATTATGATTATCATGCTTTGTTGGATCATGATGATCTTGTTTTTCCGTTAAAGGTAATGTTCAATCCTTTTGCTTATGGTTCGAATGGATAATATTGCTTCCCGTACCACAACCAAGAAAAAGGTTTCTTCATCATATTAATTTTTTCTTTTGATCGTGTCTATAGTTTTAAAGTTAGGCCTGCCCATGTTTATTTTAATAAACCAGGTCAAGGTGGTGGATGTGTCCGTCGATGTTCTTTCAAAGATTCTGGGACTCATCGAACGTTGTAAGTGTCTTAACTTGGATATTTATGTCAGCTTTGAACAAAGTCAATCTTCACCAATTACCTCTCCAAAAATATGTGTTCGTTCTTTTGTGGTTAGTTAATCTGATAGGGCAATATGAAGTGTCACCATCTAAACCAGTTCCAGTATGCATCCACTTTCGCCAACATCTCAGGCACTGCCTCCATCACCTTTACATCTGAAAACCGCTAGAACTGTAGATACATAGTGACTCGAGCAGAAGTAGACACAAGAGACACTGTCCCTCAGTTGGTGGTGGCAAAAGATCCAAAAGACCAAAACTTGGTGAAGGATAGCTGAATAACATAATTAGGTAACATTTTTTTAAAAAAAAATTAAAATTCATCTATTTGCTAGTTGCAATATAAATCTAGCGTGTCATATACCCTGTCTATGCTACAAGGGGTTACTATACAAAATATTGACTTGACTAGGTAGTCTATGATTCACATAACTTTACCGTTGTAATAAATAATAAGTATACTTAATTTTTGCGCATCAAGTATTGGAAATATGGAATACCTAAGTAATTGTATATCTCTAAATTTAGAAGTGATACTTATGAATGCTGAGATGTGTTTTAGTTGCCTTTGTGTCATCGTTTTTTGGTTATGCTAAAAGCAATGGCTCTGTATATTTTACTAGAAAAATTTGAGAAATATTTCTGAAGAATTCTAGGAAAAATTATGGATTTTGCATGAGAGAACATATTTCTACAAGTAGGATACGTTTTAGCTAAAAAAGCTAATCGATTAATTATTGGAAATTATAATATTATCATTTTATTAAATAGAACCATTCGTGATAATATTGGAAAAGAAAATGGTTTAGTTAAAGAAAATTAAAAAGGTAACGTGTTTAGCTGAAAAAGTTAATTGGTCAGGTAGTAATTATTATTATATTATTATTATTATTATTATTATTTTATTTTATTAAATAGAATTGCCCGTAGTGTTTGCAGAAAAGAATAAATTTTAGTTAGATAAAATATAAAAGATAATATTTTTTTTTTGAAAAAGAAAATTGATTAATCATTAAAAGAAGAGAAAAGATAACATGTTTAAGCTCAAAAAGGAAAATGATTAGTTATTGTTAACTATAATGTTATCATTTAATTTTATTAAACAGAATGATGGAATCAAAATCGATAACCAAAATTTTCAATGTTTCGGCTTTATTATAATAATATAGATAAAAAAGTAAATAATAATAATTAAAAAAAATAATAATAATAATAGTAATAAGTAATTAAATAAGGGTAACATGTCTGTATCGTCCTGCCCAATTTTTAATGTTTTGGTTGTAATAAAAGTATAAATTTAAGAAGAATCATAATTTTACTTTTTAAAAAAATCTAAAGATTACATTGTTTATTAATTGGAATTTGTTGTGCGTAAGGTGATACCCAACTAATTTACATAAGATTGTAAAAATATAAAATTATCTTTGTAATCTATTATCTATCTATTATATATGTTATACCACAACTTGTCACAATTTATTCTATTTAATTTACAAAATGCCCTTAAATATCAAGTTAGATCAAAAAAATATTATGATATAGATGAAGATCGAACATTTGACATAACAAATCGAAAGTTGAAAAATGAGTTTGGATCTTGCATAAAATCTTTGAAGAATAATTTGTATTGTGAAAGAAATCCTCGTTATTTTAATTATTTATGAAAGCACTTATAGAACATGTCCAATGCATGCACTTTGATTAAAAAAAACTTTATAAATTCAACAAAAATAGTAATCAAGCCAAAAATTAATAAGATATAAATATATTTTTTTAATTTATGTGAAAGGACTCAAATGCATGCACTCATATTAAAAAAAACATGTCTAATACATGCACTTGTCTTAGGATAAATTTTATATACTTCGCAATTTTAAATAGTCATCAAGTCAAAATTAAGATAT
This sequence comes from Kitagawia praeruptora, assembly GCA_037693485.1. Lineage (NCBI taxonomy): Eukaryota > Viridiplantae > Streptophyta > Magnoliopsida > Apiales > Apiaceae > Kitagawia > Kitagawia praeruptora. The sequence goes on along the minus strand of CM075350.1, from coordinate 21,938,160 downwards.
ATATATATATATATATATATATATATATATATATATATTTAAACCACTAATTAATCCAAATTTTATTTATTTTAAAACTCAAAATCCTAATAACAACAAAGAACTAGTTACATTTTGAAAAACACACACACACACACACATACACACACACACACACACACACACACACACACACAGATATATATATATATATATATATATATATATAAATAGGACTTATCAAAATTTATAAAATTGAGAATAAAAGCATTATGAAGGTGGGGTAAAAAGTATAATAAATATTGTATAATTATACAATTTATAATATTCGGATAAAAATGTGATAATATGATAGGGCAACATGTCACATTTTAATCTATCAAAATTTATTTCTCAATTTGTTGTCTAGAATCAAAATCTAAAAAATATTAAAATTACATCACATAAATGAGAACTAAACCTTTAACATCTATAATAATAACCTAATTTTTATAAATTTAATTTTTATAAATCCATAAAATGAATTATTGAAGATTTAATAATATTTAATTGTCCTAAAAAATAATAATAATAATAATAATAATAATAATAATAATAATACTTAATTATAGTATTAAGTAAAAAATTCACATTCATACAATCTCATAATTTATGATTGTATATTAAAAATAAAAAATTCACATTCATACAATCTCATAATTTATGATTGTATATTAATATAACACTTCAATAAATTATGGAATGAACATCCTAAAAAACTTATACAAAACGTGAAAAGTACATTCGTTAAGTATTTTTCTAACTCCAATCGCAAAAAGGGGTCAACACTCTAAGAACAATGATCAAAAGATAGAGACACAAAATAACGGTCTCTTTAAGTTCATATTTCTAATTTTTTTTTTTATATTTAACAAAAGAATGTATATCTTTACAACAGAATCATCTAATATTAACATTAACGAGTAACGAAAAAAATGAAAGCATTAATCGTAAACTAGAGCAATCTCGTGACTTTCATGATATTGAAGTTAGTTACATATAAATTTACAAATAATAGTTTATGATAGTTTATAGCCCCGTGCAAAGCACGGATTACTTTTATTTATTTTTAATTTACTTTTAGTGTAGTATATATATATATATTATAAATATTATTTTAATATGTTGTTGAATGGATTCGAACCTTAGACCTTTGTATATAACAACTTTTAATATTAAATTTAAATTAATATATTGTTGTCGAGAATCAAACCTTCAACAATTCTATATAATCTCTTTTAGTATTAATTTTAAATTAAAATGTTGTTGGTGAGATTCGAACTTAGACTTCCATGTACATAACAACTTTTAGTATTGCATCTAACGGTAATCATCTTTTTATGTTGAATATTTAACGATTATGAATGAAAAGAATAACCAAAATTGAGAGAATAATAAAAAATATTGGATTAACCAAATTACAAAATATACACTATTTATATAATATAATATAGATAGTATAGATGATATTACATATTTGTAAGTTACAACCTCATAACCTCGTATAAGTTTCATAAGATTTACTTCGTAAACAAATTTTTCATTCATTGATGATATCTGATTGATTATCTCCGTTGTATAAAAATGTTATATCAAAATATGATTATTTTTAAAGTGTTAGAAGATGAACATATGTATTTTAACTAAATAAATTATAAGATTATATACTAATACTAATAGATTATTTTAGAAAAATATTATATTGTGTTGGATATTTTAGTGTAATTGGATTGGCTAGTTGATCAATGTAATCGTAATGCTACATCGAACAAGTCAGGAGAATGCGGAGTGCATGCTCTGTTCGAGTTCGTTATGATTTCAGAATTATTGCTTATGGGACATGTCTATTGGCATCAGATGAGGTGTGTCTATTGGAAAAGACACACCTTGAGGTGTGTCTATTGGCATTGGACATGACTGTTGGAAATGAGATGTGTCTATTGGAAAAGACACATCTTGAGGTGTGTCTATTGGCAAAAGACACATCTTTTGACATCTATAAATAGGTGTGACATTGATCATTTTATATATAGGTTCATTTTGAAATACACAGCAAAATTCATTCTCTCTTCTTGCAGATTTTCTGATTTTATCCGATTGAATTATTTGGGTGAACCACAAATAACTTCAATCTGAAAGTGATCACACGACTTCAGAAAAAATCCAAGTTATCACCCAATTCCCAACAAAGATTGAAGTTATCTGTTTTCTGAAGATGGCAAACTCAGAATCTGTAAGAGACATGACAAGCAAGTTTGCAAAGTTGGACAAGTTTGAGGGTCAGGATTTTAGAAGATGGCAAAAGAAGATGCATTTTCTATTGACAACGCTGAAGGTTGTATATGTTTTGAGCACCCCCATTCCAGAAGTGGTTGAGGATGAAACCGCTGAACAAACAAGGAGGCGTTGCAAATGGGAAAACGCTGATTACATATGCCGCGGCCACATCTTAAACGGTATGTCTGATTCCCTTTTCGATGTATATCAAAATGTTGAGTCAGCAAAAGAATTGTGGGATTCTCTTGAATCCAAATACATGGCAGAAGATGCTTCTAGTAAGAAGTTTCTGGTCAGTAATTTTATGAATTACAAAATGGTCGACTCTAGACCTGTGATGGAACAATACAATGAATTGTTAAGAATTCTGGGACAGTTTGCCCAACACAATTTGAAGATGGATGAATCTATCTCAGTCTCTGGTGTTATAGACAAACTACCACCATCATGGAAGGATTTTAAACACTCCTTGAAACATAACAAAGAGGATATGACTCTGGTTCAACTTGGAAGTCACTTCAAAATTGAAGAGGCTTTGAGGACTCAAGAAATTGAGAATAATCCTAAGGGCAAGAACCAAGTCGGTAACTCTTCTGTGAATATGGTTGAAGATGGTGGATCTTCAAAGAATTCTAAGTATGGCAAGGGTGATAAAAGAAAGTTTAAAGGAAACAACAACAATCCTTCCAACAAAAGGCCTAAGATGGCATGTTGGAAGTGTGGCAAACCTGGACATTTCAAGAAGGATTGTCGGGTTGGTAAAGGCAAGCAAGAAAAGCAAAATGCTGGTCCAAGTGGATCCAAGGATCCAGAAATGCAACAAGGTCAGACTTTAATGCAAAATTGTAATTCTAGTCAGAATTATGTGACACTAATATCTGAGGCATTTTATGTGCAGGATGACAATGTTGCTTGGTGGATTGATTCAGGAGCAACAAGTCATGTATGCAAAGATCTTCGTTGGTTCATAGACTTTCAACCAATCGAAGATGGATCTATCTTAAAGATGGGAAATGTTGCAACTGAACCGATCAAAGGACTAGGAAATGTCAAGATAGTCTTTACTTCTGGCAAATGTATATTGTTGAATAAAGTGTTGTATGTTCCTGGGATTCGTAAGAATCTCTTGTCTGGTGTTGTATTGAATAATTGTGGATATAAACAAGTTTATGAAAGTGACAAATATATATTGTCAAAACATGGCTCTTTTGTTGGCTTTGGCTATTTGTGTAATGGCATGTTTATGTTGAATGTAAATACTCCATTTATTGATGAATCTGCTTGCATGGCTTCTACTAGTACTAGCAATAATTTGAACAAACCAGAATTATGGCATGCTAGACTAGGACATGTACATTACAAAAGAATAAAGGATATGTCAAAAATGAGTCTCATACCTGCTATTGATTTAGACAATGAAAAATGCAAAACATGCATGTTAACAAAGATAACAAGAAAGCCCTTTAAGGAGGTTAATAGGGTGTCTGATGTTTTAGAACTAATACATAGTGATTTGTGTGATTTCCATTCTACACCATCATTAGGAAATAAAAAGTATGTAGTTACTTTTATTGATGATGCTACTAGATATTGCTATGTATATTTATTGAATGCTAAGGATGAAGCTCTTGACTTCTTTAAAATTTTTAAAGAAGAAGTAGAGCTACATCAGAGTACCATGATTAAAAATCTACGTACTGATAGAGGAGGTGAGTATTATGATCCGGTTTATTTTCAATCTACTGGTATAATACATCAAACCACAGCTCCTTATACACCACAGCAAAATGGTGTGGCAGAGAGAAAGAATAGGACTTTGAAAGAAATGGTTAATTCCTTGTTATCTTACTCGGGTTTGAGTGAGGGATTTTGGGGTGAGGCTATGTTGACAGCCTGTCACTTATTGAATCGAATTCCTAGTAAGAGGAATAAGATTACCCCTTATGAACTTTGGTATAAAGAGTCACCAAAATTAAGTTTTCTGAGAGTTTGGGGATGTAGAGCAGTTGTAAGACTCACTGAACCCAAAAGAAGAAACTTGGGTGAACGAGGTATAGATTGCATATTTGTTGGCTATGCTGAGCATTCTATAGCATATAGATTCTATGTGTTAGAATCTAATGACTATGTATCTGTGAACTCGATTATCGAGTCAAGAGATGCTATTTTTGATGAAAATAGATTTACATCTATACCTAGACCAAGGGACATGCTTCAGAATTCTTCTAGTAGGAACTCAGTTTCTACTGAAGATGTGAATGGACCGTCTGAACCAAGGAGAAGCACTAGAGCTAGAAAAGCAAAGTCTTTTGGAGATGATTTTCATCTTTATCTAGTAGAAGGCTCTAGAGATGAAATTGAATATCAATACCAATATTGTTTTGTTATTGAGGAGGATCCAAATACTTTTAGCGAAGCTATGAAATCTAGGGATGTTGCATTCTGGAAAGAAGCTATCCAAGATGAAATGGATTCTATCATGAATAACAATACTTGGGAATTGAGTGATCTGCCCCCTGGCTGTAAAGCGTTGGGAAATAGATGGATCTTCAAAAGGAAAATGAAGGTGGACGGTACCATAGATAAGTTTAAAGCCAGATTGGTGATCCAAGGTTTTAGACAAAAAGAAGGGATTGATTATTTTGATACTTATGCTCCTGTTGCTAGAACCTCCACTATTAGGTTGTTAATAGCACTTGCTGCTATACACGACCTTGTCATTCACCAAATTGATGTGAAAACTGCATTCTTGAATGGTGAATTAGATGAAGAGATTTATATGAAACAACCCGAAGGGTTTGTAATGCCTGGTTGTGAGAACAAGGTGTGTAAATTGAAGAAATCAATTTATGGTCTGAAACAAGCACCGAAGGATTGGCATGATAAATTTGATACTGTAGTCTTGTCTAACGGTTATTTTCTTAACCAAGCAGACAAGTGTGTATATAGCAAATTTGATGCTTCTGGTAAAGGAGTTATAATTTGTTTATATGTGGACGACATGTTGATTTTTGGTACTGACCAAAATCAAGTGGATAAAACCAAGAAGTTCTTGTCATCTAATTTTGATATGAAAGACATGGGGGAGGCTGAGGTGATTCTTGGTATAAGGATCAAGCGTGAGAACAATGGCATTTCAATTTCTCAATCTCATTATATTGAGAAGATTCTTAAAAGATTTAACTTTAAGGATTGTTCTCCTGTTAGCACTCCTCTTGATCCTAGTATTAAACTCCTACCTAATACAGGTGTTGCAGTATCTCAACTTGAATACTCAAGGGCTATTGGTAGTCTCATGTATGCCATGATAAGCACTAGGCCAGATATTGCCTATGCTGTTGGAAAGCTTAGTAGGTATACTAGCAAGCCAAGTACACATCATTGGCAAGCCTTAAGCCGAGTGTTCAAATACTTGAAAGGAACCATGAATTATGGTTTGACATATACTGGATTTCCTTCGGTTATTGAAGGTCATTCAGATGCAAGTTGGATTTCCAATAAGGAAGATCATTCTTCCACAAGTGGATGGGTATTCCTTCTTGGGGGAGGTGCTATCTCTTGGGCATCAAAGAAACAAAGTTGCATTACTGATTCAACGATGGAATCTGAATTTGTGGCATTATCAGCGGCTGGTAAAGAAGCTGAATGGCTAAGAAATCTGATTTATGAGATTCCATTGTGGCCTAAACCGATATCTCCCATATCTATCAGATGTGATAGTGAGTCTGCCTTGTCTAATGCTTATAGACAAGTGTTTAAAGGCAAGTCTAGACACTTAGGTGTTAGACATAGCATGATTCGTGAGCTGATCACGCATGGTGTTATATCAGTGGAGTTTATAAGAACTCAACATAATTTAGCCGATCATCTAACCAAAGGGTTGAGTAGAGATCTTGTGCACAAGTCGGCTGTAGGGATGGGATTAAAGTCCATCGAATAACCTCTCATGTTGAGATACCCAATTCCCATCTAATATGACATTAAGTGCTGAATTCAATGTGGAAAGCTTAACATTTAGAGATTGGAACACATTAAAGCATCATCCCAAGGTATGTGTTCAGACCTGCAAGTTAAGGAGGTTGAAGTTTATCTTCTTAATAGTTCTTTTGAAAAATTGCATATGCAGGTGCGAGAATAAAAGAACTACCTATTTGAGCATGAAGTTTAGCCGCTTCAAGAAGCTTGGACTTGGCTTTGATATGCTTATGAAGGATTAGGACACTAGGCTAGTAAAAGATAGTGTCAAGTAAGAACATTTGAGAATGTAAATTTATGTGTATATTATCTTCATGTATTCACTATGAATAACCAAGGTTCAATCCATAGTGATACCTTGATATTCGAATATTTGGAATGTGTAATATACTAATGTGAAATTCAATCGTCACGATATTTCATTTATGCATAAGTTTGTCGTTTGTTGTGATTTTGTTTAGTTAATCATGGATTACGCTAAAATGGGGGAGGATTGTTGGATATTTTAGTGTAATTGGATTGGCTAGTTGATCAATGTAATCGTAATGCTACATCGAACAAGTCAGGAGAATGCGGAGTGCATGCTCTGTTCGAGTTCGTTATGATTTCAGAATTATTGCTTATGGGACATGTCTATTGGCATCAGATGAGGTGTGTCTATTGGAAAAGACACACCTTGAGGTGTGTCTATTGGCATTGGACATGACTGTTGGAAATGAGATGTGTCTATTGGAAAAGACACATCTTGAGGTGTGTCTATTGGCAAAAGACACATCTTTTGACATCTATAAATAGGTGTGACATTGATCATTTTATATATAGGTTCATTTTGAAATACACAGCAAAATTCATTCTCTCTTCTTGCAGATTTTCTGATTTTATCCGATTGAATTATTTGGGTGAACCACAAATAACTTCAATCTGAAAGTGATCACACGACTTCAGAAAAAATCCAAGTTATCACCCAATTCCCAACATATTGTTTTCCTTCATTTCTTTTTGCACTTTACTGTTTTTATTATATTTAACATTACCTTTTTGGATTTTCTTTTGAAAACTTGATTGTATATCTTTTCCTGATTATAAAAGATAAGGATTGTTGCACACAATTAGATCCCAAAGACATACTCCTAAAAACATCATGTCTTGCTCTCTTCAAGTCCATCTCGTGTTCTTCATCGTAACCATTCTTGCTTCATTTACGCACACTTTTTCAATCAATACTGTTACAAAACCACGACCATTCACAAAGATATATGCATTTGGAGACTCTTTCACAGACACTGGCAACACAAAATCATTCACCACCAATGGCGCACTCCGATTTGCTTTGAATCCTCCTTATGGCACAACATTCTTTCACCATCCCACCGATAGATACTCCGATGGACGATTAATAATCGATTTTTTGGCTGAAAAATTGTCTTTACCTTATTTGCCACCTTATCTTGACGAAGATGCCAACAAAACACATGGTATAAACTTTGCTGTGGCTGGTGCAACTGCTATAGAGCTGGATTTCTTTTTAAAGAATAGTGTACCTCTCTTGTTCACTCCCAAATCACTCAATAACCAATTAAATTGGTTTGTAAACTTTTTAGAAAGCCAAGGATGTAAAAACTCATCAAGAACACCACAACAATGCAAGGCAGTGTTTGATGAAGCCTTGATTTGGATTGGTGAAATCGGGGTTAACGATTATGCATATACTCTTACAACTACAGATTCGAACAAAACTGTTCGAGATCTTGCCATTGAAAGCGTTACTAAATTTTGCAGGTAAAATTCCTACCACCTAAAAACTACAACATTTGCTTTGCTTTGACCATTTACTGTTTTCCTACTTAATTTTTTATCTCCAACTTTAATATTTTACCTACAAACTACCATTTATTGATACAATAAAAAATAAATTATCCAAGCATACAAAATGCTCGATAAGAAGTCAATAGAGGTTCCACTATCTGTTTTCTAAATAACTATGTAATTGGGTCCACCTGCATAATGACAGTTATAATATGTGAACATAATAAGTTTTTCGAAGTCAAATGTCCAAAAAGGAAAATTCTCTTCGGTACTTGAGTGAATTTCTATTCATTTTGGAACTAAACATACAATTTTTTTGTAATGTTGAAATAGAAAATTTTATTTGTAATTAAATTTAGTTCTGTCACTAATATTTGGCTCGTTATTACTGTTTGAAATATTAACTAATACAGCAACATAGATGCAGTTATATATCGTATTTAACAAGCCAAGGCAAACAAACAATTAACGAAACAAAACATGAAGGTAAAAAGCATGCATATCATTAACTGAAAGAACAAAGGAAAGTCCGAAAACATACCAGCAGCCATAGCTATATCAGTATGTAAAACAAGTAAATCAACAGCTGAGTCGTCAGGATTTGCTCGAAGTCCTGACTGCTCTTGAAGAGATAATTGCCCCCACTTACAACTGTGTTGGGATGCTTGCAACACCTCTCCCAGGATAAAACAGCTCCGAGTACCGTGATCACAGCAATCAGAATACTCAACTTCGACTAGCACCTCAGTCGCCAGAAAACCCTAAGTAACATAAACTATAACAGGAGGAGAACAGAGAGTGTAGAGAAGAGAAGAGAATGTAGGGTGTGGTATATCTTAAACCCAGCAGCTTAGCTCTCTATTTATAGGAGAGGCCAAACGTAACTGATGCCACCCAATTAATATAGTAACTGCCGATTTACATTTAATAAAATGAAACGGCTGATTTAATAAAATCAAAACGGTTGATTTAATAAATCGTAACTGTTACGTTATATTTATCCACACATATCAGTTTTTATTTTAATTATACGAATATATATATATTATCAAATTCTGACCCAATATCAGGATCTGATCCATCAGGATTTTCGTCCGTCAGGATCTGATGTCCATCAGCATTTGATCATTCATCAGGATCTGATACCGTCAGGACTTGAGGGTCCATCAGTATTTGATCCAGCATCAGGATCTGGTAGTACCTTCAGGATTTCATCAGGACTTGGCCCATCAGTATTAGATGTCTAACCAGTTACTGATTTATTCCAAGTACTGATCCCAATTAATATATATATATATATATATATATATATATATATATACATACATATATATATATATATATATTCTAATTAAAATATATTTAAACACAGAAATAAAATCCCTCGCCCAGGTCGCCTCGCGTACGCGAGACGCCGAGACATTCGCCCAAATCACCCTTCGACCGAGCCGACACGACCCGAGTCGAGTCGTGACGTGGCGAGGCGGGCGGCGGTGGCGCGCGTGTGTGTGTGTGTGCGCGCGTGGAGCACACAGTAACACCATGCACCATCATACACCTTAGTAGTTGTACACTACCCATGTGTGTGATTCTATATAAAGCCAACAACCCCCTTTATTTATTTCAATGTGGGACAAATACACATTCTCATTTTCAAGCTCTTTCAAGCTACCCACTTCAACTCTATTTCTCTATGGGTTTCACTAAGAAAATTACTTAGACCCATATATGAAAATTTAAGTCTGCATAGCAAGGAATAATTTCCAATCGTTAAAATCCGGAATTAACATCAAGAACATAAAATACTTATGCTCTAAAAACTCCATTTTCTAACAATCCCCCACAAATCCATATAGAAATGCTTCAGGTTTCTCATCATGACTTGTTTTTCAGAGTCGGTACCGGGTTTGAACCCTCCTAAGTCCCCTATTTCGATGACTACCGGATTCAGATGGAATGTTACACCTTGAATCTTAATCCGTTTGATGTAATCATGTTCCATAGACGACGACAAGTCAAAGGCTATGGTGCCAATCTACGGCTTTGAGACATTAATGGTCTTGTCTCGATCCTGTTCGTCGAATGCTTCAAGGAATAACCCTTTCCTCTAATTGCGACCACACAATTACATTCGCTTAGCTGGGCATCTCCAGAGATGTACTGCTACCATCTCGTCGAATGACTTGACCCCATTCAGAGTTATAATAACTCTTGCTACTAGCAGTGTCAGTACCTTCTAGGTTTACAGGGGATAGACTCAGATACAACAGTATCACCTATGTAGCAAAGGTACTACCAATTCATCCTTACAGCTTGTTATTACCACATTGAATACACTTCAAGGGATCTCCTCTCATGTGTATTGGGTTCCCACTGATGATTAACTATGATGGGTTGACAGCCCCATCCCCAACCTTGACTTAAGGACCACTGCAGGTTCCAGTCCTTTAGTTAAAGGATCAGCTATATTATTCTGAGTTCCTATGAACTCTACAGCAATAATCCTATCAGACACTAAACCCCTAATAGACTTTAGTCTAACTTGGATGTGCCTTTTTGTTTTAGCATTATACTTTTTACTGCTAATCTTGTCGATAGTTGTTTTACTATCACAATGAATAGCAAACGCAGGAAGCGGTCTGCTTACTCCGTCCCCGTGGCATCAAGCGCGCATAACTCAGCCTCAAAAGTAGACCGAGTTACTATAGTCTGTTTGGTCGACTTCCAGGATATTGCTCCACCTACTAAAGTGAACACGTATCCAGTCACTCCATTGGAACCAGACTTCTTAGCTATCCAACTTGCATCACTGTACCCCTCAAGCACACCAGGAAATCTCCTATAGTGTAAACTTAGGTACATTGTGCCTTTTAGATATCTAAGTACTCTATCAAGAGCATCCCAATGAGTTCTGTTTGGACAGCTTGTATATCTAGCCAACTTAGACACAGAGTATGAAATATCTGGTCTAGTACAGTTAGCAAGATACTGCAAACTCCCTATAATCTGAGAATACCTTAACTGAGACACAGGTACTCCTGAAGCATTCTTAACAAGGGCAACTTTAGGATCATAGGGTGTACTAGCGATTCTACACTGTGAATAACCATATTTCTCAAGTATAGATTTCTCTATATAATGAGACTGCGATAAAGTTATTCCCTCAGCTGACTGTGTCAGTTTGAGACCAAGAATCACACTAGCCTCACCCATATCCTTCATTTCAAAGTGCCTTTTCAAGAAAGCTTTTGTCTCGTTAATAATCTCAATATTGGTTCCAAACAGTAATATGTCATCTACATATAGGCACAAGATGACACACTCACTACCTTAAACTTTGGTGTAGACACACTTGTCATTATCATTAATATCATAACTGAACGGCACTATAGTTTTATCAAACTTTTTATGCCAATCCCTAGGAGCTTGTTTCAAGCCATAGATGGATTTTATCAACTTACATACTTTCCTTTCGTTACCAGATGCAACAAATCCCTCAGGCTGATCCATATAAATCTCTTCTTCAAGTTCACCATGAAGAAAGCTGTCTTTACATCCATTTGATGGATGATAAGACCATGTACGGAAGCCAATGCTACTAGCATTCGGATTGTTGTCATTCTAGCTACTGGAGAGTATGTGTCAAAGTAATCAATGCCCTCCATTTGCTTAAAACCCTTAGCTACCAGTCTAGCTTTGTACTTATCTATTGAGCCGTCAGGGTTCAACTTCCTTTTAAAAATCCATCTACACCCGATAGTAGAACACCCAGGAGGGAGATCAACTAACTCCCATGTTCCGTTACAAACAATAGAGTCAATTTCACTCTTTACAGCGCCCTTCCAGTGCCTAGACTCTGAAGAATCCATAGCTTGTCGGAAAGTTAAAGGTTCGTCCTCGACATTGTAAGTGATAAAATCACTTCCAAAATCCTTGACTATCTTGGCATGCTTACTCCTTCGTGGTACCTCTACCTCCTTAGGAGTAGAGCTACTACTAGGTTCCGCCCCCACATTTGTCATCTTTTCCACATGATCAGGAATAGAACTTGATGTGTGAGTAGGATCTTCATTAGAAGTATCTTGAGGCATACCAGTCTTCATAGGGTAAACATCCTCAAAGAATGTAGCATCACGAAACTCAACTATTGTGTTTGCCACTATACCATCTATGTCAGATTTTAACACTAAAAATCTCATAGCTGTAGTGGTTTCAAGATAGCCCAGAAAGATACAATCAACAGTCTTCGGACCTAGTTTCTTTCTCTTGTGTTCAGGGACAAGTACCTTGGCAAGGCACCCCCACACACGAAGATACTTAAGACTAGTCTTTTTGCTCTTCCATAACTCATAGGGTGTCTTATCCATGTGTTTCAGAGGGACTCTATTCAGAATATGGCAAGCCGTATTCTGAGCTTCTCCCCACATGTATTTAGACAACCCAGAATTAATAAGCATACTATTAATCATATCTTTAAATGTTCTGTTCTTTCGCTCAGCAACCCCATTAGACTCAGGTGTGTATGGTGGGGTAACTTCATGAACTATTCCATTGCTTGCACAAAATTCATTAAATGAGTTACTCGTATACTCACCACCTCTATCAGATCTCAACCGTTTAAGTACCTTACTAGTTTGTTTTTCTACTTCAGTTTTATATATAATGAATTTACTAAGTGCTTCATCCTTATGTCTAACTAAATAAACATAACAGTATCTACTACTATCATCTATAAAGGTAATGAAGTATCTAAACTGGTCCTTAGTCAACACACCACCAAATTCACAAATATCAGTGTGTACTAAATCTAACAAGTCTGAATCCCTAACAATATTATGAAAAGGTTTCCTTATTTGTTTAGCAGACACACATACTTGACATTTAGAATTCTTTTCTATAGTGTGTTTTGGAATCAACTCTAAGTTCATCATATTTTTAAGAGCACCAAAATTTAAGTGACCAAGTCTAGCATGCCATAAATCTGAAGATTCAACATAGTTAACAGAAGGAGTAATCTTTTTAAAAGCACCCAAAACGGGCTCAACATTTATTACAAATAAACCATTTGACAAGTAACTCTTGCCAAAGAAAGTACCAGTATGAATAAGAACTACTTTAATACATTTGAGAGAGACCTCAAAGCCATTAGCTACTAAACAACTACCACTTAATATATTTCTACGCATGTCGGGAACATGATGCACTCTCGTCAGGGATAGAATACGACCCGAAGGAAACTTCAAGTCCACATTTCCTATTCCATGTACTTGAGCAGCACTTGCGTTCCCCATCGTCACTGTCAAGCTATGACTTTGTTGATAAGATACAAATAAACTAATGTCAGCACAAATATGCACATTAGCTCCAGTATCAATCAACCATTCATTTGACAGATAAGTGGAAAATAGTACAGGGTTGTAGGTAACATACCGGTCCACGTTGGTTTCAGAAGCCAAAGCCTCACCAACAACCATGTTCGCTACAGGCCCACTTGAGGTTCCAAGCACAGCATTCGCTTGAGCTACAGCCTCGGCTTTCTTTGCTTTCTTTGTCGGGCAGTCCTTACTCCAGTGCCCAACCTGCCCACAAGACCAACATGGTTTGTTTGCCTTTGGTTTCTTGGCCTTATCCTTGTCATTCTTAGGTTTATTACTACTACCTTTCTTAGAGACAGCCTTCCTTTTCTGTCCTACAGTTGCTACATTCACCTTCGAACTTCCGTGCTCAGTTGGCATCACATGTCCCTGTTTGGACTTGTGTTGTTCTTGCACCGAGATGTCAAGCATAAGGTTGGTCCAGGTGATCTCTCTTTTCTGTCTTTTCAGGGAAAGAGAAAACTCTTCCCAAGACTTTGGGAGCTTTTCAATCACACTCATCATCTTAAACTTTTCGGGGAGGTCCATTCCGGACTCCTTCAAAGCATGCACTATCATCTCAAACTCATGCACTTGCTCAGTCATGGATTTATTGTCCACCAGCTTGAAATCAAGGAACCTAGCCACAGAATACTTTTCCAGACCTTGTGATTCAGTATTGTGTGTCTGGTCCAGCTTCTCCCATAAGAGTTTTGCGGTGTAGGCATCGGAGGAGTACACATCAAACAATGTGTTCGTAAGAGCAGCCAAAATGGCCGCCCTAGCCACCCCATCCTTCTCAGCCCACTTCGCAAAACCCTTAACTGAATCAGCCTTCTCTTGATCCACAACCGGCTTCTCATACTCCACGACAGGCCACAAACCCTTTACAGTCAACCACAACTTCATCCTTTTCTGCCAACGAGAAAAGCCAACGCCCCCATTGAATTTCTCCGGCAAGCCAGTTAATTCAACGGGTTGTGGAAAACTGTAAGTGGTCCAATCAATGACCCCAGCAGATGCAACCGAACTACCACTAGCAGGAATTTCACTCTCATTAACCATTATGCTAAATACTATATAACGAATTATCTCTTCAAGAATGTTTGAAATATTAACTAATACAGCAACATAGAGGCAGTTATATATCGTATTTAACAAGCCAAGGCCAAGCAAACAATTAACGAAACAAAACATGAAGGTAAAAAGCATGCATATCAGTAACTGAAAGAACAAAGGAAAGTCCGAAAACATACTAGCAGCCATAGCTATATCAGTATGTAAAACAAGTAAATCAACAGCTGAGTCGTCAGGATTTGCTCGAAGTCCTGACTGCTCTTGAAGAGATAATTGCCCCCACTTACAACTGTGTTGGGATGCTTGCAACACCTCTCCCAGGATAAAACAGCTCCGAGTACCGTGATCACAGCAATCAGAATACTCAACTTCGACTAGCACCTCAGTCGCCAGAAAACCCTAAGTAACATAAACTATAACAGGAGGAGAACAGAGAGTGTAGAGAAGAGAAGAGAATGTAAGGTGTGGTATATCTTAAACCCAGCAGCTTAGCTCTCTATTTATAGGAGAGGCCAAATGTAACTGATGCCACCCAATTAATATAGTAACTGCCGATTTACATTTAATAAAATGAAACGGCTGATTTAATAAAATCAAAATGGTTGATTTAATAAAGCGTAACTGTTACGTTATATTTATCCACACATATAAGTTTTTATTTTAATTATACGAATATATATATATTATCAAATTCTGACCCAACATTAGGATCTGATCCATCAGGATTTTCGTCCGTCAGGATCTGATGTCCATCCGCATTTGATCATTCATCAGGATCTGATACCGTCAGGACTTGAGGGTCCATCAGTATTTGATCCAGCATCAGGATCTGGTAGTACCTTCAGGATTTCATCAGGACTTGGCCCATCAGTATTAGATGTTTGACCAGTTACTGATTTATTCCAAGTACTGATCCCAATTAATATATATATATATATATATATATATATATTAATTTATTCTAATTAAAATATATTTAAACACAGAAATAAAATCCCTCGCCCAGGTCGCCTCGCGTACGCGAGACGCCGAGACATTCGCCCAAATCGCCCTTCGACCGAGCCGACACGACCCGAGTCGAGTCGTGACGTGGCGAGGCGGGCGGCAGCGGCGCGCATGTGTGTGTGTGTGTGCGCGTGGAGCACACAGTAACACCATGCACCATCATACACCTTAGTAGTTGTACACTACCCATGTGTGTGATTCTATATAAAGCCAACAACCCCCTTTATTTATTTCAATGTAGGACAAATACACATTCTCATTTTCAAGCTCTTTCAAGCTACCCACTTCAACTCTATTTCTCTATGGGTTTCACTAAGAAAATTACTTAGACCCATATATGAAAATTTAAGTCCGCATAGCAAGGAATAATTTCCAATCGTTAAAATCCGGAATTAACATCAAGAACATAAAATACTTATGCTCTAAAAACTCCATTTTCTAACAATTACTATTCTCATACGTGTTTTTATGGCCCTGCAACACTTCTAACCCTTATGCAACGGAAGAATATGCACTCCTCTGTATGGTGGAAAACATTAGTCTCAGCGAAGTCAAAAATTCAAAAATTTTATTGGCTAAAGACTCGTTACGGCTAGTGGAGTTTTACCGCCATAACATTTCAAACCTTGATAACTCAAATCCTTTACTGACTGCAGCGAGAAAGATACGCAATCTTACTGTGGCTCATATAAGCAGAAGGTTTAATGGTGAGGCTGATAGGTTAGCCTCTGAAGGTGGATATAGGAGTTCTTTAGTTGCTGGATGGATATAATGCAGCTCTTTATGCAGTAAGTGCAGCCATAAAATTTTCTTCTAGAACACAATCATATCTTACCTATCAGGGGAGACATTTCGTTATAGGCTGAAGAAAGATATAGGCTGAAGAAAGCTAAGAATTAGAAGAGCATCTTGTCTGTTTTGGTATTAATCCTTCTGGTGGTATGTTTAGGTTTTGTAATGGTTTCAACATATAGTTGCTGCTAGTATTAGTCGGTAGAGTTAGGGTTATACATAGCCCTTAGTATTGTTGTAAGCTCAGTCAGTCAGCTCTCCTTTTTTTTTTTGATAAAATCGTACTTGCATTAAAATATCTCAAGGTTATAGATGATACAATCTCGACCAGAAACATTCCACTCCGAAAGACCTGACATAGAATATGTCGCCCTCGCTAAGCAATGAGCTACAATATTCGCAGACCTATGTGTGTAACACACTAACACTTCATCTAAGTGTTTATCCATATTATCCGTACAAACCTGCAAGATAATATAATCCAGTACCAAAACTCACACAAACGGCGAGAGAAAAGCAAACTCACACAAACAAGCGGTGAGAGAATATCAAACTCACACAAAGGTGAGACAACAAAAAACAAAAATCAATCTTACAATCGGAAAAGGCTTAGAAACCTTAGATCCGAATTAAACATAGATCAACTAAAGCAAGCAATCCTTAGATCCGGAGCGAAAACCACGAAAACAAGAGGAACCGGAATCTTCGAGGTTTAAGCAACACTCGATTTTATTGAATTGGAAAAACAAGCGGAGGGCGGCGGAGGGCGGCGGAGGGCGGGCGGTAGTGGCCGTGCAGGGGAGGGAGGTTGAAATTAGAAGTAAGGGGAGGAGACTTGAAAAGGAAAGAAGGGGAAGGGGGAAGATAGATTGGGAGGGAAGCAGGGGGGAGGGCTGCCGGCGAGGGTAATAATTAGTGAAGGTCGACTCTCATTGGATTCTATTGTGTGTGTCTTTGAGAGAGAGAGGGAGAGTTTACTATTTTCAAGTAATACAATGGCATGTTTATATAAAAAAAAATACGTGTTTTTATCTTTATGAATTGTCAAGTATAGGAAGGTCATGATGATACTTTTTTTTAGCAAGGTGATACTTTTTTTTAGCAAGGTGATGATAATTTTAAGTAAATGTAGGATCTCTGAGACCAAGATTAAGTTGTCTGGTACTCCCTCTGTCTCTTAAAACATTTCATGTTTACTAAATCGGGACTATCAAAATACTCTTCTCCTTTCTATTTTAAGCCATAAACAATAATATTCAATACCCACTACTCCACTCACTACTCCTTAAAAACAATATTCAATACCCACTACTTCACTCACTACTCCTTAAAAACAATATTCAATATCCACTACTCCACCCACTACTCCTTAAAAAATAATATTCAATACCCACTATCCACACACTACTCTTTAAAAACTATTTTCAATACCCACTACTCCTTAAAAACAATATTCAATACTCACTAGTTCTTAAAAACAATATTCAATACCCACTACTCCATAAAAAAACAATATTCATTACCAATTGTCTTAAAACCCGTATTTTTAGTCAAACGTGAAAAGAATAAAGAGATGGAAGGAGTATATACTTAAGAGTAAATTGCAGAAAAGTGGCTTGAACTAAATTTTTTTTGCAAAATGATGGCCAATGTATTAAAGTGAACATTTTGGGGGTCGAACAAAAATTTTAAAGCAGTAAAGGGGCTCCGCTCAAAAACGCCTAACACCGTCAAGTCTGTTAGGGGTATTTTTGTCTGTTCACAAAATGCAACAACACCTCTCCTCCGAATATATGTTTTCCTTCATTCCTCCTGCAAGCAACCACCAACCAACGCCACCATCCCTTCATTTCCTGCCATCTCCTCCATCACTCCACCACCCTTCATTCACCGTCCACCATCTCTCCTCCTATTCCATCTCCATCGACCCATTTTCTTCTTTCCTCCACCTCCATTCTCCTTTCTCCTCCTGCAATCCAACAACAAACACCTCGTCCAACCCACCTCCGCTATTCACTGCACCCCCCTTTCATCTCCCTCGCGACCACACCTCCACACCACCACACACCCACTTTCGCGACTACACCACCACACCTTCAATCGCGAATACACCACCACACCCACTCCGTTAATTCGCCCTCTACCCTTCGCACACCACTTTCGCTCCACCCACATTCACACCTCCTCTCCCATTTCCACCATTCCATTTCTTCTCTTTCACCAAAACAACCTCGCCACCACCGTTTTACATCACCACCGCCCGTTCCTCTCACCATCATCTCCTCTCTTCATCCAGGGGGCCCCCTCTTCTCTTCCACCTGCGGCACCCCCAACTCAACATCACGGCCTCCCTTTCTCATCCTCTTTTCCCCATCCTTCAACCACAGCCTTCGCCTTCACCCCTTCACTTCTCCTTCCCCTCCGCCATCTGCTCTCCTCCGTTCAATCATTCTCCGCCGTTCACCCCACAACACTACAAATCTCCTTTCCACCAATCCTCCGGAACCCAGAGTCACACGCACAAACACACATTAGTCCCCCTCCTTCCTCGACTCCATCCCATCAACAACCCCACGACTACTTTCACACCACCAATATATATATATAAACACATACACACCTGCAATTATACCAGACCATAACACACACTCTAGCACCCACATCATTATAACGAATCAAATACCCTCTGATGCTATAGAATTGTAAACCCCTTTCGACTCCACTGTACCCCACAACACATACCTATAGGCACTCAAGTAACGGCTAGAAGAAGACTCAAAGAACTCAATTTGAGTTCGGAATTGAAGTAATCCAAGCTAATACAGTGATTTTAATGTTTCAACGGGAAGAAAAGAGAGAGATTCGAGAGAGTTAGGAGAGAAGACAGCGAGAGAGATTGAGAGGAAAAGAGATAAGAAAATTGAGAAGTTTTGGAGAGTATTTGCAGAAAAAGTCGAGAACATTCAAGAAAAATGGGAGATGTGCGGTGGTTTTTACTGGATAAGATACAGGGGTAAAAAAAAGAAATACATACGCTGCTTTAAAATGAAATTGTGAACTGACAAAAATACCTCTAACAGACTTGACGGTGTTAAGGTTAGGCTGAACGGAGCCCTTTTATTGCTTAAAATATTTTGTTCGGCCCCCAAAATGTTCACTTAAATACATTGGCCATCATTCTGCAAAAAAATTTTAGTTCAATCCACTTTTCTGCAATTTACTCTATACTTAATAAGTTTGGGAATTATATGGATATATATCTACTCTTTCTCCCTCGCTATCTTCTATATACGATTGTGACTTGTGAGTCATATGTTTATGTCATTTTTGAAAATCTAGTGAAGGGGTGTGTCATATTTATAATGTACAATTCCTGTGTTTCAGATTAATCTTCTAATTTAACTTGTAATAGTTTATTCTTTTATTTCTTTCGATTCAAAATAAAAATCCGAACCGATATTTTTAAAACCTATGTCATACTGTATTAATAAATGTACAACTCTTGTGTTTCAAAATTCAAATTTAATCTTCAAATTTTACATGTAATAGTTTTTTCATTTTTATTTCTTTCAATTTTAAATCGAAACCAAACCTTTAAAATCGAAACGATATTTTTTAAATCGAAACCGATCATAAGGTTAAATTATAATTACGATTTTCAATTTTAAAAATTGAGAAAATATGATTCAAATGTTCATGTCAAAGTGATTCCTTTTGATTCTATATGAAGTTATTATTTTGTGTGATTGAGTAAACCTATGTTATTCATAGAATTGTTGGTTTGGTTATCACAAGCTTATGTAACAAGGGCAGGGTTGTAAAAATCGGTAACTCGGCCCGAGTACTCGGCCGAGTACTCGTTTTGGACCCCTAAACCGATTCGAGTAGTGACTAATCGGATCAAAAACCGGTTTTTGCTATAACTCGGTCAAGACTCGGGTTGACTCCGAGTAATCGGGGTCAAACTCGGGTTTGACTAATTTTTTTTTTCTTTTGCTGAGTACTAAAGTATAATTTTTATTTATAATCTAGATTCGGCCCAATTAAAAGTCCTCTCTCTCAAAGATTCTATACATACACTTATATCACGTTTTAATATTATTAGTAATATTAATATTATTACTTGGACACATGTACACTAAAATTAGAATAAATATTATTAGTAATATTAATATTATTACTTGTTAGCAGGGTTGTAATAATATTATTAGTAATATTAATATTATCGTTAAGTTTTAAGTTTAACACATGTACACTAAAATTAGAATAAATAAATATAAATTATGAAAAAAACAATATCCGATTAGTAGTCCTCTCTATTTGTAATCCAATATGCAATTCAATGGGTTCCGTCAAGCTAGCTATATGCTGTGTATTGTCAACGACTTCTACATAAGGTGGTAAGATTATATCTTGAGCAGTTACATATCCAGGACCCCTGACACAAATAGAGGCGTCACAAGTTCCGTATAGATTACTTCTCAATACAATTTCTTTCAAATTCATTAAAATGTCATGTACCGATTCTTGAATACCCACTAGGGTAGAATACTCGTGTGGTATTTTATCAGATTTTGCACGTGTGATACATCATTCCGAGTACTCGCCGAGTTTCCAATTACTCATTTTTCTGGACCAAAACCGAGTTGGTCTGATTTCCGATTTTTACAACCTTGAGCAAGGGTAATGCATATATCTAAATTTACAATACAGGATTGCAAAAAGCTTGGCAAGAACTTGAACATGTTGTAAGATCTTTTTGATATATATTTAAATATATATAAACATGCAAAAACAATTCCTGAAAACACACTTTTATTGCATCTACCCTACACATTCATGATAATATATTGTTCTAAAGGATATAAAAATAAAAACATTTTCTTTCTACCCTAATTCATTGAAACAATAATACATTCAATATTAAGCTAAACAATGTAATACACTGATCTGACAACCAACATTGTGCACGTTACTCAAAATGACAACACACTTCTGGAACAAAAACGAATTGGAAGGCTTTTAAGGTACAACATTCAAGAAGTTTCAAAATTGGGGTAAAATCCCAAGTACAATGTTCAGTATTAATTATCAATGCAGCTAGCAGGTCTCTTCATTTACATCCGTATGGAAGCTACTTCTTTGCTGTTGCAGACTTATTTTTCTTGTTGCCTCTCTTTCTTGAACTAGTTTCAGGTCCTTCCGCCTCCTCAGCTTTTTGCTCAGCTTCCAAAATAGCCAACTACAGAATTCTCACAGAAAAGGTATATGAACATGCAGATCACATACAAATTAATTTTAATATCTGAAACAGTTGACCTAGGGTTACCTCGTCAAGTATAGGCTTAAGTTCCTTGTACCGAGACTCGGCAAAATCAAAACCATCCTTTCGGAGCTCCTGTTGCGCAATACAAGAATTTAAATTATTTTGTGTGCCAATGCTTTGATTTGTATCAAGAGTGAGTATTGTGTAGACTGATAAATGCATCTAGAAGTAGTCCACTATTTTGACATATGTTTGCCTACATACCTTCTAAATTGCATGATGTTGGTGGTCTTTAACATCATTTTATGCTACACCTATTGATTCTTAAAGGTGATCGGTGATCCTATCCCAACTTACCCAAACTGAGTTTCTCAATTTAATGTTTTATACTGTCACCAAGTTGATACCTGACACTACGTAAATTCAGGGCTGGAAAGATATTCATTTGCAAGGTTTCTGCACTTCTATTTTAAACCCCTCTAAACAAAACATTTTTTGGAAGCTAAAATTTGGATGGTCACTGATATGGTCATTTTTGTGTTCAGATATTCCATACAAGTAATAACCAAATTAACTTTTGTCACAGTTTACTGTTTTTTCTATAAAGAAATTAGAAACATGGTGACGAACAAAATGTTGAAGCAGAAGATCAAAGAGTAAATAAAAATAAAAATAATCTTAATGTTGAAAAGAACAAGAGACCTTTCCCGTGTGTTCGGTATGTTCGTAAGCTGCCATTTGCCAGTACAGGTTTGTACGTCTATAAAAGTCCTTCAAGGATTCTCCAGGCTTCACCAAATACAATGCAACAAATATAACAAATGAGTCAAAAGTAAAGATTTATTTCTGTAAAAATGACTCAACATGCATTTAAACTTGCATATACTTTAGATATGACATACTTATAATCAGCAGGTGCAAACAAATTAATCGTTTATGTAGGCGGGCTAATGGCACGAGAACACGTTTAACAACCAGAAAATCAGATACTCAACATGTATTTAGAAAGAATGTATGTACCATTGGCGTCCTCTGTGCATCAGAAAGGCCAAGACTCGCTCTGATTTGCTCAATTCGAGCTCTCTTCTCCTTCCGACGAAGCTTCTTCCCTCCTTTAATAACAGAAACAGCATCTCCCACGTCAATCGATGTTGAGCCACCTATGCTAGCTTTTGCCTATAGAGGTAGAATAAAAGCGTGATAATTTAATACTATAATACCTTGTCTGATTTCAAGTTGGGAAAGAGAGGGAGATCATACAATAATACAAATATAAAACACAGTAACAATTGTAAATAGATTAAGCTTGAAAACTAGAGAAAATCAAGCTGCTGGGAAAGAGAGGGAGAGGATATCAATACGAACAACTATCATAATTAGACTAAGCACAAAAACTAGGGAAGAACCTCGACACCATTATCGTTATCATCATCCTCCATGTCGTCGCTATCGGATTCACTGTTGTCTTCTTCATCATCATCATCCTCATCATCATCATCGTCATCATCTTCATCATCATCTTCATCTTCAGAGGCTTCAACCCACTCAGATTCAGATGCCTGTTAGAAGAAACTGAGTGCATGATTGGGCTAGAATAAAAAGTATTATACACGCACAAAAATATCTATGTAGGACCCACATTGAGTCTAGATCTGCAGCAGTTGTCATTTTTTAGATAAGAAGAGAACACACTGAATAGCATATTTTATTATTTACACTGTAAGCATCATTCAGAACACCAAAGAGATCATAGACTCACAGTTGTCAATAAATATGAGCATGATTTGACATTAAAATTCATATATATATAATAATAATAATAATGTGGAATTAGACTAGTTATAACAACAAGAATTTCAAAATATGCAAAAAAAAAAAAAAGTAAATTAAAGGAAGATTAAGAAGAAAGTGATCAAATCAGTGTAAGGAGACATTTAATTAGTAATAAATATTTAAATTATTTAAAAAGGTATAGGCTTCATAACAAAACCTGACAACAAAAGGTTATTAGAGATAAAGTTAAAACCCTAATGATACGCTGATGTTGCAATTTCAATCTGGCAACTATTATTGTACAAAACACAATGTGTCCATTCAAAATAATTTGAAAACACATAAATGAGGCTTCAATGTGCAATTTCAATCTGGCAACTATTATTGTACAAAACACAATGTGTCCATTCAAAATAATTTGAAAACACATAAACGAGGCTTCAATGTGCCCAGACAGATTTGCCTTTGCGTGATCTGCTCTGCCTATTGGCACCTTGACCCTCTTTTCAGAAGAAAATTAAAGTACAGACAAAAGAGGTGAACATACCGCTATGAGGCACTTCCACTCGTCAAGTTTACTGAGATTAAGAGCATACAGATCATCAAGTGTTATTTCACGATCCCTAACTTCCATCATACCTCCGTATATGTACAGCGTATCTCTTCCCACCACCATACAAGAATTAATACGTCCACAGGGTTTCACTATCTGATGTTTATATTAAAGTCAAATAATCATATGTAAAGAGAAAAAATAATGTGATGCAACAGTTTCGATATCTTTGACAAACCTCTTGAACTGCAGAGTTTTGTTTTGAAACTTTAGCACATAATTCATTAGCCTTCCCATCAGATGCAACAGCCACTACATCACAATCATCGACACTCATATTTTTTTCTAGATCTAATGACATTTCACTAATGTTGCAATCTATGTCCATAGGTTCATCGTAATTTAATTTCTCCTCTTTATCATTTGCTGCACCATTTACAGGTTTGATCAGATTAGCCTTACTGTCAAGAGAACCACCACTAAGTTTCTCGTCTATATTCCTTTTATTCTGCAAACCAAATACAAGAAACTAGGTCATGTAAAAGAAGGTACAATTGTATAATACATATTGCACACTTGCTTGATATAATTAGAAGAAATATTACAGTTGCAAATGATATAATGACCAAGACCTTGCAGTTAAAAATCTAATCACCTAGCATTTGAGTGGATGAATTACAAAGTTTCTGGAAGAGAAAATTAGTGACGGCCTCTTTGTTAAGCAATTAGTTCAGAGCTTATAAGACTATGTAGTGCAAAACTTTAAACCATGCAGCCAGCCACATTGGGGGCTATTTCTATACTAGATATGCAAAACAGCAAAAACAGCTGCAATTTCAAAGCAAATGTGTCCTACATCATTATGATAATGCTAAAACTAATGATAAATTACTAGATGGCTATAATGATGCAAATAATGAGAACAATTATTCATGTCTACTGACAAATATACCTTATCTTTCGTAGACTTCTCCTTTCGTAGCTCCAATGGATACCTATGTTTTAAAAAAGAAACATCCCATTTAGTATACGTGAAAGTTTGTTCATGGGATTTGCCAGTGGAGATATGTATTGTATACAGAGTTGCATAACAACACATTTATGAGTACACTGGGTAAACCTTGGCACAAAATATAATAAAACATACCCAGTTTTAGAAAGCTAAAATAGTGAGCGGTTTTTGAAGAACTTAACTGTCCTATAACTACAACCCGTTCGCAAGCATTACAGTGATATAAAGTTGCAGTGTCAGCAAAGTACCAACATGTCTATATAGTAGAAGCCATGCAATGGAAGTTGCAGCTGGTGAAACTATACAAAAATGTTTTTTTTTCCAAATATTGACAGGTAACTGCAAAACTTACCACCGATGGTTATCTAATTGGAACCCATATAGCTCGTTTAGAAACAAGCTCATCATTACATCACCTGCATAACATAAAGCCACTTAGCCACAAAAAATTAATATACTAATTAACCTGGCTAAATAGAAGTACCAATTATTCGAAGAATGAGCTAAAAAGGTTCACTAAACTGATCCAGTTCTAGCCCTGTATTAAGTCAAATCGAAATGACATGAGAATACAAACAGAAAATTACCTTCCCCTTCTACATCCACCACACCCCCAAACAGCACAGCCCTCTTTTTATGGACACACATTGAGAAGCTGGCACGAGGCCCAGGAGGCATCCCGCTTTTCTTGACCTATCACATGGACAAATATAATCATATGTTTGTTGCAGATACAGAACACTTGAGCAAAGAAAATAGATGCTCTAAGAATAGGTCAACTTTGGAATAGGAGAATCTATCCCACACTATATCAAAGTACTTCTCGCAAAAATTTAAGAACTGTAGGTAAAAAAGGAATTAATAAACACCATTCATAATGTGTTTCATGAAAACAATTAAACATCTATTTCTGAAGCACTAGATGCAATACGTAATAAAAATTAAATGCTAGGCACCAGGAATATACCATGTTACTCATATAAAGCGAAAGGTTTTGTATAGGAAAGCAAACTGTATAAAATGCAAACACTTACTTATATATATTTATTAGAAAAATGTTATCATTTAGTGTTTCGGATAGCTTTTATAAGTGGTCGAAAAATTATAGTCACATTTTCAGAAGTAGGGTGTGTTTGATGATTACTAGAAGTCTAGAACTAATTATTTAGTCAGATTCTATACAAACTGGAAGCAAAAAACTGATAGTCAGGTTTAACCAGTAAAAACAACCCTACTTATTTTTTCCATTTATTAAGAGCAACAATGCGAATGCTAAAATAGATGCAGCTATTGCTATAATATGAAATCAAAAAGTGATTTTTGATGTTAAAATAGAACTTAGAGTCCAATGCATGCTTTTAAAATAGCATCAACTAGGTCTAAATTTAGCTATATTCCAACCACCTAAACTATAAATTCAAAGTTATATTTGGCAGCATTACTTTAATTATTCATTTCCCTCCATCTTACCACTTGCATGCCTATGTGGCAATTATAGATGCATCTATGCTTGGTTCTATATTTAGAACCAACTATCGCATTTTTCTATTTCAGAACCAAGTATAGCATTGCATTGGAGGGGTGTGTTCTATAATTGATGCTATATTATAGAAATAGCACCTCTTTTAGCATTGCATTGGACTTGCTCTTACACTGCTAGAGTCTTATCAAATTTAAATCATCTTTTATACAAATTCTTTTGGCGATTTTCACAACAATAAGTGATATACAAATCTTTTAGTTCTAAAAGCCTTTTAAATATTCAACAAATCGCATACTTAAAAATAAACGAATACCTGCTGCCTTTAATACTAATCAACATACTTCTGTATTTATGTGATCTCAAACATGCTTTTAGTAATCAATGCAATTTTCTAACAGGGGCACAGTATGACGAAACAGAAACACAGAGAGACAAGATAACCGGAACACCAGAAATACACTCCTAAATTTATCCTTTCAGATACCTACAGAGGCATGCTAGAAAACCAAACTATGGTCAAAAGTTTTAGGGTAAGTACAAGCATCATCTTTCTTTTCGGAAATGGAAGGTCCATCATTGGATCTTCACCTTTTAAAAATTAACTAATTTGCAAAAATACCAAGGAAGAAAGATATTAACCTTATTCCATTCCCAGGTCCTAGGGTCAAGAGACCACATGTCTGAATGAACAATTCCTTTCTCAGACGAGCTGTTCTTATCAGAAGAAACCTCCTTAGAATAGCCACCGTATAAGTATATCTAAATCATCAACAAGAATTAAAAAGACATTAGCATTTTCTTTCTCTTCAAGGTATGAGTCCGATAAGGCATTTCACTACAGGGCATAAATATTAGGCCTTTTTTGTAACCACAAAAAGTATCAATTACATTAGAAAGTAAAAAAAAAAGAAAAAAAAGACTACATCTGCAATACAAATTCAATAATTTAAATTCCAGAAATTAGTTATTCATTGTATACAATTAGTTTGTTCGCAGAATACACAAAAAGGTTAAAAGACAACTTTCAAAAGTAAGAATAAATAAAATCCATGGACTAAAGCTCTTGATTTTCTGTAACTTTAAAAAAATAATATAAGATTCTATTAGTGCATGTACAACATATTTTACGCATGAAAGAGCAATATGATGCATGAACTTGGTTGAGGTAACAAATATTTGGACATTCATCAAACAGTCCAATGCTTGAAAGCTTGATTAATTGAATCATAGAGAAGGCCAAATAGCACCCTAGGTCCACTTCTCATGAGGTGCTGACTGTTAAGGTATGAGGTGTAACATTTATTTACCTACTCCATGACCAATATCTGAGATGATCAAGGGTACTGAATACAGACATGAAAATCCAAAAACCACTGGGAATAGAGACTACTGTATCCCATTTCCCATTTCAGGTCATAAATTCGAATTAACATTGCTGCTACAGCCTAATTAACACTAAACAAATATTAAAAAGAGCAGTTATTGTACCAAACTCAAACGAGTATAGAGTGAGACTCGAATGCATTAGTATAACACAAACTTCTGAGACAACATAGCCGATTGACTAACCTCGTCTTGATAAACCAAAAACTGAAATCCACTACGAGCGCTGGGCCACATGCATCCAGGTCGAGGTTTTATCTCTTGCCACTGTTTTGCAAAACATGTATCGTGTAACATAAGACTTCAAATATAATTTTTTTAAGTACAATCACACAGAAGAAGTTTAATTCTTTACCTTGAATTGATCCAGGTCAAATACATGCAAATCGTTGTGGTACCTGTACCATCAGAAACTTTTACATGACAAGGACAACGATGATCAACTTATATTGTACCAAGGCAAATTTAGAACTTCTAATAAACAAAAGTCTATGTAACTGGTATATAAAGACAATCCAATTCATGCAAATGTGATCTAGATAATCTTAGAATTCATAAACCTAGTAAAAAATAAATTACACTAAAAATATGAAGTGATAATGGACAACATGATCAAAAATAAGACCCCAGGAACTACCTCACTTCTCTAAGAGTATCATAGAAGCCCCCAAAAAGAATGATCTTGTGTTTGTACAATACCTGAAAAAAGATTTAAACATGACGCATTAGGGCCGCTTAAACACATAAAGTAAACCAAGAAAACTGAAGGTTTGAAGTGGAATGAAATTTTATTTGACACTGAAGTACCAAACATATTTGCTTACTTTATTTGTTGGAGGGGTAGAGTGTAGTATGGCGTTCATAATTACTTTATTTGTTGAAAGTGGTTACAATACCTTATCCTCTTATTATCTATAGGAGTGGGGGCATCCTCTATGATATAAATCAAGAGATTAATGAAAGTTGACTCCTTCAACGCCACTACTTGTGGAGGAGTATATTGAAATAATGTGTATAACTAGCATCAGAAATTTTCCAACCAATGACTTTGCAAAATGTATAATCTAAAATTTTATTAAGAATTAAAAAAAATCAAAGGAGAAGTAGTTTATGGGAAAGAAAATGATTCATTTCATCAATATAGGCTCCATAGTACACAAATATCTAAATTCTGTCTGTAACGAATATTTGTATCAACAACAAAAAGCAAAGATTGAACATACCATTCGATGACCTGAGCGAGGACTAGGACATCCTTTATAATTTAGTTGTTCCCATTGATTGGTTTTCAAGTCCAACATCCAAAAGTCCTAAAAGAGAAAAACTTTAAAAGCGAAATTCTCAACTTAAAGCCGTAATATAAGTGCAAAAGAAAGTGATTTCTGTAATAAGTAATACAATTTCTACCTTGTAGTGGTGGAAACGCTCTTGATTTGGAGAGGTAAATTCACCACCTATGAACCAACAAATTAGAATCCTATATCAGTCAACAAGAAAGTACGAGAACAACTAGTTATAACTTGTGCAAATGCCCATTAGCCAAAGGCAATTAAATACATGATTGTATCCATGTTTTGTACCTACATAAGACTATAAATAGTTTATCTACCGTATATATAAAGATAATTCTTCCAAGCAACAGCCTGATGAGCACTGCGAGGTGGTGGGCTGTTAGGACTAGATATTAATTTCCACTCGTTCTTGTCCACATCGTATCGATAAAGATCACCGTACACATAAGTCTGCAGGAACCCATATCATATATTCCGTTTGAAACCGAACACAATCATCAACACTCCTACTTACATATAAATTGATAAATCACACTTATAAAGAAACTTTTTTACCTTGTTTCCATTGTAAAATTCGCCTCCATATAATATCAATTCAGTCTCTTTTAAGGGATTGATACATAACTAAAACAAGAACATTAATATGATTATTCACTCCACACAAAAAAAAAAATATACTGTATAAGCACATAAAAAAAAACAATATGAACTCAATTTCAAGCTTAAAACTACTAATTACCGAACAATTGGATCGAGGAGACGGTGCAGGCACATTATCTTCAACAAGTACTTCTTTCTTCTTCGATTCCTCTTTTTGTATATTCAACTACTCATTCGACACAACAGACAAACACATCAACTTCAAGCAAAAAACGTAACACAGACATATAACAGTATATTGAAAAAGTAACAAGATGCTAAAAATTGATAATTCACAACACACTTATCATGTCGACTTCAAGCTAAAATGTATCTCCTCTCTCTCTCTCTGTCTCTCTCTGTCTCTCTCTCTCTCTCTCTCTCTCTCTGTCTCTCTCTATCTAATTGATAATTCATCACACAATAAACATGTTGGTGTCAAGCTAAAATGTATCTCCTCTCTCTCTCTCTCTCTCTCTCTTCTCTTCTCTTCTCTTCTCTTCTCACTCTGTCATTGATAATTCATAACAGACTAAACATGTCAGACTTGAAACTAAATTGTAACTCTCTCCTTCTCTCCCTCTCTTCTCTCGCACACACACATAAGGGTTCCCTTCCAGAGAGAATTTGTTATATAGAGAATATGAGAGAATCACTTAAAATGTATTAAAATCTAATATTTCAAGCTAATCTAATGACCAAACTAGGGGTACCCCAATACAAAAAATGCTTAAAATAATTGGCTCTATCCAACAAAAAAAATCAAAAAAAAAAAATCAAAAAAAAAATCACTGTTCAAGTGATGACGTGGCAGTGGATTTCACTGGTTAACGGTGCTTCGCACCTTCTTGTACGGCGCTTCGCGCCTTTATCATTCTAAAGTTATAAGGAATGGCAATCAATGGTAAAGGCAATAGACGATTGACGGGTGTGTCGAGAGCCTTCGGCCCTCATGACTACTTAACTCATCCGTTTACTGTTTTAAATGCTTCGCATTTCCACGGCAAGTTTTTTTTTTTTTTTTATGGATAGAGCCAATTATTTTAAGCATTTTTTGTGAAGGTACCCTTGGCGGGAACCTTAGAATAAATGAAATATAATCAATTCTCTCATATTCTCTATATAAGGAGGTCCTCTCTAGAATAATGGCCAAGGTAATAATAAGGTAATCAATGATTGATAATTGAGAGAGAGGTAAAGAGAGTGAAGTGTGTGTACCAGTATAGCATCGATATCGTCTTCAGGGGAGAGTTTTTTGGATTCTCTGCGAGCTTTCTTTTCTTCAGCTTTGAGTGTTTTTTTCTCAGTCTTCTCTTTGCCTTTGCCAGGCTTCTTCGTTTTCTTCCCCATTTTTCACCCGCCGAAATCAACTGTTTCGCCTAGCCACCGATACGAATGTTTTTTAGACTGGAATACTGTAACGTTATACACGGTTTGAAACGCGGCGTTTGCTGTGGTTTTTTATTTTGGTGGACTCCCTCTGACGGTCCGCCCCAATATCACATTTGGGCCTCAAACAACAACTTAACAATAATATCGTGTACACCGTCTTCCATTTAGAGCCCTTTACCTAAACTTAAAAAAATTAGCATAAACTCGTGCAAGCCACGGGTTATTTTTTAAAATTATTTTTATACAATCCTTTATTATAATACCTGAGTCTATCACACTTCAGTTAACCAATAAGAATCGATGAATTATTTTTAGGACCAATCAGAGCTAATTCCTAAAATTTAGACATTTCCATATTTACAATCTCATCCTACTTCTTTAACCATGGTTAGTTAACACTTCTAATTTAAACTAGTATTTTGCCCGTACTTCGGCATTTATTTAATTTAAAATGATAATACTAAAAATTTAACAAATTTGATTGATTTCTTAAAACATCTTATTTAATTTAAATTAACAATACCAAAAATTTAACAAATTTGATTGATTTCTTAAAAAAATATTGTATGCAATTATATAAATAATCAATTCTTAGAAAAATATTATATACAGTTATATAAGTATTTAATAAAATAATGATATGCTAAAATTTATATAAAAAAGTAGCATACAATTCTATTTTAACAATGTTGAAAATTTATTTAATCCATCAAAATCTGCAATAAAAGTAATAAATATTTTTACAAATATTGTTCTCTAATTGAAAACATTAATAAATTGTCTTCATTATTCAAATGCGGAAATGATAATCACTTCACCCCCAATGGCTCCAAAACATTAAATGGTTCCAAAACATTAAACCTCATATAATATCAAGAACATATATTATATTAACTATGAGACCTCATAGTTAATATAATATGTAAATGTTGGAGAACAATGAGACCACATTTCAAGCAATTTTTAATTTTTTTTATGAATGAATAGAGGGTAGAATTATAAGACTTTTGTGTGAAGATGCCCCTAGCGGGACCCTTTAAAATAGCTTGAAATATAGCGAATATGTGTGTTCTCACTATTCTCATTTTAATTTTTTTTTTGTTAATTATTTTTATGAATGGATAGAAGGTAGAATTATAAGATTTTTTTTGTGAAGATGCCCCTAGCGGGGCCCTTTAAAATAGCTAAACCCACGTTATGATAAACAAAACTTATAAAATGGAAGTTGCTTATGTGGTTCAGGCTTGTTAATTACTTCAATACTTCATTTGCTTGATCATCATGTGGACCATCTTTCTTTTTATCACTTATGTTGCTGCCATGTAGTCTATCTGTAACTAACAACATCTTTCTTTTTA
This sequence comes from Kitagawia praeruptora, assembly GCA_037693485.1. Taxonomy (NCBI): domain Eukaryota; kingdom Viridiplantae; phylum Streptophyta; class Magnoliopsida; order Apiales; family Apiaceae; genus Kitagawia; species Kitagawia praeruptora. The sequence continues at coordinate 21,905,705 of CM075350.1, read as the reverse complement.
TCACTTATGTTGTTGCTATGTAGTATATCTGTAACTAAACATCTCTCTCTGCTTGTAATCTATATTTATAAATGCAAACTTCTTCTTGTATTGTATTTTGTTTTCAATATTTAAAATTATGTAGCTGGAGGAGAAGAGAAAGGCTGGAGGTGCAATCGTAGTACTACAACATTACTGAAAATAAGTACAATATCATAGTAGAATTTTTTGTTCCAATCTAAATTGGGTTGCTCCAAATGCTGTGTAATGACAATTTTTTTTATAAAATATCATAATTATCAAAAAATTAGTAAACATAAAAATTATCATTATAAAAATTAAAAAATTAAAAAATTAGTGATTAGAAAATATGATATTTTAGGTATTTATAAAAGGTAATATCATATAAATTATAAGTAAACATCTTTTAATTAAAAAAGGCAATCGGCTAATTATCATTAATTATATTATTAATAAAAAAAATGAAGGATAATAGTAGAGGTTTAGATTTAAGTCAATCCAATTGGGTCGATCCAAATGTTGCATAATGATATAAAATAGTATAGATTTAGATTTGGGTCGATCCAATCTAAATTGGGCCGCTCCAAATGTTGTGCAATGACAAAAAGGGACATCAAAGAAATAAAGAAGATTAAAAAAATAAAGGATAAAAGCAGTCATTTTCCTGCGTAATGACAAAAAAGGGCATCAAAGAAATAAAGAAGATTAAAAAAATGAAGGATAAAAATAGTAATTTTTAAAATGCAATACTAGCAGACATTAGGAATACTAGCATTTTGCCCGTACTTTGTACACGGCATTCATTTAATTTAAAATGATAATAACAAAAATTTAACAAATTTGATTGATTTCTTAAAACATCTTATTTAATTCAAATTGACAATACCAAAAATTTAACAAATTTGATTGATTTCTTAAAAAGATATTGTATGCAATTATATAAATAATCAATTCTTATAAAGATATTCTATATAGTTATATAAGTATTTAATAAAATAATGATATGATAAAATTTATATAAAAAAGTAGCATACAATTGTATTTTAATAATGTTGAAAAAATTTTTAATCCATCAAAATTTGCAATAACAGAGTAATAAATATTTTTACAAATATTTTTCTCTAATGGAAAACAATAATAAATTGTCTTCATTATTCAAATGCGGAAATGATAATCCCTTCACCCCAAGGACTCCAAAACATTAAACCTCATCATATAACATCAAGAACATATTATATTAACTATGAGACCTCATAGTTAATATAATATGTAAATGTTGGAGAACAATGAGACCACATTTCAAGCAATTTTTATATTTTTTTTTATGAATTGATAAATGGTAGAATTATAAGACTTTTTTGTGAAGATGCCCCTAGCGGGGCCCTTTAAAAAAGCTTGAAATGTAGTGAATATGTGTGTTCTCACTGTTCTCATTTTAATTTTTTTTTTGTTAATTTTTTTTATGAATAGATAGAGGATAAAATTATAAGATTTTTTTTTGTGAAGATACCCCTAGCGGGGCCCTTTAAAATAGCTTGAAATGTAGTGAATATGTGTGTTCTCACTGTTCTCATTCTCACCAGAGCGTGACCATTAAACTTTATTAGTAAATTCATGTATGAAAATACAGTGTATATATATTATTAATATAGATTCTTTTATTAAAAATAAGTAAATTATACAATTAAATAAGCAAGTCAAAATATCAGATAAATATTCTAGTAGATTTATAGTTTATATTCAAATTAAGGTCTTTCACCATGGCTCTCGCTTTTTGAAATTGTTGAATTTTTATTTTATTGACTTTATTATATTAAAAGTATGTTCTTATTGAAACGAATATAATAATTTGAATTTGAATATATTTTTAAACCACTTATTTTGATGGGTTGTTAATTTTTTCTTGATCAACCTAGAAGGGTAACGAAAAATAAAATTAATGGGAATACATAAACCTATTACCCACGTTATGATAAACAGTACCTATAAAATAGAAGTTGCTTCTGTGGTTCAGCCTTGTTAATTATTTCAATACTTTATTAGCTTGATCATCATGTAGACCATATTTCTTTTTATCACTTATGTTACTGCTATGTAGTCTATCTGTAACTAACATCTTTCTTTTTATCACTTATGTTGTGGCTATGTAGTCTATCTATAGCTAAACATCTCTCTCTGCTTGTAATCTATATTTATAAATGCAATCTTCTTCTTGTATTGTATTTTGTTTTCAATATTTAAAATTATGTAGCTGGAGGAGAAGAGAAAGGCTGGAGGTACAATCGTAATACTACAACATTACTGAAAATTAGTACAATATCATAATAGAATTTTTTGTTTCAATGTAATTTGGGTCGCTCAAAATGTCGTGTAATGACAAAAAGGGGCATTAAATAAATAAAGAAGATTAAAAAAATGAAGGATAATACTGTTTATCAAAAACACAGGTCTTCGCAAGAAGCTCACTTATTCACTTTTATCTTCAAATAATGTATGATTACAAATTATAACAATCACATTTTCCACTACCTATTCTCTCTCAAAAAGCCAACTAAACTGAAAAAGGGAAAAGTTAGTGCTTTTATATTTTAATGTGGAGCTCAAATGAAAGTGCTAAATATGAGATCATATATGAAGTGAAATTGAACGCGAGTAAAGAAGATATTTAGGGCATAAATAAGAGCAATGTTGCCTGACTCAAAGGGCGTGGCTTGTGCCGTGGGTCTGAGCTTTTAAGTATGCTATTCCATAGTCCCTTCGGAGACATCCGATAAAAAGTATGCTACTCCATAAGACCTTCTGGTACGTAGCATGTCTACCCCAAAAACCTTAAGTTGAACAAATCCATAAAGAACATAAACTTGCTTGAAAACAAAATAATGTCTATAATGCTAGATGTTTCAAATTGAGTCCCAAGATTATTTACAAATACCATGGTGCAAGTAACGTGACATCATGATTGGTTGTAACTGATTGTCCACATATTTTTATTTAAATTTAAATATAAAGTGAATATTTTAAAGGTACCTTTCTGGTGTCCTGTATATTATTATAACATCGGGTAATTCATTAAAACTTTAATTCTTAAATGCCAAATCAAAATCAAAACCAAACGAATATTATCCTGTCTAATTTTTAATATTGTGAAATCAATAAAAACTTAACTTTTAAGGCCAAATTAAAAACCGGAACCAAACATATATGACCCGTCCCTACTTTAGGGGGTTGACATGTTAATTTGGTGAAAAACCCAGCTTTCAAATCTGAAAAGTGCAAACATGCGTCAAAATCCAGCAGTGTGAAGATTTGAGCGGCTTGGACTTGAAGGTGAAAAATGACAGAGATAGATTTGGGTAATGACAAAAAGGAGCATCAAAGAAACAAAGAAAGATAAAAAAAAAGGATAATAGTAGAGATTTAGATTTGGGTTGATCCAATCGGGTTACTCCAAATGTTGTGTAATGACAAAAATTAGTATATGTTTAGATTTGGGTCGATCCAATCTAAATTGGGTCGATCCAAATGCTGTGTAATGGTAAAAAGGGGCATCAAAGAAATAAAGAAGATTAAGAAAATGAAGGATAATAGTATCGCTGACGGAATTCGAACCTTGAAATTTTAGTAAATAAATTTAATCATGTAATATATTTAATCATTAGATCTAACAGTCCTAATTTTTAACTAAAAATCTAACGGATATTATTCGTTGTATACGAATTTTATTATATTTTGTTAGTGGTTAGAAGATATGATGTCATATTTTTGGGTATGTATTTACTAATAAATTTAATCATGTAATATATTTAATCATTAGATCTAACGGTTCTAATTTTTAACTAAAAATTTAACGGATATTATTCGTTGTATACGAATTTTTATTATATTTTGTTAGGGGTTAGAAGATATGATGTCATATTTTTGGGTATGTATTAATTACTGCAATATTATGTTTTAAATTAAAAGTCAAAGTGTTTTAATTAGAGAGAAAAAAATTACTGATTGAAATATATGATATTTTAGGTATTTATAAAAATTCGAACCTTAAAATTTTAGTAAATAAATTTAATCATGTAATATATTAATCATTAGATCTAACAGTTCTAATTTTTAACTAAAAATCTAACGGATATTATTCATTGTATACAAATTTTTATTATATTTTGTTAGTGGTTAGAATATATGATGTCATATTTTTCGGTATGTATTTTGTAAATAAATTTAATCATGTAATATATTTAATCATTAGATATAACAGTTCTAATTTTTAACTAAAAATCTAACGGATATTATTCGTTATATACGAATTTTTATTATATTTTGTTAGTGGTTAGAAGATATGATGTCATATTTTTGTATATGTATTAATTATTGCAATATTATGTTTTAAATTAAAAGTCAACGTGTTTTGATAAACTAAGTGTATGCATCAATTATTCTCATGGCTAAATCATATCAATTTCGGTTAAGATACTACTTTATATCTTTTTATTATATGGCATTCTATACTTGGACTGATTATCTTTTTATTTCGATTGTATATATGTATTATATGTATCGTATTTTAATTGTCCAATAAATTCAACAGAAAAGCGTTTCTGACAAAAAAAACAGAAAACGATTTAGGTTATCATCATCCCCAGTCCGAATTCTCTCAGAGTTACTTCCATTAGAATATTCAGTAGCAAACTTTAATAATTCAACGACTTCCTAAATTGTAGGCATCAATCCTTATCACATTACACTGATTTGTTTACATTATTAGGTGTGCCTATAGATAAATGTTTTTTTACAATGTTGGGTTGCCAATGTTATTCAGTGATTACTTAACAATTTTATTCTAAATACAATAATTATTTAATTTAAAAATTTATACATTAATACATGAATCTATTATATTTATAATAGATATTTTGATATCTCAAACTTTCAATTCAAAATCAAGGTACAACTAAAATCATGAATTAAAAATTATTAACAATATAAAACTATTTACCACACTATTCTAAATACACATTCAAAATTTAAGTTATGTAAAGTATTAAATAATTCAATCATAAAAAAAAGCTAATCAACCAATTAAAATGTTATAATGAATTTTAAACCAATCATCTTTTAACATTTTAGTCACGAAATATTTTAACTATTCAATAATTAATGGGAAAAAAATTGACCTGACAATATATTTGAATAATTCAAAATATTAAATATACTCTTAAATAGTACTTTACATTATTTGGTGTATAAATTATCAATCAAAAAATAAAAAATATTACAGAGTCAATGAAAATATTTTTAGTGAATATTTCCATAATAAATTGGTCAATTTAGTACAAATTTTCTTATAAATTACTATTTATTTATTGATAATTAATTCATCAATAAAAGGACATATGCCATACATAAAAATAATCAAACCTGCAAAAATCATCAATAAAAGGGCATACACATCTACAAAAATAATTAAAATTGAACAAACACATAGTAAATTATATCACTAATTTCCTTTATCCAATCATTGAACAGATCTTCAATTATGGTACATCTCTAGCTTATGTCACTAAATTATACAATTTTTCTGCGAGATAATCTAACAATTTGTTATAAACGTGAGGAATATATATATCTCATTTGTCATAACGTATTCAAACAACCGACCAAAACTGTGATTCTATACTATCCAAATCAATGAAATAATATAACAAAATCTAATGTATGGGTAGACAAAATCCACGAACAGGAAATTAGGTTTTCAATAAAGAGAGATATTTAGTGAAAGCCAAAGTAAAATCAAGGAAAAGAAAATAAGGCTTATCATTTACAAGGAGTTAGTACAAAATCTAATATTTTGGTAGATAAAATCCACCAACGGACAATGGGGTACTAGACTCTCAATGATATTTTTATTGAAAAATAAAGAAAAATCAATATAAAAATTTTAAAAAAAAACTTACAAAACTTATATCAGCTCCTAAGCTTTAGTTTAGCATCTTTTGGGAAAGGTGGAGAGAGAGGGATAGCAGCAGCTATGGTTTTTGTTATAAAAATTACTAATAATAATAAATAAAAAGGTTGATACACTTAAAATTATATATTGTTTTTAATAAAAGGGTGCCTTTTTGAATTTTGTATTCTTGAATTAAAGTAATAGTATCAATTCCCATATCTTAACCTAAGAGCATATATTGAATTTGCTTGGTTGGTTGACTATATTTTTTTTATATATCAACAAAGCATAAAAAATGGCTAAGAAAACTAAATAACTTGGCAGGAAGATTCTACACAAAGAAAGATATTTGTTAACGAGGAATAAGAAAAAATAAAAAGGAGGGTTTCATTTTGCTTGGGAGACTTTACACCATGCATGATACTCTTAGTTTTGTTTTGTAACATCTCAATGTTGTTCTAAGACATATAATTATATATTTACATTAATTGGATACATAGTAATATTTCATATAATTATTATATTTTTTCTATTCGCGTATTTCATTTCATTTCGTGTACACGAAAAAATTTGTGTAATTTAGAGTCATTTTGTGTTCAAATTTCGGGTACACGATTTAATATCATGTCATTTTTGTTCAAGACCCTAAAGTACATGACATGAATGTACAAAACGATTTGTCAGGTCTACATAAGCTATTTCTTCTTATATATTTAGGAAAAATATACTCACTGTTAAAGGAAAATGAATTTCATGTTATTTAACCCAAAATCTGAACTATAAGGAAACATATATAAAAATGTGATTATGTGTTTATATATTACACACTTAATTTCAATTTTATGGATAGTAGCTTATTTTCACAAGTTAGTCAAATTAAAAAAAGATAGACGATACTCATTTTCATATGTCTTATTTTAAGAATAAAAGAAAACTAAAATTTATTATTCCATGTTTTACTAGAAAAGAATAAAAAAACCAAAATATAAACTTTCAAACTGAAAATGCACATTTTAAGTTGTATTTACGAATAAGCTAAGGGTAATAACCATAAAATCTAATAATTATATGTTACTCCAAGAGCGCGATATATTGAATTGTTTGGTTAGTTGATAATTTTTTTTATAGTAAATCAATTCATTAATAAAAAGATGTATAATTTGTAAAAATGATATTGAACAATCACATAACAAACTAGATTAGATGAAAGTTTCTATTGTTATAAGTACGTCCGTTTCATATATCTTACACAGTAGATATCATTTCTCATATCGCTGAAACATGTAACCTTTTTTTGATAGACAGTCTAATGATTTATTGGAGTCGTGAGGATTAAATTTCTATACATTTTTAATATGTAATCGAAAAATTAACCAGGATCATACAAATATTTTCAATAAATTAATATAATAAATATTTTAAGGATTCGATATTTAATAAATATACTGAATTCTCAGAATATTGGTGGAAAATTTGTTAACATGATACATAGAAATATTCTCTAACAAAGAGATAAATAAAATGAAAGGTAAATTTTTTAAAAAAATAATAAAGAAGGATTTTGAACTTTTCAACGGGGGTTGTATTTGTTTTGATGATTGGTTCATAATATTAATATTAATTCAATTGGTATGAATTCACGGATAAGTAATTTTATACTTACGTTAATTAACATTCCAATAAAATTATATATTTTTCTAAATAAAAATTAAAATAATATATTTATATTAATTTATTAATACAATTTATCGGTCGGTGCGTAGCACGGGTAGAATGCTAGTATGCTAATAAAGTGTTATTAGTTTATTAATATTACGGTTAAAAAGGTTGTAAATAGATTATTTAATTTATAAAATAATTCATAGCATCTCATCATTTGGGAATATAAGGGTAAAATTATATTTCATAAAATGTTTCTTTTCCAAAATATATATCATCATGATCTATATATTATGTCATGTAATTAACAAAACTATATTTTCTCTACAAACAAGTTAAAGGGTGTTTTCATCAATACAATGAAAAACATGACATCAAAGCTCATGCACGCTTCCTCTAACACCTTAAGGTTTTTGAGTGACTATACTTAACATGGTATTATATGAATATGCACATATGTTAGTGTTAGAATATGCATATATGAATTTTGATACATAAAGTATAGGATATTTTAGTGAAGATTCAAGAAACATAAAGATATGATATGATTTCTGTTAAATATGTTGAAAATGATGAATAAAAGAGATGGATGAGTGTGCGGTGGTAGTGTTGAGTCAGGGATCACTGGTGGTGATAAAATTCATTATATGACGGTTATTGTGTCATGTGTCTGTTATGTTGAGTGTGCGTGTGTTTAGTGTGTTGTTGCAGTGGTGGGAGCATAAGTCTATTGAAGCACTTGATCCGAAACATATTTGCCCATGATATGGTATGATGTTCTTGATCTCTAAGGTTGAGAAAGGAGAATACTTACCTAAAAGATAGAACTTTACAACGATACCAAACAATGATGGTAATTACCCGGTGATGATGGTAACTACCATTGTTGATAGAATCAATCTTAAAAATAAATGAATACTTAATACAAATTTTAATAATTTATGAATATGTATAAGTAGACCACATATTCTATATTATTAATTTGTGTTAGAATAGTATAACAACTCGTGCGAGACACGGGTTATTTTCCTGTATTGTGCATAAAATTTTGTTTGAACGTTGTTCAAACATTAGTTTTATTAGTTGTCGAGTTTTGTTCATTTAAAATTTTAATCTTTTCTTTGTATAATGATTGATAACATTATATCTTATTTGTTACCCAATCTTCTTTGATTCGATTAAGTTTAATAAACTTAATTTAATTTTTCATCCTTTCAGATTCCAATAGTAAAAATATTATTTTTTATTTGGGTAATGCTAAACATAGCCCTTAGGGCTATGGTTAAGAATGAATGTAAGTGGATAAATGCATTTAATTTGTCAGTTTGCACGTAATTCATCAATTTTGCACGAACCTCAATATGATTATTTAGCAATTTGGAAATTTTTATTAACGAAAATTAATGTAAATGCAGGGGGGTCCACTATTATTACTTGGAAAATTAAATTAGTGTTATAAAGAAGTATTGGAAAACCAAAAATTAATTAAATAACTAAAACTAAATGTTGAAAACATGAGAATATTTAATGCTTAACCATAGCCCTTAGGGCTAGAGTTAGCATTTCCCTTTTTATTTTTAACAATATCTTGTCTTGTTAACACAATTACACTAACTAATACAATGATTATTTAAACCGTATATTCATAATTTTGTAATTTGAATATAATTATATAATCAATCTAATTATTTAATTAACATAGTGTTCATATCTCAAATAATTGTTATAATAAATTTTATTTGCTTTCAATTAGGCTCACGTGACACACATACATATATATTATGAGTTTGATAAATAACATTTATGAGTATGTGGCCTAGTGGTATGATAAAGTGCAAAATAAATTGAAGACCAAGGTTTGATTCCCATAGACAACATGTTTTTTCAAAAATTAATGAATACAAGGGCAATTGAGATATTTCAAGTGCATTTAATGTCTCACCAATTTTATAATTTTGTAATTTGAATATAATTATATAATTAATCTAATTATTTAATTACTATAGTGTTCATATCTCAAATAATTGTTACAATAAATTTTATTATAAACATATTTGCTTTCAATCTAGATAACTTTTATTTATTTTCAATTAGGCTCACGTGACACACATCCTTTATTATCAAACCTGAGTCTACCACACCATCCAGTTAATTAATCACGTACCCAGTTAACCAATCAGAAAACTATGAATTATTTTAGAACCAATCATAGATCACTTCTAAATCATGGACCAATCAAATTAAAACAAATTTGTTTCCTTATATAATTTAACTTGATATCTTTTAACCAAGGTTAAACCCATCAATCATTCTAAATATATTTAAAATTTAAATCATGGACCAATCAAATTAAAACAAATCTGTTTTCTTATATAATTTAACTTGCTATCTTTTAACCAAGGTTAAACCCATCAATCATTCTAAATATATTTAAAATTGAATTATAATCCTAAATAGAATTACAAATAGAATCATAATATTATTAAAATTATTAAAATAGAAATCAAACCTGAGTCTACCACACCAATAATATTATATTAAAAATTTTCCTTATTTACCATTCTCATTCTATTATACTAACTATGGTTAGTTAACAATTCTAATTTAAATAGAGTAACTTACTTGATTTAACATATCCATATATTTTATTTTTTTAATGTCAAAAAATAATTATAATAAATTAATATTTTAAATCAAAATCAATCAGGATTATACAAATATAAAATATGCAAAACTTTGAATTATTTTAGTACCAATCAAAGGTCATTCCTAAATTTTAGACCAATCATATTATATTAAAATTTTTCTTTATTTACCATTCTCATTCTATTATACTAACTATGGTTAGTTAACAATTCAAATTTAAATAGAGTAACTTACTTGATTTAACATATCCGTATATTTTATTTTTTTAATATAAAAAAATAATTATAATAAATTAATATTTTAAATCAAAACCAATCAGGATTATATAAATATATAATATGAAGCAATTTTCGCAATATTAATTTTTCACACTTTGATTTATAGTTAATCATAATAACATTATTATATATTACGGATTAATTTTCATAAATATATATAAGAGCCAGTCAAAATTAACCACTAAAATTAAATTAATCATAGCATTCTCATCCTAATTTACTTATCGTGGTTACCTAACCTTCAAAATTTAAGTTATATAAAATTTTAAATTAATCAATTATTAAAAAAAGGCTAAATTCAACCAATTAAAATATTAAAAATGAAATTTAAACCAGTTATCATTAAAATTTTACTTATCGTTATTTTTCAAGAATTAATGGGACAAATAAATTGACTTGACGATATTTTTGAATTTTTCAAGATACTAAATATACTCTCAAATAGTATTAGACATTATTTGGTGTATAAATTATCAATCCAAAAAAAAAATTCATTACAGAATCAATAAAAATATTGTTAGTGAATATTTATATAGCAAATTGGTTAACTGAGCGCAAAAATTCTAAAAAATCATATTTTTTATTTCATAGCAAATTGGTCAACTCAGCGCAAAAATTCTAATAAATCACTATATTTGCTATGGTTAATTATTTATCAACAAAAGGGCATATATTATCATCCACACAAATAATCATTCAAATTTTCTTTTAAATCACTAATTGTTTTTAGGTAAATGATTTATCAATAAAATGTCATACATCTACAAAAATAATCAAGATTGGACAACACATATTAAAATAAAATAGATCATATCAAGGTAAAAAGGTTTCCTTAATCCAAACTACAATCGTTGATCAGATCATAAATTGTGGTACATCACTCGCTTGAATTATATATACTCTTTGGCGAAATAATCCAACAATTTATTCTAATCGTGAGGGAAATACATATGTGATATTTGAGAATGTATTCGAACAACTGACCAAAACTGCGATTCTATACTATCCAAATCAATATAACAAAATCCTGTAAATCTAAGATTCCAGATGTCAAAATAAAGTAACCTACTCTCAAAATATAAAGAACAAAACCCAATATATTGATAGACAAAATCCACTAACGGGATACTAGACTCTCAATAAATAGGATATATTTATTGAAAAACGAAGTAAAATCAAGGAAAATAAAAAGGAGTTATCATTCACAAGGAGAAGGTGCAAAATCCAATATTTCAGTTGATAAAACCCACCAACGTGGTAATAGACTCTCAATAAAGAGAGATATTTATTGAAAAACAAAGCAAAATCATGGAAAACAATAAAAATGGGCTTATCATCAACCAAGATGCAGATATCAACCCATAAACTTTGGGTTTACTATTTTTTAGGAGAGGATGAGATAGAATGACGGCTACAACAATCGTTTAAAAATCAATATTAGTGATAACTAGATAGGTCGATACATATAAAATTATATATTATTTCTAATAAAAGGTGCTCATTTTAATTTTGTATTCTTCAATTCAAGTAATAATATTTAATTCTCATATCCTAATCTAAGAACAGACATATCAAATTTTGCTTGGTTGGTTAATAATATTTATTTTTAATATCAACAAAATCTTAGAAATAGGTAAAAAAAAATTAATAACTTGGTAGATAGATTCTAATCAAACAGAGGTATTTATTAACAATAAACAAAATTAAAGAAAAGGGCTTCATTTTTATGTACTCTACTTTTAGTTTTATTTTGTAGTAATTCAATGTTGTTTTCAATTATATAGTAACATACTTAGATAACTTGGGCAGAGAGTAACATTACATGTAATTGTCATATTTTTTTCATTTTGCGTATTATTTTCGTTTCGTGTACAAAAATAAAAAATGCGTAGTTTAGTAGCATTTTGTGTTCAAATTATGGGTATACAAAATAATTTCATGTCATTTTCATGCAAAACCCAAAATACACATGGTATGAATGTATATAACACGAACGATTTTCCAGATTTACGTAAAGTCTTTCTTTTAATATATGTCGGTCAAATATACTCATTGTTAAATAAAAATTAATTTCATGTTTTTGAACTCGACAATTAAATTACATGGACAAATATATAATAATGTGATTATGTGTTTATATATTTCACATTTGATTTTAGTTTCATGTACAGTTTTCTATTTTAACATGTTAATCAAATAGAAAAAAAGATAGGTCATACTCATTTTCAAATATTTTATTTTACGCGTTTGGATGACAACGGGTTGGGTTTGATCCGAATTTTGTAAAATTCAAACCCACATCCAAATATTTTTGGGTTTTAAAAATAAATCCAAATCCAAAATTCAATATCTAAAACCAAATTCGTCGGATTTCGGATTAGATTTGACTTTTTTGGGTATCCAAAATTAGTAATAATGTAGTAAAAATTAAAATAATTGTTACACGCAAACAATATTAAGTACATTTATACAAAAATTAAAAAGTAAAATGATTAACTTAAGTAGTCAAAATATAACATATTATACGAATTAATATACTAAGTAAAATTTAAAATATGTTAAAAAAATAATTCTTTTTATACATAGAAATGAAAAATTAATGTAAACAAAATTACATCTTGAATATATCAATAAAATTATATATTGAGAAATATAAGTTCTAATTACTAAATTAGTATTGACTATTTCTAATGAAATATTTGGAAAAAAATAAACAAAATAATATGTCTTACATCTAAAATATTACATGAAATAATTTCAAATTAATGTATTATATTACATATGTACAGGGTTTCGATAGTGTATTGGGTTTTAGATTTTGGATAGGCTATCGGTTCAGTACAACTTAAATCCAAACGCAAATCGAAACTATTTCGATTTTAAAATTTATATCCAAACCTGAATCCAAAAATTCGGGTTTGGGTTCGAATGGGGTACCATCATATCGAATTAATTTCCATTCTTATTAATGCGTAAAAGAAAACTAATATTTAATATACCATATTCTGATAGAAAAGAATAAAAAAATTCAACATACAAATTTTCAAACTAAATATGCACATTTAAAGTTGTCATTAAAAACAAACTGACCATAAACTCTAACAGATATATCTTACTCAAATAACGGGATGTATTGGATTTGTTTGGTTAATTGATAATGTTTATTTTGCTATAGTACTAAATCAAATAACTAATAAAAGAACATAAAATTTGTAAAATGATATGGAACAAACACATAGGAAACTTAAAATATGAATAAAAAAACTTATGAACTTGGTTGAAATATTCTAAAAAATGAGAGAAATCAAATGTAAAATAAAATTGAGAAAAAACAATAAAGAGAGGTTTAGAATGTTTGAGCTGGGATGTGAATGGTATGATAATTGTTTGATAATATTGATATTAATGCAATTGGTATAAATTGACGATAATTATACTTAAATTTTAATGAAATTATCTTTTTTTATAAATAATGAATAATATTATGTTTATATTAATTAATTAATAAATTTTATCATTCGGTGCGTAGCACGGGTAGAACACTAACCAATCAAAATATGATAACTAACTTTTTGAGATTTTTTTAGGGACCTCTAGAATTACTCCAGAAAATTGCTCATTTCCTATTTTATTTTCATTTATAGAATGTAAAATATGTATTTGATTTATTTTTTCTATTAGTACTAATTAAGTTTTCACTGTTTTCAACGCCTGATTCTCAAACATGATTATATTGAACCGAACTTTCCGTAAAAATAGCATAAAATGTCGTTAAATTACTTGGGGAAAAAACAAAAAGGAATAAGAAAATTGATATGTATCTCAGGTAAATTTTATCATATATCAAATGAATGTGTTTTGATATTAATCTTTTTTTATATAAACAAATTTTCAATTTTTTTAACACGCATCCATACAATTATACATAATTTGAGAAAAGTTACTTAGAGATGCATATTGGGTTCGCTACACTCAAAACAAAATATGACAAAATAATTTATTCTTTAATACAATATATATTTTTGTAACTATTTTAAAATTTTAAAATTGTGTTTTCGGTGCGTAGCACGGGTAAAATGCTAGTACATATATTACTAGCATTCTACCCGTGCTACGCACCGACCGATAAATTGTATTAATAAATTAATATAAATATATTATTTAAATTTTTATTTAGAAAAATATATAATTTTATTAGAATGTTAATCCGTGAATTCACACCAATTGAATTAATATTAATATTATGAACCAAACATCAAAACAAATACAACCCCCGTTGAAAAGTTCAACATCCCTCTTTATTGTTTTTTTTAAAATTTAGCTTTCATTTTATTTCTTTATTTGTTAGAGAATATTTCTACGTATCATATTAACAAATTTTTCACCCATATTATGAGAATTCGGTATATTTACTAAATATCGAATCCTTAAAGTATTTATTATTTTAATCTATTGAAAATAATTGTGTGGTCGTGGTTAATTTTTCGATTACATATTAAAAATGTGTAGAAACTTAATCATCACGACTCCAATAAATCATTAGAATGTCTATCAAAAAAAGGTTGCATGTTTCAGCAATATGAGAAAGGATATCTACTGTGCAAGATATGAAACGAACGTAGTTATAACAATAGAAACTTTCACCTAATCTTGTTTGATATGTGATTGTTCAATATCATTTTTACAAATTATATGTCCTTTTATTAATAAATTAATTTACTTTTAAAAAAATTATCAACTAACCAAACAAATTCAATATATCGTGCTTTTGGAGTGACATATAATTGTTAGATTTTATGGTTATTGCCCTTAGCTTATTTGTAAAGACAACTTAAAATGTGCATTTCCAGTTTGGAAGTTTGTATTTTGGTTTTTTTATTCTTGTCTGTAAAACATGGAATAATAAATTTTAGTTTTCTTTTATTCTTAAAATAAGACATATGAAAATGAGTATCACCTATCTTTTTTAATTTGACTAACTTGTGAAAATAAGCTACTGTGCATAAAATTGAAATCAAGTATGTAATATATAAACACATAATCACATTGTTATATATGTGTCCTTATAATTCAGATTTTGGGTTAAATAACATCAAATTCCTTTTTGTTTAACAGTGAGTATATTTTTCCTACATATATAAGAAGAAATAGCTTATGTAGACCTGATAAATCGTTTTGTACATTCATGTCATGTACTTTAGGGTCTTGAACAAATATGACATGATATTAAATCATGTACCCAAAATTAGAACACAAAATGACACTAAATTACACAAATTTTTTCGTGTACACGAAATGAAATGAAATACGCGAATATAAAAATATAACAATTATATGAAATATTATTATGTATCCAATTTATGTAAATATATAATTATATGTGTTAGAACAACATTGAGATGTTACGAAATAAAACTAAGAGTAGGGTGTAAAGTCTCCCAAACAAAATGAAACCCTCCTTTTTATTTTTTCTTATTTCTCGTTAACAAATATCTCTCTTTGTGTAGAATTTTTCTACCAAGTTATTTAGTTTTCTTAGCCATTTTTTATACTTTGTTGATATAAAAAAAATATAGTCAACCAACCAAGAAAATTCAATATATGCTCTTAGGTTAAGATATGTGAATTGATACTATTACTTTAATTCAAGAATACAAAATTCAAAAAGGCACCCTTTTATTAAAAACAATATATAATTAAGTGTATCAACCTTTTTATTTATTATTATTAATAATTTTTATAACAAAAACCGTATCTGTTGCTCTCTTTCTTTCTCTCCACCTTTCCCAAAAGATGTTAAACTAAAATTTAGGAGCTGATATCAGTTTTTTAAGTTTTTTTTAAAAAAATTTATATTGATTTTTCTTTATTTTTCAATAAAAATATCGTTGTGAGTCTAGTACCCCGTTGCCCGTTGATGGATTTTATCTACCAAAATATTAGATTTTGTACTAACTCCTTGTAAATGATCAGCCTTATTTTCTTTTTCTTGATTTGATTTTACTTTGGCTTTCACTAAATATCTCTCTTTATTGAAAGCCTAATATCATGTTCATGGATTTTGTCTACCCATATATTAGATTTTGTTATATTAGTTCATTGATTTGGATAGTTTAGAATCACAGTACTGGTCGGTTGTTTGAATACTTTATGACAAATTAGATATACATATTCCTCACGTTTATAGCAAATATTAGATTATCTCGCCCAAAAGACTGTATAATTTAGTGACATAAGCTAGAGATGTACTATAATTGAAGATCTGTTCAATGATTGGATAAAGGAAATTAGTGATATAATTTACTATGTTTGTTCAATTTTAATTATTTTTGTAGATGTTGTATGCTCTTTTATTGATGATTTTTGCAGCTTTGATTATTTTTGTGTATGACATATGTCCTTTTATTGATGAATTAATTATCAATAAATAAATAGTGATATATAGGATATTTGTCCTAAATTGACCAATTTATTATGGAAATATTCATTAACAATATTTTCATTGATTCTGTAATATTTTTTATTTTTAAATTTGATAATTTATACACCAAATAATATAAAGTACTATTTAAGAGTATATTTAATATTATGAATAATTCAACTATATTGCCAGGTCAATTATTTTTTCCATTAATTATTGCCTAGTAAAAAATTTTGTAATTAAAATGTTAAAAGATGATTGGTTTAAAATTCATTCTAACATTTTAATTGGTTGATTAGTTTTTTTTTATGACTGAATTATTTAATACTTTACATAACTTAAATTTTGGATGTGTATTTAGAATAGTGTGATAAATAGTTTTATATTGTTAATAATTTTTAATTCATGATTTTAATTGTACCTTATGATTTTGAATTGAAAGTTTGAGATATCAAAATATCTATGATAAATATAATAGATTCATGTATTAATGTATAAATTTTAAAATTAAATAATTATTGTATTTAGAATAAAGTTGTTAAGTAATCACTAAATAACATTGATAACCCAACACTGTAAAAAAACATTTTTCTATAGGCACACCTAATAATGTAAAAAAATCAGTGTAATGTGATAAGGATTGATGTCTACAATTTAGTAAGTCGATGAATTATTGAAGTTTGCTACTGAATATTCTAATGGGAAGTAACTCTGAGAGAATCCAGACCTAGACTGGGAATGATGATAACCTAAATCGTTTTTTATTTTTTTTCTGAAACGTTTTTTGTTGAATTTATTAGACAATTAAAAACGGCACATATATTACATATCTACAATCGAAATAAAAAGACAATCTATCCAAGTATAGAATGCCATATAATAAAAAGATTTAAAGTAGTACCTTAACCGAAATTGATATGATTTGGTCATGAGAAAAATTGATACATGCACTTAGTTTATAGAAAATAATATTTACGGTACATAAGCTAGAGATGTACCATAATTGAAAATCTGTTCAATGATTGGATAAAGGAAATTAGTGATATAATTTACTATGTTTGTTCAATTTTTTTTTTTTTGAAGAGCAAATAACGATTCATTAATAATAAAGAACCAGTACAGAGAAATCCCAGAAATAAGACTTCTAAGCACCACAAAAACATACTGGAGACAACTCTTGACAACTAAACAGCGTATGGAAAAGACAAAATACCCACACAAGAATGCAGTTGCTAATAAGCCTTTGGAAGACTTAGTTCCTGGGGTCATCTTCCTGCGCCTCAACATCATTTTGAACTACTCCATCAGTTATGTCTCTTTCTCTGATCGTTTCAAACTGCTGCCAAACAGGACCTAAACCCATATCATTATACCATATTTCAGTCACCCTCCCAAACGGCTCAGCAATTGACACCATCCTGCCCCAGTTGTTGGCACCATAGTGAGCTAAAATCTGGCCAGTCTATTGCACTCTTCCCCCACCGAACCAGGACTGTATCCCCAACAATTTCCAATAGCGGCCAAAAAGTTTGCACAGAAAACAAACACCACAAAAAACTCCAAAATCTTCCAAAGAGCTTCCACTCTCGACCATCCACCTTGGAAGCAGCAGTTCTATCAAAGATCCCTTGAATGATGCTGTCCTTTATCGGCCTGTGAAGTCCCAAATTTCTTTAAAGGAAATCCTGAAAGGATCCAAACTTTCCTGTGGAGCTGCTAAATCTCTACCCCAACAATGTACTATGCCAAGCATTGAGAAAACATCATTTAACCCATACTGAATGCAGAACTTGCCTGTTTATTCCACTAGAGGCTAAGCTATCTGCTTCTTGATTTAATTCTCTTGGGACGAAGTCTATATGGATGAAAATTCCAATGATCGATTTAATGTTAAGGTTCTTGACAAGTATTGGAAAACCATTAAAGAATCCTGACTTGCATAAGTTTATAGCTTCTCTAGAGTCTGAACATATCACCATTTTCTTTGGGGGAATAAAACCATCCAGCCAGAGCATCACAACATGCAGGATTGCTTGTAGTTCAGCCTCGAGACTAGTAGTGAACGAGCTAGGACCAGAAAAAATGTAGAAAAGAGACCCTCTGTTGTTCTTAATGTTGCCTCCTATGCCTCCTTGGAAATGACCTGTGAGATCTGAAACGCCTGCTCCATCAACTGCACAAACCAAATCAAACTGCATGAATTTGTACTTCCAGTAGGTTTCTGCCTGGGCATGGGAATGGATTAATATCGAACCCTGAGGATTGACTTTCCATAGAGTATCTTTACTGAAGTTAATAAGCTGAGCGGCTTCTCCCCATTTATTAACTCTAGTGAAGATAAGAAATTCCAGAGATTCTTTGGAGATTCTTGACTTGTTGAAGGTATAGTCATTTCTCGCGAGCCAAATTGTCCAAGCAGCTGCTGCTATGACTATGATCCAGATTTTCCTAACTTGTTTGGTGTTTTGCAGATTAAATAACTTCAATAGAGAGAACTCATGAGATGAGTTAATCTTATTTGATATGTTCCACCAAGAACCCACAAAATCCCACGACCATTTTGCTAATGAGCACTCCCAGAAAAGATGTTGCACTGATTCCTCAACCTCTCTACACCATGGACACAAGGAGCCTAAGCTAGAGTTATGAATTCTTTGCCTAAGAAGGAGCATCGTAGGGATACTATTAGATTCCACTTTCCACAGGAAGATCCTTATTTTCGGGGGCACCTTTGCATTCCAAATAATCTTCCAAGCTTCACAAATTCTCAGATTTGAGGAGTGATTCCGAAGTAATAATGTAGTGCAGACTTTAGAATTAAAAATCCCCTTCCCTGGGTTCCACCAAAGCCTGTCCTTATTACTCGAAAAAGAGACAGGAGAAATGATCCTATTAAGATTATTTAGATCTTCCTCCTCTCTGCTAAGCAAAGGTCTTATCCAGAGAACCGAGTAAGGTACCGAGCCTTCGAACCACTTTGACATAAATTCCTTGACTGTTGAATGTTTAAGGTTTGTGATACGATATAGTCGTGGAATGAGATGCATTAAAGGACTATCTGTGATCCATATATCTTCCCAAAAATTGATCCCCTCACCATTCCCTAGAATCCATTTGAAGTTCTTACGATTAATCAAAGCATTTAATTCATTGTTGTAGCCCAATCGTAATATACTCTGAATCGGGAAAGACGAGTCTCTTTTGAGTTCCAGGCTGCCTAAGTCATAGTTGAACGAAGGTCCGAATTTACTAGAGAGAACCCTGTTCCACCATGCTGTTCTTTCTGAATAACTTCTCCAAACCCACTTTGCTAACATTGCCAAGTTTCTTGATTTAAGTGGAACTAAACCTAAGCCCCCATCCTGCTTTGGGGAACAGATTTTCTTCCAGCTGATCATATGCAGTTTATTGTTCATAACAGTTCCATTTGAGAAATGCCCCCATAAAAATTGTCTCCTGATTTTCTCTAGATGGTTGAGTATAGATGCTGGGATAAGGAAAAGAGAGAACCAGTAGATTGGCATGCTATCTATTGCTGCTTTGAGAAGCGTCAACCGACCTGCCATCGAAATCGACCCTGTCTTCCAATTTTGAAGCTTGTTTTCCACTCTAGAAACGAGAGGAGACCAATAGGAGATGGAGCGAGGAGACTGTCCTATTTCTACTCCCAGATACTTTAGATTTCCTCTGCCAACTGAACATCCAAGAAAAGATGCCCACTGACTGATCGTATCTAAATCCACACCAAATCCGAAAAGATTGGATTTCTGGAAGTTTATTTTAAGGCCAGAAAGCAGCTGGAAGCATTGAAGAACTCTTTTTACTCCTTGAATTGATTGGAGGTCATTGTTGATGAACAAAATGACATCGTCTGCAAATTGTAAGTGAGAGAGCTCCATGCTTGAATTGGGAAGGAAAACACCTTTGAAGATACCTGTTTCAACAGCTTTATCTAAAAGTTTTGCAAGAATTTCTCCTATTAGGTTAAATAGGAGGGGGGAGAGGGGGTCCCCTTGTCTGAGACCCCTAGATGGGGTGAATTCATCTGTTGGGCATCCATTTACCAGGACCGAAATTCTAGAGGTGGTAAAAATAGATTTTAACCAAGCTATCCATTTTTTGTTGAAATTCATGCACTCCAGGACTTGGAAAAGAAAGCCCCAATCAACCGAGTCGAAGGCCTTTTCAAAATCAATTTTCATGATAAGGCCTTTTGATTTTTTTGCCTTCAAAGCTGCATGAACTTCACTTGTAATTAAAATGCAATCGGTAATTTGGCGTCCTTGGATAAAAGCGGTTTGAGTCTCCGAAACCAGCAGGTTCATTACAGTTTTGAGCCTTGTCGCAAGCACCTTTGTTAACAGTTTCATCATAGCATTCATTAGACTGATAGGTCTAAAGTCAGAAGTGTAGATTGGAGCCTTCATCTTCGGGATGAGGGCTATAAATGAAGAGTTTAATCCATTTGGGATTGTACCTGTTGCATGAAACTGGTAGAAGAAGTCCATTACCTCTTCTTTGATGACAGGCCATATCTTTTTAAGAACACCGGCGTTTAGACCATCCGGCCCCGGGGCTTTACTCGAATCTGTATTGAATAATGCCAATTCCACCTCTTGCAGTGAGAATATTTCTATAAGCCTTGAACTATCCAAAGGAGATAATTGATTGACCAAACCAGTACCAACACTGAAGATGTTGTTCTCGGTTTCCTTCTTGAAGAAAGTACTGAAGTACTTGAAGAAACCCGCTTTTATCAAATCTGGGTTTGTACACCATTCATCTTCCAATTGCAATCCAACAATCTGATTTACCCTGCGACGTTTGAGGATAATGTTGTGTAAAAACTTTGTATTTTTCTCTCCTTTGAGCTGCCATTGTAGCCTGGATTTTTGGAATAGCATTTGTGCCTTGATACTATACATTTCATCCAAATCTTCTTTGATTACTGCCTTCAAATTGTTGTCTACCCCAGAATTGTCAGCTGATGTTTGCTTTTCTTCTAGCCCTTTTATTCTACGATCTAAATCGCCAAAAGAGCTAGATTTCCACTCCTTGGTAGCAGATTTTAGAAGTTTAAGTTTAGTATGGATGTTCTTTGCACCAGAGTTGACCCACACTGCCTTCAGTTGGTTTACCAGGCTCTCGTCATCCAGCCAACAGTTAAAGAACTTGAATGGAGTCGGCCCCCAGTTGTGAATAGTACATCTGATACAAATTGGCCTATGGTCTGAGTTACGCCTAGCCAGCGCAGTAGTTGTCCAGTTTCCGGATAAAGCCCATTCCGCATTCATTAGCACCCTGTCTAGTTTGCTCTGCTTTCCATCAGGTCCAAACCACGTGAATCTAGAGTTCAGAAGAGGAGCTTCTACTAACTGATTAACTTGGATAAATTCCGAAAACAGATTTGAATCCCGGATAGAATAATTGCAGTTCAATCGTTCACCTGGGCTAAGAACACAGTTGAAGTCTCCTACTAACAACGTAGGAATCGAAGAAACTGATGAAAGAATGGAAGTTAAATCTTGCCATAGATTAATTTTATCGTGGAGCTCTAGAGGAGCATAAATGTTGAAGCAAGAAAAAATTATCCCAGCTGGTATGTATTCTCCTTGAACCCAAATCCAGTTCCTAGCATTTGCTTGGTGGCTGATCGAAAAAACAGAGGTGTCCCAAACCGTAATTAGGCCTCCCGAGAGACCTATAGGGGGAGCCTCCACCCAGCCTATAAAATCTCCCAACCCTAAGGATTGAAGTCTCCTTTCATTCCAGTCCATGCATTTTGTTTCTTGAATACAGACCAAGGATGCTTTAGTTTCCAAAACCACTGACCTTATATTTGTTCTAGCAATTGCATTTGTAGCTCCTCGAACATTCCAACTGACATAGGATAACTGATTCATTTAAGAGAATTAATGGAAGGATAAGAAATGAAGAAATCAAGTTAGACGTTTAGTCTCTGCTTAATTTCTGAGATGGCCAATTCCTTATTTTTCTCCGCTGTCAGTCCTAATAGTATGGCCGTGTCAAAGATCGCATACGCTTCATCCACCTGAGTTATTACAGGCAATCCCGGAGCTTCTTTAGAATTCACATTCTTTCTACTTCTTCTTCTATTAGGGATCTTGAAGGCTTTGTTTTCTTTTTTCTTTAGGTTCTTTCTCGGCCTTCCTCTGTTGCTCTTGATTCTGAGCTCTCTCAAATCCTTAAGTAGGGAAAATTGAGATTCCGCTCTATCTGATAAGTCCTGTCCGTTATTGTCATCTAAGAGGGAGGCTAACTGTGAAGAGTCTGAGATTATCTGAGATTTTTCTTCCTCTGAGGATTCCATCGATCTCCAATTCCAATTGTCACTTTCATAGGAGTACTTTGAGGTTATGACTGGTTCATATTCTGATTGTGATTCTAAGTCTGTAGGAATCCGATTCGTATCATTTTCTTGAGGCCCTGGGTGCACCTGTGGATCTAAATTACTGAGAGTAGCATCCTTATCACCCTGAGGTTGAGGGATATCAGAGTCGACCCCATTATCCTCAATGGGAGGCTGTTTACTTGGGTTAGAAAACTTCCCTGCATTAGTGTCTATGAATGTACCTTTTGTATCCTCATCAGGGTCACCTAAATGGTTCTCCATTAAATTTCTACTTGATCTGATGTTGCACTGAGCATTACAACTTCTACAGGAAGGTTCCCCAGATTCTAGTACTGTGATGTTAAATAACTGATCCTCTATTTTTACCTTCTTTGTGAATTCCAATTTTTGCTTAACCTCTGTTTCCACCAAAATTTTTGGATTTGTGTATCGGTCTTCATCGTCAACATTAGGCGAAACATAGATAATGGTTCCCCAGTCTTGAAGGATTTTTCTGTAGTTTGCAACATCCCATGCATACATTGGCAAACCCCTACATTCCACCCAAACCATCCTTGATGGTTGTAATTCTTCCCAAGTTGCTTTACGAATCGATTCAAAACCTAATGTTAGAAAATCTAAATCCAGGTCAGAGGGAAGTTCCTCATTAGGGAAGAATAGGATGAAAAGCTTACTAGTAATTCCTCTTACTATGATGTCTTTGAACCCCAGTCCTTCTACAATCATTTGAACTGTATCAACCCCTTCCCTATTTACCGTTTCTACCAGGTAGCTGCCTGTTAAATCTTTTGCAAAAGCATTGTTGACCTGTAATGATATTGGGGAGTCCTCAATATCCGGCTTTGCTACCTCATGCGGGGAGTTATGGGGTTTCAATGTAGGTGATACAGTTGGGTGAATAGCAGGTGAGGGAGGGTGAAGCCCACTATTTGGTCTGAAAGAGTGGTTTAGGGAAACACTGGGTGTTGTTGCCGTGCCTGCCAACAGCTTTTTTTTCTTTGCTGAAGTAACATAGATCTTCCCTTTCCCTATTCTTGTACCGTTCAGATTTTTGATCAAACGTCTAGCCATCTCAGGATTGGTTGTTTTAACAAAACCAAACCTTTTTTGATGCTTGTCCCTCTTTTTTGGCAAAATAATATCCTTAATGGTTCCCTCTCTTTTAAAAAGCTGCCAAAGATCCCGTAGTTGAACATCCTCTGGGAAGCCCGAGATGAAAAGCGTCTTACTAATAATATCTCCTTTTTCAACAATCCTAGGTTGCTTCTCCTTTCGGTTGCTTACTATGTCATCATGAGTCTTGCTGCTATCTAGGAGAGCATCCTTGAAGGTTTTGGGATGCAGTAAAGATTTTGGACTAGAGGTTGTTGTTTTCTCTTCCAATGATCTATAGTGAATTTGCCCCAGCGCCCTGTTTATTGCCTTGTCATCTCCTTTTCTTACTTCTAACAGTACATCTTTTTCTACCATACTATCGTGACTCAATATGAAATCTATGAGGGTCTGTTGGTTTTTCTCTCCACTGGAGGGAGTATCATTGGATTGTCTATAGTAGGATGAGAGAGAGTTTTGGTGTATCTGTTCCAAAGCTTTGTTGATATCTGAATTGACATTTCGTCGAACACCTTGCAGGACCTTTTCTTCTACCCAGCTCTGATGTTTTAGAATGAAGTCTTTCAATGTAGCTTCGACTTCATTTCTTACTTGGCTGCTTGTTTTCCCTGTTGGTAACTTTTGGGAAGGATCAAACAAGGTATTGCCATTGTCTTTTCTGGAAAGGTTTCTTGACATTAGCAAGACATTCCTCAAGTGCTCTTCTTCCTTTCGATCATTCCAAGGCGAATCCTCTGCTAATCTTATCCTCACTTCTCCGTTTGAGTTGTAGTCTATGACTTTCGGCTTCAACTGATTTTCCACATGTTTATCTCCCGGTCCGTATCTGATTGACTCTTTGGAGTGCCAATTTTTAAATTTCCTTTCCCAAATCTTCTTGCTCTCTTGAAGAGATGGGAATCTCCTACTCCACCAATCCTCGTCTACGTGGAAGCTTTCTCCGAGGTGTTCCACTGATCTTGATCTTCTAATCGTCAATTTGCTACTCCTGTCTCTCCTGCCGCCTTGAGCTCCTGTCGCCATTTACTTATATCCGGAAATTACTCATGTTTGTTCAATTTTAATTATTTTGGTGGATTTTATATCTAATAGTATGGCCGTGTCAAAGATCGCATACGCTTCATCCACCTATCTAATTACAGGCAATCCCGGAGCTTCTTTAGAATTCACATTCTTTCTACTTCTTCTTCTATTAGGGATCTTGAAGGCTTTGTTTTCTTTTTTCTTTAGGTTCTTTCTCGGCCTTCCTCTGTTGCTCTTGATTCTGAGCTCTCTCAAATCCTTAAGTAGGGAAAATTGAGATTCCGCTCTATCTGATAAGTCCTGTCCGTTATTGTCATCTAAGAGGGAGGCTAACTGTGAAGAGTCTGAGATTATCTGAGATTTTTCTTCCTCTGAGGATTCCATCGATCTCCAATTCCAATTGTCACTTTCATAGGAGTACTGTGAGGTTATGACTGGTTCATATTCTGATTGTGATTCTAAGTCTGTAGGAATCCGATTCGTATCATTTTCTTGAGGCCCTGGGTGCACCTGTGGATCTAAATTACTGAGAGTAGCATCCTTATCACCCTGAGGTTGAGGGATATCAGAGTCGACCCCATTATCCTCAATGGGAGGCTGTTTACTTGGGTTAGAAAACTTCCCTGCATTAGTGTCTATGAATGTACCTTTTGTATCCTCATCAGGGTCACCTAAATGGTTCTCCATTAAATTTCTACTTGATCTGATGTTGCACTGAGCATTACAACTTCTACAGGAAGGTTCCCCAGATTCTAGTACTGTGATGTTAAATAACTGATCCTCTATTTTTACCTTCTTTGTGAATTCCAATTTTTGCTTAACCTCTGTTTCCACCAAAATTTTTGGATTTGTGTATCGGTCTTCATCGTCAACATTAGGCGAAACATAGATAATGGTTCCCCAGTCTTGAAGGATTTTTCTGTAGTTTGCAACATCCCATGCATACATTGGCAAACCCCTACATTCCACCCAAACCATCCTTGATGGTTGTAATTCTTCCCAAGTTGCTTTACGAATCGATTCAAAACCTAATGTTAGAAAATCTAAATCCAGGTCAGAGGGAAGTTCCTCATTAGGGAAGAATAGGATGAAAAGCTTACTAGTAATTCCTCTTACTATGATGTCTTTGAACCCCAGTCCTTCTACAATCATTTGAACTGTATCAACCCCTTCCCTATTTACCGTTTCTACCAGGTAGCTGCCTGTTAAATCTTTTGCAAAAGCATTGTTGACCTGTAATGATATTGGGGAGTCCTCAATATCCGGCTTTGCTACCTCATGCGGGGAGTTATGGGGTTTCAATGTAGGTGATACAGTTGGGTGAATAGCAGGTGAGGGAGGGTGAAGCCCACTATTTGGTCTGAAAGAGTGGTTTAGGGAAACACTGGGTGTTGTTGCCGTGCCTGCCAACAGCTTTTTTTTCTTTGCTGAAGTAACATAGATCTTCCCTTTCCCTATTCTTGTACCGTTCAGATTTTTGATCAAACGTCTAGCCATCTCAGGATTGGTTGTTTTAACAAAACCAAACCTTTTTTGATGCTTGTCCCTCTTTTTTGGCAAAATAATATCCTTAATGGTTCCCTCTCTTTTAAAAAGCTGCCAAAGATCCCGTAGTTGAACATCCTCTGGGAAGCCCGAGATGAAAAGCGTCTTACTAATAATATCTCCTTTTTCAACAATCCTAGGTTGCTTCTCCTTTCGGTTGCTTACTATGTCATCATGAGTCTTGCTGCTATCTAGGAGAGCATCCTTGAAGGTTTTGGGATGCAGTAAAGATTTTGGACTAGAGGTTGTTGTTTTCTCTTCCAATGATCTATAGTGAATTTGCCCCAGCGCCCTGTTTATTGCCTTGTCATCTCCTTTTCTTACTTCTAACAGTACATCTTTTTCTACCATACTATCGTGACTCAATATGAAATCTATGAGGGTCTGTTGGTTTTTCTCTCCACTGGAGGGAGTATCATTGGATTGTCTATAGTAGGATGAGAGAGAGTTTTGGTGTATCTGTTCCAAAGCTTTGTTGATATCTGAATTGACATTTCGTCGAACACCTTGCAGGACCTTTTCTTCTACCCAGCTCTGATGTTTTAGAATGAAGTCTTTCAATGTAGCTTCGACTTCATTTCTTACTTGGCTGCTTGTTTTCCCTGTTGGTAACTTTTGGGAAGGATCAAACAAGGTATTGCCATTGTCTTTTCTGGAAAGGTTTCTTGACATTAGCAAGACATTCCTCAAGTGCTCTTCTTCCTTTCGATCATTCCAAGGCGAATCCTCTGCTAATCTTATCCTCACTTCTCCGTTTGAGTTGTAGTCTATGACTTTCGGCTTCAACTGATTTTCCACATGTTTATCTCCCGGTCCGTATCTGATTGACTCTTTGGAGTGCCAATTTTTAAATTTCCTTTCCCAAATCTTCTTGCTCTCTTGAAGAGATGGGAATCTCCTACTCCACCAATCCTCGTCTACGTGGAAGCTTTCTCCGAGGTGTTCCACTGATCTTGATCTTCTAATCGTCAATTTGCTACTCCTGTCTCTCCTGCCGCCTTGAGCTCCTGTCGCCATTTACTTATATCCGGAAATTACTCATGTTTGTTCAATTTTACTTATATCCGGAAATTACTTATATCTAATATTTTGGTGGATTTTATCTACCAAAATATTAGATTTTGTACTAACTCCTTGTAAATGATCAGCCTTATTTTCTTTTTCTTGATTTGATTTTACTTTGGCTTTCACTAAATATCTCTCTTTATTGAAAGCCTAATATCATGTTCATGGATTTTGTCTACCCATATATTAGATTTTGTTATATTAGTTCATTGATTTGGATAGTTTAGAATCACAGTACTGGTCGGTTGTTTGAATACTTTATGACAAATTAGATATACATATTCCTCACGTTTATAGCAAATATTAGATTATCTCGCCCAAAAGACTGTATAATTTAGTGACATAAGCTAGAGATGTACTATAATTGAAGATCTGTTCAATGATTGGATAAAGGAAATTAGTGATATAATTTACTATGTTTGTTCAATTTTAATTATTTTTGTAGATGTTGTATGCTCTTTTATTGATGATTTTTGCAGCTTTGATTATTTTTGTGTATGACATATGTCCTTTTATTGATGAATTAATTATCAATAAATAAATAGTGATATATAAGAAATTTGTCCTAAATTGACCAATTTATTATGGAAATATTCACTAACAATATTTTCATTGATTATGTAATATTTTTTATTTTTAAATTTGATAATTTATACACCAAATAATATAAAGTACTATTTAAGAGTATATTTAATATTATGAATAATTCAACTATATTGCCATGTCAATTATTTTTTCCATTAATTATTGCATAGTAAAAAATTTTGTAATTAAAATGTTAAAAGATGATTGGTTTAAAATTCATTCTAACATTTTAATTGGTTGATTAGTTTTTTTTATGACTGAATTATTTAATACTTTACATAACTTAAATTTTGGATGTGTATTTAGAATAGTGTGATAAATAGTTTTATATTGTTAATAATTTTTAATTCATGATTTTAATTGTACCTTATGATTTTGAATTGAAAGTTTGAGATATCAAAATATCTATTATAAATATAATAGATTCATGTATTAATGTATAAATTTTTAAATTAAATAATTATTGTATTTAGAATAAAGTTGTTAAGTAATCACTAAATAACATTGATAACCCAACACTGTAAAAAAACATTTTTCTATAGGCACACCTAATAATGTAAAAAAATCAGTGTAATGTGATAAGGATTGATGTCTACAATTAGTAAGTCGATGAATTATTGAAGTTTGCTACTGAATATTCTAATGGGAAGTAACTCTGAGAGAATCCGGACCTAGACTGGGAATGATGATAACCTAAATCATTTTTTTTTCTGAAACGTTTTTTGTTGAATTTATTAGACAATTAAAACACGGCACATGTAGTACATATCTACAATCGAAATAAAAAGACAATCTATCCAAGTATAGAATGCCATATAATAAAAAGATTTAAAGTAGTACCTTAACCGAAATTGATATGATTTAGTCATAAGAAAAATTGATACATGCACTTAGTTTATAGAAAATAATATTTACGGTTAGTAAAAAAAATTTAAAAATAAAAACCATGTGATATGCGAAGTTATTAAATCAAGATATTTTATATTTAAATTTAATTCAATCGCGATTAGTAAATTAGAATAACCATGGTAAATAATAATATTTTTGTATATGATTGATTGATTAAAAGTTTAGATATAAATTTTGATTGCCTCTAATATAATTTTAATTTTTTGATTGGTAATTTATTCACCAAACAATGATAACACTCTTATAACGTATATTTAATAATAAAAATAATTAAAATATATGTAGTGTTCGTTTGTATAAATTTACTTATTATTTTATTAACAAATTGTGAATAAATATATTTTTGAACCTTTTAAAAAATCGAGTTCGATTTTTTCAGATTTTTAGTTAAGTTAGATTATAATTATTTAATATCTTATAATTGTACAATATATATTATAAAAACCAATTTATAATTTATGATAATATGATTGTGACTGGCTTTATATTAAAAGAGTGGTTGATTAATGAATGATTAATTATGAAATTTAATTTAAAATATATAGTGGTATATCGTGATTGATTTCAAATTAAAATAGTAAATATTTTTTGATTTAAAAAATAGGTATTTATGGATATGTTTAATAAAATCATTATTGTATTTAAATTAGAAATGTTAACTAACCATGGTTAAAAAGGTAGAGTGAGATTGTAAATAAGGAAAGGTCTAAATTTTAGGAATTAGCTTTGATTGGTCCTAAAGTAATTCCTCGATTCTTATTGGTTAACTGACGTGTGGTAGACTCAGGTATGATAATAAAAGATGAGTTTGATAAACAACATATATAAGTATGTGGCCTAGTGGTATGATAAAGTGCATTATAGAATTATTTCAGTTTTTAATTGGACATTGATTATTAAATTTGTGTAGTTGCGTCTCGAATTTTATTGTTTCAGATTATTGTGTTCACTTTTGGTTTGACTTTCGTTGAATTTGGATTTATTGATTAAAGAATTGCATTTTATTTTAGTTGAGAATTTAGAATTAATAGTCCGAAAAGTCGGGCTCTTGCATATATTAAGGCAAATGTAAACTCATTTGATTTTGTTGTAAAAAATTGATCGCGTGTGTAAGACTATATTTTGACATATATTACAAAATCCCTTAATATTGAGTGAAAGTCATCTTTATGGTTGTCTCAATCATTTTTTTATACATACACATTTATACACTTTTAAACTCAAATGTTTAGTTTTTGTCTAATGTCTATTACACAATATCGAATTTCAATTAAAAATTGAGTAAATTGAAATATTATTTATATTCTAATTTTGAATATTTTTTAACTTAATTTTAAAATTTTCTAAATATAACAATCGATGTAAAACATGCTAAGACAACCTTAAAGACCCATGCATGTAAAAAAATCTAAAATCATTTTTTTTTATTTTATCGTATATTGATCTAAGTAGATGTTTTAAATCAATCATTATATGTTATATTGATCAATTTATTATATTACTTAAAAATTCATATGTACCATATTTTATAGTCGATTTATAGTCTAATTCATCATTGTAAATAATTATTGTAGTTTTGTAATATTTATGATTCAAAAATTTATATCTTTTTTGATTTAATTTGAATGTACGTTTACTGTGTTATTTTTTATATGCAACATAAATCATATTTTTAGAGTTCTCATCTTTTTAACATAATTTCAATTATTTTTCATATGTGTTTAAATATTTATATTTTTAGACCAATCATCTATTTAAATTGTTGAAAGTCTAAATAGTTGTAAATTTTATATACCTAAAAGTTATGTGAAGCAAATATTAGTTATGTTTGATTTGATAGCAAAAATTTACATATTTTTTAAAATCAAATCTTACTTTTTATTTCAATAATTTAATATCTACATAGAGACGCATGTAAATAAATCTATTTTTAGGACTCGGTTACATTATGTGTAATCTAAAATTTTATTTTTTATATCAATTATTTAAAATGTCAAAGAGACTTGTAGAGTATGCTTAATCAATTGATTTTTTTTTTAAATTTTAACCATCCAAAATTCTAAAAATAATATAAACCAACATTTCATATACTCCAGAATAAAAATAAAAGAGGATGAGACAAGAAGAAATGATGTGGTTTATCTTATATGATATTTAAAATAAAATCCAAAATTAGCTGTAGCACAGTTGGTTATGGCATGAGTTTGATAGGAGAATGCTAGTGTAACACCCCAGTCCCACATCGAGGAGATTTGGGACTTCTGTTCAGTTTATAAGGCAAAGTACTACTACTAATTGCACCAACAAATCATGATCTTTTGGGGGCCTGTGGTGGGCTTGTCGTTACCCAAGTTGGTGGCATTTGGGCCAGTATGCTTTGGCTTATTTCGGATTCGAATTGGGACTGGACCCGATTTTCGAAAATAGGCTCGGGATTTGACCCGGGTTGTCACATATGGTATCAGAGACGACTCTCGAAAGCTTGACTCGTCAAGTTGCCGGAGGTGGGGACACGAAGGTTGGTGGTATTATCCCACAATGGACAGAGGTCCGGAGGTGGGGACACGAAGACAGCCGGTATTATCCCACAATGGCTAGAGAGGAACGATCCGGACCTATGGGATATCCGTTCAGGCCTGACGAGGACGTCAGGAGTTTAAGTGGGGGAGTTTGTAACACCCCAGTCCCACATCGAGGAGATTTGGGACTTCTGTTCAGTTTATAAGGCAAAGTACTACTACTAATTGCACTAACAAATCATGATCTTTTGGGGGCCTGTGGTGGGCTTGTCGTTACCCAAGTTGGTGGCATTTGGGCCAGTATGCTTTGGCTTATTTCAGATTCGAATTGGGACTGGACCCGATTTTCGAAAATAGGCTCGGGATTTGACCCGGGTTGTCACAGCTAGTGTTTCAATTCTCAACACTAACAAAACTTCACTATTTTTTACATAATTATTAAAAGATGACATTTTTGTAATTTCTGAAAATATAATAAAAAAATTGTAACTTCACAACAATTAAATTGGAAATCCTTACCATTATGTTGAAGTTTAATATATATATATATATATATATATATATATATATATATATATATATAGGGGTTGATTCAAATGAGAACCACTATCTAAAAGAGAATCGGAGAACCATTGGATCCTACTGTAGAACCTATTTTGTTTCGTAATAAAAATATAGTGTCATGCTATTGAATTTCAAAATTATGCACATGAAACTAAAATTTCTACGATTGAACTTGTTTCTTTTTCAAAGTTTTGCACATGACATTAAAAGTTCTACAACGGAACTTGTTTTTTCTACAGAGTTCTACGACTGAACTTAATTTTTTCAACAAATATTCTGTTGCTGAACTTAAAGTTCCGCTACTGAACTTATTAGAGTTCTCAGGTTCACAGCAACTTTCCTCTTACTTGCTCGATTATCCAAATAATCACAGGAATTTTTATCTTCATTCTCACGCATACATCTTTTCCTCTTTGAATGATCAACACTAGCATCTATAGTAGTTACTTGAACCTCCTCAAAATCATCATCTTCTTGCTGCAAACTTGGATCATTTTTCCGTTTACTATGTCTCTCGGCTTTTGTTACCGACTCACTGGAAATCGTACTATTCCTTCCAACTTTATCATTACCTCTGATATTATCTTTTTGTCGTGCTGAAATATAAATCACAATAACGGATTCAAGAATTTCATAACATTAACAAGGAATTTAAACCAACATTAAAAACATAATAATTTGTTCATGTGCAGAACACTTACTCACTTTTTATTTGAAACACAAAACATAACAAGTCTTATTACTCTTATTTGATTCAAGCACATGTTATTAGTTTATTTGCAACATTTCTTTCATAGTACCTTTAATTGCATAATTAGGTCATATACAGAATGTTTTCCCCATTTTAAGTTCATGTACAGAATTTTTCCCCCTTTTAAGTTCCACTGCAGAACTAATTATTATTAGTTAAATCTAACATACAAAATATACAACCAAACATTATAAGTACCATATGCGAACATTTTTTCCTAATCATACCATTGTCTACATCACAATTCTATACCCAAATCAAAATTCACTTGCTACACATTGTCACTATGTCTACATTACAATTATATACCCAAAACAAAATTATAATGCCCTAATTACATTCTTCACGATTTATTCAATTTAAATGTTTCAATAACAACAACCTATTTTAAAATTAGTGTTAACTAATACAACCATTAATCTGTAATCAAAATGAAAGATTTAATACTCAACAAAAGTTTTACTTACCCATTTGCATGCAACCAACAATGAGGATAGTATCACTCTTAAGTTGTTAATCCGCAACGTGCTGCAGTAGAACAATAGCAAACATTAACAGTAGCTTTAATTCTTTATGGGTAAACAAATTAATTGCAGATACTATGATTTTTACCAAACCCAACAGATCTACAATACCAGTAGCTTTCATATAAACGCGAGTATAAACACAAACCTTCTTGAACGCAAAAATGGGTTTAATTGTACCACTCCTGAACATATATGATGTTGGATTGATATTCTTTTAAGACACAATCGTTGATTGAAGCTTTTTCTCTGTCAATCAAATTTCAATTAACCCGCTGATTTTATTCTAAATATTTTTGGACTATTTTGCCCTTGACTAAATACGTTTCTTTTTATTTACTTATTTAATATAAACTAGTGGTTCTCAGGTTCTCCATGGAGCGTAACCATATATATATAATACCATTAAAAGAGGATTTTTTTTATTAATAAATATTATAGATTAATAAAGATTGTAGATCTATCTCCTCCACCTTTCCTAGGAAAATTAAATGAGCAAAAGAAGTAAATAAAAATTAAGCATCGACATTTCGATTGATATATTGAGTCCCCTTCAGAGAACTTGTTATATAGAGAATTGGAGAGAACCATCAATTTTCTGATTCTACAAGAGAATCAAAGTTTTTGTTAATTTTATTTTTTAAAAAAAACTACACGTTACCATATCATCACTGCCACGTCATCATTAAGCAAGGATGACGTGGAGCTGCCATGCCAATGACATGGCACTACCACACCAGAATCCACGCCATTATTGACGACATGGCACTGCCACGTGCCGATGCCACGTCAGCATTGATGAAGTGGCACTGCCACGTCAGCAATGACGTCATCGTTAGTGAAACTTGGCAGCGACACGTGGTAGTGTCACGTCATTAGTGATGACGTCACTGTTGACATGATAGTGCCATGTCAGCAATGGTACCATGTTATCGTTTGGTTCTACCACGGAATCAGAAATTGGTGTTTTTCTATTATAGAACAAAAAAAATTGGTCTTTTTTTTATAGAACCAAAAATTAAAATATTGATTCTACTATAAAATCAGAAAATTAATGGTTCTATCCAATTTTCTATATAAGATGATTCTCTCTGGAACAATGATCTTCGTATCGATACATAAAACCATAAAAGCAACCAAGTGGGGAAGAAGATGAGGGCTCTATACTGTTTTCACTTGTCAGATACACCCTATGCAAACGTAATAGGTAACTACGAAACTAAACTG
Organism: Kitagawia praeruptora; assembly: GCA_037693485.1. Taxonomy (NCBI): domain Eukaryota; kingdom Viridiplantae; phylum Streptophyta; class Magnoliopsida; order Apiales; family Apiaceae; genus Kitagawia; species Kitagawia praeruptora. The sequence continues at coordinate 21,870,559 of CM075350.1, read as the reverse complement.
TTCTTTAGCAAAAATTAGAGGTATCCGCGTATGATAATGATACTATAATTTAGGTACCAAAAATATTTATTTCAGATTATTTGACAAATTTTTAAAGTTCAAAAAATATAAACTAAATGTTAAACTATTTAATGTTTTTCTATCTTTTTCATTTTGACTATGTAGGTTTATATGCCTTACAATTTAGTATCGGTTATAAGATAATTCTAGGGGTCATATTTTGTTTATTTTATTTGAACAATTTTTAAAATTTTATATGATATATCTATACTATTATATAAAAGCCAAAACATTAAAAGTTTGGTCGGTCGGTTGGTACGGTACCTGTTGATTTTACTTATTTACCCTTGCTTAATTATAGATAAAATCCATATTTGAAAAGGAAATAGCCTGAAAAAAAAGTAAAAAAACCAAGTTTTGGAAAGAATAGATTTTAGTTAGAAAAGATAATAGTCGAAAAAAAAGTAAAAAAAGATAAGTTTGATAATGAGATATTTTACTTTAAAATTATAGAAAAGATATTACCTTTTAGCTGAAAAAGGTAATCAGTTAGTTATTAATAATTATAATATTATTAGTTTATTTCATTAAATAGAACGACCCATGTTATTTTTGGAAAGAAGAGATTTTAGTTGAAAAATGTACAAAAGGTAATAACTGAAAAAGGTAATTGGTTACTTATTAAGAAATATAAAATAAGTAAAGAATAACTAAGTAAGGGTAGCTCAAAAAGAAGTAAAAAAAACAAGTTTGAAAATGAGATAATTTTAGTTATAAGATATAGAAAAGATATTACCTTTTAGTGAGAAAAAAGCAATCAGTTAGTTATTAGTAATTATAATATTATTAATTTATTTCATTAAATCAGACGACCCATGATATTTTATCTAACTAAAATTTCACCTTTTTTAAAAATACTACGAGCAATTTTTTTTAATATAATTACTATTAATTGATCGATCAATTACCTTTTTCAACCAAAATATGTTACCTTTTTTCTTTTTTCTAACTAAAATCTCTCTTTTCAGCTAAAACGTATCATCTTTTCTATATTTTCTAAATAAAATCCCTCTTTTTCTATAAATATAACAGGCAACATTAATTTCTCCTTTTCTAAAAAAACTATGAACAATTTCTTTTAGTAAAATAACGTAATTAAATTATAATTACTATAAACTAATCAATTACCTTTTTCACCTAAAACATGCACATGATATTTTATCTGACTAAAATTTTGTTTAATATAATTACTATTAATTAAATGTTCAGTTACCCTTTTCAACCAAAATATGTTACCTTTTCTTTTCTCTAACTAAAATATCTCTTTTTAGCTAAAACGTATCATATTTTCTAACTACAATCCCTCTTTTTCTAGAAATATCAGGGGTAACATTAATTTCTCCTTTTCTAAAAAAAACTATGAGCAATTTTATTTAGTAAAGTAACATAATTAAATTATAATTACTATAAACTAATAAATTACCTTTACACCTAAAACATGTCACCTTTTTAATTTTCACGTTACCTTTGCTATTTTCTGTAACTAAAATATCTCATTTTCCAATTATATCACGGGCGGTTCTATTTAATAAAATAAAATTATAAAATTATAATACTAATAATTAATCGATTACTTTTTTCAGCTAAAACGTATAATCTTTTCTATCTTTTTAATCCCTCTTTTTCTAGACATATCACGCGCAACATTAATTTCTCCTTTTCTAAAAACACTATGAGCAATTTTATTTTGTAAAATAACATAATTAAATTATAATTACTATAAATTAATTAATTACATTTTCACCTAAAACATGTCACCTTTTAAATTTTCACATTACCTTTTCTATTTTCTCTAACTAAAATCTTTCATTTTCCAATTATATTACGCGCGGGTCTATTTAATAAAATAAAATAATAGTATTATAATACTAATAATTAATCGATTACCTTTTTCTACTAAATATCATGGATAACATTGATATAATTATTATGAAATCATATCATTGAAAAATTTAAATCATTCATGTTTTTTAAAAAAATAATTCAAATTAATGAAAAATATTCATATAATATTAAAAAAATTCCGTGCATCGCACGGGTTTTAAGCTATCAATATATATATATATATATCTATACTATTATATAAAGGCCGAAACATTAAAAGTTTGGTTAGTCGGTCGGTACGGTACCTGTTGATTTTACTTATTTACCCTTACTTAATTAAAGATCTACTAACTAATCAATTTCCTTCTTGAGTTTAAACATATAATCTTTTCTATTTTTCTAGAACTAACTAATTTCATAAAATACAATATCCTTTTATATTTTATTTAACTAAAATTTCTCATTTATTAATCAATTTCCTTTTTCAGTTTAGACATATTACCTTTTCTACTAATTAATAAATTTCCTTCTTGAGGTTAAACAAATTATCTTTTCTCTTTTTCAAAAACTAAATAGTTTCCTTTTTCTGATAAAATATTATATCCCTTTATATTTTATCTAACTAAAATTTCTATTTTATTAATTAATTTCCTTTTTCAAGTTAGACATATTATCTTTTCTATTTTTCAATAACTAAGCAATTTCCTTTTTCAAGTAAAATAGAATAATCTTTCACATTCTATACTATTATATAAAAGCTGAAACATTAAAGTTTGGTTAGTCGGTCGGTTGGTCGGTACGGTACCTGTTGATTTTACTTATTTACCCTTACTTAATTAAAGATCTACTAACTAATCAATTTCCTTCTTGAGTTTAAACATATTATCTTTTCTATTTTTCAAGAACTAACTAATTTCATAAAATACAATATCCTTTTATATTTTATTTAACTAAAATTTCTCATTTATTAATCAATTTCCTTTTTCAGTTTAGACATATTACCTTTTCTACTAATTAATAAATTTCCTTCTTGAGGTTAAACAAATTATCTTTTCTCTTTTTCAAAAACTAAATAGTTTCCTTTTTCTGATAAAATATTATATCCCTTTATATTTTATCTAACTAAAATTTCTATTTTATTAATTAATTTCCTTTTTCAAGTTAGACATATTATCTTTTCTATTTTTCAATAACTAAGCAATTTTCTTTTTCAAGTAAAATAGAATAATCTTTCACATTTTATTTAACTAAAATATCTCTTTTTAAAAAAATAGTACGAGCAGTTTTGTTTAATAAAATAAAATAATTATATTATAATTATTATTAGCTAATCAATTACCTTTTCACCCAAAACACGTTACCTTTTCTTTTTTCTCTAATTAACATCTCTCTTTTTCCAATTATATCATGAACCACCTTTTTCAACCAAAACACGGTACCTTTTTTCTTTTCTCTTATTCAAATCTCTTTTTTTCCAATTATATCACATATGTTTCAATTTAATAAAATAAAATAATAATATTATAATACTAATAATTAACCGATTATACCTGGTTGGTCGGTACCTATTGAATTTACCTAATTATCCTTGCACCCAATTAATATTAATATTAATATTATTAATCTATTATCAATTTCAATTTTTACTCAAATCAACTAAACAAAACCTTTTCTATTTCATCTAAAATACAATATCTTTTATATTTCATATAACTAAAATTTTTCCTTTATGAATCAGTTTCTTTCTTGAGGTTAAACATATTACATTTTCTATTTTTCAATTACATATTTACTAACTAATCAATTTCCTTTTTCAAATTAAACATATTATTTTTTCTACTTTTTCAAGAACTAAATAATTTCCTTTTTCAGGTAAAATAGAATATCTTTTATATTTTATCTAACTAAAATTTCTCCTTTATGAATCAATTTCCTTTATTAGGTTAAACATATTACCCTTCTCAATTTACAATAATTAAATACTTTCCTTTTTCAAGTAAATTAGAATATCTTTTACATTTTATGCAACTAAAATGTCTCATTTTTACAAACACTACAAACAATTATATTTAATAAAATAACATAATTATATTATAATAACTATTAACTAATCAATTAGCTTTTTCAATCAAAACACGTTAACTTTTCCTTTTTCTCTAACTAAAATCTTTCTTTTTCCAATTATATCTTGGACATTTACCTTTTTCTTTTTAAGCCAAAATACGTTACCTAAACCTCATTTTTTCCAAGTATATCACGGACATTTCTATTCAATAAAAATAAATAATAATATTATAATACTAATAATTAACCGATTAACTTTTCAACTAAAATTTATCATCTTTTTTAGTTTTTTCTAATTAAATTCACTTTTTTGTAGAAATATTACGGGTACCATTAATTTCTCATTTTATAAAAACTTTGAGCAATTTATTTAGTAAAATGACATAATTAAATTATAATTACTATAAACTAATCAATTTCCTTTTTCACCTATAACATATTACTTTTTTATTTTCTCTAACTACATCCTCTATTTTTCTAATCATATTACGGGCATTCTATTTAATAAAGTGAAGTAATAATTTTATAATCTATACTATTATATAAAATAAAAGCCGAAACATTAAAAGTTTGGTTAGTCGGTCGATTGGTCGGTACGGTACCTGTTGATTTTACTTATTTACCCTTACTTAATTAAAGATCTACTAACTAATCAATTTCCTTCTTGAGTTTAAACATATTATCTTTTCTATTTTTCAAGAACTAACTCATTTCATAAAATACAATATCCTTTTATATTTTATTTAACTAAAATTTCTTCTTTATTAATCAATTTCCTTTTTCAGTTTAGACATATTACCTTTTCTACTAATTAATAAATTTTCTTCTTGAGGTTAAACAAATTATCTTTTCTCTTTTCCAAAAACTAAATAATTTCCTTTTTTCTGATAATATTCCTTTATATTTTATCTAACTAAAATTTCTATTTTATTAATCAATTTCCTTTTTCAAGTTAGACATATTATCTTTTCTATTTTTCAATAACTAAGCAATTTCCTTTTTCAAGTAAAATAGAATAATCTTTCACATTTTATTTAACTAAAATATCTCTTTTTTTAAAAACAGTACGAGCAGTTTTGTTTAATAAAATAACATAATTATATTATAATTATTATTAACTAATCAATTACATTTTTCACCCAAAACACGTTACCTTTTCTTTTTTCTCTAATTAACATCTCTCTTTTTCCCATTATATCATGAACGGTTACATTTTTCAACCAAAACACGGTACCTTTTTTCTTTTCTCTTATTAAAATCTCTCTTTTTCCAATTATATCACAGATGTTTCTATTTAATAAAATAAAATAATAATATTATAATACTAATAATTAACCGATTACCTTTTCAGCTAAAACGTATCATCTTTTCTATTTTTTTTGATTAAACTCCCTTTTTTTCTAGAAATATCACGGGCAACATTAATTTCTCATTTTCTAAAAACTATGAGCAATTTTATTTAGTAAAATGACATAATTAATTTATAATTATATAAGCTAATCAATTACCTTTTTCACATAAATCATGTCATTTTTTTTATTTTCACGTTACCTTTCTATTTTCTCTAACTAAAATCTCTCTTTTTCCGATTCTATCAAGGGAGGTTTTATTTATAATAATAAATTAATAATATTTTTATATTAATAATTAACAGATTACCTTTTTCAACTAAAACGTATCATCTTCTCTATATTTTTTTTTAAATAAAATCTTTCTTTTAATAGAAATGTCACGGACAATATTAATTTCTCATTTTTCTAAAAATATTTCGTGCAATTGTATTTAGTAAATAAGGTAATTAAATTATAATTGCTATAAACTAATCAATTATATTTTTCAACTATAACATATTTCCTTTTTAATTTTCTCTAACTAAATCCTATCTTTTTCTAATCATATCACATGCATTCTATTTAATAATAATAATATTATAATTACCAATAATTAATCGATTACCTTTTTCAACTAAAACCTATTATCTTTTCTATATTTTCTAACTAAAATCCTTCCATTTCTATAAATATCACGGATAAAATTTGTATAATTATTATCAAATCATCTCATATAATAATGTAAGCTTCCAAAATTCATCTTTTAAAAAAATAATTTAAATAAATGAAAAAAATTATATAATATTAAAATAAAAAAATCCGTGCATCGCACGGGCTTTAAGCTAGTACTATTATATAAAAGCCGAAATATTAAAAGTTTGGTTAGTCGGTCGGTCGGTCAGTACGATACCTATTGATTTTACTTATTTACCCTTACTCAATTACAGATCTAATAACTAATCAATTTCTTTTTTCAGGTTACACATATTATCATTTTCTATTTTTCAAAAACTAATTAATTTTATTTTTCAGGTAAAATATAATATCTTTTATATTTTATCTAACTAAAATTTCTCTTTTATTAATCAATTTCCTTTTTCAGGTTAAACATATTATTTTTTCTATTTTTCAATAACTAAATATTTTCCTTTTTCAGGTAAAATAGAATATCTTTTACATTTTATCTAACTAAAATTTCTCCTTTTTAAAAACACTACGAGCAATTTTATTTAATAAAATAACATAATTATATTATTTTTACTATGAACTAATCAATTACCTTTTTCAATAAAAACATGTTACCTTTTCTTTTTTCTCTAACTAAAATATCTCTTTTTCCAATTATATCATGGACGGTTAACTTTTTTAGCCAAAACACATTATCTTTTTTCTTTTCTCTTACTAAACCTCCCTTTTTCCAATTATATCACAGACATTTCTATTTAATAAAAATAAAATAATAATATTATAATACTAATAATTAATCGATTACCTTTTCAACTAAAATATATCATCTTTTCTATTTTTTCTAATTAAATCCCACTTTTTCTAAATATAACGGCAACTTTAATTTCTCATTTTTCTAAAAGTATGAACAATTTTATATAGTAAAGTAACATAATTAAATTATAATCACTATAAATTAACTTTTCCACATAAATCATGTCATCTTCACGTTACCTTTCTATTTTCACTAACTAAAATCTCTATTTTTCCAATTATATCACGGGCGGTTCTATTTAATAAAATAAACTAATAATATTATAATATTATTAATTAATCGATGATCTTTTTTAGCTAAAATGTAGCATATTTTCTATATTTTCTAACTAAAATCCCTATTTTAATAGAAATATTAGAAATATTACGGACAATATTAATTTCTCATTTTCTAAAAATATTACGAGCAATTGTATTTAGTAAAATAACGTAATTAAATTATAATTACTATAAACTAATCAATTACCTTTTTAATTTTCTCTAACTAAATTTTTTATTTTTCTAATCATATCACGGGTATTATATTCAATAAATTTTATAATTTTAATAATTAGTCGATTACTCTTTTTAATTAAAACCTATCATCTTTTCTCCCTCCTTTTCTAGAAATATCACGGATAACATTTATATAATTATTTTCAAATCATCTCATATAAAAATGTAAGCCTCCAAAATTCATGTTTTAAAAAAATTAATTAAGATTAATGAATTTTTTTATATAATATTAAAAAAATCCGTGCATCGCACGGGTTTTAGGCTAGTATATATATAAAGGAGGATACGCGGGAACTTATGTGGCGCTCTAAGATCGTCTCAATCTATTTTTCTTATTTTTTAGAATTTTAGAATTTTAAACACTTATAAATATAAAAATATCATTTAACATATTTGAAGTTGAATAGGTGTTCGAATTTATAGAGGATAAGAGTTCGAGTTCGAATTTATAGGAAGACATATGATTAGTTCGAATTTATAGAGGAAAATAGTTCGAGTTCGAATTTATAGGAAGACATATGATTAGAAGTTCTACTGGAAGTAGAATAAGTATTTATAAAGTATATGATTAAAAGTTCTATTGAAAGTAGAATATGAGTTCGAATTTATAGAGAATAAGAGTTCAAATTTATAAAAAAAACACATAAATAAAAGTTTCTATTGGAAGTAGAATAAGTATTAATAAAGTTTAAGATTAAAAGTTCTATTGGAAGTAGAATATGAGTTCGAAATTATAGAGAATAAGAGTTCGAATTTATAGAAAAACATATAAATAAAAGTTCTATTAGAAGTATAATAGGTGTTTGAATATATAGAGCATCCATATAACTAAATATTTTATAAAAATTACGATCTTCTTAAATTATATTTTTTTTAAATAATTTAATTATACTTCTATTAGGAAAATTTATTCATAAATTCAATACTATTATCATAAAAAAAGTCATCATATTTAAAAAAAAGAATTGATTTGTTAACATTATAAAAGAACATTTTCATGAAAGAATCCTAAATAAAAATTGGAGTATCTATAATATAAAGAGAAAATAAGATGTGTTTTCATTTTCTAAAACTACATAAATTTTAGAAAGTCTAGATAAAGTATAAATTGGAATTCACTCTATTTCTTAGGTTTTAATTTTAAGGAAAATAGTTGTTGTGTAAGATAAGTATCATTAATAATATGTAATGAATTTGGAATTTTGACCTAAACGAGAGTGGCTCGAAACGTATTTAACGGGAAGATGGCTCACTATAAAATATTGTATTAGCTACTAAAATATGATTTTGATGTTATAAAATTTATTTTATTTTATGATTTGATTTTTGTGGATAAACATTATCATACAAGTGATATATGTAAAAGTTAGGCTTTTGGTCTTAATGAGGGAGCGGATAAATAGTAATAACCGTGTTTAACGAGAAAACGATTCGTTAGAGAAGAGCATATAAAGATGTTTGATTATATATAGGCAAGTGCTCAAATGAGACCCCCCCTTATTTTGAGAACTGAGAGCTTTCCATTTTGTACTATATTACTTAATCTGGACCACACAAATCTAATATAATTATATTAATACCAACCCTGTTAATTTCCCACGACCCCCCCACCGCCACCCCCACCGCCACCCCCCACCCCCACCTCCACCGCCACCCCCACCGCCACCGCCACCGGAACCGGTCATCTTCTCAGGCGAACAGCACCACCTCCTCTTCTTTTTCGACGTCTGGCCCCGCAGGGGCACCGTCTTCATTTCCCATATCTCTCTCTATGTCTGTCCTCATCTCCCTCTCTCTCCATCTCCGACCAATTCTCTCTACCTCTCTCTCTCTTCTCTCTCTCCCTCTCTCTCCTTGTAATATTAAACTCTATTATTTTAAAAGCTCGATATTGAAACACCCTTCCTCTATGGCTTAAATGTTTTGACTAGGCTGTATAGGCTAGGGAAATGGTGACGATGACTCAGATCTGGTGAATTTGATACTATTACGAACTTAAATCTGATTTTTTTTAATGATTTTGTGCCTAGAATTTTTGGTGATTTGTGTGTAAAATTAGTGATTTGCCTTTAAATTCTGGATCAAAATTTTAGTTTGGTCATTCTGTAGCTATTGGTGGTGACTGTGATATGAAATATTGGTGATTTGTATTGATTTTTTTGGTGATTTGCTTTGAATTTTCGGTAATTTGGTGGTGATGGCGACCAGAGATTGTGATGCTGTGATTTGTCTTGTCTCATAATTGTTTTTTTTGATGATTTATGCTCGAATTTTTGATGATTTGTATTTAATTTTTTGGTGATTTGCTTTGATTTTTCGGTGATTTGCTTTGAATTTTTTTGTAATTTTGACCGAAAATTGGTGATTCTGGGGGGTGATAGGAGTGGTGGTGATTTGGAGATATGTGGTTTGTGGTGTGATGGTGGGGAAGTCATGGTGGTTATGGAATGATGATAATTTTAAAAATCCCAGAAAAGAAGGGCGGAATGGAGGGCATCTGCTGTTTGAAGGATCCAAAAGAGATTTTGATGGTGATGATGTTGCGGAAATATAAAGCGACGATGAGAGTGAGGTGATACAGAAGCTCTGTTGGTGAAGCTTCAACAGATAAACAAGGAAAGAGTCGAGGAGAGATTAAAAGAAAAGGCAGAGAAGAAGGAAGAGAGGAAGGCGCGCGTCTTTTTTAATTGGGCTTTTTTTAGGTGGCCCAATATGTAGTTCTCACTATAACATGGGTCTCACTAGAGTAGCCCTATATATATATATATATATATATATATATATATATATATATATATATATATATATATATATAAAATTAGAGAAGACCGTATCCTCCTTTATATATATTGATACATAAAATAAAATGTTTTATTAGAAGTAGAATACGAGGACGGTGGAGACGTCTTACACGATTTTTAAAACTATATATCTTTTTTCCTAGAAATCCTTTATTTAATTTTATTTTTTTTTTATACAAGTTAATTATACTTGCATTAGAAAAATATATCCATAAATTTAATATCATTTCCGTAACGAAAAGTCTTCGAATTTAATTTTTTTTATATGTTAACATAACAAAAAGACAATCACATGCGGAAGTTGTAAATAAGTACATGAATATATATAATATACAGAAAATATAAGATGTATTTTCATTTTTAAAACTCTATAAATATTAGAAAGTTTAAAGGATATAAAAATTGGAATTTACTTTCTTTATATAATTAGTTATTTTGGTTTCAAATAAGAGCGACTCGAAACGTATTTAACGGGAAGACGACTCACTAGAAAAGATTTACTAGCTATTAGAATTTGATATTGATGTCATATTTTTTTTATTTTTATTGTTCGATTTTATAGATAAAAAAATATTATATAAGTCTTTATAATATATGTTAAAGTTGAGATTTCGATTTTAACGTGAAAGCGGCCCAATCAAAAGAATAGTGCTTAACAAGAAATCGATTCATTAGAAATTGATATTTAATTATTAAAATTTAATATTATTATTATAATATAACGTAAATGTATTAATTTTTTTAAAAAAATATTATAACGCCGCCGCGAAGCGCGGCTTTATCAACGAGTTATATTATAAATGATGTGTAGCACTGAGAATCTAAGATTTTAAATCATCAATTTTTGTTTATATTATTTTTGATACGTAAAATTCTAATTACTATTTAAAATAAGATTTATAGAAGACCGAATCCTCATCTAATTGGTTTTCCAGTGCTCCAATCCGAATCCTCATCTAATTGGTTTTCCAGTGCTCCAATCTTATATGTAGTCGTGCATAATTAAGCCTCGTTTGTACAAATTGCTTTTTTAAAACAGCAATGCAGCAAAAGATGAAAAAGCTCCGGAGGCACATCCCTGAAGAAATCATTACTCTAGTACTTGAAAGACTTCCAGTAAAGTCTCTGCTTAGGTTCAAGTGTGTTAATAAATCTTGGTATCATCTTATACGGAGTCCTTCCTTTGTTACTGCTCACTCAAATTGTCAAAAAAAATATCTTCTTGTTGGATCAATTGACGTTGATTACTACGAAAATTCAACTTGTATTCATTCTTCCTCTTTGTCATTGCGTTTTGATGAGGTGCAGTGTAAAGAATACTATAGAATACATCAAGAGTTTGAAGAATACTATAAAATGCGTCCGGATGATGCAAAGTGGTGCTCACGTATACACTGGTATGCTGCTGCATCACATGGGTTGATATGTTATACCAACGAAGATTTGCAGTGGGAGCGCGACATATTCTTATGGAATCCGGCTATTAGAAAACTAAAAATTCTTCCCAGTCCTCCCCGGCATCCTGGTGGTGTTATATGGATAATTCTAGCTTTTGGATATTGTCAAAAGGCTAATGATTTCAAAGTGGTAAAGATATTAGAATCTTGTGAAGACAACTATACCAACCAGAAAATTGAGGCTGAGGTGTATAGTTTGAACACCAATTCTTGGAAAACGATTAGTGAAGATAATCTTATCGGCACTAGTATTGTGCTGTCTAAAGATGATTGGGTGTTTTTAAATGGTAAGGCATATTTTAGGGGTTTAAACTTGAATAATAATGAAGATGAACCATGTAAATCAATAATTGTGTGTTATGACACAGATGAAGATATAATGAGAGAGATTCCATCACCAGAAACCAAGAAAAATAATTTCTTAAGTCGTCCCATTCGAGTACTTAATGGTTCACTTGTTTATTTTACTGGGAAGCGAGATGAAAATAGTTTTGACATGTGGGTACTAAAACAAGGCGGCAACACAAACAAGTTTTGCTGGGAGAAGAAGATAAATGTTGATTTGGGTGGAATTAATAAAGATTGGGAGGTCTTTGGTATAAGGAGCAATGGAGAAATAGTACTACATGAATCGTCTGAAAATGGATTAATTTCATATGATGTCGAGAAGGATGAGGAAAAGGATTTTGCAGACTCATGGGATAAGTGGTTTGAACCTGGTAGACGGCTATCTTTGCGTGTAGATTCTTTTTCAGAGAGTCTGGTTCTTATTGACACTTAAATAATGTATACATGGAGTGATTCATTTGTGCAATTTATGTTTTTAAGTTTAATGTTTTAATATATATCCCAGGAGCAAACTACCACCTGCATAAGCAAATCAAATAATGGGCATATTTCATTACAACATACTTGAATAATAGATTTGATACATCAAACCAAGCTTTCCTAAATTTAATAAAAGTGTAGTTACATTGAACCAAGCTTTCCTAAATTTAATAAAAGTGTAGTTACATTGAACCAAGTTTTCCTAAATTTAATACCCATTCAATCGTTTTTTCTACAGGCATTGTGAGAGTACCCTGGGTTTCAAAATGTAAGGAATTTCATCTCCTGATCCCACATTTATTTTTACAACCCACATGTTTGTAACAATAAACACCTAATGCACATATTAGTAAGAAAAAAAACAATAATAACAATTGCAACAAGGGCCTTTGTGGTTTGTAGATGCAATACGCCAATACCTGATCACGAACTGCTCAGGTTGTAGATCTGTCAAGGAAATAGACTGAACACTAAGTGAAGCAGAATTCGCTGGTCTAAAGTCCGAGGATTACCACCCTGCCAAAAAGAATGCATTACTAACAGTTATCTGATTATATTTTTTGGTAAAGGTCAATCACAAAAATTTGAATTATTATATGTACACACATCCTTTCTTTGCTGGGGTGTGAACCTATCAGATATCTATTATAATGAGTCCAGTCCTAAACTAGTCTATGCTGCTTACCTTTTCAAGAAACTCCAACTGTCTTCGTGCTTCCTCGTAACAAACATTATGCTGCCTAAAAAGAACAATAGCTTGGATATCATCTTGTGAAGTAAGAGCTTCCATATATAATTTAATAAACTGGCATATATCAGTTCATAACAAGAAAAAGGTCACAATACCTAAGTTCTACTTTTGTCTCCTTGATGACTGTTTGCTCTGGAGAAAGGTCAGTACTAATACCACCTTTTGTGGTTAACAACTCCCATACGATTGCAGCATTGACTTCCGAATACATCAAACTACTCCTTCCCATTTCTAATATATGTCAATTCACTTTTCACCCCACATTTCATAGCTAATAGTGTCTAATCCTGTTAGTGCATTCCTATCACAACTCCTACAGGTATTGCAGTCCCATATTTTCAAGATTTATATGATTCTTTACAATCATATAAATCTAAAATCTTTTTTATTTTATTTTATCGTATATTGATCTAATTAGATGTTTTAAATCAATCATTATATATTGTATTGATCAATTTATTATATTACGTAAAAATTCATATGTACCATATTTTATAGTCGATTTATAGTCTAATTCATCATTGTAAATAATTATTGTAGTTTTGTAATATTTTTGATTCAAAAATTTATATCTTTTTTGATTTAATTTGAATGTTTACTGTGTTATTTTTATATGCAACATAAATCATATTTTTAGAGTTCTCATATTTTTAACATAATTTTAATTATTTTTCATATGTGTTTAAATATTTATATTTTTAGACCAATCATCATCTATTTAAATTGTTGAAAGTCTAAATAGTTGAAAATTTTATATACCTAAAAGTTATGTGAAGCAAATATTAGTTATGTTTGATTTGATAGCAAAAATTTACATATTTTTTAAAATCAAATCTTACTTTTTATTTCAATAATTTAATATCTACATAGAGACGCATGTAAATAAATCTATTTTTGGGACTCGATTACATTATGTATAATCTAAATTTTTTATTTTTTATATCAATTATTTAAAATGTCAAAGAGACTTGTAGAGTATGCTTAATCGATTAATTTTTTTTTTTTTGGTAATTTTAACCATCCAAGATTCTAAAAATAATATAAACCAACATTTCATATACTCTAGAATAAAAATAAAAGAGGATGAGACAAGAAGAAATGATGTGGTTTATCTTATATGATATTTAAAATAAAATCCAAAATTAGCTGTAGCACAGTTGGTTATGGCATGAGTTTGATAGGAGAATGCTAGTGTTTCAATTCTCAACACTAACAAAACTTCACTATTTTTTACATAATTATTAAAAGATGATATTTTTATAATTTCTGAAAATATAATGAAAAAATCGTAACTCCACAACAATTAAATTGGCAATCCTTACCATTATATTGAAGTTTAATATATATATATATATATATATATATATATATATATATATATATATATATATATATATATATATATATATATTAGCTTATAACCCGTGCGATGCACGGATTTTTTTTGATATGTAACAAATTTTATTTTATGTTACAATTATATTTTTATATAATCATTATTTACAATATTTTATTTTAATTTTAATTTTAATAATTTAATATAAATTTAATTAATGATGTGCATGATTTAAAACTTATATTATAAAATTTTAAAATATATGTGTCGTTGATAGAATTCGATTCTTGAAATTTTATTAAATTAATTTAATTATATAATATATTTAATCATTACATCTAACCATTCTGATTTTTTACTAAAAATCTAATGGTTATTATTCGTAGTATACGGATTTTTATTATATTTTGTTAGTAATTAGAAGATATGATATGATATTTTTGGGTATATATTAATTATTTCTAGATATGATATGATTGTAAGATATGATATGATTGATAATTTTAGGTGTTCATGGAAGGTAATTTTTCAATTAAAAGTAAATGTGAAAATGGAAGTACACTAATTACCAATAATTATATTATTTTATTATTTATTTTAGGTGTTTTAATAGTATCGATATCATATATATTTTTCTTTATAATAAAGGAGAATTCGAATCTTGAAATTTTAGTAAATTAATTTAATTATATAATATATTTAATCATTACATCTAATGATTCTGATTGTTTACTAAAAATTTAACTGTCATTATTCGTAATATACAGATTTTTATTATATTTTGTTAGTAATTAGAAGATTTGATGTGATATTTTTTTGGTATATATTAATAATTGCTAGATATGATATGATTGGAAGATATGATAGATATTTTTAGGTGTTTATAGAAGGTAATATCTTTAATTAAAAAGTAGATGTGAAAAATGAAATCGACTAATTACCATTAATTATATTATGTTATTATTTATTTTAGGTGTTTTAATAGTATAGATATCGTATATTTTTTTTTATAATAAATGTTAAATAAGTAAATTCACGAAATCCTAAAAAGCATATACCAAAAAATAGGTACCAAAACTTTTAATGTTTCATCTTTTATAATATAGTATAGATTAATTTTAATTTAATATCATTTAATATACTCATGTTTACAGATTATAATAACGTTTTCTTATTATAAACAACGCATACAAAATTTTAATATATTTTATTAATAATTGAAAAATATGATGTGACATTTTCGGGTATATATTAATGATTGTAAAATTAGTTTTAAATTAAAAAGGTAACGTGTTTTAATTCGAAAGAAATATTAATGATTGGAAGATAAGATACGATTGATGTTTTTAGGTGTTTATTAAAGGTAATATCTTCAATATAAAGTAAATGTGAAAAAAAGGCAATCGACTACTTACCATTTATTATGGGTATATATTAATGATTGTAAAATTAGTTTTAAATTAAAAAGGTAACGTGTTTTAATTCGAAAGGAAATATTAAGGATCGGAAGATATGATATGATTGATGTTTTCAGGTGTTTATAAAAATGTAATATCCTCAATTAAAAGTAAATATGAAAAAAGTCAATCGACTACTTACCATTTATTATATTATGTTATTATTTATTTTAGTTTTTTTAATAGTATAGATATCATATATATTTTTTTAGAGTGAAGGGTAAATAAGTAAATTCAATAAAAAATAAATGTGAAAAAAGGCAATTGACTACTTACCATTTATTATGGGTATATATTAATGATTGTAAAATGAATTTTAAATTAAAAAGGCAATGTGTTGTAATTCGAAAGGCAATATTAATGATTGGAAGATATGATATGATTGATGTTTTTAGGTGTTTATAAAAAGGTAATATCTTTAATTAAAAGTAAATATGAAAAAAGTCAATCGACTACTTACCATTTATTATATTATGTTATTATTTATTTTAGGAGTTTTAATAGTATAGATATCATATATATTTTTTTTAGAGTGAAGGGTAAATAAGTAAATTCACGACGTACCAAAAAACAGGTACCAAAAATCAGGTACCAAAAAACAGGTACCAAAACTTTCAATGTTTCGGTATTTATATAATAGTATAGATATATATATGTTACCATTAAAAGAGGATTTTTTTATTAATAAATATTATAGATTAATAAAGATTGTAGATCTATCTCCTCCACCTTTCCTAAGAAAATTAAATGAGCAAAAGAACTAAATAAAAATTAAGCATCGACATTTCGATTGATATATCCCTTCAGAGAACTTGTTATATAGAGAATTGGAGAGAACCATCAATTTTCTGATTCTACAGGAGAATCAAAGTTTTTTGAATTTTATTTTTTTTTAAAAAAACTACACGTTACCATGTCATCACTGCCATGTCATCATTAAGCAATGATGGCGTGGAGCTGCCAGGCCAATGACATGGCACTACCACGCCAGAATCCACGCCATTATTGACGACATGGCACTGCCACGTGCTGACGCCACGTCAGCATTGATGAAGTGGCACTGCCACGTCAGTAATGACGTCATCGTTAGTGAAACTTGGCAGCGACACGTGGTAATGTCACGTCATTAGTGATGACGTCACTATTGACATGATAGTGCCATGTCAGCAATGGTACCATGTTATCGTTTGGTTCTACCACGGAATCAGAAATTGGTGTTTTTCTATTATAGAACAAGAAAAAAATTGATTTTTTTTTATAGAACCAAAAATTAAAATATTGATTCTACTATAAAATCAGAAAATTAATGGTTCTATCCAATTTTCTATATAAGATGATTCTCTCTGGAACAATGATCTTCGTTTCGATACATAAAACCATAAAAGCAACCAAGTGGGGAAGAAGATGAGGGCTCTATACTGTTGTCACTTGTTAGATACACCCTATGCAAACGTAATAAGAAATTAGAGGTATCCGCGTATGATAATGATACCATAATTTAGGTACCAAAAATATTTATTTCAGATTATTTGAAAAATTTTTAAGGTTCAAAAAATATAAACTAAATGTTAAACTATTCAATATTTTTCTATCTTTTTCTTTTTGACTATGTAGGTTTATATGCCTTACAATTTAGAATCGGTTATAAGATAATTCTAGGGGTGATATTTTGTTTATTTTATTTGAACAAATTTTAAAATTTTATTTGATATATCTATACTATTATATAAAAGCCGAAACATTAAAAGTTTGGTCGGTCGGTCGGTCGGTACGGTACCTGTTGATTTTACTTATTTACCCTTACTTAATTATAGATAAAATCCATATTTGAAAAGGAAATAGTTTGAAAAAAAGTAAAAAAACAAGTTTTGGAAAGAATAGAATTTAGTTAGAAAAGATAATATTCGAAAAAAAGTAAACAAAGATAAGTTTGATAATGAGATATTTTACTTTAAAATTATAGAAAAGATATTACCTTTTAGCTGAAAAAGGTAATCAGTTAGTTATTAATAATTATAATATTATTAGTTTATTTCATTAAATAGAACGACCCATGTTATTTTTGGAAAGAAGAGATTTTAGTTGAAAAATGTACAAAAGGTAATAACTGAAAAAGGTAATTGGTTACTTATTAAGAAATATAAAATAAGTAAAGAATAACTAAGTAAGGGTAGCTAAAAAAGAAGTAAAAAAAGCAAGTTTGAAAATGAGATATTTTAGTTATAAGATATAGAAAAGATATTACCTTTTAGCTGAAAAAAAGCAATCAGTTAGTTATTAGTAATTATAATATTATTAATTTATTTCATTAAATCAGACGACCCATGATATTTTATCTAACTAAAATTTCACCTTTTTTTAAAAATACTACGAGCAATTTTGTTTAATATAATTACCATTAATTGATCGATCAATTACTTTTTTCAACCAAAATATGTTACCTTTTTTCTTTTTTCTAACTAAAATCTCTATTTTCAGCTAAAACGTATCATCTTTTCTATATTTTCTAAATAAAATCCCTCTTTTTCTATAAATATAACAGGCAACATTAATTTCTCCTTTTCTAAAAAAACTACGAACAATTTTATTTAGTAAAATAACGTAATTAAATTATAATTACTATAAACTAATCAATTACCCTTTTCACCTAAAACATGCACATGATATTTTATCTAACTAAAATTTTTCCTTTTTTAAAAATACTACAAGCAATTTTGTTTAATATAATTACTATTAATTAAATGATCAGATACCCTTTTCAACCAAAATATGTTACCTTTTTTCTTTTCTCTAACTAAAATATCTCTTTCTAGCTAAAACGTATCATATTTTCTAACTAAAATCCCTCTTTTTCTAGAAATATCACGGGTAACATTAATTTCTCCTTTTCTAAAAAAACTATGAGCAATTCTATTTAGTAAAGTAACATAATTAAATTATAATTACTATAAACTAATCAATTACCCTTTGAACCTAAAACATGTCACCTTTTTAATTTTCACGTTACCTTGCTATTTTCTGTAACTAAAATATCTCCTTTTCCAATTATATCACGGGCGGTTCTATTTAATAAAATAAAATTATAAAATTATAATACTAATAACTAATCGATTACTTTTTTCAGCTAAAACGTATAATCTTTTCTATCTTTTTTAATCCGTCTTTTTTAAGACATATCACGCGCAACATTAATTTCTCCTTTTCTAAAAACACTATGAGCAATTTTATTTAGTAAAATAACATAATTAAATTATAATTACTATAAATTAATTAATTACCTTTTTCACCTAAAACATGTCACCTTTTAAATTTTCACCTTACCTTTTCTATTTTATCTAACTAAAATCTTTCATTTTCCAATTATATTACGTGCGGGTCTATTTAATAAAATAAAATAATAGTATTATAATACTAATAATTAATCGATTACCTTTTTCAACTAAATATCACGGATAACATTTATATAATTATTATGAAATCATATCATTGAAAAATTTAAATCATTCATGTTTTTTAAAAAAATAATTCAAATTAATGAAAAATATTCATATAATATTAAAAAAAATTCCGTGCATCGCACGACTTTTAAGCTATCAATATATATATATATAAAGGAGGGTACACGGGAGTTTAGATGGCGCTCTAAAAGCGTCTCAATCTATTTTTCTAATTTTCTAGAATTTTAGAATTTTAAACACTAATAAATGTAAAAATATTATTTAACATATTAGAAGTAGAATAGGTGTTCAAATTTATAGATAAGCAGAGTTCGAATTGATAGGGAAGACATATGATTAGAAGTTCTATTGGAAGTAGAATAAGTATTTATAATGCATATGATTAAAAGTTCCATTGGAAGTAGAATAGGAGTTCGAATTTATAGAGAATATGAATTTGAATTTATAAAAAAAACATATAAATAAAAGTTCTATTAGAAGTAGAAAACTATCGTTTAAAATATCAGAAATAGAATAGGTGTTCGAATTTATAGAGGAGAAGAGTTCGAATTTGTAGAGAAGACATATGATTAGAAGTTGTGTTGTAAGTAGAATAATTATTTATAATGCATATGATTAAAAGTTCTAATGGAAGTAGAATAGGAGTTCGAATTAATAAAGAATAAGAGTTCGAATTTATAGAAAAAACATATAAATAAAAGTTCTATTAGAAGTAAAAAAATGTCATTTAACATATTAGTAATAGAATAGATGTTCGAATTTATAGAGGAGGACATATGATTAGAAGTTCTATTGTAAGTAGAATAAGTATTTATAATGCATATGATTAAAAGTTCTATTGGAAGTAGTAATAGATTTTCGAATTTATAGTGAATACATATGATTAAAAGTTCTATTGTATGTATAATAAGTATTTATAATGCATATGATTAAAAGTTCTATTGTAAGTAGAATAAATATTTATAATGCATATGATTAAAAGTTCTATTGGAAGTAGAATACAGTTCGAATTTATAGAAAAAACATATAAATAAAAGTTCTATTAGAAGTAGAAAAATGTCATTTAACATATTAGAAATAGAATAGGTGTTCGAAGTTATAGAGGAGAAGAGTTCGAATTTATAGGGAAGACATATGATTAGAAGTTCTATTGGAAGTAGAATAAGTATTAATAACGCATATGATTAAAAGTTATATTGGAAGTAGAATATGAGTTCCAATTTATAGAGAATAAGAGTTCGAATTTATAGAAAAAGCATATAAATAAAAGTTCTATTAAAAGCAGAATAGGTTCGTAAATCCAATACTATTGTCATAAAAAAAAGTCATCGTATTTAAAAAGAAAAGAATTGACGTGTTAACATAATAAAAGAACACTCTCATGCAGAAATCCTTTATAAATACAGGACTGTCTATAATATAAACAGAAAATAAGATGTGTTTTCATTTTTAAAGCTCCATAAATTTTAGAAAGTCTAGAGAATGTATAAATTGGAATTCATTCTATTTTTTAGGTTTTGATTTTAAGGAAAAAAGTTGTTGTGTAAGATAAGTATCATTAATAATATGTAATGAAATTGAAATTTCAATCCCAAATGAGAGCGGCTCAAAACGTGTTTAACTGGAAGACGGCTCATTATAAAAAATTATATTAGCTATTAAAATATCATATTGATGTTATAATTTTTTTTATTTTCAGGATTTTATTTTTATGGATAAACATTATCATACAAGTGATATAAGTAAAAATTAGGTTTTTGGTATTAACGAAAGAGCGGATCAATAGTAATAATCGTGTTTAACGAGAAAACGGTTCATTAGAGAAGATCGTAAAAAAGATGTTTGAATATATAAGGAATACATAAAATAAAATGTTTAATTTGAAGTAGAATATGAGAACGGTGCATGATGATGTCTTATACGATTTCTTAAAACTATATATCTTTTTTCTTAGAAATTTCTCTTTGTTTTAATTTTTTTATTCAAGTTAATTATATTGGCATTAGAAAAATATATCCATAAAAATATAATTCCTGTAACGAAAATTCTTCATTTTTTTTTTGATATTTTAACATAATAGAAAGACATTCCCATGCGGAAACTCTAAATAAATACATGAATATCTGTAATATACAGAAAATATAAGATGTATTTTTATTTTTTAAAACTCCATTAATATTAGAAAATTTAAAGAATATAAAAATTGGAATTGACTCTCTTTATATAATGAAGTTAGAATTTCGGTTCCAAATGAGAGCGGCTCGAAACGTATTTAACGGGAAGACGATTCACTAGAAAAGATTGTATTAACTATTAGAATTTGATACTACCGTCATAATATTTTCCTTTTTATTTTTACGATTCGATTTTATGGATAAAAATTATTATATAAGTCTTTATAATATATGTTAAAGATGAAATTTCGGTTTTAACGAGAGAGCGGCTCAATCGAAAAAATCGTATTTAACAAGAAATCGATTCATTAGAAAAGATTATTTAATTATTAAAATTTAATATTAATATTATAATATAACATAAATGTATTGAATTTTTTAAAAATATTGTAACGCTGCGCGCGGCTTTATCAACTAGTTATATTATAAATGATGTGTAGCACTGAGAATCTAAGATTTTAAATCATCAATTTTTGTTTATATTATTTTCGATACGTAAAATTCTATTTACTATTTAAAATAAGATTTATAGAAGACCGAATCCTCATCTAATTGGTTTTCCAGTGCTCCAATCCGAATCCTCATCTAATTGGTTTTCCAGTGCTCCAATCTTATATATAGTCGTGCATAATTAAGCCTCGTTTGTACAAATTGCTTTTTTAAAACAGCAATGCAGCAAAAGATGAAAAAGCTCCGGAGGCACATCCCTGAAGAAATCATTACTCTAGTACTTGAATAATAATGAAGATGAACCATGTAAATCAATAATTGTGTGTTATGACACAGATGAAGATATAATGAGAGAGATTCCATCACCAGAAACCAAGAAAAATAATTTCTTAAGTCGTCCCATTCGAGTACTTAATGGTTCACTTGTTTATTTTACTGGGAAGCGAGATGAAAATAGTTTTGACATGTGGGTACTAAAACAAGGCGGCAACACAAACAAGTTTTGCTGGGAGAAGAAGATAAATGTTGATTTGGGTGGAATTAATAAAGATTGGGAGGTCTTTGGTATAAGGAGCAATGGAGAAATAGTACTACATGAATCGTCTGAAAATGGATTAATTTCATATGATGTCGAGAAGGATGAGGAAAAGGATTTTGCAGACTCATGGGATAAGTGGTTTGAACCTGGTAGACGGCTATCTTTGCGTGTAGATTCTTTTTCAGAGAGTCTGGTTCTTATTGACACTTAAATAATGTATACATGGAGTGATTCATTTGTGCAATTTATGTTTTTAAGTTTAATGTTTTAATATATATCCCAGGAGCAAACTACCACCTGCATAAGCAAATCAAATTATGGGCATATTTCATTACAACATACTTGAATAATAGATTTGATACATCGAACCAAGCTTTCCTAAATTTAATAAAAGTGTAGTTACATTGAACCAAGTTTTCCTAAATATAATACCCATTCAATCGTTTTTTCTAAAGGCATTTAATTGTTACTTACCAACCATTGTGAGAGTACCCTGGGTTTCGAAATGTAAGGAATTTCATCTCCTGATCCCACATTTATTTTTACAACCCACCTGTTTGAAACAATAAATACTTAAGCTAATGCACATATTAGTAAGAAAAAAAACAATAATAACAATTGCAACAAGGGCCTTTGTGGTTTGTGTGATCAATAAGTCTTTCCTTGAGCTAGATGCAATACCTGATCACGTATAGTTCCAATACTGATAACAATATTAAGTAAGAGAAGGCTACAAACTGAGTAACTAGAAAACAGTATTGCAAAATATGTTAAACAGTTGAGCAGAGATTTGAGTAAAACACTCGTTTTGTATTTGATGAAATTGCTGAAAGGATTGATGCTAAAAGAAAGCTTACAGACTTGATATTTATACTAGAAAGGAAATGCTAGATGACTAGATGCCACACACACACCATGTGGTTGCCATATCCTAGAGCATAGATCGCACTTGAAGATTCTTGGATCGCACTTTGATTGATCTCCACTACCTGGACATGTTGCTGACAACACACTTAGAGGCTGCAGACTTTATTACACGATACATGTGTTACATGTTTGAAACTATTACCAACAATCTCCCCCGTAGTTTCAGACATGTTTTCCCAGAGCCTTGATACCCAGCAGGTTTCTCAATCTTTCAAAGCGTATTGCAGACACAGCTTTGGTCAACAGGCCTGCTTTCTGATTCTCACTACTGACATGTTTAACAGCCACTTCCCCTCGTCCAATGCATTCTCGAATGAAGTGGTATTTAACATCGATGTGCTTGCTCCTCCCGTGAAAGACAGAGTTCTTTGCTAAATCTATAGCAGATTTATTATCGATATAGATAAGAACAGGAGGCACTTGCTCACCAGTTAGTTCCTTCAGGACATTTCTTAGCCAAATTGCTTGGCACGCTGCAGCCGTGGCTGCCATAAATTCTGCTTTACATGATGATAAAGCGACACAACGCTGTTTCTGCGAGACCCAAGTGACCAGACACTCGTTTAAATAAAATACCATGCCCCCAGTCAACTTTCTATCCTCAATGTTTCCTGCAAGGTCACTATCTGAATATCCTGTTAGTACATTGTTACCTGCTTCCTTCGTATACATCAATCCATATTCCAGTGTCCCCTTAATGTATCGTAAAATCCGTTTAGCAGCATTTAAGTGCAAGACAGTTGGTCTTTCCATGTATCGACTCACTACACCTACTTGGAAAGGCTATGTCAGGTCGAGTATGCACCAAGTATCGTAGTCCTCCTATCACACTCTTGAACTCTGTTGCATCTACAGTTTTTCCACCTTCGTCTTTCGTTAGTTGTTCCTTTGGATCCATTGGGATTTTGCAAGGATTGCATTGAGACATCCCAGCCTTTTCAAGCACCTTTTTTGCGTATCCTATCTGTTTCAGCTCTATGAACCCTGCACCCTGCTTCACTTCTATTCCCAGATAGTAATTCAATCTCCCCATATCACTCATTTCAAATGTATTTCCCATCTGTGCCTTGAATTTTCTAATAAGGGACAGATCAGTTCCTGTAACGAGCAGGTCATCCACGTATACACTGACAATTAGTGATTCTGTTCCTTCTCGCTTAACGTAGACGGCATGTTCATAAGGGCATCTTATGAATCCAAGTTCTTCAAGAGTCTTGTTCAGCTTCGAGTACCAAGCTCGAGGAGCTTGTCTAAGCCCATACAGCGCCTTGAGTAACTTATAAACTTGTTTTTCCTTCCCCTTTTTTACGAACCCCTCCGGTTGAGTCACATAGACCTCTTCACCAATTTCCCCGTTTAGAAAGGCCGTCTTGACGTCAAGATGATGTACTTCCCAGGAATTTTTTGCTGCTAATGCTAGAAGTAGTCGAACAGTTTCGAGACGTGTAACTGGTGCAAATAGCTCGTCAAAATCAACTCCCCTTTCTTGTACGTACCCTTTTGCAACCAGGCGGGCCTTGTGTTTTACGATGTTTCCGTTAGCATCCTTTTTTAACTTGAATATCCATTTCAACCCAATTTCTTTCTTCCCAGGTGGTAGATCAGTGATCTCCCAAGTTCCGTTTTTCTCGATTGATTCTATTTCATTTTGCATAGCCATTCTCCAAACCTTATCTTTCACAGCATGAGTATACGAACTTGGCTCATCTACTCCCATGAGAAGTAGCTCGTCCTCAATCTCCATTTCCTCAGTTTCTTGGTAGATATTTTCAAGTGATCTGAATTTTCTGGGAGTTGCACTGTCATCGTAAGTATCCTTGTCTAGAATTGAGTTTGAGTGGTGTGACACAGGAGTATGTATTTCTGCCCCTTCTGCAGTGTCATCACGTTCTTGCCTGGGACTTTCAACTTCAACAACCTCAGCTGCAGGTATGTTTGGCACATCAAAGAAGTGTGTATTGCTGGTTTCTAACTCCCCTTGGTCGTTCCAATCCCAGGCTTGATCTTCTTCAAAGATAACATCACGGCTCACATACAACTTACTTTCACGAGGATCAAATAGACGGTAGGCTTTAGTTCCTGGTTCTTTACCAAGATTGATCACCTTCAAGCTTCTGTCATCGAGTTTTTTAACACTATCACCTGGAACTTTCATATGTGCAACACATCCAAATACTCGGATATGTCCAATATTGGGTTTGAACTCCGTCCATGCTTCATAAGGTGTTTGCTCGGATAAGACTCTTGTGGACAGCCTATTGAGAACATAAACAGCATGCCTAATTGCTTCAGCCCACATTGTAGATGGCATCTTCATTTGTTTTAAAAAGCTTCTTCCCATTTCAACCACTGTTCGGTTTCTCCTTTCAACCACGCCGTTTTGTTGAGGCGTGTACGGTGTTGTGAAATGTCTAGCAATTCCCTGCTCCTCACAATAAGACATGAACTCTTTTGACATGAATTAGCCTCCCCTGTCAGTCCTGAAAGTTCCAATTTTCTCTCTTTTCTCTTTTTCAACCTTAGCTTTAAATTTTTTGAAAGCGTTGAAGGCATCACCCATATTCTTGAGCATATACACCAACATAATGCGAGTGTAATCATCTACCAATAAGAAAAAAATACCGATTTCCAGCGAGGGTGGTGGGCGTAATAGGACCGCATAAATCTCCATGAATTAATTCTAACACATGGTTTGCCTTAAAACTTGATTGTGCAGGAAAGGGTTTTCTTACTTGTTTAGCCATCAAGCATCCGCTATAAATTATCTTTGGTTGAGCAATAGCAGGCATCCCTGTCACCATTTTTTTCTTTGACATTAGCTCCATAGAGTGGAAATTTACATGCCCAAGACGCAAGTGCCAGAGCCAAGATATTTCTTCGGATTTTGTAAGCAAACAGACATTGTCCCATGGTTCTATGACAATTTTGTAGAGTCTGTTACTTGACCTGGTTACTTTCATTAGCAATTTCCCTTGATCATCATATACTCGAAGTAGATTGCCACTGATTGCGACATTGTTTCCTCCTTCAGATAGTTGGCCAAGGCTGATGATGTTGTTTTTCAAAGTTGGGATGTAGTAAACGTCTTGTAGTGTTCTTTCTTCTCCGTTTTTACATTTGAACTTTATTGATCCTTTTCCTTCAATTTTTATCGTTGATCCATCACCAAATCTCACGTTTCCACCGAAGTTTTTATTTAGAACACAGAACTTTGACTCATCACCCGTCATGTGGTTGCTTGCGCCATTGTCCAAGTACCAGACATTTGATTCTTCCTCCTTCTTGTAACCTGCAGATAGAGGTTTCGTTGTTGCTTCTCCCTTGTTCAACTGGACCAGGTTCTTCTCTTTTCCTCCAAATTTGGCCAATAATAGAGCTGGCTCGTCATCCTCAATGGTTTTAATTCCCTTCCTTGTCGAGGTCTTTTGCACACACCTGCATAATGTCCCCACATTCCACAATTGTAACATCTTTTATCTCGATTCCATCTTCCCCTCTGTCTTGAACTTCCACCTGAGGCTCTTTGATTCGATCTTTTTAGCCACTCTTCTCGTGTGAGTAACAGTTTTTCGCCTTCGTTGTCTCTCTTTCGCCATTCCTCCTCTGTCAACATTAATTGTGTGTCATTGGTAGTGACTATTCCCCTTAGTCTTTCTTCGTGAGTTTTCAGTGCCCCGATTGCTTCTTCAATAGACATGTTTTCCAGGTCTCCAAATTGTTCTAATGCAGAAGCAATATGGAGGAATTTGGATGGGACAGCACGCAGTAGTTTCTTTACTACATATGATTCAGCCACTGGCTCCCCTAGTGCTCGTATGTTTGATAAGATGCCATTGATTTTCATGTAAAAGTCATCTATCTGATCAGCATCCTTCATAGTTAGCGCTTCGAACTCGGCTTTCAGTGTCTGAACCTTTGCTTGTTTAACTTTGTCTGCTCCTTGATTCATGGTTTTTATAGCTTCCCAGGCATCTTTAGCTGTTTTCTTCTCAGTAATTGACAACAAGTATTCTTCTGGAATGCCTTGATAAATCATAGCTAGTGCAATCTTGTCCATCTTACTGTTGATGACTGCTTTGGGATCATTATTTTCAACTGCTTCCCACACTCCATGCGCCTGCATATAGACACTCATCTTCATCGACCACGCCGTATAGTTCCCTTTTGTAAGAGTCGGGTAACTAAGGCCAACAGAACCTTTGAGATTATCCATTCCAGTTTTTGACATTCACTTGTACACTTGCCTAGGCTCTGATACCAAATATAGTTCCAATACTGATAACAATATTAAGTAAGAGAAGGCTACAAACTGAGTAACTAGAAAACAGTATTGCAAAATATGTTAAACAGTTGAGCAGAGATTTGAGTAAAACACTCGTTTTGTATTTGATGAAATTGCTGAAAGGATTGATGCTAAAAGAAAGCTTACAGACTTGATATTTATACTAGAAAGGAAATGCTAGATGACTAGATGCCACACACACACCATGTGGTTGCCATATCCTAGAGCATAGATAGCACTTGAAGATTCTTGGATCGCACTTTGATTGATCTCCACTACCTGGACATGTTGCTGACAACACACTTAGAGGCTGCAGACTTTATTACACGATACATGTGTTACATGTTTGAAACTATTACCAACATCACGAAATGCTCAGGTTGTAGATTGTCAAATATTGGTGTCAAATATTGTGTGCTAAATTGTCAGCTTAGTTAGGCACCGTCCTTGACTATTATAACCATAGTATAGACTTTGGTGTCTTAGTTCTTTTATATATAGGAGTTGATAGAGCTCTTGTAATTCAACACAGATCAATTTATTATTCCTTCTGTTGTTCATTCCTTAGCTTAGCTAGGGTCTTCTTTCTAACATGGTATCAGAGCGGGTAACGTGAGATTCATATCCTTGTTTTCAAGAAAATAGGAAGAAACAGACCAGAAGAAATCAAAGTTGCAGAAGAAAAAAAAAAAACTGCCCAGTTTCTAATTTTTTCAGAATCAAACCAAACTTACATACTGTGAAGAAGAGCTGTAAAGAAGACAAATCCAGAAATCCGGTTGTCATTTGCCATTAAAAGCGCTCCCACGCGCCGCCGGAAGCCACCAGACGCGCCCACGCGCCGGCGCGTGTGGTGTCCTCCGGTGCTTTTCCGGCGAAGTTGCAGAAGGCATCCTTGTTCGCCTCATTCCCCCGATTCCACCAGTGGTATCATTTTTCAGTTTTTTGAAGATTTATTTTTTCTGATATATAGTTGTATGTATATTTGCGTATATATATATCTGGGCTATCACGAAGGCAGACTGGTTTGTGAAGAAACTGAAACTCCCGAGAAGAAAGATAAAAAGAAGAAGAAAAGAATTGAAGAGTGTGGAAAGATGCGGAATGCTTCTTCTGGCCCAACTTGTGGAGTGTAGTGTGTTTTCTATCAGGGAAAAAAAAGATGTTAAAGTAAAAAAAGCAAAAGCAAGATGCTAAAGAAAAAACAAAAAAAGTAAAAGCATCCATTAAAAAAGGAAGATGCTATTTACTGTATGTGAGCTTATAGCCTGCAACTCCTGAGGTAACTGCTGACTTTGCACCCTTACAGTTTCATCAACAGCTGATCTAAAATACAGGTCATCAGAAAGGCGTATGAAGAAAAAACAAAAAAGTAAAAGCATCCATTAAAAAAGGAAGATGCTAAAGGGAAAAAAGGTAGCAGTAAAAAATAAAAAAAAAGGAAAGCAAAGAAAAACAAAAGAAAAGGATAAAAAGGATAAAAAAAATCAGTGATTTTATGATTTTTGATCCGATAAAAAAAAAATTACATTTATTTTCTTAAGGGAAAGTAGTGTTAATATTTAAAAAAAAAAATTCGGGATCTTTTAAAAATGTATCACTTTGATTTTAAGAATTTGCCCGTTTATAGATTTAATTGTGTAGTATTCAAGTGGTAGTTGATATTACGGTATCACTCCAATTTTTTACAATGCTGCAAATTAAATAGTTCAGGGGCATTATTCCAATGGAGCAGAAGAAGTAGTTGTATTTCAGACAACACAGTTCACTGCCACGACGACATAGCAGCAGAAGTAGCAGTATGTATACAGACATACACACAGTTCACTGCCATATCTTGTTAATACTGAGTGATCACAAAGTTGAGTCTCAGTTCCTTCAAAATAATCAGTTCAAGGACTGATTGGTGGTCATCCACCGTTGTGCTGAAAAGCAGCACTTTTTATGTTTTTGACATGGCCTAAAATATACCGTGTGGTCGCAAGTTCGAGTCCCGGTATCCCAAAAGACTCAATAAACTCAAGATCGGTCAAGCCTAAAAATGGGTAAGTTGGATGCTCAGATTAAGCTCAAGGGCTACTAGTGTCCACTCTTCAATCCCAAGAAAGGTCTTTCATCCGAAGATGGGATTTCGAGTGAGGGGGCGTGTCAAATATTGTGTGCTAAATTGTCAGCTTAGTTAGGCACCGTCCTTGACTATTACAACCATAGTATAGACTTTGGTGTCTTAGTTCTTTTATATATAGGACTTGATAGAGCTCTTGTAATTCAACACAGATCAATTTATTATTACTTCTGTTGTTCATTCCTTAGCTTAGCTAGGGTCTTATTTCTAACATAGATCTGTCAAGGAAATAGACTGAACACTAAGTGAAGCAGAATTCGCTGATCTAAAGTCCAGATCATGATTACCACCCTGCCAAAAAGAATGCATTACTAACAGTTATCTGATTATATTTTTTGGTTAAGGTCAATCACAAAAATTTGAATTATTATATGTATACACATCCTTTCTTTGCTGGGGTGTGAACCTATCAGATGTCTATTATAATGAGTCCAGTCCTAAACTAGTCTATGCTGCTTACCTTTTCAAGAAACTCCAACTGTCTTCGTGCTTCCTCGTAACAAACATTATGCTGCCTAAAAAGAACAATAGCTTGGATATCATCTTGTGAAGTAAGAGCTTCCATATATAATTTAATAAACTGGCATATATCAGTTCATAACAAGAAAAAGGTCACAATACCTAAGTTCTACTTTTGTCTCCTTGATGACTGTTTGCTCTGGAGAAAGGTCAGTACTAATACCACCTTTGTGGTTAAAATATTGACTTTTTAAAATCTAGGAAATTTCGAATTAAAAAATTTATTTTTTAAAAATTAAAAAAATAAAAAAAAATTAAATTTTGAATTTAAAACGTATTTAAAATTAATTACTTTCGAATTTTTAAAAAATTAGTTATTTTAAAATAATTTTTATAAATAAATATAAAAAATGTAAGAATTTTCATAGTATAAGAATTGTATTTTGAACATATAACATACGCGCATGTAGCTCAGTCGGTTGCATGTAGCTCAGTCGGTTGGGGTTGTTGTAGTGGTGATTTTGTGACGGATTTTTTCGTCACAAAATCCGTCACAAAAGTTTGTGACGAATTTTTCCATCACAAAATTGATTTGTGACAAGGGTTTCAGTGACAGAAAAATTCGTCACAATGGCGTTTGTGACAGAATTTCAGCCTTTTTGTGACGGATTTTTCCGTCACAAATACCAGTTTTTCTTGTAGTGAAGAAAAAGGTCACAATACCTAAGTGCTACATTGTATTGATCTTACCAATAATGAAAGTAAAAGAGGCTTTATATAGAGCCAAGCCAAGTAGACAATTACTAAACTACCTACTTAAACTACCCTTCAATAATATGCTTTTAAAAAAGGGGGAAAAAGAGGTGTTCCCAAGATTAGTCATACCAGGAAACATATGACCTGATTACAGGTGACACAAATTGACATGATATATGATCGACTAATTAATACCTAAAAGAGGAGGCATTTCAGTGATTATTAATCCGGAATCATGTAAAATCTCATTGATGATATCAAAGCGTACACATCAGGTTCTATCATAGAGCTCTGGGAACAGTTGTATCAACTTATTGTGGTGTTATATGGAAAATACGACATCTGAAGCTAACAAATAAGAATAGCTTCTCAACCACAAATAAATATAACGGCTACAGTCAAACGAGCAAACTCGGCACACAAGCAAACTTGGTGCAGACGAGGCAACTTGATTCAGTCTCCCAGCTACAAATGATCCAAGGACTAGGATGTAGCAGCTCATGAGCACTGTACAAAGCAAAAAAAAAAAAACTCTAAAATCAAACTGCTAGCACTCTGAAAATTGATATGGCACATGCTGAGTCAGTGGGCGCAAGGGCTTATATATGCAAAGCGGAATCAATTCAGATTGCCACAAGCACAAGCATGAGATGCAGGCAGAACTTTAGCTTACGAGCTAGCATTGTCACCCACAGTAATTGAATCTGACATGTTATTTGAAGGAGTTCTCGGGTAAGCAGAAGTCAAAAGTTTAAAACTGAAGGCCTTGCATGATGAAGAATGGGACAGAAATTTTAATTATGACTCTGGTGCATACAACTAGTAAAATTTGATTGTAGGTACCAGTTACTTCATGTAGAGACAGAGGTGGGTTACTTTGTGTTGCTAGGTGCGAATGGGTTGATTGATCCCAGCAAATGGAAACAAGAAGCATATTGAGCTAAATTAAGGAGATCCACTTGTTACACAAAGAGCTTAAACAAAGTATGGACGAAAGATAAAGAAGTTCTAGCAAAAATAAAAACATACGATAGGGAGCAAACAAGCAATATAGCGAGAGCATCAAAGGTGCAATATATTCGTGTGAGCAGCATGCAAAACGGACTTGAAACTGAAGGCTCTCAAAACTATGTGATCGATATATACACTCGTGCTGGAAGTCTGGAACAGAAAAAAAGAAACAATAGCCAAAATCAAGAAGTAAACATCCAGAAAATGAAGATAAAAACTGAAATCTCCAAACTGGTTTCAGCTCATCATACTGCAAATCTGCAGCACCAGTACAACACGAAAAGGGAAGTCAAATGACCAGATATTACATGATAAGTCTCTTCCAGGATGAATGTTTTTGCAGATTTCTAATCGAATTAATGCCAGGACTATATAAAATTCAACTTTATGAAGTATGGCTAGCAATAATCCGGAAATTTAATTCCATATTTCCTTCATCTTTCTTACCTGCAAATTTTGGGCATTATACTGGAATCAAAGGCACCGATAATCAGCTTAATGAAAAGAGCTCGATGTAACAACAGAACATGCACAAAGGCTTTCCCGAATGCATGTTTTATCAGAGAATGCCATATGGAATTCGGGCACCCATCTACCTCGACAAGCAAAAATATGTTGAAGCATGCTAGTTGGAATCATCATGTATTTTGACTGAAATAAATTCAGCAAAGCTATAACTTGGATAACAGCAATGCACAAGGTCAAATTTACAAAAGTTGTAGTACTAAACTAGTACAAATACATCTTCAGGTATATTTAATAAAGTTTGTAAGTTGCATGAAAATGTAATTTGCTAGCATTATACTTGATACATTTCCAAAGTCATTCGGTACCAAGCTTCTTCTGGTCAGACCTTCTCCGAGGTGTCTATTACCCCACAGCACGATGCTTGGTGCATCATTTTCTTTTTGCTAGTAGAAAAGAGAACATAATATAGATTTGCATTTGCATTTAATTGTTGTGTAAAGAGGTCAGGCACGCAAGATCATTGTTTTAGCTGATGTTGGTCTTTAAGTGCAGCAAGGATGATTAAGAGCATCTAAATGGTTGGCACCTTTCAAGGGATCCCAACTTTGCCACGTAATGAAAAATGTTATTTTTTATATTCTCTCTTCCACATCATTTTTAACACACTTCTGTGAAAAATACTCTAATGGTTGGCATCCCTAAATGCTAATCTTATAAAAAAAATATATAACATAAATATATTAGAGAAATAATATTTAATTTATCATTGGGTCCGTAAATGAAGTTGGCACCCTACTTTATGGGATGCCAACAACTCCAATAGAATGTCATGTTACATGGAATTGACACCCCTCTTGACATCCCCATTGGAGAGAGAGGGTGTTTGAAATTGCAGAGGCAATCTAAAACTTGTTTGCAGCATAGCAAATCATTTCTCGAGTTCTAGTTTGTGATAGACAACCAAAAGTTGTATTTTATATTTAGAACAATTTTCAAACATATATAGTTCACATATAAAATACATTATATATAGGAAACTAGTCAGGAACCAAAGTTGGATATAAATTATATCCTACCTGTAACAGACTTTTCGGACTATTAATTCTAACTTCAAAATTAAAATAAAATGAATTTTTTTACTCAATAAATCCCAAATTCCACAAAAGTCAAACCTAAAGTCAACTTAATGAACGTAAACAATAAATTTCGAGGCGTAGCTCTACAAATTCAATAATCAACATCTTGCAATTAACAAATTCGTCTAACAGCACAATAAATCTTATCCAATAAATTACATCAATCACGTAGCACGAAATTCAGAAGTTCACATCCACATTGATCTCAATAAGCTTCCACAATATAAGAACATGAAATATCATAAAGGAGTGAGCTACACAGCTCAACAAGTAACAGATTGACTTACAAATACTTTCAAAAATCAATGGGCGTTTTAATAAAACAATTTTCAGAATCAAATATAAGTTTGCAAAACATTTACGAAAATAATTCCAACCCAAAGTTTTATATTCTCAAAACACAGAATTTAAAACAGAAACAGAAGTACAAAACAGAAATAAAACGAAACGAAAATCGAAAATACCACAGTCTTGTTCTACGGCCACACTTTGCCAGTGACCGGCATCTAAAGTTCAATAATTACGCGCCCTTAATAGGTATCTAAAGTTGCACACTTGTGCGCCTACTAAGGGTATCTAAGGCTAGTTCCGGAACTATAGCGTAAATTACGAACGGGTTTGAAACGTAGAGACTGAGGTTCTAAAATCAATTACTTATATCTTATACAGTTCAAAACAAAATTCTTATATCTTATACGAAAATCGAAAATCACAATATCAAAATATCTTTACGAAAATTAAAAGTAAGTCAAAAAGTACTTACCTCAAAAGCGATTGAAAACCGTAAATTAACACGAGCAAATCCTATAATTTTAATTAACAGAACAAAACACAATTAATCATTTATACTATAACCAAATTTCATATGTGGACTACAAAATAAACACTCACGTTAAATCACATAAAGATCGGACATAAATCTTAAAATTTAATTAACAGAAAATTAGAAATCAAACTCTTATTTTACAAATTACAACAAACTACAATTTTAAGTCAAGCAAATTACATAAACAAAATAAATGGGCCTTAAAGCCCTCTGTGACATTCACACCACTTTAGAGGTACATGTAATGTGTCAAACTTGCAGACAGGTACTCATTCTTTTCTAACTTTGACAGGTTAATCAATTAAACTAACAATTCTTGTCATTTAATAGCAAATCAGGTATCCATTCATGATTCATGAACCAGTAATGTATCTTGGATGCATATGTCAAATTACATATTTCACTTAGCAAATAGTTTTCTGTTACCAACGAAATAATAATAATAATAATAATAATAATAATAATAATAATAATAATAATAATAATAATAATAATAACAACAACAACAACAACAACAATAACAATAATAATAATAATAATAATAATAATAATAATAATAATAATAATAACCTTTATCTATTCTATGCTTTAAACAATTAAATCAAATTGGGCAGCTAATATACATTCATGTTGATCACATTAATACTACAAAAAAAATGAATTAAAGAATTCAAACGTAATTTACACTGTTAAAATAATATTTAATCTCAGAACTTACTGAATACAAGTAAAATCTTTAAAATACAATAACTTTAAAACATAAGAAAACTAATTACAAAATCTTATTATCTATATAAAAGTTATTAATTAATATATATATTAATATGCTAATTCAATAACACTCTTGATGTCCACATAACAATTAACAGTGGGTCGTATTTACACATGATAAATTATTCACAGAAATCATACAATTTGCACATGTAAATATAGTTCACGATACTGTTAAGCACAAAAACTGACTTTGCATACTACCAGCATACATACACATTACAGTTGTAGAAACAGTTCAAGTTTAGTTTTTAATTCAAAAGCATGAGAATACAAGAAGCATGGATATTAGTTAAATCAGGCCTAGACAGATAGACAAAATATGCAGATAATATAAATCGAAGATTAACGTACCTCTCGGCGATGAAGTTCCTGTACGAAGTTTTTATTATTCTAAAGAGTTTATTATATAGACCTACAAACCCTAAAATAATTTAGGTAATTTTAAAATCTTATGTGACAACCCGGGTCAAATCCCGAGCATTTTTCGAAAATCAGGTCGAGTCCCGATCACGAATCCGAAATAAATCAAAGCAAACTGGCCCAAATGCAGCCAACTTGGGTAGTCCACCAGCCCACCACAGGCCCCCAAAAGATCATGATTTGTTGGTGAACATAGTAGTAGTACTTTGTCTTATAAATTGAACTGAAATCCCAAACCTCCTCGATGTGGGACTGGGGTGTTACAAACTCTCCCACTTAAACTCCTGATGTCCTCGTCAGGTCTTAACAGATATCTCATAGGTTCCGGATCATTCCTCTCTAGCCATTGTGGGATAATACCGGCTGGCTTCGTGTCCCCACCTCCGGATCTTTGTCCATTGTGGGATAATACCACCAGCCTTCGTGTCCCCACCTCCGGCAACTTGACGAATCAAGATTTCAAGAGTCGGCTCTGATACCATATGTGACAACCCGGGTCAAATCCTGAGCCTTTTTCGAAAATCGGGTCGAGTCTCGATTCCGAAATAAGCCAAAGCATACTGGCCCAAATGCAGCCAACTTGGGTAATCCAAAAGCCCACCACAGGCCACCAACAAATCATGATCTTTTGGGGACCTGTGGTGGGCTTGTCCAAAAGCCCACTACTACTTTGTGCTCGGGATTTGACCCGGGTTGTCACACCACCAACCCATCTTACACATTAAAATCATAAATCAACGGTCAGATTTTAATTTTTTTTAAGGGCTTACGCTATATAATATAGCGTATTCCGCTATATTATATAGCGTAAGATTTTTTTTTTTTGAATTCCGATCTTACCCTTAAAAGCTTACGCTCTATTATAGTTTGTAATCGAGTACTCGGCTCGTTCCAACTCAAACAGCCCTTGTTGTTTTGTATTATTTTGTGAGGTTGTAGAAGTTTAAATCCGTCCATTTTGAAATCTACAATCAATTGAAGACTATTTTCCTTAATAAATGTTATACTTTATATATAATTGATGTTTTTGGTATTGATCTTGGTGTTGAATATTTAGTTTGATAATTTATAAATTTTTTACTTTGATCTTGATTTTAATTTTTGATTTTTGGTGTTTTTAGTTGATTTTGAGATGGTGGTAGTAATTTTAGTGGATTTGATCTTTTTTTTTGGTGTTCTTGGTAGTGATTTTCACCCTCTCATCTTTCTCTCTCCCCCAAAATATCCTTCTTCTCTCTCATGTTCTTCATTTTCTTCACACAAACTCGAAAATCAAACTCATATTGCTATGTGATGTCGACCTCAAAACCCAATAGTATATATACTTAAATTATTCCTCTCAACACCCTCTATACAACCAAATCATCATATATCGATTTCGAGCCAAATGAATTCTGGGCATAAAAATTGTTCTTGTTCGGTTCTTGAGCTTAAACTTAAGTTTGGTGATTTTGATTCTATATTATATAGCGTTTGATCTCGTTTTTAAATGTTTTTGGTATTGATCTTGTTGATTTTTAAGGATTAATCTTGATCTTTATCTTGTTGATAGCATTTTTGATGTTATGGGAAAAAACAGACCCATGTACTTACGCTATGTTATATACCGTAAGCATCGAGTTTTTTAAAAAAAACTAAGTCAATACACAGCTCGGTATATACACTATATTATAGGGAGGAGTACGCTATATTATAGAGCGAAACACGTGGCAGATTTCAGGGCAAAAAAGGATTTAAAAAAGTATAAATTTACGTTACATTATATAGCGTAATATACTATATTATATAGCGTAATACGCTTATTATATAGCGTAATCCGTTATATAATAGAGCGTAAGCTTTTTCATCACTTTTCATCCCAGCCGTCCATTTGTTTGGTGGATGGTTATAGATGGGTTGGTTGGATATTAAAAAATATCCAACTCTAGCGGTAGAAGGAGCCCCTTATATATATATATTCTGACATTATAAAGTTACAAAGATTTTTAAACATGTAGATAAAATAAAACATGTAGATAAAATAAAACAGTATGTTATTTCCCAAAAAGATTTTATAGGACTATATAACCGGGGATGAAAGTCACATACCATGAATCTCACAACTTAAGTTGGTGAGAATCTCCACTTCCCGTTGACTGCGATTTTTGGAGGAGGTTTACCATTTTATTAACTATTTAAATATTTTTGTGCACATACAATAGTTTCTTCAGCCTATAGACTAGTTTTATTTGCTGCAACATAGTGGCACTAACAAAAATACTCAAAAAATAACCATAAATATTTAACCCTTAAGAGTGATGACAAATGAAAATTTCAAAATGGGCAAAGTTAGCACATAACTTAAACAAGTCTCCAACATTTTTGAGAGCGCAAAAAACACGAGTAGAACAACAACCAGCTATTATAAAAAAGAGCTTACATGGTGAGATATATATACATGGTCTGAAGTCTGAACAAGTATATCATTTACTGAATCGAATTCATTAGGCATGACAATTCTTGATTTTGTGCTTTCGCAGTAGTGAGTAATTTCACGTCGAAATTTTCTCAAACAGTCAATGCCATTCCCATTAAATTGTAAGATCCCAGATTATTTTAGGATTTATTATTATTATATTATTATTATGTTAATTAGTATTTAAAGGATGAAATTGGATTTGAGAATATCGTTGTGGAATTCAACGATATTTAGTATTGAGTTTATATGAGTATATATTGAGTTTGTATGCCAATGTGTGCCCCAGTATTTTATTGGTATTTTTAGTGATTTAAAAATATTTAAATAAAGTATTATTGATCTTCAAAAATTTTTATTTGATTATCGGAAGGCTTAAAAATCATGAAATTTTTTGTAAAATTATCTTTATATATTTATTGAGTTTTTAAAATTTTTGGGTGGATTAATTTGGGTGGTTGAGTATTTTAAAATGATTTTAATAGTTTTATTGTATTTAAAGGATCAAAACTTTGAAAATTCATATTTAATTCATTTTTGCTCCGAAAAATATTTTAAAAATATATTGGTGTTCGTAATTTTATACTCTTTATTTTTAAAAATGAAAAGTTTAATTTTCCGAATATTTTATTTAATTTCGATTTATAAGAGTCGTTTAGTAGTGTTATAATTGGGCCGAATGAGGTGTAGTAGAGATTTATTTGTTATTGGGCCAAGCCCAATATGAAAGAATAAAGAGAGCCCAGCAGTAGAAGGCTCGAGAAAAGTCTCGGAAGAGAAAGAAACGAAGAAAAGAGAAGAAGGAAGAAAGAAAAAGAGATTGAGAGAGAAGAAGAGAGATTGGGTGTGATTGTTTAAAATCAATTGGTGTGTATATATATGTGTGTGTATATACTCGTGTATGAGTGTGTGTGCAGTGGTGAGCAGCGCGCGGGAAGGGGGAAGGCCGATTGGCGGCTGTGCCGTGGAGGAGCAGCAGTCCGGCGAGCTCGGTGGTTGCTGTGTGGTGCATTCCGGCGACCAGGCACGGGGGAAGAAGCAGCAGCGCGCAGCAGCAACAGAGAAAGAGAGATGGCAGGAGAGAGAGAGAGAGAGAGAGAGAGAGAGGGAGAGAGGAGATGGTGGAGATTGATTTTCCGGTGGTTTGATTTTCGTGCGAGTCGAATCGAAATCGAAATGGTATAATTTTATATTTTTAAATTATGCATTTAATTATCGCATTTAGTTAGTTTATTGTTGAATTTAATTAGTTGTAAATTGTGGTAAATAAATTAGTTGTGTAATTGCGAGTATTGCTTAATTGTTGTAAATTCGATTAATATTATAAATTGTTGTGATATAATTAGTTAAGTGTGGTAGTTTAATTAGTTGTGAATTGTGGGTTAATATGGTAATTGTCGTAATTAGATTAATGTGGTAAATTATGATTATTATTGGAATTTCCGTATTTAATTCGGAGAGTATATTTACTAAGGGATGAATGTTTATGTGCTAAATATTATAAGTCGAGTTTGAGTAATTATCGAAATTCGTAATTGTCGAGTACTTGGTATTGATTAGTAGGTGGTTACTAATTTACCTTGATAATTGTTAGTTGCATAATGTGTGAATTAGTAATTGTGAAATGTTAATTGTTATATGCTAATTGCTAAAGTGTAATGGAATTGGTATTAGTTGTGGTCATTAGTGGGTAATTATCAGTTGCCGTATTATTTGTGGAGTTATATGAGTGGACTAAATGGTAAGTATGGGAATACGTGATACATGTTAAATGTTAGAATTTTATAATAATTAGAATTGTGCTAGGGGTTATGAGAAGATCACAAGTTTTTAAATGTCAATATTTAAAGGACTTGTGTAATTCTTTTCGACTAATCCCTAGGGCTTACGAATATCCATGATTAGCTATCACGAGTATAATTAATATACTTGAGTGATGTGATCATTGATATAGCGTAAGTAATAGTTATTGCTAGGGGTTGTTCCCTAGGGCTTACGAACATCAATGATTGGTTGTCACGTGTATCATTAAAATGCGTGAGAAATACGATCATTGGTGTAACTTAAGTAGTAGTGTTAATATAAATTATTATGTGCTATGTACCGCATGTCAGGGCGGATACTTTCTTATGTGTTTACTTTTATGTTGCTGCAAGTTGAGGCAGCTTTATTTTTGTAAAAATAGGGATTGAATTGTATTTGAGGGGCTGTGCCCATAGTCCGATAAACGAATACTTCATGCCGAAATTTTCTAAAAATCCCCTGTATTTAAAGTTATTTAAATTATTTGATTTAAAGATTTAAAGGCATATATGTGTATGAGTGTTTAAGTATATATGTGATGATTAATGAGGTGTGGGTATATATAGTTATGTATGTATTGCTTTGTGAGTTATAAGTAATTAGTTATCAATTGGGTTGTTTATGTACTAAATAGTACTTTACTATTATTTCGAGTATAATTAGGGATTCGATATGGACCCAGCGAGCGTGTTGACGAGGCGATTGAAGAAAAATGATTGCGTGATCGAGTAAAGACCGAAGTATAGTAAGTAGCGAATCGACGCATTGGAATCGAGGCAAGTGTACTAACCCTCGCTTATCGTTCAAGCGAGATAAATATGTTTCCATTCAGTATAAGTATTCCCTTCAAATTCTTATTGCTTTTGTCATTTTCCTTCAGATTATTGTTAAGGAAATGTTTTATTCAAGTATTATGTTTATATAGTATCTCAAAGTTTTATTGCCAGTATTAATCTTTCTTATATGTTGATAGTAATATTCTGTTAAAGTTTTTGCATGTATTGCATTCTTATTCCTTGTTTTAGTATAATGTTCTTAAAGTATATAGTTTCCCTGAGATTATTTGAAAGTAAAGTAGTTTAATGGAATTGGAAGAATTTTTATAAAATGTGGACCAGCTTCATGGTCAGAGTAGTAAAGGCCAATGTCAATAAGTGCCTAGTGAGGGGATCCCAGAGTATTGTTTTTTGCTGGACTTTACGTGGCTGATCACCCGTAATGTCTAGAGTATGATGAAAAACTCCAATTCTATTGAACGTTGTTTTATGCAAGTATATTCTCATGATAGAATGTTTAAGTTAAAGTACATTTTCATTTCCAAGTATGTTGGATATAAAGTTATGATTTTGTTTAATAAGTACTTTTAGTATAAAAATGGAAAGTTATTCATATTTGTAACGCCCCCAAATCCCCTACAGGAATCTAGGTCGTCAAATCTCTTGCGGAATATTCGATCACCTGCTCACAATATAATCTACCATAATATTCATAATACACACTATCTTTTACTCCACGGTTATAATCTTAGAACAAGCACTCAGTAGTTCCAAAATATAATACATCTCAAATTCACTTCCCAGAATCTCTAAAATACTATTACAACTCCAAAGTTCTAGATAATAAACATTATACAAATACCTTCCCAGACTGCACCCTCCTCAGAAGCTATAAAATTAACACGCTGAATCAATTGACTTTTCTTTTCCTTAATCACGGTTCGCCATACTAGAGCCGGTACTGTTCGCCTCTGTTTTATAATATTTAAATAGCAAGTATGAGCCAAAGAATGCCCAGCA
Organism: Kitagawia praeruptora; assembly: GCA_037693485.1. Lineage (NCBI taxonomy): Eukaryota > Viridiplantae > Streptophyta > Magnoliopsida > Apiales > Apiaceae > Kitagawia > Kitagawia praeruptora. The sequence goes on along the minus strand of CM075350.1, from coordinate 21,828,797 downwards.
AGTATATATAGATATCATATAATACGACAAAAACTCGACAAAAATATGTTTTGTATCACTCTATAATATATCTATTTTTGAAAAGAGAATAACTCAGAAATTTTTTTATGAATCTCAAAATACTACTCATATGAAAGTATAAATATATCTCAATAACTCCTCAAAATACTGCTCATCTAAATCTATCTCAATAAATTCTCAAAATTACTGCTCATATGAAATAATAAATATATCTCAATAACTTCTCAAAATACTACTCATATTAAAGAATAAATACATCTCAATAACTTCTCAAAATACTCCTCATATAACTCAAAAATACTCCTCAGAACTGTTCAATTGATTTGAATAAATAAAATTTACCAACTGCTCAGATCAACCCTCTAGTTAACAGAACCACAAAGGCATCGGTTAACCGTTAGGATGTCAAAGATTGGATTTCTGCTCATAACGCCTACTCAAGTAATGGATGATCAATCCATTATCACTACTCAATTCTATCGATAGAAAGGATGGTCGACGTCTCGAACCACCCAAATAAAACTTCTCGGAAGGATGAGCCGTCTTTCTCGGCCCTTCACCCTTTATATGTAACCGTTTGGGCCGGTGCGTTACTCCGGTCACTTTTGCTTTTAGAAGCAATAAATCACAAAGCAATTTATATATATATAACCCACTCTTAAATATAAATATTTTGTAGTATGAAAATATTATTAAATATATCTTTATCATCTCTTCTACAAATACGACTGAAGTATCTCAATAAATGTACCAACTCATGAAATAGATTTCAACACCTCATATAATAATTTCAACACCTCAAATAATAATATCAACACCTCGAATAATAATATCAACATCTCGAATAATAATATCAACACCTCGAATAATAATAGATTTTGATATAAACCACAAGAAAGAATATTTGATTTTGTATATCGAAAATTTAATCAGCATATTTTAAAATAAATACTCCGAACGATGGAGTACGAATTAGTAAACTTGCAATTATGGATTTAAATCTATTCAACACATTTCATATATTGAAAAATATAGATACTCTGAACAATAGAGTAAACATAAATAAACTTGCCTGGTTCTGCGGTATGATATTCCAACCTGCTCCACGTCTCTGGTTCTCCGGCATTTCACCTTCTCGGGCCTAGTTCAACTATTATTTAACTCAACTTCGAATCACCTTTCGATCAACTTCTATTCACCATTATATAATACTTATGCACATCTACAACTTTCGTTCTTTAAGCTTTTCCAAACGAGTCTCCTAACTCCTCCGAAATCCTACCCCAAAATGGTTCCTCGAGTAATTCTAAAACTCAACATTTTTATACGAAACCTTTTCCATTTTTAAATCTCACAAATAATAATTTAATAATAATCCGATTTTTAGCTTCTAAAATAATCTGGTCCGATCTGGTTCATCAAAATAATCCTAAAATGCTAAATATCAATCCTCTAAAATAATACCATTGACATCCTATATAAAGACTCAATCAATAAATAATCCTCAAATAATTATCTTACACCCCGATAAATAAACATAATTAACCAATTAATCCTCGAGACAATAATTAATCCTCCAATTAAATAAATAAACCTCAAATCAACAATTAATCCTCAAATTAAATAAATAAAATCCTCAAGAACAATTAATCCTCGAATTAAATAAATAAATCCTCAAAATACAATTAATCCTCGAATTAAATAATTAAATCCTCAAGACAACAATTAATAATCGAATTAAATAAATAAATCCTCAAGACACAATAAATCCTCAAATTAAATAAATAAATCCTCAAGACAATAATTAATTCTCAAATTAAATAAATAAAACCTCAAATATTAAATATCATCTTTCTAAATTAATACGGTATTTAATTCATAATTATTCTCTCTTTTTATCAACGAATCATTAAATCTCCAAATTAAATTCAATTAATCACCAAAATATTTCTAATTTTAACGAAACTAATCGAACCCTTTTCTTTATTTATCCCCGATTAAAACAGTCAGACAAACGATTTTATTAACACTGTATTATTTTATTAATATTTTTACTACAACAACGATGTGGGTCCCACATGCGCCATGTGGGTCCCACCTGCGCCATGTGGGTCCTACCTCTCCTCCCCTCCCCTGCGTCTCCCTCTTTCAACATCAATCTCTCTCGACCTCCTCCATCTCCCTCTATCTCTCCGCCTGTCTCTCTCCCTCAACCCCCATCTCTCTGCCTCCCCGCCTCATCTCTTTCTACTCTATCTTCTCCTCTCTCTCGCTATCTCTATCTCTCCTTTCTCTCTCAATCGTCCTCCGCCTCTCTCAATCTCTCTCTCTGCAATCTCTCTCGTTCTATCTCTCTATATCTCTCTTCTCTCTATCTCTCCTCTCACTCTCTCTTTAACCACCACCACCACCACCAATCGGTGGTGGTCATCTCGACCAAGCACTGCTCCCCCCTCTTTTCTTACATCTCTTTCTCCTTCCCCTCTTTCTCTCTTAATCTCTCCGTCGAACAACAACAACAACCAATCTCTCTCCCTCGACTAACCACAATCACAAACATCGACTCCCACCACTCTCTTCCCCTCTTCTCGTTGTTCGCACACCCCCGGTCTCCAACGATTCCGACAAACACAACAAAATCAACTACACTACTACCCCCCTTGTAATAACCGCGAATTTTTTAATAATATTTTTCTACTCGTTATTTAAATTTTATTTAAGAGCGATGCACTAGTATATTTTAATTAGCGCGTTTTTTTTTGTAAATTTTAAAATTATATATATTATATGCGAGTAAATATTATATTTTATTTATTTAGTTATATTTATTTGGTGTTTATTAAAATTAGGAAAATTTAGGAAAGTAGGATTTTATTTTTTGGATCGAATTTATTTTAGAAAAACGAAATTAGAGTTTCGTTTTATTTTGCCAGCGGGGGAAAACGGGATTAATATTACTGATCGGATTGCTAAACACGAGAAAGAGACAGCATTTTTCGATCACAGAGAACGAGTTATTCTTGTCCGAGACACAACACACTTTTTACAAAACACAACATTTCTGTTGCAAACACGAAATGTTTCAGCGTGTTACACGAAACATTCCAGCGTGCTTCTTTTTTCCCCATGCGTGGTCTCTTTTGAATAAACAGAACCGGCCCTATATATTTACAAACAGAGTACAAGTGGGTTATATGTTTTCTTCCTTTCCATTCCTTTCCTGTAAAAGACAAGTGCCTATCTCTTTTAAATCAAGAGCCAACCCAGTTTACTACTCCTCTTTAAATCAAGAAAAACTCGACCATATTCATTTTCTAACACAAACCGAATACAATCACAGGTAGTGATCTCATTAAATTTTCGTTTTTGTTTTGTTTGTCGATTCGCTATTACGTTTGTATGTCAGTTTCGTGTTTAACTTTCCGATTGGTAGGTTCGAATTGATAGTAGTGTTGAATGGTTAAATCAATTGTTGGGTTTTGGTGTTGTCGGAAAACGAGAGAGGGGGCGGTCGAGAGGAGTATAGTGAGAAGAAGAGAGGAGGATATGGTGAGATTGAGAGACGGAGATGTTGAGAGGGGATGGGAGATCGAGAGAGGTCGAGAGGGAGAGAGTTTGAATCGGAGAAGATGAGAATAGTATGTGTGTGAGTGTTTTGTGCAGAGGAGACGATGGTGGTGGTCTTGGTCGATTGTTGTGTGTGATGAGTGAAGGTGGGGAGGTCGAGGATAAGAGAAAGAGATTGAGAGAGATGGGGGGTGTCGATGGTTCGTGTTGTTGTCAATGTTGAAGAATAAATGGAGAGGAGAGTGATGGTTGTTGTTTGTTGTTGCTGAGTTCGAGTCAAAGAAAGAGTAACAGAGAGGGAGAGTAGTAGGGAGAGGTACGAAGAGAAATCAGAGAGGTTGAGGGAGATTGATGGGTTGTGAGAGATGCAGAGCGAGAGAGATAGCGAGAGACAGAGGTGAGAGAGAGAGAGACTAAGAGGGAGAGAGATGAAGGCGGAGAGAGATGAGAGGAGTTCGAGATAGAGAGCATTAGGGAGTAGAGACAGAGAGTTTGAAAGAATGAGAGGAGAGACAGAGAGTTTGTTTGTGGTGTTGTTGAGAGTTTGTTTTTGATGTTGTCGAGAGGATGAGGAAGGGCGATGGTGTGATTGTTGTTGATGGTGAAATAAGGGGGAGGAGTGAGATTGTTGTTGTAATGTGTGGTTGAAATGGAGAGGTTAGAGAGACAGAGTCGAGAGAGAAGAGAGTTTGATGAGGGAGAAGATCGAAAAAGAGTGAGATGTAGGGGGGGATAGTCAGAGAGATTGATGGAGAGATAGATAGGAAGAGGGAGGAGCGGAGAGATTGAACGAAAGAGAGATAGGCGAGACAGAGAGATAGCGAGAGGGAGAGGTACGGGGTTGCAGAGAGAGACGCAGGGGAGGTGGGACCCACACAGTGTAGGTGGGACCCACACAGTGTAGGTGGGACCCACGTTGATGTTCAATAAAAATATTAATATAATAATAACGTATTGATAAAATGATGAATGGTTTAATCGGGAGTTGTCTAATAATTGGTTTCGTTAAAATTTGGTTAATTATTTAATAAATAAAAATGGGTTCAGTTTGTTAAAATCGGAATAATGATAAAATGGTGAAAATTGAGTTATTAATTAAACAGAAATATTTGTGATTTATTGGACATAATTTAGAGATTTAATAATTAGTTGATAAAAGAGAGATTTAATTGTGAATAAATGGAGTTAAATAAGGTTTTATTTTGGAAAGCTGATGATAAATATTTTCGGATTATTTTTGATCGGACCAGATTATTTAGAAGCTAAAAATCGGATTATTATTAAATTATTTGCGAGATTAAAATGAATTCTTGTATTATTTTATTTCTGGAATAAAATAGAGACTTATACCGTTGTTCCAATAAAATGGATTTTATTAAAATAAAGTTTTTATGTGAATTATAGAGTCTTGATATGATCCAATTATTCTAGAAGTACGATTTAAGTAATTTATTGTTAGCAATAAGTAGAAATAAATTAGAGAATTCCCTTACGAGCGTTTAGAGCGGGATTTAAAAATTTTAAAATATTATATTTTCGAGATTTGATTTCTGAACTCGAAAGAGAGTTATTACCGGGAATTTAATTTCCGTTAAGTACGTTAGAGATTTTCGGGAAAATATTTTAGTATTTAAATATTATATTATCGGATCAGGGATATTTTATTTTGACGAATCGCTTACGTATTTCTGATTGTCATTTTTTTTAGAGAATAATTCTTGAGACATAGATCGACGCCAAGTTCACGGGTAGAGTATAAAATTATATCTTCATTCCTTTGCACTGCGAGACCGAGGCAAGTTCATTCCTAACTCTCGGAAACTTTGTATTTCTGTTCATATTATTTCATTCCTTATTTATTTTCGAGCTAGCAATTATGAGATTTATTTGTTGCTCCTTATAATGCAATAATTTCTTTTTGAGCATTATTTTCTCGTTAAATATTACGTTACTGATAGAATTAGTTTACTTTCGAAATACATTTCCTATAATCGTAGAAGCAATTTCGTTGTTATCGGGTCGATCTCATTAATTCGAGACGACTATTTATTTTGATTCAGTGGAACTATTCTCATTTGTTCGAGATAGTTAAATTCATTCTTCTCAGTCGGATTTATTGTTCAAATTCGACAATATTCATTGATTATCTTTTAGTTGGTTCATCGTTCGAATCAACCAATAGGAGTTATATTATTTAAAATCGTTAGAGTTATACTCGTTGATCAAGTGAAAAAGAGTCTATTTATCGTCCTTCGATTTTGAGTATTAAAATTATTCGAGTAGTACTACTTGTTCAGTACGACTCATTATTTTTCATTCTAAACTATTCTCATTGTTTCGAGATAGTTGCCTTTCTTGTCAAGGGTTGGCACTTTGTTCGTGTCAATCAATTAAAACATATTTGTTGAGAGTCACATCAGTCCATTGTTCGGGTTGGTGGTCCGTTGAGTAATACTGGTAGTCCGCCAGATCTATTACTTATGTTCTTGTGAAGTTTATCTCAAGTTATCTGTTCATCAAATATTCGGGAATTCTGTGTTCTACTGGTCAATTTTGGGAAAGAGGCCCATTATAGAGAAAGAGAGATTGTGTACCGTTATGCGGACACGAGATTATTTTGGCATTTGTTGCCAGGATTGAATTAATAACCCATTATGATGCTAGCATTCATATATATATATATATATATATATATATATATATATATATATATATTCGTTGATATCGTATTGTAGCCGTGATCGGGCGAAGTGCGGTGTCATTGGGGGACGGTATTCTCGGTTGGATAGTTGATCGCCCCACCGAGATACCGAGAGGTGGAAGACCAGTTCATTCTTAAATCATAAGTCTTTTGAGTATTTATTTTCGAGATGAGTCTTTCGAGTATTCTATGTTCGAGATGAGACTTGAGTCAGTTGTCAGATATCTTAACTGTTTTCCTAAATTTCGAGTATTTCTTTCGGTATATATTATTATGTTTATGAACCGAGCAAGGAGAGAATTTGCTGAGCACCATAGTTGCTCACTCTTGCTTTATAACATTTTTATTCAGCTGTCAAGATGGAAAGAGGTGAGACGTCCATCCAGGGATCCAAAGGAAAAGGAAAAGCGCCTGGCTATGCCGACAAGAGCTAGAAGATCAAGCTGGAACCCTTATCTTTCTACGTTGTAAACTTATGTAATTTACTATCCGGAGATGTAATATGTCGTATCGTACTATTTTGTGTGAGACCGATCTTGGAACTGCGGAGTGGGACATTTATGCTTCGTTGTAATAAACATTTGGTTTTGTTATTTCATTATCATGTGCTACAGGATATTGAGACAATGTGACAACCCGGGTCCCCGGACAGGGCGGATCTGGGGGCGTTACAGTTTTGGTATCGGAGCATTAGTTATATTTTTAGGCAACATACGAGTCTAGGAATATAACGCGACGTGAGAGTTTAGAGCTATATTACGATATTGAGATTTTCGCGCTAACTGCACACCTTTACTTATATCTAAACGCTTATCTAGTCGATTGGCACCTGGTTACTTATGGATCTGTTGACTTTCATTCTGCTCGAGGTAGATTCCTACGCCTTATTCGCATGAACCCTAGTTCCCAATTAATTTAAGATAGGATGCCTAATTCCCATTATAATTGAGATCGGATGAGACCTTACGGAGCTTCCACATTTTGTAAATGTTATCAATACCCTTACCAGAGTCAGAGTTGGATCAGCATGAGGTAGGTGCACCAAAGAATGTTTTGACAGAATATATATATATATATGTTTCGAGGTAAATGGTTTTTAGTTTCGAAATTGTGGATATTAGAGTCAGTTATTTTCTACTTGGTATAGTTTGGAATTAAGTAAAATAATGGGATAAAGGATGAATAGGAGTTTCCCAGTTATTCCCTTCGCAAGTAACATTGTACGTTGAAAGTGGAGTAAGAATGATTGGGGAATTTCTTGATATTCTTTTTCTCAAGGTTTTATCTGAGGCAGTATAGTTGAAGAAAATGGAAAAGTTTCAATTATGATTGAAATTGAATGATCTCTTGACATAAAGTATTCATTGATATTGTTCATCAATGAATTATCGTAATATCGTTGTTTCACTATATTATTAACTTGTTGAGTGCTCTTTGGCTCACTCTTCCTTTGTTTTACCTTCCCTTCCAGTTAGGATTAAGGAGTGGATACCTGCGCGTTATAACTCAAATGAGAGCGATGAAACAAGTTAAGATGATTAGGTTATAAGTATTTAGGTTAGACGTTAGATGGAATGATTTAGGATAAGGTTCACTTTACGTTAGTATTATACTCTGCTATTATAATTTCTTCTTTATGCACCAGAGACGGACTTAAAGAGAGATGCAACTATGGGTCCCAAGTTCGAGGCTAAACTTTTCAACAATTTCGTGACCGACAATATAACTTATAGAGGTTTAAATGGTTCCCTATGATAATGTGTCTTTCGTAGATTTCCTCTTAGAAATTTTCTTCCCTGACGAGCTACCGAAGTTTGCAAGTGTCGCTTTATTTCGAGGATCGATAGTTGTTCCTAAGAGCTTATATTGTGCTGGGAAATCGTTCCTTAAATAACTTCGTTAGCAACGATTATCGATAAATCTTATCATTTGAATTCACTCAGGCAATTTGTATCTTATCTAAGAAGGATCTATGTGTTTAGAGGTTAAGTTACCCATCATCATGTACTTTCATAAATACAAATTCCTTTCATATTCATTCCTATATTTGTCATCCTTTGAGATACTGAGATGAACAACCCTATATATAGGGGAAGACTATCAGTCTCTGTGATTGAAGTCTGGTGGGACGCCACCGTTTGTTCAGTTGTTTGTCATTAGAGTACCAAAGGCTGGCCACCTTATGTACTATGACGGTTGTCCTAATGATACATGCAACAAAGCAGATGTTCAATGATCATAATGATCTCTCAGTTAATCCTTTCATAACTGAGCATGCGTAAATGTTGTTTAACATTGAGTTATCTCTATTCAATGCTCTTATGAATCCTAAAGTGATTGGGACTTAAGAATTCTAGAAGTGATATACGGAACTTTGAAATGAGGAAATTTCTCTTCCAGAAATGGAAATTTCAACAACTCAAGTTGGAGCATCGATTTCTAAATATGAATAGATCATTGCGTCAAACCACTAGTCAGGTCTTCGAAACTCCATGCGATGTTTCGTGGTTAGGTATTAAGGTTCTAAGAATTTGGTCTGAATATGGAGCAATTATTGAGCTTAATCCTTTTGAAATTGAGAAGCAAAATTGGTATCGAGTATACCTTGATGATATATTACTTGTTGATGAAAGAGTGATCCTTTTTTTATATAAGTAAGGAAAACGAGTGTAAATTCGTGTTTCCACTATCTTCTTTCTGAGTATATTAGCTAAGCGGCGATTTAACCCTTGGAGGTTTTAAGATTAATTTTTGAGGTGATTATCATGATGGTGATAATTCAAACTTTTGAGGCACGTTTTATCGTATTTTCTAGAATTTTACTTGCCCCAAGTACGACAAGTGTTACCCTTTATATCTTCAACATTTTTTTCTTTTAAAAATGAAACACACCGCAATTGAGAATCAAAGTGAGAATATTTTTGGATTATAAGGTATAGTCAAAACCCAGGTCCTAAGCTAAAAGCCAAATTAAGGGTATTTTTGGAAATTATTCCTTGATTTTCGTTAAAACAAGGAGACCTTGTGAGAAGAAATGCATCTTATGATTGATCACACCATCGCTATTAAGACTTATGGGTAGTAAGACATTGTGAGACTAAAATGTTTATTAATTCTAAAGAAATGAGAGCATGGTTGAGAGAGGTGAAGAATAGTTCCTTTATATAGTGTTGAATGAGCTAGGACTATCATCGTTACGATGTATATGTTGAAAGGTGAAGCTAATTACTGGTAGGAAGCGAAGAGAGCTATAGAGGGTAACACGGTCATACCGTGGATCAAATTTCAGAGTTGTTTCTAAAGAGGTATTTTCCCAAGTATCTGGAGAATCAAATGGAATTAAGTTTTTGGAACTCAAGCAAGGGACGATGACTGTCGCAGACTTCGAAGCTAAGTTTACTGAACTCTCAATGTCCGTACCCTATCGAGTAGACACCGAGGAGAAAAGAGCCAAGTATACACACTTTTAATATGAGTATGACAAATGTTATCATGAATCATAAGGTCCCGTGTCCCGAGATTTTAGACAACCTTCGAAGAAGAATCCAGTGCCTCGACTTACAGCACCTCCTAACAACAAGCCGACAACAAGAACTTTCAACATGATTATGAGAGATGCCATTGATGATAGTGACGTAATGGAAAGTAGGCTTCTAGTAAATTTTGAGAATGTGTGTGTTTCAGTCGAATCTTGAATCTGTGCCTTTAGAGGAGATTCTGAGCATAGAATTAGCTAATCAGGAAATCATACTAGTGAACCGATTGTGTCCAAATTGTTCTATAGAGATGTATGGGCGACGTTGCGACGCGGACCACATTCCTTTTAAGTTAAAGGAAGTTAACGTAATTCTGGAGATGGATTGATTATTATGTTATGAGATTCAAATAAATTGGCGACGTATGATGGTCAGCTTAAGTGGACCTAATGGCATAAGAATTCCATTTTTACGGACTGAAACCGACTAAGGATTTTTTTGTCATTAATTCGAGATAAAAGATTACTTCGGCAAGGATGTCAAGCCTATCTGGCTCATGTGATAGATACCGAGAAACATACCCTACAATCGAAGAGGTCCCTGCAGTTAATCAATTTAAAGATGTTTTCCTAGCGAGTTGCCTGGAATGCCACCGGATCGAGAGATAGAATTCACAACTTACTTAACACCAGGAACATGTTGAACACCTCCGTTTGGTTCTGGAAGCGCTGAGAAAAGAAAAGTGATATGCGAAATTTTCGAAGTGTGAATTTTGGCTGAAAGAAGTTCAATTTTTAGGATACATTGTGAGCGGCGGAGGGATTTCTGTAGACCCCGCAAAGATAGAAGCCGTAGCAGATTGGGAGCGACCCAAGACTCCAGCAGAGGTTAGAAGTTTCCTTGGACCAGATACTATCATAGATTTGTGAAGAATTTCTCAAAGATATCTACACTACTGACTCAACCTGTTGGCGACCTCAGAAGAATTGATCAGAGAATTTGAGAAAATGGAATTAGAAGTTAAGGTCCCAGTCCAAAACAATGAAAGAGTTTACAGCATTCAGTTTCAACCAGAGTTACTCGAGAAGATTCGCCGATGTCAGGAACAAGTAATGGATGAAGGAAGATCAGAGTTGACTGGAGAAGAATTTCTGAGTTCAAAAGATGATAAGGGAATTAAGCGATTTGCATCGAGAATATGGGTTCCTAATGTTACAGAGCTGAAGGAAGAAATTATGAGCGAAGCGCACAACTCGAGATATTCCATTCACCCAGGGAGCACAAAAATGTATCAAGACATCAAGCTGAATTATTGGTGGCCTAACATGAAGAGAGAGATTGCAGAATGGGTAAGCAAGTGTTTGACCTGTCAGAAGGTGAAAGCCGAACATCAACGACCAAGTGGACTGTTACAACCTCTAGAGATACCCGAGTGGAAATGGGAACATATCACCATGGATTTTGTCATAGGATTGCCCCGAACTAGAGCCAGCCATGATGCAATTTGGGTTATTGTTGACCGACTCACTAAATGTGCGCATTTTCTACCAATTAGTGATAAGTACTCCGTTGAGAGATTGGTGAGCATATATCTAAAGGAAATTGTGGTTCGTCATGGAGTGCCCGTTTCAATTGTATCTGATAGAGATGCCCGTTTTACTTCTAGATTTTGGAAAAGTTTTCAGGAGTGACTTGGCACGAAGTTAAATCTGAGCACTGCATATCATCCACAGACCGACAGACAAAGTGAAAGGACGATTCAAACAGTTGAGGATATGTTAAGAGGCTGTGCACTGGACTTCAAAGGAAGTTGGGATGAGCATTTGCCCCTGGTTGAGTTTGCTTACAACAATAGTTACCACTCGAGCATAGGTATGACACCGTATGAAGCATTGTACGGAAGGAAGTGTAGATCACCTCTATACTGGGATGAGGTAGGAGAAAGAAAAATACTAGGACTAGAACTACTTCAACAAACTAAGCAAGCAACCGAAGTTATTCGAAGAAGGTTAGTTGCAGCCCAGGATCGACAGAGGAAGTACGCAAATCAGAGGAGAAAAGACAGAGCATTTGAAGTGGGAGATAAAGTGATGCTGAAAGTTTCACCGTGGAAGGGAGTAATGAGATTCGGAAAGAAAGGCAAGTTGAGCCCCAGATATATAGGACCTTTTGAGATTCTCAAGAAGATAGGACCACTAGCTTATCAGTTGGCCCTACCTCCAGACCTTCAGCATATCCATGATGTGTTCCATGTTACTGCGTTAAGAGAATACCATTCTGATTTCAGACACGTTATAACCTACGAACCAGTGGAAATCCGTCCTGATTTGACATACGAAGAGAAACCAGTGCAGATCCTAGATCACATAGTGCAAGAGCTAAGAACTAAGAAAGTAAATTTAGTGAAAGTACTTTGGAGAAACCACCAAGTTGAGGAAGCCACGTGGGAATTAGAAAGCGAAATGCAGAATAAATATCCAGAATTGTTTAGTGCGTAATTTTGATTCCGAGGACGGAATCCTATAAGGGGGGAAGACTGTAATAACCGCGAATTTTCGAATAATATTTTTCTACTCGTTATTTAAATTTTATTTAAGAGCGATGCACTAGTATATTTTAATTAGCGCGTTTTTTTTTGTAAATTTTAAAATTATATATATTATATGCGAGTAAATATTATATTTTATGTATTTAGTTATATTTATTTGGTGTTTATTAAAATTAGGAAAATTTAGGAAAGTAGGATTTTATTTTTTGGATCGAATTTATTTTAGAAAAACGAAATTAGAGTTTCGTTTTATTTTGCCAGCGGGGGAAAACGGGATTAATATTACTGATCGGATTGCTAAACACGAGAAAGAGACAGCATTTTTCGATCACAGAGAACGAGTTATTCTTGTCCGAGACACAACACACTTTTTACAAAACACAACATTTCTGTTGCAAACACGAAATGTTTCAGCGTGTTACACGAAACATTCCAGCGTGCTTCTTTTTTCCCCATGCGTGGTCTCTTTTGAATAAACAGAACCGGCCCTATATATTTACAAACAGAGTACAAGTGGGTTATATGTTTTCTTCCTTTCCATTCCTTTCCTGTAAAAGACAAGTGCCTATCTCTTTTAAATCAAGAGCCAACCCAGTTTACTACTCCTCTTTAAATCAAGAAAAACTCGACCATATTCATTTTCTAACACAAACCGAATACAATCACATGTAGTGATCTCATTAAATTTTCGTTTTTGTTTTGTTTGTCGATTCGCTATTACGTTTGTATGTCAGTTTCGTGTTTAACTTTCCGATTGGTAGGTTCGAATTGATAGTAGTGTTGAATGGTTAAATCAATTGTTGGGTTTTGGTGTTGTCGGAAAACGAGAGAGAGGGCGGTCGAGAGGAGTATAGTGAGAAGAAGAGAGGAGGATATGGTGAGATTGAGAGACGGAGATGTTGAGAGGGGATGGGAGATCGAGAGAGGTCGAGAGGGAGAGAGTTTGAATCGGAGAAGATGAGAATAGTATGTGTGTGAGTGTTTTGTGCAGAGGAGACGATGGTGGTGGTCTTGGTCGATTGTTGTGTGTGATGAGTGAAGGTGGGGAGGTCGAGGATAAGAGAAAGAGATTGAGAGAGATGGGGGGTGTCGATGGTTCGTGTTGTTGTCAATGTTGAAGAATAAATGGAGAGGAGAGTGATGGTTGTTGTTTGTTGTTGCTGAGTTCGAGTCAGAGAAAGAGTAACAGAGAGGGAGAGTAGTAGGGAGAGGTACGAAGAGAAATCAGAGAGGTTGAGGGAGATTGATGGGTTGTGAGAGATGCAGAGCGAGAGAGATAGCGAGAGACAGAGGTGAGTGAGAGAGAGAGACTAAGAGGGAGAGAGATGAAGGCGGATAGAGATGAGAGGAGTTCGAGATAGAGAGCATTGGGGAGTAGAGACAGAGAGTTTGAAAGAATGAGAGGAGAGACAGAGAGTTTGTTTGTGGTGTTGTTGAGAGTTTGTTTGTGGTGTTGTCGAGAGGATGAGGAAGGGCGATGGTGTGATTGTTGTTGATGGTGAAATAAGGGGGAGGAGTGAGATTGTTGTTGTAATGTGTGGTTGAAATGGAGAGGTTAGAGAGACAGAGTCGAGAGAGAAGAGAGTTTGATGAGGGAGAAGATCGAGAAAGAGTGAGATACGAGAGGGATGTAGGGGGGATAGTCAGAGAGATTGATGGAGAGATAGATAGGAAGAGGGAGGAGCGGAGAGATTGAACGAAAGAGAGATAGGCGAGATAGAGAGATAGCGAGAGGGAGAGGTACGGGGTTGCAGAGAGAGACGCAGGGTAGGTGGGACCCACACAGTGTAGGTGGGACCCACACAGTGTAGGTGGGACCCACGTTGATGTTCAATAAAAATATTAATATAATAATAACGTATTGATAAAATGATGAATGGTTTAATCGGGAGTTGTCTAATAATTGGTTTCTTTAAAGTTTGGTTAATTATTTAATAAATAAAAATGGGTTCAGTTTGTTAAAATCGGAATAATGATAAAATGGTGAAAATTGAGTTATTAATTAAACAGAAATATTTGTGATTTATTGGACATAATTTAGAGATTTAATAATTAGTTGATAAAAGAGAGATTTAATTGTGAATAAATGGAGTTAAATAAGGTTTTATTTTGGAAAGCTGATGATAAATATTTTCGGATTATTTTTGATCGGACCAGATTATTTAGAAGCTAAAAATCGGATTATTATTAAATTATTTGCGAGATTAAAATGAATTCTTGTATTATTTTATTTCTGGAATAAAATAGAGACTTATACCGTTGTTCCAATAAAATGGATTTTATTAAAATAAAGTTTTTATGTGAATTATAGAGTCTTGATATGATCCAATTATTCTAGAAGTACGATTTAAGTAATTTATTGTTAGCAATAAGTAGAAATAAATTAGAGAATTCCCTTACGAGCGTTTAGAGCGGGATTTAAAAATATTAAAATATTATATTTTCGAGATTTGATTTCTGAACTCGAAAGAGAGTTATTACCGGGAATTTAATTTCCGTTAAGTACGTTAGAGATTTTCGGGAAAATATTTTAGTATTTAAATATTATATTATCGGATCAGGGATATTTTATTTTGACGAATCGCTTACGTATTTCTGATTGTCATTTTTTTTAGAAAATAATTCTTGAGACATAGATCGACGCCAAGTTCACGGGTAGAGTATAAAATTTTATCTTCATTCCTTTGCACTGCGAGACCGAGGCAAGTTCATTCCTAACTCTCGGAAACTTTGTATTTCTGTTCATATTATTTCATTCCTTATTTATTTTCGAGCTAGCAATTATGAGATTTATTTGTTGCTCCTTATAATGCAATAATTTCTTTTTTAGCATTATTTTCTCGTTAAATATTACGTTACTGATAGAATTAGTTTACTTGCGAAATACATTTCCTATAAGCGTAGAAGCAATTTCGTTGTTATCGGGTCGATCTCATTAATTCGAGACGACTATTTATTTTGATTCAGTGGAACTATTCTCATTTGTTCGAGATAGTTAAATTCATTCTTCTCAGTCGGATTTATTGTTCAAATTCGACAATATTCATTGATTATCTTTTAGTTGGTTCATCGTTCGAATCAACCAATAGGAGTTATATTATTTAAAATCGTTAGAGTTTTACTCGTTGATCAAGTGAAAAAGAGTCTATTTATCGTCCTTCGATTTTGAGTATTAAAATTATTCGAGTAGTACTACTTGTTCAGTACGACTCATTATTTTTCATTCTAAACTATTCTCATTGTTTCGAGATAGTTGCCTTTCTTGTCAAGGGTTGGCACTTTGTTCGTGTCAATCAATTAAAACATATTTGTTGAGAGTCACATCAGTCCATTGTTCGGGTTGGTGGTCCGTTGAGTAATACTGGTAGTCCGCCAGATCTATTACTTATGTTCTTGTGAAGTTTATCTCAAGTTATCTGTTCATCAAATATTCGGGAATTCTGTGTTCTACTGGTCAATTTTGGGAAAGAGGCCCATTATAGAGAAAGAGAGACTTGTGTACCGTTATGCGGACACGAGATTATTTTGGCATTTGTTGCCAGGTTTGAATTCATAACCCATTATGATGCTAGCATTCATATATATATATATATATATATATATATATATATATATATATATATATATATATATATATATATATATATATATATATTCGTTGATATCGTATTGTAGCCGTGATCGGGCGAAGTGCGGTGTCATTGGGGGACGGTATTCCCGGTTGGATAGTTGATCGCCCCACCGAGATACCGAGAGGTGGAAGACCAGTTCATTCTTAAATCATAAGTCTTTTGAGTATTTATTTTCGAGATGAGTCTTTCGAGTATTCTATGTTCGAGATGAGACTTGAGTCAGTTGTCAGATATCTTAACTGTTTTCCTAAATTTCGAGTATTTCTTTCGGTATATATTATTATGTTTATGAACCGAGCAAGGAGAGAATTTGCTGAGCACCATAGTTGCTCACTCTTGCTTTATAACATTTTTATTCAGCTGTCAAGATGGAAAGAGGTGAGACGTCCATCCAGGGATCAAAAGGAAAAGGAAAAGCGCCTGGCTATGCCGACAAGACCTAGAAGATCAAGCTGGAACCCTTATCTTTCTACGTTGTAAACTTAGGTAATTTACTATCCGGAGATGTAATATGTCGTATCGTACTATTTTGTGTGAGACCGATCTTGGAACTGCGGAGTGGGACATTTATGCTTCGTTGTAATAAACATTTGGTTTTGTTATTTCATTATCATGTGCTCCAGGATATTGAGACAATGTGACAACCCGGGTCCCCGGACAGGGCGGATCTGGGGGCGTTACACCCCTGAACCCCGGTATAAACCTCCGACTCAACCACCAACATCACCGCCTCTTTCTCTCTCGTTCACACTCACAACCCACATCAAACATAATTATATCCTATTATTCAAGCCCAACAGTAAACAAACTCATCAATTCAATACGAGCGTACCAGATTCTACAACACAAACGAAATTGAACAAGAAATTGTTTGAGGAAAAAAATGAACTACCTGGTTTAGTGCTCTGTTTTTGTATATGTGTATTTGACTTGAGTGTTTTCGGTTTTAAAAAATGAAAGAGACAGTAAGGCTGTGCTCCTGGTTTTATAAAATAAAACAGTATACCTCTAATAATGCTCAATAATGATGAAACCGGTAATGTGCTTATTAATTAAATAAAAAGAAATGAATTATGGGGAACAAATTAAAATGTCCTAGACTCCTAATCATTACAATGTTAGTGCAGATTTTTGGTAAAAAGATCTCGTTTTCCCCCGCTTAAAAGATACTCAACTGCGTTTTCTAAATTAAATACGAAAGAAAAATAAAATCCTAATTTTCTCAAATTTTTAGTAAACACTAATTAATTATAATACGAATATATAAATTTTAAAAATTTACAAAACGTACTAAAAAAAATACTAGTGCAATTTTTTTCTAATTAAAATTTAAATAAATATTGAGTAGAAAGAAAAATTTATGGATATTACAGTCTTCCCTCCTTAAAAGGATTCCGTCCTCGGAATCAACGTAAGCAAAAACTAAGGTTGCTTATTTGCTCTCTATTTTCCAATATATCCTCATCCTTTTGTACCAATTATATACTCTCCTATTTCGATTATAAATTCTCATGCTAAATTGTCTATCCCATCTCAGATTTCATTCATTAACATACCTCTATTTTCATACTGGCTCATCACTTATACCCACTTCTTTCGTTCATTCTTATACTGACTTCATCCTCAAAATACACCTTACCCTCAATAGTAAATCTGAATTACAACTTAAAATTCCTCATATTCTTTTCTCTTACTAATCATTAAATATATCTCTTTCTTCTCATCTTTATCCTTCTGAATCAATTCACTCTCAGCTTTTACCATGGCTACTTCTTATACCCATATCACATAGTCTCTTATCTAAAACATTGCATCATTATTTCCAATCTATTGTTTCAATCGCTGTTGAAATCTTCTAACTCCTTCCTCCTCCAAATCCATACATGATACCATCATACTCTTCTTGTTTTGTTTCCATCTATAAATCCACTCTATTTATTTCTTCTACACTTCTTCAATAGTCACAGCCTCTCTCGATTCCACCTATCCCAATATAGTTTAATCTAATAAAATTGCATACCCATGAAATATTTATTTATGAAAACAAACAGTACATATCTGTACATATACACATATATACAAATATATATCTGCAGTTATAGATATATGTATATTTATGTATACTTACCTCTATATACTCATATTTCACCCAATAAATAAATCCTGGATACACATTTCCCTCGTCCTAATTGATTCTACTGCTAATGGCCATCCTGCCTCCACCTCGCAACTCCTATTATATATATACCTATCGATTTCTTGGCTTCTAAACTCCCTTTCATATAGTCCTAACTCCTCCTACACTCGTTCTAAGATTTATAACCTACTGCTCTGATACCATTACTGTAACGCCCCCAAATCCCCTACAGGAATCTAGGTCGTCACATCTCTTGCGGAATATTCGATCACCTGCTCACAATATAATCTACCATAATATTCATAATACACACTATCTTTTACTCCACGGTTATAATCTTAGAACAAGCACTCAATAGTTCCAAAATATAATACATCTCAAATTCACTTCCCAGAATCTCTAAAATACTATTACAACTCCAAAGTTCTAGATAATAAACATTATACAAATACCTTCCCAGACTGCACCCTCCTCAGAAGCTATAAAATTAACACGCTGAATCAATTGACTTTTCTTTTCCTTAATCACGGTTCGCCATACTAGAGCCGGTACTGTTCGCCTCTGTTTTATAATATTTAAATAGCAAGTATGAGCCAAAGAATGCCCAGCAAGTATATATAGATATCATATAATACGACAAAAACTCGACAAAAATATGTTTTGTATCACTCTATAATATATCTATTTTTTGAAAAGAGAACAACTCAGAAATTTTTTTATGAATCTCAAAATACTACTCATATGAAAGTATAAATATATCTCAATAACTCCTCAAAATACTGCTCATCTAAATATATCTCAATAACTTCTCAAAATTACTGCTCATATGAAATAATAAATATATCTCAATAACTTCTCAAAATACTACTCATATTAAAGAATAAATACATCTCAATAACTTCTCAAAATACTCCTCATATAACTCAAAAATACTCCTCAGAACTGTTCAATTGATTTGAATAAATAAAATTTACCAACTGCTCAGATCAACCCTCTAGTTAACAGAACCACAAAGGCATCGGTTAACCGTTAGGATGTCAAAGATTGGATTTCTGCTCATAACGCCTACTCAAGTAATGGATGATCAATCCATTATCACTACTCAATTCTATCGATAGAAAGGATGGTCGACGTCTCGAACCACCCAAATAAAACTTCTCGGAAGGATGAGCCGTCTTTCTCGGCCCTTCACCCTTTATATGTAACCGTTTGGGCCGGTGCGTTACTCCGGTCACTTTTGCTTTTAGAAGCAATAAATCACAAAGCAATTTATATATATATAACCCACTCTTAAATATAAATATTTTGTAGTATGAAAATATTATTAAATATATCTTTATCATCTCTTCTACAAATACGACTGAAGTATCTCAATAAATGTACCAACTCATGAAATAGATTTCAACACCTCATATAATAATTTCAACACCTCAAATAATAATATCAACACCTCGAATAATAATATCAACATCTCGAATAATAATATCAACACCTCGAATAATAATAGATTTTGATATAAACCACAAGAAAGAATATTTGATTTTGTATATCGAAAATTTAATCAGCATATTTTAAAATAAATACTCCGAACGATGGAGTACGAATTAGTAAACTTGCAATTATGGATTTAAATCTATTCAACACATTTCATATATTGAAAAATATAGATACTCTGAACAATAGAGTAAACATAAATAAACTTGCCTGGTTCTGCGGTATGATATTCCAACCTGCTCCACGTCTCTGGTTCTCCGGCATTTCACCTTCTCGGGCCTAGTTCAACTATTATTTAACTCAACTTCGAATCACCTTTCGATCAACTTCTATTCACCATTATATAATACTTATGCACATCTACAACTTTCGTTCTTTAAGCTTTTCCAAACGAGTCTCCTAACTCCTCCGAAATCCTACCCCAAAATGGTTCCTCGAGTAATTCTAAAACTCAACATTTTTATACGAAACCTTTTCCATTTTTAAATCTCACAAATAATAATTTAATAATAATCCGATTTTTAGCTTCTAAAATAATCTGGTCCGATCTGGTTCATCAAAATAATCCTAAAATGCTAAATATCAATCCTCTAAAATAATACCATTGACATCCTATATAAAGACTCAATCAATAAATAATCCTCAAATAATTATCTTACTCCCCGATAAATAAACATAATTAACCAATTAATCCTCGAGACAATAATTAATCCTCCAATTAAATAAATAAACCTCAAATCAACAATTAATCCTCAAATTAAATAAATAAAATCCTCAAGAACAATTAATCCTCGAATTAAATAAATAAATCCTCAAAATACAATTAATCCTCGAATTAAATAATTAAATCCTCAAGACAACAATTAATAATCGAATTAAATAAATAAATCCTCAAGACACAATAAATCCTCAAGACAATAATTAATTCTCAAATTAAATAAATAAAACCTCGAATATTAAATATCATCTTTCTAAATTAATACGGTATTTAATTCATAATTATTCTCTCTTTTTATCAACGAATCATTAAATCTCCAAATTAAATTCAATTAATCACCAAAATATTTCTAATTTTAACGAAACTAATCGAACCCTTTTCTTTATTTATCCCCGATTAAAACAGTCAGACAAACGATTTTATTAACACTGTATTATTTTATTAATATTTTTACTACAACAACGATGTGGGTCCCACATGCGCCATGTGGGTCCCACCTGCGCCATGTGGGTCCTACCTCTCCTCCCCTCCTCTGCGTCTCCCTCTTTCAACATCAATCTCTCTCGACCTCCTCCATCTCCCTCTATCTCTCCGCCTGTCTCTCTCCCTCAACCCCCATCTCTCTGCCTCCCCGCCTCATCTCTTTCTACTCTATCTTCTCCTCTCTCTCGCTATCTCTATCTCTCCTTTCTCTCTCAATCTTCCTCCGCCTCTCTCAATCTCTCTCTCTGCAATCTCTCTCGTTCTATCTCTCTATATCTCTCTTCTCTCTATCTCTCCTCTCACTCTCTCTTTAACCACCACCACCACCACCAATCGGTGGTGGTCATCTCGACCAAGCACTGCTCCCCCCTCTTTTCTTACATCTCTTTCTCCTTCCCCTCTTTCTCTCTTAATCTCTCCGTCGAACAACAACAACAACCAATCTCTCTCCCTCGACTAACCACAATCACAAACATCGACTCCCACCACTCTCTTCCCCTCTTCTCGTTGTTCGCACACCCCCCGATCTCCAACAATTCCGACAAACACAACAAAATCAACTACACTACTACCCCCCTGAACCCCGGTATAAACCTCCGACTCAACCACCAACATCACCGCCTCTTTCTCTCTCGTTCACACTCACAACCCACATCAAACATAATTATATCCTATTATTCAAGCCCAACAGTAAACAAACTCATCAATTCAATACGAGCGTACCAGATTCTACAACACAAACGAAATTGAACAAGAAATTGATTGAGGAAAAAAATGAACTACCTGGTTTAGTGCTCTGTTTTTGTATATGTGTATTTGACTTGAGTGTTTTTGGTTTTAAAAAATGAAAGAGACAGTAAGGCTGTGCTCCTGGTTTTATAAAATAAAACAGTATACCTCTAATAATGCTCAATAATGATGAAACCGGTAATGTGCTTATTAATTAAATAAAAAGAAATGAATTATGGGGAACAAATTAAAATGTCCTAATCATTACAATGTTAGTGCAGATTTTTGGTAAAAAGATCTCGTTTTCCCCCGCTTAAACGATACTCAACTGCGTTTTCTAAATTAAATACGAAAGAAAAATAAAATCCTAATTTTCTCAAATTTTTAGTAAACACTAATTAATTATAATACGAATATATAAATTTTAAAAATTTACAAAACTCACTAAAAAAAATACTAGTGCAATTTTTTTCTAATTAAAATTTAAATAAATATTGAGTAGAAAGAAAAATTTATGGATATTACAGTCTTCCCTCCTTAAAAGGATTCCGTCCTCGGAATCAACGTAAGCAAAAACTAAGGTTGCTTATTTGCTCTCTATTTTCCAATATATCCTCATCCTTTTGTACCAATTATATACTCTCCTATTTCGATTATAAATTCTCATGCTAAATTGTCTATCCCATCTCAGATTTCATTCATTAACATACCTCTATTTTCATACTGGCTCATCACTTATACCCACTTCTTTCGTTCATTCTTATACTGACTTCATCCTCAAAATACACCTTACCCTCAATAGTAAATCTGAATTACAACTTAAAATTCCTCATATTCTTTTCTCTTACTAATCATTAAATATATCTCTTTCTTCTCATCTTTATCCTTCTGAATCAATTCACTCTCAGCTTTTACCATGGCTACTTCTTATACCCATATCACATAGTCTCTTATCTAAAACATTGCATCATTATTTCCAATCTATTGTTTCAATCGCTGTTGAAATCTTCTAACTCCTTCCTCCTCCAAATCCATACATGATACCATCATACTCTTCTTGTTTTGTTTCCATCTATAAATCCACTCTATTTATTTCTTCTACACTTCTTCAATAGTCACAGCCTCTCTCGATTCCACCTATCCCAATATAGTTTAATCTAATAAAATTGCATACCCATGAAATATTTATTTATGAAAACAAACAGTACATATCTGTACATATACACATATATACAAATATATATCTGCAGTTATAGATATATGTATATTTATGTATACTTACCTCTATATACTCATATTTCACCCAATAAATAAATCCTGGATACACATTTCCCTCGTCCTAATTGATTCTACTGCTAATGGCCATCCTGCCTCCACCTCGCAACTCCTATTATATATATACCTATCGATTTCTTGGCTTCTAAACTCCCTTTCATATAGTCCTAACTCCTCCTACACTCGTTCTAAGATTTATAACCTACTGCTCTGATACCATTACTGTAACGCCCCCAAATCCCCTACAGGAATCTAGGTCGTCACATCTCTTGCGGAATATTCGATCACCTGCTCACAATATAATCTACCATAATATTCATAATACACACTATCTTTTACTCCACGGTTATAATCTTAGAACAAGCACTCAATAGTTCCAAAATATAATACATCTCAAATTCACTTCCCAGAATCTCTAAAATACTATTACAACTCCAAAGTTCTAGATAATAAACATTATACAAATACCTTCCCAGACTGCACCCTCCTCAGAAGCTATAAAATTAACACACTGAATCAATTGACTTTTCTTTTCCTTAATCACGGTTCACCATACTAGAGCCGGTACTGTTCGCCTCTGTTTTATAATATTTAAATAGCAAGTATGAGCCAAAGAATGCCCAGCAAGTATATATAGATATCATATAATACGACAAAAACTCGACAAAAATATGTTTTGTATCACTCTATAATATATCTATTTTTTGAAAAGAGAACAACTCAGAAATTTTTTTATGAATCTCAAAATACTACTCATATGAAAGTATAAATATATCTCAATAACTCCTCAAAATACTGCTCATCTAAATATATCTCAATAACTTCTCAAAATTACTGCTCATATGAAATAATAAATATATCTCAATAACTTCTCAAAATACTACTCATATTAAAGAATAAATACATCTCAATAACTTCTCAAAATACTCCTCATATAACTCAAAAATACTCCTCAGAACTGTTCAATTGATTTGAATAAATAAAATTTACCAACTGCTCAGATCAACCCTCTAGTTAACAGAACCACAAAGGCATCGGTTAACCGTTAGGATGTCAAAGATTGGATTTCTGCTCATAACGCCTACTCAAGTAATGGATGATCAATCCATTATCACTACTCAATTCTATCGATAGAAAGGATGGTCGACGTCTCGAACCACCCAAATAAAACTTCTCGGAAGGATGAGCCGTCTTTCTCGGCCCTTCACCCTTTATATGTAACCGTTTGGGCCGGTGCGTTACTCCGGTCACTTTTGCTTTTAGAAGCAATAAATCACAAAGCAATTTATATATATATAACCCACTCTTAAATATAAATATTTTGTAGTATGAAAATATTATTAAATATATCTTTATCATCTCTTCTACAAATACGACTGAAGTATCTCAATAAATGTACCAACTCATGAAATAGATTTCAACACCTCATATAATAATTTCAACACCTCAAATAATAATATCAACACCTCGAATAATAATATCAACATCTCGAATAATAATATCAACACCTCGAATAATAATAGATTTTGATATAAACCACAAGAAAGAATATTTGATTTTGTATATCGAAAATTTAATCAGCATATTTTAAAATAAATACTCCGAACGATGGAGTACGAATTAGTAAACTTGCAATTATGGATTTAAATCTATTCAACACATTTCATATATTGAAAAATATAGATACTCTGAACAATAGAGTAAACATAAATAAACTTGCCTGGTTCTGCGGTATGATATTCCAACCTGCTCCACGTCTCTGGTTCTCCGGCATTTCACCTTCTCGGGCCTAGTTCAACTATTATTTAACTCAACTTCGAATCACCTTTCGATCAACTTCTATTCACCATTATATAATACTTATGCACATCTACAACTTTCGTTCTTTAAGCTTTTCCAAACGAGTCTCCTAACTCCTCCGAAATCCTACCCCAAAATGGTTCCTCGAGTAATTCTAAAACTCAACATTTTTATACGAAACCTTTTCCATTTTTAAATCTCACAAATAATAATTTAATAATAATCCGATTTTTAGCTTCTAAAATAATCTGGTCCGATCTGGTTCATCAAAATAATCCTAAAATGCTAAATATCAATCCTCTAAAATAATACCATTGACATCCTATATAAAGACTCAATCAATAAATAATCCTCAAATAATTATCTTACTCCCCGATAAATAAACATAATTAACCAATTAATCCTCGAGACAATAATTAATCCTCCAATTAAATAAATAAACCTCAAATCAACAATTAATCCTCGAATTAAATAAATAAATCCTCAAAATACAATTAATCCTCGAATTAAATAATTAAATCCTCAAGACAACAATTAATAATCGAATTAAATAAATAAATCCTCAAGACACAATAAATCCTCAAATTAAATAAATAAATCCTCAAGACAATAATTAATTCTCAAATTAAATAAATAAAACCTCGAATATTAAATATCATCTTTCTAAATTAATACGGTATTTAATTCATAATTATTCTCTCTTTTTATCAACGAATCATTAAATCTCCAAATTAAATTCAATTAATCACCAAAATATTTCTAATTTTAACGAAACTAATCGAACCCTTTTCTTTATTTATCCCCGATTAAAACAGTCAGACAAACGATTTTATTAACACTGTATTATTTTATTAATATTTTTACTACAACAACGATGTGGGTCCCACATGCGCCATGTGGGTCCCACCTGCGCCATGTGGGTCCTACCTCTCCTCCCCTCCTCTGCGTCTCCCTCTTTCAACATCAATCTCTCTCGACCTCCTCCATCTCCCTCTATCTCTCCGCCTGTCTCTCTCCCTCAACCCCCATCTCTCTGCCTCCCCGCCTCATCTCTTTCTACTCTATCTTCTCCTCTCTCTCGCTATCTCTATCTCTCCTTTCTCTCTCAATCTTCCTCCGCCTCTCTCAATCTCTCTCTCTGCAATCTCTCTCGTTCTATCTCTCTATATCTCTCTTCTCTCTATCTCTCCTCTCACTCTCTCTTTAACCACCACCACCACCACCAATCGGTGGTGGTCATCTCGACCAAGCACTGCTCCCCCCTCTTTTCTTACATCTCTTTCTCCTTCCCCTCTTTCTCTCTTAATCTCTCCGTCGAACAACAACAACAACCAATCTCTCTCCCTCGACTAACCACAATCACAAACATCGACTCCCACCACTCTCTTCCCCTCTTCTCGTTGTTCGCACACCCCCCGATCTCCAACGATTCCGACAAACACAACAAAATCAACTACACTACTACCCCCCTGAACCCCGGTATAAACCTCCGACTCAACCACCAACATCACCGCCTCTTTCTCTCTCGTTCACACTCACAACCCACATCAAACATAATTATATCCTATTATTCAAGCCCAACAGTAAACAAACTCATCAATTCAATACGAGCGTACCAGATTCTACAACACAAACGAAATTGAACAGGAAATTGATTGAGGAAAAAAATGAACTACCTGGTTTAGTGCTCTGTTTTTGTATATGTGTATTTGACTTGAGTGTTTTTGGTTTTAAAAAATGAAAGAGACAGTAAGGCTGTGCTCCTGGTTTTATAAAATAAAACAGTATACCTCTAATAATGCTCAATAATGATGAAACCGGTAATGTGCTTATTAATTAAATAAAAAGAAATGAATTATGGGGAACAAATTAAAATGTCCTAATCATTACAATGTTAGTGCAGATTTTTGGTAAAAAGATCTCGTTTTCCCCCGCTTAAACGATACTCAACTGCGTTTTCTAAATTAAATACGAAAGAAAAATAAAATCCTAATTTTCTCAAATTTTTAGTAAACACTAATTAATTATAATACGAATATATAAATTTTAAAAATTTACAAAACTCACTAAAAAAAATACTAGTGCAATTTTTTTCTAATTAAAATTTAAATAAATATTGAGTAGAAAGAAAAATTTATTCGAAAAATTTATGGATATTACAATATTAGTGTTTTGAACGGGGAAAACTAATTCACGGTTATTACGGCCACTGTGGCATGTGTTGCGCAGTGATAGTGAGAACCGAGAATGATTTGAGATCTTCTTATTTATTCAAACTCATGATTGTCAGGCCGGTTAGGCAGCTAGGTATGCAAACGCTTAGCGACATGAATGAAATTTGAGTAATTGAGAATTTCTTGGAGATTTTGTTAAAGCGATAGTTAAAGTATTTTGCAAGTATTAAAAGTATTGAATCTAGTATTACAAACCTTCTCAGTTATTAAATTCTGATTTCGAGTTATAAATGTTTTAAATGATATTAATATTCTGTTAAAGTTAAGAATCCAGATTTCAATTATAGTATTGATTATAAATTGGTGAGCATTCCTTCGCTCATATTTATTGTTCATTTTCCATTTGAGTTCATATTTCTTGAATTGCAATTATTGCATTCTTATTTCATCCAGTTCAGTTGTATATATATAACTTGCTGAGCATTCTTTGGCTCACACTTGTTGTTTTTAAAATCTAATTTTTCAGTAAACTAGTGGCGAGGCTTAGCCTGCGCAGTTCAGAAAGTGGAAAGAAGAAGCAGGATGCTGTTATGAAGCTGACGTGGATCAGGGTAATTAGATGTTCAGTTTGATTGTTGTATATAAATATAGTTTTAGTAGTTATAGTATGTATTTGATTAGTTGGCCTGGTATACTTCTATTCGAAGTTATACCAGTGATTTAAGTCTGTATAAAGTTTTGTATATAGAGTTGTATTTTAAGTTGGCTTTGGGTTTTCTTGTTTCTAGAACTGTAACCTAAGATCCTTAGTTGTGAGTTGGGGTCAAAGAACTTTCAGTTGAGTTTTTATGTTTTATTTCAGTTTTAGTTGATTTCAGATTTTTAGTTTAGTATTCAGCAGGTTTATGTTGTATTTACGAATACATCATGGCTAATTTTTGTTAGAATTATTGAGTTTGTTAGCGTGACGCCCAAATCTACTGACCCCGGATTTGGGGGCGTTACATAAATCAACGATGAGAATTATACACAGGGACCCCGGCCCCACAGTAGTGAGTATAAGTGTATAACTATATCATTTACTGAAATTTTCCCATGTCTCTGCAAAATCATACATGCACACCTCTGCACAACATAATCTACCAGTTATACGTGTGTTAATACCCTCCCGGAAGCAGACTCTTATCAATGTTAATACCCTCCCGGAAGCAGATTCTTTACAATGATAATACCCTCCCGGAAGTAGATTCAACATCCTTCCTCTAGCACATTCTTCCGGACAAAAGGCACATTCTTCCTCCAGCACATTCTTCCGGATAGAAGGCACATCCTTCCTCTAGCAGATTCTTCCGGACAAAAGGCACATCCTTCCTCTAGCACATTCTTCCGGATAAAAGGCACATTCTTCCTCCAACACATTCTTCCGGGCAAAAGGCACATTCTTCCGGACAAAAGGCACATTCTTCCTCCAACACATTCTTCCGGGCAAAAGGCACATTCTTCCTCCAGCACATTCTTCCGGACAAAAGGCACCTTCTTCCTCCAGAACATTCTTCTGGACAAGTGGAGGTAACACTAGGGCCGAGCAAAACCGGTCCGAACCCAAAAAACCAAACCGAACCGGTCCGGTTTTTTGGGACCGAACCGACCGGATGCTCAGCCCTCTATAAATACCAAGGTAAACTCACACATTTGGGGGAGGAAAATTCTCATATTCTCTCACACACTCTCACATCTCACATTTGCTCTCTAAATCTCAGTCACTAGTACTTGTATTTTCCGATATCGTTTCTTGTATTCTCCACCACGAAGTTACTTACTCTCACGCCGGAGGTGCTTGACGGCCACCACCCCCGGTCAAGCATTGTTTTGCAGGCTCCTTTCCAACAGCTACACCACATCTCCGCCCAAACACTGCCGGAAGAGGGAAAATTACACCACATCTCCGCCCAAGCATCACCGGAACAGGGAAAAGTGCGGTAGAGTGAAGCAAGGAGCATTATCATTTGGCGCTAGAAGGATGGGGATTTTTCTCTTTGAAAGACCTTCCATCCTTTCCAGATTGCAAGAAGTAACAAGAGGTTATTAGTAACAAGTTATCTCAAATGGGACTGTCAAAGAACACGAGGTTACAAGCCCGAAACGCGGTTGACCTAGACAATTCAAACCAAACTGAAGAACTACTCCAAGGAAACGAACAAGAGATCGTCCATGGTA
The DNA here is from genome assembly GCA_037693485.1 of Kitagawia praeruptora. NCBI lineage: Eukaryota > Viridiplantae > Streptophyta > Magnoliopsida > Apiales > Apiaceae > Kitagawia > Kitagawia praeruptora. The sequence goes on along the minus strand of CM075350.1, from coordinate 21,799,825 downwards.
CCTCCCATCGTAGCGAACCCAGCCTCCAAAGGATTGGCACAAGGGAAGAAGATACTCCTTTCAACTTGGACCTGGCCCATTTTGCTCTTAACCAAATGGCTTTTCTCTTCAGTGTTGTTGAGAATCTTCAACACCCCAACCAACAAAATATCCCTCCTCCGTCTAAAGGAAGGTGGGACCAACCTCCTCATGAGGAAGAAGCACATAGTGCAATTTACAATCTCACCAAAAGGCCAATTATTCCTTTTCTCAACCTTGCCGTCTCCTTGATGGGTGAGGAAGGGTCATCCCAAAGCAAAAACATAACTCCTTATCTCACCCTTGTCATCTCTTTGACGGGCGAGGACGATTCATTCTCGTTCGGCTCTTGGAATCACATCCAGCAGTGGTTGGAACAGCTCGCAAAATCCAACCACTTCACTTATCTCAAAGAAAAAAAACATTTGCCATCTCAAAAAATTTCCAACGCCTCTCACCCTTGTCATCTCTTTCTCTTGGGTGAGGAATGGTCATTTCAAAGCAAAATTTTATGCTATCTCAGAAAATTTGTAAATCCTTTTGTCATCTTTGTAGTCCTCTTGGACGGGTGAGGAAGGGTCATAAAAAAATTACTATCTCAAAATTTTTTGAACTACTTTTCTCACCCTTGTCATCTCAAAACACAAACATTCCATTTCAAAAATTTATAACTCTTTCTCTCGTTCTTGTCGCCTCTTGGTGGGTGAGGAAGGTCACCTCAAAGCAAAAAAAAAATTACTCTCAAATATTGTCTAACTTCATTTCTCACCCTTATAGGCATGTTGGTGGTGAGTAAGGTTGTTTCGTAAACATCCATCTCTCAACATCAAGCAACATATGAACAGACACAAAGTTCTCTTGCAACAATTCAGACACAAGTAATACTATCTCAGACACAATTTAATGCATCATATTATCTCATGCGATTTACTCAGACACAAGGCAAATAACATCATCTTGGACAAAAAGATATTTTATCTCAGACACAAGCAACATCATCTCAGACACAAGTAATATTCTCTCGGACACAAGGCATTCAAAGCCACCTCAGACACAAAGTAATACTATCTCAAGCTACATTGTATCTCATGAGGTTCATTCAGACAACAAGGCAGTCAAAGCCAAGTTACGCTATCTCAGACACAAGTAATATTCTCTCAGACACAAGGCATTCAAAGCCATCTCAGACACAAAGTAATATTATCTCAGACAACATTGTATCTCATGAGTTTCATTCAGACAACAAGGAAGTCAAAGCCAAGTTACACTATCTCAGACACAAGTAATATTCTCTCGGACACAAGGCATTCAAAGCCGCCTCAGACACAAAGTAACACTATCTCAGACAAAATTAAAGGTTTTGCTTTACCTCATGAGATTCATTCAGACACAAAGAAAACAAACTAAGTCAAAAGTCAGAAGGCGGGTAAAATCGCTTCAGACACAAGTAACATTATCTCAAACACAATTTTATACGTACATTATACTATCTCATGACCTTATACAGATACAAGGCGAATAAAATCACTTCAGACACAAGTTACATCATCTCAAGCACAAGTAACAACATCTCATGAACAATTATGAGCACTATATTATCTAATGAGACTCATTCTGGTAACATAAAATATTTTTTCTGAAAATTTTCATGTATTATATTCTCACAAGTTTTGTGCAGACAAAAACGCGGGCACATTCACACTAGTCAAAAACAATTTTTCATCACCAACCTGTTCCCGTTTCCTGTTTTCCCACCTGTACAAAGATACGAAAATCACAACACAGAGTTGCAATGCAGTTTCAATCCTTGTTGGCACTTGCAATGTAGTTGTTGTTTCAGTAAATTACAGGCGATCGCCTGAACATCGGTATCCTTGTGCTTATGATGATGGGTGGACATCTCTTAAGTGGGTTCATTCAAGACCATGGCTTAAAAGCGGGAAGGAACTTAAAGTTCATGTTTATTTAGCTGGTGATAGTTCTGGTTGAAATATTGCTCATCATGTTGCTGTAAAGGCTGCCGAGTTAGGAGTTGAAGTCCTGGGCAATATACTTCTTCATCCATTCCAAAATCCAAACTCAATAGACAAAAACACACAATCACTTGCTACTTCCATTTAAACCCGGTCCCGCCTCCTAATATTATATCCCGCTTCCCATTTTCCCGCTTCCAGACTTGCACCCACCTTCTATCCATACAATACTCCCTCCGTCTCTAAATAAGTTGTCTGTTTTGACTGGACACGTTTGCCAATGCACACTTTTGATTGTTAATATATTGAATTTTGTATTAGTATTAAATATAAAAATTTCACTGTATTAAAGTACTCATAAATACGAATACAACAAGATCACTCATGACTATATTTGGTCTTACAGATTAGACGTAAATTAGTAATTTGTCTCATGTTATGAACAGTCCCGACATTTCAAACGAGCAACTTATTATGAGACGGAGGGAGTAACAAATACTCTATTCCCGCTTCCACATAAAGAGTGGACTATCTATCAGTAGTACATACAAACATACAACAAAAATACACAGCTAATTCAATGAAACCCGCTTCCAGCTGTTACCCTTTCTATGTTCCTGCTTTCTCTAATAACATTCCCACTCACGCTTTCTATCTTACTAACCCGCCCTCACTTTTCACATATATTCACTTGTTACTAAATGACACCAGTCCCGCTTTCCCACCATTATACCTGCTTCTATCGCTTTAGAAAACAAAACCAACATATTTACGCGTCCTACGTTTTCCCACCTCCTCACCACTATCACAGTTACACTACTGTTACATGCTTTTAGAAAATAGGGTCAACCAAACATGAAGACTACAACCCATGTGTGTACATCACAAAATAGAACTATACATCAGTGTTGCAGATTTCGGAAATCGGAATTATTCGGTTGCGGTACCGATTTACGATTTATCGGGTGATTCGGTTGAAAAATCGGCGATGTTGGTTTAATCTTGAGTTGGTTTATTTTCTTGTTATCGAATAAATCTGCAATACTTTTGGCAGCCAAGTTTGATAGTCTCCTCTACATACAAATTAGTTTGTCATATATTCTTATGTATTTACTATATTTGGTATCAGAGCAGAGGTGATTTTCAGTAAGGGGCGCAGAACATTCCAATGGATATCAACAAGGTCAAAGCAGGGGGATCGATTGGCTTGAGCTATCCTTCGTTGACAAAAAACAACTATACTACTTGGGCTTTGAAGATGAAAGTATACATGCAAGCACAAGGAGTCTGGACAGCGATTGAGCAATCAGATCCAAAGACGGTTGTTGAAGAGAAGACGGATAAGGTGGCCTTGGCTATGCTGTACCAAGGACTACCTGAAGATATGATTCTCTTGATTGTAGAGAAAGAAATAGCCAAAGAGGCCTGGACAACACTGAAGACGATGTGTCAAGGGGCAGATCGTGCGAAAAAAGAAAAAGCTCAAACATTGAGATCTGAGTTTGAGGCATTGACGATGAAAGATAGTGAGCAGTTAGATGATTTCTATCTGAAATTGAATGGACTTGTGACTAACATACGGGCTTTAGGTGAAACCATGACTGAATCTTATGTGGTTAAGAAGTTACTTCGTGCAGTGCCAAGTAAATTCTTACAAATTGCTTCAACCTTGGAGCAATTTGGTGATTTGGAGAAATTAACAGTAGAAGAAGTAGTGGGTTCACTTAAAACTCATGAGGAAAGACTAAAAGGAAGTGGCAAGAGGGAATCAAATAAAGGACAGTTGATGTTGACTGAAGAGGAGTGGCAAAAACGTGAAGGCAACAACAGTAAACTTCTACTTACTCGTGAAGAATGGCAGAAACGCTCGAGTAAAAGAGTTGCAGATGGACAGGTCTCTGGTTTTAAACCTAGGGGAGGGCGTGACAAAAGTAATATGAGATGTTTTAATTGTTCAGGTTTTGGGCATTTTGCTATAGATTGTAAGAAACCTAGACGAAACAGAGATTCAAAGGAAGAAGTATATATGGCGAAATTCGTAGATGATGAGCCAGCATTGTTACTTGCAAAATATGAAGAAAAAGATCCAGAAAACACTATCTTGAAGGAAGACCAGGTGATTCCATCACAACTGTCGAAGATGCAAAATGAATCTAATGTGTGGTATTTGGACAATGGAGCTAGTAGTCATATGACTGGTTTCAAGTCCAAATTCACAAAACTGGATGAACAGGTACGTGGACTGGTTAGTTTTAGAGATGGGTCTACTGTTCGTATAGAAGGCAAGGGAACTGTGGCTTTTGAATGCAAAAATGGAGAGACACGAACACTGGAGGATGTGTACTATATTCCAACACTCAAGAACAACATCATCAGCCTGGGACAAATGACAGAGCAAGGGAACAGAATTGCGATTAAAGGAGAGATGTTGTGGGTGTATGATGAAGGAGACAAGCTTCTTATGAAGGTAAAACGCTCTCCAAACCGACTTTACAAGATTGTCATCCATTCTGCAAAACAGAGGTGTATGTTGTCTAAGCAAGATGAGATGTCGAAGCTGTGGCACAAGCGTATGAGGCATGTAAACTATCATGCCTTGTCACTTATGCATAAAAACAAAATTGTGAATGGGATGTCAAGAATAGAAGTACCAAATGAGATATGCAAGGGCTGCCTCATGTCTAAACAAGCAAGGAAGCAATTTCCAGAGAAGACGAGCTATAGTGCAACAAAGGTTTTAGAACTGGTACATGGCGATCTATGTGGCCCAATACAACCGGAAACTGCTTCAGGGAAAAGGTATTTTTTCTTGCTTGTAGATGATTATAGCAGATATATGTGGGTGTTTTTCTTAAAGTCAAAGAATGAAGCGTTAAGTGCTTTTAAATATTTTTGTGCCTTGGTGGAGAGGGGACCAGAGAGAAAGGTGAGAATGTTACGAACTGATAGGGGAGGAGAATTTGTCTCAAATGAGTTTGAAATTTACTACAAAGAGAAGGGAATGGACAGGCACTACACAGCACCCTACACTCCGCAACAAAACGGAGTGGTGGAACGTCGAAATCGTACGGTGGTTGAGATGGCCAGGAGTTGTTTGAAAGAAATGAAGTTACCAAACATTATGTGGGGTGAAGCTGTAAGACACTCAATCTACTTGCTAAATCGATTGCCAACTCGTGCACTTACTGGAGTGACTCCGTATGAAGTTTGGAATGAAAAGAAACCACACATAGGGCACATCAAGGTCTTCGGGTGTATTGGGCACATGAAAATCCCAAGTCAACATACTCGAAAACTGGATGATCGTAGTAAACAAGTGGTTAATCTAGGAAAAGAACCAGGGACCAAAGCTTATTGTTTGTACGATCCCCTCACTAAACGAGTACATGTGAGTAGGGATGTCATTTTTGAAGAAAATAAGTCGTGGCCCTGGGATCACAGTGATGAGGAAGAGCAAAATGGGAGCTTTTCAGTGGAAGGTTTGATTGATACAAGTGAAAATCAGGCTGAAGGTGGCGAGAATGCTTCAAACGACATGATTGAATCCACACTCCAAAGAACTCACAGCAACAATGCTCAAAGTGATGGAAGTTTTTCTCAAAGTGATGGAAGCTTTTCTCGAAGTGATGGAAGTTTTCAGAGAGATGCTTACTCTTCAACTGCAAGAACAGGGTCTAGTAGTTCATCAACAATGCAGACACCAATTCAGAGCATAAAATCTCAGTCTCAGGGTCTGAATTATGAAGACTATGATGACAACACTGAACCAAGAAAAGTAAGAAGATTGTCTGAGATATATGCTGAGAGTGATGAAGTATTTCTGAAGAGTTGTACCTCATGGGTATAGAAGAACCAATGAATTATACTCAGGCCACAAAAGATCGAAACTGGATACTTGCTATGGAGAAAGAAATGCAGTCAATCGAAGAGAACAACACCTGGAAACTCACTGAGTTGCCTCCAGGAAAGAAAACAATAGGCTTGAAGTGGATTTATAAACTGAAAAAGGATGCAGAGGGAAATGTGATAAAGTACAAAGCGAGATTAGTTGCTAAGGGATATGTCCAAGAACACGGAGTCGACTTCGATGAGATTTTTGCCCCAGTAACTAGAATTGAAACCGTACGCCTGTTGTTGGCCCTGGCAGCAAAGTGTGAGTGGGAAGTTCATCATCTCGATGTAAAAACAGCATTTTTGAATGGTGAAATCAATGAAGACGTTTATGTGGTGCAACCTGAGGGTTTTGTGAGAAATGGGAAAGAAAATCTAGTTTATAAACTGATAAAAGCTTTGTATGGTCTTCGCCAGGCTCCACGAGCTTGGTATGCAAAGTTAAACTCTTATCTGGAAATTCTGGGTTTTAAGAAATGTCCATCTGAGCATGCAGTGCATACCAGGAAGGAGGGAGAAGACAGATTGATTGTTGTTGTCTATGTTGATGACTTACTAATAACTGGGAGCAGTGTGAGTTTGATCAATAAATTCAAAGACGAGATGAATTAGAAGTTCGACATGACAGATATGGGCTGGTTGAGTTACTATCTGGGTATCGAGGTGCATCAAGAAAGGGGCTGTATTCAGTTAAAGCAGTCAGGCTATGCCAAGAAGATCATTGAGAAGGCTGGAATGAAGGGCTGCAATCCAATTAAATACCCCATGGATCCTAAGGAACAACTTGTCAAAGATGAAGGAGGGAAGGCAGTGAATGCTACAGAATACAAAAGTATGATTGGGGGGGTTAAGATATTTGGTGCACACTCGGCCAGACATAGCCTATTCAGTTGGTATAGCAAGCAGGTTCATGGAGCGACCAACCGTGATGCATAAGAATGCAGTTAAAAGAATCATTCGATATGTCCAAGGCACGTTGCAGTTTGGATTGATGTATACTAAAAATAGTGGGAACAATGTGCTAACAGGTTTTGCAGATAGTGACCTAGCAGGTAGTCTGGATGACAGAAGAAGTACTGGAGGTATGTGCTTTTATTTGAATGATAGCCTCATTACTTGGGTGTCCCAAAAACAACGTTGCGTAGCACTTTCGAGCTGCGAAGCAGAGTTCATGGCTGCAACTGTAGCAGCTTGCCAAGCTATATGGATTAGGAATGTACCTAATCAGATAACAGTAGAACAGATTGGACCAGTGGTACTGTGTGTTGACAACAAGTCTGTAATCAACCTGGCTAAAAATCCAGTCTTTCACGAAAGGAGCAAGCACATTCATGTCCGTTATCACTTTATTAGGGAATGCGTAGAACGGGGGGAAATTATTATGAAACATGTGAGCAGTGAATGTCAGAAGGCGGACATCCTAACCAGAGCCATGACTACGATCAAATTCGAGAGGATGAGGAGATTACTTGGAAGTGAAGACCTGTCTGGACAACTCTAAGATTAAGGGAGGATATGTTGGCTTAATCTTGAGTTGGTTTATTTGTTTTGTTTTGTTTTTGAATAAAGTAGTCGTTACTAGTATTTTGCTTTGTTAAGATAGCAGATCAGTGAGCTTGATTGTAGGAACAGATGGAGTCGATTTTGTTGAGTCTGTTTAGGATCAGATTGAGCTAGTTTGTTTCCTAGTTTTCAGCTCTTTAATTGTAAGCTTTCAGCTATTTATTTTCTTGTTACCGAATAAATCTGCAATGCTTTTGGCAGCCAAGTTTGATAGTCTCCTCTACATACAAATTAGTTTGTCATATATTCTTATGTATTTACTATAGGCGATTTATCGGCGATTTTTGCAAAATCGGCCGAATCTATTCCAAAATTTTGATCAATTTTTGGCCGATTATCGACGATTTTTCAGAAATCGGCCGATTTCTATAACAGAGCTATACATGCGTACAAACCCATTCCCGCTTCCTCAACACTACTCCCATACAGACAAACACACAACAAAAGTCCCTCCCTCTATATATATCTTTCCCACATTACCATTTCTATCCAACCCACTTTCTCTCTCATACACATGCTACTGACCTACCTTCACTTTTTCACATATATAGCTTTTCACAACTCTACAAAAATATGCTAAAGTAATTCCCTGCACGTTCTCACGGGTATCTATACATACAAACATAAACCTACACCACACAACTTCCCTCACAACAGCTCATTTCCCGACCGCAAAAATACCCAAATAAAGCTAAGTCAATAAAACAGTCTCCGCATTCTCATTCTAGTCCCGCTTTCACCTCTCGTCCCGCTTCCACCCACGAAACATACCCTCCTCTACCCACTTACTCACGAAACTCACTATATACTCACAACCTTCTATACTAAACAAACAAAACTACACGCTCCTGTTAGATTCTTTTCTTGTCCCGCTTTCTCCAGTCCCGCCTCCAGCTATAAATCAACACCGGCCTCCCAGACTTTTTCCTTACTAAGCATACACGACACATACAAACAATTAAGACAAAAGTATCACAACTTCACATAATAGAAAACTATACATGCATGTATACCCGCTCCGTTTCCTCCTTTCCACCCGCTATTCACTTTTCCTCCTCACTACACCCGCACCCTCTCTTCCTAAAACTCTCTATACTAACCACAAAAAATTACAACAATATATAAAATACAACTTACTAGCCTCCTGCCAAGCTTTTTCTACCCGTCTCCTCTCTTTTTCCCGCCTTCTCCAGTATCGCCTCCTCCAGTGGCGGATCCAGGAATTTAGTTCAGTGGGGTCCTTATATAAAAAAAAATGAGAAGATCTTCTTCCAGTATCGTCTCCTCTCCATGTTTATCACAAAATGAGAAGATCTTCTTCAAAAGGGGCTCCCAGCCATCAAGTCTAAACTTCTGCAATTGTCGCTTAGTTGATTTCACCATGGACATAGCATTCAAGATATCTTGATCTTTTCTTTGTAGAGCTTTTGATAGAGATTCAGTTAGCCCAAAAATGTGCAACATCAAGTGCAAATAGAAAACAAAATCGAAAGAAGTGAAATATATTTGAAGGCCATTTGCTTGACGTTGTTGTAAATCCTTCTCACCCTCCTTTTCAACAAAGCTAAGCACATCCATAACATTTGGAAACAAATCAACCAAACGCAAAAGTGTTTTGTAATGGGAACTAACCTATAATAGAGCTTAGCAAAGGAGAATGAGAGATGATCCAAGAGCCAAGAGGATTACTACGTTGGGGCTTTCAAATTTCAGTCTTCAATTGCTATTTACCCAATTTTGCTGGAGGCGGAGAGAAGCACCGAAGGCAGAGAGGAGATGACAGAAGTGTTGTGAGAAGGGTTTATTTGTTTAATTAGGAAATGGGGCAATGTCTATTTTCACTTTTCAATCTGTTAATTCATTTAAAGTTGGGCTTTTCAACTTGGGCTTTAAGAGGAGTGGACTTGGGTTTTAAGAGGGGTGAGTTCCAAAATTAATTTTAGTGGGTTCCTATTTTTAATTGAGTGGGTTCATATCTTACATAAAATATTTTTTTACAGCTGGTAGTATTTTTTCAGTGGGGTCCGCTCCCCCCCCCCCGACCATAGTGTAGATCCGCCCCTGGCCTCCTCCCACCTATTCCACTTGTTACATACTACAGTAGTATACATTCCCACTTTAAATTATTGACCCCGCTTTCTCTGCCAAGAGCATGACAGTCAGAGGCGACACATAACTACTTAGGGGTGGCAATTTCGTGTTTCAGGTCGTGTTCGTGTTTCTAAACGGGTCAATTTCGGGTCAAGGTAAAATTATTTAAAATTGAATGAAATTAAATATCTAAGCATAAACAAATGAAAATCTAAAATCGGGTCACTTTCGGGTTATTTTCGGATAGACCAGATCATTTTCGGGTCACTTTCGGGTTTTGTCTCAGTAAATCGGGTTACGGATTCGGGTCGGGTTCGGGTCGTGTCTGAAATTGCCACCCCTATAACTACTCCTGCATTTACCCTTTACACGTATAACATACATACTGTTATAATTACTCCTGCATCTACCTTTCAAAAAATATCCAAGTCCGAAACATATCTTCAACAGCTATGTTATTATCAAATCCTAGATTCTTGCTTGGTCTACATAGCTATCACCTTTACGCTTTTCAAACTATACACACACAAATGTATAAATCTATACATGTACTCTACACTACTTTGTTCCCGCTTTCACCACTTATAAAAAATCAACACAAATCCCGCTTCCCCGCTTGCTCCTACCAACCCCGTTCCCGCCTTCTCAATGTGTCTCACGTTCCGCTTAAAACTTAACAGACAAAAACGCACACTTGCTTGCCCCTACCGCCAACCTTGTCCCGCTTTCCTGCAGTCCCGCTTCCCCACTGTCCCGTTTCCAAATGACCCGCCTTCTCACCCTTCGCAACCAGCTTATGTCCTTCACATGTTTAACAACTTGTAATAACAAACATAGAGGTAGACAAACTCATACACGACATGATGCCCAGAAAATACTTTACAAACAAGACCCAAGACATATGCATACACTGCACCATATACATAACATAGAGACATTGAGTTAACTCGCCACTCACTAATTTCGTTGATGCTTTCATTTAACACGGGTCTCGTTTTATGGATAAACGTATGAGACGGAGGATATGACAACAGCATGCGAGCTTCGGTCAAGGAAGAGCCTCTCAGGGTAACTAGTTTAGATGGAAAATCATCATTCATCTCTTCACGGACTTCACCAAGGAACAGACATGTAAAGTAGCCTGTCGCATGGTGCCTGACGATGAATCTTTAAAAAAATTCAAAGAAAAAAAATGATGATGAATAAACATGATCATTGGTAACCTATTAGTTATAAGAACATATACTTGGTATAATCTATAAAACTGAGAAAAAACAAGAATGCCAAGAACTTAGTCTTTTATTATGCTGGGAACAATACAAATATATAGAAACAACTGAGAACTGCCTAAGCTATAAAATAGGACCACAACGTCCATATACCAACAACTTCCTACACGATCTCTACTACCCTTATTAAGCAAATAGCAAATACTAGCCTACAAAACTCCTGATAAATAGCAAGACCAAGTCATACGTTGACAAGGTACAACCCAGCAAATAAAACAACAAAATAAGTAAAACAAATAAACAATTATTTGAGATTATCCAACAATTCCCCCCCTTAATCTCAAATGTCTTGTCCAGATGCTGCACTCCGAGAAGCTTACGCATCCTTTCAAACTTTATCGTTGTCATTGCCTTGGTTAAGCTATCAGCCCGCTGCATCTCACTGCTTACATGCTTGACTACAACCTCGCCACGTTCTACACATTCACGGATAAAATGATAACAAATATCAATGTGTTTAGACCTACCATTGAACACAGGGTTCTTAGCCAAATCAATGGCTGACATGTTGTCGATGTAGAGTGTAACAGGCCCTACATAGTCCGAAGTTATTTGACTCAAAACATTCCTCAACCAAATCCCTTGGCAAGCTACTGCTGTAGCCGCCATAAGCTCAGCTTCACACGTAGACAAGGCCACACACCTCTGCTTTTGAGAGACCCAAGATATGAGACTTTCATTCAAATAATAAGCCATTCCCCCCGTACTTTTCCTGTCATCCATTGTACCACCCATGTCACTATCCGAATACCCTGAAATCACATTATTCCCTCCTTTCTCTGAATACACCAACCCAAACTGTAGTGTGCCCTTCAGGTATCGTAATATCCTTATTACAGCACTAAGATGAAGCATGGTAGGTCGTTCCATGTAGCGACTCACAACACCAACGGCATAGGCAATATCAGTGGCGGAGCCACGTGAAAGCCAGGAGAGGTCTAGGCCCTCTCTGAAAAAAATATTTTGGCCAATTTTTTTTTTTTTTGTAAACATAGCCCATGCCAAAGTTTTTAAAGTTCAGGCCCTCCTTCACATCCTTTTGGTAAGTTTTTACTTATTTTCATTTGAAATTTCTCCCTAATGAGTTAATTATTTTGTGTTCTTAGATGATTTATGATTTTGCTGCTCATTATTCAATTGCCTTGTGTCTTTGTTTAAGTATATAATTTGAATATATCTATTAGAATTGTTAATTTGTGATATTGATGATCTTCGCTCCCCAAGTGTTTGATAAAATATCCCTTTGATTTAGTGGGAAAAAAATCTGTGCGCGGGATAAAAGTTCCCCGACACTGACCATTTTGGCCCTCCCTCACTCTATGGGCTGGCTCCGCCACTGGGCAATATCTAGGCGCGTGTTGACCAAATAACGAAGACTTCCAACCAAGCTTTTGTACATAGTAGAGTCGACTCTCTTTCCTGTTTCATCCTTACTGATTTTATCCTTAGGATCCATAGGATACTTAGTTGAATTGCAATCTTTCATTCCTGCCTTCTCTATGATTTTTTCGCATAAGATGACTGTTTTAGCACGATATGATCTTGATTTTGTTCCACCTCGATTCCCAGGTAGTAGCTAAGTCTACCCAGATCTGTCATTTCAAATTTAAAACCCATCTGCTCCTTGAAACCTTCGATCTTAGTAACATTAGCTCCAGTTACTAAGATATCATCAACGTACACGGCAATGATCAAGCTGTCATTTCCTTCGCCCCTCGTGTATACTGCGTTCTCATATGGACAGCGTTTGAATCCCAAACTCATAAGGCACTGATTGAGCTTTGCATACCAGGCCCTTGGCGCCTCAAAATCTCACTTGGTGGTAAAACATAATCAATCCCAAGCAAAAGTCTCTTTAATGCACCTACTTGTACTCAAAGCATAGAAACCAAATCTTCTTGCACATATTCATGTCCTTTTAATTACTTACAACATTCAATAAGTCTACTAGTTGCAACTCGCTAGTGTATGTGTGTGCACAAGAACTTAGCATATCACTTCTCAGTCAAAAGCATCAGAAACACAAGAGTACTATAGCATGTAAGGGTGCATCAAGCCTACTTATAACAAGAAATCATTTCACAAGGCTAGAATTATTTTTTGATTTTTTTTTCAATTTTTTTGGAATTTTTTTTTAAAAAAATAATACTACTAAATCCCTCCCCCATACCTAAATCATGCATTGTCCTCAATGTATGCAAATGAGAGAAAAATGACAAAGTAAAAGGACGAGAATACCTGATAAAGGATGACGGAGATACACAATTACCTATAAAACACACACACACACACATAAAAGAACACACACACACACACACACTCCCATACCTACACTTGACTATATGGGAGATACATTACGAAAAGATATATTAACCAATACCAGATCGAGGGAAAACAACATTAGTAACACAATCATCAAACATGTGAAACACACCCATAAAAACATCATTATCCACTAGAGAAATAAGATCATTCACCAAAATAAAACTCATACACCTAACATCATTCATAGACCAATTAGACGCTTCTTTATGTTGTTTAAGTAAATTAATCACTTGAAATTCTTGGTCTTGAACTAAATCACTAGAAAGAACATGATGAGTTTCTTTATCAACTACCAAAGACTGATCAAGTGTGGAAAAATACGGATTAGGAATGAATGTGGGTGGCTCACCTACAGAAGTCTTAACAAAGTACTTAGGCTCAAAAGAAATATCCTCAAGATGGGCTTCATGCTTAGAACAAATGGCATTCAATTCATCTAACATCTCATCAGAAGAAAAATTTCTATAAAGTTCATGAAGTTCTTTATTACACTCATACTCTAACAAAACATCTTCCTCAAGAAAAGACTCAATTGCACTATCATCAAGATTCGACCACGAAACAACCTCATCTATCAAATTAACTTCTATAGGTTGTTCAAAAAGCTCATTAGGCTGATTTCCTACATTAAAGACATTAAGATCTATCGTCATGTTACCAAAAGTGAGTTTCATATCGAACCATTCCTACAGTTAATCAAAGCATTAGAGGTAGCAAGAAAAGGCCTTCCTAAAATAATAGGAATTTGATTTTTGAGATTTTTGACTGGTTCGGTTTCTAGAACAACAAAATCGACGGGAAAGACAAAATCACCAACCTTAATCAACACATCTTCCACTATACCCGTTGGAGTTTTAACAGAACGATCAGCTAACTGAAGAGTGACACTAGTCTTCTTAAGTTCACCTAAACCCAAGGCTTGATAGACAGATAATGGAAGAAGATTCACACTAGCTCCTAGATCGAGTAAAGCTTTATCAATGAAAGTATCACCTATGACACAAGAGATGGTAGGACAACCGGGATCCTTATACTTCACAGGGATTTGATTTGACAAAATAGAACTAACATGAGATGTTAGGAAAGCTTTCTTAGGAACATGAGTGGTTCTTTTATGAGTACACAAATCTTTTAGACACTTAGCATAAGAGGGAACTTGTTGAATTGCATCTAAAAGAGGAATGTTAATCTTGACTTGCTTAAAGACTTCCAAAATCTTATCTAACTGAGCAGATTGTTTGTTTGAAGTAAGTCTTTGAGGAAACGGGGCTTTTGGTTTAAAGACTTTTTCATTAGACACATCAGAATGGGATTTCGAAGGTGGTTCATCGGATGGTGATGACTCATCAGATTTATCTACTTCAGAATTCTCGGGATTTAAAGATTGCTTAAGACTAGGATTCAAGAGCAAAGGATTTGGTTCAGATGTTAGCTTATCTTCTTCTTGAGTATTGACACCAGCATGATTGTTGAATTGATTACCAGACCTTAGAGAGATAACAGAATTCACATTTTCATGAGACTTTTGATTTGGATGAAGAAATTTAGGATTAGTCTCAGGTTGACCAGGAAATCGATTTTTCTCTCTCTCACTGATTGTGTTTGCCAATTGACTAACTTGGACCTCTAGCTTAGATATGGCTTGAGTGTTAGAATTTAGTAGCTGCCTATCTTGGGTCATAGTTTGCATGAAAGATTGTTGAGATTTGAGTAATGCTTCCATACTCTTTTCTAAAGAAGTCAGTTTCTTATCAGATTCACTAAAACCAGGAGGATTTATGGGGACTGAGTTTGGATAATGACCAAGATTTTGTGGAGGATATGAATTAGGACTTTGAGTTGGGTATGGACCAGGATTGGGCTTTTGAAAAGCAGGTTGAGGATTTTGATTATATTGATTGTATTGACCTTGGTTCCATGAGAAATTTGGGTGATTCTTCCAACCAGGATTATATGTGGGTGCATAAGGATCATTCCTAACTCTAGGTTGAAACATGGCATTGACTTGTTCAATTTCAGGGCAATTCTCTACCACATGATTAGGAGAACTACAGTTTGCACAGAGAGACATTTGAGAGGACACATTGTTGGTTTCTAAGGCTTCTAGACGTCTATTAATTGTAGCTAACTTAGCTTCGGTTGCAATAGAATTACCAATTGTGTGTAAGCCCTTAGATGAGTTAGATTTTTCAGCTTCTTGATTAGGTTCCCGAGTTGACTCCCACAACATTGTTCTTTCAGCTAACTCCTCAAAAAATTTCCAAGCTTCATCATCATCTTTATCCATAAACTTACCATTGCACATAGACTTTAACAAAGCAGTGGTTTGGCTATCTAAGGCTTCATAAAGAATTTTGCAAAGTCTCCATTTTTCTATACCATGTTGAGGACATTTAGACAACAACTTTTTAAATCTATCAAAATATTTCCAAAAAGACTCATTCCGATTTTGTTGAAATTGGTTGATTTCATTCCTAAGCCTATTTGCCTTATGGTTTGGAAAATATTTTTTAAGAAAGATAGCAACAAATCCCTCCCATGTGGAAATAGAATTAATGGGTAGACTATACAACCACTGTTTAGCATCTTCTTTTAAAGCAAAATTAATAAGTCTGAGCCTAATGGAATCCTCACTTAATTGTTGAAGTTTTTGTAAAGCACACACTTCCTCAAACTCTCGAATGAAAAGATATGGATCCTCTCCCTCTACCCCAGCAAACCTAGGTAACATGCTAATGTTGTGATGTTTGATTTCAAAGTTATTCGCGGTTACCGCGGGTAAGACTATGCATGAGGGTTGAGCGGTACGAGCGGGGTAACAACGGTCTTTGAGTGAAACAGCCATGACTACAGGTTGAACTTCTAATTCTTTTGACTCAATTCTAGTGGGTGAAGAAAACTCAAGTTGCCTTACTACTTCAGGAGATGATAGATTGGTTTGTCTTACTAATCTAGATGTAGTGTCTCGAACCCAAGCACTTTGCATACAAGAGAAGTAATCAAGTAATCACGTAGCAGACAAGAGCTATAAGTAAACACCTAAAAAAAATATGGAAAATTAAAAAGAAAAATCTATACTATCCTAAGAAAAATCTAGACCTTGCTCCTAACAATAAGATACTACTGAAAGTCACAACTCAAAAAGCATCCGTCCTGACTGGCCAGGCAGGTGCAAGCATTGCCAAGAGGCTAAACACCTTTCTAGACACCAATCCAAATTAGCCAGGTAAGCGTCACGCTTGCCTAGACACCAAACGAAAGAATACTTAGTGATTGGTTCCTCCCATATTCTCTTCCTAATTGAGCGCGAGATCCTAGGGGCCAACGTCTACTTAATTTTATTAAGGAAAGGGTATGCAAGATGAACGAATTAGTGATTTGTGGGCCAAGGAAAGGGTGATGAAATCCCTCACCTTATCTTGTAATTGGGTGGCACCCTTAAAATTGATTGAATGATGCAACACACAAAGAACAAGAAAATAAACACTTATGGATGCGCTACACTACGTGTGAAATCAATAAATACAATAAAGAAATCTAGATGATGTGATCCTATGTGAGAGATGAATGGTGCAGCAAATTGGTTTTTAACAAACAATTAACTAACTAATATTTTTGGGTTTTTTTCCGAATTTTTAATTTTTTTTTGGTTTTTTTTTTATAATGAGAAAAGAAAAATAGAGAGAGGTGATACGGAATACCGAAAAGCGCTTCCAAAAAAATTTCAAAAGAGACAGCGAGGCCTTCCAACGATCTTCTTGTCCAAGCTTTTCTCCGCTTCACAATTCCCTAAAAAAACAAACAAAAGAAAACAAGAAACTAATCCGAAGAATTAATATCAAGGAAAGAAAAATATCAATAGTCCCCGGCAGCGGCGCCAAAAACTTGATGTGTAAAATAACTGCAAGCGCACAGTGTTTAGTTGTAGCAAATACAGATCGATCCTCAGAGACTATGAATTTTCAAAACCCTAATAATTAAATCAGGCGAACTAGACAAATAGGTTTGAGATGAGATTTAATTAACCTAATTAACAAAGATTATCAAATAATATGGAAAACCTAGGAATCCGAATCCATTAATCAATCACAATTAATATCAACTCGCCCTAAAATCAGTCCTCTTTCCTTCACAAATAAGATATATCAATCAACGAGATAAGCATATACTATGAAACTTGTTATCTAACAATAACCTATCAAAACTTCAAAGAGCAAGCATAGGCTATGAAAAACAAATCCAGTAACAATAATATATCAAAATCACTTTGTCAATCGATCAATTAAGCACCAAGAAAAATTATGAGAATCAATTAATAGGAACGAGAATAAATCAAGAGTAATTAAATTAATTTTATCTTCATCCTAGACAAGAAATTTAGCTAGACATAATCACGTAATAAATAACACAAGAAAATAACCTAAGTTACGAATTAACAAACAAATATTAAACTAAACTAAAACATGTATTAAAACAAAGTCACGTGAATTACTAAACAAAGCCATAAACAATTAAATAAAACTAATACAACTAAGATAATATAAGAACAGAATGCTTCCTGTAATTTATGGCGAGGTGAACAAAAAAAAACAAAGGCGAGAGATTAATGGTTGCCGATAAAAACAAAGCTGGAAGAATAAATTGCCGATGCTCGAATAAAACTACTGAATTAAAATTATGAAAAAAAGTGTTTGAATAAAAATAAAAAGTATTTGTATTGAAAAACAATTAATCTACACCTACTCCTATTTATCAGATCTAAATTATTGTCTAAAGTGGTGTCAAATACAAGAGAGGAGCCCCATATATATAGGAAAAACTTGGGCTTGGGTCTTCGATTACAAATTTGATATTGAATATAATTTCTTCAATTTCCTTTTCTTCTTGGATAAGTATTCGATTTTTCCTCCAATTTCTTTGACTTCAAGTATTTTCCACCTCCTTTCCCTTTTTGCACCTTTTCCTGCTAGAAATCTGTTTTTATTTATTTTCCTACAAAACAAAATAAAACAATTTATTAATTAATAAAATTACGAAAACGGACATAAAATAGGTATTAAAAATATTATTAATTATGGACCTATCAGCGCCTGTCGCAACCCGTACAAAGCTTTAGACAATTTGTATACCCAGTTCTCACGACCCTGCTTCTTGTATCCTTCCGATTGTGAAACATATACATCTTCATTTATCTCACCATTAAGAAATGCCATTTTTACGTCTAAATGATGCACTTGTTAGCTTTTCTTAGCAGCCAAAGCCAAAAGTAATCGAACAGTTTCGAGACGAGTTACTAGAGCATAGACTTCCTCATAGTCGATACCGTGTTCTTGAGCATACCCTTTTGCCACGATTCGAGCCTTGTACTTTGTCACCTTCCCAGTTGCACCCCTCTTCAATTTAAATATCCATTTTAGACCTATTTCCTTCTGCCCAGATGGTAACTCAACCAATGTCCAAGTTCCATTTCTTTCAATAGACTCAATTTCAGCATCCATAGCTCGTCGCCAATTTTGATCCTTAACTGCCTCTCTGTAATTAGCAGGTTCCTCTATTCCCATTAAATACAATTCTTCGTCCAAAGTGACTTCTTCTGTATCATCGTACACATCTGATAGCAATCTGCACCTTTTAGGAGTTGCACTGTCATCGTAATTTTCAGCTTTAAATCACGAGTTGAAGGTCGTGAAACTGGACTCTCCTTCTGGATGTCATTCTCTGTACTTATGTCGTCTTCTTCATCCTCAACATCCTCTTCCTGGAAATCACCTACCACGAACGTGCCAGCCTGTTCATTGTCACCAGGGTTTGATTCTTCCCATGACCATGCTTTCTTTTCTTCAAACGTAACATCCTTACTCACATGTACTCGTCCTTCTTTAGGATTATACAATCTATACGCCTTGCTGCCATGTTCCTTCCCAAGATTGATGACACAAACACTTCGATCATCCAACTTAGATGTGAATTGGCTAGGAACTTTCATGTGACCAACACACCCAAACACACGAAGGTGTGTTACATCTGGCTTTCGCTCTGTCCAAGCTTCATAAGGAGTAATCCCTGTCAAAGCTCTGGTTGGTAATCGATTTAAAACATACACGGCATGTCTGACAGCCTCTCCCCAAAACATAGCTGGTAGACTCATCTCTTTTAGCAGACTTCTGGACATCTCCATGACAGTTCTTTTACGCCGTTCAACTACACCGTTTTGTTGGGGTGTATAGGGAGCAGTATAATGCCTTTTTATACCGTTATCTTCACAATATAGCCTGAATTCATTAGAGCCAAACTCCCCCTATCCGTTCTAAACGTTTCAATTTTGCGTGACCCAGTTTCAACCAAAGCTCTAAACTTCTTGAAAGCATTGAAAGCTTCATTTTTATTCTTAAGAAAATAAACCCACATAGCACGACTGAAATCATTAACCAATAAAAATACATACCGATTTCCAGCTACAGTTTCAGGTGTGATCGGTCCACACAAGTCACCATGTACGAGCTCTAACACATTTGTCGCACTGAAACTTGATTTTGTCGGCATTTGTTTCCTCGTTTGCTTTGACAGTAAACAGCCCACACATACATCCTTCGGTTGAGTAATCTTTGGAAGCCCCTTCACCATTTTCTCCTTGAACATTAATGACATAGCTTGGTAGTTAACGTGTCCCAAACGTGCATGCCACAATCTTGAAACTTCTTCGGTTTTTGACAACAAACACCTTGGTTTCTCAGACTCGATAATCAGTTTATATAGTCTATTTGCTGACCTCTTAACTTTCATGAGAAGCTTTCCCTCTTGTTCATGAACCCACATGTAATCACCCTTGATTGTAACTCGATTTCCTCCTTCACTTAGTTGGCCCAGACTAATGATGTTGCTACGGAGGCTGGGTATGAAATAGACGTCATTGAGCATTCGTTCCTCACCATTCTTACACTTAAAAGCAATTGATCCTTTTCCTTTTATCTCCACAGCTGACCCATCACCAAACTTGACCTGTCCAGGCAATGTCTCGTCTAAAAAATAAAACTTCGATTTTTGTCCAGACATGTGATTGCTAGCGCCGTTATCAAGGTACCACAGGTTCGATTCTTGTGAATTATCTTCAGGTTTATCCTTTAGTGCATGCCTCACCTTTCCTTCATCAAGTACCATCAAACGTGTGTCAGTTTTTACGTGCTCAGCCAACAATAATGCTGGTTCATCGTCATCCACCCTTGTAAGATTCGCCTCCTGCCTTTGCTCTTTAGAACGTCTCGCTTTTCTGCACTCTGCTGCAAAGTGTCCATAGATGTTGCAATTAAAGCACCTGATTTTGCTTTTATCTTGCACCCCTCGAGCTCTGAAACCTGAGCCTTGGCCTTCTGTTCCTCCTTTGCCAGTACGCTTGAGCCATTCCTCTCTTGTAAACAATAATTTCCCCTCTTCGCTTTCTCTTTTACGCCATTCTTCTGCAGTGAGCATGAGCTACGATTCACCTGCATCTGTCTTGCCTTTAACCCTTTCTTCGTGTGCCTTCAAAGAACCCATGGCTTCTTCCACAGTCATGGTTTCTAAATCACCAAATTGCTCCAACGTTGAGGTGATCTGCAAGAACTTGGGTGGGACTGACCTCAACAACCGTTTCACCATATATGACTCCTTCATATCTTCTCCCAATGCCCGTATGTTGGTTACGAGTCCATTGAGTTTCATAAAGAAATCATCTAATACATCTGTCTCTTTCATACTGAGAGATTCGAATTCAGCCTTGAGGGTTTGAACCCTTGCTTTCTTCACACGTTCTGCACCCTGGCAGAGTGTCTGTATCGCCTCCCATGTTTCTTTTGCCATTTTTCTATCAGCAACTGACAGCATGACTTCTTCTGGAATGCCCTGATACAACATGGCCATTGCGATCTTGTCCGTCTTCTCCTCGACTGCTGCTTTTGGATCCGTTGGCTCGACTGCACCCCAGACTCCCTGAGCCTGCATATAGACCTTTATCTTGAGTGCCCAGGCGGTGTAGTTGTCTCTAGATAACATTGGATAAGTCAATCCAAAAGACCCCCCTTTTGTTTTGTTCATATCTACGGTTGACATCCTAGCTCTGATACCACAATATTAGTTATAGAAACATATACTTGGTATAATCTATAAAACTGAGAAAAAATAAGAATGCCAAGAACTTAGTCTTTTATTATGATGGGAACAATACAAATATATAGAAACAACTGAGAACTGCCTAAGCTATAAAATAGGACCACAACGTCCATATACCAACAACTTCCTACACGATCTCTACTTCCCTTATTAAGCAAATACTAGCCTACAAAACTCCTGATAAATAGCAAGACCAAGTCATACGTTGACAAGGTACAACCCAGCAAATAAAACAACAAAATAAGTAAACAAATAAACAATTATTTGAGATTATCCAACATAACCCACCAGCTGTTGTTTTTAGACAAAGAGATGATGAGAGTTGGTTAACCATGCATGAACGAGTTTTCTATGTCAACTTCTCTATTTTATCTCTCACTCGCCTCCTCCTGCAGTAAACTCAATATTGGCCTCCCAGACTTTACGACTCACGTTTGTAACCCCTTCCCACCCTACCGACTTTTTACTTCTACAAACACACACAAGGGAGCGTAACCAGTGGCGGAGCCAGCCCATAGAGTGAGGGAGGGCCAAAATGGTCAGTGTCGGAGAACTTTTATCCCGCGCACAGATTTTTTTCCCACTAAATCAAAGGGATATTTTATCAAACACTTGGGGAGCGAAGATCATCAATATCACAAATTAACAATTCTAATAGATATATTCAAATTATATACTTAAACAAAGACACAAGGTAATTGAATAATGAGCAGCAAAATCATAAATCATCTAAGAACACAAAATAATTAACTCATTAGGGAGAAATTTCAAATGAAAATAAGTAAAAACTTTCCAAAAGGCTGTGAAGGAGGGCCTGAACTTTAAAAACTTTGGCATGGGCTACGTTTACTGTAACAGCCCCAAATCCGGGGTCTGGGATTTAGAGTAGTCACGATCCATTTAATCCTTGCCTTACCTGTATTACTCACAATGTACACAATTCAACTGTTTATGACCCCACAATATATATCTCACACACACACACAGAGGTTAGAGTCTCAGAAACGACACAATACATCAACTGCGGAATAAATAACTTTCATTACAATACCCAAATGTTTTACAAAGTCTGATACTGGTACAATCTCTAAGTAATGGTACATTACCAACTAAGGATCCGGATGATTACAATCTTCTCATTCCACTCACATCTATACATAAGCTCAACAAGCTGCAGCCTGATCTGATTGGTTCGTATCATCTCCGGAATCACTGGTGCCCATGACATCCTGCTTCACTGCTCTATAATATATATAAAACAATAGCAAGAGTGAGCAAATAGCTCAGCAAGGTAATGAAAACATGGCATCACTCTGCCTATGACTTAACCCAGAATAAGGCGGGTATAAGATAATAATTGTCAAAATATCTCTTTACCGAAAGTATTTCCTTATCAGAATATATTCCAAAAACAGTACTATTGTAGTACTCCAAATATCATTTCATAATATCTCTGCAAACTTTTATTATACTATTGAACCAAGTTCTAGTATATTATAAAAGGATGAGGTTTCAAAGTAAACCAACATAATCTTTCTGTAGGAAAGAAATATCTGCTATATAAGTATAAGCAGAGTATCAACATATAAATTAAAAGATGAACTTATAAGGTGATTCAATATAAACAACCCCCTTACCATAACCCCGGTTATGTAAGGTAACCACAGAGTCATATAAAAGATGACGTTACAAGGTAACTCAAAATATATCTTTCTTAGAAATATCTGCTATGTCAGAATAAGCAAGATATCATCAATTTTCATAATAGAGGGACTTGCAGGAAGAATATTGCAATTACAGTTCAAACACTTTTCAACCTTGCCAACAATGATAATGTTGCAGATAATTTCCCAATTTGGAAGATGAACTAATACTGGAGTTTGACGCGCCAGGAGACATAGCATTTACACGATGATCAGTCGCATGTTATGCTCCCCACCTCTTGTTCTCTACATGTAGAAGGAAGCACCGACGGATTTACTTGTCTACCGCCCTCTGGAACCCCCCGGCCAACGGTTGGGCCATTTGCTGGACCGGCGCCACTGGGTCACTTACGCATCTCCTAGTTCATTTCACATCCATAACTTTGAAACGTAAAGTTTGTCCCCCTTTCCCCCAAGTATAACACTTGTTGATAAGACTCCAAAAAGTAGTCGTATCTAATTGGAAAGGAAAATTCACCAATATTTCCCAAGCTGCTGCTTGTTAATGGATACCGACTTGTTCCATCAATTCTTACCCCTCGAGCGTTGAGGAGGTAACCAAACAGATTCATATCGATGTTTGAAAGAATCAAGATGTGAGTGACAAGATAGTCTAGCAAGTATAGGACCGGGCAGTCCAATAAATAACATCTTTCAAGTGAGGTCCCCTTATATATTTTTGGAAGTTGAGCGAGTATTTAGATCTTCTTTAAGATAGATTTAAATGAAAATAAAGTTTGGGAACCTCCCCTTGATAAAATAGTCATCAAATACTCCGAAATATTTTACACCACATCTGAAGGTGAAAGATAATCTTTGAATAATATGAATTATTATAAAAAGACTTCAAAATAATTTAATTAAATATTCCAAGAATATTTATTAAGTCAATAATAATTACGGAATATTATTAAATCTTAATATTGCTCGTAAGAAATCTTCGAATGATGATGAAGTAACAAAAAGAATCGCTTTGATGAATAGCAACCAAGTTGCGAGGGAAAAGAGTAATATCAACAGATTTATGACCGGGCAGTCAAATAAAATAAATAACAGCTCTCGAGTACAGCTCCCTTATATTTGAAAGTTCTGAGCGAGTGTATAAGTCTTCCTATAAGATAGACCTTAAACGGAAAATAGAGTTTTGAGAACCTTTCCTCGATAAAATAAACATAATAAGACTCAGAAATAATTTACATGATATTTGAGGATCAGAATAATATTTGAATAAGATAAATCATTTTTAAATTTAGTTAAAATAATTAAATAAATATTCAAAGAATATTTATTAATTCATAGATAATTAAAGAATATTCTTAGTATAAAATATTGCTCATAAATAACTCTCGAATGAATATATAAAATATTCACCAAATAAACAATTCCTCGAGTAAATATTCAAAATAATATTTGAATCAATCCTCAAATGAATATCTAAAGTAATATTCAATTAAATAAATCCTCGCATGAATATAAAATAAATAAATAAATTCTTAAATGAATATTCCAAAATAATATTCCTTAGATGAATATTCAAAATAATATTCACTTAATACATAACTGCAAATGAATATTCAAAAATAATATTCATTTAAACAAACAAACTCTTAATGAATATTCAAAATAATATTCATTGTACTCAATAATATTTATTCGATATATTATGAAAATATATCTCCAAAAGTATATGAAATACCGACTCCCGGTCTTTTACAAAAGATACGACATATACACCCTTTATTATGGGTAATAATAAAGTCCGGCTTATAACTGATATCCCCATATCTAGCTTATAAGCCAATTCCCAATTCATTTCCGAGTACTAAATACTTTCTGGAAATATAATAATGATTATTAATAATAATCCTCAAGATACATAGCATTCTGTCGCTGGAATCCCTCCGGGTTTCCACGACTATCTCTATATCTCAAATACTGACTCCCGGTCTAGAGTCGAACAAAAGTATGCTCTTATCACTAGAGCTACAAGGTATACCGGTTTGTATATACTATATCTCAAAAGATGATATACAATCCGAAAGTTAAACTTTTACAACAAGTATATATCGCAAAACTATGCAAATCTAAGCATGGAAAAAGCAGTATTATAATCAATACTTCAAGTATAGATTTAGAAATCTTGCCTGATGCTCGAGAAGTGGTAGGGGCTTGTGACGATGTCGAACAATCTAGACAAAGTCAAAAGAAAACGTACGATTAATCCCCTAGATGATTCACTTAACATCTAAAGCATAAACACGTACGCAAATCACAACCAAGGCATTACTAACTCGCCTTAGGCTCATACTAAGTCCATGTCAATCGACGAATACTTAAGTCGGAGATTCGTTTTAGAAATCGGATCTCGTTCATCCGTTTCACTAAGTGGTTTACAAAGTTCTAATCAAGTGCTCCTCTAAGGGGTTCCTTCGCACTTAACCTTGATTCAAACATTTTTATAAAATCCAAAAATAATCTTTTCGACACGAGGTCTTCTCTCATATCTTCATTGTGACCTCTAGTATTTAATTACCAAGACTCGTAACCGAATTACGCGTTTTAAAGGGGTCCAATTGAAGTTACGAACTCATGCTTACGATTACGAACCGCTTTTACAAATTTTACCATAATGCCCAAACCGTAAGTCAGAATGCTACGATTCTTGCGCCAAAATGATCTATGATTCAAGACCTACAGTTATTGGTCGAGTGTTCATCTTGGTCAGAAGCTTTTTGGTTCGGTGATACTCCATTTTTAAGGGTTAATGAAATTTCGCCATTACGACGGCTATAACTCGGATATTTCCAAAATTAAAATCCTCCAAATAATCAATCAATCCACCACCAATACTCCTGGACACTATTCATCATCCTCACCACTGCCTAAACTGGTCTTGGAGTTAAAATTCATATTTTTCCATTTTCATAACACCCACACAACATACATGTTCTAAATCATGCATCTAAGTCAGAAATTCATCTAAAGCTCCATTAGAACTCATAATCTAACCAAGGGGGTTCAAGTGTTATACCTCTATTTGAAGCTTAAGGATGATGTTAAGGCCTCACAAGTCTAGATCCTTGCTTAGAACATCCTTTGGAAGCTATACCATCAATAAATAAAACATGAAAATCATAAGTTTACTATTCATCATCAATCTTGTAAAACTCATATAAAATCAAAAATTAAGAGTTTGGTTCTAAAATTTTTACCACACCTTCTACTCTTCAAGGGCTTTCTTTTGAGCTATATAACACAAGAATCAAACCATGGGAGCTAGGGTTTTGAGCCCCATCTTGCTACTGTTCAGAACCTGGACAGTTTTGGTCCTCCAACTTTAAGCATGGATTTGACTAGGCTATACTACTTGGATATCCATGAAATTTGGAACGAATCTTGCCCATGGAGTGTAGAATCTATGGTTAAAATTTGGTGATTTTATCATGGATAGAAATGGAGATATGAATTTTTCTTTGATCTTTGTTCCTGCTGGGCAGTTTTGGAGTGTTTGGTGTTTTGCTTTGTTTTCTCTTGTTCTTGCTTGCTTTATGGCTAATAATGTTAACATATTGTAATATATATCTAATGTCTTTGGATGCATCTCTTCAAGATGTGTTGTCATGCTTTGATTGGTCCTTTTTAAAATATCTTACCCTCACAATTACACTTACGTACTCATCTCTTGCCTTTTAGCACTTAAGTCCCTGGGTAAACTGCAACTAGGTGCTTAGATATTTCTATAAAGGTGTGATGTCATCTTCCACTATCTTTGGTGGATGCATCCTATCTTGTTCGTTCGTTTCTTTGTTCGGTTATTGCTCAATTTCGCTGATCGTTCGAAGAATAACTAAGTAGTTTCACCTCTAGGGTTTACTGGGGAATTTCTCGATATTCATAATACCTTCCTCAATCCTTAATATAATCCTCGTGATGATCATGTAGGATATTTAATCTTGATATGAACTTAAACCGTAATCTAGGATTCGTTCGCTTTATTGATCAATCTCGTTATAATGTTTTAGTGGTTTCTAGAACGCTTGTTTCACTGTCTCAGTGGTTTTCGTTCTAATTTCTAAAATCAAATATAATAAAATTCCAAAATATTAACTCTTCAATTTCTCAAATTGAATATCTCATTTCTCGAATATAATAATATATAATTCACTGCTCGGTCAAATATTACACCAAAAAATTAAAATAGGAATTTCTGAATTCCGATCGTCTCTGCATTCACTTATTTCCTCCGCGTATTACTAATATGACTTCGAAACATCCATATCACGCCCCGTACATAGGGTGGCGTGAAAAGTTTTCCAACTTACAAAATCACTATTCATCCACCGAATTACTATGCACGTACGGGAATACTATGCACGTACGGGAAACACTATGCACGTACGGGAAACACTATGCACGTATCGAAAATACTATACCATCCCCATTTCCCTTCTCGGGGCTCATTAGCTCATTTCTTGGACGATAGATTATTCTTCCTATATCGTCAACCTTTGAATTACTCTATTCTGACCATACATATACGAATCGGGATCATCATCCATAGCAATATCCATTCACTACAATCATTGTTCTTCGGAATCACCATTCATTAATGCTCTTTAACCACAATAAGAAAAGTTTTAATTCTACCCAAAATTCGGGTTATTACATTTACAAAAAAAAAAAAAAAAAAATTGGCCAAAATATTTTTTTCAGAGAGGGCCTAGACCTCTCCTGGCCTTCACGTGGCTCCGAGCCACTGAGCGTAACTAAACACTTACTCCGTAATAATGTTTACCAAGTCAAAACATACACACATTTATACTCGTTACCCATAAAAAACTTACTCCCTCCGTCCGTTGGAATTCTTATCATTTGCTTTTTGCACGGAGACCAAGATAGTGGGTGTAAAATTGTTAAAATAAATGAAGTAGTGGGTGTAATAGTAATTTTATTGTTAAAATAAGTGAAGTAGTGGGTATAATAGTAAAGATGGTTGAAAAAGTGGAGTGAAGTAGTGGATGTAATGATGTATTTTATTATTAAAAGTTAATATTTTTAGTAACGTAAAGAAATGGAAGAGACGGTCCAAAATAGAAAGTGTAAAGAAATGAAAAGAACGGAGGGAGTATAACTCAGCATATACAAATACATGCAGTTCGAGAATATATACATGCAAATGGATATTTCATACCCTAAACACCTATAAGCGATACCAGTTAACACATGTATACATAAATAAGCCCATCCATACAAACCCCATATACCTGTACGTAACCCAACGGCCATCCCAACCTGCAGCTTCAAAACATAAACTCTAGAAAACTATATATATACATGCATACAGTTAACTACACACACCCCCGGAATAAACTAGTCGTAATTACCAGTAGGGAGACAACAATAAGAAGAGAATATACCTTAGTTGGAAGAATAAGCTGCCAGTATGGGTGTTTATGTCACAATTTTCACGCACCCTTTTTGTTCTTGGTTGAGTTTTCTTTCGTCTCCTCTTAACCTTGCTGCTTGTATATGTTAGAAGGTGTAAAAAATAAAAAAATTAAATAAAAACCAACATAAGTAAATATTCGTTTAGGAAAATGCTAGAGTTACATAAATTTTCACAAAAACTTTCACAAAATGATAAGTGTCTTAATTTAATTGGTTATAACACAATGGGCCCCCTGCATTCACATTAGTATCCACCAATAAAAACATATATAAGTGGAATCCACCTCATTCTGTGCATATTTCTGTGCAAATTTTCTGTGCACCTAGCACTACTCATTCGTTTATACACACATACAACCCGACTGTTGTATTTGTATATTCAAACTAAAGAATAAAACCCCATGGTTTTTCATTATTCTGTCCACCACCTTTTCTTATTTAAGATATTTTTTTTATGGCCGACAACTGGTCAATACATCTATACTATTATATTAAAGCCGAAACATTGAAAGTTTTGGTTTTCTCCTAAGTTTTGGTTTTCACTCTAATTATTTAATTTTAAATTATTTATAATATAAAACAAATCAAATGAATTCCGTTAAACCAATACTGAGTAGTATTTTATATTTACACCATTACTAATACAGCTAAACTTAAAACCTCCGTTGCCTTATAGAACTCTATTCTTCTAAACCTCATCTGCGCAATCTTCATCAATTCAATACACAATCTTTTCGGCTTTTCTCTTCTTTTTCAACACCATATATCAAACATAAATACTTTTCACATAGTCGTTAGATCTAATAATAAGGAATATTCTTTATTTAAATTCCTCTTCCATAGATCAAGGTTCAAATCCCATCAACAACAAATTTACATTAAGATTTTATATTATTAATTCTAATCAATACATATCATTTATTAAACTATTATTATTACTAATAAATTCGTAATAAATTATTCTCTATTTTATTTAATTATATAATTTTAAAAGTATTTAAAAGTAACTTGTGCTTGGCACGGGCTATAAAGCTAGTGTGCTATTTAACAACAAAGCTGTTAAAGAAAACCTTGAACAGACCCATCCCTTATTTTAAAAAATAAATATAGTAGCAAGGCCCCTCTTCCTAGTTACATTTAAATATTATTTTACTTTAAAATTCATGCAACCCCGCCTGTTACGCCATATTTTTGGCATGTCTAATAATCTCCCAAATTTCCAATATTATGAATTATTAATTCAGATTAATAATTATAACTTAATCGCTAAGTTTTATCCTCTCCCTGAAACGAGAAAAGAATCAATCTCAATCAATCAATAACGGAAAATATCTTCAAACGATATTCTTCAAATCAGGAAGATATCACAACGATAAGATTAAATCAGATAAAATCAGTAATTACCCAGATTAACGAAGTTTATCCCTAAAGTCTCTAAGGGATAGACACAAATCAATTTTCACAGAACTGCGTTGGCTTGATCATTATAAATATAAGGTACACAGGCATCTTGAAAAAGGATCCGATACACGAGACAAAATCGAGACACCTCTCAAGTCCAGCCTCAAACATCCAAAATCCCAAATCCCCCTATTTTCATAGTTTTGTTATTCTAGCAACTTCCGAAATTTATTATCACCAAATTCCTCCGTTAATAATTGGCGCTAGAAGGAGGGCATTATTTATTGATTGTGGAGGACAATCAATTCATGCATGGGGGTTATTATGGATCTGGAGCTGCTTTAATGGAAGAACGGGATGGTGGAGGCAGCGGTCTATTTTAAATTTTATATTTTGTATATAGAGAAAAAGCGTGGCATTATCAGAGCTGTTCGACATCCAGACATCCGGTGACAGAGTTCAACAGAGGTAAGATAATACAAGTTTTTTAAAGATAATACAAGTTGGCGGGATCTACTGCAAGTCTACAACACACAGGCGAGGCAAATTGGTTTAGTACAAAATTAATTGTGAATTTAGAAAAACAAAAACAAAAAAAATCATGGCATGGCTTTGAGGTTCGTACGTGAACAAGACAAAACAAAAGTAATGCCTGCAACTCTGCAAGGAAACGAAAAAAAAAAAAATGTTCGTGGGGCCCGCAATGAACCAAAAGTCTTAAAACAAAAGCTAGCAGTTGTGATAACAAAGAAGAGGAAGTCGAAACAGGACAAGTTGCAGTTGGGCCATAAGAAAAAACAAGTCAAAGTAGAATAGGCGGTGACAACGGAAGCGGAAAAAAAAATGACAACGCTCGAAAATCACTCCGGCTATTCATAAAATATCGAGATAAGATTTCTTTAATTTTAATTTTTTGCAAATTAATTAATATTTATGCCATGCAAATTATATTATTATTATTATTTAAATATTCATGTAATATATATTTTATGTTTTATATTTTGTGCGTGTTTAAAAATTTATATTTTGATGTCATAAAACTTTGCATATATTATTGTACCATATATATATATATATATATATATATATATATATATATATATATATATATATATGCGTGTGTAAAATTTATTTTCAGATTTGCAGATTGAATTTGTCAAAAAAGAAGACCCCCCGTTATATTATTTTTGAAGACCCTCTATTACAAGGATAAATTTTGAAGGACTCTTATTCGAAGAGTTTATTATTTTGGAAGGTCCTCCTTTGCAGGGGTAATATTTGGAAGGCTCTTAATTAAAGAGTTTATTATTTGGAAGGCTCTTAATTAAAGAGTTTATTATTTTGGAAGACTCTTTTTTAATGAGGGTAATATTTTGGAAGACCCTTTCTTGTAAGGTTATATTTTTAGAAGACTTTTGGGTGTTGCTGATATTTTTTAGAAGATTTTTTTGGCAATTGCTGATATTTTTAGAAGACCTTTGGGTGTTGCTGATATTTTTTAGAAGACCTTAGGGTGTTGCTGATATTTTTTAGAAGACCTTTGGGTGTTGCTGATATTTTTTAGAAGACCTTAGGGTGTTGCTGATATTTTTTAGAAGACCTTTGGGTGTTGCTGATATTTTTTAGAAGACCTTTGGGTATTGCTGATATTTTTTAGAAGACCTTTGGGTATTGCTTATATTTTTTGAAAGACCCTTCAAGTGTTGCTCATATTTTTTGGAAGAATCTTGGGATATTGATATGGCTTTGGGAAGATGACCTCCTCTAAGGAGGGTCTCCCTTATTTTTTGTGTTAGACGACCTCCTCTAAGGAGGGTCTTCATAATTTATTTACAAGGCGATCTCCTCTAAGGAGAGTATTAGTGAAAATGAAGAGAACTTCGGAAAATCCACCTCCTGTGAGGAGGGATATTTCTGGAATGGGGAACGACCTCCTTTGAGGAGGGTATCCCAAATTATTAAAGTCCTTGCAAAAACCGTACTTCCGGGGGGGATGTCCGTACTTCCGGCGCCTCATCAAGGCACGAGCTTCGGAAAATCCACCTCCTGTGAGGAGGGATATTTCTGGAATGAGGAACGACCTCCTTTGAGGAGGGTATCCCAAAATTTTAAATCCTTGCAAAAACCGTACTTCTGGGGGGGATGTCCGTACTTCCGGCGCCTCATCAAGGTTCGAGCTTCGGAAAATCCACCTCCTGTGAGGAGGGTATTTCTGAACTAAAAATTGATCTCCTTTGAGGAGAGTACCCTAAATTATTAAAATCCTTGCAATAACCGTACTTCTGGGGGGATGTCCGTACTTCTGGCGCCTCATAAGGTTCGAGCTTCGGAAAATCCATCTCATGTGAGAAGGGATATCTCTGAAACATTTATGGAAATTCTTATGGATATGACCTTCTTTGAGGAGGATATTTTCCGGAATACGTTATGGAAACTCTAGAATACGTCCTTTTTTGAGGAGGGTATTTCGAAGTGCTTAATGGAGGATATTTCTTCGAATATTTGCTTTTCAGGGTATTGCTCGGAAAGCTTTGCACGACTCTGCGAATAATGCTTGAATGGCTCTCCAAGATACATTCTCTCACACCTACAAAACTTATTATTTACATATCGCATATTGTCTTATTTACATCTACATGCATATTACAAGCACCTAGGTGCTCCATATTTTTTACTAATCTTCATCTCCTAGCTGTTTCAGTGTCTCATGAAATTTGGAAGATCGAAGTATGCTTAGTTCTCCACTGCAGCAAGCTACACTGAAGAACTGGGGGTAGTTGTTACGCCATATTTTTGGCATGTCTAATAATCTCCCAAATTTCCAATATTATGAATTATTAATTCAGATTAATAATTATAACTTAATCGCTAAGTTTTATCCTCTCCCTGAAACGAGGAAAGAATCAATCTCAATCAATCAATAATGGAAAATATCTTCAAACGATATTCTTCAAATCAGGAAGATATCACAACGATAAGATTAAATCAGATAAAATCAGTAATTACCCAGATTAACGAAGTTTATCCCTAAAGTCTCTAAGGGATAGACACAAATCAATTTTCACAGAACTGCGTTGGCTTGATCCATATAAATATAAGGTATGCAGGCATCTTGAAAAAGGATCCGATACACGAGACAAAATCGAGACACCTCTCAAGTCCAGCCCCAAACATCCAAAAATCCCAAATCCCCCTATTTTCATAGTTTCGTTATTCCAGCAACCTCCGAAATTTGTTATCACCAAATTCCTCCGTTAACACCGCCCTTGTTCAACTACTACCTCTGATTAATTAAACCCTTTTATTATTGAATTATTTCATTTACTCAAAAAAAATAAAAATATTAAACCCTCCTTTTATTTTTTCCCCAACAACACATATTCAAACAAATATTTACCCCACAATACGGCCAAATAATTATATTTTCTCATGTTATTACATTGTGGCAATTATTCAAAATATGAACACAATTTATGAGGTGCACAAAAAAAATATAATAATAATAATAATTTCTTTGAAAAAGAAAAAATTTGCTTATAATAATTTTTATGGAATAGTTTTTATTTCACTATTCATTTCTGACCTCTTTAATTTCAAAATATATATATATATATATATATATATATATATATATATATATATATATAAAATAAATACTTGTAATAATTTGAAATTTCATTTTTCAAGTCATTGCTAGTGGGTACTACCCACTAACAATCCCTGGGGGCACCAAATTCAGACTTATGAAATTTTGAAGGGGACACCAAATTCCTCCCCTCACAAAAAATACTTCCTTCTCAAAATCCCTCATACCCACAAAAATTACTTCTTCCAACAAAATCCCTTCCCCACCCAAAATGACATTCTTCCAACAAAATCCCTTCTCCACACAAAATGGCATTCTTCCAACAAAATCCTTTCCCCACTCAAAATGGCATTCTTCCAACAAAATCCCTTCTCCACACAAAATGACATTCTTCCAACAAAATCCTTTCTCCACACAAAATGACATTCTTCCCACAAAATTCCTCCTCCCAACAAAAAATCTTCCTTCTCAAAATCCTACCTCCTCAAAAATTCCCTCATCTTCAGAAAATTCCTCCCATCTACAACAAAATTTTTCACTCTTGTGTAAACACTTACAAATTTCTTGATTTTAGTTTTAAGACCCTTGCTAGTGGACAACACCCTCCAGCAATGCCTGGGGGCACCAAATTCAAATTTAGTAAATTTTCATGGGACACTACATTTCTTGTCCCTCTTCCACCTCCAACACTTATGAAAATTTTTATGGTCATCACTAGGGGACTTTACCCACAAGTGATATCCGGGGGGGGGGGGAACACAGTTCAAAATAATCAAAAAGATATGTTGGTCCCGGAATGTATTGCAGAAGGGGGGTTGAATCCAATACTAATAAATTTCAAAAACTATTTCAACAACTTAAATAGAGTTTGTAATTTACTAGTAGAAGAAATGCAATCACAAGTAATATTTAACAAGATGTTTTACAAAATAATTGTTTTATTTATTTTGCGAAGTTTTGCTACAACCTTGAGAACAAAATAATTCTCAAGCTTCAAATACTCAAGAGATTACAGTTGTAGAGTTATTTGTGTTGTATAAATAGAGTGCTCTATTTATAGTGTGATAGTCGACTGTACTACCACTATCAGCATGGGTTGTTGAGTTGCTGTTATATTCCTTTTGCAGCTCATTCCATGATTTATTCCCATGTGATCATCACAAAGTAACTTTAAGATACTTTCCATATTTGAGCCACCCAGATCTAGCCGTATTCAATTTTATCTGCTCTAGACTTTACAGGTTGCTCCATGTGATCTCTTGAGCTTCAGTTATAGACTTTTCCAAGCTTGCTGTAAAGGTTGAATATTACAACACGCCTGCTTCTTTTGAACATGTACTCTGTCGCTTAATTTGACTTAGAAAATTCCTAAATCAAGCTGATTCTATATGACAGTATGTTTGCCACAAAGTTTGCTGTCAATGAATTATGCTTTGGTTGACATTATGAATTTCCCGCAGAGATTGTTGTCAAGAATTGTGCTTTGATTGACAGCATGTATTTCCCGCAGAGATTGCTGTCAAGAATTCCAAACTTACTGTCACAAACTATATATCAAAGTTGCTGTCATCAGAATCTCCGCCAATGTTGCTGTCAAGTTAAACCTTGCTGTCGACTCAATTAAACTTGCTGTCGAGCTTTGCAACATGCTATTTCCTTGTAATCTTACTGTCAATACTTGACAGTAACTTTTATTCCTGCTGTCGAACTTCTGTATTTCTTGAGGCTTGAACATGATTGAACTTCTTTCAAGAATTACAAATATTACATGACAGTACTTATTTGATTACAGAAATACATTTCAGGCTATGACAGTATGTTCTACTTAGTAAAACTAAGTATACCAATAAAACTAGTTAAGTTGTCTATTCCATCACCCATAAATCCCAACAATCTCCCCCAATTTGTTTTTATGGACAATAAGGACAAATTTACAAATATCATGCTGACAACTTAACTAACATAGATCAGAAAGAATAAACTCTTCATTTCTGAACAATGATTAAACTGGATTGTTTTCAAACAATGTATCATAAAAGTTCATAATTAAAAATCAAAAAAAAATCTTTACTTAGCTTGATTTGAACTTTCATCTTGCTCCTTTTCCCTCAGAGCTCTTCTGAGATTTTCAATTAACTTCTTTTCTTCAGGGGACTGTGCATCATCTTCATTTTCCACGATGTACTTTCTGATCATTGATGAAGTAGTGTTTAATACATCTCTGAGTTCCATCCAATAAACATTTTGCTTTACTATTGATCTGAATTTCAACACATCTCCCTCCATCTTGAATCTTCTGCCAGGAAGCTGATTTAAAGTTACCCTTCTTTGTCTGTCCAAACTGGGATTCTCTCCTTTCCTTTGATCAAAAATCATATCTAGCTCCCAAGAACATAGTGCTTCAAGTTTGTTAGATGATCCTATCACTTGCCAGTACAGTTCCTTTAGCACACTGGTCTTCAACTTAGAAAAGCTGTCTATGTAGATTTCTTCTTTGCCATATTTGATTCTCAGAGGATTGTCCAGTACAATTGGTTGATAGTTTAATTCACTGCTGTTGACCTTGTTGAGTTTACTCCAACTTTCCTTCATTTGAGCTTCAATCTCTTCTTCTATCTGTTGACGGGATTTTTGTTTTGAGGCTAATTCTTCTCTGAATTTCTGCTCTGCCTCATACCTATCCATTTCTTGCTTTGAATAAGGTTTCTCCATTTCAGCCCAGTTATACGCAGGGATAGGATTATCTTCTTCATTTTCCAGACCTAGAGCTTCAAAAACATCTTCATCATTTTGAAGTGTCCAGTCACCATGCTTTTCAATGAATTCAGCATTTCTGATTGCAAAGTACTTTCGAACAGGATCCATGATCTTTTCAGAGATATCACCATAGCTTTCCAAGAGTTCAACCATTCTTTCCAAATTGAAATAATCAATTCTTCTTCTTACATGTGTTTGGGTTTGAACTAGACTGTTGGATATTACTTTTGATTTTGATATCTGAGTGAAATCGGGTTCTACCATAATCAATCTTTCCTTATTTTCCCATAGAATGTATCTTGTGACTTTTTCTTTTGACTCATCCAACTCTATAGATACAGAAGTGATTGACTCTTTGGCTTTCTCTTGCAGTTGTTCAAGACTGTTCATCCTTCTGCTCATGATTGGTTTATTAAACCCTAGACCTGTAGCTTTTCTTTGTCCAGAATAGACAGTCTTTCCATTTATTTTCTTGTTTGCTTTTCTTTTGATTCTTACTGTCTTGGATGTTTTGACAGTAGAATCATTGACAGCATCTTTGATAGGGCTTCTGATTGTGTCTTCTTTGACAGCATCTTTCATGACAGTATCTTCATCTTCCCTGTTAGCATCTTTGACAGCAACTTCATTTTCCTTGACAGCATCTTTCATGAAAGTATCTTCATCTTCCCTGTTAGCATCTTTGACAGCAACTTCATTTTCCTTGACAGCATCTTTGTTGACAGTATCTTTTTCAGAATACATACTGTCAATTTCCATTTCTGCTTGATTAATTTCTGATGCTTCAAGTATCTCCTCTTCTTTCTCCTTTTCTTCATTTTTCTTGCTTGTTCCAGGAGATTCTGAAGTTTCATTTGGCTCAGCTTCTTTAGCTTGGGATTGCTCTTTTGAAGAGTTTCCCTTTTCTGACTCTTTAGCTCCTCCAGCTTTACCTCCATCTTCATTATCATCACCATCTTTATCCAAGGTGCCATCAAAGGAGCATTTTCCACCTTGAGCATTTCTGCTTTCGTTTGCTTTGGCAATGAGCTTCTTAATTTTGACACTGTATTCCATATCTCTCTTTGCCATTATCTTGTGGATATCTTTAACTGCCTGAATCCTTTCCTTGGTGATGGGTGCTTTCAGCAACAACTTAAGTACATCCATGATGACTTTGCTTTGTAGAGATGTTTTGCCTTCAAGAGTTAAGAACCCAAATCCTTTAGTTCCTTTGGCTGTTGTCTGTTTAAAGCTTACACCATATGGCTGGAGACATACTTCTGGAAGTTTGCTGTTAACCATTGTACTCAGTTGCATATAGAGACTTTCATCAAAGATGGTAGAGTTTTTCTTAACAAGAATCCCAAGGATGTATTGCACTATGGCAGAGAAAGTTTCTAGCAGTTGAGTTGTTATGAATATTGAATGTCCATTCTTCAGGTACACTTCAACTGCCCACCTCTTCTCTGAGCTAATCTTCACAGAAAGATTTACAATCTTTTCTTTCAAAGCTTCTGCCAATTTAGCAGGTTTTCCTTTAGATTTTGTGATTGCTCCATTCACCAGATTGTTGAATTCCTCATCCTTATTATTCAAGGTGCTCTCCATATGACTTACCGTTATAGAATCAGCTTCTTCTTGAGAATATGTGCTTCCATCAGTCCAGGTAACCAACTCTGAAGAAGTGATATATTAAGGCAGCTTGCCCTTGCCTTTACCCATCTTGTTAGACTCCTCCTTTTCTCTCCAAAGCCTCTCCAAAGTTGATTCTTTCTTTTCAGGAACTGGTTCACTAATTTTGATGGAAGATGCTTTATTTCTTTGTATCATTTTCAATACTTCCTCAGATACTAGCATTTTCTCCCCATCTACTTCAGTTTCAATCAGTTCATCAGTTCTAAAGGCTTTAACAGTTTCTTTTTGCTCCCCCTTACTCCTTTGCTCCCCCTATCTTTCAGCTTCCCCTTGTAACTCCATTTTCCTTTCTGGTTGCTCAGCCTTTTTCTGATCTATTACTTTCTCCCCCTTAGTTAAGTTGGCAGCTTGAATGAAGGAAGAAAGTGACAACAGGGTGGCTTGAATTTCAGCAAAACCAGTCTTCACAGAAGATGATAGAGTTTCCAGCTTGCTCTCCATTTTAGCACATCTATCTTCAATAGCTTGGAGCCTGTCATTTGTGGATGCAGAAGGACCACCAGACCTAAGCCTCTTTGGAGGTTGAGGATAAGTCTGGGGCATGGAGGCTGTTGGGGTTCTCACTCTCATTGTTTTTATAGATGATCTCATCATCTCTCACAGAAATTCCCTCAAGGCCTAATGCCTTTTGTTGACTGGCTCCCTCAAGTTCACTCTGGACATGCTCAAGTCCCTCTCCTTTTGCCAGCACATTTGGCTGCCTCTCATTTTTATCCTCACTTCTCTGTTCTTTTATCTCTCTTTTATTTTTCACTCCCTCACTCATCCTAGATGCATCAGTATGAGCAGTACTAATATGCAAAAGAGAAGATTTTACCTTGAAGGCCTTGGAAAGAGGCAAGTCATCATCAGAGATATCTTCAACTAATCCTTCTTGTAGTTGTGGTTGATCAGTGATGACAGTATCTTTAGGAAGACCTTTGACAGTATCTTTTGACAGAATGGTACCGTCACTTGATTGATTGACAGCACCTTCTGGTTTGTCATTGACAGCATCTTTGGCTGTGACAGCAACTTCCCTAGGGTAAGATGCTTTGAGGGAATCGATCAAGATGCTGGCTGTTTCAATTTCTGGCAAATTTGCATCTTGATCTAATCCAGTGTTTGATGGAGTGGTATCCATTTTACTTTGAGAAATGGGTTCTTGTGGACCACTAGATGGGGGCTCATCCATGATTTGAGATGGATGATCAAAACCTGAGGGGTTGGTACTGTCCCCCTCTCTAGGTTGTTCAGAAGAAATAACAGATGTAGGAATGAAAGAAGAAGTTTGAATTTCAGATTGATTAATTGGCTGTTCCACAGAAGAAGATTGTGGAACATCAACAGTATGAATGAATTCCTCACTGTGCTCTATCTCTATGTGTGTATCTTCAAATACAGGTTCCTCAAGAGTGAGTTCTTGAGTTTGTGTAGACTCTTTACAAGGTGCCTTGAGAGACAGGCCAATTTCAATAGATGCCTCTTGTTGAGAAGAAGCACCTAGAGATGAGTTTATTTCTCTATCATCCTCTACAGTCTTTTGAGAAACTGTAGAGTGGCTGACAGTAACCTTGGCCCTTCTAGCTTTCTTCTTCTTAGGCTCAGAAGGGGCTACTGTGGGTTCTATTCCACTTCCATCCTTATTTGCTGCACTAGGTGCAGTAACTCCCTCTTGACTCACCACATTGTCACCAGTTTCACTCTCTAGGGATCTTTTCTTGGATTCCTGTTTGGCAATTTTAAGGGCTTTTGGTAGTCTAGAGTCCCTAGGTGGAATGTATGGTGTAGAATGTGGGTTAACTGAATTTGGGTCTAATTCAGCTTCATTCTCAATTGTGAAAACAGTGTAATCTGTTGGAAATGGAAAACCAAGGTTGGGCACTTGATTAACCATGTGTTGTGTGAAACATAGTGGAATATGTGCATTCAAATTTTGTGTGTTAAGAGATGTGTGTGTGTTTTTCTTTAAAATAGGACATTCTTCAAAATTAGAAGTATCTACAACATTTCCACAAATATTATTAATATACATAGTTAAAAAGCGAGGATATATGGATACCTTTTTGCCTATGGCGCTTTTCAACTGTGCCATAATCAGCTTTCCAACGTTCACCTTGTATCCATGGACTACAGAATGAGTGAGTTTCTTGATATATGATGGTATTCCATTCCAACCTGTAGACTTGGTAGAGAACACCTTCACCATAACATCAAAGATCATGCTCCACTCTTTTCTCAAATATTTCCTGTCCATTTCTCCCATTTGATACCATTTATCAGAAGTTTCTTCAATTTTAGAGCCTGAATATCCAATCTTCAGAAAGAACTTCTTTAAAGTATCATCAGTTGCTAGTTCCTTAAAGCTTTCTTCACTGGCCAACACAATACCCAAAGCCTCATTGATATTCTTTACTGAAAGAGAATGATTTGCATCATCTATATTGAACTTAATTGTTTCATTCTCTCCAGTTCCTTGAGCACTTGCAGATTTCCAGAATTTTTCAATTCTAACAACATCAATTTTGGGGGATGAGGTTATTGCATGACCTAGGTAGGATTTATTTAAGAAGGAAATAAGTCCTTTGAAGTTTTCACCAGCATCACTAGGAGAGAAGATACCATCAAAGTTGGTTTGAACAACACTTTATTTAGGTGCCATTGTTGAATGCTTTGAAAAATGAGAGAGAAAATGCGGTTTTTGGATGCAGAAGGTTGAAAGGTTTTTGCAAATGAAAGTGATAGTAGATTAAACGGTAGATTCAGTTTATAAGATGAATCGATTTAATCTGTCTTAATTGAAAACTTTCATTGACAGTAACCTGTGCGCTTTTCTTTCTTTCTTCTATTTTTGACAGCAATTTCTCGTGACAGCAACTTTTATTGACAGTAACCTGTGCGCTAACAACATTTCTGTCAATCAGTTTAATGAGTGACAGTAAGTTTATCTGACAGTAAACTAAGCGTAAAATCATGCTGTCACTGTTCACACATAACTTAAGTTAAGAACACTTGATTTCTTAAAACCGTATTAAGACAGACATGTAAAACTATTTTAGCATAGTCATAGTTAGCATGATATCTAAAAATCCTTTTAGCATAGTCATAGCAAACATGATATCTAAAAATCCTTTTAGCATAGTCATAGCAAACATGATATCTAAAAAATCCTTTTAGCATAGTCATAGCAAACATGCTATCTGAACAAGTAGCACATAGTTCCTTAACTTCTCATGACAGTACCTTCTAGTGACATTAATTTTTATTACAGTACCTTGAAAGTTTCTGTCATGAGCTGCGGTTGAGCATTGATAAATCAGTTAGATAGTCATACCTGATTTAGCATTCCCAATTCACTCACCAACCTGGTAAATGTTGCTTCATCCAGTGGCTTGGTGAATATATCTGCAAGTTGCTTATCTGTTGGAACATAAACCAATTTTACATCTCCCTTTTCAACATGCTCCCTGATGAAATGATGCCTTATATCAATATGTTTTGTTCTGGAGTGTTGAACTGGATTGTCTGATATGGCTATGGCACTGGTGTTGTCACAGTAGATAGGAATATTTGACAACTCTAGTCCATAATCCATTAATTGATTCTTCATCCAAAGTATTTGTGCACAGCAACTTCCAGCTGCAATATATTCAGCTTCTGCAGTTGATGTAGAAACTGAATGTTGCTTCTTACTGAACCATGACACCAATCTCCCCCCAAGAAATTAACAGCTTCCTGTAGTACTTTTTCTGTCAATCTTGCAGCCAGCATAGTCTGAATCAGAATATCCAATTAGATCAAATCCAGTTTCCCTAGGGTACCAAAGACCTAGATTTGGGGTGCCTTTGAGATATCTAAAGATTCTTTTAATTGCAACTAAGTGTGATTCTTTTGGATCAGCCTGAAACCTTGCACAGAGACATGTAGCAAACATTATGTCTAGCCTGCTTGCTGTTAAGTAAAGCAATGATCCAACCATGCCTCTGTAGGTACTAGAATCCACTTTCTTGCCTTTAGGATCTAACTCTAATTTGGTGGCTGTTGAGATAGGTGTCTTGGCAGGTGATGAATCTTCTAAGTTAAACTTCTTGAGAAGTTCTTTGACATACTTAGATTGACAGATGAAGATTCCATCCTTCTTCTGATAGATTTGAAGACCAAGAAAGAATGCTAATTCTCCCATCATGCTCATTTCATACTTGTTTCTCATTAGAGATGAGAACTTTTCACACAATTTTTCGTTTGTTGAACCAAAAATTATGTCATCGACATATATCTGCACAAGGATGATGTCTTTGCCATGGTATTTATAGAATAAAGTTTTATCCACCATACCTCTTACAAATTGATTTTCCAGGAGAAAAGTGGATAGTGTGCCATACCAGGCTCTTGGTGCTTGCTTTAAGCCATAAAGAGCCTTGAACAGCTTGTAGACAAAATTATGCAGTTTGTCATTCTCAAATCCAGGAGGCTGTTCAACATATACTTCTTCTTCTAATTCTCCATTTAGAAAGGCACTTTTGACATCCATTTGATATACCTTGAATTTGCAGTGTGCAGCAAAGGCTAAGAAAATTCTTATGGCTTCAAGTCTGGCAACAGGTGCAAATGTTTCATCATAATCTATCCCTTCCTGTTGACAGTAACCTTTGGCCACTAGCCTAGCTTTATTTCTTATCACATTTCCACTTTCATCTATCTTGTTTCTGAAGACCCATTTTGTCTCAATGACTGATTTTCCCTTTGGCCTTGGAACCAGCTTTCAAACATTGTTTCTTTCAAATTGATTGAGCTCTTCCTGCATAGCCATCACCCAATCAGAATCCAACAATGCTTCTTCAACTATTTTTGGTTCCATTTGAGATAAGAAACATGAAAACAAGCTTTCAGCAGAGATATTCCTCCTTGTCCTTACACCAGTAGTGGGATCTCCAATAATTAGATTACTGGTATGATCTCTATTCCACTTTGTTGATTGAGGCAAGCTACTTGTTTGATGAGATTGTCTTTCATCAATATGAGGATTTGATTCTCCACCATTTTCATTGTTTTGCTCATTTAGCTCAAATTCTCCAGTCTCACAGTCTTGTTGATTGATGCCTGAAATTGTTTGTGATTGGGCTGAGGTTTGATTTAGATTATGAGTATTGATAGATTCTTTCTCATATCCCATTGATTGAGTGAGACTTGGTTCTTCATCAACATATTCTTCTTTTTCCAAGTATCCTTGATTCTCAAATCTGAAGGGTTGCATTTGACCATCCTCATGTAACCCTGGAAACTTGGTTTCATCAAACGTGACATTGACACTTTCTTCAATTGTCTTGTGCTCCATGATATAGACTCTGTAGGCAGTCCTTTCTATCCCATATCCCATGAAAATGCCTTCATATGCTTTAGTATCAAACTTGCCTTTTCTTTCATGGTTGTCTTTCATCAAAAAGCACTTGCTTCCATAAATATGAAAGTACTTGACAGTAGGTTTCTTTCCTGTCAAAAGATAGTAAGGAGTATTGCCATGAGCCTTGTTGATTAGTGTCCTGTTCTGTGTGTAACAAGCAATGTTGATGGCTTCTGCCCAGAAATATGTTGGTAATTTAGCATTGCTCAACATAGTCCTTGCAGCTTCAATAAGTGTCCTATTTTTCCTTTCTACAACTCCATTTTGCTGTGGAGTTCTTGCAGCAGAGAATTGTTGAACAATCCCTTGATCTTTGTAGAAGTTTCCAAGTGTAGCATTTCTGAATTCAGTTCCATTGTCACTTCTTAGAAATTGAACTTTTGCTTCAGGGGTCCTGTCAAGTACCCTTATGTGATCAATGATTTCTTGAGCAGCTTCATCTTTTGATTCTAAAAATTTCACCCAAGTGTACCTAGAATAGTCATCTATCATGACGAGTGCATATCTTTTTCTGGATAGTGATTGAACATTCACTGGTCCAAAAAGATCCATGTGAATCAACTTGAGTGCTTCAGTGTTAGTGTTGACTTGCCTTGATTTATGCATTGCTTTCCTTAGTTTTCCCATTTGACAATCTTCACACAGTCCTTCTTGACAGAATTCCTGTTGAGGTAGTCCTCTCACCAATTCCTTCTTCATTAGCATGTTCATTGTTTTAAAGTTGAGATGGGAAAGTTTCTTGTGCCAAAGCATGCTATCTCCAACACTTGCTTTGCTGTAGAAGCAAAATATTCTTTCCTCATTTGTTGAGTTTAAGTCTGCAACAAATAGGCTTCCTTTCCTGACTCCTTTCAGAGATAAGCTTCTATCCTTCTTGTGGTGGATTGTGCATTCCATCATGCCAAAGTTAACTTTGAATCCTTTGTCAGTGAATTGACTGACACTGAGCAGATTATGCTTCAAACCTTCCACAAGAGAGATTTCTTCAATGACAACATTTCCAGCTTTTAAGCAGCCATATCCCACAGTGTAACCTTTGCTGTTGTCTCCAAAGGTTATTGTTGGGCCAGCCTTTTCAACATATTGTGATAGCAGGGATATATCACCAGTCATGTGTTTGGAACATCCACTGTCAATTATCCACATGACCTGTTTACCTTTCTTTCCCTGCAAGACAG
This sequence comes from Kitagawia praeruptora, assembly GCA_037693485.1. Taxonomy (NCBI): domain Eukaryota; kingdom Viridiplantae; phylum Streptophyta; class Magnoliopsida; order Apiales; family Apiaceae; genus Kitagawia; species Kitagawia praeruptora. The sequence goes on along the minus strand of CM075350.1, from coordinate 21,755,400 downwards.
AAAGAGTTTAATTTGCATTTGGTACCCAAGTCTTGTTGGGTCCTGCATACTCAGTATCATCAGAAACTCTATCAATATTTGAAACAATATTATCAGAAGATGGTTCCTTGACTTCTTTTATTACCCACTTAGCTTTAGACAATGACTTAGACTTTTTCTTAGTGAAAGTTGTCTTCTCACTTTCTTTAGTAGGTTCAGAAGTCTTTGCAGATTGCATATAAGAACATAATTCATTTGATGAAATTTGCAAAATAAAACATGTACTCATAGCAGTAATTTTTCATGGCATACAATCAATGTTTTTACAAACTACCAATTTTCTTTGCATAATGGGGGTTCTGTGTAAGTTCCCTTTCAACTATGTTGCATTAGATATGCTACTAGTTGATTTCTTACAAACATGAGTTAAATGATGTGAGGAGCCACAATTATTGCAAAGTTTCCTGGGTGCCTGCTTAACATACGCATAATTATTCTTTTTATCAATGCCTAGCTTCCCATTTCTGTTTTTGGACTTGGAGACAACTGTCTTGACAATCTGTTCAGAAGATACTGTCGAGCTATTTTTGACAGTATCTTTTGTACTTGCTGTCTTGACAGTAGGTTTGAAAGTTACTGTCTTGATTGACTTCTTGACAGTATCTTTGAGAGTTACTGTCTCATCCTTTGTGACAGTTGAACACTTGGTTGGGCTGTTTAATACGGTTTCTGTCATAGTCATTTTGACAGAATCTTTTTCTTTCTTAGATACACTGTTAACCCTTTCATCTTCATCACAGAGTTCTTGATTAATAATTAGGGAATTTTCATTAACCTCAAACTCTGTACTTTTGAAGATTGGATTGCTCACATTTTTTAGGATGTGAGGTCTTACAGTATTGTTATCATCATGGTTCTGTATAACAGCCTCTTTACCAGGCCTCCTACTATAATCATAGCCTATGCCTATCTTCTTACTTTCAGTATGTTTCTCATGATACTCTTGAACTATTTTAGAGGAATTTCTAAATGCCTTTATCTTAAATTCATTTTCAGAAATTTCTTTTCTTAGATATTCCTCTATCTCTTTAGCACAGATTAAATCATTTTTTAATCTTTCGTTTTCCTGAGCTAAAGAATCAATAGAACTGGTCTTAAGCAACAACATATCATTGTTGGATCTGAGTACTTCATTTTCCTTAGTTAATCTAGCAATTTCTTCATTTGCAGCAGATAAACTAGTATGAATATTAAACATTTCAGTACTCATTTACTCAATGGTTTGCTTATAGTCATTTAAAGACATGTCTAGTAATACTAAAGATGGTACCTGACTTGTCGAGGTTGATGCTTCTTCATCCTCTCTAGCCATCAAGGCTAGATTCACAAACTCCTCTTCTTCTTCATTATCAGATTCATCCCAGCATTTTCCTTCAGCCACATAGGCTTTTCCTTGTCCTTTCTTAAATTGACTTCCAGTTCCTCTCTCCATTCTTTGTATTTGTTTTGGTCTTTTGCATTCAGTAGCAAAGTGACCAAGTTCATTGCAATTTTAGCATCTAAACTTTGATCTATCTACCACTCCTGTTTTGTATCCTCCCTTGGTGCCAGTAGCAGGTTTTGATGAGCTTCCTTGGTTATATTTTGGAAATTGACCTTGAGGCTTATATGGCTTGTTCCTCCTGAACCTTATATTTTTGAATTTTCTTGCCATAAAAGCCATAGTTGGATTATCCATTTTCTCCATTTCTTCTAGAGTGAAGAATTCTTCATCTTCAACATCTTCTAGTTGAAGAACAACCTTTTCTTCATCTTCAACCACCTCTTCAATTTTCACAGATGAAAATTGAGGTTGTTGATCATTTTGAATTTGCTCATTTGCTTGAAAATATGATGGTCCTTGAGCAACTAGAGCACCGGCCATGTTTGCCATCAATCCTTTGGATCCACTTTGTATGGCTTTCTTTTGATAATATTCAAGTTCATAAGATTTTAGAACTCCATACAATGTTTCAAGAGAAACAGAGTTTAAATCTCTTCCTTCTCTTATGGCTGTTACTCTATGCTCAAGGTGTTCTGGAAGAGTTAGCAGAAACTTGATATTGACTTCCTTCTTTTCATAAAACTTTCCATGAATCTGGAGCTCAGCTATCAGTTTGCTAAATCTTTCAAACATGTGAGTTAACTCTTCTCCATGCTTGCCCATAAACGCTTCATATTGTGACACCAGTATTTGTTTTTGATTTTCTCTGACCTCTTCACTTCCTTCACATAACAGTTCTATCTTTTTCCACATATCCCTGGCAGAGTTGCATGCTATTATATTTCCACTCATAGCTTTGTCCAGGGTAAGTGCATCTAGTAGAATGAGTTGCAGATGATCATCCAGTGCTACCTTTTCTTTTTCTGAGTCATTATACTCAGAAGGCTTCTTAGCAACCCAATGTGCTGGGATTACTACATCATTAACTGTAGCAAATGGAATTTCCTTTTGAGGAACGAAGGGGCCATTTTCCAGAATACCTAGGAATAATGGATTCTGAGCTTTGATAAATAACATAATCTTCTTTTTCCATATGTTGTAGTTTTCTTTATCAAAAGCTGGAATCTTGATATTACTTGACCTTTGAATACTTGCCATTTGGATCTCAGATATGTGTATTAATCTGATCGCTCTGATACCAGTTGTTGGTCCCGGAATGTATTGCAGAAGGGGGGTTGAATGCAATACTAATAAATTTCAAAAACTATTTCAACAACTTAAATAGAGTTTGTAATTTACTAGTAGAAGAAATGCAATCACAAGTAATATTTAACAAGATGTTTCACAAAATAATTGTTTTATTTATTTTGCGAAGTTTTGCTACAACCTTGAGAACAAAATAATTCTCAAGCTTCAAATACTCAAGAGATTACAGTTGTAGAGTTATTTGTGTTGTATAAATAGAGTGCTCTATTTATAGTGTGATAGTCGACTGTACTACCACTATCAGCATGGGTTGTTGAGTTGCTGTTATATTCCTTTTGCAGCTCATTCCATGATTTATTCCCATGTGATCATCACAAAGTAACTTTAAGATACTTTCCACATTTGAGCCACCCAGATCTAGCCGTATTCAATTTTATCTGCTCTAGACTTTACAGGTTGCTCCATGTGATCTCTTGAACTTCAGTTATAGACTTTTCCAAGCTTGCTGTAAAGGTTGAATATTACAACACGCCTGCTTCTTTTGAACATGTACTCTGTCGCTTAATTTGACTTAGAAAATTCCTAAATCAAGCTGATTCTATATGACAGTATGTTTGCCACAAAGTTTGCTGTCAATGAATTATGCTTTGGTTGACAGTATGAATTTCCCGCAGAGATTGCTGTCAAGAATTGTGCTTTGATTGACAGCATGTATTTCCCGCAGAGATTGCTGTCAAGAATTCCAAACTTACTGTCGCAAACTATATATCAAAGTTGCTGTCATCAGAATCTCTGCCAATGTTGCTGTCAAGTTAAACCTTGCTGTCGACTCAATTAAACTTGCTGTCGACTCAATTAAAATTGCTGTCGAGCTTTGCAACATGCTGTTTCCTTGTAATCTTACTGTCAATACTTGACAGTAACTTTTATTCCTGCTGTCGAACTTCTGTATTTCTTGAGGCTTGAACATGATTGAACTTCTTTCAAGAATTACAAATATTACATGACAGTACTTATTTGATTACAGAAATACATTTCAGGCTATGACAGTATGTTCTACTTAGTAAAACTAAGTATACCAATAAAACTAGTTAAGTTGTCTATTCCATCACCCATAAATCCCAACAAGATATTTGTAAGCAGAGAAAGAAATCAGGTTTCATTCACTAAGGAAAAGATTACAATGCAAAGAAGACAAGTGAAGGACAGACCCTCTCAGTAGGACACAAAGGAAATGCCTAAACCTAAGTTATGGGAGCATCCTCATCTTCGAATTCCTAACGGACCACCTCGTCCTTCAACTCTTGCAGCTTTGCCAACATAGCTTCCCGCTTGGTCATCTCCCAAGCCCTCAAGCGGCCAATCTTCTGCATATACAAGTGATGTAGATACGCATTTACTCCTCCAACTCACTGAAGTAAGTTGAAGGAGTGGGGGGCAATGTTAATACCCTCCCGAAAGCAGACTCTTCCGGTTTCTTATCTCTTTACGTCTAGAAGTGTGTGAGAAGAATTTTGGGTTTGTATATTAACTAAATTAACCAAGAACTAATTATAAGCACTAAGAATTGATTTTAAACTGAAATTCAAATATATGGGAAAACAATCTAAGAACTGGGGTTCTTCACTTGGTCTCAATACATGCTCAATATTAATGTGATATCTGTGTTCCTACCTTGCTGAAAACAATTCTTCTAAAGTTATACTGCACCCTCCCAGGTTACAATATAGTGCCTACAGCTACACCCTAATTGTCACTCCCGTGATACAATCAAAGTATATCTATAAACTGTTAAGTGCCAAGAATTATATGTCTCACAATTCTCCTATTAATCTCCCGATCTAATATTCAAATTATGTCTATTAAATCATGTACTAAGATTGCAACTTCTCTCCCGAGCTTATTACAATCCCTAGAATACAATCAAAAGTTAGCTACTCTTCTAATTGTGTTAAGATCTCATTAACAGATCAGCAAAGCAGAAAATCACGTAATCAAGCATGCATGAATACCAAGGAATACTACCCAATCCTCAGATTAGAGAATTAGTTACACATAATTAAAGAAGAAAACAAAATAATAATAATTAATGAAAACATAATATTGAAAAAGAATTGAAAATCAAAAGTACCTTGATACGATTACAAGCTATGAAGTGTTAGCTATGAATTGTTTTTAATTTACAATGGTATGATGTGTTTATATAGGCTCTACAAATCTTGCCCAGCAAGATATTGCCTTCTATTACAATTAGGATTTAAAGAAGGTACCCAAAACTGCCCAGAATACAATTAGAATTAGAAAAAGGGCAAAACAGTAAATTCCCAGCCTTCTTTAATCAAGATTACGTGCGTGCCTTTAATCAGTACGTTTCTTGCACTTGTTTCCTTTTCCAGGTTGTAGAAAATCTCTCAAGCTTCGCGTGGGCAGTAAGATCGCTGAAAACGGACTTCTAGAACTCCAGATATGGCCAAAACAGTATAAGCTGCGCAGCCTTCCCGGAAAATCCGAATTTTAATCAATTAAATCTCCAAAAACGACAAAAGCTTAGATATTCTTGGAAACCTGCACAACTACACAAAACACATCAAAACTACACAAACTTGAGTCCAAAACAATCAATTTAAGCCGATTTAGAATGCTCCAAGTGGATATAAAATCCACTTATCAAACACCCCCAAACTTAAACCGATGCTTGTCCTCAAGCATAAACAATTATAACTACCTAATTAGTACCACTTCCGTAGGTGATCACGGTTGCATTTGGCATATGCAACAAGCCCTTTAAACCCCTAGGCAGCCCTAGTGGACGAGTAAGGTCTCGTGAGGGTCTATAGCGAATGTACCCACAAAATCCATTTAACCTAATGCAATGCAATGCATGAATGCAACTAATATGAAAAATGCAATTAATCTAGCCTACCATACCTTCAAATCCTCTCATGCCATATCAACTTAAGAATCAAAGTAAATACGCAATGTCTTGGTGTCGAAAGTGCAAGTATTCACATAGTCTACTCAATGAACATGCATAAGTTCTCACAAGCCCATGTCAAGTGTAAGAATAAGTTAGTAAACATGCTAAGCCTACAAGAGCACATCTTTGAGACAAAACTCGGGATCTCATACGCAAAAACAAGCAAACACTCACAATCCACTCACAAAAGAATATTCACTCAAGAACAAGGGTAAGTGTATCACTCAATTCCAACAAAATCATAAACATGCTTGACATTTGGTATCAATCTAACTCTTAACACAACATACATCAATGACGATAATCAAAAGGTCTTTAATTGGGTTGTAACGTGGGCTAGGGACAAGGTATGTCAAATAAGCCAAAACAGGTGAAGTGTCAAAAGCTAGTAAGTACCATAATAAATCATACACAACACTCTATTTTCCCCCCCACATAAATTTTACTAAGAACACTCGACTAGTCGACTAAAATAGGATCACAACAAACACAAACTTGCTCTCATAATATTTTTTTTTTCTTTTTTTTTTTTCTTTTTTTTTTTTTCTTTTTTTTTCCTTTTTTTTTTCTTTTTTTTTTCTTTTTTTTTTCCCGAGAGCTAAATAAAACAATAATATAAACAATAACAATGATCCCACAATTTATTACATATGCCGACTATCAAGTAAACAACCAAACCCAATCTCAATATTTTTCCCCAAAATTATGACCAACAATAAACCCCTCCTTGCACACCTTATTACTCCCTTAAGCACTATACTAGCCTTTGACAATTGGGTTCAAGTTAATGTAAGGCCAATACAAGAAAAAGGATATATGGCAAGTAATGTGGTGTGTCACCGAAAAAATAGGATTAAGCTCAACGGGTTAACTAATTGATCATGTAAACATGGTGTGGTAATATGGGAAAATATGCGGTTATTCCTAATTGCCTTTATCATTTTAATCGTCAAATAATGTCATGCGTTTCAAGAAAGACCTCAAACAACTGCTAGCAATGCAAACAATCCGTGGACACTCAAGCAAACGAATAAATTGCAAAAATTATGCAATATGGCTCAAAATCTCACTTGGTGGAAAAAACATACTCAATCCCAAGCAAAAAAATCTCTCTAACGCATCAACTTGTATTCAAAGCATGCAAACTAAATCATCTTGCACATATTCATGTCCTTCTAATCACTTACAACATTCAATAAGTTTACTAGCTTCAACTTACTAGTGTATGTGTGTGCACAAGAACAAAGCATATCACTTCTCAATCAAAAGCGTCAACAACACAAAATTCCTATCAAGCATGGGTGCAAATGCAAACTATTATGAACTCACATGATATACAAACATAAAAACAGAATGTCCTATATGAAACAAACGTAGATAATACAAACATAAATGCATAATTTACTACTACTACTAATATGCAAAGCATGAAATCCTACATGAACAAATAATACAACAACAACTACTAATCCCTCAAACCATCACCCCCAAACTTAAAATATTCAATGTCCTCATTGAATGGAAGTAAATACAAGGGATAGCAGAAAACATACCTATTCGTCCTCCTCCTCGGATGAATCTGGTGGAGAATATTGCGCACGAGCTCCATAGACTGACCACCGTTCATGAACACTACAAAATCCAATTGACAAGAACACAAATTCGTAATAAAAATAAGATTAGAGAAAAAGATTTACCCAATACGAATCAAAGAGGTGAACTTGCAATTAATTCCTCTTTAGAATTGAATTTTTTAGATATATAAAAAAAATAGAAGAGGAATTGGATTTGTATGTATAGGTGTGTATATAAAATAATAATAATAATAATAATAATAATAATAAAAATAAAGAAAATAATAATAATAATAATAATAATAATAATAATAATAAATAATAACTATAATAATAATAATAATAAATAATAAATAATAATAATAATAATAAATAATAATAATAATAATAATAATAATAATAATAATAATAATGAAATTAGAATTAGAAAAGAAATTGGTTTAGAATTTTGGAGAAAAGATGGGGGGTTTTGGAATTGAAATAGGAAAAGAATTAGAGAAGAGAATGGGGTATAAATAGATGGGAGCAAAAAGATTTTTTTTTTTTTTTTTTATACAAAACCCACAGCTGCTAACCAAATCTCGGACAACACACTGAAGACATGCAATGACTGCGCCACATCCAGACTCGCATGCGCAGCCTGCGCAACAGCCATGCAGGCTGCTTCAAGTCCAGTAACGCAGGCGCAGCCTGCGTTACACCCCTGCAATCTGCCCTGAAAGCAGTAACGCAGGTGCAGCCTGCGTTACACACCCAAAATTCGATTTTTTTCTTTTTTTTTTTTTTTTTTTTTTTTTTTTTTCACACAACACAAATTTCTTTTTTTTTTTTCTCTACACTAATGCATGGGTTGCCTCCCACCAAGCGCTTCTTTAACGTCAATAGCTTGACGTTACTTCCTCAAATCATGGCGGTTTCAAAAGAACAACTGAACCGTTCTCAACAGACAAACCATTCATACGAACGTTGACATCCGGTTTGCTTAATTTCCACAAATCTCTTCCATCAGATTTCAACTTGATTCTACTACCCAACGGCCAAATTTTCTTCTTTTTCTTCTTCACACCTCTAAGATGCTTCTCCGACTCAACCGGCTGAACAAAAATTTCTTCTTCCTTATCATCGGTTTTCCACCTTCGCAACACGTTATCATGCCCCTCTTCAAAAATCACTAGCTCATTATTCAAAAGGACATGCCTCAAATTAGCAGGTAGAGGTTTAAGTTCCACCTGTGGTGCCTCTGAAAGTGTAAAAACCATCTCAACTTCTGTATCTCGAACAACAATTTCTTCTTCTTCTACTACATCATCTAACACCCGTTCTGCTCCCATGAAGTGTTCATTTTCTAGCTGCACAATTTCATCAACTATGTCAACAGTAAAACAAGTTGCTCCAAAAGGAGGCATCTTCATTACTTTGTTCAGATCAAATTCCACTTTGTCCTCGCCAACATTCAATGTCAATTTTCCAGCTTTAACATCAATAGTAGTGCCAGCAGTAGCCAAGAATGGCCTTCCCAAGATAATGGGTATCTCGACATCTTCATCCATCTCTAACACCACAAAATCACAAGGTATGACAAATTTATCCACTTTGACAACCACATCTTCAACGATCCCCAACGGATATTTAACAGAACGATCCGCTAACTGAAGTGAAATCCGTGTCTTTTTAGGCTCTCCAAGACCAAGTCTTTTGCAGATTGAATATGGCATCAAACTCACACTAGCCCCTAAATCACACAAGGCTTTCGTATTCTCCATCTTCCCAATAGTGCAAGGCAAAGAAAAGCTTCCCGGATCTTTCAATTTCTGAGGAATGGCCTTTTGGATGACTGCACTGCATTCAGCATTGAGAGTAATGGTTTCTGCATCCTCAAGTTTCCTCTTCTTTGTCAACATCTCCTTAAGAAATTTAGCATAGAGTGGCATTTGATTCAAAGCTTCAGCCAAAGGAATATTGACATGCAACTTCCGGAACATAGTCAAGAACTTCTCGTACTGCTTCTCTAACTGCCTGTTGTGAAGTCTCTGTGGAAATGGAATATGAGGAACATAAGGTGGTGGAGGAACATATGGCTTTTCTGGTACTTCTTCCTTCTTCTCTTCATCAACTTTCTCTGACTTTTCTGCATCGATCTCTACTATCTCACTTTCTTTTTCAGCATCCTTCTCTTTAGGCTCAAGAACCTCAACCTCGGGCAACTCTTTCCCACTCCTCAAAGTAATTGCTTTGCATTGCTCTTTACAAGTCTGATCGGGTTGACTAGGAAGTGATCCTTGCTCACGAACACCCATCTTGGAGGCAATCTGTCCAATCTGTGTTTCTAGCATCTTTTGAGATGATGCCATCTGCTCTATTCTTGATTCCATATTAGCCAATGCTCCAGAAGTTCCTTGCATAATCTTATTCAGTGCAACCTCCCAATCAGCTGGTTCTTTCTTCGGAGGAGGTTGATACTGCTGTTGTGCTTGATATGGTGGTCGTGACTGAAAACCAGAAGGTTGATTCTGCCCTGGAAATGCATAAGAAGGATTAGCCGCATGATTATTACTGTAAGAAAGATTGTTGTTTGGCCTTTGATTTGGATTGTAATAGGAGTTATTCTGAACAGGCCACGGCTGTCTTCCCTGAATGAAAGATGCTTCTTCTGGAAATTGTTGCACATAAGAATTCTGATTAGCACCATAATCATTATACCCCTCCATAGGTGAAGAAATAGCATTCACATTTGCTCTTTGTCCTCACACCTCCTGAGTTAAAGTATCCAACTTCTGAGCCAGCATGTTAATCATCTCAGAGTCTTGTGCTGCTTTAGCTGAGCTCGTCCCACTAGGTGCCCATGAATAGTTATTAGATGCCAATTCCTCAAGGAGTGCTTTAGACTGTGTAGTTGGTGCCTTCTTGAAATTTCCACCAGCAGCCACATCCAAACTCAAACGAATATCTGCATTCATGGCCCCATAAAAAGTACTGATGATCTGCCAATCTTCCAAACCGTGATGTGGACACTTCCTCAACAGTGCCTTGAATCTCTCCCATGCCTGATATAGACCTTCACCCGGTTGTGCTTTGAAACTCATAATCATAGTCCTCAATTGTTGCGTCTTGTCAGAAGGATAATATTTGGACAAGAATGCAGTAGAAAGACTATCCCATGTAGCAACCGCAGTGTTTGGAAGTTGCTGAAACCATTCCAAAGCTCTTCCCTTAATAGAGTAAGGAAACATATGGAGACGAATCTGATCACTTGTAACACCATTGATTCTGAATGAGCCACACATCTGCACGAAACGCTCTAGATGTCTGTGTGGATCCTCTAGTTCAATATCTCCTTCAAAAGCTTGATTGCTGATCATCTGAATTAAACTCGGGTTAATGTTGAATTGGGTTGCACCAATCTCTGGAGTTTTGTACATGCAATTGGCAGGATTAGGTGTCTCATGGTCCCAAATAGAAGTCTGATCAACATTAGCATCAGCATTAACATTTGCATTAACATTCGCGTTAACATTCTCAGCGTCCGTCATCTTAGCTTTATCTTTTCTTATCTTTCTCAAAGTACGCTCGATTTCAGGGTCAAATTCCAACTTTCTAACGCAAGATGAACGTAGCATACACCTGAAAATCACCAACAAAACAACTTGTGGAACCAATTAAAATCTAAACAATAAGAAACAATTAACCTAAACTCAACTATACTGCCTTCCCCGGCAGCGGCGCCAATTTGTTAGTAGTATTTTTGTGTGTTCGTTCTCAGGGAAGGACTGAATTGTAATATCAAGTTCAGGTTTCTTATCTCTTTACGTCTAGAAGTGTGTGAGAAGAATTTTGGGTTTGTATATTAACTAAATTAACCAAGAACTAATTATAAGCACTAAGAATTGATTTTAAACTGAAATTCAAATATATGGGAAAACAATCTAAGAACTGGGGTTCTTCACTTGGTCTCAATACATGCTCAATATTAATGTGATATCTGTGTTCCTACCTTGCTGAAAACAATTCTTCTAAAGTTATACTGCACCCTCCCAGGTTACAATATAGTGCCTACAGCTACACCCTAATTGTCACTCCCGTGATACAATCAAAGTATATCTATAAACTGTTAAGTGCCAAGAATTATATGTCTCACAATTCTCCTATTAATCTCCCGATCTAATATTCAAATTATGTCTATTAAATCATGTACTAAGATTGCAACTTCTCTCCCGAGCTTATTACAATCCCTAGAATACAATCAAAAGTTAGCTACTCTTCTAATTGTGTTAAGATCTCATTAACAGATCAGCAAAGCAGAAAATCACGTAATCAAGCATGCATGAATACCAAGGAATACTACCCAATCCTCAGATTAGAGAATTAGTTACACATAATTAAAGAAGAAAACAAAATAATAATAATTAATGAAAACATAATATTGAAAAAGAATTGAAAATCAAAAGTACCTTGATACGATTACAAGCTATGAAGTGTTAGCTATGAATTGTTTTTAATTTACAATGGTATGATGTGTTTATATAGGCTCTACAAATCTTGCCCAGCAAGATATTGCCTTCTATTACAATTAGGATTTAAAGAAGGTACCCAAAACTGCCCAGAATACAATTAGAATTAGAAAAAGGGCAAAACAGTAAATTCCCAGCCTTCTTTAATCAAGATTACGTGCGTGCCTTTAATCAGTACGTTTCTTGCACTTGTTTCCTTTTCCAGGTTGTAGAAAATCTCTCAAGCTTCGCGTGGGCAGTAAGATCGCTGAAAACGGACTTCTAGAACTCCAGATATGGCCAAAACAGTATAAGCTGCGCAGCCTTCCCGGAAAATCCGAATTTTAATCAATTAAATCTCCAAAAACGACAAAAGCTTAGATATTCTTGGAAACCTGCACAACTACACAAAACACATCAAAACTACACAAACTTGAGTCCAAAACAATCAATTTAAGCCGATTTAGAATGCTCCAAGTGGATATAATTAAAGAAGAATAATATCTAACAAATCCTTCTAACTATGTAGCAGGGTAAGTCAGAGTCGATCCCACAGAGACAAACGTATCAATCACTAGTTGTTTCTGACTCAATTCGGCTAAGCAAGTAACACAATAAATATTGAGAGATTATTAAACTAATTTATACTAAAGAGAATTGTGTTTGTATTTATCAATTAACTAAAAACATCCAGAATTAAGTATCCCCACTAGCATGAATCAATGCAATTACGATTTCCCGTCCCAATTAATCATGTACTACTCAAGAGGAAAGATGCGCCCTATAAATACCAATAACCTCTCTCGAGTATTAATGGCTTCTCTAACTTACAATCAAACCTATTCTCATGGTATCATGCAATTTAGAGACATTAAACACGGCATCCTAACTTCCTAACAATTCGTTCTACCTATTCTCATGGAGAATTTCATGTCCTCATTGGATAAATCACAACCATCTAAATCCAACTCTCGTTGATAAATAGACAATGGTTCAAACAATAAACATAATCACGTCTGATTTGTAATTGCTAATTAAAACAACTCAATAAGCAAGAGCAATTATCATAACCAAATTGGGGGAATTGGGAAAATCATGCACCAATCATAACTAGGGTTCAACTTAACCCTAGATTAATAATCTACTCACTCATAATTGAATTAACAAAACAAGAATAATTAATTGAACACATAATTGTAAGAATAGAAGAAAAACCTTTAATCTTCGATCTTGAAGAAAATAATTAATCTCCCCAAAAGTCTCCAGAAGAAAGAGTTACAAAAGTTCTCCTGTCTCTCTCTCTCTGTGTATCTATACGTATGTCTGTATACGTATGTATCTCCCTAATGTTTTTATATGCCTCTAATAAAAATATTTTACAAGTACGTTTCCTAAACTGAATAGATTTCCCATGAAAATTCGTAGTTGACTCTTCCCAAGTAATTCTGGGCCGCTCCAATTGTAATATGACATCTGGACCATCTTAGAATGATAGAAAATTTAATTATCTTCGCGTGGGCAGTTGAATCACCCAATTCTGACTTGTAGAACTCAAGATATGGCCAAAATAGTGAATTGCGCGCGTGCAGCCCAACAAATCCGAATTTCCTTCTAATAAATCTCCAATTAAGCTCTTTATTCTCAAATCCTTCCAAGTTTAGAATTTCCTTGCTTCCTATAATAAAACATTAAAATCTATTAAATAAAAATCCAATTAAATGCAAAATATAATAAATATGAGGAATATAATCATATAAAATATATATAAATATACACTCTATCAAACATCCCCACACTTAGCATTTGCACGTCCTCGGGCAAATAAAGAAATAAAAACTATCCTAACTAACTAACAAACATCACTTTCGTAGATGACACGATTGCATTGAGCGTATGCAACAAGCCGTTAAACCCCTAGGCAGCCCTAGTAGGACGAGTTTTGTCTCGTGAGGGTTTATAGTGAATGTACCCACAAAATTCATCTAACCATGCAAAAGATCAATGCTAACACAACACCACACACACAAGTCCTCTCATGCCACATCAACTTAAGAATCAAAGCAAACATACGATGTCTTGGTGTCGAAAGTGCAAGTATTCACGTAGTCTACTCAACCAACATGCAGAAGGTCATAAAAATTCATGTCAAGTGTAAAAATCGTTGGTAATCATGCTAAGCCCACAAGAAACACATCTTTAAGTCTAAACCTGGGATCTCCTATGCCAAAACAAGTAATAACTCACCTTTCACTCAAAAACAAATATTCACTCAAGAACAAGGTTAAGTGTATCACTCAATTCCAACAAAATCATAAACACAACTTGACACTCGCAATCAATCTCACTCTCAACACAACATACATCACTGATGACAATCAAAAGGTCTTTATTCGGGTTGTAGCGTGGGCTAGGGACAAGGTATGTCAAGTAAAGCTAAAACAGGTTAATGTCAAAAGCTAGTACCCAACAATAATCATTATTCAATTCCCTTTCTATTAAAACAAATACTTCCCCACACTTGGATTTTTCAATAACCCTTATATAACAACTTGACTAGTCGAATGAAGAAGGATCATAAAAGATAAGTATGCTCTCATATTTATTTATTTTTTTTTCTGTTTTTTTTTTCTTTTTTTTTTTTTCTTTTTCTTTTTTCTTGAGAGCTAAAGAATAAACACAATGATCCATAGATATTGTATGAATTTCGACTAGCAAGCATCAACCCAAAATTAATATTCCCCAAAAGTATGATCATCAATAACCCCCCCTTTTTATGAACACCTTATTACTCCCTTAAGCACGATACTAGCCTTTGACAATTTAGGTTCAAATTTAATGTAAGGCCAATAGAATAAAAAGGATAATGGCAAGTAACGTAGTGTGTCACCGAAAGAATAGGATTAAGCTCAAAGGGTTAACTAATTGATCATGTATAAAAGGTGTGGAAATATGGGAAATACGAGGTTATACCTAAGTGCCTTTATCATCTCATCATCAAGTAATGTCATGCATTTCAAGAAAGATCTCAAGTAAGTGCTAGCAATGTAAACAACATGTGGACACTCAAGCAAACGAAAAATCATGCAAAAGATATGCATATAGGCTCAAAACTCGCTTGGTGTGACAAAACATAATCAATCCCAGGTAACAAGACTCTCTAACGCACCTACTTGTACTCAAAGCATGGAAACCAAGTCATCTTGCACATATTCATGTCATTCTAATCACTTACCACATTCAATTAAGTCTACCAGTTTCAACTTGCTAGCGTAAGTGTGTGCACAAGAACAAAGCACGTCACTTCTCATACAAAAGCGTCCATAAACACAAGAATTCTACGCATGCATGGGTGTATCAAGCAAAATACAACAACTAATCAAATTGCATGGCTAGAATTATTTTTGGTATTTTTCAATTTTTTAAATTTTTTTTAATTTTTTTGGAATTTTTTTTTTTAAACAAGTAATACACTACGTTGAGAACACCTCCCCACACTTAAGTGCTTCATTGTCCTCAATGAACTAATGAACAAGATACAAAACTACAACTAAAAACAAAATAAAACTACTCTAAAAAGAAAAGAAAGAAAACTCCCCTGAAATCAAGGTGTCGGGTGTGCAAAACCACCCCTCAGTCGCTTAGAAGCCATAATAACCAAAACTGCATTCAACAATAGCTTCACCAACAACCACCAAGAAATATCCTGCAATGCCTCATCCTCGAATGAATCATGCGGGAGACGAAAATTTTACAACACTAGCACCACCTCTCCCACGCTTAGGAGCCATAAGAATCAATTCCCAACTCAAAAGAAGCTCCACCAATAACCACCTCAAAATATCCCACCAAAAACCACCAAGCAGAATCACACCAAAAATACCCAAGTAACAAGAATAATACAAAAACCCCAATTTACAAGAACACAAATTCGTAATAAAATAAAATAGAGAAAAGAATTCCCACAACGAATCAAAGAGGTGAACTTGTACTAATTTTCCCCCAAACTTAAATTTTTTAAAGATGTAGAGGAGGTAGATAATGAATTGGGTGTGTATGTATGGGTATATATAAGCCATGGAGTGATAGGATGAATATAAGAATTTTAATGTGAAAAGGAAAAAATTTGGGTGGAATTTGGAATTTGATATGGGATAGAAAAAAAAAATTTAATGGATAAAAGAAAAAGATTTAGAAAAGAAATAGGAATTTGAAATTTTTTAGGAGAGATGAGGGGTTTTTGGAATTAAAATAGGAAAAGATTTAGGGAGAAAGATGGGGGTATAAAAAGAATTGAGGTGAAAGAATGTTTTTTTTTTTTATATAAGCAAATATACGGACAAAAAATATGCAAAAAGACACTTACAACTTGTATTCAAAGCATGCAAACTAAATCTCAATCCTTCCTCTAGCACATTCTTCCCAATCCTTCCTCTAGCGCACCAACTAGAGAAGCTAGTACCAACTTGTATTCAAAGCATACACTAGTAAGTTGAAGCTAGTAGACTTATTGAATGTAGTTGTGCAGGTTTCCAAGAATATCTAAGCTTTTGTCGTTTTTGGAGATTTAATTGATTAAAATTCGGATTTTCCGGGAAGGCTGCGCAGCTTATACTGTTTTGGCCATATCTGGAGTTCTAGAAGTCCGTTTTCAGCGATCTTACTGCCCACGCGAAGCTTGAGAGATTTTCTACAACCTGGGAAAGGAAACAAGTGCAAGAAAAGTACTGATTAAAGGCGCGCACGTTTCTTATAAAAAGAAGGCCATGAATTTACTATTTTGCCCTTTTTCTAATTCTAATTGTATTCTGGGCAGTTTTGGGTACCTTCTTTAAATCCTAATTGTAATAGAAGGCAATATCTTGCTGGGCAAGATTTGTAGAGCCTATATAAACAATTGATAGATAAGAATTCATCGCTAGAACAATTCATAGCTAACCATTGTATTAAGGTACTTTCGATCTTTAATTCTTTCTTCAATATTATGTTTTTATTCATTATCATTATTATTTTGTTTTCTTCTTTAATTATGTGTAACTAATTCTCTAATCTGAGGATTGGGTAGTATTCCTTGGTATTCATGCATGCTTGATTACGTGATTTTCTGCTTTGCTGATCTGTTAATGAGATCTTAACACAATTAGAAGAGTAGCTAACTTTTGATTGTATTCTAGGGATTGTAATAAGCTTGGGAGAGAAGTTGCAATCTTAGTACATGATTTAACAGACATAATTTGAATATTAGATCGGGAGATTAATAGGAGAATTGTGAGACATATAATTCTTGGCACTTAACAGTTTATAGATATACTTTGATTGTATCACGGGAGTGACAATTAGGGTGTAGCTGTAGGCACTATATTGTAACCTGGGAGGGTGCAGTATAACTTTAGAAGAATTGTTTTCAGCAAGGTAGGAACACAGATATCACATTAATATTGAGCATGTATTGAGACCAAGTGAAGAACCCCAGTTCTTAGATTGTTTTCCCATATATTTGAATTTCAGTTTAAAATCAATTCTTAGTGCTTATAATTAGTTCTTGGTTAATTTAGTTAATATACAAACCCAAAATTCTTCTCACACACTTCTAGACGTAAAGAGATAAGAAACCTGAACTTGATATTACAATTCAGTCCTTCCCTGAGAACGAACACACAAAAATACTACTAACAATGTTTGATAAGTGGATTTTATATCCACTTGGAACATTCTATATCGGCTTAAATTGATTGTTTTGGACTCAAGTTTGTGTAGTTTTGATGTGTTTTGTGTAGTTGTGCAGGTTTCCAAGAATATCTAAGCTTTTGTCGTTTTTGGAGATTTAATTGATTAAAATTCGGATTTTCCGGGAAGGCTGCGCAGCTTATACTGTTTTGGCCATATCTGGAGTTCTAGAAGTCCGTTTTCAGCGATCTTACTGCCCACGCGAAGCTTGAGAGATTTTCTACAACTTGGGATAGGAAACAAGTGCAAGAAACGTATTTATTAAAGGCGCGCACGTAATCTTTATTAAAGAAGGCTGGGAATTTACTGTTTTGCCCTTTTTCTAATTCTAATTGTATTCTGGGCAGTTTTGGGTACCTTCTTTAAATCCTAATTGTAATAGAAGGCAATATTTTGCTGGGCAAGATTTGTAGAGCCTATATAAACACATCCTACCATTGTAAATAGAGAACAATTCATAGAGAACAATTCATAGCTAGAAGAATTCATAGCTAACAATTGTATTAAGGTACTTTCGATCTTTAATTCTTTCTTCAATATTATGTTTTTATTCATTATCATTATTATTTTGTTTTATTCTTTAATTATGTGTAACTAATTCTCTAATCTGAGGATTGGGTAGTATTCCTTGGTATTCATGCATGCTTAATTATCTGTGATTTTCTTGCTTTGCTGATCTGTTATTGAGGGCTTAACACAATTAGGGGAGTCATGAACCTTTGATTGGATTTTAGGGATTGTAATAACTTGGAAGAGGAGTTGCAATTTTAGTACACGATTTAACAGACATAACTCGAATATTTGATTGGGAGATTAATAGGAGAGTTGTGAGACTTATAATTCTTGGTGCGTGATAGTTTATGATTGTACTCTGATTGTATCACGGAAGTGACAATTAGGGTATAGTTGTAGACATTATATTGTATCTTGGAAGAGAACATTATAACCTTAGAAGAATTGTTTTCAGCAGAGTAAGAACATAGACATCACATAGATATTGAATGTGCATTGAAACCAAGTGAAGAACCCCAGTTC
Organism: Kitagawia praeruptora; assembly: GCA_037693485.1. Classification (NCBI taxonomy): domain Eukaryota; kingdom Viridiplantae; phylum Streptophyta; class Magnoliopsida; order Apiales; family Apiaceae; genus Kitagawia; species Kitagawia praeruptora. The sequence goes on along the minus strand of CM075350.1, from coordinate 21,736,935 downwards.
TTGGATTGTTTTCCTCATATATTTTATTCTCAATTGATAATTAGTTTAATTTTGTTTAGTTTAATTTAGTTTATAAACACACCAAACATTCTTCTACACTTCTAAATTGTGAGAGATAAAAACTTGAACTTGATATTACAATTCAGTCCTTCCCTGAGAACGAACAACAAAAATACTACTATCAAATTGGCGCCGCTGCCGGGGAAGGCAGTATAGTTGAGTTTAGGTTAATTGTTTCTTGTAGTTTAGATTTTATCTTTGTATATATTTTTCTTTTCTTTCTTTTTGTATTTCTTTCTTTGGTTTTGAGGAGAGAGACTAGATGGAGTACAACTTTGGTTGGAACAATGCTCAGAATTTCTACAACAGTCAGGAACAATATCAAGATTTCAATCCTTACCCACAATTTAATGCTTATGAGGATTGTAATGCATATCAGGTGAATTCGTTCTATTCTGAGAACTCATTTTATGCTCCATATGCCCCTAACAATGATTTTTCATATTCGTTTGAAAATCAATATCATGATGATGTTTATCCATATATGTGTAATGATGTTGATACGAGTTTAAATCAGTCTAATCCTTCTTTACTTGCTGATTGGGAGATTGCGCTCAATAAAATGATTCAAAGAACTCAGTCTAATCCTCCCTTACTTTCATTGGGAGTTGTTGATGAACCAACTTTAGAGATTGCTAGTGACAATGATATTCCATGTGATTCAATAGCTTGGTACGAGGAGAATGCTAAACTAAATAATTTTATTTGGGAAGTTCGAGCAGTGTGGTATGAAGGATGTTATCGAACTCCTCCTTGTGTCAATTTTCCTCTATGCCATGATTCTTGTTTAGCAGTTGATGATAATGTTGTGTCTGATGAGTCTACTTGTGTAGTTGATAATTGTCCCATGCTCATTAATGATAATTTGGATGCAATTGAAATTCTACCAAATCTAGAAAATTTTGAGCTTAATACATTGGTAGACGAGATTAAAATTGATGAGTGTCCAATTATAGAAGAGAAGGAAGTTAAGATTGATGAAATTGAAAATCTTGCTTTGGAGTATAAGGATCCAATTTGGGAGGAGTATATGAGTCGTACTTATAATGATTATTCTGATGACTTTTCTAGCTATTTTGATGTTTCCAAGTCTCTTGAGCATGATAGGTTCTTGGAAGTTTTCGTACCTTTCAATGAATCTAAGGTTTATTTGCACAATATGCTTATATTAGAAATTCGTAGATATGTGCATCTGTTTGCTTTTTATCCTCATTAAGTTTGCAGGTAGAAGTAACGTCAAGCTATTGACGTTAAAGAAGCGCTTCGTGGGAGGCAACCCACGCATTAGTGTAGGAAAAAAAAAAAAAAATATTTTGAGTGTTTTCAGAAAAGAAAAAATCTGTGCTGTGAAAAAAAAAAAAAAAAAAACATTCTTCCTCCAACACATTCTTCCGGACAAAAGGCACCTTCTTCCTCCAGAACATTCTTCCGGACAAGTAGAGGTAACAGTAGGGCCGAGCAAAATCGGTCCGAACCCAAAAAACCAAACCGAACCGGTCCGGTTTTTTGGGATCAAACCGACCGGATGCTCAACCCTCTATAAATACCAAGGTAAACTCACACATTTGGGGGAGGAAAATTCTCATATTCTCTCACACACTCTCACATCTCACATTTGCTATCTAAATCTCAGTCACTAGTACTTGTATTTTCCGATATTGTTTCTTGTATTCTCCACCACCAAGTTACTTACTCTCACGCCGGAGGTGCTTGACGGCCACCACCCCCGGTCAAGCATTGTTTTGCAGGCTCCCTTTTGACAGCTACACCACATCTCCGCCCAAACACTGCCGGAAGAAGGAAAATTACACCACATCTCCGCCCAAGCATCGCCGGAACAGGGAAAAGTGCGGTAGAATAGAGCAAGGAGCATTACCAAGTGCTTTTCTGAGTAGTCATTAACAGTTAAGGAATCACGCATCCACTATATATATATAATAACCAGTTACCAACTACTATCACAAGAACATCTCACAACACCAATCTCTTTTTTTATTTCTGTAACTTCTCTCCACAACACGTCATACACAGGGACCCCGGCCCCATTGTAGCTACAAAGTTAATTAACGTACACATAATCTCAGCAGGATGGCAGATCAGTGGCAACTACAACGCTGTAGGCATTCTCATTCGTGATTATTGTGGTCCTATGATCAAGGCCCAGGCCCTCTTGGGTACGATTTGAGGACTCTTAAACTCAGCCACTCAACTGTGGCCTGTGGGCTCTGCACCCGATGATCAACCATGCCCAAATGTAATAACTGTACAAAATAAAGAACTCTTTACTATAATTGCACGGTAGAATACAGAATTAGGGAGAACAAAGAGAACTGTAATGACTACATTTCTTACATATCTTGTCAAGTGACTGCATGATGCATGAGTAGAAGGTTATGTACTAGCTAATACACATAGTAAAAGTCTATGCTACCCTCACTCCTCTTCATACCACCGGTGCAAAAATTGTTCAAGAAGATCTCTCAAATATTCAAAAAAATATGTCTGCCATAATTCTTCAAGAAGATCTCTCAAATCTTCCAGGTAAAATCTGTGTATAGCAAAGGCATTGCTTTCGACAAAAATAATAATAATAATAAAAAAAAGGTGACACAAAACGGCAGCTAAAACACATGTCAGAAATATCACTTCTAAATTTAAAGATATACAATTACAGTTTATTCTATATTCCCTACACATGATGTGCAAAACTTAAACTTAAGTATACTAAATTATCTCTTACAACTGTAGAGTTGAGAAAAATGTTCCCATAGTTAACTATAGGTAATTAAATAAAGTTATCATCATTTTGAGTATAAAAGGTGGATGGCATTTTTGTAATAATGAAATCCATCCTCCTTCATTTACAAAAATAGCCTTCGGATTGTATTATAATATATCTTAACTTTAGGTAATTACCTATAATTAACTATAGGATCGTTAAGCCACTGTAAAGTTATACTCCGTATGAACCATAGATTACCTAGTCAAGTCAGTCAATCTTATGAATGATAGGCAGCCCCTTGTAAAATACTACGGAGTAGAAAATAAATTTTAAAGGGTATAACCGTATAAGACACAACAGATTTATATTGCAATCTCCCGACTAGACCTGGCAATTTGGTACACGACACGAAACGACACGAAAAAACCGGATATGGGTTTTGATTTTTAGTACACGAAACACGAAAGTACACGAACACGAAATTACACGATAGATTTAGTATCGGATATGGGTTTTCATTTTGGGTACACGAAAGTACACGAAAGTAAACGAAATAAAGATGTTAATAATTTACTACTTATAGATTTTATGTATATATTAATATTTTTTTATAAGGATATATATTTTACACAAAAATATACATATTTACAAGTTTTTATAGAGTTGTATTTATATTTATATATGGAAATGTAAAATATTTAATGTATATTTCATATGAATATAATATTTACTAATAAATTTTAACTAAATTTTATTTTTAATTTTATATAATATATACACGAAACACGACACGAAAGTACACGAATTCATTTCGGGTGGATACGGGTTTCATATTCAAGTACACGAATCCTGTTTCGGGTGGATACGGGTTTCACCTTCAAGTACACGAAACACGAAAGTACATGACACGAAAGTACACGACACGATCCGATTGCCCGCTCTACTCCCGACTCTCACCTTCCCCTCTACCACACTCATTATGGAAGTACAATAGTACATACTCGTATATATATATAACATACTCGAATATCCCTCAACCACATGATATTATTATACTGACCACCGTCATCAGCTAGCATGCATGCATTACTCTCAACTCTCAATTAGTCTCAAGTCTCAAGACAATGTGGAAACAGTACACTTAATTGTTTTTGTGGTACATATATAACATGAAATAAATTACTGTACTAATTTACGTCTAATCTATCAAATATAATCATGAGTGATCTTGTTGGATTCATATTTATGAGTATTTTTAATACAGTGAAGTTTCTATATTTAAAACTAATACGAAATTGAAGATATTAACGATCAAAAGTGTGCGTTGGCAAACGTATCAAACAGCAATTGGAAGAATTTTTTGGAACAGGGAATATAGAAAATTAAATAAAGCATACATGCCGTAGTATAAAGGATCAGGTACAAATTATATAGCTACTAATGAAGTTACTCCCTCCGTACCATAAAATTCTTCTCGTTTAAAATATTGGGATTGTTCATAACATGAGACAAATTACTAATTTATGTCTAATCTATAAGACCAAATATAGTCACGAGTGATTTTGTTGGATTCGTATTTATGAGTACAATGAAGTTTTTATATTTAAAATTAATACGAAATTAAAGATATTAACGATTTAAAATGTGCGTTGACAAACGTGTCCAAGAAAAATGGGAGAGTTTTTTGGGATAGAGGGAGTACTAGATTTAGTATGCATATAGATGTTTTCTAAGAAAAAAAAGAAAAGTATACAAGTCTGTAGTAATTAACCAAAATTTATGTTTAAAAAAATAAAACAAATTAGAAACAAATTTTACCAGGAAAATATCGATCAATCCAGTTTTTGGCACTCGTTTCCAAAAGCCGTGCTGAAGTAGCAAATTCTTTCCTCAACTTTTGGAACTGAAGAAGTTGTAAAGAAACACAGACATTTTTCTCGATGTCAAAAGGGTAATCAATTAATTACAATTTTCTGAACTTTGCTCTCCAAATTTCTCGCACACCGTGATTCTTTCCAACTAAACCAAACCAAACCAAACATACCCAGTATATCCCGCTCAGAGCAGGGTCTGGGGAGGGTGGGTTGTATACAGACCATGCCCCCGCTTTTTAAGGCAGGGAGGCTGTTTCCGTGAAGACCCCCGGCTACGTGCATGACAAATATTGTGGGTGATATATACGAAGAAATCGAAATAGTACGAAAAAGTTCACAGCAATACCTGAGCCCATGACCTGCTCCACATGGGACCTACCCACCTGCTTGGAATTAGGATACTCAGGTCCTGATGCGCTCCGCTCGGCCTCCCTGTAAAAAACACCACAAGCAAACGACAACGCTGCAAATCGCGTACAATAAAAATGCAAAATGAGGGAAATGAGAACGGAAAAGCCGAACTTCTAAGATTGAGTTAACCGCGACATCCCAACTCTGAGGCTCTCTACAACCGATCCGCTCCCTAACAGAGAATCCACCACTCTGATACGACGCCTCCAAGAGCACCTGTCGACGGTCATGGTCTCGTTCAAGTTTAAGGCCTTCAGATCCAACCTTAGCTGCTCTTTCCACGACCTCCTCGGTCTGCCTCTCATTCTCACCCCAACCACCGAAAGACTCTCGACCCTCCTCACTGGGGCTTCCGCTAGTTTCCTCCGGACGTGTCCGAACCATCTCAACCTCCCTTCCCTGACTTTCGCAGCAAGAGGCGCCACTTCAAGCTCGCTCCTAAACACCTTATTCGGAATTCTATCTAACATCGTTCGCCCACACGACCACCGTAACATCCTCATTTTGGCCGCTTCCAATTTGCTTTCCAGGGCCTTCTTCATCGCCCAACACTCAGAACCGTACAACATCGCAGGCCGGATTGCCGCTCTTTAGAATTTCCCTTTCAACTTTAAAGGGACCTTCTTGTCGCACATCACCCCTGACGCTACCCTCCACCTTAGCCACCCAGCCTTGATACGATGATTGACATCGTCTTCAACCTCCCCTTCCTTCTGGATGATCGAACCTAGATACTTGAACTTATCCGTACTAGGTATGATCTGATCTTGAATCTTAACCTCCACTCCTTCCTCGTTAGCCTCACCACTGAAGTTACACCATAGGTACTCGGTTTTAGATCGGCTCAAACGTAAGCCTTGGGACTCCAAAGTAGATCTCCATAGCTCCAGCTTCTCGTTCACCTCCCTCCTCGTCTCTGCCACTAACACGATATCATCAGCGAAGAGCATGCACCAAGGGACGGTATCTTGAATCCCTCGTGACATGCCATCGAGGATAAGAGCGAAAAGAAGAGGGCTAAGGGTCGACCCCTGATGGAGCCCTATCTCAACAGGGAAAAGAAGGGCGATATTATTCATGTTTTTATAATGGCTGCCCAATTATATTATTTACATCTACCACGAGATGGCAAAGGAATTTACGTTGAGAAATACTAGGAAATCAAAAATTGTTTCCAAAAAAGTTAGCAAAATGATACATGTCTTTGTATGATTGATTATGGAGATAATAATGTAACTGGATCCTTGCATTCACATTAATCATCCAATTAAAATTCATCATGTGTTTGCCACTTTATTTTGAAAAAATTTTGGAAAATATTTTTCTGATTCCCTAGCATTACTAATTTACATTTTTACTTTGCAGACGATAACTATGATGTACTCTTTAAATTTGAGATATGACAAGAGAGGGATAACAAGTTTTTTTTTTTTTTTTGCTAAATCAAGAGAGATAGCAAGTTAAACGCATTGACAATTGAAAAAATTATATACGTATGTAGGCCATTATTTTGAGGAGTACGGAAGAAATCATTAATTCTCCTATATAATCTCACTACTTGACTAAGCCGCGAAACGCGGACGTATAATTTTTTTAACAAAAATTCAAAATATGAATTTTTAAAAAAAATCGAAAAAAATATATCTTTAAATAAATTAATAAATACAATATTGTACAAATTTTAATATATATAAAAAACTTAGCAAACTAATATTTATTTTTTATATCGATTTTGTATCACATTTTCTTATTTATTCCGATACCCGTTGCAATAAATACATATAACCCGCGTTTCGCGGCGGCCTTGTAATACTTTTAAAATTTTCCAAAATATAGACTATTTAAGAGAGAAATCAAAAAAAATATCTATAAATAAATTAGTGAACAGAATATTGTATAATTATATATATATATATATATATATATATATACACACAAAAAAAAAAATTATATACTTATTTTTACGTCGATTTTGTGTCACATTTTTTTAGACCGTTGTAATAAATAAATATAGATAAAAAAGCAAATTTGATTGAATTAATTAAAAGAAGGCGTTGGAATATTATGATCAAGAACAATGAGAAGATAATAACGATAAATTAACAATTAATAGTTAATAAATAAAGAGTGAATGGTAAAAGTGACGTTGTAATATTATGATTAAGTACAATGAGAAGATAGTAACGATAAAGTAACAATAAACAGTAAATAAATAACGAAGGAATATTTAAAATAGAGGAGCTCTAGAAAAATAGATAAATATGAATCGAGCTACTCTAGAGCTCCCGGGTTTTCCTTTATATATAGTAACTAGTTGATAAAGCCGCGCTTCGCGGTGGCATTATTATTTACGTTATATTATATTATCGATATTAAATTTTAATAGTTACATAATCTTTTCTAATTAATAGATTTCTTGTTAAACATGATTCTTTTGATTAAGCCACTTTCTCGTTAAAATCAAAATCCCAACTTTAACATATATTATAAAGACTTATATAATAATTTTCATCCATAAAAATCGAACCCTAAAAATAAAAAAAAAATTATGACATCAGTTTCAAATTCTGATAGCTAATACAATATTTTCTCGTGAGCCGTCTTCCCGTTAAAACATGTTTTGAGTCGTTCTTATTTGGAACCAAAATTCTAATTTCATTATATATTTTTGATGACACTTATCTTATGAAATGATTTTTTTTAAAAAAAATTATCAAATCAGTATCATATTCTAATTGGTAATACAATTTTTTCTAGTGAGCCGTCTTCACGTTAAAACATGTTTCGAGCCGCTCTATTTGAAACCGAAATTCTAACTTCACTACATATTATTGATGTCACTTATCTTATTAAATAAGTTTTTTCTAAAAAATTAAAATCTTAAAGAGAGTAAATTCCAATTTTTACATTTTTAAACTTTCTAATATTTATTGAGTTTTAAAAAATGAAAATAATATTATATTTTCTGTATATTATAGATATTCCTGTATTAATTTACAGTTTGCATGAAATGTTTTCTATTATGTTACCACATCAATTTTTTTGAATGGGAAGACTTTTCGTTACTGAAATAATACTGAATTTATGAACATATTTTTCTAATGCAAGTATAATTAACTTGTGTAAAAAAGTTAAAATAAAATATTTCTAGAAAAAAGATATATAGTTTTAAAAAATCGTATAAGACTTCTCCTCCTTCCCCGTATTCTACTTCCAATAAAACATTTTATTTTATGTATTCTTTATATATATATATTCAAACATATTTTCTAGCTCCAATAAATTTTTTAATTATTTATATTTTATATAAATTCAAACTCTTCTTATTTAAAAATTAGAACTCCTATTTTACTTACAATAAAACTCTTAATATATGTCTTACAAACACCTTTTCTACTTCAAATAGAACTTTTAATTATATGTTTTCTCTATAAATTCAAACTCTTATTCTCAATAAATTTGAACACCTATTATACTTCTAAAATGTTAAAAGATAGTTTTTAGTTATTAATATTAAAAATACTGAAATTCTATAAAATTTAAATATATTTATTTTCTATTATATCATCAATATTAAATTTTAATATTCAACACAGTTTTCTTTTAATGAACCGCTTTCTCGTTAAACATGGTTACTCCTACTGAGCCGCTCTCTCGTTAAGATCAAAATCTTAACTTTTACATATATAATACTTGTATAACAATGTTTATCCATAAAAATCGAATCCTAAAAATGAAATTAAATTTAAAACATCAATATCAAATTCTAATAGCTGATATAATATTTTCTAGTGAGCCGTCTTCCTGTTAAACACATTTCGAGCCGCTCTCATTGGGATCGAAATTCCAACTTCATTGCATATTATTAATGATACTTATCTTATACAACTTTTTTCCTTATAATCAAAACCTCAAAATGGAGTGAATTACAATTTTTATTGTTTCCAAGCTTTTTAAAATTTATGGAGTTTAAAAAAAAAACATCTTATTTTCTTTTTATATTATAGATACTCTTGTATTTATTTAGGCTTCCCGCATGAAAATATTCTTTTATTATGTTAGCATATCGTTTTTTTTCTTTTTAAATAAGAAGATTTTTTTTTTTGAGATTAGTATTGGATTTATGAAAATTTTTCCTAATAGAAGTATAAATAACTTGTATAAAAAATGTATAATTTTAGAATATCTCAAAAGATGTTACCACCGTCCTTGTATTCCATTTCCAATAAATTTTTTAATTATATGTGTCTCCTATATATTCAAACACATATTTTACTTCCAATAAAATTTATAATTATATGTTTTTCCTATAAATTCGAACTCTTATTCTCTATAAATTCGAACTCCTATTTTATTTATAATAGAACTTTTAATCATATGGCTTATAAATACCTATTCTACTTCTATTTATATATCATTCCTATAAATTCGAACTCTTCTCATCTATAAATTTAAACACCTGTTCTACTTCTAATACGTTAAAAGATATTTTTATATTTATTAGTATTTAATCGAATTTCTATTCTACTTCCAATAGAACCTTTTATCATATAACTTATAATTAAATACTTATTCTACTTCAAATTTAACTTTTTAATTATATGTCTTCCTTACAAATTCGAACTCTTCTCATCTATAAATTTGAACACATATTTTGCTTCTAACATATTTAAAGATATTTTTATATTCATTAATGTTTAAAATTCTAAAATCATATATTTATATTATTATATTTTTATATTTATTAGTCGATAAAGTCGCGCTTCACGGCGGCATTACAATTTTTTTTAAAAAAATTCAATACATATTTACGTTATATTATATTATCAATATTAAATTTTAATAGTTACAAAATCTTCTACAATGAACCAATTTCTTGCAAAACATGATTCTTTCGATTGATCCGCTCTCTCGTTAAAATCGAAATCTCAACTTTAACATATTTAATAAAGATTTTATAAGAAATTTTTATTCATAAAAATCGAACCCAAAAAATAAAAAAATATTTTGATCAGTATCAAATTCTAATAGCTAATACAATTTTTTCTAGTGAATCGTCTTCCCGTTAAACACGTTTTGAACCACTCTTATTTGGAACTGAAAAAGAAACTCTCAGATATTTGATTTGATTTCAATTTATAAAATATTATAATCATAACATAAATAATCAAACTAAAATTAGGCTAAAATGCCTAAACTAATTTACACTACCTTTACCCTGTTACCAATTACCACTTACCACCAACTCACCAAGGCCTAAATAAAACTAGGTAACAAAGCCGCGCTACGCGCGGCACGAAAATATTTTTAAAAATTATACACATAATATTATTATTTGTTAAATTTTATTATTTGAAAGTTGATATGATAAATTAAAAATTATGTGAAATGTAATTAAATTTGAATGTTTAAAAATTAAAGAGAAAAGAATTAGGTGAAAAAAAACATGTTTCAGTTAAATTCTTGAATATTAATAATAATAATAATTTCGAAGATATTGACGAACCTATTTTGTCATATAAAAAATGCTTTTGAAATCCAATATTGACAAACATTTGCAAAGTTTGACATTGAATAAGTAAAAATAACATTTGTGAATTTTTTCTATTGTCGATGACATCATAAAAGACGTGATTGCTTAATTTGTTATTAAATTATTTGTTAGTAAAATTGATTGTACGATGAAAAGAATTAGAATGTAAATGTGATGAGAGGTGTGATTGATTTCACTTGTCGATATATTTGGTTTTATGACGAAAAAAGCAGAATTCAAATGCATATTGTAAGTCAAGCTTCATGTTTTTTTGGAGTGATCCGACACCCATATCTCTACATTTAATTATTTTTTCAGTGCATTTTATAAGAACTATTTTGTTTGTAACATTAAAATTAAATTCATGGGCACATCAAAGTGATACTCACATATTCTAATATTATTTTATTAAATTTAATAATAAATTTGTACATATAATTGTTTTTAAAGCCGATGCTGGTTTTATAACACCCTTACTTAATGCTCAAAAAGTGAGAATTTGTTTAAAATAGCAAAAATCAACTCCTTAAACACCTTTTACCTTTTTCCATACCAAACTACAATGTCAACATAATTCCTATAATAAAAATTTGTAAATATTAAATATAACTAATTAACTATTTTAAACGCCGTCTCTCATCTCCTAACATACATGCATGATTAATTGATTAGTAATGGTATAAGAATGTGTTTAATAAGAATAATAATTTTTCCAACACAAAGTAATCAAACAACGAATGGGTAATTTTTTTATTGATTTAATTGACGAAAAAAAGGGTCCACTTAATTCAATTTAATCGAGTTGGTCACACCCCGTGTATAATTTGTTCAGGTATAAATGTAAATTCTACGATATTACTTTTATTTAAATTGTGGATATTAATTGAAAAATATATATACTTATGTATCTTATCATGATTCTCACGATCATTGATTACGAATTTATCGAAAAGTTAAAATCGTCTATTAATTATTGTCAAAACATTTGCAATGATTTTGAATAAGGATTAGAAATAACGATAAAAAATATTTTATTTTATTGTTTTACCTTAAAATAATGGTATTTTTATATAAATCATTAATATTTTATAACAAAATAATAATAATAATAATAATAATAATAATAATGTTCTAATAAAATTGTTAAACTTTTAAATTAAATATGGAATAAAGTGTATTTAATATATATTTAATAGGTATACTTAATTATTAATTAAATGCAAGAAATTTTTTTTAATAAAAAATAAAAATGTGAAAATTCAAGAAAAATATTTTGAAGTTTCTAAGTGCAAGTCTCTCCAGTTTCCTGCTATTATAATAAATTTTTATATAAAAGTACTGTAATAGATAAATTAATTTCTATTATTCTTAAAAATTGATTGGTCTCTTATGAATTTTCTATTAAAAACTAATTTAAAAATAATTTACATGAATTATTAATTGAAAAAATATTTTCATTATATATATCTAAAATTTTGATAATCCTAAAAACATCACAAACATATAAAAATAAAAATTACAATATGAACGTAATATTTACAATCAAAAGTTACAAATATTGAATACAACTTAATAACATTTTTTAAAATCGACACCCCTCTCATAATATACATGTTCAATAATAGTTTAAGAATTTATTTAATTTGAATATTAATTTATTTTGACAAAATATAATGAAACAATGGGCATATAATTTTTTTTATCAATTTAATCTTCCGATAAAATGGTTAAGTTTGTTCAATTTAATTAGTTTGGTCATAACTCATGTGTGCATGCGCATGATTTGTTTACAAATTTCAGATATTAAGTAAAGATCCATGTACTTCCATAATTTACTACGATTCCACAATCATTGATAATAAAGATTATTTGAGAAGTTGGTTAATAATGTTTTTTAAAACCGACAGCCCTCTCATAATATACATATTCAATAATAGTATAAGAATTTGTTTAATTACAATAAAAAATTATTTCAACACAATATAACGAAACAATGGGTGTATAGCTTTTTTTTTTTATCAATTTTATCTTCCGATAAATGACTGGATTTGTTAAATTTAATCGATTTGATCATAACTCATGTATTATTTATTCATGTGCAAAATTGAAAATCTATCTGTACTGTTTGTATATAATTTCATATATTAAATAAATATCTTGTACTTCCATAATTTATTATACGATTTTCACAATTATTGATAATAAAAATTGCTTGAGAAGTTAAGGCCGTGTACCCTATAATCATCCGAAAAGAAATTATAGTGATCTTGAATAGGGAATAAAAAATAACGTAATATAAACAATTGTTATTCGTCATTTTAACCAAAAATAAACATAACTATGTATAATTAATATTTAATATTGAAAAAATAACTATAATGTTCAACTAAAGTTTGCTAATTTTTAAACAAATTAAATAGAGTAAATTTAATATATGTTTAATAGGTGTAATTAATGATTAATTAAAATGTCATTAATAGCTATTTAATGCAAGAAAAGAATTTTAATAAAAAAAATCAAAAAAACGAAAAATCAAGAAAAATACCTTGAACTGTTCTGATGCATTTCCGATCTCCGGGCATTATAATATATATAGATAATTTAATTCTTTGAATTCTGTCTTCATAAATGTCGCATGAATTTTGGCTTCAATCTTCCTATGGACTTCATTCTCGAGATACTGTAGTTGCTTTCTTCTCCACCTTTTACAGAAGCTGAAAGTAAAATCTCACACTAAGAATTAAAAATATATCAAAAAAAAATTAAAATTAATCATATAAAAATCCATATATCAATAAAATTAGGTTTTCTTAACTTGTAAACAACTAAGTAATTACTTTCTAACAAATTATTTGAGTAAGAATTTATACAATTACTACTTAATGATCACCTCTTTCTATCACAAATTATTTGATTAATATAATATAAAAAATTTGAAGAACGTAATTGAAAAAATTACTACAAAATGTGATAATCGTTCCGATATTATTACCTCTTAATCCTTTTATGGATGACGAAAGAACGATCAATGGATGCCATCATTAATGTAAACTATGAGCTAGGAAAGGAAAGAAGCACCACAATTTTGTCAAGAGCTTTTAACAAAAGCTTTAATATTAATTTAAACGTATCTTTTGTATCTTACTAATACTTGCTTTATATATAACAATCAAACAACCAAATTATATCCTTGTTTGCTTATTATATATTAGTATAGATGTATATAGATTTTTATTATATTTTGATTACTGATTGTAAGATGCGGTGTGATATTTTTGGGTTTATATTAGTGATTGCATGATTAGTTTTAAATTTAAAGGTAACATGTTTTAGTTAGAAAACAAATATTAGCGTTTGTAAGATATGGTACGATTTTAGGTATTTATAAAAGCTAATTTCTTCAATTAAAAGTAAATGTTAAAAATGCAATCGGCTAATAACTATTTATTATATTATTATAAATAATAATTAAGTAAAATAACATGTTTTATTAGTTAAGGGTAAATAAGTAAAATAAAGAGGTACCTCTCTTTTGATATGTTATAAATTTTATTTAATAATATAATTAGGTTTTATTAATCATTATTTTCAATAATTTTTTTTACTTTTAATATAATTTAATATACTCTTTTTCAAGGATTATCCTCATATTTTCTTATTATTGGCAATGTATATAGATTTTTATTATATCTATACTATTATATAAAAGCCGAAACATTAAAAGTTTGGTTAGTCGGTTGGTTGGTTGGTCGGTACGGTACCTGTTGATTTTACGTATTTACCCTTACTCAATTACTACTAACTAATCAATTTCCTTTTCCAAATTAAACATATTATCTTTTCTACTTTTCAGGAATTAAATAATTTCCTTTTTCAAGTAAAATACAATATTTTTTACATTTTATCTAACTAAAATTTCTCCTTTATGAATCAATTTCTTTTTCAGGTCATATTACCTTTTCTATTTTTCAATAATTAAATAATTTCCTTTTTCAAGTAAATTAGAATATCTTTTACATTTTATATAACTAAAATTTCTCTTTTTTAAAAACACTACGAGCAATTTTGTTTAATAAAATAGCATAATTATATTATAATTACTATTAACTAATCAATTACCTTTTTCATTCAAAACACGTTACCTTTTCTCTTTTCTCTAACTAAAATCTTTCTTTTTTCAATTATATCATGGACGGTTACCTTTTTCAGCCAAAACACGTTACCTTTTTTCTTTTCTCTTACTAAAACCTCCCTTTTTCCAATAATATCACGGGCGTTTCTATTTAATAAAAATAAAATAATAATATTATAATACTAATAATTAACCAATTCAACTAAAATATATAATCTTTTCTATTTTTTCTAATTAAACTAATCAATTTCCTTTTCCAAATTAAACATATTATCTTTTCTACTTTTCAAGAATTAAATAATTTCCTTTTTCAAGTAAAATACAATATCTTTTACATTTTATCTAACTAAAATTTCTCCTTTATGAATCAATTTCTTTTTCAGGTCATATTACCTTTTCTATTTTTCAATAATTAAATAATTTCCTTTTTCAAGTAAATTAGAATATCTTTTACATTTTATCTAACTAAAATTTCTCTTTTTTAAAAACACTACGAGCAATTTTATTTAATAAAATAACATAATTATATTATAATTACTATTAACTAATCAATTACCTTTTTCATTCAAAACACGTTACCTTTTATCTTTTCTCTAACTAAAATCTTTCTTTTTTCAATTATATCATGGACGGTTACCTTTTTCAGCCAAAACACGTTACCTTTTTTCTTTTCTCTTACTAAAACCTCCTTTTTTCCAATAATATCACGGGCGTTTCTATTTAATAAAAATAAAATAAAAATAATATTATAATACTAATAATTAACCAATTCAACTAAAATATATAATTTTTTCTATTTTTTCTAATTAAATTCCCTTTTTTCTAGAAATATAACGGGCAACATTAAATTTCTCAATTTCTAAAAACTATGAGCAATTTTATTTAGTAAAATAACATAATTAAATTATAATCACTATAAACTAATCAATTTTTTCTAATAAAATTCCTTTTTTTTCTAGAAATATAACGGGCAACATTAATTTCTCATTTTCTAAAAACTATGAACATTTTATTTAGTAAAATAACATAATTAAATTATAATTACTATAAACTAATCAATTACCATTTTCACATAAATCATGTCATCTTCATGTTATCCTTACTTAATTATTTATAATTACTAATAACTAATAAATTTCCTTCTTCGGGTAAAACCTGTTACCTTTTCTATTTTTCAATAACTATTCTTTTATCACATAAAATATGAGAAATTCTTTCCTTTTTCAAGTAAAATATGCTACATTTTCTATTTTTCAATAGCCAATTTTTCTTTTTACGTAAAATACAGTCTATCTAGCTAAAATTTTTCCTTTTCTAAAAAAACTATGAGCAATTATGTTTAATAAAATAACATATTATAATTACTAATAATTAATCAATTACCATTTTCAGCTAAAATACATTATCTTTTCTATTTTATTATTTTTTTTCAGAAAAACCTATTTGGTTTGCTTTAATTAAGTACAATAAAATAATAACAATATAATAACTAATAACTAACCGATTACGTTTTCAGCTAAAATATTTCATCTTTTCAATATTTTCAAACTAAAATCCATCATTTTCCAAAAATATCACGGACAACATATCTATCTATAGTATTATATAAATTCCGAAACATTGAAAGTTTTGGTACCTATTTTTTGGTACCAGTTTTTCGGTACGTTGTGAATTTACTTATTCAACCTTCATTATAAAGAAAAATATATAGAAATAATAACATAATATAATTAATGGTAAATAATCGATTGCCTTTTTCACTTTTTCTTTTAATTGAAGATATTACCTTTTATAAATAGCTAAAAACATCAATCATCGTATCATATCTTTCAATCATTAATATTTCCTTTCGAATTAAAATACGTTACCATTTTAATTTAAAACCAATCTTACAATTATTAATATATACCCGAAAATCTATACTATTATATAAATTCCGAAACATTGAAAGTTTTGGTACGTGTACGTTGTGAATTTACTTATTCAGCCTTCATTATAAAGAAAAATATATAGAAATAATAACATAATATAATTAATGGTAAATAATCGATTGCCTTTTTCACTTTTTCTTTTAATTGAAGATATTACCTTTTATAAATAGCTAAAAACATCAATCATCGTATTATATCTTTCAATCATTAATATTTCCATTCGAATTAAAATACGTTACCTTTTTAATTTAAAACCAATCTTACAATCATTAATATATACCCAAAAATCTATACTATTATATAAATTCCGAAACATTGAAAGTTTTGGTACGTGTTTTTGGTATATATTTTTTAGTATTTCGTGAATTTACTTATTTAACCTTTATTATAAAGAAAAATATATACGATATTTATACTATTAAAATACCTAAATGAATAATAATATAATATAATTCATGGTAATTAGTCAATTGCCTTTTTCACATTTACTTTTAGTTGAAGATATTACCTTTTATGAACACCTAAAAACATCACTCATATAATATCTTCCAATCATATTATATCTTACAATAATTAATATATACCAAAAAATATCACATTATATCTTCTAATCACTAACAAAATATAATAGAAATTCGTATACTACGAATAATGATCAATAGATTTTTAGTAAAAAAATCAGAATCGTTAGATCTAATGATTAAATATATTATATAATTAAATTAATTTAATAAAATTTCAAGGTTCGAATTTTATCACCAACATATTTATTTTAAAATTCTATAATATAAGTTTTAAATCATGCATATCATTAATTAAATTTATATTATATTATATTATTAAAATTAAAATTAAAATTAAAATAAAATATTGTAAATAATGCTTATATAAGAATATAATTATATCATAGAATAAAATTTGTTACACATCTATACTATTATATAAAAGCCGAAACATTAAAAGTTTGGTTGTATTATATAAATTCCGAACATTGAAAGTTTTGGTACCTTTTTTTTTGTACTTCATGAATTTACTTATTTACCCTTTGTTAAAAAGAAAATAAATATATTATATTTATACTTTTAAAACACCTATAATAAATAATAACATAATACAATTAATAGTAATTAGTCACTTGCCTTTTTTCACATTTACTTTTAATTGAAGATATTACCTTTTATAAACACCTAAAAACATCAATGTATCTTCCAATCATAAATATTGAATTAAAACATGTTACATTTTTTATTTAAAACTAATCTTCAATAATATTTTCTTTTGAACTAAAACACGTTACCTTTTTAATTTAAAACTAATTTTACAATCATTAATATATACCCGAAAATATCACACCATATTTTTCAATTGTTAATAAAATATATTAAAAATCTACATGTGTTGTTTATAATAAGGAAATATTAGTATAATCCGTAAACATGAGTATATTAAAATTATATTAAATTAAAATTAATTAATAATTATATAATTATCGAAACATTAAAAATTTTGGTACCTAATTTTTGATATATGTTTTTTGGTATTTCGTGAATTTACTTATTTACCCTTCATTATAAAGAAAAATATATATGATATTTATACTATTAAAACACCAAAAATAAATAAAACATAATACAATTAAAGGTAATTAGTCGATTGCCTTTTTCACATTTACTTTTAGTTGAAGATATTACCTTTTATAAACACCTAAAAACCTCAATTATATCATATTTTCCAATCAATTCATATCTAGCAATAATTAATATATACTCAGAAATATCACATCATATCATATAATCAGTAACAAAATATAATAGAAATTCGTATTACGAATAATGACCATTAAATTTTTAGTAAAAAAATCAGAATCATTAGATATAATTATTAAATATATTATATGATTAAATTAATTTATTAAAATTTCAAGTTTCAAATTTTATCAACGAAATATTTATTTTAAAATTTTATAATATAAGTTTTAAACCATGCATATCATTAACTAATTTTATATTAAATTATTAAAATTAAAATTAAAATAAAATATTTTAAATAATGATTATATAAAAATATTATTATGACATAAAATAAAATTAATTACATATCAACAAAAATCCGTGCATCGCACGGGTTATAAGCTAGTATTATTAATGATTGTAAGATGCGATGTGATATTTTTGGGTTTATATTAGTGATTGCAAGATTAGTTTTAAATTTAAAGGTAACATGTTTTAGTTAGAAAACAAATATTAGCGTTGGTAAGATATGGTACAATTTTAGGTGTTTATAAAAGGTGTTTATATCGGCTTCATATATACAATAGCAGAGAGAGAGAGAGAGAGAGAGAGAGAGAGAGAGAGAGAGAGAGAGAGAAAGAAGGGAGGAGAGAGATCGAACTGGTGATGAGAACATGAGAGCCGCAGTGTTTGCAGTAATAAACGAAGAGATCGGAGTCTGGACCGTCCGGCAAAGCATCCTCGCTGGAGTAAGTGTGCATCGTTCGCTTCGGCATCTCTCATCTCCCTCACGTTCTCTCTCTCTCTCGCAGCTGACCTTGAAACTGGTGTTCGCCCTTTATGTTACAATTTGAATAAGAAAAATGTTAGAGGTACGTGTTATTTTTTGATTGGTTATAGTTGCAATGGGCCCGTCAGGGTCATCCAATAAAAATATTCCAAAATGACAATTAACTAGTACCATGTCATTTGGTATCCAATTTTGGTACCTAATTTGGTACATATAGCACTACTCTTTGAATAAATATTGTCCTAAATGTCACAAATGAAAAAGATTGCCCCAAATATTACTCTAAAACAAAGTTTAAAAATGTGTTTTCGAAAACGCAAAAGCGTATGGCATTTAGGTTTTTTCGTTCTGAGAAAGGAAGCATGATATTATATAGCGTTTTCTTTAAAAGGAAGAACAAGATTGTACATGGTGGGGTCTACCCACATGCTCGGCTTCAACAACTACTCCCTCTGTACCACCCATTTCTTAACATAAAAAACTGCGTATCTGACACGCATTTTAAGGTGTATTTTGAGGATAGTTCTATAACTTATTTTTGATATTTTCTTATTTTGTATAAAAATAGGATTGTTCTATTTTTATACAAAAAAAATAAAATATAAAATATAAAAAATAAGTTATAGAACTATCCTTAAAATGCATCTTAAAATCCGTGCCGAAAACTGATCCGCAAACGTTAACAATTCAAAGGGACGGATGGAGTATGTCTTTCTTTACTGAAGAAGTAGGTGGTCCCGCTCTGCATCTATGCTATACAATATATTCAATATTCATCTCTGTAGGTATTATAGTCGGTACTACTTGGTTAAAACTTAAAAGGTAGTGGGCTCACCTGCACCAATTGACCGGAAACTGAAACGCCGGACGATAATTCCTTATGGAGTGATATTGATTATTGAGGGCCATAGTTATAGTTTGTGATATTTGAGACCATTTACTTCAAAAAAGTGATATTTGGATCTTTTTTTCCCTTGAAACTCACAAAACTCATAGAATTCACTAGTTTTTTTTTGGGTCCCGGTCCCTGACAATCGTTTGTCACGGGCTGGTTATTTAACAATCGGTTCCACAGCCGTTGGATCCTTGATCCAACGGCTGTGGATTAAAAAAAAAATTACGTTCCTTAGAAATTTTCCGCGGATAGGAATTTTTTTTTATAATCCAAGGGGGCCATTGGATCATTGATCCAACGGTTTAAAAATCGATTGTTATTTAACAGGTCCCTGACAATCGATTGTTATTTAACCGGTCCCTGACAATCGATTGTCAGGGACCAGCTGTCTTTTTTTTTTTTTGCAGGATACATAATTCACTAGTTACTCACTGTTAAACATGTTAAATTTCAGGATTAAACTTTATTTTTTTTTTCTTCTAATGATAATATTAATTTATTTATTTTTTCGTGAAAATTGAATCTTTTTTTTTGAGAATGTGATAATTGAATCTTAATATGTTAATTTAATAACAGTAGAAATATTTTAATTTTTAATTTTGATATGTAATTAATTATTAATTGAAATGCATACCAACGTATACAAAAATAATAAAAATTGATCAAATACGAACTAAAATTATCAAATCATAATTTTCTTCATCCAAGTTACGATTGTTATCACATCTTCAATCGTTGATACATCTTTCATTCAACCTTTTTGTAGAAACAATCTAACAATATGGTATTATCGTGAGAAATATATATATATATATATATATATATATATATATATATATATATATATATAGAGAGAGAGAGAGAGAGTAGGGAGCCTGAGATATATCTCAGGTAAGTTCCCTGAGATTCTTCTATTTTATATGTAAAAATGGAGTGGATATTTTAATAAATTCAGACTTTTTTTAATTAGCCCTGCGGGCCCGATAAAAATTAAGTTATTTTGTTTGTATCTCGCTAAAAGTTCCCTGAGTCTCAGGGTCCTTTTTCTCATATATATATATATATATATATATATATATATGAGTTGTCAAAATCTATTCGAACAATCGATTATGATCGTGAGTTCATACAATTCATATCAAGGATAAAAAACCCACGATAATGGATACTAAAATTCTCTGAAAATAAAAAACTTTATTAGAAAGAAAAACAAATCTAAAAGAAAATAATAAAAAAGAATTTATCATCAATCTGTTGATTGATAACAGCCCCTACTCAATTCTTGGGAGAGAAGAAGAAAGACAATTATAAGCAACTCCTGCAAAACAAACACGAAAAATTTTAAAAAATATTTTCCAGAAAATTGAACAAATCAGAGTCCAAACAAATGCTTAAAATTCATAAAATAATTTATAGAAATACATTTCTTAGAGTCTAAATCATACTTAATTAATAACATCAACTTTATGTGTTGATAAAAATACCAACCCCCACAAGATAAACGAGAGACATGATACACATAACAATAAACGACTCGAATCATAGGAAAATATGTATACTAAAATGAAGTCGACTGATTCCAAACCACAAGCATACAACATAAAAACCACCCAAACCATACCATAAGTAAATATATTAAAATGTCAAGCACAAAATGCTAAACATATCTGCAGCCTGCAGGAATGTTTAAAAATTAGAGATTAGAAGAGACGAGTCCAACAGAACTAGAAAGCTTAAAACATAACAGGTTCTTGAAATTAAACTAGTATGAAAGTGCTGAGCATAATGCTACAAGTTGAAACCTTATACTTATTTGCAGAAAAATAAGTAAACTTAAGGACTACCATCTTGAAACAAACTCCCCGGTGAACCTCTCAAGGCTGATAAAACTGGGAACATAAGTCATGGCGGTAAATGTGTTGAAGTCACCCTCCGGGAAAATGTGATGTTGCAAAGTTTGATATCGAGGATGATAAGTGAACAATTGAAATGTCTCACAATACATTAAGATGTTCCCATCTCTGAGAACTTTAAGGAGCCAAACCATGTCATTACGTATACCACCATGGATCAGATGAGTAAGAGTGACGAGTTCTTTACTCCAACCATCTTCCACCCCATATTCTCTCATCACCCAAATGGCAAGTTTAGAGTATGGTATGCTATCACATATACACAAGCAACCTTTAAGGACTCCCAAGCTCCTATAAGTAACTCTTAGCCCACTAGGCCGAGGAGGAGCTTCCATCGGATGAAATAATTCTTTATCCAAATCAAAAGTACATATTACTTCATCAGCTAACCAGTGGAGGTTGGCACTAACATACATACTAATATCATATCCGTTTAGATGAAAGGGGACATGTCCTAGATCTCTCCACATACCAGTTCCAAGCGTATAAACCTCGCTCCCTAGGTTATATGAGCCCTCAGTTGAAGGCAAACTAACCTTATAAAAGCTTACAATCTTGTACTGGTTGTTCGATTCAACAAACCCAAAGCCATAATGTCTCTTTAAAAATGATTCAGAATCTTGAAGGAGTATGTACTCTTGTGTAATTGGATTGCATACATAAGCTGTATCATCATAACTATCCTCTAAGCAAATTAACCCATTAACTGAACCACTTAAACACATCCCATAGTATTCAAAGTCAAATCCTAGGAAAATCTCATCAAAGGGTCATGATGAATATCATGTTGGTCACGTTCGTCATCTAGTTCAACCAGTGCAAGGTTACCAAATTCGTCGTCATTATCCCTGTATTCGTCGTCATATTCGTCACTGTTGCTTACTTGATGAAATATAAGCACTTCAGATGATCTAGATAGATGCAGATCAACAAAATATGGTTCTGAGAGTATATTGCGCCATCTTTTGCACACACATTTGCAATAGACTATTGTCCTGACGGGCTCTTGATATGATTTCAGCCACCATATCTGCAGGTAAATCCATAGTGGATAACTTGCCAATGCTCACCTTGCACCAAATACAATATAAAAAGTTTAGTAAACAGATACATGATCACCAGCTATTTTTTTCAGATCTCAAATTTAAAAATTCATACTTCATGATTTTATTTCTAAAGAAAGTCATGGCTATACTTAAATTTATTAACAATATAGATATGAAGTCCTCCTAACACCATAAAAATTTGCTGTGGTCAATAGTTAATTTGGTATAAGATCTGTTTTGACTACGCTCAAATCACCAGAGCCCTCGTATTCTTAAAATACATAAACGGAATACGGAGTGCAGGGCGGATTACCACAAACATGATATATACATCACACACTTATCAGAAATTCGGTAAAGATCTAGCTCTGAGCTTTTACATCCTTACAAGCGATGCTAACAACTTCTAATCATCAATTTCTCACTTAGTAATCAGTTAAAATTCTGTTAATCAATACAATCGCAAAATCTAAAAGTAAGATCTGAACAAACGAAGTACACAATTCAGGAATTACCTTTTAGAAGGGCTTGGAGCAGAAAGTTGAGGCAAGGCTAGGGTTTCGATAACAGTCGGATATCGGAAGCACACACAGTGGAGTTGAGGCTAGGGTTTTGGGAACTCGGAAGCACAGGCAATACATTTCGACTTTTGCAACTTGAGATAGGGAAATCAAAGTCAAGAACGTATTCTAGACCAGGAAATAGGCCGCGGTTCATGTGGGCCTATAACATTTTTGGACCCAACTTTGTTGGTAATTAATTTTTTAAGTTTAAAAAAAAAAAAATACCGACTTCAACCTCCGTGTGAAAACGATCCCAATTTGGAACGCCACTAGTACATTCCAAGCGGTTACAAGAAAAACGATAATGCTACTTTATCTTCAATTTCTCACAATTACCAATATCTAACATAAATATTATGGGTCCTGGTCCCTGACAAATGATTGTCAGGGACCGGTTATTTAACAATCGGTTCCACAGCCGTTGGATCGTTGATCCAACGGCTGAGATTAAAAAAAAAAAATTTTACTGTCCGCTATAATTTTCCGCGGATAGGCAGATTGCCTATCCGCGGAAAATTTCCGCGGACAGGCAATCTGCCTATCCGCGGAAAATTATAGCGGACAGTAAAAAAATTTTGTAATCCAGGGGGGCCGTTGGATCAACGATCCAACGGTTTAGGAACCGATTGTTAAATAACCGGTCCCTGACAAATGATTGTCAGGGACCAAAACCCAAATATTATTAACTCTTATCAGTAGATGATACAACAAGGAGCATACAAGTTCCTACTTGAAATCTAAAATGAAGGAGAACATACTTCTACATTTTGAATGCGGGTTTCTTCGGGTAATACCCTGTTGTTAATTCCACCGTTTTCTTAAACTTCCTTTGTCACCCATTGTGGTGCCTTCTCCTGAAAAGAGTACCAACAATGACTCTTAAGAACAGTTGCATTGAAGGAACAGAAAGTAATTAACATATATATTCTAATACATGTCAAATCCACCAAAAAATCACAACGCATAACTTTCACTGTGACATTCTTTTTACTATTTCTCACCTACTTCATAAATAACCAAGGAGATTTATAATCAACTTATATAGCCTTACTGCAGGATCCATATGATTGATGACAGAATCAAATAAAGCAAACCATTGATTTTCTTGCTACCTACGCAAATCAAGATGATGTAATATATATACGAGTGGGGAATAGGCAAGGATCTTTTGTAAACATAGTAATTTGCCATTGATATAACAATCCTATGACAAACCGACTTCACGATATAGACTAGATAAATTATTTGCAATAAAAACCAGTAGTCGACGACTTTTACTTACAAACTGCCAAGAATATAATAACATACAGTATCTTTTTAAAACCATTTTTTAATATTTAATTATTACTTTATGAGGAGCATTATAATTTCATTAATTATCCCCTCGCCATTAGATAGAAGTTGTTTTAGTAATGCAAGTCAGTATAATAATCTAAAACAATATTTTTGTTGTGCCCAAAATTTGTAAAGGGTTTAGCTTTGGGCCCATAGATGTTGAAGGCCCTATAAGGTGTTTAAAATGTAGGAACGAGTTTGAAGGAAGAAGGGAGGTGTACCTCTAGAGGGAAGCACTGGAGGTGGAGGTTCACCTTTTAGGGAAGCTGCGCAGGTTCAGGTGTACTCACAGGTTCCGCCTCCTAAGGATCAAATGGATAAGGATTATCTCCTAAATAATAGGAGGCGTAAATTAAGTCCTTTTTACAGTATATTTCATGGAGGGATACGTTTCTAAATATGATAATTACTATATATTTGTGATATATGTATGGAGTTATGATAGGATTGGGCTTCGCGAGTCCTACTTCGAACAGGACTCCGTCAAAGGGCTAGCTGATTAAAGGATAAGGTCTATTTCTATACAAACACTTCGAGATAAACACTGAAGGGAGGATGGAGCTCTATCATTTTCGTGGCTTACTGGACAAGAAAAGGATTCCTAACCTAAAAGAACTACATTAGGGCTTGATTCCTATAAATAGGATATGTAGGCAATTAGCAAGGGGTTCAGTTTTTACTTTATATACACAAGGCACGTGTACCCTGGGTAATCATATTCTGGGCACATTTGGCCGGAAATCTTGGCCATTATTGTCCAGTGACCTTGCTAATCCAGCCCTTTAAACACTATACACCATTGTTAGGTTCAGCTGTCCTGTTTCTTACCAGCTGTTTTACCAGTTTTGTATCCGAAAACCAAGGATAATCACTATTCTTACGGCGAGGCTTTCTCGGGGTGTTGTGTGAATTTTTTGCACAACATTTTTGGCGCTAGAAGGAGGGGGAAGCTAATATCTGTTAGCGAATTAATGTCGGAAAGTTCTGAATCCGTTCGAACGCCGGGCGGCGAGAACGGTAGGCGTGATGCCAATACTGATGGTGAAGTGACTGCTAGAGATATCCTCAACCATCTTCAAGCCATGGATGGCAGGATTGATCAGTTGGAAAAGAAATCATCGCGAAAGAAAAAAGGACAAAGAAAACATAAATCCTCGGAAAGGCATGCTAGACGTCGAGAAGTGACACCCATAAACCTCGATTTTGAAGATGAAGGAGAGCCTGAAGGAGAGGCTCGAAAAAATAATTTTTCTGGTGTTGAAACAGACCAGGAGGATGTGAATTGGAAGGAAGGCCCTGAAGATTCTCCAACTAGGAGTGTGAGCGTGTTTGACCGGGTGGGGAAGAAGCTCAACAACAAAGATTTACGGCACGTTTTGGATGGGACTAAGGCAAAGGTAAATGGAAATGATAACCTCGACAAGTCCCAGTCGAAGGGTTCTAAGAGCTATAGGAGGGAAAAGTCTCCAGGAGAGGAACGGACTTATGACAGGAGGTCCAAATCTACGAAGCTCCAATCAGCAATCAGGATTGATGACAGCTCCAGCTCCCAGAACAGTTCAGCTCATAAGCAGGGTGAAGACTCGAATAAAGAAACAGATGGGAGTGATGGCTACCTTTCTGATGGAGAGGACACAAATTACAAGGTGGCTGATCTAAGGAAAGCTCTGGAGAAGATTAAGGCTGAGAAGAGGTCGACATCAGGCCTAACTGTAGCTTCACCTTTCACCAAGAAGGTGCGGGATTCACCCCTTCCATCCAGGTATAGAGGAGTAGGGGACTTGAAATTTGATGGCACCTCGGATCCCGTGGAATACCTCAGTCGCTTCAGCACTGAGATGGAGGTTTATCAGGTTAAGGATCGTACAAAGTGCCGGCTGTTAGCAGCTACCCTGAGGGACAATGCCCATCAGTGGTTCAAAAGATTGCCATCTAATTCTATTCGTTCCTGGAGGCAAATGAGTGAGCTTTTTGTCACTCAGTTTCGTGCTACAGTTGCATTTGCACCTCCTGCAAATACTCTAGCGAATATTAAACAAGGGGAGAAGGAAACTTTGAGAGAATATTTTAAACGTTTTAATGCGGAGGTGCCAAAAGTAAGAAAAGCTACAGACGAGACGTATAAAAATTTCTTAATAGCCGGGATTTGGCCTGGAAGTGATTTCTGGAAAGAACTTCAGAAGGAAGAACCTGTCACGCTAGCTGATTTTTATACACGAGCTGAAGCTCATAAAGTGGTCGAAGAGTCTATGGCTAAGTTAAGGAAGGATAACAACTCAGCTGGTTGGAGTGGGAGAAAAAGAAGCAGGTCATATAGCCCCCGAAGAAGAAATGTGGACAAGCGCGCCTCTTATAACAGAGCTTCAACTTCCATTGAAAGGGAAGCTGGTCGAAAGGAAAGGACGGCACCTCTAACTGTGAACGCAACTGGTTCAAGGAGGTCTGTGGAGTATAAGCCACCACCTCTGAAGAACTATAATAAGTATTCAGAGTATACCCCATTAGCGGCGCCCCTTGAGCACGTGTTTGAGGTTGGGGACAAAGCCGGAATGTTTAGGAAGCCGACCCGTACTGGTCCACCTGGAAGAAAGGATCTAGGGAAATACTGTGCGTTTCATGATGCAAACGGGCACGAGACAGCCGATTGTCGTCACTTGAAAGACCATGTGGAGGATTTAATCAGGAAGGGATACCTCACAGAGTTTGTGGCTCAAGAGGCGAAAAAGTATAAAGAGGAGAAAGAAAGAAAGGAAGCAGAAAGAACGGTGCCTGACCGTACAGCAAGGGCAAATAGCATCCGCACCATAATAGGGGGCCCTTACATTGGAGGCACAAGTAGGAATTCTATGAAAAATTTTGCCCGTGAAGCTAGGGGAGCTCCCCTTACTAATGTTTTCCATCTGGCTGAAAGACCTCCGAAGATGTTCAAGGGGGAAACTGCAGACATCACCTTTACCGAGGAGGATGCTAAACATGTGCATCACCCTCATAATGATGCCTTGGTGGTGACATTCTCCATTGGGGGAATGAATGTACATCGGATTTTGGTGGATAATGGGAGCTCGTGCAATATAATAGCCTACGACACCTATCAGAAAATGGGACTCCTGGATAAGGAGATGTTCCCCTCTTACAATGATTTGTATGGTTTTACTGGAGGTCCAGTTCAGATTGTGGGACGAGTGAAGCTCCCAATCAGGATGGGGAGTGAACCTTATGTGGCCACCCAGGTGGCAGAGTTTATGGTTGTGAACGAGGACATATCTTATAATGCTATCATGGGTAGGCCTTTCTTGAAAGAGATGCGCGTGGTAACTTCTATCTACCATCTCTCAATGAAATTCCCAACTCCTAATGGGATTGGGTGCTTACGAGGATGTCAGTCAGATTCACGGGAATGCTATGGTAAGGCCCTGCGTACTGCTGAGCAGGCCTCAAAGCATTTGCTGTTGGTAGATGGTGGGACAACTGACAACTGTTATCGTTATCTTGGACCCTCAAACATTTTGACTGGAGAGTCCTCCCAACCGAAGGGGGGGGTGTGTGAGAAGGAATCATGCAATACAATCATGATTGTGCAACATCCAGACGAAGACCCTTACGTGGATGTAGCTTCATTTTTAGAGAAAGGTGCTAGAAGGGAGGTGCTCATGCTGGAGGCACCTCAATTGAAAAATAAAAATGGTGATGATGATTTCGTTGAAGGTATCGTAGAAGAAGTCAATGATAGTGACTTTGAAGATGTGGAAATGTCGGAGCAGTTTCAGGCAAAGGTACCTGAACCTGGTCAGGTGGAGAAAAAAGGGAACCTGGTGGAAATTGATTTGGATCCTAGAATGTCCGAGTCCAAAGAAAAAGCTGGTGCTGCAGGAGACACTATATCTTTTTTGGTGGATACCACTGATGTTAGCAAAGAGTTAAAAGTCGGAAAACAGCTGAGTCCAAATGTGCGGGAAGCCCTGATGGATTTCCTTAGAAAGAATGTGGATGTATTTGCTTGGAACCATTCAGATATGATTGGGATAGACCCAAATGTGATGTGTCATCGTCTTAATATTAATCCGGAAGCTAAAACTGTAAGGCAAAAAAGAAGGGCCATAGGTGGTGAAAGAGCTTCTGCTTTGAGAGAAGAGGTGGACAGATTATTGGCAGCTGGTCTGGTGAAAGAATCATTCTATCCTATGTGGTTGGCAAACCCGGTGCTAGTAAAAAAACCTAATGGAAAATGGCATACTTGTGTGGACTTCACAGACTTGAATAAGGCATGCCCAAAGGATAGCTTCCCGCTTCCTCGTATTGACCAGTTGGTAGATGCAACTGCTGGGCATGCTCTGCTGAGTTTCATGGATGCATATTCTGGATATAATCAGATTCCTATGTATGGCCCGGATCAGGAACACACCTCCTTTATAACAGACAGAGGGTTATATTGCTACATTGGGATGCCTTTTGGTCTAATCAATGCGGGAGCTACCTATCAGCGTTTGGTAAACATGATGTTCAAAGATCAAATCGGGAGAACGATGGAAGTATATGTGGATGACATGTTGGTAAAATCAAAAGAGGCAGCTGATCATGTGTCTCACTTGGCAGAAATGTTTGACATTTTAAGGAAATATAGGATGAAGCTCAACCCTCAGAAATGTGTGTTTGGGGTAGAATCCGGAAAATTTCTCGGATTCATGGTTAATCATCGGGGTATTGAAGCTAACCCCGCAAAGATCAAGGCTTTGTTACAGATGAGGTCACCCAGGAATGTTAAGGAGGTTCAGTCACTGACAGGAAGAGTTGCAGCTTTGAACAGGTTCGTCTCAAAATCTTCGGACAGGTGTAAAGAATTCTTTTCGGCAATCAAGAAGGGAAAGAACTTTGAGTGGACAGCTGAATGCGAAGCTGCTTTCGAGAAGCTGAAGGAACAGCTGGGTAGTCCCCCGCTCCTCTCAAAGCCGGTTGACGGGGAGGTTCTGATACTTTATCTAGCAGTTTCTGAGTATTCCATCAGCGCTGTGTTGGTTCGAGAGGAAGGAAAGGCGCAACTTCCGGTGTATTATGTAAGCAAAAGATTATTGGATGCAGAGGTTCGGTATACTAATATGGAAAAGTTGGCTTATGCATTGATTTTGGCTTCGAGAAAGCTTCGGCCTTACTTTCAGTCTCACAAGGTTGAGGTACGAACCAGCTTCCCACTAAGGCAGGTGTTGCATAAACCGGAAGCTTCCGGAAGGCTGATGAAATGGGCTATTGAATTGGGACAGTTTGATGTGGAATACAAGCCAAGGTCTGCAATAAAGGGGCAAGCGTTGGCTGATTTTCTATTGGAATTTCCTCCCTCATTCGAGGTAGGTGGAGACGAATGTGTACCTGTCGGTGAGCTACCTGTGGTAGAGGTACCTACGGAAAATTGCGCCCCGTGGTGGACTTTGTATGTGGATGGGGCAGTTAACTCCAATGGGGCAGGTGCTGGCATAGTTCTGATAAGCCCTGAGGGGCACAAGCTGCAGAGTGCTATCCATTTTTCATTCTACGCAACTAATAATGATGCCGAGTATGAGGCGCTGATTGCCGGCTTGAAGCTTGCTTTGGAAATGAGGGTGGAAAATTTGACCATATTTAGTGATTCAATGTTGGTGGTTTGGCATGTTAGAGGAGGGTTTCAGGCTCGAGGCCCTCGCACTGACTTATACATGAGGTATGCACAGGAATTGATAAGGAGATTTAGGGAGGTAAATTTGGAGCAGATTCCTAGAACAGAGAATGCTAATGCAGATGCACTGGCTAAGCTAGGCTCTCAAAGGGAAGCTACCTTACTGGGAGTTATTCCTTTAGAGGTTCAGATTCAGCCAAGTATTTCAAAGGTTGAAGTTTTGAACGTGGAAGCTACGGTGGAGGAACATTGGATGACCCCAATTGTGGAATACATCACTCAAGGAGTTTTACCTTCAGATAAGGATGAAGCTCGAAAATTGAAATATAAAGCGGCAAGGTATGTAATTTATGAAGGAATCTTGTATAAGAGGGGTTTTAATAAGCCTTTGCTGAGGTGTATTTCTGGAGATGAATGTGAGTATATCATGCGTGAAGTGCATGAAGGGATTTGTGGTAACCATTCTGGAGGAACCTCTTTGGCGCACAAAATACTCCGTCAAGGGTATTATTGGCCAACCTTGCAAGGTGATGCTCACAAGTACACTCGAGCATGTGACCGCTGTCAGAGGTTCGCAAAGTTAGGTGCCAACCCAGCTGCACTTCTTAAGCCTCTCACTAGCCCTTGGCCTTTTGCAGTTTGGGGGATAGATTTAATTGGGGAGCTTCCCAAAGGAAAAGGTGGAGTAAAATACGCGGTCGTTGCAGTAGATTACTTCACAAAGTGGGCTGAAGCAGAGCCTTTGGCCACCATAACTGCTGCCAAGTTGAAGGAATTTGTGTTTCGAGCCATAGTTTGTAGGTATGGAGTACCTTATAAGCTCATTTCAGACAATGGGAAGCAGTTTGACAGCAAGGAGATGCGAGGTTTGTGTGAAGACCTTGGAATTCAGAAGGGGTTCTCAGCTGTTTGTCACCCCCAAAGTAATGGTCAGACAGAAGCTGTGAACAAGATAATAAAACATACTTTGAAGGCCAAGTTGGAGGAGCGAAAGGGAAGCTGGCCAGAGGAGCTTCCAATGGTGTTGTGGTCCTATAATACCACTCCAAGAACGACAACAGGTGAATCTCCATTCACCTTAGCGTATGGATGTGAAGCTATGGTGCCTGTCGAAATTGGAGCTGGTTCATTTAGAAGGGAACATTATAACCCTGAGGACAATGAAGTGAATCATCGTTTGTACCTGGATCTGGTTGAAGAGGTACGTATGAATTCACAACTGAAGCTGGCTGCATATCAGCAGCGTACGCGGAAGTACTTCAATAAAAAGGTTCGAGCTCGCCCTTTGAAGGTGGGTGATTTGGTTTTGAGGAGGGTGCTACCCAATATGAGGGTACCTGGTCATGGTGCGTTTGGAGCCAATTGGGAAGGACCATATCGTGTAAAGACGGTTCTTTGGGAAGGTACTTATCATTTAACTGATTTGGATGGGAAGCTGATTCCTAGGGCATGGAATGCCGAGCATTTGAGGAAATATTATCAGTAGGTGTGTTTTTCAGGTAATATTTTCAAGTAGACCTCTTTCAGGTATAGGATTAATAAAGGTAGCTTATTAGTTCTAGCTGCCATCTTTAGGACAAGTAGATGACGTGATTTTGTCTTGCTATGCTCGGGGGGTAGTGCATGTACACCTCACCGATAGGAAATATCATGAATTTTGCTTCTATGAGGCTAATAAAGTTGTTGCTTTCTTATAACATGTTCTGTCTTAAAGTTATGTTGTGTTTCCTTGTGAACTTTATGGAATAAGTATGGAATTGCATGCATGAATATGTGAATTTAAGTTCTTCATCATAATGGTTAGTATGTCAAAAAACTCGGGGGGTAGTAGGTTATATCACCTCCCTTTAGTTACTTGCATGATCCTAGGAGGATAAAACATGGAATAAAAAAAAATCAATGCATAATTATTAGGTAATGAATTTTGGAATGGATTATGGTACATAAAGAACCTTACGGGAAAAGGTTCGTAAAATTGGTCTATCTATGGTGAGGTTCCAATATGGAAGCTGTTTTGGAAGTATGTTATCAGGTTCATGTAGATCCCATGGAATCTGGGCGCATGAAGAGCCAAGGGATAAGGATATATCATGTAGGAGCCAAAATTCAGGCTACATGAAATGGAGTAACATATATAAAAATTGGTAACAAGCTTCAGCTGGTTAAAAAAGTGAAGCTCATGTAGGAGGCACATTTTGTTCATATTTCTGGAGAAGGATTTTAATGGATTCCTTTTACAAAATAAAATAAGGTCATATGGGAACCAAGGCATTGGCCATGTGATGCTTTTCTATATGGAAAGTCTAGCTGCGAGCAAATGGGAAGCTCCACCTTATCTCGGGATTTTACACATATATTTGGATATTCATTTATAAGGCTCTTATTATATATCAAACGGAACACTTTATACATGGAAAAAGGATTGGTTGGATCTTAAATTACTACGACAAAAAAGAAAATGGATGAAATCATGGTAAGGGAAGCTTCATGATATACATGTAGAAAAGGAATGGTTATTGGTTTCAGAAATGAATCGTATCCTATGTGGTTTTAAATAATTTGGTACACTTGGATTACTTGTGTCAAAATGAGAAATGATTACTTAACAGGAAACGTTAAGATAGGGATTTATATCAACATACATTCGTAATGAGCTTGACACTTTTATGAAGCTCACTTGGCTACGGGTAAGCAATTCACATCCTGGTATAGGTCTGTGCCTTATCACTGGAATGCTTATGCTTAGTATGGTAATTTCATATGGGCAGTACAATAAGACATAAAAAAAAAAAATCCAAGTGCATAATTAAGGGAAACCAAAGTTATGGGTTACATCTTGTGAGGCAGTACGAGGAGCCCACGACCTCATAAATTCAAAGTTAATGGCCATCAAGGCCGTTCAAAAAAAATTTTTTTTGAAAGGTTTAAACCCACGCAGGGGTAGGAAGATTCTTCAATAATAAAAGGGTTAAGGAGTAGGAGTTTCAGGAGATACCTGGGTTGTTGGAGCAGAAGGAATAGAAGCATCTGCTTTAGCTTCAACTGTCTCTTTTGAGGGAACCTCCACCTCTTTCTCCTTGTCAGTTGGATCAACAGCATCCACCTTGTTTGCAGCAGCTTCCTTCTTCTTAATATCCTCTACAGCTTTTACTGCATCTTCACCTAGCTGGGACCAATCAAGATCAGGAAACTTGAGATAGGTGGATTCAATGTAGTCATTGATGGCTGCATTATAGCCAACATCGTAGGCTTTCTTCCTTTTCTCCTTCTGGACGGACCTTTCCTGGGCAAATTGGGTATTCATAGCTTCCATCTTTAGCTCTAGCTCATGAATTTTTTTGGCATTAGAGGAAACCAATTCTTCTTTTTCTGCATCTAGGATGGCAACAGAGTTGGATAGCTGATCACGTTCCTTTAGCAACTTAGTTTCAGCAGTTTTGAGTTTCTTGTTGGCATCGAGGCACTTCTTCTTCTCGTCGTCCTTGGCCTTAATGACTGATTTAAGTTGTTTCATTTCCTCAGCAAGCTTCTGATCACCTCTGGCTGTCTCCACAATTTTCTCACCATGTTTGAGGTAATGGAAAAGACTCTGGGCATTGGCTTGGAGGGCAGCTTTCGCACCCTCAGCTAGAGACATCTTGTCCCAGGCAGTTACGGCTTCCTCAGGGATTTGATTTCCTGTCATCTCAAAAAAATATTGCATATGAGAATTGAAATTCTCAATTTCTAGAGAAGATGACATTCTGGTTCTCTTGGTAGAACGAGAACCGGGAGCATGAGTTCGTTCTGTGGCAGGCGGGGGAAGCTTCCTCTTCGATGAGGTGGATGATTTTTCCAGGAGTGGAGAAGGAGCTTTGACTTTTGAAATTGGAGTAGCTGCAATGGGGGTGACTGTTTCTTCGTCATCTTCAAACATTTCTTCATATTTGGATGGCTTCTTGATGAAAGAGGGAATTCCTGAAGCCATGTCTGCAAGATCCAAATAATATGAATGGTGGTTAGTAAATCATGAATTATGAAACAAGAAAGGATAAAATTGCTATAAGAATATATATGTTAATGACATGAATAGGGAAACAAACAGTTGCAGCTGGTTGGAGTTAGGGTACCTTTCCCAGGTATAAAGTCACAACTCATGAGGTTATCGTGAGTTAACAGACTGAGGCCATTTCCCAATTCAGCTGATAAATTCAATGCTTTTACAGCACGTTGGAGAGCTAGGCCTTTTAGAGTGGTCTTGGCAGGAATATTTGGTAAAATATTGAAGTCTGTTCTTAATTGGGGGCAATCATAACAATAAAGAAATTGTTTGAGCCAATCATTCATTCCTTTCTTACAACTTTTGAAACACTGGCCTTCGTGAACACTCCAAGCAGTCAAGTAAAAGAAACCTGAATTTCTCCCAGTTGGCTTTAGTTGGTAGAAATACCCTAGCTCTCGAACAGATAGGGTCTTGTTAAATTCTTTATGATATAAAATGTACATACACATCGCCATGCGATATGAGTTGATGGTAAGTTGAATGGGGGCTATGTTATAAAGCTCAATAATCTCTTGGATGAAGGGGTGTAAGGGCAGAGATAACCCTAGTTTAAAAAATTGAGCTGACAAAACAGCTCTAGGTAATGATTGTCCAGGTTCGAACATGTCAAACCTATGGCATCTTTCTTCGGGAGAGGGAACAACCAAGGAGCAACCTATATGGTGTGATTGGGTCAGTTTCTTTAACAAGGAAACAGTCATGGAGGTGCTCAAATTCTCACAGGATAAGGTGGCAGGAGGTTTTTCCGAAGTACTATTTTCTTAGTCATCTGTTACAGAGTCTGTTTTGAGAAGAATTGCAGAAGTAGTATGTGAAGGGGTAGCTTTCATGGAGGAAGCTTCATCAGCAGTAGATTCTTGAGGAAGGTTTGGTGTTGTTGATTCTAATGACATTTGTTCATCTGAAGAAGCTATAAGGATAGCAGGACGAGTATCTTTGGTTTTATGGGAAAAAAGGTTGGTGCTTAAAGAGTGAATTTTTGAGTGATTGATTAGTTTGACCTTGGAACGGGTTCTGGTACTTATGGTGAAAGATGGGTTAATTCTGAAACTTGGGTCAAAGGGAAGCTGGTCTGCGATAGGAGGTTCTGGGGAGTGGGTCATCTCCTCAGAGGTAGAATGCTGGGAGCTAGCTGCAGCTGATCCACCAGACATCTGCACAAAGTGAAGCAGGATGAGGAGGTGATCAGTGAGTTTCCCAAGTGAGGTGTTTTAACAGGTGTGTGTGTAAGCACATACAAGTGATTGGGGAATAATCAAAGGCCAGGTTCGTCTAAACAGCTAGCTGGGCACAGGTACGCCTATCAAAAGCCAGGTTTGTCTAAACAGCTAGCTGGGCACAGGTACGCCTATCAAGGAATCTTAACTGTTCTTCTTAAAATTGGGTATTCATATATGATGCATACATTATTCATACAAGTTTAATTAAAAACAAGGATTGGTACATGCATTATAACAATGAACAATAATTGGTTTCTGGAAAAAGAGGATTACACATGGATTTTTATGAAGACATGTAATATAGATGGGTTTAAGAATAAAGATCGGTACGATTTGGATTCTAGGGTTTTATCACTAGAAAATAACGTGGTTGTAAAAGGAGGATACTTGGTCTAAGGGCAATTTATAAGGCAAACAACATAATAAGATGATTCATGTAACCATGGTGAGGGTCTGTATCAAAATATGCATGTACAAGTTTGGATCGGAATCAAATTAAGACATGCAATTGGGAAAATAGTAGTAAATAGATTCAGTGAAAGGGGTAAAAGGAATCATACCTTGAGGATAGTTGGAGGGTTTGGAGTTGCCGGAGTCTGAAGGTATCGCCGGGTTGATCCGCTTAAGTCGAGCTGCTCGTGAGAAGGTGAACCGGTGGAAAAAGAAGAGAGTTTGTGTTTGTGGTAAAAAGAGGATGGAGGGGTGTTGATATATATATATATAAAGTAAAGACAGAGAGATTGTGGCGTGTAAAATATGCTTGGGTAGGAGTAATGGTTGCATTGGAATATGAACCGATAGGAAGCTGAATTTATATGAGACACGGTTTTTGAAGGAGAAATGAGAGTCCCGGTATGATGTTAATTGAAGAGTTGTTTTTTGAAATTAGTTTGTGGATATTTATTTAAGGTATTAAAATATTGATCTTTCTAAAGGGAATTATTGAGAAGAAAGTATTCCCCGGAAGGGGTTTAAATTAAGTGAACCTGTGTTCGGAAAGTTTGTTTTATTTTTCTATGAATTCATTGATGGTGGAAACGGTTTATGTTTTAATTTAAAGGAAATTATGAGATTTCTGGGAAGAGTTTTACTGGCTTAATTGTGGCAAGGTTATTATGAAACACATGGAATATTAGGATGAAGTATTGGAGCTGGATATAAAAGGCGAAGCTGAAGCTGAGGAGAGATGGCAAGGTTCCTTGTGTATTTTATAGCTACAAGGAACCGGGGGGTAGTTGTTGTGCCCAAAATTTGTAAAGGGTTTAGCTTTGGGCCCATAGATGTTGAAGGCCCTATAAGGTGTTTAAAATGTAGGAACGAGTTTGAAGGAAGAAGGGAGGTGTACCTCTAGAGGGAAGCTCTGGAGGTGGAGGTTCACCTTTTAGGGAAGCTGCGCAGGTTCAGGTTGAAAGGCAGAGTGTATTAACTTGTAACACTATAACTAATGTAACTCAATTAAAAGAAAAGATACTTAACCAGAAGACAATCAAGAACAAGAAGTCACAAGGAATCAACACTAAATGAAGACAAGGTAATTGATACAATTGAACATGTTAACTATGATCAAGCCAAGAAGAAATCATTGAGAGAAGTTCAAGTCAAAGTTGTTCAGGCCTCAGTGATTTGAGAATTCGAGAATCAAGATCATAACTATCAGTATCAACAAGTCCAATTGATTTCAAGTGAACAAGAAGGAAAGCAAATATTGGAAAGCCAAGTTACTAAGTAAATATGGTAATTTATTCAAGAAGCAGAAACACTATCAAGACTAGTCACTTATGAACCAGACCAGTGCATCAAGTGTCAGGACATTGATAGCAAGTTTATGTCAGTAATAAATATCCATGTTCAAGAGCTTGTAGAAGAACAAAGAAGATATGAAGATATCACAAGCTCAAGATGTGCATTGAAGTTTCAAGTTGAAGACCAGAATATTTTCTAAGTACTAAATGTTCTAGATGGCTAAGTCGAAATTCCCAAGTAGAAGTTCTACTTAGAATTTCGAGATGGCTAAGTAGAAATTCTCAAGTAGAAGTTCTACTTAGAGTGCAGCTTCAACATGACACATGGCATCTTCTGATTGGCAGATTTCCAAGCTTTCAAGATAAGACAAGATTTATGTGGACATCATTGGGCCACGTACATCTTAGTCTTTGAAGACTACAGGTCATAGATTACATGTAGTATAAATAGAAGCACTTGTGTAATGTTTTAGTTAGTGAGCAATATTGAGAAAAACACAAGAAAAAGAGAGAGAGTATATTCACAGAGCTTAGAATCATTCACTTCTCTCTGAACTTCTGTTATACTTTGTAATGAATGTTGTAGCAACCTTTTCAAGTTATATATAAAGAAATATATTCCTTGAATCTGTGTGTTCATTTATTGCATCGTATTTATTGCTTCTCATAATCGAAAAGTTGTATTCACCCCCCCTCTACAACACATTTGGACCTAACAATTGGTATCAGAGCGGTTGTTTAACATACAAAACATAGATCCTTGTGTTTGGTAGAAGAATCGTGAGTTTTCATTCTCTAGATCTACTTTTCATTTTTTCGAAAAGTGAGCGTTAATTCGTTTCCAGTGAAAACTCATCCGGGAAAAATTATTTAAATACTCCAGGTGTGATTATTTGGCTTGGGTGTATTTTAATTAATTTTTGTGAATTAATCTGGGTACTTAAATATTTGGTGTTCTTGAGTGTTCATCATCTGTTCTTATCAAAGAAGAAAACCCAGCAACTTTTCAATTTCCTTTTCAAAGAAATTATAATCAAAAAGGTGTTTTTGGTACTTTTGATTTGATTATTATTCCTTGGCCGAAAGCAAAAGAAAGTGTACTCAGTGCTTAGCAGGTGGGTTAGTCACTTTCGGCGTGTAAAGCAATCAAAAGTCAAAAAGGGTGTTAAAGTGGGATATTGTTTATTCAATATTAAAAGTAATCTGCAGAAAATTATTCTAAGGACAAAAGTTCTACATAGAATTTCTACTTGAGATTTTCTACATAGAATTTCGACTTGGACAATTTCTACTTGGTGAATTTCGACTTGGACAATTTCTACTTAAGAGAAATTTCGACTTGAGCAAAATTTCTACTTAGAGAAATTTCGACTTGGCAGAAGTTCTACATAGATATTCTACATAGCCTAGTCTTGGGTACTTAGAAATTTTTAGTGACAAGATTTGAAATGGCTCCTAAAAATTCTTTCAAGATCCCAATGTTCAACCGAGATCACTATGAAGAATGGGTTTTCAGAATGAGACTCTACTTAGAGACTATTAACCCTGAGTATCTGGAAGTCCTTGAAAAAGGTAAATTCGTTCCAATGAAAGCTATTCCTGAGCGTACGGAAGGAGAGGAGGTTATACCTGCTCGGTCTGAGCCTAAAAAGGCAGCGGACTTTACGGATGCTGACAAGGAGCAAATAGCTTATGACACTTCTATAAGACAAACCTTGATGGAATCTCTCGATCATGAAATGTTCAACATAGTCAAGGGTTTGAATACATCAAAGAAGATTTGGGACAAAATAGAAGTTGTCATGGAAGGATCTGCAGAGGTCAGAAGCAACAAGACACTTATACTCAAGATGGAGTATGACACCTTTAGAATACGAAAAGGAGAAAGCATAACAGATGTCTATCTACGATTCAGTCAGTTGGTATTAGATTTGAATCTGAGAGGTGTTACTCTCCCCATGGTTGAAACCAATACAAGATATTTGAGGAACCAGCCAAAGAGCATTGAACATAGAGTCTACGCAATCAGAGAAACCAGAGATTTGCATACAACTTCTCTGGAAGAATATTATGGAATTCTGAAGACCTATGAGCTGGAAACTCTTCAAGATCAAGCATGGGACAATGATTCAAAGGGAAAAGAAACTGCATCAGGATTAGTTGCTGATGAGGAAGAGTCTAAGAAGGCAATGGTTGCAGCAAAGCCTAAATCATCACCTGCACCACATCAAGTTGATAATGATGACGAGTGCGCATCCAACAGTGATGATGACTACTTCACCCAAGAAGAGCTGGACAACATGGACGATAGTGTCGTGGCATACATGGCAAGGAAGTTCAGCAACATGAGATTCAGAAAGAGCAACCGACCACAAAGAAATTCTTCATCTTATTATCGGACTGCTAAGGGTGGTGGTAGTTCGTCAGGCTACCAAGGTAAAGGCAAGAGTACCAGCTACAAATCTCCTTTGGATTTCAAAATGAAGTTCAAATGCTATAACTGTGGAGAACCTGGACACTTTGCCTCGGACTGCAAAAAGCCTAAACAGACTTATCCAAAAGAGACATTTGAAGCCCTCAAAAGCAAGTATGAATCACTGGTGAAAGAAAAACATGGTAAAAGAGATTTAGTAGTAACAGAAGGAAGAGCTTGGGATGATTCAGATGAGGAAGATGTTACTCATGTAGCAAACTTTGCGCTCATGGCTGAGACATCAGAGGAACCAGAGGTACCAGTTCTAACCCTTAAAGTAGAAATGTCTATTGATGATTATAAGGAACAGAACGGGGCTCTTAGCGAAGAGATCTACATGTTGTGCAAAAGCCTAGACACTTCTCAAAAGGAACAGAAAACACTTGTCGCCAAAAGCAGAATGCTTGAGGCAAAAGTGGAAGAGTTAGAGGCTGCTTGCACTGTAGATACTTCCCTAAGAGATTTTATTAAATCTTTGGAACACAAGCTCGTCCTTAAGGAGGAAATAGAATCATGTTTAAGGAACAAACTAGCTGAGTTAGAAACTAAATGTGAAGCTTACAAACTAGCTGCTAGTAAAGTGTATGTAG
Source organism: Kitagawia praeruptora (assembly GCA_037693485.1). NCBI lineage: Eukaryota > Viridiplantae > Streptophyta > Magnoliopsida > Apiales > Apiaceae > Kitagawia > Kitagawia praeruptora. The sequence continues at coordinate 21,696,289 of CM075350.1, read as the reverse complement.
ATAATGACGTATTTAAGAAGATAACTGGAGTAGGTGTAGGACTTGATTATTCTAACCTTTCTAAGAAAGAAGGGAAGAGACCTATCGACACTACTTCCAGTGACCTTAAAAATGATATTCCTAGCATTTTTAAACCTTCTGTCAAATCCATCTACAAACACCTTGTTCCTAGAATAGAAGAAGAAGAGACTGAATTGATAGCTAGATATGAGATTGAGATGGAAGATCGTCAGAAAGCACAACCTATAACTCCTATTAAACAAGTTAAAATCAATTTTCCTAGTGATGAATCTAGACTAGGAATAGGAGCTAAGGCTGTTAAACAACAAGGGAAGAAAGGCATAAAAGAGGTTAAGGCTGAACGAATAAAGAAAGCATGTTATCACTGCAAATCTACTGAACATCTTTCTTATGCATGTAAAGCTAACATAAATGTTCCTGCTGCACATGCCATGCCTGTCACACATACAATGAATAATCTGCATCAGAATCATGCACAGTGTGGTCAACCTAATTGTATGCCATGCACTTTTAATGTCATGCAAACTTTTGTGAATTTAATGAATGCATCTAGCCAGTCATGCTCAAATACTGCTGCTAGTTCAAACAACAAAAAGAAGTTTGGGAGAGCCAAGACTGTCAGTCCTCCTAAAGTTAGGAGTGACAAACCTTCTCCTAGGACTGATAAATATGTCAAGTCTGAGAAAGGAAAGGAGGAAGTCGAAAGCTCTAGTAATGTTAAGAAAAGTGCATCTCCTGTTGTTAAATCTGTTGATTCTAAATCTTATCGAAAAGCCGGGCCCAATCAAAGTTGGGTTCCGAAGAAAGTCTAATCAATCTGTCATTGCAGGGCATTAAGCAAAAGAGAAATAAAGTTATATGGGTGCTAGATAGTGGAGCATCGAGGCATATGACTGGAAACAAGTCCCTGCTTACAGAGTTGGTTATGAAAGCTGCCCCTTATGTTACCTTTGGAGATGACAGCATAGGTGTGACAAAGGGATATGGCAAACTGACAACTGGCAATGTCATCATTGAAGATATTTCCTATGTTGAGGGATTAAAGCATAATTTGTTGAGTATCAGTCAATTCTGTGACAAAGGTTACGAAATTGTCTTCAACAAGAAAGGTGTATCAATCACTCACATCAAGGAAGGTTCATTGGCTTTGAGAGGAGTTCGAAAGGCAGATCTTTTTGTTGCAGACATGGATTCAGCAAATCAGAATGAAGTCACCTGTTTCTACAGCAAAGCTTCGGATGATGAAAGCTGGTTATGGCACAAAAAGTTATCTCACTTAAACTTCAAAACGATGAATGCTCTCGCGAGGCGAGAATTGGTGAGAGATCTACCTCAAATGGAGTTCGCTCCGAAAGGACTCTGTGAAGCCTGTGAAATGGGAAAGTCAAAGCGAGCCTCGCATAAAAGCAAAGAAATTTCTAGTATCACTGAGCCTCTGCAACTTCTTCATATGGATTTGTTTGGCCCAGTGAATGTCCTATCTCTGTCTAGGAAAAGATATGCATTGGTAATCGTGGATGACTTCTCCAAGTATACATGGGTATTGTTCGCAATGACGAAAGACGAAGTACCTTTCCTAATCATTGATCACATCACTCAAATTGAGAATGTTTCAACACTTACTGTGAAGACGATTAGATCAGACAATGGCACTGAATTCAAAAACGCAGTGCTAAATGACTTCTGTGTATCTAAGGGAATACGTCGTCAGTATTCAGCCCCGAGAACTCCACAACAAAATGGAGTAGTAGAAAGGAAGAATAGAACATTGGTTGAAGCAGCAAGAACTTTGTTGTATGATTCGAAACTTCCTCTGTATTTCTGGGCAGAAGCAGTGAGTACCGTGTGTTACACTCAAAATCGATCCTTGATCATAAAAGATAAAGAAAAGACACCATGTGAGTTAATGAACGGAAGAAGACCAACAATCAAATACTTTCATGTCTTCGGAGCAAAATGCTATGTACTTATAGATGATGAAAATCTAGGCAAGTTTGCAGCAAAAGCTCGTGAAGGAATTTTTGTTGGTTACTCCACAGATGTGGTAGCAGCTTATAGGGTGTTCTTAGTAAATGATCGAAAAGTGACTGAAAGCTACAACGTCAGATTCGACGATACCAAACTCTCATCAATTTCAAGAGATTCTAGTGAACCTGAGTCCCTAAAATTTCAGAATCTGGACTTAGAAGAACTTGAAGATGAACCTGAGTTGGTTGTCCCATTAAATGTTCCAAGTGTACGTGAAGAACCTGAGTCTAGTGAACAAGCTAATTCTACAAGATCAGGAGAGACATCTTCAGTACGAACCGGCAACAACTCAGGGGGAGTAAATAGCAGCTCAAGGACTACTGTTCAAGGCTCGAGTCGAGTTGACTCTAGTTCTGTAGGAGCTGGCACTAACTCAGGGGGAGTTAGTGAAAGTATTCAAAGTAGTCAGCACCACAATTCAGAAAGTCATGCTGAATCATCAAGACAATTTCCAAGAGAACGAGTATGGAATAGAGACCATCCGTTTGAATTGATTATCGGTGATCCAGATGCTGGTGTGTCTACTAGAAGAAATGCAAGAGCTGACCTGGCTAATATTTGCTTATATTCTGGGTTCTTATCCAAGCTTGAACCTAAAGAAATAGAAGAAGCTCTTGGTGATGCTGATTGGGTGATTGCAATGCAAGAGGAACTCAATCAGTTTGAAAGGCAGAAAGTTTGGAAACTGGTACCCCGACCAAAGAACAAATCAGTAATTGGAGCAAGGTGGGTATTCAGAAATAAAATGGATGAAAACGGACTTGTAACACGAAACAAGGCTCGTTTGGTTGCAAAAGGTTATTCTCAGCGAGAAGGAATTGATTATGATGAGACCTATGCACCAGTTGCAAGACTTGAGGCAGTCAGGATGTTTTTAGCATTTGCAGCACATAAGAACTTCAAGGTTTTCCAAATGGATGTGAAAAGTGCCTTCCTGAACGGAGAGTTAGAAGAAGAAGTGTATCTGGAACAGCCGCCTGGCTTCATTGATCCAGAACTTGTAGATTTTGTGTATCTTCTCTTCAAATCTGTCTATGGCCTCAGGCAATCCCCAAGATGTTGGTATGAAACCCTATCCGTATTCTTAATTGAAAGTGGTTTTACTAGGGGAGTAATTGACAAAACATTGTTCTATAAGAATGTGAAGAATGATTTAATACTTGTTCAAGTCTATGTGGACGATATTATCTTCGGGTCATCGAATGAGCGCTTGTGCGAGAAATTTGCTAAGCTAATGCAAGACAAATACGAGATGAGCATGATGGGAGAGCTGTCTTTCTTCCTTGGATTACAGATCAGTCAGAGAAAAGATGGTATCTTTATCTGTCAATCCAAGTACATCAGAGATTTACTCAAGAAGTATAATCTAGAAGATGCATCAGCAGCTAAGACTCCCATGGCAACAGCCACGAAGCTTGATGAAGACAAATCAGGTAAATCAGTTGACATCACAAGCTATCGAGGTATGATTGGCTCACTTCTCTATTTAACTGCAAGTAGACCCGACATAATGTTCGCAACTTGTTTATGTGCAAGGTTCCAAGCGGATCCTAGAGAATCACATCTCGTAGCCGTCAAAAGAATTTTTAGGTATCTCAAGGGCACACCAAATCTAGGGATTTGGTACCCAAGAGATACAGGTTTTAATCTAATTGGCTATACGGATTCAGACTATGCAGGTTGCAGGATTGATAGGAAAAGCACATCTGGTGCCTGTCAATTTCTTGGCAGAAGATTGGTGTCCTGGCAAAGTAAAAAGCAACATACAGTATCTACTTCTACTGCTGAAGCTGAGTACATTGCTGCTGGAAGCTGTGTAGCTCAAATACTGTGGATGAGGAACCAATTGAAGGATTATGGCATGGAGCACAAGAAAATTCCAATTATGTGTGACAACACAAGTGCCATTGCCATAACCAACAATCCTGTAGATCACTCAAGAACCAAGCACATCGACATCAGGTATCACTTCATAAGAGAACATGTCGAGGAGGGGACTGTGGAGCTACATTTCGTGCCCACAATGCAACAAATTGCAGATATATTCACCAAACCTCTTGATGAAGTAACATTCAATAGGTTGGTTGGTGAATTGGGAATGCTTAACACAAGTTAGTAAAGCCTTATATCTGTAAAATCCATGGTTATGTTGGTATATGCAAGGTATTTAATCATTATGTGTTTAGACTTTAAAATGCCTAATTAATGATTATTATAGGATGCATATAGTGTGATTTTGCATGAATTCAGTGTGTTTTAAGTGTCTTTTATAGCACAAATATTTGAATTTATGCTTGTTAGATTGCATGAACATAGGGGGAGTTAAATTCATACTATTCTAAATTTTGCATGATTTTTAGATGAATTTACCTGTGTTTTTCATGTAATTAGAGGCCTTAGAATTATCAAGGAATGTTTTAATTATGTCATATATTAAAAATCCTTGAATTGATATTTATATTAATTTGGCAAAATTAATTGTTGAGTTTTTCAAAGAAAATTTGTCAAATTATTATAAGTATCTTCAAAATTTCGAGTTAGTTCCTATCTCGAAACTCATCTTGAAATTCTGGTTGAATTTCGATTTGAGCTTCCAGAGTGAAGTTTTGAAAATTCTAAGTCTGGGAAGAATTTCGAGTTAGACTCTATCTCGAAATTCAACTCGAAATTCGACTTAGAGTTCGACTTAGAGTTACCAGTGTGCCTATTTATTTATTCTTCAAAATATTCGAGATAAATTCTATCTCGAACTCCATCTCGAAATTGAGATGTGATTTCCATTTTTGGGGATATTTTGAAATGATCTGAGAGAATAACTTCGAGTTAGTTATTAATTTCGAGTTAGACTCTATCTCGAAACTCAACTCGAATTTCGACTTGATGTTCGAGATAGAGCTCTCAGTTGGTTTTAAGGGGATTTTTCGAGTTAACTCCTAACTCGAAGTCTATCTCGAATTTCTACTTGAATTTCGAGATAGGTTTCCCTAGTAAGGTTGGTGTGTGCTGTTTACATGGTCGTTTATAAGTTAAATGGTAAAGTTTTTCGAGTTAACAGCTATCTCGAACTCTATCTCGAAGTTCGACTTAAAAAGTTCGAGATAGACTTCGAAATAGACTTCGAGATAGGATTTCGACTTGAGTGTTCCCTGTATGTACTTAGTGTTTTTCACATTTTTTATCAGGGGCATTTCTGTCATTGCACATTCATGTCTATATATACATCTCTAACTCGATCTTTTCTTTCACTTTTACCTAATAGAGTTTTACAGCCGCACATATACATACAGGCGATTTCATATTCTCAACCATTGATTCGTGATTTTTGTGACAAATCTCATACGGACAACGAATTGATGCCCATTTTTAGACTGCTATAACCTGTGTGTCATCATTAATCACTGTTTTTGTGTGTTTGTGTAACGATTCATTTCTCTTGAGATATATACACACGTATATATACACACAATTTCACAGATCTGTTAAAAAAAAAAACGATTTTACACACACATACCTCACTGTTAAAGCAGATTTAATCACTGGTTCGAAATTTGCCTTCTATTAACTGTTTGTTGGAGCCCGTAGTTTGATTTTTCAAAAAGGAACTTTTGTGTTCTTGATAAATTAAAAGGGATATAACGGTTAATTGTTTAATTAATTGTTTTTCGAAAATTAAAATTAAGATTCAAATTTTTTTTTAAAGGAAAAACTTTTAATTAAAATGGCTCACCAATTTTCACTTGCCAAAAACAATTTTTATAATATTTCTACGGAAATTGGTGATCAACTCCCGCGCTTTAAGTCTTGGATACGATTTCTCAATTTGTATTCCAAAGCTAGCGATGCTTTTACTGCTAAACCTACACTAGTGCATGATGCTTTACAGCAATTATGGACTAGTGCGGTTTCTTTTGGGAGCAAATCAACCCCCTTTGGTTTCAGGTTTACCTTAGCGGGTCAGGAATATGTGGTGACTGAACAAATTGTCAACAAGGTTCTGGGATTCCCCATTAAAGATGCTTATGATTCAGAACCTACAGCTGCAGAACGCCTCAGATTCTTTGAAGAAATAGGGTGTTATCCTCCGACTGGCCGGATCACTGGAAACATCCAAAAACAATTTCTTCATGTGGAATGGAATTACTTTTTCGAGGCCATAACAAGATGTTTTCGGGCACGAGAAAGCGATTATCATCAAATTTCCATTCCCATGCAAAACCTTGGAATTGCCCTAGCAAGAGAGCTGGATATAAATTATGGACGAATAGTTCTCTCTGAGATAGTGGCTGTGATGGGATCTCCTGCAAGCAGAGACCTCAACACCACAGATGTTGTCTGCTGGTTTCCTCGGTTCCTACAGATGCTGATCAATGGTTTAGTACCGAAGGATGCTCTTGCAGTTAGACGGAGTTTTGCCAGTGGTCCATCATCTGCACCGTTAGGGATGGGCACTAAGTCACTTTCAACAGTTGAAAATCAGGATAAACATCATGGAAAACCGATGTCTATTCCTGATACCTTACAAAAGTGGCTTACATATGATGGCGGGGTTACCACTTTGATGGAATTCTCGCAAGCTTCATCACATGCTCAGAATCGGTCTGCTCATGCTGAGGCATTTGAAGAGATTCCTGATGAGCAAAGCGGTGATGAACAAGGTAATGAATCAGGTAATCTCTCTCTACATACTACTCATTCCTCTTCCTATGTTTCTGATTCCCAGACCCAAGAGACTGCTAGCCCGCAGAATCTATCCCAGGGTGAGAGCTATATTTCTAATTCCTTGTCATCCAAGTCACCGGAATCCAAACAGCCAGCACATATAGATGTAGGAAATGATGAGGAGAGTGACCCCGAAGAGCAGCCTCTTACTCGAAAGAAAGCCAAAATTTCTCATGCTGCTACTTCTAAACCTCAGTCAAACCCTAGAGTGTCACACGCAACCACTCCACCTCACGAGAGTGGTTCACCCCTTGAACAATCTGCACATAGGGATTTTGATTTTGATGATGAGTATGTACCTCTTGAAGATGCTGTTACTTCAAAAGGACATGAAGCTTTAAGAGCTTCAGCCGTACCTTCACCGGTACGTACTGATGCTACAAAGAGGATCGGTTCTGATGTTGTACAAGAACACTTTGTAGCCTCTCAGCCTGAGATTCCAACTCAGGAACAAACAGCAATTGATCCCATAACTGCAAATTATATTCCTTATTCAGTTTCTGCAGGTACTGCTTCATATTTTGGATCATTTATTGAAGATATACACGAGCGTGAGACAGGGAGTGTGTGTGAGAGGTTAGGGAGAGAGGGACCTTCATTTTTAAGGCCCGAAACCGAGCGCCAAATACCAACAGAACGAGTATTAGAGCGAGGTCACCTAAACCAAACACCGTCCCTTAATTCTGAAAATCTTGAATCTCGTATGTCTTCTATGGAAAATCAAATGAAGCAGTTTGGGCAGTCAATGGGGCAGTTAGGGATGAATGTTGGAAATAATCAAAGGGCACTTGACGACTACGCAGCACGAATGGCAATTCAAGCTTCAGCTTTTACTGTTTTGACAAATCAGGTAAATGACTTGGGCCATGCTGCTGGTGTCTTGGGAAACACCCTGAATGACAGGATGGGAGCAATGGAGCTTACAATGGATAATCTGGCTGTGGAGATAAGCAGAGTTATGTTCGCAATCAGAAGTTTTGTGCCCCAGGAGTGTTTCGCGCCGCAACAACCTCCCCCCGATGCTGGTACAGGTGGTGCTAGTGGAGCAGGACCCTATGGTTCTGGTTTTGAAGATTTTGATACAGCTGGTGGATCTGGAGACCAGGGTGGAGTTCAGGATAACTCACCTAAGGGGGAGAGTATAAAGGAGACGAGACAGCAGGGAGTTCAAATTGAAGAAATTCCAGAACAAGCTGATCTTGTAAAAGAAATGGAAATTGAGCCGTCTATTGATGAAGAGGCTCTAAGAAAGAAAAAGGGTAAGGCAATAGCGATTGAGCAAGATGAGCCATTCGTTGATCTGAGTCATCAAGAAAAAGTACAGGAGGTACTTGACTCAGATTCCGATATGGAAGACGCACCGTTGAAACATGCTATAAAGAGATCATTGAAGGATCAAGGTGGAGGTGCTGGAATGTCTTTTGGATTGCCTGAAGAAATTACTGTTGATGAGGAAACCCTTGAAGCTCAACAGTTAGCCTTAGATCAAGCTGAGTTCTTTAAAATGAAGGCAATGCAAGATCGTGCTGCGTTTCAGGAAAAGAAAGTGGAGCTACAAGGGAAGCAGTACGATTATGAGCTTGCAAGGCTAGCTGATCCTCAAATTGATCTGGACAATAGAAGGATAGGGAAGAAGTGGGATGACGCAAGAAAGATATTGATGGGACCATGTACAAAAGGAGATCATAACAAGGAAGCAGATGATCTGTTCTACAACCTAAATTTGCAGAATCCAATGGCTGCTGACTACATAAATGCTTTAAAGAGATTAATTTCTAAAGTCAGGGTTGGATACAATTCAACGCAAAAGGAGTGGCAGGTTATTTTGTCTTTCACAGAAGGAGTCCCAATGTCTTTCATGTATGTGGATGATCAATTTATGACGAGAAGATCTGCATCAGAGTTGTTCTTGCTAGCAACAAAAATTCAATACTCTCATTCTGAGAATCTAAGCATTCTGTATAGGGATCAGTTAATGCGGCTAGCAGAGGACAAGGGTCCAGAATTCTCAGCATATCCAAATGTTGTCCGGATGGTGGTTGACAGTAAAATGAAGAGGGTGAGCCTGGAGGAAAAGGACTTAATGGAACTTTCAGTGGAATCTCTTAAGGCTGTCTGTAGGCAGATGATGGGTAAGGGATTCGCTTCTGAGCTTAAAGATAAATCAGTGAAGATCATTGAAAGTGTCATACTCAAGAAGAGCAATGAGGTGTGGAAGTGTGATGTCATTGCTCCGAACCCTCTTGATAATGTGAAGATTGAACCAGAGCTGATAGAGAGGAATTGGAATATTCTTCAAGCAATGAAGAATGTTGATGAAGCTCTGAATCTTCCTACTGGAGAACTGGAACAAGGAGAGATAAGGGAGGCAGTTGGTGTTCCAGGAAGAGACAGTGTATACTGGATACACTCTTTTGTTGATAATACAGCTGATGCCTTAGTATTCATAGATGCAGACCAGAATCAAACATTCTTGCATATGAGTAAACAATGGCTGCTGCAGACTCAAGATGCTGCATTTTTGGAGAAAGTGTTATATTTGTTCAAATGGGAAGATGTGGAAGTTAAGTATGTGACAGAAAAGCAGAGACTCGTGAGTTACCTATCTGATGTAGTAGTGGAAAAGAAGCGATTGGAGCGAGATGCGGCTAGTGTCCACAATACTAACCGTGTCATAGGCTATCCCAAAATGATCTATTGTCAGTTTAAAGCTGATAAAACTCATAAGAAACCTCGGCTTATAATGAAGAAATTTGAGGAAATTCCAGAGATCAGGACTACTCAGGAGGTGGACAAACTCAGAAGGCTTTTCAAACATCCTTACCCAGAACCCAGGAACCCTCTAGAGATGGAAGCAGTAAGTTTGTTGAATACTAGGTGGACGCAACTTCATAATCCAGTATATAAGAAACAAAAGCAGCAGGAGGAGAAGCGCAGAAGGCAGAAAGAAGAAAAGGACCAAGCTGCTGAAGCTAGGAAGAGGAAACGGAATTAGGGTTAAAGGTCAGAGTGGTGTGAACTTGAAGTTGGAAAAACTTCATGTCTTTCGGTTGCTTTAACTCACTTGAGGAAAATTCATCTTAGAATGAATCCAATAAGGTGATATAAGTTTGACTAAAAGATATGAAATAATCCAGGTGATAGGAATCATTCAAATGATCTTTAATTCGAGGTTCGAATTCCGTTTCTAGTTTAAGTTCTTTGTATTGTTTTCGAGTACTTTTCAATTGTATATTTTTCAAGAATGTAATGTTAATTATCTTTTCTCGTCTCATTGTTTAGTTGAGTTATCCTTCATTAATTTGAATGTCATTGTTAGACAATCAAATTGGGGGAGATTGAAAGGCAGAGTGTATTAACTTGTAACACTATAACTAATGTAACTCAATTAAAAGAAAAGATACTTAACCAGAAGACAATCAAGAACAAGAAGTCACAAGGAATCAACACTAAATGAAGACAAGGTAATTGATACAATTGAACATGTTAACTATGATCAAGCCAAGAAGAAATCATTGAGAGAAGTTCAAGTCAAAGTTGTTCAGGCCTCAGTGATTTGAGAATTCGAGAATCAAGATCATAACTATCAGTATCAACAAGTCCAATTGATTTCAAGTGAACAAGAAGGAAAGCAAATATTGGAAAGCCAAGTTACTAAGTAAATATGGTAATTTATTCAAGAAGCAGAAACACTATCAAGACTAGTCACTTATGAACCAGACCAGTGCATCAAGTGTCAGGACATTGATAGCAAGTTTATGTCAGTAATAAATATCCATGTTCAAGAGCTTGTAGAAGAACAAAGAAGATATGAAGATATCACAAGCTCAAGATGTGCATTGAAGTTTCAAGTTGAAGACCAGAATATTTTCTAAGTACTAAATGTTCTAGATGGCTAAGTCGAAATTCCCAAGTAGAAGTTCTACTTAGAATTTCGAGATGGCTAAGTAGAAATTCTCAAGTAGAAGTTCTACTTAGAGTGCAGCTTCAACATGACACATGGCATCTTCTGATTGGCAGATTTCCAAGCTTTCAAGATAAGACAAGATTTATGTGGACATCATTGGGCCACGTACATCTTAGTCTTTGAAGACTACAGGTCATAGATTACATGTAGTATAAATAGAAGCACTTGTGTAATGTTTTAGTTAGTGAGCAATATTGAGAAAAACACAAGAAAAAGAGAGAGAGTATATTCACAGAGCTTAGAATCATTCACTTCTCTCTGAACTTCTGTTATACTTTGTAATGAATGTTGTAGCAACCTTTTCAAGTTATATATAAAGAAATATATTCCTTGAATCTGTGTGTTCATTTATTGCTTCTCATAATCGAAAAGTTGTATTCACCCCCCCTCTACAACACATTTGGACCTAACACAGGTGTACTCACAGGTTCCGCCTCCTAAGGATCAAATGGATAAGGATTATCTCCTAAATAATAGGAGGCGTAAATTAAGTCCTTTTTACAGTATATTTCATGGAGGGATACGTTTCTAAATATGATAATTACTATATATTTGTGATATATGTATGGAGTTATGATAGGATTGGGCTTCGAGAGTCCTACTTCGAACAGGACTCCGTCAAAGGGCTAGCTGATTAAAGGATAAGGTCTATTTCTATACAAACACTTCGAGATAAACACTGAAGGGAGGATGGAGCTCTATCATTTTCGTGGCTTACTGGACAAGAAAAGGATTCCTAACCTAAAAGAACTACATTAGGGCTTGATTCCTATAAATAGGATATGTAGGCAATTAGCAAGGGGTTCAGTTTTTACTTTATATACACAAGGCACGTGTACCCTGGGTAATCATATTCTGGGCACATTTGGCCGGAAATCTTGGCCATTATTGTCCAGTGACCTTGCTAATCCAGCCCTTTAAACACTATACACCATTGTTAGGTTCAGCTGTCCTGTTTCTTACCAGCTGTTTTACCAGTTTTGTATCCGAAAACCAAGGATAATCACTATTCTTACGGCGAGGCTTTCTCGGGGTGTTGTGTGAATTTTTTGCACAACAATTTTTATAAATATTATCAAAACATTTATCTAGTGTAGTTTATCTAAATCTTTTAAAACTTTCTTCAAAAAAATTATTTTCAAACTTAGTTTATTTTATTATTTTTTAATTAATAACTTCTGGAAACTATTGGCACATGAGTCCTAAAAGAATCAGGAAATATGACTACGAAGAACTGAAAGGCCCTTGTCCCTTGAACACTAAAGCTTGCCTCTTTATATATAAGAGAAATATTTAATCCTCAAAATATAAGTTGGAATTATATCCATGTACATTTTCTAAAGAACAACCCCTCTATAAAAATTCTGTGTACAACTTTTCCAACAAAATTTCTTGTAAAGCGGCCCTTTATCATGGTTTCCATTTTTATATCCACTGTAGTCTCACTTTCTGCGAGCTATTCTCTCCTTCACAAAGCCTTACTTACGTTGAAAATCTTTTTAAAATCCCCGAGTGCACAAATTTGAGTTTGTTTAAGAAGATGAAAGTCTATCATATAATTCAATTATTGCAAGAATGCTAAGCACATTTATGCAACGATGATTCTCTTTTACATAAATAGTAAATCAGAACAGTATAGAGGGGGTGAACTCTTTTATGTCATTGGTATATACAATTATTGTCCTTTGAGTTCTGATCTCCTCCACCAGTTTTTATGCATGCCAGTGAACAATTAACATTTTAAGGAAATCCTCTGATTTTTTCTCCCTAAATTCATTGGAAGGAAATAACGAAAATTTCATAGTTTTCACTTGTAAGGCTATAAGCCAATATATTCAAAAAATAAATAAATTATGAGACTAAGTATATAATGGAACTTGGAGTGGAGCATATTAGCAATGATACATTACTTGTCCAAAAATTTTATAAGTAATGAAGTCAGAGAAAATGGAAGCCATTCAGCAGTAAAGCATATACCGATTCTGCATTAAAAGAACTCTTTTTTTTGTCTGAATTGTTGACACGGCCCTCCCTTATAAGGATAAAGTCCCATACTATTGAACTGTAGCCTCGTTTACGTGATGAGTTCAACAGAGAAGAGGGGAGGAAACTAAATACTCACCTGCATTCAGGCGCTCCAATTGAATCGACACTGCTGCAGACATAGTCTCCAGTTCTCTACATCGCTCTCTTCAGTTTTGAATCAAATGGTGCTTGCTTTGGAGGCTTTCCTTTTGAACTGTTTATTGCCCGTGTATGGGCTCTTTTGTTCAGAACAGCACAATGTTTAAAGAGTAATTCGGATAATGTTGCTCCTCATTACATAAGCAATTTCCCGTTTTCTTCTCCTAAATGTAAATGAACGTTGCACCCTATCAAATACAAGCAAATTTATGCAATACTACCTCATATGGCATAAGGCGTCCTTTTCTTCAAGGATAAGTTGAATGAAGACGGTTATGATATAGCTGCAAAGCAAGTTGGGTTTGAAAAGAGTGAGTATCTTAATATCTCAGTTTTAAATACTGAAAACTGAAACACCAACTGTGAATACTATCTAAGCTACAAGATTCACATGCTATCTAGCTTGTTGCTAGCGTTATCAATACCCTTATAAGAGATGAAATTTAGATATGCTTTACAGATGCTCGAGAAAAACTTAATTTGTCAGAGGTCACTAAATAGACACCCAAATTCTTGTCATCATTATTGTAATATTGAAATGAATTGAACTGTAATAGTTCACTATCTCTTTTTATAAATTATAGTATTTCCACACGCAAAATACACCTCTGAGTCTTTTACTTCACCACTCTTGTTGAACTTTAAGCTTTTGTATAATATTAACAAAATGCCAAAGGGGAATGTTGGCACAAGTTTTGCTACCTGTTCTAGGAGTTGAGGATTCACTATGTTTTCTGCAATTGAGATGATCCCTGTTATGATAAGTTTAGAAACTATTTCTGTAAATCAACCAACCCATGTAGTACTCTTTAGGCACAAACTCCATAACCTGCATTACAAGGACTACTTGTAAGAATTATTACTGCAAAAAGGTAGATCATGTACTCCACCATAATTGGAAGCCTGTTTAAGAATTGCTTATCGACAGACAAGGACGAACATAAATTCATTTCATGGCTGATAAAAACTTGACTGGAAAACAGCAAGGGGAGGTTAATCCACATTTCTTAACTACTCGATTGGACTACAAATGGTATGCGTCTGTACTTCCTACATTGCAACAATATCACTCATGACTTGACCAGTGCATCAAAAAAACAATAAAAATATGACTCACTCATAATCCTTAGAATAATATAAAAATATCATGTGAGGCTAGGTTGCCGAGTATACCAAGCATCTTTCCTGAAATTTGGAATAATTTAAAAAGTAACAAAACATTATTAATGCATTAGACTTGAATATTCCTCTAAGATATTCTATAAGCATGCAGAAGATTCTATTACTGAAGACTTGTAAGTTGTAACAATTCATCTATAATCGAAGTTTGAACCTACATAAAAGAAGCAAGAAGTGTCATCATCATGTAACACAAGCTCCCTATAACACTTCACTCACTACAGTGGATGGTCAAAGTGGACAAGTAATTTGAAACAGGTAGTGTACGATTGATAGATAACATACGAAGGTAACTGAATTAAATTACTGACATATAGCAAGGTACAATAATATTGAATACAACTAATTGATAACAAAAATTCAAACATAGCATAAGATAAGATTGTAATCTGATAACAAATGTAAAACCAACTATATAATTCAAACTAATCACTGCAACTTAGCTACCAACTAATTGATAACAAAAATGAAGATTTTAAATGGCCACCAAATTTGATCGAAAACCAAACCCCAACATAAGTAAACTACAGCGTAACTACAACCAAATAAACTGGAAACCAGGTAAATTGAATTTTCAAGCACTAATTGCTGATATTTCCAAATTTAATTCAGTCATGCTTATGTTGTACTCCCTCTGTCTCTAAATACTTTTCTCATTTGAGTTGGACACGTTTGCCAACGCACACTTTTGATCATTAATATCTTCAATTTCATATTAATATTAAATATAAAAACTTCATTGTATTAAAGTACTCATAAATACGAATCCAACAAGATCACTCATGACTATATTTGGTCTTATAGATTAGACGTAAATTAGTAATTTATCTCATGTTATGAACAGTCACGACATATGAAATGAGAGTAGCATTATGAGACGGAGGGAGTACTATTAAATGTAACATATTACTATTAAATTCTGAAATTACGAGTGCAACATTCTACAACACAATAATACATTAGTGGTAAGAGAACTACAACATCCACTGGAACAAAATACAAATGGAACTCAAATATGAGATAAATAGATGCATGATAGTGCAGCTTACAAACATCACGGGTCCACAAAACTTGCAATCAAAGAGCTGAGATGCATGCTACATGTTCAGTAAAAACAACTAAATTTGAGACACTAAAACATTCTCCATTGCATTATACGTATGAAAGGAATCGTCTGGAATAATGTGGTCTTGCGTAGTTCTAGTACCAGGATGATAAGTGAACAACTGATATTTCCTCGCAAAACATTAATATGTTCCCGTCTTTCAAAACTTTCAGTGGATAACCCTCCTCATCTAGCATACCCTCATACAGGAATTCAGTGCAAATGACGATTTTTTTTACTCCAACTTTCCATCACTCCATAATCTTTCATCACCCAAATGGCAAATTCAAGGTCTGGCATGTTATCACATATACACAAGCAACCGCCTAGGATTCCTAAGTTCCTATAAGTTGTATAACCACTATTTTCAGGAACAGCTGGACCTGCAGTTAGTTGAAATAATTCTTTATCCAAATCAAAAGTACACAACCTTCCATTAACGGAGTCTTTCCGATGATTAGCTAACCAGTAAAGGTTTCCACTGACATATATATACACCATTACAATATCCATCAATATAAAAGGGAACATGTCCTAGATTTCTCTACATGCCTGTTCCGAGTGTATAAACCTCGCATCCCAACTCATCTGATCCTTCAATTGCTGGAAAACTACGCTTCTAAAAGCGTACAACCTTGTATTGGTTGCTGGATTCGATGAATCCAAAGCCATAATCCAATGTAGCATGTAATTTTTCGATGAACTTCTGATCTGGAATGAGTATGCACTCTCGTGTCATTGGATTGCATATACAAGTTGTTTCCTCAGACCCTAAATAGATCAAACCATTAATTGAACCAGTTAACCACATCACAGTGTCATTGCAGCCAAGTCTTGGGTCAAATCTCATCAAAGTTTCATGATGAATATCATGTTGGTCAGGTTGGTCAAAAGTTCCCCCATTTTAAGGATATCAATGTAAGGATGGCTACGTCCTTGGTGGATTATGAGCCCTGCAGGGGATCTTGACAGATGCAGATTAACAAAATAAGGTTCTGCGAGTATCTTGCGCCATCTTCTGCATACGCATCGGCAATGGACTATTGTCTTGATGGGAATTCTTGATAAAATTTCAGCCATGATCTCTTCTGGTAGATTCATAGTGGATGGGTCACTGCACTCCTTTCACCAAATAGAATGGAACTTCTTTTGGGTGAGCAGGGACATAGTACTTCTTGTCGGATCCCAAACAAAAAACACAGTTAGGCTGCAAATAATCCTATTAGTTATCATAATTACAATTTCAATAAAATCTATGTTAAACAAGAAAATCATGGCTGTCCTCAAAATCATTAGAATGCTAATATCTCAGAATTTTAATCCTGACAGCAATTTGAATATTGCCCTAAAGATGAGCTCTACTGATCTACCCTTCAATCCCATACCGGAATAGGATTTCGAGTGAGGGGTATTGAAAAAACATGATTTGATATTAACAGGCTACCTCAGAAAATCATCATTCAAACAACTATGAGATTTACATCCTTAAGGCCAGCTGCTAAGAGTTTTTCTCATTAATTTGTCACTTTAAAATCGATTACAATTCGGCTATTCAAAACAATCACGATATCATATAAATCTAACTAAAAGAAGTACACAATTTGTTGGATATTTTAGTGTAATTGGATTGGCTAGTTGATCAATGTAATCGTAATGCTACATCGAACAAGTCAGGAGAATGCGGAGTGCATGCTCTGTTCGAGTTCGTTATGATTTCAGAATTATTGCTTATGGGACATGTCTATTGGCATCAGATGAGGTGTGTCTATTGGAAAAGACACACCTTGAGGTGTGTCTATTGGCATTGGACATGACTGTTGGAAATGAGATGTGTCTATTGGAAAAGACACATCTTGAGGTGTGTCTATTGGCAAAAGACACATCTTTTGACATCTATAAATAGGTGTGACATTGATCATTTTATATATAGGTTCATTTTGAAATACACAGCAAAATTCATTCTCTCTTCTTGCAGATTTTCTGATTTTATCCGATTGAATTATTTGGGTGAACCACAAATAACTTCAATCTGAAAGTGATCACACGACTTCAGAAAAAATCCAAGTTATCACCCAATTCCCAACAAAGATTGAAGTTATCTGTTTTCTGAAGATGGCAAACTCAGAATCTGTAAGAGACATGACAAGCAAGTTTGCAAAGTTGGACAAGTTTGAGGGTCAGGATTTTAGAAGATGGCAAAAGAAGATGCATTTTCTATTGACAACGCTGAAGGTTGTATATGTTTTGAGCACCCCCATTCCAGAAGTGGTTGAGGATGAAACCGCTGAACAAACAAGGAGGCGTTGCAAATGGGAAAACGCTGATTACATATGCCGCGGCCACATCTTAAACGGTATGTCTGATTCCCTTTTCGATGTATATCAAAATGTTGAGTCAGCAAAAGAATTGTGGGATTCTCTTGAATCCAAATACATGGCAGAAGATGCTTCTAGTAAGAAGTTTCTGGTCAGTAATTTTATGAATTACAAAATGGTCGACTCTAGACCTGTGATGGAACAATACAATGAATTGTTAAGAATTCTGGGACAGTTTGCCTAACACAATTTGAAGATGGATGAATCTATCTCAGTCTCTGGTGTTATAGACAAACTACCACCATCATGGAAGGATTTTAAACACTCCTTGAAACATAACAAAGAGGATATGACTCTGGTTCAACTTGGAAGTCACTTCAGAATTGAAGAGGCTTTGAGGACTCAAGAAATTGAGAATAATCCTAAGGGCAAGAACCAAGTCGGTAACTCTTCTGTGAATATGGTTGAAGATGGTGGATCTTCAAAGAATTCTAAGTATGGCAAGGGTGATAAAAGAAAGTTTAAAGGAAACAACAACAATCCTTCCAACAAAAGGCCTAAGATGGCATGTTGGAAGTGTGGCAAACCTGGACATTTCAAGAAGGATTGTCGGGTTGGTAAAGGCAAGCAAGAAAAGCAAAATGCTGGTCCAAGTGGATCCAAGGATCCAGAAATGCAACAAGGTCAGACTTTAATGCAAAATTGTAATTCTAGTCATAATTATGTGACACTAATATCTGAGGCATTTTATGTGCAGGATGACAATGTTGCTTGGTGGATTGATTCAGGAGCAACAAGTCATGTATGCAAAGATCTTCGTTGGTTCATAGACTTTCAACCAATCGAAGATGGATCTATCTTAAAGATGGGAAATGTTGCAACTGAACCGATCAAAGGACTAGGAAATGTCAAGATAGTCTTTACTTATGGCAAATGTATATTGTTGAATAAAGTGTTGTATGTTCCTGGGATTCGTAAGAATCTCTTGTCTGGTGTTGTATTGAATAATTGTGGATATAAACAAGTTTATGAAAGTGACAAATATATATTGTCAAAACATGGCTCTTTTGTTGGCTTTGGCTATTTGTGTAATGGCATGTTTATGTTGAATGTAAATACTCCATTTATTGATGAATCTGCTTGCATGGCTTCTACTAGTACTAGCAATAATTTGAACAAACCAGAATTATGGCATGCTAGACTAGGACATGTACATTACAAAAGAATAAAGGAT
Source organism: Kitagawia praeruptora (assembly GCA_037693485.1). Taxonomy (NCBI): domain Eukaryota; kingdom Viridiplantae; phylum Streptophyta; class Magnoliopsida; order Apiales; family Apiaceae; genus Kitagawia; species Kitagawia praeruptora. Next base: position 21,677,537 of record CM075350.1, on the reverse strand, counting down.
ATGTCAAAAATGAGTCTCATACCTGCTATTGATTTAGACAATGAAAAATGCAAAACATGCATGTTAACAAAGATAACAAGAAAGCCCTTTAAGGAGGTTAATAGGGTGTCTGATGTTTTAGAACTAATACATAGTGATTTGTGTGATTTCCATTCTACACCATCATTAGGAAATAAAAAGTATGTAGTTACTTTTATTGATGATGCTACTAGATATTGCTATGTATATTTATTGAATGCTAAGGATGAAGCTCTTGACTTCTTTAAAATTTTTAAAGAAGAAGTAGAGCTACATCAGAGTACCATGATTAAAAATCTACGTACTGATAGAGGAGGTGAGTATTATGATCCGGTTTATTTTCAATCTACTGGTATAATACATCAAACCACAGCTCCTTATACACCACAGCAAAATGGTGTGGCAGAGAGAAAGAATAGGACTTTGAAAGAAATGGTTAATTCCTTGTTATCCTACTCGGGTTTGAGTGAGGGATTTTGGGGTGAGGCTATGTTGACAGCCTGTCACTTATTGAATCGAATTCCTAGTAAGAGGAATAAGATTACCCCTTATGAACTTTGGTATAAAGAGTCACCAAAATTAAGTTTTCTGAGAGTTTGGGGATGTAGAGCAGTTGTAAGACTCACTGAACCCAAAAGAAGAAACTTGGGTGAACGAGGTATAGATTGCATATTTGTTGGCTATGCTGAGCATTCTATAGCATATAGATTCTATGTGTTAGAATCTAATGACTATGTATCTGTGAACTCGATTATCGAGTCAAGAGATGCTATTTTTGATGAAAATAGATTTACATCTATACCTAGACCAAGGGACATGCTTCGGAATTCTTCTAGTAGGAACTCAGTTTCTACTGAAGATGTGAATGGACCGTCTGAACCAAGGAGAAGCACTAGAGCTAGAAAAGCAAAGTCTTTTGGAGATGATTTTCATCTTTATCTAGTAGAAGGCTCTAGAGATGAAATTGAATATCAATACCAATATTGTTTTGTTATTGAGGAGGATCCAAATACTTTTAGCGAAGCTATGAAATCTAGGGATGTTTCATTCTGGAAAGAAGCTATCCAAGATGAAATGGATTCTATCATGAATAACAATACTTGGGAATTGAGTGATCTGCCCCCTGGCTGTAAAGCGTTGGGAAATAGATGGATCTTCAAAAGGAAAATGAAGGTGGACGGTACCATAGATAAGTTTAAAGCCAGATTGGTGATCCAAGGTTTTAGACAAAAAGAAGGGATTGATTATTTTGATACTTATGCTCCTGTTGCTAGAATCTCCACTATTAGGTTGTTAATAGCACTTGCTGCTATACACGACCTTGTCATTCACCAAATGGATGTGAAAACTGCATTCTTGAATGGTGAATTAGATGAAGAGATTTATATGAAACAACCCGAAGGGTTTGTAATGCCTGGTTGTGAGAACAAGGTGTGTAAATTGAAGAAATCAATTTATGGTCTGAAACAAGCACCGAAGGATTGGCATGATAAATTTGATACTGTAGTCTTGTCTAACGGTTATTTTCTTAACCAAGCAGACAAGTGTGTATATAGCAAATTTGATGCTTCTGGTAAAGGAGTTATAATTTGTTTATATGTGGACGACATGTTGATTTTTGGTACTGACCAAAATCAAGTGGATAAAACCAAGAAGTTCTTGTCATCTAATTTTGATATGAAAGACATGGGGGAGGCTGAGGTGATTCTTGGTATAAGGATCAAGCGTGAGAACAATGGCATTTCAATTTCTCAATCTCATTATATTGAGAAGATTCTTAAAAGATTTAACTTTAAGGATTGTTCTCCTGTTAGCACTCCTCTTGATCCTAGTATTAAACTCCTACCTAATACAGGTGTTGCAGTATCTCAACTTGAATACTCAAGGGCTATTGGTAGTCTCATGTATGCCATGATAAGCACTAGGCCAGATATTGCCTATGCTGTTGGAAAGCTTAGTAGGTATACTAGCAAGCCAAGTACACATCATTGGCAAGCCTTAAGCCGAGTGTTCAAATACTTGAAAGGAACCATGAATTATGGTTTGACATATACTGGATTTCCTTCGGTTATTGAAGGTCATTCAGATGCAAGTTGGATTTCCAATAAGGAAGATCATTCTTCCACAAGTGGATGGGTATTCCTTCTTGGGGGAGGTGCTATCTCTTGGGCATCAAAGAAACAAAGTTGCATTACTGATTCAACGATGGAATCTGAATTTGTGGCATTATCAGCGGCTGGTAAAGAAGCTGAATGGCTAAGAAATCTGATTTATGAGATTCCATTGTGGCCTAAACCGATATCTCCCATATCTATCAGATGTGATAGTGAGTCTGCCTTGTCTAATGCTTATAGACAAGTGTTTAAAGGCAAGTCTAGACACTTAGGTGTTAGACATAGCATGATTCGTGAGCTGATCACGCATGGTGTTATATCAGTGGAGTTTATAAGAACTCAACATAATTTAGCCGATCATCTAACCAAAGGGTTGAGTAGAGATCTTGTGCACAAGTCGGCTGTAGGGATGGGATTAAAGTCCATCGAATAACCTCTCATGTTGAGATACCCAATTCCCATCTAATATGACATTAAGTGCTGAATTCAATGTGGAAAGCTTAACATTTAGAGATTGGAACACATTAAAGCATCATCCCAAGGTATGTGTTCAGACCTGCAAGTTAAGGAGGTTGAAGTTTATCTTCTTAATAGTTCTTTTGAAAAATTGCATATGCAGGTGCGAGAATAAAAGAACTACCTATTTGAGCATGAAGTTTAGCCGCTTCAAGAAGCTTGGACTTGGCTTTGATATGCTTATGAAGGATTAGGACACTAGGCTAGTAAAAGATAGTGTCAAGTAAGAACATTTGAGAATGTAAATTTATGTGTATATTATCTTCATGTATTCACTATGAATAACCAAGGTTCAATCCATAGTGATACCTTGATATTCGAATATTTGGAATGTGTAATATACTAATGTGAAATTCAATCGTCACGATATTTCATTTATGCATAAGTTTGTCGTTTGTTGTGATTTTGTTTAGTTAATCATGGATTACGCTAAAATGGGGGAGGATTGTTGGATATTTTAGTGTAATTGGATTGGCTAGTTGATCAATGTAATCGTAATGCTACATCGAACAAGTCAGGAGAATGCGGAGTGCATGCTCTGTTCGAGTTCGTTATGATTTCAGAATTATTGCTTATGGGACATGTCTATTGGCATCAGATGAGGTGTGTCTATTGGAAAAGACACACCTTGAGGTGTGTCTATTGGCATTGGACATGACTGTTGGAAATGAGATGTGTCTATTTGAAAAGACACATCTTGAGGTGTGTCTATTGGCAAAAGACACATCTTTTGACATCTATAAATAGGTGTGACATTGATCATTTTATATATAGGTTCATTTTGAAATACACAGCAAAATTCATTCTCTCTTCTTGCAGATTTTCTGATTTTATCCGATTGAATTATTTGGGTGAACCACAAATAACTTCAATCTGAAAGTGATCACACGACTTCAGAAAAAATCCAAGTTATCACCCAATTCCCAACACAATTCAGAAGTTACCTGGCGAAAAAACTAGCTTGGAGGAGAAAGTGGAGGCAACACAATGGTTTCGAGCAGGAACAGGAGCCCACGCAGTGAATTTTTATTTCTAAGTTTATGTATAACAATACATTCCAGTCTTTGCTACTTGTGTGTGACAGATCATAGTCAATGCCAGTTTCTTTACTAAGTAGGAAGACTGTGGTTTGCGCCGCCTTATAATTTTTTGGTCCTAGTCCCTACTCCAAAATTAGCATTTAATTTAAAAAAAACGTGTAAAATGATAAATTATATTTATTACAAAAATAAGATAAAAACTCACTTGAAACCCCACGTAAAAATGATCCTAATTCAATAATGTTAGCAGTGAATCCAAATCGGTTACAGCGAAAACTATTAACTTTCATAATATGCACAACGGACTGATTGTAAAACAGAGAACTGAACAAGTAAAGAAGAGATACGTTTGGTGGACAAATCTCCATTTTCTATATATTGATAAACTGGTAAATGAATATACAAAGTACAGAGAGAAACTTAGAGACTACGTAGACTGATTGTAAAACAGAGAACTGAACAAGTAAAGAAGAGATACGTTTGGTGGAGAAATCTCCATTTTCTATATATTGATAAACTGGTAAATGAATATACAAAGTACAGAGAGAAACTTAGAGACTACATTGTGAACAATTAACTAACTATAACAGAATGGTGAATGTACTATTTATATACAAGCTATACAAGCTAGAGTTGCTAAACAGAATGCTAACTGAGCTGGCATGAGCTGGTGCTTAGCTGGACATGAGCTGCGTCTGTTATGTGACTGTTTAGACAATATATCTCAACATCCCCCCTCAAGTTGGAGGTGGGAGAGGAAGCGAAAAACCTGCAACTTGGACAATCTCTCCACACTTTTGAACTGCTTGGGCAGCTATCTTAGCAAAACAATCTCTCCACACATCTGATCCCATTCTTTCAAAGACATCATTACAAAATCTGTACTCAGCTTCAAATAAATGCTTGAAAGCAACAACAACAAAGTCATGACAGCACCAGAACTTCAACTTGAAAATGGAAACATCAGAAAGCATCAAAAAAACATTATTGTTGTATTGACAGCAACATCCAAACTATAAGCAACAAAGCTTTGACAGCGAAAAGAAGTAACAATGAACCAAGAGGTTTAGAAGATCTCCAAGGGATTTAGACATATCAAATTCCACAAAGAAGTTTAGAAATCCAAAAGAAAATATCACAGAATTCTGAGACATCAACTTTGTTCTTTGAGTACAGGGCAGCATGATTGTATTTGACAGCAACAATCCACATGAAAGATAACAGTCTTGAAACTTGATGAGAGAGCTCAAACAATGAGCCATAAAACAACCAATCATTCTTGTAGTACATGAACAACTCAGCATAAAAGTAACTCAATATCCCCCCTAAGGTGAACATGCTTCAGTAAGAACATACTTCAACATAACATGTAATCCATAAGTATCAATGAACAGACATTGTAGCTTCGGAAAAACCAGAATTTAGGATTGAGAAATTCACAAGGGATTTAATCTCAGAACAAAATGTATCAATTTTGTTGCCAAAAACGCAGACAACAATCAGAACCAAATCAGAACCTACAAAGAGGCTTAGAACTCACCAATGGAGCTTAGAAATTATGACCTCATAGAGCCACATCTTGACTCGAACGACCATATCAGAAAAATGATTACAAAGTAATCATCAAATTCAGAATTCAGTTTAAAAACCTAACAAAGTAGGCTTAGTTAAAAATCAGGAAGTATGATCCAATTGTGGATCACAAAAACACATCAGAATTTTGAGGCACAAAAGGCTTAGAATATTTCACAACCAGGAAACAGCTGGACAATGTATCAGAAGTAGTAAACACGTAGCAACTGGTATGTTACTTTCCAGTAATTACCCAAACATAGCAAGTTGAAGCTCAAACACAGCAAGGTTGATTTAGAAATTAACTCGGAACAAATATCAAACACCTGATCTACGCTAAGATGTTTGTTACGAACAAGATGAATGAATCGCTCACGAAGCAAGAACACATCACAAAAACATAAACTCGGTGACACTAACCGAGATTAAGAAACAAAAGGATAACAATATGGACATAACACGAGTGCGATTACGATGTGATCGCGATCGTCGGAACAAAGAATATACACATAGAGATCAAAATACTTGTAATCACGAAGGATTCAAGTCAGATATAAGAAATTTGTATGAAGATGACAGAAAGATATACATACACGAATGATGTATATGTAAACAAATCAAGAAAACTCACAAACAACAACAGTATCAACAACTTGCAGAAACAAGATCTGAACAAGATCTAAAAAACAATAAGCAAGATTTCAATACGAAGAAAATCGACGAAGAAAACAACAAAATAGATCGAAATCACCTGATAATCAAGATGTTTAGGCGAATCATGATTCGAGATGATCGATAACGCAGAATGAACAAACTATCAACGAGAACAAAGCGAGAACGAAGCTAACCAGGTCGATTCCGCTCTGATACCATATTAACTTTCATAATATGCACAACAGACTGATTGTAAAACAGAGAACTGAACAAGTAAAGAAGAGATACGTTTGGTGGAGAAATCTCCATTTTCTATATACTGATAAACTGGTAAATGAATATACAAAGTACAGAGAGAAACTTAGAGACTACATTGTGAACAATTAACTAACTATAACAGAATGGTGAATGTACTATTTATATACAAGTTATACAAGCTAGAGTTGCTAAACAAAATGCTAACTTAGCTGGCATGAGCTGGTGCTTAGCTGGACATGAGCTGTGTCTGTTATGTGACTGTTTAGACAATATATCTCAACAAAAACAAAAAGCTATTTTCATCTTCGTTTTCTCAGAATTAACCAAATCTAACATATTAATACTTACTATATTATTAGATGATACAACAAGGAGCACATAATTTCCTGTCATGAATATATTAATGAGTAAGGAGCATGTATACTTCTACATCAGTACATATTAGATGAGGGCTTCTTCGAGCTAAGCCCTGTTTTTAAGTTCTTGCATTTCCTAAACTGCTCATTTGTTATCCATTATTGTAGTCATGGGCACTCTCCATATATGATGCCGAGTACAAACGAGTCTTGACCACAATTGTATAGGGGGAACAGAAACTTACATTAGCAATATTTCAATACAAATCAAGCCGTCCAAATAATCACAGTGCACAACTTTCTCTGTAACACTTTCTTTTCTTTTATATCACTACCTATGTCGTTTACAACTCTGGAGATCTATAATTAACAAGGCCTTCAAGAAGAATTCACATCATTGATGCCAAGAACATATAAATAAAACTTTAAATTTCTTGCTTTATATGAAAATCAAGATGACGTGTTAGCAATAATTAAACAAAATAGGAATCATGCAAATATCTTATGTAAACCATGATTATTGGTCATTAATTATATGCGGTTCACAAAATACACCAAATAAATCATTCACAAGAAAATCCAGTATCCAAAGAGTAGCGCAAAACATAATAGTTTTTCATCAGAGCCGGCCCAGGAATAGCGCAGAACATAATAGTTTTTCATCAGAGACGGCCCTAACCATGTGCGACATGTTCGATCGCACAGGGCACTCCATTTTACTAGGGCCAATTTTTTTAGGTAGGTGTACATATGTATGTATATTTTATTTGAAAAATAAAAAAGTTAAGTTTAATTTTAAAGGTTAAAAAAAATTGTAAATGAGAAAAAGGTTGAAAATGGTGTTGTCAAAATAATTAAAAAATTATTATATTGAGCAAAATAAGAAAATATTATACTTAAACACAGTTTTGCTTTCAAATTTCTAGTAATACTAATTACTTTTGTTGTTAACCGTGTAGACTATAATTGTCATTAAAGTTGATTAAATGTTTTTGGTTGACAACTTACACATAAGTACATTTTTATAATTACAATGTAACAGTTCAGTTTATCAGTTATTCATTTTATAGGTGATTAAGTGATTTGAAATCATATCTATTTTAATTAATTTACATATTAAATGAACCAAGTCAATTTAAATGGATTAGGACTTTTGTCTATAGAAAGTTAAAATTGCTTAAATCATATTTGAGGTCAACAATATCCTAGGAGAGATTAAATGGATTAGCACTTTTGTCTATAGAAAGTAGTTTGCTAGAAAATGCTGATTACAAAAATATAATTATCGAGTTTGATTCAAAAAATCTAGAAGAACCATTTGTAATTAATTTGTATTATTTATGTATTTGTCACAATTTTTTTTACAATTTCAATTTTCAGTTATTTTTTCACTATGTTTTAAAGTTATTTTATGAACTTCTTATTTTTTTTTTACAAATTTTAGTTAATGTTTAATATTTTATGTAGTTATAAAAAAATTATTAGTGTTAGGGCACTTTTTTTTTGTTTTGCACAGGGCATCCAAAATATCAGGACCGGCTCTATTTTTCATGACATATAGAATTTCTTATATTATCCCTTCATCATTAGATTAAGGTTGTTCTACTGATGTAAGTCTATTTCTCTAAATCTTTTTAAACATGCATCAAGTGCATTTCATCTTCTACTTCCTGCAATTTCATCTTCAGGTCCACACTTACTTATTCAGAAAATTATAAGACTTGTGTTAAATCTGCTTCATGAGTTAATGGTGAAGTTTTGTGAGCTGACAAAACTTACAACTCAAAAATAATTGTCCCTAAGAAAAATTACAACTCTATGAGCTGACAAACTTTTCCTAGCGATGATAGGCGCCTACATTTGATATTTATTTATCCAACACGGATGATGAAGAAAAGTTACTCAGTATATCCCTACACCTTAGGACTTTTAGATGATTAAGTCATTTTGTTTAAAAGTAAGAGAAAGTTATAAATACATGTATAAGTTGGCCCCAGGTTATATCATAATATCAAATTAGAAAATGATATTGAATTTCAAAATGATTCTCAAATGCTAATTGTTAAAATTTGATTGGTGTTTAACAAATAGATGGATTCCATGTATTCTTATTAGTTAAGCCAATTAAATTTCATCAACTTAATTTGATACATCAACTATGTCACATTATTCGGTAATAAAATTCGGTATATAATTCAATAACATTATTCTATAACAAAATTCGGTACCTCTATTATTACTCTATCAAATTTATAAGCACAACATAAGTGTGTCAAACAATGTTTATAAATATCATCTTATTCAATTTATAAGTAGAATAAAAATGTGACAAACCGTATTTATAAATATCATATTATCCTCCTCCTCAACCTAAACAATTATCCTTTTACTCCAAATCTAATCTTGTACGGTGATAAATATACGGAGTAATGCTAGGGAACCAAACAATTTTCCCAAAAACTTGTCCAAAATGATGTGGCAAGTGGTGATGTGTTAAAATGTGAAGTTTTAATTGGTGGAATTGATGTGAATGCAGGAGAGTCCATCTCATTTATTACTCCTGCCACATCATTTTGGAGATGTTTTTGGAAAAATTGTTTGGTTCCCTAGCATTTTTCAAATATACGACTTAGCACACAAACACAAATATTAGACATGCATGCAGGCTAAGTAAAAAGGAGATGCACTTAAATGCATATAAAAGAAATTTAAATTTAACAATTGAATCATCTAAAATTTTCAAATTATTATCAATATATGTATAATAATATATTACTCCATAGTTAGTATATAATGGAACCTTCGATGTACATATAACAAATATAAATATGAAATTTTTTGATTTATTTTCACTTTTGTACTCCATTATAGATATTTTATTTAATCAACTTATATTACGAGATGAATTTTTGTTACATGCGTAGAATTGCTCTTATTTTACATCTTGTAATAGACATTAACATATACAATTTTTAACATAGAATATTTGACTAGTAAAGAATTGTCGATCTTAATGTTACAGATAATGAATACCTTTAAAATCAAGATCGAAAACATATTTATAAATTTTATGAACATAATAATGCAGATATGACAAACAAGACCATGATCAATGATAAACTGACGTTGTATAAACTGCTAAAGTCATTCACTCACTACTGCAATCATGAATACAATTATTGTGACGATTTAATTTTTGTTCGGACGATCAAGACAATGAAGTAACAAAAAAATTATTTAACACATTCTCTAGATAATGATTTAAGATCACGTTTTATGTCATTATTATTTTGATTTTATTTTTTGTTTCTTACTCAACGTGTAAAATCCTAGAATATATTTGTATAGCTTAGTGAAATTTTTCATACTATGAATTACTAAAAGACTTTGAATTCATCATAACAATTACCGTTGTATTTCAATTGCTACGTATTGCGATAGAGGACCTCATCTTTTCAGAACTTGGGCATGATAATCGATGTCGTTTCTTGGAGAAATTATGACTAACAAAAAGTAAAGAAAAGAAAGGCGAGAGTTGATTTGAAGAGTGACCATGTACATCAGGGAATTATGACCATATACCAGGGTAGTTTCGTATGGCTTTTTCGGTAGTGGGTTGAGTACGATTTTTTTTGTCTCTCTCATCTTATCGGAGTGTTTAGCTGAAGAATGTTTAGTATAGAATTAGTCAAAAACTATCTTTTGAAGTTTCATCAAGACTGAATTTTTCCTGAGAACTCAGACGAATGTAATAATTGGAGACTTAAACTTTCTGGTCTTCCTTATCGAAGTGTTTAGCTGAAGAATGTTTAGTATAGAATTAGTCAAAAACTATCTTTTGAAGTTTCATCAAGACTGAATTTTTCCTGAGAACTCAGACGAATGTAATAATTGGATACTTAAACTTTCTAGTCTTCCTTATGATTTTCAATTTTGGTTTTACCTGTTTTGTTCAGTTCTGTTATCTACCAGGGTCATCTCCATTTAAATTTTTGTTTATCCGTATTATTCATCAAGGTATAGTAAATTGGATACAGGTACTTGAACATGTTGGGTGGGTAACTTTGATGTCATTTTTATTTATGTCCATATCCTGGACGGTTCTTAGGTTAAAAAAATATGTTACTTTTACCATTGAAAGTTGACACTGATCAACACTAGTAACTAGTAAGGCACTGTACAGTCTATATGGGCATAAAGGAAAAAGACATTCAAGTTGGTCTTCCGACACTTTCGTTATAGTTTGACATATATGCTCAATGGAACCATCCAAGAAATAGCGTAAACGATGCCTAAAAATATACCGTCTCAACAGACTTACTACAAACGAAAGAAAGTATGTTGTGTTGTGAGATGGGAAGTGAGATGGGAAGCTTATCTATCAGTTAATCAATTATTTTTCCGTTTTTTTAATTTTAACCTCTTTAATTATTAATGTTTTTATTAACTCAAATTTTGATCGTTTCTAAAATATTGATAGGTACCGTTGTTATTTCTTGTTCAATTGCGCCTAGAACTTTCTATCTCCCAATCGTGCATAAAGATGGTTTATTCGTTTTTTAGTGACAGTGAAGGATAAAATATATTACATCTTGTTTGTTTTCTGACAAAATTCAAGTAATGTTCATCTGGAGTTCAAGTGCCAATGGTTCCTTTTAAGTAGAGTTCAGAGTATCCAAGTAAAACAAAGAGAAGCACTCACGCAATAGGCAAATAAGTCAGCACAACAACTTACTTAGAGCTTAATCTTATTTATCAGTTTATGTATGATTTGAAAGATAATAACTTTTCCAGAGCTTAGAGCTTAGATGATGTCTTGGAATGGTGGATGACAAAACATGTTCATGCTTCTATTTTTTTTTTTCAATTCGAGCTTGTGTAATTGTTCAATTTGATTTTGGTTGTTTTGGTTGCAATTAAGGTTTATTATGACTGAATCACCATTGTTGTTGAATTTTGTGATTTTGCAACCCAATCAACATGTTCATGCTTCTATTTTTTTAAAAAAAATCGAGCTTGTGAACTTGTTGTAACGACCCGGAAAATTACGTGTAATTTATTATATTAAAATATATTTTTAGTTGATTTTAATGTGTATTAGTTTATTTTTAATGCATTTAAACGCGTTATGATTTTTATTAAATAGAGAAATTATCCCATACGTGTTATGTGACTTCTGTGTATCATGGAATATTTTATTCTATTTTTCTGTAATTTTTATATTTTTAGAATACAGTTATTTCGCATTTTAATTTTCGGACCCAGCCCCTGTATTGAATTCGAGGCCCTGTTTTTCATAAAATTATTTTTATATAATAATGGGATGTTCAAAAATGTATTATGTTGTAATTTTTGTAAAATTCATAATTTTTGGGGAATTTTGACATTTATATTATATTTGTTTACAAATATAAATTTTACATTTTTATCCCATAAAAATTATTTTTAAGGCTTAATAATTTTAATTGGGGGCTAAAAATATTTTTGGGGTATAAATTTTTGATTAATATAAATAGAAATCAGATTTAATTTTTTTATTAATAAATCATAAAAATCAGTTTTTATAAATAAATAAAAATATTTTCTCTCTCCTGTTCTTGAGGATCAAAGCTGAAATTGAAGGTGTTATTGATATCGGATTTTGTTGTTCTTATACTCGAATCAAAGCTCTTGACCTCTAGTTTCTGTATCTGCAATCAATTTCAACAGAGGGTAATTTTCTGATTTTATATGATTTTTTCTTTAATCTGCAGAAATTAGGGTTCATGTTAGAATTAGGGTTTTTCATTTCTGAGATTTTCCAGATGTTTTGATGATGTTAATAGCTTCATATGGATGCCAGGAGTTCATATACATGATCAATTTCATCATTGAATCCATAGTTTGTTCAATTCGAAAATTAGGGTTCTTGAGCCTATTTTGGGGCTTTTTGATTGAGTGATTTTCCGGTTGTTTTGATGATTCCAATAGCTTTATATGATCATTTGGAGTCGATTTATGTGGTCAATTGCATCATTATATTGCCGGATTATGATATTCGAGTTTTAAAGTTTTAACCGAAACTTTGAATCAATAGTCCGTTGTGTGTGTTAATTGTTTGCGTTAGTGGTTATGGGGGAAAGATTGTATGAGTTATAAGCTTCATTTTGTGATGTTAAACACGCGATTTGGTTTAGAAATGAAGGAAAACGAATTTTTGGCCGGAAATTTCTTAGAGCTCGCCGGATTTTATAATTTTTGGGTTGTTTTGGTCGGATTTTCTTGATGATAATGTTGTGTGGTTATTGCCCGGTTGATTGGCAACGATTTGGTGTTGTTTTGGTGTCCAAAGGAGGCTCACCGGAGCGTTTTTATTGTTCGCCGGAAAAGTTTCCGGTCACCGGATTCTGGAAAACCTCCATTGTTGGAGGTGGTGTTCTTCGAAGCATTCATACGAAGAACAGTGAAGATGGTGATGAATAGTAACCGTTTGATCTTAAAAATCTGAAAACATTTTCTGAAAAATGTTTTTGGGTCATATTTTTATAAAAAAATTCTAAAATTCAGATTTTTTTTATGTATTATTATTTTAATTTCTAAAAATTTAATTTAATTAGTTAATTATTTTTAAATAATAATTTAATTGATTTAATTAATTGATTAATTCATTTTAATTGATTAATTATATTAATTAATTATTATTTAAATATATAATTGACTTCATTGAATTTAAATCTCTTTATTATAAAAGATTTATTATTTTTATGAGTTGATTAATAAATAATTAATTTGAATATTCAATTAATTTAATTATTAATTGAATTATTCTTATTAATTGCGTATTAATTAAACCGTTTATCCGTTTTCAACGAGAAAAGTATTTCTGAAATCAGAAAAATGACCCGGTTCTTATAAAAATAGTTTTAAGTTAAAATTCAATTTTTAAATTTTGGTCGACTTTTTACCAAACCTTTTTATTGAGTCGATTATATCCGATAATTAGGGTTTTGACCCGTTTTCTGTTTTAAAAATATTGGATAAAATCTTTTCATGATCTGATCAAGCTTGCTATGTGATTATGTGAATTGCGTGTTATTATTCTTTGATTATCTATTAGTGATTTGTAAATATTCTATGAATAATTTGAGTGCTCTTTTATTTGTGAGCCGTATATGCTATATGTTAATTGGTTATGTGACAGGTATATATGTATTTAATTCGAGGATTAATGATTATCTCTAGGGTTAATTATTGTCTTGAGGATTTATGACTTATTTCGAGGATTAATTGTTATCTCGAGGATTAATCGTGTCTTGAGGATTAATGGATTTTCATGTTTCTTTATTGAGGAATAAGATAAATGTTTTGAGGATTATTTATAGATTGAGTTGGACTAAGTTGAATGCATAAATGTTTAATTCGAGGATTAATTGGTAAATATTGATTTAGGTTGTCAGCGGAGATAAGAAGATTTAATGAAGGAGGTTGGAGATAGATGCAATATTCTTTGTGGGTTATGAATAAGGTTGGAGATGGATGCGATATTGTTTGTGGATTGTAATGAAGAAGGTTGAGATGAAGGCATTGTCTGTGGATTGTTGGATTTATTGTGAGGTGTTTTAACACCGGGAAAACGTCTATGTTCAAAGGGGACATTTCCGATTATTTCCTTTCAACTGAGATTTTGTAGACGCGCGGGGTCGATATCGACGGATCAGACTCGTGGCAACCGCTGAAGCGTAAAGCAAAGCATGATTAAAACAGAGGACATGATGCCGTGAGATAGAAGAAAAAGATAGTAGTATTACTGCGATGTTACGCAATAGCTAAGGACCAGAGGCAAGTGCTACTATCCTCACTTATCATTCAAGTGACTTATTTAAAATTATGATACAAGCATGGTTCTTAAATCATACTGTTATTGTTATTGCAAAATCTATACTGTTAAATACAGGAAATTTCCATTTTTAGTTCTCATATTTTATAAATGATCTAGAGATGTTGATAATAGTGACACTTATATTGTGAATGTGTATTCTTAAATGGGAGATACACACCGGTAATGATGACTGAGTATATACGTGTGTTCTTAATGCTAGACACACGCAGATAATCAGTGATAAAGTATTTTACGTGCTAATTCCCTATTTTCCATAGAAGTTGGAATGACTGAGTAAGAGGATCGTGATGTCGGCTCAACATTTTTTTAGGATCATGCCAATGTCAATAAGTGCAAAGTGATAGTGGGTCATTATTTGTTAAGGCCAAAGCCAATAAGTGCCTTAGGATTTTAATTAATTTTCTGAACAGCCTGCGATGGGGGTTCAGTGATGAACAGCCTGCGATGGGGGTTCAATGTTATTTGTTAAGGCCAAAGCCAATAAGTGCCTTAGGATTTTAATTAATTTTCTGAACAGCCTGCGATGGGGGTTCAGTGATGAACAGCCTGCGATGGGGGTTCAATGTTATTTGTTAAGGCCAAAGCCAATAAGTGCCTTATGATTTTAATTAATTTTCTGAACAGCCTGCGATGGGGGTTCAGTGATGAACAGCCTGCGATGGGGGTTCAATGTTATTTGTTAAGGCCAAAACCAATAAGTGCCTTAGGATCCATTAATTTTCTGAACAGCCTGCGATGGGGTTCAGAGCTGAACAGCCTGCGATGGGGTTCTGTGTTATAAGTTGACTTGATCATCAACTATAGCTTAAGTGTCGTACGATTTCTAATTTCTATATTTTGTTAAGAGGTATGATGCCTACTTTAGTAAGAAAAGAAAAAAAAAACAAGCAATATTTTGGTACCCTCATGAAATCCGAATTACAGCACGGGTATCGTAACGTACCAGTGACTATAAAGGGTCCCATTGCTTTTAAACCTGATCAGGGGGCAATGGTGTTTTGTCTTTATTTTTATATATCCAATCCATATCGCCCGAATGGCTATTATATATTGTGAATTGGCAGATGATTCATTTTTATGACATGCCAAATGATTTCAGTTATGATTTGAATTATATCACAGTGGTTGATTCAGTTTCTCTATAAACTGCTTTACATTTCAGTTGATTTTATGCCCCACTTATCCTGGTTTTATATCAAAATTTTTCTACGCTTGCTGAGCATTTCTTTCGCTCATACTTGCTGTTGTAAATTCTAACATTTCAGTAAGGTAGTTTGGCGAGACGTATCCGCACACAGTTCAGAAAGAGAAGAAGCGTGATGCCATTTCGAAGATGACTTGGCTCAGGATATCCGCATTTAGTGTAAGATCTATTTCATATAATTGAGTTCTAATATTTATTATTATTATGTAATTGTCTGGTTAGCCTGGTGTACTTTTTATCGAAGTTACACCAGTGGTTTAAGATTTGATCAAAGAGAATGTTGTAAAGAAGGAATGTTTTTTTTATTTAATGGAATTTGGATTCTTGTTTCTAGCCCTATAACCTAAAAAGATCTTGGTATGTTGGGGTCACAGATGTTATATTTCCAGTGTTGGACAATCACAGATGAATGATTATTATTAAGCAGATGTTTTATTTTGAGGATTTTCGCGTGACAACCAAATCTTCTGACCCCGGATTTGGGGGGTGTCACACTTGTTCAGTTCGATTTTGGTGGTTTTGTTTGCAATTAATGTTTATTATGACTGAATCACCATTGTTGTTGAGTTTTATGATTTTGCAACCCAATCAACATGTTCATGCTTCTATTTTTTTATAAATTTGAGCTTGTGTACTTGTTCAGTTCGGTTTTGTTTGTGTTGGTTGTAATTAAGGTTTAGTATGACTGAATCACCATTGTTGTTGAATTTTGTGATTTTTCAACCCAAACAACATGTTCAATCTTCTATTTTTTTTAAAATTCGAGCTTGTGTACTTGTTAAGTTTGATTTTGGCTGTTTTGTTTGCAATTATGGTTTATTATGACTGAATCACCATTGTTGTTTCATGCTTCTATTTTTTTTAAAAAAATTCGAGCTTGGGTACTTCTTGGGTTGATTTTGGTTATTTTAGTTGCAATTAAGGTTTATTATGATTGAATCACCATTGTTGTTGAGTTTTGTGAATTTGCAACCCAAGCCACATGAGGATTTTTCTTTTTGTTTTAGTATTTGATATTTTGAATGTTGATTTTTGCTATTATTTGTTGAAGGATAAATGAAAAATGTTGTAGTTGTAGTTCAACATGGTGGCCAATGGAATAAAAAGCAACTCTATGTTAACTTTATGGTTTGCGAATTACTTATTCCAAGAAATTGCACCTATAGTAACTTGGTAAGAATGATTTACAATGAACTGATGTTGAATATAGATTCAACCACATTAAAAATAGAGTAGCAAGTTGGAGATGGTTACCCTCCTTTCAACATAGTTGAAGATTCATAACTTATGTTTTTTTAGAGTTCAAGAAAAAAGAACCAAATTTCACAAGATATCCATTGTGCCTGACAAATGGGATCAATAATACCCAGCACACTTCTGCCTCAACCAGGAGTGACACCACAAATGATAACCTATGTATCGAAGCTGTGCAATCAGAATGTGTGGCATCAAATTCTTTTCATGAACAAGAAGGTGAAGTAGTTGTAGATATGATTGTAGATTTTGTTGACTATGCAAAACTTATTTATGATCAAATTTTGGATATTTCAAACGGGATAGAAAATGAAGATGAAGGAATTCATGTTGAGAAGGAGGTTGTTATTACTAACAAACAAAATGAATAGATAGGATCAGATCAGATATATAAAGACAAAGAAATGCTGAAAATAAATTTGAGTCGCTATGCCATGCATCATCAACAATTTCCAGTTCTATGTGAAGAAGTCATGCAAAAAAAATTATTCCATTGTTTGTGTTGACAAAAATTGCAAGCGGATGTTACGAGTATCAAAGAATGGACAAACAAGTCAGTTTATAATATGAAAGCTGATTGACATTCACACTTGTGACCTGGAGGTAAGATTTAAAGATCAACATCAAGCAACTGCAACCATCATTACTGATATGATTAAAAGCAAATTCACAAATATCAAAATAAATTACACAGTTGCAGATTTAATGAGAGACATGAAGAATGATTATAAAATGCAAGTCAAGTACGGAAAAGCTTGGAGATCTAAAGAAAAAGCTCTGGAAATTATGAGAGGAAATGCAACTGGATCTTATGCTTAACTCATTTCTTATTTGCATATGTTGCACAATAGTAATCAACGATCATTTTATTTTGAAAACGAGCAAGGAAAGGTGTTTCTTATATGTATTTGTTGCGTTGATTGCTTCGATGAAAGGATGGCCTACTACATACCAGTAGTAATTGTTAAGGACACTTTTTTTAAATCAGGCCATAACGGTACATTGTTGGTTGCAGCAACTCAGAATGCAGGGGGTAAGATCTTTCCACTGGCATTCTCTGTAGTTGATTCAGTGATGACTCATGGGAGTGGTTCTTCGACAAGTTCAGAAAAGCTTATGATGTGAGAGACATGACAATAGTGTCTGATCGTCATGAAAGTATTATAAAGAAAGTCAACAAACTTTATCCGGAGGTATCACATGAATTTTGCATCTTTCATCTCCTGGGTAACATTAAAAGTAAGTTTAAGAAGAACCCAAAAGAGGTAAAAAGAGATTTTTTTTTTCAGCTACAAATGCATACACAATAAAAAAGTTCGAGTATCACATGAGAGAACTTGACAAAATTGACTCCAGGATAAAACCAATTTTAGAAGAAGTTGGGTATAACAAATGGGCAAGGGTTCATTCACCAAGTAATAGATACGTAAACTTAACATCTAATGTTGTAGAATCTTTGAATTCTGCAATTATAACAATACGAGAACTCTCAATCTGTACTATGCTCGAGAGTTTGCATGCTCTGATCCAAAAATGGATTTGGAGAAATAGGAATACAGCAAATACAACCTTGACAAGAAGGCAAAAAAGTTTGAGGAGATGTTAAAAAACAATTACCTATACTCGTTTAATTTGATGGTATTAACATGAATTCTAGCACTTTTTTATATTTTGGTTCCTTGCAATCAGTTACTTACTTATTTATATAAATAGGTGCATCCGAAAAATAGTGTTTTGTTCGAAGTTCAGAATGGTGATAAAAAAAATTTATAGTCGATCTTGGTTTAAGAACTTGCACTTGCAACATGTTTGTATTTTATGCAAAATATATTCATTTGTATTTGTATACTAACTTTTTATAAACAGGTGGATATGTTATAATTTAAACAGGTTTCAAATGGATCAACTACCATGTGCCCATGCAATTGTTATTGTTATGCCCGAATTTGGCATAAGTCCTAAACAGGCCTAATGGGCTAGAATATCAGTACATCACACATAATGGGCCTAGGGATGAAGAATGGGTCATTAAAGTTCGCCATCATAGGAAGATTCATTACATTATTTTTCTACAGTGGGATCGCCAGCGAGCCCTAGTGGCGGGTCGCAGTTCATGAGGTCTAGCGAGGCCTAAAGGTCCAGCGTGGCCTAGAGCATGTTTACTACGAAGGCTTATGGTCAGGCCCAGCGAGGTCGCATAAGTAGGTTATCTCCATGCAGTGAGGATCGCCTCGCATGGTCAGACCCAGTGAGGTCGCATGCGAGGCAATCTAGTCAATTTCGCCAATAAAGTTAATTATAGCATTATGCTAGCCGTGGGTTCTCTTTCATGGGTCATGAACAGAATAAATGGGTAGAAAAACAACCCAAGAAGATGACTAGTGGATTTGGGCCAAGCCGAGCCCATAGAAACCCTAGCCCGTCTAGATAACTTCTTCTCTAAGAGAACTACGTATGGCTTGATCCCTATAAATAGGGTACGTAGGCATCTTGTAAAGGATGAGAAACAGTTCACCACTGAATTTCAATAGACAAGATCAGCCACATCTAAACACAAAAACCCTAATCCCAATTCCTCTTCTTATAGCAAAATATTCATATTTTGCTCCGTAAATCCAGCAACCTCCATAAATATTGTTATACAATATTCTCCCTATAACATTTGGCGCAAGAAAGAAGGGCATCCGAGTCATTGATTGGGATAACGATGACTAAATCACACAAGAAGAGAAACGGGGAGCGGGAGACCCCGGGGTCGCATAAGAAAGACAGGGACGACCCCCAGCGAAAGGATCGACCAGAGAGTGAGTCACATAAAGAAGGAATCGTGGAAGGATTCGAGGATGATTTCGAGAAGGAGCAAACACCCCCTGTCCAACAGGTAGCTTTAACTGGCGAAGTCATGACATTTTTGAAGGGCCTCGGTGATCAAATGATCGAGGTAAAGGAGAAGATGGCCAAGATGGAGAAGCGACACAGTTCTAGGGGTTTCAAGAGGAATGCGAGGACAGGGGAGCGAACTAATCAAGTAGAAGGAAGCAAAGGCACCACCAAGCAATTAATAGGGGACTTTGAAGATGTAGCAACAGACCAAATGAACCCTGATTGGGATGACGAGGAGGTTACTTTGAGTAAGGAAGGGTCGAAGGCGAAGCCCGCCTCATCTGAGGGAAGGTCTGTTAGTGTCTTTGACCGGGTTGGAAAGAAACTCAGCGAGCACGATCTCCGTCTCAAACTGGAGAAGCTTAAAGCCAATAAGGATGGAAGATCTAAAAATAAGAGCAAAAGTTCTCATCGACCCTTGTCTCCTCGAAAAGATCGTGAGCAGTCACATCGTCGCGAAGATAGACCCCCCTCTCCTCGCAGAGAGCGTGAGCGGTCACATCATCGCGAGGACAGACCCCCTTTCAATCGAGAGCGTGAACGATCCCCACATCGCGAGGAAGACCTTAAAAATAAGGATCGCAGGAATGACCAAGAGGAATCTAGTGCCCCAAAAAGGACCCAATCTCATCATGCAAGCAATGGAGGAAAGAATGGAGACAAAGAGGCTAGAATTGGAGATTATAAGCTAGAGGAGTTGAAAAAGGCACTGGATGCGATGAATAATGAGAAAGGGATTTTCAGTAACATGGGCTCCTCCTCACCTTTTACACATGAAATTCGCACTGCTCCGCTGCCCGCAGTGTTCCGAGGTCATCACTCTGACATGACCTATAATGGGGAGACTGATCCAGCTGAGTTCGTCATTCGATTCAACAATGAGATGGACGTGTATCAAGTATCGTTGTTAGCGAGGTGTAGGCTGTTTGCAGCCTCACTAAGGGGGAGTGCCCAACAATGGTTCTCGAAGCTAGGTTCCCTGGCGGTCCTAGATTCGTGGGAACAACTCGTGGATATCTTCATCAAACAGTTTCAATCTTCAATGCTCTATGCACCCCCTGTGTCCACATTGGCGAACATAAAACAGAAGGAAGGAGAGACTTTACATGATTATTTTAAGAGGTTCAATGTTGAGGTACCTCGTGTTCGAGGTGCAAATGACGAGGTCGTGAAAAATTTCCTTATCACAGGGGTAAGAGAAAGGACTAAATTTTTGGAGAAACTACAGGAGCAAACCCATGGTACACTTTCAGAGTTACATCGAGTCACGGAGCCCTTTAAGCGAGTTGAGAAATCGTTGGCAGATCTCAAGAAAAATGTTGGGTCTGGTAGCAATGGAAGTAAAGGTAAAGGGATAAAAAGAAAGGATTCTAGAATCCCCAGAAGAAGACAGGATCGTAGCCCGAGCCCTAAAAGAAGGGATCGCGATTCCTCAAGACGATCCCCACCTCGTGCTCGTCCGGCTAGAAATGAAGACAAGTTTGTTCTCTTAGTGGCTTCAGTCGATCATATTTATGCTGTCAACGCTAATAAAGGGATGTTCACAAAACCTCGTGCTATGGGTCCACAAGGAACTTGGAACACTGCAAAGTACTGTGACTTTCATGAACAAAAGGGGCATGATACTGCGGACTGTTGGCAATTGAAGGAACAAATTGATCAGTTAATTCGAGAAGGGAAGTTGACTGAGTGGGCGGTTCGCGAAGTGAAAAAACATCAAGGGACCTCAGGAAAATCAGGAATAGGATATCATGATGTACCCCACTCAAGCCAAAATATAGAGCCTCGTAAAGAGAGAGAAGAGCGAGGTAATAGCATTCATGTGATCATTGGAGGGCCACATATTAGAGGAGACAGCAACAAGGCAAAAGAAAGGTATGCACGCGAGGCCAGGGAGCGACCTCTCACCAATGTGCATCATCTACAAGAGCGACCCCCAAAGCTTTTTAAGGGGGAAGATACAAATATCATGTTCACTGAAGAGGATGCGATGTGGGTACACCATCCTCACTCTGATGCTCTAGTAGTTCGAGTTCGCATTGGCTCACAAAATATCTACAGAGTGCTAGTGGACAATGGAAGTGCTGTGAATATTTTGATGTATGATGTCTACAAGAAAATGGTATATGTAGACAAAGACCTCATTCCTACAGTAGGCCACCTCTATGGGTTCACTGGAGCTGCTGTTAGTGTGAAAGGACTCATCAGGCTCCCCATTACTTTGGGGAACGAGCCCTGCATCACTACTCAGGTCGCTGATTTCATGGTCGTGGATCAGCCATCTGCTTATAATGCTATTGTGGGGAGACCCATCTTGAAGGAAATGAGGGTGGTGACTTCTATCTACCATCTCTCAATGAAATTTCCTACCCCGCATGGTGTGGGTTGTGTTAGAGGAATTCAGCACGAGTCACGAGAGTGCTACAATCAGGCCCTGAAGTCAACAGAAAAGGGAAGAGGTTCTATGGTTGTCGAGGCCTCGCAACCTTCGACTGGTTGTAACATAATTTCAATCGAGGAGTTGCCTGATGATTATTTTGACAACTTGGGCATACAGGTAGAGCCAGTGCCAGGGGTAATTATGATGGAGGCCTCGCAGCCCGTGTTGGTTCTACAAGAAGGAATTGTTGAGGAGGCTAGTGATGACGAGGAGAGCCTGGAACAGGCCGCTGTGCGAGCTCGAAAAGGGAAATGGGTTCGCAAGGAAACATCAACATTGGTAGATTTGCCTAATGGGATCGCACAAGAAACAACAATTGTGACTGAGTATGGACATGTTGGAGCGACCCCTGACTCGGGGGCAGAAGTCATGAGGCAAGATGAAGCAGAATCTAGTCGGGCTCGAGATGTTGAAATTGACTTGGATCCTCGCATCCCTGAGCATGTGGAGCGAGCCGGGGCCGCAGAGGATACCATATCTGTTCTTGTTGATGCCAAGGATTCTAAGAAGGTTTTGAAGATCGGATCGCAGTTGAATCCCGATCTTAGGGGAAGGCTCGTGGAGTTTCTTAAAGCTAATTTGGATGTATTTGCGTGGTCTCATGAAGATATGATAGGGATCGATCCCAATGTGATGTGTCATAGACTCAATCTTGATCCAAGCAAGAAGGGAGTGAGGCAGAAAAGAAGACCAATAAGTGGAGAGCGAGCCGAGGCTCTCAAAGAAGAGGTGGATAGGCTTCTAAAAGTCGGGCTCATTAGGGAATCATTCTACCCTGATTGGCTCGCTAATCCTGTCCTCGTAAAGAAACCAGATGGCAAGTGGAGGACCTGTGTGGATTTTACTGACCTTAACAAGCATTGTCCAAAAGATAGTTTCCCGCTTCCGAGGATTGATCAGTTGGTAGATGCAACAGCGGGCCATGCACTTCTAAGTTTCATGGACGCCTATTCTGGGTACAATCAGATACCCATGTATGGCCCCGATCAGGAGCACACTTCGTTTATCACAGACAGGGGTCTTTACTGCTACATTGGGATGCCTTTTGGTCTCCTCAATGCAGGGGCCACTTATCAGAGGCTCGTCAATATGATGTTTGAGAGGCAAATTGGGAAGACAATGGAAGTCTATGTAGATGACATGCTTGTAAAGTCTAAAGAAGCTGGTGATCATGTAGCCCACCTCGCAGAGATGTTCAGTATATTGAGAAAGTATGGGATGAAGCTCAACCCTCAGAAGCGTGTTTTTGGGGTCGAGTCTGGGAAATTCTTGGGATTTATTGTTAATTACAGAGGAATCGAGGCCAATCCAGCTAAGATAAAAGCTTTGATGGAGATGAGGTCGCCTAGAAGTGTCAAGGAGGTGCAAAGTTTGACTGGAAGGATCGCAGCACTCAATCGGTTCGTTTCTAAATCATCAGATAAGTGCCATGAGTTCTTTAAAGCCATCAGAAAGGTGGGAAAAAATTTTGAATGGACCCCTGAGTGCGAGGAGGCTTTTCAGAGAATAAAGGAGCATCTGGGCTCGCCCCCGCTACTTTCTAAGCCCAAGGAAGATGAAGTTCTTATTGTTTATTTGGCAGTGTCAGAATGTGCCATCAGTGTTGTCCTCGTTCGCGAGGAAGGAAAGCTTCAGTTCCCTGTCTATTATGTCAGTAAGAGATTGTTAGATGCTGAGACTCGCTACACCAATATGGAGAAGCTCGCCTATGCCTTGGTTTTAGCTTCGCGAAAGTTGAGGCCTTATTTTCAGGCTCATAGCATTCAGGTTCGCACTGCGTACCCACTTAGGCAAGTAATGCATAAACCCGAGGCCTCGGGCAGACTTTTAAAGTGGACCATAGAGCTGAGTCAGTTTGACATTGAGTACAAGCCTCGAGGTGCAATAAAGGGGCAAGCTTTAGCAGATTTCATATTGGAGTTTCCTTCCCAATCTGAGGAAGATGCCTGGGCTCTCATACCGATCCCAGATGTGGTTGACCCCAAAATCAAAAAGGAAAATTCAGCTTCATGGTGGGAATTGTATGTTGATGGGGCATCTAACAAGGAAGGAGCCGGAGCTGGGATCGAGCTCGTTACACCTGAGGGTCGCAAGTTGAGCAGTGTTGTGCACTTCGCCTTCGAGGCCTCTAATAATGCAGCTGAATACGAGGCCCTCATCATTGGTCTCAAGCTCGCAATAGAGATGAAAATGGAAAATCTTACAGTATACAGTGATTCTATGTTGGTAACATATCAACTTTATTGCGGTTGGCAAGCTAGAGGCGAACAGATTGAATTGTATCTGCGATGTGCACAGAGGTTGATAAAGAAGTTTAACGAGGTCAAGATGGTTCACATAAGAAGAGAAAAGAACCAAGGAGCTGATGCCCTCGCCAAATTGGGTTCGCGCCGCGAGGCGACCCTACTTGGGATTATTCCTTTGGAGATTCAAAATAAACCAAGTGTACCAGAAGAATTTGTTATGGAAATAGCGAGCCAGGAATCAACATGGATGACCCCTATATGGGAGTATGTGAAGAATGGGATGCTACCTCAGGATAAAAGAGAAGCGAGGAGGGTCAAATATCAGGCGGCTCGCTATGTTATTTATGACGAGGTCTTGTATCGAAGAGGGTTCAACACTCCACTCTTGAGGTGTGTAGATGGTGAAGAATGCAACTATATTTTGAGAGAGGTCCATGAAGGAATATGTGGCAATCACTCGGGGGGTAGTTCCCTAGCTCAAAAAATTCTACGTCAAGGGTATTTCTGGCCTACTTTGAAAAGAGATGCCTTTGAGTTCGCTCGACGATGTGGTAAATGTCAGAGAATGGCAAATTTTAGTAATGCACCAGTTGCTCACCTCATTGATGAGCCCTTGGCCCTTTGCCTTGTGGGGAATAGATCTTATTGGGGAACTCCCTAAAGCTAAGGGATGAGTAAAATATGCAGTGGTGGCCGTGGACTATTTCACTAAGTGGGCCGAGGCCGAGCCCCTTGCTACCATCACAACTAAAAAATTGAAGGACTTCGTGTACAGAGCAATTGTTTGTCGCTATGGGATCCCATATCAGCTCATTTCAGATAATGGGAAGCAATTTGATAGCAAGGAGATGAAAGAATTTTGTGAGAGTTTGGGAATCAAGAAAAGTTTCTCTGCTGTGAGTCACCCTCAGACAAATGGACAAACCGAGGCCATCAACAAGATAATCAAGCATACCCTGAAAGCTAAGTTGGAGGAGAGTAATGGTAATTGGCCCGAAGAGTTGCCAAAGGTCTTGTGGTCATACAACGCGACCCCGAGATCCACTACAGGCGAGACTCCATTTTCTTTGACATATGGGTGCGAGGCCATGGTACCCGTGGAGGTAGGGTCAGGCTCGTTCAGAAGGGAACATTACGACCCCGAGTCAAACGAGGTCAATCACAGGTTATATTTGGATATGATTCAAGAGTCAAGGGAGGAGGCCTAGTTAAGGCGAGCCGCGAGGTACTGTTATGGAAAGGTTCGCGTGCCACATCTTCGCGTGGGGGACTTGGTGCTTAGGAGAGTGATGCTTAACACTAAAGTCTCGTCTCATGGGGTCTTTGGAGCCAATTGGGAAGGGCCCTATAAAGTTTATGGTGTCATTAATGAAGGGACATATTATCTAACGGATATGGATGATAAGCTCATGCCACGAGCTTGGAATGCAGAACATTTGAGGAAATACTATCAGTAGAAGCTTCGCTCTTGGTGGTTTCTATCTACTACTACTTAGCATGAATAAATTCATACAAAGTACTCGGGGGTAGTGATCATATAGACACCTCCTCGTTATGATGTATTGAAAGTTGGGCTTTGTCCCTAGTATTTATATATATGATGTTTGTTCTCCAAAAAAGTTTTGCAATTTCATTCTTTTGTCAGTGTTAAAAATTTTCAGGACTAGGCCAGCACAGCGTATGCAAGGCCGAACACCCCTCAGGTCAACGAGGTCGCGAGCGTGCACTTACTGCGGCCTGAGGGAATGTCTTCAAAGCTTAGTTAAAAAGTATCTCCTCAAAGAAGTTCAAAGTTTAAAGAAAAAGAAGTCAAGGTGCGACCTCAATCTCCGGATCGTGTCTGCGACCTCGCAAGGAAGGCATCGCAAGTCTTGATCCCAAAGAGACAAGGTCCACCTTGAAGTTTAGCAAATTAAAAAGGAAAAACTACAAATTCTATAAGGAAAGCTTCGCAGCTGCGAGGTCAATCTACTTGCTAATATTTCAGATGCATAAAGAATGGAAGCATTTTATGAAGCTAAAGCAAATACAAGATATGAAGAAATGAAGACAGTTATATAAATTGTTAAAAGTCAACAGTTACTGGGTCGCTACGCGAGCCCAACAAAGTTATCACAAAAATATTACAACTCGCGAGACATTCAAGGGGTGTCCGCATCCCCAGTTCAAAATATTGGAATAAAACGGATTATGTCGCAGGTTCAGTGGGTTTCTCTTGATTAGCAGTATTCGCCCTGGAAGCTTCATTGGCGAGCCTGGCCGCCTCCTTTGCATCCTCCTCCTCGATCTCCTTGAGAAGGTCGGCTGCAAATTCAACGTTACCAGGGCCGAGCTGCGACCAGTCGAAGTTAGGAACCCTTCTGATAAAGTGTTTCATGAACTCAGCTTGGGCAACCTCTTCAATATCTTCCCGGTTGGCCTGAGCAGCAGCGATCTCCTTCTTCAACTTGCCTAACTCCTCCATGTGTGTCTTCTTCAGCTCTTCCTCGTGTTGCTCCGCCTCGGTCAAAGACTTATGGAGGGCAGCTTTTTCAACGCCAATTTTCTTGAGCTCGGACTGGAGGGTCGCTGTCTCAGTCTTCAAGGCTCGCTTGTAATTCTCCGCCAACAGCTTCTTCTCCTCCTCAGCCTTGGCCTTCAAGGACTTTAACTCCTTTTCCAACCTATCATTGGCGAAGATAACTTATTTCAGCTCTCAAAGATGCGAGGCTTGGCGGATGAAACCCTCAGCCAAACATTTGGAGACCGCTTCAGAGTTCTCTATTAACTCGGATCCCACCCACTCAGTACATTCTACTTCAGTAGCATGAGTATACTCATGCTTCGCATATAAATGATGCACTGGCGTCGTGTCCGCAGGTTTTGTGACTTGGGGCAAGGGACCGCTTTTGTGTTTCTTAGAGATGTGCTCCTCAGGATTGGCCTGTGAAGGTTGAGGAGCGACCCTGGCAGTTGTTGATGGAGGTGGTGGAGGAGGGAGATCGTTTTTCTTCTTTGAAGGGGTGGCAGTTGGAGGCTCGGTAGGGATCTCTTTGTTCTTTGTACAGAAGGGAGGTCTGCGACCACCTTTGCCTGACATGTCTACAAAAAGGAGAGAGGAAAGCAGTTAGAGATAATTATCGTGAAAAGTAAAAATGCGAAGACAATAAAAGACAATTAATATGAAGAAGTTATTGGACTACAATGAAAGTATTCTTACTCTCCGCGACCATTACTTTAGAGGACGAAGCTTCCTCTCACACTTTTCTCTTTCGCGAGGCCATCCTCACGTTTGAAGGTCCCGCTTCAGAGGGAAGCTCGACCACTTCTTTCAAGAATCCGCATTCAACTAAGTTCTCTAGAGTAAGGAGGGTTCGTATATTCCTATCTTCGTGACAAGGCTATCGCGTGCCTATCAAATAATAATATCTAACAAATCCTTCTAACTATGTAGTAGGGTAAGTTAGAGTCGATCCCACAGAGACAAACGTATCAATCACTAGTTGTTTCTGATTTAATTCGGCTAAGCAAGTAATACAATAAATATTGAGAGATTATTAAACTAATTTTATACTAAAGAAAATTGTGTTTGTATTAATCAAATATTAAAAACATCCAGAATTAAGTGTCCCCACTAGCATGAATTGATGTAATTGTGAATTCCCGCCCCAATTAATCGTACGCTGCTCAACAGGAAAGATGCGCCCTATAAATACCAATAACCTCTCTCGAGTATTAATGGCTTCTCTTAAAATACAATCAAGCCTATTCTCATGGTATCATGTAATTTAGAGACATTAATTACAGCACCCTAAATTCCTAACAATCCATTCTACCTATTCTCATGGAGAATTTCATGTTCTTACTGGATAAATCACAACCCTCTAATCCAACTCTCGTTGATAATTAGATATTGGTTCAAACAATACACATAATCACGTCTGATTTGTAATTGCTAATTAAAACAACTCAATAAGCAAGAGCAATTAAACAATCAAATTGGGGGAATTGGGAAAATCACACATCAATCATAACTAGGGTTCTACTTAACCCTAGATTAGTAGTCTACTCACTCATAATTGAATTAACAAAACAAGAATTATAAATTGAACACATAATTGTAAGAAAAGAGAAAAACCTTTAATCTTCAAAGAAAATCAATGTTCTCCCTTGCAGATCTAAGCTATGATAAAAAGTGATCCTCAATTACAATGCTTAGATGTGTTTTTATAGGCTCTAGCTTTCTTGCCCAGCAAGTATTTATCTTCTATTACAATTAGAATTTAATTAAGGTGCTAAAAACTGCCCGGAATATAATTAGAACTTGAAAAGGGCAAAACAGTAATTTCCCAGCCATGCTCCTCAATGAATACGTGCGCGAATTAATTAGGCTCATTACTTGCACGTGCTTCCTATCCCAGGTTGTAGAAAATCTCTCAAGCTTCGCGTGGGCAGTAAGATCGCTGAAAACGGACTTACAGAACTCCAGATATGGCCAAAACAGTGTAAGCTGCGCAGCCTTCCCAGAAAATCCGAATTTTAATCAATTAATTCCCAAAAAATTATAGAAGCATCCACCTTAATCAACATTCTCGTAAACCTGCACAACTAAGCAAAACACATCAAAACTACAAGAAACTTGAGTACAAGACAATCAATTTAAGCCAATTTAGAATGCTCCAAGTAGATATAAAATCCACTTATCAAACACCCCCAAACTTAAACCGATGTTTGTCCTCAAGCATTAACAATTACAACTAACTAACTAGCTAGTACCACTTCCGTAGGTGATCACGGTTGCATTTGGCATATGCAACAAGCCCTTTAAACCCCTCGGCAGCCCTAGTGGACGAGTAAGGTCTCGTGAGGGCCTATAGTGAATGTACCCACAAAATCCATTTAACCTAATGCAATGCAATGCATGAATGCAACTACTATGAAAATGCAAGATCCCCTTCAAACTCACCAAAACCAACTAACAAGCAAATATCTCAATGAATGTAACAAATCCAAGCAGAGCTCGACTAAGTTCCCGTATACTAACAAATACATGAACAGAAACGTGCGTGTGTGCAATGCTCATCAGAAATACTCCCAAAACTAGGTCAAAAATCATACATGCTTTCCGTCAAGACAATCACAGGTTTATAATCAGAATAGACTGTAGACACTCCATAACCTAGGAACACCTCCACCCTTATCCAAGGTAGACAGAAACTCATGCTTTATTACTATGACACATAATAGAATATACAATACGCATGCTTATTTAACCGTGCAATGAATGAGACCCCAAAAGGCTTATACAATAATACCCATGTAGCGAGTGTTAGGTCAGCAATCCCAAACCACAAGGGCTTTAGGTTACTAGGACTAAGTCCCCTCAGACTTAATTACTCGAGTATTAAAGAGCTCACTCTGGTTAATTTTGCATATGAACAAATAACTTATTGACTCTTTTTTTTTTCTTTTTTTCTCTTTCTTTTTTCTTCTTCTTCTTTTTTTTTCTGCAATCTGGAATGAGCCTTTCTCATTTCCAACCCTAGACTACTCATATAAATATGAGCCGGCTACTAGCCATTTGACGCCTAGCCATTATTAACAATTATGAAGAACTAGCATGAAAATTCCTGGTTTCCCCCAAACTTAGACTTTAATGTTCCTACGCTATAAAGGGAATAACGAAAATTCTAAATATAAACAAGTGATTAAATCTCAAAACATCCCACAGGCATGACCCTAACCTAGCCCAAAAGCACCCCAATGAGACTGTGTAATAAATTTTGTTCCCGTAACATGCAAGTCAATTTCATAGAAACTATAAATCAGCCCTCTACTCATCATCATCACACCCAAATCAACATCCACCTATCAATCAGAATCAGCTCGTCCTAAGGGATCATGAAATATGCATGCCATGAAAATGCAACTAAATGAAAACTCACATGGTATACGAAAATAAAACAAAATGTCCTATATGAACACACGTAGATAATACGAACATATATATACAACTACTAATCCCCCAAATTACCCCCAAACTTAAAATATTCAATGTCCGCATTGAATGGAAGTAAATACAAGGGATAGCAGAAAACATACCTGAATATCGAAGCAGTCACCCTCCTCGGATGAATCTGGTGGAGGATATTGCGCACGAGCGCCATAGACTGGTCACCTTGCCTGAATACTCTGCTTCACGCGCAGCTTGCGCGCGCGTCCAGCAACCTGCCCCAAGAGCAGTTGCGCAGGCGCAAGCTGCGTTACTACCGTGCAGACTGCCGCTCTTCCAGTAACGCAGGCGCAGCCTGCGTTACACACCTGCAAACTGCCCCGAATGCAGAAACGCAGGCGCAGCCTGCGTTACAGACCTGCAAATTGCTCAATTTTTTTTTATTTATTTTTTTTTTTTTTTGCAGGAAAAGAGAAATAATAACGTGTACAACAAGACTTGGGTTGCCTCCCAAGAAGCGCATTTGTTTAATGTCGTTAGCCCGACATTGTCATATCAATCATTCTGAAAAAGGAGAAGACAGCTGAAAATCCACCTCCTTGTTAATTGGTTCACCAACTCTATAATGCTTCACTCGTTGCCCATTCACCTTAAATGACTCTCCATGGTTATTCAACAATTCAACTGCACCATATGGAAAAACCTTGCGTACCTTGAACGGACCAGACCACCTAGAACGAAGTTTTCCGGGAAAGAGTTTCAATCTTGAATTAAATAGAAGAACTAGCTCCCCTTCCTTGAATTCTCTTCGTAATAACCCTTTGTCATGCCACTTCTTTGTTTTCTCCTTGTAAAGCTTAGAACTTTCATAAGCCTCCAAACGAAGCTCATCTAGCTCATTAAGTTGTAGAAGTCTCTTCTCACCCGCTGCTAACATATCAAAATTTAGACCCTTGATAGCCCAAAATGCACGGTGCTCCAATTCAACGGGAAGATGACATGCTTTTCCATAAACCAATCTGTACGGAGTTGTCCCAATAGGTGTCTTAAATGCAGTTCTATATGCCCAAAGCGCATCATCAAGCTTCATAGACCAATCCCTTCTTGATTTTGCAACTGTCTTCTCCAAGATATTCTTAATTTCACGGTTAGAGATCTCCACCTGACCACTGGTTTGGGGATGATAAGAAAGTCCCACCTTATGATAAACTCCATATTTCTTCAACATAGCTTCAAAACGATTTTCAAGAAAATGCTTTCCTCCATCGCTAATTAAAATCCTTGGCACTCCAAATCTAGGAAAAATCGTCTGCTTAAAGAACTTGCTTACTACACGAGCATCATTAGTGGGTGATGCAATGGCTTCAACCCATTTTGAGACGTAATCCACAGCTACCAAGATATACCGGTTCTTAAAAGATGGAGGGAATGGTCCCATAAAATCAACTCCCCAAACATCGAAAAGCTCCACTTCAAGAATGCTATTAAGAGGCATCTCATTGCGTCTTGAAATACTTCCACTTCGTTGACAACGATCACAAGAATGAACATATTGGTGGACATCTTTAAAAAGAGTTGGCCAATAAAAACCGCACTGAAGAATCTTGGCAGCAGTTTTCGTAGTACTTGCATGGCCACCACTTGGCAAATCGTGACAATGTGAGATTATAGAGGAAATCTCATTATACGGAACACATCTTCTAATGACTCCATCTGCACAAGATTTATAGAGAAACGGATCATCCCAAAAGTGCTTCCTCACATCATAGAAAAATTTCTTCTTTTGCTGCGACGAGAAACCATGAGGAACAGTTCCACTAGCTAAGAAATTAGCTATGTCAGCATACCAAGGAACCTCTAGACTTGCAAGAGAAAGTAGATGATCGTCAGGAAAAGCATCATCAATTGGAGTAGATTTACCATCTTCCTCATCAAGAGTAAGGCGCGAAAGATGATCAGCAACCACGTTCTCAACCCCTTTCTTATCCTTAATCTCTAAGTCAAATTCTTGAAGAAGCAAAATCCAACGAATCAGACGAGGTTTAGCATCCTTCTTACTCATCAAGTATCTCAGAGCTGCATGATCAGTGTGAACAATAACCTTCGAACCAACTAGATAGGATCGAAACTTTTCCATAGAATACACCACTGCTAGCAATTCTTTCTCCGTTGTTGCATAATTAATCTGAGCTCCATCCAAGGTCTTGCTTGTATAGTAGATAGCATGAAGCTTTCCATCTTTCCTCTGGCCTAAGACTGCACCAATAGCTTGATCACTAGCATCACACATGATCTCAAATGGTAGACTCCAATCCGATGGTTGCATGATTGGAGCAGAGACAAGAGCTTTCTTCAATGTTTCAAAAGCCTCAACACAAGCATAATTAAACACAAAAGGTACATCCTTACCCAAGAGCTCAGTAAGAGGTCGAGCAATCTTCGAAAAATCTTTTATGAAACGGCGATAGAATCCAGCATGACCAAGAAAACTTCTTATCCCCTTGACTGAAGTTGGGTGTGGTAAGCGCTCAACAACCTCGACCTTGGCTTTATCAACTTCAATGCCTCTCTTCGAAACAACATGACCCAGAACAACTCCCTCTTGTACCATAAAGTGACATTTTTCCCAATTGAGAATGAGATTAACTTCTTGACATCTATGAAGCACCTTCTCCAAGTTATGTAAGCATACATCAAAAGAAGTTCCACCAACTGAGAAATCATCCATAAAAACCTCCATAATGTCTTCAATGAAATCTGAGAAAATTGCCATCATACATCTCTGAAAAGTGGGAGGAGCACAACATAGACCAAACGGCATTCTGTGGTATGCAAATG
Organism: Kitagawia praeruptora; assembly: GCA_037693485.1. Taxonomy (NCBI): domain Eukaryota; kingdom Viridiplantae; phylum Streptophyta; class Magnoliopsida; order Apiales; family Apiaceae; genus Kitagawia; species Kitagawia praeruptora. Next base: position 21,644,333 of record CM075350.1, on the reverse strand, counting down.
TACCATAAGGACATGTAAAAGTCGTCTTTTCTTGATCATTCGGATGGATAGGAATCTGGAAGAAGCCTGAATATCCATCTAAGAAGCAGAAGTAAGAATGTTTCGCCAACCTTTCAGGCATTTGATCAATAAAAGGGAGAGGAAAATGATCTTTCCTTGTGGCCTTATTCAATTTCCGATAATCAATGCACATTCGCCACCCTGTCACAGTTCTAGTAGAGATCAACTCACCCTTATCATTCTTCACAACGGTCATTCCTCCTTTCTTTGGCACTACATGTACCGGACTAACCCACTTGCTGTCAGAGATAGGATAGATTATACCTGCATCAAGAAGTTTTAAAACCTCCTTTTTGACCACCTCCATCATATTAGGATTGAGTCTCCGTTGAGGCTCAATAGAAGAAGCTTGCTCATCTTCCAGAATAATCTTATGCATGCAGAATGATGGATTAATGCCCTTGATATCATCAATGGAATACCCAATAACATTTTTATATTTTCTCAAGACCGTGAGCAACTGCTCAATTTGAATGTCATCAAGATCAGAATTAACAATAATAGGATATGATTCATTAGGGCCCATAAACACATATTTCAAAGATACAGGTAGTGGTTTCAGTTCTACCCTAGGAGGCGTGGAACTCTCCTTAACTCCCTCATGCTGTAGCACATTAGAATGTTCATGCTCATATGTAGGTGCTGCATCCAAAAGCTTCTCGTAACCCTGACACTCTCCATTTTCTTCATCAACATTACCCTCAAGAACAACTTGAAGTGGATCCTCAGATAAAAGAATTTTGGCTTTTATGTCGATCACTTCCTCTAGTGCATCCACCCTATTTACAGACTCATCCGTAGAAGGATGTCCCATTGTACTTTGCAGCTTGAATTCCATCTTCTCCTCGCCTACCTCAAAAGAAATTCTTCCATTTTTCATGTCAATGATAGCTCCAGCTGTTGCTAAGAAAGGCCTCCCAAGAATGATAGGAATATTTGCATCTTCTTCCATTTCCATGACAACAAAATCACATGGAATATAAAACTTTCCTACCTTAAGGGGCACATCTTCAAGAATTCCAAGTGGAAATTTCACACTTCTGTCTGCCAGTTTTAGAGAGATACGTGTGGGTTTTAGTTCACCCATCTGAAGCTGTTCACAAATCGATAAAGGCATCAAACTGATACTTGCTCCAAGATCACACAAAGCTCTTTTTATTTCGACATCCCCAAGCTGAACAGGAATAGAGTAGCTACCTGGGTCCGCTAACTTCTTCGGAAGATCATTTTGCAAGATGGCACTGCACTCTGCCGTTAATGAGATGGTAGAGCTTTCTTCAATTTTTCTCTTCCTTGACAAAATATCTTTAAGGAATTTTGCATAAGATGGCATCTCAGTAATAGCATCCATGAATGGGATATTGATATGTAGCTTCTGCAAAATTTCAAGGAACTTACCATACTTCTTCTCTAGCTTCGCTTGTGCCAACCTTTGTGGAAAAGGAACAGGCGGCACATTTGGTTTGAGAGGAACAACTTCTGATTCTTTCTTTCCTTTTTCCACGACCTCTGGTTCTACCGGTTTCTCAGTTGCAATCTCCTCTTCACCTTCCTTAGCATTCACAACATTTTTGCTCACGTTCAATTCCGGCTCCTTCAATTCTTTACCACTTCTCAAAGTTACAGCATTGATATGGCCCCTTGACGGTTGCTCAGTTTGGCCAGGAAGTTGGCCTGAAGATTTATTAAGTTGGCTCAACTGTTGAGAAATTTGAGTGATCGTGTTCTCCATCATTTTGTTGTGAGCCTTTATCTCATTGATGCTTGAATCAAAGTGCTCGTTCTTCTTCGATTGAGTAGAGATAAATCCTTCCATAAGACTTTCCAAGTTGGATTTCTGCGGCTGAGCTTGCTGAAAACCAGGAGGCTGAGTAAAATTATTTTGTGAAGATTGTCCTTGACCCTGATTGTTCCTGTAGGAGAAATTTGGATGATCTCTCCAACCTGGATTGTACGTGTTGGAGTAAGGATTATACTGCGGCCTCTGATTCTGATTGTAAAGAGCATTAGCCTGTTCAACTGCCATTCCAGAAGGATTGTATTGACAAGCAAGTTTGGTGTGTCCAACAACACCACATATCTCACATGAAGCAACAGTAGATGAAGAACTTCTGGAATCCAATTGCTCAATCTTTTTGACCATAGCCTGCATAGTAGTATTCAACATGGTTAGAGCATCAACATCATACTTACCACCTTTCTTAGGATGATTTCACTCATTGTATGGATAATTATCATTAGACGCTATCTCGTCTAACAAAGCTTTTGCATCCTCAGTACTCTTCTTCATAATAGAACCACCAGAAGAAGCATCAACAAAGTTTCGGAACTCTTGTGTCAACCCATTATAGAATGTTTGGATCAACAGCCAGTCAGGAATTCCATGGTGAGGGCATTGTCTCTGAAGTCGCTTAAATTTTCTCCAAGCATCATGAAGTGACTCGTCATCATCTTGACGAAAATTAGATATTTCATTCCTGAGCTTTGAAGTCTTTTTCTGACTGAAGAATTTAAGTAGAAAAGCCTTCGCAAGACTATCCCAAGTAGTGAATGTGTTTGGTCCTTCATCTTTCAACCAATCTTTTGCTGTATCACGAAGAGAGAATGGAAATAAACGCAGCTTTATAGCATCATCACTAACATTGGTCAGCTTTATTGTATCACACTTTTCAAGAAAACTCTCAAGATGGTCAACAGGATTTTCAGTGGACAATCCTGCGAAAGAATCATTGGAGATGAATTGGATGAACTGAGGCTTGAGCTCAAAGTGTGTAGCTGTGACTGTTGGTCTGACAATACTGGAAAGTACGCCTGTAGCATCTGGCATACCATGCTCCCTGAGAGCTTTAGCTGTTGTATCAGTCATAATTTCCTTATCCTTGTTTTTCCTTCGCTTGCCTGCTTGCCTTCTTGCTGTAGCTTCAATTTCAGGATCAATTTCAATTAAGTTTTCAGTACCTGAACTTCGAGTATGCATGCAACAAGAGAACTAGAAACGATGATCAATTAACAAGGGAATAATAGCCGAAGCAACACAACTAAAATACTTAGCTAAATCAATTCAAAAATTAACTAATCTAACACTGCTTTGTCCCCGGCAGCGGCGCCAAAAATTTGACAAGGCTGTCGCGTGCCTATCAAATAATAATATCTAACAAATCCTTCTAACTATGTAGTAGGGTAAGTTAGAGTCGATCCCACAGAGACAAACGTATCAATCACTAGTTGTTTCTGATTTAATTCGGCTAAGCAAGTAATACAATAAATATTGAGAGATTATTAAACTAATTTTATACTAAAGAAAATTGTGTTTGTATTAATCAAATATTAAAAACATCCAGAATTAAGTGTCCCCACTAGCATGAATTGATGTAATTGTGAATTCCCGCCCCAATTAATCGTACGCTGCTCAACAGGAAAGATGCGCCCTATAAATACCAATAACCTCTCTCGAGTATTAATGGCTTCTCTTAAAATACAATCAAGCCTATTCTCATGGTATCATGTAATTTAGAGACATTAATTACAGCACCCTAAATTCCTAACAATCCATTCTACCTATTCTCATGGAGAATTTCATGTTCTTACTGGATAAATCACAACCCTCTAATCCAACTCTCGTTGATAATTAGATATTGGTTCAAACAATACACATAATCACGTCTGATTTGTAATTGCTAATTAAAACAACTCAATAAGCAAGAGCAATTAAACAATCAAATTGGGGGAATTGGGAAAATCACACATCAATCATAACTAGGGTTCTACTTAACCCTAGATTAGTAGTCTACTCACTCATAATTGAATTAACAAAACAAGAATTATAAATTGAACACATAATTGTAAGAAAAGAGAAAAACCTTTAATCTTCAAAGAAAATCAATGTTCTCCCTTGCAGATCTAAGCTATGATAAAAAGTGATCCTCAATTACAATGCTTAGATGTGTTTTTATAGGCTCTAGCTTTCTTGCCCAGCAAGTATTTATCTTCTATTACAATTAGAATTTAATTAAGGTGCTAAAAACTGCCCGGAATATAATTAGAACTTGAAAAGGGCAAAACAGTAATTTCCCAGCCATGCTCCTCAATGAATACGTGCGCGAATTAATTAGGCTCATTACTTGCACGTGCTTCCTATCCCAGGTTGTATAAAATCTCTCAAGCTTCGCGTGGGCAGTAAGATCGCTGAAAACGGACTTACAGAACTCCAGATATGGCCAAAACAGTGTAAGCTGCGCAGCCTTCCCAGAAAATCCGAATTTTAATCAATTAATTCCCAAAAAATTATAGAAGCATCCACCTTAATCAAAATTCTCGTAAACCTGCACAACTAAGCAAAACACATCAAAACTACAAGAAACTTGAGTACAAGACAATCAATTTAAGCCGATTTAGAATGCTCCAAGTAGATATAAAATCCACTTATCACTTCGCGAGATGTTTTCAGCACATCGTCGGCACGTTGTTTCTCTTCGCCCTTCAAGACGGTTCGTACTTGGCCTACTGGAAGATAGTTAAAGGATGTTTTTACTCTGGGCACCTCGTGGATATAGAGGTAAGGTCCCTTCCACGGGCCCGCATTGCTTGGTGCACTATGATACAGGTCTTTCTTGTTAAACTCCGGCCACACGGAGAAATAGACGTAACCAAAGTCTGAAGCCCCACATCGCTTCAGTTGCAAAAAGTAACCCATGGTCCTCGCATCAAGTTTAGGGTATCCAAGTTTTTGGTAAAGAATATACAAAGAAATCATGGCCCTATAGCCATTAGGATTGATCTGGATGGGGGCTAGGTGATACGTCTCGCAAACATCCCTGATGAAAGGGTGAAGAGGCGAGGAGACGCCTATTTTCATCATAGCAGAGGTCAGAACCATTCGAGGCACCCTGCCGCCATTTTCCTCGTGATTGAAATGATAGCATCGCATTGCCTATTTGGGGAGAATGATTTTACCCTCCGATCTGAATGTATCAACAACCTTGGTCAAGGACTCCAGATTCAGGGTCGTTGATAGGTCTTTGCAAGCTAAAATGCGAGGCAATCCTGGTTTTATTTTGGAGCCTGGTGGGATGTCCTTAGGGCGAGGTCCCCCAACATAAATGGTACCCTCTAGCTCAGGTTGAGGGGTTGGCTTGTAAGGTTCTGGAGAGGCTTCAGGAACGTAGTTATAATCTTCGAAATTAACAACCTTGGCCACTTCGTCTAGGCCGCCATCATCAGAGCTAGGTTCTTCGTAATCAGAGTCGTCAGAGTTTGCCTCGTTGTCAGCTCCACTTTCAGCCTCGTAGTATGCATGGCCTAGTGAATTTGTCGACGAGCTACTGGTTAGTACTATGGGGCTTATGTTGAGAAGATTCTGGTTAAGAGGAGAAAGAAGTCTGGGGACAGCAACAAAGAATTCTTGCCCTTTCTTCAACAGTTTGTCGACCTCGCCTTGAACTGAAGAGGGGGGAACAATTGTGGATGCCGGATTTACCGAGCTCGAAGGGAAATCAATAGAATGGCTCTGCGAGGTGGAAGGTCGCCGTGTTCTCCATGTTGTTAGAGGGGTCTCTCGGGTGAATTCCACCTGCGACCATTGAGGATCCATGAATAACTTGAAGGAGTTGTCGCTTGTGTTTGCTGCCTTGGCAATGTTCGCGGCGGCTTGCTCGCTGATGGAGATGTGTGGAAGGGGTGAAGGAGTCCTTGAGCTATCGTGGGACATCTGAAAAGATTGTGAAGTATTAGTGTGTGCACTTACAGAATATCAAAAGAGAAAAAAGAAGAAAAGATTCAAGAGAAGGCTCTAAGTGTTCTTACTTCGTACACGAAGAATAGGGGGTCGCGCAACTACTCTAATTTAAGATTGTATGCCTACTTACTAAAGGAGTCGTGTTCTCAAGTCTAGTGAGGCAAGGCTCGCAGTGTGAAATTAAGTGTGTGGGGTCGCATTTCCTAAGGCTCGCATCGCATGCAATTATCAATGTATATTTATGAGATTATAAACCACACATGCGTTCAAATGAAGAACAAGAGAGAGAAACTTACTTTTAATGAAGAAAAGCTGAAGATCTTGAGAAAAATTGGCCTCATTCTTGATTAAAAGCGAGCTGGGTCTCTGTTTGATCCGGGAGCAAATTGGCAGCACTTCGGTATGTTGTTAATAAGGAAAGTGACAAATGATTTGAAATTTGAGGTTTATATAGTAGTGAGGAGAGAGACGGATGTGCTACACGTGTCATCATCTCAGCAACTGTAACCAGATCTCGAGACGCGCCAGCTGTTAGCAGCTATTCGAATCCATTGGGCCTGCGATGAGAGCCCATAAAGGAGTAATCAATAATGGGCCTTGGCCTCGCATTACAATTTTCGGAAAGATGTTCTTTGAGTCCACCTCGCATTTCCAGTGGCAATATGGACTCGGGGGTAGTTGTTATGCCCGAATTTGGCATAAGTCCTAAACAGGCCTAATGGGCTAGAATATCAGTACATCACACATAATGGGCCTAGGGATGAAGAATGGGTCATTAAAGTTCGCCATCATAGGAAGATTCATTACACTATTTTTGTGCAGTGGGATCGCCAGCGAGCCCTAGTGGCGGGGTCACAGTTCATGAGGTCTAGCGAGGCCTAGAGCATGTTTACTTCGAAGGCTTATGGTCAGGCCCAGCGAGGTCGCATAAGTAGGTTATCTCCATGCAGTGAGGATCGCCTCGCATGGTCAGACCCAGTGAGGTCGCATGCGAGGCCATTTAGTCAGTTTCGCCAATAAAGATAATTATAGCATTATGCTAGCCGTGGGTTCCCTTTCATGGGTCATGAACAGAATAAATGGGTAGAAAAACAACCCAAGAAGATGACTAGTGGATTTGGGCCAAGCCGAGCCCATAGAAACCCTAACCCGTCTAGATAACTTCTTCTCTAAGAGAACTACGTATGGCTTGATCCCTATAAATAGGGTACGTACGGATCTTGTAAAGGATGAGAAACAGTTCACCACTAAATTTCATTAGACAAGATCAGCCACATCTAAACACAAAAACCCTAATCCCAATTCCTCTACTTATAGCAAAATATCCGTATTTTGCTCCGTAAATCCAGCAACCTCCATAAATATTGTTATACAATATTCTCCCTATAACAGTTATTTTACAGAAAGTAAATCATGACCCATATGATTATTGTTCACCATATTACAAAAAAGAAACAATATATGGTTACGGCTTTTGAACAGATAGTGTATCTAGTTGGCCACAAAGACACTTGGGAAATATCTGAAAGTATTAACTCAATGACATTGCATCCTCCAGAAGGAAGAATAAGTACAGGCAGACCAAGAAAAGAAGGTGTAAAGCTTCTTGGAGAATAATGTAAAAAAGATTTAACAAATCAAATGTGGAAATTGCGACCAGTTTTTGACACAACAGAAAAACTTGTCGAAATCCTCCAAAAAGAAACATTTGAATTGTTCATTTATGCTTTTATATAATCTGTTTATATGCATTGGTTTGTATTTGATTTTTAGGGATATATCACGTGAACAAAAATGGCAGAGAGCTTATAAAATAAAAAATAAAAAAAATAAAAATACACTTGCATAGCGTTTTACAAAGTGCTATAGAAGAACATGCCCTTAGTAAACATTTACTTCAATAGCACTTCTGAAAATGCTATCTAAGAACATCACTTAGAGAGCGGCAAAAAAATGCTATCCAAGTGATTTGAACTTTCATAGCGGTGGCTTATACAGCGTTCAAAAGCGCTATGCAAGCCTTAAAAAAAGCACTATGCAAGTTCAATTTTGTAGTAGTGGCAGCTACGTCAGAAAATGGAAATGGCAATGATCATCACAATTACCATTCTTATCACCACCATCAGCATCCCGTGCACTTTCACCACAATCATCATATCCACCATCTTCATAAATAAGCATAATTGGCTACTGTAGGCACCTCTTTTCGAATTTTTGTTGTTTTTTTTTTCAATTTTATAAAATTAAGAACAAGTTAATAATGTATGAACTTTTGCTCATATTTGCATGAATAAAATGAGGGTGCCTGTCCTCTCCATGGATTACAATTGTTCTAAATACAAGGGGAAGAGGATCATTGAGTTCATGTCAACACTATGATACACTTTCGAGATGAAATTTGTCCCCTAATCCTCATCTTAATCTTAACGCATTACAACATTTCATCTCTAATTTTGGACACAAACAATCATTTTATGGATGAAACATTGCAAAATTCCTAATACAGTTTGTAAAGACAATATCTAGTTCAAATATTATGAAATTATGCATGAAGTAAAAAGTACAGGGGGATATATAATAGGTTTGTGTCCCTTTATGTACTCTTTATGTGCAAGGCTGTAAGATGAATGAAAATAAAGTTGATTTTATAAAAATCTCCAAAGTATGACAATTGACCGGCATTGCATTACCCAAATTACCCAAAAACATGATCAAAGTAATAATATTTATGTTAAAATTTAAGTATGAAGGCTAGTAATGTAGCCATAGAATATACAAGCAAACAAGCACTCCCATTCTTCTTGCCACTGTTTTGATCCATACCAGGCTGATCAGGAGCAGTATTGTTAATATTATCATTTACACAAATACCGAATCTCATACCACCAGAACAATGGCCCGGTACATCACATATAAACCAATATATCTTGGCCTCAGTCAGTACAATTTGATCACTTCCTTCCACTCTCGTATCTGGCCAACACTCCGTTGCTTGAATTGCAAGACTGATATGTAGCTTGTGTTACCACACAAGTATTATGTTGCGTCAATACATAATTAAAAACTGCATCACATTTCACCAAAACACAAATCAGATCATACCAAACCAAACAGTATTTGACACAAACAATCTTATTGCATGAACACATAACAACATCCAGAGAAGGAACCTAGATAATTTACTCTGTTCTGCAGGAGAGTGTCGCCGACGCTAAAATTGCATTTCTGCAACCAACTTAGATACTTTACTCCTGTGTTCCAGTTTTCGGAATCACCAACGTTATAAACCAGGCACTCAACTGTACTGTTGCTTAGAAATAAAGGATAGATGAGGAAATATATCATCATAAAGCAAATTAAAGGTTTATCTCCTTTCATTGCTTCTAGCTACCTGTACTAAGGATGAAGCCGGTAACAGATTTAAGAAATTGATGAAGCATATACGGACTTCTCAATGTTACACATCGGTGTCATTAATTATTTCGGATAATACGAGGCAAACTCCATGTCTTTAGCTCAAAATATAGTAATTTAATTAGGATTAAATAAATACTAGCTTAAACCCGTGCATCATGCATGGTACCGGTTAGTACATACAAAATCTGGGCAACCATTGCAACACAACCAGGAGATGCACTATATTGGTCGGGAGGATTGACTTAATAGGAGATGGATCGTGGATATGGCACTCAACCGAAGGCGGAGAAAGTATATATGTTCAGTTCAAGGAAGCATATATGTTCAGTTCAAGGAAGCAGAAACAGATATGGTAATGGCAGTGGTGGTTCATAACAGTACTCATATTTAGAACCTGGCAATCCAGAAAATCAGCGCACTCCCGTAATCTTGTTATGATGGTGACAAAAGAATGATCAGTAGCAGGCCAAAGGGGGAAAAAAAAAATCGAACTATGAATACGTGATGATAAGACCTTAAGGGCCTGTTTGGATCGGGGGTTGGGGAGGGATGGGTTGGGTTGGGAGGGGTTCAAATTTGACAACCCTTGTTTGGATAGAAATTTAAAATGGAGGGTTGGGTTTATAGTGGTTGGTGAGGGGTTAGGAGAGGGTTCTAATATAATGTAAATGAGGGAGCATTTCAACACCCCGATTTGGGGTGTTGGACATGGTTGAAAAAATATTTCAATAATAAAAAAAATTATTTCCTAATAAATAACAACAATAAAAAAATATTTTTGGATCAGTATTTCTGAAAAAAATATTTCCGAACCAATATTTCGGGAAAAAAATATTTTCGAACCAATATTTCGGGAAAAAATATTTCCGAACCAATATTTCGGAAAAAAATATTTCCGAACCAATATTTCGGGAAAAAATAATTTCGAACCAATATTTAGGGAAAAAATATTTCTGAACCAATATTTCCGAAAAAAATATTTCCGAACCAAAATTTTGGGAAAAAATATTTCTGGATCAGTATTTCAGGAAAAAATATTTCCGAACCAATATTTCGGAAATATTTTTTTCGGAACCAATATTTCCGAAATATTTTTTCCCGAACCAATATTTCGGAAATATTTTTTTCCGAACCAATATTTCGGAAATATTTTTTTCCGAACCAATATTTCCGAAATATTTTTTTCCGAACCAATATTTCGAAAATATTTTTTTCCGAACCAATATTTCGGAAATATTTTTTTCTGAACCAATATTTCCGAAATATTTTTTTCAGAACCAATATTTCGGAAATATTTTTTTCCGAACCAATATTTCGGAAATATTTTTTTCCGAACCAATATTTCCGAAATATTTTTTTCGGAACCAATATTTCCGAAATATTTTTTTCCGAACCAATATTTCGGAAATATTTTTTTCCGAACCAATATTTCGGAAATATTTTGTTCGGAACCAATATTTACGAAATATTTTTTTCTGAACCAATATTTCGGAAATATTTTTTTCCGAACCAATATTTCTGAAATATTTTTTTCCGAACCAATATTTCCGAAATATTTTTTTCCGAACCAATATTTCGGAAAAAAATATTTCCGAACCAATATTTCTGAAATATTTTTTTCCGAACCAATATTTCCGAAATATTTTTTTCCGAACCAATATTTCGGAAATATTTTTTTCGGAAATATTTTTTCCAAAATATTCGTTCAGAAATATTTTTTCAGAAATATTGGTTCGGTAATATTTTTTCCTAAAATACTGATCCAGAAATATTTTTTTCCGAAATATTGGTTCGGAAATATTTTTTCCCGAAATATTGGTTCTGAAGTATTTTTTTCCGAAATATTGATTGAGAAATTTTTTTTCCCAAAATATTGGTTCGAAAATTTTTTTCCCCGAAATATTGATTCCGAAATATTTTTTTCAAAAATATTGATTTGAAAATATTTTTTCCCAAAAAAATAATAATTAATTATATTATAATCCTTCCCAACTTAATCCTCCATCCAAATAAGGTAAGGGTTGAACCCTTCATTACTCAACCCTTACATCCAAACATGGTAAGGGTTCAACCCAACCCATCCCTTCCCAACCTAACCCATCCCATTCTAACCCAACCCAACCCATCCCTCCCCAACCCTCAATCCAAACAGGCCCTAAGGGCTTGGATTGAGGGTTGGGGAGGGATGGGTTGGGTTGGGTTATAATGGGATGGGTTAGGTTGGGATGGGTTGGGTTGAACCCTTACCTTGTTTGGATGTAAGGGTTGAGTAATGAAGGGTTCAACCCTTACCTTATTTGGATGGATGATTAGGTTGAGAAGGGTTATAATATAATTAATTATTAATTTTTTGGGAAAAAATATTTTCAAATCAATATTTTTGAAAAAAATATTTCGGAATCAATATTTCGGGGAAAAAAATTTTCGAACCAATATTTTGGGAAAAAAAATTTCTCAATCAATATTTCGGAAAAAAATACTTCAGAACCAATATTTCGGGAAAAAATATTTCCGAACCAATATTTCGGAAAAAAATATTTCTGGATCAGTATTTCAGGAAAAAATATTACCGGACCAATATTTCTGAAAAAAATATTTCGGAAATATTGGTTCCGAAAAAAATATTTCCGAAATATTGGTTCGGAAAAAAATATTTCCGAAATATTGGTTCTGAAAAAAATATTTCGGAAATATTTGTTCCGAAATATTGGTTCGGAAAAAAATATTTCCGAAATATTGGTTCTGAAAAAAATATTTCGGAAATATTTTTTTTAGAAATACTGATCCAGAAATATTTTTTTATTGTTGTTATTTATTAGGAAGTATTTTTTTTATTATTGAAATATTTTTTCAACCATGTTCAACACCCCAAATCGGAGTGTTGAAATGCTCCCTCATTTACATTATATTAGAACCCTCTCCTAACCCCTCACCAACCACTATAAACCCAACCCTCCATTTTAAATTTCTATCCAAACAAGGGTTGTCAAATTTGAACCCCTCCCAACCCAACCCATCCCTCCCCACCCCCAATCCAAACAGGCCCTAAGAGTCCGTTTGGTTAGGTTCAGGTGGTTATATAGTGAATACGTACTGTGTCTTGCATGCATGAAGTATCGTGAAGAGTATTTGGTTAATATTTTTTTCAATAATAAAATTTGAGAAAAAAGTTTCTAAAGTTAACTTTAGGAGAATTTTCTAAAATTAATCTTAAAAATTATGTAAATTTAATTTTTATTACCTTTTATTTATAAGAACCCGTAGATACATTAATGATAATGAGGATGTGTCTTAATTACTTGAATAACTTTAAAAAAATTCCTAAAATTAACTTTAGGCTCTCTTACAATCTCAAATATGAATATTTTAGAATTACTATATTAATGAGCCATGGGGTCGACCTGTGAACAAGCATGTTATGCTTTACAAATATTGAACGCGTATTTGCACATTTGGTATTTGGATGCTGCCTCCTTAGCGTAAGCGTAAGGTAGGACATGGTCTGCGTACATCTCACCCTCCCCATGTTATGTGCGGGATATATTGGGTATGTTTGATTTGGTTAGATAAAGTTTTTGAATTTATGTAGTTGTGTGTCATGATGAATAATAGTTTATGTCTGTTATGCATGTTTAAAATGAATAAAAATAAATAATGGATTCATATGAATTTTTAAATTATTAAAAAATATTCTATTTTTTGAAAAGATTTGAATAATAAAAATTGAATGGACATCCCAAAATATAAATGGGACAGAGAGAGCAAAATTAAAAAAATTAATTTTATATATAAAATATTATTTTTTCTTTACTATTAAGTTTAATTTTTGACCCCACTGGAAAAATATATTTACAGTACTATAATTTGATTTTTGATCCCAATACTTTTGTAACTTTCAAATTTTCATGGCAATTTTTGTTTTTTGATCCTAGTGACTTGAATTCTTGGTTACGTCCCTAAGTTTCTTAACGGAATTTAAGGAAAATGAAAAATGGGGAAAAAAAAGTTGAGTGGGTGTAAGTTAATGGACCCTACTAATATTAGCAAGGAAAAATGTACTAAAGAAATGAATAGGTCATTCAAATTAAATAGAAAATGTTAAGAATCTTTTGCCACAGGGAGTATATGTTCTCTCTGCAGGGCTTTAACTCATTGTCAACATATGTCTGCCATTTTGTTTTGATTGTTAAACTGCATGCAGATGGATTTTGATCTACCCAAGATTTTATTTGTATCTTAATTTGTTCAATGCTATATAGAGCATCATGTTAGTTATATCGATTTGGTTAATGTTTTCTAGTGCATTGTCTGTAGATTGTAGATACAGTTCTATTAATATTTGATAAAATTCTGCTAAATTTTATTCTCAGGAATGTGTCATACTCATGGATGTGTAATCCAAATGGTTTTGGTGGTACTGTATATAGAGAGGACTGTTCGGTAAGAATGTGGCTTCTTTTCTATAATTGGCTTGCTCAAGTTGCATAATCTTAAGCATCACCAGATTATACAAGCATCATTATCTAGGTAAATCACGGGATTATGACAATATTTTACCGTTGGTATGAATGATTAGAACAATTGTTAATTTTGAGTAAGAATTTAATAATACCAAGTCACCGAACATACCCAGTATGCTAAACTGAATCCTGTGTATGTACTAAAATTTTGGGTAATTAACTAACGGATACCTACTTGCTCAATTGTTATATAAATCTGCTCAATTGTACATTGAAAAATAGTTAAACCTGCTCAATTGTACATTGTATCAGTTTACCACACTACAAGAATTTTTGAATCAGACGACACTCATCAGACGACACTTCGACGAAAAAGCGTTGGCTGAAAATTTCACACAACGGTTTTTTTTTTCAAGCTTTTCGTTGTATTGTCTGATCATGAACTTAACGACAGTTTTAGAAACTGTCGTCTAGAAGATCAAAATAGACATACGTTTTACAACGGTTTTTGAAACAGGTGTTGTCTAATAGTTTGTCTTACAATGGTTCTGAAAACCGTTGTAAAACTTAGACAACTGTTTTTAAACGATATTGCTTCAAAAGTAGTCACACAACTGTGACTAAATACTATTGTCTGATTTTAACAACGGTTTTTGAAAGCATTGTCTGAAGAAGCTTCAAACAATACTTTTAACAATGCTTTAAAAAACGTTGTTAAAATCAGACAAGTGTTTTGATAGCCGTTGTATAAAATATAATCAGATAATGGTGTATAATACTGTTGTCTGAATTGCATGCAACACACAATGGTTTTGTACTCTTAGTTCTTTAGCTATCACACAAGCGTTTGGTTGTAGAAAACCGTTGTTTGATTTACAGTAGGAAAAAAAAAAATTGAACCACATCTACACATTAACATCGTTAATAGTTGCAAAAAATCGTTAACATCGTTAAATAATTGTACCTGTTACAATTTTTAACATCGTTAAGAGTTTTTTTTTTCTTTCTCATTGTCTATAATCTTGTCCAACGTTATACTCCGTGATCCCTCCCGTTTGCTTGTTTCTTGGTCAAGATTGCGCAAACTACATCTACACATTTTTTTAATTTTAGTTTGAGCAAATTTTTTTCAGGAAATAGGTCATTGGTAATCTATGATTTTAAGCATATGACAAATGAATCAATGAAAAAAAAACTCTACAATGTTGCACAAAAAGATGACCATATTTTTTATTTTACCGCACACTCTAGTATCTCTTATCAAATTGGAAACCATAGGCATGGTAATTGGAAAAGAAGCAAGCTAGATGTCATTCCGGAGGACTAATGTCACAAAAGAGTAAAGAGGACAGCTATATATAAAATTGTGCCATCAGGGCCATCACCAACAATGAACTATCTCTGTTAGACAACAATGAAATATCTCTGTTAGACCACCTGCATTGTATAGGATTGTGACCGTCTGATGGTAAATCAGAAACTTCTGGTTTGCAGGGGCAACAAATTACATGGAAGTTATTAACTCAGTGGCTCTTCAACTGTGTCACAACATCGTCACAGGTATTTGCAGAGAATAAAATAAAAGTAGCACCTGTTAGTAAACCTATGCATGTTTCCTTTAATTTTATTAGTAAAATAAAAGTAGCAACTGTGTAAGTTTATGTTATTGTACTAAAGCGTATAAGCAGAGGAGCATAAGTTGTAAACTGTTGGGGTTCTCTGCATTCTAATTCATTTATGGTCTTATGTATTTATCTCATTGGTACTGATTTTGGTGTTTAATATGAGCATAATCTAATTAATTGTATATCATTCATTTGTTCAGAACTACTAGCCATAATTTAAACATTAAACTCTATGTTACATATATGTCCTGAATCTGATGACCAACTTCTTCAGGTTATCAACTTACTTGCAAGAATTGATCCAGTTCAAACATCAGCAGCTGTTACCCTGAGTGGACAACTCTTTGTTCGTATACCATTTGAATCATCCATGTAAAGCAGAAGCTTCAGTACTCTGGTTTTAGGAACTTGACAGCCTTAACAATTTTATGGACTAATTCTAGTTCTAGTCATAGAACAAAGGAGGTATTTTTTGTTTGACCACTTGCCACCCCTGTAGATTGATGGTTTTAAATGTGACTCCATGCTCTTGAACCTTAACTCCTGTTTTAAGATGCTGTAGTGAATTGCCTGTATGCTTGTACTTATGCTTCTGGTTCTTCAACTAATTAAACTAAACTATAGTTATGATTAACACTTGTTATTCATCGAAGGCTTATGAGTCAGGACTTTAAGTAATGTACTAATTATTCGACTAGCAGGTAATACTTTTTTTGTTACTTTTAGGTAAACTTGTTTTTACTAATGTCAAGGTATTGTTTACACATTTACCACAGGAACAAATATCCAATATCTGCTACAATGTTATCAACAGGGAAATGCACTCTCATGAGTGACCGATCTGCTCTTGTTTACATTACCATTGGAGATGGAGGAAATTAAGAAGTATTAGTGACAGAGTACGTCTTTCATATATGAAACTTGTTGTTCTTTAAAACAAATCAAACCTTTTTACTCCTGATCTATCAAATATTAATTTCATATTCACAAAATGTGCTTGGGTGCAGAATGACAGAACCACAGCCAAGTTATTCATCTTATCGTGAAGCAATTTTTGGTCATGGAACTTTTGAGATAAAGAATAAAACACATGCTTATTTTAGTTGGCATCGCAACCAAGAAGATTATGCCGTTGAAGCAGACTCTTTATGGTTTCATAACAGAACTGGAAATCATCAGAACAGTTAGTCGTTGCTTCATATCATTAAGGATTTCATCTCCTTTTCATGTTTTAAGATGCAAAAGGGGTAGTTGTGAAGAACAATCACAACTTATGTCCTTTTGAAGAACAGTCGCAAACTGGATATCATTAAGGCTTGCATTCTCTTCCAAAGTTCTAGTGTGATATAGGGATTTGATTTTATCATTTTATTTTAATTTTGTGGACAAGTTGTGTATTTGTAATTTTTAGTAATATTTGGATTTTTCTAGTATATAGCCAATTAGAGCATTGTGTGGAATACTTGTTATTCTATTGTTATTCTATGTAACAAACAATGCTTTTTAATACCCAAGATTTATAAAAAAAAATCATCATGTGCTTTATAACCAGACCATGCTTTTAATAACTAGACCGTAGTGTCTTCCATATTCAGACATCATGTAGTAAGCACAAAAGTGTGGTGTACTTAACCACATACAACATAATAACGAAATGAAAACGTTGTCGGTTAAACATTTACACAACGCTTTTGCAAAACTAAAAACGTAGTGTCTTATACATTTAGACAACATGTAGTAAGGCACAACAAGTGTGGTGTACATAAAAGACATACAACATAATAACCAAATGAAAACGTTGTAGATTACATATTTACACAATGCTTTTTAAACAATCAAACGTAGTGTCTTAAACATTCAGACAACATGTAGTAAACAAAGAAAGTGTGGTGTACTTATAACACATACAACATACTAATAAAACTAAACCGCTGTCTAACTACATTTCACACAACGCTTCTGTTACAAAAAACCAATGTCTAATCCATAAAGATACAACAGAAGGAACCTTTGTAAACCGTGGACGTAGGTGAAATTAAACAACAGATTGAAGAAAATAAACACTTGAGCTACGTGAAATGAGACAACCGTTTATTGTTAAACTATTGTCTATACCAGCTTTCAGACAACAGTTTTGAAATCACGTATGTTATCTGTCTGCAACACAGACAACGGTTAAGCTGCTGTTGTCTGATACGCATAACAGACGGCATCTCAATAGACCACGGAAAATCAGGGCTTCACACGACGGTGTAAAAGTGTTGTCTGAATCAAAAATTCTTGTAGTGCCAACCAAATATTCCGTTGGTAAATTCTGGCGCCTAAACGTCCCGCCCAACCTCCACGACGAAATTGCCTATGGATTACCAACATGGTACTTGCCAACGGAATTGCGACAACTACACAAATAGAATTTCGTTGTTAAATCCGTTGGTAAAATTCCGTTGGTACTTCTCTCGCAAATCCGTCACAGGGTTGTTGGAAATGGGTATTTACGTTGTATTTATTTTCTGTTAGTATTCCGTAGGTAAATCCGTCACAGGGTTGTTGATTATTTTCCGTAGGTAAATCTGTCACAGGGTTGTTGAAGTACATTTATTTTCCGTAGGTAAATCCGTCACAGGGTTGTTGAAGTGCATTTATTTTCCGTAGGTAAATCTGTCACAGAGCTGTTGAAGTGCTATTTTCCGTAGGTAAATCTGTCACAGAGCTGTTGAAGTGCTATTTTCCGTAGGTAAAAACACAGACTAGTTACATACTACCTGGCACTGCAATATCCTTTATGCACAAGACTGAAAACTGATAAAGGATATTGTATCTTTCAGAAGAATATTCTTTGTGCTCCTGATATGGGCGCTTCTCTGTACCATTTGACTCCTTAAAATGATTTAAAAAACATGAATTTTCCCTACATTTGAGAGTTTTTAAAGCTTGATAACTTCATTCTCTCCTTGTCAGACTCTGTTATCCTATCTAGAAATAATTATCAGGCCCTTAAATGCCCAGATATTGAGCAGACTGAAATCTTGTTCTTTAATGCGTGGGTATCTCTTTTCTCTTGCCGCTTGTTAAATTAAATTATACATGTGCATGTTTAATTGCAGGCTGAGACTAATGATAAAGATCCAACTCCAACGGATGTCTATGAGCATACACATACTCTGAATAACGACAAAGTGACCTGGATTAACAAAAAAGCGGAACGTGTACATGTGAGTATTATTTTGGAACAAGGAGTCGGTAATTTTTTTTCTTAATCACATTTTTTCCTACTTAAGTTTATCTAATGTATTGTATGTGTTGCCATTAATTTATAGAAAAAAATTGAGGAACTCCGTAAGCTGCGTTCTCAGCCTCTTGAAGGTTCATCAGAACCTCAACCTGTTGATGAAGATCAATTATTTCTTGATGCTGTTGGGGGTCTAGACAATAGGAATAGGGTTTATGGCATGGGTTCCCTGCAAAGTATTATATATGGGCCACAAAGTCGTTGCAACACCGCAAGTTCTCGTTACAACTCCAACTTCAATGATGATTATCATCAGATGCAGGTTGAACTCCAGGAAATGAAGGACCGAGTAAAGGAATTGCAGCAGGCGAGAGATGATGAACTGCAAGAGATGAGAAACCAGATGAATGAGATGAAGAACCAGCTTGCTATGGTGTTAAATAATCAGAACTAGTAAGGAGCTATGCTTTGATTATGTACTAAGTCTGAATGACTTTATTATCAGTGGCTTTGGATTTGTTTTGTTTAATTAAGCTATGTCTGAACATGTTTCCGGTTGGTGTCTTGTTTTTTTAGTTTGGTTGTCGTATTTTCTATTTCAATGGTTGTAATGTCCTAAGGCCCGGCCTTCTATTCTCAATACAATCGTTCTGTTTATTTCTATTGTATTTCATTTATCTTATGTTTTTTAATTGTTTATTAAATATATAATATATAATGTAATAAATACTAATCTATAACCTTTATTAATAAGCGAAACACCTTTTTAACTGTACTACTTTTGGTTCCACCCTATTTTGGTTCCACCCCTATAATCCTATTTCTATGATATTTTTAAATAAAATAGAAATTCTATTATAATTATAATTCTTTTATTACAACTTTAAATTAAAAAAAATAGTTTCATCCCTAGAATCATATTCCCTTATAATTCTATGCTATTTTTAAAAAAAATAATAAAATTGAAATCCTATTATAATTATTTTTATCATAATTTGGAATAAAAAATTAATACGATCGATTCTTTAAAAGATTTTTCAAGGAACACTCCTTTAATGGTACCACTTTTGGTTCGCACCGTATTTTGGTTTTATCCCTATAATCCTATTTTTACTATAATTCTATGTTGTTTTTAATAAATAGAAATCCTATTGTAATTATAATTCTTTTATTACAACTTTAAATAAAAAAATAGTTTCATCACTAGAATCATATTCACTTACAATTCTATGTTATTTTTAAAGAAAATAATAAAATTGAAATTCTATTAAAATTATAATACAATTTTTTTATCATAAAAATTGAAATCTCATTATAATTATAATACAATTTTTTAATCATAATTTAGAATCAAAATAATACGATCGATTCTCCAAAAGATTTGTACCCTTTTAACGGTACCACTTTTGGTTCGCACCGTATTTTGGTTTCTCCCATATAATCCTATTTTTACTATGGTTTTATGTTGTTCTTTTTTTTTTTTTTTGAAATAAAAACACTTGCATATATTTAACTTTCTTCAAATGCAAGGTTACAAATAATATACACCGGAGCTGTATGAAACAACTGCAGACCTACCATAGAACATGCGGCCATTGCTAACAAGTGGGTTACAGGCAAACCTATGAACAATCACAAGTAACACTTCCTCGAAGTGTTTAACTAAGTCACTACATTCTTCAGCAATTGTATCAAAATAAGAAATTCTTTTATTATAACTTTAAATAAAAAAATAGTTTCATCCCTATAATCTTATTCCTTTACAATTCTATGTTATTTTTTAAAGAAAATAATAAAATTGAAATCCTATTATAATTATAATACAATTTTTTTTATCATAATTTAGAATAAAAAAATAATACGACCAATTCTCCAAAAGATTTTTCAAGGAGAATAATTAGAACATGTTTCTATACTCTACTCTATAACATTCTTCCCCTGCGATTATATGTTATTTTTTTTAAAAAAATATAATAAAATTGAAATCTTATTATTATAATTCTTACATTGTATTAGCAAATTTTTTTATTATAACTTATAATAAAAAAAAGATTATGAACAATTATCCTAAATATTTTTCAATTAAAACAACCGAAACGTATTTCCATGCACTTCTATTAAACAATCTAAGTTTTTATTTTGTTAATCACATAAATGTTTTACGCAAATAACATAAGTTCTTTTTATAATTTTTGTAATATAATTTTATAAATATTTAACTAAATAAAAATTATTAATTATTTAACATAAATCTCCGAGGCACGGGTTATCATCTAGTCTGTATAAGATATGAAAGTAAACCTAGCCAGAATCTTTTTAATAATATTACTAAAAATTTACCAACGGAATTAAATTCATAAAAAATTAAATTTAAAAAATTATGCATAATATTTCCAACGGGGTTATCAAATACAACATGTGGTAGGCATTTCGTTGGCACATTACCGACGGAAATCCGTTGGCAAAAAGGGTACAACATAATGTAGGTATTCTGTCGGGACATTACCAACGGAAAATCTGTTGGAAAATAGTGTTTTTGGAAAAAGTCAAATGGCTAAATCTCCGTTGGTGATTCCGTTGTAGAATTACCAAAAGACCGTCGGGAACTCATTACCAAATACCAACAACATTTTTTGTGACGGTTTTTGTCGTTGGTAATTCGGTCATGGTTTAGAATTAACAACGGTTTTTAGGATTTAGCAACAGAATTTTCCGTTGGCAAATCTGCCAATTCTTGTAGTGTTTCCTGTGCAGAGCCACTAGATTTTGACTAGAAGCCTTTTGCTAAACTGAATCCTGTATATAATATCTCTGTCATCCGAACTCTCCGATTTTGTCCTCAAACCCGTGTTCACTGGATATGGCCCGGGGGTGTGGGAATGTCGAGAGATGTGTATGACTAGTTTTGGAGACAAGATCGTAGTTTTTGGAAAATTAGTTGCATTATGTTTTTTTTTTCGCCAGGTACATTATGTTTTCTTCTTCTTTAATGTGGTTATGTGTGGAGGTAGAGAAAGGATAGCAAGAGGGAAAGCAGCATGTGGTGCTTAGCAGATCGAAGAAGTTCAGAATCTCAGCTAGGAAAGGCATAAGAATAACAAGAAGGCAAGACAAAGAAGAAGGTTTAGACTGGCAGTTGTCTATGCGGCTGCCAACGTATGTGATTCATCTCTATTATCAGTTAACCCATCTTGGAAAACCCCACAGAAGGTGCAGAATCACCGTACTTATATATGTAGAAACTCTTGACTGCAAAATCAGTACCAGAAACGATATTGTTTATTGTGCTCACATTAGAGAAATTGTATTTTAAATGGAGTAGTCTTCTAGGAAGATGTTCTACTTCACCTTAACCTTGAAACAAACAATGTGACGCCTAGGGTTATTGGGTTGGGTGAGAGGAAATAGCATAAGGAACAGGTTTCCTGAAAAGTGGATGGTACTTGAATTGCAAAAAGTATATCATTGTTCGATTGGTAACTGATTTAGTTGTCAAGATAATATATATCTATAGTTCTTTCCTATTTTCTTACTGTCTTTTCATTTATAGTAGTAATAAAAAATGATTCAGTGAAGCACTGCACATAAGCACACTAAAGCTTTTGTTTATAATGTAGTTGCTTAAAATTCATACACAAATCAGGCTTGTTGCATTGCTCGAAACTTGGAGATTAGCTTGTCCCTCGGAGGCATGCTTTCTTTAATTACTGGAACTTCTGAGAAGTCCTTTATCCATTTTAGTAGCAATGGACATTGTTCTTCTTTAATGATATCTTGACCGCTCGTTTCTTCCAAAATACTATTGAGATTGGCCATCCAACCGAATACAATATCTAGGAATCCAATTGACTCTCCTCCAAAGAACCTCTTTCCCCTGAGCTGTTCCTCAACATATTCTAAATTTTTCCTGGCATCTAACTTTGCTTCCTCTTGTTCTTTGCCTTTTCTTAGAACACTTTGAAATATTGATGTCAAAAGCTACATTTGACCAATTGAAAGATCATGTCAAACATTGATCAAAAACTGTTACGAGAAATGCCTGCTTTTCCTTTTCTTTATACCATTTTTGTCAAAAAAATTTGTGTTTCTGTGGTCCTTTTCATTGTTTTTAATATTTTCCATGGAATTTTCGTTCTGATATCTTTTAATAAATTATAAGGTAAAAAGTTCAGATTTTTACCTTTTCATCGCCAAATTTTGCCCAGAAACGAGCTGTGGCCCTCTCTGTTGGATCTTCAGGAAAAAGAGGAGTTTCTTTCCATGTTTCTTCTATATACTCGAGGATTACAATCGATTCTGATATTGGTTTTCCATTGTGAACAAATACAGGAACTTTCTTGTGAACTGGATTGTACTTTAAAAGCAAAGCACTCTTGTGTGGGAAATCTTCCATTATTGTATCTGTTAATACCCTTCCGAAGAAAACTCTTTTACCGAGGAGGTAACACCAGGGTACATCCTTCTAGACAAGAGGAGGTAGCACTAGGGTACATCCTTCAGACAAGAGGAGGTAACACCAGAGTACATCCTTCCGGACGAGAGGAGGTAACACTAAGGTACATTCTCCTAGACAACAGGAGGTAACACCAGGGTACATCCTCCTAGACAAGAGGAGGTAACACCAGGATACATCCTTCCAAACGAGAGGAGGTAACACTAAGGTACATCCTCCTAGACAAGAGGAGGTAACACCAGGGTACATCCTTCCAAATGAGAGAAGGTAACACGAGGGTACATCCTTCCAGAACAAGAGGAGGTAACACCAGGGTACATCTTTCCAAACAAGAGGAGGTAACACTAGGGTACATCCTTCCAGAACAAGAGGAGGTAACGCCAAGGTACATCCTTCCGGACAAGAGGCACATCTTTCCTCCAACACATCCTTCCTCCAACACATCCTTCCGGACAAGAGGCACATCCTTCCTCCAGCACATCCTTCCGGACAAGAGGCATATCCTACCTCCAACACATCCTTCCGGACAAGAGGCACATTCTTCCGAACAATAGGAGGTAACACTAGGACCGGGCAAAGCCGGTTCGAACCCAAAAAACCGAACCGAACCGGCCCGGTTTTTTGGACCGAACCGACCGGATGCTCAGCCCTCTATAAATACCAAGCTAAACTCACACATTGAGGGGGCTGAAAATTCTCATTATCCTCTCATACACTCTCACACTTCACATATGCTCTCTAACTCTCAGTCACTAGTAGTTGCATTTTCCGATATTGTTTCTTGTATTCTCCATCACCAAGTTACTTACTCTCACGCCGGAGGTGCTTGACGGCCACCACCCCCGGTCAAGCATTGTTTTGCAGATTCCCTTCCAACAGCAACACCACATCTCCGTCCAAACACCGCCGGAAGAGGGAAAGTGCGGTAGAGTGGAGCAAGGAGCATTATCATTTGGCGCTAGAAGGAGGGATTTTCTTTCTCTTTGAAAGACCCTCCATCCTTTCCAGATTGCAAGAAGTAACAAGATATTATTAGTAACAAGTTGTTTCAGATGAGACCATCAAAGAACACGAGGTTACAAGCCCGAACCATGGGTGATCCAAACAATCCACCAAATTGAAGAACAACTTCAAGAAAAACAACAAGAGATCGTCCATGGTACCTCCTATCGCAGTGAACCCATCCCCCAAAGGATTGGCACAAGGGAGGAAGATACTTTTTTCAACTTGGATTTGATCCTTTTCGCTCCTAAACAAGTGGATTTCCTCATCCATATCGTTGCGAATCTCCAACACCCCAACCAATAAAATATCCCTCCTCAATCTAAAGGAAGGCGGGACCAACCTCCTCATGAGGAAGAAGCACATAGTGCAATTTACAATCTCACCAAAAGGTCAAGGACAGCCAAGTCAGTCTTTTCCCGCCTCGACTCTTCCCAAAAATACTCAACATGTCCGCCAAGAAAAGTCTCGCCACCATCCCGAGGCATGGAAGGAAAATGGAAGTATACAAGATGTAAGACAAAGAAAAAAAACAAAACACTGAATACAAAAGATGGAGTTAATGCGCAAGGTTAAAGGAGAAGTTTTCGCTGGCATGGGAGAATCTCTCGTCTCCAAAAGACTAGAAGATGAGAGCAAGTAAACAGACTCAAAACATCCCAACTTAGACTCATATGATGGTAATTAATGGGGATCTGGAGGAGCACAGTAGTTATTTCAATCAGCTAGCTCTCTTCAATGGGTATCGGAACTTAACATGCTGTAGATTTTTTGCCTCTACCTTATGAGGAAGTGCCAAGAGGTGGTATTGCAGACCTCCTCCAATGACCATCGTCACATGGGCCGAGTTCAAGAAGTCTTTTATGAATAATTTTAAGGCAAACCATTCACACAAAGTACACACTGTCTTCTTCAAGACTATTGCTCAAAGAAGCGGAGAAACACTTGAGAATCATCTAAAGAGGTTCAAAGATGCGATAAACAAAGTGGTGTTAGTGAACGGCAGAGAAACACTAGTACATTTGAGAAAGGGTCATATTAAAGCAAAAACATAATTCCTTCTCTTTCACTTGTCATCTCTTTGGTGGGTGAGGAAGAATCATCTCAAAGAAAATACATTTACTACCTTCAAAATTTTCCAATTCCTTTCCTCACCTTTGTCTCTTCCTTGGCGGGTGAGGAAGGGTCATCTCAAAACAAAGAAAACAAATTACTCTCAAAATTTTCTAACTCCTTTTCTCACCCTTGTCACCTCCTTGATGGATGAGGAAGGGTCATCTCAAAACAAAAACATAATTTCTTTTCTCAACCTTATCGACTCCTTGATGGATGAGGAAGGGTCATCTCAAAACAAAAACATAATTTCTTTTCTCAACCTTATCGACTCCTTGATGGATGAGGAAGGGTCATCTCAAAACAAAAACAAAAATTACTCATAAACATTTTCTAACTTCATTTCTCACCCTTTTAGCCACGTTGGTGGGTGAGTAAGGTTGTTTCATAAAGATCTATCTCTCAATCTCAAGCAACATATGAACTGACACAAAGTTATCTTGCAACACCTCAGACACAAAGTAATACTATCTCAGACACAATGCAATGCATCATATTATCTCATGAGATTTACTCAGACACAAGGCATATAACATCACCTTGGACAAAAAGTAACATTATCTCAGACACAAATAATACTCTCGGATGTACCTCAGACACAAAGTAATACTATCTCAGACACAATGCAATGCATCATATTATCTCATGAGATTTACTCAGACACAAGGCATATAACATCACCTTGGACAAAAAGAAATTTTCTCTCAGACACAAAGTAACATTATCTCAGACACAAATAATACTCTCGGATGTACCTCAGACACAAAGTAATACTATCTCAGACAACATTGTATCTCATGAGGTTCATTCAGACAACAAGGTAGTCAAAGCCAAGTTACACTATCTCAGACACAAGTAATATTCTCTCGGACACAAGGCATTCAAAGCCGCCTCAGACACAAAGTAGCATCATCTCAGACAAAATTAAAGGCTTTGCTTTATCTTATGAGATTCATTCAGACACAAAGAAAGCAAACTAATTCACAAGGAACATATGGAAAAAACACAATTCAGACACAAGGCGGACAAACCTGTTTCAGATACAAGTAACATTATCTCAGACACGAGTAACAACATCTCAGAAAAACTAAGTGCACAATCTCATTTGACGACATTCATTCGGACAAAACACAATATATTTTTCTAACAACTTTCATGAATTATATTTTCTCACAAATTTTATGCAGACAAAAGAAGGTAACTCACAATAATCCTCTCAAAGTATTATTATCATGATAAGAGGAAGGCTACCTGAACCCATTTACAAGTCTCAAATGGGTAAGACATGCACCCGATGATCAACGGCCTTATCAATCACATTTCTAAGAAAAGAAGTGAGAAACATCACCAGAAAATAGCACATGATCTAGCAGCTATATCTCTCTATTCGGAGTTCAAAACGACAATCGCACCGTTCATATTTAAGGTCATACCTTCTCAAACATGCTGTCAATTTTTGAGCAAGATCGGACCACGGATCGACCTTCATCGAAGTCATTTACATACAAAATGACATTCTTTCCACAAAATTCCTCCTCCCAAAAAAAAAAAAAAAAAAAACACTTCCTCCTCCTCCCAAAAAATACTTCCTCTCCCAACAAACGCATCCTCCTCCTCAACAAACACATCCTCCTCCTCCCAACAAACACATCCTCCTCCTCCTCAACAAACACATCCTCCTCCTCCTCAACAAACGCATCCTCCTCCTCCTCAACAAACACATCCTCCTTCTCCCAACAAACACATCCTCCTCCTCCTCAACAAACACATCCTCCTCCTCCCAACAAATGCATCCTCCTCCTCCTCAACAAACACATCCTCCTCCTCCCAACAAACACATCCTCCTCCTCCGAAAAAATACTTCCTTCTCAAATGCTTCCTCCTCCTCCCAAAAAATACTTCCTTCTCAAATGCTTCCTCCTCCTCCGAAAAAATTACTTCCTTCTCAAAATCCCTCCTCCCCACAAAAATTACTTCCTTCTCAAAATCCCCCCCCCCCACAAAAATTACTTCCTTCTCAAAATTCCTCCCCTCACAAAATTACTTCCTTCACAAAATTCCCTCCTCTTGATATAATTCCTCTCATCTACAAAAAAAACTTTTACTCTCGTGTAAACACTTACAAATTTTGTGATTTTAATTTTAAGACCCTTGCTAGCGGACAACACCCGCCAGCAATGTCTGGGGGGCACCAAATTGAAATTTACTAAACTTTCATGGGATACTACATTCCTTGTCCCTCTTCCACCGCCAACATTTATGAAAAATTCTACGACCATCACTAGTGGACTTTATCCACAAATGATGCCCAAGGGGGGAACATAGCTCAAAACAATCAAAAATATACTTGTAGGCAGAGAAGGAAATCATTTTTCATTCATTAGGGAAAATATTACAATGCAAAGAAGACAAGTGAAGGACAGACCCCTCAAGTCCTCATTAGGATACAATGAAAATATCTAAATCTAAGCCGAAGCATCTTCATCTTCGGATTCCTCACGGACCACCTCGCTCTCCAACTCCTGCAGCTTTGCCAACATAGCTTCCCGCTTGGTCATCTCCCAAGCCCTCAAGCGGTCAATCTTCTGCATATAGAAGCGGTGTAGCTGATTGTTCTCCCGAATCAGCTCTTCAATGGCCTCACAAGATCGGGCACCAAGAGGTTCATCTATCCAAATGTCATAGTGACACTCCCTGGTGGCGCATCGCTCAAACCTCCGACCAGCATTGTTTCCGGCCCATATGGTCTTCATAACCACGGGCATGTCACAGTAGCAAGTCTTCCCCCCTCCCTCCATGAAGAATTTCTCAAGACTTACAACAGAGAAAGTAAGAGATGAAAATTTTGAGAAAATATGATATCCCAATTTGAAAGGCAGAGTGTATAAACTTGTAACACTATAACTAATGTAACTCAATTAAAAGAAAAGATACTTAACCAGAAGACAATCAAGAACAAGAAGTCACAAGAAATCAACACTATATGAAGACAAGGTAATTGATACAATTGAACATGTTAACTATGATCAAGCCAAGAAGAAATCATTGAGAGAAGTTCAAATCAAAGTTGTTCATGCCTCAGTGATTTGAGAATTCGAGAATCAAGATCATAACTATCAGTATCAACAAGACCAATTGATTTCAAGTGAACAAGAAGGAAAGCAAATATTGGAAAGCCAAGTTACTAAGTGAATATGGTAATTTATTCAAGAAGCAGAAACACTATCAAGACTAGTCACTTATGAACCAGACCAGTGCATCAAGTGTCAGGACATTGATAGCAAGTTTATGTCAGTAATAAAGATCCATGTTCAAGAGCTTGCTGAAGAATAAAGAAGACATGAAGATATCACAAGCTCAAGATGTGCATTGAAGTTTGAAGTTGAAGACCAGAATATTTTCTAAGTACTAAATGTTCTGGATGGCCAAGTAGAATATTTCTAAGTAGAAGTTCTACATAGAAATTTCGAGATGGCTAAGTAGAAATTCTCAAGTAGAAGTTCTACTTAGAGTGCAGCTTCAACATGACACATGGCATCTTCTGATTGGCAGATTTCCAAGCTTTCAAGATAAGACAAGATTTATGTGGACATCATTGGGCCACGTACATCTTAGTCTTTGAAGACTACAGGACATAGATTACATGTAGTATAAATAGAAGCACTTGTGTAATGTTTTTTAAGTTAGTGAGCAATATTGAGAAAACACAAGAAAAAGAGAGAGAGTACATTCACAGAGCTTAGAATCATTCACTTCTCTCTGAACTTCTGTTATACTTTGTAATGAATGTTGTAGCAACCTTTTCAAGTTATATATAAAGAAATATATTCCTTGAATCTGCGTGTTCATTTATTGCATCGTATTTATTGCTTCTCATATTCGAAAAGTTGTATTCACCCCCCCCCCCCTCTACAACACATTTGGACCTAACAATTGGTATCAGAGCTGATGTTTAACATACAAAACATAGATCCTTGTGTTTGGTAGAAGAATCGTGAGTTTTCATTTTCTAGATCTACTTTTCATTTTCTCGAAAAGTGTGCTTTAATTTGTTTCTAGTGAAAACTCATCCGGAAAAATTATTTAAATACTCCAGGTGTGATTATTTAGCTTGGGTGTATTTTAATTAATTTTTGTGAATTAATCTGGGTTAATTGATATTTGGTGTTCTTAAGTGTTCATCATCTGTTCTTATCAAAGAAGACAACCCAACAACTTTTTGATCTCCTTTTTCAAACAAATAAGATAGTCAAAAAGGTGTTTTTGTACTTTTGATTTGATAAATATTCCTTGGCCGAAAGTGTAACAAGACATACTCAGTGCCTAGCAAGTGGGTTAGTTGCTTTCGGTGTGTAAAGTATCAAAAGTCAAAAAGGTGATATTGTTTATTCAATATTAAAGTAATCTGCAGAAAAATTTATTCTAAGGACAAAAGTTCTACATAGAATTTCTACTTGAGATTTTCTACATAGAATTTCGACTTGGACAATTTCTACTTGGTGAATTTCGACTTGAGCAAAATTTCGACTTAGAGAAATTTCGACTTGGCAGAAGTTCTACATAGATATTCTACATAGCCTAGTCTTGGGTACTTAGAAACTTTTAGTGACCAGATTTGAAATGGCTCCTAAAAATTCTTTCAAGATCCCAATGTTCAACCGAGATCACTATGAAGAATGGGTTTTCAGAATGAGACTCTACTTAGAGACTATTAACCCTGAGTATCTGGAAGTCCTTGAAAAGGGTAAATTTGTTCCAATGAAAGCTATTCCTGAGCGTACGGAAGGAGAGGAGGTTATACCTGCTCGGTCTGAGCCTAAAAAGGCAGCGGACTTTACGGATGCTGATAAGGAGCAAATAGCTTATGATACTTCTGTAAGACAAACCTTGATGGAATCTCTTGATCATGAAATGTTCAACATAGTCAAAGGTTTGAATACAGCAAAGAAGATTTGGGACAAGATAGAAGTTGTCATGGAAGGATCTGCAGAGGTTAGAAGTAACAAGACCCTTATACTCAAGATGGAGTATGACACCTTCAGAATAAGAAAAGGAGAAGGCATAACAGACGTCTATCTAAGATTCAGTCAGTTGGTATTAGATTTGAATCTGAGAGGTGTAACTCTCCCCATGGTTGAAACCAATACGAGATATCTGAGGAACCAGCCAAAGAGCATTGAACATAGGGTCTACGCAATCAGAGAAACCAGAGATTTGCATACAACTTCTCTGGAAGAATATTATGGAATTCTGAAGACCTATGAGCTGGAAACACTTCAAGATCAAGCATGGGACAATGATTCAAAAGGAAAAGAAACTGCATCAGGATTAGTTGCTGATGAGGAAGAGTCTAAGAAGGCAATGGTTGCAGCAAAGCCTAAATCATCACCTGCACCACATCAAGTTGATAATGATGACGAGTGCGCATCTAACAGTGATGATGACTACTTCACCCAAGAAGAGCTGGACAACATGGACGATAGTGTCGTGGCATACATGGCAAGGAAGTTCAGCAACATGAGATTCAGAAAGAGCAACCGACCACAGAGAAATTCTTCATCTTACTATCGGGCTGCTAAGGGTGGTGGTAGTTCGTCAGGCTACAAAAGCAAAGGCAAGAGTACCAGCTACAAATCTCCGTTGGATTTCAAAATGAAGTTCAATTGCTATAATTGTGGTGAACCTGGACATTTTGCCTCGGACTGCAAAAAGCCTAAACAGACTTATCCAAAAGAGACATTTGAAGCCCTCAAAAGCAAGTATGAATCGCTGGTGAAGGAAAGACATGGAAAGAGAGCTTTATTAGTAACAGAAGGAAGAGCTTGGGATGATTCAGATGAGGAAGATGTTACTCATGTAGCAAACTTTGCGCTCATGGCTGAGACATCAGAGGAACCAGAGGTACCAGTTCTAACCCTTAAAGTAGAAATGTCTATTGATGATTATAAGGAACAGAACGGGGCTCTTAGCGAAGAGATCTACATGTTGTGCAAAAGCCTAGACACTTCTCAAAAGGAACAGAAAACACTTGTCGCCAAAAGCAGAATGCTTGAGGCAAAAGTGGAAGAGTTAGAGGCTGTTTGCACTGTAGATACTTCTCTAAGAGATTTTATTAAATCTTTGGAACACAAGCTCGTCCTTAAGGAAGAAGTAGAAGCATGTCTTAGGAACAAACTAGCTGAGTTAGAAACAAAATGTGAAGCTTACAAACTAGCTGCTAGTAAAGTGTATGTAGATAATGACGTATTTAAGAAGATAACTGGAGTAGGTGTAGGACTTGATTATTCTGATCTTTCTAAGAAAGAAGGCAAGAGAATTATCGACCCTAGTTCCAGTGACCCTAAAAAGGAAATTCCTAGCATTCTTAAATCTTCTGTCAAACCCATCTACAAACACCTTGTTCCTAGAATAGAAGAAGAAGAGACTGAATTAATAGCTAGATATGAGATTGAGATGGAAGATCGCCAGAAAGCACAACCTATAACTCCTATCAAACAAGTTAAAATCAATTTTCCTAGAGATGAATCTAGACCAGGATTAGGAGCTAAGGCTGTTAAACAACAAGGGAAGAAAGGCATAAAAGAGGTTAAGGCTGAACGATTAAAGAAAGCATGTTATCACTGCAAATCTACTGAACATCTTTCTTATGCATGTAATGTTGCACATGCCATGCCTGCTACACATACAATGAATAATCTGCACAATAATCATGCACAGTGTGGTCAACCTAATTGTATGCCATGCACTTTTAACGTCATGCAAACTTTTGTGAATTTAATGAATGCATCTAGCCAGTCATGCTCAAATACTGATGCTAGTTCAAACATCAAAAAGAAGCATGTGAGAGCCAAGACTGTCAGTCCTCCTAAAGTTAGGAGTGACAAACCTTCTCCTAAGACTGACAAATATGTCAAGTCAGAAAAAGGAAAGGAGGAAGTCGAAAGCTCTGGTAATGTTAAGAAAAGTGCATCTTCTGTTGTTAAATCTGTTGATTATCGATCTTATCGAAAAGCCGGGCCCAATCAAAGTTGGGTTCCGAAGAAAGTCTAATCAATCTGTCATTGCAGGGCATTAAGCAATATAGAAATAAAGTCAGATGGGTGCTAGATAGTGGAGCATCGAGGCATATGACTGGAAACAAGTCCCTGCTTACAGAGTTGGTTATGAAGGCTGGCCCTTATGTTACCTTTGGAGATGACAGCATAGGTGTGACAAAGGGATATGGCAAATTGAAAACTGGCAATGTCATCATTGAAGATATTTCCTATGTTGAGGGATTAAAGCACAATTTGTTGAGTATCAGTCAATTCTGTGACAAAGGTTACGAAATTGTCTTCAACAAGAAAGGTGTATCAATCACTCACATCAAGGAAGGCTCACTGGCTTTGAGAGGAGTTCGAAAGGCAGATCTTTTTATTGCAGACATGGATTCAGCAAATCAGAATGAAGTCACCTGTTTCTACAGCAAAGCTTCGGATGATGAAAGCTGGTTATGGCACAAAAAGTTATCTCACTTAAACTTCAAAACGATGAATGCTCTCGCGAGGCGAGAATTGGTAAGAGATCTACCTCAAATGGAATTCGCTCCGAAAGGACTCTGTGAAGCTTGTGAAATGGGAAAGTCGAAGCGAGCCTCGCGTAAAAGCAAAGAAATTTCTAGTATCACTGAGCCTCTGCAACTTCTTCATATGGATTTGTTTGGCCCAGTGAATGTCCTATCTTTGTCTAGGAAAAGATATGCATTGGTAATCGTGGATGACTTCTCCAAGTATACATGGGTATTGTTCGCAATGACGAAAGATGAAGTACCTTTCCTAATCATTGATCACATCACTCAAATTGAGAATGTTTCAACACTTACTGTGAAGACGATTAGATCAGACAATGGCACTGAATTCAAAAACGCAGTGCTAAATGACTTCTGTGTATCTAAGGGAATACGTCGTCAGTATTCAGCCCTGAGAACTCCACAACAAAATGGAGTAGTTGAAAGGAAGAATAGAACATTGGTTGAAGCAGCAAGAACTTTGTTGTGTGATTCGAAACTTCCTCTGTATTTCTGGGCAGAAGCAGTGAGTACCGTGTGTTACACTCAAAATCGATCCTTGATCATAAAAGATAAAGAAAAGACACCATGTGAGCTAATGAACGGAAGAAGACCAACAATCAAATACTTTCATGTCTTCGGAGCAAAATGCTATGTACTTATAGATGATGAAAATCTAGGCAAGTTTGCAGCAAAAGCTCGTGAAGGAATCTTTGTTGGTTACTCCACAGATGTGGTAGCAGCTTATAGGGTGTTCTTAGTAAATGATCGAAAAGTGACTGAAAGCTACAACGTCAGATTCGACGATACCAAACTCTCATCAATTTCAAGAGATTCTAGTGAACCTGAGTCCCTAAAATTTCAGAATCTGGACTTAGAAGAACTTGAAGATGAACCTGAGTTGGTTGTCCCATTAAATGTTCCAAGTGTACGTGAAGAACCTGAGTCTAGTGAACAAGCTAATCCTACAAGATCAGGAGAGACTTCTTCAGTACGAACCGGCAACCACTCAGGGGGAGTAAATAGCAGCTCAAGGACTACTGTTCAAGGCTCGAGTCGAGTTGACTCTAGTTCTGTAGGAGCTGGCACTAACTGAGGGGGAGTTAGTGAAAGTAATCAAAGTAGTCAGCACCACAACTCAGAAAGTCACGCTGAATCATCAAGACAATTTTCAAGAGAACGGGTATGGAATAGAGACCATCCGTTTGAATTAATTATTGGTGATCCAGATGCTGGTGTGTCTACTAGAAGAAATGCAAGAGCTGACCTGGCTAATATTTGCTTATATTCTGGGTTCTTATCCAAGCTTGAACCTAAAGAAATAGAAGAAGCTCTTGGTGATGCTGATTGGGTGATTGCAATGCAAGAGGAACTCAATCAGTTTGAAAGGCAGAAAGTTTGGAAACTGGTACCCCGACCAAAGAACAAATCAGTAATTGGAGCAAGGTGGGTATTCAGAAATAAAATGGATGAAAACGGACTTGTAACACGAAACAAGGCTCGTTTGGTTGCAAAAGGTTATTCTCAGCGAGAAGGAATTGATTATGATGAGACCTATGCACCGGTTGCAAGACTTGAGGCAGTCAGGATGTTCTTGGCATTTGCAGCACATAAGAACTTCAAGGTTTTTCAGATGGATGTGAAAAGTGCCTTCCTGAACGGAGAGTTAGAAGAAGAAGTGTATCTGGAACAGCCGCCTGGCTTCATTGATCCAGAACTTGTAGATTTTGTGTATCTTCTCTTCAAATCTGTCTATGGCCTCAGGCAATCCCCAAGATGTTGGTATGAAACCCTATCCGTATTCTTAATTGAAAGTGGTTTTACTAGGGGAGTAATTGACAAAACATTGTTCTATAAGAATGTGAAGAATGATTTAATACTTGTTCAAGTCTATGTGGACGATATTATCTTCGGGTCATCTAATGAGCGCTTGTGCGAGAAATTTGCTAAGCTAATGCAAGACAAATACGAGATGAGCATGATGGGAGAGCTGTCTTTCTTCCTTGGATTACAGATCAGTTAGAGAAAAGATGGTATCTTTATCTGTCAATCCAAGTACGTCAGAGATTTACTCAAGAAGTATAATCTAGAAGATGCATCAGCAGCTAAGACTCCCATGGCAACAGCCACGAAGCTTGATGAAGACAAATCAGGTAAATCAGTTGACATCACAAGCTATCGAGGTATGATTGGCTCACTTCTCTATTTAACTGCAAGTAGACCCGATATAATGTTCGCAACTTGTTTATGTGCAAGATTCCAAGCGGATCCTAGAGAATCACATCTCATAGCCGTCAAAAGAATTTTTAGGTATCTCAAGGGCACACCAAATCTAGGAATTTGGTACCCAAGAGATACAGGTTTTAATCTAATTGGCTATACGGATTCAGACTATGCAGGTTGCAGGATTGATAGGAAAAGCACATCTGGTGCTTGTCAATTTCTTGGCAGAAGATTGGTGTCCTGGCAAAGTAAAAAGCAACATACAGTATCTACTTCTACTGCTGAAGCTGAGTACATTGCTGCTGGAAGCTGTGTAGCTCAAATACTGTGGATGAGGAACCAATTGAAGGATTATGGCATGGAGCACAAGAAAATTCCAATTATGTGTGACAACACAAGTGCCATTGCCATAACCAACAATCCTGTAGATCACTCAAGAACCAAGCACATTGACATCAGGTATCACTTCATAAGAGAACATGTTGAGGAGGGGACTGTGGAGCTACATTTTGTGCCCACAATGCAACAAATTGCAGATATATTCACCAAACCTCTTGATGAAGTAACATTCAATAGGTTGGTTGGTGAATTGGGAATGCTTAACACAAGTTAGTAAAGCCTTCTATCTGTAAAATCCATGGTTATGTTTGTATATGCAAGCTACTTAATCATTATGTGCTTAGACTTTAAAATACCTAATTAATGATTGTTATAGGTTGCATATAGTGTGATTTTGCATGAATTCAGTGTGTTTTAAGTGTCTTTTATAGCACAAATCTTTGAATTTATGCTTGTTAAATTGCATGATCATAGGGGGAGTTAAATTCATAATATTCTAAATATTGCATGATTTTTAGATGAATTTACCTATGTTTTTCATGTAATTAGAGGCCTTAGAATTATCAAGGAATGTTTTAATTATGTCATATATTAAAAATCCTTGAATTGATATTTATATTAATTTGACAAAATTTAATTGTTGAGTTTCTTGAAAAATTGTCAAATTATTCTAAGTATCTTCAAAATTTCGAGTTAGTTTCTATCTCGAAACTCATCTAGAAATTCGACTTGGATTTCGATTTGAGCTTCCAGAGTGAAGTTTTGAAAATTCTAAGTCTGGGAAGAATTTCGAGTTAGTGTCTATCTCGAACTTCATCTCGAAATTCGACTTAGAGTTCGAGTTCGAGTTACCAGTGTGCCTAGTTATCTTCAAAATGTTCGAGATACAGTCTATCTCGAACTCTATCTCGAAATTGAGATGAGATTTCCAATTTTGGGGATATTTTGAAAAGAATTGAGAATAACTTCGAGTTAATCTCTATCTCGAAATTTATCTCGAAGTTCGACTTAGAGTTCGACTTAGAGTTCGAGATAGAATTCTCAATTAGTTTAAGGGGATTTTTCGAGTTAACTCCTAACTCGAACTTTATCTCGAATTTCGACTTAGAATTTCGAGATAGATTTCCTTGTTGGTTTTTGCTGTAGAATGGCTAAGTGCTAAATGTTCGAATTGACACCTATCTCGAACTTCATCTCGAAGTTCGACTTGATGTTCGAGATAGAGTGTTCCCTGTACGTACTTAGTGTTTTTCACTCTTTTTAACAGGGACATTTTTGTCATTTCACATTCATGTCTATATATACATCTCTAACTCGATTCATTCATTCACTTTTACCTAATTTTATTTTTACAGCAGCCTCTTCACAAATAGGCGATTTCAAAATTACAACCCCTGATTCGTGATTTTTCTGATTAAACTCATACGGACCACGAATTAATGCCCAATTTTAGACTGCTATCATCTGTGTGTTATCATTAATCTCTGTTCTTGTGTGTTTGTGTAACGGTCCATCTTTCTTGAGATATATACACACGTATATACACACACAATTTTACAGATCTATACAAACACGATTTCGCACGCACGCACTTCACTGTTAAAGCAGATTTAGTTATTGGTTTGAAATTTGCCTTCCATTAACTGTTAATTGGATCCCGTAGTTTAATTTTTCAAAAAGGGACTTTTGTTGTTCTTGATAAATTAAAAGGGATATAACGGTTAATTCTAAAATTAATTGTTTTTCAGAAATTAAAATTAATTTTCACATCTTTTAAAGAAAAACTTTTAATTAAAATGGCTCACCAATTTTCACTTGCTAAAAACAATTTTTATAATATTTCTACGGAAATTGGTGATCAACTCCCGCGCTTTAAGTCTTGGATACGATTTCTCAATTTGTATTCCAAACCTAGCGATGCTTTTACTGCTAAACCTACATTAGTACATGATGCTTTACAGCAATTATGGACTAGTGCGGTTTCTTTTGGGAGCAAATCAACCCCCTTTGGTTTCAGGTTTACCTTAGCGGGTCAGGAATATGAGGTGAATGAACAAATTGTCAACAGGGTTCTGGGATTCCCGATAAAAGATGCTTATGATCCAGAACCTACAGCTGCTGAACGCCTCAGTTTCTTTGAAGAAATAGGATGTTATCCTCCGTCTGGCCAGATCACTGGAAACATCCAAAAAAAATTCTTTCATGTGGAATGGAATTACTTTTTCGAGGCCATCACAAGATGTTTTCGGGCACGAGAAAGCGATTTCCATCAAATTTCCATTCCCATGCAAAACCTTGGAATTGCCCTAGCAAGAGAACTGGATATAAATTATGGACGCATAGTTCTCTCGGAGATAGTTGGTGTAATGGGATCTCTTGCAAGCAGAGACCTCAACTCAAAAGATGTTGTCTGCTGGTTTCCTCGGTTCCTACAGATGCTGATAAATGATTTAATACCGAAGGATGCTCTTGCTGTTAGACAGAGTTTTTCCAGAAGTCAAACATCTCCACCACTAGGGATGGGCACTAAGTCACTTTCAACAATTGATAATCAGGATAAACATCATGGAAAACCGATGTCAATTCCTGATACCTTACAACAGTGGCTTACATATGATGAGGGAGTTACTACTTTGGTGGAATCATCGCAAGTTTCATCACATGCTCAGAATCGGTCTGCTCATGCTGAGGCATTTGAAGAGATTCCTGATGAGCAAAGCGGTGACGAACAAGGTAATGAATCAGGTAATCTCTCTCTACATTCTACTCATTCCTCTTCCTATGTTTCTGATTCCCAGACCCAAGAGACTGCTAGCCCGCAGAATCTATCCCAGGGTGTGAGCTATATTTCTAATTCTTTACCACCCCTGTCACCGGAATCCAGACAGCCAGCACATGTAGATGTAGGAAATGATGAGGAGAGTGACCCCGAAGAGCAGCCTCTTATTCGAAAGAAAGCCAAAATTTCTCATGCTGCTACTTCTAAACTTCAGTCAAACCCTAGTGTGTCACACGCAACCACTCCACCTCACGAGAGTGGTTCTCCCTTTGAACAATCTGCACATAGGGATTTTGATGATGATTATGTACCTCTTGAAGATACTGTTGCTTCAAAAGGACATGAAGCTTTAAAAGCTTTAACCGTACCTTCACCGGTACGTACTGATGCTGCAAAGAGGATCGGTTCTGATGTCGTACAAGAACACTTTGTAGCCTCTCAGCCTGAGATTCCAACTCAGGAACAAACAGCAATTGATCCCATAACTGTAAATTATATTGCTTATCTAGTTTCTGCAGGTACTGCTTCATATTTTGGATCATTTATTGAAGACATACACGAGCGTGAGACAGGGAGTGTGTGTGAGAGGTTAGGGAGAGAGGGACCTTCATTTTTAAGGCCCGAAACCGAGCGCCAAATACCAACAGAACGAGTATTAGAGCGAGGTCACCTAAACCAAACACCGTCCCTTAATATTGAAAATCTTGATACACGTATGTCTTCTATGGAAAATCAAATGAAGCAGTTTGGGCAGTCAATGGGGCAGTTAGGGATGAACATTGGAAATAATCAAAGGGCTCTTGACGACTACGCAGCACGAATGGCAAGTCAAGCTACAGCTTTTAATGTTTTGACAAACCAGGTAAATGACTTGGGCCATGCTGCTGGTGTCTTGGGAAACACCCTGAATGAGAGGATGGGAGCAATGGAGCTTACAATGGATACTCTGGCTGTGGAGATCAGAAGAGTGATGTTTGCAATCAGAAGTTTTGTGCCCCCGGAGTGTTTCCAGCCGCAACAACCTCCCCCCGATGCTGGTACAGGTGGTGCTAGTGGAGCAGGACCCTATGGTTCTGGTTTTGAAGATTTTTATGCAGCTGGTGGATCTGGAGACCAGGGTGGAGTTCAGGATAACTCACCTAAGGGGGAGAGTGGAAAGGAGACGAGACAGTAGGGAGTTCAAATCGAAGAAATTCAAGAACAAGCTGATCTTGTCAAAGAAAAAGAAATTGAGCCGTCTATTGATGAAGAGGCTCTGAGGAGGAGAAAGGGTAAGGCAATAGCGATTGAGCAAGATGAGCCATTCGTTGACCTGAGTCATCAAGAAAAAGTACAGGTGGTACTTGACTCAGATTCCGATATGGAAGATGCACCTTTAGAACATGCTATAAAGAGATCATTGAAGGATCAAGGTGGAGGTGCTGGAATGTCTTTCGGATTGCCTGAAGAAATTACTGTTGATAAGGAAACCCTTAAGTCTCAACAGTTAGCCTTGGATCAAGCTGAGTTCTTTAAAATGAAGGCAATGCAAGAACGTGCTGTGTTTCAGGAAAAGAAAGCGGAGCTACAAGGGAAGCAGTACGATTATGAGCTTGCAAGGCTAGCTGATCCTCAAGTGGATCTGGACAAAAGAAGGTTAGGGCAGAAATGGGATGAAGCAAGGAAGATACTGATGGGACCATGTACGAAAGGAGTTAATAACAAGGAGGCAGATGATCTGTTCTACAACCTAAATTTGCAGAATCCAATGACTGCTGACTACATGAGTGCTTTAAAGAGATTAATTTCTAAAGTCAGGGTTGGATACAATGCAACGCTAAAGGAGTGGCAGGTTATATTGTCTTTGACAGAAGGAGTCCCAATGTCTTTCCTATATGTGGATGACCAATTCATGACGAGAAGATCTGCATCAGAGTTGTTCTTGCTAGCAACAAAAATTCAATACTCTCATTCTGAGAATCTAAGCATTCTGTATAGGGATCAGTTAATGCAGCTAGCAGAGGACAAGGGTCAGAATTCTCAGCATATCCTAATGTTGTCCGGATGGTGGTTGACAGTAAATTGAAGAGGGTGAGCATGGAGGAAAAGGACTTAATGGAACTTTCAGTGGAATCTCTTAAGGCCGTCTGTAGACAAATGATGAGTAAGGGATTCGCGTCTGAGCTTAAAGATAAATCAGTGAAGATCATTGAAAGTGCCATATTCAAGAAGAGCAATGAGGTGTGGAAGTGTGATATCATTGCTCCAAACCCTCTTGATAATGTGAAGTTGAACCAGAGCTGATAGAAAAGAAATGGAATATTCTTCAAGCTATGAAGAATGTAAATGAAGCTCTGAATCTTCCTTCTGGAGAACTGGAACAAGGAGAGATAAGGGAGTCAATTGGTGTTCCAGGAAGAGATAGTGTATACTGGATACACTCTTTTGTTGATGATACAGCTGATGCCTTAGTATTCATAGATGCAGACCAGAATAATACAATCTTGCATATGAGTAAAAGTTGGCTGCTGCAGACTCAAGATGCTGCATTTCTGGAGAAAGTGTTATATGTGTTCAAATGGGAAGATATGGAAGTTAAGTATGTGAACGAAAAGCAGAGACTCGTGAGTTACCTGTCTGATGTAATAGTGGAAAAGAAGCGAATGGAGCAAGATGCGGCTAGTGTCCACAATACTAACCGTGTCAAAGGCTATCCCAAAATGATCTATTGTCAGTTTAAAGCTGATAAAGCTCATAGGAAACCTCGGCTTATAATGAAGAAATTTGAGGACATTCCAGAGATCAGAACTACTCAGGAGGTGGACAAACTCAGAAGGCTTTTCAAACATCCTTACCCAGAACCCAGGAACCCTCTAGAAATGGAAGCAGTAAGTTTGTTGAATGCTAGGTGGACGCAACTTCATGATCCAGTATATAAGAAACAAAAGCAGCAGGAGGAGAAGCGCAGAAGGCAGAAAGAAGAAAAAGACCAAGCTGCTGAAGCTAGAAAAAGGAAACGGAATTAGGGTTAAAGGTCAGAGTGGTGTGAACTTGAAGTTGGAAAACCTTCATGTCTTTCGGTTGCTTTAACTCACTTGAGGAAAATTCATCTTAGAGTGAATCCAATAAGGTGATATAAGTTTGACTAAAAGATATGAAATAATCCAGGTGATCGGAATCATTCAAATGATCTTTAATTCGAGGTTCGAATTCTGTTTTTAGTTTAAGTTCTTTGTATTGTTTTCAAGTACTTTTCAATTGTATATTTTTTCAAGACTGTAATGTTAATTATCTTTTCTCGTCTCTTGTTTAGTTGAGTTATCCTTCATTAATTTGAATGTCATTGTTAGACAATCAAATTGGGGGAGATTGAAAGGCAGAGTGTATAAACTTGTAACACTATAACTAATGTAACTCAATTAAAAGAAAAGATACTTAACCAGAAGACAATCAAGAACAAGAAGTCACAAGAAATCAACACTATATGAAGACAAGGTAATTGATACAATTGAACATGTTAACTATGATCAAGCCAAGAAGAAATCATTGAGAGAAGTTCAAATCAAAGTTGTTCATGCCTCAGTGATTTGAGAATTCGAGAATCAAGATCATAACTATCAGTATCAACAAGACCAATTGATTTCAAGTGAACAAGAAGGAAAGCAAATATTGGAAAGCCAAGTTACTAAGTGAATATGGTAATTTATTCAAGAAGCAGAAACACTATCAAGACTAGTCACTTATGAACCAGACCAGTGCATCAAGTGTCAGGACATTGATAGCAAGTTTATGTCAGTAATAAAGATCCATGTTCAAGAGCTTGCTGAAGAATAAAGAAGACATGAAGATATCACAAGCTCAAGATGTGCATTGAAGTTTGAAGTTGAAGACCAGAATATTTTCTAAGTACTAAATGTTCTGGATGGCCAAGTAGAATATTTCTAAGTAGAAGTTCTACATAGAAATTTCGAGATGGCTAAGTAGAAATTCTCAAGTAGAAGTTCTACTTAGAGTGCAGCTTCAACATGACACATGGCATCTTCTGATTGGCAGATTTCCAAGCTTTCAAGATAAGACAAGATTTATGTGGACATCATTGGGCCACGTACATCTTAGTCTTTGAAGACTACAGGACATAGATTACATGTAGTATAAATAGAAGCACTTGTGTAATGTTTTTAAGTTAGTGAGCAATATTGAGAAAACACAAGAAAAAGAGAGAGAGTACATTCACAGATCTTAGAATCATTCACTTCTCTCTGAACTTCTGTTATACTTTGTAATGAATGTTGTAGCAACCTTTTCAAGTTATATATAAAGAAATATATTCCTTGAATCTGCGTGTTCATTTATTGCATCGTATTTATTGCTTCTCATATTCGAAAAGTTGTATTCACCCCCCCTCTACAACACATTTGGACCTAACACAATTCTTGAAAGATACTCAAGTATTTATAGGCCTCCAACAACTAGCCGTTACAAGGAGCCGTTGCAACTATAAAAAATCAAAAAGCATATCAGCACTACGCATTTACTCCTCCAACTCACTAAAGTAAGTTGAAGGAGTGGGGGGCAATGTTAATACCCTTCCGAAGAAAACTCTTTTACCGAGGAGGTAACACCAGGGTACATCCTTCTAGACAAGAGGAGGTAGCACTAGGATACATCCTTCAGACAAGAGGAGGTAACACCAGAGTACATCCTTCCGGACGAGAGGAGGTAACACTAAGGTACATTCTCCTAGACAACAGG
This sequence comes from Kitagawia praeruptora, assembly GCA_037693485.1. Lineage (NCBI taxonomy): Eukaryota > Viridiplantae > Streptophyta > Magnoliopsida > Apiales > Apiaceae > Kitagawia > Kitagawia praeruptora. The sequence goes on along the minus strand of CM075350.1, from coordinate 21,601,622 downwards.
AGGTAACACCAGGGTACATCCTCCTAGACAAGAGGAGGTAACACCAGGATACATCCTTCCAAACGAGAGGAGGTAACACTAAGGTACATCCTCCTAGACAAGAGGAGGTAACACCAGGGTACATCCTCCCAAACAAGAGGAGGTAACACCAGGGTACATCCTTCCAAATGAGAGGAGGTAACACGAGGGTACATCCTTCCAGAACAAGAGGAGGTAACACCAGGGTACATCTTTCCAAACAAGAGGAGGTAACACTAGGGTACATCCTTCCAGAACAAGAGGAGGTAACACCAAGGTACATCCTTCCGGACAAGAGGCACATCTTTCCTCCAACACATCCTTCCTCCAACACATCCTTCCGGACAAGAGGCACATCCTTCCTCCAGCACATCCTTCTGAACAAGAGGCATATCCTTCCTCCAACACATCCTTCCGGACAAGAGGCACATTCTTCCGAACAATAGGAGGTAACACTAGGACCGGGCAAAACCGGTTCGAACCCAAAAAACCGAACCGAACCGGCCCGGTTTTTTGGACCGAACCGACCGGATGCTCAGCCCTCTATAAATACCAAGCTAAACTCACACATTGAGGGGGCTGAAAATTCTCATTATCCTCTCATACACTCTCACACTTTACATATGCTCTCTAACTCTCAGTCACTTGTAGTTGCATTTTCCGATATTGTTTCTTGTATTCTCCACCACCAAGTTACTTACTCTCACGCCGGAGGTGCTTGACGGCCACCACCCCCGATCAAGCATTGTTTTGCAGATTCCCTTCCAACAGCAACACCACATCTCCGTCCAAACACCGCCGGAAGAGGGAAAGTGCGGTAGAGTGGAGCAAGGAGCATTATCAGTATCAAATTCTATGCTTTTAAGCTTCAATGCCCAAACAATCCTCAAGGCAAATGGGCTCGAAAATGTCCTAAAAAGCTTCACTTCCGCCATATTTTTAATGCCAAGTCAGGTATTGTATTTCTCTCTTTTTATACAGAGGTTTTCTGTCCTCTGCCGGCCTCAACTACAACAGGACATGCTTATAACATCAGCCAGCATATATGAAAATTTTGAGCTGCGTTAAATACGATACCAGATGCATGCTTTGCCATTAGCCTAAAACAAACCACCCAATAAAGAAAGCAGGCCTAAGATAAGTAATATGCCAAGATAATCTTGGTTTTGCACTCTCTTTTGGACAGTTGCTAATCACTTGCAACGTGAGCTGGATTAGATTAAAGACTTGACTATGACCATCATGCACTCTAATTCTCTGGCTACAAATTAAGATGGTTTTTGGCTTATTTCCATTTTGCACCCTCATGTATTGTTTGTGTGCATGAATTCGGAGAAATGTAGGGGGATGAATTTTCTTGAGCAAAGTGGAGATGAATTTTCTTGAGCAAAGTGGTGGCCGTGCTAGCAAAGAGGAATAGACTGGAAGTCGTCCTAGCAAGCGAAATATAATCAGAAATCCAATTAACCGATTATGTAACTTGGCCCTGTTGGACTTGTAGATGGTGGAGAAGCATACAAGAGGAAAACAGAAGTACTAACTCAAAATAAAAAACTATATTATGGGGAAGATTCGTATCCGGCCAATTATAAAAAAAAAAAAAAAAAGGGATGGGTAATGGAATGAATAGCTTAACACCTGTTTCCTCTATTTGCTTTAATCGCAGATGAGTCATGAGTGTATATATTGTCTTTTTTAAAAGGTAATGAGGTTAAAAGGAAGTTATATTAGTTCAGTAGTTGGACAGTTATGACATGGGATTATCAATTAACTATGTCATCAATTAACGTGTGATGCCTTGCCCAGATACTGTTTCACGGACCTCCATGATCAGTGGATATAAGAACTGTCAAGGACTTGGACATCTCAAAATGATATAGGTTTGGATTGGATGACTTAAGCAGGTCTCGGTTTCTGAGAGCAACGTAAAGGTAGTTCTCACATTGCATGCTGCATAAATACTTCGGTGTGTGTGTGTGGGGGGGGGGGGGGGGGGGGTTTAGTTATATAAGGGACATGTCCTATACTTCTCCATGTGCCTTGTTCCAAGGGTATAGACCTCGCAAATCAACTTATAATCTGAGCCTTCAGTGAAATAATAGCAAACCGCAACAAATCCAAACTATGAGTTACAAATATGGATTTCTGATGCAGTTTTCATGCAGGAGGACCATGTACTCTCCTGTAATTGATAGATGAAGGTCAACAAATAAGTTCTGAGAGTATAATGTGCCATCTACAATGTAGCATTGTCTTGAATCTTCCAGGATTCCAGCGGAATGGAGCAAACATATATATGTACACCACCTGCAGGTCTTATTAATTAAGGAGTTCATGAAGTTGCCCTTTGGACCTTCCTCGTTTTGTTTTACTGCATTAAACTCTCAAAATTCAGCACCTGTTTACAGTTTTAAGGCATTGAATTATGAAACTCACCACAAGTTTTACAGAATTTTAATGATTAAACTCCATTATCCCATAGAGTTGTATAATTCATCATAATAAAAAATTTCATATAATCATCATATATTCAAAAGAAAAAGGACAACTAATACAGCATTTTTTATCACTTAAATAAGACTTCACATAAACTATGAAATTAATTTATTTTTTTTTAAAAGTTACAGACTGCTCCCCAAATATAACAAATGGGACCCAAGTGAACATAGAGTAAAAAAAAAAAAAAAAAAGGATAGTTGAGCTTCATGCTGCAACATCTTGAAACCTTGCAATCATTTAGAAGAAAGCACTAAACCAAATTCAGAACTAAAACGGTGCACCTTCTCCTCCTTGAAACTCTTGAGCCTTACAAAACTTGGGACATAAACTATTGCATTATATGTGTCCAGAAAAGGGGTCTGCAGCCCGTCCGGGATTACATCCTCACGTGGTTGCAGAGTTTTATAATCAAGATGGTAAGTGTACAAACAATAATCACACAGGATGACAATGAGATCGTCCTATTTTTCAAAATATCTAGAGGTTGTACAAAATATAGCCCAGGAGTATATTCAATGACAATTTCTTTAGTCCAATTTTCCTTCATCATCCAAATGGCGACAAGATCAGCATCTGGTGTACTATCACATATACACAAGTACCCTCCTAGCGTTCCCAAACTCCTGCAGGTTGTCAAATCAGAATCAACTTGAGGAGCAGATGCAGTTATGTGAAATAATTCTTTCTCCAAATCAAAAGTATACACCACTTCGTTATTGATATTCTTTTGATTAGCTAACCAATGAAGTTGGCCAGCAAAAAATGTACCAAACCAAGTACCACCCCAACTACCAGCATTAACTCTACCATCCTGAAGGCCATTCTCGAAAAAGGGGAGATGTCCTAGACTTCTCCACATGCTTGTCCCAAGTGTAAAAATCTTGCATTCTGACTTATTTCTACCAAGATACAAGGTTACGACCTTGTACTGATTGCTGGCTTCCACAAATCCGAAACCACGAATCGATAATTTGTCACACTTGTCACCCGGAAGGATTATGTACTCTCGTGTAATTGGATTCCATATATGAAGTGCATCATCACAATTTTCCTTTACCTTTAAACAAATTAACCCATTAACTGAACCCAATAGCCAACATTCTCTTAATCTCGGCATATTAATAATATCACGATACTCAAATTTGTCGTCTAGTTCCCCCAGATTTAACATATGAATTGTTAGCTTTGTTCGATGAACTATAAGCCCTTTAGGTGATCTTGTTAGATGAAGACTAACAAAATAGGTGTCCGAAAGTAAATTGTGCCATTTTTTGAATACACATGCCCAACGGACGTACTATTGTCTTGACGGACAATCTTAATAGAATGTCAGCCATTTTTTATCACCTAATATATCGCTAATGTAACATTTCACAAGAATACATATATATAATTGCACTACATGTGATGATAGAGGTTGCCCGTGCCTTGCACGGGCTACAAAGCTATTTATTTTCGAGTAAATTACAAAATGGTGGCCGTATTTTACACCGATTTTCAAAAAAGTGGCCGGTCTTTCAGTTTCTCAAATTAGTGGCCAACCTTTTACATTGTCTTTCAAAACAGTGACCAGTTTTTCAATTTCTCAAATTATTGGCCAATCTTTCACTCCGCCTTTCAAAAAAGTGGCCAATAGTAGACTAAAGTGGCCACTTTTTTAAAACGCGAAGTGAAATGTTGGCCACTAATTTGAGAAATTGAAAGACTGACCACTATTTTGAAAGATAAAGTGAAAGGTTGGTCACTAATTTGAGAAACTGAAAAACTAGCCACTTTTTTGAAAATCGGTGTAAAATATGGCCACCACTCTGTATTTTACTCTTTATTTTCTAGTATACTATATCATCAATACTAAATTTTAATATTCAACACGGTTTCCCTTAATGAATCGCTTTCCATCAAACACGGTTATTCCTATTGAACCCTCTCAGCTTTCGCCACTAGGCTAACAGAAGCATCTAATCAAGTGATGTACGGCAAATTCTAACATAACATTATGCATACTGATGTGTTACAGAATATTGATTACGCTTTTGTGTGAATTATTAGAACCAATTTGTATAAATTATTAGAACAATCTGTAATACTCCCCGAACATAGTAAATTAAAAATGAAAAGAAATTCCACAATCTAAAGCTGCATAATTTAAATAATTCCCTTAGATCAAATACGTTGCGTACCAGTTTTGAAGCTTTCAGGAGAAATATAAATTTGATGCAGCATTGGAGCATATCTCTCTCTTTTTTTTTGTTCTTTTGCAAAAAGTGCATATCTCTTTATAATACCCTGTTCCATGGAAAAAAGGCGATATAAATGGATAAATTTGACTTGTTTGTCCTGTAATTCATGTTATTGACAAGAATTCTGATTCCTTGAACTATTTTCATGGGTTAAAAAATACGTAAATTCGGTAAAGCAACGTAGGAGTACTAATTTCTGCTTTTAAAAAAAACTTATATACATTTTTTATTATAGTAAAATATTGCTTTCCATTCGTAATTGTACTATCAAAATTGAACCCAAGTAAACAGACAGAGTTTGTGAAATGTACAGAGCTAAAAGGGAGTTGAGCTCAACATCTTGAAACCTTATCATCTAGTAGAAAGCAACCAGACTAATTAAAACTAAAATAGGAAAACCTTCTCCTCAGTGAAACTCTTGAGCCTTACAAAACTTGGGACATAAACTATTGCATCTAACGAGTCCATCCAAGGGGTCTGTAGACTGTAGCCCATCCCGGAAAACATCATTAAGTGGTTGCAGTTCAGTTTTATATTCAAGATTTTACAACCATTAGCTAACAAGTTGTGGATTTTTAGACCCACATTGTCCAGTCATTTTGAACTCCGATTTGAGAATCCACATTGTCTAGTCATTTTGAGTTCCGATTCGAGTATGCCTTGTGCAACAAGTTGTGCTTGGAGCGTGTTCACCTTCACGAGCTTTTCAATGCATGTTCAAACACTCAAAACGACTAAGGGATGAATGAGTTGTGATTCTCCAAAGTTGCTCCCTTGAAAGTGAAAAAAATAGAAGTTGAACCTTAAACCCCACATTAAAATGATAAAGTGTCTTTTATGGGTTTATATAGCAAGACACTAGTGTAGCGTTGAAATGTGTTAGTAATGTATTGATTCGCAATCCTGCGTGCAATTTGTCACCTACGTGCACGCGGGATTGCAAATCATGGGATTTCGATGGAAAAGTCGTGGCTTTGCGCAAGCCTTCGGGCTTTCTAGAAAGGGAAGAGGGAAGGAGAATATATTTGATCGCAGTGAATGACCTTTGATAATTAACCCTTTTTCAATGTGTTCGAAATATGTAAATTTTGAAAAACCAACTTTACTTAGTAAAAAAATTGATTATAATTCAATATTTTCTTCATAAGTATTATAACTAGATATTTTTCATCACCCAAATTGCAATTTCACGCTCTAACCATGATTCTTAAATAAACAAGCCCCGCCTAGTATTCCTAAGCACCTACAACATGTTATCGACCCAAATAGCAATTTCACACTACAACCATGATTCATAAATGGTATCGATCGCAAAAGGGTTCATATATGAAACTTCTCCACATACATGTTCGATGTGTGTATAAATCTCATACTTTAAATGCTATCAGTTGAAAGGATCATTACCTTGCAATTTCACGCTCTAACCATGATTCTTAAATAAACAAGCCCCGCCTAGTATTCCTAAGCACCTACAACATGTTATCGACCCAAATAGCAATTTCACACTACAACCATGATTCATAAATGGTATCGATCGCAAAAGGGTTCATATATGAAACTTCTCCACATACATGTTCGATGTGTGTATAAATATCATACTTTAAATGCTATCAGTTGAAAGGATCATTACCTAAACCATTTCATTATTTGTCTTGAAAGAACTGTCCGGAATAATAATGTGCTCTTACTTAGTTCTAGTACCAGCATGATAAGTGAACAACTGATCCTCATAATACATTAAATAGTCCCATCTTTAATTCAAAACTTTCAGAGGACAAACCTTCTCATCTGGCGTACCATCGTACAAGAAATCAGTACAAAGGGCGATTTCATTACTCCAACTTTCTGTCACTCCATAATCTTTCGTCACCCACGTGACAAATTCAAGGTCTAGCATGTTATCACATATGCACAAGCAACCTCCTAGGATAGCTAAGCTCCGAAAACTTATACAACCACAAACTTCAGAAACAGCTGGACCGGCAATTAGTTGAAACGATTCTTTATCCAAATCAAAAGTACCCAACCTTTAATTCGTCTACGGAGTCTTTTTCAATCTTAATACCCGAATGGGATTTCAAATTAAAGGTATTGACACAAAAATGATATACATATCAAGACAATTATTCAGAAAATCATTATTCAAACAATTATAAGATTTACATCTTTAGGGACAGTTGGTAACTATTTTCAAAATCACAATATCTGATAAATCTAACTAAAAAAAGTACAAATTTAGAAATTACCTGGCGAAAGAACTTGGAGGAGAAAGTGGAGGTAGCGCTATGGTTTCTAGCAGGGACTATTAAACACACAGTGAACTGCAATGTCAGCATTTTGATAATATCCCCATCTTTTTTCCACTTTAGAGGAAGGAAATAACATAGATTTCACAGCTACATATGTGTTGCACTGTTGCCCACATTCTCAGCTGCTCCATTGTGTCAAAATGTTGCTGACATCGTATCAAGATTGTTAAGAAATATTCAGTAACTTGAAGTTACGGGTCTAACAAGTAGCATACCCATAACTTCAAGTTATGGGTTTTTACTCAAGCATGTGCCAAGCTCCATGTTCTCTCCCCATGTGTGTGCTATCATTTCAGTTCATGTTAGTCACCACTGTCCAGTGTCTCCATGTGATAGCAACTCAAGAGAATAAGGGAGAACATGGCCAGCCTATCACCACTAATTCATGTCTGTATTGTTCAATTATAAATAGCTTATTGATCTGCTTGTATCAAACAACACAAATGAATGTAATAACAGTTTAGTGTTCAATCTATCAATCAAATCACTCTTTTATATTTGTTATAAAATTCTACTTGGTATCAGAGCCTATATGGCCAACGCCAACACTCAAACAAGTCAGCCTCTGTATCCCCTTGGTGGAATGTTGTCTCAACCACCTTCAGTGAAATTAGATAATGATAATTTCCTACTCTGGCAAAACATGGTTCTACCAATCTTAAGGGGACACAAGCTTGAAGGTTTCTTAACTGGGGAAACATCCTGCCCAAAAGAATTTGCTGTTTCCACCACTACAACTTCAGCTTCTGTTGTTTCAGGAACACCGCCACCACAAAAGAAAGATCCAAATCCCGAGTACGATGTTTGGTTCTCAAAAGACCAACTTGTGTTAGGATGGTTATATAACTCCATTCAACCACAACTTGCAGCTCAACTGATGGGCTTTGCAACTTCAAAGGATCTGTGGGAAGGCATAAAACAGTACTTTGGGATACAAAACAAGTCTCGTGTCATTTTCTTGACTGGAGAGTTGCAACAAGTCAGAAAAGGCATAATGAAGATCACAGAATACTTGAATCAAGTCAAGTCTATCGCTGATAACTTAGCTTTGGCAGGAAAGCGAGTTGACATTTCTGATCTCACAACTCAAGTTCTTGCAGGACTAGATGAGGAATACACTCCAATTGTGGTGCAGATCACTGGAAGAGAATCAATCTCCTGGGTGGAGCTACAATCCACGTTGATGACCTATGAAAGTCGACTAGAGCAATTAAATGCAACATGTCTAAGCATGGCTGGAATGGACATATCACGACCAACTGCAGCATTTGCAAATAAGGTCAATTCAAGTGGTCGAGGTAATAACTCGACAGGATGGCATAACAAGAATTACAGAGGTAGAGGAAACTACAGGAATGGAAATGCTAGAGGGAGAAATCGTGGAGGCAGAAGCTCAAACTCTAGGCTGATGTGCCAAATTTGTGGCAAACCTGGACATACAGCTCTAAACTGTTGGAGCAGATATGATGAGGATGTTGCAGGAGATTCACCAAACACATACAAAGGCAAGCAAGAAGAACCATCAACTGCATTTGCAGCTACTATAGGATCAGAAGCTGATCAAAGCTGGTTCATGGACAGTGGGGCAAGCAACCATGTCAAACAATGAAAGTCTTCTGTCAAATGCAGGAAAATACTCAGGTAAGAAAACTTTAATGGTTGGGAATGGATCAAACCTTCCTATTGCACACACTGGCAAAGTTTACTTGCCCTCCTTAAATCAAAAGAAATTACAGTTAAAAAATGTCCTTCATGTGCCTAATATTAAGAAGAACTTACTTAGTATCTCTCAACTAGCACTTGATAACAACATTTTCACTGAGTTTCACTCTAATTGTTGGTTTGTTAAGGACAAGAAAACAGGATAGGTTCTTCTTCAAGGGATGCTTAAAGATGGACTGTATCAACTGAAACTTGTGGATAGCTTTAGCAAATCAAATCCAATGTTCAACAGTTCTCATTTTCAAAGAAATAATCCTGCTTTTGTTGCATTTGAGTCTAGTGTTTCTGATCTTCGAAAAGAGTTGTTTCACAGAAGGTTTGGTCATCCCTCAAACAAAATTCTGTCAACTATTTTAAAGTCATGTAATCAGTCTGTGTGTTTTAATGAAAATCAATCATTGTGTGAAGCTTGTCAGTATGGAAAATCTCACTCTTTACCATTTCCTACATCTGAACATCATGCAAAAATGCCTCTTGAGCTCATACACACAGACCTGTGGGGTCCTGCACCTATACAATCTTGTGATGGATATAAGTACTACATTCACTTCCTAGATGATTACAGTAGGCATGCATGGATTTATCCTCTGAAAAACAAAAGTGATGCAATTGAAACATTTGTTAAATTTAAAAGGCTAGTCGAAAACAGGTTTGATAAAAGAATTAAGATTGTTCAATCTGATTGGGGAGGAGAGTACAGAAGTTTCACAAAAGTTTCACAAAAGTTTCACATTCTTGTCCATACACCTCATCTCAAAACGGAAGAGCAGAAAGAAAGCATCGACATATTGTCGAAACTGGTCTCACTCTTCTAGCTCAAGCAAACATGCCTCTAAAATATTGGTGGTATGCGTTTCAAACCTCAGTGTTCTTAATTAATTGCATGCCCACACCTGTTCTAAAACTCAAGTCACCTGCAGAAATTCTTTATAAAAGAAAACCAGACTATAAGTCTCTCAAGGTTTTTGGGTGTGCATGTTTTCCCTGTCTGAGACCATATCACAAAAACAAATTCCAATTCCACACCATAAAATGTGTATTTCTAGGATACAGTCCAAATCATAAGGGATATCTGTGTCTGAGTCCTAATGGTAGAATATACTTGTCCAGGAATGTTGTTTTTAATGAGGTCAATTTTCCTTTTGAAAATGAAAAATTTCTAACCAATACACGGTGTCAATCTAAAAATTCTCCTGTCAATCTGTGTTCACCATATACTACACTTCCATTTTCTCTATTAGATTCCAAGATGCTTCAAATGACACAGTTTATCAGCAAGCATTCTTTGATGAAGAGCCTATTCCTACTGAGTCTGCAAGACACCGACATTCAAGCAACAACTTGAATAATCACAGTGACAACAATGCGTCAGTAGAACAATCACAAGTTGAAGAAGTCTCTAATACAAACTCCACTGACAAGCAAGTGGATTCTCCAATTTCAGTTGACACATCTGCAAGATTGAGAACAGAAAATCCAAGTCACAGCATGATAACACGAAGCAAAGCTGGAATTTTTAAGCCAAAAGCTTATGTTACTAATGTCACTAATTTCTGTCATGAACCTACTTCAGTTCAAGAAGCCCTTGAGAATGAAAACTGGAGGAATGCAATGCATGAAGAAATGTCAGCACTCACAAAAAATAACACATGGACACTCGTTCCATGGAAACCAGAGATGAATGTGGTGAAAAACAAATGGGTTTTTCGTATAAAAAGGAAAGTTGATGGCTCCATTGACAGATTTAAAGCACGTCTTGTAGCAAAGGGATATCTTCAAACTCCAGGAGTCGATTTTACTGAGACTTACAGTCCAGTTATTAAAGCATCTACAGTTCGTATCATTCTCACCATAGCAGTCTCAAAGAATTGGAAAATCAAGCAGCTTGACGTTAACAATGCGTTCTTAAATGGAAAACTTCAAGAAACGGTGTATATGGCTCAACCTGAAGGGTTTGTTGATATGAATAAACCTCACTACGTGTGTAAACTTGATAAAGCAATTTATGGGCTAAGGCAAGCACCTCGTACCTGGAGTGATGAATTGAAGGCAACGTTACAAAGCTGGAACTTTGTTCAGTCTCAATGTGACTCATCACTGTTCTTCTTTCAAGCCAAGAACAAGATATTGTTTGTTCTTGTCTACGTGGATGATATCATAGTCACAGGAAATGATGATCTCTTGCTGCAAAAATTTATTCAGCAACTAAATCGAATGTTCTCACTCAAAGACCTTGGTGATCTTCATCAATTTCTCGGTATTGAAGTATATAGAGATCACACTGGTCTATTTCTCACTCAAACTCAATACATCTGTGATGTTCTCAACAAATTTGATATGTCACAGTGCAAACCATGCCTTACACCTATGAGCACTAGCAAAAGTGTCAGTCTCAACGATGGCAAACCAATGGATAACCCTACCATATATCGAAGCTATTGGAGCTCTCCAATATCTAGTTCATACACGACCTGACATTGCCTTTATTGTGAACAAATTAAGTCAATTCTCAACAGCACCTACTGATGTGCATTGGCAGAGCCTCAAGCGTGTGTTACGATATTTGAAAGGCACGTCTCAGCTTGGTTTACACATTCAGGGAAATGAAAGACTGAATATCACTGGGTTTTCTGATGCAGATTGGGCCTCATGCTCTGACGATCGTCGATCAGTGGGAGCATATTGTGTGTATCTAGGAGATACTCTAGTCTCCTGGTCATCTAAGAAACAAAGTGTTGTTGCTCGATCAAGTACAGAAGCTGAGTATCGTGCTCTAGCTAATGTTAGTGCAGAAATTACTTGGATTCAATCCTTGTTCAAAGAGATAGGAGTGCCCCGTACTAGTACGCCTGTTACCTGGTGTGATAATATGAGTGCCAATGCACTTGCTTCGAATCCAGTGTACCATGCCAGAACAAAACACATAGAGATTGATGTTCATTTTATTCGCAACAAGGTGCTCAACAAACAACTTGAAGTTCGATACATTCCGTCATATGATCAGGTTGCAGACATGCTCACTAAGCCTCTCACACATTCCAGGTTTCTGTTTCTGCGAGACAAACTCAATGTCAACAAGGTGCCCTTAAGTTTGAAGGGGGATGTTAAGAAATATTCAGTAACTTGAAGTTACGGGTCTAACAAGTAGCATACCCATAACTTCAAGTTATGGGTTTTTACTCAAGCATGTGCCAAGCTCCATGTTCTCTCCCCATGTGTGTGCTATCATTTCAGTTCATGTTAGTCACCACTGTCCAGTGTCTCCATGTGATAACAACTCAAGAGAATAAGGGAGAACATGGTCAGCCTATCACCACTAATTCATGTCTGTATTGTTCAATTATAAATAGCTTATTGATCTGCTTGTATCAAACAACACAAACGAATGTAATAACAGTTTAGTGTTCAATCTATCAATCAAATCACTCTTTTATATTTGTTATAAAATTCTACTAAGATTCATGACCAATTTGTCATATGTGTTGACTTTCACAAAATCGCTCTCTTCGGAAACAGTTGAATCAAATGGTGATTAATCAAGAAGATTTCTTCAATTTTCTTTTCAATGTATGAGCTCATTTGTTCGAAATTGCACAATGTTCATAAGCAGTTCCCTATGATTTGGTAACCTCGAGGCCAAATAAATGTTGCACCCTATCTTATATAAGCACATCTATGCAATACTCACTCACATAATCACATGGCACATAAAATAACTTATTACACAGAACTAATATACAACATACAAATCATACAACATAAAAACCATTCAAACCATGCCATAAGTAAATGTATTAAAATGTCAAGCACTAATTGCTAAATTTATCCTGCAGCCTGCAGGAATTATTAAAATTTGATATTAGGATTACAAATATGAGATAGACAACTAGGAAAGCTTCAAAACATAACGGGTTCTTGAAATGAAACCAGTAATGAAAGTGCTGAGCAGCATGCTACACTTGACGACTACCATCTTGAAATGCGCTCCAATGTGAAACTCTTGAGGCTGATAAAACTGGGGACATAAGTCATTGCATCAAATGTGACGAAGTCGCCCTCCGGGAAAATGTGATGTTGCAAAGTTTTGTGTCGAGGATGATAAGTAAACAACTGTAATGGGTCGCAATACATTAAGATGTTCCCATCTTTGAGAACTTTAAGGAGCCGAACCACGTCAGTATGTATACCACCATGTATCAGATGAGTAAGAGTGATGAGTTCTTTACTCCAACCATCTTCCACCCCATAATCTCTCATCACCCAGATGACAAGTTCAGAGTCAAGTGTGATATCACATATACACAAGCAACCTTTAAGTACTCCCAAGTTCCTATGGACAACTTTATCCCCACTAGCCAAAGGAGGAGCTTTCATCAGATGAAATAGTTCTTTATCCAAATCAAAAGTACATATACCTTCATCAGCAGACCAATGGAGGTTGCCACTAACATAAGTACCAATATCATATCCATTTAGATGGAAGGGGACATGTCCTAGATCTCTCCACATGCCAGTTCCAAGCGTATAAACCTCGCTCCCTAGGTTATATGAGCCTTCAGTTGAAGGAAAACTAACCTTATGAAAGCGTACAATCTTGTACTCTTTGTTCAATTCAACAAATCCAAAGCCATAATATCCCATTAAATATGACTTTCCGGTGTACTCAGAATCGTGAAGGAGTATGTACTCTTGTGTAATTGGATTGCATACATAAGCTGAACCATCACATTGATCCTCTAAGCAAATTAACCCATTAACTGATCCACTTAAATACATCTCATAGTATTCGAAGTCAAGTCCTAGGGAAAATATTATCAGAGGGTCATGATGAATATCATGTTGGTCAAGTTTATCATCTAGTTCAACCAGTGCAAGGTCAGCAGATTCGTCGTCGTCGTTCCCTAGATGAAATAAAACCACTTCAGATGATCTAGATAGATGCAGATTAGCAAAACCCGTTTCTGAGAGTATATTGTGCCATCTTTTGCACACACATTTGCAATAGACTATCGTCCTGACGGGAGTTCTTGATAAAATTTCAGCCAGTATATCCGCGGGTAACTCCATAGTAAAGAACTTGCCACTACACACCATGCACCAAATACAATAAAAAAAATTAGTGAACAAATATATTATTGACTATTTTTGTTATAATTCTCAAACAAACCAAAGAATCATTACACAAATGCACCTCTATCTTAATATAGTTTTCCAAATTTAACAATTCATATATCATGATTATATTTCTAAAGAAAATCATGGCTACACTTAAAATTAGTAACAATATACATGATAAGTCCTAACACAATAAAATTTTACTAGAGTAAATAGCTTGATTTGATATCAAATCTGTTTAGACCAAGGCCAAATAACCAGAACCCTTGCATTCTTAAAAATTTCATCCTGATGCTAATTTGAATATTTCCCTAATGATGAGCTCTAGTGATATACACATACATGATATACACATCAACACACTGATCCAGAAATTCATTTATATATCTAGCTCAGAGATTTTACATCCCTAAAATCTAGATGCTAACAATTTCTAATCATTAATTTCTCACTTAGTAATCAGTTAAATTCTATTAAATCAATAAATCACAAAATTAAATAGTAAGATCTGACAAAAAAGAAGTATACAATTTACAAATTACCTAATACAAGAGCTTGGAGCAGAAAGAAGAGGCAAGGCTAGGGTTTCAAGCACGGTCGGAACTCGGAAGCACACACGGTAGAATTGAGACTAGTGTTTCGAGCAGACGGAACTCAAAAGCACAGGCGGCGGATTGTTTTTATGGGGTTTATGTATTACAATTCATTTTGACTTTTGCTACTTCAGATACGGAGATCAAAGTCAATAACGTACTCTATACTAGGAAACAGGCCGCGGTTCGCGTGTGCCTATGATTTTTTTGGTCCCAACTTCAAGTTAGTAATAATTTTAAAATTAAAAAAATGTTAAAAAAACACCGACTTCAACGTCCATGTGAAAACAATCATAAATAGTAATGTCGGTAGTACATATAAGCCGTTACAAGAAAAACAAAAACGCTACTTTAGTTTCAATTTCTCAAAATTACCAAAGTCCAACAAAATTATTATCTACTCTTATCATTAAATAATATAACAAGACGCATATAAGTTCTGATTATAAATCTACAATTGAGAAGCATATACTTCTACATTTTGGATACGGGTTCTTTGGGCAATACCCTGTTGGTATCTCCACCATTTCTAAAACATCCTTTGTCATCCATTGTGGTGCCTTCTCCTGAAAAGAGTACCAACAATGACTCTTAAGAACTGTTGCATTGAGGGAACAGAAAGTTATTAACATATATATATAGTCTAATACATGTCAAATACACCAAAAATTTACAACGCATAACTTCCACTATGACATTATTCTTTTACTGTTTCCACACCTACTTCATAAATAACTGAGGAGTCCTATAATCAATATAGCCTTATAGCAGGATTCATATCATTGATAACAGAATCAGATAAAGCAAACCCTTATTTATCTTGAAACCTATGCAAATCAAGATGACATATTGGTTATATATACGAGAGGGGAATAGGTAAGGATTTTTGTAAACATAATAATTTTCTTATTGTTATAAATTCGTATGAATAACCGAGTTCACGTACAATATACACTAAATAAATCTTTTGCAATAAAAACCAGTAATCAACGACCTTTATTACTGTTGAAATGTAAATGTAAATGTTAGATTAAGTCTACGATCTACAGTAAGTCTACGATCTACAGTACCAAGTTATGTAATCCCTTACGTATAGTTATGCTTATATATAGGACTTCAGAGATTGTAATTAAGACAAGCAATATCATATCAATACAAGAGTTTTCTCTTACATTGTTCTAGCTTCATCAATTAAACACGTACCTGTTTTTATCATGGTATCAGAGCTTTAAGCTCCTGCCCTCCTCTGTCACCGGTGTAAACAGTCCTCTCCGGTGAAGCCATCTTTTCCGGCAAGCCAGCTCGTTGTAACATATACACAAACACTTTGTGTGTCAACGCAGTAACCCCTCTGAAGCTTACTTAATATCAACAATATACACCAAACACAAACTTCTCGCCGGACGGAACAATCGCCGACGCCGCTGGAATCTCGATCCTCAACGGCCTCTTCCGCTTCAAAATCAACGACTTCGGAGATTTGCTCACCGGCGATTGTGATTGCGTTTGTGATTGAGATTGTCACACCAGCCTCTAATCTTTCCAAATTAGTCCGATTCGACTCGGTAATTCACTAACTCAATCACGAGTTACTAAACCCACCTGTTTCAGTAACCAAAGCTCTTGTCCGTCATCATCTAAGCTCTCATCAGACTCTAAATCACTGGGTAAGCCCAAATCTCACTTATCCTTTCAAATCTCAACATGGTGTTGTGTACTTGTTTTGTATGTAATCGCTACTATTGGTCATCTGCTTCATCTGCTCTATTTTAAACAAGTCGTAACAATATTTGGGCTGTATAACAAGTCCTCTAATTTTTTATTGGGCCAAACTCATACATCTTATTGGGCCAAACTCTCACGGTCATTCAAATATTTTTGAATATTACACTTTAGTACCCGAAATTTTTACTTGTCTTCTAAACAGAGCCTTGATTTTTTAAATACACACAGTTCAGTCCTTACAGTTTCAGATTCCAACAAATTAAACCCATAATTTACATCTTTTATCCTTGAACCCAATTTCTACCATGGAAAAAGAAAGTAGTTCGCCAATTCAAACAATTTTTAATGGCTCTAACTACTTGGCTTGGTCTCAAGCTATGCGTAGTTTTCTTAAGGGTAAAAGAATCTGGCGTTATGTAAGTGGTGATATTACAATTCCAACAAAAGAGAAGGATGAAGCTGAGTCAAAGTTTAAAGATCGCATTGAAGAGTGGGATGTCAAAAATCATCAGGCTATCACATTTTTTAGAAACTCTTCAGTTTCTAAGATTAATCTTCAATTCGGGAATTTTGAGACTGCAAAGGAAATATGGGATTTATTGGCATCTCGGTACACTACATCTGATCTTGCTCATCAATATCAGATCATAAGTTCTCTGAGCAAGCAAAAGCAAGCATCTGGTCAATCAGTAGCTGATTTCCTATCTCAAATACAAGCACTTTGGGATCAGTTGACACTATCTGAACCAAAGTGGCTACATACAGAGGATGCTGCACTTTATCACACATACCGGGACCAACAACGACTCATCCAGTTTCTTATGTCTCTTACCCAGGATTATGAACCAGTTAGAGCTGCTCTTCTTCATCGTGTTCCGCTGCCCACTCTGGAAAGTGCCTTAACTGAACTGATCTTTGAGGAAACTCGACTTGGGATCGACAAAACCAGTCCCCTGACTGATACTGTCCTAGCAGTGCCACCAATAACTACTTTTGACAAATCCTTTTGCAGGTTTTGTCGTCAAAACGGGCATCTAACAAAAGAATGTGCAGCACTTCACAATCATACATGTCAACATTGTCATCAAAAGGGTCATTACTCGATTCAATTTTGTAAGAAAAGACCATCTTTCCATGCAAACAAATTCTCCCAGTCTTCCGTTGCTGCAACCTCTGAATCCACATCAGAAACTACACCAAATACATCCACAGGCGAGTTGAAAGCTTTGCTTCGACAGGTTTTGTTTAAAACCAGCTATCCTTCCACTGCATTCTCTGTCACTTCAGGTACTTCTTGGTATTTTGATTCTGCATGTTGCAATCACATGACCAATGATCCATCTATATTTACCACAAAAACACAGAGTTTATGCCTCCCAAATATTCAAACTGCCGATGGCTCTACAATGAAAGTGGGACATATTGGAACTATATCCACAAAAGATCTTTCTCTTCCTAACACATATTTTGTTCCTAATCTCTCACTTAATCTTGTTTCCATTGGCCAATTATGTGATCTCGGTCTTAACATTATGTTTACCTCTTCTGGTTGTCATGTACAGGATCCTCAGACAGGACAAACTCTTGGGACAGGACGTAGATGCGGAAGGTTGTTTGAGCTCACTTCCCTTCATCTTCCTACACCAATATCTCCATCATCTAATCTAGTTGGTTCTGCTTCATTTACAACCAGTATCTGGCACTCTCGGTTAGGCCATCCTTCACCTTCTCGTTTACGTACTTTAGTTTCTAGTGGTCATCTAGGTAGCGTGAATGCAGACACTATTGATTGTGTATCATGTAAACTGGCAAAACAACATGTACTTCCATTTCCTATTCATTATGAAAAATCATCAGCTACTTTTGATCTTATACACTCTGATATTTGGGGTCCCTCTCCAACTCCAACTATGGGGGGGTCTAGGTACTATGTGATATTTGTTGATGATTTCTCTCGATACACTTGGATATACATTTTGAAAAATCGATCTGAATTAGGAGAAACATATAAAAACTTTGCCACTATGATTGATACTCAATTCAGAAAGAAAATCAAACTTTTCCGTGCCGACAATGCTAAAGAATACAAAGAATCAGAACTTAAAAAAATTTTGGCATCTTATGGTACACTTACACAAAGTTCTTGTCCTTACACATCACAACAAAATGGTCGTGCCGAACGCAAACATAGACACATTCTTGATACAATTCGAGCTCTTCTCATTTCTTCTTCATGTCCGGAATTCTTTTGGGGGGAAGCTGCATTAACTGCTGTTCATACAATAAACATGATTCCTTCTCCAGTCATAGATAATGTGTCTCCTTATGAAAAATTATATGCCAAACCACCTTCATATGATACCCTTAAGGTTTTCGGTTCAGCATGTTTTGTTCTTCTTCCTCCACATGAAAGAACAAAACTAGAACCTCGTGCCCGTCTTTGTTGTTTTATTGGGTATGGTAGTGGTAAAAAAGGATACCGTTGTTGGGATCCTATCTCTCAACGACTTCGAGTCTCTCGTAATGTGACATTTTGGGAACACAAAATGTTCTCATCTATGTCAGATTTTAAAATCGACACTTCTTCTAGCATCTCTCACTTTACAGATCCTTTTGTTGATCTATATCCCAGTGATGACTATGTCGACTCGTCAACATCTTCTAACACAGTTCCTACAAATTTTCCAATTAAGCTCATACAACCATCCCCAGCTACGAATGTTCCTCCAACAGAAGTTCAGTCTGAGGATTCTAGTGATGTCTCTCCCACTCCACCATCTCTTTCAGATGAACATGCTCATCGATCTACTCGGGTAAGAAAACCTTCTGTTCGTCTTACTGATTATCATGTATATTCTGCTATAGAATCATTGCACGAGCCTCAAACATATAGAGAGGCAAGTATTAACCCTCTTTGGCAGGAGGCTATGGCAGAAGAACTTCAGGCATTAGACAAAAATCACACTTGGGATGTGGTTACCTTGCCTCCTGGTAAAACAGCTGTGGGTTGTCGATGGATCTATAAAATTAAGACAAATGCTGATGGCTCTATTGAGAGATAT
Source organism: Kitagawia praeruptora (assembly GCA_037693485.1). Lineage (NCBI taxonomy): Eukaryota > Viridiplantae > Streptophyta > Magnoliopsida > Apiales > Apiaceae > Kitagawia > Kitagawia praeruptora. The sequence continues at coordinate 21,582,339 of CM075350.1, read as the reverse complement.
AAAGCTCGTCTAGTTGCTAGAGGCTTTACCCAGGAATATGGCATTGATTATGAGGAGACTTTTGCACCAGTTGCTCGTCTTACTTCGGTTCGAAGTTTACTCGCTGTTAGAGCATCAAAACAGTGGGATATGTGGCAAATGGATGTCAAAAATGCTTTCCTTAATGGAGACTTAGATGAAGAAGTTTATCTCAAACCTCCTCCCGGTTTTGATCTCTCTCCAGGTCAAGTGCTCAAGCTTAACAAGGCACTTTATGGCCTAAAACAAGCACCTCGAGCTTGGTTCGAGAAATTTAGCAAAGTCATTAGTGAGCTAGGATTTTCTTCTAGTCCATATGATCATGCTCTCTTCATTCGACGGACAAATCGAGGAATCGTTCTTCTCCTCCTCTATGTAGATGATATGATTATCACCGGAGATGATAGTGCATGTATCTCTGAACTCAAACAGTTTCTCAGTCAGCAATTTGAAATGAAAGATCTTGGTTCTTTAAGCTACTTCTTGGGTCTTGAGGTTTCTTCTGTACCTACTGGTTACACCCTTTCTCAAGTCAAGTATGCATCTGATCTTTTGTTGAAATCTGGAATTAGCGACACTAAGATCACACCTACACCTTTGGAATATGGGGTCAAACTTAACTCTAAAGATGGTGACCTACTTGACAACCCTACATTGTATCGTCAGTTGGTAGGAAGTCTGATCTACCTTACTGTCACTCGTACTGACATTGCTCATGCCGTTCACATTGTTAGTCAATTTATGGCAGCTCCTCGCACTCCTCACTATACAGCTGTCCTTCACATACTTCGTTATGTCAAAGGCACCATCTTTCATGGATTACATTATGCATACAACTCATCACTTGAGTTACATGCTTATTCTGATGTTGATTGGGGTGGTGATCCCACTACCAGATGTTCCACTACAGGATTTTGCTTCTTTTTGGGTGACTCTCTTATCTCTTGGCGTAGTAAGAAATAATCCCTTGCCTCAAAATCCAGTGCCGAGTCAGAATATCGAGCTCTGGCTGACACCACGCAGGAATTAATTTGGCTACGATGGTTACTTGAAGAAATGACTGTAACTCATTCTCCAGCCACTATTATCTATTGTGATAGCAAAAGTGCCAGGGACATTGCTCACAATGATGTCTTTCATGAACGCACTAAACATATAGAGATTGATTGTCATTTCACCCGTCAACAGGTTGAAAAAGGAACAGTTCGTCTTCATGCTATCTCTAGTGCAGATAATGTTGCAGATATTTTCACGAAATCCCTCCCTCCTGATTTATTTCGTAATTGCAAACTCAAGTTGGTTTTTCAACCATCTTAAGTTTGAGGGGGGTGTTGAAATGTAAATGTAAATGTTAGATTAAGTCTACGATCTACAGTAAGTCTACGATCTACAGTACCAAGTTATGTAATCCCTTACGTATAGTTATGCTTATATATAGGACTTCAGAGATTGTAATTAAGACAAGCAATATCATATCAATACAAGAGTTTTCTCTTACATTGTTCTAGCTTCATCAATTAAACACGTACCTGTTTTTATCAATTACAAACTGCCAGCAACAACGAATATAATAACATATCTTTTTAAAACTATTTTTTCAATATTTATATCATTACATTTCAAGGAGCATGATTGTTTCATTAGGTATCCCCTCACCATTATATTGAAGTTGTTCTAGTAATGCAAGTCAGTTTAATAATCTAAAACACCTTCTCTATATATATTCTCAAACATTCATTAAGTTCAGTTTACCTAAATCTTTTAAAACTTTCATTACTGCATTACTTTCAAACTAGATTTATTTTATTATGTTTCAATTTTCCTTTTACAAGTTTATTGATTTATAACTTCTGGAAACTCTTGGCACGTGAGGCCTAAAAGAATCAGGTAAACAACTATGGAGAACTGAAAGGCCCTTGAACACTAGAGCTTTCCTTTCTGTATAAAAAACAAATCCTTAGCAACTAAATTGGAACTATCATGTCAATTTTCTAAAGAACAACCCGTCCAAAAAATATTTGTGCAAAATTTTTCCAACTGATCTTCAAGAAGTTCCGACTGAACTTTTCATGGCATCAATTTTTATTGCCACTCTAGTCTCACTTTCAATAAGATAATTCTCACAAAGCCTTGCTTACGTTCAGAATCTTCTGAAAATCCCCAAGTGCACAAATTCAAGTTTGGTTAAGAACATGAAAGTCTATCATATAACATGAAAGTCTATCATATATTTCAAATAATAAGAACATGAAAGTCTATCATATATTTCAAATAATGCAAGAACGCTAAGCACATTTTTGCGAGAATATAGATCAACTATAATAAGAAGAGTATACAGGGAGATGTCATACTCTTTTATGTCATTCATATCAAATCCATACAATTATTGTCCTTTGAGTTCTGATCTCCTCCACCTATGCATGCCAGTGAACAATCATTTTAATGAAATACTCTAATTTTTTCTCCCTAAATATAAAGGGAGGAAATAACGAAGATTTCATAGTTTAAGAATAATAAATCACGTGACTAAGTATATATTGGAACTTCAAGTGGAATATCTTAGAAATGATTCATTACTTGCCTATTTATTTTATAAGTGATAAAGTCACAGAAAATGCAAGTCGATCATTTAGCAGTAAAACATACACCAATTCTGGCTTAAAAGAACTTTTTTTGTCTGAATGGCTGACCCGGCCCTCCCTCTTAATGCCCATACAACTGAACTGTAGCCTCTTTTAAGAGATGAGGTCATCGGAAGAGGGGAGGAAACTAAATACTCACCTGTGCATTCAGGCCCTCCATTTGTCAGGACACTGCTGCAGGCATAGTCTCCAGTTCTCTACATCGCTCTCTTCAGCAACATCTGAATCAAATGGTGTTTGCTAGGACGCTTTCTTCGACCTGTTTTTTTCCCATGCATGGGCTCCTTTGTTCCAAACTGCACAATTTTTAAGGTAATTAGGATTATGTTGGTCCTCATTACATAACGCAGTTTCCTGTTTTCCTTTCCTAAATGCAAATGAACGTTGCACCCTATCAATACAAGCAAATCTATGCAACACTGCCTTGTTTGACATAAGGTGTCCTTTTCGTAAGAAATTAGTTGAATGAAGGCGGTTATGATATAGCCGCACAGCAAGTTAGGCTTGAAAAGAGTATCTTAATATCTCAATTTTAAATACTGCAAATTGAAATATTAACTGTGAAGACTATCTAACCAACAAGATTCACATGCTAGATATGAACTTTAGACATGCTTTACAGATGCTAGAGAATAATTTAATTCGTCAGAGCTCACGAAATACATTAGACACTCAGATTCTTGTCAACATCAATGTAATATTGAAATGAACTGAACTGTAATAGTTCACTATCTCTTTTTACAGTATTTCCACACGCAAAAGACACCCCTGAGTCTTTTACTTTACCACTCTTGTTGGACTTTAAGCTATTATATAATATATGAACAAAATGTCAAAGGGGAAAGCTAAGGTGTTAACACAAGTTTTGACAGACAAGTACCAATTCATTTCATGTTTGATAAAAATCTGACTCGAAAACAGCAAGGAGTGGTTAATCCACATTACTTAGCTAGTCGATTCTACTACATATGGTATGTCTCTGTGCTTCCTACATTGCAACAATATCACTCATTTCTTGATAGTGCACTAAAAAGCCAATTAATATATGACCCACTCATATACCTTAAAATAATGTCATAAATTGAACAATTGCAGAAACATGCAGAAAACAAAATGAGAAACTATGTAGATAAGGCTCCTATGCATAACATGTAAAAAACCTAAATCACAATTCTTAACCATCTGTTTTAAGTTATCCATGATGTAAATCAGCATCTCTTGTGAAAATGATACAAATTTGTATAACACAGAAATGAGAATACTGCCATATGCACGTATATGAGACTATAAAGCGAATAATTTATAAATAATTTCACCTGAACGCTTGTTTTAAACATTTTACATCACCCAAAGACAGTACTAGTAGAACATGCTTTACTAATCCTGTTTGAGATGCTACTAGATCCGCAAATTATAATGAGAGGCTAGTTTGCTGAGTATATACCTGAGCATATAACATAATAATAAACAAGATTCTGTTAACTAAGACTTACGATAATTCGTGCCGATCGAACAACCTCTAGGCTAGAGGTAATAACATCTATAATCGAGTTTTAGGCATTTTTTCCAATTAAGTATCTACAAATAACTTTCAGCATGCATCAATAGCACAACTTAAAAAGTGAGTACAATTTATAGGTAACTTACGAAGGTAACTGAATTAAATTACTAACAGAGAGTCTTTCATAAGCAAGGTGCAATAATATTGTATACCTGCAACTCCAAACATAGGCGGTTACCCTTGTCATTCTTCGGAATTAGTCGAGGTGTACCAAAACTGGTCCGGAAAGAATCCGACGCTCGAAAAGATACAGGTCAAATTCAAAAAGTGGTACAATCTTATTCTCATTCGTGTTGACCGGTTTCAAATCAGCACTACCCTCTTGTTTAACCAAGGAGATAACCCCTCCGCTCTTGCTTTTTAACCCTGGGCTATGTTTGTTTTTACGGGATTAATAAAAATTGGCTTCTGCACAATTAAAGTAGCAGCGATGGATTTACGAGGATAGAAAAATGAACCAGGCCAGGAATTAAATGAAGGACATTGAAAGTGACTCAATGCTTGTGGTTAATGCAATTCATAGAGGACAAGAAAATTACTTGGAAGTGGGTGCTGTGATTCATCAATGTCAGTCTATAATTACGCTATGTCCTGATATCTCCATCTCTTTTGTTAAAAAGAAGGCTAATAAGGTTGTCAATTTGTTTGTTAGTAGGGTGCCTTGTTTGGTGAATTCTTCAAATGTGTTTTTGTCTCCTCCATTATCATTCTGAGAGATGGTGATGTATGATGCTTCTTTGATTTAATATTTTCATTTTGCAAAAAAAAAATATATATATATATATATAGGGGGTGTTTGGGAAGATTTTTTTTGGAATAACTAAATTTATTTTAAGATAAATTTAGAGATTTTTAATTTTTTTCTGAAAAATGTTAACTTTTTTTTAAAATTTATAAAATCTCAAACATACATTAAATACTTGTATAAAAAGATATTATCAAAATATGAAATTTTTACCCGAAAATAAGTTCATAAAGACTTATTTAAAGTCGTCAAACAGACCAATAATTCCAATAGCTTTAAAAAAATGAAGGAAAATTTTAGACAAAGCAATAATTACCCGAAAATATGATATGTTTGTTTTTACGGGATTAATAAAAATTGACTTCTGCACAATTAAAGTAAAGTAGCAGCGATGGATTTACGAGGATTGAAAAATGAACCAGACCAGGAATTAAATGAAGGAAACTTTTAGACAAAGTAATTCATACAGGATAAGATTAATTTTTTTACAAAAATATCCATTGACCGCACTTATTAATTGAAGAAAGATATAATTATTGGAATATATAATTACTCCTCTCTTTTTTTTATATAAGTCGCTTGACTTTTTTGCACATATTTTTAGTGATTTGACTGCGTAGTTAAAATTAATTTTACGAGCGGCTCGTCCGACTCGTTAAAACCGGCTCGTTTAGCTAAACGAACCGGCTCGACTCGACTCGTGAAATTAAACGAGTCGAGTTCGGCGTGAATTTTTGATTAAACGAGCCCGGCTCGACTCGTTTAAAAAAACCCGACTCGATTTAAAGCTCGGCTCGAACTCGCCCGGCTCGACTCGAATTACAGCCCTACAGTGGTTATTGAGGAGTATCGTATACTTCTTCTTTGTCAAAACAGTTTAATTATCATTCCTGATATGGTTGCTCATTGCCACATTAAATAAAATTCCAATTTGTTGTTGGAAAAAATTATACTACCTCCGTCCCAAAAAAATCGACCATCTTTGACTTTTACGGAGATTAAGAAAATATAGTAAAAAAAAGTGTAAAGTTGTTTGAAAAGTGGATAAAGTGGTGGGGACCTATCAATATTTAATAATAGATTTGAGATAGTGAGGGAGAAGGAGAGTAGTGAGTGTAATAGTGTTTATAGTTATTTGTTTAATAAAAAAGGAATAAAGTTAGTGGGTGTAATAGTGTAAAGTAGTGTTCAAAAATAATAGTATAGTAGGTTCATTAGTTTTGGAACGTCCAAAAAATGAAAGAACGTCAATCTTTTTGGGACGGAGGGAGTATGTTATATGAAACGATGCACGGAAACATTTTCTGAAACTATGGTCTACCAATATTCGGCAAGAACAATTGTATGTATTTTGTATTTGCATCCCTTTCCTTTTTTTGAAGTTGTTTTGGCGCACAGTGTATTTATGTTTCACTTGTTTAAGTAGGATGATTTGGCAACCAACTCTTGTGATTAAAGATAAAACCAAACAAACCAAACCAAACAAACCCAGTATATCTCGCATAGAGCAGGGTCTGGGGAGGGTAAGATGTACGCAGACCATGCCCCTACTTTTTACAGTATGGAGGCTGTTTCCGTGAAGACCCCCGGCTTAGTGAACCATAAAATAAAGTGCATTTTGCACAAGGATGAAAAGAATGGGGGAAGTATTCGACCAAACCTGGGCCCATGGCCTGGATCTCATGGGACTTACCTACGCGGGCAAAGGGCACTCCTCTCCTGCTCTAGGATTACCTCTGACCAAGCTCCCTGCACCTGCATAATCAGAAAACAGAAGACAGTATGAAGACGAAAAGCCAAGCTTCTAAGCTAACGCTAGCCGAGAAAATCCAACTCTGAGGCTCTCAACCACAGAACCGCTCCCTAGAAGAGAATCCACAACTCTAATTTGGCGCCTCCAACAACTTCTATCTGCGATCGAGATCTCATTCAAGTTAAGGGCCTTCAAATCCATCTTAAGTTGTTCTTCCCACGACCTCCTCGGTCTGCCTCTCCTCCTCACCCCAACAACCGAAAGACTCTCGACCCTCCTCACCGGGGCTTCTGGACGCCTCCTACGAACGTGGCCGAACCATCTCAGCCTCCCTTCCATAATTTTCGCAGCAAGAGGCGCTACCTCCAACGCACTCCTGAACACCACATTCGGGATTCTATCTAACATCGTGCGGCCACAGGACCACCGCAACATCCTCATTTTAGCTGCTTCCAACTTGATCTCGAGGGCCTTTTTCGCCGCCCAACACTCCGAACCATATAACATCGCCGGACGGATTGCCGCTCTATAAAACTTCCCTTTCAACTTTAACGGGACTTTCTTATCGCACATCACCCCTGACGCTGCCCTCCACCTTAGCCACCCCGCCTTGATACGGTGAGTGACATCATCTTCAATCTCGCCTTCCTTCTGGATGATGTCTATATGATTAAACAAAACAAATTTAATAGATATATGATTCGGTACAAACCATTCCGTAAATCAATAATGAATAGAAGTATTCAATCGCACAATCGCAAGTTATAAATTAGTTATTATATAGGAGTAACATAAATTAGAATATCACCCAAACCTTACCTAGTATCAACATAACTAAATATTCTAAAGGAACGACCCTTATTAACCAAGAATATTAATACATGAGAGTCGACCTTCTTTTCTAAGTCCGGCGGTCGCCCGCCCCGCCCCGCCCCGCCCCGCCCCTCTCTCAGCCTATCCTCCCCCTCCCCTTCATTCCTCTTCAAGTCTCTTCCCCTTTCTTCTCTAATCAACATCCCTCCCCTTCCCGCCGCTGCCCCCATCCCCGCCGCCGTCCCTGCCCTTCATATTTCCATCTTCGTCACCTTTTCCTCTCCGTTTCAATTATCACAGTTTTTAAATTCAATAAAGCTCCGAAAATTCCTTTGAATTTTCTCAGATCTGTTACGATCTTGAGCTAGTTTGTGCAATTAAAACTCATCTTTGTTGGGTTTTCGTCTCGCTTTTTGGCGTGTGTATCGCTTTATGTGCGATTGTTATTGGTTAATTTATTATCGTTGATGTTTCTGTTGTTGTTGGTGTCGTTATTGACTCCGTTGAAATTGGTTTATTTGGCATTTTGGGAGATCTTGAACGATTGCATCGATGCTACTTGCGGCATGTCTATAGCTGATTTTTGGCATGTAGATAGCTGGGGTATCGGCAGGTATATAGCTGTTTTACGGCAGGTAGATAGCTGGAGTATTCTTGAGATGGTAGTGGAATTCACAAGAGCTCACCTTTCACAATTAAAGTTTGTTCCGGTTTCGGGAATTTATGATTCCCCAACTTCAGTTGAAGGTTTGGAACATTGGGCTTCAGTACGCATTTATGTGAGGGTCAATTGTGCTACTACGAATTTCAGGGCTGATGCTGATAGGATTGATCGGGATACCGTTGTAACCTTTTTTAGCTTCAAGAATCTATGGATTCAGTGTGTTAAGCTGTCTGGAAACAATGCGGCTATTTACTTAGCTCGTTTATTGTTTTATCAACCTGATTGCATTGTCAGTTGGGGGTTTGTCCCGACTAGACTTGTTTTAATTTAATGGAACGAACTTGCATTTTGTCAAAAAAAAAAAAAGAATATCACACAAACTACGAAATTAATAAAAAAACACAATACCTCCCCAAGTACAACAATGGGAACCCCAGTAAACATAAGGAGTTGATGAAATATAAAGAGTAAAAAGAGAGTTGAGCTCATTGCTGCAAGTTGCAAGTTGCAACGTCTTGAAACCTTGCAATCATTTAGCAGAAAGCAGCGAAACTTTATTAAGAACTATAAAAATGAAACCTCCTCGGTGAAACTCTTGAGCCTTACAAAACTTGGGACATAAACTATTGCATCAAATGTGTCTGGAAGAAACAGGGTCTGCAGCCCATCCCGTAAGACATCATCAAGTGGTTGCAGAGTTTCATACTCAAGATGATAAATAAGTTTACAAACAATTACCACATGATGACAAGATGATCTATAACACATTCTACAAAGTTAATTAAAACAATACAATACCATCCAAAACAAAACAAATGAACCGCAACCTAACATACAGAGTTTGTGAAATATAAAGAGTAGAAAGAGACTTGAGCTTCATGCTACAACATCTTGAAATCTTGCAATCATCTAGCAGAAAGCACCAAGACTTACTGAGAACTAAAAAGTGAAACCTTCTCCTCCGTGAAACTCCGGAGACTTAAAAAACTTGGGACATAAACTATTGCATCAAAGTCCATCCAAGGGGTCAGCAGCCCATCCCGGAAAACATCATTAAGTGGTTGCAGTTCAGTTTTATATTCATGATTATAAATGAACAAACAAGCATCAGATAACATTAAGATAGTCCTATCTTTCAAAATGTTTAGAGGGCTAACAAAATATAGATTATAGTTAGACTTAATGACAATTTCTTTAGACCAATTTTCCTTCATCATCCAAATGATGATAAGATCGTCTAGTGTGAAATCACATATACACACACAGGTACCCTCTTAGTGTTCCCAAACTCCTGCATGAATAAGTATCAACTTGAGGAGCAGAGTCAGTTAGTTGAAATGATTCTCTCTCCAAATCAAAAGTATATACCATTTCTTTTTGGGTGTCCTCTAGATTAGCTAACCAATGCAGGTTTCCATCAATGAATGTACCGTACATACTACAACCACCAACTCTACCATTCTGACGATCGTTCACAAAAAAGGGAAGATGATCAGAGGATTCTTTTTCTAAATCGAAAGCACAAACCAGGTCGCTAGTGATGTGATGCTTATCATGAGCTAACCGATGAAGATTACCATGAATAAATACACCATTCTGACAGCCACCAAGCCCAAAGGGGACTTGGCCCTAAACTTCTCCACATGCCTGTTCCAAGCGTATAAACCTCACAATTCGACTTGTACAAGTCTTGGTTTGAAGGGTAACCACCTTGATAAAACCTTACAACCTTGTACTGCTTTGTGGCTGCAGTTAAACCAAAACCATAAGATACAGCAGGCAATGGTTTTCTGATGCTCTTGTGTTCCGGCAGGAGTGTGTACTCACGTGTAACGGGATTGCATACATAAGTTTCATCGGTACCAGAATAATGCCATACACAAGTTAACCCATTTATTGTACCACTTAAGTGAAGCACACTTAGGGATGGCAAAAAAAACCGATCCGACGGATACCCGATCCAATTCGACCCGATTGGATCTTACCGAACCCGATTTTTTGGATTTGGATTTGGATTTGGATTTGATTTTTAAACCCGAAAGAGTTTGGATTTGGATTTGGATATTAGCTATATCCAACCCGATCCAAACCCGAAACCCGAAAACCCGATCCAAACCCGATCCAAACCCGAAACCCGAAAAAAACCCGATATATATATATATATACATATATCTAGGATAGATGCAAAATGAAGACTAAAATTTAAGTTGCTTACTATTTGTCCTCGAATTCTACAATTAAGTATTTGTTTTTTGTAATGAATTATATTATTAACGAAGAACAACTCCTTTTTATATAACCAATTTTCCAACCATTTCAATGCATAAATCAACCCAAATATTTTTTTTAATACCTTAAACGCCCAGCATGGCGGGATATAATCCTAGTACATATATAAATTATATTATATATATATATATATATTATAATTTATTCCTTAAAATTAAATACCCATTACTTAGTTACACTAGGCCCAACCCATTTACACTAAACCTAGTGCCCGTTTGGGAAATCTTATTTTTCAGAAATAAGTTACTTATTCTGGAAAAAAGTTAGAAAATATGTACTTTTTTCTGAAATAAGTAACTTATTTTTGCAGGATTACGAATATTAAACTCCCCATACACATATTTTTCTAAAAAAATACATGTATATGCGAAATTTTTTCCGAAATAAGTAACTTATAAGTTACATGATAGAACTGCCAAACAGGCCCCTAATACACTAAAATCTAAATCACTAATACTCACTAGTCTCTAGATATGTATGTGGATATTTATTTGTAATTGTATTTTAATTTTTATGTCTTTAGATATTAATAGTGGTGTAACTTGGACTTATTTATTTTCATGTCTCTGAAATCTAGATATTTATTTGATATTGTAATTTTAATTTTTATGAAATTTAGCTTAAAAAAATATTACTACTTTTTTTTACAAAGAATTAAAAATTTCGGGTTTGGATAAAACCCGAACCCGATCCAAACCCGATGGATCGGGTTTGGATTTTGAATTTCCAAATCCATTTGGATTTGGATCGGGTTTGGATTTGGATTAAGGATTCGGGTTTGGATTTGGATATCACAGATATCCAACCCGATCCAACCCGTTGCCATCCCTAAGCACACTGTACCGGCACTACACCATAAACAGCCTGCGGTAACCCAAAAATTCTGTTACCTTAGGGTGGTAAAATGTTACTATAGACCCATTTTTGGGCTAAGGTAACATAAATTATAAGTTACATATTTCGATGTTATCTTAGGGTACCTAAGGTAACTTATTTCACCCCTAGGGTAACATGCCCTTTCTGGTTACCTTAGAGGTCTACTGTAACATAAAAATGTCATTTTGCAACATAAATCTTCGGTTACCTTAGAGTGCTTCAATTTTTTTTAAAAAATGGGCCCCACCAGTGGGTCCCACCAATAGGGGTGTGCATTCGGTTAACCGAAACCGAAACCAAATTTTATTTCGGTTAATCGAAACCGAATTGTAGGGAAAAGTTCTACCAAAAACCTAACCAAAATTATTTCAGTTTTTAAGCGAACCGAACTTTTTTTTTTCGGTTTTAACCGAAAACAGAATTGTAATAAAAGTCAAAGAAAATTGCAGAAAAATAGAAAATATAGTACACAACCACAATTCATAAGTTTATCACAACTCCACAAGTTACTGAATACAAGTTACTGAATTTTAGTTTACATTCAGAATTAAGAATTACAAAACAATGAAACAGAGAAGGTGGAAAATTAAAATTTAGTCTCCATTCTCCTGTTGCGCTGCTCATGTCTTGTCTCCTGCTTGCTATTGTGCTGCCTGGGCACTTTTTCAGCCTTCATCTTCAACAATTCTGCAAGTTAACATATAATAATCAGTAATAGTATTTTACTACTAAATAGAGATAGTATTTAGTAATTAGTAGTAACTTCTTTCTGTACCAATTCAGAGATCAGACCCCTTTTCTCTATACTGACTACTGAGTACTAAGCAGGAGCACTACAAATTTTACCATGTCCATTCCATTTAGTAATACATTCTAAACCACAAGCTAAAAAGTGTATCAAGTTTTCATAGACCGAGGTCACCTCTTTGAACAAAATGTGACATAAACATTGGCAAAATCACAAAAATGATCACATGATCAACCTTACAAGCCCCTTTGCTGAGCTATGTTGCTAGACTGCTAACAATGAAGTGAACGAACCTTACAAAAAAATTTTATAAGATTTTCTACTTCATCATCTAAAATTGATTCATCCATTGCTAAAGCTGCAGCCTGTATAAATTAAGCATAATTTCTATTATGTACAAGTGAAGAATAAAAGAAGTTGGAAGCACAATAACAATGGATTATACAGCATATTTAGAAACAACTAAAGCCATGTACTATATAGATTTTATACCTATCTCAAAATCCAATTTCTTTCCAAATGTCTAAAACCAACTAAACGGTATCTGAAGTATGAAGAAAGATAATTGCTACTTGTCACCAAACACAAACCAAGAAAACTAAGTAGAATACCTTATTACCATACCTTCAACTCACAATTTTTCTGTTGCATTCATGATTCATTATCGGATTATTTGTGTGCGAGATAACATATACATATAGACCACTTAAGTTATCAAATTTTAGGAGGTTAAGGCTTCAAGCAATCTACATTTTACAAACAAGTTTCTGCTGATCCAAAAAGAGCATTTACAAATTAATGGCACAAATCCATGACTTAGTATTCCTGTCCAGAATACCATTAGTTCTACCACACAAATCACATATTAAGCCTCTATGTTGCTAGCTACAATGAAATCAGCAGAGGTACAAGCTAATACTGCTCTGGACACTTTGAGGACACTACAAAATGCAGCAAGAATATACCATCTAAACAAAATCAAGTATCCGTACATCTTACACCATTTACACAATAGTACTTTTTATCTTTAACAGTTAACAAGTAAACTTTACCAATGGTAATAACTAGGAATGGTCTATCACACTAGATTTCACATGGATTATTAAATCCCAAACTGAAAAACTCATTTAAGTATGCATCTAAATGAAGAAATGTCAAACCATGAAACTTAAGTAATGTATCACACTAGATTTAAGTATCATTTAAAATTATATGCATAATTATATGCAGTGCCTATTTCAATACAAAATTAAACAATGACAAATACTAAATTATATGCAGTGCCTATTTTAATACAAAATTAAACAATGACAAATACTAAAGAATATGCATAATTATTAAAGGTTTTGCGCCACAAACTAACAATAAGTGTTTCACCTACACGAAATTTACAGTACCTCGTTAGGAAAGATGCACAAATACAAGAACACATTGGCTCTTTTAAGTAAAAGTGCCCCCTGCACCTGATAAATAAGTTGCAACAGAAAATTACGTCCAGCTCAAAAAAAAATCACACTCTGCGAGGGGCAGGACACAACCTAAAAATAATAGTTAATCAGGTAGAGAGCAACCACTAGTTTAGCACTAACATAAATATAATTCACAATTTCACATACATACATTCATAAGCTTCTCTTTGCCTCTAACTAATGCAATAATATATAAATGTAAAGCGAGAAATTTGAACATAATATAAGAGTAAGGAATCTGAACTTGCTCCATCTCCCAAAGAACCGGTTCTCATAAGACCCTTTTTCTTTATGACGAAGCTAGTTCCGATGAAACTCCTTTAGATGACCATATTTTGATTCCTCATCAAACATATCAAAGATAAAGTCAAATGAAGAAATTAGATACTTAGATTAAAACAGAGTATAAAAATTAGTAACTAAAAACTAAAAGGGAATAATTGAAAAATTAGCAACTGATTCTTACCCAAACAAATTCTCCTTCATGTATTAAAATTAAAAAATCCTGAGACCAAGAATTCAACTGCAAGCCGCTGGTAAGATCTAAGTAATTTTACAGTTGCAGTATGCCTTTGTATACTAATTATAAGCCTAATTGTCCATGCTACACATGTATATGTAAAGCGCAATAAAAAACTAAATTATCACAGAGAGAGGGGGGGGAGGGGGAGAGAGAGAGAGAGGGGGGGAGGGAGAGAGGTAGGGGGAGAGAGAGAGAGAGAGAGAGAGAGAGAGAACATCTTTGAGTGTCGAGGGAGAAGGTGAATTCGAGAGAGAAATTATACAAATTACATTCAATTTGCTTACACGAATTATAGCTAACAAATCAAACAAATCGAGCTCAAGCTTACACAAATCGAAATCGAACTATTTTTATTTACTTCGAGTTCGATTTTCTTCGCGAGTTTGAGGTTCAATAGAGGTTCGATTTGCTTACCCTTCCGAGGTTGCTGACTAATTGCTTCGATTTGTGTTCTTGAGGGGGTCACAACAGCTAATTAAAAGTCAGAGCAGCTAGGGTTCTTGACGGGGGAGTTGGGTGTGTGTTATGTTTGTGTGTTAATGATTTTAAGTTTTTACATTTTTTTTGTATCTGTTTTTGAGTTTTGGGGCTGAGGGGGAATTTTAGTTAGGGGGGAAGTTTTAATTTTTTTTGAGATTCTAAATTTTGGTTAAGGGGGAAATTGGGCGGGGTTCTAAATTTTGTTAAATAATTTTTTATTAAAATATTTATAATTTAATATAAAATTTTATTAAAAAAACATGAAGTATTTATTAAAAAAATAATAATTTTGATATTTTTTTATAAAAATTATTTTATTCGATTTTTTAAAAAATTGGAGAAAAATATTAAAAATTTGGGAAAAAATTTGTACAAAAAAATTCTGAGTAGGATTTCAAAAAAATTAAAAAAATTATAATTTCTAAAAATATTACAATTTCTGAAAAATTTATTTTTTGAAAAAAACTGATTTTAAAAAATAAAATAATTTCCCAACTCATTCTATAAAAAAGTTAACAAATTTTAAAAACTAAATTTATTTAAAGAATTTTAAAAAAATCAAAAAAAAATAAATTTAGATGAAAAGAGTTGGCACGGCCAACTCTAATGTAACACGTACATATTTATGTTACATGTTTCAACACTTTCTAGCTACTATAACATCATAATTTTGGCTAAGGTAACATAAAAAATACAATGTTAACTCAGGATGTAAGTAGTATAGCTAAGGTAACATATATATATATAGGGGGGGCTACTCCAATACAAACCTCCTTAAAATACAAACCTACAAACCAAGCATAATCTAATATTTCAAGCTAATCTAATGACCAAACTAGGGGTACCCCAATACAAAAAATGCTTAAAATAATTGGCTCTATCCAACAAAAAAAAATAAAAAAATAAAAAAAAAATTCACTGTTCACGTGATGACGTGGCAGTGGATTTCACTGGTTAACGGTGCTTCGCACCTTCTTGTACGGCGCTTCGCGCCTTTATTATTCTAAAGTTGTAAGGAATGGCAATCAATGGTAAAGGCAATAGACGATTGACGGGTGTGTCGAGCGCCTTCGGTCCTCATGACTACCTAACTCATCCGTTTACTGTCTTAAATGCTTCGCATTTCCACGGCAAGATTTTTTTTTTTTTTTTTGAATTTTTTTTATTTTTTTTGTTGGATAGAGCCAATTATTTTAAGCATTTTTTGTGAAGGTACCCTTGGCGGAAACCTTAGAATAGATGAAATATAATTAATTTAGTGTTGGTTTGTAGATTTGTATTTTAAGAATGGTTTGTATTTGAGCACTTGCCTATATATATATATATATGGTGTAGTGCGGAAGCCAAGTCCAAACTTTATTTTCATCACAGGGTCATGGTAAATATTAAAGCTGTCGGGCATCTTCCAGTTCCCCCAATTTAATAAAAATATTACATTTTGGTAAGGAGCCTTCTTGATGAATTACAAGGCATGTGTGTGATCTTGAGAGATGCAGATCTACAAAGTAACGCTCCGAGAGTAGACTACGCCATTTCTTGCATACACATTTGCTATAAACTATAGTCTTAATGGGAGTTCTTGACAAAATATCAGCTAAAATTCCAGGGGGTAATGATTCAATCGAGGACGCCATCCCACATCATACCTTAGATCGACGAATTTCATTAGTACATACATTCTGTTCATCCCAAAACATGAAACATCATTGACAAATCACAAAGTTAATTAATTACTTCTTTGAATTAAATGCATTTCGTGTACCTCAAGTATGCACATTATGCAATTTGTGTACCTGAACTATCAATTGTGCACTTTGTGTACCTGAACTTTATAAAACCAATCAATTTGTGTACCTAACCTTTGAGTGTGCACTTTGTGTACCTGAATTTTATAAGAATATTCAATTTTTGTACCGAACTTTATATGCATGTGTAAAATTTCATATTTAAATGAAAATTTTAAAATTATTATTTCAAAAAATAGATTAATTATATATATATATATGGGCTTTTTTCATAAATAAATAGGAAAAAGTAAATATTTGCAAATTTACTATCTTTAAGAATAGCTATTTGCAATATTACCAACCTAAGTTTCAAAATTGCAAAAATACTAGGTCCCCCTCCTCCCTCACTTTCTCTCTCCTCCTGTCCAGGTAAGTCGGCGACTTTTTTTTTTTTTTTTTTTAAAGGTGGGGTGCTAATTTGGTTGCAACCACATTCAACTCTTGCAACCACATTCAACTCTTTTTTTTTTTTTTTTTTTTAAGGTGGGATGATTTTGGGTTGCATGGCCCCGCAGGGGCATATACAATTGAATGCAACCACATTCAACCACATTCAACTAAATGCAATCACATGCAACTAAATTTCTGATTTCAAGTTCCATTTTTCAGTTGTCATTTTCGACCTCTTTTTTGGACTCTAATATATATATTATATATAATATATATAATATATATTATATATATAATATATATTATAATATATATATTATATATATTATATATAATATATATATTAGAGTCCAAAAAAGAGGTCGAAAATGACAACTGAAAAATGGAACTTGAAATCAGTAACAGTTGAATATGCTCCTGCTGGGCCTTGCAACCCAAAACCACCAAAATTAAGGTGGACTGCTTTTGGGTTCCAAGGCCCCGCAGGGGCATATTCAACTAAATTTTAATGTGGTTGCATTTGGTTGAATATTGCCCCTGGCGGGGCCTTGCAACCCAAATCCACCAAAATCACCCACCTTTAAAAAAAGTTGAATGTGGTTGCATTTGGTTGAATATTGCCCCTGGCGGGGCCATGCAACCCAAATCCACCAAAATCACCCACCTTTAAAAAAAGTTGAATGTGGTTGCATTTGGTTGAATATTGCCCCTGGCGGGGCCTTGCAACCCAAATCCACCAAAATCTTAAAAAGTTGAATGTGGTTGCATTCAGTTGAATGTGGTTGAATGTAGTTGAATGTGGTTGAATGTAGTTGCATATTGCCCCTGGCGGGGCCATGAAACCCAAATAGCATCCCGCCTTTAAAAAAAAAAAAGTGGTTGAATGTAGTTGAATGTGGTTGAATGTAATTGCATTCAGTTGCATATTGCCCCTGGCGAGGCCATGAAACCCAAATAGCATCCCGCCTTAAAAAAAAAAAAAGGCGGCTGAAAGCAGGAGGGAGGAAGGGTGGAGGGGAATTGGAAAGATGGTATTTTTGCAATAAACCTTTTTTCTTTTTGAAAAGATGGTATAATTGCAATTTAATTAGAAAGATGGTATTTTTGCAAAAATCATTTAAAAAGTTGGTATTTTTGTCAAATTCCCCTATATATATAAAGTAATAATTTTTGTTTGATTTGAAACATTCTTTATTGCATAAAATTTAAACTTTATAAAATTGGCGTAAATATAAAATAAAATTTGCTATTATTCTCCAAAAATCTACAATAATGAATGTTACAAATTTATTTTAAAAAATTAAAATAAATATAAAACAAAATTATTCGTCGTTTAAAAAAAATAAATATATTATTCGTCTCTTATTTTTTTTCTTACTTTATATATAATATATTAATATTTTACTTTTAATTTTTAATTAATTTTTTCTAAATTTTAATATAAAATATAAAATTTTGCACATGTATATGAAGTTCGGGCACACAAATTGAATGTTCTTATAAAATTCAGGTACACAAAGTGCACACTTAAAGGTAGGGTACACAAATTGATTGGTTTTATAAAGTTCAGGTACACAAAGTGCACAATCGATAGTTCAAATACACAAATTGCATGATGTGCATACTTTAGGTACACGAAATGTATTTAACTCTACTTCTTTCCCCCTATTTTAACTAAAAATAGTGACAACCAACAAAAACCACCTAGCTTAACATAAAAAAACTCTTACACTACAAATTGATTACTCCATATCGACGGCCTTAATCCCGATAAAAGATAGAATAAATTGGACACACAATAACTATAAGATAATTCCTCTTTCATTTCATCGCAAGTACTAACTAATCTTCTTCTTATTAACACAGATAATCAATAGTTTATTTTAGCTAATTAGATAAGCAAATAAATGGAGGCATCTTAGGAGCTAGCTGTTTCGAGTTCGATTCCAAATAACTACAAAATTTTCATAAAATTTTACAAATATCTAGGATATTTGTCAATTGTCATTCATTCAAGTAATTGTCCTTAATTATTTCTGTTCACATATATATATATATATGATCAAAACGACATGAATCACGAATATATTTAACAATATTAAAAATATGAATAAGCTTCTCTTTTCCTTGACTTAATGTGGTGGAGACGCGTGTACACGAGGGCTTTCACTTCTGATACCATATTTTATCAAAGGTTTTCGTTGGGTAATTTTCCGAGCCTCTAATTAGCAAAAAAAAAAAAAAAAAATTCCGAGCCTCTTTGTTGCCCTCACTACCGTACGTCGGTACCAACTTTTTCACCGTGCATGCGCCAATTATAATCTTCAGCCTAGAAAATTATAAAATTAATAATCTTTACTCTACACAATCCCCAAAGATGGCACCAAATGTTCATATCGATTTTTATCATGAACAAGACATCATAATAACGGGTATTCGCATGGAGTTTGGGAGTTTATTTTAAGAAAGAGTCTCTAGAATCTCACAAGACTCGGATCCACCTATCTCTATATTTATATTTATAGAGAATCAAGTCAAGTTATATTACAATCCGCTACCTTTTTCGTGTAGAATTCTACTCTTTAGGAAAAAGTCACGTAGTTGTAGTGAGTATCTTCGTATACGATACTTCCCGTTATTGGTTGAGCCTTTTTAATATGGACTATACCCATACGGGATCGGAATTTATATCTCGTACCAACAAGTATGCTGCTGGAATTTTAATTTTAGTTGGAGGGTCTATCTATTGGTTAGCTGCTAATCCTAATAATTTTTTATTGCTTATTGTAACATTTGATATAGCTAAATGTCAGATTTATACATATATATGACTGAATATAGAGAGAAAAGAGATAAATAGACAAGAGAGAGATGGTGCAGTGAACTGTGTATTTTATTATACTACTTCTGCTGAGTTTTCTGTTATTGTGTTTTGTTTTACAATAGAGGAGAACACCTCCATTTATAGGCTGCATCTCTAGCCATTTACATCATGGATTACATCATAAATTAGGCAACCTACCAACCTACCAAAGTTGAATAGTCTACCTAACTTGCATATGTAATCAATTACATCACTAATTTAACAATATTTAACACGCCCCCTCACTCGAAATCCCAACTTCGGATGAAAGACCTATCTTGGGATTGAAGAGTGGACACTAGTAGCCCCTTGAGCTTAATCTGAGCGTCCAACTATACCAATTTTTAGGATCGACCGATCTTGAATTTATTGAGTCTTTTGGGATACCGGTTATCGAATTTTCGACCACACAGTATATTTTAGGCCGTCAAAAATACAGAAGGTGCTGATGCAAGTGCTATAGTAGATAGCCACCTTATTAAGGGGTTTCAACCCCTTTACCATTGCCAAGCATTTTGTTTGTCGCCTGATTCTGCAAGGGCAGAATTGGCAGATGAAGTCACTGGTAAATCAGTCTCCATTCGAGACAATAGCTGACGGAGAGCGTTGAGTTCTGTTGCACTTATTGCTCCCGTTGCTGTAGCAGAGTCAGCATGGTTTTCAGACGTCGTATGATGAGCACTATATTGAGTGCCTCTTCCTGAGCTCCTACCGGATGAACTACCTCGGCTTCGTTCTCCTCGACCGCGATATCGTAAGTGTGGGTGTAAGATATAGCATTCTTCACGAGAATGGTATAACTTATTACAATAGTCACACCGGAGAACATCTTTTTCACCCTGTGAAGCCTCAATCACCTGTTCTGCTTTGCCTTGATTTTGAACACTTCCCGTAAAAAGTGCAGATCGATCAGGCACAGTATCAATCGGAGCCATGCTTTCTCTCCGACTCTCTTCGAGCTACACACGGCCATGTGCTTCTTCAACTGTAGGAAAGGGAATTTGACCATTGAGTTGATTCTTGATTGAATCATACTCCATTGTCAGTCCAGCAAGAAACTTCATCACTCTTTCTTCTTGTACCAATTTTTGGTATTTCTCTTGGTCTTCAGCCTGTTTACACTCGAACACAGTGTAGTGGTTTGACTCCTGCCATAGAGATGTGAGTTCCGAATAATATTCGGTCAATGTTCTGCCCCTTGAGTTAGAGATCATATTTTCTGCTTTACCTCGAAATGTTTGGCCATATTACCCGAATATGAGTATGTTCGGTTGATGGAATTCCAAACAGCTTCCGCAGTATCAAGAAACAGATAACTTTTGCGAATACGTAACTCCATAGAGTTAAACAACCATGACTTGACCATGGCATTCTCGTTATCCCAATCATCGAAGCTTGTATCAGTTGCCAAGGGCTTTTTGGCCTTCCCATTGATGTATTTCATCAAACGATGAGATTTAAGTGCGAGTGTGCAGGATTCCGACCATTCCAAGAAATTCTTTCCGTCAAATTTGGGGTTAACATATGGAGTACCGTGGAAACCAAATTTAACACTCCCTTGACTGGTATTGTTCCTTGCAGCCGACTCATTTACAACTTCCGCCATTATTCAAAACAACAACACTACAAGAAGATTTGCTGAAAAACAGAATTTGCAGAAATAAAAAAAACTGGGCAGAAAATTCTGCTGGAAACAGAATCTGCATAAAAAAAACTGGCCAGAAAATGGCAGAAAATTACTCCCCTCTGCTGAAAAACAGAATCAGAAAATTTCCCTTGAAAAACTTGTATATTGTTGTGTGTTTTCTGGGCAGAATCTGGTGTGTTTTCTGGGCAGAATGGGTGATGTTTATAGCAGTTTTGGCAGAATCTGTGTTTGTGTGGGCAGTGTTATTCCCTTAAGAACTGAACATGCTCTGATACCATGTCAGATTTATACATATATATGACTGAATATAGAGAGAAAAGAGATAGATAGACAAGAGAGAGATGGTGCAGTGAACTGTGTATTTTATTATACTACTTCTGCTGAGTTTTCTGTTATTGTGTTGTGTTTTACAATAGAGGAGAACACCTCCATTTATAGGCTGCATCTCTAGCCATTAACATCATGGATTACATCATAAATTAGGCAACCTACCAACCTACCAAAGTTGAATAGTCTACCTAACTTGCATATGTAATCAATTACATCACTAATTTAATAATATTTAACACTAACAAGGAATTTCAGAGACTTGGGATTTTTTATTCAAAATGTGGATTTCAGAGACTTGGGACACATGAGGGGTGCCTTTGTCTAATGAATATGAATGTATAGTTTTTGTCTTGATAGGTGTGTTGGCTGCAATTCGAAATTTGCTTCAGGTTTGGAAGGAAGCTCATATTGGAGCTCGCTGCTGTCAGATAGAAGGTAATTGGCAACCACGAGAAGTTGAAGTCATTAGCCTTCGAGAAGCCATTTCTTGGACAAAATCACTAAAGCACGTTGATCAAGTGCTAGTAATTCGATTATCGGTCTGCGAATCGTGTGGTCCTTTTGCTTGCAAATGCTGCACAAATTCTATGTCAGGCTATGGAGAGTGGTTTGTCACTCCTCCTGCAATCATGTACTCGAAAGTGATCATTTCTAAGTAATGCAAGTACGATTTATTTCTAAAAAAAAAAAAATACTATAGCTGAGTTGTGGGTGATACAAGAAGATGGCATGGTTAGATTTTGCATCAAATTGTTAATTGTTGTTGATGGTCATTCTTGTTTTGTGCCATCGAAAGATAATTATGTTGTGATGGGATTTTATAAACCTGTTTTGCTGGTTTCTGGTGCAAGAAGACGGGTTTCTTGTGCAAAAGAGGGTAGAATGTACAAGTACATGAAAGTTACTGGATTGCCATACAATTTTGAAGTTGGGATGACTTTCGTTTAGAGCCTGACTCACCTAATAACTGGGGTGACTGGGTGAGTACAGGAAGAGGAAGAACAGAGGAAGGAGGTCAAAAACAACACAAAGTCTCAAATAGAAATCTTTGAATGGTCGAAATTTCATTTGCTGTGATTGGCTCCATTGTTGAATCTTATTATGCTTTTAATGTTACTACCTATTCTGGCTGCGTTACTTAGAGGCAGAATGCTTTTTTCTTTTGACCGTAAGGGTGTTATAAAGACTTGCATTTTCAACGAGATTTTAGCATGTTGATTATGGTTTTCTAGTGACTCAAACTTATTTGGCTCAACTTATGTTTCATACAAAATCTAAACAGTCATTGGTAACACAGCCACAGGAGCAAAAATATTGTTGGACAAATAAGCAAGAAAATGTCATCAATGCATGATTTTTCTTTGCCCCCTTGGTATTTAACACAACGCATATTTTCTTCATCGATGTTGAAGCAGTGTTATGGATTACTAAACACATGACAAGCTGTGGAACCAATGTTGTACAAAGTTCAACATTGTTCTACTTTTTAACCACCTTCCAAAGCATCACCAGCAGAGCTTACCATTAATTAAAACACTATCAACATTTATGAAAAGCAACTCATCCTCAGTTGGTAAGTTCCAAAGGGAATCTAAAAGGTCTGCAAATTTATCCACAGAGACGGCCCCTGAACTAAAACAGTCACCATTTTCACTGTCTCTCAACATGGAACCTGAGTGGACAACATCAAGTTGTGCTCATGGACTGGCATAGCAGGTACTCATATGGCAAAACCAGCTATAAAATGCTTATTACTTTGAAGCTCCTGCAAAGGTTCTTGGGTATTAGAATAAAGTGATATTTTCAAAGTAATAGACAACCAAAAGTAATATATTATATTTAGAACAAATTTCGAACATATCCAGTTCACATATACAATACATTATAGATATTCTGATATTATAAAGTTACAAAGATTTTTAGACATAGATAAAATAAAACAATATGTTACTCGCCAAAAAGATTTTGTAGCATAATATATTGTATAAAGCAACAACAATAGTGACTATATAAGAACAGATGATAATAGTGACATCCCACGAATCACACAACCCAAGTCAGTGGAATTTTCCACTTCCCGTTGACTGTGATTTTTGGATGAGGCTTTCCCTCTTATTAACAAATAAATATTACTTTAAAGATTGTTCGTTAGATAGACCATAGTGAAATAACGTAAAACAACTATGCTCTTTGTGATTGATAAGATTTTGCGGAAGATAAGCTAATTCCGTGTAACAAAGACAAATGAGGCAGGCAGTTCAGGAAGAAAATCAAATTTGAGCCAATGACAAGCGTTTTATCTAATAAGTGGGGAAGTAGATGACAAATCTGACCATAACAGACCATCTTTGTCCGTATGAGTTTAGTTAATGCAATCTAATTACAGGAGAGTACATAATCCTTCCTGATCACAAGTGTTTAAAACCATCATATGATATTTTAAGTCATGGCTTTGGAATTGTTGAAGCCAACAACCAGAATCAGTACAAGGTTGATACCTTATGTTGTCCTACTGCAAATAAAGAAGTTTTATACAACAAAGACAAAGGGTAGGTAAGATATCAAGTCGCACTGAATTATTTTCGCCTAATAACACAAGCACACTGATGGAGAATCAAAAGTATCAGTCAAGTAACCAACCCTCTGTATGAGCAGGCATTGAACTATTATAACCTAACTACCTATTAGGTTACATGAACCAGAGATTACCTAGTCAAGTCAATCTTATCTATTATAGCCCCTTGTAACATAGTAAAATAATTTTAAAGGGTATAGGCTCATAGCTAAAACAGCAGATCTACAAGTCTATAGTAGCTTACTAAAATTAATAATTTAAGAAAACCAACTTTATGGTAGATATAAATCTTACCAGGCTGATATCTGTCAATCCAGCTTTTGGTACCCATTTCCAAAAGCCGTGCCGAAGTTTCAAATTCTTCCCTCAACTTCCGAAGCTGATCAACTTGTAAAGAAGCACAGACATTTTTCTTGATGTTAAAAGGGTCTTCAATTACAATTTTCTGAACTTTGCTCCCCATATCTCTCGCACACTCTGATTCTTTCCGACTGAAACAAGTAAACCAATTTTAAAAGATTATAGTGTGTAATTACAATATTATTCATGTTTCTATAAAGGCTGCCCAATGATATTATTTACACCTACCACGAGATGTCGAACTTGTAATTACAAGGGAATTTACATGTTTAACTTTGAAGACGATAAATATGATGTACTCTTTAAAATTGATATATGACAAGAGAAAGCAAGTTAAACGCATCGACACTTGAAAAGAAAAGAATATATATATGTGTGTAGGCCATTATTCTAGAGATAACCCTCTTATATAGAGTCATGGAGAAAATCATTGATTCTACTATAGAATTTCATACATAATTCTAAAATTATGTTTCACATAACATAAATTCGATTCTAATGTAGAACACTAACAATATATAAAACTTAATAAAAGATTTAACACTTAAAACTTGAACAAAAAATTGATTGTAGATTTAATTCTACTAGAGAAACATTTTATAAATTTGATTCTATTGTAGAATCACTTTGAACATTTATGACTGATTTTCAACAATTCTTCAAGGAAAAATGTAGTGTAGTTGCATTTTTTATTTACTGATTGAAATTTGTGCATATATTTTATAAATAATGAGATAAATACATGTATCGTGTGTATAGAAATAGTGGTTCGTCTTGGACACTATATAAAGGATTCTCCCTAGAATGCTACTATAGAGGTAATAAATATTTTTTTCTTACCTTATGGTCTTACCCATCCGAACAGAGACAACGTCATCACAATAATTGTATTCTTGATGCCAATAGTGAAAAAATGACTTAAGCAAGTCATATAATGTCAGCTTGTCACTGTCCTTGGCCTTGTTTGCCATGTCTCCATGATTGTGTTCATAAAATCCACAAATGTCTTCTTTAATCTTGACTTTAAATGTCTTCCTTGTCTGTAACATTAAGCTTAACAATTCTTTATACAATTACTCTAAGACAAAAACATGGAAAAGTAAAAAAATTACTTATACATATTTGACTTACTGCATGGTGTAAAACAAGAGCAACTCCTCTAATCTGACAGAAGTTCACCACCATAAGATTGTACCTACATTGTAATAGAAGTTCATTAAATAAAGTATCTATGATCCGGAACAAAAGTGAAAACAAATGGAAATTTTCATATTCATATATATTTTATATACATGGAAGTCTCCAGTACATATACAAACACTACACTGCTGAACAGTCTAGTATATTAATAAAGTATAAATTTATAGTAATTTAAATATTCTTGATGATAAAATTGTTAAATTAAAATTTCTTTTTTATTAAAATTTTTTTATTGGTAAGTAGCTGATAAGTAACTTTCTTAAAAGTTGAAAAGCTACTGATAAACTTCACTTAAAATTCAAACTTTTCTTTCAAATAATTACATATTCTGTTGTAAACGTAGTGTTTAAGATCTTTTTTTAACTCAATCATTTATATACTCTTTGAAATCCTACTTCAAAAGTTCATGTTTTTATTATTATAACCAGGTTAGTCATTCAACTACGATAAGATCTCTTGTTCGACTTTAATACTCGTGTAGGTATAAATTTCAAAAATATCTTGCCTAAAAGAATTGGTTATCTTAATAATATAAATTTTGAATAATAAAACAAAATTTTGAATAATTTTCAAATATCTTAAAATATTTGAAAAGATATGTACTAAATGGTAGTTTCCATAGAACCATTTTACTAGTTTAATATTTTCACAAAGGAGCTAAAAATTATGCCAAGCTTAAATTATATTATTTTCCCAAACATACTACCTAACAGATTACGAATAATCTCAAGTTCGGCTACAATATTATTATACAGTTAATAGTCATGTAGGTCCTGTGCAAGACTAAAAATTTACAATTATCTTGTCTAAAATATTTGGTTATCTAAAAGATATAATACATACTCTTAAAATTTGAAGTTAGAATACTATTAATTATTTCAAGCCTCATAACTAAATAACCAGTCAGACTATAAAAGATAACCGATATACTTTAATAGCATGGTTTAATATTGTAATAAATCACGCTCAACTTAAATTATGTAATCTGGACCAGAATGCTTACTATCGGCCGATGGACTATGAACCAACTGTGGTCCGGGTATAATAGTTTTCAATATCTATAAAACCCATTGTTAAATAACCGACCAACCGAAGATCTCAAATATCACTTTACGATGAGTGAGATATGAGTGACATAAAATAGACCCTTAAATCATGTAAAACGGAGTCAAAATGAGTGAGATATTAGTTGTCAAAGTTTAGTTATGGAGTTTGAATAAATCTCACACATTTTAATTCCGTTTTACATGATTCAACAGTCTATTTCATGTATTTTTTCACAAAGATTTCAAATATACAATTTCTTTTACGATGTGAAATCAATTCTATTACTATTTACTAAACAGAAGGGTATTATATATGAAAAAATGTACAAGGGTACCATGGATAGAAGTCAATAATGTGATGGTACCACATAGAAAAGTCAAAATCACATTGGTACCATATAGAATTTCCCATTAATAAAGGTTATAGATGTAAATATATATAGCCGCTCGCTTTCCTTTGCCACTCAAGTGTACGGCATATGCCGTGCTTAGGCCCCTTCTTCCCTAATAAAAGAGTCCACCGCCTGCCTTAGTAGTCTCAAATAGGGCGTTTAAATTGAGATTGTTGTTACGAGTATGGTGGTTCAATCCTAATGGTATAAGTTTATGAATTTTACTGCTTAGAGACGAAAATAAGAGAAGTCAAATTATATATTAAAAAAATATTTAATATATACAGTTGATTGCATAAGCATATCAAATTTGAACCCGCTGATGACGTCTTGACAACTACATATGTTGAACCTTAGGTGTTGAATCTTACAAAGAACGGCCTACTTTATAAATCATAAATTAACTTAATACTTTTATACCCTAATTTCAGAAAGGTAAACCCTACAAGAATCGCTGACATTATTGAGTTTAAAGACATGTGTTGTAGTATTTTCTTCTAAGGTTCAACGTGTTAAAAGGATTTCTTAATTCATCACTTTAATAAAATCTATATGATTTGTTCCCTTCATGCATATTTAGAACATGTTTAATAAAAGTAGTCAATTTATAGTAATCGATTGATATGAGTTGCTAAACTTACGAGTAACTTGATAAACTTCCTTCAAATGTCTTGTTGAGATTATTCGCTCTTCCCCAATGCTTGACTAGTGCAGCGAGGTTTCCGATTCTTTGATCAAAAGCTTGTATAGATGACATGAACTTCGTGTTCAGGTATCCATCGATACCATTTAGGCTAAGATCAACGTCTATCATAGATTTCTTATCAACACATTTAACAATAGGTACCGTGGCCGCAATCAACTGCAACAAAATAAAATAAATTGCTCATAAAACACAATTTTCAAATTTACATAATGAAAGTCAATTGAAGTCATAATAAAATAATTTAAAGTACTTAAACCATAAGAATGTAATTAAAGCATGGATAACATTTTGAAATCATATCCGGTATTAAAGGAGGGGGCTTGGGATTCAAAGAATTAAATAAATTCAACATTGCTATGTTAGCAAAACAAGGATGGAGGTTAATCAATAATCAGAATCCTTTAGGTACGAGTATCATGAAAGCAAAATATTTCCCTAAATGTGACTTCTTGCAAGCTCAGCTAGGACCTAATCCATCGTATATGTGGAGAAGTATTCATGCAGCAAAAGAAATGGTGAAGCAGGGAAGTAGGAAAAGGATAGGGGATGGGGAGCAAACTGCAGTTTGGCATGTACCATGGTTACCAGGTGACAATGATGGCTTTCTAACTAATGAAATGCCTCGTGAGCTGAATCATATACGGGTGGTGAATCTAATGGAAATTGGTAATAAACGCTGGGATGAAGAGATTCTAAAGGACATATTTAATGACCACAATGTGCAATTGATAAAAAGTATACCAACTCCGTCTCAAAGTAGAGAGGACTCGTGGATTTGGAGGTGGGAAAAATCAGGAACGTTCAGTCAGAAGCTGTTACAGAGCAGTGCAAGGAATGCAACAATGGACGCATGCAGCATTCTGGAAGAAAATCTGGGCTCTTCAAATACCAGGTAAGGTGAGTAACTTTGCTTGGCGTGTCTGTCGTGGATGCTTACCAACTGCGACTGCATTGGTTAAGAAGTCGGTACAAATCGATGTGAAATGCCCATGGTGTTTAGTTAAAAACGAAGATGATACTCATGTTTTGTTTGACTGTTCGTTTGCACGCGCAGTATGGAACCAAATGGGACTAAAAAACATTAGTACGGTAGGATATGAAGGGCATATTACAGATATAATAAGACATCTTGCAGATACATGCTCACGGGATACTTTTGCCTTGAGTTTGCTGGTATGCTGGAACTTATGGAGTCGCAGGAACAGGTGGGTATGGGACAAAATAAATGTCTCAGAATTTGGTGTTCAAGCAATGGTAATGAACATGTGGCACGAATGGAAACAGAGATATGCAGCAAGTACAAAGCAGGGAATGGACACAGATGGGAGACCGAAGAGATGGCATAAACCGCAGCAAGGATGGATCAAAGTAAACACCGATGCTGCAGTGTTCAGGGAATGGGATGCTACGGGAATAGGAAGTGTTATTAGAGATGATTGTGGCCAGTTTATGCGGGCACGAAATCAAAAGTTTCAGGCATTATATAGTCCCAGAGAAGTTGAAGCGATTGGGCTTAAGGAAGCCTTATCATGGACAAAAGATTTGGGGTATAAAAGATGTGTGTTTGAAACGGATGCGAGAGAACTTGTGGAAGCATGCAAAGGCGTTCAAGGAAATACCTATTTTCATTGTATTGTGTTAGATTGTATTGAATTACTTAAGCACTATGATGAAGTGCTAGTAGATTATGTCCCGAGGTCTGCGAATGTAGTGGCTCATGAATTAGCACGTGCTACTTATTCTATGTCAGGCGTCCATGAGTGGGTCGATACCCCTCCTCATTGTATTCGTGATGCGTTGATCATTGATTCGATTTAATAGAAGCAAGTACTTTCATTTCAAAAAAAAAAAAAACTTGTAACACCCACATTGGCCCTTACATTAATAGAAGGTAACAGTCAAAGTAGACAGAATTCAGTCGGGCCGAAGGATGTATTCTGTAGAGCCAGTAAAAGTTGTGGGAAGCAATATGCAATTATTGAAAATATGAGTAATGAAGTGTGTGCCCCAACCTAAGGGATGCAATGTACAAATAACTCTAATAAATTATACTAAACTTATGTACAGATACACTTAATCCAGATAGTAGGAGCAACTACATAAGGAAAGCATGCGAGATAGATAATTGGGCAAACACGTACCCTAACATTGACCATTTTTTTACACATCAAGTCCGAGATTGGAAGCAAGAATTCCGTTGTACCTCTACCTTCAGCAACAGCAGCTGCATAATCTTGGTCAACTTTCACATTCCATACATCATCTGCATCCTTGAAAAGCCCATTCTTGAAAATTGTCAAATCAATATCACTGTCCTTCAAACTTAACCCACTGCCGAAAGAGCCGTATGGTACTACCTTGGCCTGTGGCCACAATTCCATAACGTACATGGTTAGAGTTCGAATCAGCTCTCTCCTTTCCTCTCTTTCCTTTTTGCTAGGCAAAATTTCTTCAAGAAACTCATAGAGTCGTTGATTCTTGGACCCAAGTTTTGAATTACCATGCGCATAACAGCTTAAGGCTCCAATGTCTTCGGCCTTCATTTTATCTGAATCAGGACTTTTCCTTGCCTTGATAAAATTAATATAAACCTCCAGAAACGTGTTGTGCAGACTTCGGTTTTTATCATCGCTAAATATCCCACGGTATTCTCTCAAATAGCTTGTTGGAGATAGTTCCACTTCAAGCTTTTCTTCTCTCTCTCTCACCAAGTCCCTGATCTCCACTGCATCTTCCATAGCCCAGCCTGTCCCTCCTCCCCAAGAACTTAACTTTTTCCCGCAAGAACGGTGGGCAGCTAAGAGTAATTCAGCTTTATGCAAAGTCTCACTTCCGCTGCAATTTGGCGGAAGCCTGCTGCCAATTTCTTCCAAGTTCAGAGGCACCAAAACATCAGCATTGACAGCCTTCGCTAGAAAAAGAGACAGATTTGAAGCATCTAAAACATCAAGTGTCGTATCTTCTAGAAGCATGACAAAGCCATCAACAATATCTTTAGTTGAAAAGATTTTTCTAAAAAGTAGAGGTAGCAACACGGATGCCATTTCTCTCTCCCTGTTCTCCATGGCAAGCGTTATCAACTCCTTCAAGAAAATTGGTTTGAACTCAGGTGCTCTGAGATCTTCAAGTTTACGAATGAGCTTGGGGATGTCACCTGAATGGAAATATTCTTGGATGGCTGCAACAGCCGCTTTTTTGTAAAGCTTCAATTTTTCAGAATTTTTCTCTTGTACTTCTCCATTATTTTCTGAGAACTTCAGGAAAGAAACATCAAGCCAGCCATCAGTGACTGCCTGGGAAACCAGTGACTGAAACAATGTTTCTGCACATGAAGTATCAAAAGCAAGGTCATCAAGGCTCTCAGCCAACCAAGTGAAACCCTTCAGCATCTGACTTGAAGTTATAAGACCCTCATCTGCAGCTACTTTCAAAAGATTTAAAATAGCTGGTTTTTCCATATGAGTCTCCATGGACAGTACTAACACCCTCTTGACAACTTCGTGATGGAAAAATGCAACCCCTAACTGTCGAATGCACCTACAGGCTTCAGAAGTGTCACCACTTTCAACATATTCTCTTAAAAGATCTGAAATCTTTTCATTGACTTCCTCAACTGTAGCATAAGTTTGATCATTTCGATCTCTCAGAGATTCACAGCCAGAAACAAGTATATTACCCCAGGTTCCCTTGCCGCCGCCACCATCTGTTAAATAAATTAGTTAGAGAAAGAACATTAAAAGCCTAAAGGAAAACGATCAACCAGAAACCAGCAATTTGTGTACTGTAATCATACTAGACAGTAAAGAAGCATAATAATCACAACTCAAGATCACTAATTCTGAGCCTCGTGCTTGGAGCCTGAAGTCTTATATCAAATTTATTAAGCAAATCTCGTGCTTGGAGCCGGAGGTCTTATATCAAACTTGTTAAACACTTTCTTTAACAGAGATGACCCATCAATTCATAAGAATAAAAAAACAGCAAAAAACAACTGATTTACCAAAACCAGAATAACAAGTTTGCACTGAAGCCTCAAGCAAGCTTCCGGTGACTGCCTTGGGAACCACTGACTGGAAGAACATTTTTGCAGATGGAATATCAGAAGCCAGGTCCTCAAGGCTCTTAGCCAAGCGAGTGAAACCCTCCACCATCTGACTTGAACTTATAAGACCCTTAACTGCAGCTTCTTTCAAAAGCTTTACAATAGCTGATTCTGCACTACGAGTCTCCATGGCTAGTATCAATGCCCTTTTGACAATTTCGTGATGGAAATATACAACCCCTGACTGTTGGATGCACCTACAGGCCTCAGAAGTGTCACCACTTTCAACATATTCCCTTAAAAGATCTGTAATCTTTATATTGACTTCCTCAACAGCAGCATAGTTTGGATCATTTCGATCAATCGGAGATTCACAGCCAGGAACAAGCATTTTACCCCAGGTTTCCTTGCCGCCACCACCATCTGTAAAATAAATTAGTTAAAGAACATTAAAAGCCTAAAGGAAAAAAAAAATCAACCAGAAACCAGCATATTGTGTACTGTAATCATACTAGACAGTAAAGAAGCATAATAATTACAACTCAAGAGCACCAATTCCGAGCCTCGTGCTTGGAGCCTGAGGTTTATTTCAGATTTATTAAGCAAATATAAGCCTCGTGCTTGGAGCTGGAAGTTTTATGTCAAATTTTTAAACACTTTCTTTAACAGAGATGATTCATCAATTCAAATATAGGGAAACAGCAAAAAACGACTGATTTACCAAAACCAGGATAAAAAAATTTCGCTGAAGCCTCAAGCAAGCCTCCGGTGACTGCCTTGGGAACCAGTGACTGGAAGAACATTTTTGCAGATAGAAGTTTAGAAGCAAGGTCATCAAGGCTCTTAGCCAACCGAGTGAAACCCTCCACCATCTGACTTGAACTTATAAGACCCTTAACTGCACCTTCTTTCAAAAACTTCAAAATAGCTGGTTTTGCAGTACTAGTCTCCATGGCTAGTATCAACGCCCTTTTGACAATTTCATGACGGAAATATACAACCCCTAACTGTCCGATGCACCTACAGGCCTCAGAAGTATCACCAGATTCAACAAATTCTCTTAAAAGATCTGAAATCTTTTTCCTTTTTTCGTCAACGGTAATATAAGTGTGACCTGCCCATGTTCGTTTAACCAATTCAGCAGGGTTTCGAGCTGAAAGATAGTTTTTCTGAACAGCTTTCATAACAAGAAGACCCTTGGTTAACAGTGGGGTTCCCTTGCTTGCGCCAGTGACAAAGGCTACGGGAAGAATGTCATCAACTACAGCACGAGCAATGAATAGAGCAAGAATATCAACAGCATCCGATATGTCCTTCACAAGATCATCAGCACCCTCAAGAAGCATCAGAAATCCTTGGCTAATCGACCATGGGTTGACGACATCAGCATAGAGAGCTAAAAGCAGAACAGATGCCATTTCTTTAATGTTGTCAGGTCTGCCCATAGCAATGGAAATCAGCCTCTTGATGAAGTAAGGATGATATTCATTTGATCCAAGTTCTCTCAGATCAGAAGACACACCAGCAACATCACCAGTGTTGAAGTATTCATCAATAAGGAAAACCACAGATTTTTTGAATTTTTCCGGTGGATCTCTTAGAGTTGACTCAAGCAGTTGATATAGTTCCTGTGGTGTTCAAAGACATATAATAAAAAATAAAGGATGTTTGTTTTTGAAACAAAACATGGTCCCTAATACCCTAAGAGAAGACACCTTGTAAAAAAAAGGTAAAGCAATGCAGCTGAAGGACTAAAATACTAGTAGTACATTATGACAATTATGACTTGTTTGCTTTGGTAGAATCAGTAATCAATAATTTCTTAATGAACATGAACTAATTACCTGCACTGGCTCCTGTGAGATCATATTGTTAGAGGATTGATTTTTCTCTATTTCTAGTCCACCGGTTCCGAGGCAAAAACCACCACTCAAACTACAAGATAAGAACAGCATAAGAGGTTTCACTTTCACTTCCAACCACTTTGACTTTAATGATAATTTAATCTTTATAGCCTTTCTATACTTGGATCTACTTAAACAAAAATAAAAATAGCATTGACAAAAATAGTAAATTCGAATAGATTAAAACAGGAAAGAAACGAAAAGTTCCCAAGTCGAAAAAAGTTACTTGGCATCATCAACTTCAGACTGCACGGTTGTCTCAACCTCCTCCACTCCGGAATTGTCTTCAATTTGGTTGCCCCTAGGCCTTTGCTGTTGTGAACTAGGCTTCGATTGGTGTGTAAACAGCTGTTCCTTACGGCTAGGGTTTACTCGTTGACAATTAGGGCTTGGCTTTCCGGCGCCGGCGCCGCCGCCAGCGCCGCCAATTTTCCGCGGATAACTGTCTTGGGAGTTCATTACGCATTGATCAAATCACAAATTCAAGGAATTAGGGTTGTGATCGAGTGGAATTGAGAGAAATGGAGTGTGTGTGTGTGTGTTAATGCAGAGAGGATTTGGGGGTATAAAATAATATGATATTGAGCACTTGTGTACTTGGTGTTTTTTTTAGCTTGTGTACTTTCTGTTTTTTGAGTAGTTGATGTTTTGTACGAGCTCGTGTTTCCCGCCTCAGCGCACGAGTTTCCTGTTCCGTACTCCTGTTTTACTTAATATTGAGAAACATCTTATTTAATTATATAATTAAAAGAAAAAAAATCATTGTTTTAAAATACGGAAATCGGCATTAAACTTATAAGTAATTAATAGGATAATTGATAATTAATTTGATCGGTTAATCGAAATATTAGTAGGAAGTAATTTAATTTAATAAATAAAATTATGTAATTTATTCAAATATGATTTAAAAGATTTACAAATAAAGACTTAATTGCAAGAGGATGGCCTCAACTATTTTTCTTTTGCACAAAAATGGCCCAAGTATTATTTTAAGCAGATGATTGCATTTCGTCTAAATTAATCTAAAATCTGCTGTTTATTTTTATTTTTGGACCATTTTTGTGTTAAAAAAAAACAATGTTCAACCATTATGATGTAAATAAGTTACAAATGAATACACTCATCTGTTTAAAAAAAATAGTTAGACCATCATACTGTCTATTTTTATATTTGGGCCATTTTTGTGCAAAAAAATAATAATTGAGATCATGTTGGTCCAGGAAAGTATTGCAGAAGGGGGGTTGAATGCAATACTAATAAATTTCAAAAACTATTTCAACAACTTAAATAGAATTTGTGATTTACTAGTAGAAGAAATGCAAACACAAGTAAAATCAAATACGAGGATTTCACAAAATAAATGTTTTATTTATTTTGCAAAGTTTTGCTACAACCTTGAGAAAATAATTCTCAAGCTACAAATACTCAAGAGATTACAGTGGTTGAGTTATTTAATGTATAAGTAGAATGCTCTATTTATAGAGTGATAATCTACTGTACTATCACCATCAACATGGGTTGTTGAGTTGCTGTTATATTCCTTTTGCAGCTCATTCCATGATTCATTCCCATGTGATCAACACAAAGTAACTTTAAGATACTTTCCACATTTGAACCACCCAGATCTAGCCGTATTCAATTTTATCTGCTCTAGACTTTACAGGTTGTTCCATGTGATCTCTCGAGCTTCAGTTATAGACTTTCCAAGCTTGCTGTAAAGGTTGAATATTACAACACGCCTGCTTCTTTTGAACATGTACTCTGTCGTTTAATTTGACTTAGAAAATTCCTAAGTCAGGCTGATTATATATGACAGTATGTTTGCCACAAAGTTTGCTGTCAATGGATTATGCTTTGGTTGACAGTATGAATTTCCCGCAGATATTACTGTCAAGAATTTTGCTTTGGTTGACAGTATGAATTTCCCGCAGAGATTGCTGTCAAGAGTTGTGCTTTGATTGACAGCATGTTTTTCCCGCAGAGATTGCTGTCAGGAATTCCAAACTTACTGTCGCAAACTGTACATCAAAGTTGTTGTCATTAGAATCTCCGCCAATGTTGCTGTCAAGTTGAAACTTGCTGTCGACTCCGTGAAACTTGCTGTCGACCTAGGCAACATGATGTTTCCTTGTAACCTTACTGTCAGGGCTTGACAGTAACTTTTATTCCTTCTGTCGAACTTATGTATTTCTTGAGGCTTGAACATAATCGAACTTCATCCAAGAATTACACTTATTACATGACAGTATTTATTTAAATTACAAGAATACATTTCAGGCTATGACAGTATGTTCTACTTAGTAAAAACTAAGTATACCGATAAAACTAGTTAAGTTGTCTATTCCATCACCCATAAATCCCAACAGATCATACTCGTGCAATTAAGTCACAAATAAATAGCATATATCATTAATACAGTATTAGTATTCAAGCGTTAAACTTTAAAAATAACATATCATTAGTTTATATTTGATATAAATTAAAAAAAATTCAATTTAAGAGAATAAATGATAAATGAACTTTTTTCAAAAATACTTAGGTTGCAGAATTTTTTTCCAAAAATACAGTACAATCTAGTTTTTAATCCCAAATGCAATTGTTACAACCTAATTTGCAACTGCTAATTTTTTCCAACTTTGATTGATGAATATCAATTTTTGATTGTTCGACCGATTAATTTCATCTCGCCTTATTTTTAATCGATTTTAATGAAGAATCGTTTTTTGATCCAATATATATTTAATTAAGATAAGATAAGACCCATCCATCTACCGTTAATCAATCGATTTTTAGAACATTGAAAAAGATTATTCAATTACAATATTTTATTGTGAGATGACGGAAAGACTAACGTTATTTGAATATTTATTTTTCTAAATGGAGTAAAATAGTACTAGACATATGTACTTAAATCATTTTTTTTAATATTTGACTAATTTAATTCAATTTTAGATTGATCGAATTGGTTGATTATTCATTTTTGCTTTACGTAGTTCTTTGGACTTTTTTCATAAATATTCTTGTCTAGAATTTTTCTTGCAAAAAAAATTTTTTTTTTTAAAAATAATTTACAAAAATACCATCTTATTTGCAAAAATATCATCTTATTTACAAAAATACTATCTTATTTGTAATGGCTGCGCAGCAGGTTGCATTCAGTTGCATAGGTTGCATATGCAACTAAATTCAACTAAAAATTGCAAGTTAAATTTTCATTTTTTTACCAATTTCCAGTTACATATAAGGACTGTGCAGCAGCAAAAAATGGAAATTCAACTGAAATTGCAAGTTGAATTTTCATTTTTTTTACCAACTAAAAACGAAAATTTAATTTTCAATTTATTTTTTTGACTATTTATGCTTATATGCCTTACAATTTAGTATCTGTTCTAAGATAATTCTCGGGGTGAGCGAGAATCGAACCCATGACCTACACCCTTTACCACTTGGGCTATCCAATCGCATAAGTTGCATATTTTTAGTTGCATAAGTTGCATTCAGTTGTATAGGTGCATATGCAATTGAATGCAACTGAATTGGAAGTTAAATTTTCATTATATATAACTAGAAGTTTGCAAAAAATGGAAATTTAACTTTCAATTTTTAATTTATTTTTTTTTGCCAGATCAATTTTTAGTTGCATTCAGTTGCATAGGTTGAAAATAAAATCAACCGAATGCAACCGAATCAAATTTTGTAGACTCTTTTCTCCTCATCCATCCATCTTCCATCATCCACAATACAACCAAAATCATCCATTCGCAATTGAAATCAATTGAGATTGATGGATCCCCCGCGGGGCCGATCCATCAATGCAAATTGCTGAGATGAAGTCGAAGAGTATAATCTTCATGTATACAAATTTTTCCCTAATTTTACATACACATAAACACACACAAATTTGCAACTATTCAATCATAATTGTGGATCGAGCAATATCAATATACTTATATCACTGAAATTGAATCATTTACAACAAATCAATCCGATATTATCATCATCTTTATTGATATGTATGTGTATGTATGTGTGTGTATATATATATATATATATATATAAAGAGAGAGAGAGAGAGAGGGAGTTGAGTTCAGTGGAGACCATGTTTTTTGTGGAGTCCTGGAGTCCAAATTTGTTCTGCATACATTCATCAGCATTTTACATTGCATTTAACAATTTTCTACGGTCATCACCAAGATTAGTTAGTGTTTTTTCGACAATATCGTCGAAATATCACAAATATACATTATATTGCTTACAACGACAATTTTGTTTTGTACGAGCTCGTGTTTCCCGCCTCAGCGCACGAGTTTCCTGTTTCGTACTCTTATATTACTTAATACTAGGTAACAAAGCCGCGCTACGTGCGGCACGGAAATATTTTTATAAATTATACACATAACATTATTGTTTGTTAAATTTTATTATTTGAAAGTTAATATGATAAATTAAAATTATGTGAAGTGTAATTAAATTTGAATGTTTAAAAATTAAAGAGAAAAGAATTAGGTAAAAAAACATGTTTCAGTTAAATTCTTGAATATTAATAATAATAATAATAATTTTGAAGATATTGACGAACCTATTTTGTCGCATAAAAAATGCTTTTGAAATCCAATATTGACAAACATTTGCAAAAGTTTGACATTGAATAAGTAAAAATAACATTTGTGAATCTTTTCTATTGTCGATGACCTCATAAAAGACGTGATTGCTTAATTTGTTATTAAATTATTTGTTAGTAAAGTTAATTGTACGATGAAAAGAATTAGAATGTAAATATGATGAGAGGTGTGATTGATTTCACTTGTCCATATTTGGTTTTATGACGAAAAAAGCAGAATTCAAATGTATATTGTAAGTCATGCTTCATGTTTTTTTTGGAGTGATCCGACACCCGTATCTCTACATTTAATTAATTTTTCAGAGCATTTTATAAGAACTGTTTTGTTTGTAACATTAAAATTAAATTCATGGACACATCAAAGTGATACTCACATATTCTAATATTCTTTTATTAAATTTTATAATAAATTTGTACATTTAATTGTTTTTAAAGCCGATGCTCGTTTTATAACACCCTTACTTAATGCTCAAAAAGTGAGAATTTGTTTAAAATAGCAAAAATCAACTCCTTAAACACCTTTTACTTTTTTTCGTACCAAACTACAATGTCAACATAATTCCTATAATAAAAATTGTAAATATTAAATATAACTAATTAACGATTTTAAACACCGTCTCCCATCTCATAACATACATGCATGATTAATTGATTAGTAATAGTATAAGAATGTGTTTAATTAGAATATTAATTTTTCCAACACAAAATAATCAAACAACGAATGGGTAATTTTTGTATTGATTTAATTGACGAAAAAAAGGGTCCACTTGCTTCAATTTAATCGAGTTGGTCACACCCCGTGTATAATTTGTTCAGGTATAAATGTAAATTCTACGATATTACTTTTATTTAAATCGTGGATGTTAATAGAAAAATATATATACTTATGTATCTTATCATGATTCTCACGATCATTGATTACGAATTTATCGAAAAGTTAAAATCGTCTATTAATTATTGCCAAAAAATTTGCAATGATTTTGAATAAGGATTAAAATGACGATAAAAATTATATTATTTTATTGTTTTACCTTAAAATAATGGTATTTTTATATAAATCATTAATATTTTATAACAAAATAATAATAATAATAATAATATTAATGTTTTAATAAAATTGTTAAACTTTTATATTAAATATGAAATAAAGTGTATTTAATATATATTTAATAGGTATAATTAATTATTAATTAAATGCAAGAAAATTATTTTAATAAAAAAAAATAAAAATGTGAAAATTCAAGAAAAATATTTTGAAGCTTCTGAGTGCAAGTCTCTCAAGTTTCCTGCTATTATAATAAATTTTTATATGAAAGTACTGTAATAGATAAATTAATTTCTATTATTCTTAAAAATTGATTGGTCTCTTAAGAATTTTCTATTAAAAATTAATTTAAAAATAATTTACATGCATTATTAGTTGGAAAAATATTTTCATTATATATATCTAAAATTTTGATAGTCTTAAAAACATCACAAACATATAAAAATAAAAATTACAATATGAACGTAATATTTACAATCAAAAGTTACAAATATTGAATACAACTTAATAACGTTTTTTAAAACCGGCACCCCTCTCATAATATACATGTTCAATAATAGTTTAAGAATTTATTTAATTTGAATATTAATTTATTTTGACACAATATAATGAAACAATGGGCATATAATTTTTTTATCAATTTAATCTTCCGATAAAATGGTTGAGTTTGTTCAATTTAATTAGTTTGCTCATAACTCATGTGTGTATGCGCATTATTTTTTTACAAATTTCAGATATTAAGTAAAAATCCATGTACTTCCATAATTTACTACGATTCCACAATCATTGATAATAAAGATTATTTGAGAAGTTGGTTAATAATGTTTTTTAAAACCGACAGCCTTCTCATAATATACATATTCAATAATAGTATAAGAATTTGTTTAATTACAATAAAAAATTATTTCAACACAATGTAACGAAACAATGGGTGTATAGCTTTTTTTATCAATTTTATCTTCCGATAAATGACTGGATTTGTTAAATTTAATCGATTTGATCATAACTCATGTATTATTTATTCATGTGCAAAATTTAAAATCTATCTGTACTGTTTGTATACAATTCCAGATATTAAATAAATATCTTGTACTTCCATAATTTATTGCGATTTTCATAATTAATGATAATAAAAAGTGATCTTGAATAGGGAATAAAAAATAACTCAATATAAACAATTGTTATTCGCATTTTAACTAAAAATAAACATAACTATATATAATTAATATTGAAAAAATAACTTGTTGAGTATTGAACACGGTAAAAGAATACAGAGGGGGGGGGGGGTGAATGGATTCTTGAACTTTTCTTGGGTTGAGTCTGTGTAGCAGATAAGTGCCTGTGTGTGCAGAAATTAAGGTGCGGATAAATAAACAACACAAGACACAATATCACTTTAATCTAATGTATATTAGATAAAGGTTGCTACAATCTGTGAATACAAATGGTAGTATTCTCAGCTTCGTTTTTCTCAGAGAGATATAGCTTACAGTGTATGAAAAAACTTGACTCACAAAGTTACTAAGTTATGAAGTGAGGCTGTGTCCTTATAGAACATGGAAACAGCCTGCTTACTACAAATAAGGTAGCTAAACAAAATTACTTTCTGGTCTGTCTATCCTTTTTGAGTAAGAGTCCAAACGGTTACAGATTTGACTTTGCAAAGCCTGTTTAGATCCACTTCTTTAGCTCCTTGTCTCTTCTATATCTCTCCAAGCTTCCTTGTAGGCTTTCCAGAGCACGTTACAGATTGTGGTCCATAAAGTGCATTGGCTTGTTGCAGGTTTCTGACTTGTACAATTTCTTCAGTATTTTGTCTCCAAGAATGTATTCGAGAAGTGACTAAGTAAGTGATTCGAGAACTAGAATTGACTTGATCGATAACTCTGAGTTCTCGAATACTGTTATAAAGACATATCGAACCACTTCTCGAATAGCTCTTTTCCATCAGGATTCCTTGAGTTGTCGAATAGAACATTTGACTTATCGAATCCTCGAGTTGTCGAATAGCTTTCTGAGTCCTTGAGATATCGAATGGAACTTTGACTTGTTGACTCTTTGAGAACTCGAATACCATCTTGACTTGTTGACTTCTTGAGTTCTCGAATAGAGTAGTAGACATATCGAATCCCTGAGATATCGAATGAGATATCGAACAGTGTATTCAGAGATATCGAATAGTGTCTTGAGATATCGAATCTCTGACTTCTCGAATGCTGGACTTCTCGAATAGACAAATATACTTCTCGAATTGGTACTTAGGCAAATTCTTCATTTCTTCAAATCCCAACTGTGATTATTTGGCAGTCTTTAACTCCTTGCTTGAGGAATGAACCATGGAACTTCTTTCAAGCATTATTCTAGACTCTATTTGTACAGTTACACAACTAGGGTTTGATGCCTATTACAAGTACAATACAAACAGAAACTCTACAACTAGAGGTTCCCTCAGTTAAGAGGTCATGTAAGTAATGCAAAGCATTACAAACAATTAGGCTTGTTATTAGATGTATACAGGCATGCCTCTGTAACTAACAATCTCCCCCAAATTGTGAGTGAGACCCTTAGTCACAATTTCATGTCTGATAACAAGCCTAACATACATAAAGATAAAACTTTAAAAGTACAGGTATGTATTTTGATTGAACACATAAATGAAATTACAAGATAAATACTCTTACAGTATGATGAGGTACTAGCCATTTTCTTTTGATTGCATCTCCATTGCTTTGGCTTGTAGATCATCATATGCTTTCTTTTTCTTTTCTTCCTCCTTTCTTGCAATCTCATCTACTGCTCTCATGATTTCTGTCATAGCATCCAATTCTTCAATCATAATAGAGTTTTTGAAATCTTCAAGCACTGGCTTCAGAATGTTGGCAGGATAGTGACTGAGTAGGTTCATTCTTATATTGACATTGTCTCCATTTCTCCTCCTATACTTCACCACATAGGGATCAAACTGAACTCTACACAATCCCTTTGCCCTTAGCTTTTCTGCTTCAATCTCCAGTCTATCAATTTCTTTCTCCCTTTCTAACCATTTCTCATAGCAGCCCTTCCTTATCTTCTCAGCATAGTCTTTCTTCATTTTCACAAAGTTAATCAATTCCAGCTTCCATACTTTCTCCACCTTGTCCTTAGAATCCAGCAATGCAATGATTCTTTCTATCTCATACAATTTACCCCAATGTTGACAACCCCCTTGTTTGAATTTCATTTCTTTCCCATCAGTGTACTTGATTACAAGGTGATCATCCACAATTGCAGCATAGCATATCTTTTGAGCTCTTAGAAATAGAAGTTGCTCTTCATCAAAGTCTTCATCAAGTGGCTGGAGCTTTAATCCTGGAATGATTGTTAGGGCTCTAGATTTGGATAGCTTCACTCTCCTTGCAGTATGTTTAAACTTTATCCTTTTGACATGGTTGCTTGGCAGAAATCTTTGACCTTGGTTGGTAGACCATAGTAGTATTCCATTAGCAGATTGCTTTCTGAAACATACACATGGTTTCTTGACTTGAATCTTCTTCTTTTCTTGAGATGGTAAGACAGTTGCAGAAGCCATAGATGTAGATTTTGTTAGGTCACTACTAACAGTATTCACCCTAGACTTAGAGTCTTGTGTTGTGGTGAGGTTACTGCTAGCAATGCCTAAGGCTTGCTGTCTTCCACTCTTTCTCACATATGTTTTACCCTGGTCATCATCTTTTTCATCCTTGTCCCCCTTTTTCTTCTTATCTTCATCACCCTTATCTCTCCTTTGATGTCTTCTCCTCCCATCACCTTTGTCTTCAGAATCATCATCCTTATTTCTCCTAGGTTGAGCCATCTCTGGAATTCCACCAGTTGCAATATAAGTTCTGAGGATATGCAGTGCCTCAATTTCTTCAGCATTTCTGGCTCCAACCTTCTTCTGAAGTTGATCAATAATAGCAATGATCAGTCTGTGATTTCTGGGGGTGAGATCATGAGGAATGACCAGTTGCTTGATATCTTCAATTCTGGTACCAGACTGATAGATAATTGTCCATGGCTTCTTGATCACTTCTGGTAGCCTTGTAGGTTGACCATTCCTCAAGTCATCAAACAGACTCTTGCTGTTGTCATTTTTCTTCTCAATGAGCTCTAGTATGGCATCTATCTCTGAGTGCTTTAAGTCTTGTAGAATCTGGTATGTTAGATGCCATATCTTTAGTTTGGACACCATCACTATCTCCTTGACCCATAAATTGTTGACTTGCTTGGGGATGACAGTGATGTAGTCTATCTGCTTCTTCACCTCCCTCAGATAAAACTGAGTGTCACCAACCTGTTCCCTTATGGCTTTCAGAAACTCCAAGAAGGCTTTATCATGATAGACATTGGAGTTAGCAACTTCTTGTAGCTTGGCCTCAGTAACAACTTTGACTTCTACAGGCTTGGCACTCTCAGCTATAGAAATTTGAGGTTTGTCAGATGGCATACTCCCTGCAACCACTGTGGTAGTTATTGATTGCTTTTGTCCTCCAGGAGTAGTGATGTGCACAGTTGGTAAGGTGACAACTGGCAAGATAGATGGAGGCTCATCTACTTTGGCTTTTCCCTTGCCAGGCACATTTTCTAGAGACTTAGTAGCCCTTTGTTGTCCACCTTCTTTGAATACTATGCCTTTCTCCCTCTTTGGCTCCCCCTTTGAATTTGAGTTCCTTGCCTTCTTCTCCCCCTTAGGCTTGTTGTCAGGCACAGAGGCTGTAGAGATGTCCTTTGGGATTGAAGATTCATCAGGTAGAGGGAGCCCCATATGCTTCATCATT
Organism: Kitagawia praeruptora; assembly: GCA_037693485.1. Lineage (NCBI taxonomy): Eukaryota > Viridiplantae > Streptophyta > Magnoliopsida > Apiales > Apiaceae > Kitagawia > Kitagawia praeruptora. The sequence continues at coordinate 21,538,053 of CM075350.1, read as the reverse complement.
GCAGCTAACATGGATTGTTGATGCAGAAGGACATCAGCTGTGGTGGATGCTTGAGTGTCCAACTGATCATTTAGCAATGCAACCTTTTCTGTGAGATGAGCATTGGTCTTGGTGAGAGTAGCTACCTCTTGCTCAAGAGTGTTGACCTTAGTGAAGAGTTCATTGGCCTTGAAACCAGATAGAGATTGTTCCTGCAGTCTCTTCACTTCATATTTAGACATTTCATGCTCAGGAACATCAGTCACCAGCCTATCTCCATAGAGATTCTTGAACATTATTTTCAGCATGGCATTGGCATCTGTAGTCTGGCCAGATAGATTCTGAAATTGATGACCCAGACCTGAGACAGCATCTTTTAGCACAGCCAACCCATTGTCCACCTTAATGCATGTAGAGTTGCAGTGTTTGATGTCCTTGAGCACACTGTCCAAGTGGGGAAATTTAGCATCAAAGGCCCTCTTGACTTCTGCTACTGAAGTGGCTGTCTTATCACATACCCTGTTGACTTCAGTTTTTACTCCTTTGCCAAGATAGTGTGCAGCCTTGAGGAAACCCTTGTAGGAGTCATTGACAGCTTCATACACTTCACCAGGTGACAGGGATTTAGCATTGGAGCCCAGTGAAGTGATGTATTCCTCCCTGAGATACTGAAGTGCTTCATCGAGAGTAATATCATATTTTCCTTGCAACCAGGCATCTATGTTGCCATCTCTCTCAGCATCATCAATGATCTTTGATTTCTGCACCTCCACATCATCCCTATGGCATAACAGAATAGCCTCATAGTCTGGATTGGGCATGTCTGCAGTGAGAAGGTGCTGAGCAATCTTTGTGAACTCAGGAATCTGATCCACAATTAAGCTTTGAAGTGCTTCAACCGTCAATTGTTGTGGAACAGACCCTGATCCTGAAGCACTGTCATGTTGCACAGGCTTCAGCCATTTTGACATAAAGTCAGAGCTAGAGCTAGGCAAGCTAGTCTCCTCAGTTACAGATGCAACTTCTGTAGCCGGATGGATGGACTCTACTACTGGTGTCTCCACAGAAGTGGGATGAATTACACCAGCAGTTGACACAGGCACAGAGTCTCTAGTAAAAACTAGGGGAACCTCTGTGTTTGTGATGGTGTCATTAGGATATGCCTCAGCATGCATTCCCTCACCATCTAAATGTGGGTTCTGAGTGGTGAACAAAGTGTCATGCACTGAGTCACTTGAAATTATTGGCTCATCAAGAGAAAAGAATTCTTGATGATCAATACCTTGCATCTCAGTTGCCTGAGTTGCAGGTTCCAAAGAAATTTCATAGTTAGATTCTGGAAGAGAAGTGTGTTCTAGAGTAGATTTTGGCAACTCCCCCTGAGAGATAGAGGGAGTTTCAAAAGTGATGTGCTCTCCACTCAGTGTTGTGCCAGCCTTATCACTCCCATGTGCAGACTCTATACAAGAAGGTGCATTGGGGAGAATGCTTGATTCTATAGGTGCACCCTGTTGAGAGGATACACCTAGTGAGCTGTGTGCCCCTGATTTTACAACTTCAGCCATTTGTGTGACTGAAGAGGTGGTCTTAGTTTTCCTCTTCTTTGGCCTTTGTAAGGGTGACTCAGGTTCCTCACTTTCTAGCCCTAATTCAACAGCTAATGCTGCTTCAGATAAGATATTTAATGGTGCAGACATTACTTCCTTTCTCTTCTTTTTACTAACATCACCCTTTTGAGAGGATGATGCAGTTGGCTCAGTATGTGGGAGAGTGTTTGGTTGAGAGGGTTGGTTAGCAGGCCCTGGGTTAGCAGTTTGTTCTACTTGCTTGGGCTGTGCTAACTTAGATTTAGCATCAAATGTTGGCATGTTGTGGGGGTAAGTCTTAAACAAACTCTCCATATGGGGAGTTATGTTCAGTCTTACATCCACATCATTCCTAGTTTCCAAGTTACCAAAAATGAGTTTGGTCATGGACTTAGGATAGCCTATTTTATTTTTATCAATCCCAGGCAATTCAATCAACGAAGCATTTTTATAATTAAGTACAGATTGAATAAAGCGAGGGAAGAAAATATCAGTACCTCTCTTGGTTGTGTTCTTACCAAGTCTCCCATATAATTCTTGAAGTATGATTTGGCCAACATCTATCTTCTTTCCATAGGCCAAAGCATATCCAATTTGCTGCACAGGTGCACTGATTTGATCAAAGCTTGATTTCCTGGCAGTGAAGACTTGAAGAAGAGTTGCAAACACATAGCTCCACTCCTTTCTCAGATTCTTTCTGTTTAGCTTTCCAAGGTTAATCCCATCTGAGTAGTTTATGAATTCGAAGAATTCCTCCAACTCTGCAGTAGTGGCCATTCTATCAAATGATTCCTGTTGTAGTCCTAGTGCTTGGTTCATGTCTGCAGTAGTGATAGTGATATCCTTATCTTGAACCTTGCAGTAGATGACATAGGATGTGATTGCATTTTCCAGGGCTACAACCTCCACAATAGCAGTATTCCAGAATTGTTCCAGAATATCGAGATATAGAGTTGGATTGGCAGAGAGTGCTTCTTTGATGTATGATTCAGCCATCCATTTCACAAAGCACTTAAAGTTTGCATTGGGTGCTTCAACATCACTAGTTAGAGCGATGAAGTTGGTGTTGAACTTTACTGTTGCCATTTGTATAAAAGAGAGAAAAGAAATTGAAGGTTGAAGAAGAAATTTGGCTTTTCGCAGTTAGGGTTTCAGGGGTTTAGAGAGTGTAGATGCTTGAGAAATCGAATGAAATGAATCGAATAGATGTGAGATTGTATAAGTATGAAGTACTTGAATTGTCGATTAGCAAACTGTTTTGTATCGACAAGTCAGGCATTCGAGAAGTAGAAAACAACTATTCGAGAAGTCAAGAATGGCTTAATCGATAACTCAAGCAGATAGAAACTCACAGCTGGCAGTTATCTAACTTAGAAATAATTCTAAATTAAATAAAATGTGTTTTTATGAGTGAATTAAATTTTTAGATAAAAATCCAAAATCGGTTAAAATTCAGCGAGAATTCAGCCTTTTCAAATGATTCGAGAACTCAAATATAGTGTTCGAGAACTCAGTCATTCGAGAACTCAGTTACTATATTCGAGAAGTCAATCATTCCTCTATTCGATATCTCAGAAAGACTCTATTCGAGAACTCAAGAGTACTCTAATGAGACTTATTAGAGATGTCGAATAGTGAATCATTCGAGAAGTCTGACTTATCGAACTATACCCATCACTCATAAAAATTTGATTTTCACTATCTTTTTAAAATCTACCAGACATATTCATTGAAAAATATTCTAGCAAATCAAATAGTGATTTTCTCAAAATTTCATAGAAATTTTAAGTTAATAAAAATATGATTTTCAACATATGCAACAGATTTGAAATATTTATAAATCATATTTCAGCCAACACTTACTCCAAAAATATTGAGAATTTAGATAAAGTAAGTGTTTACTGCTGCAACAATCTAGATTGATGTATTCACTTAGCCAGAATCTGAAGAATTCAGCATTCCAATTTCACTTACCAACCTTGTGAAGGTGGCTTCATCTAATGGCTTAGTGAATATATCAGCTAGTTGTTTATCTGTAGAGACATAATGCAACTCAATGGTTCCATTAGTTGCATGTTCTCTTATGAAATGATATCTGATGTCAATGTGCTTTGTTCTAGAATGATTGACAGGATTGGCAACTATAGAGATTGCACTTGTGTTGTCACACATGATTGGAATTCTTTCCAACACAAGTCCATAATCTCTAAGTTGATTTCTAATCCAAAGCACTTGAGCACAGCAACTTCCAGCAGCTATATATTCAGCCTCAGCTGTAGAAGTTGACACAGATTGTTGCTTCTTGCTATACCAAGAAACTAACCTTTGTCCAAGAAACTGGCAGCTTCCTGAGGTGCTTTTCCTATCCACTCTGCATCCAGCATAATCAGCATCAGAGTAGCCAACCAGATTGAACCCTGTGTCCTTAGGGTACCATAATCCCAAGTTAGGAGTGCCCTTCAGATATCTAAAGATCCTTTTTATTGCAATCAAATGTGATTCCTTTGGATTTGATTGAAACCTTGCACACAAGCATGTAGCAAACATGATGTCTGGCCTACTTGCAGTGAGGTAGAGTAGAGAACCAACCATGCCTCTGTAGACTGAGATATCTACTCTCTTGCCTTTAGCATCTTCATCCAATTTAGTGGCAGTGGCCATAGGTGTCTTGGCAGGTGAACAATCTTCCAAGTCAAACTTCTTCAATAAATCCTTGATGTACTTGGTTTGACTGATAAAGATACCATCCTTCCTTTGACTGACTTGCAACCCTAGAAAGAATGTCAACTCTCCCATCATACTCATCTCATATCTGCTCTGCATGAGTTTAGAGAATTTCTCACACAGTTTCTCATTAGTAGAACCAAAGATGATATCATCCACATAGATTTGAACTAGAATCATATCATCACCATGCTTCTTGTAAAACAGTGTCTTGTCCAGTGTGCCTCGAGTGAATTGATTTTCAAGAAGAAATTGTGATAGAGTGTCATACCATGCTCTTGGAGCTTGCTTAAGTCCATACAGTGCCTTAAGCAATCTGTAGACAAATTCTGGGAAATGTGGATCCTCAAAGCCAGGTGGTTGTTGCACATAAACCTCTTCTTCCAACTCTCCATTTAGAAATGCACTCTTGACATCCATTTGATAAACTTTAAAGTTTGAATGAGCAGCAAATGCCAAGAATATTCTAATGGCTTCCAATCTAGCAACAGGGGCAAATGTCTCATCATAATCAATGCCTTCCTGTTGAGAGTATCCTTTTGCAACCAACCTTGCTTTGTTCCTTATTATTACACCATCTTCATCCATCTTATTCTTCAGAACCCATTTTGTTCCAACAATGGTTCTATTCTTTGGTGCAGGCACTAGTTCCCATACTTTGTTCCTTTCAAATTGGTTCAGCTCCTCTTGCATAGCAATAATCCAATCTGGATCCAACAATGCATCATCAAGTTTCTTAGGCTCAACTTGTGATAGAAAACATCCATAGAGGCACTCATTTTGAGTTGCTCTCCTAGTCCTTACTCCTGCATTAGGATCTCCAATGATTTGCTCTGCAGTGTGTGATCTATCCCATTTCCTTGAGTGTTCAGCCTGATTCCTCATCCTTGATGTTGCTTCATCATCCTCATCATGATCATCCTCATTTCCTCCCCCTGTGAAGTTGCCATTACTCACAGATGTGTCTTGGATGCTTGTTTCTTCACTATTGATTGGCACAAATTCTTCTCTTGTATCATTATTCACTTGAGTTTGTTGAACTTGAGTTTCAACTCTAGTTTCAGTCTCTTCATCAGAATCATCTAAATTATCAAACTTCAATGGATCTTTGTCTTCATCATTGGCTTCTTCTAGTCCAGGTAGCTTGCTGTCATCAAATGTTACATCTGTGCTTTCCATAACTTTCTTTTGACTGATGACATAAACCTTGTATGCAATTCTTTCCATAGAATAGCCAAGAAAAATTCCTTCAAATGCTTTTGCATCAAACTTCCCAACATATTCAGAATTGTCCTTAAGTACAAAGCATTTGCTTCCAAAAGTATGAATATACTTTAGTGTAGGCTTCTTTCCAGTCATCAAGTTGTAAGGAGTCTTTCCAGTGTTTTTGTTGATGAGGGTTCTGTTCTGAATATAGCATGCAGTGCTCACAGCCTCAGCCCAAAAACATGTAGGCATTTTTGCATCAAGTAACATTGTTCTAGCAGCCTCAATCAGAGTTCTATTCTTTCTCTCAACAACTCCATTTTGTTGTGGAGTCCTTGGAGCTGAGAATTGCTGAGAAATGCCATTCTCTTTGCAGAATGCTTCAAGTGTGGCATTTCTGAACTCTGTTCCATTATCACTTCTCAATGCAATCACACTTGCATCGTTTGCCTTTGCTTCCTTGTCAACTTTCTTTATATGCTCAATGATTACTTGTGGAGCCTCATCTTTTGATGCCAGAAATTCTACCCATGTATACCTTGAAAAATCATCAACCATTACCAGGGCATACTTCTTTCTTCCAAGTGACATTATGTTGACAGGCCCAAACAAATCCATATGGATAAGTTGTAGTGGCTTGGTTACAGATGTCACTGTCTTTGACTTGTGGCTTGATCTCTTCATTTTTCCTTTTTGACAAGCCTCACACACTCCTTCTTGGCAGAATTCAAGTGTGGGCATGCCTCTCACTAACTCTCTTTTGACTAGAGAATTAATGGCCTTAAAGTTCAGGTGTGATAGTTTCTTGTGCCACAGCCAACAATCTTCATTTGATGCTTTTGAGTAAAAGCAACAAATTTTGTCCTTGTTTGCAGAGTCCATATTGGCTACAAACAGGCTTCCCTTCCTTACTCCAGATAGAGCAAAATCACCAGTCTTCTTGTGGGTGATCAAACATTCATCTTTGTCAAAATTCACCTTGAATCCTCTATCAGTAAACTGACCAACACTTAACAGATTATGCTTGAGCCCCTTGACTAGTGCTACATCTTCAATGATGACATTTCCAACTTTCAGCTTGCCATATCCCAATGTGTTACCCATGCTGTCATCTCCAAAAGCAACCATTGGGCCAGCCTTTTCCTCATACTGTGATAGCAGGGCCATATCACCAGTCATATGATTTGAGCATCCACTGTCCAAAATCCACATGACCTTCTTTTCACTTTCTTTGCCCTGCAAACACAAAGGTATTACTTTTCCTTTGGTACCCAAACTAGTTTGGGTCCATGTGACTTAGAGACAGTTTTATCATAAACAACATGCTTGTTAACTTTCTTAGTGTCAGTCTTCTTGTCACTGTTGGAAGTCTTAGAACCTGAGGTCTCAGACTTAGGTGACAAAGGTACCTTCCTAGCTTTAGGAGGACTTGAAGACTTTGACCTTGTGTAGTGTGTGTGTGAATTGTGACTGATACAACCATCAATGAACTGCCTTCTCAAATTAAAACAACTAGTCATGACATTCATATTGCATGGCATACAGTCAAATTTATCACAGAAAGGTGCATCTCTATGTCTTAGAGGCACAGAACAATCATAGAAAGGCTTAGACACACTACCAACAGGTTTCTTGCATGCATGAGTTAGATGATTGGTACTGAAACAGTTCTGACAAGTTTTCCTAGGGGCATTAGGCATATAAGCATAGTTGTTATCCTTGTTAATCCCTAACTTGCCATTTCTGTTCTGTTTCTTTTTAGTCACTTCCTTTTCTGATTCACTCTTCCCAGCTGGTACAAACTTAACAACCTTCTTAGGTCTTGGCCTATCAACTACTGGTTTCTTGGTCTTTGACTTGACACTCTCACCCTTAGAGGATGCTTGCTGTTCACTAGATTGTGCCTCATCCTCATCATTCAACATTTGCTTGATGAGTAAGGCATCCTCATCAATTTCAAATGTTGATTCCTTAAAAATTGGATTTTCAGTTTTTCTCAAAATGTGAGGCACTTTCTCATGAACAGCTGTGTCCTCTTCAATGACAGCATAGCCTTTCCTTTGTTTGAGAGAGTCATAGTCAAGTCCAATAGCTGCTTTAGGTTTAGCTTCAATTTTCTCACAGTAGGATTGCACTAAACCAGATGATTTCTTGAAAGTTTTAAGTTTGAATTCATTCTCAGCTAATTCATCCCTAAGAGCCTTCTCTACTTGGCTAGCACACAAAACCTTGTTCTCTAAATATTCAACTTCTTTCTTAAGGTTTTCTACTTGCATAGCAGTTAGCTCAAGTTCCTCATTCTTTTTGGTTAATACTTCATTTCTAGTTGACAATTTAGCAATCTCCTCATTAGCAGCAGTCATACTAGTATGAATATTAAACATTTCAACAGATAATTGTTCAATCATGGATTTGTATTCAGAAACAGACATGTCTATTGTAGTGAGAGATGGTACCTGAGAATCAGATGAAGATGAGTCATCCTTGGAGTTGGCCATCAAGGCATAATTGCAGAATTCTTGTTCTTCTTCATCACTCTCAGAATCATCCCAACACTTTCCTTCAGCTATGTAGGCCTTACCATGTGTCTGCTTTTTCAGAAGGGCCTCATACTTAGCTTCTAGCTCAAGAAAATCTCTATCCTTCTTTTTAGGCTTCTTGCATTCACTGGCAAAATGCCCTAGGTCATTGCATCTATAACACCTTACAGATGACCTATCCACATAACCGGTTTTGAATTTATTTCTGTTTGGTTTCACAGGTGCCTTGTTCTTGTAAGCTGAATGGTTTTGGGTTTTGGGTTTGAAGGGTTGATTTCTTTTAAATCTGATGTTTGGAAATTTTCTGGCCATGAAAGCATATGAAGTATTTTCCATCCCATCAAGTTCTTCCAGAGTGTAAAACTCCTCTTCTTCTTCCTCCTTTTCCTCAACAGGTTCACTTACCCCAGCTTCAGTTTCTTCATCATCTGCCACCTCCTCTATCCTCAGTTGACTTGTAGATGCTTCTAGGTCCAGAATGGATTTGTTGACAATCAAGGCACATGATGTGTTTATCATCCTACCTTGGTTGGCTTGGATAGCCCTCTTCTGAAGCAACTCAAGTTCATGAGTCTTTAGGACTCCATAGAGTACATCATAGGTGACTTTGTTCAAATCTCTCTCTCTTAGAGAAATGACTCTTTGCTCCAGATGATTTGGTGAAGACAACAGAAATTTCATATTTAACTCCTTGGTGCTGTAAACCTTTCCATTCATCTGCAACTCAGTAACTAGCTTGTGAAACCTTTCAAACATCTCAGTAATGCTTTCCTTGGGCTGTGCCATGAAAGCTTCATACTGTGTGACCAGTATCTGTTTCCTGTTTTCTTTAACCTCATCAGTCCCTTCACACAACACCTCAATGTGATCCCACATCTCTTTAGCAGATGTGCATGATGCAATGTTTGCAAACATTGACATATCCATGGAATCAATGATGAGCAACATGAGGTGACTGTCAAGAGCAACCTTCTCCCTTTCTGACTCTGTCCACTTTGATGGATCCTTGGCCTCATAAGTTCTAGGGATTGTTAGGGTTCCAACAGTCTTCTCTGGTATCTCTTGTTGTGGAACAAAAGGACCATTCTTGAGAATCTCAGGATACAAGGGATGAGAGGCTTTGATGAACAACATCATCTTTATCTTCCAGAGGTTGAAGTTTTCTTTATCAAACTTAGGGACCTTCACTGTTCCTGTAGTCTTTGGTGTATTCGAACTCATGATCGTTTCTCTGTTTTTGAATAAACAGCCCGCTCTGATACCACTTGTTGAGTATTGAACACGGTAAAAGAATACAGAGGGGGGGGGTGAATGGATTCTTGAACTTTTCTTGGGTTGAGTCTGTGTAGCAGATAAGTGCCTGTGTGTGCAGAAATTAAGGTGCGGATAAATAAACAACACAAGACACAATATCACTTTAATCTAATGTATATTAGATAAAGGTTGCTACAATCTGTGAATACAAATGGTAGTATTCTCAGCTTCGTTTTTCTCAGAGAGATATAGCTTACAGTGTATGAAAAAACTTGACTCACAAAGTTACTAAGTTATGAAGTGAGGCTGTGTCCTTATAGAACATGGAAACAGCCTGCTTACTACAAATAAGGTAGCTAAACAAAATTACTTTCTGGTCTGTCTATCCTTTTTGAGTAAGAGTCCAAACGGTTACAGATTTGACTTTGCAAAGCCTGTTTAGATCCACTTCTTTAGCTCCTTGTCTCTTCTATATCTCTCCAAGCTTCCTTGTAGGCTTTCCAGAGCACGTTACAGATTGTGGTCCATAAAGTGCATTGGCTTGTTGCAGGTTTCTGACTTGTACAATTTCTTCAGTATTTTGTCTCCAAGAATGTATTCGAGAAGTGACTAAGTAAGTGATTCGAGAACTAGAATTGACTTGATCGATAACTCTGAGTTCTCGAATACTGTTATAAAGACATATCGAACCACTTCTCGAATAGCTCTTTTCCATCAGGATTCCTTGAGTTGTCGAATAGAACATTTGACTTATCGAATCCTCGAGTTGTCGAATAGCTTTCTGAGTCCTTGAGATATCGAATGGAACTTTGACTTGTTGACTCTTTGAGAACTCGAATACCATCTTGACTTGTTGACTTCTTGAGTTCTCGAATAGAGTAGTAGACATATCGAATCCCTGAGATATCGAATGAGATATCGAACAGTGTATTCAGAGATATCGAATAGTGTCTTGAGATATCGAATCTCTGACTTCTCGAATGCTGGACTTCTCGAATAGACAAATATACTTCTCGAATTGGTACTTAGGCAAATTCTTCATTTCTTCAAATCCCAACTGTGATTATTTGGCAGTCTTTAACTCCTTGCTTGAGGCATGAACCATGGAACTTCTTTCAAGCATTATTCTAGACTCTATTTGTACAGTTACACAACTAGGGTTTGATGCCTATTACAAGTACAATACAAACAGAAACTCTACAACTAGAGGTTCCCTCAGTTAAGAGGTCATGTAAGTAATGCAAAGCATTACAAACAATTAGGCTTGTTATTAGATGTATACAGGCATGCCTCTGTAACTAACATAACTATAATGTTCAACTAAAGTTTGCTAATTTTTAAACAAATTAAATAGAGTAAATTTAATATATGTTTAATAGGTGTAATTAATGTCTAATTAAAATGTCATTAATAGCTATTTAATGCAAGAAAAGAATTTTAATAAAAAAAATCAAAAAAACGAAAATTCAAGAAAAATACCTTGAACTGTTCTGGTGCATTTCCGATCTCTAGGCATTATAATATATATAGATTGATAAACATCTTATTTAATTATATAGAATCCTACTTCAATAGAAACCAAATTAAAATAGAAACTAGAAACTAAACCCTAATCTAACATTTCAAGCTAATCTAATGACCAAATTAGGGTTACCCCAATATAAAAATTGTCTAAAATTCTAGGCTCCATTCAGCAAAAAAAAAAAAAAAAAAACTGTTAACTACTGACGTGGCAGTGATGTCAGCGTGAACAATATATATATATTTTTTTTTTGCTGAATTGAGCCAAGAATTTTAAACACATTTTGTGAAGGTGCCCCTGGTGAAATATAATTTATTTAGTGTTAGTTTCTAGTTTTTATTTAAGAATTGGTTTCTATTTGATACTTTACCTAATTATATAATTAAAAGAAAAAATCATTGTTTTAAAATACGGAAATCGCATTAAACTTATAAGTAATTAATCGGATAATTGATAATTAATTTGATCGGTTAATCGAAATATTAGTAGGAAGTAATTTAATTTAATAAATAAAATTATGTAATTTATTCAAATATGATTTAAAAGAATTACAAATAAATAGCATATATCATTAATACAATATTAGTATTCAAGTGTTAAACTTTAAAAATAACATATCGTTAGTTTATATTTGATATAAATTAAAAAAAAATCAATTTAAGAGAATAAATGATAAATGAACTTTTTTCAAAAATACTTAGGTTACAGAATTTTTTCCCAAAAATACAGTACAATCTACTTTTTAATCCCAAATGCAATTGTTACAACCTCATTTGTAACTGCTAATTTTTTAAAAAAAACATTAAATTTTTCCAACTTTGATTGATGAATATCAATTTTTGATTGTTCGACCCGATTAATTTCATCTCGCCTTATTTTTAATAGATTTTAATGAAGAATCGTTTTTTGATCCAATATCTATTTAATTAAGATAGGACCCATCCATCTACCGTTAATCAATCGATTTTTAGAACATTGAAAAAGTTTATTCAATTACATTATTTTATTGTGAGATGATGGAAAGACTAACGTTATTTGAATATTTATTTTTCTAAATGGAGTAAAATAGTACTAGACATATGTACTTAAATCATTTTTTAAATATTTGACTAATTTAATTCAATTTTAGATTGATCGAATTGGTTGATTATTCATTTTTGTTTTACGTAGTTCTTTGTTTTTTGGACTTTTTTCATAAAAATTCTTGTCTAGAATTTTTCTTGCAAAAAAATATTTTTAAAAAAAAATAATTTACAAAAATACCATCTCATTTACAAAAATATCATCTTATTTACAAAAATACTATCTTATTTGAAATGGATGCGCAACAGTTTGCATTCAGTTGCATAGGTTGCATATGCAACTAAATTCAACTAAAAATTGCAAGTTAAATTTTCATTTTTTCTTACTAATTTCCAGTTCTATATAAGGACTGTACGTGCAGCATCAAAAAATGGAAATTTAACTTTCAGTTTTTAGTTGCATTTAGTTGCAAACTGAACTAAATTCAACTGAAATTGCAAGTTGAATTTTCATTTTTTTTTACCAACTTCTAGTTCTATGTAAGGATTGCACAGCGGCAAAAAAATGAAAATTTAACTTTCAATTTTTTTTTTTTTTACTATTTAGGCTTATATGCCTTACAATTTAGTATCAGTTCTAAGATAATTCTCGGGATGAGCGAGAATCGAACTCATGACCTGGGACGACAGAGGATACACCCTTTACCACTTGGGCTATCCAATCGCATAAGTTGCATATTTTTAGTTGCATAAGTTGCATTCAGTTGTATAGGTGCATATGCAAATGAATGCAACTGAACTAGAAGTTAAATTTTCATTATATATATAACTAGAAGTTGGCAAAAAATGGAAATTTAACTTTCAATTTTTAGTTGCATTCAGTTGCATAGGTTGCAAATAAAATCAACCGAATGCAACCGAATCAAATTTTGTAGACTCTTTTCTCCTCATCCATCCATCTTCCATCATCCAAAATACAACCAAAATCAACCATTTGCAATTGAAATCAGTTGAGATTGATGGTGCCCCCGCGGGGTCGATCCATCAATGCAAATTGCTGAGATGAAGTCGAAGAGTATAATCTTCATGTATACATATTTTTCCCTAATTTTACATACACATACATATATACACATAAACACACACAAATTTGTGACTATTCAATCATAATTATGGATCGAGCAATATCAATATACTTATATCACTAAAATTGAATCATTTCCAACAAATCAATCCGATATTATGATCATCTTTATTGATATGTATCTGTATGTATGTATATATATATATAGAGAGAGAGTTGGGTTCAGTGGAGACCATATTTTTTGTGGAGTCCTGTAGTCCACATTTGTTCTGCATACATTCATCAAAATTTTACATTGCATTTAACAATTTTCTACGGTCATCACCGAGATTAGTTAGGGTTTTTTCAACAATATCGTCGAAATTCATCACAAATATACATTATATTGCCTGCAACGAAAAAATATTGAATTTGCAGAACAAATTTTATTTTGTAGAACCAAGTGTTCAAGAACAAAGCAATTTAGATATGTTACATCAATTCAATAGATGTTTAGGTGTGTTTCAGAGCAATTTACGGTCAAGTTAAGGAGGAAAGCGTTTTTACATTGGTAAAATATTGTTAAATGCGGATGAATGTATGCAGAACAAAGGTGGACTCCAGGACTCCACAAAAAACATGATCACTCTACAAAAAATATGGTCTCCATTGAACTTTGTTCTATATATATATACATATATCTATATATATATATATATATATATATATATATCTATATATATGTATATATTTATATTATATGTGCATAACGAGAATATATGAAATAATATAGAAGTGAGATGATCTTGGAAGATCAACAGAAAGCAATAAGATAAAAAGGAAAAGGTAAGAATAAATATGTGATAGAGAGGAGTAACCAACAAAGAGAAATAACGTATATATAAAAAAAAGTTGAAAGAAAGTAAAGAAACCATAAAATTGCAAATAAAATCAGAAAAACGTATAACTGCAATCCTTTATTACAATACCTGAGTCTACCAATGTTCAGTTAACCAATCAGAAAACTATGAATTATTTTAGAACCAATCAGAGATAATTCCTAAATTTTAGACCAATCATGTTATATCAAGAGTTTTCCTTATTTAGAATTTTACCCTACATCATTAATCATGGTTAGTTAACACTTCTAATTTAAATACAATAATGATTTTATTAGACATATCCATAAATACATATTTTCTTTATTTACAATTTCACCCTAGCTCATTAATCATGGTTATTTAACACTTCTAATTTAAATACAATAATAATTTTATTAGACATATCCATAAAGACATATTTTTTAATATTTACATATCCATAAGTACATATTTTTTAAATAAAAAATTGTTAAAAATTACTATTTTAATTTGAAATCAATCATGATATCGATATAATTTGAAAAACAGAGATTTTAGTTAGAGAAAATAAAAAAAAGTAATTTTTTTTGCTGAAAAAGGTAACCCGTTATATAATTGGTAAAAAAATATTTTAGTTAGAGAAAAAAGAGGAAAGATAAAAATTTAGTTTATTAGTTAATAGTAATTATAATTTGTTTTTAATTAGATAAAATATAAAAGATATTATATTTTACCTGAAAAAGGAAAATGTTTAGTTATTAAAAAAAAGGTAACATGTTTAACCTGAAAAAGGAGATTGATTAGAAAAGTAAAAATTTTAGTTAAATAATATATAAAAAAGATTTTTAAAAGGTAACCCTTGATATAATTGGAAAAAGAGATATTTTAGTTAGAGAAAACAGAAAATATAATTTGAATGAAAAAATTAATTAATTAATTAATAGTAATTATAATATGCTTTTTAGTTAGATAAACTAAAAAATATAGAGCTTTTTTCATAAATAAATAGGAAAAAGTAAATTTTTGCACATTTACTTTTGTTAAGAATAGCTATTTGCAATTTTAGTAAACTATTTACAATTTTACTATACTAAGTTTCAAAATTGCAAAAATACTAACCCTAACCCTTCCCCCCTTCCCTCCTCTTTCATAATCAGCCGTTCGTGTCCTTTTTTTTTTTTAAGGTGGGATGCTATTTTGGTGGATTTGGGTTGCATGTCCCCGCAGGGGCAACCACTTTCAACTGAACATGCATGTTAGGAATAATTCATAAGTTGTGATGTTAAGAATAGAATTTACACATTATACTTCTTGTAATCCTGATCTTATAAAGGATTTAGCACTGTATATAAGTTTTATGTGTAAAACAGTTATCTGTATAGTTTAATCAGGAATGAACAGTGTATCGGAGACTACATGTCAGGAACAGAGAGCAAATCCTGATGACGGTCCAATACTGATGGTTGATCAGATACTGATGCAGTGTGCAGATCCTGATATCAGTCGTGTTACTGATGATGTCATTATGGATGCTACAGAAACTGGCAAGTGCTATAAAACAGGATCGTTGTTTGAAGAACAAGCAAGAAGATATTATGAAGGAAAGAGTTTTCTATTGAAGGAAACTATCGACTAGAAGGCAGAACATTGTCATGTATAGATTATATCTTTCTGTTATTAGTTGATAGGTAGCATTATAAATACTCTCTCAATATCATTGTAAAGAGCGTAGCTCGTGAGGCATAAGACGAAATTGTGAGTTCGTGTGCGTAGCTCTGTATAAGGTTTGTATTCGAGAGTACGAAACAAACAGAGAGATATTTGTATTGTCAGCAGCTGCTAAAGGTATTGTACACCTTTGGTAGAGTTTGTATTTGATCTTATTAATACAAACAAGAGTTTGATTCATTCGTTTATTCTTGTTTTTATAATCAAGCAAAAATCAGACAGGATTATATAACTTGTATTCAACCCCCCCTTCTACAAGTTATTCGAGTTAACAATTGGTATCAGAGCAGGTTGATTTCGAGTAATCATAAAGATCTGCAATCATGTCTGGTTACAAGGATGGGAATACTAAGATTCCTATGCTCAAGAGAAACGAATATACTCTATGGGAAGTAAAGATGTTGCATCATCTGGAAGCAACAGATCCTGATTATCTTGACAGAATCAGAGATGGACCTTTTGTTCCAACAAAGGTCGTTGGACAAGCAACTGTTGATGGTAAGGTTGTTCCAGAACATACAGCAGAGAAGCCAAAATCTGAATGGTCAGATAAGGACAAGGAGAGTGTTCTTAAAGATGCTAAAGTGAGAAACATATTATTCAATAGTCTTGATTCTGTTCTCACTAATTATGTTCTCTCTTGTAAAACTGCTAAGGATATATGGGACAATCTTAAGGTTCACTGTGAAGGAACTAAGCCTGTCAGGAAGAATATGAGGACATTACTTATACAACAGTATGAGTACTTTGAATCCAAGTCTGGTGAGTCACTTACTGATACCTTTGATAGGTTTACAAAACTCATCAATGAGATGGCCATGCATGGTAAATATTACGACTTGGAGGACATGAATACAAAGTTCATGAAAGCTTTGCCTGATTTCTACAATGAGAAGATATCTGCGATTGAGGAAGCTAATGATCTGGATGAGATTTCATTAGAGGCAGTCTATGGAAAATTGAGAGCTTATGAACTTGACAAGCAGCAGAAGAAGAGCAGGAGTGAAGGAAAGATGAAGTCTATTGCACTTACTGCTCAATCTGAAGTTAAGAAGCTTCCTGAAGAACAGCATGAAGAGATTGCTGTAAAGAATTCGAGGAAGAAGAAAAGCAAAGAAAGTTCTGAGTCAGAGACTACTGATATGGACTCTGACAACAATGATTCTGAATCTGAGATGCAAGAACTCTTTGCTATGTTTGCTAAAGCCTTCAAGAAAGGCAGATTCAACAGGAGAAGATTTAGCAAAGGACCTTTTCAAAAGAAGGAGGAGAAGAAGAGTGACAAGAGCAAAAGTACAATTGTCAAGCTTGATAAGGCCAAGATCAAGTGCTTTAACTGCAGCGAGCTTGGACACTTTGCTAGTGAGTGTAAGAAGCCTAGGAATTCAGGAAAGGGTAATGCACTTATGGTCACACAGAAGGATTGGGCTGATTCCAGTGACTCTGAAGATGAATTGGATTATGAAAACATTGCATTGATGGCCAATAGTTCAGACAAACCTGGATCTCCAAAGAAAACTTCTCCATCCTCTGATAAGGTATCACTTCACTCTCTTGATTCATTTGATAGCTTAAATTCTGATGAAATTAGATCTATCCATGCTGAGTTTAAGAATCTTATGACTAATTTTAGAATTCTTACTTCTGAAAGAGATGAACTTAAGGTTAAGAATGATAAATTAGTTGATAGAAATAATTTTCTTGAATCTGAATTAATTCAAATGGAAGAATACAAGTTGAGTTCTGAAAAAGCTAAGCATGATTATAGTGTAATTCTTGAGGCTTATGACTATGTCAGAAAAGAACTAGAAGAAGAGAGAGATGTGATTAAGACCATTAATAATTCCAGTAAGAAGACAATAGAAATCTTTGAGAGTGGAATTCGTGGTAAGGTTAATGGTTTAGGTTTTGATAAGGCTAGACAAGAAGAAAAAGTAGCTATTGTCAATAATGATAGTAAGGTAGAAGCTAACACATCTAAATCTGAAGGTAAGAAAATTGTTTCTGAACCTAATCATGTTAAATTTGTTGATTCAAAAGGTACCCCTGTTGTACACAAGAGAATTAACAATAGTTATTCAGATGAGAAAGTGTTAGAGAAACCTAAGAATGTAAACATAGGGTTTCTGTCTAAGTCTCAGTTGAAACAGAGATTAGATGGTCTTTCAGAGTCTAGCAAGATCAAGAGAAATAGGAATGGAAAAGAAGGTATTAACAAAGAGAATAATTACAAGAATGTACCTGATGCACCTAGGAAAAAATGCTATAAGTGTGGAAATCATAATCATTTGGCCCTAGACTGCAATCAAAAACCTTCTTGGAAAACTGAGTCCAGATTCCCCAAGACTCAGAAAATTCAATACCAACCACAAAAAGCTTGTTATCATTGTGGTAGTTTACTTCATTCCATTTACATGTGTAGAGAATATCATGAACTGTATTATGACTATTATTCTTTGAAATCTGAAACTCCTAGTCACAAACAGTTTGTGAGATCAGAGTCTAAAGTTGACTCTGCAACAGGTAAAATAAAGGCAAAATCTTCAAAATCTGTTGTCTCTAAATCTAGTAAGAAAGGATCCAATCAAAGTTGGGTCCTAAAAAATTCTAACTAGTTACTTTTTGTTTGCAGGGCACAGGAAAGAAGCATTCAATTATCTTGGACAGTGGATGCTCTGGACACATGACTGGAAAGAAGTCCCTGCTTACAAAGTTTGAGAGGAAAGCTGGCCCAGTAATATCTTTTGGAGATGGCAACAAAGGAGAAACTCTGGGATATGGCTCAATTATTTTGGGAAATGTCATCATAGAAAATGTAGCACTGGTTGAAGGCTTGAAACATACTCTTTTAAGCATAAGTCAACTGGGTGATAAAGGTTACAAATCAATCTTTGACAGAGAAGGATGCAAAGTCTTGAATATGCAGAATGGAGACATTGTTCTAACTGGTCAAAGGCATGGTAACATATATGAAGCCAGCTTAAGTGATACATCTAAAGGAGTTGTTAGATGTCTCTACAGCAAAGCAACAAATGATGAAAGCTGGAATTGGCACAAGAAGCTCTCACATCTTAATTTTAAGAAGCTTAATCAACTTGTTAAATACAATTTGGTGAGAGGCCTGCCTCAGGCGAATTTTGTGCAAGATGGACTTTGTGATGCATGTCAGTTTGGAAAGCAAAGAAGAACCACTTTCAAGAGCAAGACTGAAAATTCAATTACTGAACCATTTCACATGCTACATCTTGATCTGTTTGGTCCAGTAAACATTATGTCTATCAGCAAGAAAAGATATGCTCTAGTTATGGTGGATGATTTCACAAGGTTTACATGGGTGTTCTTTCTACACAAGAAGGATGAAGCTCCTCAGCAAATCATTGAACTCATCAAGAATATTCATAATAACTCTGAGTACAAAGTCAAAGTACTTAGGAGTGACAATGGTACAGAATTCAAGAATTCTACAATGGAGGGGTTTTGTGCAGACAATGGAATTACTCAACAGTTTTCTGCACCTGGTACACCTCAACAAAATGGTGTAGTGGAAAGAAAGAACAGGACTCTCATAGAGGCAGCAAGAACCATGCTTGCAGATGCAAAACTTCCAACCTACTTTTGGGCAGAAGCTATTAACACTGCATGTTTCACTCAGAACTGTACCTTGGTAAATAGTCATGGAAAGACTCCCTATGAGATGATCAAAGGAAAGAAACCAAGTGTGAAATATTTTCACATCTTTGGATGCAAATGCTATGTCCTAAAAGTTCATCCAGAACAACTTGGAAAATTTGAAGCCAAATCGGATGAAGCAATTTTTCTAGGATATTCAGCATCTAAGGCCTTCAAAGTTTATAATCTCAGAACTCACATTGTTATGGAATCAATTCATGTTGCATTTGATGATAAGAAATTTGGAATTTTGCAAACTGATGAAAGCCATGACAAATTGGAATTTGAAAATCTGAAGATTTCTGAGATACTCTCAAGTGATGATGAAGGTTCTCCAGAAGAAATTTTTATTGCTTCTCAAAGGAATGCTACTGTTGAGGGGGAGCAAATCAATCAGAGAGAACACAGTGATCATCAGGAGCAGACTAGTCTTTCAGAGTCTATTCCATCAGGAATTGACGTTTCAGAGTCTACTCCATCAGGAACTGACCTTTCAGAGTCTACTGAGGAAAGATCAGTAACTAGCAGCAATATGGAATCTACTGATTCTATTGATCAAAGGAGAGTTTTTGAAGGTAGAGAGAATTCTTCTACAAGAGATACCACTAACTTAGGGGGAGAGACTAGCAGAGTTAATCTACCACCTGTTAGAAAATGGACAAAGGATCATACTGAAGATTTGATAATTGGTGATCCAAATAGTGGTGTTCGAACTAGAAGATCAATTCAAAATGAATGCTTGTATAGTTGCTTTCTCTCAAAGAATGAACCGAAGAAGGTTGAAGAAGCCTTACAGGATCCTGATTGGGTAATTGCAATGCAGGAGGAGTTAAATGAGTTTGAGAGAAACAAAGTTTGGAAACTGGTACCAAGACCTAAAGGTAGATCTATTGTTGGTGCAAGATGGGTTTTCAGAAACAAGCTAGATGAATCTGGTATGATTGTAAGAAACAAAGCAAGACTGGTGGCCAAGGGTTATTCTCAGGAAGAAGCCATTGATTATGATGAGACCTTTGCACCTGTAGCAAGATTGGAAGCAATCAGAATGTTTCTTGCATTTGCAGCTCATTCAAAATTCAAGGTATACCAGATGGATGTTAAGAGTGCTTTTCTAAATGGCAAACTTGATGAAGAAGTGTATGTAGAACAGCCACCTGGATTTGTTGATCCAAAGTTTCCAAATCATGTCTACAAACTTGACAAGGCACTCTATGGACTAAAGCAGGCACCAAGAGCATGGTATGAGACTTTGTCTAAATTTCTTCTTGAAAATGGCTTCAGAAGAGGTACAATTGACAAAACTCTATTCTTTAGAAAGATAAAAGGTGAATTGCTTTTAGTTCAAGTTTATGTTGATGATATTATTTTTGGTTCTACTAATGAAAAGTTATGTGCTAAGTTTAGCAAGCTTATGCAGTCTAAGTATCAGATGAGCATGAT
The DNA here is from genome assembly GCA_037693485.1 of Kitagawia praeruptora. Lineage (NCBI taxonomy): Eukaryota > Viridiplantae > Streptophyta > Magnoliopsida > Apiales > Apiaceae > Kitagawia > Kitagawia praeruptora. Next base: position 21,517,460 of record CM075350.1, on the reverse strand, counting down.
GGGTGAACTAAATTATTTCTTAGGCTTGCAGGTCAAACAGACTGAGACTGGTATTTTCATTAATCAGTCAAAGTATATCAAAGATCTTTTAAGAAGGTTTGACTTTCAAGACTGTGCAGTTGCAAAAACACCCATGGCAACAGCCACTAAACTAGACTCTGATCCTAAGGGGAAGAGTGTGGATAATACTAGTTATAGAGGCATGATAGGCTCTTTGTTATATCTAACTGCAAGTAGGCCAGATATAATGTTTTCTACCTGTTTATGTGCTAGATTCCAAGGTGATCCTAAGGAATCTCATTTAATTGCTGTGAAGAGAATTTTTAGATATCTCAAAGGAACTCCAAATCTTGGTTTGTGGTATCCTAGAGAATCTGATTTCTTTCTAATTGGCTATTCAGACTCTGATTATGCAGGGTGTAAAATAGACAGGAAAAGCACTACAGGTACATGTCAATTTTTGGGAAATAGATTGATTTCTTGGGCAAGCAAGAAGCAACAATCTGTTTCAACCTCAACTGCAGAAGCTGAGTACATAGCAGCAGGCAGTTGTTGTGCACAGCTCCTTTGGATAAGAAATCAGTTGCTGGATTATGGTATGACACTTAGTAATATTCCTATGTTTTGTGATAATACTAGTGCTATTAAAATTGCAGAAAATCCAGTTCAACATTCAAGGACTAAGCACATTGATGTCAGGTATCATTTTATTAGAGAACATATTGAGAATGGTACTGTGGAACTTCATTTTGTTCCTACTGACAAACAGCTTGCAGATATTCTAACTAAACCACTTGATGAGACTACATTCAGTAGACTAGTAAGTGAGTTAGGAATGTTAAATTTTTAGATCTTTAACATCTGCAAAAGTAGCAAGGTATGTTGTTCTTAGCTTATAGACTTGATATTCTTGTCAGGATCTATATTTGATTGTTAAATGTTTTAGCTATAACACATTGCCTTGATAAATTTCAGTATGATAGACTTGTTAATAATCATCAGGATTAGATTTGTTATCAGGATGCTGACGTCATCAGTATTGTGTCAGTATCAGGATTATGAAAATTGTTTCAGATCCTGACGTTTACTTTGTGTAGTAATCTGATTCTGTGATGTGTTAAGTCTATGCTAGCAAGTTTTGATATTTGCATACTGATAATTTATACATCATTCAAAAATCAAAAGACAAGCAGATAACAAGAAACTGTATTTTCATTAATAGAAATCATTACATGGAAATGAAATACAACATCTTTTTGTCTAAATCTCTATTCTATACTTGTCTTTGATATGAACTCTGAGGAACAGGACAAGGAGCATCTCAAGAAATCCATTAGGGGATGAAAGCCTCGTTTGCTCTTGGATTCCTTGTCTGGGCGACTTGAATGAGAGCAGCTAACTTAAATGAATAGCATCTCCATCAAGATCAACCTCAGACTCTCGGCCAAATTCTTCATCCTCAAGTTTTGAGGAGGTTAGGGGAAGATTGTATCCAACAGATGGATGTTCTAGGAGAAACCTCTGGATATTATCGAAAACCAATCCATTCATGATTAGTTCGATGAGAAGAGTCGTTTGTTCAAAGAGATGATCAAGAACAGGATGTTCATCGACCAAGAAAAATCTGAAAAATGGGTTTGAAGGGATTTTTGGTTTGAGAAGCATTGTTGAGAAGAAAAGAAATTGAAAGGTTATGGAGAATGGCATAAGGCGTTTGGTTCTTTTAAAGAAAGACGTGAGAAGTTGAGCAGTCACTTGGAAGTCTTAATGAAGTCAAATGCTAATTATTGCATGAGACTGTATTTCTTGTTTCAAGAAATATTGAAAATATCTAACCAATTGATTTTCTGTTCAGATTAATTGTTTATTTTCTTTTTCAGATAAAAGAAAAATGCCACGTGAAAAACTCCATATTAAGTCTCTGATAATATTGGTCAGGATTTCATGTGTGACCATCAGGATGTGAAAATCATTGCTTGTGATTATTTTGATGAGAGGTCATCAGGAAAAGGAAGCTGATCAGTATTGCTTATTTATACCCTGATTTATTTCATGAAAATCAATTTTGGATTTTATTTTCCAAAAAAATCGTGGGTAACCGCATTTTTCAGGGACTGACACCTGTCAATCTACGTGTCAACGTGGGATAGTGGTCTGAAAGATTTGTGAAATATATTTGTTTTAAAACTCTAATTGTGCAATTGCTTTCTCTAATCTTACATTCTCTAAAGCAAAAATCACTCTTGAGTTTTCAAAATCACTAATCCATTTCAAGAATTTTTCAAGTTTCTTTTCAGATCAAAAATGGCAGCTCAGAGAAGATTACCTAAATCAGTAGCCTTCAAGTTTGGTGACTTTGATTTTATGACAAACAATCATGTTGCAGCTATTACCAACAAGGAAGGAGTGTCATCTGATTTTCATCCAATCATGGACTTTCTGGTGTATGGACCATTAAGTTATGCATTGACAGCATCTCCACAGATTAATCAAGTAGCTGTTTCACAAGCTTGGGAGAATGCTGAGGTAATTGATTCTACTCAGAGTCAATCAGGTAAGATTGTTCTACATTTAGGACAAGATTTATTTGACATTACTGAATCTGTTGTTAGTTCAGTACTTTGCTTACCTGTTACTGATAGTTATGAGAATGTACCATCTGATGATAATATAAGAACTATGTTGTCTGAATTAGGTTATAGTGGACCTCTAGATAACATGAGCCAGTTGAATAGAACTTTTCTTAGAAAGGAATGGTCTTTTTACTTTGATCAAATTGCTAAATGTTTTACTGGCAAATGTAGTTCTTTTCAACAAATTACTTCTGTTACATCACATATTGCTTATAGTTTGCTTTATGACAGAGTAATTAACATTGGTCATATTATCTTAAGTCAGATGAGTATTAAACTTGGGTCAAGAGATCAAAACAGGAAAATGGTTTATTATCATAGATTTATGCAATTGTTTATTAACCATTTTATTCCTGATGTTGAAGCTAGATTTGGTAGGGAACATTGTGTTTCTTCTTATGAACAGCAAAAGAGAATTTTCTCTGATATTACAAAGAAGGACAATGAAAAGAATCTAGATGAAATACCTGCAATTTATTATCCACATCATTTTCAGGTAATTCTTAACACTCATCTTCCTACTATCTACAATTCTTCTTTCTTTTGTGGTGAAATGGCTCAGGAATCTCAATTGGAGGAGAACCCACCCGTGTCTACCCAAGTAGCCCAAAACATCATAGTCTCTGAAACAATTCAAGAACCAAATTTTGATCCACAGCCTATTGTTTCAAAGAAACCAACCTCTGGTGTTTCTCAAAAGACATCAGTTGTAAGGAAGAGAAGATTTGTTGTGTCAAGTAGTAGTAGTAATTCTAGTGAAGATGATGATGATTTAACTCTTGCAGAGAGAGCAGAATTGAAGGCTGCAATTCAACTTTCTTTGTTAGCACAAAGAGATGAAAAACCTAGTCACAGCCAGGCTGCAGTCTCTCAAAAGGCTGTAGTTCTTAAAAAGGGAAAACAGTTACTGGATACTGTCTCTCAAAAGACTGTGTCTATTGAACAAAGATCTCATCCCAAGATCACTTCTGTGTCTACACCTCTTGAGTCTTCTCAGGATAAATCTTTTGCTCACTATATCAGGAGAACAAGGAGAAAGATTCAATTGTCACCTACACACACAGAGTCTAGTCCAACGAATATCATGCAGGTTTCTACAAATCAAGCTACATCTATGTCAGTATTTGACAAGAGAGATCTGGATATTGATTCTTCATGGGAAACTACATTATCATACAGACTGGCTATGGGACTAATTTCTCTCAAAGTGAAGTTGTCAAGGCCTGTTCTAAACTTTTTGGTTGAAAAAGTACCAAAACTTTTATTTCCAGATGAATATGGACTTCTACATCAAAGACTTGACTTAATGAAGATGTATTTCTATGTATCTGTCAGAAGACAATTAGTCAAGAAATTTGGACTCTCGAAGCATGTTGCACTTCAATCACTTCATGCATATTTATTTGACAAGGATGTAATTATTGAAGATGCTTCAGCTCAAGGTGAACAACTGGAGGAAGTAGATAGAGGGAAGCAGTCAACAGAAGATACTATTGCACCAGTGGTGAATAGTAGGAAAGATCAGATCACAGTCACTGTAACACAAGAACCATCTAGTCAGAGGAAGGATGACTCAGGAGCTGTGATAGCTGATGTTGAAAGGTCTTCTGTGATGACTGAGAATGCAAGTGAGATACCCTATGATATGGGAGGAATGACTTTGGTTGATTTTTCTGAAGATCAAACAAATTTTGTTCAGTCAGAGTCTATCCACCTTGAGGGTGTGTCTCAGCAAACAACACTTAAAGACGGTGATATACTAACTATGGTGTCTAATGAAGTATTACTGAAGACATCAGAGTCTAGTAAACAACCTGAAAGTGGTATACTGGAGCCTGTAGTTTCTGAAAGGAAAGAAGATGATTGTATGGGGTCAGAGACTATAGCAGCTCACTCCTTGGAGAAAACCTCAAGCCACATGCCATATGAGGAACCCTCTCTCCATGTGAGTTCAGGTATAAAAACTCCTTCTAAACTCTATTTTTCTGTAGGTCATGAGAGCACTTATCTAAATTTGAGTGATACAGTTGAAAAGATGGACTTAGATCCACAATTTGAGCGGCTGGCTCCTGACCAGGCAAAAGGTGAGGTAGAAAGAGTGTTGACTTTAGAAAGTCAAAGTGAGAATGAGGGTATGGATGATCAACTCCATAGTGAGGGAGAGAAAATTAGGAAACCATCATTTGATTTCTAGGATCAGGTTTTTCCTGAATCTTGGTCTGAAAATTTGGGTATGGATGCTGGTACTTATTCATTCATCAAAATGTATCAGAAGAATGACCTAGCACATCACAATGCAAAGCCAGAAGTTAAAGCTCAGAAGCAAAAGGAGAGGCTTGCAGAAATCATTAACAGAAGAGGTGCCAGGATAAAGCAATCTCTTGATACATATGTACCAGATGAAGATCCTAATGATCCTAGTGTTCCTTTGTATGTACTTCCAATATCAGCTAGAATTGAGACATCAACAGTCTCTGATCACTCTAAGGAGGAGTCAGGATTTGAAGATGTTAGTACACAGAATACTGGTGAAGGAGATGATGATCATGTTTCAGTTCCAGAACAGAAAGATGAAGACGTTGATACTTCTAATCAGGTTTTATTACTTGAATATCATACAACTCAAGCAACTTCTTCTACAAGACTTGAAGATAAAGTTCTTTCTGATTCTGATACTGAAGATACTAGAAGCACTTCCAACATTGAAGTTCATTCTGATGTTTTGAAAGATATTCAGAATTCTCAAATTGCTATTCAAACAAGACTTCAATCACTTGAAGATAACCAAGTCACAATTATGGAAAATCAAGCAGTTCTTATGAATCTCATTTGTTCTGTTTCTGAATCTCTTGGAATTAATGTTGCTGATGTCAAAAAGGGGGAGATAAAGACAATTCAAAGACAACAACAACACTACCAGACTGAAGGAGATAAAGATCAGACAAATGGTAGTAAAAAGAAGAACCAGGAGTGACAGTGGTGAATCTCAGCTAGGAAGTGGTAAGGAAGAGCAGCATTAATAGTTAAAATTCTTTCTTCTAAGTACTAGATAAATGTCTACATCTGTGAAGGAGGTACTTAACTTCATAATTCTACATTCATAAATTCTATTCTGGTTGTATTGTTATATGTTTTGACATCCACAACTTAGATTTATGCTTCAGTTTGTAAAGCATAAATAGGGGGAGATTGTTAGGAATAATTCATAAGTTGTGATGTTAAGAATAGAATTTACACATTATACTTCTTGTAATCCTGATCTTATAAAGGATTTAGCACTGTATATAAGTTTTATGTGTAAAACAGTTATCTGTATAGTTTAATCAGGAATGAACAGTGTATCGGAGACTACATGTCAGGAACAGAGAGCAAATCCTGATGACGGTCCAATACTGATGGTTGATCAGATACTGATGCAGTGTGCAGATCCTGATATCAGTCGTGTTACTGATGATGTCATTATGGATGCTACAGAAACTGGCAAGTGCTATAAAACAGGATCGTTGTTTGAAGAACAAGCAAGAAGATATTATGAAGGAAAGAGTTTTCTATTGAAGGAAACTATCGACTAGAAGGCAGAACATTGTCATGTATAGATTATATCTTTCTGTTATTAGTTGATAGGTAGCATTATAAATACTCTCTCAATATCATTGTAAAGAGCGTAGCTCGTGAGGCATAAGACGAAATTGTGAGTTCGTGTGCGTAGCTCTGTATAAGGTTTGTATTCGAGAGTACGAAACAAACAGAGAGATATTTGTATTGTCAGCAGCTGCTAAAGGTATTGTACACCTTTGGTAGAGTTTGTATTTGATCTTATTAATACAAACAAGAGTTTGATTCATTCGTTTATTCTTGTTTTTATAATCAAGCAAAAATCAGACAGGATTATATAACTTGTATTCAACCCCCCCTTCTACAAGTTATTCGAGTTAACAATGCAACTAAATTACTGATTTCATGTTCCATTTTTCAAAAGTGATTTTCGACCTCATTTATTTATATATATATATATATATAAGAGTCCAAAAATGAGGTCGAAAATGGCAACTGAAAAATGGAACATGAAATCAGAAATTTTAGTTGCATGTTCAGTTGAAAGTGGTTTCCCCTGCGGGGCCATGCAACCCAAATCAGCAACTAAATGCAACCCAAATCAGCAACTAAATGCAACTTTTTTTTCTAAAGGTGGGATTCTATTTTGGTGGATTTGGGTTGCATGGTCCCGCAGGGGCAACCACTTTCAACTGAATGCAACCACTTTAAACAAGTTAAATGTGGTTGCATTTGGTTGAATAATGCCCCTGGCGGGGCCTTGCAATCCAAATCCACCAAAATCACACACCTTAAAAAAAAGTTGAATGTGGTTGCATTTGGTTGAATATTGCCCCTGGCGGGGCCTTGCAACCCAAATCAGGCAATCAGCAACTGAATGCAACTTTTTTTTAAAGGTGGGATTCTATTTTGGTGGATTTGGGTTGCATGGCCCCGCAGGGGCAACCACTTTCAACTGAATGCAACCACTTTCAACAAGTTGAATGTGGTTGCATTTGGTTGAATATTGCCCCTGGCGGGGCCTTGCAACCCAAATACACCAAAATCATCCCACCTTAAAAAAAAGTTGCATGTGGGGTTGCATTTGGTTGAATGTGGTTGCATTCAGTTTAATATGGCCCCTGGCGGGGCCTTGCAACCCAAATCCACCAAAATCATCCCACCTTAAAAAAAAAGTTGCATGTGGTTGCATTCGATTGAATGTGGTTGCATTCAGTTGCTGATTTGGGTTGCATGGGCGAAGGGGCAAACACTTTCAACTAAACATGCAACTAAATTTCTGATTTCATGTTCCATTTTTCAAATGTCATTTTCGACCAAAATCAGCAACCCAAATTTAGTTGCATGTTTAGTTGAAAGTGGTTGCCCCTGCGAGGCCATGCAACCCAAATCCACCAAAATAGCATCTCACCTTAAAAAAAAAAAAAAAAAAAAGTGTCGCAGGAAGGCAGGTGGAAGGCACATGGGGGAGGGGGGAAGGGTTGATTTAAATTGTAGTATTTTTGCAATTTAGAAACTTAATGTAGTAAAATTGCAATTAATGAAAGAAGATAGTATTTTTGCAAATGGAAACTTGAAACCTAGTATTTTTGGTAAATATCCAAAAATATATTATATTTTACCTGAAAAAGGAAACTGCTAAGTTATTAAAAAGAAAAGAAAGGTAACATGTTTAAGCTGAAAAATTAAATTGATTAGTAAAGCAAAAATTGTAGTTACATAAAATATAAAAATAGATTTTATCTGTAATTAAGTAAGGATAAATAAGTAAAATCAACAGGTACCTACCAACCAACCAAACTTTTAATGTTTCGGCTTTTATATAATAGTATAGATACCTGAGCCTACCCGGGTATTGAGTTAGATGCAGTCAGCCAATCAGAAAATTTTGATTTATTTTAGGACCAATCAGAAATCATTCCTAAATTTTAGACCAATCATATTATATTAAAAAAAAATTCTTATTTATCATTCTCATCCTATTATACTAACAATGGTTAGTTAAAAATTCTAATTTAAATATAGTAACGACTTGATTTAACATATCCATATATTATATATTTTTTAAATGTAAAAAAATATTTATAATAAATAGTGTTTTAAATTAAAATCAATTACGATTAACCAAATATTATATTAAAATATCAGTTTTATAAGGATATTTTTCTTTCTTGCTAGTACGGTTATCTGATGCAAGGTAGCAGCGATGAATGCCAGAAGTGAATAATGCTGCAGTTTTCCAGGAAGAGGTAATGGTGGATTTCTTTCTGCAGAGTTCTTCTCCCTGCCTGGGCTTAGGACCTTAGTTTTTATTTGCAGCATCGGTAGTAGAAGTAGCTTCAGTGTGTGTGTTCATTCCATGTAATCCTCAGAGTCTGATTGGGTGAATCATTCTCTATGTCATGTTTCGCAAGTTTCTTTTAATAAATTTCAGCTTATAAAAAAAATATTATATCCTTATATATAATAAGCGTAAAATGGATCTTTTTCGTAATTTTGGTCACTGTACTACCAAAATAATTACAACCTTGAATCTAATATTTTTTAAAATAGACTATCAAGATTATATCTTATTAAAAAGAAAATTATAATCTAAAAAGGATATAATTAAAAAAGTTTGTATTAGAATTGAATTTTAAAAAGAAATTATAATATGAAAAGGATATAATTAGAGAGGTATAACATTGGTTTTTTATTTTTTTATTAATATTAAAAAAAGTTCATAATTACTATTTGAGATGTATTTCGAGATCTACAAATCAGATTTGGATGATTTTATAGCCCATGCGAAGCTCATAAAATTATCTTTAATTTAGTAATGATTTAACAATTATTATCGAAATGGAAACACTCGGAATCTCAATAGAAAATAAAATTACGAAGTTTTACATTAATCCTATTTAGTGTAGAAGACCCTACATTGATAATCCTATTCAATGTAAAAAAAATAAATTATATATGATTTAAATCATTGACATACACTTTTCGTATTTCAATATCAATACACTTTTTAGTTTACATGTCAAACTATAAAATATTTATTATGTTATATCCAACATTTTTCATCTATTTATTTTGCGATCTAAAAGATTGTATTAGAATTATATTTTAAAAAGAAAATTAGAACATGAAAATGATATAATTAAAAAAGGATACAATTGAATTTTTTTTTACTAATATTAAAAAAAGTTCATATTTACTATTTGGGCTCTATCTCAATATCTAAAAATCAGATTTGGATGATTTTACAGCTCATGCGAAACTTATAAAATTATCCGAAATTTAGTGAAGACTTAACAATTATTATCGAAATGGAAACACTCAGAATCTCAAAAGAAAATATAATTACTAATTTTTACATTAATCTTATTCAGTGTAGAAGACCTACATTGATAATCCTATTCAATGTAGAAAACCAAATTATATATGATTTAAATCATTGACATACACTTTTTTGTATTTCATTAATATAAATACAATTTTTAGTTTACATGTTAAAATATAAAATATTTATTATGTTAGATCAAACGTTTTTCATCTTTTTATTTTATGATCTAACGGTTCTTATTTATTTTGTCGTACTGAAGACCATATTACTAACTACCAAAGTTTTGGACAAAATCACTATTAAACTTATTATTAAAATCACTATTTTTTGATATTTCATAGCAAATTGGTCAACTCAGCGCAAAAATTCTAATAAATAAATATTTTTTATAGATAATTTATTTGTCAACAAAAGGGCATATGTCATCTACACAAATAATCATTCAAAATTTCTTCTAAATCACTATTTTTTATAGGTAAATAATTTACCAATAAAATGTCATACATCTGCAAAAATAATCAAGATTGGACAAACACAGATTAAAATAGATCATATCAAGGTAACAAGGTTTCCTTAATCCAAACTAAAATCGTTGATAAGATCTTGAAATATATAGTCTTTCTGGCGAAATAAACCAACAATTTATTATAATCGTGAGGGAAATACATATGTGATTTGTAAGAACGTGTTCTAACAACTAAACATAACTGTGATTCTCTATAGTATCCAAATTCCAAATCAATGAACCAATATAAAAAAAATCATGTAGATCTAAGATCCTAGATGCCAAAATAAAGGAACTTACTCTCAAAAGAGAAAGAACAAAAGCCAATATATGGATAGTCAAAATTCACGAACGGGATACTAGACTCTCAATAAAGAGATATATTTATTGAAAATCAAAATAAAATGAAGGAAAAGAAATAGGAGTTATCATTCACAAGGATAAACTACAAAAATCCAATATATCAGTAGATAAAACCACCAACGTGGTAGTAGACTCTCAATAAAGAGATATATTTATTGAAAAACAAAGCAAAATTATGAAAAAACAATAAAATGGGCTTATCATCAACCAAAACGCAGATGTCAACCCCTAAACTTTAGCTTAGTATTTTTTAATAATAAACCTTAAATATAGGTAAAAAAAATTTAATAACTTGGTAGATAGATTTTAATCAAACAGAGATATTATTAACAACAAACAAAATTAAAAAGGGGGGAATTCATTTTTATGTACTCTACTCTTAGTTTTATTTCGTAGCATTTCAATGTTGTTTTCAATTATATAGTAACATACTTGGATAATTTGGCCAAAGAGTAACATTACATGTAATTGTCATATTTTTATTTTCGCGTATTATTTTCGTTTCGTGTAAAAAAACGTAGTTTAGTAGCATTTTGTATTCGAATTTTGGGTATACAAAATAATTTTATGTCATTTTCATGCAAGATCCCAAAGACACATGGAATGAATTTACACAACACAAATGATTTTCCAGATAAGCGCTTTCTTTTAATATATGTCGGAAAAAATACTCACTGTTAAATGAAAATGAATTTCATGTTTTTTAACCTGATAATCAAATTACAAGGACACATATATAATATTGTGATTATGTATTTATATATTACACATTTAATTTTAGTTTCATGGACGATTTTCTATTTTAACATGTTAGTCAAATAGAAAAAAGATAGGTGATACTCATTTTCAAATGTCTTATTTTACGCGTTTGGATGAACGGGTTGGGTTTGATCCGAATTTTGTATAATCGAAACCCACATCCAAATATTTTTGGGTTTTAAAAATAAATTCAAATCCAAAACTCAATATCCGAAACCAAATTAATCGGATTTCGGATTAGATTTGATTTTTTTGAGTATCCAAATAGTAATAATGTAGTCAAAATTAAAATAATTGCTACACGCAAACAATATTAATTATATTTATACAAAAATTAAAAATTATTAACTTAAGTAATTAAATATAACATAGGGGCTGTTTGGCACAACTGATAAGTTGGCTTATTGGACTTTAAGTCCAGGCCAGCTTATTTACAAGTGTTTGCCTACCAACTTATTTTACTGACTTATGATCTTATAAGTTCATAAGTTGAAAGTTAGAAAGTCCCAACATTCATCTTATTTCTCTTAACTTGTTTCTTGATACACGTGATATATAATATTCTCAAATCTTCAAAATCATATATCTTTTGATTCGTTCATTAAAAAATTGATATTTATATATCAAATTTCTCTACTCATCGAGATCTATCCATTGATATCCATTATTATATATTAAAAAACAAATATTTTAAAATTAAAAAAAAAAAGTTAACTTATAAGTTCTGATTTACCAAACACTCTACTGATTTATAAGTTCTGATTTACCAAACACTTTACTGACTTATAATTTCTGATTTACTTATTACTTATAATCAACTTATGGGCTTAAAGTCATAAGTTACTTTTTTAAGCTAAGCCAAACGGGCACATAATATACGAATTAACATACTAAATAAAATATATGTTACAAAAAATCTTTTTATACACAAAAATGAAAATTTTATGTAAAGTAAAGAAAATTACATATTAAATATGTCAATAAAAATTGAGATTGAGAAATAGAAGTTCTAATTACTAAATTAGTATTGACTCTTTCTAATGAAATATTTGAATAAAAATAAATAAAATAAAATGTCTTACATCTAAAATATTACATAAAATAATTTCAAATTATAATATTATATTTTTTATATATCGGGTTTCGATAGTGAATCGGGTTTCAAATTTCGGATAGGATATCGGTTCGGTACAACTTAAATCCAAATCGAAACTATTCTAGGTTTAAAATTTATATCCAAACCTAAATTCCAAAATTCGGGTTCAGTATATCTAAAATTCTATTGTTCGAATCGGGTACCATCATATCGAATTAAGTTTCCTTCTTTATTTATGGGTTAAAAAAACTAATATTTAATATACCATATTCTGATAGAAAAGAATACGAAATTCAACATATAAACTCCCAAACTGAATATACACATTTTAAGTTATCATTGAAAAAAGCTGATGGCTATCACCATAAACTCTAACAGTCATATCTAACTCAAAGAACAGGATATATTGGATTTGTTTGGTTAATTGATAATGTTTATTTTTATATAGTAAATCAATTTACTAATAAATGAACATAAAATTTGTAAAAAAGATATGGAACAAACACATAGGAAACTAGATTAGATGAAAGTTTTCCTTATCATAATTATGTTCGTTTTATTGATCTTGCACAGTAGTGATCCTTTTTCATATCGCTGCAACCTCTTTTTGAGAGACAATCTAATGATTTATAACGGTTGTTAGAAATAAGTGTTTATGAACTTTCAATTCTATTCGAAAAATTGATCGCGATCCATGCAAATATTTTAAATATTAATATAATAAAATATATAGAAACTCATTGTACTGCACTCTGCACATTTAAATATACCAATTTTTCAAAATAACAAAACTTAAAATATGGATAAAAAACTTATGAACTAGGTTGAAAGATTTTCAAAAATGAGAGAAATCAAATGAAAAATAAAATTATAAAAAACAATAAAGAGGGGCTTAGAATATTTGAGCGGGTATGTGAATGTTATGATAATTGTTTGATAATAATAATATTAATGCATTTGGTATAAATTGACGATAATTTTATACTTAAATAATGATTAAAATAATATGTTTATATTAATTAATTAATTAATGATATCTTCTTCTTTTATATAAATAATGATTAAAATAATATGTTTATATTAATTAATTAATTAATTTTATCATTCGGTGCGTAGCACGGGTAGAACGCTAACCAATCAAAATATGACAACTCACTCTTTGGGATCTTTTTTGGAAATTTTTTTTGGACCTCTAGAATTGCTCATTTCCTATTTTATTTGCATTTATAGAATGAAAAATATGTATTTGATTTTTTTTTCTATTAATAATTATGTTTTCATTGTTTTCTACGCATGGTCCTCAAAACATGATTATATTGAACCAAACTTTCTGTAAAAATAGCATAAAATGTCGTTAATTTACTTGGGTAAAAAATAAAAGGGAATAAGAAAATTGATATGTATCTCAGGTAAATTTTATCATATATCAAATGAATGTGTTGTGATATTAATCATTTTTTTATATACACAATTTTTCAAAATCGTTTAACACGCGTCCATACAATTACACATAATTTGAGGAAAGTTACTTGAGATGCACATCGGATTCGTTAAAAAAATAATTTATTTTTTGATACACTATATATTTTTGTAAATATTTTGAAATTTTAAAATTATGCTTTCGGTGCGTAGCACGGGTAAAGTGCTAGTAAGATATTAAAATAATCGTATAATTGGTAATTTCTCTTGTTTTTAATAGTCATGAATTTGATTTAGAGCCCGTTTGGGATTGCTTAAAATAATTTACTTTTGACTTAATGTAGTTGTTTTTAACTTAATGGAGAAAGTAAAGTTGTTTACTTTAAGTTGAATGAAAGTGTTTGGGAAATTTTATTTAAAGTTAAATGGGGGTTTAATAATTTTGACTTAAAGTAAAATTTGACTTAAAAAAGTTTTAAATTCATAATATTTAAACTTTAAAAGAATTGTAAAAATAAAACTCGATAAGTCATAAGTCAAAAGTACCTAAGAGCCTGTTTGGCTACAATGACTTAAAGAGAAAGCTCCTTTAAGGAACTTTTGCTCTGTTTGTGTAACTTGCTTAAAGTTGAGCTTTAAGTTAAAAAACTCCATTAAGTCATAAGTTCCTTTTAGGTACTTTTGACTTATAACTTATTACTTATCCAATTTTTTTTTGTTTTGTTTCAGGACTCTTGTAAAGTTTAAATATTATGAATTTAAATTTTTTTAAAGTCAAATTTCACTTTAAGTCAAAATTATTAAATCCCTATTTGACTTTAAGTAAAATTACTCAAACACATTCATTCAACTTAAAGCAAAAAACTTTACTTTCTCCATTAAGTTAAAAACACCTCCATTAAGTCAAAAGTAACTTATTTTAAGCAATTCCAAACGGCCTCTAAATAGAAGTTATGACTTAATGGAGTTTTTTAACTTAAAGCCGGCTTAAAACAGTGGTTGACAAACGGGTCAAAAACTACTTAAAGCTATTTTTAGCTTTAAGCAACCTTTGCCAAACGGCCTCTTAATATAATCCACATTTTATTTACTTTAATTTTAATAGCAGATGTTAATAAAAATAAATTAGAGGATTTTATATTTAGTAAAAAAGTGGGTGATTGTTTACTCATTTTGCATGACATTTTTTACGAAAACAATGGCATGAAAAACTTGGTTTTTTCAGTATTTTTGCTAAATTTTCATTTTTTTATCAGGTTTTAAAATCACAGGATTTATTTCTTACTATCTTCAATCTCTTATTAAAACGAGAAATTAATTCCACACATATTTTTATAAAAATATAAACATGTAATTAATTTGATTCAATGTTCATCAATCTGATAACAATAATGAAACCATTAACTAAAGTTGATACCAGTTTTGTTTCAAAAAAAAAAAAGTTGATACCAGTTTTTTATCGATAAAAGAGGAAACAAAATTTATTAAAATCAACTCATAAATATATGAGAAGTTAAATTAATAAAACTGAGTGAAATTTAATGAAATACTCCACTTAAATTTAATGAATATATGAGAATTTTTGTTATAATTCTCAAACAAACCAAAGAATCATTACACAAATGCACCTCTATCTTAATATAGTTTTCCAAATTTAACAATTCATATATCATGATTATATTTCTAAAGAAAATCATGGCTACACTTAAAATTAGTAACAATATACATGATAAGTCCTAACACAACAAAATTTTACTAGAGTAAATAGTTTGATTTGATATCAAATCTGTTTAGACCAAGGCCAAATAACCAGAACCCTTGCATTCTTAAAAATTTCATCCTGATGCTAATTTGAATATTTCCCTAATGATGAGCTCTAGTGATATACACATACATGATATACACATCAACACACTGATCCAGAAATTCATTTATATATCTAGCTCAGAGATTTTACATCCTTAAAAGCTAGATGCTAACAATTTCTAATCATTAATTTCTCACTTAGTAATCAGTTAAATTCTATTAAATCAATAAATCACAAAATTAAATAGTAAGATCTGACAAAAAAGAAGTATACAATTTACAAATTACCTAATACAAGAGCTTGGAGCAGAAAGAAGAGGCAAGGCTAGGGTTTCAAGCACAATCGGAACTCGGAAGCACAGGCGGCGGATTGTTTTTACGGGGTTTATGTATTACAATTCATTTTGACTTTTGCTACGCTTCAGATACGGAGATCAAAGTCAATAACGTACTCTATACTAGGAAACAGGCCGCGGTTCGCGTGGGCCTATAATATTTTTGGTCCCAATCCCAACTTCAAGTTAGTACGGAGTAATAATTTTATAATTAAAAAAATGTTAAAAAAACACCGACTTCAACGTCCATGTGAAAACAATCATAAATAGTAATGTCGGTAGTACATATAAGCCGTTACAAGAAAAACAAAAATGCTACTTTAGTTTCAATTTCTCAAAATTACCAAAGTCCAACAAAATTATTATCTACTCTTATCATTAAATAATATAACAAGACGCATATAAGTTCTGATTATAAATCTACAATTGAGAAGCACATACTTCTACATTTTGGATACGGTCTTTGGGCAATACCCTGTTGTTATCTCCACCATTTCTAAAACATCCTTTGTCATCCATTGTGGTGCCTTCTCCTGAAAAGAGTACCAACAATGACTCTTAAGAACTGTTGCATTGAGGGAACAGAAAGTAATTAACATATATATATAGTCTAATACATGTCAAATACACCAAAAATCCACAGCGCATAACTTCCACTATGACATTATTCTTTTACTGTTTCCACACCTACTTCATAAATAACTGAGGAGTCCTATAATCAATATAGCAGGATTCATATCATTGATAACAGAATCAGATAAAGCAAACCCTTATTTATCTTGAAACCTATGCAAATCAAGATGACATATTGGTTATATATACGAAAGGGGAATAGGTAAGATTTTTGTAAACATAATAATTTTCTTATTGTTATAAATTCGTATGAATAACCGAGTTCACGTACAATATACACTAAATAAATCTTTTGCAATAAAAACCAGTAATCGACGACCTTTATTACAAACTGCCAGCAACAACGAATATAATAACATATCTTTTTAAAACTATTTTTTCAATATTTATATCATTACATTTCAAGGAGCATAATTGTTTCATTAGGTATCCCCTCACCATTATATCATTATATTGAAGTTGTTCTAGTAATGCAAGTCAGTTTAATAATCTAAAACACCTTCTCTATATATATTCTCAAACATTCATTAAGTTCATGAGTTTACCTAAATCTCTTAAAACTTTCATTACTGCATTACTTTCAAACTAGATTTATTTTATTATGTTCCAATTCTCCTTTATACAAGTTTATTGATTTATAACTTCTGGAAACTCTTGGCACGTGAGGCCTAAAAGAATCAGGTAAACAACTATGGAGATCTCAAAGGCCCTTGAACACTAGAGCTTTCCTTTCTGTATAAAAAAACAAATCCTTAGCAAATAAATTGGAACTATCATGTCAATTTTCTAAAGAACAACTCGTCCAAAAAATATTTGTGCAAAATTTTTCCAACTGATCTTCAAGAAGTTCCGACTGAACTTTTCATGGCATCAATTTTTATTGCCACTCTAGTCTCACTTTCATGAATAAGCTAATTCTCCCTCACAAAGCCTTATTTACGTTCAGAATCTTCTGAAAATCCCCAAGTGCACAAATTCAAGTTTGGTTAAGAACATGAAAGTCTATCATATAACATGAAAGTCTATCATATATTTCAAATAATGAGAACATGAAAGTCTATCATATATTTCAAATAATGCAAGAACGCTAAGCACATTTTTGCGAGAATATAGATCAACTATAATAAGAAGAGTATACAGGGAGATGTCATACTCTTTTATGTCATTCGTATCAAATCTATAAAATTATTGTCCTTTGAGTTCTGATCTCCTCCACCTATGCATTCCAGTGAACAATCACTTTAATGAAATACTATAATTTTTTCTCCTTAAATATAAAGGGAGGAAATAACGAAGATTTCATAGTTTAAGAATAATAAATCACGTGACTAAGTTTATATTGTTGGAAGTTGGTTAATCTAAACTTGGTGTCTGAATAATGTTTTATTTGAATAAATTGTGTAGCTCAGAGTCGTTTGAATCAGTCGTCTAGCTGTTAGAGTATTTCTAGGAGAATAAGGTGTAGTCATCAAGTAGTGGCCTTTAGGTAGGAGTCTGTTATGTAGTTAGCTATTTTCTTGCTACCACCTGCGTGTGGTTTGCTATTTAATTTCTTGTAATCGTTTATTTGGTTTTTGAAGGCAAGGGAACATTATTCCGTGCAAAGCTTATTTTTCAGTTTTAACAAACAAACAGCTAGTATATTCATAAGTTGAGTGCACGCTGGCTCGTAATCCTCACTAAACTCTTCTACTATACGTCCTAAGGTCACCTATTCTATACGTCGTCGTCACTCGCACTAAACTCTTAAGGTTCCACTACCTACATCTACAGTCACAAGGGTTCCTACCCAACTCAGCTCACTATCTGTCACCACTCACATCTTAACACACTAACTGGTACTATATCCAATAGTCCAACACGAGTCCTATATGAACTCTGACGTTCCTTACTTAACTATACACACTCCTACACACTCTCGTTTCTAGTTTACTATAACCTACGCTCTGATACCAACCTGTAACGCCCCCAAATCCGGGGTCAGTAGATTTGGGCGTCACGCTAACAAACTCAATAATTCTAACAAAAATTGGCCATGATGTATTCGTAATTCGTAAATACAACATAAACCTGCTGAATACTAAACTAAAAAAAAATCTGGAAACAAAATAAAATTGAAATAAAAATAAAAACTCAATCAAAAGCTCTTTGACCCCAACTCCCAACTCAGAATCTTAGGTTACAGTTCTAGAAACAAGAAAACCCAAAACCAACTTAAATACAACTCTATATACAAAACTTATACAAACTTAAATCACTGATATAACTTCGAATAGAAGTATACCAGGCCAACTAATCAAATACATACTATAACTACTAAACCTATATTTAAATACAACAAATCAAGCTGTACATCTAATTACCCTGATCCACGTCAGCTTTCTTCACATCGTCTTGCTTCCCCTTTCTGAACTGCGCAGGTACTTCTCGCCGATACTTAGCTTACTGAAAAGATAGATTTTAAAAACAACAAGTGTGAGCCAAAGAATGCTCAGCAAGTTATATATATTTAGCTCTGAACTGAATGAAATAAGAATGCAATAATTGCAATTCAAGAAATATGAACTCAAATGGAAAATGAACAATAGATATGAGCGAAGGAATGCTCACCAATTTATAATCAATACTATACTTGAAATCTGGATTCTTAACTTTAACAGAAGATTAATATCATTTAAAACATTTATAACTCGAAATCAGAATTTAATAACTGAGATGGTTTGTAATACTAGATTCAATACTTTTAATACTTGCAAAATACTTTAACTATCACTTTAACAAAATCTCCAAGAAATTCTTAGTTACTCAAATTTCATTCATGTCGCTAAGCGTTTGCAGACCTAGCTGCCTAACCGGCCTGACAATCATGAGTTTGAATAAATAAGAAGATCTCAAATCATTCTCGGTTCTCACTATCACTGCGCAACACATGCCACAGTGACCGTAATAACCGTGAATTAGTTTTCATCGTTCAAAACACTAATATAATAACTTTCCACTTTTATACTAGTAGTACTTATTAACTCAAATCATAACTTGATATCCAACATACTTGGAAATGAAAATGTACTTTAACTTAAACATTCTATCATGAGAATATACTTGCATAAAAACGTCTAATAGAATTGGAGTTTTAATCAAACTCTGGACGTTACGGGTGATCAGCCACGTAAAGTCCAGCCAAAAACAATACTCTGGGATTCCCTCACTTAGGCACTTATTGACATTGGCCTTTACTACTCTGACCATAAAGCTGGTCCACATTTTATAAAAATTCTTCCAATTCCATTAAACTACTTTACTATTAAATAATCTCAGAGAAACTATATTCAGCAAGAACATTATACTAAAACAAGAAATAGGAATGCAATACATGCAAAAGCTTTAACAGAATATTACTGACAATACTTAAGAAAGAATAATACTGGTAAATAAACTGAAATTCTACTTTCCACAAGATATATGAATAAAATATATTCTTATCCATAATTCGAAGAAAATGGTACTAGCAATAAGAATTTGAAAAGATTACTTATATTGAATGGAAACATAATAAACTCGCTTGAACGATAAGCGAGGGTTAGTACACTTGCCTCGTTCCACGCGTCGATTCGCTACTTACTTAACCTCGGTCCTTATTCGATCACGCATGCATCTTCTTCAATAATCCGTCAACATGTGCACTGGCTCTATATCGCATCCCTAATCATACTTGAAATAATAGTAAAGTACTATTTAGTACATAAACAATCCAATCGATAACTAATTACTTATAACTCGCAAAGCAACACATACATAAATATATATATTCACACCTCATTAATCACCACATATGTACTTAAACATTCATACACATACATGCCTTTAAATCTTTAAAACAAATAATTTAATTAACTTAAAACGCAGGGGATTTTTAGAAAATTTCGGCATGAAATATTCGTTTATCGGACTATGGGCACAGCCCCTCAATGTCAATCAAAACAATTCAACCCTGTTTTTCAATCAATCCAACCAAGGAAATAACAAGCTGTTTCTATGACAACATAAAATAAACAAATAATGAAAAGTACCCGCCCGAACATGCGGCAACTAAACACATAAGAAAAGTATCCGCCCAGACATGCGGCAACTAAACATGTAAAGAAATTTACCCGCCCAGACATGCGGCACCTCAACACGTAAGAAAAGTAAATTGATAACTTAACTTTACTATAAATTACATTTGAAAACTAAACTAAAACAAACCACATAGCCTCGAGGGCCATTGGTATTTTTCAGAAACCATTACCGAATATTTATACAAATATACAGTTTAAGCAATTATATAATTCTTAATCAAAATCACTCGACCACATATAATTTACCACCAAGTATTTAACAGATAAGCACTTAGCAAATACAATTATTCGACCTATAACACTTAGCAAATACAATTACTCGACCTATAACACTTAGCATATAGCATTATAACTTAACAACTCAAATAAACTTTTAACACGCCTTGCACGACAATAACAACGATTTGCAACTAACAATCACCAAAACGTATTATCGGTCTCATAATTAATCTCAAAATAAACTAACAATTAATGAATACTAATCCAAACATATTTCGGACTCACCATTAATCCCACAATTATACTTAATAATTACAAACTTCCGAATTAAACTACGAAAATTAAAACAATAACATCGAAATTAAATCTAATTTAATTACGACCATTGAACAATAATACTACACAATTTATTCAAATATGCGAAGTAAATAATTATATCGGAAAATAAATTAAATAAATCAGATAAGAAATTTATACCTCTTTCCGATTTTCCGAGTTCCCCCAAAAATCTCTCCTCTTTCCTTCTCTCTCTCTCTCTCTCTCTCTCTCTTGTCCTTACTGCTGCAATACCACTCCCTCTCCCTGCTGCCTCGCGCCTCCACCTGCTCCACCCGTCGCCGCTGTTGCTCCGGCCACCACCACCGCCGGCCGCCGCTACCGCGCGTGGTGGGGGGACTCCTCCTGCTACCTTGCAACTCCCACACGCACACACAATCATCTATACACAAACACAATTATATACACTCACGTATATACACGCACAGTTATATATATACACACACATCTTACTTCTTCTTCTCCCTCAATCTCTCCCCCCATTATTTTTTTTCTTTTCTCTCGTTTTATTTCCCTTCTCCCACTCTCTAGAATTCCCTCGAAGATTCTCTCTACTGCGGGCTGTTTCTCTTTTTCTTATTGGGCCTAGCCCAATAACAACTTCTCTACTATCCACTTGTTCCGGACCCAATTAAAATGCTAATAACGACTTAAAAAATATCACAATTAAATAAAATTTCCGGAAAATTACACTTTTCATTTTTAAAATAAAGAATATAAAATTACGAGCACGCACATATTTTTAAAATATTTTTCGGATCAAAAATGAATTAAATATGAATTTTCAAAGTTTTGATCCTTTAAATACAATAAAACTCTTAAAATCATTTTAAAATACTAAAACACCCAAATTAATCCACCCAACACTTTTAAAAACTCAATAAATATATAAAGATAATATTACAAAAGATTTCATGATTTAATCCAACTCCGATAAATAAATAAAGATTTTTGAAGATCAATAATACTTGTTTTAAATATTTTTAAATCACTAAAATACAAATAAAAATATTGGGGCACACATTGGCACACATAAAACCATATATACTCATATAAACTCGATACTAAATATCGTTGAACTCCACAACGATATTCTCAAATCCAATTCCATTCTTTAATTACTAATTACTAATTAACATAATAATAAAATAATAATAAAACAATAATAATAAATCCTAAAATAATCTGGGATCTTACATTCTACCCACCTTAAAAGGATCTCGTCCTCGGAATCAGGTAAAGAAGGGTTATTGGGGTTTACTCTACCAACTCGGGTTGCATCCGCAACTCTACTAATCTGTACTCTGGATACTCATTTACTATACTGGGATTTCTACTAATCATTCTATATAGAACAACTCTAATCGTAGTACTATACGTCACGCGTTACTAGTATTCTAAACTCAATTGGCATACGTTCAAGACTACTCGAGATATTATGATTCATGATATTTGAAGAGAACGATTTCACATCGTAGCAAAGGTTACACAATTGTAGAATTAATTATGAGTTTTCAAACAAATATTCTTTGAAATGAAAGATTACTGAGTGATCAATATGATCAATGAACCTTGTTGCGTGCCTTATTCAAGACATGACTAAAGGTAATTAACATTCTTGTACTTCACAACACACAAGTGATGGCGTCCCATCAGACTGCTATCACACAGACAAACAGTCCTTGTGTCCCCTATAATTAGGGTTGTTCACCTCAGTTGGAGTAAAGAAACATAAAAAGGATTCGAAAATCGAATTAACAATCAATTGATGAGAAATTCTCAGATATACCCCTGGATTACAACTAAACGGATTCCATGGGTACTACTTTAGAAAAAAAGGATAACCAGAAAAGAAATGACTTGCAGAATACTAAGAAATGATGATTTATCAATAATAGAATCATTCACTGATGAAGAAAGTTAGAAACTCAAATATCACTTGACAGGGTTTTAGAAATAAAGGAAATAGGCATCAAAACAACCTCTGTCATAACTCGAATCCCAAATTCGGGGAAAGACAATTGTCAAAATAACTCAACAAAGGAATATTTATCAAGAAGAAAGGTATTGCCAAGATCTCTACGCTGGCTCATAATCCTCACTAAACTCTTCTACTATACGTCCTAAGGTCACCTATTCTATACGTCGTCGTCACTCGCACTAAACTCTTAAGGTTCCACTACCTACATCTACAGTCACAAGGGTTCCTACCCAACTCAGCTCACTATCTGTCACCACTCACATCTTAACACACTAACTGGTACTATATCCAATAGTCCAACACGAGTCCTATATGAACTCTGACGTTCCTTACTTAACTATACACACTCCTACACACTCTCGTTTCTAGTTTACTATAACCTACGCTCTGATACCAACCTGTAACGCCCCCAAATCCGGGGTCAGTAGATTTGGGCGTCACGCTAACAAACTCAATAATTCAAACAAAAATTGGCCATGATGTATTCGTAATTCGTAAATACAACATAAACCTGCTGAATACTAAACTAAAAAAAATCTGGAATCAAAATAAAACTGAAATAAAAATAAAAACTCAATCAAAAGCTCTTTGACCCCAACTCCCAACTCAGGATCTTAGGTTACAGTTCTAGAAACAAGAAAACCCAAAACCAACTTAAATACAACCTTATACAAACTTAAATCACTGATATAACTTCGAATAGAAGTATACCAGGCCAACTAATCAAATACATACTATAACTACTAAAACTATATTTAAATACAACAAATCAAGTTGTACATCTAATTACCCTGATCCACGTCAGCTTTCTTCACATCGTCTTGCTTCCCCTTTCTGAACTGCGCAGGTACTTCTCGCCGATACTTAGCTTACTGAAAAGATAGATTTTAAAAACAACAAGTGTGAGCCAAAGAATGCTCAGCAAGCTATATATATTTAGCTCTGAACTGGATGAAATAAGAATGCAATAATTGCAATTCAAGAAATATGAACTCAAATGGAAAATGAACAATAAATATGAGCGAAGGAATGCTCACCAATTTATAATCAATACTATACTTGAAATCTGGATTCTTAACTTTAACAGAAGATTAATATCATTTAAAACATTTATAACTCGAAATCAGAATTTAATAACTGAGATGGTTTGTAATACTAGATTCAATACTTTTAATACTTGCAAAATACTTTAACTATCACTTTAACAAAATCTCCAAGAAATTCTCAGTTACTCAAAATTCATTCATGTCGCTAAGCGTTTGCATACCTAGCTGCCTAACCGGCCTGACAATCATGAGTTTGAATAAATAAGAAGATCTCAAATCATTCTCGGTTCTCACTATCACTGCGCAACATATGCCACAGTGACCGTAATAACCGTGAATTAGTTTTCATCGTTCAAAACACTAATATAATAGCTTTCCACTTTTATACTAGTAGTACTTATTAACTCAAATCATAACTTGATATCCAACATACTTGGAAATGAAAATGTACTTTAACTTAAACATTCTATCATGAGAATATACTTGCATAAAAACAACGTCTAGAATTGGAGTTTTAATCAAACTCTGGACGTTACGGGTGATCAGCCACGTAAAGTCCAGCCAAAAACAATACTCTGGGATCCCCTCACTTAGGCACTTATTGACATTGGCCTTTACTACTCTGACCATAAAGCTGGTCCACATTTTATAAAAATTCTTCCAATTCCATTAAACTACTTTACTATTAAATAATCTTAAAGAAACTATATTCAGCAAGAACATTATACTAAAACAAGAAATAGGAATGCAATACATGCAAAAGCTTTAACAGAATATTACTGACAATACTTAAGAAATAATAATACTGGTAAATAAACTGAAATTCTACTTTCCACAAGATATATGAATAAAATATATTCTAATCCATAATTCGAAGAAAATGGTACTAGCAATAAGAATTTGAAAAGATTACTTATATTGAATAGAAACATAATAAACTCGCTTGAACGATAAGCGAGGGTTAGTACACTTGCCTCGTTCCACGCGTCGATTCGCTACTTACTTAACCTCGGTCCTTATTCGATCACGCATGCATCTTCTTCAATAATCCGTCAACATGTGCACTGGCTCTATATCGCATCCCTAATCATACTTGAAATAATAGTAAAGTACTATTTAGTACATAAACAATCCAATCGATAACTAATTACTTATAACTCGCAAAGCAACACATACATAAATATATATATATTCACACCTCATTAATCACCACATATGTACTTAAACATTCATACACATACATGCCTTTAAATCTTTAAAACAAATAATTTAATTAACTTAAAATGCAGGGGATTTTTAGAAAATTTCGGCATGAAGTATTCGTTTATCGGACTATGGGCACAGCCCCTCCAAAACAATTCAACCCTGTTTTTCAATCAATCCAACCAAGAAAATAACAAGCTGTTTCTATGACAGCAACATAAAATAAACAAATAATGAAAAGTACCCGCCCGAACATGCGGCAACTAAACACATAAGAAAAGTATCCGCCCAGACATGCGGCAACTAAACATGTAAAGAAATTTACCCGCCCAGACATGCGGCACCTCAACACGTAAGAAAAGTAAATTGATAACTTAACTTTACTATAAATTACATTTGAAAACTAAATTAAAACAAACCACATAGCCTCGAGGGCCATTGGTATTTTTCAGAAACCATTACCGAATATTTATACAAATATACAGTTTAAGCAATCATATAATTCTTAATCAAAATCACTCGACCACATATAATTTACCACCAAGTATTTAACAGATAAGCACTTAGCAAATACAATTATTCGACCTATAACACTTAGCAAATACAATTACTCGACCTATAACACTTAGCATATAGCATTATAACTTAACAACTCAAATAAACTTTTAACACGCCTTGCACGACAATAACAACGATTTGCAACTAACAATCACCAAAACGTATTATCGGTCTCATAATTAATCTCAAAATAAACTAACAATTAATGAATACTAATCCAAACATATTTCGGACTCACCATTAATCCCACAATTATAATTAATAATTACGAACTTCCGAATTAAACTACGAAAATTAAAACAATAACATCGAAATTAAATCTAATTTAATTACGACCATTGAACAATAATACTACACAATTTATTCAAATATGCGAAGTAAATAATTATATCGGAAAATAAATTAAATAAATCAGATAAGAAATTTATACCTCTTTCCGATTTTCCGAGTTCCCCCAAAAATCTCTCCTCTTTCCTTCTCTCTCTCTCTCTCTCTTGTCCTTACTGCTGCAATACCACTCCCTCTCCCTGCTGCCTCGCGCCTCCACCTGCTCCACCCGTCGCCGCTGTTGCTCCGGCCACCACCACCGCCGGCCGCCGCTACCGCGCGTGGTGGGGGGACTCCTCCTGCTACCTTGCAACTCCCACACGCACACACAATCATCTATACACACACACAATTATATACACTCACGTATATACACACACAGTTATATATATACACACACATCTTACTTCTTCTTCTCCCTCAATCTCTCCCCCCATTATTTTTTTTCTTTTCTCTCGTTTTATTCCCCTTCTCCCACTCTCTAGAATTTCCTCGAAGATTCTCTCTACTGCGGGCTGTTTCTCTTTTTCTTATTGGGCCTTGGGCCTAGCCCAATAACTGTAACGACCCGAAAAATTACGTGTAATTTATTATATCAAAATATATTTTTAATTGATTTTATTGTGTTTAATTTATTTTTAATGCATTTAAACGCGTCATGATTTTTATTAAATAGGAAAATTATCCCATATGTGTTATGTGACTTCTGTGTATCATAGAATATTTTATTCTATTTTTCTGTAATTTTTATATTTTTAGAATACAGTTATTTTGTATTTTAAATTCCGGACCCAGCCCCTGTATTGAATTCGAGGTCCTGTTTTTCATAAAATTATTTTCGTATAATAATGGGATGTTCAAAAATGAAATTTGTTGTAATTTTTGTAATATTCATAATTTTTGGGAAATTTTGACATATATATTATATTCGTTTAAAGATAAAAATTTTACATTTTTATCCCATAAAAATTATTTTTAAGGCTTAATAATTTTAATTAGGGGTTAAAAATATTTTTTGGGTATTAATTTTCAGATTAGTATAAATAGCTGATTTTATAATTAATTATTAAAATTAATCAGAAAAATCAGTTTTTAATTTTTATTTTCTGAAAAATTCTGGAAAATTGTTCTTGGTGTTTTTGAGGATCAATCGCAATTTTGACAGTGATTCCGGCATCCAAATCGATCATATGGGTAACCAAACTGAAGCTCTTGATCTCTACTACATGTTTATGTGGGTGTGTATATCCATATATGTCTTATTCGTGAATTCATGATTTTCATTTTAATATTCGAATTTCTTGAAATTACTGTGGCTTGTTCACTGATTTATTGTTGATGTAGTTAGTGCCTATAGATTGTATATGATCCCAGGAGTATCAGGTAATTTTTGTTTGATCTTTAATAGCTTAAAAATGAAATTCGAATTTTTGGGGGTGAGATTTAAAAATCGATTTTCTGGATTCTTGAGTGATTTGTTGCTGTTGTTGATGATTGGTATAGCTTGTACAAGTAATAAGCTTCATTTTGATATAAAGAACGACTGATTTGGTGGTCGGATTCGTGTCGTCGGAAAATGATTGAAGGTCGCCGGATTTATTTCGGTTTTGGCCGGATTTTTGTTTTGGTCGAATCTAGGAATGAATGAATGGTAGGGTTGAATTTAGGATGTGATTTGGAGTATGTTTGGTGCCTAAAACGTAGCAAATGGTACGTTTTAAGGGAGGCCGGAGTTTGGCCGGATTTTTTTCCGGTCGCCGGAAATCTGGGTAACCTCCATTGATGGAGGTGATGTTCTTGAAGCATTCATGTGAAGGTGGTGATGAATAGTACCCGTTTGATCTTTAAAATTTGAAAACCAAATTCTGAAAAATGATTTTGAAAAATTATTTTCAAAAATTTATTATAAATTCGAATTTTATTTTCAGAAATTCGAAAAATCATTTTTAAATTTCGAAAAAATATTTTTAATTTCGAAAAATACTTTTAAATTTTTAATAAATTATTTTTATTCGAAAATTTATTTTATTTGATTTTTTTAAATTTATTTAGCTAATATCTTAATTAATTTAAATTGATTGGTTAATTAATATTAATCAATTAATTTAATTAATTATTATTATTTAAATATATTTGAAAATAATCAGATTTAATTATTTTGGAAAATAAAATGATTTATTTATTTTCCAAATATTAGTTTTCCTTTAATATTTATTTCTTTACTTGTTTAAAATGAAATAAAATTGTTTTAAATTCTAAAAATAATCCGGAAGTGATAAAAAAATAGTTTAAAATTCTAAAATTGATTTTTAATCCGGATTAAATATTTATAAAAATGTTGTGGGGATCCAATAATTACCCGGAGGGTTTATTAGCGATCCTTTTTGATTCAAAAAGGGTATTTAAATCTTTTAAAATTCTTTTAAGTGATTTAAAACTATTTTTTTAAAAATATTCTAAAAAATACTTTGAGTGCTCTTTTATTTGTGAGTCGTATCTGCTATGTGAATTACGTGCTACGTGATTATGTGATCTACTTATGGAGTCCTTATACGTGCGATGTAAAGTGTCAAGGTATTAAGTATCAAGGATTAGGTTATAAGTTGAGTTGTGACCGATATATAGCTAATGTATGTTGATTGTTTATATGAATTATATATATTATAAGATGCCATTAAGAGTAGACGATGTTTTCTTTGATTTACTGTAAATGATGGTCGAATATCGTTTATTTTCGCAAGGATTAATTGTTGAATATTGACTTAGGTTTGTCAGCGGAGATAAGTAAATGTTTAATAAAGGAAGTTGGAGGTGGATGATATATTATTTGTGGGTTATAAAGAAGGTTGGAGATGGATGCAGTATTGTGTGTGGATTGTGATAAAGAAGGTTGGAGATGAAAGTATTGTTTATGGAATTGCTGGTTTACTTGTGAGGTGTTTTAACACCGGGAAAACGCCTATGTTCAAAGGGGACATTTCTAATTATTTTCTTCTGACAGAGACATTGGTAAGCAGGGTTAATATATTCGAATGGAATTTGTAAGTGTTTATAAAAGTAGAACTTGATGTCTGAAGACTGAAGTACCAACTTATGTTTGACTATAGAAGTAGACGCGCGGGCTCGATGTCGGCGGATCAAACTCGTGGCAACCGCTAGATCGTAAACCAACGAATGATTACAACAGAGGATGTGATGACGTAAGATAGAAGAAGAAGGTAGATGTGTTACCTCGACTTTGCGTAATAGCTAAGGACCAGAGGCAAGTATTTTCTTGATCATCTTAAACACTTTTTATTTTATGTTTCATTGGTTCATATCATGATGAATAGCTATTGTTCAGAGCTATTTGTGATTCTTAAATATTTTTGTGCGAACACAGTTGTTTGTTATTGGTACCTTTGATGTGGGGAATTGTTTCAGATAAACTCTTCATATCCTCATTATCGTAGTAATAATGGGATATGACCTGTATTTAAAACTAAGCATTTCCTGTTGAATTCGGAAATTGCTCTATTGGATTGGAAAATAGTAAAGCGTAGGAGGCCACATCGAGTAGTTGGTCCAGCTATATTTGAGGAGGATATGGTAACCATACCATCTTCCTATAGGCTAACATTACTTGCCTATTTTGGGTACCCCAGAAATCCTCGTTATACCCACGCGGATAGAAAGGTATTCGGTGGTTGTATAAAGTGGTCCCATTGCTTTTGAACCTGATCAGGGGGCAATGGTGTTTCAGTTATATATATATCCAATCCATATCGCCAGAATGGCTATTATATATTGTGAATTGGCAGATGATTCATTTTTATGACATGCCAAATGATTTCAGTTATGATTTGAATTATATCACAGTTGTTGATTCAGTTTTCTCTATAAACTGTTTTACATTTCAGTTGATTTAATGCCCCACTTATCCTGGTTTTATATCAAAATTTTTATACGCTTGTTGAGCATTTCTTTCGCTCATACTTGCTGTTGTAAATTCTAACATTTCAGTAAGGTAGTTTGGCGAGACTTATCCGCACAGTTCAGAAAGAGAAGAAGCGTGATGCTATTTCGAAGATGATTTGGCTCAGGATATCTGGATTTAGTGTAAGATCTATTTTATATAATTGAGTTCTTATATTTATTATTATTATGTAATTGTCTAGTTAGCCTGGCGTACTTCTTACCGAAGTTACACCAGTGGTTTAAGATTTGATCAAAGAGAATGTTGTAAAGAATGAATGCTTTCTATTTAATGGAATTTGGATTCTTGTTTCTAGCCCTATAACCTTAAAAGATCTTGGTATGTTTGGGGTCACAGATGTTATATTTCCAGTGTTGGTCAATCACAAGTGAATGATTATTATTAAGCAAATGTTTTATTTTGAGGATTTTCGCGTGGCAACCAAATCTTCTGACCCCGGATTTGGGGGGCGTCACAATAACAACATCTCTACTATCCACTTGTTCCGGACCCAATTAAAATGCTAATAACGACTTAAAAAATATCACAATTAAATAAAACTTTCGGAAAATTACACTTTTCATTTTTAAAATAAAGAATATAAAATTACGAGCACGCACATATTTTTAAAATATTTTTCGGATAAAAAATGAATTAAATATGAATTTTCAAAGTTTTGATCCTTTAAATACAATAAAACTCTTAAAATCATTTTAAAATACTAAAACACCCAAATTAATCCACCCAACACTTTTAAAAACTCAATAAATATATAAAGATAATATTACAAAAGATTTCATGATTTAATCCAACTCCGATAAATAAATAAAAATTTTTGAAGATCAATAATACTTGTTTTAAATATTTTTAAATCACTAAAATACAAATAAAAATATTGGGGCACACATTGGCACACATAAATCCATATATACTCATATAAACTCGATATTAAATATCGTTGAACTCCACAACGATATTCTCAAATCCAATTCCATTCTTTAATTACTAATTACTAATTAACATAATAATAAAATAATAATAAAACAATAATAATAAATCCTAAAATAATCTGGGATCTTACAGCAGGTGTTTTTCATTATTTGGTATCAGAGCAGGTGTATATAACGTATGCCCAAGTATATGCCAAGAATGACAACGGAGAAGACTAAGCTAAAGGACGGTGCTCTCGGTTTGAACTATCCCATGTTGTCCAGGAGTAATTATACTGCTTGGGCCCTGAAAATGAAGGCCTTCATGAAAGCACACGGCGTGTGGGATGATGTGGAGGTGAGTAAAGGGGACAAAGCGACAGTTGATGAGAAGCATGATCAGATCGCTCTAGCTGTTATTTATCAAAGCATACCTGAGGATGTGCTGTTGTCAGTGGCTGAGAAGGAGACTGCGAAAGAGGCGTGGGAAGCGATAAAGACTATGTGTCAACGTGCGGATCGTGCGAAGCAAGCCAAGGTTCAGACCTTGAAGAGTGAGTTTGAAAACTTGCATATGAAGGAGACAGATCAACTGGACGAGTTTTGTATGAAATTGAACGGATTAGTGACAAATATCCGTGCTCTGGGTGAGACTGTTTCATAAAGTTGTGTTGTGAAGAGACTGTTTCGTGCAATGCCAGATAGGTATCTTCAGATTGTGTCAACGATTGAACAGTTTGGAGATCTGAACAAAATGACTGTCGAGGAGACCGTTGGCTCGCTCAAGACACATGATGAACGAACCAAACGACAGAGTGAGAGTGGAAGGGGGCAACGAATGCTTACTGAAGAAGAATGGTCAAGACGTGAAAACACGGGTGGAAAACTACTGTTAACAAGAGAATATTGGATCAGTAAAGCAAACAAAACCGGAGGTGAAGGGTCCTGGACACAAAGGACTCGAAGTGCTGATGCTCGATGAAGGAATGGTGGTCGGGGAGCTCGTGACAGGAGCACGTTTAGGTGTTACAACTGTGGGACGTATGGCCATTTTGCCTATGAGTGTCGCAAACCAAATAAGGAGAGAGAGCAAAAACCAGAGGTGAATATGACTCAAGCTGAAGAAGATGAACCAGCATTGCTGTTAATAGAGAGTGACATTAAGGAAGGTGGTGTCGTTCTGTTAAATGAAGAAAGGGTGACCCCTACGCTCAGTAAGAAGAATGATGAGAGCAAGATGTCCCAGGTGTGGTACTTAGACAATGGGGCTAGCCAACACATGATTGGAAAAAGGGGAAAGTTCAAGGAATTGGATGAAAAAGTTACGGGACAGGTAAGATTTGGAGACGACTCTACTATTACTATTCGAGGCAAAGGGGTAGTATCATTTATGTGCAAAAATGGTGAGGAATGGAATGTGCATGATGTATATTATATACCAACATTGTGTAATAATATATTGAGCCTAGGTCAATTATCTAAGGAGGGTTGCAAAGTGGTACTGGAAGAAGATCAATTGAGGTGTTAACTCGAATAACTTGTAGAAGGGGGGTTGAATACAAGTTATATAATCGTGTCTGATTTTTGCTTGGTTAGATGAACAAGAATAAACGAATGAATCAAACTCTGTTTGTATTAATAAGATCAAATACAAACTCTACCAAAGGTGTACAATACCTTTAGCAGCTGCTGACAAAATAAATCTCTCTCTCTGTTTGTTTCGAACTCTCGAATACAAACCTTATACAGAACTATGCCACCACACTTTTACAATGATATAGAGAGAGTATTTATAATGCTACCTATCAACTAATAACAGAAATATATAATCTATACATGACAATGTTCTGCCTTCTAGTCGATAGTTTCCATCAATAGAAAATCCTTTCCTTCATAATATCTTTTTTTTTTCCTCAAACAACGATCCTGTTTTATAGCACTTGCCAGTTTCTGTAGCATCCATAATGACATCATCAGTAACATGACTGATATCAGGATCTGCACACTGCATCAATATCTGATCATCCATCAGTATTAGACACGTCATCAGGATTTACTCTCTGTTCCTGACATGTAGTCTCCGATACACTGTTCACTCCTGACTAAACTCTACAGATAACTGTCTTACACATATATCCTATATGCAGTGCTAAATCCTTTATAAGATCAGGATTACAAGAAGTATAATGTGTAAATTCTATTCTTAACATCACAACTTGTGAATTATTCCTAACAATCTCCCCCTATTTATGCTTTAAACTCTGAAGCATAAATCTAAGTTGTAGATGTCAAAACATATAACAAAACAACCAGAATAGAATTTATGAATGTAGAATTATGAAGTTAAGTACCTCCTTCCCAGATGTAGACATTTATCTAGTACTTAGAAGAAAGAATTTTAACTATTAATGCTGCTCTTCCTTTACCACTTCCTAGCTGAGATTCACCACTGTCACTCCTAGTTCTTCTTTTTACTTCCCTTTGTCTGCTCTTTATCTCCCCCGGTCTGTTGTTGTCTTTGAACTGTCTTTATCTCCCCCTTTTTGACATCAACAACATTAATTCCAAGAGATTCAGAAACAGAACAAATGATATTCATCAAAACTGCTTGATTTTCCATAATTGTGACTTGGTTATCTTCAAGTGATTGAAGTCTTGTATGAATAGCAATTTGATAATTCTGAATATCTTTCAAAACATCAGAATGAACTTCAATGTTGGAAGTGCTTCTAGTATCTTCAGAATCAGAATCAGAAAGAGCTGTATCTTCAAGTCTTGTAGAAGAAGTTGCTTGAGTTGTATGATATTCAAGTAATAAAACCTGATTTGAAGTATCAACATCTTCATCTTTCTGATCTGTAGCTGAAACATGATCATCATCTCCTTCACCAGTATTCTGTGTACTAACATCTTCAAATCATGACTCCTCCTTAGAGTGATCAGAGACTGTAGATGTCTCAATTCTAGCTGATATTGGAAGTACATACAAAGGAACACTAGGATCATTAGGAACTTCATCTGGTACATATGTATCAAGAGATTGCTTTATCCTGACACCTCTTCTGTTAATGATTCCTGCAAGCCTCTCCTTTTGCTTCTGAACTTTAACTTCTGGCTTTGCATTGTGATGTGCTAGGTCATTCTTCTGATACATTTTGATGAATGAATAAGTACCAGCATCCATACCTAAATTTTCAGACCAAGATTCAGGAAAAACCTGATCCCAGAAATCAAATGATGGAGGTTTCCTAATTTTCTCTCCCTTGCTATGGAGTTGATCATCCATACCCTCATTCTCACTTTGACTTACTAAAGTCAACACTCTTTCTACCTCACCTTTTGCCTGGTCAGGAGCCAGCCTCTCAGTTTGTGGATCTAAGTCCATCTTTTCAAGTGTATCACTCAAATTTGGATAAGTGCTCTCATGACCTACAGAAAAATAGAGGTTAGAAGAATTGTTTATACCTGAACTCACATGGAGAGAGGGTTCCTCATCTGGCATGGGGCTTGAGGTTTTCTCCAAGGAGTGAGCTACTATAGTCTCTGAACCCATACAATCATCTACTTTCTTTTCAGAAACTACAGGCTCCAGTATACCACTTTCAGGTTCTACAACAAACTCCAATGCCTTCAGTAATACTTCATTAGACACCACAGTTTGTGTGTTACCATCTTCAAGTGTTGGTTGCTGAGATACACCCTCAAGGTGGATAGACTCTGACTGAACAATATTTGTTTGATCTTCAAGAAAATCAGTCATAGTTATTCCTCCCATATCATAGGGTTTCTCACTTGCAATTTTAGTCATCACAGAAGGCCTTTCAGCATCAGCTATCACAGCTCCTGAGTCATCCAACCTCTGACTAGATGGTTCTTGTGTTGCAGTGAATGTGATCTGATCTTCCTTACTATTCACCACTGGTGGAATAGTATCTTCTGTTGACTGCTTTTCTCTATCCACTTCCTCCAGTTGTTCACCTTGAGCTGGGGCATCTTCAATAATGACATTTTTGTCAAATAAATATGCATGAAGTGATTGAAGTGCAACATGCTTTGAGAGTCCAAATTTCTTGACTAATTGTCTTCTGACAGATACATAGAAATACATCTTCATTAAGTCAAGTCTTTGATGTAGAAGTCCATATTCATCTGGAAATAAAAGTTTTGGTACTCTTTCAACCAAAAATCTAGAACAGGCCTTGACAACTTCACTTTGAGAGAAATTAGTCCCATAGCCAGTCTGTATGATAATGTAGTTTCCCATGAAGAATCAATATCCAGTTCTCTATGATCATTTGCTGACTTAATTATAGCTTCATTTGTAGAGACCTGCATGATATTAGTTGGACTAGACTCTGTATGTGTAGGTGACAATTGAATCTTTCTCCTTGTTCTCCTGGTATAGTGAGCAAAAGATTTATCCTGAGAAGACTCAAGAGGTGTAGACACAGAAGTGATCTTGGGATGAGATCTTTGTTCAATAGACACGGTCTTTTGAGAGACAGTATCCAGTAACTGTTTTCCCTTTTTAAGAACTACAGTCTTTTGGGAGACTGCAGCTTGGCTGTGACTAGGTTTTTCATCTCTTTGTGCTAACAGAGAAAGTTGAATTGCAGCCTTCAATTCTGCTCTCTCAGCAAGAGTTAAATTATCATCATCTTCACTAGAATTACTACTACTTGACACAACAAATCTTCTCTTCCTTACAACTGATGTCTTTTGAGAAACACCAGAGGTTGGTTTCTTTGAAACAATAGGCTGTGGATCAAAATTTGGTTCTTGAATTGTTTCAGAGACTATAATGTTTTGGGCTACTTGGGTAGACACAGGTGGGTTCTCCTCCAATTGAGATTCCTGAGCCATTTCACCACAAAAGAAAGAAGAATTGTAGAAAGTAGGAAGATGAGTTTTAAGAATTACCTGAACATGATGTGGATAATGAATTTCAGGTATTCCATCTAGATTCTTTTCATTGTCCTTCTTTGTAATGTTAGAGAAATTTCTCTTTTGCTGTACATAAGAAGAAACACAATGTTCTCTACCAAATCTAGCTTCAACATCAGGAATAAAATGGTTAATAAACATTTGCATGAATCTATGATAATAAACCATTTTCCTGCCTTGATCTCTTAACCCAAGTTTGAGACACATCTGACTTAAGACAATATGACCAATGTTAATTACTCTGTTATATAACAAGCTATAAGCAATGTGTGAAGTAACAGCAGTAATTTGATCAAAAGAACTAAATTTACCAGTAAAGCATTTAGCTAATTGATCAAAGAAAAAAGACCACTCTTTCCTAAGACAAGGTCTTCTTAACTGGCTCATGTTATCTAAAGGTCCATTGTAACCTAATGCAGATAACATAGTTCTAATATCATTATCAGATGGTTCATTCTCATAATTCAAACTAACAGGTAAGTGAAGTACTGCATTAATAACAGATTCAGTAATATCAAATGAGTCTTGTCCTAAGTGTAGAACAATTTTACCTGATTGACTCTGAGTAGAATCAATTACCTCAGCATTCTCCCTAGCTTGTGAAACAGCTGCTTGATTAATTTGTGGAGATGCTGTCAATGCATAACTTAATGGTCCATACGCCAGAAAGTCCATGATTGGATGAAAATCAGATGACACTCCTTCTTTGTTGGTGATAGCTGCTACATGATTGTTTGTCATAAAATCAAAGTCACCAAACTTAAAAGCCACTGATTTAGGTAATCTTCTCTGAGCTGCCATTTTTGATCTGAAAAGAACTTGAAAAATTCTTGAAATGGATTAGTGATTTTGAAAACTCAAGAGTGGTTTTTGCTTTAGAGAATGTAAAATTAGAGAAAGCAATTGCACGATTAGAGTTTCAAAACAAATATATTTCACAAATCTTTCAGACCACTATCCCACGTCGACACGTAGATTGACAGGTGTCAGTCCCTGAAAAGTGCGGTTACCCACGATTTTTGAAAAATAGAATCCAAAATTGATTTTCATGAAATAAATCAGGGTATTAATAATCAATACTGATCAGCTTCCTTTTCCTGTTGACCTATCATCAAAATAATCACAAAATACGATGTGATAATAATTCTCAAATCCTGATGGTCACACATGAAATCCTGATCAATGTCATCATGATTCCAGAGACTTAAGATGGAGTTTGACATTTTTCTTTTAACATGAAAAGAACATCAATAATCTAAACAAAGATATTTGTTAGATTTTAAAATATCTTAGAAATATGAGAGGGTCAGTCATACGTATAGATATTTACGCAAATACATTGAACACTTCAAAATGACTGTTCAGCTTCTCACTCTTTCCTTTATAAATCCTTGATGTCTTTTGCCTTTTCTTAACTCCAAAAACACACAAAACCCTCTGTAAAAACAGAGCTTCCATCAAACAATGACCTTCAACCCTATCTTTCGATTCCTCACAGATGATGAACAAATTTTCCAAAGGTCCTTAGTTCGTCTTTTTGAAGAGATGACTTTTTTCATCACGTTAGACATTGTTGGAGTAGATCCACATAATATCCAGAACCTTCTCTTAAAACATCCATCTGTTGGATACAATCACCCTCTAACCTCCTCAAAACTTGAGGATGAAGAATTTGGCCGAGAGTCTGAGGTTGATCTTGATGGGGATGCTATACATTTAAGTTAGCTGCTCTCATTCAAGTCGCCCAGACAAGGAATCCAAAAGCAGATGAAACTGTTCAAATTCCCTGATGGATTTCTTGAAGTGCTTCAATGGTCCTGTATCTCAGAAGACTAGAAATAGCAACAACTTTAGACAAGAGTAGTATTATCAGTAGAAATTAGACAAAAAGATGTTGTATTTCATTTCCATGTATGTAATCCTTTCAATTAATGAAAATACAATTTCTTGTTATCTACTTGTCTTTGTTGTTTATTTACTGATTTGAATGATGTATAAATTATCAGTATGAACAAAATAGAAATATGCTGAAATAGACTTAACAAAACTTAGAATTAGATCACTATAAAATGAACTTCAGGATTTGAAACAATAGAATACACAAATTTCACAATCCTGATACTGACGATAAAATTCTGATGACGTCAGCATACTGATAGCAATCCTGATCCTGATGTTTATTAACAAGTCTATCATACTGAAATTTATCAAAGTAATATGTTACAGCTTAAGCATTTAACAATCAAGTATAGATCCTGACAAGATATCAAGTCTATAAGCTGAAAACAACATACCTTGCTACTTTTGCAGATGTTAAAGATCTAGAAATTTAACATTCCTAACTCACTTACTAATCTACTGAATGTAGTCTCATCAAGTGGTTTAGTTAGAATATCTGCAAGCTGTTTGTCAGTAGGAACAAAATGAAGTTCCACAGTACCATTTTCAATATGTTCTCTAATAAAATGATACCTGACATCAATGTGCTTAGTCCTTGAATGTTGAACTGGATTTTCTGCAATTTTAATAGCACTAGTATTATCACAAAACATAGGAATATTACTAAGTGTCATACCATAATCCATCAACTGATTTCTTATCCAAAGGAGCTGTGCACAACAACTGCTTGCTGCTATGTACTCAGCTTCTGCATTTGAGGTTGAAACAGATTGTTGCTTCTTGCTTGCCCAAGAAATCAATCTATTTCCCAAGAATTGACATGTACCTGTAGTGCTTTTCCTGTCTATCTTACACCCTGCATAATCAGAGTCTGAATAGCCAATTAGAAAGAAATCAGATTCTCTAGGATACCACAAACCAAGATTTGGAGTTCCTTTGAGATATATAAAAATTCTCTTCACAGCAATTAAATGAGATTCCTTAGGATCACTTTGGAATCTAGCACATAAACAGGTAGAAAACATTATATCTGGCCTACTTGCAGTTAGATATAACAATGAGCCTATCATGCCTCTATAACTAGTATTATCCACACTCTTTCCCTTAGGATCAGAGTCTAGTTTAGTGGCTGTTGCCATGGGTGTTTTTGCAACTGCACAGTCTTGAAAGTCAAACCTTCTTAAAATATCTTTGATATACTTTGACTGATTAATGAAGATACCAGTCTCAGTCTGTTTGACCTGCAAGCCTAAGAAATAATTTAATTCACCCATCATGCTCATCTGATACTTAGACTGCATAAGCTTGCTAAACTTAGCACACATCTTTTCATTAGTAGAACCAAAAATAATATCATCAACATAAACTTGAACTAAAAGCAATTCACCTTTTATCTTTCTAAAGAATAGAGTTTTGTCAATTGTACCTCTTGTGAAGCCATTTTCAAGAAGAAATTTAGACAAAGTCTCATACCATGCTCTTGGTGCCTGCTTTAGTCCATAGAGTGCCTTGTCAAGTTTGTAGACATGATTTGGAAACTTTGGATCAACAAATCCAGGTGGCTGTTCCACATATACTTCCTCATCAAGTTTGCCATTTAGAAAAGCACTCTTTACATCCATCTGGTATACCTTGAATTTTGAATGAGCTGCAAATGCAAGAAACATTCTGATTGCTTCTAATCTTGCTACAGGTGCAAAGGTCTCATCATAATCAATGCCTTCTTCCTGAGAATAACCCTTGGCCACCAGTCTTGCTTTGTTTCTTACAATCATACCAGATTCATCTAGCTTGTTTCTGAAAACCCATCTTGCACCAACAATAGATCTATCTTTAGGTCTTGGTACCAGTTTCCATACTTTGTTTCTCTCAAACTCGTTTAACTCTTCCTGCATTGCAATTACCCAATTAGGATCCTGTAAGGCTTCTTCAACCTTCTTAGGTTCATTCTTTGAGAGAAAGCAACTATACAAGCATTCATTTTGAATTGATCTTCTAGTTCGAACACCACTATTTGGATCACCAATAATCAAATCTTCAGTATGATCCTTTGTCCATTTTCTAACAGGTGGTAGATTAATTCTGCTAGACTCTCCCCCTAAGTTAGTGTATCTCTTATAGAAGAATATTCTCTGCCTTCAGAAACTCGCCCTTGATCAGTAGAGTCAGTAGATTCCATTCTGCCGCTAGTTACTGATCTTTCCTCAGTAGACTCTGACAGATCAGTTCCTGATGGAGACTCTGAAGGACCAATTCCTGATGGAGTAGACTCTGAATAGCTAGTCTGCTCCTGATGATTACTGTGTTCTCCTTGATTGATTTGCTCCCCCTCAACAGTAGCATTCCTTTAAGAAACAATAGATATCTCTTCTAGAGAACCTTCATCTTCACTGGAGAGTATCTCAGAATTCTTCAGATTTTCAAATTCCAGTTTGTCATGGCTTTTATCAGTTTGCAAAATTCCAAATTTCTTATCATCAAATGCAACATGAATTGATTCCATAACAATGTGAGTTCTGAGATTATAAACTTTGAAGGCCTTAGATGCTGAATATCCTAGAAAGATTGCTTCATCCGATTTGGCTTCAAATTTTCCAAGTTGTTCTGGATGAACTTTTAGGACATAGCATTTGCATCCAAAGATGTGAAAGTATTTCACACTTGGTTTCTTTCCTTTGATCATCTCATAGGGAGTTTTTCCATGACTATTTACCAAGGTACAGTTTTGAGTGAAACAAGCAGTGTTAATAGCTTCTGCCCAAAAGTAGGTTGGAAGTTTTGCATTTGCAAGCATGGTTCTTGCTGCCTCTATGAGAGTCCTGTTCTTTCTTTCCACTACACCATTCTGTTGAGGTGTACCAGGTGCAGAAAATTGTTGAGTGATTCTTTTGTCTGCACAAAACCCCTCCATTGTAGAATTCTTGAATTCTGTACCATTGTCACTTCTAAGTACTTTGACTTTGTACTCAGAGTTATTATGAATATTCTTGATAAGTTCAATGATTTGCTGAGGAGCTTCATCCTTCTTGTGTAGAAAGAACACCCATGTAAACCTTGTGAAATCATCCACTATAACTAGAGCATATCTTTTCTTGCTGATAGACATAATGTTTACTGGACCAAACAGATCAAGATGTAGCATGTGAAATGGTTCAGTAATTGAATTTTCAGTCTTGCTCTTGAAAGTGGTTCTTCTTTGTTTTCCAAATTGACATGCATCACAAAGTCCATCTTGCACAAAATTTGCCTGAGGTAGGCCTCTCACCAGATTGTGCTTTACAAGTTGATTAAGCTTCTTGAAGTTAAGATGTGAGAGCTTCTTGTGCCAATTCCAGCTTTCATTACTTGTTGCTTTGCTGTAGAGACATCTAACAATTCCTTTAGATGTATCACTTAAGCTGGCTTCATATATGTTACCATGTCTCTGACCAGTAAGAACAATGTCTCCATTCTGCATATTTAAGATTTTGCATCCTTCTTTGTCAAAGACTGATTGGTAACCTTTATCACCCAGTTGACTTATGCTTAAAAGTGTATGTTTCAAGCCTTCAACCAGTGCTACGTTTTCTATGATGACACTCCCCAAAACAATTGAGCCATATCCCAGAGTTTCTCCTTTGTTGCCATCTCCAAAAGATATTACTGGGCCAGCTTTCCTCTCAAACTTTGTAAGCAGAGACTTCTTTCCAGTCATATGTCCAGAGCATCCACTGTCCAAGATAATTGAATGCTTCTTTCCTGTGCCCTGCAAACAAAAAGTAACTAGTTAGAATTTTTTAGGACCCAACTTTGATTGGATCCTTTCTTACTAGATTTAGAAACAACAGGCTTTGAGAATTTTGCTTTTATTTTACCTATTGCAGAGTCAACCTTAGACTCTGATTTCACAAACTGTTTGTGACTAGGAGTTTCAGATTTCAAGTAATAATAGTCATAATACAGTTCATGATATTCTTTACACATGTAAATGGAATGAAGTAAACTACCACAATGATAACAAGCTTTTTGTGGTTGGTATTGAATTTTCTGAGTCTTGGGGAATCTGGACTCAGTTTTCCAAGAAGGTTTTTGATTGCAGTCTAGAGACAAATGATTATGATTTCCACACTTATAGCATTTTTTCCTAGGTGCATCAGGTACATTCTTGTAATTATTCTCTTTGTTAATACCTTCTTTTCCATTCCTATTTTTTTTGATCTTTCTAGACTCTGAAAGACCATCTAATCTCTGTTTCAATTGAGACTTAGACAGAAAACCTATGTTCACATTCTTAGGTTTCTCTAACACTCTTTCATCTGAACTGCTATTGTCAATCCTCTTGTGCACAACTGGGGTGCCATTAGAATCAACAAACTTAACATGTTTAGGTTCAGAAACTGTTTTCTTACCTTCAGACTTAGATGTGCTAGTTTCTAGTTTACTATCATCAGTGACAATAGCTTCTAACTTTTCTTGTCTAGCCTTATCATAACCTAAACCATTAATTTTACCTATAATTCCACTCTCAAAGATTTCTTGAGTCTTTTTAGTGGAATTGTTAATGGTCTTAATCACATCTCTCTCTTCTTCTAGTTCTTTTCTGACATAGTCATAAGCCTCAAAAATAACACTATAATCATGCTTAGCTTTATCAGAACTTAACTTGTATTCTTCCATTTGAATTAATTCAAATTCAAGAAAATTATTTCTATCAACTAATTTATCATTCTTAACCTTAAGTTCATCTCTTTCACAAGTAAGAATTCTAAAATTAGTCATAAGATTCTTAAACTCAGCATGGATAGATCTAATTTCATCAGAATTTAAGATATCAAATGAATCAAGAGAGTGAAGTGATACCTTAACAGAGGATGGAGAAGTTTTCTTTGGAGATCCAGGTTTGTCTGAACTATTTGCCATCAATGCAATGTTGTTATAATCCAATTCATCTTCAGAATCACTGGAATCAGCCCAATCCTTTTGTGTGACCATAAGTGCATTACCCTTTCCTGAATTCCTAGGCTTCTTACACTCACTAGCAAAGTGTCCAAGCTCGCTGCAGTTAAAACACTTGATCTTAGCCTTATCAAGCTTGACAATTGTACTTTTGCCTTTGTCACTCTTCTTCTCCTCCTTCTTTTGAAAAGATCCTTTGCTAAATCTTCTCCTGTTAAATCTACCTTTCTTGAAGGCTTTAGCAAACATAGCAAAGAGTTCCTGCATCTCAGATTCAGAATCATTGTTGTCAGAGTCCATATCAGTAGTCACTGACTCAGAACTTTCTTTGCTTTTCTTTTTCCTTGAATTCTTTACAGCA
Organism: Kitagawia praeruptora; assembly: GCA_037693485.1. Classification (NCBI taxonomy): domain Eukaryota; kingdom Viridiplantae; phylum Streptophyta; class Magnoliopsida; order Apiales; family Apiaceae; genus Kitagawia; species Kitagawia praeruptora. The sequence goes on along the minus strand of CM075350.1, from coordinate 21,474,217 downwards.
ATCTCTTCATGCTGTTCTTCAGGAAGCTTCTTTACTTCAGATTGAGCAGTAAGTGCAATAGTCTTCATCTTTCCTTCACTCCTGCTCTTCTTCTGCTGCTTGTCAAGTTCATAAGCTCTTAATTTTCCATATACTGCCTCTAATGAAATCTCATCCAGATCATTAGCTTCCTCAATCGCAGATATCTTCTCATTGTAGAAATCAGGCAAAGCTTTCATGAACTTTGTATTCATATCCTCCAAGTCATAATATTTACCATGCATGGCCATCTCATTGATGAGTTTTGTAAACCTATCAAAGGTATCAGTAAGTGACTCACCAGACTTGGATTCAAAGTACTCATACTGTTGTATAAGTAATGTCCTCATATTCTTCCTGACAGGCTTAGTTCCTTCACAGTGAACCTTAAGATTGTCCCATATATCCTTAGCAGTTTTACAAGAGAGAACATAGTTAGTGAGAACAGAATCAAGACTGTTGAATAATATGTTTCTCACTTTAGCATCTTTAAGAACATTCTCCTTGTCTTTATCTGACCATTCAGATTTTGGCTTCTCTGCTGTATGTTCTGGAACAACCACACCATCAACAGTTGCTTGTCCAACGACCTTTGTTGGAACAAAAGGTCCATCTCTGATTCTGTCAAGATAATCAGGATCTGTTGCTTCCAGATGATGCAACATCTTTACTTCCCATAGAGTATATTCGTTTCTCTTGAGCATAGGAATCTTAGTATTCCCATCCTTGTAACCAGACATGATTGCAGATCTTTATGATTATTCGAAATCAACCTGCTCTGATACCAATTGTTAACTCGAATAACTTGTAGAAGGGGGGTTGAATACAAGTTATATAATCGTGTCTGATTTTTGCTTGGTTAGATGAACAAGAATAAACGAATGAATCAAACTCTGTTTGTATTAATAAGATCAAATACAAACTCTACCAAAGGTGTACAATACCTTTAGCAGCTGCTGACAAAATAAATCTCTCTCTCTGTTTTTTTCGAACTCTCGAATACAAACCTTATACAGAGCTATGCCACCACACTTTTACAATGATACAGAGAGAGTATTTATAATGCTACCTATCAACTAATAACAGAAAGATATAATCTATACATGACAATGTTCTGTCTTCTAGTCGTTAGTTTCCATCAATAGAAAATCCTTTCCTTCATAATATCTTCTTGCTTGTTCTTCAAACAACGATCCTGTTTTATAGCACTTGCTAGTTTCTGTAGCATCCATAATGACATCATCAGTAACATGACTGATATCAGGATCTGCACACTGCATCAGTATCTGATCATCCATCAGTATTAGACACGTCATCAGGATTTGCTCTCTGTTCCTGACATGTAGTCTCCGATACACTGTTCACTCCTGACTAAACTCTACAGATAACTGTCTTACACATATATCCTATATACAGTGCTAAATCCTTTATAAGATCAGGATTACAAGAAGTATAATGTGTAAATTCTATTCTTAACATCACAACTTGTGAATTATTCCTAACATGAGGGTCTATAAGCAAGGAGGAACGCTGCTCATGAGATTTCAGAGATCTGCAAATAGACAGTATAAGATTAGTCTCGAGGAAAGCAAGTCAGTGTGTTGTTTATCAAAGGCTGAGGAGGAAACATGGCTGTGGCATACTCGCCTCGGACATGTTAACTTTCAAGCAATGGAATTGATGTCCAAAGAAGAGATGGTAGTTGGAATACCTAAGTTTATACAGCCAAAGAGGAAATGTGAGGGTTGCTTGATGTCTAAACAGGTTCGAAAGCCATTCCCATCCCAGGCACTATTCACAGCAAAGAAACCACTAGAATTCATTCATGCAGACATCTGTGGACCTATAACTCCTTCAACGCTAGCAGGGAACAGGTACTTTCTTTTACTTGTCGATGATTGTACACGCAAAATGTGGATGTATATGTTAAAAACAAAAGGTGAAGCTTTCGAGTCATTCAAAAGGTTTAAAGCACTGGTTGAAAGAGGAACGGAAAATAAACTAAAGATTCTGAGAACAGATAGGGGAGGAGAATTCTGTGGCCTTGAGTTCGATTCGTTTTGTGAAAGTATGGGCATTCAAAGGCACTATACGGCTTCGTACACTCCACAACAAAATGGAGTTGTGGAGCGAAGAAACCGTACAGTAGCAACTATGACAAGGAGCCTACTCAAAGGTTCAAAGATGTCGTCTTATATGTGGGGTGAGGCAGCACGACATGCAATATATATTCTGAATCGTTTGCCAACTAAAATGCTGAAGGGGAGAACTCCATATGAAGCTTGGTGTGGACGAAAACCAGATATTAGTCACATCAAAGTGTTTGGTTGTGTTGCATACATGAAGATACCAGCGGTGTATACCAGGAAATTAGATGATAGAAGTAAGCCTGTGGTATACTTGGGTAAGGAACCAGGAACAAAGGCAGATCGTTTGTATGATCCTAGCAGTGGAACGTTACACATAAGCAGAGACACAGTGTTTCAAGAAGGAAATTTCTGGAATTGGAAAGAACAAGGAATTGCAGGTGAAGTGAATTTTCCAGACCATGTTGCAGGGAACATTGTGATCAAAAGCACTTGCAGTGAAGGTAATTGCAGTGAAAATGAGCGGTTTTCTGTAAGCAATTCGGAGCCAGCAACACCTACTCAATCAAGTGTGTCACGAAACTCCGAGATGTCTAGTAATTCAGAGATGTCTGCAGGGAATGAAAGTGCAGAATCATCTGCAACTAGCAGTGCACCAGGGAGGTTCAGATTACTTAGCGAAATATATGACGACACAGAACAAATAGAGATTGCAGATGATCTATTGTTACTAAGTATTGAGGAGCCTAGCAGCTATGAAGAGGCAACACAGGAAGTTGAATGGAAGAAAGCTATGGACAGTGAACTGGACTCAATTGAGAGAAACAAAACTTGAGTTCTGACCGATTTGCCACCAGGTCACAGGGTAATTGGTTTAAAATGGGTATTCAAAATTAAAAGGAATGCAAATGGAGTGATTACAAAGTATAAAGCAAGGCTTGTCGCCAAGGGATACGTTCAGAAACAAGGTATTGATTTCGAAGAAGCATTTGCACCAGTTACGAGGATGGAAACAGTACGTTTATTGTTAGCATTAGCTGTGAAAAACGAATGGGAGGTTCATCACTTGGACGTTAAGTCAGCTTTCTTAAATGGTGACATACAAGAGGAAGTTTACGTGAAGTAGCCACAAGGATACGAAAAGGAAAACGAGGAACACAAAGTTTACAAATTGTTAAAGGCTTTGTATGGCTTAAGGCAGGCTCCACGAGCTTGGTATGCTCGGTTGAAGAAATTCCTCGAGAAGTTGGGATTTGTAAAGTGTCCGTATGAACATGCCGTCTACACAAAGCGAGAAGGTAATGAATCTCTTATTGTTGGTGTTTATGTTGATGATTTATTAGTAACTGGAACAAGTGTTGCTAATATAATCAAATTCAAAGATCAAATGCGTAATGAATTCGACATGAGTGATATGGGGAAACTGGTATACTATCTTGGCATCGAGGTTGAACAGAGGAAGGGGTGTACTGAGTTGAAGCAAACGGCTTATGCCAAAAGGTTGCTGGAAAAGGCAGGTATGCAAGACTGTAATGAAACAAAATATCCTATGGATCCGAAGCTGATTTTGCATAAGGATGAAACTGGGAAAGCAGTTGATCCAACTATGTTTAAGAGCTTAATTGGAGGTTTACGGTACCTGGTACATACCAGGCCTGATATCTCGTTTGCTGTGGGATTAATAAGTCGGTTTATGGAGAAACCTACTGTTTTACACCTGAATGCGGCAAGAAGAGTACTACGTTATGTCAAAGAAACACTGGAGTATGGTTTGAAGTACTTGAAAGGCACTGGTAATCATATGTTGACTGGGTTTTCCGACAGTGATTATGCAAGCAGTTGTACTGACAGGAAAAGTACGAGTGGGATGGCGTTCTATCTCAATGAAAGCTTGATAACTTGGATCTCGCAGAAACAACGGTGTGTGGCGTTATCAACCTGTGAAGCAGAGTTTATGGCTGCAACTGCAGCAGCATGTCAAGGTATTTGGTTGCAGAAATTGTTGAGTCAAGTTACAGATATAGTTCTGGGACCTGTGACAATCTACATTGATAATAAGTCGGCCATAGATTTGGCGAAAAATCCTGTTTTTCATGGGCAGAGTAAGCACATTGATGTGCGTTATCATTTTATTCGTGAATGTGTGGATCGTGGGGAGATTGTGATTAGTTATATCAGGTCTGAGAAGCAATGTGCAGACATTCTCACTAAAGCTATGTCAACAGCAAAGTTCGAAGAGATGAGAAACCTACTGGGAATAAAGAATCTGGCCAAGTAAGTTTAGATTACGGGGGGAATGTGTTGGAAGTTGGTTAATCTAAACTTGGTGTCTGAATATTGTTTTATTTAAATAAATTGTGTAGCTCAGAGTCGTTTGAATCAGTCGTCTAGCTGTTAGAATATTTCTAGAAGAATAAGGTGTAGTCATCAAGTAGTGGCCTTTAGGTAGGAGTCTGTTATGTAGTTAGCTATTTTCTTGCTACCACCTGCGTGTGGTTTGCTATTTAATTTCTTGTAATCGTTTATTTGGTTTTTGAAGGCAAGGGAACATTATTCCGTGCAAAGCTTATTTTTCAGTTTTAACAAACAAACAGCTAGTATATTCATAAGTTGAGTGCAGGTGTTTTTCATTATATATTGGAAATTCAAGTGGAATATCTTAGAAATGATTCATTACTTGCCTATTTATTTTATAAGTGATAAAGTCACAGAAAATGCAAGTCGATCATTTAGCAGTAAAACATACACCAATTCTGGTTTAAAAGAACTTTTTTTGTCTGAATGGCTGACCCGGCCCTCCCTCTTATATGGATAAATGCCCATACAACTGAACTGTAGCCTCTTTTAAGAGATGAGGTCATCGGAAGAGGGGAGGAAACTAAATACTCACCTGTGCATTCAGGCCCTCCATCTGTCAGGACACTGCTGCAGGCATAGTCTCCAGTTCTCTACATCGCTCTCTTCAGCAACATCTGAATCAAATGGTGTTTGCTAGGACGCTTTCTTCGACCTGTTTTTTTCCCATGCATGGGCTCCTTTGTTCCAAACTGCACAATTTTTAAGGTAATTAGGATTATGTTGGTCCTCATTACATAAAGCAGTTTCCTGTTTTCCTATCCTAAATGCAAATGAACGTTGCACCCTATCAATACAAGCAAATCTATGCAACACTGCCTGGTTTGACATAAGGTGTCCTTTTCGTAAGAAATTAGTTGAATGAAGGCGGTTATGATATAGCCGCACAGCAAGTTAGGCTTGAAAAGAGTATCTTAATATCTCAATTTTAAATACTGCAAATTGAAATATTAACTGTGAAGACTATCTAGCCAACAAGATTCACATGCTAGATATGAACTTTAGATATGCTTTACAGATGCTAGAGAATAATTTAATTCGTCAGAGCTCACGAAATACATTAGACACTCAGATTCTTGTCAACATCATTGTAATATTGAAATGAACTGAACTGTAATATAGTTCACTATCTCTTTTTGTAACTACAGTATTTCCACACGCAAAAGACACCCCTGAGTCTTTTACTTTACCACTCTTGTTGGACTTTAAGCTATTATATAATATATGAACAAAATGTCAGAGGGGAAAGCTAAGGTGTTAGCACAAGTTTTGACAGACAAGTACCAATTCATTTCATGTTTGATAAAAATCTGACTCGAAAACAGCAAGGAGTGGTTAATCCACATTTCTTAGCTAGTCGATTCTACTACATATGGCATGTCTCTGTGCTTCCTACATTGCAACAATATCACTCATTTCTTGATAGTGCACTAAAAAGCCAATTAATATATGACCCACTCATATACCTTAAAATAATGTCATGAGTTGAACAATTGCAGAAACATGCAGAAAACAAAATGAGAAACTTTGTAGATAAGGCTCCTATGCATAACATGTAAAAAAACCTAAATCTAGTAATTCTTAACCATCTGTTTTAAGTTATCCAATGTAAATCAGCATCTCTTGTGAAAATGATATAAATTTGTATAACGGAGAAATGAGAATACTGCCATATGTACGTATATGAGACTATTATGCAAATAATTTATAAATTATTTCACCTGAACGCTTGTTTTAAACATTTTACATCACCCAAAGACGGTACTAGTAGAACATGCTTTACTAATCATGTTGAGATGCTACTAGATGGCTAGTTTGCTGAGTATACCTGAGCATATATAACATAATAATATAAATTAATGCATTAGACTCGAATATCCATTTAAGATACTACATTCTCTAAGCATAAACAAGATTCTGTTAACTAAGACTTACGATAATTCGTGCCGATCGCAAAACCTCTAGGCTAGAGGTAATAACATCTATAATCGAGTTTTAGGCATTTTTTTCAATTAAGTATCTACAAATAACTTTCAGCATGCATCAATAGCACAACTTAAAAAGTACAAATTATAGGTAACTTACGAAGGTAGCTGAATTAAATTACTAACAGAGAGTCTTTACCATAGGCAAGGTGTATTGAGAGTAGATAGTTTAGTTTATAAAAATATACATTAGATTAATTCTCACTACAAGAAAATCGCAATCAGACAACGCTCGGACGAAAAAACATTGTTTGGAATTAAGAGACAACGGTTTTTTTGTAACTTCAGAAAAGTATTGTGTCATCCAGGTACCCTACAACGGGTTAAAAACGTTGTCTAGTAAATTGATTCAGACAATGGCTTTTGCAATGTGGTGTTGTAAAGACGAGTAAGTTTGCACAACTGTTTTTACGAACATTGTCTGATCTGTTTTGAGACAACGTTTATAAACCGTTGTATGATTCACACAATTGTTTTCATATACAATTGTGTTATTACAATTCACACATTAATGGAATAATTAACCGTTGTTAAATCGTGTTTTGATGAGACGACAGTTTTTATGAAACCGTTGTCTGAACTACAAAAATTTTGAATAGAATTTGGTGGGAAATAATGAAAATAATCAGACAACGGTTTTCTTATAAAAAAATGTTGTGTTATATTAAGCACAACAACAGTTTTTAATAAAAAAAACCATTGTTTAATGTTCTTGTATGATATTTAATGATCAACTATCAAAGTACTCCTTGGTCAAATTAGTATAATTTTTTAATAATAATTTTTTTAAAAAAAAATTGGACGATCCAACAGTGCGGATGATGTTATATACAAATTTTAGTGATGATGTTTATTAAATTTCGTACGGTTTGATCGTCGAATAAATCATTCAAATTTTTTTTTCAGTGAATCTGGATCGTGCCTCGTTATAGGAAGTAGCACTTTTGCTACGTTTTTGTTAAAATCTTGTACAACCTTTTCATTTTTTCATTATTTTTTTCCAACACTGGAAATAGTGTTTATTAATTTTCGTACGGTTCGATCGTCGAAGAAATCATTCAAAAAAATTATTCAGTGAATCTGGATCGTGCCTCGTTATAGGAAGTAACACTTTTACTACGTTTTTGTTAAAATCTCTCACAACCCGACCTTTTTATTTTTTGATTATTTTTTCTCAACACTAGAATGAGTGTTTAATAACTTTCGTACGGTTCGATCATCGAAGAAATTATTCAAAAAAATTATTCAGTGAATCTGGATCGTGCCTCGTTATAGGAAGTAGCACTTTTGCTACGTTTTTGTTAAAATCTCGTACAACCCGACCTTTTTATTTTTTGATTATTTTTTCCCAATACTAGAATGAGTGTTTAATAACTTTCGTACTGTTCGATCGTGGAAGAAATCATTCAAAAAATTATTCAGGGAATCTGGATCGTGCCTCGTTATAGGAAGTAGCACTTTTGCTACGCTTTTGTTAAAATCTCGTACAACCCGACCTTTTTATTTTTTTATTATTTTTTCCCAACACTAGAATGAGTGTTTATTAACTTTCGTACGGTTCGATCGTGGAAGAAATCATTCAAAAAATTATTCAGTGAATCTGGATCGTGCCTCGTTATAGGAAGTAGCACTTTTGCTACGCTTTTGTTAAAGGCACACGGTCCCTGGCAAACATTTGCCAGGGAACTGTTACACAACATATGGTTCCTACACCATTGGATCAACGATCCAACGGTCCTGATTTAAAAAAAAATTACACCATACCGCAGAAACTTTCCGCGGTACGGGGTAATTACAAAAATGCCACCCTGTTTTCACATAAAAAATCTACTGTTCACCGTACCGCAGAAACTTTCTGCGGTACGTGAACAGTGAGGGAATTTTTGTAATTACACCGTACCGCGGAAAGTTTCTGCGGTACGGTGTAATTTTTTTTTAAATCAGGACCGTTGGATCAACGATCCAACGGTCCTGGAACCATATGTTGGGAAACAGTTCCCTAGCAAATGTTTGCTAGGGAACGGACCCCTTTGTTAAAATCTCGTACAACCCGACCTTTTTATTTTTTTATTATTTTTTTCCAACACTAGAATGAGTGTTTATTAACTTTCGTACGGTTCGATCGTCGAAGAAATCATTCAAAAAATTATTCAGTGAATCTGGATCGTGCCTCGTTATAGGAAGTAGCACTTTTACTACGTTTTTGTTAAAATCTCTCACAACCCGACCTTTTTATTTTTTGATTATTTTTTCTCAACACTAGAATGAGTGTTTAATAACTTTCGTACGGTTCGATCATCGAAGAAATTATTCAAAAAAATTATTCAGTGAATCTGGATCGTGCCTCGTTATAGGAAGTAGCACTTTTGCTACGTTTTTGTTAAAATCTCGTACAACCCGACCTTTTTATTTTTTGATTATTTTTTCCCAATACTAGAATGAGTGTTTAATAACTTTCGTACTGTTCGATCGTGGAAGAAATCATTCAAAAAATTATTCAGGGAATCTGGATCGTGCCTCGTTATAGGAAGTAGCACTTTTGCTACGCTTTTGTTAAAATCTCGTACAACCCGACCTTTTTATTTTTTGATTATTTTTTCCCAACACTAGAATGAGTGTTTATTAACTTTCGTACGGTTCGATCGTGGAAGAAATCATTCAAAAAATTATTCAGTGAATCTGGATCGTGCCTCGTTATAGGAAGTAGCACTTTTGCTACGCTTTTGTTAAAATCTCGTACAACCCGACCTTTTTATTTTTTGATTATTTTTTTCCAACACTAGAATGAGTGTTTATTAACTTTCGTACGGTTCGATCGTCGAAGAAATCATTCAAAAAATTATTCAGTGAATCTGGATCGTGTCTCGTTATAGGAAGTAGCACTTTTGCTACACTTTTGTTAAAATCTCGTACAACCCGACCTTTTAATTTTTTGATTATTTTTTCCCAACACTAGAATCAGTGTTTAATAACTTTCGTACGGTTCGATCGTCGAAGAAATCATTCAAAAAAATTATTCAGTGAATCAGGATCGTGCCTCGTTATAGGAAGTAGCACTTTTGCTACGTTTTTGTTAAAATCTCTCACATCCCGACCTTTTTATTTTTTGATTATTTTTTCTCAACACTAGAATGAGTGTTTAATAACTTTCGTACGGTTCGATCATCGAAGAAATCATTCAAAAAAATTATTCATTGAATCTGGATCGTGCCTCGTTATAGGAAGTAGCACTTTTGCTACGTTTTTGTTAAAATCTCGTACAACCCGACCTTTTTATTTTTTGATTATTTTTTCCCAACACTAGAATGAGTGTTTAATAACTTTCGTACGGTTCGATCGTGGAAGAAATCATTCAAAAAATTATTCAGTGAATCTGGATCGTGCCTCGTTATAGGAAGTAGCACTTTTGCTACGCTTTTGTTAAAATCTCGTGCAACCCGACATTTTTATTTTTTGATTATTTTTTCCCAACACTAGAGTAAGTGTTTATTAACTTTCGTACGGTTCGATCGTGGAAGAAATCATTCAAAAAATTATTCAGTGAATCTGGATCGTGCCTCGTTATAGGAAGTAGCACTTTTGCTACGCTTTTGTTAAAATCTCGTACAACCCGACCTTTTTATTTTTTGATTATTTTTTTCCAACACTAGAATGAGTGTTTATTAACTTTCGTACGGTTCGATCGTCGAAGAAATCATTCAAAAAATTATTCAGTGAATCTGGATCGTGCCTCGTTATAGGAAGTAGCACTTTTGCTACGTTTTGTTAAAATCTCTCACAACCCGACCATTTTATTTTTTGATTATTTTTTCTCAACACTAGAATGAGTGTTTAATAACTTTCGTACGGTTCAATCATCGAAGAAATCATTCAAAAAAATTATTCAGTGAATCTGGATCGTGCCTCGTTATAGGAAGTAGCACTTTTGCTACGTTTTTGTTAAAATCTCGTACAACCCGACCTTTTCATTTTTTGATTATTTTTTCCCAATACTAGAATGAGTGTTTAATAACTTTCGTACGGTTCGATCGTGGAAGAAATCATTCAAAAAATTATTCAGGGAATCTGGATCGTGCCTCGTTATAGGAAGTAGCACTTTTGCTACGCTTTTGTTAAAATCTCGTACAACCCGACCTTTTTATTTTTTGATTATTTTTTCCCAACACTAGAATGAGTGTTTATTAACTTTCGTACAGTTTGATCGTGGAAAAAATCATTCAAAAAATTATTCAGTGAATCTGGATCGTGCCTCGTTATAGGAAGTAGCACTTTTGCTACGCTTTTGTTAAAATCTCGTACAACCCGACCTTTTTATTTTTTGATTAATTTTACAACACTAGAATGAGTGTTTATTAACTTTCGTACGGTTCGATCATCGAAGAAATCATTCAGAAAATTATTCAGTGAATCTGGATCGTGTCTCGTTATAGGGAGTAGCACTTTTGCTACGCTTTTGTTAAAATCTCATACAACCCGACCTTTTTATTTTTTGATTATTTTTTCCCAACACTAGAATCAGTGTTTAATAACTTTCGAACGGTTCGATCGTCGAAGAAATCATTCAAAAAAATTATCCAGTGAATCTGGATCGTGCCTCGTTATAGGAAGTAGCACTTTTGCTACGTTTTGTTAAAATCTCTCACAACCCGACCTTTTTATTTTTTGATTATTTTTTCTAAACACTAGAATGAGTGTTTAATAACTTTCGTACGGTTCGATCATCAAAGAAATCATTCAAAAAAATTATTCAGTGAATCTGGATCGTGCCTCGTTATAGGAAGTAGCACTTTTGCTACGTTTTTGTTAAAATCTCGTACAACCCGACCTTTTTATTTTTTGATTATTTTTTCCCAATACTAGAATGAGTGTTTAATAACTTTCGTACGGTTCGATCTTCGAAGAAATCATTCAAAAAAATTATTCAGGGAATCTGGATCGTGCCTCGTTATAGGAAGTAGCACTTTTGCTACGCTTTTGTTAAAATCTCGTACAACCCGACCTTTTTATTTTTTGATTATTTTTTCCCAACACTAGAATGAGTGTTTATTAACTTTCGTACAGTTTGATCGTGGAAGAAATCATTCAAAAAATTATTCAGTGAATCTGGATCGTGCCTCGTTATAGGAAGTAGCACTTTTGCTACGCTTTTGTTAAAATCTCGTACAACCCGGCCTTTTTATTTTTTGATTAATTTTCCAACAATAGAATGAGTGTTTATTAACTTTCGTACGGTTCGATCGTCGAAGAAATCATTCAAAAAATTATTCAGTGAATCTGGATCGTGTCTCGTTATAGGAAGTAGCACTTTTGCTACGCTTTTGTTAAAATCTCATACAACCCGACCTTTTTATTTTTTGATTATTTTTTCCCAACACTAGAATCAGTGTTTAATAACTTTCGTACAGTTCGATCGTCGAAGAAATCATTCAAAAAAATTCTTCAGTGAATCTGGATCGTGCCTCGTTATAGGAAGTAGCACTTTTGCTACGTTTTTGTTAAAATCTCTCACAACCCGACCTTTTTATTTTTTGATTATTTTTTCTCAACACTAGAATGAGTGTTTAATAACTTTCGTTCGATTCGATCATCGAAGAAATCATTCAAAAAAAATTATTCAGTGAATCTGGATCGTGCCTCGTAATAGGAAGTAGCACTTTTGCTACGTTTTTGTTAAAATCTCGTACAACCCGACCTTTTTTTTTTTTTGAAGAACTTTTTCCCAACACTAGAATGAGTGTTTAATAACTTTCGTACGGTTCGATCGTGGAAGAAATCATTCAAAAAATTATTCAGTGAATCTGGATCGTGCCTCGTTATAGGAAGTAGCACTTTTGCTACGCTTTTGTTAAAATCTCGTACAACCCGACCTTTTTATTTTTTGATTATTTTTTCCCAACACTAGAATGAGTGTTTATTAACTTTCGTATGGTTCGATCGTGGAAGAAATCATTCAAAAAATTATTCAGTGAATCTGGATCGTGCCTCGTTATAGGAAGTAGCACTTTTGCTACGCTTTTGTTAAAATCTCGTACAACCCGACCTTTTTATTTTTTGATTATTTTTTTCCAACACTAGAATGAGTGTTTATTAACTTTCGTACGGTTCTATCGTCGAAGAAATCATTCAAAAAATTATTCAGTGAATCTGGATCGTGCCTCGTTATAGGAAGTAGCACTTTTGCTACGTTTTTGTTAAAATCTCGTACAACCCGACCTTTTTATTTTTTGATTATTTTTTCCCAATACTAGAATGAATGTTTAACAACTTTCGTACGGTTCGATCGTGGAAGAAATCATTCAAAAAATTATTCAGGGAATCTGGATCGTGCCTCGTTATAGGAAGTAGCACTTTTGCTACGCTTTTGTTAAAATCTCGTACAACCCGACCTTTTTATTTTTTGATTATTTTTTCCCAACACTAGAATGAGTGTTTATTAACTTTCGTACAGTTTGATCGTGGAAGAAATCATTCAAAAAATTATTCAGTGAATCTGGATCGTGCCTCGTTATAGGAGGTAGCACTTTTGCTACGCTTTTGTTAAAATCTCGTACAACCCGACCTTTTTATTTTTTGATTATTTTTTTCCAACACTAGAATGAGTGTTTATTAACTTTCTTACGGTTCGATCGTCGAAGAAATCATTCAAAAAATTATTCAGTGAATCTGGATCGTGTCTCGTTATAGGAAGTAGCACTTTTGCTACGCTTTTGTTAAAATCTCGTACAACCCGACCTTTTTATTTTTTGATTATTTTTTCCCAACACTAGAATCAGTGTTTAATAACTTTCGTACGGTTCGATCGTCGAAGAAATCATTCAAAAAAATTATTCAGTGAATCTGGATCGTGCCTCGTTATAGGAAGTAGCACTTTTGGTACGTTTTTGTTAAAATCTCTCACAACCCGACCTTTTTATTTTTTGATTATTTTTTCTCAACACTAGAATGAGTGTTTAATAACTTTCGTACGGTTCGATCATCGAAGAAATCATTCAAAAAAAATTATTCAGTGAATCTGGATCGTGCCTCGTAATTGGAAGTAGCACTTTTGCTACGTTTTTGTTAAAATCTCGTAAAACCCGACCTTTTAATTTTTTTTTTTGAAGAATTTTTTCCCAACACTAGAATGAGTGTTTAATAACTTTCGTACGGTTCGATCATGGAAGAAATCATTCAAAAAATTATTCAATGAATCTGGATCGTGCCTCGTTATAGGAAGTAGCACTTTTGCTACGCTTTTGTTAAAATCTCGTACAACCCGACCTTTTTATTTTTTGATTATTTTTTCCCAACACTAGAATGAGTGTTTATTAACTTTCGTACGGTTCGATCGTGGAAGAAATCATTCAAAAAATTATTCAGTGAATCTGGATCGTGCCTCGTTATAGGAAGTAGCACTTTTGCTACGCTTTTGTTAAAATCTCGTACAACCCGACCTTTTTATTTTTTGATTATTTTTTCCAACACTAGAATGAGTGTTTATTAACTTTCGTACGGTTCGATCATCGAAGAAATCATTCAAAAAATTATTCAGTGAATCTGGATCGTGCCTCGTTATAGGAAGTAGCACTTTTGCTACGCTTTTGTTAAAATCTCGTACAACCCGACCTTTTTATTTTTTGATTATTTTTTCCCAACACTAGAATCAGTGTTTATTAACTTTCGTACGGTTCGATCGTGGAAGAAATCATTCAAAAAAATTATTCAGTGAATCTGGATCGTGCTTCGTTTTAGGAAGTACCACTTTTGCTACGTTTTTGTTAAAATCTCGTATAACCCGACCTTTTTATTTTTTGATTATTTTTTCCCAACACTAGAAAGAGTGTTTATTAACTTTCGTTCGGTTCAATCGTCGAAGAAATCGTTCAAAAAAATCATTCTTGTATGTGTTGATAATATAAATCCGACAAAAGTACTACTACGTTTTTGTTAAAATCTCGTACAACCCACCTTTTTATTTTTTATTTATTTTCTCCCAACACTAAAATGAGTATCTGTTATATTAATAATTCAAAATTTTGATTTTTTGTTTCGAATCAAATTTCTGAAATTTCTTAGAATTTCATGATCTACGATCTCAAATTTCAGTTCCCTCCCTTCATCTAATTCATATTACCGCTTGTTAATATTTGATTTTCCCCTTAGACTAAAATTTTGCTTCCCTCATTTCCCTCCTTGCCAAAATTTCATTTCCCCCTCTATCTTCTCATCCTCCCATCTTATCTTCTCAGCCGCACAAACACATAAACATAATTACACACACAAATTTAAACACTCGCATAAACATACAAACACAAATCAAAACCATCCATCCATTCATAGCTTGAGAACAAGTTTCGCGGTTCCAATTCATACGAAACCCCCCTCTACTTGAAGCAATCCATTTTTCGATTCAATTAGTAAGTTTCAATCTGTTTGATGAAATCTGTTTCAATTCGTAGTTTGATTCAATTAGTAAGTTTCAGTTGGGCACAATCTGTTTGATGAAATGTGTCAACTAATTCATTCTTTCTCTTCGGTCCTTTGCAGCCTGGCTAACTTGATATCCTATCAGTGTTCTTTCTTTAAGGTGTGAAGTTCATAGAGCTGCACTCGTCTTTTCTTGCTATTGACATATATGTTGCACTCGTCTTTTTAATACTTAAGGTAAATAAATGATATATTTGTTGGCCTTATGATAATTTCTGTCATATGCCTTCTTACTTTCTTTGGTGTTTTGGTGTTTTATCATGTGGACCAGGGATCAATATGCTGTCTAAGGTTTGATTCGGAACCATTAGTTTGCTAAAGTTGTTTGTTTGTTTTCACATACAGAAGTATATATGGAAGACCAACCTACCTCACTCTTCTGTCTTATGCCAGAGAACAGATGAGAAACATAATCTGCATTTCCACTTATATCTTTGGCATTCGTGTCATCCAATCTGTTACTTTTGAAGATGATGTGAACAATATTTGGCTACTTATTTACTTTCAGACGCTTTGCTGGTTGTTCAACTTCCTGTTCCTTTTGCTTCTCTTTTATATTGGCAGGACTGCCTTCTGATTCTGGGATGGCATTGTCTGGGACATCCACTGCTAACTTAGGCTCTGGATGTAAGTCCCTGGTTCACTCTTGGCAGGGGAATTCAGAATTGCTTCAGGTTTATCCACATTTGACGAAGATGCATTTACCATATTAAGTCCCGACTTCTTTGCTTCTCAAACATCATTTGCAGCTGTTTCCCTTGTTCTTCAATTCGCAGCTGTAAATTTCTTTGAATCTGAACAAGATTTTATAAAAGACATCAATTTATCATAGATTAAACGGTAGGGGCTATGACAAGTATTAAGACCTCAACATTTGTTATTTAAGAGATGAAACCAAATTATGTTAGACCCACTTTTCTGATCTATTTGTTGCACCCAAGTATATTTTGGAAAGATTTTGCTGCATATTAAGTTACTTTCGTTAGGCATGAATTGTTAGAAATTGAGAAGAGTACGCCAGAGAGTTTATTATTGTCTTGTTATAAGGTGCAATGCTTCTGTTAGCATTTGTGCTTAGTACTGCAATAGTGAACTAAATTATGTTTGGCTCATAACTTGATTTAAAAAATACACTCGTGTTGCCTTTGTAGATGATATTTCCTTGGATGTTTGACGAGCTAAATGCCTTGAAGTCATTTAAAGAGGCTGCTCACTTCTTGGCTGAAAAGGAGGACTGTCCTCCGCTATATGACATCGGCACTCTAAAAAATAACAAGGTTCGTTTCCTTCAACTTGGTTTTAATAGCGTTTTATTTAAATACACAACATAACCTTTGAAGCTGGTGACTGTATTATATATATACAGAGATTATACTTTAGATTTTTTTCAGTGATTTTGATTTAATTTTCATTCCAAAATACTATGAAGGTCATCCCCAAAGAACACGTGAAGTTTGGCATGAAGGTCCTGCTGCAAATTGGTATAGAGGACAGACATCTAATTCGATTTACTTACACTTATGAGTTCTTATTGAAAGGATATCTTCGATATATTATTTATTTTGGTATTTGTACGATTTAACATAAAATTTAATTACACTTAGTTATCCTCTCCACTAGGTCATTAATTTAATTGATTCCGTCAAAAGTCAAAAGTCAAATTCTAGCAATATCTATTTTTAATAATAAGAGATATTCCATTATTGCGAAAAATTAAATAATATTTTTATGGAATATATCTCTACACCAAGGCAATAAGATCGAAAAAGAAATATTGATATTTAATATTTTTTAGATCTCCATTGCAAAATTGATAAGGCGACAGGCTCGAACAAAGAATATTCGAGGATTAATATTCTTTAGAGAACTCGTGCTATATTTAAAAACGATCAGTTCTTATTTAAAAATATTCCGCTTCGCACTCAAAATGTTTTTTATCCTCAAGAATATTAATGTTCAATGGTAGAATATTGATACTCATTTTTATCTCGTGCCAGAAATATTTAAAGTAATTTTTCTCCCATATCTCAAATTTATTCTATTTTCAGAGAAAATTATTTTAAATACTCAAAAATATTTCCTACACTCTCAATATATTTTATATATTAGGAAATATATTCTAAGTATTTATTTTAGTCAAAACATTGGTCAAAAGATCTATCTATTTCACAGAAAGACCAATCGTATTTTATTCGGAACCGAAAGCTGATTTAATCGTATTAAATCCAAATAAAATACTTCCACTTGCTAGAATGACTTGAAACTTCAGATGGGCCACTTAAATGTTATTTTCTATGCATGGTAAAAGTTTCGTAATTTTCTGAGAATTTTGGTCCGGGCACGAAAATCGAGGCAGTGGGTCCACGTTTGACCACAGTTGACTAAGTCAACGTTGACCATAGTTGACCAAAACTTCCAGAATTTCATTTTATGATATTCCTAAATGCTCCATAATTTTAGAATTATTTATTGGGAATTTTCGTATTAAACGGGTATTTAATTAACGAAATATGTTACGTATTTATTCGTTAATTGATACGAGTCCGATACAATTAATTAGAGCTCAAAACACAGCTGGGATATTTGTGTAGAATACCACTCCCACTTGCAAAGAAACACAATACCACTCCAAAGAAACACAAAACCACTTTCCACCTCATCAATCCAAGTGCTTTTAATCTCAACCACTCCTTTTACCTCCAATCTCAACCATTCCTTCCACCCAACTCCTCCTATAAATAAACCCCTTCCCCCAACCATTTTCTTCAAGCTAAAGAGCCAAATAATTGCTGGGATTTTTGAAGTGAAATCTCTCTAAATATATCCAAACACTCTCTACACCCATTTCATCTCAAAAACCTTCTCTTTCTTACATATACTTACATATATACAAGGTTTTTGTTCCATAAAGCTTAGTTCAACCAACCAAGCTCTTTCCCACCTAGCAAGCTCTCCTACCACTACTACCCGGCCTCCCGAAGGGCTGCCCAAGTTCGACCATAAGCCAAAATCCGGCCGAACCTCCGGCGAATTTTTCCGGCGAACTTTTTCCGGCGATCTCCAAAAGTGGTAATTTTTAGCTTCATTATTTGAGTCTTAACCGACCATTTTTATATACGTATAAGAGCTCTATACCTTCATCTTATCTTCTTTATTAAGCTCTTATAACGGATCTATATTTGACGACGGTCAAATATTTACATCGAGCTTGATTTGATTCCCTTCTATCACCTTAGTGTTCCGGGGGAAAAGAATCTCAAAGCCTTAATTAAAACTTTAACGCACTTACTTTGGCCATTAATATTTTATTGTTGTGTGGTGTGTTTAATTACTCGTACGTGTGTGTTAATCTTAACGCGTAATAGCGTGGCGCAAGCCTTTTATATATTTTCCGCACTTTTTATTCTCGTCCTCACACTTGTGAGTGATTTTACTTTCCGCACTTTTTCTTCTCGTCCTCACACTTGTGAGTGATTTTATTTTCCGCACCCTTTTTTTTTTCTCGTCCTCACACTTGTGAGTGATTTTACTTTTCGCACTAATTTAACGCATAATAGCGGCCCTCGGTTTATCCTATAGATAAAACGAGCTACTTTTCTGCACGTGTGTGTTTTATCTGTGTGTGGTGTTTTATTTGTGTTGCGTTATATTTGTGTGTTCTATTTATTCGGCCAAATTAATATTAAAGTGCAAATTGTTAAAGTAATATTGTAACTCTCGTTTAAATATAAATCCGAATAGTCTAATCCAAGACTATATCGAACGAGAAGTTATTTATCAAAGATCCTTAAGCTATAAAGCGTTTACAAGGACTTGATTTATATATTACTTCGAAAATATACGTATTTTCAATAAAGAAGTAGTTGTAAAAATACTTCGATCTTTACAAAAAGACGAACCAAAGTATACGATTATAAATCTTATAAGTCTACGAGCTTAAAGGTCGTAATCAACATTTACAAACTCCGAGATATATTTAAATCTCACTATACGGAGTATTGTATCAAAAGTATTCTTCGATCTACAAGTCATATCGAATAAAAGAATACACTTAAAGTCATAAGCATATAAAAGCTCATTGAACTTAATTATAATTAATATTCGTGTAAGAATATTATAGTCACCTTAGGACATATTAGTCCAAAACCTCTCTTTATATTACGGTTTGTTTCGTAGATATTGTTTTCTAAGTTTTGCAGTGAGGTGAAGTTAAAGTGAGGTGATTCTCGTTCTAAGACCCAAGTCCTAGGCACTAGCAGGGAGTTAGTGGCCTTTGCACCGTGAAGAAGAGGAAAGACCCAAGACCTTTCATCTAAGATCCAAGACCAGCAAAAGCGAGGAATTCAAAGACTACACCAAGGGTTCTACATCAACTTTGAAGAAGTAGTGGGGAGTTGCAGTCTAAGATAAGTTGTGTAGGTTTCACAACGACTTTAAGGAAGTAACGGGGAGTTACGGTCCAAGACAAGTCTTGTGGGTATTACATTTATTTTGAGGTAGTAGCGGGTAGTTACGTATCAAGATAAATATTTGTAAGGTTGTGTAAGGCTTCTCCGCCTACTATAAAGGAGTCTCTTTATAGTGGAAGAAATCTCGAGTCCGGAGAGGAGCTCGGGGACTGGAGTAGGGGTGAGCGAATCCATTAGGGGTTGCGCCATCGCGAACCAGGATAAAATCTCCTGTGTGGTATTTTCTTTCCTTGTCTTTTATTTCTGCACTTATAAACTGCATAAACGACTCGGTAAAGTTTTAAAAAGGGAAAATTATTTTAAAACGCCACAATAATTTTTAAATTGGTAATTAAGCTATTCAACCCCCCCTTCTAGCTTAATATAGCCCTCTTACGGGACCTAACACTTATAATTATCAATTCTTGATAAATGCATATGATGTTGATCACTACTAATCTCTATCTTTGAATGCAGCCTCCTGCATTGCAGAGAGCCAGGACACTGGTTCATCTACATCCGCATCATCAAGAATGATGGCACAAGATTTGAATGAGTATGTTAAACCTATTAGACCCTCTATGAAGAACACTCATCTATGTGACCTATTAATTGAACTTTTCTTGTGTAAACAGTGGCTCATCTATGTGACATATGTTGAACTTTTCTTATGTTAAACCTATTGAGCATTTTACTTGAATTCGGAACATAAAAGGAGGCTTAAGAAGGAATATCAGGTCTGATCTGAGACAAGCATGTTCATATTAAGGCATCTTTCTTTACCTATTGTCTCATCATCCAACTAAAAAAGCTTGTTTTTTTCCCAGAAAAGGTTAGCTCTTAAGGAATATGTTGCACAAGGTCATGCCATGGATGATGCTGATGACCATGGTGATCAGAAGGATGATTGTGAGGTTGATTGGTTCTCCTCATAGTTCCATCTCAGCCTTAGAATTGTATGAACCTTTGTGTGTAAAAAAATAAAACATCATTTTTAGCTTACCAAAGCGTTGTATAATCACACTAAATTTATTAGATTAATAAAGCATTGTCTATTCTCACAATTGTATCTTTTCGTTCTCACAACTATTTTGTAACAACAAAAGCTTGTAAAATTAAGTTATATCCAACAGTTCCTTGACAAATAAACCATTGTGCAAGATGAAGAAATACAACAATATAGAAATAGAAAACTGTTGTTATGTATAATTTCACTCAACACTTTTGGACAATATAAGCATTATCTATTTAAAAGTAGGACAATGGTTATTGTTCTGGAACTCGTTGATTATAGAAAAGAAGAACAACACTTTATTTTCTAGGAACTATTGTGCTAAAGAAATTCCGACAATGAGTTTTTCGTTACAAACACTTGAAGAACTGCAAATCTTACAACAGTCTTTTACCAAGAGTGTTGTTTATACCGACCTTCTAACAACGTTTTTGCACGACCTGCTATTGTCTTTCTCAAAGACAGACAACGATTTGTGTACCATTGTCTGAGGTTGGTAAGAGACACCTGCTCGATAGACAACGCTATTCCAGGGCATCAGACAACGGGCAATAACCATTGTATACTTCAGTTTTCCTTGTAGTGTCTATTATAGAATTTCCAGCTGTAAATAGTCAGATAGGTTGTTAGCACGTTAGTTATATAGTTCCCGCTCTTTTCTGAGAAGAGTTTCAGTTTGTATATAAGCTAGGTAGCTCACATCCTGTACTTCACTCTTTGAATCAATATACATTTTTACTCTTTTCTTCTTCGTTCATAAAAACAATATGGCTCAAAATTAACTTTTGGGATACAACGTTCCATTTTGGGTTTTAGAAATATTCAAAATGACGAATAAATACATGAATTTAGGGTTTGGGGTTTAGGGTTGTTTACAACACTAAACCCTAGACCCTAAACCCTAACTTATCCTGATTTTTAAACGCGTTACGCATTTAAAAATCAGGCCGCCGGATTCAATTTTTTAGTTAAAATTTTTAAATTTAAAAAATATAATTTTAATTAAATTTGGCGTTAGGGTGCTTTTTCAATTTTTTTTGTTTTTTTTTGTTTTTTATTATTTATTGCAAATATATATTTAAGACGCCCTTTAATGTGGCGTTAGGGTGCTTTTTCAATTTTTTTTTCGTTTTTTTTGTTTTTTTGTTTCTCTTAAATATATATTTGCAAATAATATTAAAAAACTTTTAATCAAATTTTCAATTAAAATTGTATTTTTTAATTAAAAAATTACAATTTTAATTAAATTTAGGGGTTCAAAAATTAATTTTTGGGGTTCAATATTTCCATTTTGGGTTTTTGAAATATTCGGAACGACGAATAAACCGTATACGAACTTAGGGTTTAGGTTTGGGGTTTAGGGTTGTTTACAACCCTAAACCCTAGACCCTAAACCCTAACTAATCCTGATTTTTAAACGCGTTAGCGTTTAAAAATCAGGTCGCCGGATTCAATTTTTTAATTCGAATTTTTGAATTAAAAAAACAATTTTAATTAAATTTAGGGGTTCAAAAATTAACTTTTGGGATTCAACGTTCCATTTTTGGTTTTAGAAATATTCAAAATGACGAATAAACCGTATACGAATTCAGGGTTTAGGGTTTGGGGTAAACAACCCTAAACCCTAACTTATCCTCATTTTTAAACGCGTTAGCGTTTAAAAATCAGGCCGCCGGATTCAATTTTTTAGTTAAAATTTTTAAATTTAAAAAATATAATTTTAATTAAATTTAGGGGTTCAACAATTAACTTTTAGGGTTCAACATTTCAATTTTGGGTTTTAGAAATAATCAGAACGACGAATAAACCATATACGAACTTTAAAAAATATAAGTTTATATTTTAGTTGACCATTTATAAATAAGTTTTTTAATATTTTTTTACAAATATATATTTAGGAGAAAATAAAAAAACAAGAAAAAAAAAAAGCAAAAAAAAAAGACAAAAAAATGAATTAATTAAAACACCTGAACGCTACATAAAGTGACGTTTGGTTGTAACCTAACCTTGAAAACCAAGAATGAACTAGCGTTTCATCTAAACAAAACAAAAAAAATTATCAAAATCCCCCACGCTAGACGCATTAGCGTCTTAGGAAAAACAAAATAAAACAAAACGCTACATTAAAGTATGTTTTGGAGTGATATTTGGGGCCAAATTTTTGAGTTGTGATATTTGGGACCATTTATCTTAAAATTGTGATAGATGGGGGATGGGACCAACACCCTTGAAAACTAGCATGTAAGTTTCGTGATGTAATCTCATGAACATTATTCTCTATATCAAATCCATCATATCCTAGAATTTGGTTAATTTCATTAACATTCCCATTTGATCATGCATCCAAACTTCCCCTCAATATTATTTCTACAGCAGGACAAATTGCGATTCCTTACTCCAACTTCCCATTATTCCGTCATTTTTCATTCATCAAATGGCAATTTCGGGCTTTAACCATGATTCATGCATACACAATCACCCGTCTAGCATTCCCAAGCTCCTATAACTAAACCAATGAAGGTTGCCAGTGACAAATACGCCACCATGCTACTGACGGCAAAATGCCCTTCAAAACTGAAAGGATCATTACCTTCATAAGATTGCATGACCTAGAAGTACTACTGGTTGCTGGATTCACCAAATCTATAGCTATAAAAAAGAATCTGATGTTCTGAAGTACTTGTGATCCCGAAAAAGAAACGACAATTGTAAATTATTTTCTACAAATTATCTTGAGAAGCTGTGGACTTTTTGAATAACGTACACTTGGAATGTCTTGGAAGCTGGAAATGTCATCAAAAGGTATAAAAACAATCTTTAATTGATAAAATTATGATCAAATAATCCGACTTGGGTACCAAAAGAGCGAGCAACAAAATCTACCACTGCTACTGCAGAAATAGCTCCACAAACTAAATCATGAAACTGTTAATCATCTAATTATGGGTTTAAAAACCTTTAAAACTAGCTACTAGCCATTTTTGTCAACCAATTCTTTTCGCACCAATTGTTATCGCTAATTGTAACATAGCGCACATTAGTATACTTGGCTTGGCACAAGATCGAGCTTGGAGAAAAGAATATAGATAAGCCTTTGTTCCAAGCTAGACAAAACAAAACATGGGTGTGGTGGTTATTTCTAGGTCTGTTACTCTAATTTACTACAATTCGGAAGAATGAAATTAGAGAGAAGATCCAAGGACCAAAAAAAGCTCAAAGTTGTACATCCGATACGGTGAGCTATAAACTCATCACAAGATTGTGTTCATATACATATACTGGTTGATTAGAAACAACTAAATTTCATGCAGGACTACATCTTAACATAGAAATCTCTGACACAGGAGATCCGGATGCACCCGAGTTAACGAAGTAGATTGCAAACTCCATCAACCATACCCTTTAACTAGGAGAGCTAATTTCATTCAATCCAAGCACAATAATATCATAGACGAAACTCTTGAAAATTGATTATCAGAATCAAACTAAAACCGAGTTGCAAACATAAATATAATATTACAACCTTACCTACATTTCTCTTACAAACTGGATTTCAGAAGCAAAACTGAAACCCGAGCTGCAGCTACTTACAAACCTTATTATACTATTTAAAGCTGCAGCTGCACAACAGAACTATAACATTACAAACGTGAATATGTTTGACGATGATGCATACGTTGACATACTACATCCCACATTCATTTGACAAAGCACCACTAAGATTGAAGACTAAAATATTGATACCCGTTCGGACATGAAACTCTTGAACCTGATAAAGCTTGGGACATAAACCATTACATTGAATATGCTAAAGTCCCTGGTCCAGGATAAGTCAAGTTGCTGCAATGTTGTACTCCCACGATGATAAGTGAACTGTTGGTTTAATCTAAATTTACTAGTTACTTATTTGTTTGAGTTTAATTCATGTCTAAATAAGTGGCATGTGTTAGCCATATCGTTTGAGTAGATTAAGTCTTAGCCCTGGTGAGACTTTTTAGGAGAGATTGTAGTTCAGTTAGGCTGGTAGAGTGGTGTTAGGAGTTTACTACTATCACTGCTAGTTTATAGGAAGTTATCTTGCTATGTCTTGCTATTTATTCTCATTTTGTACGCAGTTTGATTTCAAGGAAAATAAAACATTGTTTTTCCTCATCTTGGTTTAGCAAACACAGTGTGTATGAGTGCATATCAGTGTTTTTATATAACATCTGGTATCAGAGCATTTGGTACGGTGGGTGCAAGATGTCGAGGTCGGGGTCTATGGACGTGTCGAAAAACAAGGAGGGATCGATTGGGCTCAACTATCCTATGCTGACAAAAGAGAACTACACTACGTGGTCTTTGAAAATGAAAGTTTTTATGCAAGCACAAGGCGTGTGGGAGGCAGTAGAGTCCAGTGAGAAGAGTCCACAGGTAGAGGCACGAACAGATAAAATGGCTTTGGCAGTCATTTATCAGGGGATTCCAGAGGACATCTTGTTGTCTGTTGCAGAGAAACGGTTAGCAAAGGAGGCCTGGGAGGCCATTAAAACCATGTGTATTGGGGCTGACAGAGTAAAGAAGGCAAAGGTGCAGACCCTAAGAGCCAAACTGGAGGCTTTGAGCATGGAGGAAACAGAGCAAATTGATGATTTTTGCATGAAATTGTGTGCAATTGTAACGAACATTCGAGTTCTAGGTGACACAATGGAAGAGTCATATGTCGTGAAGAAACTTCTCAGAGCCCTACCATCAAGGTATTTACAAATTGCTTCAACACTTGAGCAATTTGGCAATCTAGAGAAAATGTGTTGAATATGTAATCTCAAATATATGTTTGAAGATATCAACGTATAGTTTGGGATTGAGCAGCTGGTTGAAAGTCATATCTCTTTGATTATGGAATAAACAGATAGTGCAAGTAGAGGTAGTTAGTTGATTTCCTGAATTGTAGTATTTCCATTATTGTGATTGTCTTCTAGATTATAGGATCACAGTCGGTGTGTTTTTTCTATATATGTACTCTCTATTTCAAGGAATAAGATTAAGTCTCTTGTAGGCATATAAGCAAATGCCTTCTTTGTCTCTATACTAGTTAGATAACTATATATTCAGTATATTCAATTCCAACATTTAGTATCAAAGCAGGAAGTTCTTGGTGAACGTAAAAGACAATCGAAGATGGAAGCCAACAAGGGGAAGAATGGGTCCATAGGATTAAGTTATCCGACGCTTACAAGAAGCAACTACACGGCTTGGGCACTCAAGATGAAAGTTTTCATAAAAGCCCAAGGAGTATGGAATGCCATCGAACGGAAGGATTCGAAAGCTACGGTGGATGATAAAACAGATCAAGTGGCATTGGCCATGATCTACCAGGGGATCCCTGAAGAAACTCTGCTGGCTATCGCAGAAAAGGAGACAGCAAAAGATGCCTGGGAGGCTATCAAGACGCTCTATCAAGGAGCCGATAAGGTGAAGCAGGCCAAGGTACAGACCTTAAAAAACAGAATTTGAGGCCATGAGTATGAGAGACGATGAGTCAATCGACGAATTTCATATGAAAATGAACGGAGTTATAACAAATATCAGAGCACTCGGAGAGACGATGTCTGAATCTTACACTATGAAGAAGTTTTTACGGGCTGTTCCATCAAAATTCTTACAGATAACATCCACCATAGAACAGTTCGGAGATCTTGAGACTATGACCATGGAAGAGGCGGTTGGATCGTTGAAAGCACATGAAGAACGTATGAAAGGGCAAACTGAGAAAGGACAGACAGAGTCAAAGGAGAGTGGCTTATTGCTAACGGAGGAGGAATGGGAAAAACGAGAAAAAAGTGAAGGAAAATTACTATTAACCCGTGAGGAATGGGTTAGACGCTCAAACAGGGAAGGTTCTTCGAGCTATAGAAATCGAGGAGGGCGAGATAAAAGTACTGCCAGATGCTATAATTGCAGCAAATTAGGACATATTGCTATAGATTGTCGAAAACCCAAGAAGAACAGAGAAGTCAAACAAGAGGCATACATGGCTAAGATAGATGATGACGAACCAGCTTTGTTGATGGCCAAGTGTGAACAACAGGTGACACTGACAGAAGAGAGCAAGATAATTCAGTCTCTGTTGGCAAGGAAAGACAAGAAGGTGGAAGAAACCAATTTGTGGTACCTTGATAATGGGGCAAGTAATCACATGACGGGATACAAAGAAATATTTACAGAACTGGATGAGACTGCTACGGGTATGGTTCGTTTTGGAGACGGTTCAACTGTCAAGATTGAGGGTAAAGGAAATGTCACGATGCTATGCAAAAATGGAGAAGAAAGAAAATTGTTTGATGTATACTACATACCTAGCTTGTGCAGCAACATCATAAGTCTGGGACAAATGACAGAAGGTGGGAACAAAGTAGTAATCAAAGGTGAATTTCTATGGATTTATGAGGAGAATGAACGCCTGTTGATGAAGGTAAAATGGTCAGCAAATCGGCTTTACAAGATTATCATACAGACTGGAACTCAAAGGTGTTTACTGACAGAAGTGGATGAGGTGTCTCGACTGTGGCATAAACGTCTTGGCCATGTGAATTATCAGGCCATGCATCTAATGTCCAAGGACCGAATGGTGATTGGAATGCCCAAGATAAGTCACCCAAAGAACGTGTGTGATGGATGTCTTATGTCAAAACAAGCAAGGAAGAAGTTCCCAAGTAAAACAAGCTACGAGGCAGGAAATATGCTTGAACTAATTCATGGTGACTTATGTGGTCCGATTTCTCCAGCAACTGCATCAGGCTATAAATTTTTCTTTCTTTTGATTGATGACTTTAGTAGGTTTATGTGGGTATACTTCTTAAAGAGCAAGGATGAAGCACTCAAAGAATTCAAAGCGTTTCGTGCACAAGTTGAAAGGAGTACAGAGAAGAAAATTAAGGTGTTAAGGACCGATAGGGGAGGTGAATTCTCATCCAATGAATTCAAAGTTTTTTATGAGCAGGCTGGCATAGAACGACACTACACAACTCCATATACACCGCAGCAAAATGGCGTGGTGGAGCGTCGCAACAGGACTGTGGTAGAAATGACTCGAAGCTGCTTAAAAGAGATGAAATTACCAAACAAAATGTGGGGAGAAACTATGAGGAATTCTGTGTACATTCTCAACAGAGTTCCAACACGGGCTCTCACTGGACAAACCCCATACGAAGTATGGTATGAAAGAAAGCCAAATCTGTCCTATGTCCGAGTCTTTGGATGCTTGGCGTACATGAAGACAACTGGGAAGTATGTTCAGAAATTAGAAGACCGAAGTAAAAGGGTGGTTAATCTCGGAAAGGAACCGGGCACTAAAGGTTATCACCTCTATGACCCTGTGGAAGATCGAATCTGTGTAAGTCGTGATGTAACTTTTGAGGAAACTAAGTCCTGGCCATGGAACAGTTGTGAGGTGGAAGCAGAAGTTCCAATACAGTTTACTGTGATGAATGCTGATGAAGATAAAGATGATAGTCAGTTCGAGTTCGTAGAAGGAAATGAAGAGAATGAGTTCCAGGAGACTACACCTGTTCGTCCAACATCTGTCCTCCCTCTCAATCCAGATAATTATGATGGTAGTACAGAACCCAAGAAAATCAGATACCTCGCAGATATATATGATGAGACAGAAGAAATGATTGAAGAATTGAATCTAATGGGAGTAGATGAACCAGGAAATTTCAAGCAAGCAGTCCAGGATAGCAACTGGAAGGAGGCCATGAGACAAGAAATGAGTTCCATTGAAGAAAATGAGACCTGGGAATTGACAACTCTACCACCTGGACAAAACGTAGTCGGTTTGAAGTGGGTATTCAAGCTTAAAAGGGACGCAGAAGGGAAGATCGTTAAGTATAAAGCACGTCTCGTTGCTAAGGGGTATGTGTAGAAAAAGGGTATTGATTACGACGAAGTATACGCACCAGTGACAAGACTAGAAACTGTGAGATTGTTGCTAGCATTGTCAGCCAAGAAAAACTGGGAGGTTCATCATCTAGATGTGAAAACGGAATTTTTAAATGGAGATATTAAAGAAGATGTGTATGTGTCTCAACCTGAAGGTTTTGGGAAGAAAGGAAAGGAACACCTGGTGTATAAACTAAAGAAAGCTCTGTATGGTTTATGTCAAGCTCCTCGTGCCTGGTACGAAAAATTAAACTCATGTCTTGAAATTTTTGGTTTCATACGTTGTCCTTATGAACCTGCAGTATACACAAGAAGGGAACAGGGAGAAATGTTGATAATAGCTGTGTATGTAGACGACTTGCTAGTCACATGATCGAGTATTGATGTGATAGAGAAGTTCAAGAAGGAAATGAGTCAGAAATTCCAGATGAGTGACATGGGAAAGCTTAGCTATTACTTGGGGATAGAAGTGGAGCAAAGGGATGACTGTATAATTCTGAAGCAATCAGGGTACGCTCGAAAGATTCTTGAAAAAGGGGGTATGTTGGAATGCAACTCAACGACCTATCCCATGGATCCAAAACTACAGATTACACGCGATGAGAAAGGTGAAGCAGTTGATGCAACCATGTATAGAAGTATGATTGGTGGACTTCGATATTTAGTACACACAAGACCAGATATAGCGTATTGTGTGGGGATGGTTAGTCGCTACATGGAGAGGCCAACTAAACTTCATTTGGAAGTCGTGAAACGGATCTTGAGGTATGTAAAGGGAACGATTCATTACGGTTTGGTATATTCAGAGGATAGTAGAAACAATGTGCTAAACGGGTTCTCAGACAGTGACTTGGCTGGTCATTTGGATGATAGGAGGAGTACCAGTGGTATGGTCTTCTACTTAAATGAAAGTGTTATAACATGGGTTTCACAGAAACAACGCTGCGTGGCTCTTTCTTCGTGTGAAGCCGAGTTTATGGCGGCTACGGCAGCAGCGTGTCAAGCCATTTGGTTGCGTAATGTTCTTAGTCAAATCACATCTGAAGTCATGGGTCCAGTGGTGTTGTGCATTGACAACCGATCAGCAATAGATTTAGCGAAAAATCCAATGTTTCATGGAAGGAGTAAACACATAGATGAACGTTTTCATTTTATCAGAGAATGTGTGGAACGGGGAGAAGTGATATTGAAGCATGTGAGCAGTAATGAGCAACGAGCGGACATAATGACAAAGGCTTTGGTTAAGCTCAAGTTCGAGAGCATGTGGAAACTTTTGGGAGTCAAGAATCTGAGTGAACATATTTGAGATTAAAGGAGGGAATGTTGAATATGTAATCTCAAATATATGTTTGAAGATATCAACGTATAGTTTGGGATTGAGCAGCTGGTTGAAAGTCATATCTCTTTGATTATGGAATAAACAGATAGTGCAAGTAGAGGTAGTTAGTTGATTTCCTGAATTGTAGTATTTCCATTATTGTGATTGTCTTCTAGATTATAGGATCACAGTCGGTGTGTTTTTTCTATATATGTACTCTCTATTTCAAGGAATAAGATTAAGTCTCTTGCAGGCATATAAGCAAATGCCTTCTTTGTCTCTATACTAGTTAGATAACTATATATTCAGTATATTCAATTCCAACAAAATGAGTGTTGAAGAGACAGTGGGACGTTTGAAAGCCCATGATGAACGACTTCGTGGGACGACTGAGAAACCAGGAACTCAGTTATTGCTGTCAGAAGAAGAATGGTCGAAAAGAGAAGCACAGGATGGACAACTATTACTCACAAGGGAAGAATGGTTGAAGAAAAGATCACCAAACCAGAGGGGAAAGCGTGATAATGAGTATCGATATAGAGATGAAAATCGTGGTAGTCGAGACAAGAGTAAGGTCAGATGTTTCAGTTGCAATCTTATGGGCCATTATGCATCTGAATGTCGTAAGCAGAAACGTGAGAAGGAGCAAACACAAGAGGCGAATCTGAGTCAAGTTGAGGACGAAGAACCTGCCTTGCTATTGACAGAGTGTGGTGAGGAAGGAAATAATTCTTTCTTGTTGGAAGAAAAGGAGATAGTTCCCAAACTGAGACAAAAGGGCGAGACAAAGACAGAATCTAACTTATGGTATCTTGATAACGGAGCTAGTAACCACATGACGGGATTGAGATCAAAATTTGCAGACTTAGATGAAAGTATAACCGGAGAAGTAAAATTTGGCGATGGATCAACTGTCTCCATAAAAGGGAAGGGATCTGTGATCATTAGTTGTCAGAATGGTGAAGAACGTACACTCAATGAGGTATACTTTATCCCTAGTCTTTGCAATAATATTATAAGTTTGGGACAGTTGGCAGAAGAAGAGTATAAGGTTGTTATGCATGGAACTTACTTGTGGGTTAATGATAAAGATGGAAAACTGTTGATGAAAGTGAAACGCTCACAAAACAGACTGTATAAAGTGATTATCGAAGGGAGCAAGTCTGCTTGTTTGATGGCCAAGGCTGAGGAAGAATCTTTCTTGTGGCACTGTAGGCTTGGACATGTAAACTTTCGAGCCATGTCACTTATGTCTGAGATGGAGATGGCACGTGGTTTGCCTAAGATTGTACAGTCTAAGGATATATGCAGAGGATGTTTAATGTCGAAGCAGAGCAGAAATTCGTTCCCACAACAGACCTCTTTCAACGCAGCAAAGGTTCTTGAGCTAGTGCACGGAGACATCTGTGGTCCTATATCACCACCCACACCTGGAGGTAAGAGATATTTCTTTTTACTTGTGGATGATTTTAGCAGATTAATGTGGATTTATTTCTTGAAAATGAAAGATGAGGCATTTGAAGCCTTCCAGAAATTTAAAAAACTGGTTGAAAATGGGACAGAAAGGAGGATTAAAGTGTTTAGAACAGACAGAGGAGGAGAGTTTTGTTCAACGAATTTCACATCATACTGTGAGAAGATGGGTATTCAAAGGCACTATACTGCACCTTATTCCCCACAGCAGAACGGGGTGGTGGAACGGAGAAATAGGACTGTCATGGCAATGGCAAGAAGCTTGTTGAAAGAAAAGAATATGCCGTCCAAATTATGGGGTGAGGCAGTAAGGCATTCAATCTATGTTCTGAACCGTTTGCCTACACGTGTTGTCGTTGGAAAGACACCTTATGAAGCATGGTCTGGAAAAACACCTGATATTGCACACTTGAGGGTTTTCGGATGCATTGCCCATATGAAAGTACCAAGTGTGCAACTAAACAAACTTGATGATCGAAGCAAAATTGTGGTGTACTTGGGAAGAGAACCAGGAACAAAAGCATGTAGACTGTATGATCCAAAGACAAATTCTCTACACATCAGTAGGGACATTGTGTTTGAGGAGGGAAAAGGTTGGCCATGGGGACAAGAGGTTGAAGGTGGCAGTGAGCAGGGTTCGTTTGTAGTGATTTGAAGCAACTCAGGCGAGGGAAATAGCAATGATCAAGAGCCAATGACACCTGTACAATCACATGTTTCTAACTCGAGGGACATGACAAATGAAGGAGATTCAGAAGAAGATAGTACACCACCTAAACGCTTCAGAAATCTCAGTGACATCTACAATGATACAGAGGAGATTGAATTGCACGATGAGTTGATGCTGATGGGAATAGATGAACTAGTGTGCTATAGCCAAGCAGTGAAAGAAGATATGTGGAAGAGAGCTATGAAAGATGAGATAGATGCTATCGAGAGGAATGGCACATGGAATCTGGTGGAGTAACCAGCTGGACACAAGGCCATTGGATTAAAGTGGGTATACAAATTGAAGAAAGACACTAATGGAAAGATTATAAAATACAAAGCCAGGCTCGTAGCAAAGGGCTACGTTCAGAAACAAGGAGTTGACTATGAAGAAGTCTTCGCACCAGTAACAAGCTAGGTTGGAAACGGTGAGGCTTTTACTAGCACTTGCAGCCAAGAATAGCTGGGAGGTTCACCATCTCGATGTGAAATCAGCATTTCTCAATGGTGAACTTCGTGAGAATGTATATGTGAGCTAGCCAGAAGGTTTCACCAAGAAAGGGAAGGAGCACCTAGTCTATAAGTTGGTAAAAGCCTTGTACGGTTTGAGACCGGCACCACGAGCTTGGTACGCAAAGTTAAACAGTTGCTTGGAGAAATTGGGTTTTATTAAGTGCCCATATGAACCAGCAGTGTACACTCAGCGGAAGGGGAATGAAATTTTGATAATTGGAGTTTATGTAGATGATCTCCTTGTTACAGGAACTAGTGTGCATAGCATCGAACTGTTCAAAAGGCAAATGGCAGAGAATTTTGAAATGAGTGATCTCGTCAAACGTTCACATTACTTGGGAATTGAGGTCAAGCAAGAAAGGGACTGTATAGAATTGAAGCAGACGGCATATGCAAAGAAGGTCTTACAGAAGGCAGGTATGCTGGAATGTAATCCAGTGAAGTATCCGATGGAAGAAAAGGTACATTTACACAAAGATGAAACTGGGGAAAGTGTTGATCCTACTCAGTTCAAAAGTGTGGTAGGTGGCTTAAGGTATCTGGTACACACTCGTCCTGATATAGCTTTTGATGTTGGCATTGTGAGTCGTTTTATGGAGAGGCCAACAGTACTTCATCACAATGCAGTAAAGCGTATTCTGAGGTATTTGAAGGGGACACTGGAGTATGGTTTGGTTTATGCAAAGGGCTCAGGAAACTACATGCTGTCAGGTTTTTCAGATAGTGATTTAGCAGGTAACATCGAAGATAGGAAGAGTACAGGAGGCATGACTTTCTATCTCAATGACAGCTTAATAACTTGGGTATAAAAAAAACAGAGGTGTGTAGCATTATCATCTTGTGAAGCTGAGTTCATGGCTGCCACAGCTGCAGCATGTCAAGGAGTTTGGCTACGAAAGTTGTTGGGTCAGATTATTGGTGTAAACCCAGGTCCTGTGGTGATTTATATTGACAACAAGTCTGCCATAGACCTAGCCAAAAATCCAGTATTTCATGGTCGCAGCAAACATATAGACATACGTTATCACTTCATTCGTGAGTGTGTCGAGAAAGGTGAAATACAGATCAAGCATGTTAGCACTGGAAAGCAAAGAGCAGATGTTCTAACGAAGGCACTTGCAGCTGTCAAATTCGAAAAGATGCGTGACTTGCTGGGCATGAAGAAACTAGCTGCATAAATTTAGATTAAGGGGGTGTTTGTTGGTTTAATCTAAATTTACTAGTTACTTATTTGTTTGAGTTTAATTCCTGTCTAAATAAGTGGCATGTGTTAGCCATATCGTTTGAGTAGATTAAGTCTTAGCTGGTGAGACTTTTTAGGAGAGATTGTAGTTCAGTTAGGCTGGTGGAGTGGTGTTAGGAGTTTACTACTATCACTGCTAGTTTATAGGAAGTTATCTTGCTATGTCTTGCTATTTATTCTCATTTTGTACGCAGTTTGATTTCAAGGAAAATAAAACATTGTTTTTCCTCATCTTGTTTTTCCCAAGGACTTACCTACTTTCTCACGGTTCGGAGTGCTGGGCGGCGAAGAAGGCCCTCGAGAGCAAGTTGGAAGCGGCTGAAATGAGGATGTTGCGGTGGTCTTGTTGGCGCACGATGTTAGAGAGAATCCCGAATGTGGTTTTTAGGAGCGAGCTTGAGGTAGCGCCTTTCTCTGAGAAAGTTAGGGAATGGAGGTTGAGATGGTTCGGCCACGTCCGTAGGAGGCTGGCTGAAGCCCCGGTGAGGAGGGTCGAGAGTCTTTCGGTTGATGGGGTGAGAAGGAGAGGCAGACCGAGGAGGTCTTGGGAAGAGCAACTTAGGCTGGATTTGAAGGCCTTAAACTTAAATGAGACCATGATCGCTGATAGGTGCTCTTGGAGACGCCAGATCAGAGTGGTGGATTCTCTTTTAGGGAGCGGTTCTGTTGTTGAGAGCCTCAGAGTTGGGTTTTCTCGGTTAGCTTTATCTTAGAAGCTCGGCTTTCCGTTCTCTTTTCTCTTTTTTCTGTTTTATCTTGGTTCTGTTCTTCTGTTTTCTGGTTTCGCAGTTGTAGGGAGCCTGACCAGGTGTCATTTTAGGCCTGAGTGTTCTGCTCAGGGATCTATGCGAGGAGACATCATAGAGCATGCGAGAAAGTAGGTAAGTCCCATGTGATCAAAGCCATGGGCTCAGGTCTGTCATCAATCTTTTCCAAAATTTATGAAGCCTTTGTAAATATCACACACTATTTTTCTGTTGGGCACTAAGCTGAGGGTCTTCACGGAAACAGCCTCCCTAAAATAAAAAGTAGGGGCATGGTCTGCGTACATCTCACCATCCCCAGACCCTGCTCTGTGCGGGATATACTGGGTATGTTTGGTTTGATTTAGTGTGTGTGAGTGCATGTCAGTGTTTTTATCTAACATGAACATGTGACCATCATCCACTACCATCAGGATTGACCCATCCCTCAAAACTGTAAGTACATGAACCGTCTTGTACAGTTTTCTTTTAACATCACTTCCAATGACAATCTCTTTAGTCCAACACTCCTTCATTCCATAATCTTTTCTCACCCAAATGACAAACTCAGATTCGGACGTATTATCACATATACACAAGCAACTACCTAGCACTCCCAAGCTCCTAAAAGTAGAACTCTCGTTCTCATCAACTAAAGGAGCATATGCAGTTAATTCAGAGGATTCTTTTTCTAAATCGAAAGCACAAACCAGGTCGCTAGTGATGTGATGCTTATCATGAGCTAACCAATGAAGATTACCATGAATAAATTAATACACCATTCTGACAACCACCAAGCCCAAAGGGGACTTGGCCCTAAACTTCTCCACATGCATGTTCCAAGCGTATAAACCTCACAATTCGACTTGTACAAGTCTTGGTTTGAAGGGTAAGCACCTTGATAAAACCTTACAACCTTGTACTGCTTTGTGGCTGCAGTTAAACCAAAACCATAAGATACAGCAGGCAATGGTTTTCTGATGCTCTTCTGTTCCGGCAGGAGTGTGTACTCACGCGTAACGGGATTGCATACATTAAGTTTCATCGGTACCAGAATAATGCCATACACAAGTTAACCCATTTATTGTACCACTTAAGTAGAAGCCTCGGATACCTTTCTTTTCTCTCTCTCTCTGCTAAGCCAGAGAACTCGTTTTTTATAGCCGGCCGGGGGCTTCCATCGGATTAATACCGGTGGAAAGCCCCAAAACTTTCATTTTCTTTGTTTTCTCTTTCTCTTTTCAATAAATCTTGTTTGTATTTTCGGATCTAAGGCTTCAAAACCTTTTCCGTTTTGGCCTTCAATTTATTATATCTCAATTCCACGGAGCTCCGGATTTCTCGTTCTTGCAGGTGATCTTGTTCTCGTAAGTGGTCCGAGTTATCTTCTTCTGGTGGGTTTGTTCCCAGATCTAAGGATTGCTAAGGTTATAGTTTGGTTTTAGTTTGTATAACTTTATTTTGTAATCTCGTTCTTAAAATTGTAAGATCGGTTTGTTTTTTTGTTGTCTCACGGTCTCACCGTTTGTGTGAGTTTTGTTATTGTCTCACCGTTTGTGTGAGTTTGCTTTTGTCTCACCGATTGTGTGAGTTTGGTGCTTGATCATATGATCTTGGAGGATTGTATGGATATTATTGAAAAACACTTTGATGAAGTGTTAGTGTGTTACACACATAGGTCTGCGAATATTGTAGCTCATAGCTTCGCGAAGGCGACATATTCTATGTCAGGTCTTATGGAGTGGAATATTTCTGCTCCAGATTTTATCATCTGTAACCTTGATTCCGAGAAATATTAATGCAAGTACGATTTTATCAAAAAAGAAAAAAAGAAAAAGTGAAGCACACTGTACCGGAAGCCAAGTCCAAACTTTATTTTCATCACAGGGTCATGGTAAATATTAAAGCTGTCGGGCTTATCTCCCAGTTCCCCCAATTTAAAAATATTACATTTTGGTAAAGAGCCTTCTTGATGAATTACAAGGCATGTGTGTGATCTTGAGAGATGCAGATCTACAAAG
Source organism: Kitagawia praeruptora (assembly GCA_037693485.1). NCBI lineage: Eukaryota > Viridiplantae > Streptophyta > Magnoliopsida > Apiales > Apiaceae > Kitagawia > Kitagawia praeruptora. The sequence goes on along the minus strand of CM075350.1, from coordinate 21,437,904 downwards.
TAACGCTCTGAGAGTAGACTACGCCATTTCTTGCATACACATTTGCTATAAACTATAGTCTTAATGGGAGTTCTTGACAAAATATCAGCTAAAATTCCAGGGGGTAATGATTCAATCGAGGACGCCATCCCACATCATACCTTAGATCGACGAATTTCATTAGTACATACATTCTGTTCATCCCAAAACATGAAACATCATTGACAAATCACAAAGTTAATTAATTACTTCTTTCCCCCTATTTTAACTAAAAATAGTGACAACCAACAAAAACCACCTAGCTTAACATCAAAAAACTCTTACACTACAAATTGATTACTCCATATCGACGGCCTTAATCCCGATAAAAGATAGAATAAATTGGACACACAATAACTATAAGATAATTCCTCTTTCATTTCATCGCAAGTACTAACTAATCTTCTTCTTATTAACACAGATAATCAATAGTTTATTTTAGCTAATTAGATAAGCAAATAAATGAAGGCATCTTAGGAGCTAGCTGTTTCGAGTTCGATTCCAAATAACTACAAAATTTTCATAAAATTTTACAAATATCTAGGATATTTGTCAATTGTCATTCATTCAAGTAATTGTCCTTAATTATTTCTGTTCACATATATATATATGATCAAAACGACATGAATCACGAATATATTTAACAATATTAAAAATATGAATAAGCTTCTCTTTTCCTTGACTTAATGTGGTGGAGACGCGTGTACACGAGGGCTTTCACTTCTGATACCATATTTTATCAAAGGTTTTCGTTGGGTAATTTTCCAAGCCTCTTTGTTGCCCTCACTACCGTACGTCGGTACCAACTTTTTCACCGTGCATGCGCCAATTATAATTTTCAGCCTAGAAAATTATAAAATTAATAATCTTTACTCTACACGATCCCCAAAGATGGCACCAAATGTTCATACCGATTTTTATCATGAACGAGACATCATAATAACGGGTATTCGCATGGAGTTTGGGAGTTTATTTTAAGAAAGAGTCTCTAGAATCTCACAAGACTCGGATCCACCTATCTCTATATTTATATTCATAGAGAATCAAGTCAAGTTATATTACAATCCGCTACCTTTTTCGTGTAGAATTCTACTCTTTAGGAAAAAGTCACGTAGTTGTAGTGAGTATCTTCGTATACGATACTTCCCGTTATTGGTTGAGCCTTTTTAATATGGACTATACCTATACGGGATCGGAATTTATATCTCGTACCAACAAGTATGCTGCTGGAATTTTAATTTTAGTTGGAGGGTCTATCTATTGGTTAGCTGCTAATCCTAATAATTTTAGAGAGAGATGGTGCAGTGAACTGTGTATTTTAATATACTACTTCTGCTGAGTTTTCTGTTACTCCTCCGTTTCATAATAAGTTTCCTCTTTTTAAAAACACGTTTGCCAACGCACACTTTTGATCGTTAATATCTTGAATTTCGTATTAGTACTAAATATAAAAACTTCACTGTATTAAAGTACTCATAAATACGAATCCAACAAGATCACTCATGACTATATTTTGTCTTATAAATTATGCGTAAATTAGTAGTCAATCGCTTATAATGAATAGTAACAAAAGTCAAAATGGGAAACTTATTTTGGTACAGAGGGAGTATTGTGTTTTGTTTTACAATAGAGGAGAACACCTCCATTTATAGGCTGCATCTCTAGCCATTTACATCATGGATTACATCATAAATTAGGCAACCTACCAACCTACCAAAGTTGAATAGTCTACCTAACTTGCATATGTAATCAATTACATCACTAATTTAACAATATTTAACACGCCCCCTCACTCGAAATCCCAACTTCGGATGAAAGACCTATCTTGGGATTGAAGAGTGGACACTAGTAGCCCCTTGAGCTTAATCTGAGCGTCCAACTATACCCATTTTTAGGATCGACCGATCTTGAGTTTATTGAGTCTTTTGGGATACCGGTTATCGAATTTTCGACCACACAGTATATTTTAGGCCGTCAAAAATACAGAAGGTGCTGATGCAAGTGCTATAGTAGATAGCCACCTTATTAAGGGGTTTCAACCCCTTTACCATTGCCAAGCATTTTGTTTGTCGCCTGATTCTGCAAGGGCAGAATTGGCAGATGAAGTCACTGGTAAATCAGTCTCCATTCGAGACAATAGCTGACGGAGAGCGTTGAGTTCTGTTGCACTTATTGCTCCCGTTGCTGTAGCAGAGTCAGCATGGTTTTCAGATGTCGTATGATGAGCACTATATTGAGTGCCTCTTCCTGAGCTCCTACCGGATGAACTACCTCGGCTTCGTCCTCCTCGACCGCGATCTCGTAAGTGTGGGTGTAAGATATAGCATTCTTCACGAGAATGGTATAACTTATTACAATAGTCACACCGGAGAACATCTTTTTCACCCTGTGAAGCCTCAATCACCTGTTCTGCTTTGCCTTGATTTTGAACACTTCCCGTAAAAAGTGCAGATCGATCAGGCACAGTATCAATCGGAGCCATGCTTTCTCTCCGACTCTCTTCGAGCTGCACACGGCCATGTGCTTCTTCAACTGTAGGAAAGGGAATTTGACCATTGAGTTGATTCTTGATTGAATCATACTCCATTGTCAGTCCAGCAAGAAACTTCATCACTCTTTCTTCTTGTACCAATTTTTGGTATTTCTCTTGGTCTTCAGCCTGTTTACACTCGAACACAGTGTAGTGGTTTGACTCCTGCCATAGAGATGTGAGTTCCGAATAATATTCGGTCAATGTTCTGCCCCCTTGAGTTAGAGACCATATTTTCTGCTTTACCTCGAAATGTTTGGCCATATTACCCGAATATGAGTATGTTCGGTTGATGGAATTCCAAACAGCTTCCGCAGTATCAAGAAACAGATAACTTTTGCGAATACGTAACTCCATAGAGTTAAACAACCATGACTTGACCATGGCATTCTCGCTATCCCAATCATCGAAGCTTGTATCAGTTGCCAAGGGCTTCTTGGCCTTCCCATTGATGTATTTCATCAAACGATGAGATTTAAGTGCGAGTGTGCAAGATTCCGACTATTCCAAGAAATTCTTTCCGTCAAATTTGGGGTTAACATATGGAGTACCGTGGAAACCAGATTTAACACTCCCTTGACTGGTATTGTTCCTTGCAGCCGACTCATTTACAACTTCCGCCATTATTCAAAACAACAACACTACAAGAAGATTTGCTGAAAAACAAAATTTGCAGAAATAAAAAAAACTGGGCAGAAAATTCTGCTGGAAACAGAATCTGCATAAAAAAACTGGCCAGAAAATGGCAGAAAATTACTCCCCTCTGCTGAAAAACAGAATCAGAAAATTTCCCTTGAAAAACTTGTATATTGTTGTGTGTTTTCTGGGCAGAATTTGACAGAATCTGGGCAGAATCTGGTGTGTTTTCTGGGCAGAATGGGTGATGTTTATAGCAATTTTGGTAGAATCTGTGTTTGTGTGGGCAGAATTATTCCCTTAGGAACTGAACATGCTCTGATACCATGTCAGATTTATACATATATATGACTGAATATAGAGAGAAAAGAGATAGATAGACAAGAGAGAGATGGTGCAGTGAACTGTGTATTTTATTATACTACTTCTGCTGAGTTTTCTGTTATTGTGTTGTGTTTTACAATAGAGGAGAACACCTCCATTTATAGGCTGCATCTCTAGCCATTTACATCATGGATTACATCATAAATTAGGCAACCTACCAACCTACCAAAGTTGAATAGTCTACCTAACTTGCATATGTAATCAATTACATCACTAATTTAACAATATTTAACACGCCCCCTCACTCGAAATCCCAACTTCGGATGAAAGACCTATCTTGGGATTGAAGAGTGGACACTAGTAGCCCCTTGAGCTTAATCTGAGCGTCCAACTATACCCATTTTTAGGATCGACCGATCTTGAGTTTATTGAGTCTTTTGGGATACCGGTTATCGAATTTTCGACCACACAGTATATTTTAGGCCGTCAAAAATACAGAAGGTGATGATGCAAGTGCTATAGTAGATAGCCACCTTATTAAGGGGTTTCAACCCCTTTACCATTGCCAAGCATTTTGTTTGTCGCCTGATTCTGCAAGGGCAGAATTGGCAGATGAAGTCACTGGTAAATCAGTCTCCATTCGAGACAATAGCTGACGGAGATCGTTGAGTTCTGTTGCACTTATTGCTCCCGTTGCTGTAGCAGAGTCAGCATGGTTTTCAGATGTCGTATGATGAGCACTATATTGAGTGCCTCTTCCTGAGCTCCTACCGGATGAACTACCTCGGCTTCGTCCTCCTCGACCGCGATCTCGTAAGTGTGGGTGTAAGATATAGCATTCTTCACGAGAATGGTATAACTTATTACAATAGTCACACCGGAGAACATCTTTTTCACCCTGTGAAGCCTCAATCACCTGTTCTGCTTTGCCTTGATTTTGAACACTTCCCGTAAAAAGTGCAGATCGATCAGGCACAGTATCAATCGGAGCCATGCTTTCTCTCCGACTCTCTTCGAGCTGCACACGGCCATGTGCTTCTTCAACTGTAGGAAAGGGAATTTGACCATTGAGTTGATTCTTGATTGAATCATACTCCATTGTCAGTCCAGCAAGAAACTTCATCACTCTTTCTTCTTGTACCAATTTTTGGTATTTCTCTTGGTCTTCAGCCTGTTTACACTCGAACACAGTGTAGTGGTTTGACTCCTGCCATAGAGATGTGAGTTCCGAATAATATTCGGTCAATGTTCTGCCCCCTTGAGTTAGAGACCATATTTTCTGCTTTACCTCGAAATGTTTGGCCATATTACCCGAATATGAGTATGTTCGGTTGATGGAATTCCAAACAGCTTCCGCAGTATCAAGAAACAGATAACTTTTGCGAATACGTAACTCCATAGAGTTAAACAACCATGACTTGACCATGGCATTCTCGCTATCCCAATCATCGAAGCTTGTATCAGTTGCCAAGGGCTTCTTGGCCTTCCCATTGATGTATTTCATCAAACGATGAGATTTAAGTGCGAGTGTGCAAGATTCCGACCATTCCAAGAAATTCTTTCCGTCAAATTTGGGGTTAACATATGGAGTACCGTGGAAACCAAATTTAACACTCCCTTGACTGGTATTGTTCCTTGCAGCCGACTCATTTACAACTTCCGCCATTATTCAAAACAACAACACTACAAGAAGATTTGCTGAAAAACAGAATTTGCAGAAATAAAAAAAACTGGGCAGAAAATTCTGCTGGAAACAGAATCTGCATAAAAAAACTGGCCAGAAAATGGCAGAAAATTACTCCCCTCTGCTGAAAAACAGAATCAGAAAATTTCCCTTGAAAAACTTGTATATTGTTGTGTGTTTTCTGGGCAGAATTTGACAGAATCTGGGCAGAATCTGGTGTGTTTTCTGGGCAGAATGGGTGATGTTTATAGCAGTTTTAGCAGAATCTGTGTTTGTGTGGGCAGTGTTATTCCCTTAGGAACTGAACATGCTCTGATACCATGTCAGATTTATACATATATATGACTGAATATAGAGAGAAAAGAGATAGATAGACAAGAGAGAAATGGTGCAGTGAACTGTGTATTTTATTATACTACTTCTGCTGAGTTTTCTGTTATTGTGTTGTGTTTTACAATAGAGGAGAACACCTCCATTTATAGGCTACATCTCTAGCCATTTACATCATGGATTACATCATAAATTAGGCAACCTACCAACCTACCAAAGTTGAATAGTCTACCTAACTTGCATATGTAATCAATTATATCACTAATTTAACAATATTTAACACTAACAAGGAATTTCAGAGACTTGGGATTTTTTATTCAAAATGTGGATTTCAGAGACTTGGGACACATGAGGGGTGCCTTTGTCTAATGAATATGAATGTATTTAATACTATAGCTGAGTTGTGGGTGATGCAAGAAGATGGCATGGTTAGATTTTGCATCAAATTGTTAATTGTTGTTGATGGTCATTCTTGTTTTGTGCCATCGAAAGATAATTATGTTGTGATGGGATTTTATAAACCTGTTTTGCTGGTTTCTGGTGCAAGAAGACGGGTTTCTTGTGCAAAAGAGGGTAGAATGTACAAGTACATGAAAGTTACTGGATTGCCATACAATTTTGAAGTTGGGATGACTTTCGTTTAGAGCCTGACTCACCTAATAACTGGGGTGACTGGGTGAGTACAGGAAGAGGAAGAACAGAGGAAGGAGGTCAAAAACAACACAAAGTCTCAAATAGAAATCTTTGAATGGTCGAAATTTCATTTGCTGTGATTGGCTCCATTGTTGAATCTTATTATGCTTTTAATGTTACTACCTATTCTGGCTGCGTTACTTAGAGGCAGAATGCTTTTTTCTTTTGACCGTAAGGGTGTTATAAAGACTTGCATTTTCAACGAGATTTTAGCATGTTGATTATGGTTTTCTAGTGACTCAAACTTATTTGGCTCAACTTATGTTTCATACAAAATCTAAACAGTCATTGGTAACACAGCCACAGGAGCAAAAATATTGTTGGACAAATAAGCAAGAAAATGTCATCAATGCATGATTTTTCTTTGCCCCCTTGGTATTTAACACAACGCATATTTTCTTCATCGATGTTGAAGCAGTGTTATGGATTACTAAACACATGACAAGCTGTGGAACCAATGTTGTACAAAGTTCAACATTGTTCTACTTTTTAACCACCTTCCAAAGCATCACCAGCAGAGCTTACCATTAATTAAAACACTATCAACATTTATGAAAAGCAACTCATCCTCAGTTGGTAAGTTCCAAAGGGAATCTAAAAGGTCTGCAAATTTATCCACAGAGACGGCCCCTGAACTAAAACAGTCACCATTTTCACTGTCTCTCAACATGGAACCTGAGTGGACAACATCAAGTTGTGCTCATGGACTGGCATAGCAGGTACTCATATGGCAAAACCAGCTATAAAATGCTTATTACTTTGAAGCTCCTGCAAAGGTTCTTGGGTATTAGAATAAAGTGATATTTTCAAAGTAATAGACAACCAAAAGTAATATATTATATTTAGAACAAATTTCAAACATATCCAGTTCACATATACAATACATTATAGATATTCTGATATTATAAAGTTACAAAGATTTTTAGACATAGATAAAATAAAACAATATGTTACTCGCCAAAAAGATTTTGTAGCATAATATATTGTATAAAGCAACAACAATAGTGACTATATAAGAACAGATGATAATAGTGACATCCCACGAATCACACAACCCAAGTCAGTGGAATTTTCCACTTCCCGTTGACTGTGATTTTTGGATGAGGCTTTCCCTCTTATTAACAAATAAATATTACTTTAAAGATTGTTCGTTAGATAGACCATAGTGAAATAACGTAAAACAACTATGCTCTTTGTGATTGATAAGATTTTGCGGAAGATAAGCTAATTCCGTGTAACAAAGACAAATGAGGCAGGCAGTTCAGGAAGAAAATCAAATTTGAGCCAATGACAAGCGTTTTATCTAATAAGTGGGGAAGTAGATGACAAATCTGACCATAACAGACCATCTTTGTCCGTATGAGTTTAGTTAATGCAATCTAATTACAGGAGAGTACATAATCCTTCCTGATCACAAGTGTTTAAAACCATCATATGATATTTTAAGTCATGGCTTTGGAATTGTTGAAGCCAACAACCAGAATCAGTACAAGGTTGATACCTTATGTTGTCCTACTGCAAATAAAGAAGTTTTATACAACAAAGACAAAGGGTAGGTAAGATATCAAGTCGCACTGAATTATTTTCGCCTAATAACACAAGCACACTGATGGAGAATCAAAAGTATCAGTCAAGTAACCAACCCTCTGTATGAGCAGGCATTGAACTATTATAACCTAACTACCTATTAGGTTACATGAACCAGAGATTACCTAGTCAAGTCAATCTTATCTATTATAGCCCCTTGTAACATAGTAAAATAATTTTAAAGGGTATAGGCTCATAGCTAAAACAGCAGATCTACAAGTCTATAGTAGCTTACTAAAATTAATAATTTAAGAAAACCAACTTTATGGTAGATATAAATCTTACCAGGCTGATATCTGTCAATCCAGCTTTTGGTACCCATTTCCAAAAGCCGTGCCGAAGTTTCAAATTCTTCCCTCAACTTCCGAAGCTGATCAACTTGTAAAGAAGCACAGACATTTTTCTTGATGTTAAAAGGGTCTTCAATTACAATTTTCTGAACTTTGCTCCCCATATCTCTCGCACACTCTGATTCTTTCCGACTGAAACAAGTAAACCAATTTTAAAAGATTATAGTGTGTAATTACAATATTATTCATGTTTCTATAAAGGCTGCCCAATGATATTATTTACACCTACCACGAGATGTCGAACTTGTAATTACAAGGGAATTTACATGTTTAACTTTGAAGACGATAAATATGATGTACTCTTTAAAATTGATATATGACAAGAGAAAGCAAGTTAAACGCATCGACACTTGAAAAGAAAAGAATATATATATGTGTGTAGGCCATTATTCTAGAGATAACCCTCTTATATAGAGTCATGGAGAAAATCATTGATTCTACTATAGAATTTCATACATAATTCTAAAATTATGTTTCACATAACATAAATTCGATTCTAATGTAGAACACTAACAATATATAAAACTTAATAAAAGATTTAACACTTAAAACTTGAACAAAAAATTGATTGTAGATTTAATTCTACTAGAGAAACATTTTATAAATTTGATTCTATTGTAGAATCACTTTGAACATTTATGACTGATTTTCAACAATTCTTCAAGGAAAAATGTAGTGTAGTTGCATTTTTTATTTACTGATTGAAATTTGTGCATATATTTTATAAATAATGAGATAAATACATGTATCGTGTGTATAGAAATAGTGGTTCGTCTTGGACACTATATAAAGGATTCTCCCTAGAATGCTACTATAGAGGTAATAAATATTTTTTTCTTACCTTATGGTCTTACCCATCCGAACAGAGACAACGTCATCACAATAATTGTATTCTTGATGCCAATAGTGAAAAAATGACTTAAGCAAGTCATATAATGTCAGCTTGTCACTGTCCTTGGCCTTGTTTGCCATGTCTCCATGATTGTGTTCATAAAATCCACAAATGTCTTCTTTAATCTTGACTTTAAATGTCTTCCTTGTCTGTAACATTAAGCTTAACAATTCTTTATACAATTACTCTAAGACAAAAACATGGAAAAGTAAAAAAATTACTTATACATATTTGACTTACTGCATGGTGTAAAACAAGAGCAACTCCTCTAATCTGACAGAAGTTCACCACCATAAGATTGTACCTACATTGTAATAGAAGTTCATTAAATAAAGTATCTATGATCCGGAACAAAAGTGAAAACAAATGGAAATTTTCATATTCATATATATTTTATATACATGGAAGTCTCCAGTACATATACAAACACTACACTGCTGAACAGTCTAGTATATTAATAAAGTATAAATTTATAGTAATTTAAATATTCTTGATGATAAAATTGTTAAATTAAAATTTCTTTTTTATTAAAATTTTTTTATTGGTAAGTAGCTGATAAGTAACTTTCTTAAAAGTTGAAAAGCTACTGATAAACTTCACTTAAAATTCAAACTTTTCTTTCAAATAATTACATATTTTGTTGTAAACGTAGTGTTTAAGATCTTTTTTTAACTCAATCATTTATATACTCTTTGAAATCCTACTTCAAAAGTTCATGTTTTTATTATTATAACCAGGTTAGTCATTCAACTACGATAAGATCTCTTGTTCGACTTTAATACTCGTGTAGGTATAAATTTCAAAAATATCTTGCCTAAAAGAATTGGTTATCTTAATAATATAAATTTTTTATAATAAAACAAAATTTTGAATAATTTTCAAATATCTTAAAATATTTGAAAAGATATGTACTAAATGGTAGTTTCCATAGAACCATTTTACTAGTTTAATATTTTCACAAAGGAGCTAAAAATTATGCCAAGCTTAAATTATATTATTTTCCCAAACATACTACCTAACAGATTACGAATAATCTCAAGTTCGGCTACAATATTATTATACAGTTAATAGTCATGTAGGTCCTGTGCAAGACTAAAAATTTACAATTATCTTGTCTAAAATATTTGGTTATCTAAAAGATATAATACATACTCTTAAAATTTGAAGTTAGAATACTATTAATTATTTCAAGCCTCATAACTAAATAACCAGTCAGACTATAAAAGATAACCGATATACTTTAATAGCATGGTTTAATATTGTAATAAATCACGCTCAACTTAAATTATGTAATCTGGACCAGAATGCTTACTATCGGCCGATGGACTATGAACCAACTGTGGTCCGGGTATAATAGTTTTCAATATCTATAAAACCCATTGTTAAATAACCGACCAACCGAAGATCTCAAATATCACTTTACGATGAGTGAGATATGAGTGACATAAAATAGACCCTTAAATCATGTAAAACGGAGTCAAAATGAGTGAGATATTAGTTGCCAAAGTTTAGTTATGGAGTTTGAATAAATCTCACACATTTTAATTCCGTTTTACATGATTCAACAGTCTATTTCATGTATTTTTTCACAAAGATTTCAAATATACAATTTCTTTTACGATGTGAAATCAATTCTATTACTATTTACTAAACAGAAGGGTATTATATATGAAAAAATGTACAAGGGTACCATGGATAGAAGTCAATAATGTGATGGTACCACATAGAAAAGTCAAAATCACATTGGTACCATATAGAATTTCCCATTAATAAAGGTTATAGATGTAAATATATATAGCCGCTCGCTTTCCTTTGCCACTCAAGTGTACGGCATATGCCGTGCTTAGGCCCCTTCTTCCCTAATAAAAGAGTCCACCGCCTGCCTTAGTAGTCTCAAATAGGGCGTTTAAATTGAGATTGTTGTTACGAGTATGGTGGTTCAATCCTAATGGTATAAGTTTATGAATTTTACTGCTTAGAGACGAAAATAAGAGAAGTCAAATTATATATTAAAAAAATATTTAATATATACAGTTGATTGCATAAGCATATCAAATTTGAACCCGCTGATGACGTCTTGACAACTACATATGTTGAACCTTAGGTGTTGAATCTTACAAAGAACGGCCTACTTTATAAATCATAAATTAACTTAATACTTTTATACCCTAATTTCAGAAAGGTAAACCCTACAAGAATCGCTGACATTATTGAGTTTAAAGACATGTGTTGTAGTATTTTCTTCTAAGGTTCAACGTGTTAAAAGGATTTCTTAATTCATCACTTTAATAAAATCTATATGATTTGTTCCCTTCATGCATATTTAGAACATGTTTAATAAAAGTAGTCAATTTATAGTAATCGATTGATATGAGTTGCTAAACTTACGAGTAACTTGATAAACTTCCTTCAAATGTCTTGTTGAGATTATTCGCTCTTCCCCAATGCTTGACTAGTGCAGCGAGGTTTCCGATTCTTTGATCAAAAGCTTGTATAGATGACATGAACTTCGTGTTCAGGTATCCATCGATACCATTTAGGCTAAGATCAACGTCTATCATAGATTTCTTATCAACACATTTAACAATAGGTACCGTGGCCGCAATCAACTGCAACAAAATAAAATAAATTGCTCATAAAACACAATTTTCAAATTTACATAATGAAAGTCAATTGAAGTCATAATAAAATAATTTAAAGTACTTAAACCATAAGAATGTAATTAAAGCATGGATAACATTTTGAAATCATATCCGGTATTAAAGGAGGGGGCTTGGGATTCAAAGAATTAAATAAATTCAACATTGCTATGTTAGCAAAACAAGGATGGAGGTTAATCAATAATCAGAATCCTTTAGTTACGAGTATCATGAAAGCAAAATATTTCCCGAAATGTGACTTCTTGCAAGCTCAGCTAGGACCTAATCCATCGTATATGTGGAGAAGTATTCATGCAGCAAAAGAAATGGTGAAGCAGGGAAGTAGGAAAAGGATAGGGGATGGGGAGCAAACTGCAGTTTGGCATGTACCATGGTTACCAGGTGACAATGATGGCTTTCTAACTAATGAAATGCCTCGTGAGCTGAATCATATACGGGTGGTGAATCTAATGGAAATTGGTAATAAACGCTGGGATGAAGAGATTCTAAAGGACATATTTAATGACCACAATGTGCAATTGATAAAAAGTATACCAACTCCGTCTCAAAGTAGAGAGGACTCGTGGATTTGGAGGTGGGAAAAATCAGGAACGTTCAGTCAGAAGCTGTTACAGAGCAGTGCAAGGAATGCAACAATGGACGCATGCAGCATTCTGGAAGAAAATCTGGGCTCTTCAAATACCAGGTAAGGTGAGTAACTTTGCTTGGCGTGTCTGTCGTGGATGCTTACCAACTGCGACTGCATTGGTTAAGAAGTCGGTACAAATCGATGTGAAATGCCCATGGTGTTTAGTTAAAAACGAAGATGATACTCATGTTTTGTTTGACTGTTCGTTTGCACGCGCAGTATGGAACCAAATGGGACTAAAAAACATTAGTACGGTAGGATATGAAGGGCATATTACAGATATAATAAGACATCTTGCAGATACATGCTCACGGGATACTTTTGCCTTGAGTTTGCTGGTATGCTGGAACTTATGGAGTCGCAGGAACAGGTGGGTATGGGACAAAATAAATGTCTCAGAATTTGGTGTTCAAGCAATGGTAATGAACATGTGGCACGAATGGAAACAGAGATATGCAGCAAGTACAAAGCAGGGAATGGACACAGATGGGAGACCGAAGAGATGGCATAAACCGCAGCAAGGATGGATCAAAGTAAACACCGATGCTGCAGTGTTCAGGGAATGGGATGCTACGGGAATAGGAAGTGTTATTAGAGATGATTGTGGCCAGTTTATGCGGGCACGAAATCAAAAGTTTCAGGCATTATATAGTCCCAGAGAAGTTGAAGCGATTGGGCTTAAGGAAGCCTTATCATGGACAAAAGATTTGGGGTATAAAAGATGTGTGTTTGAAACGGATGCGAGAGAACTTGTGGAAGCATGCAAAGGCGTTCAAGGAAATACCTATTTTCATTGTATTGTGTTAGATTGTATTGAATTACTTAAGCACTATGATGAAGTGCTAGTAGATTATGTCCCGAGGTCTGCGAATGTAGTGGCTCATGAATTAGCACGTGCTACTTATTCTATGTCAGGCGTCCATGAGTGGGTCGATACCCCTCCTCATTGTATTCGTGATGCGTTGATCATTGATTCGATTTAATAGAAGCAAGTACTTTCATTTCAAAAAAAAAAAAAACTTGTAACACCCACATTGGCCCTTACATTAATAGAAGGTAACAGTCAAAGTAGACAGAATTCAGTCGGGCCGAAGGATGTATTCTGTAGAGCCAGTAAAAGTTGTGGGAAGCAATATGCAATTATTGAAAATATGAGTAATGAAGTGTGTGCCCCAACCTAAGGGATGCAATGTACAAATAACTCTAATAAATTATACTAAACTTATGTACAGATACACTTAATCCAGATAGTAGGAGCAACTACATAAGGAAAGCATGCGAGATAGATAATTGGGCAAACACGTACCCTAACATTGACCATTTTTTTACACATCAAGTCCGAGATTGGAAGCAAGAATTCCGTTGTACCTCTACCTTCAGCAACAGCAGCTGCATAATCTTCGTCAACTTTCACATTCCATACATCATCTGCATCCTTGAAAAGCCCATTCTTGAAAATTGTCAAATCAATATCACTGTCCTTCAAACTTAACCCACTGCCGAAAGAGCCGTATGGTACTACCTTGGCCTGTGGCCACAATTCCATAACGTACATGGTTAGAGTTCGAATCAGCTCTCTCCTTTCCTCTCTTTCCTTTTTGCTAGGCAAAATTTCTTCAAGAAACTCATAGAGTCGTTGATTCTTGGACCCAAGTTTTGAATTACCATGCGCATAACAGCTTAAGGCTCCAATGTCTTCGGCCTTCATTTTATCTGAATCAGGACTTTTCCTTGCCTTGATAAAATTAATATAAACCTCCAGAAACGTGTTGTGCAGACTTCGGTTTTTATCATCGCTAAATATCCCACGGTATTCTCTCAAATAGCTTGTTGGAGATAGTTCCACTTCAAGCTTTTCTTCTCTCTCTCTCACCAAGTCCCTGATCTCCACTGCATCTTCCATAGCCCAGCCTGTCCCTCCTCCCCAAGAACTTAACTTTTTCCCGCAAGAACGGTGGGCAGCTAAGAGTAATTCAGCTTTATGCAAAGTCTCACTTCCGCTGCAATTTGGCGGAAGCCTGCTGCCAATTTCTTCCAAGTTCAGAGGCACCAAAACATCAGCATTGACAGCCTTCGCTAGAAAAAGAGACAGATTTGAAGCATCTAAAACATCAAGTGTCGTATCTTCTAGAAGCATGACAAAGCCATCAACAATATCTTTAGTTGAAAAGATTTTTCTAAAAAGTAGAGGTAGCAACACGGATGCCATTTCTCTCTCCCTGTTCTCCATGGCAAGCGTTATCAACTCCTTCAAGAAAATTGGTTTGAACTCAGGTGCTCTGAGATCTTCAAGTTTACGAATGAGCTTGGGGATGTCACCTGAATGGAAATATTCTTGGATGGCTGCAACAGCCGCTTTTTTGTAAAGCTTCAATTTTTCAGAATTTTTCTCTTGTACTTCTCCATTATTTTCTGAGAACTTCAGGAAAGAAACATCAAGCCAGCCATCAGTGACTGCCTGGGAAACCAGTGACTGAAACAATGTTTCTGCACATGAAGTATCAAAAGCAAGGTCATCAAGGCTCTCAGCCAACCAAGTGAAACCCTTCAGCATCTGACTTGAAGTTATAAGACCCTCATCTGCAGCTACTTTCAAAAGATTTAAAATAGCTGGTTTTTCCATATGAGTCTCCATGGACAGTACTAACACCCTCTTGACAACTTCGTGATGGAAAAATGCAACCCCTAACTGTCGAATGCACCTACAGGCTTCAGAAGTGTCACCACTTTCAACATATTCTCTTAAAAGATCTGAAATCTTTTCATTGACTTCCTCAACTGTAGCATAAGTTTGATCATTTCGATCTCTCAGAGATTCACAGCCAGAAACAAGTATATTACCCCAGGTTCCCTTGCCGCCGCCACCATCTGTTAAATAAATTAGTTAGAGAAAGAACATTAAAAGCCTAAAGGAAAACGATCAACCAGAAACCAGCAATTTGTGTACTGTAATCATACTAGACAGTAAAGAAGCATAATAATCACAACTCAAGATCACTAATTCTGAGCCTCGTGCTTGGAGCCTGAAGTCTTATATCAAATTTATTAAGCAAATCTCGTGCTTGGAGCCGGAGGTCTTATATCAAACTTGTTAAACACTTTCTTTAACAGAGATGACCCATCAATTCATAAGAATAAAAAAACAGCAAAAAACAACTGATTTACCAAAACCAGAATAACAAGTTTGCACTGAAGCCTCAAGCAAGCTTCCGGTGACTGCCTTGGGAACCACTGACTGGAAGAACATTTTTGCAGATGGAATATCAGAAGCCAGGTCCTCAAGGCTCTTAGCCAAGCGAGTGAAACCCTCCACCATCTGACTTGAACTTATAAGACCCTTAACTGCAGCTTCTTTCAAAAGCTTTACAATAGCTGATTCTGCACTACGAGTCTCCATGGCTAGTATCAATGCCCTTTTGACAATTTCGTGATGGAAATATACAACCCCTGACTGTTGGATGCACCTACAGGCCTCAGAAGTGTCACCACTTTCAACATATTCCCTTAAAAGATCTGTAATCTTTATATTGACTTCCTCAACAGCAGCATAGTTTGGATCATTTCGATCAATCGGAGATTCACAGCCAGGAACAAGCATTTTACCCCAGGTTTCCTTGCCGCCACCACCATCTGTAAAATAAATTAGTTAAAGAACATTAAAAGCCTAAAGGAAAAAAAAAATCAACCAGAAACCAGCATATTGTGTACTGTAATCATACTAGACAGTAAAGAAGCATAATAATTACAACTCAAGAGCACCAATTCCGAGCCTCGTGCTTGGAGCCTGAGGTTTATTTCAGATTTATTAAGCAAATATAAGCCTCGTGCTTGGAGCTGGAAGTTTTATGTCAAATTTTTAAACACTTTCTTTAACAGAGATGATTCATCAATTCAAATATAGGGAAACAGCAAAAAACGACTGATTTACCAAAACCAGGATAAAAAAATTTCGCTGAAGCCTCAAGCAAGCCTCCGGTGACTGCCTTGGGAACCAGTGACTGGAAGAACATTTTTGCAGATAGAAGTTTAGAAGCAAGGTCATCAAGGCTCTTAGCCAACCGAGTGAAACCCTCCACCATCTGACTTGAACTTATAAGACCCTTAACTGCACCTTCTTTCAAAAACTTCAAAATAGCTGGTTTTGCAGTACTAGTCTCCATGGCTAGTATCAACGCCCTTTTGACAATTTCATGACGGAAATATACAACCCCTAACTGTCCGATGCACCTACAGGCCTCAGAAGTATCACCAGATTCAACAAATTCTCTTAAAAGATCTGAAATCTTTTTCCTTTTTTCGTCAACGGTAATATAAGTGTGACCTGCCCATGTTCGTTTAACCAATTCAGCAGGGTTTCGAGCTGAAAGATAGTTTTTCTGAACAGCTTTCATAACAAGAAGACCCTTGGTTAACAGTGGGGTTCCCTTGCTTGCGCCAGTGACAAAGGCTACGGGAAGAATGTCATCAACTACAGCACGAGCAATGAATAGAGCAAGAATATCAACAGCATCCGATATGTCCTTCACAAGATCATCAGCACCCTCAAGAAGCATCAGAAATCCTTGGCTAATCGACCATGGGTTGATGACATCAGCATAGAGAGCTAAAAGCAGAACAGATGCCATTTCTTTAATGTTGTCAGGTCTGCCCATAGCAATGGAAATCAGCCTCTTGATGAAGTAAGGATGATATTCATTTGATCCAAGTTCTCTCAGATCAGAAGACACACCAGCAACATCACCAGTGTTGAAGTATTCATCAATAAGGAAAACCACAGATTTTTTGAATTTTTCCGGTGGATCTCTTAGAGTTGACTCAAGCAGTTGATATAGTTCCTGTGGTGTTCAAAGACATATAATAAAAAATAAAGGATGTTTGTTTTTGAAACAAAACATGGTCCCTAATACCCTAAGAGAAGACACCTTGTAAAAAAAAGGTAAAGCAATGCAGCTGAAGGACTAAAATACTAGTAGTACATTATGACAATTATGACTTGTTTGCTTTGGTAGAATCAGTAATCAATAATTTCTTAATGAACATGAACTAATTACCTGCACTGGCTCCTGTGAGATCATATTGTTAGAGGATTGATTTTTCTCGATTTCTAGTCCACCGGTTCCAAGGCAAAAACCACCACTCAAACTACAAGATAAGAACAGCATAAGAGGTTTCACTTTCACTTCCAACCACTTTGACTTTAATGATAATTTAATCTTTATAGCCTTTCTATACTTGGATCTACTTAAACAAAAATAAAAATAGCATTGACAAAAATAGTAAATTCGAATAGATTAAAACAGGAAAGAAACGAAAAGTTCCCAAGTCGAAAAAAGTTACTTGGCATCATCAACTTCAGACTGCACGGTTGTCTCAACCTCCTCCACTCCGGAATTGTCTTCAATTTGGTTGCCCCTAGGCCTTTGCTGTTGTGAACTAGGCTTCGATTGGTGTGTAAACAGCTGTTCCTTACGGCTAGGGTTTACTCGTTGACAATTAGGGCTTGGCTTTCCGGCGCCGGCGCCGCCGCCAGCGCCGCCAATTTTCCGCGGATAACTGTCTTGGGAGTTCATTACGCATTGATCAAATCACAAATTCAAGGAATTAGGGTTGTGATCGAGTGGAATTGAGAGAAATGGAGTGTGTGTGTGTGTGTGTTAATGCAGAGAGGATTTGGGGGTATAAAATAATATGATATTGAGCACTTGTGTACTTGGTGTTTTTTTTAGCTTGTGTACTTTCTGTTTTTTGAGTAGTTGATGTTTTGTACGAGCTCGTGTTTCCCGCCTCAGCGCACGAGTTTCCTGTTCCGTACTCCTGTTTTACTTAATACTAGGCAACTTATCCGCGCTTCGTGCGGTGCATAAATTTTCCTTTTAAAATATTAAAAATAGATAAAATATTTTTTATTATTTTTAAAAATTGATTGATCTCTTAAGAATTTTTAAAAAATAAGATTCAAAATAATTTACATAAATTTATAAGTTTGAAGGTATTCTCTTTATATATCTAAATTTTTTAAAATCTCAAAAATATCATAAACATAAAAAGTAGTAATTATAATACAAACGTAGTCTTTACGATCAAAAGTTATAAATATTATATATAATAACACTTTTTAAAGCCGACACCCCTCCCATAACATACATGTTCAATTGTAGTGTAAGAATTTATTTAATTAAAATTTAATCTATCGATAAAATTGGATTTTTTTTCAATTTAACCGGTTTGGTCATAACCCATGTGTAATTTATTCATGTGTAAAAATAAAAAACTATTTGTATTATTTTTATTATAGGTGTTAAGCGAAGATTTACATCCTTCTATAAATTATTACAATTTCCATAATCACTAATGATAAAGATTGCTTGAGAAGTTAAGGGTAGTCTATACTACAATTTTCCGAAAAGAAATTGGAGTGGTATTCGATAGGGAATAAAAAAGGACGCAATGTAAATATTTTAATCATCATTTTGCCTAAAAATAAACTTAATTATATATGTAATTAATATTTAATACTGAAATAATAATTATAATCCTCAAATAAAGTTTTATAATTTCTTAAATAAATAAAATAAATTTAATACATATTTATTAGGTATAATTAATGACTAATCAATATGTCATTAAGAGCTATTTAATGCAAGAAAATAATTTTAATTAAAAAATCAAAAAAGCGAAAATTCAAGAAAAATACCTTAAAAGTTTCTGGTAACTTTCCGATCTCCAGGCATTATAATATACTAGGTAACAAAGCCGCGCTACGCGCGGCACGAAAATATTTTTAAAAATTATACACATAACATTATTGTTTGTTAAATTTTATTATTTGAAAGTTAATATGATAAATTAAAAATTATGTGAAATGTAATTAAATTTGAATGTTTAAAAATTAGAGAGAAAAGAATTAGGTGAAAAAAACATGTTTCAGTTAAATTCTTGAATATTAATAATAATAATACTTTTGAAGATATTGACGAACCTATTTCATCGCATAAAAAATGCTTTTGAAATCCATTATTGACAAACATTTGAAAAGTTTGACATTGAATAAGTAAAAACAATATTTGTGAATCTTTTCTATTGTCGATGACATCATAAAAGACGTGATTGCTTAATTTGTTATTAAATAATTTGTTAGTGGAATTGATTGTACGATTAAAAGAATTAGAATGTAAATGTGATGAGAGGTGTGATTGATTTCACTTGTTGATATATTTGGTTTTATGATGAAAAAAGCAGAATTCAAATGCATATTGTAAGTCATGCTTCATGTTTTTTTGGAGTGATCCGACACCCGTATCTCCACATTTAATTAATTTTTCAGAGCATTTTATAAGAACTGTTTTGTTTGGAACATTAAAATTAAAATTCATGGACACATCAAAGTGATACTCACATATTCTAATATTTTTTTTTATTAAATTTTATAATAAATTTGTACATATAATTGTTTTTAAAGCCGATGCTCGTTTTATAACACTCTTACTTAATGCTCAAAAAGTGAGAATTTGTTTAAAATAGCAAAAATCAACTCCTTAAACACCTTTTACTTTTTTACATACCTGATATGGGCTGAAAATAAGCATTAAAGACACATTTAATGTGACATTAAATAAACCTAGATTGGTCCAAGGTTAAAGCCCATTAATGAGGCCTGAAACCCTAATTAAATAATAATTTCGTAATTAATGAGTAAGCTAATTTTCAGACTCCAATATTGAGTCCAAAAGGGAACCAATTCCTTTAAGGAGTAGCCCCCAAGACATCTAAGTCCAATGAAAGTCACATTTCTTATGGAAGGATCTAGAAGCCCATCTAAAGTGGATAACTTGCCCACCAAGTTACTAAACCCTAATTCCAAGGCTTCTCAAGCCTATATAAAGGGTCTGACCCCTCATACAAAGGGGGAGGGTTTGAAGGGCACAGCTCCATACGTCACACTCATCACGTTTTAGGCTAAATCCACGAATAAGGACATACAAGCCACTACGTCACTACGCCGCGAGGGCGCGTCAAGCCACGTAGGCAACCCTAGAACTACGTTTTGGCTTGATTCTTGATATTCATCAAGGTACGTAGGCATCTTGTGAAGGCAGATTCAGCGACAAACACAAGAGCAGCCGCCATTAAAGCTCGAAGCTCAAAATCCCTTGCATTCAATACACGTATTAATTACACCCTACTTTTTATTCCACAACAATACCAAACTACAATGTCAACATAATTCCTATAATAAAAATTTGTAAATTTTAAATATAACTAATTAACGATTTTAAACACCGTTTCCCATCTCATAACACACATGCATGATTAATTGATTAGTAATAGTATAAGAATGTGTTTAATTAGAATATTAATTTTTCCAACACAAAATAATCAAACAACGAATGAGTAATTTTTTTTATTGATTTAATTGACGAAAAACATGGTCCACTTGATTCAATTTAATCGAGTTGGTCACACCCCGTGTATAATTTGTTCAGGTATAAATGTAAATTCTACGATATTACTTTTATTTAAATTATGGATGTTAATCGAAAAATATATATACTTATGTATCTTATCATGATTCTCACAATCATTGATTACGAATTTATCGAAAAGTTAAAATCGTCTATTAATTATTGCCAAAAAATTTGCAATGATTTTGAATAAGGATTAGAAATGACGATAAAATTATTTTATTTTATTGTTTCACCTTAAAATAATGGTATTTTTATATAAATCATTAATATTTTATAACATAATAATAATAATAATAATAATAATAATAATAATGTTCTAATAAAATTGGTAAACTTTTATATTAAATATGAAATAAACTATATTTTATATATATTTAATAGGTATGATTAATTATTAATTAAATGCAAGAAAAAAATTTTAATAAAAAATAAAAATGTGAAAATTCAAGAAAAATATTTTGAAGCTTCTGAGTGCAAGTCTCTCCAGTTTCCTGCTATTATAATAAATTTTTATAAAAAAGTACGGTAATAGATAAAATAATTTCTATTATTCTTAATAATTGATTGGTCTCTTATGAATTTTCTATTAAAAAATAATTTAAAAATAATTTACATGAATTATTAATTGGAAAAATATTTTCATTATATATATCTAAAATTTTGATAATCTTAAAAACATCACAAACAATTACAATATGAACGTAATATTTACAATCAAAAGTTACAAATATTGAATACAACTTAATAACGTTTTTTTAAAACCAACACTCCTCTCATAATATACATGTTCAATAATAGTTTAAGAATTTATTTAATTTGAATATTAATTTATTTTTGACCCAATATAATGAAACAATGGGCATATAATTTTTTTATCAATTTAATCTTCCGATAAAATGGTTGAGTTTGTTCAATTTAATTAGTTTTTGGTCATAACTCATGTGTGTATGCGCATGATTTGTTTACAAATTTCAAATATTAAGTAAAGATCCATGTACTTCCATAATTTACTACGATTCCACAATCATTGATAATAAAGATTATTTGAGAAGTTGGTTAATAATGTTTTTTAAAACCGACAACCCTATCATAATATACATATTTAATAATAGTATAAGAATTTGTTTAATTACAATAAAAAATTATTTCAACACAATTTTACGAAACAATGGGTGTATAGCTTTTTTATCGATTTGTTCTTCCGATAAATGACTGGATTTGTTAAATTTAATCGATTTTATCATAACTCATGTATTATTTATTCATGTGCAAAATTGAAAATCTATCTGTACTATTTGTATACAATTCCAGATATTAAATAAATATCTTGTACTTCCATAATTTATTACGATTTTCACAATTATTGATAATAAAAATTGCTTGAGAAGTTAAGGTCGTGTACCCTATAATCATCCGAAAAGAAATTATAGTGATCTTGAATAGTAAATAAAAAATAACGCAAATAAACAATTGTTATTCATCATTTTAACTAAAAATAAACATAACTATATATAATTAATATTTAATATTGAAAAAATAACTATAATGTTCAACTAAAGTTTGCTAATTTTTAAACAAATTAAATAGAGTAATTTTAATATATGTTTAATAGGTGTAATTAATGACTAATTAAAATGTCATTAATAGCTATTTAATGTAAGGAAAGAATTTTAATAAAAAAAAATTAAAAAAACAAAAATTCAAGAAAAATACCTTAAACTATTCTGGTGCATTTTCGATCTCCATGCATTATAATATACTAGGTAATAAAGCCGCGCTACGCGCGGCACGAAAACATTTTTAAAAATCGTATATATAACATTATTGTTCGTTAAGCTTTATTATTTGAAAATTGATATGGTGAATTGAAACTTATGTAAAATATTGTAACTAAATTTGAATGTTAAAGAATTATAGAGAAAAAAATTAGCAGAAAGAAAACATGTTTCAGTTAAATTTAAGTATTAATAATAATATTTTCAAAGATATTGACGACACCTATTTTATTGCATAAAAAATGCTTTTGAAATCCAATATTGATAAACATTTGTAAAGTTCAATAATGGATAAGTAAAATTAACATTTTTGTATCATTTTTGTTGTTAATGACATTATGAGAGACTGATTGCTTAGTTTGTTGATAAATTTGTTTGTATGATGAAAAAAGAAGCAAAATGTATATGTGATAAGGGGTGTGATTGACTTAACTTGTCGATAAATTTGTTGCATGATAAACAAAACAGAATTCAAATATATTTTGTAATTATAAGTCATGCTTCATATTTATTGGAGTGATTTGACATCTGTATTTAATTATTCATTTGATTAATTTTTTTTGAGTATTTATAAGAATGTTTTGTATGTAATATTAAATTTAAATTCATGGACACATGTTCAAAATGGTTCTCACATATTATAATAATTTTATATTAAATTTTAAAATAAATATGTACATGTAATTATTTTCTATCTCCAATAAAAATGAATTTAAAATTATTGGAATCTGAATAAACACTAAGTCGTTGTTTAAAATTAATTATACAAATAAAATGAAGATCCTCTAACATATTATCAACTCCTTACTTTTTTCATACCAAATTACAATGTCAACATAATTTTTATAATAAATATTTATATAATATTAAATATAACTAATTAACGTTCTTAAACGCCGACGCCCGCCTCATAAAATACATGCATGATTAATTGATTAGTAATAGTATAAGAATTTGTGTAGTTAGAATATTAATTTAATCCAACACAATATAATGAATATAAATTTTTCATTGATTTAATCAGTAAAGAAAAAGGTTAGATTTGTTCAATTTAATCGAGTTAGTCACACCCCATGTGTAAATTGTTCATGTGCAAAAGTAAATTATACAATATTGCTTGTATTTAAATTTTGAATATTAATTGAAAAAATTATATAATTCTGTATCTTTTCATAATTCTCACAGTCACTGATTACGAATTAATGGAAAAGTTAAAATCGTCTATTTATTATTGACGAAAAAAATTGTTACAATTTTGAATAAGGATTAGAAATGAACGATATAATTAATTTTATTTTATCGTTTTACCCTAAAATAATTGTACTTTTAGATATATAATTAATATTTCATATTAATATAATAATTATAATGTTCTAATAAAGATTGCTAAAATTTTATATTAAATATAAAATAAAGTGTATTTAATATACGTTTAATAGGTACAATTAATGACTAATTAAAATGTAATTAAATACAAGAAAATTATTTAAAAAAATGAAAAATGTGAAAAATCAAGAAAAATATTTTGAAGATCAAAATCAAGAATCAATGGCTTGCATCGGTTAGATTTTTTATTTTAATTCGATTCGATTTGCAATAATTCAATTTTTATCGATTTCAAATTTTTTCTTTTCTAAATAAAAAAAAATATGACAAATAATTTAGGTCATTTTTTTGCTAAATTAATTTATTTAGGTCATTTAATATCATATAATACATATTTTGACGATTACTTTATTAATTTATATATAGAAATACTCTGTCTAAGTTGTTCCAGAAAAAGAAACATATGCCAAGTAGTACATAAATGTGCACATTTACCATCATTTGAAAACAAAGTTAAATTCATAAAATAATGCAGGAGCTGAGGATTGATACCAGGTCTTCATGTCATGCGCCATTTTTTTAGGAATGGCCTTACCAGATGCTAACAAAATAGCGTTAAACAGATAATAACCCGCCACGTCAAGGTTCAAGTCTCCTACTTTTATTATATATATAGATTTTTGAGTTTGAACTAAAAAACGTATTACTTAAACCCGGTCTATCCTTTTTCCTATTTTCGCTATTAATTTAACTTTATGTCAATGAGGACTTATATTCTTTTATTTCCTTTTATCAATGCTCTAAAAGAAATTATGTTATATCCTATACAATATATTTATATGCTACAAAACATCTTCTTTTTAGTGCTCATATGATATGCATATATAAACTCTTTTATTCACACAAAAAAATTTGAGTAAATTACGTTCTTACGGGGAATGAACTCATGTCCTTCTCGAAAAAACTCATCCTTATAACCATTGAGCTACATAAGTTTTTGAGTTTGAACTAAAAAAACGTATTACTTAAACCGGATCTCTCTTTTTTCCTATTTTTGCTATTAAATTAACTTTTGAGTAAATATGTTAATGATGACTTATATTGTTTTATGTCCTTTTATCATTGCTCTAAAAGAAATTATGTTATAGCATATACAATATATTTATATGCTACAAAACATCCTTTTTTTAATGCTCATATGATTTATGCAAAAATAAAATAATCCATAAATTAAAGTAGTGATATTATAATATGTGTGAACATAATATATACAATTATACTCAAAAAAAAATTTCATAATAAATGTACGAATTAATATCAATGATTAGAAAATGACACATGCCGTGCCTTGCACGGTTTATTATGCTAGTATTTTAAAAAAGGAGGGAATATCGGTAGACCGAATGCTAGGCATATTGTTGGTTAATGAGGCTTGTACGGTGGTCCAAAATTACAAAAATTTAAGTGGCCATGTTCAGATGTTAACATCTTTGCATTTAATCCTAAGAGAAAACTCAGTCAAATCTTTTACAACTTGCTGCTCCCATTTAATCCTATCAACTCAGTCAAATCTTTGCATTTATTCTAAGAGAAAACTCGGCCTAATTAGGATATAACAAAGCCGCTCTACGCGCGGCACGAAAATATTTTTAAAAATTATACACATAAAATTATTGTTTGTTAAATTTTAAAAATTATGTGAAATGTAATTAAATTTGAATGTTTAAAAATTAAAGAGAAAAAATTAGGTAAAAAAAACATGTTTCAGTTATATTCTTGAATATTAATAATAATAATAATTTTGAAGATATTGACGAACCTATTTTGTCGCATAAAAAATGTTTTTAAATCCAATATTGACAAACATTTGCAAAGTTTGACATTGAATAAGTAAAAATAACATTTGTGAATCTTTTCTATTGTCGATGACATCATAAAAGACGTGATTGCTTAATTTGTTATTAAATAATTTTTTTAGTAAAATTGATTGTACGATGAAAAGAATTATAATGTAAATGTGATGAGAGGTGTGATTGATTTCACTTGTTGATATATTTGGTTTTATGACGAAAAAAGCAGAATTCAAATGCATATTGTAAGTCATGCTTCATGTTTTTTTGGAGTGATCCGACACCCGTATCTCTACATTTAATTAATTTTTCGGAGCATTTTATAAGAACTGTTTTGTTTGTAACATTAAAATTAAATTCATGGACACATCAAAGTGATACTCACATATTCTAATATTCTTTTATTAAATTTTATAATAAATTTGTACATATTAATGTTTTTAAAGCCGATGCTTGTTTTATAACACCCTTACTTAATGCTCAAAAAAAGAGAATTTGTTTAAAATAGCAAAAATCAACTCCTTAAACACCTTTTACTTTTTTCCATACCAAACTACAATGTCAACATAATTCATATAATAAAAATTTGTAAATATTAAATATAACTAATTAACGATTTTAAACACCGTCTCCCATCTCATAACATACATGCATGATTAATTGATTAGTAATAGTATAAGAATGTGTTTAATTAGAATATTAATTTTTCCACCACAAAATAATCAAACAACGAATGGGTAATTTTTTTTTATTGATTTAATTGACGATAAAAGGGTCCACTTGATTCAATTTAAACGAGTTGGTCACACCCCGTGTATAATTTGTTCAGGTATAAATGTAAATTCTACGATATTACTGTTATTTAAATCATGGATGTTAATCGAAAAATATATATACTTATGTATCTTATCATGATTCTCACGATCATTGATTACGAATTTATCGAAAATTTAAAATCGTCTATTAATAATTGCCAAAAAATTTGCAATGATTTTGAATAAAGATTAGAAATGACGATAAAAATTATTTCATTTTATTGTTTTACCTTAAAATAATGGTATTTTTATATAAATCATTAATATTTTATAACAAAATAATAATGTTCTAATAAAATTGTTAAACTTTTATATTAAATATGAAATAAAGTGTATTTAATATATATTTAATAAGTATAATTAATTATTAATTAAATGCAAGAAAATTATTTTTAATAAAAAATAAAAATGTGAAAATTCAGGAAAAATATTTCGAAGCTTCTGAGTGCAAGTCTTTCCAGTTTCCTGCTATTATAATAATTTTTTATATAAAAGTACTGTAATAGATAAATTAATTTCTATTATTCTTAAAAATTGATTGGTCTCTTATGAATTTTCTTTTAAAAATTAATCTAAAAATAATTTACATGAATTATTAATTGGAAAAATATTTTCATTATATATATCTAAAATTTTGATAATCTTAAAAACATCACAAACATAAAAAAATTAAAATTACAATATGAACGTAATATTTACAATCAAAAGTTACAAGTATTTTTTTTTTTGACAAAAAAGTTACAAGTATTGAATACAACTTAATAACGTTTTTTAAAACCGACACCCCTCGCATAATATACATGTTCAATAATAGTTTAAGAATTTATTTAATTTGAATATTAATTTATTTTGACACAATATAATGAAACAATGGGCATATAATTTTTTTATCAATTTAATCTTCCGATAAAATGGTTGAGTTTGTTCAATTTAATTAGTTTGGTCATAACTCATGTGTGTATACGCATGATTTGTTTACAAATTTCAGATATTAAGCAAAGATCCATGTACTTCCATAATTTAATACGATTCCACAATCATTGATAATAAAGATTATTTGAGAAGTTGGTTAATAATGTTTTTTAAAACCGACAACCCTCTCATAATATACATATTCAATAATAGTATAAGAATTTGTTTAATTACAATGAAAAATTATTTCAACACAATATAACGAAACAATGGGTGTATAGCTTTTTATCAATTTTATCTTCCGATAAATGACTGGATTGGTTAAATTTAATCGATTTGATCATAACTCATGTATTATTTATTCATGTGCAAAATTGAAAATCTATCTGTAGTGTTTGTATACAATTTCAGATATTAAATAAATATCTTGTACTTTCATAATTTATTACGATTTTCACCATTATTGATAATAAAAATTGTTTGAGAAGTTAAGGTCGTGTACCCTATAATCATTCGAAAAGAAATTATAGTAATATTGAATAGGGAATAAAAAATAACGCAACATAAACAATTGTTATTCGTCATTTTAACTAAAAATAAACATAACTATATATAATTAATATTTATTATTGAAAAAATAACTATAATGTTCAACTAAAGTTTGCTAATTTTTAAACAAATTAAATAGAGTAAATTTAATATATGTTTAATAGGTGTAATTAATGACTAATTAAAGTGTCATTAATAGCTATTTAATGCAATAAAAGAATTTTAATAAAAAAATCAAAAAAAACCAAAATTCAAGAAAAATACCTTGAACTGTTCTGGTGCATTTCCGATCTCCAGGCATTATAATATATATAGATATAGATTGAGAAACATCTTATTTAATTATATAATTAAAAGAAAAAAATCATTGTTTTAAAATACGGAAATCGGCATTAAACTTATAAGTAATTAATAGGATAATTGATAATTAATTTGATCGGTTAATCGAAATATTAATAGGAAGTAATTTAATTTAATAAATAAAATTATGTAATTTATTCAAATATGATTTAAAAGATTTACAAATAAAGACTTAATTGCAGGAGGATGGCCTCAACTATTTTTTTTTTGCACAAAAATGACCCAAGTATTATTTTAAGCATATGATTGCATTTCGTCTAAATTAATCTAAAATCTGCTGTTTATTTTTATTTTTGGACCATTTTTGTGTTAAAAAAAAACAATGTTCAACCATTATGATGTAAATAAGTTACAAATGAATACACTCATCTGTTTTAAAAAAAATAGTTAGACCATCATACTGTCTATTTTTATATTTGGGCCATTTTTGTGCAAAAAAATAATAATTGAGATCATACTCGTGCAATTAAGTCACAAATAAATAGAATATATCATTAATACAGTATTAGTATTCAAGCGTTAGACTTTAAAAATAACATATCATTAGTTTATATTTGATATAAATTAAAAAAAAATTCAATTTAAGAGAATAAATGATAAATGAACTTTTTTCAAAAATACTTAGGTTGCAGAATTTTTTTCCAAAAATACAGTACAATCTAATTTTTAATCTCAAATGCAATTGTTACAACCTAATTTGCAACTGCTAAGTTTTTTAAAAAACTTTAATTTTTTCCAACTTTGATTGATGAATATCAATTTTTGATTGTTCGACCGATTAATTTCATCTCGCCTTATTTTTAATCGATTTTAATGAAGAATCGTTTTTTGATCCAATATATATTTAATTAAGATAAGATAAGACCCATCCATCTACCGTTAATCAATCGATTTTTAGAACATTGAAAAAGATTATTCAATTACAATATTTTATTGTGAGATGACGGAAAGACTAACGTTATTTGAATATTTATTTTTCTAAATGGAGTAAAATAGTACTAGACATATGTACTTAAATCATTTTTTTTAATATTTGACTAATTTAATTCAATTTTAGATTGATCGAATTGGTTGATTATTCATTTTTGCTTTACGTAGTTCTTTGTTTTTTGGACTTTTTTCATAAATATTCTTGTCTAGAATTTTTCTTGCAAAAAAAATTTTTTTTTTTAAAAATAATTTACAAAAATACCATCTTATTTGCAAAAATATCATCTTATTTACAAAAATACTATCTTATTTGTAATGGCTGCGCAGCAGGTTGCATTCAGTTGCATAGGTTGCATATGCAACTAAATTCAACTAAAAATTGCAAGTTGAATTTTCATTTTTTTTACCAATTTCCAGTTACATATAAGGACTGTGCAGCAGCAAAAAATGGAAATTTAACTTTCAGTTTTTAGTTGCATTCAGTTGCATATGCAACTAAATTCAACTGAAATTGCAAGTTGAATTTTCTTTTTTTTTTTACCAACTTCTAGTTCTATAAAAGGACTGCGCAACAGCAAAAAACGAAAATTTAATTTTCAATTTATTTTTTTTGACTATTTATGCTTATATGCCTTACAATTTAGTATCTGTTCTAAGATAATTCTCGGGGTGAGCGAGAATCGAACCCATGACCTACACCCTTTACCACTTGGACTATCCAATCGCATAAGTTGCATATTTTTAGTTGCATAAGTTGCATTCAGTTGTATAGGTGCATATGCAATTGAATGCAACTGAATTGGAAGTTAAATTTTCATTATATATAACTAGAAGTTTGCAAAAAATGAAAATTTAACTTTCAATTTTTAATTTTTTTTTTTTGCCAAATCAATTTTTAGTTGCATTCAGTTGCATAGGTTGCAAATAAAATCAACCGAATGCAACCGAATCAAATTTTGTAGACTCTTTTCTCCTCATCCATCCATCTTCCATCATCCACAATACAACCAAAATCATCCATTTGCAATTGAAATCAATTGAGATTGATGGATCCCCCGCGGGGCCGATCCATCAATGCAAATTGCTGAGATGAAGTCGAAGAGTATAATCTTCATGTATACAAATTTTTCCCTAATTTTACATACACATAAACACACACAAATTTGCAACTATTCAATCATAATTGTGGATCGAGCAATATCAATATACTTATATCACTGAAATTGAATCATTTCCAACAAATCAATCCGATATTATCACCATCTTTATTGATATGTATGTGTATGTATGTGTATATATATATATATATATATATATATATATATATATATATAATACAGAGAGAGAGAGTTGAGTTCAGTGGAGACCATGTTTTTTGTGGAGTCCTGGAGTCCAAATTTGTTCTGCATACATTCATCAGCATTTTACATTGCATTTAACAATTTTCTACGGTCATCACCAAGATTAGTTAGGGTTTTTTCGACAATATCGTCGAAATATCACAAATATACATTATATTGCTTACAACGACAATTTTGTTTTGTACGAGCTCGTGTTTCCCGCCTCAGCGCACGAGTTTCCTGTTTCGTACTCTTATATTACTTAATACTAGGTAACAAAGCCGCGCTACGCGCGGCACGAAAATATTTTTAAAAAATTATACACATAACATTATTGTTTGTTAAATTTTATTAATTGAAAGTTAATATGATAAATTAAAATTATGTGAAGTTTAATTAAATTTGAATGTTTAAAAATTAAAGAGAAAAGAATTAGGTAAAAAAACATGTTTCAGTTAAATTCTTGAATATTAATAATAATAATAATTTTGAAGATATTGACGAACCTATTTTGTCACATAAAAAATGCTTTTGAAATCCAATACTGACAAACATTTGCAAAAGTTTGACATTGAATAAGTAAAAATAACATTTGTGAATCTTTTCTATTGTCGATGACCTCATAAAAGACGTGATTGCTTAATTTGTTATTAAATTATTTGTTAGTAAAGTTAATTGTACGATGAAAAGAATTAGAATGTAAATATGATGAGAGGTGTGATTGATTTCACTTGTCCATATTTGGTTTTATGACGAAAAAAGCAGAATTCAAATGCATATTGTAAGTCATGCTTCATGTTTTTTTTGGAGTGATCCGACACCCGTATCTCTACATTTAATTAATTTTTCAGAGCATTTTATAAGAACTGTTTTGTTTGTAACATTAAAATTAAATTCATGGACACATCAAAGTGATACTCACATATTCTAATATTCTTTTATTAAATTTTATAATAAATTTGTACATTTAATTGTTTTTAAAGCCGATGCTCGTTTTATAACACCCTTACTTAATGCTCAAAAAGTGAGAATTTGTTTAAAATAGCAAAAATCAACTCCTTAAACACCTTTTACTTTTTTCCGTACCAAACTACAATGTCAACATAATTCCTATAATAAAAATTGTAAATATTAAATATAACTAATTAACGATTTTAAACACCGTCTCCCATCTCATAACATACATGCATGATTAATTGATTAGTAATAGTATAAGAATGTGTTTAATTAGAATATTAATTTTTCCAACACAAAATAATCAAACAACGAATGGGTAATTTTTGTATTGATTTAATTGACGAAAAAAAGGGTCCACTTGATTCAATTTAATCGAGTTGGTCACACCCCGTGTATAATTTGTTCAGGTACAAATGTAAATTCTACGATATTACTTTTATTTAAATTGTGGATGTTAATAGAAAAATATATATACTTATGTATCTTATCATGATTCTCACGATCATTGATTACGAATTTATCGAAAAGTTAAAATCGTCTATTAATTATTGCCAAAAAATTTGCAATGATTTTGAATAAGGATTAAAATTACGATAAAAATTATAATATTTTATTGTTTTACCTTAAAATAATGGTATTTTTATATAAATCATTAATATTTTATAACAAAATAATAATAATAATAATAATAATAATGTTTTAATAAAATTGTTAAACTTTTATATTAAATATGAAATAAAGTGTATTTAATATATATTTAATAGGTATAATTAATTATTAATTAAATGCAAGAAAATTATTTTAATAAAAAAAATAAAAATGTGAAAATTCAAGAAAAATATTTTGAAGCTTCTGAGTGCAAGTCTCTCCAGTTTCCTGCTATTATAATAAATTTTTATATAAAAGTACTGTAATAGATAAATTAATTTCTATTATTCTTAAAAATTGATTGGTCTCTTAATAATTTTCTATTAAAAATTAATTTAAAAATAATTTACATGCATTATTAGTTGGAAAAATATTTTCATTATATATATCTAAAATTTTGATAGTCTTAAAAACATCACAAACATATAAAAATAAAAATTACAATATGAACGTAATATTTACAATCAAAAGTTACAAATATTGAATACAACTTAATAACGTTTTTTAAAACCGGCACCCCTCTCATAATATACATGTTCAATAATAGTTTAAGAATTTATTTAATTTGAATATTAATTTATTTTGACACAATATAATGAAACAATGGGCATATAATTTTTTTATCAATTTAATCTTCCGATAAAATGGTTGAGTTTGTTCAATTTAATTAGTTTGGTCATAACTCATGTGTGTATGCGCATTATTTTTTTTACAAATTTCAGATATTAAGTAAAGATCCATGTACTTCTATAATTTACTACGATTCCACAATCATTGATAATAAAGATTATTTGAGAAGTTGGTTAATAATGTTTTTTAAAACCGACAGCCTTCTCATAATATACATATTCAATAATAGTATAAGAATTTGTTTAATTACAATAAAAAATTATTTCAACACAATGTAACGAAACAATGGGTGTATAGCTTTTTTTATCAATTTTATCTTCCGATAAATGACTGGATTTGTTAAATTTAATCGATTTGATCATAACTCATGTATTATTTATTCATGTGCAAAATTGAAAATCTATCTGTACTGTTTGTATTCAATTCCAGATATTAAATAAATATTTTGTACTTCCATAATTTATTGCGATTTTCATAATTAATGATAATAAAAAGTGATCTTGAATAGGGAATAAAAAATAACTCAATATAAACAATTGTTATTCGCATTTTAACTAAAAATAAACATAACTATTTATAATTAATATTGAAAAAATAACTATAATGTTCAACTAAAGTTTGCTAATTTTTAAACA
Source organism: Kitagawia praeruptora (assembly GCA_037693485.1). Lineage (NCBI taxonomy): Eukaryota > Viridiplantae > Streptophyta > Magnoliopsida > Apiales > Apiaceae > Kitagawia > Kitagawia praeruptora. The sequence goes on along the minus strand of CM075350.1, from coordinate 21,404,380 downwards.
AATTAAATAGAGTAAATTTAATATATGTTTAATAGGTGTAATTAATGTCTAATTAAAATGTCATTAATAGCTATTTAATGCAAGAAAAGAATTTTAATAAAAAAAAATCAAAAAAAACGAAAATTCAAGAAAAATACCTTGAACTGTTCTGGTGCATTTCCGATCTCTAGGCATTATAATATATATAGATTGATAAACATCTTATTTAATTATATAGAATCATACTTCAATAGAAACCAAATTAAAATAGAAACTAGAAACTAAACCCTAATCTAACATTTCAAGCTAATCTAATGACCAAATTAGGGTTACCCCAATATAAAAATTGTCTAAAATTCTAGGCTCCATTCAGCAAAAAAAAAAAAAATGTTAACTACTGACGTGGCAGTGACATCAGCATGAACAATATATATATTTTTTTGCTGAATGGAGCCAAGTTTTTTAAACACATTTTGTGAAGGTGCCCCTGGTGAAATATAATTTATTTAGTATTAGTTTCTAGTTTTTATTTAAGAATTGGTTTCTATTTGATACTTTACCTAATTATATAATTAAAAGAAAAAATCATTGTTTTAAAATACGGAAATCGCATTAAACTTATAAGTAATTAATCGGATAATTGATAATTAATTTGATCGTTTAATCGAAATATTAGTAGGAAGTAATTTAATTTAATAAATAAAATTATGTAATTTATTCAAATATGATTTAAAAGAATTACAAATAAATAGCATATATCATTAATACAATATTAGTATTCAAGTGTTAAACTTTAAAAATAACATATCGTTAGTTTATATCTGATATAAATTAAAAAAAATCAATTTAAGAGAATAAATGATAAATGAACTTTTTTCAAAAATACTTAGGTTACAGAATTTTTTCCCAAAAATACAGTACAATCTACTTTTTAATCCCAAATGCAATTGTTACAACCTCATTTGTAACTGCTAATTTTTTTAAAAAAAACATTAAATTTTTCCAACTTTGATTGATGAATATCAATTTTTGATTGTTCGACCCGATTAATTTCATCTCGCCTTATTTTTAATAGATTTTAATGAAGAATCGTTTTTTGATCCAATATCTATTTAATTAAGATAGGACCCATCCATCTACCGCTAATCAATCGATTTTTAGAACATTGAAAAAGATTATTCAATTACATTATTTTATTGTGAGATGATGGAAAGACTAACGTTATTTGAATATTTATTTTTCTAAATGGAGTAAAATAGTACTAGACATATGTACTTAAATCATTTTTTAAACTTTTGACTAATTTAATTCAATTTTAGATTGATCGAATTGGTTGATTATTCATTTTTGTTTTACGTAGTTCTTTGTTTTTTGGACTTTTTTCATAAAAATTCTTGTCTAGAATTTTTCTTGCAAAAAAATATTTTTTAAAAAAAATAATTTACAAAAATACCATCTTATTTACAAAAATATCATCTTATTTACAAAAATATTATCTTATTTGTAATGGCTGCGCAACAGTTTGCATTCAGTTGCATAGGTTGCATATGCAACTAAATTCAACTAAAAATTGCAAGTTAAATTTTCATTTTTTCTTACTAATTTCCAGTTCTATATAAGGACTGTACGTGCAGCATCAAAAAATGGAAATTTAACTTTCAGTTTTTAGTTGCATTTAGTTGCAAACTGAACTAAATTCAACTGAAATTGCAAGTTGAATTTTCATTTTTTTTTACCAACTTCTAGTTCTATGTAAGGATTGCACAGCGGCAAAAAAATGAAAATTTAACTTTCAATTTTTTTGACTATTTAGGCTTATATGCCTTACAATTTAGTATCAGTTCTAAGATAACTCTCGGGATGAGCGAGAATCGAACTCATGACCTGGGACGACAGAGGATACACCCTTTACCACTTGGGCTATCCAATCGCATAAGTTGCATATTTTTAGTTGCATAAGTTGCATTCAGTTGTATAGGTGCATATGCAAATGAATGCAACTGAACTAGAAGTTAAATTTTCATTATATATAACTAGAAGTTGGCAAAAAATGGAAATTTAACTTTCAATTTTTAGTTGCATTCAGTTGCATAGGTTGCAAATAAAATCAACCGAATCAAATTGTGTAGACTCTTTTCTCCTCATCCATCCATCTTCCATCATCCAAAATACAACCAAAATCAACCATTTGCAATTGAAATCAGTTGAGATTGATGGTGCCCCCGCGGGGTCGATCCATCAATGCAAATTGCTGAGATGAAGTCGAAAAGTATAATCTTCATGTATACATATTTTTCCCTAATTTTACATACACATACATATATACACATAAACACACACAAATTTGTGACTATTCAATCATAATTATGGATCGAGCAATATCAATGTACATATATCACTAAAATTAAATCATTTCCAACAATTCAATCCGATATTATGATCATCTTTATTGATATGTATCTGTATGTATGTATATATATATAGAGAGAGAGAGTTGGGTTCAGTGGAGACCATGTTTTTTGTGGAGTCCTGTAGTCCACATTTGTTCTGCATACATTCATCAGAATTTTACATTGCATTTAACAATTTTCTACGGTCATCACCAAGATTAGTTAGGGTTTTTTCAACAATATCGTCGAAATTCATCACAAATATACATTATATTGCCTGCAACGACAAAATATTGAATTTGCAGAACAAATTTTATTTTGTAGAACCAAGTGTTCAAGAACAAAGCAATTTAGATATGTTACATCAATTCAATAGATGTTTAGGTGTGTTTCAGAGCAATTTACGGTCAAGTTAAGGAGGAAAGCGTTTTTACATTGGTAAAATATTGTTAAATGCGGATGAATGTATGCAGAACAAAGGTGGACTCCAGGACTCCACAAAAAACACGATCACTCTACAAAAAATATGGTCTCCATTGAACTTTGTTCTATATATATATACATATATCTATATATATCTATATATATATATATGTATATATTTATATTATATGTGCATAACGAGAATATATGAAATAATATAGAAGTGAGATGATCTTGGAAGATCAACAGAAAGCAATAAGATAAAAAGGAAAAGGTAAGAATAAATATGTGATAGAGAGGAGTAACCAACAAAGAGAAATAACGTATATATAAAAAAAAGTTGAAAGAAAGTAAAGAAACCATAAAATTGCAAATAAAATCAGAAAAACGTATAACTGCAATCTGTTAGTAGTATTTTTATGTGTTCGTTCGCAGGGAAGGACTGAATGTAATATCAAGTTCAAGTATCTTATCTCTCACAATTTAGAAGTGTAAAAGAATGTTTGGGTTGTTTATAATTAAACTAAATTAAACTAATTATCAATCGATAATAAAATATATGAGGAAAACAATCCAAGAATTGGGGTTCTTCACTTGGTTTCAATGCACATTCAATATCTATGTGACATCTACGTTCTTACTCTGCTAAAAACAATTCTTCTAAGGTTATAAAGTTCTCTTCCAAGATACAATATAATGTCTACAACTACACCTTAATTGTCACTTCCGTGATACAATCAAAGACAATCATAGACTATTAAGCACCAAGAATTATAAGTCTCACAACTCTCCTATTAATCTTCCAATCAAATATTCGAGTTATGTCTGTTAAATCATGTACTAAAATTGCAACTCCTCTTCCAAGTTATTACAATCCCTAAAATCCAATCAAAGGTTCATGACTCCCCTAATTGTGTTAAGCCCTCAATAACAGATCAACAAAGCAAGAAAATCACAGATAATTAAACACACATGAATATCAAGGAATACTACCCAATTCTCAGATTAGAGATTTAGTTACACATAATTAAAGAAGAAAACAAAACACATGAATTAATAGAAGAACTCATAATTATAAGAATATAAGAAAAACCTTTAATCTTCAATCTTCAAAGACCAGAAAAATCCCTAAAAGCTGTGTACAAATTGTATCTCTCTAACGAACCACGTTTTTCCCATCCCTAGATGTGTTTATATAGATACTCCTAGTCTTGCCCAACAAGAAATTACCTTCTATTACAATTAGGATTTAAAGAAGGTACCCAAAACTGCCCAGAATACAATTAGAATTAGAAAAAGGGCAAAACAGTAAATTCATGGCCTTCTTTTATAAGAACACGTGCGCGACTTCATTCAGCACGTCCCTTGCACTTGTTTCCTATCCCAGGTTGTAGAAAATCTCTCAAGCTTCGCGTGGGCAGTAAGATCGCTGAAAACGGACTTCTAGAACTCCAGATATGGCCAAAATAGTATAAGCTGCGCAACCTTCCCGGAAAATCCGAATTTTAATCAATTAATTCTCCAAAAACGATAGAAGCATCAACTTTAATCAACATTCTCGTAAATCTGCACAACTAAGCAAAACACATCAAAACTACAACAACTTGAGTCCAAAACAATCAATTTAAGCCGAACGGAGGCATTCCAAGTGGATATAAAATCCACTTATCACAATCCTTTATTACAATACCTGAGTCTACCAATGTTCAGTTAACCAATCAGAAAACTATAAATTATTTTAGAACCAATCAGAGATAATTCCTAAATTTTAGACCAATCATGTTATATCAAGAGTTTTCCTTATTTACAATTTTACCCTACCTCATTAATCATGGTTAGTTAACACTTCTAATTTAAATACAATAATGATTTTATTAGACATATCCATAAATACATATTTTCTTTATTTACAATTTCACCCTAGCTCATTAATCATGGTTATTTAACGCTTCTAATTTAAATACAATAATAATTTTATTAGATATATCCATAAAGACATATTTTTTAATATTTACATATCCATAAGTACATATTTTTTAAATAAAAAATTGTTAAAAATTACTATTTTAATTTGAAATCAATCATGATATCGATATAATTTGAAAAACAGAGATTTTAGTTAGAGAAAATAAAAAAAAAGTAACTTTTTTTGCTGAAAAAGGTAACCCGTTATATAATTGGTAAAAAAATATTTTAGTTAGAGAAAAAAGAGGAAAGATAAAAATTTAGTTTATTAGTTAATAGTAATTATAATTTGTTTTTAATTAGATAAAATATAAAAGATATTATATTTTACCTGAAAAAGAAAAATGCTTAGTTATTAAAAAAAAGGTAACATGTTTAACCTGAAAAAGGAGATTGATTAGTAAAGTAAAAATTTTAGTTAAATAATATATAAAAAGTTTTTAAAAGGTAACCCTTGATATTATTGGAAAAAGAGATATTTTAGTTAGAGAAAACAGAAAATATAATTTGAATGAAAAAATTAATTAATTAATTAATAGTAATTATAATATGCTTTTTAGTTAGATAAACTAAAAAATATAGAGCTTTTTTCATAAATAAATAGGAAAAAGTAAATTTTTGCACATTTACTTTTGTTAAGAATAGCTATTTGCAATTTTACTATACTAAGTTTCAAAATTGCAAAAATACTAACCCTAACCCTTCCCCCCTTCCCTCCTCTTTCATAATCAGCCGTTCGTGTCCTCTTTTTTTTTTAAGGTGGGATGCTATTTTGGTGGATTTGGGTTGCATGGCCCCGCAGGGGCAACCACTTTCAACTGAACATGCAACTAAATTACTGATTTCATGTTCCATTTTTCAAAAGTGATTTTCGACCTCATTTATATATATATATATATATAAGAGTCCAAAAATGAGGTCGAAAATGGCAACTGAAAAATGGAACATGAAATCAGAAATTTAGTTGCATGTTCAGTTGAAAGTGGTTTCCCCTGCGGGGCCATGCAACCCAAATCAGCAACTAAATGCAACCCAAATCAGCAGCTAAATGCAACTTTTTTTTTTAAAGGTGGGATTCTATTTTGGTGGATTTGGGTTGCATGGCCCCGCAGGGGCAACCACTTTCAACTGAATGCAACCACTTTAAACAAGTTGAATGTGGTTGCATTTGGTTGAATATTGCCCCTGGCGGGGCCTTGCAATCCAAATCCACCAAAATCACCCACCTTAAAAAAAAGTTGAATGTGGTTGCATTTGGTTGAATATTGCCCCTGGCGGGGCCTTGCAACCCAAATCAGGCAATCAGCAACTGAATGCAACTTTTTTTTAAAGGTGGGATTCTATTTTGGTGGATTTGGGTTGCATGGCCCCGCAGGGGCAACCACTTTCAACTGAATGCAACCACTTTCAACAAGTTGAATGTGGTTGCATTTGGTTGAATATTGCCCCTGGCGGGGCCTTGCAACCCAAATACACCAAAATCATCCCACCTTAAAAAAAAGTTGCATGTGGGGTTGCATTTGGTTGAATGTGGTTGCATTCAGTTGAATATGGCCCCTGGCGGGGCCTTGCAACCCAAATCCACCAAAATCATCCCACCTTAAAAAAAAGTTGCATGTGGTTGCATTCGATTGAATGTGGTTGCATTCAGTTGCTGATTTGGGTTGCATGGGCGCAGGGGCAAACACTTTCAACTAAACATGCAACTAAATTTCTGATTTCATGTTCCATTTTTCAAATGTCATTTTCGACCAAAATCAGCAACCCAAATTTAGTTGCATGTTTAGTTGAAAGTGGTTGCCCCTGCGAGGCCATGCAACCCAAATCCACCAAAATAGCATCTCACCTTAAAAAAAAAAAGTGTCGCAGTAAGGCAGGTGGAAGGCACATGGAGGGCACATGGGGGAGGGGGGAAGGGTTGATTTAAATTGTAGTATTTTTGCAATTTAGAAACTTAATGTAGTAAAATTGCAATTAATGAAAGAAGATAGTATTTTTGCAAATGGAAACTTGAAACCTAGTATTTTTGGTAAATATCCAAAAATATATTATATTTTACCTGAAAAAGGAAACTGCTAAGTTATTAAAAAGAAAAGAAAGGTAACATGTTTAAGCTGAAAAATTAAATTGATTAGTAAAGCAAAAATTGTAGTTACATAAAATATAAAAATAGATTTTATCTGTAATTAAGTAAGGATAAATAAGTAAAATCAACAGGTACCAACCAACCAACCAAACTTTTAATGTTTCGGCTTTTATATAATAGTATAGATACCTGAGCCTACCCGGGTATTGAGTTAGATGCAGTCAGCCAATCAGAAAATTTTGATTTATTTTAGGACCAATCAGAAATCATTCCTAAATTTTAGACCAATCATATTATATTAAAAAAAATTCTTATTTATCATTCTCATCCTATTATACTAACAATGGTTAGTTAAAAATTCTAATCGTTTATTATCATACCTGAGTCTACCACACGTCAGTTAACCAATAAGAATCGAGGAATTATTTTAGGACCAATCAAAGCTAATTCCTAAAATTTAGACATTTCCTTATTTACAATTTCACCTTACCTCTTTAACCATGGTTAGTTAACACTTCTAATTTAAATACAATAATGATTTTATTAAACATATCCATAAATATCTATTTTTTAAATTAAAAAAATATTTAGTAGAAACTCACAATTTTAATTTGAAATCAATCCCGATATACCACTATATATTTTAAATTAAATTTTATAATTAATCATTCATTATCAACCACTCTTTTAATATAAAGTCAATCACAACCATATTATCTTACATTATAAATTGATTTTTATAATATATATTATACAATTATAATCGATATTAAATAATTATAATCTAACTTAACTAAAAATCGGAAAAAAAATCGGATTTGAAATCAAATTTTAAATTACTTGGATAAAATCCATACCTTCAAAAATTTGATTTTTTTAAAAGTTCAAAAATATATTTATTCATATTCTGTTAATAAAATTAATTAATAAATGCATATAAGCCAACACTACAAAATTGGATTTGAACAAATTTTTAATAGCTTGGATATAATCCATATCTTCAAAAACTCAATTTTTTAAAAGGTTCAAAATATATTTATTTACAATTTGTTAATGAAATAATTAATAAATTCATATAAACGAACACTACATATAATTTAATTATTTTAATTATTAAATATACGCTATAATGGTATTATTATTGGTTGGTGAATAAATTACCAACTAAAAAATTAAAATTATTTTAGAGGCAATCAATCAATATAAAATTAAAATATAAAATATCATATAATTTTTAATTATTATTTACCATATAATTTAAATCAATCAATCATATAATTTTTTTTTATTATTTACCATGCTTATTCTAATTTACTAATCGCGGTTAAATTAAATTAAAATATAAAATATCTTGATTTAATAACTTCGCATATCACATGATTTTTAATTTTAAAAAATTTCTACTAACTATAAATATTATTTTCTATAAATCCACATAACAGTATATTACATATAGTTATATATCTTTTAGTTATGAATTGTTTTTGAACATCCTTCATTATAATAAAGGATACCTGAATCTAACATGTATTAGTTATGAATTTTAATAATGATTTTATTAGACATATCCATAAATACCTATTTTTAAATCAAAAAATATTTACTAGAAAAACACGATTTTAATTTAAAATCAATCACGATATACCACTATATATTTTAAAATAAATTTCATAATTAATCATTCATTAATCAACCACTCTTTTAATATAAATATTCTATTATATATTTTAAATTAAATTTCATAATTAAGCATTCATTAATCAACCACTCTTTTAATATAAAGTCAATCACAATCATATTATCATATGATTTTTTATAATATATATTATACAATTATAATCGATATTAAATAATTATAATCTAACTTAACTAAAAATCTGAACTTAACTTAACTTAATTATAATTGATTTAAGTTTAAGAATAAACTTAAATCAAGTTACACTCAATAACAATTAATTTATTTTTTCATATTAATTAACTAAAAATAATAACTACTAATTTTTATTTTAACGGTTAGCTAATAAACAATATAATTATTATATCAATTTAAACATTACAGGAAATTTAAGCCACTTACTCCGTATTCCCCACCGTCAACTTTGATAAACTAAGTGTATGCATCAATTCTTCTCATTGCTAAATCATATCAATTTCGGTTATGATACTGATTTATATCTTTTTATTATATGACATTCTATACTTGGACAAATTATCTTTTTATTTTGATTGTATATATGTATTATATGTGTCGTGTTTTAATTGTCCAATAAATTCAATAGAAAAAACGTTTCTGACAAAAAAAAAATTTAAAACAACTTACTAAATTGTAGGCATCAATCCTTATCACATTATACGGATATGAAGATAAATGTTTTTTACAGCGTTGGGTTGTCAATGTTATTAAGTGATTACTTAACAATTTTATTCTAAATACAATAATTATTTAATTTAAAAATTTATACATTAATACATGAATCTATTATATTTATAATAAAAGTCACGCTCCAGTGAGAACACATGTTAGTGTGAGAACAGTGAGAACACATATTCACCACATTTCAAGCTATTTTAAAGGGCCTCGCTAGGGGCACCTTCACAAAAAAGTCTTATAATTCTACCCTCTATCCATTCATAACAAAAAATTAACAAAATTTTTTTTTAAAAAAAAAAACAGTTGCCACGTTATCATTTTTAAATTTTTTTTTAAAAAAAAATTAAAACTTTTTTTTAACGAATGGATAGAGGGTAGAATTATAAGATTTTTTCGTATTTGGTGCCCCTGGCGGGGCCCTTTAGAATATCTTGAAATGTGGTGTTCTCATTGTTCTCCAACATATACATGTTCTCACCTGAATCATACCCTTATAATAGATATTTTAATATCTCAAACTTTCAATTCAAAATCATAAGGTACAATTAAAATCATGAATTAAAAATTAACTCATATTAATTAACCGCATATTATTATAATTAATTCATATTAGTTAATCCTTTATTATAATACCCGAGTCTACCACATATTAGTTAACCAATCAGAATCGAGGAATTATTTTAGGACGAATCAGAGGTCACCCCCAAATTTTAGACCAATCACATTATATCTAACATATATCCTTTTATAATTTAACTTCCCATCTTTTTTTAACTATGGTTAAATCTTTCAACCATTCTAGAGTTTATAATAACAAAATTATATAAAAATAAATTAAGTTTAATCTATGTAACTTATTTCCTTTTATAATTTAACTTCCAATCTTCTAACTCAGGTTAAATCTATCAACCATTCTAGAGTTTATAATAATAAAATTATATAAAAATAAATTAAGTTTAATCTATGTTAAGCAAGAAAACAATCAAAATTATTACCTAATATTAAATACCTAGAAACTATGATAAGAGAGTTTTAAAAAATTTATAATCGAAGAAGACATACACCATCGAAATCGACAGCCTCTTCACCAATTCTAACGATTCTACCGACCAATTCCCACAATTTTAAGCTGTGTAAATTCAAGATGCCAATCAAAAAATTATAAATTATTTTATGACCAATTAGATTCACTTCCAAATTTTTGAGCAATCATATTATATTAAAATTTTTCCTTATTTAACATTCTCCTACTTACTAACCATAGTTAGTTAACAATTCTAATTTCAATTTATTACTGATTTTATTTAACATAACCATGTAATCTATTTTTTAAAAAAAATAATCAAGATTGGACAAACACATATTAAAATAGATCATATCAAGGTTTTCTTTATCCAAATTACGATCGTTGATCAGATCTTAAATTATGGTACATCCCTCGCATATATCACTAAAATATGTAGCCTTTTTGGCGAGATAATACAACAATTTATTGTAATCGTGAGGAAAATATTTATATGATTTAATCGACCATAATTGCGATTCTGTACTATCCAAATCAATGAACCAATATAATAAAATCCGGTAGATCTAAGATCTCGAATGCCTCAATAAAGGAACCTAACCTCATAAAGAGAAAGGACGAAACCAATATATGGGTAGACAAAATTAGCTAAAGGGATACTAGATTTTCAAGAAAGATATTGTTGCCCAGTAAATAACAATTGTAGAAGGGGGTTGAATACAATTGTATAAGATTTTCGACTAAAAACAAATAACACAAGTATGAATCAATAACAGCTTTATTAACTCTGATATAAAACTGTTACAAAACTCTCTTAAGAAATTCTTATGTTCTTAAGAGCTGCTAGGTTACAATATAACTCGTGTAAGCGATTACAAAATGTAAAACCTAAACTGTGTTTATATAATGTACACAGTTGCACTATCAATTACAAGATATTCTAAATCAATTACATATATCTCTGAATGCATATCTTGTATGATAGCTGCCTTCCTACAAATTAGGAACCGACATATCAATCTTCCTTGATCTCTGGTCTGATGAGAATCTTCATCAAATACTGACCAGCTTCTAATCCTGATAGTCCAATACTGACGGTGCATTCCTGATGACGTCAGCATCAGTATCTGATCAGTAATGCCCAGATCCTGATCATCTCTTGAATCAATATCTAACAATCTCCCCCAATTTGTTCTTTATAAAACAAAGCACAAATTCCTTGATTCAAGATGTCAAAAACTCAAAACAAAATACCTTCTAAAAATCATCAGGAACAGTTTCAGAAATTCTTTGATAGAACAGATTCAGTCTCAAGAATTCAGATAACAATTCTTCTTCCTTGCTTTCAAGAATTTGAATCAGTTTCTTCTTCAGATTTTTGAGCTCTTCATCTTCCTCATTAATCTGATAAATAGCTGCCCTGATGTTCTTAATTGAGTTTCTCGGAAGATCTAAGTCACCTAGCAACACATAAGCAATTTCCTTTCCATCCGGATTTAGAGACAGTTGTTCCATGCCTAGATACACTTCTTTAACAGCTGTACCTTTCTTCATTTCAACCTCTCTATCTCTTAAATTTAAGTACATAGGAATATAATTGCCATCATACCTTGTTCCTCCATCCATGAATCTCTGTCTAATCTTCCAGTAAATCATGACACACCAATTTTGATAAACTTCTCTTTCACGAACATTTATTCTTTTACTTCTGAGAAGATACAGAACATATTTCAGTTCTTTTGCAGATTTACACAACAATTCATGAATAGGAATCTTCTTCACACTTCCATCTTTCATGAAGTACACCAGCTTCTCTATTTTCTTTGCATCAGCATGACAGTCAGCAATAATAGCAACAGCTTCAAGTTTCCAAAGATGATCTACAGTTAACTCATCCCCAATCTTGTCAACTAGAGCATATTGATCAGTTTGTGCAATGAAAATAACCAGTGCATGACTATATCCAATTCCTCCTCTTGTGCCAGGTTCCCATCCTTTCAAGCCAGATTGCATACTCACCCATTTTGGTGGATTTTCAGCAATAAAAGTAGTAGACTCTGTTTTAACAATCAGAAATTCATTGATCAAAGAAGACTCTTTTATCAATCCAGCTGATATGAATACAACTGGTTTCCTATAATCAACCTTATCCGCCTCCTTCTTCTTACTCTTCTTCTTCTCATTAGTTGGATAATCCTGCTGATGTTCAGGAACAGATCTATCTCTATCATACCATAACTTCCTGTCTGATCTATGAACATTTCTTAAATAATCTCTGGTAGTTATCTTTTCTGCTTTTGTGGCTTTAGCACTGATTTCACTTTCTCTTTCAAATTTTCTGAAGTTTTCTTGTTCATACTCCAATGTATCTTCAAAAACTTCCACATTGTGAAATTCAACCACAACCTTAATAATCATAATCTTAAGTTCTTTTAAGATTTCAGAATCAGAAACAACGACTGACTTCTCATTAAATGCAGTAGATTGAACAGCTGCCTTACTCTTCCTTTTCAAAGGCAATATCTCTTCTACAAATTCTTCAGGAGCATTGAATCTGTTGTCTGGAGTTGATGTAAGAGATAGTGGAGTTTTCTTCTTTTCACTTTCAGAAACATCTTTCAGTTTGATTCCACTAGATCTTGTTTGCCTTGAACTAGTTCCCCGATTTCTGTATCTTCCTCCTCTGCCTCTTCCTCTTCTTGCAGCAAGAGCTTTATTCTGTTTTGCAAGCTCTTCAAGGATCCTGTTCTGTTCTTCTAAGAATTCATCAGTAGTCATGTTTGGATTTTCTTCAGTAGATAAGACAAGTGCTTTCTCAGCATGATACTGTTGAACTCTTTTGTCTTTATGAAATAATTTAAGAACACGACCATCCCCAGTGTCAAGTTCATGAAACAGATTAGCAGCATCTTCATCCTGTTCCACATACACATCATCTTCAGGAATGGTTGACAGAGTTTGACTAGGTGTCACTGTCTTCTTTCCAGATTCAGAAACATGAGTTGACTGCTTAGTTTGAGTATTCGTTCTCTTTGTCACTAAAGCAGCATCAGAGGTTTCAACTTTATGATGTGACTTAGCACCACCATCATTTCCAGAATTATCATCCTTTTGTACAACAGGATCAGGTGAACATTTTGTTTTGACTATCTTCTCCCCCTTTTTGACATCAGTATCGTCCTGAATGAAGAACGACAATATAAGCTTGAGGGTTTCATCGATAGTATCAACTTTAGATTCCAAGACAGTCATTCTAGAATCCAATCTCCTGTCAAGAGCTTTAATATCATCTGCGAGAAGTCGTGCTTGAGAAGCAGTAGCAGATATGGAAACAGATGTTTGAATACCCGCTTGAAATTTTTCTGTTTCAGCCTTCATTGAATCAATCTCACTCCTCAATCCCTTTGCGAGAAGAGCATTGGTTTTGAGAAGAGCCTTAAGTTCAGGTGTCGGCATCCGCGTAGCAATATGACCAGAATGAAACAGAGCATTTTGAAAATTCATCTCAGAAGTTGGTTTATTCCATTCTGTATCCCATTCATGTCCCCTTGCAGCTCGAGTATCAGGAGGAAGAAGTGAACTATACTCCCCTCTGAATTCTTCTTGAGTCATTTGCTGCATGTATCTACTTGAAGACCCATAATTAGATTGGAGACTTGCTTTTATAGCCGCCTGCATTTGCTTTGTTTCAAGATCAGCATGATCATCATCATCATCATCATCATCTGAGCCACCACCAGCCTCAGGAAGATTATGTTCAACATCATCATCAGGAAGCATAATACCTTTCAGTTTCAAAACACCAGTAGATACAGCTGGTGAATCCTGATGACCTGCAGACAAATTAGTAACATGTCCTAAATCTCTCTTTTCTTTTAAAGTGATCTCATCACTTCTCACAATGTTACCTAAGTTGCTTTCAATAGCAACTTCTACCTCACTAGAAGTTAATAACTTCTCACTCTTTTCTACCTCTCCTTTTGCCAGTTCAGGAGACTGCCTCTCATCACTCTTCTTTTTCTCTAAATGTTCACTCTCAATCTCACAAGAAAGGTTCTGGCTCATTAATTGTGAAGAAATAAGAGGTGGCTGAGAAGAGTTGTCTGAAGTCATACAAATAGAGGTATCCCTGTTATCAGGTCTATCTGTAATCATACTATCAGTAGTAAATGAAGTAGATAAAGAGATGTTACCTGATGAAGTAGTTAACGAATCCATTGGCCGTGCTGAAATTGGCTCAATAAGCAATGGAATAAGTGAGTCAGTAGTACTTTCATCAGGATTGACCACTGCAACTATAGCATGACTTGCATCAGTATTTGCTACTGATGGTTCTTGTGTAGTCTGAGGTTTTGAAGCTTCTTCAACACTTTGAGTCAAAGGTTCTTGTGTACTTCCCTCAAATGCAGTGTCAGCAATCACTCTGTCACATTCAGCAATGTGCAAATCATGAGCAGCTTTTTCTGCCAGACTTCTAGCAAGTTCAATTTCAATTTCAGAAGTTCCTTGAGCATTGTCAGGAAACTCCCCTGCTGATGTGAGTGTGCCAGCATCTTCAGTTTGAGAAGATGGTTCTTGTGGGGCAGGAATATTCTTGTCTGCACCTTCCCTTTGAGAAGATGGTTCTTGTGGGACTATTCCTTCAAAAATGTCTGCACCTACACTTTGAGTAGGTGGTTCTTGTGTGACTGGATCTGCAATAGCTTCTGAACTCCTTTGAAGTTCAGGTTCTTGTGGGCTGGATCCTTTCAGAGATGACACTGTAGTCCTCTGTTTCTTATGTCTGTGAAAAACATTTGCTTCAGCAGTTTTTACTTCAAGAGGTGAAGGTTTAACACCCAGCTGAGCAGCAATAGCATTTACTTTATCAACGGACATCTCAATAATTCTTCTCTTTGGAGATGCAGATGCTGGAGAATCAGAAATCTCAACAGTCTTCACAGGTGAATTATTTGGAGTAGAGATGTCAGGATTAGCAGTAGCGTCAGGAACTGATGATCCATCCTGATTAACAACATCAGAATTGCCTTCCATATCATTAGTAAGATTCAGAAATTCTGTATGATCAACAAATTTGCCTTTTCTGATTAATCTTCTTCTTTTCTTTGGCTTTTGAGAGATAGCCACTTCCCTTGTATCAGCAACATCAATCTCCTTCTTTTTCAACAAGACTGATATAGGCATTGTATCATCATCAGAATCAGAAATAGCTCCTTGAACAACTTTCCTTTTCACTCCTGTTCCTTTATCCAAACCAGATGTTTCAACAACTCTTTGTCCACCCCCTTGTGACTTTATTTGAGAATGAGTTGGAGTGGAGAAATCCGTTGACCCTGATTGCCTCTTAGACACATCAGATCTAGCTGATTTCTTTGATTTTACAACTGATGCCTTTTGTGAGACACCAGAGGTGGTTAACTGTTTAGGTAAGTGTTTGGGTTGTGTGCTTGTGTCAGGAATAGGATGTGTAAGGTCCTGTTCCATAGCACCAGTTGCTGGGCCATATTGAATAGGCATTCTCTTTCTTAAAAGAGACCATACTTCATCAGGAATGTATGGAGATCCCACAAACTTATTTGCCTTATCAGAATTGATTAGACTCTTTATATTGTTATCTGAGATTTTACATATCGGCAAAATTGTATCATTCTCAAAAACAGCATGAGGACATAAGTGAGAAAATATTAATTGAAAAAATCTAAGAAAGCAAACATAACCACATTTATCTGCCTTTCTTTCACTTAATGCCTTCAGTATAAAGGAACCATAATCAAATGAGAGATCATGAATTAGAGAGTACCCAATTTTGGCTGAACCTGTGGGTAAGGCATCAAAGTTTGATACTTTATTCAAGAAACATCTGCTGATTGTGTCAAAGAAGAAATTCCATTCCTTCTTGAGCTTTGTCCTGTAGAGCTCTCCAAACTTCTTTGGTGTTCCATTGTAACCCAAACTTACAACATACTCAAGAAGTTTTGCATCAGTAACTTTGAACACAGGGTTACCAATTGTTGATGGTAAATGTAGGGCTGCATTGACAATCTCAGGTGTCACATAGTATGTAACATTGTCATATTCAAAGCTCATCTGAGGATTTTCTGATGGATGACTTTTCCCAAAAACACTTGTGTTCCACACCTGCATAACAGACTTAAAAGATATCTTGGCAGGTTGTGTTAGTGCATAATTGATTGGGCTTGAGGCCAAAAAGTCCTGAATAATGTGGAAATCACTCGGCAAGTCCTGATGATCTAGAACTGCAGTGAAGTTATTAGTATTAAACGTAACTCCATTGATTACCACCTTGCTGTTCATGAATAAGTTCTCCATTGCAATTTCAAACACAAAAGATGTGTTAATTTTGAAATTAGGGTTTGGTAGTGTAAAGACAAGGAGAGACGATGCTTTACTGATAGGTTGAGAAAACTAAATCAATTAGTAAACTTAATTGATTTTGGACAATACTTGTAACTTCTCAAAAACAGGTGTCAGTAAATCATTCGTTTAGGCTAAAGTAATGGACCAAATTACGTGAGAGAGTGGTGAGGATTACACGCGTCGTGACTTACATATTTAACTTTGTGTAAGCATCGAGTGTGCACACGCGCTACATATTATTCGGAAAATAAAATTGTGACCAAAATAAAACATGGTAATTTTGTTTTAAATAAAGAAATTTAAAACATCACAATTGAATAATACCTGGTACTTGCACCAGTAATATGAATCGTTTCATATTCTCGTTCCACCCTCCTCTATTTAATCTTAGAGACTTGTCCACTTATTTCTTTAACGCTTCATTCTCTCCTGTTAAGAAAAATCAGAAAAACCCTTCTCATCAAAAGTTTTAGCAATGTCGAATCTTACCATCATTGAGAAAAACCTCCATCTCTTAGAGAAAAGAGATATATTTAGTTATACTCGTGAAGAGTTTGATGCTTTCGACTGGGAAAGACAACTGGAGACTCTCTGGTTGCAGATGGATGCAGGTCTCGAAGAAATCGAGAAGGAAAAACCTGCAAAAGTGATCGACATTGATGCTGCCCTCCAAACAGCATTCGCATGGCTTTCATCTAAGGCATCCTCGTCCAACTCCATCAACCATTGTTAATGAATATGTCAGCAAAAATAACCTTATCCCTTTCAACTTCCACCCAAACAAAGTGGCAAAGATGGGATCTGGGATGGCTATTAACAATGGAGTGGATTGGTCTCTTATTTCCTGTTGAATAGATTAGTAGATAGAGAACACAAAAGATGTAATCTTTGAATGTAAACTCTTTCTTATTATCAATGAAAAAATCTTGTTTTTATGTTCTATTCAGTGTTTTTCCTGATTTAACATGTTATCTGAAAATAAATATGAGGACTAATTAAAGTGATCACATTATCAGGAATTCAATAACATTAAACATAGCTTCAATCAGGAAATTGAGATAAAATGAAGACAGTTAGATTCTGACAAAATACTGATTATCGAATCGTTGCATCAGGATTCGACGTTGACCACTGTCAGGATTGACTTTCCATCAGTATTTGCAAGTTGTCAGTATCTGATGACCTCTTTTTCTCAGGAACTGCCATAGTTTACCATTCCAAGTTCATTCACCAACTTTGTAAAAGTAGCCTCAGGTAGTGGCTTGGTGAATATATCTGCTAACTGTTGATCAGTAGGAACAAAATGAAGTTCAATTGTTCCTTCCAGTACTTGTTCTCTTATGAAGTGATACCTGATGCTGATGTGCTTTGTAAGAGAGTGTTGAACTGGATTTCCTGTCATAGCAATAGCACTTTGGTTATCACAATAAATAGGTATTTTTGAAAATGACAAACCATAGTCCATTAGCTGATTTCTCATCCACATGATCTGAGCACAACAGCTTCCAGCAGCAATGTACTCAGCTTCTGCAGTTGATGTGGAGATAGACTTTTGCTTTTTACTGAACCAAGAAACTAGTCTTCCTCCAAGAAACTGAAAACTGCCTGAAGTACTTTTCCTGTCTATTTTGCATCCAGCAAAATCAGCATCTGAATAGCCACACAAACTAAAGTCTGATTCTCTGGCATACCAAAGGCCAAGAGAAGATGTGCCCTTTAGATATCTGAAAATCCTTTTTACTGCAATGAGATGCGGTTCTCTAGGATTTGCTTGAAATCTTGCACATAGACAGGTTGCATACATGATATCAGGTCTGCTAGCAGTTAGATATAAGAGTGAGCCAATCATCCCTCTATAGTTGGTTACATCTACTTCAGTTCCTTGATCAGGATCAAGCTTTGTAGCTGTAGCTATAGGAGTGGAAGCTGTAGAGCTGTCTTGCATGTTAAACCTTTTTAGCAAATTCTTTGTGTATTTTGACTGATTGATAAAAATCCCTTCATCAGTCTGTTTAACTTGAAGACCTAAGAAATAGCTCATTTCACCCATCATGCTCATTTGATATCTCGACTGCATTAGCTTTGAAAACTTCTCACACAGCTTAGTATTAGTTGACCCAAAAATGATATCATCAACATATATTTGAACTAACAGCAAATCCTTACCATGATTCAAGTAAAATAAGGTTTTATCAATTGTACCTCTGTTGAATCCACTTTCCAGTAAGAATTGAGCTAAGGTTTCATACCAGGCTCTTGGAGCTTGCTTTAGTCCATAAAGTGCTTTATCCAGTCTATAGACATGATCTGGATGTTTGGGATCAATAAATCCAGGAGGTTGTTCAACATATACCTCCTCTTCCAGTTCTCCATTGAGAAAAGCACTTTTTACGTCCATCTGGAATACTTTGAATTTCTTGTGGGCTGCATATGCCAGAAAAATTCTGATGGCCTCCAGTCTTGCAACAGGAGCAAAAGTCTCATCATAATCTATTCCTTCCTGTTGAGAATACCCCTTTGCTACTAGTCTTGCTTTATTTCTCACAATTGTGCCATCTGAATCAGTCTTATTTCTGAATACCCACTTTGTACCTACAATAGACCTTCCTTTGGGTCTTGGTACAAGTTTCCAGACTTCATTTCTTTCAAACTCATTCAGTTCTTCTTGCATAGCAGTCACCCAATCAGCATCCTTAAGTGCATCTTCAACTTTCTTGGGCTCCTCCTTTGACAGAAAGTTATTATATAAACATTCATTTTGAGTTGCACTTCTTGTCTTAACACCTGCTTCAGGATTCCCAATGATTAAATCAGGAGTATGACTTTTTGTCCATTTCCTTGCTGATGGTAAGTCATTTCTTGAACTGGATGCTCCCCCTGGATTGGTGTTTTCTTCAAAAGAACTAGAGTTGCTAGAAGCTCCCCCTGAGATAGTGCTATCTTCTTCTGATGTACTATCTTGATTGTCACTTGAGTCTGTTTCCGATGAATCTCTACTTGATGTTCGAGTTGAATCATCACTAGTGATGTCTCGCTCTTGCTCCCCCTCAACATTTGCATTATTTGAGTCATCATCAGTAACAGGTGTTTGATCAGGAATTGATCGATCGTCAGGATCTGACAGAGTATCAGTATCTGCCGTGACTTCATCAGGATTGTTGGTAGCTTCATTTGCAAAAGTCAAACTGTCATGAGAGTCTTCTTGAATTCCTGTTAACTTTCTATCATCAAAAGATACATTAATAGACTCCATGACTGTCTTTGTTCTTAGATTATAGACTTTAAAGGCTCTTGTTGTTGGATAGCCAATAAAGATGGCCTCATCAGCTTTTGTCTCAAATTTTCCTAGCTGTTCTGGATGAGGTCTTAGAACAAAGCACTTGCAGCCAAACACATGTAGATGCTTCAAACTTGGCTTCTTTTCCTTAATCATCTGATAAGGAGTTACACCATGTCTGTTGATTAGTGTAATATTTTGAGTGTAACAAGCTGTGTTGACTGCTTCTGCCCAGAAATATGTAGGTAGTTTAGCTTCTTCCAACATAGTTCTACCAGCTTCAATAAGAGTTCTGTTCTTTCTTTCAACTACTCCATTTTGCTGAGGAGTGCCAGGAGCAGAGAATTGTTGAACTATTCCTTTGTATTTGCAGAACTCTTCCATTGCTGAATTCTTGAATTCAGTCCCATTATCACTTCTCAGAATCTTGACTTTGTATTCCGTACCAGTTTCAATAAGTCTAACATGGTCCAGCAGTATTTCAGCAGTTTCATCTTTTCTGTGAAGAAAATAAACCCAGGTAAATCTAGTATATTCATCAACAATGACTAGAGTATACCTTTTCTTACTGATGGACATTATATTCACTGGTCCAAACAAGTCGAGGTGTAGCATGTGATATGGTTCATCAATTGAGGATTCAGATTTGCTCTTGAATGATGTCCTTCTCTGTTTAGCCTTCTGACAAGCATCATAGAGTCCATCAGGAGTATATAGAGCCTTTGGTAATCCTCTTACCAAGTCTTTCTTAACCAACTCATTTATATTATTGAAGTTGAGATGAGAAAGCTTCTTATGCCAATTCCAACTTTCATCTACAGATGCTTTACTGATGAGGCATGTAGTTGGATTTTCAGTATTAGAGTGAATGTTGGCTTCATAAATGTTACCATGTCTTTGACCTGTTAATGCAATCTTTCCTGTAGATTTGCTGATTACTTCAAAATGAGTATCATTAAAGTTGACACGATAACCTCTGTCTGTGATCTGACTAACACTCAACAGATTGTGCTTTAGTCCTTTCACCAGAGCTACTTTTTCAATGATGACATTTCCAATTACAATGCTGCCATATCCCAAAGTTTGTCCAATGTTGCCATCCCCATAAGACACAGTTGGGCCAGCCTTTTCCTCAAATTCTGATAGCAAGGTTTTGTCTCCAGTCATGTGCACAGAACATCCACTATCCATGACTAACACATTTTTCTTTTTACCCTGCAATCAGAATCACAAAGAACTCAGTTAGAATTTTTAAGAACCCACACTTGTTGGGTTCTCTTTTCATGCAATTTAACATCTTTATCAGTAGAAGATTTTCTTGTAAAGACATTTTTATCAGAATTAACTCCATCAGAATTAGTCTTTATCTTGACAGATGCATGATTAGACTTCAAGTTCTTTGTTTTTCCAAAATTTGCACTTTTATTGAACTTTGGCAAAGGCTCATAATAATTATAGTACAAATTATGGTATTCTTCGCATGTATAGATAGAATGCCATTTACTGCCACAATGGAAACAAGGATTCTGTGGTTTATAGAATACTGATTTATTCCTAATGTCAGACTTAGGAACTACAGTTGGCTTCTTTTTACTCCTCCTGCAATCAATAGCAAGATGATTAGAGTTACCACAGTTAAAACATACTTTTCTTGGTGCATTCGGAATATACTTATAATTATTCTCCTTGTTTATTCCAACTTTACCATTCCTGTTCCTTTTGACAGTTGGAACTCTCTTCCTATCTGTTACCTCACAGATTCTGTCCCTCAATTGCTTTTTGGACAAAAGACCTACATTTTTGTTTTTGACAGTTCTAGACTCAGAATGATGTGTAGAAGTAGACCCCTCTTCTGAAGTAGATTTGGGAATTTCTGGATACACATAATTAACTGGCTTTAGTTTGGTTTTGGTACTGTCTGTAACATATCTGTAGGTTTTTGGATTTGTTGAGTTATTAACTATAACTCTTCCAGGGTTAGATGAAACAACCTTTCCTTTGTCCTTTTTCTCATTTTCTGGTTTATACCCTAGACACTCTTTCCAGTTTTTATCAGAAATGATTTCATGAGTTTTTGTACCAGAATGTGTCCAGGTTCTGAGTTTTTCATTAGCATCTTTAAGTTGCCTCTCAAGTTCATTACATTTAAACTCCATTTCAAGTTTCATGTGTTTAGCATTATCACATTCTGCTTGAACTTCATGCAAGAAAATTAACTCAGCTTCTAGATGATCATTTCTCTTAACAACCTCTGCCATTTCAGATTTTATTCTTGTATTTTCAAGAGATTGACTCCTAAAACTAATATGCAGAGATTTTAAGAAAGATCTTAGCTCAGAAACATTATTAGTATCAAAATCAAATAAAACTTCAGATACCTTGGTTTCACCAGCAGAAGTCTCATCAGTTTTAGCCATCAAAGCATAATTCACCTTCTCCTCTTCAGAGTCAGATGATGAGTCCATCCAATCCTTGCTTGAAGAAATGAGAGCTTTGGTTTTGGTCTTCTTGCACTCAGTTGCAAAATGACCCATCCCATCACAGTTATAGCATCTGATTTTTGACTTGTCAAACTTGCTGCTTTTGCCTTCTTTCTTCTTGTACCTGTCTTTGTCAGCATTGAAGGTTTTCTTCTGGAATTTCCCTTGCTTCCTAGCCTTTCTGAATTTCATCTTTTTGAAGCCCTTGACTATCATAGCAACCATTTCCATCATATCAGAATCAGTAGAGTCATCATCAGTATCAGGATCAGACTCAGTATCAGTATCTGATGATGAGTCATCAGGAATTGACTCTTCCACTCTACTCTTTCGGTTATAAACCTCCTCAGCTTTTCCCTTTGATTTTGATTCAACATTCAAAGCAACAGATTTTGCTTTGACATTTTTCTTGTTCTTCCTCTGTTGAACCTCAAGATCATGAGTTCTTAGCATTCCATAGACTTCATCAAGAGACAACATCTTCAAATCATATTGATGCCTTATGATTGAAGCTTGAGTATCCCACTCTTCAGTTAAAGCTCTGAGAAACTTGGTATTCGAATCTTCTGGATCATACTCTTTGCCAACCAGTGATAGATTGTTCAGTAAAGTCAAGAATCTATCGTACATATCAGTAAGGCTTTCATCAGATTTAGCATCGAATTGCTCATACTCCTGAATTAACAGAGCCCTTCTGTTTCTTTTGATAGATTCAGTACCTTGGCATTGAGTTTCCAAAGTATCCCAAATTTCCTTCGCAGTCTTGCATGCTATTACCCTGTTAGACATGACATTATCAAGACTGTTATGCAAAATATTCTTTACCTTTGCATCTTTGAGTACTTGAACCTTTTCTTCTGTCGTCCATTCATTCTTTGCCTTAATGACATAGTGTTCAGCAACAGTCTCTGTTCTTGCAACTAGTTTTGTTGGAAGAAATGGTCCAACATTGATCCTGTCAAGATAGTCAGGATCAGTTGCTTCTAGATACATCAACATTTTCACTTTCCAGGTTGGATACTCGGTCCTCTTGAGAATTGGAATTTTAATGCTTTCATACTTGCTTGTCGACATCTTAAGATCGTTACTGATTAAAATTAATCAGTTTAGCTCTGATACCAATTGTTGCCCAGTAAATAACAATTGTAGAAGGGGGTTGAATACAATTGTATAAGATTTTCGACTAAAAACAAATAACACAAGTATGAATCAATAACAACTTTATTAACTCTGATATAAAACTGTTACAAAACTCTCTTAAGAAATTCTTATGTTCTTAAGAGCTGCTAGGTTACAATATAACTCGTGTAAGCGATTACAAAATGTAAAACCTAAACTGTGTTTATATAATGTACACAGTTGCACTATCAATTACAAGATATTCTAAATCAATTACATATATCTCTGAATGCATATCTTGTATGATAGCTGCCTTCCTACAAATTAGGAACCGACATATCAATCTTCCTTGATCTCTGGTCTGATGAGAATCTTCATCAAATACTGACCAGCTTCTAATCCTGATAGTCCAATACTGACGGTGCATTCCTGATGACGTCAGCATCAGTATCTGATCAGTAATGCCCAGATCCTGATCATCTCTTGAATCAATATCTAACAGATATATATTTATTGAAAAACAAAATAAAATCAAGAAAAAAAACTGAAAGTTATCATTCACAAGGAGAAAGTACAAAATCCAATATATCAGTAAATAAAACACACCAACAGGGTACTAGACTCTCTCAATAAAGAAAAATATTTATTGAAAAAAAAATCAAGGAAAACAATAAAAGGGGGCTTATCATCAACCAAAACGCTGATGTCAGCCCCTAAACTTTAGTTTGGAATTTTTGGGAGAGAATGAGAGAGAGAAATAAATCACTATTATTAATAACTAGATAGGTCGACATATATATAATTATATATTTCTAATAAAATGTGCCATTTATAATTTTTATTTTCGAATTAAAAGCAGCTTCTTACATTTTATGACCAAGAACTCCTATGAACGTAATCTTTTGACACTCGGTGTAATGGGTTGTCTATTAAACTCCTTGCCCTATGCCTTTCCACTCTTATGCCACTAGAAGACATTACTTAAATGTGTGTTTGGTATGGTTGGGAATCGAATTTGTGAATCCTCTGCAAAGACCTGAGGGTGGACTCTGCCAATAACAGTTTCAACCGGAAAAGACGGCCCAATGGAAGCAAAGGGTAGACTGTCGGTGGGTAATCATTTGTTGGATTCAGGCAGTGCTAGGAAGTTCTCTTGATTGGGTATGTATAGATAGTTATTGACAGGAGTTGTGTATCAGATGTTGTCTTGCTTTGGTGCTCTTTTTCTTTTCTTCCTCCCGTGTTAATTGTGTAATGTTTGAAGTTTGAATAGGGCCATGTACAGGGAGAAAAAATCAACTGTGGAGGGGCTGAATTGTTTTTTTTTGCTAATTGGAGGGGCTGAATTGTTTTTATTAGAGAAAAGTTGTATTGACAAAAAAAAAGTATCCAATTCCCAGATCATAATGTAAAAGCAGACATATCGAATCTGCTTGGTTAGTTGATAATATTTATTTTTTAATATCAACAAACCCTTAAATATAGGTTTAAAAAAATTTAATAACTTGGTAGATTTCTAAACAAACATAGATATTTATTTTTGAACAATAAACAAAATTAAAAAAAGGTTTCATTTTATGTACTATAATCTTAGTTTTGTTTTGTACCATCTCAATGTTGTTTTTAGTTATACAGTTCGGAATCAGATGTGGAGGAGATGATAGCGCAAATTCCTTCAAACAATCCTCATTCTTCTTGTGAATTGGAGGCAGTTGAGGAGGAGCCGTTAGTAGAAGAACAATCAGACAAAACGCACACTGCATCTCATGAGGTAGGAATACTTAGTGAAGAAGGGCTGGCAAACGATTCAGAACACACACACATCAGTGTTAATATTCAAGAAATAGGAAATTTAGAAGCCTTACCTGAAGTTGTCTTGGAAGCATGGAAGATTAGAGACTCAAAAGTTACAGAATCTTCTATATCGGCAGATCTAAATGTATCATCCACTGCTCAGACAAGCTCCAAAGGCTCCATGGATTCGATCCATTTGCCTCATCCATCGGAAATGTTAGATGCAAGCACTTCGAAGATAGCTAATCTCAATCTTGGAAAGAAAAGAGGGAGGCCAAGAAAATATCAAAAAAGATTCACCTTTTTAGAGTTCAAGGGCAAAAAAAGAAAGGGTGGCAGTAAGAAATTTTATGATAAAGAAGAACACAGCTTCTTAGTACCAGAGCAAAAAGACTTGGCAACGGAGGTCCTAGAGACAGGAATATTAATGGGGTTGATACCCCTCAAAGATAGGAAGGAAGCCCTGCAAGAAATAAGAGCTCGTACCTCAGAAAGTCAGTGAACAGAGATTTGTATTTTTTTTAATTGTTAAGGTAATGGAGTCTATCACTATGTTAAGCTGGAATATCAGAGGAACTAATAATAGTACAGCAAGAAGGAATCTACAGAGTCTTCTATTAAAGCATAATCCAATGATATTGTTACTGCAAGAGACAAAGTGTGACGCACTGCTAAATAATATCAAAGACTTCTTATAGCCATCACAGGATCACTCGTGGTTATTCTCACCAGCTAGAGGTTTATCCGGAGGTTTATGCATATCATGGAATCACAACTTATTCAAAGTGTCATCATCTCAAATGAACACCTCATGGATTTGGATCAGAGGTAACTTGTCAAACTCTTCTGCATCAATCAACTGTATCAATATTTATAGTCCGATTGAACTGCAAGACAAGATAGTTCTTTGGCAAGAGTTGAGTAGCATTCTAAACTCACGAAGGGGTGAGGCTTTTTGTTTGGTAGGAGATTTCAACAGTATAATCAATGACTCGGAAAGAACTAATTGCACTTATAGAAGAGCAGATACAGTTGGTTTTAACTCGTTCATCAGTGACAATGGCTTATGGGATGTGACCCCAGTTAATTACAAGTACACATGGTTTGGTCCGCAAGGCATCAGTAGCAAATTAGATAGAGCATTATTAAACAATGACTGGCTGTTACTAGAAAGTAACTGGTGCTTGCAAGGATTAGGGAGAAAGTCCTCAGATCACCAATCAATTCTTCTGAAGTCGCAAATTCAAAACTGGGGCCCAAGACCATTTAAGATATTCAATCATTGGTGGAAAGAAGATAACTTCCTGAATGGAGCATTGGATCACTGGAGACAGCTTCAGAATGAAGAATCGAACATACAAGAAAAGCTGAAATCAAGTAGAATGTTCATGAAAGAGTGGAATCGTAACATTAATGGGGATTGCTTCAAAAAAGTTACAGACTTGGAGTTGGAATTGAATGACCTAGATGATGCTTCAAATGTAAATTTATCCTTAAAAAGAGAGGTGGAGTTAGCCCTACAAGCAGCCTATAAAGAGAGAGAGGAATTTTTAAAACAAAAATCAAGGATTCAATGGGATGCAGAGGGAGATTCAAATTCGAGCTTTTTCCATAAGATAGTCAAATACAAATCGAAAATCAACAGCATTCAAGGAATCAGGAGTGAAGGAAATTGGGTCACAAGTCCAAAGGAGGTCAAGATAGCATTTCAAGATTATTTTCAAAGGTTTTTTGAAGACTCTCATGGAACAGACATCTTTTCTTTAGAAGCACTGGTGCATAAGAAAATCACAGCAAGAGATGCAGAGTTTTTGGATCACGATGTTGATATACAAGAGATCCATCAGGTGGTGATGTCCATGAACTCTAATAAAGCGCCAGGACCGGATGGCATGAACTTGGAATTTTACAAAAAAATGTGGTCAGTCATTCATACAGATTTATTTGGCATGATCAACAACTTCATTAGGTTCAACAGACTGCCCACAGGCGTAAATTCATCATTCATAGTGCTCATACCGAAAATAAACTTCCCAGAGTCAGTGACTGACTATCGCCCAATCAGTTTGATCAACAGTTCAGTAAAGATTTTGCTTAAGATTCTAGCAAACCGATTGGGATCTGTTCTCCCCTCGATCATCGCTGAAGTTCAGATAGGCTTTGTCAAAGGAAGGAATATCACAGAGAATATAGTCATTGCTAATGAGGTGATACATAGCATTAGAACAAACAAAGCCAAAGGTATGATAATAAAATTGGATTTCGCTAAAGCATTTGATTCTGTGAAATGGAGTTTCCTTTTTCAGGTCTTGGAGTGTCTAGGGTTTTCTTCTAAGTGGGTGGGCTGGATCAAAACGATTTTTCAAACGATAAGAATGTCAGTTTTAATCAATGGTAGCCCCTCGAAAGAGTTCAGTATCAAGAGAGGATTGCGGCAAGGTGACCCTTGTCACCTATGTTATTCAATATAGTGGCTGAGGTACTCAACCTTCTTTTGAGAAAAGCATCTCAATTGGGTCTGATCAAAGGAATATCCTTAGGAAATGGCCCAATGCTAACCCATCAACAATACGCAGACGATACAGTAATCTTTATTAAAAACACAGAACATTCTTGTAGAGGCATCAAAATAGTGTTGAAATTGTTTGAAGTCCTATCAGGTCTTACAATCAACTACAAGAAAAGTCTTTTATACACGTCAAAGGTAGACAAAGCAAGGGCAAGCGCATGGGCAAACATTATTGGTTGTGAGGTAGGAACATGGCCTATATCCTATTTGGGAGTGAATTTGGGGTGTTCTGCAAACAAACAAAAGTTCTGGGTACCGGTGGTTAAAAAAGTCAAGACCCAACTATCCAAATGGAAATGTAATTCCCTTAATAAGGCAGGTAGAGCTACCTTGATAACATCAACTTTGAGCAGCATACCCTCATACTGGTTTCAGATTTTTAGAGCTCCAAAGGTAGTGATATCACAGCTAGAGAAAATAAACAGAGACTTCTTCTGGAATGAGATCTCAAATTCAGAAGATGGCAAGAAGAAACTGCACTGCATTGGTTGGAATAAAATTACTACGCCAAAGGACCAGGGTGGTTTAGGTTTGATGAATTTGGACTTAAAGAATATTGCTCTTTTAGCCAAATGGAGTTGGAAACTTTATCATGATAAAAAGAGCTTATGGAGTAAAATAGTGCTTGGAAAATATGGGAGGCAGGTCTCATTACATGGGAGTGATCAGAATAACGAAAATAAGAAACTCTCATACTTCATGCAAAGCCTCAAGAAAATTTCAGGAGACCCTACATATGGAACGATCTTCTCGAATGAGTTCAGTTGGAAGGTTAAGAATGGATCACTGATTGACTTCTGGTATGACAGATGGCATTCAACAGGAGAGATCGCAGTGCAATTTGCGAATCTATGCAAATTGGCAAAAGACAAAGATTGTACGCTGCAAGAAATGAAGTCAAAATGGACGTTGGCCAGAAGCAATGATCTTATAATTTAGAAAAGACACTTAAATGACCAAGAAAGAAATGAAATGAATAGACTGAACATGCTAATCAATTCAGTAGATCTGGTTGAGGGGGAAGATATTCTAAAGTGGGGCGCAAATGAAGATAAATTTGATTCGTCAAAGTGTTACAGAAATCTTTCCATGGATCAAAATATAGAGGGCCCATGGAATCTCATTTGGAAGTTAAAGATCCCTTCAAAAATTAAACTATTTATGTGGCAAATGGCCCATAGTTGCTTGCCTACATTATCATTCCTTCTCAAAAGGAATATAGTTGAAACGGCCATCTGTAAGTCCTGTGGTGAAGAAGAAGAAGATATCATGCACCTTTTTTGGAATTGCCGTTCGGCTAAAGTAGCTTGGAAAATTACCTCAGAATGGTTAGAAATTGAGATAGCAGACATTTCTAATGCTAACTTAGAGATCGCATTCAAGAAAGTTGTCAAAGGAGTCCACAAAATTGAAGGTGGGATATGCTTAGCAGCCATGTTCTGGACAATTTGGAAAGCACGAAATGATTGTCAATTCAATAATGTTATAATGCAGGAATCAACGACTGAATATCTCATCAAATTTCAGTCCTTCAGTTGGGCAGTTGCAAATAAGTTGGCCAAAAAAGAACAACATAAATTATGGTTTTGTAATCCTTTAGGAGTGATCAGAACAAATATCAGGGTTATGAAACAGAGGATCATCTCTTACTGGTCAGAAGTCTCAGAAATAGTAGGTTTTATTGATGGAGCATGGAGAAAGAACTCTTCAGGTATCAGCAAAGCGAGCATAGGAGGATTTTTAATGAAGAATTCACACTCATTGCTGTTCATTTTCTCCGGAATAATTGAGGCCCCCACCCCATATGATTCAGAATTAGCAGCACTATGTTTTGTACTGGATCAAATAGGGTCAAGCAGGTTCAAGAAAAGTAGCTTCACAATCTTCTCCGATTCCAGACAACTAGTAAACAACTTTCATTCTCTCAGATTCAAACAGTCTCTCTCCAGCATAAGCCGAGATATGATTCATAAGATAAATCTAGTGCACATTGACAGAAACCTTAACATGGAAGCAGATTGTCTAGCCAAAGAAGGGTTAAATAGAAGTAAATTAATTTATGGATGGATATAAAACATCCCTTTTCAGTGGGCAACTTCAACAATCCCTCAAGGCCAGTCCTCTTTCTTCTTCTATGGCTCCATTAGAAGATGTGGATTGAAGTGACTCAAAGTCAGTAGCTACACAGGAGCTTTACTTCAGTTTTCCGTTTTGAAGTATTCAGCAGGGCAGTTAGATTGGTAGTTGGATTGGCTTCGGAGAATGTATATCAGTTGTTATTAGTAGCAGTCCTAAATCGTGTCCAGTCGGTTCAGATTGTAGTTTAGAGGTTGGTAGTATTTAGCTGGTGTTAAGATCTTTTGTGGTCGATAGTAGTAGCAAAGCTGCTATCTTGCTCCTGTATGTTTCTCAGGATAATATAACTCTCATTATCAAAAAAAAAAAAAAAACACATCAACATGGGTCCTTTATAATTTTTAATTCTCGAATTAAAGTAAGAGTGTTCAATTCCCATATCCTAATGTAATAGCAAACATATCGAATTTGCTTGGTTGGTTGATAATATTTATTTTTTAATTAAAAAAATTTAATAACTTGGTACATAGATTCTAAATAAACATAGATATTTAACAAAATTAAAAAAAAAGAGTGTTTCATTTTATGTACTATAATCTTAGTTTTGTTTTGTAGCACCTCAATGTTATTATCAGTTATACAGTAACATACTTAGATAACTTGGGTCAAGGGTAAAATTACATGCATGTAACTGTCATTTTATTTCTTTTTGCGTATTATTTTCATTTTGTGTGCGAAAAAAATTCGTGTTGTTTAGTATCGTTTTGTGTTCGAATTTTGGGTAAAAAAAAAATTAATGTCATTTCCATGCAAAACCCCGAAGACACACGACCTGAATGTACACAATACAAACGATATGACAGGCCTATGTAAGCGCTTTCTTCTAATATATATGTCGGAAAAATATACTCATAGTTAAAGAAATATGAATTTATTTTTTAACCCGATAATTAAATTACAAGAACACACATATAATAATCTAATTATGTGTTTATGTATTACACAAATGATTTTAGTTTCATGTACAATTTTTTATTTTAACATGTTAGTCAAATAAAAAAAATATAGGTGATACTCATTTTCAAATATCTTATTTTACGCGTAGGGATGACAACTGGTTGGGTTCAGTGCGAATTTTATAAAATTCAAACCCATATCAAAATATTTTTGGCTTTTAAAAATAAATTCAAATCCAAAGCCAAATTCGTCAGGTTTTGGATTAGATTTAGATTTTTCGGGTATCCAAAATTAGTAATAATGTAATCAAATTTAAAATAACTGATAAACACAAACAATATTAACTATATTTATACAATAACTAAAAATTAAAATGATTAAACTAAGTAGTCAAATGTAACATATTCTACAAATTGACATACTAAGCAAAATTTAAAATATGTTAAAAAGATATCTCTTCGTATACAACACA
Organism: Kitagawia praeruptora; assembly: GCA_037693485.1. Lineage (NCBI taxonomy): Eukaryota > Viridiplantae > Streptophyta > Magnoliopsida > Apiales > Apiaceae > Kitagawia > Kitagawia praeruptora. The sequence goes on along the minus strand of CM075350.1, from coordinate 21,373,020 downwards.
AATGAAAAATTAATGTAAAGTAAATAAAATTACATCTTAAATATTTCAATAAAACTTGAGTTTAAGAAATAAAAGTTCTAATTACTAAATTAGTATTTCTAATGAAATATTGGGAAAAAAATTAAATAAACTATATATCTTACTTATAAAATATTGTATATAATAATTTCAAATTATTATTATATTATTTATGTATCGGGTGAGGGCAATCACCATAAACACTAACTATCATGTCTTACTCTAAGAAAATGATATATTGGATCTTTTGGGTGATTGATAATGTTTATTTTTCTATAGTAAATCAATTCACTAATAAAAGAGCATACAATTTGTAAAAATGATATTGAACGAACACATTGGAAATTAAATTAGATGAAAGTTTTCTTTATAATACCTAGCTAGGTTCGTTTAACGGATATTGCCCAATAGAGATCCTTTCTTATATCATTGAAACATGCAACCTTATTTTAGAGACAATCTAATGATTAAAAGTCATGAGAAATATTTATGAATTAGTATAATATAAATTATAGAAACCCGTGGTACTGCACATATAAATACCAAATTTCAAAATAACAAAACTTAAAATATGGTTGAAAACTGATGAACTTAGTAAAAAATTCTCAAAAAAGCGTGAAATCAAATGAAAAACAAAATTAACAGGAAACAATAAAGATGGGCTTAGAACGTTTCAACGGGGGATGTGAATGTTATGATAATTATCTGATAATATTAAAAATATTAATGCAATTGGTACAAGTTGGCGAAGAAGTAATTTTAAACTTAAATTAATTACATCTAAATGTAATTATCTTTTTTTAAATAATGTAATATGTTCATATTAATCAATTAATAAATTCATTGTTCGGTGCGTAGCACGGGTGGAACGCTAGTTTAAATATAGTAACGACTTGATTTAACATATCCATATATTATATATTTTTTAAATGTAAAAAAATATTTATAATAAATAGTGTTTTAAATTAAAATCAATTACGATTAACCAAATATTATATTAAAATATCAGTTTTATAAGGATATTTTTCTTTCTTGCTAGTACGGTTATCTAATGCAAGGTAGCAGCGATGAATGCCAGAAGTGAATAATGCTGCAGTTTTCCAGGAAGAGGTAATGGTGGATTTCTTTCTGCAGAGTTCTTCTCCCTGTCTGGGCTTAGGACCTTAGTTTTTATTTGCAGCATCGGTAGTAGAAGTAGCTTCAGTGTGTGTGTTCATTCCATGTAATCCTCAGAGTCTGATTGGGTGAATCATTCTCTATGTCATGTTTCGCAAGTTTCTTTTAATAAATTTCAGCTTATAAAAAAATATTATATCCTTATATATAATAAGCGTAAAATGGATCTTTTTCGTAATTTTGGTCACTGTACTACCAAAATAATTACAACCTTGAATCTAATATTTTTTAAAATAGACTATCAAGATTATATCTTATTAAAAAGAAAATTATAATCTAAAAAGGATATAATTAAAAAAGTTTGTATTAGAATTGAATTTTAAAAAGAAATTATAATATGAAAAGGATATAATTAGAGAGGTATAACATTGGTTTTTTATTTTTTTATTAATATTAAAAAAAGTTCATAATTACTATTTGAGATGTATTTCGAGATCTACAAATCAGATTTGGATGATTTTATAGCCCATGCGAAGCTCATAAAATTATCTTTAATTTAGTAATGATTTAACAATTATTATCGAAATGGAAACACTCGGAATCTCAATAGAAAATAAAATTACGAAGTTTTACATTAATCCTATTTAGTGTAGAAGACCCTACATTGATAATCCTATTCAATGTTAAAAAAATTATATATGATTTAAATCATTGACATACACTTTTCGTATTTCAATATCAATACACTTTTTAGTTTACATGTCAAACTATAAAATATTTATTATGTTATATCCAACATTTTTCATCTATTTATTTTGCGATCTAAAAGATTGTATTAGAATTATATTTTAAAAAGAAAATTAGAACATGAAAATGATATAATTAAAAAAGGATACAATTGAATTTTTTTTACTAATATTAAAAAAAGTTCATATTTACTATTTGGGGTCTATCTCAATATCTAAAAATCAGATTTTGATGATTTTACAGCTCATGCGAAACTTATAAAATTATCCGAAATTTAGTGAAGACTTAACAATTATTATCGAAATGGAAACACTCAGAATCTCAAAAGAAAATATAATTACTAATTTTTACATTAATCTTATTCAGTGTAGAAGACCTACATTGATAATCCTATTCAATGTAGAAAACCAAATTATATATGATTTAAATCATTGACATACACTTTTTTGTATTTCATTAATATAAATACAATTTTTAGTTTACATGTTAAAATATAAAATATTTATTATGTTAGATCAAACGTTTTTCATCTGTTTATTTTATGATCTAACGGTTCTTATTTATTTTGTCGTACTGAAGACCATATTACTAACTACCAAAGTTTTGGACAAAATCACTATTAAACTTATTATTAAAATCACTATTTTTTGATATTTCATAGCAAATTGGTCAACTCAGCGCAAAAATTCTAATAAATAAATATTTTTTATAGATAATTTATTTGTCAACAAAAGGGCATATGTCATCTACACAAATAATCATTCAAAATTTCTTCTAAATCACTATTTTTTATAGGTAAATAATTTTCCAATAAAATGTCATACATCTGCAAAAATAATCAAGATTGGACAAACACAGATTAAAATAGATCATATCAAGGTAACAAGGTTTCCTTAATCCAAACTAAAATCGTTGATAAGATCTTGAAATATATAGTCTTTCTGGCGAAATAAACCAACAATTTATTATAATCGTGAGGGAAATACATATGTGATTTGTAAGAACGTGTTCTAACAACTAAACATAACTGTGATTCTCTATAGTATCCAAATTCCAAATCAATGAACCAATATAAAAAAAATCATGTAGATCTAAGATCCTAGATGCCAAAATAAAGGAACTTACTCTCAAAAGAGAAAGAACAAAAGCCAATATATGGATAGTCAAAATTCACTAACGGGATACTAGACTCTCAATAAAGAGATATATTTATTGAAAATCAAAATAAAATCAAGGAAAAGAAATAGGAGTTATCATTCACAAGGATAAACTACAAAAATCCAATATATCAGTAGATAAAACCACCAACGTGGTAGTAGACTCTCAATAAAGAGATATATTTATTGAAAAACAAAGCAAAATTATGAAAAAACAATAAAATGGGCTTATCATCAACCAAAACGCAGATGTCAACCCCTAAACTTTAGCTTAGTATTTTTTAATAATAAATCTTAAATATAGGTAAAAAAAATTTAATAGCTTGGTAGATAGATTTTAATCAAACAGAGATATTTATTAACAACAAACAAAATTAAAAAGGGGGGAATTCATTTTTATGTACTCTACTCTTAGTTTTATTTCGTAGCATTTCAATATTGTTTTCAATTATATAGTAACATACTTGGATAATTTGGCCAAAGAGTAACATTACATGTAATTGTCATATTTTTATTTTCGCGTATTATTTTCGTTTCGTGTAAAAAAACGTAGTTTAGTAGCATTTTGTATTCGAATTTTGGGTATACAAAATAATTTTATGTCATTTTCATGCAAGACCCCAAAGACACATGGAATGAATTTACACAACACAAACGATTTTCCAGATAAGCGCTTTCTTTTAATATATGTCAGAAAAAATACTCACTGTTAAATGAAAATGAATTTCATGTTTTTTAACCTGATAATCAAATTACAAGGACACATATATAATATTGTGATTATGTATTTATATATTACACATTTAATTTTAGTTTCATGGACGATTTTCTATTTTAACATGTTAGTCAAATAGAAAAAAGATAGGTGATACTCATTTTCAAATGTCTTATTTTACGCGTTTGGATGAACGGGTTGGGTTTGATCCGAATTTTGTATAATCGAAACCCACATCCAAATATTTTTGGGTTTTAAAAATAAAATCAAATCCAAAACTCAATATCCGAAACCAAATTAATCGGATTTCGGATTAGATTTGATTTTTTGGGGTATCCAAATAGTAATAATGTAGTCAAAATTAAAATAATTGCTACACGCAAACAATATTAATTATATTTATACAAAAATTAAAAATTATTAACTTAAGTAATTAAATATAACATAATATACGAATTAACATACTAAATAAAATATATGTTACAAAAAATCTTTTTATACACAAAAATGAAAATTTTATGTAAAGTAAAGAAAATTACATATTAAATATGTCAATAAAAATTGAGATTGAGAAATAGAAGTTCTAATTACTAAATTAGTATTGACTCTTTCTAATGAAATATTTGAATAAAAATAAATAAAATAAAATGTCTTACATCTAAAATATTACATAAAATAATTTCAAATTATAATATTATATTTTTTATATATCGGGTTTCGATAGTGAATCGGGTTTCAAATTTCGGATAGGATATCGGTTCGGTACAACTTAAATCCAAATCGAAACTATTCTAGGTTTAAAATTTATATCCAAACCTAAATTCCAAAATTCGGGTTCAGTATATCTAAAATTCTATTGTTCGAATCGGGTACCATCATATCGAATTAAGTTTCCTTCTTTATTTATGGGTTAAAAAAACTAATATTTAATATACCATATTCTGATAGAAAAGAATACGAAATTCAACATATAAACTCCCAAACTGAATATACACATTTTAAGTTATCATTGAAAAAAGCTGATGGCTATCACCATAAACTCTAACAGTCATATCTAACTCAAAGAACAGGATATATTGGATTTGTTTGGTTAATTGATAATGTTTATTTTTATATAGTAAATCAATTTACTAATAAATGAACATAAAATTTGTAAAAAAGATATGGAACAAACACATAGGAAACTAGATTAGATGAAAGTTTTCCTTATCATAATTATGTTCGTTTTATTGATCTTGCACAGTAGTGATCCTTTTTCATATCGCTGCAACCTCTTTTTGAGAGACAATCTAATGATTTATAACGGTTGTTAGAAATAAGTGTTTATGATCTTTCAATTCTATTCGAAAAATTGATCGCGATCCATGCAAATATTTTAAATATTAATATAATAAAATATATAGAAACCCATTGTACTGCACTCTGCACATTTAAATATACCAATTTTTCAAAATAACAAAATTTAAAATATGGATAAAAAATTTATGAACTAGGTTGAAAGATTTTCAAAAATGAGAGAAATCAAATGAAAAATAAAATTATAAAAAACAATAAAGAGGGGCTTAGAATATTTGAGCGGGTATGTGAATGTTATGATAATTGTTTGATAATAATAATATTAATGCATTTGGTATAAATTGACGATAATTTTATACTTAAATAATGATTAAAATAATATGTTTATATTAATTAATTAATTAATGATATCTTCTTCTTTTATATAAATAATGATTAAAATAATATGTTTATATTAATTAATTAATTAATTTTTTCATTCGGTGCGTAGCACGGGTAGAACGCTAACCAATCAAAATATGACAACTCACTCTTTGGGATCTTTTTTGGAAATTTTTTTTGGACCTCTAGAATTGCTCATTTCCTATTTTATTTGCATTTATAGAATGAAAAATATGTATTTGATTTATTTTTCTATTAATAATTATGTTTTCATTGTTTTCTACGCATGATCCTCAAAACATGATTATATTGAACCAAACTTTTTGTAAAAATAGCATAAAATGTCGTTAATTTACTTGGGTAAAAAATAAAAGGGAATAAGAAAATTGATATGTATCTCAGGTAAATTTTATCATATATCAAATGAATGTGTTGTGATATTAATCATTTTTTTATATACACAATTTTTCAAAATCGTTTAACACACGTCCATACAATTGCACATAATTTGAGGAAAGTTACTTGAGATGCACATCGGATTCGTTAAAAAAATAATTTATTTTTTGATACACTATATATTTTTGTAAATATTTTGAAATTTTAAAATTATGCTTTCGGTGCGTAGCACGGGTAAAGTGCTAGTAAGATATTAAAATAATCGTATAATTGGTAATTTCTCTTGTTTTTAATAGTCATGAATTTGATTTAGAGCCCGTTTGGGATTGCTTAAAATAATTTACTTTTGACTTAATGTAGTTGTTTTTAACTTAATGAAGAAAGTAAAGTTGTTTACTTTAAGTTGAATGAAAGTGTTTGGGTAATTTTATTTAAAGTTAAATGGGGGTTTAATAATTTTGACTTAAAGTAAAATTTGACTTAAAAAAGTTTTAAATTCATAATATTTAAACTTTAAAAGAATTGTAAAAATAAAACTCGATAAGTCATAAGTCAAAAGTACCTAAGAGCCTGTTTGGCTACAATGACTTAAAGAGAAAGCTCCTTTAAGGAACTTTTGCTCTGTTTGTGTAACTTGCTTAAAGTTGAGCTTTAAGTTAAAAAACTCCATTAAGTCATAAGTTCCTTTTAGGTACTTTTGACTTATGACTTATTACTTATCCAATTTTTTTTGTTTTGTTTCAGGACTCTTGTAAAGTTTAAATATTATGAATTTAAATTTTTTTAAAGTCAAATTCACTTTAAGTCAAAATTATTAAATCCCTATTTGACTTTAAGTAAAATTACTCAAACACATTCATTCAACTTAAAGCAAACAACTTTACTTTCTCCATTAAGTTAAAAACATCTCCATTAAGTCAAAAGTAACTTATTTTAAGCAATCCCAAACGGCCTCTAAATAGAAGTTATGACTTAATGGAGTTTTTTTAACTTAAAGCCGGCTTAAAACAGTGGTTGACAAACGGGTCAAAAACTACTTAAAGCTATTTTTAGCTTTAAGCAACCTTTGCCAAACGGCCTCTTAATATAGTCCACATTTTATTTACTTTAATTTTAATAGCAGATGTTAATAAAAATAAATTAGAGGATTTTATATTTAGTAAAAAAGTGGGCGATTGTTTACTCATTTTGCATGACATTTTTTACGAAAACAATGGCATGAAAAACTTGGTTTTTTCAGTATTTTTGCTAAATTTTCATTTTTTTATCAGGTTTTAAAATCACAGGATTTATTTCTTACTATCTTCAATCTCTTATTAAAACGAGAAATTAATTCCACACATATTTTTATAAAAATATAAACATGTAATTAATTTGATTCAATATTCATCAATCTGATAACAATAATGAAACCATTAACTAAAGTTGATACCAGTTTTGTTTCAAAAAAAAAAAAAGTTGATACCAGTTTTTTATCGATAAAAGAGGAAACAAAATTTATTAAAATCAACTCATAAATATATGAGAAGTTAAATTAATAAAACTGAGTGAAATTTAATGAAATACTCCACTTAAATTCCGCTGGGAGTTTGACAAAAGTAATAGCTCTGGCCTCTGGGATCTGCTTATAAAATAGTTTAAAAACACAGTAGCCAAGGGTTGGTCAAAAACTCAATTTTGCCTGGAAACTGGTTCAATCAATTTTTTTCTCATGCCTAGGACCAAATAGGGAGACAACCAGTTTACTTGGACTTCCTGTGGAAATTGTGCAACAAGGTGCAACGTTCCAACCGCGACTGTAGACCACATTTTCCTCCCGTGCACCCTCGCATCGCACACTGGTGTTGGAAATTTTAGAATATGTTGATTTTTCTTTTCGCATGAGCTATTGAGCTTTCGAATTTATCTTCGATTACTTTGTCTCAAGTATACTCTACATCCAGCTCCTTAACTTTTTGTGCCTCCTTTGACTTTCTATTCTAAAATTAGCTTCATTACCCGTGCAAGGCACGGGATATTTTAACTTTATTGCGAGATTTTGATTTTTAATAGTTTTGATCATGAATATTTTTCAATTTGTTGCAATGTTGCCTAAATACAGATTAACATACTCTATTTTCAAGTGTTCTCAATTTCTACCAGGTTGTGTCCAAAAAATTCTAATATTCAATCAATTAGTCATCTAGTTCAATAATTTTAGTTATAAATTTAAATTCATTATATTTATAAACATTTTCACAGCATTTGATTAGTGGGGGGGGGGGGGAGGTTTAGAGTAAAATCATAGAAAATTGGAAGGCATAAATGTGAAATGATATTAAAATGTGAGATATTGCGATATTTTTGCTTTTAGTACGTAGTTCAAATTTGATGGTGAACATCTTTCAATTTGTAGCTGTGTTGCCTAAATATAGCTTAGCAAACTCTTTTCTCGAGGACTTCATTTTTAACATGATCTGTCTAAGATTTATAATATCTACTAAGATAGCCTTCTCCTTATGAGTTTTACTCTCTGCTGCCTCCTTTTCACTATGCATCGACTCTGCCTCCTCTCCCCAGACCTCGGCAAACTCCCGTTAATATGTCTTTGTGGAGCCCTCTTCCTTGCCCAACTAACATAAATTCGTGTGTATTTGATGATGAGACCATTAAGCTTAAAGATTAATCTCTCCAGAGTTCTTTCATCGAAAACCTTAACAAACCCATAACGGTTATTATTTTTATCTCTTTTTTGAGGCAGAACAATATCCCTGATCCTTTCTTCTTTTTTGAATAATAACCAAAGATCTTTTAGCTGAACAGAGTCCGGGAGATTGGTGATGAATCCTGTATATTTTTCTCTATCCGTTTTGAATGACTCATGAGGGTTTCTTTTTATCCTTTTTTTCTCCTACCTTGAAGAATGACTCTCGACTTTGCTCTTTGGATAATTGGTTCTGTTTTAGCAGGTCTTTCATGTAATCTAGCTTTGAATTCTCTTTATGAATTCTTAAACTCCTAAGGTGAATTTGGTGCAGCACCTTTGTAATTGCAAGATCATAACCCCTACAAGATTTGATTGCAACTTCATCCTCTACCCATTTCCTATTAGCTTCTATAAATTTCTGAATATCTTCCTCCATGCTTTGTGGTTTTGCTTCCCCCTTATTCAACTCTTTCTTCATTATTAGTATATTGTTGGAATATGGATTCGATTATAATTTGAATTCATTGATTCGGTAAAATCAATTCCGTTTTTACTACAGATTTTTTGCCACCACCTCAACATAATTAATTAACATGGTTAATTACGGTTAATTAATTAAGGAAATTGCCACCGATTTGATTGATTACCACGGCTAATTAATTAAGTCAATTGTGTTAATGAAATTGTCACCGATTTAATTGATTAGCGCGGCTAATTAATTAAGGCAATTGTGTAGCGCACAAGTCTTCTCATCCTATAAATACTCATCTAGAGCATTAGGATTATTTACTCGAAAACACATATCCTCCTCTCATATACAGTCTCTTCTCTTCCTCTGGTGATAGTTCTTGCTCGCTGAGAGTGACGCTCGTCTATAGCCTCACTGCAATCCGTTTTATCCTGGGAGGCGTTTCGCTCGCACATACGGTGAGGGCTAATACGCTTTAAGGAGACAATCACGCACGTGACTCGGATTTTTCGTTCCTTGTCTCCTCTTTTGTCTATTTTAATTATACTCATAACTGTTACTCACACACGCACAAATATTATACTGTTTGTATTTTATCGCAGATTGTCTAACATATATATCTCAGCAATTTTTTCTCTTTATGGTTATTCCAAGGTGTTTCATCTTTGAACCTCGTCCTTACTTCTCCTTTTGAGTTGTAATCTATTACCCTCTCTCAATTGGTTCTACCAGTGCTGATCTTCTAGGTCTTAATTGTTAATCGTCTTATCTCCCAAATTTCTGAATTTCTTCATCCATATCTTTTTGCATTCATCCACTGCCTTGAAGCGACTATTCCACCAATTTTCATCGATGTAGAAAGCCTTAGATCCATTTTTGTAATCCTGACTCCTTTTTTCATTGTCATCTTCGTCCTTCAATCTAAACCTGTTTGGATCTGAATTTTGTGAAGGATGAAATTTTTTCTCTCTACTCTTTTTCTCTCTTCTTTCTCTCTCTTTTTTCCCTCTCCATCTATTTAGTTAACTCCGTTAATATATAGTATTTTGTATGCAAATTTAGGGTTTTAATCAAACTCATTTCAGATTTTTATTTTTTTTTTATCTCTAATTACACATTCCATCTTTCACTATGTTATAAACATTTTTGTGTGAATCGAGTTTAATTCAAATTAAAGTGATGAACATGTATGTGTATATATATATATATGTACATATATATAAATGAATTTAGTTTGAAGAGTTATATGAAATATGCATGTGCATGCGCATTATGTAACACCTCAGTCCCATATCGAGTAAATATGTGACTTTAATTCAGTTTATAAGGCAAAATCTTACTACTAAAATGCACTAACAAATCATGATCTTAAAATTTTAGTACAAATTTCAATACAAGCATACATTATAAATGCAACACATAACACTTAAGAAAAATGAGTTCGTACCTTAGTTTTCCTTAAGTGGGTGTTGGTACACTCGTCCATAAGGTCCAATGAGAGCTGCCAGCCCTGAGTTACATCACAGTGTTCTAAATTTTTTGAAATTTTGAGAAATTTTCGAATAATTTTTGAAAAATAATTTACTCACTAAGAATTATTTTTGAATAGTAAATTTCATTACAAATAAAATTAAGATTTCAAATACTATTATAATACTAAAATATATTTGATTATTTCTTTGGCTAATTTTCAATTTGTCACTTAACCCATATCAAGAATTTAATTGATTAGACCCGATTATCGAATTTTACGAATATATTTATATAATTATTATTTTTATTTTGTTACAAATACGACTAATTTATCAAATAATTTTTATTACTAAAATAAATCTGATTATTATTCTGGCTAATTCCTGATTTTCTGCTTATATTCTTAATCGAGAATCCAATAGATTAGTCCCTAATCTCAAATTTTATGAGAATTTGTATAATTATTATTCATATTTTAGCATACCCATATACGAATTTATCGAAAAATTTTAATCTAAGTACATGCAACCATATGAACTATAAATTTCAAAATTTAATGTGTCGCATTTTTTTCTCAAATGATGTTTGGTTTGTCCTACTTCCTAGATTCTCATTTTTGTAATAGATTTTGGGTGAGCCTTTTAATTAAATTTTTCCAACCAATAATTCTGCAATTACTTAGATATAAGTATTTTATTGTATTTGATATTGTTCAATAATCAGTACTTGGAGTAAGACAAAATTAATTAAATTTTTACAAAAAAAATTCTACAATTACTTAGAATCAAGTATTTAATTGTATTTGATATTGTAAAATAATCGGTACTTGGAATAAGACACAAGAGTTAAGAAAATATGTGAAATTTTAAGCATTTTATATGCATTAAAATAACAAGTTATTTATAGAGTAGACATGTAAATTTATGTATATACAGAGACATAAATTAACAAAATCAATAAAAAATAGCATGAGAAGTGAAACATTCATTACATCTTGAATAAAAAAGATTAATGAAAAAAATATTGATGAATATAAATAATGAATTCTACTATTTAATCAAATACATGTGTAGCTCAATAGTTATAGTGGACAACTTAATGACACTAGCTTATAACCCGTGCGATGCACATATTTTTTTTGATATGTAACAAATTTTATTTTATGTTATAAATATATTTTTACATAATCATTATTTATAATATTTTATTTTAATTTTAATATTAATAATTTAATATAAATTTAATTAATGATATGCATGGTTTAAAACTTATATTATAAAATTTTAAAATAAATATGTCGTTGATAAGATTCGAACCTTGAATATAATATATTTAATCATTAGATCTAACGATTTTGATTTTTTACTAAAAATCTAATGGTCATTATTCGTAATATACAGATTTTTATTATATTTTCTTAATGATTAGAAGATATGATGTGAATTTTTTTGGTATATATTAATTATTGCTAGATATGATATGATTGGAAGATATGATATGATTGATGTTTTTAGGTGTTTATAAAAGGTAATATCTTCAGCTAAAAGTAAATGTGAGAAACACAATCGACTAATTACCGTAATTATATTATGTTATTATTTATTTTAGGTGTTTTAATAGTTTAGATATTGTATATATATTTCTTTATAATAAAGGTTAAATAAGTAAATTCACGATATACTAAGAAACATATACCAAAAAATAAGTTTCAAAATTTTTTATGTTTTGGCTAATGTTTTCTTATTATAAACAGTGTATACATATTTTTAATATTTTTATTAATAATTGAAAAATATGATATTATATTAATCTATACATATACACAACATCTTTATATATATGCACCAATCTATGCGTAAGCAGTAACTACGGAAATTGATACTCAGCTGTAATACATTGTCGAATCTGATTGTCAGAGTATAGTCCAAGCAATTAAAAATGCGAAGTCTGTGCTTTCTCCCGTGGGAGTGGTAATTGCTGATTGTCTAGGATTAATTAAAAATTTAAAGAATGTTTCAATTCAATTTGTAAAACGATCTGGGAACAAAGCTGCCGATTTCTTAGCTAGCTTATCTTGTTTCAATCCAGGTTGTATAGCCAGGGGGAGTTGTCCCAACTGAGCTTCAAGCTATTCTTGTAGCTGATTTGATTTAATGAAAGATTCCGTTGATTTTTTTTTAAAAAAGGGTAACGTGTTAATTTGGAAGAAAATATTAGTGATTGGAAGATATGATACGATTGATGTTTTTAGGAGTTAATAAAAGGTAATATCTTCAATTAAAAGTAAATGTGAAAAAAGACAATTGACTACTTACCATTAATTTATATTATGTTATTATTTATTTGAGAAGTTTTAATAGTATAGATATCATATATTTTTTTTATAATTAAGGGCAAATAAGTAAATTCACTTAGTACCAAAAAACAGGTACCAAAACTTTCAATGTTTTAGAATTTATATAATAGTGTAGATTTGAATTGATATGTCATGGGTTCGATCCTCAGCAATGCCAAGGTATTCTAAGTTTTTTCATAATAAATCATCATAAGGGACATAAATGTAAATTATATTGAATAAAATGTGGCATGTTGTGCTATTATATATACTAGCATAATAGCCCGTGCGAGGCACGGGCAATTTCTAGCATTGTTGAACATCGCGAAGATGTGTATTATTTGAACGATTTGGTGATATTTTTATACATTAAAAATATATGAAACAAATTTGGAGCACGTATGTGGGGAATGCACAATCACCAAAAGTGTGGAAGGATACCATTGTGGCTTCTGATGCCAAAGCAACTTCTTCCTCGACCATCAATAGGCAAGTATATGTCTTTGAAGCATTTAAAGGGAAATGACCATGCAACAAATTATTGAATGCTTTCATTTTTGAAATTTTAGACATTTTATAATACATTTTAAAGATTACAAGACCTTAATTATTGTAACATATAAGATCTTACTTATTAAAGTTAAAGTCCGAGGTACTCCATTTGTTCTCCTATTATATATAGAAGAAGATACACTGTTATATATATAGCACTATATACGTAATCTTAATTATAGTATCGTCTCATAACTCAACGATATATTTTATTTAGTTATTTAATTGATAATTGATAACCGACATGGAGTACAAATCTCATATATATATATATATATAAATGTTTCAAATTTCCTTTCAAAACTTCATATCTTTCTTATTTCGTTAATTAATTTGTAATATTTTTTATAGTATTTATCATACCGTCTTATAAATAAACTATAAATTATAGTATCGTCTCATAACTCAACGATATATTTTATTTAGTTATTTAATCGATAACTGATAACCGACATGGAGTACAAATCTCATATATATATAAATGTTTCAAATTTCATTTCAAAACTTCATATCTTTCTTATTTCGCTAATTAATTTGCTATATTTTGTACTCCCCCTGTCCCTCCCATTTCTTTACAGTTTTTTTCACTGTTTGACACGCAATTTAATGCTCTTAAAAAGTATAGTTCCATAACTTATTTTTAAAATTTTCTTTTTTTGTATAAAAATAGAACAATTCTATTTTTGTACAAAAAAAAGAAAATTTTAAAAATAAGTTATGAAACTATCCGTAGAATGCACCTTAAAATTCGTGCCAGAATTACGTTCCCTAATGTAAAGAATCAGGAGGGACAGAGGGAGTATAGTATTTATCATACCGTCTTATAAATAAAATATATATTATATGTAATTATTAACCAATAATATCCAAATCACATATATTCACAACTGACAAGTTACCTTTTATAATAAAAAATCACTGTTTTATCACTACTATATATTCACAAAAGACAAAATACTATTTAGTCACATATCACAAATTACAAGTCACTTATTATATTCAAAATATGTATCACCCATTTTATATAACCAAATCACCCAAAAAGTATATATCACAACCTACAATAACATCTTCCATGAACAAGAATCCATCTATTTAGACTTTAGTACGTCATTTTTATGTCCCAAAACCCTAGAATCTATACAAAAACCTTAAAGTAATAACAAAAAACCATAAAATCAGTGCACAAAACATTGTATATATGAATTCTATACCCTATATTACTTGGTTTCGCATTAACATAGGTATTTTGTTAACGATTCAGTGATATTAGTGTATCAATTCAACTTATTTTTTATGGAAGATATTGAAAGTACCTGATTTTTGGTGAATGTAATCTTTAAATTCCAACAATCCAAATTGGGGAAAGATATCATATGCTATAATGATAGAGATACCATGTATATAACTTTAAATTACTGATCTCTAATCTTTAATGGAGGTTTTAAGAGGTTTGGAGCAGTGATTTAGGGCTATTGGATGCAAGAGCGATGATGGAGAGTGTTCAGAAGCGTTGCTTTGTGTTGTGTATCTGTAATTATTCTTTTAAGGATCGTTGTCGGTAACTAACCTGTAGTTCAATTCAAATTACAAATCGTAGTTCAATTCAAATTACAAAATTGCCACCAGGGTCTCAATTCTCATTCTATTGGGGTCTCATTAGAGTAGCCCTCTATATATATATTGTACAAGCAATAGGGAAAAAAAAACCTCGCCTGTAATTGAATGAACGGTTGTCATAAGTCCCTCAACGATGCCAAATCTATCATTGATCACCTATATAATTGAAAGAGTTATTAGATGTAAACCCTTCCAGAGTTTCACATAAACAACTCGCATCAGCTAAAACCAAACCAAATCAAACATACCCAGTATATCCCGCACAGAGCAGGGTCTGGGGGGTGAAGTGTACGCAGACCATGCCCCTACTTTTAACGGTAGGGAGGCTGTTTCCGTGAAGACCCCCGGCTAAGTGCACAAACAGGTAAAGGTGAGTGATATTCAGAAGGGTTGCCTGGGGTATAAAAGATGTTCAACGTATACCTGAGCCCATGGCTTTGAACACATGGGGCTTACCTACCAGAGGATTGACTACTCCGCTCTGCCAGCCACTCCGAGCTAAGATGCCACCGCGCCAAGCTCCCTGCAACTATAAAACAAGAAAACAGAAGATAACAATACAAAAACAAAAAAGGAAAACGAAAAAGTCGAACAACTCGCATCAGCTGAAACACCTAATTACCTCTGCCAGGGGAGCAAGGCAGTTAGTAATGCAACTAGAAGTAGAGACAATTTTCAGGTCTGATATGTATTCCTTTTCTTCCATACCCACAGCTAACAATGGAGCATCCTTGCTAGGAGCATAAATGATCACCTTCTTTGCATCTCCCTGATGAATAAAGAGACATCCAAGAAACAAGAAATTAAAAAGTTTAGGCAAACAAAATTGAAAAGAGTTTAGAAATGCAACCACACTCAGAGCAACAACATTATTGAAACCCACACTAACAATTAGTGCACAAATTTAATGCCATGTAATGTAGGAGTAATTAACAAATCAACATGATACTAGTATTGTATAGATCTATCATATGAGTAGTGCTAGGTGCACTGAAGAATTTACATAATGAGTTGGATTCCACTAATTGATATTTTTATTAGTTGATATTAATGTGAATGCAGGGGGGGGCATTGAATTATGACCAATCACATTCAGACACCTACCATTTTGTGAAAATTTTTGTGAAACTTTATGTAATTCTAGGATTTTCCTTATTATATATGATAGGAAGTTAATTACATGCATGCAGGGACGGACCTGGGGGGTCCCTGGCCCCTCCTAGGTTGGGGAGATTTTTTTTTTGAAAAATCTAGGTATGCCCTATAATTTACTTATCAATGGCCCCTCTTAGATGGTTTATTTGTCTTCTTTTATATCCATTTTTGTATGATTTAGTGGAAAATATCATTTTTTGTATGATTTAGTGAAAAAATTTCATTTTTTTCATGATTTAGTGGGAAAAAAATCCGCGCTTCGCGCGGTTAATTTTTAGAATTTTTTTGGACCCCCCTCCCTTTTTTGCTCTAGGTCCGTCACTGCATGCATGCAACTTCTCTATAGTACATCAAATCAGCTTTACTTAATCGTATTACAATTATAATTTGAATTTACATCTACAACTCGTCATGTCAATAATAAGAAATTTAACATAGGAAGCTGATATATGCACACCCTTGACTTATAGGTGCACACCCTTTATTCAGATTTAGACTAAATTACCCTTATATACCTTTTTCTATTTTTCCTATTTACAATAATAATAATTTAGTTGTAAAATTACCCTTATATACCTTTTTTATTTTTCTATTTTTTTCTATTTACAATAATAATATTTTAATTGTAATGAAAAGTGAACAAAAATAAGACACCAACACAAACACTAATATACACTTATTGATATGGGCTAAAAGTAAGCCCTAAGACACATTTAATGTGGCATTAATTAGACCTAGAATGGTCCAAACGTGGGGCCCACCAGATGGGCCCAAACCCTAACTATAATATTAATTTCGTAATTAATATTAGGGGTAATAAACAGCCCAGCAAGTAAGAGTCAAATAAGGATATTATTCTTGCCTGACTTAGTCTCCAAGATACATATTCCAACATGGAAACTGACTCCTACAAGGAAGGAGTCTAGAACCTTCCTTGAGGCGGTGACTTGCCCACCAAGTCACCTAACCCTACTACGATTTTAGGGTTTCTCAGCCTATATAAAGGGTTTGACCCCTCATCTCAGAACTACGTTTTCTTGGCTTGATTCTCTAATACAGAGATACGTAGGCATTCTGTGAGGACCGTTTAGTCTCGAACGCAGAAGCAGCCATTAGAGCACGAAGCTCCCGAACCCTAGCCGTCATAATCATAACCTAGTTTTTATTCCACAACATTTGGCGCCGTCTGTGGGAAGAAGACATCAACCATGGTTCAAACACGAAGAACTGCTCCAGGCACTACAGAGCCAATCGCTACCGAGGCCCTACCTCTTAGCTCTGCTCCGCCCCTTACTGAACAAGTACTTCCGACATCTGAGCAAGTACCTCCGGCATCCGGAACTATCGTTTCGTACCAAGTTTCTCAACCCTTAGGGACGACTACCCATGTTGAGAGTACGCTACCTCCGATCATCCACACAGTTCCAGGGACTAACCCCCCTCAGACGGGGATTTCTTCTCTGATTGTAGGTCCCAACAACCTTACACGAGGGGTTCAGATCCATACTATGGATCTCCCCATAAGCACCAATCCAACATATGGGATGTCCAATTACGGAGCTGGACCGAGTGGGCATGCCCTGTATATTCGTGATCGAGATTATCGCGATTTTTCTGGTCCTTATTCAGATGAATCATCTTCTGACGATGATTACGAGCGTGATGAAGCCCCAAGGAGGCGACGTGCAAGTAAAGAGCCTATGGGGAGAACTCGAACTATCCATGATGGACTCACTTCAACAGTTGCTGAGAGGATTAAGGCTTATGAAGCCGAGATCTTAAAGTTAAAGGAAGATATGGCCAGGGAACAAGCCAGATCAAATCTGACTTTGCCACCTCCCACGTCAGGACCGATTCCCTTCATAGATCTGGAGAGACCTCTAAGGAGGCAAAGAAGGACTACCGTCCCACCTGAAAGAACTACAAGGGTGGAAACCCCTAAAAGCAACCCTAAGGATCTGATACCACTTGGGGACCCTGATGATCCCACACCTCCGTTTACTGAAGACGTGATGAATGCTCATATCTCAAAGAAGTTTAAGATGCCAACAATCAAAGCTTATGATGGAATGGGTGATCCTGCCAACCACGTTAGAACGTTCTCAAACGCACTGCTGTTGCAGCCTGCAAGCGACGCTTTGAAGTGTAGGGCTTTCCCTCAAACTTTGTCAGGCATGGCTCAAAGATGGTATAGTCGGCTTCCTGCAAACTCGATTGGTTCCTTTAAGGAGTTGAGTGCTGCCTTCATTAGTCAGTTTATCAGCGGAAGAACGCATGAGAAAAGCTCTGCATCTCTTATGTATGTGGTACAAGGGAAGAGCGAAAGTCTGAGAGACTACCTTAAGAGGTTCACCAAGGAGACTCTGAACATCACTGATCTGGACAATAAGGTTGCAATGGTAGCCTTGGAGCATGGTACCACCGACTTATACTTTAAGAGATCGTTGGCAAAACATCCCCCGGAGAATATGGCTGATCTCCAACGAAGGGCTGATAAGTACATCAAGGCCGAGGATAGCACGAAGAAGGAGGTCACATTAGGCAATGGTCAGGGAAACAGTGATACAAAAAAGCGTAAGCAAGGGCAGGAGTACGATGCTAGGGACAAGTATCCCCGAACTAGCAAGGACTCTGATTCGCCACCAAAAAAGAACTTGGGACCAAGGTTCTCTGACTATGCAAGGTTGAATGCCCCCAGAAGTCAAATCTTGTTGGAAATTGAGAAGGATAAAGACTTCCGATGGCCGAAGCCACTCAGGGGAGACCCCGCAAAGAGGAATAAGGATCAGTACTGTAGGTTCCACCGAGATGTAGGACATGACACGGATGATTGCAGACAGTTGAAGGACGAGATTGAATTCTTGATCCGTAAAGGAAAGCTGAACAATTTCACAAAGGGTGGAGATCATGGAACCCAAAGAGGGGATTACAACAGGAGAAACAATGACAGGAGGGATAACGATCGTGACCGCAACACGCAGCCCCGAGGGCCAGTTATCAACATGATCTGGGGAGGCCCAACAGCGGCCGGTACAACCCGCAATTCTCGAAAGGCATACGCAAGGGAAGTGATGCATATTGTGGGAGAGGCCCCGAAGCGTGCTAGAACAGAAACCGTGATTGGTTTTGATGACTCTGATCTGGAAGGGGTGAAATTCCCCCATGATGACCCATTAGTTATAACCCCTGTGATTGGGAACTCGGAGGTAAAACGAGTCTTGATAGACAATGGAGCTTCTGTTGACATTCTGTTTCATGATGCGTTTGTGAAGATGGGATATGCCGATTCTCAGCTAACTCCGACTAACATGCCTATTTATGGGTTCAATGGGGTTGAGTCCAAGGTCGAGGGTACTATCCAGTTACCCGTGACAATCGGGCAGGAACCTAAGGAAGCTACTCAAATGCTAAACTTTCTGGTAATTAAGGCAGCCTCGACTTATAACGCAATCCTGGGAAGGACTGGACTTCATGCGTTCAAGGCTGTTGCCTCAACATATCACATGAAGATTAAGTTTCCAACCCGAAACGGGGTTGGAGAACAGAAAGGCGACCAGAAGATGGCAAGAAGTTGTTATGTGTCCGCCCTAAGAGCTGATGGAGTCGGGGGGCAGGTACTCCCAATTGAAGACATGGATGTCCGTAGTGATGATGAACAGCGAGGAAAGCCAGCAGAGGATTTAATACCCGTCCCTCTAGAGCTGAGCGACCCGGAGAAGGTTACATACATAGGAGCATCTCTGAGGGAACCCCTGAAGGGCGAATTGATAGCGTTCTTGCAAGAGAATAGCGATGTGTTTGCTTGGACAGCAGCAGACATGCCAGGGATTGACCCCCAACTTATAACTCATAGGTTGAACGTCGATCCTGAACGGAAGAAAATAAAGCAGAAAAAGAGGAATTTTGCTCCTGAAAGGCAAGAGGCCATTAAGCAAGAAGTTGATAAGCTTTTGGAAGCTGGGTTCATTGAGGAGATTCAGTTCCCTGAATGGTTGGCTAATCCCGTCATGGTCAAGAAAGCGAATGGAAAATGGAGAATGTGCATCGACTTCACAGATTTGAACGATGCATGCCCAAAGGATTGTTTCCCTCTACCAAGGATTGACACCCTAATAGATGCTACAGCTGGACACGAGATGTTAAGTTTCATGGATGGTTTCAGCGGATACAATCAGATTAAGATGCACAAGGACGACATTCCTAAGGTATCTTTCATAACCGACTTTGGTGTTTTCTGCTATCTTGTTATGGCTTTTGGTCTAAAGAATGCAGGAGCTACCTACCAACGATTGGTGAATAAGATATTCGCCCATCTGATTGGAAAAACCATGGAGGTCTATGTTGATGACATGTTAGTCAAGAGCCTACTCAAGGCAGATCATATAGGGCACCTCAGAGAGGCATTTGAAGTGCTAAGGCACCATAAGATGATGCTAAATCCAGCAAAGTGTGCTTTTGGTGTTGGATCGGGAAAATTTTTGGGGCTGATGGTTTCCAAGAGAGGCATAGAGGCCAACCCGGACAAGATTAAGGCTATTCTGGACATGGAGTCACCCCGCTCAATACGAGATGTACAGAAATTAACTGGCCGGGTTGCGGCCTTAGGAAGGTTCATCTCCAAGTCTGGTGACAAATGCTTGCCTTTCTTTCAGGCATTAAAAAAGGTGAAAAATTTTGAGTGGACCACAGAGAGCCAGGAGGCCTTTGAACAGTTGAAGAAATACATGGCTGAAGCCCCGTTGTTGGCCAAACCTAATCCTGGAGAGATTCTCTACCTATACCTGGCGGTATCCGAACAAGCATTGAGTGCTGTTCTAGTCAAAGAAGAAAAGAAAGTTCAGAAACCCATCTACTATGTGAGTAAGGTGTTGCATGGGGCGGAATTGAATTACTCTTCCATTGAAAAGTTTGCATTGGCATTAATCACTGCTTCAAGGAAATTGAGACCGTACTTCCAGGCTCACAAAATCGAAGTCTTGACAGACCAACAGTTGAGAAGCATATTGCACAGTCCGAAAGCAAGTGGAAGATTGATCAAATGGGCTATAGAGCTTGGAGAGTTTGATATCAAGTATAAGCCTCGGACAGCCATCAAGGCTCAGGCATTGGCTGACTTCGTGGTTGAATGCACTATTGACAACCAAGAAGTCGGGGGGCAGGAGATGATAACCACCCCTGAGAACGAGGATAAAGGTGAAGAACTTATAACTGGACAGAAGGAATATTGGGTGCTCTATTTTGATGGAGCATCAAAAACAAAATCTAGTGGTGCAGGTTTAGTTCTGCAAAGCCCCGATGGGTTCACAGTTGAGTACGCTTTGAAGTTGGACTTTCCAACGACCAACAATGAAGCTGAGTATGAAGCCCTGATAGCCGGATTAGGCTTGGCCAGAATCATGAGGGTCAAGAATCTCAAAGTATGTGGAGATTCGAGACTGGTGGTCTCACAAGTGAATGGCGAGTTTGAAGCCAAGGATGAGACTATGGCAAAATACCTAAGAGTCGTGAAGGCTGTTATGACTCAGTTTGAAGAATGCTATGTGGAACACATTCCGAGAGAGGAGAACGCTAAGGCCGATGCCTTGTCTAAATTTGCTTCTTCTGAAATTGAGAACTATGCAGGTAGTGTTTACTTCCAGGTCTTGAAGGCCCCGACCATCAACTCTAAGTTGGTAGCACCTATCGATGTGGGAAGCTGTTGGATAGATCCTATTAAAGCTCATCTAGAAGCTGGATGGCTTCCAAACAATGCCTTGGAGGCACGAAAATTGTCAGTAAGAGCATTGAGATATGCCTTGATTGAAGGCATCTTATACAAGAGATCGTTTGTCGTCCCGTACTTGAAGTGCCTAAGGCCCCAAGAGGCAAGAGAAGCATTGGAGGAAGTTCATGGAGGGATCTGTGGGCAGCACTTGGGGGGCAGAGCCCTAGCTCACAAGATTACCCGCCTGGGATTCTATTGGCCAGAGATGTTGGCGGATGCCCAGGACTATGTCAAGAAGTGTGACAGATGTCAAAAGCACGCTCCAATTGTAAGGCAGCCGCCTGAGATGTTAACTTCGATCAATTCTCCCATCCCGTTTGCAATGTGGGGAATGGACATATTAGGTCCTTTCCCTATGGCTTCGGCACAGAGGAAGTTTCTGATAGTCGCCATTGACTACTTCACCAAGTGGATTGAGGCTAAACCTTTAGCCAAGATAACCACCAAACAAGTTTCCCAGTTCTTTTGGGAGAACATAATTTGTAGATATGGGATCCCGCGAATTCTTGTGACAGATAATGGGACACAATTTAACAATGAGGAATTCAAGAAGTATTGTGAGGAAAATGCTATTGAGCTTCGTTTTACCTCTGTGGCACATCCGCAAGCGAATGGGCAGGCCGAGGTGGCCAATCGAATTATCCTGGATGGACTAAAGAAAAGGGTCGAGCGCTCAAGAAACACTTGGGTGGATGAGCTGCTACCTATACTCTGGGCTTATCGCACTACTTGTAAAGTAACTACCGGAGCAACCCCGTTTTTGCTAGCTTATGGAGCTGAGGCTGTTGTGCCGCTGGAAATCATGCAGGCATCACCTCGAGTTGAGGCATATGAACCTGAAGCTAATGAAGAAGGCATGAGGCTCGCTCTAGATCTGATTGATGAAGTTAGAGATGAGGCAAACGCCAGAAATGCGGAGCATCAAAAGAAAGCGTCTTTCTATTACAACCACAGGGTTAAGGAGAGGTTCTTTCAGCAAGGTGATTTGGTTCTCAGGAAGATTGAAGCTTCTGGAGTTGGCCAGAAAGGGAAATTAGCCCCCAACTGGGAAGGACCATATCGAGTCAGAAGGACGCTAGGACGAGGATCATACAAGTTGGAGACCTTAGATGGGAATGAAGTGCCCCGGACTTGGCATGCTCTGAACTTGAAGATTTATTATGTATAAGCCTTCCTAATAAGGACTTGGCTTTTAGCTATTTATAAATAAAAGTAGAAATAAGGTTCGATGAAACCATTCCAGGGACTAGTACCCCGAGTAGGACCATAGTATCAAT
The DNA here is from genome assembly GCA_037693485.1 of Kitagawia praeruptora. Classification (NCBI taxonomy): domain Eukaryota; kingdom Viridiplantae; phylum Streptophyta; class Magnoliopsida; order Apiales; family Apiaceae; genus Kitagawia; species Kitagawia praeruptora. Next base: position 21,349,863 of record CM075350.1, on the reverse strand, counting down.
GTAAGGGTTGAACCCTCTTTCAAGATATCAATGCAAATCTGTTTTCCATTCCATGATTCTATGTTTTGTTTATGTACCAAGCACCTGTTGAGTGCAAGTCTGGAAAGATCAAGTACTGAAAGTAAATAAGCATATGAATAAAGGAAACAGATGCATAAATAAAACGCCCCGAGGGGCCATGGTTTAAGTTAAGCTACAACACACGAATAAAAGTTAAGTCCCGAAGGACATTAATTGAAAGATCATAAAATAAAGCCACAAGCGGCTAGATAAGGGCCATACAAGGCCATAAGGGAACCCATCCTACTTAGCTGGGGATTCTTCCTCGCTGCTCTCCTCGCCCGACTCCTCCTCATCTGAATCCTCTTCCTCGCCGGACTCTTCACCTGAAGTTTCTTCCTCGGCTTGATCAACAACCGCCATAGGTTGAGTAGTAGTCTCCACATCTTCGGTTTCCTCCTCCCCGGAGGATGAAGTCGAACTGTCTTCGTTACGGATCACCCTCTTGCCTGGGATCGGTTGTCGAACAACTCCAACTTTCCTGGCAGGCGGGGGCTTCTTTCCACGGGATCCCGAAGAACTTGAGTCTTGGCTAGCAGCTGGAGGACGCCTCCTGGATCCCGAAGATCTACGGCTACCTTTAGAGCCTGAACCTGATGCTTGGGGAACAATCTTGGTTCCCGATCTAGAGGCAAGGTTCGCACGATCCTCGTCACCCGCAGTCCAGAAAGGGCAAGGAAAATCAGAGGGGATAACCATTGAGGGATGTTTGCTACTTACAGCATTGATTGCCTTGTCCCAACCAACAGACATGTTGTAAGGACGTACCTCATCATCATGATCGTCAATGAACTTTAGAAACTCTTCAGATTTATGATATGCCTTAATCAATTTGTTAGCATCATTCATCTTCTTTTGAGCCAAGGAGGCAAGTTGCTTTCGGGAGGATAAGGCATCCGCTTCGGCATGGGTAACCTGAGAATGCAGGTCGTCAATCTCTTCCTGGAACCTAGCTGAGTCAGTCTTCAAGGATATATTCTCATCCCTGAAAGCCAGGCCTTGGGTACAGACAGCTTGGAAGAAGGCATTAGCCTACAACCAAAGTTCACAAAGCATAAGGAATGTGAAAGAGGTAAATCATACCAGAATCGGTAGGAAAAGTATCTTACCTGATACAAGGCTTGGGAGCCCAGAAGTTGATTCTCATTCATTTTGTCCCCAGCAAGTAAGGACAGTCTATCAGGAGGAGTAACAGAAAGCTTCGACCAGTCTAGGGATAGTTCAGGACTCCCAGAAACCGAGTCTTGTTCGCATATACCCCAGGATGGCATAAAGGGGGTTCTGATACTTCCACGGGATCTTTTCCCGCCTTGAGAGCAACCTTCCAAGAAGTTGGGAATCCGAGGCTTAGCGGGATTCAAAAGCTCCTCAGCTTTTTTCTTCATTCTTTGAGTCACAGACGGCTGATTCTGAGGACGGCTGTCAATCTCCTCCGCAGCTGAAACACAAAGAGAAAACACAGATATAAGAACAAACAGAGTTCATAAGAAGCTTAAGTAAGGAAATTACCCTCAACGGAAAGAAAGCTAAGGCCAGCTTCGATAAGGTTCTTTTCATTCAGAAACATTTTATAATGGGTACTGCCATCATCGGCCAGAAGCCAATCTCGATCCTGTAACTCCGAATCATCAAGGTCGCAAACGAAGTGTTTACTATCTTGCACAACTCCGAATCTCTTGACGAAGAAGTTACCCCAATCACCGCCTTTCCATTCAAGAATTACAAACTCTCTCTCCCAGAAATGTTGGGAATCTGGTAAAGAATAAGGGTTCACCATGTGTGGAATTTTGGCCCTGTGCTTGAGACTGACCCATCCTTTCTTTTGGTCGGAAGAGTTACTGGCTACGAAGATACTTCGAAATAATGTAGTAGTCGGGTGAATCCCCAATTGACGACATCTTATTAAAAATATAGAGATATATCTCCAAGAGTTGGGATACAACTGACAGGGATGAATCTGATACTCTGCCAGCAATCTTATGATGAAGTTATCAACGGGGAATCTGAACCCAGCATCCAGAGCACCCCAGTGGACGCAAAGCCTCTCGGGGTGCCAGTTACAGGTCCTGTCTGATGGTTTTGCGAGACGAACTTTGATAGCACTCGGAAAGTGATATGAGTCCTTTATTTTCTGGACATCTTTTTCGTTTAACTTACTGGGACTGCTAAAAGCATCTAAACTAGCACAGTTCGGGAATGTGTCCCTCATAATATTAAGAAGATCTAGTAAGGATTCAAATTTACGATCAACGAATGAAGAAGGTTTGATTTCTTCCTTACCTTTAGCTGTCCTCATCTTACTCCTCTTGGCCATGGCTTCCATCATGGATACAGGGGGAGCCACTGGCCGGTTACCTTCTGACATCTTGATTACAAAGCTGGAACTTGATCTTGAAACTTGAAGGCTCGAGAGCTTAAGAATTTGAAAACCCAGAAGTGAAGAAGTGAATGAAATGAAAGCTACCACACTTCTTTTATAAAAGAGGCATGACCTGCTGTAAAAGGTTGAAGTTCAGTCTGGTTCGCGTTTACAGGTCATCTATCGTTTAAAGATGAAAAAAGGACAGAAATTGCTCGTTTTATACAGAAAGGATCGTTAAAATTCAAATATGCCAAAGAAGAAATAGCTGATGTTTGAATAATATCGTCGGAAGTCACGAGTGACCAAACTGACGATCCAAGATCAAGGTCAAGTTCCTTGATCCTGAAGATAACAAAGTCATGAATGGCCAAAATGATGGTTTGAGATTCAGATCAAAGTCTTTGATCCTCAAGATCATGAATGATTTTCACGTCTGGGTTAACTAGCTAGCCAAGAAGCAATCGACCGCGACGCACAAGGGGCCTCAGCCGACCAGGTCCCGGAAGACCAGGTCCCGGCCGACCAACCTATTTTAAGGGGGGTCAGCCGACCAGGTCCCGGAAGACCAGGTCCCGGCCGACCAACTTATTTTGGAGGGGTTCAGCCGGCCAGCTTCTGAACCTGGATCCCCCCGGTCCAGGTTCAGTTCTTGGTCCTGGATCCCTACTTTTCAGCAAATGATTTTGGACATGGTTCTCGACTTTTTCAGCGAATATCAGATGATTATCAATGTTAAAGAGAGGCCAAGGTTAGCCATGAAGGCCAAGATGAGTCATGAAGGCCAAAGTTAGCCATGAAGTTACAAACGACCATACTGACGATTCGTAATCAAGGTCAAGACTATGGATCCTTAGGACCATGGATGGTTTCTGATCCTAGATCCACACTCTCTATTGAAATCAAGAAGGAGTCTAAGTTCAAGTTTTTAGGCCAATTATTGACTAGTTAGCCCTAGAAGAGGAATTTCAGCCAACCAAGTCCCGGAAGACCAGCTTCTGGCCGACCAGCTCCCCTGGAGGAGGGCCAGCCGACCAGCTTCTGGCCGACCAGGTCTTAGCCGACCAGCTTTTGGCCGACCAGCTCATTTTCAGGGGGTCCAGCCGACCAGCTTCTGAACCTGGATCCCCCCGGTCCAGGTTCAGTTCTTGGTCCTGGATCCCTACTTTTTCAGTGAACTTTTGAACCTAAATCTCGACTTTTTCAGCAAATCTTGGATGATTGTTAATAATGAAAAGAGATTGAGATTAGCACAGTTTAGTGCCGATTAGCACCGTTTAGTGCTGTTTAAGCACTGATTAGTGCCGGTTAGCACTGTTTAGCGCCGATTAGTGCCGTTAGTGCCATTTGATGCCACCTAACATTGTTTAACACTGTTTAAACATTGTTTAAGGCTGATTAGCGCTGTGTAGTGCCGTTTAACACTGATTAGTGTCGTTCAACGTCATCGTAAATGCGTCGGTCGCTCCACGCTTTACATCAAGATGATATTGTTGAAAATACTCGCGTAAGAGCAATAAACCCTGACCCAAGTCTCGAATAAGGCCGTTATAACTTCAAGGAAAACCTGATCAGTTTTCCTAGAAGTTGGGGGGCAAATGATATGGGCTAAAAGTAAGCCCTAAGACACATTTAATGTGGCATTAATTAGACCTAGAATGGTCCAAACGTGGGGCCCACCAGATGGGCCCAAACCCTAACTATAATATTAATTTCGTAATTAATATTAGGGGTAATAAACAGCCCAGCAAGTAAGAGTCAAATAAGGATATTATTCTTGCCTGACTTAGTCTCCAAGATACATATTCCAACATGGAAACTGACTCCTACAAGGAAGGAGTCTAGAACCTTCCTTGAGGCGGTGACTTGCCCACCAAGTCACCTAACCCTACTACGATTTTAGGGTTTCTCAGCCTATATAAAGGGTTTGACCCCTCATCTCAGAACTACGTTTTCTTGGCTTGATTCTCTAATACAGAGATACGTAGGCATTCTGTGAGGACCGTTTAGTCTCGAACGCAGAAGCAGCCATTAGAGCACGAAGCTCCCGAACCCTAGCCGTCATAATCATAACCTAGTTTTTATTCCACAACACTTATATACCTTTTTCTATTTTTCTATTTTTTCTATTTACAATAATAATATTTTAGTTGTAATGAAAAGTGAACAAAAATAAGACACTTACACAAACACTAATACACACCAAGTTAATTTTGAGTACTAGAACTAACACTTGAACATATTACTGGGCATTTTGCATGAAAGCGGTTAATTTTGAGTACTAGAACTACACTTGATTTCCTGGTCTTCCTCCGTAGCAACACCTCATTTTGTTTCTTTATTTACAAAATTTTGTAAATAAATAGAAGCTATATGTATTTTTTGCACAAAAATAAAAATTTTAAAGCAAAAAAATTTGTACCAAATACTACACAACATAAATCATTTTCTCTCATTCAATCCAAAACAAAAGGTAACGGTGTATAAAAGCCTAAAACCTTTTTCCAATGTGCTAAAAATATTATTATTGTAAAATAGAAAAAGATGTATAAAGGTAATTTAGTCTAAATCTCAATAAAGGGTGTGCACCTATAAGTAGAGGGTGTGCACATATGAGCTCCCTTTAACATATCACAAACCTTCAAACGTGCAACAGCCTTGTTCTTGTTGCTAAACACATTAGTGGACTGGACTCCGGTACTCCACAATATACTCTGTACCAGCGCTAGCCCATAGGGATCTCCTCAGGGTTCCTACGATTTCATCAACAAATTATAAAATGCATGTGTGGCTCGCAATAGGGCTGGGTCTGTGGAGGAGGCAATCTTGACGTGTAGGGAGGGCCGAAGGGATGTAGAGGTGGTGGAAGCTATGGGTGTGAAGGAGGCGTTGAGTTGGGTTAAGAGGAAGAAATGGAGTGCAGTTAGCATTGAAACGGACAGCCTCACAGTTGTTCAATCTATCCGTAGTAAGGCTGTGATGTTATCTTATTTTGGTGATTTAATAAATGAGCGTAGAATCCTGCTAGAAGAATTACCAAATGTATCCTTATTTTTCGTAAGACGGTCTGCTAATGGGGTTGCTCATTTTCTTGCAAGGGCATCCTATTATGTTGCTGATCGTACAATCGGGAGTGATGATGTCTCTCCTCCTGAATTCCTTGATGTAATCATGAAGGATTGCCAGTAATGAATGATTTTCTTTTGGTTTCAAAAAAAAAAAAATAAAAAAAATTAAACATTAAAACGATTTAAACATTAAATTTTTATCAAAAGAAAACAAATTAAAATAATTTATAACATATATGAATCATAAAATAATTATGTACGCGTACGTGTAAAATTTTTTGTCCTCAAATATAAAAAATCTAGTAGGACACAGAGAATATCCGATAATATTGGTCAAAGTACCCAACCTGTTCATAATGAGTCTATATAGATGAGAGAAGTAACAAAAAAAAATGATAGAAGTAACAAATTTATTTCCAAATGACACACTCTTGATTAATTAACTCCATATGTGTGTAAACTGTAAAGCGTCCACTCCAATAATGGGGGATGGACCCATTAAAGTCTTGACACGGACACCTAAGCATTCAAAACCAATTTAGGGTTAGCATTGGGAGCTCTAGATTATTCGTAAATTAGATGAGTAAGAAAGGTATAGTGAGATTAACCGAGTTGATAACAAAACTGAACAAAAAATAACTCCAAAACTGAAATAATAAGGAAGACCATAGAGTTCAAGTCTTTAATTACATTCATCTGATAAACAACTTAGACATGTGAACGATAAAGTGAATTATTTGGGTGCAGATGTGAATGCAAAGAAACTGTCAGCTTAGACAAATTTTGCAAATGTTTGCAACAAGTACATGTAGACAATGTCTAACTTAGAGCATCTCCAACCCCATGTTGCCCTTAGCAAAAACCTCCATCTGGCATGTGAATAGTAAAAATTATAGCCAATTTCTCCAAACTTCATCACTCCAACCAACATTTCCCATTAGCAAAAATTATAGGCATTGGCCTCTGCTTGTCTATATTTGGCCAAGGCCTACAGATCTGTAAGGATTATTCCCGCAATTTTTTATTCTCTTCTCTCCTGCTTCATCTCCTGCCATCTAATTTTTAGTGTATATTTATTTTCATTCTCTCTTTTTTTTCACTTCAAATTATGACTTTTATTTGTGATAAGGGTACAAAATGGGATTTGCGATATGTTGGAACATCACAATTTCTAATTTTTTAATTTAAATCATAAAATCAATTAACATTAACATTAAAATATTAAATTTAATAAATTTTTTAATTTACATTTCTAATATATATGAACACAATTTAAGATCAATTAATAGCAATATAATTTTTATTGAAAAGACATTGTTTGAAATTATAATATACTATTTCAAAATGTTGGTGCGAAAAATGTAATATTGTCTAAGGGCACTTGGTATTTTGAGCGTGGTCCACTCATATTTAGCAGCTGGGGTACTTGTATAGGACATGAGAAAGTTTCTACAATGCCGTTGTGGTTAAAACTCAGTAATGTGCCGGATTGTTTTTGGACAGAGAAGGGACTGTGCTGTTTGGCTAGTGTGATGGGGATACCGTTGTGTGCTGATGGTTTCACGTCTAAATTGTATAAAGGAAATAAGAATTGGATTACTGGAAGTTATATCTGTTAGATCTAAATAAATAATCAGAATCATCTTATGCGATATTATCAAGGTTACACGATAAAACTGTAGTACGGAAGCGTACCTGATTCCATGACGATAAATATGAATACGGATTATGGGACTTGATCTTCCACAGACTTGATTCGCCTCTAGCCGTATCTCTCTCTAACTGATGGGAATAGGAGGAGTAGAGGTTGCGAATAGCCTTGGGGACCAAAACCCTATTATGTTCTTTATATAGTACTCTAATTAGACCCCATTAACTCTAATCAGATTACTATTGGGTATTACACATTACAAAGCCCATACCGAATAAGATGTTATTGGACACTTTATTTTAGATCACTTAATTAGTCCAAATAGAATAAACATTAAATATAATTGTCTTTAATTTGTAAGCCCACAAATTATTATTAGATTATAAAAAATAATCTAACAATCTCCCACTTGGGCTACAAATTGTTCCAAACAACAATTACATTCAATAACCATAAGTGCGCACAAAACTGTTTATTCTTTAGAAAACATCTTCCTTAATCAATCTGGTCCATCTCATATATAAACATGGAACCAAAGCGACCTTCGTCACATTGTCGTAACTGGATCCTCAATGATCACCACATAAATATATTCAATGACATAGATCAAGTATGGATGTGTAACTGGAAATTACATGCAATGTGATCTCAATCATGCCTATTTCCAATTGGTCCTTAATACCTTAGTGAGATCAATCTTTATTCTTTCAAACTTTATGTCAAAACCACAATTGAAAGATACAGCTCATATAGAGCAATAGAGAGAATATAAAATAATTAACTTTATTCTGCAGAATACTCAAAAACACAAATATCACCATAGTGTCAATAAAAAAACTGAGTACCTGAATATAAGAACAAAACAAAAAAAACTCCCACTAAAACTGAATATCCTCCAATGAGACAACACCCATATGAGCAGTATGCCCAAAAAAAAAACTTTATGGTGTCAAAAACTTTAGTAAGTAAGTGGGTCTGCTAGCATAGAATTTGTTCTTATATACTCAATAGACACTAATTGATATTGCATTCTCTCTACAATGACTTGATATTTAATGTCTATCTGTTTAGACATAACAAAAAAAACTTAACCAGAAGTAGATTTTCTTGTATCTACACAACCAACATAATCAGAATCAGAATACATAATGATCTCCAAATTTTCCGATTTCTGTTAAACGAGCATGTAATATTTTTGTTCTTTGCAAGTACCTTATAACCTATTTAATTACAATCCAATGATCCATTCCAGGGTTACTTGAATATCTGCTTAACATACCCATAATGAATGCCAAAACCGGCAGGGTACTAACCATACATAAGACTCCCAATAGACGAAGTATATGGAATGTTCTACATCTCTTTTCCTTCAAGATCATTCTTAGGGCACTGTTTGAGACTAAACTTATCTCCTTTAGCAACAGGAATACTTTACTCCCACTGAATGTGTGATATATCCACAAGTGCCATTATTGTCTCTACTAGAGGATCTACTAAGTGGCACTTCATCTTGAGCTTGTTGAGTTTGCTCTTCTTGAGCATCATCTTGATTTTGAGTAGGAAACTGAACAGGTATATCCACATTGTTGTCTTGAACTACATGAGGCAAAGAAACTGATTCTTCCTCAAATACAACATCCCTGACTTTATCTTCCCCCTCAAACTCAACATCCTCAAGAAATCTAGCATTTCCCGTTTCGAAAAAAGGACTTTGTCAAAGGATCATAAAACTTGAAACCCTTTGTTTTTTCAGGATACCCAACAAAATAGCAACTAACAGTTCTTGAGTCCAGTTTATTTTCATGCGGCTTGTAAGGCCTTGCCTCAGCTGGACAACCCCACACATGTAAATGATTGAGACTAAGTGGTTTCTTAGTCCATAATTCATAAGGGGTTTTAGCTACTGCTTTGCTAGGTACTCTATTTAGTATGTAGGCTGCAGTCTTAAGTGCATCTCCCCAGAGTGCTTCTGGTAAAGAAGAGTGACTAATCATACTTCTTACCATGTCCTTAAGCGTTCTGTTTCGTCTCTCAGCAACACCATTCATGCGTGGTTGCCCAGGCATTGTGTATTGTGGGACGATTCCGCATTCCTCTAGGAATTTAGCAAAAGGTCCAGGACGTTGTTCACCGGATCCGTCATATCGACCATAGTACTCACCACCACGATCAGATTTAACAGCTTTAATCTTCTCACGAAGCTGATTTTCAACTTCGGCTTTGAAGACTTTAAACACGTCCAAAGATTGTGACTTTTCATGAATTAAAAATAAGTACCCATATCGAGAATAGTCGTCTATAAAAGTGATAAAATACTGTTGACCATTCCAAGAAGCTGTAGGGAATGTACCACATTATATCAGTATGTATCAACTGTAAGACACTAGTACTCCTATTTGCACTTAATTTCCTTATGTTTGTCTGTTTACCCTTAATACACTCAATGCATACATTAAGGTCTAAATAATCAAGAGATTCAAGTATTCCATGTGACACAAGTCTCTCTAGTCTCCTTTTAGAGATATGTCCTAAGCGCTTATGCCATAACATAGCAGAATTCTCTCTTGATAATCTTCGTTTTGTACCTCTTGATGTTACTTGCAAGGTTTCATTATGTGAAGCAATTGTATTTAGCAAATATAAATTATCAATCAAAGAACCAGTCGCAACTAAAGAAGAATTAAGAAATAGACTAAATTTATTATCTCCAAATGAACAAGAGTAACCGTATTTGTCCAAAACAGAAATAGAAACCAAATTCCGTCTAAATGACGATACTACTTAAGTCTCTCTTAATTCAACAAAATGACCAGTCTCAAAAGACAATCTAAAAATGTGCCAATAGCTTCAACCTGAACTGCATTGCCATCACCCACATAGATGAATCTTTCAGCATCACTTGGTTTCCGGCTCCAAATGCAACCATGCATAGAAATACTTATGTGAGTAGTAGCACCAGAATCTACCCACCATGTATTACTAGGCACAGAAGTCAAATTAACTTCAAAACAGACAAAGGTGAAAAATCTACCTTTCTTTATACGCCATGCAGCGTATTTGGGACAATCCTTCTTCACATGCCCAGATTTCTTACAAAAGAAACAAGTAATAGCTTGATCTTGAGTCTTTTGTTTCTTAGGCTGTGATTTTCCCATTGCAGTCTCTTTATCTTTAGTCCTCTTTTGGTGATTAACCTTTGAGGTAGTTGCAACATGGGCACTTTCAGTCTTTTCACGCTTCAATCTATCTTCCTCTTGCACACAATGTGAAATGAGCTCATTCAGAGTCCACTTATCTTTCTGAGTATTATAACTCACTATAAATTGACCGTATTGTGCAGGAAGAGAGATGAGTACCAAATGCACAAGCAAGTCATCTGACAATTCAAGCTTTAGTGCCTTAAGTTTTGAAGCGATGTTAGACATCTCCATAATGTACTCACGAATATTTCCTTGAGCTTTATACCTCATCTGAACAAGATCAGCCAAAAGCTTACTTGTCTCAGCCTTTTCGTTTTTCGCAAAACGCTTTTCAAGCTCATCAAGGAAATCCTTAACAGATACCTCATCGGAGTCATCAGACATACCGCCCCTGAATGCTTCAGGAATGCTGCGCTTTATCATCATTAGACTTAAGCGATTCGAACGCTCCCACTTCTCAAAGTTCAATTTATCAGTATTAGAACTTTCATCCGTAAGAGAAGCAGGTTGTTCTTTCCTTATAGCATAGTCTAAATCCATGCAGCCAAGAACTAATAGAACGTTCTCTTTCCAGCTCTTAAAGTTTGTGCCGTTAAGCACGGGAATGGAGTTCATGTTGGCAGTTATATTAGCAGCAGATGCATTAACTAGCAATTTGGAACAAAAAAAATATAAGCTCGCATAATGGAAATTCATGTCATATGCATACATAATAGCACACAAAAAAATACATGAATTTAAATACTATAGTGTGTGTGGGCCCATTCAAACAAGATACCTAGCACAACATTAATATTTAGTCTTTGGACAGAAATATTAACTTGCAAGTGGTACTCTCCACGCAGAAATCAAATATTAATAATAAATTCGGTCAAGCAATAACCTTCCTTTGGGCCGGTTTATTACTCACATGTAAAATTTATAATTATTACATATTTATTCCCGCACGTATATCCATTATTTGGCCATTAAATAATCTTCCTTTGGGCCGATTATTTTAACGCATAAATAATAAACATACACATCCTAATATTTCAAAATAAGTAAATCTACACATAAATATCACTTTGGCAATATTTTGCTTCAACTCACTTATTCACGAAATAAAAGGACAAGAAAAAAATATTTTTTCTTTCTTTAAAAAAAATGTGCCCAAAATCCGTATAATTGTAAATAAAATTTAAATTTATCCAAAAATCCAAAACATCATGGGGAACTGATTTTATTTACAATCACAATTTATCGAAATAGTAGTCATTCACACATGTTAACCGGAGAGAAAAAAAACATAACCTGTTAACATGGACTCGGACTCGCATGACAGTACTCGACTTTAAAATAAAATTCCATGTATATTCATATTAATTATAATAATTAATGAAACATGTCATTCATGAACCAGAACATAAATCAAAGTTAATAATTGATTCTGCTTTATGATACAATTTATGTTCTCACATAGTCACATTCACATGGTATAATAAAACGAAACCTTTAGCACCATGCATTAAATAATCATAACTAAAAAAACAGCCATGTTTAACATGATATCGTGAAACAAAATTGCATTCGACAAATATACGAGTACTAATTAAATAATTGTATGTTCATGCCGTACATTAAAAAACCCATAAATCGATAACTCTGCATATGTGTTGAGTCAATTTGTATAAATTGATATATACGGAGAACACATGCTAATTCTTTAATCGATAAAAAAAAATCATATAATATATATACGATCAACCCTAATAATTCAACATAAGATAGGCTCGTATACCAATTGTTAGATCTAAATAAATAACCAGAATCATCTTATGCGATATTATCAAGGTTACACGATAAAACTGTAGTACGGAAGCGTACCTGATTCCATGACGATAAATATGAATACGGATTATGGGACTTGATCTTCCACAGACTTGATTCGCCTCTAGCCGTATCTCTCTCTAACTGATGGGAATAGGAGGAGTAGAGGTTGCGAATAGCCTTGGGGACCAAAACCCTATTATGTTCTTTATATAGTACTCTAATTAGACCCCATTAACTCTAATCAGATTACTATTGGGTATTACACATTACAAAGCCCATACCGAATAAGATGTTATTGGACACTTTATTTTAGATCACTTAATTAGTCCAAATAGAATAAACATTAAATATAATTGTCTTTAATTTGTAAGCCCACAAATTATTATTAGATTATAAAAAATAATCTAACAATATCTTCATTATACTGATGTGTGCTATTTATACATTGTACAAAGAAGAAAGACATGAAGAATATATGGAGTAATACGAGGAGTAATTCTAGGAGTGATTGGAGGAGTAATTCTAGGATTGACCATCACTATCATGACTATTGAACTGTGATGATTAGGAATCCACAATACGCCTCCTCAAAATTGCAGTGCCATCAGCAATAGCTATTTTGGACCGCAAAAATTGAAATCGAGTACGATGAAGAGCCTTCGTGAGTAAATCAGCAAGCTGGTCCCGTGTGCTAATATGAGAGACTGAAAGGAGGCCCTTTGCAACAATATCTCGTACAAAATGGATGTCAACAGAGATATGTTTCATGCCAGAATGCATCACCGGATGCAAAGATAGATGGGTAGCTCCAATGTTATCACAATATAAGACTGGGGGACTATGCAGGGGAAAACGTAATTCATGAAACAAATTCTGGATCCATCTAACTTAGGAAGTTGCTGTAGCGAGGGACCTATACTCTGCCTCTGTGGATGATCTTGCAACGGCCCTCTGCTTTCGGGAAGACCAAGATATAGGATTTCCACCCAGAAAAATGAAAAAGGCTGATGTGGAGGACCTGTCATGGGGATTTCTTGCCCAGTCAGCGTCGGAATAAGCACGTACCTTATTTGAAGGGTTTCGTTGGAGAAGTAGTCCATGATTAATTATACCCTTCAAATACCTTAAGACACGTTTAACGGCAACCCAATGTTCCTCAGTTGGGTTTGACAAAAATTGTGCTAATCGATGAACTACGAAAGCAATATCAGGCCTAGTAAAGGCGAGATATTGTAATTCCCCAATAGCTTGTCGATAAAGCTGTTGATCACAGGATGGAGCTTTAGATTCACCTTTCCATTCGATAAAGGCCATTGGCGTAGACAACGGTTTCGCACCTTCCATATGATGCCTATGCAAGATATCATTAATATACTTGTGTTGAGAAAGAAATAAACCCTCTTTACAGGCCAACACTTCAATCCCTAAAAAGTATGATAATGTACCAAGATCTTTTAAAATAAAAGATTTGCTCAACTGCTGAATAATTTTGCCAATGAAGACATTATCACCTCCTGTGATCACAATGCCGTCAACATACACCAATATATATATATATATATATATGTGTGTGTGTGTGTGTGTGTGTGTGTGTGAACTGAGTTATGATGATACAGAAATAATGAAGTGTCTGACTTGGACTATACAAAGCCAAGTGCAAGTAGTGCAGCAACAAGAGCAAGGTGCCACTCTCTTGAGGATTGTTTTAATCCTTATATTGTTTTGCGCAACCGAAAAACGTGAGAAGGAAACATAGGATCAACGAAGCCCGGAGGTTGATGCATAAAAACAACTTCAGACAAATGACCATGAAGAAAAGCGTTACTTACATCAAGTTGTCGAATGTTCCAGTTGTGCATTAAAGCAATAGACAGAACCGAACGAATTGTAACAGGCTTCACAACGGGGCTAAATGTTTCCTTATAATCCAATCCCTGGCGTTGATGAAATCCTTTGGCTACTAAATGTGCTTTATACTTCTCGACTGATCCATCAGGTTTGCGTTTTAAACGAAAAACCCATTTACAACGTATAATATTTATAGCCGAAGAAGAGGGAACTAGTTCCCAAGTTCCATGCTTGAGTAAAGAATTAAAATCTTCAGACATAGCCATGCGCCAATTAGGATCCTTCATTGCAGCGGAAACACAAGTTGGTTCATCTATACGAGGGAGTGGATGTTTTGTTGATGTGTAAGAGTGGCGTATTTTTGGTTTGTAAATGTTGTGCATTGAACGAGTGGTCATAGTATGAGTGCGATCACCATGTACAATTGCATTCTCATCTGCGTTGTGGGTTTCAGTAGGTACAAAAACATCATCAAATTTATCGGAAAGTTGAACAGGAGATAGTGAACGTGATTTTTGGGATACACGCACACTAGAACCAAGCTGCATAGATTGAGAATGTGATGATGTATGTTGGTTGTGCACGGTAGATGATAGTTGTTGCTTTGAACTAGCTGATTTCATCAATGGGATAACTGATGTTTTTTGCATATTAGAGTGAATTGGCACTGAAACACCAACCGGTGAAGCTAGAGGAATTTGGGCATCTTCATGGTGAGCTGGAATGTTGTGTGAAACATTATCCTCATGATGGGAAAATAGAGTTTTTCCAGGAAAACACAACTCATCAAACCGAACATGACGTGAGATAAACATGCGTTTATTTTTCAAATCGTAACAGCGATAAGCACTTTGATTCAGAGAATATCCGAGAAAAAGGAATTCTCTGGATGGAGGCACCAATTTGTGGTCTGAGTAGGGTTTTACCATGGAAAGCACAGACATCCAAAGATTCGGAGTTCATCATAATTCGGAATCTTATGAAACAAGGACATATAAGGACTATGCCCTTGTAACACTGGAGAAGGTAAGCGATTATAGAGATAAGCTGCGGTTTCTCGTTCTTCAGCTGAAGCCGAGTATCGTTCAATGGCATCTATCACTTGTGAGTTAAAATGGTTGAAGGCATTATTATTGAGTCTTGGTGTTCATCACAAGAAATCTATTCCTCTATTTTGTGACAGTTAGTCGGCAATGCACATTGCTAAAAATCCCGTTTTTCATGAGAGAACGAAGCATATTGAGGTGGATTGTCATTTTATGCGGGATGCAATTCAAGATGGTCTTATCTCCCCGTTTTATGTTCCTACAACTGAACAATTGGCAGACATATTTACAAAGGCTCTTGGAAAGAGACAATTTGATTTTTACTTTAACAAGTTGGGTATCTCAAATTTACATGCTCCAACTTGAGGGGGGGTATTAGACAATATTTAAATATATATTATATTATATTATATTATAGATATCTATAATATTATAATATGGTAATATTGGGGTTTATATGTATAACCTCAAACATGTATTATGAGCAAGATTTGAATGATTGAATAACAGAAAAGAGTTTTATCAATTTTGTCAGGCAAAGAAGCATAATGCAGTAATGCGCGTCCCATTGCAACGATTTGTCTGTGACGTCGCTCAGCTGTTCCATTCTGCTGAGGGGTGTGAGGAGCAGAAGTGTACCAGCTTATACCATGAGTAGATAAATATCGTCTAAGTGCTATAAATTCACCACCATTGTCTGAGTAGAAATTTTTAACTGTAGTACCAAATTGTTTCTCTACCAAGACATGAAACAAAGGAAATATTTCTGCAACTTGTGATTTTCTCTGCATTGGATAAAGCCAAACATATTTTGTATAATGATCAACAAGAATAAGATAATATCGATGTCCATCAATGGAAGGAACAGAAGTA
This sequence comes from Kitagawia praeruptora, assembly GCA_037693485.1. Taxonomy (NCBI): domain Eukaryota; kingdom Viridiplantae; phylum Streptophyta; class Magnoliopsida; order Apiales; family Apiaceae; genus Kitagawia; species Kitagawia praeruptora. Next base: position 21,333,946 of record CM075350.1, on the reverse strand, counting down.
GGACCCCAAACGTCTGCATAAACAAATTCTAAGCAAGAAGAACTAACAAGAAAAGTTTCTTTGAAAGGCAGCTGGTGGCTTTTATTAAGATGACAAGAAACACAAGTTACAAGTTTTCCAGAAGAAGAACAAACTCGAAATTTAAAACTGGAAATAATGTTGGTACATAATTTAGGATTAGGGTGGCCTAAACGATGATGCCAACAGTTGGGGGACGCTCGTACTCCCATGTACGTAGTTGGTTTTGAAGACATACTACGAGGAAGTTCAAGTTGATACATTCCTCTGTCACACTTACCTTGTAACAACGTCTCCCCTGATTCCTGATCCTTCACAACAAAATTATACGGATGAAACTCAATAAAAACGTTATTTGCCTTGGTAAACTCATGAACAGATAATAAGTTTCGGTGAGCCGAAGGCACGCATAAAATATTAGATAGCAAAAGATTGCGTGAAGGATGAGAAATATTAGTACTCCCAATATGAGAGATGGGCAAACCTGAACCATCAGCAATTTGGACTTCATCAGTTCCATTATATTCTGAATGAATGGAAAGATTATTGAGATCAGAAGTCAGATTATGTGATGCTCCAGAATCCATTAACCATTGATTGGAACTGTTGGGATGAGGGGGAGTAAACGCAGCATTAGCAGTATATTGAATCTTATTGCATTGTCTAGAAATATGGCCTGATATTCCACAAAATTGGCACACAACAGATTGGCGATATTGATTGGTGTAATTGTTCTGATATTGATAACCACCTCTGTTGTGGTAGTTATTACGGCCACGCCCTCTTCCTGAATTGTTGTAGTGGTTATCACGATAATTTCCACTTTGATTGTTATTTGAGCGATTAGAGTGGGAGCCATAATTCCTGGAGTTATTGTTCTTGGGACGTGGTGTTGTTGCAGCATGCGTTGCATTGTTTGCAGTTGCTATCAAATTTGTAGCAGAGGCCTCATACCGTTTGACCGAGGCTTCATACGAAACAAGAAGATCGTGCAATTCCTCAAAAGAGAGAGAATGTTCTCTAACACGAATTGGGGTAGCTATTTCTCTGTAGGCTGCACCAAGTCCAGTTAGGACATACAATGTAAGATCATCGTCTGATACAGGTTTGTCGATGATTGCAAGTTCATCAGTTTTTGACTTAATTTGTTGCAAAAAATTTGCAACGAACATGTTGCCAATAGTGGACAAAGTCAAGTCCTCCTTGAATTGAAGAACCCTGGTGCGTGATTTAGTCGCGTACAAGCGAGATAAAATGAACCATACCTTTTGTGAGGTATTAGCAGCAGCCACTAATGGCATGACATTGGCTGAAAGAGATCCAAGTAGAGCCGACATAATTAACTGATCTTGTCGGAACCAATGAGTATAATCATCAATCCAAAGTCCATCCTTATCGATTGGAGGAGGAAGAGTTGAGCCATCTAAATACCCGAGAAGGTTATAACCATTGAATAATGAAACGACAAGATTTCGCTAAAGGAATCTGCTAGTGGGAGTTGATAGCAATAAGTTGCTCACCAGTGGATGAGACCACCGTGTTAATTTTAGGTTGATGGGTGGTAGTCTTTGTTGAATCTTCAGTGGATGATGATTTGGGAGTTTCCATGTGATGTCTTTAGACAGGAGGGCTCTGATACCATATAAAGGAAATAAGAATTGGATTACTGGAAGTTATATCTTCATTATACTGATGTGTGCTATTTATACATTGTACAAAGAAGAAAGACATGAAGAATATATGGAGTAATACGAGGAGTAATTCTAGGAGTGATTGGAGGAGTAATTCTAGGATTGACCATCACTATCATGACTATTGAACTGTGAGAATCCACAATAAATTGGAGATATTACCTTTTGTGAAGATGTGTGTGAAGACCCGTTACCAATGTCATCCCTGCAGTTGATTATGACCCCGTTACGGGGTGTTAAAGAAATGTGGATGTTAAGGTGTGTAAACAAGCCTTTGATCTGTTCATGGCTTCATGTTGGCCACATGGTCTCGGCCTGTCCTATGGTTTCTACTTTCTAAAGTCTGGTGTCTGATCTGGGCAAGGAAAACTAGTGGATTATGTCACAGAAACTGTAAAAACTAATACGGAGAATGTCATAGAAACTGTGAGTGAAGCTACACCTGGTGGAAATTTGCCTACCAAAACCCCAGTTAAAGATTGTAATTTGCCTAATGAAGCTACTACCTCAACTCCGGTAGTTAAAGAAGATGCAGTTGTGTATGATCCGCGGGTTTCGACTGATGCTCCTTTCAAGCGTAAACCAGTTAGCTCACCATCTTTGGAATCTCCTTCACCACCAACCATCTCAAAAATTGTGTAGAATGCGTACGTGGTTTTCCAAAAGTTGGGACTTGGGGAAAAAACCTTCAAAATCTGATCGTAAAAGGGGCCAAGGGGGCTTCGGGAAGCCCTTCCTCTCAATCATAATCCTTTTAATGATCGAGTTTTGCTCTTGTAACGTCCGTGGCCTAAACAATATAAGTTCCTACATTGAGGAATTCATTTTTGATAATAAGATCTCATTGATTGGCCTTTTTGAGACTCGTATTCGTATGGACGTTGCTAAAATTATATCCATGGAGCTTTCTCCCAATTTCAAGTGGATATTTAATTATAATCACCACCATGGTGGTCGTATTTGGTTGGGATCAGGGACGGCCCTGGGGTCCAGGGGGGTCCCTGGCCCCTCCTGAGATTTGTAATATAATCAGCATAGTATATGTAATGTACTGATAATTGTTGTAGGTCAGATGGTTTGCATGTGTCTAGTCTCCCCAGAGAACCTGTGTTCGAACCCATGGAAAGGTTTTTGTCACTTAGTTTTTCAATTCCAACATTATTTTTTCTAGTTTTTTAATTTTTTGGTTTTCACCTTTCATATTTTTAACGATAATAAACACTCATAGCCATTGTTCAATCAAAAAAATTGTTGACAGCGTAATTCTTTCAATTTTTAATTAATTTTATAATTAAATTTGTAACTTTTTAAATATTAAAAATTATTAAGTAAAATCGGCCCCCAAAAAATTCTTTCTGGGTCCGTCACTGGTTGGGATGGAATCCCATTATATGGGATCTTTTTGTCATATCTGAAAATGCACCTAGAGGGGGGGTGAATAGGTGTATTATGGTTGATACTGGTTAACTATGACCTGTTTTGATTTTTACAAGAAACGGCTTGCTGATATGACTTAACAGTTTAATAACAGCAGGTTGAATTAACTAGTAATGCAGTGCAGTATGAAATGTGCAGAAAAATAAAATGAACACAAGATCTTTTAGCCAGGTTCGACCCCTAATCCCCTATGGTCTACGTCCTGGTCCCTTACCAACTTGGTAAGAGAATATATTATTGATCAGCAAATAAACCAATTACAAGATCCAATAATATATCACCCAATTTACTGATAACAACTTGCTGGAACGAACTGCTCCCCCTGAGTAAAACAGCTCCTTTGAACCTCAAAGCCTTTCTAACAGCCTTGCTCCCTTGAACACTGAATTCCAAGTCCCCCTTCTTGAATTCCTCTAGTTCCTTGAACAACCTATTGTATAGACCAATGAGTTCCCCTTGAGCACAATACTCCTTGATCACCAAGATCCCCTTGCTGTTATGCAGTGAAACCAATTCCCAGTTGTTGATAACAGCTTGCTGAAACCTTGTTTCTGAACCTGCTCTCTAAGTACTATACTACTCCCCGTAGTACAAACTTCTCTAGCTTCTAGTTCACCAAACCCTTGTTTCCCAAGACTACTATCCAGCAACTATAATTACAACTTTAACAAGGATTGAATTGATAGATATTACAACTCAAATAATATGACTCTTTATATATATATATAAACCGTGTATGATATATCTTAGAGCTCAAGAATGTTGTTTACAGATTTTGCAATGTAAACAACTGAGTTGTTGTGTATAGACGATATGAAAGATATTCAGAAGTGTTCAATCGTCTCCTTCTGTTGTAGAATAAAAACTAGGTTATGATTATGACGGCTAGGTTTTGTGTGTATTTAATGCTAAGGGTGGTTGAGCTTCGAGCTTTAATGGCTGCTTCTGCGTTCGAGACTAAACGGTCCTCACAGAATGCCTACGTATCTCTGTATTAAGAGAATCAAGCCAATAAAACGTAGTTCTGAATTGAGGTGTCTGACCCTTTATATAGGCTGAGAAGCCTCAAAATTAGGGTAGGGTTAGGTGACTTGGTGGGCAAGTCAACCTTGAGGAAGGATCTAGACTCCTTCCTTGTAGGAGTCCGTTTCCTTGTACGACTATGTGCCTTGGAGGCTACTCTTTGGAGAGATAATATCCTTATTTGACTTATATTTCCCAGCTGTAAATTAGCCATAAATATTAATTACGAAATTAATATTTAACTAGGGTTTTTGGGCCATCTAGTGGGCCCCACGTTTGGACCATACTAGGTCTAATTAATGCAACATTAAATGTGTCTTTAGGGCTTATTTCTAGCCCATATCATTTGCCCCCCAACTTCTAGGAAAACTGATCAGGTTCTCCTTGAAGTTATAACGGCCTTATTCGAGACTTGGGTCAGGGTTTATTGCTCTTACGCGAGTATTTTCAATAATACCGTCTTAATGTAAAGCGTGGAGCGACCGACGCATTTACGACGATGTTGAACAACACTAATCGGTGTTACTAGATAGCGCTATTCAGCCTTAAACAATGTTTAAACAGCGTTAAACAACGTTAAATGGCATAAAAATGGTACTAACGGTACTAATCGGCGCTAAACGACGCTTAACGGCACTAAACGGTGCTCAAATGTAAAATTTTTCCATGTTTCTGGAATTTTTCAAGCTTTCCTCTTTTTTTTTTTTTTTTTTTTTAAAAACTGCAGGCCAAATTCGAACTCAATTTCGAGCTCAATTTCGAGCTCAAACTGCCCCAGATCGCAGCCATTTTCCCTGTTTCTTAAGTCATTTTCGACCTGGACATTTCGAGCATAAATTAGTTCATTTTCGAGCTAAAAAACGAACTCAAACGGGGGCCAAGTCGTGGCTTCTTTTCAGGATTTTCAGTGTTTTTTCGACCTCGAATGGACGAGCTCAAATGGTGTTGAAACGACCTCAAATTGGGAGTGAGGTCGCGAGAAATTTCTATTCTCTCTAGTTCAAATTCGAGCTCAAGTTCGCGATCTCAATTATAGGAGATACCGACCTCAAATTGGCTTCAAGTCGCATGACTTTTTCGCGAGTTTCCGCTCTCTTTCGATCTCAAATTTACAATCTAGCCGTAGTATATTTTCGACCTCAACCCAACCTAATTAAGAACTCAAATAAGGTTCAAGTCGTTAGGGTTTTTATTGTTTTCCAGTTCATTTATGACCTGGGCTTTGCGATCTCGAGTCACGCCTTGGCGACTTCAGATGGGGATCCAAGGTCGTCCCATACGAGCTCATCATAATGTATTTTCGACTTCAAAAATCACCGACCTCGAGCATAATTTTTGTTTGCCATTGGCTTCTTGGGCCTTCTACGGGCTTTTAATGGTGGACCTTGTTTGGGTTTCCTTGTTTTGGGCCTAGGTCACAATGGGCCTTTACTTCCTAGATTTTCATGCTTAACAGACCTAGTATCTAACTGAAAGTTTATTGGGCCTTTTAGAGTCCAACTTTGTGTTGACGGCCTACAAAGATTTCCAATAGGCTACAGCCGGTTGACCTTCTCCCTAACCGGTTGAAATGCCCTAGATTTTTGCCTATATAAAGGCCAAGCTTCTCTCTTTTATCTTCACAAAAAGTTTCTATATTCTCTCTCAAATATTCAAAGTTCTCTCAAGAAACTCATTTGAAGATATAGAGTTTTTTGAAGATCATTCAAGGTTTGTGGATTTTTTTCCTTGAATCTGCAAATTTCTGGGGATTCTTCGAAGATTTGAAGGCGTTTTTCCAGAAAATTTATCAAGTTTCTTCATTTTGGTTGAAGATTTGAAGGTTCCGTTTGAAGATTCAAAGCCACTCCCCAGATTTCTCGAGTTTTCTCTTTGAAGGTATGGATTTCTTCCTCCTTTTCTTAGATTTCTAGGAATTTTTCCTTGAACTTTTGAAGATTTAAAGATATTTTCTAACCTTGCCTTGAAGATTTGAATGTTCTAATTCTTTTCATCATCCTTTTGCAGATTTCCTTTGAAGATCAAAACTTTTCTTTGAAGATTTACTGAGATGGCAGAAGATCGTGCAGCACTTCGTTTCCAGAAATTGCAAGGAGCCTCCAAAAGTGGTATCACCATTCGTTCTTCCTTCATGAGTTTACAGGATATGATTTTAAATCGTTAAGAAGATTATCCATCCTTGTCACACCTTGACTCCTTTAATCATAGTAACATTTTTCATGACATAGAAAAGATCACTGATTATAATAGGATGTATAAAATAGAATCACCCTATAGACTTGTCCCAGCTGATCCTGGGGATCGATCTTGCCATTGGCGCCCTGATGCACTTTGTGTTTATAGGGGTGCCATTGTTGCAGGGGTTCGATTCCCCTTCCATGAGTTTATTCCTAGGCTCTTAGCAGATGTAGGAATTAACCCTTGCCAACTTCCCCCTAACTCTTGGAGGGTGATCAATTGTTTCATGGTCCTTTGCCTTAAAAACAAATTCCCTCTTTCTGTAGCTCTCTTTAGAAAGATTTTTCAGTTTAAGAATTCTGCTGAATCTACTCCGGGTTGGGTTTATATTAGTCACCGTACTTCCACTCCTCCAATCTTTCACCCCCAATCCATTCCTGACTCCAACCCAAAGTGGAAGAAGGAGTTCATGTATTTGACATGGGAAGGTGGAGATTGGGGCAATGTTTTTCGTAGTACCTTTGGTAAGGTCGTAGATGGCAGTGCCAATGATATTGAGCTCAACGAAGAAGAGACCCAGGCCTACAAGGAGCTCATCAAAGATAATCATACTACTATGGCTTGGGATCTCCTGAATGAGTTCCAGTTTAAATCTTTGGGACTTTCCCGAGTGACCAATAAGGGTAATTTCCTTTCTTCTTGTATTCCTTTACCTGAATATGATTGTCTCATACCCATTATTTGTCTTTTGTTTTGTAATTGCAGCTGCAGCTTTTATCAACAAGACTAATGAGCCTGAAGATGGAGACACTGCTAGGTTGAAGAGAGCTCGTTCAGGGAAGGATCCTCGAGCCCCAACGGCCGCGGATGCCTACCTGAGGCCCCATGTAGTCGATGTTGATGAAGCAGATGGCTCTTCCAAGAGCGCTTGGCGTCCCAACTGGGTTTTAGGAAGAAGGACTCCATTGTTGGAGATTGCAGGCATGCCATGGATTGGTCCTATCATTCCATAACTCCTGGTGATTTCAAAGATTTGGTATCCGGCTCCACTCTTGAAGGAGCCGAGAGTGCTGGGGCTCAGGCCTTTGCTGCTGTAAGCTCCTTACTTCCCTCTCTCTACATACTTGTTTGCTATTTGAATCGTGGTTCTAACTTTATCTTTTGTAGGCTAATGCCAACTTCCAGGGGGCCGTATTCCAGGCTAAGACTTGGCATTCATCCTATGAGACTTATAAGGCAAAGTATGATGACTCTTAGGATGAACTGGCCTGTGTCAAAGCTACTTTAGCGAGGAGGGAGAAAGAGCTTCTAGAGTCTCAGGCTGAAAATGTCACTCTCAGGAAGGGCAAGGACGACCTGATTGATGACTACCTTGCCTCCCAGGAGTATGTGGGCTTCATGGAGAAGCATGACGACTCTCTATTCCCTTACCAGTTTACTCAGGGATGGGACGGAGCTCTTGCTGAGGTTACTAGGAGATTTCCTGGTACCCTTAGTGTTTCAGACTTCCCTAGCCCTCATGCTCCTATGGCCTTGGCAGTGCAGGACACCCAGGAGGAGGACCAGGAGGATGATGAGAGGATCCTGGAGCCAGATCCCTCTGCTCATCTTGGCGCAGATGAAGAGGATGAGCATACTGGAGATGCTCAGTAGTTGATCTCTTTATCTATCTATTTATGTACTCTGCCTTCGGGCATGACTATGTACTTTTGTTAACTTATCTTGAACTAATCGTTTATGTATTCTGCCTTCGGGCATAACTTTTTAATTCGTAATCCATTGTCCTTGATGTTTCTCAACTTATTCATGTTCGCATGTGTAGTCTATTTTATGCATATATATCAATAAGTAGTGTTCATATCTTATGCGAAAATGTAGGATAGTCTTATTAGTATGAAGAAATGGGCACAGCCCTTGCATAGATACTCTACTTCCAATATCTCAAGTTAAAAAACTTGGAATGGTTTCATCGACCTTATTTCTACTTCTATTACATAGGCAAAAAGCTAGGTCCTTTTCAGGAGAGCTTAAACATAGTAAACCTTGAGGTTCAATGCATGCCAAGTCCGGGGCACCTCAACCCCGTCCAAGGTTTCCAGTTTGTAAGATCCTCGTCCTAGCGTCTTCTTGACTCGATACGGCCCTTCCCAGTTCGGGGCTAGCTTTCCCTTCTGACCAACTCCAGAAGCCTCGATCTTCCTAAGAACCAAGTGACCTTGCTGAAAGAACCTCTCCTTAACCCTGTGGTTATAGTAGAAGGATGCTTTCTTTTGATACTCCGCATTTCTGGCGTTTGCCTCGTCCCTGACTTCATCAATCAGATCTAGGGCAAGCCTCATGCCTTCTTCATTAGTCTATGGTTCAAATGTCTCAATTCGAGGTGATGCATGCATGACTTCTAGTGGTACAACTGCCTCAGCTCCATAAGCTAGCAAAAACGGAGTTGCTCCTGTTGTCACCTTACAGGTGGTGCGATACGCCCAGAGTATAGGCAGCAACTCATCCACCCAAGTATTCCTTGAGCGTTCGACCCTTTTCTTTAATCCGTCCAGGATGATCCGATTGGCCACCTCGGCCTGTCCATTTGCTTGCGGATGTGCCACCGAGGTAAAACGAAGCTCAATAGCATTTTCCTCACAATACTTCTTAAATTCCTCATTGTTAAACTGTGTTCCATTATCCGTCACAAGGATTCGCGGGATTCCATACCTACAAATTATGTTCTCCCAGAAGAACTGGGAAACTTGCTTGTTGGTTATCTTGGCTAAAGGTTTAGCTTCAATCCACTTAGTGAAGTAATCAATGGCGACAATCAGAAACTTCCTTTGTGCTGAAGCCATGGGGAAAGGACCAAGAATGTCCATCCCCCACATTGCAAACGGAATGGGAGAGCTGATTGAGGTTAACCTCTCAGGCGGTTGCCTTACAACAGGGGCGTGTTTTTGACATCTGTCACACTTCTTGACATAATCCTGGGCATCTGCCAACATCTCTGGCCAATAGAATCCCAAGCGGGTAATCTTGTGGGCTAGGGCTCTGCCCCCCAAGTGTTGCCCACAGATCCCTTCATGAACTTCCTCTAATGCTTCCTTAGCCTCTTGGGGCCTTAAACACTTCAAATACGGGATGACAAACGATCTCTTATACAAGATGCCTTCGATCAGGGCATATCTCAACGCCCTCACTGACAATTTTTGTGCCTCCAAGGCATTGTCAGGGAGCCATCCAGTTTCCAAATGAGCTTTAATAGGATCTATCCAACAACTTCCAACGTCGATCGGCGCTACCAACTTAGAGTTGATGGTCGGGGCCTTTAACACCTGGAAGTAAACACTTCCTGCATAATTCTCTATCTCAGAAGAAGCGAACTTAGAGAGAGCATCGGCCTTAACGTTCTCTTCTCTTGGGATGTGCTCTAGATAGCACTCGTCAAATTGAGTCATGACAGCTTTCACAACTCGTAAATATTTTGCCATAGTATCATCCTTGGCCTCAAATTCACCATTCACTTGCGAGACTACCAGTCTTGAATCTCCACATACTTTGAGGTTCTTGACCCTCATGACTCTGGCCAATCCCAATCCGGCTATTAGGGCTTCGTACTCAGCTTCATTATTGGTAGTTAGGAAGTCCAACTTCAGAGCGTACTCCACTATGAACCCGTCGGGACTTTGCAATACCAAACCAGCGCCACTAGATTTTGTTTTTGATGCTCCATCAAAATAGAGCACCCAATACTCTTTCTGATCAGGTACAAGTTCTTCATCCTTACTCTCAACCCCAGGGGTGGTTACTATCTCCTGCCCCCCGACTTCTTGGTTGCCAATTGTACATTCAACCACGAAGTCAGCTAATGCCTGAGCCTTGATGGCTGTCCGAGGCTTATATACAATGTCAAATTCTCCGAGTTCGATTGCCCACTTAATTAGCCTTCCACTGACCTTCGGGCTATGCAGGATACTTCTCAACTGCTGGTCCGTCAGGACTTCAATCTTGTGTGATTGAAAGTAAGGTCGTAGTTTCCTTGAAGCTGTTACCAATGCTAAAGCAAACTTCTCCATGGTGGAATAGTTCAACTCAGCCCCATGCAACACCTTACTCACGTAGTAGATGGGTTTCTGAACCTTGTTCTCTTCCCGTATGAGGACGGCACTAAATGCTTGCTCAGATACCGCCAGGTATAGATAAAGAGTCTCTCCGATGTTAGGCTTGGCCAACAGCGGGGCTTCGGCCATGTATTTCTTCAATTGTTCAAAGGCCTCTTGGCTTTCGGGTGTCCATTCAAAATTCTTTACCTTCTTTAATGTTTGAAAGAAAGGTAAACACTTATCACCAGACTTGGAGATAAACCTCCCTAAGGCTGCCACTCGGCCTGTCAACTTCTGCACATCTCTTATAGAACGTGGTGGCTCCATGTCTAAAATCGCCTTGATCTTGTCAGGATTGGCCTCAATGCCTCTCTTTGAAACCATCATCCCTAAAAACTTTCCAGATCCAACGCCAAAGGCACACTTGGTGGGATTCAACATCATTTTATGGTGCCTCAGCACTTCAAATGCCTCTTCGAGGTGCTTAATATGATCAGCCTTGAGTAGGCTCTTGACTAACATGTCATCAACATACACCTCCATGGTTTTTCCAATCAGATGGGCAAATATCTTGTTCACCAGCCGTTGGTAAGTAGCTCCTGCATTCTTTAGACCAAACGCCATAACAAGATAACAGAAGACACCAAAGTCAGTTATGAAAGATACCTTAGGGATGTCATCTTTGTGCATCTTAATCTGATTATAGCCGCTGAATCCATCCATGAAGCTTAACATCTCATGTCCAGCTGTGGCATCTATCAACATATCAATCCTTGGAAGGGGAAAACAATCTTTTGGACATGCATCATTCAGGTCAGTGAAGTCTATACACATCCTCCACTTCCCATTCGCTTTTTTGACCATCACAGGGTTTTCTAACCATTCGGGAAACTGAATCTCTTCAATAAAACCAGCTTCCAAGAGCTTATCCACCTCTTGCTTAATGGCCTCTTGCCTCTCCAGAGCAAAGTTTCTCTTCTTCTGCTTTATTGTCTTCCTCTTGGGATCAACATTTAACTTATGAGTTATAAGTTGGGGGTTAATCCCTGGCATATCAGCTGCTGTCCAAGCGAACACGTCGCTATTCTTTTGTAAGAATTCTATCAACTTGCCCTTCAAGGGTTCTTTCAGAGATGCTCCAACATAAGTAACTTTTTCAGGATCGTTCGGCTCTAGAGGTATGGGAATCAAATCCTCTGCTGGCTTCCCTCTATGCTCTTCATCATCACGGACATCCATGTCTTCAATCGGAAGGACCTGCCCCCCGACTCCATCGGCCCTCAGCGCGGCTACATAGAAACTTCTTGCCATCTTCTGATCACCCTTCTGTTCTCCGACACCATTCCGTGTCGGAAACTTAATCTTCATATGATAGGAAGAGGCCACAGCCTTAAACGCATGAAGTCCAGTCCTTCCAAGGATTGCGTTGTATGTTGAGGCTGCCTTAATCACCAAGAAATTCAGTATCTGAGTCGTCTCCTTAGGCTCCTGCCCAATAGTTACGGGTAACTGAATAGTCCCTTCAACGTTAGACTCCACTCCGTTAAATCCGTATATGGGCATGTTTGTAGGGGTCAACTGAGAGTCGTTGTACCCCATCTTCACAAATTCATCATGAAACAAAATATCTACAGAAGCTCCATTGTCTATCAAGACTCGTTTTACTTCTGAGTTTCCAATCACAGGAGTTATGACCAGCGGGTCATCATGGGGGAACTTCACCCCTTCCAAGTCTGAATCATCAAAAGCAATTACCATCTCAGTTTTAGCACGCTTCGGGGCCTCTTCCACAATGTGCATTACTTGTCTAGCATAAGCCTTTCGAGAATTCTTAGTTGTGCCAGCTGCTGTCGGGCCTCCCCAGATCATGTTGATAACTGCCCTTCGGGGCTGTGGATTGCGGTCATGGTTGTCATCCCTCCTGTTATTATCCCTTTTGTCATTGTCCCTTCTCTGGTTCCCACGGTCATCACCCTTGGTGAACTGACTTAGTTTTCCTCTTCGTATCAAGAATTCAATCTCATCCTTGAGTTGCCTACAATCGTCGGTGTCATGTCCCACATCTTTATGGAACCTGCAGTACTGATCCTTGTTCCGCTTAGCTGGGTCTCCCCTAAGTGGCTTCGGCCATCGGAAGTCCTTTTCCTTTTCAATATCCAACAGGATCTGACTTCGTGGAGCATTAAGCCTGACATACTCGGAAAACCTTGGACCCAAGCTCTTTTTCGGAGCAGATTCAGAGTCTCTGCTAGTTCGGGGATACTTGTCCCTAGCGTCGTATTCCTGTTCTTGCTTCCGCTTGTTGTTCCCTCCATTGCCCAATGCGGCTTCCTTTTTCATGCTGTCCTCAGCTTTTATATACTTGTTTGCCCTCCGTTGGAGCTCATCCATGCTTTCAGGGGGGGTGTTTTGCCAGTGATCTCTTAAAAAAGAGATCCGTGGTTCCGTGCTGCAAGGCCACCATAGCCACCTTATTTTCCAAATCAGTGATGTTCAAAGTCTCCTTAGTGAATCGCTTGACATAATCCCTCAGGTTCTCGTTCTTTCCCTGTACTACATACATAAGGGATGCAGAGCTTTTCTCATGGATTCTTCCGCTAATGAATTGACTGACAAAAGCGGTGCTCAATTCCTTGAAAGAGCCAATCGAGTTTGGAGGTAAACGACTATACCAGCGTTGCGCCATGCCCGACAGGGTTTGGGGAAACGCCCTACACTTAAGGGCGTCGTTAGCAGGCTGCAATAACAATGCGCTTGTAAACGTTCTCACATGAGTTGCGGGATCCCCCGTTCCATCATAAGCTTTGATTGTGGGCATCTTAAACTTTCGGGAGATATGTGCGTTCATTACCTCCTCAGTGAATGGAGGGGTTGGATCATCAAGATCTCCTTATAGCATCAGGTCTTTGGGGTTACTCTTGGGGAGTTCCACCCTTGTTGTCCCTCGGGTTGGGGCTTCAGCCCTTCGGCGTCTCCTTGAAGACCTTTCCAAATCTATGAAGGGAATCCCTCCTGAAGTCGGAGGAGGTTGAGTCTGATTAGATCTGGCTTGTTCTCTGGCCATGTCTTCCTTTAATCTTAAGATCTCGGCTTCATAAGCCTTAATCCTCTCAGTAGTTGCTGAAGGGAGTCCATCGTGAGTAGTTTGAGTTCTTCCTCAAGGTTCTTTACTTGCACGTCGCCTCCTTGGAGCTTCATCACGTTCGTAATCATCGTCAGAAGATGACTCATCCGTATAAGGACCAGAAAAATCATTATAATCTCGATCTCGAAAATACAGGGCATGACCACTTGGTCCAGCTCCTTGGGTAGGAGGGTAGTTAGGTAGCCCGTACATCGGATTGGTGCTTATGGGGAGATCCGTAGTGTGGATCTGAACTCCTCGTGGAGGGTTGTTGGGATCTACAATCAAGGAAGAAATCCCCACTTGGAGGGGGTTAGTCCCTGGATTTGTATGGACGATCGGAGGTAGCGTACTCTCAATATGGAAAGTCGTCCCTAGGGGTTGAGAAACTTGATACGGAATGATAGTCCCTGATGTCGGAGGTAGTTGTTCAGTGAGGGGCGGAGTAGAGCTCAGAGGTAGAGCCTCGGTTGCGATTGGTTCTGTTATTGCTGGTGTCCTTCGTGTGTTAACCATGGTTGATGTTGTTTTCCCACAGACGGCGCCAAATGTTGTAGAATAAAAACTAGGTTATGATTATGACGGCTAGGGTTTGTGTGTATTTAATGCTAAGGGTGGTTGAGCTTCGAGCTTTAATGGCTGCTTCTGCGTTCGAGACTAAACGGTCCTCACAGAATGCCTACGTATCTCTGTATTAAGAGAATCAAGCCAATAAAACGTAGTTCTAAATTGAGGGGTCTGACCCTTTATATAGGTTGAGAAGCCTCAAAATTAGGGTAGGGTTAGGTGACTTGGTGGGCAAGTCAACCTTGAGGAAGGATCTAGACTCCTTCCTTGTAGGAGTCCGTTTCCTTGTACGACTATGTGCCTTGGAGGCTACTCTTTGGAGAGATAATATCCTTATTTGACTTATATTTCCCAGCTGTAAATTAGCCATAAATATTAATTACGAAATTAATATTTAACTAGGGTTTTTGGGCCATCTAGTGGGCCCCACGTTTGGACCATACTAGGTCTAATTAATGCAACATTAAATGTGTCTTTAGGGCTTATTTCTAGCCCATATCACCTTCTTTGTATCACAAGTGAAGAATATATATATATAAACAAACTCCAACGTTCGGATTTGTTCAAGAAAGAGCCGTTGGTTGTTTCTTCAGATTTGATATGTGAAGAACGTGTTTTGTGAATAAAGGAATGATTCTCCTGCAATGCTTTTCTGAGTGGGTGTGCAGAGAATATTTCATTGGTGGAGTTGTATAAGAGTATGGGCTATTTGTTTAGTGAAAGTGTGTAAGATATATTTAATGTATCTCCATGCTTGAATGTCTTTGAGAGATGTTTTTGAGCTCTTTAGTATATATATTATACACGTAATATATATATGTAAGAGTCCTTACATTATATCCTATATATAATTAGCGTAAGGAGGATCATGTGGTCTGGTCGTCTGGGTTTAAGATGTAATTTCATTAGAAATTAGAAATGGGCTATTGTGGGCTACTGAAACGAGTTGGGCCAGTGGTTTAAAAGCTAAAACTACCAAGTAACTAACGGTATTTTTAATTTAACAAAAACAAGTAGATAAAAAAAAAGAATGGACTAAAATAAATAATACATGATAAAACACAAAAAATTAAAGTTGAGAAAATTGTTGTTAACTAAAATTAATGCAAAGATAATTTAGATTAAAGTTTAAAATATAATTTTACAAAAACCTTATCACAAAAAATAGTTTCAAGAAAACCTAATTTTAAAAAAAAATCATAAAAATATTAATTTTAGATTTGACAACAAACATGTTTTAAAATTTATAATAATAAAAGTCAACACAAATCAATAAACTATCATTTTATTATTTTTGCAAACATTTTAGATTCGATACTTAAATTGTAAATAAATTAAAAAACAATCCAAAAATCCAAAATAAAATATTTAATAGAGAATCTGAATATAATAAGTACAAAAAATCTTATAACAATTTTATAATTTAAAATTTACAAAAATATTTAATTTCTTCAAAAATAAAATATAAAATAAATTAATAAAGAATAAAAGTAATAAAATATTCATCATCAACTTAAATAGTTATTATTATTATAGGAAAAAGAGTCGTAATAGCACAATTAACAAATAAGGATAAAATAACAAAAAATCATAATAATAAATAAATCACAAATTCATTCTTTATATATAATAAACAAGTATACCAAGCATACCATCAGTATTTCAATTCAAAAAATAATTTTTTAAAAAACAAGAATTTTCATTTAATTACAAAAGAATTTTTTTTAAGAAAATATATGGTAACACAAGATATTAAAAAAAATAATCAAAAAAAATGTTATAATTGGAAATGACGTATGCGCATGTATGTTAAATTACAATAAGTTCTCACATGTATAATTATATTATATATATTCTAATAAATAGAAAAAAGATGCCAAAAAACATTAAAATATATGTTAGGCTAAACCTTAAAATGTAATTTTCAAAAAAATTGTTTACAAAATAAAAATGTTTTAAGAAAAATATTATTTTAATAAAAATCATTAAAGATTCTATTTTTAGGTTTGACAATTAACAAACAATGATAAAATAGTAAAAAACTATGATTAAAAATAAGTTGCAAATTCATTTTTTATATATAATAAACAAGTAAACAAAACATATCATCATAATTTCAATTCAAAAAATAATTTTTAAGAAAACAAGTATGTACATTTAATTACAAAACAAAAAAGAAGTCTTTAAGAAAATGTATGGTTAAAAATAATAAATAAATTCATTCTTTATATATAATAAACAAGTATACCAAGCATACCATCAGTATTTTAATTCAAAATTTTTTTTTTAAAAACAAGAATTTTCATTTAATTTCAAAAGATTTTTTTTAAAGAAAATATATGGTAACATAAGATATTAAAAAATAATCAAAAAAACATGTTATAATTGGAAATGACGTATGCGCATGTATGTTAAATTACAATAAGTTCTCACATGTATAAATTATATTATATATATTCTAATAAATAGAAAAAAAAATGCCAAAAAACATTAAAATATCTGTTAGGCTAAACATTAAAATTTAATTTTCAAAAAAATTGTTTACAAAATAAAAATGGTTTAAGAAAAATATTATTTTAATAAAAATATTAAAGATTCTATTTTTAGGTTTGACAATTAACAAACAATGATAAAATAGTAAAAAACTATTATTAAAAATAAGTTGCAAATTCATTTTTTATATATAATAAACAAGTAAACAAAACATATCATCATAATTTCAATTCAAAAAATAATTTTTAAGAAAACAAGTATGTACATTTAATTACAAAACAAAAAAGAAGTCTTTAAGAAAATGTATGGTATAAAATAATAAATAAATTCATTCTTTATATATAATAAACAAGTATACCAAGCATACCATCAGTATTTTAATTCAAATTGTTTTTTTTAAAAAAACAAGAATTTTCATTTAATTTCAAAAGATTTTTTTTAAAGAAAATTTATGGCAACACAAGATATTAAAAAATAATCAAAAAAACATGTTATAATTGGAAATGACGTATGCGCATGTATGTTAAATTACAATAAATTCTCACATGTATAAATTATATTATATATATTCTAATAAATAGAAAAACGATGTCAAAAAACATTAAAATATCTGTTAGGCTAAACCTTAAAATGTAATTTTCAAAAAAATTGTTTACAAAATAAAAATGGTTTAAGAAAAATATTATTTTAATAAAAATCATTAAAGATTCTATTTTTATGTTTGACAATTAACAAACAATGATAAAATAGCAAAAACTATGATTAAAAATAAGTCGAAAATTCATTTTTTATATATAATAAACAAGTAAACAAAACATATCATCATAATTTCAATTCAAAAAATAATTTTTAAGAAAACAAGTATGTACATTTAATTACAAAACAAAAAAGAAGTCTTTAGAAAATATATGGTAAAACAATATAATAAAATGTAATAAAAAAACATGTCAAAATTGGAAATGACACCAAAATTCACAAAATATAAAATATAATATAATGAAATTAAAATAAATATATACCAACACAAAAACATAAAAAGATAATATAAACTTTCTTTAAAAAAATACAAATATCTGTGTGTTCACAATTACATAATCACATATATATATATAAATAATAGTTAAACCAAAAAGTCCCCACATGTAAAAAGAATATTATATATATTCTAATAAAATTGAAGAAAACTCCCAAAAAAATATGAAATATTAAAACATATTTTAGGCTAAACCTTAAAATATAATTTACACAAAAATTATTTACCAAATAAAAGTGCTTTAAGAAAAAATCATTTTAGTAAAAAAAATAAAAATTTTAAATAAATAATCAATATTCAAACAAATAAAAAAATTATTACCACACATATTTCCAAAAAATTTAAAAAATGCCTTTGAAAACTATAGAAACACTTCAAGTATTCATATGTAATCTAATAAAATAAAAAAATCAAAAATAATAATAAAATAGAAAAAATATTTACAAGAAAAAATTAAATGTATACTCACAAACTATATAACTTATGTATTATTATCATTAAAAGTAAAAACAAACTACATAATATATTATAAAACTAATTTTTCAAGAGAAAAAAATTATAATTAAAATTATATTATAAAATATTAATAAAATTACCCGTGCATTGCACGGGTATAAAGCTAGTTTAAATCTAAATAGCAGCTCTCTGTATTTCTGGACTTATTCTTGACAGTTCCTGTAATCCCAGAATCAGCACGCTGATTTTGCAAAGACTGTGAATTCAGCTTGCTGAACATGACAATATCTCTCCTGGAAATTTCACTAACAACAAGTAACAACCATTATACCAACATAAAAGATTTCGCATAATCATTAAGATCAAAAATGTTAGTAGCACTAATATCATCCAAAATATATGTAATCACATTATTATCAAAATCAAAAGCATGTTAGATATTAAATATCATGCCAAAATATATGTGAACATATTATCATCAAAATCAATAGCATTTTAGTATAATAAATAACATTCCAAAATATATGTAATCATAGAATCATCAAAATCAAATAGGCCAACAATCTCCCCCTTTTTTATGATTACAAACATATATTTTTAGGAGTACATACTCCCCCTCAACACATGCATCCTTGATTTAACATCATGATATTCAATTAAGCACATAAGGATTAACCTCCTAAAATCTCTCCCCCTTAATCATTAAAAAGGGTAATCACGAAGCATATTCAAAATAAGCATGGATTATGAAGTCCCACATAATGCACGAGTACACATTTACTCAATCAATTGCATGCGAAAGACTTAACAATATGTATGCATTCACACGTAAATAATAACTTGCATGCAAGTGAATTACATATAAAAATCATTAGTGGCATCTATAGAGGAATAGCAAGTTAATTTAGCATGCAAATAATAAAAAATAAGATAAAGCACCAAACTTTTGCACTTAGCTTGCTGTTTCTAGGTACCTTTTGTTGCACAAAAATAGAATTAAAAACAGATTTCTTTACCAATTTTTGTACCACTTTTGGTGCTGAAATCTTTGTTCTTTGTGTGCTGCCAAAATCATTCTGGCAAGCTGTTTTCTTCCAGGTTCCATACTGGTAAGCTGTTTGGCTTCTACTTCTGTACTGGCAAGCTGTTTCGCATCTATTTTTATCCTGGTAACCTGTTTTTCCTGAAAACTTGTTGATATCAGCTTGAACTCTCCCATTTACATGTTGATGGAGTTTGAATCGGCAATGTCTTTCCAAATGACCTTTGCCTCCACATTTCTTGCATGTTGAATAAGGCATGACATATTGATAAGGCTTGTCATTCTTGCCTTTGTACTTTTGTGGAGCTTTGTTTCGGTTGGCATGATGATATCCAAGTCCTTGCTTGTCAAGAGTAAATCTTTGTTTGCCTATCAACGCTTTGAGTGTGTCTTCTCCTTGAACAAATTGAGCTAAATCATTTTTCAATGATTCGATTTGTTCTTCTAGGACTTTGATATTTTCTCCATGTTGGGAGTATGCCCTTGACGTAGATTCTCTTCCATTGAATGTCTCATGGAATGCATCTATTGTTTATAACTTTGGTTGAAGCACTTCTTCTCCTTCTTTAAGATCCTTGATTTCTTTCTCCAAGGATTTGATCTTTTCATCTTGCAATGCTTCGGTGGGACTTGATTCCCCTAGTTTAAATGACTCAAGAACTGTATTTTTAGCTTCCAATTTTGCTTTCAGCTTGCTGTTTTCTTTTTCCAGTGACAAATACTCTTCCATTGGAACATTTTTCTCCTTAGATTCATTATCTGAAGTTTCACTTGCAACTTGATCATTTGATGAGGATTCATCAAGTTTGAACGCTTCAAAGCATATATCTCTAGCCTTTATATCCGATTTGTTGAGTTCACTGACCAGCGTATTGTTCCTATTTTGTGTGAGCTTGTTGATGTGTTTTAGTTGAGAAATTTCAGCTTGAAGTGCACAAAAACTCATCCATTGAAGCAACCATCTTTTCCTGCAATGTTAGTTGTTCCAAACTAGTATTTTCAAATGTTTCATTGGAATAAAAAGAGTTTACCTCACTAGCATCCGATTCCGAATTTGAAACATCACTTTCAAGCAATACTTCTTCCGTGTTGTGTTGAAGTCTCTCACCATTAACCCATACAAGTGCTAATGATTGATACATCCTTTGGTGGTTCTACAAGTTCCCAAACATCACATCTTTGAAATTGATCGAGTTCTTCTTGCATTTCCACAATCCAATTCTCATCTTGTAGTGCTTTGGTTATGTTCTTTGGTTCTTCTTGAGCTACGAAAGCCGCATATCCACATAGATTTGCTTGAGCCCTTCTTGTCTTGATTCCATCAGTTTTGTTGCCAATGATTAGCTCTAGAGGATGATCCTTGACTGTCCTTGGTGCTTTAGGCAACGAATGTGGCACTATCTCTTCATATTCTTGCGTTTCTTTATCTGTAGTAGAGATTTCAGCTTGCTGTTTTTGCAACTTCAGCTTGCTGATTTGTTCCATGTTAACATGACCAAGCCTTCTATGCCATATCTCGGGGGTTGAGTCCATAACAGCTAAACAGCATGCTGTTTTCTATACATCAAAGTCTAGTATATATATTTCCTTCCCTTCTAGAAACTAGGGGGACTTTGTTAGTGCAAATAATAACAATACATTTTTCACGGCTAAATTTAACCAAATGACCATCATCATACAACTGACTAATACTAAGTAATTTATATGAAAGACCTTGAACATATTGTACCTTATCAATTGATACAAAATTGTTACCTATTGAGCCCTTTCCAAGAATTTGAAGAGTTTTGTTATTTCCAATTGTTACTTGTCCACCCTTTTTCATTTTGAGATTTTTGAATAGAGTTTTATCTCCACTCATGTGTCTAATGCAACCACTATCCAAGATCCATTGTCTAGGCTTTAATCTAGCGGTAAGACATATCTACAAAACAAACAAACACCAATTTAATGTTTTGGGACCCATATAGGTTTGGGTCCAAGTTGGTTAGTAGCAAGAGTATATAAAACATTTAAATCAGTTTTCTTGATCCACATTTGGATCACTTTTGATAGCTGATTTTGCTTTCTTTCACTCTTCTAGTATGCCGTTTGTCTTCTGTCAGGAGCATTCTGGCATGCTGTTTGTCGCCTGATTGGCCCCTTCTGGTAAGCTGTTTGTCTCTCGACTGGTCCATTCTGGTAAGCTGTTTTCCCTTTAGGATTTACTTGAACCACACAATATTTTTCCAGATGGCCTTTTCCTCCACACTTGTTGCATATCTTCCAAGGCATGACATAATTGTATGGTATTCCATTTCTTCCATCGTATTTGAGTGCACCAAGCTTCTTGTTTGAGTTCATGCCAACTCCTTCTCTGACCAAGGGAACATTTGCCTTCTTCATCATTGTCTTTAAGCTGTCTTCTCCTTGAACAGAGGTTTCCATCCCTTTATGAAGATCTTTGACTTCTTTTTCTAGAAGAGAAATCAATTCAGCTTGCTGTTTGACAAGTTCAGCTTGCTGTTTTCTCTTCTCAGCAGTTTTTGAGGATTCGGCTTGGCTAGTTTCTTTAAGCTTGAATGATTTTATACATTCATTTTTGGCTTCAATATCTGCCTTCAAATTTCTGAGTTCTTTCATGAGTGCTTCATTCCTTTGTAGAATTACTTTGTTGACTCCTTCGAATTGAACTAGTTTCTCTTTTAAATCAGCAATAATATCATCATGATTGATTTCAAGAGTCTTCTCAGCCATTAAATTAAAAATGATTTTCTTCAAATGAGTATTCTTCTTTTTCAGCTCGTCATTCTTATTTTTCAACTCCATGAACTCAATGATGGATACATTACTATGTTCCTGCATGGTTAGTGATTCCAAAATATTATTTTCAGAAGATGTATTAAGTTGAAACGAGTTTACCGCACTAGATTCAACATCCGAGTTCGAATCTTCGCCTTCTACACGTACGTCTTCTTTGTTTCCTCGAATCATGTCATTGTCAATGTCAACCAATGCAAAATTGATCATCTCTTCACTTGAGTTTTTACTGGAATTAGATTCTTCATCACTCCATGTCATTTGAGCTTTATATTTCTTTTTGTCCGTTGAGGCAGCTTGCTGTTTATGACAATCAGCTTGCTGTTTTGGATTGACACATACTTTGTCGAATTTTGTTGAAGCTTGATAATGCATTTCTAAGGTATCTCATATCTCCTTTGCTGTGATGCACGAAGAGACCTTGACAAACTCTGAATCTGAAAGACCACAAATTAGTGTGTATTTGGCATTTCCATTATAGCTTGTTTTTTACCAATTCTTCCTCGGTAAGATCATCAACATCTTTTGGCTTGCCGTTTTCATCCAGAAAGGTAAATGGACCATCTTTAACAACCAGCCATTCAAGTGGATTTCTGATTAGAATCATCTTCATCCGTAGTCTTCATAAATCATAATTTTCTGTACCAACGAGAAGTGGTGGCATGTTTGATGATTCTCCCTCTTCATAAATGTGTGTCATAGGATCTGTACTTTCCTGTTACAGAAATGTTAGTACACCAATTCTCTGATACCAAATGAAAATGCACCTAGAGGGGGGGGGTGAATAGGTGTATTATGGTTGATACTGGTTAACTATGACCTGTTTTGATTTTTACAAGAAACGGCTTGCTGATATGACTTAACAGTTTAATAACAGCAGGTTGAATTAACTAGTAATGCAGTGTAGTATGAAATGTGCAGAAAAATAAAATGAACACAAGATCTTTTAGCCAGGTTCGACCCCTAATCCCCTATGGTCTACGTCCTGGTCCCTTACCAACTTGGTAAGAGAATATATTATTGATCAGCAAATAAACCAATTACAAGATCCAATAATATATCACCCAATTTACTGATAACAGCTTGCTGGAACGAACTGCTCCCCCTGAGTAAAACAGCTCCCTTGAACCTCAAAGCCTTTATAACAACCTTGCTCCCTTGAACACTGAATTCCTTGAAGTCCCCCTTCTTGAATTCCTCTAGTTCCTTGAACAACCTGTTGTATAGACCAATGAGTTCCCCTTGAGCACAATACTCCTTGATCACCAAGATCCCCTTGCTGTTATGCAGTGAAACCAATTCCCAGTTGTTGATAACAGCTTGCTGAAACCTTGTTTCTGAACCTGCTCTCTAAGTACTATACTACTCCCCGTAGTACAAACTTCTCTAGCTTCTAGTTCACCAAACCCTTGTTTCCCAAGACTACTATCCAGCAACTATAATTACAACTTTAACAAGGATTGAATTGATAGATATTACAACTCAAATAATATGACTCTTTATATATATATAAACCGTGTATGATATATCTTAGAGCTCAAGAATGTTGTTTATAGATTTTACAATGTAAACAACTGAGTTGTTGTGTATAGACAATATGAAAGATATTCAGAAGTGTTCAATCGTCTCCTTCTTTGTATCACAAGTGAAGAATATATATATAAACAAACTCCAACGTTCGGATTTGTTCAAGAAAGAGCCGTTGGTTGTTTCTTCAGATTTGATATGTGAAGAACGTGTTTTGTGAATAAAGGAATGATTCTCCTGCAATGCTTTTCTGAGTGAGTGTGCAGAGAATATTTCATTGGTGGAGTTGTGTAAGAGTATGGGCTATTTGTTTAGTGAAAGTGTGTAATATATATTTAATGTATCTCCATGCTTGAATGTCTTTGAGAGATGTTTCTGAGCTCTTTAGTATATATATTATACACGTAATATATATATATGTAAGAGTCCTTACATTTAAATCTAAATAGCAGCTCTCTGTATTTCTGGACTTGTTCTTGACAGTTCCTGTAATCCCAGAATCAGCACGCTGATTTTGCAAAGACTGTGAATTCAGCTTGCTGAACATGACAATATCTCTCCTGGAAATTTCACTAACAACAAGTAACAACCATTATACCAACATAAAAGATTTCGCATAATCATTAAGATAAAAAATGTTAGTAGCACTAATATCATCCAAAATATATGTAATCACATTATTATCAAAATCAAAAGCATGTTAGATATTAAATATCATGCCAAAATATATGTGAACATATTATCATCAAAATCAATAGCATGTTAGTATAATAAATAACATTCCAAAATATATGTAATCATAGAATCATCAAAATCAAATAGGCCAACAATATCTTCTTCCACCCAGCATATTACTTGTTCAGTCTCTCACAAGAAATAGCAGACTACTTTCTTCGTGTCTTTTGTCTATGGTCTCATGGTCTCAACACGGCTGCAGAACGTAGAACACTTTGGAATGAGCTATCGTCTTTATCTAGTGTAATTGGTGACTCCCCCTGGATTTTAACATGGGACTTCAATACTTGTTTATGTTTGGAGGAGAAACAAAGTGGTAATTTGAGTTGGTCTATTGATACGAATGAATTTAAAGGCTTCACTGTACGTCTCATACCCCGCTGCTACTTCCTTAAGCCTTTCTCATCGCTCTCCCGCAAAGACGTTTCAGTTCTTTTCATACCTTATAGACAATCCAGATTTTTTTAACACCATTTTATAGGTCTGGTCTGGTCAGGTCTCTGGAGATCCTTGGTACATCCTCACTAATAAGTTAAAGAAGGTTAAGCTGGCTCTCAAAACATTAAATTCAAAGGTTGGTGATCTTTATGATTTGGTTCGTCAAGCTAGGACTAGGACTGCAATATTGGATTACCAAGGCACTTTGCCTTTATTTCCCTCCACATCTCAACTTGAAACTGAAAAAAATCTTATGGGTGTTCTTTCGGCTGCATTACTGAATGAAGAGTGTTTTTTGAAGCAGAAGTCAAGGGTGCATTGGCTTAAACATGGAGGCGGCAACAATAAATTCTTTTTCAATTCCTGTAAGAAAAGATAGTATTCAAACAGAATCTCGTCTCTGAGAGATATTAACGGTATAGTTCATACTGATCATAAAGCTATTGCAGATGTGGCAACCTCCTATTATATATAAACATCTCTTGGGGTCTAACAGCCCTGTGATTGATCGATATTCCAGAAGACTTGGTGCTTCCATCTAGTTTGAATGCTCAAGCTTGTGCTTTGACTGCTCCTTCCCACTGAAATGAAGGACTTTCGTCCAATATCATGTTGTAATGTGATTTACAAGTGTGTCTCAAAATCCTTACGAGTCGATTAATTAAATGCGTTCTTTATTTCTCCTTTTCAGTCTGCATTTGTCCCTAATAGATCAATAGGGGATAATATTTTGCTGGGCACAACAATTGTATCACTTATCGGCTGGTCAACCTCGGTGTGCAATCAAGTTAGACATGCACAAGGCATTTGACTCTCTTAGCTGGTCCTTTTTATTTAATGTCACGAGGAAAATGGGGTTCCCGAACCTATTCATAAGCTGGGTTTCCAGGTGTGTCACTTCTTGTGTGTTTGGATGGATATTTCAAAAGTAATAGCTTTACAATGAACAAAGATGTATCTACATTATATGTATCTTGTGCAGGAAGAAATAGAATTGTATTCAGAAAGTTAAGTAAATGAAAGTCTCATACAGGTACTTATAGACACGCAGGTCTAACAAACTTCACATACCAAAATAACGAACTAGAATACAAAAATAACCAATACTACTAAGTCCAGCTGACACACTACTATTAGTTCCAAATACAACAAATAAGAGTACTATCTATTTGAGCCAATAGAGCACGTTCAACATTAACTTTGTACTGATTCTTCACAAACACAGTGGCAGCAACAGCACTACTACTATTAGTCGTATTACTCCCCCCACAAACTGGTAATACACATGGATTGTGTAATCCCAGTTTGGAACAAATATCCCAATGTGCTGCTCCACCTAATGCCTTGGTAAAAATGTCTGCCAGCTGATCTTTAGTAGAAATTTTTAGAGGTACAATGATCCCTGCTTTAACCTTCTCATGAATAAAATGACAATCCAGTTCAATATGCTTTGTTCGTGCATGCTGGACTGGATTGTTGGCTATGTCAACTGCAACCTGGTTATCACAATACACAGCAATAGCATAAGTGACTGGAATTTGTAGATCAGCAAACAAATATTTAAGCCACATTATTTCAGTAGTAATCGAAGCTAAAGCTCGATATTCAGCTTCTGCAGTACTTTGAGAAGTAACAGATTGCTTCTTTGCCTGCCAAGAAACAAGAGCAGAACCAAGTTTCAAGCAAAAGCCTGTGACAGATCGACCAGTTATAGTGCAACCCCCCAGTCACTATCACAAAATCCTTGTAACAACAAATCATTAGTAGCCGGAAAGAACAATCCCAGACCTGTTGTGCACTTAAGATAACGCAAAACTCGAAATAAAGCATCAAGATGTTTAGTTCTTGGAGCTTGCATGAATTGGCTAAGAAGATGGACTGAATAACTGATATCTGGACGAGTAAAAGTCAGATACAAAAGTTTTCCCACCAAACTACGATAAACAGAAGCATTCGAAATTAACTCCCCTGACTTGTCAGTATCATACAACTTGATATGCTGATCTAAAGGAATGGACAGAGGTTTGGAATCTAGAAGATGAGTGGCAGAGAGCATGTCAAGGATAAATTTCTGTTGACTAAGAACAATGCCAAATTTCTGTTGACTAAGAACAATGCCTTTGTCATTTCGAGAAATTTCTAAACCAAGATAATACTTGGCAATTCCCAAATCCTTAATGCTAAATTTCTTATGCAGAGCTGTTTTAACCAAAACAATGAAAGACTCATGATTACCAGTAAGCAAAACGTCATCTACATAAACAACGGCAACTGTAATCAAAGTTTGATGCTGATGAATAAACAGTGAATAATCAGCCAGAGATTGCACAAAGCCAAGAGTCAACAAAAAATCAGATAATTTCTTATTCCACTCACGAGATGCTTGTCATAAACCATAAATGGACTTAATCAATCGACAAACTAAAGCAGCAGTAGTGGAAGAAATCTGATAACCTAAAGGAATATCCATATAAACCTCTTCAGTCAAATCGCCATGAAGAAGGCATTGTTAATGTCTAACTGATATAAAACCCAGTTTTTAGATGCAGCAACAACAATCACAGTCTTAACTGTTACCCCCTTAGCAACAGGTGCAAAAGTGGCATGAAAATCTACTCCTCGTTCTTGGGTATAACCCTTAGCCACTAAACGTGCCTTGTATCGCTCGACTTCACCATTAGCAAAGTACTTGATCTTATAGACCCATCTGCAGCCTATGGTCTGTTTTCCTGGTGGTAAAATCACCAACTCCCAGGTATTATTATGCTCTAAAGCATCTAATTCTTTGTTCATGGCTTCGACCCACTTTGGATCAACCACAGCTTGAGCAAAAGTTCTTGGCTCTTTAAGCCTGTCTAACTGTGCCATAAAGGCAACATGATCAGTAGAAAAGGCAGCACTGGAAACAAAATTAGTCATAGGAAACTTTGTAGAAAGATGACTGACACCAGGGTTATGCTGAAAATGATAATCTTTCCACCATTGTGGTCTCTGTCTATCTCGAGTAGATTTTCGAACTAAATAGTCACCAGTGGACTCAGAAATATTTACATCTGAATGTAAATTAACAAGGGTGTCTCCATCAGGTGGTAAACCATCAGTGTCAATAGAGGAAATGGTGTCAGAAATGGAATCAGTAGTAGTATCGAAATGTGTTACTGGTGAAGACAAAGGATCAGATAGATCATCAACCAAACCACTAGACCCCTACTCCACATTAACAGAATTATATCCACTAGAATCAGGAAGTGAAGTAGAACACCAATTTTGTAGAAAATGGGGATCAGAATGAGAAGGAGTATGGGTTTGAGTAAGAAAAGGAAATACCAACTCATGAAAGACCACATGTCGAGAAACAAAAATCTGTTTAGTTGTCAAATTCAAAAGTTTAAAACCTTTTTGGCCTAGAGGATAACCAAGAAAGGCACAACGAATAGCCCTTGGATGAAATTTGTCAGCCTCATGAATAGAAGCAAAACAAAGACAACCAAAAACTCGAAAAAGTTGATAATCTGGAGTCTCATTATAAAGACACTCATAGGGTGTTTTATGTTGTAAAACTGGTGTGGGTAATCTATTAACAATGTAAGTGGCTGTTAACAGACATTCTCCCCAGTATTTGATAGGTAAGCCAGACTGAAAACGTAAAGCACGTGCAATGGACAATAATTGACGATGCTTACGTTCTACTCTACCATTCTGAGCTGGTGTGGCAACACAAGAAGATTGGTGAGAAATCCCTTTCTCAGAGAACAAGGCAAAGACAGAAGCATTGAAAAATTCAGTGCCATGGTCACTTCGTACGGTTTTAACAGTGGTTTGAAACTGATTTTCAACAAGAGATAAAAAGGTTTGAAGCTGAGAAAAGACATGTTGTTTAGATACAAGGAGAAAAGTCCAAACATTCCTTGAATAGTCATCTACAATTGTGAGGAAAAACTGACAACCTTGTGTAGTTTCATGACCATATGGTCCCCATAAATCAATATGTATTAGATCAAAGATATGAGAGGCATGATTATGACTCAAGGGAAAAGGTTGATATGTTTGTTTGGACAAGGGGCAAACAGGACACTGATGATTAAAATCATCCAAGATATGAGATGTAACATCTGGAATTTTATGCAATACTTGACTAGATGCATGACCAAGACGCATATGCCAAAGAGCACTCAATTGGGTTTTGGAGGTGACATTATTAATGGCAGGAGACAAAGAAGAACTAATGTTGTTGAACTCTAAATGATACAATCCACCAACAAGTCTACCATAAGCAAGAACATCTTGAGAGTTAGGCAAACGAAACTCACAATAACCTTGATGGAATGAGACACTACCACCAGTATCACTATCCCACTTAGCAACAGACAACAAATTATAGTGGAATGAAGGGACAAAGAAAACATTATGTAACACTATATGTGGATGAATCTCAAAAGAACAAACTCTGTCAACTAACAAGGTTGAACCATTTGGCAAAGACAGATTAACAGGAGTAGCTAATGTTGAAACATTTCGAAGTAAAGACAAAGAACAACACATATGATCTGTAGCTCCCGTGTCAATCAACCAAGTAAAAGTAGAAACATTAGAACTAACAAGGTTGGCACCAGAAATTACCATACCTGCTAAATGATCCTCAGGACTAACAGATGCTTTTCTAGTACCCACAAACATACTCATCAACTGGTTAATCTGATTCTGCATCCGTGTAAGTTGATCCGTAGAGGAATAAGCTGTAGCAGCTGCATTAGCTTGATTAGTTTTAGGCAAAGGCCTAAATTGAGAAAAAGAACTTTGTTGAATGTTTCCAACTCCTGTTGAAGCAATATCTTTCTTCTTTTTCCAGTTTGGAGGATAGCCAATAAGCTTATAGCAGTTTTCTCTGGTGATTTCACTGCACCAGTAGTAACATTCGGTTTCTTAAAACCAACAGAAGCAGCTGCAACAGTAGCATTTCCTTGTGCAGGTACTAAGACATTAGCAAGTGGACTAACATCAGTTGTAACCTTATGAAATCCTTGCCAAGCCTTTTCATCTTGTCTAACAAAGGCATTTGCCTGTGAAACAGTTGGCAAAGGATTCATCAAAAGAATTTGTCCACGAACATTAGCATTGCTGTCATGAAGTCCCAATAGAAACTGTAAGAGCTTCCTTTTCTGATCTCTTTCAATCTGCACCTTATGAGCTCCACAAACACAATTCACACTTGGCTCAAGTACTGAATATTAATCCCAAAGCCCTTTGAGTTTATGAAAGTAGACCTCCACAGATTTGTTGCCTTGCTCGAGGCTATGAATCTCCTTTAAAACTTGAAAAATTCTGTGTCCATTAACACCAGAAAATCTCTCATAAAGCTCCTTCCATACTTCACTTGCAGTAGTAACATAGTTTAGACCATCACTTATTTCTTCAGCCACAGATTAAGTATCCAAGTGATGATCAAATCATTAACTCGTTCCCATTGAGCAAACAGAGGTGATGTGATATCAGGTTTCGTATAGCTTCCATTGACTAACACAAACTTGTTTCTGGCATTCAAAGCAATTTGCATAGACCTACTCCACGGTGCATAGTTATCATTACCTACTAACTTCTTAGCAATGAGTACCAGATCTGGATGATCATTATTATGTATATAGAGTGGATGTGAATTGTTATCAACAGTAAGTTCATTATACTGTGAATTAACATTCCTATCCTGATCTACTTTTCCAGATCCTGAAGTGACCCCTTCTTCTTCATCACAAACAGTATGAATATCAGAATTAACAGCTTAATTAGATCTATTTCCTTGCACAACATTAGCATAACTATTACGTATCATGACTGAATATAATGAGTACGACACACTTCAATCGATGAGTCTCAGATGAAAATATGAATTTCTGGATCGTAAGAGCTACAAATAAGCTAGAACAACACGTATTTATCAAGAGATTAAGCAAAAACCTGTGAAATTAGGACTCGAAATCGATCTCAATCGACAC
Source organism: Kitagawia praeruptora (assembly GCA_037693485.1). NCBI lineage: Eukaryota > Viridiplantae > Streptophyta > Magnoliopsida > Apiales > Apiaceae > Kitagawia > Kitagawia praeruptora. The sequence goes on along the minus strand of CM075350.1, from coordinate 21,303,307 downwards.
AAACTCCTTAATTGAACGAGAGATCATCAATCAACGAAGAAGATTTGGCAGAAATAAAGACGTATAGATCGCAAATCAGCCATGATGGCTCTTATACCATAAAAGCTTTACAATGAACAAAGATGTATCTACATTATATGTATCTTGTGCAGGAAGAAATAGAATTGTATTCAGAAAGTTAAGTAAATGAAAGTCTCATACAGGTACTTATAGACATGCAGGTCTAACAAACTTCACGTACCAAAATAACGAACTAGAATACAAAAATAACCAATACTACTAAGTCCAGCTGGCACACTACTATTAGTTCCAAATACAACCAATAAGAGTACTATCTATTTGAGCCAATAGAGCACGTTCAACATTAACTTTGTACTGATTCTTCACAAACACAGTGGCAGCAACAGCACTACTACTATTAGTCGTATTAAAAAGTGAATCGGGGTTACGTCAGGGCGATCCACTCTCCGTACCTCTTTGTCCTAGCCATGGAGGTTCTTACCTCATGTTTCATAAAAAGCACCCCGGGTTCAGATTTATCACTGGAGGACTAAAGAAATTGGGCTTCAACACCTAATATTCGCTGATGTTGTTTCTTATGACAGGTATTACTAGCTTTTCTAGCATATCGGGGTTGATACCTAATAAAGAAAAATCTATGTGCTTCATTGCTAATGTTCAAGAAAATATTTGCAACTCCAATATTTCTTCGACGGGGTTCCCATGTGGTATTCTGCCTATCACTTATCTGGGCTTCCGCTAATTACGGGAAAGCTGTATGATAGGGGCTGTGCTCCTTTAATTTCTAATTTCTGCAGCCGTATTGAAGCTTGGACAGCCAGATTTTTTAAATTTTGGTGGACGTCTTCAATTAAATAAGGTCATTCATGGGGTGCTTGGGTATTGGAGCAGGTACATATTTCTTCTGAAATCAATTCTTACGAAGCTAAACTCTTTAATGTTTAAATTTCTGTGTGGAGGAGTTTACAAACCAGATGTGAAATGTCACTATAAAATTGGGTGGGAGGAATGCTGTAAACCTAAATGTGAAGGAGGGTTGGGCATTCGGAACATTTTCGAATAGAACTTTGCAGCTATGATCATATTTCTTGGGATGGACTCAAAGCACGTAATGTTTCGTTGTCCGCTATATGGAATTCTTTTCGGAGTAGTGCACCTTTAACACCATGGCATGATGTTATCTGGAATGCGTTCTCTATACCTAAATGTTCATTTATTTCTGGCTAGCAATCAAAAATAGGCTGCTTACTAGTGAAAGAATGATCCATTTTGGTATGCAAACTGACTTGCGATATCTTCTATGTAATGTCGGGCCAGAATCTGCACATCACATCCACTGATTGTCCCTACTTTGATCTAGTTAGACGATCTTGTCCAGTTCCCTTCTCTACAGATTGGTCACAGTGTCAAAATGAGCAGATTTTTTTGGTGCTTCCATTACAAAGAAAAAGAGACAGGTGGTAGTCTCTTCCTTGCTGCTGCAATTTATTTAACTTGGAAGGAGTGGAGTCACAGGCTGCATTATCAGGGTCCTGGACATCCCTCTTCGTCTATTATTATTGAGATGAAGATACTAGTTAAGGACTAGTTAAGGATGAACTTATAAAGATCCAATGTTAGTGACCCTTTTATACTAATTGCTAGATAGGAATTTGTTCTCTGCTTTCCAGTTGTGTGACTAGATAAGTGGATCTTTCCCTCTGTAATTGGGGTATGCCCCTCTCTCTATTGTAATTGGTTATGCAATAAAAATTATTTATTTAGCAACAAAAAAAAAAACTCACCAGTCCCGCCCTAATCGCCTGCTACGGACAGAATACTTATTGGCATGAACCAGCACTTCATGAGAAGTTACTCTGATCTTCTAATCAGGACCTGCCGCAGGTGTGGTGTGTCTGATATGGGAGGCATGGTATGGGATATGCATCCTTTGTTATATAATTGTATAAATTTTGAGGAACTTTCAAACTTTGAGAAACATATTTGAAAGACAAAGCTTGTTCTAATTTAATATAAGATTGTTAATAAAGTTCTATGCCCTAAAGTTTTAAACTAGTGAAAAGGCTGCTCAAGTTCCAATCAGGGACTATCCAAATACCAATGAAGTTATGCAGCAGCACTAGAATTGAAGAGAGGTGTGACAGGACATGATGGAACTTGGGCAGCGCATCCAGGGTTGATCTCAGCAATCATGGAAGTCTTCATCAACAACATGGCTGACTCTCCAAACCTAATCAAAACTGTGAAACGTGAGAATCTGATAGCTCACAGAGATACGATCAGTTCCATCTACAACCTTATGGAGGATGCAGCCCTGAGATAAAGCCAATTCCAGAACTGGCAGGACAGAATATGGCGTAGAAGTAAACGGAGATGGACTTGGGGTAAAGGTAACAGAATGCTTTTCTGGGAGAGTGGTCGAAGAAATGATGGCTAGAATCGAGAAGCAAGTTTAACGTAAAAAGTTCTAAAATGGAACGTATGCGGAAGCGAGTAATAATCATTTATGCAGAAACGAGTAATTATCACTCTAAAATGCCTTGCTCTGATACTGGATGATTTCCTGATATTAGATGTTTACAATTGTCTTGTCATCCACTACTCCAAGACATCATCTAAGCTTTAAGCTCCGAAAAGTTAGTCTCTTCCACAGTTTCCACACATGCAAGATCAAGTTACGGAGAATTTGTTACATATTGAGTTGTGTTAACTTATTTACCTATGACGTAGGTACCGTTATCTCACTGACTCACACTCTAATTATGTAAGTGCGGCTGCTATTTGTTTACTTCGATATACTCTAAATTCTATTTAGAAGGAAGTCAGGAACCATAAGAACTTGAACACCAGATGATTAATATTTGTTTTTGTCGGAAGGACAAACAAGATCTAATATATGTTATCGGTCACTGTCACCAAAAGAACGAATAAACCATCTTATGCACCATGCACGACGAAATGTGAAACAGAGATTAGAATAACGCAAACAATTGAACAGTAAATAATTAGGGAAAGATGTCAATCAATAACTTAAAGAAAAAAGACCAAAATAAACTATCAGAAATTGAATTAATAAAATGGAGTTACCCTTTTGCAGGGTTCGTAAATTGTTATGAGTTCTTCATGTTGTAGTTTGTCAACGACTTGATGGTTTATTGGTTCTATTGAGCATATAATGTCAGACAAGCAACTCGAAGGCCGACGACCATAATATCTGATATTTAATCCTGTCACTTTTTACAAGTGCTTGTACAGTCGTACGGTATTGTCAAAATCGTAAAAAACAAATGTGTAACTGTGTCTTCTAGTGCAAAATCGCAAAAACAAATGTGTAACTGTCAGCTCTATTGCGTAATTGAGTGCTCAAATCACCGATCAAGATTCAAAACAGAAATCAATTTTATCCATGCCTTCATCGACGACTACGCAGCACCTTAAACCGAGTATTACCCCCAATGGCCCAATTAGTGGTGTGCGTATCATTACTTTGTACACAAATGGCACAGAAACACAGTTTTCAACCAAGGATAGAACATAAATAACTAAATCAACAAACAAATGGCAAAGCGACAATAGTTTCCTCTAAGAACCATCAAGGATGTAACTCCTCAAAATAAAAACATAAAGTCGTTCAAGATTGATATCGTATCAGATTTTCCATGCATTATTTTAAATCAGCAAATGAATAATATGGATATGAAGGCCTGAATAGAGAGAAATGAACTCCGTTGACAACAAAACTGGAGTAACACCGGAATGACAATAATAAGGCCAGGAATTTAAAAGTCTTGCATTATTACAATCGCCTAAGCAAGCGACCCAGAAAAATTTCAAGTCCAATAAAACATCAAAAGATAGTTTTTAGCTATCCTATTCTAAGCAGTCTTATTAAGATATCATCAAGCTATCTCTGATGCAACTAGCCACAGCTTACTGAACAGATGCCATGTGAACAATCAAGTCAACCACTCTAGTGCTGCAATGAACACAAAAAGACAATCAGCTTACTTTCATTCAAATTTAGACAATGTACAACATCTCTTTCCATTATCTACTAGTGTGTGGCTTACAATAACAACTGTTTGAACCATTATTTACAACAAGATGAAAATCATGATTATTTACCTGTATCCCCATTCATTGTCATACCACGAAACAAGCTTGACAAAGTTGTCATTTAGAGCAATTCCAGCTTTGGCATCAAATATGCTTGACCTGAAAATTTCATATTGTTACTTGTTAGGAAAATAGTATATCTTTCTCAACCCTACAACAGTTAAAATTAGGAACACAACCACACAAAACACACCTGCTGTCACCCACAAAGTCTGTGGAAACTACATCATCTTCAGTGTAACCCAAAATTCCCTTGAGCTTTCCCTCAGACTCCTCCCTGACAAGTACATAACACATTCATAAGAAACAAACGATTCATTCCTAAAAAGATAGTAATAGAACATTAGCTACAGCAGATGTGCAAGGTTCTTGATCTTGAAACATGCATCGCACGTAATATGGTCATACGGTGCAACAATTTCTAAGGAAAGTGGATTTAATATGAACAAAGATGGTAACAAAATTGATAATGCTTACTTGATAGCAGCTTTAATTTGATCATAAGTAGCCTTCTTTTCCAGCCTGACAGTGAGATCAACCACAGAGACATCCACAGTAGGAACTCTGAAGGACATGCCGGTCAACTTCCCATTCAATTGAGGTAGCACCTTTCCAACAGCCTAATGAATATTTATAACAAAACAGAGGACCAAATGATTAGAAAAATGTATCAACAAATCCAAAAATCAAAGGAGAGTGACATAACCATGTCTGATAGCCAGTTATAAAACCCTAAATCAATTGCAAAACCATGTCTGATAGCCAGTTATAGACCCCTAAATCACTAGCAAAACATAAAGAAGTACCTTGGCAGCCCCAGTGCTGCTAGGAATGATGTTGAATGATGCAGCTCTTCCACCTCTCCAGTCCTTGGCCGATGGACCATCAACAGTTTTTTGTGTGGCTGAAACATGAATTCATTTAAAACAACCTTAACGTAAAACATATACACATATCCAAGCAGTAGAAAGAAAAAATGACCATCCTCACCTGTAATTGAATGAACAGTTGTCATAAGTCCCTCAACAATCCCAAATCTATCATTGATCACCTGCATATTTGGAAGCAAAATATAATTAAATGTCTAAGCCCCACCAGAGTTGCACATGAATAACGAATGTCAGCTGAAACACCTAATTACCTTTGCAAGGGGAGCAAGGCAGTTAGTAGTGCAACTAGCATTAGAAACAATGTGAAGGTCTGATTTGTATTCCTTTTCGTTGACACCAACAACGAACATGGGAGCATCCTTGCTAGGAGCAGAAATGATAACCTTTTTTGCACCTCCCTGAAGAATAAGAACAGAATCCAAGAAACAAGACAAGATACAATTTAAGTGAACAGAATTGAAAAAAAAATGCATAGAGTACAAGGGCAACATTGTTGAAATAAATCAATATAATTCAATACATCTTTTATTCATAATGAGTCCCGTAATCACAATCAGTTCAAAGATTAAATATCATGCCGGGTAATTAAGAAATCAACATGCACAGCATATCCACTATCAGTTAAATTTATTAAGTCTGGACTTTTTAGATATGATAGAGAGTTAAGTTCAACTTTCCCTCAGGTAATACATGCATACTACTTACCAACAATACATCAAGTTGACTTTACCTAATCATATCACTTATCATTACAACAAATAAAAATTTACAACTCATCCCATCAATGAAGGAATTTAAACATATCACAAACCTTCAAATGTGCAGCAGCCTTGTCCTTGTCGGTAAAGACACCAGTGGACTCCACAATATACTCTGCACCAGTGCTAGCCCATGGGATCTCCTCTGGGTTCCTGCAATTTCAACCAACAAATTAATGGTCGGTCAATTTGCAAAGCAACCAATTATACCAACACAATCAGTCAATCGCCCAATACAATGGAAGTTGTATTGAAAGTTAATAACCATACCTGCAACCAAAGACAGCAACAGGCTTCGCACCGAAGAGAAGAGTCTTCTCATCCTTAACCTTGAGTTCATGATGCTTCCATGCACCGTGAACACTGTCATACTTGAACATGTATGTCTAAAACACACAACACACATCAATTAGTTCATACTTCTAATCACAACTACGCCAAGCAAATCAATCAGTAGTATAATGTCATACTTAAACATGTGCTAAAACGAACAACAAACATCTATTACACGCAACTAAACCAAGCAAATCAGTCAGTATTAAGATGTCATACTTGAACATATGCTAAAACGAATAAGATGTCATACTTGAACATATGCTAAAACGAACAACAAACATCTATTACACAACTAAACCAAGCAAATCAATCAGTAGTAAGATGTCACACTTGAACATATGTCTAAAACAAACAACAAACATAGATTAGTTCATACACAAGCACAACTAAACCAAGCAAATCAATAAAAAGCATAAAATCAAGCAATTACATCAATACAAACCAATAGTAGAATCTGATATAATCAACTCCGATTTTCAACTTAAAACATAATCACGAAATAATTACTCTATAAACTAAATTAAGTTTAAGATCTCACACCTTAATTACTAACAAAAACAAATCTAACATAAAATCATGAGCTGTCTTCGATCACACATAATAATCATCGACGCGAACACTCAATTAAAAATAGATATATAACACATACAATAGAGCAGATCACAAGATAAAAAAAACAAATCTACATAAACTAACTTAATCAAAACAAATAAGCAAAAACAAACACAAGAATAAAACTACAACAGTAATAATTTAAATAATTACCATGTAATCAGTTGATATAAATGGATCGTTAACAGCAACAAGCTCAACATCATCTCTTTGCAGAGCAACTCTAGCAACTAATCGTCCAATTCTTCCGAAACCTACACAATTAAATCATCAATCAACACAATTAAATCACTAAATTAACCTAAACTAATAACAAATCATCTGTGATTGGATCTATACCGTTGATTCCGATCTTGATTGGTGCTGCATAAACAAAACAAAACAAACACATACAAATCAGATCATAACAAAGAAATAATAAAAAAAATTGAATTAAAAAATGCGTATATTTGAGTGTATGTATAATCATACCCATGGTATTGAAGATGGGAGTGAGAGAGGGAGAGAGTGAATGATAGTTGAAAAGTTAGAGAGAGAGTGATAATGTAACGAGAAAGAGAGGCTACTCGTGAGTCGTGAGGGCTTAAAAGGAGAAAAATTGTAGGGTGTATGGTAAGTATAATGTGTTCCCTAGATATGCGCTGTCCGATTCGATGATTTTAAAGGGCGGCGGTTTCGATGTTTATTTACAGCCGTTTGATTTTGGGTTTTTTATTATGGGCTTTGACCTGGGTTCTATGCGGAAAATGTAACAGAACATTCTGGAAGAGGGATTTGGTGCCCGTTTGGGAAATCTTAAGATAAGTTACTTTTAACTTAAATGTGATAAGTGATATATAAGTGATAAGTAAATATTACCTTATAAGTTAATAGAGTGTTTGGTAAATCAGAAATTATAAGTCAGTAGAGTGTTTGGTAAATCAGAACTTATAAGTTAATTTTTTAAAATATTTTCAAATTTTTTGTTTTTTAATATATATAAGTGGATATCAATGGTTAGATCTCGATGAGTAGAGAAATTTGATATATACATATTAATTTTTTAATGAACGAATCAAAAGATATATTATTTTGAAGATTTGAAAGATATTATATATTGCGTATATCGAGAAATAAGAATAAGTTGAAAGTTGAAAGTTAGGATTTCTTAACATTCAACTTATCCCATATAAGTTAGCAATAAGTTCATATGATAGATTACCCAAACACCAACAAATAAGTTAATATGTCCTTTTAGCTCATTTAAGCCCCTTATCTGAGATGCCAAACAAGCACTTGATATTGGGCTTTGACCTGGGCTTATATGCCCAAAACGTAATCATATTCATAAGACGTCCCGGAAGAGGGGTTTGATTTTATTCTCACTAGCTTTATCTCGTACGAGGAGCTTTATTTAATTTAGTTTATAGTCCGTATAAAGTACGCATTACTTTTAACTTTTTTTAAATTTACTTATAGTTTAGTATGTATATAATATTATAAACATTATTTTTAATATATTGGAAGAATTCAAAATTTAGACCTTTGTATATAAATAAGTTTTAGTATTAAATCTAAATTAATATGTTGTTGTAAGAATCGAACCTTCAACCTTTCTATATAATATAATCTAGTATTAATTTTATATTAAAATTTTGTTGGAGGAATTCGAACCTTAGACCTCCAACTTAGTATTGTTGTATCTAACGGTCATGCTCTATTTGAGTTGAAGATCTAACGGTAAAAATGAGGGGGTAATCAAACTATAAATTATATCCCCTTTCGCTTGTTAATTTTTAGTATTAAATCTAAATTAATATGTTGTTGTAAGAATCGAACCTTCAACCTTTCTATATAACATAATCTAGTATTAATTTTGTATTAAAATGTTGTTGGCGGGATTCGAACCTTAGAGCATCTCCAATGGGGTTCCCTATTTTCGACCCCTAAAATATAGTAAAATAATGGTTACCTAAAATATAGGGAACCAAAAAGTTGTTTTACTCCAATGGTAATCCCTATATTAGTTCCATATATTTTCAAAAGTGGTATTTAATTAGTATTTTGAAATTTGAAATACCAACGACTATATTTTAAACGGATGTAATCTTCTATTAATCTTTTTTTATGTATTGTTGTATTGGATGTTTCTATTAATTTTATAAAATTAATTTTCCAACTATTTATATAATGTTTCTATTAATTTAATAAAATTAATTTTTCCAACTATTTATATATTTTTAATATATATATAATATAAAATATAAATATAAATATTAAAATATTAAGTTATCAGTTATCACTCTTGGGATTTTGGCTAATAAAAGTATTTGGGTCAAGCCCATTTACAATAATACATACACGCCAAACAGAAGAAATAGAAATAAGGAAATGTTGAAATAGAAATACACAGCCGCAAAAAAAAAGGAGAGAAAGAAGTGCTGGAATTGGGAGCGGGAGAGAAGATAGTCGTGATTTGGGAGTGGGAGATGAGATGGAGGATATAGGGGACGCTCCTTTGCTCCCTCATTTTTGGGGTTGAGATTTCTCTCACCTAAAACTTTTAGGGAAGGGGGCATGGTTGGAGTTGTTTTTTTTCAGTCTCAGCCCCTATTTCTGTCCACCTCAGTAAGTTATAGGTAAGGAACGAAAGCGTTGGAGATGCTCTTAGACCTCCAACTTTTAGTATTGTTGTATCTAACGTGTAGGATCAAGCGCTTACCACTACCCTAAAAGCTTCGGAACTGATAGCTAGGTGCAACTTTATTTCCATACCCCTTAGCCAGTGTGCCTAGCGCCACGGTTCGATTTAGGGAGATGTTGGACATTGCCAAACCCCCCCCCCCAGCATCTGCCCGCCACTACCCCATGACAGCACAAATGCCTTATTTTGCATAAATGCTCTCCGTGGGATTCGAACCCGCGACCTAGCTCTGATACCAATTGTAGGATCAAGCGCTTACCACTGCGCTAAAAGCTCCGGAACTGATAGCTAGGTGCAACTTAATTTCCATACCCCTTAGCTAGTGTGCCTAGCGCCACGGTTCGATTTATGGAGATGTTGGACATTGTCAACATAACGGTCATGATCTATTTGAGTTGAAGATCTAACGGTTGTGAATGGGGGATAACCAAAATTGAGGGGTAACCAAACTACAAATTATACCCCCTTTCGCTTATTATAGTATAGTATAGAGAGTAGTATAGATAGTATAGATTAGCTTAAAACCCGTGTCATGCACGGACTTTTCTTAATAATATTTTATAAAATTTAATTAATTCTAATTGAAATTTTAACGACATAAATTTTATAGGTTTAAAATTTTAAATAATGTGATTTGATTATATATATATATTGTGATATTTTTAGAAAATGGGAGATTTTACTTTAAATATTTATAAAAGATAATACGTTTTAGTTAAAAAGGTAAACGACTAGTTATTAATTATTATAATATTATTTTTTATTTTATTTTATTTAAATAAAATCATAAATATTAAAAAAACCCGTGCTTTGCACGGGTTATAAGCTAGTTACTATTTATTATGTTATGTTATTATTTATTTTAGGTGTTTTAATAATATAGATATCGCATGTATTTATTTTATAATGAAGGGTAAATAAGTAAATTTACGAAATATCAAAAAACATGTACCAAAACGTTTAATGTTTCGATTATTATATTAAACTATCTTTGAAACAAAGATAGTTTTTTGTATAATAATCAAAAGATTAAAACTATCTTATAACCCGTACAATGCACGAGTTTCTTGTATTATGTTATAAATTTTATTTAATACAAGTTATAACCCGTGCAGTGCACGGTTAATTTTTTAAAATTTTATATGTTATTAATTTACATATCTTATTGTTGTTAAAAATTGTTATATATAAAATTTTACACGTTCAATTTAATATTTGTACTCTATCTTGAATTTTTAAAATTTGATTTGGACGATTTTACAGCCCACGTGAAATTAACAAAATAATCTTTAATTTAGTGACGGTTTAACAATTATTTTTCAATTAAATCTACGCAAAAATGAAAGAGAGGAGATATTGACGATTTTTTACGTTGAAAATTTTATAGGATTTATGAATTCTACTTATAATTCTTGTTGATTATCAAAATACCCGTACTAACAACCAAATACAATTTTAAAAATAAGTGTAAGAGAGATTTTGTCCAAAATTTTGATAATCAGTAGTTTGATCCTCCGTACAACAAAATAAATAAGAACCGTTAGATATTAAAATAAATAGATGAAAACCGTTGGATCTAGCATAAAAAATATTTTATATTTTAATATGTCATAAACTAAAAAGTGTATTAATATTGAAATACGAAAAGGTGAATGTTAATTATTTATATCATATATAATTAGGTTTTCTACATTGAATAGCATTATCAATGTAGGACTTTTACATTAATAAATTTTCTACATTGAATAGCATTATCAATGTAGGATTTTTACATTAAAGGATTAATGTAAAAATTCATAATTATATTTTCTCTTGAGATTCTGAGTGTTTCCATTTGAATAATAATTTTGAAATCATCACTAAATTAAAGATACTTTTATGAGTTTCGCGTGGATTGTAAAATCATCCAAATCTGATTTCTAAATCTCAAGATAGAGCATAAATAGTAAATATGAATTTTTTTTGAGTAGTGCTAGGTACCTCGAATTGGTTCCCAAAAAAAATCCCGAATGATGTGGCATGAATGAGTTGTGTGTATAAACGATTAATTGGTGAGATTGATGTGATCCTAGCGGATCCATTAAAGTTATAATCAATCAAGGAGTGACACATGTAATTTGGGGAAAAAAATTTGGATCCAATTCGGGGAACCTAGCATTTTCCATTTTTTTCCTCTTAATTTTATTATATAATAAAATATAATTAACTAACAACTATACACATATCTATTCACAAAAGCAAGCATAGACAAAAACGACAAAATAAATAAGAACCGTTATATCTTAAAATAAATATATGAAAACAGTTGGTTCTAGCATAAAAACTATTTTATATTTTAATATATCATAATCTAAAAAGTGTATTTGTATTGAAATATGAAAAGGTGTATGTTAATGATTTAAATCATATATAATTAGGTTTACTACATTGAATATTATTATCAATTTAGGATTTCTACATTGAATAGGTTTTCTACACTGAATAGCATTATCAATGTAGGACTTCTACAGTAAGAATGATTAATGTAAAAAATTCATAATAATATTTTCTCTTGAGATTCTGAGTGTTTACATTTGAATAATAATTTTGAAATCATCTCTAAATTAAAGATAATTTTTTGAGCTTCACGTGGATTGTAAAATCATCCAAATCTGATTTTTAAATCTCAAGATACAGCCAAAATAGTAAATGTGAATTTTTTTCCTCTTAATTTTATTATATAATAAGATATAATTAACTAACAAATATACACATATCTATTCATAAGAGCAAACATAGACAGAATATGATTAGAAGATTTTTAGGTCGAGGCATAAACAAATCAAAGTGTAAATTCAGTGGGCTTATTAATTAAGCTTTATTAGTGACTTTAAATTTAATTTATAAAATACATGTTGTTATTAGGAGTCGAACCCTTGACCTATGGTAGTACTCGTGTATTATCCCTCTTACTCTTATTATATCATAGGATATAATTACAATTATGTTTTTATATAATAATTGTTTTTTTAATTTTAATTTGATATAATTTAATATACTCATGTTTACAGATTATACTAATGTTTCCTTATTATAAACAACGTATACGATTTTTAATATATTTTATTAATAATTGAAAAATATGGTGTGATATTTTCGGGTATATATTAATGATTAAATTAAATGGTAAAGTGTTTTAATTAGAAAGGTGATATGGGCTAAAAATAAGCCCTAAAGACACATTTAATGTGGCATTAATTAAACCTAGAATGGTCCAAACGTGGGGCCCACCAGATGGGCCAAAACCCTAATTATAATATTAATTTCGTAATTAATATTAAGGGTAGTAAAACAGCTCAGCAAATAAGAGTCAAACAAGAATATGATTCTTGTCTAACTTAGCCTCCAAGATACATATCTCAACATGGAAACTGATTCATACATGGAAGTAGACTAGAACCTTCTTCTAGTCGGTGACTTGCTCACCAAGCCACCTAACCCTACTAAAATTTTATGGCTTCTCAGCCTATATAAAGGGTCTGACCCCTCATCTCAGAACTACGTTTTCTTGGCTTGATTCTCTAATACAGAGATACGTAGGCATTCTGTGAGGACCGTTTAGTCTCGAACGCAGAAGCAGCCATTAAAGCACGAAGCTCCCGAACCCTAGCCGTCATAATCATAACCTAGTTTTTATTCCACAACATTTGGCGCCGTCTGTGGGAAGAAAACATCAACCATGGTTAACACACGAAGGACACCAGCAATTATAGAGCCAATCGCAACCGAGGCTCTACCTCTTAGCTCTGCTCCGCCCCTCACTGAACAAGTACCTCCAACATCCGGGACTATCATTCCGTATCAAGTTTCTCAACCCCTAGGGACGACTTCCCATGTTGAGAGTACGCTACCTCCGATCGTCCACACAAATCCAGGGACTAACCCCCTCTAGGTGGGGATTTCTTCCTTGATTGTAGATCCCAACAACCCTCCACGAGGGGTTCAGATCCATACTACGGATCTCCCCATAAGCACCAATCCGATGTATGGGCTGCCTAACTACCCTCCTACCCAAGGAGCTGGATCAAGTGGTCATGCCCTGTATATTCGAGATCGAGATTATCACGATTTTTCTGGTCCTTATACGGATGAGTCATCTTCTGACGATGATTACGAACGTGATGAAGCTCCAAGGAGGTGACGTGCAAGTAAAGAACCTCGAGGAAGAACTCAAACTACTCACGATAGACTCCCTTCAACAACTACTGAGAGGATTAAGGCTTATGAAGCCGAGATCTTAAGATTAAAGGAAGACATGGCCAGAGAACAAGCCAGATCAAATCAAACTCTACCCCCTCCAACATCAGGTCCGATTCCCTTTATAGATCTGGAGAGGCCTTCAAGAAGGCAAAGAAGGGCTACCGCCCCAACTGGAAGAATAACGAGGGTGGAAACCCCCAAGGATCTGATGCCACTTGGGGATCCTGATGATCCCACACCCCCGTTTACTGAGGAGGTGATGAATGCTCGCATCTCAAAGAAATTTAAGATGCCAACAATTAAAGCTTATGATGGAATGGGTGATCCTGCAAACCACGTTAGAACATTCTCAAACGCTCTGCTGTTGCAGCCTGCAAGTGACGCTTTGAAGTGTAGGGCATTCCCTCAAAATTTATCAGGTATGGCTCAACGATGGTATAGTCGGCTTCCTGCAAACTCGATTGGTTCCTTTAAGGAGTTGAGCGCTGCTTTCATTAGTCAGTTTATCAGCGAAAGAACGCATGAGAAAAGTTCTGCATCTCTTATGTATGTGGTACAAGGGAAGAACGAAAGTCTGAGAGACTATCTTAAGAGGTTCACCAAGGAGACTCTGAACATCACTGATCTGGATAATAAGGTTGCAATGGTAGCCTTGGAGCATGGTACCACCGACCTATACTTTAAGAGATCATTGGCAAAGCATCCCCCTGAGAATATGGCTGATCTCCAGCGAAGGGCTGATAAGTACATCAAGGCCGAGGATAGCACGAAGAAGGAAGTCACGTTAGGCAATGGTCGGGGGAACAATGATACAAAAAAGCGCAAGCAAGAGCAGGAGTACGATGCTAGGGACAATTATCCCCGAACTAGCAAAGACTCTGATTCGCCGCCAAAAAAGAGTTTGGGACCAAGGTTCTCTGACTATCCAAGGTTAAATGCTCCTAGAAGTCAAATCTTGTTGGAGATCGAGAAGGATAAGGACTTCCGATGGCCGAAGCCACTCAGGGGAGATCCCGCAAAGAGGAACAAGGATCAATATTGTTGGTTCCACCGAGATGTGGGGCATGATACAGATGATTGTAGGCAGTTAAAGGACGAGATCGAATTTCTGATCCGCAAAGGAAAACTGAGTAACTTCACCAAGGGTGAAGATCGTGGAACCCAAAGAAGGGACTACGAAAGGAGAAACAATGATAGAAGGGATAATGATCGTGACCGTAACACACAGCCCCGAGGGCCAGTTATCAACATGATCTGGGGAGGCCCGACAGCGGCTGGTACAACTCGAAACTCTCGAAAGGCATACGCCAGGGAGGTGATGCACATCGTTGGAGAGGCCCCGAAGCGTGCTAGAACTGAAATCGTAATTGGTTTTGATGATTCTGATCTTGAAGGGGTGAAATTCCCCCATGATGACCCGTTAGTTATAACCCCTGTGATTGGGAACTCGGAGGTAAAGCGAGTCTTGATAGACAATGGAGCTTATATTGACATTCTGTTTCATGATGCTTTTGTGAAGATGGGATATACCGATTCTCAGCTGACCCCAACTAACATGCCCATCTATGGATTCAATGGAGTTGAGTCCAAGGTAGAGGGTACTATCTAGTTACCCATGACAATCGGGCAGGAACCTAAGGAAGCTACTCAAATGTTGAATTTTATGGTAATTAAGGCAGCCTCTACTTATAACGCAATCCTGGGAAGGACTGGACTTCATGCGTTCAAGGCTGTTGCCTCAACATATCACATGAAGATTAAGTTTCCAACCCGAAATGGGGTCGGAGAACAGAAAGGCGACCAGAAGATGGCAAGAAGTTGTTATGTATCCGCCCTAAGAGCTGATGGAGTCGGGGGGCAGGTACTCCCGATTGAAGACATGGATATCCGTAGTGATGATGAACACCGAGGGAAGCTAGCAGAGGATTTAATACCCGTTCCTCTGGAGCTGGGCGACCCAGAAAAGGTTACATACATAGGAGCATCTCTGAAGGAACCCCTGAAGGGCGAATTGACAACATTCTTGCAAGAGAATAGCGATGTGTTTGCTTGGACAGCAGCAGACATGCCAGGGATTGACCCCCAACTTATAACTCACAGATTGAACGTCGATCCTGCACGAAAGAAGATAAAGTAGAAAAAGAGAAATTTTGCTCCTGAAAGGCAAGAGGCCATTAAGCAAGAAGTTGACAAGCTTTTGGAAGCTGGATTTATTGAAGAGATTCAGTTCCCTGAATGGTTGGCTAATCCCGTCATGGTCAAGAAAGCGAATGGAAAGTGGAGAATGTGTATCGACTTCACAGATTTGAACGATGCATGCCCAAAGGATTGTTTCCCTCTACCAAGGATTGACACCCTAATAGATGCCACAGCTGGACACGAGATGTTAAGTTTCATGGATGGTTTCAGTGGTTACAATCAAATTAAAATGCACAAGGAGGACATCCCAAAGGTATCTTTCATTACCGATTTTGGTGTTTTCTGTTATTATGTTATGGCTTTTGGTCTCAAGAATGCAGGAGCTACTTATCAACGATTAGTGAATAAGATATTCGCCCATCTAATTGGAAAAACCATGGAGGTCTATGTTGATGACATGTTAGTCAAGAGCCTACTCAAGGCAGATCACATTAGGCACCTCAGAGAGGCATTTAAAGTGCTAAGGCACCACAAGATGATGTTGAATCCAGCCAAGTGTGCTTTTGGTGTTGGATCGGGAAAATTTTTGGGGCTGATGGTTTCCAAAAGAGGCATAGAGGCCAACCCGGACAAGATTAAGGCTATTCTGGATATGGAGCCACCCCGCTCAATACGAGATGTATAGAAATTAACTGGCCGAGTTGCGGCCCTCGGGAGATTCATCTCCAAATCTGGTGACAAATGCTTGCCTTTCTTTCAGGCATTAAAGAAAGTGAAAAATTTTGAGTGGACTACAGAGAGCCAAGAGGCCTTTGAGCAGTTGAAGAAATACATGGCTGAAGCCCCGTTGTTGGCCAAACCTAGTCTTGGGGAGATTCTTTACCTATACCTGGCGGTATCCGAACAAGCATTGAGTGCTGTTCTTGTCAAAGAAGAAAAGAAAGTTCAGAAACCCATCTACTATGTGAGTAAGGTGCTACATGGGGCGGAGTTGAATTACTCTCCCATCGAGAAGTTTGCATTAGCATTGACTACTGCCTCAAGAAAATTGAGACCGTACTTCCAGGCTCACAAAATCGAAGTCTTGACAGATCAACAATTGAGAAGCATATTGCACAGCCCGAAAGCAAGTGGAAGATTGATCAAATGGGCCATAGAGCTTGGAGAGTTTGATATCAAGTATAAGCCTCGGACAGCCATCAAGGCTCAGGCGTTGGCTGACTTCGTGGTTGAATGCACCATTGACAACCAAGAAGTCGGGGGGCAGGAGTGATAACCACCCTTGAGAACGGAGATAAAGATGAAGAACTTATAGTTAACCAGAAAGAGTATTGGGTGCTCTATTTTGATGGAGCATCAAAAACAAAATCTAGTGGTGCAGGTTTGGTTTTGTAAAGCCCCGATGGGTTCACAGTTGAATATGCTTTGAAGTTGGACTTTCCGACAACCAACAATGAAGCTGAGTATGAGGCATTAATAGCCGGATTGGGATTGGCCAGAGTCATGAGGGTCAAGAACCTCAAAGTGTGTGGAGATTCAAGACTGGTAGTCTCGCAAGTGAATGGTGAGTTTGAGGCCAAGGATGAAACTATGGCAAAATACCTCAGAGTCGTGAAAGCTGTTATGACTCAGTTTGAGGAGTGCTATGTGGAGCACATTCCTAGGGAAGAGAACGTTAAGGCCGATGCCCTCTCTAAATTCGCTTCTTCTGAGATAGAGAATTATGCAGGAAGTGTTTACTTCCAGGTCTTGAAGGCCCCGACCGTCAACTCTAAGTTGGTAGCACCAATCGATGTTGGAAGCTGTTGGATAGATCCTATTAAAGCTCATCTAGAAACCGGATGGCTCCCTGACAATGCCTTGGAGGCACGAAAATTGTCGGTGAGAGCATTGAGATATGCCTTGATTGAAGGCATCTTATACAAGAGATCGTTTGTCGTTCCCTACTTGAAGTGCTTAAGGCCCCAAGAGGCAAGGGAAGCATTGGAAGAAGTTCATGAATGGATCTGTGGGCAACACTTGGGGGGCAGAGCCCTAGCCCACAAGATTACCCGCCTGGGATTCTATTGGCCAGAGATGTTGGCAGATGCCCAGGATTATGTCAAGAAGTGTGACAGATGTCAAAAACACGCCCCTGTTGTAAGGTAGCCGCCTGAGAGATTAACCTCAATCAGCTCTCCCATTCTGTTTGCAATGTGGGGGATGGACATTCTTGGTCCTTTCCCTATGGCTTCAGCACAAAGGAAGTTTCTGATTGTCGCCATTGATTACTTCACTAAATAGATTGAGGCTAAGCCTTTAGCCAAGATAACCACCAAGCAAGTTTCCCAGTTCTTTTGGGAGAACATAATTTGTAGGTATGGAATCCCGCAAATTCTTGTGACGGATAATGGAACACAGTTTAACAATGAGGAATTCAAGAAGTATTGTGAGGAAAACGCTATTGAGCTTCGTTTTACCTCAGTGGCACATCCGCAAGCAAATGGACAGGCCGAGGTGGCCAATCGAATCATCCTGGACGGATTAAAGAAAAGGGTCGAACGCTCGAGGAATACTTGGGTGGATGAGTTGCTGCCTATACTCTGGGCGTATCGCACCACCTGTAAGGTGACAACGGGAGCAACCCCGTTTTTGCTAGCTTATGGAGCTGAAGCAGTTGTACCACTAGAAATCATGCATGCATCACCTCGAGTTGAGGCATTTGAACCTGAGACTAATGAAGAAGGCATGAGGCTCGCCCTAGATCTGATTAATGAAGTCAGGGACGAGGCAAACGCCAGAAATGCGGAGCATCAAAAGAAAGCATCCTTCTATTACAACCATAGGGTTAAGGAGAGGTTTTTTCAGCAAGGTGACTTGGTTCTTAGGAAGATCGAGGCTTCTGGAGTTGGCCAGAAGGGAAAACTAACCCCAAACTGGGAATGGCCATATCGAGTTAGGAAGACATTGGGACGAGGATCATATAAGTTGGAGACCTTGGACAGGGTTGAGGTGCCCCGTACTTGGCATGCCTTGAACCTCAAGATTTATTATATTTAAGCTGCCTCTGCAACGATGTAGCTTTTTATTTATTTAGTAGGAGGAGTAGAAATAAGGTTCGATGAAACCATTCCAGGGATTAATTCCCCGAGTAGGACAATAATAAGCTATGTAAGGGTTGAACCCATTTGAGTTATTAATGCAAAGTTTGTTTTTCATTCTGAAAAGTCTATGTTTTGTTTAAGTACCTAGCACCTGCTGAGTGCAAATCTAGAAAGATCAAGTACTGAAAAATAAATGAACATACGAATGAAATAAACGAGTGCATAAATAAAGACCCCGAAGGGCCGACAGTTAAATTACAACAAGTAAATAAGAGTTAAGTCCCGAAGGACATTGATTGAAAGCTGATAAAATAAAGCCACAAACGGCTAGATAAGGGCCGTGCAAGGCCATAGGGGAACCCATCCTACTTAGCTGGGGATTCTTCCTCGCTGCTCTCCTCGCCCGACTCCTCCTCATCTGAATCCTCTTCCTCGCCGGAATCTTCACCTGAAGTTTCTTCCTCGGCACCGCCTTGATCAACAACCACCATAGGCTGAGCGGTAGTCTCCACATCTTCGGTTTCCTCCTCCCCGGAAGATGAGGTCGAACTGTCTTCATTACGGATCATCCTCTTGCCTGGGATCGGTTGTCGAACAACTCCAACTTTCCTGGTAGGCGGGGGCTTCTTTCCACGGGATCCCGAAGAGCTTGAGTCTTGACTAGCAGCTGAAGGACGTCTCTTGGGTCCCGAGGATCTATGGCTACCTCTAGAACCCGAACCTGATGCTTGAGGAACAATCTTGGTCCCTGATCCAGAAGCAAGGGTTGCACGGTTCTTGCCACCCGTAGTCCAGAAAGGGCAAGGAAAGTCAGAAGGGATGACTATTGAGGGATGTTTGTTACTCACAGCATTGATTGCCTTGTCCCAACCAATAGACATGTTGTAAGGGCGCACCTCATCATCATGTTCATCTATGAAACTCAGAAATTCCTCAGAATTATGATAGGCTTTGATCACCTTGTTGGCATCATCCATCCTCTTTTGAGCTAAAGAGGCAAGTTGTTTTCGGGAAGATAGAGCATTCGCTTCAGCGCGGGCAACCTGAGAATGTAGATCATCAATTTCTTCCTTGAACCTTGCTGAATCAGTTTTCAAGGATATATTCTCATCCCTGAAAGCCAAGCCTTGGGGGGAAACCGCCTGAAAATAAGCATTAGCCTGCAACGAAAAATTGACAAGGCATAAGAAATTTATAAAAGCTAAATCACACCTAACTTATTAAAAGGAGTGTCATACCTGATATAAGGCTTGAGCGCCCAGAAGTCGGTTTTCATTCATCTTATCCCCGGCATGTAAAGTCACTCTGTCAGGAGGAGTAATTGAGAGCTTGGACCAGTCTAGAGCTAGGTCAGGACTCCAACAAACCGAATCTTGCTCACATATACCCCATGACGGGATAAAAGGGGTCCTGATAACCCCATCAGCATTCCGGGATCGTTTCCCG
This sequence comes from Kitagawia praeruptora, assembly GCA_037693485.1. Lineage (NCBI taxonomy): Eukaryota > Viridiplantae > Streptophyta > Magnoliopsida > Apiales > Apiaceae > Kitagawia > Kitagawia praeruptora. The sequence goes on along the minus strand of CM075350.1, from coordinate 21,282,984 downwards.
CCTTGGGAGCAGCCTTCCAAGAAGTGAGGGACTCTAGGCTTAGTGGGATTCAGTAGCTCCGCAGCCTTTTTCTTCATCCTTTGAGTCACAGTCGGTTGATTCTGAGGACGACTGTCAATCTCCTCAGCAGCTGAAATGCAACGAGAAAAACATCGGGATAAGAACAAATAGAGGTCATAATATGGTTAAGTAAGAAATTTACCCTCAATGGAAAGAAAGCTAAGGCCAGTCTCAACAAGATTCTTTGCATTCAGAAAAGTTTTGTAATGGGTACAACCATCATCAGCTAGGAGCTTATCTCGGTCTAGTAACTCCGAATCTGTAAGATCACACACGAAATGTGAACTATCTTCCACATGTCCAAATCTCTTCACAAAGTAGTGGCCCCAGTCACCACCTTCCCACTCAAGGATTACAAACTCCCTTTCCCATAAATGTTGGGAATCTGGAAAAGAAAAGGGATTCACTATATGCGGTAGTTTGGCTCGGTGTTGAAGGCTGATCCATCCTTTTTTGCAGTCAGTAGAGTTTCTGGCCCCGAAGATACTCCGAAACATCGTGGTAGACAGTGGGATGCTCAGCTGACGGCATCTTATTATAAAAATAATGATGTACCTCCAGGCATTGGGATACAATTGACAAGGGTGAATTTGATACTCCGCCAACAATCTGATGATAAAATCATCAACTGGAAATCTGAATCCAGCATCTAGGGCACCCCAGGGAACGCAAATTCTCTCAGGATGCCAGTTACAAGTTCTGTCAGTTAGACTGGGAAGTCGAACATTAATAGCATCTGGGAAGTAGTATGTTCTCCTGATCTTTTCGACATCTTTCTCCGTTAACTTGCATGGACTATGGAATGAATCTAAGCTTGCACTATTTGGGAACGCGTCCCTCATGATGTTTAGCAGATCTAGTAAAGATTCAAATTTATGCTCAACGTATGAAGGGGGTTTTATTTTTTCTTTACCTTTTGCTGTCCTCATCTTGCTCCTTTTGGCAAATGCTTCCATCATGGAGACCGGAGGGGCAACTGGTCGGCTGTTCTCTGACATCTTGCTCTTGAAACTTGAACTTGAAGCTGCAAACTTGATCTGGAATCTTGATCCTTAAGATGACGAATGACTTGAGATCAAGATCAAGAATCTTGATCCTTAAGATGACAAATGACTTGAGATCAAGATCAAGAATCTTGATCCTTAAGATGACGAATGACTTGAGATCAAGATCAAGAATCTTGATCCTTAAGATGACAAATGACTTGAGATCAAGATCAAGAATCTTGATCCTTAAGATGACGAATGACTTGAGATCAAGACCACGGAGTGGCCAACCGCGGAGTGGAAGACCATGAAGCGGCCGACCATCCCATTTTAAAGGCCTTCGGCCGACCACGGAGTGGCCAACCATGGAGTGGAAGACCACGAAGCGGCCGACCACCCCATTTTAAAGGCCTTCGGCCGACCACGGAGTGGCCAACCACGGAGTGGAAGACCACGAAGCGGCCGACCACCCCATTTTAAAGGCCTTCGGCCGACCACGGAGTGGCCAACCACGGAGTGGAAGACCACGAAGCGGCCGACCACCCCATTTTAAAGGCCTTCGGCCGACCACGGAGTGGCCAACCATGAACCGGCCGACCACCACACCCGAGGGAGCAGCAGCCGACCACGAGACGGCCGACCACCGCACCCGGGATGTGCCAGCCGACCACGAACAAGAAGACCACCGTGTAGCCGACCTCCGTGGAATGAACCCCTCCGGCCGACCACGGTGAATCGAACCCCTCCGGCCGATCACCGTGTGGCCGACCACGGTGAATCGAGCCCCTCCGGCCGATCACGGGCTAGCCGACCACGAGCTACCCGTTGATCCGGCCGATCACGGGTAGTTTGTGGTCCTAGAACCCGACTTTTTCAGCAGTTCTCGGATAGTTTGTAGACCTGGATCTCGACTTTTTCAGCGAATTTCGGATGATTTTCAGTGCTGAAACGAGATTAAGATTATTGCCGTTTTAGCACAGATTAGTGCCGATTAGTGCCGTTTTAGCACAGATTAGTGCCGATTAGCACAGATTAGTGCCGTTTTAGCACAGATTAGTGTCGATTAGCACAGATTAGTGCCGTTTTAGCACAGATTAGTGCCGATAAGCACAGATTAGCACCAATTAGTGCTGCTAGTGCCGTTTTATGCCGTTTAACATCGTTTAACACTGTTTAAACGTTGTTTGAGGCTGATTAGCGCTGTGTAGTGCCGTTTAACACTGATTAGTGTCGTTCAACATTGTCGTAAATGCGTCGGTCGCTCCACGCTTTACATTAAGATGATATTGTCGAAAATACTCGCTCAAGAGTAATAAACCCTGACCCGAGTCTCGGAAAAGACCGTTAAAACTTCAAGGAAAACCTGATCAGTTTTCCTAGAAGTTGGGGGGCAAATGATATGGGCTAAAAATAAGCCCTAAAGACACATTTAATGTGGCATTAATTAAACCTAGAATGGTCCAAACGTGGGCCCACCAGATGGGCCCAAACCCTAATTATAATATTAATTTCGTAATTAATATTAAGGGTAGTAAAACAGCTCAGCAAATAAGAGTCAAACAAGAATATGATTCTTGTCTGACTTAGCCTCCAAGATACATATCTCAACATGGAAACTGATTCATACATGGAAGTAGACCAGAACCTTCTTCTAGTCGGCGACTTGCTCACCAAGCCACCTAACCCTACTACGATTTTAGGGCTTCTCAGCCTATATAAAGGGTCTGACCCCTCATCTCAGAACTACGTTTTCTTGGCTTGATTCTCTAATACAGAGATACGTAGGCATTCTGTGAGGACCGTTTAGTCTCGAACGCAGAAGCAGCCATTAAAGCACGAAGCTCCCGAACCCTAGCCGTCATAATCATAACCTAGTTTTTATTCCACAACAAAAGGTAATATTAATGATTGAAATATTTGATACGATTGATCTTTTTAGGTGTTTATAAAAAGTAACATCTTCAACTAAAAGTAATGTGAAAAAGACAATCGATTATTTATCATTAATTATATTATGTCATTATTTATTTTAGGTTTTACATTTTTCTTGAAAATTATGGTGTGATATTTTCGGGTATATATTAATGATTGTAAGATTTGTTTTAAATTAAAAATGTAACATGTTTTAATTTGAAAGGAACTATTAATGATCGAAAGATAAGATACAGTTGATGTTTTTAGGTGTTTATAAAAGGTAATATGTTCAAATAAAGTAAATATGAAAAAGGCAATCGACCAATTACCATTAATTTTATTATGTTAATGTGAAAAATGTTGTTTTAAATTAAAAAGGTAATGTGTTTTAATTCGAAAGAAAATATTAATGATCGAAATATATGATACGACTTATGTTTTTAGGTGTTTATATAAGGTAATATTTTTAACTAAAAGTAAATGTGAAAAAAGCAATCGACTAATTACCATTAATTTTATTATGTTAATGTGAAAGAGGTAATCGACTAATTACCATTAATTTTATTATGTTAATCGACTAATTACCATTAATTGTATTATGTTATTATTTATTTTAGGTGTTATATTTTTCTTGAAAATAACGTATTTTAATTTGAAAGGAAATATTAATGATCGTAAAATATGATACGATTGATGTTTTTAGGTGTTTATAAAAGGTAATATCTTCAACTAAAAGGAAATGTGAAAAAGGCAATCGACTAATTACCATTAATTATATTATGTTATTATTATTAATTACCATTAATTATATTATGTTATTATTTTTTTTAGGTTTATTTGTTTTTCTTTATAATGAAGAGTAAATAAGTAAATTCACGAAGTACCAAAAAACATGTACCAAAAAATAGGTACCAAAAAATAGGTACCAAAAAATATGTACCAAAACGTTTAATGTTTTGGCTTTTATATAATAGTATAGATTTTATAATATATTTTTTATTATAATTTTTTTCTTGTAAAATTAGTTTTATAATATTTTGAATGGTATAGAAATTGTTGAGTTTTATAAATTGTTGAGTTAAATATTGCTTTGTCATGAGGATCGGGTATAGAAAACAATAAATGCATAATTATTGACTAATAGAAAAATAAAGTAAGTACACATTTTTCATTCTTTAAATGCAAACAAAATATGAAGTGATCAATTATATTTAGATATCGTTGAAAAGTCATGCTAAACTGCTAATTGGAACTATTATGTTGCTGAATGGGTTAATGTCTTTGGAGGCTGTCGAATAGCCATATTATGTTCGACATAGGTTACCTCCATTAATTTAGTTTTTTGTTCATGTTTCCCTTGTTAATTTCATAAAAAAAACTTGTTTGAATTCACTAAATGTCTCACAAGCCTTAAAGGCTTGTTTGTATTTTTTTTCTTTGTGCAACATATAAATTGTAATAAGGAAAATAATAAGAAATTAGAATTTTATTGAGAACCAAACAATTTTCCCAAAAAACTTGTCGAAAATGATGTGGAAGAAGGAATAAATGAAATTGACCCTCTGCATTCACATCAATTCCACCAATTAAACTTTTCATATTTAAACACATCATCACCTGCCACATCATTTTGTACATTTTTGTGAAAAAATTGTTTGGTTTCCTAGCATTACTCTTGATATAATAATCCTAACGCATAAATCTAGAAAAATTTAAATCCATGGCAAATGAACGTTCTCATTTAAAATCAAGTAAAATGGAAATTTTCATGTATTAAAGCAATTGGCTGTTAGTGACCTTAATACGTTGTTAACTGATCAATCCTGTTACATATGTAACTTCATGGCTTAATAAGTCACATTGCTCAACTTTTACATATATTAATTGTAAAAAGTTTATCCATCAAAATCGAACCCTAAAAATAAAATAAAATTTATAACATTAATTTCTAATTCTAATATTTTATAAGATCTTTTTTAATGAGTCGTCTTCCCACCAAATACGTTTTGAGCCGCTCTTATATGAGAACGAAATTCCAACTTCATTACATATTATTGATGATACTTATCTTATACAACCTTTTTTCCTTAAAATCAAAACCTAAAAAGAGTGTGGATTTCAATTTTTACTTTCTCTAAATTTTCTAAAATTTATGGAATTTCAAAAACATGAAAATAAATCTTATTTTCTCTGTATCTTATAGATACTCCTGTATTTATTTAGAATTTCCGCATGAGAATATCCTTTTATTATGTTGACACTTTTATTATGTTAACACATAAATTCATTTTATTTTAAATATTAAAACTTTTTGTCATGAGAAAAGTATTGTATTTTTTAGTATAACTTTCTAATGCAAGTATAATTAGTTAATACAAAAAATATATAATTTTAGAAAATTGTAAAAGATGTTACCACGGTCCTTGTATTCTACTTCCAATACAAAATTTAATTATACTAGCCTAAAACCCGTGCGATGCACGGATTTTCATTAATTTTATATGATTTTTTTATTTAATTTAAATTGACTTTTTTAAAACATTACTTCCTATGTCCCTTCCATTTCTTAACATAAAAAACTGCGTGTTTGACACGCATTTAAGGTGCATTTTAAGAATAGTTTTATAACTTATTTTTGATATTTTTTTTGTATAAAAATAGGATTGTTCTATTTTTATACAAAAAAAAAGAAGAAAATATCAAAAATAAGTTATAGAACTATCCTTAAAATGCACCTTAAAATCCGTGCCAAAAACTGTTCTGAAAAATGTTAAAAATTCAAAGGGACGGAGGGAGTAATTTTGAAGATTTAAATTCTTAAATGAGATGATTTGATAATATTTATATAAATGTTGTCGATGATATTTCTAGAAGAAGAGTGAAATTCTTGAAAATGAAGGATTTTAGATAGAAAACATGATAAGATTTAGCTAAAAAAATTAATTGGTTAATTATTAGTAATTATGATATTATTATTTTATTTTATTAAATAGAACCGCCTATGACATAATTGGAAAAAAAGAGAGGTTTTAGTTAGAGAAGATATAAAAGGTAACGTATCTTAGTTGAAAAGGTAATCGATTAGTTAATCGTAATTATAATATAAATATGTTATTCATTAAATAAAATTGTAACGTGTCTTAGCTGAAAAGGTAATTTATCTTTTTAGAAAAGGTGAAATTTAGTTAGATAAAATATAAAAAATATCGTGTTTTACCTTAAAAAGTAAAATAGAGAGTTCTTAAGTTCTTAACCATTATATAATAGCAAAAGTAATATGTTTAACCTTAAAAAGAAATTGCTTAGCTGTTAGGATGAATTTTATCCACAATTAAGTAAGGGTTAGCTAAAAAGGTTAATTGGTTAATTATTAGTAATTATAACATTTTAATCTATTTAAATAGTATTGCTAATAGTATTTTTAGAAAAGGAAAAAAATTCTTAGATAAAATGTAAAAGATACTGTATTTTACGTAAAAAAAAAAATTGCTTAGTTGTTGAAAAATAGAAAAGGAAACATGTTTTACCTGAAAAAAGAAACATTTTACTTAAATAAAACTACATAAATAGGTTTTACTGGAAAAAATGAAAAAATAGAAAAGGTAACGTATTTTAGCTAAAAATGTAATTGGTTAATTAATAAAAGGTAACATGTTTTACCTGAAAAAGAAAATTTATTAGTTATTTGTAACTATAAATAATTAAGTAATGATAATTAAGTAAAATAACATGTAGTTTCGTCAATGGAGATGACAATTCCATACATAGCATCAAAAGGATACTTATCATTTTTCAACTTCTGTCCGGACTAAAAATCAACTTTCACAAGAGTGAATTGTATGCACTCAACTACTCACATTACCAGAAAGAGAATTGGGCTCACACTCTTGGATGTCGCCTGGGCAGCTGGCCATTCACATACCTAGGGGTCCCTCTAGGACTCTCTCAAACTAACAGTAAACTTTGGGATCCCCTGCTGACTAAATTCCACAAGAATCTTAATGGATGGGCCAAAAACCATATCAACACAGCAGGAAAACTTGTGCTTCTAAAAGCTACACTAGACAGTCTCCCCATCTATTGGTTCAATTTCTTTCGTCTCCCTACGGGCATCAAAAATAAATTAGACAGTATGAGGAGGAATTTCCTTTGGGGCACTAACAAAATACACATTACCAACTGGAAAGAAGTACTCCCTCCGTCCCATTTTGTAAGACATGGTTTGACTTTCACGGAGATTAAGAAAATACTATTTTACTTGCTAGGTGGTAGCATGTGGTTGGTTGGTTGTGAAAGTGGGTGTATAAAAAATGGGTAAAGTAGGAAAGTAGTGGGTGTAATAGTGTTTATTTAATAAAAAGGAAGTATAAAATAGAGAAGTAGTGGGTGTAATATTGAAAAGTAATGTTCAAAAATAGTAAGTTTAGTAGGTTCATTCTTTTTGGGACGTCCCAAAAAGGAATAAGTGTCATATAAAATGGGACGGAGGGAGTAACACTTAGCAAAGTTAAAGGAGGACTTGGAGTCACTAACCTAGAACATCGTAACTTAGCTATGCTAGGTAAGGTTTGGTGGCGTATTCTAGAAAACGAAAACCAACCTTGGATGAGGCTCCTTAGAGCCAAATATGGTGATGATATTCATAATTGGACCACAAGCAGATACATCAACAAGCCTTCCACATTGATTAGAAACATTAAATTTCTACAAGGCCACAGGGACACGTCCGCTTTATTCAACAGAGACAACTACAAATGGAAGGCTAACAATGAGAGTAGAATCCGGTTCTGGGAGGACACTTGGATAGCATACAATCCACTTCAATTGTTATTCCCTAGATTGTACCGCATTACAAGGTATAAAAACACCTATATTGAAGACTTATTAGATCTATGGAGGTCCAACAATAGTCAGCCTGCCTTCCTTTGGAGGCGATCTCTCTGTAGCCAGGAAAGTACATATGCTTTAGACATCTACAACATACTCCAAGCTTACAACACAAATGGTAAACAGGACATTCTTGTATGGAAACAGAGTGGTACTCCTTACACAACAGCATACATGTACGACCTCCTGGAGACTACATCACATACAAATTGCAGGTGGTCCACCATTTGGACTATGAAAATCCCTCCGAAAATAAAAGTGTTTATTTGGAAGCTTAGCAAAGATATACTTCCCACTAAATACTTTATACATAACAGACTGAAAAATAGCTCTATATCCACGCTGTGCATGGTATGCAACCTCGAAGTGGAAGACAGTACACACATTTTCACAACTTGTCCTAAGGCCCTTTCATTGTGGCAATTTGTTGATCGAGAGCGGATATCAGTAAATGTTAAAATCACAGAAACTGACTGGCTTTGGAAGGTATAAAATGCAGCAAAAGGTACACAACATAACTCACATTGGCAAACCACTGTCTCTGCGATACTTTGGTCGTTATGGTTAAATAGGAATGAGGTAGTTTTCAACAACAAAAGCATTAGTGACAAAAACTTGGAATCCATAGTATTACTCAGATCATACACTTGGTGTAATAGTGGAGGTACACTTTTGACAAGCTGTATAAACTCTTGGGCCACCAACCCTACACTTGCAGTGAGGAACAACACTACTGAGTTCTTTAACAACCTCAAACAGAACTGGGACTTCATTGGCTTCATAGATGGAGCATTGAACTGCACAAATAATCAACAAATGGCTGGCATAGGAGGATACATTAAATATAACACAGATGATCTCTATTTTATATTTTCTGGCCCTGTTATATCCTCTTCCCCACTAGAAACAGAAACAAAAGCCCTATTATTCATTCTCAAACATATCACAAACATCATTGAACAAAATAAAAGGATTATTATTCATACGGATTCAATGGAGTTAAGGAACAACATCATGAACTACAAATCAGGGATGTCGGCAGGTGTTCATTTTGCAACCCAGGGGGACCTCGCAAACATAGGACACATTCAGGTGGCCTACTTGAGCAGAACACTAAATTTTGGGGCAGATTACCTTGCTAAAAAAGGGTGCTTAAGGCCCAAAATCATTTGGGGCCATTGATAAGTGGATTTTATATCCACTTGGAATGCCTCCATTCGGCTTAAATTGATTGTTTTGGACTCAAGTTGTTGTAGTTTTGATGTGTTTTGCTTAGTTGTGCAGATTTACGAGAATGTTGATTAAAGTTGATGCTTCTATCGTTTTTGGAGATTTAATTGATTAAAATTCGGATTTTCCGGGAAGGTTGCGCAGCTTATACTGTTTTGGCCATATCTGGAGTTCTAGAAGTCCGTTTTCAGCGATCTTACTGCCCACGCGAAGCTTGAGAGATTTTCTACAATATGGGATAGGTCTTACACGACCAGGCCGCGTGTGGTGGGCCCAGGAAGCACGACCAGCAGATAGATGGGAGCAGAGAAATTACTGTTTTGCCCTTTTCTAATTCTAATTGTATTCTGGGCAGTTTTGGGTACCTTCTTTAAATCCTAATTGTAATAGAAGGTAATATCTTGCTGGGCAAGATTTGTAGAGCCTATTTAAAACACATCCTACCATTGTAAATCATAACAATTCATAGCTTTTAATCGTATCAAGGTACTTTCGATCTTCAATTCTTTCTTCAATATTATGTTTTCATTATCATTATTATTATGTTTTCTTTATTAAATATGCGTAACTAATTCTCTAATCTGAGGATTGGGTAGTATTCCTTGGTATTCATGCATGCTTGATTACGTGATTTTCTGCTCTGCTGATCTGTTAATGAGATCTTAACACAATTAGGGGAGTCATGAACCTTTGATTGTATTCTAGGGATTGTAATAAGCTTGGGAGAGAAGTTGCAATCTTAGTACATGATTTAACAGACATAATTTGAATATTAGATTGGGAGATTAATAGGAGAATTGTGAGACATATAATTCTTGGCACTTAACAGTTTATAGATATACTTTGATTGTATCACGGGAGTGACAATTAGGGTGTAGCTGTAGGCACTATATTGTAACCTGGGAGGGTACAGTATAACTTTAGAAGAATTGTTTTCAACAAGGTAGGAACACAGATATCACATTAATATTGAGCATGTATTGAGACCAAGTGAAGAACCCCAGTTCTTATATTGTTTTCCCATATATTTGAATCTCAGTTTAAAATCAATTCTTAGTGCTTATAATTAGTTCTTGGATAATTTAGTTAATACACAAACCCAAAATTCTTCTCACACACTTCTAGACGTAAAGAGATAAGAAACCTGAACTTTGAGTTAAATTTAGTCCTTCCCTGAGAACGAACACACAAAAATACTACTAACAAATTGGCGCCGCTGCCGGGGAAGGCAGTATACTTGAGTTTAGGTTAATTGTTTCTTATTGTTTAGATTTTAGTTGGTTCCACAAGTTGTTTTGTTGGTGATTTTCAGGTGTATGCTACGTGCATCTTACGTTAGAAAATTGGAATTTGACCCTGGAATCGAGCGTACTTTGAGAAAGATCAGAAAAGAGAAAGCTAAGATGGGAGAGCCGGTAGCTCAAGCTGGTGTTAATGATAATGTTGATGAGACTTCTATTTGGGACCATGAGACACCTAATCCTGCTAATTGCATGTACAAAACTCCAGAGATTGGTGCAACCCAATTCAACATTAATCCAAGCTTAATTCAGATGATCAGCAATCAAGCTTTTGAAGGAGACATTGAACTAGAGGATCCACACAGACATCTAGAGCGTTTCGTGCAGATGTGTGGCTCATTCAGAATCAATGGTGTTACGAGTGACAAGATTCGTCTCCATATGTTTCCCTACTCTATTAAGGGAAGAGCTTTGGAATGGTTTCAACAACTTCCAAACACTACGGTTGCTACATGGGATGGTCTTTCTACTACATTCTTGTCCAAATATTATCCTTCTGACAAGACGCAACAATTGAGGACTATGATTATGAGTTTCAAAGCACAACCGGGTGAAGGTCTATATCAGGCATGGGAGAGATTCAAGGCACTATTGAGGAAGTGTCCACATCACGGCTTGGAAGATTGGCAGATCATTAGTACTTTTTATGGGGCCATGAATGCAGATATTCGTTTGAGTTTGGATGTGGCTGCTGGTGGAAATTTCAAAAAGGCACCAACTACACAGGCTAAAGCACTCCTTGAGGAATTGGCATCTAATAATTATTCATGGGCACCTAGTGGGACGAGCTCAGCAAAAGCAGCACAAGACTCTGAAATGATCAACATGCTGGCTCAGAAGTTGGATACTCTAACTCAGGAGATGCGAGGACAAAGAGCAAATGTGAATGCTATTTCTTCACCTATGGAGGGGTATAATGATTATGGTGCTAGTCAGAACTCTTATGTGCAACAATTTCCAGAAGAAGCATCTTTTATTCAGGGAAGACAGCCGTGGCTTGTTCAGAATAACTCCTACTACAATCCAAATCAAAGGCCAAACAACAATCTTTCTTATAGTAATAATCATGCGGCTAATCCGTCTTATTTATTTCCAAGGCAGAATCAACCTCCTGGTTTTCAGTCACGACCACCGTATCAAGCACAGTAGCAGTATCAACCTCCACCAAAGAAAGAACCAGCTGATTGGGAGGTTGCACTAAATAAGATTATGCAAGGAATGTGATGCCCCCAAATCCGAGGTCAGAGATTCAGGTCGTCACATCACCATCCAACCATATCATACCTGTATTAACTTTACAACTCAACAATACATCCATCCAGACCTCAATCTTACGCACATACAAGTTAGAGCCTCAGAAACGATAATCAAAAGTAACACTAAATATTACAATTCATCTGTACAATCCGGAATCTTACGCACTTCCACTTATACAACTACACTTGAAGACAAGTCTTACTATTACAGTTGAAAACCTATCAGACTTACTCTGTAGTATTTTTCAGGAACTAAATCATCTCCGGGGTAAATCTCCTACTCCTCTTCTGCTGGTGCGGAGTTAACCGACCAAATTCTTCTCTTTCTGAAAAGTTTTTATAAAGCAAGAATGAGCTACATAATGCTCAGCAAGTTCACCATTTTGAAAAAGAATAAAGTGGTTTATTTTGAAAACGTTCCCAACTGTATGGGTATATATCTCAGATTACAAAACATAACTCGACAATATATATGTCCGAGTTTGAATAAAACATTTATACTCACTAAGGAGCTTTAAGAATAACATATGAATCCTTTATAAGGTTCTCATTTCAGTATATCTCAAGCTTGAAAATATATACGTATGAGTATATCAGTTTCGGCAAAACACTCTACGGTTAACATAATGTACAGGGAATGCATTGATGCAAAACCTCTTTCTTTCCATTAGCTTAGAAGGTTTCTCATTCAAAAATATTTCATTCTTTGAAATAATTGCAAGAGTGCACTAACACGTGCCAATCTCTATAGAAAATCTTGCAGTTCTAGATACTGCACGATGTCAATATTTTTCTTATCAAAAACCACACTATCGGCAACTTGGCACTTATGCCCAAGAAGCAGTGTTTGAGTATTTTTCCAAAGTGGAGGATGGGACTGGAAGAAAATATAAAAACCTGACAAGGATTGACGATGATCAGTCGCCACAACCAAGTCCAACAATCCGCGGGTCTTCTCTACTAGTAGAAGGATAGAAACTACATCTGTAACTACCCTTGGGTGAAAACTACATCCGTAATCACCCTCGATGAAAACTACATCCGTAATCATCCTTCGACAACACCTGGGCCGGAATAATAATTGATGGACCGCCTGGCTCACGGCCGCTTACACATCCCGGGAATCGTTCGTCAACGATTCCCACACCTGCCAGAGTCCCCTTTTTCTTTTCTTTTCAAAAATCATTTTGATAGAAAATTCGAGTAGTTGAAGTTTGACCTCAGTCGACCGATAATTCTTGAAAAACGTACAAGAAGCAAAACCTGACCGGGGGTTTTCGAAAATGTTTTGGGTTCGAAAGAGTTCGAGTTTTGAAAATGCTAAAGGTATCTTGGATTAGTTTTGTCTTTAAAATAATGAACGATAATTAATAAATAATATTTTGAGATTTAATATAAACAATTAATAAAATAATTATTTAATTAAAATAAGCTTTTAATCAAAGATAGATATTTTTGAGTATTTTTAACAACGTAAAAATAATAATTACTTAGGTATACAATACTTCCCGAATGACTCTTCGGGTTTTCGCAATTTAATCACGATGCAACAATATACCGCTCCCCGGTCAATAGTATATTTGGACCGCTACGACCTCTATTGCTAGAGTCGTCGTCCGAAGAAAACACTTTCATTCTAAGTTCAAGGGTGTACAAACACATATGCATATATCTCAAAATTCAACATAATCTCGTAAAGCATAAGCATATAATACGTTTGGAAGCTATAAACACAATAGTGAAAATCCTTATATATAAGTTTTGAGAAGTAAACTTGCATAGGTAAAATCAAGAATATAATCTTTTGAAATTAAATACTTGGAGTTGGAAAACTTGCCTTGGTGAGGTTGGGGTGGTCGGGCTTGCGGAGTGGAATGGAAATCTATACATAATCAATATTCGCACGTTAGTGCCTTAACAACGCTACTTAATCATAAGGTTTTAAAAATCATAAAACCAACTTAACGACTCCACTTGTGACCACTAACCCTCTCATATGACCATGTCGTCACATTATTACTTTCGTTGCCCATTCGACTCAAATCTATTCCTCGAACTCGAAACTCAAGTGAATATTCTTAAAACTACTTTAAACTAATTCCCTAAGTGGTTTTTCACTTGCGCACACCTCGCTCTAACATTTCTATAAAATTGAAAACTTCGAGTTTTAATCAGATTCTTTTTGGGTAGCCTTCCTTACTGTAAGACCTAGCTAACCTCAATTTTTCACAATGTTTGCAGAAAGTTTGGGGGTCCAAAGATAGTTCACAAACAGACCATACAGTGCAGTCCGGATTTCAGAACCACTCCTCACTCTTCTGGTCATAACTCAAAATCTGTACATCACCTAGTTATGAACTTTATATTTCTGGAAACTACATTCAAATACCTTTCTAGCCATATGTATTAGACCTTCGGGAGACAAGTTTAAGGGGTTCAAAAGTCCACTGCAAGGCAGTACATACTCCCATACTTTTTACTCAGCATACTTCTTTGTTTAATCTTTCAAGAACTCAACTTATACATCATATCTACCATTAAAATCATCAAGGCTCATCTCTACAACATACATGGGGTTACATACTCTAAGTACAAGCTTTAAAATCACACCAACAACATATATCCTCAAGATTTACATCATCCATAACTTTTATAACCAAGATATGCACTAAAACTTTTAGATCTAACAATATAAACCATAAACACTTCATGACTAAGAGTGGTGAGAGTTTTTATACCTTCTTGAGTAGCTAGGGGCCTTGGGTGAGCTTTATATCCTCTAAGAACACTTGGATGAGCCCTTACAAACCTTAAACCTTCAAGATCTAAAAGATGAACAACTTTGGTAAATTTTCATCCAACCTTCAACAATTTATAACTCAAGATCTAATGGATGGATGGGGTTGAAATTAATACCATACCTCTATAATGATGCAAGGGAGCCCTAGTATTTTTGCTTGGATTTGTGAGTGAAGGGAAGTTGAAGAAAGAATTTCTTCTTCTTCCTCCTTGTAGTTCGGCCGAGAGCTTCTAAATGGGGGGGGGGGAGTTTTTTGTTTTTGTTTTGTGTTGTTTGAAAATAATGTAGTGTATGATTGATATGCTTGATATGTGTGTATAAAAAAGTCACATGTTGCCACTCTACTAATAGCCTAGGTGCCAACAATACCTCCTTGTCTCCTAAAGTAAGATGCATCCACTTTTTACTATTCATCTAGTTGCTTTTTGCTTTTTTGGTTTGCTTTTCTAACTATCTAGTTACATGACACTTGCATGTAATATCCTTCCTTGTATTATTATTTCTCCACCAATGGTTGTCACTTAATCCTTAATTCATATTGTATCTTAATTAATTCCTCGTAATACTATTTTGTTGCGTAGAGATTTCCCTTGTAATTCCTTAAGTACTTAATTGGGTAAATCCTTTAAATATCCATAACTCCTTGTCATAGTCTCTTAAAATCTTTTAATACTCTAATAACTCTCAAATCCCAAGTTTTTTATAAATCTTAATAGCAGTAGGCCTCTTGCCTTCAACAATCTTCCCTTTTTCTTACATAGTGAATGTAACAACATAAATTTCTCAGATAATCAATTCTATTAAACAACAAGGGTGACTCAAAAGGTCCCGAATTCACAATGTCATATGATATTATATTCTTAAAAATATTACAAAAATCAGGGTTCTTACAGCCTCCCCTCCTTAAAAGGATTCCGTCCCGGAATCAGGTTGAAAACAGTTGGGGGTACTTTTCACGCATCGCGCTTTCTAGTTCCCACGTTGATTCCTCGACGTTCTGGTTCCTCCACAAAACTCTCACTAGCTTGACAATCTTGTTTCTCAGCACCTGTTCCTTTCTATCCATGATTTCACGGGTTGTTCCACATAGGTCAAATCTGGTTGCAGGTCTACCTGATCGTATTCTATCACATGCCGAAAGTCTGTATGGTAGGGTCGTAGCGTGGACACATGAAACACATTATGCACTTGTTGCAATCTCGGGGGCAAGGCTAGTTCATAGGCTAACTTTCCAACACGCCTCAAAATCTCAAAAGGTCCAATAAACCTCGGACTTAGCTTTCCTTTCTTACCAAACCATATCAATCATTTCCATGGGGATACCTTTAGCATCACGAAGTCTCCCACCTCATACTCCTTTGATATCTCATAAAATTTGACCATTCAAAATAATGGGTTTCGTAAAAAAAAAACTAACGACTTATACATACACTCATCTACACCGTAAAAACGTAATATCAATTTGAAATCTTCATTTAATAATTCGTACATATCGTGGTTGCAAAAATTTCTCGTCCACCCATAAAATTACTATTCATCCAGGTTTTAAATATTCAAGATAATTAGGGTCATTATAGTCTCCTCTCCTTAAAAGGATTCTATCTTAAGAACCTAAAGAAATAGTTATGGATACAATTCCAACTTTACACTTTCCAACTCTCAGGTTGACACTTCAACCCTTTTGTTCTCTCACCTTTGTCTCCCCAACGCTTTAATGTTGTTTCTCAACGCATGCTCTCCTCGACCTGTATTCCTTATCGATTGTTCTATGAATGGAAATTTCTATCCCACTACTTATACGTTCCCTTCCTACCTTGTTCATAGTATCCGTGTTGAGTCCTTGTATCGTTGGCCCGTGAATACTTTGTGGTCGTGTTTTATAATCTGAGACAACGACAATACGCACGGTATTCCTCATATTCCTTGACTTGATTAGCACGCATGTGTTGCCTCCCGTCAGCCGTTACCACTTGCTATGGATATTGTATAGTCTTCGGTATACGTCGAACCAGTTCAGCTACTATATCCCTCGTTCATTAACTTCTTCGTAATGCAAGAAAAGCGAAACTTCTTCTTTCGCAGTATGATTTACAAGAGACATCCTTACGTTCGCATGGTGATGATCGTGATAACAACATTCATTTCATGGATAAGTTTTTATTCTCGACTACCCCGTGAAATCTAAGGCACGACACTAAATATAAATTCGATCGTCTGGATAATTCTTATTCCCTGTTCGTCAACCACAGATCAAATTAGTACATACGCTCAATCTACTTGTTAAATATACTTGAAAGCACCTTCAATATTCGAAGTTCAACCTTAAGTCTTTGTCTGACGTAATCGCTGCAGAAGTTTTATATTGCACCACCATCTCTTCCGTATATAAATCGATAATCTTCTAAATGGAAAGTCCCTCGTAGGTAAATCACTTGGTTCAACAATTATAAATCAACTAGGGCCATCTCTTGGCTCGGTCTTCAGCGACTTACTTATGAAATCCATTATAATTCTGTCCATGTTCAAGATTTTCTACACGCGGAATTAATCAACTAGATCTCTATCATTCTGCTTTTGACATGTCGCGTTTGTACTTAATAGTTTGCCAATACTATTCCTCATACCCGTTTGCCAAACATTCTCTTAATTCTCTATACATCTTTGTCCTTCCCCATAGTTTAGTCATTTTCCTCCAACATTATTCTTTATTGTATATACTCTATTTTCTTGGTCAATACTGACCGAATTCCAATTTCGACTAATCCTTCTATAGGTATCGGCCACCATACTGGCCTTTCCTGGGTAATAACAAATTTCTCCATTATACTCCCTGCTCCCTTTCGTCACTTTCTCATTCTCATGTTTAGTTCTAATATGAAGATATACTTATGGCACTTGTGGGAAAAAAAAATTTCACACTTTTCTCATAAGTTTAACGTCTCAGTTTTATGCGTGAACGCTATCATGACTAATCCCCGACTTACGGTTAGTATATCCTATCTCGTAACCTTTATGTTGTTTAGAAGTATAGGCTATCATCCCCTTTCTACTGCATCAGCACACCTCTTAAACTCTTGAAAGACGCATCATCGTGACTCTTAAAGTCCTCTTTTTATCATCAAGTATAGCTAACAACGAGGTTGTTGCTAATACCTCATTTCATTCCAAAACTTTGTTCATTAATCCATAAAGGCTTCTAACTCATTAGTCCACTCAAACGATACTACCATAATTTTATAATGTTTATATTAGTGTGAAATGCCAACTTTGGCACAGTACAGAGGTCGATCGTGAGTTGGTGAAACCCGCTTTTCAACCTTATCCTTGAAAAACAACTACGCATTTTAACTGGTCAACAATCCCTACATCTCCGGTTAGGGGTATCGATTCTCGATGGTATATGTAAGATGTCATACGCTCGTCCTCTTTCACAACTGGCGCCAATCAGCCTGAGGCCTGCATGCTGCTGTGATTCCCAATAAAGTTGATTAGGTGGTAATCTCGAAGGATCATTGGCATATATACATGCATCCATTTGCTATTAGGGGCCTTTTAAACTTTATGTCTCTCTATATGCATCAATCCCTTTAAGCTAAGTAAAGCTTCACATTCTTGCCACGATATTTCTTCTTTTCTTGTCCATCTCACTTCCATGTTAGTTTCCTCTAAGGATATCTCTTACATCGCAATCGATTTACATTTCTCGGATCAGGAAAAGGCTTGGTAACTCCAGAATTCATTAATATTACATCCTGACAATGGTTGGTAGGAGCGTACTCCCAACCACCTCATCATTTCTTATAACCTTCCTCACACTAATATTAAAGGTCCTGTGGTATGCCCCGACATGTTATTCCTACTTTAATTAATTACTCGGCATAACGCTCTGGCTGCACAATTACAACATTTGGTTTTTGATCTCATATTGGTGCAACGGTTCACAAGTGTACCTCCCGTTCACCTTAGAGTAATCACTTTTGAAAGGAATGGTTTCAAAATAACAGGGTCCAATAGATAATTTCAATAAGAATTCCACATTGGATGTTCCAAGAATGCTGATGGTTCCAAATACCAGGAGTCTCGATTTTCGGAGATGTAAGGATGGACAGAAAGAATACAACAAGGTTTATTCCTTCATGTCCAGATAATTCTGTAATGTGATATCATGGAGAATGTTGTACGAGGGCAATGATTGTTGGATACAAAAGTCATAAAGACGGTCTTTATACAATTCTTACATCTGGTGAATACTTTTCCTCTTGAAAAATAGAGGATCTAAAAAGTCCCATTGATAAAGGTCAATCGATCGAAAGCAATTCTACTCTATGACAATAAAAAAAGAAGCATTTTATCATTCAAGTAATCTATGGTTTCAAATGAATCTTCATTATATGAATGAAAGAACAGAATATTCAAGTGACATAAAGTCTGATACGAAGATGGGTAGAATTCAAGTTGAGTGGGCGACCTCACTGGGTCTCAATCAAGTTATTCGTCAAAACTTTCATCATCATACTTTACCACATGCAAAATGCATTGCGGAATTGCTGAATGAATTAAATTGGGAGTTGGACCAGTGAAACAATAACTAGTCCTTTTCAAGAAACACTAGCAACTAGCTAGACAAAACTTGCTAGTTCACCTGTTTGAGACATCACCACTAGCTAGGACAATTAGCTAGGTGTTCTCCATAACATTACAATTTTGACTAGTTAGAACAATCAACTAGTCATTCATATTGACATATCGACTAGCCAGTTTCAATTGGCTAGAACGGAATTTCAACATCGTAGCCACTGAAGAAACTTTAGGCTACTCGGACAACGAATGGAAATAAGAAGTTATTAAAAAAGAAAACTATAAAATTTGAAGAGAATGTTCTAGGTATCGGAACAATCGATAACCTCCTATCAAATATTACTTATCAATGAAACGGTCCACCCAAGGGTGCCTCCGTACACATGCTTTATCAGATCCTACAATAGAATTAAATTCGGAATACCAATATCAAAATGATATCCTTACTATGATTTCACTGTACGATGTACAATCTCATCTTGAATAGAAGAAAAGAATTCGTGAGGGATGTCTGGACATTAGATCATCCATGTCCTCCGTAATTTATTAAATATTTATGAGCTCAATTGAAGAGTGTAAGTATGAAAGAAGCAATCAAATATTAATATTCGTTAAGTAATATTCATCGATTAATTAAGGAAATATTTGTTGAACATTCCTTGGATAATTGAAAGAAAGTGTAAATAGGCCTGAACCGAACAAGATCATCATAAATTTTTGAATAGAATGTTCATGGATCAATAAAATTACTTCGGATAAGTCCTGCTTTAGGGAAAGTATATCACTGGTTGTTATTCCACAAGTTTGAAGTAGAAAGCTAGAAGGGTTACCCGATATAAACTAATCGAGGTAACATGGTTAGTGAACAGTTTAAAAATGAAGTAGTGCACCAGCCAGTAGTTACCAAAATAAGTTAATAATCATTTGTGCATCTCATTATCACCATTATGAGGGTAACTCCATCTCTTCTTCTTCGTAATACAAGACACCAACTAGTGCGTCTCCCAATCATCATCTTAAAGTCATTTATCCAGTTAGGGTTTCATAAATATATCTATCATTTCCGTGCATTATCCTGAAGACCAAGCTTCACATCATTCCGGGGACACCTGCTAAGTCCATAGGGTCCTACTTCATGCCTTCCGACATGAATCATAAGTGGCCAGTTCCCCTTGGGAACAGATCAAAGAGATCTCTCAGGGATCTCAGTGCAGTCCATAGGTTCAGTGGCTGGTGTGTGCATGTGAACATACACAAAAATATTGAGGTCTACAACACATATATATGTAGTCCCTGATAACATCTCTATCAAAGGATCCCACTCTAGACCCACTGGTCTTTTCTTTTGGTAGACTCTGAGATCACTGTATCGCTCGTTGCAACCATATTCAACTTCACTTGAGTCCCTTTGTTAATTCTACTTGTTTGTTCTCTAAGGTGAACTACCATGCTCTAGCGTCCGAATCATGCGTGGAATTATCTAGCACGCTCGTCTTATGATAGCATTCTCGTATAACACATGTAAAATTCACCATCAAGGGTAATGAAATCCACAACGACATAGTAACCACCTTTCAGGTAAACCCGTTACTTATCGAAAATCGGATCTTATAGCCAAAGTAAAAGACTTTCATTATTCCAAGTACTAAGTACCCTTAATTACGTAGGGAAGTCTAAACTTTTTGATTCTTAAAATGCCGCTTCCTAAACTGTAGAGGACTACGGGCCACAAAATTTATGCCAGCCTTGTCATCCGATTTTGCTCTGCTTCCTATATCATTACATATGATAGGTCATGTACGACTCTCAAACCTCTATTCATCATTCTGAAGGTCTCTAAGGATTCTATCGACCCTAGTATAATACCTCCAGTAAACACTCCAGTCCATTCTACTCACCGGTACCTCTTCCGGTAGTCCAATGATAAGTTTACTACGATCCCTTATGTCATTCTCCGACTTAGACTTAACTCTCAACACTCTCGTTTCCGAGTACTGTAACTTATCTCTCTGATACCATTTCTGTGACGCCCCCAAATCCGAGGTCAGAGATTCAGGTCGTCACATCACCATCCAACCATATCATACCTGTATTAACTTTACAACTCAACAATACATCCATCCAGACCTCAATCTTACGCACATACAAGTTAGAGCCTCAGAAACGATAATCAAAAGTAACACTAAATATTACAATTCATCTGTACAATCCGGAATCTTACGCACTTCCACTTACACAACTACACTTGAAGACAAGTCTTACTATTACAGTTGAAAACCTATCAGACTTACTCTGTAGTATTTTTCAGGAACTAAATCATCTCCGGGGTAAATCTTCTACTCCTCTTCTGCTGGTGCGGAGTTAACCGACCAAATTCTTCTCTTTCTGAAAAGTTTTTATAAAGCAAGAATGAGCTACATAATGCTCAGCAAGTTCACCATTTTGAAAAATAATAAAGTGGTTTATTTTGAAAACGTTCCCAACTGTATGGGTATATATCTCAGATTACAAAACATAACTCGACAATATATATGTCCGAGTTTGAATAAAACATTTATACTCACTAAGGAGCTTTAAGAATAACATATGAATCCTTTATAAGGTTCTCATTTCAGTATATCTCAAGCTTGAAAATATATACGTATGAGTATATCAGTTTCGGCAAAACACTCTACGGTTAACATAATGTACAGGGAATGCATTGATGCAAAACCTCTTTCCTTCCATTAGCTTAGAAGGTTTCTCATTCAAAAACATTTCATTCTTTGAAATAATTGCAAGAGTGCACTAACACGTGCCAATCTCTATAGAAAATCTTGCAGTTCTAGATACTGCACGATGTCAATATTTTTCTTATCAAAAACCACACTATCGGCAACTTGGCACTTATGCCCAAGAAGCAGTGTTTGAGTATTTTTCCAAAGTGGAGGATGGGACTGGAAGAAAACATAAAAACCTGACAAGGATTGACGATGATCAGTCGCCACAACCAAGTCCAACAATCCGCGGGTCTTCTCTACTAGTAGAAGGATAGAAACTACATCTGTAACTACCCTTGGGTGAAAACTACATCCGTAATCACCCTCGATGAAAACTACATCCGTAATCATCCTTCGGCAACACCTGGGCCGGAATAATAATTGATGGACCGCCTGGCTCACGGCCGCTTACACATCCCGGGAATCGTTCGTCAACGATTCCCACACCTGCCAGAGTCCCCTTTTTCTTTTCTTTTCAAAAATCATTTTGATAGAAAATTCGAGTTGTTGAAGTTCGACCTCAGTCGACCGATAATTCTTGAAAAACGTACAAGAAGCAAAACCTGACCGGGGGTTTTCGAAAATGTTTTGGGTTCGAAAGAGTTCGAGTTTTGAAAATGCTAAAGGTATCTTGGATTAGTTTTGTCTTTAAAATAATGAACGATAATTAATAAATAATATTTTGAGATTTAATATAAACAATTAATAAAATAATTATTTAATTAAAATAAGCTATTAATCCAAGATAGATATTTTTGAGTATTTTTAACAACGTAAAAATAATAATTACTTAGGTATACAATACTTCCCGAATGACTCTTCGGGTTTTCGCAATTTAATCACGATGCAACAATATACCGCTCCCCGGTCAATAGTATATTTGGACCGCTACGACCTCTATTGCTAGAGTCGTCGTCCGAAGAAAACACTTTCATTCTAAGTTCAAGGGTGTACAAACACATATGCATATATCTCAAAATTCAACATAATCTCGTAAAGCATAAGCATATAATACGTTTGGAAGCTATAAACAAAATAGTGAAAATCCTTATATATAAGTTTTGAGAAGTAAACTTGCATAGGTAAAATCAAGAATATAATCTTTTGAAATTAAATACTTGGAGTTGGAAAACTTGCCTTGGTGAGGTTGGGGTGGTCGGGCTTGCGGAGTGGAATGGAAATCTATACATAATCAATATTCGCACGTTAGTGCCTTAACAACGCTACTTAATCATAAGGTTTTAAAAATCATAAAACCAACTTAACGACTCCACTTGTGACCACTAACCCTCTCATATGACCATGTCGTCACATTATTACTTTCGTTATCCATTCGACTCAAATCTATTCCTCGAACTCGAAACTCAAGTGAATATTCTTAAAACTACTTTAAACTAATTCCCTAAGTGGTTTTTCACTTGCGCACACCTCGCTCTAACATTTTTATAAAATTGAAAACTTCGAGTTTTAATCAGATTCTTTTTGGGCAGCCTTCCTTACTGTAAGACCTAGCTAACCTCAATTTTTCACAATGTTTGCAGAAAATTTGGGGGTCCAAAGATAGTTCACAAACAGACCATACAGTGCAGTCCGGATTTCAGAACCACTCCTCACTCTTCTGGTCATAACTCAAAATCTGTACATCACCTAGTTATGAACTTTATATTTCTGGAAACTACATTCAAATACCTTTCTAGCCATATGTATTAGACCTTCGGGAGACAAGTTTAAGGGGTTCAAAAGTCCACTGCAAGGCAGTACATACTCCCATACTTTTTACTCAGCATACTTCTTTGTTTAATCTTTCAAGAACTCAACTTATACATCATATCTACCATTAAAATCATCAAGGCTCATCTCTACAACATACATGGGGTTACATACTCTAAGTACAAGCTTTAAAATCACACCAACAACATATATCCTCAAGATTTACATCATCCATAACTTTTATAACCAAGATATGCACTAAAACTTTTAGATCTAACAATATAAACCATAAACACTTCATGACTAAGAGTGGTGAGAGTTTTTATACCTTCTTGAGTAGCTAGGGGTCTTGGGTGAGCTTTATATCCTCTAAGAACACTTGGATGAGCCCTTACAAACCTTACACCTTCAAGATCTAAAAGATGAACAACTTTGGTAAATTTTCATCCAACCTTCAACAATTTATAACTCAAGATCTAATGGATGGATGGGGTTGAAATTAATACCATACCTCTATAATGATGCAAGGGAGCCCTAGTATTTTTGCTTGGATTTGTGAGTGAGGGGAAGTTGAAGAAAGAATTTCTTCTTCTTCCTCCTTGTAGTTCGGCCGAGAGCTTCTAAATAGGGGGGGGGGAGTTTTTTGTTTTTGTTTTGTGTTGTTTGAAAATAATGTAGTGTATGATTGATATGCTTGATATGTGTGTATAAAAAAGTCACATGTTGCCACTCTACTAATAGCCTAGGTGCCAACAATACCTCCTTGTCTCCTAAAGTAAGATGCATCCACTTTTTACTATTCATCTAGTTGCTTTTTGCTTTTTTGGTTTGCTTTTCTAACTATCTAGTTACATGACACTTGCATGTAATATCCTTCCTTGTATTATTATTTCTCCACCAATGGTTGTCACTTAATCCTTAATTCATATTGTATCTTAATTAATTCCTCGTAATACTATTTTGTTGCGTAGAGATTTTCCTTGTAATTCCTTAAGTACTTAATTGGGTAAATCCTTTAAATATCCATAACTCCTTGTCATAGTCTCTTAAAATCTTTTAATACTCTAATAACTCTCAAATCCCAAGTTTTTTATAAATCTTAATAGCAGTAGGCCTCTTGCCTTCAACAATCTTCCCTTTTTCTTACATAGTGAATGTAACAACATAAATTTCTCAGATAATCAATTCTATTAAACAACAAGGGTGACTCAAAAGGTCCCGAATTCACAATGTCATATGATATTATATTCTTAAAAATATTACAAAAATCAGGGTTCTTACAAGGAACCTCTGGGGCATTGGCTAATATGGAATCAAGAATAGAGCAGATGGCATCATCTCAAAAGATGCTAGAAACACAGATTGGACAGATTGCCTCCAAGATGGGTGTTCGTGAGCAAGGATCACTTCCTAGTCAACCCGACCAGACTGGTAAAGAGCAATGCAAAGCAATTACTTTGAGGAGCGGGAAAGAGTTGCCCGAGGTTGAGGTTCTCGAGCCTAAAGAGAAGGATGCTGAAAAAGAAAGTGAGATAGTTGATATCGATGAAGAAAAGTCATAAAAAGTAGATGAAGAGAAGAAGGGGCTAGTGTGAGTTTGATGCCATATTCAATCTGCAAACGACTTGGTCTTGGAGAGCTTAAAAAGACACGGATTTCACTTCAGTTGGCGGATTGTTCTGTTAAATATCCGTTGGGGGTCGTTGAAGATGTGGTTGTTAAAGTGGATAAATTTGTCATACCTTGTGATTTTGTGGTGTTGGAGATGGATGAAGATGTCGAGATACCCATTATCTTGGGAAGGCCATTCTTGGCTACTGCTGGCACTACAATCGATGTTAAAGCTGGAAAATTGACATTGAATGTTGGCGAGGACAAAGTGGAATTTGATCTAAACAAAGCAATGAAGATGCCTCCTTTTAGAGCAACTTGTCTTACTGTTGACATAGTTGATGATGTAGTAGAAGAAGAAGATCAGAATGTCACCTTTAATGTGTTCAAGGCCATGAAATTACCGACAGAGGATGAAGAGTGTTGCAGTGTGGAAATAGTTGATACGGGTCAGAGAAAGAAGTTTGATCAGTTATTGAGCGAAAAATCTGACATGCACGTGATAAAGCATCCCATCAGTGATTCCATTGACGGTTCTTCGATTCGAGATCTTTCGAGTGTCAAGCTTGGAAAACTACCACCACATTTGAGGTATGTCCTTTTGAATAATGAGCTAGTGATTTTTGAAGAGGGGCATGATAACGTGTTGCGAAGGTGGAAAACCGATGATAAGGAAGAAGAAATTTTTGTTCAGCCGGTTGAGTCGGAGAAGCATCTTAGAGGTGTGAAGAAGAAAAAGAAGAAAATTTGGCCGTTGGGTAGTAGAATCAAGTTGAAATCTGATGGAAGAGATTTGTGGAAATCAAGCAAACCGGATGTCAACGTTCGTATGAATGGTTTGTCTGTTGAAGATGGTTCAGTTATTCTTTTGAAACCACCATGATTTGAGGAAGTAACGTCAAGCTATTGACGTTAAAGAAGCGCTTCGTGGGAGGCAACCCACGCATTAGTGTAGGAAGAAAAAAAAAATTTGAGTGTTTTTTCAAAAAAAAAAAAATTGAATTTTTGAGCAGGTTGCAGCCCTGTAACGCAGGCTGCACATGCGTTTCTGCTGTTCCCGCAGTCTGCCTCTGTGTAACACAGGCTGCGCCTGCGTTACTGGTTTCAGCGCAGTCTGCGCCCCTGTCGCGCAGGTTGCTCCTGCGCATCTGCTTCTACAGCAGTTTGCCTCACGCGCCAGCAAATTGCCTCTCTTTTGCAGTGAGTTTTTGAGATCCAGCCGCTGTTCTGTTACATATATATATATATATATATATATATATATATATATATATATATATATATATATATATATAAATTCCCCCAAAATCTTATTTATATATCTTATTCTCTCCTCCCAAAACCCAAATCAAATCCTAAATCAATTCCAAAACCCCCCATCTTTTCTTCAAAATTCTAAACCTATTTCTAGTCTAATTCTTATTTTTTATTATTATTATTATTATTTATTTAGGTATTTTATTTTATTTACTTATTTATTATTATTATTATTATTATTATTATTCATATTTCTTATTTATTTTTATTTTTATTATTATTATTTATTATTACTATTATTATTATTATTATTATTATTATTATTATTATTATTATTATTATTATATACCCACCTATACATACAAATCCAATTCCTCTTCCATTTATTTAAATCTCTAAAAATTCAATTCTAAAGAGGAATTAATTGCAAGTTCACCTCTTTGATTCGTATTGGGTAAATCTTTTTCTCTAATTTTATTTTTATTACGAATTTGCGTTCTTGTAAATTGGGATTTTGTATTATTCTTGGAATTTGGGCTATTTGTGGTGTGATATTGCTTGGTAATTATTGGTGGAGCTTCTTGTGAGTTGGGGATTGATTCTTTTGGCTCTTAAGCGTGGGAGAGGTGGTGCCGGTGTTCTGAAATTTTCATCTCCCGCATGATTCATTCAAGGATGAGGACTTGCAGGTTTGTTTTCTGCTATCCCTTGTATTTACTTCCATTCAATGAGGGCATTGAATATTTTAAGTTTGGGGGTGGTTTGAGGGATTAGTAAGTTGTTGTTGTATTATTTGTTCATGTAGGATTTCATGTTTTGCATATTAGTAGTAGTAAATTATGCATTTATGTGTGTTATCTACGTTTGTTTCATATAGGACATTCTGTTTTTATTTTTTTTGTATTCATGTGAGTTCATAGTAGTTTGCATTTGCACCCATGCTTGATAGGAATTTTGTGTTGTTGACGCTTTTGATTGAGAAGTGATATGCTTTGTTCTTGTGCACACACATACACTAGTAAGTTGAAGCTAGTAGACTTATTGAATGTTGTAAGTGATTAGAAGGACATGAATATGTGCAAGATGATTTAGTTTGCATGCTTTGAATACAAGTCGGTGCGTTAGAGAGATTTTTGCTTGGGATTGAGTATGTTTTTCCACCAAGTGAGTTTTTGAGCCTTATTGCAAATTTGCAATTTATTCGTTTGCTTGAGTGTCCACGGATTGTTTGAATTGCTAGCAGTTGTTTGGGGTCTTTCTTGAAACGCATGACATTATTTGACTATTAAAATGATAAAGGTAATTAGGAATAACCATATATTTTCCCATATTACCACACCATATTAACATGATCAATTAGTTAACCCTTTGAGCTTAATCTTATTCTTTCGGTGACACACCACATTACTTGCCTATATCTTTTTCTTGTATTGGCCTTACATTAATTTGAACCCACATTGTCAAAGGCTAGTATAGTGCTTAAGGGAGTAATAAGGTGTGCAATGAGGGGTTTATTGTTGGTCATACTTTTGGGAAAAATATTGAGATTGGGTTTGGTTGTTTACTTGATAGTCGGCATATGTAATAAATTGGGGGATCATTGTTATTATTTATATTATTGTTTTATTTAGCTCTCGGGAAAAAAAAAAGAAAGAAGAAAAAAATAAAAAAAAGGGAAAAAAAAGAGAAGAAAAAAATATATTATGAGAGCATGTTTGTGTTTGTTGTGATCCTACTTTAGTCGACTAGTCGAGTGTTCTTAGTAAAATTTATGTGGGAGGAAATAGGGTGTTGTGAATGGTTCATTATGGTACTTACTAGCTTTTGACACTTCACCTATTTTGGCTTATTTGACATACCTTGTCCCGAGCCCACGTTACAACCGAATGAAGACCTTTTGATTATTGTCATTGATGTATGTTGTGTTAAGAGTTAGATTGATACCAAATGTCAAGCATGTTTATGATTTTGTTGGAATTGAGTGATACACTTACCCTTGTTCTTGAGTGAATATTCTTTTGTGAGTGGATTGTGAGTGTTTGCTTGTTCTTGCATATGAGATCCCGAGTGTTGTCTCAAAGATGTGCTCTTGTAGGCTTAGCATGTTTACTAACTTATTCTTACACTTGACATGGACTTGTGAGAACTTATGCATGTTCATTGAGTAGACTATGTGAATACTTGCACTTTCGACACCAAGACATTGCGTATTTACTTTGATTCTTAAGTTGATATGGCATGAGAGGATTTGAAGGTATGGTAGGCTAGATTAATTGCATTTGCATATTAGTTGCATTCATGCATTGCATTGCATTAGGTTAAATGGATTTTGTGGGTACATTCGCTATAGGCCCTCACGAGACCTTACTCGTCCACTAGGGCTGCCTAGGGGTTTAAAGGGCTTGTTGCATATGCCAAATGCAACCGTGATCACCTACGGAAGTGGTACTAATTAGGTAGTTGTAATTGTTTATGCTTGAGGACAAGCATCAGTTTAAGTTTGGGGGTTTGATAAGTGGATTTTATATCCACTTGGAATGCCTCCGTTCGGCTTAAATTGATTGTTTTGGACTCAAGTTGTTGTAGTTTTGATGTGTTTTGCTTAGTTGTGCAGATTTACGAGAATGTTGATTAAAGTTGATGCTTCTATCGTTTTTGGAGATTTAATTGATTAAATTCGGATTTTCCGGGAAGGTTGCGCAGCTTATACTATTTTGGCCATATCTGGAGTTCTAGAAGTCCATTTTCAGCGATCTTACTGCCCACGCGAAGCTTGAGAGATTTTCTACAATATGGGATAGGTCTTACATGACCAGGCCGCGTGTGGTGGGCCCAGGAAGCACGACCAGCAGATAGATGGGAGCAGAGAAATTACTGTTTTGCCCTTTTCTAATTCTAATTGTATTCTGGGCAGTTTTGGGTACCTTCTTTAAATCCTAATTGTAATAGAAGGTAATATCTTGCTGGGCAAGATTTGTAGGCCTATTTAAAACACATCCTACCATTGTAAATCATAACAATTCATAGCTTTTAATCGTATCAAGGTACTTTCGATCTTCAATATTATGTTTTCATTCATTATCATTATTATTATGTTTTCTTTATTAAATATGCGTAACTAATTCTCTAATCTGAGGATTGGGTAGTATTCCTTGGTATTCATGCATGCTTGATTACGTGATTTTCTGCTCTGCTGATCTGTTAATGAGATCTTAACACAATTAGGGGAGTCATGAACCTTTGATTGTATTCTAGGGATTGTAATAAGCTTGGGAAAGAAGTTGCAATCTTAGTACATGATTTAATAGACATAATTTGAATATTAGATCGGGAGATTAATAGGAGAATTGTGAGACATATAATTCTTGGCACTTAACAGTTTATAGATATACTTTGATTGTATCACGGGAGTGACAATTAGGGTGTAGCTGTAGGCACTATATTGTAACCTGGGAGGGTACAGTATAACTTTAGAAGAATTGTTTTCAGCAAGGTAGGAACACAGATATCACATTAATATTGAGCATGTATTGAGACCAAGTGAAGAACCCCAGTTCTTAGATTGTTTTCCCATATATTTGAATCTCAGTTTAAAATCAATTCTTAGTGCTTATAATTAGTTCTTGGATAAATTAGTTAATACACAAACCCAAAATTCTTCTCACACACTTCTAGACGTAAAGAGATAAGAAACCTGAACTTTGAGTTAAATTTAGTCCTTCCCTGAGAACGAACACACAAAAATACTACTAACAGCCATTAATCTAGCCCACCGAGTCCATTCTACACTTCTAACTTTCCCGCTCAACATTACACATGACTCTAGAATTCCAACATACGTACAACCATGACAGACTACTACACCACCACACCATTCCCCTACAACTGTGTCACTTCAGTCGCCTAACAGTTCATTTTCATCAATCAATCAACACTTTCCCACAATACTCAGAACAACACCATTTCCCTACTGACTAAACACATATTTTACTCCTCTCCCCTATGCTACAACACATCTACTTTAGCATTCTCCCACCCATTTAGCCTCTATTTAATCTCACCACTTCTTGGTCTTGTACACACACTCCACACAATCATTTTACTCTTCCAACTATGGCCTACTACTCATGGAAAGCCCCCCTTCTCAACCAATTCAAAGTTAACATTCATGTCATCCACACCTCTCGCCAATTCAATGGGAACTCTAATGGGGTTGGGATAATCATCAGAGATCATCGCGGCAGGCTGGTTAAGGGATTGACTGGCACGATGCTTGGTCTATCTCCATTAGCCACACAACTTTGGGCCATTCATCTTGGGATCAATCATGCGAGGCTATCTAACTACGAACTGGCGCTTATCGAGACTGACAACTACAATCCCTACTTTGAGATCACTCGCCTTGACGGTAGAGGCGATCGAACCTGCCTTTGGATAGTCGAACAAATCAAGAAGCTGTTGGGATGCAACCCGAAATGGGAGAATGTCGTCAGGTACATCCCAGAGGCATCCAACAGGTGTGCACACTACCTGGCTGTGGTGGGTCTCAATAACTGGGACTCGATGCATAGCTTTCTTGAGCCATTCGGCCGCTTGCAGGAGAAGATGGACCTCGACAAGGGCTTTGGGCCCCCAATTCCGCAACTCATGGTTTCTCCTATTCCGCGAGATGATCAAGGAATGGTTCTAGGTTTCGCCCCAACTGTCAATGGAACATTGGCTATGACTGTACAAGACCAAGTCTAGGTCAATGGTGGCGATGACAACTAGAAACTGCCCTCTCTCCCTTAGGTTCCCATGCTTTGGTTCCCCTACTTTAGTCTCTACTTTGTTTTGTTCTCTTTTCTATGCTGCTTTTGTTTAAGGCTTAGCCTGCAGCTCTGTTTCTGTATCTCCCTTCTGGGATTGTATCACTACTTCAGTCCGTTGGGCTTGTTTTTGGGTCGGCTGGGATTCGGGTTCCCCCGAAGTGTTACCTACCTTTAATGAATATCCTAATTATAAAAAAAAGTAAAATAACATGTGTCGTTAAGTAAGGGTAAATATGTAAAATCAACAGGTACCGTACCGACCAACCGACCAACCAAACTTTTAATGTTTCGGCTTTTATATAATAGTATAGATGTCTATTCTATATATTCAAACACCTATTTTACTCCCGATAGAACTTTCAATTATATATTTTTTCTATAATTTCGAACTCTTATTTTCTATAAATTCAAACTTTTATTCTACTTTCAATATAACTTGTAATTATATGTTTTCACTATAAATTCGAACCCTTCTCCTCTTTAAATTTGAAAACCTATTCTAATTCTAATATATTAATATTTTAAAAGATATTTATATATTTATTGATGTTTAAAATCGTAAAAGTTTAAAAAATTAAAAAAATAAATTGAGAGAGCGCCACCTATGAGAACCGAGAATATTAAATTCATATAATTACTATTTTTCGTAAATTGGAATAAAAATATTTTGAATTATTTTATTCATCGTTCCGAATATTTCTAAACCTAAAATGGAACTATTGAACCCCAAAGAGTAACCGTTGAATAAAATTTAAAAAATTTATTTAAAAAAATTGAATCCGGTGGCCTGATTTTTAAACGCTAACGCGTTTAAAAATCAGGATAAGTTAGGGTTTAGGGTTGTAAACAACCCTAAACCCTAGGTTCGTATACGGTTTATTCGTCGTTCCGAATATTTTAAACCCAGAATGGAACTGTTGAACCCCAAAGGTTAATCGTTGAAATAAAATTTAAAAATTTTAAATAAAAAAATGAATCTGGCGGCCGGATTTTTAAACGCTAACGCGTTTAAAAATTAGGATAAGTTAGGGTTTAGAATCTACGGTTAGGGTTATAAACAAGCCTAAACCCTTAACCCTAAGTTTGCATACGGTTTATTCGTTGTTCCGAATATTTCTAAACCCCAAAATGGAAACGTTGAACCCTAAAAGTTAATTATTAAACCCTTAAAAAAAATAAAAAAATGCAAAACCCAACATAATGTGGCGTTTTCCCCAAAAACACCACATAATGTCACGTTCCCCCCCAAACGCTAGACTATACAACGTTGTTGTATCAATAAAGATAAATATAGGGAAGACGCTAGACGCATTAGCGTGTGTAAAAAAAAACAGAAAACGCTAGACGAAACAGTGTTTTGGAGTGATATTGTTAGGAATCTGCCCGATTCCCTGCGAATGCGGAAGCGATTTGGTAAATATGTATGCTTAGATCCCACAAATATACGTGATAGTAATGAAGCAACAAACCAACAATACAGTAAAAGAGACAAGAGATTTAACGTGGTTCGGCCCAGCCTACATCCACAAGAGTAACAACTTCACACTAGATAAAAGAGATTACAATATCCGGGTATCCGGCCCCTTGAATTTCATACAAAAATTCAGCCCTACAATACCTATTATGTATATCCCCAACTCACTGAAGTGTTTATCTCAAAACCTCCCCCTATCACTGTTTCCCGACAACCTTTCCTTCTCTCCCTCTCCCAACTCGGACAGTGCCACACAACCTGATAGAAAGACCCCCTGCAGCGGGACCACCTCCGATGGCTGCAGTCAGACCCAAGTACCCTAAGGAATAGTTTAGGCACGAGGACCTTCTATCCCGACACTTCCTGAAAGCGGGCTAAACCGGCTTCCCTACTAGACGGACTATCTAGCAGCTATAGAGAGAAGAGAGAATTTTGGTGTAATGTTACTAATGAAGGAGGTGAGTATTTATAGGAGTAAGGAATGGGGTTGGTGGGAGAATGGGGTTGGTGGGAGAATGGAAAGAACACATGGGTGGCTAAATGGCAAGCTGCCTAACAATCTCCCCCTCTTTCCAAACTCACACCTCTTCACTTGCAATCCATATCTGCGCCCCATTTCCAAATAAACAAACTTCTCCACCCCAACGATTTCCAAAGCTCCCCCCGAGTCAAAGACTCCAAACTATACTCCAGTTTGCACATTCATTCTCGAATGCCCACTTGCTCTACGCACAAGTGTACCATTGACCTCTATTTGTCCAACTACATACATGTGAAGCAATCTGTTGTATACACACATACTCACTTGATTCACGTCGGTCAATCCCATATGTAGTCTATCACACACACAAGTGTGACCATCGATCTTTCATTTACTCCCCAACTGCATATCAAACAAATCAATCTGTTGCATGGTTCACTGCTCACTTGATTCGTGTTGATCGATGCCCATATGCAGCTGCAACACACCAACTACTCGTTGATGTCGTGGAAGCCCTTCGACCAAGCATCCATCCCAGCAGTCTTTGCACCATCGTCTAGACTGGAAGGCAATACAACCGCAGCAGTATCCTTCAAGTCAATCTTCCCTCGTGCACGAGATAACCAGATTTTCGAAGTTCCAGTACGTTCTGGCCACGTACTAATCAGACGATATATTCCCCCACGTAGCTCTCCCTTTATCCGAACCACACGGCCTCTTTCGATATTCATAGCTCCCCCTACTACAGAGCATCTGTAGCCTTCTGAAGCTAACCGACCGATAGATATTAGATTCTTCCTCAGCTTAGGCACATATCTTACCCCGTTCAAGCTGCGAACTATTCCATCGAACATTTTGATTTTCACAATTCCAATCCCCTTGATCTCACAAGTAGATCCATCAGCCAAAGAAACTGTTTCATTCTTTGTATCTTGGAATTTGTCAAAATGCCCCCTCTCGGAACATACATGGTAAGATGACCCTGAGTCTAATATCCATTCTCCTGGAGAACTAGTGCCTCGATTGAAGACGGTGCAAACATCTTCACAATCGAGAGTAACCACAGCCAATGATGCATCTGGATCCTTCTTATTAAGCGGACAATTCGGCCTAATATGACCCCACTCCTTGCAACCAAAGCACTGCATGCCCTTTTCACTGTATCTGGATTTACCCCTGCTATTGGTAGATCCTCTCACAACACCCCTTCCTCTATTATTTTGACTACGCAAAGCCAAAACTGTCATTCCGTCCTTGTCACCATCCTGGTTCCTCCTTCCAGCATTTGACAAAAGTGCTGACTGAACCTCCTCCATTTTTATCGTGTCCTTTCCGTACAAAATGGTTGTGACCAAATGATCAAATGACTCCGGAAGCGAAGTAAGAAGAATAAGGGCCTTATCTTCTTCCTCCAATTTTACATCAACCTTTTCAAGTTGATCAACAATACCATTAAACACATCCATGTGCTCAATAACATTGCCTTGAGCTGCCATCTTCAGCTTGAATAACTCGCGCTTCAGATTTAACTTTGTAGTCAAGTTCTTCCCGAGATACAATGTCTCCAACTTTGACCATAATTCCTTCGGCGTGCTTTCGTCAACAACATTATTGATAATGTTATCAGCAATGCATAGCCTGATGGTACTCATGCATTGCGACTCAGCATCCTCCCAATCTTCATCGCTCATCTTTGTTGGTTTTCCCTCCTTCCCCTTTAAAGCCCTTGCTAGCTTCTGTTGGGTTAGGATATCCTTTAACCTTCTCTGCCAAAGAGTAAAACTTCCTTTACCATCATATGGAGTCACCGTGAATCCTTTAATACTTGCCATGATCTCCGTTTGCACACACAAACCAATCCAAACAACTAAATCAATTGGCCAGGTAAGTGTAAGAAACAATGGGAGCACTTCCGTCAAAACGGCGCCAAATTAGACAACCACTTTTCTTAACGACTTTCCTTCGGCACCAATAATTTAGACACAACTAGCTCTGATGCCAACTGTTAGGAATCTACCCGATTCCCTGCGAATGCGGAAGCGATTTGGTAAATATGTATGCTTAGATCCCACAAATATACGTGATAGTAATGAAGCAACAAACCAACAATACAGTAAAAGAGACAAGAGATTTAACGTGGTTCGGCCCAGCCTACATCCACAAGAGTAACAACTTCACACTAGATAAAAGAGATTACAATATCCGGGTATCCGGCCCCTTGAATTTCATACAAAAATTCAGCCCTACAATACCTATTATGTATATCCCCAACTCACTGAAGTGTTTATCTCAAAACCTCCCCCTATCACTGTTTCCCGACAACCTTTCCTTCTCTCCCTCTCCCAACTCGGACAGTGCCACACAACCTGATAGAAAGACCCCCTGCAGCGGGACCACCTCCGATGGCTGCAGTCAGACCCAAGTACCCTAAGGAATAGTTTAGGCACGAGGACCTTCTATCCCGACACTTCCTGAAAGCGGGCTAAACCGGCTTCCCTACTAGACGGACTATCTAGCAGCTATAGAGAGAAGAGAGAATTTTGGTGTAATGTTACTAATGAAGGAGGTGAGTATTTATAGGAGTAAGGAATGGGGTTGGTGGGAGAATGGGGTTGGTGGGAGAATGGAAAGAACACATGGGTGGCTAAATGGCAAGCTGCCTAACAGATATTTGGGGCCAAGTTTTTGAGCTGTGATATTTGGGCCATTTAACTTAAAATTGTGACATTGGGGCCCTTTTCTCGATAATAGAAAACACGAATGTACTTATAAATATGATTTTTTATATATTTCAATTTATAAATTTTTTAAGTTAACTCAAATATATAAAAATTAATATGAGGAAAAAAATAAATTGAAAAAAAGTATTCCAAAGGTACTTAAATTTTTTGAATAAAAATTAACTTAAAGTTGAAAATTTAAATGTACACAAATAAATCAACTACCCACTTAAAATGAATTGGGGGTAGTTTTAAACTACGTCAAATAGGTGTAAATAAATTTAAAATTTAGAAAAATAATTAACAAAAAACGTAATAAAAGACTAAATTTGAAAGAAGTGGAAAACTAAGGGATTAAACTGTAAAGTATTATCTGATTTTAAGTCCGAAATTGAAACTTAGCGACAATACCTAACTTCTCAATCGATTCCCTACTCTTCAACCCAGCTTCGATTTAACTCTTTCTCGTGTAAGCTTCTCCATATGTTCATAGTTGGTTCCAGTTTGTCTCTACAGCTCTAATTTTTGCCCTGCATCTTTATTATAAGATGATTTTTTTTACTGATTGAATGTTTTCACCTCATTTATTGTAAATGTGTGACTTTTCTTTATAGTTCTCATGAAATGCCCAAGTTTCTTCTGTATGTACATTCTGGCTGTCCTAGTCAAAAATTAAATTCATGTACTTGTAAATACTTTGGCTGAGTTTGAGCGTTGTATGCCAGAATCATGACACAGCGTTGTATGCCAGAATCATGACACAGTCTAAAACATCCCAATTGTTTTCTCTTATAAGCCATAACTATTTGCCCAGCCTACTTCAAGTAGACATTTGATTGGTACATAAGTAGATATTTGTTTGTTTACAAGTGCTGTGCAGAATTTTATGTAACTAAAAGATACTTGTAGCTCCATTCTTGCATCCATGCAAATCATATTTCAACCATGTTTGTTATTCATCTAATTTCAGGCTTGTGAAAGACTTTAATGAAATCATATACCACTTTGCCGAGTGTGCTTATAAATTGTATATGTGTACTTATCTGAAAAACTATAAATTGTAGCTTAAAATACTTACATATTCATTTTACTGAGTTGCAAAATATTTATATATATCATAATTGATGTTCTCCAAGTCTATTGGTTCCCAGTGAAGTGTACAAATATAAGATTAAGACTGTAGGTGTTTAAATTTGAACTACAATTTATATTATAAACAGCTGCATTTGCAAAAATACAAGGGCCAAGAACACAACTATTACATATTTAGGTGACTGTGGTCTTTTAAATTTTTTATGTCTAGACTTGGCCGAAATATACTTTGATGCTTGTGATTACCATTACCAGTTTCCGTTGCACTTGCAACAGTTAATTATCACATTTCCTTTCCCTGAGTTATCTTTATTTGTTTGAGTCTTCTTCCTGGTGCTAGCTGCATCATATATCCGTTAGAATAATCGAATTCGTAAGACTGTTGAAGGAATTTGCAGATACTTCGAAAGAAATGTTCTTGCCAGATGATCCGTTTTGCCCATTTAAAAAAGAACCACGAAGGTGGAAGTTAGTTATCGGCCTTCTAATTGTATTCCCCATACTTGAATCGGGAAGTGTCTAATCTTTTGTAGTTTAAAGGCGATCTTATTGCTGGTATTACCATTGCAAGGCTCTGTATTCGTCTGGTAAAATTTCTAGGCATTATGATTTTGAACTTGTCCATGGTTGGAATCTTTTAAACAAATTTTTATTTATTTTTTCTTTACAGGATATTGGATACTCAAAACTTGCACATTTAGATCCGAAGTTCGCGTTATGTATGTTTTTTCTGCTATCATCATTATTTGTCTGTGAAATTTGTTACAGGTCAAATCTGTTCATGTTTTAACTTGCAATCTTTAGTAATGTTTGCATTTGAACTCTTACTTTCAGGTTTCAGCTATTTTTATAAGGGACTAGTGTTGATGCCCACGTTGCTGGGCGTTTTATTTAATAACAAATAAACCATAATTAAAAAGATAGTTAACATTTGTTACAACTTACATATGCCTTTTCTTTTGGCAATATTGCATCATAGCTTAATTTATTAAATGTTTTGAATACGAAAAATGGTCTCATAACTAAGAAAATTTCTGTCTAGTTGTAACAAATTTCTTCCAGACAGATGAGAGAATTAGAACAAGTTGCAACACTACGGATTCACACCTCTGGTAAAGTTGACAATGGCCGGTTATATTTTACTTATATGGGTTTTTATCATGTTAACCTTTATTAGAACTGGCTCATTTAATCGAGTCTTTGAGATCCATAAAAATGAAGTCAATTTATGGTTTCAGTTAGGAGCTATAAAATCTCTGCTAATGATTTGTGCTTATTTTTACTATATTATACTTTGGAACAAATTTCCAACACCAGAGACAATTCATTGTCATTATGGTAGCAGATTAGGTTAAAATTCATGTTTTAGACATTCTTCCTTTCCACTTAGAAATCTGGCAATTTAAAGACAGTGAAAGTTGTACATATATAATAGCCCGGAATGATAGATAAAATCAAAAGCAGCACCAAATCTTATGACAACAAAAACTGACTGATAAGTTTAGAAAACATAAGTTCTGCTCAGATTCCCCTGCTTTGTTCTTTTCTTTGTCAGTTCCAGAGTTCCTTTAGTTATCTTTATCTGTATTTTATGGTTGCTCACGACTCCTTTTAAATAGGTAGGTTATGAACTGACGATTACTATTCCTGTATGAAATGTTATTTATCTATATAACTTTTACCTGGTGCTTAACTAAGGTCAATGCACTTATTTACCTACCTTTTTTGGTCAGGTCTATAATCTTATTTTTTAAATTTTCAGTTTAATATCTTATTTGTTGCAGGCTGAACTCTGTTTATGCAAGATTTGTCAAATCATGTGAAATGTTACCGTCAATCTAAATAATTACTATCATTTCAACCTTTTTTTAAATTCCCTAAATATTAGGTTTTGATTAGTGTTAACATGTTTCTTTTTTGTTAGTAACTAAAACCATGAATTAATAAGGCTTGATTATGTTGTCTATCAAGATTCGTAACTTTAAAATTTCTAATTGGAGGATCACATTTGATTGAATGTTAGTTTAATATAAATTGTATCTGCGAACAGATTAAGCGTGGGTGAATACATGTCTTGCACCAGGATCTGGAGTGTTACTACTTACTTCAAAGGTATTACCATTATAATACAAGAGAGTGTATTTCTGATTGATACTAAATTCCTAATTTTGAATTGTTTACATATCTGTGTTTTTTTATTGGCCTGTAGATAGGGGAGAGCACGGTTCGGTTTGTGGCGGTTTTGCCTCGAAACCGAACCCAAAACCGCATATCTTCGGTTTAAAAAATTGAAAACCGCAACCGAACCGTCGGTTTCGGTTTTAAAAAGCTTGGTTCGGTTTCGGTTATAAAACCGAACAAAAAAAATTATAAATATCTTAAAAGACTTTAAATTTATAAATTATAACGTTCTCGACTTTTAAACAAAGTGATCAAGCTTAATGAGGTCAGAAGACATGCGGTTATTTTGATAGGTAGAAGACCTATCAAAGTTGGTCAGAAGACCTTCGCGTATAGATGTGCAATCTGATAGTTCAAGCTTCAAGGGGCTTCAGTTATTTTGCAATCCTCAAATTTGGTACCAATTGGGATAATACCATCTTTATGTCTATGATCCATCAAATACTATTAAGCTAAGTTGGGGGTAATGCATGCATCAAAAGATTGTTAACTTTGTCCGAGATTGCACAAAAACTAATTAATACCACCACAATAGTTTAATTTCTTAATCACTTACACTATATATATCAAAGGTGTCTGCAAATTCATCTTAATTATAATTCAAGATATAATATATTTATTAATTTTAAGTTTATTTATTTATTTTAATAATCGGTTCGGTTCGGTTTTAACCTATAACCGGAACCGGAATCGAAAGTCTCTGTTTTTAAAAATAAAAAACCGCAATCGCCGGTTGGGTTTCGGTTTCGGTTTTTGCCGGTTTCAGTTTCAATTCGATTTTTTGCTCACCCCCTACCTGTAGAAGTACTTGAAGCTGCAGGGCTTCAACATTGTTGGGAATGTTGGGTATGGCTGTACGATGTGTACATGTGTGGGACAAATAATGTTAATTCTACTTATCAGTCATGTAAAGAGAAGCTAGAAACATAATGCGGTTCTGTATATTTTTGCAATAAAAGTTCCTTCAAAAATTCAAACAATTATTACATTACTCTACTTCCTAATCTTTAGCTATTATA
This sequence comes from Kitagawia praeruptora, assembly GCA_037693485.1. Lineage (NCBI taxonomy): Eukaryota > Viridiplantae > Streptophyta > Magnoliopsida > Apiales > Apiaceae > Kitagawia > Kitagawia praeruptora. The sequence continues at coordinate 21,242,857 of CM075350.1, read as the reverse complement.
TATTTGTCAGTGCTACCAAATTTGAACAGAAATTTTGCAGCGACGCTTCCAAGGAGGGGATCATCATCTGATCTTAGCTTGCCGCAGTTCTAAAAGGAAAATTAATTTTTATTTAGGAATTATGATAGCGTGATGTCTAACACTTGGTTAAGAATTTATAAACATGGTGGATGTATTTTCAACTGTGTAATATATTTGTTGTATTGAAAATTTTGGTTTGCACGGAGCTTTTTGGTTGTACAACTTTTAGTTGCAATAGGTTTTTGGTTCATGTATAACAGGTTTTTCGGGTATATAGCGCAATAGAATTTTTGTTTTTGACAAAATATGTCAATTTCTTGAAAAATAAGGGATTTCTTGAAAAACAAGGGTGGCGTACAAATTGTAAGAATATACGTTGGTACCATAAAAAACAAAGGCGACATATAAAATGTATGCCCACCTAAGAGTGAGCATTTCAGTTCAGATCTTTCATAATTTGAGTCCGATTTGATTATCATTTTTCCAAAATTTCGGTTCTTTTCGGTTTCGGTTAATATCATAGAACTGTAAGAACTAGGGGTGTACGCGGTTCGGTTTTTGGCGAAACCGAAACGAATTATCTTTTATTATAATACCTGAATCTACCCAAGTATACAGTTAGATGTAGTTAACCAATCAGAAAACTAAGATTTATTTTAGGATCAATCAGAGGTGATTCCTAAATTTTAGACCAATCATATTATATTGGCCCCGTTTGCCAAATCTTAAATCGAAATTATAAGTTACTTATTTCGAAAAAAAATTCGTAACTATTTACTTTTTTTAGAAAAAAAAAGTGTATGGGGAGTTTAATATTCATTATATTGTAAAAATAAGTTATTTATTTCAGAAAAAAGTACATATTTCCTAAATTTTTTCCAGAATAAGTAACTTATTTCTGAAAAATAAGATTTTCCAAACGGGCCCATTAAAAGTTTTTTCTTATTTACCATTCTCATCTTATTATACTAACCATGGTTAATTAACAATTCTAATTTAAATATAGTAATAACTTAATTTAACATATCCATATATTACATATTTTTTTAAAGTAAAAAATATTTATAATAAATTAATTTAATACGGCAATCCTCACCAGTCACCAAAAGCCAAAGGATATTTTTGTCAACTACTTCCTTCGACAATAATATTAAATTATTGCGGGGCATATTTTTTTTTAATATATAATGGTAATTCAACAATTAAAATATCAAATCAATACAATAATAATACTAATTCACGTTTTTTCATACCCTAGCAGATCTAAAATTCAATTTGTACAATTTCATGAAAAACAAATATTACCATAATTATTAATCTTGATGATCACAAATTTTCTCTTCTCAATTTTATACACACAAAAAGCACACACAAACACAACAGGTATATAGTTAGATGCAGATAACCAATCAGAAAATTAAAAATTATTTTAGGACTAATCAAAGTTCATTCCTAAAATTTAGACCAATCATATTATATTAAAAAATTTCATTATTTACCATTCTCATCCTATTATACTACCCATGATTAGTTAACAATTCTAATTTAAATATAGTAATGACTTGATTTAACATATCCATATTTTACATATTTTTTAATGTCAAAAAATATTAATAATAAATTAATTTTTTAAATTAAAATCAATTAGGATTATAAAAATATATAATATTAAGCGATTTTTGCAATAAGAATTTTTCACTCTTTTGATTTACAATTAATCATAATTGCATTATTATATATTACGAAGTAATTTTCTTAAAAATCAATCACAATTATATTATTATATATTAGCACATCTGTTCTTTGCGCCACTCTCTATGTATGAAGCCATTTTTCAAAATTGCGTATTTATTAATTATTTTTCATTCAAATATATTATTTTAATGCATGGGTCTATTTATTTATATTATAAAATATAATATTTTTATATCTCAAACACCTGATCTACAATCATAAGGTGCAAACAAATTTGAATAAATCCCCTCTTATTCAATTAAAAATTTTAAAAATTAAAAAATATTTACTATACTATTCTAAACACACCTTCAAAATTTAAGTTATGTAAACTTTTAAATTAATCAGTTACAAAAAAAAAGCTAAATTCAACCAATTAAACTATTAAAAAAATGAATTTTAAACCAATTATGATTAACATTTTACTTATCGGTATTTTTTAGTTCTGCATGGCCTACGGATGAAAAATTCTTGACGTTGGCAAATTCTCTTAACTTTGAAATTATTAAAATTTCAAGAATGCTAAATGATGATGCAGACTCTCTAGCTAGTCAAGGGGCAAAAGGACCTGCAATGATCCATTCATGGTGTTAGTTCATATTCCAGGAAAAATACGACAGAAAATGTATTCTCTCAAAATAGTCTGCTGCTATTTCTTTACAGGTGTCTGTTGGTGGTAGTAATTATACCCTTGTCTTTGTTTAGTTTTAATTCCGGCTCCTGTGGGCTTGGGTTGGTTGTTGTGGTTTATTTCAAAACTCTCTAATCTAGCTTCTGTAGGGTTTTCTTGTGAGTTTTTTGTATTGAGCTTTGGCCTGGGCTGATGCATTCCATCTAATGGTTTAGCTCAGGTATTATTTTATGCATTCTCTTTGCTTTCCAAAAAAAAAAGAATTAATGGGACGAATAAATTGACATGACGAAATATTTGAATTATTCAAGATATTGAATAGACTCTCAAATAGTATTAGACATTATTTGGTGTATAGATTATTAATCCAAAAAATAAAATTCATTATAGAATCAATTATTGTTACTGAATATTTTCAGAGCAAATTGGTCAATTCAGCGCAAAAAATCTAATAAACCACTAATTTTTTGAAAAGTAATTAATTTATCAACAAAAGGGCATATGTCATCTACGCAAATAATCATTCAAATTTTCTTCTAAATCACTATTTTTTATAGGTAAATAATTTATCAATAAAAAGTCATACATCTTCAAACACATATTAAAATAGATCATATCAAGGTAACAAAAAACCAAACAAACCAAACATACCCAGTATATCCCACATGAAGTAGGGTCTGGGGAGGGTAAAATGTACGCAGACCATACCCCTACTTTACAGTAGAGAGGCTGTTTCCGTGAAGACCCCCGGCTTAGTGCACCGAATAGCAAAGTGAATTTTATACAAAGATGATAATGTTGGGTAAAGTAGTTGACCTGACCTGAGCCCATGGCCTGGATCTCATGGGGCTTACCTACGCGGGCAAGGGGCACTCCTCTCCTGATCTAGGAAGACCTCCGGCCAAGCTCCCTGTGCCTGCAAAAACAGAAAACAGAAGACAATATTAAGATAAAATCCAAGCTTCTAAGCTAATGCTAACTGAGAGAGCCCAACTCTGAGGCTCTCAACCACAGAACCACTCCCTAGAAGGGAATCAACAACTCTAATCTGGCGCCTCCAACAACTCCTATCAGCTATCGAGTTCTCATCCAAGTTTAAGGCCTTCAAATCCATCCTGAGCTGTTCGTCCCACGACCTCCTCGGTCTGCCTCTTCTCCGCACCCCAACAACCGTAAGACTCTCGACCCTCCTCACTGGGGCTTCCGGAAGCCTCCTACGAACGTGGCCGAACTATATAGTCTTTCTAGCGAAATAGTCCAAAAATTTATTCTAATCGTGAGGGAAATACATATGTGATTTGTGAGAACGTATTCGAACAGCTGACCATAATTGCGATTTTAAATTGTCTAAATGAACCAATATAACAAAATCATGTAGATCTAAGATCTCGGATGCCAAAATAAAGGAACCTACTTGCAAAAGAGAAAGAACAAAACTCAATATATGGATAGACAAAATCCACTAACGGGATACTAGACTCTCAATAAAGAGATGTATTTATTGAAAAACAAAGTAAAATCAAGAAAAAGAAACGGGAGTTATCATTCACAAGGAAAAAGTACAAAATCCAATATATCAGTAGATAAACCCACTAACGTGGTACTAGACTCTCAATAAAAAGAGATATTTATTGAAAACAAAGAAAAATCAAGGAAAAAAATAAAAATGGGCTTATCATCAACCAAAACGCAGATGTCAACCCCTAAACTTTAGTTAATATTTTTTAGAAGAGGGAAAGAGAGAGAAACGACTATAGCAATCTTTTAAAAATCAATATTATTCATAACTAGATAGGTCGATACATATAAAATTATATATTGTTTCTAATAAAAGGTGCCCTTTAATTTTGTATTCTTGAATTCAAGTAATTGTATTCAATTCTTATATCCTAATCTAAGAGCAAACATATCGAATTTACTTAATATTTATTTTTAATATCAACAAAACCTTAAATAAAGGTAAAAAATTTAATAACTTGGTAGATAGATTCTAATCAAATAGAGATATTAATTAACAATAATTTTTTTTAAAAAGGGCTTCATTTTGATGTACTCTACTCTTAGTTTTGTTTTGTAGCATCTCAATGTTGTTTTCAGTGATATAGTAACATACTTAGATAACTTGGACAGAGAGTAACATTACATGTCATATTTTTTTTCTTTTCGCATATTACTTTCGTTTCGTGTAAAAAAAAAAATTTGCGTAGTTTAGTACTCCCTCCATCCCATTCAGTTCTTAACATTTGAGATATAAGACTCAGCACGCATTTTAAGGTGTATATAAAGTATAATTCCATAATTTTTTTTTAAATTTTTTAAAAAAATAAAAGTTTAACATTAAATTTTTAATTAAAAGAAAAAAATAATTTAAAATAATTAATGAAACTATACTTTATAGAAATCTTAAAATCAGTGCTGAACCCTCTATCCCAAATGTTAAGAATTCAAAGGGACGGAGGGGGTAGCATTTTGTGTTCGAATTATGGGTACATAAAAGAATTTCATGTCTTTTTCATGTAAGACCCCAAAGACACATGGCATGAATGTACACAACACATACGATTTTCCAGATCTAAGTAAGCGCTTTATTTTAATATACGTCGGAAAAATATGCTCAATGTTAAATTAAAAATGAATTTCATGTTTTTAATCCGATAATTAAATTATAAGGACATATATATAATAATGTGATTACGTATTTATATATTACACTATTACACACTTGATTTTAGTTTCATGTACAGTTTTCTATTTTAATATGTTAGTCTAATAGAAAAAAGATAGGTGATACTCATTTTCAAATGTCTTATTTTACGGTTTGGCTGACAACGGGTTGGATTTGATCCAAAATTTGTAAAATCCAAACCCACATCCAAATATTTTTGGGTTTTAAAAATAAATCCAAATCCAAAACTAAATATCTAAAACCAAATTCGTCGGATTTCGAAGTAGATTTGGTTTTTTTGGGTATCCGAAATTAGTAATAATATAGTCAAAATTAAAATAATTGCTACACGCAAATAATATTAATTATATTTATACAAAAATTAAAAATTTAAATGATTAACTTAAGTATTCAAATATTATATATTATACGAACTAACATACTATGTATAATTTAAAATATGTTAAAAAAATAATTCTTTTGATACACAGAAATGCAAATTTTATGTGAAGTAAAAAAAATTACATCTTAAATATATCAATAAAATTTGAGATTGAGAAATAGAAGTTCTAATTACTAAATTAGTACTAGCTTATAACCCGTGCAACGCACGGCTCCTTTTTAATATCTACAATTATATTACTTTTATGAAATTTTATAAGTTATTAATTTACGTATCAAATTGGTGTTTAAAAATTGATATATACATATATATATATATATATATATATATATATATATATATATAAGATTTTACATGTTCGATTTAATATTTGTACTCTATCTTGAATTTTAAAATTTGATTTGGACGTTTACAGGTCATGTGAAATTAACAAAATAATCTTTAAATTAATGATTGTTTAATATAATTAAATCTACACAGAAACAAAAAAAGAAGAAATTGACGATTTTTTAAGTTAAAAATTCTTTTTGATTCATGAATTCTACTTATAATTTGTTTTGATTATCAAAATATCCTTATAATTATTTAAAGATAGTTCTACTCACAACCAAATACAATTTTAATAATAAGTATATTTAAATTGAAATACGAAAATGTATATGTCAATGATTTAAATCATATACAATTAGGTTTTCTACAATTGATAGCATTATCAATGTAGAAGTTCTACATAGATTAGGATTAATGTAAAAATTCGTAATTATATTTTTCTTGATATTCTGAGTGTTTCTATTTAAATAATAATTATTAAAGCATCACTAAATTAAAGATAATTTTATGAGGTTCGCATGGATGGTAAAATCATTCAAATCTGATTTCTAGATCTCAAGATAGAGGCCAAATAGTAAATAAATATGAAATTTTTTAATACTAATAAGTAAAAAATAAAATTCAATTCTAATACAATTTTTTTTAATTATATCCTTTTTAGAATATAATTTTTTTTAAAAAATTCAATTATAATACAACCTTTTTTAAATATATCCTTTTTAGATTATAATTTTCTTTTTAAAATTCACTTCTAATACAACCTTTTCTAATTATATCCTTTTTAGATTATAATTACTTTTTTTATGTGATCTAATCTTTATCGTTTAGTTTCAATCCAACGGATCATATAATTTTGATAGTACGGCGACCAGACCAAAAATTTGGATAAGATCCCTCTTATAAAGATATTTTTAAATTAAATTTAGTTCTAATGATGAAGAAAAAAACAAATCGATCAAATCGATGAAGAAAAAGTATTATAGAAAATTAACAAAGTGAAAATTATAAATAAATATATAAGGATATAATTTATAATCCAACGGATGTCTTTTAATCCAACGGATCATATGCTTTTGGTAGTACAGCGACGACGACCAAAAATTTGGATAAGATCTCCCTTATGCTTATTATATATAAGGTATTAATTGACCATTTCTAATGAAATATTTGAATAAACATAAAAAAAATAATATGTCGTACATATAAAATATTACAGAAAATAATTTCAAATTATAATATTATATTATTCATGTATCGGGTTTCGATAGTGGATCGGGTTTCGGATTTCGGATAGGATATCGATTCGGTACAACTTAAATTCAAATACAAATCGAAACTATTTCGGGTTTAAAATTTAAATTCAAACCTAAATCCAAAAATTTGGGTTCGGCATATCCAAAATTTTGGGGTTCGGATCGGGTACCATCAAATCGACTTAAATTTCATTCCATATTTATGAGTAAAAAAACTAATATTTTATATACCATATTCTAATAGATATGAATAAAAAATTCAACATACAAACTCCCAAACTGAATATACACATTTTAAGTTGTCATTAAAAACAAGTTGATGGCAATAACCATAAACTCTAACAGTCATACTTACTCAAAGAACGGGAAATATTGGATTAGTTTGGTTAATTGATAATGTTTATTTTTATAATAAATCAATTCACTAATAAAAGAACATAAAATTTGTAAAAATGATATGGAACAAATACATGGGAACTTAGATTAGATGAAAGTTTTCCTTTATCATAATTACATTCGTTTAATGGATCCTGCACAGTAATGATCTTTTCTCATATCGCTGAAATATGCAACCTTTTTTAAGAGACAATCTAATGATTTATAACGTTCGTTAGATTATGTGTTTATGAATTTTTAATATTTATTCAAAAAATTGATTGTGACCCATGCAAATATTTTGAATATTAATATAATAAAAATTAAAGAAATCCATTGTAATGCATATTTAAATATACCAAATTTTCAAAAGGGCTTGCTTTTCCTGAGGTTACCTTAGGTAAGTTTCCTGAGTTAATTAAAAAAAACAATACAAAAAAAGGTTATTTTTGTAAATACAGAAGACCATGTTAAGTTATTACAAAATTGCCCCTGCGGGGCCAGTTATTTTATAAGGATTATCTCAGGTAAGTTCCTGAGGTAACCTTAGGAACATTATTCTTTTTTCAAAATTACAAAACTTAAAATATAGATAAAAAACTTATGTTGGTTGAAAGATTCTCAAAAATGAGAGAAGTCAAATGAAAAATAAAATTAAGAAAAAACAATAAGGAAGGACTTAGAATATTTGAGTGGGGATGTGAATGTCATGATAATTATTTGATAATATCAATGCAATTGGTATAAATTGACGATAATTTTAAACTTAAATTTTAATAAATTATATTTTTTTATAAATAATGATTAAAATAATATGTTTATATTAATTAATTATTAAATTTTATCCAATAATTTATTTTGAAAATTTTTTTGGGAACTCTAGAATTACTCCCAAAAAGTTGCTCAATTTCATTTTATTTACATTTATAAAATGAAAAATATGTATTTGATTTATTTTTCTATTAATAATTATGTTTGAATTGTTCTTTACGCTTGATCCTCAAAACATGATTATATTGAACCTAAATTTTTGTAAAAAGAGCAAAAAATGTCAGATAAGTGGATTTTATATCCACTTGGAGCGTTCCATATCAGCTTAAATTGATTGTTTTGGACTCAAGTTTGTTGTAGTTTTGATGTGTTTTGTGTAGTGTGCAGGTTTGCAAGAATGTCGATTATGGTGGATGCTTCTGTCGTTTTTGGAGGTTAAATTGATTAAAATTCGGATTTATTGGGCTACACGCGCGAGCTTCACTGTTTGGGCCATATCTTGAGTTCTACAAGTCCGTTTTGGACGATCTTACAGTCCACGCGAAGATAACGGAATTCTCTTTCATTCTAATGTGGTACAGATGTCCAATTACAACTGGAACGGCTCAGAAATACTGAAGAAAAGTCAGCTACGAATTTTCCTTAAAAACAGAATCAGTTTAGGAAACTTATTTTGCAGAAATTCTATTTTAACTCTATTTTGGGTATTTTCTTGCTGGGCAAGAATTATGGAGCCTATATAAACACATCCTACCATTGTAATTTAGAGAACCATTACATATCAATTACTTAGATTTATTTGTATCTTTTCATACTTTGTTTTTATCATGGTTTCATCAGATCCCATGATGACGAGAGGTTCGATTATGAACTAATCGTTGTCATGGGATTCTAACGGATTTATTTATGGAGTTTAGTATCTTGATGCTTTACAGATCTGTGTGTGATGTATATCTGATATCCTCGTATGGTTGTGTTTCATGTATTTAGATGCGTAGCTAACATCTAATTTGTTAATCTCTTGTGAAGCGAGAGTGGATCTTGAGATTTAGAACTTGCCATGCTAGCATAGGTTCATGATTGTTTATCAACATGATTCGTAGTATGAGATGAGAATACTTATATTGCCCTATGTGATCTTTGTGGATAACTTGCTCTTCAACCATTATGTTTTCAAATTCTATAGACATATAGGGTCTAAGCATAATTGGTGTCTATTCATCTTCTATCTCTTTTGTGGATGTATGTTTAGTTTGGTATAAGTATACTGAGAGGTAGCGTGTACTTATTTCGTGTTGTCTGATCAGATATCATAACCATTGCATATAGTGATTAAAGGTGTCAGATCTAAGCAAAGTATTTAATGAAGTTAGGATTCCATGTTTTCTCTTGCAGAAGTAATTCAATTCCAATTCTTTTTAGTTAGTTAATTCTTAGTTTGTTAGTTTACTTCTTAGTTAATTTAGTTTATTAAACCCAAAATTGTTATTTGTCTTAGCAGTGAATAATAATCATAAATTGTTGCATTGGTGCATCTACTGAATTAAAAACAAGATCTCTGTGGGAACGAACTCAACTTATATCTATATTACTTGTGACCACGTACGCTTGTGTGATTTTGTGTTAACAATGTCGTTAAATTACTTGGGAAGAAAAAAAAAGGGAAAAAGAAAATTGATATGCATCTCTAGTAAATTTTATCATATATTAAATGAATGTGTTTTGATATTAATCTTTTTTTATATACATAATTTTTCAAAATCTTTTAACAAGCGTCCACACAATTACACATAGTTTGAGAAAAGTTGCTTGAGATGCATATCATTTATTTTTTGATACATTATATATTTTTGTAACTATTTTGCATTTTTAAAATTATGTTTTCGGTGCGTATCACGGGTAAAATGCTAGTATAAATTAGTATATTACGTGTTACAATCTTTTCTCATATATTATACTCCTTCTTTCCTCACAATTTTTTACGGTTTTTTTTCACTATTTGGCACGCATTTTAAGGTGTATCTAAAGTGTAATTCCATAAATTTTTTAAATTTTTTTCTGAATAATTTAATGTTTAAATTTTTATTCACAAAAAGAAAATTCTAAAAACAAGTTATGATAATTTTTGTTTTACCACTAAGCTGTTCTATTGTCTCATATCTAAATATTATATAAGGCTGTAATTTAGTCCAAAATCGAGCTTTTACCATGTACAAGTCGATCTTGAACTTAAGGCGATTCATTGCATGTTTTTTTTCAAATGAGTCGTTTTCTAGTCGAACTCAAGACTTTGCACGAGCTATAACTCTAGTTAGATTTCTTTTGCTGAATTTTCATGATTCTAGTTGTAAAGGGCAAAAATTCAAGTGAATTTGCCTATTTACATATTCCATTTTAGCTTAATTTTCGATTCTTGATGGATATTTGTCTTGACACTCCTTAAGATCGTCTTAGTGGTTTTAGTATGTATTGTATTGTTTGTGTGCTTTTCAAGATTACTAAAACTTTGGTGTTTAATTTGAACATATAAATGACGAAGGTTCTCAGCCAGCAAACACGTATCATTTTCCACCTTATTATGTACCACCACAGCCTGTGCAACCACAACCAGTCCCTCCTCACATTCCAGCTCCGCCTAGCGCAGATTACTTTTCACCTCCTCTTCCACCATCTTCACCAGCACCGCCAATCAATCGAGGTAGATTCATGTATAACTTATTACTCACATGTTTTACCACTAAAATGTTCTATTGTCTCATATCTAAATATCATATATAAGGCTGTAATTTAGTCCAAAATCGAGCTTTTACCATGTACAAGTCGGTCTTGAACTTCAGGTGATTCATTGCATATTTTTTTTTCAAATGAGTCGTTTTCTAGTCGAACTCAAGACTTTGCACGAGCTATAACTGTAGTTAGATTTCTTTTGCTGAATTTTCATGATTCTAGTTGTAAAGGGCAAAAATTCATGTGAATTTGCCTATTTATATATTCCATTAGCTTAATTTTCAGTTCTTGATGGATATTTGTCTTGACACTCCTTATGATCGTCTTAATGGTTTTAGTATGTATTGTATTGTTTGTATGCTTTTCAAGATTACTAAAACTTTGGTGTTTAATTTTAACATATAAATGACGAAGGTTCTCAGCCAGCAAACCCATATCATTTTCCACCTTATTTTGTACCGCCGCAGCCTGTGCAACCACAACCAGTCCCTCCCCACATTCCAGCTCCGCCTAGCGCAGATTACTTTTCACCTCCTCTTCCACCATCTTCACCAGCACCGCCAATCAATCGAGGTAGATTCATGTATTACTTATTACTCGCATGTTTTACCACTAAGCTGTTCTATTGTCTCATATCTAAATATCATATATAAGGCTGTAATTTAGTCCAAAATCGAGCTTTTACCATGTACAAGTTGATCTTGAACTTCAGGTGATTCATAGCATGTTTTTTTTGCCTATTTACATATTCCATTTTTAGCTTAATTTTCGGTTCTTGATGGATATTTGTCTTGACACTCCTTATGATCGTCTTTGTGGTTTTAGTATGTATTGTACTGTTTGTATGCTTTTCAAGATTACTAAAACTTTGGTGTTTAATTTTAACGTATAAATGGCGAAGGTTCTCAACTGATCTATTAATTTGTATATAGATCAGGATTCATTTGTCAACTATTTGTTGTAGGCATGGACAAAAAATTCTATGCATATTCCTGTCGACTAATCACCATATTCATATTTTTATGAAATTGCAGCACGTGATAGTGAATATTGGGGTGAGAAGGCTAGGGAATGGGTAGCTACCCAGGATTCTTCGGATGTGTCAGTCACTTCATCCAGTGATTATGATTATCGTGCCTTGTTGGATTATGATGATCTTGTTTTTCCGTTAGAGGTACTGTTCAATCTTTTTGCATTCTTGGTTGTAGTGTTCTTTTACCTATTAATTTGTTATATATCAGGTTCCCATACTTCCTTGGATGAAAATGGAACTAGCTAGAATGGATAATATTGCTTCTCGTACCACAACCGAGAAAAAAGTTTCTTTTTCATTTTTATTTTTTCTTTTGTCGTGTCTATAATTGTAAAGTTAGGTCTGACCATGTTTAATTTAATAAACCAGGTTGAGGCGGTAGATGTTTCTGTCGATGTTCTTTCGAAGATTCTGGGACTCCTCGAGCGTTGTAAGTGTCTTAACTTGGATATTTATGTCAGCTTTAAACAAAGTCAACATTCACCAATGACCTCTCCTAAAATATGTGTTTGCTGTTCTGTGGTCAGATAATCCTGACAGATCACCGCACAAATATTTAGTGTCACCATCTAAACTGGTTCCAACTACGCCTCTACTTCCTCCAACATCTCAGGCACCATCTCCATCACCTTCACATCTGGAATCTGCTAGAACTGCAGATGCGAGTGATTCGAGCAGAAGCAGACACAAGAGATACTGTTCCACAGTTGAGAGTGGCAAAAGATCCAAAAGACCAAAACTTGGTGAATGATAGCTGATCAGGTAACATTTTCTTTAAATTTTAAAATCTATCTATTTGCTAGTTGCGTTCAATTAAGAATCTCCCCTTTTGATGTGTTGGTAATGTTTTGACCTTGTTTCTATTAAGCGATTGACCCCTTTTGATGCAAAGAGAAATGAGTGAGAGTAATTGGGATTGAGTTTTTCGATTAAAAATCTTCATTATCATAGTATTAAATGTATGTACTCCTATTTCTCTTGCATTTTATTGTGTTTTAGTCCCTTAATTTCATCTTCCAGTAGTGGTTTAGTTGTGATTTTCAGTTTATACTTGTGTATATGTCTATGTAGAGTAGCACTATGGGGAGAACTTTTTATATAGAGAACCGCAGCACACCACTTAATTTCTGATTCTATAGTAGAATCAAAATTTTAGTTTTTGGTTCTATAAAAGAAAAAAACCAATTTTATTGGTTCTATAATAGAAAAAGACCACTTTTCTAATTCTGTGATAGAACCAAATGATGACGTGGCCACGACATCATTGCTGTGCCATCAATGCTGACGTGGTAGTGCCACGTCAGCAGTGACGACATCATTGATGACGTGGCACTGCCACGTGCCACTGTGGTGACGTGGTTGTGGGCATAATTTATTTTTGTTTTTTTAAATTAATTTTTTTTTTCTTTTTTTATGAAAAAAAAAGTGGTGTGCTATGTTTCTCTATATAATTTGGTTGTCTCTAGAACAAATGCATGTTTATGTATATCTGTATAACTGTATAACTGCATTTCAATTATGCGTGTTTAGTTTAGTATTTTATTTGGTTGCTCGATTTTTTTTTGTTACAAATAGACGTTTGATTTATAAATAAATCGATGGCACATTCCCCAAAATGTGAGGAAATTTGAGAAATTTTTTAATCCACAAAAGCTTATCATCTAACCGAAAGGTATGCTTAACCAATATATGAGTCGGAACCTGACTTACGACTAACATAGAAAGAGATTGCTCCGGAAGTTTAAGACAATAAAACCTTTATATCAGAAATGAACACCTTACACAAAATAAAGAATCATAATAACCATACAAGCTAACTATTGGGTCAGCAAAAAAATTTTAGCTGGCAAATTGCTCTTCCTTTCCTTTCCCAACTTGATCTCTCCAAATTTGGGTAGTACTTGTTTAGAGTTGATATGAATGATGAAAAATGTTGACTTGTAAATCCAAAAATACTCCACAATTTAAGGCTTTTCCTTCAAGTAGTACTCCGTCTCGATAATTGATGCAAAGCTCCAAAACAAATTATTTCTGCCTGTTCGCGTATCTGAAAAAAAGACAAAAATCAATTACAACTTTTTAAAAGTTATATTAAAAGAATTAAATGACAAAGAGGATAAAACTCGACAATGCTAATAAACTCGAATTGATTTTATATGGAATTAATATTATGTATTGTAATTGTCATAACCATTGCGCAAGAATTAGTATAAGTTTCAAAATGTTCCTATATGTACATTTTTACCTATAGAATGAATAACTTACTGAATTATATCTGTGCAGAAAATAGTGTTGTATATATATGAGTTTTTGTATTTTGTTGGGATTAACATGTGTTGCTTTACGAGTTAGACTTTGTCGTTCTTTGTTTTTAATTTGTTATCACCTGAATTATAGCATGTAGACAGCAAGTAGTTTATAGCACAATCTGGAGTTATGACTGCATAAATTGAAGGCCTGTAATAGATTCAACTTACCTCTGCTACTAATTTGAGACTGAAAAAAAAAAAACTAAATGCTTGCTGAAATTAAATTGAGCTGGAGTTGGAGTTAGAGTTGTAAGAGACAAGAGGACTAAATCACACTCTGGTAGGCTATGAAATGCCATTATCTTGGTCATTTAAATTAGAAGTATTTAATCCTGCTAGTGTTACTAGATAAGTTAAAGTTTAATCAGTAAACTGCTCAGCACACAAAGTCATGATTCATCTCCTCCAATAAACACACCATGTTTTGACAATGAAAGAAAAATTGACGGGCACCTTACCTTAGAGAGTCCAGTCAATCCATCTCTCACTTTTGGGATAATCACAATGTGTGTAGGAGGTTGTGGATATTCTCTTTTGTCTGCGAACCCCATTTGCCTAGCTGCGGAGTGGATTTTTTTGTTTGATCTTGACGTAATTTTTTCTGTGGCAACTTGTTTATCAGGTGCAGGAGGCTATCTTACCTAAAAGAGCCAATGTGGTGGGCTGGAATAATAAGTAATCACTTTTCTTTTGTATTTCTGAAACTTTCATTTTACTGATGTAGGTGCTATATTCTGGTATGTGTGTTGATTTTGATTTTACATTTTACTGATTTAGGTGTTATATTCTGTTATAACTGTGTTAGTGTTCTGGTATGTGTGTGCTATCATTTTACTGATTTATTATTTTAGTGATTTTAGTGTTCTGTTTGAGGATTTTAGTGATTTTAGTAATCTGTTTGATTTTAGTTATTTTAGTGTTCCGTTTGTTTGATTTTAATGATTTTAGTGTTTTGAAATCTTAGTAATTGGTATTTGGCGTGGTGGATCTTGTTTAATTTATGTCTGGTTTAGTGGTTTTATGTTTTTGTTTGTATTGTATATTATTTATTTATAATGCTTGCAAGACAAGCTTTTATAAGAGTTTCTTGTTCTCTGACATTTGCTGGTAATCTCACCATGGTCTGGACTTTTATTCCCTTCGTCTGAGATGTGTGAATGATAGTACTAATTGCTTTGAAAATTGAAATAATTAATTTGTAGTGATGTTTGATTTCAATTTTACACTTGCCAACTTGACACCATTGTTTTACAAATCACTACCTATCTCCGATATGTAGAGTAAATCATGCACGTACTTTGGTTGCATATGTGTTGCCCTTTTTAGTTCTTCCCAGGTTGTAATGCATTCAGTCGTCATTGTTGCCCCGAGTTACACTACACCATATATGGTCTTTGCCAACATCTCTAACCAGTGTTGACATGTAAAATGTAGCCTTAGATGTCTAAATTTTGATATAAGCCAACACTCTATTTTGATGTTGCAATAGATGTGAACATATGTTACCTTAAATAAATTGGATTAGCAAAGCCAACACTTACAAGGGTGTTACTATAGATTACCAAAAAAAATGTTAAAAAAAGAGGGAAAATGGAAATCTTAATGGAGGGGGGAAGTAAAATTTTGGGGGACGCCTAAATTTTATTCTAACAAAATAGACAAAATACAGAAAATACGCTCTCTCTCTCTCAGTGTGGTATCTCTCTCTCGATCTCTCTTCTCTCTCGTTCATTTTACTCTCTCTCGATCTCTATTCATTTATTTGTGTATGATATTTGTAGTATTGGTCGTTAATTGAAGCTCTTGCTGTGGATTTGAAGCTCGTTAATTTGGTAATCTCCTTCCCTCTCTATCTCCTGTTTGTCTCTCTCTGTTCTCTCAGTGCTCTCTCTCGTTTTCTTCATCTCTATGGTTCTCGTTCGAATTTGAAGCTAGAGTTATGTGGTTGGTGTTAGTTTAAGATTTGTAAACCCTAAACTTTGGGGATTTTTAATTTTTTCAGTTTTATGAAAAACCCTAATTTCAATTTTTTAAAATTTGGGGATTTTTAATTTCAGTATTAAATTTGTTTTATGGGATTTTTAATGTGTGGGATTTGAAGGAGTTAAACAACGAGGTACCCCTCGTTGTTGATCTTACATTTGGTATGCTTATACTTGTGGTGTAAGGTTACTTAACCTTGTTGGTTATAATGGTCCGCCAAAGCTTCTTGGCACACAACATCCAGGAAAACAGATTTAGTGAATCACTTGAACTGTTGAACATCCTTTTCTCCTTCCATATTACCAGTCATCCACATAGCATCTTCCATTTATGTCACGAAACTCCTCCTACACGTTCTACTTTCTCCGTCTTACTAAACTGAGCATCCTAATTCACTCCTCAAGGTTGAGTTGAGTAATTTAATTCTTCTATATGCAATTTATTTTAGTACGATACAGTTATGAAAATGATGACCATAAGAAAATAAAGATTCATTTTATTCCTGAGTAAGTACAAATGCTATCATAATATCTATTAGATATCCTATTGCTTAATTAATAAATTAGGGAACAAACATATTCTTAATCATTAATTTTAGAAGTAGGAGGATTCACCATGAAAACAATACTTGGCCATTTAAGCAGGGACATGGGGTTTAGTTAGTACTATAGTACTCAGAATGTTTTTGTAATCATGTAGGTACTAGTTTCAGTATGTTTTATGTATTTTCGTGGGTGAGAACCTTATCTTTTCTTAATAGCTAAACTAAAAGCAATGTAGCCAAGTATCTAGCTGCTACAAGCCACCGGAACAGGGTACATTGACATTATAATACTGTTAAGCTTAATTAGTTAACAAAAGGAATTCTTATGATTAGTAACTTTTCTTACCCATTTGTAGGAGAAGTCGCTGAGAGAAGAAAACGAGCTCCTAATGCAGCAGGTAGATATCCAGAGCCAATTGTTTGCTTAGACATAGTTATTGCATTATCCATATATACAAAATAGAGACAAGCATCACTAGTCAAGAATTTAATAACCTTTTTGCAATTGCAGATAGCTGCAATGAAAAACACTCATGTTGCAAAGAAGAACGACGATGACAGAGCGCCAGCTATAAATTTTTGTGACCTTGAAAATACGGATCATGCACCACCGAAGGAAACACTTATGTTGCTTTGTTAGTAAAATGTTACATCCATCAATCAAGACCCGCCTGCAGGTAGACATCTGATCTGAATCTCAGGCACAACGAAAGCATTATACAAATGTTTCTATGTGGTTATATAGTATCCGTGTTACTGAAATTCACTTTATCCTGGCGTATACATGTCTTTTGTTGGCACGACAAAGCAGTACTGTATTGTCTTACTTTTTAATTTTCTGTTTTGGAAAAAAAAATGAGATTGCTTTTATTTATTAAACAATGTTGTTAGGAGGTGTTATGGAAACATGTCTCCTTAATAAATTTCTCCTGGACTCCACAATAATAAGGCCCCGTTTGTTTTCTTATCTATTCTGTCTAGCTAGTGTTTGATTGGTCTTTTCAATAGTAGAACGCTGTTTGTTTTGTTTACCTATCCTCTAATGCTTACTTATAAGATCTGTTGAAACAAAACCCTCTAAATCGAATTTATGTTTTGTTTCTCAATAATATGCTTACTTACAAGTCATTGTTGAAGTATAAACATACCATATTTTTATTTGTTTGTAAATATACTAATTTTTATAATTTTTAAAAGATAGATACAGATATAGATACATAGTGTGTGTTTGTATAACAAGCTGAAGTTCCATCAATTTCATTTGGGAAGAACAAGTATTTGATTAAGGTATGCAATTCAGTATTTATTCATTAATTTTTATGTTCAATTGTTGTTATAACTGTATAACACAAGATTCTCAACTGTTACAGTCTTTTTTGAGCTTAATTTGTATTGAGGTAGTGTTAATTAGAATAAATATGTGTTTATTTTAAATATATGCGAATTGTATGATTTGTTTAAGTAATTGTGTAAATTATCAGTTTATTGTAGCATAGTGTTGTTGAAAAGCTATAAGTGTGATTATGCTTCAATTGAAATGAATTAGGAATATGATGTAGATATGTGAGGATGATTAGAAGTGTAAGAGAACGATGAATCGGATGAGATGATGAGAGTGAATAATAATGAGATAGTGTGTGGACTGTGGAATTTTTATGATGTGGTTCGGGTTGAATAATAAAATTTTTTTATTGGTGATTATTATGGGGATTTATGTGAAGAAATATTTGCATATGCTAATTTTGACTACGATGTTTTCTGTGAGCTGTAAATTGTTTGTTCTTTATCTTGATTCTTGACTGGGCAGCTCCCTTGTCTCTCTGCTGGTTAAACTGATTACTTCTCCTTGTTACATATGTAGCATGTACCATGTATTCCTGTAAATTCCCATAATCAAAATAAAACACTCCACTTTTATAGCTTTGGTAGTTTGGGTGATATATCTGTATGTACTTACGTATGTAAGTTGTAATTATTTATTGTCTTTTAGTGTTGTCTTTTCTGATGCCCAGTTCCTAACCCCATGCTAACATGGCTTATGTATCTATATCTTAATTATAAAAATTTCCTAAAAATGAAATTTTTATAATTATTAGCATCTTAATTGCAGTGTTTCAGCTTGAACTTCTTATGCAATCACTTTTTTTTTTGCTAAGCTCTTATGCAGTCACTTTCATTCTCTCGGGTATATTTTCTGGATAGTTCTGAAGTTTTTTGTTTTTCTTGTAGTGTCTAGATAAATCCATATGCAGCTAAGCTAGTGCTGTTGTTATTGCATTAGTGTAACAACGAACAAGGTTGTAAATGTTGTACCATTGTTGCAGGCAAGCATTTCTGATGGAGAAACTGCTAAATACTTGACTAAGGTTATGCTAGGTGGATTATTTTTAAGGTTTGTTCTATCAACTTCTCAATAATTTCTATAGTTTTCCCTGATTAATATTTTTATCTGGTAGGTTCCCTCATTAATATTGAGCATTTGAGTAGTTGTAGTTTTATTTGTCTATTTTAAATTTATATAAACTGTTGTTGCAGGTAGTCTAAGCAGACATGGAGGGAAGTGTGAGTGAAAACCTGCTTACAGAAGTTCGAAAAGCAGAGGAGGGGACACTTAAAGACAGAGTATAGACGGAGTCCAAGAAAATGTGGATCGTGGCTAGCCAGTAAAATGGGTTCAGAATATCTTGCTAAAGTGCTAAACTTCTATCAATGGTTATTTATTTTACAAGTAAAATGGGACAGTCTTTGTATCCGTTGTGCAGTTGCTAATGTTCTAGTTGGTAGGTATACTTTAGATTTATATTGTATTGTATGAATAAACGAGGAAGATTTGACTTATAAGTAATGATCTTGCTACTTCATGTTTTTTGTAAGTTATTGATATTTGGAATTTATTTCAATTTTAACGAAGTAATTTTAGTTTCTAGTTTTTATTAGAATTTGGATTGGCATTGTCAATTTTATTGTATTGTATTCATCTAACAAAAAAAAATGGTGTTGCTAAAATATGAAAAGCGTTTAATAAATATATGTTGCCAAAGAAATAATGATGTTGCTAAATATTGAACAAATTGTTGCTAAAAAGCAAAGTGTTTGATGAACCAATGTTGCAATAGGAAAAAATCGATGTTGCAATAGGTCTATTACAACATCGCCTTTAGTGTTGTTATACACTCGAAAGTGTTGGCATAGATGACTAATGCAACATCTATAGCGATGTGGCCGTAGGGTGGCAAAAGTGTTGGCTTACCCACCTAAGGCCACATGAGCAGATCCAACACCACTGAAATTGGAAAAAGTGTAGCCTTAGACCAATTCTGGGCTTATGGCAACACTTTTCAGGCTTTTTTACACTTTTTTCAGGTGTTGCTAAAGAGCATATATGGTGTAGTGTTATCTAAGATTTCAGTTTCAACTTCTTTGGAGGATGAATAGTGTTATCGATTAATGAAAACATGTTTGCTTATTTCTAATGCAAAATCATGCATCTCATTCCCTACTTTTTGAGGCCCGAAATGCCAGAGCTTTAGTTTTTGTGGCAGTATATTCTTCCTCAAGACTGCTAAGATGGTCGCTGT